>OY763899.1:15324004-21130804 GCA_963667235.1 Nomada lathburiana | reverse complement strand
CTAACCCAAACCTAACCCAAACCTAACCCAAACCTAACCCAAACCTAACCCAAACCTAACCCAAACCTAACCCAAACCTAACCCAAACCTAACCCAAACCTAACCCAAACCTAACCCAAACCTAACCCAAACCTAACCCAAACCTAACCCAAACCTAACCCAAACCTAACCCAAACCTAACCCAAACCTAACCCAAACCTAACCCAAACCTAACCCAAACCTAACCCAAACCTAACCCAAACCTAACCCAAACCTAACCCAAACCTAACCCAAACCTAACCCAAACCTAACCCAAACCTAACCCAAACCTAACCCAAACCTAACCCAAACCTAACCCAAACCTAACCCAAACCTAACCCAAACCTAACCCAAACCTAACCCAAACCTAACCCAAACCTAACCCAAACCTAACCCAAACCTAACCCAAACCTAACCCAAACCTAACCCAAACCTAACCCAAACCTAACCCAAACCTAACCCAAACCTAACCCAAACCTAACCCAAACCTAACCCAAACCTAACCCAAACCTAACCCAAACCTAACCCAAACCTAACCCAAACCTAACCCAAACCTAACCCAAACCTAACCCAAACCTAACCCAAACCTAACCCAAACCTAACCCAAACCTAACCCAAACCTAACCCAAACCTAACCCAAACCTAACCCAAACCTAACCCAAACCTAACCCAAACCTAACCCAAACCTAACCCAAACCTAACCCAAACCTAACCCAAACCTAACCCAAACCTAACCCAAACCTAACCCAAACCTAACCCAAACCTAACCCAAACCTAACCCAAACCTAACCCAAACCTAACCCAAACCTAACCCAAACCTAACCCAAACCTAACCCAAACCTAACCCAAACCTAACCCAAACCTAACCCAAACCTAACCCAAACCTAACCCAAACCTAACCCAAACCTAACCCAAACCTAACCCAAACCTAACCCAAACCTAACCCAAACCTAACCCAAACCTAACCCAAACCTAACCCAAACCTAACCCAAACCTAACCCAAACCTAACCCAAACCTAACCCAAACCTAACCCAAACCTAACCCAAACCTAACCCAAACCTAACCCAAACCTAACCCAAACCTAACCCAAACCTAACCCAAACCTAACCCAAACCTAACCCAAACCTAACCCAAACCTAACCCAAACCTAACCCAAACCTAACCCAAACCTAACCCAAACCTAACCCAAACCTAACCCAAACCTAACCCAAACCTAACCCAAACCTAACCCAAACCTAACCCAAACCTAACCCAAACCTAACCCAAACCTAACCCAAACCTAACCCAAACCTAACCCAAACCTAACCCAAACCTAACCCAAACCTAACCCAAACCTAACCCAAACCTAACCCAAACCTAACCCAAACCTAACCCAAACCTAACCCAAACCTAACCCAAACCTAACCCAAACCTAACCCAAACCTAACCCAAACCTAACCCAAACCTAACCCAAACCTAACCCAAACCTAACCCAAACCTAACCCAAACCTAACCCAAACCTAACCCAAACCTAACCCAAACCTAACCCAAACCTAACCCAAACCTAACCCAAACCTAACCCAAACCTAACCCAAACCTAACCCAAACCTAACCCAAACCTAACCCAAACCTAACCCAAACCTAACCCAAACCTAACCCAAACCTAACCCAAACCTAACCCAAACCTAACCCAAACCTAACCCAAACCTAACCCAAACCTAACCCAACCAAACCTAACCCAAACCTAACCCAAACCTAACCCAAACCTAACCCAAACCTAACCCAAACCTAACCCAAACCTAACCCAAACCTAACCCAAACCTAACCCAAACCTAACCCAAACCTAACCCAAACCTAACCCAAACCTAACCCAAACCTAACCCAAACCTAACCCAAACCTAACCCAAACCTAACCCAAACCTAACCCAAACCTAACCCAAACCTAACCCAAACCTAACCCAAACCTAACCCAAACCTAACCCAAACCTAACCCAAACCTAACCCAAACCTAACCCAAACCTAACCCAAACCTAACCCAAACCTAACCCAAACCTAACCCAAACCTAACCCAAACCTAACCCAAACCTAACCCAAACCTAACCCAAACCTAACCCAAACCTAACCCAAACCTAACCCAAACCTAACCCAAACCTAACCCAAACCTAACCCAAACCTAACCCAAACCTAACCCAAACCTAACCCAAACCTAACCCAAACCTAACCCAAACCTAACCCAAACCTAACCCAAACCTAACCCAAACCTAACCCAAACCTAACCCAAACCTAACCCAAACCTAACCCAAACCTAACCCAAACCTAACCCAAACCTAACCCAAACCTAACCCAAACCTAACCCAAACCTAACCCAAACCTAACCCAAACCTAACCCAAACCTAACCCAAACCTAACCCAAACCTAACCCAAACCTAACCCAAACCTAACCCAAACCTAACCCAAACCTAACCCAAACCAGAGCAAGAGAGAGAACCAAACCTGACCAAACCAGAGCAAGAGAGAGAACCAAACCTGACCAAACCAGAGCAAGAGAGAGAACCAAACCTGACCAAACCAGAGCAAGAGAGAGAACCAAACCTGACCAAACCAGAGCAAGAGAGAGAACCAAACCTGACCAAACCAGAGCAAGAGAGAGAACCAAACCTGACCAAACCAGAGCAAGAGAGAGAACCAAACCTGACCAAACCAGAGCAAGAGAGAGAACCAAACCTGACCAAACCAGAGCAAGAGAGAGAACCAAACCTGACCAAACCAGAGCAAGAGAGAGAACCAAACCTGACCAAACCAGAGCAAGAGAGAGAACCAAACCTGACCAAACCAGAGCAAGAGAGAGAACCAAACCTGACCAAACCAGAGCAAGAGAGAGAACCAAACCTGACCAAACCAGAGCAAGAGAGAGAACCAAACCTGACCAAACCAGAGCAAGAGAGAGAACCAAACCTGACCAAACCAGAGCAAGAGAGAGAACCAAACCTGACCAAACCAGAGCAAGAGAGAGAACCAAACCTGACCAAACCAGAGCAAGAGAGAGAACCAAACCTGACCAAACCAGAGCAAGAGAGAGAACCAAACCTGACCAAACCAGAGCAAGAGAGAGAACCAAACCTGACCAAACCAGAGCAAGAGAGAGAACCAAACCTGACCAAACCAGAGCAAGAGAGAGAACCAAACCTGACCAAACCAGAGCAAGAGAGAGAACCAAACCTGACCAAACCAGAGCAAGAGAGAGAACCAAACCTGACCAAACCAGAGCAAGAGAGAGAACCAAACCTGACCAAACCAGAGCAAGAGAGAGAACCAAACCTGACCAAACCAGAGCAAGAGAGAGAACCAAACCTGACCAAACCAGAGCAAGAGAGAGAACCAAACCTGACCAAACCAGAGCAAGAGAGAGAACCAAACCTGACCAAACCAGAGCAAGAGAGAGAACCAAACCTGACCAAACCAGAGCAAGAGAGAGAACCAAACCTGACCAAACCAGAGCAAGAGAGAGAACCAAACCTGACCAAACCAGAGCAAGAGAGAGAACCAAACCTGACCAAACCAGAGCAAGAGAGAGAACCAAACCTGACCAAACCAGAGCAAGAGAGAGAACCAAACCTGACCAAACCAGAGCAAGAGAGAGAACCAAACCTGACCAAACCAGAGCAAGAGAGAGAACCAAACCTGACCAAACCAGAGCAAGAGAGAGAACCAAACCTGACCAAACCAGAGCAAGAGAGAGAACCAAACCTGACCAAACCAGAGCAAGAGAGAGAACCAAACCTGACCAAACCAGAGCAAGAGAGAGAACCAAACCTGACCAAACCAGAGCAAGAGAGAGAACCAAACCTGACCAAACCAGAGCAAGAGAGAGAACCAAACCTGACCAAACCAGAGCAAGAGAGAGAACCAAACCTGACCAAACCAGAGCAAGAGAGAGAACCAAACCTGACCAAACCAGAGCAAGAGAGAGAACCAAACCTGACCAAACCAGAGCAAGAGAGAGAACCAAACCTGACCAAACCAGAGCAAGAGAGAGAACCAAACCTGACCAAACCAGAGCAAGAGAGAGAACCAAACCTGACCAAACCAGAGCAAGAGAGAGAACCAAACCTGACCAAACCAGAGCAAGAGAGAGAACCAAACCTGACCAAACCAGAGCAAGAGAGAGAACCAAACCTGACCAAACCAGAGCAAGAGAGAGAACCAAACCTGACCAAACCAGAGCAAGAGAGAGAACCAAACCTGACCAAACCAGAGCAAGAGAGAGAACCAAACCTGACCAAACCAGAGCAAGAGAGAGAACCAAACCTGACCAAACCAGAGCAAGAGAGAGAACCAAACCTGACCAAACCAGAGCAAGAGAGAGAAAAACCTGACCAAACCAGAGCAAGAGAGAGAACCAAACCTGACCAAACCAGAGCAAGAGAGAGAACCAAACCTGACCAAACCAGAGCAAGAGAGAGAACCAAACCTGACCAAACCAGAGCAAGAGAGAGAACCAAACCTGACCAAACCAGAGCAAGAGAGAGAACCAAACCTGACCAAACCAGAGCAAGAGAGAGAACCAAACCTGACCAAACCAGAGCAAGAGAGAGAACCAAACCTGACCAAACCAGAGCAAGAGAGAGAACCAAACCTGACCAAACCAGAGCAAGAGAGAGAACCAAACCTGACCAAACCAGAGCAAGAGAGAGAACCAAACCTGACCAAACCAGAGCAAGAGAGAGAACCAAACCTGACCAAACCAGAGCAAGAGAGAGAACCAAACCTGACCAAACCAGAGCAAGAGAGAGAACCAAACCTGACCAAACCAGAGCAAGAGAGAGAACCAAACCTGACCAAACCAGAGCAAGAGAGAGAACCAAACCTGACCAAACCAGAGCAAGAGAGAGAACCAAACCTGACCAAACCAGAGCAAGAGAGAGAACCAAACCTGACCAAACCAGAGCAAGAGAGAGAACCAAACCTGACCAAACCAGAGCAAGAGAGAGAACCAAACCTGACCAAACCAGAGCAAGAGAGAGAACCAAACCTGACCAAACCAGAGCAAGAGAGAGAACCAAACCTGACCAAACCAGAGCAAGAGAGAGAACCAAACCTGACCAAACCAGAGCAAGAGAGAGAACCAAACCTGACCAAACCAGAGCAAGAGAGAGAACCAAACCTGACCAAACCAGAGCAAGAGAGAGAACCAAACCTGACCAAACCAGAGCAAGAGAGAGAACCAAACCTGACCAAACCAGAGCAAGAGAGAGAACCAAACCTGACCAAACCAGAGCAAGAGAGAGAACCAAACCTGACCAAACCAGAGCAAGAGAGAGAACCAAACCTGACCAAACCAGAGCAAGAGAGAGAACCAAACCTGACCAAACCAGAGCAAGAGAGAGAACCAAACCTGACCAAACCAGAGCAAGAGAGAGAACCAAACCTGACCAAACCAGAGCAAGAGAGAGAACCAAACCTGACCAAACCAGAGCAAGAGAGAGAACCAAACCTGACCAAACCAGAGCAAGAGAGAGAACCAAACCTGACCAAACCAGAGCAAGAGAGAGAACCAAACCTGACCAAACCAGAGCAAGAGAGAGAACCAAACCTGACCAAACCAGAGCAAGAGAGAGAACCAAACCTGACCAAACCAGAGCAAGAGAGAGAACCAAACCTGACCAAACCAGAGCAAGAGAGAGAACCAAACCTGACCAAACCAGAGCAAGAGAGAGAACCAAACCTGACCAAACCAGAGCAAGAGAGAGAACCAAACCTGACCAAACCAGAGCAAGAGAGAGAACCAAACCTGACCAAACCAGAGCAAGAGAGAGAACCAAACCTGACCAAACCAGAGCAAGAGAGAGAACCAAACCTGACCAAACCAGAGCAAGAGAGAGAACCAAACCTGACCAAACCAGAGCAAGAGAGAGAACCAAACCTGACCAAACCAGAGCAAGAGAGAGAACCAAACCTGACCAAACCAGAGCAAGAGAGAGAACCAAACCTGACCAAACCAGAGCAAGAGAGAGAACCAAACCTGACCAAACCAGAGCAAGAGAGAGAACCAAACCTGACCAAACCAGAGCAAGAGAGAGAACCAAACCTGACCAAACCAGAGCAAGAGAGAGAACCAAACCTGACCAAACCAGAGCAAGAGAGAGAACCAAACCTGACCAAACCAGAGCAAGAGAGAGAACCAAACCTGACCAAACCAGAGCAAGAGAGAGAACCAAACCTGACCAAACCAGAGCAAGAGAGAGAACCAAACCTGACCAAACCAGAGCAAGAGAGAGAACCAAACCTGACCAAACCAGAGCAAGAGAGAGAACCAAACCTGACCAAACCAGAGCAAGAGAGAGAACCAAACCTGACCAAACCAGAGCAAGAGAGAGAACCAAACCTGACCAAACCAGAGCAAGAGAGAGAACCAAACCTGACCAAACCAGAGCAAGAGAGAGAACCAAACCTGACCAAACCAGAGCAAGAGAGAGAACCAAACCTGACCAAACCAGAGCAAGAGAGAGAACCAAACCTGACCAAACCAGAGCAAGAGAGAGAACCAAACCTGACCAAACCAGAGCAAGAGAGAGAACCAAACCTGACCAAACCAGAGCAAGAGAGAGAACCAAACCTGACCAAACCAGAGCAAGAGAGAGAACCAAACCTGACCAAACCAGAGCAAGAGAGAGAACCAAACCTGACCAAACCAGAGCAAGAGAGAGAACCAAACCTGACCAAACCAGAGCAAGAGAGAGAACCAAACCTGACCAAACCAGAGCAAGAGAGAGAACCAAACCTGACCAAACCAGAGCAAGAGAGAGAACCAAACCTGACCAAACCAGAGCAAGAGAGAGAACCAAACCTGACCAAACCAGAGCAAGAGAGAGAACCAAACCTGACCAAACCAGAGCAAGAGAGAGAACCAAACCTGACCAAACCAGAGCAAGAGAGAGAACCAAACCTGACCAAACCAGAGCAAGAGAGAGAACCAAACCTGACCAAACCAGAGCAAGAGAGAGAACCAAACCTGACCAAACCAGAGCAAGAGAGAGAACCAAACCTGACCAAACCAGAGCAAGAGAGAGAACCAAACCTGACCAAACCAGAGCAAGAGAGAGAACCAAACCTGACCAAACCAGAGCAAGAGAGAGAACCAAACCTGACCAAACCAGAGCAAGAGAGAGAACCAAACCTGACCAAACCAGAGCAAGAGAGAGAACCAAACCTGACCAAACCAGAGCAAGAGAGAGAACCAAACCTGACCAAACCAGAGCAAGAGAGAGAACCAAACCTGACCAAACCAGAGCAAGAGAGAGAACCAAACCTGACCAAACCAGAGCAAGAGAGAGAACCAAACCTGACCAAACCAGAGCAAGAGAGAGAACCAAACCTGACCAAACCAGAGCAAGAGAGAGAACCAAACCTGACCAAACCAGAGCAAGAGAGAGAACCAAACCTGACCAAACCAGAGCAAGAGAGAGAACCAAACCTGACCAAACCAGAGCAAGAGAGAGAACCAAACCTGACCAAACCAGAGCAAGAGAGAGAACCAAACCTGACCAAACCAGAGCAAGAGAGAGAACCAAACCTGACCAAACCAGAGCAAGAGAGAGAACCAAACCTGACCAAACCAGAGCAAGAGAGAGAACCAAACCTGACCAAACCAGAGCAAGAGAGAGAACCAAACCTGACCAAACCAGAGCAAGAGAGAGAACCAAACCTGACCAAACCAGAGCAAGAGAGAGAACCAAACCTGACCAAACCAGAGCAAGAGAGAGAACCAAACCTGACCAAACCAGAGCAAGAGAGAGAACCAAACCTGACCAAACCAGAGCAAGAGAGAGAACCAAACCTGACCAAACCAGAGCAAGAGAGAGAACCAAACCTGACCAAACCAGAGCAAGAGAGAGAACCAAACCTGACCAAACCAGAGCAAGAGAGAGAACCAAACCTGACCAAACCAGAGCAAGAGAGAGAACCAAACCTGACCAAACCAGAGCAAGAGAGAGAACCAAACCTGACCAAACCAGAGCAAGAGAGAGAACCAAACCTGACCAAACCAGAGCAAGAGAGAGAACCAAACCTGACCAAACCAGAGCAAGAGAGAGAACCAAACCTGACCAAACCAGAGCAAGAGAGAGAACCAAACCTGACCAAACCAGAGCAAGAGAGAGAACCAAACCTGACCAAACCAGAGCAAGAGAGAGAACCAAACCTGACCAAACCAGAGCAAGAGAGAGAACCAAACCTGACCAAACCAGAGCAAGAGAGAGAACCAAACCTGACCAAACCAGAGCAAGAGAGAGAACCAAACCTGACCAAACCAGAGCAAGAGAGAGAACCAAACCTGACCAAACCAGAGCAAGAGAGAGAACCAAACCTGACCAAACCAGAGCAAGAGAGAGAACCAAACCTGACCAAACCAGAGCAAGAGAGAGAACCAAACCTGACCAAACCAGAGCAAGAGAGAGAACCAAACCTGACCAAACCAGAGCAAGAGAGAGAACCAAACCTGACCAAACCAGAGCAAGAGAGAGAACCAAACCTGACCAAACCAGAGCAAGAGAGAGAACCAAACCTGACCAAACCAGAGCAAGAGAGAGAACCAAACCTGACCAAACCAGAGCAAGAGAGAGAACCAAACCTGACCAAACCAGAGCAAGAGAGAGAACCAAACCTGACCAAACCAGAGCAAGAGAGAGAACCAAACCTGACCAAACCAGAGCAAGAGAGAGAACCAAACCTGACCAAACCAGAGCAAGAGAGAGAACCAAACCTGACCAAACCAGAGCAAGAGAGAGAACCAAACCTGACCAAACCAGAGCAAGAGAGAGAACCAAACCTGACCAAACCAGAGCAAGAGAGAGAACCAAACCTGACCAAACCAGAGCAAGAGAGAGAACCAAACCTGACCAAACCAGAGCAAGAGAGAGAACCAAACCTGACCAAACCAGAGCAAGAGAGAGAACCAAACCTGACCAAACCAGAGCAAGAGAGAGAACCAAACCTGACCAAACCAGAGCAAGAGAGAGAACCAAACCTGACCAAACCAGAGCAAGAGAGAGAACCAAACCTGACCAAACCAGAGCAAGAGAGAGAACCAAACCTGACCAAACCAGAGCAAGAGAGAGAACCAAACCTGACCAAACCAGAGCAAGAGAGAGAACCAAACCTGACCAAACCAGAGCAAGAGAGAGAACCAAACCTGACCAAACCAGAGCAAGAGAGAGAACCAAACCTGACCAAACCAGAGCAAGAGAGAGAACCAAACCTGACCAAACCAGAGCAAGAGAGAGAACCAAACCTGACCAAACCAGAGCAAGAGAGAGAACCAAACCTGACCAAACCAGAGCAAGAGAGAGAACCAAACCTGACCAAACCAGAGCAAGAGAGAGAACCAAACCTGACCAAACCAGAGCAAGAGAGAGAACCAAACCTGACCAAACCAGAGCAAGAGAGAGAACCAAACCTGACCAAACCAGAGCAAGAGAGAGAACCAAACCTGACCAAACCAGAGCAAGAGAGAGAACCAAACCTGACCAAACCAGAGCAAGAGAGAGAACCAAACCTGACCAAACCAGAGCAAGAGAGAGAACCAAACCTGACCAAACCAGAGCAAGAGAGAGAACCAAACCTGACCAAACCAGAGCAAGAGAGAGAACCAAACCTGACCAAACCAGAGCAAGAGAGAGAACCAAACCTGACCAAACCAGAGCAAGAGAGAGAACCAAACCTGACCAAACCAGAGCAAGAGAGAGAACCAAACCTGACCAAACCAGAGCAAGAGAGAGAACCAAACCTGACCAAACCAGAGCAAGAGAGAGAACCAAACCTGACCAAACCAGAGCAAGAGAGAGAACCAAACCTGACCAAACCAGAGCAAGAGAGAGAACCAAACCTGACCAAACCAGAGCAAGAGAGAGAACCAAACCTGACCAAACCAGAGCAAGAGAGAGAACCAAACCTGACCAAACCAGAGCAAGAGAGAGAACCAAACCTGACCAAACCAGAGCAAGAGAGAGAACCAAACCTGACCAAACCAGAGCAAGAGAGAGAACCAAACCTGACCAAACCAGAGCAAGAGAGAGAACCAAACCTGACCAAACCAGAGCAAGAGAGAGAACCAAACCTGACCAAACCAGAGCAAGAGAGAGAACCAAACCTGACCAAACCAGAGCAAGAGAGAGAACCAAACCTGACCAAACCAGAGCAAGAGAGAGAACCAAACCTGACCAAACCAGAGCAAGAGAGAGAACCAAACCTGACCAAACCAGAGCAAGAGAGAGAACCAAACCTGACCAAACCAGAGCAAGAGAGAGAACCAAACCTGACCAAACCAGAGCAAGAGAGAGAACCAAACCTGACCAAACCAGAGCAAGAGAGAGAACCAAACCTGACCAAACCAGAGCAAGAGAGAGAACCAAACCTGACCAAACCAGAGCAAGAGAGAGAACCAAACCTGACCAAACCAGAGCAAGAGAGAGAACCAAACCTGACCAAACCAGAGCAAGAGAGAGAACCAAACCTGACCAAACCAGAGCAAGAGAGAGAACCAAACCTGACCAAACCAGAGCAAGAGAGAGAACCAAACCTGACCAAACCAGAGCAAGAGAGAGAACCAAACCTGACCAAACCAGAGCAAGAGAGAGAACCAAACCTGACCAAACCAGAGCAAGAGAGAGAACCAAACCTGACCAAACCAGAGCAAGAGAGAGAACCAAACCTGACCAAACCAGAGCAAGAGAGAGAACCAAACCTGACCAAACCAGAGCAAGAGAGAGAACCAAACCTGACCAAACCAGAGCAAGAGAGAGAACCAAACCTGACCAAACCAGAGCAAGAGAGAGAACCAAACCTGACCAAACCAGAGCAAGAGAGAGAACCAAACCTGACCAAACCAGAGCAAGAGAGAGAACCAAACCTGACCAAACCAGAGCAAGAGAGAGAACCAAACCTGACCAAACCAGAGCAAGAGAGAGAACCAAACCTGACCAAACCAGAGCAAGAGAGAGAACCAAACCTGACCAAACCAGAGCAAGAGAGAGAACCAAACCTGACCAAACCAGAGCAAGAGAGAGAACCAAACCTGACCAAACCAGAGCAAGAGAGAGAACCAAACCTGACCAAACCAGAGCAAGAGAGAGAACCAAACCTGACCAAACCAGAGCAAGAGAGAGAACCAAACCTGACCAAACCAGAGCAAGAGAGAGAACCAAACCTGACCAAACCAGAGCAAGAGAGAGAACCAAACCTGACCAAACCAGAGCAAGAGAGAGAACCAAACCTGACCAAACCAGAGCAAGAGAGAGAACCAAACCTGACCAAACCAGAGCAAGAGAGAGAACCAAACCTGACCAAACCAGAGCAAGAGAGAGAACCAAACCTGACCAAACCAGAGCAAGAGAGAGAACCAAACCTGACCAAACCAGAGCAAGAGAGAGAACCAAACCTGACCAAACCAGAGCAAGAGAGAGAACCAAACCTGACCAAACCAGAGCAAGAGAGAGAACCAAACCTGACCAAACCAGAGCAAGAGAGAGAACCAAACCTGACCAAACCAGAGCAAGAGAGAGAACCAAACCTGACCAAACCAGAGCAAGAGAGAGAACCAAACCTGACCAAACCAGAGCAAGAGAGAGAACCAAACCTGACCAAACCAGAGCAAGAGAGAGAACCAAACCTGACCAAACCAGAGCAAGAGAGAGAACCAAACCTGACCAAACCAGAGCAAGAGAGAGAACCAAACCTGACCAAACCAGAGCAAGAGAGAGAACCAAACCTGACCAAACCAGAGCAAGAGAGAGAACCAAACCTGACCAAACCAGAGCAAGAGAGAGAACCAAACCTGACCAAACCAGAGCAAGAGAGAGAACCAAACCTGACCAAACCAGAGCAAGAGAGAGAACCAAACCTGACCAAACCAGAGCAAGAGAGAGAACCAAACCTGACCAAACCAGAGCAAGAGAGAGAACCAAACCTGACCAAACCAGAGCAAGAGAGAGAACCAAACCTGACCAAACCAGAGCAAGAGAGAGAACCAAACCTGACCAAACCAGAGCAAGAGAGAGAACCAAACCTGACCAAACCAGAGCAAGAGAGAGAACCAAACCTGACCAAACCAGAGCAAGAGAGAGAACCAAACCTGACCAAACCAGAGCAAGAGAGAGAACCAAACCTGACCAAACCAGAGCAAGAGAGAGAACCAAACCTGACCAAACCAGAGCAAGAGAGAGAACCAAACCTGACCAAACCAGAGCAAGAGAGAGAACCAAACCTGACCAAACCAGAGCAAGAGAGAGAACCAAACCTGACCAAACCAGAGCAAGAGAGAGAACCAAACCTGACCAAACCAGAGCAAGAGAGAGAACCAAACCTGACCAAACCAGAGCAAGAGAGAGAACCAAACCTGACCAAACCAGAGCAAGAGAGAGAACCAAACCTGACCAAACCAGAGCAAGAGAGAGAACCAAACCTGACCAAACCAGAGCAAGAGAGAGAACCAAACCTGACCAAACCAGAGCAAGAGAGAGAACCAAACCTGACCAAACCAGAGCAAGAGAGAGAACCAAACCTGACCAAACCAGAGCAAGAGAGAGAACCAAACCTGACCAAACCAGAGCAAGAGAGAGAACCAAACCTGACCAAACCAGAGCAAGAGAGAGAACCAAACCTGACCAAACCAGAGCAAGAGAGAGAACCAAACCTGACCAAACCAGAGCAAGAGAGAGAACCAAACCTGACCAAACCAGAGCAAGAGAGAGAACCAAACCTGACCAAACCAGAGCAAGAGAGAGAACCAAACCTGACCAAACCAGAGCAAGAGAGAGAACCAAACCTGACCAAACCAGAGCAAGAGAGAGAACCAAACCTGACCAAACCAGAGCAAGAGAGAGAACCAAACCTGACCAAACCAGAGCAAGAGAGAGAACCAAACCTGACCAAACCAGAGCAAGAGAGAGAACCAAACCTGACCAAACCAGAGCAAGAGAGAGAACCAAACCTGACCAAACCAGAGCAAGAGAGAGAACCAAACCTGACCAAACCAGAGCAAGAGAGAGAACCAAACCTGACCAAACCAGAGCAAGAGAGAGAACCAAACCTGACCAAACCAGAGCAAGAGAGAGAACCAAACCTGACCAAACCAGAGCAAGAGAGAGAACCAAACCTGACCAAACCAGAGCAAGAGAGAGAACCAAACCTGACCAAACCAGAGCAAGAGAGAGAACCAAACCTGACCAAACCAGAGCAAGAGAGAGAACCAAACCTGACCAAACCAGAGCAAGAGAGAGAACCAAACCTGACCAAACCAGAGCAAGAGAGAGAACCAAACCTGACCAAACCAGAGCAAGAGAGAGAACCAAACCTGACCAAACCAGAGCAAGAGAGAGAACCAAACCTGACCAAACCAGAGCAAGAGAGAGAACCAAACCTGACCAAACCAGAGCAAGAGAGAGAACCAAACCTGACCAAACCAGAGCAAGAGAGAGAACCAAACCTGACCAAACCAGAGCAAGAGAGAGAACCAAACCTGACCAAACCAGAGCAAGAGAGAGAACCAAACCTGACCAAACCAGAGCAAGAGAGAGAACCAAACCTGACCAAACCAGAGCAAGAGAGAGAACCAAACCTGACCAAACCAGAGCAAGAGAGAGAACCAAACCTGACCAAACCAGAGCAAGAGAGAGAACCAAACCTGACCAAACCAGAGCAAGAGAGAGAACCAAACCTGACCAAACCAGAGCAAGAGAGAGAACCAAACCTGACCAAACCAGAGCAAGAGAGAGAACCAAACCTGACCAAACCAGAGCAAGAGAGAGAACCAAACCTGACCAAACCAGAGCAAGAGAGAGAACCAAACCTGACCAAACCAGAGCAAGAGAGAGAACCAAACCTGACCAAACCAGAGCAAGAGAGAGAACCAAACCTGACCAAACCAGAGCAAGAGAGAGAACCAAACCTGACCAAACCAGAGCAAGAGAGAGAACCAAACCTGACCAAACCAGAGCAAGAGAGAGAACCAAACCTGACCAAACCAGAGCAAGAGAGAGAACCAAACCTGACCAAACCAGAGCAAGCAAACCTAAAAAAAAAAAAAAAAAAAAAAAAAAAAAAAAAACAGCTCGGGTCCGTGGGTTCGCCAAACCCCTACGAACTGCCACTGTGCATTCGCCCAATGACGACCTGTACCCTTGCAGCCACCCTGCGGGATTTCGAGTTGAACCCACGTTCAGGCTAACAATAACCACTAATCTTCGTCTAATCACCAAATACATACACGTATGTTCAAGTTTTCATTCGTATTAGGTTTACAGGTTCGAGTGACATGATATTTTGTATCATTGCTGTGTGAAAGATCGCTTCTCGGGGGCGCGAAGCAGGTCAGTCTGGCCGTGTTACCAATAGCGAACGTCTTCGAAGTGAATGAATGGAACTAAACATTGTGTCGGCGGGTTGTGACTGGCGACCACTCCGGGTCTTCCGATTACCGAGTGTCGAGAGATTGTTTGTTATATAGAAGAGGGAGAGAGTTTAAAAAAAAAAAAAAAAAAAATATCAAGCGACCCGACGTCACATTGCTAAAGAATAGGGACTCTGGAGGATCTGGCCACGGATTGGGGAAGGCTATTCCTTTTGGTAAGGAGACCGTGATGAACCCCATTGCACTTGCGACAGAACCTAGAGCCAATTAGCATACATTTCTTAAACCTTCCAAACTAATAGAAATGATAAAATTATTTCGGACAGATGTATTAAAAACTTGATTGAAATGTGGAATTTTTGCCAATGTATCATTAATTGCAGTACAGGGCAAGTATGGTTATATCACAGATGAGATATAAGGACAAACTAAACATGCAAAAGGTATTTGTTCGGCCCCGAATTCATGGGATGCTCCTGTAACTAAACGTGACTAAACGGGACGGAAGGATATGACTGGTCTGCGGATCACATACCTGGAAGACAAAATAGTCAAACGGCTGTGTATGCATATTTATATTTAGCCAAGTCTAAGTACATTGATTATGAACTGTGGTGCTTCGGCGTACAAATTCCACCAACGATTCGGATCGCAACGGTACAGTGTTCGTCGGTTCTTCTCTGCTGCGCATCGCTTTCTCTGCGGCATCTCGACGCGCGTATACACCTAGGTAACGTCAAAATAAATCTATATCCGGCATTAATTACAGTTCCATTCGAGCCTATGTACACGACGGCGGAATTGACTACTATTCGCGTGATACTTCCGTTGCTCCCTGCCCGTAACGTGTTCTATATCTTTATGCTATACATGTATTTACAATCGACGCTACTACGTTGCCCGCTTTGTCCCCTTTCTTATTCTTCTCCTTTGCTGTCCGCCACTGTTGCGCGCTACTAGTGATCGATCGATTCTACCAGCCGTTCGTAGTTTGCAACGCGATAATACCTTTCACCCTGAACAGCTAAAAAATCAAGATTTCACCAAGGTCTCCACATCCCATCTTCGTCCTTGATAGCCTGCTGTTGCGATGGAGATGGGGATGGAATATCTGTCATCGATTCACCGCTAATATCATTCGTTGATCTCTCCTCCGACCGTTGCGATACTGTTCCATCCCGTTTCTGTGATTCTTGGAAATGTTGCTGCTGCTGCAGTTGTTGATGATGATAGTGGTCGAGATTGCTTGCGTTGGTCTTTAATTTTTTGCACGTGGTCGTGAAGTCCAGCGGTTGATCCGATTGCTCGGCCATCGAACTCTTGCTTAGTTTCGGAAGGATCGCCGCGTTACTAGTTGAGAGTGAAACGGGGGCGGATGTGGATATGTCCGCGGAAGCATTAGTATTAGCGGACGTAGTCGCAGCGGCAGATGCAATTGTTGCGGTGGAACCAACAGCGACTGCAGCGGCAGCACCGGCGACAGCAACGGTGGATCCCACGGTAGATGCGTCTTCCCAATCTTGTATATCTTCGCGTTGTCGTTTCGTTATCTTATCTGTCGCTTTGAGCAGTGACATATTAGCCGCGGCCCAAATTGCCGTTGGCGGATTTGGCCCGATACTGATACCGTTCGCAGCTGCCGCGGCCGCCAGTTCGACGTAATGACTAGGAAGGAGAAAAACTACTTGACCGTCGGGTAATCTGGAAGGTATCACTTGTACTACTGACAGCATATTTGGATTTTCTTGACTAGTAGTTGCCTGATCGATAACCGTTAGGCCGGATACTGGCGGAAGAAGAGGCGGTGGTGGCGGTGCTGGAGGTGATGGTGTATGTGGTGGAGGTGGTGGTGGCGGTGGTGGAAGAGGTGGGATCAAAGGATGTTGATGGTGATAATGATGAGGATGATTGTTTCCACAAGTTGACCGACTGTTGCCACCGTTGCTGTTGCTGCTGCTACTGCTGCTATTGTTATTTTCATCCCCAGCGTTGGTACTACTATCCGGTCTTGGTGCTTCGATATCCGCAATCTCCGCTTTTATCGAACCAACCGGATTCAATGTTGTACTACAATGTGCAGTCGATGGTACGTGTTGCTCCAACGGACTAGGACTTGCCGCACCCGTGGCTCGATCGGTCACGCTCCCGGGACTGCTGCCTAATCCACTGTCCGGCCTGGAACCCAGATCCAAGTCCAACTCTGACACGCAACTATCCAAATGGCGCAGTAATCTTTGCTTCACTGCAGGATCCATCGGCGTCGTGTTGCCAGTTATTATATCCGGCGCATCGAGGTATCGACTCACCTGTAACACGCAACCGAATCGAAAGTACGTCAGTAAAGTGATATACGCGTACTTTCAACTTTCTCCGATTGATCGATCGATCTCACCTCTCTGGAACAGTCTTGATAACCAGCCTTGTATCTCGATAGGCCCGGTTGAGAAAGAGACCTTTGCCTCTGTAGATGTCGCACGGTTAACTCTAAAATATCCGCTTTCTCAAGTTTACTATGTTTCGTGTTCTCCAGACGGGCGCTATCCAGGATAAGCGCCTTCAGCGCCGCCAAAGACTGATTAATTCTCGCTCGTCGTCGTTTTTCCATTAGAGGTTTGTTGGCCTAAACAAATATCAATGCTTAAAACATCTGCGTATTTATACTTATATCGGGTTCGTTCTTGTAATATTGTAATCATTTAAATGACTTCGTAAAAGCAGCGGATCTCTCTTTGCGGCCATCAAATATTCATAATGAAACTATTCCTACGATTCTATTATCTTCGCCGAATACAATAATTATACAAGGGTCGCCAAATAATTGGACATTCTGCCGATACGGATATATAAACTTATATATGTATAAAGTATAAGCAGAAGCATACCAATGTTTTCAATTTAATTAACAATTAGGGCTTTACTCACGCGACGACCATCCGAAAGTTTAAGGTTCGGGCTGATACTAGGACTAGGGCTGACTGCCGGACTCGAGCCTTGATGCAAGCTCTGTTGATGTTGAGAATGTTGAAGTTGATTTTGTCTATGAGTATTACCGGCCAATTTCTTCTCTTGATGTCTCAAGGAATGAAGACGAGCGGTCATCTTAATAGGCCACGCACGGCCTCAATCGCAACGGTGCTAATGTAAACGATGATAACAATGATACTGCTAGCAATACCAGTAACCACGATAATGCCAGCAACGAAGGCGGTGGAGGCGACGACGACGACGCCGCCGACGCCGCCGACGACGACGACGACGACGACGACGACGACGACGACGACGACGACGACGACGACGACGACGACGTCGACGACGGCGACGGCGGTGGAGGTTGCGGTGTAGGTGGTAAGAAGGATCTCAGCGTCCAAAGTAGTCGAATGGACGCGGCTGAGACACTCAGCATTTCGTGTTCGAAGAAGCGACGCTGCGTAAAGCTAACACTATAATACTCCAATTTGGATTCAGTACTCTCGATTGTAGTATTCAATCTCCGATTACTTTTCTATTATTCTGTCTGTCTGTCTGTTCATAGCATGCAACATACAAAATCAGTTACAATCGTTTCTTTTAGCACAACGTAAACACATGCAACGTGTTGCATCCATGCGTTGTGTCAGCTGTAACCACCTCGATACATCTTACTCGAACCTAAGGAAACTTGTTTCACTGGATAATAACTCCAAGGCGAAGCCAAACACTTCTCGTATGCACAACTTAATCACTAAACTATACACCAGACAGCTTCAATGTTATCATCCAAGTTCAACGAAAAGTGCATCCGAGCATAAGCTCTAACAGGCCACGTGCTTTTGCTGCATGGTACTTTCATGATAACAATTTTTTAATTGTTTTCTGACGCATTTTGCGTCCGTTCACTTCACTTAATTCATTGTTCTTCTTGTAATCGATCCCACATGGTGCGTCACTTTTTCCGGTAATCTCGCGGTACGAGAAAACTTTGGAACCTCGGAAAATAATTTATCAGTTAACGTATGCTACTTATAAAGAATTAATAAAAGGAGAAAATTGCGTTGCTTGTGAACCAACTCTCCTCCTGAAGAAATTTATATTCTTCTGTATCATATTTAAGGCGGCAAATCACAATGTGCTGAAGCATTGCAAAGAAAGTTAGAAAAAACGCTTTTCTTTCCTGTGTCGATTTATTCAACAACGTTTTTCTATTGGTCTCCTCTCTACCGAGTTTTCCGATATTGCGAAACTCGCTGATATCCTCGCTCGACGAGCATCGATGACGAACTGTGAGGCGTCGAGCGGTAGCTGGCGGCTCTTCCCCAAGATTCGTGTGTGTGTGTGTGTGTGTGTGTGAGAGTCGTGTGCGAGAAGCCGCGAGCCGCACAGAGGATTGCGCGGCGCGGCGGTTGGTCGTGCGTGCGGCGGGGGTTGGATGGTGGCTCGTTGCCAGAACCGCTGCCGTCAGGGGGCTGAGAGAGTATGAGATTCACGCGCGCCCTTGCCTGCGGCTACGTGTAATCTCTTTCTCTCTTGCTCTCTCCCTCTCTCACCCTTTCTCTCCCTTCCACCACGCTTCTTCTCCCTTTTACCATTTCTGGCAAGTCGTAGGAAGCACGCGACCTACCTCGATCTTACTTTTTCCTTTTTTACCAATTCCGTTTACCGCCTGACAACCCTGATGTATCGTTAGAATAGAAAGCAATTCGAATTGTGCCCAATTTTTTCGCTAAACTATCACACTTGCTGACACGTAGTAATATAATATAAACGGAGTGTGAAAGTCGATGCTCCTATTACTTCGAGTTACTTGACTATAGAAAAGAGTAGATATTTTCACATTTGACAGAATAATGTAAGAACATTTATCGAGCCCCGTCGATAGAAGGAGAAACATTTAGTCTCAAACTATGCAAGCAGCATGCACCATTATTGTCTACGATGGTCTTTAAACCACCCACTCCCCTCTTTTTTCGGCTTACTCGTATTACCGAAAATGTTTTTAGATTCCTCTCTCTCTCTCTCTCTCTCTCTCTCTCTCTCTCTCTCTCTCTCTCTCTCTCTCTCTCTCTCTCTCTCTCTCTCTCTCTCTCTCTCTGTTTCATTACCTCCCTCGCTATATGGCTCTCGTTCTATCTATCTACCCATCTATTTATCTACCTATCTATCTATGCGTCTGTCTATCACTCTCTCTCTATCTATCTATCTATCTATCCTTCTTTATATTTCTGTCCATCCTTTCGCTTGTACCTTCTAGCTTCCTGTCGCAGATGAAAAGGTGACGATGGTAATGCTGGCAGGTCGTGTGCGTGTGACTGGATATGGATGGGGATAACGCCGTGGCGTAGGGAATTACGACGAGTTGCTGAAGAAAGGTGGCAGAGGGATGGGGGCGGATGGTGGCTCGTTGTCGGTGTTGGCATGGCACGAGCAAGCCAGCACGACGCGGTCTCGAAATGGCGTGACGCGACGCGTGGGGTAGCGATGTTAAGACGGGTGAGGGTAGGCGAACAGAGAAACGTCGACGTGGCGTGATACAAGCCTTCGCGGATCGGCGTGGCGCGATGCCGCCCGGCGTGGCCGGAATCGAGCCACCTCGACTCGACGTGGTTGCGCGCGGTGGACGAGGGAGCGAGGCAAGTGCCGTCACAGGACAAGCTCGATCCGTGCTGTTCGGCTCGTCGAGGTGATAAGCCCTCGAAGCGGGCGATGGGCGGTGGGCGATGGGTGTTGGGCGGCGAAGGGTGAGGAACGACTGGGGCTGGCAGCGGACGATGGTCGCCGGCATGCGGCAAGAGGTGAACGATGGGTGTCCGTACCGTGTGCGGCGTGCGGCGTGCGGCGTGCGGCGTGCGGCGTGCGGCGTGGGCGGGCGGCGTGCGGCGTGCAGCGTACGGCAAACACCGAGAAACGATCGGCGGTCGCTCACAGCTCATAGCTCATAGCTCATAGCAAGGGTGAAAGAGAGAACGGTTGAACGGATGGATCATAGGACCGTGAAGCGTGCAGCGGGCGTGTTGGAGGGCGATGAAGCAACGGCGCCTCAGGGGAAATGAGAGAACAAGGATGTGAGGAAGCAGCAAGAGAAATTGGGTGAGGCAAAGGGGGAGGAAGCGTGCGAGCCGACAAGGCGTTGGAAGCGGGGGTAGTGGCGATACTCGTCGGCACGTGCGGCGCAAAGCGTTCTACCCACGCAAATGTACAGTGCGAACGAGCCTATATGTGAGACCGTGCGTGTCAAGCCTGTATGCGTGGCAGCATGCCGAGCTGGCGGTCGGCCACCGCACGACGCGACGGGTCGTGTCAGCATGCCGTTTTCTCTGCTATGGTATAGGTATATATACATATACATATATATATATATATATATATATATATATATATATACACACATCTACGTGTGTGTGTACACATGCTACGTCCCCATGGTCCTTTATTTGTGAAGGCGACAAACTGTCACTTTATGATAAAAAACAATCCAATGATTACACTATTTTATTTCGATGACGATTATTACGATTACTTCAACTACACAACGTGCGGTACATGCAATGTACGGAATAACAACAGCTCGTTGACATTCGATCATGTCCATTGCACCCATCACTTTATGCGTGCATTCAGCTTGTTTTAGGAAGAGAGTGGAGAAGCAGCTGGTGCGATCGGACAAAGAAATAAAATAGCAACAATTGTGCTACACCCTGTGTGTGCGATACTTTGAGTAATTAAGAACGCACGAATCGGTGCAGCATTGTTTCCGAAAGATTCGTTTCGAAGCTTCTGTCGCGGCTCTTTAGAACTGTCGTCTCTCCATCGAGTACGACTCGATCGATCGACGGCACACTCAACGTGCCACGTACTTTTCGCGATAAGGTGCAGGATAGTGGTGGAGAAGGGAGAGACGAAAATAGGGGTGGGAAAGAGCGAGTTTGCCCGGTGGCTTCAGCATTGATCGTTCCCTGAAGAAGAGAAGGAGCCGAGCGAAACGAAGAAGAGGCGTACACGAGAAATTCGAGAGACGCCTGGCGTCGCCCGACGGCGAAACGTTATCCGGTATGGAAGAAAGGACGTCCTCATTAGCGGGACCCAACGTCGCTTCAGTTCAACAGGAACGACCGTGGCGTGGCTCGACGTGATAACGCGACAGTCCGTTCTCGATGTTTCGAATCGGCAAGACTGTCCCATCTCACGTCAGTGTACTCAAAATATATAAAAAAAATGTTCGTGAGATAATTCATTATTTCACTGAATGCATGCACAACTCCGGTAAACTGAAACACGATGTGTATAGGTATCATACAGCATTCCCCCTGAATAAACTGACCAGTTTCGTACATGTCCACGTACTAGGCTCAAGTTGGCTAATTTCACAAAAATTTCTATCAATCTCTGCGACGATACAATTGAAAATCAGTTCTATCGTTTCATTCCTTCATTTTGACGCTTCCGTCAAGTCGTACTGGCGTACGTTCTTCATTGGAACGTCTTTAGGTACAAGTTTGATCCATCGAGGCGCGATGTCCAACTGCTAAACTCCGACCTCGCCGATAATCCGTTTATCGCGGTACCACCACCACCGATCCACCAACCCCAGACCGATTCACCTACCACCCTCAACTACACCGATCAACCCATATCAACGACATCAGGAGCGCATATCGACTTTGGACCAACACCATAAAAACGAACGTTATTCTGCATGCCAGAATTTCAACTTGCAACTGTATTTTCTGCTAGTTACATTAAACATGCACGTGTAAGCGAGCGTGCGAGAAATCCTAAAAAGATGTATTTTCCAGTGTTGTTCGAAGTGTTGTTATCGCAAATCGTCAATCATAGAGAAGCAATCGTTTACTTCAGTTAACAGTACTTGCTACCGATACGATACGAAGAAACCGCAAAGACATGTAATAGCCGACCCCCCCCCCCCCTTCATTCCCCCATGCATTACCTTCACTCTTTTCTACACTTCTGCCTATATCTTTATTTCTTAGTCCTTCTACTCCTCCTCCTCCTCCTATTCGCCATCTCCTCTTACTGTTCCACCTTTTCTTCTTCTTACGCCACTTCGCCCCACACGCCTTTCAAAACCTAACACCCTTTCTTTTCCCATCCTTTTTCCTTCTCTCAAGCCATCTATCTATTCTATCCGTCTCCGTGTCCGTATCGCTTGATGCCCGTTTCACTTCAGTCTCATTATCCCTCGCTTGCTGCGTTGTCCATGAAGCAAGCGTGTGTACAGCCATAAAGGCACCAGGCAAGAGGGAAATGGACCCCCTTGGGAATCCGCAACCCAACGTCCACGATCTCCTCGTCCATTCCCCTGTTCCACTATGGTTGCTCTATGTAAAGCTACATCGGCCCTCACTTCTAAGGATACCTTGCATGTTTTACTTGCTCCCTTGATTTGGCCATCAACGAAAAAACAAGATGGACATATCAGAGGAAAGAATAGTGTAGTTTAACTTGGACGGGGAAACGTGGCTAACACATGTTACGTATTCATGTATTTCAAGCCACGGTGATACCAGCGGGAAGCCATTAGCCAAATTGCGAGGTGTCTGCTCGTTGCACCGCTCTATTACCTTCGAGCTGCTTTTCAGCGTACTTCCTAACACCGACCTACTATCACTGCTTTCCTATCCTGTCGACCTCTTTTCTTTTACTTTACGCATTTACCATTTACTCCTTGTACGTACAAGTTGATTTCCCAAACTAGTACAATCCTCAGCCGTAACGAATGCATCACTCGTTACAGCAAAACGAATATCTGTTAAATGATCGCTTGGTTAGCAGAGTGATTGAACAATTGAGTCGTGTACAAGGCTGCGTAAAGATATACCTACTCGACTCCCTTTTCTACGAAAAGTCCACGCACGATAGAAAAGAACATTTCATACCGTTGAACCGGGATTCCTTCGTCTAGGCGTTTGTGGAAATGCCGGACGTGCAAACGTGCCATCATGCGATCGTGCGGTCGTGCGGTCGTGCGGTCGTGTGGTCGTATGGCCGTGCGACCGTGCGAGTCTGCAAGCTTTCGCGGCCCGGTTTCAAAGTGAGCCGTTAAATTATTCGTGGC
Source organism: Nomada lathburiana (assembly GCA_963667235.1). NCBI lineage: Eukaryota > Metazoa > Arthropoda > Insecta > Hymenoptera > Apidae > Nomada > Nomada lathburiana. Next base: position 21,107,353 of record OY763899.1, on the reverse strand, counting down.
GCTTTCGAGCGACAAATGGACCAGTGAGACGTTTTAAAGGGTCTCGAGAGTCGAACGTGTATAAATAGGCAGGCTGAGGAATTACCTAAAATTAGCATATAGCGGTATGTCATAAGCACGTGCATACGCGAAACCAATTGAAAGTATAGTATATAAGAGGAGCGATGAAAATGTGCAACGAAACGAGACTATTTCAGTAGTCCTACTAATTACCTCACTCGGAAAATGTGCGTATAACGCGATTATAACGTGGCAGTCGTGCTACGAGAAGGATGCAAAAGTTTATGGAGCTCTCAGTAATTTCAAACGATCTGTCCATGACAGATTTTATAAACTATCAGGCAATGAATCTGTTTAGAATAATTGAGAGATGAATCTAAATTGACCATAGTGCGATGACAATCTGCATCCTGGCAATCACTGTACTGTGAAAAATAAGGGACAAAAGCCTCACAATCCATACGCGTTTTACGTCGGTGTGGAATATTGATATGTAAATATAGCGGCTCGCGTAGCATCGATAGTGGTAGCGGTCGAGCAACGGCAATTATAGGGGTGCTAGCAGGTTAACGAGCAACTCGCTGAGCGCGTGACAGTGGGAGCAAAGGAGATAGGTGGAAAAGGTAAAAGGATAGTGGGCGAGGGACGAAGACAGAGTGTGAGGGTGGGAGAGGGAGAGGGAGAGGGAGAGTACAGATCTTCCAAAGTCCGTAGGTAAGTTGATGGAGGTCGGGGGTGGGACTGATGGATGGATGGATGGATGGATGGACGGATGGATGGATGGATGGATGGATGGATGAATGGATGAACGAATGAATGGATGATTGGGTGGATGAATGGACGGATGAATGGATAGATGGATGGATGAATGGATAGATGGATGGGTGAGTGAGAGAAGAGAAAGGAAGAAATCAGAAGACGGGAGAAAAAAAGAGAACAAGCGATGGTGGAAATACGTGGGAGAATGAGCGCGAGAACTGTGGCAGGGGTAGAAGCGGTAGCAGGAGAGCAAAGTAGGGTGAGGCAGTATCGGGATGGTCGAGCGAAGAGCCGCGGGAAAGAGGAGTTGGGTTGCTGCCGGCAGTATAACAGAGACGGTCGGGCGTGCCGCGGAGCGTGCCACCAAAGGGGATGAGAATTTTCCACGAACTGTGAAATTATTGTCGCAACGGATTCGCACCGAAATATCTAGATAAAATCAATCAGCGCATAAATCGAACAATGTTTCTTACGTTATTATTGTTTTCCATCCGTTGCTACGAACTAGAGAGGAGAATTTTTTTTACCACATTGCACTAGACGTTGCAATTAAGGTCATAAACGACGCCGCGGACAATAGAAAGCCTGTGGTATATAGGGACATGCCCTGCGGGACACGGCACGGAACGGGGTGGTTGGAACGGGCCGCGGAAACACGGAGAGGGCGGGAACACGTTGAGCGAGCGAGGGCTGCCGCGTTGTGAGCCGAAGAACGGGGATGGAGGAGGGTGACTATGCCTTTGCATGTAGATCTCTATACGTATAGAGTTTTGCAACTGTGCGCGGCATACTCGTACGCGCGCGTGACTGAAACCGCCACGATTCCAGTGCTACTATCCACGAGGGCACGACCATGAGCCGAAGGATACAATCTATAGACGAATACGTGAAAGGGTACCCCGCTCGCTTCACCGAGACGCGTAACATCGCCCCATCTTTTTCTTTGCTTCAGCCGATCTTTTCGCATCTGTGTTTCTCGACTTTGAACTATTCGCGGCTCAGGTTTTCTCGTTTTGCCTTCATGCTCCGTTACGAAATCATCTGGCGTGCTTCGTCGCTGCCGCTAACAACATTAATATCATTAATAAAAAAGGGACTATATATGTATTGCTCTCCGTGTATATGGTATTACTTGCCGCGAAATGGGAATCCATTCTTAATAAAATATCCGCTAGCTGATTAACAACGACGAGTGTGAAGCAATATCTTTGTTTCTTGTTCCTTTTTTTCGGTTTCTTTAAAAGATTCATGAATCTGGCAAGAGTTTAGAACGACGTATATAACCAAGGAGCAGTGGCATAGTACGAATGGGAAAACCCGACTCAGAAACGATAGTGAGATGGCGTATGAAGACACTCCAAAGCGATCGAAAACCGGAGAGAAATTGTCAAGGATATAGAAAGGATAGAAATGGAAGGGAGAAAAAGGGAACTGGAAAAAAGGCGGCGGGTAGACTAGCATTAAACTGAGAATGTATAGAGAGAAGGGAACGCGACAACGAAGTATAGTAAAAGAGAAGAGACATAGACGGGTAGAAAACGTTCGGAGGGTTGGGGCGAGAACGCAGGGGGTGTTGGCAGAAGAGGGAGAAGAGTACGATAGCGGCGCTGCGGCGTAACGACGCTATAACGCGAGCCACCGGGTGATTACCTACCACCTCCGTACCCCGTTTACCCTCGCGCGTTGAGCAGTGCGCTTGTCGCGTCGCTTGGCGTCGCGTTCCGCCACGGCATGCCGCGCCACGCCACGCCACGCCACGCCACGCCACGCCACGCCACGCCACGCCACGCCACGCCACGCCACGCCGCGCCACGCCGCGCCACGCCATGCCACGCCACGCCGCGCCACGCCAGGCCAAAGCAAATCGAGCCAAGCCCTGCTCTGCCATGGTATCGCCTAGTCAAGCCAGGAGACCATACCGCCCATCCTCTTCTACCTACCGCGCCGAGCTGCTATCACGTTGACCGCACTGTACCGTTACAGCCGCATCGGTGGCCCTGGGTGCCACGCCATCGACCCGACATTACGCCCTACGAATTCTTCTCTTCGTCTCTTTCGCATCCTGTTCCTCTCAGCCATGTCCATGGTACACCGATCGTGGCCTCGTGCTTGGTCTCGTGCTAGGGGGTTGGCTGTGTTGGTCCCGTCAGACGTGTCCGTGTTGTCTTGGTAAGCTTGGCTGGCAAGGAACGTTGACGCCGTAAACGCGACGCCCTCGTAACGATGCCACCAGAGACGTAAGAGGAAGAAAGCTTCAGAGCGAAGTGGCCTCCAGGCACGTGCACCTATGTGCTGGGATACCTGCCTGTTTCATTTATAATACAAGGAGAGCGAATGCACGAGGAGCAGATCGGTTTCATCGTGTCGGTCGCCTACCTAGTTGGTCAGTTCTGTTGCACCATCAATTCCAGCATCTCGTTAAACATCTCTAATGCATACTGTTTCATGGTTACACCGACAATTCCTTGTACTCTCTCTTCATTTCCGTTGGCAGTCGTAACCTTCGCACGACGGTACCGGAGTCTTTCCGCGCCAAAATGAAAAATAAAATACTACGCGGCTGAGTGCCACAAAGTACAGTACATCCTCTCGCGATGCTCGTCGTTATTAATGCTAAACCAAATCGAGACAACATGGGTATAGTAAATACTATTTCTCGAACTTGACGTCTCACCAAATTTCACGAGTTGCGCTAAACAAACGTTATGTTTTCGACTTCCAGACGGTCCCATTCAATCAGCAGGAGCTCAAATTACACTTTTAGCCGGACCTACGTCTCTAGGCTTGGGTACTGCCAACTGGACTTTTCCGGGTTCTAACTAGGTTTTAGCTGAACCTACGATCCAAGGCTTGTACCTACTGGACTTTTACAGCTTCTGACCAAACTTTAGCTGAACCAATAGGTAATTCTAGCTAATTCCCCGCATAGCATTCAAATATATTCACACCATCGCATCCTTCTTGCCCTCCCTGCTTCAGTAAATGTTTTCCACCTGACCACTATTCATGGAAAGGGAACGCTCGAGTCAGTCTTAAGTTTCCGGGTCGGTATGGCAGTCACGATGGGCAACGAAAGTTCGTAAGGTGATTGGTCTATTCATATATCTGGTCTGTGCACAGACGAGACATGAAATAATCCTATTGCCACCCGCCGGTGCTATTACTTTACAGACATACCGACGAAGAAAATGAATGCTGATTTGAGAGTCCTCTGTTCACGTACCTTCGACACAGACGAGATCTCGTCGGTGCCTTCGACACCCGATGCCCTTTTTCGTCCACGGTCCCTTGTATTTCCTGGAAATATTTCAGCGTACACTTTTATTTTTCGCGATCAAGTTTCGATTAAATGTGCTATTTCCAATCTCTTTAATTTTGTATAAATTTCAATCCCTACCATAAAGAGCGTTGAGTTCGTTTTCTATGATCCGTTGGTAACGTTCTGAACGGCATGGAAATTCCAAATGGATTCTAGAGCCCCCTAATACAGGGGAAAAGAAAATACATTGAATGATAGGTCTATACTATACCTCGACTGCGGATGAATATGTCGGTATATAAATGTGGATGTATATTTTGCTACTAATAAGTTAAATGCAATTAAATTGTGAACTTTTGCGCTTTCTTTGTTTTAGTTTAGATTCCCAGCTCTCTTGCCATACCAATGTTTATGGTGTTTACTTTGAAATAAAATATTTTTCAATTTTATTATTCTCCATATTGTACATACATAGCATAGGTAGTAAGTATATACTTAGGTAGCGCGTTAAATGTACAGTATCAGTTATTTATAAATTATCATTTTACCACAATCAATTTATAAACTTTTATCGTTGGATCTTCTTGTTAATGCTCCAAGCTTCCCTCCCATAGAAATTTGGATAGGGTTCTATTTAAAATAGAGTATTTTACCATGCTTGAATATGTGTTTGAACCCGCAAAAGTTCTTCTGTACAACTATTCATTAATTAGGTTTATTCGTAAATAAGTTTCCCCGCTATCAATTCATGAACATTTATGCGCTAAACCTTTTCTCTAGACTCTATACTTTCCATCCATACCCTATAATGATGTGCAGAGATAATAGAAATGGAAAATTGTCCAAACTTAAGAGAAATTACATTACTTTGAATTTCAAGTCGAACGCATAACCAATTACACTATAAATAACTATAAATAATCGCAAAAGTTAAAATGAAAATAAAAAAAGACAATCTACATATTGATTAAATTAACTGAATGAAAAATCTCGGTTGGAACTTATTGATAGCCAAAGTCCTAGGATTCTCAACTTAATTTAACTTAATTTAAACTACTCTCGCATAATCTATTATTCTTTCACCGATTGACCGAAATACAATTGCATCGATCGAGTGGATATCTACAATCTACAATCTACAATACATAACGCGAACGATTTTCAGCTTGTCCGCACACGCGTGCGGCGTGGCCAACGTCGCCACATCACAATTGAATGATAAAGTCGATAGCCAAAAAGACTGAACGCCATGTGTTATTTGTATTTTGAAATTTTATTAATTTCAAGAAACAAAGGAAATTGTGTACGTGTGTCTGCGCGCGCCTGCGCGTGTCTGCGTGTGTAATAACGATAAGCAAATAATGCAGAACCGCCGCGCCGTTTGACAAGTGCTTTCTGTCGAATGAATTTCCAGAATACATACTTGTTTCGTAGCGTACGAATTTGGTAGCTCCAGAGCAACACGCTCAGCAAGATACTAAGAAATAGGGTAAGTTGCTAATACATGTAGATATAGGTTTTATTAAATATCAATTGATATCGTATGGTATATCACCGTATCATGTAAGTAGGTACAATGTGGTTGTGCATTGCAGTTTCATAGAAAATACATTATGCTGTTTTAGCTTAAGCTACGATACGCATGGTATTCGTTATTAGCCCATAAATAGCACGTCAGTCCAGGAGGATTATCGTGTGGTGCCAACTCGCTTTTCAATTAGCTCAGTCAGAGCGAACTTTGAAAAATCTCACTGCCAGCCTTATTTATTTGAGCACTTTCCTAAGAACCGTACATACATACATACATACATGCGAGCGGTTCGTGCAACAATGTTTCAGGAAAATGTAGCGTACGTTACGGTACGCGTGCTAACCGATGGCAGTGAACAGAGTGAGCCCTCGTATGCGAGTAATTCGAAATATTCACTCTTTGCCCTTGCCGTTGCCTTTCCACAATTTTTCCCGCACTTCTATTTATTCCTTTTCGCCGATTCTTCGTATCCTATTTCATGTTTTTTCTATTTTTGCTGATTTTTTTTAACCGAACGTCAACCTTTCCTCACTTTTCATAGCTTTTTATACCAAAATAGGTAATGTTCCCCCTCACTGATTTGTAGATCGTCAACACCTGAAAAATTATCCCGTTTGGAACATCGTAACGATCTATCGTCGCGATCGCAGAGAAATCATGCGTGTGTCACTGTGTGTAAGAAAAAAAGAGGGGGAGAGAGAGAGAGAGAGAGAGAGAGAGAGAGAGAGAGAGAGAGAGGCTACATACCGCCAGGTGCAACCAACTGATTGCCGGGTGGTAAAGATGAATCAGGTGGAGCGGTAAGTCGATACAACAACCAGTAATGGTAAGACATTGGCTCCTCCTTGTAACCAGCTATTGTGTGAACGTAATGCCCGTTCGGCCACTCGGATGCAACGAATTGAAAATGCGGCGACAATTCTGCAGCTAGAAGCATCACTTCGTAAAACGTTTCGTTTTTAGGAGCGTTCACTGTCAAACTGTATGTCTCGTTAACGTTACTGCCAACCCATAGCGTGTAAGAAACATTGACCATTACGGGCGCTACGGGACTAACGATGACAACGTCGGTGTTGTTCGCATTCGAGGCATACCCGGCATTATTTCCATTGCTACCGTTACTCGTGCTGTTTCCGACAGTTAGATTGGTGGTGGCGGTGCTTTCGGGATTAGCCGATATCGACACGTTCTCATTACGATTGCTCGAAATCCCCGGTGATTCTGCAAAGCGGTACATACGTATACGTGACATGGTACGCGTACGTGTAGGATAGATGGGACCAAGTGCGAATGCGAAAAAGAAGATTTACCGTTGCTATTGACGATTTTCGGTGGCAGAGACTCGGCAAGTCCTTGCCCGCAGTCGAGAGTTCTGATGCTTGCTAAGCCACGAGGCGCCACGCCGAGGAGAGCGTCCGCGGTTGCACGAACGTCGCCAGCGAATGAACCATCGGTTCGTTGCTGGCTAGTTAACCATGCCAAAGCGGCCGATCTATTCCAATTATCAGCCGGTTCGTTCTCCGCCTCCTCGAGAGCTTGCATTACCAAAGCTGTCGTGCGAACATCGCCGAAACTACCATCGAGTCTTTGCTGTTGAGCCAAACCGATGGACGGTTTACGCACAAAGTGATGAAGATTTCGGTGTCTATGATCCTGAACGATGCACTTTAACGCCAGTATCACCATTGCGACGGTATCTACGATCAGAAAGGGAAAATATTCCAAAGGAATGAATCCCGCGAAAACGGACACCGCCTGCGCGTAAAGTAAAATACATCCTACCGACGTTGTGATCTTGAGCCGCATTCGCGATGTCTAGCAATCGGCGTATTTGCCTCTTTCGTACGTGAGCTTGCGCGTTGCACGCGGCTAACGTTGTAAGTGCGAACTCGTAATCGGTGGGCGGTTCGTGATGTTGAAGCGTCCCGATCAAATCGTGACCATGAAACTGTCTTGGATCCGTGCACATGCCGTTCAAGGCAAGGGTGTAACGTGCTAACCGAACCGGGGAAAAACTGCTTTCCCTATGCCTACGAAAACGCATCCCCGTTATTCCGACGCTTGCGAACTAAGGCGAACTAGCAAACGAATTTTACCTCCACAACAGCAACACAATTTCAAGCTCCATCTGTTTGCTACTGAGCTGCAGTTCAAGGGGAGGCGTAGGTGCGATATTGTCGTCGCGCGAAAGATTGCCTAGTCGAAGGAGCAATAGAACGCGATGAGTGTCGTTTCCCCAACCGGCATCTTTATCGCGCTGATTCCATAGCCATGCAGTCCCACGTTCCAAAATGCTTTCCGCGTCCGCATCGCTCGGGCCAGCTTCCAAGGCGTTTGCTACATAGAAAAGGAAACACATTCCCCCGTTGTCTCGTTCAATTAATCGGCGAAAGCAGAAGAAAGAAAGAAGAAACAAAAGACGAAAGGAATGCATACCTTGGGCGCAGACTGCATCCAATGCACAGAGGCATGCACCCAGCAGAACCATCACAGCTGCCATACTCGCCCTTCCCCACATTCTCAACGATGATCCAAGAGCTTGCACCCTCTCCTTTCTATCGTTTATCGTAACCTGCAACGTAACAAAAAACCGATCAGTAAGATGCATTAAGAATGGATTTGCTTGTGTTGCGGGACCGAGAGTGTTCGGCGCTGGTTCCTCGGGATGAAACGGGAATATCGACGCGATGGCCAGCTATCATACTTGTGTACATGCACGCGAACGATTGCAGCATAAAGTTGAAATGTTCCTCGTGCACGGATACGGCCGGTACCGACGCGACAAAGAGTTACCTGAACATACCACGGCCCGACCACGTTGAACGTCGCTACACCCGCGGAAACACTACTGAGAACGCCGCGACGATGCGTGGGATCGATATCGCAGCCCCAAAACCCGTACATAGGTATGCACGCTACTCCACCAACTGTGTGCCCACCTACAGGTTCCTTACAGTTGTTGGCAACTTCTCGTTTCTTTCATTCGAAGCTCTATCGGACCCGAGTATCCTATGATAATTAATAATAAATGCACGTAAATTGTTCCTTTCTTTTTTTTTTCTTTCCTTTTCCGAGCGAACTAGGCCGCTTTACCGTTCCTCCGATTTCTTGGACTCCTACGGCCGAAGCTATCGCCGAGTTTCTTTCTTTCGAGATGGAAAAGTGGAGAAAACAAAAAGAAAGGAAGGAGAGCTCGATACATCGGTCATCTGTAATGCGCAATGCAGAGCGAATGAAAAAGGAAAATGGACGTGTACAGCAACCTATGTATAAGCGAATCTGTCCGAAACTACGTGTACACCCTCGTACAACGGCGCTCTTCTGGCACTTACCCCGTCAAGTAGGGTGGTCGCTCCGACAAATCTCGCGTTACTCTATTAACGCGTATGTTCGCTCCGATGTATTTGCAGAAAAGTGGTATTCCCTAGCACGCAGGAAGATCACGGTACGCACGTCGACACGAATCCATCGTGGGCGCGACTGGTGCATGCAACGGAACTACTGTTAACGACCGGTGCAACGAAGCCGCGGAAGGGGTGTAAAGGGCTTCAAGATCGCCCTCTTTCTCGCGCTATTGCAGCGAATTGCCGCGTTCCGTTCAAAATTCATCAGCAATCTTATCTGGAAAGAATATTCGACAGCTTGTCTTCGTACAGCTAGCTCACACAACTGGACTACCATCGACGGTGAGGGGTGAGAGATAAATGACATGTCACGAAAATCGAAAGTGAAAAGCTCGTATTTGTGGAGATAAAATTGCGCCGCAGCGCACGGGCAAAGACGAATAAGCGAAACAAACGAACAATGGGTAAATCACGCGTGCGTAGATAATAAAAACAAGCAATCAATTGAAACTGTCGTCCACCGTTCTTTCACTTTTCCCTTTTCGCTTCTTCGCTTTTTCGACTTTTTCGCCGTCGCTTTGTCCGTTTGTAGATGGGAAGGATATAATCAGAATAAGCAAGTTGTCATTCGCGACCAGCAGCTTGAAAGCGTAGCTATAAAAAATTGTAGCGAGGATGGTGGACAGACAACGGGAAGATGGCCAAGTACAGCCGTTGGGAGAAAAGTTGTTGCTGACTGGACGATTCGTCAAGACATACTGGAAAATACTGTTCGCCGTATCGTGGGCAATAATTCTGGGAATATTCGTTTTGCTTTACAACTTCCCGGTATGTGTGTGGCACGGCAGAGAATTATTCGAGGTACAGGATTAGATGAAACGTTTGCTTGATGACATTCGCAGGAAACTAGATGCGCCTACGTTATATTATTGATGGCTGGATATTGGATCGCCGAATGCTTCCCTATGGCGATCACATCGTTACTCCCAGTGGTCTTGTTTCCAGCGTTCGGTCTATTAAGCACGGCGGATACATGTAGTTGTTACATGAACGATACTATCATGGTTTTCATAGGAGGATTAGTTCTAGCCATTGCCATCGAACATAGTAACATGCACATAAGAATCGCCCTCGGTGTAATGAAGATGGTCGGATGCACTCACGCGAAGCTACTCGCTGGCCTGTGTGCAGTGACCACGTTCATATCCATGTGGGTCTCGAATACCGCTGCCACCGCCATGATGGTACCAATCATATTCGCAATTCTGAGTGAATTGGAACAGGTTCGATATCCTAATGTTCAACGTGCTGATGCTAATGCTAACGCTGACGACAAAAACTTAACAATTCGGCCCCATCGATACTATAAATACTTCTATGGTTTTTCTTCTCAGGCAGGTCTGGGTCGTGTCTTCGTAGAAGTACCAGGACCGGACGAACCGTAAGTACGATAGTATCCAGGCATCAAGGATAAAGCAAATATAAAAAAGAATACGAGTAGTGGAAGGACGGGCAAGACAAGAATGAAAGAAATGTCATCCACTAGCGGTAGCGATTGCCAGAAACGCGAAAATTAATCTTGCCTGCGACGTATGTCACAGAATATTACGGCCGACAAAGGTGACCAAAGCGTACTTCATGGCCGCAGCCTACTGTGCAACTTTCGGCGGCACAGGAACAATCGTAGGCACAGGAACCAACCTTACCTTCAAGGGGATATTCGAAACCACGTTTCCTACTTACGCGGGTGTTAACTTTACGCAATGGATGATCGCTAATGTGCCGCAAATGATCGTTAATTCTTCTCTGACGTGGATTTACCTTCGCATCGCATTTATGGGTTACCTCAGGCCGGACAGCAACGATGCGAAGCTAGCAAATATAGGTCCTGAAGGAGAACAAATCACAAATCGGGTAAAGACCAGTTCTAAATCTCCCTAACATTCCATAGATGGTATGTATTAGCCCTATCGCCTCCCTTCATCCTTTTCTGTTTAAAGGTGGTACAGCACAGATACGAGGAATTGGGTGATATTACATTTCACGAAGCTGGAGTTGCCACTCTCTTTTTACTCTGCGTTTCTCTATGGGTATTCCGAAAACCTGGCTTTATACTCGGATGGTCTGAAGTTATAACGGACATGTTAAATATCCTTCCACGCAATTAATTCGTTTCTTTGCCAGTCATACTCGTACCGCGACACACACACACACACATGCGCACGAACACGCACATCTGTACAGATTTACCAACACATATTGTACAATTTTAATCTATTCAGAATCTCATCATATTAACAGAGAGCTCCGGGACTCAGCACCCGTCATATTTATATCCATCCTGATGTTTTTCATTCCGAAAGATTTGAACTTCCTACGTAGCTATAGTCATGATCGTAAGTAAAGAGAATCGTAACACGCTTCTCCTTATCTTGTCAAGTACTTTGTATAAGAATTGCCGATTTCGTAGCCGCTGCCAGACCGCAGCAGTCTTCCGAAGGTTTGATTACGTGGGACGTGATCGAGAAAAAAATGCCATGGAGGTTGATGTTCCTCTTGGGCGGTGGATTCGCAATCTCCAAAGGCAGCGTTGCTTCCTGCTTGGCGAAAAGAATCGGAGAGGCCTTGGTACCGCTGCGACACTTGCCTCCCGTTTTAATTTTATTCCTCATTTCCGTATTCGTTGGCACCATTACGGAATTTACCTCCAACGTTGGCATCGCAAACATTACCTTGCCGGTAATTGCGCAAATGGTAAAGATCAATACGCAGCAAGTAATATTACGTTCGTCCATCGATCTGTTATTAATGGTCACCGTGTTCATTACAGTGTGTAGCGATGGAGATACACCCAATGTATTTAATGATACCGGCTGCCATAATGTGTTCCTACTCGTTTCGATTACCGGTTGGTACGCCACCAAATGCAATTGTATCGGTTGTAGGTCGAATTCCGACAAACTGGCTCATGATAGGAGGCTGCGGCCCCTCCGTATACGCTCTCGCAGTACAAATGATTTTCTTCACCACTTGGGGTACTTATGTTTATGATATCAATGGATTTCCCGAATGGGCGAAAGATCTTGAGAACTCCAGTACCCATTTGCATTGCGATTAAATCGTAACGCAGCGGTATCGTTATCTTTTTACGATGCGTTCGTACATCGTGTTCGGTTTTTTCGTTCGTCAAATAAATGCGATACTACTTAACAAATACATTTTTACGGATCTCATTCTCGCGTGTATATACATATATGAAACTTTCGTTTAGCTTTGATATTATACACCAGGGAAAGATACATGCTTGATGGTGCATTTACGCCCTGTGCGTGGTTCGCGGTCGCGCTAGTGTGTGGTTTCTGCCGTTCTATAAATCGTATGCGTAGAAATAGTGGCAAGAATAAAATTACCATTGCATTCGTGTCACGTTTCGCTGAAACATTTAAAGGGAGCATTCTGGATATTGTCCTTAAGTAGGTTGCACCTTCGAGGCAGGCAACTCGTTCTTCTTTGGACTGGAATTAATTTCTTGTTGTTCTAATCTGCGATGACGCAACATTGTAGATAGCACACCATTGAAGCTGGCAGTTTTCTTCTTGGCGCTTCCTTTTGGAGTGCTTTCGCCTATTCTGCGAACTGGTAATCTGGGCGAAGACATTTCATCCATAAAGTCAAAATCCGACTTTTCTTCCGCTCTGGAAAGGCAACGAACGAAATGAGAGGGATATAATGATGCAGAGGTGCATAGCTCTAATACATTCAAACGTGTATCAGATTAATGGGGATATCTCTCTGAACACAATTGCCGTTTACTTATATTCCTGAGAGCCATTATCTTGTTGACGATTGTTTGCAAGCACCGGCGACGGTCCCCTTCTACCGGGACACTTCCAATCAAGTTCCAAAACTCTGTTGTTAGCTTCGAGAGCCTCTATCAGCGTTAAAATATCGTCCGGCTTCAATATCCATTCATTCTAAGCAAACATGCGTAGAAAAGGACGTATGAATAATGCAAACCAGGGGAAGCGCATAAACATGGAACGATATATACATGTCCGTGCTTACCTTTCCATCCATTTCGTACTTCTCATCGTCCGAACATTCTAACGACCAATCTTCTTCGCTGCGCTCCATCTTCTATATCGCATACTCGAAAATAGAATAAAGGAATAAGCTGTCCGACGTTAATGCAATAAAATCTCGTACATTTGCGAACAAGTCTGGAGAAATTTTGATCGCCAGTAGAAACATTCTTCTAACCTAGTCGCCTGTGATTTACAACGGCGCCATCATTATTTCAGTTCGTAATAACTTTGCCAGGCGCCGCTGCTGAACGCCGCGTAAATTTGAATTCGGAGCGGTGCACCGCGGTGATTTGAAGAAGAAGAGAGCGATCGAATCGTAGAAAAGCGACAAATGGTAGGAAGAATGATCGATGCGAATCCCTTGTCCCGTGCGAGATAACATCGAGGTAATAATCACCGCAGTGAAAGTCACGCGACCAGCAATCTCTTGATCGAAAGGAAAGAAAACTCGAAACGAATAAAGTCGCATTTGCGGACTACATACTGATCTTCTTCTATTCCTTATCGCTGTTGTGTATTAAAACAAGTCCGTTGACCATTGCTTCTTCGGTTAATCGGCTCCGAAACATGATTGTTTTACGGTATTCGAATAATTTGAATGTACGTACAGTATAAACTCGACCGACTGTTACGAATAATTACGAAGCAATCGTAGCATTATCGAGCGCCCAAGAATGAGTATAGTCCGGTTGTTTTTCAAATAAACGAACGTCGCGATACGATCGATAACGTTCGATCGATCTGACAAGGACGAACGTGAATAGCGAAGATTAATATTCGACCTAATGTGTTTAAAATGTCTGAAATGACAGAGGAAGAGGCACTTGGAAAACAATATTGTGCGACCACTGTGAAGGAAGCGACGAAAACTGTGCAAAAGTGGAGTGTGCCGATAATTGCATAGTCTTACGCTTTGTTCAATTAGAATCAGATCCATATAGTGAACGGAGACAAGTCTAAGTGAAATATCGGTCCGATCGTGGACACAATGCGTTATTGATCAAACAGTCGAATAAAATTGTGCTTTGGTGGGGAAAAAAAACAATATATATATATATATGTACAGTGGGTGATGGAGGCGGAACCGGACTCTAAAGAGAAAGGTCCGTTCCAGGCCGATCTCTGGCGCGCAATCTCGCCTATATATTACATCGGTAAAGTCTGTGGTTTGGTACCAGTAAGATTCTCACGGCACACTTCCGAGGGATGCCAAGCTCGCTTGAACTCTATAGACCTCGTCTACAGGTAATGTGAGAAAAATGCGATGTTATAATGTCGCGTCGACGACTTAAAGTGTCGATGCGTTTTGTAGCTTCTGCGTACTAATATTACTGCTCGGTGCGGAAATCTGGGGTTTATGGCGTGACTTGAAAGATGGCTGGGAGCACAGTACGAGACTAAAATCTCGAACAGCAGTGATCGCAACGTGTAGCGATGCACTTGGCGTGATGAGCTTGACAGTCGTTTGCATCGTTGCATCCCCTTTCCGCTGGAAATATCTGCAACTCGTCGTAAATAAATTAATCCAGGTGGAAAGACAAGGAAATGAATAAACGATATAAAACGAAACGAAACGAAAATGTCGCGTCGTTGCAACTTTACAGGTGGACGAAAGGATTGGTGTATCATCAGCGAGCAAAGCTAGAAGATTCGCCATTGGCTTAATGACGTGCAGCCTTGGCTATCTTTGGATTAACTCGGCCCTCGATTTTTACACGTGGAAGCGTAAGACGGAAGTGAATAGCACCATGACCGGCAAAGGTCCCATTAACTATGCGCCCCTATATTTCATGTACACGGTGATCATTTCGACGGAAATTCAATACGCTGTTTCAACGTATAACGTTGAGCAAAGATTCGTTCAGTTGAACAGAAGTCTCGGCAGATTGTTCACTAGCAACGGTAACTCTCGTCGAACAGGTAAGCGAGATACAACGGAATCGATCCATGTCCATTAGCTGATTCATGTGATACTTTCTTATTCACGCACCGTATCCACAACATTGGTACAGCCAACGACATTGACCAGAAGAATGGACGAAACGTAAGGACATGCGAGCAGCTAGTATCGGACAGAACGGCACAGGGAAACTCTAGGACATTGGATGGTAAATTTGCCGAAAATTGGACGTACAGGGGAACACGGCCTATGCTGATCAGAAAAATTGATCCAATCCATTTCGAGGCGATTTCACGTGTCGTTGATTTACAGATGGGAGACCGTATGCGAACCGCATACGCGAATTGACGATGGTTCATTCGTCGCTTTGCGATGCTGTCTCCTTTATAAACTATACGTTCGGTGTCGTGATACTAGCCGTCACCGTAACATGTCTACTGCACCTAGTGATCACGCCGTACTTCTTGATCTTACAAGCTGGAGGAAAGCACGAGTGGATATTTTTG
This sequence comes from Nomada lathburiana, assembly GCA_963667235.1. Taxonomy (NCBI): domain Eukaryota; kingdom Metazoa; phylum Arthropoda; class Insecta; order Hymenoptera; family Apidae; genus Nomada; species Nomada lathburiana. The sequence continues at coordinate 21,091,969 of OY763899.1, read as the reverse complement.
CTCGTGCAGGGTGGATGGTGTATCTTTCATATAACTAGAATGTTGATAATCATACAACCTAGCTACTCCACCGTAGCGGAGGTGAGGAAGAGCAGAGGTTTGCAAGCGCAAAATAGAAAGGGGGGAAATCCATGCAGCCATGCAGTCAGTCCTGAATGTGCAAAGAGTTTTTGCTTTTATTGTAGGGAAAAGGAACGGCGGTTCTCGTCAGCCAATTGCTATGTCGTAGCTTCGATGCGAACGCTAGACGAGAATTGGAAATATTCTCGCTTCAATTGTTACACAGACCTCTCGAATTCTCGGCATGCGGTCTCTTTTCTTTGGACCGAACTTTGATAACGTCGGTAAGGAGATTCGCGTGAAGACGAATTTCGCATCAGCAAACGCTGAAGCACTTTAATTTAATTGCATTTGCATGCGTGCTTCAGATCGCGGGAGCGGTGACAACGTATCTCGTTATTCTGATACAATTTCAAAACGCAGACGACACGAAGAGCGACGTTGATATCATACGAAACGCGACACAAATCCTGAGAAACGCATCGCCGCTACAGAATCTGACAGTACTGAAAAGCATCGCGCGAGAAGCGATCTAAAGCAGGATTAAACACGCGGGCAGGGGAATGTGGAGATTTGAACATCACGATAATGACATTTAATATTCCAATTGTCGTAAACAGCGGTAATATACAAATACAGGTTGCTCGTGTCGCGTGATCCAACTACTAATTATAACAAGTCGTTTCGGCGGTCGACACAAATCGATTACAATTAGGGGCACACCTCTCGTACGGTGCCTAAAACTAGACATCAGTCACAGCCTATCCAAAATATTCCTCGGCCTTGTCTCGCTGTATCTTTCTTAAGAGCAACAGATCTCCTAAACGCGGGGAAACTTGAATAGTCTCGTCCAAAGAAACCATCTTGCCTCACTCGTTGGAATCAAATTTTACTCCGCTATGTACAAACTGTCGAACAACCAAGCACCCGCGTAAACATATATAAGTATGTATATATGTGTGTGTGTACATATACATATATATATATACACATATATACATATATGTGTGTGTGTGTGTGTGTATATATATATATTTTGTTCTCTCCTTGTTTTTACTCCTATAGTTTGACTCGTCATCCATACATTCTCTTTGTCCAATATACTGTACACTCTTTCCTCGTACAAATTATACTTTTAGCAATAAATATTGAATCTCCCCGAGAATCTGGCCGGTGGCTATCATTGCACGTACATAGTATGCATTTCATCAACTCATCCACCCTCTTCTCCCTGTCTCACCCTGTTCGCACGAGCGCGCGCGCGCGCGCATATGTGTATGTGTGTGTATGTATCGCGTTAAGGAAAACACTACTTGCATCGTCGAAAGTAGTCGAACAGTAACAACTGCCTAGTTCGCGCAAGACCTTTCAATTTACCGCAGCTGCTGTAACTGGAGGTTGTACTTTTTGATGCGCGATTTGCAACAAGTTGTCGCAGCAACTGTCCTTTCTCACGTTCAAGCCTTTCGTTTTTTGACATATGGACAAGTTTTCGGAATTCGTCGGCAGGAGTTCCGTGTCGTTCTCCCCTCTGCTCTGATGGCGTCCACTGCACAGGCAGGGGCTCGTCAGCCGATGAAGTCGAGAGAAGCACTCGCTGCAAACTCGCACCGGATTGTACAATTGCTCGCTAGGCAACGGCGTCGAGTTTTCGGAACAATCCGCGCAGAAGATCTTACCGCAGCATCTGCGATAAACGAACGAATCCGTACATATTTGCAAATACATGGGCAATAGTGGCATATAGTAGTGATAAAGCGGTCGGGGTGTCGGGAGGTCGGAGGGGTGTAAGGGGATTTAATCGGGTGTTTGATTCGATGAGAATCGGTACGTAACTGCTCCAGGCCGCGTACCTGCAATGATGCTTACGCCTTCCCAGCCAGAATTCTGTATCGCATCCCATGCATCGACTCACCGCGTGATCGGGCACCCAGAGAGTCGGAGCGGGACCCAATTCCTCAACCGCTTCCCAGGACATGTCCGAAGGTAATGATTCACCGTGCTCCCCGGCACTTTCTACCGAATCGGGCAATGATCCCTAGAACACGCGATCACAACCTATCAACGCTCCCTCCTTCTATTTCTCGCCCCCGCTACCCACCCCTCTCGCCCTCTCTTATAAAAGAAGCATCATTTTACAGGTAACTTCAATGTTCTCTCTCGCATGTTTGATCGTCAACTCACGATATCGTCGACGCGGTCAGTCTCCGCGGTGTGGTTGCAAACTTGCTTGATCAGAGCCATTCTCGTCGTATGTAGCTCCTTTCGTAACGCTTCCTCTTTCAACTGAAACGAAAGAAAGAATGGAAGCCGAGCGACTTGAACTGCGTGCACAGTGTAAGCATCGTTTGCGGATAAAAATAGCGATACCTTATGTTCCACGATAATCTGTTGTACACGCGTCTGTACGTCGCAATGTATAACAGGAAGACCATCTACATCGTCCAATCGATCGAGATTATCTGGTACCGGATCGTGATAAGTTGGCGATGCCGGACAAACGCTGCTGGGCGTTCTCGATATTAGCGGTACGCTGGTATCGCTGACGTCGCTACCCTCGTTCTGGTTGTGATTGTTATTACGATTGCAAGCGCAAACGGTGCGGCTTCCGGCATTCCTCTCGACCCATGACGAAACAGTGTCCGCTGGTGGTGAATCCTTTAGCGCCTGACTATTCGACGAAACGAACATATCGAACCTCGGATTTTAGCTCATCATCAGTAGGGAACATTACACTGCGGGCTACTTACGTTTCTTTCTCGTCTGCATCGAGCAAAGAATCGTTGCTCGGTATCAACGTGTCCGTCGAGCTATCCACCGACGGGTTCGCCGGCGATTCGTTCGAGGCTTGCACTGTCAACCCACGATCGTGCTCGTGCTCGTTCTCGTGCTCGTGCTCGTGCTCGTGCTCGTTCTCGTGCTCGTGCTCGTGCTCGTTCTCGTGCTCGTCCTCGTCCTCGTGATCTTCCGCGTTGTCTAATTTTTCCGACAGATTTCGGTCCACCGCATACTCGGATCTACCGTCAGCCCCGAGCTTTTCACCCGCCTCGCCAATTTCCGCCTCGACCGTCAAGCAATCGAACTTTCTGTAATCGTCCACGGTTAGGTCCTTTTACTCCCGAGCGTCGTAGTTGGGTAAGTTGGTGGAATCTGATAATTACTTTTCTATAGATGCGCTTGGATCGCTGAGTCGTCGATGAAGGTAGGCCGCATGGTCGGGGGTGTGCATCAGATCCCCGTACGAACGGGTTTTGGTCATCTGCCCCTGTGGCTCGTCACCCTCGCCGCCTTCGATATCTATCATCGTTACTCTTCGCTTGTCGTCCCTCATGTCCGAACACGACTCCATGGAGCCTAAATACACTTCGGACCATAAAACGAGGTCGCGTACGTTACAACTTGGCCATAATACCTATCGAGAAGGAAAGCAATCGTTCATACGAGATTGGGGGAGATCGGGAGCTCCATCGGAAGCTGCAGGCAAGATATAAAAACCGTTCTTCCTTACCTGGTTCTTCAACGGCGAGTACAAATGATTCACGAACGAACTCGAATTCAGGAAACGCCATACTGAAAATGTACGTTCTCGTATTCTCAGTTGTCGCCTTTCTTGTCTTGTGTTACATAAAAACGTGCCAAAAAGCTGCGAATACGTGTGCTGCGCGAGTTTCACCTGAAATCATAAAACGAATGATCCGTTGAGCGGAAACTATGCGAGTCGAACAAGGATTGGTGATAGGGTCAGTGGTCGTTCGTCGACCCAACAGAGAATACCAGGAGTTCTGAGTACTCACGAGATATGCAGGAGCCATTTGAAAGCTACACTTGAATTTCAGGATTAGTTGATGCACGCAGTCGAGCCACTGCAAAAATACCGGGCATCGTTCGTTCGGATCTTCGTAGCCTACTGTTTGCCCGCACCTATCCGCGAATTTGTGGCTAAAATCTAACCATTCGCGCTCGCATAAAACTTGGAATCCCTGTCAAGGATAAAGCGGAATAACGGGACAATTATCGAGAGGAACGGATACGCAAATAAAGAGCAAGTACCTTCGGCGTACCTCCATAGTTCGATAATACGGGTCGAGAAGAATTTGCGCTAGGGCGACGATCTGAGGTGTCCTATCCCAGCCATCGCTACAATGCACCAACACAGGCCGACCGTCTCTTTCAATCGCGGATGCTACAGTCACAGCAGCGCGTAATAATCCGGACATATGTTGCAACCATCTTGTCCCTTCCAAGAGGCTGAGCCAGCTACATTCCGCAGGAGAGATCGGAAAAGAGATCGGGCAAGGTATCAATTTTATTCGGATGCGAAGCGACAGGACGCTAAATCGATAATAGATTATGTGGAAGCAAACGGAACAATTACTTGGGCTGATCCGCGTCCGACGCGCAAAGCTGTCTCACCGCGTGAAAGCTCTTTCGTATAGAGTGAATGTTCGGCAAATTCATAAATTGTATGTCGCAACTGGGATAATATTCTGGACATTCGCAACCACCGCCGCGCGCTCTGTTCGCCACAGCGGTTGTATACGATCTGGCGTCCACGATTAAAACTTTCTGGAAACAACGTGCGCAACGTTAATATTGTTAGTACTCGGCCGGTGCACATGGAACACCGGCGGGCGTGTTCAAGTACCGAACAGACTACGGTGAAACAACATGGAAATTACAAATGTTCGGTGCTCACTTTTCTATTGCTTGTCGTGATCCTATCGGGGCCAGTATCGGCCGGATATATCATAGAGGAATCCACCATCGTCGATTCACCTTTATCGTAGGAACACGCATCCGATAGAGCCTTCAACAGACGTTCGTCGTCCGGGTCTCGCCAACCGAGCCATCCGACTTCCGGTTGACTGCTTCGTGCTATCACAGCACCATTATTGACGTGCCTTTTGAATGAAAGAAAAGACAAAGAAAACAAACACAAAAAGAACCGATTTTTTTCAAGGAGAGAAGGCCGGGAGCGGCCGTTTGGTTTAGGGTGTTGCGGGTGAGGGTTTGGGGGGGGGGGTGTCCATGAAGGGAGGAAGAAAAGAAAGGTATTATGTCGAGAGGCAAGATGCAACATCGCGTCAATGTCTCAACATTATTTCTTTTTCTTCGCTTTCTTCGATTTCTGCCTTCTTATTTCACCAATTACCTCCATACAACTGCAGGAATCCGTCGGAAACTTCGGAATTTGGCCACCAATTCGAGACTTTCGTCGGAAATGCACGCAGGTACCAGAAGCAACGGTGGATACGATGGACACACACGGTAATCCTTATTCATTTGGCTTATACGCCAGGTACCGTGCAGATTGAATTTCAAACGTTCCACCTATAATAACAGTCCGATCCATTACATACTACGTGCATTCGACCCAGCGGTTTATCCGCCTCCAATGTTCACCCAACTGTTACTTACTTCGGAGTTAAATGTAGCGGTGTACGAGACAGCGATATCTTTACCCAATTTGCCGTTGTCTTTTCCCTCTTCCATTGACCAAGCGTAATAAGCGAATGCGAATATATCCTCTATATTCTTTCGCGGGCAAGTGACTTTATGCAATCGTTTGAACCACTCCAAGCAATGTTCGTTTGTGGAAAAGGCACAACTGAATATTTTATATTATCTTTAATATACCACCAGTGATAATGAAGTGCAAAATCTGTCAAACAAATAACTTGTACAATAGCAACGTACCTTAGCGAACGAGCATCTTTGCAACCGATATGCAAGAAGAATATTTCTTTAACTTCCAGCTGCTCTATCAAACCCAATGGAATATTGTAGCATGTCTGGCTTAATTGTAAATATAATCTGTAGTTGGAAAGCGCTAGTACTCCGTCAGATGTACGTCCAAGAGCTACGACCGATTCCCCGCTCAAAGGTGTAAATGGAACAGTCAAGGATTGATCCTCGCATTCGAAATGGGTATGCTTTGGGAATAACTCTGAAGCATGTATGTGACAAATGGATTGAAGGCTTGTCGGTTCTTCGGAACTCTCCATCTCCTCTCTGTATGACACATTGTATACACAACTTTATCCTATTCCTTTCCCTAATTCCTTCATTAATTTATTATGGATTAGTACGGGCAACCGAACCAAGTCTGAACTACTTATTCACAAATGTATTTGAAAAAATAGATATAACTGTCCTCTCTTTTCTTATATCTTGTACTGTCCTATCCTATCCTATCCTGTCCATAACCACAACATTTGAATAACCGTAAACATACGTGATCGAAAAGTCGCCGTTCAATGTTCTGTAGTACCGCCGATTGCACAGTCCACGATCTACTGTTTAAATTACAGCTTGCACTGTCGACGCGATAAAATCACGACATCGGCGAGACACGAGCGAAGGAAGAAACGAACACCGCAATTTATTACAGCTTATCGATTTGCTGTGCGTTTCAAAGCCGTACACTATATGCCAGAAGCGTCTTGATGAAAAGGCAAATGTGCTGAACGTGTACACAAAAAAGATACTCTATATTCAGCTATGATTTGTTCATTCTATCCTTCAAATTCAATTTATACGAAGATGCTTCTTTGTATTCTTCGAAAAGTTGCAAAACTTCTAAACGTTTGCGTTTGCGAGACAAGAGTTCTCGACTATCTTTAGGTACTAACCAGAAAAAATAAGTAAAACAAGCATAAATGGTGTTATTGGACCAGCAGGTTCTTTAAATCCACAGTTGCAATTGCGCACGATAACCGAATGAAATGAAACTCTACGTTGGTAGGATGGGCGAAAACGTTGCAAGGTAGGAGAAACATTTTCGATTGGGAACGGACGTAAAACTTTCACGTTGAAATTTTCCGATGAATCGGTAATTAACGTCAGGCAACAAGTTACCAGCAGCGACAATGCCTTACCTTGGACTGCCAAGTTCCTCCGCTACAGATGATATCCAACCGTTTTGATACTTCATACGAAATCCATAGACAGGTAGTTTCCACGAGTATTACAATGAGGACATTACTCGATTAAGTGAAAGGGCATTTCTCCGTGTAGGAAAAGATATAGATATCTGATTTTTCAAGCTTGACAAATACTTGGCAGATTTATTTTTCTTTTCTTTGTTTTTACGTTGTTATTCGATAGATATGTAGATAGATTACGAGATAAACGATCCCACAACTAATCTTACGCGAGTCCAATCTAAAGGCGATCGCTTCTCGTTACCTTAGATGAATCATGAGAATATGCAACATTCCGAGAGCCAAGCTCCATTAAACCAATGGTTTGCTTCTTTCTTTCCTTTATCTTTTCTTCGTCTTTTTTATTTCACTCGTTAAGCTATAATGATATTACGAAGAATTCAATTTTTACTTAATTTCTACGACACTCTCAAACTCCTCGATGTGAACGTTACACTGACAGATTAACTTATGTGCAGTTTAAGCCGCCTTTTCATTACACGACAGTTACCTTTGTGACCACTTACAACGGACGAACGTTCGCCAAGCGCTATTATGCGATTGGTTGTTGCCGTATATATTTCCCATTGATATTTACACGATATTAGGTGCAAAGTAAATCCATTTGTAAAATAGAAGCGGTAGGAAGCATCTAGAAGGGTATAGAACGTACAGGATACATCTTATCCCGATAAACCGTTTATATTCTGCTGTAAACAACGTAGAAATGCTTCATAATTATTTTCGATACCCCTGAAATCTGAAGAAAATAAAAGTTCACGCATGGTTTTTCCTTTTTTCTATTATTTCAACCATACATCCGTCCCCTTTGTCCATCTTTTTTTTCTTTTTCTCTTTCCTTCTTTCCTCTATTATTTCCATCTTTGTTTCTCATGCGACAATAAAACTTTGATATATACACACGTGTTATCTACTAAATTTTGCAAATACATTCGTTGTGAAATGCATGAACGATTGGAATGGAAATGGCATAATAACCATTTATCTATTGTTCCGATAATTTCAAGAGTAAGCATAAAGATGCCACTGATAATAAAAGCGGTTACGTGTTCAAATATACATTCACGGATCGCGAATTCTTTATTTCAAGTAAAGAACGCGATCGCATGCTAGTTACTCTTATTATTACAACACTGCTCTGTGATGAGAATATAAAAAAGTTTAAATTTAGGCATGAAATGCGACTCATTTCGGTACATCGCATTTTACGACTGTAAGCACGAGAGTCGAAAAGCAATGCATCGTTACACGAAATGGGAACAAACTATGGAAAGTTTGTTGCTTTTTCATCACGTTTTCCAGAAATTAGGATTCTGCTGTAACCTCCTCTCAAAAGTCTGGTACCACCCTTGGATAGTTGATAACGGTACAAAGTTTTCATTTGGGTTCGGTGTCATTTGTGCTTGCGTTACAGAGAAACTTGATACATAATTCAAGAAACTGGTAAGCATTTTTTGTACAAATTCCAGAAACGAATTTGAAGTCGCCTCTGTCACTGTAGCTGCTTGCTGCTCTATGGCCACGATAGGTTCCATCGAAACACCTATTTGAGCCACATGAGATATCTTCCCTACTCCAAATATTCCCAAGTTGCTGTTCTCAAATTCATGATTTTTTTTCAACGTCGATATCTTGAATATAGCGGATGGCTTAGCATTCGAGATGTATCCAAGAAACTGCCAATTTGGTGGTGCAGTCGGATCTGGCCAACTGAAATATACTACGAGGATCTATTTTAAGCACAAATATAATGAAATTTGCAATATTACAACATTTTAACATATACCTGCACCACCGATGCCATTGGGAAACGGTATAGTACCCGTTAGAAACACCACAATATGATTTATGTCATCAGCATCGGGTACTGTTATTAGAAACTGATTTTCCCCAATTTGTTGAAAGTCTGTTTGCACCTACGTACAATTTATAGGATATTACACACACGTTATTGTTGCCGCAATTGGAAGGTATTTAGGTTTTTTCATTGCCATTTGTTGAAAGTTGGATTTGATAATCGTACTATCGTAGGATAATACTTACAAGCCGACCAGAAACAATAATGCCAAGCATCTTTGCACAGAGTCTAGATCATTCTAGTTTCCTTCACTTGTCAGGTCGCAGCAAGCGAATACTCGGTTAACGTGCAACGTGCAACGTACAAAGGATAACGTATGTATAACGTACTACGTACAATGTAAAACTTTCGGACACCGTACCCAAGACCCAAACATCTACGTGCGACACCGCGGAATGATGATTGTCACGATTTACGTTAGTACATCGAATGGAAACTCGCTACTAAACCAGTAACTAAAGCTACGAAGGACGTTTTCATGTGAACAAATTTGTATTAACAACGCGATATGGATGATTTTATACAAAGAGCTTAAAAAGAATGAAAATGAATGCGAACCAACGAAATATATTTGCCAAATCCGCATAGGTTATTAGCTTTTCGAGTAACCCGCAATTCTCCTTCCCATATTTTCTCCTACTTGTGGTAAACGTTCATCCAGATAACCTGGTGGGAGATAGTATGTCACAATCTTGTTAAATTGTACAATGTCGAAGAGTGCAATTGGCTTTTTGGCAAATTTTGAGATAGAACTAATTTTAATTTATACAACCAGTATACTTAAAATGAACTGCTCATTTTGTAATGTCGTATGCATCGGAAAACAACTGTTTGTCTATAGTGACACGCTGCTGAGAAGAGCCGGCTGAAATAATTGAAGTATGTTGTGTACAGCATTAATCGGATCGTTCTGCGTGCACTTTGTACGCTTTATATGTACATATATCCTTCGTATCGTGTATAAAGCGGAGCGAACGTGCTTGTCAAATTGATTTGTAAAATTGAAGGTTCGATGAGAGTAAGGAGGGAATCGTGTGCAACCTAAACGAAATACATATTGAGTAATGTTAAAAGAAAAATGAAAAAGGAAAATACGATAGATTGAAAATGTTACCATATGATCGGACAACTAGAAAAATGAAATGTAACATGGTACAAAACCTGTACGAACGTTATCAATAAAATCAATGACGTCAGTCCTTTCATAATGATATTCTGAATAATATGTCTGAATACGGAAGAAACCGCTGGCAAAATTATCTTCCGAGTATTATTTGACCGTTACGTAGCAGTGAAATGAAAGAAAACTAATTTATGCGAATGACATGTTGCGAATGTTTAAAACACTGCGCAATAAACACAGAATACAATTGATTTCTGCAACCAAAGTACCCTGATGGATGAGCATAGCCATGGCAAAGGCAAAGGCAAAGGCAAAGGCAAAGGCCAAAGCAAAGGAAAAGGAAAAGGCGACCATTTTAACGATAGCGACGGCGATGACGGCGATGATGGCAACGGTGAGAGCAGGCCTCTACGAACTCCGATGCGTGTGACATCACGCTTCATTGTTGGAGGTTTACGTCATTCTCATGTCTGGTCTTGAGACTGTGCTCGCGCGATCTACGGTAGTGTGCATACGCGTATAGAATGGTGGCGGGAAGTGATAGGGACGAAAGAGGCGAAAACACGCGAATCATCGTTGAGACTGAGCGAAACATGGACGTGTCGTTCTTTGTTAAACTAAAATCACAGGTTCCCAGAAAATGCTTAACATTTTAGTTGCAACAATTCCAATTTCGTGATTACAGGAGAGAAAATAAATTCGAGAAAGTACAAAAATCTTCATAGGTAAAGAAAGGAAAAGAATAAGAGAAAGGGCACAGTGTCGACTAAGGGAAGAGTGATGGTAACTAAGAGGGTTAGGGAGGAGAGGGTGAGAGAAAACAGAGAGGAGGTTCGAAAGATGGAAAAGGAGAACGATACGAAGCGCGACGTTCAACAGTGGTAGCGCTGATTTGTGATTTCATCGACTGTTAGTGATTTCGAGGCTCGAAGAAACAACTCGATGTGAATCGATCTCGTAAGGTGCGCTTTCGAATGGTGGAGTTTCGCGCGGCGATAAAAACGAGCACGCGCACATGCTCGTTGTCACTGATATCGAAGAAATCTTCGCGAGTATATAATTTATTTGTGATTCGTTCGCAAAAGTGCCTCTTGGACGACGCGGTTCTTACATTTTAAATATAACGGTGTATAAATAAGTATGAGCAATAGGACGAGTGCACAATCAAAGTTCCCACCGTTCATTTCCCCATAGGATTTTAGTTTTAGTTTAATCATCGCCTCTTCTACACGCATTTCTAATATATAAAATAACACGCGTGAAATGAACTCAGAATCGATGTTTTTCTCTTCCAAGTGTACCGCATATGTTTTTTGTGCGTGGGCATGCAGGTCCGAACTATCGTCAAGGTTAGTGCGTCTGACAGACTCTCCATCGCCTCGCGAACTTATACTAGTTTTCTACTGATAATAGCGAATAGCCACAGTAGGAAATTAAATACGCACTCTCACGTGCGTGTCTGTTAACAGTAATGAAACACTTGATACTATTCTAGTGCCTACCTTTAGCTCTTGCTGTAACTTACTTCTACTATGTAGTCTGCAAAACTTTTTCAACAATGGTAACGTGCGACTAAAACAATTATGTGTAATCTCCTTCCGTTACTTACTTTTATTATATATCGATAGACGATAATAATATTGATAATATACATATATATCTATATATATGTGTGTGTATACATAAAAACAACTATATAATAATGATGATGATGATGATGATGATGATGATGATGATGATGATGATGATAATAATAATAATAATAATAATAATGTAATCTTCTACATAGGAAAATTCAAAGTTCTCCATTTGCAAACTATTGAGAAATAAATGTATTCAAGTAAGGACATAGAGATTTCTTGCTCGTCGTGCATTATTTCGAGCCATGAAGTCTTCTTACGTATCTGTTGAGATTTATACGGACAGACATGGACGATATCCATGTAAGCACAGTTGTTAATGTAATTTCTTTCATGTACGCATAACTGTTATCAAGTGTTTTCAGGGAATGTACAATTTTGTTTCAGGGAAAAAGAATATGAGTAATGTTACAATTTTGAAAGAGAACACAGACATAAAAAGGTTGGCAGTTTACTGAACATTATTCCATTGATGGTCTTCATGCTTGTATAATGCTTCAGGAATATTATATCTTTCCTATAGAATTGGCACATTTGTGCAAAATAAGGTAATGCAAATATTAATCTACTTTTGACTTTTCATCCCATTGATAATTATGCAGCAAAAGAATATTGCATATGTTGCAGGCTTAAAGTATCAAACAGTTGGTTGTAATTAATCGCAGAAAGCACAGGTTTTACAACAATGCAGCGTAGCGTGCTCTTTCTTGTTGCAAAAGGATTTGATATTTGGAAGTACGTTTAGTAGTAATATGGTATTAAACTAGATTATTACCACACTCAGACCAAAATTTATTTGAGTCTAGTCTGATGTTCAGTTGGCTCTTAGTGATTATTGAGTGAATTCAGTAAATAAATAAATAAATATGTGTGTACAAGTATATGCATGCATGCATGTATGTATTAAATCCTCTTGCAAACCAGTTAAAGATGACACACCTAGTTCGAGTGTGATAATATTGTATGAATTTCGAGACTAGGGCAGATTCGTTTGATCCACGATTAATTTGGGCGCATTTCATTCCAGAACAGCCGTTTCTATGAGTGCCACTCGTCCGTTACACTGTGATGGAAAAGATACTAGCAAGAAAGGTGATGCAAGTGAGTGCGATATCTCTAGTTTGATGTATGGATAATGTTTCGCATACTGCTACAAGTTGTAAGTTTTCCAGCCTATCGATGAGCTCTTTTTTCCGCAGATAGAATGGCGTATGAGGTATTTCTGGGTGGATCTTGTAATCCGACCACGTGGAGATCCGAAATAGCGATACCGACCCTACAAAGGCTCGGAATCACTTACTATAATCCCGTACGTGACCCCGTTGGTACTTGTTACCCTGATGTATCTCAGTTTACTGTTCGTTGTCAGCATAGACTTTTCGTGATTGTAACCGCAATGAAATGTATTTCAGCAAGTATCGCAATGGGGACCGGAACTGATAGCGCAAGAATACGAAGCGAAGCAAACGGCTAAAGTATTGCTGTTCGTAATCGACAATCAAACACGGAACAGCGCAGGCATAATCGAAGCAGCTCAATTGGCAGCTACGCGGCGCGAGTCTTTGATCGTTGTCATTTATCCGTACCGCCAGGGCCAAACGATACTCGGCGAAGGTGTATCCATTCAGTAAGTGCATGGTTTTCCTTCCATTTCCTATTGGTGTCGTGGCCGTCGGCGAGCGATGGGGTAATAACTGTAGCCACTTAATGTCCAGAGAATATTACGATCTGACAAATGGATTGCTGGTACTACAATATCTGATGGAAAGACAGAGGATACCAATATTCGAGAGTGTATCGGTTGCTTTGAATTGTACGTCTAAGGTATGTAGACGGACGCACAATAGTGGATGATACGTACAAGTAGGAAATTATTATTTGCATCACAGGTACTACGAGAAGAGATGCACGTGCAAGAGTTGCATTCCGAAGATGGTATTAGAACAATGAAATTAGCGTTCGGTCAAAATGGGATGGACATGGTGTAAGGGATTCTAATTAAGATATTGCATATAGACGATGATTGGATCGCGAACGAATCGGCGCTAGCGCTACGAATATTCTATTTGAAGTTGCTTTTTTTTTCCAGTACGCTTAGGGAGATTTTCAAATCGATGGATGGCAACGACAGTGGAAGTATCAGCTTGGAACAAGTAAGTTTACTTGATGGCGATCTATTATTATGCCTGATAGAGAAGCAGGTATATTTCCTATGAAGTAATAAACACTTGTCACGACATGCATCTCTTGTTGCACTGTTGTTTTGCATTCTTGGTTTCGTAGGCTTGGGTAGCGTTACAATCGAGCGTCAAGTGCAACGTGTCGTCGGTGTCGGAGCTTCTTAATGTCGTGAACAAATCGGGTAATAAATTGTTGCATTTCCTGGACGGCGAAAGTTTCGCGCGTTCCCATGCGTGATCATGTGGGATCATGCGGAGGATAAGACTCGAGCATAGTCTTTCTCTACTCCTCTTGGTGTTTGCGTGTGCTTTTAGAAACGTATAGGACGTTGATAGACGATGGGTTTCCAGGGAAAGGGGATCCGACTCAATTACGGATAAACTTTGAGCAGTTTTGCACCTTGGCTGCGGAATCACCATGGAGGATGAAAAGCAACGGCGTCTCTAGTGAAAGTGAGATACCTTCAGTTTGGAGTATATTATATAGGAAGGCATCGAAATTTCTTCGCAGAGCTATTGTGCAACCTTTTAACCGCTTCTTAGGTATTTTTTCTACTAAAGCCATCTCGCACGATGTGCATCGACATATGTATCGTTAATGGGTACCAAATAGCGGACAGACAGTTTTTCAGAGACGAGACGAGACGAGACGAGACGAATAATTATTGTTGAAAACGTTTGGGACCATCGGGTATGCGATTAGAGTATACCATTAAACTTTTTAGATTGGACCAATTCGTTCGTGGTGGAATCGGAGAAGAAAGATTTGTACGTTGGAGTAATCGGTAAAGATCAGTTTTGGTTAGAGACAATCGCCGCAACCTCGATCGAGTGAGCATTCGAGATGTAACGTTCTTTCGACTGTTCTCATTACGACAACGTCGTTGTAAGTTTACATGTAAATCGTTCCTCGTTTTAGATCAATGGGATTGTCGTTGTATCGACCAAGTCTGAACGAGTACAATGTAAAAGTGTTGCCACAAGAATTGCAGCGGATGAAGAATTCGCGTTTGATATTACTGATCGTACCGCAGCATTCGCGCGGTATAACAATAATGACATTGGCAGCTCACCTGATTGGATTACGCGCAAAATTAGTGTTATGTGTCCAAACGCTTCCCGAAGATTGCATAGTTTCTGGTGAAAAGGTGAGCAATATTTCTTGCATCTCCTTCAGCTTGTCTACGCAGAGAAATATATAGAATAATGTTTTCCTTCAGCTAACCGAGCAAGCCACGAAAGACTACAATCGGGGAAGGATGTACCTGTCGGACTACGCGACACGCGAAGGTGTACCTGTTTTTCAGAATATCGCAGATGCTTTGCAACACGCGATACAGCTAGTTCAACGCCTACGTTGATTTCCTTCTTTCTCTTATTTTTCACCTCTCCCTTCTTTATCCTTTTCCCCTTCTTTCACCTCCTCCAGTTGCTCGGTCACGTCCTATACTCTTTTCTACTTCTTATTTTCTATTTTCCATAAGAGTAAGCGTTTCAATTCACCGATTAATTTATTTTTATTGTTAGCGATAATGTTCAACTATTGATCGAGACGTATGATTTGATTTTTCCCCGATCTATTACACAAAAGAGCTGTTGTTCTGTACAGAATCGATTGCATCACAGGCCGGACACTTCAATCTGCATGAAATTACACGTTCCGGGTCAAGTTTGGGCTGCAAACTTTCTCGCGATAGTTGAACATGATTTTTATAGCGATACAACTTGGTAATTTTATATAACATTTTGGTAACTGGTTGCGGATTGATATACGTGTATTGTACATAGATTATTAGTTGTTTCTAACGATCTAATGATAATTAATTCGAGAATCTGATTGAACGACTGCGTGAATATGCATGAGAGGTTTAATGGTATTAAACCTGCGTGCGTAAATGTACGAAAAGAAGAACGCGTACCTGTATACTAACAGACAATTTTTATTTACCGCTACTTTATACCGCGTTGGACACGTAATGACGCGTCATGATGCGTAATAGGGAATCGTACGAAGAAATAGTAATTTTGATCAAGTATCTGTAAGACGAGTATGCAGGTGAGAGAAAAATGAAATGTACTTGTACGAAAAATACCTTAAAATTACTCGATACTCATGATTGGGATACTTTGGTCCGCCTGTTTTGTTTTTTCCCCTCCCCCTTGTCAGGCTCGCTGATCCCATGACCGTGGAAAAAGGAAAGGGAGAAAAAGGAAAAATGTTAAGTGCGCGAAGCATTCCACAGCGTGAGAGTCGAAACCGGTAACCAGCCGTTCTTCGAGAAAAAAGGAGGGATGAGAAATTTGGCAGGTCCTGTAGTTTCCGTGATGGGTTATCCCCTTTCATGCGTCATTGATTTTCCGTGATGAATAGTAGCGATAGATGTTCTTTAAAGACAGCAAAACTGGTACCACAGCTGGCAAAAAGAGGGGCGTGTATACGGCATACCTGAAATCAGAGGAGGAAGAATGATCAACGATGGTATGGCTCTTCAGGGTAAGCGCGCGTCGCGTCTCTTACTTTTGATCTTCGGGAAAGTATAAGAAAGCAAAAAGCGTTGGATCGGAAAATGCTGCTTCCGCTGAAACGAACGCCTCTTTGCTCAGAAGAAACGCTTGGGATAGATCGGCCAGTGCCAGTCGTTTGGCGGAATCTTCTACCAAGCTCAAAGCTGTTTTTATTCTATCTCCAACAACGTCTGTGATGACGATGTTGCCGATTTCTTGGAGAAGTCGGGCCAGCGATTGTAAAGTTAATTTGGCTGATGTCAGCTGCTCAATCGTGCGGACGCGTAACAATCCATCGACTTCCCAATCGCGCAGTTTCAATCCTATAGAGGGAACCGTGGTTACGCCGTTTAGAAATGTCTGAAAAACATAAACTGTCATAGTTCTCTACCGTCCGTCTACGGTGTACGATCGTCGGCAAGGAGAGCATGGCAAGCTATTGTGGAGAGGAAGCGATGTAAAAATGTCGATTACCGGATCGGGGACGCCTAAGAGAAGCTTCAATTGGGCAAGAAAGGTTCCAACTATGGTCGCCTGTTCGGGGAGAATGGTGACGGGTTCGTTCGGTTCTGCATTCGAGCAAGTTTCGACGGGTGGGTTGATCAAGACTACACCGCCCCATCTGTGTAGAGACAAAAGAATGTATAAATGAAGCATCAATGATTGTCGAAGGTCGGGAAATTAGGTAAGAATAATAAACTGGTGTCACCTCGGAGATAAAAATGCTTCGACGTTGGCGTTGTTCTTCGTTCGATGGCCGGAACGTGTGTAAATGTGTAGCGGGGCACTGTCGCAAGGAACGGCATAAATAACAAAGTTAATAGTCGGACGGAGACTGATGTGTGACGCTGAAACATAAGTGTATCGGAATTTACTTTCGTTGCCCGCTATTTTGGATGAAGAGTAGGATACGGTGGCCTACCTAGTTTCTTCTCCAACGGCGTGACGAGCTGCGGAAGTACGTCTTCCGGTAGCGCGAAATGCCTACCAAGCGGCCCACTGTCGGGCACACGTTTCGGACTCACGTCCAACGGAAGAAAGTACAACCACTGAGACTTGACGGAAAAGTTGCTTACTAATGAAAGCTCGTTGAGAAACGGATCGACGTACTCTAAAAGCAGAGAAAAGCGGGGAGAAGCGGGGGGAAGCGGGGTGAAAACCAGAGAAAATAAGAGGTAGAAAATGGATGAAAAATTGTGAGGCGTATCTTTTACACACCTTCGGCCAACGTTTGTAGGTCCCAGGTAATTTTTAACTTGTCTGGATCGGGATTGACGAGCGTGATCAAAATATCGTAAGCCGGACTAGCTGGAAATCTTCTCCGGTTTTCTTCGTCCAGACTGTACAGAGTCGGCTCGGCTAGCGCATTCTTCGTTAAGGCCAGCGATTTTTCGTGCAACATCCATTCGGACAGTACTCGAATCAATGTGGACGAAGCTAAGATAAAACACGGTGTCACGTTCGCGACGAACTTGATCGAAGTTGAATGAAGGCGGTGAGGTTTGAATCGAAAAGGATGAATCGCTTACTGGTTTCGCTGGCGAAGTAGACGGTCCTTTTCGAGCCAATTAGCACCGCGTCGTTTAAATTGTTCGTTTCCAAAAGTAAGAGCTGTCCAACCTCAAGATCGAACATAGACGCTACCTTTTCGAGTTGGTGATGCGTATAGGCGGATGCCAGTAAATTTCGCGATATCACATGGTGGACCACCTCTATCCGATAGATACCTGTAACGATTCCATACGCGATAACAAGTCGGACAGCCTTTTTCTTCCTCTTACTCACTGGCGTTCTCGAAAGCGCCGGCTATGTCGCGAGCCAAAGATTCGGCTCGATCTTGAGATAGTGCAACGACCACAACTTTCGTTCTAACGTTGATCTCGAGATTGGAAAGCCGCTCGATTCCAGTGTAAGGGAGCGAAACTCGTGGTACCGCGGTGGTGTGCCACCAAAGGGGAAGTCCTATACCCAACAAGAGCACGGCAAAGGATATGCTGGCATAGATTCTGCATTTTTCTGGAAATAATCGCAAAGGTTTCTTTCTTCAACTTGAATCGAAAAGTTTCAACAGCATGTTCGATCAGCTATGCTTGTGACCGCGACATGCGTCACGTAATAAACACGAGGACGAACGGTAGCGTGAGCGGGATTAATTACTCGATCAAATTGATTTAAACGCCAAGCGTACTCTATTTCGCGTCGTTTAAATATGCACCGAGTCGAAGAATTAAAATTCTTCTCATGATGTAACAGAAACGAAATATTCCAGCTATTTCGTTCTATCCTGTTGCAAAGGGTTGACCAAGATGTGCTAAAACATTATGTTGGATCTAATTTTCCGGTGAAAAATTGTACCGGACAACGGGTTCGTGCCGAATCGCCGGTGATTCTTGCACCACCTGCTCCGATTCTTGATAGTCGCGTATCAGCACCGTGGATGATTCCAAGGCGACAGACCGACGCGGGTTATCGATAATTTGTGTTCAGGTGTCAGTTGAAGATCAGTAGAAAATCTTAACATAGCAAGACTGGGGAACGGGGAACGACACGTTCGTCCTGAGTCGTTGCTTGGTTCGGTTCGCTTAACAGTCGTTGGTGGATCATCCAAGCGGGCGGAAGACAAAGTACGAGTTGGGGGTACCATGAAGAAACAAAAACAGCAGTAGTTGTGACAAAAGAAACAGACGAGAACGAAGGGAAGGAGGAGAAGGAGGAGGAAGAGAAGAACAAGAAGAAGGAGAGGAGGCGGAGGAAGAGGAGGAGGAGGAAGAGAAAGAGGAGGAAGAAGAAGAAGAAGAAGAAGAAGAAGAAGAAGAAGTAGCGACAGCTGAATAAGAAGGAAAAAAGGGGAAGACAAAGGGAGAGAGAACTAAAGTAGAGGGGTGATAGCTCAGAATCGTCAGAGGTTCGATTCTGTGTGCCTTCCAGCAAAACGGTCAGTGGTGCAGAGTGCGTGCAACAACCAAAAACGGGATCCGATTCTTTCGAATCGGCAGAGCGTTTGGAGATTCACTCTCCAGATAGTGTAAGCAAGTACGCGGGAGTAAAGCATTGATCCTCCGTGCGTGTTCAGTTCATACTATACGCTGGCAGAACTACACGCGACCGATGCGACGATCATTGAACATTTCCCTTTTTAGTTTTCGGATATGCAACGTCCGATCGAACATTATTAGGAGTGTGCGATATCGATGGTTTAATAGCGCGATTATCACGAATTTTCCAAATATCCGACAATCGCAAGTGTCCAGCCGTAATAGATTTTCCTTCAAAAACATTCGCATCGAAGAAGCCTTAAGACACTGTTGATACGCATCTTTTTATCTTACGATCTTTCGCGACTACTAAAAGTGGTATTAAAGGTAAGCCCGGTATTACTTTTATGTTGATTGTTTTCGAATTGGACGATCGTATATCATTCCGCGTTTTTTGCTAATTCGATGCAGACAAAACGCAAGCTTTGCGACGAGCGAGATACAAAAACGTCCCCGTTCGTTCTGGTACGGATAAATGCTAGTGGGGCAGGAACGCGCTGTAGAACGGAGCCCGATTGCAAACGAATTGCACTACAATTGCAATCGCTTTCAGTCCATTCTGCCGCGGTGCTCGTCGTAAAGACGATGCTGGCGGTGTCGTTCCCGGCGACCGTCATACAATAGCTAACGCGGCGACAATCCTTTTTTTTACTCTCGACCCCTTTGCTTTGAATTGAACGATAAAAACGCAACAAGACGATACCATTCGACGACGAATCCGTAAAGCGTGCTTAGACTGGCTTATAGACGATCGTAGTCCGTCGTGCGAGACCTTTGAGGTCAATCTCGTTCGGTGTCGCTTAGTTAGTGAAATTACTTATCCCGTAACTCCCGGCAGACAAAAAGGAGGCACAAAAGGAGGGACCAGCGAGGAGGACAGGGACGGCGGCAGGGAGACACCGATTGCGCAACTCTTTGTACGGTCGGGTGACACGCGTTCAACTTTGATTTCGAATTGTACGAATATTTGCTCCGCAATAAGAAAGGCGCGCGTATCGTTCAAGAAGCATCGCTTTGAATGATATGTATAAATCGTTTTACTTTCTAGGTGCATTGCCCTTGGCCCGAGAAAAGAGCGATGGCCAGACAGGCCGACGACCCGTATTCAGATGCGATCGATGCTGCAGAAGGAAGGTGAGCATTACTTTTTTTTCCCTCCACCCTCTCGTTTAAGCGTAACGATTCGGCCACGGAAGCTGCAATTTCTCCATCAGGCTTTCCTTTCTCTGATTAGAATTCAAATAATTCTCAGTGTATGTTGCAGAAAGGTTGACGGCTTCGGCAGATTGTTGATACGATGCTTTGCGATTTACTGGAGATCGTTTGTGATCGTGTTATGGCCATTGATTCTATTGCCAATAATCATTTTCGACACTACGGAGGTTCGTGTTTACGGAGGTTTCGTTGCATTTTTCATTTGCTATCTTTTCCTCCCTCTCCCATAAGCTTTCCTATATCGTGCACGTACGTAGTTGACGAGTTTTATGTTCCCCGTGGTATATTTCCTTCCTAACCGATTCTCCCGTTATTCCTTGCTTCTTCCCTTGACCCAGGTTGAAATGCGAAAAGCATTACGCGTCGATTGAGCGCAGGTAATAGCGATGCGATGCCTCTACGTCGTTGGATTGATGGGGATGTTCTGGATGACCGAGGTGCTTCCGTTGCCAATCACAGGCTTGCTCCCGGTCGTTCTCTATCCATTGATGGGTATAATGAGCACTGGTGATACCTGTGCTTCCTACATGAACGATACAACGATGATGTTTATCGGTAGCATGGTGATAGCTATCGTCATTGAAAATTCTGGCCTGCATATGCGTATAGCGCTACTGATTATTAAAACGATCGGTTGCAGTCATCAAAGGTAATGCCTTTCCTGATATCGTACGTACCTGGCTCGTTGGTTTCTCTGTTAGCGACCCGAGATTAAACGAGCACCGTTCGCGATAACGTAACCATCTTTGCATCCACAGATTAACACTGGGTATCTTCTGTGTGACCATGTTTCTGTCCATGTGGATTTCGAATACCGCCGCGACCGCTATGATGTTGCCCATTGTAGATACTGTGCTCCTGGAACTTGAAACGGTGAGACACGTGTACGTACACGCGTGCGTATACATACATATGTATATTATGTACATACGCGTACGCGTAATTAGTCGAGTGATTTCTTGTGTGCGCGGTTCACGGTTTCTATTTCCAGCAAGGCCTGGGCAATATGTTCGTTCCAGAGGAAAACAGCTGCGAGGAGGATGGCGCAGAACGGTACGGTGCCGTGAACGAAATTCAAAGTTGTTGTTCATATAACAAGCACGAATCATTCTATTCAAACTTTTGCCTACGATTGCAGCCGGAAGAAACCAACGAATATTACTATGGTCTACTACCTCGTGGCAGCCTACGCTTCTAGCCTCGGGGGTGTGGGTACGCTTGTTGGGACTGGTACCAATTTAACCCTGAAAGGGTTCTTTGAAAAGTAAGTCCAAGTTCTTCATGGAGACAGGGAAAAAAGGGCGAAGAGAGAGAGAGATGCGCTTTCGCTTTTTTCGCAGGCGATTCCCGAACAGCACAGGTATCAGTCTGACGTCGTGGATGCTCTATTCGGTCCCGCCCATGCTCTTGATGGGCCTTCTAACGTGGCTGTGGCTTCAAGTGATGTACATGGGTATGTTTCGGCCATCGAGCAAAGATGCGCAAGCTGTGGATATCGGAGCGCAGGGAGAAAAGGTTGCAGCCGCCGTGATAGAAAAGAAGTATAAAGAACTCGGGCCGATTACGTGGCACGAATCGTGCGTCGGTTTCCTTTTCCTTGCGGTCGTGTTACTCTGGTTCCTCAGGAGTCCTGGATTCGTCCGGGGTTGGCCCACTTATATCACCGATTTGTACGTATCGCTTTTTCCATTCCATCTACCCGGTCAACTGTTCGCACCTACGCGTTCTATTCCATTACTCTTTTCCGTATATACATATGTAAGTACGTATATGTATATGGATTTATACGTACTTTATGGATGCGCGAGCAACCAACGATCTTTGCAGATCTGTTAAGGACTCAACGGCAGCCGCATGCGTAACCATTCTCTTCTTCGTGTTACCCTCGAAACTCGATTTTCTTCGATCCTTCGACCCAAACCCCGCCACGCGCCCTACCAAACCATCGCCGAGCATGATCACGTGGAAGATGATACACCAGAAGATGCATTGGAGTTTGATCTTGGTACTGGGTGGCGGATTCGCTATTTCAGCTGGTAGTACCACCTCCAACCTTTCCACCATTATAGGAAGAGGTCTGACTGCTTTGCAATCGATCAACCCATTCGTCATACTGCTCGTCGTCTGCGTGTTCGCGGAAACTGTAACGGAACTGACCTCGAATGTCGCTGTCGCAAACATCATTCTGCCGGTTCTGGCAGAAATGGTAAGGAACTGTGTCCACAGATCAAAATCACCCCAACGTCCGTCTTATACGCCGATCCGCTGAGACGCCCCACTTATCTTTCAATTATTACTATTTACATTCGCCGTTCTTCTACCTGCCGTTTCAGTGCATAGCTATACGACTACATCCGTTGTACTTGATGCTGCCAGCCACTCTATGTTGCTCCTTTTCCTTTCACCTGCCAGTGGGCACCCCACCGAACGCGATTGTTACTGCCGCTGGTCACATAAAGACCAAAAACTTTGCCATCGCTGGAATAGGACCTAGCGTTATAACGCTTTTCGTCACGACGCTTGCATTTTCCACTTGGGGCACATACATCTTTAACTTATCCGAGTTTCCAGATTGGGCAACCTAAGGTTCCTCGACTTTTATTTACGGGGGAAACGACCGGCACAATACGACCAACGTTGATAACAAGATCAAAAGACCCATTCGACTATTCAACGAACGAGAACGTGGATCGCATACTTCAGGAAGAAAGTGAAGAAAATAAAAGGCCGAAAAGCCGAAGAAATGAAAAACACAAATGGAAGATAGAGGAGTCCAGTAAAATAGCTTACCATCTGAGATCGTATCGTAACCTATAGCGTCCATCACCTCTTCCCCCGTCGAGCCCTCGTCAACCATTCTTTTTTCATCTTTTCCAACCATCGGTATCTGCTTACCGCTGAAAAAGCACGAGTGTTAGTATACTGTACTAATCCGACTATGAACGACGCGTAAATACCTTTCAGCAATAGAATAGCACAATCCTAACCTGCACCGGATGGGTTTGATACTGGTCTCCGATATGCCTACCGCAAATTGGATATCCCCGTTTTCACCGAATTGTGCTTATCCTTATGTACGCGGCGAACCAGCTACAACGATATCACCGTGTTCATTGATTCAATTTGAAAAATCGGTTAAACGAAAACATGTCTCTGTGACAATTGTACTTGAGAACACCCGCCATTTTTCTTGTTTGTTGCTTGTCGCTTCCGTAAGGGGGCATATACCCTCTATGAATTATACGTAAGATCGGCATGCGTGCGTTTCTTTCGATCTACGATAGCATGCACTATACGCAATACACAAACAACATGCAATGAAAAGCCGAAAAGCATTAATTTATCGAAAAAAGATGAACGAGAAGGCCATTATCAAAATTATCCACTTCTCTCGTTCGTTTGACAACGACTTCATTGAACTTTCGAAACAAAGTGAATACTTGGAACCAAACAGTATCGATCGGTGCAAATTTTACACATTTATTTGTATCTATCGTACCTGCGCAATTTCTGACAAACGAATGAACTGATACACTTTAGACGTAAAGACGCGATTTCGTAAAATACCAGGGCAAGAGTGAAAATCTCCTTTTACCGGAAACACGTGTTCGATACCGGAAGTAAGACAGCTCACGAAAGTACAGATGCTTGTGGCTCGCTCTTTGGTTAGAACCACCGATTGTGTTGACATCCGTGGAGAACCGTGACACGTAAGTGACATTTCAGATTTTCTCCTAACCGGATTATGCGCGCTCTCTCCCTCTCTCTCTCGCATACATATATACGTGCATATATCTCAACTCATGGTTTAAAGTACAAACTAGTCAGTATCATTTGGACGTGCTAACGTATAACAGGGGTTAGACACTGTGCAAGGAGGGCTGTTCAGTGATACAAGTAAGGTCCGCAATGTGGAAACTAGTTGCGCAAAATTCGGTCTATTCTCAGGATCGGATGTCCAACAAGAGAGCATCAATTTGTAAATGATCGAAGGAACATCGTTCGGCCGTTTTAAACGACCATTCTCGTAAACTATGTAACGCAACAAACAATCATCCCTAACGCTTGAATACGGAAAAGCACCTAAAGTACCAATTTCCCAGAGCACCACGCCAAAAGACCATACGTCACTTTTCGAGGAGAAGCCTCGGTTGTGCAAAGCTTCTGGTGACATCCATCTTATAGGGAGGTGACGTGTTTTTTCTTTTATATTTTCTATTACATACACGCCGTTGCGTGAAAGTCCAAAGTCTGAGATCTAGGAGGTTCATACATGCTAAATAGTTTTCTATACTAATACTAAAAAAAAAAATAGAAAACTCCACTGGTATTGCATAAGATACCTTGATGGTCAAATCTTTGCTAAGAAGAATGTTTCTCGCAGCTAGATCTCTGTGAGTGATTCCTTTAGCTTCCAAATGTTCCATACCCATGGCAATTTCTATGGCAAACCGTAAAAATTCTCTTCCCGTCGTTTGCCCGAACCAGCTCTCCTTTGTTGTCTTTGTCTCTATAGTATTAATGGTTATTGCATCTTTCATGTTAACCACCGCCATATTCCTATATTGCCCAAGCTTGTCAATATTTCTGTTGCTCGACACGCCAGAATGTATTGTTGTATATAAAGCTGTAAATTAAGACTGACCTATAAGACCTGCTGTGTCTAAAAAGTATCTAATAAACTGGTATATTCCTTACCATCTGAAACACAGCGATTCGATAAGTCTTGTAAACCATTGCTTTCGTCGCGAGCATTGGCATTGTTGCTTCGTTGTTTTCTTTTCCGATGCAAGTAAGTTATTAGATCTCCGCCTTGCATATACTCGAGAAGGATACATGTTGGGCTATTTGGCTGAATGCAATAGCCTATCAGCTGTATTAAATGGGGATGTCTTCCCACCATTCTCATTATCTCGATTTCTTTCATGAATTCCTGCCGCGTTTTCGAATCTATTGATACATCTGTTTCCTGGGACATTTTTACAGCAACCAATGTACGGTCCGTATCGTCTAAATGGCCAAGGTATACCTTGCCGAATTGACCAGTACCTAATTCGCGTATTAACTTTACGCTTTTGAAAGGCACTTTCCATGTATCCGTTTCGTCCTCGGAACCTGCTGTCTATGAGATTCAGTTTACCAAATTAACGTCGCTGGAATTACGAGTGACGAAAGCAATTTTGCAATCTGTTTACCTCGCATTCATGTCCGACGTACAGAATATTATGCTTGCGAAGTATCGTTTCTTTCCATTGGGATTTGCATTTGGAAATTCTATGTATCCGAACAGCATCATTGGTACGACTCAACATGGAAACGGTATGTTTACGACATTTTATTATAAAACTCGAAACTCCAAAGAAAATACAGCTTGTTACTATCACAATCAGTATAAACCACTGAAAAATGAAGATATAACAGATTCAGTAAATTCAGACTCCTTTTGTCATTGTTCCTTTTTCTAACTTACTAAATGCCACTAACACCCTTTCTAACTTACTAAATGCCACTGCATCACTGATTTGGCAGTATACAGTGCAGAATTTATAATGTAACCACCCTCTGGCCCGGAGCATCCATGATAATCCAATGGAGTAACTATTACTTTATAACCATCTTTAATGTCTATGTATTGTCCATTGGTTTCCAAGTTCAATAAGAACTTGCCTTTCCCTGCAGATACTTGTCCTATTTTGGTTTTATTATAAACAGGCAATCCTTTTCGCGACACTAAGACAGGTATGCCGAGGCTGTCAAAAGATTCACAAATGAATAAATAAATGAGCCAATGTGCTCGAGCTCACTTTTCACGAGTATACCTTATTGTATAAAATTGCACATTGGATGATGTAGCGAAGCTTGTGTTCCAATTCACAATTACTTCACCCTCTCTCCGTGTAACATTTACAATTGGAGCTGATAGCATAATTGTGTTGTTAATGCAGCTACATGCATCACCCATGCATGCTGGAACTGTGTAGAAGATCTGTGAAACAAATTAAATCCCATAAGAAAACAATTTTTCTATAATGCGTGTTTTTCTAGTCGCTTATGCACCACTTACCTCGGATACATTAACCATGTGCTTTGATCTTGGATTAGCGATAACTTGCACTCTGTAAGAGCAACTGGGTTGAATATATAGGTCCGATATATCGGACAAGCTATTGTTCCCAGGCACCAACACGTAAAGTTTCTCATTGGTCATCGACGTATGAAAAAATGTTCCCTCTGGACAT
The DNA here is from genome assembly GCA_963667235.1 of Nomada lathburiana. NCBI lineage: Eukaryota > Metazoa > Arthropoda > Insecta > Hymenoptera > Apidae > Nomada > Nomada lathburiana. Next base: position 21,065,170 of record OY763899.1, on the reverse strand, counting down.
TCCGCGGTACTTGTTCTGCTCTTTCTTGACACGCTTGTCACTAGAATGCTGAGATACACAAGTACGAATAAGTAATGCCTGGTGACACGGCGACGATTCTTCTTTGCATTCGAGCGTACCTATACGAAGAGGGTTGCCTGATACTGTTCGGGGGCAACCAAGATATATTTAACTTTAGGAATTTGTATGCCTCTTTCCTTCCTGCAATTCCCTGGCCTTGCAGTAAAACTTTCACGCTTAAATTTTGAACGCCATCAACAACGAGCTTGTTCGTACTCGCCACATACATTTCACTGGATAAATAAAGCGAAACGAACATGCCGTATATCAGTAACGATTGAGTTCGCGTTAACATTTCATCCGCGCATCACCAACGATCTGATGGAACGTAATTTAATTGTACTTTGCCCTATTAACACCTTAACACCAGCTGATACCTTCCAACGTTTCAACAACCTTTTTCTTTCCTTTCTCTTTTTTCTTCTTTTCATTTGGTTTTTCACTGAGAATATAGTATCCGTAAACAGTTTATCTGATAATATTTCCATTGCGAAGAACACGCAAGACTTTCGAGTACACGCGATAAGATGATAAGCTTAGCAATTACGAATTCGATATACAATTTTGTACACGTACTAAACCGGCAGAAGTTTTGATCATCGTTTGCGACAGTAATAGATTTCGTTTATTTCCTGGATAGTTGGCGGAGGGGCGTAAAACGTGCATAGCATTCGAGCGTTTTATTGAAAGAAACTTTGAAATTAAGAAACGACATGTGAATGTTGCAGAAAGAGATAATGGCCTCGGCTGCGATATCGCCAACAGAAGACGACGAGCTGACGCTGCCTCGGGCATCGATTAATAAGATGATTAAGGAAATTTTGCCACATGTACGAGTTGCAAATGAGTCCCGAGAATTGATCTTAAATTGTTGTACAGAGTTCATTCACTTGCTTTCTTCGGAGGCGAACGAAATTTGTAATCAGCAACAGAAGAAGACGATAAACGCTGAACACGTTCTTCAAGCACTGGAGAAGCTTGGGTTTGGAGATTATAGCGCGGAAGCGGAAGCAGTGTTGCGGGACTGCAAGGCAGTAGCGGCTAAACGGAGACGCCAAAGCACCAGATTGGAGAACTTGGGAATCCCAGAGGAGGAACTCCTCAGGCAGCAACAAGAATTGTTTGCTAAAGCAAGAGAAGAACAAGCCGTGGCCGAGCAACAGCAATGGCAACAATTACAAGCGGTTGCACAAATGGCATCGATGCAACAAGCTGATAGTGAACAAGAAGATTACTCTTAAATAATGTTTAGATTCTTCGACATGCCATCGATTGCGACGTTTGCGACAATTACAACGATTCATTGGACAATGGAATAGATAGTGCTTTCTCTCACTTTTACCTTCCAATTTATTCGATTTCGGACAAGTCCCTTATGCTTACACATGCTTTTCAATAATTTTTCTATCGTTCAAAGACGATGCGATTGAATTGTCTCGAATGGACGCTGCTGCAGTCGTCCTCTCGTATCGCATAAATTATGTATCTGACGGAAGTCAATATTATGGCATTAGCCTTCCGTATTCAGAAGATAGGTGTCCCTTCTTAATTGCCTCCACGACTCGCGAGACATAGTGATACCTAGGCAATTCAATTGAAAATCTCTGGCTTACTTTTAACGTATACATACTAACGCGAGACAGATAGCTTTCGAAATCATTTCATCCTTGTACTTGCCAATTTTTCTCAGTTAAAGTAGACGGCGTCATGGGATTCCTGTTAACACCGTGTATCTTTGTTTTTAATTTCTCTATTAGTTTATTTCCGCTTTGGTTCATCGTAGGTTCTTCTGCGTGAAAACAATAACTTTGTTGCTTAAATATGTAAAGAGCTTAAAATATAATCGTTGAGACAATGAATAAAGTTACCGTCATTCGTGATACGGGGTATAAGAAAGAGGTTCAACCCTGGCTCCATTCCATGATTACTCATGTCTAAACCACTATGGGTTTGTAATCTAGAACTGGAAAATACTTTGCTATAAAACTCCTGCAAGTGTAGAAAGAATTAAATTGCAGTTTGTGTGTATATGTGTGTATATATATATGTGTGCGTAAAATAGTATATATTTGATACCTTCATCTTATCCATACTACTTGGTGTAAAATCTTGTAATTCAGCTTTATTGTGTAAAAATGCAATATGAGGATAATATTCTACGTAATCTTGGTCCATGTTACCAGTCGAAGATGGTTTTAACATTTCTGCAGTTTGTAAAAACCTGCAAGTTAGATTGCATTGGCGGAGGAAAAATTTATGACACAGAACTTTCCAAATGATATAAATATGTTACATTTACCTCACCAAATTTGGATCTAGAAACCAGTCTTGCACAAAAATAATGACATGGCAAACTGAAAAAAGAAATGCTGCAAATTGTAAAGACTGTAGCTCTAAGTTGGTCTCTGCATTTACAAAGTCTGTCGTTGACTTCTTTTGATCGTAAGTTGCGGAATAATCTATCGTCGATCCAGAGAGTAAAGGTTGGGTATCTAAATATATTACTCTATTTTTTGTTACAAAAAAGTCAATACCAGTGGTACAATTTGCACCGCTCTCTTGATGCGATGTATCTTGGAAGGGGAATATACCAGTTCTGTAACAGATTGGCAAAGGGATCGATGATCAGGAGGCAAATCGGACAAATAGTTTTTCACAAAGTAGTACTAACGTAGAGTTTGATGTTAAAAGAGACATTATAGTAGATTTTCCAACGCCCTGAGCTCCTAAACATCCTACGACTAAGAAATCCTGCTGATCGCAAAGGAATTCAAGGGGACTCTCGCATAGTTGCATATTCTCATCCATAAACTTTACGCAGCCTGTCATTTCTGGACATGTTGGTAATATAGTACGAACTGGGAAAAGAAATGCATTTAGAAAATTGATTGCCATGAGAAATTCTTAATGCAACTAATGTAAAAGAAACAAAAGAAAGGAACGTACGATCTTGTATCTTTGATGGGACATTGGACGACGCATCAGCCTCTTTCCTATTACACGGATCAAAGACTTAAGAATTGGTTCAAGGTTTGTAAATAACTTTGTATATTTTCCACTAATGTATAGAGAATTATTCGTACTTGTTACTACCATTCCGTTGACTCGGGGAAACTGCTCTATTCTCACCCTCTCTGGTTTTCAGAATGAAAGTTGGACGATCTACAAGTTTGATCGTGCCTCTACCATCACCGTCCTTCGTCTCGGTATCTTTCGATGTAACCGGCATCATTTTTTGTATATTCATCGCTTTTAATTACCGGTTCATTCTTTCCACCTGCTCGATGTACATTTGCACCTTTTGAAAATGAGACATTATCATAAAATCTATATCTCATAAAATGCACACGCAATATACTTTATGCTATAACATACATTCAATAGAATGTAGTCGAATGGAATCGAATGGAATGGAATAGAATGAAATGAATGCAATAAAAGGATCGACCGTTTTATTGTTATTTACAGTAACAAGTTTCTAAACGAGAGCCGCCATCTATATAGTGTAGTGTATTGCTGGCACCGACGACTTATAGACATAGACGAATCAGCCAATTTATTTTTTCGATCCGAGGACCCCATGCCATTTCCGTGTCACTCACAACGTTACCAACAGATTACAGAAAACGATGTTAACGCTCTCTATCGTAGACATTGAATTTCAAATTTCAAAAATTTCAATAATTTCAAAAATATGCTTTTGTTCAACTATCTATTCAATTATCTGTGGTTGAGTGAATATGTGTTTGTGAGTGCAATGTGAGGGACTCAAGGAGGCCATTTTAATGTTAGGAATAAGAGTAAATAAACTATTTAGGTCGAACTAATATTTGTCTTACAGTGTCGGATTTCTGAGTCGGTATAGTAGTCACGTTGGGCCACGATGTGCATAAGGTGATTTGCTATTCACATATTTTGTCTGCGGTTGTAGTTAGTTGATAAGTGTAGATTAAGTGTCTCTTGCGCGCTCAAAAGGACTATGTATAATTATTATCAGTTTTAGATATTTATTACAGATATTATATAGATATTATAGTATATTGGGAATCTTATTAATGCCAAATATCTGAACAGGCGGGATATACATATTGTGCGCTTGATGTACAACTCGTACACGCCTTCAAATTATTATGGCTCTATTACATTGCGATTAGTTATATGTATGCATGCATATGTATTATGAAAAGAAAGTCTACTCGTAATCTGTTACCTGTGTAAGAAATAACAGATATTTGCTTCGAACATTTTGTTTACCATGGCTGACAGTTTAGCAAAGGTCTTCGCCAGCGAAGATTTCAGCCCAGAAAAATGTAAGTGAACGTTTTTAAACAAGAAGAACTGTTGCTGTAACTAAACATATTCCCATTGTTTCAGTTGTAAAAGAACTTGGCGCACAATGCGTCGGGGCAGACGAGTTGCGACACCAACGCTCCAAAATTCAGGAACTTGCAAATAATACATCTGCGCAACTAAAGCGGAACGTTTATCAAAATTATATGCAATTTATAGAGACTGCTAAAGAGATCTCACATTTGGAAAGCGAAATGTATCAATTATCTCAATTGTTGAGTGAACAACGTTCGTTATTGAGCACGCTAGGCTCTACCAGGGCGACTGGTGTTATTTTTGAAGATTTATCCGAGTCCCAGTTGCAAAATATAAATGATTCCAATGGCAAAGAAGAAGAACAAAAGCGAAAGTTGGCACAGTTATTGGAAAATGTAGAAGGAGCAATGGTAGGTTAAGAAACTGTTGTCCTCGCAAGTGGAACAATTAATAATAATAGCATCTAATTTTCGCAGAGTTTGGCAGAAACAGCTGGCCGTGTATGCTTACACGAAGGTTCGTTGCTGGAATTGGACCCATTGGAAGGGACGCCGCTGAAAAGAGTTCACGCATATTTGTTCAATGATATTCTAATGATCGCGTTGTACCTAACGAATGGTACTAGAAGAGGGCCACCCAGATATAAAATGCAGGCAGTTTATAATCTTGAAAGTTTGGCTATCGTTAATGTCAGAGACCTTGGAACGGTGAAGTTGGCATTCAAACTTCTTGCATTCTCGGATACAAGAGTATTTCAATGCGCAACGGCAACAAGTAAGGTTAGTATTGTATAGGTAAATTGACGATGCCAGTTAGAATGGCGAAGATGTTGCACGAGTGACTGTGGTTATTTTACAGAAAGAATGGTTGGATAAGTGTGAACAAGCAAAGAGAATGAAATTGATCGATGACAACACGGTTGATACACCGGGCAATAACAAGGGTTCAAAAGGGGAAAAGGTAACAGTGCCTTCTCGATCGATGTCGCTCGATTCGAACACCCTCGGTATGTTCGGCAACTCCGATGGCTCGGATAACGCGTTCGATAGAACAAACTTAATGAAACGAAATGAAATGAAATTTTTCAGTTACTCTCTTGTAGGTATCGATGATGAAGATGCAGATTATCATGAACCACCACCAGAGTGGATGTTAGAAGTAGCAGAAGATTTGGATTCCTGTATAGCGCAACGTCATTTCGAGGAAGCTTACAGCCTTTTAGAGAAAGCAAAGGCGTATTTGAAAGATGCGCAAGCCACACCCGTTTTTATTGATATTCAAGCCAAGGTAAACGACCGAGGAACTTCGCTGGTTGATGTTTTAACGAAAGAACTTGAATTAAGCGCGGAAGCAAAGTCTCTTCAAGGTGGCGGATTGAGGAGTGCTCGTCGCGTTGCAAAACTATTGATACTATTAAATAGGAGCGCTCAAGCGTGCCAGCTGTACTTACGGTTGTGCAGTGCTGTGTTAAAAGCACGTTTGAAAAGAGTTAAAAGAGAAGGGGCGACTGTTGCCTATGTGAAGCAGATTAGCGCGATTGCTTTCAGCAATATCGTTGAGATGACAAAGGAATTTTTGAAAATATTCCCACAGTCGACTAATTGTGTGTCTGGTAAGTCTGACGCGATACGAATAACTCGTATAAGAAGTCGAACATTTTCCATTAATTTCTGTGATATTTGCTGCACTCGCCGTGTCTAGGTCTGGTTGTATGGTGTAGTCAAGAAGTGAAACATTTGACCGCACATTTAACTCGACAACTTTTTAATCCACAAGTGTCTCTAAGTACATTAGTAGAATGCATAGTTACTGTTCGAGCTCACTGCGATCAGGTATGTGAACAGTTTGACGGTTTCCAGTAATGAGAAATTCGAACACGAGGTATTGCCATATTTCTCTATCATTAGTACATTCGGTTTACAGTTGATGCAGCTAGGAATGGATTTTCGTTATCAATTGGACGGCCAGCTTAGATCTCCGTTGGCAAAGGCCATACAAGATACGGGAGCGAGATATGTTGATATCGTAAAATTACACATAGCTGAAGACACGTGGCGGCCGAGCAATTTAGAAACGAGCAAAAGTCTTCATAGACTGCTAACGGAACTGGATGATCTTGGAATAACTGTTCCATCGTTTTGTTTAACAAACGATTGTTGGGTATCGTTGACGGATAATACCTTAGCTTTTTCACGAATTTACATAAGCCTTTTGGAAGATTGCCTTAGCGTGGCAACCCCAGAACTAATATCTATAATAGATGGAGTTTTAGTGTCGGTGATGCGAATTCAAGTACAGCACCTAATGGTGTCGCTCACAAATCCGAAACTGAAGCAAGAGGTAGACAAATTTCCTCTTTCACTTTTTCTTCTCCTTACGATATTATTATTATTATGCTCTTTTTAATGCACTTTCAGAGACAATTGGTGCGCGATAATGCGTCATACATTCGAGATGTTGTTATCGCACGGGGGCTAGAATTATATAAATCAACGACAAATCAAATTTTCAAGAAACTGTTGGCCCTGAAGGAACAGATTGTCCTCGACTCTTCATCTCCGATGAAACCGAAACCCGCTCCTAGAACTTCAATAACCAAGTATTCTGCTACGGAATATATATAAATGGAAAGTAAAAACCTTTAGGTACTCGAAAGGTGTACATACGTAGCAGCTTGGCGGCAATGTAGAAAGATTCTAGAAAGAAGATATAAGTATATAAAAAAATGAGTGTGTGTTGTATCTATTTATATTGTACATATCGGTAAATCTATTAAGCCTAATTTAACTCGTTAAGTAAATACATGCGTCGAGGTTGATCATTCTTTCCCATTTGTATCGCAGGTACATCAAATAATACTACCATAAGTAGAATACAAGTAGTAGTAGTAGTAGTAATGATAATAGTAATTATAGTTAATAAGTGTCCTTCTTATTGCTTCGCATTGTTATCTTTATATTTTGATTCTCCGATAGTGGGCTCCAATTTTCTCTTCTTGGCGCGTATGTCGGCTAACGTCTGCTCTATACTTCGTTGATCTTTCTTATTTTCGCTGGGAACTGGGGTAAATTTTTTCATTGAATGACGCAACATACGCGATACACCACCCAACAAAATATTCTTCACCTACCGCAACCGTAACTACTGTTGGCTTCGGTTTTCCTAGCTGCCTCCAAAGCAGCTTCCTTTCCGATCAGATGCTGATACTTATCCTTGTAATAACAGTTTGGTACAAAATCGTCTTTCCGTTTTTTTGGTCTAGCTGCAATCTCCAGCTCTTCCTTTGCTTGCCTTTCTCTATCCTCTGCTAGTTTCCTTGCGATCTCTTCGTTCCATTCTTCTCCTCTACGCAATGCGTTCAGTTGGTCCTCGGATGGGGCATATTCCCTCTTGAAAATTACAATATGGCGATCAATGCCCTCTTCCCCGAACGAATATGCCCATATATTTGCCACTTCTGCAACGTCGTGTCTATTTTAACACAATGAAAGGACAAAGGTATCATTTTCTGTTTGTAATTCAAGCTACCGCCTTTCCTTTATATACATTATACTTCTATAGATTTGATCCATGGCAGGAAACTTGTATTCCTTTGCATCGTCATCTCTGAGGAACTTGTTTATTTTCCCTTCTACCTAGATCGACATAAAAGAAGCGACAATAATGCACAACGGTGGTAATCTTTCGTAACAAAAACGGGGGGGATGCAGGTATGGAATTTCAACCTTTTCCCGGAAAACCTTTAACCTGTCAGCTTCTGCTTTTTGATGCTTCTGATATTCCTCTTTTTGTTCTACATAGTAAAAGTATTTTTCTTTTCAATCAGTACCAAAATCATATCTCGAAACAATTACAACATAGGTTAAATTTTCAACTAACTTTTCATTAACGCCTTCTCTTTGTCACTGATTGTAGGAGGCTTATCCATCGAATTCAATATAGATCCTAATAAATCCATCGCTAGATTTATAAATATCTCGCCACTGAGAAATGTGAGGAAATTTCCAAGTACAAATTGTACGTATTATCGCGTTCTCCCTCTGTCAAATGCACAACGAACACAACCCAACGCGACACGGAAGAATCCCCCGGTGTGCAGTCAATGTACTTACATACATGTTACGTGCATACGGCTACAAACACATGTATATACCAGATGCCGCCAATCTTTTAATAAAAATATATATATACGCATAAAGAAATAGAATCCTACTGAAGGGTCGGAAGGAAAACACGTATACATGTGTATGTACCCTGCACGACCGAGGATTAAAAGTAATAAGTTATATTTATTATACAGATATATATAAATGTAATTCGCTCAAGTGTTATAAGTATGGAGAGATATAAGAAGTTTAGTATATGTATTTGGTATCACTAAATAGTGGCTAGTTTCGTCGTGATACCCATAATTATTTTCATAGACAATAGTTTATTTACATAAGGATGATATGTAAACTAATGGTTTGACGCACTTTAAAAGGTGGTATCGAGTTACACATGTAATGTGAATAATAAATCGGACGAGTTATTCGTAGAATTACATATTTAGTTCATTGTACTGTAGAAAACGATCAGAGAAGTTGGCATTGTCCTAGCACCAGGATTAAGATGCTGGCCATGGTCAGCAAGAGGCAAAGATATCTACCAGTAACCGGTACTCTGAAGAGCTTTGCGCACATCTTCAGCGACGATGTGTACAAAAGTATAGTGTCAAGATCTTCGCCTGGAGTACTCTGATAAACGAACGGTCGAACACGCACTTCGTGTCCAATGCTTTGAATCATAGAACAAGCAGTTGTTAAACGAGCCGCCTATTAAAAAATGAGAGAGAGAGAACAAGAGAAAGAGATAATCAGTTTGAAATTTAATTTTTGGCTGTACTATGAGTACATTTGTAGAGAAGTGATTCTTAAGAATTTACCATAATCTCACGTGCATCAAAGATAAGGCTATCTGTACTGGTGTTTCATTGACTTACGTACCTGAATGAAAGGGACTAGCGATATTAAAATCCAAAGAATGACATTTATTATTCCAATCCAAGTGACAGGATTGTTTTGCGTGTCGTTGTTATATCGGAATAACCAAGCCGTACCTGCGGCAGCCCATGATAGGTTTACAACTGTATAGATGCATACGGTTGGCCCAAGTTGGTCGTTGAAATACTTCAGTAGCTTTTTAAACTCGCATATCTCCTGCAATGTAGTTTCTATTAGCTGCAAGTGAAGACAATAGGAAAGAAATGGTGGTACGCACCCTCATCCAATCGATAGGAGGTAAAGTATGATGAAGTAGCTTTCCACGCAGAAAGTATAAATGTGCCAGTAAGAGTTGCCCTTGTAAACAGTAACTGGTTATAATTGTTCCTTGAACCATGTCGTGCCATAACGTGCATACGATTAAAAGTATCTTCAATGTTAGTTTTACTTCGTACGGACTGTGTCGAAAAAATAAGATGGATGGGAATGATTAAAATACTCGATTGTTTCAGGCCGAATAGAGGTCAATGGTTGGGCCAAACAATGCTTTTGTACCGTGCAAAGCAGAAACTTACACGGAGCAAGCAGATTTTATGTAGAACATTACCTGTGATCCAACCACTGGAATACAATACTTCCTTGGGCCATCAGAACATTTACCGTAATTAATGCCATAACAATCCACACTAGGCTCAATGCTATAAACAGCCAAAGTATACGTACAAGTTTTCTTTGATTTCCACGGTTCGCGGGATTAGAAGATAAAAGGAATGCTCTTTCCATTAAATTTTGTAGTTGCTCGTTCTCTTTAATTCTAAATAAGTATACCGCGTATAAATATGCAACTAAATGTAAAACACTGGGAACCAGATAGCTAAATGCAATATTTCCAAAGCAAAGAACATCTTCTGCGTGTTCCTCTTTGCTAATGTTTGATGGACCTTTGAATTTTAAAGGCAACGCTTTATAGCAAAATCCTCGGTCTCTTCTGAAAAAAATGTTGCACTTTATGAACGGTTGTATTGGCGTCATTGTATAATATTTTCTCATTACCTAAAGCATGCCATGTATTGTAAAATATATCCTATACACATGAATATCGTGACTTGAAACGTATGGAGATTCGCAAAAATACAATGACAAGAACAGTGTTCCGAATCATCCGTGCCCATTGGCTTCAAACCCATTACACCTAACAGTCTCAGGTATGGTCTTAATATTTTGTGTTTGCAATAATGCAGTACAGCGGATGTGCTCAGCATCTCAAAATCTGGCATTTCGGTGATTTCGCCAACCTATTGTTTTTTTCTTTTTTAGATATACTGCATAGAGTTAGTAGTTTTCTACTTGTACAAACACCAAAAGTAAATTAATCTCACTTCTGTACTTTGCAGTTGCAAGTTTGATAATCCGGATGGTGTGGATGCCTGCAGGGTTTCTTCACGGTTTTGTTGCAGAGGATCCTTCCCATTCTTCGCTTCATTATTCGAACTTGCCTGCAAAAGAGAATTAATATGTATCTGAAAGTGACGATTGGAACGCAATTTCGACTGCTTCGTTGTGTAAAATTGATGAAGCAATTGTTTGTCAACACAGCTAGTCTCGTCGGGCGTAATTACATTATCGTTAATACGAATTTCATAATCCATCAAGGGTGGAGGAAAATGATTTCACAGTGCATGAAGGAAGAAGAAAAATTGATATACGAGATTGCAGGTATTGAAATCGATTGGAGCACGAATCTCGACCTTCCAAATCAAAATAAACAATACGTGTGAAATAATGTAATGGTACTTTGTTCAAGAGAAGCTTATAAATATTATCTGCATTGGATATTTAGCTACTGGCACGATTAGACGGTAAGGCCTGAAAATTGTGTATTATAGTACAATATACAATTCCAGTACACAACTAAACACAGCAAAGCATTAGATGAAACATACTCACGAGTGTCATTTTTCTCGGCAAACCAGCACGATGCTTTTGAACTTGAAAAGAAAACATTTGCACCGATGTAGTTGGTGTGATTCACCCTAACGTATGAATTTCATTATATCACTATTTCGAGATGACACTTCACCTCTGGCAAGATATTCATTTGCATCGCGTCGAAGCAAATTATTTTATTCATGGTATAAGTAACTTCTACTTCAAGATGGTGGGGAAAAAAAATAGGAAGGGGTCTGCCTCTAACAAGAACAACAAAACGATAACGGTAAGAGAATATTACTTATTTTATAGGCAAAATATTTGTAATATAACAAACGCAGGGAAAGCAATAATAGAAATGAAAAAATAAAGAAGAGAAAGAAAAGGAAGCAACAGTATATACTGTGTACATAGATTAGTGTCTCTTGTTGGTATACAAATTCCCTGCCGGTCTTAAGAGATGTTTGTATCCTTTTCCATGCCTTTGCACCTGTAATTTTCTACGTTCCGAATGTTTGTTCTGAAAATAAATGACAACAATATACATAGGACTGAATTTATGTCGTGTATATACACGCGCACACACATAGGTATGTTTATATTGCATAACAGGTATATACCTCTTCAATGAGAAAAGTCATTTCTCTGTTACCACGGGAGCTTGAAACTTGAACACTCTCGGCATCCTGACTTCTCAGTCGTTCACCCAAAGTAGCTCTGGAAAAAAAGGAATGGAAAATGCGAAGATTGCGTAATTAATAATACTTCGATATATTTTGAATCACCAACATACGACGATATACATACTTGCTTTGTTTCTTTGCAACTGGTTTCGCATCCCTGAATTCTACATCCTCTTTGATTTCGTATAACCGAGGTTGACTCTTAACGTGTTCATTATCATCTTCCACGCTCTGGTCGTGCTCCTCTGATTGCGTTTCGTTCTTCCTTTTTATCAATCGATATTGTTTCTTCACTTCCTTGGCCCACGGTTTCTCATCCTCTGAGCTACTATCGTCATGGATAAAGCTTTCATCCGAACTATTATCTGAAAGCACATGTTTTGTTCCCAGTTGAATTGAATAAATGATCTAGAATCATGTTACATGATATTATGGGCCAAGATATTAACCATGCTGTTCATTATTCGCACGATCAACTTCCATTATCTCGTTCGACTCCATTTTCATTGCTTTAGAATCTACTTTCCTAGATTTGCCCTTATTAAGCTGAGATATAACGGGATTCAGCAATGAATACTCTTCCGAATTTGTGTCCACTTGAAAATCTGGGTTAGTGAACAGTTGTTTGAAACGCTCATCCGTCAAGAGACTCGAAGAACTCTTCCTCTTTTTGTTTTTGTTCGTTTCGCCGTCCATTAATTTCAAAGCGAGTTCCTTATTTACGCTTGGTACCTTTTCAACCTAAAAATATATGTGCCTCGATATATATGTATACATGTGTGTGTACAGTGTGTTGTACACCAATGAAATATTTGGTACCTGCACTCTACTACTGCAAGTGTCTTCCATTTTCTGTTGGATTTTCTTCCTTTTGTATTCTTCGAACTCGAATGGTTTCATTACGTCTCTTGCTTTCCTATACAATCGAATATCCATAAAGTATCCATGCATGTAAGCTCGCAGAAGATTGGTGCCTTTTAAATGGGAGAGACCTAAGTCATCCAATTCTTTTTCTGTTATAAATTTATAGTCGTCGTATATTATTTCATAATTTAATTCTTCTAGTTCCTCGGTCAGGTTGTCCAAGAAGCTGCACCAATAGGGAGCTGGGCCAAGAGCGGGAATATAGTACGTTTGCATTTTTGTATTTTCGTTTGCAATTAATATCATGCCAGTGTTTGGTATAATGCACATATCATTAAAATCGTTATAAGCTTCTACGGATGTATACAGCTTGCCCTGTGAAATATTTTCTTGGGTAGAAAAGCGTGTTAGCCGCGTTCTTATCCTATTTTATACACATTAACCTACGCATTGTACTTACGTTATTTCGTTCCCATATTTTCACGATAGAACTGTCCATAGAATAAACTAAATCCATTTTCTCATGAAATTCAATATTCTTAATTGGCAAGCCATACATGTGATCTTTCGTGAGAAATGGTTTGTTTGAACGAATATCGTACAACAGTATTTGTCCGGTAGATGTACCCACTCCGAGCGTTAAGCCCCCTGGTGATTTTAGGCTGGTAATTGCAGGAACTCGATCTAATCTACACGAGAAGAAAGAGAATACTATATTGGAGGAAACTGCATGCAGCTTTAGATGCTATTCGTCGTAGTAAACACGCTCGTACTTATCATCTTGTCCAATGCAATGTAGAGCACAATCCAAACTACCGACTTTATTTTTGGTTCGGGGGTCCCATGCTTCTACTTTGCCCTCCTCTGTTCCAACCAAAAGCAAATGGTGCATCGGATTTACCTCGCATTTATTTATCGACGTTGCATCGGTGAAAAATGACTGCAAAAATTGTCCCCGTTCGAGATTTATTCTATAAATCTCATTGCTGCAAAAGAAAGGCAACCCAATGAAAAAATATATTAACTGTTTGGTATTTTAATTAGAAATCTGAGCCAAGAAGGTAGAGCGGCGAACCTGTCTCCGGCAACAAAGAGATCGCAAGAAGGATAATGATATTTGATGTCTCTACCAAACCGTGGTACCCTAAGCCTGTAATATCTTCCGTGAGCGACATGAAATTCGATGTGCCTATCGCACTGTAAAAACACCAGCTGAAAATAGAAAGGGTAACAGGAACGTATATGATTAAACTGTATGGTATAAAAACGAACGAATCTATGTACATAAAATGCAGGACCAGGGGCTTACTTACTTTGCTGTAGTCATCCGATAATACTTCAAAGGTGACAACTTCGGAGTCGAAACATCTTTCGAACTTTAAAGACAAATTCTTCGCGTCGAAGCATTTTACACGTGGCTTGTATGTACCAGTGGCTAAAACGTATTGACCATCTTTTGTAATTTTAATGGACGTACTAACAGCGGGCATGTCAAAGTCTTGAATGAGTTCGATGCGACGTCGTATATCTACAAAAGCATTATTACGCTTGGCAGGGGTACTGTTTACGAATCATTACATTCGATGGGAAATTAATACTGAAATGATCTCACTTACCGACATTTTTTTTCAACAAGCTACGCCTCTTGCGCTCAGTCAACCACTAACAAAATAAATGTTGCAGATGAATGTGCAAAGATGGAACAGGGGTAGTAATAAACAAACAGGAAGAATAGAAAAAATAAATGTTTACCTCTGGAAGAGATTTCCCAGCGCTTAAATTATAAATTTTGACATCGTTCGGACTGGAGACTTGCATCTCTGAGAGAAAAAAGGTGGCGGAGGAATGGAAAGAATATTAAAGTCCGTTAAAGCTCCGGTACATATTACTTGAGATTAATTGAAAGGAGACGAGAACGAGAAACCACGTGTAAATATGTCAAAGCAATGCTAACATAATTTATAAATGAAGATGCTTTAGCCTTTGCTAAAGAGCTGGCGCCACGGTACACATTGCTCGGAACATACATATACGTATGTAGGTAACTACTTCCATGCATAGATTGCATAAAATTTCCTAACAAGAGCGAGATCAATAAACTATACATATATGTATAGATGACTGATGTCGTTTTTTCCTGAATCGCAAGGAGGAAACAAGATAGTGAAAAGAAGCGGAAAGAAACGGAAAGAAACGACAAAGAATTTCGTTTAAAATTCGGAATAGAACAGTGAACGCAGTGCAGACCGTGGTACGAGGTATGGAAAAGATTTGAATTTCTGTGTTTCAGGACATGCGATCCGGTCGACGCGGTTCACCGTGTAGGCTTGCGATTGAGCGGCGGTTAATAGCGATAGAATAGAATAACGAAAGGTGCATTTAAATACATAAGGAATAGAATAGATGGAAGGCATGGTTTTGAAATTGTACGCTCGATTAAAAGAAGGATCAAGGGAGAGAGAGTTTGAATATCTGGGGCCGTATATTGTATGGGTTGGTAGAACTGTTCGGTAGTCAATTACCGGCCGGTCATCGAAAGTGGGGAGAACACGTTCATCGACAGAGGACGCTTGGTGGGGCCAGGGGAGGTCGCTACTATCCACGATGGCTGGTATGGTGGGGCAAAGGAGAAGTGTGGCCAGCGTTCGGCGCATATAGGTAGTCGTGAGAGGAGTCAGTCGGTGACGGGTTGTGTCTTTAGTGGCGTGGTGAACAATTGAGTCGAGCCGCTTGTGTTAAAAAAAATGAGCTGGCAGGATTACGTTGACAAGCAGCTGCTCGCGTCTAGGTGTGTTAGCAAAGCTGCGATCGCAGGACACGATGGCAATCTTTGGGCAAAGTCCGAAGGCTTCGAAGTGAGTAATCGTCAGTCGTTGTTCGTCGGACTAACGCCTGGAAGGTTTATTATTAGCCATTCATCCGAATAGGGAAAGTATGTGCTGAATATGTCTGAAAGATATTTGAACGCACTGTGCTTCTCATTCGTACTAGCTCCTCCTTGATTATTATTCGACGCTTTTTGTCCGTTTGAATTTTTCGCCCTGGATCCGCGTACATAGTGTAGTAATTTATTATGCACGTTGGTCTCTTTGCGGTTGCGTGTCGTTGCATTTGATCGAAATCGAACGGAATTCTGCGGAGCAAAATAAGTGGTATATCGATGAGGTGGATTTTGTCGCGAAGGAATGACACCCACGTAACTATTAGGATGCTCTGTTTGTATCAGCAGAAACATAGGCATGTCCATTGTCGCGTGTATAATAAAATTGTTCAAGTTCCGCGTGTTGACCCGGCATGGTTGTGTCGTGTCCCCTCCTGCAACCGACGCCGGCTAAATCGCGAAGGAGAATATCTGAAATTACGTTATATACATGTAAGTACGTCGGGTATACTGAAAAGCCATTGTCGTTGTCGGTCGATGAACTTGTTTCTTGTCGGTAAATTTCTGCCGAAGAAATTGTGAAGTTCGTGGGCAAATATGTCTGAAACGGAAGAAGCATATATCCTTTGTATAAATTGCATCGAATCGGCTGGGAAGAAGGAAACGGGTGTATTTGTTAGCGAAGCAAAGAGGGGTCCCCGCTTTTATACGGTCGAAAAAGTACGGTCCGGTAGGGTAGGGTGTGGCGATTTTCGACAGGGAAAATTTTACTTGGTCGAACTTGAACGGTTTTCGACTAAATTTAACATGGCTGCCTGCCGGGCACGTTGCCGCTGCCGCCCATGGAAATGGTGGCTCCTATTCTCAATAATGGCTCCTAGTCTCCACCAAGGGCCTGCTTGACTCTAAAAACTTTTCCATTGCTTTCGCCGCACAATATGTTCGGTTTAAATCGTTGAAAAATTTCAACGTTCCCGTTCGTTACGAAGCATGACTCATTTCTTTGGAAACGATCCTCTGTTATCGGACGACGTATGTGGAGACGCCTACGTCCATACGTGCACACATTCATACATGCATACATATGGTCGGCTTATCAATATTTTTTCTCCTCCAAGCTAAATGGCTTTTGTTTTTGGAATTTTTCAGGTAAATGTAGCCAGCGAAAACGAAATAAAAAAAAATGTCGTGGCTTATACGAAAACGGCGGGGAAGAATGAAAAATGCTAGTCTTTTCGTTGTTCAGCGATTTAGTTGATTAAAAATTGCTAGTTTCTGTGAAATATTTGAATGAAATATTTCGTTTGATATATACTGGAACTGGAAAGCGTTCGTGGAGACAGTTCCAGAAAAGTTGAGTACGATCGACGCGCCATCCTCGTTGCATTGAAAAAGCTCTTACACATCGTGTCGGTAAATTCTAAGGACCTCGAATTAGCACGTACGCACACGAAGGAAGAATAGGGAGAGGAAAAGTTGTATCCTTGATACGAAGGGTTTTTTGGGCGATTTTACGTAGGAAGATTGTATGCGTAATTGGTAATTCGTAGAGACGAAAAAAAAGGAGAAATGGTATCCCGTGGATGGTGTGTCGTGTAGCGGAAAATCTAAAAAGATGAATAATTTCGGAAAGATTTCATTTCGATGGTTTCGATCGACTGGTGATTATTAAAATCGGAGTCGAATTTTGAGTGGTCTTTTCGAAGGAATGACAGCGGAACAGCAGCATCAACATAGGCGCGTAGAGTAGCAGCGTGATCCTTCCGAGAAGGAACAGCTACGCAAGAATGAAGCGTGTTCAGTTACAAGGTGAAGCAGTTCTTTCTTGGTTCGGAAGAAAGGTTTTCTGTGAAAGAGAGGGTGAAACGTTGTAGAGATAAAGGTCGCCAGCTGCACCATGGCCTCGCGCGTGCACACACTACACACACTTTCCGCTTACGAATGGCAAAATGGCGATGCCGGCCGGCCGGGCAGCAACCTCCCACAGTATACCTTGACTCGCGATTCACGGCTGCTTTGGAGTACGTCCAAAGTCTCGCTTAAGACTTGGTCTCGTCTCGTCTTTTTTATTATAATCGAAGATTTTTTTGATCGCGAGTTTCGTAGAAAAGTCGAAACACGACGAGCTTCGTCAGGGATAACTAACGAGGCGAATAGAGAGGTGTAAGGCGAAAGCAAGACGAAAGGGTAGAAAGAAGAGCACCCTTTGTCGTTGGAAGGCAATATGTATTCCGTGTCGCTCGACCATCGAATGAATATCAATGTACCGAGTACGCTACTAGGCTTAATCTAAGCCGAACCGTCTCTTCTCGAGTTATTTTTAAATGTGAAATCGACACGAGGTCGCGCGGACTACGTATACGTACCGTTGCCGATTGCCGAGTGTCGAGGAATCCTTTTTGGTAATTCATCGTGAACGCGAACCGAGGATACGCTGTCACGGCTGTGCGTGCCTTTTTGATGCGAGATTTAAGGCAACCTTGAACTCTGATAAACGCTTCCGAATACAATCGTTCAACTTATCTGCCGTCATTGGTACTATTGGCTTCGTTCGGGCGTCTCAAATGTGAATCGAGTTACGAGTAGACAACGATTAGGACTATGGTGAATTTAGTATCCCTTTGCACCGGCGTATGAGGTGCAAACGTTTCGCGAGGAGCGATTGCGACCCCCCCCCCCCATCTGCTTTTCGTTATCTCTTTGATATTTTACACATACTGCATACACGTATACGCAGACAGGCGAGCTACGAAACAAGTTGATAATGCGAGTGGTTATCGTTGCAACGATTAACGGTGCTGCAACTAAGCAAATTTCGAGGGTTCGAGGTGCCGCGCGGAGTAATAATATTATATAAACATCCAATTTGTGTACTCTTTACTTTAAGATTACTTTTGCGGATCCAGGCAAACGCCTCCAATGTTATTTTCATTTTAATTTTGTTTTTTCACGAGCGAATTTTCTCTGACATTGTGTCGATTTACTTGTGCACAGGTAAGTAAAGAGGAGCTGGCGAAATTGGTCCAAGGATTCGACGAACAAGATATTTTGACGTCGTCGGGTGTCACCTTAGCCGGCAACAGGTACATTTACCTGTCGGGCACGGATAGAGTGATAAGGGCAAAGCTGGGCAAGGTCGGTGTCCACTGCATGAAAACGACGCAAACGGTCGTCGTCTCGCTCTACGAAGACCCCATACAGCCACAGCAGGCCGCGTCGGTCGTTGAAAAACTCGGGGACTACCTCGTGTCCTGCGGCTATTAGGTGAGTAACGAGTGCGAGTATGCCCGTACGTATGTATATCGTGTACCGCACACATCATTGCGGAACATCTCAAACGCGGTACAAGCTTTCGAGTGATAATGTCTGTCTGTCTGTGCTTAGCACGGTTGATTTTGGCGAACGCGAAATTACGCGGTGCCCCTTTATGATTACGGGTTTTCCGTTCGAACGGCTAATGGCAAATCCAAAAGAGATCTACACGACTCGCATAAATGAGTCATTCTCGCATAATTTCAGTGAAGCGCTTTGGCTCGTCACACGATGACTAATCGCGTTACACTTGCTGTCGTCCCTCGTTCCCGAATCTCCAGTACCTACTTATGTACATATCGCCGCGAACCACTAGCAAATATATTGTTCCTTGCGGCAATATGTATATTTGTAAGATTTTTATTGAATATTCGGTTCTCATTTTGTTTGTTTCAGTAACCTCTGGGACCCAACACAAATATCTAATATTAATATTAAACGATACGATCGATTATTTTAATGAACAGCGAATGGAATGCGTCGCGCCGGAACTGTCGCGAGCTTACCGCGCGCGACATTCGATGAAAAGCCAACAACAGCAGCAACAAGATCACCAACAATACCAGCAACACACACAGTTATCATGTTCCAGTCGTCGTTCTCTCCTCATCGATTCGACCGATGCACGTTCGGGGAACAGATGCACGCATTTATCTATTTGGAAAACGATCGCGTATAACGTGTAATCCGCGGGACAAGCAAAATCTTTCGTTGTTCTAACTTTGAGGTAGTCCTTATATTTTGCCTTTTTATTCCAGCTATACTGTGCGTCGAGTGTTTGCAAACTTGGGTTAAGAAAGAGAGACAGAGAGAGCGAGTGAGCGAGAGGGGCGGGGGGGTTGGCTCGAAAAGCTATTTTGAATCACAATAAAAGAAATGAATCGCAACTATTTGAGTCGCAGTTTTGCATTTGTATTGTTGTATGGTTCAAAGGACAGGAATTTATTTAAAAGTTAGTAACGTTTATCTTTTGCGATCGATCGTGTACGTCGAATCGTTGTTGGTGGGGAATATACACAAGCATGCATTAATTATAAGAAATAATGATAATAAACACTAGTAAACTATTGCGTGTTAGGCTTACAGTCTTTTTTGTAGAGATCGAGAGGATGCCAGTGAGCAAGAGCGCGGATGCGTGAAAGTGGGAGAGGGAGAGGGAGAGGGCGCGAGGATGATAGAGATTGCTAGAGAGTTGGGCTGAGAGAGTAGTAAAAGATACAGACTGCGTGGGTGGTGAACGAAAGTAAGGGGGGTGAAAGACGAATACGGAAAGGGCGCGAAACGGAGTGGGGAGAGAGAGTGTGTATGTGTGTGTGAGAGAGAGAGGGCGAGAGGGAGAGAAATGAACAAGTAGTGGAAGATGGAACGCTTACAATCGAGAATGCTAAGAAAAAGGAGGATAGGTCGATTTCGAGGATTAAATGATGAGAATTGCGGCGACAAAGGACACGGGCGGTGAAGAGGAAGAAAAGGTCCGAAACAACGTTTGTTGGTGCGCGGGCGCATGTGTGCACGAGAGAGAGAGAGAGAGAGAGAGAGAGAGAGAGAGAGAGAGAGAGAGAGAGAGAGAGAGAGAGAGAGAGAGAGAGCAGGATGTTGATAAGGAAGGAAGGTAAAAGGGAGCGCAGTAGCGGGATAACACCGATGATAAAAGGAAACTAGATGAGCGAAGGTGCAAGAGTGAACATGTCGCGATACACCTCTAGCGACTATGAGGATGATAACTGTACGTGCGGTGTACCTGCGACAGAGGGTGAAACGGTATGGATTGGTTGTAATCCTGGCCGCCTTCCCCTCCCTCCCCTAAATCGATACAACCCTTGTACTATCCACTCTCTTTACTATTGCCATGGGTAAGAAGAATATAGGAAAACGGCCAAGGATCTGTCATTTACTGATAAGAAGAGGAAATGACTAGTGGGCGGGGTTGGGAATAGGACCGACAGTCGAAAGATGTAGACCAAGTTGGTATATAGTATATAAATATGACATGCGAGCGCACGCGATATGCATACAAAACACAGGAACACAGTCGCGAGAGTTTAAAGATGGGATTGTACACGGCACGCGGTTGGGCAATTGTCCCCGGTCACTTCGAGTGCTTGAGTTTAGCCCTGCGATTCATCCTTTTGCTTTCTTTCCGCGAAACTGGGACCGATCTCAATGGAACTGGCAATCGAAAATAATAAGATGCTGCCCAGCTTGGAATCATCTGGTAATGTTACCTCGGACCAAATTATACCAGGACATACCACGATGCAGAGTTGAAATTTCGATATATGGGGAATCGAAGTAGGAGGGCAAGTTTTTTTTGGACCGTGTAAACGTATCTCGTTCGACTAGCATAGCTCGTACGACTTGCATCGACAACAGACACACCACCCCCCACACACAACACGCACACGCACACATGGTCACACGATACCGCTACCATTTATTATTACTGTAATATTACTGCTACTATTATTACTATAACTGGTTGCTTGCCGATTCGTTTGGCGACAAGCAACAACTCAAACTACTATGTAACGATTTTTATTGATAACAAAAGAAGGAATAAACATTGAAGTAATAATTGTAATAAAAGGTAACTCCCAGGCGTCGTTTAGATATTCGCATTCGCCTTACATAATATTTTTCGCCTTTCTGTTTTCCTCGAGAAAGAAACAATAATCATAAGTCGCGTTCGAATGCTTTGCTTTCTCGATTTTTCGTGCTGGATGTTGCTCGATATTTGTAGATACGCTTTGCTTTCGTCGATTGTGAAACGAAGAACGTTGACGATGTTGAGGCTCGAACAAGAAAAGCAGTAGGAGAGCAAAACGAAAAGGGGAGGGTTGGTTAAAGAAGGAGTGGATGAGTGAGGATATACATACGTATGCGTGGGTGCGTTAGCGCACGCACGCTCACGTGTTCACGTGTTCACGTGCTGCCTGTGCATGCCAGAGGGAGAGAAAGGGAATATATTTGGTCGGTTAATATTAGATACAACTTTGTAAAGTCGATATACTCTTGCTCTTAAGATTCTTTTGCATACGTCGAGAAAGATCTTCGGAACCTTCGTACGATTAATGTTTAAGAAAATAATAAATTTGTATAAAGCGGTGTAACGAAGCGTTTTCTCTTCATTCATTCTGTGCGTAAATGCGTCCAACAGTATCTATCTGGTTTATCAGAGATTATCGAAAAGTTGTTCGCTTCATCGCCGGATTGTGTAGTGGTCAAGGTGGTAAATCACTGATAAAGACCGCGCGTTCTTCCGACCGCAGATGCACAATTCCAGCTACCACTTTGCGCGTACTACTTTCAGCCTAGTGATCCGAAACTCGAAACTACACTTGGCCCTCGAGCCTTTCTTTCCTCTCTCCAAAGAATCCGAGCATCTATTAATATTTTCTGGATTCGTTGTGCCGCATGTTTCGTGTTGTCCACGAATCTCCTAACGCTATCGTCGTCGGACCGCGTCATTTTCACGCGTTGACAATTTTTTTCTCCCCACGATACATTTTTTCCCTACGTACGACACCACTATTTCCATATAGCAATAGAACTTTCTACATAGTTGCAACGTACAATCGAAATCGTGTAGCAAACTTTTGCTGCGATTTTCATATCTTACTTACCATACTAGGCTTGTCGATGATATCTGAGGGTAGTAATGTACGTGGATTGTACGCGCGTGTGCAAGCTGTATGGATCTACAAAAAACACGGGTCTAATTATTTTATAAACTTTCACTTAATTTATTGGTAGATTAGAACGTTAAATAAAACTCTTTACAAAATTATCGAGAAAATTTACATAAAAATCGCTTCTGTTTACTCGCATCAATTTCATGTTAAAAAACCTTACCTCTAATTTTATCGTGATTGAAATCACAACTTTGCACGTGTTCTATCGAACAACGCTCTTACCCTAGTCTTCGATTCGGCCTCCTCCGACTTTATTTCACTCGTATCGACTAATTGTAAGTACTAATTGATTCTAGCCCACTGTTTCGTATACAACTACAGATCGCTGTGGTACCTGATACAAGATTTTGAAACGTAACATTGCACGCCGGCTTATACGTACATACATGTATATCGCGCATTCCGTTGCATCCTATATCGTAGACATTTTCCTAACCATCCTTCTAAAGATCCCAAAGACGAAAAAGGGGGAAGACTCTTCTTCCGTTGTCTTCTCCAGTTTTATGTTCGTTCACCGAAGACACTTTGGTCGGGTGCACTAGATGCCGGTACGATTGTAACGTAATTCCTTAATATTGTTTTCTCTATTTACCCTAGCAGTTCTGTTGGTCCGACGAAAACGTTCCGCAATCTCTTCTTACCGTTCGCGTCTGTCTTCCTTTTTATATAGGCATTCGGACCGACGGTAATGAGGCCATTTACGAAACGAAATGATACGGTGAAGAAATTGTTGGATGAATGCAAGGGTTGTTGGAAAATGGAAGTAGGGAAAGAACGGTTGGTATGGCGATAAACAGTCGAATCCCTGCTGGCGTATGCGCGATCTGAGCATTGGGAAATGTTGCTTGGAAAACGTTCATATGATTCATCATTAAATTCGAGTAGGCTTAACTTTTGTTAAATTAGACCTTTGAATTAGAGTTTGATCAGGTAGTAGGTGTGCATGCGTGGCAAGAAATGCGGGGCAAAGCACCCAGTGCGTTTTCGAGCTCGTAACTCGTAACTGGTAACTTAACTGGTAATTGTAGCAGCACGCGATCGATGCATCTTGAATGCCCATCATTCTCACAGTTTTAATGCGATTTTTCATCGCAGCACAGGTCGCGAAACTTTATTAGCTTCCCTTTACTCCCTCGCGTCCCTTCTCACGTATTACCGCAATTCGCAATTATTATTTACAAAAAGAAAAACTGCTATATGTATACTTGTACCTTGTAACAAGATTGCGCGCGTTCGCTTAATGCAATACGCCGCACAGCTTTTGCAAGTTCGCAACTCCTACCCTTTTAGATGCGTCCTTTGTTCTCCACTTTTCATGGAGATTTTAAAGCGTCCGAATGATTGTTCTAGAGTCTAGATGCAGCCGGTAAATAATCGAAAAGAAAGAATACACCGAAGTGGATAGAGAATGGTAGAATTTGTCCGAGTTGTGCACAAATGCAAAGCAATTGGCAATACAGGAACAAGTTTCATAGTTTCCCGCTGGGTTTGCTACTCCGATTATTTGTGGGGAACGTTGCGTAGAATTGATAGGGGCAACGACGAATATTATTGATCGGCACGAGATCGAAACGAGATCGAAACGAGATCGAAACGAGATCGAAACGAGAAAAAGAAATGAGACTCGGTGAAACATACAAAGACTGGTGATCGACATTCGTCGAACTCCCGATACACCAGGAGATCAGGAGACCAGGAGACAATCTTTGGCATTTAAGCGACTTTCAAAATGATATCAAATATAATTTTGCGAGTGTCATCTTCCCTACGTTTTCTTACATTACTGGATACAACAATAACGTTGACACATACCATACACCCATGCTCTCTCCTCTTTCTTACTCATTCTGGTTCATTCTTATTCATTCTTACCAGCACTCTTTGTCTCCTTCTATAGACGCGCTACGCACAAAATATTGATAGGTAATGCCAGCTTTCTATAATAATAATGATAATAATAATAAGAAGAAGAAGAATAAGAAGCCACTATTGCGTGCATGTCACGGCGAGTTGCGACACTTTGCTCGCATAGAATTATTTTGCCAGCTGATTCGAAGATGTTACGGATGATAATAACGACGCTCGTTGGAACACAATATGACAATAAATATGAATAAGGACGACAGAAAGGAGCAGAGGGATATAAATATAGGACAAAGGTAATTGTTGCAGCAGAGATGAAAGGTGATAAGAATGAGAAATAAATAGAGATAATAAATAATGATATGTAACAGATTGAACTGATAACGATAGCGCGATAGTGGATATCGGGGCATCGGTGATAGCGTTGGAAATAGGAAAAGAAGCGATAAGAAGTAGGAGGGTTATGATTACGAGTGCGGCAGAGATGACAATTAGGATGATCGAGCCGCGTAAACGTGCAATTATAAATTGATTCAGTTATTTTATAATAAGTAGATTGCACACGCTATCATTTCGTTGAAACTAGTGTTCCTTCGCGAGAATTCTTTCTCGAGAGATTATTACACATACGTCTCGAGCAACTCAAGTTGAAGAAAATTATTGCAAATCTCATTTATTTTCGGTCATGGATTTTCGGTTTATTCAAATTGACTAGGTGTATTACTAGTCGATCGTCAATGCATAAACTCATCTACAGGCAACAATGTTGATGCCCTCGTGTGTTACAATTTATAATAAATGTTAGCAATGCATGCCAAAGTGAGATCGTGCAACGCACGAACCAATTTGATAGAATGTTTTGGCCGGCAAGAATCGGATGTCATTTCTCGAGAAATGAAAAATATCGAGAAATCGGGAACACTAGTTTGAAACTGTCGTGATTATGCACGCATTTGTACGCCTTCTACACTCTTTTTCCCTTCTCTATTGCTTGTGCCATATAGTGTGTCATCTAATACCGACTAAAATACATGTTTAAATACTCGAATCTTGAATACAAGATAGCTTATACTTATACTCTACGTATTTCCTAAACGTATTCACGCTTCGCATCTATATTACAAGGAAAATGGTAAAGAAATGGCTAGTACGATTTGATGTTTGCAAATGAACTTGATTCGTCGATCGTACGATTAAACACGATAACCATTGACCGTCGTTGCGCGAATAATAAAAAAAAAAATAAAGCCGTCTAGCGGATATTTCGATAGTGCTAATCGAATAGCTGCCCGTTCCATTCGACTCATTTAACGTTCCATCCCAATGAGACTATTAGAACTGAAACGGTGGACCTCTGTAAAGTAAAAGCATCGTTCAATTTAAGACCCCTTCAGCGTCCGATACAGCTGTGCAAGCTTGCGGTTACTTCTCGGTCGGGAAAAAAGGATAACGTTGAAGGTTTATCGTGCTAGATACATACACCGAATAGCGGCCGTTTTTCAAAAGCGAATTATTTGCAACTGTTGATAAACCTGCAGCGTGAGAGGCATTTCTGCGCGCGGTTAGTATTGAAATCGAAAGAGAAAGTGTGCAGTACATAGTTAGCGAGCAAACCAAGCGATTAAGATCGCGTTTGAGAGAAACTTTTCGAATAGGTAGTAGGACATTTATTTATCCGACTCGGTCATGGTTGATTCGAGCAACGTGAGAGGGAAAGAAATTCGCGGCTTGCGGCTTGCGGCTTGCGGCTTGCGGTGCCGTTTCCGTTCCGCTTCGCGCATTCAAGTAAGTTCCTCGAGAAGGAAAAAACGGGTTGGCGCGGACGTCTATCCAAACGAGACGGAACGGAGCGTCACGAAATACATCATGAAAAATGAAACGGGAGTAAAGGTAAATCGATTTGTACGCATATGAAAGAGATAGAGAGTGGATTGTGGTGGGGCTGGGGCTGGGTCTGGGGCTGGAGTTGGATACGGAAATAACGAAGGTAGAAGAAAATCGAGAGACGGAAACGTAAGGTACGCAGAAAAATTTACCCAGAGGCTGACGTAGGTTGACGAGGAGTCGAAGGTCGCCAATCGGCCGGATATAAGGGGTCGACGGAATGGACGAAGAAACGCGAACCTTATCGCTGACTCTGGCACGAAGCGAGACCGAGGCTACTGCACGATGCAGCAACAAGCACTGTGCGTCAAAGCACTGGTAGCAACACGTTGTCGGTATTGCTGGTGTTGTCGTGTCGCGTGTCTCTGTCGGTGCAGACCCGTCACCCTACATCCTGACCTGGGCTATTGGTTCTCCAACGAGTAATGACGCGATCTCTTCCAGAAGCCTTTAAAGAATCCTTTCTTTTTCGGCGCATCTCCGCATTCGGCTGCTGAAACACAAATGTCGCATGGCGTGCTGATCGACTTATTTTTCGACTCCATGAATTGCTACTCAATTGTCGCGCAAAGTATGTACATACGCGTACCCTTTGATTCAAACGAACCTGTTGGTTTACTAGCATGCGTACTAGTGCGTTCGCGCGTGTATACATATATATCTACTCGGATGCTTCGCGTATTTCAGCCACGTTTTTACTTTCGCTATATGTTAATAGGAGAAGTGCTGGCAATTGTTTGCCGACTGCATAACAATCGATAGCCTTTCCGGTCTTTCCTTCGAATCGATGGACGTCAAAAGACAGCTATGATCACACACAGTGTCTGCCTTGCATGATAACCGGGTGGGTAGATTAGTTTTTGTTCGAGTCGAAAATACGGTACTCGGAAGGGAGGAAAGGAAGGAAAGGAAGGAAGGAAGGAAGGAAGGAAGGAAGGAAGGAAGGAAAAATGTGGTAAGAAAAAAGGCAGATCGATGAGACGCGACGCGACGCGACGCGACGTTGCGAATCAGAGAAGAGGGATAAAGCGAACGAGAATGAGAGAACGGTGCGTATAGATCAATACCAATAGGTAGTGTGCGCCATTGCAACGCGCGTACTAGCTGCAAGACTTTGGGTGTGTCCGGTCTCTGATAATCTGCATCCCGGTTAGCTTTCGATCTGGATCAATTTCATTCTTATTAGCTCTTCGTTCGTCTCGGCAAGAGGTGCTTTTAAAAATAAGCAGAGTATTAATAGGGCCGCTGCTGGAGGCAGATGATGCAACGAGAAAGAATATTTTCAGGCGCAACGTGTTGAGGAGAAATAGGCAGAATCGTGAAGAAGAGGCTCGCGGAGAAAGTACGCGCAGAAGAACGGTACGCTCGTAATAGGAACAGAGATTTCTATGAAAGGGTGAACAATGAACTTACCGGCATATGGGCCGCACGAGGGAGCACCGTCCTTGCCAACTTTGCCATCCTTGCTTCCACCTCCTGAAACAGGGAAAGAAACGTTTGGCTTTACGATCGATCGAACGATCTCCGCGATAAGTAAAGGATCGGAAAACCGAGCCGACTGCTCCGACTTGTCTAATTGCAAACACGATTCTACCGTAAGATCGATACTATGGTTTGGTCAACTGGTTCGTACCGGGAAATGGAAGTTGGAAATGAATTGGCGTTGAAACAGGGGACCGACACGAACGGTAAACCATGCACGCAATCAGTGTCCTTTGCATCTTCTTGGTTGAACGTTTATTCGGCTACCAGAAACTTGTACGTTTTCACCGCTCTATTTCTGGGAGGATAATAATAACCTCTCCATATCTTGTTTCACTCACTGGCGTGAGATGACAAAACGCGTGGTCTTGGCGGAGAGTTTCAGCATTGCAAGGCAAGGGGGTACGATCAGGCAAAACCGATAAGCGTTATGTTTCGAGATCATAGTGCCCCTGGTTTAAATGCCACCTAGTGTACGTATATGCATACGTATGGAAGTGAACCGAAAGCAGAGAAATGTTCGTTAGTTTCGACGAGAGAGAGTAATAGGGAGGAGCAAGAATGTCCATCTCTGCGACATGTTGAAGCCAGCTGACGTTCCGTTCGGGGTAATCTATTCGTATACGTCCAGGGCACGGTACGCGGGCTAGATCTGCCGGTGCATCCATTTACGGCTCCCCTCGCGGCGTGCGATGCATTTCCAAAGCGCGTATATTTCGACAGGATGGAGAAAATATGTACAGGTATGTACATATCTCGTGGATAAGGAACGTGGTTAACGATATTTTTCTTGGCCATGATGAACAACAAGATCAACGAGGCAGAGCGCGTCGGTAAAAGCGAGAGGGATGCAGGAATAGAAGGAAAGGAAGGAAAATGGGACAAGATTAGTCGCGACTGCGCAAAGGAGAGTGATAACGAGTACTAATAGAATAAGCAGGCAGGTATGCATTTGGGGGAATTTCTGGTTCGATACTTTCCGTCTGTGGGGCGAAATTTTAGCCAGCGAGAACGGCCTGGCCGTTCGCGTGTTCGCGATCATAGCCGAGTTTGGTGGGGACAGTGTTTGGTTGAGTAGGGAGGGTTGCCAGACAGACTCGCAGCAGACGGGAGTAACGATTGCCACCACCCCCATGTGGGGTGAACTAGTCACCCTTCCCGTGTCCTTCCGGCTTCCGACACGATCCCTACTCTAAGCGCAACCCGTTCACAACCATTCGTCCTGTTACTAGCCAAACTGAAAACATTATCCCGCTCGCGCTGATCAGCCCCCTATCGCACAACCTTCAGACCCTTTGCCACCTGTTCTTTCTCCGGCGATTTTTCTGAACACTATAGGTAACTGGTGTTACCGTTTTAGAGGAGCACGGTAAAACCTTACTGTTTGCCTCACTTTTTAACGAGAAGAAATATTTGTTATGCCGCTTCGCGACTATACCGCGGACAAGTCGACCCCGCGGCGAACAAAGTCTCGCGACGTACAGAGAAGGTCGACCGTAGGGGAATTTCGTGATTGGAAAAGATGGTCCGCGGGTGCGAATTGATGGGGAAACAATGATGTATTTTAATTGACACAGGTAGCAAAATCTCCCCCTCTGTGCGTAGAGCAAAGAAAAATTTACGTGAAAGAATACGGTTCGAGCGGTGGTTTCTTGGGACGCATGAACGTATTGATCCGTTACCACCAGCGACAGCGGCCGCTTCCTCTATCGACGTCAGCGAAATTTTTGTTGCTCGGCACGAACCATTTGGCTGCGCGTAATTTCGCTGCTCGAAATCGATGAATGGGAAATGCCTCGCATTTCGATACACTGGAGCGCGAAGCGCACATTACATACATATATGGTCGTAGCGACCAATTTGGCGGTCCTGCTTAGAGTCCGCTTGCCTGCATATCTAATTGCAAATACCTGTACATATGTATGCACACGTGCGCCAACACGCATGCACACTTTTCTATGTAGATTTTTTCAGGTTCATCATTCGATTCGTTCGACCTACTACGGTACGAGAACGTGCTATTGGGAAGCGAATGCAAATCGACACCCCCGCGTTATCCAAATTGTTAAACATAAAAAAAACCATGTTATCGAGGAGAATCGTGAAAGCAGCGTACGAGTCGTCGTAAGAACGAAGGCAATGCTTCGGATGTTTGACAGGTTCTTTCTTACGATAGAACTTGCGACATTGTTTGAAACAGTATTTGTCGCGATCCATCACGGATTATCGATCGTAATTCTGAAAAGCACTTTTGCAGCGATACTCGCTTTGCGAACGCGTTTGCATTACGAATCGCTGCTGTCCTGTTGTCCTGCTGTCCCGTTGTCCCGTTGCCCCGTCGCCTTGCTGTCCTGTTGCGCGTTCCAACGGTTCAACGAACCAACGATCCGTAATAATACTGGTAATTGGGGGGGTTAGGTTTTTTTGGCGAGGTGGAGCGAGGGGCTAAAGAGGATGGAAAGTATCGTAATAGAACGTGGGGCGGTTTTATCGCGGTACACCGAGTTGGTTCGCGAAGGGGCGGAGGATCGCGGTGGCATGGCGTCGATTGGTCCCGACCACGATCGAGGGGCCTCTTGCAATAGCGCAAATTCCAGCGCTTACCTTTCTTGATGAGTAAGCTAGTGACCCTCCGTAGTGCCTCGCGAGTGCTGGACGCGGAGCTGTGCTTACTTTGGCCGAAGTATTTGTTCGGTGTGATGTTTGTCGGCAGAGTCAACGGTTTCCTCTGCTCCCCGGAAGCTGGTAGACGCGGTTCGTACGCGCTGTTCAGCCGCTCGAGGTGCTCGATCGAAGCCGGCCGTGGTTGATTCGTTTTTCGCGTTGGATACCACCCGCGATTCGGTCCACCGGCTAGTCGTAACAGCTCCGTGCCCATTATCGCCTGCTCCAGACCCGGATTGTTCCTTCGGTACCTAGAACCGCGAGCGGTTGATTCGGCTTGGCTGAATCGACGAGGAAACGGGAGGGAGGGGCTTTCTCACCCGGTGGTAGCCGTCGTCGGAGCGTACCAACCAGGTTGCCGGCGCATCTGCGTAGGATTGCTGGTGTGCTGCGGTGTTCTCGGAATGTCGCTTCCCCGGGCGAAAACCGGAGTTTCCGGTAGGGAGCAAGAGGTCTGCATCCCACTGCTAGAGCCGGCTACGTTGATGTTTCCGCTGGGACCGGCGCAGCTTCCGCTGCAAGACGGGCCGCTTGCCGGTGTACCGTTGCCGCAACCGTCGGTACCAGAGGAGGAGCACAGCTCGGCCGACGGCGAGTGCCTCTTGGCGAAAGGCCGACGCCGGGAAGGTCCCGGCAAGTCCGTAGGCAAAGTCCGTCGTTCTACGGGTATCTGCTACGAAATAACGACGAATAAACACACCTCGAAGGCGATCGAAATCTGCTCGTGTTGTAAACAAGTTGTTGCGCAAGCGTTACGGGGATATTCCTTTCGGCCGAGGCGTTGGGAGGCGTGTGCCACTCGAATGCTGTAAACCCACCTCTCGTCTGGAGTTGGTGGCGGTGCATGTTCGTTTACCCCGAGAAAAACCGGCGTCCATGGATCTAGTGTTGAGAGACGGTTGTTGCTGATCTTTAGCTTCCACCAGCGAATGATTGTTCGCGGGTCCCCGATGCGGGGGCACTCTGGGCCTGTATTCGATCGTGCGATTGCTGTGATTCTTTGCCTTCGGGGCGATAGCCACGGCGTTCTGGCCAACGTCCGAACTGTCCTCGTCCGCTTCCTCGACGGGCGACGGCGGTAACGGCGGAAAGTCGAGGACCTCGACGCTCACCTGAACGAAGGGGCAAAGTATTTTCCGAGAATCCTTTCGAATCGATTGCGCAGGGAGAAAAGGGCACGCGCGCAGAATCGTGCTTACCTGAAACTCTGGGTTCTTCGAATCCTCGAGAATCGCGTCGATCACGTTTTCGATCTGCTTTTGGTCGTTCTTGTGGTCGTTCTTGTGGTCGTTCTTCTGTTCGTTCTTGTGGTCGTCGACCCCGCTTGCCCGCAACATTTTCCCCAAGGAGTATACGTCTATCCCGTCCCCGTTCCCGTCTCCGTTCCCATTCGGCCTCGTTCCATCGAAAGCCATTGCTTCCGCGCTGGTTTTTGACGCGGTGTCCGAGTCCACGTCCGACTCGTGGTTCTTCGAACGACCACCGGCGTTCTCCGCTCCTTTTCGTTCCTCCGTTTCGTCGCTCTTCGCCGGGGCTTGCCTACCGTCCGCGCTTCGACTCCATCGTTGCTTGCACTCTGTGTAAGATTCGCTGTTCTTTACGCTCTCGATCTCTTTGATAGCGTCGCTGACTTTCTCGAGCTGTCGGCGATTCTCCTTCAACGCCTTCCTCACGATCTGATCTTCGATCAGCAGGTTTACAGGAATTTTCGAGGCTGTTCGGTGGTGCTCGGCGCCGAGATTGGGCATCGGTGACCTCCCCGTACCGGAATCCTCCTCGGGGATCACCCTTTCGCCGGCCCTCGTTCTCATCGCGAGCGAATCGAAAGCGAATCCCTTCGAGCTACCGTTCGAGGATGAATTTGCGAGGCCGTTGCACGCTGCGCGCCCCTCGCCGTTCCCAAGCGCGCCTCCTCTGTCGAGCTGCTCCGCTTTGTTGCAGGGCAGCGAGAGCAAAGAGCTGGACGGCCGGGCCGGTTGAAGGATCCCTCGCGATTTCGTATCTTTGTCCGAGAGGTCCAAAGTCTCCTCCTCTTCTACCGTCACCTCCAACTCTCGCGCTCGAATCCCGGCC
Organism: Nomada lathburiana; assembly: GCA_963667235.1. Lineage (NCBI taxonomy): Eukaryota > Metazoa > Arthropoda > Insecta > Hymenoptera > Apidae > Nomada > Nomada lathburiana. Next base: position 21,032,475 of record OY763899.1, on the reverse strand, counting down.
TCGTCGTTGATCGCTGGGAGCGATACCACTCGGAGCAGGTCGGGTGGAACGGCCAGCAACGACGGCAACTCGGACGGCGAATCGTCCGCGGTTTCACTTTCGCTCATTTTGCTCTCCCTCAGAAGACTTCTAATGTTGTCGAACGTGCTCGAGTATCGCTTCGCGTCGGACATCCTGATCTCCGCGCCGTTCTCGAAGGACAAGCTTTTAGTTTTGCTGGGGACCTTCGGCAACCCTCTTCTTTCCTTTTTCCGACCACGCCGTATGACGTAGGTACCGTTTTTCGTTAACTCTTCGGGTCGTATTTGATCCAGATCGTTGGTCGAGGAGTCGGAATACGGTGAGACCAGATCGTCGTCGGTGGTCGACAATCGTGGATCTTGCCAGTCGTCAAAGTCGCGCAGCTTCGATGCCGATCCAACGCCTGGAAATTTGTTGGACAAAGTTTTTACGAGCGGCCAGCAGTGCGATCGGAAGAGGAACGGGAAGAGGAAGAAGAAAAGATCGAGAGAAAAGAAATGCCTCGGGAGGCAACTTACTGGACACGTCGCTGCTCTTCCGTCGCCTTCTGCCAATCACCTTGGTACTCCCTGGTGCGTAAAGTGGATCGTCTTCCAGGGGCACTTCCCAGGCGATCGAGTGCCGTTTGCTGATCGCGGGGGGAGGTGGTAGCAGCTCCTCTAAGGAGTCGTCGGAGAATCGTTCCTCCTCCGATTGTGTCCGAAAGTCGGTGGAATTTCTGGTGGAAAAGTCCGAGTTTCTCGTGGAGAACATGTCCGAGTAGTGCTCCTCGGAACACCTGTCGGAGGTGGGCGCGGAGAACCTCTCGCTCGAGTCTGCTCGCGTCGGCAACGAGAAGGAGACAAAGTCGAGATTTCGGATCGAGAAGGGATCGGAGGTCGGCACGGACACCCGATCGTTCGAGCTCGCGCTTGCCACGGCTATCGAAAAGTCCGAGTGAAATCGTTCGTTCGAGGTCGAGTTCGCCCGGGAAAAGTCGGACGAACCGCAGGTCGCTCGCATCGAAAATCTTTCGACGCTGACGGAACTCGAGCGGGGTATAGGGGATCTCTCCGATTCGGAGTTTCGCGAGAATCTGCCCTCGCTCGAGTCCGAGTCGGTCCTTCGTCTGCCGTTCTGCTCGGGTTGCTCCTCGTGATTCATTAGCAGCCTGTCCTCTACGCTGTTCGACTTGGTCATCTCGTTGCTCTGCCGATGCTTTCGCAAGTGCGACGTCCGATCCTTCTCGAAGCTCTGCCGATGATTTCTTTTGCTCGTCTCGACTCCGCCGGTCTCGTCCGAGGATCGTCGCCTAACCTCGCGATGCTTCTCGACGGTGGTCGGGTTCGTCCTCGGCGGGATCCAGCTGAACGTCACCTTGCCATCGTACGGCAAGCTGGCGAATTTGCTCGGGGGACTCGCAGGTTCGGGCAAATTCCGGGTCTCGCCGTTACCATGCTCCCATCCGTACGGCCTCTGGTGTCGCGTCTTCGGCTACGGTAAACAATCCAATGAGAATCCGAAAGCACTGATCGTCTATAGCTACTCACCAGAGTGGTTTGAGTGGTGACGCCGCTACCATTCCCTCCCCGTATGCTGTCCTCCATAGCTATTATCCACTGCTGCCGTCCGCTTCGTCGGCCCGACGAATGACCGTTCCTCTTGGAGGAGTTGCCCGGCGATACCCTGTGGAGCGAGGCGCGTAGATTGCCGCTTTTAACGGACCTTTAACGACCCTTTAACGGGTCGCGCGGACAACCGGACGGCACAAGCGTGACGGAAACTATCGACTCACATTGGCAGCAGCGTAGAAATTATTCGTTCCGCTTCCTCTGGCGGCGGTGGAAACTCTTGCGTGGATATACCCGCGAGATCCTGTGGCTCTGGGCAGTCTGGAACTGGGCGCAGCGCTATCAAAGCCATCTTTGCTTTCCGTCCGTTCATGCTCATGTAACCGTCGTCCTCGGATTGGTGTCCTGCCGAGATACCGCATACGCTCGTCATTTTCTGATTCATCATAATTAGTAATTAGTAATTAGTCATTGGTAATTACTATTACTCGACCATCTATTTTCTTATGTTACTTTCTACCACCTCGATCTGCTCTCTAAACCGCGATCAATCTTTCTCGAGGAAATTGACAATTCTGCTATCCTTTCGCTTCTTCCATTTCTCTCTGCTCCATTGGAATCGTTCCGCTTTACGATCTCTCAACGAGATCGCATCGCGAGCGGGCTCGACTAGAAAGTTAACGCGCGATAATGTCAGCGAGTTTCGCGACGAACCAGATCCCGTTTCGTATGCATACATATTTTATTTCTCACGATAGGATCAGTGCTTTTATTTTCCCAGGCAAATGTTAAATGGCCAGAGGCGGAGGGGGACAGGTGGATTAAACGATTAGTAGAGAGACAGTGTCGATAGTTTTCAATCTTGACCACTTTGTCCGGGGATATTGCAGCGTAGAGGACGGAGTAGAATGGAATGGTAGCGGGGTAAAAGATACCTAAGGACGGACTTTCGTCGTCGGGCGTGAGACCAATACTCGGTTCGGTGCTGCTGCCACAATCCCCGCCTCCGCCGCCTCCGCCGCCGCCGCCGCCGTCGCCGTCGCCACCTCCTTCTCTTCCTCCTCCTCCTCCTCGTCCTCCTCCGCCACCTCCACCGCCACCGCCACCGCCACTATCGCCACCTCCACTACCGATGTCGACCGCGACGCCGACTCCACCACCTTCGCCCTCTGCTTCGTGCTCGTCGTACTCTGAGAGCACTTTGTCCAGCAGCTCGATCGATCGTTGTACATCGTCACCTCTGGAACAAACGCATCGTTCGATTCTATAGAGATCCTGTACAAGATTGTAACGTAAAAATGTAGGCAGGCAGCCACGCCGCAGCGGTTTGCCACGATGTCAGTTGCCGTTTCGCTATTCGTTTTGTAACCAAGCGCATAGGCGAAAAGAGTTGGAGACGATGACGGAGACGTAGCTGATAATGGCAGTGGTCCTATCGACGCGACAGTGACAGGCATGACAGAGGTTGAGGAGGTTGGCAGTGAAGAGCAAAAGCTCAAGGGTGATGCGCGAAAGGGAGAGAGGAGAAAAGGTTGCCGCGAGTAGGAACGGTCGGCTGGGGTTGGACGAGGTCGAAAGAGATCCGGAGGGTTCGGTGGGGACGAGGAAGCGCAGAGGTCAGGGGGCGCAGAGAGGAGCGTAGGATGGCGGACGACCCTTATCGAGGTAGCGAGTAAGATAGCGAGGGTAGGTTCGCGGGTAAAGTTGCGAGACTGTACCGACGAATCTACTAGCGTGTACTGACGCAATGCGGTCTTTGGTCGGCAAAGTGTAGCCGTAGTTACTAATTATTGTGCAAACATCGCCATCGTATACTCTGCGCGCTAAACTCGTCATTTCGAATAATCATTCCGATCCGTCCAGTTCTGCTTTCATCGAGATTCAAACGTTCGCCGTCGTCGTTTCACCGTGACAGAAAAGTCGTGCGCACTTTCATATATGTACATGGAAGCTAGATATCGTGCCCCTTTTCTGCCCGCTTTACTCGATACGCGATACGCGATACGCGATATGCGATATTCGATATACGATACGCGGTATGCGACACAGAAGCGAAATTCTGCCCGCACTAATCACACCCCTGATTTTTGCATCCCTTCTTTTCATTCTCTGCATTCGGTGAAACCCGGGTGGTACCTTTGTCGCCAGTTTGTGATGGGAAAGAGACGACAGGCAGCAATCCGCTCGACAATTCAGACGCGCCAATTAATAGAAATGTCACTTAGAAAGAGACGAGGAAGCTTTTTTAACAAGCTATCTAGGCCCTGCTTCTAAAACGTGTCAATTTGCGAACGGGATTTGTCCCTGGATTGCCCTCCAATTAGGAGTGTTTGCAGAAGGACCGGGGGCCGATAGTTCCCCTTGGCTGCAGCGAAAGCCAACTTTGTCGGTGAAAATGTCAGTCGATACCGAAATTGTGCAACGATGGGAGCAGGTGAAAGCGCAACTATGATCCAGCAGCTGCCTTGTGCTTCCCAGGTTTCGTTTATAAGGAATAGACGATAAACGCGCATCCGTTCCAACGGTCCGCGAAAATGCCCGAAAGGGTAAAACCAGGGGCGAAAGAAATTGCGTATGGTTCAATGGACGAATCGAGTGGGGCAGCCGTTTTCGGATATGGGTCAGTGGTCGATGTCGATACGCGTGTCCCTGCGTCGCGCCCGAACACATGTACATACATATGTAGGCTACAGGAGCATTGATGTTGGGATGCTTGCAGTAAGTGCGAACGCGCATGCACGCGTACGCGTACGCGTACGAGTATGTATGAATACGTACACCGCGACCGGTTATCTTATCGCATTATCACAGCCGTGTTAACAGACGTAATGAGCAGCTTCTATGGATGCTCCGATAAAATGTTTATATCGCGATGCACATGCATGAATAGCTGTAGAAGGGAAAAGGAAATGTTAAATAGTAACAGGCTGGAGGGACTAGTTCAGATGCAAGAGCGGGTTCGTCGACCTAAATTGCAATATCGATCGCGTAAAAGGAATTAGACGGGCGAGTGCCGTATACAGTTGCACAGTTGCACAGTGTCATGGGTGGAGCATAGGTGCTTACAGCGTATCTCGTTGTTTATGATCGGGTCTGCAATTCGAGGCACATTTCTTGCAGCCTATTGTCGCGAGGGGCGAAGAGCCACTTGATTTAACGCGTGCTATTTCAGCGCAACTTGGACGAAATTGCTTCACGGTCATTCATATTAAAACTGAATCCCTCTATCTCGAGATCGATAGTCCTCGAGGCAGCAATTTCCAATGGATCGATCGGGAGCAGTCAGATTGCAGGCGTTCCATGAGCGAAGCATATTACATTAACGGTGCGGTTAATGGTTTAATCGTATTCAGGGCCAACTCTAAAACTTTTGATCGAGTTAGTCGCTACCTAGACGCCGGAATTGCGCGGTTGGATCAACTTTTACGTAGGGATTAGATAATAGGAAAGGGCGTTAGCGAAAGGTCGTTTCGAATGGAAATCGACAAATGTCGAAACGGCTTGTTACGAGAATGCTCGTTGATCTTGAGAGGAGCGGCATCGTTTGCTAGTCTACTGGATAATAATAGTTGCCCGCGCCGACTAGGAACGATACACGATTTTCGAGAACGGAGGTAATATTAGGTGCGAAGGTGTCAGAGATAATGGAATCGCTAGTGATTGCTAGGATTGTTTCGGTGCTGCGAATTATCGAAAATTAGCTGACACTAGGGCCGGTCTGCTGTCGGGACGCGGGGGCACGGTCGGAGGGCATTGAACTTGTTCCGCGGGGGAAGCAACCCGCAAAATCTTTGTCAAGAAATGACAAGATTAAACGGAGATGAACGCGAATTCCCTCGCCGCGCCGTGTCGTATTTCTCTACGGTCCGCAATGCGAGTGTCGGTGTCCCTATTGATGATTCGGGGAAACTGACCGCGCACGAGAAGGGCCCGACGATTGGAATGAGATGAACCAGCCCTGTCATAGAAAAGTTATTCACCCCGAATCGATCCGCTTGGTTGTCGAGCCGATGGAAGCTGCCCTATAAGTAGTTTAATTGGTCTGCTGCCGATGCAGCTACTCTCTTCCACCCTCTTCCGCTCTCTTCCACTCTTTTCGACATACACATGTATACGTATACGTATACGTATACGTATACGTATACGTCTATACGAGGTCTATCGCTTTCTCAATCCCATTCCTGTACTCATTCGCGCTACTGTGCTTTGTGCTTTGTGCAAAAGCGGCAATAACGGATAATTAATCCGACCTATCGAACACTTTGAACTGCCTTCTCTTTCAAGAGACTAGATCTGTCTAGAGTCTAGAGTCTAGAGTCTGGGCTGGAAGAGAAAAAATGCCTGATTCGAAGAATTTCGTTGACGTAATAAAGGAAAAGCCGATCGAACGAGTCTTACGACACGAGCTCTCAGCCTTTTGTCGAGTTTGAAAAGCGGAGAAAAAGAGTACACGCGTAGATTTTGGTACACACTCGTAACAAGTAGTCAACTGCTACCCCTTTGCCTAGCGGGATTTTCTGTTCTTTTGATTTCTCCCGATTTCTCTCGATTTCTCTCGATTTCGTTTGATTTCTTTTGTCCGGCGATTTTGTCTTCCGATTTCGTCTGCCAGTTATCTCGAAAGTTGGAAAACCTCGGCTGTTTCTCTGTTTACGGAAACTCCTACTTACTCCGGAGCAGGATTTCTCCAGCGTTGCGTCCCAGTCCACGCCATCGGGCATTGAATACCCCCGACCTGAAACAGAGAGATCGGCTTCAGTACTATCAAATATTATAGATGCAGATCTACTTTCACAGATCTACGCCAGCGTGTTATATAAGTTTGATGAAAACAGGATGAAATCGGGGAAGGATAGGAGGGACAGGATATCGGTGCGGTAGGGATCGGCTAGTTATGAACATTTTTTGCGATCGCAGCAGAACACGCGGCGAAGAAGGACTCGCAGTTTCAGCGATATTACCACGGCTGCTCTTCAAAACGCGTGGAGGGTACAGTTTTTTCCTTTTCTCCTTCTCTCTTTCGTCCTCCCTCTCAGGACCCTTTTCTTCCTGCCGGTATCTGTCTCGGTTCGCGATTCTACTTCTACTCTCAACCGTTGCTATCATCCCACACTCGCCATTCTTTTCACTTTCCTCTTTCCCCTTCCCCTCTGACCCCCCCCCCCCCCCCCCCTTTGCTCTTTCTTTCCTCTCTGTCTGCCTCGCTTCTCGTGCTCGCTATCCCTTAGCCAAGTTTTCTTTCTCCTTCTCGCCTCTTTCCGACCTTTTCTATTCAAGAGACTGTGATTGCAGCTTGCATATTTTACAAGACCAAGCTGGAAGCGTACGCTCATCTTTATTCATCCATCCATCCATCCATCCATCCATCCATCCATCCATCCTTCCATCCTTCCATCGACGATTTGCTCGTCTGTTCCTTCTTGTTGGAACCGATGGAGAAGATTTCAAGTACTTTTCAACATTGTTCGATTCGCTTAAGCGCGAATGAGACGATGTGGTAGGCGTAACGCGTATATGTATATGTATATGTAGTTTGCGGTGGTAATCAGATTAATCCAGCATCACGCGTTGATGCGAATGGAAGGAAGCGGTGCGCGTCCTCGATCAATAAGGCGAATCGGCTTTGGGAAGTTGAAAAGGTGCGAAACATTTGGATTTGTTCGACGCTTTGCCCTATCGGTTATTGCGCCCTACATACACGCAAGAGCACGTGAATGGCCCCTAGCGTTTTACTGCTTTCCTTGAATGCAATTTATAATAGAGCTTTCGCAGCGATTTCACGAGTGGCGTAATTAGGACGTGTACATTTTCACCGAGGCTTCGGCGTAATGCGGCATAATGCGACGAAGCTAGCGGAGCAGGAACGAGCCGATGGAGCTCCCTGCTATATTTGTTTCTGTTCAAAGTCTGTTGGTAGAAAGACTGATTACGGATCGCTCTATCCAAGTTCGAAGGTACATACTTGTACGTTGTTTCCTTTGGTGGAAAAAGAGACTCGTGTCCCGATAGAATTGAGAATATCGTAGCGCTCGGTGGGTGGTGGGCAACGTTACGCAAGTGTACACCGATGGAGAAGAAAGTACGGTGGCAAAGTAGCAAGAAGAGGAGCAGCCGTTACTCGTGTATATCGTATGCCGTATGAGATCGCGTCATCTTTTTATTGCGTAGTTCTGTACCGAGTGCCCACGCGTGCTAAAAGCAAAGTTGACGTAAGAAAGGTGAGCGAATACTATCCGACGTAGCACTTGTTCCGCTGCCACGTCCCTATGTGCCATGTTCTTCCGAAAATGAGCAACCGTGCTCGAAAGTGGAACAGACGGGTGTCGAGGGCGTGTGCGAATTGCAGGAAACGACTGGGATGTTCTCGCGCTTCGCTTTCGCAGCATCCGCAGCATCCGCATGCCGCATAGATACATGCGTGCTCGTTCTGTTCGCGCATACGAAAACAGGACGGTAAACGGCGGATCGCGTTATTCTTTGGAAAAAGTTGATCCGCCGAGCGAATAACAGCGGACGAGATCAAGTAGTTGGCACGCTCGAGTCACTCGAGACAGCTTTCGTTCGTTCAGCTGGCGACTCGCAAATGAAATCTTTTTCCTGTCTTTCATCTCCCTAAAATAGTCAAGACCGCGCGTTTAAAGGCCAGGTGTATCAATCGTATATCGATGAATCTGCAGGGCGCACCCGATGTTTGCTCCGAAATTCGAAAGAGCTTTTGCCGGCTGTTTAGCGTTGCTGCTTCGTTGGTAAGAAAACTTTCACGATCGACAAGTGCATTCGATCTGACGTTCACCAGTAAAGTTTCTATCGCAAGTAAAATTCGGTCCATACTTTTTGTCCGAATTTTCACTTTACTAATATCGTGCGCAGTAGGATCTTCGTCGTTCCGTATTTTTGTGAAAATGTCGAAGAAGCACGCGCATGTCAAACACGCACGCGCGCGAACATAGTGTTTCAAACGAATGCCTATGTCTAAGAATAAGTTTGACAAATCAGGTCACGTTCAATGATTGCGTGTTTTTTTTCGCTCGAGGTGATCAGGATAGTGTCACTTTTAACAATCGTCGTTCGTTGTTGGGCTACTTGAATGTGCGACGTTGCTGTACGGCACGTTCGATCTCGGCGTATGCCTTGTTCGAGTCGATGCGAATTGAAATAAGTGTATGCCGTATAGGATAAGAATCGATTAGTAACTTGTAGACCCATCGTTCTCTATCTGCCTTGAAGTTGCGGCAAGGGAAGATGCTTTCAAGAATGGCGATGAAGCACAAGCTGAATCAGCGCAATTGCGACGATCAGAAGTATGTATGTAGTACGACGTGCAAGCACTTTTATTACGTAAGCTACAGCATCGACTACCTTTCTCCCTCCTCCCCTCCTTACCTTACACCTCCCTCTCCCACAATCGCTCATTCTCTCTCTCTCTCTCTCTCTCTCTCTCTCTCTCTCTCTCTCTCTCTCTCTGTCAAAATCTATACATATTTGAAGTCTGTCTGTAGGAAATGAAATTGTGGTGATGGAGAAACGCGTGAATCGACTAGATCGGCGATGTAGGAAGTAGGAAATGGCGAAGGAAATTGCAAGTGTGGTGGAAAGCTAGGCGTTTTTTCGACACAGAGGAGGTTCAACAACTCCACGAACGTCGATCGATCGGCAGAGAACCGCGAAAAATAGCATCGAATTTCGCAAGCACTGTAGAAAGAGAAACAGGATGACGGGACGACTGGACGTCCAGGACGCGCAAACTCTAATGTCCAAGTACGAGATACGCGTGTAAGAGATTTTCTACGTCTGTGCCATTCTACGTACGTATCGTTAGTTTCCGACTTCCGAGGATGCATTTCTATCATTGCTCCGTCCGTTCGTAGAATAAAATGGGATTGACGCGTCGGCCATTTTTCAAGATCACCGCATAAATGTTGAGGGAACAAGTAGGGGTGAATCGGTGTTTCGAAAGGAAGACGAAGAGTCGGTTGCTGGATGGTGACACGGCGAAATCGCTGGTCTAGTTTGAAGGCAACGCGAACTGCAACCGCAGTCTATCAGGTGTTACGGGAAAGAGGGCCGCGGGTCATGGGTCGTGGGTCGTGGGTCGTGGGTGGCGGAATAGAATAAGCGCAGGCATACCTTTTTAGCGCGATACGCGCGCCTGATTAGTCGTTATTAAGAAGACGCGATAATCCAATGTAGCGGAACACACACACATGTCAAGCGAGGTCGACGAGTGGCGCGTAATTTACGATTGGCGACGACGCTACACAACTCCGCGGAGCTACATGTCCGTATTCACTTGGCCGAAACGCCGGATCGATATAAATTCGGAGCAATTTTCTGCATGTTCGATGGTTGCACGGTAAAGCGGCACCAGGGTAGGCAATTGAGCGTTCAGGTATCGTTGTCAGGTTTGGAGTAGACGATTCGAAAGAGCGTCCTCGATCGCAAGTAGGGACACGGTATTTCAGTATTTCAGCCAGAGGTCTCGGACACGTAGACGGTCAGGCTTCGTCGGTGACTGGCAACGCGAACTTACGTACCACGACGCGCCAGTCATTGGCAAGTTCGTGGCAGGGAAAACCGAGTGCGCCCGAACAGCCAACCCGGTATGTATCCGAAGAGAGGCGCTGCCTTTCCTGACGAGGTTCGTCCAAACCTCACGGTGACGCTCCGTTCCATTCGCTCGTCGTCGTCGTCCATTACCAGCTATCCGTTTTATTCGTTTGCTCGTCGAGGCCTTTACCTGTCGGCTCATCGGCTTAACGACCATCCGAACTCGCGAACGGCGCGTTCACGCCTCTGGCGGCCCTTCCACCACTGACGAGATATAGGAATAGACAACTCATCCAATGTATCTTTTCGGCCACGATTTCTGGGTCCCGGGGACCCATTACCATTTCCGTGTCACTCGCAACGTTACCCACAGATTATAGAAAACGATGCGAAAATTAAATAATTTTACAGAATTCTTTTCTTCTTTGCCGTAATGAAAGGCAACAGAGGATATGAAACATTTAATGTTAATTAAAAATCTTTTAATTAAAGAAACACATGATAACAAGTTTTCTTATTTCAATTGTACTATCAATAAATGAAATAATTTTTAAAGTTATACTCCACATTCTTTTCTGATAAATGACAAAAAAAAATTGGGCTAAGAGATGTATATTTTTTTAACACTCAAACAATAAAGTTGCCACAATGAAAAAGATAGTGACGATAATTGTATACTACAATTGTTAATTGTATAGTTACTAGACAATTTCTTATTTATATTCAACTAATAACAATAACGAAGTGCTAATGACCCTGGTGTCGATGCCACGTTAAACTTTAATTAAAAAAAAAAAAAAAACGAAGTAACTCATTTACTAATATAAGGCAATTCCTGCGATAAACGTGTCTGCAAACAATTATTGTTTGCATTCGGTTCCGAGCGAAGTGCACTACTCGAGATTTTACTGTATCTTCATAAACATAAGAATGCATTCGACATCCATGATGTTCGAAAGTCTCCGCGATATTGACAACATTGTAGTCGTCGAGTTTAGTCGCGCATTGTCGGTTTAGCTACTTACTCGCAGGTTTGGTGTTCACCTAGCTGGAAGTCAACTATCGTGATTATTTGCAACTGAGAAAAAAAGGAAAATAAGAAACTGAAGAAAGATCCTCAAATTTTTATTTTATGAGCAAAGTGTTACAAATTCACTTTTATAAAAAAATCTATTTAATTCTGTAAAAGTACATTGCATTGTATTAAAATATTACGATTTAGAATAAAAATAAAATACATTACAAAACATGTACTACAATTAATTACATTTTTTCCAGAAAATTATTATTACTTTATTTTTCTTATATTACTAAATATTTTGTGGCAATTATATGTAAAGGTGTGTTAATGTTAAGCGGGGTATCTGAAACACCTTATTTGAAATGTAGCATATTCAAGATGTTTAAAACAATTGATTTTTGGACTAGAAAATAAATATTTTAAAAAAGTGCGACAAAAAAAGTACGCGACACACGCAATTCATCGCCCCGATGTGATTTCGACTCAACTCGAGCCAAACAGAAGTGAATCTCGCGACCAGGCACCGTAGCTCAATTTTTCTACCGAAACGTTAACCGAGAAATAGCTTTCCTGATTCCCCCCAAACATTTCACATATATTCACACAGTCGCATGAGTCCTGTCCCCACTACTTCAGTAAATAATAGTTCTTCAAGTGACCACTGTTCATGAGCAGAGGACGCTCGAATCAGCGTGGGATTTCTGAGTCGGTATGACAGTCACGTTGGGCCACGAAAGTCCATAAGATGACTTGTCTATTCATATATCTCGTCAGTGCTTCCACCTCCGAGCATTGGTCGGTACGCGACGGCGAGCAGAGACCAGGATGACCGAAAATGAAGACGAAAACTAATCTGCACGCGGAGAATAAACATTTTCTGTTTCCTGCAATTGTATGTACATATGGATGTGCTCGGGCATACAAGAGACGTACATGCACATGTACATGCACATATGCATGTACGTAGCACGACCACCCTCGTTTCTCCTTCCCTGCACGTTTTCCTTCGACGCTCCCAAGTACGCGTGCCGCTCCGATTCCGATACGTCAACAGAATTTACCCCATGCACGTTAGTCTAGTGCGCAATCGTAGTAACGGGTATGCAATTTGCAAAGTTGCTTATGTAGCCCAGCCGATAGGTAAACGCAGCAGGTAAGCAACGCCGCTACCTACGATGCCGGTTTGATCGTTTGCACGTTGCTTGACGCGGGGAAGGGTGGCGGACGAAAAGCCGGCAAGGTGGGCAGGAAGGGTGGAACAGACGTCGGGGAGCGAGACGCGGGAAAGAGGTTTACATACATGGAAATGCAACGAGGAGAGGAGGAGTACGAGGAGTGCAAGAAAACTCTTGGCTTACAATACAACCACGTCACACCGTGCTCTCGTAGTCGTCGGCCGTGCTTCCCCTTCATGGTTTCTCGGCCCTTCAACCCCTTTGCACAGCCTCTTGTTACACGGTTACCCTGGCCTTGCCTCTTTAAGGCTTCGTTTAGGATGGGGTTACCGGTCGTTACGGCCAGTTTGGAGGGTGCTCTTTCCACGGGTGCGACGAGAAACGCAGACCCGTGTTCGCTAAGTAGGCGCGCATCAAGAGAAGAAAGGCCCCTCTCCATGTTCTTTGCTTCCTAACTCGGTCCCTTTATGTATTCGGTTACTGCTCTGTCCCCCCGTCTCGACTACCCCTTTGCTCGCTCCTTTCTCGACATTGAAATTGTCGCTAATAAGCTAAGCGGCACCGTACGCAGTTGATCGTGCGCGAATCGGGCACGGCTACGGCTACCTTAGAAAAGTTCGGAACGCTTCCTGGCCCGATGCATTTCACTGTTACATTTCAGAATAGGGAGGCCGAGATCCGATCTAGGCGAGGAGAAAATGCGTCGACAGGGACGCGTGGATACGTCGTTAGCAACGCGGAGAACAATGTTCACCGAGACACGTTGCACTGGTAACCAGTTGAAACGCACAAGGAGTATCTTTGGTTAACGGGCGTACAAAGGGAGGAACTGTGAGTGAGAAAGGGCGAGAGGGACGGGGAAACATACGCGCCAACGCGTTGCAACGTAGAGCAGGGGATGGAGAAGCGAAAAACTCGGAAGAGATTTGCGTATGGAAGGAGAGAAGATTGTGCGCAACGCGAACGCTCCTGACGTAAGGAGGAGAAGAAGGTTTATCGGCTAAATCGCGTTCGGGGTTCGGGGTTCGGGGTTCGGGGTTCGGAGTTGAAGGTGTTGGCGAGTAGGCGTCGCTCGCGGTAACTCGACGGCAAACGCGACTCGATGTGTACGGAAAAGGATCAATGAGCAGGTTCAATAACCTGGAATCCACTCGACGCCGACGTCCGACCAGCTATTGGTACATACGGGCGACTGCGTCCTTTCGACAACCAAAATAGATATTCATTTTCGAAGAGTGGCGTTTTCACAGCCAGACACAAATCCAATATCGGTGATTTAAGTGGCTCGCTTGCACACTCGGGTCAAAGACCCGGCAATGGTACACGCTCGAATTGTTGCCGGGTTTCCGTCGAAACGGGGAACGCAAAGGACAACGCGCCCTAGTAACGAGCAGCGGGTAGCTGAGTCGCGTTGCGCTGGATTATCGAAAAATCGAAGAAACAAATCCGAAAGATTTAACCTCGAAGGCAGAGAGCAAATCGGTCGGGATTCGCAGGAGAATGCCGCGAGAGGAAACTCGGGCTAGGGAGAGGGAAAGGGAGTTGGAGGATATGTCGTGCTGCCATCGAGTAACCATATGCCACCCTCTGATACGAGAAATGATCGTAACCGAGCCGGTCTCGAGGCACCTCGGACGATCGTTCACGTGGGCAAAGCTGTTCCATTTGGCGACTAGCGCAGGACTGGCGACGCTGGGATGGGCGGTGTTATATTTTCTGCTGGGCGACACGATGCTACCGAAAAATGACGGCTTCGGTCTGTACGCTTTGCTGATTTTCTCATCGTGGCTGGGCACCAGCTTGTCCTCCATACCGTATCTGCATCTTCCGCCGGTGTTCGGCATGCTGGTCGCTGGAATGATCGTTGGCAATTCGGGGCTCTACCACATACGAGACGGACTCGGCGTCGCGACGGCGTCCAAGGTCAGAACGTTCTGTCTGACGTTCATCATGATACGCGTCGGTCTTCAACTCTCCACCACCAGCTTGAAGATGCACCCGATCTTTTTGATGCTTCTGGCCGTCGTTCCTTCGACGATGGAGTGGCTGGTGCTCGCGATGTGCTGCAAGGGCATCCTGTCGTATCGCTGGGACTGGTCCTTTATGGCCGGGTAAGCGCATCTAGGTATACGGGTACATGGATGCAATAATAATGCCGGTGTTTCGACGCGTCGTGGCGTTTGGAAGAACCGTGCTCAGCTGCATGTCGCCGGTGATGACCGTCAACTGCGTCCTGGCTTTGGTCGAGCAAGGTTACGGCGACGAGAAAGGGATCGTCACCACTCTCTGCACCGCGTCTTGCGTCGACAGCGTGCACATCCTCTCCGTGTTCTCCGTCTGCTACACGATTGTCTTCGCCGACGGTAGATATGCTCCCCGACATTTCCCACCTTTCCCACCTCTCCCGCCTTTCCGGCCCAGTACGCTAATTTCAGACCAAGGTGGAACGGAATGGTGGTATTACGTACCCTCCGGGTTTCGCGACACGATTATAGGCGTTCTGATCGGAGCCTCCCTGGGCGTTTGCTTCGTCTTCTTTCCACACAGGAGCTACGTGAGTTTCCCACCCCCCGTCTCTCTTACCTGCTCAACGATTAACGAATTAGATTGCCGTTCACCGAGGCAGAAGTACGCCAGCTGGTGTCGCATGGCGTGCTTGGTGCTTGGATCCTTGATGTGCACCACAGCCACGGCCAACTTGACTATCTCCGGTGGAGGATACCTGGCCAGCTTGGTCATGTCGTTCGTTGCCATGATCGGTTGGAAGATTTTGTCGCCCTCCTTCGACGTGAGTGTCTTGTGGTATCGATCGCCGATCCGATCCAATCCAATGCAATCCAATCCAATCCAATCCAATCCAATCCAATCCAATCCAATCCAATCCAATGCAATCCAATCCAATCCAGAATCATTACATAGACGGAACCGATCCGCCGAGCAGCGCACATCCTTTGGCAGATTGCGCAACCGATTCTGGTAGGGGTTATCGGTGCGAACATTGAACTCGCGGAGTGGTCCCCGACCAGATTTTTCCTTCATTTGCTCTGCATCGCGCTTGGGCTGATGGTGAGTTTTCCGGGGCAGTTTCCTCTCGCCCGGCTACAATCCTTCTGTGTCACCAGGTTCGAAGCATCACCGCCTACTTGTTGACCCTGCGGACCACGTTCACGCTGAAACAGAGGCTCTTCGTCGTCGTCTGTTGGCTACCCAAAGGCACTCTACAGGTATTCATCCGATCGATGCACCATCCATCTACCATTTTCCGCTACCGATTTCTCCCAATGATCTGCGTTCCGACTTCAAGGCTGCCTTGGGACCGATGGCGTACGAACGGTTGCGGAACCAAGGGGATTACGAGCAGATCGAAATGGCCCTGGACCTCGTCAGAATATCTGTGCTGACCATCATATTCATGGCACCGATCGGTGCCGCTCTGATCACGCTCACCGGCCCGATCCTTCTGGACAAGCTCACCGACGAGCAGCGTGAAAGGGATCGAGAGTTTAGCTATTTACAGCTCCTCTCCCTGCTGCCTACGCCGCAGGTCGCGACGCCAAAAACGCATCGTTGACCTGTTCGACCCTTGCACTTTCAAGTACACTTTCAACTAGCTCAATCTTCGTCCATTTAAATTGCGGGCGTGCAACCTGCAGCGGATCAAAGTTCGCTAAAAACTGATCTTCTCATAATAAAGTATTTTGATATTGGAACAGTATTGCACCCTTGCTATAATTAAAATTCATAAATTGTTGCGTAATAACTATTTAAACGATTATGTAGTTTGTACTGTGTGGATTACTTTGAATAAATATTCACTGAACGAAATTAACGCTTGTTTTGTTATTAGCAACTCCTTCGATATTACAGTGTCCAATTCCAATTCCTTAAACACGTAGTACCGTGGCAGGATGTTCAATAGGCCTAGTGGAATGCGAAAAAATTGAATTTATTTAAGGAAATTATAAACAAATGCGATTACTGCCACTTGCTGGCTAGGTACATCAATGATCGGAGGACATAAATTAAAGCCAGAAGTATAAGCTACCATCTCCAATAGACGAGAACATTATTCCATGTGCAGTTAAATTGTTATAAACACTTAAACAATTAAAATAGTTTTTACGGCCAACTGAATATAGTTACAGCAACGGGGTATTTTTATCGTGTAGCTTATTCGTTTCCCTTTCAATTGACAACAAATTTATTAAAAAACAACCTCCAGGGGTCAAGATAACAATTTTTTTAAATTATGTCGGTAACGATATGTCGATAATCGAACATGTGGCGCCATCTCGCGTTTGCGGCCTTTTTCGCAGTTTCGCGCACCGCCAAAACCGAAATCCTGGATTACATCGTTAATTTAAACAATTGCGGTTTTTCTCGGCTCCTAGTGCGTATTTCTTAACCGGACTTGTCTTAAATTAAAGCTACAGACCATAGCTATCTCCTCCAAACAGTTGCAACAATATGGCACATGCGGTTGAAAAGTTATTAACAATTGAAGAATCGGTAAAAATGCACTCCGGGTCACTGCATTTATCTCGGCTTCGGGAGGCGCTAGATCAATGATCGAGTGCTCAAAATGAAGGTAGAGGATGCCGCTACACGACAATAAGCGATTCACAAATGCTACATCCGTTGTTTATTGCTTATAAACAAATTAATAATTCGTTTGAGAATTGCACCGAAGCTATACACCAGGGCCGATCTAGTGGTGAATCAAATTGTTCCTTGAACCGAGAGCATCAATTTGAGTGGTCGTTGAATAAAATCGGCCTAGCAGAAGCCGAGATAATTGAATTTGTTTAAAGAAAGTATAAACAAATGCGATTACTGCCAATTGCTGGCTAGGTACAGCAATGACCAAAGGACATAAATTAAAGCCAACGGCATAGGCTACCATCTCCAATAGGTTTGAACATTATGCCATGTGCCATTCATCTGTTATAAACAATTAAACAATTAAAATTGTTTTAACGGCCAACTGGATATAGTTAAAGCAACGGGGTATTTTTTACCGTGTAGCTTATTCGTTTCCCTTTCATTTGACATCCCATTTATTAAAAAACAACATCTAGGAGACGAAATAACAATTTTTTAAAATTATGTCGGTAACGATATGTCGATAACCGGGCATGTGGCGCCATCTCGCGTTTGCGGCCTTTTTCGCAGTTTCGCGCACCGCCAAAACCGAAATCCTGGATTACATCGTTAATTTAAACAATTGCGTTTTTCTCGGCTCCTAGTGCGTATTTCTTAACCGGACTTGTCTTAAAATAAAGCTACGGACAATAGCTATATCCTCCAACAGTTGCAACAATATGGCACTTGCGGTTGAAAAGTTATTAACAATTGAAGAATCGGCAAAAATGCACTCCGGGTCACTGCATTTATCTCGGCTTCTGGAAGCGCTAGATCAATGATCGACTGCTCAAAATGAAGGTAGAGGATGCTGCTACACGACAATAGACGATTCACAAATGCTGCATGCGCTGTATATTTGGTATAAACACTTTAACAATTCGTTTGAAAATTGCACCAAAACTATACATGGTTGTCTGTCTAAAATAGGTACAGATTGTTCCTTGAGTTGAGAGCTCCAATTTGAGATGACGTTGATTAAAATCGGCCCTGCAGAAGCCGAGATAATTGAATTTGTTTAAAGAAATTATAAACAAATACGATTAGCGCCACTTCCCGACGTGCTACAACAATGATCAAAGGACATAAATTAAAGCCAGAAGTGTAAGCTACCATCTCCAATAGACGAGAACATTATTCCATGTGACGTTCATTTGTTATAAACAATTAAACAATTTAAATTCTTATTACGGCCAACTGGATATAGTTACAGCAACGGGATATTTTTTCTCGTGTAGCTTATTCGTTTCCCTTTCATTTGACATCCCATTTATTAAAAAACAACATCTAGGAGACGAGATAACAATTTTTTTAAATTTTGTCGGTAACGATATGTCGATAACCGAGCATGTGGCGCCATCTCGCGTTTGCGGCCTTTTTCGCAGTTTCGCGCACCGCCAAAACCGAAATCCTGGATTACATCGTTAATTTAAACAATTGCGTTTTTCTCGGCTTCTAGTGCGTGTTTTTTAACCGGGCTTGTCTTCAAGTAAAGCTACGGACAATAGCTATATCCTCCAACAGTTGCAACAATATGGCTCATGCGGTTGAAAAGTTATTAACAATTGAAGAATCGGTAAAAATGCACTCCGGGTCACTGCATTTATCTCGGCTTCGGGAGGCGCTAGATCAATGATCGAGTGCTCAAAATGAAGGTAGAGGATGCCGCTACACGACAATAAGCGATTCACAAATGCTGCATACGTTGTTTATTGCTTATAAACAAATTAATAATTCGTTTGAGAATTGCACCGAAGCTATACACCAGGGCCGATCTAGTGGTGAATCAAATTGTTCCTTAAACCGAGAGCATCAATTTGAGTGGTCGTTGATTAAAATCGGCCCAGTAGAACCCGAGATATTTCATTTTGTTTAAAGAAATTATAAACAAATGCGATTACCGCCACTTCCCGACGAGCTACAACAATGATCAAAGGACATAAATTAAAGCTAGAAGTATAAGCTACCATCTCCAGAAGCACCTCCAGAAGCCGAGATAACTGCAGTAATCCGGAGTGCATTTTTTCCGATTTTTCAATTGTTAATAACTTTTAAACCGCAAGTGCCATATTGTTGCAACTGTTGGAGGAGATAGCTATGGTCCTTAGCTTTAATTGAAGACCAGGCCGGTTAAAAAACACCCACTAGAAGCCGAGAAAAACGCAATTGTTTAAATTAACGATGTAATCAGAAATTTGGTTTTCAAGTCGCGGCAAACCAGGAAAAAGGCCGCAAACGCGAGATGGCGCCACATGTCTGACTATCTACTGCCTTTGGAGCACCGGACCCCTCGTACCATTTCCATTTCACAGCAACGTTGTCGACAGATTACAAAAAGCGATGTTAATTATAAATTTTATTTCTCGGCTTCTAGTAGGTATTTGGTAATCTATGAGGTGTCAAATGAAACGGAAAAAAATAAGAAAGAAAAGAATTTAAATAATAACTACGGACAACTGGATAGTCGCTTAGTGAAGCGGCTGCAGCGGAGCAGAAAGGGTTGTTGAGGAGTGAAAGCGAAGGCAGGGGAGCAACTCTTAATTTCTAGGCTGCAGTCTTGGATAATTTATTATACTAAGAAGAGTAACAAAAATGTGGCTACGCGATTTTGAAACTGTAGTAACTTGATTTTTTAATTAAGAATGCAAATAAAGAAATGATTGGGTTTGCTGTTAAATAAACTTGACTCGACCTACAGGTTATCATCGAATGCATGAGCCATACTAAAATCACACAGGCTACATTCTTTAATTATTGGCTTTCTGCAATTGATTTACGAACTTTAATGATTGAGTTGTTTTTGTCAATTAGTAGGTTTGATGTCGTTTGTCTTTAACATAGGCATTTTCGAGTGGCTATCCTGGGATTAGTCGAAAAGTGAACAGGATCGCAAGGGGAATCGTTTAGAATCTAAAATGATGGGAAAAAATGGACTAGTGCTTTTATTTGGTATATTCCTGACGCTGTTTAGCGAAGAAGCGGCTTCGGAATGTAAGCAATCGACGGCTTGTTCGTGCATGTTCTCTAACGGGCAGGCATTGGATCTGCTGCCACTAAATAATTCGAGGTCGGTATATTCTAACCTCTCCATTTTCTACGCATTAGTTTTCTATCGTTGAGACGCTATATGTTTCAGGCCTTTAACTGCAGTGGACCGCAATTACACCTTCCACTTTCATCCTTGCTCAAATGTGCCGTTGTCTGAGTATAACACAACCGAATGTCGTGGTGTCTCTGTAAGAAACATTGGACTACTGGAACAATGTATAATGCATTACCCTGGTTGCCACTCAATGCTTGCATCGCTTTTATTTCAGCTATGCATGGAACACGAAAACCGTAGTTTTAGTCTGGGCACAGCCAACGAAACTAGTATAACTGCGGAATTGGATAGTTCTAAGACGCCACAGCTGACTCTTCGTCATGGAAAAAATAGGACGTCTATAGCCCTAGTTTGCTGCAATATTTGCACCCAAACGACCATGCTGGTAGATTCCATCGAGGCTGATAGCGGCAAATACGTAAGCGGAGAGAGGTTGCAAGAGCACATTAGATCCATGCACCTCTTGGTATTTAGAAGATAACTTTCTGTTACTTTGCTACAGTATTTAACAGTGGTTTCTCCTTACGCTTGCAAAACACTTCTGGGTACTAAAGACCTCTCCACTGGTTCCATAATGCTTATATACTTTTCCGTGATTACCGGAATATATTTTATTGGTGGAGCTATAACTTTAAAATTACTGAGGGGAGCTACTGGTTGGGAGATGCTACCTAATCATAAGTTCTGGCGAGAACTACCGTCGTTAGTTAAGGTTAGTCCCTGAACAAGTCTGGGAGATTATTCACGTACCTCTCTTTGAGAACTTCATTTCTGAGTTTATTTGGTTTTTACAGGATGGCGTAGTTTTTACCTTTAACTGTTGTCGCGGTACTAGCTACGATGCAATATGAAACGGCCTTCCCTCCAGAGAATTGTATGTTGCGTTTAACGTGGATCGGTTTTGTAAAATGTTTGTCCATGTATATGGCAAAGAATGTACAAGTCTGATGCTGCATTGCACTTTTCACACAGGGCATACTCAACTATATGCGTGAGCGAGTGCGACACGTTTGAAGGATCTCTGGACATTTAGGAAGGTTTGGTCTATGTAAATACGAACAATTTTTTAATAGAATATTTTATTTTCAAGTACTAGCAGTACAAAAATACAAATACTGGTATAACATGCATTTAAGCATGCACAGATGGACACGTACACGCTCGCGCGTGCCGCACATGAACGCATTGATATATACACATGTATATGTATATGTATATGCATGGACACAGATATATTTTTTGTACATTTATGGTTTTAGTACACATATAAATTTTGTGACGACATTTCGTTGCTATACGTGCAATCGTCGTGCAGAAGATGTACAACATCGTAGCCTTATTTTCCAATGCTAGCTACCAAATACCAAATCGATTTTTACGAACAGAATTGGACTACGCATCGCCGATAGATGAAGTTTGCGGGAGAGAAATACTGGCAATATTTATTTGTTCGTGCGATGATGGACGGTTGGGTGGTTGGATGATCGGATGGTCGGATGGTTGCATAGGTAAAGGGGCAGGTGGATCGTATCGCGACCGCAGCAAGGCACGGCAGATCTCAGAAAGTCTCGATACCTTGCACGGTTAAAGATACTTGTTGGTCGGTTTCGATGATCGTCCAGCTACCGTTGGCGTTCAGGTTGCGAAGGTTGATCGCTCTCGCGGATAACGCATTTACGATTTGCGCTACATCGTGCACGTCGCTCGACCGATACAAGGAGATGTGCTGTCCCAGTCTAATGCCAGGAGCGAAGATCGCGTCGTCCAAGGAGAGCAAGAGTGGCTCGTTGCCGCGGACGGTGCCTTGCAAAAAAGGGAGAGGAGTAAGAAGGATGAAAATGGTCCTAGCGAGCCTCGGTAAAAATTCGTTGCTCGAGGCTTACCTTTGATCCAGTGGCCTTCTGCTTCAACTATCACAGCATTGTCATCGGCTGCCTCGTTGCTTCCTTGGACGTTGATTCCTATCTCCTGAGCTAGAGTGGGTGCGTTTATCAGATTTAGGCCGCTGCTCGTTTTTTGTCCCGACAGGATTCCAAGTAGAACGGCAGTCTGAACGAACGTCTTTTCTCGCATCGCGGAATCGCCGACGGTCTTGGCGCGCACAATAACGTTCAGCTTCCCCTTCAAAAGTCGACCAAGCAGCAAGCCTAGCATCTTGGACAGGTCGATCCACGATGCGTTTTCCTCCGACATCGCGGCGGTCAAGATCGGAGCGTTCACGACACCAGTGATCGCGTACTCGGTCGATTTACCTGTGAGCGCCACAAATTGTTGCGCTATCTCCTCGGCTACACGTAGCTGAGCCTCCTGGGTACTCGCCCCTGTACCGAAACGTCGATTAACGAGATTCTGAGATTCGAGGAGACTCGCGAGATAGCGCCGCTACGCCTTACCTAGATGCGGAGTAGCAACGACTTTCGGGTGTGCGATCAGCTCTAGGGTGACGGGGTTTTTCGGGGGTTCTTGGACAAACACGTCCAATGCAGCACCGGCACATTGACCCGCCTTGAGCGCGTTCAGCAACGCTTCCTCGTCGACGATGCCACCGCGAGCAACGTTCACGATACGTACACCCTTTTTGCATTTCCCCAACGTCGACGCGTTGATCAGACCTAGAGGCAGGAGGAAGAAAGTTTCCCCGGGTCTACGGCTTGTCGAAACATTGCGGCGAGCTTTATTTACCTTTCGTTTGCGGAATTAGAGGCGTGTGCACGGTGATGTAATCCGCTCTTGGCCAAATCTCGTCCAGAGAGAGTTTCTCGACGCCGAGTTGGCTCGCGTCCTCGGAGGTCAGGAGGGGATCAAAGGCGATCACCCGCATTCCATAGGCCTGCATCCGCCGTGTCACTTCGCGACCTATGCGACCCATGCCGAGCACAGCGAGCGTTTTGTCCTGCAGTTCGCAGCCGGAATACGCTTTTCTCTCCCATCGTCCTTCTTTCAATGACTGAGCAGCCTGGGCTACGTTCCGTGCCAGGGCAGAGATGAACGCGCACGTCAGTTCGCAAGCGCTGATGCTGTTGCCACCGGGTGTGCTGGAAAATTCGTTCGTTTGGTCTCCCTTTGTTTATGCTGAAACGTCCTACTACGATTCGCTGCGAACAAAGACACGAGAAAAGCGGAACATACTTTAAGACGATCGCTCCGTTCCGTGTGGCGGCTTGGAGATCGATGTTGTCCACGCCTGTACCAGCACGGCCAACCACCCGAAGATTCGGGCAATGAGCGAACACCTCGCTGCTCACCTTCGTTTCCGACCGAACGATCAGTCCGTCGTGTTTCTGTTCAAGACACATTTTTCTATTTTCTATGCTAATCGAAATCGCATCCCGTTCTCGATGCTTCTCGATGACCGCGTAAAAAGGCGAAACCGGACGACAATGACTTAGGAATTCGGTGTTCGCGTTCGTCGGCCGAACCGAATCAAGCTGACTGGACTGATATATCGAATGCACGCCGCGGTTCAGCGAGAAACGTCCAGTGGGAAAGAGGAACGCGTTCTCCGTTCGATGCAGAATCAGGCAAAGCTGACCCCCTTCTTCGAAAAGCAGAGGGGCAAAGACCAGGGAGAGCGAGCGGGAGCGAACGGGTGGTCTGGCTCGAACTCGCGCATACCTGCAACTCTTTTATCAGCTCATCCTTCGTCAGCTTGTATTTCGTGGTGACCGGGATGCCGTGACGAACGAGTAGCTCGCTGCAACAGGCGTCCACAGGATCGCTAATCAGTACGCTCCCGAGTGTGGTCGACATGTTACCTTTGAACAAACAGCGAACAAGAGTCCTTTAGTTGTTTGGCGCGAGCACGGGTCTTTGGAGTAGCTTGCTACACCCAACTGATCGGCGAGAGCCAACAGGACACGCGTGTTGCGTACGCAGTACACGGAAGAGACTCCTCCTCATAGGTTGTACCACAGTGGAACTTGTACCACGAACACGTAAATAACGATCACCGGTTACGCAAGTGTGAGTGTAGAAAGCGGGAGAAAAGAAATGGCGCGCACCTAGATCGAACGATTGAATGTCGCCCGATTAATATAGTACATACGTACCTCTCACGAATGGCGTTCCAATGTGGTTTGATAGAAAAATTCACGCCGAACGAACACGTTGGTACTGCTCCGGACGGCTATTCAACAGCAAACTGCCTCTTCGTTGGTGATTTATCTTCTTATAGCAGTGTCCCCACTCGGTCGTTCGCTCCTAACCCGAGACAAACGTGATCGTGTCTACGGTCTACAGACTACGGTCTACAGTTTCTCGTTATTATTTCGCTTGCTATTAGAACTGATGGATACCTAACGCAAACCTAAGCGAATTGTTATCCCGATCGACGACATTGGACGACGCGAACTCGACAAGGCTGTACGTTATGCCTACGATATCGAGCTGGTGCTCACCTTTTTTCAGCGATCTGTTCACAGATTCAGTCATCGAGCGATTTTCTTGCGCGTCGTCTCGGGTACGCGCATACTCGTGTATACGTGTTTGCTTCGTACTGCAAAATATATTTTTCATGCCGGGGTCATCTGATGTTACGTGATGCCACTGCTGCTGGGGGTCTGATTTAGCAATGACATTTATCATTGTGCTGTTATCATGACCCAACGATTCGTTCCTCCAGCACGTTTTTCTCTTCTGCCCCCTTCGACTGATAAGTCGAGCACGCCCATACTACATAATCCACGCGGCCGACGTGATATTTGCTTCGCCGAACTTTGATCGTTGATCGTTGTATCTCCAGCATCGGTTGAACGTTCCCCAGTCATTTTCGAGTGGTTTTCGAAGGATTTTCGAGTCATCGATGCACCCTTCGTCGGTTATTTTCAAGGTGCTCTGCCTACCGGGACACGCTTTGCTCCCAGATCGAAGGTGTCGCGTTTAAGAATCCTCCCGCATAGGAGCGTAATACAGGTGTACGTTAATCTAATATACCGGTTGCAGACATCGGTACTGATATCGTAGTCGTCGAATGAAAAGGAAAATGCAAGCGTCTCGCGGGATCAAGATCGTTCGCCGTCCAATAAATTGTTGAAGACGGCGCAAAGAGTAGTCGATGGTCCGGAGTTAACCGGTTCGCCGTCTACGAACTCGAGACCTCTTCGGGCAGTTGGACAAGATTGGAACGGGGGGAGAAGAAAAATGCAGATAGTGCTCGCACGATTCGAGCACGACGGAGAAAGGCCAAGACGCGAGTGAGGAAGAACGATAACGATAGGTCGACGCAAACGAGGGAGTAAACGTATTCGTATCTCTGTGTATCTCTATCACTTATCTCTATGTGTTTGTCCGAGCGTAACCCCAACACCGCACCGAATGTATCGATGTGCACCATTCATGTACACGTGCGGTTAAGTGAAATCTGCACTCGTAATATCCGTGGAGGAATCGCGTATTTATGTACAATTAGTACGCGTAGAACCTTCCTTGGACGAGCAGTCTTTTATTCCCCTTATTCCCTCCGCTTGTTACCAGAAGAATGTTGAATCGGGATATTTCGGTCGGATCGATCTCTGCTCTATTCATCACGTTCTCAACGTTATCAGCACTGACCGGCCCGATCAATGTACATATCTTGTCTAAATAGAGATACGCGTTATTAAACGGGTAATCGTTTTATTCGATGTACGTTCGATTGGCCGATAATTTGATTGCCTACGTACAGTCTACATACAATTTCGCGTATTTATCTTCGATATACATACATGCTTTTCCTTTTCTTTTATCTGCGCGCAGTCTTGATCCGCCTAATAATAATAATACTAATAATAGTTTGAGATTACAATAGATGCGGAGGCACGAAGACAGGAATGAACTATCGGTCAAATAATTCCGAAAAACAAGTACAATAATATATTAAATCGTGTTTTAATATCCTTGCTGCACACTTGCTACGTCATTGCTTCCTGTAAAAACTCCAAAACTGCATGCATGCAGTTTTTTTTTTTCTTTTTTTTGTTCAGCAACATAGGGGTCGTATAGGTCGGAAGAAAATCGTCTCGCGGACCGTGCGAAATAAGTTTCGAACGAAAGTGGACTCAAGTACATACCTGCGTACTGTATGCGCGTGTATAACTGTAAACTTTGAATCGCTGGGTTGCGGAAAAGAGGGAGGGGTGACTGTGATAAATACGGGTTACGAGAGTTACGTCGATTTCTCGACCATATGGAGCAACGATACCTTGTGCTTTGCAGAGAACTCAGACCGCCAGTGTCTATCGTCCGAAAGTTAATCGGGGCTCGACGTAAGACACAGAGGAGACCGGTTCAACGACAACGACACCGACTACAGTTTGGCAATTAGGAAGCCTTCGACGCGATTGCTTGCAGAGATTTGGATGCTGCACGGACAACGTATATACTTGCACAGTGTATCGTGCTGTAACGATATTGCATTGAACTGAATATCATTTTGAATATGTTGAGGAGTACGAGTAGCACGAGGAGTACGTTTCGCGAGAAAAGTAAGTCCGCGAATCGTTTCGTCTTTATGTTAATTGCGATCGGTTACTAGAAACGTGTCCGGTACATTGAGTTGCTTCGATTTTTGTTATCTTCAAGTGTCCGGGTGCAGTGTACACGCTTGCTGCGCGTATACGAAACAGAGGCTGCCGATTCTATCGTGGTTAGGAGCTTACAAAATCACCTGGCTACCCCAAGATATATTGGCCGGTTTCACAGTCGGGCTCACCGCTATTCCACAGGGTATCGCGTACGGTATCGTTGCCGGATTAAGTCCCGAGGTAAAGTTAAGCGAAACGCTTCGCGCGTTTACCATGCTGCTGCCAGACCGCGACCGAACTTTTCATTCTTTTTCTTTCCTTTCCTCCGCTTTTCTTTTCTTATTCGTCTAGTATGGATTGTATGCATCGTTCATGGCGTCGTTCGTGTACATTATTTTCGGCACGTGCGATAGTATTACTATCGGGCCGACCGCGATCATGGCAACGATGGTAAGGCCCTTGGTGCTGAAGTACGGAGCAGACATAGTTGTGCTGCTTACTTTTTTGAAGGGCTGCATCATTGCGATGCTCGGTTTGCTGCATTTAGGTGAGTGCACGGAACGCGGGCAGAGAAGTGCCTTGGCCCATGATTATTCGTGTGTCCTTGTATCCTAAATAGGATAGAAGAAGCGGGAGCCTGAAGAGATTGAATACGGGTTTCAGGTTTTCTATTGAACTTCATCTCGTTGCCTGTGATCACTGGTTTCACCGCAGCTGCTTCCATTAATATTGCCAGCACGCAGTTTAATCCGCTATTGGGCATACCTGGGAAAAGCGAGGACTTGGTAGATTCTTTGACCGCAGTATTTTCGAATCTCGAAAAGATCCGCTATCAAGACACGTTGCTGGGCATCGCAACGATAACGGCTTTGGTTTTACTCAAGGTACACTTTTTTTCGTTTCTTATTGCACGGCGAACAAAGGTGCTGCTTTGTTTATTCCTCGTTCGACTAATTTTTCCGACGGACGTTAAGCATCTACCAGGACGTCGGACCGGCACTTGGCCACAGAAAATTGCATGGACAGTTACTCTTGCGCGCAATGCGTTAGTGGTCATCGTAGGGATTGTCGCGGCCTATGTATTTTACGTGAACGGGCAGGAGCCCTTCGTATTGACCGGTGAGAACAGCGCGATACCTCTGAAATTCGTATCTTTGGAATCTTTAGAAATGTGCCGCGGGGTTATTAACGGTGTAAGGGAAATTTTCGGAAATTTCTAGGATCAATGGGCAATGGATTGCCACCGTTCGGCCCGCCAGCTTTTTCGATCAACGTCGAGAATCGCACGTACGATTTCCTTGAGACAACCGGCCTCATGGGGACGACGCTTTTCTCGCTGCCGATCGTATCTACGATCGAGCACATGGCGATAGCAAAAGCTTTCGGTACGCCAGCCATTCGTTAAACTCTTACATGGCCGTGAATTCCGGCGAATTATTTCGAACAATTGATGCATGTTTAGCAAAGGGAAAATCAGTGGACGCTACACAGGAGATGGTCGCGTTAGGATTGAGCAACTTGTTCGGTTCGTTCGTTCGATCGATGCCAGTTACAGGTTCCTTTACGCGAACCGCTGTCAATTATTCGTCTGGAGTAAAAACGACTTTCTCCGGCTTATTCACGGGTAAGTCGCTCTTTCTCGCGCAAACGTTTTTTAATTACACCACTTCCCTTTCAGGCTGTCTTGTCTTGCTCGCGTCTAGTCTACTGACATCCACTTTTCGCTTCATACCGAAAGCTACACTAGCTGGCCTAATTATATGCGCAATGTACTACTTGCTCGATTTTAAGACGTATACAGAGCTGTGGCGGGCGAAGAGTAAGTATCGCCCATCTCATTGTCAGCCTCGAACTTCTCTTTTGATTCCCTTCTATTTCAGAAATTGATTTTCTATTGATGCTGATTACTTTATTGTTTTGCGTGTTCCTTAAACTCGAATGGGGCATTATTATCGGCGTAATACTAAATTTGCTAGTATTGTTGTATTCCTCGGCACGGCCTTCCATCTACACCGAAATTGAGCAGGTAAAATAAATTTACGCACTAACTCTATCTGTGATAATCGTGATACGCGAATAAATAGTAGCGCACCGCATCAACTGTACGTATGTATGGATGTACATATATCTATACATAATCTTGTATACCGTAGGTGGAAGACAAGAGCGTGATACGAATTGTACCCGAGGAAACTATTGCGTTCCCCGCGGCGGAAAATTTCCGAGCCAACGTAATGAAGCTTTCCGAGGAGAATTCTCTTAATGTTGTAATTGACTGTAAACATTTGAAGACGATCGATGTTACAGTTGGAAAAGTAAGTGGCCCGTTATATTTTTGACCACAATTAATTGTCGTATTATACGTCCAATCGGATTCGATAATGCCTATTTCGCATAGAATTGATGCCTCTAATGTTGTACAAACGATTATCCTTTCGTAGAATCTTCAACTTTTGTCTGAGGATCTACGACTTCGTGGACAAACGGTCGGCTGCGTAAATTGTCCCAACAACGTTCATGCTGTATTAAAGCACGTCGCTCCTGATCTCTCGTGACGAATTTCAAAGCAAACGGAACGAGTACGTTAGGCGAGGAGTTTGGCGCGATTTAAAACGCTTGCACAATACTGCTACCGCTTATACGTCTAGTCGGTATGCGAACATTCTGAGATACTGACCAAACGTGCGTACGTGTGTGTGTGTGCGGATACATTGCTCGTACAATTTTTGTTTCTATGTAAATAGTAAGGCTATATAGTAACAGTTGTGGAGAATTTATATTACGTGAATATTTTTCAATTAATAACCAGCTTGGTTATTACACGTTGGATGTTTGCTATAAAATAGCTGGGGCGATTCGATGATTGCTTGCGATATGTTCTTCCATCGTTTCGTTCTCTAGCAGTATCCAATAGCAATGCTTGCAATATCTTCGCCGATGAAATTTTATGTGCGTGGAGAGCGATAGGAGAGTAGCAATTTGCTCGTGGCAAAGGTTGCACTGAAATCCCAATATTCGTTGCTCTGAAATCTGCAGATTTGTTCATTGCTTTGAATTATACATGCATATGTATGTATATCCG
The DNA here is from genome assembly GCA_963667235.1 of Nomada lathburiana. Lineage (NCBI taxonomy): Eukaryota > Metazoa > Arthropoda > Insecta > Hymenoptera > Apidae > Nomada > Nomada lathburiana. The sequence goes on along the minus strand of OY763899.1, from coordinate 21,002,835 downwards.
TTTGGCGATTAAATTGAAAATTAAATTTATATCAAGATTCGAACAACATGCACCACCGGTCGTCCAAAGTGCAACAAGTAACGCGACAGCTTACGTTTACCGCGTCTCCGTTTTCATTGCAATTTTCTTTCTCAGAAATGACCGTGTATTGCGGCAAATTTGAATCGGAACTCTGTTTCTTTCGGAGTTGTAGCGGCAACACGATTGGATACTTTCCTTCCTCCAACTGAAACTATATTTTACATGTACGTTTTGTTTTCTGTTTCTTTCTTGGGAATAAAATAGCTACGCCAAACAACATGCTATCGTACTTTCGTGCCTATTAAATAACTTGTACCGGGGAACATGGTAACTGCTGTCGTCGAAAACGGACGATTTTTTATAATAGGTTTGCAGTATGTGTATCATAATTGCGAGCAAATTCCAAAGAAACGTACAAAGTTGCATCTCATAAATACGACATATCTATCTACATTTCGAAATTTGCCGCGGCTAGATGACGGAGTCGCTGGCCCGCGCTCTGCGCACGATATCTGCGTCAGTTCAAACATGGCTACGCTGGAGTGCGGGTCGTTTCGAATTTACTCTCGAAATTTCCCCATTTTTGCCCGTATAGTGCATAGATTGCGCAGAGAAGTAGCGCTGTCCAAAGTATTAAGTGCACGAGGAACATAGTTATTCTGTTGAAATGCTACACAAAAGTATGTTCGATTAGTGTGATTGCGTGTCATCACTGTTTCAAAGGTACTGTGTACTCGATTCTGTTCGCAGCCGTGTAGAATCGAGAACGCGCCGGCAACTGCCGGACAAGTAATGCGAATTTAATTACGCGACGAACCCGCGATTTGGACGCATCGAAATTTAGTGCCGGTCAGAAGAATAGCGTGTTACCGGTTTCATCATTCTTTGAACATTTTCCGCGGGCAAGTGTGACGCCATGTTGTTTCCCGTTGCACGGGTAGCGTCATCTTCGTTTTAATATGTTAGCGCTCTGTTTGAAATGTCGTGGCGTTGTGAAAAGCTAATTCGTTTGCTAATATACGAAAGAGTGTGGAAACTGTGTCTGTGCGAGGCATGGAAATACAAGCAAGGTTGTAACATACTTTCCTCGATGCTTGAAGCGGTGGACGGATATCGTACACGAAATCCTTTTTCGTCATCTTCTCGCTAATGTTTCGATTGCACCGGAGGTTGTACTTCATGGTATCTCCCGATGTCCAACCTGTTGGTGAATTTCTACGGCTTTGGTGAGTGTTCATATTTTACAAATGCTACCATCTTCTTTGCCAGTCATCTTTTTCCCAACGTTCATTTGTCAGGCTGCATTCAAGTAGAATTGACATTACGAAAAACATTTCATTATGAAACGCATTTACTTCATTATTTATTTATCATAATGATAATTTACAAATAACCCCAAGGTTACAAATAATAATAGCAATAATGAGAATAGTAGTAGCAATTGTAATGGTTTTTTTTGTTTTATTTAAAATCATATATATGTAGATATAAGATTTTTCTAGTCAAAACGATTCTGGTATCATACGAGCCCGTGTAGATACCCGACGTTGATAAAAAAGTTGCATTTACTGAGCGTTGCGTTTAAGAAAGAATAAACGCGAGATAAATCGTTTTTAGCTTATGCCTCGTGACAGCCTGCAAGTTTTTCAAATGTACGTTTGAAAGTTGAAGCTTCGATCATTAGCTGCACTGCGTAACAATGTTAAAAATAGGAGAATATTCGCGCACTCGAAACGAGTGGGTAGTAGCTATACCCATTAACGTTCAATTACCGTGTTTATCGAGTAACTGTGTTAAACGAATAAATAATCGTTTATACTACGGCGTGCAATTCGATATGACTAGAGAATCGGGGCATCGAGAACCATTCCAATCGCGCACGCACAGACCCGTATGTATTTCGAAATTGAACACAAGGAACACTGTACGTATATCCTGTCCCCGTCTCAAAGGATAATTCTTATCGGATCGTTGAAAGGCGTGGGAGCATTGAATTTTGATCAGACGAAATTGCTCGTCTGGTGAATTTCGTTGAAAAATGATTGGTAGTTCTCGCCTCCATATAGACATACGAAGCATGAAATGCACCTGCGATGCGTAGGCCTTTTCGAGCGTTTAAACTAGGCATTCGTTCGATCTCGTTGATTTTTTACTGAACGGGTTTAGCCGAGTAGCAATAGTGTATTGACACTATGTATTTACATCGATAACACAGATTCCTAAACGTTCGCGTTATTCCCTTGTAATGAAACAGACGAGGAGGAGGTCAAGTCCTAGCGGGAACGAAAATGTTTCTGAATCTCTTGAAATTGTGACGGTAGCACTGCACGGATGTAGCACGCATCAGATGCTATCTAAACGTGTGTTCAAGTTGTACTTTGATTCCTTGTTGTTTCTTATCGAGGAATCCTGATGTAAAAGCAGGGGCGCTCTCTCCTGTCTAACTTCGGGAAGCGTGGCAAGTTCTTGAACAGGACTCCGCTGCCATATACTCCTCGTGGCTGTGTCTGGATAATAGCCTCTTCTCCGAACCTGTGATTCGAGACACGTTTCGTTGATCGGTTTGCTCGCGAGTCGAGAAGGAGATTCGACGACGTACCTGTCTATGATGAAGTTCGTGCAGGTACAATGCAGACAGCGACATATCGGCTGCGGTCAGTTCCAACGGGGCGGACAAATCGGTGGACAACTCGTGACCCGATAAAAATATAGACGAGCCCAAAGATTGATTCGATATCCCCTGTTGCAAGCCATAGAGGAGTCCTTTGTCGTTGTGCACGGGGCCCTCCGTTTTGCTTAAACCACGTTGAACCGCATGCGGTACGATCGCAGATTTCGCTCCGATCGGTTCGTTGCAGGCGGTTGAAGTAGCCGTTGAGGTAGCAGCTTCTGAATTCGGGAACACGTTACTCGTACACGGCCCGCTCCCTGCTTGATTCGCCATTGTGCTTCGAATTATATTCGACACTGTGTCGTTGTACTGAAAAATTATCGAAGAAAACGTTAGATCCATACTTGACTCGTGCTTGAGAACGAAGCAAGTATTATGTACATATACATATGCATAGTAGCCTACAAATCTATTCGTTACTCACAACCGGTCCCAAGCCAGACAAACTGTTTAAGCTTGCCAGAAAGGGATTGATTTCGCCGTGCATACCACCGTGAACCACTTTCTTAGCCCTTTCCCTTAAAGCGGTGACAAAATTCTCAGCGTGACTCGGTGGTTTCCACTCGGGATTCGTTAACGTAAAGTGTATAAGCGACAACTCGGTCTTCCCGTCTTCTGCTTGCGTCCGTTGGTCCGACATAGGGATCTGATGTTTCTCGGGATCAGTAGCGTATCGATTGTCGTATCCTGCGCTCCGGTCTTCGATGGGGCTTTGCGTCACTGTTTGCCACATGGGATTTCCATGCTTTCGCACGTCCATTTGCGCAAAACTGCAAACATCGCCGACGCCCGTCACCTCGATCGTAAAGCTACGGTAGAAATCGACGATATCCAGGGCTCGTTGCCTCATATGGAAGCACAGTATAAACGGCGTTAAAAGTGGCGATATTAATTCTTCCAAAAGATGGACCGCGCGATACTGAAACAGCTGTGCCACTTGCGATCTCGTAGTTTGAGTGTGAGCATGGTCCCGCCAGCTGTCCGGCCTGTAATGCGTATGCGCTAAGACAGCGGTCAAGAGAGTTTCCGGGCACCAAACTAAGTTCTCGTCGGGTATAAACGCCCTTGCTCCCGCCACCATCGCTCCTAATATGGTCATTGTAGTCAGCACGTGTTCCACCGTTAGGACGTCTTCGTCGTACACGGTCAGTATCAATAAAACTGCTAAAACACTTCCAGCCACGAAAGCAATATTTTTTGCGATCACGGTCATAATGGGAGATGTGAAGATACTCATGTATCTCGAAGCTGGACGGTATGCACGATTTAAACGAGCATTTAATTCGTGATCGAGTTCGTTGAAGTGACGAAGATACAGTCGACCGTACAACGACCACATTCTTGTACCCAAAGTTCCTGGTTCACGCTTGATGATCTACTTGGAAGAGAAATTATTTTCCAACAAAGTGAAACATGAGCTAGCGAATCGAAACCATCACTCACCTCGCCATAATTAAAAAACGAGTACAGTATTTGCCACAGTAGAATTAACGGACAAAGCAGGAAATTCGCAATGCCAACACACAATATATGCTTGGACAGTGCCCTTGCAAGCTCTTGCCTTTTATTTAGCTTTTTATAGTCTTCTTTGAGATGCCAATTGTTCTCGAATGGCGACCAAGGCCCCCCTGTGACAGAATTAAAGCTTAAGTTTATAGCTTATTATCGTTACTAGAATTGTCGCCTGTTAGCTATGTACTATTCCAGTATCTAATTATCTTGCAAAAGATGCTTACAAAACAGAAGCAACTCCATGTTGTACTTCAATCCTCTTGTCATGAAAATAACTTCTCCTATAACGGGAACTTTCAGTCGAACGGGTAACAAGGACTTGTTGATCATAGCCACCATGTAATTTTTAAATCGTAATATCCTATGGTATATATCTAATTCTGTAAGCTCTCGTTTGTGAATACACATCTCCTGTTCCTTTTGCACCTCTCTGACTCGTTTTTGTACCTCGTGCCAGGTCAGATTGTCCAGGTCGCAGTCATCGATTTTCAGGGCGGTATTGAAGAACAACTTTATATCCCAAAACTGTGTGAGGTGGTATAGAACTTTGACCAATCGTAGGATCCAGAAAATGGCAGCAATTAATATGCATATCCAAGTGACAGGGCCCATTGATGCTATACATTCGCTCGCTGGTAGAACAGCGTCGCTTATCGACGTTTTGTGCGAAGTGCTATTTGTTATATTGTTCCTGCAAAAAGAAATGAAAGGGAAGAAAAAATCAAGACGAGTAAATCCCATCGATCGATCGTTAATCTCGTTCTTAATATTCGCTACTCGTCGTATCGATATTCTTAACGAATCCTTACTTAAAGAGAACAGAGTAATCGATGCAATGAAATAGGAAAGTTGAAAAAGTAACCACGAATATGAATTGTCCTAGTTCGAGCGCCTCCTGCAGCATCATGCAGGCGAATCCATGCTTCTGGTGGTAGTGGTACATCCTTGTAAAAAACGAATCTAGATCTTCTATATGATTCCATCTAGCCTTGTTTCCTTCTGGCACCACATGAATCATTACACCAGATTCCTGTGGCGTTTCCTCGTGCTCGTCATCATCTTCGCCATCCTCCTCCTCTTCCCCATCGTATGGCTCCATACGTTGGTAGCTGCCATCCAACACAGTTGTCATCTGAAAATGCGAATATAATTTATACCTTATCTTTTCTTTTCTCTTCTCTAATGGAACGATCACGAAGAATAGTGCAAAGAAAGATGTGATAAAGTAGTTGGTAAATTACTCGACGCGGAGCTTTATCAATGATTTATAGCCGGTGCAGAAACTGTATATTTATTGTAGCTGTGCCAACAGAGGGATAACTTATCTTGGAGAAGAGAAGGAAAAGAACTGTAAAATAGTAAAGTATGCATGGAGAATACGACAAGAATGGCGTGCGATGGGCGGCGAGTGTAGAAAATTCTAAGGGACAGAGAATTACCGTTTTTGCTCTTCGGTTCGCTTCTACACAGGTAATGACAGTTTCTCGTTTCATTCTTTCATGTCATTAAGTATATTTAACTACCGGTCGACCGTTGCTCCGCAAGCATCTAAAATACAAGCGATATTTGTTGGGTAAGCTTGCTCCCAAGACGTAAGGTATATTTCTGTAGGTCTGTTATTAATACATTGGTCATATTTTATTCCGTATCTAGAAGAATGAAACTGTCCTTTGCCCCTCTCCCCTTTTAGAAAGCGATTCCTTATCTAAAGATCATAATAATGTGTTTCCCAATCGATTGTCAATTCAGTATTGAATTGCACTGCTGGCTTTCTTTGTTACATTAACACAGTCACGTTTAATGCGATATCCTTCGAATCGATAAGCTTTCATGGAACGTTTTTGCACGCCGTACAACCGAAATTAATATTGTGCGTTCTGGAAGAATTACCAAGGTATTGTTCGTTGCATTGAAGAAATATCGAGTACCCAACGGAATTGCTAGGATAACGCGGACGAATAAAAGCATGATACATCTGCTGGTTGAAAAGAAATAAGAAGAATTTGATCTAAATGCATATTTTTGGAGATGAAATCTAGTTGCGCTTTTCATATAGATTATCCATAATATTCTCAGCTAACGACGTATAGTCCGTGCTACGGGTATCTATTTTGCCTGTGCTTTTGGTCGACCTTTGTACGACTAAAATAGAAGCATCTCGCAGTCGCGGCATTAAAAGCTATAGGAATGTTTGGTAGCACAGCTGATCTCTATAAACAAAGCACCCTGTCGTACCTTCGTTTTTCACGACTTTCGTGCTGCTCCCCAAATTGACACGTGCTAATTCCTGCCAGCTGCAAACTCATGAATCCTCACTTACATACTGACCGCGATACGGACGATTATTTACTATTAATTTAGAGGTTGAATGGTTAAAAACATTCGATCAGCTCCCTATATTTCACCATCTTTGCTGATTTTTCCTGCTATTTGTAGTTGAGCTCGTTTCGCTTGTCACGAACCGTACGTTGAATTTAAGAAGTATTATTTTGCTGTAGCCAGTTGAACAGCCGATAAAAATCATTTCTTCTTTGCCGTTCATTGATTCCATACTGTAACACGTACTATACACAATTGTTCAATTTTACACGATATTCGAAAAGACCCCCCGCCGTCACCCAAGTCCTCCACCAATCAGCGCAATCTATTTCAAAAATCTCCCTCTTTCGCCAAACGGATCTCGTAGTGCTTAGACGTGTTCGGAGTGTCCGGCGAATTAAGGTATGTCACATAGACTAATATATTCCTAAAAGCAAGAAAATTATATAAATTCTATTCATTTCCCCGTGTCCTAAGCTTTCTGTAGTTTCTCTGTTACTACTAATGAATATTTTTCGAGAAATTAAGAAAATATTGTACAGTGATCGGAATCACTCCTCGTGGCGTGCATTTTCTAATCGACTCGTGTTTGCATATACGTATATCCTCTTTTACGTATGCGTATACGTATTTCAGCTCTGAATTCCATTATCTTGCAATATATTGTGCAGTTTCTAGCAATATTATAATAATATTGGTGATTCTTAATACATTTATCTCTAATTTCAGTTGGATTCCGTTCAATGGCGTCTCTTTCGCTTACTCCGAGAACCATTCAAAATTGGCGGGGACGTGGCGCTGCAGGGCAGAAATACGCATCGCTTAATGGCGGCCAGCCATGCCGAAGTGTCAAACAATCTCGTTGACAGGTAAGGATTTCTCGAATTTCTTTTCGTAATAAGTAGAATTGTACAAATACTAGTAATACATCTCGATTAAACAGTTATTGTTTGTGCCACGTATGAATCTTGTATGATATACAATTGTGTCGTAAGCGTGTGCCAATCGTATACAATCTACGTACACAATCTACGTACACAATCTACGTATACATATACATATTTCCGACTTCAGCTCTCAATTCTATTTTCTCGCAATATATTCTACATTTTCTACCAAAATTATTACAATGTCGGTGATTTTTAATGCATTCGTCCCTAATGTGAATTTCATTCTGTTCTATAGTGTCTCATTAGTGGATAGCGTCCCTATAGTTTGATTCGAGATGACTGGCGCGAATGCGCAGTGGCAAAGTGACGCCCCGCCATATTGTCAAATCATCTTCTCGCCGAAAGGTAAGCGTTCCTCAAGTTTCTCGTTAAATAAGTAGAATTTTCGCAATGTAACCTAATTAAATTATAATGCATGCCACGTGTCAAACTTGTATAATATAGAGCCGCGTTGTAGATAAGTAGTAACATAATACGAGCAATTATTTGCGACTATTTCTTTCTTTGGTGTATCACGATTATCATTACCTTCGTGTACTTGTTTCATTTGTTTGTTACCCTTTCTTCCAGGAGTATGGAGTGAGTTAATGAGACGGAATAGAGTAAGCCAATAACAGTGATGCCTAATAATTCAATGCAACTATAACGCCTTCGTATGTGAGCATTTTAATTATTTTCTCCTATTGGTTTTATATGACATCTGACTGGTACTAAGATGAAACAACAACAGTTAAAGTACTTACAAAAGCAATTAGATTTTCTATACCAATTACAATTAAGTCATTGGAATTGGAAAGTTTTTTTGCATAATGCATATGTTTTTATGTTTTATATGTAAAAACATATGCAATAAGTTATTGCATATGTTATTTTCCCTGTGCATGGCTTTCTTGTGGTATTTCACAATAATGTCACAATAATTTCACAATAATCGCAAAATGTATTGTTAATCTTGTATATTTTTCTTGCACATTTAAATATTTTATGTTCATAAATGTCACTAATAACAAATACTCGATAGAATCAACATGTTTTCTTTCAGAAAATTTTGTGGCCGCGCGCAATGCGGTCGGTAGAGTCACTATTTGCTTCGAAGTTTTCCAGCTTTTTCAGAGCAAGTGGCTCTGTTTAAATTTTCGTTCACACTTTAGCTACACGCGATTGTAGAGTCAGTGTTTTTCGCGTACTAGTTATTAATACTATTATCAGAGCATCGGTGCTCCTTTTCAATTATTTCAATTGCGAAATTAGAATCTGAATTTGTTCGCCGATATATATTGCGGTCGCGTTCATATCTTTTATTTTTCTTTTTTTCTGATATTCGCTATCGGAAGTAGAGTCAGTGCATCACTGAAGGGGATTTTTTAGGCGACACTGATAGAGTGAGAGATGTAAGTATCTTTTAAACAATTCTCAGTTTTCTATGAAGCATTAAATTATGTAGATTGAACGGTAGATTTTAATGTTCTTTGCGTTCTTGTTTAGTTACAGTTTGCACACTTCCTAACGGTGGCGTTCAGTCGAGCTGCCTCGGTGATGGTCCTGATGTCTTCCACGAGTACTTGCTCTACTTTTGCAATCAACGGGTTGGTGAGTCGCATGTGTTTTGGTACCTCTGGTCCCCAATCATGCCGTAGGACGATTGGTCCGAAGCGGCACGGGTGACTGGTTGTATTTTTTAGTAGTTTTGCGAGCTTAGTGACTGCGGGTATAGTTTTATACCCGTCAGTTGTAACGTTATTTTCTTGTGTATCATTTCTTATACCAGGTTAGATCTGCCTTCTTGTACTACGCGTTTTTTAATATAAAAAATTTAAAAACCATAGAAATATTTCTTTTTCAAATAAATATTAGATCAAATAAGCACTGTCCGTATAGGTTCCTCTGATAAATACATTAATAAATACATTGAACAAATGTGCATATATTGAGGACATTGTATATTAAATTTGCAATTGCATTTATAATCATTTGAAATTTGTTTTCACTGTTGAGCAGTGCAGAAGTCGGATACCCTCCGATTTCATTACTGCAAGTGTTTCGTGATTATAGTAATCATGCATTAAAGTAAATAAATATAATGATACGGATATTAAAATCGGCATTGAATATGTATAGCCAATGATAACGTCTAATATTAATTTTCATATGGTATAGTCGAGCCCTTTTCGTATGAAATTTATTACATATTATGTACAAGAAGGCACTTTGTATACGGGTAGATTTTCAAATCGGAGTGGCTATCTTGAACAATTTGCTTCGATTAAGGAATCACCTGAGGTTTATAATAATTTGTAAATTTTTCAAGTAAATATTTAATTGCATTACTTATTCTAATAAAATCAGTTTCAATGACAGTCATTTTCCTTAATAAATCAATTATTTATCAGTAATTTTCGAGTCTTTATTGATATTCCACAAATTACAAAGTCGAGTCACTTTTAAAGAGAATGATAATAAAATATACATACCATCAGCTATTGAAATTTTACGTGTATTAATCATCTTTTTAGATCAGGATTTTCAGGTTTAACCCCTTCCGTGTTCATTGTCAGGAACTCACTCACGTGCCCAGGTGCTACTTGGGTGAGTGAGAGGCAATGGGCACGATGATCATATAGTTTTTAAATTTATAACAATGTATGGCGGCTGACAATTGCTAGTGTACCGTGCACGACGTATTTTCCACATTGTATGTGTGTGTGGTTAGGCCGTGGAATTGCGTCGGCTCGGGAATTTGATAACAAATTATAAACGAATTTATTTCAAAACCAATACTATGATTTCGCGAATAGCAATAGGTTTTAAAGAATTATGAAATTATGGCAAATAATAATAATAAAAGAGTACAATATGAACCAAGTATAGTTAGTTGAAAGAAAATGTACAATATATTTTACCAACCATTGTTTTTTATGAAAGTAATGCACAAGCATATACGTTTACGAACATTTACGCAATGGTCGCTAGCCTTTGTCAGCCGATTTCAGGAATTGGTACGTACCCTTAGAGTGTGAATGATTGTATGCCAAGCTCGGGTGTCGGGGGCGTCCCGGGACGTCTCTCTAGTGTAGGCTCTTGCACCCGAGTGTTTGAGTGAGAAACGTGGAATGATGTGTGTTTGTGTGAATGCTTTGCCATTTTTTAAATATAGGTCTAGGTAGGATAGGTAGTATACCTTCTGGTGTGCCTGATAGATATAAGTAGGTAGGGCCGGGCAGGTTGACACAGTCTCTGGTCGGGTAGGCATTATTTCGCGTGTTCAACCTGTTTCAGGAAATTTGATTTGAAAAGTCGACGGTGAAGCTGTGGCGCGAACGAAAATGCGTTCGCCTCTTGTTTTGCCCATCGACTTTTCGAATTTTTCGCGGTCGTGGTCGCGATTTGGGTCCGAAACGCACGTGCTACGTTATGCTCGAGGCTGCACGTGTAGGCGAAGATCGATTAAAATTTTAATCGTAATCTTTACGATTTTCTATTATCGCAATTTTTACGATTGTATTTGGTCGTGATTCGTCCACGTGTGTTCCGTTTAGCTACGTGGTTTAGATTTTTATTTTATTTTTTGTTTGTTTGCGATAGAGTCTCGAGCCTAGACTAAGTTTCAGCGGGCATTGCGCTCGAAGAAAAGAAGAGGCTAAAAGCTGAAGAGGCCCGACAAACTGTCTCTCAAGAGGGCAACTATCAATGGCTCTGCATCCTTTGGATGGAGAGCCATTCTTTGTTACTATTTTGTCACTATGCTCGCTTTTGTATGCTGTAGTTGTAGTTTATTGTTTTCAGCACTCATCAACGTATTGGGCAAATCGCGATTTTTATTAGCGTAGCGTACGATTGAATACGGTTTGAATTAGAGTTGCGAATTAATACAGATTCCGGTTTGAATTAGACTTGCTTTTTTATTAAATTATACTTGCATATGTACTTGCTTTTAGCGTTGCGATAATAATTTTCGCGTCCCTTTTCTCCATAGATTTTGATTAGCATTTACAGTACTGCAATATTTTTCCATCGCGAATATTTTTCTTAGATTTTCATATAGTGTTGCGATGATAAATGATCGCGATTTTGCAGTAGTGTTGCGACCACAACGAAATGCCCAAATTGGTTCCTGAGTCACCAAAGAAGGTGATTGCTTCGATGGTAGTCCTGGATGCGACTACCATAACTTGTCCGTTATTAGTGTTGCGAATTAAAAATGATGGGTGCAGTGAATTACTATTTCTTCTTTTCCTATTTTTTGTAATATGTACGAAATACTATATTACAAATAATGAAGCACCATGCGCGATTGGCTTTGCAAGTAATGCAGTAAATTAGTGTGGCGAAAAAAACAGATAATCCACTCACGGTTTTCAATCGCGTTTATAACAAGTGGACCATATTTAAAAGTAGAATGCCCTTCTGGCTGTTGATTTTGTTCAATGTTCTAATTTATTATCCTTCTTTGCCGCTCCCCTTTTTATTAACACTAGAAACAAGTTTTTTCATCTTAGTATCCAAGTAAATGTTTGTATTTGTAATTTATAATTATTATTCAGCATATCTGCATTTTGGATGAACATGCTCCCTTTGTACTTCTGTGCCATTTTTTCACAATTACTAGTCTCATAAATAAGTTTGTTACAGAATTATTAAGTTAAAGAAGATGTCAGTGTAATGGAATATTACATCAAGTACATTAAATAACATGCATTGCAATATATGAGTAATCAGAGGCTCAAAGGTAATGCTGCATGGATGAAATAAATCGAAGAACATCATATAAATCAAAGGAAATGATACGCATTCGCATCGAACACGCTTGCTATTTAATCGTCTACTTTTTCGTAATTATTAATTCAATAAATAAATTTGTTTCAGTTTCTCCGCTTGTCAGTGCATCGATTCATCGATACATTGTTTCAACCGGTTCAAGAATATAAGAAAAGTATAAGTATATTTTTGGAGTTAAAGTGGAGTATTATAAATTGAAGCAACAGGAAAGTTTATTTAACACGACTCAAAGGAAATGATAGAAACAATCGCGCTATCACATCTATGAAATATCACTAATTTCTTGCGAACTTTGATTTGTTTCAGGTTGCACTATGCACGATGATTTTAATGGAAGAAGATTCCCCTCCCCCCTCAAATCTTTATATACCATTAGATCTCCAATTAGGCAGGCTATTTTGAAATAACGCAAAGTTTTCACGCAGGTAGACTATTTCCAAATGAAATGATTTTTAAATTTGCAGGGAATTGCTAAACTAAATTAGCTGTGTAATTAGGCAGGCAATGTTTAAGTTAAGATTGATTTGAAGTAAGGTAGGATTTTATTAAATAAGATTTTACGTAGCATTAAGTTAAGGTTTAATTTACCTTAAGTATATTATTAACTAAATTAATGAAATGAAATTAGGCACATGTATGCTAATTTATATTTACAATCTTTATTCTCTCGTTTCAGTGATCTCTACCAGAATTGTTATTTTCAGCTTTACGTGAATGTTATTTATTTGAATGCATCCTACTTACTTGAACTATGTATAAGCTAATTTATACTGTAATCGTTGTTGCTTATGTAGTTGGGGTTTAGGGGTGACAGAATTTCTATTTTCAGCTCTGGCCAAAATCATTTAGCTCGGTCGTTCCGCTGTTATTTTTCTTTGCGTTTGCATGTCAAGCGTATTGGTAATACAGGAAAAATATATCAATAGCAAGTAGCGTTTATTTTGTAAATAATTATTTTTGTCAATGCAGGTTGGAGCCACAGGCGTAGCTGGGGCCGCGTGGGTCTCCATTCGCAGCAACCTCCCCGTGGTGAGACCTGGGCAATCGATGTTATTTATCGTACAGTTAGCAATTTAGACAGTTATTTTTGGGGATAGAACTGTTAATTGTGCGATACGAATGTCGAGCAAATTGGCTGCGATTTCGGTTATTCCTCTTATTCGTAACACCTATGACGGTTGTGCTCGCTCCCCTGGAGGAATAAACGAACAATGGGATTAAGTTTACACGTGTTTAATTGCAGTATCGTATTTACAGCGTATCGTGGAACATTTTAATTACAAAAATATTATAGTACGACAAGAAACGCGTTGCATCTTGTTTTAAGGGCGCGTAGCGAAGCGCGAACGCGCGTCCATCGCCGCATTGCCATATCGATATACAGAGTGTACGTAAGTACACTCCGCGGCTGTGGCTTTTTTTCTACGAGCGTGTCGAGCAGTTGTTAAATGAAAGGGACCGGTTGTATCGTTATTTTTTCAACAGTGGACACACGTGCGGAAAAGTAAGCAGGGTGGTCCGGGCATTGGCGTTGCAATCGCATTCACCGTAGGTTGCGGTAACATTCGCCTTTTGACGCAGGCATCAAGGAATGAAACGATAATTCTAAAATTGCAACGATGACGCATTTTCGTTTGGCCGTCGATCGCCGATTCTATCGACACGCTCGTCATTTGCTCGGCGGGCAGCCTATTAAATTCGAACAGCTGTAAGGTTTCATTTCCTTGAATGAAATTGTGCCCGACATGCTATGTGTATAGTATACGTTGTAGGTATCACGATGAGCCAAAGATTCCGCAAATTTTTAGCAGGAATATTCTTAGTATGCGGTTTCAGCGTCAGGGAAAATCTGTCGCGTTTCTTCGAACGGAGCTCTTTTGTCGGCGTTTCGTTGCTTGCACGTTCTCATTGCTTGATTCGTGGTTGATCGTGTTTCTACGTTAAATTGAATTGCGTTGAATTGCGTTGCCGTTAAGACAAGGAAACGAAAGCGTTCGATAGATAAGGGCCTTCGGTCGTCTTCGAAGAATCCTTGCTCGCGAGGATCTTATTCCCGAGGGACAATTTGTCCAGGACGTCGCGGGGTTATCCTACGCTTAGGCGCCAAAAGTCCCCCAAGACCTCTGGTTTCTTCGTGTTTCGTGCTCGCAGCTGTACTGGTCTCGGCGGAAGGCACCTCGGCCGATTCTGTTTCGCTGGAGATTTCCGGTTCCTCGGACGATTCCTCCTGGCTGGTTTGCGCGAGCGGTGCGGGCGGTGCGGGTGGTTCGGTTACTTTGCGGCGCGGTAGCAACGGAGACCTTCGGGGTGGCAAAGATACCGGTGACCTGGTAGTAGTTTTCGGTTGCACCTGCAATCTGTTTCGATTGCGCAATTTATTCAGAGGATTCGCGGTGGTAGCGCGCGTCGGAGATGGGCTGGTTTCCGCGGGTGCCTAGAAGAAAAAGAGAGACGATGATTATCGCGAAAGGATCGCGCGCCTCGTCGGAACGCGATAGGCGATCGAAGAGAGGCGCGAAGGTATGCCCGGTTCGTGGCCGGTGACATTTTGCGAAAGGGCATTCGGTGAAAGCGAGTCCCAGTGCTTGGAGCTCACCTCGTGCGTTTCCTCCTCCGTGCCCTCTCCGGCAGGCTCGTCGACGGACGATGACTCTTCCGGATTCTCGTGGGGAGCCAGCGGCGCCGGGGTGGTCGTAGTCGACGTCAGTTGGCCCGGCTTCGGCCTGAGATTCAGTCGTGCTCCGGGTTTAATCACCGGTCTCGATCCCGTCGTCGGAAGCCTGGAACGGACCGTCGTCTTGGGCGCCGTCGTTGCAGCCTCCTGCGTGCTTTCCTTCGGCGTCTCCTGGCTCTCTTCGCTGGCGTTCGGTGCCGTGGTGGTCGGTCTGCCCCGGCGACGATTGATGTTCAGCTTGTTGAACGTTGGCCTGGATATTCCGGCCGATCCGTTCGGGGCGGAGGCAGGGTTCACCGGGGCGGACGTTGTCGTCGAGACGACCGATCTTGTGCCGGTCCCGGCGTTGCCGCGGAAACGACCTCGCGTGCTGGAGGGTCGTTCCGCTTGCACGGAACTCGAGCTCTCCTTCTGTATCGCGTCCTCCTCGACCGTGGCAGTCGGTTTCTGGCCGGGTCGCGGTCTCTTGAAGCCACCTCCGTTAGAACCGTTCGCGCCGAAACGTCCGCGGGTGCGTTGCGTCGATTCCACGGTAGCTTCGGTGGTCGTTGTGCTGCCACTTCCGTTCGACTTGAATCTGCCAAAGGAAAGCACGGGATCTCCTAGAGGCTGAACCGCGACACTACGCGCGCGTCGCTACGATTTCGTGGGGCCTTACCTGTTTCGGCTGACCGCGCTTCCTCCGATGCCTCCGATGCCCGGCCTTCGGAATTTCCCCCGTCCAGCCGGTGGCTGAGCAGCGGTGGTAGATGGTTCCGTGGTCGTGGTGGCGGCGGCGGTGGTGGTGGTGCTGGGGGTGGTGGTACTGGTAGTTGTGCTAGTGGTACCGACGGTGATGGTAGTCTGGGCTTCGGTGGTCGAGGTCGCCGTGGGTTCCGTAGTGACCGCGGTAGCCGATGAGTCTGTCGTTGCCGCGAAATCGGTGCTAGCATCGTCCGTTAGAGTGGTCGTTTCCGTGGATGAATCGCCGGCGTCGCCGCTGGACGCGTCCACCAAGTTATTTTGCCCCTGCTGCACGAACGCGTACAGATCTAGAGCGACTTTGTCCATCGAGGATGGATACTCGGTGGTTGGATTCTCGGTGGTCGTCGAAGCGGCGTTCGCCGACACACCGGCAGAAGGATCCATCTCGTCCAACTCTGGCTTCCCCTCGGAATGCGTTTCTCTATCTTTGCTTTGCTCCGCGACTGGGGACCTTTCCATTTTTCCCTCGTCCTTTTCCTCGTAATCTACCGACGATTGACCTTTGCTCGGTTCAATTTCAATCTGCAAGAAGGAAAGATGGGAAAGGCTTGGTTGGTGGTATCTTTGTTCGGGACGCGATACAGAAGAGAGCGGGTCGCTTACTTCGGCCGAGGTAGCGTCGACTGGTCTTCGTCGGGTCGTAGGAGCCGGCAAGTCCTCGACAACTTGTTCCTCGACCGGGGCAGGTTCTTGAATCCTTTGGGGTCTGCCCCGTCCTCTGGTCGCCGCTTTTTCCTCCCCGTTCTCCTCGTTCGGCGTAACGCCGAGGAACCGAACCGGTCCCTTCGGCAATACCTGCGGGAACTCGGGCCCCTCTTGATGAGTGCGGAAGCTGCTCGAATCGACGAGATCTAGGCCGGGTCTAGGCCGATTTCCGCGAGTCCGCGTTGGTTCCGTGGTTCCCGTGTTGTGATTCGAGCGGGATCTGTCGTCGAGAAGCAATTCGATAGGCGGATAGATAGATAAAGGAGCGCGGAGGCGCGGGGGCACGTACCTTGGCGGAAATCTGGTGTTCGTTGGCAGTCTTTCTTCGGACACGTCCTCGGCTTCGATCAGTTGTCTGCCTCTGTTGCTGCCGTTCCTGTTCGGAATCACTTCGTTGCTCGCCGGTTCGACGGTACTCGCTCTCTCCCCGCTACCGTACTTGTTTCTGTTGCTCGAGGAGCCGCCGCGCCTAGGCGCGGACGTAGTTCTAGAAGTAACGTCGTAAGAATTCGTGACCGCCGAGTCCGCCGTACCTGCCTTCGATTCATCTTCTTCGTCATAGTAATAATATACGTACTCGTATTCGTAGTCCTTTCCATTGGGCCCCTTTTTTACCTGTTACGCGGCCGCGCAAACACATTTCGATTAACATTATACCGATCAAGCTGACAGTTGCCGGTCTTGACTTTTCAGTCTTTCTATTCGTAAGAGAAATCGAAAAGGTCCTCACTTGTATCCGCGAGTTCGTGCCCGCCGGGACCAAACTAACGTCGCTGAAGTCGCCAAAGTTCCGCTCGTGGAACGATGTTTCCTTACCATCGTCGCGAATAATGTTCACCGGAACAAAGTCGAATCCGCGCGCTTCCCGCGTCGTCGTCAATACTGGCATCATGGTAGTCGGATACTCCTCGCTGAAACGAACAACGAAAGGAATTTCCTCGCCACCTCTTAACGATCCGCGTATGCGTCGTGTATTCTTACCTGACGCGAACGCCGGAAATCAACGAGTCTTTTCGAGTCTCGATTCGGGATCTGTGCGGGTCCGCCCTTCGAAGGCCATCCTCCACGAGGACACCGGTGTCGCCAAAGTTTTCTAGTTCGACGCGAACTTGACGTTTCGCAGCGTTACCAACGCCCGCCGGTTTATCTTCGCCGATGAAATCGAAACGTCGGACTGGGTCGAGATGGCTCGACTTTTTATCGGCATATTCAAACTTTGGAACGACTTTCTTCGCGTGCTTGCCATCGTTCGAAGTCGCTTCGTCGTCGGCGTCCTCGAATGGTCGCGCGACACTCTCCGGCACTTTGTGCGACGTTACGAATTCTAAAAGCAACGGAGAACCCGTGAGCAGAGTCTATCTTCTGTCGTTTATCATGTATCATGTATGCAGAAAGAACGACAGCGGGGCGCAACACGCGTATCGGTCGAGTAGCGTGAAAGAGGAAAAGATGCGTTACCTTCTACGGATACAGGTTTGCTTCGAGACGCACTGGCCACCAGCGTGCATGCGGCAACGCAAGTTATCCTAAGCGAAAAAGAAATTGGGCATTTTAGTTGTCGAGCAATTGAAATTCGAGCGGCTGTAGTCTATAGTTTATAGCCTGTAGCCTATAGTCTATAATCTGTAGTCTGCAGAGTGTGCTGCTGTAAGACAACGCTCTGCGCGGTGAAAGTTCGAGTCTGGCGCGAGACCTACAAGCTGCAACCAGTCGACTCGTCCGGTTCTCTTTGAAATGCTACTTTGAATGGTATCTTTAATATCCTCGACGCGTGTCAAAATTCGTCCACGCAATCTCGAGAATAGCTCGACGCGTTATCCTTTCCGACGAAGGCGATCGTCGCGACGAGCGTGTCGCAGATCTGCGGACAGAGTGGCTGGAAATTTGGACCGAAGCCGACCGATCGATTCCGAAGCTAGTGCGTCGCGTTGCTCGCGAAAAGATCGATTTTCATAAAGCGTGGATAAAAAGTGAAGGCCGGCTGGTAGCATGCCTCGGAATACGAGCACGACCTCGTCCTCTTTTGGCGCAAGGTTGCTCGCTCGGATTCGCCAAACTCGGGCAAAAATTTGGAATGATCGTCCAGCCGTTGATCGTTTCGTCCGGAATCCAGAAGGTTGCACCTGTGGGAGGGGGGGTCTCGCAGGAACGCGTCAATCCGCGGAAGTAGTAACGATTGGCGCCGAAAGGAAAACGAAAGACGGGGCAAATTCCGGAAACGAGTTACCGGCAAGGTCGCCAATCGATCGATTACTCTTGGCGACCGCCTTTTATCTCTTGTTTACTCGGAGAAAGCTTCCCCGGGTGCTCTTTTTTTTTCTTTGCGCCAAACGAAAGCACGGAAGATTCCCGATATTTTACAACGATGTACATATGTAGGGTCGCGAGCGCGTCGGTGCAAACATTTCTGGCCAATAGAAAGTCCATGGTTTCGCGGAGCTCTAACGCGACATTTGCGAACGCGATCGAAAGGAACGATACACGTATCCTGATCCTGTTGGTGGGACGCGCGATCGCACTTGCATGCATACGCATGTATTATACATACATACACGTATATACCTACCGGTTTATTCGCCACTCGCGATTTCTTCGCTCGACTTATCCGTTCACGCCGCCCTCGACTCCCGACTCGCGGGCGTTTGTACTTCCGACGATGAGCGAGCTCGAATATTTGACGAAGCAAGTGATAACGATAGATCCGAAGATCGAGCTCGAGACGCAAGCACACCGATGGAATTTATCGCGATTCCATAGGGAGAAAGCTGTCTTGTCTCGTTTACAGGCGCATCTATAGGTACGTGTCTGTGTCTATGCGCGTGTACGCTTGTATCTCTAGTGGCACGAGACAGCCACGTTGAATTACGTAACGCGCAACATTACCGTGAAAGTGGCTACTGCAAATCGGCAAATATTTTTTTATCTCGCCTAAGAAACGTAATTTTATGAAACGCGTTAACTAGCCCTGCAAACGTTCGTGGATGTAACGGAGAAAACTTTCTATTTAACCTGCTTTCCACGGTTGCGCAAAAGTTGCAAAGCGTACAAGGTTTACGGAAAATATGGAACTACCGCGTAAGAAACAGTTGTTTGCGTAGCAAAGAAAGGTGAGGATCTTTGAATACAATGTTACTCCTCGAAGTATGGTGCAAAAGGTTCCGCTGATTTTCGTAAACGGTGCGAATTCCATAAAAATTGCCAACCCCGATCGACGAGAACTATATTGGGAAGAATCGGGGTGCCGATCGGATCCTTTACCGTGTCGCGTTTGCCACGTTAATTACCGTTCCCTTGAGTAGTCGTCGGCGCCGATAAACGGCAAACGATAGCTTGCCGAAACTGAAATCGTCCCACTCGAGTATCGCGGTGTCCGCGAGTAATTCTCGGTCAATGGTCGATCGACGGTCGGCCGATGTTAAAATCGAAGGATCGCTGGTACTTTTACTCACAGGAGGGCAGCTTTCAACCGCATGTCGATGATTTCGGTTAGATTCCACGGGCAGTTCGTTCCTCGTTGCCGTGCCCGTCTGTCGTGGATGCGAATTGCTCGACGGCGCGAGCGTACACCTTCTCCCTATGTCGAGAGTCGAACCGGAAAATGCGAAGGAAAACACGTTCCGTCACCGGACACACGCGATCATCGTTGCCCTTTCCTCGTGACTGCACTTGTCTTTCAGCTGCGACGAACCGATCGCGGAAAAGGGACCGTCTCGATGTCCCGGCTGTTTCCCGTCCTGTACGCGGTTTCGATACGCTTCACGCGCGCTCCGTGTATCCGATTGCTCGTCACCTTCTCTCTGTCTCTCTCTCTCCCCCTCTTGCTTCCAAGTCACAACTCTCGGCAGGAAAGTAGAAAACTGAGACAAACGTGGAAAAGGAGAGAAAGAGAAGCGGGAAAAAGACGCGGAGTAAAAGTAAGAGGTAGTCGAAGGACGTGGTGAGGGTATGAGGACGGCGGCGAATGCACGCCTCTACTTATACGCCACCCACCACGGCCACCTGGAGTACACCCCACCAGCCTATGAAAACTGGACACCGTGTAGTCGAACTCAATTCGATGTTGTGATACGCGTGTTGTCGGGTCTAGAGGGATCTCGACTACTTGCTCGATCGTTCGCTCTTATTGTCGTCGGTTCGCCGGAAGCACAGCTTGCTTCCTTGCGAGCATCGTTCGTTTCCTTCGCATCCGAAGCCCTTTCGATTTCGATTTCGATTTAGATTTCGATTTCAATTTCGTTGCGTTTCCCTGGACCGAAATCACGGGAATTGCATTTCGTTCGGCGCAATCGCTTTCACGAATCGCGTGAATCATGCGGCATTTTTGAAAGGCACGCGCTTCGCGGTAGACGAGCAAAGAAGATGATCGAACGTAGGCGCAGTTGGAACGTTGACGAAGCGTAAATACCCGGAGACGAGGTTGCGTGTTTCTCTCGGCTACTAGTCGCTGGCGACAGGAGTTTTCATTGGGTTCGATGACGCTTCGAATGATGGAGCATTTTCACTAGCAACCTATGTACAGCTATGTTGAGAAACTGTCTCCCTTGCTGTACGTGGCCGTCGTGGGTGCAAGCACGTTTTTCGAAACCGACATCGTAGGTGTCAAGGCCTCGGGAAATTGTCAGTTCCGCAATCGTACAGATACGTAGAAAACTATTCTGCCCGAAGCACAACGGCGAGAAGGTAGATGCCGCGTTAAAGGTCTCGACGTCTCGTTGCGCAAGAAGAATGCCGATCCATTAGGACCGGGACGGGGTGGGCGAGCCCGTGCCGCGGTGATCTATTCTTTTCTCCTTTCTTCGCCCTTTTCGCTGAGATTTCGAAGGGAAATTCCAAGAGCAAAGTCTGCGAGACGCGGACGCCTCGTCGACGCATCCGTGGAGGTGGCCAAGCTCGTACGTATTACGTACACGCGTGTAACAACGAGACTTTCTCTCGACAAGGAGAGCACCCGTGCGCGCCCCTTTGCCCAGCAAGCACGCGAAGCGCCGGAGAACAATGTCTTCTTCTGTGCATTATTATTGCGCAGCGCGGCTGTGCGAGAGCGACCCCGGGCTGCGATGAGCCGCGAAGCTGCCGTGCTCGGACATCCGCGGCGCATCACCTGGCCGTAGTCCTTACTCGATTGCCATTCAGCTTGGCGCCCGCCGTATATCCGCCGCGCGGGCTGCTGCACCGCGAACCTTTTTGCGTACAAATCGCTGGCCAAATACGGCTGGTCGTTGACTGCACGCGACCGTGAACGCAGGTGCGCGCGAATGTACCGGACGAATGGCGCGAAGGAGCGCCGAGGCGTTCTCGTTACGTACGCGAAACGGTTGCAAAATGCGGCGCATCTCGAAAATTGGTTCGAGTGGGCACGATTACGGTCAGTAGGACGATTAGTACTGCTCGACAGCTGCCCTTTACGCAACCCGATGTACGCGGGCTGTGGACTGCGGACGCGAGATAGTCGAGAACGATCCCAGAACCTTGACTGCACTTTCGCGGAACTCGAGCTGCATTTCAATGGACCGCCGCGTTTCGCGCGATTTCTCGATACACTTTCGAGGGGCGCCTGCCCGTTGAATATCGAAGAAATCGCCGAGAGATTTTCGCGACACTTGCCGATACTGTCCCGCGTCGTCGCGTCGCCAGCAAAAGAGCTTCGCGTTTCACGTTTCTGCGACGCGTTTGCCCGAAGTATGCCCCCCCGATTCGCAATTCCGATCACGGATCTCGCGTCGCTTTAACGTTAACGGCCCACGCCTTCTCGATGGGTATTTACACCAGGCCGATATCCGATTCGAGTTTTACTTTCTCCGTGTTCGCGTTCTAGGCAGCATATGTAACTACGATCGTCGACGCGTTTGTACCTTCTCGTCGAGCCTGGGACGGCCTGCGTCATCGACTCTTAATCGCTTTCAACGAAGACGGTTGCACCATTCGGGCCTCTCTGTTAGTTCGAGTCTGTGGTTGTCGATAGAATCGCGTTTACGCGTTACGCGTGCTTTTGCAGTGGCGCGGCTGTGTTTCGCAATTTGCTCGTCAACGCGAGGAATCCCTGGCCGATTAGAGCCATTGTCGACGCGCTCCTCTGCCCTTTCGTTGCTCGGCTACCTCTAACGTGAAACGTCCGACGCCCGACGTCCGACGCCCGAGGAGACAGCAGAGTCTCTTCTAGCGATCTTCCGCTAGTCGACGAGAGTATGTACGGGGTATCGAGGTGAAACATTCTCGGAACGCGAGATCGTACGCGGCACGGCCAACCCGATCAATGTTAAGGACAGCTAAGAAACCGGAATCAAAGATACGCGTGAATACCAGCGGTCGCGTTTGGTCGCGAGGTGCAGCCAGTCGCAAACAATCGCGTTTGCTGAAAACCTGCCGGATTAAAAATAGTCCCTGTCGACCGCGAACGATGCATCGACGATAATAGTTTTCGGTTTCGTCGGGGACAAGCGATGACGAAATCCGTCGCGAGGCGGCTCGAGGAATTTCATGGAAAGCGCCTTCCATCGCCATCGATCCTCTGTCTCCCACCGCACCGGTCCGACAGTTTCGACCGTCCCGATTGCTTTTGTTCGTTTATCTTTGGACGAGCACGGCGACGAAATTCACGGAAGCCCGCTAAATACATACGCGGTTCCTTCGTTTCTGCCCGTCGCCGATTCGTTTCTACGCATGCACCTTGCGAGCGTTTCGAAGAGGCGAACGGCGAGAGATGCTGATCGGATCGAGCGGATTTTTGGAGGCGCGCGTCGCTGGGCGTCGCTGGAGGCGGTGGTCGCCGCGAAAGATTTTGCGGCCGTGTATTCCGGTTTCGTAAAAGCAGACATCAACTTGACCCACATCGACGATCAGCAACTTCCATTACATTTTGTTACGCACGCATCGGAGATCGGGCGACCTTAACATTGGTTCGCCCCGCGCACAGCTGCAGCCGCGCCGAAACCGTTCGGATTGCGCGCCGCGGCGCCGCGGCGCCGCGGCGCTCTTCGACGGTCTCACCTTCCCACATGTCCCGCCATATTGTTCGCGACACGTACCGCGAGCGAACGCGATACCAGGGAAAGCTTGCGTGCACAAGGATCTCTACTCTCGGAGAAAGTCCTTTCCTCTTCCTCTCCGTGGGACGCGTTTCGTTTAATCTGCGAGCATCTCGTTATCGCTAGCTATCCGGAACGTTAACGCTCACCTATTACCTGCTCACCTATTAGCGCACTTGCGTGCATTCGAAGGTTTCAAGCGTCCCGACTAGATGCGCCGCAAAGTGTCGGGACGGCGCGTACCTTTCCAGCCGACGAATTCAGCGAACAAGTGGATTCCGATTGCGAGGTGCTCTGTAATTGCTATTGGGGGACGTGTAATATACCCTCGGCGGTGGAGGGACGGACGGGACGGATTGCCGCGAAACGACTAAAGCTCGCGATGTTACAGTTTGCGCAATGCACGAGTACAGAGGAATAATACGTTTGCGCGTCCGTCTCTCTGTAATCGTTTCCTCGTTTCGCAACACTTTCCCGTCTCGCGATAGGGACCATTGTCGTCGACCGTCTCCCGCGGCTCGAATCGAGAGGCGGAATTTATACGCACGGTCTAAACGATTAATAATCGATGCGCCCGAGCCGAGTGATTCGAACGAGTTTCCGTCGAACGACAGCGCTTTCGTGTGGCCCACGAAGCAAGATATTCGACACTTTCTAACGTTTGGATAATACCGTGAATCGTTTACGCAAGTTTCATCCGGCAATGGTTACTTTCGATCGTCCTTGACTACACCGTGTACCTAGTGTTTCTGATTTCTCGATCGGTCAGAGTCTGTCAAAGTCCAGTGGACACAACCCTAGGATCGTAGGTTCGGTTGAAAGTTGGTCAGAAGCCGGAAAAGTCCAGGAGTCGTAGGTTCAGCCAAGGGATTGACGAGCAACCTTTCGAAAGGTTGCCGTAGGACTGGCCCCTCCTTGGACGCGAATCGCGAGCAACATTATTCAAAAGTGACGGCACGTGCAAACGCGCGGAGCGTATCTAATCTTGCCATTGATCTTTTCGCCACGATCTTACGGCCATCTCTCGTTGCCATTGAACGGGGGCAAACGTAACTATGTACGTAGCATCCGCGTCGATACGCGACAGACGAGGTAGACGAAATCTCCCTTTCCTTTTCCTTTTCGTCTTTCACTTTTTTGTGGGAGAGATTTTGGAAGGCAATCGTACCGTTACCCTTCACGTAACGATTGCTACGATTCTATGGTACATTCGAGTGTCGCGATAGAGGTCTAGAGAAACGGGAAATTCTTGTCGGAATGTCGTCCCTCTCAAGGATGACCGGTGAATAGGGTAGCTATCGTTCACGCGTCCTGCTCAAATATCATTTGCGTTGCATCGAACGGAATTGACGATTATTTGCGATCCCCAAACAGATTGCGCCAGCAATTGTATTAGAAAAAGACGTTCGAGAAGGACGGGACGCGGTCGTTTGTTCTGGGATTCCTTTCTCGATTCCTTTCTCGATTCCTTTCTCGATTCCTCGATTCCTCGATCCTCTTTCTTTCAATGTCCCTCTGCGTTATCAAACTGGTGTGACGCGACATGGATGGTCTTTGCGAGTGAAATGCTTCTCGCGAAGGCTTCAAGGCCGACGAGGTACTGCCTCTCACTTTCGTGCCTCTCGCGTTGAGTCCACCTTTCGCCCTCTCCGCTCTACGCTTTATCCCCTTTTCTTCGTTTCGCTCTTTTCTCCCTGCCCGGTGGCATGCTGCTCTCGCCGAATCTAACCAGACTCCGGTGTCCGTATTCGTTTTCTCAGCGCGCAATTACACGCGTTCGATCGTTCGCTGTATACGAAATTTGGACCAGGATCGGTCACGCGGGCGCATACAAATTAGAAATACAAGAAACGCGAGACGGGGGACGTCGCGAGCGGCGGACCGGTGAGGCGGGAGCGTTTGAAAAGTTTCTGGAGGGGTATAGGATTGCGCGCGTCATGTATAAAAGATGAGGATGCGAGAGTGCAGATGGAGCAGCACGCCCTCGACATTCCAGAATCGTTTGTCGGAATTTCTCCTGCTTACACGATCGCGTCCTACGTCGTTCTCGCGTGCGCGTAGACACGCCGGAGGAAAGGAATAGGCTAGATAAGAATCGTCGAACGGTTCCTAGACTCGCCAAGGTTAGTCTACCGAGGACACCCACCCATGTAACAACGATATCTCGAAAATGCCAAAGGGATAGCTTTCTATCATTTCTTCTTTCCTCGTCCTTTCATCTCCCTCTGGTTAGCCAGCAGCGATCGCAATCCGAAGCGTATGTTTCTCATTGTCAGTAAACTTTATTGTCGCATTAATTTACATTTATACAGTAGATACGTGGAGTATTCGATGATTGACAGCCTTCTTCTATATACGTATGTATGTACATATTGCATCGCATTGTTACAGGTCCCACGCGATTTCCGCGCGCATGTCGCGTGTAACAGAACTCAAACGCAAAACGCGTGAGTGTAATGAGATAGAGAGGGTGTAAGAGAGGGGCGAGAAAGATAGAAAGGGGGAGAAAAGGAGAGAAAGGGAGAGAGAGTGAGTGAGGAGAGAGGAGAGGGAAAGAGGGGGACTTTCGCCGAACGGCATCGCGTATGCGCCCAAAAAGAATTGACTTTGCTGTGACGAGATCGGCGGTAGCTGATTGTGTATTGTGAAAATCGAATTTATTTGTTCCCCATAGTTCATGGAAATTTTCTCGGGACATTCGCTTTCCCCCGCCACTCTTTTATCCTCTGCGATAGGGTTTAGGTTTCACTTGGACTTCTTCTCGCTGCGTTTCCTCGACCTCCTCCTGCAAAGGTTTGCTGCTGCCTCTGGTTCCGCCGAACCTACCGCGCCCCGACGACTTGCTTGTATTTTCGCTCGCGCCGTTACCTTTGCTCCGGCTATGCGTGGTGCCCCTGTAAGCGAAGAGAAATTGGAACCGTTCATTCTCGAGGATCGCGATCGTTCAAGCTGGAGGAAAATAGTTGCGCGATTCGTTACTTGGACTTGGGCGTCGTCGTCTCCGTCACGGTTTGAGAGGCCGCGGATTCTCGTTGGCCGTTGGTTCCCGCTTGTGCTCTTCTTCTCTTCAGCGCGGCCAGCAGATCCTGATTGGACCTTAAATGGAAGCGCGTTAGCGATGTTGCAAAGGTCGGAAAGAAGGGGCCCAGAAGAGGCAGCTGCCCGGAATTACCTGAAAGGTCTGACGCCACCGCGAACTTTTTTCGGAGACTCCGTCGTGGTGGTGGGTGACTCTTCCTGTTGGTCTTGATTCTCGTCGAGATTCTCGTCGCCCTCGTCGTCGACTTCCACCGACTGCTCGACCGCCTTGGCCGTGGTGGATTGCACCTGGAAACGGCCGAATCGGCCACGTGTAGTCGAGCGATGGGAAATATCGGGATATCTAATTGGAACTTACGGTCGTCGCCGATGGCGTTTTTCGGCCGACGCTTGTTCGTCCTCGCGGAGACAACAGGCCTCCCAGACGAGCGGAATTCGATCTGGCCGGCGCCGGCGTGATCGGAGCTGCCGATTCCTCCTCGTAGTCGTACTCCTCCTCCGCCGATCTGACCACGGCTATCAGACAACCGATCGTCACCAGCCTGCGAAAGAATCGACGTCCTTTAGGCGAGCAACCTCGACGGTGGAATCGCGGAAACGTTAGCGATCCATCGCAGCAGGAAGAAGATGGCGAAACGCATTCCTCCGCGGCGAGCGTGAACGAAGCGAATAATCGAGCGCAACCGGAAGTCGGTTGCAGCCTCCCGCCTTCGATTCGCGGTGATTCTCCTTTTGGCGCAAGCGCGTCGATATCTATGAAAGCAGCGGAACGGCAGGGAAAAGGGTGACGAATTCGCGGCTCGTCGAGGTTCATCGGCGAGTGCAACTTTCGCTCGGATCGAAATTGAAGGAATTCGAGGCCGAGTGCATCGGGGAACGATACCCGCGCTATGCACGTTCGTCGCTGTAGATCCGCGTACACCAGTTGGGTTTTGACCTGTGACATTCACGTACGAAACTCACTTTCTCTGCTCGGATCGTGCGGCGGCTGCTACTCGCGGGATTGGTCGCTACTCGGTGTCTTGCGACGCGAGGCGACGCGACGAGCCCTCGTGCACGAGCAAGTACGTGAGGTGGCGCACAAATGTCACGAAAGCTGGCCAAACTCGGGCCGATCCGGTCCGACCGGGGTATGTTTTCGGTCAGCCGAGAAAGATCGAGGATGCTCCTCCGAGGATGCGATCGGTTGAACGGTGCCGGGGAACGCGATTTCGTGGCGAATAGAATAACGGCCCGCGCCGCTTTCTCGCGGCTGCCCTTTGTAGATACCTGACGCAATTTCGTTTGCTCGCTCTGGTAATCGCTCGGGTAACCGGCCTACCGTTCGTGACGCAACGTCACGGTTTATCGTTTTCGTGGTCGCCTATAAAAAGAGCATCCTTTCGAATAATAATTCACGGTTGTTTCGATTGCCACGCGAAAGGCATTGCCCGAGTCTCGATCGTTGTCACGGAAGCGCACGAAATGTTTTGGGGCCCGGTGTGGGTATTCGGAGGAAAAGCAACGGTAACGGAGAACGAGGGTTTCGTACGTGTTCGTTTAGTAGGCGCGTTTTCTAATCGGTTTCCTGGTTAGAAACAGGATCGAACGTCGCTAGCGACAATATTGCGTTTGCATAATCACGCGCTCTCCTTGTATCCTGGTATTACTCGTTTCACCGCGTCCTCCGCTCAACGACTGACACTGACAGGTGCGTTTCCTTCTTTCAATCAACTTTGCGAGCCTACTCGAAGAGTTACAAACGGCGCGGCGAATGATCGTAAATCACGATGGGGCGAAATACTTACGCGACTATTGCGAGCTTCATAGCGTTGAAGTATGCGTAGACTGGCAGTGGACGATTGCTGGAAGGTTGCTGGTGGACGAAAACTTGGCCACGGAAACTGATCTCCTGCGCCTTGAACGTGGAAACGTGGAAAAGTGGAAGCGTGGAAAAGTGAATCGGCCGACTGTTACCACGAGCGCGAAACCGCGAAGAATGAATATCGAGCGGTGTAGAGGGAACCGAAAGCACACCACTGTAATCGCGGAGGCTGTGTACTTTGGAGTGCCGAGTCGAGTTTCCCCTTCTCTCTATATATATATGACTCTGTCACTCTCACTCGGCCAACAACCACCCGTACCCGTGCCTAACCCATCCACCTATCGCGTATGGCGTATGCGTGTACGACTCCGGGATCGCTACGGAATACATGCATGCGTACCCCGCACTCTTCTTACAAATTAGGTGCTCCTGGAATCACCCCTAATTTGTTTCAGGATTTCCGCAACGAGGGCTAAAAGCCTTCCAATACCTTTGCCCACCTTGCCACCTCCCGAGCAGAATTCGAGTAATCTCCGTGCGTTCGAATCGAATGTTCTGCAGAATTTTCTGGTGGAAAAAATTTGATTGCCTCGCGGAGGCATTCGATCGGTACATAATTGGCCTATCGGTTCCATCGTTCACGAAACGAACGAATCGGTCCGCATAGGACGTGTTTCGTAGTTAGATCGAGCGCGAGCAGTGAAAGTGAACGACGCGAACCTCGTGCCTGTCTATAGGCAAGAATACCAGATACCTCGCTGTCGCTCCCTGTATCGAACCTTTGCTTCCTTTTGTTATCGCGAGAATTCCTCCTGCTTCCGAGGAACGAGGATATTCAGCAATTGGTTTCGTGTCGACGACAGAAAATGGGACGAGAAATTTGAAAAGTACCTGTGCATTGTATGCATCGGGCGGTCTAGAAAATTCATCGAGGAACGCGGGGCGAGAGACGATGCGCGCATCGCAGGACAATTATCCTTGAAATTCCATCGCGCTGTTCGGCCAGACCAAGAAAGCTGGCGGAAAGAAAAATCTGTGGAGGCGCTACCTAAGCGTCTCGTATTTTCCTTTCCTTTTCTATTCGTTCATTTGCTTCGCCGCGTCGCGCCGTGACGTGATTGCGACCGCTTCGGGGGGATAAAACGTCACGGATCGCGCTTCTTTCAGCTCGAAATGAAAAGCTATTCGTTACAGTGGTTGTGCAATTTGCTCGATTCGAATCGAATCGAGTCGAGTCGAGCCGAGTCGAGTCGTGCCGAGTCGAGTAGAGTCGAGGAGAGTCGAATCGAATCGAAAGCGAAACGCGTAAACGCACGCGGTTGCGATCGAGCAAAGTTTCCTTGCTGCGTTCCGCGAAGAAAAATCGTTCTGGTCGCCCTCGCACGAAATCGTCGAGCTTGACAAAGTATGTATTCAGGATCTTCGGTAAATGCGAGCGCAAATGTCAAGGGGTATTGGGACAAGTACGTTTGCCCGTTCCGCGTCTCAGCCAGCTATAGCGTTGCCTGCTACTTCGGAATGCCGGGGTTCGCTCGCGTGAAAGAAATTTACGAATAGGAATACGGGCGCGACAGGCCAAACGTCTGCCGTATGGAATGAAATTTCAACGGAACGAACTACGCGTCCATCGTTCGCTATCTCTTTAACGGTTTTCACGATTACCGCAGACTTCTTATCAGCGACCGCGTTGCTCGCCGTCGCTATGCTCCTCTGGAAGAAAAATTCCATTTCTTCCATTGCCCGAAACTTGCTGCCCGACACGAAAATCGCCTGAAATACCTTTCTATTAGAAATCGAGTGGCACGGCGCGGCGTTCGGCCGTTCTACCTGGGCCAGCTAGTAAAACTCGTGCTGTCACCTCTCGGCAACGTTTAACAGCGCTCGAAGCGATTTTACACCTTTTCCATCGAGATGAATGAACGGACGAAACCCGCTCGCGCTTTACTTTCTTTCGCAGTTGAAGCGTCCACGAAACTCTTGCTCCACGATCGTTTATCTTCGAGTGCGGTCCGGACGTTGCTGCATCTGTTCCCGCTTGAAGAAGCGCGTATGGCGCAACCTAACTATTTACATATATACATATTACATACATATACACGATGCGTTTACGGGATGCCGGTATTTAGGTTGGAACAGTTTGGAGATGTTTTCGTTTCTCCGTGCATCTAGGAGGAAGCAGTATGCGCGCGAATGGAGAGGAAAGGGCGAGAAAATCCGAGGGAAAATTTGAACCCGAATACTTGTATGTACCGCGGCGCCGCGGCGTTAGGCGCCGGTCAGTAGCGCCATCCGACAAAGTAGTAGCCGAGGGAACTAGAGGATCGGAGCAGTTTCTGCCTGTCCTGTCACTTGTTGCATCGACGTCGGCCTGATGCTCGTCCGCTCCGGACCCGGCGTGCTTTTGCCGGTGCGCTCTCGTGATTTTCTCTCGCTTTCCACTTTGTTTCCTTTTCCATTAACGTTTCTCCGTTACGCGCTTCGAAAAGGTTCAATTTTTTTTTCGTAACGAAAGCATCTTTACTCGAAACAGCTCTGGTGCACGCGCAAAAGGTTTTTTCGCAGTGCGGATTGTCAGTGTCGCGTGTTCTTTCTCTCGCAACAGTTTGCGCATCCTTGGACGTTGATCGGGATTTCAGTGCACGCGTGAAAACCAGCGATCCGCAGCTAATTCGTTATGGTGAGTACTTCGAGTAGATCGCATTGAGTATTTTGATATTGGCATAGGCGGGGAACTTTGAATCGATCGGTATTCGAATTTCTCGTCGACGCGTCGCGATGCCGTTGTCGCTCGCGCGGGTACGTACACTTCGTTTCGAAGGATCGGCCCTGACCCGATCGGCAGGTATATAGGTGTGCGCGCAGGTAAAAGCCGAAAGCGTATCGAAGAATGGGGCAGGTTTTGTCGGTACTCGAGGCGAATCTTGTAGCTTCGCGCCGAGAAGAGGGATTCGACGAAACGATACTCGGTTGCGCTGCACGAATGCTCGACTCGCTCCTCTTTGTCGGGTCGCTCTTTCGTTTCCTTCACCACTGTACGTGCTCCGGACTCTGAATTCCAAACTCCGAACTCTGAACGCGATGGACGCTGCATTATGTATATTGTATACATTCTCTCCTCCTTCGTCTCCTCTTCCTTCTTCTTCGTTATCGCCGCGCCTCGCCGTCACGTTCTCGCAGGCAGCGCGCGTATACGACCGCTCTCTCGGAACCAGTTTTCAGCTGTCAGCATCCCGCTTGTGGTCCGCGCGATATACATGTGCGGTACGCGTTCGTATTTGTGCATTGTATACGCAATAATTTTTCGTTTGCCGGTACTCGCGCAAGTATAGGTGCATACGTTGCGGGAATGCAACGGTCTCGCTGACCCAGGGTAACCCCGCGCAGGCTGCATTTCGGTCCACCTTCCTTCAGCAGAGTCGTTTCTTCGTCCTTTCGGTTTCTCCTCGCAACTCGATCCAGGACGAACACGAGCTGCTGGCGTTCGGAGAAAAGAGTTGCCTCGACCGAAATAATTTTCTCCCCTAACGAGAAACGAGAAACGAGAAACGAAGGGCGCGTGTGTCTGGTCCAAAATAGGCGGCGGGGCCGCGAGGCAAGGCGGGCACCGTTTTACGCTCTCGACTTCATTCACAGAAGGAAGACGGATGAACGGTGCACGAAAAGAGGCGCGGAAAAGAACGAGCGAGAAAGAGAGGGTGGACCGATTCAAGTGTCCTCCGTTTCTACAGAGGCTCTGCGTGTATGCACATACAAACACGCACACATATACTCTAGCTTCGCTCATTCTCGGTCTAGGGATACACTGTAGCTTCGGCGAAACGGGCCAGGGTACAGGAAGGAGCAGATGGTCATTGAAGGTGCGGGATCAGGTCAGATCTTTTGGGACCGAGACTCTCCCGAATCGCGGATCCCTCGCCTCTTTTCTTTCAGCGTTGCTTCGTCGGTATTGAGCGAAAAATGGTCGGGTACCTGCGCCCGTTCGCAGAGTTCCGGTGCTCGAAGAATTCTTTCGTTCGTCCAGTCTCGTTGGACCGGCCGGGATCCAGACGGTATATCCGTGTCGATGTCGGGAGAGACGTTGCACCGCGGCGTCTTTTGTTCGCGAAGGCTGATTGCTTCTCGGGGCGTTCGATGAATTGCGAGCTCGCTGGTCTCGTATCGAGACCGGATGGTTATCGATACTCTCGATGGCAGTGCTCGAATTTGCCGAGCTGCGAGATCGAAAGCGAATGTAGGTCGCGCGCGATTTTAACCAAGCTACGCCGACAGCGTGCTCGAGGCAGCGAGAGTCGGCGACGTTGAGAATCACTGACAACCAGACCTCTGATACGGCGCGGCGATGCGTCATAAGTAAATACGCGCCTACCTGTAACTCGTTATCGATGTTAGCGCGTACTCTTCCCTGGCTAGGAACGATCGTTTAGTTCGCTGCGGACCGAATCGAAACGCGTTGCGCGGTATCCCCGGGACTCCGTTCGTAGTTCGCGATCGCATACTCCATTCTCGAAACCATTCTCCGTTCATTATACCTAAC
Organism: Nomada lathburiana; assembly: GCA_963667235.1. Lineage (NCBI taxonomy): Eukaryota > Metazoa > Arthropoda > Insecta > Hymenoptera > Apidae > Nomada > Nomada lathburiana. Next base: position 20,970,061 of record OY763899.1, on the reverse strand, counting down.
CGTTCTTGCTCTTTCTCGCCTTCCATCCCCCCACCTTCCGTTTCACTTGCGCTACGTGCATTACTCGAACGCGACTCTCGGCCAGTCGGTACAGAGTACAGAGTCATCGTTGACGCTGCGCCGCCACGTCCCTGTTCGTTCTTCTCTTTATCTTTCCCTTTCCCTTTCCCTTTCCCTTCCGTTTGCAACTCCTCTCGGCTCGCCCAGCGATTAACTCTTTTCTCTCCTTCTCTCCATTTCTCTCCGCCTGTCCGCTCTGTCCGCCTGCCCGCCGCGATGCTCCGGCGATTCAGAGGTGACGGTGCTTGGTCACTTTGGAGTTGCGCGTCCTTTTCTCCGCTTCGTCGGATCGCCACGTTCGACGTGAACGTTCGTTGACGATATTCGTCGGCAGTGTCAGTGCTCAGTGGCTGCTTCCGTTCTATTCGCGCCGAGGCCTCTCTGGACAGCGATAGCAGCAAAGGCCGGCGGGGGATAGAGGGACTAAGCGAAGGAATGAACTTCTCGGTTCCCTCCCGATAGAGTACGTTTGGTAATTAGGAGCCCGGACGGATCCGCAGCGGCGATTACGCGGCCGGAGCTCGGTCCGTTAGTCGACTGTCGTAACAACGATAGTCCCTCCGATTGCGTGACGTTCCATCGGTCTTTGGTGCACGCGTTGCGTACGGCGTACGCCAATCGTCGTGGACGGCACGCGGCATGCATGCGCGCGTACCTCTGCAAATCGACACCGACGTATTCATTTTCAACAGCGAATAGCTGCGTATCGCGTTTCCTCCGATGTCATTTCGTCCCTTCGCCAGTCACTCGCGCCTTGCCCTTCTTCCGTCACTGGAGTTTCGACGGCGCCCGAGATCGGAGTAAGGAAGGAAAGCAAGGCGTAACGGGACCGCGAAAAGCGCGCTGAAACGGTTAAGAGACACGGTCGTTGCTCCTTCCGGTCCAGCTGCGAACTGGACGAACGCGGAAAGATGTTTCGGGGCACAAATAGCTTACCGGTGATCGGTGCTGCATCTATAAAAAGTGTAACCGCGGTTTCCCCGCGAGTACGCCGACGCGGTTTTTCCGATAGCTCCGAGGCGCGCCCAGCGCGAGTCACGTATACTCGTACGCGATATGCTACCCGAGCCAAATGCAGAGCCGAGATCAGATTCTCGTAATCAAAGTAACGCGAGACCGTGTGGCAACCGCGAGCGATATTCACTCGGCGCCTGCGTAACGTTACGTCGAACTCGACGTGGTCTCTCGCCTTGTCTGAATCGTTTGAATTTTAGGCGGCCCTAAATTGCCCGGCCTGGGTCAGGAGGGACGGAGGCGATGGAGGATGCCGGCGATAAGGACACCTCGGGGACGAAATCGAGGAGGCCGGAGGCTCTTCGAGGTGCTTCCGCGGACAAGGTTGCCGTCGAAGAAATCGGGCGAAAGGGTTCCCGACGCGATCCTGACATAGAGCCTCGAGGAAATCGGCGGCCGAACTCGTCGACGGAGGAAAGGATCGAACCGATAAAGCTAGCCAAGGTACTCGGCGAATCGAATCGCAGGCGAGCGAATCGAATCGCGGGCACAGTCGTCGAAGAGCGCAGGGGGCTGATTGGGAATCGCGTGGAGAACCCGGAAGGCGACGCGCTCGAGGACGCGTCGAGCGAAGCGAAAGATCGGTTGGAGAAGAGTCGGTTAAATATAGGCGTGCTCCAGGAAAATTTAAACACCAAGATCGACGCGAGCACGGCCCGAAAGTACCGGAAGAAGCTGCTAGAGTCGAGGGCGAGCTGCGCTTCGAAAGTGGTCGGCGAGATCGCGTTCGACCAGGAGTTTATTCGGAAGCATAATCTCGACGCGAGACTGAAGATCGAGGAGAACGGGCTGCTGCAGAGCGATCCCGGGGCTCGACGTTCCGCTTCGAACGAGGGAGCGATCGAGGAGGAATCGGACGAGACGGTCTTGACCGAGAGGACCGCGAAGCCCAGCTACGGCCGAAAGGTTTCCGAAGTGGAGAATCGCTGGTCCGGAGAATTTCTGGAGAATCGTCTGGAGCGGCAGTCGTCCGAGTCGTCCAAGTCCTCGTACGTGGAAGAATTTGGAAGCTTGTCCTCCAGGGAAAGCGTCGACGATCGTCGCGACTCCGAGCAGCTGCTCTTGGAGCGCGAGAAACGAAAGGGGGCAACCTCGGCGGAGCCTGGTGGAAGGCGAGCTTCCGTGGACACTCTCGGCGAAGGCAGCACGGTTAGCACGGTAGACTCGAACTCCTGCCTCGAGGATAGAATCGAGGCGGTCGACGAGGACATCGAAAATGACTGCGAGCAGGTTGCCGAGGTCGAAGACGACGTGCGACGGGAGGTAGAGAGTCGTTGGGTCGATTCGTTCGATCGATCAGAGACGCGCACGAGCGAGGACGAGTTCGCTTTCGTTCGAGGAGCTTGCTCGAGGACAGACGGTTACGCGAATCTCATAAGAGTGTTCACCATGGAAGCGGGATCCTCGCGACCGAGGAAAGAGGAGAAGCAGAAGAAGAAGCTGGGCCTTCGCCGCCTTCTGCCGGGCTTCTTCTCGCCGAAAGAGTCTCGGAAGGATTACAAGAAGAAGGAGTCGCGGGAATCGAGGGTGGCGAGGGTGGCGAGGGACTCCAGAGACCCTAGGGACACGAGGGACTCGAGGGAGAGAAAGAAGCCGGACGACAAGCATTTTGCGCGGTATCAGCAAAATGGAAATTACACTAGGTCCGCGGACACGATGAACCTGAACGAGGACATCAAGCGAAACGTGAAGCTCGACAACAGTTTGAACGGGTCCATAATCGAGGAGAGGTTGGACGAAATTAAACGAGAGCTGTTCCCGAACCAGGGGCCGATAACCAGCACCCCGGATCATTTCGCTCGGGAGGAAGATCGGGGACTGTTGCGCGATCGGGTCGGAGCTCCCCGATCCTATACGACCGACTCCAGCTTGAGCTCGATCGCGCCGGACGAGAGATGGAACGAGAGGAGCGCGCATCTCGGAATATCTCCGGATATCAGAAAGTTCGAGCAGAGGCAGAAGCGCGAGGAATTTGGCCAGAGGTACGGGCAACTGGAGCGAAAGCACAGCCTGCAGGAGCCGAACGGCGCTGGCCGATGCTACTTCTTTCAGCGGAATCATGGCCCCACTGGAAGAATTTCAGCCCCGCCGACCGGGAGGTACCTCGTTCGACCGCGAGCGATCCATCCGATAGATCGACCGCTCCCGGCGATTCCTCGCTCTCGGACGGAACTGACCTCCAACTACGTCAACTATCTGGAGGAGGAAGAGGATGCGCGGGGGCTGACCAGCCGGTACGCCAAGGGCCTGTACGCGACCGGCAAGACGTCGGAGTACGTTAACGAGTCCGGCTTGTACTGCGACACCGAGGAGAACGCGGCGGAGGCGGAGGCGGCGGCGGAGGCGGAGGCGGTCCTGGTCCTGAAGTCGGTCTCGGCTCAGGTTAAAATTACGCGGCAGCCGATAGTGAATCAAAATCAGAGGGCACCGCTCGTGGGCAGGACGGCCAGGTATCTGTCCTCGGGCTCTAGTCAAAAGTCCGGCGCGTGCGGCGACTCGAGCTGCACGCCAAACTCCAGCCAGAAGAGCGAATTCTCGCCGTCCAGTTCGAAGAGCGGCGAGTACTACCTGCATTCGCCCTGCGGCAGCAGCGGCTCCCCTAACGAGCGTCGCTACGACGATGACGATTCCCGCAGGGAGGGAATCTACGAGAACGAGAACGAGAACGAGAACGAGAAGTCGCTCTCGAGGTCGTCGACTCGATGCATGGACGAACGGATGTACGACGCGGCACCGTCCTCGCCCAGCGAGGATCGATGCGCCCCAGCGAATTCGACTATCGAGGATTCGCCGGACAAAGGGGGCCCCTGTCCGCGTCAGAGTCCAGCGAAGAGCGAGCCCGCTTCTCCGAGCTCGTCGAGCTCTCCGAGGGAGAACGCGCAGACATCCGAGGAGATACCGGAAGGCTGCGGTCCTGCCTCGCCCGGTGGAACTCTCAGCGCGGCGGTCTCGTCGCTCGGGTCGCCTCTCAGGCGAGCACAGCCCACCGAGCAGATCCTGATAGCTTCTCCGAAGAGGGAAGTCGGGCACGAAACGCGAATACCACGGCCCTCGAACGAGTCCAATAGACGGTGCACCGTCGAATCGCCCGTGCACCTGACGAGCGCGCCTCGCATGCTCGCCACCGTTCGCCAAGACGCCAGGGGAAATCCCGACGCCTGCCCAGCAAGCGGAACGTCGGAGCGAGGAGCCGATATGCCGCGACCCGAACCCATCTATGGACATCGAAGGCGGCCGGCTTCGAAGCAAGGAATCGTCGTCCCCTCGTCGGCGACGAACTCGGAGAGAACGGACCAGCGGACGTTGGACGGGACCCAGAGGCACGATCGCGACGAAAGGGTAGCTTGGGTTTCGGCGCGAGCCTCTTCGCCTCCGTCGAGTTTGTCGCGGTCGAGCGTGGCGATCGGCGCGCGACCACAAAATTTCAACCTCTCCGTCGATCCAGGATGCGCACCCGCGCAACCGTTGGAGACGCGCGTTCCGCGGCAGCAGCAGCAGCAGCAGCAGCAGCAGCAGCGGCACCAGCAGCTCCAGCAGCATCGAGGAGCAGCGGAGCCAGGGTCGACGGTATCGAGAATCGTCGAGGAACCTGTATACGTTCAAAGAATTTGCGAGCCGATATACCTGCAACGCACCGCGACGACCGCGACGGCCGCGCCTGCCGGATCTCTGTCGCCCTCGAAACGGGAAACTCGCCAGCACCTCGAGACGTTCTACTGGCAGCAAAAGGCGCTCGAAGCGCACAGAAAATCTGGCGCGCCTTCGGTGAACGGAATTCCGAGACAGGTGGGACGAAAAATTGATTTGCCGGAAGTAAGGGAAGCGGTGTATTGGCAGCAACTGAAGAAGCTGGACGAGGAGCAGCAGAGGCGGATTTACGAGGAGAACTCGATAGAAGTCGACAAGGCGCGTCGCGACGGAGGAACGAAGATTTCGGCGAGAACGTCGCCGCCTAGACAGTCCAGACAGGAGTCGGGTCCCGCGACGGCGGATCGCTCGGTGTCCATCGGCTACGAGGAGCCGTCGTCTTGGAGCGGGAACGTTCACTGCCTGATGGTAAATCCCGCTGGCAAGCCGCCGCTGATGCAGAGTCAAAAGGGTCAGAATCAGCCCGTTCTGATCGTGAGGCCGCAGCAGGCGATACGCGACCGCCGCGAGATCGTGCCGCCCAAGTCGCGCGACGTCGCCGGATCCGAGACGCAGAGATCGAAGAGCGCGTCCCCTCACTTTCATCGAGGCGATCCAGCTCCGCGGAAAGTCGAAAGCTGCTCGATGTACGAGGGGGAGACGAGCGGAGACGCGGACGCAAAAGTCGCGCCTCCGCCGCCTATATTCAAGAGAGGCAGCTTGGTTGGCGGAGAGACGGTGGAGTACGGGAGCACCGGTGGCGCGAAGAGAGTCAGCTTTTCGAGTCAGTCGGCCGCTCCTGGAGAAAATTTGGCCGGGGGGAATTGGCCGACCAAACGGGGGACCGCCCCGGAACCACCGACTCGAAGACACCGAAACGAGGACAGCGTTTCCGACACGGACTCGGTGTTTTCTCATCAGGAGTTCCGCGAGGTCCCGGCCCAACGCGCCTACGCCGAATACGAGGGCGAGTACGACGCCGAATACGACGCCGACAGACCGCTGCCACCCGTGCCTAAGGACGTCCCGCCGATGATGGTCGGCGCGCTTGGTCCCGGAGGAAGCCAGGGGTACGGCGACGCCCGCTGGAACGGCCGAACCGATTGTCGTCCAGCCACCATTCCGCATCGAATACTCGAGCAAAAGGGTGAGTGATCTTCCTCTTTCCTTTTTTTAAACCCGGCGGACGCGCTGCGAAACGGAGCCCGTGCTCCGACCCCATCCTGATCGTATTCGGCCGGATGACCGTGCGTCTCGACGAGTCGCGTCGCGTGGCGCGTGCCGCGTGCGTGTGCGCGGGAAAGTACGAAAATGGAAGCGCGTAGGTGGCCAAGCGGACGAATGTTTTCCGCCCGGCGAGTAGCGCGACATTTAAGGGGATGCGGTTGGAAAGTTAGGCGGCCGGGATCGATCCCCGGCTCCGTTCCCGTGACGTCGCGCGAAGGGATGGCAGGATGGGTGCGCGCGAACGGGGCGAGCGGGGCGAGCGGGGAAGAAACGAATGCAGGAGTGACGGAGCGAGATGTACAGCGAAGAGGGAAAGCGCGAGAGGACGCAGAGAAGCCGCCGCGCGTCGGTCCGCGGCAGAGGGAAGGGGGAAACGAGGGTGGAGTGCCGGGATTCGGGCAGATCCCGGCGACGACGATCCGTTCGGCAGCTTTTCGACGATGGTGCCGCTGCTGTTGGTGTTACCGGCGCGTTGACGCACCAAACTTCTGAAACGACGACTAGCTGGTGGTCCTTGGGAATAGCAGCGGCGGTGGTGGTGTTGGTGGTAGCGGTGGTGGTGGCGGTAGTGGCGGTGGAGGCAGCGGTGCTACGCTACCGGTATCGGCATCGGCATCGGTGGAGGTGCTTGTACCGTGCCTTCCAAGTACGAGGTTGTCGAAGCTCCGGGTCTCTCTTCCCGAGGGGTACGATCGATCGCGACCTTCGAAGAAGCGCGTTCGCGAAGGAGGAGCGCGCCGCGGTGCTACTCTCGGCTGCCGAAGGGATGCTCGCGGCTAGCCGGACAAAGCGCGGAGAAATCAGTGGGATCGAAGATCGTCGAGGGTGGTGGTGGTGGTGGTTGTGGTGGTGTTGTTGTTGTGCCGGTTTCTCGTGAAACGATGCTCGCTCGGTGTCAGCTCTGCCGGTCGTTCCTCGCCTCGGCGCGTTTCATTCCTCGCCAAGTTTCCTCGAGACCTCGGCCATCTCTCGCCGCACTTCCCGGACCGTTCCGCCGTCAGGGGCGAGAAAATTGAACGGACCGAGCAGCCGCGGAATTGGCATTTGGCAGTTGGCAGTTGGATCCACCGCGGAAGTGGCAATGGTTCGTCGATTCGTGTGCGCGAGCAAAGAAAAGGTTCGTCGATGACGGAACTGTAGCAAGGGCGAGGTGGAAAACGTAGAGCCATCGTAGGGGGTCGTCGTTGCCTTCACCGTCACCGTCACCGACCTCTCGTTCTCATCGTCAGCGAACAAGAGCGCGTTTCGTTCAGGCTGCCCTCCCGAACCCCCTTCGCTCGTCACCCTACAGAAGCGGTCGATAGCTCGAGGTGTACCTATCGATTTCGTGCATCGGCGTCAACGAACCATGAGCTGGATACATTTCATAATATTTCTCGTCTTTTTCCTGCTGATCGTTTTCTTTTCTCTTCTCCTGTTTTCTTTCTTCTTTCGCGTGATTCTGTAATCGCGTAGCAATCGTTCCAAGACCCACCCGTGCTCTCTCTATACATTTATCTATCTATCTATCTATCTATCTATCTATCTATCTCTATCTCTCGAGCAATCGTTCTTCGCGGTGATTACCGTTATCTTAATATCTGATATCTCGAACGACGATGGGAAGCATCGTTCGCGAGACAAGCGCTCCTCTGACCCACTGATCCGAATCGGCTTGTGGCCCGGTGCGAGCGGACCTACCCCTCGCCTCGACGAGACTCGGCTTATCCGAAAGATGGCGACGCGACGGTCGTCGAGAGAACGCTCGTGCAACAACTATTTCGAACCCATCGAACTGAGTTGAATATCTTCCTCGCCCTCGACGACTCCGCGGTCCACCTGCTCTTCGCAGGGGCGCAATCGGGATACCGTCGTCGACGATGGCGACGTAGATCGGCGAAACGCGGTTGTGACGCGCTAGGACGTGAATTCGACGCACGATGCGGTCCGAACTACCGTCGGCGAGACGTTGAAGCCTGCACGAAACATGTTGATGCGCTGGAAGAGCAAGGACAAGAGCTCCGGCAAGAGTTCCTCCGCCGGGAACAGCCTCGGAAAGAAGAAGCGGAAGTTTGGCAGAGAAGGTAAGTGGTTCCTGGGGCGTGGGGCAAAGTTTCGGCACCGAGGCCGTCCGACCTCTCACCTGTCACGGGAATGGAAATTGGATGCTGGACAGAGCGCAGGTTGACAGCTAGGGGCGGCTACACCCTGCGATGCTTTTGCGACGCTTGCGCGCAGATGATCCTCGTTTCTCTGCCCCTGCACCTCAACCCCGTAACCCGTTCACCGCAGTCTCTCTCTTCTTCCGTCTTTTCTTTCCCCCTCGTCTCCGTTCTTCTTCGTTTCGGAGAGGTCGTAGTATTCTCTTTTCTGTCGTATCCCGTGCACGGCCGCGTAGACGAGTCGCTCGCGTTTCCGCTATCGACAGTGGTTACGATATCGGTCCTAGTACCTTCGGAAGCAGCTTCGCTAACAGCAGCAGCAGCAGCAGCACGTTCAATCTGTCCCACCCTATGGGCTGTCGGTAGTGCTGCTCCTACCAAGGAGAACAGTTACGCGACAACGTTCTGTCGCGCAAGATCGCTATCGCGGACGGTTGATCCGATTCCATCGATCGATCGTCCCTATGATCTTGTAGCGGCTCGTCGCCAGGACGCGCAGTTTCGGTCGAAAGACGACTCGAAGCGGAAAGTCGAACGATGATCGCGCGAGGAAGAAGCGTGTCGAAGAGCACTCGAGGAGCACGTAATCGCGTCGCGGTCTCGAATAACGGATACCGTGAAAATCGCTGGGCATTCGCTCCTTGAAGTCGAAGGAAGTGTACAAGCTCGAGGCGCGCGGGACGAATCGAGAGGTCGATTCGTGCGACCGAACTGGCCGAGCGATCGACCGATCCGGGACGATCCTTTCCCGTGCGAACCAGTTGAAACTCGTGCACCTACGGAGATGCGTATATTCGTCTGGAGGCATTGCGTGTCGTTGGACGGTAAGGATGCGATCCTCTACTTGATATCCGTGTAGAAACTTTCCACCCAATAATGGCGAGCGACCTGATACCGTTGAGAAAAAGCTTGAAACATAGAGCACGTTCCGATCTGTCGAGCGAGGCACGGCTGCAAACATCTTTGCGGTTCATTTTCGCGTCGAGCTCTGCGAAACGTATTCTGCGTTGAGACAAAGTGCGCCGATTAAACTTCGTCGAAGCGTTTCATCCCTGTCGCTCGGTGCATACGCGACGGCGAATCATTTTGGAGCGCTCAACGAAGCCGTCGGTACGCGAAACGCGCTCTTTCCGATGCTTTGCGCCTCGAAACCCACGAAGCACGCCTGCCGCGAAAGTAGACGCGAGTTGCTGCTAATTTGCGACGAGAAGCGGAACGGTTGCACTTTGCCTTCGGTAGGTAAACGGCCATTTGTAGTAGGCAGTGTACGCTGCGCTGCACCCTGCTGACCTATTTATCGTACGCGAACTTGGGCCGTGGACCGTGGCGCGGCAGGAGGGAAAGGTCGAAACGCATCCCCATTGGCCTCTCCTTTCTCGATTCCTCCTCGGTCCGTTTTCTCGCTCTCTCAGCAGGGGCTGCTCGTTTCCTCGGGAAATCGAGCGGCGCGATAATAGATACGAAAGCTGGGAATTGTTTCCGATTTCCTTGCTCGTCCTCCTTCTCTCTGCGCTCGATTGCGAAAGCAATATCGATGCACTTTCATCTCGAATCCAGTGAACTCGCGGTACCTTGGACGTTCTCGCGCGGCGACTCGAGGCGGGTTCCTTTCATCGGGTGCGCTATCGATCAGCCGGTTCAACGGGACGATGCTTTCCGTGGGAACGCGTTGCACCACCGAAAGACCGCCTCCGGGATTTTCTCGTCGCCGCGTCGATCTTCGATTTCGAGGGAGTTTCGCTTAACGTCTCGATAAGATATTAACTCGACCAGCCGGAGTATCGCGGCGACCCAATTGCGATCTCGTTGAATAAGTTGCGCGACTCTCCCATTTATGCAATACACCATGGAGGATTTTGGCGCGGGAGGCTCGCGCAATCGTCTTTTCTTCGCGCGAATCCAATCGATTGCGCGTCGATAACGGGAAACTAGTTGCATCGGTTCGCTTGCTCTCCTCTCTCGCGAGCACCGTGCGCTCCTTTCCGTTGCTCCGCGAAACGGCTTCCTATGATTTCTGCGTCGAAGGAAACGAAAATTCGCCTGCTTGTGACGTATGCACGTGCGTGCGTATGTTTGCTTGAAATATCTCTTTGATATTTCACGGGAACGCCGTAACCTACCTCGGCCGAGGACCACAAGATCCAGTAGCTCGATCGAAATAGGTCGTGCGAACATTCGACCCAGGCGTAACTTTCTTTCGAAGTAAAACAATTTACTCTCCGCTACCCTCTCCTAATTGCGATTCCTCCGCGGTTCGCTCGACGAGTAGACAATTCCCGTCGGATCACGGAGGAAGGAAGGAGTTACGATCGACAGAATGCAAGTGAGCGATTAGCGGGAGGAACGCGGGAACTCGTTCGTCGATAGGATATCCCTTGTCAGCGAGGAGCGAAAAGGAGATGGGTCGGTGACTCTGACAGGATTGGCGATCGGGGGTGGGGATCGCGGGAGGGTATCAGGCCGAGGTCGGGGTCGGGGCTGTGGAGCAGGAGAGACGAGGAAGGACCGCACCCACCCCGGTTTATCGACCGGGTTACACCCTTAGCCGGCGCTCTTGCGAATGCTCCTTCTTGTCCACGCGTTTTCCTTTCCTCCTCATCCTCTTCCTCTGCTATTCGCGCGCGCTACATAACGAGAACCGCGAACAATGTAGACCGCGTTTCCCTCTACCGCGAGGAGAGTCGTTCGAGGGAAACTTTCACCGGAAGCCACGGACGCTTCAATCTTTCCACGCTGTTTCTTTCAAGGTTCCTCTCCGCATTTTTCTTCCTCCTTCGACTCCCGTTACGTCGTCTTGCTCCGGCGTCCGAGGTCCGAGCGGTGATCTGCCACGTATGAAACAGGAGCGCAGGAAACAAATCCTTGGGGCCGCTTCCGGTTGGCTTCGAGTTTCGTGGCCGTCGAGTATCGAGGCGGCTCGCGGCGAGGGCGATACAATGGGGAAAACTGGGGACCGAATGGACGGATGCGTAAATCGACACGCGCAAAGGGATTCGGTAGCGATCGGGAAGACAATGGGACAAGGAACCGATAATTTCCCATAGGCTTTGACCCCCGCGGCGACCGTCTAAACGAGCTTCCGTTCGCTGGTGAAAGTAAACGAAGATGATTCAATTGCGACGCAGTTAACGCCAATTGCGGTGGCGAACTACGCAGATGCGTGGCGCAACGCACTCCACGCCGAAGCAGCAACGAAAGCGAAGGCGGGAGGAGGGCGCGTCGCGTTTTAAAGAAGTTTGGTCGAACGACGGCGAACGGAACGGAAAAACGGAAAAACAGAAAGGAAAGGGAAAGGTTTGCGAGCAGAGTGGATGGTGGCAGAGAATGGCGGGACTGCGAGGGAAAATGTAGAACGCCATGAGCATGGTTAGCGAAGCGGTGCGGAGAGGAGCAAGAAGAGAAGGAGAGAAGGAGACGTTCGCGGTGCGAGCTTGCAGGGAGCGTCAGCGTCAGTGTGCATGCGGACGGCGAGGCGGCGGCGGCGCTGTTGAAACTCGCGCGTTCTGTCGCGGTGGATCGCGATCCACGCCGAAGAGAAACCCCGAGCACCAGTTTCGATCCGATTCCTCGATCGCGAAGATTGGAGTGCGCCTCGCGTTCGTGCCTCGGACGATGCGAAACGAGTTTAGTTTCCTCGCGAGCCCGTCGCGTCCCGTCGCGTCCCGGTGCGTCTCGCTGCTCGTGCAAGATATTTCTGGACGCGTTTCTTTCGCGACCGATAATCGATACGACGCTCGGGTATTTTTGGTCGCGGCGGCAGGACACCGTTGCGCTGGAAAATGTAACGCGTCGACGGGTCGTGTCGGGGTACGGAACAGATTCCACCGACTCCTTCGCCAACTTTGCCAACTTCCGTTGCCCCTCTGGGGCGGCTCGTACCGTTCGACCTCGCAAGATCCCTTCTCAAGTTTTTCAGAAGTCTCCGTCTCCGTCCCAACCGCGGTCGACCTGTTCCTCGAACGCGGCGCCCCTGCGACGACCGGAAGGGTCGAACGGCGAACGGGAGGCGATTCGTCGCGACTGTCCTTGACCCAGCGTAGATGTAACCGCGTTGCAGCGCGCATCGACGAGCGCACTTGGATTTCGGCGGTGGGAACGGGGACGATGTTTTACAATTAGTCGCGAATGTTAGTAGGACGAGCGGGCGTATCGGCCAGAGGAAAAGGAACTCGCCCGTTCGGCTAGATGGAGGGTAGACGGGTTCGGGATATATTTAGACGATCGACCGGCGATCCGAGGTTTTTTAATCTAGACATTTTTTCCGACGGAATCCTAGCTTAAAAATAAACCCTCTCGCTGGCGGGAGGATCGCCCTTGACCCGCGGTAAGCGCGTTCGGACGAACGCTCGTATCTTCGCGCTCCAAAAGTTCCCTTCGGTCGGTGAATTCGCTTAAAAAAGGAAAAGTGTCCGGAGAAATAATATCCTGCCCGGATGAAACGCGATTTAACGTCGCGGACGGGGCGACGCGTACACGTATACGTGTTCGACGGACGAACAGTCGAGCACGCGCAGGCATCCGAAAAGGTCGCTCGTCGAACGATACGGCGGAAAGTAGGCATCCGCGAATCAGCGTGGGGCGCGTTTATTTCATGAAACGGCGGGATGCATCGGGAGGAAGGAGCGCAGGCTGCTCGGTGAAAAGTGGAAAAGCATAGAAAGGGGGGCGGGGGAGAAGAAGGGTGGAACGCGCTTTTCGAAAGCGGTCGGCACGAGGACGAACAGAGGGAGAAGCGACGCAAAACGAGTCGCGACGTCGCGCGTCTGTCGTCGCGATCGACGCCCGCCTGTCAAAGGGAGCGGATAACGAAAATGCTGCTTCTCCGATGCGTATGCGACGCGCGCTTTCGTTAGCGAACTCCGCATCGACCCGTCGACGAAGCGATTCTTCTTCTTCCGGGCTCGACAAATTTCGCACAACCCGAGCCCGTTGCTTTTTACCGCCGCGTCCTTCTTCTCGTCTTGGTCATTCAGCAACGGCGTTAACGATCTCTTCCGAGCTACTCGCCGACCCGAGAGGAGTCGCGACGCGTCGCTCGCCGTCGCGGAGACAAAGAGAATCGTAACGTCGCGAACGAGAAAGAACAACGGCCAGTACGTCCTCCTCTCTTAGGAGGGGATGTTCATCCCTCTTTTCCTATTTCCTCGCCAAAGATGCCCGCTCCCCCGTTTCCGATAATGTGCGCGATTAAAGGGCAACGCGCGATCCGTTCGACGGAACGATTACAACGGGCGCGTGCTTAACCCAGTTTCGAGATGAATTCTGCTCGATCGTTTATGGAAATGCTACGTTCGCGGACAGTTGTGCGAATTCCACGAACCGAATTGCATCGTATTTGAGGTGGCGGAAACGCGCGCGCGCGTCATCGCCACCCTCGGTTCACCCCGTTGCCTCCGGGTCTGCGGACTGCTCCGCAAAATGCCTCTCGCGTAATTGCGAATCGCCATCGCTGCGTTCGACGATCGATTTCTGTGAGCGCGCGAATCGCCGAATCGCCGAATCGTATCCCGGTCGTAACAGCGTTTCATTCTCCGTTCTGTGCCGAAACGATATACCCGAATGTCGTCTACCCCGATACGATTAACCGCGAATTTCCATTTTCCGTTTCGCTTGAATTACCATCTTCCGTGAAAGCAGAGCGCGCCTGACAGCCTCTGCCCATTTACGAGTGAGCCGGTCGGATGTTTCGATGCTTGCGTTTCATCGAAACGGCGTTCAATTATGCCAAGCCTCTGAGGAACGGTTGCGCGAAATGGAAAATCGCTAGGTGAAATTCGCGCGCGTCGCGACGATCGATCATAGTTGATCGAGCGATTGCCAGGCGGCAGCACCGCGACGGAAATTCGAAAGTCCAGAGGGCAGAAAAATAGTTTCCCTATGGTTTGAACGCGATCGAAAGGTGGTGCGAGTGGCGGCCCGATCTTGGTAGGTGCGTGCGCGGTGTTTGAAAAAATCAGTGAGCACGGCTGCGTCGATCGGCCGTCCGAGTCCCTCGACCGAGCGATCGCGTCGGTGGTGAACAAAGTGATCAAGATCCTTGCCCGAGCGAACACTTTTGGACAAAATGTGCAGCAAGTGCAGCGAGTGTTGTCAAGGATCTAGACACAGCGTGGACGCTAGCTCCACGCCAGGATCAGATTCCGAGACTTCAGGTAAACCGCAGAGGTTTTTAAGGATGCCGCTTGGGCGAGCACGGCCCGGTAGAAATTCGACCTCCTCCGCAGCTCGTCGAGCGAAAGATCTCGCTATCGATTCCCCTCTACGCACGATTATAGCCGCTCCGGGATCGCGTTGCCCGGCTCGATACAAAACACTCGTTCAGCGTTTCCGCCAGTCGGCGCGCTTCTTTTCGTCCGAACCGAAGCAACCGGGCGCGGGTCATCCCCGGCGATCGTTTAGGGGGCAGGAAATCGTCGAGCCGTCGACGCGCAAACGAGTTTGTCGCGAGAGCGAGAGCATCGAGCATGGCGAGGAGCGAGGCAACGATTGAAAAGAGAAGAGCGCAGCCTCTTCCTCTTCCAGTCACTTTCGTCTCGCACCCACGCGTTTGCAGGCCTTTTCCCTTTTCGATTTGCCTGTGCTTCGAAAGGTTTATCGGGAAGCGTTTTCGCGTTAGACGTTATTAGTCGTTTGTCATGGAAATTTGCCGAGGCGGGCCGGCGCGAGGCTCGCGAGCACCTATGCAGTTTGCACCTATGAGCTCGACGCGACGACGAACGATCGTGCCGAAGCAAAAGTGAATAGACGATCGGGAGGCTACGCGAAGCGACGCGACCCACTTTGTCCGAACCTCGGGGATACCGGCATTCAAAGTTTCCACAACTTAGCCGTCGTTCATCTCGCTGCAGGGCCGAACGGTGCTAATGGATGCGTATCTCCTTTTCTTGTTGCAGAAGAGGAGTGGAATTCGGATGGCAAGGGTCGACACTCCAACGACACCGGTGAGTCTGTCTTTCCGCCTTTCGCGAGTTTCATCCGTCCATGCTGCTTCTTCGGACCGGATCGGTCCTGCCGCGGACAAATTGGAACAGACTTTCCCTAGCATCCCCTTTCTCTCGCTGCTCGCCGTTCGAACCGGCACGCGTTACAAGCTTAACCCCTGGAATCGGCAAAGTCGTCTGTCGGGTTTCCTCGGTTCGTGTTTCAGCAGCGACACGGCACCGGTCGTCTCCCTTCCTTCACCCTTCCGCCACCCTTCCGCCACCCTTCCGCCACCCTTCCGGCTGCCTTTCGACGCGCGAAAGCGATACGTCCCACATCTATGCTGCCTTCCTTCCTTCCTTCCTTCCTTCCTTCCTTCCTTCTCTTTGGCATCGCCTCTTGTTTCTCGTTTCTCGTTCTCCACGTTGCTGCTCCACCGTTTCTGCAAACTCGGAAGGGGGCTTGCCGCTATTCGAATCCTTTGCGCCATCGTCCGATAGCGCGTGCCTAATACGAGCTACGATCCAATAATCGAATCGAATCGTCCGCCCTTAATTCCGCGAAGCCGATTTCGACGCCGACGAGACTCGACCGCGCAATCTCGTGCTTTCGATATTGGAGCTTCTTTCGCCGAAGCGACGATCATTTCCCGTGACAGAAGCGTGCGCAGCGTGCAACGCGTGCATCTACCTATGATCGATCGATCGCGCGGGGCGAGAAATTGAAGAGCAAGTTCAGGGACCCTCGGTAAATAGGTGCGATGCATCCTCCGTCGGTCGCGGCTGCACGCGCGTCGCTCGTTGCCAGCGAGATGGCGCGACCCGTTGCGACGCCAGGCGTCGCGGCGCTCTCCGTTGCGGGGCAACTCGAGGCGGCGGCGTCGCGATCGTCGGGGGCGCCCTCGCCGTCGGTGGACGCCGGTCGAAACGAATCTCGTGGCAATCTTTTCAAACGGATCCTCGCCACACCCTGGTGTGCTAGTTTTCCAGTGGAAAATTCGCGGTGCGCGGTCGCTTTCCCTTTCGCTTTCGCTTTCGCTTTCGGCATTCGGCTCGTTTTTGTCCGTCTTTCGCGGGAGGATGCACTTGGACGTCGTGTACGGTCGCGCATTCGGGGGATGTCATCGGAATGCGGATGAGAGTGGAGCGGTCTGGAGGTGTGTCATCCGTATTTCGCGTCGCCGATAATGGAGGCACGTTCATGGCCATCTCGCCGTACAGCCCGGACCGATAGGCTGCTATTCCTTTCCGTGAAGAGCGGCTCGCTTGTCGCGGTTTTCCCTCTGAGCGGAGAGGGATCTCTCTTTTGATTTTCTTCGCCCTTCTCGCGGCGTAGGACGGCGACACTCGGCGGATCCTCCGCCAACTAATATTGATTATAAAAGCGACGGGGCAGCGGTGGCGATGGCGATGGCAATGGCAATGGTGTGGCGACGATAGCGATGGCTATGGCGATGGCGGTGGCGATGGCAGTGGAAGCGGTGGCGTCTGCGGCGTCTGTGGCGTCTGTGGCAACGGGAACAACGATCGAAGCCGCGCATCCCTTTTGCTCGGTTCGCTTTCGCGCATCCGGCTGCTGGCAGTAGTGCGATCGTGGTTCGAAAACGACAGTGGCTATCGCGAAAAGTGTTTGACGGTTTGTTTCCGTCTGGCGAATCGGTGCCCATCCTCGCGCGCACCTCCGATCGGACGAGGAACGAGATGCGAGTAAGCGGGAAGCTTGGTCGACGGCCCAGTTCGTACCAGTAAGCTTCCGTCGAGTGTCCGGTGAGTAGATTATTCCGGTTCGTCGGGGTTGCGTCGCGTTTCGGGAATCGTTCTTCGCTCGAATCCGATCGATGATTTCACGCGGACGGGGTGGGAGGAAGGGAAAAGAAGATGCTTCCACCGCATTCGAGGATCGCGAATTCGCGCGACCCGTCTAGAGGGTGGAAACGTAGGAGCCACGTGGACGAGAGCATCGAGTCGGAGCGGCGCATTCTGAATAACGCAGAAGCGTCGTGCTCTCACGCACGCACGCATGCACGTGCACAGTGATGCGAATGTTCTCCCCCCCCTCATTCTACCCCGAAGCCGTTCTCTAGCTTGAAAAGCGATATAGATTTTTCTCTCGACGCACGCTCGATTCAGAGATAGCCACGCGTGCACCCCGCGCTAAATTCCACTCGCGCCCGTACCTATCGCTCTCGTCGGAGGAGGGTGAAATCGAGGGTACGATGAATGCGCTGCCCTATAACCCAGACCCCTTTTCAGCAACTCTCTTCCGATCCACGCCCTTCGTCTGCCTCCAATCGTCGCGTCGTATGCTTTCTCTCCTTCTATTTCTGTCCGGGCGGTTTCGATCGTACAACTTTTCGAACGCGAAAGCGTCGCGCTGCACTCCTCTGCGAGGCAAACCGCGCGTCCAACGGTTCCCGTTACGACCACGAACAATTACGGTTAATTAACGCGAGTCGTGGTCAACCTCGGCGAGTTCGTTGAACTTTCGGCCGAACGAATCGTCCCCCCGAGGGCCCGTGATCGCGCGAACCAAGGAGCGAAGGCAGAGAGGCGGCAAAATCTTTCCTTCCCGTTGGCCGAATGAAGGGCGACACCTCGCACCTACTCCGCGCGTGTCCACCCGAGAGACAGAGGCGAGCACCAGTTGCATTTGGAGAGGTCGGGACCCTGCCGCGGGGATTCGCGTCGACTCATCGTCTATGCCGATAGTGGTAATTGAAATCGGTCGAACCACGGGCTCGCGTGCAACGTAATCCTAATCGCATTCTATGGATCAAAGTCTGCCGACGAATTCCCCGTCTCCACGGTGCTCTCGTTGCCCTGCCTTCTCGTTCGGTTTACCTGCACGGTTACAGTAGTCGCGCTATTTTCGCGCCCGACGGACGTCCGACGAGCCGACAGGAACTTGCAAATTGGCCGACGAGAAACTGCGCTTTCAACGATATCGTTCGCCTGCCTGGGCATGGAATGCAAGCGGTAATCGCGCCGTTTGCTCACGAGTCAGGGATATCGTACGTACTTGCGGCTGAACGAAGCAATATTCTACGTATCTCGGTGCATTGCAGCCCTATCGACCAAACGGAATCTTATCTGCGGCGACTGTAGATTAGATTTCTGGACGATCGGCCGGCCGGCGAATAATGGAGCAGGCCTCCGTTGATTCGTCGGGCCGCTCGTTCCCTCGTTCCCCCGTTCGCTCGCGCGCGCGTCCAGCTATTCTGAAAATAAACGCGCTCGAGATTCTGGCGGTATCGTGGTTGCCAGTGCCGGGCGTATCGTCGAGAGCATCGCGCACTAGTTTCATCGCGCCGGCTGATGCGCGTGTTCTTCTTTTTCGCCACGCAAGTTTTCGCTGCGGAATTTCGCTCGGACGAGCGAAAGCGAGTCGAGAGGGGCCAAGACAGGGAGATCGGTCCTCCTCGTTTACTTCGGACCAGTTTGCGCTTTCTTTGCGGCCGGAGACGCACGGTCCGTAGGTTTTTAAATCGTCTCACGTGCGTTTCTCGCCACTATTTCCGACTGCTAGTACGCGCGCGTTATTCTCGGCCGCGTGTACCGACAACTGTCTGCCAAATAGGTCGGACAGCTGGATGCGAAGGGGCAAGGAGTTTCGTGGAGGCGAACCAGCGACGGGAAAAATGAAGCTGTGACTTTGCAATCTGTTTCAGGTGGGTCCGGCAGGGGGGAGAGTGAGGCAGGCTCGAACGAAATTCCAGGCGGAAGAAGAGGCGGCATCGGAATTGGCATCGGCGGCGGAGGGGTCGGCGGCGGTGGAGGAGGAAGCGTGTTGGGGGTGGGCGGAGGTGGCGGAAGCGGAAGCATCGGAGGCAGCTCGGTGGGTAGAAGCGGATCGGGTGGCGGCGGCCGATCGAGAGACGAGCCGAGGAGGCACACCCTCGGCGGCGATCACCAGCCGTCTCTCCATCATCAGCAGTTCAACGCGGCCCAGCAACTGCACCCCCTTCATCCCCATCACCTGCCGCCGCCACACGGCCAGTACGGTACGCCGCCCACGCGTCACACCACCATGGATCTCGAGGTGAATCTTTACTCCAGCAACATGTAAATACATATACATATTCATTTTCATACTCGTATTCGTATTCATTTTTATTGCTTGCACTCGCGATACACTTTTCGAGTGCCAATGCCACGGCAGCGTCACCGCGACACTTGGAATCGTCGTCCTGGCTCTGCCGCCTTTCCCTCCACTGTTTTCTCCGTTTTCCCATTCTCACATCGCACCGCGGGGGCTGCGAGAACCGCGGCTGTTCCGCAGCACGACGAGTTTGGATTCGACGCGAAAGATGGATTCTCCTACGACAAAGAAATCGGTTGGGCGCGAATCAAGGGGATCGCGTGCTGCGATAGCGGCGATTATGACTGCAAGGGGTGGTAAGGGGCGGTCGTTGCCGAAGCAGCCAGCAAGATATATACTTTAACGGGACGGGATATTCCGAGGTCAAGAACCGAGTACAAGTAACGAAGGGAAGAGATTAATTGAGCCGCATCCACCTACGCCGTTCTCGTTTCTCTTGTCTCTTGCCCTATTGCCTCGGCCGTAGTTATTCGCGTTCAAACAGCGTTCGTATTTTCGCGGTCGTTCGTCTATTTTCGGGCGTGCCTTTCAGGAGTTCGGGCGTACGCCCGAGTGCCGACGAACTGGATAAGCAGCGCAGTCGGCAAACGTCAGCCCTCGCGCGACCGTCGTCGATCGTTGTTTGTAATCAGCTCGATGGCCCGCTGCGCGTAACAAAACTAAGCATCACGCATTGCCTCTGCTCGATTTTTCTTCCCTGCAACTATATTTTTCTCATTTTCGTCCCGGATCCTTCTGTCCCTCTGCCCCTCTGCCCTTCCGCACTTCTGCGGAAACGGCCAGAGAGTGTGAGAGAGCGAGAGAGAATGAGGGAGAGACAAGTTGGCGAACGCGCGAGATTTTTGCAGAAGAAGAAAGTCAGCAAACCAGCCAGCCTCGAACCCGAGAGACGCGGCGAGCACCAGTCGACTGTGCCGGGTCGATTATTTCGCGATCGCATTGTTTCACCCTCCACCTTATCACCTTTTACCTTTTACCGTGTGCAAAGTACATTTTCCAGCGAAACCCTTTTCTGTGCCACGCATATATACATACATCTAACTGGTTTACTCGTGTGTGTGTGTGTTTCCGTGTACCTGTGGCCGCTGTCAGATGGGGACCAAGTCTCGCCAGAGAAAGGTAATTTTCTCCTTTCTCTCGTTTATTTGTAGTCGCGTGTCCCTGCTCGGCCAGCTTGTGCCGTTTCGAATCGGACGGTGTAGCATGCGACCCGTTCACCGTCGCGTTCGGTCCGGCCGATTCTTTCAACCTTCGATTGTTTCAGTCGCCTCTTCCACGCGGCGGATACCCGCACCCCTCTTCGGCAATGCTGTTCGACGACGACCCGGGCATCATGTCCGAGGTGGAGACGTCCAGTACTGGATTTCGGCGGGGCGCCAAGCAAAGAAGCAGCCTCCCCGTCGTACGAACCCCTAGCAAAACTCTGGAGCGACCACTAGGTAACTCACGACCCGCGATAGAATCGAAAGCGCGTGGCTGCTGACCCGCAGCTTCCCCGCTGCTCCGTGCCCATGTCCGTGTCGGACATTACTGACAAAACGTTGCGTTTCTGTGGACGATTCCTTAGGTCTAGTGTTCCTGCAGTACAGGAACGAGACGAAGCGGGCGCTCTTACCCAACGAAATCACAAGCATAGACACCGTCAAGGCGCTCTTCGTCCGAAGTTTTCCAAAGCAACTGACCATGGAGTATTTGGACAGTCCTCACGTAAAGGTTTACATACACGACAGCAACAAGGACATGTTTTACGAACTCGAAGATCTCAGGTACTGTCGTCGGTGACTAACGCGCGCCCTGCCAATGGACAAGGCCGAACCATATCGTGACGGTCTCCGTTCTCCGTTTCAGATCGCATCTGAGAGACATCCGAGACCGTAGCGTCCTGCGACTGTTCGAGAGCACCGACGGCGTCACGGGGATGCCAGGACCATTGGGAGTATCGGGAAGCGGAGCGGGACTGCCTCCGCACTGGGAAGATCAGAGTTACTTCAGCGAGCCGGAATT
This sequence comes from Nomada lathburiana, assembly GCA_963667235.1. Classification (NCBI taxonomy): domain Eukaryota; kingdom Metazoa; phylum Arthropoda; class Insecta; order Hymenoptera; family Apidae; genus Nomada; species Nomada lathburiana. The sequence continues at coordinate 20,948,969 of OY763899.1, read as the reverse complement.
CGACAGCGAGTATCAGCATCAGCATATTCACAAAAGCAAGGTCAGATAGCTTCACGGCTACTAGTTTGTAGAATTTATTGTTCAGCGACGCGCGGTCTTCTTCCTTCGTTTCACGAACTCGGTCGACGCAGGGGTGGGCAACGCAGTCGCCCGTCCGAAGCTTAATCTAGGTGCGCCGTGTAGCTACGCTAAGTAATAAATTATACACGCGTAGGTATCGCACGGTTGATCGCGTAATCGAGCTAACGGTTTCGAGATTCGACGCGTCGCGGTCGCGCCGGTCTCCTCTCGAATTTACGGCACGTAGGAGAGATCCTGTGTCAGAGATAGGTAGCGGCTAGCGTTATTTGCGCGCGCGATAACCATAAATCCTTGGCAGTGTACGGAGCCGTATGCACACTACGCAGAGATTATCGTCTCTCGATCGCATTGGATCGCTTTGGAACGCTTTGAAACGCTTTCGAACGCTTTCGAACGCTTTCGAACGCTTTCGAACGCTTTCGAACGCTTTCGAACGCTTTAGAACGCTTTGCACGCTTGCACAGCTGGAATGTGTACGGCTCCGGAGTAGAGTTTTTTAGGGACCGATCTCCAGCCCATGAGCAACGCTTTCTCGAACGGTTCCTCGGCGCAGCCGTCGCAAGTGTCCATTATCATCTTGACCTCGGCCTCCGCCGGTTCCCTTTCGTCGTCCTTGTTCTCGTACATCGGCAGCTGGAGGCCAAAGTTGGTGAGCCCAGCAAAGTATTCGGTCTCCAGTCCTTGATCGATGTATCCGTCGTCGACGATCAGCCCGTCGCTCAGCTGCACCAGTCCCCGTTTTCGCTTCTCCGAGTCCCGTTTCTGCAGCTTGTCGCCCCACGCGCCCTCGGCTTCTTGGTCGTCCACGAGCGTTGCCTGAAAGTAGGTCGATTAGAAACGATCTACCAACCCCGTTCGTTCGTTCGTTCGTTCTCGCTTACCTTTGCGTCCGCTGGGCCCTCGACGTAATCATCGGAGTCTGCTTCTCTCTTCTCGACCGCGGATTCCTCGCTCCCGGTCTCCTCCAGAGCAGGGTCCAACTCTTTGCTCCCCGTTTCGCTTCCCAGCGAATTTTTCTCCCTCTTGAAGAGATTGCGATACGGGCCGTCCTGCAAGTTGGCCGTCGCGTCTGCTATTCCGGTGTCCAGGGGCAAAGCACCTGTGGGCCGCAGGTTGCCGAAGAGCTGGCTAGACTGCCGCGGAAACGCTGGCGAATTGGTGTAGTCGGTATTCGGGAGCACGAACGGTTGAGGAGGTGGGTCTCGTGGCACCAGCGCAGGATGCCGCACGGTAACGCCGCCTTGGACGATTTGCACCGAGGTCCCAGGATTGATTTTCACCTGCGGATTGATCTGTCTCCCGGTGAGGAAGGGGTGCTGCGGAGAGGGTGGAGCAGTCGCAGCAGGAGGCGGAGTGGGCCTCGGGCTGCTGTTGCCGGTCTCGTGCTCGTACCGATGAGCATGGTGGTGCTTGTGATCCTTGTGAGCCTTCCCAGCGGTTAACGCGACTCCGTACAGCTGCACCATCGTCACTTCGCCCAGATAGCCCCCAGAACCTGCCGACAATTCACCTTTACCTCTCTCTCCGCCCTCGCGGTGTGTTCTCTCGGTACCGTCGTTCAACGGGAAAGGGAAACGCATCGACGAAAAAGTTTCTCACCCGATGGAGCACCCTCGCCTTCCAAAAAGCCTCCGCCTAGTTGTCGCTGCTCCTGTCCCGTGATAGGCACACCGCCTCCCTTGATCACGTGTCCGACCAGCTAGCAGGGCGAAAGCAAACGGGAGCGAATTAAGGTCGCGTTAATTTATCGCGGCCGGTAGCAGGGATTTCCGTGCGGCTGAAAATCGGCAGCTCGAACCGGACGCGGTTCCCTCCTACCGAGCAGCGTCGTTTCCAAAGATCGCTTTCTACTCGACTTTCGAGTACAGTACGCGACGCGAGCACGACAAATGCACGGTACATTGGCAGAGCACCGTGGCATTGGCCGCTCGTCGTTGGCGTATCGAGCGGGAGAGCGGTGATTCTTTCGCGTCGAAGCCCGGAATGCCTGCTTACCCTGTTGTTGAACCCGCGACCTACGCGCTCGTCGTTGACCCAGATCTGCCATTCTCCGGTACGGCCGCTCCAGCTTTGGCAGGAGTGATACCACTTGTTCAGCCGCAGCGGATAATTCAGCCTGTACAAGTTGTGCCCGTCGATGTTCATCATGTAGTAGGAACTCCTGGCGGTATTGGCCACCCAGGAGAGGATGCCCCGCGGTTGATCTCCGACTTGAAATCAAGTTCACTCTCGTTAGGCAATAATCGGCCGGCGCGGTATTTCGGAGCGGAACGACGCGAGGAGGAGGCGGAGCCGCGCGAAGCAACGGGGACCGCGCTTCGCTCGAGAAAGGCACCCCATCAACGTACGCCGCGATCGAGGAATCCGAACTTTCGCTTTCACGCGCCGCTTCCTCGGGTTCGAGGGTAAAAAGCAAAGGTGGAGACGAAAGGGGAAATCTTACCTGCGTACGAAAACAGCGGATGGTCGTTGGAATGGTTGTAAAATTTGGTCCACATGCACAGAGTAAACTCCTTCATGTCCGGTAGCTCCGTCTTGTAGTGGACGTACTGCGAAAGAAAGGGGAGATTGGCGACGACAAACATCCAAGCCGATGTTCCTTTTTCTTACCCCCTTGGCCGATTCGTTTCGCGGTCGAGGCGAGCGCGTTGAAAAAGAAGCGGGAGAACCAGTCGGCACGGCGCCCCGAGATCTTTTTACGCTCCTCGCCTGTTTTCCGGTTAGCCACTTGTCGAATCGCGTCGGGCTCGTTGCACGAGAGACGCGCGTGCAAGTAGTAAGTAGGCGCGAAAACGGCCGAGTTTCGCGTGGCGCGAGGAAAGGAAGGAAGAAAGAAGGAACTATCGAGTAGGTCGGTTCCGTGGCCCGTGGACGACGCCGCGGCGCGGAGGAGCAGCGCGTTTTCTCCTACTTTCGTTGCCACGATTCGTGTCATTTTGCTCGGCCGTAGTGCCGAGTTCCCTCGACCGTGAAACGAGCAACGAATTCTCTGGACGGGAAGGAAGCGTATCTCGAGGAGAACGCATTCGCGTCCATCGATTTCACTCACCTCGAAATAGAGCTGCTGGTTCATCGCGATCTTGTAAAGGGTGCACCGGTCTCGGTCGTGTGGCGCCAATAGAGACGAGGGTGCCGCGTCGTAGGGGATTTGCGACGGGGCGCTGTCAAAGATAGAGGCGTCCCGATGCAGAATCGGGGCCTGTGGCGTTTGATAAGAGGGTCGCCAGGCCGTGGAAATGGCCTGGGCCGTGGTCCAGGCGAGCAGGCCCTGCAGCAGTAGAAGGATCGCCATCTCGTTCGGCGGGTGACTCTTCCTCTTCCTTCCTCCTTCTCCTCACGGGAGGTAGAGTCGGCGAATGTACGGGAGGCAGGAAACGGCCTGGTGTCGGATCGAATAGGTTTCGTTAAGCCTTTCGGTTGGAAACTTAGATTCGCGTCAGTCCAGATAAAAATTTGGATTTCTAGCGACCGGCGCGGCCCATCGTGGAACCATCTGCAACCTCGCCCGTTTTGTCCCTGCGTTGATCTCGCGCAGGCGTGCGATCAACGATCGCAACGAGGAATCGCGAAACAACTAGCTACGTAATTGCCCCCCGAGAGCGGCAGAGTTCGTTTAATCCGCGACGGCGTTCGGAATATCGGGCAACGCGATCGGCTCGTCGATGGTCGGCGTTAATTAAAAGCGCGAAAGTTATTTCAATATCCGACTAACGGTACGCGGGGAGAGATCGAAGCTCGATCGAAGTTATCTTATCCCTGTACGGGCGGTCGGTCGTATCGACGAAGCTGGGTTCCACGGAAAACGTGCATGCACGTAAACTCACCGAGAGGCAAACACCGATGGACTCTGCGCGATAGAGGGAGGTAGATCCTCGCGGTCTCAAAACAGAAAGGTAACTGTCCGCTCGTTCAGCTCGGTGTAGGCCTCGTAAGCTCGCAAGAGGCCCGCACGCCTCCTACCCGCTTGGATTCGCCTTTTTCTTTCCTCCCTCCCTCTCTTCTTTTTCTCTCTTTTTCCCCCTGTCTCTCCCTCTCTCTCTCTCTCTTCCTCCTTTTCCTCCGCGGGCCTCCCATTCTCGGACTTCCTACGGGCCACACAGTGTACACATGCACAGGATGCGCGTACAATCGCGTCCCCTTTCCTTCCTCCGGGATTGGCACGCGCGTCGCATCTAGATCTAGATCTCGATCAGATATCTTTTCGACGAACGAGTGCTTGGAAGTTTTCCTTCGCAACGTTCGTGGAAGCCCAAGGGGGCAGTTACGAAATTCGGGCGCGAAAGATCCGGGTTTCGCGCCACCACGGGTCCTGGACGGATGCCCCGGGCTTTCGATCGGAGCCGCGCGAGGTCGAATTCTTGCCCGATGTCAACTCGACGGAGAACGATCGCGCCGCTCGTACCAATGTGGAAATCCGTTTTCCGACTCGCCTTCGTCTCGCTCGGAATTAGAAGGTCTGCTCGGGAATTAGAAGGCTGCGTTCTTTGATCGCTGAGCTCGGCCACGGAATCGTAGCGGCCGTCGTTCACGTTTTACGAGGAGAGAATTGAAACCGAACGGCTGCCACGAGACGGCGCGGCACGCCGCACCTCGAACTTGGACTCTATCGATTCGAGGTTAGAACCATTGAAACTTTCGCTGATTATAGAGAACCGCAAGCTCGAGGTACGGCGAGCGTTGTACAATAAATGATAAATGCATACCGTCGCGGTCGCGATACCGGAAGCCTCGTAAGATATTCTAGAGAAGAAAGTATTCTTGCTGGAAGCCCGGTCCTCTCCTTTCTACTTCCCCCCAGAAGACCGGAAGGTAAGAAAGGAAGGAAAGAAGGAAGGAAGGAAGGAAGGACGGTGCGGGGGTCGGCGAAAGGACGACTCGCCCTGGAAAATGAAAGTCGATTCTTCGCGCAATTGCAACGCTCGTAGAAATCGGAGATTGTTTCGCCGCCGTTTCCCCGCCGTTTCGTCGCGACGCGCTCGCCGGCCGAAAAGCATCGCCGCTGATGATGGACCGCAGGTGGATATTTCGCTGCACCTTCGGTCCGACGCGGCCCCGCTCGTTTCTTTTCTCGTTCCTATTTCTCTAAATACCTGGTCGCGCTTTAGAAGGTAGCGCAGTTGCCCCGACTATACGATTGTTGCCCAATGCCCCACGCGGCTCCGTAAATCGTGACTGCGAGGTTGGCGTCGATCAGCGGCGATCAGCGTCGATCCCTTTTCCCTTGACGATCACTGACGACGAGCGAAAGAAATCGGCCGCCGCCCGATTCGAAGGAGAGCAGCAACGCGTAGGAAGCTGGCCGATTGGGTAAGAAGGTTGACGGTGGATGAAAGTGTATCTCTTTATTAGATAACGATACAGCAGCGTTACGGAAACGATACGGCAGCGTCGGTCTGGCAATGGAAGGTGCCCGCGGCTATCGTTACGCCGATCGTTGCGTCGATCTCTGCTCTCGAACGCTCCGGTAGAATTTCCAGAGCAAATTGGGTGTTTCCTGGAACGAGACGCGCGCGTTGTCGCCACGTTGGATGGATTACGTGACCGCGAGGCCGTGAAAGAGGGTCGAGCGGCCCGTAAAACCTGACCACGCGATTTTCGGTGAAAGTGAAAGCAGTTGGCGAACGGGGTACAACGCGGTGCGCCGGTGAAACCGAAGTTGAAACACCGTTGCATCCGGCCGGGAGGAGCGGGTAGAGCGGTCGATTTTTGCTATCGACGTGGCGCAATCCTCGCGTACCCTCGCGTACCCTCGCGCAGCCTTGCGACCTGAAATTCTATGCAAAACACGGGCAAGGTTTCGGGGTCGGAATCGAGGCGTCGATCTCCTTCGCGATAGATACCTGTGCGTCGCGTCCCGCCGAACCGGCAATTCGATCTCGTAATCTCGCATTGAGAAATATTTTCTGAGCGGTGAAAGTTGTCGAGATATCTTCCGGGCGTATGGTCGGCCATTACCGAACGGAGGTCCATAACATCGGCGACGCGTTGCGCAACAACGCATCTGCTCCGGGTGTCGCGAAACGGGAAAATGTCGACTTTTCAATTCGACCCTGGCTCGCGCAAAAAGCCCGACCGTTTCGTGCGATACATCCGTCTCTCCTCGGTGTTGCAACGTCGCTCGATTGTTTCACCGGCGTTTTTCCGAGATTGCGGCCTGCAACCGGCCTGCTGCAGGCTGCGCCAACGCACCTGAATTCGATCGCCGCCCGAGCGAGACGCGAGACGATACCGCCGATACATCAGCTATTCGGTGGTTGCTTCCTGCGCTCGGGACAAGTATTTCGGACGGCTGCCTCTTTTCCGGCGGCGGCAGGGGCGCTGTGGCGTGGGGAAAGAGACGGGGGCGGCCTTGCCCGCAGCTCCGACCCTCGCGTTCCACGTTTCCGTTGGTCCGCGCGTAAAGGTCGCACCGAGTATTCGCTTATTTGCTGGAACGTTGATCCACCGAAACGTTTGTTCGGGACAGCGATACCGTCTATTCGTCTATTCTATTTGGAGCACGTTCGATCGGTTTCGAGCGTAACGAGAATGCGCGCGAGCCTTCGAGCGATACCTAGAAGTTGCCGCAATCGCTGTTGACGTTCTTCAGAACGGCACCGCCGAATACGCGGACCGGCGTTCTGGTCCACGAGATCAGCATCGCAGGGCCTCCCACGAACGGGCTTCCCCTGCCGATCTCGCATCGGCCGTAACACAGTTTCACCAATTGCAGCCCGAGGGGCTCTTTCTCCAGAACGGGCAGCTGGATCGGCGTCGCAGTCGTCGTCGTCGTCGTTGTCGGCAGCGGCAACGCCCAGTGGTGATCGACGTCCCGACGTCCTCGAGCTCGAGGGAATATTGGAAAGAACGCGTACCGCGATTTCCCCCTCGTTCCTGCCGGTGGTTCGTGAACGGTGTCGCGCTGCGTCAGTTTCGCCGAAATCCTCGCAAAAAGCGGCAGCTCGGCGAAATCGAAGGTGGACGTGGACAGCAGCTGCGTAGAGTTGCGGGTGGTGCCGGGCCGATAGCTCTTGGGACCTGTGGGATCGAACGCAGAGGCCAGCAACAGATTGAAGCCTAAAACCGAACCCTCGATACCGTCCTCGAGCCCCTTATCAAAGTCCGTGTACTCCTGGCCAAGCACGATGTCTCCTCCGGCTGGAATCGTGTGGCCCATCGTCTGCGGGCACACGCATACTTTTATACGAGCACGTAGCACGTTTCTCGAAATCTACGAACCTCTTTCGAATCGCCTCGAGCGTGGAGGCGGCCGTCGATCCAAACACCGTAACGTCCGTGCTGATTTTCCCAGCTCGCGCACACGTGGTACCAGCGATTCTCCCGAATATCGGTCGACGTAGAGCACACCTGTTTCCCGCCGATCTCCAGATGCATGTTCCTTCCGCGGGACGATATCCACGCGCGTGCGAGACGTTCGCGTTCGTTTTCTGCGAAATTCCACCGCCGCCGTTAGCGCTCTTTCTCCTTCGGTGTAAAAGTCGGCCAAGTAGGTGAACGAAAAGCGACCACCGCCTGATCTTCCGCGCGGTGAAAACGCTTTTCGCGGCCACTTGCTTACCGTTGGTTGCGTAAAGGCGCACGGTGCACGCTTTCGACCGGGAACGCTCGCGTTTCCCCGCGGTTTCGCCGCGGTTTCGCCGGGTTTACTTACTCGAGTACGAGAATATAGAATGAGGGTGCGTTAGATCATCGGACTCCATCCACAGGCAGAAGGTAAACTCGGTGATTTCAGGCACCGGCAATTCCCACCGCAAAAACTGGAAACGCACCAATTCTCTTTAACGATCTGGCATTCCGATCCTCGCCTTAAAAGTGCACGCGGGAATTGCTAATAGACAAGGCCATGAAAGGTAATCTCGATCGGAATGGGGTAATTCGGTGTCTCCCCGCGCGTTAGCTATAACAAGAGTGCTGCGTTCACGAGGCTCGCGCGAATATCCAGGAAATTATTTCCCATTCGACGAATGCGACAAACAACCGAGAACGGGACGGGAATTCGATGCGGTAACAACGGCCGATTCGATCGGACCGATTCACCCGCGCCCTCCCGCCAAACGAAATCGCGATCGAAGCTCGCTCACCTGGATGTATCCCTTCTGAGTGAGCTGCACTTTGTGCATGCTCGTCCCGCGTGGCTCGCGCCGCTTCCCTTCGACCACCGTGGACGTTTCCATTGACGGCAGCAACGCTAGACCGAGAAGGATCAGGCGTGCGAGGTCGAGAGCATTGTCCCGAAGAATCTTGGACGTCATTACGTTCCTCTTCTCTCGCTAGTTCTCCGCTCCGCGTGCATGCCCTATGTGCCCTGCGAACGAATCCTCCCTTTGATCCTAGCCGGGAGGTTGGCTCGGTCACCTGCTCGTCTCGGCTCGAGCTGGCGTTACCTTTGCTTGCCCGTATCTGGATATCGGCGAGGAGTCGGACGTTGGTCGCGGGCGCGCGCGATTATCGAGGAGAACCGGTGCCGTTGCGGCGAACACTCGTCGCGAATAAGCCGAACTAAGGTGGAAGGCCGGTGGCGAAGCGGGCGTGCTCGAGGTCCCGCGAGCGCGCCGAAGCCGAAGAGGGCTGGAGGGAGGAGGAGGAGGACCTCGACTCCCGATTCCAGCTGGGAAACCGTTTGCCGGTTCGTTTCATCCGCGTCCACGACCAACTTCCGGGACACCGGGCCCATCCTCGAATATTCGAGGCGTCGTCGTCGCGGCGCTGGCACGCGTTTGCCCGCGAAACTCTCACCGCCCCTTCCCCTCTGTCCCACCTTCCCCCCTCCCCCTCCCACTGCCTCTCCCGCAGCGAGGCCTGAAACTAATAATTGTGCAACGATTATGCAATCTCCCGGCAGGGGAGGGAGCACGAGTGCGTTAGATAATGAAAATCCTTCCCAAATTTCGGCAATGCCCGCGAGTCGTCGCTGGCCGGATCTCGTTCCGCGTTCCACTAATCCGGCCGAGCTACTTTCGAAACCGCGATGGCCCTCTCCGATCTCGCCTCGCGCCTCGCGCCTCGCGCCTCTCGCGGAAACGAGAAAAATGAAACGGAAGACGAAAGCAAATTGGCGAATGGGCCTAGCGAGATGCTCGCGATTCCACGGGACTGCTCCACCGAGAAATCTATAGCCCGTAAATGGAAACGAAGCCGCGAGAATCGTTGAACCTTTGCGAATCGTAAAGTAACCGTGAAATTGCCGGCTCGCCGTGGCCTCGGTGCGTGCAAGCGAAACCTCTTCGCTCCCGACCCGTATCATTTTCCTCTGCGTAGGTGCAGCGTCGCGAGTCGCGACCTACGCGCCCTTTCTCTCGGACAACGCCGCGAATAATGCCCGCGCGTTCTGTTTCAGACGGCGAAAAACTCCAGCTCCGGGAGCAGCGGCTACTACATCGGAGGAAGCAGCACTCTGCCACGGGGAGGGCAGCTGATGCGAGCGTACAGCCCGGCGACGGTGTCGTCCGTGGTGGGAGGACCGAACGCGACCCCGACGCAGCCGAAACCTGTTGCCGTTCCAGGTAGAGTAGAGAAACGTCGCAACATCCGAGACGCGATTAACGGAGGGACGATTTCCGCGCCCGGCAGGGATGGGTTGTCTCGCGCTCCCGTGCTTGCTTGGCTGGTACTCTGGCAGATTTCGAGAGGCACGAGCGCATCCTTTGCCCGCCCGCAATCCGATGCTTCTCCGCGTTACTGACGCGCCGCGTACACCCACCCCCGCGGACCTTTATCCTTTTCGGCACCGCTTGCAACTTACGACGCTGCAGCCCGCACGACCCGCACGGCCCAACGCCGTTTCCTCGTCGACGACGATCCGTTTTGTGCCTCTGCTATACCGCGCTCGGAAGAGTGCACTCGGAACTGCGACGAGACTCGATCGCGAACGAGCACGGGCAAGACGCGCGTCGGTGGGTAACGCTCGAGTGCACTTGTCCCAAGCGAATTAGCAGTGGAGAACGGCGACGCGCACTGGATCAGCTGGGTGCAATGGTTTTTACTTGGTTTTCCGAACGGTTGGATAGGTGGTGGCGGGGTGCCGCCGGCCAAGCCGCTCCGCAGCTACCAGTGTGGTAAGAGTCCCCTTGGAAGCCTCGGGGGCTCGGCTCGCTTCTCTAGAGACAGCTCGGTCTCCCTCTATAGTATAGCAGGTCAGTAGTACCCTTACAACAACACCGATCCGCCGCCCCAACCCCGAATCTCCAACCCCCCGATCGATTGTCAATCGGGCGAAAAGTTCCTACGCGAGGAACGAGCTCGAGTATTCTCGCTTGAAGCGAGAGGGAGGGCAGAGAAATGTTTCGCGTTCGAAATATCTTGGAAGAAATTCGGTTCGTACGGCGTGCACGCGAAAACGTCCGGTGGGAAAAATGTTCCTGGACGGCAGAAGAACGATCGATCGTTTAGGCAGCGCTCGTTCGCTCCTCGCACGCTTGCGCCCCCGCTTCCGCTAAAACGCTGACGCTAACGCTAACGTTCACGACTCCACAGATCGACTGCACGGGGAAAGTGGTTACATGAGCAGCCCGGAAAGAGGCGGCGGTGTTGGCTCTGCGGCCGGAAGATACCCACCTGGCCCTTACAGCGCCGGAAGCAGCTACGAGGATCCGTATTATTCGCAGTACTCGGGCACCGTCACTCCAGTCATCGACGAGGAGGCCAGGTAACCGGTGTTCCACGCCACGCGTTTTACTCTCACACATATTTATCCTCGACAATCGTCCAACTGTTCAATCCGGTGTCGTTGCTACTTCTTCTCAATCTCGCGGGCTCAAATTGCTCTGGCACTTGCGATTAGTTGGCGTCTTTTAAAGTTGATCGACAAATAGAGAGAAATGGAAATCTCGATCTTGCTCGTGGATGGCTGATAGCGCGGATACGTATGTCTTTGTTGTGGGTGGTGCAGCGATACGGAGCTGTTGGAGGAATCGTACAGCCTTTACGGCGTGAAACCGCCAGGCCGTCCGCCGTCCGGTCCACCGCGATCCCCGTTTCCTCCAGGGGCACCACCACCTTTGCCACCGGGTGGTCAGAGCTACGACGCTACTCGGTATTGAGCTACCTTCTCTTGTGTTCGATAGAACCGCGATTACGAGAGTCAGGAGGTACCGTTGCCGGTGCCGGTTCCGGTTACGTTTCCGCTTCCGGTTACGTTTCCGCTTCCGGTTCCGGTTCCGCGTTGGATCTTCCAATCGAATCGAATCGAATCGAATCGAATCGAATCGAATCGAATCGAATGAGATCCAGTGTCGTGACCGAGTGACTCTACACTTGACGTTGTGTGCCGTGTATCATGTCCGTCTGTCGTCTGGTTCTAATTAGAGTATACGAATGCGCTTGTGAATGCGTCGCCGGCCGTTGAATCGACGACTACCGTTCTCGGGGAGAAGAAGGGGATCGATGGGCTCCCGATATCAATTTGTTACGGCGAAACGCGGAGGGTCGCGAAAAGCGAAAGGCCCGCGCTACCTCCTCTAGTTGCCAGTTATTGTAGTTGGCGTCGACCCTCCCCGAAACGCAGGTCGTTCGTTCGATGCATGTCCGCGAAACGTGAAACGCGAAACGCGACACGCGAAATCTGAGCATGCACGAAAGGCTGCAGGTTGCGTTCGGATCGGAGCGGAGGCGTGAAATTTTCTCGCCCGTCGCGATGACGACGAGCGCGAGCAGTGTTTTGGCCGGGCGATTCTTGCGATTCGATGGAATGTAGCATGCCGATTAGCGGTCGTAGAGAGAGTGTGTATGTCGCGAGTTATGCAAAATCCTTGCACGCGAGTTTCAGTATCGTGGTTACTGTTGTGACTGTTACCTCCAAGTACACGTGCATCCTGTGGAACGCTTTTTGACGGTCACTTGAACAATTAGATTTAGAGTTTGTGCTGCCCGTTTTTCAACATTCTGCGTGTAGAGGACGAGGAAGCATCGACGAGCCCGTGCCACCGATTAATCGTTCCTCGTTCGTTCGTTGCTTTAGGATAAGGGTAGAGCACATGGAGAGGCAGCTGGCGAATCTGACAGGACTGGTGCAAAAAGCTTTGACTCACGCACCGCACCCGAGTCCGTCGCCGAGGGATTATCTCCAAGTTCCCGCGGTACGCGACCCCTACGCGAGAGGACCAGGTACGTTGTCGTTTTATCACTTTTCTAGGCGAACACATCGCTCGATCGTCTGCGTACTCTTCTTCTCGTTATTAAACGCGCTATCACCGGTTTCTTTCCCCGACTACGAAGGAACTACTCCTTCCTTTTTTCCCTCGATTTCCACCTACTCTGTCTTCCTGCCGCAGCCATCTCTCCCTGTCTCTCCTCCTCTCTCGATTTCATTGCCTGCTCGTTCGCCTCGACGCATTCCCCCGTCGAAACGAACGGTTGTATTTCGTATCGATTCGATATGTCGTCGCATTTAAACGTACATAGTAGAAGCGTTAGCTCGTTTCGTTGAACAAGTTTATTCTGCGACGCTTTACCGCCTGTCCCGTCGTTTCCTCTGCGTGAATGTTCGCCCTCCTCCATAGCTTTCTTCTTCTTCTTCTTCTTCTTCTTCTTCTTTTCTTCATTCCTATTCTTCTTGCGGTCATTCGTCGTTTCTACGCGATCCGTTCCTCGGGACTTGCTCGATATCAATTTCGGATACTAACGTTAGTCTGTACAGATCCGATTCGCGGATAGAGGCGTTTCGTCGATCTGTGCCCCCGTTACATGTAAAACGTACGTTTCGCACCGCGAATTATGCGGTAGCAGTGATACGATGTGCCCAGTCGCCAGCTGATCTCGAACGCGTCGATAAGAATTATCGTGGAAGTGGTCCCACGGTAGAGGGAAGAGCGACGTATCACTGCTACGCGTCGTAAGGCGGTGTTCAAATATCCTGAAACCCTGCTGTACAACTGCTTTGTTATTTCGACTGACGCACACACCAGGCGCCGGGGATGAGTTCGACAAACACTCTAGCTCCAGCTCTGCCTCATTGCCAGGTGTGTCTTCTTCATCTTCTTCTATCTTCTAGTTTTCTTCGAAGCACTGTAACCGCTGTATGCAAATATTATTGTATATCATTTATGCATACCTGCGTATACATATTTATATATTTTCATTTTTCTTATTGCTGCCGTTATTATTCTATATCAGTTTCACTCATCAATTGCTCTCGTCATCGTTATCGTTGTTGTTTTTATTATAATTATTGTTAATATTATGAAAATTTATTATTACTGTTGTCGTCGTCGTCGTCGTCGTCGTCGTTGTTACGTTGTTGGTGGTATCGTTGTTATTAACATTATTTTTCCCTTTTTGTACTTTTCGTTATCATCAATCGTCCTCATCGTTATCGCTGTTATCGTTACTGTCGTTATACATTTTATGATAATATCCTGCGTGTAATCAGTGTGATTAAAACGGTTCTCCTTTGTAAAATTCAAGTGTCTCAACCTGCCGTTACAGATGACTCGTACTTAAGGACCGACGTAAAGCCACCGAAATTAGGCAAAGGTGCGGTTCAAAAAATATACACGTATCTTTCATGGTATATAAACCAGTGCATCGTTGGCTCTTTTTCTTTTTTCTCTTTTTTTTTCTCTCTGCATCAACCATAGTTACCGTCGCATTGCACACGCTTTCTCCCTCTTTCTCCGCCTCTCGTGCCGTCCGCCTACTTTCTCTTCTGCTCCTACCGTTTCTGCATCGTTCAGCAGACACGGTGCACGCGCATCTTCCGATAGCACTTGGCACCAGCCCCTCCTCACTTTTCGCGTTACATACTGCTTTTGCTCCGCATCGAATGCTCCGCTCGAGACGCGTCCGTTTGCCCTCGTTCGATTCAATGAATCGTCCTTTCGATGTCGACCGACTTTGCGCTTTACGTTTTCGTTGATGCACGATACGACGAACCTTTAACCATATCCCGGTGTTGGCACAATTCTGTTTTGTTGAAAACTTTTGTCGCGCGCACGCTCTTTTGCTATTCACGCACACCTTTGGCACATCGTCGTGTAAAACATACGCTGATCAACCTCTATTTCAGACAAGTCGGTGTCGTTCGAAAAGTCAGTGTCCTTCAGTGACGAGCCTCCGGATATGAACTCTCCCAAACAGCATTCCCCGCAGCACGCAGGTAACAACTATTGTACATATGTACGCGTACCGTTGATCGTCGTTGTACCACGCGTCTCCCTGACCACTCTTTGCGACGAGACAGTCGAAGCATGCTCTGTAGAAAAACGGTGAAGTCGTACCGAGGACTTTGAGACTTTGAACTGTTCCGTATCCAAGTTTAGTCGCGTCTAGTTCTAGCAAATCGACGAATCTGCATCAGCTCCACCGTTTTTCGTACACCATACGTATACATACGTTTGATATATTATACGTATAGGTAGATAAGATGTATTTCGAACCTAACGAAGAGGTAAACGCCTCGTCGGTGTGTGTTGTTTATACTAACGTTAATAATTCTCTAACGACTTCTCGTGCTATGCCTTCCACCATGACTAGCGGACACAAAACCAACGAAACCGGCGATCAAATCCTCCACGTTGCCGAGGATGTCTTCGCAAGGTAAACTTGTTTCGTGTTTCTACACTTCCATTCTTTGTGTTTCACGTTTTTTTTTTTCAAATACGTCGATCGTTCGGTCGTCGCCTCCCTGGTTTCCGTTTCACTGTTTCGTTTGGATTTTCATCGTCGGGGACAGGGTGTGGCCAGTAATCACCCACTGTTCGTCAGTGTCGTCTACTATCACCCTTCATTCTGACTCCGAGCATTCTTCCGTGCACATTCTTTGCCCGCCCTTTAATCGTGCGAAAGTCTTCGTTAGTCTTTTACGTCCGATCCCTTCGCGCCGCCTCGCGTCGTATCGTTCGAGTCGTTCTGGACGATTTTCGCACGCGTTAACGGGTCGGGATATTTTGCCATTGCTTTTGCTCGTGTGCCCGAGCATACGGATGTATCGTGGTGAATAGACGAGAACAAATGCTTACAGAGAGGGACAGGCACAAGCCAACGCCGCCGCCGAAACCGGCAGCTCTGGTCGCCGGCCAATACGTGTACCGAGACCTGGCTTTGACCCCGGAAATGTACAATCAGCTGCGAGGATTGCAAAAGAAGGCGAAGGATCTCAGACAGGAAGTTAGGAATCTAAGACGAATGTCTCAAGCCCAGGCGCACACCATACGTGAGGCCATCTTGGACACGTTCATCACAATCAGGTACAACGCGATACTCTTCGATATTGATCGATAGCCCGAGCGTTTCGTTCGTTTCGTTCTAACGGGCGTCTACCGTAGAGCAATGCTGCTTTCGTGCGGGGACGCGGCCTGGGACGCGGAAAAAATTCGACTGAGTCGCGAGGAAGACCTCTACAGGCAGGAAATGTTGAGGCTCAAGAAAGATCTGACGTAGGTGTCGATAGTTTATTCCGTTCCTTCCGGTACTTGTAATCCCGCGTTCCAACGATCACATGCACGTGCTCTGAACTTTCTAGCGAGCTGGAGAACACGGTGGAGGAGCTTCGTGGCAACGTCATAAACAAGAAGACAAGGGTAAACATGTCCGACGTGGAGAACATGGCGTTGATAATGAGCAAATCGAGGTGAGCGACCACGCGAACGACAAGTAACGCGCCGGGCGTTCCGTGACCCGGCCACTTTCTTACGCGTTCTCAAACTGTATTTTGCAGCAAAACGGTGGCAGATTTGAAGGTACGATTCCCGAGTCTCCAGGAAGGTATGAAGGGATTGTTGAGCTCGGAAATGGAGATGGTGGTGCGGGCGGAAAAGTTTCTCAAGGAAGAACCCGAGCAACTGGAGTTGGCGTTGAAACGTTGCAAAAAACTCACCAGCACCCTCGTGACGCTGAAACGGTACGCGTTTCATTCGCTGCTTCGTCCGCTTCCCCGACGGTTCGGTACCGATCCATTTGCTAACATCGAAATTTTGTCTCTTGCGTAGCTTGGCCTCGGTGCAGGAGCAGCGATTACCGAACGCTGCGGCGAGCATAGACACCGAAGAGACACCACCGATAACACCAACGTCTGCTCAACATTCCAAGGTAATGCTTCATTTTTTCCCACCCGCTCGCTCGCTCGCTCGCTGTCTTCTATTTCTTTTTTTCGTCCACTTTCTTTCTCTGAACACACACATATATATATATAGCTGTGTGAATATATATATATGTATATCTTTCACTCTCTTCTCACACTCTCTCTCTCTCTCTCTTGATCTTCTCACTCTTTCTCTTTCTCTCTCCCCTTCAATATCTTGCGTCTAGTTACCGATCTGTATCCTCAGAATTTGTCGATCCAGCCTCGATACCCGTTAAAATCCTTCCTCGGTCAATCTCGTTCCAGCGCTACCGCCCGATGCATGTCAAGTTTCCCATAACCTTGAACAATCCTATTCCAATTTACTGCACTTCTCGAATACCTCGGTACCCTTCAAAGAAGGAAGAAAAAACAAGGAAGCGTTTAGTTTTGTGAGCAATTTCGACGATGGAATTTGCTGATCGTTGATCTCTAAACGCATAGGACGCAGGAGAAAAATGCAGCCGGCTTTGAGTTACTCGTATTTATTTGGTCTCTAAAGTATCTAAATCTAAAGGATAACTGTGGGTCCTCGGCAAACTAGACGCGTCAGAGGCACCATTTCACGCTCGCCCAGTTCTATTTTTGAAGAATTCATCTTGGCGAAAATCTGTATTTTGCAACGACGCACAGAAATCTTGCTACTGCAAGCGCATGCAACGAGTGTCATAGAATATTGTCTGGGCCTCTGCATATACGTATATAATATGTATATGTAGAGGGGTACGCTCTATATACTCGTGCTGTATACACGCATCCATGCAACGTATATGTATAAATACGTACACGGGTGTCAACATGCGCACATACGTAATTATTCTCGCGGTCGAGAGGCACTTGAACGCCGAGGAAAACGTGCCAGTGAATACGTATATTCTGCTCGATTTCACGCCACAATTTTATTCCCGATAGCGATGCACCTTATTCGACCCTTTGAAATCCACGAAGGTTTGTTACGTGCGCAACGACTTCCCATTCACCGGCGCACTTTGTTTCCGTCGACAACCTTTCGTGCAATCTTCTTCCCCGACTGGTGGTTCCTTAAGTTGATCGGTCCTTGTTCTCGGCGCACGAAATCTAATGTAAACCTTCCCTGGACACAAAGTCGGTAATCTTCGTTGCCGCGACACGACGATTGTCGCCGACAGATTGGCCTTGCTTGGTAAATTCGACTCGACGGCGTTTCTTTCTAGCGCACCAGTGATTTTCGATATCACGCGAATCTTCCTTCAACTCGTACTTCTGTGTTACATGGACCCCCTCCACCCTCAATAACCCCACAACCAATATTTTCAACCAGTGTTTGCTGTGTCCCGATAGTATAGATATTTTTTATACATTTAGCAGCGTTTGATATGACAAAACGGGTTTCGGTCGTCGAGGCATCGATGAAAAATCACGGCTGAAAGGGTCGCGTTCGCGTGAATTCCCTCCCTCTGTCGGCATTCGAATGGTCGCGCGACCTTCGGCGACCGCGTTTTGTCAGATCATTCTCAATGTTATTAGCTGTCACTAATGAAAAATGAAAATCTGCGTCGCGATGAGATTTTTTGAGGAGCGTACGGCTTTCTCTCCGTTGCCTCGTTTGCAAGAGACGAATTCGAAGAGGCGCGCTGGACGCAAGACAGCGGCGACGAAACTCGATTTTCGTTTCCGTTGTCGTTGTCGACACGCTCGGTCGTCCCTTCGTCCGTTTACATGTTTCACTTTGTCTCTTTCCGATGATACGAGCGAAGCGAGAGGTTCGTCCGGTTTTAACGATGATGATACTACTTTCTTACTCGGTCATTCTATACGAGAATCGCAAGCGACGCGGGTTACGCAGACGCTGTCTCGTACAGCGATTAGCTTGTTAATCAAAGAAATATATCTATCTAAATATATATATATATACATATATTTCTCTTTGTCTCTACTTTTCCTCTCTAATAAGATCTATAGAACGCAAGTTGCAGGCCACAGATAGTGAAAATGATATTAATTTTTTAGTATGGCTGGAAGTGGAGTACTAACTTCAAGGAGGCCATACAGACCAGTCACGAGTAATTTTTTACCAATTCATATTTATAAATTGTTCATTATTATTAACAATATTTCAACTTATTATGATTATTATTATTACTATGATTATTATCATTATGATTCTTATGATTATTATGATTATTATAATTACTACTATTACTACTATTACTACTACTACTACTACTACCACTACTACCACTACTACCACTACTGTTGTTGTTATAATTATTGTTGTTATTATTATTATTATTATTATTATTATTATTATTATTATTATTATCATCATCATCATTATTACATTATCATTATCATTTTCATTATCATTATCATCGTCATCGCCATCGCCATCGCCATCGCCATTATTATTATCTACTATTTTACATCCAACGTATATATATATGTATATATGTATGTATATATATATATATATATATATATATGTATATCTACGTGTTCATACGCCCCAGGCACACTCTCCACGTACACGCGTATTTATTGAAAGGTATCGTACGTCAATCCCGTTTGCATACCACTGATGCACGTACACAAACTCACATGCATATATTTATTATATTAAATATGTGCGTGTGTTGTCTTTTACCGGTACGATGTCTGCCGCAGAAATCGCCATACGTTTCGTAGCTGTTCATCTTACGTAAAATTTGATCGGTTCTTTCCTACACACGCGTAATGGGAGCATCCAGGAGGTAATCGAGTAAAATACCGAGTTCAGTGGTTTGATCAAATTATTCGAGACACATTCATCGAGGTTGATTTTTAAGGGAGCGAGTCGCATCGCGGCAGCCGCACGCGCGCATAAGAACTTCTGTTCGAACCACCGAGGCGTTGTCTGACCAGCGCCGGCCCGTACTACTGAACGCGTACCACTTGCATCCGGCCGAGGCGCTTGAGGCTTACTATCATTTACCCCCTACGATTCTCGGCTGGGCTACGCACTGCGAGCTCTCACTTGGCCTTTTCGCAAAACCTCCTGACTGTTCACCGTGTTGATGTATTTACAATTTATTCTCTAGATGCATACATTTTTGCGACGTTTCGACGATCCACCTCCGTCACGTACATTCGCTCCAATCCATTTCTTATAGTAAGGTGCAACGTTCCCGACACCGTCTCTCGCATCGATAAGGTTTACATTGGATTTCCCGCGGCTGAGCTTGCGACGACGTTAACGAAATAGTGCCTACGTTATCGTCGTCGTATCGTAATTCCGATGAAAATTCAAACGATCGCAAATTTATCATTATCGATTCGAATTTGATTTTGTTGTCGCCTGTGGTGCATTGGCTAGTTTTGGTTCCACGCTCGATCATATCTCATCGTATCATTCTCATTCTTCCTTGCGTCTTCTGCTCATTCGAATCAGCGCCGACGTCGCGCAGTCAGTCACGCGTTGCTTCCGATTCTTATCGAATCGGTTCGCATTTCGTTGGACCATTGCTCGCATCGCCATCGAAACTTTCATTCACCCTGTCTCGTGTCCGTGTCGGACATCGCCACGCTGTATTGTGCACGTATTACGTTATATACACGCGCTCCTTTTCTCTTTTTTCTTCCTTTTTCACACACCCACACACACACACACACACACGCGCACGCTCACTCGCTCTCTCTCTTTCTCTTTCTCAAACCCATTTCTCTCACCTCCCGTGCCTTTCTCTCTTTTTCTCTCTATAATTCAGTTTGTCTCTCTCTCTCTCTCTTTCTTTCTTTCTTTCTTTCTTTCTTTCTTTCTTTCTTTCTCTCGCTATATCTATTGCGCATACACACGCATGTACGTGCGAGTACGCGCGCTGCACAAACATGCACGTGCGTCCATGTTCTCGCCTTCTCGAGTCCGTGAATACGTATATACTTGCCTTACTATAAGGATTGGATCGAAGGTTTCGACCAATATTTTCATTACGTTACTTTATCGTATATACCTGTGTTTACACGTATCGAGCAAAAGCGCGCATCACGCGCGCAGCATGCGGCATGCACTTATCTCTGCGTGTTACGTGTAGCTGTACACGAGTAGCGTGCACGAGTGGTGCAAACCCGACGGGGCCCCGTTTGCTCTGCACGCTCGAATTGTCGTTTGTCGTGCGTAGCGATGCATGCCGTTTCAAGCTTGATTTTTTACCGTGCAGCAATGTCGTCGTCGTCGTCGTCGTCGTCGCGACGCGAACCACCGGTCGTCGACTCTCGCCGTTGGGCGAACGCGCGTCGCGAATCACCCGGCTTCCTTTTTCCGTTCACGAACTGACCGAAATAAAAAACACGGACGATGAACCGCGGGACGAGGTCCGCGATGCAGAGCCGCCGGGAATTTCTGCTCTCGTCCGGGACGACGTCTCTCAGGCTCAGTTCGCCGCCTGAGACATCGAGCTCGCGTCAAGCCGATCGTCCGGCACAAATCTGATTTCGGAGTTTTCATTTTTGGTTTCTCTGTTTGTTTTTTTAAGTTGACTAATACTGGACAACAATCGATGGCAAATGTTAAAGAGCCCCAAACGAGTACTGACTTGTAACACGCACAACGCACGCACAAAACGTATAACCCAGACCGCAGGTAACTATCTATCGGAATTAATACGTATACATATTTAGTATCGACTATTCTCTCTCTGCGCTCATCACTCATCGACTCGGATCGTTCGATCGATCTCGCGCATTCCGATTTCACGGTCATCCTACTTTTTCTCGCCTGATAATCGCAGCTCTTATTTCGAACAATTTCTTTTTCTTTCTCGTTGTCTCCGTCTATTTCCCTCTCGCTCTCGCTCTCGCTATCACCCTCGCGCTCTAGCCCTCGATCGCACATCATTGTGTCACCACAGCACCTTGCATGCATACATATTCGCGCACAATTTCACTGTTCTCGGCATGACTTAGCCGCCAAGCGAATGGTCGGTCCGCGAGCTACCGTCGCGAGGCCGCGGTGCGTCCGATCGATATCTCGCGCACGGGTACATCCTGTGCGCTTCAATCGAATCCCGAGGACGCGACGACGCGACGCACCGCCCTTCGAGCTCGTTGAAACTTGGTCCTGTGAGAAAAGAAAACTTTCTGCTCTCTCACCTCCCCCATTCTCTCTCTATCTCTCTCTATCTCTCTCTATCTCTCTGCCCCTCTATGTTTCTCACCCTCTCTCACACACTCTCGCTCTTTCTTTATCTCCTTCTCTGTTCCTCGTATCAACTTTCGACGAGCGCTCTCGGGCCTCCGTCCGCGCTGTACAGAAGACGCAACGCCCGATCGGCCGAAAGTTGCCGAGGTCTGTCGGCGTCGCGTTCAAATAAACAGCTAGTACGTCGCGCGTTGCTGCGAACAGAAGGGAGGAGCTTTGGTAATGATAAACGTCCACCTTTCGAACGCAGGCAGCTGCCCCTGTGCCAGCGGAACGCACTGTCGTGGGGTCAGCGAGCGTCATCGGGGGAGGGTCCCACCCTCACGAGCCACCATCCAGCGCCCATCAGCAGCGTCCGGAGAACGCACTCGACGCTCTGCTAGACGAGCTGCAAACCTTCTCGAGGCCCAGCTCGCAACTTGGCCACGCGCAAGGCTCCTCCGTGATGCTGTCCGAGGTCGGCCGATCCGGTAGCAGAGGCGAGGCGGCCGGGGCGTCCTCGGGCAGCGGAACGGCGGGCCGCGCGCCGTACATCTCCGACATAGGAAGAAAGGGGAGCGTGGATTCGTCGAGCGGACAGCTCGCTGCGATCGTCGGCGAGCAGACGCCGACAGCCGCGGGACCGGCGAACACCGGTGGAACGTTGCGCAGATTGCACTCCTATCCGTCTAGCTCCGACACGGATACCTCGCCGCCCATAGCGAGATTGCAGGTGTCTTTGCAGGAACAGCCGAGCCTGCCTGCGTTCCCGCAGGGATTCGTGCCGGGTCAGAAACCACCGGTGCCGGAACGAAACGCGGAGCTGCTCCAATTGGCCAGCGCGAGAAGGGTGCCGCCGCCTCCGCCGCCTCGCACCAGCTCTAGATCTCCGTTGGCCAGCCCGACCAGCCCCCAGCTACCACCGAGGAATCACTCGAGCAATTTGCAGAACGCGAGCGCGAACGCGACGCTTCGAAGGCCACCGGCGCGCGGAACTCTGCCTATCAAGGAGGGCAAACCACCCATGGCCCTTCCAACGGACCCGGTTGCCGGAAGCGTTCATCCGCTGCCGGAGTCGGCCGGGCCCAGCCCGATCCTCCACAACAACTCGACCAGCTCGCAATCCTCGGCCGTGCTCTCCACCAGCAACTCGAGCTCCTGCGAGAGCGTCAACTCGCAGGAGGGTCTGCAGAGCAAGAAGGGCAGACAGGAGCAGCTCGAGCAGCGGCACCAGGAGTTGCTGCGCAAACAGAAGGCGTTGCAGGAGCAGTACGCTCGGCTTCAGCAGCTGCAGAGAAACACGGCCGGCTTGACCACCGTACCGCCCGCCCCACCCGATCTGCTGAAAAAGACGGGCTCCGAGAGCAACTTGTTGGCCAAGATGGGCCTCGGTCTGAGCGCGGCGAGCTCGGGCTCCTTGACCAGCCTCGCCGGGAAGCCATCCGTTCCCCAGGAGGCCACCGTCGAGGGGCATCGAACGCGACAAGAGGAATCACACGAGCAGCACTCGCAGGTGGCCATCGCGAACTTGACGGCCTCGACGACGAACTCGACGTCGAACGTGGGATTGTCCGTGACCGCGACCACCGCCGCGTCGATCGAATCCGACGTCGTCCCGGCGGCAACGGCTACTCCCGTAGTCGCGACGACCTCGACGACCTCGACCACCACCAGCAAAATCTACGAGACGGACATTCTGTGACCGAGATGCCGATATTTGCTCGCTTCGAGCGCGACGCTGGTTGTCGTCGACGTCGTGCTCGCGAGTTAACCTCGCGTTGCCTAGAACTCTCGTGAACTTGGACGAGGATGAATAAAGACGGCGACGGGACTCGTCGAGAGATTAGATCGCGGAGGGCCGCGAGAAAGGAACGGCCCCGTCAGCTGGAAAGTAGAGCGAAGCGTAGAGAAGTTATTTATGATATAATATCGATTATCGCAATTAATAACGATATAGAATTAATAATCGTAAACGAGAAGCGCAATCTCTCTGAAAATTGGAAACTGGAAGCGGCATTAGGATTGGTCACTCGAGGCCTCGGAAATCGTGTTTGTGGCTGATGGACAGAAGATTGCATTGCAACGCATCGGCAAGGGTCGCGCTACTTATGCGGCCGCGATTGTGCCAAAGCAGAGAGCAAAGGTCACGGGTTCCCCTCGACGACTATCGATCTTCGCTCTTCGCGTCTACCACTCGAACTCACTATCTGCTTACTTGCGTACCGATACATAACACCGTGGCGGGTTGCTGAAAGTCGAAACCGTTCGAGTATCGGGCGCACGTGCAATAACTTGCTGCTCGCATCCGCAAAGTGGCACGGGGTATTTATTGTACGCGAAGCAACGGAGTAAGGCAAAGCTGATGCGCAAACGAGCATTCAGGGGAATAATTAGGTAAAGTAGCGAAGCAGCATGCGAAGAACGTATCGGAACGACCGAACGACTGGACGCGCGTTTCGCATGGTTCTGGGTAGCGTAAGAAAATCCAAAGAAAGCTGGATCTCGAGCGAAAGCGCGGAGAAGAGAGGCGGTACCGTGTCTCGTCGGTTAGCGAGTGAAAAAGTCCCGTGATCCTTCGGGTGATTCTCGACGGACAGAGGCAAGTTTGAAAGGAACATTGCTCAATATACACGGATCGAACTGCAGGTATTCGCGACGCGCAGGTATTTGCGACGCGGTCGTGCCCGTGCCGTTTCATTCTGTTCGTCGATTCGTTCCAGGACAGGTGTTCTCGGCAATCCGGAAGAAACTCGTGTAAAGCGTATCGCGAGTGCGACGGGAGCTATCCCTCGGGAGCATCCCCCATAGATTCTTTCATTCATCCATCGATCGATCGCACTCGAGTACCTCCATTTTGAACGCGCGAGGTCTTGGAACGATTCCACGACCAACAATTCCTCACCCGCGTCGTTTCGCGTCGAAACCAGTTCATTCCTAATTCGATTAGCCGATTAATTTTCATGATTCGCTTGCAATCGTGTCACTTTCGATAGACCTTGATGTACAGAGGAATGCAATTGTCACGCGTGAATCCTCTCATTTCTTTATCTCACATAATCTTGTGGCGAAGCTGTTGGCATTGGAGAAAATTACCGGCTTTGTTGTAAAACGATCGTAGCGAGATACGACACGCGCGCCTACGCATCCCAATGTCTAGACAGAAAATCGAGGTGCACACTTATTACGTATAAAATAATAGATACATTACATACGCGCATAACTTTGCTTCGAGAGGCCTAATAGCCAATAGATTCTGTGCTTTACCTTCCCATTCCCTATCCTTTCGATTCGATTTTCGTTTTCTCTCCACCCACCTATATCTCTCTCTCTCTCTGTCCTTATTTCTTACTCACCTGCTTTTCTCGCTATTTTCTCATTAGGGAGTAAATCAAAGTTTCGTCTGCTACGCGATCGTGAACGCGCTGTTATTTATTTTCCGTTTACACCACGAGACGCATCTATACCGAAGTAATCACATTAATATACATAGAACGATAAGGGTAATACAAGAATAAGGTACGGATAATAATGATGGATCACAGTATTCAGTTGCTGCGAGTGTTTATGAAATAGTTAACCGATCGATTATCGAGATGGTGCACGATCCCAACGAGCAGGCACATTTCGTTCGATCTTCCGATCGAACTTGTATATTATTCCATTCACGATAATAGAACTATACTTGCATACCATCTCCGCGCGCATAATTTACATTTGTACAAAGATGCTTCTTTATAAGCTCTGCCCTCCCCTATTTCCTTCTACCTTTGTGACAATTCAGTTTTCAGAGTTTTCTATTCCTTTTGCACGTACCATGCCATATCCATTACCGCCAGTTCCCACCCGTACCACCCGTACCACCTGTTCATTAGCCCGACCTCGGCCAACGATCCACCTCCCCTCGCAAAGGTGTGAAGATGAACACGCGTATCGGCCGTGAGACGCGATCCAAAACCCGAGATCGATTCGTTTTTTCCTCCAACGTTGGCCAATAATCGATATCTAATGTTTTCCAACGATCCTGTACGCCAAATCGAATTGACTTGTTACATTTGTAAATGTTTGTAAGTAACTATCACGTAATAAAATAATCGATTAATAATCATCCAAGTTATAAAAGACACTTTATTTATCTCTGCCGAGATCAACGATCGTTTGTACATAATCAAAGGAAACATGTTACATCTGCCTGTAAGTCGAGTGACTAGTATATACACTCCGTTCACGTTTTCGGTGCTTCGCCGTCCGTTTCATCGATTAGTCCATGCGCCTCATTTACGCCTTTCTTTATCTTCCCCTTCTCTTCCTGCATTGTCTCGTACCTGTGTATAGCTCGCGTTATCGCGTGCCGTTCCGATGAATCCCGTTGCGCGTACACTTTTATCAATTCAACGTCGTTCTGTATCGGCTCCTCGGCCGACTTTGCATCCGGATGAACCTTGTGATAGAGCCGTATCAATGCAGCGGCTTCCTCTATATTTTCGCTATCGATCACATCCAGCAGCAAAGCACTGATACTATTTTCCCAGACCAGGTAGAAAGTAAATGGGCCAAAATGCCTGGTAGAGCGCAATGCATCGAATTGTTTACATTTATTCACGTACGAATATACTTCCCTGGTAACCCTGTGGTATTCTGGATCATCCGGCTCGAATTGCAAGCACGCTCGATCCAAAATAAACTTGAATTCTTCTCTTTCCAGCAGGTCCTGCGAATGCAAGCAACAGATTTTTTCGTTAGGCATTTAATAAATGCGTATTGATAATGCGAGCATGCTTGTAAAGAGAGAGAGAGAGAGAGAGAAAAAGCAGAATAATAGTTTCTTACGTCAAAATGCGGTTTGGAAAACATTTGCGGGCTGTGTATCTCTCTGCCATGAACAGGAAAATAGACTTGATTCATCCTGTGCCTTTCGTTGCAATTCGCATACCTCAACACTCCGTTTGGATCTCGAACCACGATTAATCTATCCCTATTGTTGCTTCCAAAAGATATGTCGGTAAATACGTAATTGTGTTGGTCGTAGCCTTGTACAGCCGGATCCTCGGATATCACTCGAACCTGGTTCGATCTCATCTTGACGACCGGTGGCATTTGAATGCGTCCCCTTGCTTTCGCTCCGATTTTCAATCGCGCTGCCTGCAATTCCTCGTCCGTCATAAACTTAAATTTTGGCACTTCCAGTGGTGTTCCATCTTTGCGCGCAGCGAAAACCTTTTGATAATCCATGCGGGTCAAAGTTGTCAACAACTCTTGCACATGTTGGTCAAAGAATATCGCCGCCGGATCTTTTTCATTCGCTACAAACGATTCAAGTTCGATGTAATCTCTATTCTAAAACTAAAATGGTCAATGTTGTCTCTAGGGCGGGAAAAGCTGCGGTAAACTATACCGCTACTTACTCGTTTGCGGAATCGTTGAACAGAAACGGCAGTTCCATGTCGGTCGCCGGTAGAGATGCTTTAGTATCAGATTTATTCGGCTAGGCACCATACTGGCCGGATAATGTGACTTAACCTCAATGTCTTAGCAGACGTCAGACTCGGACGTATTGCGTAGACAGTGTCTACCCCTTACGGTCTGTGCGAGACCTACCGTATCGTACATAGAAATCGTTCATGTTTTTCATCGAATATCTGCACTCATCGCTGTGGATGACTATCTACCCACAGCATATACTTAGGCATACGCTTCCTTGCTATTTTGCCCATTGCTTCTTACTATTTGTGTTTTGTGTACATATTTTCTTTGTTGGAAACGCGTCATACATGTTTTTCGCGCCGCGCGTGTTCCCCGGTGCTTGAACGTAAACGAGAAGATGGAATACACATTGGAGGATGCTTTTGAAACCCTGAAAGACGCACAAGCGGAGCGTCGTAAGGAAATAGAAGATTTAATAAATGTGATCTCGAATAACGATCCAGTCGCTTTCAACAAGTCCTGCAGCCCCGATGATGTAAGAACGAAGCAACACAAGTTGTGCAAAAATCTAGTGAATCAGGTGGTTCGAGAGGAACCAAAGGATTATCCTGTTCCCAAGACGTCCGATCTACACGTTCAAGTGTTAAGAGAACTCGACGAAGAAACTCGAAACGCTCAACAACTTCTCGATAAAATGATGTCGAATCTTTCGGACGTCAACGAAGACATATCGTAGTTCGTTAAATTATCCAAGCATTGTTTGGGTTTCATTTCAACAGACTTGTATGAAACTTTTTTTCTGTTTGGTTGCAGCTTAAGAAAGAAAAAGTCAGGTTTGCAAAAGATGAAAGAAGCTTATTTAGGTGCGGCCGAAATGATAGCCAATACAAGTTACAACAAGGAACACGTTACAACGAAAACCATGTTTCAACGCGTGAAAAGGGATTTGGTAGGAGGCACAAGTATAATAAATATTACCAACATTTTATTTATTTATTTATCATTTATTATCTGTTATTTATTATTTACACCAAAATGTGCCACCTCAAATTGCTTAGCACATGGTAGTAGACAAACTGTTTCCCGAAAATCAGCACTTCAAAGAATTCTTGGCTGTAAGTGTTTGACGGTCTTCAAAGTTCAAACAGTTTTAAACTTTGTCCTATCCTATTGACTCTGAGCGGTAATAGTTGTAAATTTTTAGGAATTGACAACGGCCTACACGAGAGGTGGGGACGATCTGTACGTTGAAATTGGCCCGGAAGTTTTGGATTTTGCAAATTTCCTAATCGAAGCTGACATAGCTATGTATCATAGAAATGATAAAAGCAAAGTTAGATTGACGGACATGTTGTAGGTATATTATCGCTCTTAACCTCGTATATCCTTGTTGTATTTATTATATTATGAAAAATACAGCTTTGCATCTCATTTTCCAATCTGTTTGAATAAGCATAGCGTAGCTGTGTAACCATTGTTAGGTGAACGATGATCAGTAGGAATCTGGAAAGCTGTAAAACAATGTTGATGTTCGAAATGATATATTGAATGGAAACTCCATTACCACATGAACGGGGCGCGTTCCCTTAACACTCTGACACCGACACGTTCCCATTCTTGCCGACCTATCCACAATTCTTGAGCAGACTCTAAGCAACTGAATATCGCGGCACCTTTCCATGCTGTCATGCCAGGATCCATCTCTTTCGGTTGCGTGATAATGTCCAGCTGTTCTGTGTGCATCAAGTATGTGAAACAGAACGGTAAATCAATATTTAATCTATTATCTACTTGTCATCTGAAGCAGCACACTGTTTCGCAAAAGAAAACGTACCAGCTCTGTACATGTACGGAATCTGTAGGGAGATCCTATTATGCAGCCACATACCAATGCCCTGAAATTTCATACCGGAACCAACGACGAGTACGCAACTGTACATTTTCCTCTTCAAATCCTCCGTTGCTGCATACGAAAAACATGAACGATCACATTCATTTGGGTGCATTCGTATACCTCTATTCTCTATCCTGTACGAACATATTACATACGTATAGTTATCTATGTACGTACGGCAGCGGTCGATGCTTTGGAGTACGGCATGGTCCAAGCCTAAAATTTGTTGGGGGCCCACCACGAAGTCACGCGGTGCATCAAGGTCACGATTCGATAGGACAATAGGTGCCGAGTCCACAGCATCCACGACCACTTCTTCTTCTCCTGGCGCAGTCGGTGCGGTTATTTCCTCCTGCATTTCGGACGTCTGCTCGAGATTCTCTTTCATGCCTCTCCTCTGCAAACAAACAACTAGCATTCACATTCGGAACATACCGGTCAACGTTCCTCATATACGTGTCTCTGCTTACACTCGTTTCCCGTAAATAATTTTCGTCATGCGGGTCTTCCGGATCTCCCGTTGACCTCTTTTGTATATGAACGTTATGCGTTCCAGTCACTTTAAACAGCTCTGGTTGAAACAAACTCAATGGCGCGACTAGACATTCGTCGCCAACTTGAAGGGTGTACTTCTCGGTTTGCTGTTTCGGTTTTCTAACTACAAATGTTTTTTCCTGCGAGCCGCACACATTCAAGTCAACGTGACAAAAGTCTTTCTTCAGTTGATTCAGTAACAACGCGTCCAACTTATTAGAAGGATCGCATGATTTATAAGGGAAAGCACATTTCTGAAGCAACCAAAAGAACGTTTGGGTGATATCGCCACCGCCATAATCCATCCTAACTCTTGTATTTCTATGAGATATTCCGTCCTCCACGCAGGAAACAGACGTTTTTTGATCTCCAACATCGACCACGCAGGCGTATCCTAGACCTGCGCCAAATGTGGCCGCGACGTGATCCTGTAAACAAAGCAATGGCCAATGTTCCATCAATTTCGCATCATTTCCCTTGACGTTGGATTACTTCAAAGAGACTTTTAACACCAACTTGTAATAAAAAGCATGCCCCGAATCCAATGTCGCAGAGCATCAGAGACGTCAATTCTTTTAAATACTGTCTGTTATAAATGTCGGGTACAACAAGAACTGCTCTGTAATGTTTTAGATCTCTCAAAGGGATGTCCATTTTATCTGTAAGAACGTATTGCCAAATGGTTTTTAAATCAGCCAATACCGATCTCAAACTACCGCCAGGACCGGAATGAACGTTCAGCTCTCCTCTCCTATACGGAAAGTGGATATTGAAGCTATCATCGGGATTCAAAGATAGCACATCATCCCCGACTACAACATTTTTGTCTGCCTTTATCCATTCGACGCTGCACGGAGATGATATTTCTGGATTGGATCTACGGTTGAAAGCAGCTATTTGTTGTGGCGGCGTAGCGTATCTTCGCCGCCCATCCGACTGCAGACACGACTGTAAGGTGTGAGACACTTGCAATCGTGATTCCTCCATTGCTTGTGTCAGCTCTTTGGTCTACTACGAACAGTCCAAGATGAAATTACGTTCCATAAGTATTGAGGGAAAGAAGACGACATACTCGTGGTATCGCAGCTGGTAGCAAGCAGTCTTTGTATTCGAAACCACTCTGCAAACGTCTCCTTGCGACAGCGTTTAATACAGTACAAGGATTTAAGTCCGACGCTCTACCCATTCTGAGATACATCGATCCGGGGTGAATTATAACAATCGTCTGCGCCTGAATTTGCTGGAAAAATTGCTGAATAACTCGATACGCACTACACAACCATACACATCATGATAGACTACCGATTAATATATACCGTTAGAGTAAACCCTACCTCTGCACATGATTCCTGGAAGACTGGCATAATTAATTTCGGCTCGTTTCCCACTAATTGTTAAACGAATGTTTGGCTGGTATGCCCACAGTTGGCTTGGGGGACTAGCCCCGCCATCTATAAAGAACTTCTTGAAACGACTCGTGTTTGTGAACTTACTGTGAACGACTTCTGAGTGTAGGTAATTTCAAACAATTCTTTATAGATGGCGATATTAAAGACCACTTTCGAGTCTATAAGACAAGCACTTCTTAGTATCCAAATTTGGGTAGGAAATCATTTCCTGTTCATATCCTTTCATAATTTTTCTCTCTCCTGTTACGTACTAACTAATATGTTTTTTGTATGTGCAGGTTTCTTTGGCAAAGACATGAGGAACATTGACCGGCAGTTCTCATTGCGCGTACGAACAAGAAGGAACATAGAAGAGCTTCTGCCACATACTTTAGTTATCCTTTAGTTATTGTAAATTAGTTTATAAAAATAGTTTGTAACTATTAGCCCACAAGTTTAATTTAGAACAATTGCGTAATTAAGTATTATGTATATCAATTATATATTTTATTTTATATTCAGTTTATTCGGTAGATCTTATATAAACTTTAATATTACTTTTACCACAAGTTCTACTGAATGTGCTAAATATAAAATGAAAGATATAATAACTACTTTGCATATGCACAAGTTACACAATTGTTGTAATGTAAAATAAGCTTTAGCATATGAAGTATATAAATTTTAGTATAAGTTTTATCTGTAAGACATATTATAAATTAAATGCAAAGAATAGTTTATAAGTATTAGATTATTTATATTTATAGTATTATATGTATTACATTAATGTTAGTTTAGAATTAATACAAGATTTAGTTGTAAGATGTATGATAAATGGATATAAAAGAATAGTTAATAAGAATTAGCTTGTAAATTTGAATTAAAACATTTTTGTAACTTGTATCTTCATTTGTTAGTTTAAATAAATTATCAGTGAAAATAATTCTACTGCTGCTTTATTTTTACACCTTATCAATCCTTGAAAGAACCTAATTCCAATTCCTTAAACAAGAAGTACCGTGGACGAGCTTTAAATGCAAAGATCTGAAGCGAGAAACTTGTAAAAATAGCCCTATACGTTATTAAATTTGTCCATTTGATATGCATATGATATGCGAGGATGTATTCGATATCAGCAGTTCTTGGAAATGACGTCACGCTCCAGGAATATCCGAGCGCTTAAATTTCTGGGTTTTTGGAAAAAAATTTCAGCCGAAAATCGTGGTTTTGTATCAGGAGAATATGATATGCGAGGAGGTATTCGATTTCAGCAGTTCTTGGAAATGACGTCACATTCCTGGAATTTCCGAGCGCTTAAATTTCTGGGTTTTTGGAAAAAATTTCTGCCGAAAATCGTGGATTTGTATCAGGAGAATATGATATGCGAGGAGGTATTCGATCTCAGCAGTTCTTGGAAATGACGTCACGTTCCAGGAATTTCCGAGCGCTTAAATTTCTGGGTTTTTGGAAAAAATTTCTGCCGAAAATCGTGGATTTGTATCAGGAGAATATGATATGCGAGGAGGTATTCGATCTCAGCAGTTCTTGGAAATGACGTCACGTTCCAGGAATTTCCGAGCGCTTAAATTTCTGGGTTTTTGGACAAAATTTCTGCCGAAAATCGTGGATTTGTATCAGGAGAATATGATATGCGAGGAGGTATTCGATCTCAGCAGTTCTTGGAAATGACGTCACGTTCCAGGAATTTCCGAGCGCTTAAATTTCTGGGTTTTTGGAAAAAATTTCTGCCGAAAATCGTGGATTTGTATCAGGAGAATATGATATGCGAGGAGGTATTCGATCTCAGCAGTTCTTGGAAATGACGTCACGTTCCAGGAATTTCCGAGCGCTTAAATTTCTGGGTTTTTGGACAAAGAGTTCGGTTATGGCGGCGATGGAGGACGGCGGTCCCGGTGGTGACGGCGAACACTTTTTGCCACCCAGCCCCCGTGGAGCTGTGCAGAAGGCTGGAGACCGCGCTGGATCCAACCCACAGGATTGGCGGACGACGTGCGAAGATCCTCTTGCGCACGAGGACTCATCCAGGCTTCACGATGGACGGAATGCGTCGCTCTGGCCGTTTCGAGACGGGACTGTGACAGGACGGGTGAGGGGAGCTGCAGCCTCCGACCCCCCCGGCGATGCGCAGTCACAGAAGCCTGCTCAACCGCCACCCCACAGACGCGTCCCTGCGGGATTGATCCTGGACCCATCAGGATGACGGGATTGCCCGATGAGGGGCGTCCGAGGTGGTGGCCAACGACCATCAAGCTGACACCATGACTGCCTTCCCGCCTTTTCGGAGGAGGCAGCCATGACGCCGTCTACTGATGCGCCACCAGTCGCCCCAACCGAGAAGACTAGCGACCGAACTCCCCCCCCTTCACCATCCAGTGAGTGCGACTCAGCCAATGAGGTCTCATGTACCTCATCTGGTTGAACGGTACTCCGCGCCGCGGCAGAAATGCCGCGTCGACGCGATGAAGCGGGAAATAAATACAAGGGCGACTGACGACTCACGACTCAGGATGAACAACCAAGGCGGACATGAAAGGCTCCCTACAACCGCCACCGCTCAGTGGCCGAAATGCCGCTTGGAGCGATGGTCTACGGAAATACAAGGCGGAAATAAATTAGGAGCTGGTAGAGCAGTAGGGAAATAAGGAACCAGCCACTGTCTGCAAATGCATCTTTATTAAATGGATCCCCTCTTCCTACCTCCGCTCTGCCTTTGGCAGAGAACACTGCTGGAAGAGGAGACGTGCCAAATCGGTGACCGTCGCCGCTTCGGGCAGCGAGGCCACCCCACTAGCCGCGGAGCGAGGCGCGGTCCCCTGGAATTGAAATACGGCCTCAATCAAGGCTCGACAAGCCTCAAGTAGGGGCTGCGGTGTGGACGTGGAGGACCCACCGGCTGTACCGCCGGCTGTACTCCCTCTAGTCCCCGTGCCCCCGCTGGAAGACGCAGGCCCCGGCAAGGGGGCCTCGCGGATGGCTGCACGACGTCTTCGGGCAGGACGCCTATAAGGACGTCGGGCGAGATGCACACTCTGCTCACGGGACCCATCAGGCTCAAGGACGGCGCCCCGGAAACGAAATGTTAGTTCGTCCTCCCAAGCCCGGAGGACGATCTCCACCCTCCCCCGAGGCAGCGGGGTGGCGGTCAAGGGCTGCAGCCCACTCCTGGGCGAGCGGGGAGATGACCGCTGGCTCCCCGCTGGGGAGGCTGTGACTCTCCCCGCCCCGCAATACATACAGGTACGGCGGCAGACCGCACAGGCCCTCCTCTGCCCTCCACGGGGTGACAACGATGACGAGGGACTGCGCTGACGCCCTCGTGACACGACATCCCTCCGCTGTTGACGGCGAGACCGACGACTTGGGCTAACCATGCCTTAGAACCCCCAGGGATCGAATCCTCCCTCCCTATGCGATGGAAACAAACCCTGAAACAGGGAAACGAACTCCTGAACCGCTCCTGCAACAAACGCGGAGATTGAAAAGGGAAGGAAACCACATGGTTCCAGACGTGGGAGTCGTGGAAAGGAGACAGGGTGGCAGACCGGCACAACACACGAACATAACCTAAATGAGTTATAGGTTATGGCAGGAAGCCCGCCACTAACATGTGCTGTCGGCACACATCCAAATCACGACACACACGACCAACTGGACAACACACTGGCTCCACAAACCCTTGACTAAACCCCGTTAACGTCAAGCGGCTCCCGGATATATATTCCGTTATATAGTCCGTGCGATAAGTCCGTGTCTACGTGAGGTTTACTTCCCAAGGGGGAGACAGGTACGAAGCCAACTAACGTGGAACCAGAATAAACAAGATAGATAACTCGAAGGATGACCACCGCCCGCAAACATAGAGTATGCGCGAGGCCCTACGAAACGCAACCCGACGGCAACTGAACTGATCATTCAGAATGCCTGCCGGTCCGCAGGGGCTCACACAGGAGATCGTAGGAATGGTTTCGCCATCCATAAGGATAACGTCCAGGGAATGGCGACTTTCCTACGGTCCTCGGCCCACACCCGAATATGGAGGCTGCCTGAATTTTTTACAGGCAGCAAAATTAGAATAACAAGACTGTTAGTCTTGTACAAGTCACAAACCAAGGTGTAAGGTAACGTGCCGAGGGTTGAATGGCCGCAGTGACTTAAACATGCGGTCACGAACGTTCCCTGCAGGGCACCTGGGGCCACCACTGCAGTATTCCAGTCCCCTTGCCCGGATACGAGGCTCTGTTCGGGTGGACCTCATAATTCCTCACACCACATTATTGGGAACTAACAGGACAGGATTCTTTATACGACCAAGGCTACGACACGGACAACGAGACATCCCAGATATAATATGTAATGTCGGAACGACAAGATATAGTTTACGGTGCAGGGGAGGGATACCCCAGTACCGGTCCGAGGGGTGGTGGGCAAGCGGGCCCCCCCGGATCGTCAACTGACGACCGTAACACAAAAAAAGAAAGAGAAAGCAGCTTGGCGACTTCCACCGTACTGCAAGACATGCAGTACGACAGAGTGCGCCAAACAGAGGAGGACGAGAGGGGAAAAGGGGGGCATTCAGGGGAGCGACGGAGCACCACACATGCAACCCACCCCCTCCCATACACTATAAAGGATCCCGACTCTGAATCGGATGAGAGATCGACGACCCAATCAGTTGTCTCTCTCTCCACTAGAAAGGAAGGGACATCATCCGTGTCGGACTCCGACACGGAGGAGGAAACCACCCGCCGGCGTCGGGAGAAGGCCCACCTTCCAGGGGAGGGGAAGGTCGTGCAAGAAACCTTCCACACCCCGGTTGGGAAATACCCAATGGGACTTATCACGGCCCATCTTAGGGGAACCTCAGGAGGGTCGATGAAGCTGGGTTCGAGTGAAACCCAACTTCCATCCCCGCCTATAGGACACCCATGGGGGGTGAATACCCCACAGATCCTCCCCATACGAATGGGGGATGTTGGAACCCCAAACCCGTTTCAACCACGAACAAAGCTGAACAGGAGTCCACCTCGCCCGATGATGACACCTCCTGTACAGCTATCGTACAGAAGGGACAAGGAAGGGTTGGAGGGAACAGTAACAAAACTGGCTCCCTCCCCTCCACGTACAGCTCGAAGGGGCTCCCCAAAAGAGATGAGCCCCAAGGAGTTAAAACTACATCCGGGCGAACCAATGGTGTCCCAGCGACACCTTTGGGCCCTACTGGCCGAACTGGAGGCGCTGAGGGCACAGGCAGAGTCCTCCGCAACGACATTTATGGAGTACGCAAACTCCACAAAAAACGTTAAAGCGTCTATGAGGGAGAAGTCCATACAGACGGTGGCCACCCTCCAAAAGATGAGGAGGAAAATCCTGGAGGGCAGGAAAGCCCCCAGCAGGACCATCTCCCCCCCTGCCAAACCCCCCGTCAAACCCCCCGTGAAACCCTCCACCCCATCTAATGGGGGAAGCGAGGTTAAAACGAGGGTCCATATTGGTACACAGACGGCACCTCAGGACGGGAGAAAAGGGAGGCCCAAAACGGGCCAGAAGAACCCATTCCCACCCCCCTCTTCTGTAGCAGAACAAAACATAAAGGAGAATTCTGCACTCCACAAGAGGAAGGTGAGATCTCCCCCAGAGGAGGGTGCCTCAAAGAAACCCCGCTCGGGAGCGACACCCACCTATGCTGCGGTGGCAGGCAACCCCCCTCCGACTGAAACTGCGACGGACTCGGACTTCCAAGAAGTCCGGCTCAAAAGGAGGAACAGACGAAGAAGAGGGAAAACACCCCTGCCGTCGGCGGAAACCATTCCCCAACCACGGAAAGGACGGCAAAAGCCCAGTCATCCCGTGGAACCCAAATTGGGAACGACGAAGCGTTCAATCCCGCTACGGAGGAAACCCCCGAAGGTTAAGCCGGAGGCCCTCCTGATTAAGGTTAAAGAGGGGTCCACATACCTGGAAACGGTAAAGGACGTCCTCAAAAAGGGGAAAACCTGCCTCGCAGAAACAAGCGCGGTAAGGAAAACGCGAGAGGGACACGTTCTGATAGAACTGTCCAAAACTGCCAAGGCACATGGTGTAGCCGAAACACTGAGCAAAATGCTCGGGGAAGCAACACCGGTTGCCACACTACAGGCGAGGTCGACAATGGAGATAAAGAATGTCGACCCCACGGCAGAGGCAGGTGATATCGTGGAAGGGATAGCCCAGACTTTAGGGCTAGACCCAAACATGATACACCTGAGAACAACGAGGATGACCCCATCGGGAACTCAGACGGCGATTCTTGACATACCATCCGGGGCCATCCCGAAGGATCTTGAATCGCGCAAGTTCAGGATCGGGTTCACCCTGGTGTCGGCGAGGATACTACCGAAGGTCATGAGATGCTTCAGGTGCCACGCCTTAGGCCACACAAGCCTGACCTGCAAAGCGCTCCCTCAGGGAAAAGAAAAATGCAGGAAGTGCGGCTCCATGGAACACTCCATAAAGGAGTGCACCAACGAGCCAAGATGTACCCTCTGCGAGGCCCAAGGCCTGGAGGGGAAAAAACTGCATCATGTGGCTGCATCACTGGGATGCCCACAA
Source organism: Nomada lathburiana (assembly GCA_963667235.1). Classification (NCBI taxonomy): domain Eukaryota; kingdom Metazoa; phylum Arthropoda; class Insecta; order Hymenoptera; family Apidae; genus Nomada; species Nomada lathburiana. The sequence continues at coordinate 20,911,857 of OY763899.1, read as the reverse complement.
TACCAGAAGGTTGCTCAGGGCCGACGGGGACTAGCTACCCGAAATGGCTAAACCTATGGTGATCTTACAGATTAACCTGAACAGATCCCGCCTCGCGCAAGAACTCCTGGTGCAACAAGCATCAGAGATGAATGCCGACGCGGTGATCATTTCTGAACCTTATAGACAAAGACGTGAGTGGTGCAATGACACAACTGGGGACGCGGCCGTATGGATAACGGGTTTCAACGGACGTATGGCACACCCCATCAGCATCGCACCACTACCCGGAATAGCAGTTGCAATGCTTGAGGAAACAACCCTTATAAGCGGCTACTGCTCTCCGAACATCACGCAACCGGAAGTAGAGATGTATCTAGATGACCTCCAGGAGGTGCTGAGAAACGCCACCTCGATAGGTAGACGGGTGATTCTTGCAGGCGACTTCAACGCCAAATCCCCGGCCTGGGGTGGACGCAAGACCGAACGGAGAGGTGCGCTGCTCCTTGCCATGACCATGGCAGCGCACCTTGTTCCCATTCGACCGCAGGGGATGTTCACCTTCTTCAGGAACGGCGGGACATCCTTCCCGGATATTATGTCTGTGGACAGGCTAACCCTGGAAAACCTACAAAGAAGCGAGGTGCTGGAAACCTACTCCGCCTCGGACCACCGATACATCTTACATACCTTCAAGGAAGGTAGATGCAGTCGACCACACACGGCGTGGAGACCATTCTCACTCAAGAACTTGAAGCCAGAGGAGATACTCGACTCATACGACATCCTGAGCAGAGAATCCACGCCACGACGTGCAAGGAACCATTCGTCACAGGCCCCCACGCCCGACAGAGACCTGGACTGCTCCCCGGAGGCGATGCAGTCCAGGCTCGAAAGGGTATGTGAGAGAGCCATGCGAAGGAAGATACTTCCGAAAGGCACAAGAAAACCGAACTTTTGGTGGAACGATAAAATTGCCAATCTTAGAACGGCAACGTTCCAAGCCAGAAGAAGGTATCAAAGAGCCAAGAAAAAGGACTCTCCAGAAACCCCAAACCTCCTTGATCACTACAGATCAACAAGGAAGAGCTTACAGGTGGAAATCTGGAAGAGTAAAGAAAAATCGTGGTCTGACTTCTGTGCGATTCTCGATCAGAATCCATGGGCACGACCGTACAGGGCAGTGATGTCCAGATTGAGGAAAGCGAGAGGTGTGACAACCTCCCTCCCGGCGGAAAAGGTGCAAGAGGTGCTCAACGCCCTCTTCACCACCACAAAACCCTCACAGGAAGTGACCTCATGGTCAGCTACCACCCCAACGCCCGACCCCCTGTGCACAACCACAATCACACAGGAAACTGTGGTGAAAGCGGCAAAAGCGCTTAAGGTCGGGAAAGCACAAGGGATAGATTCGGTACCGGCGGAAGTGGTCAAGATAATTGCCGAGAAATGGCCAGCTGACCTCACGACGATGTGCCGTCTTACGCTATTCAAGGGAACTATACCACGTACATGGAAGACGGCTCGAGTGATTCTACTCCCGAAACCAGGAAAGGACCTGTCAACTCCATCGGCATACAGGCCCATCAGCATACTCCCGGCGCTATCCAAGCTATGGGAGTACGTGATGAAAGACGCCATAGAAGCGCAGATTGGACGCGACCCCTTTCACGGCCGCCAATACGGATTTAGAAAAGGCGTAGGCACCGTGGAAGCAATTAAGGAGGTAACGCGGTTCGCGGATATGTGCCAAAGCAGGGGCGCACTGTGCGCCCTTGTGACAACGGACATAAAGAACGCATTTAACCGCCTAGAATGGAAACACACCCTGGCTGAACTTGCTCGGAGAGGAGTTTCCGAAGACCTGATAAGGGTCATACGGAACTACTCCGAGGATAGGCGAGTGGTGGTACATACCCCGGAAAGTACAGTGAGCCTACCGATTTACGCAGGAGTTCCACAAGGCGCAGTACTAGCACCGATGCTGTGGAACCTCGTATACGATGGTGTTCTGTCACTCGCGAATGGACTCAGGAATACTGCAGCCTTCGCGTACGCGGACGACCTGGCGCTTACGATCTCGGCAAGGAACTTGGAAGAACTCCAGTTCCTGATAGATATCGGCCTGAGGCAGATCCAAGAATGGTTCACACGCATGAACCTTGAGATCGCCCCCGAAAAAACCGAGATCCTGATACTGACGGGGAAAAGAATCCATAAAATAATCGACCTTGAATGGGGCGAGACCTCCGTGAGGACGCAGAACACTGCGAAATACCTCGGAGTAGAACTCGACAACAAGCGTAACTACAGACACCACATCACTAAAACCTGCGCGAGAGCGGAGAAGATGATGGGTGCCCTGGCGGGACTCCTACCAAATACCAAGGGACCAGCCAGGAAATGTAGAAACTTGTACTACAAGGTATGGGAGTCGGTGGTCCTGTATGCGTCTCCAATCTGGGCGCAGGCAGCGAACACCTGGCGCTTCAATAATACTATCCTACGCAGAAGCCAGAGAGCGGCATTGATTCATACCACGACGGCATATCGTACAGTGGCATATGATGCACTATGTGTGTTGGCGGGAAAAATGCCAATACACATCAAAGCCGATGCCCTCTGGAAAATTTACACGGAGAAGTCCAATCACCAACACACCGAAAGAGAATGGGAAGATGCCGCAGGAGAGCCTACCCACCTCCAAATAATGAAAAAGAGAATATGGGAAGAGGCCATCGACCAGTGGCAGGGCAGATGGGACAGTTTTGACCCTAATAACTGGACCCGGAAGCTGGTCGGCTCGGTCAGGACCTTCGAGCATAAGTCCCCCGACCTCTTCCTGGACTTCCATGTGATGCAGCTCCTAACGGGGCATGGCTCATTTGGCAGCTTCAGGAAGAGAATAGGCAGGACGACCAGCGAGGACTGCTGGGACTGCGGACACCCAGTGGACAACGCAGACCACGTCATCTTCTACTGTGATCGCTGGGCGGAGGAGAGACTCCACCTGGAAGCATCCTTAGGAGGAAGACTGGCGATCACGAACCTGATCCCAAAGATCACCGCGTCGCTGGAGAACTGGAAAATATTCCAACGGTTCGCGGCGAAGGTGATGAAGGACAGGGCGAACCAGGAGAGAGAAAAAGAGAAAATGGGCGACCCCTCTTTCCCTCCCAGAAGAAAGAGGCGACGCCCATTTACCAGACTCTTGATGGACCCCTGAGAGCTAGCAGGCTTCGCGCTGCAACCACGGAGTCCATCTAGTCATTCTCCGATTCGATGCCGGCAACCCTCGTTGGTTGGAATCTCCAACAAACAAGGGGCCACTGCAGTAATGAGGATACTCCGGTGAGGAGCCCCCCCCTCGTAGTATTACATAGTATAGGGCCGAGGGGCGTGGGTGCGTATCCTATGCGATGGTGCGATAGAGGAGGGGTTTTTAGTGGGTAGTTGCCGCATGACACCTTAGGCAGCAGAGTCCCACATAACCCGGCATAGGCCGGGTATGCATAAACGCATTTTCCCCTCCTCGAACACAAAAAAAAAAAAAAAAAAAAAAAAAAAAAAAAAAAAAAAAAAAAAAAAAAAAAAAAATGGGTTTTTGGACAAAATTTCTGCCGAAAATCGTGGATTTGTATCAGGAGAATATGATATGCGAGGAGGTATTCGATCGCAGCAGTTCGATAAAATGATGTCACGTTCCAGGAATTTCTGAGCGCTTAATTTTCTACACTTTTGTCAACAAATTTTGCGATCAAGACTTTGAAAATGGTGTTATCTCCAAGAAAATTCTGCAGCCAATTTTAATAACGTATAGGGCAATTTTTACAAGTTTCTCGCTTCAGGACTTTGCATTTAAAGTTCCTCCACGGTACTTTTTGTCTAAGGAATTGGAATTAGGTTCTTTCAAGGATTGTTAAGGTGTGAAAATAAGAAGAGCAGTAAAATTCCTTTCATTGCAATTTTATTTAAACTAATTAATGCAGATACACCTTACACATATGTTGTAATTTAAACTTACAAGCTAATACTTATGAACTATTCTTTTAAATCTAGTTACAACCCATTTTACAGATAAAACTTAAACTAAGAATTTACACAGTTTGTATGTAGAAGCTTTATAAAAATAAATTACAGCAATTGTGCAACTTATTTTACATTTACTACATTTAGTAGAACAATTGTTCTAAATTAATACTGTGCGCTAATAGTTATAAACTATTTTTATAAAGCAATTCACTATACGTAAGGGATAACTAAAGTATGGGGCAAAGGTTCTTCTATCTTCTTTCTTGCTCTTATGCGCAATGAGAAGTACCGGTCAATGCTCTTCATTTCTTTGCCCAAGGAACCTGCGCAGACAAAAAATATATTAATAAGTTGGTAACACAAGAGAGTAAACTGTTAGGGGATGCTTAAAGGAAAAGGAAGAAAGGAGGGCCAAACTAGAAGCATAAGAGAAATAGAGGATTATTTGAAAAGAAATGGGATGAGTCTGGGAAAAGTGAATTAGATAGATATCAATTAGATTACTGCCACTTCCTGGCTAGGTACAGCAATGACCAGAGGACATAAATTAAAGCCAGCGGCAGAGGCTACCATCTTCAATAGTTGTGAACATTATTCCATGTGTCGTTCATTTGTTATAAACAATTAAACAATTAAAATTGATATTACGGCCAACTGGATATAGCTACTGCAACAGGGTATTTTGTCTCGTGTAGCTTATTCGTTTCCCTTTCATTTGACATCCCATTTATTAGAAAACAACCTCCAGGAGCCGAGATAACAATTTTTTAAAATTTTGTCGGTAACGACATGTCGATAACCGGACATGTGGCGCCATCTCGCGTTTGCGGCCTTTTTCCAAAGCAAAACCAAATTTCTGGATGACATCGTTTATTTAAATAAATTGCGTTTTTTTCGGCTTCTAGTGCGTATCTTTTAACCCGACTGGTCTAAAATTATAGCCACGAGTCATAGGTATATTCTCCAAGAGTTTCAACAATATGGCATTTGTGGTTTGAAAGTTAGAAACAATTAAAGAATCGACGAAAATGCATTCCGGGTCATTGCAGTTATCTCATGAAACTAATGGAGAAGACAGCTATGTTAGATGAACGCGTATTAATTAATAGAAGCTAATAGTCAAGCGTATGCGAGGGTAATGCAAAATACGAGATGTTATTAGATTGTAGGGTGATGCATGTCGCTAATCTTCGTCTGCACAAATGACGCGTACACTGCGTCGCTTGAACTGATAGTGACGCCGCGCCATGCGCCGAAAGTCTTGGAAGGTCTTCGACTGCGGCCGTGCTTTAATTTCCAAGTTCTTTTGATCTCAATCTGTTATCCTAGGGTTATACATATTGGACTTCTACAACTACACATATCGCATTTGAAAATCAGCTTGAACTTTTACGGCTGTTTTGTATTTGATGGCTGCATGGTAGTAGAGTTTCGTCAAATTTTCCGCGTGTGTACCGTGTATCGCTAGACACGTCGCGGTCGCAGTCGGCACGTGGAAGGCTGGCATAGGAAAATACGTTCGCGACATTGTAATGGAAGAACGTGAAAGGGCTTAAGCATAAAATACTTTAAACGCGTGGCGAGCTAGAGAAATTTTCATATATTCCATTGCATCAATATGAGTACAATACTAGAGAAGATTGCTTCTATCGAAGCCGAGGTAACCTGCCTTTCTTTTCCATTTGCCTTTTTTTATTCAATCATTGTATCGCAACGCACATTTGTCAACAGATGGCTCGTACTCAAAAAAATAAAGCTACGTCCGGCCACTTGGGTTTGTTAAAAGCAAAACTAGCCAAACTAAGACGAGAACTGATAACACCCAAAGGCGGTGGAAGCAGTGGCGAGCAAGGTTTCGAGGTGGCCAAGACGGGTGATGCTAGAATAGGTTTTGTTGGTGCGTGTATGAATATAATTGACAATAAGATAATGTACAAGGCAGAGAGGCCAAGCTTTATTCTTATTAACATTCCAGGCTTTCCATCTGTGGGTAAATCTACGTTATTGAGTACTCTAGCTGGTGTTTACTCCGAAGTAGCAGCATACGAATTTACAACTCTCACTACAGTGCCTGGTTGTATAAAATACAAGGGTGCCAAGATACAGGTCTGTACAGTTGTCTCCCGGTGCACACACCTATGGGCATATTTGAAAAGTAACGTCGCTGAATTTCTATTACATCCTTCAGTTACTGGATCTCCCCGGTATCATAGAGGGTGCGAAAGATGGTAAAGGACGCGGGAGACAAGTTATCGCGGTTGCCAGAACTTGCAGCTTAATATTCATTGTTCTGGATGTATTGAAACCACTCGGGCATAAAAGATTGATCGAGCACGAATTGGAAGGTTTTGGTTTACGACTGAACAAACAGCCACCAAACATTACCTTTCGAAAGAAGGACAAGGGTGGCCTTAATTTTCAAACCACGGTAATTAAACTGTAAGAGGAGAAACGAGAAGGAAACTATGCTAGATCTATTTAATTTTATATGGTGCAGATACCTATTTGTACGCCCATCTAGTGCTGGCAAAGCTCTGCGTAGTTCCCTTTTGTCTTTGATTTTTTTCAACTAATTGATAACGGAACACATTGAACAAGAGATTAAGATTGTTGCGTTATTTAACAGTGCACGCAGTCGGAACTAGACTTGGAGACGGTAAAAAGTATACTGTCCGAATATAGAATTCATAATGCAGATATTACATTGCGATACGACGCCACATCTGACGATCTGATCGACGTTATCGAGGGAAATCGTGTCTACGTACCGTGTATTTATTTACTTAATAAGATAGGTAAAGGTTGAAATGAAATCTGAAAAAGGTATGGTTTTATAAGGTGGACTGCAATTCTCTGTATCTTGATTCTAGATCAAATTAGTATCCAGGAATTGGACATCATTTACAGAATACCACACTGCGTGCCTATCTCTGCTCATCATAAGTGGAACTTTGACGATCTTCTCGAAAAAATGTGGGAGTATCTGCAGCTGGTCAGAATGTGAGTTCTCGGTGTGACAGATTATATGCTTCTATTCATTCGTATCATTTGTTCACTTCTCTATACTATTCTTCTAATCTCTTTCAGCTATACCAAACCCAAGGGTCAGCTTCCGGATTATAATTCGCCGGTTGTTTTAAACAGAGAGAAACGAACAGTGGAAGATTTTTGCAACAAACTTCACCGATCTATCGCAAAAGAGTTTAAATAGTAAGTGTTCACTTTCGAAAGACCTTCGATAGTTCATTCGTGCTGCGGTCGTATTGCCGCATATGCTTACTATACCTTACAGCTATTAACTTTGCTACTTTCAGTGCTCTGGTATGGGGATCATCTGTCAAGCATCAGCCGCAAAAAGTAGGAAAAGACCACGTTTTATGCGACGAGGATGTTGTGCAGATCGTGAAAAGAGTATAGTTTTACCCCGATAGCGCATCGATGTGATAACAGCAAAACAAATTGTGCAGATGGAGTATGAAATTTTAATAGCGGCTGATTCTTTTGTAACTGAAAATATGGAGCGTTTCGTGTCGATTATTTCTGCCTATAATTGACCAGAAAATTATACAGAACGTATACGTTACATGTCAGATTGCGCCCCTTTTCTTTACCCTTCTTTTTTTGTTTCATTTAACAATTAAGATGCGTAAATCGTTAATATATATATATATATACGTATATGTGTGTGCAAACTGTTTGATAGGAACATATTTATTTTGTACGAAATGGAAAATACCTGTGCACATAATAAAGAAAATTCAGTCTAAACGGCGGATACGAATAATTGTCACATTTACAAGCCATTCAAAATATATTCTCTTCGTTGCTGGTCCAACAATTTTTCCATACGTTCAGATTTCGATTTTACGTCATTCAGCTCCGCGTGCAGACGTTTTATTGTTAAGATCTTTTGCGTCAAAATCAATTTAATTCTAAAACAGAGGACAATCATCGATAAGAGTGTGCAGCTGGTGATTTCTATGATTGATTAGCAGCTCGGCCGCAATTAATATCGAACCTGCTGTGCAACTGAGCCATGGAGGTGTCTCTGTTTGCATGGATACGAGTAATTTCTTGATAAAGGGAGGCAATTTTCTCCTCTAATTCTCTCTTCTCACCCTCGATTTCTTGTCTCGCCAATTTCTTTGCACCGTCTCGCTGCAGGTTGAGCTGTTTGACTATCTGCAAGGAAAAGAATAATAGTCGTGCCTTCTAAAGCGTTTCCCGAAGGAAATCTTACCTCGTTTGCATTGTTCAGCTCGGACATACATTCGTGTAATCGTTTCTCCGTTTGTTGCAATTGCGTTTGAGCTTTCTCAAGTTCCTCCATCGCCCGCATTACCTTGCCTTTGTGAAGCTGTTCGTTGCTCTTCGCGACTTTCAACTCTACGTCGAATTCCTCCGTTAGACACCTAGCAAACACGTAGATACTGTGAGCAGCAGAAGAATCATACGCGCCCAGCTTGAACTCGCGCGTACCTGAGCTTGCAATCGAAATTCCGTTCAAGCGTCAACTTTGTGGCCCGCGTATCTTTTTCCAAGCGCTCGATGACGACTTCGATCTGTCGATCCCTCTCCTTGTTAGACTCGTCTCTAATTCTGTTTTCGGTTTGCTCGATTCTTAAGTTTTGCCGTTTCTTGTAATCAGCGAGCCACGCTTCCCATTCGGTCTTCAACGACTCCCGAAGGGTTTTCTTTTCGCTGGCACTCTGGTGCTCGAGGGTTTCTATTTGTTGCTAAAATTTCAAGTCTCTCATAATCAGACCGACGATCATCGTATCTTTACAACGAAGCAACGAAAGCCTGCGTTTACCTGATACTGCGAATGCACTCTCTGCAAGTTGCTTTCCCATTCGGCATCTCGTTTCGCTTGTTCTTTCTCGAACTTTTCTGCACTGTATTCGAATTCGCTGATGAGTCTCGTCTGCTTTTCTTTGAACAGATCCTCCTGTTCCTTCAGCTTCTCTTGATACCTGTGCGGAGAAACGGGGAAGCGCGTTAAGCGCGTGAAGCACGCCGTTCGAATCGAACACATTCTTTCAAACGCTTACTCTTCACCTTGTCCACAGAGCGTTCTTCTCGCTGGTTAACACTCTTTCGTGGCTAGCCGTCAACTCGAAACGCAATTGCTCCAGCTGCGTATTAGACCGGCGTATAATTCGCAATTCCGTGTCCTGTAGTTCCTTCGTGTGCGCGTTCCTCAGCCTCTGAATTTCCTCGGCGTGCTGTTCCGTCATGTTGCGCAGCTCGGGCTCCAAACCTTTCACAGTCATCTCCTTGAAAAGCGTAACATTATCGTGGACAATTGTACTGGACGCGGGTCGCACAACTTGAGCACGCAGCATCTCTACCTTAATCTTCGTCGTTCTGCTCTCTATCCATCGCTCGCGTTTGATCTTCTCGGCCGCGACGCAGTGCTCCTTCGCCCTCTGCAGCTCCACGGCGTGCCTCTTCGCTGCAGCCTTCGAATCCCGTTGCATCTTTATCTCGATCTCGTTCACGCGCTGGGCCAGCGAGTTACACTTCTCGGTAAGGTCAGTTTTCTCCGAGATCAGCTGCTCGACAAATTTCTGATGCCGCTTCACGATCCCCTTATACTTGTCCTCCAGCTGGTGCAACTTGGAAGCGGTTCGTTTCTTCTGTTCGCTCAATTTCTCGCAAGCCACCGTCCTTTCGGACCGCAGCTGCTCCTTCAGAAGCGAAACGGTGGCGCTCTTCTCCTCGAGTTCCAATCGCAGCGCGGCCAAATCGCCCCTGAAAACTTCCCTGACAGAGTTACTCGTCGCGGTTCGGCACGCAAGTGGCTCCGAGCTCTCACCTATCGCAGCTAACGTTTGGAGGGAACACGTCCGTGCCGGCGAATATTTCACCAAGTATCCTAGCGTCTACCTCCGAAGCATCAAGCTTGGAATCAGCATCGTTCTGGGAATCTGTTGGACACGATATCATTTCTGCAAATCGTTTATAGAACGGACGCGGAAAATATGAATAGCAACGAATTACTGCCAGGTACCGCCTTCGAGTTTCGCCAAGAAGGACATTATGTCGTCGTAGGTTGCTCCGGTGGATTCGTCCCTCCGTTCGGATACGTCTTTCTCCGGTTCCAGCTGCAATTAAACCGACTTAGTGCACCGATCGGCTGAATCGTTCGCCGCACCTACGTTTCCCGAACCTGCAGCTCGTCGGTATCTGCACTCTGCACGATACCGCCTTTCTCCAGATCGCTGATCATGTTGCAGAGCCGCTCGATCGAGCACGTCGACGATTCGAGTACGTTCCGGTTGTGGTCCGTTTTGTCGCTTCTCGCTGTGCAGACTGACCCGTTCTTTCTTTCGGGGACACCGCGTTCATCCTGCACGATCTCCCTTTGCTCGAATACGACGTCGCTCGACGCGGCAGATCCCTTCGCGGGAGGTTTCCCGTGAATCTTTGGATGGCTGATGTTGATCATGGTCAAAGAAAGAGGTATCCCTGGTCGTGGTCGAGCCAAATCGCACTGAACGTTCGCCTGTTGTTCGAACGCGTGCACGGTTGTCAGGACGATACCAGGGCAACGCGATCGTGAAACAGTTTGGCAGCTGGTTTTCAAGGCTTTGCGAACGACACGCAAGCCTGCTGGCTGTCTATGACCAGCGACTACCGAGCATGCACGAAATCCAGCGATCTTTTTAATTGTTTCCTCGCCGCGTCAATCGTTTCGCAAAAATTAGTAGGCGAAAGGCGAAGGAGGGAGAGTATCGACGGAGTAAGGGGTAACGCAGAGCTCGCACGTTACCGCGCGGAATATCGCTAGAGGGTTGTCGGATGGATGCAGGCAGCACCGTCCGGGACGAATTCGGAATCTCGGGAACTGGATAGCCGATGGGAAGATCGTTGGGAATAGGAGGAGGCAGCGGTCGTCAGTCGAAAGGGAGAAGCGCGTGTGGGGCGAGGTTGTTGCGGGTGAATTCGTGGGGAGAAGGAGAGGCCGAGGGTGCGCGCGAGTGTGAGGGCGAGGGCGAGGGCAAGGGTGAGGGCGAGGGCGCGGGTATCTGTACGTACACCGAGGGAGAATCGATCTGAAACTAGGAGTCGCCGCAGTAACCGCTGGGAGGAAGCCACTGTTACAATTTGCCCCCATATGCGCTAGTGAAATCTTAGATCGGGTAATTGTACGGCCAGAGAGCAGCTAGAATGAGGTGTTCCCGCGAGGTGGTCGTTCGCGTTCGGCCCGCGCGTTGATACGAACTCGCGCGATACGCCACGCTGACACGCAGAGTATATAGTGGCGAAATCCATAGAACCGTTTCGGTACAGAGATTCACGGGAAACAGAAACAGAAGAGCGTGCCGAATTGGATACGAGCGTGGAGAACGAAAGAGGATGGAGATCGCGAGAATCGCGGAAACGGTCTACGAAGGGATCGTCTGAGAGAAATATAGAAATATAGAAATATAGAAAAGGAAAGGAGGAGAGAGAAATAGCTGAGGCACGTGAGAGAAGTAGGGAGAGCAAACGGTGGCGTATCGCAAGGTGTTACGGTGTACGGTACACAAGCCCTTTGCGAGAAGATTGCGGTTCGGTAGGGGAACGAGTAGAACCGAGTAAAAACGAGAAAGGAGTAGCAATAGACGCGCGGGATCGCTAAAATCGGAGCGAAACGAGCCAAGAATGTAAACGAGAAGGAAGAAAGAGTCAGAGTCAGAGTCAGAGTCCGGGAGAGAGATAGAGATAGAGGGAAGTGAGAGGAGAGGGAAAGAAGGAGGAGAAGGAGAGAGAGATAGTGCGCGCAAGCAAGGGTGGGCGGACAGTAGTGCACGAGAGCATCCCGTCGCTACGATAATGCGACGTGCAGCTTCTTCGCTCTCTCCTTTCGAATAAGTGCTTGCTGGGACGGTCCCTTACCTGCAGGGATATGACGTAATGGCAAGAGAGGTACGCTTTTCATTTGCTTTCTCATTCCTGATCGCTTCTGCCCTTATTCTCGGCCCGTGCATCCCAAATACCGATCCCAACCCCAAACATTTTCCCATCCGACACGTCGGCCCGTTCAGCATCCCCCTAATGTTCAATGTACACGCAACGTCCGCGTCCGCATAGCGTGTCGACCAATTACGCATCCGCGAGGCCAGCTTACGAATACGCGAGGGTGTAGTATGGAATCGTAAAGTTTTGCGGGTGAAAGTGCCGCATACACCCTGCTGCGCTGCACTCTTTTCAGCGCCAGGGCGTCCTTGCGAGGGCCAGCTTCTCGGAGTCGAGTTGTCGATCATTAATTAACCGTTATCGAGACACTATATTCTCCTTTCGTCCTGAAACATCCACAACCCTCGATACTCCTGCGTGCATCGGTTAGCTCCGCGTTACCCTCGCGGGCTATGCTTCGATCCGATTTCCTCGGGACGCGTCTCGTCTCCATTTCTGCCTTTAGTTATCAGCGAGCACTACCGTCGTTTACGAAGACCATCCCTTAGGGAAAGCTGCGTCACCTGCAATACCGTGTGCGGGACGACGTCAAACAAAGGATAGCGTGTAACACTCGCCAGTGGATACCCTACGCTTATTGCATATCTTTAGGGCTCGTTCTGTTTCCTCTCTCGTTTGACCCCGATTTCCTTCTCCTCTTCCTCCTCCTCCTCCTCCTCCTCCTCCCCCTCCTTTCCTTTTTCTTTGCTTTTTTTTGTCTTTCTTTTTTTTTTATCGGTTGTCCGAGAATGATTGAATCAGGTCAGTGTTTTCGACCATAAGTTGCGCCCGCGTCTGCGCCTTGTTCACTTTGCGCCTCCCTGTTGAAAACTAGGGACAACCCAAACATAATATTCCTCTGTTTGGCAAGATATTGCACCAACATCGTTTGGAAATCCTCGTCTCTCGATCCAACCGCTCCGATAAACGAGTAATCGTCGTTTCCCCTCTCGCCCGCACCGATGTGCCACGAACGCGCTGGTGGTCGAAGGAGCAGCCGCGTTTCGAAGATGGACAGGAGACGAAAGTAGATTTGTCTGTTTGCGACGGCGACGGCGACGGCGACGGCGACAATTTTCTCGAGATTCGATTTGATCGCTGGGTGAACTCGAGACGGGCTGTGAATTCGCGGGCGTGGACGTGAGAAAATGTGCGAGGCTATTCTTCACAAAATACCCTCGATGCCGACTCGGCAAACTTTGCCCCAATTTGTACGGTGACGGACTCGCGATACTCTATTTGGTCGTGCACGTCCGACCTTTCTTCGTTCGCTTCCCTGCTCACCGTCTTTGCTTTCGCGCCGAAGAGGTGGGAAATCAGGAACGAAAGTATGGAGAACGTCGGGTCAAGCTCGGCAAGGATATATGGATATTCGATAATAAATTCTCGAGCGAGGCGCGCGCGATAGGTTTTGTTTATAGTCTGTTCTACTTTGTTATCGCGTATAAAATACCCGGGGTAGATTACTTTCCCGTTCACTCGGCACAAATACTCCAGTTAACATCTAGGCGATAATGTGTTTTTTTTTGCGGCGGCGGTTCGACGGTTTTATAGCTTTTTTCACGCGCAATTAAGTCTCATTTGCAGCCACGCTTCCATTGATAGATTTCTGCCGATACGCATCCTCGTTTCCCTATCTTTCTCCGCCTTCCATCGTCACTCCACCAACGTAATGCGAAGCCGTTAAGCTTTCGCAGGACGTCGCGAGCCGAGCAGACATTCTATTAACACGTTTCTGTGCAGGAGTTACGGAGCAAGAGACCTTTTAAGATATGGGACAGCTGGCGTAACGTAAGAAAGGGACTGGTTGTTAGCAATTTCGACGAACTGATACTCCGGGGTAAGAAACGCGCCCTCCGAAACTGCTAACGATATTAACTAGCCTGGTACTCGCTGTGGAATGTACATACACGTACGCGGCATGGACGATACCACGTACAATGTGCTCCGAACCGGGGTTGTCTTTGCTTCGATGCTCGATTTCTCGCGATAAACGCTGCACTAATACACAACGTTCACATACATAAAGTGCGTTCTTTCTTTTCACGACACACAAGATATTGGATTACTGGTCGCAAGGTATCGTGTTTTTTTTTTTGTTTTTTATGCAGAACATTTACTCGACTCGACTCGACTCGATTTGAGTCGACTCGAGTCGAGTAGGAGTCGATAACAAGAAAAGTAACACCATCGCGTAGCGTGTCGAGACCTCGAAGAGGGAACCGTAGGCGAGGAAGACAATGAATTTTCTTGCCATCGAGAGAGACCATTGAGAGGCACCTCTCTCAAGCGGCGGACAAATGTTGTATCGTTCTCTGGCCGCTTCATTCTCTTCCTTTCAACTAATCGTAGTTCGAACCGACGTTCTCGCCTTACCCGCGAGGAATATAGTCGCCGATCTAATCGCTGTTTCCTCTTACCTTCCTCTCTTCCAGGCAAGGAAAAATTGGGCGTGCCGCAGAACGAGAATGTGTCCCTGGTGTTAGAATCGGACGGCACGCAGGTCGAGGACGGAGAATATTTCAAGACCCTAGGGAATAACACGGTTCTGCTTTTGCTACGGAATGGTGAACGCTGGTGTCCAACGGGTGTCGACATCATACGTGCCGGTACATATCCGGGGAATGTCGTCGCGGCTTCTAGCCTCTATGTGTCTGTGACCCGGGGACGCGAGCTAGGACATGCACGGCAAACGCGCGTTGATAGGATTGCCCTACAAATTAATCCAATCGGTCGCGAATAATCGTAATGCACAGGAACGGCCGGTGCTTCGCCGGAGCATCGGGGTAAGGTGGACAAACGAGATGAGCGTAGGAGATCATGATAGAACGCGCAACCTCGAATTCTTTACCGTCTTTCGCTGTTCGCCTTATCAAAACCGAAAGGTACTGAAACACTCGCTTACGCGGAGCGTCCGGACGAAATAGTTGTATGGGGAACGTTGCCGTCGTCGTCGTCGTCGCAAACGTCGACTGCAACGACGGCAAACCGAGTTTTTCCTACGCGAATAAAAGGCGGGGCATCGATTCGCAAGTACAGTAAGACAAAAGTATAGTTCCGTTCGAGGGCCGATCGGATAACGATTTGTCCCGCGAGCAACGTGGGCTGCCGGTTATCCGATAACCAGCTGCAAACAGAAAAAAGAAAAAACAACGATCGATACGCCTCGGACGGAAATGTGTACGCATATGCGTGATTTCCTGGTAACGGTGTGCCTACTTATTGCAGCGATTTCCGCCATTCCGAGAATAGTCTGCGAAACGATCCACGCCCTGGAGTTGCACGATGAGACGCCATCGTGGAAGATCATGGACAATAAAGGACGGGTCACGGTGGTGCTGCACTGGGACCAGCGTTCATCCACGTCCTCGCAGGTGCAGCATCAGCAGAAGAATCAAGACGCGCAGAGTTCCAAGTATTCGCCGACCAAGAAAGCCGACCTGAGCGGGAGTCAGCGTCCCTCGTTGGTCATTCAGACCAGCCTGGATAAGCTCAACTATGGAGGGAAGCCTGGACACCTGGCGGGGGAGATCGGTCCCAGTCGCTACGCTAGCCCCCAAATCACTGTGATAAATCATGACGACATGGTACGAGAGCCACGCTCTTCTTTCTATCCTTTTCGCTCTTCTTCTCACTGATCGTGGACCCGACGCAGACGAGGCTTCCGGGAGCCGCGGCGCCTACCCGATCGCGTACCTCGGCTTGGTCGACCTTTAACCCGGAAGCCTCGCCTAGCCTCGCCTCGCATCGTATCGCATCGCATTGAATCGCGTTGAAAGTTATTACATCGCGTCTGTCGTCGCCGATACACAGTAGTAGTCTCGAGAAATCCTCGAATCTTCGATCTAGACAAACCACTAAAATCGCCGTGGTAACGACAGCAGCAGCCACAGCAGCAGCAGCCGCAGCCGCAGCCGCAGCCGCAGCCTCAGCCGCATGGGATGCCAGGCCGCTTGGTGAAGCAGGGTACCAATTCGTTCGACAGCACCACCATCCATATTCACACGCCCGAGTGTTCCAATCATATTCATCAGCCGGTGGTGCGAAACGGAAGCCCTGTGAACGGGGCGGACGGAGGCGCGAGCGGAGAGTGCGATTTCCACTGCTGCGCCCTGCACGAGGAGGGTCGCAGAATCGCCGTGCACAAATCGGTGGCCACCTCGCCGATCCAAGATGCCCAGCATCAGCAGTATCAGCAGCAGCATCATCATCCGCATCAGCAGCAGCAGCAGCAGCAGCAACAGCAGACGCAGACCCAGACGTCGTCGCCACAGCCGCCATCCTCCTTGTCGGACGGGACGAGACGAACGGGACTGAGCAAAGGTCACGTGAGATTCTGCGACACCGCGGACGAGGAGTCCAATTCTCGGCACGCCGGCAACTCGACCGGCAGCTTTCATCTTCACCATCATCACAATCATCATCAGGAGCACGACAGCTCCGAGTCCGAGACCGAGAACACGATCATGGAGGACGAGATCGTGACCTCGGAAAAATTTTTACTGCTAATCGATCAGCTCACCGTAGACCAAAAACATTTAAGCATCAAGGATATCGGCATCATCCTCGAGCGGCTCAGCTCCAAGATTCTCGACGTCGAGCGTTTGGACCGCGAGAGCGAGAGCGAGGAGTGTTACAATTGGACGATCAAGGCGATCATTAGAGGGGACGTGTTGCGCGAACTGGGAGTTATTTACAACGGGAATTACTACGCCATCTCGGAGCATCCTGGCTACAAAGAGGAGTCCGAGGAAAATAACGAGGATAACGAGGAGGAGGAGGAGAATAGACTTTAATATGATGCTGTTTTACTAGATAGATAGATAGATAGATAGATAGGTAGATAGATAGATAGATAGGTAGGTAGATAGATAGATTATACATATATCTATTAATGGTTATTATTAATATAGTACGTATCGAGCTACGGTGAGAAGGCTTTGAAACGATTTGTTCATGATTATTCATGGGGGCGGGGGAGTCGGTAGGAGTGCCCGTGTCGAAAAGGGGACAAGCGAGAGGAGGCTTAACCGGATGAAGTTCGAATGTCTGATTGTCCGCGATGGAGAATGAAAAAAGATGGTGATGGAAATGGTGGTGGTGCAAGTAAAAGAGGCAAAAAATTGAAAAAAAAAAAAAAGCGAACAGCGGAACGTGATTTTTTTCCAAATGTTTTCATAATAAAAAGCAAATCATACGATACCTTATAAACTTAGTTCTAAAAACGGTTGTTGAAATATGTACTTATTAAATAGTATGTACACTCGTAGGAAACATTTTTGGGATTACGGATATTGATTCCGTAACCGTCCACAACACTGCCCTATCGAAAGAGATACAGGAAAAAGAGAAAGAAGGAAGAAGGATTTTTAACGAAATTGAAAGCGAAACTAGATAAACGATGTGCCGAACGAAACGAGAGAATTTCGATCCACGCTCTGCTCGCAGTTTCGCCGATGCGGTGCACCGTTTTCGTGCCTCGATGTCGCGGTGTCATCTCGTCGTCAAGAGTTATTTTTTTTTTTTAGTAGAACGTGGACAGAAGATGCGCAGAGGGGAACATTTGTTCCCCATCGAATACCATAGAAGCATCGTTCCTGGCGACGCTAAGAACGCTATCCAAAAGGACGAACCTACGGAGGCAAACGAAAACGGGAGACGAGACGGTCAAGGGGTAATCGGAGGACGAAGGGACGTACCTCTCGCATCACTCGTCGTTTGTCGTCGACGTAGATTCTCGAAAGATTCGCCTCGCGTCTTAAGAGCTCTTTGACGTCGGAGTCGGGCATTCCAGTTTACCAAAGGATTCTCGCTTTTAATTTGGTCACCAAGGCGCGTCCCGTTTCTATCGGAATACTCTACATAATGTCTCGAGTTTCGTTCGAAGGGTGCAATTCGAAATGAAAAGTTTGTTCCTCGTCAGTCTATAAGAATCGAATATAAATCAACTGCCCGACTCTCGCTGTACGATACACGATACACACACGCAAGCACACAGGGGCGCGCAACACGTTTGTTCCAAATTACACGTACACTTAAACGCGTATACACCGAACAGAGACACTCATACGCGATTCGGTATATAGAAGATACCGAGGACCTCATTCAGGATTTACGTTAGCGGATACGTTACGATAAGTGATACCGGTACATAAGAGAGTTACTCGCGCCGTGGACAAAATAATCCGGCGTGTTCCGTGAAACTTTGCAATTTTAATATATTTCTATCATAAGTATATACGGCACTGCGAACGAGAACACGACTACTATCGGATAACGTTTGTATCGATGTTAGCGTCGTGCAAAGGAACACAATTTATACATACCTGCAAATCACACACAATACGTATGCTATATAAATTACGCCCCGTAGAAACGATTCGGGGCTCGAGATAAGGAGCAACGGGGATAAACGCAACGGTTCAGTTGGTTCGGTTCTCGCGTGAAAATTGTTTCGTTGACCCACCGGGCTTTTGCGTATCTCGTTTTGCCCTCGATACGTGTCACGTATCGACTGGGAGATCTTAGCGGTACGGAGATGGTGAAACGCGAAGGGATGAAAGGGCGAGAGCACAGATGAACGATAGAGAAATAGGAAGGGAACGGGATCGCGTGAATTCGCGACTGTCTGGAAGCGCGAGTGCGTGTACCAGGTAACGACCGGGAGGCACTGAGATATATAGTTAGATAGAAAGATAGCGAGGGAGAGAATGAGAGAATGAGAGAACGAGAGAAAGAGGAGAGTGCATGGGAGGACGAGGTAAAAAACGGGGCGCGTCTGTTGTTGCGCGAAATGTCACTTGTTCGCTTGCGCTGGTGGATGTTCTTTTTTTCGACCGATTTAGTGGAGCAGAGTATGTTACGTGTGCTTGTAAAAATTTCACGATAGACGACATCCGCATGTCTCGACGTATGTTTCCACTTTTG
The DNA here is from genome assembly GCA_963667235.1 of Nomada lathburiana. Taxonomy (NCBI): domain Eukaryota; kingdom Metazoa; phylum Arthropoda; class Insecta; order Hymenoptera; family Apidae; genus Nomada; species Nomada lathburiana. The sequence continues at coordinate 20,892,975 of OY763899.1, read as the reverse complement.
AAAATTCATTTGCAGACTTTTCCTATCGTAGTCTCACTTTAAATGCTAATAAATAGATAATTAAAAGTGAATAAACAAACGGATAACTAAGTGAATGAATAAAATAATAAGACAAGTAATAAATAACAAATAATAATAATAATAATAATAATAATAATAATAATAATAATTATAATTATAATACCTAACGATAATAATAATAATACATAACAATAACAAGATAAAGGAAGGAATAAAAGGATTGTTATAAGTTGTAACTGTTGTTTTTGGTACACGCAACATTGCCTCTGCTGTTCATTCATGTAGCCTTCCTCCTTAATCCTTTGAGCGCGACAAAGTACACGTGTCCTCTTTACGGAGGTGTCGCGCAAGGAAATGAACGCGGGCGAATGCGAAGCACAGGTGTTATTGTCGCGCCAAGCGATCCGCAAAAACTATTGATGCCCGGCGTGTTCGTTTTGAAACAAGTGTTCGAAGAGGATCTATCGCCAAATAGCGAGTCCAATGAGGCAAACGAGGTACGCGATATTGTGAGGGTGATGGGGTGAGAGAGGGAGAGAGAGAGATAGAGAGAGAAAACACAAGTACAGAATCTAAGTAACCTCGCATTTACGATTACCTCTGTGTATCTGTATAACTACACTAGGGTGAAAGCTGGCGAGAGAGAGAGAGAGAGAGAGAGAGAGAGAGAGAGAGAGAGAGAGAGAGAGAGAATGTGTGATTAAGAGACAGTGTTAGGCAGGATGGGGGCAGACAGGGATAGAGAAAGATGAGAAAAGTATCGAAGCGAAGAATCCACGTTTCTGTCACTAGCCATCTCTTGTTACGTAGTCTGTTTAGATCCTATCGAATATTACACCGATTGGTCAAGGTAAGGTTTTCACGAGGCAGGGGAGCGAATTAAAAAATAAATAGATAAATAAATAAATATATATATACGTAAAAGAAGAAAAATGAAAAAAAAAGCTGATTGATAACGAGTCTTCCCTTGCGCGTGACGAGTCGCCGCGTGCGTGTGCACTAGCGCGAACAGCTGCGTCTTCGCGCGCACCGGCGTTTATGCAGAATTACACGAAAGGTGTGAAAAGGAATAATCACAAGTTACAATCCTACTATGCACTGTCGAAACGAAACATAACATTATGTAGTACGAGTTAAGGTTTTTTAAGCATTACGAAAGATGTACTGACTTTTTTAACGACGTTTTATCGCGTTGCAGAGTATTATATGTATATGCATACAAGTATACATACATGCGCATGCATATAGTACATACACGAAAGGAGTATAAACAAAAATAAATAAATAAATAAACAAATATATATATATATATATATATATATATAAATATACGTATACACGAATATACATAAATGAATAGATATGCATACAGACACATATAAACACACGCACGCCCGCACGTCCGCACCAACGGCACACATACACGCATACACACGCACACATGTACACGCGCGCACGCACGCAAAGAATACAAATGTCAACGAGCGAGTGTCTGATGAGTGATGCGCCAATTAAGTAAGAATGTAAATAATAAAGAATCATATACACATATTATCGTTCACGAGGAATCTATATTCGCCGAGGCCGCGTTTCCGAAAATTGTCCCAATGGCGTTTCAGGCTGAGCACGTTGGCGATGCTTTTCACGATTTCTAGCGGACGAAGGATGATTTCTAGCGGACGAAGGATGATTTCGCTATATAAGAATACAGGACGCGGTTCAAGTTTCCCTCGCCCGTTTACCTACGAACGCCATTGATTCCGATCGGCGCTCGGTACAAGGGTGCAAAATCGCGATTGATTTCCTTTTTCGATCTGTTGATTCAGCGACGAAAATAACGTTTGTTTCTTCGACTAACGAATAACTACCACAGATACTGTACCTACCATACGTAACTAAATAAATCAGTGGAGTGAAAAAGACGATGTTCCAGGCCGAAATGTTTAATGCTTCGTTCCTGTTTTCAGCGTGTTAACCTATTGCGCTTTAATCGCAATTAATTTGCGCGAGGCTTTTCACCATCGCGATACGTCGCATCGGACGCCTCGTTATTGCGCCCTCTTAGTATCGGAATTATTATCAGAAGCGCAGGGTTTAATTTCCTTTCGCGGCGAAGCTCATTGATAAATGTTCGAAGCAACTCCAGAACCTGGAGTCTGGCGCAAGGTGCGATTGGACATGTCTTTGTTAGATTAATAGCTGCGAGCACGCGAAACGGACATCCACGGTGCTTATGTGCTGCCAGACGATTGATATTTGGCTCGTATCGTGGGTTCTTACCTTTTCCCCGTGAAATTCTCCATTTGTTCGAGCTTTTAATCGCGCCGGATGAGGAAGAGAGATTAAGCGTTCGCAAGCGCGGCTACGAATCTAAAGTTATTAGTTAAAAGCTCGCGTACTTGTCCGCTTCCTCGAATCCGACTGTGAGCCGTGTGCACGATGGAAACGCGAGAAAGATATTTTCATACCGTTTCCTTAGCGGCCAGAAATACAGAAAGCAAAAGGTATGATCTCGCAACAGGCGACTGGGGTATTGATCGACAGTGCTCCACGGCAACTCTTCTTTGGCGAACGTTCTGTCGTTTACCGCCGAATTGCGACGGACTTTGTGAATTCGTCGACGCGACGCGCGGCCCTGCGGTTTATCAATTTCTCCCGACAGCGATTTCAGAAGAGGATTGTTCATCTTTCCGAATAAACATCCCCTCTGGCACAGATATGGTATGTCGAGAATGCAATCTGCACGCTCGAATCAGCGAAATGTACTTTAATTAAGGAATGATTTGGAGTACGAGCGGAATGCAAACAATTTCCACGCTGCTGACGTCACCGATGCATACAGTAACATCGATTACTCGATACACCCACCGAAGAGCCATTATATTATGCCATAGAAATTGGACGCTCGTCGTTCCGGAAATTAAAAAATCTACCAAAGATGATCGCCGCCGTGCCGAACGTGCTGTTTCTCCTCCGAGCGAGGTGCTCCCGGGTGGTGGTCATCGTCGAACGGCGTTGCCGGCGATCCCGTTTCTAGGTCGTTTCGTCGTTTTGAGCGTTAATTAACAACGCTGGAAAGTTTCGAAACTGTTCACACGTCTTCTTACGTGTTTGAAACGGTGCCCGTAATCGGAAGTTCCAACTCGAGCGTAAAGTAGCATTTGCGGGTCCCCTAATGGAGGTAGCTGTGACCGTCGCAGTAATTACGTATAATGCAGGTGTTCAGTGGCACGGGACCAGTCGCACCTCGAGGAGCCGAAGACTCGGTTCGATTGGCAGCAGAAAATTTCTTTTCAGCCTTGCCGGTGGCCCAAGGCGGCGCAAATCAACGCAAGTTGCACGGAAGACGCGGTCAGTAGTCGCGGCCCGCGCCTGGTCAGACGCGGCCTGCGCTTGATCAGCCGGGACCAACGACGATTCCTTCGATCTTTCTCGCTGTCGCGCATTTATACATCGACAATACGATGCCCGATATCTAAACGGCAGACAGGTTTCGAAATTTTCTCCGACAGCACGGGTACTCTCGGGACCTTGTTCTATTTTTCTTTGTCCTTTTTTGTTTCGCTCGCACCCCCGCACGCCTTACGAGCGGACGACTCGTTGGTTACGGGGGAACGGTTAAAAGCGTATTGCCAATTTGCGGTTGCTCCGAAATTCCGTGGACCCCGTACTCGTCCCGGTTAGGTGTTTCCAGTCGAACCCGAGTTCGTCGCGAAGCCCCGCCAATGGCTTTATCGCGTACGCTCCAAACTCGTTCCGGCCTTTAACTAAACTCCTCGGACAGGTGTCGGTGAACACGAATTTGCCCGTTTGTAAACTATGGATTTCGGTTTCGACAAACTTTGCCTCAATTTCTGGCACATACCGTGCCAAACGTTTGTCCGTGGCAACGAGTCACCGGGACGCTTGGTCGGCTTGAATTACGTTGAGCGAGTAAACGGTTGTCCGTCGACTGCATCCGATCATCGGCAATGAAGGATGCAACGCTCGTAAATGACCCGATCCGCCGACAAATGTGTAAGTCGTCGCGACAGCGACCGGTGTTGCTCTTGCTTGTGGCGCAAAAAATGAAACGGGGAAGACGCGGAAGATCGTAGACCGTGTACGTCGACTCGAGGAGCTTTAATAATTTACGAGGGAAACTCGCGACGATCTGATAATCCGCCGTCAGTCATTTTCAGAAAACTTAGCCTCGGAGGTGTCCCCTCTATCTACACTCGCGAGAAAGCGGCCTCCGCTTAGAAACGCGGTTATCTTGCTGAATCGCTCACGTAGACCAGTTTCCAGTAAATTGATTGCAGTCTAAGATTTTGCCCAGCGAAACGAGCCCATTATCGTCCACGAGAAAGTGGCTGGATAAGGCTCAACGGCTTCCGCCCTTTCCATCTTCGCGGGGCCAGACCTCGCGAATCCAGGCTACGAAGCACGCTCGAATCCTATAAATATTTATTACGTATTACCGTGTTCACGATTCCGGCTAATCCGAAAGGGGACTTAACGTTGCCTCCAGTCGATTTCTTTTACCAATCGCCACAGCTGATCAACAAATCGGCGTTCTTCGTCGCATTCTTCGTCGTATTTAAGATAGGGTATACGCAAAGATCGACCGCGTTGTTGAGGCAAAATTAATCGTCGAGAGTTGTCGTTGGATTTCGCGGCGTTGCAGGGCGAGAGAACAAATAGAGGAAATGGTGCGGAACAGATGAGAAAGCACGGTAAGGATTCGAGGAAAAGTTTCGGCGCTGGCGAGAACGGCCAGAGCGAAAGGAAAGGAAAGGAAAGGAAAGAATGTCGCGGGTGTACGCTGGTTGGAAAATTACGCGTGTTTCTAGTAACTCGACGCGACATCGGTACACCGAACGTGCACGATTTATTCCCCGGCACGTGTCCCTTTCCTGCACTAGAATCGCCCGCTTGGTAATCGTCTTCCACGTGGGACACTTGCAGCTACCGAGCCCTCCGCCGACGGCGACGGCGGCGGCGACGTTTGCAATTGTGACGGGCAAATAGACGGGCCCGATTCCTAATATAATTAATATCCACCATTTCCGGTGCTTCGCACCGCTGCAACGGGCTGTCCGATCCCTGAACTAACAGGAGAAGACATTTTTAAATATCCGCACTGCGTCGGAAGATCGTTGACCGCGAAGATGCAACTGGGCTACTCGCGGTTTGCAAGCTTACCGCTCGCATCGACTCTCTATCCTATAATTGTCAGTAGCAAAGAAAACAGGGCGCGGACACCTTTCGCGGCACGTAAAATTCATTTTCTGCCCACGTGCCGATCGATTCGATCGATACGATGTCGGAACGGAGCATCGAAATAATCCATTGAAACGGGCGATGATAACTCCGACCTTCTATCCGACACGATCGAAGGTTCGACACCGCGGCCAGAGAGCCGTCGAAATGAAGCGAAAAGCCGTTTAACAGACAGCGCGACACGGGACCCGTGTTTTCCTGCCGCTATTTTCCCGCAGGTCGAATCGTTTGCCGAGCCGAACGCGTTCCACGTTTCCCGGTTTTCGGCGGGGGGGTGTTAGTGGCGGAGTAATTCTTTCGTGTCAGCCCATTAAAGATTTACGCGACTCAAAATGCGCCGGGATAACGTCCTATCGGGCTGGTCGGGGTACGAATATTCCGTCGCGTAATATAGCGCAAATACATGTATAGATCGATATGGCGGGGCGAGTTGCGTGAAGCTGTAATTCACGGGAACTGGTTCACTGTTTGCCGCGATATATCTGATTGTTATTTCCTTGAACGTCTATTAATCACCGTGTCCGCGACAATGAGGCGTGCCAATTCCCGTGAAACGCGTTCACGGAAATTGCCCTGTCGAATTTTTTCAATTTCTCCCCGGCTAATTTTCTCCAATGTTTACGCAGAGTTCAGCTCGGCGATCGGGTCGAGAAAAATGCACGGACATCTCGATTCGAGAGTTGCTCGTCGCTGGCACCGCGGTCGCTAATCTTCGATACGAAGCGACGCGGATCAAACAAGACAGAGAGTCGTGTATTATACCATTTTTCATCAAAGTCTGCCTCCGTTGCAGCCAGCGTTCCCTACGGGAGCCGTTCTCTCTCGCCCCGTTGTTCTTTCTCCCTGCTCCGTCCGAGCAAGGGGAAAAGGAAAGAATAATACAACAAGGTAGCGTGATAAATGCATTCGACAGAGGACCATTCGCTTCTTTCCCCTCGTGGAAAACGGATCGGTACGATCGTTCTTGTAACAAGCTCTTCCCGGTTTGAAACAGGTGCTCGAGCAAAGGCGAGAGGCGATGTTAAGCACACGGTACGATATTAAGCGTATCGATAGGCAAGCCCGCGTACACCTGTCCGGGTGCAGGGTTGTTTCGCGCGTCCACGTATTTGCGGAACGAGGTGGAGCGAAAGAGAGCCACGCCGAAGGCTCCGGATCGCCAGGTATGCGGATCGCATTCACGACCATGCGAAAGAGTCATTCACTCTACGTATTTAGATCGTCGCGGCTGCTTATTCTTCGAACGATGCGGCCGACGATACGAGACTGACATCCCCGGCTATTTATATCGAAAGGTACGTGCACGCGTTACCGAACTCGACGGAACCAGCGCGAAACGACAAAGTTGTGGAATCGCGGGGACGAACAATAAATAGCCGCTCGGTAAAACGCGAGCGCGAGGAATCTACTGCCGTTCTTTGATTCTTCCCCGACAAGTTCATCGAACTGGCAACGATCGATGCTGAATTTCTTTTCCCGATCGCAGCACGCAAACGAGAGATCTCGTTTCGAAAGTTTCGAGCGGCGTGCAACGAGAAATCTGTTCCCCCATGGCGACAGGTTCCACGCTTGCACGCTGGCGAGAAGGGTTTCAGCTTTTCAGCATTCGAAAAGTTCTAATCCACTCGATCGGCCAACAGGATTCGACGGTGTATTCTTAGCATCGATGGCCCCGTCCTCGGCCACCTTTGCGCAATTTGCACAGCGAGCTGCTAGTTAGCTAATGTCGAGTCGCAGTTGCAGAATAAATTTGTCGTAGCGCGGCAAGGTTGATCGTCTTAAATAACAGGAATAACGAGCGTCGCTTGCACGATTGCCAGCTGCTCGTCGCGGAGCGGAATTTTCGGGACGAAACGTCGCGCGCGACCCGGCTGCGACTTGCGCGAAGCAAACAGGTAAGAAGCTGGGAAATTTCGTTAGAGAGGCGAACTGAATAGGCACTCGATCTTGTATGCCGACCGTGTGTGTGCACCTAGGAGGCATGAATAAGCCACCCTTAAGGTTTACCCTTCTAGGCCCTAGGAAAGACCGCCTCGTCGAACCGTCCGCGAACTTTTGTCCAGGCGGAGGCGGCCTGCTCTCTTCGCCTCTCCATCGGCTCTTCGAAATCGACACAAATGCAACGAATGCAACGAGCGCAACGAAAGAAGCTGGACGTCGGAGGATGATCGAGGGGAGATCGCGCGATCGGCGTTGGAGTCGAGAAGCAGGGGGATGAAAATTCGCGGGCGAAAGGACGACGGAGCAACGTCCGGGCGACGAGGCTCGACAAGAGGAAAAGGGAATGCATGCGGGTGGAGGCGGTCAGCGTCCCATCTTTGGGGTGGCGATGGAAAATGTGGAGGTCCGATGGTGCGGTCCGCTCGGGCATCTCTGTATCGGCCGGTGATCCGTGGCGAAGAAGGAGCCACCGTGGCCGTCGCCGTCGCCGGCACCGGCTCCACCACCACTAGCTCCACCACTACTAGCACCGGCAACACCACAACCGACGCTGCCGCCACCGCGTTATTGATTTGACAGGAATGACGGGAAATGGCGCAGGAATCGATAAGAGGTGGTCCCAAGCTGGCGGTGACTCTGCGCGGGTGTACGGCGCGGGTGTACGAAACGGGTGGAAGAGCCAGGGGTGGGAGATGGGGCGAGAGGTTGTAGGGAGGGTTAGATAGAGCGATCCTCGGGGTGGGGTGGAGTGAAAAGAGAGGCGGAGGGGTTGGAGGAGGTAGCAGAGAATATTTTCATACTCCAGACTCCCGGCGTAGGTAGAAGATGGCAGCCGAGGCGTGATTCGAGACCGGGACCTTCACTCTCTCTGGGCGCGCGCGAGTAGGGGGTATCCTTCGACGTACGGAACAGATCGCGGAAGTAGTGCGCTAGCGTGGTGCATTATCGCGTGTCGTCCAGTGTACCAGGAGATTCGCGATGTTCTAGGAGGACCCGTCGTTCTATACCGTCGGTGCCGGTTTGTCCTCCTATCGCCGCGAGCTTTCTCTACTCTACTCTCCACTCCTCTCGACTCCTCTCTTCTATCCGCTTCTATTCACTTTTCTGCTCTGCTCTGCTCTGCTCTGCTCTGCTCTGCTCTGCTCTGCTCTGCTTCTGCTCTGCTCCGCTCTGCTCCGCTCTTCTCTTCTCCTGTCGACAAGTTCTCTCTTGCACTTTTCTTCCACATCCTCCACATCCCTCTATCGTGCCCCTTTTGTTACTCCCTACGACTCCGCCAGTGTCTCGCTCCTCTTCCGATCTTGGTTTCGTTGCTATCGCGAGTCTATCTCTATCTCCATCTCTGCCTCTCCTCGGACGGTTCGCCGTTTCTTTGCTGTCTCCCCCTTGGTTGCACCTCTATACACCACTCACGGCTCTCGTTTCTCGCTTTTCGCTCGCTTCTACGCTCCTACCCGAACCGCGTAACCCAGTCAGTCAGTCGTGTACTCATGATCCGACCGGCAACCAGGTAGTATCGCTGATTATGCGCGACATGAGCACCACCGCCATCGTAGTGTTTTACGAGCGTCATGTAAAATGGAATTAAACAATGTTGTTAAGACGTAAACATGTTTTGGCTACACTGTGGACTCTTTGTTCTCGTGATTGCCGTACCTGGATTTATTAGCAGCGCCGACAGCACATCCAAGCGAGGTAACGCCTGCCTACCTGCCTGCCTATCTATTTGTCTGACTACTTGCTTGCTTGCTTGCCTGCCTACCAGTGTCTGTTTGTCTACTGTCCCTATTTCCCGCTCGCGTTACCAATTACCTGCCTGCCGTATCCGTTTACCGTCCGCTACGAGTTTGCCTCCCCGTCTTTGCCCACCAGATTTTGCTCTCTCGAACGGGGATACGTCCCTCAGCTCGAGCGGCAATTTCGCGATGCCCTGGGAACGCGCTCTCTCGCCTCCGACCAACTTCCTCTCCGATTTATGCTTGCTGTCACGCGATCCTCCAATTTCGTGCATAGTCGTTACGTGGCCATTTATGCTTGCCGTCTCGCGCGCCCTTTCACCTCTCTATCTCGTCTTCCCTCTGCTCGCGATCCCGTAAATTCGCCTCGGGCCCGTTGCTCTCCTCTTTGCCGTGCTCGTTGATCGTTCGCGGGCTGGCATCGCGTGTCCCGATTACGCACGATTGCCTGTTGCGGGCTGTCGACAATTTTCGCCCGGCGATTGTTAATCCGGTCTCGGGACGGAAACCCTCTGTTTCATTTCCTTCCATTCGACGCGTGCCGCGCAACCCGACGTTCTATCGCGAGTGTTGCTCCGATTCAGGCACCGTGGATACATTGATCTTTCTTGAGATTCACCGGGAACAATTCGACCGATCTTTGCTCGCGACGAAAAAAAAGGGTGAAGAGGAACGGGCAGTTGGGGCGGGATCGCAGAGCAATAGAGACACTGCGATAACGACGATTGCCCGATAAAGTGGAGGGTGTTTCGGATAGCCGTGCGTTTGTGGATCCCGTTGAAAACAGAATCCGCGTTATCCCCGATTGAATCGCGTAACCTTACCTACGCTGCCTGCATGTCGCGAGCCACCGCTGTGCGTGAAATCGCACGCGAATGTACGTTTCGTAGGGACATCATTGCTCCGTTATCGCGTATCGATTTTCCCCGATGATGCATGGGCACCAACTCGTTCACGCGAGATCGCGAGGAATGCATACGCGAGCAGCGCACTCTTTTTCCGATAAATAAATGACACCTTTGAATGGGAAGCTTCGCGATGCCAAGCGAATCGACGTTTCATAGAACTGCACGCCTCGCGCTTGCAACGCCTCAGCTGGATTCGGTGATTAACAGATTTCGGGATGTCGTGCGTTTTTTCTCCGCAAGCCCAGGTTGCACCCGTTGCCTTCTGTCGCGCACAATCGCGAACGGACACGCGATTAATTTTTGCTCGCAGGGGCGACACTCTGTCGCTCTATTGCGTATAATTAAGTTTGCATCATCGGCACCAAGCGTTACAAACACGTCACCGTAGGACAAGCCGTATATTTCCGTGTGCAGCAGACTGAGGCAAGATTCCATCGATTAATCGACACGATTAATTGCCCATGTATACAACGCGCAGTCGGTGCATCGTTATATCGTTATGGAAGTTTCGTTCGGTCGTCACCGGTCCGCTGTCACCGTCGTACCTCTCCCAAGTAAAGCCCCTGTCGTCTCTGCTATACGGACCCGATTTTAGATGCAGCTTCCCGTAACCTGCCCGATATCGAGCGAATCGAGTGCCCGCTTATCCGGCTATATCCGAAATCCGATTTGTCTCGTGGGATCCGCGACGCGAAAGTGGCCGGGTTCTTTTAATTAGCGGACATGACTTTTTAATCCGGCTCGTTCCTCGAATCTGCCCGAAATCGGGTCAGAGCGCTTGAATTTTTCACGACAGGTCCTCGCGCAATTTAGTCGCTGCGACATTCTTTAGGAGCGGCGGCCGTAAAATTTCTAATTAATTTCTCGTGGCAACACTGACCGGCCGCGTCTGCGTCTGCGGCTGCGGCTGCGGCTGCGGCTGAGGGGGACGATCGACGATCGAGCGATCGACGCGATGCATGTTCGACGAGTTTCCGCCGCTTTTCCGCGCACCCGCCCGATGACGTTTCACTGGCAAGTATCGGTGGAAAGATCCCTGCCACTCCCGTTTCCCGAGCCCCGCCATATTCGTCATAGGTTTACGCCAGCGAGCTATGACGTCATCGAAGAACGAGATGGGTCACGAGTGCACTGACACGCATACTCGTGCACCGCGAGACCCGATTTAAACGTATCAACGAAAATGCGAATTAAAATCGATCGTCGCCGGTAAAAGCGATTCGCCCTAAACCACTTGGCTCCCGTCCACCCCACCGTTTCCGTGAAAGAACAAACCCGCGCCCCTTCTCTAATTAAATTGAAATTACGCGAGATTTCGTCACGGAAGAAGGACGCCGAGAGAAATCTCGATATTAATTTTCACCGACGATCAGCTGGCCGAAAGAATGGGAGGAGAACTGACGAGCTCGGGACCCGCATTTCGAATTCCAATGGATTACCGCGATATTAACAACCGTTAGAGAAACAGATTCGCGGCAATTTCCGACCACGGAACGAACAAATTTCAGCGTTTATCGCGATTCTTCGATCCAGCCTGTCCTCGAGGGCCGGGGAAAAAAAAAAATCGCTGGATCATTTCGCTTCGCCTCCTCGTCGCGCCGCGTTCGCGTGATCGTCCCTAATGCGATTTTTCTCCGATCGCTATCTCTCGCGATTCGGATGCACCGTCATATTTTTCCCCGTCGCGATACGCATCGCACGGGCCGAGGTCGATTCGTCCCGGCGCGTTACGCGCTTCGTTCGATCGAAAGTATCAGCAGGACCGATTCGATATCGGTTCGCTGCCGACCGCGAAGATCGTGCTCCAAGCAGCAAGCGTGACGGGCGTTAAGCGTGCTCGCACGAGTAACCAGATGAAGCGGCTCCAGCAAGTAACCGAGATTGCTTCCGCAGCGGGGCGAAAGAGGGTGGTCGAATGGAGAAGGAAAAATAGGGAGAACGGCACGAGCGTAGAAGAATGCGAATAGCGGGTATAATTTGATGCAGTCCCGAACCCTTGCCACGACGCGACGTCCTTGGCACCCTCCGGCCGAGAACGTTCATCGCGGTACAGCGGTACAAGCGGTACAAGCGGTGCAAGCGGTGCAAGCGGCACAGGGTTGGGGTGCGGAGTTGAGCGGCAATTTTAGTGGAACGCAACGGAGCGGCAGTTGTGCAACACCACGCTTGCCTAATATGTGCAATTCACGGTGGGACGCGATGCCGGAATGAAACTGGGACAAAGCTCTCCTTTAGGTCGCGTTCTTTTCTGATTCCGAATGCCTTTCCCGAGCGAAATATTCAGTGCCCGGTAACCTTGTCGACTCGGTTACGTCTACGACTCTCCTGCCCCTCGTCGTTCCACGCCTGCACTCGTTCAAGCACGACGGGCAGCGGACAGCTGGAAAAGTAAAAAATTTCCTTCGCTCACGGTTCGATGCGCGTTAACCACCTGACCGGCCATGCTCCGGCCACAAAAGGATATTGATTTTACGACGTTTAGTTATTTCCTAGTACCGTGTCGCAGCTTCTCACGATCGTTTACAGACAGGCGAACGGTCCGGCCGGGCCGGCCACGTCGGTTGCACGCGTCCCGGGAATAATTCATGATGCTCGTAACCCCGGCTCGTAAGCCTAGGGCTCGTCAATGTTTCTGTTGCGGGAAAGCCGACAGAAAAATCACCGAGCGAAATCGATCGATTCCTGCGGAGCAATTAATCAAGTCGAGCGGCGTGGCGCGGCGTGGCGCGCCGACGAAACGATGGGCTCACAGGAGAGTTTTCAGCGTTCTTGTCTCGGGCAAGATCCGCGAGATTGAAATGGCAGAGCGCCAGTTCTAATTTATTGGCCTTGTAGGTACTTTTAATACATGAACTTTTGGCCGATTTTTGGCCCGGAAAGGGGGACGAAGGATCTTCGAATCTCTCTTCCGTCGTGAACATACCAGCTGCTCCTCCCGTTTATTTTCTTCCACCCTTGTATCTCCTACCTCGCCCCATTCCCCATTCGCCACATCCGTTCCCCCGTTCCGTTCCATCGATATTACGTCCGTGATTCACGATATCCCGAACGCGCGACTCTACGCCGATTGCCCACGCACGAACGCCGCCGTCGAATTTTCCAGATTTCATTGATACATGGCTCGCGACACTGTATACCCTGCGGTTGAAATGCATTTCTGTCCGCGTAAATTGAGTGAGTCGCGTGAATTGTCGAATCGAGATAACGCGGCGGCGCGGCGACGGCGCGACGAACGAGCGTTTCATTAAATACGCCGAGTTCTCGTACTAAATGCTTGCACCAAATACTGGTACAGGGGCGGGCCGGGCAATTTTTGTATTAATAATCGAGACGGCCGACGAATAATTTTGCCGGGGACGCTTAGGTGAAAGAAAGGAGAGTGCGCGATATCGGTTAATGGAGCGATGCCTTCGGGGAAGTTAGATGTTATCGTCGCTTCGACCCCGTTAGATTTATTTCCACGCGTTGCCCCTTTCAAGCGGAATAAGCACATTTACCCTCCCGCGAGCTGCCCGGATTTCAGAATTCACCCTTCCCGCACGCACAAAACTCACACCCTCTCGCAGCCTGCCAGTACCCACCGTCACACTCGTCGACTGTAATCGCGCAAATAACGCCGCTCCGCTCCGTACCCCTCGGCCCGAATAAATCGATTCTATCGCTGCCGATCGCTCCAGCCGTTTCGACATCGCCTCGGAGACGCCTCGATTCGGCGATTCTTCCCTCGGTATTGCGCGACAGCTGATATTCTACCCGGTCCACGAATCGATAGTAGCGGTAGCAACCAGTCGCCTAATAGCCCGCCACGAGGGTAGAGCTGCGACGCGGCGTTCTTTTTCGTCTCGTTTATCACCGGTCCACGGAGGAAGGGCGTTTCGTTAGGCAGAATTCCTGGCCCGAACCTGGCAGGTGTCTGAGCGCGTCACAGGATGCCCCGGGTGGATTCGATCATCGATTCTCAAACTGTGCGGGGCTAGGCGCGTTGATGGCTTCGGAATATTTAAAGTGGCTGTTGCGTAGGTACGCCGATGCACATCCAGGGACATCGATCGATCGATCGGCAAATTAGAAAATCCAATTTGCCGGACACGGAGAAACGCGCGTAATTAATGGCCCCCTCGATTTCCTCGTTACCTTGCCCGCCCGTCATTTTTCTCCACCACGGTTATCTGTCTCGTTTCCGTCAGCTTTCACGAGCCCGTTGCTCCCGCGGCAATTTCGCGATACGCGCGGGCACAATTTTTCGGAAGCGAACCATCGAACGCGGTCGCGATGAATTATTCGACAATCCGCCCAGCTAATTACACGATGCGCATCTCTCCGCGTAATTACGCGACGACCAACGGCCGTCAGCTTTCGTCGATACGTTTCGTCGATGCGGGGTACAATTTGATGCGCTTTAACTGATACGGAGAGAAAGAGAAACAGAAAAAAGGATTGTCAAACATTGTAGATTGGTCGCGTCGCGACTGGTTTCTAAGGTTAAGAGTTGTCCGGAAACATATTCAACGTGCGAGCAACGCGAGCAGGCCGAATTCAATAAAGATTTTTTAAAGGAACTTTTGTCTTCTTTGAGAGCCCTCCAGCTCGGTGTTTTCGCCGTCTTCCACGGGAGTTCCATTATGATGGGCATTAATTAACTCGCGTCACGAAAGTGGCGTTGCCACCTTTTGAAACGTTCAAAGGGCCAGTCGCTTCAAACGAATTCCCAGTGAAAAGGAAACTCGATCTTATCGAACCATAGTTTCAAATATCTAATTTTGTCGGAAAAATGGCCCCGTGCCCCGCGCTTCACGGGATCGTTGATCTCTCGTGCTTTCTCGGCCGACCCGAAGTTTCTCAACGATCGACAGGTATCTCGACCAGTGATGGTGGCGCGATCAATATTGATTAACCATCGAAAAAATCGGGGAAGCGTTCGCAAAGTTTCCTCGAGCGGCGGCCAAGCTCGATCGGCGTAAAATAATTACTTTAAAAGTTCAAAAGGGGACAGGAGAGAGGGGTCTCTGGCGTACACGCTCGAGCATTTAATGAGCTTCAAGATTTCTCAAAGAGGCCACGGCTAAAGTTCCGATCTGCCCTACAAAATTAATGAGTTTGCATCGGCTAACAAGGTGGTACTCGTTCGGAATTGAACGTCGCGTCGCGTCGAAGATGCGCGTCGTTAAGGATAGCCCGAGTCCGCGAACCCGAATCACGTTCACTGATTTCGCGTGCGCAGTTTCCTATTATTTTTCGCGATTCGTGATTCGCGACGGATGGACGAACGCGCTCTTGCCTCGAAATTAAACAACTCTCGACGAAGGATGGCGGGCCAGAATTTTTGATCACTCTTGTAGCCGTTTATTCGTTGGAAGCCAGAGTTGCCATAGAAATTGTTCTTCGAATGCGCGAGAGAAAAAAGTGGGGCAGGTTAAGACGGCTTAAGCGTGATGGACGGATCGGAGGATTAAAGGGATTAAATGAATTTCTCTCGGTTGGGAAGTTAGCGGGACGAAAGAATGGAGGGAATCGAATTCGAAGTAGAGTTCGTTTTGTCGATCCTCTTTGGAACAGGCGGAAACGCGGCTTGATTATTAGGAAGCAATTACAAATAATTTTCCCCCGAGTGCATCTGCACCCCGGCTGACATCCGGAAACGGAGCAAAGTGGATGGTAGAGGAAGTTTCGTGTTCGCAACTATCGATATTGGTTGTTCGACGAATGGAAGATTCGTGTCGCTGTTGGATGCTCCTTTCCGGGACACTTTTCTGCCCGTGTCGTTTAGCTCGCCGTGTAAACTGGTCGGTGTCGGGGTGAGAACGTAAAATCGTGGAAGCTACCCAGAAGCGGCTTACTTTTTTCTTCTTTTATTTTATACCCGCGAAAGTAATTCAATCGGACATTGATTATCGCGTTTATATGTAGCCCAAATGATAGATAGCCGAAGCAGTCCCTCTTAAGCGCGAGCCATCTCGAGACGAATGCCTCCGGGAGTAATGTAGCATTGAAAAAAAAACTTTGCCTTCAAGTGAAAAGAAACTTGAATACTCGTTGGCGAGATGAAACTTTGCAAAAACACTAACAACCGTTATCGATAAGTCGCATTACCAACCATTAGTTCATTTAACCATTCTCTTTTTTTCGACTTCCTCTTCGTCTTCTACTCTCCCTCTCCTCGAGGAATGCCGTTTTATGCAAAGTATCGAACGCGATTGTATCCTTTGATGAAAGTTTGGTGCCAGCGGCCGCGAACCCGGCTAGCTGTTTGCCTCCGAGTCTTCGGACTCAATGGGGTCGGTGCAATCCTTTTGCGAAAGATAAAAGGGGCCAGCGTGTTAAAAATAAAAAAAAATAAAAACTCGACAACGACGAGGACGACGATGATGACTGCGACGGCGACGAATCGAGAGGAATAGGAAATGGGAAGCGGTGCTCCGAGTTCTGGAGCGTCTACTTCGAAACCGAGGATCTCCGATACGCAGGAAGAAAGGCGGACAGCGATCGAAGAAAAAGCGTGGTATTTGTTTTAGAATTCCTACGCTTTACCGATGTTCGAAGTGGCAAAGCGTTTGAAATCTGAAACGAATGCGCATAAACCTTCATCCGTGGTTGGATTCTGCGACGCATTCGGAGACCATCGAGAGGCGAGCGATTAATCATCGTCCATACCCCCAAAGGACTGATTCGAGAGTGCTGCTAAACCGTCATTGCGTTCAACGCTCGCGTTTCAGCATCCGAATATCGTGACCTGTTGTACGGTATCTCGATCCTTCGGGGCGAAAGGTACGAAAGGTATTTCGAGACGCGTGAAATATTTCGGAGCCCTCTCGTATTCTCGATCGGTATACGGATAAATTTAATTATGCATCGTGGTAACTCTCTCCTCGACGATTTAAGGCAGATTGCCCGGCAAAAGTTTGGACGCGCACACGAAATAATCCTTTCGACGCGGAAACATAATTGACATTTGAAGCGATCCGTCCCGTCACTCGGAAGTATGTATATTTAATGACACCGGTGCGTCCACAGACGGCAATGGAAAGCAGCTCGTTTCCTCGCGTATCGCGCATCGCGCCCCCTAATTTCGTTAGCAACTTTTACCAACACCGATGTCGTTTCGCATGGCGGGCCTTAATGCTTAAACGCAGATGCGTAAGGTACACCATGCATCGTGAAACACACTGGGCAATTACCGGGGTCGCTTCACTCTTCGCCAGCGTCGGCTGCATCTTTGTTGGGATGTTCCAAGAGGGAATCCCAAGTCGTTTGCCGTTCCATTACCGTTTCGCAGACAGTGCAGCCCTACTTGCACAGGCTTGCCAAGCTGAATGTACGTATATCGTTGACATGGCTGGCTGACTAGATAGTAGATCATTTGCGGCCCAGCCTGCCATGCCCCTATTCAGAACTTGCCTGCAGAGCGCTGACAGTCGTAAGTAATCTTGTTAACTAATCTCCTCGAGATGCCCGGATACTTTTTTCCAACCCGCGCATCAGATTTTCCGCCACGAGACGACGTCCCGTTCGTGTTCCCCTTTGTTCCCGCCCTAGTTCACCCCAATTTGCCCGTCTGTCCCCGTCGACCACATAAATCGAGTGCGCTCGTAACACGGTTCGGCATATGCACGGTCTCGAACGGAAATGCCGGCGTCCCTTTTCAGAAAGGCGTAGCGGCGAACCGGCCGCAGCTGCCGCGGGGGTTCTTTCGAAAACCGATCTATGTACTTCGGTGTATCGATACGCGTAATGCGATCGACAGCGTGACAAGAGGATCGCCGGTGTAAGAAAGTCTCGTTTCTGACAACAAAGAACCACTTCGATACATTCGACGTGGCGTGACACATTTCGTCGAGTTTCTTTCAGCGGCCTCGCGAGTTTTCCGTCCGCGCATTAATTTCGCGACAACTCCTTGTCCCCTTGTCTCGTCTCGTTGTCTTCGGGACACCGGGACAGGGCAGGGCAGGGTAGCAGCAGCGACGATAAGCTGCTCCCTATCGTGAGCGTAAAAGTACGTCAGGACCCGAACAATAATTCGTTTCACGGTAGCTGGGCTCGCCTTTCGCAGAGTGGCCGGCGAGTGCAGGCCAGCAGCATTGGCGTTATCTCGAATGCGGAGGAAAAAGTGGTCTTTCATTTCGTTCAACTACTGCAAACCGATATGTTCGCGCAGCTGCTGTCATCAAGCTCGAGCGTATCAGCTCGTGACGAAGAGAGAGAGAGAGAGAGAGAGAGAGAGAGAGAGAGAGAGGGACGTAGAGAAAAAAAAAGAGGAGCAGCGACGAACAAAACGCTGACGGTTCTTTGGAAAAATCAGGGACGGACCAATAGCGTTCCGTAATTTCGTCGAGGAAAAAGATAGGCGAGAGCGGCGCGTAGGAAACAAAAGGTGCGCTGATCTACGCGGACGGTCAATTAGTGGAACGCCCGAAAGCATGGTTTAAAAATATGACATTCGCGTGACGCGCGTTGCTCGCCCTTTCGCCGGACCTTCCTTTTCTCTGTCCCCCCTTTCTCTGTTTCCTGCTATGCCCTCCTTTCTTGCCCCTCCTTGCCCTCCATTAAAGAAAGATGAAATATCGACTACGTCCGGATCCAATAATTACAAACGGCGACCCCCCGTGCACACGCGCGCGTACTCCACGAGGCTTGATTAAAAAGAACCTGGCACCGGTGTGTAACCTTAGTACTTGCACCGAGAATTCTCCTCCCGTTTCACGGAAAAACTAATAGCTCGGTTGAGTCGCATAGAACCTACGGTGAACTACTTCTCAAGGAATTACTCGGAATTTCGAGGACAGGCCGAGCTCTAAGCTGAAAAGCACCTGACCTCCGTGACAAATGTCTGTCACCCCCACCTCCCCCAACTTGATCTCAAACAACTCTGTTAACAGAGTTCATTTCCATTCCTATGGGTAAATCGTCGCATGGGTTTGGCGCGTATCGTTTGACGCATCTGAATGTCTGTAAAATAGTGACGATATCGCGTGGACCCAAACTCGAACGAGACATCGTTTCGTCTAGGAGGGATTTATGTTGAAAAGCGAAGGCGGAAATGCTGGCGCGGCTGTGACTACGGTCGAATCTTTCTTTGGCCCTTCCTCCTTACCTCCGGGCATCCCATCTCTCCTCGTTTCTCTGTTCCATTAGAAAACGTTTCTGTACCAGTGTTCAGGATAAATAGTTTGCACGGGAGAATGGGGTTTTTTTCGTGGCGGCAATTTATCTCGTATGTTACGCAGCTCCATTAAGGGAAGATAGAAACGGCAAGGGACGATGGGGGCTCTTGTTACTTTTTATCCGCAAAAGGTAGCCGCAGTTTTAGGATTACTTTCGTGCTTGTATATAAATAGAGATATAAATACATCGCGATATCTCGTTCCGTTCTATGGCAGCTCTCTCTCTCTCTCTCTCGTCCATGCCCCTCGAGCAATTTTTCCACGAGCAGGGAAGCAAGTTCTGCTTTTCCAAGAGAGTCCGACACGCGGCCGAACCGCTTCGAAGCGATCCCAATAATTTTCGACCCAGAAGAGAATGTTTACTCGAGCGGAAGTTTCGCGTACGACCGACCGATGACGAGTGCACTTTCGGCGCAGGAAAATTTAACAACGGGCGTCGACGATCGAATATAGCCGCGACTCTGGAGAAACTGTTTGGTCGGTAACCCGTGCGCCAACGTTTTTCTTCTTTTTTTTTTGTACGGTTAATTGTTCGCTGCTACTTACTTCTCCGGCGTTACACCAACAGCGGAGAAAACGCGGAACGAAGGGAGGGACGAAGGGTCGAGCTGTTCGTACCTCGGTCGGCGACAGTAATTAAAATTATTCTAATTGCAGCGACCGTAAACAGCTACGGGTGTTCTCCGCGTGTCGCGCGTGGTCCAGCAGCTCTTCGTGGAAATCTGGATTTATTTTGCGCGAGTCACTTGCACCGAGCGAACAGCTCCGGGCGGATCGATTTTTCGATTGGTACGCGTGCATACGTACGCACGTACGTATGCACGTAGAGATCCCTTCGCGGGATGACCGAGGAAATCGATGGGGCACGCGTCACGGGGTAAATTCGAGGAGCGCGTCGCTCGACTAGGCGAGAGAATATCGTGCAGCTGCAAAGTGGTACACAGGTTTCTGTCAGTCGCACCGACTCATCGATCCTCGTTCGGTGTCGCGGTCTGGTCAATTAATAATTTCATCCGACGTAGACGCGGCGTGTAGTTCAATTACACTCGGTGAGTTTCACTCGTTGATCATAGAATAATATCAAGCGGACGGATATGCGCGGCTATTAATTACACGGCCGCGGAAACAGTGGCCATGCATGCAGACTGACTGCGCGCGTGTCCAACTTTTACGCGGAACCATCCGTCGTTCGACGATGGACGAATTTTCGCCGGCGGCTACGCGAAAAGGGGGTAACCCACTGAGCCTAGCGTCTGCCGACAACTTTTCGATCCGTGCAACGAATCGGTGGCCGGCGAACTCCGAGCCCTTTCGAAGGAAACCCATTTCACGCGAAGCCCAGAGGAGAACGACGGCGTTGGCTCTTCCTTCGGTCTGCGCGATCCGCGCCAACCGAGTTGCAGTAAACTCTAGAGCGTCGATAGCTGTTGATAGATTAGCGAGTGAAATATATCTTTGGATCCGCTTTTCATGATTAAAAACTGTTGAGCGTGTACGCTGTACACGCGGTACCTGCGCCGAGATAGATTTTCCCGCTCGGTGCACGACTCTGCCCGCTACTAGTAATGCGATTTGCGTTCAGATTGCTCGGAGATTGGACGAACGCGGCTTGAAAAGGTTTTTTCGTCCGTGCACGATGGCCGAGTTAAGGAAAGTAAAATATTGCACCGTCTCCATCGATCGGCTTGCGTAACGAAGAAGCGTCCCCGTGCCGATTATCGCGCGCGCTCGTAACGTCTTTCGTAATTCGCGAGCATTTACGTAAGGGGCATGTAAATAGCTCGTCAGATTTAACAGCCGGCGGGGTGGATCCCCGTCTAACTCCGGTCGAATGGGTTTACCTTCGAAACCGATTCTGGATCAATGTCGCGCAATAAATCCGTCGGTGCAGTCCCTCGCAAACTGACCGTTCCTCGATAACGCTGCCACGATGAGAGACCGACGCTCGACTGGGATATGCTTGCTCGGCGTGTACACGTTGATCGAGCTCGAGCGATTAAGCGGGCCGTTTAACTCACGGCAAACTGGCAAAGTTCAATAAAGTGGCAAAGCGGGCACACGTGTTTGGGACTGGCGCAAAAATGTGCGCCGCACAGAAACGACGAAACGACGAAAAGTCGAATGGAGCAAAGATCGATCCGTCGAAGAGAACGTCGTGAATCTGCTAGTCATTCTGCACCCCCCCCCCCCCCCCCCCCCGCCTGTCGCAGTATCTCTTTGAGCATGCTGGAAAAAGGAAAGTAGATGGAAAAGAAGGAGGGCAATTTCGATCGGTCCCGTCCCTTCCGCGGCAAACCGCGTGCAACACCGATGCGTGATCCGGTCGATCGATCGGCGCGTTGTTGAATTTTCCCAGGGCCAATCGCATCGGGTAGGAGTACAGCGCGAGCCGAAGCTCACAGAAATTGAACAGAGGGGCCCGTATAATCGATGAATTATCGAAGGACGTCGACGATTTCGAATTCGCCGAGAGATTCGTGGTGTATCTGTAACGGCACTCGATCGTTCCTCGGTTCGTAAAGTTTTCAAAGGGAAAGAATTCGAGCAGCATTCAGGGGCAAGTGGGCAGCCCCGAGTGGTGATAAAAATGCTGGGTCGAGTATCGACTCGGGCTGGCGCGGCGACTGCAAAGAGGAGCGAGAAAGGGAAAAGAAAAAGAAAAGGAAAAAGAAAAAGAGAAAAGGAAAGGGAAAGGGAAAGGAAAAAGGAAAAGGGGAGGAAAGGAATGGTCGCGGAGAGGTAACCGTGGCCGCGAGTCGACATCCTGCCTCTTCTGTTCGTCGAGAGTTTTACCTTCGGATGAAAGTCACCGAGGTCGTTTACCAGGGGCGAACGAGACGGACGGGAATGCGGAGAAAGAGATTGGAGGTGGACGGGAAAGAAAAGCGGGAGGAAGTTACGCGCAGGATTACTTTTGTTCTCCCGTTTCACGACGATCGCGGATCACGCAGTCGGGCGGACGAGGGGCGAACGCGTAAAAGAAGAAACGCGGCGTTGATCGCAGCAAATTCGAGCGGGTCCGTCGGCATTGGAGGGCAGGCCGTGGACTCGGGATGCTGGAGGGAAAAGCAATCAATCTTTGAGAGGCAGATGAGTGCAGGAACCTAAAATATAGGGCAACACAAATTTAGTCTGGCTGCCGGTCCACGTCCACGTGTCGACGTGAATGCGCAACCGCCCGGGTTTGTAATCGATATTGCCGACAAGGCACCACGCCCTGCACCTGCGAGATGTGCGGGATATGCAATGGTACCGAACGCTCCGGGATCCGCGCACCTCTCACCCTTCGCCTCCGCCATCTCGCCATCTCGCCACCTCTTCCTCCTTCTCTGTCGCCCCTGCTCGTTTCAACCCCTCTTCAACTTCGTTCTCTACCCCCTTGTGTCTATACGCTTCTCTCCCTCTCGCCCCGCTTTTCTTTCCACCCTGCTGGACCACCCATTCCACCCCTTGTTTCTCACTCTCTCTCTCTCTCTCTCTCTCTCTCTCTCTCTCTCTCTCCCTCCTCCGCTCTCGGCCTAGTTATCCGCATCTCTCCCCCACCCACTATATCTAACTCTCTCTATCTCTCTATCTCACCCTCTCCGTCCATCTACTTATCTATTTATCTATCCTTGTCGCGGAGCAACTCCGATTATCTGGTCGGTTCTGCGCGGAACGGTACACTCGTCTAGGGAGTTTGCAGCTCCATGTTGGCGGCGTTGCAGGAGGACACACCGTACGGGGAGTCCGTCCAGGAACAGCTCAGAGAGCGAGAGGGAGAGAGGAGAGCTCGATACCGAGTGGGTATCTGGTCCTATCACTCTGAACGCATCGGAAACCAGAGTTCTAACTGCGACAGACGCGACGGCCGAGCCTGGAAACAATGAACCGAACGGACAAAGGACATCTTGTTGCGCGTTGCTCGCATTCGTGACGAAATTGGACGAAGCTCTGACGAGGATCAGTTGCGCCGCGTTTTCGGTTGAACGCAATGGGAAGAAACAGGCGCGTTAAACGGAAAATTGTTCCAGCTTGAAGAAAATACGCGGCGGCAACGCGACCACGCGATTTCCCGCGCGATCCAGTTCCACGTTCCAGCCCCTTTTCGGCCAATAGAAATAAATTATCCCCCTCGCCCCTATTCTGGTGGATGCGCGATAATACGAAATCGAAATCGCCTCGCGGCGGAGCAAACCCGTCGCCGCTATCGACTTCCGGGGCCCACGGGCCAACCTTTTTAAAATTCCGATCGAAAGCTGGATACACGGGCTGCTCGGAAAATTTCGCAGGGGCGATTCCACGTTTGCCGCAGCCCGTGCAGAGTTCGTTCTGGTTTCCTTGGACGAGTCGTCCAAGTTTTCCCGATTCGGCTACGCCCTTCTCCGAACCGGACAGCGAATGGGTTGGAGGAGTTACGTCGGTGTCGATGTTCGCTGAAAAATATTCGACGTCTCGGCCACCCCGTGGCGATCGAACGGCTCGGATTGATGCCCCTGCTTGCTCTTTCGCTCGTAAATCGTTCGCGCGTCTCCCCCAGGTTGCTGTTCCTCGGTGTTCGCGAGTACGCGACGTTGCTCGTTTTATCCAAACTCGGACGCGACCGTAACGCAGTCGCAAGTTTCCGTGCACAGCCGGGGGGATGCTTTGTCGTTTTTGCAAAAGGAAGCCGATGTTCCACGGCATGGTAAAACAGAGTCGTTGGTTAAGCTGCGGTTAAGCCACGACAAGCCGAGCTGGTTAGGAAAACAGAATGGTATAAATACGTAGCAGCCCGAACGTGGTTTACGGAGCACGCGATTCCAATGTTTCGCTCGATAGCATCGAGAATTTAATACACTCGGCTCGAATCGATAGAGGCCGCGGCAAGCTTGACAACAAATATCGCTCCTCTGGTCAACATCGATTGCGCTATCATCGCGTTCGTTAAAATGGAAAACTAACATCGTCCGGCAACGAGATCCGCGTCAATTTTTTTTTCTCCCTTCTACCCTCTTTGCTACCGCTGTTCGCCGCGACACGTACCGATAGAAACGCAATTGACGATACAGCACGTAGAGGAAAATGAAAACCGAGGAAGGGAAGGAGGAGAGAGTGTTCCTCTCGCCACCTAATTTGTAACTCAAACGTTTTCCGCGTCTCCATCGCCTGCGTCTGAATCCATCGATTCCAAGGCTATGTAAATACGTGCATGCACGGAATCGTGCGCCCGTAATGCCAATCGTGCGGCATCAAAGTGTCTCATAGAATATACATGGGGACAAGTGAATATTTCAGAAACCGTGCGAGCCATGCAAGCCGTTGGGGCACAGATCCGCATGATGTATCGCGAAATGTAACGCGACCCGAGGATCGCGAACGGGGAGACGTTACCAGACGAGCCCTCGCGATAGACCCGCGATAGACCCGCGATTCGGGTCGCAGCTCGATAATAGCGGCCAGTGGAAGCGCAATTAAAGAATCGTGCCGGAATGGAGCTTGATCATTTTCACTTTCGCGGTAACGTTCCTCGCGAGCGTATCAAAAGCATCGACTAATTACGAGATGTTCGAGTGGCAGCTATCGCGGGGCACGCGCCTGTGCTTCCATTGTGCCGAACAAACGAACGCGACCGCTTTGATCTCGGACAGTTTCCGTTGATTCCGAAATCTTTGCGTCCGTCGAAAATCGGGGGCAGAAATTGAAGGATTTCTAGAGGAATCGGGCAACGCGGAGCCGCCGCGCGTTTTCGGGGACAAGATTCAGTTAGAACGTTGCACCGTCGGTGTGCGTCCGGTAGAATACGTAGCAACGGCACGAGCAGCCCGGTTTTTTCAGTTTTATCACCCCTCTTCGCAGTATCGTCGTGCGAGAAATGGCCGGCGCGTCGCTTTATTCTTTGACAGAGGTTCCATGGAGGAAAAAGAATACGAGTGCATACTGGTCAAGCAGCGTTGTTGGGTGTACCGGTATTGTTCTCCTCCCATTATATCCTACTGCACCGCGTGCATCGAAAGAGACACAAACGCGTCGCGCCCGTCTATTTTTCAGCACTCCCGATCGAATAAAATAATTCTATCCCTTCGCGTCCATTATCGGCGTGGCAGGATTTCTTTAGAATTTCTCTGCGCGGAAGCCGCTCGGGATTAGCGGGAAGAGAAAACGCGAGTCGAGTCGTCGGACGTCTGAGAAACGAGCGCGTGCTTCTCGAGCAATTTCATTTGAAAGGAAAGCCGAAACGCGTACGGGTACAAACGTTATTGCTTCGACCACTTGTTCCACAAACTTCTGCCCGCTCTACACTGTCTGCCGCGGGAATTCCTATATCTTTTGCCCGCTTGGTATCCTTTGTACAGTGGATTATACGAATTCGCGAGCCCCCTCGGTCTAATTCCCCCGGTGCAACTGTTGTGCCGGCGATCGTTACGTTTCACGCAGATATCGCGTGCACTCTCGAGAATTTCCAGGCGGAAAGCAGCCCGGGGAGTCTTCGCCGGGAAGCGTCTGGCTCCGCATTCGAGAGCGGAGAGTCTGGGCGCGAAATCGTTAAAAGGCCCGGGGCGGAGAGAAACGAGCAGAGTTCATCGGCTGCGACGCCCGCTCTTTTTTCAACCGCGGCGGGGCCAATTTGCCGACGAGTTAATCGCCCGATGGCACGCAGCGTTTTCAGGAAACGTTCGTCAGCCACGAGGCTTACATTCTCTCCGCAGCTTGAAGCGTGCGGCGGGGGCCGAGTTCTCGGGCAAATAACGGCCAACTTGGTTGCACTGTCCTCTCGACGACTTATGAAAGATCGTGCCGCCGCTTCTAGCCGGGCGCAAACGCGCTCCGCCCGCGAAACCTCTTCGATAAAAGGCAAATGCGACGGAAGTTGCGAAATATTCCGAATACCACTGAGGACGAAACGATCGTGAACCTTTGCCGTCGTGTCGTTCCCGCGGCGAATCGCAGGAGCTTCCGACCGCTTTAATTTCGCCGTGGAACCATTGTGCCCGTGATTCTGTTGCTCGACAACGTAATACGGTCTAAGCGTGTTACGCTCAACGCCCCGCCGGTCTGCCGAGAAGTTTGCCGGCGTCGTTAAGAAAAGCTCGAGCCGCTCGACGAAGCTGCTTCAGATAGGACGATCGTAGCGCGTCTGTTATTCGGGATCGCCAGTGGAATGGGTCGGACCGTGGTCGGACAGGTGTCAACGTCGGAGCACGATGTTTCGACGAAAAGGTTGTCGATGGGGTTCAAACAGGAAAAGGAGCTCGCGTCGCAGAGGGGAGGTTAGTTTCAGGACAACTCGGCGATTAGTTGTTAAAGGGGGGAAGAGTAATTTCGGGCAGGCCGATTAGCCCTGGCAGAATACTTCTGCCCGCACGTCTACCTGAAACTCTCCCCACGGCCGTGCACGGCCGAGCCCCTATAGAAATACCGTCATTGACTATCATCTATTCGAGCCCCTCTTCGCCTCAGGGTTATTTTTCCTATACTACGGGGAACTAGGCCACTGGAAACCGAGTCTTTTTATCTGCGCGCCGTCCATTTTATGAATTTTATGAAACCTCGGGATAGCTACGAAGATGAAAAAGTTTCGCGGGCTTTAATGAAAGTTCGGAGAAAAGTTTCGACCCTTTCCCCCCCCCCATCCCGCCCACTATCCCGGCCAATGTCTCTAGCCCGAATATTTTTCCACTGGATACGGACACGTGTATTCGCCACGATTCGCCCCTTATCCGCCGCGACGTTCCTCCTCGAGGTCTAGAAAAATGTCTGGAACGACCGTTCCAGAGTCAAGTCGCGCGGAAGGAACTAGCCGGGACTCGTTCCGGTTGTCTCGGTGAAACGTTTGCCGCGAGATTCGCGACGTCGCGCAGACACTGCGGGTTATCGAATGTGCTAAACGCGCAGGTGGTGAACGATGCTATCGAGAAAATCGGCAAAACGTGAACGGTCACTGATTGCTAGGTGCGGGCGGAACGTGACGGTTTACGAAGGAGAAGGAGGCCGGAGCTTAGGTTCGCGCCTCGCAATCCAGTCGAGATTTAGGTCGAGCCGGGCTGTTTTCGGATTTTCATCGAACCGCCGAATGTTCTTGGGAAACGATATTGCTCTCCATTCGCGGGGACGAGAACTTTCCCAAAGCCAGAATTATGACAGCCGGGGCGAGAAACGATCGGTCGCTTCTCTCGAATGATGCAACGCGTGAGAACGTAAACGCAAAGATACGCCTAGGTTGGTGCGTCAGAGGAAAGCAATTAAACGGAAAACAAAATGGACTCACCAGAGTTGAGAAATCTCGTTGCCTCCTGCCGAAGACGCGCTCCTTCGTCGCTGCGACCCGTGGAATCCGCGCGGCCCAGTGTATCGTAGATCTGAAAACGAACGTGAGCTTTTATTGTCGCGGTGGACTGGATCTGCTTTCTAAGGGAAGCTACTTTAATGGCAATCCGTTACGGCTAACAGCGTAAAACGTAAGCGTTTTATCGTTTTTCGATAACGCGAGTTCACTGGTCTCGCAATCTTTTCGGAACAACGCGTCGCTCCGTACGCGTAGTCTCGAAAGTTTCGAAAAAACTTTACCTCGCCGTCGAAAATTTTCTGGTAACCCGTCCAAAATTCCGACGGGGCATACCTTGGTTCCCCCGCGAAACCAGTGATTTCCTTACGAATTTTCCCCGCAAACGAGCGAATCGAATGCTTCGCTCACTCCTTTCCACCAATTGCATTTACCCCCCAGCCGTCTGCGAATGAGCCACGAACCCATTTACACGCATGCATGCTATCGGAACTTTAAGATCGAATACGCGCATTTCAGTGCTAACAATTCTGTCGTTCTACTCGTTACAGAAGCCGACTACACTTTAGATGATTCCTTTTGGAACGAAGAAACTCCTGTTGGTAAGTTGCCTCGCGTCAACGCGAACGAACGCGAAAAATACTATCCAGTATGTTGCACTTTGTGCTAGTGTTCCCGATTGCTCGATATTTTTCGTTCGCGACGGAACACTAGTTGCACTTTCTTTGCTGCACTAGCAAAGAGAGCGCCACGCGAGCCCAAATATACAATGCATAGGAGCTTGTAATCAAAGACGGTGATTCCCTTTGATCCCCATCGGGATGCAGTAGATTCAACGCGCCTCGCAGAGGGCAACCCGCCATACCACATTCTCGCCGACTCTATCGCCAGACGAAGCTTGGACAGCTTCTTCGAAAACCGTGGGCACTCGAGGATAACTGTTGACGCACAGATTTTTCACAGACAATCGCGACCAAGCGTATACGTATACGCAAAGGAACGAACAACAGATAGGGCGGAGAAGAGAAAGAGGGAGAGAGAGAGAGAGAGAGGGGGACCGCATTGCAGCATTTCCCTCGGAAACTCGATCTGCGGTTACATCTAGTTCTCGGACGCGGAGAATGGTTTATTGTTAAGTCAACAGCGGTGATTGGCTGGAAACACGAAACTTAAATTGGGTTAAATTTTAGACGAGAGGACAATGCATCCGAGTATAAAATGGACGAGGGTAAACTAGTGAGAATCGTCGCGTCCCCGTCTGAGCAACCATAAAATTTGTCAAATCGCGAAACGTCGGATCGATCGCGGCGCACAGAAGCGCTGATATTTCTAGACCCAAGATTTTCCTTCGTTTAACGAGCTGCGCGGTTTCTTTCCGTTCCACGGGACAATTCTATTTGCCGGTCCTGTCTCGCCGCCCAAGGAAAAAGTGTAGGGATTTAAATTGCAAAGTGGGAACGGCCAAGCCGGCGACTAAAGCGTCGTACGCATTTCCCAAGAAATTAATATTCATGCTCGTATTTAATTACGCGTGTACCAGCTGACCGACTATAGCCGGCCGAATGTTTCAGGTCGAAAAGTAAATCCGCCGTGAATTTCGTCACCGGCATGCCGCGGCAGCCGGGTTGTAATAACCTGTCATGTCGGTTAAATTAATCGCAATTCGTGCCTCCGAGTACCCGCGACGTTTCTACAGAAGCGACACAATAAACGGGCTGCCTGGGTGACGCGTGACAAACCCATGGACAGGCCAACTTAATCGGTCGGTAATCTCAGCCAAACGGACCGCCACTGGAAATTCAATTTACTCCGATTCAACCTCTTGGCTTCGTCGCGGGTAGCGCGTTACCCGACGAGCGCGGCACGTGGGTAAAAGCCTTTCGACATTCTGGCAATCGTTCCTTCCAAAAAATACCCGACCAACGTGGCCGAGCTACGTGACTTTCCTTGGAATACGTTTTCCATTTGCCGACGTATACATCGATACCGGAAGTCCCATGGAGGATACTCCGCGATATCCTAATGCCTCGGCTAAGTACGCCATACTCGGTCAACAGGTGTGAACGCATGGCCGAGCGTTAGGCTTTCTTTCGGAGCCGCAGCGCAGCGATAGTGGAGAAAGGTGGGCATCCCGTTGGCGGAGGAGCCAGCAGAAAGTGGCTGCAAAACGCGAGACATTCGCCAAGTAATTGAATCGCTTGAACGAAACGAAAGCTACCGCTGGGGAAAAGTGTACGCTGCTCGATTCGAGTGCTTGGCAATTAGCCCTACAGTCGCTAATCGCAGGAGCCGCGCAATAATTCGTTACACGTGTCTCGAAACACATTGCCGCGCCGCCTCCGCGTTGAAAGGGGCGACAGGCAGGCACAGGGAGGTGCAGAAGCGTGACAAGTTAAGTATCCGTGCACTTCATTTTGAATGGGTCGGATTAAATCGGGCAAAGCCCGGACAGTCGATAAGAGGGTAAACTGGATACTACATGCTTCGAGGGGGTCCTCCACTGATTATCTCGACTTATTCGTAGCTCGCAGCAGTTTGGTGTAGCAAAGGGAGAGAGAGAGAGAGAGAGAGAGAGAGTTGGAAAACTGGTCGTGCAATCCCATGCTTCCCAATGATCTGTTCGGTGATTCTACCGCGGCGCGTACTATTTCGCAACGCAGATTTCCATTGAATGTTCGCGTGGAAAAGAGAACCGTTCTTACCGCGCACCAAAGTTACGACGGGACTGTTCGTCTATCCGATTGCACGCACCTGTGCAATGTTAAATCGGGACGCGGAGGCAAAGATAATTGCCGCGCCGGTGATAAAAAAAAAAAAGACACAAATGATTGATTTCAGGCGAAGTCGAACGACTACTACGAGAGTATCGACAAAACCAAGAGCTAGTACAAAATATCGGGGCCCATTACTATCAGATCATCTATCCAGTACAGTTACGGCATCACGAGAAAATGGGGATATCCACGAGGGAAGTCAGCGTGTCCAAGGTAATTGCGTCGCCTGTCGACCTTTTTTCTGCAACTTTTAGATTTCCCTAGCAGCGACGATTGATCCGGAACCTTGTCACGTTTTAGTTTCCTCAAAGAGGATACGGGGAAGGTGGATATCAAAATAATAGAGGCAGAATGAGAGTAAGTGGAAGAATAGTGTCCGACTATTCGAGATCGACGGCGATCGGCGGTCGAGTTTTCTAAAAATATTGCCATCGATTTTTCAGACGGGGAGACACTTTCATCGGACGTCTCTGTTGATCAAGGCCTTCAATCACAAATTTCGCCTAGATTTAGAATTAAATACGTAAGTGATCGGCGCGATCGAGGGTGGCGCATTTCTCGCAAACGCGACTGCGGCTACAAAACGGATTCTATGTTGCAGGCAACTTTTAGCTCCGAATCTTATACAAAGAGACTTTTTACCCGGCGGCGCGGAACAAAGTTCCAAACAGGTAACGGGGGGGGCGTTGACGTTTCACGAATTTCCTCCCGAGTGCGATCGGGCTGGCAAAGTTTTGGACGGTGAATTTTTGTTCCAGGAGATAGAGCACTGTTACTATCACGGTACCGTGAGGGACTATCCAGGAGCTAGCGCTGCTTTTCACACGTGTAACGGTGTCAGCGGTGTTATTCACTTGGGCAACGAGACATTCGTCATTCATCCATTTTACGGCGGCGATTTGTCGGTCAGTGTAATTATTGGAAGACTTCTCTTCCGTTTGCCCATTTTCCCCATTATCCCCCTCGGTGCGTCCCCCGATCCGTTTGCCGGGAAAAGTTCGATTAACGTTCGGGTTCGCTTCCGGGGTACACGCGTCGCCCAGGGTGCACAGTGTGGCGCGTGGACCGCGTCGACAATGACACGAAAAATAGAGACTGGGGGATGAAGAGAATCGCGGGACGCGGCGAGCTTGATTGGCGCTTGCCAATAAAGAGAAGCACAAGTGGAGGAATAATTCGGCGAAATCTTCGAGCAGAAACGAAGCGAGTAAAAAAAAAGTTGGTCGCGGTAGTAGGTCACGATCCTTGCGCAAGTGCAAGATGAAAAAAAAAAAAAAAAGAAGGTAGCGGCGACCGGTATAAGCCATAATCGAATAAAAGAACGGGCGTTAAGAGCGGACAGCGAGCTGCACGGAGAATGTTAACTATATGCGGACCTCTCTTTTAGCAGAAACATCCTCACGTTATATTTGAAGCTCGAACAAAGGCTAACAAAGGCTGCGCTAACTCGGGGAGTCTTGAGTGGCGTGCAATGAGCCGCCGGCAGAAGCATGTTCTGGGGCTATCGGAGACCACTTCCGGTCGATACAAGAGGGACGTCCGTGAGGCAACCAAATACATCGAAACTGCCGTCATTATCGATAAGGCTATGGTACGATAATTTTATTCGCTCGGTCTCTCGGCTATACGGAATTTCGATAGATCGTTCGTCGGGGCGATTCAACGGAATATGATCGCCGTTTATCTATTTGCTGTTTAGTTCGAGAAGAGGAACGGTAGCACCAGAGCGGAGGTTGTTCACGATGCCATCCAGGTCGCTAATATCGCGGATATGGTGAGTGCCGATCGGACCAGGCCGTGTCTGCTACGCATACGTGTGCCTAGCTGCTGACAAGATTCGCGATTCACGATTGCAACTTGTCCGAACTTTTTCCAGTATTTCCGCACGTTGAATACTAGAGTGTCGGTGGTGTACATCGAGACATGGCAAGGCATGAACCAGGCAGAGATCGGGGCAGGCATGGATATAGGTCTCGCTTTGCTCAATTTAAACGATTACACGATGCGAAGAATGTTCCATGTTACTCACGATACCGCTCAATTGCTCACGTAAGTCGCATCCAAAACCCACCGTCCGCTCCCCGAGAAATTGATGATTCGAATTCGATGCTCTGTCCCAGGGGCGAGACGTTCTCGGGTGGAGAATCAGGGGTGGCAGTACCCTCGACCGTCTGCAAACAAAAATCCGTAGGAATCAGCGTCGACTTGAACACCTACGAGCCACATCTTTTGGCCGGCACTATGGCCCACATGATCGGCCACAATATCGGCATGCGCCACGACGACGGAAGTTAGTTTCGTATCCACGCGCAGTACGGAGATTAGGAGATATCGCGTAAGAAAGATCGCTGAAATCGTAATCGTTTCCAGGAAGCGAGTGTATCTGCCGCGAGTGGCACGGGTGCATCATGGCTCAATCGATCGTCGGCTTGGAAAACGTTCAGCCGTACACGTTCTCCGAGTGCAGCAAAACGGACTACATAGAATCGTTGAGGAACGGCAACGGCATCTGCCTTCTCAATAAACCGAACGAGGTAAGACGAGACACCGGACGCGGTAAGAGGTTATTTTCGCGACAGAGTTGAGCAGAAGGGAGTAAAGACTGTTCGTTCTTGCCGCGGCGGGAACAGCTGGAGGTTCGTAGATCTTGCGGAAACAGGGTAATCGACGACGGGGAACAATGCGATTGCGGATCGATCGAGGAGTGTCACGCGCTCGACCCTTGCTGCGATCCCATCACCTGCAACCTCACCAGGGAAGCGGAATGCGCAACCGGCCCTTGCTGCAGCGACTGCAAGGTAAAGTGTCTATCGTGAACGAATCTTAAGAGATATACTCGCGATACAGGGACACCGTTGGTGGTTCACTCGAGGAGGGCACAGAGATGGTTAGATTAGATCTCTGTTCCAAGTCGGGGCGATTTAATCTCGAGCGATTTTGTGAATGCAGCTGCTCGCGCGTGGCGTGGTGTGCCGGGAATCTACGAACGAGTGCGATCTGCCGGAGGTTTGTTCCGGCGAAACTGGACAGTGTCCAACGAATGTTTACAAGAAGAACGGCAATGCTTGCTCGAACAACGGCGGATACTGTTACAACGGCGTCTGTCCAGCGCTGGACCTACAGTGCGAGCAAATCTGGGGATACAGTGGTGTTGCCGCGGACAAGCAGTGCTTCGAGCAGTTTAACTCGAAGGGCTCGCTGAACGGACATTGCGGCACCGATAATTCTGGCCACTACGTTAAGTGCGACCCGGAGTAAGTAAATGAAACTAATTCGCGATCGTCCTTCGCCGCGTGCCCGCCAAACCTCCGCGTAACATACATTTACTTCGCTGTCGCAGAAACGTTCGTTGCGGATCCCTGCAGTGTCAGAGTGGCAGCAAGCAGCCGGTTATCATTGGGATGGATCATTCGAGAACTATTATTTCGATAAAGGGGGACGAGTACGAGTGCAAGTAAGTTGGCCTCGATTGTATACATAACGCCTGGCGCGTATTCCTCCGTACGGATCATGAATGAGATTCGCCACTATTCTCCCCAAAGGTCTACGACTGGAAAAGTAGAAGGATCCGAACCGCCTGGCATGGGATTGGTTCGCGACGGAACATCTTGCGGCGACAATTTGGTATGTTTGTTTGACCCTCTCGCGAAATTTCGCATCCCCGTGGTACATCGATAGATTAATAGAGCGAGCCGGCTCGCCGTTGCGATAAAACGGATTATGCAGAGTTCCGAGCCGCTCGTACATACCGGTACTCGCGGCCGAACCGGACCTGTTTGCTTTCAATCTGCGCGCTAGTTTTAGCGAAACGGCCACTGAGCGGTGCAAGAAATCTCGTAAGCTGCGCTGTACGGCACGACTTAATTCGCGTGTTTCAGATTTGCGTAAACCAGACCTGCACGAATCTCTTCCTGCTTATCGGCAAGGACAGATGTCCCAGCAATCACAATAATAATGAATGCTCAGGAAATGGGGTGAGTAGAGTCCCCGTGGTGCAAGTACATTTTTCCACTAATCTGTGGCACCGTATAGTTACGCATTTCCGTCTACAGGTGTGCACAAACGTGAACAAGTGCTACTGCGATCCCGGGTGGAGTGGCCCAGATTGCTCTATAGAACAGGATATTCCGACATTTCCGCCAACGACATCTAGCACCGAATCAGCCGGTAAAAATAGTTCAGATACTAAGTTGGTGAAGAAAGAGACCCCCTACGGTAAGTTGCATTTCGTAAAAGATTACCAAAAGTTCGTCGAATTCGAATGTTTCCAAGCGAAACCAGAAATTGATTGAAATTGCTCGAATTGATAAATTGGCAACGGGTTTCAATTTCTTGTCTCGCCGTTCAATCTTGTAGCGATAAAACGATACGACCCGTCGGATGCAACGTGGACCAACGATAAGAGCATATGCACATATATGGCAATATGTATATTAGAGATCCGGAAATTTCATTTTCCGATTTTCACGAAAAGTCGCATCAATTCAAGGTGTTTCAAACAATTTCCCTAGACATACTTTGTATTAGAAAACAGCAGGTTTTGTAAAGCGATAAAGTCGAGTCTGATGAAAGCTAGGCCGCCTGGGCTGAATGGAATTCTAGGTGGATCGGCCATCCGAAGAAAAGATTGCATCCTGATAATTGTAGCGAGCGGGATAAGCGAAATTCTACCGTTCCCCCGTAATCATAAGCGATGGAAATTTTTTCGAACAAAGTATCTTGATTCCCGATCAAACAAACACTTGCCCCTTTCTCCGGCGTGATACCCGTTAGCCATCTGACTATTTGGGGCCATACCATCAGCTGTGCACATAAAATTCGCTGCATTAGCCGTATATATATGTACACACGTATATACGGACCGGCAAGCTTGCTCGATTACGCAACTGCATTTTCGAATCAAGAACCCACCCTGCCACCCCTCCCGGGTGAAGAGAACGATACATTACAGGTGAACGCCTCGCACCGTCTCTAATCACGTTTTCATGGCGATCTTTATCAGGCAAGGCCACCCCCTTTCCAAGAGTACAACGAGCATTCATCGAAAACTGTGTCTCGTCTCGTCTCGTCACGTCACGGTCCGACTCGTTTCGGCATTTCATTTCAGTGAAATGTATTACGAGCTGTTCGCATAAAAAATTGTTCGAATGCAAGGGAAACTTTAGGTCACTATGCGAGTAGAATTCGTAATTCATTTTACTCGCCATGCTACCATGTAATTGTCATGTTCTATTTTTCTACAACTAGGCTTGCGCGCATGTACCATGTACTCGTTGCGACGCAACAAATAACCAGCACGATAAACTGTAAAACGTTGCGCGCAATCTTTTAGTCCTGCTGGCTTTCAGAGGAGAGATCCCGAAACAAAAGTCGTCCGTTTTGGGCTACCATATTATATATTGTCCGTAAAGTTTAATCTCGTAAGGAATATGTACTTGCAGAACCGATCCTCGCACTTATACAAATATGCATACATATATATATAGATATACATATACACACACATATATATATATATGTATATACATTATTAGTTTAAACATTGCTTGAAACATTACGATGGGAGAGAATTGTACAAGATCCAACGCGCGAGTACCTGTTCTGACACGCGTAGGTTACAGAATAATTGGTCGTTTCAGAAACAACTAACAACACTCTTAGCACGGCAACGATGGTAATAATCCTGGTTGGCGTGGTCACAGGAGTCTTCATTTGTTTTGCACTAATGGCTGTTTGCTACAGGTACAGTAGCAAAATAAAGTTGTTGACTGGGTTCAACCAACGCCTGTCGTTGTCAAGTAATTCGTGGCTAGCTGGATGATGAGGCATCGCACGCGGCCATCAATTGCTCTCATAATATTGATTCATCTTAGCCTACTTACTCAATGTTCATTTATATGCGTACGTCTCATATATTATATACTACTGTTTCTTCGATGGTGTGCTCTGAATGTGCTCGTGCTCGCATAGTGCGTTTGAATGATCACGATGATCGTGACTATGCTGCACGAGCGATGGATCTATATAATTCTGTGTATTTGGTATCGCACGACAAGGGGCGAGACGACGTCCTTGCCATTTTTGAACGCGCGACCCTCGACCCGCGTATTCTGCGCGACTTTCCCCAAGGGGAAAGAATAGATAACGTAGTCCCTTCGAGTGCGATATCTAATATGCGATCCACTCTACAACGCCAATGTGCCAGCTGCTTGTATGCCCTCTAAAAGCATGAATAAGGCTGATTAGCGAAGAAACAAACGTCGAACCCCCGCCCCCCCCAAACCCCCCTAAATCACGATCGGGATCGTGCGAGAATGAAACAATCGCTAACCGTAGAGGCCACGGAATCGTTGATTGACCGATTCGGGCCTCGGTAGATGCGAATCGTGAACGTACCCGAGAAGGGCGTCTTTCGACTCGAACGCAAGAGAGAACGGAAACGGCGACGATCCACCCGCGTCTGACAGATATTAATCGCGGCTTGATTAACGCGATACGATACGATACGATACGTTTACGAAACGATAGAGTAATAGAGAAATATGGTTCACACCTGTTGTATCGAGGATATTTCGTGCCGTGAGTCGAAAGAATCCAACAGATATCGCGGCGATGCGATATCGATGGTGTGTACCGTAAAACGAAATAAGTCTATGTATATGTATATGTGCTGATTCTGGCTTCTCTGTTTCTTGTCTGTTTCTGTCTGTCACTGCCATCTCTGTCTGTCTGCATGCTGTGGGACGCTCGGATACCAAAAAATATACCATCCGTGTAACGCGCTGCGTGCACAATGGTACTCGATCTTGATATCGTGTCGGATATCAACGATCTTTGAAACGTGACGACGGCAACTACCACGCAAATCTGACGATGTAACTAACACTGTCTGATCGCCACAGAGAACTACCACGGCTCTAACACTGTATTTTTAGTTGGTGTGCTCATGTCGGTGGTAGGGGGTGTTTTCATAGTATTTGCTCTGATGGCTCTCTGCTACAGGTCAGTCGTAGTACATAAAAACTACTCCCTCTGTCTCAGGTTAGTGTGCAGAAACATACACGTAGAACTTTTTTTGTATGCATATATATGTATATGTATATATATATATTTATTTATTTATTTATATATATATGCACATATATATGTATGTCTCTTTTTTCTTACGATCACACATCGTACATATATATTTACATGTATATCTTTAGAATCCGTAACATTATTGTCTTTCTGTTTTTTCTTTCGCTTACTACTTCTTCCATACGTTTCGTTTCGTTTCGGTTTCTTCTCTTCTCTTCTCTTCTCTTCTCTTCTCTTCTCCCTTTCTCTCTCTCTCTCATTTTGTTTTCTCCGTTTTTTTCTGTTTTTATGTCTCTGTATCCTACCGATAAAGCGCTTTATATATTTGCGCTGCAATGAATCGCAATGTTTCGCAACGATCACTGATAATATCACGCTTGTACAACCCCGCGACAAAATTCATATTCGTCGCAACGAACAGATTCTACGTCTGAACGATTCCGGTATTCGAAAGATCGTTATGTATCGCGTCCGATGATACCTGATCGTTGCTACGGCTCAAACAATTGCCAGCACATATTGCTGCGAACCTAATCTAATCGGTTCGTATTAATCGCTTCCGCCAAATTGCCTACTCGAAGTGTACTACTCGTCTGCAAGTAGCTAAGAGCTTCGATGTGTTCCGTAACCGTTAACTGATATTAACTCAACGAAGGTGCGAAATCTGTGTGCGAAAGGAAAGAACGTATTAAGATACGATCGATGATATCCTGAACGTATTGGTATCGGTTAAAGGTTGCCGCGTTTCATCAGGGTGGCCGCGATTGAGAGACGACGAACAGTGAAAACTCGCTGAATACTGCGTCGGCTAGCAACTAAAGCCAAAGTGTTCTACATCCTCACCCTTTTGGAACGCACGCATGTATCGAAAAAGCTTCACTCGATTCTCAGTGTGTTTGTGTGTCTACATTATCGTTTGATTTTGAGCATTTGGTTGATGGGTACTGCAGTGGAAGGCGATCCCACAAGTGTGGCTCTAAGGCCAGCTACGGGCGTACCATTCGACTGGTTATCCGTTTTTATTCTATCGCATGCCATCACGGTACTCCCGTGAACCCCCGTAGACGCGCCAGCTTTGCTACCATCCCATTAGAGAAATTAGACAAACTAGAAGAATTAGAAAACGACGAGAATTGAAAAGTCTCATACGGTGGGCCGTGTTTAAATGCATATATATACGATCCACTGTTGTTCAGCGCTTCCAAACTTTCAATAGCCACCGCGATAATGATATCGTAAGCCGGTAAGGGAAGAAACGAAAAAAGTATACGCATTTCTCGTCACGTGCCAACCACGCCTCTCACCAATTGCAATTTAAACGGGAGCTGAACTGCGATTCCTTTTCTCTAGATCGGGAAACGCTTGCAAATGTTACTTGTCGCGCAAGGTATTACCTACTATAGGCCCGAACAACCATTCGCAACGAAACGAAACGAAACGAAACGAAACGAAACGAAACGAAACGAAACGAAACGAAACGAAACGAAACGAAACGAAACGAAACGAAACGAAACGAAACGAAACGAAACGAAACGAAACGAAACGAAACGAAACGAAACGAAACGGAACGGAACTAAACGGACGAAAAAAATATCGTTTAAAGCCCCTCGCGATCCTTCCACCAAGCCAACTCCCGTAGAAATGCATGCGCGCTTCCTAATCGTTCTCGATGGTTGCCCTGATCGTGGTGCCCGCATCTTCGTAATCGGCGAATTTCTCGCAGAAGGAAGAGCACCGTCCAGAAGTACGACCAGCCGTACGTGAAGAAACCGCCGCAGAAGAGTTACAGCGACGTTTCCGGCAACCATCATCCGGGACACGCGGTCCTAGACAACGTGAACAGCAGGATCCTCACATTCAGCAGTATGCCTAACTACAGGTACGGCGATCATTTCGTTGCTTATCTAGTTAACACTATTATCAAGCTAGAAACGTTTCGAGTGATACTCCCGGTCGCTTTGACTAGAGATCTGTTCAATGAACTGTAGATTCGACCGCGTATTAGCTTCAGAGCTCGCGATCCAAGCTTTCGGCGCAGCATTCGGCAAAGAGAGAAACGATACACAGCTGTAGCAGCCAACTTGCAGAACGTATACAGCATAGAAGCTGCAAGCCTGCACCTCGGCTTGCATCTTCTAGCGAGTGCTAGAACCAGGTGTAAAAGTCTGGAGATAGCGAAAGTTCGTCTTGGAGTACGCTTTTAATAAACACAATCTAGGGACGACCCCTGCAACTAGTGTTAAAAAGGATCCATCAACGATCGCCAAAGACACGTCTTGCTTCTACTTATATTATACATTGGTCTTCCATTAATGTTTACGTCACACAAATCTCATCATGTCACACGGCATTCATTCGAGACATGTACAAAAATCGGTCGACAAAACGGTACGGAGTTTTCTAGAGTCACATGCAACCGCGTTCGATTCATCGGATAGGTGTTTCACGACGAGTTGTCTCCCCTCTGTCGTCCTACTCGACCTACTCGCCGGCTTCTCAAAGCGAACCGAAAGCCAGCTAAATCGTTTGAAGTATCCCCGTGCAACGATAGAGAATAGAGAACGTTAAGACAACGTTAGGCAGCGTTGGGCAACGGTAGGCAATCATAGGCAGTGTGAATTCTGAAGGAATACGCGAGCGCGTTTTCTACACACCCTTTAACCCTTTGTGATCGTACGTATTTGGACGACACGCTTTACTGCTTCGAACGCGGCAATGGGGCTAAAAAGAGTCACCCATAATACGAGCACAAGGGGTTAAAATTCGTCGTGAAATACCCGCGGCATGCCTATATTAGTATATTTCTAGCCGCGGCGAGACCCAGCGCGTGGTGTTTCAAGCCCCGAATAACGTCGCCACCGCAGACGGGCCAAGAGTCAAGTAAGTCTCATGTGTCTCGCCGTTATGTCATTATAGTTGATCGATTACCTGAAAACTCGAACACCCGCACCGTCAACGACGCAGGCCAGCTTCTTCCAAATCGTTTCCAAGACCGATGAGAACCTTCCCCGCGGTGTTTGCAGACTGAGAATGTCCTGCTTGACTGCCCTGCCTCGTTTAACTTTAATCGAAGCCAGCAGAAGCACTCTGTTCGCGGAGCGAGTCGTAAACATTGCCGAATAAGCACGGAGAAAGGTGTCCCTTGCGAACGTGAACACCACGTTCACTCGATCAAGGCGAATATCTTTCGCGTGCAAAGGCAACCAGTACACAAGCACATAACCCGCGGTACTCAAGATCGATTCGCAAACGAGACGTTGTTCCAAAGCACTGATCGGAAATGCATACATACATATATACATACATACATACATACATACGTACGTACGTCCCGTATACGATTCTATATTCTACGGTATACTGGACGATAACGGAATGATTTCTCCTTGGTCGGATAACTTTTCTTCCCTTGTTTTTTCGCCCCTCGATTCGGGAAAGGAAATATTGAAGATACGATTAGAATCGCATAACGGCACAATGCATTTGACCCGCCGTTCGTGCAACATCCGACATCCAAGGTGGATATCTCTCGATTCTTTTCCCAACGACCCACTTCGAGCAGATCAAACTATGATTCAACAAATGATCGAACGTGATTCGGAGAGCCTAAAATAATTATTCCGGAGACCACCCCACCATTTTCGTCCAGGCTATTCGTTGTACTTTACGTTTCGTTTCGAAAATAGTACTCTCACTTACGTACTTATATACATGCATACTATACAAGTACCTACTACCATCTATCGCTGATCATCACTGTCGTATTAGCTGTCGCGCGTACGCCCACGGCCACACAACAAACGTACACACGCATACTCCACTCTAGCGAATTCATGTATAGAAAGCAGAAAGGTGCACGCGTAGAGTTACACGGCATGCTTTTAATCCCAAGGCACCGCATGATCTACCTTTGCAGTGCAGCCCAACGATTATCGAGCTTGATCGATAGGTACAATGATTGTTTGTAGATAATTAGACGATTTGCACCCACGTATGCTTCGCGTATGCTACTTTCTTTGCATCCCTTTGATCATCTCGACCAGAGAAAAGTGTAGCTCTATCTAAAACGATACCGACCAAACGCATCGTCGGATGTGAAAATGCAGCGCGCCGTTCACCGACTAGATAACATCGGCGAATTCGAAGCCAACAATTCGTTGCGAGAAATATTATAAAAAGTCGAAGAAAAAGTGGGTGAACGTCTCGCGTTCGTATTCGTGTCAGGTTTCAATTGATAGCTCGATTAGAAGCGAGACGCAAACACGAACGTGGCTGTAACTGTTAGATAGGGGCACTGGTTCGGGAAGGAGCTTTCGAAAGTCCTTTCCGCGAGGTAGCGAGGAAAACTGCGATGGAGAGGCGGTCGCAGCCAAGGCTGGGCGTTCAAAGGTGCGACGAAAATTGAGAAAGGAAACGATTTAGAAACGCGGGACACCTGTGAACGCCTCGTCTTCTACAAGTTTGAACCGTTCGACAGGAGTTTGAGCAACGAAAGTAAATACTCTCTTTGCATCGATATTTTCAGGGAGCATAAATCGCAGATGAAGAGGTTCGCCATAAACGAGGAAGATGGAGGTACGGGGTCAGAGGAGGTTGTCTCTTTCATTGATCTGCAACCGAACAATCTAACAAAGTTGCCTGAGAAGGGAATTTTAAAGAAACACGGTGGTTATGGTATTGTATTGTAATGGCTGATAGTCGTAGAAACGAGTGGGCAATCGACTCACAAAGTCACGAAGGGAGCATGCGAGAAGCTCTAAGCAGAAATTGAGATGTTTACGGAACTCTACTCGGATAGAGAGCTCGAGCTGTTCGCATCCACCCTCCGTGCAAGTTGCGATATTCACGGTTGTTGGACGATGGTTGGAACGCTAATCGGCGGGCCGTTTAAGCAGGTATACCAGGGGGCACAGTGGCGAACGTGGAGCGCACCCTGGATCAACTGAACGGCTATCACGAGCAAATAATCGTAGCGTTGAGACACGCGGCGAATCACCGGGATACATCGGGGACACCGTCGGCCAGCGGGAATCCCCTGGACGACGAGGCGCTGACGGAACCTCTGACGGAGCCTATGGCGGAATGCGGCTATCCTCCGGATTCGTATCGCAAGGGTATCGGCGGGCAGGAGCATATCGACAACCAGGCGGACGACGAGTACGACGAAGAGTACATGCCGTCCTGCGGTACCATTCGCATACGCAATTTAGAAGATCTTATCAAACAACTGGAGCGCCATACGGCAGGGCGTATAAGCCCATGCGGCTCCGAGGACATACGGATGTCCGAGAGCGAAGCTGATCGTCACTACAGAAGAGATTCGTCCGCGTGTAGCGAATCCTCCCAAGGGTAAGGACTGATGCGAACTACACGCTTATCTTTTTATCGACATTCTCGTCGCTTCTATCGTCGCTTCTACCGTCGCTTCT
This sequence comes from Nomada lathburiana, assembly GCA_963667235.1. NCBI lineage: Eukaryota > Metazoa > Arthropoda > Insecta > Hymenoptera > Apidae > Nomada > Nomada lathburiana. The sequence goes on along the minus strand of OY763899.1, from coordinate 20,850,424 downwards.
ACCGTCGCTCCTATCGTCGCTCTCTATGCCAGAGCTTGAACGGCGACCGAGTTCGAGCCAACGCACGGATTCTCTCCGACGATCGTTGCTCGACTCGGTCGCGACTCATTCGGACGATTTCGGTGAAGTTTCAGTGCATACCTATACATTCTGCAACGATTCCAAATTTAATTACTCGTACCCATAGATACGTGCGTATTTTTTCACGCTGGCGCAACTCTCGCTCTCGCATTTACTACCATTATCAATGCGACGTTGCTTACATTTTCCTCTCTCGCCAAATCGTCGTTTCTATATTTTGCTTTCTAACTTGCGCATGCTACAGCTATCAGACCCGCGACACTTGTCTGAATACAGTAGCATCAGCGTAGCATTGTGCATTGCAGCGAAATCTGCCAGCCGTGCAGGCGAAATTGCACGCGATTGCATCGCGATTATTCCTACTTGCTTGTACTTTGATGAATTACATGCAGAGTCTGTTTATACCGTGTCCCCCTAGTCGTAGATAATTCTGAACAGATTAGACTACTATTTGGGATACGTCCGGACAATTTCGACTATATGCTCGATCCGACGATTAGCAGTATCCGCGCGGTGACCACCTACGATAACGTAAACCACATACCACGTACTTTATAAAAAGAACTATTCAATTTCCTACGTAGAAGCAGAAGATGTATACGCGGCCGTGACGATACCTATGGTAGATATTGTCAACCATCGTCTCGAAGTCCTTACGGCACCCATCAGCACACTCAACACACCCATCAAATGCACAAGGAGGAGGGTATCTATGAAACTGCCGATCCTGACAGAGGCTCAAATACTAGGGGTGAAACGCCCGATAGCGAAAGGTATCGCAGATTCTTTCATTACGAGCGGAGCTTGGTAGAGGATGAGGCACTAAATCGTTACGAGTACCGTTCGACAAATCCCATCGCAATCCTACGTCGCGTCGCGTCGACGACAGGCTCGCTTTCCTCGAGGGCTTGACCGCGCGCTCCGTCGTTTGTCTTGGGAATCAAAACTCGAACTCGAACCCGAACCCTACGGATAGGAACTTGCGATCGCTTGGACGAGACAGATTCATTGATTCCCATCGCTATAGTGAACGCGCATTCAGATAAGGATTGGTGCATGCCATGAAACTACGGGGTAGGTACGACCGCGCGGTGGTTTCACGAGTTAATTAGAATTATGATTAGAGAGCAAGTCATCGACCTACGCTACCCCAAACTAAACGTCGAGACGGAATATAAATAGACTCGGCATTCACCTGCAAGATTTCGCCCTTCTCATTCCGAAAGCCGTTGCCTCGAGTTTCCACAAGACCAAAAAAAAAAAAAAAAATACGACCCGACAAAATTCAGCACACCAATTTTCGCATGCCGCTCTATTGCTTTAGTTGCTTCTGCCATGCGTTATGAATGAGCTGTAAACCACGTCGAGGCGAATTACATGCGCGTCGCGACGATCGATTACGAAAAAAGCCCGTGTGTACTCGAACTCGATTCAACTTCGATCTGGTGTTTGAACGCGCTAGATCGATTCGCACTTATCCTTATCTGAAGGTGATCTTTTTCTTGATATTCGCCGCTTTGTTCCTACGAGAAACTAGCAAATCGCGGTATATTATAGTACTTTCGAAAGAACACTGTTCGTAGGAGCAATCGCAAGGCTTCGCACGTATGCAATAGCTGAAAACGGCTTTCTGCGTATACGACGCATGCACGTCTATGTACGCGTTGCTATTTTCACTCGGTAAATCGAGTTTCGCCCAAAACGGTCTGCTAGGACTACTAAATATATGTTCGCGTAGAGAAAGATGTATAGCCATCCGGCAAGGTAAGTGGAGTGAAGGACTTGTCAGGGCGATTAGGTGATTATCGCGAGCGCGAGCGCGTACCCGTGGCCCTGACGCGCGTATCGCGGCGTGTACATGCAGCATTAGTGGTCGTGGAATAGATCCAATGGGCTCGTGTAATCTTGTTATTTTCTAGTGATGCATTTATTCAAGCTCAACAACAACTAGCCCGATGGACTAGTGAGGATGGAGTGCAACACCGGCCACCGCAGCAGCCGCCGCCGCCGCCGCCGCCGCCACCGCCACCGCCCGTGCCTGCGATCGCTGCTGGTACAATGCCGTTGCTGCAACGTCGTCATTCTCAACGAGAACATCGTCAACAAACGCAGCAACAACATCATCGCCACCATCATACACAGCCTCAACAGCAGCAGCAGCAGCAGCAACAACAACAACAACAACAACTGCCAGTGGAACAACTGCCAGTACAGCAGCGCGGCTATTATCCATCCCCACCTCATACCGATAACGGTCTCGACAACGACGAGACTGAAAATGCTCAATCCCACCAACAACAAAAGCTCCCCGACGTTCGTGGAATCGATGTTAATCACTTGCCTAATATTAACAAATGCCCACTAGACGATAACTTTAGTCTAGATTGTAACATAAATAATGGTTCCCCTAAAGAATTAAATACCAACAACACTAGTGATAACGAAAATACTGCCCTACTGCCCCCTTCGCATTTTCCTGAGTACAAGCATTGATAAATATTAATCGATGACAGATAGTGTCCATAAAACATAGTGGTGTGATTTAATCTTGAACTCGCATTTTATACTGAATAGTGTAAATAACGATAAACTATTGATCGCAACATCAACCACAACAAGAACAACAACAACAACAACAACAAAAACAACGGCAAACAGGTATTAAATTATATGAATTAAAATAATCTATATGAAATGTTTATTAATAAACATTAGTAAAACGATTTACTCGAAGAAACGTGTCGCTCTTATTCGCATATCCCCTGCTTATTTTTTCAACACTTCTTCTCAACTACCTTCTAATATATATTTTTACGAAAATGATTCGTAAGTATTACAAAAACCTCACCTGCAGAGTCAATGCGGTATGTATACGTAACAATACACGGAATGATTACTCCTTTATCCTGTTCACACCAGACCAAACACTTTCAATAGAATATTCTTATAATACCATAACATTACGCTAGTAATGCGCAATAAAATGTGCTTTTCAATTATTCTAACCCGTCTATTCCGTCGAGAACATGATTTCGGCATAAGAAAACAAACAACGTAACATTTCATACAAATTAATAGGGATGCACTTACCAATTGCTGCGAGATGTGTTTTCCTTGCAAATGGCCTGCAGTTTCCCAAGTTTTCACAATATTTAAACACTTGAACAATAATTTTCTCTTGCGTCCGACGCAACCGCGTTGTCAATGTATAAAGGTTCAAATTTTCGATACGACGTTCGAGAATCCAAAGTGGCGCCATCGATTTACGTAACCAACTTCAGGATCCTCTTCGATTCAATTTTTCTATCGGCTATAATCCAACTTTTAAATATTACAGTCATTCGTGTAATATAACACAATGAAATAATAATAACAGTAACAATAATAGTAATAGCAATAATAATAGTAATAATAATAGCAATAGTAATAGTAATAGTAATAGTAATAGTAATAGTAATAGTAATAGTAATAGTAATAGTAATAGTAATAGTTATAGTAAAATATTCCTACCTGCACCGATTTAATATAATTCTTATATTGGGGCGGCAGTAGAAATTGAACTGCAGTCGCCATCCTCCTCTCGAATATGCTTTCATTTGCCGAAAAAAGAGACAACAAGTTCTACTTTTCTATAAGTAATTTTGAGCAAGAAAAAGTTATAATTACGAATAATCTTCCACCTGGCATGTTTCTTCGTTTTAACGAGAATTTTTTTGATAAAATAGAATGCCTTTCAACAGTGATGGTCATCCCCGCCAGTTATCGAGCTGAAGTTAGCCGAAAGGCACTATAGTATGCATAGGTGCGATATTAACGACGTTCAAGTTCGTTAGTTAACAGCACTGGTAGGCACTTTCTCGAGTTACATCGTAGCTAGAGATAAATTCAGGTGGAATCGCGGTCAGCGATCTTCGCTTGTTCGAGCGTGGATGACTATACGAGGACAGTGTATTCGATACTAAATAGAAAAGGGATAAGCAGTAGGCTTGATCAAGGTTTCATGCATCTCCAACAGAAAACAACAAAACATGCCTTCGACACGTCTGTGAATTGACTGCAGAAATTCATGCAGATTCGCCGTTTAGTCGTTAAAGATGTGCGTCACGAAAGTTTGAGCCTCACCGTACGATGCAGTCCATTTATTGGACTGGGAGGCTACTGTCTCGGGCGATATGGAACGGCATATCAAATTATACAGCATGCGCCGATCCCAACGTGAATAAACGTCGTGAAGCATCTCTTGTTTCGGCTGTATGTGGTTTTCCCAAAGATTTTGCGCGTGGTCGTATGCGTAAGGGACAGTTCGGTGATGACGCTTGGTTCAGTGCCAAATTCAAGACTGTTGAAGTGATAGGTAATGTCAGTCAGCTGAATATATGCACGAAGAAACGATCGAAACTTATCTTTCTGTATTTCCACATGACTAGTAGTTTTCGAGACTTGTATCGTTGTCTAACAAACACTGACATTATGTTTATCAACAAAGGCCATTCTGTCATTGGGTAGCTTGATACCTCTTCTCATTATACAGGTGTCGCGGATGGTGTAGGAGGATGGAGACATTATGGGATCGATCCAGGAGAGTTCTCTAGTTTTCTAATGAGAACTTGCGAAAGACTGGTCTCCATGGGCAGGTTTACACCTTCTCAGCCAGCTGGTTTATTAGCGCGTAGTTATTACGAATTACTAGAAAATAAACAACCCATATTAGGTATAGGAAATGATGCACAAATTTTGTCTACAATCGATCTTTGAAAGATTTTAAATACCTAAGATAAATGTGAGCTTCTTGTGACATAGTTATATCTTTCCTTGTTTCAGGTAGCAGTACTGCATGCGTTATAGTTCTTAATAAAGAAACAAGTAGCATCTATGCCGCTAATATTGGAGATAGTGGTTTTGTAGTTGTGAGAAAAGGAGAAGTGGTTCATCGTTCTTCCGAGCAGCAGCATTACTTTAATACTCCATTTCAGTTGTCCCTCCCACCGCCAGGACATTCTGGTCTGGTACTTAGCGATAGGTATAAACATTTTATAGAAACAGTTGTTTAGTGTAAGATACGTAATATTTTCTATTTAAATTACATATTTTGTGAAATCTTTCGGCAATGAACCACCACGCCACTGTTTCAATTTCAGTCCAGAATCTGCAGATACTTCGAGTTTCGGAGTTGAAGACGGTGATGTAATTCTTCTAGCAACGGACGGAGTATTTGATAATGTGCCTGATCAACTACTTATCACCGAAATGCGTAAAATTCAGGGTGAAAGAGATCCCACCAAAATACAAGGAGTTGCCAATTCGATAGCCTGGATGGCCCGTAGTTTAGCTTTCGATGGCGCGTTTATGTCTCCATTTGCCCAAAGTGCTAGAGAGAATGGAATCGACACAATAGGTACGTGAACTACAACAGTCTCAAGAGCGTACAAAACAATTCTACTCGTCTATCTACCTATATCTTAAAAGTATGGGATTTCTCCCTCCAATGTAATATTATCATGATTTATTTACAATACTGAACATTTTTTAACAAAAAATATATTCAATTTATTTGTAGCATACATTTCACAGTTTCTTATTTCTTATATATACGTATACGTGTACGTATACCTTCCTCTTATACTTTGGTATTCACATTGCAATAAAGTATGATTCCTCCCTTTGAAATTGTTCTATTCCTCGAAATAAGAAAGATAATATAATTATTCCTTTTACTAATTCTTCTTGCCTTTAGTTCAGTTAACTACTATGTTCGCTATGGCCCAATCAATGTGAACTCAAACATTTCTGCACACATTTATCCTGACTCTTTTGTATGTTTCAGGTGGTAAACCAGATGACATTACAGTGCTTTTAGCAACAGTGGCAATATAATAAAATGTATACAATAGAGTCTTGATCATTGTATTATAGTCCATGTCATTGCCGTATATGTATACCTATGTAGTTATGTATAATTATATCCTGTTACGATAATCATTTATTATTTAAAACTAAATAAATGGTTTTGTAAATTATTTTGCACTTCAATTTACCTTTCTTGCAACCAGTAAGGAGGAAAGATGCTATTTTCAAATAAGACCATTAATAAATGAACACACATTTTTTGTAAGGCTAGCAAAATCTACTACGTAAATATCAAATATGCTTAAATGTACATATGTAAACTACCAATGTTCTGTTGTACTTTATTAAAAAATTAATGTATCGTATGGCACGACTACCTAAGGAATAAATACAGAAGAAATTTTATCGAAAATTAAATAAATGCATATAACCTCTTATGACACAAACCTTACACCAAAATATAATGTATACGCAGTTAGTGTACGTTTATAGTTTAAATATTAATTATTTATATAGGAATAATGTCAAACTAAATTGTACCATTTTATTTAATTGTAATGGTCACATAAATAACATTTTTACCTAGTATTTACAAAAAGACTACTATGTACCTGGTTAAATCCCCGAGGCTTTCGCAGAGCCGGGATTCTTAAAGTTGTTAAAGCCCTCTCTATGTAAATTGCGTTCTTTTGGAAAACAATGTATCACCTACGAAGAGACCACTGAAATCGAGATAATAAATTTCAAAGAATATAAATAACTGTCAGCTCTATTTTGCAAGCTACACGACGCAATCGGCAAAACACCGAATATGCTGTCCAAAAGAACACAAGACACGTTCGAAAGACTCTCGCAGTTTTAACTACCACCTAGTAATCGTTCACGTGGAAATTCATTATGGTGCTTTGGCTTTTTGCTGCCGTACAATTTGTCGCAGCAAACTTGACAAACTTCTTGTGTTCTGATACGTATTTGAATGCAATCAGCTGATAAGTGATACGAATACATCACAGTGTAACACGCAATATGCTACTCGGAGGAGACAAGCAAATAGTGGCGCCAAATACTATACACATTGCATGAAACTGCAAAAATGCCGTTTATCACATCGTATTATCCGCGCGAAATTTGAAAAAGAAAGCAACTTTATTCACCTTCCGATTAATGCTGCGGCTCGAAAATTAAGCAACTCTTTATCTCTCATTCATGCTCAGAAACTACAGTTGTCACAAGAGGGGGAATTGCTATTTTATACTTTGTTAAACATTTCTCTATTCTCTCTTCTCTGCTCTCTGTTTTCTGTTTTCTATGGAATTGTAACAGAGGTACGTGTATCTTATAATACTACCTTTGTAATAAAATTGTAAAGGGATATGTACATATATAAATATATATACATATAAAATATATATATATACATATATATATATACAATGTTCGCGAGCGAGAGAGAATGAACAAAGGAATGATCGTCGGATGGCGATGAGCCGCGTTGCCCGAATGTGGTATCGAGTTGCCGCACATTAAGTGTTGTACAAACGAGGTGTGATCCAGTATACATATTAATAAACATTTTTATACAGTATTAATGAGTGCCTTTTCATAACGCCCTTACACCTTTATCAAATGCCCATAAAAAAATCGAACTGTGATGTATTCTATTATGTACAATATTCTGCATTCTCGAACGTGTTATAAAATGTATTATTATATAATTAAAAAAAGTCCAGGGTATTATCTATAGTAAGAGAATAAATTAAAATATTTACATTGTTCAATTATGTAAGATTTTTACAATAGAATTTTTCAGGAGCAGGGGTTTCAATTTCAAGTGTTTTTGAACGATAGGAGTAGTACTTTATGTTCTTTCATATTAAATCATTTTTTCAAGAAACATCACATACAGCAAGTATGTAAATTTATCTATGTCCTGCGTTTAGTTAAACCTTCGCAACGTTCATAATTATTATGAAAACAGCATTGAAAGAAATTTCATAGTAAACTGAACTGAAGAATTTTAAAAAGGAAGCACTGAGTAAGGCAATTGTTATTACAATTTCCATATGTATATTTGGAATTTTATAGGTATTTTATAGATATTTTCCAAACCATATCTATTACAATCTACGCGGATAAATGAGAAGTCACGGTGCAAAATATTCTGCTCTTAACAAATCTATTATTAATTGTAAGTAAGTAAGAATTTGTGACCGCTGTAACTGTATCAGAGTAGTCTATTATCTGAGAAATACTGTTTTCACTTAATTACACAATACATTCTAAGACATATGCAGTTATGCTATTATATTTTTTTCTGCTTTTGTGTAAAATTGTAACCCCTGTATAAAATTGGAAGTCTTATTCACGTTAGAAGTTTCTTATTACATCTTGCACAATATCGAGGCTGTAAATATCCAGCATTTTTGGTTGTTTTTTTTGTTAATGACTGAGAAAATCAAGGAACAATGTTGTATACATAGCAATATAAAAGTTTACTTGATATGCCAATTTGTAAGAGACGATTTGGAAGTCGGGCCTCAAATTTAAAATCATTGTACATTGGCTTCTTGTCCCCAATTAAATCCACCAGGGCGATCTTCTGCCGGTGGAGTATAATCTGAATCTTCTGGATGTGCGTCAAACAAAGTCTTACTGCAAATAATAAAATGTTGATATTTTTGCAATATTATAATTGATAGATTGGTTGGTTTAATGTCTAGGTAACTTACAGTATTTGCGGAGTCTTAAGAAGACGAAACCCTCCCCGTAATCGTGGCAACACATCTTCTGCGAAGTAATACATGTGCCCCACGGCCATCCCGACTAAATCTACCCAAATGGTATTACCAAGAAGTACAGAAAAGCCAAGGAGCACCCAAGGCAAATACGGTGCCTATCGACAAAATATAATTGAAGGCAATTTGTTCTTATTGCATAGCATGCATGGGAAATAGATGTTACTTACTTGAAAGTTTAAAAGTCCAAAAAAGTTCAATCTAACAAATGGATTTCGCCTGGACCAAACATAGACTAACATAATTGTAAATGCATGGCCCAGAAACAACAAATTAACAAAAAATTCAAATGTCTAATTCCAAAGATCAGGATATTTATACTCAATGAAGGGATGTACACGTATGCTTTTTTCATCTTTAACACATTCGTAATGGGGAATTGAATGTGTGCTTGACCTGAGTCTGGGGGAATGAAATGAGATTTTTTATTTCGACCTGTGGATATAGTCTTGAAAAATTATCAGCTACCTCTCAGCTTATCTCACATAGTGTTGTATACTATCTGCACAGCTCATACCAGTAATCACGAAATAAACAAAAAGTTGCAAATGTATGCACGTATTTTAATTTGTGAAAATCTATTGTGACACTTTTCAAGGGAAATTCAACCATTTATATTTTTCTATGCACTTATTTTAATACAGGGGCGTAAGATGTGCCAATGAAGCACACACCTGTCATTCATACACAAGTGAACAAATCAAATGATCATATATGCGTCATTCATCGCGGATGTGTTAAAATAGATGAGAAATAATTTAAAATAACTACTAAAAGGATACAATCATACATATGCCTCCAAAAATGAACATCATTACAAAATCAGCTGTTCTCCTGCGGAATGATCCTTCTTCCAACATTCGACAATAGCGATACGTAAATATCATATTGAAAAGAAAATTGAAACCCATATTTCCAAAAAATAAAAAGGTAGTTATTAATCTCCATATCTGAAAAGGCATTTGCTTTATAAATGGCATGGAAACTATTCTTCCGATGAGCACTATTCGACATAAATCTTTGTTTACCTGATAGTGTTCAATGATCAATGTAGGATTAAAATACAACCGAAATGGAGACACTAAATCTAGTTGCTAAAATAGGAAAAGAAATGAATTTTCATTGTTATGCTTTAAGAATAGCGTCCAGCACGCATGGACCAATATTATAAGAGAAATTTTTTACAAACCACAGCAAGAGTTGTGATGACACAAGCTGTTGTATAAGCTCGTGTCACCACAGGTATTTGCATGTACTCCTGCCGGAAAGTTTGATAGGCCATTGGTGTATTGTTACGATCTTTTCTACACCCAAGGACCAATTGTTTTCCTAAACTCTTCGCCTTGGCAATATACCATCACATGTTGCTCATTACTGTGCGTTATCTAAATTTAATCATCATCCACATCACGACAAATTTGTTATGTTCAGTTTCGTACACGTAATACGTGAAACTCGTCGCAATCGAATGACGAAAAATCTCGATATGATGCTACTATCGATAACGTTTTCGTGGCCGTTTCTTATCCGCGAAAATTCAACAATCTACTTTCTCTGAAACTTTTAATAAAATCATAATGCTAGGCTCAGCAGAAAATTCTAATAACACCATTGTTATATCTACTACACACCTGCTTAATTACTACAAAGAGTATCATCTCTCCATGCAAAAAAATGTCTACGCTATTAATTCTTGCTATGCAACTTTACGATAATGATTTGTACATACGTATATGTATATGTATATGTATGTGCTACATTTCTATTTATTGTTAAAATTAGTGCACACGTATTGCTATATAAATAAAAAAAATAAAAAAATAAAAATATTTCAAACAAAGTAGTGCCCCCTATAAAACATCTGTTTTTCTCGATTACCGCCACGCTTCGCATATTCTCGTAAGTGAATTCTCACACCGTAAAACATAAATAGCATTTTCAACGGTGATATGGTATCGCTTCTCGGCCTTATGGCTAAGATCAAAGTGTAGTATCTGTTCTTATCAGCTTAATATCTGATACACTCCCCATTGGGGAGTCAGAATATTAATCTGATTTTTGGAAATAGACGGAGTGTTGGGGCTTGCTTCACCTCTGTCACGAGTCGGTCTGGCATTGCAGTTCCGCCAGAATCGGCTCAATAAATTAATTTAAACAAAATAAAAGGTTGTAGTTAAATCTCAAAAGATGGTGAGAAAATACATTTATCCATCGATGAATTAAAAATAATACTGCATAAAGGAAAGGGGGAGAATGATTTATTTTAAATAATGCTTAACAATTTGTTATACCTAAGCAAAGTTTAAAAAAATTTTAAACTAACCACGTGACGGTAAAATGTGCTGCCACCATCGTTTCAATATGTGTCAAGTTTTCAATTCAACTTGTCAAAAACGCTCTCGTACCAGTAAGACAAGATTTTTTATTGGATGTGCGTAAGGGGTGGTTCCTGGTCACTGTGCTCAGTAAAATAAAAATCGCCGTCTTTACATTCAGTGCAATAGTGTTGATAAGGATTGCTAGACATTTAAATTACTTGTGAAAATGTCATCGAAAACAGAGGTTACAATCGAACATTTTTATATATTCAATGGTACATATGCAAAAAAAGAAGGCGAGGCAAGTAAACTAAGTTTAATATCGAAGTACATGAGAAATGATCAACTGCTTATTTTATATACTTATTTTATATATCTTATCTCCACTCTATGCAGGAAGAGAAAAAAATACTTTATTATTATCCAGAGAGGGATTTAGATATTCAAATTAAAAATATAGGGTTGAGCGAAGCAATTATTAAATTTGCACAGTACGTATAATAGTGTTATGTTTCCAAAATGAACCAAACCAAATAATTAGATTGTGCTATATTGTTAAATATTTTCAGATCATTTAATCCCGGACAAGCGTGCAATTATTGTCACACTCATAAAACACGACAAGTTTATTATCAACCAGAGCCAAACTTTTGGATGATTATGGTAGGTCCACACCAGAATTAATAAGGATAAAGAGAAAGAAAAGATGTACTTTCTATTACACAAAATTGAACTTTTGATCGGGAGCTGACAGCATGGAATTATTTTACAGATTGTGGGTGTACCATATATATGGAAAGAAAAGGATGGTAATAAATACACAGAATATCAATACGATGAAGTTTCTAGCAGTGTTTGTCAATCGATTCTAAAGCAAGCTTACGTCATGTTCAGGCTGTTTATGGGATCATTTGATACTATAATTAATGAACCTGAGTGTGGTTCCATAACTTTATTGAAACATAAACTTGAACATTTTTATTCAAGGGTAATATGCATTCCAAAATTTACAGCTACAATCTTTTTTTTGCAATACAGTGTTTACACAATTCATTCTCCACAGTATCTACTGTCTCTGAAGCTAAGTAACAGTGATATATTGGATGTTTTCCAAGGTTTACAATTCTTACCTCTTGACAAAATAACGTTTCTGCGGGTCCAGTGTTTTATGAACCTTGTAGAGGCAATGTTCTCTCAAGTAAAGTATACAGCGTTTCTTTATAATGACCAAGTTGTCTGGTTAGTAATATAAAAGAGTATTCTTCTACAATATAATGGACCGTGATTGAAATATAACTGCCTACTATCATTTAGGAGTGGGTTAGAGCCAGAGGATATGCAAGTAGTTTATAATTATTTAGTAAGTACACTTTTGCCAGCACACCTCGAAAAGGAACTTCACGGGGGTTCGATGCCTAGAAATTCGCCTTCGCCGTTTACTACTTCTCACTATGGAAGGTTAGTACACATAGAAAGTAATTCATTCTTTTTGGTGGAAGAGCATAGGAACTTCTTTGAATGTTGTAGGTTTGTCACTGGCCTGTCCAGCATTAATGAACCAAGTTTAATTGGAAAGTCTCCTAAAGTGTTTATAAACTATTCTACGGAACCTGTTTCATTATATTTAGTAGTTTATAGAGCATTAAGTGCCACGATATGCTTATTCGTTGACAGTAAGTACTTTTTCTTTTGGAAGACAATTACATGGATCAAAAATTCAAATGGTTCAAACTGAAAGTAATTACTTTACAGGTAAAACAAATTTATTAATAGACTTCTTTAAAAGTCTAGACAGCTTTCTTGGTCCGCAATTGACTACTCTTGTTAGCTCGGTCGCTGAACAGTGCACCAAACATATAACAGTTAGCTCTGAATCATGCAAATACCTATATTTTAATAAACTTAATCTAGCATACAAAAGTACATTACATCCAGATAACAGACGATGTTCCAACGTGCTTACCACACCTGAAGTAATAAGAGTTATTACCGACATATATAATGATACAAACAGGTGGGTCAATTTATTATGCAGCCAATATTTCAACTTCTGTGAATGTGTCATTTTTGTATGCCAAATGGCACATTCTTTTCTAACATTAGGCTAAAAGAAGCTGGAGAAATCATTATAAAAACAATGAGCGATTATTGGGTTGTTGGCAAATTATCAAACCTGAGAGAATTTTTTGTAGTTATTCAGCAAAAAGGCGCGAGCATAATCGAAATAGAAGGTATATATGTAAATATGTCAGTAGGTGTATTTGTTGTATAATAAAAATGTTGATTATCTTTATTGCAGATGAAGTAAAGAAGCTGTGTGAAAAGGAATTGAAAAGTATATTTTTCCATTGATGAAAAAGATCAACTCTGTAAATGTATCACTTTTAAACGTTCAGCGATTCTTTTGTACGACAAACAGCCATTACTGTCGAAGTGGATGTACAAGCATCATCTAATCTTCTAGATACCACTGAAAGGATACAATTTTGTATTATTTATACGGAAAGTTTAATGTAAAATAGGAATTCTGTACATAGAAATTATATATTTTTAATATATTTAAATTGCTTAAACGGCATTCGCTGAAATCTAATTATTATATAAAATATAATTACATTGTTTTACTCTGACACGTTACGTTAATCATCATCTCCCTCTTCTGTATCATTTCTTTTATGGACAATATTGGAGAATTTTTTTAGTTTCGCTACAAAAAAACCGTCCATATTATGAACATGAGGATAAAATCGTTTCGTCAACTTCAACGATGGATGAAACCTGTGTTGCCTATAACTCGTAAAACCTTCGGCACCAAATTCTAAACCGGTGGGTATTAGTTTAACGTCGCGTTTTTTAAGAGCATAATCGATGACCCACTCATTCTCTTCTGGAAGAATTGAACACGTGGAATAAACGATAATTCCACCGGTTTCTGAACGAGCATTCGCACAATCTATAGCTGCTAAAAGTAACTCCCTTTGTAATGTGCAACAGCGTTGTATATCTATATCGTCTTTATTTGTTTTCACACTGGGATCCTTTGATACAACACCGGTACCGGTGCATGGTGCATCCAATAATACTCTATCGAAGCCCTTGATCACCTGAAATGTAGATAATTTTCAATTTAATTAATATCCGGTCGTAACGCGTTCGTTGCGCTAATGTAAATAATATAATATATACCGAAGGCAATTTTCGTCCATCGTAAGTAGATACGACAGAGTTTACAATTCCCAGCCTGTGGAAATTGCCGACAACGGCCTTTATTCTCTCTTCGTTTACATCGTTCGAAAAAAGAACACCCGAATTTTTCATGAGTGCCGCTATATGTGATGATTTGCCGCCCGGCGCGGCGCACACGTCGAGAATCCTTTCATTTTCTTTAGGTTCTAATGCCATAACTGGCAGAAAACTGGATGCACCTTGTAGAATGTAATGTCCTGCTAAATATTCAGGCGTCGCACCCATTGGAACTTGCGACGAATATACTACCAATCCGACTTTTGTCCATTTCCCTATAGGATCTAAATTAACTCCTCTATTGATTAAAGCCTGAAACATTATTATTACGACAATGTAAAATATACACCCAATACATTTTTTTTTCGTACTTTAATTAATAAATACTTCTGCCAAGTCGCGGCGACGTGTTTTCAGTGTGTTGGTACGTATTGTCATGGGTCTTTGAACTTCACTCGCTTCCAAAAATTCCAATAATTCGTCCAATGAAAATACTTGCATCAATTTTTCCATTAAAAAATTATTGTAGCTATAATATGTACATAAATCCATTCTGAGTAGGTCCATATATTCCGAACGCGATCTTCAAAAGAGAAAGAGAGAGATTTATATTTGTTGTTAAGTATTCCAATCAAATTGTCGTGCTTGAACGACAAAGTACCTGTTTATATCGCGCAATCTTTTGAAATCCGATAATATCATAACGATATCTTTTATACGTTGTTGAACATCCTTAAGATTGGTAACATCTGCAAGTTCTTCTTCGGTGGGAAAAGCGAAAACGCATTGCTGTGAAATCATGTCGTTCATTTCCTCCTGTGCTAGTTTCCTGTCAAATGAAACGCAAATTGGCATCTTCAGTTTGCCACACTTCAAATAAATACTTACTGTTCCTTTATTTGTTTCCTCTTCAACTTTTTATTTGCTCTTTCTATTGGAAGCAAATCATTTTCACTTTTGTTTTTATCCCGTTCTTCATCATTGCTCGATTCATCACTTTCATCGCTCTCTTTATCGTCTTCCTCGTCTTCACTCTTAATCTCTGCATCACTGTCAATTAATTTCAATTTTGTATTTTCTTGTAGTTCCTCTTCCATTGCTTCTTCATTCTCAGATAGATTACTTTCGTTTTCAGATTCCATACGATCATTCTCATCGCTTGAGTCATCATTCTTATGCTTTTCACCTTTAAAGGGCCTGCTTTTCCTTTCTGCTATTAACTGCTTTGTATTTCCTCTCTTATTCTAATATGTTCAAAGTATATGTAACAATAATATGGACACATATGCAGCTTGATTACTTAAATAACACTTACGCTTTTACGTATAACGTCTTTTACATCCTTGGTTTTTAACTTCTTCAAGTTCTCATTCAAACTTTTTTTCTTTAACAACCTTTTCCTAGCACGTTGCTTTTGCCGATGAGACAATTTGTTTTCCTCTTTCACTGAAAATCGTAAGTGTACATAGTACTTTCTACATGCAACAGACAAAGGTATCCATAAGTTTTGTGTAATTGCATTTATTGTTTCCCATACCTAATACACCTTTTGGAAATGTTGGATCTCCTTGCTTTTTTGCTTTTCTTCCACGGCCACTTGGAACATTTGATTCATCGAACTTAGCTTTTCGGCCCATTTTAACAATTTATATGTGGCAACGTTCGAAAAAGTTGTATTAGTTCTTATAATAAACGAAATGTAGAAGTTTGTATTTGGAATACACTTTAAGACATTAGATATGTACAAATCATTAATTTTTCCATTTTCGTTTAGAGTATCATAATTAATAAAAAAAACGGTGTTTCGAAAACAGAAAATACTACAAGTTTCCAGGGAGAACACGTGAGCTATAACCTATTCTTTGTATTCATTATTTCAAGCATGCGTTAGTATTACCAACGTTAGAAATAAAATTAACAAACACTGTCAACTTATTGAAGTAAGTAGTCAATATTGGGGAATTTAACGGTTTGCTAAATATCCCCAAAAACACAATCTCCTGTGAAAAAATTTCCAAACATACACGTGTTTTTTAAATGCTGTTTCGTATATTGCAATGGCATTTTCTCAATAAAGGATATAACGTTCATACAGGAATACAAAAGGAACAATGAAGCAAGAAGCGCACAGACCCGGTGCATTTAAACAAATAAATAAATCTCATAAAACTGGCAGACATCGTAGCAAAGGTTCCATAAGTAACGAGGTTAAAGGTAAAATTCTTCGTTATGTATTCTGTTATTTAATTTTTCATTATAATTTAATTGTATATATACACACACACACACACATACATATGCCATATACAGTTAATTTCCGTGATATGTAACTTGTTAATATGTATAGGAAAAGTTGGAGTAAAATTCTTATCCAAACGTGCTACTAAAAATCTTGGAAAAGATGCTCGAAGACATCAATCCCTTCAAATTAGAAAGAAAAAGAGAGAAGAAGCACTACGGGCAAAGAGAAATTTAGGTGGATCTCATTCTGCACCTATTCTGGTATGCATTATTCCGTTGCAAGAAGATTTAGATATTCACAATGTACTGTCAATATTAACAAAGGCAGATGAGAATGCAATTGTAACTACTAGTCCATGCGGTACAACGCATTTAAGGTATACCTCTTTCATGGTAAATAGGTAAACTTTAGGAATCGATAATCCATTAATTATTGATTTTTTGTAATAGTATACCCAGGTTTAAACAACGTTTTTCAATTATTGTACCACCAGTTGGAAACTTGTTTGCCACATTAGATGCTGCAAAAGTTGCTACATCCGTCCTTTTTGTTGCCTCTGCTGTAAATCAGTTGGACAGCAGTGCAAGAAACGAGGTTCTTGATGATTGGGGAAATGAGATTATTTTACCCTGCATTGCTCAAGGTCTATCTACTCCTGTGATAGCGCTGACAAATATAGAGAGCCTTCACATAAAGGTATTACATTGATGTTTGCTTTTATAGATTTTAGGAAATGCAATTATGTGATGACTTTTATTATAGAAACGACAGGACTTTAAAAACTATGTGCAATCTGCAATTTCTAAGTGGCTCCCAGAAGAAAAGGTTTTACAGTTGAATACTCCTGTCGATGGTCTTAATGTTTTACGAAAAATTGGTTCTCAAAAACAGAGACCTATATCCTACAGAAACAAAAGAGCACAATTATTAGCAGAAGAAGTAAAGTTTAAATGTAACGAAGTGAGAATCAAAACTGTTACTTTTTACATCAGATAATAATATGGGCTTGCATTCATTTTTAATTTTATGCAGAATTCTATGGATCTTGGAACTCTCACAATCTCGGGATATCTTAGAAATGTACCATTGTCGGTTAACAGTTTAATACATATACCAGGATTTGGAGATTTTCAAATGTCCCAAATAGATGCACCAGAGGATCCATATCCAGTGGAGAAAAAATTAAGGAAACATTGTAACGCGATGGACGATGAACCATCTGTTAGAATTCTTGAACGCGCAGATCCAAAAAGACAAGTAATCGTATAAATTGGTATAAAATGGTCTCCTTAACGTGAACAATCGGTAGATCGCATACATTTAATTTGTGTAGGAATCTCTTGAAAGTGAAAATATACCCGATCCTATGGATGCTGAACAAACTTGGCCGACGGAAATGGAATTAGCTCAAGCTGCTGCTAGTGCTGCTGCTGCTCAGAAGAAAAAAATTGTAAAAAAAGTTCCGAAAGGGACCTCCGAGTATCAGGCAGCTTGGATTCCCGACGAAGATGCGGGTACTTTTTATAACATCTGTTACGAAGTCACCTATATTTATTATACTCGCGTGTAATATATTAGCATACGTGACAAATGATTTTGCAGAAGAGTTGAGTGAATACTCAGATGGCGAATCAGAAGATGATATGTCTGTCGATGAAGCAAAGTCTCAAATAGATAGTGAAATAGAGGAGGCAGAAGAAGATGAGGAAGAATATGACACAATTACTGTATCAGAAGCACCGGATGAACGATACGATCAAAATATTGATACCATAGAGGAAAATGAAACGATGGAAAAATTGAAACGTATGTTTGGCGAATTATTATTAAAGTTGTATTCGTTTTCGTAAACAAAATGTCATTTCATATATAGGAGCAAAATTAGATGCACAATTTCCCGATGAAGTCGATACACCTCAAGATATATTGGCGAAAGAAAGATTTCAAAAGTATCGTGGACTAGAATCTTTCAGGACAAGTCCGTGGGACCCGAAGGAAAATCTTCCTATTGATTACGCACGGATATTCCAATTTGAAAGTTTTGATCGAACCCGGAAGCGTATATTTAAAGAATCTCAAGAAATAGAAGGTGCTATGGTACGTTTACTTTGCAACGATTATCATTAATAAATGCACGTTATATTGTAAAGAAAAAAAATATGTATATATGTGTGTGGTCTCTTCTAGCCTGGTTGGTACATCACAATTCACGTAACAAATGTTAGGCGTGATCTTTTCACCGCCTTTTCTACATTAGAAAATCGCCCGTTAATTGTGTTCGGCTTACTTCCCAATGAACAAAAAATGTCTCTTCTAAATTTGGTATTGAAACATACCAATGTTAGCCCACGACCTATAAAATCAAAGGAAAGATTGATATTTCAATGCGGATTTAGAAGATTCTCCGCATGCCCGGTATTTAGTCAACATACAAATGGGAGCAAACATAAGGTAAACGTGCACATAACTCGACACCTTTTTCTTATACTGTTAACAATAATAATTCTCTTCAGTATGAACGGTACTTCCAACCGGAGAGTATTGTCGTGGCAAGCTTGTACGCACCGGTGATTTTTCCACCCTGTCCAGTTTTATGCTACGTTGAAAAATTGAATAAATCGTTGGTAAGGTGGACTTGTTCGACGTTGTGAACATTTATGTAGACATTCACATCGGTGTGTGTTTGATCGGATACTGTTGCTTTTACAGGAACTGATTGCAACTGGAAGTGTACTATCTGCAAATCCAGATAGAATAGTTGTAAAGCGTGTTGTTCTCAGTGGTCATCTATACAAAGTACATAAGCGAACAGCAGTTGTAAGATTCATGTTCTTCCATCGGGAAGATATAAATTGGTTTAAGCCAATACAATTGCGAACCAAATATGGTCGCAGAGGCCACATAAAAGAACCATTAGGTAAATAATAATTATAAGCATTAACTCGTAACTGCATATTATACATATCAGGCAAATGTATTATTTTTATTTGTAGGTACACATGGTCATATGAAATGTGTATTTAATGGTCAATTAAAATCCCAGGACACGGTAATGATGAATTTGTACAAACGTGTATTCCCAAAATGGACATATGAACCTTTATTAGTGGCAGAATTGTCGCATCATGATCAAAGCATGAACGTAGAATAACAATGAACGATTCAAAGTATTAAGATGTACATATAAAACGTTTACGAAATAAATATTCTTCATAAACTATCATCAAGGTTTAGGTTTAAGACATCTCTATCTTTCTTGCAATAGCATGTGTCTGTTTTTTTAAGTGTACTATAGGAAATATGTGACGTACGCGCAAAACCCGTCACGTGACGCGTCTTACCCAATTGGATTCTCTTAGTATCTTGAATGTGTTTGAAAGGTGACATTGTGCGAATTGACGAATTTAATGAAAGAATTTGATTGAAAATAAATGGATTTAGATACTTCCTATATTGGTAAATAGGATAATTTTAATCTACTCTGCGTAATGGTGGTAAATTTTAGGTATCAAACAATTATTTACTGAATATAGAACCTTTAATTGACGACTGGTTGGAAGTACTTCAAACAGCAATTAAAACCCAAGAAGATCTTGTCAAAGACAAAAATGAATTTTACATGCCATTTGTAGGTAATTGTTCGCCGTAATACGCTTTACTATGTGTATACATTTATATTAATTTTATTCTTATGGAATAACAATGACGCTTGTACGCATAAAATATTAATTTTAGCTATACCAGTTCCAATAGTAAATGCAATATTCAAAATAACAGAACATCTTGACTTAGCACCAGATACTAGGTACATTGCTGTTCATTTATACGATAAGTTTATGTGCAACTACTTTTGGGAATTATATCAAACCACTGAGCAAACAGAAAATTCTTGGTTTCAAGTCTGCCAAAAGATATCGAGCCAATCAAAATTATACCTCATGTCATGTTTGCAGTTGGCAAGTAAAATGGATTCTCATTCTAAAAACTTGAGAATATCGCAAGTATGTATGCATCGTTTGTACTTTTGAATTTTCTGAACTTTCTGAATACCTTCATTTACTTTTTAATCCAGGTACTCAATATTTTACAATGGATAGATAAGAAGTCGGAATACACACACAGCTTAATCTTCTCGTCGGAATATAAGGTGTTCAAAACTGTTGGTTTCAAAATGCCATTTTGCACTCCATTAAATTGCATAGAGGTGCTCTTAGCTGCAACAGGGCTGAAAGATAATCCGAACATGCAAGAGCTTACTACAGGTCTACTGGATTTAGTTTATTTACAGGTTCGAATTTTTTGTTACACATTTCCAAGATAGTGGTATTGCATAATTAATAAAATAGATGCATGCTTATAGAGGGAGAGATTGTACTCCCATTTTCAGTGTTTGATCCAAGGACACGTTGCAAGAACTCAGCAGGAAAAAAGGAACCTTATGACATTAGAATCGAATGTATTATTCCTGGGTGCTTCCATTGTACTTTGTGGAACATTTTTTTCATGCATAAACGGCGATACGGCAAAAGTTATTGCCGCAAGATTATCAGAATTAGTTGACATACAAATTAACGATATTTGGGATATGGCTAATATACTTCTTGTAATGACAATACAAGAATGATTGTCCTGAAAGAGAAGTTAAATAAATATACGTATACAAAGTCGATTTTTGCAATGGAAAGCGAACATTCTATTGCATTTTAATGCCTTTTATAAAGATATCAAAGTTCGCACAATGTGCTCGAATCGGAATAATACTTGACATAGGTCCCTGTAAAGTGTTGGAATATCAATCTTACATATTTGGAGGCAAACGAACGAGTATCGTTAGAGCTTGCTTCACACTTCTAGCACTGCAAAGCTATCAGGATCCACTCAATAGTTTAGTTGAAGAACTAATTTTTATTAATGATTCACAGGTGTTGCGATTAATTACATGGAACAATCGCCAGACTCTACACGATAATTAAGCGTTGAATCGCGACTTAATTTCTATGCTGCTCCATGAGACTTAACATCTGGTTGTATACCCAAACGTCCGCGTGATTGCCCCATAGGAAATCAAGATGCGTAAACCATTTAAACGGTACCAAAAATTTCTGAGCATTGGGTAGTTTCTTGTACAATTGGTTCAAATTCTAGAAAAATCGTAATTCAAGTAACATACGTAATTAATAAGTAATAGATGCAGAGTGTTGGGGCGCAAACAAACCTGAACATCGACCATCGCATCGTTGCTACTATAATGCAAGTATACCGGCATTTTGATGGCGGGAAGTTTATATTCAGGTGGACGAAGTTTTCCATACTTCTTCTTATTGCCAACGAGACCGTGATCGTATTGCCGGAACTTACCTGCAATGATGTAGACAACACTTGTACATATAACTTAAAGAGAAGAATGGTAGAAGTTCGTATTAGGAATGGAATACTAACTTGAATTTATTAATTGTGCATAATGCATCACTTGCATCGTAGATGCACCAGCTGGATCGTATTGCCCAATGAGAGGTATTAGACTCTACATATTAAATATTATTCATATATTATACATAATCGAAACCTATTACATTATAGTGATTACATTATATGGAATGTAATTAGTTACCGTGTTAAGATCCTTCTCACCGGCTCCGCCTATCAGAAATATGATATTTTTGCATACAGGTTGTAGTAGTGATTCTTCGTCGCACGCCTCTTTCGCAAGCATTTGGATAAGCTTACCCGAGGGTTTAAATTCATCTATTCCTATTAAATCCATTGCACCCTAGAATTCCATATACCATACGAGCTTCTGATCTCTATACACCAAGCAATCGATACAACATTCAAACTCTACCTTGATGTTGTTTTGAAAAGGGGTCAACATCCGGATAAGAAGATGTCGTGTTTTAGACATAAAAACTGCTGGGGCTAAAGTGAAGGCGGCGACAAGTTTCCTTTGGTATTCTGGCCGCTCGCTTGCCATTACGAAGAAGGATGTACCACCTTGGCTGTGCCCTATGTAGAAGATCTTTTCTTGCTTGGTGGTGTTGATTATATGATCGATCATCGCTGGAATATCGTAGACCCCTATTTCGTGCCAACTGGACGGACAGGTAAATTTTGAACGTATCGACTGACAACATGTATTAAGTCTTAATTTCTCTAGATAAATATTAACTGCTAATCGTTCAGTTCTACCTGAATTGCCAGTAGTCCGAATCTGAAACGGTCCAGTCCAAGTGCCTCCTGGAATATCGGTTCCCGCGTGCATTGCCCAGCCATACATCGTATCCCCAGTCAGCTAATATTAGAGCTAAAATTTGAGGAAATATTAATGAAGCGTGCATTGAATTTATACAATCTGCAAAACGAAGAATACGATCATACCTAAACCTTTCCCGGGACCCGGGAAGACCCAAGACGCCGCCGAATCCAAAAGTCCGTGGAGTATTAATACAGCTGGTTTCGTATCGGATGGAGGATGTAGTTTCGATCCTGTAATTCTATGCAAACCCAGAACGTACCCATCCTGGGTGACAACTTCATGAGTTTCAGCTATGTATCCTGCCTGTTCTGCCAATTCTTGCTGCAAAAAATGTAAATTACTTTACTGCCAAAGGAAAATATGTGGCAACAATTCCAGTGTAGAACAATTGTTTCCCTTACAGGGTTCAGAACGCGATGGCCCGACTGCGGATCAAAGTGGTCGAACGAAACATCAAGAGCCTCGTTTAATTCACTTCGGTATTCTGTAATAGGTATTCCTTGAATCACCGACAATGTACAACCCAAAAGAACGGCAATCTTGATCATTGTTGCCCGGTGATACGATTTCGAGTAGCTCGAATGATCACGTAGCCGTATATAAAGAATCGCTCAAAATCGCGTTGGATTTGTAAAAATAATACGGTATTAGATGTTTATCGATTATATCAGTATGTCAGGTGCAAGTTGAAACCACGGACCATATGTACATTTGATCATTGCAAAGATAAATTATTTATCGATATTACAAGGACCGATTGCTATTGAAGTTATCAGATTCCGCTAATCTGTTTGTAAATTTTCAGATTTCTTTCTATTTACTTCATACATAAGAAGAATGCGTGTAAACAGTAGCTGATTAAGAGGGATGACTTTACTGATTATCGTGCGATCATCTGCATGATTTGTGAGAAGATAAAGCGGGAACGGGAATAAGAGTTGTAAGAGTTCACTTGAAATCAGCTATTTATCTATTATCTTTTAACTATTCGGCTAAAAATATGTCGATGTTTGATCGTTTAATGGATCTATAAAAACCGATTCCACGTGAACGTTACAACTGGAAGGGTATTTAGCTGTTTTCCAGCAGAAAAGGGTATCGTGTTTTGCATGGAATGGAGAAAAACATTTCGATTCTATATTAATACATGAAGCGGTGGATTTTTATTGACCCGCTTCGTTAAGTACTAGCGTGAAACTCGTCCGTCCGGTTTGCCAGATATCTTTAGAAAAAGACACATGCGTCTCCCAGCATCCAAAACCTGAGGACTTTGTATTTGTCTATAATATAATACAGAATGTTGCCGAATTTTCCTGTAAGTTTGCTCGAAAATTCATCTGTGAGAAATCGTCAAATATCAATAAATTTTCCACATCTGGAATCAAAATATAGTTGTAGGTGAAAAGCTGGGTCACCGGTTACCTCGCTGCAAATGCCTTGCTGAAACACTGGGTGAAAGCAAACCGATTCTATGTACACAGCAAGCCGTTATTTGCACGTGCGGGACAGTGGAAATATTACATCATACTGGATGGTGCAAAAGAGGGTCGTAATCATTCTAACTGATTCTGGGGGAAACCATCGCGATCAAAAGCATACAAACTTCAGCGGGAGAGCGGTAGCTAACGTGTACACTTCCAAATCAAGATCGAAAGCAATCAATTGATACTGGTGCGATAGCTGATTGCAAATAATACTATTCTCTAAGTAATTTAAAACGATATACGCAGTGGCGAGTTTGAAACGACCAGATGGAAAGTCAATTGTCGAGCATCGAGAACCGATTACGCAAATATATGATTCATACAATCTTTTGTCGTAATAGCGAATTGAAACAAAATTTGCTGAATCAATTACGTTGAGTCTCCTTTTTAGATCACGGGTACAAAGGAAAAGGATAAAATTGGGCGTAAGCGTAAAAGAGCAGGAAAGAAGAAGTGCGAGGAAAGTGAGAAGGAAGTACCAGTCTCCATCGGGCAAGAGTAACATTCGACGAAAGCTAAATGAAAGATGCACCTTTTTCTAACGAAATATTCGATGATTCTTATCATTATCAGTATTTTGATCATTGATATTAAACATGCTGGTGAGTGAGCTTCGGCTCAAGGGGCAATATCGTAATCGATCATCTTCATAAAGAAACTATATTTTGTTCTCGCAGCGAAACTTCGACCCAGGCGGAATCGATCAATGCTGCGCCGTATAGGAGCCAGTCGTGAAAATTTCAAACCCAAAATCTGTTTCGGTATGAACGAGAAAAAAATGTTTGAATCCTATTTTATCCGATATTAGAGTAAAAAGCGAGTAGACTATTTCAGATTTAGTTGGCTGCTTTGCGGATCCACCGGCTCACTTACCGTTAAAGAGACCACCACAGCATCCCAATGTGATTCAAACAAGATTTCTATTGTACTCTCGTGCAAAACGAGAGTATCCCGAAAGCTTGCGGTACGGCGATGATTTTAAATCTATTTTTCGATCAGGATTCGACCCAACGAAAACCCTGAAAGTTATAATACACGGCTATAAAGGAAGTGGAAGCGATGCTGGTGCGATTCTTTTGGCACAGACTTTTCTGGATGTGGTAACTAATGCTGGATGCAAATATTTATTTCGTTCTGAATTAATAGAGCTTCGACTCTTAAACCGAGTTGTGTATACATATAAGCACGTTGTAAAAATAAAATGTATAATCGTTAGGAAGACACAAACGTGTTGGTACTCGATTGGACTAGAGGAGCAGCAACATCCTATTCGGCAGCCGTAGCGAACACCGAACTCGTAGGTCGACAATTGGGTCTAGCCCTCTTGGACACCGTCGATTTGGGAACTCGTGCTGCAGATATTCATGTGATTGGGTTCAGCCTCGGGGCGCATGTGGCTGGATGCGCATCCGAGATCTTCAAGAAGAGGAATCTTCTTCCAGGTCGTATAACTGGCTTGGACCCTGCATCGCCCTTTTTCAGGAACCATTTGTTCAGAGAGAAGTCCAGGAAACTGGATGCAACCGACGCGCAGTTAGTTGACGTGATTCACACGGATGGATCCGAGGATTTTTCGGATGGATTTGGATTGCTGAAACCTCTTGGTCACATTGATTTTTTTCCTAACGGTGGTAGGGAACAACCTGGTTGTATCGATGTAAAAAACTCTGTCGTTGTTAGCCACTTGAAGGGTATGGTATCGTTCATTCATCTATCATTCCATATTGGGCTTCTTTTTGTCAAAAGTTGCTAAAACAACGACGACATTTCAGAGGATATGCTGACTAAGGAAATCGCTTGTAGTCATTTAAAAGCGTGGGCCTACTTTTTAGAGAGTGTACGTATGGCGAACGAATCTTGTAAATTTACTGCTTGGCCCTGTCCCCAAGGAAGAACCTCTTTTACGAATGGAATGTGTTTTCCCACGGAGACCGCACTATGGTCCCAAGAAATGGGATATCGAGCTGATCGTGGACCTTTAGGAATTTATTATTTACCAACGCGGGAAGAAATGCCGTCTTGTGGTAAACATCAATTCGATGCATTTACAATATCAAAACTTGTTTTTTAATTGCTATCTCTTATCAGGTCAACCTTTGAGAGCATCAGTAATCGTTTCTGAGACGGCGCCAAGAACATCAGGAACATTGATCTTAAAGATTACGGACCGCGGGTCATCAATAAATTTCAAGCTCCGATGCACGTAAGATATGCTTTAATAATAACTATATATGATATTATTTTGTAGCAAACAGAAGTTGTTATCTTTCATGCAATTGGCAATATACACATGAGTGTGTAAAAGAACATTAAAACGAATGTTTGTCACTTAAAGATTACTGAATCGGAAAAGCAGGCGTACGACGCTTTACAACATTGCTGCCGCCAATTTTCCATTTTCGCCAAATAATTCGTCGATAATAGAGGGACAAGTTTGGTATGAGAAGAACGAGGACGAAAGAAACGAGGACGCGATTGAAAATGCCAATTCGGATACATTGTATATACACATAATGGCCATTGAAGATAGAACAGGCAACAAGTATGTGAATGTGCAATTATACACTCACGTGGAGTGAAACTGTATTATTCTGGGTTTAATTATTATTTTATTTACATATTTAGGTGGCGATTCTGCAATCCTAATACTGCGATAAATTTGGAGAAAAAGTTGGTGTTACTGCGTCATGAGCAATGTTCCTTTTTGTAAAGAAGCTTTTGCTTACTGTATGAAAACTAAATCGATCCACAATGTTTAACTGTTTTTGTTATTCACAGATAGCAATTAAAATAAAAGAGAATCGAAGCAAACGGAATAGTTTAATGAACATATTGTACCTAGAATATATTGTTAGGCTATTATTTGTCTTAGAGAATAAGAAGAATTGTTCCCGATTGTATCAATCGTACAATTTAGCAGGTAAGAGAAAAGAAGGTACCGTTTGAAATAGCGCGCGCAAAAATGGAGCATGCTAA
This sequence comes from Nomada lathburiana, assembly GCA_963667235.1. Classification (NCBI taxonomy): domain Eukaryota; kingdom Metazoa; phylum Arthropoda; class Insecta; order Hymenoptera; family Apidae; genus Nomada; species Nomada lathburiana. Next base: position 20,823,185 of record OY763899.1, on the reverse strand, counting down.
ATAATGTGAAACCATAACCTATTCAAACTCCAGGTTGATCAAAATAAGTAACAATGAGGACAATGTCTAGCTTAATGAAGCTTTTTTCATTGAACAAATATTCGAGTCAAGCTTTTCAAAAAGTAATTGTCATTTGAAATAATTGATCCCTGAAATAGAATTTTCTTTTCAGAACTATAATTGAAGTGCTTGTTCGCACAGGAAAATAATGTTCGAAAGTTACACTCAGTAAGTGAATTTAATTAATTTCTATTGATATTATTTTCAGACTTGCTTTCAACATTTGCGGCAATCTCCTCGACGTTATTGTCCACACGTTAGGGGAATAAATACTTGCACAATTTTATACAACTCTAATGATATAAATTCGTTGCCTAAGAAAAATGGGGCTCCTGCTAACAAAAAAGTTATTTTCACCTGGAAAAATCTGATAATTACAAGTACAGCAGGTGCAGTTTTCTTAATGTATATGTATTATCTACAAGCAACAAAAGATAAAGAAATGGATCGTGAAAGGAGGCGGGCGCTAGGGAAAGCAGCAATCGGTGGAAGGTTTGAACTAGTGGATCCAAATGGAAAAACAGTAAAGTCAGAGGACTTCTTAGGACAGTGGGTTTTAATATACTTTGGCTTTACACATTGTCCTGACATATGCCCAGACGAACTTGAAAAATTGACGAAAGTTGTTAATACCTTAGGTACGATACAAATCATAGTTGTTACAAAAGAACAATTCATTAAAACAATAAAAACATATTGTCTTACATGTGGCTTTCATTATAGAAAAAGAGCATAGTATAAAAGCTCAGCCAATATTTATCTCTGTGGATCCTGACAGAGACACACCAGAAATTGTGGGAAAGTATATTAAAGAGTTTTCCGATAAAATTCTTGGCCTTACCGGTGCCAAAGATCAAGTTGCCAAAGTATGCAAAGCATATAGAGTCTATTATAGCAATGGACCTAAAGATCAGGATTCTGATTACATTGTCAGTAGTTTGTTCTTCTCTTTTTCTTTGCTTTTAACATTATTTAAATTTGGCTGCAGGACAGGAATATTCATTCATATTGTGTTTGTACTGCAGGTTGACCATACAATAATCATATATCTGGTAGATCCTGATGGCTTGTTTGTCGACTATTATGGCCTTACTCATTCTGCTGAGCAGATTGTGCATAGCGTTGCTATAAACAAGATGAAGTATGAAAACCTGAAAAGTGATTCATGGATTCCATCGATATCAATGAAAAGCCCGTTACCAACATAATTCTTATGCATTACACACCTTTTGATGTTAATATTTAATTTAGGCATATTTTTCAACAATGCTTTGAATTTGTATATTCGATGAAATAATGAATTTTCATTAAGCGAAACATTCGTATTATTTCTCTAACAAGTGCCAATGGATATTTTACTGATTTGAATGAAACGCGGGCAATGAATCTACATGTATTCCCTCTACATTTATTCCCTAGATCTACTTCCGGTTGTTAGAACGCAGACTATTGTATGTAATGTCCCTCGTAATATGTTTAGATGTGCAATGTTGATGTTTGACAACTTTTCTAGTAAACGATGAAGTAATAAATAGAAGATCTGTTCTGAAGACGTATGTAGATGTCAATGTTTGAACAAAATTGAAATATTGAGAAAAATACTGAATACTTTTATTGCTTAAAGGTTAGAATTACGTGATAGTGGGAGCATTATTCATCCAAACCTTAAAGTTCTAGGAATTACATATTGACGTATTCCGTTTCAATTTGAATTTAATCTACGTAAGGGCAACATTAAAATGGCAGAAGATTTTGGAAGAGAAACACCTCCGATGTACACAGCAAGTGAAGAAACAAAAACTGCAGGACAACCGCTTTCAGATTTTTTGTTACAGCTAGAAGACTACACACCCACTGTAAAAATATCATTTTTATGTATTAGCTGTTTTTTCTTTTCTCTTCTTATAGTGTATGTAACAGTTTTTGTTTTTACAGGTACCAGATGCTATCAGCGAGCATTATTTACATACAGCTGGTTTTAATACAACCGATCCTAGAATGTAAGTAGCTCTCACAAGAAATCAATTGAAACAATCAAGTCTTTGTATACTTGCAATTATACGAGAACATATTAATTTTAGAGTACGACTGGTTTCATTGGCTGCGCAAAAGTTTATATCTGAAATAGCGAACGATGCTCTACAACATTGCAAAACACGTGGAGCTAATCAGAATACAAAAACAAAAGGAAAAGATAGACGTTATACCCTTACTATGGAGGATTTAACACCAGCGGTTGCTGAATACGGCATCATAGTTAAAAAGCCACATTATTTTGTTTGAATTCAACATTTAGCTTTTCTGTTGGGATAATCATTATTTATTTAACATACTTTACACAAAGGGCGAGTAAGCTACCACTGTATTACTTTTTAATTTTTATAAGAACATAAGAACACTATGTAACAAAAAGAATATGAATGTATATGTATGTCAAAGGAAATATTAAACCTAAGTAATATTAATAATAATGATAATATCTAAATTGTCATATAATTTTATCATGTTTAAACGTGTAAAACAATAAATACATGCGAACGTAGTAATTGGTATTCGAATTCACAAAATTCGAATTACAAAAATATTTTACAGCGAGTGCCGATGAAAGATTTTCTCGCTTTGAGCATAGCAGTTTGGGTAGAAAGTTAATTACAAGATATGAGAAAATTGAAAACATTTTTTCTGTATCTAACGGTGACTAGAAAAAGAACTTATCTGCTAGTAACTTTTCAATGATCCAGGTGTACCAGCGATTTCGCATGCGCTCTACTCCAAAAAAGAACCATCAGCCATATTGGTGTGTTGTATCGCTGTCCTCAGTAATTTCGAAGATCAGTGAGGTATTTCTTTTGTTCATCAGCCGATTACTTTTATACCGATTGCTCTATGAATAAACGGGAATACCAGTGTGATATTTATCCAAAATAAATTGTCACTTGTGGAATTTTGTGGCATACATGAGCATAAAAAGTTTGGTTAATGTTGCCACCTGGGCTCACAAAAATCATTCTGTTTAAGAACATGTCGTAAATAAATGCGTGCTATTTTTATTGGAGAGGAATTTTCATAGAATATTAATACCTTCTACATCGTTATATCTCCGCGCAGAGTTTTCATTGGTGTTAATTGGTTTTTAAAATGAATCCCAACACTGTACGAGTACTTTATCACCGTCTGTCCTACTCTCTTACTTTCGATCACTTTTCTTTCATTTTTCGTATAAATCCAAATTGTCTTTCGATAGTACAATTACTTTCGTTTCCTGATGGTTATCATTAATTACTGTTCATGGGCTGCTCGTTTTTCATCGAGCAACAGGTAAAAATCATCGACTCGATCTTCGACGATTACATCGATTAGGTGCAATTCGAACATCTGGGATTATTCCTTGCAGAATTATGTTCCTCAAACACTTGTCTTATTCAATCACAGCATAATATGAAACCAACCCTTGCAGATGTGATCACTTTGAAAAATATGAAAAGCTAATTGATTCATAATTGTGCATCCTTACTTTGTCCACTATGTTTTAAAAAGTTACATACTAGTTTATTAATCTGCACGAAACTTACAGGAAATCATTTTTATTGCTTACATGATTTTTTAATAGCCCCTTGAAAGTATCGAATGTACATTTATGTTACAGAGTTTTATATTTCCAGCATATAGGCCAACATGACGGATTCCATGAAATTTGGTCCAGAATGGTTTGTAACATTTTATTCAATGTTCAAATACCTATTAACTTTGTGGTATATTTTATACATTTTACTTACATGTTTTACAACGGAAACATAGGTTGCGCAATCTGTCTGGAGACAGTTGCAATAGTAGCGGTGGAGGTGGAGGTACTACAAGTTTAACTACCCCGCGTTATCAATTAGCTGAGCATAGATACGGGCGAGAGGAAATGCTGATTTTATTTGACCGTAATTGCAAACCTCCTGAACCATTGACAAATTTCTCACCGTTGTACGTTGAGAAAACTCAACTTCCATTAGCTCTTATACAGATGACAGAAGATGAAACGGTAAATAACAGAGTATAGTATGGCATTCAAATTTGATATTTATATTCGAAAAAACAATTTCTTGCACAACTCTGGTCATATTCTGGCAGCTTTGATAATGTTTCATATTGTTTAATGATTGTGTATTCTTATTGCCTTCTATTTTTGGGAACTGCTCCTTTTAATTGGTCTGATTCTAAAAATATACATATGGAGCCCTTGTGTCAGTTCTTTATAATATTATCCCATGTGTTCTTGTGGATTTTGCATAATTATTGCTACTTTCTTTTTGCATTATTCATAATATTGTGGTGTAAATCGTTTTGTTAACTGGATATTCATGAATTTCACCAGCAACTGAATTTTTTAGCGAATGTGGAACGGAGGAATGACTAATGTCAGTGGTCGCGGAAGAGGCGGTAGCGTGGATCGTGGGGGTCGTGGAAGAAATGGAAGAGGTGGCTTGTATTCCTCCCATTATTCCCGTGGCGTTGGTTTCGATGATTCGGGAGATGGGTCACGAATCGACAGTCAATCATTTCAAGTATGTAATTTGCTTCACTCCGTTTGAATTACATATCATGAGCCAAATAATAAATAACTCGTAGTGAGGGGAATTATTTTTTAGCAATTTGAAAGGTAAAATATGCTGCGTACATTATTAAATAACATGATATCCATACTGTTCACGATTGTTCATATTAAATGAAAACGAAGCATTCGTTTAACTGAGCAGGAATCGTTTGATATTTAGGGAAGAAATCGGCCGTATGATAGATCGCAAAGCGAACGCAGTTGGTCAGAAAGGAATGGCGCATCGGATCCAGGTGAATGGAATGGTTCTACTAGTCCTCGAAAAGAGTTAAGTCGTGGGGCCAGTGGTAGTTCCCTAATGGAAAGTAATTGGCGACGCCATCGTGGTGGTACAGAAGACGACGATGGTTGGCGTAAATGGGGTAAACACCTATGCACTTTAATAGCTATCGATAAATATTCTGTTATGTTGGAAATTAGACATACAGTTGATTTGCATTTCAGGTAGAAGTAGTTGGCGCGAAGGCGGGAGCATGGATAGGGACAGATTAGAGAGAAACGAAGGAGATGGAGAAGATGGCCGAAATAGTGGTAGTAGATGGGAACATCGCGGAAATCACAGAGTTACGCACGATTCAAGTCACCATCCACCTCCGCCTCCTCCTCCACGCACAGCTCGTACTTGGGAATCAAATCATCACGATAATAATCATGATAATTTACCCGAATGGTGATTTATTTGTTTTGTTTGCGTTTCTATTGCTAACGCGGCCTCGCCGAGAGCAACGAATTCGACTTACACGCAGCAATTGCAATTCATTCTAGGGCTACCGAGAATCCTAGCGAAAGTGGAGGAAGTTTCGATGCCTCGGGTGCATTTCATGGCGGGATGTATTCAGATGACGACGAAGATGGCGTGATTAGTGCAGGCGGGGCTCCAGACTCGAGGACACGACGCGTTTCTGAAGGCAGTGCTGCTAATGCGCCAAAGCCTGGTAGCAAAGTTTTATCGTATAGTTCAGCTCAGGGACACGTGGGTCGCAGTATCAATAATGGAAGTAGTACAATTATTAAGGAACGACCTAAGTCCTCGTATCCACTCGATAGTAAAAACGAACCAATCGAGAAGGAGAAGAGAAACAGTTCACCGGTGAATCCACCGGTTGTTACGGTCCCCGTTAATCCTCCTCCTAAAGCTTTGACGCCGACATCATCTGAAACTTTACAGAAAAGAAATCCAGTATCGATAAGCGCGGAGCAAATCGAGGCCAAGAAAATACCACCAATCGACACAGAAACCAATAAATCTCCCAGCAAAGAGAAGAAAAGGGAATATATTGAAACAGAAGCAAGGACAGATTTGATTTCTTCCAATGCTAAAAGACAGGTCCCATTACAAGTGGAATCCCAAAAGGCTGCGCACAGTTCGGAAACTGATAATGCTAGGCAGAAATCCGAGGATGATTTAGATAGGATGAAGGAAGAAGCGGATGCATTAGTAGCCAAGTTGATGGCGGACGAGGAGAATCATAAGGATAAAACCAGCAACGTACCACCTCCTATGGGTAACCAATCTTCAACAGTTCCATCTACAAATGGACAGGAGAAATGGTTTTACCGTGATCCACAGGGTGAAGTTCAGGGTCCGTTCTTAGCAAGTGAAATGACAGAGTGGTGTAAAGCTGGTTACTTCACTGCTGGGTTAATGGTAAGAAGAACTTGCGATGATCGATACACCACTTTAGGGGAGTTGATGAAGATATGCGGTAGAATACCATTTACACCCGGGCCTCCTATTCCTCCGCTGAAGGTACGTGTTTCGTCAACTGAAATGATCATTCGTTGAATTTCTAAAAGATATATTCGATTTTTCAGTTAACAGATCAGGTCATACCACCTGTTCCGAGCACAGTGCCAGCTGGTATGCCTGCATTACCAAAAACTGGAATAGAGGATCCCCTTCTTCTACTTCAGTATCAACAAATGCGGCTATTACAAAATCAACAATTACTGTTGAGACAAATGCGGACGTCGGCTATTGCGAAACTTTCTCAATCTGAACACTGGGCAGCATTAAGTCCAATGGAACAAAATCAGTTGATTTTCCAATGTGTCATTCAAGATTCAGAGATGCCGGAGGTGCCAATCTCCACGAATCCCTTTGTACCTCATCTTCCATCTCAGGCTTCGAATCCTGTAATGCAACTTTTCACTCAAATGCAGCAGGTAACGATCTGTATTATCGTTACGATATGTAGGTAGCAAAGTATCTACGTGCTCGGTCCTTTATCCATGTTCTATGATCTCTAGGCTAAAACACAATCGGAGACTCATTTAACATCGAATCCACATTCAACCACAGCGTCACACCCGCCAACCGTTGATCCAATACAGCAACTTATACAACAAGTGGGCGGTATGCAGAATATACCGAGTATAAATTCTGCGCCAACGGCAACGCAAGAAGATAATCCTATCAAATCTTTGCTACGTCAACTTAATGTTAATGCAAATGGTCATTCGCAAGCGTCACCACATATCGATACCGTTTGGCCGCAACCCCCACCACAAATAAATACACAATTCAATGCACAAAATTGGTTGGCTCAGGTATGTGCACGTTACTCGATTCAATATCGTTCGTTCCCACTTACATTTTTAAGTAGAAGTAGCTTTGTAGATAAAGTTGTGCTTTACTATCTAGGTTGGACCGATACCAGCTGTACCACCTGGTCAACTACTCACTTCATTGTGGGATCTACACACTAAAGAAATCAAAACTGAGCAACAGATATTGGTAATTGTATTCTCATGAATTTTTTGCCATAATATTCTACGAAAATGCGATCCAAATGCTGACATGCTGTTGTGTATTGTGTCATATCAGGAAGAGCAGAATTTGAGATTACAAGAAGACAGAAAGAAAGAGGAGGAGCTTCAACGACAAGCTGAGGAAGAAAATGTGAAAAGAAAAAAGGAAGAGCAGGCTAAACGAGCGGAGGAAGCGAAACGGAAGGATGAAGAGCGAAAGAAAAAAGAAGAGGAAAAGAAACGAAAAGAGGAGGAGAAACGTAAACGAGAAGAGGAACGAAAGAAAAAGGAAGAGAAGAAGCGCGAGGAAGAAGAAAAGAAGCGACAAGAAAAGTGTAAGCAGGCAGAAGAGAATTTGAAAAAAGAGGAAAAAGAAAGGAGGAGAAAAGAGGAATTGAAAAAATTGGAGGAGAAGCAAAAGAAGGAAGAAGAGAAGCGGAAGAAATTGGAAGAGGAGCAAAAAAAGCAGGAGGAAGAGAGAATACGGTATATTTTTGGGGTGATCATATCTGTAATTGAAATTGAAATTACTTTGCAACAAATATCTAAAACCTATTCTCCTTCGTTGCAACAGAAAAGAGGCGGAAGCGCGTAAACAGGCCGAGGCTGAAGAACAGGACCGACGGGCGGAACAAAGACGAAGAGAAGCGGAAGCGCTTCGTAAATTACAAGAAAGAAGTAAAGCACCATGGGCACAGGCACCACGAGCACCAGCAGCAGCTACTCCTGCAGCATCACTGGCAGAGATTCAGAGACTTGAACGAGAGAAGAAAGCGGTAAGCCTTCGAACTATGGGTGTTGTAAATACTTACGCATGCAAATACTGTAATTGAAATTTCAGGAAGAACAGCGGTTTCAACAAATTATGCAGCAACAGTTGGCACAGCAAAAAGCTTCGGAAGCAGCTCAAGAAGCATCGGCACCCGAGTCCTCTAAACGATTGCAATTTAAATGGGCAGAAAAAGCTACTGCTTCCACTAAACCCATGCCAGTAAAAAGTTTTGCCCAGATCCAACAGGAAGAACAAGAGCGGATCACCAAGGTAAAGGTATTTATTACTACTCACTACTCTATCTTTGTTTCCATAGGGTATTTTTATTAATATTCGGTGGGTGTTAAACGTATCATGTAGTATTCAAATTTCCCGTGCTCGCACGAGAGCACGAAAGAAGCAACAAAGAAAGAAAGAAAAAAGGAGGAATGTGGTAGTCGGTGATATTGCAAACGATAATTATATGTTGATGATTGTTATTGCTGATCCTTCAGCAGCAAGAAAGGGAACGGCAAGAAAAGACAGGACAAAAAGAGTCTGCGAATGTACTACAAAGTGCTGGCATATGGGGTACTGCCTCGCAATGTTTGAATTGGGCAAATTCAAGCACTCCTGGTAATAGTCAAGCCTGGTCCAACAATAGTGGTACGGGTGGCTTTTGGGACGATCCTGCGCCAATTAAAGCTTCTGTAACCATCAAACAACCTGCTAAACAGATAGTTACAACAAAGGCTGCACCTGCCAGCCAGCAACAGCAGCAAAGTAATAAAGCTAATAAGAGCAAGAATAAAAGAGAAGAGGAACTGGTGAAGAAATTATTTGAACAAAACACTGCCAAGTCAGATGATTTCACGCAATGGTGTAACAAAGCGCTGAGTGGTTTACAGGTGTCTGTTGACAGTAAGTTGGAGACTCTTACATATACATACTCTTTCATTTGTAGTTTTATTTGACATGGAAATTTTTCAATGCACGCAGTTCCCACATTTGTTGGATTTCTGCGAGACATCGAGTCTGCATACGAAGTAAAGGAATACGTCCGAGATTATCTTGGCGATAACAAACAGAGTTCAGAGTTTGCGAAACAATTTTTAGAAAAACGTAGCAAATGGCGATCTGCCCAAAGACCTCAGGCGCAAGCGGATGATTTGTGCAAGCCGGCACCCGCTGTTAATCCTAATGCACCTACGGAATTCCAAGAAGTAAAGGTACCTTGACTGGATGATACATGCTGGTAATGATGGATGGTGTGTTTTGCAAGCGTTTAAGTGAAGTAATCTTTCAGGGAAAATCAAAGAAGCCAAAAAAGGGAAAAATGTACAAAGTTGATAATAGAATTCTTGGCTTTAGTGTAACCGCAGCCCCCGATCGTATCAATGTAGGTGATCGCGATTATGGGGAAGGTGTTTGAATTAATTCTGATGACTTTAACTATATTGTGGAAATTGTGGAAATTGTGCAACGCTTGGCCCAACAGATGGTTCGCTGTTTATTTATTGTAGATGCCAAATAAGTTTAAGGAACCCGTTACGAGTACTTCATTAAAAGTGTATAAGATTTTTCTATGACTATTGCGTGTAAGGATCTTATCCCCTGTATCCTTTACTTGGTCGTTAATGGGAGCCTTAGATAACGATACAGCGTGGCATTATTTCCTTTTTAAAAACGGAACTGAATGGTACTTCGTAAAGAAACCCTATTGTTTGTATATACTACTCGAAGAACAATACTTTACAAAGTAACGCGAACACATCTTCTATATTACTCGGTATCAATACAAACATATATATATGTGTGTGTGTATATAGCATACATATATATATATATATATACATATATAGTATTGAGACATTTTGTAATACTTCACTATCATCACCGTGAATAAATTAATTATGCCGATCGATAACTCGTGCACGTGAATACGTCGCAGTTAAAAAGCAATATATGCTCACGAAAGTGTTCAGTAAGCAAAAGTAAATTGTTAATGTGTGTTCGCGATAAAAAAAAGTACATCGATCAAGCACAGTGTCGATGAGGTGCATCGGTATTCAACTATACCGCATGCACCAAGTAAGATATATGAATCCTATGGATTTCTTGCTTTATTGCAACATCACGATAGCGATAGGAGTCTGCCTTGGATTATATTTCGCTATTGCGTTTTAAAGAAATACTTATCTTATGTTTAATACGTTGATCCTTTTTTTTTAACCGATCTACGACTTCTTTTAAAAGTAAATTAGTAATACTTTGACTGAACTATTGGAGCCACATTTTGAGAGGATGTCTTGTTATTCGCATAATAGCGCTATTATACATAAAAAGATACTTATTAAAGAATCTGTTTATTTCAAGGCAGTGACGTCGCAGAGAAAAAGAAGCTCTTGTACTTTCTTAACACTTTGAATACAAAAAATACATACACAAACACACACACACACATATGAATATATACATAGGATACATATGTGTATATGTATATGCATATGTATGTACATAAAATAGTACTTGCATGTCGTACGATTTATAAAGGAATTAAACTATCTTCCATGCTCCTGTTTTGCACCAGAGAAATATGAAAGTAAAGTTGCATAATGTTAAGAACCTGTATTTTCAATTTTGAATAATTTTGCATAGTACATAAAAATTCCCAGTTTGATTGCTCCGTGTGCCTATGTGTGGATCTCATCCTCGTTGACATAGCCTTCTTCTAACGCAGTGGATATAACGATAAATAGTTAACAAAAAAATTATGTAAGATCTAATTAATGCAATATTTAAAATCAGTATCTTTTGTAAAGTTTTCATTGTAAGTGTACATGTCAAGAAGTGTCCCATCTCTAACAAAAAGAAGCAAGCTTTTAGCACCCGTTTGAACATACTGATTTTCTCCTTGTTTTCTCCCAACTATAAACTAATACTTGGACAAAGTGGCACGAATACTCTTGTTTATATGTGCGAAAAATGTTGCGACAGATCTGATCGCCCTTAATATTATATAATGGTTGTTAATTAAGGTTCCCTGATCTTCTGTTAGTATGGACAGAATATTTTTAAGAGAAGATCATAGACCCTTATATGAAAGATTTATGTACAAATAGATAAATGTACAGTAATACAAAAATAATTAAATAGACAAGAACAGATAATTGATATTGTATTAATATTATTATTGTATCTAACGTACAACATAATAAATAAATATTATTATATTTTCAACTTTGCTCCCTTATTTATTATGTTTTTAGTATATATTTTACATTGGCATAACCGTAGGAATAACCATAGTGATTATGAGCTATCAGAATATTGTAAAATATTTACAAAGCTGGGGAAATAACCATAAAACAAATTTCGGTCTATTTAATTTTTCGTAACAATTGTATTTGTACTCTGAGCACAGTTTTGGCCCTTTTTATACAATAAATTTGTACAGAACGAAAATGTGTTACGAGAAATGATATTCCGAAATATAGTACCCGTAAGCATTTAATCGACCCTTATTGTGAAATGATAAATTAATGCTAATATTAATGATACTCGCATTCATAGGAATGAAGTGGTGTATCAACTTTATACCATTCCAGTAAAATACGCTTAAATCTTACCGTGAAATTCAAAGATTATATACTAATCTTCTTTCGCATCTCCCTGAGTATGCACAACATTGATCTCTGTGTAATCTTTCGCGACATCGATGTACTAAAAACATTTTTTTTTTAAACAATTAATACATGAAAGAGGGCGTGTTTAAGTACAAATATATTAATATTTAACTTACCTTCTTTGGTACAAGAATTTCTAAAACTTGCAAAATAATATAGCACAATGATACAACCAGCAGGTATGCTAAAACTCCACTTCGAACATAATTTATTAATTGTTGTCCCAAATCTTTTTCACTTTCTTCTTTCACTAAATTATATACTACTTCAGTCCTCTTGGTAATATTAAACCAATTGTAAAATAAACTTATCTTTTTATGCATTTCAAATGGACATCTTGTATTGCCACCTTTATAATCTACTATAGCAGATTCTAAGCCTTCTATGAGAGCAGGTACTGTAGGTTCTACTAAATATATTAAAGCAGGAGGCAGTACTTCAGGTATACCACCAACTTTTGTTGAAACAACTTGTAAGCTATAATGAAAGCAAACATTGTATTAAATGGAAGAAATTAAAAGCAGCTGTTTTTCCACTTATGCAACTGCACTGAAGCATTAATATTTTACCCGCAAGATGCAGCCTCAACAATGGCCATACAATATGCTTCTGTCAGACTTGTATTGAGAAATATGTGACCTTTGTTTAATACGTGTCGAATCTGTGAATGCTCCAGACTTCCAAGTAATGTAACTCTATGTTGTAACAGGTTCCTTTCTCGTACTTCTTCTATGAGCCATCTTTTTGGACCATCTCCCGCAATTAGAAATTGAACGTTCGCGTATCGACTACAAATATCAGGTATGATACGAGCTAATAAATCGACGCCTTTACGATATACCAGCCGTGACACTATGACTATCGTAACTGTAATTAATAATAACCAATATAATTATATTTACTTGTACAAGCAGAAATGTGGAAATCATCTTACTAAAATTATCATCTCGTTTACTGATGTCAGGCATGAACAATGTAGTGTCAACTGCATTTGGAATAACATGAACTTTCTTTTTTAAAACCTTTGCTCTTAATACTGTATTCTCTTTTCCAGTATGCGATACGCATATGCAACGATTGCAATCGGCTAATGATATTTCCAGAAACTTGTTTGTTAAAATCGCTGATGCATCCGCAAAGCCGAAAAGTGAATGGTCTGTAAAAATAGTCTAAAATCCCAAGAAACAAAAATAAAGTGTAAACATTGTGCATTACATCTATATGTAATTATTAACTTACTTTCAGCCCCATTAATCGTCCAATTAACATTCCTTCATGAGCAAGCGCGGAGAATGCAGAATGACCATGAACTATTTGAATATCTTCCCTCAAAAAGATGTATCGAATAAGAGGAATAGAACAGATCATTGTTGGAAGAACGCACTGATTGTAGAAGACCTTTACTGGAATGTAATACACCTTGAAAAATAAACGATATATTTTAATGATATACGCTTACTGATCAACAAATCTTATTAATTGATTTTTTACAGATACCTTTAGGCCATTTGTCATATAACGTATCCCGATTCGATCTTCGTACGAATGAGTGAGCACTACAACTTTATGTCCATGACTCAGAAGACATTGAGACAGATTGAAAATATGCTCTTCCACACCACCCATGTTAGGATAAAAAAAATCAGACACCATGCTGCAATGTTTATGATATACAGAGATAGTTTTAAATTAAAAGCAATGCAAGGAAGAAACAAACATTTCAGTATACAGTTGGTACGTACCATATTTTATGTTTCATGGTGCCCATTATTATACCTACATCGCAATATGACTATTTTGATAAGATGAAATACGTGGCATTCGTTTAATACGTGTACATAAAGGTGACCACATATATTTTCCAAAACACTCCAAGTAATTGAAAACCCTTTGTGTGCTGACACATGTGCGAGCAAGAAGCTACGGCTGAGCTTATCATAGTCTATCTTTTATTTATCTAAACGATATGCACAAAAATCTTCTAAATAAAGATTTTTATCGATAATAATTTGGTAGCAAGAAATGATTCCATACTCGCGGAACGTTAGACCTAGGTTAGGCGATAACCTATAAGACCTATTTCTATTTGCCAAAACATATTTCTTTCATTCTTTCATATTACAATCATAAGATCACTGCAAGATTATTGAAGAGGAATATGTATCAAGTTTTTAAATCGAATCAAAACGATAGTGTTTGAGTCGACTCTTTATTGACAATAGAATCAATGAAAGTCGAGAAATCCTGTCTCGAAAATCGATACCTAGTCAACGGAACAAATTGAATTTTTCCCAAATTATCAAACGTTCGAAAATGTAAAAGAAACCCTACAAAAGGTACATTCTGCATACTTAATTCTTTACTGCACTTATCTGTACATGCAAGCCCTCAAACATTATATGCGATATCATGTACATATATTCAGTTTCTCAATTAATGTATTCCTAAATCTGCATCACCATGTACTACTTACTAATGGTCTATTCGCTCCATCTCATTTTTCTCTTTTTTTTCCTCCTTGGTACCTGCATTTATTCAATATAAACTGTTCTTATTTAAATTTAGAATAATAGTAACACGTTATCGGTTGCTACGACATCCAATGAAGTATTGCTAGTTACAAAAGCATTATAAAATATACATTTTATTTTATCTATAAGCTGCGATTATTACATCGTTCGTAGCTGCGCATAGGAAGGCAAAACAGAAAGTGAGACGGTGCATATACAAGAGACACTGATTGAAAGAAGAGGGTGTGATAGTGGAAAGGAGAAGGCAATGCATGGTTTGGTTATATGTCGATGGTCGGTGCACAACAAATGGTCGACATGTTTCATCAACGATGTGGTCATCGTGTAACTTTGACAAACAACAATTGCACAGCCATACGGCATCTTTCAGAATACAATTATGGATTGGTTCTCAGTGCAGAGCCATTGAAGGATGACGAGCTTTTCGAAGTTCGCATCGATAAAAAGGTATGATCTACATATAGATTGCTGGTACAAACGCAAGTTCTTGCAACTGTCAAAATGTTGTTTATAACTTTAATGCCCCGAGGTTTTCGATTTGCAATAGTTTTCCTAGTACTCAGACACGCTCCATATTCTGATTAAGAGCTGTCATGTAAAGTATCATTTATATGTGACCCTATAAACATTTATGCTTTGCTTATTACTTTTAGAATTTCTTTTTTATAATTTATTAGGCATTTTACACTGACATTATCAATTTTACACTTAATATATGTTCGTATTAAAATATAAGAGACTTGGATAGACCATCTTTTTTAATCATACATGTAGGTTTAATAATAAATTAAAGCGTACGAAACTTCTACATACGCTACTGTGATCATGAATTAAATTGAGTTCTTCTTGCTGAATGAAACAATTTTAAAATATGCAATTATGTGTAACTCAGGTGATATGTTGGAGCGGTAGTATAGAAATTGGGGTAACAGAATGTAATCCAGAAACAATAGGATTACCAGCTTGCGCTATTAATTTGTGTCAAGGAACATGGATCATGACAAGCTGCGGTATATACCATGATGGGGTAAGGGCGATAGAAATGTATGGTACGGATCTAAATGAATTAGAAGAGGGAAGTACTTTAGGTGTAATGAGGACATCCAATGTGAGTCTTTGTACATAACTGCCCTAATACTTGTTGTATCGGTAAATAGAAATGGTTTAACTTTGCAATTTGTTTTATTCCAATTGTAGCACCAGCTGATATTTTACATCAATGGTATCTCACAAGGCATAGCTGTATCCAATATTCCAGAACGCATTTTTGCCGTTGTAGATATGTATGGTAATTGTGTGCAAGTGACTATAACGCAGCCCCAAATTGCCTCTGTTACGTGTAACGAACCAAAAGATGAAGTTGACATTAATAACGATTATGCCCTTGGAGAAGCATCTAATTCCTCAACAACCAATCTAGTCGCTAATTTGAATGTTAATTTAAACGTTAATGTTAATTTACCCAAGAATCCAAGCCCCGCTGCAATTAGAGAAGATAGACTGAAGTTTCATGAGAGGGTTGGCTCATTGGTAAAGTTGTCCAATAATGCCAGAACTGCCGAAAGGCGAAGACCCATAGATGAATTTAATAATGGTGTAGTAATGACGCATAGGCCGTTAAGGGATAATGAATTGTTCGAGGTAGGTAGTTGAAAATGGGTAACAAAGAGTAACTATTGATTGAGAAGGATTCATCGAGAATTACGTTGTTGTAGGTACGGATCGATAGGCTTGTGCACAAATGGTCAGGCAGTATAGAAGTTGGTGTTACTATGCATAGTCCAACAGCGCTGGAATTTCCGGCCACTATGACAAATATGCGATCGGGAACAACAATGATGTCTGGATGTGGGATTTTGGTAAACGGAAAAGGCACGTGCCGTGAATATGGAGAATTTAATCTGGATGAATTACGGGTAATGAAAATTAAGAGACAACATTCGGAGATTCTGGTATCCAATATGAGAGATTAATACAACTGGATTATTTAGGAAGGTGATAGAGTAGGCATGATAAGGCGAAGCAATGGGAATTTGCATTATCTAATAAATGGACTGGACCAAGGTATCGCCGCAAAAGTACCTGCAGCAGTATGGGGTGTTATAGATTTGTATGGCATGACGGTAAAAGTGACAATTGTCGATCGGGACGAGAGAGAAGAACAAAACTTAGTTACCAGACGAAACACTTTGCAATTGCAAGGCTTAAATGGTAAGAGTGGGCAGCGTCTTTTCTTATTACTTTTTCAACCTTTTATCCTGATAAACTGTTAAAAACATTTTGGCCAGTTTTATGTCCAGAAACGGAGGAAGAACCGCCAGACAGACTAATGTTTCACTCCTGCTGTGGCACGCATGCTGAAGTGATTAATAATGGACGGACGGCCCATAGACCTAAGTAAACGAATAATTGTTTCAACATATATCATATACGTATATGGTAATAATTTGATGCACCGTTGTGTTCTAGCGTAATGGATGATTTTAACAACGGTGTTGTGTTAACTTCAAGACCATTGAAACCAAATGAATTGTTCGAAGTGAGATTGGACAAAATTGTAACGAAATGGGCGGGGTCTATCGAAATAGGAGTTACCACTCATTCACCGACTGAACTGGAATTTCCGTTCACTTTGGCCAATGTTAGGTATGTAAAATAATGTATCCAATTTATAATACGTTACGACGTTTGATTTTAAATTTATGTTAAGTTTATCGCCCGTGTTATTGCTCGAAGGTGGTCATGTCCCTTGCAGATCCGGCACGTGGATAATGACGGAAAATGGAGTGATGCACAACGGTACTACGATAATAGATCAATATGGTCAGAATCTTGATCGACTACAAGTCGGAGATCGTGTAGGTGTAGTGAGAAAAGATAACGCAACGTTGCATTTTTACGTGCATGGCACTGACCAAGGAGCTGCAGCAACGAATGTACCTGAAAGAGTGTACGGTGTAATAGATCTCTATGGACAAGCAGCACAAGCAACTATAGTTGACAATGCAGACTACTGTAGTCCCACTACCAATAATTCAAGCTTCAGCAACACAACTTTGTACAGGTTTGTAATATTTTGTTCGTTTACGAACGTATAAACAAATGTATGCATCCCTTGTTGATCATATTTTCCAAGCAGCGACTTAAGGTTTCATCATATACATGGTAAAAATGCCAAAATAATAAACAATGGGTTAACTGCTTTGAGGCCCAGAGCTTTGGGAGAGTTCAATGAAGCTATTGTCATTGCGAATCGCGCGCTACGGGATGGCGAAATGTTCGAAGTGACTATTGACAAAATGGTTGACAGATGGACAGGAGCAATAGAAGCAGGTGTATATTCGAATAAAGTGACTTCTTTTATTCTCTTTTCCTCGATAGTTTTTTTGTAAGAGTATGTCTTAGGCGTGACCCTCATAAGACCGGACGAATTGGAATTTCCATCTACAATGACTGATATCGATCACGATACTTGGATGCTATCTGGATCTAATGTTATGCGAGATGGCATTACCCTAAGAAATAATTATGCCTGTGATTTGGACAAACTGGTAGAAGGCAATCGTATAGGCATGATGCGCTGTTCGGATAGCAGTTTACATTATTATTTAGATGGAGTAGATCAAGGACCTGCTTGTTCAGGTTTGCCGCCGCATGTTTATCCTGTGATCGACTTGTACGGTCAATGCGTACAGGTATGCGAAATTCTTCCCCCGTTTATTAAATAATGAAACAATCACGAAAGATCATTTGTGTTGTATGAATCTGTCTGTTTAATAGGTCACAATTGTGCTGCCAGAACCCAGAGATCCATTGACGCAACAGTATTTACCATCGGAGAACAGTACTAGTCAACAGCCTACGTCCGTAATCCAGCTTCAGGCTCAAGTAGAGATCATGCACAAATTCCACGAGTCGGTCGGCTTGAACGTTCTATTAAATAGAGATAGAACCGTGGCGACTAGGTGTAGGGAGTATAATAACTCAATATTGTTAAGTGAAACGCCGTTAGAAAATAATGAACTTTTCGAAGTTGCCATTCGCGAAGCCGCTCGCGAATGGAGTGGCTGTTTAAGGATAGGTGTCCTGAAAAATGAAAGTGGCAATTGGTTAACATCCATGAATCTCGTACCTGGCATGGGATCTATCCCAACAGATGCTTGGTACTTGACAGGTAATATTGCAATAAAGTATAACACAAGTTTTGCTATTTATTATATATGCTGAGGTATTGTGTACTTAGGTAACGAAGTAAGACATAACGGATACGTTTTATGTATGAATTATTGCCCGAGTTTGGAGTGGTTGCGTGTTGGTGACAAGATTGGTATGAAGCGCACGCATGAGGGCAATTTGAAGTTTTACATAAATGGAGAGGATATGGGTATAGCGATATCAAACATACCAGAAATGGTGTACGCTGTGATTGATCTTTTCGGCAATACAGTCTCTGTAAATATAACAAGCAGCAAGCAACAAAATAATGCAGTATCTCCGAATGCTAGCATGAGACTCCAAGATTCATTGGAATTACTGTTGGATCCTATGCCGCTTGCATTACGAAAGTATGTTGCGTCGATCACGTTGAACGTGGTGCTTTATTTCGTTTCAATATGAAATGTTTGTTTTTTCTTGCCTATAGCGACACTGGAATGGACACATCGATAGATGTGTCGGAGGGAAAATTGGTAAACGATACAACACTCACTCCGACGCAATCTGCTGGGCATTTAGTTGGGGAAGCCGATTGGGGATATGAGTTTCATGAGAATCATGGTAGAAATATACAACTCGAAACTAAAATTACAGCTCGGAGGGTCGCCAGTTACAATCAAGGTATTATTTAGTCTTCCACGTGTATAATGATTAAATATTTGAATACTTCCATATCTTTGTATCATTTTTTAGGAGTAGTAATGTCTAGTCGTCCTTTAATAAAAGGCAAGCCGTTTCTGTTGAGAATAGAGAAATTGAACGAACGTTGGGTTTCAAATATTCTGTGCGGTGTAACATGTACCTCACCAGATAAAGCTAATTTTCCTTTGACCGCGCTCGGCTTTAAAAAGCATTCGTGGATTATTTGCAGCGACTGGATATCGCATAATGGTATTAGGGTAAGTGTTTATTAAATTGTACTATATAGGATGAAATATATAGCAATAGGTTGTTTAATTGTTCCTATTAGGTGAAGACAAAATATGGAGCTGCTTTAGAGAGTCTTCAATCTAATTCTACGGTAGGTTTATTCATTGACGATGATAACAAACTACACTTAATTATCAATGGTGTAGATCAAGGTATAGCTGTAACAGACTTACCACCTTACGTTTACGCTGTATTCGATTTGTATGGTCAATGTGAACAAGTCTCAGTCATTGGAAACACTGTGGAGGCATTCGGATCTAGTGCTGTTAATAATGCTGCAATATCTGTGGAATGTATAAGAACGAAATTAGACGACGCCGAGAACTCGAGGGAGAAAGCAGATTTGGAGTGCCATGAGAAAGAGAATGTCGCCCCTGTAGCTTCTTTAGATCTTTCTCTATCTTCCTCTACTTCGCCGAGTGTGCCGAATCAGTGTAGTTCTAATAGTAAAGACGAGGAGACTGTAGAATATACCTCCACTTGTAACAACGATCATTTGCATTTAGCTAATAATACGGAGAACAAAGCAATGCCGAGTAACTCAGATATTAATCATTCAGATTCGAGTTCGGACATAAGCCACGACACATCACGAAGCATTAAAAGCAAAATCTATGACAATTCGAATCAGCTAATTACTAGCACGATACTGAATAGTCAGACAGAGAATTCGAGTATTAGAAACGAATGTACAAATGTAGAAATAAATAACGCGACTAATATTAATATTAGAAATGGCACAGCAAACAATACCACTAACATAACTAACTTAAACACCAACGCCAATAATGCGATAAACGAAAGCATAGCGTCCAATAGCCAGGGGAATAATGTGAGTGCATGTCATCAAAATAATTCATCACAAAATACACCGAGTAACACGACAGCTGACTTGCCAAACACGGTTTCTTCCACTTTTAACGAAGTGCGTTCAAACACGCCCTGGAATAATACAATATCGGTCGATAATTCTGTTGGTGGAAATGGAACTATGCTAGGACAAAATACATTCCTCGTACACAATACCCCGCCATTGCAATTGCTGCAAGCCCTATCGTTACCGTCCACTCCGCTCGGAATGAACATAGTACCCTCGAAAAAGTGTGAATACTTGAAAGCATGTACAAGGCTGAAGAAATCACTGGTTTTACCGGATGAGTTCTTTTCCCTGGAAGATGCGCTGTGTTATTGTAGTAATTGTTATAAGATAGAAGGGGACAGTGCAATCTGTAAAAAGGGCGAGCCACCAGCAGAATTTGCTGTACCGATAGGATGGGCTAGGTTTCCATTGAAGCAAACTATTAATGCCAATCAAATTCCGCATAGTACAACTGACAAGTGGCATGTTGCCTTCTACGGTATTCGTCTCGATGCGATCAGGTAAGCGAAACGCATGTCCTAAATTTAATCATCGAATAATGACCGTGCAATTTTAATATGACATATTGGGTAACAGGTTGATCCTAGACACTGGGGAACTTATGACAAAAGAACAACTGGACGTGAGTAATTTGGCGATGAATATAAAGGCTGAAGACCAAAATCCACAAGTAGTTTTCTCTCCTGGTATAAAGTATGCAGCGTCAGAAGAATATACTAGGAAATATCCGTACGTATTTTCATCGAAAATGATAGCGCTTAAGAATGTGCTACGAGTCGTTCATGTTTCGTAGGTATATCGATACTCAGTCGAACAAAAAGCTGAATGCATCTACGGCATTCCAATTGTTAGTGAAGCCTGGGTCGTACACAATCGGTTCTGGGTGTAAAGATGGCGATGATCCACAATTCGAATCTATCAAATGGGCTACCAAAGAGGCCGGTGCCACGGTAATCGTGGCCCTCCTAATTCACCTCGATGGGTTTTAAATGATATAAAATGAAAGTGAGAATGGTGCGCGTTCCATGGTGCACCTTGTTACGAGAGGTGCACTTTCATTTAAGGTTGACGAATGTACATAAGCATCGTATAACGTATTATAATTACCGTAAGATATTTTTTAAGATCAATTTATTATCTTGAATTTTTCCGTCGAATCTCTGCCATGTATATTTACGTTGTATTGAATGTTAAGTACTTAAGTATAGTCGAGAGCGAACACTTTGCGAAAGATTTGTTACAGTTTCCATTAGTTTCTTTTCAATTCAGTATGCAAAACTTATGATATTCGTAATTTATTCGTAATGGATTTACGAAATTTGTAATGATCGTTTCATGAAGTAGTATATTGATCGAATGCATAATATATATGCACAATGTTAAATATTTAATGTAGCTACTGGCCTCGGTTTACAGCGAAGATGTGCTGCGTGGTCGTACAAATTAGCACCGAAGGTTTGTCGCTACATTAAAAAAATATCTTGATCCTCAAACAATTACACGCCTAAGGAATGCCAAATCTTTAAGTATTAGTAACACAAGTAAAATTCTGTCTGCCTCTCTGTCTCCCCCTCGTTCTTTTTTTTAAGGCATATCTTTGCAGTATTTATTAAAAATCATGTTATCTGTATAATGTAGAAATAATACGGCACCACCGCGAATGAAGATTCGAGGCGTACTTACGGAGGTCAAGAATCAAATTCCCCAAAAACGAAATATATATTTGGGAAATGTAATAACTATATTTTCAAATACGCTGTTTAGAACTGCAGTTTTTCTTTGTGAATATCATATGCACTATTTATAAATACATACAAATAATATGACTGGAATAGAATGATTAATGCGTGTATACTTCACAATATAATTCATTCAGTCCGCCTCCACTATTCCATTGTTTACTTTGTATGTTAATCTTTTTACTCATTCTTATTAATATTATTTGCTTTTGAATGAAAAAAACAAAAGACGTTATCGTGAACTAAGGATCGGTAATTATTTTGTCCTGTTGAGATAAACATCAATTTTTAACGTGCGCTACAAACATTTATATCTGTATATACATGCATAAATTAATATTTTTCTAGGTATCGCCTAAGCAGTCGGCCAGTTTAATCCGTGATGTATATGTATATGTATATGTATTGATTGTTGAAAGTCTTCTTCTATATTCTAGATCTACGGTTTTTTCCGTATCAAAAACATTACGGACGTCGTATAGTATGTACGAAGAACACCCCACAAAAGATAAGACCATTCTCCTTTGTTCATTCCTCAAGTTTAACGGGTGACATTCATGTTTTTCACAGTTCCTAAACCCAAATTCGAACATGTTGGTCCCAGGAGCAAGTAGCAACAGCCATACCATTTCCGGCAACGCTAAGTGATGTTACCCGGTTCTCATGGCCAGATAAAACACCTTCGAAGAACAGGTAATATTAATTACCCAATTACAATTTCAACACTCCGCGACGAAATTCTTACCATTGTGTTGATTCTTTAAGGTATCCCATATATGGATATTATTGTCATCGCTCCCGCAGAATATGAATCTTCCGCTAAAGGATAAACCACACGATGTATATCCAGGCGTCGAATTCGGTGGTTTATATGTAGCTAACTGCTGATCCGATCTGAGGTCCCACAATCTTGCCGTCTTATCTTCCGAAGCTGTTACGAAACCTTGCCCCGAAGGATGGTACTGAGTAAAACGTAATTTTAAACATTATGTTACTACTGCAACGAGACGAATTTTCTATACTCACGCAAACAGAATTCACGTCGGCTTCATGTCCAAAAAAAGTTTGCTTTGCGTTTTCTTCCCGTAGATCCCACAGTTTGCATGTTCTGTCTACCGAACCGGTAATGTATGTATTTCCGTCTGGAGATAAACTAATACTAACTACGTCTCCAGCGTGCGCGCAAAAATCTGTCGTTTTCTTATTCGCTTCCAAGTCCCATATACAACTAAGCAGACATTGAAATTGCTATAAACTCCCAGCGAGAAGTAATATCATGTATTCCTTATAAATGTACGAACATTTTCATGTCTCCAGAACCAGTGATGATCCTCTTGTCTTCCAAGAATCTGCACGATGAGAGAAAACCTTCGTATCCTAATAATTCCCGAACGATCTTAGCGGATCCAGTGGTATCACGATTATTTACATCGTAGACGGTACACATATTGTCCATACCACCGCATGCAACGAAATTTCCGGATGGTGCAAAAGCTACGGACATCACCCATGCCGAGCGCAACGGAATTACCTGAACTTTGTTCCCAGTCCATGAATCCCAAATAATTAATTTTCCATCTAGAGAGCCTGTCACGCAATGTCTAAAAGTAAATGGCTCTTTGCACTATACCAATCAGATTCGAATCTCTATGGATGATCAAATAACGATGGATGTCATGGGGAAAGTCAAGTAATTGATAATTCAGACTGACCTGCTATCGCCACTGAAGTGTACCGAATTCACTTTATTAATATGACCTTTTAACATTTTTTTTGTAGTTAGTTTAACTTTCGGAGCATCCGCCATACCGTTGCATACTTCCTCTAAAGTTGTGTCCTGCTGTTTCTTTTGATCTTCCTGATTTGCGAGATATCGGGTTTTAGTCAAGGTATTAGGAGGGCTAATTTCGCTAGAATTCTCTTTGTCTTTAAGTGACCAATGTAAAATTTGTATTAATACAACCTTGCATTTGTTGATCAAGTCCTCTAGCTCTTTTTTCAAAGCCACCGTTTCGGCATCATCCTTCCCCATTGTCTGGTCGGGTTTTGCTTTGGGTGGAAACTATTATGGAACGAAGAACGAAACACTGACGATGATGAACGTACGGACACTGCGTACAAATTTCTATCAAAATGTAAAGGAAACCTCAGCATTGTCTACAATGCTGCCCCAGTAATTGTATTAAATCGAACGCTTAATCCTATTTGTTGGGCATTAGTTCGGCTCTCCGATCTAACTTAATTACCTACAAACACGATAACCCTTTTATTGTCTCACGTAAGTAATTTCTTTCCGTTTTCATTTCGTTTTTAAGTGACTGTTCAACCGTACAAAAATCCTGATCTTTTTTTCGACGAACAGTTTCTTGAGGCGACCAGATACGGCAGGGAAGGAAAAAGTATGCGGTTACGGTATACGAATCCTGAGAAAAAAAACATAATCCGTCTCGCTTTCGAATTTCATTTCACCTATAAATAATTCAGTCATCTATCTAAATCGATTTAGTCCGATCGGGTCATTGATCAGAGTGAAATCTACATGTTATGACTGACTTATTCGTATTTTAGATTAATGTACAAACAGTAAGTTAGGACTAATTTTGCACTGTTCTGCTTTTATTGCAATTAAACGCATACAAATCACATGTGTGACATAACTTTTGTACAGATATTTATTCGTTGATATTTCTGAATTTCTATTTAACAACTATACTACAAAAATTTATATTTTATTATCTCTTGTAGCGTACAATTATCAAGATGGATAGTGCCATCAAAAATATTATACTATTTGGTATAATATTATTAAATAGTGCAAGTTACGTCCTAGTAACACAAGAAATTGACTTCAGTCTCTCTCGTGACTGCGACGAGAGCGCATCGTGTCAGGGAGACCCTACGAATGTCCTGGGAAAGATTGTTGCTGAACATTATAGAGGAGATATCAAATCTTGCGACATTAGTGCTAAAGGTGAGTTACATTGTATCATGTTAAAGTAAAATGTGTCCAAAGAGCTATAGTATATATCTCATTTTTCACAAGTACAGAGCAATGAAATTAGTCGTGGCATATTTAAAAAAGTCATGCTTGCCAACTTTGTTCAGCACGCTTTTATCTCATCCAGTTGGTACATCATTTAGCGACATCTTCAAATCTTTCCTAACAATACGCATGCACAGTTTATGTAGTCCACTACTATTATTATGCAATCTATGCACACGAGTTGTCTGATGCTTCTTAATTTTTCATATGCGTGATATTGCCATTCAATTGTCCGAAAAATACCGAAAAGTATAAAGAAATACCCTTCTAGTTTGAAATCTAGTGGAGCGTTCGAGCGATAACGCGTGCTGAGGCTGCATATTGTGAGTGCCCTCGATGTTGTTAAATCAATTGAAAGACAAACAAAATATGTATGGTTATAAGTATATAGTATTAATGCTAATAATCAGTATATCGTAATAATAGGAAATGTTCCCAAGAATTCTGACATATTTCTCTGAAATGATAGAAACAACGTGCCGAATATAATTGTCGATGGTAGTAACTTTCGTTCAAAAAGCGTGGGAGTAGCAGCGAAGTTGCTTTCCATCCTTCGGAGTTAGTCTTAGCCGGGACAGTGCGTTTCATACATTCATCCGAACGTTCCTGCTCCTCCTCTATTCAAAATGCTTACAAAGTGTATCGGATGCTGTCTTTTCTGGAGTTTGTTTCTTACATACCACGCGGTCAGCGAGACTCCGTTATCAACAGATAAAGATGGTAATACTTTCATTCTACTTTTAGCTCTTGGACAATAGCATACGTAATTGTTTCCCCTTTGTTCTTATTAGTTTTTTCATTGAGATGTATATCTAAGTCTAAGTCAATTTGCACGTAATAATGATAAATCGGATCCGTTGTTGTTATTTATTTCGAATCTCGAGATTTAATTGCTTTATCGAGATCAAAAGAGAATCAAATAGGAAAAGTGGAAATATTCTTTATCGTACCCTGTTTATCGTTACTTTTTCAATCTTTACATATTTTATAGGTATTTCTTAATTGAAATATAATAGACATTATGGGGTGAAAGCATTTTTCATATTTGTACAAAACATCAATTACAGTATTTGGGTATCGTTTTTCGGCGGACCAAACATTTTACCTAAAATTTCTTCCTAACATTTTTTTGTTTCTTATTCTATTTAATGTTGCTCGCGATTTTTTCTTTTTCTTTTAGTTCATTCATTATTCTTTGTAGGGTAAGTTTTCGGTGTGTAGACATTAAAACCGTAACATCTTCCGGCTAACGAACTATTTAATTAGTGGCTTGGAACACATCCACTCTTCTTACTTTGCTGGAACGAAGTATCCGAGAAATAAATTTGTGACATGCCGAGATATCGTTTTTTTTATCTTGTCTTTGAGACAAGAAGCAAATGAACTGAGAGCGGCTGTTCTCTGTTGGTCCATTCACGTTCGAGATCAGGTCATACTTACCCATGACATAATTTTACGGGAGCAAAGGAATCATCTTATCGTATATACTTCGTTACGAACACGTTGCAATACTGACAATGAGATTAATGTGCGTCCGAGTAGAATTGTGTAGGTTTAGAGGGGCCATTTATAGAACGCTAGAATACAATCGAACCATCAATAAATTAATGAATCCATTTAAATAATCAAATTTGTACCGAATCGTAGATGTAAAACTATTCTCATCATTTCATTCGTATATATATGTAGTACAAATTCGCTCGAGTAGATATTGTACTTAAAGGGGTATGTAATTGAAACAATAAGGTCGGGTCATTATGCTTGAACGCAGACATCGTAGCAATGCTTATTCTTGAATTTACATGATGCAATTGATCGTTTTATGCCATATTTCTTGGTAGTACAGTCGCGCTATTTCGAAACACCGATCATCTTTTCTGTGTCGGTAATTGGTAACGCGCACAACAGGAATGCACAATAGTTTCGCCTAGTTTACTTGTTTCCTTCGGTTTGATTAATGACCGGGTCGGGTCGGATGCAGTATCGTTATCTTTCCATTTCCGGTTACAACAGCGTATATGCACGATACCCTCCGTCCGCGGTACATACTTCTGTATTTAAAATTTTCATCGCGTTAACGCATCATTTGGAATGACAATAAATTTACTTCGTAGCTTCTCCGATCTTGAAGGTCCGTATGTAAAACGAGATACGAAGCGTCTCGACGCTTCGGTCAAAGGGTGACGTGATTCTTAAGGAAGCTGGCAAGCTCATTTATATTGTACTTTCGAACCGTGACACCAAACCGAAAAGGGAAATAGGGGCTATAAATATCGTGCTGGTCTGCTTCATGCTTGTTCAGTTTACCGACCCCATGTGTTGATAGTATTTTTCCAAAAATAGACAAACCCCTGGGGTCCTAGTAGAATCGTGCAGAGCTCTCCAGGGTTCCAAAGAAAGCATAGAAAAGAGTAGGTTCGTTTACATGGCAGGATTGGCAGTCTCCTTCAACCCGTTAACTGCTCGTCGATATGTAGATCGAGAGAACCCAATTATGTCCTTTGTTGTATGTACCGTCCTGCAGCGAACCTGTTAACTCATTGTCAGCCAGATATTGGTCAATCAACTTTGCAGCATTCTTTCGACCATACAAATTTAAAGATTATTTTAATTTTAGATGTTCTTGTATTCACTGTCGCTACTAACGAAACCGATGGCTACAAGCGATACCTCAGATCGATTGACGTCTATGGATTTCGCGATAACTTGGAGGTTCTTGGTTTGGGAGCACCCTGGCTAGGCGGAGACAATATAAAAATCCGCACTGGAGGAGGGTACAAAGTGAATCTCCTAAAAAAGGCTCTGGAGAAGTATCGAAACGATGAACGGAAGATTGTTATATTTACAGACAGGTTTTAATTTTACAGATTTAATTTTCAATTCATACGATCCATAATTCCCAATTTCGTAGCTGCCCTGCTTAACGTATATTTTGTTTCATTTTTTCCCCAGTTACGATGTAATATATTTGCGCGGTTTGGCCGAAATCGTTGAAAAATTCCAAAGCACGAATGCGAAAATTCTGTTCTCGGCAGAAGGTGTCTGTTGGCCAGACAGGTCGCTAGCTTCGAAGTATCCTCCTGTAACGCGAGGAAAACGTTTTCTAAATTCTGGAGGCTTTATAGGCTACGCCGCAGATGTCTACTCGATTTTAACTTACGCTCCGATAAAAAATAAAGATGACGATCAATTATTTTATACCGTGGCATACCTTGATGAGAATTTGAGGAAACGCCATAATATTATGTTGGATCACAAGTCCGAAATATTTCAGAACCTCTATGGTGCTGTAGGTAAGAAAGCGGGGAAAACGAAGAAAACAAAAATGAAACGAGCAGTGCTAATAACTTTATCGTTTTACAGCTGACGTAGAGCTAAAATTTGAAAAAGGGAAAGCGTCTCTTTTGAATACTGTCTACAACACGGAACCATTGATACTTCATGGAAATGGTTACAGCAAGCTGTCGTTGAATTCTCTTGGTAATTATTTAGCTCGGGCATGGAGCCCCGATGAAGGATGCATAATGTGTCAGGAGGGAGCAATAGAGTTAGATAAGACGTTACCGGACACCTATCCAGTTTTATTAATCGCCGTATTCATCGAACGACCGACTCCTTTTTTGAATGAATTTTTCGAAAGCATATACGAGCAACGTTATCCGAAAGCAAAACTGCATTTATTTATTCGTAATAACGTGGAGTATCATCAAAAAACGGTCGGCAGTTTTGTGAAGAAGGTTGGTAAGGAGTATAGAAGTGTAAAGGAAATTCGGCCGAGCGACCATGTTACTGAAGTTGATGCAAGAAACTTGGCAATGTACGTACACGACATTTTACCGCCAACACGTTAATTGTTTCAAGTTATCATTTTACGCGTTCCTTAGGGATTACTGTTTGCTGAACAATTGCTCTGGATATTTTTCCATTGACTCCATTTCTCATCTGGATCACGAATATGCTATCAAGTTTTTGGTAGAGCAACAACGAGGGATTGTCGCACCGTTACTAGTTAGACCGTACAAAATGTGGAGCAATTATTGGGGAGCTATAATGGACGATGGATTCTATGCTCGCAGTTTTGATTACATGGAAATCGTCAAGAATGAACGCAGGTAAGCAAGAAAACAAAATGCAAGAATACATTGCCCTTTAAAAGGAAAGATTTATTTCGAGAATCGTTACGGACAGTAATTATTTCAAGCTATATATTCCAAGCATAGCTGTTTTATCAAGATTATAATTCTAATCAGCTGTTTAAATCAAGATTAACTTAATCGAAAGCAATGGAGAAGTCAGTCTTGAAAGATCTTCGATCGATACTGTACATATTATCTGCTGTGCATTCGTAAACTCCAGCATCCATTTGAGTCGCAGGATCTATTTCGAGTTTCGATTTCACTTTATCTGGCCCTACTTGCCACTCGTGTACCTTTGCATAAAAAGAATATTCACCGTTATAGGCCTCTTTGTGTAATTGTTCGCAGTTAGAAAAATAAGTATACCAACGTGCAGGTAAAGATGAGCATAAATCTCAGCACCATCCTTAAACCATGTGATATGTGGTCGGGGATTTCCACGCGCGACACAGAGGAAAGCTATTTTATGTCCCAATACGTACTCTAGATCAAAGTGCGATGCCAGCAGTATCTTTGCCCCCTAAAAAAATATTATTGGAATTTAATTAAATAAGGGAATACTAAAGCTGTTTCGATAGATTTCATGTGCAAATTGGCATACGTTATTATTGTTGTAATATTGATCGCTTTCTGGATCACGATACTTTCCAGTAATCGGCAATCCTATTTGAACTCGCGATCTAGTTTTACCTCTGCCGCGGCCTCTTCGTCCAAGTATTACCCCGCTATTTAAGAGCAATACGATTAGCAGGAATACCATCATCGTAGATCGGGGCATGTCTATTTGACAAAGGAACTGAAAATATACAGTGAAATCAGTGCTCAGGGAGAATGAATTTTGATATCTGTCGAAAAGGAAACTAGAAAAGTTCAGAAGGATAGAGAGATTGTTAGCCTTAAGGTAATATGTCGCGGATACTTACTGGGTACATGCAACGCACGACGATCACACGGAACTCCGATGCAACTGACAGCCACCTACTCATTACTCCCCTAGTGTTCTCTCCTATCTATTACAGATGTATAGATAGATACGGGTAAAGCACGTGTACTAGAGTACGTACATATGTGTGATGGTTATTCCTCCGACACCTATTGCAACTCGGTCATGATCGAGCTTTAAGTTCGCCAACTTGAGCACTCATTTTATACGGCAACGATTTAGGGGTACACCGAAAGAAGGCAGAATCTAAGGTAGCAGCGCTGACAGTTCTGCCAATCCAAATATTTGTTTAATTGACGAATCCGATAGCAATTTCTCAGATACACATTTGTAATGCTGTATTATTTTTAATATCTTTTATGGTTCACGCTACTATTGTACCCCCCTAACTTATGAGAGTCAATTGCGATTTAATGAGTAACGAGCTGGGGGAACTCTACATTTTCAAGTATATCATTGATTTACGCATTGAATTTCTTAACGAGGGTATAGCAGTTGCGCGTTAAAGAAATCATCGCTGTCTGTATAATTCTTAATCCGTTTATTCAATTTCATACAAACAGGGAGCTTCGGCTATTAAAAAAGATGAAAAAGAGGAGCTGGTTAATAATATGCTTGGAAAGTATCCAGCAACATTCTGCGGCAAATCATTCGCTACTTGTAATTCACTTTTCTACTATCCTAATAAGTTATATTATTGTTTCGTTGACGATTAGTTTCAACTATTGTAATTGCACAAGTGCTGGCTTCAATAAGAAATCATGACATAATCTGTCCTAAACCCACGACGATCGACCGCATATTGATTATCCGCTTGGCACTCGTAGTATCCCGCATCTTTCTGCGTAGCAGGGTCAATTTCCATCTTTGACTTCAATGTGTCGTTACCCACAGGCCATTCGTGCACCTGGAAATATGTACTTTACAGTAATCTTGAAACTTCATTTTTCTACAACCTTCTACTTCAATAAATATAAAAATACCTGGAAAAACTTATGATGGTACAGTTCGATGCCATCCTTCAGCCACGTAATCTCAGGCCTTGGAATTCCAGTTGCCATGCAGAAGAAGGTGATTTTTCTGCCCAGCATGTAATCTAGTTCGAAGTGAGAAGCTTTCACTATTCGTGCACCCTAGAGTTTTCAGAAATAGACGTTTTTTGGAGTTTCATCTCTGACTTGTTTATCAGAATCGCTATGCATTTCAGACTTACATCTTTGTTTTCGTAGTAATTCGCGCTAGCTGGATTTCTGTGAGGAATTAAAATAGGCATTCGAGACTTGTAAACCCGTCCGCCACCCCGTCTGCTTCCGCCTCTGCCTCCTCCACCTTTTGCCGCGTCTGTGTTTATCAGTAGAGCGGTGAAACAGAACAGGCACAAAATTTGACATCTGTTCATTTGATCTAACGGTTTGAAAATTTTCTGGATAACTCTTTCTGGTTACACTATGTACAGAGTCGTTACGCTTGTATGTAACTCATCTTCTAAGTATGTATACAGTGTTGTATGTATAATTTAATCTACTCTCGAATTATAGCACTGGGACTGCTTAGGAGATAACTTTCGTAATGATACACTAATCGTTTAGACGTGTGCAATCGAAGTACTCGTTTATACTCTAGAATCTAGACTATGGACCAATGAAACTTCACTGGAAAATAAGTTTTCCTGGCAAAACAAACACGATCTCCAAGCTCTTACCAACAACTCGGGGACGCTACTTCTGACAAATGGTCAAACCGAATCTTCGGGCTTCGCTTGCCCCGACAACCTAAAATAATAATGGTCTCCTCTCGGTGGGCATGTAGTCGTCACTGGTGACAGAGTTATGAATCTCAATTGGATAATTATGCATTACCCGTTGCTCGTATATTCATCGACCAATCCCGACATCAGAGTGTTTTACGAAATATTTCAACCATGAACCCCTGAGAAGCTCATCCCTCTTGCCGTTGTGCTCCTACATTTTCCGTGACCATCACTTTGTAATAGATAGAATAGCCGGCCGAGCAGCTGACCGCGTCTTGCTATGTGTCCAATTAATAATTTGTCTCAATTCACTTGAATCAGCACACCAGTAATATCCAACTGTGGTAATCTCCATAACGAAATAAAATTTTATGGTTTCAGAGGACT
Organism: Nomada lathburiana; assembly: GCA_963667235.1. Taxonomy (NCBI): domain Eukaryota; kingdom Metazoa; phylum Arthropoda; class Insecta; order Hymenoptera; family Apidae; genus Nomada; species Nomada lathburiana. The sequence goes on along the minus strand of OY763899.1, from coordinate 20,790,780 downwards.
ATGGAATGTACCTTTCATCAGCAACTGCTATCTAATAAACGCTACATTAATTAGAAACAAGGAGACCCGTCCGTCGTATCTGGAAGGCGATTTGGACACGGATATGGCATTCGCTCATGCTAACAGAGAACGCTTCATCTTTATGTACGTCAGTAATAGATTTGATTACGGGCATCTCGTGAATCCAGATAGTTACGATATTACAGTAACCCATCCCGACTTGTATCAAATTCTTGACAATAAATTCGACTGGGAAAGAAGATACATACACCAGAATTATTCAGAGAATTTCAATCCGAATCGAATTCCGATGCAAGTATGAATAATATCGATTTTACTTATAATTATATTATAGCTTTTGCTATGTTTATATTTACTTAAATTCTTAAATTCTTTTTGTAGCCGTGTCAAGACGTGTACTGGTTCCCTATAGTGAACGAGAGGTTTACGAAAGAGTTGGTAGACGTTATGGAAACATTCGGAAAGTGGTCGGATGGTTCGAATCATGTACGATTATTTATGATTTTTATGATACCATACTTTTTAGGATATTTAATACCATACTTGGATGATAGTGCACAAAGCAATCACGGTGCACATACGTTATCCGTAATCTTTACATCAATTAAAGAATCAAATATTTGTATTTTAATAAGGTATTTGAGTACGGTAATAAGGTAGTTTTTCTCACAGGACTCGAGACTAACGGGTGGTTACGAAAATGTACCAACCCGTGATATTCATATGAATCAAGTAAAGTATGAGCCACAGTGGCTGAACTTCTTGAAAGAATACGTTAGACCTCTGCAAGAACTTGTGTTCACTGGATATTATCATGATGTAAGATATTTTTTTTTTAATGCATGCATCAATCATTTTTTAGGATCCACGTATCGATGGTGGATACGAAGCCGTACCAACACGAGATATACATATGAAACAAGTTGGCCTCCATGAATCTTGGTTAAAGTTTCTTTACGAATACGTTGGCCCTTTGCAAGAACATGTTTTTTTAGGCTACAATACAAGCGTAAGGTTTATCCAGAAACAACTTTATTGGGGCGTAGAAATAGCATTTTATTGGTTGCACAAGTTGCTTGCACAGCTCGTTTTATAAATGTTTTTTCAGTTGCACCACGGCCCTCCTGGTAATAGGCTTCGTATTCTCGTTACACGATAACTTCATTGATCGTATCTTTCTGCAGCATGCTACCAAATTTTTAGTTTCATGGATCACACTTTAGTTGTGCATAGCCAGCTATATACATATGTATATATCATACACTGCTTGAAATCACTAAATCATTTCTAAGAAAATGAAAGATATTATTCAAGTATCAGGAATTGGACTAAAACATATGTAGAAATATGAACACCCTACTAACAATGAAGAATTAAGTAAATATAGCAGTACTTCAAATTTCCAGCCTCCGCGTGCTCTGATGAACTTCGTCGTAAGATATCGTCCAGATGAACAGCCATTGTTAAAACCGCATCATGACAGCTCAACTTACACGGTTAACATCGCTCTAAATAAAATAGGGACAGATTATGAAGGTGGAGGTTGCCGATTCATCCGATATAATTGCTCTGTTACGGACACGAAACCAGGTTGGATGTTACTGCATCCCGGAAGACTGACCCACTATCATGAAGGACTTCGTGTTACTAGTGGCACTAGATATATCATGATTTCGTTCGTTGATCCTTGATCGACACACTGAATCATTGAACATTCTTTTTAACAACGCACATCTAATGAACATCGATATGTTAATTAAGAATTTGAACTACCGAAGCGAGCGAACAATGTATGTGAAGGAGTGTAAAGTTTTTCTACTGATGTTATTTTTTTCTTCATTAATGCGAAAGAAATACAACTGCGCAATAGCTGGTAATCTGTATGGCATTATAATTAGTGAGGCTTCAATTCATTGCTTCCGCTTTTTTCTTTATTAAAAACTTTCTTTTTTAAGTTATTTACACAACTTATGATTTCTATAAAATTATTTCCACATCGTTACCTGTATTATTCGTTTCGAAATCTTGTTTCGCTTTCCCTATGAAAACATAAGCTGCGTGCTTAAATAATAAAGTATCGAACATATTATTGGAATTACTCAACACGTCACACCGTTCAAAAAGAGCATCTTTACGTTTCATACACCACGTACTCTATACAATTGTCAATATGTTACAATATTAGGAACATCCATAGAATAAGCAAGTAGATTAACATCATTGAATAGCGAACTTTGAAAAATCGGTTTAATTATATTGGCGCACACATACATATTTACATAATAAAAAAAGGGATTTATCATAATAACATCGTTGCAATTCTAGCATGTCACAGCGCAATAGCAACTTACTGAAATCTATTTAAAAGGAAGTTCCAGTATTGAAAAATAAGTACATTTGAAATTAATGCAAGTATTGCCTAGTTCTCCTCGGTTCGAGGCAGATCTTTGATTCCTCGATAACTAATCATTTCTGTTTAGGCATAATTCCAAACAATCCATGTTACATAAGTATGTAACACCATTTAATTTCAACGCAGTACAAGTATTATAAGCGATGGCGTACCGTAGCAACGTAATATGTAATACGTTATAAAGATGTTCTCAGCCAGCGAGTATCTTTGCTGTATAGATATTTAACAAACACGAATGCTATATAAATTCACAATATTATTTAATTTAACTAGACATTATTTACAGTTTGATTCATTCATAGAAAAAGATAAGATTATACATTACGTTAATAACCGGCTCGTTTTAATTCGTTCAACTGATGTGCTAGTTTCTCTTCTTTAGTCCTTCTTGCCTGGCCTAACTTTCTACATTCGATATATGTGCTGAGGAAACGTTCAACATCGATCTTTCTATTTAAAAAGTTTTCAGCGATCTTTTCACTCTCCTCGTGGCTCTCGTCTGCTGCTTTCCTTAAACATTCTTTTATGTGATCGGGAGTAAATGCTTCAGACAGTTTGTTGTATCGTTGGATTAACTGATCGTATGTCGCCTTTAGTACTGTAACAGTCTGTACTTTATTAGCTACATCAGACTGCAATTCTCTAAGCTCAGCTTCTTTGGCAACATTGGCCTCTAAAAAAAGAAGTAGTAGTAGCAATAGTAATAATACCACTAATAATAATAATTTCACGAATATTTTAAAGGAAATGGAAAACTATTAGATTATACCGGCAGTGTTTTGGACCCAATCTATTGCGTCGTCAATAGCCGCATTAATGTCTTTTAACTCGGAATGTTTATCCAAAAATTCATCTACTCTGTCGAAATCCTCGTTCAACCGTTTCAAGTCTTCATTAGTCAAGCTATTTAACTCTGGAAATGTTATGCTTTGTCGAATGTTCCTTTGGGCTTGATTTTCCAACGATTGTTGATGGTAATTCGCGTTTGTGTAGTGCGAATTTTGGTATATCCCATGTTGAGTTGAATTGTATCTTGTTCGATCTGTATTATGAAGCAAACCACTTGCAGAGTTTGGACCATATGTCGAATGTTGAGATGGTGATCCAAATTTTGTATGGACATCTGTTACATATGCGTTACCCGTATTTGCATGGCTGTAAGTGTAAGTGCAAGCATTTCCACTTGCAGATGAAAACTGCTGAAATTGTGTTGGGTAATACGAATTGTACGATGTTGATGGAATTTCTGGATACTGTTGCAAGGAATAAGATGGTGAATTCCTTCCTTGTAAATCTGCAAAGTATATTCAAATAAATTGTGAAGAACGCTATAGTACTCCAATTTATGTTCTTAGTTTTGTTGTTAATATTTCAAGAATGTGTACCTCTATACGATTTCACGGATCCTGACGAGATGTCTTCCAACAATTGCGGTGGATTTTTGCTAAATTCTCTAATGATAGCTTGAACAACACGACCAAGATCGCTGTGCACTGTGAACTAACACGCAAAGCCATATGATCTACCTGATTCTATTAAATGCATCTATTAATGATAACTGTCTTACGTTAAGTAAACCCGGTGCACTTGTGATTTCGCTATGTTCGTTACACCAAGGATGACTTATAGCTGGAGAGACTCTGAGTACTGGCTTCTCCAACGGAAACTCCGGTGACAAAGAGACCACAATTGCCATTCTCCTTTCCCCAGCATTGAATTGTACTTGATATTCCACATCTTCCCTTAATTCAACTACACTGTAACACGAATATTGTACCGAAAACGTTAATATCATTGATTTTCGTGCAACAACTGTAAAGTGTGGGCCCAAAACGTGCAATTATTCGCTTATTAAGTTGTCCAAAAAAGCTACGCGTTGGCAACTGTAATTCATTTTGCACGATAAGTTCATAAAATGTACAACTATAGATTCTGAAAACAAACCAATATAGTGTAGGTTCGTCAAGCAAATAGAGAGATGAATGAGAAAGAGGTTAAGTCAGGAGGGTCGCAAACGAAAATTGTCTTACTTGTCGTTGAAAATTTTCAATGTGTCAATTTGTCGCTTTCTCTTAACAGCAGCATTCTCATTTTCGCCCCGGAATATTCGCGATATCATTTAAAAGGGTTAAATTTAAATAAAACATTCGCTTTATCCTTCGACCACCCTGTCAAAGCAACCATCGAGCAGCAGAACAGCTGTTTCGGACAGAGTCACCCTGCACACTTCATAACCGAACTCGACAGTTTTTTCGACCCTGCCTACTGTTCGCGATAGGCTTTGTGTGCCGTATAAGTAGATTCAATTAAGTTAAATATTAAGCAACGAGTTACGAAGAGGGAAAAGTAAGTTTGTAACAGAGTTCAATTATTTTTTCACTTTGGGTACACATAACTGGGTTCACTATATAGAGGCCAAAAAGACACAGATTTCATTTTTCAGCTTCTTTGTTAGCCGTTTAATATTAATTTACGTTTGAAGTATAGTTTAAGAATTGTATCCGAATTTTGTTTCTACATCGCGTTAAAATAATTGCATCTCAAAGATTTATATACAGATAACACATTGTATAAGATCTATTTGTATATAGAATTGCTAAAACAGAAATCCCAATACGTTTTTATCGATATATTGCCACCTGTAAGAAACTGGTATTATATATCTTTTAATAAATTAATAAATTTATTTTATAAATGAACAAATAAGTTAGTCATTATTTTGGCCCGTAGTGCTGTCATCTGTAAAGAAGTGCTTGAAACTACTCGTGCCTCTGCCTTATCTCCGGGCCATTAGTAATGAAGAGTATAATAAATAATCTACGTATACAGAGGTTGCACAAGTGCTGTAATTTAAATTGATAAGCGTCTACGCATAAAGTACGTAAGTTTTAGTATAAGTTTTGTCTGTAAGATATCTTGTAAATTAACTTCTAAGAATAGTTTATAAGGTATCTTGTAAATTAACTTCTAAGAATAGTTTATAAGTATCGGATTATTTATGTTTATAGTATCGATTTAGTTGTACGTTGCATTGTAATTAGATATAAAAGAATAGTTTATAAGTATTAGCTTGTAAGTTTCAACTGCAACATTTGTGTAACTTGTATCTTCATTAATTAATTTAAATAAATCTTCAATGAAAAGAATCCTACTGCCTCTCTTTATTTTCACGCCCTAACAATCCTCGAAAAACCTAATTCCAATTCCTTAAACAAGTACTACCGTGTAGGAACTTTAAATGCAAAGTTCACAAGCGGAGAACTTGTAAAAATACACCTTAACACTACTAAATTTGAGTCTAATTATCCATGAATTCATACAACGTCGTCGTAATTTAAGTGCTCGAAAATTCCTGGAACGTGACGTAATTTCCAAGAATTGCTGCGGTCGAATACCTCCTCGCATATCATATTCTCCTGATACAAAACCACGATTTTCAGCAGATATTTTTGCCAGAAACTCAGAAATTTTGCGCTCAGAAATTCCTGGAAAGTGACGTCATTTCTGAGAACGAATACCTCCTCGCATATCATATTCTCCTAATACAAATCCACGATTTTCAGCAGAAATTTTTGCCAGAAATTCAGAAAATTGAGTGCTCGGAAATCTGGACTTTGTATCAGGAGAATATGATATGCGAGGAGGTATCCGACTTCGGCAATTCTTGGAAATGACGTCACGTTCCAGGAATTTCCGAGCGCTTAAATTTCTGGGTTTTTTGAAAAAATTTCTGCCGAAAATCGTGGATTTGTATCAGGAGAATATGATATGCGAGGAGGTATTCGATCTCAGCAGTTCTTGGAAATGACGTCACGTTCCAGGAATTTCCGAGCGCTTAAACTTCTGGGTTTTTGGAAAAAATTTCTGCCGAAAATCGTGGATTTGTATCAGGAGAATATGATATGCGAGGAGGTATTCGATCACAGCAGTTCTTGGATATGACGTCAGGTTCCAGGAAGTTCCGAGCGCTTAAATTTCCGTGTTTCTGGCAAAAATATCTGCTGAAAATCGTGGATTTGTATCAGGAGAATATGATATGCGAGGAGGTATTCGATAGCCGCAATTTTAGGAAATGACGTCACGTTCCAGGAATTTCCAAGCGTTTAATTTTCCAGACTTTGGCCAAAGCATTTTGCCAGGGATTAAGACTTTGATAACGTATAGGGCCATTTTTACAAGTTTCTCGCTTCAGGACTTTGCATTTAAAGTTCCTCCACGGTACTTTTTGTCTAAGGAATTGGAATTAGGTTCTTTCAAGGATTGTTAAGGTGTGAAAATAAGAAGAGCAGTAAAATTCCTTTCATTGCAATTTTATTTAAAGTAATTAATGCAGATACACCTTACACATATGTTGTAATTGAAACTTACAAGCTAATACTTATGAACTATTCTTTTAAATCTGGTTACAACCCATTTTACAGATAAAACTTATACTAAGAATTTACACAGTTTGTATGTAGAAGCTTTATAAAAATAAATTACAGCTATTGTGCAACTTATTTTACATTTACTACATTTAGTAGAATAATTGTTCTAAATTAATATTGTGCGCTAAAAGTTATAAACTATTTTTATAAAGCAATTCACTATACGTAAGGGACAACTAAAGTATGGGGCAAAGGTTCTTCTATCTTCTTTCTTGCTCTTATGCGCAATGAGAAGTACCGGTCAATGCTCTTCATTTCTTTGACCAAGGAACCTGCGCAGACAAAAAATATATTAATAAGTTGGTAACACAAAAGAGTAAACTGTTAGGGGATGCTTAGAGGAAAAGGAAGAAAGGAGGGCCAAACTAGAAGCATAAGAGAAATAGAGGATTATTTGAAAAGGAATGGGATGAGTCTGGGAAGAGTGAATTAGATAGATATAAAATTGTAACTAACATCTAATGCTGAATCAGATTGTTCCTTGAACCGAGAGCATCAATTTGAGAGGTCGTTGATCAAAATCGGCCCGGCAGAAGCCGAGATAATTGAATTTGTTTAAATAAATTATAAAGAAATGCGATTACTGCCACTTCCTGGCTAGGTACAGCAATGACCAGAGGACATAAATTAAAGCCAGCGGTAGAGGCTACCATCTCCAATAGTTGTGAACGTTATTCCATGTGTCGTTCATTTGTTATAAACAATTAAACAATTAAAATTGATATTACGGCCAACTGGATATAGCTACAGCAACAGGGTATTTTTTCTCGTGTAGCTTATTCGTTTCCCTTTCATTTGACATCCCATTTATTAGAAAATAACCTCCAGGAGCCGAGATTACAATTTTTTAAAATTTTGTCGGTAACGACATGTCGATAACCGGACATGTGGCGCCATCTCGCGTTTGCGGCCTTTTTCGCGATTTCGCGCACCGCCAAAACCGAATTCCTGGATTACATCGTTAATTTAAACAATTGCGTTTTTCTCGGTTTCTAGTGCGTATTTCTTAACCGGGCTTGTCTTAAATTAAAGCTACAGACCATAGCTATCTCCTCCAACATTTGCAACAATATGGCACTTGCGGTTGAAAAGTTATTAACAATTGAAAAATCGGGAAAAATGCACTCCGGGTCACTGCATTTATCTCGGCTTCTGGAGGTGTTAGAGTAATGATCGAGTGCTCAAAGTGAAGGTAAAAGATGCCGCTGCACGACAATAAACGATTCACAAATGCTATTTATTTTTTATAAACAAATTAGTAATTCGTTTGAAACTTGCACGAAAACTATTAATGTGACGTTCACTTGTTATGAACAATTAAACAACTGAAATTGTTAATAACAGATGAACGTCACATTGAATAATGTTCGCATCTATTGGAGATGGTAGCCTATGGCTCTGGCTTTATTTTATGTCCTCTGGCCATTGATGTAGCTCGCCGGGAAGTGGCGGTAATCGCATTTGTTTATAATTTCTTTAAACAAATTCAATTATCTCGGCTTCTGCTGGCCCGATTTTAATCAACGACCTCTCAAATTGATGCTCTCGGTTCAAGGAACAATCTGATTCACAATTAGATGGGCCATCGTGTATAGCTTCGGTGTAATTCTCAAACGAATTGTTAAATTGTTTGTAACAAATAAACAGCGCATGCAGCAGTTGTAAATCGTTTATTGTCGTGTAGCGTCATCCTTTACCTTCACTTTGAGCACTCGATCATTGATCTAGCGCCTCCAGAAGCCGAGATAAATGCAGTGACCCGAAGTGCATTTTTGCCGATTTTTCAATTGTTAATAACTTTTAAACCGAAAGTGCCATATTGTTGCAACTGTTGGAGGAGATAGCTATGGTCCGTAGCTTTAATTTAAGACAAGCCCGGTTAGGAAAGAAGAACTAGAAGCCGAGAAAAACGCAATTGTTTAAATTAACGATGTAATCCAGGATTTCGGTTTTGGCGGTGCGCGAAACTGCGAAAAAGGCCGCAAACGCGAGATGGCGCCACATGCCCGGTTATCGACATGTCGTTACCGACTTCATTTTAAAAAATTGTTATCTCGTCTCCTGGAGGTTGTTTTTTAATAAATGCGATGTCAAATGAAAGGGAAACGAATAAGCTTCACGATCAAAAATACCCCGTTGCTGTAACTATATCCAGTTGGCCGTAATAACAATTTTAATTGTTTAATTGTTTATAACAAATGAACGACACATGGAATAATGTTCAAACCTATTGGAGATGGTAGCCTATGCCTCTGGCTTTAATTTATGGCCTCTGGTCATTGATGTAGCTCGCCGGGAAGTGGCGGTAATCGCATTTGTTTATAATTTCTTTAAACAAATTCAATTATCTCGGCTCCTGCTGGCCCGATTTTAATCAACGACCTCTCAAATTAATGCTCTCGGTTCAAGGAACAATCTGGATCTGTTTTAGAGCGACACCCATGTATAATTTTGGTGCAATTTTCAAACGAATTGTTATAGTGTTTATAAGAAATGAACAACGTATGCAACAGTTGTAAATCATTTAGTGTCCCGTAGCGGCATCCTTTACCATCATTTTTAGCACTCGATCATTATTCTAACGCCACCAGAAGTCGTGATAATTGAAACGACCTTTCAACCCTTGACGACCCTTAAACCGGCATTTTCGCCGGTTTTTTAAGAGTTTGTAACTTATGTTGTCGGCTTATTATATGCATATTCCAGTGAAGGTGATATGATGACATAATTGTACATTTCTTAACATTTTATTTCTGAACCTTCTCATTGCACATATACATTATTGTTACAAATTAATCTGCTGCTTCTACCTACACAAGTGTTACATACATTAATAGTATTGTATAGAAATATTACAAACAGGTACAAAAACTAAACTACATTCTTATCGTACGTTCGTTTAATTTAATCATGGATTACAAGTGCCATCACTCGCAACCATTTAACCCCTTATTTATAAATAATTTCTGGGGTGAAGGGTTGTATCATATCACCTCTCTCCATTCTACTTCTCTATGTAGAAAAATAAAAATAAATCTGTCACATGTTTAAGAATGGTGATAATTTCTCGACTTTAAAATTCTCTCGTACTTATACTTATTAAAAATAAAGGGTTAAAAGCTTCTTCATGTGGAATGCAGATTCTGCACAATGGATTGTTCATTTTATTAATTGGATCAATATTTTCATCACAATGGACACTATTTGCATCTATGTACAATATTTGTCTGACTTTTAAGCATTTCCTTTCTTTTACTTTTTCTTTTTTCGTTTTCTATCTGTCTAGTACTTTCCAGCTCGGTGAGAGAATCAGCTATACCAAATGGTGTCATATTTTATACGGCAAATATCGTGACAATTTGATCATTTTGTTGTACAGCTGGTGAGTCATAATACTTTCAAGTTACATATGAAAAACTTGATATTCGAATCACAACTTAATTAATCATGTAACATTAACATCGATCATGTACAAAGAGATCTTTAAAACAGTGGCAAAGAATCGAGAATGCTTTAACCACTAATTGGCAGTGTAATTGTTTATTTCTATCACTCATGGATCATACAAACAGCAAGTATGTTATGTATGATATACGAGGAATTTTGGAAAAATCTTTTCTTCCAAATAAAAGTGCTCAAGCGCAATTGTAGCGCGAACAATGACCTGGGCCATGCTGATTGTGAATGCAATTTTTTCCCAACATAGGAGGATTTTTATATACCGACAATTATTTCCCAAAGTTTCATTAATACTCGTCGAGTTTGATCGCCGATTATATAATAAGCGAGCAACTCGATGTTTGATGCTGTGATTAATAACAAATGGATTAATTAAATCTTGGGTTCGTTCAAAGAAATATGTGGAACAACCCAAATACAATAAAATCCTCCAATGTATGGCATTTTTTCCAAGTTTTACCAGGACTGGTATCAAGTATTCGAAGATGATTGCCCCACTCGCTGAGGTGTGCCACCACCTATTAGCATTCGATTCTCGCAGCACCATCGCGGAATATGCATTAAAAAAATACATTCATTATTATTATGGCATTGCTCAAGGTGTACACGAGCCAAGAGTAATGTCTAACATTAGAATTTCTTTCCTTCCGGAGATAGTTTGTCGAGATCAGACATTACTTAGACGTTTAACTTGGGTAATCGCTTAAGGAGTAATAAAGTAATTCTACGGTCGCTTGCATTACAGTATCAGGTGTATAAAAAAAATCAAATGATTTACAATTAAATGCATGAATATTGTTTCCGACAAACGATTAATTATTTTTAAAACTTATGCATCTATTTGTTATTACCGTTCTCTTTCTTTACAAGAAGCTCGTGCCTATATAAGTCATGACGCTCGATCGAAAGCTACGTTTGATTATCAGAAACGAAGAAGAGAAGGATATATACAATGTCTGTACAAAAATATGTTTCTCAACGAAAATCTTCCAGACAGTCAACAGAAGAAAGTACATACAAGCTAATTATTAAGTTAGATAAACTCTATTACGTTTGGACCCATGTCTCGAATTCTGTTCGGCCTCCTTTCTTATTTTTCGTAGAAAGAATAGTTGCCTTTGTACACCTTCAAGCAGCATCGTACACAATGTCCACGCGAGACGAAACTGTTCTTCTGTATAGCTAGTTTGTAAAAAGACAATTCATGTAATTATTTACAGATTTCGATCGTACCTACTTCGAACGTTCCAATGTACAATTTACGAAGTACATGAAAGAACTTTGCTACTATCGGAATACGATGCGTTTGCTTTTCACAAACGCAGAGCGAAGAAGAAACAATAAAAAACAAATCTCGGCACCCGCGGAACACACCTGACACAAGCGTATAAGGGTCGTGAAATATTATAACGTTGTAAATCAGTCGTTACATTTCTTCAATTGAACCAGCTGGTCCAATGATATGTGTCAGGTTGAATAGCAAACTGTCGTTTATAATTGTGCAATACTTTAACACGTTTTGCTTGCTTGGCAACGTATACAGAAAATATCTAAAAATATGAGCTCCGAACGCATCTTGTGCTCGATTCCTTTTAACGCACCTCCTTCATATTGAGGTACGAACAGAAAATCAAATTTTGCTTACTGGAGTAGAGCAATTAAGATCATACTAAGCGATCCTTCTATCGTGTATGTTTTATAAAGAGAAAATGCCAAAGCTAATTAAGTAGATCCTTCCGACTGCTTTTTCAAGATGATAATAATTACACGTTCTCCGTGAAAGTTCATCGTCTGAAATTTCAATACCAAGGAGTCCCCCACAGCTACGATTAAACAATTAAAACCCAACTAAGTGAAATAAAAGAAGCAATAAACGAAATGAAAGGAGAAATGTACGAGACTTCGTCGGAAACATCAACTTCTAAATTAGGTGTACAATTCCCAACTGTTTCTACATATGCTACAAAATTTTACAAACCCAAATTCTACTATAGCTGTCTGTCTCGTCTTTGTACTCTACCTGGTTATGCGAATCTAAGTAACTTTATATATCTGTCAGGTATACAATCGCGTAAAAATTTATAAATATTACTTAGTCCAGCAATGTATAAAAAGTATAATACATCAGTCTGGCCATTTGTTGACCAAAATACTTATCGATTTACATCGTTACTTAATATTTTATGGTTATTCTTTCTTTTTTTTCCCCCATTTTCTACCTCTCTTCGCCTAGCGCAATTATCGGTACGCGTTATGAATTTCATACAATGGCGACTATCAAAATAGTTTCGTATAAAAAAATGGCTCCAAAGGAAATTAGATACATGTTCGACGCATCCATTTCGTGTGTACAAATAGAAAACATGAATTAGGTAATTTGAGTCCGATTTTACGATTATGATCAATGTAATTATTATCAATCTGCTATCGCCAGACCATATTTGCTACCAAAACATTCCTCACGTTTGGAAACTCTAAGCGATCTATGCTATCTAAAAATGATTGAATTGTATATTCCTTAATTTCACGTTGCACCTTAAAGGACTTGTACATCATGCGTCTAAGGAATTAGCGAAAAGCCAAAAAAGGTCAAGATTTAAAAAATTAGGATTGCAATGACTGTGATGTTGCAGAAATGGTTGAAGTTTGTTTTCGCAGGAAATAGAAACAGAACGAGAAAGATGAAAGATAATGAGTGGTGGAATCAGTTCTTTTAAATCACAGGGCTTTTCGCCAATTCCTTTAACTAACGGCAAGGTTCTCGTGATGCACAAGTCCTTTGCATCACAGTTCTTAACCCTGTTTCTCTGTTGAATTCTGTTCCGATTCACTGGCAAATGCAACCCCATTTGTAAGTAAACGGAAGGGAATATACATAAAACAGAGGAACCGGGTTAATGATTTCATAGGCTACTTTAACAGGAGAAAACTGGAATGCTCTACACGTACCAAATATTTCCCACGAAATAGACTCGAACACCAGTTCTCGCGTACTTGCTAATTTATCTATAACTATAGATACATATAAAACTAGGTATTTGCAACTGTACGATAAATCTAAGCTTAGTCGATCTTGAGAAAAGAGTTGTTCCCCGCACCAGCTCGTAGAAAGAGGGGCATTTTTCTTCGCGAAGTAGTAACGGGTTGATACACATAGTTTCCCTGTATCGCACCGGCTAAAGTTTTTTGCCTTTTCGTACTGGGGCTCAGTTCATATTCAAACGGTTCTTGCTTAGAGATGTTTAATTGCATGTGCAATGCATCCTTATGCTGATCGATATCGATTTCGTCGTATAAATGCTCGTGAATATCTATATCACAATCCTGGCTGCTTTCGTCGTAACTATCCGTCACTGAATTTGTAGCTATGTGGCCGTGAATCGATTCCTCGTACGCCGTGCTCTCTTCGACCGCCTCGTCGCCTGAACTCTCTGTCTCTTCGGATACATCACCACTACCTGCGTACTTCATCTCTCCCCTTTCTAGGAGTTCCAAGTGGTCTGGGTAAATCATTGCTTTCTTAATGGCTAAGGGGTCCTTCCTTGACCACTTTTGTACCTCTTCGTCCATTTTTGCCACTTTTGCGGGATTAATTGCCCATAGGCAACCTTTCCTTTGATTTCCATTTCCTGCAGGCTTCTCGATTTTTTCGAAGCATTTGTTCAACGACAAATTATGCCTAACTGAATTCTTCCAGCCATTCGGCGCGGTTTTGAAGTATGGAAAATGTTCGCTGAAATGAACAACAAAAAGTATTACAATAAATTCTCTATTGCGAACTGAGCAATAACAAAATAGCAAACGGCATGCTACAAAATGATGTATATTATTTGAAGTATTTTTCTCTCTCGATATAATCTCGATGTAGAGCTGTCGTTTTTGAGGCATTGTTATAACAATAGTGGCAACGACTGCTTCCCCTCTCGTACGGAGAAATGAAATCTACTTAAAAGAATAACGAGATCCCCATCCATCGCCCCATTTTATTCGAGGACTGTGCAGCAGCATGCACCTGGTGCCCCACGGGCCCTATACAAAATGGCCGATTCCCCCTTTTGTAACCTGGGAATAAAGAAGGAAGGACAATACTTTCTCCCCTCGTGACCCGAACACCGGAGGGTTTCGACCAGCCCTTATCCTTCCGGCCCAAATGGTTGAAAATAAGCTGCCGAGAGCGCATCGCTTGCCAAATAAGAATACGCTCTCTATTGTACGTTACGTGTCAAAAGAAATATTAAACACGCTTCAACACTCTGGCCATTTTTTTAAATTCATAGATTATTTTGTTATTGCTTGTAGAAGTATAAATTGAATTGTAAAACGTTGCGATCAATGTTTACTTACCACATAAAATTGTATATCTCGGAGACCGGCAGAGAACCCGTCTGGCTATTTTTTAACGCCATAGCGATCAGACAGGAGTAAGAGTAAGCCGGTTTCGGGTAGGGTTTGTCGTCGTAGTCCGACAGATCGAACTCTTTCTCTCTTTTTACAGTGGCGAGCGTGGCGGCAGCTCCAGAACTGACATGCACGTTGTTATTATAAATCTGTTTCCGCACGTGCTGTGGCATCTGGTTGGAGGTTTGTAGTACTTTGAAGTTTTGAACCCTGATACCAGATACACCGTTTATTTTTGGGGTCATCTGTGCTTTTGTGAACTGAAGGGAGGTCGTTTTGGCGGCTGATATCGAGATGGCTTTACACGTGGACGGCGTCACCGGTTTTGAGACCTCCTGTTCGTCTTCGGAATCATCTTCAGTTTCCGTGATGTCGTTCTCGTATTGCTCCGTCTCGGTGTCGTTTTCGATTTCGTTTTCTTGCTCGTTGTCATTCTCGTTCTCGTTTTCATTTTCGTTTTCGTGCTCGTTTTCCGTGCAACTGCCACCCTCGTTCTCCACGTCCTCCCCGCCGTCGATCTTCTGTTCTTTCGCGTCCTTCTTCGACGAGAACAAGAAGTGCCTCCGGCTGTTGTTCGGAGTTGGTGTTCGAATGGCTAGGTGAGGCATCACCGAGTTAGGGTTCACCATAATGGAGGCCGCGTCACTTCCGCTCAGGTCAAGATTGAAATTGCTGGAGTGAAATAATTCAATTAATATACAAATAAGTATGCAATTTTTCATATACAAGCAGCATATAGAAAGAAATTACCTGTTCGAACTATTGCTATTCCCATTGAGCAAACTAGTGGAACCTAGCCACCCGCTTAGATCGCTTTGACATCCGATGGGATCATCGTCCATCTCTAAGGGTGACATGTCGGTGAAATTGAAACCCAGTTCCGTATGCCCACCGATAACACCCTCGATCTCACACTTGATGTCGACATCGAGCATCTCCTGCAGCGAAAGACTGTCCGTGCCAAGGTAGTAATCCATCGTGAGCCAAGGGTCCCTCGACGGTCCCTGAACCAGCCCAGTACCGTGTCTACTCTCCGTATCCAACATTCACCTGACTGAAATGCAGACCGTCGAAAACAATGTTCAGTACACGACAAAGAGGTGCGACTCAGAAATAATTGTACATGTACAATGTTACAGGGAACGATGCATTTCGATTTCGTATATCTCCCATCTGCTCCAAAAGGGACAGCCGAGGTATATTTCGAGATCGGCCGTGGAAATTGCTTTTAAACACAGGTGGTTTCGGGATATCGGTCTCAATGGAACCTGAAGTTAATCGATCGTTTTCATTTAGGCGTTTAACCGTGCTCCAAGGCAGGGGTAATTTCAACTTCCGTGGAAAATGTCAAATGGCAGTACCATCGTATCGTTGATATGGTTCTGCCTGAAAAATGTATGCCGCTGAATTTCAATGAATGTATATCGAGCATAAAGATCATCCTTACGGTCTCTTTCGTGGCAAGGCCAATATATTCTCGACAGTGTACGTGCGCGTGACCTCGCGTACGCGCGCACGGTCGTGTGAGCGCGTGTATACTTGGTGTACACAGTGTGTACGAGCGCGCAACGAGGGTCTTGAACCCACAACCGGCTTGTGGGTGTGACTGACTCATAGTACTATAGTCGATTTACTATAGAACGCGTGGACTCGTAGTATCAGTCCCCCGTCCCCTTCACTCAGCTTGTAGCCCCACTCTTGCGCGTTTAACTATTACGCTCCGTTCTTCGTTGTCCTCTGTTTTCTTCAGAACTGCCAGTCTCCTCCCCTTCCACCCCTTTCGGACAACAGACCTCCCTTGTTCATTCTTTCTGCGATCGCTTTCCTTTCTCGTCTAAATAATTTCTCCCATCTCCGTTTACTCCGAGACTTCGTGCTCCAGGGGAATCCACTGCCCACTGCTGTACTCATTTTGTCCTCTGCCGCGAATTTTTCTCGTCAAGCCCCTACCTAAGTCTGCCTTTAATCGCGTCGTTGATCATTCATTTTGGACCATTTCTCAACAACCTAACAACCAGTACAAGTAGCAGCATGAAAATTCATTCTACCATTCAATCGAAACAGTGCTCTACATATCGGTGTAGAGTGGAGGAATCAACCAGGTAAATTATCAGTAGAGGGATGGTAATGGGAGGCAGGGGGCGAGATGGCGAAAGACAAAGAGAAAGAGAAGCAAGAGAACTGACCCTGCTCGACGTAACTCGCATCGTAGTGTAGGGTTTACGCGCATGCGAGGCATTCAAGCCTACGTGACTGAATGATATTTTTAGCCGCATAAGTGTAATGGAACTTTGCTCGATGCGCTTACACGTTCAGGCTTACGTGCTTTACGTGCTGCGCGATTACCTCAAACTTGAGCAGCACAATTTTTGCAAACTATGGCATAAAAAGGCAATTTCTTGAAAATCACAAGGACATAATTTTGTGCATGGGCATTTGTTGGAAGGAAGGTCGTCGAAAATTGTATCTCGTTCATGCAACAGGATAATCTCCTTCCCTCGTTGCCTCTTGAACTTCGAGTTCCGAGAAGGGCCCTTCAGCTACAGGCGATCCTAAGACCCTGAAGCTATTCGACCTGAAATCCTTTGCAGATCACAAGGGTTCCTTCTCCGCAGCTATCTCTATTCTATCCTAGTCCCAACAATTCTCGAGGTATACATACATATATGCATGCATATCTTGGCTCATCGAATGCTTTTTAAGTGCACCGAATAATCTCGACTAATTCCGATACTTGGGTGCAAAGGTGACAGTCGAAGCAGGGCGTAAATGTGCAAAGTATGCGGTCAAAGGGTTAAAAGAGCGGTAGCACCACCGAACAATGTTACAATGCTATAAAATTCAACTCGAGCACGATAACTCCAGGTTACAACAATCGACGAGATTTCCCTTTCACCGGGCTTTCGTAACTATGTATGCGTGCACACGGTTGCAGCTGTATGCCTGGAACACCTGACGAAATGCCTGCAGCAAAACGATGCGACTGATAAACACAGAGGAAAGGCAGCTGGGAAATTCAGTGCTTTCCTTCGTCGGGGCAAGCTTTGACGGTAATGAGGTGTATCAGCCTGGTCTTGCAGTAGTTAAGTCGAAGTGCATCGATATTTGTGGACGATTGATAAACTGTTGAGCAAACCGAAGAGAAGGTGGCAGTATTGTTCGAATTCGATAAGATGCCGAGAACAAGCTTGGCCAAGTTCTTTCGAAGCTGAAACCAGTATTGGTAAAAAGAAGTCACAGGTCGATGTCTAGCTTTGACAGGTACAAGTCCGGAGTCGGGATGGGAAGTAACCTTTTTGAATAGTATCTCTTGAATACAGTGTCCTCTCGGTAATACGAGAAACTTGATGGACAAATATTGGTCTTGGAGTACATTCAAACATCCTAAACGCGCCTTACACAAGTCTCGAGTAAGCCTTTTTCGACGTGAAAAGTGGCCCCCGACTGCCCAGAGAATAATCGCGTGGAAGAAAAAAAAAACGACGAGATGCAACAAATATGTAAGTAGTAAATCAACGATCTGTGCTACCCGTCGTTAACGAAATGTTAGATAAATTGATGGATAAATTGGTGGAGAAAATGATAGACGTTTTGGCAGTGGTAAAGTGAAAAATAATTTTTTATAAATATTAGGGGGAGGTCAAGTCGAGCAATCGGCAGTGCAGGCTTGCGTGCGCGTAAAACGGCGGGATTCTTTGTGATCGCTGCCCGAGAACCGGTTTGAATCGTGTAGAAGAGGGCTTATGAAGTGAGTCGAATGTGAATCGCGCTCGTCTAATAAATGAACTTTTGTTGAACGCCTCGATAACTGGAATCTACGAGCTTTTTCCGACCTCTGCTACGCGCCGATGATACGCGTTAACTGCTTGTTTGAAAAATGTTCATTCAGCCGACCGATAAATTCAGTTTGAGATAGTAATATCCTTTGCTGATACGATCATGCACTAGAGCTGCCTATAAATTCGCGGTACCAAATAAAGCACGTCATGCTTTTATCCTTCCATCTGCATTAGGTCTCGGCGGCGGACAGCTGCAGCGAGCAATTTCATTAGGAGTCGTCGAACCCCGACAGCTGAATTTTCCTACAGTATTTGGCGTCCTTCTCCGATGAGCTTTTACCTACGTTGCAACTTTCCAAATTCAACTTTCCGACGAAACGAATATACAGTTAAAAGGGCTGTTAAAAGGGGCTCGAGATACACCACGCGCGTTTCTGCGATATTTGCAGGCACAGGTGTAAGGCTGGCTGTCCCTTTGTTCTCGAAACTACCATTACGTGCAGGTAAGAAGAGAGTCGAAGCGTGTCGGACAGCGGAAGTCTTTCCTGGCAGGTAGCGTCGAATTTTTAGCCCCGGCTCAATTACTCGGGCTTTCTCAGGCCTCGATACCCTATTGCCCTACCGGCCAGTCTTCTTCATGACCGTTCCCGTGCAAATTTTCCATCACCGTCACTTCATTTTTACCCAAAATTATTCAAAGAAAAAGATATTCGCATTTCAGACCGTGATCCCACGAGAATTTGCCACCGTGCCTGCGATGGAGTACGTATAGGGAAGAGGGGAACTGTTGCCGTTCCAAGAGAACAACTCAACCTTTCAGCACATACAGGGAACATGTAAAACGTGAATACGTCGAACGTCGGTTTCACGGTCGTGAAAACACAAGACATCTCACGGCAGATCTTTTCCCATGGCCGCGGTGCTCACCGGCTACTTCCTCGACGAGGCAGTACACGCTTCCGCCGATAATGTTCTCGACCTGGACTAGTCGGGCCTCGACCGCGTAGCATTTTTTTTTCTTTACGCTCTTGTATGCAAATGAGCCACGCGGTTGACTCTTTAAGATAACGATTTTAATAAACGCAATGCATATTACGAATTCTCTTATGGCATTTGCCACAATGAGACCTAATGAAATTCCTCAGAAATTGATTACAGTAGCAAAATGCTCGAGAAAGTGATGCTCGTTTCTACAAACTCTCTATTGGTTACGTAAAAGATGAAAATCTTAACTAAGGCCACACGAACGAGTACATCACCCAATGTGCGAACGAGTATTACCTGCGACCAATTACATGCGCCAACAGTATGTAAACCTTTTTGTTGCCCTCCGGCAGGTATAATATTCGTTTCCGTCTCAATTTTGCCCACGACAGAGTGAAAGTATACGTTTGGGCACCCCAATGAGTTGTTCACAAAGGAGACCCAGGGCAGGTATCGAATATTTGGGCCTGCGAAATTGCCGCGGAAATTTTTCTGTTTCCTCGAACAATGGAATTCTTTCGTGACTGTCGAGCCGCAATATGACCGGAATATCCGTTACAGCAACGGACGTTGCTTTGAAACTGCTAACAAATTCTATACACTTGTGATTTAACTTTCCCTGGTCAGGCGAGATTAGAAGGTAATTTCAAATGCAAGCTTCATATACTAAGCATAGCCATATCGATCGAATTGACGTGAAACTGTTTGGACGATACAGAGTACTGATCGTACCGATCTAACCACGCGTTTCCTTGTACAATTTTCGCGCTATAAACGCTCGAGGGAACCAGGGTACGGCTGGCATCTTTTTCCTCCGAGTTCGAGGCTAACGAGGTCAATCAAACGAGTAAAAAGGAATTATGAGCGAATCGTTTTTAACTTACTGCGTCGAGGCACCATAATCGCCGCCTTCCTTATCTATCTTACGAAAAGAGAAAAAAACAATATATGTATGTAGCTCTTTAAGTAAAGATATACACGACTACTTTGTATCGATAGTCGAACCTACTGAGATACTTTAACTAAGCTCGCTGACCCCAGTCCAAGCAGTTGTCTATTTCGTTGAAATAATCAAAATCGTAGGGAGAGATAAATCAGAAATGCAAGTCAAAGTGGGAGAAGCATGAGATATTGTACTCCTGCCAGTAACAGAGAGATTAACGGAGCGAGTCCATCGAATCTGGTCTGCATTGGATGAAGGAAGAAGAGGCGCATTCAGCAGTGCATAGAGAACCAGCAGCCTGAATCTTGCGATGGACCAACCGTAGATACGTATAGCTGTGCCTCTCCTACCCGCGCTTTTCGCCGAGTATCGATCTGATATCCCTGCCACTGGTCGACCAGTGTTTGCAAGAGAGCTACGAGAACGTGTCTGCACCCTGCCGCCATATGCGCATACACTCGCAAACACAAAGCCTGATTCTGCTGTATTAGTGGTATATAGAGAGGGAGAGAGAAAGAAAAGAGGGACACTGACTGACTCCGGTCTTGCCTGCCGCAAGACCGTTTGAAAATTCACCGAGCCTCGCTGCCTTTCTGATACGCTTTCCAGCACTGCCAATTGTCTAATCGGTCCTAATTACGAGCCAGCTATTTCCTACAATAATAAAGGGAGTATTCAATGAATGCACAATAATCCTTGGATCAGTTTACTACATAAATTACCACCGTAACGGTCCCACCCGTTTCGGGTAAAATTATGCACCGATATTAATTGAAAATAAATTACATGCTACACACGTGGAATCGCATTTGAGCAACGTACGATAGGGCAGATCGTCGACGTGGACGTGTGTCAGTGGCAAACTGAAGCGAAGAAGTGCCTTCCTCCGCGTGCTGTTGCACCTAGGTCATAGCTCCTATGAGATTGCACGATCTTTGGTGAGATTTAATTCAGTGTTATCTGTTGATTGAACTTCCTCATAAATACAAAGGCAAAATTAAATAATAATATCCTATGTCAAATATATCGCTTTCCAACTGAAATCCTCTTTGCACTCTCATTTCTCTACACTTGTGACGGTCAGGAGTTATACGTATGCTTCAACAGCAGTACAGAGATCGATCCTTAATCTTGATTGGATTGAACAATGGTAGTGGATAGAAGATTGCTGAAAATTAAAACACGATCATCTAGAATGAGAATTGCGTGTACACTTTGGACGAATAAATTTCTAACTCTGATCAATTCGACTGTTTAACATACGCGTAACGCAACATCCGCGTATCAGAAATTACGTTAGGGCAGGTCTGCTTGATAACAACGGCAACACAAGCGATACCAAAAGCATCGTATGAAAGTGTAATCTACAAGCTTTTTACGGCTATCTTACCACATCTTTCGACGCGACTTTCTAACTTGTTCGAGAGGCACTCTCCTGCCTCGTTACAGAACAATCGTGCGAATTAAATGTTCGCACCGAATGATCCTTTGGCAAACAGGAACACAAGAGGGACAGAAAAGGACGCTGAAACCTGCAATTATGACGATCTTAATAACTCATGATGTAAAGTTTTGTATTGACGTGGAGTACATTATACATATTACGCTACAGTTTCCCAAGGTATAATGTTGAAATTGAAGAAAAACCAAAATACCAGCACGTAATTAGTAAACGAAAAAGTTAGAATGTGTTTGGCGAATCGAGAGAAACATCAGTGACACATAATCATTCGTGAACATGCATACACATGCATATATAGTGAGGTAAATTTCGGTCGAGCCTGTAGGATATTTCCTGCGGTGGGCATATGGCGAGGGGTAGGGTTCTCAGAAGGTTCCCACGGTCAATAGCTTTCATGGCGGCGAGGCTTGAAAGTACGAGGGGGACCTCTCTACTATTCGTTATTTGCAACATTTTCGAAAAACTTCCATCCAAGAAATGTTCCTACGAAAAATCAATACATTTTTTGTGAATCGTAAAATAATTACAGTGGAGTAAATATCATTTTTAATAACACTGAGCCCCTTTCCCTGCCTGAATATCCATAGCTGCGTGTCTTTGAAATCCTAATCCCTAGCGAAAATTATATACCACTTTTAATTGTTACCTCTGTTATTGATTGCCTGCAGCCAAAGCGAAGAGAACTTCAGATTACTCCCGTTAATTGTTACATTTATGATGGTTGATTTCACGATTTCTTCAAGCAACGATCGTTTACTGTCAGCAAAAAGGGAACCGCTTAACTTACCTATCGATTTTCAATTATCTGTGATGATAGCTTTCTTTAATAAACGACGCATAAAGTAAATTAACTATGGGGCTCCGGAACAACATTGCGCAAGCATCGATTAAAGCAATAAACAGCGTAGAATTGAGATTCAGTATAAAATTAGAAATCGACAGCAACTTGTGCAAATTCGACCGATTGTCAGCAAGGTGGAACACAAAATTCTATTGTTTACAGTGGCGAAAACAAAAATTAATCCCCGATACGCAACACGAATATTGAAATTGCATGCCAATCACCTAATAACGATGTAACAAAAAGAAAATTGCGCCCACGACGTCCTGTTGAATTCCAAACTTGTACGAAAGTGATTTTCGTGCAAAATAAATGCAAACTTGACATAGTGGAGAAGTGGGCAGCGCGGCAAAACAATAGCTTTCATTACCGGAAATACATGCTATATCGGTAAGGTTTCCCGGTAATGCATTCTCTTCCCGCCGAAAGTTATGGCGAGGCCCATTCTGCTCGCGATGAATCATTCATTCAAGTCGATTTGACACACGAGCTGACCGAGCGATTGTACATTTTCACAAAACGTTGTACGTATAATAAATAATTGCCATGGCGATACGCTCACAGCCGCCTACGCCATCGAATCGGTGGAGCGCGGCAAACCTATGAATCTCACAGCCGATCGTAAAATTATCACCTAAAACAGCCTAAAAATACCGGCAACGCGCAAGGCCAGAAAAATTCACGAAGCCACCGACCGACGCTGACAGATCCATCAAGAACTAGCACTGATTCTTAATACACATGAACGTAAATGTAGGGGTATCGTAATATACAATACACTCTGCACAAGAGCGAAGGGAAAAAAAACCTGTGTTCATAGCGTCATGACTGCCCCCCTGTGCCTTGACACTCCAAAGCATCGATGGCTCGGCGGGCCGGCAAAGAACACGAAATATTTTTCCACAATTTTTCCATGAGACTCTGGTGAACGGCAAATAATAAAGTTTAACAAGACCTACCGTGTATTTGACAATCCTTGAAGCACGTCGTCCTCGCGAGCAAGCACCACTTTCACACATATATTTACAACAGAATTATGCGATTTTTGGCAGCGACCATGTATAAACGAACACCGACACAAGGCCCCCTTTACGGAACTGAGGTAACGTTGACGGTAGGCTCGTGAACAAAGACCACGCACGATTTCAAATCCCGCCGTTAGGATTGGTCAACTACGGTCACGTGCTTTCACTTCCCTTTCCTTATTGGCTGTTCAGTACGGGTTGCGAGGACATTTTAAACGATGTACTTATGCACATGGCTGACATAGAAATATATATGTATATACATATATATATATACAAAAGGAGATTTTCTTTTCTATTTTTTCAAACACATTTGTTACTTTCGTAGAAGATAAGAATTTTCACCTAACATTCGTTCAAACATTAATCGCGTCAATAGGGATAGACGTATTGCCTATTATAAATGACAACAATTGCATGTCTTCTGCCTTACCTACTCCACATCAAAATGGCCGAACCCAAACAATATCCGAAAAATCATTCACAGTCACTTTCTACCTATATATTTTAATCTTATATGAAATGTCAAAAAGTGATCCCATTTTTTCAAATCTCCTAAAAGCAGAATATGTTATAACCTGTACTGGTACCGCGAAAAGACTTCGCGGCAAGGGATCGAATACATTGGACGAGTCCATCCGTATATTGGAGGGGAGGACGGTAGACCGGCTAAGAATGAACCACCGCGCAATAATGGCGGGAATACATACATTGTATACATTGGCAAATATTCACGCTGCCTGTAACTGAACATGAATGAAATATTACGATACTACTATTTTTATGAATAGCACCAATATTAATAGGCATTTTCTTAAATCTATTTTCTCATTGTCGGATATATTTGCTGAACTGTGCATAAAAATATATAATAATCATTAACATAATTGTTGCTACGTTTTTTATAAAATATATCAGTTACCAACTGCTTAGATATACGAGTATCTGTACATGTAACACCTTTTTTTACAATAATTATTAGTAGTTCTTGTTATTATTGCACTTGACTTCTTATATTATAGATATAGCATACGATTTCATAAAAGAGAACATAACAGAAATAACTTTTTCTTTTTTTCCACGACGATATGTATATATAATCGGCGTTATATTTCAAATCCCCATTTTTGAATTCATTGCAAAAATGGATAAATGCATTTTCAGTACCTGATAAAACTCTAAACACTGATTTTCAGTGATGAAAATTGCACCCCTGCAATATACTGCACTTCTAAGTTGGTTTATTGCTTTCTTCGTGAATTTCCGTGATTATGTTTTTCCAAACTATAGTAATATACTATCTTCTTTATATATTAAATATCTTCCTTGCATAACACATTCACTCAACAGGCTTAAAAACTTTGAGTTATATATAACTTTTCTTGCAATATTAATATCTCAACGTTGTACTCATTGATACCTTTCTACTAAAGTCATGTCTCTATCATTTTCCGACTCCCTTTTATATCATAGCTTTGGTCTGTTACTGAAGGTATATTCACAGTGTTCTGGTAAGCTTAATATCACTTTCTTAGACATTGGATACTGCTGCTATTATTTTCATGTAGATCTCAATACCTTTTAAAAATGTACCTTTATTCAAATATTCATCATGGTCATGAAGGAGAATCTTTGTGTTGTTCATAGGTGAGAAGCCAATGGCAGGAATTCCGACCTACGATGAACAAGTTTTTCAAATAAAATGTTTAAAATACTTCATAGAAATCGACAATTAGTAGCGGCAATGTTTACCTGTCGTACATATCTGCTGTCCGTTCCACCAGGGAAAATGCCCATTTGCAAATTGATCCCCAGGTCATCGCAAGCTTTCTTGAAAGGAATCCAAAAAGGATTAGAATTATCCAATTTTGTATTTTTGATTTTTGGATTCTTTTGCTCAAACGAGTAGGTAACATCGGGACCAGCCTCCTGGCACCATCTTTTTATCATGGCTTCAAACTCATTATGATCGACCGATGGATCAAGTCGAATGTCGAAAATTGCAGTGAACGAAGTAGGGACCACGTTGGTTTGAACCCCACCCTGTCGCAAATTATTTGTTAGCAAATGTGAACACAATGGAAAATACAATATATCTGCTTTTGTGCAATACGTAATCATTATTTAAGAAATGTTAGTGAATCTATTTAAAGTACTTACTTTCCCAAATCTACATCCATGTAAGTTTAACAATAAAAAAATGTACTTAAATTAGATGCTAATAATTTCATTACAATTTCTACTTGAAAATATATCTACCTTCAATTGCGTCAAATTTATGGTTGTAACATCCCCCATCTGGACTTTTGGATCTTTTAATTTTTCCTTCTCCTTAGCCCTATAGTCCATAAAACGGTCAATTATGACTCGTACTTTCTCACCAGCTGTATTATCCAGCAATAGGGATCCATGGCCGGCACTGCCTGCACATTCCACGGCAACTTGCCAAATTGATCTCTCGCCGTAAAACATGTAAAAATGCTCTTCAGGGGAGGCAACACCTTCGTCTAGTGCAAAACCAACATTTAAAGCCTTAAAGTCTTTGGTGTGCACAAATTCTTTCATGCCAAGAATTCCTCCAATTTCTTCATCCGGTACGAAGGAAATATGAATTGTTCGTTTAAACTGTTGCCCAGCAGCTTTCATATGCCGTACTGCTTCCAAATATTGGATTCCAACGCATTTCATATCCTGACTCCCACGAGCATAAATGTTTCCTTGCTCGTCCATGTGAGCACTGAAGGGTGGATAGGTCCATTTGTCCTGGAAATTTTGAATTGTTATTTATGTAATCGTGTTTTCCTTTCTATTAATTTGAAATTGTTATTGTGCTTACTTCAACAACAGGTACAACATCCATATGACTGTTTAATAAAATAGCTGACTTCGATGGATCTGTACCTATCCATGTGAGAACCACAATTGGTTTATTTTTGTGAACATAGTATATTCTAAATAGCAAGTCAAGAGACTTGGCTTGTTTTTGTAGAAATGCCACACATTCATCTGTAGGACAAAAATCTTACATCAATATACGTTACGGAATCACTGATATCAAAATATTTCGTTATCAAAGTTTTTGGTAGAACCAATTGTAAATATAGAAACCTAGCCTGGAAACTTCTAATCATTACAGAGATACAAAAAAAAAGGAAAAGATAGAATACAAGAATTCCAGCATACTGGGTATTTGATTCTCCGCTTACTAAACTCTTTTATCTTATCTGTTCCAGAATGATCGAATTATCTTATCAAGAGATTTACGAAAATACGATCTGTCAATCACTATAATGCTACCACTGTAACAATTTGTGAAATTAACGATTTGCAACACAGACACGTTACAGGCATTGTACTTTTTTTAACATACGTAAATTGAATGAAATTAAATGATCGCAAAGAAGGGAAGGGACAATGAAGAAATTATTAACGACGTAAAAGAATTTAGGTCATCCACGAGTCGTTCTTGAGTAATGATCGTGGCTAAATCTCGAGTTCGACATCATATTTATCCGCGAAGAGTATCAAAAGTTCATTGACTATTTAACTTAATACTTAAATGCAGCCCGCGAACATGAAGAAAAAATGCCAAAATAGTAATAGAATTTTACACAGGGTGGGGCATGCAATGGCTGGATAGCGTCTCTGACGCTCTCAACTTTTGTTCGGTCAGATCAACTGACTGAGAGGTTTGCTGTCCCGTGCGGAAATTAACATGAACCTTCAGATTTAATGTTCGAGATTACTGTTCGAGGTCAGCGGTTTAGCACTTGGCGAGAAAAGAGTGATTTACTTAACAAGGAAATGACCGATTACATTCCAGTACGCAATATGCGTGCACAATTTTTACGTGACTCGTGTACGTACACGCGTGCAACCGGACAAATATTAGACTTTCAAATAACTAGTAAGGGTGGAGAATGTAAAAGGAAATACCTAAATATGCTTACCATAATTGATATTGGGTTGAACCGATGGTATCCGGAGGTATTCGCGAAAATTCTCTACAGCTGTTGCGTCCAGCTGAACTTGGGACAATTGGGACGACGAGGACATCGTGTAGCCTGCTGATCGTCGCGCCGACGCCGCTGACTCGACTCGACTGTCACAGCAGACGCCCGCCGCTTGTCTTGGCCAATTGCCAGTGATTATCAGTGATGACGTAAAGGGACTCGATGAATCGAAACGTGTGGAGGGATGGCGGGAACGCCCGCGCCTCTTTGAAATAGTAGATAAAGTCATTAGGTGGAATATGTATTATGTTTGCAGTGCACGCGTTTTTTTCACTGGAAATCTTAGTCTTGATAAGTAATGACAATAAACTGATGTTAAACAAACACAGGGAAGAGATGATTTGGATGACTCCGCAGTTAGATAAAGGAGATGTGTAAAAATGGTGGGAAGGCAAATTTAAACTCTACATGGATACATGGATGTGTATGATAAAGGTGCACGTATAGATCAAGAAAGTGCTGAAACATATTAATTCATAAAATGTATTCCGATTTATTAAATTTCATGTATGCCTAAATATGAGCTCTTTACACGTTACGCCATAATATTATATTCATATAGTTTGATATCGAAGAACGTGTTACATTCATTAATCGATAGTACGAATTAAATTATCATACAATGTAGAATATAATGCAACGTGGCTAATAACTAGGCACATACATGTAACAGTGAATTGCAAATAAAAAATTATGTGTTTCGATACTATTATAAAGACGATCTTCTTCATTCTTTATATATAATTATATACTTACATATAATTATGTATATATATATATATATGCATATTATATATACATAATACATATATATTTATGTATATACAATATAATAATGATAATAATAATTGTAATAATGATAATAATAGTAATAATAATAATAATAACTACTATTGATCTGTTTATTTACAACATTGAAGCTATTGTACTAACGAATTTTCCGCTATATTTTCTGCCTTCTCACCTCTCTAATACATCTTACTTATACCTTCATATGTAACAACAGAACGCCTGTGTCGCTTTATCAAGACAACCAGTAGAGATACGTTAGGGCAATCAGAATGAATTCTACAGCAAATAGAATACATTATAAAGCTGAACGCGCGTATGTTGTAGCCGCAAGAAACTATCATGTTATCGCTATTCTGTTTTTCATTCTTTACCTTCCCATCGTCTCTTCGCACACTTTCTTCCCGGCTCTCTATGTATGTTCTTTTTCTTTTTAGAGAAGATACAAGACCTCAAAGGAGACGTCCATACTTAAATTTATCTTACAAAAATATGTACATGAATTCACAGTATACCAACTAGATAGTGAACGTAATGCTGTACATACCCCTATCTAGCGTTCACACTATCCAGTTAGCTCGAGTAACTTACACTAGTATACACGTTTATTACAAAATATCGACTAAAGTATAAAGAAATACCAAATGCCAAAAATATCGCTCGTTTTACATTACTTCTCCACAAGGTTTTTCTCAAGTTTGAAGTATTCTCGCACTGTTTCTTTGCTTTTTGCAGCAGTTGTAGCTAAAGGAAAGGCGACTACCAGAGAATTGCATATTGTTGAATAGTTTTTACGAATTACATCCATTGAATGCATCCAGGAGTTCTGTCAAATTCATTTCTCTGTATTTCCGTTCATTCCATTAATACTTTATTCACCTAGTCGCAAATCCTTTAAAATTCTTTGATATTACGCTTAACAATTTTCTGAACAAAACATGCCTGAATGGTATAACGAGACTTTGTACGCGCTGAAACCTTCACGGCCGCTTCTTCTATTATGAAACTTTTGTTGCAGGCTATTCTTTAATTGTGTCTGGATTGAAAGATTGCAAAGAGAGGCGGGTACACTGATTTGCCAGCTCGCTTAAGCTGTTCGAGAAACCGTGCCGTTTATATCTATTTTGCATAGATCGCAAAGATCGTCGTTATTGAAGTCCAAAAATGTTCATTTTTTTTCTTAAAATTAGAAAACGACCATCTTTGTTGCACTGTATCAAGTATGCCAAAATACTTTATTCTTCACATTCACTTTACTCGACAATTGTTTTGCGGTTGCGTATGAAAACAGCTCTGTGAGAAATAAGAAATATTTATGGCCTTCAGATTCAGCAAAATTTAAACTCTTCAGCTAAACGATTGGCATTTGATCCAAAAACATTAATTCGTTGTGTGCATTCCCTTTAAATAGAATGTAAGTGCGAGTTTAAAATCTGCGAAATATAGAAGAGCCGAACAATTGTAACTCATATTACAACGAGGAAATCGCAAAGAGAAATATCGCAATTATTTAACGCAGTTAATATGTATATGTACACACGACAAATACGCGAGAATTTCGGTATGAAATCTTTGTACAACACACTAATCTTAAATTACACTGATGTGTACACTGGGCGAATTGTCCTCAATCAAATTTACATTCATCGAGTAAAAAAATCACCGATCATTGGATTAAAAATGAAGAAAAGAAAAAACAAAATTTACAACGCAAATAAATACATTCTTGGAAACGCAAATTCGACATAGTTTTAGTCCCACTACTATGCGTCGAAGTACTTAGAACGATCTAAAAATCGCAAAAACGAAACAATTCAAGCAATCTACACAAATCGCTAATTCGTTTTCCCATTTCTTTTTTTTCGTTACAAAAAATAGCCGTCAATTCTCCTGCCATACTAATTTCTGTTCTTTTCTTAATCGCGCTCACACACACATACACCCACTCACTCCTCCTCCCTCTTTGCTTTCACTCTACGTTTCTCCCCTTTCCCCACAATACATTCTTTCTCTTAGTCGCCTTTTAACGTGCTTTGTACTTCAGAACGAATGTTCAGTTTCAAGATTTCCACGGATCGTCAAATAAAAAATATTTGTCGCGGAGACGCCTCTCAGTATCAACTAAAAACGCGTTGTACTGCCGATCGTGTTTAAGGAGAAACGATAAAACAAAAACTGGAAAAATTTGAGCGCAAAAGAACAATTCTCAAAGGAAAAAACATATTTGATAACAGGAGGTACAGAGTGAGGAAATCGAAATGTGGGAACGTTCAGTCTAAGACCTCGATTTCCCTTTGCAACTGTACACAGTTTTATTCCGAACAGGCCTATATCCTTCCAAATGAATCGATGACCATCAACGATGGAATTAAAAGGCAAAACCGTCAATCATCGTCGACGTGGAACATGTCACTGTGCGGTAACATTCCATTTGATTTCAAAGAAGAAATGTTTCTTTAACGAATCATTTTTCCATATTCCGATCATAGCGAGTACCTTACTTTTTACTTTTTTTCATAACAAAAAATAAAATAAAAATTTTAACTCACAGCACAGTGTCTTAATACTCTAGTACCTCTTCCCTGACTCTTAACAAAGATTAAATGTACACTTCAGTATCGTTATATTATGCATATATGCAAATGATATTTACAGAAAAGTTGATTAACGCAGGTATGCATGTTGGTATATATGCCTTGTGTACGTGTGTATACATATGTAATATGTACTTGTGAATGATTCCAGAGACCGACGAATATCACGGTTATCGGTTTAGATTAATCCCATGTTTGTTGTATTTTTTTAGTAAAAGTGGAATAATTTGATGTATAAACGATTTTGGGGGGCACCATCTTACTGATATAAAAAGTGTACATACCATACACATTTGGCCATAATGCTTAGATGCCAATAGTTTCCACAAACACGTTTATTATCCATGATGCATGAGAACGATACGTTCCATCCGGTTTCTACTGTTTTCTCGTTCAAAATGCTCAATAGATCACATTAGGCCACGCGAGTTCCATCGAGTGCGTCTCCGAAACTATCAGAAGTGTTAGCTTTTCTTACGTTTCCTTTGTCGCAGTCAACAGCGTACGCATAATGTTCCTAATACAAGCGAGGACAGAGTAGCACCTTGGATCACAAATCTCTTCTGGTTTACTAGCATTCGCGCGCTCAAATTATCGTCTGATCAAATGATCTAAATACCGTTTTGCTACAGTACGAACAGCATAAGGTAGAAGAGATTGTGAATCTGTTTTCTGTTCCCCTCAAAACATTTTGTTCCTTACCCTTACCCCTTTGAATTGAGGAGGGTAATTTAACGCTCTAAAATCTAATGGAATTAAACGGCCAATTGCGAGTCTCAATCTTATTTGAGCGAACCAAAGAGGTCAGCTCGCCATTCGGCCAAGTCTAATAAAAGAAATTTCTCCAGCTAAAAACTTTTCGACAGCGCTACCTTTTATGTGGGTTAAGACCTCGGCACCGGGTGATTGTAAAACTGCTTCTGTGGTTGTCCAGTCGCAGGATACATTTGATTACCAGGCGGCGGTGTCGCAGACGAGTACTTGGAGACCGATACTGTTGTAGTGGATGGCGGAATAAACTGTGGTGGATACGGATTGGAGCCTGGAGGTGCCTGCGATGTCTGAGGCACTACGAATTGCTGTGCCTGTTTGTTTGCAGAAACCTGAGACGCGGCACTTCCATAAATTGGCTGCGATGCATTCTGTGGAGCTGTGAAATTCGGATACTGTACTGGGCCAGGTTTGGCTTGGAATTGAGGATAATGGATGGATGCGGATCCTGGAGGTGGTATGTATGGTTGGGGAGGCAGCTGAGCTGCTGGGTAGCCCGGTGGAGTGTTAGGTACCGTAGGGTGAGGTGGAGACGTTTTGCGCGCTTTCAATATTGCCTCTGCAGTCAGACCTATGACAATTTACAAAATTATGTAAGCACAAAGATAATAAAAGGGCAAAGAACAAAGAAGAAAATGAAAAAGACTAGAATAGTGGGGAATATACGACAATTACCGTGCTTGCGTGCCCTTTCTTCTTCGTCATCGCTGAGGAACAATCCGAATTCTCGTTTCAATCTCTCCGTCAAATTCTCTCGCTGCCGTTCAACTAGAGTGGGAGCAGCAGACCAACCAATCGTACCTTCCTCACCACCTGAATAGAGAAATCAATTTTGTCAAATGGTTTATAACATTCAGCACATATCTTAAACATACATATGTTAAAGCTAAACACATTATCATTACCCTTTTTTTCATCGCCCTCCGCGTTAGCAAAAAGCGGTAGCGCGGTGAGATTTGGTATATCAAGGGACAATGAGATCTTCGAGCCTTCTTCATCAGAACTAAGAGACGAAGTGCCACTACTTGCGCTGTCTGATCGACCTCTCGCCGCTCCTTTATCTGTTGCAGAAGTGTCGCCTGACGGTTCAGGTTCTGGAGGTGTTCCTGATGATTGCTGCTTGCGTTTACGGTATTCTGATATGGACAACTGGAACAGTTGATTACTTTTGAATAAACAAGGGAAAATCCATGAATGAATTATTTGGAAACGGACACTCTATGTTATAATTATTCTAACCTTTCGTTTAACAGGAGGATTTGCTTCAGGTTTAAATGCAGGCGCTGGCATACTGTTCGGTACGACAGTTCTAGGGTCTTTCAACCGTTTCATTTCTTTAGGCGAAACTTCCTCTTCCTGCACCGTAGTTTCTTCATTATGTACGTTTTGGGTAAAGTGTTTCAATGGAGGAGAATCTTGAACGTCTGCAATCTGGTCTGAAGTTTCGGACTTTGTATCGATGTACGTAGTATTTGCCTCTTCGGTAGTCTCCTCTTTCTCGTCGTCAGGCGGCAAGTCATCTAGCTTAGCTTCCAACAATTCTCTTAACGCTGTCGAGAGCATCGACTTTTCTTCACCATTCTTAGATCCATCGACAGTATCCATATCAATGGTAGATTCTATAATAGCTGCTTCGAAATTCAGTTGACTTTTCGGAGCAGTCGTTGCTTCTGTTTTCTTACGAATACGTTCACTTAGTGGGGGAATGGAATGAAAAATTTTGGGTGGTTCCGCGATAGATTCTGCGTCCATGTTGGATGATGCGGATTCAAATATGGATTCTTCAGACGAAGTAACGAACGCGGACGGCTGTTCAGCCGCTTGCGATTCCTGACTCTGTTCTGTTTCCTTAACGCTGTCATCGATAAGATTCTCTGGATTCTCTGGATCAGGTTTACTTGCAAACTCCTGGAACACCTTTTCCTTGTGACTTATATTGAACGGTTCAAAAGGCGGCTCATACTTGGCGTCGTCTATCTCTTTGTCCTCAGATTCTGAATCCTCCTTGGAGCTTTCCATCAAACCCTCTATACCATCCATGCTCTTATCTCTTTCCGAACTGCTATCTATTTTCTCCTTGTAGTCGTTTCCATCATCGCCAGTAATCTTCTTCATCTGAGCTTCAACGTCGAATTCGTCGATTGACGCATTATCGTCAGACTTTATTTCACATTTTATATCCTCGGATCTTTTCACATCATCGTATTTGTCATTTTCAATCTTGACCAACTGGCCTAAACTATCGCCGAACTCTAGTCTCATTTCGGCCACCCGTTGTTTGAGGACTGCGTCCGATTCCATAACGGCAACCGGAGAACTCAAATCTTCCATTTCCATGTCTCCCTCGTTTTGATCGATAATCTCAACTGTACCCTTACCTATGTTCAAATGGTCGTCTTTGATACTATGCTCTCGCTTTACTTTGTCTCTCTGGTGATCAACTATTTCATCCTTAATAGATCGCAAATCATCCGTGAGGAAAGGTTTTGCTTCAAAATGTATGTACGTGTTGCACTCCATTCCATCGGCATCTTCTTTTTTCATCTCTGTGCTCCTCTCCTTCACGACCGAGGTGTCCATCTGCGTAACCATCATCGGTTCCTCGATCTTCACGGTTTTTATGTGAAAATCCTGAGGACTGTCTATCGAAATCTTCTGTCGCATATCCTCGTCTGATTTCACGTTTTCACGCGAATCAACTTCCTGCTTTATAGAGTCCATTGCCGCATGTTGATCGTCGTTCTGCTCGACCAATGGCGATTGTAACTGTTCATCGTGTAAATCGTCCTGCAAAAAGAATGAAGAAATTCCAATTAGAAAAATGAACACTATTATATCATCGAAAAAGAAGAAAACCCCCTTAATATGAAACGTAATGGTTGCATACTTCTGTGGGGCAGGAGGTTCTGTTACTCGGAACAGACTCAGGAACCAATAGGGTGGGCGTTGTTGGTGGAGTGTAATTATCCGAGGACAAGCTTTCCCTAGCTATTCTTCTTTTTTTCGGCGGGGCTACCATTTCGCTAGGTGGTGGACTCTCCGGTCGGCTATTCGGTGAATCGCATTCCTCGGAAATAGCCTGCCGCAACCATCTTTTCTTGGCAGATCCCGTAGTGGCAGGACACCCCGAGGTTCCACTAACCACTTGTCTGCGTTGCGGTGGGGAATCGCATATTCCAGAGACAGAATTAGCTGCCTGCACAAGAGTCGCCAGACTCTTGGCCGCATAGCTCTGGGTTAAAAACTCCGCAGACGAGTCTGTTGGTAAAGAGAAATCTGCAGAGCGACACAGGGGATTTAATGAATTTGATGCGGATGCTGGAGGCAACGACGGTAACGGCGACACCTGAGACACGCTGGTTTGTGGCGGATCTGGCGACTCTTTCAACCACTCGTTCATGAGAACCTTTTTAGTTTTCGGGAATTTGAAACCCGGAGCTAAAGGACCCACAGCTGCAGCAACGAGCAAACATGCCGAGGATAGAGGTGTCGAAGGGGTGGAACTTTGAGAGCTGCTGCTAGCTCCGCTATCGCAGGTTGGGCTTTTTACTGGCGTTGGTTGCCGTAAAGGAGGTGAACTAGGTCCAGGCGCATTGGAGTTTGCTAAAGCCAGTAATAGACCAGCGGCAGTTGGAATTCCTTGATGAGCCGACGTGGTTACGTTTTCATTCGTGTTTTTACCAGGCGTGTGCAAATGAGAAGAGTAAGCGGCGTCTCGATTTTGAGAGTGATTTTGGCTTAACAGAGGCGGTGATTGCATCGAGTTGCTCTCTTCTCCGGACGATTCGTCCGAATCCGCGGAATTCAATCTCGTTCTTCGACTACTGCTTTGCGACTGAGAGGTGGTCCTTGCTCTACCTTTTCTTCTTTTCCGCCTTAAAGGTCTCTCAGAATTTTGTTGTCTCTGCTTGGATTGTATTGCGACGGTATGATTATCCTCGTCGCTGTGCGTACCACCGGATTCCTTCCTTTGCGCATTCCGTGCCTGAACCTCTTGTTTCCTCTGTTCCGCTTTCTCGAGCCTCTCGAAAGCTTTCATGATGGCTTCCATCTTTCTCTCTTCTCTAGTCATCTTTTTTTTATCCTTCTTAGTCTCTGGCATCGACGGTTGGCTTATACTCGGAGAGGTTTGTGGTTGTTGAACCATTGTTGGGGCATCCTCCTTAGATACTTGTCGCACCGTATTTGCAACGGTAGTTGTAACTGTTGTTCTTCTCGGTGGTGCGGATACCGATGTCACAGTCGTTGTCGTTGTTGTTGTCAGCGGTGGCGGTGGCGGTGGTGGTGGAGGCGGCGGTGTAGGTTGCGCAATGATCGTACTGTTGGTAATCACAGACACGGAATCGCTGTCTTCGCAAATTGTATTACGTCTACCTCTTCGTCGCCTTTCCCGCCCGTCGGCATTTTCAGCTAATGCGCCGTTACTTCCTCTTCGATTCAACTGGTTTAGAGACATGATTTGGCATTCCCTTGGATTATTACACGCACAAACTATAGGCATCACGGGGCCGTTCGGATTAGGCGACAACAGTAGATCGTGCTGTTCGTGTCGAATCGTGATCTCAGCGTTCTTCTCAATCGCCGTGGTGGTAACGATATATAAATGTAACGTTCCCTTTTCTATGCAATGTTTCACTTCCGCGTTAGGCTTACAACTACGCCTCACAAATCTGGCATCGTTCCCGTACGTCCTGGTGTCTACACACACTTCCGTCCCATCGCGTGGCAACCGATAAAAGAATACGAAAGGACCTGGCCTCTGCGTGTGCTGCCTTCCTTGAGGATACGATGGTCGATGCTGTGTACTTAACATGTACTTCCCTCGTAATTCGACGACGGGCGTGTTTGGTGGTAGATACATCGTTGCCACCAGAAACTGCAGAAAAAATAACAATGGTTTTTTTTAACCACCTATTGTGGGTGCACGAATTAATCAACATTGTAGAACGTCATACTTACTCGGACGTTGTTGTTGTGGACATTGAGCCTACACTTTCCAGTGGCGAGAACGTTCATGTTACTCGGTCTCAAATCGCTGTGCGTGCCGTTCACTTTGATAGAAGATATCCTGGCTCTCAATTCCGGACTATAGTGATTCGTCACGGCCTCCTCGTAACGTTCGATCCATTGCCTGAGTGGTGCAACGTTGGTGCTCCATGCGTCTTGAGTGTCCTCCTCTTTGTCTTCCAGGCTCATTCTCCGTTTAGCCTTCCGTTTACCCGGGCCCCGTTTCGTTGCTTCTTTCTTACGAACCACACTGGATTGCCTCGGATGAGAATCCCTTCTCTGCCTTTTCGCGACGTTATTATTATTGTTGTTGTTATTATTGTTCAGTCGTCTTACTTGCGGCGGTTCGGATTTTCGTCGCTGAACTTGCTGTTGTAAAGTTCTTTTCTTTGAGATCGTATTCACGCCAACGTCGGTGTCTGCCGAACTGGTAGACGACGTATCAGACGACGTGTCCGAATTTAGCAACTCCTCGCGTTTACGCATTTGCAAGGCACGCGCCCTTTGCCTGTCGACGCGCCGTGGCCGACAAATTTCACAGAGGTACTCGTCAGGAATGTTAGAACGATCTATACCCATGCAATCAACGTGCTGCCAAACTCTGTAATCACATGTACGCAGATTCATTGATACCATACATTGAGCAGAGGGAAAGTGAATAGCGGAATAAGTAGTACATGTATACTTACAAGCATCGATCACAGCAGATCATGTAGCCATCATCGTGCTCAAAATCACTGAAAACGGTACATTGTTTCTTGTTAATATATTTCGATCAATTTATTTCCTGGTAGGTGATGCTTACCATATACATCTAGTAACACTGTCTTCGTCATCCCCTTCTCCTTCCGGAGCTGTTTCTGTTTCTTCACCCTCCAGTTCAACATCCCTGCCTGTCTCGCTACTGATAGCACTGGCTGCGTCGTCGTCCACGTTAGTGGCATTAACAACTGCGTTTAACAACGGTGTCGCGTTAGGAGTACAGGTTTCGAGAATCGTTGTGAAGTTGATTGGTTCGCGAGATGTACCTTTCCCATAAATATAAGGGTGGTGAGAAGTTGCGGCCGAACTTCCGGCACCATTGACGGGCTGTTTCGGATGAGACGGTGGCGATGGAGGCGATGGCGTTCGTGGCGGTGGTGCTCCATAATTGTGATCCTGTAGGACGTACTGAAGACACTATAATCAAGAATTGAGTGTTCTAGGAACAACTATATATGACTACAAAATGCAACAGTGAACACTGCAAAAATGATTTTGATTTGTTCTGCTGAAACTTTGTACCGTGTCTACTACAGTATATGTTACCTCGTAAGGAGGGGGTATTCTTATAACCGGAGACATAGGACGTTGTTGGCGTTCATCATCCTTAAGTTCGCGCGACTCGGCTTCGATTCTAGAAATATCGACAAGTTCAATTTATTCAGTTGATAAGGGAACTATAATGTAATTAGAATCAGTCGTATACGAGAATGTACTAACTTGTTCTCGGAATCCTGGCGAGAATCCGTGCTGGTTACTGGCAGTAACGTTTTTACTTGTCCAGATTGTTGTCTAACTTGTTGTGGGAATTGAGGTGTAGCGATAAGTTGCTTTTGCTGTATCGTTTGTTGTTGTATTTTAATAGGCTGATTCTTATGCATTAACGTGTTCGACGCAGCAATCTGTTGAGGGAGCAACGTTTTGATGCTTGGTTTTTGCGCGATCGAAGTTGTGGATCCCTGACTCTTCACTGCGGTCACGTTTGCATTTAAAGAGGTTTTAATACCGCCTACTTTCTGCGTATGATTCCTCTGTGCGGGTTTTTGTGGAGGTATGGTTTTAATGCACCCAGGCTGCTTTTGAGCGTTCTGAGGTCCCATCATGTTCTGCTGTTGCTGGATTATTTTCACTGGTTGCGAGTTCGGATTTCTATGCAACGATTGTTGCACAGCGGTCTGAGGGTTTGAAGTTTTTACCGTGTTTCCAACTTTTGGGGACGCGCCCTTCAAGTTGCTCTGTTGCAAATTTTGTACCTGATTCTTTGATACGCCCATTCTCATTACCATCTGCTGCTGCTGCTGTTGCTGCTGTATCTTCGAGTTCGCCACCTGTGCTCGTTGGCTATTGGGTATCGCCGTGACATTCGTAACTTTTTGGTGTATATTCGTAGCGCTATGACTCCTCTGGCTGTGCAGATTCGCCGTAGCCTGCTGCTGCTGTTGCGACGGCTTCTGTATTATTTGCTGGTGAGATTGTTGCTGCGCTTGCGAGGTTTGTTGAAGCAGTTGCTGTTGCATTTGAGACGAGTTCTGGTTATGAACTTGTTGCGGCTGCGATGTAACTTGCTGCTTGCTCGCGGTAAGCGTATTTGCGTTATTCGGAGCTTTAGAAATATTTGGAACGCTGTGGCTCTTGCAAACGTTCCCGATGGATTGCATCCTACTTGAATTGACCGTAGTCATGGTTTGTGATTTCTGCAAAGCTGCCGTAGACTGTGATCGCTGATGCTGCGTTGGCTGAATCTGTTGGACATGTTTTTGAATCTGTGACGATTGCTGCTGACACTGTACTTGCCCCACTACTTGCACCTTCTGTATACCAGCTACAGAATTGCTAGATTTTTGAACGTTATTCGCCGCTATCGTACTGATCGTCTGTTGTCTGGCTACAGCCACCGACTTCGGTGGCTGAACCTGTAACTTCTGTAGTCCCGCTTGCTGATTACCGGCGATCTGCTGCAGTTGTGCTTTATGATTGGGGTGATTACTTAACATTTGCAATGGTACCTTTTGATTATTGTAAACCTGCGTTACTTTCTGTGTGCTCGCGGTATTCGCTTGTGCTTTTTGGAGCGCCGAGTTCCCCTGCTGAGCCCTGTGTACGTTGGCATTATTCGTCACCTGATTAACGGAGAATTGTGTAGTTTGAGCAGTGCCTGCCGGCACTTGGGTCTTCTGTACCGTTTGGATCCTAGGTACGGAGTTTCTTTGAACGGTTACACCTTGGCTGACGTTCGTCACAGCCTTCATCTTCTGCAAGTTAACGGTCTGAGCCTGCCCAACGAGATTCTGCGCCTTCACGTGTATCCTTTGAACGTTAGGCAACGAAGCTGCGCCACCGGCAGCCCTGGCCGCGCTATTGCTCACCACGAGTTGAGAAGAGACCGGTTGAACCTTCAGAGGCACGGTATTCTGCAAGTTCGACACCGTAGTAGTTTGTTGCTGCTGGTGCTTGCCCTCGCAGGTTATCACCTGATTCTTAGCCGGCTGTTTGCTCGGTGTGGATACTGTCGCGTGCTGCAAGGGATAGACATGTGCCATTCCGCTTCCCGGAGATGGTGACGATTGGGCGCTTACAGAAACGTGCGAAACATTGGAGGAAGCGTTCAGTGTCAACGCAGCTGGCTGTATATGATGGCTGGACGAAGGTAATTTCTGCGAGATCACGCGAGTTGTCAGTACTTGGGTGGTATTCGTTTGGGATCCTGTAATTCTTTGCACCTCTCTGACGGCCTTTGCTACCGGATAAGTAACGCTAACCGATTTCACGGTGGAAAAAGAAATAACATGACCAGCTGGAATCTCCGAGGTGTTCTCCAAACACTGAAGGATCTGAGACTTGCCGGCATCGTCGCTCACAGTATCCACTGTGCTGAACGTTTCCTGACTGAGCGACGAGGACGATGGACCGTTGGAATTCTTCTTCTCGAGAGGTGTTTCTACCGTTCCCAGCTGCAAAACGAAGCTCATGGTGGTTTCAGTGCTCTGTGGAAAGCTGTCGACGCATTTCGTCGCGGTGGCATCGTTCTCGTTAGCATCGGTATGTTCGGCTGGGGATACCGGGGGAGGTGGGCCAGACCCTGGGGACAATTGTTCCCCACCCCCACCTGTTCCACCCCCCGATAACTTGATCACCGACGGGGTCGACGTCTTGGAGGCCTTTCGATCACGCCAACTGGAAACTCGAGCGAGTTAGGATCGAATGGCTATCCTCGACCGGCAGCTTGACGGAATACCGCGCTCTTCGAATCCGCTATTTGAGGGTCCTGAACCATAGGCTGCAACATACAATCGCAAATTTCCTCGTTATTTTCGACTCTAATCCGCAGGCCAGCAAATCGAATTTTTCGTAACGCTATCGGGGGATATTTGTGAAAGGATTCTCTGAAAGAGTTCACGTTTGTTTCTGAATAACAATATACCTCCAACGGCTGACTACCTTCGTACCCCAACCCAAACATCCCGCAAGGTTTCTTAATTATTCAGCATCTATGACGTGGTGGTGCAATATTAAAGGCTATCGATCCAGAAAGCCGTTTCCACCCGCTGTCTGGATAGGGCAACTAACTGGTTATCTAATATCGATCATCGTAGTTTTCGACGGATCCGCGTACGTATCTGTCAAACCGGTTCACAATCTTCTCTGTGTCGTGAATAGAGATGCTAGCTAACTACACAGGAGGAAGAAGAGATAGGTAGATATACAGTATTTGGTGTATTCGATTACGATAGCCCAGTATGAAACCGGTACACAGTGACGTAAAAATTACGACGGAGAAGAAAAAAGATCGAAAGGATTATTCTTGAGCACGTTTAACGATGATGTGTTTTACCGGAGAACCGGTTCAGAGTCGCGTGATACAATCGATTTAGATTAAAGCACGATTAAGTCATAAATCGATAGTAAGCCCACAACGCGCTTAATTACAGTTGTCTTAGGAATTCGTAAAAAAAACATTTGCTCCTGTCAAGTTCACACGTGCAGCTGGACTCCTGCCAAGTGTGGCTGTATGCTGTTGTACCACCACGAGTGCGTTATGTGCTCTCAATAAATTAGTATTATCAATTTCCTCGAGCAAGCTTGAACTCCGTTGGTGTAAACAGCCAACCGCACATAAAAATACGCGAAACTGACCAGTCATGGCAGCGTAAGTTATCGTCGAGCTTAATTCGCTCGGTGCTGCTATCGATAATAGGGAATAATGTAATCTGCGAAACAAGACCAACGAATAGGGAACTATTTAACGAAAGAATAGCTGCGTACGCGATACGCTGCGGATGCCCAACGTACGATTCTTGCAAATGTACTGAAGAATGTTAATTGCTCGATTAGACGTTAATCGGGAAAGTAGCATACGTTTACAGCTGCGTGGAAATGAAAATTTCCACGGTCAACAAAATTGGAGTCGAGCTCGCGCGACAAATGCGTGAATAGCAAGCAGTTTGTCCGGCGCACACGATACTTTTTCTACTGCACTCATTGTCTGTCAGTGGCACGTGCTGCTACTACTGAAACCC
Source organism: Nomada lathburiana (assembly GCA_963667235.1). NCBI lineage: Eukaryota > Metazoa > Arthropoda > Insecta > Hymenoptera > Apidae > Nomada > Nomada lathburiana. The sequence continues at coordinate 20,748,575 of OY763899.1, read as the reverse complement.
GTAACGTCAGAAGGGGTTGCGTTAATTTGGCAGTAGCTTCGATAAAAGGATACGATTGGGAATTGGGCATACAACTTGTCAGAAAAAGCATAAGTAATAAGTGCATCGCTATCGCGAGACTTGTTGCAATGGAACTCTAGCTAATATTACTTGGACCGTGTGAAATCAGGGAAATTGCCAGATCCAACTGTACACCTTGTATATAACAGAAGCAGAACTATACTCCCGTGGCTAAATATAAACGTTGTTTCAATGGTCACGCGTGGCAATATGCGAACTGGCTAATCAATGTTGCACGACGCACTCTATTAATTTACATTTGATGTTTAACAGATATTACCGACAATAAAAGCCTTCGGATCGATACAAGACATTTAATCGCGATACAACGATGCAATCCTAAAACCTGATAAACACTTTTCCATACAACATTGAATATTTGCGTGCAGGCCAAAGGTTTTGTCGCAATCAGAATCGGGGGAGCAATGAAGCTTCTTTGGGGATAATGGATTATGTGACCAGTTATAATGAAACAGCTGTGACGATTCAACGAGTCATAGCTGCAGTTTCGCTTGCGGATTCGCGACGGTGTAGAACGCGCGAGAGTGCAGTGCAGCAGGCCGGTTTGTCGCGTTGGCAGCAATGGTATTTGTGGCGACCTACTTGGCGTACCTCGACCCTTGCATTGATTCGATGCAAACCGAAATTATTCCTGAACGATTATCGCTGGATACTGACCTCCCTTCATCCATTTCTCTCTACCTTTTCATCTACGATGATCTGGATCGATAGATATTTGCTATACCATCACTTGCGCTGGAAGCACGAGTTTAGCAAAGAAACGTACTGTACGAATTTCTCATCTATTGCCTCTTCTGCTATTGATTAAAGTGAAAGTACCGCTCGAGGAAGCCGTGCGGAATAAAATATGATTAACCGATGAGAAGGAGCGTTTATAGAGAAGAGGGCCAGCCACTATTTTTTGCTGCGATGGAGCTAGAAATCATCTAATAGCGGAGTAACGGCTGGAAAAGCCCTCATTCGGAAAGATACTGTCGCACAGAATAGTGTTAATCGGTGGTGGGTCGACTGCGTCTCCAGCGGGTCGTTCGACGCTGAACAGTGACCCTTTCATCAGTATAGGTCTATTCGAGATTGCAAGTAAACGGAGTTTCTCTCGCTACCAACATAAGCAATCGTATGCCGATGTAGGCAGCGATGGAGCAGATTCGATTAGCCAGCGAGCCATTTACAAGAACAAGCTGGCTCCAACTAGCACGACACTTGACTAACAATTTATCTGAATGTCCAACTGCATCGTGTGTGAAATGCACACAGAACACATGCATGCTCCTATTGATTTTTTTTTCATGCATGCTAAGGTACCCTTTCCGTGGTAAATTGCCATTGCACGGTTTACGTACGGCTGCCCGTAATAGTAACCAATTCTAGCTACTTAATCATAGTCGAAAAGTACACGGAATCCAAGAGAAACAGGGAGTGAGATTGCAACGATTCTTCCCCAGCTTCAGCGATACTAACCGTACCTATTGCTAAGTACTACGTCGCTAAATAAACGTTCAACTTGTCGCTCTCCTTTTCTCTCCAACATGTTTCACCGAGTCTATCTTTCGCCTTGCGCGCTGCTCCTCTCGTCGAATGTTCTCCATCGAGGCAGAGCACGAGCGTATAACATACGGTAAGCCGTATACAAAGGCCTGATTGCCGGACACTCGGTGAAATATGCCAGTCCCCGCCAATAACCGGTATCTCGCTGTCCTCTCTTCGCTTTTGCGCTGTCTTCGCTACGCTTCCAACAGATCGGAGAGACGGAAGGAGGGCAACGCACAGCACAGTACAGACGCGAGAGAAGTCGAACAGAGAGAGCTGATGGAGGTGAATCAAGATACGAGACAATACTATGCGCTGGATAGACCGATGCCAGAGTGCGGATGCTTTCCTCTGCCATGGAATTTGCCATGATAAAACTTCTCCGACTTGCTCCTGTTTTCTCAAGTCTGCCTACTTTTCCCTACGATGCAAGACACCGCGAGGATAATTTGCGGGATTGGAAAATTCGGGAACTTAAAAGGTTCGCCGGGCCCAGAATGATCAGGGTACGTGGTAAAATTTAAGATCGTGAAGATGCTTGTTGTGCGAAGAAGAAGTTCCTCATTTCACGAGAGTTTCCTTACATTTTGATTAGGTTTCAACAAAAATAGTTAGCTACGCATGGAGTACAGTATCAATCTGTTTGACTGTCGCGGATAGTTTTGTTCCGCTTACAAGCAACGTGTGGTAGCGGAACAAGTTTGCGCTGCGGTTCTGTGGATTAATCACTTAGGAATGTGAACCCGCGGTGAAGGGGGACCGAAGCGCGTTAAACTGATTGAAAACGTTTGGACTCTAAAATAAGGGTTCAATGTATTCCCACTAATCAAGCTGCAGGGAGGAATGATTGAAAAAATCTGCGACGGATTCAGCATCGAAGAAGAAGTATTCGATAGCCGCAACATTGGAACGTAACGCGACTCTATGCATTATGTGGGAGGTCGGACGTACGGGGGACGAGCAGCGGAGATCCTGCATTGTGCACCTCCGCTATTACAGCCAAGGTTAATAGAGAAGCGAGTACCTCCTTCTCTCGTTAACACAAGCCGGACTGATTTTATTGCATTTCGTTGCACCTTGGATCCGAACAACGATTTAATGGATGACAATTTTTGCAACGTGAGATTTTCTTTCCTATATTCTACTTCCCGGCAGCTGTGTTAACCGCGGTACACGCTCTTCTGTTTATCGTGAATACGCCGTACCCATAGTTACCGCAAGCACCATTAATATACTCTGATGTCATCCCGAAGAAATGCATCGGTTCTTTGCGGCGTAAATCTTGCGAAATCGTTGTCGGTCTCGTGTTGCTCGATTTTCAATTGTATCCAATTATTTTCTGCAGGCTACAGTATCTGTTCTAAATGGATCTAAAAGGTACTGCTACATCGCTGGACCAGAAGAAACCAAATCATCGTTTTCGAACAGTTTTCAGAAAGCCGCTTTTCAAGCCTTCAGTTTTGAGCAGAAAAGAATTTAACTCGACCATACGAATAGTTTGTTGGATGGACGAATGATGGGTGTCATCTACCCTAAACTATACTAAGAGAGAATCGGTAAACCCGGACAAATCTAAATACTTTGTCCAATACCAAAGTATGGAAAGAAAGAGTAGATCCTCTTGTACGGCTCCTCTTCTGGTTTTCTTGCGAATCAACTATGCATGTGTCGCGCGTGCCCGTCACTGCACGAGAACTTCCCTTGCGGTCGATACGATTTCACCTCGTAGCAAGCAAATGCTACCACCAGAGGCGTACACCACCAAACGAAATTTCGACCTCGATGGGAACATTTCAATTTTTTCCTTCGTTCCGTTCGATCCATTGCAAATGAAACTGAAATGTTTAATTAGGCTTTAAAGGATTCCAGTCTCTAAACAACGGAACAATTATACAATAAATGATAGAAATATGCTCTCTTTTACACTTGGGAAAAAGTAATTGCACGGAAAGGAAAAAAGGATGAAAAAAATTTTTAGTACCTGGTTCGAAGATTGTATCGCAGGGTAAGGAGGAATTGGATGAAATTATTGCTATCGATTGATAGCCGATCTCCCTATAGAGAGTTCGTGGCGACGCCTGTTGGTTACAGGCAACCACCCCCGAACATCATATCTACACACATACCCCACAGCAAGTATTCCTTGTTTGATTCTACAAATGATTCAAACGACTTTGCGCTAAAGGGGCTTGATCCGGCAAAGAAAAACCATTCAATTTACACTGAAATATTTGTAAATGAAATATATGTATTATTTGCAATCCGTTCTAACGAGTCCCATCGAGGACTCGAACTCTTTATCTCCACCCCCAAAATCGTGCCATGTTCCTGTCCCAACATCCGAAAAATGTGTTTCATATCCCTCGACAGATTTGATGAACACGTTACATCGATTACTCCAATTATACATTCCCAAATTTTGTGGAATTGAAACGAATACCGACAAACGGAGAACAATAAATTGAGTATCGTAGAAAATCTATAAATTGCGGATTCACAGTGGACGGGCAGTGCGACGAAGGTGAGATATGCAGAGGAGAATTCGGCGTAACAAAACGGAGAGCTCGCACAATTTCCGAGGGAGGGTGGCAAGGGAAAATAGAAGATTCAAGAGTAGAATTGGAAGGGATCAGGAAAGGATTAAGAAGAAAAAGAAGCAGAGAACTTGACGAAAGTAAATGGAGAAGGGGGAGGGGGGGGGGGGTATACGAACGGAAGGTTGTACACATATTGTGTATATATACAAACCACCACAAATATACATTTGCACAAACGTATACAGAACGAGAGATAGAGTGAGACCAAATGAACGACAGGGAGGGAGAGTGCGCGCCAACAATATGGCTGCCTAAGGAAGAAATCAGCGCCGTCTGGCAGATTTTTCTATTCCCGCCGTAAAATAATTTTTAATATAGACACCCTCTCCGATAGATTAAGCATGTTAAAAGTATTTCTAAATTGTACACCGAATTTTATGTATTTCCTAATTGTACAAAGAATTTCATATATAACTTTCTAACCTCGTAATGCGAAGCACCATTCTAAATAATTATTCGTAAAACCTTCACCACAATGATGATACTTTGAAGAAAAGTCTCTGCATTACTTAGCTGTGCAAAAATTAGAGAAATTATCTGAACCATCGCTGTCATCCTACTTGCATAAAACATAAACTTATTATCATACTCTTGTGCATTGGACACCAAATATCTATTATGGAATTTATTTTACGTTCGTTATTCATTCGTTCATAAAATGTGAATGTCATAGAAAGGCAGCTTTAAATGACCCTCATATTCATTTATGCCTTTGATTTGCTGAATTTTTTTTTGGTTGTAGATATGTGCAATGTAGATTGTATATTTGTATATTTCCATAAAATCTATAGAATAAAATGGTAGAACAGCAAAGCCACATCTCCTAACATATGAAGAAAGTGAAAAGCAACTTGGATAACAAAAAGTTGCATAAAAAAATTGCATGGTTTTAACTTTCATGTAACACAACCAATTGATAATCACAACGACAGGATAAATTATTGATAAACGTGAAGAAAACTATGAGATAATCAAATATAAACATGTAAACATAACGCGAAAGTTAATAACCACGTAACTTTTGCAACTTAAGTAGTATATGTATGATGTGGTTGACCTGTCTCACTCACCATTTTACCTATCATTATTGCCACCATTCAGAAACGAAAATTGCAACAGATATTTTTTAAATGTTTGTATTATTACAAAAAGACGACAATTAAGTGAAGCTTTAATCAATCTACGATGCCGAAATCTACGTTTCGCGATGAGAAATTTTTTTTTGGTTAAGTGAAATATGACTTCAAGTTGTTTAACACGACATAGTTATTAAGTTAGTTAATAACATTACGACAATTTAACTGTACCGTGTTTTCCAAGATAATTTGGAGGAAAACACAAAACACAAAATGATTTGAATGTCACAAACGATTTATGATACGAACAGAATGGAGCATTATAATTGCTTTCCGTATGACACTTCCATTGAATTGTTGCCACTTGTTACTATAACTGCGATTCCACAATTCGTTAAGACAGTCGAAATCCATAAAAATGCATTGCTTACCTTAATATGACAGGAATACAGAAGCTCACTTTAAACTTGGATGTAAACACAAGCATTTTTTAATGGAATTGACACCAGGGCAGCTTAAATAATAAACGAAAAAACACTGTTTACATCGCGAACAACGTTACTTCACTATTGGAGATTTAATTACGTTATTAAATACCACAATAAATACGTGAATTCACGATCTCTTCGGAAAACATCCATCGAAAACTAAAGATGGCAGCCATTCTTCTGTACAAAACAAAGGTTCACATCCACGGACTCGCAAGCAATGAAGCCTCGAACCCAGATAACTTCCGGCGCTGCTGTCAGCCCGCCATTTTCAATTATTCCAAAATGTACAGACTTGTTCCCAAAATATCTACAGTGCGATTCGACTTCAAGCCTGAATTGCACTATTTACTATTTCCCAAATGTGTACCTGCAATTTTATTCAGTGAAACTAAGGAAGATATTTATTTTTACTCACGTATTAAACATTCGTGATGTTAGTGCTAGAAATTACTCACAGCTGGCGTTTGAATCGAATAGTTGGCTCAAAATGCCACCTAGAGTCAAATAGGAGAACCAACTTTCTATTGCCAACTTCAAGAGAAGTGAACTAAGGACTTTATATTGGTCTTTTTTGCTGGATTGAAAGAAGTACAGAAAAGTTATAAGATTCACTTAAAATATAGAATATATAAAATATACTTCCAAATATATCGACGAAGTTTATTTATTTTCCCTAACTCTCTTTAAATTGCCAGTCCTATATGTCAATAGCCCGATCGAAGTTGACTGGTATTTAAATAATTATCGACATAACGTCACTGATAAAGTTGGTAGTATTTATCTGTCTTGTATAGGGTGAAAACTCTATAATACAATCCTTATTACTTGGGTTATTGATTTCTGTCTATACAACATACATTTTGGAAAAATATTTTTAAAGTGTTCTGCGAGGAGCTTTAAATATTCTTTCTCTTGCGTGAGAGTTTGTATAACAATTTGGTGATGACCGATGTAGAAATATTATCACTAAATTTTAAAAACGAATACAAATATTGTTACTTTGAAAATAGTAAAAATAAATTTACATATACGATTACTGCACTTCCAAAGTCAATCCATGCAAATTCATGCTAAACAAACTTTTTCAATCAATTTTTAATAAATAGCAGGGTACTAAATTTGATATTAAAATTGTCATATTAGTAAACAAGTACACTAAAAACATTTGATGCCAAGCTATTTTTGCTGTTGCTAGGATAAGAAGAACAAGCTTCAAAGTAATACGTATAAACTGGCCCACCAATAAAATTGGATTTTTTTTCCATTTAGACATGGCAGACACAGATCCACAATTAAAAAGACTTTTACTTCCTGCAGAAGAGACTCTATTTGAACAATTATTAAGATTTGGACTATATATCGGAGCAATATTCCAAGTAATATGTTTATTGGCCATAGTAGTATATCAGACAGGCCCGTCTGATGGTGCAGCTGCTTTGAAGGTATTTCAATGAATGATTGAACTGATTAACTTACCGATTCTATTATATCACAAACTGATTGCAGGATGATCCAAGTGATGTAGAATGTTCGGAAAACAGTCCTCAGGTTACTCCAAGAAGGCCTCATAGGCCACGAAAGCAGGAAAAGAAGAAGAGACGTTAATTCCTTTTTTTGCTCGAATCTAAAAGTACATTGCACAATTAATTCACAGAAAACATCCTCTTTAAAAAGTATATATGTTCTTTTGTTACGTGACCATTGATACCTGTTTAAAATATTTCACTTTGTGCAAAGTAATAAAATATTCGTTGTAAGCTATGTATAGTTAGAAGTAAAATAAAATTATTTATAAAAAAAATGTTCCATTTTAGTAAACACATTTTTTCCCTTTTACTCTTTAAATTGGAATCGAATAGTCGTATATATTTTTCAATTAATGTACACGGTGTACAATATGTCTAAATAAGTCTATACTTACATTTTACTATTTTCCATGTTATCGCAAGTATAGCACGGGTTTCTAACCGTAACTACGACTTTTTGAATTTCTTCTGCCCGTTACCTTCCCCCCTTTATCGAAGTTTAAAATTTCGATTAAAATAAAAAATTGATTGATCGATATATCGAATTGACGAGCGCGATCTATGAGCAACAAGTAGAAGTGATATTTGAAGAAAGTGAAAACGTCGCTCAGCATTGTGCTTTAAGTTTAACCTTTCTTTTCTTATTTAGATGTATATCTTTCAGTATCTTACATTTTCCAATGCATAATAAACGGCAGAATGAAGGCAATGAAAAGAATTGTAATAAAAAATGTTGACCGTTAAGCCCGAATACAGTGAATGGAACAGTGTGGTTTGGTCTTATGACTGGGTTTAACCCTGTAAACTTAATGAAATATGTGACAATATATTTTAAATTGTGTTCCCTATCGAAAAATGATCATGTTGCATTCGTCGGGATCGTTGCCACCGCAGGATATTTTGGCGGAAGTAAGAAAATTCATTTCTGGGGCAGTCCGACCGACTCATAGTACAAGCACCCTCGATGTTACTCGAACAGCTTTATCTTTGCTACGAAATGTACCTGCTGCCAAAGATGCAGTACTCGAGTACTTTTGTAATGTATTTTTCGTTGCTGTTACCAAATACGTTCGTCAAATTGAAGTAAGTTTCAAGAACATTTGACGGTGCCTATAAACACGACTAATATTTCAATAAATTGTATACCAATTTCACAGACGAATCAACATCTGGCCATTTGTGAAGAAACTATAATAGATGAAATTCATACTGTCTTAAGTAGCTTTATTAATGGAAATCCTGAAGCATGGGCACCAATTATTTCAGCATGGTCATTAGAGTTATTAGGTATGTTATAGATGTGCCTTTTGATGATTCAAATCCACTTGCTAGAACAAAGGTTACATATTGTTGCAGGTAAATTATCGTCGGATTATGCAAAGCGAGGCAACTTGCCAGTCAATGCTGGAATTAATGACTTTCTTCAACAATGGATGTCTTGCCGTGCCACTCGTACATTGATCGACATCACAGCTCAATGTCTTCAATGTCTTATGCATTCGGATACAGAGTCTTGTATCAAAGCATTACTAGATACCAGTGTATTACATAGTCCTCATTTTGATTGGGTGGTTGCTCATGTTGGAAGTTGTTTTCCAAACACAGTTATTACCAGAGTATTGTCTTGCGGACTGAAAGATTTTTGTGCAATGGGACATGAACACAATATTAAAAACCCGAAACTTAATTCTGTAGTTGGAATTTTGGGACATTTAGCTGGCAGTCATTTTCAAGATATTAAGGCAGCGTTATTAGATTTATTTAAAGTAAATACTATATTAAATGCTGCAGCATTAACAGTATGATTTTTTTCAAAATCTGTGTAATAAATGATAACAATGCGACAACTTTCAGTGGAGCTTAGAGGAGGATGTAAATGTTGATGAAGATACCATGAACCAAAAATTGGCTACTGTTCCGTTTCTGCTGAATCTTGCATCCCTTTCACAAACTCTTTTAAAAGCAATAACTAGCGACGTGCTACAAACTTGTAAGTAAACCCATTAATTTCCTTGGAAGTAAGCTATAATTTGTCTGACTTTTTGTTCACAGTGAAACCAGACATCATACCGCAATTAGCACTGTTTGCATCAGACTGGTGCAAGTATTTCGATAATCAGCCAGAGATACTGATAGACTTAACTGTCCATTTATTATTAGGATGCGAGCAAGGAGCTTCTCAGATAATAAATATTTTATTAGATACAAGTTTAAATACCAGTAACGTTGGGTATCATAGCGTTAACGCAGCACAAAGTGTAAAAAACGTGTGCTCCGAAATATTGGAGCTGGTGTTACAGGAAATCGATTTACTTCTGAGAAAACATGGGCCACAGTCTGCAAACATTGCTCTATTAACTTCTATCAAACAAGAATTACCAGTGATTCTACCACTGCTTCTCAATCAAAATCCATTGCGAGTTCAAACAACCGTTAGGTTCTTGTGTTTTCTTGGGTGTCAGAGTCCCAATATATTGGTATCTGCAGCGTCGTATATGTTAGTCAAAGTTGTAACAACTTTCCATCTTGCTGCTCTTATACGACTTGTTTCAAACAACGTCGTACTATTCTCCTCGAATAAGTCCGAAACCGAAAATGCGTTAACTAGTAATGGTTACTTTACACAAATAGTAGAGCAAGCACTTAGAGAAATAAATTACAAAAATGTTATGGAGAAACAAGAAATGAGACAATTGTTTCGAAACCTCACGGTTTTGTTAAAGTAAGTGCATTAAAAATCGATGTTACATTACATCTCTTACATGTTTATACAATTTCTCTGGTCTAGGTGGGAAAGATCTAACAAAATAATAGTCTTTCGATCAAAAATGATAACGCAGTCTATAGTATCCAATTTGCACAAAATTTCTGCTTTGTTAACGAAGACGTCGGACTTTGATCTGGCCAATGATGTTGCTAAAATGTTAGATTTATTTAGTATGCCCGAAAAAGATAACTTTACTCCAAATGTCGAACTAACTTTAAAATTAACAAGAGCTGTGATTCAATATTTCTTTTTATGTATAGCAAAAGATGGTAAGTACTGAGGTCCTCCCGTTTTTCCTTTTAAAGTATTCAGGGTCAAAGAATAAAATGGAATGATTTCCTTCAGATATCACGAAAAAGGAACAGGGCGTGAAAATTGTTTGCCACTTATTGAAAGATTTAACTTCGTATTCGCCGTGCGCTCGAGTTTTGGCTTTGCGGGAAATTTTGGTACACAGTATTAATAATGATCCTGCTAAGTACTTTGAAGCAAAGGAAAAATTTGAACCGAAATTCGAGGAAGCATTGCTCTTACATCAAAATCATAAGCAGGTAAATATGGTGAATTTGATGCCCATTATTGAGCATTCTATAAATTATATTCTACCTAGGTTACGAGCACGATGTTAGCGCAGAAACATTCTTCTGTCTTTCATGCTGGAGTGATAGGACATGGTCCTCGAAGACCAATGCCTGAGAATGCCATTGATACAGAGATTATTGTGTTAAACAAAATATTATTGATAGACGTAATAAAGGTAAGTCTTCTAAAAGTACATATTCTAAATGCAATTTTCAAATGACAATTTATTCAATAAGTATGTCCGATAGGCTTGTTGTAGTAATCGAGAATCCGAACGATATCCTGTGAATCTAGATGGCCTAACGATGGTCAGCTTATTATTAGTCGAACTAGTATCACCCGATGTTATGTACAATGGATTGCCGTGGCCCGATGAAGAATTTACAAAAGTATGTTTGACGATTTTCAGATAATAGAATTGCCTTCTTATTCTTATTCACTTTGAAGGTTACTATAGAAAGAGATTTACAAATCCGCCGAACATTCAAAGACGTGCCATTATTATGGACATTACTGGAGTTGACGGCCTGGTACAGGCCAGCTTTAGCTTATTGTTCAGTTCTACTGAGAGGTATTGCTGCGACAGTTATGGCAAACTGGAATACAGAAGAAGGTGTACTGCTCGTGAGCGTCATGGCACTCGGCCAACTATTGCCACCTCCATTGGCAAGCATAAGAGATATTTTACCCGTTTTGGAGCTACATCAGGTAGGTCACCCCATTAATCGGTTACCTGATGACACTATGGATTCTGATCAAATTTCCTTGCAGATAAGTACTATAATGAAAGAGTGTGTGTGGGCCTATATGCGCGAGAATGTTCCATCGCCAGCTCTTTTCACGCGAAGCGAGGGAGCGAACATAGCGTGGCGAGATACGGATAACTCTACACCGAATTCTCGATTCATTGAAACTCTTCGTTTAGTTTTGTTATCCAATATTCACAAGTTGGGTCCCCTTTATGCTACTCTTTTTTATCATGGAAACAAAAATTGAATTTTTTTGATGGAATGCAAATTATCTTTACCCATATATTTCTATAAGTAGCTTTTTCCATAAGATATACTACCGGATCATTTTAATTAGTTGTATCTGTCGAACGGCGAACAACTTATCAGTTAATCAACTGTATTCACTGATTTTATATTTATTTTAAATGGTATCGTGATTCAATACGTTTAAACATTAAGATTCTCTTTCGCTGTTCTGGTATCGGGCAACAAATACATAAATATACTTTCGGCCATATTTCAATAACAGTCCTACATGTAAAATAAAAGGTACTATTTCTATTACATAAAATAGAAATTAATTTTTACTAATATCCGAATACAACACTAAATAATATACAGTTTATAATACGTTGTACAAACACAATGCACATAACTTATAAATATATCCCTTCGGTTCTCAACTGATTCATTAAACGTAGCTAGCTTCGCTTGCAATGCAATTGAAAGAGAAATGGGTTCTGTAGGTCGGATGCAAGAAGGAAAAGAGGGCAGAAATAATAAGCTTTAATTTTTATAAAAGCACATTCTCCTAAATACGTACAGGAAAGAAATGTTAATTCAGCTTGTATCATTACTTATGCAGGAATGATGATATCTATAATGAGCGAATATTGTACGAATACCCTAGGTGGGTGTCTCGTCCTGAGGAAATGATTACAGATTATGCAGTGGTTCGACTTATATAAACGTCATGTTTATAATCGCGCGTTTCTTTTAGAGTCTTTTTGCACGGCTCCGCAACACCCGGAGCATAAAACACTAGTAAAAAATGCTGAAAATATTTAATTATTTTCTTTCTATGTACACTGCTCGTTGTATGGAAGGTATTACATCCTTGTAAGTAAATTCAGAGCATTCAATTAGCACTGAATGCCTGTATCTACATTCGAGCATTCTATGTTACGTTACGTTCGGGCGCGAACTTGTACGCTTTGCAACGTGTCGCATCGTTCGAAATGTCTTCTAGCACTGGTTAACACAGCGTAGAAGCATTATTAGTATTTCTCATATAAAAGACGGTATTGTTTTTTTTTTATGATGCATAACAGAAACAGTTAATTGCAAAATCCGCACATGATGGTCACGGAACTAGTGCATGGCAAATATGAAACGATAATCAATCAAATATATTTTTTAAGTATCCGATAACCGTGAATAAAAGAATTTTTATGAAAAAAAAAAAAAATATCACATAGCATCTATGCGTATTTATGTATATGTGATTCTTTAAGCGGCAGAGAAGGAATGAAAATGTGCGATTTGATTCATATTGAAGACCTCCCATTACTCGTCGAGTAATCAACAGTATTTAACGCTGAATGGACTTATTTTATAATAAATTATTATTCAGTTCTTTAGAATTAAAAAAGTTCACTTTTAAAGTCTATGTAAGTTATGTTTAGAAAAGTAGTGTACTCATACCACCCATTTCACTTTGTTCTTTAACAAAAATCTCGAAGTACTGGTATATAATTGTAACGGCGAGTAAAATACCAGTACCTGAACCGATTGCACCAAGGAAATCAGCTAGGACAGACAAAGCACCGATACACAATCCACCAAACGCTGCAGCAGTTGGAATGTATCTGTTCAATTCGTGAATCATGGAATTGTTTCTGTGGCCTTTCATTACCATTTGTTGTTCTATCAATTGTTTCGCAACCTGAAAAACAATTTCAATAAATGACAAAGAAACAAAATTTGTTTACAAAGAATAAGGAACAATTTAAGGGAAGGTAGCAATCGAAGGTAAATACACACCGCTTTGGCTGAGCTGCCAGAGACTTCGATCCACGTTTTAGAAAAGAATGCGCAAGATCCAAGCATAAAGAGAATATACAAAAAGGCATGAATCGGGTCCTGAAGGATATGTCCCACAGATTCTGGCGGCGATAAATAATAACACAACCCTCCGACGGGATAAGATCGTGCCGGACCGCCACCGCCGATGTCGGACCATACTCCCAACAGGTTGACAACAATATTTCCTTGGAATTTCACGGCAAGCATTTGTGAGATAACATATAAATTGGATACTAATGCAGATTGCAGAATGATAGGAATATTGCTTGTGTAGAACAATTTAATGGGATAGCTGCTATATTGTCCCCTATATCTGGCTGATTTGATTGGCAAATCAACACGGAAGCCCTGCAAATGGAAATGTAATTATATGTTTTGTCTTTTCTGTGTGTTCTTCGAACCAAATAGTTCCATTGCCATACCTGGAAGTAAATAACGATGGCAAACACTAAGATGGTGGCGAGTAAATTCATAAGGTTGGGAAGGTTTTGCCTATAGAAAGCTTCGCGGAGGGCTCTGACTTTATCTTGCCTTGTAGCCAACAAGTGGAACAGTGCAATTACGGCGCCCTCAAATTCCGTACCACGTCCTAAAAGTATTTACATAAAATTACCACTTTTCCAGTTTTTTCACATTAAAAAATGCATATTAAGAAAGAAATGGAAATGAGATATACCTGTATTAACTGTAGCTGGAGAAAATGCTTTCCATACAATTGTCTCACAAATATTTGTAGCAATAAACAGAGAGATTCCACTTCCTAATCCATAGCCCTTTTGCAGCAATTCATCCAGCAATAACACAATCAATCCAGCAACAAACAGCTGGATGATAATTAATAAGCAAACACCGGCTCCAATTTCTGTCGGATCACCATACATACCGGTCATTACGTACACAATGGCTTGGCCAACGGTAATGACCATTCCAAATACTACAAAAATGAAAAAATAAATAACATGTATAACAAATTTGAAAAGCATTAACATTTTGATGAAATGCAGCAGAATTTTCTTACATTTCTGAGCACCATTAAATAGTGCCCTATCTTTTGGTGTATCACCAACTTCTATTATTTTTGTACCACTCAACAGTTGCATGATCAAACCAGATGTAACAATAGGGGAAATTCCTAGTTCCATAAGGGTACCTCTATTTGATGCCAATATAACTCGAATCCAATAAAAGGGATCCGCGCTGTCTGAAGACATAATACCAAACAGAGGAATCTGAAAAAACAAAGGAATATGAATGATAAAAAAAAGGATATACACAAATTCAATGTATGTACTTTGGATGAAACATCTCTTACCTGACAGCATACTAAGAATATGAACAAGGTAATTGCGGTCCATAATACTTTTTCTCTAAATTGAATCTGAAAGAGTATTTGAGTTTAGTTTAGAATCATTACCAAGGAAATCATTTAAATTGAAAGAAAATATCTAAAAGCAGACAGAGTTGGCCAACAGGCGGCAAATAATCAACAACCTTTTCTAAGAAAAACAAGCACACATAGATTGCACGCAAGGAACGTGAAAAACGAACAAATCGACAAAATACAGTATGTAAGGGTGTGCATATAAAATCGAGAATAGAAGTGAATTAGTAGAAACTTACTTTCCGTTCCGGCTTCTCTATTTCCGGGAGTATACTGCAAAACGGTTTTATCACCTCCAGAAATTTGACTGAAAAGTGCGTGGAAAAAGATTAATTTTTGTGCCTAATATAATATCCAAACGGCCGAGAGAATATTAGATTTCCAATAGAATGAACAATATGTTTAAGAAAGGAGAAATCGAGAGGTTACGATCACGGTTAATCACGGCGACTTATAATACACATATAATCGTAGATAAAACATTTTCTTATTTTTGACTGAAAATTGTGTACTTACATCCCATTTTGAGTCCGAGGTGTAACTATTTTAAAAGAACACGATTCTATGATGCTCCTCGCTTACTCTTCAATCAACAATGCCGCGGCGACACTCGATCAACGAAAGAATTCAAGAAGTAAATCTGGCCGCGTATGCCCGACTGGCAAACCGTAGCAAGTCGTGGCTCCCTTCGACGACACGTATCAATATGCTATTGTCACGTGACCTGATGATGTTGGCCGGCACGGCTAAGAAATTCCAACAAGTGATGTTAGATGGCGTTGAACTCAAAATCAAATGTTCAGAAGAGCGCCGCGGGTAAAATACTTTTAAAAATTGTTCATTTCAAACATCAGTAGTTAAAATCTTAATTTGTTCTAGAGCAAAGAAAAATATATACAAATTATTATCAAATTTTCAATCGTAATCGTGTACAAGTTGAGGATTATTCATTTCTTAAAACATTATTAACTTGCGAGCATTTAAAACTAAAACTGAACTCCTAGACCACTTTAATGAATTTTCCATTTAAAATACGTAATATGTACATGACAGCTGTAATTTATATTCTTGTCGAGCATTACAGAAATATTTTCAGGACTTTAACTGTTTGCACAATTAAGTAACACTAACACATATGCGTACTTTGTAGAATCAATTGCATATACCAACAATCGTATTTTCAAAATTGAAAATAAATTTTAAAAAAGCAGGCTTTTAAGTAGTAATTGCACCGTAGCTTTTGACATGAGAAACTACATTCGTCATAGAAATTCGAATACGAAAAACCGTATAACATTCAGATAGGTATATAATAGGTATTGGAAATCATTATAATCAAAAGTTATGTAATTCTCAATTTCATTTTCCGCTTGACAAGACGGATTACATTTGGAGATAAAAAAAATATTACCTAACAATTGAATATCTCTCTAATGAAATGTCGTAACTTTAATGTAAAATTATTAAAGCATAAAGTTTAAAATTCAATAGGAAAATTTTATAAATGCGTCAGTAACTATACTGTATAAACTAAAGTTCTCAATCTATCAAGTATGCAAATAATATTAATTTTGTTTGCAGCTTACAGCATTTATTCTAAAAGAATTGCTGCATAATTTACGGTTATCGCAAAACTCGGTGAACGTATGGCTACTATATAAAGAGCTAAGCAAAGTAACAGTCTCACTAACTTTTTTTCCTGACGTCGCGTCTTACCGTGCTGGCATTATTTGGTTGGTTGTTTATTTAAAACTCGGAAGCATTATTCCATATACAATGGGATACATTGTTCGCAATATTTTATTTCTTGTTGTGTATCTTGCTTGCTTCGCTCGATGTGGGTAAGTATTCCCATGTGGTGTAGAATGTAGTTCATACCTCGGAAGTGTTATCATCAAAATCGTGTACCATCAAACATATTGTGGTGTTAATATTCTTCTCGCAATTTTTTTTGCAATTATTATTTTGTAATATTGAAAATATTGATGCTACATTTGTCATTTATAGATCGACAAGTAGGAGGTGCAAGAACAATGCTGTACTCTCTATTGAACCCATAGTAGGTCGATTTGTGCATAGCGAGGGTCCTCATTGGGACAATCACAACCAGAAGCTCTATTTTGTTGATATTGAAGCGCAAAAAATATGTAGATTTGACCCTGAAACAAAAGATCTCTTCTGTATTTATATTGGTAATGTAATAATTTAAATAGATACTGCACAGAAGAATGCAATTTATTTTCTAATAGTGTGCTAATTTTTATTGATGAACTGATTATGATTAGCAAATGGGCCAGTTGGAGTTGCTATTCCAGTTCGAGGGGAATCCGATAAGCTTATATCTGGTAGTGGAACAGACTTTATTTTAGTTACGTGGAATGGGCAAAGCAACTACACAAAATCCAATCCTGAAACCCTTGCCATTGTTGATCAGGATCGCAAAGGCACCAGATGGAATGATGGAAAAGTTGATTCTTCTGGAAGATTTTGGGGTGGTTGGTTGGAGGATATCCGTCAAAAATTAAAATTTATATATCCTATATGGATATATCCTATATGTCATACAACAATTTTTTTGATTGTTGCAGGAACAATAGGACCAGAAAAAAATAATGTTGTTGCACCTAATGAGGCATCTTTGTATCTCATTGATTCTGATTTCAAACCAGAAAAAAAGCTATCTCCTGTTACAAACAGTAATGGATTAGCTTGGAATCTTCAGGATGATATATTTTACTATATAGATACTCCAACGCTTCAAGTAGCAGCATTTGATTTTGAGCCTATTAATGGAACTATAAGTATGCAATCAAAATGGAAAAAGAGATGTGTTACATATAAAATACAGAATTCACATTAACTTAGCTGTAAAAGCATTTATAATAAATATAATTAATTTCAGGTAACAAGAGAATTGCATTTGACCTTCAAAAGAATAACATTTCTGGATTACCAGATGGAATGACCATAGACACGAATGGAAATCTTTGGGTGGCTTTATATAATGGAGGTGGTGTAAGTGTTACTTTACAAGTTTATTTGACTTTATACACCCATTGGTATGCTCATGACTGATATACAGGATGAGGCACTAACTATTGCCACCTACAATAACTCAGGAAGTATGATAGTAGCGGAAAAGTTTTCGAAATGAAAGATGCATGGAACAACAGGGGCTTTTTTTTAAATAGAATGCTATGTTTTGTTTCCTGTTTTCTGATAGCGGCTATTGAGACAAATCCAGCAGGGTGCAACATTAAGGTCTTTGAAGGTCAGCAAAGGTCATTTATGAAAAAAAGGCAAAATAAACTTGCGTTTACAGAAGGTGTTCAAAGTTATTGCCATTGGTATCTATGCAATGCTGCAATCTTCTATTTCTTATCACTTCGGCACTTATCGAATCACATGTTGGAACAATTTATTGTACAAATGTATTCAATTGTACGGCATGTAGGGTTGAGAACGTTGAGGATATCAGGATAAAAATACAATATATTTTTAAGAAATTCATAAACAAAATTTTTTATAATTTTATTTAATTTTAGTATTTTTTATAATTTTATTTTATTTTTCTTTTGTCCCATGCATCTTTTGTTTCGAAAACTTTTCTGCTACTGTCATACTTTCGGAGTTATTGTTGGTGGCAATAGTTAGTGCCTCACCCTGTATATACATGTATAATCAATCAACAGGTGGTTAATGTGAATCCTGATACCGGCAAAGTATTAAGATCTGTGGAACTTCCAGTTAAGAAAGTAACTAGTTGTACATTCGGAGGTCCCCTGTTGAATATATTATTTGTAACAACATCCAGCCGTGATTTAACCAGGGATGAACTGGCAGCGCAACCTTATGCTGGATATGTCTTTAGTATAAAAGGTTTAGGAGTTTATGGTGCACCTGCAAATTCATTTAAACTATGAGCAATGATTTTTAAATGGGATGTTATCACTGATTTTAATCAATTTTGAAGATACTATTAAGAAAGGAAAGCAAACAATAAAGACGATTAAGAGAAATTATAATATTTGTACCTTTAAAATACTATTCTCCTACATATAGAGACTAATTTCATCACATTGCATCAAAATAATGAGGTATTGTTATATTGTACTTATATCTTCTATACCATTGCACTTCTGATAGTGCAGTTATTTTTAGATCTTACGTTTTTCACGGTAACCTTACTCTAACCGATACTTTAACATTGTGCATTATCATGAAGCAAATACATTACTCCGCCTTTTAGTGTGATTTTTCAGCACAAGGCTCTTATCTGCCTGATTGTAAGTTGTGATATATATAAAGTAAGATTATTCTTGCTTAGCATCCACTTGTTCTTTGAAGACCATTGGTCACGACAACGTGTTACATTCGATAGTTTTATCATTTATTTTAATTACGAGCAAGTTTTCATATAAAGTTATCGTCATCATACAATAAAGGTAATACTGTAAACATTACTTAATTGCATGTGTGAGTGGTGAGCAATCGCATTCACTGCATAAAGTTTGTGTGCCAAAAACACCTGTTGCTACACTTGCACCTGTTATCTCCCTCTCTCTTCCTAGTGGCCGTTATATGTATATGTAGATGTATGTAACTATTATTTAATTAATTATTGTATTAGGAACATGTCAGAAGTAATTGTTGAACCATTGATTGGACCATATGGGCTTGGAGAAGGCCCTCATTGGGATGACAATTCTCAGAAACTTTATTTTGTTGATATATTTGCCCAGAAAATATTCAGATTCGACCCTGAAACTCACGTTCTTACATCTGCCTATATAGGTAATTACATATAATATTATTCAATTGTTTATAGCATGTTTCTCACTATCTCTATATATTTATAATCATTAGAAAATGGACCTGTTGGATTTGTCATTCCTGTGGAAGGTAGCAGCGACACATTGGTTGCAGGATGCGGTACAGACTTTGTGTTGATTCCTTGGGATGGCAAGGAGGATCTTACCAAGTGTACACCTAAAACTTTGCTTAGCACAGACAGTAGTAAAACAAAGACCAGGTGGAATGATGCAAAAGTAGATTCTTGTGGAAGACTGTGGGGTGGTTCGTAGAGTAACAAAACTATTTTACAAGACTACATGTTACTCATAGTGCGAATTTTTATATTCGTGTGTTCTTACTAGGAACAATGGGTTACTCAAATGACGATGGAGTTTTTCCATCCAACGTAGGTTCATTCTACTCAATTGATGATAATCTTGCTATGAAGAAGCAAGTCTCTCCTGTAACTATAAGCAATGGAATAGCTTGGAGCCGTAACAATGATATACTTTATTATATCGATTCACCTACCTACCAAATTGTGGCATATGACTTCAATTCTAAAACAGGAGCTATAAGTCAGAGTCTCACAATATATCTCATATTGTACATTTTATGTTGTATTAAAGAAATTTATTGGTTTGGGTAGGTAACAAGAGGACTATCTTCGATCTTCGGCAAAGTAATGTTTCTGGTTTCCCAGATGGAATGACTATAGATACAGATGGAAATCTTTGGGTGGCTGTATACGGAGGTGCTGGTGTAAGTATTGACGTAATCCATATGACAATTTGTCATTATTCTGAAGTAAAATGTAGCGGACGTAATTGATATTCGTTTTCTGAGAAGAGAATATTTTAATGTTTAGGTACTCCATATAAATCCAAATACGGGTAAATTGTTACGTTTTGTTGAAATTAACAATGCCAAGAATATTACCAGCGTAACCTTTGGTGGCCCCAATCTGGACATTTTGTACGTAACATCAGCGAGTCAAGATGTAGACAAAAATCAATTAAAAGAACAACCGCATGCTGGCTACATATTTACAGTAAAGGGTTTAGGTGTTCGTGGTTTTCCTGCAAATTCATTTAAACTACCAAATAAATTAACATAGATATGTGTATAAATATTTAGGCTATGTACAAATATATAAAACATATTTTCTTAACATTAAATGACGAGAATATCGAGGGACAAATTTATAAACTACATATATAGAACTTGTGTATCTAATAATTCTTGCAAAGAAAATAAACTTTACGAGCTACAAGAGAATTATTCATAATTTCTTATTTGGTAGACGAAAATGTACAAATTTTGTTATTACCTAATTATAATTGCCTACTCGGTTCTTCTTTTTACATATAAGGAAAAGTGTATCAGTTGCTAAATGCACATAGTAGAAAAATAATGGGCCGTTTCATTAGTAAGGAAAAACCTCTCTCATTGGAGTTATTCAGAAATAATATTTCTTACTATGTTGCTATCTTAATCGTTACCAGAACCTCGTTAAAAGTTGTGATATTCAAACAACTTGTGCAAAGTTAGATTTACAAGGCTCTTGTTTTTGGATATACGGCTTCCTGAATTAATGTATATATTGCATAAGAATTCCATCTCAACTATTCATAGTTTAGAATACGTTTATTATTTTCCCGTGTGACAATCAAACCATTCATATAGAATGATACCATTAGGCACAGAAGTGAGAAGGCTAGTGATCTATTTCAGTCGCTCTTGATGAAAAGCAAATTGTACGCTGCAAAGATGTTAGAAAATATTATTCGTATCATCACTATATATCCTATTATTTATACATCGCGACTACTAAAAATTGTCGATTGAGCATGAATAATAAAATGATGAAAAGAACTTCAACAATAGGACGCGAAAATAATGAAGAAAGGGATGAAATATTAACAGTATTCTATTGGTGTATATTCAATCGTCTAATGTTATAATTTCAACGCTATCATTCGTGGACTTCTCTCCGTTTTTGCTAGGAACACCACTTAATTTCGCTCTCGGTAATTCATATATGGCCTTGCACTCTGTGTTCGACGGTCTTAAAGACTCTGGCACTTTTTGCGGAACCACAGTTACACCTGAAGATAAATTCTTCCCATATTCCATAGCCGGTTTTATTTGTTGAGACTTCTGCTGAGGTATTATCTCTAAATGCGAATGCTGTTTCAACTGAGACAGCATCGAGAAAGCTTCCATGGAATTTCCTTGAGGGTACGAACTGGGCATAGAGCTGGCGATATCCATCGTGGTTGGTTTCACTTTTGTAGACGATTTTTTGTAATTGGAGTATTTTGTACTTGGACCTTTCAAGCCAGCTTGAGAAGTCACGGGGCTCACAGAGATTCCACTTAGTTCTGGCGGTATGTATGGAGGCTGAGGCATCGAAGAGTTTGCGGGCATTGCGTTCAATAAATTCGGAAAGTTACTCGATAACGGAGGCATCGTTTTAGTTGGCTTTGCTTTCCTGATTGGAGCTTGCACATTTGTTTGTGAATACGATCTTTGTGAATTCTTCTTTGACAAGAGTTTGTGCTGCAACGATGTTCCCGAATGAGTAATCGGTACATTCATGGGTAATGTTTGTTTCAAGCCCATCGATGGACTTATTGCTGCGTGAGCAACTTGCGGAACAGCCGTTGAGTTTGTTGTAGTACTAGTTTTCAAGGGAGAATGTGATAAGTTCGGATTGTGCGCTGGCTGAGGCTCGGTAAGTGATTTTGAGACCCGAATTTGTGGTGCACTCATCATTTGTTTCGGTGCACTAGGTTTAACAGATGTATGAACAATAGATGATTTTAGTAGAGAAACTTGAGTATTCGGTGCTTGTAGGACCGCCTTCGATGACTGCGATATATGTAGAGATTTTGGAAGTTGGATTGGCAAAGAATCGCTCTGTGAGCTCTGTTTTAATGGTTTAGTTTTAGGTGCCACTGTATTCACCGGCGTTATCGATATACTAGGTCTATCTTTAGCCATAGATGCGGTAGTGGTAGTCTTTGCCGTTGTTGCTTGTTGATACATCGGTGTAGAGTGAACTGTTGTCACCGTAGAGTTATTTAGATTTAATAGCTGTTGGACCGTCAAATTGTTCAAGGTACCCAAGCTGCTTATGTTAGGAGCAGTGTTCATACTAGTGCTGGACGTGCTTATTGTAGGTACGTTACTAATGTTAGGCGCAGTGGCAATTGTATTATTTAATCCGCCAGTTAGATTGGACAGCGAAGAGAGATTACTTTGATACTGTCTGAGGATGTCTTGATAATTGCCCATTTGGTTTAAATAATTCATGGCTGATATGGGATCCATCATGCTACTGCCTAGGCTACTTGTTAATAAAGCCGATAATATGTTTGGATCAACCAATGGATGCATGAAATAGGGATTCATCAGAGAACGATTTCCAGGCGTGCTCATATAATTGGCAAAATTAGCTTTCGCGTTAAATTGATTCATTGCATTGGTAGTCTGTTGCATGGCTTGCAGATATTTATTCACATTGGGTGGTCGACCTCTAGGGCGACCCGTGGATGTTAGACTTCTGTATGGTTTCCGGCTTTGAGAAGATTGTGGTGATGTAGAGCTGCTAATTTGCGGTTGCGGTGTGATTACCTGTAAAAAAAGGAAAAAAAATCTCTTCGTTTATCTGCCAAACATAGAAACTACGTGTAACGAAAGGACGGAAATTACAGGAGTTGGAGATGTAGCTTGTGGCTGTGCCTGGGTCTCCGTCGAAGGTTTCTCAAGACTGCAGAAGAATTTGTTCAAGACTTTTCGATTGTAGTTATAATCATTGCAGTATTTGGTAGCGATTTCCAAAACATTGCCTTCCAAATTCTGTTGAAGAATAAATAAGATATTTAACCATAGAACTGTGAGCAACTATTACTGTGTCTTATTCCAAAGAGAAACGTACTTTATTGCCGATATACGTCTTGTATGTGTCCACCAATAAAGAAGCAAGCGTTTGTATGGTTTGTTCTTTAGTTTGAAAGCTTTTTAACGCTCTTTGATATACCCAGTACGTGTCGAGAAGTACTTGGGTCCTGGCATCTGTATTCTTGTTGGATGCAGGCTCGGGTGTGCTTGTTCCCATTAATTGCACCTTAGTTCTGAGCGATTGTAAACAGAGAGTGAGTGCTTGTCGAGACAGTTGCTCCCTTTCTGAATCACGCAAATACTTTCTGGAAAAGTAAGATACGAATTTCATGATAAGATGGGTTCTGCGATATTTATGTACCAAACAATTGATGTGCTATGAATGAAGGAAAATATTTGATATATGTTTAGTCTAGATAGTATACTTGTCTGATTCTGGTGTCTTTCCGAGCTGCACACTTAATTGTATTAGCATTCGACCGTCGTTCGTCTCTTTAAGTACTTGCATTAGTAGCGTTACACATCGTGACATATGAAATGCGAAACTACCTGGTCTGTCAACTTCCCTATTTGGTATGTGCCATACACCCTAAAAAGATAAGTGACGATTATCATAAATAAACTAAGATAAGAAAATTATGTACTTGCGCTTTGAAGATAAGGCACAGATAAATGTGAAAGTTGTTCACTATTAATATACACTTACTTAACGCGTACGCAAACGACTGCTTACTTATTCAAATTCCTGAATCTTCTACGAAACAAATATGAAGAATTTATGTACGCTTCGCTGCAAACTCATTGTTGCAATCTTTTTCTGTTTAATGCTATGTACTATAACAAGGTAAGTGCCTAACAGTTTTGCTGGAGACAACTTGTATATATGGTTTGTAACGAATTTACGAAGTACAAAGCATCGCTGGCTCTTTTAATTTTTGTATGCAGTATACATTTCCTCACTAAAAGGTTTACTATTGAAACTTTTGTAAGGTCTATCAATGCTTCGGAGAAAATTGTAATAGATACAGATGCTGGGGCAGATGATGCTGCAGCTATACTTTTGACTCTTAAATCTGAGTGCAAGGGGATCAAGGTTTTAGCCATTACTTGCTCTTATGGAAACACACGTATGGAAAATGTAGCTACCAATGTCCTTAAGATATTGACAGTCGCCAATAGAAGCGATGTAAGTACACTAAATTTCTAAATTATTCTACACATTACATGTGCAGGAATATCTTCTAGATACCTGTGTACAAAGGAGCACGGAAATCATTCATGAATGATTTTAAAGCTGACCATTATTTTGGCTACGATGGCTTGGGAGACTTTAATTTTACAGGGCGAATCATTGCTACGGTGGACGAAAGCAAACATGCAGCTGTAGCTCTTGTAGATTTGGTGAAAGAATATCCAGGTTGATTGAATTATATATGGAATATACCAAGAAATCGAAGCTAATCAAAGAAGTAGCAATATTTAATCATACTTATTGGAATTTCTAGACGAAATAACTTTACTGAGCATTGGTCCGTCAACGAATGTTGCTACGGCTATTGCACTCGCGCCATCATTTTTAAAACATTTAAAGAATCATATTATATTAGGCGGCAGTGTTTCTGGTATTGGCAATGTATTACCTAATATCGAATTCAATTTTCTGCAAGATCCGGAAGGTAATTTTATGATTCTAAATAAAACAAGAAGAAGCGTTTTGTTCCCATGGGAAACCTCGCTCAATAGTTATATATCTATGGTAATTATTGGAACACTACTATAAAATGGTGGAGTGGTGGTATGTTTATGAAATAGCATGAAATATCAGTAATATTTGAGCAGGATTGGCGCCAGAACGTGTTGGGGAAAATAAATTCTTCTATTGTGAATTTCCTGAATAAAGCGGAACGTATAAGTTTGTCAAGGACCAGATCGTGGCAGGTTGCAGATGCGATGGCTGCTGCAGTCATGCTATGGCCAGAACTTATAACAAAGTCTATCGTAACGAATGTGAGTCCAGTGATTGATGGTCTCGCAAGAGGCTCGATTCTGGTAGATTATACCAATTTAACTGGCAGGCAAAATAATACAAAACTTGTACAATCGTTTAATACAACTGCATTCCAAGAGTTGCTATTGAAGAAATTTTCTTGAACTCAAGAAACATATTTGTATAAAGATAAATAAAAAGGTTAAAGGGCGACAATAAAATATACTTACGCTGAAAAAATTGGTGCTCTTTCTGTCGGCGAACAACCCTTGAAAACTTTCGCCACGATAAAATTGACAATTGTAGCTGTCCAGTAAAAGGTTTCTACATTTTGTTATGTCCTTAGCTGTCTTGTTATTGAAGAAGTAGTGGGACAGTCTGTAGAACGACTTGTAGTGTTCGGAAAATCTTAATACGCATTGCTCTAGACCAGCTAAACAGTGTGCTATCAATGTAGTAACTTCTTCTTCAGTCACGTTCTCTTCCTTTTGCGTAAAATCCGACTCTTCCTTCTTTTTCTCAATATCACTTTCAACGGACTCGCTCTCAGTGTCGCTTGAACTATCGCTATCAGAGCTATCGTCGCTACTGCTCGATTCGTCGCTACTGCTAGAACTAGAATTGTTCGTTTCCGTCGTTGTCGTTGTCGTCTGTGTTGTTGTAGTACTTTCTTGCGAGCCCCTCCTACTTAGAGTTACATCCTCCTTAGTAGTGCTCGCAAGCTTCTTTTTCTCTCCAGATTTATCTTTCAATTCTTTATTGTTCAACTGCAAATCTTCATTTTGTAGCCATTTCCCTTCGAACTTTCTCGTATCTTCCTCTTCGGGGGAAGATTGCCGTGTTTCCTGACTAATTTCCATCGCTTGTTTCATAAGCGCGTCCATTAAATCTTGAACGTTTTCTGGGTTCCCTTCACTTTCAAACACATTCTCTATTTTAAACGAGCTCAACGACCCTTTCTTTCCGTCTTCCGATTTCGCCAGGGATTTCGCTCTTTCGATTGCCTTCTTTGCTTTCTTTCTTTGAGACTTTGACTCGTTACTCTCATCGCTCGACAACACCATGATGTTGTCGTCGGTTTTTTCTTTTTGCGACACCATGTCGCAAACTTTTGTGATTACATCATCTATTAGAGCTACAACGTCTTGCATTAATTGTAAATGAGATACATTACCTAATTTAATCTTCTTCACGTTTTCCTGCGGCATATCCGCGGGAGATCTCTTACGTGCTTCCGGTCTTGCTTGTTCAATACGCTGACACGTGCCAAAACCTTTATTTGCTCTGTCTATAATTTCGATCTCCTCGATGCTGTTCGAACGTTGGCTAATAGTCACAACATTTCTATCCCCGTCGGCTGCAACCTCCACTTCGTCCACAGCGTTTTTGTTACCAGCAAAACCATTTTCTTCTTTACTTTTTTCATTCAATTTCGAAGAGTACTTCATGAACGGGCCCTTAGCACAATTTTCGAGGTGATACTGCAACAACTTTCCTAGAGACCTTTTCAGTGGTTTTCCCTCGTGCTGTTCAAGGTACTTCAATATGCTTGCGTGAATCCGATAGTGCACTTCTAGCGCTTCAATTGAAAGATGCTGCGGACACTTGTGGCTTATTCTACGCGGATACTGTGCGTTATTGTGATACAATAATTCGCTAGCCTATAATGAAACAATAAACGAATGTTAGAACCTTGTGAACGGTCAGACTTGATGCGTACAAATTTTTCTCCACCTTCGCATAATGTTCTAAATATATAGGTGGATCTTGATTTTTCTTCTCTGAAACTTTCCCGAGCATATATTGATAAAGCCATCTCTCGTCGTGCGGTATTGTCCCATCTTTATCAACGATGAATAAACGAGCGCACGACTGAAAACACTGATACGCAATTTCCAACATTTCCTCCTTTCTAGTTTCCAAAATCTCGAACCGTTCCATGCTCAAAGTCTCCGTTTCCTGTTTTAACAGTCTTGAACAAAAGGAGTGGACAACGTACGCAAAATTGCCGTATTCCGTCCAAATAATATGGTTACAGGAGTCCAATTCAACAGCGTGCCGATAACTGGATTGTGTTAATTTTGCTTTTGCTAAAAGTTTATCTTCGTTTCTAAACGTGGAACAGGAAGAAGCATTGTTAAATTATTTCTCACTGGGCGATTAATTTAAATAAATACTTACATTGGCTTATACTTGTTCAACCAAGTGTCTATTATGGTACCTGACGACATAGCTAGGCCAGTCCAAGAGTTCAATCTTGTCGAATAGAAACACAAATCTAACAAATAATATCGAATCGCAGCATTCCACTTCATATTCTTGAAATAAAAATCTGCTAGCAAGTAATAAATGGTGGACATGGAATGCGGCAAGGGTTTTTTTACGGTCGGCATCGTGTCACGTTCGCCCATTATGTACGCCATCATTTCGTCAATCACTTGATTAGGATCGCTTTCTGTAGGTATCAACTTTATGATACGTTTAAATAAATCTTCAGTGTCCGCGCTAATCGTCAGAGATCGTGGCGAAGAAAATTCGGGAATTTGCTTAGGCTTATAAAAATCGAACAACAATTGCGCCCCTTCCCAAGTCACTTTCATCTGGGGCACCCCATGCTCTTCTATATGTTTCGGCCGACCCTTGTTCACTTTATTGTAATGTCCATACAGGCAGAAAAATATCTGTTCCAAATATTTCGAGGCTTTGCTCTTTATGCTGGAAAACTGAGGTGTTTCCAGCTTCGGAATAACTAGATTTAAGGTGAAAAATAAGAGCTTCGCCTCGTTATAGCAACACCATGAATGCCTACCCATGAAATCGTGAGCGATAAATAAAATCATAACAGATGCCGGGACTCCTTCGTCTTCGTCCTCGGATTCGGAGTAACTAGAGCTATGCTTATTTTTGTACGCGGATTCAGCCTTCGCTCTCTCTTTGTCCTCTTTATATTGCAAGATATAATGTAATAAGATCCATGGTAGAACAGTTTCAAGTGGCATCTCTACGGTAGTATCCGATACGTCTAATTGATTGCAAACAATGTGAACCAAATTTTGTACTAATCTGGAAAGTCGCGGGTCCGGCAAATACTTGACAACAAAAGTGCTAACTTCAATTGTACAAGCTTCTAATTTTTCAAGAGCCATTAAAACGGAACTCGTCCATTTCTTTTGCTCAGCTTCATCAGAAGCGCTCAAATAATTTTGCCATGCCTCATTGAGACAAGCTTCTGCCCATACGTAGCATTCCTCGTATTGCTGAAGGTGCCATAAGCTGTCTAATAACATAGATAGTTGTCGGACTCTATCAACGATATTATCATTACCAGTTAAAAGCTTATTTCCTTGTTTTGCAAACTTAAATGTATCTTGCAATATATAGGCTAGCTCAGCATATTTTTTCTCATCGTATAGGCTTTGTATCTCTCCTAATTTTTGCCCCCTTTGAATAGACTTAAGCTTCTTCTCCACTACTTTAATACTGATTTTAGAATTATGTTTACAATTGGGCAGCTTCAAATAAATATTTTGATTTTGTTTTTCCAATTCTTGCATGCGACTTAACAACTAAAAATATTTCATGGAAACTGTATTAAATTAATCACGAATACTATCATTATACCAGCAAAAAAACTGCTTACCAGCTCTAAAGTTTCAATTACAATATCTGTATCTCCTTGGCACAGAAATATATTTGCTTTAAGCCATAGGACTCTTAATAATAGGAAAATATTTTCTTCGCCTAAAACATCCCTTCTAACGCTTGTAAAAATGATATGCCCTAGCTCCTCGGATGGCATGCCGGTGCCAAGTTTATCTAGGCTAAAAGAAAATGATATACTTTTTTATGTAATCTATATTTTGGAAGACAATAATATCATAAATCATAAGAAAAGACATACGTTGAAGATGGCAGGATATCTGGTTTACTACTTAACCACTTATCTGTATGAAGTTCACCAAACAGCAAAGTCATTTCAGTATCTAATTTTAAAGTATCATCATTTATGTCTTCTTCAAATGGTGATGAATGTGGAATATGTTCCCTATAAAAATGATAAGAAAATCAATTTTCTATGTAAAGAACTTTGCATTTTATCTTATACCTCATAAATGTATATGCTTGTAAATATATTTCCAACATTCCTTTTGGCCACTCTTGGTTCCATTTGGTGCACAGAAATTCTGTATACTTAGTTACGATTATCATTAAATTGCTTTTGCCACTGTGCTCGTTAATAAACATATTTACATCAGTCGCTTCGGATTCTGTGCCGAAGTAATTTCGTGGTTGACTATAAGGAAAGAAAAAGAAAAAAGATCGTTGGGTGTGGTATTGGATGTGGTAAATGGTTGCTCGCATATCGTTAAGTTCATACCTCGTATCGGGTGTCGGGGATTTCGAACTTTCAGAACTTTTAACTGTTTCCAGGGTATTACTGTTATTTTCTTGATTGGCAAACAGTTGATAGAGATCCATCGTATCCATAGAATCATCCATATTTTTGGAAGGATCATCCTTGGTTAATTTTACTGTATCTGGTCTAAAGAACAAAGATCAAAGTAATGTGAAAACCATAGGCAGTGTAAGTGCTGGTCGTAAATTGTATGAATGCTGAAATGAATGCATTGGCACGTACAGTAATGTACTGGGAAATATTCTTCTAAGAGTTTCTTCTAATTGAACATCGTCCCTTTCAGCCTCTCTTCTATTTGAACTTCTTACTCTTGCTGATCGTCTCATGGTGTTACAACTCCAAGCCCACTGCTGTAGAAAACATAATGCGCTTCTTCTCCTTTTCTTCACTTTCTGCACCTCTTCTTTGCCCTCCTTTTCATTTGCTTTTCCTCCTTCTGCCTTACACTCTTCCTTGTCCTCCTTCTTTGAATTTACCTCATCGTTAGATCTGTTACTATCTTTATCACTAATATTATCATTTTGTGCCTCATTACAGGTATCATCTATTACTTTCTCTAATCGCAATTTTTCTTCCGTTTCGTCTGCTTCCAAATTATTTTGCTCATACAGGTCATTTCTCACCTGACACTGTTCTTCAAACTGTGCACCATCTGTATCAGAAATTCTCAAAGGATCTTCATCGTCTATTATTTGCACATCAGTAGAGTATGATTTTTTATCATCTTCTGCTTCAATTTCCATCAGGGATTCATTGCCACACACTTGATTATCATCGGGAGGTTCGAATAGGGAATTTGCATCGTCTATTTCCATCTTCATGGTCTTTTCGATGTCGTTATCTTTTTTTAATGCTGCTTCCTGTAATGCTTCTGAATCGAAGCCTGTATCATTATTTTCCTGTGAATTTCCCTCTGCATTTATCTTATCTGCCTCCTCTGTATTATGAACTGTTAAGTTCACTCTACTAACAAAGCTTAACTCGGTCTCTGCAATATATCTGTGCATATCCAATATACAATCACCTAGGTCTAGCCAGGTGTAACTTTTTATAGGTTTCCTCAGTGTCAGATCTGGCAATGGTTTGGGTAGGAATTCTATTCTACAAGCTTCTGCCCACTTTCTTGCAATTTCTTTTGCTTCTGCTATTAGTTTATCTCCTATTGCATGGTCGTACTCAGTGTACAATGGAGGATCTAATTTCCAGTCACTATTATACAGTTTATAACATTCCTCAAAGCATGGAATGTCTTTAAATATCTTGTCGCGAAAAGCTAAACCTTTCACGTAATTGGGATCCCGTTCCAATGCCAAAGAAATATACAAAAGACAATTCATATAATCGGGAACTGCATATAAGGCAGTTATCATGTTGTCTAAGCAAGGCCAATGATTTGCATTACATTTTAAGCCTTGTCTAAATGATGAACACGCCAATTCTAAATTGGAGATTCTCATAGCTAAGGTGCCTATTCTGAACCACAATGTTACATCTGTATCATCTAAATTAGCTGCTTCCCAATAATTTTCTATAGCATCGTCATAGTTTTCCAATGTAGCTTGTATAGCTCCAATATTTTTCAGACAAGAATATTTTAATGACAACATTGGTCTAGATCTACCATCCGGTACTTCAGGCTTTTCAACTTCATCCAATAATTCGGTTTCCAGAAGATCTTTAAAGATATTTAATGCATCTTCCTCTTTGTTCTCCTTCAATAATACTAAAGCTTTATTGTATTCTGTAAGAGCTATTTGTTCCTGCAACAGAGACAAATGAAATACGTAACGTTTGGGAAAGCATATGTTATTAATTTATTAATGATCAACATAAAAACCCAGCTCCCAAGAAGGAAATAAATTTGGAGAAGGTGGATATAACAATTTGCATGCGTCCTACGTGGATAATTAAACGTGAAGCAGCGCATTTATTGATTATGAAAGAATTTCAGAAAGAAACTATGTAATATTGAAAGAAAATAATTAGTTACAGAATGGAAAAGGTCTAATGTACATAGACATCGTGGAAATAAGTTCCGCAATTCGATCTTCTCATATTGTTTGTGTGAACGTGTACCATACCGTATAAATTAACGTTTCTTTTACAAGTGACAAGTTGCAGGTTATGTTTGACGAAAAGTAAAAAGGTGACAATATTAGAAATCACCTGGGCTTCTTTTGTAATTGTTGGTACATCCTCTTCTTCGCTTTCGTCGCTGGATTCTTCGTTCAGTGCCGATATTTTTATCATTTTTAAGACGTTCCTCAAAACTGAAACTTATGTACGTATAAAACATCAACAAATCAACCGGTTTTTTTCAAAGCCGCCATGCTACTACAGCAGCAGCATATGCAAGTACAATGTGTTGATTTGTATGCAAGACCGTATACAGGGTGTCAAAAGAAACACGCGATTTCGATTTTTACACTTTAACAGCGCCCTCCATTCATTTCTTTTTTTTAAAGTGCTTAATTCTTGCAACTTACATGCACTTTAGGTATGAATTATACTTTTCTTTAGCCATATCATTGGAAAGTAATCATTGTTTAAACACCCTATATACACACTATCTAACTTCGCGATAATAAACAATGCATACGTCCTCTTTACTATTCCCTTAACAATATAATTGTTTTGCTCAGTTTATTAAAAGTTTCTATACGTAAATCTGTCGGTTTACAATTCTTTAAATTAGCCTTCATTCCTCGGAATTAATTGTGTAAAGAAGTAAATGAAATCTATATATACATATGTATAAATTTATTCAACAAAACAAGGAAAATAATTCAATTTAATATGACCGAGTTTTGCAAATCTGATACAGACAAGGACGATGCGTAATCAAAGTGAAAATCGCGTTTCAAATCTCGAAATTAATTCCGAGATGGACTAATGTGCAACAATGTTCGTAATATGGGGTAAGTGTTTCCCAAAGTTATATCATTGTATGTACTTAATTATAAGTTAATGAATTTAGTTATTAAAACGTGAGCACTGTGTAACATCGTTGCTAAAAGTTTTAAAACTTAAGTCTAGCTTATAAACAAATACATACACTGTTAACATAAAAGGTGGTATACTTATATGCTAGTGTTCCCTGATATTTTTGATAACGCAGCGAAACAGAAATATCATATAGCAGAATACTGTACATGAAAGCATCAATTTAGTTTACAAACATTTCAGCACATTATAGCCAACATGTTCAGAACATCTTTTTTTTATAAACATATCAAAAGATTTTATTTCGTTGGATAGACAAAAAACAGCTATTATAAGTTTGCATAGCTTTACTTTTGAATGTCTTACTAAAATTATTCGAACGTGGCAACAGATTGAATAAATACGCATATGTAATGGTGGACATTGTTAAACAGCACAGAGGATAGGATTCAAACGATTACGCTTAGAAAGATGAAAATTGATTTTATACAAAATTCAAAGAATATGTTACTAATCTTTGTCCTCGGGTATGCTTTAGCAAAGTCTAAAAGAGAGTTATTCATTACTGTTGGCACATCTAAACCATAATATAAATAATGACACGTTTGCCATGTTTGATCCATGTTCGAAAGACAATCTTAAAGATAAAATTAAAAATAAAACTTTACGCTGAGTATATATACATTGTAGAAGACAGTTTCAGTGGTGGAATCCACTCTGTAGACACACAAAGTCTTCTCGATTCTGTAATTATAAAGAACAGAAGTATTATAAGAAGAATTCACATTCCCACCTATGAAGCTTACAAAACTCATTGGCAAAATGGTGAGATAAAAAGGGATAAAAAATAATAAGGTTTTCTAATATCGCATTTTTATAAATCTTGCTTATTTTTTGCATTTTTGTTATTACAAGCTGTTATAATTGCCTTTAGATTCCGAAATACAAAGGCATTATTGGGCAGCACCTTTCCTTCTACCTATTGGAACACTTATCGTGCTTGCTTTAGTAATTTTTTTAATGGTAAGGTTCTCTTCACAATTTCACGCAATTTCAGCAATAAAATGATCAATCTATCAAAATTGTTTTTGAATTAAAGTTTATGATAATTTCAGGTTTTATTCAAAAAATGTCCACAAATGGTCGCCGCGATTGTCGCATCGATTCTTGGAGTTATTATTATATTTACGTCACTTGTATCAATTAATCACACACCGATTTATTCCTGAACCTTTCTAATATTATTGTTATAAAATACACAAATTGATATTCTGTCAATAAAAGCACCTTACTTACTTCTAACGAGTCTTATTACTCAATTTTATTTCAATCATATCCTTTGACATCCTTATCACCTTTTTCTCATACTCATTTAATGCTTCTTGCAATTTTGTATAGCTCTGAAATGTGCAACAATAGATTTGTTAACGTCTGTATAAAAGAGAACTATATATGAATATATATGTATATACATAGCAAAGGAACGTTGTATACTTCAGAATATAGCTCGCTTTTGCTAACTTCTCTTAATTCGTGCAAGAGTACTTCCAATGTATTAAGTGGCAGCCATACTGCTGGAGTTACAGCTGTTAAGTGTGTCTCAAGACCGAAACTTTCTTTACCGTTGCCCAGAACGGCATTAATATATTCGACTGCTAAATCACTGGCTTCTATTATTCTACGCGTGTTTAACATAAGACGCAAGAGTTCTGCGGCATTCCGTTTCTGCAACATTTAAAAGTGTCGCTTTTAATTAGAAAGAGACGTACAATTTTTTAAATGTATTTACCTTGTACGACATTAATAACCATTGAGGTATAAACGCTCCTTCTTGAAGCAACTTCCGGCAAACTGCTTTATGCAATTCGCTGCACCTGTCTTGCTCATGTTTCAGTGTTAAATGTTCTAACAATCTCCACGTTGTATTCGCGATATTTGAATTAGATATACCTATATCGAATATATCATTTTGAACAAGCCATTCCCAACCGTTTGGATCCTCGTGGCGACTTAATCGTATGCACTGCGAAGTTAGACTTTCAAGTACAGGACACTTCTTAACTTTAAATTCGTCGCATAAATGCAATGCCGTTGTGTATAGCCCAATAGTTGATAGAATAATGATAAGTTCCGAGGGATCAGCATGCGACACAATGTGTAGCTCCGAATTTATTCTCGATACTTTTAATCTAGCGTCCACTATATAGTACTCTTTTTTTATGTCGCTCAATTCGAGAACTTCGACTTGCTTCTTTATTATGTAACGCGAATCTCTGTTGTTTCCAATACTTGTTTGCAAATCCTCATAATCCATTTCCTCTGAAAAGTTCTGATCAATTACAGGTCTAACTATCCATCTGTACTTCTCAGACACAAGATGTAGTGCATTAATGCATGCCAATAAACACTGTGCTTGTCTCGAAACAATTGGAACCGACTGTAATTCTTGGCTTAAGCGCATAGCTTGCTCATACATCACAGACGCAGCTGCAAATGATAACGATTACTGGATTAAAAGCTTTTAACGAATAAAGTTTCAATAAACTGACGTACTACCTTTTCGCATGTTTCCTTTATTAACGTGAAAGCTATATAAAAAATCGTAGTAATTGTTTTCCATAAGATCGACACTTCTAGCTCTACCCTCCACTATCCTTTCCAAATCTTCGTACATGTCGACGTATGGGAACGAGATCAAGTCTATCAATTTCTTTCGTTCAAAGAGAGCCACTACTAATTGTCTCAAACAATCTACCCTGCGGGCAGCATCCGGATTTGAGTTTAGACAATTGTAAGCTTTGATGTGGTGACCCAAGTTTAAATGTTGCGTGAATATTATTGAATGAAGCGTTGGTAAATTCGGATCATCTTTATCTGCCATTAGTATAGCAGTTTCAGCAAGCTCTATGATGCAATCGGCCGCATTATGTTCCTCGAATAATTTGATGACTTTTAGGTAATACTGAATCAATGAATTGCTTTCCGACAATATGCCAGATTCAAGTAAGGAGTCGCCTAAAAATTCATCCGTTAAAATTCCTCCGGAGGCTCGAAGGAAATGATCGCAAGCTTTCTGAGCCTCCCCCATTTCGAGCAATGCGAATGCCAATATGAACTTCCTCGATGCGCTGTTCCATTCGCACCACGTATTTAGAAGTCGCACGTATTCCTGAACTAACAAAAACTGGCAGCTTGATAACAACCATTCGGGGAAGATGAAGTTCCCAGACCGTGGCCATCTAATTAATGTTTATTAAGGACTGATATTGTACGAGTGCTACAAATAGAAATGGTGAATCGTCATTTTTACGAAAGGATACATAAGTTGAGCAATAAGTGTAACATGAGTTAACATGCCATAATGCCAGGGAATTAAAGTCGTAGCATCTAAACTTGTATGGGCCATCAGATTGTGAGCATGTTTTGCACCACTGTTTTGTATAAAAAGTTCCAACAGAGATAAAGATCGATGATGCCGGACTCCCACATTTGTTCTCAGGTCAGCGAGTTTCAATAACGTTAGACGCTGTGCACTGGAATCCAGCAGGGATTGAGCAGGCATTGACAATGCTGTGGACTCAGATATCCACGTGACAACATAATAAGCTTGCGTTAATACAACTGTCCTCGGTGCTAGCGATGACTTTATGGAATGTAATGATCGTGAATCGAACAACTCGGGTCGTAGCAGTATCATCTGTTGCAGAATTAACAAATTCCTGCAAATTGCGAATCTCAGTTGGGCGATTTGTGCAACACTTTTTGATATCGCCGAGATGCCTAAATGGCTAGCAAAAAAATTATTTATGTTAAGTAAAAGTTTCGAAGCATCGTGATCTCCGTCAAGATGCAACTTATTGGGCTGTCCAAGGTCGTATGTTAAAGTTTCAAGTAGCATCGCCATGGCACTGGATATATCTCTAATGTTTGAGAGTTTGTGGCAACTGGGGTGATGCGTGATAAAATTACTAATAGGCTCTTCCGACTCTAACATCAGCTTCGATAGTAAATCGTCGATAATTATGTCTGGACTTTTTAAATGATCCAGCTCCTTCTTTACCGCCGTTTTCGATTCCTCGGATAGTTGCTCCTCTAACAGCACCAATGCTGACATTAACGTAATGAGATCCTGACATATATCTTCGTCTTGTGATAGAATTGGTGTTGTTTTGAACCGCGATGTGAACGATTTATCATTGCAGAACATTAGATACTCCAAAGCTTCCATTGGTCTCAGAAGCGAGAAAGATGATTTTTTAAGCAACACAACTCCGTAAACGTTTGGCAATAGCAACAATCCAACTGGTCTAGTACTATTGGCATGATATTGAATGACACATGAATAAAATTTTGACCAACAACGATTGGCGATTTCTAAGTAATCTTCATCCATAAGTTCATAATCCATTATTTCAGCCTGTATTTCGGCTTCAACTGCAATGCACACGCGCTCTTTTAATTCAGCTGCAGAAAGAATTCTATCCTCTACAAAATTCGATCGCCTGTATATATTGAGCGCCTTTGTTATATCCGCCAAAGAAAATTGTCCTGGATAGAAAATGTAATTGATGTAAGCTTGTCGAGGATCCGTATCAGGATCGTTAAGAATATAATCTCTATCAGGTGTTTGTTCTAGGACCGCGGTTTCCCATTCCGAATTAACGCGGACACCGCTTAAGGATAAGTGAGCGTGCGTTACTTCGACCGTATCCATATCGGTGGTTCTCCAAACGGCCCATAGTCGAGTTGTTGTGAAAGAAAAATCAACCAAATGTTGCTGCAAGTATTTGTACAAAAATTATTACGGATAATAACGTAAGGTGTAAAGTACAAAGTATAAAAAGTACGTACATCTTGCGCAAATCTTGTACAAAGTCTAGTCAATTTAAAGACACCATTATCGTGAATCAGTTTCAAAACACTAAATTCACATCGGGTACTGAATTTCAAGAACGTGCCCAAGTATAATTCATTATTGGGGCCTAATGTTTTTCTTAGCATATGACCCTGCGCACCCTGTGACGCGACACGATTATCAATTGCTGCATCAATCACAGCTACGCATTGCGCTTTACTGCAAGACCACATACGGATATTGCCTTCGCGGCATAATGCGAACAGATACGTGTCATTTCCACAGCTATGTATGGTTAATGACACAGGTACATGGGCTTCAGAGTTACGACCTCTGAAAGCAGTCGCTATACCGCTAAGAAATCTTGGCACTATTGAATCTTGCTTTAACTCGCTAGTGTGTACTAAGCCAGTTTTAGTGTCTAGCCTTAGAAGGAGTATAGTTCCTGAATTGTAGGCGAGGGCGAATAGTGCTTCTTGTAGCGGGATGAACCATGATGCAGCTGCATGTGGAACTGGAGAATCTGCAAATAACTCAATAACAATAAATTATTTCCTTTTTTTTTTTAATTGAGAAACAACTGACTTACTTGTAGTTCCTGCGCTAGTAATAACATGAAACATATGAGGATCCTCTTTTGCTTTTTTCAAATTCTGTGCAGATGCTTCGCTAAATATTGATTGTATACCTAAATCTTTATAAGCACTCAGAGAATGCTCCTTTAAGATAATAAAGGTTCATCAATTTAATATTTACCATTATACAACCATTACCTCTCACATAAGCAATACTCACACTTTTATGTATTTTCTCCGGATGAGGAAATGATAGTTTGTGTACACTTGAAACAGTTACTATTAATATAATTACAGAGTTAACTGTTTCGTGTATCGAAATGCCATCCAAAATGGGTGTATCTGTAAACTTGTATCTTACTCTGCAGTTGACCAAATTAATGTCTAAACTATGTTCGACCAGCTCAAGTACATCGTGACATATACGCCAATAAATGAAACGATTGCGGGTAAAATACTTTGAGCAATCGTTATAGGAATATCCACCAGCTCTTTCTGGAACTTTTATGTCCTGCAATGTACTTTGACTTCCACCTATCGAATAATGTAGCAGACAATTAGATGTTGCCGAAACAAACTACATGATGAACCAAGTACTAAATAACTGTGCCCAAGTAAGGTTAGAAATTTTTGTATACGAAATTTATCATTTAGTTTTAACATAATTTATGTATATAGACACGCAGACCAATCCACATTTAATCAGAGTATAAAAACTGAACGTAACAACGTTTGAAATATTTTCAAAAGTTGAGCTTTACATTGCCCGGTAAAAGTAAAAAGGTTATGTTCACATACCCGTGTTCAAAGTGACTTCGTTCCATTTTTCTGGCACGGTTTGATCAGGTACTACTTCTCGATACCCCAACGGAAATTCTTCCATTTTCCACCTTATTTCTGAATTGATACCCTATCAATTTAACTTTTAAATCATATTACAATGCTACTCGAAATTTTAGCGGGCATCGAACGTTCGTGTCACGTTTCACGATTCGCGCTTTGCATTTTGGCGCCATCAATTTTCCCCCCTGTAGTTAAGTTTTTCAACTTTTGTGCACTGTCGGTAACTTTCACAATTGCTCTTCAATTGTGGAAACATCTGAAAAGATTTTTATAAACTATATAAATGAAAAATGAAAGTAACAAACAAATCGAGGATCTAATGGCCTTGGCTTGCAATTGACAGTTCATAAGATCAAGATGCACCAGTTGTTGCATAAAATCACAAGCTGGAACAACTTATTTATTGGTTATACATTAATAATATAATACAATGAAAAGAAAAGACATGAATAAAAAACTTATTACGGCATTCTATTTAATATTGAACATCTTTTTCTCGATAGTAATCGTACTATTGAATAAATGGCTGTACGTCCATACCGGTTTTCCAAATGTTACTCTGTCTATGATACATTTCATTGTAACATTTATTGGATTAATAATCTGTGAAAAATTCGATGTTTTTTGTATAAAGGATATCGCAATTAAAGAAATGTTGTTAATTGCCATGACATTTTGTGGATTTGTTGTATTAACAAATTTAAGTTTAGCTTATAATACTATTGGAACTTATCAAGTAGCTAAAATGCTAACTACACCATGCGTGATAATGATGCAAATAATGTTTTACCAGAAACATTTCAGCATACTTGTTAAACTAACATTAATTCCTATTATATTAGGAGTAATAGTCAATTTTTACTATGACATTCAATTTAATGTTCTTGGTATAATATACGCAACAATGGGAGTACTTGTAACATCTTTATATCAAGTGGTATGATTTTTATTTTCTTTGTTGTTAAAAAATTGGTCTATATCCTTTACCTGGTTGTTAATTAGATATCTGTTAATAACACTTTCAGATGGTGAATGTTAAGCAGAGAGAGTTTCAAATGGATCCAATGCAGTTGTTGTATTATCAAGCTCCTCTATCCGCTGTTATGTTATTTTTTGCTGTTCCATTCATAGAGCCTGTGGAGCAAACATTTGCCAGAAGTTGGTCATTAATAGATATAGTATGCTAACTCTAGGAAACATTGTATCTTAAATTAACAAAGAAGGTATATTAAATAATTGCATGCTCTTCTTGCAGGTCATGGTTGCATTGTCCGGAATCGTTGCATTTTTTGTTAATTTAACATCGTATTGGATAATAGGAAAAACTTCTCCATTAACGTATCCTTCCTTAATATCTCGTCATAAGGAAGCTCTATCAACAGTTTATTCTTCCTTATTCAATTACTATGCGTTATAGTTATAACATGGTGGGACATTCCAAATTTTGCTTACTTCTTTTAGGCGGTTCATTAATTTTCCATGAAACATTAGCTGTAAACCAAGTGGTTGGAATTACTCTAACACTAGTAGGAATTATCTTGTACGCGCATGTTAAAGTGAGTACAACGAATTAATGACAGTATTCATGTTGCAAGATTTAGATTTTATAAATAAAATTCCTTTTTTAGATGAAAGACACTCAAGCTGTAGCAACAGACTGCGAGGATAAAGAAAGAAAACCATTGCATAAAGTATAATTTTGTACGAGATTTGTATAAATAAACAGAAAACGAAAAAAATAGTACACATTTTATTTTAGTATTTGCTCTCAAGTTGTTTGATTGATGTTAAAATATAAAAAGGGGGTAAAGAAAAATAAATGGCAAAAGGGAGGGTCGCCGTCAACACCTAGAGCAGAGGAGGGTTAATTCAAACTCCGTTCAAATCAATGGAAACATTTTAAATTATACGTTGTCTTGCTCAAATATTTTCCCAGGTGTATCGGACCCGATAGAACTGAATCCGAAACAGTCTTATATAGAAACTAACTATTCTTTCGAGCACTTACGAGAAGATTTTTTAACAAAGAGACATCTATGATTGAGGACAAAATCAAAATTGTTGACTAGTATCGGTTTAAAAACCTATGTGTTTTATATGTATATACTATATGTTGTACATTTCATGTAACATCTCACGTTTATGCACTTTGTTTGTACAAGTTTTACATCTAATTAAACGTAAAATAAAAACTTTACAATTTACCTAATTTGAACTGAGCCAATTAGAAACGGCATCTTTGCGTCGCCCTCATGCGGCATCGTCTCCATGACAACAGGGAATGGTGGAGG
The DNA here is from genome assembly GCA_963667235.1 of Nomada lathburiana. Taxonomy (NCBI): domain Eukaryota; kingdom Metazoa; phylum Arthropoda; class Insecta; order Hymenoptera; family Apidae; genus Nomada; species Nomada lathburiana. The sequence goes on along the minus strand of OY763899.1, from coordinate 20,707,117 downwards.
TGGAGGCAGAAGTTGTATCAAACTATCAGTCTCGCACAACGTGTTTTTGATTAACAGGAATTATTTCTTGACTGAAAAGGATGAAGATTGAAGAAGTAAAGAGCACCGCAAAGACTCAAAGAATTTCAGCTCATACACATATAAAAGGTCTCGGTCTTGACGAAAATGGGATAGCGATACAAACAGCCGCAGGCCTTGTCGGCCAAGAAATGGCTCGAGAGGTTAGAATCATATCAATAACTTAAATAGCAATAACAATTAGAGTTATCCCACAGGATGTTTCGTTCGACTGTATTCTTTGTCACTTAGTTTACCTTATTTTTTCGATATATTTCGAGCGTAGGAACACTTTTTAATCGTAACAATATAAGGAATGTGCTCGATACATTCCATTGATTATATTTCACGTCTTTTAGGCTGCTGGAATTGTAGTTGATATGATAAAATCAAAGAAAATGGCCGGTAGAGCAGTGTTATTAGCGGGACCGCCTGGCACTGGAAAAACAGCTATCGCCCTTGCTATTGCTCAAGAGTTAGGTAACAAAGTACCGTTCTGCCCAATGGTGGGTTCGGAAGTCTACAGTTCTGAAATAAAAAAGACAGAAGTTTTAATGGAAAATTTTAGAAGAGCCATTGGCCTTCGAATTAAGGAGACCAAGGAAGTATATGAAGGAGAGGTGACCGAATTGACTCCAGTTGAAACAGAAAATCCCATGGGCGGATATGGAAAGACGGTGTCCCATGTAGTAATTGGATTAAAAACTGCAAAGGGCACAAAGCAATTGAAATTGGATCCTTCTATATATGAATCTTTGCAAAAGGAAAAGGTTGAAACAGGAGATGTAATATACATTGAAGCTAATAGCGGTGCCGTGAAAAGGCAGGGCAGGAGCGATAATTTTGCTACCGAGTTCGATTTGGAAGCAGAGGAGTATGTTCCATTACCTAAGGGTGATGTACACAAGAAGAAAGAAGTTATCCAAGATGTAACATTGCACGATCTAGATGTTGCTAATGCTAAACCGCAAGGTGGCCAGGATATTATGTCTATGATGGGTCAGTTAATGAAACCCAAGAAGACAGAAATTACAGGTATAATTATTTGGGATCTGTGGGCAAATTCTAATTTTTAACTGAAATTGACTTTTAATTACTTATTCCAGATAAATTGCGCAAAGAGATAAACAAGGTAGTAAATAAATATATCGACCAAGGAATTGCAGAACTAGTACCAGGGGTATTATTTATTGACGAGGTGCATATGTTAGATATCGAAACATTTACATATCTCCACCGTGCATTGGAAAGTGCTATTGCTCCGATAGTCATTTTTGCAACAAATCGAGGCCGCTGCATAATTCGTGGAACAGAAGACATTGTATCTTCACATGGAATACCTCTCGATCTGTTGGACAGATTGTTGATCATACGCACGCTTCCTTACTCTAGATCAGAAATAGAGCAAATAGTTAAGTTGAGGACTACGACGGAAGGGTTGCAAATCGAAGACGAAGCTTTGGCTGCCCTGGGCGACTTGGGAACAAAAACAACGCTCAGATATGTAGTACAACTTTTAACTCCCGCAGCTTTAACGGCGAAAGTGAACGAGAGAACAGTAATAAAAAAAGAAGATGTAGAAGAAGTGGGGTCTCTATTTTTGGATGCAAAGTCTTCTGCGAAAATTCTCACACAAAATAAAGATAAATATATGAAATAAATATGTATGATTGATCATAATTTAACGGCATACGTATTAAGTTCTTAAGTCTTAAGTACCCGTGTAAGTACTGTACGGGAAGTTCCATCGTATTATAAAAGAATACGTGTAACACGTACCTGTTTCTAGCTGTTTCAGTTGAGATTTTATAAATAAAGTTAAATTAACATAAAACGCAGTGGAATCTTATTCAATATACATACACACTAAATGTAAAACTGTAAATATATATATAACGTGTGTAGAAGGGAAAAGGTAGTTTCTCAATATTTCCCATGATATTTTACCACTCTGGGTTACAAAAGTTCAAGCTGTAATCAGCAGTTGTGACATCACAAGATGATACGTCTTGGGGTATAAAATCTCTGTTTACTTTAATAAACGTCTTAGTTTTCTGAAGTGTATCAAGTAATCATAGCGATTAATTTTAGTATTAGAGCAGTAATAAAATAACATTCAAAAGACACGATGTTGCATATTTTGCAACTAGCTAAGTCCTCGAAGATGTTGGGTAAAAACAGTGTGCTTCGCTACGCGCGTGGATTAGCGTTGAGCAATGTACGAAAGGAAAAAATTGAGAAGTTATTCTCAAAAAATGATGAATTCCAAATACGGCATATTGGTCCTCGGGAATACGAGCAACTTGAGATGTTGAAAACTATTGGATTCAAGGTAGCATCATAACTTACTTAAATATAAAATAATTGAATGATAGCGATAGTTATCTCCAACATAATTACAATTCTTCGATTGATGTCATCAGAGTTTAGACGAATTAACAGAAGCAGCGGTCCCCGAAAAAATTCGTTACAAGAAAGAGCTGAAAATTGAACAACCAGTTAGTAAGTACAATTATCATCTGTACGTGTGAATTGTTTGAAGTAGTGTTTGATGAAACTGACAAAAGAAAAAGAAACATAGTAATCCAGAAGCGTGCGAGGTCGCAAGACTGAAGATACCAAACACGTGAGAACCGATAACTCGTTGACATCGAAATCAATGCAGTGATAGTCCAAGAATTCTAAAACTATTCTTATGCACACCTTTCATAGTGCTCAGTTCAATGACATATATCTGACAAATTAAAAGTTGTCAAAAGAAAAAGGGATTAGTATCCCTTCTTGAGATGCATTTTACTTTGCATTATGAAACAAAAATAGGATGACCCCTTGTACCGAGGCTAACGTATCTTGGGTCAGAGGCCAATCTCGTGCGGTGAGATTAGCATTCACGTGATTGTCTAAAGCTGAAGGCTGGTCATAACGCTTCCTTCAAACAATTTAAATACATCCTAGCATTATGATTACAGATCGCGTAAAAATAACGATTGCATTTTAGCTGAATATGAATTGCTGAAGAGAATAACGAAGATTTCGGAAAAGAACAGCGTGTGGCGATCGTACATTGGCATGGGTTACAATAATTGTTGCGTTCCTCATACCATTATGAGGAATATATTCGAGAATCCCGGGTGGTATGCGATTTTTCGAATTTCATTTGGCAACAGCAATTGTACACTTGTTACCTTAAATGTATTAATTATAGGACAACGCAATATACCCCCTATCAGCCAGAAATTTCACAGGGCAGACTCGAAGGGCTGCTAAATTATCAAACGATGATATGTGACTTAACTGGAATGGAAGTAGCGAACGCCTCGCTTCTGGACGAAGGCACTGCAGCAGCAGAAGCTTTAGCTCTCGCTTACAGGAGCAACAAGAGAAAGAAGTTGTTCGTTTCAGATAGAGTTCATCCCCAAACGATCAGCGTGATTGCAACGCGTGCCATGTCTTTGGGCCTCGATCTTGAAATCGGAGATATATTCCAAGTTGATACAAGTAAAGAGAACATCGCTGGCATTCTTTTGCAATATCCCGACACAACTGGATCTATCTATGCTTTTGAAGATGTTGTAAAGAAAGCGCATGCACATGGAGTACGTATTTTAAGCTGTATAGATCTCGAAGAAAATGAAACAAACATAATTTAAACATTGTAGACATACGTTTGCGCCGCAACTGATTTGCTAGCATTGGCCATACTTAAGCCTCCGAGTGAATTTGGAGTAGATATATGCATTGGTACGAGTCAACGTTTCGGGGTACCACTTGGTTACGGAGGACCGCATGCTGGTTTCTTCGCGTGCAGAGAAAAATTAGTGCGTCTAATGCCTGGCAGAATGATCGGTGTTACGAAGGATTCGGGCGGCCAAGAAGCTTATCGTTTGGCCCTTCAAACACGTGAACAGCACATTAGAAGGGATAAAGCTACGAGTAACATATGTACTGCGCAAGCATTGCTGGCGAACATGTCTGCAATGTACGCTGTATATCATGGGCCGGAAGGACTAAAAACTATAGCAGAGAGAGTGCATCTATTAACTTTGATTCTCGTGAAGGGATTAGAGAACGCGGGGAATAAGATAGATAATGAGTCCTTTTTCGATACCATCAAAGTATTTCCCAAGACGCCTTTAAATACTATAAAGGAAAATGCGAGTGCGTTTAAAATAAACTTCAGGTAACTAAACGATAAAATATCAGACCGTTATAGGAGCTAAGTGAAATATAAGTATCACCTTCTTTAGGTATTATGAGGACGGCGTTGGCATCTCGCTGGACGAAACTACGACGGAACAGGACGTAAACGATATATACGAGATATTCTCCGCATGCACCACAGTTGAAAAAACATGCGGGGATAAATCCTACATGGACAAGAATCTGAGTAATTCGCATTTCGCTCGTACTACCTCGTACTTGCAACATCCTGTATTTAACAGCCATCAGTCTGAAACAAGAATAGTCCGATACATGAAGTCTTTAGAAAATAAGGATGTATCGCTCGTACATAGCATGATACCACTGGTAATCAAAAACAAATTCCACATGGCCTATCATAATTATGTTGCAATTATATTTGCAATTATTTTAACAGGGATCCTGCACGATGAAATTAAATTCCACGACAGAAATGATGCCTTGTAGTCTACGAGGATTCACAGACATACATCCGTTTGTTCCCGTGGAACAAGCTATAGGATATCAAGAATTATTCGCCGAACTAGAACACGATCTTTGTGCTATTACGGGCTACGACAATATAAGCTTTCAGCCAAATAGCGGAGCTCAGGGAGAATACGCAGGCTTAAGAGCGATACAATGTTACCATGAGTCTAATGGAAATAAAAATCGGCAAGTTTGCTTAATTCCTACTTCCGCTCATGGTACCAACCCTGCATCCGCCCAGATGGCTGGCATGCAAGTAAAGCCGATCTTAGTACAGAAAGACGGGTCCGTGGACGTTACGCATTTGACTGAAATGATTGATAAATATCGGGAAACATTGTCTTGTCTGATGATAACGTACCCATCGACAAATGGGGTATTTGAAGAAACAATCGGCGATATTTGTGCCATGATTCATGAAGCTGGGGGCCAAGTATATCTGGATGGGGCAAATATGAACGCTCAAGTTGGACTGTGCCGGCCAGGTGATTACGGCAGCGATGTCTCACATTTGAATTTGCACAAAACATTTTGTATTCCTCATGGCGGTGGAGGGCCTGGGATGGGACCTATTGGAGTGTAAGTTGATATTTGAATTCGATGTTTCATTGCTAATATTATAAAGTATCACAATTTACCCCCTTTTTTGTACAGAAAACGGCATCTTGCAGCTTTTCTCCCATCTCATCCGGTAATCAACTGCTCGAGTAATGGTGACAGCAGCATAAAACTATCTGGCGCAGTATCGGCTGCCCCCTATGGATCGTCAGGCATTTTACCGATATCGTGGGCCTATATTAAAATGATGGGTCCACGGGGGTTGAAAAAGGCTACGCAAGTTGCTATCCTCAACGCTAATTATATGAGTAATAGATTGGGGATGCATTACAAAACCCTGTACAAAGGAAATTCTGGATTAGTGGCGCATGAATTTATTTTGGATGTTCGCGATTTTAAGAAGGTGGCAAACATCGAGGCTGTAGATATGGCTAAAAGATTAATGGACTACGGTTTTCATGCTCCAACAATGAGTTGGCCTGTGGCAGGCACATTAATGGTTGAACCAACCGAGTCTGAAGATAAGAAGGAATTGGACAGATTTTGCAATGCTCTGATTTGTAAGATCATTACACTTGTCACCATTTCAGCCCACGTAAAAGATATTACTTGATATATAAAAATGTATGCTCTATGTTTTTAGGCATAAGGCAAGAAATCAGCGATATTGAAAGTGGGAAACTAGACATTGCAAATAATCCATTGAAAATGGCACCGCATACTCAAGAACAAGTAATATCCAGTACGTGGGATCGTCCATACTCACGGGAATTAGCAGCGTTTCCAGCTGTAAGTATTGGTATCTACATAGCGAGAAAAATGCTGCAAAGTGTTACATTTTTTTGTATTTGTTTTTTCAGCCATTCGTGAAGGGTAGTAATAAGATTTGGCCAAGTGTAGGAAGAATAGACGACATATACGGTGACAAAAATCTATTTTGTACATGTCCTCCGGTATTGCCCGATCAATAAACGAACGAAACTATTTAGCGTGTACAGTTAGTTATAGAACTATTTAAATATTTATTGTAATCTTTTGTACAATCGTATTATTTATAGAAAACTTATATCTTTCCAAGCAGACAAATTATACCAACTTTCGTTCTAAAGCACTCCCGCTTTAGCAAACAAAAAACATATGATTTTATTCTTTCATGCATCCTTAAGTTGTTCAACGACTTAGTGGCTATGCGAATCCATAATCGTCGGGTAAATATATATTTACATTGTACATTATTACAAAGTCACTCTTCAGCATTTCTACATATATTACAAACCAGGCATAAGGTATGCAATATTGTCGAGCATTTGCGAAAGTGTTTCATGTTTGGCTCCGTTAGTTTCAGGCACCTGTTGCGTCAGGCAGATTAAAGGACCCAATGCACAAAGTAGAGAATCTAGCAAAACCGACAGGCTGCCTGATACTGCAATTTGTCCATCGTGTTCCTTCAAACGTTCACCAATAATGGTTAAACTCTCACCGAGAAGTTTTAGGTGTGCCGCCACATCGATTGGTTGAGTTCCAACAACTTTGTACATTCCTGTGCCTATCATTGGTTCATTAACCAAATCTTTCCCAGTCCGATTCGACGGAGGTGATACTGGCACACTTCCTACAACGGAGGGTAGACCTAGTTGAATAGTCTTTTTTGAGGTCGCAGGCTTTTGTTCTTTTCCATTACCTGTAATATAGAAGAGCAAAGGAGCATGAAATATTACGATATCATTTTATCATTGAGCTGAGCTATCTCTAAACGGAATGCATGCATACCAGACAAGGGAGAATAAGACATCTACCAAATAAGTCTTAGGCATGAAAAAACAATATTTTATCCGAGAAACGTTTGTCTAATACGCGTGCACGTAAAGCAAATCAAGATGAACGAGCTACCACATAACTCTTTAGGGACATACTCGCAAAAATGATGTATACATGAGAACCAACAAACCCACCAATTTTATTAATGAATTTTTTTCGCGAAGCAGGTGGCGGCATTTTCCATACAGGCTCATCTTTACTTGCAGGTAAAGAATGAGGTTTTGCTGCCAAGCGTTTTGCGCGTCTGCGCCAATTATATTTTTCCAGATTTGGCACTGTTGCCCATAGTTCTCCTAATCGTTTAGAAATTGCTGCAAAATCTACAAACACCAATATTTCACGAATACACATTAGCATTGTTTACTAACTTCTTTGTAATATGGAAAAACAAATGAAGCTTATATACCCATATATGGACATTGTTCTAGTAATTCTTGCCTAATTTCTTTAGCCCACAACATGTAGGCAGTGATTCTTGTTTTCTGAAAATATCATGGAACTATGAATTAATCCCCTTAAAAGTATTCATGTGTACGTACCCCTTTGTCTTTTCGTTGTGCCTTCATTCTACCTATTATTTTGCCATCTTTTATAATCAGCTTTTTTTTGCATTTCTCAAGCATGTACAAACTATTTGCCTGCGATGGCGTCTCTTGGCCGGGTGGTTCCAATTTCCTGAACCCTGCTTCTCTGTCGTCTATCATAAGAGGATCCACTTCGTCGTCGCTTCCAGAATCCATACTGTATCTGTCATCTTCGTTCAACCCGGATGGATCGTCCGAATCTGATCCAGAAGACTGACCTTCGTTGTCCGATAATGTTTCTGCTTTAGCCCTTTGCTGTTCATTGTTAGAATTGGAATTTTTTCTTTGCCTTCCATCGTGTCCATGTTGCATTGATTGATTCGGAGACATATGTTGGGATTCATATCTGTCCAACAACTCTTGATTTTGCAACTGCTTCGCTTTTTGACGCTTATACTTGTTATCCGTTAAATCGTCTGGTGACTCAAAGTCGACAAGTTTGGAAGATTTCTTTCTCACACGGCCACTGCGGGAGATACCCGTGACCTCTAGATCTGAAAGATAAAGCGGACTGCACCTTGCCAAGAAAAAGAAAGGGACCAAAATAGTTTGAAACTTCTAACTACACCACTTCCACAATTTTTGAGTTCAAGATCAATAGGTCTACACAAAGATACTTTACAGCTATTTCGTGTGGATATCCAAACGTAGTTTAGTTCTACATATGCTTTCGGGTTTTTATCATTTTCATGATATACTTTTCAGTCCTTTTAAAATTAAATACATAAAATTCATAATCAATTGTTGTATCTCGTGGACACGTATTATGTGTCGTATGAAATTCGTGTAGGTCGCGTACAAATGGGTCGAGTTTGGAAAATTGAGATTGTTCGGTTATTTTTTATTCGGACAATGTCTTGTCTTAATCATCATCATCGTTTAATTATCGAAGGTTGTCCATCGTTTTATATTTGAAAAATTTTTTTAATCTAACCACGAATGGATCCTACACATCATTAGTTTGCCGATTCTCCGTTACGAACAAAAGCGCTATAAACGAAAACGGAACACGGTCTAAATATTGCAAGAAAATTGATAAATTTGCTACGAACGCGCGCAAATCATGCGAAATACTGCAAGCGATACTAGCAAACAAGCGACTGCTCTACCAAATTTCTATCCCTGTGATACAAAAACTGATCTCACCGTCACTTTTCTGACGTTTCGGTGTCACGAACATATCCATAGCGTCACTTTCTTGCTGCAACAGCTTCTTGCGCCGCGGCGTCCTCTCAGATTTCGCGGGCTTATGAACATTAGTGTGCATCACGTGTTAATAAGTATTCTCTTTTTCGAAAAAAATGCATTTGAAAAACCTAGACCAGTTTTTATGATAAAAAATCTCCTTTAGAGTCCTAACTTATTTAATTTCCAAGACGTTTTTAAAAACAACTGCCACGACATGAAAACCATAATGCACTGCGCAACGTAATGGACGTTCATAGGTTGAAGCGCGCGACAATTTAAACATTTCCTACGCTGTATAAAATTCCATGTGCATAACATGTATGAAGTAGTAATTAAGAATTTATGGTACTTTGATGAATCGAGTAAGGCCGGAATGTTATTGTACAAAAACGTTTTATTTACAATGTGATTAAAATTGTTTGTATAGTGGAAAAATGTTAAATATCATCCTCCTGTTGCCATCCATCGTCGTTGGAGAAAAATCTTCTTTTGTGGCTGGTATTCATATACGGTCTCAGTGCCCATTCGGTATCAGCTGCAGATTCTGCATCCAAAGTACCTAATTTAATTTCGTATAATTTCAGCTGAAATCTTGGCCCAACCTCTGTTAGTTCTATGTCTTTTCCATGAACCTTTTTGTATGTATGATGTCGAAAAGATATATAATCGTCATGATTGGCAAAAGTTATTATTCTCTTGCTATCTTCTTTAGGAACGGGGAATAGATACTTCAAGATACTTGTAACACGGGTTGCTAATTTTGTTTTGAAATTATGAAAAATTAAATGAGGATATTGTTCAGACATTGTTCCAATGTCTGGGATATCGTGCCTCATAACGACATCCGACATTGTGAAATACGCTGTGGGTCCATAAGGCATGTGACATACAACAAGAGAATCAGGAACACCTCTGTGTTCATGGACAATGATAAAATCTGTAACATCGTTAGCACGACAAGCATGCACGAGTTGTTTCATTTCATAGTTTCCTCTGTTCATTCTTTGCGAATTAGGAAATATCAAACGTAATTCCTTGGCAAACATTTTTAATCTGGAACTTGGATCACGAGAGGTGGTAATTACAATCTTTGGATCTTCAACACCTGCCCATCGGTATTCATCGTCTTCGTGAGATCCTACGGTTCCACCCATTTCTGTTCCCATTGCAACAGCCATTTCTGGACCAGCGTCTTCCCAGTTTAATTTCTGTTGTATATTCAAAGCATCTTTCCTCAGATCCGGATGTATTGGTATATTGTCCTCCAAACTTCGTTTCAGCTTTTCCTTCTTTTCTTGGATACTTTTCAATTTATCTTGAACTGATTTTCTATACAGATATTCTCTGCGAAGTCTCGCTTGCCTTCGCAACATTTTGATTTTCTAAATGTATATTTTTCCTTTCCACTAATTAATCGACTAGTTTAGTAAATAGACGGGAAGAAGGTTATACGAAGCACACGTGTAGCGAAAGTGACGTCACCAAAAGTGACGATCCGTGCATCCAAATTTTTCCGGTCGGTATAACCGTAAAAATGATCTCTTATATCCCGTCTGTCTCAAAAGATTCAAGAAAACGATCTGAAATTTAAATAAAGTAATTTAAATAAAGTTAAAGCAAGACAAATATTAGTTTGACGGAAGTAGTTTACTTATTCTGTAGTGCAACAAACATTGCAAACATTTGGTTACACAGATGCGTCTGTTCTTACTAATAAATATATTTGCATCCCACTATTCGACTAATATTCATACTGTAACACTTGCAATAAAAAATATTCAGTTCGATATGATATTCAAAAACACCCGCCTTAAGGAAAGAACACCACCCCCCGCTAGCCAATCAGCCACCCACCAATCAGCGCAATCTATTTCAAAAATCCCTCTTTCGCCCAACGGATCTCGTCGTGCTTAGACGAGTTCGGAGTGTCCGGCGAATTAAGGTATGTCACATAGTCTAATATATTCTTGAAGGCAGGAAATGATATACATTGTTTCCATTTCTCTGTCTTCCAAGATTCCTGTAGTTTCTTTGCTAATATTGATGAATATTTTGCCAGAAATTGAGACACTATTGTGCAGTGAACGATATCACACCGCGTGTCGTGCATTTTCAAATCGACTCGAGTATCCCATATACGTATCGTCTTTTACGTATGCGTATATGTATCTCAGCTCGGAATTCAATTATCTTGCAGCATATTCTGCAGTTTCTAGCAATATTATCATAATATTGGTGATTCTTAATACATTTATCTCTAATTTCAGTTGGATTCCGTTCAATGGCGTCTCTTTCGCTTGCTCCGAGAACCATTCAAAATTGGCGGGGACGTGGCGCTGCCGGGCAGAAATACGCAGTCGCGTAATGATGTCAAGCCATGTCGAAGTGTCAAACGATCTGGTTGACAGGTAAGGATTTCTCAAATTCCTGCTCAAAATAAGTAGAATTGTACGAATATTGATAATATATCTTGATTAAATTATTATTCATACCGCGTATACATCATTTATCTCGCGTTTCAATTTAATTCCATTGGCGTCGACATGATATTCAAAAAACATCGGTCTTAAAGAAAGAACCCCACTCCCCACTACCCACCCGGTTACCAGCCAATTAGCGCAATCTATTTCAAAAACCTCTCTTTTTTCCGCCAACGGATCTCGTTGTGATTAGACGTGTTCAGAGTGTAGTTCGAATTAAGGTATGTCACATAGTTTAACATATTTCTAAACGCAAAATATTAAATTAATTGTTTTCATTTCCCGTCTCCTGAGAGTTCCGTAGTGTTTTTTGTTAATATCAAGTCATATTTTAGTAGAAATTTGTGAAAACATTGCCTAGTAAGTGGAATCGCCGAACATGCATTTTCTCTATGTAACGCTACTTCTACGTATAGATATACATTTTTCAGCCCCAAATTCCATTATTTTGCACTATATTCGGTAGTTTCTAGCGGTATTATTATAATATTGGTGATTGTTAATACATTTATCGCTGATTTCAGTTGGATTCTGTTCCATGGCGTCTCTTTTGCCTGTTTCAAATGGGACAATGGCGGGAACGTGACGATGGAGGCGAGAATACGCAGGATCATAGTGTCAATTCAACTTCTCGCTGAGAGGTAAGCATTCTTCAAATTTCTTGTAGAAATAAAGCGAATTTTAACAATATATGTCTATTAAATTATCATTCATACCACGTATAATACTTGTATGATGTAGAGTCGTGTTGTAAACGAATAGTAACATAATACAAGCAGTTATTTGCGACTATTTGTTTACTGTTTCTGCTTGTGGTCAGGAAGCTTGTTGTTCCTCGAAAATCGCGACAATTTATCGCGAAACAAAACAGTACACTTATGAAGTAACGTATACGCTGAAATATTTCTAGGAAACATAGGCGGTCGTAAACAAACGTCGTCGTTGGCTTTAGTCGAGCGTTGAACAGAGTCGAACGACGAAGGACGGATGCGGGTGTTGTCATTCTACCACTTGACGCCGAGCTGACAAAACGTATGGAAACATCTCAGTGAGGTGCGTATCGTTACAGACCTGTACCGCGGGGTTCATATTAGCTACATTATAATTATTTACACTCTATTACCGCTGCTGCTTATCTTAATTCGATTCTAATTACCACTTCACATAGCATTATCTTTTGCTTCAATACTAAATATTTCGTTAACATCGTGTGCTTATACGTTTGTATATCGAATATTCATGTTTGCTATAGCCAATGTATCTTTAATTATTGCTTTAGTATATCACGATTATCATTACCTTCGTGTTCTTGTTTCATTTCTTTGTTTCTCTTTGTTCCAGCAGTATGGGGAGAGGTGAGTTGTAGAAACAGAGTAAGCCAATAGCTACGATGATGCGAAATAATTAATTGCAACTGTGGCGTTTGCACGTAAGCATATTAATCATATTTCCATATTGGCTTTATTTGTTCTGAAACTGATACTAAGATGAAACAGCAACTGTTAAAAAAATTACAAAAGCAATTAAATTTTACATATCCATTACAACTCGATTCATTGGAATTGTAATGTTTCGTTAATGGGGATAACAAACACTCGATAGGATGTTTTCTTTCAGAAAATTTTGTAGCCGCGCGCAATGCGGTCGGTAGAGTCACTATTTGCTTCGAAGTTTTCTAGCTTTTTCAGAGCAAGTGGCTCTGTTTAAATTTTCGTTCACACTTTAGCTACACGCGATTGTAGAGTCAGTGTTTTTCGCGTACTAGTTATTAATACTATTATCAGAGCACCGGTGCTCCTTTTCAATTATTTCAATTGCGAAATTAGAATCTGAATTTGTTCGCCGATATATATTGCGGTCGCGTTCATATCTTTTATTTTTCTTTTTTTCTGATATTCGCTATCGGAAGTAGAGTCAGTGCATCACTGAAGGGGATTTTTTAGGCGACACTGATAGAGTGAGAAATGTAAGTATCTTTTAAACAATTCTCAGTTTTCTATTAAGCATTAAATTATGTAGATTGAACGGTAGATTTTAATGTTCTTTGCGTTCTTGTTTAGTTACAGTTTGCACACTTCCTAACGGTGGCGTTCAGTCGAGCTGCCTCGGTGATGGTCCTGATGTCTTCCACGAGTACTTGCTCTACTTTTGCAATCAACGGGTTGGTGAGTCGCATGTGTTTTGGTACCTCTGGTCCCCAATCATGCCGTAGGACGATTGGTCCGAAGCGGCACGGGTGACTGGTTGTATTCTTTAGTAGTTTTGCGAGCTTAGTGACTGCGGGTATAGTTTTATACCCGTCAGTTGTAACGTTATTTTCTTGTGTATCATTTCTTATACCAGGTTAGATCTACCTTCTTGTACTACGCGTTTTTTAATATAAAAAATTTAAAAACCATAGAAATATTTCTTTTTCAAATAAATATTAGATCAAATAAGCACTGTCCGTATAGGTTCCTCTGATAAATACATTAATAAATACATTGAACAAATGTGCATATATTGAGGACATTGTATATTAAATTTGCAATTGCATTTATAATCATTTGAAATTTGTTTTCACTGTTGAGCAGTGCAGAAGTCGGATACCCTCCGATTTCATTACTGCAAGTGTTTCGTGATTATAGTAATCATGCATTAAAGTAAATAAATATAATGATACGGATATTAAAATCGGCATTGAATATGTATAGCCAATGATAACGTCTAATATTAATTTTCATATGGTATAGTCGAGTCCTTTTCGTATGAAATTTATTACATATTATGTACAAGAAGGCACTTTGTATACGGGTAGATTTTCAAATCGGAGTGGCTATCTTGAACAATTTGCTTCGATTAAGGAATCACCTGAGGTTTATAATAATTTGTAAATTTTTCAAGTAAATATTTAATTGCATTACTTATTCTAATAAAATCAGTTTCAATGACAGTCATTTTCCTTAATAAATCAATTATTTATCAGTAATTTTCGAGTCTTTATTGATATTCCACAAATTACAAAGTCGAGTCACTTTTAAAGAGAATGATAATAAAATATACATACCATCAGCTATTGAAATTTTACGTGTATTAATCATCTTTTTAGATCAGGATTTTCAGGTTTAACCCCGTGTTCATTGTCCGGAACTCACTCACGTGCCCAGGTGCTACTTGGGTGAGTGAGAGGCAATGGGCACGATGATCATATAGTTTTTAAATTTATAACAATGTATGGCGGCTGACAATTGCTAGTGTACCGTGCACGACGTATTTTCCACATTGTATGTGTGTGTGGTTAGGCCGTGGAATTGCGTCGGCTCGGGAATTTGATAACAAATTATAAACGAATTTATTTCAAAACCAATACTATGATTTCGCGAATAGCAATAGGTTTTAAAGAATTATGAAATTATGGCAAATAATAATAATAAAAGAGTACAATATGAACCAAGTATAGTTAGTTGAAAGAAAATGTACAATATATTTTACCAACCATTGTTTTTTATGAAAGTAATGCACAAGCATATACGTTTACGAACATTTACGCAATGGTCGCTAGCCTTTGTCAGCCGATTTCAGGAATTGGTACGTACCCTTAGAGTGTGAATGATTGTATGCCAAGCTCGGGTGTCGGGGGCGTCCCGGGACGTCTCTCTAGTGTAGGCTCTTGCACCCGAGTGTTTGAGTGAGAAACGTGGAATGATGTGTGTTTGTGTGAATGCTTTGCCATTTTTTAAATATAGGTCTAGGTAGGATAGGTAGTATACCTTCTGGTGTGCCTGATAGATATAAGTAGGTAGGGCCGGGCAGGTTGACACAGTCTCTGGTCGGGTAGGCATTATTTCGCGTGTTCAACCTGTTTCAGGAAATTTGATTTGAAAAGTCGACGGTGAAGCTGTGGCGCGAACGAAAATGCGTTCGCCTCTTGTTTTGCCCATCGACTTTTCGAATTTTTCGCGGTCGTGGTCGCGATTTGGGTCCGAAACGCACGTGCACGTTATGCTCGAGGCTGCACGTGTAGGCGAAGATCGATTAAAATTTTAATCGTAATCTTTACGATTTTCTATTATCGCAATTTTTACGATTGTATTTGGTCGTGATTCGTCCACGTGTGTTCCGTTTAGCTACGTGGTTTAGATTTTTATTTTATTTTTTTGTTTGTTTGCGAATAGAGTCTCGAGCCTAGACTAAGTTTCAGCGGGCATTGCGCTCGAAGAAAAGAAGAGGCTAAAAGCTGAAGAGGCCCGACAAACTGTCTCTCAAGAGGGCAACTACCAATGGCTCTGCATCCTCTGGATGGAGAGCCATTCTTTGTTACTATTTTGTCACTATGCTCGCTTTTGTATGCTGTAGTTGTAGTTTATTGTTTTCAGCACTCATCATCGTATTGGGCAAATCGCGATTTTTATTAGCGTAGCGTACGATTGAATACGGTTTGAATTAGAGTTGCGAATTAATACAGATTCCGCTTTGAATTAGACTTGCTTTTTTATTAAATTATGCTCGTATATGTACTTGCTTTTAGCGTTGCGATAATAATTTTCGCGTCCCTTTTCTCCATAGATTTTGATTAGCATTTACAGTACTGCAATATTTTTCCATCGCGAATATTTTTCTTAGATTTTCATATAGTGTTGCGATGATAAATGATCGCGATTTTGAAGTAGTGTTGCGACCACAACGAAATGCCCAAATTGGTTCCTGAGTCACCAAAGAAGGTGATTGCTTCGATGGTAGTCCTGGATGCGACTACCATGACTTGTCCGTTATTAGTGTTGCGAATTAAAAATGATGGGTGCAGTGACTTACTATTTTTTTTTTAATATATACGAAATATTAGATTGGAGATAACGAAGCACCATACGCGATTGATTTTGCAAGTAATGCAGTAAATTAGTGTTGCGAGAAAAAGAGATAATCCACTTACGGTTTTCAGTCGGGCTTATAACAGGTGGACGATAATTAATAGTAGAATGCCCCTCTGGCTATTGAATTTGTTTAATGTTTTAATTTATTATTCTTCTTTGTCCCTCCCCTTCTTATTAACACTTAAAACGAGTTGTTTCATCTTAGTATTCAAGTATATATTTGTGTTTGTAATTCATAAATATTATTCAGCATATTTGCATTTTGGAAGTACATGCTCCCTTTGTACTACTGCATAATTTTGTCACAATTTGTTAATCCCATAAATGAGTTTGTTACAGAATTATTAACTTAAAGAAGATGTCAACATAATAGAATACTACCTCAAGTAAATTGCAATATGTAAGTAATCAGAGGCTCAAAAGTGATGCTGTATGGATCAAATAAATGGAAGGATATCATATGATTCAAAGGAAATGGTAGAAGCAATCGCGCTATCATACCTAACAAATATCACTAAATTCTTATGAAGTTTAATTTGTTTCAGGTTGCACGGTCACGATTTTAGTGAAAGAAGATTCATTATAAAATATACCCCTTTCTTTATATGCCTTCGGGTTTCTAGTTAGACAAGCAATTGCTCAATTAAATTAGCTTTATAATTAGGCAAGCGCAAATGGGCATTCCCAAATGAAATTAGCGTTTCAATTAGGTAGTCAATGTTTATGTTGAGATCAATTTTTAGGCAGGCAGGTGCTTTTGTGTGTTTCAGGTGCATGATCATAATTGCCCACGAAAGAACTTCAAGATTCATCATGAAATTTCCCTTGTCCCTCCCTTTATATCCCTTCAGATTTCCAATTAGGTAGGGTATTTCTAAATTAAATCATTTTCTAAATAGGCTGGAAATTTCCAAATTAAGTTAGCTTTTGAGTCAGGTAGGATGTTTTAAGTTAAGATTTAATTTACCATAAGTATAGGTGGATTTATTGGAACTATGTTCATGCTAATTTATATTATAATCTTTATTCTTTGCTTTAAGCCAGGTCTAACAGAATTTTTATTTTCAGCTTTCGTTAAAATCATTTATCTTAACCCTTTGCGGTCGTATTACGTTTATACATAGATGTATGGTAACATGGTAATCACGATATCTCAAATTCTTGTAATCACGATATCTTAAAATCTTTAGCAGATGTGACGCTATTGTCCCTACCAGAATTAGGCCAAAATATTTTTCCGTTTTATTTTTACAGGCCACAGAAGGGGGAAAAGATAGAAAAAAAACAAGAAATCGATTTCAGATTGCTGCCATTTTAAGAAAGTTTTATATTTCAGCCCAAATCTGCTACCTGTGATAGCCACAGGCATATAATTTCAGAATCTTTTGAATTTTTTTATTCCGATGACCAGAGCGAGCTGAATCATGGTTACCAACCAAGCCATTTTTTTCGAGATGATCTATTTCTGTGTGCTGTAACGTCATCTTTACTCCATATTTTTAATTAAAAAAATGTTACATTACAGTTCAAGATGTGTTAAAAACTTAGTAAAAAGCATGGTGCTTTGCTGTAGTGGCTGAGAGTAGACATACGACTAGAACGGCGAAAAAGCTTTGGTGGCTGAGAGTAGACATACGACCGCACAGGGTTAATAATTCCTTCCATTGTTGTTTTGCATGACGTTTGCATATCAAGCGTGCTGCAAATACACATCAGAAGGAAGTAGCGTTTAATTTGTAAATAATAATCTTTGTAAATGTCGGATGGTTGGTGCGCGGCTAAGGCCGCGCGGGTCTCCATTCGCAGCAACCTCCCCGTGGTGAGACCTGGGCAATCGATGATATTTATCATACATTTACCAATTCTGTCACTTATTCTTCTGTGATACAATTGTTAAATATACATATGATAATTGCGTCGAGCAAATAGGCTGCGATTCTTTGCAAATTTCTCTTCTGAGAGAACAATGCATATTCGATAGATTCATCTTGCCATCGTCGAGATATAGGAATAGACTAATCGTACAATGTACATATTGTTTCGGCCCGAATTCCCGTGATAAGAGCAGAAGAATTCTTTAGAATTATTTAATTTTCGCATAGTTTTCTATAATCTGTTGGTAACGTTGCGAGTGACACGGAGATGGTAATAGGTCGATTCTATATCTCGTGTCGGTAATAGTTTCTATCGAGAAAATGAAGTTACCGATAACGTTAAGGGCGAACCAAAAGTTTCCAGTTACCGACGTATGCACGCAACTCAGAGACATAAACCCGGCCGACCGATGGCGGGTCAATTCAATTTTCGCGACTCCGTAGAATTCTTGGCACCGATGGATTTTGAATCGCGCGTTAATTTGATTAATTGTTATCGCGTTTCATGCTTTCCCAGTGTAGCCGGAAGGTGAAGTGGATGTAACGACGTGAAGGTTTCGAATGTATCACGTCTGATCTGCACACGATTTATGAGAGGCCATAGAGGGGGCCTTTTCCCCCCGTGCGTCAGTTAATTGCGAGCAGCTTGCGATTTCTCTTTGCGCTTTGATACAGCCGCTCACTGCTGCTCTTCGCGGAATATGATTTTTCAGGCTGCGGTTAATTAGCGACGAACTGCGCATCATAATTACAAAGGCATTCTTTGTAAGCTGTTTGCGTGCACGATACTGCGTTGTTTAGTTTACAAGTTTGTTCGCCCGAAGCCCGAGTTTCCCTCGACGAGGGGAAGCTTGCGAAAATTGGGCGAAATTTTTACCGTCGATCATGGGCCGTTACAGTTTGCGAAAAAAGTGAAAAGACCACGAGGATTGCGCTCGTGCCGCGTGCGGCGCCTCGTAATTCATTTAGACGGTAGCTCGACGAGACAGGCTCAATTACAGCCGCGGCAAAAAACCGTACGGGAACGAGCAGCTTCTTCGTACGACGTGCGTGGTCCGTACGCGTTTCTCGTTTCTCGTTTCGCGTTCCTCGGGCCTCAAAGGTGGAAAGAAAGGCAGCGGACTCGTGTCCTGCGTCACTCAACCGAGAGCACCGTGGACATCGTTAAAGGCTCTTTGTCATACGTTTTGCTCGACCCGCTGCCATTAAGCCGG
Organism: Nomada lathburiana; assembly: GCA_963667235.1. Lineage (NCBI taxonomy): Eukaryota > Metazoa > Arthropoda > Insecta > Hymenoptera > Apidae > Nomada > Nomada lathburiana. The sequence goes on along the minus strand of OY763899.1, from coordinate 20,687,826 downwards.
ACCCTTCGTACGTGCCAAACGTCCAGGATTTCTCGCTGCAGTTCGTTTTCTAGGTGGTTTTCGACTCCCTCGAACGGGACGCCTCCTTTGCCCTGAACCTTCAATCTCGATTTCGATGTACGCGTGCACGGAATCGATAGGTCGTTACGTTGCGCAGCGGGCAAGTAGTTTGGCCATCTCGTGGGATATAGTTTTTGCGGGGCGGAAAGAAAGTGCTGCTACTGTTCGTCCGACGAGGGGAGGATGGGCAGGTTTAATCGGCCGGTTAAGCTCGTAGACAATGAGGGCCGGTGTTGATGGCAATATTTTAATGAAGTTAGCAAGTTCCCGGTAGCGGGTCGCCCGCGCCGAGCCGTCGCGATTCCAGGAGCGTGAAGGAGAGAAGCCCTTAAGGGCAGAGGGCGGAGGCGCCACCCGGCCACTGATTTCCACTTAGCGATATCGCTCTACAAAGCCGCCTTCATCTGCCAGAGAGCATCCTCTCGGTTCGCCTCGTCGTCACGAGCAATTTAGGAAAAATCTTGTCGAAACTATTCGTATAACGATAGCGAAGCATGGATTACCGAGTAGGTTTCGAACTCTGCATCGGACAGATATTCGATCGGATTAGTGCCCTCCATCATTCTTCGACGCTCTGCATTTGCATGCGGCCGGATAAATTTGATCGATGTTTGGCGGGTGATTAGACGATAGACAAGCGATTTCTGTCGGATTCTCAATGGCCGGTGCCCCTTTCGCTGGCGGACTAATCGATGTCAGTTTCCTCTCTGAATATGTTCCTTTTCGTACTGCATTCACTTTCCACTCATTCACTTCTCTGCTCTCTTAATTGGTCGAGCAATTAATGAGAATCAGAAACTGTGAAGATAATTTAGCGGCTAGGGGATCCTCCGCGCGTATAGAGGGGCACGCTACACAGCGATCGTGAAACACGCGATCAGCGATTCCGCTCGAAAATGCTTATTTATGTACACACGAATTTTGCGAACAGATTCCGCGTGCATTTGGGTGCAGGCTGCGCCGGTATCATTAAGGAGAAATCACATGCAAAACCAGAGACGTTAAGATCGCCCCGTTCGGTCGTAAACTCTCGTAGATTCTAATCGAGTGCGCGTAATTAGAGCGGGAGCAATTGTCGGTAATTAATTGGAGGTAAATTAATTAGCTTAGATCGAATAGAAAGTGGAAAATTACATGGTATTCGTAGTTGGACTCTGATTCTCGGGATGGTGTCTCGAACGGTGTCGTTTTCGCCTTCGAATTAATATCGAATCGACTCCGAAATAATCGAAGAGGATATCCTCCGTGCAATGAACGGCCCGAAATGTCCGTCGCTCGAAGGTCGGTTCAAATGGCTCGAGTTCCACGGGATTTTTTCCAAGATCGATCCCGATAGAGGAAGACCAGCAACGCACTGGCGCGTGCGGTGGCTGGTGGTAAAGGGGTGATACGACCGGGTGCTAGAATCTCGTCTCGGAGGAGGACATTAAGGGCGAAGCTATCCGATCAGATCCGATCCGATCCCTCGAATCACGACCCTTCCCTTTCTCTTCTGGTGGTGAGAGGCTAAATCGCTGCATCGATCGTCCCTAGAAATTTGCTGCTCCCTGTAAGCTGCGTTTCTAGACTGTTATTCCCGAAGAACTATCGGCAGATTGGAAAACGGGCGACCGGCTACGCGAACTTTTCAGCAGCAGCAGGGCGAAGAGGGCCCTAATCTCTTGCTTCTTTCATCAAACTCTGCCACTTGGAGGAATAAAGTATCGTTGCAGGGGCTTTAGGATAAGGCACAGTTTACGAGGGATCGCGTGGTTTACGAGCCCCTCGCCCTCCTCGCTTTTCCCGATTTTCCTCGCTCGGACCTCCTTCAGACGTTCCTCCTTCGTCTCGTTCGTTTCGTTCAATTTTACGAGTATCTCCCGTCTGCCCCTCGCATCTCGACGGATCGCTATTGTTTTCTATTTCCAGCCTTTTCCGCTTCTTAAAGCAGGGTTCAAAGTCCCCGGTCGGCCGTCAATTCTAGGTTAAACTCTTTTTCGCAAATACGATCGTTGAAGGCGGCGTTTACTCGGTAGTTTCGTAACTTCCGCGTTTCTTCGTTTCGCAACGAGAACGTTCTATCGAGCGGAATTAATTGAACCGATCCCGCTTTCCAGCAATTCTTTCTGCCCCTCCCTACGCGCCTACCCCCTGGCGCAAAGAAATTTTTCCTATCGGTCAAACTATCAGCGAGAGATATAAAAATTTAATTCCTCTTCGAGAATGACGTGCCACCGCCGCGGGTCTCGACTTTCCTTCAAATCCGGCTCCTCGCTCCTTCGGCCATCCCTTTCCTTCCTTTTTTTTTTGTTCCTTCTTCTTCCCGCACGGTGGAAGATAGCGATAGCCTCGAGACACTTCTAGTATCAATTCGGACCAACTTTTCATACCGTTCCGCATCGGCCATTCCTCTCTATCTTTGTCCATTTATTCCACAGCGGCTCTCTTCTCTCCCCCCACCCCTCCGAGAAAAAACTTTCTCCATTCATTCGGTCGTTAGCAGGATCGTTCCAGGGAAAAGTCGCGTCTCTGGTCGACGAAGACTCCTTTGTAGATGATATCGTAAATATCGAGGCCGGGGCTTTATCAAATTAATTTCGAGATCGTTACCAGTAGACAGCTACTTAACGTTGCCTTTTTCCCTCGATTCCAGAGAGTTTAACAGGTGTAAATTGTTCGAGCGGTATCGCGATAGAGAGCACAGCAGAACCAGCTCGCTCCGGGGTACGTTTTTGCGAATAACGTTAATAGTAATGGCCGAACGGGTAGATAATTTCGACGGCGCGTACAGCTGACACTGGCGAATTAAATTGTCCGGAAGAAATGAAGTCGATAGCGGGAACGAATCGTCCGGAAGCTCGCTGTCGAACCGATCCCGATAGCTTTCGATTCTTTCTCCGTCTCGCGCGACTGTTTTCTCCCCGTTATTCTTAACACTTCCACGGGACGAACAGATAGAGAAACGATTCTGGGGCCTCTGCGCTTCCCTCGGCGAGCAATTGTTGCGGGAAAGATGTCGCGATCGACAGCAGATCGGCGGTCGTCCGTAATTTGACCCCGGATTTTGTTTCCTGCTATCCTTTGTAGCTCAGGCCCGGTTTTCCGCGTTAACAGAAACGTCGAAAGATAGCTGGGTCTCGCAAGGAACGGGCAATCTCTGTCTGCGTTAGATAACGCAGACAACGCCGTCGACCGGGTGGGAGGGTGGCTTTTCATCTTAGTAAATCAGCCCCTTGACTCCCACGCGCTTCACCGCCCGCCGGTGTCCTGCAGCCAGAGAGCTAAACAAGAAGCTCCGTCGTGTACCGTTCTAATAGATAATTGCGAACGCATTCGCTTAATGCGTTCGCTTGGACATAAATCGAAGCGGCCGAACGCACCATGCGATGCAGAAGCGATACAGAGGGAACTGGGTACTCGTGTAAAGCACCCAGGCCAAAGTCATTTCCTAGAGCGAGAGCAAGTTACTGCAACAACATCGGCAAGTCCTCGGCGGAGGGTAATAAAGCCATCTTGCCAACGGGGTGGTTTCGCCGCTTCCACCCTCGCAGCCCGCCCCTGAGGAGGTGGCTGGATAGCGATCTATACTGCCGGGCACCCCTCTCGTCGTTGCCAAGCAACCGTCCCTCTCTCTGTCTCTTTCAACCCCTTCTACGCCGAGGCTCTTCCACCCTCTCGGCACAGAGAGAGAGAGAGAGAGAGAGAGAGAAAGAGAGACGACGCGTCGGTGGCAGAGAGGTCGGAGGGATTGAAGTATAGCGGCGATGCCCTCTATTTCGAGATTTACAGCGATTCGATAGGAGAGACCGTAGAAACGGATTCTTTTTCTTCGCGCCTGTACGCATGCACACCGGCGTGCAGGAGGGGCGCGAGGGGCGAGTCGTTGTTTCGAAAAACATGCAAGAGAGCTAGGAGCCACGTGGAATAGCGAATCTAGGAGGAATCTCGGACTCTCCTCGGTGGAGAGAGATCGAACGATCTCGCGAGGGGTGGCAGGGAGAGCGTTCTAAAAGAGAGGGGTTGGAGGGCAGGAGAAAATTTGATCTCTCTGGAGGGTGAGCAGAGGGGGTAGACAGGGAGCAGAGATTGCGCCCTTATCTCGTCAGATACCGACCGCCTTCGGCTTCCGTTTCGTCCTCCCCCTCGTCGTTGCCTCCCCTCCCCTTTGGTCGCCTTTTCCTGGGGGAGGATTGACAAGCACCGAGGGCTGGATGCAGCGTCCGATTTGATCTGCCGCAATAAAATTAGAATCGAGCCGTGGAGCTCGGAGAAATTCTCCTCCCTTTCTTTCTCCCTTCGGCGTTTACAAACTGTTGGACGCGTACCGTTGCCGTTGCTCTCGTTTTACTAGCAATGAGTTAGTTATCTAGGGGATGGGGTTGGGGGGGGGTGGAGGTTAATTTAACGCTCGTTGTGCTTCAGCTAATTGAACGAGTACTAGCGGCGATAGGAAATTCCCGCACGGATCGTTCAACTTTCCCGTACCGCGTCCCATTCTTTCTCCGTTCTTCGGTCCCTCCGAGCTTCCCTTTGACGAAGGAAGGGAAGCGGGCTGATAACGGGGTGATGTATGACCCAGTGACGTCACAGACGAGACACCCACCTTCCTCGCCATCCGAGTAGATTACAAAAATCGATACCGCGCGTCGCGAACGAGGGAAAATGTGCGAGCGAAGCAATTATACGGGACGGCGAAGAAAAAACCGCATCAGAATTCGATCGCCGCAGACGAAAGCGGAGAGTTCACGATTCCTGTCAGGAACGGCGATACGGTGGCGTCTCTTCGGCTACCCCTTTTCCACCTCCGTTTTGTCATTACAACAGGATAGGCAGGGGTCGGGGGTACGGGGACGCGGAGGCACGGTTAGAAGTTTAATAACTGCGCGAATGCGATGCTGCGGCGCTGTGGTTCGAGGTGGTTGGAGGTGGTTGGAGGTGGTCGGAGGTCTACTCGCCGTGGCGTTTTCTCACGGAGAATTCCGCCACGGCGCGCACCACCTCTCCGCAGAACACCGGAGATGGAACCCCAGACGTAATTTCCGGTTTCGCCGCGGCATTGGCGCGTTAGCCGAAGCAAAAGACGATCGCTCAGCGAACGAGATAGCCCGAGATAAGTCACTCTCTCGCGATGGTGCTCCTTCTACGTTTCCCTGCCTCTCCCTTTCACGCCCATTCTTTTTCCCGTCCTCCATAGACGTGCCCCGGAGTCGGGGCGACCTCGGCGATTTTTGTTTTAACGAAGAATTAGGGACGGGGGCGCGATTCACCCCCTTCCGAAGTACTTCCGATGACGTGGAATGCACTATGATAGGTAGACGATTGCCACGATTTCTCGCGGTGATTTGCACACAAACGCGGTGCGATGCTTTCAATTTCGCTTTCAATTCATTCCCAACCGAATTGCGCAACGCTTCGACGCCTGGAACGAGTCCTTCCTCCCGTGGATAGAATTTTCCTGCTAAATCACCGAGCATCGGGCAACGAACCGATGCCAACGCTCCATTATGAATAATAAACGAAAGCGCTCGGCCGATTTTATGTATCGTCGCACGGGCAGCAGCAAGTGGTTCCCTCCTATGGAACTCTTTTTGGCACTCTCTCCACCTTGCCCCGCTCATGGGGATATCATTGCGAATATTCTATCGCCTCCGCTCTGCCAACTACCGTACGAATTCGCGTTGGTCGATTTTAATGCCCGCTCCCTCTCTAGATCTCTCTCGATCACTCGTGAAAGATGATATCTGGCTGGCCGTTGAAATCCAAAGACGAAGTCGCTTTGGAACGAGCAAAGATTACCATAATCTCGTGTACCATCGCCGCTCTGGCTCCCCTCTATCTGGTTTGCAGCGTTTTATCAAACAGGATACGCTAGCCCCAGTCGTCTCTCGACTTCCGTTAGCGAGCGCGGTCGCGAGCCATTTCCATAAGGATTTCCGCTCGTCCTACGCGCGGAATTTTTGCACGGCAAGCTCCTCGCGTGGCGGTTTCTTTTTTTTCCGCCCTCCTCGTTCCCCGGGGCCGCTTCCGCGGCCAGGCCACTTTGAAATCTCTCCGTTTACGTTTCAACGCGGGGTCACGCGCGATACCATCGCTCGATTCGAGCACGAAGGCCAGAACGTAGCTGTCCGTGCTTGTTAGAGGGAAACAATAGCAAGGTTTTGTTCATCCGACCGAGTTCCCCGCAAGTCCACTCGTCCGCCTGACTTTCCTCCCGATTTTTCGCGCCGACCGCGCCGCGGCCGAGGGAAACATTCTGAGGAAACTTGCCGAGGAAAATTTCGGAGAGAAACGAGGAGATGGCGCGCCGTTTTATTTACGAACTCTTTGAAGAGAGAGTCTTCGTCGAAGCTCTTGCATGAAATTTCCATTTTTCCCTGGTCGATTCGCCGGTGCAACAAAAGGGCGCGAGATAGAGAGGTCGTAAAGACAGACGTGGGCAACTCGCAGCGAGCTCGTAAAGCGTAGTTAAAGTTTTAAAGGGCAGTTAAATTTCGAGCGAGTTGAGCCCGAGCATTATAATGGCGCGTGCCAGGCGAGGGTTCGCCCGTGAAGGGGTTAGGAAGCGGCGATGATGGATGTTGAAATTTCCCTGGTAACCCCGTCGTCGCCGGAGAAAGGTTTAAAGTGGGCGTAGTGGGAAATTCGTTTTTCGAAAAACTGTTCGCCACCCTAGCCGTGGCTGGGGGACTGGGGGTTCGCAGGGAAACTCGCTTAGAGAATCGTCGATCTGTCGGTTTGTATCTCGCTGTGGGCTCGCATTCTTCCATCGGCAGCGACGAGTAAACTGGCTCGTCGACGGGTTTCGCCTGGGTAACGGGCGCGGCGTTACAGTTGTTTCTGTCACCGTCGCGTCGATCGGTGCATTGTAACGATAAAGAGGCGCCCGTCCTTTCGATGCACGCGGAAGCATTGGCCGTCATTTTTTCTCGCTCGATGAATGCCATCAGAAATAGATGTTGGAAATTTCGCCTCCCCGTTTCACCCCGTGCCACGGCGTATTGGCCGTGTCACGAATCGGCATACTTGAAGCGTTTCACACGCGTCGATCGACCACCCCTGCCGTGTAAAGTTTTCAAAACCGAAAGGGTTGCGGCTCCGGTTACTTATTTATTGGACCATTAGCTCGTTACCGTCATTGTGCGCGACTTCGTCGGCGCGATTTCATCGTCGCGATCTCGTTCCCAGCGCAGCGGCGCGTTTCCTCCCCCGTTCCTCCTCTTCCGTTATTATTCGGGTTTCAGCGAGCGCAAATACCGAGTGCGCTTTCGAAATTGATCGTCCGAGCGCCGTGGTGTCGACGCTTGCATTTACCCCTCCTACCTCTCGCGAAGATGATCGACTCAGTTCATTATCTACTTAATGGAGCGAGCGGAGACGCGTTGGAGATGCTCGTTTCCCATGTCGACGGACAAAAAGGAACGAACGCGTGAATGGAGGGTGGCCCTCTGTTTGCGCTGCTAACCGCGACACGATAGTCGATTAATCGTGCTCCTGGCAACTGGACTGTGAACAGAGCGGCGACGAACGACGCTCCGTCTGCTACCCCCTGCTCGTCCAGGGACGAGCATTGCATTAAGCGAATTTCCACGATCCAGCGGGAGGGAAGTCGGAGGATTTGGTGAAGGAGTCGAAGATTATTCTGTACGCGATACAGAAGGATAGGGACGGGGACGGGGACGGGGACAGGGATAGGGGTTGAACGACGCTAATTCGTCGCTCGGTGGGGATAATTCCTCCACCCTGTGTGAATCCCTTTGCAAACTTTGCGCGCACAGTGGGTGTGTTTGTTTTACGTCGACGCATCGAACAGGATTATCGATTCACCCCCCCTGGATAATTCGAAAGTCTCGAACGACGTCGCGTCGTGTTCCCATGGTCGATGAATCGGGGCCAGCTCGTGACAAATGCAAAAATTATTCCGCGCCAATCATTCGGGCCGATTATGTATGGCATTAAGAAAATAGCCGGCGATTTGTCGGACATCGATGAGCATTCTCGTCAATTTTCGGCTACAAATTCGCCAACTGCTCATGAATATTTCAATGAAGCGTACGAAGACGGGCCGCGAAATTTTCGTCCGGGAGATTCGAGCTGTCGATGCTTTTTCGCCGTTATCTCGAAATCGTCGACTCGTCGTCCCGCGTGCGGCCGGAGAAAGAGTCGCGACGATTCGAAGGTGACGTCGACGTAATTCATGCCCCCTTGGCGTGTCGGGCGCCGTAAATACCGAGCAAATTCCCCGGAATATGCTTCTCTGGAAGAAAGCACGGCCGTGTTCATTACGGTTAATGGCCGCATACATTATGCGCTTACAACCTGGAATTAACGATACGACGCGACGGGGCCCGGTGGCCCGATCGAGGAATTGCGTCGCCTCTGCCCGCCTGCTCGTAGTTCCGCAATCCGGCCGCGGATCCAACGAATTTTCTTGTCCGGCAAATTAGAATTCGACCAGTCATCGGCCGATGTCCGGCCACGGGGCTGCCAAGCAGCAGGTGATACGAAACGTTTGCTGAATATCCAATAAACCTGGCCCGGGACACCTTTCCGCCGTTCTGCCGTTCTGCCGTTCTGCCGTTCTGCGTACGCTCGCCGTGCCGGTGTGCGCGAACAAGAGGGTCACGTTCGTGTGTCGTAATGTCTGGACACGGTTCGATGTGACGGCGAAGGAAGAAGCTCGTGTTGCGTGCCGTTTTCTTCGTGCTCGATCGCGGCTCGCGATATCGTCGTGGGTATATACTAGGCGTATTGTAGTATTGTGTCTCACGGTTCGGCAATGCGCGGATAATACAGTCGGACGTAACGCGCCGCCGTGATAACGTACGTACGAGCGATCGGCTGGTCGATAGTGGTGCTAATTGTAAGATTCGAGGACAGGTTTCGAAGGATTAATTTCCCCGATGATCCTAGGCTGAAGCCGCTTTTGCCGCGGCGACGTTCTTTCGCACGCGAGACGGATACCGTCGACCGTTGATAGAAATTTTAATTGGCCGGCCATCTCTAATCTCCCGCTAATGATCTTGCTCGCCGCGCCGTGGTTCGCGGCCATCTGTTTCCGGCATAAAAGGGCGAAAGACCCGGCGGGCACGAAATCGACGAGACGCTGGTGGAATGAATCGTTCGCGCGTCCAACTCCTGCCGTTGGTTACGCAGTGGGGATTTCGCGTGCGGGCACTTGCGAATTCCGGTGGTGTTAAAAGGGCGGTTAACTCGGGGATGCTGGTTATTTAATCTCTAATCCCGACACTCGAGGGTGACACCGTCATCGATAGGCCAGATTTGCCTGCTCACCCTACGAAATCATTTTCGGGGGTTCGGTCCGAGCGCCGCGGGGTTCCGATCGATCTCTTCACCCCTCGTTCCGTCCCCCTTGTCTGCGGAACCACTTGCGCAGGGGTTGCGTTAGTTTGCCGCTCATCCCACATTTGTTTGCAACACCAAACAATCGTGTATCGTCTTAAACTCCTCTGGCGCTACGGACGCGATATAAAAATGAACAGGGGGTATAAAAGGTCCGATCGAGAAAGTGTGACTGGCCTACGGGCGGGAGTCGTGCATAGCCAAATAACAGCTTGCGCCAGGTGAGCTCTTCTGGCGTGTTATTAAATCCTGAGTTGCGACTCGCGAATGACACGGAGCCGAGATTTACGAGTCGACTCCCTCTGTGATTAGTTCTTTCCCCCTGCGCAGGATTTACACTCGCGCTAGTAGACCATCGAGCACGTTTTTTCGATTCCTTCTCCGTCGCGTCGTGCTTTCTTTCGCGTTTTCTTCCTCGTCTTCCTTTCTTGCTCGTCCTCCCGTCTCCTCGCGGAAACGCTTTGCTATACTTTCCAGCCGCGATTCACATTGGAAGAGAAACCGCGAAGCCGGATCCGTCGGTTGCTCGAGGCTGGCGAGAAACGCAAACCATCCTGACGTTTCTTCTAGGCTCGACGATTTTCCGGAACTCGATTCGCAGAGCGAGCTACCGGTTATGAAAGGGGCCGTCGCAATCCACCTACATAGGTGGAAGATAAAAATATAGCCGGGGAATCGTTTACAATCGTCTTGAACGCGTATTCTCTCAGCGGTTTGCGCAAGAATTTTTCATCGAGGCGCAGTTTCATCGTTCCTTTAATTAGACTGACGTAATCCGACGTCTGGCCGAGCGGCACGTGAGAAAACGAAAGTCTTTTTTCCTTTTTTAACGACCTCGTTCGACTCGGCTCGACGTTTTCCATTTTTCATCGGCTCTTCCATCTATGCCGAACGATCGACGCGCAAAATACCCTCGTTAATGTTCGCGTATCTGCGCGGCCAATTAATTTCCGCCCGAAATAACGAACGCTCCTTTAATTAGCTGAGAAAATGAAATGTTTACCCGACGAATTCGTCGAGCACGATTATCAGGAATCGCGCACTCGGTCGATTATGCGTATTTAATAAAAAAAAGTCACGTTCCGCCGAGTCTAGGGCTTTCTCGAACAAAAGGTGGCAGTCGATTCTCACAGAGATCAGTGGCTTACAGGATAATATGTATAATCGGATGTCTGGTGGCTAGCGTAACGAAAGACGGCTAACATATTGTCCTGTTACTGTTGGGGATCGGCCGCGCGTCGGGATATCTATATGGGGACGGCCTCCTTTCCCCCGGGACCCCCCATGGGAACATTTCACACCGGTAACCACCGCAAACCCTCCACCTACCACCCTCCCCAATTTTGGTTACGCAAAGTCGATTTAGTTAAGGATGGTTCGCCGACTGATTTATAACGAGGCAGAGCCGAGAGTATCGCGTACTTGCACGGTCCAGGCTTCCACCCTTTATCGTTCCTCGGCATCGTTCTTCCCCCGCGAACAGGTCAAGGGTGCCGCATCGATGAACGCCCTGTATTTATCTTTCGCGTTTCGCTGCTGGATCGCGGCGCCGATAAAAAAAACCCCTTCCGCGACTTTCCTTGCGACCGTTTGCGAGCGTCGCCAGAAATTGCCTATCAATAGGCGCCGGGTATCCTCCCCTTAATAAACCGTGCAGGATATTTCAAGAGGAAAGCGAGGGAGAGAGAAACTCTAGTCGCTCCCTCTCTTCCTCGTGATTCCCTGTGATTCCTCGTGCTCGTTGTCCGTTGTTCGTTGTTCGCTCGCTCGAACCGAGGCACGTCCTCCGGCCGAGATGAAGATACTAGAAGTGGGCGGACTTCTCCGTACATAAATCGTTGCTCTAGCAAGAGGCCGAGGTGCTAGGTGAACGCACTGCTCGTTCTGCGGCGTGTAGAACCGCATTGTTAAACTTTGCACCTACGACGTGCCTGCCTCGGGCTTCTTTGCACCCTTTCTTTGCCGTTTATCGGCCCCTCTACTCCACGGTTCAGGGCCACTTTTTCAACCGCGGTTGAATTCGTGCTTTGCCTCTCGCACGAAGCACCGATCGATCCTTGCAATTTTTCCTCGCCAATTTCGAGCAGACGGCGAGTAAAAGAATGGCCGAGCATACGCGATCGGGTTCGCTGCTTTCTCAGCCTGGAACATGCATCGCGTACGTGGAAATGCATCGGTAAGCGGCTCGCTGTCCCGTCTATCTCGCGCGAATCCCAATTAGATTCGTCGAGTTCGAGTTCGAGTTCGAGTTCGAGTTCGAGAGAGAACGGGCGAAACGGAGAAAGATTGAACGATCGATGGTTTAAAGTTACGGGGAACGCGAGATCGATTCACGGAAGATACGATTCCAACGCCCTGCCCTAAATGATCCCACAGAGATCGGCACGTGGCTGTCACCCCCTTTGACATAGGTCCGCATAAAACTTTCCCCCCTCGCCGGTCCGTTCATTCGACGGGCAAACTCGGATTCATGGGGCAAACGAGTGCTAAGTCACCGACGTCAACAGGGTATCAAGCTTTTCGAGTATTTGCTTAGGGATCCGCGTTTGTTTCCTTAGGCTCGGCCGATAATTTGTTCGCGCCGCTCCTCGGCTACTCGTAGCTGCTGGAAAATCTGTGTCGAACCTTCGTTTCTTGCACCTCCCGCTTCGCGCTCCGCGCCGACTTTCGCGTAATTTTGTCGCGAGAGCGAGGCTGGTTCCCATGAACCTGCTTTTTCGTGACGCAACCCCACCGGCGAAAAGAAGCAGGCGGTTCCCATATCAGGCATGCAAAGCTTGATGTATCGACGCTTTATGACGACACGGGGTTGCCGAATACAGACCGCCCACCCCTGAAAGGGCAGGCCCGTGCGCAACGTCACCTCCGTGCGGGGCAAAGTCGCCCCTAATGGCTGGATTAGTTTCTGATAGCGGTGCTCGAGTAGGCCCGTCGAAGCTGCGTTAAACGGGATCCGCATTCATGAACGACGACCCCTGCCTTTCGACGGCCGTCGATATTAATTATTCATCCGCGCGCTGTACGCGCTGTCACATTCCTCTTCGTCACGTCACTCGTTTATCGCTGTCGAATTTCGTGAATAATTCTTTTTTTTCCACCGCGATCCGAAGGGAAGCCGGGCGCCTCTCGAAACTCTGGACTCGGAATTCGGGGACACCGTGACCGGTACAAATATTCTCGAAGGAAACGGCCAATAAGTTGGCCCCCGGCATGACAGGCTTCTGTTATTCAACGTCCTAGCCGCGCTGGACCCTCGTCGTTGGTCTCGCACAGTTCTCGTACAGTTCTCGGACTAATAGCTCGAAACGTTGACCACGTCGAGTCAATATCTCAATATCGTTATCTGTCTTGTCTCTCGAAACAGAAACGCACGAAAGAAAAGGGAGAAAGGGTGAAGGCGGTCTAGTCCCATGGTTCGGGTCGACTCTCGGAACGGTATCTCTTTCGAATATCTTTCTGGTCGTCGAAAAAAGCTGCCGGTACGAACGGCTCGGCCTATCCTCTCGGCGTCGAGCTCTCGGAGGAGGTACCGAAATGGAATCATCGAACGATAAGCCATCGGCTCGCGAACAGAACCTTTCAATCATGCGACACCTATCAAACCAGAAGGCTTCCAGTGTTCCAAATGAGGCGCTCCGCTCTCTAAACCTGCGCGGCATCGAAGCTGGAACGACGATGCTATCGATGATTCATGGCCAATGGCCGTATTTATTTGGACCGCCGTTTCGCCGGTTCCTCTGCGAAACAGCGACGCCGCTGCATCCAATACGATTCGGGCTCGGCGATCGATTTATCGGGGCATGTCGATCGCAGCTGCTACCGCCGGATGAACTCGCGATTGAAATTTGCTCTCTCGTCGATCGCGCGGACCTTGGCCCATCCGCGGGTCCAACTGCCCCGGCCACGCGGTTCGCGCGAAATTTCCTAGACAAGCATCGGCTCGTCGAGATTAGTCGCATCGCGTTGGCGGTCGAGGATTTTGTCAGCGCGATGGGAACCTGTTGGTCCGTTTCGCGAACCGGAGAGCCGCGCCATTCGTTTGCCAGCCAGCTGACAGTAGGTCCTCCGACGTTATAAATGATTTCGCGAGGCTGGTTCCTCGGGGTGGGATCATTGGCTGAGGAAAGGGAGCGGACGGATGCCCGGACGAAACTGGGAGCGAATTATTGATGGCGCCTGTCTTCGAGCGGCGCTCGTAACGGATTAATCGTGACCACGAGATTCGACTGTCCGGCTGTTCTCGTTTCGTTCCCCGGTGGACGTCTGCGTCTCGCTTTAATTAAAACCCCGAGGCTCGAATTCCCGGCGGCTATGATTTCTCTCGATTCGAGGATCGAGCTCTAATCGGGGCGAAGGCGGGGAAGGGCGAGCACGAGCTCGCGTGTAATTGTTCGCGGATCTCACCGATGATCGGGGACAGGTAAAATGGCGGTGCGGAGGCCGCGAATGAAAAAGAAAAGAAATAAATAAAAGCGGCAGGGCGAAAATGGTGGCTGGGAATATTGTCACCGGTCACGAGAACTCGTCCCGCGTGCGTGCGCGGGGGCGTTCACGATCTTCTCGGAAAGGTGAACCAATGGGAACGGAGAAGCCATTGCGTGACACAGGATGGTCTTTTTCACACTCCGGAGCGTGCTCCACCCGCGGCCTCGACCGATCCGGAGAAACTCATTCGCGATCCTCCGATGGAAGGTCTGGCGGCGAGCGTCTCCTTCGGACCGCCGGTGAAATCCAACGAAATCGCCGGCGCAATTTCGACGATCGGGACGCGAATCTGGATCGCGACGACGCCGCTACCGAACATCATTCCGGTCTATCTTCGTCGGCCATAAATCTCAGACGATATTGCGCGGTTCGCGCAGATTCGAGCGCCGCGGCCCCGACGCCGTTAGCGAGATTATGCCGCGGCGCGTGTCACAACGCTTGAGGAATTTATGCTTAGGCCGATATCTGGTGGCCGCGTTTTGCATACCCTCCGCCCTGTACGCACGCCGGGCCAAGATCGAGCCGGCCGATTGTCCCTGAAATTTATAATGCCCCCAAAGACGAATAATCCACGACCAGCCTTGCCCGCTTCCGTTTTCCGAAAAAACTTGTCCGCCCGTTAGCTGGACGTCGTCGGACCGGGCGAGATATTCGACCGTTCGCAAAGGGTATCGTTGCGGTGTGCGGTCTCGCAGGGGGGTCGAAAGGGCCTAGGTAACGATGAAATAACCGGAGAACGGTCCGAGTGTGCTCCACGTACGAGTGCGCATTGTGGAGCACGCGCTGCTACTACAGATGCCGCGTGCACTTCGCCTCGAGTGCGCCGCATATGTTTCGAATCAGTTGCGAAACTTATCCGGCCAGAAACTTGCGCGCCGGCAGCTATTGACCGTGGAACTTCCTACTTCGCGGGGCGAATCCTTGCGAAATTCGTTACGAAGCTCGCGGAGCGTGACGCGGATTACGGGAGTAGCTGACCGTGGAGGGACAACTGTGGCAACGGTGCTCGGTCGTGTAATTTCGCGAGGTTTCTTTTCCGTTTTGCCCGTATTTCCCGTTTCTCCCGTTTCTCCCGTTTCTCCCGGCCGGGCAGGGAAATTCTTGGACGCCCGCGTAGCCGAGCGACCGAACGGTCGGGACAATCGCGAACCGAATCCCGGACCGCTTTCGAGATCCGCTTCCGCGGAGAGGAGCGCATCGAACAATGCCAGGCGTCCACAGTAGGTGTATTATTGGACGGCCGGTCAGGGAGTTTGCCAGCTAAAATTGAAAGCATTGTCGAGCGACGCGGCGCGGTCCGCGCCCCGCGTCACCCTTCTCGCGATCTTCCGCAACGAACGGTAGCCTCTATAAGTTGAAACAATAAAGCTTAACTACCACCACGACGGCACTCGAGTCATCCCTGAAGTGTTCTTTGTGAGGGCACGCGCCCCTGTCACCCGGAGCACCGTCGAGGCTGCGGTAGGTTTAGGGGCTGCTGCTCGCTGCACCTCCCCGAGAGGAGACAGCCGACACACGCGTTTCCATGTGGCCATTGTGTCCAGGCAAGGGTCGACAGTATGCTCGTTACTCGTGCGTTACGGGAGGTCGACGTCGATGCTCGGGGTTGCAGCGCTTCGCGTCGATCCGGCCCCCGAGTTCAAGTAACAGATCGATCGGTGTGTACTTCTTTTCTCTTGGTCGCGTTTTCATCGAGCTGCTGCTATCCGCCCCGTATCTCGTAGCTTTTCCTTTCGAAACGAGCGCAACCGGCGAGTCAAGGGGATAATTAGTCGCGTTCCTTTGCCCCCGATACCGACGCCACCGACGCCACCGACGCGTACGCGACGTTATGATTTAGTGCCGCCAATTTACTAGTCTCCCGCTTCCTCCGCGTGTTGCTTTTCTTAATTATCGCGGCAAAAGTGTCTGCTTGGCGTTCCGTTGCAACGCTCCGGGTGGTTTTCCGTGCATTAACGACAATTAATATTCGTTCGAAGCGGCGGCGCACGAGGAAGCTCGGTGATGCAAACACCGCGACGGAATATTCTGCGGCGAGCGCGCCCGACACGGTTAATCGATGCGTTTCCTACGAAGATGCCCGGCCGCAATTAAAGCGAAGGAATCACGTTTCTCTTTCTCGAACGTTTCGCAACGATCCCTCGAACGATATTTCACTCCGCCGAGCTGAACGGGCGAACGTTTTCGAATTACTTTCGTCCAATCATTTCTCCTCGGTCGTTTCGTCGGCGCCGCGCCGGAAAAAACTCTGCGCCCGTTTTCGCGACGGGCGCGTCTTTGGTTCTCCGCTACGACAAAGGAGTCGGCGACTCGGAGAACGAAACGAGGTTGGGCTAGGAGAGGGTTTCAACCCCCGAGTAATCTCGTTAATTTGCGTGATGGTGCGGGCTAGCGAGGAGAACCCTTGCCAGGGGGTGGCATGGGCGAGAGCAAGGATATCCTTGCCGGAATCCACGCTGGATCCCTGCTCGAGGGTGGGTCGGAAAAGCCAGCCTGGGTGCGGCTATATAGAGGAACGATAACGGAGGGCCTTGGTTGTCTGATGGCAAGATGGCGTCCCACGATAGTGACGTCACAGGTGGTGGGTCGTCGGCGGGAGGGCGAGGGGAAGACAGGAAACTCTGCCGAGAGGAACCGCGATGGAGGGCAGAAAGAGGGTGAAACACGGGGAGCATAATGGAATGCAGGAGGCTGGAGAGCAGCGGCGGCCTCTCATTCTTTGAAATTTCACCGAAATCTCGGTGGCCGGAAGAGCGAGAGAG
The DNA here is from genome assembly GCA_963667235.1 of Nomada lathburiana. NCBI lineage: Eukaryota > Metazoa > Arthropoda > Insecta > Hymenoptera > Apidae > Nomada > Nomada lathburiana. Next base: position 20,671,180 of record OY763899.1, on the reverse strand, counting down.
GGTTGGTAGCGCAGCTCGCTGGAAAGTTCGGAATCGGTGCACGTATCGAGCTTCGTCGAGGGCGTCTCGATTCGCGGGTTCGGAAAAATTCTACGCGTTTTCGGGCCGTCGCTACGTCGCGGAGCGACTCGACGAGCCGGATGGAAGAGACGTTTAGGGAAAAAGGGCGAGGAGGTGGCGGAAGGGAGGAAGCGAGGAACGGCAGACTGGGTCCGGGAGGAGGAAGCAGAATAATCGGGCAGAGAGTAGCTGCCACGACGAGAGGGATGTCGCGGCGAGGCCGGGGCAGGAGGGAGATCGCGAGGGTGGAAAGGAGAGGCGGGACGCGGCTCGGGTGGTGGATGGAGACAGAGGGAGAGAGAAGCACATAATATTGATCGCATCTCCGTGGCTACAGAGAACATCTACCCTCTGTTGACGGGGTTGTTACTTGGAGGATTTAACTTTGATTCGTCGTGCACCGTCGCGAGGAAGATCATAGGCGTGACTGCCTCAGCGCGGCAGTATGGCGCGCGTTTTCCTCGCTCCTGCCGGATGATCCGCTCCGATTCACGGGCAAACATTTGGCAAATTCTGAGGAGGAAAGTTTTCGGCGATACGCCCGGGGAAGATCGTCGGTGGAAATCGCGCGCTCGGTGCTCGCCGGCTGTTTTTCGTCCGCGAAACGTCGCGTCGCGTCCCGACGTTGATGCACCGACGTTGCGCCGAACGATGCCCGTTGGAAAGGTGTCTCTCGCGGCGAAATTAAGCCGCTTATCCGATCGAAACGCCGCCGCGGCAGCTGTTTTCTCGACACACCCGTTTAATTCGGAGCTCGATATCGGTCGGCCTTAACTCACGCCGGGAGAAGTGTCGCCGAGGAAGCGAGGCTGTCGCGAAGGGGAGAAATAATCGAACCTGGTATCTACTAAGCGAGCAGCCTGCGACACCGAGCCGGCCGTATTTGCATACGCGCGTTTCGCGCCCGTCGATGGATGACGCTTCTCAATTCCGCCGATGGATCGAGATAGAAAAACAACGTTGCACGCGTTTCTTGGCCGGATACGATCGAGATTCGCCATCGGGATTGGCACTTGTTGCGGTCGACGTCTTTATTGCCATCCGGACATCTGTTTCGTCGATTCTTCCCCTTTGTCGCCGGGCGACTCGAGGCATTATATTTCGACTCCCGTAGCACGGCAGATTTATTCGTTTCGCGGCCGTTTCCATCGATCGAACGCTGAATCCGAGGCGTGTCAAGGTTCGCGGAACTCGGGGGCAGCTTTCGCTCGCCACCGGATCGGCCGCGATATTTAAGCAGTTTGAGAGTTGCGCGGATAACGAAGCGCGAGGGCCGCTAATGAAAGGGCCTGTAGCGATAGGACCGCTAATTAACAGCTTCCCGGGGAGTTAATTTGAATACAAGCTGGCCGGGCAGCTTACGCGTCGCTGCCAAGCGTGCACGTGAACGCCGCGCCGCTGGAACGGTGTGCGTGAATACCTGCGAGCGTGTAAACGCGCGGCTCGATTCCCGATGCTCCTCGAAGCCAGGACTCGGACCCACCAACCGTAGGAGCGACTAATTTAAATACACATGTCGATGCGTGCGAAGATTGCACCTATGCCGCATCCCTGCCGAGCTACGATGCCAGTCAGATACGCGTAATGCTATGCGAGCATCCTCCTTGCGTATGTACTCGGCCATGTAATACAGTGGTACTCGCTGAAAGTACACAGGCCGGCAGATTTCGCGCAGCATCCCGAATCCCGGCGAGGGGGAAAGAAAAAAAAAGAGGAACGGTTAGCTGGAAGCTGTGCGCGCACCGTGCGCTCGCCGAGGAACATCGAAGATCATCTTTCCGAAGATTAACAACACCTGCGACTCGGTTCACTCCCCTGGAGCATGAGTTAGACTTGCGCGAGAGATTCGGTCGCCGGAGTAGTTCAGCCGTGGCGAGGGTCCCGCTGGTGCCCGACGTGCCGGGGCATAGTCGTCGACGGTAAATCTCGGGGCCTCTCCTTCGACGAAGACGCGGTTAGTCGCGCCGGCTCAGGTGGCAATGAATCCGCTGAATAGCCAATGAGACCGAGAATCGGCAGGCACGGCGAAAAAAGGAAGCAAGCCGTAACCAGCCAGTCCGGTTTCGACGAGACCGCGCTGCCTCTCGTCTTCGGCCGGAGCGTATTATGGGCGGGCTGAATTTTCGGCGAGGAAATCGTCGGCGCGCGGAACGTCCGCCACGATTGCGATCCGCGAGAATTCTCGCACGAGGATATAAGAAGAATGGCGAGGGCCCCGTCACGATCGTCGAGCACGCATTCGTCGGACGCGTTCGCGGGTTGCTGCATCGCGGCAGTCGATCCGAAATCCATATCCCTTCGCGGCCGGAGATAACGCGGCGTTTGGCGGCGAACGAGACCAGGCGTCTCAGAGGCATCCGCAAAAGCCGCGTCTGTCAGTCACACGTCAGCCGGCAACAATATCCATTGTGCCGAAGTGAATCGTAATACCTTGCGGGATATGGACGCGTATATCTGATACGATAACCCGATATCGAGATGACATCGACTACCATGGAAGCCGCGGCGCCAATGACGAGTGATAATCGCGGATCTTCTGAATGCTATATGTCAGTCGGGCTGCCAGGTATGCCGCGCGTCACAGGGGTAATTAGTCTTTTCGCGCGCGCGATTAGATTTCTGAGTAGCGTCCTCGGATCGATGCCCCGCGTTCCCCTATCTCGAATCTCGACGCGTCCATCGATCGCGATCTATGCGCGCGTTCGCCCGTCCACGTTTCTGCCTCGGTTTTCCTCTTCGCGCCGGACGGTGCAAGCCATCCTCCAGGCGCAGCTTCGATTCCCCGCAGCTCGCCTGATATTCTTCCGAACCGCGCGCACGCAACCTCTCCTGAACCGATCCCTCTCGCGATTCCAATTCCTCCCTCACGGTCGCCCCCTTTTCCACCCCCCGGTGCGGCTCTTTCCGCTGGACAAAATTAATTAGCGGATAGTATCGCGGGTCCGAGCTCGCGTACGGCCGCGCGATAAAAGTAATGCCCCGGAAAAATGTTTCTCTTTGCCGGTCGGCCGGCGATGAGGAACGAAAACGTGGCAGCAACGCGAGTGGAAAGATCGCTGAACGAGGAGCGTCTCGTTCGCGGCGAGAGAGGAGAGAGGAGGGAGGAGGCAGAGTGGTTACGCCGGCGGCGTAATATCTGCCCCCCGAGAAACGGTCGGGGCATGCAACCACCGTGCAAGGGTGGAGGGTGGAAGCGCGCGAGGCGAACGGGGTGGCGAGCAAAAAGGTGTATACGCTATAAAATATAAAGTATAACGTATACAAGACCATAAAGCCCGATAAGAGAGCGGCATAGATATACGGGCGGGCTGTGGCGCACGCGAAAAAGGGTTCGCGAAATTAGAATTTTTACGGTGGACTGCGAGGAGCGTAGTAAAAAGAGAGATGAGCCGGCAACCTTTGTCGCTATGCCGGTTCTCTCTTTTCCTCGCGGATGCGTGCCGATTTCGTTCGGTGTCGAACTAATCGGCGACGAGTATTTCGTTCAGGACTCGAACGTTGCCTCGACGGCGACGGTGAAATCGACGCGGGTAATTCCGGCCCGTGGACAATGAAATTTTAATTTTCCTCGACGCTCGCTTGCCGCGTACGCGATAGGAGCAAAGGGGAAGATCGTTCCGACCTTTTGGAAAAATCCGAGGCCTTAGCGGCACCCCCAGATGCCATGTATCGCGGCAGTAAAGCGAAACGAGCGGCGCATAAAAGCGTTTTCGTCCGGGCGGGCAACTAGAAAACGGGGGGGTTCGTGGGAGTGACGTTGAAACCGCGATGTCTACCCGCCGTTAGGGGATGAAGAGATGTTATCCGGCGACGCTGCAAGCCACGGCGTACCTCCTGCGCCCCTTCTTCGCCGTCCGATACCGCCAGAAAATCCGCGCCGTCGATGGATATCTCGGCGTAGATCGAATCGCCTCTGCATGCGCATTGTTGTCCGGCAGTCCCATTTGCTTTGTTAATTTACCTGTGCGTGGCAGTGGTCGGTCCTCGACGGCGAAATCGACGGGAAGTAGATCGGTGCCGTGCTCGTCTACCTTCGTTCAGCACGGGGCAAGGGTTAATTGTTCCATCGGGATTCTTTGTTTAGCGACAAAAGGGTCGATCAGGGGATCGAGGATCCCTCTGTTGTGTCCCACTGTGGTTTAAGGAAGAGGGCGTTGGCCCGTGGTGTGAGCTCGTTTCGTAGCAATTCCGAGGACGGAAGATGACGTCTCGTGGTCTCGGAATAATAAATGAAGGAGAACGTTTCAATTAAGGAGTTCTCGTCTCTCTCAGCGTGGCGTCCCTTGGAGAATCGGGGACCACCCCCAACGTGGGTCGAGAGACGCTCGACAGACTCATTGGGCGATCGGTAGGCCCGGTGGACTTTGCGTTATATTGTACGCTCGTGCAGCCTTCGTCGTGGAAGAAAGAGAAGCGCGCTCATGACGAATGGGGACATTATGCGCGGGCAGCGTTAGGTGTCTGCTCCTAGTTGGAAGAAACTTGGACCCCGGCTGTCCATTCATCGGAGCTTCCTGGGATTCTTCCGCCAGGGGGTTGATCGCGTGCAACGTGCTTTCGCGACGTCGGCGAAATCCGTCGATTCGAACGAGTCGAGGCAACGAGAAAACAGAACAGAAACGGAGCTTCCGTTTTCTCCAGGAATCGAGCGTGTCCCGGCTATCCATTCGAACACGGGTAGCCGGCTCGCGCTCGATGCTCCTTCTGCGAGACGATTTTTCACTCGTCCAGTTTTTAATGGCCGGGATTAATATCGCCGGGTAACAAGACACTTTTCCAAAGAGGCTCGTTGTGTAGGTGCGGAGGGCGATTGCGCTCGCGACCCACTGAATACGGGCGGCCACGCGAGGCATAAAAGATTACGAATGCGATGCATCCGTTCGCCGGCAATAAGTCCGATTGTGTTCGGGTAGCCGGACAAATCGCCCGGCATTATGCCGTCGTCTCGGTCTATCAATTATAACGCGCCGCCACCCGGTTTTCGCGTACGCGTTCCACAAAACCCGGAGCGTATGCGCGCAGCTCCTGGAGGATAGGCCCGCACGCCTACGGTCTATTTCATTGATCATCCTCGGACGCTTCCAGGTATCGCGTGTCCGCCTCTTCCTCACGAGCAGCTCCCTAGGATTCGATTTCCTTCGCGTTCGAGAGCCTCGCTCCCCATTAGCCGGCGCGTCTCTCTCAGGTAGGGGCCCGAGTGTTTCTGCATAATTTTCCACCGGCTCTGAAACGGGCCCACCATAAAGACCGTAACTTACGACCCTCCCGTTGACACATGGTCCAGCCAGCGAACGTTTTCCCGACGCTACACCTGAACGGTGCTCCATTACGAGTGCCCCGAAACAGTTAGGCATCCCACCTCGTGTTTCCCTTGCCCGGGAAACGTACCTGTCCGGTTCGAGAGGCGCGCATATTTTCCGCCCGGACACGTTCGACGATATCGACCGGTCGCGAGATCGAGATTACCCCGAGATCGGTCACCCAATCGATATCCTTTTTTCGACGAACTGCCACGCACGATTTATCAACATTTTAATGCAGTCCGGCGGCATAATGGACTCGGAGTACAATGGTCCCCCTCAAACTATTTCCCAGGATCCACCGCCATCGCCACCCCTCCCATTCTGCCTCCCCCCCTTGAGAATAAGAATAAGACGTTGACGCACGATGGGGCCCCGGGCAAACACAATGCGAGCGATATAACGCACGACAATGTAGCTATACTTTTAGAAAAGATCTGTTACGGATTATGACGCCGGGGTTTTCGGATCGTTCGTGTTTGCGTCGAGTACTCGCGTGATTCTTTCCCTCCGTGACTGTTCGTACGATATATCATTCCTGGGAGCGTGACTCCGGAGAGGATGAAATATCATTTCACGAAACCAGAAGGACCTGTAAATTCTCCGATTCGGCCGGAGACACGCGATTGTATTTTCAGCGATAGAGCGGAACGCATCCAGCGACGGACAATTTCATTTCTTCCACGGCGCCGTTTCCGTTTACTTTCCCCCGGTTTGGCCGACGTCGAACTGGCAAGCGGGATGGGTGGTAGCGAAAGTAGTGCGGCCCGGCGATAAGGAACGCAATCCGATGCGCGTGCCAGATAAGTGGCTGATGCCTTTAGTACGGGGAACGAGGATGTTTCGTCCATGGGTTAAAACGCTCTCGAGGGGTCGTCGCAACACCCTCGGTTTCGCCGTTCGACCGACCAAAGCCGTGGGGGGGTGGCGCGGATCGACTTACTCCAGAGGGACGAAAAGTCGTTCGGGAACCAAATGGCTGGATTAAGCGGGTCCGGATCATTAATTGGTCAGCTACGACTGTTTTTTTTTTTGCCGACCCCTGTCGGATCGTGTGAAAATCTTATCGGATCGCTCGGGCGTTCGCGACGAAAGCGAAAGAAAGCAACCTCACCTCTTTCTTCCTCCCGCTGGGCCCTTCCAGAGAATGTTCCAGCTAGCAGGAGTCAAGTGCATCGTTTTCACGAGAGCGGAGAAATAATACCGTTCCTACCCCGTGGCGAGGTGCGTTCCTCGCGACAATGGCGCAATCCATAGTTTAGGGGAACAATGAGTGCGAAGCGCGAAAGAATTACGCGTTTATATCTGCCAGGTCGTCGAGCTCCCGCTGTCACGGAACGAAGGACTCTATCCGTTTCTTCCCTCGGTTTGTCCCTTCTGAATGCCCTCGGTTGCGTCCTCAAAAACCCATGGGTGGGCCAACCTGCCGTCCATGGGAACCCGCGGAGAACTCCTTATGGGCCATGGACGGGCGAACACCCCCGTGGCTCCGTGCACCTTACGAATCATCCTCGTCTTTTTTCGTTCTCGCGTCGCCCCTCTGGATCCCGCACGAGTTGATTGATTTCCCGTCTTCCTGGAAATCCCTCGACTTTTCCGTCGCATCTGACCATGCTCGGCGATCGACGTCGCTCGCGACGATTCTCTTCCAATTAAAACCGGCATCGGATAAACGGGGGGCGCGTGTACGCGGAAATTTAACAAGTTTCGACGCGCCGCGCGCTTGCGAAAACAACAAAGTTCGTACGGAAGTTTGAGCAACGCCGGGGCTATTCATCGTTGCAGTTAAGACACACGACCGAAGAAGTTCAGACACGCAACCGTTTCGCGCCGCCGAGATCCCGGCGGAAAGTTGGAATTGGAAATGTTCGAAGAAATATGGCTGCGGCCGCGTCCAGCGTGTGTTTATCGCGCGGCTATCGCACGCGTCGCGCCGCGTTTTATCTTCATTCCGCTGGGGCGTTTTCCGCGCGAGCAACGCTTTATCGGGCGTTAAACGGTGATCCTTTTCTGAAAGCGCGACGGCCACGGTTCTCGCGAATCGAGCGTAATTGGTATCGCGTGTTTCGCGAATTATGTAACGCGTCGTCGAATCATTGCGAAACGATAATGAGTCTCCTCGTCGGCGGAGCGGTTTACGGAGCAACGTGTAATTTGCCTTGCAATCTGCGGCCGATCGACGCGCTTCTTTCCCGTTCGAAATTTATCCGTGGACCTCCGTCTACGTTCGGCGCGTAGCTTCCGTCGCGCCGTCGTTTCGGAAGCGTTCGGGACTCGTTCCAATCGGAATTCAATTATCCAAATGACGGGGCGTCGCGTGGCAAATTGGACGAGCCGCGATACGAGTCGTAAAGTCGCGTTTTTATGGGCCATTCGGTCGCTAATAGGTAACGCAGAGGCAACCAAGTTCACACGCCTCCTCGATTCCCGTGTGCACCCTGGCCCCGCATCCATCATCGCCGATCGGCTTCTGGTAATTGAAATAGTCCATGATACTCGTGCAAGTGCTCCCGAACAATGGATCCTCGGTCGATTCTCGGAGTCTACGAGTGTCGCCTATCGACGGGAGTGTATCATAATGCGGTACCTTGGATAATTTGATTGGTAGGCTGCGGCGGGAAGACGAGCTCGAGCCGGTCGGCAAATAGGCATTATATTAGCCGTGCCGAATCTGTGTACAAAACAGGCGTAACTCGATGGTGTCACGGTTTCGTTTCGGACTTTCTACCCCCTCCAACGAAGGGGAGGCCCGGCCGACGACCCTCGGGACACGCGCTTCGGGCCCTGCTCGAAGGGCCCCGTTCCAAAGGGTAGGTATGCGCGTGACCACGAGAGGGTGGAGCTGTTTTGACTATCCTTGGGGCAACCGTGGAATCCTTGTCGAGGATACTTGCACGGATTGTCCGGCTTCCAGGGTGGGGGAGATGAAAAATTAAACACGGCTGCCCGTGGAACGGGCCGTGAAATTGTCTTGGAATTTTCAGGCCACACCGAGAGCCGTGCCAGAGAAGAATGACCCTCTTAATGCGTCTTTGTCGGGGAAATTTATTGACTCGACGCCGCACGATCGCAGCCCCGTTTCTTGCGATTCTTCTCACTCGGCGCGAACCTTTTCGACTTCGCTTCCCCGCGTGGTATATCGGGGAACACTTCGCCGTTCGATTCCCTTGCGTCGAAGGGTCGAGGCTCGCACGAAACGGACGGCGAGATTCGCGTAGAGCCGAACAAACGACGCGTCGCGTCGCCTCGATCTCGTGTATCGTTCGCCGAAGGGATTCCCCTCGGTCAGCTGTCGACTCGACTGCGCCGGAATTCGAAACAAAATGCCTGGCTCCGTAATAGCGATCGATCGGAGCCTCGACTGCCATTCCTCTCTCGGAAAGCATTTTCACGGGCAACGTGTCAGGAATCACTTAGGCCTTCGAATGGCTAACAATGACACACTCGTCTCCCTTCTTCTTCTTCTTCTTCTTCTTCTTCTTCCGAGTTTTCTCGAGGCGCGTCCGATTGCGAGTGCACACCTGCTCTCGCGTGAGTCGAACCACTGCGCGGAGACTAATCGAATCTCGCGTTCTCGGTCGATCTGCATTCGCGTACAGCGCGCGATAAAAGTTTCCCGTCGCTTGAAACGTCGCGCGGCGACGGCTCGATTTCATTTCCACGGCGCGCCTATTAACGGAGAGACGTTTCCCTTCGGAATTGCGATCGAAATTATCGGCGATGCACGCGCGAGCTCTCTGGACAGCGTGAAAGCCACGGGCATGAAAAACTTTTGCTCGATGCTGTATGCATTCGAGTGTGCGCGGGGTATACACATACGTGAATCGATTAGTATCGATGCCCGACCGAGAGTCCTCGGTCCATCGTTCTACAGGCTGACTTCATTGTCCGATTGACGAACATTGTACTCCCGCAGCTCTCTCGGGGTTCTCTTCTTTTTCTTTATCTCCGTCCCTTTCTTTCCCGTTCTCTTCCATCGTGTACGCCCCTCTGTGTTTCTGTCATTCCGCTCGTTCGAACGCTCCCCCTACCGTACCTGCCGATGATCCGGCGTTGAGAAAGGGAAACTGACACGGTGACACGTGGAATTTCAGGTCCGGCTAATCTCGTGACTAAGTGGCCGGTCCGAGTTTCAGCCGATACAAAATCGATAGCACAAGTTTGAAATATCCGAGTGCGGGGCCCGTGTTCGCCACCCTAATCGATTCTCGGCCGAAACAACGACGACTTCTTCGAATCGGCCGATTCCCACTGTTCCACGATCGGTATCGGTGCTTTCCATTCGGCGGGGAGACGGCCGGTCCTGATATTACGGTTACGCGCGATGCTTCGACGGCCAGAATAGTTTTTCCACCGAGCTGTCGGGGGCGGGAGTTTGGTAAAAAGGGTAGGATCACTTTGTTGTCCCGTTTGCCTCGATTTTTGGATGGTTGACAATGGTCGGGAAAGCCTGGCACATTTCGCGGCGAGGCGAAGAAAAGGGAGAAAGGTCGGTGGTCGGTGTCCGAAAATCCTCCGGGATGAATGATGCGTCAAAATATGTCGAAAAACGTCAAAACGCCGGGCGAAACGATGGAAGGCGCATCGTAACCCAGTGCGCATCTCGAACACAGTTTCGGCTGTCTCGTCCCGAAAATTTCTCGGAACGGAGGGCACAAAGTGCGCTTCTTCTTCCTCGTCTTTTTCGCCCCTCGAAGCGGGCCGTCCTCCTCTTCCAAGTCGAATCACAAAGTTCCAGCCGAGGTGGACGGCGGGAAAAAAAAGTTTTGATAGGTGATTGAAGGTTCCTAAGAGCGACTGTCTAAAACGAAAATTCCATTCGAAAGGCAATCGTCTGCGAGCGAGATTTTCTCGCGGTCGATGGCTTTCCCCGTTGAAAATGAGTCTGTCACTCCGCGGCCGGAGCCATCAGACACCGAGGGGGAGAAGTTTCTTCCTCTTCCCGTTGCTACCGCGAAACGTTAAAGTTTCCGCGAACGATGCTCCTAACGAAGCGGAGCCGAGTGGAACACCCTGTAGAAGATAGAAGACGAGACAAGGCGAGAGACGACCGCTCCACATTCTACAGGGTGGATCCGTATGCAAATAAGGCCTCTCTTTCGCTCGGTCGTCGGGGCTCCACCCCCGTCCTCGGGCGTCCATTGTGCTCGACAGGCACGTATGAACGCATACACGCCGGGAAACTCGAGTACTGGAACGTGTTACACATATACGAGCGCGCGCCCCGAGTAAGTATATTAATAATAATATACGCGGTGGCTCGGGGATCCGATATAATTATAGTCCGTGGCTCGCTCGGAGATAGCATCGACGAAGATTACGCCGGCTACTCAACGCGAGAGACAAAACCGTTCCGGGGCAGCTTTATACTTAGCGAACCGCGAGCATTAGCGTCGAGCTTGCTCGTCGAGCCCGTCGAAAAATTCTCGGCCGGCCGGTCGTGTTCGCCGCGAAGAAATTCCGCGGTTTTCCGTCGAGACCGGAGCCCGCCCGGCCTTCTTCCATCGGTCCCGAGAAGGAAATCCGTGAAGGGAAATCTGCCGCGTGGAGCGACGTTTATCGTCGAAACGTCGAGCTACTTGCCGTCCCGATACAATATTTACGAGGCGATGCATCATGGCCAACAATGGCTCATAACACCCTCCGAGAAGAGAAAGCACCCCGGCGCATACGCGTCCCTGAAAGGAGGGTAAAAGTGCTCTCCCTCCCTCCCTCCCTTCCCTCCCTTCCCTCTATGAACGGTGTACCAGCTCGTGCATGTGTGCACGCACACGCGACAGCAAATACCCGGGGGCTCTATCGTATCGGAGGCCGACAGATAACTCTTATCTCCGCAAAGCAGTATTCTTACGGAGCACGGGAACGGGGACGAAACGTCGACCTCAGGCTCGTATCTACGGGGGCGAAGAGGAGCGCTTCTTTCGCGAGCATTTTCTTCGAGCGTCGCGCAGTCGATACGCGATCGAGTCGCGATCGAGTTCGATTTCCCGGGAATCTCGCGCGTCGCTTCAGCCGCGATGATTCGACGGGGAAACTCGTGGAGGTAAACTGTGCTTCCCGAGGCGACCGGTTGTCGATGGCTCGTTCGACGTCGCGTATCTCGCGCCCTAGTTCTCGTGGAACAATTTGCGACGGCGGAGTTGATAATTCGGCGAGGAAACGAGGAGCGGTCCGTGCGTACAGCCCTGGTCAAGGGTGACGATCGGGCATTCTGAAACATTCGGGAACGAGCGCGTATAAATAACTGTTGGCGCTGGCGGGAGTCAGGGGTTGATCGCCGTCGAACCAGCAGGGTGGGATGACACCCCTGCGCGAGGGGTTGCACGCGTGCACTCCGCAACCCCCGGGGTGAGAGTAAATCGACTAAACATATACCTTCCGCTTCGTTTAACCGGCGAATATGTTTTAGATTTAGTTGGACCTTAGGCGCTCTTGCTCGATAAGTCGGCCAATTAGGTTCGCCGTTCTGGGAGGAGAGATTCCCGATTCGATTACCCTTCACCCGCCGACCGAAAGTGTTAAATAGATACTTTAGATCCTCTCCTTTAGATAGTTTCGCGGCCGTTGCCTCGCCTCGGCGACGGTACGCGAAGCTTCGCCGGTTTGCTCTTTTCCCCGGACGTATTCCCGTCGCCCAAATTAATTATCGCAACGCGAGTTCGAGAGGGTTTTCGAGGAGGTCGAAAGATCGGTGGAAGGGAAAAAAGGGGGTGATTGAGTAAGCGGCCGGAATTTCGAAGGGCCGGCAAAAGTGGACGCCCAGCACTTTATTCGATAAACGCCCATCCACGGGATCTGAATACATTAACCGTGTGACCTTCTTGCTCTGCCATTCTGGCCTGCAACCACCACTGGGAACGATGATGACGCGGCACATTCACCCTATCTTCCCCTGTTATTAGAGCACTACGTTGTTTCAACTTGCTGATCGACCAATTACACCGTACTCCTCGTTTCCTGTACCCGTGCATCCCCGCCGAGCTGCTTCCCTCGCTCCTCGATCTCGCTTTTTCTCAAAGAAGTTCCAGTTATATTTAGTTGTATCGAGTGCTTTTTCGATATTCGGAGGATGCTGCGAGCATCCTGGACCATTATCGTCCATCCAAGAGTATCGAGATTAAACAGGCAGGGTTAGGCCGCAGCAGCAGTAGTAGCAGCAGCAGGTTCCCTGTGGTCGGTTAATAGTCGTCGGTAAACTATCGACGCGCAATACGGGGGTGGCCCATCCCCATTAAGAAACCCCTTAACGAGGGTTACGTGGTCGGGGCATAATGCAGAAACCCCCGTGGCGATCCTGTCGCAACAACCGGCCGTGTAATTCGCGTTGCGCATCTGCTTTCGGCTTCGACTTCGGCCGAGCCCGATTGGAGAGTAGACGGGAATGGTCGAGAACAAGCTGTCTCTTGTAAACGACACTCCTCGTTTGGGGATGACCAGCTTCGCATACGTTCCCCGTGGAACTCGCCCCGTGTTTCCTTTCTTCTCGGAAAACTCGGAAGATGGTGGTCCCTTTTCTAGATAACGGGCCGGGGAAGACGATTTAATTAAACGGGAAAGGGAAAAGGGAAAAAGAGAGGCGAGAGTCGGGAACGCGACAAAGGACGACAGAGCCCGCTGGAAATAAACGGAGCCAGGGAGGAGGTGGTGCGTTGACGTAAATTCGAGGGGTGCCGTAGCACGTTCCTCGATGCGAGGAGCTGCAAGGGTCCGGCTGCTGGAACATTCTCCTCTCTTGCTCTCTCCATTCCGAGCGAATGAATGGAATTAGTGAGGAGGCTAGCTGAATAATATCGCTTCTATCTGTGGGGGCTAGACCGGGAGTTGAAACGTATCAGCTCGGCGTATCTGCATAGACGACGAGGACGACGAGGACGACGAGGACGACGAGGACGAGGAGGACGGCGCGGCGGGCTGTGCTCATGCCCCGTCATAGGAAACCAGCTTTTCTCTCTGCCTTAATCCAACCGCCTCCTCTCCCCGCTCGTCGTGCTCCGCTTCTTTCTTCCATAGTTGTGTCCCGCGATTTTTTTTCTTCCACCTTTTTTTCTTCGCCCCCCCGAAAAAACCCGCACATTTTCGACTCGTCTTCCCAGCGGATTCTCGGCTCCTCTTTAATATCCCGTTCCGTACCGAATATTCGCTTCTGTCGAGGATCCTCCGTCGCGATGATTAAAGCCCGCTTCCTGTTCGGCGCACAGAAACCGCCAGGGATCTTTGATGTGTTTGGGCAAACACGAGCGCGTGCAGTCCTCTCTCGTGCGAGGTGAAAAGGCTCTGCCGTCTTTGTTCGTCGAACGTGCACGCCTATATACGTTTTCCTCTCTTCCTAATTAGACGGCCGCCGTGTGCCTGAGAAATTATTCTGTCCCGTCGCTGACCTCCCTTTTTCCACGAGGATGCAACCGGTTGTACGTGTATCGTCACCGGGCCCAATTATAATTAATTATAATTAATACGTTACCCGTTGGAGGGCAAAGTCTGGAACGGCTGGATCGTGGGTCGCAGTCCTCTATTTTTCGCCGTGCCGTCCCGTCCCGCCATGTCTCTGCGTTCCGTTTAGTCGGGGCTCGTCCATTGTCGATCCGTAATTTAATGGATTCGTTTGAGAGACGTTCAATCTGCGAACGGAGAAGGATCGATTCGCCGGGGTATCTGGTTTAAGGTCTTAATAAAGCTTCCCGGTAAAAAGTTCCAAGCTTCGAGCGTCGCGTTCTCGGAATCGCTTGATCCTCTTTCGTGGATCAGAAGCGGTCAGGTGGTTCGGCCGTGATCATATTTAAATCCTCCACTCGCGGCTACCGTTCGGGATATTAAAAATGCTAATATGCCGAGAAATTCTCGGCGATGCCTAGCGTTCGTGGACAAGAGAGCAATCAAACGACATCCTGTTATCCCCCGGGGAACACCCATATTTAACGTAGGTGGACTCGGATCAGGTCCATCGACAGCCGCAAGATTCTCCGCGCGATGCTCCTCGTTCGCCTGATTCGACCACCGTCGAGCCGCGCCCTCTTCCCTTTCATCGTCGTTCGGGAATCGTTCCGTGCTTCGGTTTCCTCCCCGCGCGGCCACGCATTCACCAGGAACGTTTCCTAGCGCGTCGCCGAGGAAGGAAATGGTCGAAGCTGGAAATCCAGTGGAAACGAACGGCTGCGTTACGTTTAAATTGACCGTACGGAGTGGGCGACGGTAAAACGTGAAATAAATTACGGGGGTGACTTGCGTTTCGTAGGAAAATCAGTCCGGCCAGGTGTCGAGATTGATAGCCAGTCGTAGAACCCCCAGGACGTTGCTAGGCCTCCTACAGTTAACGATCGCGCTACCAGTCCCTCAGGATGCGAACCTATCCCAACACCGAACATAATGTATGAGTTACATCCTGGAAGTCCCATCATCCCCCGTAACGATCGTGTCCTTCTTGCTGCCCATTATTTTCCGAGGTTTCTCTTTTTGTTTGGAATCCGGGGTACGCTCCTCGGGATCCTGATTGGTTCGATTGTTTGCCCGTAGCGTGGACTACGCGTCGGATCAGTTTTTAGTTCACCCCTAGCCGGCTCGATCGTCGATGCACCATCCGGGCCGGCACAATTCCGTGCGAACCCCCCCCTTGACAAATTTTACCTCAGAACCACGACAATGCAGTCCGAATCGCGTCTCTTCTATCGACACGATCTTGATGTCGAACGGTACCAACAACCGCAAACAAATTCTCGAGGGGTTCGAGCGTGTCACGTGGAAGATTCAACAGCGGCCACCTCCCGTCGATCCTTTTATATGAAGACGTACAACGTTTTCGTGCTGACCGTTCGTCGTCGCGATTCCGACAATGCCTTTGCACAATGCTCGGCAAATTACGGCCGTTCTAGTCAAAATATATCCCCCCCCCCTCCCCCCAACTCCTCTGGCCCTTGCCGGTTCGTTTTCATGCACGGTAATCGCGACCGGGCATCTACGGGCGGCGCGCATCGTGTGACCGCAAACTGCAGCTGTATTTTCGTTTATCGGCGATCGCCGATCTGCGGATTTTCGATTTTTACGGCCGACGCGTCGAGGGGGTGAGAGAGGCCGTCGCGCCCCCCCCGTCGATGCGCGACGGCTTTCCCTTCGCTTTTTACCGTTCGATACCGTCGCTTCCTGCCACCGTCGTTGCTGTTCGAACACCTATTCGCGTTTGCCTTCCCAAGAAATCGGATCTCGGGCGGCGCCACTCGGAGTGTTCGGAGGAAAACCCGTTCTCCGGACGACTCGTTGCTCGTTCCGTCGTTTGCCCTTCCAGTTTGTTCCGTCGGGCACGGGGAGAGAAAGAGAATCGCGGGAGCAGCGTCAGGCAGCTGTCGCCCATTCTGCGCCATTGTCGCGCGATGTTTTGAGTGTTCCCGAACACTGGAGAACACCCGGTATTGTCCCGATCCGTAGATCCGACGATTACGCGGCCGCGATACGATCTCATCTGCATCCCTCCTTCGTCGGCCTCTCTTCCGCTCCTGCGTCTCTCTTTCTGCCCGCGGTTTACGCCCGTGTAACGCGGACCACGCGTTCGTATTCACGTTCTGGAAAGGCCACCGCTCGAATGTCATTCGACGCGAATTCAGATGACGAGATTAACGCTGCCCACGTTCGTCCCGGGACATCCTTATTAAGGATGGAAAATTTCACGGGACGCCCCGAACTCACCGCTCCATCGCGCAGGAAACGAACCGTTGCCGGCAGCAGTTCCCAGCGATCCGATTTTGTTTCCTCGCGGTGTCTTCCTGGGAATCGAAGGGGTTGTGTCGAGCGCAGTGTAACAGCCTCTCGCGTATCGAACAGTTCGTCCCTGTCGCGGATAGACGTGGAAAACAACGGGGGGATATTGAAAATGCTATATATGTGTGTGCGGCTTTTTTTTTTTTCTCTCTGGGCCGCAACGCGATCGTTGAAACTGCGGGGGTGGGTATCGTTTCGCGATAGCAATCCGATAAGTTATCGGCATTATGCAGCGGCTTATAAAAACTCGACTGTCGTCGAACGGCCGCGCCGCGCGGAATTAATCTCGATCAGGCTTTTTTTTCCCGCAGCGTGTCCGTGCATTTTCTTTCCTTTTTTTTTTATTTTTTTATTTTTCCTATTTTTTGTTTTTTTGTTTCGCACCCACCCCGAGCTAATACTGATTTGTGGGCCGCGTTAATTCGAGATCATCTGCCGGATTGTAAATATACGAAGTGTAAAAAATGTATTTTTGAAAAGCCAAACAGATAACACGGAAACGGATTTATCTGATTTACTGCGGTCACCGGCTGCGCGCGGTTTTCGCGACAACTTATTGTGAAATTTTTTTCCCTGCCCGCTGTTTTATCGAACGCTCCTTGCCAAATTTATTCCCCCCCCCCCCCCCCCCCGCTTTCCTCGGCGTAATTTACTCCCGCGCCTCGAAGCTCGGCACTTTCGAAGGACTCCTTGCAGAGAGTGCGGAGTACCTGGCCACTGAAACGCGCTGACAATGGGCCCAGGTCGTAAATCGATTCCTCCTGAAAGTCAGGAGTTCGGCATTACCTTCTAATTGATTTACGGCCTAAGTCGTCCAGGTCGATCGCGGTTACCGTTAATGATGTAATTGGCCGGCGTCTGGATGGCTCGGACAGAAAATCGCCGGTGCAGCGTTTAATTCCTCGTCCCGACAGGCAGGCGCCGAAATCCGTGGTATCCTCGTAAAGTTTCGTGCGCTGATTCCGGGGAACGGGGGCCAGCCGTCGTCGGGACTTTTTGTTTCGCGTCGTTCCAATCGGAAACGGCGCGCTCCATTCCCCGTCGTTTCTTTTCTCGGCACAAGAATCGCGTTCACTTCGCTTCGCTCGGTGGTTCATCGGCGCGAGCCATGCCTCCCACGATAAAAGAGGCGACTCGGAGGGCGTGTTCTCGGAACATGCGCAAACGAAGCTGGATGCACGCGAACTCGTCGACGCGTGCATAACGAGACGATCCTAAGAAGTCCTGCGGGAAAAAAAGACGGCCGACGGTGGGCTGGTGAAACGCGCAATTGGCGTCGACCGAGCCGGAAAGAATTGCCGACGGGACGTCGATGAAGTGTCGCGTCTCGGTGCATCGTAATTAATTGCGAGAATCGAGATCCTCGGGGTCGATTCGCGGCTCCTTCCTCTTTTTTTTTTTCTCTGCTCGCGTTCCTGGAATTTCGACACCGACGAGAAGGGGCCGACGGGGGCAGGCTCACCTTTCCCTCCTCTCTGTTCTTTTTCGAGGGTCGAACGAACGATTGAAATTACCAAACGCTCGGCGTCCCGTCCGACTCGATCGATTTAATGAAATTCGGCACGAGCGATTTATCCGTTCACGGCCATTTTCACGGGGATTCTTCGCGACACGCGTTTCCTTGAACGTAAACGGTCGAACGAATCAATTAGGCCGAGACGGGGAAAGAGAAGTTGGCGTGGCCCGTCGTTAGCGAAATCCGTCAAGCTTCCCATCGGAGTAGAGGCGATGGAAGGAGGCTAGGTAGTCAGGGTGCCAAGTGGCAAATCTTCGTAGGCTTCTTTTCGGTTTCGAAAATCCGCTCTACTTTCAGGTAACAGGCCCGGATTTGCCCCCGATTAAGGCGGCTAATCATCGCTCTTTCCGATCCATCCTGGCCTCCCCGAAATCTAGCAATTACCGATCGTTTCTACGGATGAAAACAATAGGTAGATTATCGAGGCGAGCACCGATCCCGTTTCGAGCCGAGCCACTCACCGAACACTCGGGGATCGCGACACTTGCCATTCCTGGCCATCGTTCGGCGTTACTTCTTACGAAAATGTCAGTCGATCGATTCTCGAAATCCGACGGAACCCTCGCTGCATCCCCGTGCCGTGGCGTGCGATTACCGCATACGGGTCGATCTGCTTGGGCAGAAGGAAAGGGACGGGACCGCGAAGAAGAGGGCTACGTGACGCAGACGTCACATTAGATTTGGAGAGCAAACGTGCGTGCCCACAAACGTATCTCGCGATAATCTCGCCCTCTGTTTCTCCTTTCAACCCTCTCCGCCCTTTGCTTTTCGGCGGCCACGGCCTCGCATACCGCGGCGGATAATCTCGATCTACGCCAAACACCGCGACGAGCTAAACCCTTGCTCTCGGTTAATACAGATAGCATTCAACGAATCTCCTCTTTCCTTCTCGCTCTTCGACCCGGAGAGTACCTTTGATTCCGTCCCCGTTTCGCATCCGGGACCTGCTCGTGTTCCTGTATCTTCCCGCGATTCGGCGTCAGACGATTCCAGTTTCGAATCCGGCGAATTTTATTCCCGTTCACTCGCAAGAGCTTCGGGTCGCGACGGGTCGAGCCGCGGACGCGCAAGAAACGAAGGGGGAAAAAAAGGGAGAAAGAACGGAAGAAGATGTTGCACCGGGGGTGCATCTGCGGTACGAATCTGTCGGTTCACGGACGGCGCACCGTTCGCCTCTATATAATTATTCGCGATGCAGGATACACATATCTTTGTAAGGAAAGGCTCGCGTGCACGGCTCGGTATCCAGGACGGTATCTTTATAGCTTATTGCAACGCTTTGGGCAGTTTCGTGATCGACGGGAGAGGGATGCCGGCGCAGTCCGATAACGGAATGCAACTCCGCCGCCCCGTCGAGTTTCTCTCTTCGCGGATATTTAGCAATTTTCCTCCGCCGTTGGTAAGCAACGCCACGGGTCGACGCGATATCGCTCGCTCGCAGATGTCGACCACCGACGCAGGTGCGTCCCGGCAGATTCGGCGACACCTGAGAGCCGACGTCGAGTCTTATCCTTCCGCATCGATGTTGCGTCTGGTTCGGGTTTAATCGAGACGACGCGACGCGCTCCGCGCTAATACGTACGAGCGTGCGCGCGTTTCCGGCGCAAAGAAACGTGCCTGAAAAAAAGGGAAGAAGTGCGGGGAAAAGCGAACGACAATAGGGAGCCGAGGAAAAGCTCGAATCCGGTTCAAGGTTCGTCGCGAGTAGCGCGTTATCCTGCAGCAGGATCGCGAAATCCTGCGCAGGAGCTTTGCAACGGCCCCATTGTCTCAGACATTGCGGAGAATGGAAGTGGGCGGCTCCACTTTTCCCCGGTTAAAACTGAAGGACCCCGGCCGTCACCCCCGCTGCGAGGGATCGGCCTTAATCCGCGCTAACAAAAAGAGTTGGCGCCGATATAATGAGAGCCGCGTAATGCGAGCGTATTGTTGGCAACCTGCTCGAACAATGCCGGGTCGCGTTAAGCTCTGTAAACATCGCTGCCTTCGACGCGCTCCTTGCTCGGACTATTTTCTCCGTTCCATCGTGCAACGTCTGCTCTCGAACGAAATTCCGCTTTCGCTTCGCGCGACGACGTAGGTATATCCCGCTCGGTCCGGCGCGCAAAAGCAATCGACAATGGGACGACAAGAAGCTGTCGAACTCGCGGAGAGTCTCGAAGCGCAGGAAGACACGACCTGGGACGTGAATATACATTCCAGCAAGCGGAAAGCGAAGCGCCGAGGTTTCGTTGAAAGGACGAGGCTCAAAGGTGTCCGAAGCTGTCGGAAAAGATCTCGAGATCCTGCGATCTCGCGACGCGATAACGCCTCTACGCGGAGCAGCTCTAAGCTGGATTCTGTCGGTGTCACGTTTTCGAAATACCTTTCTCTTTGGCCTGCGCCCCCTTTGTCCTCGGAACACGAAACAAATTTCGCGCAGATTCTTGCCATACCAGGTGGGGAGGGGCGAATAATGCTCCTTGGGCGAGAGGCAATTCGGGATAGAGATGCAAATTCCTGGACGCGATTTCGTTAAAACGATCCACGGGCAGGGGCAGCGAGCGAACGGGTGGAACAAAGGAGGACGAGCGAGAAAAAGTAGAGGAAGAGCGTCGACGAGAGTTGTACAATTACTCTTGATCGAATTCAGCCGCCCCCGCGAAAGGGGGAGCGTAGTCGAGCGTGCAGGCCGCAATCGACGAACGCTTAATGGAGACATCGGTTATCCGTGTCTATTCTCTTTGTACTTCCAATTACCCCTTCCCACGCGTCGAGTCACGTTCCTATCCTCGCATACACGGGGTGCACGTTTCAGAGCACTCGCGGAAGGGGTGGGTCGCCGCGACGAGAGGGCCGGATAGAGTCGACTATCTGGCGTGTACCCCTTCGTGGTACGTGAGTCGACGGGAAAAAAAGCGCCGAAGAGCAGAGGAAGACAGGGGGGGAGGGGGGGGGGGATTGGGAAAGGGTTGAGGATCGCGGGAGGCACAGCGGGGAAAGAAGGGGGAATTTGGCGGCGGACGAAAATGCGAAGGAAAGCTTAGAGAATCGAGGAAGAGCGAGAGGGAGAAGCCGCGGGTGGAAGGCTCGTTTAATTATTTTCTAAATTAAAGTCGGTGCAGCGACGCGTGCACCAGGGATCTCTGCTCCGCGCCAGGGTCGTGGCTGCTCGCACACGCGGTGGCCGGAGCGACCCCCATGCAGGGCTCGGGTTTTTATATTCCTTGCAGAGATACGCCGGGAAGCCTTGTCCAGGAGGCCGCGAGGGGGTGGGTTCGGCGGTCTCGTCGGGGAACGCTTTGAATGTGAAATACGGGCGGTCGAGGGGGTGCTCCGGGGGCTGATCGTGTGTTCGTTCGTTCACCGGCTCGGCAATGGTGGCTGCCGGGGGAAAAAGGAGCGTGCGGAATAAAAATGTAAAACGGCGACTCGCCTCCGGCCTTTCCTACGTGTGCACGAACACGCTGGGACTCGTGTTCCCTTCTGTTTCTGTCCGGGACCACGCGTTTGGTTTCTCTCGGCGCTGTTCGAGCGACGGGAACTTTGTTCGAGGGAAAAAGCTTCGACGGTGCATCGCAATAATTTAATTAAAAACGCGCGAGACCGCGGAGCGGACCGGAGCGGAGCGTTCGGCGAGGGGGTTGGAATAAAATAATGGAATCGTTATCTGCGGTTAAAAAATTTCACACGGGAGAATGACTGTCGGCCAGCCAATAGGATATATTGCCAGTATTTGTACGCGTATCCCGCGGGCTCCTCGTAAAAATGTCTTTCCGGCTGCGTCCTCCTGCCGAAGTATACGAGTTCGATATATCTGGCCGCAGATAACGCCGATATCTCTGATACACATGTGCACGGTCCGAACGCGCCTCTGTACGCCAGCCATCCTGCCCGGGATCCTCCCCAGGACGCCTCCTCCTGCTGCCTTCGCTCGTATATATATCCGGAAAGGGCGGAAGAATTAAAAACAACAAAAAATGTATCTCTCGTAAACTATTCGGAGCGGGGTGCGACGCTCGGTGAAATCTAGGAGGCATACGGACAAAATACGAGCTTCATCGCTCGACGATCGATCGTTCGCAATAATTCGACCTGCCGTTGCGTACGATTTCTCGGGGTTAATTCCTTCTTGAGTTCGCCCGATGGGCCCCTGCGCCCACCGGTGAACCCCCTCGCTGCGGGACCGTGGTTTTTGTCGCGCGACAGTCGGAGAGCTCCGAACGCGGGAGAGAGGCGCGAGAGGCCACTCTCGTTACTTCTCCATCGGGCAGATAAGTCATGGGTCTGGGGTGACGGCGCGGTCGCGCGGAGGGGCGGGAGGAGGTGTATTTTTTCACCCCTTTCTTGCAATAAATCTGGTCGCGGGGAATTAGTTTCGAGATAAAGTATAATATCGGGCCCTCGCTGGGTGACGTCAGAGGCTGCTCCCCAGTATTTATGGGCGAGATAGCGTCAGTCCTGGGCGCCCGAGCACCAGCACCCACCCCTCCCGGAAAACCGCCACCCAGAGCAGCCCTCTCCCGACGGGCTAAATTATTGGAAAATAGTCGGCCGCTCGGAGATCCTCGAGCGATCCTTCTTCTGTTTTGTATTCCGCGGGTACCTTCGGGTGCCTGTCTGATTTATGCCTCGTCCACGATTCAACCCTCCAAGGAGCCCGAATGTTCTTTCCGCCGGCGCGCCCTTTATCTCCGCAACTTTTCCAGCCGATCCTCCCCTTCTTGGCCCCCGCCACGACTCGCGCAGCCCTCTCGTGTTACGCGCCAACCCGTTCGCGGAACAATTCGCGGCCTTCGTTCGTCGGGGACAGTCTCGATAGCGGGTCCCGACTTGGAGGACTTCACCTGCTCGACGAGGGGCCATCGATCGGCCAGGACCTGCTGGCTGCCCGGATGGTTACTCCTCCACGCAACATGCGCGATTACCAGTCATTCGAGGTCCGAGCCACGATTGTTTCGCGGCCCCCGGGCCGTCTGTTGAGGGTCGATTTCACCCCCGTAACGGGACCTCCCGCGGAGATCAATTGGCCGGATCAAACTGCGGGGCGCATCTGTTGGCGAGCGCGTAAACGGAGACGTTAAATCGTCGCTGGCGCGGTCCTCGACCGCAGTGTTGACGTTAAAATTATTTTATCGCCTCCCCGGGGTGTCGTTTCGCCATCTGGCCGGAACGTCGCGCGTTTTTCCGTCGCCCTCGCCGGCTGGTTGACCGGTTCCTTCGGCCCCGGCGACGGAATCTGCCGTTCCTGCCGGCGAGAAAGGTGCGGAGCGTGGAAACGAGCACGGCGATCATCGCGATGACGTATGGAGACGGGCATAGCGCTATCTGGCCGCGGCGAAGCGACGGCCGAAAATTAATTTCAGCTTGACGTACGACGCCTCATAATATTGTCCCGTAACTCTCCGTCGCAATCGGGCTTATCGGGGGTGCAGTGGCGTTTCAATTAGCCGCAGGCCCGGCCGAAAGTCTTATCCCTCGGCGTGTCGCATAATGCACGCATAAATACGCCGTTCAATTAATTCGCCAACGACCGCTCAGGAGACCTGCGATTGCCGGCGTTGCGATATCCGCCGCTATCGTTCCAGTCGGGGCAGCTATCGGTCGAAGTCTTTTATCCTTCGGCCGCGCGGCGCGCCCGGCTTCGCTTTTCCGCGAACGATCCGGGAGGAACGCGCGACACCTGAATTCTCGCCGGAGATAAGGAGAATCATACGCGTCTAGGAATGCGGCGGCAGCATGCATAGGAAAGCCATTAGCGGCGGCGTTAATCCAACGTACGGGCCGCGCCGCATTAAGCCGCATTTCCAGCGTCCGCGTGTCGCTCGTTAAGCTGATTTGTCGCTTTATTAGATCTTAGTTTGCGCGCGGAGCTGGGGGTCGTCGACATTAGCGCGTAACGCGCCGCGAGAGCGACGGAGAACGGTCGAGTGGATTTGCAATTTGCGTAAATTAGACGATTGCGCATCGACCCTGCTCGTTCTCTCTCTCTCTCTCTCTCCCTCGTTGTCCCTCCGCCTCTCCGTTCCTCTCGTCGCCTCGCGGCCACTCCGCCGGTGACGGGGTCGACCTCTGTTTCGCCCAAAGTCAGCCGGAACCTCTAACGGCAACGGGCAATTGGCCGATAATTTGCGCCAGGTGTTTCGACTTGGCGTTAATTGAGCCCCGCGGCGCTAATTAACGAGACGCGAAAGGTGCGAAGAGATATTTCCTTCGTTACCGTTTTTCCCTCTCCATCGCTCGCCGTTCGCTGGTCCGCGCCGACCCGCCGGACAATTTATCGTTTCTTTCCCTCGGACGAGATCGAGACTCCGCACTCGATGCCGCGAGATAGCGGCCCGACGACGGGCCGGGGAAAACGGGTAGCGGGGCACCGCACTTCCGGGCGTCGTCGTCTTTCGTGACACGACAATGAGGGGGCCCCGGTGAAAAGGCGATACTCGAGGCCGCGTCGCGAAACTCGAGTTACCTTTTTCACCCCCTGAAGCCGTCGAGTGGTGCACCTCGAGGAGGGCCACGATCTGCCCTATCGACATCTATAGACCGGAGGGCGCTAAAGCGTTTAATGCAGCCCACTCCTGTGCAGCCACACGCTCCGACAAGTGCATCGCTTCTCGACCACGGTTTGTATAACGATAGCTCGAGTGCTCTGCCCTGGCCGAAGGGAGCAGGGAGTCCGCAGTCTCGCGGACGTCGCGTTTCATCGAGTCAACTGGGCTGGCCCGCCCTAACCCCCTTTCGAGAAATCATCGAGGCGCCCTCGCTCCTAGTCGTCCCGTCTCTATTGTTCTTGGAACGTTTTGCGAATCAAGCCGGCAGAAGTGGCCGCCGGATAGAGGTCCGTAGAAATTGTACAAGGGGCTCGGTTGATCTGTCGGGAAAGGCGGAAGAGGACCAGAAGTCACAATGGGAGAGGCTCGTATTAGGAGGTCGTAAACCATTCGAAGGGATAAGTCGCTCGTGTTCGATAACGAGGGAGGCGTGTCCCGTTTTCCTTGCGCGACGCCGAAAACTCGAAGGACCCTGGAAATCGCATCCCTCGAGGACCAGGATTTACCTTCGTGCGGTTCCTCCTTCGCGTATATTCGTGCCCACTACGTCGCTCCTACGGGAATACCGTTTGCTCTCCTATTATTTTCCGGCTGGCCAGCACGTGACGGGGTCGCCGCGGCGTCTCACGTGTGCCGAACCTCGGTGAGCATCGCGGAGTAGTCGAGGACCGCGTCGACCAAAAGCTCACGGACGAGCGAATAATAGGCGCACAGTTCTCGCGTCGATCCATCACCGAAAGTATATGGTCCCCGGCGTTCCCGGCGTTCCCGGCTGAAGGGCGCAATTACGAAAGTGTGGGACGGCATCGATCGGGCTGTCGGCCACATGGAAAATATCGAGGCGTAATAACAGAAATTAGGAGCGAAGCTTCCGGTGTTGGACTGTCTCGATCGTTAGGAACGAGCTACCGTTTAAACACAGATTACCGAATCGCTGTGAACCGGAGGAAGGTTCGCGCGGGGAGAAAAGGGAAACACGAGACGGTCCGAGGATCGAGGATTCGACAGGACCCGTTATTACGGTGGTACTCGGCGTTCGTCACGTGTCAGCTGCTAATCGGCCCGCGATTGACCGCAATTAAGACAATTAAATCGCGTTACGAGCACCGGCGGCCTCCTCTTCGTTCGTCCGAGTCGCTCGTAACCTAATTACACGGTCTCGGAGTCGGCGTTGCGCTCGAGCCGAAACCCGCTTTGGCGCGCAACGCTCGGCGAAGCGTCCTCGAAGCGGCGCTAGAACGTTTTTCGCTTGGACGGAACGCCATCGGAGACGGTGGAATGCCAGCGAACGGGACTTTTTTTCCCCACCGAGCGGGGGTGAAAAAAGGAACGGAGGGAAAGAAAAAAAGAACGAGGGTGTTGCCAATGGTTGACCGTAAGGAAAGCGAGCCGCGGGGAAGACGAAACATCGAGGCCGGCCTCTGGACGCGCCATAAAATTCGAAGGTATTGCCTGCGCTACCCTAATCCCCGGGAAGAATACGAAACAGCCCGAGTCACAAGGGGCACCCCGCATCGAAGGGTGCATCGTAATTTACGACAACTGAAATTGATACCCCGGCAGATCAATTATGACAATATAGCCTCCTTCGTGCGGCCAAGGTAGCACAGGCCTCGCCATTCCTGGCCGATCTGCACTTTCTACCTTACGCTGGCTCCTTCGTCGTTTTCGCCGCACGAGTCGGAGCATTTGCCTGGACGGACGGACGGACGGCTTCGGCATCGAGATGGCGAAGAGTTCGGGGAACCGAGCGTTCCTTGTTATTAACAAACGGGACACGCGTCAACGGAAAAAGAAGCGAGGGCGTAGGGGTTGACAGGGTGTTCGCGCGAGCGCGAGGCACTTTTTACTTTTCAGACGGGGTTCTTCGCACCGTCCATAAATCAGCTACGACCGACCATAAAACCGTAGTATCGGTGTCGCTAGGTATAGAGGAGTAGGCGCAGTCTCGGCGCTTCTTCGGGACTCTGATGTCGTGGCCGAAGGGGGGGGAACGGAAGGGGACCGGGTACGCGCAGGCAGGGTGCCCGAGACAAGGACAATGGGGCCCCGAACACGTAAGACATTGCGACATTTCGGAGCGAAGCCGAGAGGCACTCGAGTTCCCTCGTACCTGCGCGCTAAGCTGGATGAAACTGTTCCGACGACTAATCTGCGGCCACCCTCGCGATAGATCGGGATTGGAAGTTCCGGAGAATGGATTGGAATGTTTCCTTGGTTTTTTTTGTTTTTTTTCTTCCCTCCTCGCTCACTTGCCACCATAAAATCATTCTCCGGCTGGAACGTTTACGAGGGAGGTGCTCCGTCTCCACGGACTGTGTTTTTGCAACGGCCTGAAAATATTTTTTCCACATAAGCAGACAGGTCCGTTTCTAATCGCGCCGAAAGGGCACAGGTGATTCAGGTAACTGGCTCAGTGGGCTATGGACGGTACACCTTACCTCGGACCCCCTGGCGACATCGTAAATATCGGTAATGCGAAACTGGGTCACCCCTGTCTTCTTCTCTCGTATCCACCGTGGCACTCCAGTTCCCAGTTGAATGTCCATTCAGGCTGCTCGTGACGAGCCGTCCGCGCAGGTAAACGCGTGGACGTGGCGAGCAAAGCGAAACGGAGCGGGAAGCTCATTGTCCCGGCACAGAGTTGCGGAAGATCTTGGAGGGGGAGAAACATCCTTATTTGTTTCGGATCCTCGTATTTTTCTCTCCGAGCGACGCGTCGTTCGCCCCCGGTTCTTCAGTTTCGGTAACGTTTGGTTCGTGGTCTACGGTTTCTGCCCCGCGCGAAATTCGAAGGGAACTCTGTTTCGATAAATTTGCGTCTCGTAATCGAATCAAAGGGGGCGACAACGAATTATGCCGAGTCACGCAGACGAATCTGCTCGACGGGGAGAGCCGTGGGAGGCGAATACGCGTCCGTACAAAGACATCGCAAACGAACGGAGAGTTGTGGCGTAAGACGATGCCGTCGAGGTTTACTAACCCCCGGGTAGAAAAGGGGGACGGGGGTGAAAAGGGAAAGGGAGACAGTGTTTAAAGGTTACAAGGCCTGGCGCCTGGTTTACAATGTACCCGGGCTTCCCCTTTCGCCCTAAAACCATTCTCGAAAGTGTCCTGGTAGTCCCTTCGCGGGGCATTTGCATAAAAATACGAGACGTCCTCGCCACGGAATTGTTTTTTTTTTTTTTCTTAATAAATTCCACGTCCCGAGAAAATTCAATGCTCGAAACATCGAACTGCCCCGGCCCGTTTATTCATTCGCCGCGTTCTCGCTCCTCTTCCTTGTTTTGCGCCCGACGCATGTACTCGGATTGCTCCCTGCGAGTCGTAGCTGCCGCTTGAAATTTCCCTTATCGCCTCGGCGGGCCGTCGAGATTTTTGGAAAACGAGCGCCGCGTCGGCCGTAAACGTTGGCCATCGAAGATCGTTCGGGTTCGGGAAACCCCTTTCGAATTGGCGAGATTACACGTGTTTCCGGCTCGTGGCAGCGGTAAAAGGTCCGGGCAACGAGCGACCACGCCTCGGAGATAAGGGCAACGGACAACAGGCGCATCGATAAACTTCAATTTCGAACAAACGAGGAAAGAGCCGGGATCTGGATGTACGTATCTCCGACACGCCCCGACACCGTGTTAAAACCACGCGGCCGGTTATCTCGTCGGGACCAGCAGCAGATAAGTGGCCGTTCGCTCGATCTCCTTCGGATACGAACGTCAGCCCGTTCATCGGTCGGCGCTGCCAGCTTATCGTATTCGTTCTCTAGCTAGCGGTTTCTCACGGGGAAACCGGTTACGTGTCTCGCTTCCAGATAGCGATCGGCGAGGTTCGCCGCGATTGACAACGTCTCGTTCCTCCGGACCCGAGTCGTCATCGTTCGACGGTGTTTGATTTCCTCGCGACGAGTCGGGCGAAATGTTGCCTCTCTCTCTCTCTCTGTCCGAGTAGCCGGCAAGGATTGGCACGTCCCTCGGGAACCTCGCGGAGGACGAGCTTCGGAAATATCGACCGGAGACGGCACCCTAGAGCGCGGTGTCCCAAAACAGGCCGATTGTCGAAAGATTCTCGTGAAATTGGCCGTCGAGAATTTGCACGAATGATTTATGCCTGCGCGTGGCCGCACGTGAACCCTTGCCTTTCCGTAAACCGAAGGAGCGCCGGACAACGACGGCGTCACGCCCTTGGACAACGTCGGTCTGCCAGCGTCGCCGCAGCTTAATTGTTCGCCCGTCCGATTCCGCTCGCAGCCCCGGCCAAACCTATGGTTATCGTTAATTGCTCGCGGCGTTGTCTCTCGCCGGACGGAGGAAACCTGGCGGCCAGGTGCGCTTTCCTTCTGGACGTGACACTGGTCCCCGCGACCCCGCGAGCACGGAATTCGTCGACGATCGGTAGCGCGCCGCCGAGCGGCAAGAAAGCGCAGAAGCAGCGAAGCAATAGAGGCTCGAGTGGTGGTAAAAAGAGTAGCAATGAAGAATGCCGTTGCCCCTTATCATCGTGGCATCGACAACCGTGAAAGATCTCTTTTCCAAGGTGGACGCTGCTCCCCGTTCCTTTTTACCTTCCTCGTCCACCTTCGCCTTTCCCTCGTGCCCCTCTGGCCCCGCCAGCGCGACCGGGCCTATCTCTCCTCCAAATAGGTCTTGTAGTACTTAGGGTTCATCAAGATAACTCCGGTCTGGCTTTGTGTTCCTTCCAAGAGAACGCTGTCGAGGTTCTGGCGGTGGAACGCTCGAGGGGGCGAGCTCCGCGAAGAACGGGGAACATATTGTACGGCGGTGCGCGTGCTTTATGTTTTGCCCTTTTCGAGATCCCAGCCAGCAGCTCCGAAGAGTTTCTCTGCGTTTCCCCGGTTCCGTGACTCGTTTTTACGCCGCCTCGCGCTCGACACCAGCGGCGAACGTTCCCGCTTGGCGCCCAGCTGTTGCACGCGCTGCCTTCTCGCCCCCGAAATCTCTCGGTGGCTGTTTGCGCGAGTTTTTTTCGGAATTTATAAGACTCCCCGCGGCTCGTCGACGAAAGTTTCCGCGGTAGTAAGAAGATGGAGCGACGAGATGCTATCTATCTTCGAGGAGGGCCACGAAAATCCTTAGACCCGTCGAGGGAAAGAGTGAAAGGACACGTTCCGAGGAGCAGTTCCTGTTCCTCCCATTGTCGGCGGAGCACAAAAGGGAGGCACGAACAGTTACGATTTATACGTAAACAGTCCGTCCTAGCCCCGTAAAAACGATTGTCGAGGATCGGCCTGCCGGAATCGAGAGTGCTTCGATTCTTCGCGACAAAATTGGTGCGCCCAGTGCCCGCTAGGAAACTGTCCATGGAGCTGCACTAAAATGACAAGGGAAGAAAGAAAAAAAGAAACACACGACCGAAGCTTAAAAGGGCGGGCGAGGGAAGCGTATTCGTGGCGCGGTGCATTAGCGTAATCACAGAGCGACCGGGAGGGTTCCGTTCTCTTTTTTCGTCCGCTTCGAACCTCTCGTTTCCCGGGTGCCTTCCATTCGATCGATGCAACGCGTTCCTGACACGCGTCTGCCCGCGTATCGCGATCCACCTCCTCGGCTTCTAGCCTCCCCCAAAAAATATCCGTCGCGTCTTCTAAAAAAATCACGCTTCGTCCACCTTGCCATCGCTTCGGAAACGCTCCGAGCTCTGGAGGGCAGCGGCGCGACTCTGCGAGGGAATTGGATTTTCGTTGCCCTCCTCGCTCCACGTTCCTCCCCTTATCTTTCCGATTGTCGAGGCGATTGTCGGTCCAGAGGTCCGCTATCGCTTTCGGCCGGACAAATCTGATTCGGCGACCGGATCTAATTGCGAGAAACGACGAATCTGAAGGGCAGGTCTCGCCGAGGGACGCATTATCGCGATAGAGGGGCAGCGAGCGGTAAGAAAGGATTTCGCTGGTCGACAGTAAATCTTCCGGGCAAGCTTCGAAGAAGCGGCAAAGTTCTGGGAGAGCGAGCAATTTCGGTTCTGTTTAATTAACCGCCCCACGACCGGCACAGTCCGCTCGCATTTTCGAGCGGAACGCGTGAAATGCCTGTACACGGCCCGGGACAAGAGGATCCCTGTGTCCGGCCGGAGGGAAAGCGTGTTCCATTCGTTACAAGTTGCACGGTCTAACTTCTTGGCGCTCGAAATCAACCCATGAAACAAAAGGTTTAACTAGTCGGCAACGGAGGCGCCCTAAATCAAGCCACGTCGCGGAAAAACTCCTTTCGAATCCCGCGAAAAAACAAAAGGGTCCAGCGGTATCTTTTTTTTTTTTCTTCTTCTTCTTGTCCTCCTCTTGTTACCTACCGCTTTCCTCCCCTGCTCGTTACCTGGCGAGGATCGTTGTCTCCGGTCGGGATATCGATGTCCGTCTAACGAGGATCGTCGGATCTCGCGGTCAGGACCCGAGGGTGTCTGTGTTTTACGAGTCCAGGTTGCACAATGCGAAAGTCGAGCGAGCCCGGCACCGAGAAGTAAACGTCGTAAATTAGTCGAACGAGGGTGGATGGCCTCGGAGGAAAGTATGCTCGGTGTTTTTTTTCGGTCCTTTCTCCCAGGGGAGCGTTACCTTTCTCCTCGTTCCCGTCGACCATTGTTTGTTTATCCAGCCCGGGCATTGGACCCCGGGCCCGGCTCCTCATCGACTCGAACGATATCTTCCCGATGTGTACGCTCCTCGAGGTTTTCCCTGTAAGCGATAGCCTTTTCTTTGCTTGCGGATTACATCGGCCGGGACACGACACCGGTCGAGATCCGTCCCTCTCCGATTCGAGCTCGCGTTTCTGGAAAAGTCGCTCGACCGGTCGATAGCGGGGTCCTGTCGGATAAAGGACATTCGGAATAGCGGGCGGCCGAGGAAAAATCAGCGGAGCTAGTCGGGAGGAAAAAGCGGGAGAGAAAAGGATGGGGAAAATAGAGGCGGGCCCGACTCTCCGGAGTCCTTCTTTCAGATAGCGAGACTTCTTTTTCTTCGCGAGTTGACCTCCCCGAACTCGAGTCTTGGCCGATAATAACTTTTCCACCTCCACCCTCGCCTCCACCCCCTTCGCCGGTATATCTCTCCACGAAACTGCCCGAGGAATTTGTTTACGGGGAAGGTGGCGAGGAGCGAACGGTATTCGAGGAACGGTAGCCAGAGTCGGAACAGAGTCGAACTCGAACGACTAAATGGCTCGAAAGCGGACATTAGCGAGAAAGTGAGCCTTTTAAAGCCTTTCGTTATTTAGCTAATGACGCTTAATGGAAAAGCGGTCGGTGAGTCATCGCAGGCGATTAGGCGGAGCTCGTTACGCTGCGAATTCTTCGACTCTCGATCGGTGACGCTCGATCCCCGAGCGTTCCTAGGAAAGGGGGAAGAAAAAAAAAAATGTAGTAGAACTTGCCTCGCGACACCTTTGCACCCGAACTGTCCGACAAACGAGACGTCGATTGGTGGCCGCCGCAAATTCGCAGAGCTCGGCCGCGGAAAACCCTGATGATTTTATTAAACGCTTCGCTTTCCAATCTCTCGTGGAATCTGGTTCGCCGGACAGGAGCCAACCTCGGTCGGTCGATCTACGAGCTACGCGCGCAGCTCGAAGTGTTCATTAGACCGACGAATAGGGCAGTGCCGACCCGGCGATCGTTAGAGGTCCGATTTAATCGTCGAACGGGTCGGTCGCGAAAACGAACTCTCGCGGCCGACAAATAATTCGGCCGGACTTTATTCGCGCGCCAGCCCCGGTCAAACGAGTTTCGGAACGCATTTAACGATAATGAGCTTCGACCCCGGCGAGAGTCGGGATTATTTCGCGCGCCGCTTATTCCGAGGCTGCTTCTGCTAAATCTGGATAAACGGGCTCGCGGTGGAAATACGCGGCGGTGAAAGGGCAAGTAGCCGCGATAACGCGTCGCCGATGAACCTTAGGTCACGCGAGTGCGGGCACGGAAAATTATCGGCGAATCGCTTATCGGTGCATCCGAGCGATAAACCGTCAAGGGCCTCGTCTCCTCTCGGTCCGCGGACATTTGCTGCCCCGTTCTCCGCGCTCGTTGTCGTACGCGAAACTTTCCTTTTCGGAAGGGGTTCCCCTTGGGGGGGTTCCCCTTAGAGTAGTTGGGCGAACGCGGTGTCGATGGTTGCTCGGATTGCTGTGCGCAAAAAGTTATTATTTCGGATATCGACGCGGATTTACGGTCCCGGCAGAAAGTACGCCGGTCGTAGGTGGTCGGTGGTGGTCGAAGGTTGCCCCGCTGAAAAGTTTACCCAAAACTTGTGTACTCGAAAGCTAATGGGATCCCTGGGGGATCGTTAGTGGCAGCGATTAAAGGCTGAATTAGAAAGCGTAGAACCGCGCGAGGGTTAGGCGAGCGAGTGATTCACCCCCGTGGCCCTCGGTCGCCGAGCAAGCGTCACCGAGTTTTCCATCGATTTTCCAGGACGAACGGCCCGACGAAATCGGGATGCACGGAGTCCGTATGCTAGGAGGAGATCCAGAAGGAGTTTCGGGAAGACCGGGGAGAGATGGAAGGATAGAGAGAGAGAGGGGGGGGGGGGGGTGCGTGAGAGGGTGAGAGCGGGGGGGTTTCGGAGAGGGAAGAGCGAAGAGAGGGGAAACAAGAGCGGTAAAAATGAATCGATAGGCGGAGTTTTTCATGACGTGGCGCTAAAGGCGCCAGAGGGTGGGGGGCGAGATAGGCGGAGTCTGGCTGATTTAGGGCCGCCATTTTGTGACAATGGGCGAGAGGGGGTATGCCTATCTGATTGGCTGATCTACGGACTTCTCTCGTCCCGAACAAGCTTCTACAGATTGTTCGGTTGTACTCTCCGTCGGTACACCAGCCACCCGGCGACCCGGCAACGCTGCCAACCCGTTCGCGCCCCCCCCCCTCTCCTCCCGCCGGGAGCGACACGCACACCACGTTTCAACCCCACCATCGCGACCCCCGAGCGCCGTGAAAGCGAGACACGCGTCCTTCCCGCCGCGGGATCGAACGGGGGGGGGACCCTCCTTAACGAGAACCCACTCCTTCGAGAACTTTCCCCGTCGCCCTTTGTTCCCCCGCGGAAGGGTGGGTGGGTGGGTGGATGGGTGGTTGCCCCTTCGCGTCCGCTCGACGGCGATTCGAAACAGCGAAAGAACTCGGCCGCGGGACAGTTCGGAAGACGGCGAGATGGATATCCGCGACTGGAGTGAATCGGTAGCTCGTTAACGGGATTCAGCGCGGCGTTATCAGCCCGGTCCCGTGGCTGAATCGCGATAGAGCCGATCGAAAAAGTCGGCCCCGTCGCTATCGGATCGCCCGACCTGGGCCAACCTGTAACACGGTCGGTCGCGTCTCTCGTTGGCTTTCGGTCTTTGGTTTTCAGGGGTGCGGCGACGGGGAGGGACGAGTGGGTATATCTCGATCGCCGTATCTCATCTAGATAGGCCCGCGGCATCAAGATCGGCTCACGGAAACACGGGCACGCGTGAACGCGTGTATTTACCCGCGCCTCTATCGACGCTCCGGCCGCCTCGAGATCGCCTCGTTTCTGGGTGCGACAGGTAGGAAAAACGTTTGACGGGCACCTCAACGACGAGCGTCGCCCCCCCGCGGATGCGAGCAATTATCGGCGGTCCGCGGCGAGCATCCGCGCCCGGGAACGGCCGGTGGTGGAGCCCGGTGGAAAATTCAATGTTCCCGAGCGAATTTAATGCAGTTCTCACCACCGATTGGCAGATATCGCGGCTCGACGCTGCCAAATCGTTCCATCAGACCGTGCACGTACCGTGTGCTCGGCCGGCCTGCCTCGAATACATTAATAACCCCCGGCTACTCGGAATATTTGCCCGACAAATTTGCGTAGATCAGCGATAGCCGCGCGCCTAACGTAACGCGCGCAGCGTTTCGCAATGGGACCGGCGGAAATTTGCAAACGTTCGCCCGGCTAGAAGTAGGTCCGCCTCGAACTTCGATCGACGAAGAGCAGCAGGGCCCGGCGCGACCCAGGCGGGGGAGGGCCCGGGCCCGCGAAGACTTTCCGCGTCCCGCAAAGATGTCCCCCGGTGAAATCGAGCTTATCGCGGCGGAGGAACGTTATCTAGATCCAACCGCTAGCTACGAAGGTGTTGAATAATTCCGTCGGATCGGTGCGCTGATTTCATCGTTCCCCCTTACGATTGTGTGCGAGCGCGTGCCTCTACGCAGGTGTACGCGCGCACACGCGCGCGCCCGTCCCCGTATCGGTGCGGCGATGAAAGAGATGCCTTCCGCGATCGGTCGACCCGAATTTAGATCGGATCGAGAAAAACGGGAAGCCACGGCGCGTGTCGCGCGCGAAGATCCCCGAGCGGATAGACGATCTCGCGCAATCCGACCGAAAACTTTGCCCCGTTAACCGACCTCTTATCCGTCGCTAACGCCGCTCGGATCTCGGATGAAAATTCGTTCTCGCTGCCCCCCCCCAAATTTGTCTTTGAGTACCTATTTATCCTAGGCAGTCCAATTGCGTCCCCGTTCGTCCGAGGTCCTCGGAATTCACCGCGCGCTCGCCCGATCGCGTAGAACAGTCGCGGCGAAAAAAAGCCTAGAATCCCCTAGGACGGTTAGAGGGGAGAGGCGCAGCGTTGACAGCAGAAGCAACGCGAACACGTTCGGATCGTTCTCGTGGTTTTGCGGCGGAGGGGAAATCGAGTAAACGCCCGCTTGTAGGTTGGCCCGCTCGGAATGGGCGGGCTCGAGCTGTTCCGAGCGGGTACGAACCGGGCCGAACTTATCCGAGGCAGCACGAGCGGCGGTGAACGCGAGGGGATCGTCGAGGCCGGTGTTTTCGTTCGCCTTAGTTCCGCGCCGGGTGCCACGATAGTTGCATCGACTCGAGTTTACGTGCGCGCGCGCGCGTGCTTCCAAAATCTTTCTCTCTCTCTTTTTCTCTCTCTCTCTCTCTTTGTCTCCCTCTCTGTCACCCCTCCCGCCGCGGATCGAGGAGCCGCGCGAGAGAAAAACTGGCAGCAGAAGGAAAGCAGGGAGGAAGGCGAGACTACGCTTCGATCGCCGTACGATTTTTCCGGGACGCTTTTCCGTCCGGAGCATTTCGCACGACCCCGGGGACCACGCGACCCACCGCGAGAGGGAGGAAACAGTTCTCGACGCGGTGAACGCTTCGACCGCCGCGATGTGCTGTGTTTGTGTACAGTGCAGTGTCTTGTTGGTGTTAACTTAGTGATAACGATAATTGAAGAACGCCCACGAGCCGACGAGGCGACGCGCGGCGACTTGTCGCGCCACTCGGGATTGATAACGGACAAGGTAAGGCTGTTTGCAATCCGCCGACGCTCGTCGAGACGCGCCTTGCGTCGCTCCGATTTTCCTGCTCTTCGCGGGAGCTTATCGTGTCCGCGAGTGTGCGACAGGAGAATAGACGGTGGCAGGGAATTCGATCCGTCGCGTCGCGTCGCGTCCCGTCGCGTCGCGTGGGATCTTTGCGTTAGGGTAGGCATCGCGATAGGGCTCCGATAGCGACGGAGACTCGCGCGTTTATCTGCTCGGGCAGGTGTCGCGCCAGTGGCTTTCGATTCTGGGCTACCGATTCGGGCGACGTTTCCGTCGTATCGGGACGCAGGACCTTCGGCAATTGGTTTCCCACGTCTACTCGCGTTCCGTTTCTACTTTGCGAAGAGTCGTTTCCTCGCCGACGGACGACCCCGTTGCCAGCGCGTTCGTAGAACATCGTCGCTCAGTCTTTCCCCGCGTCGTCCACGGGCAAGGACAATCGGCGATCGGTCAGATTTCTCCGAAAGAATTGCGCCCGGCGACAAAGAAGGGAAAGACAGGTGAAACGTCGGTGTTCGACGTCGCGTAATCCTTTCTATTTCGTCGGCGCGGCCCCCAGGGGAAGTCGGGGAGTGTCCAGTTTTGTCCATCGATCGAATTACAGACTTTCCACGGGAAATTGGAAACTGATGGACGAACAATATCTCGTTACGACCCATTGCGTAGCAGCTCGATTTCCACGAAAGCTAGAGACCGGACCGATCGGATTCCGACGGCGCAGGTAGATCGGTCGATACCCCGGAGGAATCCCGGCGAGAACGCGTCGTGAGTCAGGGCTTTCCGCGAGCAACGATTTTCTTTTGTTCCTCTTCGTAGTCCTCTGCCTGCCAAAGTAGAACGCATTGACGCGGAAATTAGAATCAGAGGCCCCTCGAAACGTCACAGGTGTACTCGAGTGGGCAAGCTTTTCGACGAGAGGCCGTTTCTTCGCCTTCCCTGTTTCCCTTTTTCTCGGCTAATTACGCATAGATACCGTTCCGATTCCCCGGTATCCCGAATCGGCTCGGGGATAGGTCAGAAGCGAAACGAAACAGCGACGCACGGTCGTCCGTTTAATTAAAAATTCTCCCGGTCGAGGCGGCTGGCCGATATGGAAATGAAGTCCAGCGGGAGGGAAATAAAAATTGGCCACAAAGTTACGGCGGGTAATCACAGAATCTCACGGTAGAGCGGTCAATCGTAGGATCGCATCGGCGAGAAACTCGGTGATTTTTCGAAGGGAAAAGCCGCGGGGCGCCGGTGCGCAGAAGGGAGGGAATATCGGCCGGCTGTTCGCGCGGTCTGTAATTGGTAATTTGCAAGTATAATAAACGCCCGCCGGTTTCTGTTTTCATTTATTAGCCGCGAAATGCCCCCGCTTATTAGCGCAACGACGCATTCGAAGCGACTCGCTCGTTTCTTCGCGATGAACATTCTTCTTCTATTACTGCCTGGCTGGCTCGGACCGTCGCGCGTCGATCGTTTCTCC
This sequence comes from Nomada lathburiana, assembly GCA_963667235.1. NCBI lineage: Eukaryota > Metazoa > Arthropoda > Insecta > Hymenoptera > Apidae > Nomada > Nomada lathburiana. Next base: position 20,634,274 of record OY763899.1, on the reverse strand, counting down.
GTTCCGATATGTTTCCTTAATTGCGCCAACCCCTCTCGGGCCGCGGCCACAAAAAAAAAAAATTGCAAACGCGGCTAGGAAATATGCGGGATCGTCGATGGGTTAATCGTTTCGTCGACCGCGAAGGAATAGATCGTATCTGCCATTGTTTCTGACGCGGGGAGAACAATTCTTGGCCGGCCGCGTCTCGAACAGGACTCGCGAGGCGTGGAAATTCTCGGTAGCGTCTTCGCGGACGCTCCGTTAGGAAATTCCCGAACCTGGTATTCCCGTTTCGTCGCTCACGAATTCGCGACGCCTGGAAATTCTGTATAAAACCTCGAAGGTCCCTAGGTATCGTGTTTCCTCGATAGAGGTTCGATCGAACCCGATCCGACGGCCAGGAGTCACCGTCGAGGGCAACGCCGAATACCCTCGGCAGCGCGTGCCCCTCGTTTATTTTCTCGATCGTTGGATCGATTCGTCGGTGGACCGATAGCCTTACCCTCGGCGATTCTTCATCCCTCGACACCCCCCCCGGACGAATCCGCGACGAATAAGTGGCGATTGGAAGTCGAAATTCGTGCCCGCGCATGCAAGGTCTTCTGCGTCGCGTCGCCCAAGAATCCCCGATGGACTTTGGCCCCAAGCTCGAGGCTGTCGTCCGACGATTTTCGTTGGGACGTGTCAGGAATCGGCGGTGATTTGCTCGCACGTGCATCCCGTCGCCATTTTCGGCCGAAACGAGATTAACGAATCTCGATAAGATTAGTCTCGCGATACGTGATCGGCCGGCTCACCTCGATGGAGATGTTTTTTTCCGCCTGCATGATGTAACAGCGACTGCCCGCGCGATAAGTCGTGAAACATCGGCGCGAAATTCGCATCGCGAACGGAACGGCCGTCCGCGGCGACGGTAGACTCCGAAATTTCGGAGCAGAAATCTTATCTGGGAGATCGATAAGCAGCGATAACTCCCGTTCGCGCACCTTGCATCTCGTAACAATTTGCGCGAGGATCGTCGCCGCGCGAAACGAGCGGTCGGCGATCTTCCTTTGGCGACGATTTTGAGCGCCGAACTTTGACACGACTATGCCTGCCCTCCTTGCTGCGATTCTCGCCACTCGGCCGCTCCATTCGGAACACCGAATTTTGTTCGGGAAAATAGTGGGCAGCCCCTGTTCTTCGGCAGCGATCTCCCCGAGCCTTCGAAGATGCGCGATAGTTTTGGCTTATCGGTGTAGGGGCAGCTTATCTCGATGGTCGAATCGTTCGGGTCCACCCCACGATTTATAGGAGCGATCGGCCGTGCGTATCGATCCACGACACCCGACGCGGAATAACAAAAAACAAAAGTGGACAAAAATATTATCGCAATAATAATAGCATTTAATCGATATCTCCGTTCGTATCTCTGATTACATTCGAGACATTTCGCCGATGGTTTGCATAGCGGGATTGATAATTCGGGCGCACGATAATTGCGGCTGAAAGGCAAATCCAAGAAAAGGGGTGCGACGTATCCAATTGCTATCGCGATATCACCAATAAGTGGCTCGAAAGCTGACGAGTGAACCGCGAGTGCTTGGCGCGATGCGTTTTGCTCCGAATAGGCGTAAAAGTTAGAAAGTGGCGAGGGTTTCAGGTGTGAAAAAAATTTAGTCGCATACTCGCAGCCGATTCCGAGGCGTTAATCTTATCGCTCGGCTTTTCGTGTATCTTATCGGATCTTGTTCTCGAGTATTTTATTTGCTCTGGACGTGTAGTTTTGGAAACGCGGTCGGCGGTCAGCTACGACTGCAGGAAGCGCATATTCTCGTTTAGAAAATGTAACGGGCGTGGAGGGAATTGTTGCCGTCGCGGACACGACCCGTGACACGTCGCGCGCATGGAAGGCTCGAGGAAAATGGAAAACGTCGTCCCTACGCGGTTCAGTTTCGCGAAGATTCGTCGAGACCCGTCGTCCCTCCCCGCAAATGAGATTGGATTCGCGGCGAGCATCGTCGATAACGAGCGAATCCCTTTCTCCCCGGTCGACGAGCGACGCTCGCCTCTGGTTTTCGGAGTCACGGCGATTCTATCGATATCGGATGATCGGGAGAGGTCCCTTTGATTGCGTCACCGATGACCTTGATTATCGGCCGGGCGACTGGCCGATTGATAAATCATCATTCGGGGACACTCGGTCGTGGAGTGGTCGGGCATCAGTGTCGTCCGGTCGAACCGCGCAGATCGGGAGCTAATTAACCGAGATCGCTCGGCACGATCGGTTATCGTGATCGCGAAAGGGTGAGTTGGCCTGCCGATCCGCCGCGCGAGTTTCTCGGTTCGTTCGCGCGTTCATCGCGAATCCGTTGGATCGAAATTGGCCCGGCCGATCGACGGGTATCTTTCTTCCTTGCCCAATCTCCCTCGCCTCGGCTCGTACCCGCTCCCTGGAAGTTCGCGGAGGAGCGAGAGGATCCTGCGTCGCGGATGGTAAAAAGTGATCCGTGGTTTCCGCGCGATCCTAAACGCGCAACGAGACGAAGCAACTGCTCGCAATACCGGATTCCGCGGTACCCGTCCACGCAGACGTATCGAATTTCTGGCGGCGTTGGATAGATCGGCGTTGCGTAATCCGCGAACGGCACGGTTTTTCTTCGGCGCCGTTCGGCGAACCGGAAACGGGAACGTAAGCTAACGCTCCTTTTCTTTTCGTTTCAGAAGACGGGGTCGGAGACGCATCGTTCTTCGGATCGTGAACGGAGCAGCGAGGATTACCTATGATCTCCACGAGCGTCCTTGCAAGGACCACGCTTCCGACAGAGAGGCGTTTTTGGCAGCGCACCTAATCCCCCTTCTATCCCGTACCCCTCGCGCCACCCCTGCTACTAGTATTCCGCCCGAGCGGAATCCCCCCTCCCCCCGAAGGATCTGATCGTCGACCTTTGACCCGCTGTGTCGCGAGAGGACGATTCCCGACAGAATGGACATGAGCAGCGAGTCGAGCGCGGCTAGGTGGTACGAACCACCTAGGTCCACGCTGGAGCCGCCCTCCGGGGGTGCCGGAGTCGGCGGAGTCGTTGGAAATCCTACGGACTACAGGGGCTACTACCCCCACGCTGGACCAACCGCCCATCACCCCGCAGCAGCCGCCGCGCACTACGCTCACAGTAAGTTGAACACCCTTTTCTTTTCATCCCCCTAATCTCGGCGAGTTTATTTTCGTGCGCGAACGAGGTTTCCGTTCTTTACGACTTTTCCCGTTTTTTTCCCGTGGCGTTCCGTGGTGCTCCTCGGGGTGCCCGGAAGATCGTCGGATAAGATATCTTTGCGTTTGCTCGGCCGGATACCCCTCTCTCCTTGCCGATTTCCTACCAGCCCTCTGCGCGCAACGAAAGGGTTGGCCACCCCCCGCGACCACGCGCTCGTCCCCGTGGTCGTAAAGCAGCTAGGTGTACCCCGCGACGGCAGGTTTTTTCTCTCTCTCTCCCGTCTCTCGCGAGTCGGTTCAACGATCGGCTAATGGCGTCCCGGTCTAGCTCGTTAATTACCGCGCGGATATTTAATTACGTCGCCGTGTCGCAGCCTGCCCTCTACAGGCTGCGGCAATAAAAAAAGAATTCTCGGAAATTTTGCGAAACGCGGCTGCCCGCCTGCCTGCCCTCGAGTACGAATTTCTTAACGTTCCCCCCGGAATTTGTATTAATAACGTTATCTCGGATTCCGCTGCGCAACAATCGGGCCCCGATTCGTCCACTTTGGACCGCGCGTGTTGCGTACGCCGAAACGACGCGGACGGTTCCCTCTCTCTCCGTCCCCCTTTCTCTCTATCATTGCCAGCTCTCGACACCTTTGGCAAATGACTTTTCGTTTCGAGCCGCTCGCCGTCGCCTCGCGTCGAACGGAGCGCGTACCTCCGCGGTCCTTCGTCCGCGTCGCGGATTTAAAGGGAAACGGTGGAGCCCGGTGTCTGGCTGGGTAACGCCGACGGTTCTGCTCCGTTCTTCGCCGCTGGCCAAGCATGAAAAAGTAGCCGGGCGCAGAAGGGGGCTGGCCGTGGGGGGAGGCCGAATTCAGCTGGAAAGGGAGCAAAAAGTGCACGAGGAGGCACGAAACTCGATACAGCCGGTCGGATCTCGAGGCCGTGGAACGCGATATCCCTGATTCCTGCCGACGCGCATGGATCATACTCGGCCCTCTGTTAACTCGTGCTGCGCTAAAAAACCAGCGCCCTAATCGGAATCAAATCTCTATCTGTCGCTGGAGCCGCGGCTGCCCGGAATCGCCGCGACTTCTTTACGACCTCTCCCCTTTCGTTCCACCACCCCCGTGACGCGACGAGCTCCGTCGGCGGTGCTTGACCCCCCCCCGACACCCGACGGTCCACGGGAATTCCTCCCGAGTTTTCGCGGCGACCCGCTCCGCCGTTCTTCCCGGCCCCTGCTCCCGGAGGATGTTTCTGTCCGCTGGTGATCGATCGACGAAAGCGCCACGCGGTACGGGGGCGGGCGGGCCAGTGGCGCGGCAGGTTAAAAAATAAACAGGATAGCGCTCGCTACTCGCGCACCGGGATGCATAATACGCGCAGTGGTTGCGGCAGACAGGAAGGAAGCGCAGCCAACCGCGAAGCCCACGGGCTCTCGGAGAGGTGCATACGTAATTGCAGGCCACGCGGGAGGCGCTGCTTTTGTAGGTTACCCTCTCCCTCCTTCCCTCCTCGTCCCTAGTCCGCTCCGCGTTTTTCCTCCTCGCTTTCCCTCGAATTCGCCACCGGCTAATTGCTCTATTCGCTCGAGACCTCCGTTCGCCCTCCTCCCCCCCCCGGCCGGCGCGCTCCTTTCCTCCTCGGGGCCCCTCGAGCCGGGAGCTGCCTCGTCGGCGAAGAGGATCCGTGGCTGGAACGCGGCTCGGGCAAAACGCGCGATCGCCGCCATCTTGCGCAAATGCACACGCCAACCGAAGGCGGAGCCTCTCTCCTCGGCTCTCTCTCTTTCTCTCTATTCCCGGTACGTCTGTCTTCCCACTCGCCCCGGAGAGGAGAGCCTCGCGAGCCGGCAGATGCGACTCGCGATGCAGCTTCGCCGCGATCAATCTTCCTCCTCGTTGCTGCTCCTCTCTCTGTGGCCTCCTTTCCTCTCCTTCTCTCTCTCTCTCTCTCTCTCTCTCCTCCGCGGAGGATATCTCTCCGGAGCCGAGTCGGTAGCCCCCTCTCGGTGTCACGATTCGACGGCGCTCGGGCCACGGCCACCCTCCGCTTCCGAGATTTTTCAACGGAAAGGTCAACCGGTCGGTCGGACCCGCGATCCGCTTCGCTCGATCACCCCTCGCGACCGAGAGCGGAGAACGCCGCTTCCCTTGCTTCGCGGCGAATAATTGGCGAGCGCGTAAGAGGGCTCGCGGGCAGGAAAAAAGAATCGATAAACCCGGGGGGGGGGGGCGTCCGGGGTGAAATTCCATGCTATTACCCTGCGAGAAAGCTGCTAGTGGCGGTCGACGAAATGAGACGTTCGTCTCTCCTGGAATTTCGTGCGCGCCGTGAATCTTATTACGATCCACTCTCGGTTCCTTCCTCCGCCGCGTTTTTTTCATCCTCCAACGTAATTCGACGATTTACGACGTGCCGCGGCAAAGTGTATTCGCGAAAATAACTATCCTCGGTGTTTGCGCGGCCCTAATTTCGTCGGTGACTCTCTCGCGGCCAACGACGGGAATCGGGACCGCGGCCGCCTCGACTCGAGGCTTCGTCGAAGCGACGTTCCCCGGCCGATTCGCTGGGGGGGAAGGGCTTGAAATTTCCAGAGATCTCTCGTTTTCCATTTCATCTTCGTCGGTCCGATTCGTACGGTCGGGCACGGCTCGTCCTTTGAAAGCGAGCCAACGCTTTGAATCCTTTCGAGCCTTTGAACTCGCTCTCGACGCCCGGGCACAAAGCGGAGCAGAGTCAGCAGCGACGCCCCGGGCGGCTAATTATTCGGAGTGGCCGCTTTGATGTCGAATGCTGACCAAACGGAGATACCGCGGGTGTCGCGCGACTTTTCATTCACGCGAGTCGTCGCGTCCGAGAAAATTTCGCGCCCCTGGAAATTCGACGAACGAATCGGACACCTCCGGCTGCGGGGCATAGGGGAATCCTCGCGATTCAACTCCACTCGCGGAAGAAGCGAAGCGAACGTTCGGATATCGCGATCCGCCGCTGGATATATCAGCCGACGAGTCGATTATCGCATTAGCGACAGGAATGTCGCGCTCGAACCGGGGCGCGACTTGTTGGATCGAATATTTTCATCGCGCGTGGGCGTAGTCTGGCACGGAGTCGTCGCGATCGAGTAAGCGATTAACGCGCCAGCGATCTAGATCGCGCGCGCAGATCTTTCAGCGTTATCGCGAGCCGATCGCGCCTCTCGACCGGTGTCGACGCGGGGACGCTCGAGGACGCCCGGTTTCGGAAACGTCCAGCACCGTTCACCTTCGTCCGTGGGAATTTTCTCTCAAAATCTTCCGGATCGGCGTGGAGGCGCCCCGAACGTTCGTCAGTTTCGCATCGGCGCGGGTGGCGAGAAACGTATTTGGGTTAACGAGAGGCGACGCGAGGCAGCGGCTCGCGAGACGCCGGGCAAAAAGTACGGACAAGCGGCGCAGAAGTTGAAGGAAAAAGAGCAAAGCTGCGAAAGAGGGGGAGGTAGCAGAATGATAAATATCCCTTGGTATGGAAGTTTTTGCAGCGCGCGGAGTGCTAACTGCTTCTTCTCCCTTCGCCGTTCGTTTCTCGCCTTTCCGTCTTGCCGGTCTCCCTCTCGTACCACGGCCTCGCCCGAAATTAAACGGCCCTCGGAACGGGCCAGCGAAATTCGCCGATCCTGCACGCCCGTTTATGCACTTTCCATCGGTCTAACGCAGCGGATCCGATCGCAGCCGCAGCAACGCCGCGTTCGATTAATTGCACCACGCTTGCAGCTGCTCGTCCCGTTCCATCTCCGCGCTCTCGCCGCTACGAGACGTTTTCATCCTCGCTTCCCAGCGACGCTACCCGCCGTCTAACCGTTTTCCGTTCTCTTGCGCTTTTCCAGCAAGGATGTCGAGCAGCGGCGTGGCGAGCGGCCCGGTGAGCCAAGTCTGCCGGCCGCACTTCCACAGCTCGGTGCTGCACCCATGGCTGTCCGGCAGCGGAGCGGACACCTCCAAGACGCCCTGGGGTTTCCCGACGTCGACGGGGTCGACCGGCGGCGCGGTCGGCGACGACAAACCTCAGAGTCCTCTGGGCTCGTCCCTGCCCCCGAGCACCGGCAGCCTGTCGAGCCACGGCGGGGCCGGGGCCGGCCACCACCTATTCTCCTTTCCACCGACGCCGCCGAAGGACGCCACCCCCGACAGCATCACGGCGAGCACCACATCCAGCACGAACAACAACAACAGCAGCAGCGCGAACAACAACAACGCGAACAACCCCCTGTCGGGACTTGGCGGGGGCGCGAGCAGCGAGTACCAAGCGGCGGTCGCCCACGCGGCGGTGATGGGCGCTTTCATGCACCACCAGGACGCGCTGAGCGGAGGGGGCGCGAGTTCCTGCGACGTGAAACCGAGCGTGATGCTCGGCCATCATCACGGAGCACCGTCGCCGCCCCATCAGCAGCACAACGGGACGACGAACGGCGGAAACTCCGTGACAGGGACGAACTCGGGCACGCCGAACGGCCAGGTGAAGCATCGCGAAGGTAATAACCAGTCGGGCAGTGTGTCCGGCAGCCAACAGGCGAGCACCGCGCAACAGCAGCAGCAGCAGCAGCAGCAGCAGCAGCAGCAGCAACAGCAGCAGCAACAGCAGCAGCAGCAGCAGCAGCAAGAGGCTGCTTATCAAGGGAACAGTGTGGCGGCCGGTGGTGGCGGTGGTGGCGGAGGTGCGAGCTCACCTTCGTGTAGGGACAGTTACGCGGCCGCAGCCGCCGCCGCCGCAGCAGCAGCCGCGGCCGCGGCCGCCTCCAACAGCCACCATGCCACCTCCGGGTCCCAGTACGACCCGGCAACCAGCGCGTATAACATGTACCAGCACCTGCAGTATCCTAATGCCACCCACCACCATCACCATCACCATCATCACGGCGCCTCCTCGTCGTCTTCTTCGTCTTCGTCCCACAATCCGCACAACGGGACCGCGGTCTCCGGTATATTCGGGCATCACGCCGCCGCCGGGGCCGGCAACGCGACCGGCGTGGCCGGCGTTAACGTCGATTCGAAGTTGTTGGTTGGTCACGCGCACGCCACCACGCCGAGTTCACCATCCGCGCAGCAGCAGCAGCAGCAAAAGCCCAGGAACAAGTCGAGGACGTCCGCCGGTAAGCGGCTCGCCGACCATCCTTTCCCTTTTACTTTACGTTCGTTTACTTTACGCTCTTTCTTTCTTTCTTCTTTTCTTCTTACTCTCCGTTTCCCTTCATTTTTCTCTCTTTCGCTGGGTTCATCTGGTTACGGTCTTTTCCTCTTCATTCGGGTGGTTTCGGTTGGTTTTGGCCGCGCCTTGCTTCTACGTGCCCCGAATACTCCCGTCTCGGGGAGGGTCGAAGCAAGGCTGCGCACGTGTAGTCGTTTGTGCTATTAAAAAGATTGTCAGATCGAGGCAGTAGATTGTGTCGCTCATGATCGGACGGTCTTTCTTGCAGCCCAAACGACTGCGCTCTTGTCCCCTTTTTTTTTTCTTTCCTTCCTTCCTTCGCACTACTTTACTTTCTCTTCGAGTTGTGTTGACGCTTTGGGTTTCCCTCCAATTAATTTCGCTTCCGTGCATGGATCCCGATGCCGGGAACAATTTCCTGGACACTTTGCGCGTCGGGATCTGGGCGCACTTTGCCTCCAAGTTTGCTTTTACCTCGATCACTCTAGTTATTATTTCTTTCTTTCTTTCTTTCCTTTTTTTTTTTGTTATCGACCCGAGCTTCGTTCCCGTGGCGTTCTCGGCACCGATCGATATTCCACGAGCACCTGTGCTTAGAATATAGGGAGGCTCGGAGAACACCACGGTGCGGAAGAAACGAGGCGTCGATTTTTACGTTTCGTTCGAAATCCCCTTCAAGCTTTTGGTGGCGGTCGTCTTTCGCTTACAGTTCGTTGATCGAAACGGAAAAAAAAGAAAAAAAAAAGAAAACCACACGTACATATTTTCTTTTCTTCTCGAAACGAGCTAAATGTTGTCGACGAGAGGGAGACACACCGGCGTGTATTTTTCTACTTTGCCTCACTGATGTGTTTTTTTTTGAGTGGCACCCGCGAAACGTCGAGCGTGAACAGCACCACACCTGATTGAGTTTCATAGGAAAGATCGTTCGAAGATCGATGCACACGGAATGGAACGCCCCGAAGCCTCCGATAGTTTCGACGATCGTTTCTACCGAAAGAACGAGAGAGAACGGGGCGAAACGAGTCCGCTTAGTCGGCGACGAAAATTCGCTTTCCGTCGGCTCGACCCGGCGCGTTCCATTCTACGCACCACTCTCTGTATAGATCTGTACTTTTGTCAATGTTTCTTTCTCTTTAGACGTACACAGGTGTAAGACACACACGCGTACACACGCGCGCGAATCAGCACACACGTATCTATTTTCTCCATCTCGATGTGGTGTGGCTAATGTGCTGCCGTTTTTTTTCATTTTCTCACTAGCAGTAATCTCCCTCTCGAAAATAGTCCACGGACCAACGTTTCTTCCCGTGCTTTCCCGCGCGAATTTTTGTCGAATCCGCGAGGGCCACTCGAGCCGCGTGTGCATTTCGAGATCGAGGAAAACGGCAATCCGGGTCGCCGGTGGTGATCGAAGGGGCGGCCGAAAGGGGCAACGGGAGGCGGGAATGAGAATGAAACGGTTGAAAAATGCCGGATACGTTGATTGCGGTAATAATAGCCGGTCTGCGCCGAGGACGGCGTGGTAAAAATCCTAATTCCGGGAACAATGGCCCGACTTCGCGGCGTGGAAGTCCGCTAATTAAATCGACTTACGACACCACGGCGTGCCAGCCTCGATGACGGCGAAGCCAGACGAATCCGTGGATCACGGCTGCTCTGTTTATGGCTGCCTGCAAAGAGAACGGCCAGCTTTTCCGCAGAAACGCGCCCGCGCAACAGTATCGTTGAAAGTAAAAATTCACCATTTCTAACACGCCGGATAATTAATGGGATAATTTTCATCGTTTGCCAGAATATTCGTCGAGATGTCTCTCCCTCTCCCGCGCGCTCTTCTTCTCTCTGCGACGGGCGTTTCGTTAATTAATCGTTAAAGTAGACGCGCATTTTTGCTGGAAGTGAAAATTCCAATTAACGTGGCCCCGTCGAGTTTCATGCTTTTTAATTCTCCCTACATAGCGCGGCAAGCCGCGAAACATTGTTCGTTGAAATATGAATTGCTCAAGACAGAAAACGAATATTGCGGTGGGTTTCGACGATTGTTCTCGCCGGGCGATCGTTCGGAATCGAAATTACGAGAGGAAAAGAGAGGGTTTAATGAGAAAGGGAGAGAGAGAGAGAGAGACTCCGGGCCGAATTCGTGACGGAACGCCGGTTTCCACGTCCTGGATAATAATTCATCCGTTCATGGCAAAAGTGGCGCGAGGCAGCCCGCTTCCATCGGTCTCGTTTCCCTGGAACGAGTCGATTTTTCGTCGAAACGATCCGCCTCTTCGTCGCGAGCGTCGTTTCGTTGAACGGTCGCGATTAAAGCAAACTCGAGTGGTCGTCTCGCTAGCACCGGTGATAATTCGAAGCGAAAAGGAAATATTGGGTGCATCGTCTATCTTATTATCGTACGTTCGGCCACGTCGTTCGCGGTTCTTCGGTGAAATTAATGCGAACGTTAAAATACGCTGCGACGCAACCTTCAGATCTTTTTCCAGTCATGGTCGAAACTCGAGGAGGATGCAGCACGACGGACGATCTCGAGGGGCGCGGGTTTCTCGGCTCGAGAGAGATTCCCCAATAAAATCACTCCTACGTCGATCCTTCGTTCGTTGATTCCTAGAACTTTCAGACTCGTTTTCAGTTACGAGACGGTGAAATTGTAATGGACATGAAATCGAGGGGGGGGAAAAAAAAACACAAAATAACAGCAGCGTTAAAAGTTCGGGATGATGGGCGGGGTTAATTGAAAACGAAACGAGCGCCGGTGTTAACAGTTTATTAGAAAATCAATGACAGAAACGCGAAAAGAAAGCGAGCACTGAAAGTTCGACTCTCCCGTGATATTCCTTGCACTGTTTGGTGGGGGTGAACTAACGATGCCGGGTCTGTTTTCCCCTCCTTGTTCGACTCGCTGCGAGTCCGTAGAGTCGTCCTTACTAATAACAAGCTGCTATCGGAAGATCGTGTTCGATCCACGGGTCTTTCGAACGCCCACGGTCCTAAAGAGACTCTGCTTTTGCTCTGGTAATCGCTTGATATGGTATGTCTGCAACTGCATGCGACTTCCATCACTGATTCTGTGGTTTGGTGTACGGGTCGGGCACGCTGGCTCGACGAAATCTCCCGAATTCCGGGCAGAGTCGACGACTCTGAACGAGCGTGGCCATCGAGATTTCGATAAAAGCCAGCTGGCCCGAGCTTTTAGAGGCCTCGCCGATCGAACGGTTCCTCCCCTGAATTTTTCTGTCCGCGCGATGCACGGCGACCAACGTCCGCTACCTAGAAACGATCGACGAAGAATTCGGGGGGGCGCCGTTCGAAGGGCGAAGCCGATCGTAGCTTTTTCAACGCGTTTGTCGAACCACACCGGACGCTAACCTATTCGTGTTGTTTCCACGGTGCGATTCCGACAGAGGGTCGCGAGTGCGTCAACTGCGGCGCGACTTCCACACCGCTCTGGAGACGAGACGGCACCGGCCACTACCTCTGCAACGCCTGCGGTCTCTACTACAAAATGAACGGCCAGAATCGACCGCTCATCAAGCCGAAACGACGACTGGTAAGTACCTAAGCTGAGCATCACTTTTCCGGCGGCGCGTATCCGTTTCGCGCTGAACGAAAGGATCGAGGACACAGCCGCGTAGTGAAAACGCTTCTCGTCCCTTGGCGTTCCCGCACCTGTCCGTACCGCGAAATCGCGTCCTTGGCCGTTTCCTTTTCCGCGCGTCGAGTCGCACATGCTTAATTGATACGCGATCGCGGGGCACCGGAGTTGCGCGCGTTTCTCGCGATACGCAGACGCGGTCATCGGAATGCAAGATAAAACAAGGCCAAGCGAATTTCCTGTACGCGACCGTTAATATATGCACGTCCACTGCCGTGCGCGTTCCCCGCCGATCGAGCCACAAGCTTCTTCGGATGCGCGGGCGTCGCGTCGCGAAGCTTCGCGCCCGACGCGGAGGCAGTCCGTGGAATTGTTCGACCCGCGACAGGCCACGGTCGGGCATGGAAATTCGGGCTGGTGCCCGGTCCGATCGATAACGCGAAGGGTAGCCAGTGCTTTCGTGCGATCGGCTCGTAGAGCTCGCGCGAATTCGATCTATTTTCGTCGAGCAGGCTGGCACCTACGCAGACGGAATGGCTCGCCGCGAAACTCGATATCGCTCGAGTCTTCCCCCTGGTTCGTTCCTGGATTCACGAATTTCGACCAGCCCCGGGCTCCAGAGAGTCCGCAGAGAGAATGCCGAAGCGCATAGGTGACGTTTCACTGTCCCTCTCGCGCGCTTTCTCCCGCGCGCGATAGAGCAAGCCTGATGGATTCAAGCTTTTTCTCGCGGCCACCTGCTCGCGCTCCTCTAATTGCGCCGCGCACGCACGCACGGATTTATTAATCGCCGCGGTTTCGCGTCCGCTCGTTCACCTCGCCGGTCTTTCGCTCTTGAAAGAACGGGCCGAGAATCGATCCGCGATCGAAGGTTGGATGAGATATTGTGACAGCGCGAGGAGAATCGTGCCCGCCCACCCATCAGTCACTCTTCGAGGACCCACTCGCGGCTCCAATAAAATATGTATCGGTTTAAATAGGTAGGCGTCGCTTGTCGTCGGCGCGCGTGTCACATTCTCGACCGGCACTGTAATTTTCTTGCCTCTCGCGGCCCTTTCCCCGAGGGCCGAGTTTCTCTTTTATTTGAATAACGCGCGACGAAAGTTTGTCCTCTCTCGGTAATTGACGTCGAAACGAGGGAACAGCCGCGTTCTCGTTAGAAGCGTGGAGGGCGAAGCGGACCGCCGTTGAAACCCCGTCGCTTGGTCGAGCCTCGACCCCCTCGCGACGACGCGGAAAGGGGAACGCGGTCCCCGAAAAAATAGGAGGAGCATGGGGGCATATGCTTTTCGCACAATATGTCGCGCTTTCACGGGGCGAGGCATGGGAGCGAATCCGGTCGCAGATGCGACGAGAGGAGAGAAAGAGGGCCAGCGATACGATCGACGAAACAAAGGGCACCACCACCAGGTACAATGCTCCCTTCCCGTCTGCTCCCGAAATAATAAAGTCGTGGCACATATCGGGCCACGTGAAAACGCATCGCGCCGACGTGTCTCTTCCACGGAAATTCCAGCCGAGCGTTTATTATGAACGGGTACAGTCCGACGTGCTCGAAAGCCCCGATGGGCCAGATAGCAAGGGTTGAAACCCTCTCCTCCCCTTCGTGCTCCGCGTCGCTCAACCGACCGCCGCCATGTTTGATTCGCCGTGGAGATAAGTTCGAACAGCTGGGAACATTTCGCTGCTTCTTTTTTTCTCCCCTCTCCTCTCTGCCACGGTGTCGGTTCCTTTTTTATTTCCCGTGCCGTTTCTTGCCCGGCTGGACGTCTGGGTTTTATCGGGGCGCAACAGGGGCAAACCGCCCCTGCTGGCCCGGCTCCGCTTCGGCTCCGCTTCGGCTCCGCTTCGGCTCCGCTTCGGCTCCGCTTCGGCTCCGCTTCGGTGGCGCTGCCGGAGTAGAGTCGCGAGGATCGCGAGGAGGTTTTCCAGCCAGCGAATCCTCCTCTCGGACATGTCCAGGACGTAGGAGGAGGAGGAGGAGGAGGAGGAGGAGGAGGACGGAAGGATAGGGGGATAGGTAGAAGGGAAGAGCAGGCTTCTGCGTGGAATCGCTCGTTAACGGCTGTCGTACACGCTCTCCCCTTTCTTTCCTCTGGTCCTGGCGATGGTTATCGCGCGCGCCATGCTACGGCGTGCAACGCTGCGCGACGCTCGTCGAGTTACGGTCCTCCGGGCGTTCCTGGACATTCCAGTGGCAACAGAAGCGCCGGAGACGCTCGCGGGACCCGTTAATCCCTCGGAGGAATTTTTTCGCCGAAGCGGAGTCTCGCCTGCCCTCCGACATTTTTCCCGAGAGGTGCGCGCCGTGGAATTTCGTGACGGAGAAAGGAAAATCGTCGCGGTCGCGGCTGCTCGGGACGTCCACGTGCCGGGAACGGACCTCGGCCATCGACACTGCTCCACTTCCCGCGCCGAATCTCGAGCGTCCGCCGCGGGAGCGCCGCGCGTCGAAGATGAAAATATCGTCCGGCTCGGCACAATGCAGCGGCTAGGCGTCGCGGTGTTATCCGCGATAGAAATCTCCGGGAGCATTGTGTCCGCGCGCGATCCGCGTGTCGTTGCCCCCGAATTCGTGAAAGCGTCGTTGCTCGATTTTCCTTCTCGCTCTCCCGTCTCTCGCGTTCGCTCCTCCGCGGTCGAAAGTAAAGCGGTCCCCCCCCGCGCTATCGAGAATTAATTATGGAAATCGTGTTCGGCACGGCGAAAGGATAGAGGGGAAAAGTAATTGCTCAATCCCCGCGACGGGGGAAAGGAAAGAGGGCCCGCGCGAGAGGAAAGAAAAATTGTTTCGAGATCGCGGCGCGGTGGTTTACGAGCAAAACCGCGCGCGCGGTCGTGCGGTCGGGGGCAGAAACGGCAACTGAATTATGTACCAGATGCAAATATCGCCGTATTGTCCGGTGCCGGCGGCGCGCTCCATCCATCTTTCAGCTTCCTTGAAAATTCCGCTCATGAGAGACGAGATTTGCATCCGTTCACACTTTGAATACGTCGCTGTCCACCATCGTGATTCGACCGCGCTCCACTGCTCTCTTTTTTTTCCCCCTTTTTTGCCCCCCTGCTCCTCGAGCGAGAAGGCGGCGGAGGGAAGATCGCGTCGCGTTTCGCCGACCAGAAGTTCCTCCGGGCGGAAAATCAGCGCCGCGACGCGAGGGACGATTTATTTCGCGTATTTATGCGCGACCATTGCCCACCAATCCCGGCCGCGCCGCACTCGGAAGCAATTTACAAGTTAATGGGTTAGGACGATTCGTTTTCGTTTCACCGTCTAATTGGCTCGTCTCCCTTTTCCGTGGCCTAGAGGCGACTATCGCGCCTCGTCCTGCACGCGCCGCTCGCGGATCGACCCGCTCTCCGTTCTCGCCCACGCCTCGCGCGTCTCGCTTTCGAAATTTCCCCGCTTCTACGGCCGCTGCCTTATTTTTTTGTCCCCTCCCCTCCCCCGGCCGTTTCGTCCCGCGGAGCGTGGAATACATCTCGAGAGCAGCGCGCTCGAATTTGAATCGCAGCCGACGCGATAATAAGAGAGTCGAACCGGTGGACATCCGTTAGGTCGAGCGATACGTTTTCTTTCTTTTTCTCGTCGCGGCCCGGCTACTTAAGATTCGGCACGCCGCGATTGGACGGCCAGTTTCGACTGTCGGACAAGTCGATCGATCATTCACCGACACAAAGAAACAATCGGCCGCTCGATAAACCGCCCCGCGCTGTACCAGCGACGGACCCGAAATTGATTTACCTCGGGCCTCGGCCGATTCGGCTCGACTCCGTCGCGTCGCTGTCCGTTCCCTTTAGTCGGACAGATTTGTCGGGGGAAATTTTCGCGGACCGCGGAAAAGTCGATCGCCGTCGAGTTAGTGCATTGTTTCGAGGTCAGCGCACCGCGTCCCGTCGTGCACACAGGTGCACGCCGCAACCGTGTTTCGCGACGATCGATCGTGCGCGCTGTTTGCGATTTAATGCAGGAATGTTTGCTCGCGCCGCGGCCAGGGACTTGTTCGTGTAATTGCGCGAGCCCCGCGTCGGAAAAGAGTCGCCGTCTATCGGTTTCCACGGTTGCAAGTGCCGTTAAGTTCGGAGCACGGTTGCCTCCTCGCTTCGCCACGGCAACGGTTGGGGTGGTACAATCTTCGACCCTATCGGCGTTTCGAGGCGTCGGTCGCTCGCTGCCCCTCGTCAGAAGGGCTCGAGGAAGGATTCGTGGATTCCCTGGGGCAGCTGCGACCGCTATCATTGGTCGCGATCTCGATGAATCCCAGCCGAGTCCAGGAAACGACCCCTCCAGCGAACGAGGACCAATCCTATCCAGTCTTTCCCATGCCGAGGGTAAATCCCTGCTCGGGATGGCCTCGATTTTCCACGGCCCCTCGACGAACGTGCACGCGGCGAAAAACCGAAATCCTCGCGAGAACCGTGTTCCCGGATCTCTCGGAAAATCCTTCCGATCTCCGCTGCGGAAAATCGTGCGGCAGCACGGAGAAGCTGGCGCGGCAGCGGCTACCAGAAAAAGGGTCTCGTCGCGATCTAAAAAGAATCGTCGTGGAAGTCCATAAATCTTGTCGAGGAGCCGGAGGCGACGGGGACGGGGGTGGCGTAGGCCGACTGGTTGGCTGGCTCCTCCGTCGTTGAGGCCCGCGGGCACGAAAAACGTGGCTGCCGGTGGCGCGGTCGAATAAATCAAACTGGCGTGAAAATCAATTGCAAGACATTCGCCTCGCGTGTAGTCCGCTTCACTCTCTCTCTCTCTCTCTCTCTCTATCCTCGTTCTTCCCTTTAGCGTACTCTCGCAGCTTTCGTGCGTTACCCGTGAACCGAGTCACCTTCCTTTGTGTCCCCGCGTTCCCCGCGACCGCTCGTTCCGTGTTGGTTCTTTGTTCCTGCGCGCTCGTGTGCCTCGCGGAGGGTGGACGTCGAGCGGACGTGTGCGTGAACGTGTACGCGCCGGTTCGCGCGGAATAAAGAGGCACCGAGAATTGAAGAAGGTGAAAGAGGAGGAGGAGGAGGAGGAGGAGGTGGAGGTGGAGGTGGTGCAGGAGGAGGAGGAGGAGGAGGAGGCAAAGGATACCGGGCCGCGGGGGTAGCGCAGAGAGCGTTCGCCGGAGAGGGTGTAAAGTCAATACGGGCGAAAAGGCGCGCAGACGCCTCGCTCCGACCAATGCGAGCGTTCGCCATTGCGCATGGCGTCCCTCCGGTGTCGCTGGGCGCTGGCGTCGTTCCATTTTGCGTCGGGGCGCCGCGCGCAGTTGTCGATAGGCTGGAGTTTCGACGAAGTTGCTGGGAAAGGTCGATGATTCTTTCAATGGGATATCGCAGGCACGCGTGCTCCAATTCCCCGCGGCGCAACAACCGACGCAGCCCCCGACTCGATTCAAAAGAGCGAGCACAGGTGCGCCCGCGAAGGTGCACTCGACGAAATAATACGTCCGCCGCGAAAAGTGCCGCGACTCGAGTGGCTATGAGCGAGGAGGAAGGAAAAAAGGCCGAACAGAGTCGGGGCAATTAAACTGTACGAGTCGCGCGTCGCTCGACTGTATCGCAATCGAGCCGCAAAAAGACGCGTCCCCTGCTTCCCTATGGCGTTCAATCGACGCCGATGTCTGTTTTTGCTTCCTGCTGTCCGCGCGACGGTTTCGCAAGCGGGTCGAACGCGAAGGCACGGAAAAAAGAAGGGACGGGAGGCCGGCCGGCGCGCGGTCGGTGATCGATTCCCGAGCGTTTCCGCTGGAAAGTCGGGAAACGAATAATAGCGTGCGCGTACGGGGGTGGCCGCGCACCCCCAGGTGGAGCAGGGTGAGCGACAAGTAATGGCCGCCGGGGCTGTTATTTATCGCTCTGTCTCGGTGCACACGCGAACACGTAGGCGCACCGGCAATTTCCAGCGATAAGCCAGCGCGTGCTCGCGCTCGCTTACGCCTGTCCCGACGATTAGTCGCGGGACCGAATAAACGGCGTGACGACGATTAACCGGCCGCCTCTTCGCCCTCGTCGCGTCGCCGAGAATTTCGAATCGCCGCTCTCCGACGCCTCGATATTTTTCGTAACGTATCGCGGAGCGCGTCGATATCCCCCTCTATCGCCGCGATTGCTCGACGAAGCCGGGAGCCGGAGGATCGCGAAGGAGATTCGGAAGTTTCTGGTCAGACGCCGCTGCAGCCGCGACGATGGCAATTTATCGCGGCGGTATAAACGCGAACGAACGCGCAACAGCTATTCCGGCCGACAGTCATGGGCTTTACGGCTAAGACACACTTGTATACCGTTCTCATCGTTAAAACGTCCGCTGGAGGCCGGGTCCGGGGAATAAACGGCGTGCAAAATGTAGGTAGGTACGTAGCAGCCGGCCGGGTAACACGTGTACCGATAAGCGTGACCGATATAAATTATGGTCGGCAGAAAAAAAAAAAGAAGCGTTTACGATAAATATTAATCCGAGTATCGGCTCATTAAGACGGCCGATCTGTGTCGCTCGAGCGTGTCCTCTTATTTCACCGGTTGCGCGGAATAAATTTTCACGCGCGCGACCCCGTCGACCCTCGCACGCGTACGCCTACGTATCGAATCGTTTTTCCGTCGACTTTCTTCGACGGGGAATCGTCGGCCGGTCGATCCGCCGATTCTTTAATTTGCCCGCTATCCTTGCGCGGGCAAATAATAAGCATGCTCGCGTACGCGACTCGATCGAGCCTTGAATATTAACGCGATCGAATTCGCGCCGCGCTTATCGAGCGCGGTGCATTATTTCTGTATTCCGTGGTCGTCGCGGCTCGGAAACTTTCACCCGAGCTCGATCGTTACGACGACGCTTAATCGGGGTGCCGGAACGAGCCGAGGAGCTAGGCGATTTTTCACCGAAACGATCGCTTCTTTTTCCAAGATCCGGAGCCGTTGGAGCGCTGCCCAGGCCACGGTGGAATAATAAACGCGAGGCAAGTGGGTACGCCGCAACAAAGAGCCTTTCTACCGCGCTTAGACCGTGGCATTATTATTTATTTATAGCGTCATTATGTTGTCTCTATTGTTGCTGCGGCTCGGGAGCGTATGGTAAATGTTGACCGGGTCTCTCTTTCGCTCTCTCCCTCTTTCAGCCTGCGACTCTAGCTGCACACGATCGAGAATACATAATTATCGAACGTTTTTGCCGACGGCAGAAATCAAGGACGATGCACGCGCATATACGTGGCTGTGTGTTTTTTTTTCTCTCGCGTTAACAATTATAATAGACGAAGCGGAGAGGTTCGGGCGATCGAGCGCCGTTACCGGGTAGAGGTGGTAAATTAGCTGGATGGAAAAGGTGGAAATCCGTGCGCGATAGCCCGATAGCACGGGGACGAGGATTTCGATGCAATTAACCGGGCGAACGTGACAAGCCAAGACGGATTGTCACGAGCCGACTTGGATGACAGCGCTTGAATAATTACCGCGAGTAATCTTGTGATCGTTGACCGAACAAACAACAAGGGGCCCGAGTGTGCTCGATGCGGTGGAAAAAAAGGAAAAAAACTGAGGAAATAAAAAGGAAAAAAGGGGGAGAGAAACGACCGAGGCGATGAATCGTCGACGCGTGGAAACTCGTCGCGTTTTCCGGCAGTTTTTTATTCGGCTCACTGGAAACGCAAATCGTCGCGACGCTCCCGCTACGAATTACGCGAGGTCTGTGCAGGCGAATCGCGCGAATTCTCTTCCTCGAATTTTCAAACTCCTTTCCCCGGCGGGACTGAACGGCGCGGCGTCGCGCTATCAGAGCGATTCAGGTATCAAAGTGGCAAGGCTAGCCACCTTGCCCCAATAAGCCTTAGAACAGGATATTCAATCCTGTCCCGTTGTCGGCGCGCCGTGTTGTATATATTGTCCGACGTGCGTACAGGCTGATTGCACAACCCGTGGCACGCTTATGCACGACATACTTGCGATATATTTACCTGCGCACGATTTTACGCGTACACGCGCGCCTCGTGACCGCTTGCCCGCGACGGTGCATTCGGTGTTACCTCCGGTGGCTATCGCGGACGATCGCGGACGATCGCGGACGATCGCGGAGGGTCGTTTCCCGTATCCCGGATCTGGATATCCATGGCAGTTCGGTCCAGGGAAAAGGAAATTTAGTACGGGAAGAGGGAAGGCGCCGCGCACGCGTCCCCCGGCAAACGGTGTCTAGTTACCTATGCGTTGTAAAACGACTGATATGGCGCGCCGTCGGTGTATTACGCGCACCTGGATAGAAGCAGTCGTCTGTCGCACACGAACGCGCACGTGCAGGAACAAGGACGCGCGTGTTGCCCGCGACACGCGAAGAGAGAGACGGCGGAGGGCCGTGTAAGTGCGCGCGTTAAACGCGTCGGCGGTGAAGTTTTGTCCCGTGACGTAATTAATGCACTGCCTGGTCTTTCGAACTTTCTCGCTTCGAGGCTGGTGCAACACGCGGCGACCCGTTGCGATCGTAACCCCTTTCGCGATTCGGACGCCGTCGTCTCATCTTGGTAGTAGCCCGGCAAGAATGCGCCGCGGTCTCGTTTTCCTTTCACGGGTCCCCTTATCAGGGGAAACAGCCTCGCCGAGGCAGACGCGGCATCAATATACACGCGATAATGACGCTCGGGAAAGAGGTGAAACGATTAGCGGCCGATCGGCGGCAGCTTCTACTCGCCTGGACGGGCAACATTATTGCAACGTGGTCGCCGTGGCGATGAAATAAAGCAAACAAAAAAAAAAGAAGCGGAAAGTAACCGCCTCTAATTGGATCGGGCAATTTGTCACGAACGACGGCCACCACGGGGGAATCGTCGCGCCGAGCCAGCTACGATTTTCAATTACCGTTTGGGCGCACCTTGTAACCGCCGGTAAACGACGTTGCACGCTTCCGATAACGGCGATTGATTTTAATTCGACGGGCATCGAGCCTCGTCGAGTGGACGGTGAGAAACGAGCTTGGATAAGCGTGGCTCAAGGTTGGAATTTCAGCTCCTCTCGCGGCTCCTCCGAAACGAGGGCCTCGATTTCCGTGGACGATCGTTCCTTTCCACCGGCCACCCGTTACATCGAATACGCCCAGACGAAAGTACACGGTCGAGCGCGGTGGGTGTGTGTAAGAGGTCCAGCCTTGCCTCGGACGGAGGCTGGGTGTGGCCGTGACTAAAAGTTCACTGGAGCACGCTTAGCACGCTTAGCACGCTTAGCGCGCGGTTTCATAGAGGCAGGACAGAATCGCGGCTCCCGACGGAGTATTTAACGAACGATGGAGCCGCGAAATTCGACGAGGCCAGCCGGACAACGGTAGGCGAGTACGACGACGACGACGACGACGACGACGACGACGATACCGTCGCGCTATCGATCGCCGGCGATCTTTCGCGGATACGAACACTCTCGACACGCTCGATCCTCGAGGAAAGCGTGCGCGCGTGCATTTCGTTGATTCATCGATGACTCTTTCCCTTTTCCACGGCGCAAGTGGCACACTTGTAACGCTTCGACCATCTCTCGCTGCCTTATCGTTCGCAATCGGTGTACGTACTTGTAATCGGGAGCACCTGGCCGTCCGACGGTTCCCTAATCGAGCCGCGTTTCACTTGCAAATGACCGGGCGCCGAAAAAAAGCACGAATCGAGTCGGCGATTTCGCGGGGCGGGTGAATATTCAGCGCGGTCGCGGCTCGGCGTCATCTGTAATCGTTAGGGCTGAGAAACGACGTTCGATCCGCGCCGCGGCGATTACCCGATCGGCGATTTATTCGCTCCGGACGCGGCTCGTTAATTACAAAATTACAGAAATCAGTTAAGTCAATGAAATCGCGTAACGCAACGTTTGAGGCCGTGAACGAGCAGGATGATGATGCCATTAAAGTGGTATCGAGCCTCCGTGGACGCTCGCGCACGCTTGTCTACACGTGTCTACACGCGAGTCGACTGTATGGTAATCGTGGCCAGGCTGCCAGCCATTCTATCCTGCCGTATATTATCTATCTGTGGATTACGGCCGGTGAATTGCAATTATCCCGCGTCGCCTCGCGCCTATCATTTCGCGCGTTTCAATAAGCCTCCGTTTTGCCGATCGCTGGATCGCTCGATCTCCGCCCGGGATCGAGGGTGTTCCTCTTCGCGCTCTTCTCGCACCGCCCGCCACGGTTCACCTTTTTTTCCCTATTCTTTCGCAATTCAACGAGAAGTGGGAGCGGGGACAGTGATCCGTGGAATCTGACTTGATAATGTCGATGCAGTCGCCTCGTGAATCGCTCGATCTCAATATTCTAATTCGGCCGCGAGAGAGAAACGGTATCTATTCAAATTGGCCGCCGTCGTTCCATCGGGTCCGTCGCGGCCGATGAATTCAAAAGGACGGCGAAAGCCGGCGAGCGGTGGGTGGATAAGGTTGGGCGTATTCGCGACACGTTCGGGAAAAAGCTCCGGATCGGCCAACGCGGGCACGAATATTCGTTGGAATTCGATTGCGCAAGCTTCACCTGCTTCGCGGAGGGAAAAGATCAAGGTGGCTGGAAGGTGGCTGCTGGCAGTCCGACGGGCTGGGAGAATACGTGGAAATCCGTGTCGAACGGAGCTCGCTATTGAAAGATCGAGCAGGTGGAGATTTATGTCGCGTCGAGAGCGTTTACTTGTAACGCCTTGAATCGTAGATGGCTATCCTTGGGGAAGGCCTCGTGCATCGGGTACGCGTCACCGCCGTCGCCGATTTCGAAGCGGGGCTGTTGCAGTTTTCCAAAGTTTTCGCTCGGGCAATTCGCGCGGCTATTTGTAGCCGAGGTGGGGCACAACGGAGCGGTGCGCGCGGTAATTACGGGGCGAAAGGAGGATCGGGAACCCGGCGGAAAAGAATCGGCGGCCGAGTCGCATGCGTTAGCATTTAAGCGAGCCCGTCGAAGGGCAGCCCCCGGCTGCCGGCCTCTGAACGGTTAGCCGAAGTCGTAAATCGAGTTTCGAGAGCTGAATCGCGACCACGGGAAGCGCACGCACGCGGGACGCGCGTGCTTTATGCATTGTGCGCGGGTACAAGGGGTGGCCCGCCATAATTCACCCTTCTTTTTCTCTCGGGGGGGATTTTTGTTTCGCCGGTCGGCGGTCGAGCGGAAAGCAGGCCGGCGGGATACGCACCTTCGCCGTTCCTGCGTCTCCTTCCTCGCGGGATAGGAAATTTCGCGCGCCGTCGTATTTTTAGCTGGAAACCGGCGCGGCGCGGCGGGCTCCATCGGATCGCGTCGGAACGAAATTGACGCGGAATTTCGTGCGCGACCTTAATGCCCGTGGCCCGTATACGCGGGCGGCGTAGGTGGGCCGCGCACACGCAACGAGATGCATTTGAACGCATCCTGGTGTAACTGCAGCATTGTGGCGGGCCGCTCGATTGTGCCGGCTCCGCTTCCTGCTGGCGTAACAATTAACGAACGGACCGGCGAGCTTTATGTTTGTTTAGGCAGCTGAACGAGCTTCGCGCGAACTCTCGCCATCTCTCGAAAACTATAATGAATCTCGTGTCACCTCGTTGAGTGCACGTAGAGCTGACCTTAATTGCCGCGCGGACCGCCGCCTCGCCGCTCGTTTACCGTTCCCGGCGGTTCTTCTTGCGCTATTTCGGAGAGGATCGTCTCGCCCGGGCCCACGCTATCAACCCATTGTCCAGCCCGCGGTGCCGCTCGCGATCCGAGGCAAAGCGGAATACGCGAGCAATTTGAACCGTCCTTTGATTCGCGAGACCAGTTTTCAACTATCGTCCCGTAAATCATCCCGCGCCCCGTAAACCTGGCCGGACTCGGCTCCTCTTCGTCTCGCGCCCTCCGCTCCAGTTTTCTCGCTTGCTCGCCCGCCTCTCGCTGCCTCGGCCAAATAACAGGCCACGATTTGCGGTGCAATTTACAGGCGAACGTAAGCGTGCATCCTACGGCCTCGTCGTGTAAATACGCCACTTTATTTCGCAGCCGCGTTTGTCCCCGTCTCTGTCTCTGCCCACCTTCTCGGACCAGCCTCGCCTTTGCTTCTAAATGCTCGCGGACTTTTAGCAGCTCTCGAGTGGAAAGTCGAGCGGGGAGCGAGAAACGAAGGCTCCGAGCCGATCGCAATTAGTAGGTAGACTGCTCGACGGTAGTACGAGAATTCCGTACGACGGCAATTAATTACCGCTCGCTTCATTTCGTTGGCTCGACGTGCACCTAACGGTACAGCATCGCCGTGCCCGCTCGCCTGCCCGCCTTTCTCAGCCGCGATTTTCGTTCTCGCAGCGCTCCCGAGAGATGCGCGGAAAGTTTGTCTCGAAAAATCGACCGGGTAATTGCCAGTTCCGCGTTGCGATCCAATTAATAATCGGCCGTGAGGAGGCGAGGCCGCGCGACGCGGCGGCTAGCGAGCACCGGTGCAATCTATGGGGGCCAGCTCGCGTAAGCCGGAAACCGGCTCGATGGCTTCTGGGTATCTATTTAACGATGCTACTCCGCAACTCCTCGGGGACTCGTCCCGCCCGCCCTCGCAATGATTCCCGACGAGTCGCGAGGTGCGTTCCAGAAAGATCTTCCTCACCCCATGTCCCCCGGTGTCGCTCGAGCGGGACTCGCGGAGTGTCGAAAAGGAGGAACAAAAGAGGAGAAAAGAGGGACCACGCAGCCGCGTTGTCCCACGGGGCGACCCGCCGTTCGACTTCTCCCCGCCTTGTACGATATAAACTGGCGATCCAGCACGCTCTGCTGCTCGTTTTGCTCGATTTCGATTGCCCCGGCTCGAAAGAAGCTGCTGAACACGCTGGAACATTGCTCGCAATTTAAATAAATTCACCGTGTCCCCGTGGCTCCGCTCTCGAACGGTTCGTGCCCTTCTTTACCTCCTCGCCCTGTCCCGCTCTGCCTTTGCTCGTCGCGTCGTTTCGAGCGGCCGACGCGAGTAGCGCCGCAGAAGAACCGGGATCCGGAGACTGCTCCTCGGACGCGTGGAATTCCGGCCCGATTCCCGGGGTCGCGCGAGCCGGCCGAACGATAAGGAACGCGGTCCGCCGGGTCTAAACGTCCAACGATCGCGATGACGAATTAAGGCTGGCCGTGCACACGCGGCCGAGTGATTAGAAAGGCAGGAGAGTCGATCAACGGAACGGTCGGCGCGGCGTGTGCGCGCCGCTCGCGCAGCGAAAATCGTTTGCCACGTCGCGTCGCGTCGAGCGGATGGGAAGATGAGTGAAAGGTTGCCCGGCCGAACCAAGGTCCGTCCGATGTCTCATCCCGGCTTCTCCGGAATAGCAACGAACCGTAGAAAACGAGTCGGCCGGCCGGCTACGCGGCGACCATAAATCCTCCGCCGGGACGCAGGAGCAGCCGAGAACGCAATCGAGTCCTGCCCGCGGGAAAACTTCCACCCCCCCCGACGCCTACCGTCGTTTTCGTTCCGATGCCCGCCGCGCTCGACGACGCGGTGTCCCCCGCCTCGTTAAATGCCGACGATGATCGGTCGCGGACGCGTCTTCCCTTAATAGAATATTATTCATCGATGAGTCGCTCGCGCGAGCCAACTCGATTTCCCTCCCCGTAACCTCCGCTACCATTCGCCCGGCCGATTCGGTCGATTGGAATCGCGAGATCCTTGGGCGGACGGCGCGCGGTGACATCGGATCCAAGCATTCGTCTTGGTCGACTTATCGAGCTCGGGCTGCCCGCGTGTCCGCGTAACTAGGCTGTTTATCATATAGATTGGCCGGCGGACGCCGCGAGTGCCTCCTGTTGCGCCGCGGATGCTATCGATGCTGCGAGCATTCGCGGAGCGCGAGACCCTCTCGAAGAATCTGCCCCGACGGAATCGACGGCACCGGGGGACGTTTCGGGCGATCGGTTTGCTCGGACCCTGGCAAGGTTCGTATACCTCTCTAGCCGCCGCGCCGCGCCGGTAGAACGAGGAGCGGATAACGCGATAGGAAGAGGTACGGGGGAAGAAGGAGAGACAAAAGGGGAAGGAGAACGCGCACCGAGAGCGGGTCGAGCGCGCGCTAGTGTTAGGAATGTGGTACCACTGCTTGTCACAGTCACAAGCGCACGCTGTATCACGCGGCTGCGGCCGCGGCTGCGGTTGCATATAAGTGCGGCGCGAGTAGTGGGCCCCGGTAGGCGCGCGACGCCTCGCGCGTCCAACGCTCGTCTGTATCGAACGCTTCGGCCGGTCGGTCGTGGCCGCTCGCTCGCGGGTTGCGCCGCAACGATGCACGATAATTGGCCCCGGTATAACAGGTTTGGAATATCGGGTCCGCGTTCGATCGGCCCGGCAGATTTTGGGAATCGCGGGAAAGTTTTCGGAGGTGGGCCGTCCTCGCGATCACCCCTCGGGGCACGGCGCCGAGGCGCGCGTCGTCCGGCCGGCACAGTTTTCTGCCCGAAATCCCTAGGCATAAATTATCGCCGCCGGCGGAGATGCGATCGGCGCGCAGGCAAGATCGGCGGTGCAATTAAACGAAAAATGGATCGGTGCTCCCCCGTCCCATTGTTTTCAAAGAGAATCGCTGCGAATCGCTGCGAATCGCTGCGAATCGGAGAGGATCGCCAGGCCGGCCGGAGACCGGGACTTTTCCGGCGGATCGTACGAGTACGAGTAAACGATCGTTTTACGAGCGCGGCCCCGATAACGATCGCCGTGTGTATCCTTGACCAAATCGTGACTAGAAGCGGAGGGAGTGCGCCGCCGATACGAGCTCGATACAAACATTGTTCTCGTCGGGATACAAATTGCTCGTACGCGGCCCGTCGCGTCGCTCGCGAATAAATAAAACGGGTTGGAGGAGGAGGAGAGGAAATCGCGAGATCCAAGCGCGCTCTACCCTCGAGAGGAGTCCGCTCCGTTAAGCGTTATTAATTGGCCCGCGGCGGTGATTAATGGGAGGATTCGCGACCGCCGCGGAGCGCACAGGGCGTCTTTTGTCAGAATCGACTCGACTTCCGGCGAATCGAGCAGCGCTCGGAGGGATCGTTGCCGGGAGATTTATCGCGCGCGTTCCGAGGAGCGAAGATAGCTGGCGTATCGATCGGGAGCGACACGCGGCGGTGGCCCGATTCGACGGCCGCCCAGGCTATTATGCAAGCGGTTCCGAGAAATCGAGGCTGGAGAGCGAAAGAAGAAGGACACGGGCGCCGATGGGCACGGGGAAGTCGGATACTGGAGCAGGGAACGGTAATAATTACACCCGCGCCGTCTGTCACGAACGATCGATAACTCGCTGGCAATTAACTTTGAAAAATCGTTCCGAGTCACGCACGATCCGGTTTCCTCTCCCGCCTCGTCGCGACCGTCGCGATTCGATTCCTGCGGGAGGATCGAGGAGCTGTAAAACTGTAAAGCTGTAAACAGCTCGGGCCCAGTCACCGTGGGATAGTTCGGGAAGGAGCACGCGTCGTCGCTCTTCTCGGAACGAAACGACCGCTGCAGCGCCGGAGAACGAGCGACTGCTCAACCGGGGCAGCCGTGCACGCATTGCTGGGCGATTAGGCGCGGCTGGAAGCGCGTAAAATATTCCTCCCGAGCGGGGCAGGCCTCGATCGAGCCCCGAGAGTCGTCGGACACTCCGGTGGACGTTGGCGGATCGACGCGAGAGGGGTTATCGAGAACGGGAGCGGCGGAATCGACGCGGTCCCGCAGGGGTGGCAGGACGGGAACAATACTCGTTAGTCCGCGAGCGGATGAGCGGTCCGTAGCCCGGGGGAACCGGTTGCCGGCCGAGGAGGGCCCGCAGTCGTGGACACTGACGGATATGACATTTCTGAAGTTCGTGGCCATCTACGTTTCTCTCCGCGTTCGTTTTGTCCCGGAGTAGTCGTAGCTGGTTCGTTCCTCGTGCCTTCATCCTCGTCCGACGCGTCCTCCTTTTATTTCAATTCGATTTTTCTGCTGCTCTTGTTCCCTTATTATCTCGTTTTGCTCGTCTCTGGCCCGTCGCGCGTCACCTTCTCTCTTTCTCCGCCGCTGCTTCTCGGCTGTTTCGCGTGGATTTTATCCTCGCCCCCTCTCGCTCCGCGATCCGTCCGCGCAGAAACCCGGTCGCTCCGGTCCGAAGGGAGGCTCTTCCTTCCACCCGGAGGAATCGTGCTTTTATTTCCTGTCGGTCTTCTTGCCGCCCCTTTTTCGTTCGCCCGGGAACGGCTCCTCTTTTTCCCGTCGTCCGGCCGGCCGCGAGAGGAACAAAGAGAGAGAGAGGGAGAGATGGAGCGAGCGAGCCAACTGTCCGCGTCGTTCCCGCGTCACTCTCCAAATTGAACGCGCTCCGTCCGCTCGGGTTCTCGCAACGTTCGCCTCGGTTTCGACGAATTTCCAAGCCACGGGCTCGATCGTCCCCGTGGAAAAAAGGGAAAGCGACGACCGATCGATCGATCTCCGCCGGTCGAACTATGGTATGTTTCGCCCTCGTTTAATAACCATTAGAGCGGGACGATTTTCAGCCCACTTGGACCCCGGCGGGCGGTCGCGAAGGTGAAAGGCTGGTCGCGGCGAGGGTGCGAAAGATCTAGAGCAGATAGGGAACTCTGTATTGATGAGGTGGCTCTCTCCGCGTATCGATTCGTCGCGGAGGGGTTCCGTCGGGGCCCGGAGCACCCTGCAGACCCCTTTTTCCTACGCGCCCGGTTCCGATAAGATCCGGCAGATAAGCCATGATTACATACCGCGACGAGCGACCCCACCCGCCCCTCGGACCACTCGGCCCCCCGACAGAGTAAACAGTCCTCCGCGCTCGACGGCTGCCTCGTTTCCCCTCGAGTCCTCGCGGTCCGCCGTGACCCGGCCCGGCGAAATCTTTGAACAGCCGCGGAGAAACCGAACGAGCGGATCGGGGATAGGAGATCGAGTTCTCCGCGATTACGCCGTCGGTGTCGCCGTTCCATCGTGGAGCGAAGGGAAATCGTTATTGTGTCAACGACAAAGGGATGGGGCCGGGCCGGTCTCGAGAGGAGCGCAGGAAGAGACGGGAAACGATGGAAAACAGTTGCGAGGACATTTTATATTCGTGGACACGCGCTCGTGAGACGCATTGTGACGACGGCACAAAGGGGGTGCAATTTCGTTGCGCGTTTTCGCTCAAACAGCTTTCAATCGGTTTTCCATTAGAGGCTCCCTTCTGCCCTGCGCCGACAATGCTTCCAGGTCGGTCTCTTTTTCGTTCGGGGGTTAAGTGGTCGGTGAATGGAAACGGAGAGGAAGTTTTCTCGAGCGAACTCGATGCGACTCGCGCCCAACGGGAGTAACTGTTACCTTCGAGAGCGATCCGACCTCGTCCTATAGAGCACGGTTCACCGGCGTCGGGAACAGGTGTAGGGAGAGGGCTTTGCGATCCTCTCCCGGGTAAGAGCACGGGCTCGCGTTTCGAATCCCTGGGACGGGGATTAAGGGCAGCCGATTTCACGCGATCCCGGCTCAGTTTGTGGCTTCTTGATTCTAGAAGCTGCTCCTCCTCCTTCCACGAATATCCCTCGAGGAGAAAGAGCCCCTCTGCATGCCTGCGTACGCGCGTCTTCGATCCTTTCCATTCTCGAATTCCGCGGTACCATTTTCGTTACCGAGCCGACGGACTCGGTTCTAGGATCGTTTACAGGTGTGATATCTGTGTGTTTTTTTTTTTTCAAAACTGTCGCTGCAGAGTGCGGCGAGGCGGGCGGGCACCAGCTGCGCCAACTGCAAGACCGCGACCACCACGCTCTGGCGGAGGAACCAGGCCGGAGAACCAGTCTGCAACGCGTGCGGCCTCTACTACAAGCTCCACAATGTAAGTAATCGATCATAATCGCGCGTTCTCGCGGTATCGAACGATTCTCGTCTCGTCCCGGGATATCGGACCGAGACGCGAATCGTCCTCTCGGTAATCGTATATGGCGCTCCTCGGGCATCGGACGTACACGCGCCGGGCGTTCTCGCTTCCGCTTCGCGAACGCGGCGAACAATCGGCGGCAGAGGAAGCGAGCGATCCGTGCCACTCGATACAAAGTTTGTCGCAGCGGGGCAAGGGGGACGCCGACAAAGGAGCTCGGTATTAAAACGACGGCGACCAGATCGAGGCGAAAGGTCGTTCTTTGGCCACCGTCGAAGCCACCGGATCGTCGTTTCGCCCCGTAACGTAATATCGTGATCCCTATTGTCGCGAAGAGCCTCTCGAGATCCATTGTGCCGTCCGCGACGTGGAACCTAATTCCCCGAGTCTCATTCTTCCCCCGGCCGCAGCTCCGTTCGCGACCCGTCCACGGACCGTTCCTCCCGGACGAAAGAATGGAACAGAAATAGTGGGATATACATTTTTTCGATCGAAATTCGCTGAATCGAGGCCCCATTGTTTTCCCCCCGGCGAAACGAGCGGGTGGCCACTCGACGCGGCCCTTCCGCGGGAGCAACGCGCTACCCTCTCTGTTGTATCAACAATTACGGCGCTCTCGCCGGACGTGCAAAGTGTCTGTCTGTCGGGCTCGCCCCTGCGAAGCTACGGGGGTGGAGCGTGCTCAACGGCGTGTGACACAGGAAGCCGTGAGCGAGACGGGACGGGGAGGGAAAGCGGACATCCTGCGCGGCGTTTTTCTCAGGAACCTCGGCGTACTTGACGCGCGTCCAGATATGCACCCGGGATGGACGACGGCCGTCGGGGTGGGCGTCGACCTTAATGGGCTGTCGCCGGTGATTTCTTATTTCTCGCGGCGGGTCGAAAATAATCGGGCTTTCCGCTCGCGGCTTCCTCTAATTGGCCGCCGATGGCACAACGACCCGCTCTGTCCGTCCGAATTTCTCCGGCTCGTTTTTCCTCCGCTCGGGCTATCTCGATCTCGGCCCGCGAGACGGACGGCTGCCCGCGGCTACGCGCTCTAGGATTTCGAAGGAGGAAAAGAGGGTGGCACGGTCAACGCCGGGCGCAGAGGCGAGGCAAGGCCCCAGACACGTTTCCCGGTAATCATTAATTAAGGGCCTGGCGACACGGGACGTCGCGTCGTGCCCGCTCCCTCCCGGGGGGGAATAAATTCGGACACTCTTCCTCCCGTCGCTTTGCGCCGCGGATGGGAACGCGCGTACACTCGTCCGCCGCTCTCCCCGAGGAGCGGACGGTTTTATCGCGCGCGGGTACACCGGAATAGGCGACTGTCTTCGGTGACGCTAAGCCGACACGTTACACCGTCGGGCGCCGAATCGCGCCGACTCGAAATAGTCGATGGCCGAACAATCGGCCGCGAGGATTAGCCCCCGGGGTCCGTGGACTCTGCAAGGTCGGAGGGGGGCCCCCGGAACGTTCCCCGCGCGACGGTATCGAAAATTCGTGTAGCCGTCGCGGGATGAAAATCGAGGCACCGAAAGCGGAGCGAGAAGGGTAAGAGCGGAGGACGGCTACCAAGTGCGCGTGGAGAGGCTCCGGGGGAAAGATCAATCATTTCGAGAGCAACGTCTCCGGCAGTTTCTCTTGTACCTGCCACCAGGGTATACGGCTGTTCCCCGGACTTGTCCCGAGATTCGAGATAGACACCGGGGCGAAAGCAGCGGAGAAAGGGGAGAGGAACGACAGATCTGGCGTCGTTAAGATAGAGCGGGCCGATAGCGCGCGTCCGTGCTCGAACGGAGTCGCGCGAGAGCTAGTCGAAAATACACGGATTATTCGTGCTCTCGGCGCCGAGCTACCGGCTGCTCTCGAAATATGGTAATCGCCGCTCGAAATCCTGGCCTGCGAACTCGCCGCGATGGAGGGTCGTCCGGGGTCGCCCGGGATCGGCCCGGGTCGTCGGAGAAATTCCTCGAACGAGGACGATCGTCCGGTCCGCCTGCTCGCTCGGAAATCGGCCTTCGGGGCGGCCCGAAGGGAAACGCGTCGGCTCCTTTCGCTCCGCGGCGATGCTCGCGATTCGGGACGGAGGTTCCGTCGGATGTAAATTTGAAATGGAAAAGGCGACGGAAATAGCCGAGTCGCAGCATTCGTAAACAGAGGCTCGCTGTCTTTTCCGATACGGATCTCGATGCTGGCACGGAGATACGCGCGTGTGGCCTGAACGCGCCGATCGACCGATAAAGCGGGGCAATTTTGGACGAGGAGCACGAGAAAAGGTCCTCGCCCTTCCATTCCATTCGACTCGCGACCCGCGAATAAATCACCGCCGGCGGACCGTTCGTTCGTTCGTCGAACGGCATCGAGAGCTTTCTTGCAAAATCGCGCTACGCAGAAGGAGGACCGGCGCAAAGGGCCGCCAATTGATATGCCCCCGACGCGACGCGACGCGACGCGACGCGACGAGCCAGCTACGAGACATTCCTTCGCGAACCGTCGTCGGCGCGCGTCCTCCCCGCCCGGAGCTAGAAATCAAATTCACGCGCGCCCATTTTTATTCCAATTTCGCTTCGCGCAATCATCGCGACGCCGAGTTTCCTCTGCGCGAGCGCCGCGAACGAGAAGGGAGAAGAAAAGTCGTCGCCGTCGAGCGGCGCGAACGGGAACGAGAGGGGAGCAGAAGCGGGCCTTCGCGGAACTAGCAGCGAATTAGAATTCGAGAATCGGCGGGGAAATTCGAGCGAAGGCTCATCTCCAATCTTTCATTCATTGACCCGACCGTCGCGGCGCGATTTCGTATGCGATCGGCGCGCGGTTGCATCGTGTGTGACCACATCAATCTGTATTCGAATCTTCGCTGGACTCTCTCCCCTTCTCTCTCCGTCTGTTTGCACCTCGCGACGGTTTCCTCGCTCGGTTCCTATTAAAGACGCCTCGTATTGTATTCAAATCGATTCGAGCTTTCTTTCGTATCTCGTCCCCTGCTTCCACCGCGCATTCCCGTTCCCGCTCGCCCATTCAGCTTCCTCCCGTTCGTCTCGCAAAGGGCCGCGCTTCCGAGACCGCCCGGACCTTTGACTTCTCCCTCGAATCGAGCCATCCACCGTGCACTCGCGCTCGACCGCGGGCGCAAACTTGGTCGCAGAAGCGGCACATTTTCGCGAGGCAGGACCAATTGTGCGTGCGTGCGTGCGGATGCTCGCCGCGTGCAATGCTTAAGCACGAAATGGCTAGGTATGCAAGTGTGGTGCGCTGTGTCGCGCGGACGCCGGAGGATGAACGACGCTGGGTGGGCAGCGGGGGCAGCGGGGGCAGGGCGATGCTGGAGGAGGAAGGGGAGGAGCGCTTTGTAGTTGCCGCGACGTGACGCAACTGCCAACTTAAAGAAAAGATTCCTGGTATTGCGGGATGCGCGAACGAGCCTCCGGAGGTGGCGGTGGAGGCATCATCCTCCCTCGTCCTCCGCCTCGCCGGCCCCTTACTCTTCCTCCATTTCTCGGCCACCCGAGCCAACGTCCAGACGGTCAACGACTCTCTTCGGAATTACGCGGCTGCTCGAATTTGCCGAATCGCGTTGCCCCTAAAATCCGCCGGTGACGCCAGAGACGCGAAATTTAATCGACGCGACGGGCCCGATTAACCGAGCCTCTCCGGTCGACCGGGCGTTAACCGTTTCCAATTCGCGGTTAGACCGTAACCGATCCACTCAACGAATTGTTGGCTACGACTCTTGCAGGTGAACCGGCCGCTGACGATGAAGAAGGAGGGCATCCAGACGAGGAACAGGAAGCTCTCGTCGAAGAGCAAGAAGAAGAAGGCCGGTGGCTGCCTGGGCCTAGGCGGGGTCATGGGCGACATGATCAAAGCCAGCGGACACCTCGACCTCGACAACAAGCCCTTCCACTCGGGCTTCGGCTCGCCTATGAGTAAGTACTCGCAATCTTTCGCCCTCGTCGCATCGACACCGCAATACGGATATTAACGGGTGGCGTTCGATTGTGATTGCAGGCACGTCGCAGCATCATCACACGATGCATCCAGCGATGCAGCACTACATGTATCACACAGGGGTCGGTGTGGCCGGCGGTCTTCACCAAGGTTTCGCACCCCCAGCGCCACCGCCGATTCACCCCCACTCGCACTCGCATTCTCATTCCCATCACATGACGAGTCTTCAGGGTCTCCAGCTGGCCGCCACGACGAACGCAATGGTGAGTTAACTTTCTCTCTCTCTCTCTCTCTCTCTTTCGTTTTCTTTTT
Source organism: Nomada lathburiana (assembly GCA_963667235.1). NCBI lineage: Eukaryota > Metazoa > Arthropoda > Insecta > Hymenoptera > Apidae > Nomada > Nomada lathburiana. Next base: position 20,600,324 of record OY763899.1, on the reverse strand, counting down.
CCTTTTCTTCTCGTTTCCCTTCTGCCCCCGTTCCCGCGGCCCCAACCCCTTTCTCTTGGACCTCTTGGAATTAGTTCGGGAGGACGTTCGGCGAGGAGACGGCGCACTCGACGGTGAATGAGAAGGCAAACCACATGGATGTTCTGTTTGTCTATTTTCAGACCGGTTGGCGATCGGAGTACACATGAATCGCGAGCGATCAGCAGCTCAGGACGCAGCCCACCACTCTCGTTCTAACGTAATCGCGCGGGTTCTCCAGCTCTCCTCTCTCTCTCTCTCTCTTCCTCTCCGAAAGCTGAGGGACGTCGGAGACGCGCGAGAGAAGAAACAGAAGCACGAGGAGAGCCGTCGCGTACAGTCTTATATGTATAAATATATATTTCTTCCCTTTCCACCTCTCTTTCCTTCTCTCTCTCTCTCTCTCTCTCTCTCCCTCTCTATTTTCACTCTCCCTTTTTTTCCCCTCTAGGTCCCTTTCGTTGGCGGTCTCGCGTCCCTGTAAATATGTAAAGTTTCTCACACGGTAGGGCCGTCGAGCCCGGTACCCAAGTACAAAGTCAGCTAATTACTTGTATCGAGTCTTGTTAGACGCGCTCTGTACATATATATAGTCCCTTACTACTTGCGGTTCGACGCAAGAGTTTCTATTGCGCGCGTACGTGCGTGCGTGCCAGAGGGTGTTCACCCTCGTCGTCGTCGTCGATCCCTCCCGGGGTGCCCTTCCGAAGACGACTCCGGTATGGATGAACCGAAAGCGGATCGTTCGATTATTTATTCCGATTGAATGAGAAGAAGAAAACGAGGTAAAAAAAAAAAAAAAATTAGAAAAAAAAAGAAAAAAAAAAGAATAGCTGGTGCTTTGGCTCGCGAAAGAAAGGCGCGAGAATTTTGCGGGGGTATGAAACCCACGGGCGTAGGAGTCGGTCTTCGGAGGCTAGTGACTGTAGCGTTAAGTGTGTGTGTATTCGAGAGACATCGTGCAATTTTCCAAATCTTTCGTCGAACGAAAATTCCGCGTGGGGACCATTGGACGCCGATTTCATCCTCGCGCTTGTTTCTCCGTTCAGCTTTAATACTATCGATCGAATCGCTCCGTCGCGTTTCCCGCGGTGGTAGCGCGGTAATCGGAAGCGTATTTTCTACGAGCGGCTTCGCGATCCGAGACCCGTTCTCCATCCGACGCGAGTTCCCGTACTTTCGAGTGGGGTGTCTTCGAACGCGTTTTCCTTTCGAGAATCGGCGTCCAGTCGTTCGGGCGTAGCGTCGCGCGTCGCACCGGTTTTAGCGATAGCGAGCAACAAGTTAGGTGTACAGCAGCACGTAGCGATTAAGGTGCGAAATGTCGGCGAACGTGTATTGAATATCCGGTGATCCTGATCGAGCCCGCGTCGATCGGCCTGCCCGGGCCTCTTGCATTTCGGACAAGGCGGATTGGGATATGGAGTGAACCAAAAATTTATAGAGCAAATGTGGACGCGGGAGTCGAGGCACGGGGCGCAAACTGCGAGAACAACATTACTGGTAAGAAAAATGTTCGACGGATGCGAGAAAGGAGAAGGCGTTGTAAATTTTGTATCTTCGAGATTGTGTATCGTTATCATTGTAATAATAGAATATATATATATATAAATATTATAAATATATAAATAAACGGAAATCTATTATATATATATATATATTATATAAAGATGAATATATAAATATATATATGAATAAATATAAATATAAATATAGATATTATAAATGAATAGGTGACGCGTGTACCCGCGACCGGCAAGAAGAAAAAGAACCAGGGGAGAGAGGAGTAAAAGTGATTGTGCATAAATTAGCGGTTAATTGCGCATCGTAAGATTTGCATCTAGATAGTCGCAGCGCGCGATGGTAATTAAAACGATTTATCGCGAGCGAGAAAGGTTAATAGCCGTGAATGACGATTATCATTATTATTCTTATTACTATTATCGTGGTCACCGATCGGTCGGTATCGCCGATTATTCATTAATCTCTCCCTTCTAATTGATTAACTAGTTAATCAATTAATCGCGCGACCACGCTCGACGCGGGTCGAGCGGGACGGCGCATTGTGATCCTTTCTTTTCTCGAACTTGCTAGATCGTTTTCACCGAACGAGGGGAGCCATCTGCTCGCGACCTCTTCGCCCGTGAGCATCGGTTTCAGTGCCCTCGGAACACGTACCTCGAGCCGATCCTCCGCGTCGGGCGTCGACCCACCATCCATTTCGTCACATTTCATCTCACCCGTCTCTCGAATCTTCATTCCACGATCCACCGTTCTCCCCTTTCCCTTTTCCAGTTCCACGCGGAGGATCGCCGGCGGAGCTTTCCGAATCGGTCCTCGCCGGGCCGAGACACCCGGTCTCGAGGGTAGATCGTCGTTTCGAATGAGACTCGAGAAAGGAAAAAAAAAAATAGAAAAGACTGAGAAGCAAGAGGTAACGGACGGAGTCGGAGCGGAACGAAACAGAGTCCGGAGGGCGAGGAGCGACGGGTGAAGCAGCAAGGTGACAGGTTATTCTAATAAATAGTATTATTAGGGCGTAGCGCGTAGACTGTACAGAGCCACAGAAACAAACACCGCGTACACACCCGACAACAGATACGATCGTACGAGATCGAACACAGAGAAGCGGCTGGTACATAGAGCTGGTACATAATAATTTGTAAGGCACCAAGTGTAGGGGCGTCTGGGCGCAAGCGAGAAATGTGGCGGCGAGCGCGGGGTCGCGCCTAGACGTCGGCTCGCTCGTCGGCCGTTCCGTGGCGATATTCAATTTCGAGAACATGTATAAAGCGACATTGTAAGATATCGTTGTAAAAAAAAAGGTTTTAACTTAAAATAAATTAACGATAATTCACGCATAATCGCGGATCTTTCCTGCTTCGGACCAAAGCGTTCCCCTTTGCATTCGGATGGGAGAACGAGGACCACGACAGATAAGTATCGAGGGGTTTCGCGGCCTTTTTCGCGGACGATCGGGGGAATGATTGCCGATCGGCTGGGACGGGGCTCCTTATTAATTAACAGGTGCGAGTCAATTAAGCGTTATCGGCCGGCACGAGGTGTTTACATGCAAATCAAAGGCCGGTGCGCCAGATAAGCCGGCGGCTTTCGCTAAAGCGAATAAATTCCGTCGCGCCGCGCCGGCCGATAGCCATCGATATCCGGCCGAGACGCGGCCGAGAAAAACGGTTTCCGTATTCGTGCATCGTCGCGCAAGCGAAATAAACGCAATCTTGCAACGTTCTATCCGATGGGCAATTAATTTCTCTTTCGCGCGGAGGGGGACAGCTTGGATTTTAGACGGTAGCAAATATAATAATAACGCTGAACGACAATGAACACGTCGAAACGGCAATATCGCGCGACTGTTCTCACAGACATTAAAATTTGCTATACATCTTCCTAGTTGAAACTTACGGGAAGGGAAAAAATTTATCCTGCAAGAGACAGGGACTCGTTTCACGGTGAATTAATTCTGTATATAGGTTTCTACTGTAAGTCGGGACAGCTGGCCGGCAATTGGTTGCTCCGAGGTAAGGGGGAAAAGCCGATGGAATCGAAAGGACCGGCCGTGGATAATCGCAGTCGGGGAGAGAATGCGACTTTCCTTGAAAACTGGCCGGGATTTCGCGTAATCCTGTCGCCGAAGAGGGACTCCTCGGAGTCTCGAAGTCAACCGGCTCCTCGTGGTTCACCGCAGCTGCCTTTTAAAAGCAAAGCGCTCCGATTAGGCGGGTACAGTAATTATGGCGGAACAAGGGTAAGATAAAATTGGAGCAGCGGCGAAGCAGAAAGTGGAGCGCGTCGTTCGGTAAATAATTAATGCGCGATGTCTGGTGACAAATTCGACGAAGCGCCTGTCTGCATCGTACAGGGGCGCGCTGAATTCGTGTCGAAGCACTCAAGAAGGGGAGAAAAGAAACGGGTCGCGAGTGATATCCTGCGACGTAACGCGCTTACCGTGTCGATGACCAAGAACCAGCTACTAATCGCTCCGGGAAATGGGACTCGAATTTGACGCTCCCGGGCGAAACTTTAATGTAGCAGAAAGGCCGTCCGTAATTTATCCGCCCTGGGCCAGGAGTTTTGCACGGCGGACAGGCCGAGGAGTCGCGTATACGTAAAGCTGATCCGTCCGAAATCGAATCCCTTCCGCGTCGCTGGGCAAAAGTGACGCATCGACGCGATCCCGGGGTGGCAGGAATCCGACGGAAACCCTGTAAGAAAATCGCTGAATCGAAATCGAAACAGGCTGGACGTAATCCCTGTCGCGTATCCCGTCGCGTGGGTCAAGCGCTAGGGGTCAGTCTCACGTCGAGTGTGAAACTGAGGGATTTCGAGGTCGCCAGGGAGACGCGGGAATCAATCGAGAGGATTCGCCTCGAGGAGTCAACTCACGGATTAGGAAGAGCCGCGTCATTTCTTTTTTTTTTTTTTTCTTTCTTTCTTTCTTCGAGAGAGAGAGAATCGATCCGGGAGCGGGCCAGGCAGAAGGAATCTTCGGGTCGTTCCGTGCATCGTGATTTGCCAGTTTAGACGCGTCCCGATTATTATTGCCGGTGGCACGCAACGCGTTTTAACGCGTCACGCACTTTCAAGACGGGAATTAACTCCGATTTCCACGCGACGCGACGTTTCCACGAAGACCCGGTTCCGTCCACTTGACACGGCGACGGCAACGTCTAGTACGACGCACTCGCGAAGAGGCCGTCCCGGTTTAGAGCAGCTAGGAATCGTCTGCCGCACCGCCGACCGAAAATTGTACTCGCGGAAACGGGCAGCGGTGGATCGCTATAAATTCTGCGCCGGTATAAAGTTGAGCGCTCGACGAGGAAAGCCCTTTGCATACGAGGGGGGAGACAAATTAGCAGCGCGCGAGAGGAGGCCAGAAGAGGACGAGGCGGAGTGCGAAAAGGGAAGGAAGAAGAGGAGCGGGTGCATTGTTTCTGTGGGAGGATCCCATGCATAAGTTAGAAGGGCTCGTACAGGTGTAAAAGAAGAATGCTCGCGCTGGTGTTATGAGCGGCTGCGGGGGCGGCGAGAGGGGCAGAGGTGCGGTCGGAGGCTGGCGTACAAAGGCGCGAGTTTCGCCAAGTAATCGTGCCCATTAATAACGATGCTGTTCCACCTCCGTCGGCCCTCCTCCGCCGACCGGCCGTCTGGACGTTCCTCGGCTCGCGCAGAGATCAGTGCCGGGTAAACGCCGGCGACAAAGTCCCGTCGGAGGGTCGCGAATCGCGTCGGCGGCGGCGAGTACATACTCCCTTTCCCAGAGGATGGAACGAGCGTCGCGAAACCGGAGGTCGCCGGTGAGCGCGGAACCGCTTATCGTTCAATTATATCTGCAATCGTTCCCCGCGTACGATATTCAGTTGGCCGATTTAATTGCAGGTTGATCATGAAGCTGGGCAACGCGCGGAGACGAGACGAGAGGCATCGACGCCTCGTAGACGCCCTCGTGCTCGATTTTCGAGCGGATAGATCGCGGCCCTCGATCGGTTCACCCGGCACCTCCTTCGTGCATGCAGCTCCGGTCTCCCACCTCCGCCTTTCTTTTTCATTCCATCAAAGATTGTTCTACCCTTCCTTGCTTTTTTTTTTTATTCCAGCGACGCAACGGAAAAAGGAGAGAGAGAGAGAGAGAGCTCGATACACGTCCACCGGATTAATCGCATCAACGGCTGATCCTGTTAATCCAATTCCTCGTTCGATAAGATCCCGTCGATAAGGAATATTTCGTGCGCGGATCGGACAGCGAGCAGATCCCCCGATAAAGGGAGGGCGAGGGCGAGGAAAGCCCATTAGCCGGTCGCGAACCGCGATGAAGTTGTATATCGAGCGACGAAAGGTGGCCGAGAATTTGCAAGCGATTCGTGTCGGAAGCGGGGCCGGTAGAGAAAGACGTCCGAATGGTAATTCGCGGGGGCACACCTTTGCCTCCGCGAGTGCCGGCTCGTTGGAAAAGGGAGCCGCGTCGCGAGGACGTGAGGTTCGACCTGTCAGCGGCGACGATCGCGAGGGAACGGTGGACGTGCATAGAAAGCTGCTCGATGATACGGAGCTTGGCCAAGGTCAGCGTGGATTATCACGGCGAAAGCGACGAATCTCGGGTCGCCGGCGAGGAATAAGAAATCGCACAAATCACGATCGGCTAGTTAAGGAGGGCCGGGAGAAAAAGAGGAAAGGCAGAGGTTCTAATAACGGCAATTATCGGCGCCCTCCCGTTGCCGGATCGTTCGATCGTGGCAGCTCGTATTCGGCCGATCGAATAAGGTAGGCGCGTGTTAATCATCGGCGGGGATAGAGAACGAAGCGAGAGGGAGCCGTGGAGAGAGCGTATCCCGAATGCCCGTGGATGACCAGTCATTGTTGCCTCATAAAGCCGGCGAATGCCCTCCCCGTGATTCCGCCTCGATGGGGCAGCCAAAAAACGATCGGGCTAATCGTTCGACGATTGTAATAGCTTTTCTTCACGGTCATTGTCCCGCCTTGGCTCCTCTCGTGTGCACACAGAAGGGAGTCGGTCCCTTCGTTCTCTCCGTCCGGCCCAGCCTTTCTCTCTCCGCTCGGGAGATCCCTTCGAGCGGGGCATAAACAGCGGGACTAATTGGTAATTTCATCGGGATCGTCGAATCGCGCAAAGCCAACAGCCGCGAGAAGGACGGAAGTGGAGCGGCGCTGTTTGCGAACGGGGCAGCCGCGTGTCCCACGGAAAGCTCGACAATGGCGATCGCGAGGCCGCAACCGACGAGGAAAACGGGACGCGGCAAAGCGATTTCCCGCATGAATAAATCGAGCCCTGCTTGCTCCCCGGATCACCGTCGCCACCTATCATTTCGCCCTCCGCCTCCGCCTCCGCCATCTCTTCCACCGCCGATTTCATCCTGTTACGTGAATGCCGACGACCAGGGATCCATTCGAGCCCCTAATCTGCCTATTGTCGGGCTGCTCCGTTCGATTCTCCGCGAGGAGACAGCGCCCTGATCGATCGAGAACCGTTCCCGATCTTCCTTTGCTCGTCGATCACGCCGCTGCGCGGCTAGCCGTGGACCGATCGATTCCTCGAGGGATTTTCACGAGGACCGAGTTCCACGGAAGGGAGACGGCCAGCGCGTTTATGAAGACTTCACGGAGCACTCTCTCTCGGAGGGGAACGTAGGTGTTTGTTAGCGTCCTACCCGCTAGTTAGCCTCCCATAAAGCCGCGGCGTAAATTATCCGCGAGACTGACACTCCGAGGAGTGTTCGCGACGACCCACCTCCCGTCGACGCCCTCTCGAGCGGGCCTCGGGACCGGGGAGGGAATCCCTCTCCGGCGGGAGACGAGTGGCAATTTCCAGCCGAGTAGTCGATGGAAGACTCTCCAAATATTTTCCACGCTCGACGCCGCGAGCACAAATTCATTAACGATAGCCAGCACCCCCGGGCAGAGCGAACAATGCGTCTCCTAATAGAAATCAAATCGCCTCGCCATTTATAACGACCCGCCTTCCTTTTGTTTCCCCCCCTGGAACCCCCCCGCCCGAAACCGCCTTCGCGCCGCTCTTTTTCGCCCATCACGGAATAATCGAACAAGATTGATGAGAGCGGCGTGACTGGCGCTTAGAAAATAAAAGAGAGAGCAACCGAGCAGCTCCCTCGTCGCTCCTTCCCTCCTCGGCCTGTCGGCTCGGCGACATCGGCCGTCGCGCGGGCACCAGGAATTTCCATCGTCGCTTGCGAGACGGAATTCCCGTTGGATTGGACCGGGCCCGGGCACGGGATCGCTCGTGGATCACGATTAGCGCGAAAGAGGTCGGGCTCGATCGCGGCGGATCGCGGGGGTTCGAGAGATCGAAGCGGGCCCTCTCCGCGGGACCCCCGGCGCGAAACAACAAGCAGTCAGAAAAATGGATGGGCTGCTAACCGTGCCACACATGGAGCCCGCACGGTTATTCTGCCTTTTACCTGACCGTCCCGCGGCGAGCAACGCGCTTTGATCGCTTTCGTTCTTAATTACGTTTTCACCCGCGTCCCGGTGAAAATAGCGGGGCTCGCGACGAGTCGGGTACACATTTTCGAAAATCTCGGCCGCTCTCCGGGCGCGCCGACGGCTCGAGCCGGCGGGTTCGTGCCGGAGGCGTTAAACGTCCCCGCAAGGAACTGGCCGGGAACGGTGACGCCTCGCGGAGCGTCGGCCGTTGAGACGCATTGCTTCCACCGTTGGCATCCGGGCATTTGTCCAGGACGACGCGTCCAGGAACTCGCCAGTCGGCCGGGTGGACGGGGCAGGATTTAGTGGCCGCTCCCGACCGTCGCCGGAATCGCGTTTGGATTTTCTCGGTCGTACGTCTTTTTCTTGCACGCCCGTTTCCGCCGACCGAGATCGAATCGCCGCGGGGCACTGCGAAATCGACCGATTCAACCGTGAAGCCTTCCAATTATCGCCGGCGCGATTGCTAAATAATAATACAAAAGGCCGGCGATAAGATCGAGCAGCGGAACAATACGAGCCGCGGTGCGCTCTTTACCCCAGAAGCGTTCAATTAATCGGAAAAAGCGTTTTCTCGATGGCGGCCGACTTTTCCGCGACGAGCCCCGATGATCGAGCGAACAGTTTCCCGCGGTCGTTCGTGCCCGGGGGGCAGCGGGAGGGTGGAAAAGTCGACGGCAGGAACGGTGCAAGATTTAGCCGGATTTTTCACAGAGCCCCGAGCCGCGTTAATTACGAGGATCCACCGAGATTCGTGGACGGGATAATGCGATTCCGAGACGATCGTAATCGGGTCTCATTGTTCGCTCCGCGGCCTTACATAAACGCGCATACTGACGCGGCAATTACTTAGCGTAATATATAAAGTATCGTGCAATTATTCCGGCAGCGGCGCTGCGCCCGATCTTATCCGACCGGGGAAAAGTCCGATCGGTGCTCTTAGCGGTATCGTTTCGTCCAGAACAAACATCGGCGGCGAAATTGAATCTCGCCCGGACGTATCGCGGCCACGGACGCAGCGCCGACCTGGCCGGCCGATGGAATTTTCGCTGGCTGTTCCAAAGGCGGCCGTAACTTTCCGAGGTAACCCCGGTACAGCTCTCGGCGTACTTGACCCGTCGGCTATTAATCTCGCGTGCCATCGCCCCCCTCGATACTCGCGGGAGGCGTTTCCGAACTAATATACGATGACACGACCCACGCCTCTATCGGCCACGGCCTAACGAGGACTGACTTTAACGGTTAAATAATATTGCTCCGAGGCCCTTCTCCACGGCTGCCAGAAAACCCGCCGCCGCTCCTTCGCCTCTCCGATATGTAATTATTCCTGAGAAATCCGTCTCCCGTTTCTCGAGCGGAGGAACGTCCACCCACGAGTTTTCCCGAACGATCCAACGAAACCGCTGCTCCCCTGTCCGACGAACTTCCCGGGGAAGGACGATCGGCTAGCGGTGAGTGCGCGAAGGAATACGCGAGTTTGCGGGACCCGATATCGACTCTCGATTAGAACAGTTCGGACAAATGACCGTGATTACCGGCGTAATGATAGCCTGGTCGCGTTCCGTGTGATTCATACGATTGCGCGTGGACGAGAGAGAGAAAGAGAGTCTGCAGCTTGCGCTTGCAGATGCTTCTTGTCGCGTGCCGGACAAGCGAACCTTAATTTTCGATCCTCCAGCCGTTTCGTGACTGCGGCCCCGAACCGTCGAACCATCGAACCGTCGGCCAAAGTAAGCACGAAACGACCGCGGATCCCGATGGGCAAATTGAATACAGTGGAAGTCGAAATTCCGACGCGCGGAGAGTAGCCGGTCGTGGCGGGAGCAGGAAGTAGCGGCACGCGGAAGTTTCGAGCTCTCTCGAAATTCCAGAAGCCCGGATCGTCGCGGGAGGACGACGAGGAAATCGTCCGGCTGGCTCGCATAGTCCCCGAGATAGGCATCGTGGACGAGATTTATCGCGCCGCACCGCCTGTGCATCGGCTCCGCGATCGTCGAGGCGAGAGGACCGATCGCGAGTTTCGCCGGCAGCGGAACACCTGCGAATTCGATCGCTCCGCTCGAGACACGCCTGGCAGCCTAGCCGTGGTCCGATACCGCTCCACTAGGAGACGGAGTAGGCCGAACGGTCGAACAGTCGCGGCAAACTGGGCCCTCCGCGTTTCCGTTCGCTCGCCGCGAGGTGTCCTAAATCAAATTTAAAGCGCAGCAGCGCGTCTGGTCGCGGGCGAACCGGGCGTCCGAGATCGGGCTCGGCGGCGGCTTTTTTATCGGGGCCTCTCTGTCGCCGACGAGGTGGCTCGCCTGCGCTACCCGCGGAGCTCGTATTTATGAAAGCGTGCGTCGTCCGGAGCGACAGGTGCAGCGGCAACCGCAGCTCGCAGTGGGCACGCGTCTCCGCTCGCCGCAGCTGAACTAATTGCCGATGGCGTGGACGCGAGTAACAGGTATGGGCGACGCCGTCCCACCTTCCGCCGATCGTCGACGATCTTCGCGCGATTTTCCCGCGACCCGCGACGAAGGAAATTCCTCGGGGAGTCCCGGTGATAGAGGGAGGCGAACGCGGTCGACGGCTGCGTGGAAACGAGCGAGGAGGTTGACCCAGTGAGAGTTGTCGACGCATTTTCGAGCGAGCAGAATGGAGCGCAATTTCGAGCGATTATCGTGCGAACAAACCGCGCATCACCGTGCCCCGGCAAGTTTCTCCCGGAACGATTAATTATGTATCATCGCGGCCGATCACGCGAGCCCGATAAATCGATTAACCGCGAAAGGGGCCCGAGCCGTTTTTGGTACGGACTCGTTAATTGAGGTTCAACGATCACCGGCTTAATCGAGAGTCCGGCCGAAACTGCAGGTTGAAGAGGAGAGGAGAGGAAAGACAGCAGCCCCTGAAAGTGGATGGAAAGCAGGTGCGAACTTTCGACCGATTAGGAAACAAATGCGCCGTCGTCGCAGAGGCAGGTGGATCGTGCCTAGCTGTCGGAAAAGTTCATCTATTTCTTTCTCCACACCTGGAAATTCCGCGCCACTTTTCGCTCCTCTCGGAACGAATCGTCGGAGCAAGGAACTCGACGCACCCATCTCGTCCCCGACGATTTTCCGAATCGCGACGCTTCGAAACTGTGGCGCGCCGAGACGAGCAAGCGCGCGACACAAACGGTCGCAGGAGTCGGACATAAAATTGCCATTTAATAGTTCCGTCCAGCCGGACTCGCAGACACCTGCGGCGGAACCAATGAATCGCAGGCCGCCCGGTAACCGTTGCCCGGCCGCGGACGGGTCGCGGAAACGGCGAGACCCGCGGCAGAGCCGAAAGCTGGCCGATGGACAGCGGCCGGAGGCAAGGGGTTCGAGCGAAATGATGACATCAGGGAAGAAGGTAACGAGCTGGGTCGGCCGCGGAACCACCTCCTTCGAGAGGGGCAGGCTCGCGTCGACGTCCCAGCAAAAATCCACGAGCTCGTGTTTCGCGGCAACGATCGCCGGTGTTTGCGACAGACTTCCGCTCGCGGCGGCCCGTCGCTCGTCGTCCACCCTCGATCGCCCGGGCCGCCCTCCCGGTCCCCGGAATAAGACGGGGCTTCGACGGAGGATCTTGGCGAGATGGTCTTTTGTTGCGGGTGTAATTAAATTTCTCATCGTCGAGCGTATCCAGGCGACGTTGAGCTGGTCAGGGGCTAAACGATACTCCGTTTCGTCGTTCCTCTCGCTCGGGCGGCCGTGCACGAGGCCCGGCGAGCTAATGGGACGCGCGGCTGCTCTATAATTACAAAGATTGCCCACTATACGCGCGGACCAAAGCGGAGGCTCGTGGTCGGCTGCATGCGGCCGCCAGGGAGCGAAAGACCCGGGCCCGCTTTGCGAGTATGCGTGCCGAGTGTATACTCGCGCGGAGTCAGATTATAGATCGATGCCGGGCCGATTTTATTTGCCGATCGAGGACGAGCTGCGCGAGCGCCGAAAAAAGAAATGGGGCCACAGCTGCGCGGAAATTTAGAGGCCTCTTCGCTTTCATTAGCCGCCGATGAATAGACCGCGGGCGATACGAGAGTGCGCTCTCGGGGGCCAAGGGTCTCGGGGCGTAGTTTCGTTCCTCTCGGGGCACGAAATTTCTCGGTGTCGCGAATAAAATTCCAAACGATACGCCGGCCTCGGCGATGGCTCGTGCCTTCGGCAGGACGTGCCCGACCCTCGTAAGTCAATCAAGCATAATTCGTGCAATTGATATCACCTGCCCGTGTCCTCGAGGACGCTTTTCCCCGGGCCCGATCCGTGAGCCAGTGTTTTTTTCTTCACACGTGTCAACGTGCCGGGGCCAGTGGGCAGCTTTGTGCGCGAAACCCACGGTGCTCGGGCGAGCCGAGGATTCACCTGCCCGGCCGGGCAGCTGCGCAGGTGCAATTCGCTCGATTTCGTGGACGGGAACGATCCTCGGGGAGTTGACTCGGGAACCGGCGTTTTCGTTTCGAGCGACCGTTGCAACGCGTCCGCTCGTATTCGTCTCCCAGCGAACGAGAGCCATCCGGAGAATATCTGTCGCGGCGCGGAGAACCGATGGGGTGCGAATTTCCATCGCGCGGGAAAACAGCCGAGGACGATTTTCGGCCTCCGTCCGACGATAGAGGTAGCGCCGTCCGAGAGAAACGGGGACAGGGACGAAGCGCGCGTGGACGAGGGAAGGCTAGCGTACGGCTTTCGTGAAGCAGGTGTAACCGAGCCTCCTTCGTCCCGGTGTACTTTACCACCCGGTAGCGGCCGGTGGATCCCTTCGCCGGGAGAGAGAAGAAGACGTCGGCGGTGTAGCAGCTGAATCTTGGAGAAAAGTGGCACCTGAACGAGCGTAAAAAGAAGAACGACCGGATTACGGTTCGACCGAGGACTTTTTTGCGTCGCGGCGACTTCTTAAACTCCCGTCGACGATCATCTGACGAGGTTCTAATTTCCGCCCGGGCATTCGCAGTCCCGAGTGGCTTGCGCGCTTTTCTTTCGGCGTCGCGCGCCGTCCCCTACGAATTCGTTAGCCGGCTGGGAATCGCGCCACCCCTTCTGCCCACAATGCTTCGGCTCGCATTGTTCCTCGCAACGTTTTGCTTTCTAAACGCGGTTCGTTGCTCGATTGCCGGCCACTCGATGCTCCGTTCGCCCCGGCACGCTCCCCTGGCACGAGGGGAGCGATCGACAGCGTTTCGTTGCTCCTCGACGCGGATTCTTTGCGAGGCGTAAAGGAGGCTCGAAACGGACGTCCCGATAAATAAGGTGTTAATTAAATGGGAATTTTGTTGAATTTATCCCCGCTGCGCGGCGGCCCCTAAGTCCGTAAATAAGCCGATATTTATAGCCCGTGCTTACCTTTGCACACGAGTCAGCCTCGACGGTGTGGACACCGGGCAGAGCTGTATTTTCTGCGCTTTCTGTCCCCCTTCGACCGGGTCTGTCCGCGTGGTGGTGCGCCGAGGAACGAACCACGGTGACCACGGCGGAGACACCAGAAGGATTATAACGCCGACTCGTTTTCCCTCGCCTCGCCGGCCGCTACTATAAATCTATGGAGAGTTATGGCAGAGGTCGGGCTTTGTCTCAATGGTCGGCTGGGCGATTCGCGGACAAGGGTCATCGCTGGCACCGATGCGACGAGAACGAATCCGCGGTCGATATTCCATCTCCGCGAAACGAAGGGTACCGACGATGTTCCGTACCGCGATACGCGATCCCCTTTTTCCCCTTTTCGCCGGAAAGGAGGCAGAGGCTTGGATCATTCGTCGAATTCTCACGGCTCTCGTAATTAAAGCCGGCGGAGCGCGCTGGAACCGCCTTTGCATTCCGCCGATCGATTAAGCCGATCCCCGAGCGTATCGCGGGCCGCGCGGCGAACCCCCGGGGGACGAAAAATTTCGAGCGTCGATCGCGGAAGCGGCCGGCGCGTCGATTACTCGACAACTTATATTTAATTCGGTAATTGCACCCCTGCTGCCCGGGCGAAACTCGAGATTTCGCGTCGTCGGGGCCCTCCCCGGTTCCCTCCGACGTCGAGCCGAGGAGGAGACCGCTGACCCCTGGGATGCGACGAAACGCGGACAAATCCGCCGAGCGCCTCTGCCTCGGTGCGCTATTGTTCGCGGGATCGTCGACGAAGGGAGCGGCGGAGGAACGGGGACGGAGAATCTCGTTAGTGGAGGCGGAATAGAACCCCCCCCGAGATCGTAACCCTCCCCCTGGCAGCCGTCAGTCGATACCCTTCGATCCCGCGGCATCAATCTCGCGTAAAAATTAATCTCTTGATGCTCATGTTTGCCAATAATTACAGGCCTTCGAGACGGTTGCTCCCCCTCTCCCTCGCTCACCCTCTCTCTCTCTCGGCCTCGATCGTTCTTCCCCGAGCCCTGCTTTAATACGGTTTCGCACGAATCTAATATTTCCCTGTATATAAATTATCGGCAATTAAAAGGAGAAAAAATGGAATGGAAAGTTAGACGGGCCGGGGGAGGGCCGGGGGGCGGCGTGTAGTTTTTTTTACCTGAGACGATCGCGCGGGGCACGGTGCTCGCCCGTGGGACGACGGGTGATCGATTTCGTGCATCGCGAGGCGAATCGTGACGGTGAAAATCCCGGAAGACGAACGATCGAGGCCCCTCGATCGGGGGATACTCGGCCGGCCGGATAGCCCCGTCACGGCTCTTCTCCTCCGACGTTTCGGCGCGAAGGAGGGCGGCTCGACTCGTAGTGGCGTTCATTTGGGAATAAAAGGTGCGGGAGGTGAGGCTCGTTTCGCGAAAGTCGAGTACACGCAGAGGGATCTGGTGGGTTCGGGGGAGAGATTTAGAACGGGGCCGGTGCCGATTGGCGTTCGAGCGGAACGATATCTCGGTGGTGCAGACATAAATCCCGGCACCGCGTACACGTAGCACGCCCCCACAGCCCGCCCCCCCATTAACTTTTTAATCTCTGTTGCAGGGTCCCGGTCAGCCGCCGTGAAAGAGGAACAGGAAGAGCAGCAGGGGGACGAGAAACACGGCAGGAGATAGAGGAGGCAGAGGAGGAGGCGGCGGCGGCGGCGGAGATGGTGGAAGGAACGAGCCAGCCAGATCGACCAGCCCTTTTCGGGGTCGAGCATCTAGTTAGCATCCTTTCAGACACGCGGTCTACCGGTCTCCCTGGCCGGGCCTCGATGTATCCGGATATATCGACGATCGGGAACCCGTGTTTTTGTCGGCCGACCAAGTACGAGCCGGTGCAATTGTCCGCTCCCGTTGATTTACGGTAGGATGCGACCCGCGGCCTTGAAATTTCGTACGGCGAGTCGGTCTCCTCGGACTTCGGAAAGCCGCGGGACCCCCGTCCGTCGGGGACGGTGGCGACCGTCGTGACGGAACGATCCCGATGGTTATCCGGGTTCGAGCGATCGTCGAACGCAGATGACGAGAGGACGATTCGTCGCGTCGTCCCGCGGACGGCCGGTCGGGACGAAAGGTCGCGTGCTGGCCGTCCGGCTCCGGGGGAAGTCGCGTCGAATTAGAGAAAATTACGAAACACCTCGTAAATACATCGTCGGCCTAAGTGGTTGATTGGAGAGATCGTCTGTGGAAGCGGACTACCGCTAAATTATATCCCGACAAGACCGGCTATCGGCGCGATCGCGATCGCGATCGCTCTTGTAAATTAAGGCACCCGCAAACGCCGCGGCCATTCCTCGTCAGATTCTATCTTTTCAATTTCAGAACGAGCGACGTCCCAGCCGGTGCTCCGCTCCGGCCGCGCGGCGGCGATACGCCTCGGCATCTTTGGCCCCCGCGGAATAGGCGAACGTCGCACGGTGTATCCGCGGGAAGAATTATCGAGATTAAAAACGTCTCGTCTGCGCAAACAGGGGGCCAAACACAGTCGCCGGTTTCGCACGCGGCGTGCAAAGCGGCTTTCAAGAAAACCCGGCTTTACGATCTCCTCCTCGAGCTCCGGTAAATATCGTAATGGCCGGGTTACCGTCGGAGCGTGCCCGCGAGAGTTAACCGGCTCATTTTTTCCTATCCTCCTCCTACCCCCGCGGGTTTCTATTAGACGCATAGTCCCCGGGGGGTTCATCGTCGGCGGGGAATCTGCCCGCGACGACAGGGGCGGATCAATCGGAACGGTCGCGCGGTGATCCGATTAAAGTCTCGTACCTGCCGGCGGTGCGGCGACTCGAGCATTATGATTCGAGGCAACATAAATACGGCGCATTGGCGTGCGTTCGCGGCATGGGGACGAGAAGAGGGTGGCGTCGCGCGAGTTTCGGTTTCCACGCCGCTGCCCGCCGCTTTAATATAATATTATTGGCTATTGATAAATTGTCGATAATGATGGGTTAGCCACCCTGGGGTCCGCGTGGGAGGGAGGGACGCGGAGCCGCGTTCCCGGGGCCAGCTATCTTCCCAGCTTCTGCCCCCCTCGCCAACCCCCTCCTTCGCCCCCCGTATCTTTGCGAGCTCCGAGCGAAATTCTTGTTAAAATCCCGGCCGACCCGCCACCTTCGACCACCTTCTTTCCCTCCGCCCTGCTCGCCGCTCGTTGCTACGCTCTCGCGTCCCGGAGCGGAACGGCTCGCGAATGCTTCGTGGCTTCCCTCGGCTTCTCTTCTCTCGGATATTTTCGCACGAACCGAGAAACGGACGACGGAGCTCCGATGAAAAATGCTTGGACGGGTCTGGACGGACGAAACGTCGGAGCGGACAATCGACGGGCGAGCAGTTTCCATTAACGTCCGGAGCAACGAACGCCGGGGAAACGAGGAGTCTCGCGGTTCGCGGATCTCGCGTACTCGAACTCTTAGGAATTTAATAACCCGTGAACACGGCCGGTTACAGTCGTTTGCTCGCCCGTGGCGTTGATTCGCGTTGGAACGGGGAGGGCCTGGCAGCGGCGCGGCCGAGAAACCGTGTCCGCAAAGTTCGGGAGAGGATCGGGAATTTCTGTTCGGCCGCGAGTGAGTCGTCGCGCTCGTCGGAGTGGGAACGCGATGGATACGGACGAGTCGATCCGCGCACGCCATAGGCCGACTCGGCGATTCCCGCTGCTTAATTATCTTTTAATTATCGCGGCGGAACCGCGACGCGTCGCCTCCGAGACGCCTCGCGCGAATTCTCGCTGGAAAATCGACGGGACGTACCGCGCGGAAAGCGCGCGGCTTGTAATCCGCGGCGTTGAATTAATATTTAATTAGCTCGGCCGGCCGGGACTTGTAAATAAGAACGCTGGAGGATAGACCGGCGCACGGGCGGCGATGGTAGGGGTAAGTTATGACTTAACGAGGGGTTAGCGTGATCCCGGCCACTGGACAAGCCTCGTGGAAGCTTACCGGCTCGCGTTTAAGCGGCCGATTCTCTCCGACTTCGTCCTTCTGCGCGGCGAATATATAATCGGTTAGCCACGCCGGAAGTGGCCGCGGCTTTCCGTGAGAGAACGTATATTACGGGCGTGCTGGCCCGAGGAGGGGTGCCTCGCCTCGTGATTTCGCTCGGTCGCCGATTTTCGTGGCCCGCGGTTCGCGTGAACCTTCCTCGGCCAATTCGCCCCTAATAGCTGATATTAATAAGCCGCGATACGGAGCGGCCGACGTTTCGTTTCAGGGCTAATCCGTTCGGGGATCGAGTAAAAAATAACGGGGGCGTCGTTTGTGTCAGCGCGGGGGGGGAGAGAAACGAAAATGGAACGCGAACGGCCGGGCGAAGGAATCGAAGAGGAAAGAAACTTTCCCGATAACCTTTCCTCGCGAACGTGCCCGCTCGGTGGGCAGGAGCGGAATAAAAAAGAAATGCTCGGGGGCGATGTGGAACGAGCGACACGCGAGCGATATCGAGCCGTTCGGGGCGAGTTTTCGAGATAATTCCGGGCACGTTATCTGATGATAAATAGATATACCTTTGCTCGGGCCGACGCTTAGCCCCGCTAATGGACGCCTCCGCTCGATATCATCGCCGGCCGTTCGTTATCTAAACGTGAATAATTATCTTCCACGGCGGCGCTAGATCACCGCTGCCCGCTGTATATTTCTTTCGTTCGCCCTTTCCTAATACTCCTCGTCCTTTTTATTTCGCCCGGGCTGCGCAGGCGTTTGTCGCGACGTTTCTGATTTCAGACGGGGGACACACGACGCCGGATAAATAGGCGAGCGAAGAAGCAATTTCGTTGGCGATTGCCGATCGCGCCGAGGGAAATTGCGCCCGACGACGGTGGAATAAGGAGAAGGCCGTTCGCGTTACGCGGCGATCATTCCCCGCCACCTTCTTCGAGTTGATAATTAATGGCGGATACCGTCGACCGACGCATCTGGCTGGTGGAAGGAAAAACCAGTGACGACTTTATCGATAACACTGGACGCCGATCGGCCGATAGCGAAGGGGTAATCAATTATTAATAGCTCCTCTTTTATCCGGGATGATGTCTAGCAGCGCTCGACCCGATCTTTCGTCTCCGCGAACCGCGAAATCCGTGGGCCTGCGTCGCGTTAAGCAGTAACAACAATCGGAGCGAGACTTGAAATTGCCCGACGAAAGCGTCCCGTCGATTTTCGCCGGCGCGATAATTTCCTTTTACGCCCATCCTCCGCGTCGCCGGTCGAGGAAACGCTGTCGCAGGAACTAATGAATTTTCCCGTTAATGACAAAAATAATTCTCGACGGCTGTCCGAAGGTGGGGCCGATTCCTCGACGCAATTAATAAACGTCAGACGTTCCTCGAGCAGGTGCAGGCTTGCACGCGTGCATACCAGAAGAATTGCACCGCGCGATGCATAATTTTCGCCCCTCCGAGGGCCGAGTCCGTGCACGCCACCCTAGCCACGGCGAAGACGAATATCCACCCCCGCTGTCGGGGGACGAAGGGGCCGGTGGTTCGTTGGCAGGAGACCGCCAGGAAGCGATACGCAATTATTGCGCGAGGTGGACGCGGGCGAATAAAAATCCTGGACGAACGGGGGAACGAAGGGTGTCATCCTCTGAGGATTCGCGAGGAACGCAGAGACACCGTAGGAGAGTTCAAGGAGGAGGCAAAGGGATCGCTCCAGATAATGAATAATCTAGGCTCGCGAAGGCCCGGCCGGTGCACGCCATCGGCCAGCAAAAACTAATGCCCGTTCAGATAAATTACCGATAAACCGGCCAGATAACCATCTAGATAACCGAGCGTGCACAAGCGAGTGGCACGCGAGGCTTCGCTCGTGCACACAAACGCGGCGAACGCTCGGCCACACACCGCTACCCATCGCGTTTTATCTGCGCGTTCGCCTCGGCTGTAGATAATTCACGATTATCTGGTGACGTGGCCGAACACGTCTCGCCGTGGCCGCTTTTTATTCGCCCGTATTAAGTATGCCAGCAGATACGCCGCTGGCCACCGCCGCCAGGACGTACACCGTCCGTACGTACGCGCGGGGTATATCCCGGGCCCGATAAGAGCGAGGCATTTATTAATCGCGAGTGGCGATCGTCCGCGAAACCGGGGCCGGCCTCTTTACTAGGCGTATTACGAGATTTCCGCGGCGGCTCGCGCCGAAAACTCGCCACGCCGTTGTTGCGCGTGCGACGCATTGCCCGCGATCCGTCGACGTCCAGCTCCGTTAATCACCGGGGGAATGTTTTATTGGCGCATAAATTTTCGAGCGTCTAGGACCGCGGGAGCGGGAGAGCGCGCGAGCTCAGCGCCAACCCGCTTTCCTTCGCCCGTGGGGCGGTGCTGCGCCCTTTCCGCGCGGAGGGACGAGGCCGCGACGAGTAGCGCCCGATACTCGCGGAGAATAGACAGGCCTGTCGACGCGCGATCCTCGCCGCTATAAATCATCGCTTCGCAATTGAGACGTAGCGTATGCGCGATCGAGATAAACCGTTTGCTGGAATCTGACGAATGTCCAAGGTGAATCGCTCCAATCGGGCGAGCGATTCCAGACCTTCCACTAGGCGACTAGGCGACGGTGGAAGATAATTTCCCGATGCTTCCACGAGGAGCGGACACTCCTGGAGGCGTGCGTTTCCAAGCGAAGTAAGGGAGACGAGACGACCCGTCGCGACGGCGCTATCGGGAGCGTTCGCAGCCCGGTGATCTTGCGATAAATCGTGTCGGGGAGCCGATCATTTTCGCGAGAGAGAAGCCGAGCCCGGCAAGATAAACTCGAAAGCAGAAGCCACCGCGCGACATTCCCGGGATTCGCGGCGTCGCGCCTCGGCGCGGAAAGCGCTAATGAATCGGTAAATTACGCCGTCGTCGTCGCGGAAAGTGGCCGGCCGTGGCGAAACGTCGGACAAGAGCGAAACGACGGTCTCAACCGCCGGCTCGATATCCGACGATTAACGCCCGCCCGTCCGTCGGAAAGCCGGGGATAAATTACGACGATTCGCCGCGATAGTGGTGCGCGTAATAAATATCGCGCGCGACTACGCGCCATAATTTCCCGGTCTGGAGCGCCTCCGCAGGTGTCGTTCACCCAGCTGTACGCTCGCGAGAGCACCTGCTCCCCGGCAGCCTCGTCACCGATCTCTAATGAGCCCTCGCCGATCGAGAATCTATCGGCAGGTAGGAGGAATTCCTGCTGGCTGTCGGACAACCTCGACATTCGTATCGAGCATTCCCGGCGATTTCTCATTTACCTGCCGGAGACGGTAATTGCTTTTTGCTCGCCGCGGGTCCGCGACCTCCTCCGACGGTCGGCCGCGACGAGGGAGCGAGGGCTACGTTTTTAATCCGAAGGTAGATGGACCGCGATAAGAGGCGCGTTTACACCTCCCCGGTTATGACAACGAAATTGCCCGCGCGATTCTAATAACTGTCTGTCAATCGGTGATCCATAATGATACCGATCGGGCTGTTATTAAATTGTCGACCGAGCGGAGAACGGTCTTCCGGCTGACAGTAATAGCGGCGTAATTGACTCGTTTCTCGCGGGTAACTCGCATGCGTGCTCTCAGCGTGCCGGTTGGAAAATTTGAGAAGGCGACGAGGGAAACATAAATCGGGGGGTCCTTGTTAATCAGGTCCGCTCGAAAACGGCAATTTTCCACGGCGAACGAGGACGTCCGACGCGAGGAGAATATTTACCACCGGCCGCGTGCCTATCTCGCCGGATCGCTCGTAAAACTCGTCCAGCCACGAAATGAATTCCCCGCGGCCGGAGGATGGTTAAACGGAACCGCGTGAAAAAGATGCGAGGACGTCGCGAGCAGCCGAGTGTTCCTAGTGTTCTTCGGGAAGCACGGGGAACAGTCGCGGACCCGGTGGAAGGACGAAATCGTCGACGAGGTCCGACCCGAGCGACACCCAGAGCCGCTCGATGCGGCGGGTTCCGTGCGTGCGTTTGACTGTGCCTCGCGAGAGGGGACCAGGGCGAAGGGGGAGCCGAAGGGGCTTACTAGAGCGTTGAAAATTGAAAATTCAAAATGGCCGATATTTCCGGCCGACGGGACCGAAACAAAAAGTCGCCGGCCGTTCATTATGACATGCATCGCTGTACGCGCCGCGGCCGCTGCGATTTGCACTGTTTCGCTGCAGAACGCTCCCGTCGATTGATAGGATGCACTTGGAAAAACGCGCGCCGGCAACGCTCGGCCGGCGTACGGGAGGGCGTACTCGCCGCTTCTCTAATAAATTGTCCCCGATGGATCCGGCGAGCGGAATAAAATTGCGGCCGATATCGCGACGATAGTCGTCGCGTTTCCTCCTGTCGCGAGCTTCGATTCCCGCGCCTCCCGATCGGACGACGACGACGACGGAGTCTCGGCAGAAGCGGCCGGCGGGAATCGAAAGTGGCGTATCTTGGCGGGAAACGAATGCGCGCGGAGTGGCGTATCGACAGGCTTTTTCTGCCGGCGGAGGCTTTCAGGGAATCTCTGGCGTCGACACGGTCGATTAGTCGATCGAGGCCGGCACGGGGATTTCGTAAACGCGAGATAAAAGCCCAACCCCAGCCCACCCGCGTGTCGTTTGCCAGAGGACGAACAAACGGACGAGCTGTCCCGCTCTCTCTCTCTTCCCTCGGCGTTCCCTCTTTTTCGCTGCCTCCCCGTGATTTTTGCACAATGCCCGGCCAGGCGGCGAGGCTTTGTTTTAAAATTATCAACGCGTCGCACAATCGGCCGTCGCCTCGCGTCCCCCGAACAAAGAGCTCGCCTCTATCCCTCCGCTGTCGCCTTGCTGTACGCTGTTTTGCCGCACCTCGTCGCTCTTCACTCGTCCCGGCGCGATTCACCGGCAACTTCCAGCCTCCACGCTTCTTCCTATACCCGGCTGTCAATGCTGATACGCGCGCGGATCCCTGTTTCGTTCCCGCCGTGTCCCTGTCTTCGCGCGAACCGCCGCGCACCGCTTCGTGTCCACCCCGGTGCAGTCTTTGTTTCCGTCGTGCGCGATCCCCGTTTCATCCAGCAGCGGTGGACTCGACGCGACCTCGCGCGAGGAGGAACGCGACGGGTCGGTTGAATTGCGGCGCGTGCGATTTCGCGGGGCTCGTTTAAAAACGCCGATGCTTATCCGAACGGGACGGACCCTTCCGCGATCACGCAGCGATAATCCGTTTACCATCGATCCTATGGGAGATCGTTGTATGACACAGGAGTGATACGTATCGGTCGGTTGTCCGTTGTCACGGGCGTCGTTTACGAATTCGTGTCGTTCCTCGACTTTACAAGCCTCCATCCGACCGGTCCGTCCCGAGAGATGGCCTCGGATACAAGTGAAATATGTCGAGCCCGAAAGCCGCTCGAACAGCGCCCGGCCCTAGCCGGTGGAATTCGGGTTAATTTTCATTCCGCCGTCGGACATCTTCGGCCTCGTAATTAACGAGCCTCGCCCCGGAGGGACCCGAGGAGGAACACGAGGAGCAGCGTCCGCGGTGCTGGGCGCAACGGGGAACGCGGTGCTGGGCGCTCGCAGCAGGCCGGACCCGGGCAACGTCTTCTTCGCGGACGGGATCGCGTGGTCGGCCGCGGGCTACGCGATAGAAATTGTCGATCGTTGGCGAAAAACGAGCGGCAGCTGATCACCGGAACCGCGTTTAAACGCACAAGCGCCGGGCTAATGCTCGCGCGGTCTTGTTGCCGATTTCGAGCCGACGTTCAATCGTTTCCCTGCCACCTGTCCTCGCCGGGCCGCACGCGACCGTCTACGCGCTCGCAGCTGGGAAACGCGGCGAACTTTCTGCCGTGCTCCGCGGAAATTTCGGGCTCGAGGTTTGAACGGCCGACGGACCTGGGGCAACTCTGGCCTGGATTATCTCGGATCTAGACCGACGTTGTCCTAGGAGAGCCGAGATGTGGGATAGAATGGCCTCGGGGTGACCGAGGCCCGTAAACGAGAACGAAGTTGCGCGAGGAGAGGCGAGAAGTCGAGACTTTTAGAAAGGTAGCACGCGATGGAAGTACAGCAATGGCGGCCCGGACGGAGGAGGATGGCAGAAGAGTTCGACGAAGTCAGGACGGCGCGGGGAAGCTAGCCGGCCGAGACCGACGTGGTCACGCGAACGCGACCACGTCGGCTTTATCCGCGAATTGAACAGAACAATGCAATAACTCTAACGAAGCTCGCGGATTCGCCGACTTTCCGAACGCGGCGGCCCCTTTATCAGATACACCTTCGGCCGGCACGCTCGCGCGCAATTACCATTCATGAGATGCTCTATCTCCGCGAGGCTTGAAAACAACGGGCAAAGTGGCCGATTACGCCGACGTACTAATTTTTTCCCCACCCCCCGGAAGGATGAGTCGCGCAAACGCGCCCGCGCTACCGTGTTCCGAAGCCGCTGAAATCCTATCGCGCGAATCATTCGAAGACGAAATCGGGAACAAGGAGAGAGAAACTGCTCGGCGACCGTCGAGCTGGAACGGCGACCACGAGGAAATTATCACATCATCATCAATTATCGTCTCAGGTGTGCCCCTCTTCGAACTGCGCCTTCTCTCCTTCTTCCCGGAAAAGCGTGAGATCTTCCCGGCGGACGAGACGCGATCCAAGAGGAGGAGGAGGAGGAGGAGGAAGCGGTGGAGCGGGTCTGAAAGCGTCGGCGAAGCAGCCTCGATAAACGTCGTCGAGTGGCCGGTCGCATCGTTACTCGGCCGCTTCCGTCGAGGGACGATCGGTATCGTGGGTTTCGTGCAAGGGGTTGGTTAACGAGGAAGCAACGAAACCGCCGAGCTTTCCTCCATATCCGTCTCTTGTTTTTCCTTCCCCGCCGGGCGAGCAAGAAGGACGACTCGCCGCTACCTGGAGCCGCGTCCAGGTTCGTCGGACAGAGAGGATCGCCCTCGACGGAAATCTCGCGACGGTCCTGTCGTAGAATTGCAAATAAATTTGACGCAGCGGCTGCGACGTCGACGGCAATCGAGGCCGGCGATCGTGGAGCGAGCTGGGCGCCCGCGATGTTCCGCCGTATCGAGGTCGCGGAGAGTGTCATCGGGAGGAGATGGCAGGAGGCGGATGGGCTTATTTAAATAATAACGTCGGTGGCTGAGACTTTTAGGAGCTGCCCGTCCCATCCGGCCTTACATGGCACGACAAGATTAGATAAACAGCGGCCGAGAGGGGCCTCACCTGGCTCCCTCGCTTATATCACTTCGAAAAAGGCACTTTATTCCTTATTCAAATTAGTCGAGGGCTGCTTTGAATACAAGCTGGGCCGCGGGCGCGCGCGCGCGCGCGCCCGCCCGCCTCCGACCATCCCCCGACCGGCCATTACAATACAAAAGGATTTCGGAGACGAGAATAGGAGGCACCGGCTTCCTGGATCTCGCTCCCATCGCGAATAATTAAAGGAATCATTTTTTTATTTCCCTCGACGTTCCCTTTCCCCGCTGGACGAGCCGCGGAACGGAGGACGAGCGGCGCAACGTTAGATTTCTCTAAGCACTTTCACCCGGCCGAACAAAGGAACGGCGTCGGCGGCGAGTCGTCGTTTCACGACGGAACGGAAAAGAAACGGAAGACCTTGAACCCTCGGCAGGGGGGTTAGGCTGAATGGTTTGTTGGACGTATCCTTAATGAGAGTCGGTTGCCACATAGGAAGAATGCACACACGAGGCGTTGCATGCCTCCGGTTGAACGCGGGGAAACGTCCCTATCAGATAGCCGCGTTCGCGTTCGCGTTCGCGTTCGCCTTCGAACGTGCGTGCACCTTCGGTTACTGCTTTCGGAAACGGCCGGTATTACGTATGGTAATTCTCTAATTGCTTCATTTCAATCGGTGCCGCGAGTTCCCCGCGCCCGGACGCGACCTCTGCCGCCCCCGGGCAGTTCCCGGAATCGAAGCTGTTCCCGCCGCCCCGCGTAGGAGGCTGCGGGAGGACGGCCGTCGACGGAATTAACACGTAAGGAGGAGGAAGAGGCGGCTCGCAGGTGTCGCTCGGCTAAAGAGGCAATCGGCGCCCGGGAGGCCGCGCGGGGACGCACAATGACCGGATTGCTTGAATTATGGATGGCCGGAGTCTTTGTCGGGGTCCGACACGGTCGAGCAGCGATCACACGCGACCGATAATTCTTGCGCAGCTTTCGGGGCCCCTTAAAGCTTCCACCGTGGAAGCGTACGCGCTCGACGCGTCCCGTCGCCTCCGGGAGGGCGTGGGTGACGCGGGAACAACGACGGCCAGAGAGATTATAGAGGACGATTTGCTTGGTCAACCTTCTCGGAAAGTACTCTCGCGAGTATTCGGCGGCGCGATAATTGCCGGAGCGGTCGATTGAGCGGGCGCATCGCGAGGCCGGGAGGAGCGATTTACGCGCGCGCATTCCGTGGCGACGGGTCCGGGGAAGCGGGGAGGAGGTCGTAAAGAAGGCCGGAGGCACGGCAGAAAGAATGGAAAGGAACGCGAGAATCGGAGCGATTTGCCAATCGGGGTAGACGAGGCGCGAAAGCGCCGGGCATACCTGGACGACAAATGCGGTGCCCGCGGGGGACAAAGGGCGCCGAGTTAAGGATGCTCGCCGATCGTATATTTCCCGCTCGTTGCGCCGCGGCGGCCGCGCGGCATTCGCGGAATGAAGGCGTCCGCCAGCTGAAATCCTTCTCGCCCTCGGATAAAAAGCGGCGGACGCGCGTTTCGATCGCATTCCGCCGGTGGAAAATAAATCAGCAGGAATCTGACGAGCCGCGAGAAAAATTCCCCGGACGATATCTTGATTTTGCGCCCCGGAGTTTATGATTTTCACCGCGATACCGCCGGGGGCAGATTTTCCCCCGCGAATTTCTCGCAAAATCTGCTACCGGCTCGGGCGGGGCGATCCCTGGAAAAGGTGTTCCCTCGGTTCTGGCTTCGGCCGGGAGATGCGAAGCAGCAACAATAGCAATCGGGGATCGCGTCGACTCAATTAGTTCTGTATTCAAATTAGGTTGCGAACGGGGAACGCGCGATCGCTCGCGGATAAGAACGGTGCGTCGCGAAAATTCAAGGCGCACCAGTCGCACGCCGTTGACATGATTAATTCGAGGAGCGGCGCGTCGGGCACGGAACGGGGCGAACACACCCCGATGAATCGGAATCGGCGACGCGGAGGGAATGGCGAACGAGCGAGGAGGAAAGTCCGGATCGACGCTGGACGCGACGGGTTCCCGCGGGCAGCTCGAAAGGTCCGTTTCCTGGCGTGCTTCTTCCCTGCTCGCGTCGAAGCAACGACCGGGAACGGAGGCAGCGGCTCGGGTTCAACCGAACTTAGCATCTGCTCTCTGGGCCTCGTAATATGCGTGCTCGATATCGCCGCGCTGGATCTCAGATGCGTGTCCGCGATATCACGCACTCGTGCACGCGTCTCCTCTCTCGCATTATCCCGCTTCCGCCGTCGTCAGTCCGTCCTCGTCCAACGGAATCGCCCGGTCTCGCTACCGCTGCGATTCCCGCGGCGGAAAAGGCCGGGGTAGCGACGAAAAACGGTGGTCGGCTATCGCGAGCGGAAGAACTACTTCTCTCGCTGCCTAGAGACGGCCGGTGGTTCCTCTTCAACGTCCGAGACATCTTAATCGTTCGCGCCTCGACCGCTCGCGATACCTTATTTTCTTCGACCCGGTCCGTACGATTCGACGGCGGGAGGACGCTGTCGAATCGCGCGCGAAAAAGCCAGAGCACTGCTCGTGGCACCGTAAATCACCAGCCATGGAGGAGGAGGAGAGAGAGAGAGAAAGTGGATATCGTGGGACATAGGTGGGTTCGTGTGCGTTAATTAGTAACGGTCTTAGCCGAAGGGCCCGCTGGTTGTTCGGTACCGCGGGTTCCCTCGACCCTATCGGCCTACTTCCGCCGCGAATACATTATCGGGGTGGCTGTTTTTTCCGTCGCGACGTTTCATTAAGGAACACGCGGTCCCGTCGCTTCCTCCACCCATCCGTTTCGCCCATCCAGATGTCCGGCACCGTCCAACCGACGCGACCGTCGTAATTTCCGAGCAAATTTTCGAATCCGCGGCGATGGAGAGCGCCGAGCGATGATATCTCGATGCGACGAAGTAGTCGCGCGAGGTGCGCTCGCTCGCGCGGAGAATCCGCCGCCACGGTGCGCGTATAAGAATACGTTTCGCCGAGGTATGCGGCAGAGGAGCGGAGCAATCCGCCCCGCGAGATACGAGTGGACGGTCCAGCGTGTTCCCCTGTTATTAGGGACAATTTCCAATTGGCCGGGGGCACCCGTCGCGGCCCGAGCGAGAAGCGCAGCGCACTCCCATATACGTACGTACGTGCTTACGAAAACACGGGCACTCGCGAGCGGGGAGCCACGTAATGTTATGTGCGACCCCGGGGTAGGCGCGCGATGGAAGCACAGCGCTCCGCTCGGGTACACGGTGCCCCAAAAGTACCATTCGATCGTCGCGGCTGCCGAAATAGACGCCTAATTATAATAAATAGAAGCTAAATAGAGGCTTCCGAGGAGGATGCACGACCGGGGGACGGGCGAGGATTCCTCGCGGAGTGCCGTCCCAGCGTTCCCGTGGAAAGCAATGTTTCCGGGACGCCGGGTAGGTCGAGGGCCGAGAGCGCGGCCCTTCTCCAGGTGCATCGCGAGTGTATCGCACGATAAGCAGCGATGCATTTTTGCCACGAGACCCAGCGCCGTGGGCCGTCGGGGCACTTGCGAGTTCGAGCCGGACGCCTGGAGAGGGTGGAAAGGATAAGCGTGCGCGGCGAACGAAAAGGAAGAGAACGGCCGCGATCACGGGGCCGGCGGGGGTGTGCGCGGACGTATTCGCCGGGCCCCGTGAGAAGGGAGATTGGGACGTATAATCATTGTGATTATCTTGTATTAGGTATTGACCACGGATTTGCATAATGGTATCTACCTAGGGCGCCCTCTCCGAGTCGCGTCGCGGCGCACCGATCGGCAAAACCCCGTGGCCCCCTCTTCTTTTGCAGCTTCTCGAGATTCGAATCTGGCCTAGGCTAGAGGCTGCGGGTGTATCGGTCGGGGGAATATATTGGTCGCAACGAGTTTGCGCCTCGGATCGTTTCGTGGTCAGGTCGAAATCCACACGGTTCCGTTCGATATTAAATCGTAGCGAAAGCTGATACGGTGCTCGGGGATAGAAGGGGGGAACGACTCCCACGGGCCGGGTGTTAAATTTGAATACGTCGATCGCGATCGATCCTTTAGGACGCTAACCATAGACTTCCATGGTGGATCGAGTTTCGCGCCGCGAGGGATCGTGGGTGGAGCGCGATCGCCCGCGAGACCTCTTCGCGGTGGAATCATCGGGCGTCCGCGATTTCGCGCGGATGTGACAAGAATTGAGCCGATCGAGACGCGGACTTCCGGAAACGTCCGTCGCGGTGGGGATTCCAGGAGGGCGTTCCGGGAGGAGGAACCAGGTGAGACGGTTTCTACGACGACCGAAGCATAACTGGACAGCTCGAGATAACGATCCCCTCGATCTGGATCACAAAACGCATCCAGGGTCGTGAACGCATGCAGGCAGGCAGGCAGGCAGGCAGGCAGGCAGGCAGGCGGACAGGCAGGCACGCACGCACGCACGCACGCACGCAGCGCAAGATGCCACGCGGAACGCAGTCAACGATCGGGACGAATGAAAGGAGACCTCGTGAAATGGAACGAGACGGAAGCGAAGATTTTAATCTAGCCTCGAACGAGGTCGGCATATGGGAGCTTCGTTCGTGGGACCACCGAGTCGTCCGGCCGGCCAACTAATTAGCGAGCTTGCGCGACCGTGAACCAAATTTTCGTCAGCGGTGACAGAGGGCGGAACTCGAGTACATTTTCCCCGCTGTCCCTCGCCGTGGATCCTCACCTGCCCTCGCCGGTTCCCGTCGACGCTCGGGCGTTGTTCCCTCGCGGCCACCGGCGGGGTGCGTCACAAAGGGGGAAGTCCGTCGCCGACGAGGAGAAGACGCGTAGGCGTAGTTTCCGCGGGGGACCGATGCGAGGACGGTAGGCGTAATCGAAGCTGTTGCAACGCGTACCGATGGACGCGGACGAACGAGAGGACGAAGACGAGACTAGAAGCGCGAGGGTTAGGCGCGGAGGATGTGGAGGAGGAGGAGGAGGAGGAGGAGGATCCGCGAAGGAATTATCGGTCTCTCCGCTTTGCCCACGGGCCCAGCGGGCCCTCGCCTCGCGGAGTAGCTAATGCAAGCGACCATTACTCGGATGGTGAACCAATGGAGAGGATCCCCACGCCCCCTTCGAACTTACTCCGCACAGACGACATGCAAATACGCGCGTGCAGAATACCGAAGGATGTCTCTCCCGTTCTCTTTCTCTTCCTCTTCCCCTTTCGTCCGCTCGTCCTCTCGGCCCTCGGTTCGCCGTTCTCCGGCTACTCGATTTCAGCCGTCGATTCTTTCAGCGCGGTCCAGAGGTGGCCCGAACGTTCCAGGAGTCTCGATCCGCGCTTTCTCCCCCGTTAATTGACCGACGCTCGACGTCCCGCGAATATAGCATATCGATCGCGATAATTGCCGCGCGTCCATCCGTCAGCGTCGCCGGGCGATAACGACGGCGTACTCTTGTGCCCTGCCGGAGATCTCCTGCCCCGGGGCAAGGATAAAGAGCGAAACGGAGCGGAGCGGAGGCAGGCCGAGGGGGTTCGATTTAAAAAAGTGAGACCTGACGCCGGTAAACAATGGGCAATGATAAATACGACGCATTCCCACAGGCCATTATAATCTTATTGTTGGACTTGTTTCTCGTGTGCAGGTGGCGAGGCCACGAAAACGGGGCGGGTAGGGGGAGGCAAGGGACGGGCACCAGTTAGAGAGATATAAACGAGTACGGAGAAGCGACCGGAGAGCCGCTCCTCACCTTCTCTCTCTCTCTCTCTCTCTCTCCCTCCTTTCCGCCTCTGTCCCTGTTCAGCAACGACGTTCGAACACGGTCTTCTGCCTCGCTGCCGTCTCTTCTAGGTCTCACCGGTGAAGCCCCCTCGTCGAGCGCGGGGCACAGATGCCACCGCAGAGATACCGATTATAAACTCCATTCCATTTGTAACGAGGTCCATCTATTTTGGCGCCCAACGCTCGTTGCCGGCCTCTAGGTAGCGCCAGATTTTAATACGATATCCTCCGCATTATCATCCGTTTCGGTGGGCCAACACCCCTCTGCGGCGCGGTGCTCCGCGACGATACGCGATAGGGCACCACGCTCGTGTCTTCGGGGAACGGTCCTCGATGCACGGAAACTGATGCGGCTCGTTGAACGAAGAGGAGCCTCGACGTGGCCCCGACGAGGGAACGCCGGGATGAGGAGGATGGAACTCCGTGGGACCAAAAACAAGGGGGATGAAAGAGCACGCTCGGCAGTTATTCCTTTTCCCTTCGAGTTTCTGGGGAAAGGACATATTTCTCGAGGAGCTGGTGCACAAATCACGTGGCAGCCACCCGGGTGCCCGAGGGACAGAGGTCGTGGGACAGGCTGGTTTTTTTCCGTGTACACGGGGGAGGAATGTCACCTCGGCATTGTCTTAAGGCATTCCTAACGGGAGATTTCTAGCCAGGTAGACGACGACGTTTACGACCGCGGTCCGATCGTTAAAGGGACCCCGCTCGGGGGGTCCACTCCTGTGTTTTATTGAATTTCTCTCGGCGGTCGACTCGCGTTCGGAAAATTCAACCGACGCGAGTAGAGCTCGACGGAGCGCGGATCGAGGGCTGCCGATGCGAAACGAAAGGCGACGTCGGGGTCGAGAAGTCTCTACCTAAATCACCCGTGACGTTTTCCCGAAAAACACGACGCGAAATATCCCAGGTAAAAGCTAGACCCGGTGACCGGGGAATAATGTTTCCATCTTTACACGAGCTGCCCGCGATCCTGCCAGGTAGTTCCCCGAACTCGCCCGTACCCCGTATAATTGGTCGATGAAGATTTCCAAGATTACGCTCGTGAATATTAATCTCCGCCCCGACGAGACGTTTCTGGCTACCGAAATTCCGTGCCCTCGGACACCGTCGCGATCCCCGGTCGTCGAGGAAACATCGACGCGTCGTTTCACGTCGAAACGAACGGCCCGGTAAAATTGTGACGCATCGAAAGCCACGCGTGGGAACGCGGATAGTGGCAGAGGACAGGAGGTCCACGGGGTTCCCGCGGAGGCACCGGCACCGTTTCCCCGACGAAGCGGTGATATATTGGACGGCGCGGTCGCTGCGCCTTCGATTCTGCAACCGGGCGACGGCGACGTTCCTCCCACGGAAGCGCGGTCCAACGAGACCTCGGGCGCCTCCGTCGAATACATATTTATGGAGCCCCCTCCCCCCCCCCGGCAATGAAAATGTTTCGCTCGAGACCAAAAGTAATTGGGCGACGTAATTCCGGTTCCGTGCAGCCTCGCCGCCTCTTCCTCCCGTACGTTTTCAGCTGCGATTCGTCGCGGCATCAAATACATATTTCAGCGGGGAGCATGGGAACCGACGGCACCGTCGGCCTTCAAGGAAGCAGGTGTTGACTCGGTAATCGGCCCGTAATTAGGCTGCTGAGCGATGATCGCAAGAACAAGCTCGGCTATGCGGCCAATGTTCACCTCGGCTAAGCGCTCGCCGCATTCCGCTCCACTCCGGATGCGCGTTGAAAGTGCACGGGCACGCGTGCACGCCGGCGCGGAATCAATTTTTCCAGGCCCGGCCGACAATTAGAGTCGGCCGCGGTTGTAAACAGCCTCGATCACCGGCCGGGTACACCTCGCGACGGCGAGGGAAATAATAAAAGGGGGATTTTTCTGCGCGTCGGACGCGGCCGATAAGGGCGAACGGTCGTCTCGGAGCCGATTCACTCCGGATCGTTCCTTATTAGCCGGGAGATGGGTCGACGATGGGCCGTTTCGCCAGCGATTCGGAGCGAATATTCTCCTTCTAGTTCCGCAGAAAAATCGGGAAACACCGGTTGGACGATGGGGGTAGCTGCGAGAGGTAACGGGGAGAACGGTGCTCGTCAAGCACGGCCGAGAGGGACGCACGGTAATTGAATTTACGACGATTAGCCGGGGGACACGTGGGCCTGATTCCGGGGGACGACGATCGATTCCTCGATTCACGGCCCCGACCGGCGGTAGCGGCACGTTATCGAGGATAATGTGTCCCGACTAATTTAGAGACGTCTCTCCGCTCGGCCCGGTAGATCCTGTATACCTGCGGATGGCATTCTGACTGCCATCCAGTCCTTCTGTCCCGTGCCCTCCCTCGCCCGTGGGTCCCCTCGCTAACGAGGTCCTGCCACGAAGCCGAAGGACACGGGACCACGGCCTGTCAATTAAGGACACGGCTCTACCGGGCCACATTTCTGCCTCTCCTCCGTCTCCTCCTCCTCCTTCTTCTTCTTCTTCTTCTTCTTCTTCTTCTTCAACTTCTTCTCCCCGCTGCTCGCCTCTCGGCCCGCTCTTGTCAGCCTGACGCATGCAGTCGGCGGTAACGCGAGAGCGGAGATACATACGTCGAAACTTTCACATTTTCTTCTCGGATCGCGGTGCTGCGTCGCCGGCGTTCGAATCAGATCAGTGGACGCGGACAAAGGAGAGAAAGGCGTGGCTAGATCCGTGTCGATCGGGCTCGATCGAGCGTGGATAAAGGAACGCTCCACGGAGGATGCGTACGCGCGTCGCCCTCGTCTACCCGAACGGACGATCGGGTTCCGTTAACGCGCCGGGGGGTCCGGCAGCTCGTCTGCGGGATGCGTTAAAAAGCCGCGTACACCCGCACCGGTGCCGGTGGAAGAGTCCCAGCGATTATCGTTCCCCGGCGATCTCTCATTATCATTCCGGACACTCTCCTTCTGCTCCCTCGCGTTGAATCGCTTCCCCAAGGCCGAGCACCCGGTCGGCCCGCCGCGATTTCCTCGCGTTTCCGCGGACTCGCCCGTCCTTCCGGGCCCCCTCGGAGGATACCACGGGCCGGCCGATTAATCGGGAGGGGCCGGGTGGGGCGATAACGACGAGACAATACCGTTTGTTTCTGGACTCGCGGGCTCCATTGAATTGCGTGCGGTCAATTATATTATGTTAAGTAGAGCGTACGCGCAGCCCGTGACGTATCGCGAGGAACGATCTGCTGCTCTAATAACGCATTGTCCACCCTTCCAACCCCCTCGCGTGGCATATTAGCTTTATGCTAATACGCCGAAGATTCACCGGCTCTTTCTCCGATCCAATCTGCCCCTCCCCCGCTCCGGCGCGCGTGGGCAGCATCCAGTGGACCAAAGCTGCGGCGGAAGTCCAGCGCCAAGGTCGCCCGGGGAAGAGGATCCCGTAATTGGATCGGCGACCGCGGAGCGAGCTGTTCTCGGAAAGCTTCGAGTGGTACGGTTTCGCGACAGATTATTGCTCCTAAATCAGCCTATCTTCGGATCAACGGGGTAACCGGACACTCGAGGGATCCACCACGGGGAACGTTAGTCGCCGGGTTTTATTAGGTGGCCGCGATCGTCGAATCGGCACGGGTACGGCGAGCGGTACGACGGGAAACCGCGTGAAATTTGCATTTCTCTCGTCATCGCGGTCGTCGCGACGGCGAGAGAGGAGGGGGGCGAGGGATAATCGTGGCCGCTAATGGAGTTTGGGAAAAATGAAACGCTCTCGACGGGGAGGCTTTTAAATGCATCGAATCGTTGCTAAGTGAGTTCGGGACGCGCGACCAGGTGAGAGATGACCTGCCTTCTTGGCTCCTCCGTTCGACAGCGGCGGAACCAGAGGGAGAGAGGGGTGGCGCGAGCCATTAATTACCGTATCGCCCATTAACCGGGCGATGCTTCATCCCGGGACTGGTTTCCAACGAATTCTCGCCGCGGATATCGGACATAAAAGCGGATGGGTACACGGGAGGATATCCGCGCGCCCTCTCGGGCACCTCTAATCTTAACGACTCGTGTCCACCCGATTGGAGCTTGTTTACAATCTTCTGGGTGCTCGACGGGGATAGCCCGGACGACGGGACGGGACGAGGCCTGAAAATCGGCGCGACCCGACGGCCGCGATAAGATCGAGCTGGAGGCACGTTTCTCGCGCTGACGAAACCAAGAAATTGCCTGGCAATTAAAAAACACGGCCGCCGGGATATCTCTTTCCACGATTTCCACGCGCCGATCGGGGAAACGATGGGGCGCCGACCAACGCGTTTGGAAATTCATTCCGGCGCGTAATCCTTGTACGAGGACGTCGAAGAACCGGCTGGCAAAGTCTCCGGGTTCGTAACGCCGCCGTCGCCGCCTCCGATCGCGAGGCGCGCGATCGTTCGCCGCCGTTCGAGGGCGACAGTACGAACGCGCTGCGCGCCGTCGACGTATCGGAAAAGACGGCTAATTCGTGCTTCTCCGTTGGCGCATTTCTTTTTCTTCTTCGTTCTCCATTTTCGAGCGGCAGATACGATCTGCCCGCTGATTAATGGAAACGACGCGAGTGCCGCGGGGTTCAGCGATTACACGCGCGGCGCGGCGCGGCGCGGCGTATGTACGTTTCAGCAGGCGCGGGCGCACAGCAACGGAGAGTGGCCTTTTTCCGTGCAACTTTGCATGCAACTTGGAGCCGCCGGTGGCCATTAGGGCAGGCACGCGATTCGCCGGATAGCCGGCCAACTAATTCCGGGTGCGAGTGGGTGTCGGGGCGAGGTCGTTTGGAATCTTGCCCGAAACTTCTCGCGAGCGGGCGGGCGGGGAGTAGCGGAAGGATCCGCGAAAGTTCGCGGGGCTGTTTCGTCTCGGCGCGGGTTCCTGCGGGGGGGACAGGGTCGGCCGGTTCCCCGAATCGTTCCCCGATCTCCTCGGGGGTGCCATCTGCCGGTAGTTTCCACGGCTGGATCGGGGGATCAGGAGGCTCGTGGCTCTCGCGCGAGAGCCGACCGCTTGCATTATATTTTATCGGATCGGGGGCGGACGAGAGGCGGCAGAAGCGGGCTCGAAGGAACGAAGGAAAATAGAGAAGCGAGAATCGAAGAGAGGAGGGCAGCGGGCTGCGGTTTATTATTTCGTCTGTTGGAAAGCAGGCTTGTTAGCGGGGCCGGGGGCCAATCGGAGGCGGACTTCCACGGACGCCCAGGTCGCCGGCCAACCAATCCTGCTGCAAAGCGCCGCGAACACGCTACATCGCGTGTCGACGAGCACCTCCTCTCGGCATCGCGCGTCGCCGTGTGTTTCCCTCCGTGGAAACCTTTTACGCAACCTTCCCCGCACTCTCGCGCTCGCCCCGGGTTCGCTCGTCCGTCTGTCCGTCTCTCCGCGCGATTCCGCCTCGCGCGTGTGTCGGTGCACCTCGCGAGCACCTCTCCTCTCCTCACCGCCGCCGCGACCGATGTACCTTCTTCTTCTTCTCGTTTTTTCCCTCTTAGCTTGGCTTCTATGGAGCGAGAACCTCCGACAGCCGCACACTTGTTCGCACTTATCGCCGGACACCGCCGTGGGACACGGTCCGACGGGGTCTAACGAGCGCTCGCCCCCTCGCCCCTATTATCGCCGCTTTTCGATTCGAGCCAGCGGGAATGGTACCCGCGTGCCCCCCGGAGGAAGACTTTGACCCCGCGCGAGTGCCCGCGCCCCGGTGATCGCCGGCCGTGTCCAGCCGCGAAGGAGATTCGCGCGGTCCGACCGGGTCCGGGGCGAATCTACTGCCGCGGCGCGCCGCTCCCGTGCAATATCCGGCGCGATTATTGGCGCGCCAGTCGCAAATTAAGACGTCGTGGGATCTGCCGGGCGCGCGAACATTTTCCACGAGCGACGGGAGTAGCTCGGGGACGTTGAAAAGTCTGATTTGTCGGGGACGCGGTGGGCCGAGTGGTGGCCCGTTCCCGTCCGGTGAATATTTGAAATGTTAATCGCGACGGGTCGCGTCGTGAATGGCTTCCGAGATCGGGGGAATACGATTCTCTGAATCGGCTGACACCTCGCGGTGATGTACGGGCGCACATCGGGCACTTGTTAATTCAGGGCCGGCAGTTCCGTAGGATGCCAATGGTTAATGGTTGTACATTTTGAATAACGCCTTCACACCTCGCCAGAGAGATACGTGCTTCGTGAAAATGGACGACCTGACGGCGAATTTATTCCGCTCCCAGCATCGCTCTCCGCTTCTCGTCTCCTTCGCGCCTTCGCTCGCCGTCCCACCAGCTTTCCTCCGCGCGAAAAGATCCGACGACGAGAAAAAGTCGCGCGCGGCTCGTCGCTCGATATCGGGTACCTGGTCGAACGTTATCAGGTGATAGGCTGAAGGATCGTCCGCCTGCCGCGACATAATGCCCTCGGCCGACCGCATACTGATTCCCAAAATCCACCGGCTAACGAGCCCACATCCGTGGAAATCCGTGCGGCTACGTGATTCGCCTTGGGAATTATCGAGCGCGGCTTTTGATGTTCCACGAACGTCTCCACCGGCGAGAATTTCACGTAAAACCGTGGACTTTCGACTTCCTTGGAATTATGGTAATTCCGTGATGCCTCTATGAGCTCGCGAAACGGGATCGAAGCTGGGGAGCTCGACGAAAATGAAGCAACAAAAAAAAGAAAAAAAAAAACGGGCACAAGACTGCTCGTCCACGAGTACCTACCGTGCGTCAGGCGAAATAAAAGGACTGGAAGTCGCGTCGCGTGACGACGCTGTGAGAACGAACACGACGCCTGGACATAAGCCGACGAATTAATGGGCCTATTTTTTTATTCAGTGGCACTCCGTCCCTTTATTTTATTTTATTTTACGGGGACGGCATATGAACTCCCCCGGTGTAAAACGATCGGGGATCGCGATACCGCTCGGGGGACGTTCGTTAATGTCGCGCCGTGTCTCTCCCCTCGTTTGCTCCTCTTCTTCGAACGCGTGTTACGTGTTCGAGGAAGCTCGGATTCACGCCGGCTCGAGGACGTCCGTCGAGCGTTCCTGGCGTCGTGAACCTTTGCTCCTGGGACGCGACGACGTTCGAGAAGCGCTTCGGGGGTCGCGAACGGTCCTGGAGGAAGAGGGACCGCGATCTCCGAGGGATTAATTGGCCGGGGCTTATTGAAATGTACGACGGGGCGTGGACGACACTCTCCCAGGACCGCGGCGCGCGTGTTTTTCACGACGAAAGTAATGGAATTCTGGTCGCATCGCGAGCACTAGGAGATTTCTATCTGCGGTGCCCGGGACGCCTCGGCACCTCCGCAGCTTCGCGTAACGAGAACACGCCTCCGGTTCCGTTACCCAGAGTAGGTGGCACCTTCCGCCGCGGAATCTTCGGAGAGGAGTATTCCGGCTTCCAGATTTCGACAGCTCCGGCCAGCCTCCCCGGGGGATGGAAAATTCTTCTGAATCCCTGATTCCGACGGCTGTGCACGCACGCCGCGGTCGCTCCGTGCTCCGGTTGCCTCCGGCCGGGCAGAGGTTACGCCGTACGATTTATTCAGCCGGAGAGGAACAGGAATGTCGGATAGCTCGGACATCGCCGGCTCGAATCTAGACACGAGGAGGCCCCGCAGCAGCTGCCAACTAACGGTAGTCCGCTGGCCGTGGAAATAAATTTCTTTATCGATGACAACGCGTTAGCATATCGGTCCTGACCGGCGCGAACCCCGCCGTTCCGCGAGGAGAACCGCGAAATCCTCGACTACGGACGACCGAAAGGGGGAGCTCGAAGCGGCGATGACGGAGAAAGGGATGCGTCGCGGGACAAACGCGAAGGTAACGGGCCCGGGGTAACGAATTCCAGCCGGCGAAACAATGTGATATACGCGGTGCAGAGGTGCGCGGGAGATCGCGCGGAACAATGCAACGGAGCCGTCAGGAGAGGCGGGGGTATTCGGAGACGGAAAGGGAGTCACGCACGTATCCCCGGGGCCTTATCGTCGCGTTCACATCCGCCGCGCGGCCGGAGGAACGGATAGAGAGAAAGCGCTGGGCGGAGAGGGGAAAAAATGCCAGATTCCCAGGATCCAGGCTGGACTCCTTCGGGCTCGCAGTTATGCGGAAGCGACCCGAAGAATTCTCGTTGCATTTACGAGGCTGCGCTCGAGAACTTTTTCCGTCGAACGTTCGTCGGGCCGCGCGCGGATCGACGTTGGGCAACGGAGATGTGGCGCCCGGGGACTCGTCGGAACGGTACGCGACCTGGGTAACACCGCGCTGGATCCGCTCGTGGCGAAGGGGAGCATCGCTGCGGCGCGGATCCCATCTTCTGTCGCATTAGCGTCAGCGGTGGCGCGCGACGCGATCATCGGCTCCGCGAATCTCTCCGCCGTGTCCGCCGTTTTCGACGGGCGGGCGACCGGGATCTATCGCCTAGCTAATTAAATAATCCCGGCGAGCGGCGGTCGCGGCTCGTAGATGGTAGGAACGGGTCGATACATCTCATTGTAACAGGATAAACAGGAGTCGAGACACGGTAGTGGCCTGTGGGTAGTGTGGGGGAGGATGCACGAGGGAGCAACGAAACAGCCGGGGGACGAATAAGAGAAGCAGCTGCACCGTCGCTGAAGGAAGAGGAGGCAGCAACCACCGCACGGTTCAACGAAGAAACAACCGGGCCAGGGGGAGTAGAGGAAGGAGAGGAAGAAGCACGGGAACGAGTCCACGGTAGGTGGAGAGAAGGAGAGAGGACGAGCAAGCAAGAGGAACTTCTAGGGGACTTCTTAGGTTCGGTTCGTGGGCCCACCGGCCGTTGGAATCCGAGATCGCGTCTGATCGCAATTAAGGCCCCGCTCGGACCGCGGCTGTGAATATTTTATTCCAGTCGTCGTCTTTCTCTCCATTCTCTCTCGCTCTCCCTCTCTCTCTCTGTCTCTCGCTGCCTCTCTTTTTCTCTGTGCGCCGGCACACACAGTGTTACACCGTGCATCACGCTTCTTCCTCCTCTCGAACATGCTGCCGCCGCTGTCCTCCTCGCCCCGTGACCGCGGCGGCGTGTGTTTCACCCGCTCGTAATACGGAGGCGAGCCCCCGCCCCCCTATTCCTCCTGCTGCTGCTGCTGCTGCTGCTGCTGCTGCTGGTCCTTTCGGTCGCGGGATCCGCGGGACCCCGGCCAATTCGAAACGAGCGAATTTGAATACGGACGGCCAGGTTCAGAAACAATGGGGACATCGACGGACCACACGGGATGCGAGCAAATGGTCCAACAACCGGAGGACATGCGTTCCGGCAAAACCGCGGCCCCTCGGAAGCACCAGCCTGCGAAGGGGCACGCTGCTCCAGCCGGCCTGCCCGTGGCGATTCTCCACCGTTGCTCGATTTCACGGAGAATCGCCGGAAAATCGGCGGGGAACGAGGAGACGGGGATAATTCGATGGCTCGTCGACAGGAAAGAAAGGGCGAGAGTCTGTGCCGCGGTAGGTGGGAGAGACACACACACACACACAGAGAGAGAGAGAGAGAGAGAGAGAAGCTTTCGTGAAATCGATACCGGGTTGAAGATGGTATCGGCCGGATCCAACACGTGTAACGTACTACCGCGCCGGGACGAAATCAAATTTATTTCGCTGTTATTTCCAGCGGCGGCCGCCGCCGGCTCAGGAAATATGGGAAATCGAAGACCTTGAGGTGCTCCGCGGCAACCGTGTGTAACCGGTTACGCGCGACAACCACGGTCTCGCGAGTTACGTAAATGTATCGGAGAGGACTTTCGACGGGAACGCGGATCGAGGAAATCTCGGTGGTTCGGCGTCACGGAGGGAACGCTATGCGCGTTTAGCGCCTTCGCGTTGCGAGCGTGGATCCCTGTCTTAGGATACGTGACAGGTCACGTGACAGACGGAGATACCTGTCGGGTACACGGGGTGGTCCCGCGTCAAGGGGACTCGCGGGCTCTCCAGCGAAGGACCGGGTCGCTCGTGGGCCCGGTAAAAAAGGCAACAGACGACCGGGGAACAGGGACAACTCATGCAGAATCGCTAACGAGCCGTGCAGACACCCGAACGATGGATGGATGGATGGATGGATGGATGGATGGATGGGTTGGCCCAGAACTCGACCGAACCTTCGCTGCCCCCCCGGCTGGCCCACGTCCGCGCGGGAAAATCGTGCGATCGATCGGTGAATCGCGTGGCTTATGACCGCGACGTTTCGAAAGTCGGGATAGAAGGAGCGCGTAGCCGACGGAGGCGGCTCGATATATCGGATCGAGTTCCCGACTTGGACGCGGTGAACCCCGAGAGAAGATCGCGTATCTGACTTAGAGGAGAGAGAGTCCCCGGTAGCCGGCAGGGATGTTCCGGTAGGTGAGCACAGCGTTCACCGTCGCTACCGCGTCGATTGATTGCTCCGATTGCTCGCGTTTCGTCGATAAGACGGCCGTGACTCCTCTCCGCGCGTTGACAACGAGCCGGACGAAGAGGAACGGGGCGGCACCTTTGCAAGGATTTTAGCTGACCGACGCGGACCGTAATTGGAAACTACCCGCGGGGTCAGCTGAGTTCGGCGGAAGAAGGATTCCGGCGCGGATCGCTCGGCGGACACCGGCCACGGATAATTGACCCCGCGAGACGTCCAATTAGTAATCGCCGCGAATTAATTAGACCCGACCGCCCGGTCAGCGTTTATCGCGGCTATATCGGATAGCGCGGAATCCTCGAATAGGAGTGCGCGCTGCGGCAGGCAGCTCCGAGGATCGACGGTAGTCGAAGATGCGACGCGTCCCCGATGGTCAACGGATTGTCCCCGCCGGAGGAACAGTGATGGATCGATCCCCGAATATGAGGGAATATTTCTGGGAACGGACGGAGGAGCCTCGCGCGTCCTGCACCTTTATTAGATGTCCCGTGAGCGATCCTCTTTTCTTTTTTTTGTCGACTACCGAGAGGAATCAGGACGATCGGCCGAGGATGATCGATAGGAAGGTGTCGATGCTCGGTCGGGATGCGGGCGAGGGATTGAAAAGCGAAGGAGAGCGTGGTCGTACGGGGGACAATGCATAAACTACGAGCACGCGATGCGCGATGCATTATGCATCGCGTGCCCGTCGACTTTACTCCCCCGTGGGAGTGTCGTCGAATCGACGCCCTATTCGTGTCGTTCGCGCCTCGCGGGACCACCAGACTCGCGTCCCGATCGTAATTACCTGTCCGTTTTACTCCTCCGCCCAACGGGCGGCGGAACAAGTGTTTCTTTGTTTTCCCCGACGGGACTCGGATCGGCCCTTGCCCCGGGAGAAATTTTAATCCCGCCGGACGACAAAGGGATTAATTTCGTCCGGTCAGAAAGGCCTTCGGTCTATCCGTGTCTTGCGTTACGCAACGACGACGTTCGAGTCGCTCGGGGAATGACTTTGAGAACGCGGGACGTTCTCGCGCCGCGGGAGCGGCCCTCCTAAACGGTCAAATTACAACTCGGACGTGGCCGAGAGTTTCCCCGTGTAACAGAGCTTTCTCCTCGAAGGAAACCTCCTCGGACTGTCACGATCGCAAATTCCAGCGCGGTATCATGGGCGCGGCGATGGGGGGCCCTTGTCGGGCGTGAACAGAGAGGGCCGACGGGGGACCGGGGCAGGGAACGGCGCGTAAAAGTTTCTCACGTGTCGCGGAGGAAGGAAAGGGCGCCTCGTTGGTAACAAGGAACCCCCCGCGGACGAACTAATTTTCCCGGATGACTCGCGAGGCTACGGCCCCGCGGGGGTCTGAAACAATGCGCGAGAAACGGCCCTCGAGACCCTACGAGACTCGCACGCCGCTCTTGGACTATTCGCTGAATCACCCTGCGCGTCTCGCGGGCCCGCCGATGCCGGGCAACCTATCGATGGCTCCGATCCGCTTCGATCCGCTTCGCGCCCGCGATCGACCGCGCTCGCGGAACGGAGAAGCCAGCGGTGGTGCGAGAAAATTCGGGATCCGGCGAATCCGGCGAGGGGAGGAACGAACGAGGCCGCTTCAATCCCGCATCCGGACCCTCCCGGTGATACCCGAGGGGCGAGAAATTGTTCCCATCTCGTAGCCATCGCTGAGAGCCGACGTCGGAGCGCGGACGAAAAACACCTGCCCCATGCGGAGCAACGCATTGTCCTAATGGTCCCGCTTGTAATTACCATTGTCCCAGCGTGACCACCTCTGGCAGGGGTTTGGGAGGGGGGATGAGGGAACGTATTACGTCGTCGCGACTCGAACGATCCCAATATCTTGTTCGCAAACTAATTAACGATCGTCCAGAAATATCGTCCGGGCCCCTTTGTTTCCCGGCACGTACCATCCGCCGGAACGGAACAGATTATTCGAGTCGCGTGAGCCAAACGGATGGTGTCGTTAGAAGGCAGAAACCCGATATCGCGGCCCGTTCGGCGAGCGGGCGCGCGCGTCCGACGTGGATTCTCGTCACGTAGGGCGAGTATACGCGCCTCCGAATCGCGAATAGAAATCTAACCGCGGTTCCGTCAGGTCCATCGAGCCATTTCGCCTTTC
Source organism: Nomada lathburiana (assembly GCA_963667235.1). Lineage (NCBI taxonomy): Eukaryota > Metazoa > Arthropoda > Insecta > Hymenoptera > Apidae > Nomada > Nomada lathburiana. Next base: position 20,557,569 of record OY763899.1, on the reverse strand, counting down.
GACGAAACTGGCGCCCGGACGGTTCCCGTCCCAAGATGGAAACCACGAGACCGCCTCGAGGAAACGGACATTCGAGCCGCCGCGAATTCGCTCACCGGGGAACTGTTCGATTGTTCGGGGCGAGAAAGAAGCACGAAGGGAACGGACCTTAGGATTATGCGGCGAAGGGAACGGACCAGAAGTGGACGAACGCTTTACATTCGTGGTCGGTTGCTCGTCTTTTTCGTTCAGCTCCTTTCTCTCTTTCTCCCTGTCTCTCTCTCTCTCTCTCTCTCTGCCGCGCCTCCTTCTCGGAAGCTACGGAGATTTTGACGATAACAGGGTGGATCCGCGCCGGTCTCTCGCCCCGTCACCGATCCATAAATCCAACAATTTGTCCGGCCCGTCCGCGGCGTTTTGATCTCGCCCGAACCAACCGGCCCCGCTCCGCCCCGTTTTTGCATAATTATGCCGGACACGGACGTCGATATCGGGCGTGTCGCGCACCGCGCTCCCTCGCGAAGCTTTTCTCCACCCGAGTGGAATCCTCGCCGGCGAAATTACCGGGGGGTGAGGTGGGTCGAGGGGGGAAGCCGTAAAGCGGTTCACCAAAATGGCGCCGCGGTCAAGATGGGCACCCGGGGAACTGGCACGGCCGCGGTCCCTTTGTGGATGCCTCGCGAGGAATTCCAGCGCCGAAAAGCCACTCATAGAAGTCCGCTGGTCCGCTCTCTACGCGCATACAGTCGGGACGGAAAGTATGTTAACGAGCACATTGGACCGTTCCAACTGGCGGTGCCAGTCCCGAGAAAAATATTAATCCGAAGGCAGACGGGATGCTCGAGAAGTCATGCCACACCGGGGCGATAAATAAGCGGCCGGCTGACCGGCCGGTGCGCGTTAAAAGGGACGCTTCTAAAATTTCACGGGGACGTTCGGCGGGGTTTTGGAAACGGGCTTTCCTGATCGAGGCAACGAGAGGGACGGCCCGCATACTTTTCGGCGGGACTGTATCGTGCGTGCGTGTTCCTTGGCGTGTTTTATTCGAAGGATCCGCGACACAGTCGGCGCGTTTTGACGGGCCACCGCGGATCGCATACGAAATCAGCGCGGATCGCTTTACGCTCGAGTCTCGCCTCTCGTGAACGGGCGACGCGGCTCGTGTAAATCGCCCGAGACGCCAATACGGAAAGTGAAACCCCCCCGCTGCAGAATTTTCCCCGGGTGGCCGTCGATGGAAATGAACGGAAGCTTGTTTACCGAAAGCTCGCCCAACGGAGCGGGGTCGATCCATAAAACGAGCGTGTATTATTCAGGTGGGCGACGCGGCCTTGGGAAACGCTTGGCCAGCGATAATGCGCGTTAACGACTTTATCGCGTTCTAAACGGGCTTGCAAGCTCGCGGCCCTGCGAGCAAACGAGGAAGAAATTATCGATCCGCTGGCCGGCCGAGCACCGATGCCGCTCGCGATAAATCTTCGTGGCTACTTCTGACACGTTTCACGTGACCGTAAGCGTTATCTCGCCCGCATGAAGTATGTCGGAAACGCTTTTCTTTCGCCACGAATATCGCGAGCTCACGCTCGGACCGACGCAGCGCCGAAGGGAAAATCCGCACGATTTTCGCGGCAGCCAGGCGGCGGTCCAGTGGAATTCACGGCTTCGCGAACACCTTTCCCCCCCCCGGCCTGCAACTGGAACCGGCCGAGACCGCGAGATAAATTCCGCGAGGCCGAAAATCCACGAGCCGAAGGAGCCGACAGTAATTTAATAACTATCCAGTTTCCACCGAACTTGTGCCCCGGGGACCCGACGTTGAGTACGGGCACTCGGACGAGCGGAGGCGAGGCCGCGATTATTCCAAGGGACGCTCCCTGAGGAAACTCAAGTTTGAGTCGAAAAGCGAGAGAAGGAGGGAAGAGGAGTTTTATCGTCTCGCATGCAGAATCGGCCGGGTGCCGCACAAATTTCGCCGATTCGTATCCCGAAACGGCAAACAAGGGATCCCCGAGGACGGGGCCGCGTGGTAGGAGCGAACGTTTAATATATAAATATGTAAATAATGCGCCGCTGCGAGTATCTCTCATGCGGCCGGGTTCAACCGGTGGCAGCTAACTTATGGCCGGGACCAGGAAGACCGGCTTCAGTTTGCTCATCCATAATGGCGTTCCTCGCTGCGAATCTATCGTCACGTTTTAAACTCCCGGCGACGTGCCGCTTCTCCCTTCCCACTGGGCCGAAGGTATCGCGCGGACCAAGGCGTTTCAGCCCGAGACCCGGCGAGCTATCGTTTGGCCGACTGGCGAAAGCGTTCCCCTTTCGAATTTCCCTCGGAGTTTCCCCGCGATCGGCCCGTTCGAAAATTCCACCCTCGAGCGTTCCCGACGAATGCGAGGCGCTGCGAGGACCGGCGATGTTCGTCCGGCCCTGGGTAGCACGGGGGAGCACCGTAGGTTGACAATAGTTTGGCCAGCGGTGAAACAATTCCGAGGGGCTGGCCGTCGCAATAAAAGGTCTTCGACAGTGGATGTGACAAAAATGAATTGTTATATTGTTTTAACAAATGAAGGGAGACCGGTCACCCCGTTGGGCCCCTCTCGGTCTGTCTCTGTCCGAGCCCGAAGGGCCGTTCTTTTTCGCCTGTTTGCCGTGGCCCTCGGCGTATTATGTATCTGGACCCTCTCTTCTCGAATCTCTCCTCCCCGCCCGTCGTCGTCGTAGTCGTCGTCGTAGTCGTCGTCGTCGTCGTCGTTCGGTCTGCGCCTCGGCTGGTTTTGCCGAGCGCGCGCGAAGCACGTGTTTTGCCAGTTCCTATTGTTTCCTGTATGATAAATGGGACCGGGCTCTCTATCCGCCTCGAACCGCTTCGCGCACCGGCTCCTTTTGGACCGACCGATGCCCCGACGGCTCGCAGAACACCCCCTAGGATTCTCCCCGCGGCTCGATTTTCTACGGGGGCCGTCGAAAATTCGCCGCGGTATTTTCGCGCAGCGTCCTCTCGTCCAGAAAACATTGATATCGCCGCGCTGCTCGTCGGCCGACGGTCGTTTATCCCGCGGGGCCTTGAGAGCGGGGACAAGAAACCCGGAGCATCGCGATCGGGGTCCGAATCCAGAGAGCAGAAAAATCCGGCGCATAACGGGCGACATTCTCGTATCGGCTCGATTATTTATCATCGTTTAATTCAATTAAAAATCCGCGCGTAAAAAGGGCCGAACCGGGCATTCCCGGCAGTCGTAAAGCCCGGGCTCCCCTGCCCTGCCTCCTTTTTTATCCCCCCGCAACCCCCACGCCACAGCCGCCGCCGCGGGAGGATCCGCATTTGGAATATATACGCGACGTCTCGACGGCGGCTCGGTCCGGCGACGAGCGTTAAGTATTAATAAACTGGCTAAGATCGTAATTAAATCCTGGCCCCGCGTAGGCGTTCGAATCGGGCCCCGGTCTACCGTCCGCCGACGAAACCTTTTCGTCGGAGGTCTTTATTCCCGTCGCTATCGGGGCCCGGCCACTCCGCGGCACCGATTAATTTATCACGAAAAACCGTCGCTAGAAAACGAGGACGGCTCGTCGCGCGTAATCGAGCCGGCTAACCGTTTTCAACGAGCTGCCTCGGCGTGCCCCCCTTCATAAATCATCCGCGCAGAAATAGACGGAGCAATTAGACGGGGCGAGCAGCCCGGCGCATTTCCATTCTGGAAATCAATCACCGATCGATACCGGAGGGAACGCCGGGAGACGGATGAACGATCGTCCCTACGGCGAATTAAAAAGGAGGAAAGCTGAAATTGATTAGCGGACGAAAGGTGGCCGACGGACGAGCCGCAAATTATTACACCCTTTTCCCATGGAGCAGCATCGACGGCGGCGATGGAACGGCGCTGGCCGTGCCCCGTTCCTTTTCGCGACGGCGAGTCGCGTTGGGTGCAGCGGGGGGGCCCCGTAAAGACTGGCCGCACACAGGCATAAACATACATAAACACCGCGGATATATATAAGTTGGTAGCTTCTGAAATCCGTGGCTGATCCGGGAGCGATAGTGTTGGGACGCCCAGCGGGCAGTCCTGGCTACCACGGCACCCAACGATCTATGGTCGTGACGAGAATCCGGCGACCATTACCGGCTGGACGGATGCATACCCTCCGAGCGGACTAATTCTTCCCGCCGGCCGACGTCGATATTGCGCCCGCGATCGCAATTCACGAATCGGCTCCTCTCCGCTTCTGAACCAGATCGCCGAAGCTGGCGGAGGATGAGGAGGAGGAGGAGGAGGAGGAGGATGGGCCGCGCCGCTAATGCCGAGGAAAAGCAGCGCCTCGTCGGGTATTCGGTCCACGTACCTGCGACGGATCCGCGCCATAAAGCAGACCGTTATCGCGTCCCGTCCATTGTCTTTCCAGTTAATCTCGAGCGCGGAAAAGACGCCGGGCACCGTTTAAGGAGAGGCGAAATTCGCGTCGGGGGTTCGTCGCCGGGGCGCACGGAAGCGACGAAATGATTGGCAGCGGGGGGCGGGCGAGAGTGCGCGGAGAGTGCGCTAGAGTGCGCGTACGCGAGGAGGGAAAAAATGATCGAACCCGCGGGGGTAATAGGATCCGCGGGGCCCGATCGGCGCAGTTAGACACGATAAATCCAGTGGGGAATTAATTGCCGTTTGGTGCTGTCGGGTCTGGGTCCGATCCGGGTCCCATGGCCGCGCAGCTCCTCACTGTCTCTGCCCGAACCACCCTCCTCCTCATCCTCCTCCTTCCCCCCCCGAACAATTCTATCCTCTTTCCGCGCGGCTACTCTTGTATCCGTGTGTCGTCGCAGGCTCGCATTCTGCGTCCCTCGGTTGGTCCCTCCGTGGCCGCGACTGCTTGACATCCTACAAATAAAATCAGCTCCAGGAATGCCCGCGACGACACGGGGCCTGTGGGACCTCTTCGAGCCTCCCTCCGTTCCTCTGCCTCTTCTTCGTCTATCTCGGAAGTGGCCGGTCGGCGGGAGGGGCAGGGAGAAGAGAGAGAGAGAGAGGGAGAGGATCGCAGGTGGGACAAGGACAAGGGAGCTAGCCCCACGGCCGGAGACGTAATATATGGTAGCCTTAAGACAACGGTTCGGTAGAGGCGAGCTATATACCTGCTGGCTGTCTCGTGGTATCTACCTTTACTCACACCGTGGCCGTGCCCGCCGGGGGCCCGTACGTGTGTCCCGTGTCCGCGGAGTGTGGGAGTCCGTTTCGCCTTCGACGTGCGTGCAGGCAACGATTCCCGCGCCACCTGGACCCCACGGGGCCCTCCTCGATTTTATTCGATCGTCGCGTCGTTCGAAACCGCCGTCGTATCGCCGACTCGAATCCCGCGGGTAATTGCGCGCGAGGCGCAACGTCGCGGGGACCGTCGCTGGTCTAGGCCCGGAGTAATTGCGGACAAATAAATTGCGGGGGGGGGCGCGCAGGGGGGCGGTGGCGGCGGCGGCGGCGTGGAATTCGCGGAACAATGGCCGGGGCCGCGAAAAGGAAGAATCGAAGGCGGAATGTTGTTCGCCGTGCGGAGTTTGTCAGCGTGGAACGCCGCGATACAGCCGAGAATAGAAGGCAGGCTCGAGAGCTTCACGTGCCACATTTGCCACGAGGCCGGTGATTTACAATTGCTTCCCGGCGAACCATGGAATCCTCGCCCCGCGTCGATTCAATTTTTACCAGAAATCCGAGCCGACCCGGCCGTGCCGTGGTTCCGCGAAAAACGACGCGCTTTCGTATTCGCGACAGGTTTCCCTCTCCGTGCAAGAACTCCATCATACCGGGCCCAATTATCATAAAACGCTCCAGATGCCGGCTATAAATTCCCGGCGCGTCCGCGCGGTACGCATTTCGCGTGCCCCGAAAGACCGCGCCGAGAGATCGATCGGGCCCCGCCCGATCGCGTTAACGAACACGGTGGCCCAGAGGGATCGTCCGGCGATTTTCCAAATAAATTGAAACGCCCGGGCGGTTGCCCGTGCGTCCGCGGCGGTCCGGCAAATCGAGGGAGCACAAGTTGAACGACCCACGCGAAAGAGTCGATCGGCTTAACGCCAAGTCCTTCTCGATTCCTGCCAGCCGTAGGCAGGAAAGCTCTAAAGAGCGCGGCGGTCCGGCCGATCCTTAAATCACTCCGGTCACTCAGCCTCGCGGCTCAGATTGATGTAAGGCCGTGTTTTACATTCAATTCAATTGGGCAAAAAACTGCTATCCGTTGCCGGTCGCATTGTGCGCCGCGGCGCTCCTCCTTCGACGGCCGGGCCTTCGTTGCCGCGAGGACCCCACGGCGCAACAGGTAAACCGCTCTCGTTAGAATCGTTCCCGGGGAATCGGTGACACGAAATTGTCATTATCTATCACGCGGTGAAACGAGCCTCCTCGTTCTCCTCCCGGTTCTCCTCCTCGTTCCTCCGCTCGTGGATCCTCGACTCCTCCTCGAGCGATAAAAAAGTACAAACAGCGGGGCGAAGAGAGGCCGCGGAGAGTTTCCTTTATCCCCTCATCTTCGAAAACGCCGGCGGAACACCCTGTTCCGTTCGTTTCGCCCTTTTCTGCTGTTTTTTTTTTTTTTTTTTCTTGTTTTTCTTCTCTCCTTCTCCCTTCCTCTTTTCCCTTTTCCCCCATTTTTTTCCCCCGTCTCTTTTGTCTACCTTTTTTGCCCCGGGTGAGGGACGACCGAGCAGAGAGACCGGCGTGGTATTTTCTCCTATCGGGATCGAATCTACATAGGCGACATTATTCTCGACGACGTCGTTATTCGGTATGCGGGAATCCACGACGCCGCTTTTGACGTAAATTGCGAGGAGCGCCGGTCACGTTTCTGCTTTATTCCGCGGCCGTTCTTATTGCCGCCGAAGGACGTGCAGATATTCCTCGGTTGTCGCGCGACAGCTACGCGCAACATACTTTCCGAAACTCTTAATCGTCTCTAAAACCTGTCCCATTTTCCCCCTTTCCTCCTTCGATCCAGCAAGCTAGGAGAGTTTTTCGTGGATCGTTCGAGCACGCCGTGTCGTAAATTACCCGAAGGCGTCGTTCCGTCTGGGGCCGTGGCCCCGCTCGAATCGGATTCGACGATTCTGGTCCCCGATTGGAAAGGAAGAAAGCGAGATGGACGCTAATTAGCGATTCCGAGAAAGGGGCCCGTTTTCGGTGGAGATCTGGTCCATGGACGAGCGTCCACGGGGCAGATGGCTCGATAGATCGGAGGTGTGAAGACTGCCGAAGAAGTGTAAGGCATTCGAGAAATTCGTCGAAGAAATCGATAAACCTCCCGTGGCATTCCCTGAACGACTCCTGACATAATCTTCCAATTAACGATTCCGCGCTGGAATAAACGGCACGGCCGAGACCTCTCGATGCCGCGTTCGACACGGAAAGCACAATGAAATCGTCAGGGAGCGTGTCGCCGGCGCGAATTCTGGCTTCCACGAGGAGGAGGCTCGCCGTGGGCAGCTCGTGGACAAGGATTTTCAGGGAGAGGACGAGCACGGCATGGGAATAAAACAAGGAGGACACTAATTAGCGATTCCGAGAACCGAGAACACGAACCGTGGCACGGTGCACGGTCCTCCTCTGGCTCCTCCGGGGCCCATAACACGCCGTGTCGGATCCAGCTGGAACCCGTGGCGACGGGATGCACCAGGAGGGGACGAAAGGTCGTGGAGCCGGAGGGAACCATCCGAAACATTCGGGCCAGCTTAGAGTGTCAACTCGTGGAATGCCTTACCCTTGACCCCTCCGCCACTCGCAGCAGCACGCAGCTTTGTCTCCTCGCGCGGGTCCACGCTGTCATCGGTCGAATTTCTAGTCCCGAATTCTTCCCCGACCGTGGATTAACCGCGCGCAGAAAGCTTCGATCGACGTTTCCGTTTGATTAACTTTGCCCGAGCGTTAGCCCCCGACTTTTCTCGGCCGCGCCGGTAAACGCGAAGGCCGCGAAAGCGGACGACCATGATTCGCTTACGAATAAGGAAGCCACGAAGGTTCCGGCGAAGCTGATCGGGCGGACGGCGAGCAGAGTTTCGCGATAGAAAACGGGACGAGAACTCGCCGACGAAACGAATCCCGATAAGGACGGGCCCGGGTAACTCTAATCGCGGGGAAAAAGGGATCCGTGTGAAACGTTTCGAGTAACAGTGTTATCGGACGCGAGTCGTGTTGGACACGATGTGTTTCTGATACCAAGGACCGTGCTACCTGCGCCCAGAGAAATCCTCGAGCCGCCGACCGTTCCGAACAAATGCGAAAACAGGCCCAGAAGATGCTCGGGAACGATTCGGTGAGCCGCAGACGCGTTTCTCCCAGAACCAGCTGAACTCTAAATCCCGAACAACCCGAGGCGAAGCTAAGATCCGGCGAGCGGACTACCGGCGGGGACCGTTTCATTTAATTAAGACTCGCTTTTATTTTTCTGCTAAACTCGTCCGGGCATTTTAGGGTAGCCTTCGTCGATGCCTCGATTAATTTATCGGCCCTGCTCTGCCTCGGATTCGCGGGGCCGTTAAAATCGTGGAAAAATCGCCGGAAACGATCCCCCCGCGATTTTATTATTCCAGTCCGGACGGGCGCGTAAAAGCGATCGTCAACGGTGAGCCACTTTGAAATTCATGCGGACGCGCCTCCTTCGTTACCTTTCTTTTTTTTTTCTCCTCCGCGGCCGTACTTTTCCCGCGAGCAGGCGAGGAGGAAAAAGGAAATCTGTAACGGCAAAGCGGCGATTCCGTTTAACGTTTAACGCGCCGAGCGGCCCCACTCCTGTTGATAATAATTTCCGCGGCGAACGGGTTGCCGCGCTCGCGGCGCGCCCATGTAAAAGAGAACTACTGGATTAATAATCGACGATCAGCCTTCCGGGCAATAGTTGCGCGCCCGCCTCGATGTCCCGTCGCGAAAGCCCCCTTCGGCTCGAGTAATTAAACTTTTACCCGTCCGCCGCGACCGACGCGCCCCGCGACTTTTTCATCTCCGTTGAAAGAGGGAAGCAAGCGAACCCCGGTGATACGGAAAGAGCGCGGCGCGCTTCGAACGAGACGGTTCGAATCGCCACGAAAAGCACGATGATGCATCGAGGGACGCGTCCTCGCGCGAAACAATATCTATCCGCGCCTGCCGGCTAGTTGGACGTGAAACACACGGTGGAATATCGGAGCTGGTGAGGAGACAAAAGAAGAAAATCGAGGGGGCGAGGAGAGTCAGAGGGGGTGGCGGGTACCCCCGATTCTGGGAAACGTGTCCTGCCAGCTTGTTAGGTGTCCCCAACAGTTCTCTAATATATGACTGGCACTCTGTGCCCTTTTTCGAGGGAGGAGGATGAGGGCTGCGAAGGTCCGGAGCGTCGGGACCCGGAGTTTAGAATGCTTACCTGCCCTCTCTTTCTCTCTCTCTCTTTCTCTCCGTTCCTCTCCGTCCCTCGCCGTTCTGGGAGAGCAGGCTGATCGACGCACCCTCGACGAGTATTACGCCATAATTAATGATCCTCCCGCGGCCGAGGTCTATTAGCGATCGATCGGTTTGATCGAATAAGCGATGCTTCCTGCTAGAGCTAAAAAAAACGAGGTCCGCCTGATTTATATCGACGCGGGGCCCCCCCCTCATTGATTTCGCTCGAATAAATTATTCCGGCCGTCCGGTTCATTTCCGTCGTAGTTACGCGCGCGGAAAGCGCGCGGCGATCCCGGCGTAGAAGAGGCAGCCACCGTTCCCCGGGCGCGAGCGAGGCGCTAACGAGCGGCGATCACCTGCGCGAGTCCGCGGCGGACGCGCGCGGTCCACGGCAAATAATCAGCCGTGTAGGTGAGGATGTCCATCAATCCCGGGCGCGAGACCTCCCGCGACGTTTCTCATCTTCTCGCCGAGCGACGTCTCTCCCCGACAGCGTCGTCCTCCTCGGGGGACTTCTGCCGCCGCGCCACGAGTACCCCCGGTGCAAGATTAATGTCCAGGCGCAGCGGCGTTTTTTCGACCGCGTCGCGCCTTCCCCGGGCCCGCGCGGATCCGCGGCGGTTTTCCCATGCCGCCAGTAATTCCCGCAGCACCCCGGGGCACGAGGGGGACGCTGCTTTCGGGAGGTGGAGCGCGAAGTCAAACAGAGGATCGAGATTATCGTCGGTTTAATCCGACGCGGCTGTAAAAGTGAAATTACACCGCCGCGCCGCGGCGTTGAATCGCTGGAAGAGCCCGAGCGAGGATAGAGGGAGGAAGAGAGAGAACAGAGAGCAGGCATAATGCGGGCCTGGAAGTAGACAATGGACACTTACGGGGCCGAGAATGCGATAACTTTATACATGATCGGGGCGCGCTTTGGTGGGGATCGAGGAGGGGGCGTGGAGGATCACGATTTACCCATACAAAATCGCGGCACGTATGCGCGGCCGGTAATCAAACCCATAAATCCGAGGCATAAGCAACCTCTGACACAGATTTTCTGCCTCTTTATCTGTTTCGCGCTGGCCCGCCACCGGCTGTCCGATCGTCCCGGATAAACCTGCTCGTTCGCACTCGATTTCCTTGCAATTATCGCTTCGCTCCGCCGCGGACGTTACTCGAGTTCCCCGCGCTACGTTTCAATCGCCGCGCCGCTGATATTTTCACCGCGGGATCCGTCGAGGAACGAGGCCCGACGTTTCGGCGAGCGTCCTCCAGCGGGTCCTTGGCGTTCGCCGGCGGGAAATTGCAGAAGCCACCGAGACATCGGAGCGTGGTGGACGGAACGCTCGCGCGTCTTCTTCGAGGAGCTTCGAGTGCATGCACGACCACCGTCTATCGAACTCCTCCATCGCTAATAAATCCGAGCCTCAACCAGAATCTGCCTGGAGTGATGCGCGGATAACTGCGGATCCGAGGGCCGTCGAAAAGCTGCTTCGCTGAAACTCTCTTGCGAGAAAATCACGCCGCGAATCTTCCGAACCTTTCTCGCTCGATCGGGTTCCAGTTCGCCGAAACGTTTCGGCGTACCTGGCCAGGTGGTTCGAACCTTAAACGGGGACCGCTGCTACCATCTATCGCGTGGCAGGGAAACCCGTTCGCCCGAACAGTCTGAACGCGCGAGGCGGAAATTTGTTAACAATCGAGGCTCGCGAATAAATCCGCCGCGCTCGCTTCCGAATTCCTCTCCTGGGTTCGGTCCGCTCTAGCCCGCTCTTCCCACGCGGGGGAATCATAAAGTCGTTCGGCTAGTCCGGCAAATCTGTAACGGATAGCTCGACGATTCGATCCGCTTGTTCCTTGTTTCGGGGGTAAACGGACAGCCCATCGATTCGAGGGACTAAAAAGCGAGATTCGAGAACGCCGGCCGGCGGACTTGTCATTGATTCCTGGCAGGCTGTGGGCCAGGGTTGCACCGCGAGCAAGAAGTGTCCCGTAGCTTTCGCCAGGGCGTCGATACTTCCACTTCGTCGCCACGAACCGACTCGCAATCATTCCTCGATGATATGCTCGGCTGTACCGCGAGGATTTCCGAGAATCCGACGTCCAGGACCGCTCTGTTCCCCATCAGCTTCCGTCGAAATATATTCACCCGCGCCGCTAGATGCGACTGAACGGAAAGAAACAATATTGGGACGATATCGGTGAGATTATCGGGGCAGAGTGGGTTCCGGCGGCACGGTCCACTTCCGCCTCAATATTGCCCGCAGACATTTATCGCGGCAATTTACGGGACGGTCCGTAAGAAACTTCGGGCGATTGTCCCGCGGGCATTAATTGCCTACATTACAGGCGCTCCGCGTTAGCCTGAAGGAAATCGAGCGGAACCATCGAACGGGAGAATCTGCTCGAGCGTTGAACGCGCAACGATGCAGATAGGAGGGAGGAGTACGCTCGCGAGATACGCGCACGGTGTATCTGAGAAATTGGAGAAATAGGGTAACGCCGAGAAATTTAATTGCTCCCGCGGCATACGCTGGCGCGCCGTGGCCGGGGCGATCGGCCGAGGGGGACAAAAACGAAGGAAGAAAAGGGTAGGAGGCCTGGGAAAAAAAACCGGACAAAACTGTAACGAAGATAATGAAGGAGTAGCCGTGTGCCGGTGATCGGGTCCATTCACCGGCGAGGAGAAACCGCAGGAGGAACGGCGACTATTATAGACGCTGCACGAGAAGAATAGTGGGAAGAAGACGGGCTCCATGTATTTCTCGGTTTTGTCAAACTTGTATGAGCGCCGCGCGAAGAAAACAAGAAAAGTTCTTGCCGTTGGCGAAACGATCGGGGCAACTCGTGAAATTGCCCGATCCACGACAGCCAAAGTCGTGGCTTCTCTCTTCGTTCGCGGGCATACTTGAACGCGCAGCTCCACGGCGCGGAGCCAATAAATTTTTCGCGTAACCTGTACCAATAAAATGAGATAGCGGGAGTAGAAAGGGAGGCATCGACGCGATCCTGAAACAACTATACTTATCGAGGATCGTGCCTCGCAGGGTCTGATGGAGCCTCGCGTTTTCAGTCCCGCTTCTGTAATTACTATCCTCCTCTCGCGTGTGTACCGTCGGGACCCCCCTTTACTCTGGATCGTGCCGAAGACGACAGCCTTGCCCTTTCGTTTCCTCCCTGGTAAAGTTTCATTCAAACGGTCGGCAAACGCGAAACGCCCCGCGCGATGACCGGCGCGACGCGCACCGGATCGTCCCGCGTTTAAAGGAGGATTCACAGTTCCTCGAACGTTCGGGACGGATCTTTTTTCCGGCGCAGTTGTCGCGGCTTTTGTCGTTTCGATCGCGATAAAGGCATCGGGCAATAATAAACAACGCGTGAAACGGCAAAGTAGAGCCGGGACGTTCCGCGAGATCGTATCGGCGCGTCGCGCGCTAGCTAGCCGGGAGCGCGATCAATCATTCGAACCGGATAAAATATAAAATACGCCGCCGCGGAACTGCGACGGAGACGCGGCCCGTAGCGATGTGTGCTTGCCGTTTTATTTATTTGCTCGGTCATGCAAGTTTCGCGGAATTAACGTATTTTTTGCACGCAACCCGACCGCCAACGGGATGACGGGCGACGGGCGACGGGTCGATCCGCGACCCGAGCTTTTATTATCGCCGGAGCTTAATGGAAGTTTCGCGCGCCAGCATGGAGGCTCGCTGCTTTATTTTCAAATGAGCCCAAGTGGCGCGGCGAGACGGACACCGCGAGATCGAAAAGAGAAAAATCGAGGAGCGAACGGGAGTGGGATCGGGGGCCGCGGGGGGGTAGGGGCAAGAGGGAGAGATGTTCGGGGTTGGAAATATTCGTGGAGCATAATGACGACTGGCGAGTGCATCGTGATGGATGGTATTCGGTGTATCTTGTATCGCGCTAGCGCGGCTACCACTTGCTTATTAAACTGTTCGGTATTCCTGGTGGACGGGCGAGGCGAGCCGACGAGGCCGGGCCATGGACAGCACGAGTTTCCAAGGGGAAGAAGCCGAAGGAGACGCGGAGGAAGATCGATGCTCGTCCCAGCTCGGTCCGAAACTTTTAATAAATGTCATCTGCTACCGAGGTAGCTGCCACGGACGACTCGTTATAAATCGCTACCGTACGTTGCTCCGCTCTTTAGGAGCCGAAAATTATCTGATTCACCGGAACCGTGCTCGGGACGAGAGGCTGCTTCGAAGTTGACTCGAAGCCACGCGAGCCCTTCTTTGCCCCTATCTGGGCCACGAAATTAATCGTGGCCCGCGCGAGAGGCGAACTCGGGGCTAATCGCGCGCTTTGCCGCTGCGAACCAGTCGCTCTGCGGAGCGGAGATGATCCGCGAGAGGAGAAGATGGGCCTGCGCGAGAGCCGAGGGATACTTTTCTGTGGACACCCGATATGAAACATGATTGCGCGTTGCGAACGCAACAGATCGCTACGTTATTATTTTCGCCAGTTATCGAATTAGATGTTGGCTTAACGGGTACGTACTGCACGATCTTCTTCGAGCCGTTTCATAGGCGTACATACGTCGCACAACTTTTGCCGCGCGATAGGAACGAGAGCATCCGTGGCAAAACGGGCCGTCTGGCAACTCGAGAATACTGTTTCCAAATGGGAAGGCAACCCGTGCGAGCGAGGGAGGTCCGATTAATTCCGTGGATCCTCCGATTTGGTACCAAGTAATGATTTGCTGAACGATCCGGGTGACCGAGCGCGGGGACGGGAAGGAAATTTGAAATCGCCGATCTTGCCCCGTCCAGCAGAGCAGAAGTTGATCGATCCGGCGTGATCTATCGCCGGAAGGAGAGGCAGGAACTTGTACGATCGCGAACTAGTGCTGGACGTCGACTTTTGCATCGGCTCGATGCGGCTCAATTTCCGGCCAGGGCTGTAAATTATGCCGATTTCAGATCGCACCATGGATGACGCCCATGGGCTCTCCTTCGACCATCCTTTTCGCTCCCCCGTTCGCGTTCAACCCTTCCTCCGCTCTGCCATTCACCTGGGATCGTCCTCTCTTTTGCCCCCCCCCCCCCCGCTTCTTTCTCTGTCATTCCACCGTCCAGGAATCGTTCTATAGCCACTATCTTCCCGTCTCTTTCCCTCCCTTTCCCTCCCCCTGATTCCCTTCGATCGCTCCAAGTACGAAGATAGGGGTATCCCCGAGATTACGGCTCACTCGTTACTACCTACAACGTACTTACGTTACTTTTAGAACTGCTTATTACTGTGATTACCGGCGCATAATGCGACGACCGAGCGTTCTACAATTTATTATTGAATTGCTATAATACGGACCACGTTCTTGTGTACACGTCGAAGAAAACGTACGGGCTGCGAAACCTCGGCTCGATAGCCGGCCTACCGCGGGAAAAATACAGAAAAACGTGTACTCGAGAAGTACGTGAAAATTTCTATCCATTAAAAGACTACGCTTCCTCCTTCGACCCGTTAGTCCCGTATCCTACAGAGCTCCGATATATTCAACGATACAGTTGAGGGGACTCGATAACCGAAATGCAGTCGGCGTCTCCATTAACATTTTTCCTCCCGTGTCTCATCTAAATCGCGCACTTAACGTGGCACGACTATCTCAGCTTTCCGCGAGGTCACCGCATATGGTCCTGACCATTACCACAGTTGCCCGAGTGTATTACGCCGAGTAAAATTTCCGCCAGGATGCTATGTAACTAGCTGATCGTTCGACGTGCCGGATTTTTCTTTCCTCGAGTACATGAAATGCGGAAGAGGATTCCCAAGGCGGCTTCGAGGCACACAGGCACACACCGAACCTGCTCCCGGTCGATACAGGCCGATGCGCCGCGCGAAATCACCGCTCTCAGTCAACTATCCCTTTAATTCGATGCTAGGCATTGTTGCGTTTGTGCACGATTCCAGCCAGCAGCTTGCAAATACGACGAAAATAGGCACGTGTTAAAGAAATGCAAGGAGATCGATTTCGACAGGGGACGATTCTGTTCTCGCGTGGACGGCTCAGCATAAAATTTACGTATGCTGTGTATCTTTTAACTGGATAACGCATTAACATTTTCGATTATCGCTTTGCAGCGTGAAAATCTCAATGCCGTACATGCTACAATCTTCTACCCATTATCGCGTCAGTTCTGTGAGGTAATTTCTTGCTACCTGTTTGGAAAATAAAACGGCAACCCATGCCAATGGAGCATCACAATTTTTAACCAAGACTGAATGCAACAAATAGTGCTATCATCTATAAAGAAGTGCTTCAAATTACTCAAGCCTATTACAGGTGTATAGTTAATTATTTCACCCTTCATTTGACATCTCATAAATTAAAAACTAATCACAAGCCACCGAGATAAGAGTTTCAAAATTTATCGGTAACGTTGTGTGTGACATGGAAATGTTGCTGGAGCTCTAATCCCCCACAGCGGTCGGTAACAAGGCATGTGGCGCCATCTCGCGTTTGCGGTCTTTTTCGCAGTTTCGCGCACCGCCAAAACCGAATTCCTGGATTGCATCGTTAATTTAAACAATTGCGTTTTTCTCGGCTTCTAGTGCGTCTCTCTTAACCGGGCTTATCTTAAATTAAAGCTACGGACGATAGCTATCTCCTCCAACAGTTGCAACAATATGGCACTTGCGGTTTAAATGTTATTAACAATTGAAAAATCGGCAAAAATACACTCCGGGTTACTGCAATTATCTCGGCTTCTGGAGGCGCTAGATCAATGATCGAGTGCTCAAAATGAAGGTAAAGGATGCCGCTACACGACAATAAACGATTTACAACTGCTGCATGCGCTGTTTATTTGTTATAAACAAATAAATAATTCGTTTAGGTATTGCACCGAAACAATACACGAGGGCCAATCTAATCGTGAATCAGATTGTTCCTTGAATCAAGAGCTTCGATTTGAGAGGTTGTTGATTAAAATCGGCCCAGTAGAACGCGAGATAATTGAATTTGTTTAAAGAAATTATAAACAAATGCGATTACCGCCACTTCTCGACAAGCTACAGCAATGATCAAAGGACATAGATTCTAGCTAGAAGTATAAGCTACGATCTCCAATAGACGAGAACCTTATTCCATGTGACGTTCATTTGTTATAAACAATTAAACAATTAAAATTGTTATTGCAGTCAACTGCATATAGTCACAGCAACGGGGTATTTTTTCTCGTGTAGCTTATTCGTTTCCCTTTCATTTGACATCCCATTTATTGAAAAACAACCTCCAGGAGCCGAGATAACAATTTTTTAAAATATTGTCGGTAACGATATGTCGATAACCGGACAAGTGGCGCCATCTCGTGTTTGCGGCCTTTTTCGCAGTTTCGCGCACCGCCAAAACCGAATTCCCGGATTACATCGTTAATTTAAACAATTGCGTTTTTCTCGGCTTCTAGTGCGTCTTTCTTAACCGGGCTTGTCTTAAATTAAAGCTACGGACAATAGCCATCTCCTCCAATAGTTGCAACAATATGGCACTTGCGGTTTAAATGTTATTAACAATTGAAAAATCGGCAAAAATACACTCCGGGTTACTGCAATTATCTCGGCTTCTGGAGGCGCTAGATCAATGATCGAGTGCTCAAAATGAAGGTAAAGGATGCTGCTATAGGACAATAAACGATTTACAAATGCTACATGTGCTGTTTATTTTTTATAAACAAATAAATAATTCGTTTAGGTATTGCACCGAAACAATACACGAGGGCCAATCTAATCGTGAATCAGATTGTTCCTTGAATCAAGAGCTTCAATTTGAGAGGTTGTTGATTAAAATCGGCCCAGTAGAACGCGAGATAATTGAATTTGTTCAAATAAATTATAAACAAATGCCATTATTTCGACTTGCAGGCTAGCTACATCAATGACCAGTGGACATAACTTAAAGCTAGGAGGATCAGCTAACATCTCCAACAGGTGTGAACATTATTCCACGTGCGGTTCATTTGTTATAAACAATTAAACATTTAAAATTATTATTACAGCCAACTGCATATAGTCACATCAACGGGGTATTTTTTCTCGTGTAGCTTATTCGTTTACCTTTCATTTGACATCAAATAGATTAAAAACTAACCACCAGCGGCCCAGATAATTGCCGTGACCCGGATTGCATTTTTGCCTATTTTTCAATTGTTAATAACATTTAAACTGCAGGCGCCATATTGTTGCAACTGTTGGAGGATATAGCTATTGTCTGTAGCTTTAATTTAAGACAAGTCCGGTTAAAAAATACGCACTAGAAGCCGAGAAAAACGCAATTGTTTAAATTAACGATGCAATCCAAGAATTCGGTTTTGGCGGTGCGCGAAACTGCGAAAAAGGCCGCAAACGCGAGATGGCGCCACATGTCTGATTACCGACTGACTGCACTTGAATAGTGCGCCTTACCATTACCATGTCACACGCAAAGTTACCGATAAAATTTTTAAAAGTTGTTATCGCGGCTCCTGGTGTTTATTTTTTAATAAATGGGATGTCAAATGGAAAGGAAAGAAATAACCTATTCACCTGTAATAGGCTTGTTGATGTATCTTTGTCCAGTTACCCGTAATAATTGCTTTAATTATTTAGATTTATATATAAATAAATATATATAAACCTAACCCAAACCAACAACGCGTGAAATATTTTTGACAACCTTCTTAACAATGGTATTTACATCTCTGAATATTTTTTCTTTCAATATATTTTCCTGTGTGTAATAAGTACGCAGTAACAGTATTCTTCTTTATTTCAGCCTCGTAGCCATTTAGTTTGGACTTTGTATACATATAACGTAACTTTTGATTACTATCTTAGGTGACGCATTCTTCTCTCCCACTCTTTCTTTCGTACCTTCTCTACCTTACAGATTGCCCTATTTCTTACTAGCCATTCCATTATTGCACATCTATCATATATATTTCTGTTTCAAATTCCTAAACTTTCATCTCCTATTCCATGCATCCGATCCTCCATCGTAACCCCCCTAGCTCCTCCTGTACATTGTTCTTCAAATAATCCTCTCTTTCTCTTACGCTTCTAGTTTTTGCCTCCCTTCTTTCTTTTTCCTCTAAATATCCCTTAACAATCTTTCTCTCTCCTGTTAGATATTTATTAATATATTTTTTGTGTGTGCAGGTTTCATGGTCAACGAAATGAAGAGCATTGACCGGCACTTCTGGATTGTGCATAAGATCAAGAAAGAAGATGGAAGAACTTTTGCCATGCTTTAGTTTTCCTTCAGTTATAGTAAATTGGTTTATAAAGTAGTTTCTAACAATTAGCGCATAAAATTAATTTAGCAGAATTGTGTAATCAATTGTTTTCTTGTATATCTTGTATAAGTCTTAATATTACTTCTGTTAGAAGTTCTATTCAATGTACTGAATATAAAATGAAGAGTATAATAAATAATCTACGTATACATAGCTGCACAAGTGCTGTAATTTAAATTTATAAGCATCTACGCATAAAGTACGTAAGTTTTAGTATAAGTTTTGTCTGTAAGATATCTTGTAAATTAACTTCTAAGAATAGTTTGTAAGATATCTTGTAAATTAACTTCTAAGAATAGTTTATAAGATATCTTGTAAATTAACTTCTAAGAATAGTTTATAAGTACCGGATTATTTATGTTTATAGTATTGATTTAGTTGTTGACGTTGCATTGTAATTAGATGTAAAAGAATAGTTTATAAGTATTAGCTTGTAAGTTTCAACTGCAACATTTGTGTAACTTGTACCTTCATTAATTAATTTAAATAAATCTTCAATGAAAAGAATCCTACTGCCTCTCTTTATTTTCACGCCCTAACAATCCTCGAAAAACCTCATTCCAATTCCTTAAACAAGTACTACCGTGCAGGAACTTTAAATGCAAAGTTCACAAGCGGAGAACTTGTAAAAATACACCTTAACACTACTAAATTTGAGTCTAATTATCCATGAATTCATACATCGTTGTCGAAATTTAAGTGCTCGAAAATTCCTGGAACGTGACGACATTTCCTAAAATTGCGGCTATCGAATACCTCCTCGCATATCATATTCTCCTGATACAAATCCACGATGTTCAGCAGATATTTTTGCCAGAAACACGGAAATTTAAGCGCTCGGAAATTCCTGGAACGTGACGTCATTTCCTAAAATTGCGGCTATCGAATACCTCCACGCATATCATATTCTCCTGATACAAATCCACGATGATCAGCAGATATTTTTGCCAGAAACACGGAAATTTAAGCGCTCGGAAATTCCTGGAACGTGACGTCATTTCCAAGAATTGCTGCGGTCGAATACCTCCTCGCATATCATATTCTCCTGATACAAAACCACGATTTTCAACAGATATTTTTGCCAGAAACTCAGAAATTTTGCGCTCAGAAATTCCTGGAAAGTGACGTCATTTCTGAGAACGAATACCTCCTCGCATATCATATTCTCCTAATACAAATCCACGATTTTCAGCAGAAATTTTTGCCAGAAATTCAGAAAATTGAGTGCTCGGAAATCTGGACTTTGTATCAGGAGAATATGATATGCGAGGAGGTATCCGACTTCGGCAATTCTTGGAAATGACGTCACGTTCCAGGAATTTCCGAGCGCTTAAATTTCCGTGTTTCTGGCAAAAGTATCTGCTTAAAATCGTGGATTTGTATTAGGAGAATATGATATGCGAGGAGGTATTCGTTCTCAGAAATGACGTCACTTTCCAGGAATTTCTGAGCGCAAAATTTCTGGGTTTTTGGCAAAAATATCTGCTGAAAATCGTGGATTTGTATCAGGAGAATATGATGTACGAGGAGGTATCCGAATCCGGCAGTTCTTAGAAATGACGTCACATTCGAGGAATTTCTGAGCGCTTAATTTTCTAAACTTTTGCCAACAAATTTTGCAATCAAGACTTTGAAAACGGTGTTATCCCCAAGAAAATTCTGCAGCCAAGACGTTGAAAACGGTGTTATCCCCAAGAAAATTCAGCAGCCAATTTTAATAACGTATAGGACCATTTTTACAAGTTTCTCGCTTCAGGACTTTGCATTTAAAGTTCGTCCACGGTACTTCTTGCATAAGGAATTGGAATTAGGTTCTTTCAAGGATTGTTAAGGTGTGAAAATAAAAAGAGCAGTAGAATTCTTTTCATTGAAGATTTATTTAAATTAAATAATAAAGATACAGGATACAAAAATGTTACAATTGAAACTTACAATCTAATACTTATTCTATCTTATTCTTAAGGAATAATTACGGATAACTAAAGTATGTGGCAAAAGTCTTCTTTTTTCTCTCTTGCTCTTATGTAGGATGAGAAGTGGTGGCCAATGCTCTTCATTTCTTTGCCCGGGAAACCTGCACACACAAAAATATATTATTCAGGTGAGAGTAAAATTATGAGGGGATGTTTAACGGAAAAATTTGGGGGTAGGTGGCCTGGAATTTTAATTGAGGCTCTGAGCTCAACACCTGTAACTACTAAGGGACAGAAAACTGCATTGAATGACCTATCTATGTAGCTACTATTCTAATATGCAGTACCTAGGTGCACCAATAAATGGCGCCTTAGCCGGACCAATGTCCTTAGCCGGACCTGTAACGTTTAACATTACGAGACAAATAAAGGCAATAGATTAAATGGCTTGACTTAATAAAGAGGTATACTATATTTTATCTTCAATATATCATAATTTCAGTGATAAAAATGTATCCAACCTCAAAATATAAACTGTACAGGTTACTCTGTTTCAGAAACATGTAATTTTTTTACAATGAAAGAAAAATGAACTAGATCCCTGCAACTAAGTATGTACTAATGTAAAAAAAACGATTAATTGAACGGTACCGAGAAACAAGCACTAAAAAATGCAGCGAACGAGTTTGCCAATTGTTCCGATGCAATTAGATTCCTCCATTGCGATAAAGATAAGCATGGGAGGATCAATGTTCCAAGAGAGAACATTAATGGGTCGTTCGGATGTATGGCATAAAATAAAAATTTTAAAAGGCACTCAGTACTCCAGGGAAGTAGTGCTGAAAGCTATACTGAATGCTGTAGAACCAGCTGAATTGATACCCGTTAAGTATCAAGTCATTGGAGAAGATACTTTCTTTCTGGCGCGTAACTGTCCTCATGCTCTGGACAAATTGTGCAAAACTAATTTAATAATCAAGAATCCCTATGGAGATCCATTGATATTAGTTGTTATTTTAGGTTACGCGTCCATACACGATCTCAAAATTAATCTACAGCCGTTACTATTAGCGGCATTGACCAAGAAATATCATGCAAGCAAGAAAACTTTGGATTTGGAGGAATTCCACAAGAATTCTGACATGTCTAAAACTGTTTACTGCCCGCTATTCCAGCAGAGGACATTCCACCATGTGTTGAAACTGATAAAGACTGGCATTGCTAACGTAGAACACCTAAACCTTCAGAAAAATTGTCTATATAACTTGTCTCCCATAGAGACTTCTAATTTGACATCCATAAAGTATCTGGATTTAAGGCACAATAGCCTAATGAACATGGAAGCACTTGCTCCTCTAACAAATTTATGTATCGTGAAATTGTGGCTAGATGGAAATCCACTGTGCGAAAATTACTGCAGCTCGCAAAAGTATATAGAATCTGCTCTAAAATACTGTCCCAATTTATTACAATTGGATGGAGTCTGTATTAAAATGTCTGGCCTACCCCTTACATACACAAACTATTTCAAGAATAATAGTAGAGAGGAACTAGTCACGAAATTCGTTCATCACTTTTTTCATTTGTATGATCAAAGTGATAGAACGGTGTTAAGAGGACTGTACGATAAGAACGCTTTTTATTCCATGAGTTTTGGTATTCCTTCGCCTGTAGCCCACAAGCGAAATCTCGTACAATTCACTGCAAATCGAAATTTATTGAAGGCTGGAGATGCCAATAAGAAGAGGCAGCATCTTTATTACGGAGAAGACAACATTTTAGGGGGTCTAAAGAGATTACCCCGATCGTGTCACGATAGGAACTCGTTTGTATGTGACCTGATATACGACGATAGCAAATGTTTAGTTATCTCGGTCAGCGGTTTATTTAAAACTGTTAATAATTCGTCGCAAGTTCTATGGTTCAACAGAACATTCGTTATACAAGCTGGATCTGATTACGAGTATAATATTTTAAACGATCAGTACCACGTGAATTCTACCTTAGAAGAAATTTCACCAAACAATATAGTATCGAGATTTGTTCAAGAAGACGCCACAACAACGTGCTTTAGCATGAGCGAAAAAAAAGAAATTCTAAACAAATTCGTAGAGATAACGACTCTAAGAAATGACTGGTGTCGATCATACTTGGATGAGGCTGAGTGGAATATACGAAAGGCGATTTCTAATTTCTTAAAAGACTACAAATCTGTAGCTGTTCCTGCTGATGCATTTTTAAGATAGTATTATATTATCTGTACATTAAGTCTGTAAATATTGTACATGAGAGTCATTTTTCATTTCTTCTTTACAGAAACTACAATATCTACATTTTGTAATTTTCTTTCAAGTTTTAAAATCCTGAAGTGTAGTGCAGAGAACGGTTGGTAAGGAAGGAAGCGGTAAACGGCGTCGATTGGGTTGCGCCAACTTGTCGTAGATGGCACCACAACGTTACCACTTGCGCGAACTTCAAATGTATAAAATTTTCATTGCGAGTAACTTTCCTTTTATTGTTGCGCTAATGTAAAAACAAATATATATATGTATAGATATATATGTACCATGCGATTCAAGAATAAACCATATAAAATTTAATGCATTATCCTTTTGTTTTTATCAATAACTGTTTGTCTAGAAAACCTATCCATCGCGAAAGATCTTGACTATGTAAAAAAAGATACAAAATAAATTCCTTGATTATTTCAAAGCTAGAAATAAGAAAGCCACTTTGATAAAAACCAGATATCCTTGGCAGAAGAGACCTTTTTTCTGCCAAGTATTTCCATGTTGGGATATACCCAACACCACGACAGATCAATGAGCGCTTCGTGATGTTACTCCTCTGGCATTTAAAGAGAACTCGAGGATGCTCACTGACTTCATCAAAAGGTTATGCATTCAAGGATTACACTGATTATAGGAGACCAAGTGAATGAGACGATGCATTTTCATTCCCTCCCGTTCACAGAATATCCCGTTTCATTGCCAGTTTATTTACCCAACGCCCCTGTTATGCAATTGCCATTTTATGCGCGGTGTTTGCATGTTTGCCTATCGTTAGGGTGACCACCATGCCAAAGATTAATGGAGTGCCTTAATAAAGAAAATTGTCTAGGTGCATTTAATTAATTATACAGCCCTTAAAGTGGCCAACGGAGTGTCAATTCTTTAAAATACGACAATCTAGAGGAAACACGAGGATACGAGAGGCGCATAAAAATGCAGATGAACTTTCTGTGTGATTTATGGGTTGCAGGGTTCGTCGCTAGAAAATTAGCTAAGCCTGAAAGGTCACAGGGAGGATGATCTTCATGACTTGGGCCATTTTACAATGTACTTTTTACTGAAGCCTGTACTTTAATTATCTATTTGTATTGTATGTAAAGAACCAACTGCCATTATAAGAGCAGAGAAAGTAGAGAAGTAACCCTGGCCCTCCTATCAGATTCTCCGGGAGAATTGTGCAAAAACGGAGCAAGGATAGCCTAAACGACTAAACGAATGATCAGAATCGGCTAAATAATCGTCCCCACGTTTTCCATGAAAGATCCTATCTCGAGGAGCGCTTCCCATTACGCAACACGGGCCTTTTCCTACTCTCATGGCAGGAAGATACCACGGAGAAGAAAGAATTCCCCCGACAATAACGCGTGTTACGCGATCATGCGTGTTCTTCGAGCAACTCGCTTTACCAACAATTACGGGATCTGACGGCGCGCATACCTAGCGGTATAATAAAATGATTGTTGTGTTGTGTCTACTGTGAGATCGCCGTTATCCTCCCACGTAGTGTTCCTGATTTCTCGATATTTTTCGTCCCTCGAGAAATGAGAAATCAGGCTGTGTCTCTCGAGAATTCTCGAGAGATTAAAGGTCAGAAGCGGCAGAAGTCCAGGAGGTATGACCCTAGGATCCTAGGTTCAGCAAAAACTTAGTCAAGAACCCGCAGAAGTACAGTAGGCGCGACCCTAGAATCGTAGGTCCGGCTCAAAGTTGGTGAGAACCTGCAGAAGTCCATGAGTCGAGGAATTCTCGGGAAGGAACACTACTCCCACGATACTTTTGCCTGGTAAAAATAACGGCCTCACGCTTATTTCAGGACATGCCCCCGAGCAATTAGAACTTCCTTTGATCGGCTTGCCTGCACAGATTTCCTGGCTCTTCTCTCTCTCCCTCTCTCTCGCTCTCTCTCAAGGTTTCGATACGAAAGTTAAGCTGACAGACACTGGACTGTGCGTGACACTGATTGCCGACTTCGTAATTCACCACGGGACGTAGATCATCGATCAAATTCTGATAACTCGCCGAGAACACGACTATTTCCTTTAGCACGAAGTGTCCGAGAACAATTACTTTCGGAATGAAATTTCCTCCGTTGTCCAAGGAAGTACAAAGTTTTCACTCTAACGTTGGCTAGAGTATTGGACGCCGAAGATCCATTGGGAGGGAATGGCGAAAAAAAATTGGTTTGCGAAAGTGGCAGAATGACAATGCCATTGAAGCATCGAGGAACCTGTTCTGTCTGAACGATATTTCAAGATGTGTAAGATCGATAACACGTCTCAGAGAAAGTCGAACCGAATTGATCCTATGGAAATTTTGTGGTGCAAAGAGAATACGAGTTAGAACGATGATCCAGTCTATCGGAACTGGAAAAGAAAACGAAACGACAGGATTCGAGAGACCGGTCAACGCATCCTTGTGCCAGATACGAGTCGGCAAAGACACATTGATAGCACGAAACCGATCTAGCGATTTCGCGATTGCCACACACATCGTCCCTGTCTAAATCGACGCACAATCCTTTCGTATCGAGAATCGCTCCACGAGCCGATAATTACAGATGCGACGAGAACACATTTGTCGGGCAAAGGACTGCAAGGCGAAAAGGCAGTCGGGTTCGCCAGATTAGCCGAGATACGCGTAATTAAGATGCAGCAAAGTTGCACCATTTCTCCGGCTACGAATACACGCTCCCTACGCTTCCCTCAATTAAATCTCCGATCTACTCTTTCTAATGAAACTCACCTCCTATCACGCAACGTGCCGCACTTTCATCAATTTCCCTCCTCCATTTACATTTTACATTTTACTCTTACACAATACAATCTTAAGATGTTGTTCGTCTTGGAGGTGCACGTGAATCTATTTCTATTGATACTTCTATTTCCGATTTACATGCATATGTGAGGGCGGCCACGAAGGCTGTCGTGGAACGTATACGTGGAACGCGTATAATTTCTATTTTCCTGGTTGCATTGTTGGATCAGGGACTAATTAGCTATCCTCTCACCCGCGTCTCGCACCTGTCCGTGGACCCCCGACAGAAATCTCTCACGGGAATTGCGCATACGTCGACTCCCGCACAATGTTAAACGCATATTTACGTAACCTGAACAGTGCTTAATGTATCGAAATCTCATTGCACGCGGTTTTTCCTTTCGCGTCCGAATTCTAAACGAACGTAGATATGCCCAAACACAAAAAGTACATTCGAGACGCCTAATGGAATGATAGTTTAATGCAATTTTTTCACGAAGAGAGTCAAGACTTTTCCCCGAAGTTCATCAGCCAAGATCTAGCCTCCTAGTCGAAGGAATCCGAACCGGTCGGCTGGAAAGTCTTATAGAACCAACCGCTTGTATAACTTCCACGTTCCAGGCCGCAGAGGCCTCGGCGTTTATGCAACTTTGCTTGAGGATTCGCGCATACGCGACACCACAGCTATCGTCCAGTATGTGATCGGGTGAAAGTTATGCCCCGGCTGTCGGTGCAGCATCGTAACGGCCCGGTCCCATTATAAAATCGGAAGCCGGCCGGGGCAAAGGCGTTCGGGGATCGTTTGGATATTTCGATTTTCAGAACGACCAGAACGTTTTTCCTGCTGGTGGGAAGTATCGATTGTTCTGCTAATTACGCGGAACCATATTGGGAAAGGCGATCGCAGTGCGAGCAGCGTTCCCGATCAAAAGTGGAGCACTTCCCATGGCTTGTTATTGGAAAATGTCTAGAGCCCGGCGGTAAGGTCTCAGTGTCCTGGGAAAGATTTCTCCGGGTCCGAGATAGGAACGAGGCCCGTAAAAATTGTATTAGATAGCCTTGCGTAATTCGTGAATTATAAAATCATCTCGGATCTTGAAAATTTAAAGGCAACGGTACACTCGGCCTGAGGACTAGATTGCATAAGAGTACGCAGCGACGAGTGGATAATTCCCTTTTTCGCACGGAGTTGCGCCGGCTCTGGGCACTGTGTCACAATAACGAGCGGCCCGTAATTAAGACCTCGGTAGTGTACGTTCATTTTACTCACGACAAACTTTTGCGACTTACGAATCACGTTCACGCCGTATCAATGAACCCCTTTCGAAATCTTTTGCACGTGGTTTGCGCAATTCTTCCCGGCGACAATAGAGTCCTGCCACGAAACTGCGAAAGCTAATCTAGCCCATCGGATTTTAAGTTGCGCGGATCTTCAATTAATCGACTTGCTTTCCGCTCGAATCACTGGCAACTATCTGCGGACAGGCGTTGGAAGCAATCGAAGCCAATTAATTGGCCGAATCATTGATCTACTTCCCAGGGGGATTGAATTTTCAACACGAGCCATTGATATCTGCTGAACCAATATCGATTAAAAGTTCTGCGAAGCTGACGTGCACCTGGTCCAAGGTGTGGGCTAGCAGGATCATGGGGGAGGGTCTTTTGGTCCTCGAAGACGGTTAAACGAACCGCTCATAGCTCAGGGGCCACGGGGAGCAACGATTTTCAGAATGATCGCCAAACGAGTCGTGCTCGTCTGGAAGAAGATGCCTGCTCGTGCGCTCGCCTTTTGCTTTCACTTTCTCACGTGGCGAAGACCAAAGGAGAAATCCCCCTCCTCCCCCGCGAATCATAGCGGAATCCTCCGGGAGAATCTTCGCCGTTCCATCATCGATGTTCGCGTGTACAACATATAGCCACGCGTTGCACGGCTGCGTAATTACCAGTACCTTTCAGGTGCACCTATTGAGTACACTGGAAGACTAGCTTCGAGTGAAAAAAGATCAAACAATTGGCGACTCGAGACGTGTCAGTCTTGTTCGAAAACTGATCGTAGTAGGCTTTACATATATTCCCGTTTGTCTTGTTATTCGTTTTTCGTACAAAAACGATGTACACTTGCCGTGAAAGAAACGTAGTTACGACAACGTAATCGATCCTTAGATGCAGATGCAAGATAACGGCCTAAGCGCGTGAGAAAAATATTCGAAGAGAGGAATCCACGTACAAATCCAACACGAGTACTGTGCTGAGGACACGTATTTTACGAATGAATTTACACGTATCAGGAGAAGTTTCACTTTTATGAATTTGCTTTCAAAATTAGGACAATGGAATGCCTACATAATTCCCTGACATTTCATAATGCCCTGGGGATAAAGAAAAGCCTCCCGCCAGGCGCATCAAAAGCTTGCGCAATAAAGATACGTAGGTCAAGAATGCCATGGGACATTGATTTTTATCGCTGTAAATAGACATGTTCTCGCGCGAACACTTAATGGGAAAAGAATTTCGAGCGCGCCGCGCCGATGGAAACATTTAAATCACATAAATGTAATAGGTGCAGGCAGTTTCTCCAGCAAGGAATCAGCTCGTGATTCGGTCGTTCTTCGATGCTGATACCCGACTGCTCCAGTTCCTATTGCTTTCGCCTGCTCGTTCAGCGCAATAAATCGTCGATTCGTGTGGAGGATTCGCTCCATGGCGAATGCACGTGCCGGAGGACGTTCGAGATCTCCTAGCCAGCTTTCACTAGCTCGATTCGAGCCAGCTGCGAGGAGCGTACACGAAGGGAAATAGGAAAAAGGGGAGCATGGATACACCAAGGCCGTGCATATGTGGCTATACCTCTTTTCTTAGACAATTCTGCCGCTTGTGTTAAGAAGATCGCGGAATGGACGAAGTGGTGCTCGCATCTGACGGAAGTCGGCGGCGTTTTTGCATATAGTTAGCACCTTTCTGTATCCGCTTGGGTAACAAGGAACATTCTCTCTCCTCCGAATCGCTATGCAAATCTACGTCACATTGTTCCCCATGAAAACACGGAGAAAAGAGAGACCGACCTTTTTTTACAGCTGTTCTGCAGAAAAGAAAACGTCGTCGAAGACTTACTTAACTTTTCATTACTGGGCCGCTACATTAACACTTACAGTATTCGTCTGGGAGATCTCATCTCGCGAAAATCGTCTGTCCCCGCACCTATAACCCCAGCTTTCTCTGCTACGACCGAACAGCAAACAGTGTCACGCTCTTTGAAACTTCCGGACAAACGCTTGCACCCGTGGGCGTGAATGATATAAGCGAAATGCGCTGTCAAAGATTTCTAGCCAGTCGAGGAAAATTTGCAACAAGTTGGCCGATCGATTCCGAGACCGGGCTCCCACTCTGGCTAAGCTCTTCGGCCTATAGGTGCAAATATCGTGCCATCTACGACGAACAGAAGACAACTTTCGCCCTCCAAGGCTGAGAAGATTCCTCGTCGCGAGCTCGTCACACGTAATAGAGAAGCGAACACTCATTGAAAAGCAAAGTGACCTGCGCGTAATGACGAAATCCTAGTTACAGCCGTGTGCAAGCAATTATCCCGCATTCTTCGATCACCAAAGATTCAATGAGACTCGGGTCGCCGAGCGACATGGAGCAATGCAACGACGTTCGGAAACGTACCGGAAGTCAGAGACGGGTTGGCGAAATTTCGATTGGCGAACTACGACCTCGATCTTCAAATCCCTTGCGTGTCCATTCCATTTTCCTGAACGCTTCACGATCGTCGAGCTATTCGTATCGTCGGGAGGCGGAAAGCATCACGACCAGAGCGTCTGGAAATCCGAGGGACGAAGGAATGCAGAACGGAGCACTCCTTGGATGCGCCTTTTCGACGGATTCAGGCTCGATCTCGAGCTGGCAAAGGGCACCAGACGACTGATCACGGCGTTCACCGGCGATTTCTGTGTCGTTGAAATGCTAATGTACACACTCGAAACTTCGGTTCCCTTTGAACGATTAAATCTTGAATTAAAAGTCGTTACTTACTTTATACTTTGAAGCGACCGATGCTTCGATCGTATCTATTGCATGGATTTTCTAGATCCAGCAGCCTGCAGCCTGCTCTGCGCTATCGAATTATTTAAAAGAGAGAGCTACTTTTACTGCTGTACGCGCATCCAATCGGTCATTTGTCATTGCACAGGGAACTAATCGGGAAGTCCATTTGTCATCGAAACAGCTACGCCTTCTACGACATATTTGAATGCTAAAGATCGCCGGATAGCATCCCAGTATTACGGAATTGGGAGGAACAAAAATCCAATACCTCAAGATTAAACCTACGCGAGGAAATAATATTCTTTGGCTTTCATCGACTGTTTCTCCATAGAGTTCTTCTGCGGCAAGTACCATCTGCCTTTAGTGATCGTGCAAAGTGTGACGTAACAGACAGAGCGTTACATCCTCTACCCCCATCGGGCACGTGTGCCTTCTCCTGGAAAGAGGCCCCTACCTTGTCCACCGACCCCAGAGGCATCCTCCAAGAGAGCGTTCCCCGCTGGGCATCCTCTTCTCGGTCGAGGCGTTCTCCAAAACTCCGCAGTCGCTCGAAGAATCCCTTCGCGAAGGTAACGCGGGACCGTGATCGTTCCTACTGGCCAGAAGTTACAAAGTACAGATTCTATTTCCGAGGGAAGAAGCATGGAGCCCGTTGGAAGAAACTTTATCCTTTTATGGGGTACGTGATCTGGAAAAGTTCAAAGTATAGTGAGAAATTTGGCTCGCAAAAGAGAGTAGCTTTCACAATTCTGCGATTATGCGAGTTCTTATATCTGTGAAAAAAAGGAATCTTCGCGTACCGTGACGATTCGCCTGCTGTCGAGCAATTAATCTTTCTCCCCGAGTAGGACGGCACGGATCGGAATACAATTAATCGACCCTCCTTCTTCTGACACAGTGGCTGTATTTGGAGCCTACGTCCTGGGCCTGCAGCGGCCACCACCCAGATATTCTCAGCAATATATGCCGGAAACTTCCTTCACTTGTCGCAACAAGATCGTAGGAAGCTATTACGCCGACCCCGAGACCGACTGCCAAGTATTCCACGTCTGTGTGTCCGTCTCTGGCAGTATCCAGGATTACAAGTAGGTTTCGCGCGAGGCAAAAATATTTTCCACCCACGGTCCTATTGAAAACTCTGTGCTACATGTATCTGTTGATTTCTAAAGGTTCCTATGTCCAAACGATACCGCGTTCGATCAGGAAAGTCAAACTTGCGCGGATTGGTACGACGTCGATTGCGAGGCGGCCACTCTGTACTATGCCAGCGATAATTTCGATTTGTATAGAATCGGATCCGGCTTGGAATCGCTACATTACGATAGTATAAGGAGTGACGCAGAGCCTCAAGATCACCTACAACGATCCGAGACTAGCGATCCTGTACGATCTTCGGCCAACTCTTTGAATAGAGTGGCCTCGAACAGCAACAGCAATTCGAACGGCAATAGGGATTTACGGGGCAGCAGCAGCGGAAATTTTTATAATAACAGAAATGGCAAGGAAGACGACTACGAGAGCGAAAAAACGTACAATGAAGAGGTTGCACAAGACGCCAAGAAAAAGGCAGGAGTAAGAAAGGTCAGCAGGAAGCAGCAGTACAATGACAATGGCAATAGCAACTACGCGCCATCCAGCACACCTGTACCATCTTCAGCTGGCAATCAGAACACTTACACTGGTTTCTACAGCGGCAGCAATTACAATCAAAGGTCTAATAGTTTCGTATCCTCGACTAGTGCAAGGCCTCAGGAGAATTTCAACAGGAATCAGAATACACAGAGATACAATACACCTTCGTCGACTTACAGGCCCAGCACTAATTATCAGAACAACAATAATTATAATAATTTCCAGTCCCCTAGTACGACAACGAGGACAACTATCTACAACGCTTACAACACGAATTCCAATTATAATCAGCAGAACGCTGGCGATTTCAGTCAGAGTACTACAGTGAAATCAACTAGCTACAACAAGAATTATAATCAGAATTACAATAACGGTGGACAATTCGTACAATCCACAACCTTGCAGCCTAGTACTAACTACCAGGGGAATGATTACACAAATTACCAAAGGAATTACAATAATATCCAGCGTGGAAATGGCAACGTACCGCATCAATCTACAACTGCTGCACCTACAATTTACGACAATAATTACAACAACAACAATAATAATAATAATAATAATAATAATAATAATAATAATAATAATAACAACAATCATGGACAGTATAGGACTGGCACAACTAGGCAAGACAACGCGCAATCAACGACGAAATATTTCTCCAGCTTTGCAAGCAGTAGTTATGCCCCTACAACATACAGCCCAGCTACGAAAAAATATATTCCTAATGACAACAATCAGGCTCAAACATCCGTGAGGAGTAATGAAAGCGGACAATATTACGAAAAGAGCAGTCAGCCAGTAAAAAGCTCATCTCAATATTACGACAGCACGAAAGCGCCAAAGAAGGCTACTCAATATAACAACTTCGACGGATCAAATGGAAAATACTATGCCGAAACGAGCACAGCAAATTATGACATAGCTAGATCCTCTATCGGAATTGGCTTCAGTCCAGCCAGTATTAATCATTTAGCTGAAACACCAAGATCAACCACGCCGGTGCCAAGGTAATTAAATTAAAACTCCTACGTAATAATTTTTAAACTAATAACTAATGTCAAACAAACAAAAATGTTTCCTTGTATAGAAGGATTTCTACAGCCACTACGTACAATCCCAACCATTTTAATTCGAATACTCAGAAGCCACCGCAATCACCAACCACTCAAAGAGGTAGCACCTATGTCAGTGGATCCGCAAGACCTTTCTCTTCAACAACGAGGCTCCCTAATACAACAACACCTCGGACAAAAACCGGAAAGAAGTCAGATTATGATTATGCCTATTACGATAACACAGCTGGTCTAGAGTACGATAGTCTGGATTTGGAACACGTAACCGGAAACAAGGAGTCTACGAAGATCGCAAGGAATTGAGCTTTTTCAATCGAATCCATTAAGAGCACACATCCAGGTCACACAAATAGATACAATTTTCGACAATATTCGAAAGGCTCTGGAAGTTGTTAACTTTGCGAATAATAGTGGCCAGTGTTTTATCAAAATCGGCTTTCGATAATGATAGATAACGATATATTGAAAGCCGGTTTTGTTGTAAAGAATAGATCGCCTTAAGTGCATACTAAAAGCCTAACAATTGCGGTTGCTTCGAGATACCTGTCTCTTTGCTAATTTTTTTTACAGTATTGTAGGATAAAGATTAATGCGGGTGGAACATTTGTCCATTTAGAAATTAGGAATAAGTTCAAATTGTTGTTACTAAAGGTATAAATTGTCAAAATTATATGTTTTGTACATATTATATATCGAGAGGTGTTCAAATTCTATATTATGTTCACTGTTGCATTCTAAAATCCTGTGGACTGAGTGTATATATTATAGGTATTTTAATAATAAAAAAAAGAAGCAGTAAAAGATATTTGATCTTTTGATTATCCCCGCCGAACGATTTCTCATTACATTTCAAAATTCAAATTTCAAATCTCCAGTCATACTAATATTAAAACATAAAATATCCCAGTGAAATATTTTTTTACGGAAAATTACTATGACCTTCAAGAAGATCCCTAGAGATGATAGTGCGACACCGCCTTGTATAGCTACTACACGCTTTATCCAAAGCGGCTCGAAGAATTCGGAATCGAGATGTTTCAATTCTTCAGAACACATTGCCCTTAATTTCCTACAGATATTTAATATTTGCAATTACTCAAATATATTGAAAGGTGCAACCTCAGTTGGATAGGACACATTGTCAAAAGGATAGATTCACCTAAACAACGGTATCGTGTCTGCCCATAGTAATTTATTAAATATTCCTTTACATCGAAAAATGTTGCTTCAACATAAAGCCTATTATTAGATGATATATTCTAGTTACACGTTTGATAGTGACACTGAAACAATAATGAATATGGGTTATTGCGTAATCTATTTTTAGGTTATTACTCGGAAACTCATTTTCCATTCTACGAATGAAAGGAATAAGTACTTTAACATTAATACTGTTCATTTTAGAACCCTTTAAATAAAGAAGAATGGGCAATGTATTGACTTCTGCTGTATCAGCAGCTGATGTAATTATTCCATTATCTCAGCAACAAATTTCACAAACCCAACACCATGGAACACACAAGACCCAAGGGGAACCTCCACCAGAGTGTCCTATGCATAAGACTGCACCAGATATATCACCTCCTATGTATAGTAGCGAATGCCCTATAAGTGATATGGCCCCAGAAGATATTAATCCCCTTAATATGGTTTGTATATCTATTAATAGTGACAACAATAATTCTAATAATATTTTAACGCGCTAAAAATAACATTTTCCTTTACATCATGATTTCGAAATAAATCATAGATGCCTCCAGCTAATCAACAACCAGCACCGGATCAACCTTTCTCGTTACCCACAGAAAGGCAAATCTCATCTATACCAAAAGCAGCAGGGGAAGGAGGATTTTGGGTATATCCTTCGCAACAGATGTTTTGGAATGCTATGTTAAGAAAAGGCTGGCGTTGGAAGAGCGACGATATTACACAAAAAGACATGGACGATATTATTAAAATACACAATGCAAATAATGAACAGGCTTGGCAGGAAGTTCTCAAGTGGGAGGCACTTCATGCGAGAGAATGCGGCACACCAAAATTGCGCAGTTTCGGTGGTAAAGCTAAACAGTATTCGCCACGCGCACGCATTCGACATTGGATGGGGTAAATGTTGACTGCATCGTAAAATAAATCTTCCCTTATATTTTTTGTAATTGATTGCACTAAACACGATGAATTCTTTTTAGATACGAATTGCCATTTGATCGTCACGATTGGATCGTGGATAGATGCGGGAAGAACGTACGATATGTAATAGATTACTACGATGGTGGAACTATCGATGAAAAATACACATTCGCGTTACTAGACGTTAGACCAGCTATGGATTCAGTAGAAAATGTTTGGGATCGCATGAGGGTAGCGTGGTTGCGTTGGAGATACTGCAATGAGTCTGCAGAATCCGAATGTACAACAAAAGATGCGTAAAAGGAAAATAGGAATGAATAGAATCGAGAATTATTAGCTTGTTGATAAATTGCGTGCTCGATTTACGTGTTTCGTGTTAAAGTTTATCCAATGTACGATCTTTAAAATACATACACAAACAGCGTAGTAACATACGAAACGAGAGATTGGATTCGTCAATGTTTACTTTTATTATCTAAATTGAATACGATATTTAATAGTACGCCAGTACCACTAAATCCATGTTCTCTTAAAGTACAAATGAACTAAAACGAAATCTCGTATAATTTACACAAATACTTCAGTACATTGGAAGATTAATGGATTTAATGGTCCGTAAATCAACCATGTATTAAAAACGCATATGTCAAATTAAGAACTTCGACATATCAAGTGATAATAAATACGCTTTACAGAACACTCTGCACTGAATTATTATTTAATTGTCTTTATATAATATAATATGATTTATATAAGTATGTATACAACGCATCCTTATATAATACACTATTGATATAAAAAAATGTGTGGTACGTATTTAGTATTAAACATTAAATCAATGCCTGAATAACAATG
Source organism: Nomada lathburiana (assembly GCA_963667235.1). NCBI lineage: Eukaryota > Metazoa > Arthropoda > Insecta > Hymenoptera > Apidae > Nomada > Nomada lathburiana. Next base: position 20,522,237 of record OY763899.1, on the reverse strand, counting down.
ATGTTGCATCATATGGGAAATGTATCAATAACAGAGTATTTAATATTCGCAATTCCAAATATTAAATTATACCCTGATTTTTTGTATGTGTCTTAAACTATTGAGTCCTAATTTATAAATGCTTTCGAGTATTTACGACACATTTTTTAATTTATATAGATACCATTATAGTTAAAATCATACGGCGATAAATTGTATTTACCGCAATTCACAATTTACATAATCCTACCAACAATCCCTTTTCTTTTGCATACAATCTTTATAAAATTACTATTAAAATTAGCAACAGCTATGTCCACCAAAATATTCACTGGCATTTCTAATACGAAAATAAGCAATGCTGTAATAGAAAGTGCAATTCCCATGGTTGTTCGACGAAGTTCATTGGAGTGCTACTCATTTCTCATAATATCCCTAATTCCATGTTCATTGAAAAAGAAAAAAAATATAATATCTCTGTACAATTGGCATACTAACATTCTACACATTGCAGGATATGCCAGACGATTGACATAGTAGTTAACTATTTACTCCCTTTCGTATTTATTCAACGATGAAAAATCAAAATAGTGAGTGGATAAAATACAATAAATAAATGTCTAACAATCGAAAGCCCATTCACTATATTTACAAAACGTTATAATTACCTCGGAACACCAATTTTGATGAATTATTCTAACATAATTCAAATAGAATTATGAGGCAGATAGCCAGAACATTTGTGAGAACCACAATGGCAGCGGGTATTACTGTGATTGTGGACGGAATTAACAACTCCGTCTGCATAGTTAAAAGTTATTTCCTCATCCATTTCTATATTTCTAGTTGCGAATAAGCATAACCGAGGTATCGGCCCTTCGACTCTGATGGGTACAAGATTAGCATTTGGTTCACAACTGTGATTAGAGTATCGTCCAATGTTACCAAAATTTTTAGGATCTATACACGTGACGATCACACGATCCCCAATGTGCTCAGAAACTACAAGCACATAATTCGTACAAGTTTTATTAGCCTCGACCCTACGTCTTGCTTCCTCAATACCGATCACCTCGCCAGCGTACTCGCAAATGAATTGCCCTTTTTCAATGGATTTAATTGTGAATAAACCAAGCCCCTTTTCGCCACTTTCCAAGACGGTCAGACTATTCAGTGGACCATTCTGTACGACTCTATTGCCACAATTTTCTTTGCATGTACAGTGAGAGTTGCATTCAATTATTGGCCCCGTTGATTTCCCATTTAGTATCCGACCATTGACATAATTAGGAGACCCACGGATACATGAACAATTTGAGCATCGGATTGTGCATGAACAACCCAGTAAATATTCCGACTCAAACTCCTCTACGTCTATTCCAGGCCCCGGTATATTGTGTACAACGTACATCACACCAGGTATGCTATGCTCGTATTCATCTGTACAGGCGTTCGCCTCCATGCTTATCACAATTTTATATTAACGAAAAACCCCCCAAAAAAGTTTGATAGAATCTTTAAGGATAGGCAGCACAAAATAAAGGAAAGAATTGTTTTGTTTTCTCCTTCACGATAAAGAGTAAACTTTGTATTGATAGAAAGTGTTAAAAAAAATGTGTAATTCCAACTAGTCTACTGTCTCGCACTGACCTTTAATAATCCCTCAATGGACGATCTGATTGACTGCAGGGTACTTCCAGAAGGCAGTGGTATAATTTTATATCCCACGTAAATCACAGCCCCCAATAACGAGGCTTTAAGCGTAAATTTCAATATTTTGCTCGATAAGGGTTGGGGAGGCACTCTACAAAAAAAAAAAATTAAAATAAAATGAACAATTTGATATCCACAAAATATCGTCTATGAATTATTGTTTAAATATATATGTTTATATATACTGCATAATAGGCCATATGTCGGAGACTTTCACTTTTCCCCAGTTGTCTACAATTCCATTCATATGTCCTATTCCAACAACTCCCACAACTCTGAGTGGTTTGGACCCTTCTGCTGTAAGACGAACAGTAGTAGCCAATTGAAGATGGTACGTAAGATACAAGTCTCTTTCAGTAACAAAAGTCCTCGCAATTGCTGGATATGACTGCCTCAGAGATTCAATCATTTGATCTACCACAGATTTTCGTTTATACCGTTCTACGTCTTGCTTACTGATTCGTCCATCTAAATGTACCATGAGCCAAGAAAGCTTTATAATCTCCCACCAAGATAGTTCCCGTAATGCACGTTGGAACGTTACGTTAATAGAACGATCCGCCAATTGAATTATACAATTTGGTACCTTTTTTGCCTAAAGAATCAGCATGGAACAGGTCATTAATCGATATTATTACTTCAATCAGTTGTAATCTGTGTAATATGATTTACCTCTTCGAATGCTGTACGAAATTCACCACCCGGTGGCATCCCAAGTTGCTTAACAATATGGGCTATCATACGATATAATATAATGTGTAACAAACCATTATAGGTCCCATATTCTCTCAATATTTCGGTTAAACTTTCTACGAAACAGAATAAATGAGTGGTTTATCAGGATACCTCTGTTTAACTAGACTACTGGGTAAACTTACGATAACTTAGATTTGTTGCATTCTGGTACAGAACTTCCTCGTTACAATTTATTACATCAATTCTGGCTTTACATAACTCTACAACGACTATGTGAGGCTGTACAGCTTGAATGATCTTCAAGTGCAAAAGGGCAGAATGTTTTTAATTATTCATAATACTCCAAAGTCATTAAACAATCAATTTTAACAGGCAATGGGACACAAATATCGTAAAAATCGACTACAAAGTGTTAAAATAATTCTTACGAAATGGAAAGTATATTCCAAATACTTGGGCATTTTTAGGACAATGAAACAAAATTATTTTACCCTTGCAACATCATTTTGGCTTTCAACGCTAAAATGTGCAGTTCCGACTAAATATAATTTTCCTCCTTCTGGCGTAGTGAGCAATGTCACTGTCTCTGGTAATCTTTCATCTATACTTGCATCATATTCTGATTGAACTGTTGCACCGGTATCTATACCTTCAATAATTTTATTGTCGGTAAATGTTAACTGATGACCGACAACATCTGAAACAAAATTAATTTTAATTCAAACCAATGTCGAAATGTTGTACAACACATTACAAATATTGCTGCGATGTACGAACTACATCCTTACTATGCTAAAAAACTTATACAATTAATTCTACTAAGAACGATACCTTGACGTTTTGATAACCTTCTTTTACTTCTGTATTGCACAGGCATTTCAAAAGCACTTGCAAAGTACTACGTTAAAGTTAAACTGGAGCTCAATCAATGGCTTTACATTGATTTTATTATTGTATTAGAGAAACAAAGAAAAGAAGAAGGACCTTGTAGGTCTCTCTCTATGGAAACCTTAAAACATCGGCTGTGTTGAAGTACTGGAATTATCCAGGGATCAATTGTTGAAAATTTTTAAAGAGCATCTAATGACCAAAGACGGAGAATAAATAACAGCGTAAAAGGTAAATATAATAAACATGGTTATCAATCTCATCAATGCTGGCTTTAGCTAAATATCGTTTATTGGTGTAGACTTATCCTCTAATTTTATATCATTACCACCTTGAATTTTGTCCTCCTTGATATCCATCGATGGTGTTATAATACGCAATGTGTTCCTTAAATTATTAATCGATCGTTTATCTATTTACAATTCATTGGAAACGAAATGTTTATCCAGAGCGTTGAGATGAATGTATGTATTATCAACAAATCTGAATTGTAACTTTTTGCTAAGTGCTTGTCTCCCTGTTAACTTTTTGTTTCATTTGGTAGGACTTTTTATACCTGGTAATTAGAAATGCACAGTGTATTATACCATTATCACGATCAATTCGGACAGCTTTCCTAAAGCTGATAAGAAGCTCTGTATGTACCATACGATTGTTAACAAACAAATTATTGGTTAAAATCCATTCCAGCATTAGATTTAAAATAAACTACATATAAAAACGCACTGGTTTAGATAATTAGTTAAAGTATGAAAATCTTGAGAAGTGTAGAAAGAGCTTGTCTTTAATTACAAAATTATGCAATGTAGTCATAACCTTAAAAGCTCACAATGTGGTTGCAATAATTCTACAGATCTGAGTAAATTAAGTCCATATTTTTCTTACGACATAAGTAGACGAAAAACGAAGGACCATGAAATATAACTTAACGATTTTGCAGATACAAATGAATACGACGAGAGAAAAACATTAACAGTAAGATAAAGGATAACCTACTACTATTACCAGCCGATGATGTGGCAAGAATTGTGTGTACGACCGTATTTGCGCTACAACTCTGTCTACCTCTGCTTACTAATATCAATTAGATTAATAAATTGCACGAAGTGAAAGTCAAGTTCCGTTTAATTTTTTCCCTTTCTCTTACTTGTATAAACTAGCTACAGATGAAAGTACACTATTCATACCAATTACTATTGTCGACCAGCAAAGCCTCGATTACTGTCAAGCTTCGATTATTTAAACTCAGTATGTATTCAACAATTGCTTGACAATTACATTTCCATACGTGTGAATTCCGATTAAATTTAGTATACTCGCGGTAACGCGTTAGGCAAAGAATAATTCGCGAACTGAATTGCGATTCATAGCATTACTTACTAAATACTTCTATTCCGAGCAATTTGAATTTATTCACTCACCGATAAGATGAACTCAGGATTGTGTAGAACCGCAAACGCTGAATTTTTCCCGTTCCGATGTGTAAGAACATATCCTTCCACATGATAATTGTTCTAATCCGTAAGCTTGTACACGCTAGTTCATTTGCTACAGTAATGCAGAAACAACAACTATTAATTTATGATTTATGTACAATAATAAATACTACCGGTTCCACAAGATAACGTTATCAATTTAGTTAATAAATGTAGGTTTTACAAGTTTTAAACATATATTTATTATTTTTTTTGTGATCCGCACATTCACACAGTTCTTAGAGCTTCTTATACACCTCGCATAATTTATATAAGTTGTTATTGTTTTGAGCTGCATTCAGTAAAAATAATCTTATTTAAGCAGTAATGAATGACAACACTCGACTTGTGCAAATCTGGAGGTATCAAAATATGTCCTTTAAGTTTTAAGGAAAACGATATTTTTACTTTTCCTCTTTTAAGAGTATCTCTTAATTTTCTTCTTCTTTTCTTTGTTTTCAGAGTTCACTCTTAACAACATAGTAAATCTTTTATCCTGTCTTATAATTGGAAATATTTAAGGCCGTCTTCTTTCGCAACATAGGAAACCACGGTGTGTTTGATCTTTTATCATCAACAACAAGGCTATACTTGCTTCTGCACCTTGTAATAATTATGTGAAAATTACAAACAGCAATCCTACCTAAAAGTACAAACAGGTATCAACAAATATAGAACTGTGTACACAAGTGATAATTGATTTAATTGTTTCTTCACTATATGTATAATAGGATACCTCTGTTTGATTTTGATTTTGAGAAACTTTAATTCGAATGTGAATGTGTTAGCGCACATTTCTATATTCATGGATACTTGTCCATCATGCCTGAACTCTTAATGACAAGGCAAGAAATATAGAAATTTCTTAGAAAGCCATTCTTATGCTAAGTACACATATCAGTAGTTTTTTATATGTATAAGCTCATTATAGTTATGGAAATATTCTATCCTTTTCCTCCTGCCCAAATAATACATACGCAACCAATGGTCAATTTACTGTGTGATACTCAATCCCTGTTTTTTGACTTAAGTCTATCAAATTTGACTAGTATGCAATACTTTTTATACAATAAATAAACATATATATGTATATACATAAATATATGTATACATATTTGCTTATTTATTTATTTATGTCCTATACTCATTAAAACTATTTGCGAATATCGCAATGTAATAAACTTTATTAGTATTTAGTACCCTTTATTATGACCATTAGCAATGAGAATTAAATTCTGGAAGAAACTTTCATGTAAAAAGATTGCGTAAGTAAACTTAAAAGAAGCAATGCTTTTCTTCCATACAATAATCTTTACAAAGCGCATACACTCTCTTCCAAAACTTTCACTTGTATTCCTACTTTGCCTCCTTTAGAAAATAATTCTGTACTTTTTCTTTTTAAGTAAAACCCTATCAAAAGAAGTCCTAAAGGAAGAGCGCAACTATTCATTTTCATTCAGTTTGGTCGTTTGGCCTCGATTCTTTATAATCAAGGTACAGTAAAAAAATGTTCGTTTCTTTCTTGTATTAAATAAAAGGCACCAAGTTTTGCCAAACATTCAGTTTGTCCATAGGAGTTTCAATCTTTCAATTCAGCATTGAACAAGAGTAACATCCTACAGTGGATTCGAATATCATTTCCAACACCGTAACATACGTTCTGATTTTTCCTGGTAAAAACAGGCAATTTGTGTCCTTACATATTAATCTTCGATTCCTTGTAAATTACGTACTGTGTGCATCCATAAGCTTAGTTAAACGATCTATACAGCGGTGCTTTGCAATAGAAAATACATTTGCAACATCAATTCTGTACCTGACAAACTCGCACGCAATTCTTAACAAGTTTATACACACCCCAGATTTCCCAAAACTTAAGAAACATTGTTACGATGTAAATTTCTTTGAAATTACACGAGGGTTAACTTCATTGAAACTTTGTACTTAATTAAAGGGATATGATACAGTGTAATTATATAAATACGTGAAATTTAGACACATCAACTATGAAAAACATAATGGTGTCTCACCACAAAAAAGCAAGTAAACAAAGTTTTAATGAACCTACAGTGTTTAACAAATTACATATACTACAATCCCTACAGAAATGAACATAATAAATTCGAATGTAAGATTTTTTTGGTATTATACCATAAATAGCTATAAATTATCTGCTTTAATTTAGTCAACCCTTGTATTCGAGGAGTAGCTACACAATATATAATTAAACTTAATCATTATAATAAATTACTAAATGCTGTGCGAAAACAGTAGTATAGAAGCATCGTACATAAAAAAAATATGGCGTATGCTTCACCTTTTTTTTAACAGCTTACACCGTGCGACAAATTTTCGTAAAATAATACATATATAACAAGAAAAAAGAAAAACAATGCAGCGTGAAATTTGCAATACGCACCTAAAATTTACTACACAGATTAGTTATTTGAGTGTCTACAAATACAAATCATATACAATAAAATATAGTAAAATTATTTAATAAATGCAAAGAATGTTCGCAGCTTCTAGTATTACAATTTGCAATTTAATCTGTTTCCCTCTAATTTTACCAACTACGCAGTCCTCTATCTGTCACACCATTCGCTTATGTACATTTTACTTAAGAACCATAATGTATATTCTATCAGTAAATTAAAACGATTACATTGTATCGTTATGTTCATTATCTTTCCATCGCTGTTTTGTACTATTCGTTCGAAAATACTGAAAGAATATATATGTAGAGTGCAACAGACGGCTTATAACAGAACTTTTACATAGCTCGATGTATAATGAATAAATCGCATTAAAAAATATGAATGTCGGAAATATCTAAAACTCGTATGATTATACTTTTATAGTAATCTAATTTGCATCTGCTCCAGTAGGAATAGTTACTTTATTTTCTTTTGACAACACCGTCAGCAGGGCGGATTTCATAAAATGGTATTCGAGTATTTGTGCAAAATAGAATCCATCGATATGAGTGAAGGATGACGTGTACTTCCCAGTCAAAAACTTTCTCTCTGTTTGCACAAAATGATCTTTCCTATTTCATCGCTCACTCGACGTTATTTTTTAAATATACTTTAATAAATAAAGTACATGTAAAGGTACAACTTGAAAGTTGTAATCATATCATATCTCAGTAATTTGAATACCTCGATAGAGCTTGTTTTTTTTATATTTAAAATGAAATATTTGATTATTTTTAAAACATGAAAGGAAAATAAAGTTATAGTCGGGTAAGCTTTTAGTATTGTATCCTATAAGGACATGAGAAATTCATGGTCCCACAGATATTTCAAAGATGTTTCGACTAGATGATAGATTAACATACTAAACATCGTGCCAGCGATACCTTATACTTGAATCCTAGGCTTGTATGAAACAAGATTGCAGTACCTCATATTCCTACACGTTATATCACACAACTTACTTAGATTGTATACGTTCTGGGCGTTCATTATGCAAAAATCTTCTTTGTTATGTCATTAAACAATAAGATTTCATCTTATAAAAAATTATAATTTATGGGACTAGTGTGTTAGTAGGCCTGCATGCTCTTGTGCTAACGTTTCATTCTCAGGTGCTACTGGCTTATTTCCAAAACTAAAAGGTGTAGACGCGCAGTTAGCTTAGTTTCATACGCTTTGGTTGACTCGTGTTGGATGTGTCTGAAACACAGATTTCTGAAATTAAGAAAATTCATGCAGTTAAAGAAAACTTGGAAAAAATATTACAACAAAATAATTCACCTCCGTTGGAAGTAGCCCCGAACACGCTAACTAATGAGCAATTTTGACTTTTCTGAAAGGTAATATGGTCAGTAATTAATCTGTCACTCGTTAAAAATATTATATACATTTCTTAAGCGTACGCACATCTCCCATTACTGCTATCGGTGTTGTTCCTGTGGCAACTGCTACTTGATGCTCGATCAAGTAAAACATGTATTCGTCGTACAGTAATCGAATAAGATGAAAAGACCCGAAACTAGCTGCACTTCTTAAAGTTAAGTCGCGAATAACCATGGAACTATTTAACAAACAATTAAATTCGTAAGAAATTGGCCACAGAATTCCGCATAGTATAGATTATAATTACCTGTAGAAGGACCATTTGAGCAGAAATTGCCGAGCAGCTTTTGCAAATGTGGGTTTCTCTTCGAATGGTTTGAGAACTTGCGTTACGACGCTTTTCAACCAAATTGCCCAGTCTTCTAATGAATTTTGTTGTTGTAATGTTACTTTAAAATCTGCTTCCAGACGTTGTACCATTGCGTAATCGCACTGGCACACCCAAGAAGCCTGCTCTTGTACGTTATGAAAGTCAACGCGATTCAGATCGGCCAGCATTTGATTTATTTGACTAGAATTTTGAAGCACTGCGCGTGCTGCTTGAGCAAGGTGATTCAACGATGTATAACGCCTCAGGGTCTGAGCAAACGCGGATACAGCAGTCAACTGCAAAGTAATAATGTTGCACAAGGGAGAAAGAAATATTTAACCATTGTATTTTTCTATTACCTTTATCTGCGTCATTTCTTCAGGACAATCAGCCATTGCTGAGGTCAACCATGATTCCAGACCTTTCGCAAAATTTCGAATAGACTGCGTTAGTGAACCTGAAGATAAAAATCATCAATAAAATACCGTAAAGCCAGAGCAAATATACAAAAAAGGGATGAATGAAACTCACTTGGTATAGGTCGCAAGACATTAGGCATTAATACTTCTACCAAATTTTGGTAAAACGTATAGTCAACTTTTCTAATGAAATCTTGAACCTCTGAACATTTACACATCTGATATAACTTAGTCCTGAATAAACGTAATATTATTAAACATTGTTTTACAATTTGTTTCAAAAGAATATCTATTTTATCATCTTACTTCGATAAATATTTTTCCTCTTCGCATTCATCACCGTTATTATTGTCTTGGCTGCGCCAAAATTCTCTCCAAAGGCTCTCCACAGTGGCAAATTCAAAGTTTAGAACAGCATCTAAAAAGGCTTCGCAATGTTCTCTATATATGCTACGGAACGTATCGATATCTTCCAGTGTACAATCTTCCGGAAGGGATGAACCATGTCCAACAATTATTACAGGAAATTCTGGAATAGCCCCACTCGCCTCACCAAGGTATTGGTGATACTGCGGTGGTGAATTGTTCGACGAAATATTTGCATTCGAATGCGTATTATTCTCGTATGCAGTATCCTGCTTTTGATTCACGAATTTAAATCGTTTTGCTTGCGAGTTCGCACTCTGTTGTTGACGGGGTGTTCCATCCTCATTTAGCAGGACCAGTGGAGAACTGGGCTTAACACGAATCCCATAGTAATGATACTTGGAATTCCCCCTACAAAAAATTATCATATTTGTTGATAAATGATAGTATAATAGGAAATGCAATAAAAAAGAAATAAAACTTCGTCGTTACCGTGTACCCAATCTTCTCGTCCGTAGACCCAAAAAGACGGAACGTATTAGCTTTCCAAAACTTGCAGCATTTACAGGATCTAATTTATTTTCTGAACAGTGACGCAGATAATGATTGTAAAGGGTAGATCTTGGAAGGGAAACACCATCAGCAGTTTCGTAATTTTCGAGCAACCAATGGACCTATGTAAATCAGAATTATGAGGAACTGTAAAATCTGTACTTCCCCCACAAATGAATTGCACACACAACGAAATACTAGATACAATACTAACACATCGATCAGCATAAAACGATACTAAAACTACATGTACATCTACAATTACTATTCATGATTATGTTAGAGAAAATGTTCCTTAAGTTATTGCAGAACTGAACTAAATTTTCGACTGATACAAGAAAGCATTCCTAATGAAGCAGATGAACATGCTACAAAAAATTAATAGTTGCCAAGCCTGCAAATGGGGATATGTTTCAGCTTACTGTTGCTTGAGAAACTCTAGTGGCATGCGTCATGTTTGCAGCTGCAGCTGCAGCATCTTCCACAGTGACAGCTGTACCTCCTGAATTACCACTGATCAAGTATGCCCCTCCACCCCCGCTAACCACAGTTTCCTATCAAACCCAAGATACCAATACCTTATTAAACCCCAATTTTAGGACTTTCATTCGCTGTCCAATTATTGTTTTAGAATAACAAGATATACATTTTATCATTAAATCAAATTTATCTCCCGCCGAAAATTGTATCTACAAAATCCGTGTTATTCTTAAAAGCAATGAGAACTATGAACATGCATTGCCATTCTTACCGCATTTTCAGTTTGTGGACTAGCACGTGCAGCAGCCGCAGATATTAATGCGTGGGCAGTGGGGTCCCCGTCCACGACACTTTGTTGAATAAGATAAGTTCCATTCCCTTGAGATAATAACTGTCCTGTTGTGGAATTTGAGCCTTGACCAGTGACCTAAATGCAGTATATTATTGTATCAGTTGTGACAGCATTTATTATGTACGACACGTGAATTCTTCTTTAATTACCTGTGCATATGTTACTGGCGTAGATGCTGGGGTATAGTACTGACTGGAGGCAGGAGTATACATTGCTCCTGCCTCTCCAACAGCGTATACAGGATATGTCCTGTAAATAAAAATAATTGTATAATTCAATAAAGCAATTAAGGTTTAATATGTCTATACGTACATCTGACCATTTGTTGGAATATACGTAGAACCATCCCCCTCAACATATTGAACATAGGTAGGATGGGAAACTGACTCAGACCCCACTGCTTCTGGTTCTCCCGACACTGAAACAAGAGTTCATTGATTTTAATTCCTATGATAATAACCAGCCGATATCTTTCAACATGAATAAAGCTTTATTGGATGCATACAAAACCTCGTCGATCGCTAAAATATAGTGCCTAAAAATAAGCGCTTGCCTGCCCTCCCGAAATAAAATCTAGTATCCGTGAATTATTTTCATTATTTCTTTCTACTATTTGTACAAGAAACGAACATAAGGTACATGCAAAGATATTTAATTATTGCCAGTAAGTAAGACATTTCTATTTTACAGATATGTTTTATATAATTAATGTGAAGAAAATTATAACATGCTGATTATATTCTGCCCTCACCTACTGCCGTTGTGAGGGATGCGTAGGATGGTGAATCACTGGTGCCTAGTGTGGTCAGAGTAGAAGAACAGAGGTGCATGTTTTTCAGCAGCATGGAAAGGGCCAAATCTCTACTCAAACACTATAATTTTTCAAACTGATCCTGATACTCACCCCTATCATAAACGACTTAATAACGAGTCTTTCAACTACTTACTAATGCAATTTTTTTTCTGATGCATGTACGCATGTATCGTTAAGACCAATCTCTGACTTTAATCTCCTCAATTTTACAGCTAACAGGTAGATAAAATTAAAGTTCCACGGAACGATCTAAGCTTGAAACACACCTGTTACCGTAATAAAATGAGGAGACCCGCTGACGATGGTACCAGCTGAAGTTGAAGCAGCGTCAGAATCAACGAGGGTATGTTGACCAGAATGTGTAGTATTCACCACTACTTGCGCTGTAACATGTGCTGGAGTACCTGTTGAGCCATTGGAAGAATCTGCAGCTGTTTCGAGTGGATCCTGAACCAATAACTAAATTATTATTCATAGTATGCGTGTCCTCATGATCAACGGTACATTTCTATATAATGAAGTAAATTGAACAGAATTTTTCCACTCTCAGGTATATATATATATAATTGTATACATGCTCTGAAAGAAGTAATCGACACAATGTAATGCAACACACCTGTATTGGCTGCAGATTGTTTGGACTGGAAGGATCGGGACTAGTAACAACGGTAATAAGTTGCTGTCCCCTCGTGGACTGACTCTGTGCTGCACTACCGCTGCCACTGGAGCTGGAAGTAGTCACGACAACCACACTTGGCTTAGGTTCCACCCCCACTGTAGCAGAGTTCCCCCCACCGGTATTAGCTCTGGTGGATGCTGCGAGGGCATACTGGGCTCCTGTCGTAGTCATGGCAATCACTCCTTCACCTCTCTCTGCTCCCACCGTATCACCACTGCTGCTGCTGCTACCTCCCCGTTTGTGAAGGGAAGAATCTGGAAGCATATACCCATACAAATGCAACAAATATCAATAACGTTTTCTGGCAGGCTCTATGTACGAAGAGCTGTCTTAAGTTCCTTTCGTGTGTTTAATCACTCTATAATGTATAATTATTAGGGAACATAGTTTATTTGCAGGCAGAGAGAAAAGTTTTACCAAGGAATATGTACCTTACGCATAATCTGATATACATATATGTATATTTTTTGTAGATAAATCTACTATTGATTATTTGATACAGTATACAAATACAATCATGTAAGTATCACAAGAATTGTAAGAGGGTGGGTACTTTTTATTATAGCAAATTCAATAACGGTACATATTGCGAATTTTGTCAGGTGAACAGATGGAAGATGAGCGATGGATAATACCCGCGAGTGGGCTGTTACGTGTTGCGATAGATTTAACAGGCACCCTAACCTACATACAAGAAGAATCGGCAATGTAATTTCCCGCAGGTGTGCAGCATTCAATAATCTACAGATCAAAGGGAAGCCCTGAAGAGCTTCCAATACGAATAAAACACGTCATTGTCGTTCCAACGCGTGTACATGGAGCAAAATGTGTTGGTGCACCCTGTACCTGTAGGGTGGCAGGTACCAAACATAATGTTTCAAAGGGAAGAAATCGAAAGGGAGAGGGGTAGCGGCTAAAATGTAGCATACGCGTGACTGGACATGGAAGGTTCTTGTCAAGGGGGTTGAAAGTATCGGTGGAAAAGGTCGGATCATAGGTGCAATTAGAGAGTATTAAAACTCCCCCTCAACTGGTAGCAATAAATTTTGTAATTAGCACAAATATCCCAAGGGGGGTCTTAAAGTTATAAAACGTACTGGCAAGATTTCTACAATATTCCACTAAAGAAAATAAGTGTGTAGAAGCATTTTATTTTTCATACATACATTATTGCCGCACAGAGTTAATGAAAAATTTTGTTTAATACTCAGGCAATGATAGTACATTTAAAATATGGTTTGTATATTTGAAAAGAATGTCTTGCAGGGATAATTGTTTAACATAGGGCATTATGTCATTCTGAAAATGGTGATTACGTTAGGAAGCATATTGTGTGAGCACCTGGCCTCTGTTATGCATGACCGAATCTTGGAAGTGGTTCTAAACCTTATCTCTTACTTTACAGTGCATACTTTGTGTTCTTTCATATTTATATTTTCTACTAATGTTACAGAACATGTTTCTTGAACGTCTTATTAAATATCAATATCTAGAAATATTTTATACCATGTAAACAAATAAAAACAAGAATAAAAGATATTAAAATACATGAAATTCTGCCATTTATTTGCAGCACTAATTTTGTGATAAACATATATGGAAGCATCAACGTAATTTAATTTATACCAAGTGATGATTGAGCGACTAAGGATAACATACAAACACTCTACAGATGGGCATTTTTTTTCGTGCCTGAAGAGGTACATTGATAGAGTTGATAAGCCTATTTTAATTAAATGCTACCAAGGCTTCCAAATATAATTTTACCCCCTAGGTAGAATACACAATAAACTCACTAAAGCGTAATAGAATAGGGGAATACATAAAGCAAGAAATCTGCAATGGTTTTCAATGAAAGAAATTAATTAATCTTTGCAACAGAGTAATGCCTAGCAGATTTATTGTATTATAACTAAAGTTCTTTATGCTGCTACCTTATCGGAAGGCAATTTCTTAAAGAACATTCATGCAACGAAATAGAAAAGTGACGCACAAATTATCACACCACTGTGATCCAACGTCAAGGAAAGAAAGAAAAAGTTTGTGGACATGGATTTCGCTACACTCTCTTAATAGTTTCCCTTGCATTTACTAATAATTTTACTCTGTCAACTGTCACTGACCAAACACGTATCGCGATTAACAAAAAATTAATATAGCGGTGTCCGATAAGCGGCCGAGACATCGAATTGCAAACAAGTTGCTTGCTATTCCAGCAATCGCATATGGAAAATCGGATGGCACGTAAAGCAATAATCGTAATCGGAATAGTAAGAAAGCGCGGTTTGTACGTCTTTTTTTAACTCACCTGTCTTCATGAATGGCGTGTACTTTCAACACGACGCCCGGGCGCACTTGCGCGGCCGAACGTATCCCCCCACAGATTTCCACCGGGCTTTTCCCGTTTAAGAAACGGCAATACTTGTCACCCAGGAAACCACGCGGATACCCAAGACACCGTAGAAGTGGAAAAGCGGAGCAGCACACTCCGACAAACCTGTATATTTTGTTGTCGACGGCTGGTCGGAGTGTTGGTTGTCTGCTGCTGCGGTCTCCTTGACTACGGCATCACTGCCCGCGTCACGACCAATACCGTATCTACCCTTCTTTTACGAGGGTGCAAGAATCATTGTTGAGAACGAGAATAGCGTTTACAACCCGTGGATCTGTTCATTTTTACCACACCCAGATTCTGATGTACGTAGTGGAATTAATTTCTCCTATTTGCCCAAGCAATTTATATAATTGGTAACACGTGGCAAATGAAAAGAAGTCTTTACCGATTGCTGCCTTCGGATGATAAGAGTACATGTAAAACACTTCTTTACTATCCTGCATGGGGTCAGTTTTCATTCTTGTAGATAAAAAAAATAGGCAGTAAACGTAGTACGAAGATTACGAAAAATATTGTACGCAAGGTAATCTTGCACAGGGGTGTAAAGTTATTGGTACACGTATGAATAGTGCCCCGCGTGTCCCTCTTTCTACTCCAATCCACGGACAATTGTTCGATTAAATCGCTAGAATCTACCACGTTCGTTTAGATAGGAGTTAATTCGAAGATTTTTTTGAGATATCTCTACTTTAGGAGCAACAAATGTCACTCTTTCGTTACAAAACCATAATACTTTGCATGCGTGCGCAATCGTATAGTAATGCGCAGCCTGTGTGGTAGCGGCCAACCACGTTATGACATTTGCTTTGACACGATAAATAATCATTTAAATTAGTCGAAAATTTTAACCCAATTACACGTATTATATTTCCGAACATTTCCGAACATTTCTATACCAGCGTAATACCTCTGTGATTCATTCGAACCAATGAGCCATGCGAGTGCACCGCGCTTTCACGTGGCGCGCTCTTCAAAATTGTGAGAAAAGTGGAAATTATAAGTTATCGATTGTCCACGAACATATTTATTGTCATCGCGCAGTACTGACAATGAGTAACATTGATAAGTTTCCTCTGAAACGATGAAAAACACATGCCACCGAATAGCTAAAAAGTTGAAAAATATGCAAACGCTTTTCTTTATGTTTAATCTTTCGCAGCAATTGAGAAATGAAGTAAAACTTACTCGATAACATGTTTTGCGAACGGTAATAAATAATTGGCAATGACGATTCTTCCGCCACCATTATGGAATATCTTTTGGCAAAGATGGGACTGTACGCGTCGTCTTCTGGCCACTCCATTCTTTCGCAAACAAGATTCACGCGACAGTTTCGAATTTTTGATCGCGGGAAAACGTATCAGGTGTATCCCAGAGATACGGTTTCCACGGGTGCAAATTATTTGCTTTTTACTCCCAAAATGTCGCAAACTTTTACGACTATACTTCGTAACAGATGAAGAACAAATTATAGGTTTTCAATTATAGAGAACAATGTACGTTTTTTTTTTTAAAGAATCCGGCAAGAAGAGCGGTCAAATCGCAATTAACTATTTAATGTAACAATTAATTTAATTTCCAATAAATTGTACGCATTTGATAAACTTTGTTGGCTTTTGAAAGATGATCGATGTGCGTATTGTAGTCGTGCTTCCCCTAATTCTGCGCAATGTGACGCAGTGTCGTTAAAGCTCTTTTGCTTGACAGTTTAAAGATGATGACTTCTTCAGAAATCGAGGTAGAAAATGTAGCCGAAAGGAGTACAGAGGATTCAGCAATATTAGAAGTAAGCACGATGGCAATCGGCGGCATCATTAAGCAGGATAGCCGCGAAGTGGATTTTCTTTCGAATTGTAGCACCTCCGTGGAAGGTTCTGTGGTGAGGATTATAACCTGCAAGCTGTTTGACAGTCATTGAATATGAAATTAATGGAATATCAATGAAATTAGAATGTTACATTACTTAATTTTGCACAATGA
This sequence comes from Nomada lathburiana, assembly GCA_963667235.1. Lineage (NCBI taxonomy): Eukaryota > Metazoa > Arthropoda > Insecta > Hymenoptera > Apidae > Nomada > Nomada lathburiana. The sequence goes on along the minus strand of OY763899.1, from coordinate 20,505,279 downwards.
TTAATAATGTTAGCAAGCAACACGCTGCACTAACATGTTTCATCGAATACATTTGGATTTTCAGATAGCTTCTCCTTCCATTGACAGTTTCTCCACTCTGCCGGAACAAGAAGTATCAGACTTTCAGGCAGATTCCAGGGATTTGCAAGTGAAAGTAGACAATCCTCAAAAGCACTTGGAAACCCTTGAAACTTACATTACCTTTCGTATAACAACAAAAGTAAGTTTTTTTTGTACCTAATATTTGTAATCTACATCTTGGCGATGGTTAATCTTTTTGTATTATTTTAGTCCACAAGGCCAGAATTTCAAGAGGGAGAGCATGTCGTTCGAAGACGTTACAATGATTTTATTTGGCTAAGACAGAAATTAGTAGATTTGTATCCTACACATATCATACCAGTGAGCAGATTAATCTTTTACTTAAGTAATCTCCTCCAGGGTAGCCAGAGTAAATATTAATTACAATTATTTATTACAGCCAATGCCTGGAAAGCACACATTACTCGCTCAGTTAGATCGTTATTCCAAAGAGTTTATTATTGCACGCATGAAACTGCTTCATGTGTTTCTCAACAGAGTTGTCAATCACCCTATTCTAAGTTGCGACAAAAATTTGCAAATCTTTTTGACCACTGAACCTGCAGTGAGCATACTTTATCATTTCTTCATCAATATGCTTTGCAGATATTATATTTTTCTCTTTCTCAGGAGTTCCTTATACATCGCAAACGTCGCGGAAATGTTCTCGTTAAGATGACGGATTCTCTGCAAAATATTGCGAGTACATATACAATGAAACAACACCACTTTGAATTCGAGCAAATTCGAGATTATTGTACAGCTCTTAATGAAAAATTGGGAACTATAGATAAAATAAATCATCGTATACATAAGGAGAGACAAGGTATATTAAGAACTTAATCATGTTAGAGCTATATTATTATAAAGCAAATTAAATTACAGTCTCTTTTATTAGACTATTTACTGGAACTGCATCAATTGCATCCAATATTCACATTATGGGCAACTTCTGAACCAGAGTTGGCACCCATTTTGCTATCTATTGCAAAGGCAATAGAGTGCAATGCGATGGCACATCAGAAACTCTTAGAAAACATTCCAAACGAAGAACGAGAATACATTTCGTATATAGATGCGGTTAAAAATGCTTTATCTCGGCGGGATTCAATGCAAATTGAATACGAAATAACCGTGGAGGAGTTGGCGAAGAAAAGACTGGAGAAGGATCAGGTGCGCGTTACATTTATTTGCTAAAAATTAAATAGGACTAAGTTATAGTAATAAATTGTATTACAAATTGTTTGTATCAGCTAATGATTCTTGTGAACGGAAGTAACGCGACGCAAAATTGGGGCGGCTCGCTTTGGAAGGCAGAGTCTCGCGATGAAAAATTAGAGAGGCTCGGTCAGGCCATTCCACGGCTGGCAAAACATGCCGAATTGTTGCAAGATCGCGTAGAATGTGCGAATGAAAATTTACGAAGCGATTTACAGAGGTGGAATGTAGAGAAACAAATGGATTTGAAGAATATGTTAATTGCGATGGCGGACCGACAAATTCGGCATTACCAGCAGTGTATGAACGCATGGGAGGAAATTCTATCTGGTATGAAATTAGATGGAATAGGATCAGAAGTCAGTGTAGGTTCATCAATTAAAATTCCTGTTTGAATTCCACGATGCTTCAATTTCGCACACACACACACACACACACACACATACACAGCAAATATCTAATACAATCACAATGGTAAAAAAAAAACTTCAACAAATATTTGCCATTAATGACAAACATTTTATTGCATTTAAGAAACTGATCTTGACAGCAGCCTCGTCGTCGATGCTTCAGCAAATTAAATAACTTTGTCTTTCGAGTCTTAAATCTGTCCCGTCGAAAATACGATCGGTACTTATATAAATTACGGTGCATCTGCTAGTCGCACATGTTACACGTTCATATATGTATTTCATAGTTTTCAGATATAAAAAGTTTATGGTAAAATGGCTTTATAATACAATACGGTCGCGCGAAGTTGACGCGGAAATGAAATTAATGTATTTACAATCTTCGGCTTAGAGAAACCAATTAAAATAACTTGATATATATATAATTTTTTTTTTAAATCGCCAGTTATTTTTGGGACCAAGTATTAAATAATTTGTCACTGTTCCTTCTTTGTCTTACTTTCAACCACATACAATACATTCATTGACAATCAGTTCTTAGTTACCTATATCTGGTAATTACCAAAGTTATCTATATAATATATAGATAGTCAATGTATAGTGCTAGAGTATAATTTACAAGTCCAAGCAGACGCTTGTAGCATTCGTTGTATCGTTATTCAGTACCCTTAATCTACGTAGTTAAGTTTTTAGACAATCCGTTACAGCGGCACTTAGCAATCAACTTATTAGGTAGTCTTACGAGAGAAGCACAGCAGGAGTCTTCTATGTTACATCTGCTGTCATTCACGTTTGGGACTAACAATTCTCTGAAATAGTTACTGTAAGTCTATGTATGAGTTATCCAACACATTCATTGCAGTGTGTACACATTATCTTATCAATGATGAAACATTTAAATTTGTAACAATAAATAAATTATTGTTTGCAACAATATCGTTGCTTCGATGGTTCCTTCATTCGATAGAAGGATAGTTTGGCATAGGAGTTATATAAAATTCCACCAAATTATCCAAATCGTAAAGCCTGGTTATAGATTCGCCTACAAAACCCAACATATACATTATTATATTTCAAAAAAAGCATATTTGTTTCAGACACACTTACCTGCTAAAGTCATCTCGTTGTGCAAAAAACGGACTGTGTGAGCGTACGGTTGTTGTATTTTTTCTCGTAATTTAGGCGCTAACCGCCTAGTAGGATTCCACAAAGGACTCCGAAAATTTGGAACATTCATACAGTTTGGTTTCCACGATTCTGGCTTCACCTCTTCCAGTGGTAGTATATCAGTTATTCTGTATTGGCTTGTATCAATATTCCACGTAAATTTACATCCCACTTCGTACTGTTTTCTGTCTTGAGAGCTAAATCGTGCATGATGATAATAAATAGCCAAAATATGTTAAAGAGTTACGAACGCGGACTAATACTAACCATTGTGTTTGGCTACCAATTTCACTGGCTTGAATCTTCATAATCAACAGACAGATAATGTCTCCACTTAACGCGCAAACATCTATAATTTCTATGTCGTAATCACTGCAATGCCAGTACCTTTTTTTGAACCTCATACAAATCCAATCGGCGATGTGATGTGAGAATGTTTCGATATCGAAACTTAGTTGATTTATCGAGACGCATGGTACTATCTAAACATGTATCAATTCTTAAAGATTATTCTATTCACCTTTTTTTTCTGTCTTCTTTAGAAATTATTTGCAAATAATTTAAAAACACAGTACCAATTTTTCAGCTTTACTATTGCTGATCATTTGCATTTGAACATATCCAGATCCATGGACATGCATAGGAAGCACGCATTGATAGCTTACATACCCTCCAGTTTCCTCATCTGTAAAATGTATGTAGACTGATGCTTGTATTATTCTCATTTTTTTGTCCATCATTGAGAAAAAGGAACAATGAATAGTACAACATACCTTCGACGTCTGTGATAACAGATATCATTTCGTCGTCAAGTTCTATGTAACTTCTTTTGAAGTGTGCCGTACATTTTATAATTGGGTACTGTAAATTTATTTTCGGTACTAACGGCGAAGAATTCAATGAATATCTGTTAGAACGATCTCTATTTATCCCTCCATTGGGTAACTGATTCTGATTCAACGGGCGTAACACATTTTTCTCAGCTGAGAAATTAATCAAATATTATGTAACGTTATCCAGAGGTGAATATTTATGTTAACATAGATATAATTTTACCTGAATCCACGCATAAGTCACTGGGCACACCGCCGTCCTGACTAACGCTCAAGTCGTCTGTTTCACTCTGGTCCGAATCCACCCAATGTTTCTTACCATTCGGTAGTACAGGGGACATTGTCGGAGAAGATGGTATCTGATGTATGGAACAGCCACGGTGTTTGAACTGGTCCCGTATATGCTTAAAAGGAACTATATTCTCAGCATCCTCCGTTTCATCGCAGAACTCGTACTTCTTATCTGCGAGCCTCCGTTTTCGAAATGAACTGAGCTTCTCGCAAGTCTCTTGTGCTTCGTCCGTGAATTCGTACGCTTTTTCGGCCTCGAGAGTGAGTTTGTGCGTAGCTCTTGTCCTTGCCTGCGTCGAGTTGACGATGGGCGGTGGAGAATGAAGATTGGACCGTTTACGTGGACTCGGATGACGAAAAGACCGTGTTACAGGGGGCGACATTAATCGCGAAGAACACGACGAGGATGGACTCATGGAGTTCGAGTGAAACGGAGAATTGACGGAAGTAACGCTGCAGTCTTTCGAAGCACCAGGTTGCGGGGAATTGGAACGTTGACTGCGCAAACTTTTATGACTAGACTCTGAATTTCGGGTTCTCAGGATATCAGAAGGCGGCGTGAGAATGGGCGAGGACCAAGTCATTGTCCTGAGATCAGAAGGAAGTCTTTGCGGTGTTGACCGCGGCGAACACGAGGGATGTTTCACTAATGTAATTAGATCACTACCAATGTTCAATTCTTGAGACATGTCGTCACAGAAATCCTGTAAGATCTTGTCCCTTACCGATATCGCTTGCTGCTCTGTCCGCGAGATCGGACTCCCGTTTCGGCATTTACATTCGCTACTGTCCAAACACTCGCAGAACTTAACACTTACAGCATCGGTGGACCTATTTATATCACAGACACAGTCGCTTTGATTGCTGCTTGAGGTATTTAATGAATCACGACCTAACTTATCATCTATTTTAATTGTTTCTTCTAGAAAATCATGTTCTATACTTGACTCGCATCGCTCGGGTGTACCGACTTTCTCATCGGAACTCTCGTAACGTTCTACTCCCTTACAATTAGTATAATCTAGTTCCTCCACGTCGCTTATGTCTAACGGCACTGTGTCAGGAATCACAGTGTCCTGCTTATCACTAGACTTCTGGTTTTTCGCTTTTGGAATGTCCAAGTCCACCCTGAGCACATGTAAAAAGTTTCCTGTATTAACCACCACATGGTTCCAGTAATTCAAGCAAACAGTAGCACGGAACCTAGGATATGGAGAAATGACTTCATAGGTGGTATGGACAGTGAGCCCATGTTGAAGACAATTACACCTTACACAGCTATCCCAGTTTGCTGCTAATTCTGCAAATATTCAAAGCAAATATATGTATGCGTATTATGTATTACTGTGGCATGTTTTTCTTTAATATACAATGCTATATTACCTTCACCTTCTTCTTCATAGGACGCAGCAACCTTTAAACAGTCTTTACAATTTTCAAGTGATGGTACTGTAGTTATTGTTAAATACGCCCTTTCTGTTGGTTGAAGGTGCAGCCAGTTTGTACTAAGGATTTACATTTATTAAAACCAAAAATTCAGTGGAATTTCACGAGTAGGATAATTAAATAACATCTCACCATAGACCATGTATTACCAGTTTATTCCTTTCCATTGGCCACTGAGATATAACAATACTAAGTTCTCTATAGATAGTGTAATTGCCAAAAAGTGTGACCTCTGCAACTTTACGCGCAACACGGTTCGGTGTGAATGCCCACCAATGTAACAGGTATTTGTACAAAGAGGTAGTACCACTCATATCCATGGTGTACGTATATGTAAGTAAAAATTGACCGCATTGTGTCAATCCCATTACGATATGTCTTAAATAGTAATAATAATTACTGTCATTTTAATATTCACAACTGAGAAACAATCTTATTAATTTTTTAAAGTTCTATTCAAATACAAATGTATATGGTGCAAAACATTACCCTGCTTCTAATGCTGACTTTGGGATTACATGTAAAAGTGGCAAATGTCTCCATGAAGGTACGGTGGCAAACAGTCTTTCCTCCGAAGCATAATTATGTGCCGATGAACAACCTCTGATCTGTAACAAATTATTTCTTTTGCAACCAAACTATTGCTCCTTCCCATTTACTCATAAAATTCAACGATTCAATACAGCAAAGTTTCTCAAACTTTTCTTTAACTTCCTAGGTATTGTGCTATTAATTGCTCCTTTAAATTGCAGTACAGAAAACGCGACAGAAGATATAAGAAAAACTTCATGGGCAAGAACAAATGCTCATTTTTTTTCTTGCTTCCAGTGGAAGTTGTGTGCAATGTATCGTTCAACAACAAGTATACGACACCGCGACAAACAATAGAAGTTTCCCTTCGAATCGTATGGCAATTGTTTTTTGTTTCTCGCGTTATCGAAGAATATTGACAGGTACCCAAGTAGTCTGTCAATTTCGTTAACGCTTCTGTCGATTGAAGGTTAAGCGGACTTACCTCTCTTAAAAATAGCTTTTGCAAGAAATGCCTTTTGCTGCGACGATGAGACAAGCAAGGTTTCTGGCCCACTATAACGTACTCCGATTTTTCGGAAGTAATATCAGAGAACCACTCATTGCAACAATCTGAGGTAGTATCGGAAGACGATGCGTCCGCCATTTTTAAATAACCCTGCTGCGAGAAATATACGCGTCCGCGTGAGCGCCTGAAAGATCGGCAAACGCCAAACTTTGCCACATGGGTGCACTAGTTGCGTTGTTGTTATTTTTCTCGTGAAAATGAGTAACAATGTCAGTACCTCAATCCTCGAAGTATAATTTACTCCGATAATCTGACAGAAAAGATAGAGAATTGAAATGAATGACAATAAGTAAAGAAATCGTCGGTTTCGTATCGCAAGGTTTTTCTTTTCCCACGTAGTTAATGTTAGTAAAAGAAGAAATACAGCATCCGTTATAACCCCAAGAGCTGAAAGATCTGAGCATACCCGAAAGTTCAAAACATATTTAGAAAGTATGGATATCACCTTAGACGATAGATTAAATGTATTACAGCAAATAAGCCAACGAAAACTCGTTGAAATACTAGACGCGATTCCTGGTACTAAGGACTTGGTAATAGAACACAAACTAATGAAAATTTTGGACAGCTTCGTAGGAGTTTCTGTGCTCAAGTAATTATTTCAACAATTGTTTCATCATTTTCTTCTGAATTAAATATTAAATGGCATTTTTGTTTTATTTAGACGTTATGGTGTCGAAAAAATTTATAGAATGGAGCAAGGCTTAAAGCTTTTAAATTCTCAGCATATATTTTTAGTATCTAGCGACCTGATTGCCTGTAAGAGAGTGTTAGATCAAATACAATCGGAGATACCCCCGAATATAAAGCCACATGCCCTACCGTGCCACCATATCTTAGTTACGCCTTTTGTTCCTGCTGTTCTTAACTCCATAATCGAAGAAGAAGGTGATTGTTTCATTGTATTATTGAACACAAAACTAGTTATTCTTAGGTTGCATTCAAAATAAGCATACAAATGTTCGTTCAGGTCTATCCGGCTTGGTCACATTGCAAACACTGTCCTGGGAATTCATAAGATTAGACGGGGATATCTTATCTTTGGAGAACTGCATGTTTATTGATCTTTACTATCACAAAGATACTACTTTATTACCAGCAGTAGCACGTGCTTTATGGTCATTAGAACTCGTACTTGGCTCCCCGAAATTGACGTTCTCATTTGGAAAGCACAGTCAACAGACACTAAAAATTATGGAATCTATGAAACAATGTTTGGGCTGCGCTAATATAGAAAATGAAATAGGCGCTTTAATTCTAATGGATAGAAATTGCGATTTGATCACACCGCTATTAACTCCTGTAACGTACGCCGGATTATTGTACGAAGTGGCGGAAATAAATGTCGGTACTGGAATATTGGGCAAGGCCCAAACTAAATTGGACCCTGACAAAGATCAGATTTATGGTGAAGTAAGAGACACGCCATGCAGCGAAGTATTTCCTATTTTGCACGGCAAGGCTAAGTCTCTAAAATGTATATTTAGCCGCTCATATATGTATATATTTTTTATTAGTCTAATTCCTAACGAAGAATCGTAATGTTTGATGTTGCATACTAGCGGAGCAAAACGCGATACAAACGATGAAGTTGTCCGAAATGGAACGTTATGTGGCGACGAGATTGCAAAAGACTAGAGATACGACACGACAGCTTGCCTTTCATATTTCTGCCTGTCAACTAATAGCAGATACATTGAGCTCCGATTTTCAAACGTTACAGAAAATAGAAAAACACATACTGGAATGCAAAGAGAGAAAGGAGTGTTTCAATCATATCGAGAGATATTTAGGTATGCAATCATTTTTCTATAGATCATAGGATTAATATATAATCATTGAGACGATTAATTTTTCAGACGATCATCCTTTAAGAACTTTACGTTTACTATGCTTACTGTCAATCGCTAGCGATGGCATTACTCAAAATGAGCTACACTCTATTCAGAAGCTTCATCTTCACGCCCACGGTTATAAGCATATACCATTGTTTTACAAACTCCAAAATATAGGTTTGCTGAAATGTAGAGCGGAAAATATTCTACACAAGTTACCGAATTGGAGCAGTGAATGGAATAATAATGCACAAAAATTGAAGCTATTACCCAGTTACTTTAAACAACCGGAGCAAAAGGGACGTGCGTGCCCTAGTTACGTATTCAATAATGCTTATATACCGGCAATTGTTCGTAACACCTTCCATAAAAAAATCATTCGCTTTAATGTATCAACAAATTTCATCAAATTCACGTTCCTATAGGCTCAAATATTAAACGCTGTTGTGAACCAAGATAAGGATCCAAAGAGTCTCGATGAATTATCAACCCTATCAAACTGCATTATAACTGGATATCGTGGTTCATTGCTACCAAAGATGGTTGTAATATGTATTATTGGCGGTATCACTTATGCCGAGGTAACTGCGTGCAGATTTATAGAAAAAGCGACTGGAATTCGACTTGTTCTGGCTTCAGATAGTATAATAACAGGTAATAAGTTACTCGAGCAAGTACAAGACGTATAGATATCCTGAACCTTTGATGATAATTTGGAAAGCCGTAATCACCAATATTGTTTATTTTTGTACGACAAATCGAATGGCTTTACGTGTAAATAGTAGTAAATTTGGAAGTATGAATATGTACTAAAATAATATACAGTTGATTCATTATACTGTTATTTTCAATATTATTCACATGAGTGTATACGCCGCACAATAATAAATTACTGTTAGACACCCACATAAATAACATGAAATATTTCGTGATTTAATAATTTCGGTTCTCCTCCCGATTGCGATCTCGATCACGATCCCGTCTTTGACGGCCCCAATCTTGTCCTTGTCGATTGTAGTTTTGTCTGTCGCGGAAGTTGCCTTGATTCCCCCTCGAGAAGAAGTTTCCTATCGCGTAAAATATTCACATAAATATTTTGTAATTTTACCAATCGCGCAAAGTTGCTGAAAAATTTTCTAATTTACCTTGCTTCATTTCAAAGATACGTTCATTGGAATCCACAAAGTTGTTCACTTTATCGGTTAGTTGCAGCGCTAATGATTGTAGCCTGCTTGGTTCACTGCGGTGCATGACGACAGTTTCTGTTGGATCGTCCAAGGATGCCATAAGTTCCTCGTTAATAATCATTTTACTAATGATGGAATGAACAACAGGTCGCTTCAGCTGGAACATTTCTGCCAGCTTTGGCATAGATATTGAATCGTAGACATGAGAATAAGTGAACAAGTACGTCCTCAAAGCTTCCTCTTTGATTAGTCTAGTAAGCATGTCGCGAACTTTTTCTGCTTGATAGAATAGATCCCACACTTTCGCGTTCATTTTTTCGTTTATAATGAAATTGTTACAAGCCGCCCAGTTTCCATTGCGCATTGCTTTCGCTGCAGCCACAACGTGTTCCCTCATAGATTCCGGAGGCCCGACCAACGACTGACGTTCGCTGGACCTCAACTGTTGATAGAAAGTTTTCGAAATCATTCGTCTCCTTGCATCGAATTCGTGTGCCGCCATGTACGGAATTTCAATAAGCATCGCTGAAACTAAATAAACGCATTCGAGGAGTTCTAAGTTGATGTGCATGTGGAACGGCATTTGCCTCTGCTTCTCAATCTTTTCTTGCTCTTTACTCCGCTCGTGTTGCCTTTGAGGAAGGAGACCTTGTGCCAATAATTCTTTCACTTTGCCGGTTACCATTAAATCAACAAGACAATTGTGCGCATCTTTTATGTTCGCGTGACGGAACGCGCATAAACCGAGATGAGCAATAGTTCGGTTGTATAAAATCTGAAAGGAAATGAATCAGTACGGTTCGCTGAAATTTAAACTATTTGCTTCATTATGCAGCAGTTTCATTGCAGAGAATACCCACTTGTGTGGCTGGATCGGAATGCTGGATAGTTTCTTGCAAATGAGACATCAGAATGAGATCGCGTGCTTGGAACCAGTTATCGTGAAGTGCATGATGATATATGTGAGAAAGAATCGCACGGGTTCTAAGTCTATCAGTTCCATCATGAGCATAGACATATTTACAAAGTTTTTCCATAACTTGTACTGATGTTACAACATCTGAACCAAGTTCTCCCTAAAAAAAATATTTGTTATATACTTCTGCATAATGTAGAAGATTAATAATAATATACTTACGTCCTTCTGCTTAAGAACGGTGGGATCAAATTTATAATACAGATGTTCGATCTTACGTAGATAGACACGGCAAAGTTCGCTAACTGTTCCTTGTCGTTCAAGGTATTCCTGAACTTTGTCTATTACAGTAGACACTTGTTTCTCATCCTTCAATCTGAAATAGGAATTGTGAATAGAAATTGTCGCTATTAATTGTATTCAGTGCAGTATACGCACCTTTCCACGTATTCATTACTGTGCGGATCACATTCTTTTAGTAGTTTTGTAAATTCTTCGTCCAGACGTTCCACTAATGTTAAGACACAACCATGTATTTTGAACGGAGCTGTTTCAAATTCTTCTGAATCTTCAGATATAACTTCAGCGATTACCATATCTTTTGTATCCAGTAGCATGGCGAGCATTTCCGTGATACGTTCTAATATTCTATATTAACATAATTAATTTGTTTATACCTGAATTAAGATAGTAGATTGTTTAATAAAAGTAATTGAAACAGGTACGAACTTTGACCAGTACTCGGGCTTCATAGCATCTGATACTTTAGGATTGTAATCAAAAATAGACGATACAATAGAAAATTTAATTTTTACTGCTACCGCTGATCCAAGATTGTGAGTATCAGCTATTGATTGCAACTCGTGCAAAAGTTCAATTTGTTCCCTTCTATCAGTGCGCTTTTTACCGCGAGCTGCGATTATTTCAGAAAGTTTCTTCAAAACGGCAGCTACGTTTATTTCGGCATCCTTCGCAAACATTTTTGGCTTTTCTGATGGGATAGCTACGCCGCCTTTGACGGTCTCCCATTCGCCTTCTCCATCATCTTCGTCTTTCTTCTTTTTTCGTTCTTTTTCTTTCCGCTCTTTCCGCTGTTCCTTGCGTTTTGTTTTATCCTCATCGTCTTCTTTATCAGCAGCCCTATTTGAGAAAACGTTAGTATTAATGTATTACTACTTTTCGCTAATTTCACGTGACAACATTCAAACATACTTTTTGATAAATCGTTCACGAATATTCTGATATTGCCCTTCGTCGTCGCTACTTGTACTTTCACTATCCGAAGAGCTACCCCAGTCTGATTCACTTTCGCTACCGTCGTCCCCATCGGCTGCAGTTTTCTATAAAGTTATTTTTAATTTTGTATGATATTATGCACTCGTGGGGGACTATATAATGTATACCTTAAATTTAGATGTATCTGGTTCACTTGCTTCAGAGCTAGCCTTCTTGAACGCAAGTGCACTGTCTTCATCTTCTTCAAAGTCTACTGCTTCCTCGGCTAAAATGTGATGTTCCAATTAAATTTTATCTGAAAATTGTAAGCAAATACTCTTGAATGATTACCCACGTTTCTCTTCCTCTTCGTCATCATCCTGATCCGGATTTTCTCTAAACTTCGATATGTCCTCCTCAAAATCTTTATTGTATTTACGGAGTTTCTGGCGCAGCGAAGTCAAAGATTTTGAATTATTTTTTGACATATTTTTACGCCCGCCACGGTCTTCCCACACTTCGTTGATAAAGTCTTCCATTTCTACTAGACATCTGATATAAAAACGTGGTGTTTGACCACATTCTTCTTTTGTTATTACAGGCAATGCTTTTTGATAAGCACGCATCAGATCCTCGAAACCTAGCATAAAGTTAACAATTAACTGCAATTCGTTGAACATTTCAATTTTACTTTAGCGGATAGTGCTAATTTATTAAAACTGCTTACTGGACAACATGCTACTCATATCTTTGATCTTCTTATAATTTCTTATAAGTTTAATGAGATTAGCAATCTCTTCATATCGTTTTTCTTTCGTTGATCGTACAACTCTCTTAGTTTCCTCCTCTTCATCGCTGAACTGTAACAATTTTGTATTATATCGATGAAGCTATTATATCGTTGTAGTAGTTAAAGCAAAACAAAAAGACGAACGAGGAGTTGTAATTTACCGTAAAGGCAGTAGTTGGTGCCCTTTGAATCTGCTCCTCTTCGGATGCACTATCGGACTCCGAATCCGAACCAGTTGCGAAAAAGCGACTCATGTTTCGAAAACTACTACTACAACAGAGGAATAAAATATATACGACTTGCGTCAATTTGCAAAACCAACGCGAGAATTATTTGTGTATGCGGCGATTGTAGAACACATGGTGCGGTATCTTTTTAATAAATAGCGAATAACGTATTATGCGAAAAGCCTTCAGCGGAAACGATATACAAAAATATGAGTTCTATTTAGTCCGGGAAAACTTACAGATTACAAAATTGATCGTTCCTTCTTTCCTTCAAAATGCAGACGTACTGCAGGTTATAATGACAACGACATTAAAGGCTGATACACCATGAAATGTAATGGAAGGAACTAACAGGTGTTCCCAAAACTAACCGGCTCAATTCCTAAATATGTACCTTTGGATTTTGTAGCACATAATCTGGATGCATTTCAGAACGCATGCACCCTACTACCAGGCTACCAGGGATCATTATTACAAGTGTGTCTCTTCTGTTGGTAGTATTAAAGGGAGAAAGATTTGTTAGACAAAGGGGAAGAACGAATTTGCTTAATACTCGTATATATTTTCTTTCGACGACGTGAGCTTCGTAAAAATAAGGAGCCATATTCCATATGACATTTTATTACATATAATATTATTTAGAAATATAGCCAAGTGTATTGAGAAAACATTAAATAATGTCAGCTAACCCTGATCAGCTCAAAGAGTAAGTACACAACGAGAAAGTGTACCAGCGTACTTCATTGCATTCGTGAAATGTTAATTTCTTAATATGGAAATACGATATATGTATACTCTTCGAACTAATTAACCCTTTTTCTTTGTGGGTGAAGCAAGAAACGTTATCTTTCATGTTTTCTATCGCTTTCTTTTTTATGGCATTACATAATTATTATGGTAGATAGATCAGGTAGCTTTGATCATCATCAAATCGTATGTAATTCAATTTATCATCGAAAACTAAAACATAATAATTTCAGCGTGGCAAAAAAGCAGGGGGAACATGCCAAGAAACTCTATGCCGAAAAGAAGTATGAAGAGGCGTTAAAAGAATACAATGAACTTATTGGTAGTGTATACCTGTTGAACCACTGTTCTTTGCAGATGCTATTTAGTTAATAATTAATACGAATGTCCTTTTAGAATTATGCCCAAATAATCCAATATATTATGCAAACAGAGCCGCATGTTATATGATGCTTAAAAAATATCGCAATGGTTTGGACGATGGGAAAAAATGTATTGAACTAGACTCAAAATTGTTCAGGGTGTGTTATACATAACTGTGGAGGTATATACATGTATATGAAAAGATGAGCAGTCTCTTTAGTTCATTTATTTATATTTAGGCATACACGAGGATCATAAAATGTTGTTTAATGTTGGGAGAAATTTTTCAAGCAGAAACCACTTTAACCAAGTTGCTAGAACTTGATCCGAATAATAAAACAATTTCTTCGGAGAAGAAGGATATAGAATATGTAAAAAAGTTTCTAGCAGATGCAGAAGCTGCTTACGCTGCTAAGGATTATCGTAAGGTTTGAAATTTGACTTTCAAATTGATTAAATGGAATACATAAACGGTATTGCAGTTTAAGATACAAAAAGTAATAATATTTGCAGGTTGTATATTGTATGGATCGTTGTTGTGATGTAAGTGCTTCTTGTACAAGGTTTAAGTTGACAAAGGCAGAATGTTTGGCATTTTTAGGAAGATACCAGGAAGCACAACAGATAGCAAAGTATGTTGCTTACGTTATTTGAAATAAAGCAAAAATAATGAATGATATGTTATATTATCAACTTCTTACATTTTCAGTTATATCTTACACATTGATAAGACAAATGTAGACGCTGTATATGTTCGCGCTATGTGTCTGTTTTATCAAGATGATGTTGCTAAAGCATTTGTACACATTCAATATCTACTAAAATTGGATCCGAATCATGACAAAGCACTGAAAATATATAAGGTAGTAAATACGTTTAGAGTACTAGTTTGAAAAGTCTATTTTAATTCCCCTTTCATTCCACAGAGAGCTAAAAGTTTGAAACAGAAGAAGGAAGAAGGGAATGTCGCTTACAAAAAAGAACAGTATGCAGAAGCATATAAACTCTACACAGAAGCCTTGGCTATAGATCCTCAGAATACAGTTACGAATGCTAAACTTCACTTCAACAAAGCAACAGTTGCAGCAAAGGTATGTTACATTGGCATATTTTGTTAAAAATTCCTTATTTCGTTCCTTACTTTATAGATAGGAAGATTAAATGAGTCTGTAACAGAATGTACAGAAGCGCTGAAATTAGATGAGAATTATTTGAAAGCGCTTTTGAGAAGGGCAGCATCTTATATAGAGCTCAAACAGTATGAAGAAGCTGTACGCGATCTCGAGAAAGCATGCAAAATGGATAAAAGCCGCGGTAAACACGTGAAAATTTGCTCTAACGATAAAATGATCTATATTTGTAATACTTTCTTCAACTATTACTTATAGAAAACAAACGATTATTGATGGAAGCCAAATTGGCTCTGAAAAAATCAAAGCGGAAAGATTATTACAAGATTTTGGGTATCGAGAAAAACGCGTCAACCGATGATATCAAGAAGGCATACAGGAAACGGGCGATGGTTCACCATCCAGGCATGTTTAGAACCCTATTTTCTGTTTGCTTCAAATTTAATTTTATTATATAGAAATATTTCTGCGCTGATACACACAGATCGACACCCCAATGCAACGGACGGAGAAAAGAAAGAACAAGAAAAAATGTTTAAGGAAGTCGGAGAAGCCTATGAAATACTTTCTGATCCTAAAAAACGTTCACGTTACGACAGTGGTCACGATATTGATGACACGGACGTTGGATTCCAAGGTTGGTGTAAATTCTAGAAATCTTTATAAACCAATCAATGTGTTCTTCACATGAAAAAATTTTTCTTCGCAGATATCGATCCAAATTTAGTTTTTCAAGCGTTCTTTAATCAGCATAACGGCTACAAAAATTCAGACAACTTTTCTTTCCACTATGGTTAACAGCATTCCAAGATACGTGTTCTTATACAATTTTAATGTTTCAAAAGATCGTTTTGCTCTAGACATGAGTATATTGGATTTGTATATCTTCCATTCATAGCACATCCCGTATCATCAGGTAGCATAAACAATATAAAACCTATTAGATATACTTTTATATATTTATTTAAGTAATTGTAAATATGTCTTATACGATATCTTAATATAGTTTCTTGCAGTAAGAGTGAATGAATAATAAGGATCTTGTTGATAACAATGAATATGATTTTGACAAAGTATAGCTGTATTGATGTAGGTACTTATCGTGTTACGTTTAAGTTATTTTCCCTTACCTTCAACTATTCAGTAACATTGTCCGATTAAGCACCATTAATTTCTATACGCATATTATGATTATTGCAATTCCCTTTAAACTAATGTCATATCTTTGGATACAAACATGTATATTTATACATTCTTGTTCTATTAAGCAGTAATACATTTTCGAGCATACTATTTCGAATCATAGTTACTGAAATGCAAAGTTAAGGAAATAATTAAACAAAATGTTAGAATTTATATCACTCATGAACATTACTTTGAGGTACGAAAAACATGAAAAGCATATGTTAAGTGTCTTATTTATACATCAGCCAAGAGATAACATTGTCCATATGTCCTATTCGTTGAAATAAAAGGAAACCTTCTTGCTATTTCCATTCTTTATTTAGATACAAACTTTATATTAATACGACTTAGTGGTTCAACATAAATTATTGAAGATTACCTTATTTATTTTTGTTGCGAAAGATACCTACATTTTGGACGCAAATAGTTTTCAAAAGGCATGTGACGTTTATTTCGTTGTTCGTTTGGACGTACTTATTTTTTTATATACACAAGGCACACTACAGCGATTACAACTTAAAAGTACAAAAAGTTGTAAATTTAAAATAGTTATATATAGTGTATATATAACTGGCTTATCGAATTAAATAGTGCAAACTTCATGCATATTATAGTTTAAAAACAATCCATTCTTTAAAATCACTTGAAAATATTACAATACCTACATTTATACGACTTTCAACAAGTCCATGTTTATATTTAATATTTCATCGTTGTTTAAAAATGTATAGTATTAAAGGAGGATTCAAATAATCCATTCTTTCATTCTTGTTTCTATACTGTAATTTCTCAATCGTCATTCTTTCAAATAGCACATTTTTGAATTGGATAGTTCAAGAACTTCTCTAATATTCTCCCAGCTAGTCCCCTAATATTATTGAGCATGATAGTACGATTTAATAATATACTGCATTAGGTCTTCAATGTAAGTACTTCGATTTTAGCTTTAAGTAACAATTTCATAAGACATAAATAATAAGTTAGAAAATGATTCCTTTTCCTGCGACTATACAGTTTAAATACTATGATAACTCGATGTCGATAATGACCTTTCATCGAGTATGGAAGTAATTATATCTTATTATGTGGTATATGTGAAACCACGTACGTAAAACTTATGCTTCTCTTAGTGCCCTAAAATAAGTACACGTTCTCAAGTGACAGAAAAATCCAATATGATGTTTGCGATCTTACACGTACAGCACAAGTACGTATTGGAGCAACAATATACGTGGTACTATATATACATATATACAAGTAATTTACTACAATCCTGAATGAATTTTTGTGCTATAATACAATATCATGTGAAGACTATTTATTCGATTCATTGTAGGAGGCCCTACCAGCTAATTCAAGCAAGTAACGATCCGGATGATCTATCCAATCGCTAGCACTTAACTTAACGATCCGCTGCTTTTCCGCTTCCTTCACTTGCCATTTTTTAATTTCCAATTGACGTTCCCTAAAAAAGTTGTTCGCATTAATCTTTTTACCGTCGCTGATTGAACTTGCACAATGTTTGGAGAAAATGTTACCTTAATTTCGTATCTCCACAACCCCAAACTTCTAAGCTAGCAATTGGATAAGGTGCACCTGCAATACTGACTGAGTGGAATGATTCATCGATACTGATGTACGGTGTGCGAGGATTACTACCGAACCGTAATCCATGAGGGTAGCCCCTGATACTAGTGTTCAAGTATAATACTTTGCCTCCTTTCTCGATAACTCTATACGAGGGAAATAATTCAATACCCACAGAATCTTCGTCGCCCCAATACAGATGACTCTCTCGCCATTCTACTGCAGAACAAATACAGTATGTGGGACAAACAGTATCCTTATCTGGACCGACAGCCCTTACGAACAATAGAGTGGGACCTCTATATCCCAATACATGATGAAGAAAACGATTAGCTCCTGTTCCATGTTCTGAACTATTATACAACAATGTCCAGTGCCTAGGGCAAACGTTGCCCATTCTTTTAGCTATCAAAGCATGAGTAATGTCTTTTGGTGAATCGTCAGCCTGAAGATGTATTAAATTCATACTTTACCATCCAATGGGGAATTTAGCAAATCTTTAAAAAAATAAATAGAGTACCTGGAGGTAACATTGAGATAGCGTACTCGATAACAACCATACATAGCTTACAGGTAGCAAAATCTGTGGAAAATCTATAGACTCAGGTTGCTCTAATATAGGTGTTGGTATCTCTAAACGTGGTTGTGGTTGTTCTTTGGACAAGAGAGCCTTACCATTACGGTAAGCAGTTGTCAGCACATGAATTACGTAACGATGGGGACCAAATATTATACGCGGGCAATTCTGCCAAATCCAATTGCTCACATAACTTATAGACAAGGCATATTTACCATGGAACTGGAATACATATTTTATATTAAAAAAAGAGGTATGTTTAAAATCTTATTGTAACAAATATTAAATTGACTGACGCATGATATAGTAACCGCATTGATTATTCGTTCTGCGTAGATACAAGAGAGGGCTCCGCTACTGTCCATGGCAACTTTATAAGAAATATTTAACAAAGCCTTCAGCCCATCGGGACTGATACTTCCGTCTCCTTTTAGATTTGAATACATTTTCACGTAATTCTCTAACACAGCCTGATCATTCATTACAGAGAGGAACTTTTCGGCTTGTTGTTTGAAAGAATTGGCGCTTAAGTGTGTAGTATTAACATTGGCAGCGTGATGCAGAAAGTTGAATAAATTGTCACCTAATTCTGGATAATTAGGGAACAAATACCTTTGAAATACAGACCTTGTAATACCATTTATACGTTCCTCCTCGTGAGTCAAATGGGACAAAGTCTGTAAATTGGGCATAATGTCAATGATATATTCATTAATATTAACTCTGGAAATTTTTATGTATCAATATCATGCACAACACGAGGGTGGAAAGAGCTACTACAAAAGCACCTTACACCTTCCAGTGTAATGAACATTGGAAAAGAAATTAATTTTTTGCACCGTAATTGAATTATCTATGAATAGTTGAATATATAGGTTATATGCATTGTAACGATTGTAAATGTAGGGGGATATTCGTAGCGATTGAGTGAATACCAAAAAAATGCCCTGCAAATCATTCATAAAGTATGTAAAGCAGTTTTCTATTCTAAAATGCAAAAGAACTGCTTGCAACAATGAATATTTGTGGAAGAGGATCACAGACACTCCTGCAATGCTCTAACATATATTTGTTTAATTCGCGCTGGAAATCTAACGCGTACGAGACAATATCTTGTTATAAGGTAATTTCATACCTTCGCTAGACTCTCAATTGGAAAGAACTGCATATGCGAATTGTTCTCTAACTCGGTTCCTGAGGAACTTTTCGAAAGGCTATTTGCATTAGCCGTGTCGCCGGCAGGCACGGCAGTATCAGTCTTCTTGTTAGCTGCATGTCCAGCACGTGCCACTTGATTACCCATTTTTCTATCAACTAAATACGTTAAACTACGAGCAGTGTGACTGTTTTATTTGGATATATCATCGCTCGCAACAACAAAACATTCGTGGAACCATATGCAACTCTACGAAGATCGCCATGAATGATACGCAAGCAAGTGTTGCGCCCGAGACACGCTGGATGCATACCCCCAGGCGTTTTCACTTCTAATAAGTGACGATAAGTATGTTCTATGAACGTCCATTGAAAGGTGTTCGGAAAGCAGGTCAATTTATCATAAGGAAAGATCGATAAGCCTGAAGTACGTCATTTTAATGCTGTTCTTCAATGCTTTTATTACAATTTCTCGGAAAGATTTTATTCAAGCAGCACCAGGTTGCGGAAATTAGTAATCAGTGTGTATAGGACTTGAAACTTTCAATATTCCGCGCCCAAAATTGCCATGCTGCGCTTAGAAGCGTGCGCATCCACCATCCTCATTAGCGCGTTAGCTTTGGGGGGTGGGGAGAGTTCTTTTCCAAAAGCGTGCATCGCCTGTCATCGAGAAAAAATTTGTCGGTGAGAACTCTTTTGCACGCATACTCGAGAAAAATATTCACGTGAATCCGTTCACTGCGTTCACGGAACGGTCGACAAATTTCCGCTGCTCGTGCGTACGCAAACCGTTCGGTTCGTGCGTATACAAGTGCTTCAAATCAAAGTAAGGGGTGAGACGATTGCAAGCGTAAGAAAGTTTTACGGGTGTAAACGTTTATTAATTACAAGGCCAGAGAAAAAAGTAGCTTCGGGGGTAGGTATTCAGGGTGCGCACTTCCAAATAAGGTGCTCCCAAATGATCCAGTCGTTCGTGATAATAGCGCTACTACGTGGTCGTTTGCCGAATTACAATGGAACTTTATTGCTCGCTGGCGGGAACGTTGAAATTTTAAGGTGTTCGTGTTTGAGAAGTATTCATTTTCTCGGATGCAGTCATTGCATTTTTATCAGTGCAAGCGTCACAGTGTAACGTTTAATCGTGAACCGTACTTGTACAGCAGTGTCCAAGAGTGAATATCTCTCTGTGTATGTATCGTATACAAACACGTGGTAGATTAGATACAGTTAGCTGGGAGAGGATAGCAGTCAGCGTCAATCTGTTGACGATAGCAGAACAACTAATCGGGACGTGGAAATTATTCCGTTACTTAACTTTCTACAAAGCAAAATTTATATGTAGAGTAAAGAATTTCCATAAAACTTTGAGTAAAATTAGTGCTGTTCATTCGTTACATCGAACGACTCGGGGTGAAATAAAGGAACGACGTTCAGGGAGAATGATAAACGTTTCGTTTTAAAAGTTAAAGGTGAATTTTCTGCTTGTTTCTGCAGCGAAAAAAAAGTCTGCTCCACTTAACTTGAAACAGTTGAACGGAAATCCGATTTCTAATATGTTAATTTCATGAAAGATATTTAATTGAAACTCGAGCCGTATACGATTGACCTAAATGTGTTCTCCAGCGATGTAAAATTTTCAATACTCCCTCGGACTACTACTTCTCAATAGGCATAACGTGAAAAGCTACGGCTTACACTGCAGATTCGGTCGAAGAAAATTCGTCCGAAAATATCGAAACAATGTTATTTGGGCTCTCGATCGATGCCTTAGACGGCATCGGACGGAGTATAGTAATGTAAATTCAGGAACGCTATGACGATCGGTGTGAATCATCGTCGCATAAAAGCAGCGGCCGGTTTATTTCGGGTGGTTCGAATCTATTTTTCGATTGACCAATTACGGTATACAGAATATTTCCAAAATATTTGTGATTATTGGCAGCGGTGTGGTGGATGCATGTAGAGATAGCAAACGAGTATTTAACTTGTAAACCGTAAAAGTCAGGATTCGAAAATATTCTTATTTCAGTCGCGCTCATTTCACCATCGAGGGTGGGGAATCTATTTATAAAACGGGGATGGTCCACGCGACGCCCACGCTGGCGGTGGACACGTAACAATAATTTATTAAACTATTCATAATAACTGGCTTAGAAAGACATTAATTCGCATATATTAGGTTAATCTGAATTGTCTGAATTCTCTTCTGTTTGCCACTGAAAAGTAGGTGCCGATATGTCTTTCCGTGTGGTGCGCAGCAGCAAGTTCCGCCACGTGTACGGAACGGGTTTGAAACGTGAACAATGTTACGATAATATAAGGGTGTCCAAGTCCTCGTGGGATTCAACCTTTTGCGCCGTTAATCCAAAGTTCCTTGCCATTATCGTCGAATCCGCAGGCGGGGGTGCCTTCATAGTTTTACCGCATAACAAAGTAAGTCTTACCTTCGTTCATTTTGTTGACGCCCCTTTCGTTTATTTATTCGATGCTCACTTATTCTCATCGCATCAAACTTCCTAACGATACGAAGACACTCGGCATTTGTATCGCAATGAAACAACCAATTGATACATTAACCCAAGAGCCAGTTTTAATAGTTATTACACATTGTTGTAGGTAGGCCGAATACCAGCAGACTATCCGTTAGTTGGTGGACATAAAGGTCCTGTGTTGGACATCGCGTGGTGTCCCCATAACGACAATGTCATAGCATCTGGTTCTGAAGATTGTGTAGTTAAAGTATGGCAAATACCGGATGGTGGTATTTCCAGGACATTAACAGAATCTGTGGTAGACCTTCAATTGCATCAGCGTAGAGTCGGGCTTGTACTATGGCATCCAACTGCGCTAAACGTATTGCTCACAGCTGGATCCGACAATCTTGTATTGATTTGGAATGTGGGCACAGGCGAGGCCATAGTACGAATAGATTGTCATCCAGACATGATCTATTCTGCATGCTGGAATTGGGATGGATCCCGATTGGTTACTACTTGTAAGGATAAGAAAATCCGAATGTTGGATCCAAGAAGTGGAGAAATATTAGAAGAAGCGATCGCGCACGAAGGTAGTAAGGCCACCCGTGCAATCTTTCTCAGGTATGTAATTAATTGTCTTCTCGATAGGAAGTTGTGAGTCCACAACTTCCTAAAACCTATCATGCAATCGATAATAAATTTTCTTACCATTGCGAAACTCGAATGCCAACAGGTTTAGCGTAATTGTTTTTAAAAAGTATACTTAGGGATAATAAATCTCTCTATTATGCAAAACACTATCAACATATCTTTCACATTAAATAATCATCAAACAATATACATCCGCCTTTTTACACAATAAATGTAGCCAGCATAAGACTGTAGGATAAGAAATATAATAAGATAAGAAATTATGCTTCCAGCAGGCTACAATATTCCTTAATGACTCGTGATTGGAACTTCTTACAAGAAGTTTTATGATAGATACAATTGTACTTGCACATTATAAATATCTTTATTTTTTATTATCACATGGTCTTTCCAATTTGTGTAGTGCGAGATTTGGTATTTTTTAATGGAAAACTTGAAGAAATTCAACTCGTCAAGAGGATGTCAACTTAATAAATGCAAATATCAAGATGTCCACTGTGTAGTATCCTCGTAAAAGTTTCAGTAAGTATTGCATACCAAGTTATTATTTTAAAATACACATTTCATATATGTTGATAGATGATTATACGCACAAGTTTAAGATACAATGATATAACTATACTAATATTATGTTATGGGACATAACAATGAAGTGTGATCTTTGCATTCAAGAACAATATTATTATTACAATTTTGAATGCTGCTAATGTCTCCTAGAAGAGCAAGGCATACTAGTCAGGTATATATGGTTTGCAAAATTCAGCGATCAGCTGGTACATTGATATTTTCTTAAATATCGTTATTTCACACGCGTGTGTGCTTAATATAAACTTAAAAATTGATATGGAGGGATATACTTTAAAATGTTGTAACAAGGTGGATGTTATTCAGTTTTGATGATTAACTAGAATAAAAAATTAAGAAAGCAATAAGATAAAATGGTTACATGATATAATACTTAAAGATGAATTATATATTTTTATAGTAGTTCATATTTGTATGTATGAATGTATATACATATTTTATATATATATATATATATACATAAATATGTACTACTAAAGCTTTGTATCCACAAAGTTTTGTTTGCTATGTTTTCAGGGGAGGCTTGATCTTTACCACAGGTTTCAGTAAAATGTCTGAGAGGCAATATTCGCTACGTGCCCCTGACATGTTAGGTGAACCTATAGTTATGGTAGAATTGGATACAAGTAATGGAGTTATGTTTCCCTTGTATGATCCTGACACAAATTTAGTGTATTTATGCGGGAAGGGCGATTCAGTGATTCGATATTTCGAAATTACTCCCGAACCTCCCTTTGTTCATTATATCAATACATTTCAAACTCCTGATCCTCAACGAGGTATAGGAATGATGCCAAAACGAGGCTGTGATGTGAATAGCTGTGAAATAACTAGATTTTACCGGCTCAATAACTCTGGCTTTTGCCAAGTTATATCGATGACTGTACCAAGAAAGGTACATTTCAGACACACTTTCTATATACAGTAAGTACAGTCAACCTTGTTATCTTAACGCTGATTATTACCTTTCAGTCTGAACTATTTCAAGAAGATTTGTATCCCGATACACCCGGCGACACTGCTGCTATTTCCGCCGAACAATGGGAAAATGGATCGGACGCGGATCCTATATTTATATCGTTGCGTGACGGATATCAACCCTCGGTAGCCAAAACTGAACTGAAAGTGCATAAGAAGTCGAACATATTGAGCAAAGGATCGAAACTCGCTTCTTCCAATTCTGCACAAAATTCTACCCAAGCCTCGGCAGGCATTACTGTACGTCACTTGTAAGTGAGTTTTGGGCGAATAGTTTAAACAATTTGATTCCTTTTTGCAGGAGGAATTGTTGAAGGAATTTACAGAGGAGATAAGAAAATTGAAAGCAGTTATCGTAAAGCACGAGGGTAGGATACGAGTGCTGGAGTCTGCGGTCGCTCTTCAGATGAAAGAAGAGGAAAGAAAGGAGAAGTCATCATCGCCAACTGACAAAGAGGTGCTTGCATCCGATGAGGTGTAATTTTTGATTTCTGTTTCTAGCTCCTAAAGATAATACGAAAAGAAAAAAAAAAGATAACTAATTGTGTAATAAAAATGATCATATATTTTGATATAACAACTTGTGTACATAGTAGGTTTTAGCTATATTGTGTGTGTCTTGACTTTTTTTGCAATACTTTTTGCTATTTATTGTACATCGTTTCATCCTACATCCTCTGCATTTGTACCATGTTTACATGTTTTATTTTATTAGATTGTAGCCGACATGTGACACCACCTGTTACTAGCATTAAGACTTCGGGTGTTGTAATATCTAATACACAAGACTTTTATGTATATTCAACCTTTATAATCATTCAGGAGAAAAGTGTCTAATTGTACAGGTACACACCTCGCTGTAACAGATACTTCCTGGCATGAATAGTTCATAACTTGTATGTAAGTTATGCTACATATGATAATCCAAAAAAGATCACTATTTTGCGAGGAGTTTGCAAGTATTTAATTATGAAATATCGTATATTTTTGACTAATCTGTTTTTTTGACATTGCGAAAGAAAACCATTTGTTTTGTATAAAAAAAAAATGTGAATATAAAATAATATAATTGATTGAATCAAACATCATTAGACTTTTGAATATATAAGCTCCCAAAATATTTTAAATACACCAATAGGAGTATGATAATATTTGTGTCTATATTTTTTACAGATGAAAGCACGAAAGTAAAAGAGGTGTTCGAAGTTTGTCCGGCGCGCTCTTTTGTAGTTTAAGGAATCGACGAAAGATGTCGTTGCAAGCCAACAGTTTACATCTTTATTAAAGTGTCGCTTGATCGTTCGTTGCGGTTCATTCGCTTATGCGAACCAGTGAAATGTGTGCCGGCATCGTCGTCAAATATGTGCGTCGTTAATTTTTAGTTTCGCAGATCGCACTCACCACCATTGTGCGCGGGTGTTTTCAATAATCTGACTGCTGTCAATTTGTTTCACAGTGAGTAACAAAGCAAATCATTCATTGTTACGACCCATTATTCAGCACCCTTTAACGAATGGGCCCATAAATGTTCGTTTCGAATTTCTTCTATAGAAAATTCTATAACCTAAGTTGTTCGGTTAGAGCCTCCCCCATAGATGGGGGTGGTAAGTTAAGGGAGGTTGATTCATTGACGGATAAATTACATTTTCAATATTGGAATGAACGTTATCGAACATCTCGGTCTTTTTTCGTTCATCAGTACATGATGTATAATTCTATTGTATAATGAGAACGCCTACGATACAAACGGCACTCGAAGGCATTTGGCACAAGATTCGCGGGTGCTATTTTAAAACGCAGCTTTGCGACATCGTTCACGACTTTTGCATTATCGCAATATGCACTTGCAAACAATGCATGAAAAGAGTTGTGGAAAGATTTATGACATCATTCGCCTTGAGAAAGGCGATCGCTCTCAAGATTTAGCTGATTTCTTCGAGTTTAAGTTGGTAAATGAATTTTTGTTGTTGCATAGAATTGCTCATATTTTCCGCATAAATCTGGACACGTTATCTGGATACATCGAGTACCATCTTAATCCGAGGGATCAAAAGGGATAGAAAAACAATTCCAGACCTCGTTCATTAACGCGAGCGTTAACTTACGTAACTCCACGTGTTTTAGGGGACTGTCAAGGTCTCGTAGCAAATAGCACAATGTAAATTATTTTTAAACAGTGTGAAACATTGACTGCACAGGATCGAGAAATATTCGTTGAAAGTTCATTATGCGGTATGAATTTCGAATTCTTTGGTCCCTTTACGATAATCTTTCACTTGTTTCAGCAACTCGAATTATTACTAATATACAATGCTAATATATTTTCGCAAAACAAAAATGAACACGTCATCTGAAAAGAAATAGTACGCGAAGTGGCACGTGTCTTTAACTATGCACATGTCGTGTTTGATATTTCATACTCATCAGTCATTTTTATTGGCAAGTACTTCAGTTTAGCACTATCTGATTGATTATATTAAAGATAATACTTTGAAATGGACAGATGTTTAAGGGGATTGATTCCATAATTTTAGTCAAAGGTAATGAGAGTTAAGTCGTCGATAAGATGTAAGGTAGCCATGTTTGTTGAATGACCTCTTACACACGATACGAAGTATATTTTTTATAAACAAAAATTAATTAAGAAATTACTACGATATTGTAGGCGCTATATTTTTATTTATTTACTTTTCATCTCAATTTAATGCAGCGACTAATTTTATTACCTGAAAAGAGAAACATGCTCTCCTTATCAAGTTCACACGCCCTATCGCCGAAACGTGGAACCATTGCTCGCAGCTAAAAAAAAACGGCGAGCCACTGAATGTGTTGTAATATGTTTCTTTGGAGAACACTCTTGACATTGGAATTTCGACAATACCATAGACAAACAAGCAGTAGTTTGATTAGCTTTACTTATATCATACTCGGAACGCGTAGCGGATAACGATTTCTATAATTGATAAAATTCAGCCAATGTTAACTGTATATAAGGATTTATCGGCCCAAATTGACTCGTTCCCAAGTAGGAAGCTTCGGCGCATCGTGCAATAACCGTATCGTGATCGAGGAATTCTCTTTGCACCCACTGCTCTTAATCGCCAGACAGTATTACATCATTTCGCGTATATAATGTTGCATCGCGAAATTGTACGGGTGTTATCTCGCATGACACACCGGAATGGCACATGATACGATGCAGAAAGGATATGGTATGTCACGTGCGATCGAGACGAAAGCTATCGTTTCAAGTACCACGGGACACTTGCCAGCAGGTCAATTTTAAACAATGGATCTTTACCCTCTTATTTGGGATCGTTTTTTCTTTTTATGTATGAGAGCAACTTTGTTACGATGAGTTGCTTTTTTTCCCCTCTTCTTTGTAAGGGTAATTGTATTCCGTTTTCGAGATAGCAGAGCAATTATGCGGAATGTACCGAGTTCTTCGTGGCATCCCTGTTGCATCTCCTTTGAATAGCTATTATTTCCTTGTCAGTGTCGCGCACATTGCACCTGTTGATAGATTGCCAAATAACACGGACGGTGATTCACGAAATAGATCAGGGGCACCGATTACACGATCGAAAGATTACATCTGATGTTTCGTAGTCGTCATCAATTTGATTTATCTTATCGAATCGTTTAAAACTTCTAACGTTCGTCTATCGCTGCGTGTGAACGATTCGTCGTTTTGCAACCCTCCGCCGTTCGTATCTCTTTCTATCATTTTTTTTCTATTTCATTTTCGTCTTACATAACTCTTCACCAGCGGATAACACTACTGACGGTAACATAAACCCGTTTCCGTTTATTTCCAGATCTTTACGGGAAGATTGTCCCACCATAAGTGACATACGATGGCTTCGCTGAAGTTATTAGTGGGTGGTGCAAGTGCCATCGGGGCCAGCGCTCTTACCTCGTATCTGTTAATGTCTGACAATACCGTAAGTATAATCAAACATTATGGAGCTATTATATTTCGATTGCTTCTTTGCTGCTATCGTTTTCGCAAGAGCCGGTCGGTGCAATCAGTCACGGAACGAAAGTAAAGCGCTATCAGCAAAGATGAGACGGGTCTTTTTTTTCGTTCTATGTTCTTTAAACGTTCTAATCTATCTTTTAATATTTATGAAATGTTTCCTTGCCGTTTTTTACTAGTCTCATTAACGACCTTCAATTTTTCGTCACATTTTTACGCGGAAGAAATGGTATGCAAAAGATGTGCAAATTTGAAGGAACGGCAGCATCGTTATCATCGGAATGACGATTTTATCGGTCACACAATTTCGGTTTCCGTAGTTCTCCGAGCCTGGCATGTAGCTATTAATGACCGTAAAATATGCCGGCAGTCAAGGCTGTATAGTGTTTCGTGATCAGCTAGCAATCACGTGGGCACCGAAATTTCTTTGCTGGGAAGGTCTGTGCCAGGCCAGAACTAGCTATCGGGGATGCTAGACTATTTCTATATGCATACATTCTGGTCAGACAACTTGTCTTCGAATCAGAGAAGCTCGTTTCAAATGTCGTCTGCAATTTTAAAATGAATATCTCGCACCTCTGGCTATAGAAATAACTATCGTGATTGATTGCCTCAAGATAATAGGATTATCGCAGCTAAGAGGCACGCGGAAAGCAATTGGTTTTATCGTTAATTGATCGAGATTGATTGTACAATGCTGGTGTCTGGTTATATGGGGTCGTCTATTGCGATAATTGTTCTGCGCTCCGATACGACGACATATAATACTGTTCGTTTTAAGTGAATGAACGGGCAAGGAATGCTCTTTCGTTGCAGTTTACTTGCTCCATGCCCCCCCGTTTTATCAATTACCATGCCACTACGTTTTCTTAGAGAAATTCTGCTGGAATTTCTGCCCACCTAAAAATAGCCGCCTCGTGGGATGCCGTGTGTAAAAATAGTTGTGGTAACAGCTGGTTGACACGATGGTATTATTGTTCTACTTATTATAGGTGCACGCGGACGTAGCAAACACTAAGTCTACGAAAAGACCCTTACCGACCAGAGAGGAGCAGGTGCAAACGTTAAAAACTCATGGAGAATATGATGTTCTTATTATCGGTGGTGGTGCAACAGGATCTGGATGCGCGTTGGATGCCTGCACACGGGGTAATTTATTAGATTACCTAAATTAGATTACTTATTATTTATTAGATTACTAAATTAGAGTACATAGATCCCGTCTTTTACTTCCAGGCTTGAAGACCGCTTTAATCGAGGCGGATGATTTTGCGTCCGGTACATCCTCGAGGAGTACGAAACTTATTCATGGAGGAGTTCGTTATTTGCAGAAGGCCATAATGCAGTTCGACGTGGAGCAATATAAAATGGTGAAGGAAGCGCTACACGAACGAGCGTCTATGCTGCACAGCGCGCCTCATTTGGCTCACCCCCTGCCCATTATGTTGCCCGTATACACGTATGTCAAACCGTGAATGACTTTTGCCAATTCGTTCCGAGGATTGTTATTTAACATCGACTGGCTTTCCACAGGTGGTGGCAAATTCCTTACTATTGGTTCGGTATCAAAATGTACGATATCGTTGCCGGAGGGAAGACGGTGAAGTCGTCGTATTTCCTCAGCAAAGCAAATGCGTTAGAACTATTCCCCATGCTCAAGGGAGATAAACTTACAGGGGCCATTGTTTACTATGATGGTATATTTCTAATTTCGCGTATTTATAGCGCTTTTATCAATTTTGTTTTCTTCTATATATTTTATCGCTCGTAATGTCATGCTTCCTATGATGTAACAGGTCAGCAAGATGATGCCAGAATGAATTTGGCAGTCGCCTTGACTGCCTCACGGCATGGTGCAACGGTTGTAAATCACGTTAAAGTTGTGAATCTGTTGAAAGGTCTTGATAAGGTACTTACTACCATTGATACTATGCGGTTTTATATAAAGAAGATAATAGATATACGAAAATAGATTTATTATCGAATCAATAATTCTGCTTTTGCGAAGGATGGTAATCGGGTGCTCGCTGGTGCTCGTTTGAAAGACGAACTAACTGGTGAACAATGGGATGTAAAAGCAAAGGCGATAATAAACGCGACCGGTCCATTCACGGATCATATAAGAAAAATGGATGATCAGAACGTCAAAGAAATCTGCTGTCCCTCTTCCGGTGTTCATATCGTTCTTCCTGGTTATTACAGGTAAAATAACTTGCAATCAGTACATTAGTAAATTTAAGGCGCTCAATACATTTCGATTAATATCGATTTTATTTAGTCCTGATCAGATGGGCTTATTGGATCCATCAACTAGCGACGGTAGAGTGATCTTCTTTTTGCCGTGGCAGAAGCAAACGATCGCTGGAACAACTGACTTGCCCTGCGATGTAACCCATAACCCACGACCAACGGAAGATGAAATAATGTTCATTTTACGAGAAGTGAAAAACTATCTTAACCCGGACGTTGAGGTTCGTCGAGGAGACGTGCTCTCCGCCTGGAGCGGAATTAGACCTCTCGTATCGGACCCCAACAAACCGAATACCCAATCGCTCGCTAGAAACCATATCGTACATGTTAGCCCATCGAAACTTGTCACGATAGCTGGAGGAAAATGGACAACGTACAGGGCGATGGCAGAGGAGGCTGTCGATGCAGCTATCAACGCGTGCGACTTGAAGCCCGAAAGACCCTGCCAGACGAATGGTTTCCTCCTTGAGGGAGCTCACGGGTGGAGTCCAACTATGTACATTAGACTGGTGCAAGATTTTGGATTAGAATGCGAGGTGGCGCAACATCTGGCGAAGAGTTATGGGGATCGTGCATTTGCCGTTGCGAAAATGGCCTCCCTTACTGGTAAACGGTGGCCGATTATCGGCAAGAAGATACATCCAGAGTTCCCATATATCGACGCCGAGGTACGTGGTTTTCATCGGGTTTTCCAATCGCTTGCCTGCTACTCGGTATAGCATCTGATTTTAATTACTTTCAGATACGGTACGGGGTTCGTGAATACGCTAGAACAACTATCGATATGATCGCACGACGATTGCGATTGGCGTTCCTTAATGTTCAAGCGGCCCAGGAGGCACTTCCAGGCATTATCGACATCATGGCAGAAGAATTGCATTGGTCGGCGGACGAGAAGAAGAGCCAGCACAAACTGGCCAGCGAGTTCCTCGCCAACGAGATGGGACAAATGGTCAATCGTGCATCGCGCGACAAAATTCCGATCAATCTCACAAAGGAAGAAATTCAGCTGTATATAAAACGCTTTGGAATCATCGACAAAGACAACAAGGGATACGTTTCTATTAATGACATTAGGAGAGGACTTAAGGTTTGCACCCGCTACACGAATAAATTTATTCTTGATTTCTTTTTTCTATCTCTCTCACACGCACACGCACACGCATAATTATCGATGTACACAGGTACTTGGCATAAAACTGAACGAAGATGAGATGCACACTTTGCTCAATGAAATTGATCTCAATTACAATGGGCAAATGGAGCTACAAGATTATCTGCAGGTAAATCGTGTGAACATATATTTAATTGGTACTTTTCTTTACCGTTCACAGTTGTTCGGTGACAAGGAAGTACCTGGTGAAGAGCTTCATGAAATACTGCGCGAAATCGACACTAATATGAATGGTCAAGTTGAGTTGGACGAATACCTTCAGGTCTGTGAAAGCTCGCACGCACGGATTTGCCGTATAGTCTTGCTGCCGCTTTCAAATTCCTTTTGTTGCATTATTTCGTATACATATGCGAGGGTGATACGTATATATGTATGTATGTGTACATATATATCTATACACACATACATACATATACCCTGGACTATATACAGGGACGTGTGTACTATATACATATATATAACGCTCAAATTTGTATCGTTTTCAATATTGATTGGAATAATTTTATTATGGAATATGGAAAGACAGAGGAAGGACCTGTTGGATAGTTATAGATTACCCTTAACATATTTTCTTCGTTTGTTCTCTCGTAGCTTGTTGTAACAAGTTTTTGAACGTCCTTTTTTTTGTTGCACGAACAGTTTGTTGCTACTCTTTTTGAGTGTGATTATACGAATTGGTCAGCATATCTAATCAATATGTGTCTTGTTTTATACCACGATATAATATTTTTGTGAACACTCCAAACCTGTTTGCTACTTTTCTTTTATTGCAGAATATTCTAGTATCATGCTGCTCTTAAGCCAGATTGCAAATTATTTGAAAATTCGCGATACATTGCTCCATTTGCATTTCTAACTCGTGATACTAAATCCAATACATTTTTCATAGATGATGTCTGCTATCAAGTCCGGTCATGTGGCTTACTCGCGTTTCGCAAGGATGGCAGAAATGGAAGAAGCTCAACACGAGAAGGAAATACTGAAGAAGCAGATCAGCGTTGAGAGATCAGGTGGTGGACTGTAAATAGGTTCACGTTCTGCGGCATTGTACAATTTTTCCTGTACGCTTTTTAACGCGGTTTACACGTTCAAACTGCTGTCACAAATCTTTATTACAGAATCATTGTTCACTCTGAACTTCAAATGTAGCCCACTCTAGTACAAATGCTCTAGGATTACTACTTTACAGATCAACCAGTTTTCGTACTTTCTACAACGACTACTATTTACTACGTTGCATCGAGCTTTCAAGCTAAACGATCGATAAGAGAAATTTTGACTACGCCAAATGTAAATCGATTACAGTTACGCCGAATTTTATCTATTTAACTTCGGGAAAAAAAACCGTCGACCATGTTACGAAATTGAATTTTAATCTGTAAATATCTTCTGTACAGCGTTTCAGTTTTCGTTGATCGAGAACGGATGTGTTCTAATCTGTATATATAGACCCTGAAATGCAGTGATGCATTGAAGAACTTATCCATACTGAGTGTATTGTTGTATACAAAGTCGATAGTTTTCAGACACTTTAACTACTACACACTTCCATGAACAGAATGTGAAAGTTTGGAACTATTTATCAGTTCCAAGCTATTTCAAATGACATAATCGTTGAACTACACTCAGAAGTATCAGAGGTCGATGTTACAGAAGTTGAACACCAGTGCAATTTGGTAAAAAAAATTAATTTTTTTCTTAATTTTGTTACTGTAACAAATCATCGAATACTGTGAATAATTGTCTAGGTGCTACGTTACATGCGATTGTGTCACACACGCCATGGGTGGTAAGCACGATTTTACTTTTAGGACCTTTAAGGTGAATTTATTTATAACTTATCTTAATTGCTAATGTATATTAGATATCAGCCCAGATAGAATATCTAATTATTTAAATGTAACTACTTATTTAATTTATTGCCGCTAACGTCATGCAGTCACGACATAAGAACGATGTTAGAGATTAATTTATTTCACTGTCATTAGTCATTACCATTGACTTAATAAAGGCCATATTGGACTATTATTACTGTAAATCAATCCGTGTAGCCCTTCACCCTTCCGGATAAGTACATATGCACCGCTGATCCTTCTTGACCTTCAATTAATTAAGCTATGTTTAATTTTTCAGCCCCTTTCCATAATAGCAGCCTGAAAAAATACCCCTGTTGCTACGCAATATACAAATACGCCTTTTAACGAGATCAATAAGCAAACAAGAGGAAGAGAGAGAATGTGTGTGTCTGTGTGGGTGTGGGAGTGGGTGAGAAAAAAATATTGCCACTTCTGGCAGCCTTCGATGAAATTAGCCTCCAGTACTGTGCTGCATGCAACTTACTCGCTCCGTCCATACACGGGAAACTAAAGAGAAAGATTCATGAAGCTTGTTCCTCATTGTGAAACGAAGGGCGGCGGCATAGCGAGGGAGTATTACAGCTCCTCCCTTCTTGGGATCGGCGTCGTCATCTGGCAATCAGTTAACGTTTCATAACGCGTTGGGGAAAAAGAGAAGGTATACACGTAACGACAAGCACCGGTGTTCCGCGACCCCGCTCAAGCGTGGCCCTGACCGGGGGGTACCGGTAAAAAGAGGGGAAGGAAGGCCAGAGAAAGTAGGAGGTGTGCATCGTTTATCCCTCTTCGACGGGGTGGGCGTCCGACGGTCCCTGCGTACGCCCCTGTCTAACGAACCTCTACTGCCTGCTAGCTATCGTGAAAACGGCACAACCAATCAGCGCTCTTGTCCGATCACTTGGCGGACAGCGACGTTGCCACCTCGTGTACCGCCCCACGGCGAAAGTAGTCCTCTCATAGCGGTATTCGTAGCCCTGTTTTCGCGAGGGACGGCCGACTGACACGTTGTTGGTCTACGTGCACGTGTTGAAATCACGTTGAAAGTGGATCGTGCGCAAGGTAATATTCGGGTTCCGCGTAGGATAGTTTCCTTGGCAAGAGCACTTCGATCGAGAAAAGCTTCGCCAATTGTAAGTGGCTTCGCATCGGGGCGTCAAACAGCCAGGACGGAATATTGGTTCGTCCCACACTTGCACTTTTGGCGGCAACTTTGAACGTAGCGTCGATTTCCAGGTGTTGCTGTGGAAATTGATCGAGCCAGTGGCACTAGATTAATTAGTAGCTATAATTTCAATGAAGACAAGAGTTTAAAAGATCTCGTACTAGTCTACCAAACTAAAGAAAGAGAGCGTAGATCTTCCGTCACGATCACTGGCAGCCCTGCAAGCGCGCGCGCGCGCGCGCGTCACATCGAACGCTCGTGTGACGCGTCGAGGAGTTGTGTGCGTCCATAAGCGTCACCGTGGAAGAATGCTTTGGTCTTTCTTTTTTTCATTTTTACGCGGCTGTAGTTTGTAATGTAGGCCTCGTTGTTGAGTTAATAGCGGATTTGTTCAATTGCGCATCCAATTTTATAATGGCTGCTTTGAAGATAATAGCGCAGACGAAAAGATGAAACAGAAAGCATAACGGTATTAAAGGCTGTGCGGTCATTATTATCCCCGAGGAAAAACCCGTGCGGCGGGAGCATAAAGTGGACGTTTCTGTGGAGAAGCACGTGCTGTTCGCGAGTTAGGTGGAGTCCCGTGTGCAAAGTGGGTGGAGGCTGCATCGTGAGGCTGCCTTCCCCGTTATCGCAAGTATGTGAGTGTATGAGTGAACGGACAGCCGACAAGCGACCGAGTGGGCGGGTGTGACGACACACCGTGCGCTTCTGTGTCGGTGGTTATGCGCGTCCTTGCCACGGCGTGCGATATTTTGAGCGGCGGGTGGGGCGGCAGGAACAGGGGCGTATAGAGGCGGTCCTCGATTGGGTTCTCGAGGAGTGCTCTCTGGCCTTTGTCTCGCGGAGAGTGGTCTTCGCACGTGTCGATATCGTCTAAGTAGTTGATGTTTCTTACTCCTTGGATGTTCATGATTTTCTTAACGTACACTGCATTCCCTCGATTTCTGCTAAATCGTAGAATGTCGCGGTCTCGAGGTACGGCGTACCTTCGATAGGGAGTAATGCTTGAGAAATGTTAAGTAAATAGGGAAACGAATCCAGATGAAGTATACGAGTGGCAGGGTCGTTGCGTTCGCGGCTAAGTCGGTGAAGATCCGTGTTTTAAATAGCTTCACTCTATGGAATCGAGCGTATCTAACGTGTAAATGGATTTTCCAGATTAGACGTTCGCCGAGCGAGCGCTCCCACGTACCGCAGACTAAATAGTCGGTCCAATTTCGTATAACGAAGAATGAATTCCTAGCATAAGGGTGCTCAACGTAAAATTAGCGTTGACGTTGGCGTTATTTACATTAAGGGAAATATACAACCGATATCTTCATCATGAAACGAAGCTTGGATGGAAGAAATATCAGCCAGGTGAGGCATTGTGAAAGCTATTATTTGATCTATGAAATCTATCTATACGAGTAGATACGAAGAAAATATTTTGATATCGATTGGCAGGAGGAGATGGAGGACCACGATCCTCTTCAAACGCAGCCGCAGCCACAAGATGATTCAGCTGAACAGCAACAGCAACAGCAACAATTAGACCAACAAACTGCTCAACCTCAGATCCGCTTCTTAAGTGCAAATGTCCTGCAGCAGTTGCAACAGCAACAGGATGTTCAGCAGCAAGCCCAACAGCAGCAGCAGCCACAAGTTATTACTTTGCAACAGCTGCAAAATTTTGTGCCTTTACAAACTCAACAGTCACAGCATGATCAACAAAGAGCGCAAACAATTTCCGTGCAATCTTTACCTCAGCAATTCTTGCAGGTGAGGAAAACAACCTTTAAACTAACGATAAATGTATTAATTGTTTCTTCTTTTAAGATATAATGATTGCTTTAGGGTGCCCAATTAATTAGTACACAAGCTCAGGCTGCACTTCAACAGCAACAACAACAAACGCAGCAGCAGCAAACACAGCAGCAATCTCAACAACAACAGCAACCGCAGCAGCAACTCAGTTACAGTGTTATACCGCAAATGCAAACTGTTAATATCGATGGACAAGAGGCCCTGTTTATACCATCATCTGCCATGTCCGCTGCCAGTGGACATCATCAAAGTCAACCTACAATGCAATTTGCTACAGCTAATGGACAACAAGTACAACTTGCGGGTCAACAAGTACAACTGGCCAATGGTCAAACTATTATTACACCACAGCCAGTTAGTTTGATCAGGGCGCCGAACGTCTTTCCCACTTCCATCATACAAAATATCACCGGACAAACTGTTCAGTTACCCTCTGGTATGCATTGCATGGTTATTAGATACATTGCATAGAACTGTGCTTGTTCACGTTTCACTTAATGATTTTTCATACGCAGGACAAAGTGTGCAAGTGAGACCGCTTCAATTCCCGATGCAGCATGTTCAACAAACTGTACCTGTGCAAGTACCAGTCACAGCCAGCAATGGACAAACCGTATATCAAACTGTACATTTTCCAGTTCAAGCATTATCCAGCGTATTTAATGTCCCTGCTACGCAGATGATACCACAAATCACACAAGTATATTGTTAAACGTCAACATAGTTTTTCTCTTGATTCATGTATTTGCAAATATCATTTAATCTGTAATTGTTCTTTTTCTAGCAAATACCACAGGTTGCTCAAATAATTACACCAAACGGGCAAATTCAGCAAGTTCAAATAGCTAATTTACCACAACTTCAGAGTTTACAGGTGGATATAAAATAGAATAATTTATTGATTCCTCGATAACATACAGTTTTACTTAAGACCTTCCATGTTACAGAGCCAGCAGGTAACGCAAGTAGCTCAACAAGTTGCTCAACAACAGGCGCAACAGCAAGTAGTACAACAACAAGCTCAACCACAGGTAGTGCAATCCGTGCAACAACAACAGCAAGCAGCAGCGCAAGCTCAAGTGCAACAGCAGCAGCAACAACAACAGCAGCAGGTGCAGCAAGTTGTTCAACAAGTTATACAACAGCAGCAGCAACAGCAACAGCAAGTGCAACAAGCACAACAGCAATCCTCCGCGCCGTCTTCGACAGTAGCAACGTGGAGTACAACCGTAACAACTCCGAGCAATGTTCAAGTAAAAAACTTATTAGATAATTTGTCGCACAAGTTAATTATACTTTGAATGCATCATCGAACGTCTATTTCCATTGTAATTTTTGCAGGTACTTGGGATTGGTGCGCTTGGTAGACCAGTCCAGGGAGGCGGTAATGTAATAACTACAAAGGATGGACAAAAAATTGACGTACAAACGTTGTCCGCTTTAACGAGACCGCCAGAATCTGTCGAGGGTGATATTAAAGTAACCAGTATTGATGCCAGGCAATTAGCGAGTGGACAAGTCATACATATACCCACCGCGCAATCAGCACAACCATCTGTTCAACCTCTAACGATTGCAGGTATGTATAAAATGCGAGGGTTCTAAAAAATAAATTTATTTTCATTCATATTTCTTTTTGTTCCGTAGGAGCCCAAGGGCAGCAATTAACATTAATCCCTGCATCCGCTTTAGCCAATTTGACTGCCCAGCCAGGTAACATGATGAGGGGCGTTGGTAGCGGGAGTATAATGCAACTTCAACCAGCGGGCGGAATGAATGCGACAAACGGTTTCCTGCAGTCGATACCTGTACAAAATATTCCAGGTCTGGGAAACGTGCAAGTTATACCTGCAAGTGCGCTTCAGCCTGCAACGGTTCAAACGATACCTGCGTCGGCGGCTACGCCAATTGTCGCTGCTCCAACTGTACAATTAGATTCTAATGATCAACCAAAGTGGCAAATTCTACAAACGCTTCAATCGAACAATACGTTAACGACGCCCACTCCTATGTCGCATCAACATCAAGTATCCACTGGAACATCCGCGAACATTGAGACAGATTCTAACAAACAACATCGTAGAAGAGTTGCTTGCACGTGTCCGAATTGCGGCGATGGCGATAGGTAGAGATATTCTCTCAACATTCAACTTTTGTCTTCCTCCTTTTTGTATGATAACAGTGTTCCATAAATGATAAATTTATTTAAGTAGGAACAGGGACATGACGAGGAAACGTCAACACGTATGCCACATAGCGGGCTGTAATAAAGTGTACGGTAAAACCAGTCATCTTCGTGCACATTTAAGATGGCATACCGGAGAGCGACCTTTTGTTTGTAGTTGGATATTTTGTGGTAAGAAATTTACTAGATCGGATGAGCTTCAAAGGCATCGTAGAACTCACACTGGCGAGAAGAGGTTCCAGTGCCCTGAGTGTACCAAAAAATTCATGCGATCCGATCATTTAACAAAACATATAAAGACACACACAAAGATTCGAAGTACGGTAAGTGACGCTTCTTTCTACTTAAATTAGTGTGAATTTGTTGACAGAACAAGAAAGTGAAAATATGTTTTTTCTCTTTAGGAGGCAGCCACTTCAACACAGGAAGGTTCTTCCGACAGTCAATCCTCTACGGAAGAAAAGATTATTATTGCTCTGCATAAAGAGACCGAGCAATCCGATATCGTTATTTCGGAACCAATGGACGAAATAAAAGTCCAACCAACGAATCATGTAACGAACGAATAAAAAATAAAATTGTGTTCAGCCCGCATGGGTTCCCTTGCCTCTGAGGGATGGTTTAGAAGTAAGAAAATTATTGGTTGAACATTGGGTTGTTGTTACATTAACGGCATCCATGAAAGATTAAAAATTTATTAATAAATGTAGCGTTACACTGTTTGCCGCAGTTTGCAAAGATTATTGCAATTATTTTCTGCGGCGACGGAGGACGAAGGGAGGAAACTTACAGGGATTATCGTAATTCGTATATCGTATAGTCTATTTTTGTATCGATGATGGCACTCTGTAAATATGTATAATAATTGTATTATAATTGTAAAAAAAAGATTTTTTGCACAAAATGAATTTTACACTTATAAACGGTTTTTAATATTACTACTCGTAAAAACGTCAATCTTTCACCTTATTATAGCAAAGTTTTTTTAGTAAATAGAGACAATAATGTTGCATTTAATTAATCTTATCAGACTATATTACTTGGGTAGGATAGCGTACGGAATAAAATAATCAAGGATAAGCTGGTTTAATTGCTTTTCGTGAATTTAAATTACATCAAATCTTTTTTTTCTGTAGAAAGGCCCATGCTAAAAGTTTAGGAAGCGTTTTTTTAATTTATAATGCTTTATACATAGAATAAAAGGTGAAAAAAGAATGGAGATTGTTAATGCGTTATTCGAAACTAAAGCTTTACTTCCTGAGTACATAGAGCGAATAACGAAGCAATTACACCCGGAATGTTTAAAAACGGATGTGTGTTTTTCTAGCGGAAAGCTGGAGCGTAGATTTCTTCACTCGCAGCCAATAGTACGATGGCTACAGAAGAAAGATACTGTTCTCGTTTCGGTAGCACGACTTTTAGACCTCCCAGGTGTGATGTATTCAGGTGTATTCGACGTATGCATGTTCGATCGAATATGACTCGTTGATG
Organism: Nomada lathburiana; assembly: GCA_963667235.1. NCBI lineage: Eukaryota > Metazoa > Arthropoda > Insecta > Hymenoptera > Apidae > Nomada > Nomada lathburiana. The sequence continues at coordinate 20,465,223 of OY763899.1, read as the reverse complement.
CTATAAACAAACGGTTGACTCTTATCGGGATGTGTATTAATTGCATGATTCGTACGCGTGACGGGTCGATTCTGACTTGTGCTCGCAAGAAATACCAGTGCATTTGAACCGTTTGTCTTTGGAAAATTTTGGAATGTTGTGGGTTCTGTTCGTTCACAGTGAATCACAGAAACGGACACAAAGTGCGGTAGTTTCAAAGATCGTGCCGCTGTAGGAGCGAAATCATTCCGTCAATTTTAGGTAAACAATATAAGTAATTCGTGTCTTTATTCTTCTAATGTGCATTTTTTAGTTATAAGAACCACTATTAATTAGTTCGTAACGCGACGAATAGAGAACGAAAATGATTATTCCTCTAACCTAATAGTAGCGTTTTCTCAGCAGGAGATCTAATCTTATCTTTTGAAATGTACTTCAGCCATTATGTATATACATTTTACCACCCACGATTTCTTTCGAACACAAATATCGTTTTTCATTTTCATAAACTAATTCTTTTATTTGCATTTTGTGTACAATTTTATCAGAGCTGGCATATATTTGACCGAAAATTGAATAAGGATGCCTGCACCACCTCCACCTCCACCTCCTGCCTTCAACGCTGGTACAGCTCCTGGTACAGCTAATCAAGACCGAGGTTTACTTCTACAGTCTATCAGGGCTGGGAAAACCTTGAAAAAGACTGTGACTGTAGATAAAAGTGCACCTGCAGTTAGCGGTATGTTTCAAAATATATCCGCTTTATCAGAAGTCAACCGTAATATCACGAAGCCTGTATTGTCATTTTAGGTAAAGTAAAAGGTGAACCAGGAAACTCTTCCTCCTCGAGTACCAAGGATAATAGTTCTAATGCATTAACTGGTGGAATTAATGCTACGAATAATGGAGGGCTTTTAGGATTAGGGGGGTTATTTTCTAGCGGAATGCCCAAATTAAAACCCACAGGTCTCAGGACTTTGGGTGAGAAGGGTAACAGTGGCAATGTAAATAATACGAATATCGGTCAGTCGACTGTTCCTAGTATAAAGAGAGGCCCGCCTCCGGTTCCACCACCAGCCAGTCAAAAACCACAAATATTTGCTCAGGTACAGGTATTGGGAAAACTATTCTGTTAGGTGTATTTTAAGATTTTGCGTACCATTTTAGAAGGCCAATACAACACAAGGACAAAGCATCACGGACTCTGCCAGTTCTAATGCAGAGGCACCTAAAGGATTTGGAAAACCGACTCTTGCACCCAAACCACCACCAACTCCGTCAACTAGATTGCACAAACCATCACCACCTCCTAAGAAATTGAACTTAGCCACTGGGGGAAGTGTGTCGAGGGCACAAAGTATGCGGTTACCCAGATCACCTCCTGTGCTTGCTCCGACTCCGCCTTCCCTTCATCAATCTCAGGATTGCCTGAATGAAACACAGCCGAGGCTTACAAATCGAATACTTAGACATCCAGCCGCCAAACCGCCATCTCCTCCAACTTCGAAATCGAACAGTACATCGTCTGCGGCGACCAGAGTGGCACCACCACCACCACCTTCTAGGGCAACTGTTAGCGCTCCGTCTATACCACCTCCGCCTCCGCCTCTTCCGCACCGTCCTGCTCCTACCCATCAAAGACTGGCTCCGCCACCACCGCCACCGCCGACACCTCCTACTAGGAGTTCTTCCATGCGAAACGGCCAAACCGTGAGCACTCTAGACTTAGAGGTACGATTCGCCGATATGTTTCATTCTATTGCGAATTTTCCGCCACCGGAGCAGTTCAAGGGATTTACGAAAGTCTACAGTAGCAGAAACGGTGAGAATGATATCCTTGAAAATCGGTCGCATTCTTTCTTAAATCATACCATTAGACGGTATACTGCCGATTTGTTCATGTAAATTTCAATTTGATCCGAAGAACTAATGCTGTACAACTAACTAACATTCCTTAACGTAATGCATTGCTTCTCTTATAATGTAATGCTGATGATGATTCATTAAGATATGCGACATAAGAGGCATAATGCAAGAATCTTTTGCGCGTTTTTCTACATCATAGACCGGTCATATTTCTTTTTTTTTTTTACTCTTATGCATGAATGGAACATTTTTGCATAATGCTTAATAAATGTACGCGGCACAGAGCAAAATTGGGTATGACTAATGAAAATGTATGACTTCAGCTGTTTGCTAACTTGCGGTGTAACTATTGTAATCACTCATTATGTTTCACGAGAGGCGGGGAGATTATTAGCGATTAATAAATTTTATACTAACATTACATGCATGCGTAATCATTTAATTTATTTTAATAACTTAAATTATGTTTTCCGCACGGCTACTAATATGTTAAATGATGCACATTTAGATCCAAACTGCATGTTTGAGCACTAATAGTAATCACCTGATTTTTGAGTAAAACTTAAGTTCCTTTGGTGGAAAGTAATGAAAACGTTTAAAAATTTCAGCGGCGAAACAGCAAGCTCCTGCACCACCTATGCAAATGTCTTCTATATCCAATACAATGGTACCGTTAAATACATCATCCGGGGGTTAACTGTGGCAAAAGAGTACAACCTTCTTTGGCACATTAAACGTATCCAAGTAATTTGTTTTATTTATTATGTTATACAATTAGTTTTAATCATTTTCGAAGCATGATTACAACGAAACGAAATGCTACGTGAGAATGAAAAGTGATCGTATAGAAGGAACCGAAATAAAAGTATTAAAACGATTAAATATTATAATTACAAAACATTTTATTTTATTAAAAACAAAATGCCAATTAAAATTTTTTATTTATTATAACTCTGTATGTTTGTTCTTGTGAATCATGATATAAGACTGTGTTGAATTAGAACATATTAGTCTGTAATATGCCGCCAGTTTTAGAAGAGAACTGCTGTATATGTCAATAATTGATGGAATAGATTTAACGATACAATTCCCTGAATGTTTTTATAAAAAGGACAGAGTGTTATATACTTTTATTTATATAACAACGACTTTTTATTATTAACTAATGTACAATATTAAATATTAGAATCTTTTAGATATAGTTATTGTAGCTGGCAGTTGAACGATGTGAAACTTTCTTAATTCTAACTGTTGTACATTAAAGATTCAGTCTATGTTGCAAATTTCATGTTAATAATGAAATATATATATTTATATGTATACATGTACAAACAGTGATCCTTAATGCACGAAACTTTATTTAATATAAACGATATAATATTCGCGAAGATGTCGGCAAATAAATTGTAAATATCCATTATCCAAGAATAAAGAAAAGGCTTTTACAGCTCTTCTTCGTTCTTGCCTTTACTCGAATTAATCGAAATTTTCACATCGGTAACTCGGGGCGTTGCAAAAACTGGTAATGCGATGATATTGAAACGTTTTTTTTAAACTTCGAGTTCTTTTTCAATGATCCTGCGATATTCATCGAAACCACCTTCAATACATCGAACAGAACCATCTGCACATACCCACAGTTCGGTGCATACCATACGAATTAATCTCTCGTCGTGAGAAACTAATATAACACCGGCCTGAAAAAGGAAAAATATGTTGGTGGATCAAGTATTATATATAAATTAGGTAGCCCAAAGAGAGTAGCGGAGAAAAGTTTACCTGGCAGGTGTTTAACGCTTTGCCTAGCGCTTCGATCGATTCGATGTCTAAGTGATTAGTAGGTTCATCGAGTACTAAAAAGTTTGGCATAGCTGCACACATAAGCGCAAACGCGACTCTTGACTTTTGTCCTCCAGATAGCGAACTAATAGTCTGTAAAGCTAAATTGCCACTGATTCCAAAGCTTCCAAGCATTCTTCTGTATTCCTCGATTGGCTTCCCTAAACAAAATCAAGCAGGAAATTACCCAAATTGTTAGTCCAATATGCGCTAGATATTGGCGTTAATTCCCAAGAATAAATTCTACTCGTACCTGGAAAATTATTTTGCAATAACTCAACCGGGCACACATGCATATCCAATTGGTCGACGTGATGCTGACTAAAATATCCGAATTTCAAGTTTCGATGAACGTGTACTGTGCCCCTGGTTGGACTCAGTGAACTTGTTATAATTTTCAAGAGTGTAGTTTTGCCGGCACCATTCTCCCCGACGATACAAATACGAGATTCTAAGCTAGCGGTCAGATTCACCCCACTGAATATGTAAGAACTTTCGTTTCCTCCAGTGTAACTAAAGGAGACTTCATTAAGCTGTAGTATTGGAGGACTTAGTGCTTCAACGTCAGGAAAACGAAGCGTTACTTCTCCTTCTTTCTCCATTGGTTTAAGTTCTGGCCTGTGGTAAATAATTCTTATAAAGTATCGAAAATCCGGCGCTATGTTAATTCCCTATAACTATATATCCTATGTTAAGCTTACAGTTTTTCTAACATCTTGATTTTGCTCTGCACGCTTGAAGCGCGATTGGCATTATAGCGAAACCGATCGATAAATTCCTGTACATGTGCTCGCTTAGCCTGTTGAGCTTCATACTCTCTTTGTTGATTTCTCTCACGTTCTCCTTTAGTTTTGGCGAACTGCTCATAATTGCCACGGTACGCTTCGATTTTCTGTCCACGCAGATATAATATGTCTGTCGGTACCTGAATCGGAACAATATCAAATTAAATTCTACATTTTTATATAGACGGTGGTCCGATAAAATAAACACTCGAGCCCATACCGTGTCCAAGAAATTTCTGTCGTGGGAAACTACGAGCAACGTAGTAGGCCATGACTGTAAATATCTTTCTAACCAAAGGATTGCTTTAATATCAAGCATGTTCGTGGGTTCGTCGAGTAAGAGAAGATCAGGTCTAGAAAAGAGCGCTCGAGCAAGTGCCAATCTCATTCTCCATCCACCAGAAAATGATTTAGTTGGCCACGATTGTCTTTCAACGGAAAACCCAAGACCAGATAAAATTGCACTGGCTCTAGCGGGTGCTTTATCTACCTCGGCCAACTGCATTGCTTCGTATATTCTAGCCAACTCTTCGCCTAACGTATCTCCCGTTTTGCCACCCTCCTTTTCGATTGCCGCTTGCAATTCCGTTTCTTTGCTAAGTAGTATACTTCTTTCGTGGTCGCACTCCAATACGGATTCAAGGGCAGAAGTTTCATTTCCAGCTACTTCTTGTTCTACATGCAACACTCTTATGTGGGATGGAATTCTTAACTGTTTGCTGAAATAATGCAAATTATTTAGTGCAGAAGTTGTCGAGGAAATATGTGTGAAATGGTTATATATTTAATTAGTAATACCTAGATATCATCCTTAGTAAAGTAGTTTTTCCGAGTCCGTTTCTACCAATAAGACCATAACGTCTTCCAAACGCGAGTGTTAAATCTGCTCCTTGTAATAATATTCTATCCCCGTATGCTACATCAAAATTTTCTATTCTAATGTCCTGAGTTTTATTTACACCACCCTTGGTTTCCATTCTAGTATCTTTTTTACTCGTCATTTGACTCGCACTCGCTGCTTCTATACCCGGAGCCACAGTGGTGTTGATCCTACCGGTCGTTTCATTACTTCTTTTCTCTTGCTTTTGCTGCAACTTTGCCTCTGCCTTTTCCAATTTTTTAGCATCCACTTTCTGTCAAAAAATGTTCCTCAACTTAAATGTAATCTGGATATTAATGATTTTCATCCGCGGATACCATAAATGTTTACCATGGCATCGTCTCTAGTGGTAACCCATATACTCTTTATTTGTTCTACTTGATCATCTAATGTCGCAGCCATTGTTCCCAAGTGAATCGGAGCGTTTAGTACTTTATTCACCCCGTTCTTTCTTCCATCGACGTTTCCATCGTTTGAATTGCCCTTCAGCATTTCCAATAATTTCACGCATATTTGCCTATATGTAAACAAAATTTCACATTGGAAGTTAAATAAAAATGATTTCAAGATATGATAAACTTATGAAAAGGACAGTGGATAAGTACATGTAACTACGACGTGTTAAATGGTAAAATTTACGTGAATAGTAAATTGTATCCACATCGAAAGAACATAATCGGCAATATAATAATAATGGCAAGTATCAACACGTTTACAGACCTAACCTCATTCTCTGGTTTTTCTACAACCTCGTGTAATACTTGTCCTATCGCTTCGTAAACCTCATCACCATCTTCGAAGTCATCCTTGGAGCTATCTAGAATACCTTTTTATGGGGATATATACATATATATATTTAAGTTAATATAATCTTGAAATCGTTTACAAATTCCAAGGAAAATGTTTCGTAACTTATAGGTTATACTTGATAAATGTACCTTCCACGTATTGATACAAATCATCGTCTATCGTGGGGAATTGACTACGAATATATTCTCCACAGATTGCCATACCAATTAACGTGTTCAACGAAAATGTCAAAGTAAATTGTCTCAAACGTTTTTTTAAAAATGATGCGCTTGACAGAACCAGACGTCAAAATTCCTTTGAACACTACAAACACATGTTTACGCCATTTTAGAATGCAGTGCTGCAGTCAAGACATCGTCCAGAGAAATATATTTTAAATCAAACGAATTCCCGACGCGAAAAGTTTGCACACATTTTTGTTCGTGATATTTTGAGAATCGTGATACATGCGAGAATAATTAACAAAATTTCTTTACAGTTTACGTTTATTATTTCATATAGAATTTAATGGTAAAGTAGCCATTTTGAAGTTGTCAAAAAGATTCTTACCATTTGACTGCGTGCTGTATCTCCCTCGAAATAAAGCATTCATTTGCAATTAATACTTAATTGTTGTGCTGTGAGATACATTGCGAAAAGTGTGTATAATCCTCTTGTCCAAAATGCTTTAAATTCGATTCGAACGGATGACAGGAATTTATCACTGACCCGAGAGAAAGATGTCGAGGAAAGCTGGGTGGAGGTGCTTATTATTTTTGTAATGCCGTCCCGTGTAAATCCTCGATGATTGTTTAGTATTATCATTAATAGAGCCGTTGTCCTTGTTTAAAAGTATTTAAAAAGGGGAACAATATAATTATACAACACGAAATAGAGAAAATGGCGACAGACATCGAAGAATCGGACACCGATGATCATGAAAAACCTGCACCACCAAAACGGCAATGCACGCGACTTTTTAAGACCAATGAGACTATTTGGGATATGGTAATTATATATTACAATCATGACAACTTATCCAGGCCTTAATACGGATTATTAACTGCATGTTTCACCTTCTAGAAGTATAATTAGCACAGGCTATGCTCTTTTAATTTCGCAGTATCTGTGGCGCATTTAACTGTTTGATTCGTAGGATAAGAATTCAAATGGAAAGGAAGAAATAACGCAGGAAACAGAGAATGTTGAATACGACGATGCAGAGAAACTGGCAAGAGAAAAGTTAAGGAGGTGGCAGGCTTGTCAAGTGGCCAAGGGATATGTGGATAATACCATTAACAAAGTATTGGAGAATTACATTATGGGAACATCGACGTCCTACTTTCTGGGGGAATCCAGATTTCATCTATTTAGGGGGAATGACATGGAAGACACTGCAGTTATGATGGCAATTCGTAATCATGGTTTAGTTCAATCTACAGATCTTGTCCCGCAATCCAGCTCTTTTTACAGCGATAAAGCTCCAGGATATTGGACAAACAACGAATACACAGACGTTCATTGTTCTTGCCCCTCTAACCATGTGCAAGGTGTTTCCAATTTTGAAAATTCTGTAGCCACCACCTCCACAGATTCTTTGGGACTGAACGAATCAAAAGATACAGAGGAATACAATAGGCTTGACTGGGATTTGGATAAAATAGATGAAAATGATCAACAGGAGAATTTTCTAGAGAGGGCAGTCGCAGAAGCTATTAAAAAAAAGGGGCTCAGTGCGCTTAGTGTTGACTATGGTTGATTAAATTAAATCATATTTAATCTCAAAGTACATTTATAAAATTGCATTGCATATAATTTTTTATCTTTGCAAATCTATTCCGATTTGTATAAACAATCGCATAGATGATATTCATCAAGAATTACTCAAGTAATTCTGATCATGGAATTGCACTCAACTAAGACTTAATTCTAATGATTATTCAATTCTTTATCCATCGCAGACAGATGTATATCTAGTTGTGCATAAAGATGTACCATATGTATGCTAGATTGACATATTTTCTATGAGAAGCTACATTTCATTGATACGTAAGAGAAGACGAACTTTGTACAAAGTTTTGTTCAGGATTAATTGAACGGCTTGAAATCAAAAGTTCTGCCATATCTAATGTACTAAGAGAACGACTTTAGCCAGGATTGAATTGAACAAGATCGGAAACTTAAATTCGATCGAATCTAAATATTCAAAGTATGTACAATAACCATACGCCATGGATAATTTCTTATTAATTGTCCTGAAAATTCGACGACTCTAGTTCATTCCATACAGTATTGTATTGCTTCTATGCATTCCCAAAAACGGATTATTATGCCTTTTGGTAAATTATCTTAAGTGATATAGATAAAGCATGTTTGTCTCTTAATATTAGTCTTACTATGATATCTCCAGAAAGAGAATGAACTACTGTATCTAAAAGTATTACGAATGCTTTTTTCTTATTTTTCTTGTATATCAAAGCCTTCAGAATATATGTATTTCATATTTGTAAATAGATTGTTACATATGAAACATACAAAATAAATTTTCGTTCATGTTACAGAGCAACACGTATGTCTACGAAACATGTAACGTGCGCTCTATCGGTACATATATTAATTCGTACTACTAGTAATTATAAATAAAGTGATATAAAGGAATACAACAGTGTGTTGCTCTACAGGGACCTCCTGCATTATGCGTTATGGAAGTATTAACTGTTAGGAGTAGAGGAACTGAACAATTTTATGAATAAATACTTCAGCAATTTCTGCCTCTGTGAAAAGCAGCTATACCTAACGAGAAAACAATTTCAGTACAGAATATTCTCACACTTTTCCTATAGAATCTTCTATTATAGACATGGGAATTAGAAGTCAAAGTATTTTAGTTATTTTAATTTTATTCTGTCATCAAGTATCTTATCTGTATAAGTTATTATTAACATTAATTTGATTTTAGATTTAGCTTAGTATGGAATATTGTTAAAGAGGAACACGAATAATCAGAATTGTGTATTTGATGCCTACTTATGTGCAACACGAATAAGAGTATAGTTTCCTTTGAAATGTATTAGGATAATAAACGATAATAGCCGATTCCCTGATTAAAATTGTCCAGCAGTCTGTTGATCGCTAGTTATTTAGTACAGCGCTCTCAATTTGCAGTTTAGTCGTATAAAATCAATAACACGAATATGTATGGCAGATTGCTTAAATTAAAAATAAGCGTCATGATTCAGATGAAAAGTAACGCGCATGGGTTGCATTCGGCTATCTCGCCTCCATCGAAAGAGCGTACTTAAAGCATTAATCATGCCGCAAACCCGTATATGTATATACTCGTACTACAAGATTTATATTGAATTGAAATAGTGTCAAAGAAAGTATTGATCTTAAAAACTTCATTAGAAATAATTTTTGAAATTGCTTGTAAGGTATGCTTTTTATATCGTTCATGGATATTATACTGTATCTCTGAATCGATGAAATGTAAAAATATAGAATAAAGAGGAGTCGAACTGGCAGCTGAAAAAGGAAGGGAAGAACAGGAACAAGCACGAACAAAAAGGAAATATCGAGGAAAGAGCAGGTACCGGTGTAACGAGCGAACTATACAGGTGCGCATGGAAATGCATCGCTATTGAAAAAGGCATCTTTTTCAAAAAACTAACTAAAAGGCATTTACCGAGGGGTTCATGAAGGAGAAGAAAAAGAAATATGCAAATGCAACACGGTTGAGATGGGCAGACCATTCGTACACATTCAGCTACCAGCTACAGCGTGCTGTAACATGGTTGAGAAGGGACGAAGAGGAAAAGGGGGGAAGAAACAAACTCTTTCATAGCACAGAGGGGAAAGCGAGGGGAGAGAAAATTGCGATAGGTGGGGAGAAACGAAGAGAACCGACGAATCGCGTGAGAGAAGAAGCTTATAGCAGTAGGTGCACATCGGTGCACGTACAAGACGAAGTGACGGCACGCCGAAACTGAAACGCGAGAGCGTCGATCCACGAACGTTTAATGTTGCATTTCCGTGCTGTTTTTCCACAGAAGCGTCCCGTTCAGTGAGTGATATATCATTTCGGTGTTACAAAAGTAATACTCCTCCGCTACTAGAGGATGGCGTCTGACGAAGAGGTAGAGGAGAGCTACGCGGGTAAGTTGCGAGGGATACTCGGTTACGAATACTACCGGAAAGTTGTATCCTCGAACACGCAGGACGCGCGCTTTTTGTACGATGGCTGCCATGTCAATTGGTCCTTCCGTAGTTTTCCACGCTGTCCCGCGTTGTCGCATGTTTGCCTATTATTTCTTGCCTATTTTCATCTAGTTCTATGCCAGGCTAATCGCCACAGAAAATTTTACAAGAGTTCGGATTCCTTAGATTCCTCCACGTTCATTGATGAAAAATGAACTAACCTTTGAGTTGTCAAATTATTTCGCGAGTCTTTAACGATGGTCTGTTTTATGGGTTAACTAAAATATCAGGGATCACAGTATGCTTTAGCATGCTTTAAAACGAGCGGAATAATTACTCAGTTATAGGTTATTGTTTACATTCAATAGTGAATCAGAAATCGCATGGTTCTCTGTGTTTTTCATTTATAGTAATCTCATTGTAGATGCAAAGATATGGTTGCTGAATTGCGGTCAGTCACAGTTCGACAGTAAAATTCGATACATTAACCATCAATGATTTTACCGCCAAGTGAGCTCTTTTTAAGTTCGCGGAGTATCGTGTATCTTGCTCCACGCCTGTAGGTTCTTTACATAATTAGAGCTTAACAATTACTTGCTAAATACTATTTAATTAACACATTTATTTCTTTCGTCGCTTTCAATACGAAAATCATAAAGCACGCGCTATTTCCTCGAGCGAAGTAGGTTCTAGTACGATCTTAATCTACTTTAACCCGCGGAGTAGTAAGACAGTTTCATCTTGGTCCCACATTTCTACAAAACATCAACATTTAATACGAAATACTGCTCTATTGTGTAAAACTAACAGCAACGCAGAACAATGTTTCTAATTTATTGCGGAATATATAAAATAATTTCGCAATGCTCGTTTTGGTTTTCAACCATCTGGTACACTTGTGTGTGCGTGTCCGCCAACACACGCACACCATTAATCGTAATATATAAACGACCGGTGCAAGTTTTTCGTGGCGATCATGTTAGGGGGTTTGTTAAAAATTTCAGCTACCTATACCTGCATATTAATCGGGGCATCGTTTATAGTCTTTTTCGTTATGCCACGAAGGGGAATAAGTAAATCGCGGCAATATTATGAATATAAATTATAGGCATCCAATGTGGTGAGCCCTTTCAAAGAAAATGGCGGACGCATACTCTCGCACAAAGCATTCATCGAACATGGATTACATGGAAATAATTTATACATTTCGACTGTTCGCTTTCGATGGCTCACTCGTTTTCAAATGGGTCTTATGCATGCGCGCCTATTCGCTCTCGCATGGAGGCATTGTATTTATTCCGATTTTATCATTCTGATCTTTTTCTGAGAATAACAAAAATCGGTTTATTATAAAACGTTACTATCGATTTGGCAATTATCAGTCCGCCGCCTCGAATCGAACGTTCCTTCCAACAATACTCGGTCATACTATGCTACACTTCGTTCTATATATTTCAGTATTTACATTGAAGTTAGTGCTTTTTAATGAGTATATTTCATGGTAAATTTAATAAATATAAAAAAATAATGTCGCAGCGGAAAATAATATAAATCTTTTTTTTTATTGGTTGTGCAGTATTCATGCACATTTGTACAATAACTACAATGTTTATGTTCGACCATTTTCGTTCATTAATTGCTATGTATTATTAAGCATTATTAAGAATGCTTAATATATTGATTTATTTTAAATATTAATTTCCCTTTGCATATATATATATATATATATATATTTATACATTCATTAACTATTCCTAAACATACATTGTAATGAATACAGATATTGATTTCGTGTAAATCAGAGGCAGCCAATCAAGTATATAGCAGTGTTTGGCAATGATACATGAGAAATTTTACCATAACAGAATTATTAAGAATATTGTAAATTAATAAAGCTGCTTCAGTTTATATTAAACACGTGTAATGCATTCGGCATATTTGTTACATGATTAATTTTTAGGAGAAGATGATGTAGAAGAAACTGGAGGAGCCCCAGTTGCAAATGTTAATCAGCCAGTAGATGGTTCATCTGATGCAGAAGAATCTCAAAGACTAGTGTGTTCTCTATACATAAATTGAATTTATATATTATCAAATAGACACAAGATTATGAACAAAATATTTCCCACTATAGGAGGAGGATGATGACTACGAACCGGAGGAAAGAAGGAAGAAAAAGGGGAAGAAACGAAAAGCACGTAGCGAAGACAAAAAGGGGAAGAAGAAGAAGAAAAAGAAAAAATCAGACTCCGGAGATGTAATTATTTGTTAATTTTTTTTTCTATTCTGTAGGTGGTTAGCTTTTCTTTGCGCGGTGCAGTGCAGTGCATTAAAATACCCACGATTAATTTTTGTAGGAGAGTGACTTTGGTGGAGGTGGCGAACCAGGCGATGTAGCTGGAGATGATAGTGACTATGCAGGGAACAGAAAGAGTAGAAAATCTTCCTCCAGGAAATCATCCAGTCACAATCCACCAGCTCCTCCTAGTCAGGAGCCCACCACCGGAATGCCCACAATTGAGGAAGTCTGCAACACCTTTGGATTGACCGATGTACAAATTGAATACACTGATGCGGACTTCCAGAATTTAACTACATATAAATTATTCCAGCAACATGTTAGACCGCTTCTTGCAAAAGAGAATCCAAAAGTAAGTTCTTTTTAAACCAACAGAAAAGGAACTGGTACATCTGTTCCTATACATTTCTTCTTTTAGGTTCCCATGTCGAAACTTATGATGCTGGTGGCGGCCAAATGGCGAGATTTTTCTGAATTAAACCCCCACACGCAACCCGATGCTGATGTATCGTCCGCGAACGTGGACGAGGATAGTCGAAATGCGAGAGCAAATCGTAGTGGGGCGGTACAGGAGGGGGAGGATGAGGAAGACGACGACGAGGATAGTGATCGAAAACGAAAATCGCGTGGTTCCAGGGCGAAAAAAGGGAAGAAAGCTTCAAAGGTGCCGACACTCAAGATCAAGCTTGGAAAGCGTAAACGGGGAAGCTCCGATGAAGAAGCAGAAGGCAGTGGTGTCGGTACAGATAGAGATTCAGACATGGAATTTGAGCAAATGTTGGCCGACGCTGAAGAGCCCACTGGCCCGGATGGGACAAGTAAAGGAAATACAGAAGAGGCAGGTGTCGAACCGCCAGTAGAACCACCTGTTCGCAGGAAGGCAAAAACTAAAATCGGGAATAAAACTAAAAAGAAGAAAAAGACGAAAACGACATCTAAGTTTCCAGACGGCGAGGAAGGCCTTCAAGTATGTTATTTTCTTACTTTATACATTCTTCACTTTGATTCGTTTACATGTACAATTATTTTTTTTGCAATATCACATTTTTACAGACCGATCATCAAGATTATTGCGAAGTGTGTCAACAAGGTGGAGAAATTATATTGTGCGACACGTGTCCTAGAGCTTACCACTTAGTGTGTCTAGAACCTGAACTAGAGGAAACGCCAGAAGGAAAATGGAGTTGCCCCCATTGTGAAGGAGAAGGTATTGCAGGTACCTTCCTTGTAACCCTGCACCTTGCATCCCCCCCAATACGCTAATGCGGATTTACTTCACGGGACGTACGTGCGATCAATTAGTTTATTCATTATATTTTTAGGCGCCGCTGAGGACGATGACGAGCACATGGAATTTTGTAGAATATGTAAAGACGGTGGCGAACTGCTATGCTGCGATAGCTGTACTAGCGCGTACCACACACACTGTTTGAATCCGCCGCTTTCTGAAATTCCTGATGGGGATTGGAAGTGTCCTCGTTGCTCTTGTCCGCCGATACGGGGAAAAGGTATTGTAACACAATGAAATAAAAAAAAGCACGTCGCATAGATATGTAACTTGTATTTTTTGTTACGACAGTTGCAAAGATCTTAACATGGAGGTGGAAGGAATGTCCAGAAACACCCTCGGAAGAGCCTTCGACAAGCAAGGCTGCTCCGAAGCAACGGAGAATACGTGAATTCTTTGTCAAGTGGGCAGATATGTCCTACTGGCATTGCGACTGGATCACCGAACTACAGCTCGATGTTTTCCATCCACTTATGTTCAGGTGGGAAACTGTTTCAACAAACAGTAATACGCGCGACAATCTTTCCGATTCTAAATTGCCCTGGAATTTGCAGGAACTACTCGCGGAAGTATGACATGGATGAACCACCCAAGTTGGAGGAGCCATTAGACGAAAGCGATTCTCGTGTAAAACGATTGAAAGAACAAGACGGTGCTACTAATAGGGATGAGTACAATTTAGAGGAACGATTTTATCGTTACGGTGTTCGGCCAGAATGGCTTGTCGTGCATCGAGTAATTAATCATAGACTTTCGCGAGATGGTAGAGCGACGTATCTCGTGAAATGGAGAGAATTAGGCTACGATCAAGCTACCTTGGAAGATGAGCACGAGGATATTCCAGGATTGAAGCAAGCTATTGAATATTATCTCGATCTCAGAGCTGCCAATTGTTGCGACGGCAGCTCTTCCCGCAAAGGAAAGAAGGGTGAGATGAGTGATTATTTCATTTACTTATTTCTACAGTTCTCGTTGCGAATTATAAAGTAATCATATACGTGGTGTTCAGGTAAAGGGAAGAAGTCAAAGACCCGCGAACTTATCGATGACGAGGAACGAACGCCTAAACGGTATACTCCTCCGCCTGACAAGCCTACGACAGATCTCAAGAAAAAGTATGAACGACAACCAGATTATCTGGATCAGACTGGAATGCAGCTGCATCCCTATCAATTGGAGGTAAATATATTGCGTTTGTTTGAATGTAAAATTAATTTAGCAACTCGTAACTTTATGGATTTCTAGGGTTTGAATTGGTTGAGATATTCGTGGGGACAAGGTATAGACACTATTTTAGCGGATGAAATGGGTTTGGGTAAAACCATCCAAACTATTACCTTTCTGTACTCGTTGTATAAAGAGGGCCACTGCAAAGGGCCGTTCCTTGTATCTGTACCTTTGTCGACTATTATTAACTGGGAGCGTGAATTCGAAACCTGGGCACCCGATTTCTATTGCGTTACTTATGTCGGTACGTATATTCAAGTGCATTTCATCTCACTTGTATTACCTTCGCTGTGCTGATTAACGCTCCACCGTTGATTTCAGGCGACAAGGACAGCCGTATCGTAATACGCGAGAATGAATTGTCATTTGAAGAAGGCGCTGTTCGTGGTGGTAGGGCATCGAAGATCAGATCGAATCAAATAAAGTTCAATGTACTTCTTACAAGTTACGAACTTATCTCTATCGACTCGGCATGCCTGGGATCGATAGATTGGGCCGTGCTTGTAGTAGACGAAGCGCATAGGCTGAAATCCAATCAATCGAAGTTCTTTAGATTGTTAGCCTCTTATAATATCGCGTATAAGTTATTATTGACTGGCACGCCGCTGCAGAATAACTTGGAAGAACTGTTCCATTTATTGAATTTCCTCTGTCGTGATAAATTTAATGACTTGGCCGCGTTCCAAAACGAATTCGCTGATATCTCGAAAGAAGAACAGGTGAAGAAGTTGCACGAACTTCTTGGCCCTCACATGTTGAGGAGGCTGAAAGCCGATGTATTAAAGAACATGCCGAGCAAATCGGAGTTTATCGTTCGCGTTGAACTGTCGCCAATGCAAAAGAAATATTACAAGTACATATTGACGAGGAACTTTGAGGCATTAAATCCTAAAGGAGGAGGTCAACAAGTATCGTTATTGAACATTATGATGGATCTTAAAAAGTGCTGCAACCATCCTTATTTATTCCCGGCTGCGTCTCAAGAGGCGCCAACCGCGCCGAACGGAAGCTACGAAACATCTGCATTAATCAAAGCAGCAGGAAAGCTGGTGCTGTTGAGCAGAATGTTGAAGAAGTTAAGAGACGATGGACACAGGGTGCTAATTTTCTCGCAGATGACAAAAATGTTGGACATCCTGGAGGATTACTTGGAAGGAGAGGGTTACAAGTACGAAAGAATCGACGGTAATATCACTGGTACCCAGCGACAGGAAGCCATAGACAGATTTAATGCACCTGGTGCACAGCAATTCGTATTTCTACTTTCCACTCGTGCCGGTGGTTTGGGTATAAATTTAGCCACTGCCGATACTGTAATTATTTATGATTCCGATTGGAATCCGCACAACGATATTCAGGCATTCAGTAGAGCCCATAGAATCGGCCAAGCGAATAAAGTGATGATCTATAGATTCGTAACTCGTAACTCTGTTGAAGAGCGAGTGACACAAGTGGCCAAACGCAAAATGATGTTAACACATTTAGTCGTAAGACCTGGCATGGGCGGTAAGGGTGCCAACTTCAGCAAGCAAGAACTTGACGATATTTTGCGGTTCGGTACCGAGGAACTGTTCAAAGAGGAGGAAGGCAAAGAAGACGAGGCCATTCACTACGATGACAAAGCAGTGGCTGAACTGTTAGATAGAAGCAAGGAGGGTATCGAACAGAAAGAAAATTGGGCCAACGAGTACCTAAGTTCTTTCAAAGTCGCCTCGTACGTAACGAAAGAAGGGGAAACTGAAGAGGAAGCGGACACGGAGATCATCAAACAGGAAGCCGAAAACACAGATCCTGCTTATTGGATCAAGCTGTTGAGGCATCATTATGAACAGCAGCAAGAAGATATTGCTAGAACGCTTGGGAAAGGTATGCGTACAAGATATTTTTTTTCACGTATACGGTGAATTGAATAATGTTTTTCTTCCAGGCAAACGAATACGAAAGCAAGTGAATTATAACGATGGCGTAGTTACCGGAGATCAGAGCACAAGAGACGATCAACCATGGCAAGAGAATCTGTCCGATTATAACAGTGATTTTAGTGCGCCGAGTGACGACGATAAAGAAGATGACGATTTCGATGAAAAGGGCGATGGTGACTTATTATCTCGCAGGAGCAGACGAAGGTTGGAAAGAAGGGACGAGAAGGATCGCCCGCTTCCTCCATTGCTAGCTAGAGTTAATGGAAACATTGAGGTACGTTTAAGGCAGCTCTTTTATATTGTCGCAGTTACTTAGTACGAGATGTTGTTGCAATTGAATTATTTTGTTCAGGTGTTGGGCTTCAATGCCAGACAGAGGAAAGCATTCCTCAACGCGATTATGCGTTATGGTATGCCGCCGCAGGATGCATTCAATTCTCAGTGGTTAGTTACTCGCTCGATATATCATCGGCAATCAGTAAATTTAAAGTACTGTTAAAGTATATTGTCGCATTTCAGGCTGGTGCGTGATTTGAGGGGCAAGTCAGAGAAGAACTTCAAAGCATATGTTTCTTTGTTCATGCGGCATCTATGCGAACCTGGCGCGGATAATGCTGAAACGTTCGCCGATGGTGTTCCAAGAGAGGGACTTAGTCGGCAGCACGTTTTGACGAGAATCGGTGTAATGTCTTTGATAAGGAAGAAGGTACATAAAACATTTTACGTACGTATACGATCTACTTTCTTCGGAATTTTTCTGTTTACGCGGTTTTTACAAATTTGTAGGTGCAAGAGTTCGAGCACATAAACGGATATTATTCGATGCCCGAAATGATTCGAAAGCCTGTGGAGCCTGTGAAAACAGACGGCAGTGGTGTTGAGGCTGCAACTGGAACTAGCAGTACTAGTGCAACACCAGCTACTTCTAATGCCCCCAGTCCAAGTCCTGCTGCTACTCCAACTCCTACAGCTGTCTCCGTAACTGTGACCACTGAATCGAGCAAGACGAATTCTGAGACGCCCGACGCAAAAGAATGCAAGGAGGAGCAAAAGGATAAAGATGTTAGTGTTTTGACCACACGAGGCCGAAGAAAATCGTGATATGACTGTAGTAATAAAAACGCAAAACTTACTTTCAGGGTTCCGACGTAAAAGATATAAAGGAAGAATCGAAGGATTCCAAGGAGGACGAGGAGAAAAATACGGAAAAGGATAAGGACAAGGAGGATGTAAAGAAGGAGGAAAAGGACACGGAGGTGGATGCAGCGGAGAAAGACAAGGAAAAAGCGGAAACGAAAGATGAGAAATCAGTAACGAAACACGACGAGAAAGCGGAAAGCAATGAAAATAAGCCGAAACCAGATTCCGAGGAAGACGTAGTTATAGTTAAAGACGATGAAGAAGAAACTGAGAAGCGAGAGGTATTTTTTGATTAGATAATCAAATAGATAATATCGCAGACACCACACGCTCAGTTAATTAATATGTTGGTTTTGCATTACAGGATAAGGATAACAAAGATAAGGACACGAAGGAGTGTGAAAATGAAGTAGTGAAGCCAAAACGCAAATTCATGTTCAACATTGCCGATGGTGGCTTCACAGAGCTGCACACATTGTGGCTAAATGAAGAGAAAGCTGCAGTACCTGGCCGTGAATACGAAATATGGCATCGACGACACGACTATTGGTTGCTAGCCGGCATTGTTACCCACGGCTATGGTCGCTGGCAAGATATTCAAAACGATATCAGGTAGCACGAACAGTGACAAGAGTAAGGTCCATGGTCAGAACAATAGAACACTAACTTCTGCCGTTGTTATATTTCAGGTTCGCGATCATAAATGAACCTTTCAAAATGGATGTGGGCAAGGGTAACTTTTTAGAAATAAAGAATAAATTTTTGGCTCGACGCTTCAAGCTGTTGGAACAAGCGTTAGTTATAGAGGAGCAATTAAGAAGAGCCGCGTACCTGAACTTAACCCAGGATCCAAATCATCCTGCGATGAGTCTGAATGCAAGATTTGCTGAAGTCGAGTGCCTTGCAGAATCGCATCAACATCTTAGTAAAGAAAGTCTTGCCGGAAATAAACCAGCAAATGCGGTTTTGCATAAAGTAAGTATCTAATTAAAATAATATGCTACTTTTTCTTTTTAATCAGTATATTTATTGATCATTTTCGACATATTTTTATTCACAAGGTACTGAATCAATTAGAAGAACTATTGTCTGACATGAAATCAGACGTGAGCCGTTTACCAGCAACGTTAGCACGTATTCCACCTGTTGCTCAAAGACTTCAAATGTCCGAGAGGTCGATTTTGAGCAGATTAGCAGCCACTGCGCCAGGTGGTAGCAGTTCTCAGTCGGGACAGGCAGCCCTATTAGCACAACAATTTCCTGCAGGCTTTTCCGGCGGGCAATTGCCAGCTACTTTCGCTGGTGCGGCTAACTTTGGCAACTTTCGACCACAATACTCGGTACCAGGCCAACCACCCCAGGGTTTCACCGGTCCGTAATAAGAGAGAAACTTGTATAATTTTTAACACTTTACTTCTGTTTCATAATTTTGTGATAGGAGTGGTTCGTTTCTAAACGTGGTAATATTGAACAATAACTAACTGTCCGACAAACAATGGCTCAAACGAGAAATCGTGGCGCAGATTACACTACATTCTAACAATATTGCGTGCACTGTATTATTTTTCGTAAATTACGATTTTTAGCTGAATTTCATTATAAGAGATTGCTAAGGATTTAAAGAGGTAACGAGATCACAGGTGCGTGTACGTGGGCGTATATATACACACACGTAACATCTTACATCTAAATTACATTATTCCTGTATTTATTATATGTACATTCGGCGTTTAGCATCAAGATTTTCATGTTTTTGTATTTATACATACGGTCCTTGTAGCAAGCGGTATAAATTATTTTCTTAAGCTAATTAAGAATATGATTTATATTTCTTCATCGACGGATGTGTATCGTATTATAATGATAAGTACATTTTACTTAAACCAAGCAAAAAAAAAAAGAACTTATTTAAGAGACGACTATAGATTTACGTGGATCTACGCAGTTTATCCGTAAGATGCGGTAATCAATACGAACGATTATCGTTCGACATAATTTATTCGCAACTTCTTTTTCGCGGCAATAGCTTTCCTTGGATGCTCGATAGACTTAATTAGGACAACTGCGAATTCCCAATATGTGTACCCAAGAATCCAGGGATTTCAGTTGGATTGCATGCCGAATATAAACGAGGATCATCACTGAAAGTATCGACAGAGTACCACGATGAACAATGGCAATCACTTTAGTTAAGACTGATGTACACGTATTGCATTCGAGAGAGTTCATTTCATATACGATTCTGTAAGCTATTGTAATGCATGGGTTTCCATATGAATAGGCGAGGTTCTCCATAGAGACAGACATACATACATACATATTAATCTTCAAACTTCCCGTTTGAATTTTTAATAAATGGATACCTTATTGTATAAGTACTTTGTGAGTTGAAGATAACAGAGGCACAAAAAGTCTGATACTTAAATATTATAATGATAATGCACACGATAAGACGACGCTACTATTATGTAATTCGACCTTTCAGGGATCGATTATTTTACCGAAAAATAAGACTTACGATTGAATTTGATAATCGTGACCTCGTTATTTGATAACAGAATACTTTGTATATACTTGTCGAATTACATTTTGCTGCACCATGTTCCAGAACAAACGCATATTAACAATATGCTCTGGATTTGTAAGACCGAATAGCATGTCACACCCCCATGCATTATATTAGTAAAGAACTATAAATGTAATTACGACATAGGAACATTAACAAGTCCTAAGTAAGCGTATTACTTGTTCGATCTTTTCTACCCCAAGTTGAAGACAAATTGCAGCATTTTTATTTCCAAGTAAGCCCATATGCCAAATTACTGCGTTGGCACGTACGTTTTTAAGGATAATTTAGGACGTAGCTAAGGAATTTTGAGCGAATGCATAGAAAAGAATGAGAGATTGAGAGAAAGCTTGGGACGAAAGAACGTGTGAATAAAATAAATGGAAAAGTAAGTCAAATCACAGAAAATCGTTTGTTGTATGTATTAATTCAGCTGGAATAAATTAACGATAATTAGAAACCACAGTAATGCTTAGTAATTGCGTTCTTCTTCTTAATCACGATAACAAGAGCTTAAAAATCTTTTAATATATCAGTTTATTAATGCAAGAATACAGATGATAGCGCAGTGTAAACAATGAGGTAATAATGTTAATAAAAATCTTTAAGGGTGCTAACCAGACGCATCTTTGTTCTGTCTTTGCTGAATCATTTCTCTGATATTGTTTTCGCATTCTTTTAGATTTTGCTGCAAATACGTTTTATTATTTTCCAAGGTTTTCACTTTTTCATCAGCATTCTTCATCCGCTTGCCAAGGCCGGATTTAATGTTCTCCATGTCATCTAAGAGGAACATTCTGCCTACAGATTCATATGTCTTTGTATTGTCAGGATAAGAGGTTACATCCTTCATTGTTAATTCAGCGAATTGTTTAAATCGTTTCAATTTATCGATTTGCATATCCGCTAATTTTAATTTCTGCTTGGTGTCAATCATTTTCTCGTGCAATTGAGAGAATGCTTTTCTCAATTCTTCGTCCGGTTCTCTTGCCATATTCTATAACAATTATACGGTATATAGGTTATAAAATTAATACACCTACCTTAATAGATTGTTTTCAACTACAATGTATAGTAAATGCAATCAAAATTAAAAGTATTTCATTTACTTTACGATATGTGCCATTATTACATTTTATTCTTACCGTATTTTAGAAATAATTTACACTATGTAACTGCAGATACAACGTTAGCTGGTATCACCTAGTAGGTTAAGAAAAATGTTTTAGACATCGTGCTACGCTCCATATTTGTATATCCTTTTAAGGCATTCCTTTGCTATTATTTTCCTTGTTATACCAATGTATTCAATATATTCTATTTTAATGTTAGAATACAAAAAGAAATGTAATTTCTATATATTTGTAATTTAACAGTATTCCGGAATTTGCCGTTTCCCTTTAATTGTTAAATTAATGTTTGCCTGGTTACCGCCAGTTGGCTTGGGGTATTTGTGCTGACATCTATAAAAATGAGCGTGAAGTTACTCGTGTTCCTGCCATAGCTACACTCAAAAGTAGTACTTATTACCCCCATCTATACACAAGTGGTTGAAACTACTCAGGATCCTACCTTACCCAACGCCTTACCCATCACCGACAATTACATTTCAAAGAAACAATTAAAATTATTATTACGGCCAACTGCATACAGTTACTTGTATCTTCATTGACTAGTTTCAATAAATCTTCAATGAAAAGAATTCCACTGCTCTTTTTATTTTCACACCTTAACAATCCTTGAAAGAACCTAATTCCAATTCCTTAAACAAGTACTACCGTGCAGGAACTTTAAATGCAAAGTTCACAAGCGGAGAACTTGTAAAAATAGACCTGAACCTTATTAAATTTGGCGCTTATTATCCATGGATTAATACAACGTCGGAGAAATTTAAGTGCTCGAAAATTCCTGCTACGTGATGTCCTTTCCAAAAATTGCTAAGATCGACTTCACAAATCCATACAAATCCACGATTTTCAGCAGATATTTTTGCCACAAACTCGGTAATTTGTGCTCGGTAATTCCTGGAATGTGACGTCATTTCCAAGAAATTCTAACGTCGAATACCTCCTCGCATATCATATTCTCCTGATACAAATCCACGATTTTCAGCAGATATTTTTGCCAGAAACTCAGAAAATTTGCGCTCGGAAATTCCTGGAACGTGACGTCATTTCCAAGAACTGCCGATGTCGGATACCTCCTCGCTTATCATATTCTCCTAATACAAATCCACGATTTTCGGCCCTTAAATTTCGGAGTTTCTGGCAAAAATATCTGCCGAAAATCGTGGATTTGTATCAGGAGAATATGATGAGCGAGGAGGTATTCGACGTCAGAAATTCTTGGAAATGACGTCATATTCCAGGAATTTCTGAGCGCAAAATGTCTGAGTTTCTGGCAAAAATATCTGCTGAAAATCGTGGATTTGTATCAGGAGAATATGATGTGCGAGGAGGTATCCGACTTCGGTAATTCTGAGAAATGACGTCACGTTCCAGGAATTTCCGAGCACTTGAAAATCTTTGCAAGGAATGACGAATTTGAAGAAGATGTTGCTTCCAAAAGTTTCCTGCTGTCTTTAATAACGTATAGGGCCATTTTTACAAGTTTCTCGCTTTAGGACTTTGCATTTAAAGTTCGTCCACGGTACTTCTTGCATAAGGAATTGGAATTAGGTTCTCTCAAGGATTGGTAAGGTATGAAATAAAAAGAGGAGTGGAATTTGTTTTACTCATGAAAGTTTATTTAAATTAATCAATAAAGATACAAGTGACAAAAATGTTGTAATATAAAGTTACAAGCTAATACTTATGAACTATTCTTTCAAATCTACTTTTGCAACGCATACCAAAACTAAATCTGCTATGAATTTTAAACTAACATTTATGCGATATAAAAAATACAATAAAGATAAATAATATAATTCTAGTAAGCTATTCTTAAAAGTTAATTCATAATATAACTCACATATTTATATGTTTTATATGTTTATATGAAGAAGCTTATAAAATTAAATTACAGCAATTGTGCAACTTATTTTACATGTACTACATTAAGTAGAACGTGTAATAGTAATAGAAGTAATATTAAACTTTATATCAGATATTCGCAGAATTAACTGAATATAAAGTAAAATATATAATAGGTGTACGTAACAATTAATTACACAATTGCTATGAATTAATCTTATGCGCTAAGAGTTACAAACTATTTGTCTAAACCAATTCACTATCACTAAAGAATAACTAAAGTATGCAGCAAAAGCTCTTCTATTTTCTTTCTTGATCTTATGCACAATGTGAAGTGCCGGTCAATGCTCTTCATTACGTTGCCCGGGAAATCTGCACACACCAAAAATATATTAGTAAGTATCTAACAGGAGGCAGATAGATTGTTAATGGATATTTAGAGGAAAAAGAAAGAGGGGAGGCCCAAACTAAAAGCATAAGAGAAAGGAAGGATTAATAGAAGGAGAATGTAGAAGAAAAGCTGGGGGGGTTACGATAGAGGATCTGATGCCTGGAATAGGAAATGAAAGCCGAGGACTTTGAAACAGAAAGATATATAATAGATGTGCAACAAAGAGACAGCTAGTAAGAAATAGGGCAATATGTAAGGTAGAGAAGGTACGAAAGAAAGAATGGGAGAGAAGAATGTCTCAGCTAACATAGTAATCTAAAGTTATATGTACGCTAAGTCCAAACTTCATGGCTACGAGGCCGAAATAAAGAAGAATACTATTGTTAGTACGTACTTATTACACACAGGTAAATATATTGAAAATAAAAATTTTGGGTTTGTTTGGGTTAGGTTTATATATATTTATTTATATGTAATTTATAAATAATTAAAGCAATTATTACGTGTAACTGGATAAAGTTAAATCAACAAGACTATTACAGGTAAATAGCTTATTTCTTTCCGTTTCATTTGACATACCATTTATTAAAAAACAACCACCAGGAGACGAGATAACAATTTTTAAAAATTTTATCGGTAACGTTATGTCGGTAACCAGGCATGTGGCGCCATCTCGCGTTTGCGGCCTTTTTCGCAGTTTCGCGCACCACCAAAACCGAATTCCTGGATTACATCGTTAATTTAAACAAATGCGTTTTTCTCGGCTTCTAGTGAGTATTTCTTAACCGGGCTTGTCTTAAATTAAAGATACGGACCATAGCTATATTCCCCAACAGTTGCAACAATATGGCACTTGCGGTTTAAAAGTTATTAACAATTGAAAAATCGGCAAAAATGCACTACGGGTTACTGCAATTATCTCGGCTTCTGGAGGTGCTAGATCAATGGTCGAGTGCTCAAAATGACAAATACAAATACTGCGTGCGCTGTTTATTTTTTATAAACATTTTAACAATTCGTTTGAGAATTGCACCGAAGCTATATACGAGGGGCGTTCCAAAAGGGGAAAAGATTGATTCTTGAGTCCAGAGCTTCAATTTGAGAGGTCGTTGATTAAAATCGGCCCAGTATAAGCCGAGATAATTGAATTTGTTTAAAGAAATTATAAACAAATGCGATTACTG
Source organism: Nomada lathburiana (assembly GCA_963667235.1). Lineage (NCBI taxonomy): Eukaryota > Metazoa > Arthropoda > Insecta > Hymenoptera > Apidae > Nomada > Nomada lathburiana. The sequence continues at coordinate 20,439,899 of OY763899.1, read as the reverse complement.
CCACTTCCTGGCTAGGTGCGTCAATGACCTGAGGACATCAATTAAAGCCAGAGGCATAGGCTACCAGAGGCATCTCCAATAGATGGTGCAATCTTCGGTGCAATTCTCAAACGAATTGTTAAAATGTTTATAAAAAGGAAACAGCGCACGCAGCATTTGTAAATCGTTTATTGTCGTGTAGCGGCATCCTTTACCTTCATTTTGAGGACTCGATCATTGATCTAGCGCCTCCAGAAGCCGTGATTATTGCAGTAACCCGGAGTGCATTTTTGCCGATTTTTCACTTGTTAATAACATTTAAACCGCACGTGCCATATTGTTGCAACTCTTGGAGAGTATATCTATGGTCCGTAGCTTTAATTTAAGACAAGTCCGGTTAGGAAATACGCAGTAGAAGCCGAGAAAAACGCAATTGTTTACATTAACGATGTAATCCAGGAATTCGGTTTTGGCGGTGCGCGAAACTGCGAAAAAAGCCGCAAACGCGAGATGGCGCCACATGTCCGGTTATCGACATATCGTTACCGACAAAATATTTAAAAATTGTTATCTCGGCTTCTGCTGGGCCGATTTTAATCAACGAAGTCTCAAAAGAAAGGGAAACGATTAAGCTACACGGGAAAAAATATCCCGTTGTTGTAACTATATTCAGTTGAGCGTAATAACAATTTTAATTGTTTAATTGTTTATAACAAAAGAACTGCACATGGAATAATCTTCACACCTATTGGAGATGGTAGCCTATGCCTCTGGCTGTAATTGATGTTCTCTGGTCATTGATGTACCTAGCCAGGAAGTGGCAGTAATCTCATTTGTTTATAAATTCTTTAAACAAATTCAATTATCTCGGCTTCTACTGGGCCGATTTTAATCAACGACATCTCAAAAGAAAGGGAAACGAATAAGCTACACGAGGAAAAATACCCCGTTGCTGTGACTATATGCAGTTGGCCGTAATAACAATTTTAATTGTTTAATTGTTTATAAGAAATGAACTGCACATGGAATAATCTTCACACCTATTGGAGATGGTAGCCTATGCCTCTGGCTTTAATTGATGTCCTCTGGTCATTGATGTACCTAGCCAGGAAGTGGCAGTAATCTCATTTGTTTATAAATTCTTTAAACAAATTCAATTATCTCGGCTTCTACTGGGCCAATTTTAATCAACGACGTCTCAAAAGAAAGGGAAACGAATAAGCTACACGAGAAAAAATACCCCGTTGCTGTGACTGCATGCAGTTGGCGGTAATAACAATTTTAATTGTTTAATTGTTTATAACAAATGAACCTCTCATGGAATAATGTTCACGCCTATTGGATACGGTTGCTTATAAAATAACGGAATATTAATAGAGAGAGTAACATAAAACTAACAATAAGTTAAAGGCAGCGCGCAATAAAAATATCACAAGGACAAATTGTGGAAGATATAAAACTACTCTGATTTTCTTTTTATAGTTCTTTTAATTGTATTCAAGACATGACAACACGTTTCAATAAATCATTAAACTTCCGAAAATTTCAGTCAACCATCTCCAAGAATCTCTCACACGAACAACTTTCTTACAAAACTTCACTGAAAGTTTGTTTTCCTTATTTCGAACCGTGCAGTGTGTCCTGCAATGCATTTTTTCCTCTTCAACTCAAAGAAAGAATCTCTATGAATCCTTAACCGTTCTCTCTACTTTGCATGTGTGTCGTGTAATTGCGTTTATACAAGAAAAAAAAGAAGGTAAATATACATGTATAGTTTTTTAAAAGAAACAAACTTAAAATATCTGTCAATGGAGAAACTTCTCTGCTCGTTGGGATAAAGAAAAAACATTGTTCTTTGTTTCCCCATATGCAATTGTTACTTTTACGTAATTCCTTATTCTTAAGAAAGAAAGATGTGAATCGTTCAGGCAGCAGCAGCAGCAGCAGCAGAGCAGTTGTATTCCAAAGAACAGATTTACAGTAAAATGTCGATGCAATTTGAATATTCTAATTAGTTACAACATCCATTAAAGTGCATTTTGCATTTAATATTTCGAATAATTATGGAATATATTGATTTTTTTTTGTTGCTTTTGTAGTATTATAGAGTTGCCACTACATTTATACAATGATTACCTCCTACTTTCCAAATATGTATCCGTTTTAAAAGTACTTTAAATGCGACTTTTTTTTAGTTTTATTATAATTTTTTGGTTGCCTCGTGTTTTCGCCAGCACTGATTCTCCCATTTCATTCTTTCTTATTGTGTTTCTTTAAACTTTGCAAACGCCTATTCCTAAGTTCGTCAACTGTATCAGAATCTTCAACTTATTCAATACATTTTTTGTGTACACGAATACAATTAAGTAAATTCCCGCATTCCGCTTTCTTCGGTCTTTGTTTAAAAACGTATTTTCTTCAGTTTTCCAACTAGCAAAAGCATAGAATCAGCTCTGCTTGACACTAGACATGAATGGGATATTATGTTACAACAGTAAGTTACAAGGTAGAATAATCCAACAAGAATACATCGATGTAACTGTGAGAGTTATAGAGAGATCCAAGAACTAAATGGGTCGGCTTGGTAGCTTTGTCAGAGTGCTTCAAATATACTTATAAGTTGCCAATTCATATAGCATGCCTTTTTTTTGTTGAGTAGAGAAACTTTGCGTGCTACATTACTTGTCATTTTGCAACAAATGTTGGCTGATACATGCAGCATTGGATAAGTGCGCTGGAATAATTTCAACATTGTCATACCAAAAAGTTTCGCAATAGCTTTTTCACTGTTCGAGGAAATGTAGTTCACCATCGTTCCGACCCACACAAGCTCGAAATAATGTAATCATTGGTAAAATCATAGAGAACATTAAATTTTATTCACCCTCGTTCTCGATTATCCGACTTAAGAGAAAAACTCAAAGCTTCACAGTTTAGATTCTGAAACGCAAAATTTTCACAGAAAATTTGTCCGCATTCGCAAAAAGATTGTTAGCATTCCACGCGCTACACACTCGATCATCGATTTATCTTGTCCTCTTATATATTACAAAACGAGAGAGGGTAAAATAGAAAAAAGCAAAATAAACATACAATGATTATAAATTGTAACATACATTTTTTTTACCCTCTGTACGCACTTGTATTTCGATCATTTTCTTTTTTTGTTGCATCCTTTAACTATGAAAAATAATATCAGAATATACGTTATGTAATATTTAGTAAGAATATATAAGGACGGGGCCCACATACATTTGCAGCTACATTGATAAGTGTTTCATTAATTCTTCTTTTTTTGGTTTTTTAGTTTATTAATATTTTTTTATTTACTGTCTTTGCTACCATACTTTTAATATACCTTGTTAATAGAATATGCAAGCGAAACTATGGTATAAAAAGAAACTTAAAATTTACATACCTAGCATCATAGCAACTCAATATAGCTTTCACTTTCCCTTTTAATCATTCGTCGAGGGCACTATGTATTTTTTCATTGCGTTGCTATAGAAAATCTTGTTACTTTATTACCACAAAGTAATACCTATTGCATGCATAATAAAAGAAATGAGAAGAAAACGTTAAACGTTTTTTTAATGCCCATTTGTTGCGTGCTTCTATCAGAGATACAGTGAAATAATAACATAAACGCATGCTTTATCATTTTTTTTGTAGCAATCATTTAAAACAAACTATTGAAATTAAATGATCCGCTCCATTTTTTGTTATATAATATTTTCCTCTATGTATATGTACCTATATAGTATGACTTTTGCAAAAAGACCTAAGGTTCTACTACTGTGTGATTACAAATCAAACGAAGAACGAAAAAATTAATAATAAGAATAATAATAAAAAAGAAAAGTTAAAAGTTAAGTAAGATAAACAAATAGCGAGGGATTTCCATTACTCTTCATTGAGAGATGTAATTACGTATCTCCTCAATGCTTGACTATTTGATGAACCGGCATAAAGAATAATTTCCTCTAATAAAAGTATAGCAATGGCGTTGTTTAATTGCAAAACAAAATATTTCAGTGGAAGAACGTTCTATTAAACATTGAGGCATTAATTTCACAACAAAAACGTTTGCCTGGATTTTAAAATGAAGTACGTTGCATAATTTAGATTCTCGTTCAATCGTTTCTCACTTATTAAGCGTTTATGGTCATCGATATTCCAGCATCATTATTTAGCAAGACTTTCAAGACGTGCCTTACTTCAAAGTACAATTAATTTGCTGCTTTCCACAGCGTCACACAATGTTCAAAGATTAAGTTTTTTAAATAGGACTTTTTACTTTCTAAATACACAGGGAGAGATTAATCGTTAATTGTTGGATCTCTTTTCTCACTTTCGTGCGGATACGTCCTCTATCATTAGATAATGTTGTTTTGTGGGCCCCTATTTTTTCATGTTTTACCATTTTTTAATGTACTTATTCCAACGAAAAAGCAGGCACGAATTAGACGCGCGCCTGTTCTTTTTGCGTCGATCATGATTCTCGTGTTACGCAAGTTTCCATTTCATTTTTTTTTTTTTATTTTGATGTATGTGTTTTACGTATAATATCTTATCATTTCCTTTTGCGATACTTCTGCTCTGTTGTATTATTTTCAATAATATGGATTTCATATTTATTTTGCTTCCTTTAATTCATTATTTATTTTCGCCTCTTTTCTTTTACTATTCGTACCGTGGTTTCGTTTGTTTGTTTCAATATTTAGTATTAAATTATTTCATTTATTACACTTATTGCGTTGCCTCATATCAGTGCAGCAGCAACTGATTGGGTGTGTATCCATCATGTTTATATATATATATATATACACACACATATATATATATAAATCGTCTTCTTTATCATTCCCTTTTATTTTCATCCATTATATTATTTATTTCTCGCTCTGCATATTTCAGGATGCTCGATTTCTCAGAAAGAAAATCTACCCTTACACGAAAGCGTAGTGGCATTTTACTCTCAAATATTCATCCGTCGGATCTGAAAAGTCTCTCTGCTTCTAGTTTAATATTATTGTTATTGTTGTTGTTGTTGTTACTATTATTATTACATTAAAAGTCATGTATAAACGGCTAGCGTCGTCTAATTTTAAACTGTTCGAGAAAGATACACGGCCGTGTGTTTTTTTTGCTATCATTTGCTTCTTCTCTTTTTCTTTTTACATACATCGGTCTACATTTTATGTAATATAATGTATTCAGAAATCAACATGTGTCAGTGTGTTGTTAATTGAAAATCGTCGAATGATAGTTTCATTTAAGAGACTATATTGTTCCTTTACATTCTTTAAATCTTTGTCGCTTGTTTCGAATCGCATTTGGAAAACTGTTTATTATATGCATACGCTGGTAATAGCTCACGTTGAAACTGACGTTCAGTATTTTTTAACTATTTTGCATTTTCACGTGTATTACTTGCTTTGTTGCTCACTTTTGTTCGCTTTCATTCATTTATTTTATTCATCAGCAGCTCAGGATTCTGTGGGCTTCGTAGACACAGAAGAATTAATGAGGCTTTTTTTTTTATGAAATCGCGGGTGTCAAACATGTTCAACATAAATACCACCGTATCTTCTAAAGCACTTATTCATCTTTTTTGTCTCTTACTCATCTTCTATACAATAATTCCCTTTCTCTCGATGATCTTCATCACACGTTGCAACTTGCAGGCTCAGTTCAACCGTCATTCGAATTATATAAAGTTTCTCATTGTCTTAATGCATTTTTTACGCAATAACAAATCTACAAAAATATAACATTTTTATCTTATCTCTCATTATATTATCTCAATAAATGGTTTACTCTCTCGCTCCCTTACTCGATTAAATTATTTCTGTACTTAGACACATAGCGTTTCCTCTCATCGTTTCTGCTCTTGTCTATTATTTTCCCCTCTTTTCACCGAATACTCGTGTTCTGTCGTACTGTCTTGTTTCTCCGTTACACGCATTATCATATTTTACTGATAAAAGAACCACCTCCCAACCTTCGAGCTCCAATGATCTTTGGTAGACGTAGTCTTCCTCCGACTATTCTACGCATAAATAGTATTTTCCTATTCTTTTTTAACATGATGATCTCATTAATTTGAACCGGTCTTTCGTGTGACGGACACGTGAAATCACCGGACCATATTCTTATATACACCCTCCTCCTTTCACGCTGTCACTTCTAAAGTAACTATCCATATGTACAACTAACGAGGGAAATGTATATAGTTCAAAAATATGCTACAGAAAGCGAGAATTTTGTATCACGACTCCTACCAAGATGTTCATCTGAACGAAGAAAAGAACAAACCTTTAATTAAACAATTAACGAAAGTGGGAATTTTACAACGGTGCAGCTATATACTCAACTATATAGTCGACAAAAATACAAGCTTTCAAATGCTTGTAAATTATGGTCCTAGCGATAACGAAGTAGAAATCGCGTAATGTAGCATATTTTTCAAGCATCACTGGAAGCTCGCCGCCAGAGTAACTCTTTTAGAGAACCTCGGCTTTAAACAAAATTTAAGTCGATTACTCTCATGGCGAGCCCACGGAATCACGGGTACATATCGTATCTCTTATCGTACATGGAAATTTGTAATTCGTTCCAAAGTCACTCATTCCTCTCTCCATCTCCACGCAACAGCAAATAAATATATCGATCCGACCATGTACACACGCGTACATGTATGTTCCCACTTCCCGAACTCATTCATGTTTTATCAGAAACGTGCGTGTACATGGACTGACACGCATTAACATCCCACGTTTATATACATTTTTTTTATGTTTCCCTATATATTCATACACTCACTCGTGCTTCCATGCAATTTCCTTTCTTTCTTTACTCTAATTCACAGATCGTAACTTTTTGCACATACCACAAAAAAAACAATACTCCCTTGTACATACAGAATTCTTTTCGTATCACATCATCATACTGGTTGAACAATCTAGCACACACACTACACTCATACTTACATATAATATGCTATTGGGAACTTCTAATCTAAATCATATATAAATATATATTTTACCTATATGAAAAGCATCAGTCTCCATTTGCTAATGAATATCTCAGTATCCTGTCTCCGATTATCTATAAAAAAAACCCAGTAAAACTATCTGCAATAGAATGTTCAGTTTAAGTCTTGTCCATTTGTCTGTCGGTCGGTACGAGTATGGTGAACTATCTCACATCCACATTTCTCGGAGTTCAGAGCACTGAGACTGTCAATGCGAGCATTTCATATAATACCGGAAAATATATATTTTCATTGTAAAAAAAATAATCACACTTCTTAAGAATTAAATACTTATAGCAGCTGACGACTTGTTCTCGTTCTTAATAAAATTAGCGCACGCATACACTAATCAGTCGAGTTCATCCTTATGGTGATCCGAGCGGAGTAGTAGTCTAAAACACGCTCGTGTTAGCACAAGCACGATTTCATTGTTTCTTTTTTTTCTCCTATATGTTTTCTTTTATGTTCGTTTTCGCTTTTATCTTACACACTGAATGGTACGTTTGGCAGTGAAGACATCGTATCGTGTACGTCGGGTTTATACATCCTTGTGGTTTTTATATATCTTGACATCGCTTTAACGATGCGTGGTCTCTTATAATAGTTTAATTAGTTTGGCCCCATCAGAGCTTTAGACATTGTTGAGTGACTATGCGCGTAACATTTGAAGTGTTCTCCTTACCCATTGTGCGAAAATGCAGGACAATATAATTTAAACACTTTTTTTTCTTCTCTAAAGCACCCAGCGTTTTCTTTCCTCTGTTTTTTTGGTTTTTTTTCTTTTCGTTTAAAAAAAACGGTCTCCTGAATGCTTGAAGCGGTTCTAACACGTGCAAAAATTGTGTCGAAACTTCCAAATGCCATTGGCGCATCATTACTCCTTTACACACACTTGTTTTTTTTTGGTTTTTTTCTAACATTTTTGATTGCAGTCTTGGGTCACATCCGGGAGTGTTTAAAAGTCGTTAAAAAGTGGCGTATAAATACCTAGTTTTCAGCGGCGACTGGTGCAACAAGCGATGCGTCGCCCTGCCCTTTTTCTATTCCCTTGCCGTTTTCAACAGCATCCTCAAATTGGCCCGGCACCGGCAGTGGATCTTTTGATGCATTCATATTTGGAATCGAGTCACTGACGGTACGAATAAATTGTCACGAATATAATCTTTTTCCTTTTCTGTGTGTACAATTAACAAAATTACGCTTACTTATAATCAGCAACTCCACCGATATTATTATCTCGTCCTCTGTTGTCTTTCTTATTTTCGCATTCTTTACTCTTTTTAATAGTGGTCTTCTTCTTACCGGTTGCCTACAAAATAATATATGTTAACAATTTGTTGTCTATTCGACATTTAAAGTAAATATTGAAAATCACATTCTTCCACCTTCATCTGTGTCTTCTTCCCGCGGCCAGCGATTTGGGTACGAATGTTTCCTCGCGTTTGAAACGTGGGTCGATTCATGGGGGTGAAGGCCCGCGGGAGACCATACTTGAGACCACCTATAGACGTTACCTACAACGCGTACGTCTTAAAAGCTTACACCAAATAATTGTAAGTCTTCCGAAAAGTAATGCTTAACTTGGGCATCATGTGCGCTTCAAGTTTCATTGAAAATCTTTTCCTTTAGCTAAATATCTATAGCCCACCTGCGGTGGAAGTCGTCCACGGGGGTGACCCTGTAGGGGTTGAGGTAGACGACCAGGTTGTCCATAATTTGGACCCCACTGTCCAACAACCACTCCTGCAATTTCTAGCTGTCCACCACGGGACGGTATAGGACGTCGCATTAGACCACGTTGAGGCATAGTTCCGCTGCCTCGTCCGCGCATTAAACCATCGTTAATTGCACATCCAGCGGGCAAAATATTTTGTGGCACCGATACGCGAATTCCTAACGGAGAATAATACGCACAATAAATAACAGAATTCCGCGAAGCAACATAGCTGCATTTATCACTTAGCAATCCGATAGCACAGATCCAATATTTTTAGAAACACACAAACCTGGCCCAATGGGCGGCGTACGTGCGAAAATAACGTTGGTACCCTCCAATATAGCTTTTTTCATTCTCTCAACTTTCACGATACGATCAATGTGGCCACCGCAGAGCTCCAATAAATTTTTCGCAATTCTAGCACGGGCTAATGTATGATGGAACAATTTTCCATCGAAGTATAACCATGGACAGCACATCAACCATGGTATTGGTGCGCCGCAAGCATCGTTGGCTAAAAGAGCAATCTCTACACCAGCCATAAATAAGGTAGCCAGTTGTACACCACGGGATGTTACTAGAGGAAGCTGTGGAACAAGTTGCACGAATATGACAAACTAACGTTCGACGATATACGTATAGTTAGTGAAAAGATATTTAAGCTACCTGTAGGTCCTGTAAATACTGAGCGTTCATAAGCTCGGGCGAAAATGCTTGTGCAATGAAAGCATCTAGTTCCCAACGGCGTAGAACCTTTATTTTATCCGAAAACGACATAATATATCTGCAATCAAAATTTACTTGTAGAACACCGGAACAATTACGCTATCGCAATTTTCACAGATAAGGGGCATGGTAATACCTTAGAACACATGCCATGACTAATAGGTGCTGTGGTACATAGGAAGTGTTTAACATGAGAGGTGTATCTGACTTCATACAGGTGAGAAATCCTCGTAAACGACGACGTTTGTCGTCTATGCCTGTGCTACAAGTTAAAACTTCTTCGTATACATTTTTCCTAGCGTATAGTAGGCATAATTACGAAATAGAATCGCGTACCCAAACCATAAACGTTGGATCGTAGGAACGCCCCAACCAATTTGTTCAGCTTTAACTAATTCAGGAGTTACATATGGATTCGATTTAGACCATACCCACTCCTTTATCACAACGTCTGGGACTTCGATCTTTTCGCTATCTGTTAGGGGCAGAAATTAAGCAAATATTTGTTAATTCAGCCAGTTGATTGCATCCTGTATGAAAGACGATTTGTACCCACCTCCCTTTTCTTTACTCTTAGCAGCTAAATACATTCTATGATGTAGATTGAACAATATCGCGTATACCATTTGTCTGACTGGTCTGTATATAAGATGGATCGATGGAAATTCGCGATGATTTTCGTCCTCCAGAAGGACTGGTAGCTTGATCTCCCCGGCAATAAGAATTTGATAAATATGTGGGGACATTAATCCTTTTTGATGGCGCTCTGAAGCGGTGCGCATAACTTCTGGCACTGTAGTTGGAATAGTTGTTATTTTCTCTGACTGCCTTGTCGAATCCGCCGTTGCGTGGGATGGAGACGTGGCGGAAGAACTGCTGCTCGAACTCGACGAACTAATTAGAAGCGTGTGTGTACCGTTTACGGCGTGTCCATTGCTTTGTTCTTCTTCTGTCCTAATATTATCGGCGTCCCCATGAGCCTGGATACCAGGTGGATCAATCACAATTTGCGGAGCGGACTTTGCGTTCGCGGTAGCCTGTTTGTACGCATTCAAACTTTCGCGTTCGCTCTCCACAGTTTCGGACGCGAATCTAGATGTTTCCAAATTCGAATCGGCTTCCGATGTCGACGGGGTATCAGACGAGTTCGACTGCAGCTGCACGTTTTGTTTAGAGTCCAACTTATGTACTGAAATAATTGGACGATTCGTTTACGTGTACGATATATTATATAAACACAATTGTTGACTTATATCGGCAGAAGAACTCACCTCTAATTGGTTTTACTGGTTTATAATGGAGAAATCCGTCTTTAGTTCCGTTTATATAGTACTGGACCGATTGCCTTAGCTTCCAGCACCTCGGATCTGATAAAGAACCGAAAACTTTTTGCGAGACTACATCCAATTCAATGGATGGTAAATCGCGAACAAAATTGGCGATTGTTTTTATCGTATTCTCTACGTTTACTTTATTTAGATTAGCGTTGACGTTCAATTTCTTATAAAAGTCAGTCAAGTCCTGCTCGGTTAAAATGTAATTCCCAAGTAATGCGGCCAGCAAACACAGTTTATCGGAAGGAATATTCAGTGCTTTTAAAAGTTCGGGAAGAACATATTCCTTGGTATCGAGAGAACCCTTGTACGTGAGTTTCAATTGTTCCGATGAGAAGTACCGCGGTGGATCGAACGCAGCATATTCGGCGTCGTCAGCGATTAAACCGTTAAAGTTGTTCTCTCGACAGTACGCGATTACTTCCTGATGGTGATCGTCCATGCTACATAGTACTGTAACATTTAAATGCCGCAATGCCATACGTAAACTGGTTCTTAAACAAACCGGTGGTGTCCACCAAATTTTAGGCGGCGGTGTGCCTTTAGTCGAAATGTGTTTCAATACCTGCAAAGAACCGTCCTTTAAAACTGTCCAAGCTTTTGCAAGGTTTTATTCATTATTTTTGCAAAATTTCCACTTACATTATTTACTTTAATTCGTACTTGCAATTGATTTTGAACCCAATCTGCGCGTCTCGATGATTCAAAACATCCATTAAAGAACACTGCTAATTCCAGACCCGACATTTCTGTTGCTTGTATGAGGACAGCTAAGAATTGCAACATTCTGTTCCATTGTCCTCCGCAAGCCCAATCTGAATGAGAAAGTACATTGTTAAGCAACCTCCACCTCCGAAAAGGCTGTTCAAGATAGAAACACGCGTGTATACAGATGTACCTGAGAAATACCCTCCATATAATCTATCTAAGCAGCATTCACCATCGAGGACTAGTCTTAATTTTCCAGAATGCAATTGTTGGGCTTTACCAACACGATTGTGCTGTCTCTGAGGAATAGAGCGTGCTATTTTCAATAGATCCACAGGTATAGATCCTCCTTGTATATAATTGCTATCCAAAAAGACTTGCAAATCTTGAATGCCCATTTTGCTCAAGACTCCTTAGCAATGTACAATTGTTACTTAAGTTTGTTCCTTGATCACTTAATGTTACAATATTTTCTCTGTCCTTTTTCCTTTTTGCTGTTTCTTTTTAAATGAGAATGCTTTGTTTGCTTTTAGTTTCAGAGATGTTTTTACGATACGAAGAAATCTATTTGCGGTTTCAATAATTTCAACCTGCAAAACAAACATTGTAGATTACTTGCATCTATCGAAACCTTTCTCTCCTTGAAAACGTAAATCTGATTAACAGCTGAATCAAGTGTAACAAGAATATTGTTATGCAGATTCGACGAAATAAACATTGCAAGCCCGCGACAGAATTGGTTACGGTACCAAACGAGGGCCATTAACGTTGCAAAAGCCGTAAATCAAAGAACAGACGAGAAACCGAAATTTGTCATATTCGCGAATAGAAGTGTGCCGACGCCATTTATTTTGTTTATATGTATGTGGCCATCATTCTAGACAAGTTTTCCTTCCCTAAACGACGCGATCGATTTTCTTAAGAGAAACGTCGCAATCGAAAAACGAAAGGCGGCCAGACGAAATTTTCAATCACTGCACGGTTAATTGAACGTGTTTGAAAAAGAAGGGACTTATAAGACCGGCATGGCGAGGTCTCCGATCATTTGTGCCAGACTTACGCAAAGAATTCGCGCGGTTTCGTGGCCAGTTGTTCGTACGAACGATACCATGCGAATTCCGGCAGATTTAATTTCAGTGATCCCTGACGAAAATGGGACAATACTTACGTTAAATTAGCGATAATCATCGTGGCCCCAAAGAAACACAAAACACACGGGCTTTGAGAGTAGGTGACGTCGGATTCGAAAACGGAAATGAGCGCTCAGCCCCGCTCGGACAAGTACGTTGTTTGTCCCAGTTCTATAAGAATTTACTTCCCCATTGGCTCGTCCACTAGAATTGCTATGTCTGCCGGAAATGAATAACTTAACATTGTTTTGAAAATACGAATCAACGAAAAAATGAAGCGGAAATTATTGTCGTGTAAATAAAAGTTTGCAATGTCATTAATAATATATGCATGATTTTTGCCCATTGAGAAAATGATATTCCTTAGGCAACGTAAGAAATCGGAGCACATTATGGCACTACAGAGTAATTTGTATAATTAAATTTAACAAAAAATGATATAGGAATTAAGTTGATCATTTTATTAATTATAGATAATATTGAATAGATTATTGGTCTTTTATTGACCTATCAGAGTTATCAAAATTTTCTGAAATGCGAAAAGAGAAAAGAAATGTTGCTAATCGTACATTTCTTTACCAGTGTTTATTCTCAAATTCTTTATACAAATACATTCATACGCATCGCAAACATACTGTAGTATAATATATTTATTACGCTCAGTCGGAGATTTCTTTTATTTTACCGTAAAAAGGAAATAGAAAATTAAATGTAATAAATTATAACTTTTTGACCAAAGTGGAACTTACGAGTTCACAATGTACATCACGATAACCGAATAAATGTGTGAAATAATTTTCCACACTTACATAATTATTCTAAGTCCTTTGATGGATCATTGCAGTAGTATGATTACGAAACGAGCACGAGATGTAGCAAAATATCATCAAAGGACATAGCTATTACTCCATTTTCTCTGTACAACAGATTGCTTTTAATTGCAACAACAACAGTTGCATTCTTCAAAGAATTACTGGACTACTATACATTGTACAGCGATGATTCTGGTCTTGTGCAGTTCAACTCCAATTATAGTTCGTCGTGTTTATCGTCGTCCGCTTCCTCTTCATTTGCATCCATATCTATAATGTTTTCAGAATCTGCATCTGTTTCTGTAGAAGTAGAATCTTCTTCTTGCATTTCCTCTTCTTCAGGAACTTCATCCAGGGAAATACCCAAGGTCTTCCTCATTAGCTGTTCCACGCTATCAGCGAAACTGCCAGTTTCTCTCAGCATATATCCAGACCGAAGTGTCGCAGTCCTAAACATCATCAGTGCAATATCTTTCGCTGTCTGATCATCGGTGTCCACTTCTACTCGACGGAGCAATTCCCTAATAAGTGGATGTCTCGGATTAATCTCCAGCGTCTTCCTCTGGTTCAAATAATAAGTCTTCTGAGGATCGTCCGTTTTCTGGTGGGCATTTGAGATGGCCAATCTTTCCATATTTCCAGTCCATCCAAACATGCTGGCAACCAGAGCACAGGGAGAGTCTGTTAGACGTTCAGACACCTGGGCCTTGCTGATTTGGTCCTTGAGGACGTCGTTCAACCACTTCACCAGAGGCTCGAAGGTGGTTTTCGTCTGTTCCATTCTCTCTTTGGCCTTCTCTCCTTCGTCGAGCGAGAAACCTTCTTTCGCTACGTTCTGGAACTTCTTGCCATCAAACTCCGGTAAAGCAGAAATAGCGTACTCGTCCACTGCCTCGGTCAGGTACAAAACTTCGTAGCCCTTCTTGTCCAATCTTTCGACGAACGGAGACTTTCTTACTTCCTCCTCGGACGAGCCAGCCATGTAATAGATGTGTTGCTGATTAGGCTTCATACGAGACACGTAGTCTGCCAACGAGGTAGTACCTTTCTGGGTGGAAGACTGGAACTGCAAGAGTTTGGACAGCCTGGCCCTATTCTGTGCATCCTGAATCACACCCAGCTTGATGTTGGTACTGTACTCCTTCCAGAATTTCTCGTATTCTTCCCTGGGGATCTTCTTAATCATATCCAGTACCTTCCTAATCAACTTCTTCTTGATTACCTTGATGAGCTTGTGCTGCTGCAGATTTTCTCGGGAGACGTTTAACGGTAAGTCGTCGCTGTCGACGATACCGTGAATGAATGACAAGTAATCGGGCATCATGTCCGTGAATTTGTCAGTAATGAAGACTCTTCTGACATATAATTTAATGTTGTCTGCTTTGGTGCCCAAGCGATTGAAACTGTCGCCCGGTTGAACCTTGGGAATGAAAAGAAGAGATTTAAATGTGACCTCGCCTTCCGCTACGAAGTGAATCTTCGCGAGCGGATCTTGGGTGTCCTTTGTCAGTGACTTGTAGAACTCGTTGTAGTCCTTCTCTTCTACATCAGACGGTTTTAGGGTCCATATAGGCTTGGAATCATTGAGCAGCTCCCAGTCCCAGACAGTCTTGTCAACTTTCTTCGTTTTCTTTTCCTCCTCAGCGTCTTCTACTTTCGCGTCTTCTTCCTCGTCCACTTTATCTTCGGCGGGTTCTTCCTTTGCTTGCTTGTCCTCTTCGTCGTCCTCTTCGTCTACCTGAACGATCTTACTGCTCCAGAGATAAATGGGAAAGTTGATGAATTGCGAGTATTTCTTTACTAAATTTCTGATGGTATCTTCCTCTAGGAAGTCAAGGGCTTCGTCTTTCAAGTGCAAGCTGCAATGGAAAATGAATCAGAATTATATGTACATTGAATGCTTTAAATACAGGAAAGTAATGAATCAATTTTCTTTTCTTTACCTAACAGTCGTTCCTCTTTTCAATGTATCTCCCCTAGGATCTTCTACGATACTGTAACTGCCACTATCTGACTGCCAGATATGTTGTTTATCGTCGTTGTGTTTAGAGGTAACTAGTACTGTGTGGGACACAAGGAAAGCAGAATAAAAGCCAACTCCAAATTGGCCAATCATATCGTTCATATCCTGAGGGTTGGAAGTGTCTTGCATCTTGCCCAAAAATTCGGCAGTTCCAGACTTTGCAATCGTTCCAAGATTATTGATCAACTCGTTCTTGGTCATACCAATACCGGAATCAGTAATACTCAGTATTTTATTTTCCTTGTCAGACTTTATTCTAATTGCCAACTCTGAATTGGTGTCCAGAACATTTGTATCAGTAAGGGACAGAAGTCTGATTTTATCCAAAGCATCAGACGCGTTGGATATTAATTCTCTTAGGAATATATCTTTGTTGCGATACAAAGAATTAATAATAAGTTTCATTATACGATTCACTTCTGTTTGAAACGTGAATTTCTCAGCTTTGTCTCTGAGTTCCTTTATTTGAGCAACATTCAACCCATCTAATTTTATTGCTTCCTCTTCCCTTTGAAGCACTTCGTCGTCTGAAATGTATAACACGGAATTGAACTACAGATGCAGGTGGGCGTATCTCCTTATCACTGTTATCGTGTAATGACTTCACAGATACATTTGTTTGATATAATAGGTGATAATTAATCACGATGGATGATCATGCAAAGAGCAGTAAATAAAATGAAAAAATTATCTTACCGGTTCGAGATCCCTCGCGACTGGACCCCAGATTATTTTCTACAGTTCCTACATTTTCCTCTATACGATCTTCAGCCCTTACAAATCCTAAATAAAAATGAGGTACAATGATGCTTGCGTTCGTTTAACGTAGTCACTTAAATATGTTTTCTTATCGATATTAAAAGTTTACTGTGTCCACTAACCTGCCAAGAAGAACAGAACTGACAGCAATATTAACGCTTTTTCCATAGTGGTCGTGAAAACTTCACGATTTATGATGGGGAAAAAAACGAAAACACACCGAAATTCTAATCAAACGTTGCCCTTTGCTGTTTCACGTCGACTGTCATATAATCTACACACGATGCTATGTTATAGCAAGGGTAATATAAAGATCCACCAATCGTGAAAATCCACGCAATGCACATCGACCAATGAAATGCATGCCGGTTGTAGGTCCGTCCAAATGTCTTCTTCGTATTGGTGGAGCATACACCACATGGCAGACGCCATTCTAGAATATTCTTTTGAAATTTCCCCCATTTTTTAATGCACCACTTAAAAAGAGGATATCCTCTTCGCTCTTTGGTTGATGATTTATACAAATGATAATAAAAACCGTAACACTACTGTGCTTGAAGAAACTGATGTTCATGTACGAAAAAAATCGATGGAAAAAACTGTAGTTAGTTACCGACCGAC
Organism: Nomada lathburiana; assembly: GCA_963667235.1. NCBI lineage: Eukaryota > Metazoa > Arthropoda > Insecta > Hymenoptera > Apidae > Nomada > Nomada lathburiana. The sequence goes on along the minus strand of OY763899.1, from coordinate 20,423,054 downwards.
AATAAGCTTCGGCTTCGTACTCGATCGAGTGGCGCTCAGTCGTATCGCAGCTGTTGCATCGAGTAATCGATAGCTCGTTCTTCGAGTGTCGATCACACGTACTAGTCGATTTTGATCATACTGCGATTGACCGCGGTCAATATAAGATTTATTCGCGTTAGTCAGTGTATAAAATGGACCGTAGACTGACTACACAACCTTTAGCATTAGATACAAATCTTTATTTTGCTTAAACAACTTTGTAATCAATTGTACTATTAAATCATATTCATTTGCTGGCGTACATCTGTTTTATTACAATGTTTTTACAATGTCCACAGCGTAGCGATTACGAATGAAATTATACAATTGCATAATCTTATTAATATATTATTTTTCTAATTTGTTTTATTATCGTACCATAAGTTTGTCTATAGCAAAATGTATCGATCTACGAATAAAACACATATTTCGTGACGTCGGAGCAACATTATTAGACAGTCACGGTGTTCGGGTCAGAGCAATTTCAGACGTAAAATTACTTTTGCTATATACTGCTTGTCAATTCAATAGCAACAGTATATTGGTCAACAAGATATAGCTCTCCGAACAAAGACCGGATGCGATCGTTACTCTGTAATTACGCTTACGAGATACCATCGAATCATCTTATATTCTTAATTTGAATGTCAATTCAAACAAATATAAAACTTAATCAGGATAAAAATGCTCTCTTATCCTTAGTAATTAAATATAAATTGCCCCATCATGGTTTCATCCTTACAGCCGTTTAAACGCTCTACGTGGAGCAATTACAATGTAATTAACGAAGTGATATCGGTGCTGGTAATTGATCACGTGTGAATTTTTTCCAATACACGTGTTGTGACTAGACTGTCGTTATGGATACGTTTTCTACAGACTATCCTACGTATTATATTTGTCGAACACACCTCGTTTTCATACGTGAATGTATCTATGTAAACGTGTGTAATCTAATGTGTGTTCTCTTATAGAATGTGCGGTGTAGAGTTTAGCAAACTTATGGTCGTCACTCACCTTCCGGCCCCCTTCGAAGGAGCCACGAATTTTCTGTTGGTTCGCCAACGACGACTTATCAAGTCCTTCCAGAGAACCGGTTAATGCGGTTCCAGTCTGACGTCCTGCAAATCAAGGTAAACTTAATTGTATTATTAAAATAAAAAAATATAAACCGCAGATGCAAAATCTGAAAATGTAATTGCAAAGATTCATCAAATTGTTGTCATTTGCGTTATCATTAAACGAGGATTAATCACTTATTGACATTTACTTTCACTATATTTATGTGCATAGACAGTATGTTTCTTTCGATATCGTACGTTCCATACAAAAAGTTGACCTTGAAGTCGGTCTTTTTAATGAATAATTCAGCGTACTTGTTCCATTAACACTTTCAAAGGCGCGACAAAGTTTCGTTTTAATTCGCATCGCTGCGAATTTTCGCTCTATCGTTGCAGTTCGGAATAATTAATGGCACAATTTGTAAGTTCTGAAAACAGAAACTGTTCAAGGATCATAGGCCAAGTACGGCATCAATATAATATTTTTTCCTGGGGGATCGGAAATTAATTTCAACGAGTCCTCGCTGTTTCCTTCTTATCTACTTAATTGATCAATGACTTAATTAAATGAAATTGAATAGGCATAGACAGTATTGCATTTCCATATTGCGTAGGGAAAAAACTGTGTAATATACAAACTCGCGTGTAACTCCCACCTTACCTTTTGTATGCTCTCCCTACCAATCCTTTATTTTCCTCTCTTTCTATCTGAACCAGACAATGCGTTGCATAAGTCAATGCTAACAAATATTCAGCAATTAGCCCAAAATTAGTGTTCCAGTGGCAGGTCTGGAAAGTATAAACGTTCAGTTGAGTTTCATTGAGAGAAATAGGAAATAAAAGAATCGTAATCTATATTTACTGTCTTTTTCTCGAGGATATCGGACAGTGAGTCACTAGTATGAGTCACAAGATCCGATTTCTCTTGCAGGGATGTTCTTGAACAGACCGCAAAGTGCGACAACGAGGCAAGAGATTGAGATGATCTATAAGGCCCAACGGGCCCTCCACAGCATCACGGATTCTACCGAGAAACTTCGTCTACTCTGCCTAGCCAGAGGTGCCAATGGTATCCTCGGTCTAGGTAGGTAAGTTGATCAATTTCTCTTATTTCTCGAAGTCCTGTATAAAATAGAAACGGATGGTTAATGCGAGACATTTTTTTTCGCAGGATATTTCGCCGTATGGACGACGATGGAAATAAACAGTTGAACTTGGAAGAATTTATTAATGGCTTGCACGAAAGTGGCTTGGACCTCTCGGACGAGGAGATTCAGGAGGTGTTTAACCAGTTGGACACGGATAACGACGGGAACATCGGTGTGAACGAGTTCATCGTTGGCATAAGAGTACATGGCCTCCTCCAAACCAGTGTATTTGATTAAATTGTCCATTTTCGGTGAAAAAAATGCATCTCTGTTCTAGCCGCCCATGTCTGAGAGCCGCAGGAACGTAGTAGATCAAGCTTTCAAAAAACTGGATAAGACCGGGGACGGATTTATCACTGTAGACGATCTAAAAGGTGTTTACAATGTTAAGTGTCATCCTCGTTACATCAGCGGCGAGGAAAGCGAGGATAGCATTTTGAATAAGTTCCTGGGAAATTTCGAGCAGAATAACACTACAGACGGCATCGTGAGTATTTGAAAAAAAATATATTTCGGAGCGTCCTACCGCGTTAACGCCCTTCGTTCCAGGTAACCGAAGAGGAGTTCATGAATTACTATAGTGCTATCAGTGCCAGCATCGACCACGATGCCTATTTTGATCTGATGATGCGAAACGCTTATAAACTCTGAGTCCTTCCACTGTCTTGCAAGAAGATAATATTCCACTACGTTTCCATCAGCTTTACCTTATGGGTTTCACGGTTAATGTCGACTTTTGCAGTGTACACGCAACCGGTAGCGCCTATTGAAAAATTCATATGCATAGCTTCAGACATAGTTTACGGAATCCGACAGCTAGCCTTATGTAATAATTTATGATCACTCGCTCGCCTTATATTCGATTGTCGCAGGTGCAATTAATCGATGACTACCTGTTTTATAAAAGAGAGTGTGTATAAACTTTGTTCGTTACAGTATTTTCCAATCGGATGTAGTACATGCTTTTTAAGCTTTTCGATTCCTATATGTAAAATTAATTAATTGAATTGTGTGCATAGCGTATAAGAATAGAAGGTTGGTAACAGGGACCATTGTGAAATGAATGTACAATTTGATGTATCCTTTTCTATTCCTCGACTGCATTTTTCTGGCACTCTTGATTCCTTATTATTGTGATTTTATAATTTATCAGCAAGTTTCCAAGAGATGAAATATATCTTGACGCATGTAAAGAACAGTGCCAATTATTTCCTTCACATTTAAGGATCCTGTTAATTCTCTTCTCAAAAAATAACTTTGGGTGATACAAGATCGAAATTTATAGTATTTTATCAAAAAAAAAGAAACTTGCATCGGCCGGGAATCGAACCCGGGCCGCCCGCGTGGCAGGCGAGCATTCTACCACTGAACCACCGATGCTTCTTGAAATAATATTATATATCGTTTGGACATAAACTGTTATTATGGGCTATATTTAATTATTAATTATAGATTAGTAATATGAATCTATACCATACGTTTCAGTTGTATACTATTGTGTAATTTCTAGCGAGCTATAGTTACATGTTTATCGCCTCAGGTACATTTAATAATATAAAACCGGGGTATAAAACCGATGTTCTATTGAAGTAGTAAAATATGTTTAAAGTTTATTTATCGATTTTTTAATGAAAAATATTATGTTTCCTTATAAATAATGGCGTACTATAAGTTAAAAAAAAAACCTCCCCGGCGGGGAATCGAACCCCGGTCTCCCGCGTGACAGGCGGGGATACTGACCACTATACTACCGAGGAATTGTTGTTAACTGTTTTGAACTGAGCGCACAATAATTAATGAAGCGTTTACCCGCAATATAATCATCAACCATAAATCGTTTCTCTAGCAAAATAAAGGCGGGCTATCTGCCTTCGAAGAGCCTTAAAATACATTGTCGTTTTACAAATACATTACATATTTATAAAGGATTAATTTGCAAAAATGAATCCTCCCCGGCGGGGAATCGAACCCCGGTCTCCCGCGTGACAGGCGGGGATACTGACCACTATACTACCGAGGAATCCTGGCAAGAGATTTTTTAATGCGCAATATAAACTACCTATAGTTATTGCGATTTATATTATAAATTTTATTTAGCTTCCTATCAACTATACCTTACCGATTACGTCGTATCGCGACCAATTTTTCCTATTATTGCAACAGTGAAGAATTACAGAAGCTATAACAAATCTAGACTAACAACTATCGCGTAATAATATATATGAAATCGAATCAGTACAAACAGGGGTTGCGGAGAGTACGTCGAGTTTATATAAGCGAAGCGCACGCGCTCGAAAAGCCAGTATCAGAGTATCGCTCGAAGGAGACAGACGGTGCAGCTGTATCCTCTACTTTCTACATCACGATATACCGTCCCTCTTCCTTTCACTAATTTTCCGGCCGAGTTCTGACACATCAGTGCACGCTGCTCAAAACAAACAGAGTGCAGTGCATGCGTGTAGATACTACGAGTAACATCGTGATGCGTAGCTGAAGAGATATACCTTGTATCTCGTGATTCTGTCGCGTAGATACATTTTGCCGTGAACATCTATCCTGGAATCGTGTGTTTTCACGAGGAGGAAAAAGGTTGATAATCCTCGGCGAAAGGTGTTTCATCTGGGGAAAAAGAAATGACCAAGCACTCGATACTCACAGCCGTCGCGCTCCTCTGTGGTAAGTTGGCTGGCAGTTCGATGTACATCTATTTCGACACTCGGAAGTATATAACTGCGTCTGTCCTTTATTGTTTGCTGCAAAAAGAATTCGCAATGATTATAATGTGCGAGGCGCAATATCGCGCAGAAACAAAAGGGAACCGCGTGCAGAGAGGGAGAAAAAAGAGATAGAAGGATAAGTTTGATACATCTATGTAAGATGATTACATGTGCGCGAAATTGTGCTTACAATCGGAGGAATGTTTTTGCGCTTGTTTAGAATGCTTGTTTGATCAACATAACCAAGGTTGTCGCAACAGCAGCGTTACCGATCAAAAAACTATTGTTCCTACCGTATGTTTTTCGAAGGCAATGAATATTGCCTTATCGACCATGGGAATGTTAAATATCGAATCTCCCGTTCGATTCCATGGTCAAGAAATGATAACGAACTTCGATCGTGCTGGTATAATCGCTAAAATACATCAATCAAGCATCAAGTCCCAGTGTTTCATATCGAAATCTCGATTTATCGAGATTTATGGCGTTACAATTTCCTGAAACAAATGCTTTGAATGCATATTTGTATCGTATAGTCGAATAAAATAATGATCCTTTTCATCGATTATAGGAGCTAGATAAAGCTGAAAATCGCATTGTTTTGTCTTTATATCAGCCAAACACTTATCGTTATGATACACGTGTAAGAACTGCACAGATTGCACGTTGGTTCAGTTCGTGCACTTTGTACCCCATGAGTCTGCTTCAATTTCTAGGAAAACCTGCATAGGAAATGCTATTACGATTAACAAATCAATGCAAAGAAAAAATACTACATAAATTTGCTATGCCGTTTAAATCGACTATATCGTCATAAGTTTAATAGGTATAATAACCTATGCGAAAAACGGGAGATGTAACTCAAACAACTGTCGATTTATCCTATTTCATACTTGATGGAACATTTTCTCTTATCATTCTTGGAAATCATACACACAAAAAAGGATGATAATTTCTGGTTAGAAATAGATACGACAATCCGATGCAAAGTCCATTCGGAATGACGTATTTATTTCCTCTTTGAACAGGAAATACTACAGAACAGTTTCGAGCAGCCGCGAAACTACGCTCTGACGTTTGAAACTAAAGCCTTAAAAAAGCGATCGAACGTAGTCATTCGTATTTTATAGTACTACTCTAAAGTCCTTATTGAATTAACGTTACACTCGTGACCTACGGATTACTGGAAACGTATTATTTGCTTCAGAAAAAAAATGTTGCATATTTATGTTGAAAAAAAACTTATTAAAATATAAAAAAAAAATTTTTTGCATACATTAAGGATGGAATATAGAGCCAATAAATACTAACTTTCGCACATTAAAATTTGAAACCTGAAATTTAATTTCTTCTTTGTTCTAGGGCTTCTTGGACACACCAACTCCCAGGGAAATGAGCCTACTGTAGACGAAGTATTACACACAGTTTCCAATGTAATAGATTTAAACAGCCTGAACATATCTGGAAGCCCAGACTTAAATAATCTCAACTCTTCTGTGACAAATGCCCTGGAAGAAGCCAAAAATCTTTTCAAACAAAAGTGTGACAAAAATGGAGGGAAGCATGCATTTGAGAATGCTAACAATGCTAAGGACAACTTAGAGCAATGTCTTAAATCGTTTGTCAATATCACAAAGCTAGAGGAAGAAATGGAGAGATATAAACCTACAGGAGATTTGGATATAGTGTTCAAGAACTACTGTCGCAAGACTCCTACTCTCAGGAAGTGTGTCAGTAACTTCACAACAGCAATAGAGCCTTGTTTAGAACCGGAGGAAAAAGAAAATAAAAAGATTATTCAAAATATCACTGATTCTCTTTTAAGTTTTGTCTGCTACAAAGAAGGAGATCGCATTGCTTGTACGTAACTACTGCTGAGCAACAGTGTTAATTATTTTCGAGTCCTACTGAAAATGAACCTTATATTTACAGTGTTCATATCTGCTGATGGGCCAGAATGTTTGCAATCAAAGCAACATGAAATACAACAGTGCATTAATTCTACCTTTGGGAGTTACGCTCCACAAATAGATCCCAGCAGTGGGTCCGTGCCAGGATTAGACAGCCTTCCTACCCTTGTTCTTGGGACCAAAGAATGCTCGTAAGGATCAATTCAGGTTTATGCAGTGATTGAACAGAAAGAAAAAGTTTCCAACTATATAATATATTCTGTGTCTGTAGGGATATTTCCGCTCTCCAGAGTTGTGTCGTGAGGGAATTGGAAAATTGCTCGGATCCAACACCAGCGAACATTGTGGATTCTATATTCAATTTCATTCTAAAAGTAACTCCGTGTCAGAATATGATGTCCACTCAAAGTGCTGCTTCTAGCTGTACACTGAGCTTGATGGCTGCGATAAGCATAGTATTCTCATTACTGAGATTCATATAAGATGAATTTAATGAACTTTATGTACAAAGAATCAGTTTTCTCCAACTGCAACTTTTATACAATGACAATTCCAAGTACGAATTTTCACTTTTTAAGACCACCTTAATTAAGTTTCAATAAAGCACACTGCAGAATGTAATATTTGTGAAAGCAATATTACATATACGAATATATAAGCAAGTTGTGTTGATCGTTAAATTTTGCATATTACTTGGGTCAAGTCAAAAATATTCTCTCTTGGTATATCAGGGAGTGTAGAACTAATTTCATTAAATCTAAATTGTTTGTGTTGCCGTCAGAAGACAGCTGCAATATATATGTATATATATGGGCAAGTTTGTACCTTCAAGCAGAAAGTTTTTAGTCTGAAAATCTTCTACTGCTTACGAAGTGGGGGAGGCCTCCAAGATGTTTTAATAAAATTTCTACATTCCTGTCAGTTATGGATGTGCAGGAAAGGAATTATACGTTACGATCTTTTAAGGTCTCTTGTGCAGTTTTAAAGTTATCCACCATTGGTATATTGATGGCCTGGTGTTTTTATTATTCGGATGTTGTCTTGAATTTTGCTCCTTTTCCTAGGTAGGGGGGGGATAGTTTCTGTAGTTAATATTACCTGGGGGGGAGCAAGCCTTGGTGGATTCAGCTGCTTAGGTGTTGCGAATGTTTCTTGGCACTGCGTTTCCTTTGGGGCTTGAAGTTGCCCCTGTTGTTAGTCCGTTCGTTGGGGCAAAGGATCAACAGGACACGTCCAATATCTAAAAATTGTCAAGGAACAAATGGACAACTGTTTCAAATAATTCCAGTGCTTCAGAATAGACTGAAATATTTGCAAATATCCGTTTGGATCTATAATCTAAGTATAAAATATCATTGTTATAAAACTTTCTTTCACTTTTGCTACACTTGGAATACATTCAAATTTTGTACTATAGTAATGTAAACGGAACAAATTCATACCAACTTGTAATTTAAATACCACAATTACAATATATGCAATAAGACTCTCGTGAATATAGTCAGTCATCCTCCACCTTCAACATACGTATATTTTCTTAAGTGTGCAGTAAAGCATTTAATAACAGGTGTTCGTGCTGTTCAAAATTTAATTAATATTAAATTATTAATATGATATTATGACACTGCTATTATTGTTTATTATATTTAAAAAATACACGAAGAAGGACGAACATAACTACGATAAATGATGTATTACAACCTCTGTTAGTTTTGCGTGCAAATCCAATTTGCAACCTTACAAGCTTACACACGAAATATATTTGTAATTTTCAAACCTTTACACTAAAAGCAAAGCCGATATCAATGCTAACAATATCGCAGCATTTTTCAAGAACTGCAACTTCTTTTTTTGTAATTTACGCAGTAAAGAATGAATGCTAAGGACATTTTCGTATAAACAAGCGTCAAGAGGATGCACCACATGTTTAAGATGCAAGCGCGCGTCTTTTAAAAAATTTAAACCGCTTCCCCTAGAATAGGATAGCGCGATTGCAGATCGCATGCGCAATAGTCAATGGCGCACGATCGTGTTTTATTTTCACTAGACGACTAAAGAAGTCATTTCATTGGTTCAAAAGAAATAGAGAAGATAATACGCATGCGTGATCGATGTTTCGGGGAGTTTCGCCTGAATTCGAGTAGGTTCGCAGCTCGCGAAGGACAGTGCACTTGAGAAAGCCCGTTACAGGCTGTCTCGACGTGTATGTTTTGAACAGTTCGCAACATGTTAATGAGTTTTTATCAAATTCTAATTAAAAATTCATGCAGTGCATTCAGTATACGAAAAAAAATTAATAGTGCAAGACATTTACCTTCTTGATCAAGTATTTTTCTTAGTATCAATTGTGCAATAAGGAAGGCGAAGGACGATGCCAGGCAAAGGGAGCAGAAAAGGAAAATCCGGTAGGGTACTGCTTTATATTTTCACCCTGACCAAAGGAAATCATTCATCGCACAAAGAAGATTTATCCCAAATAAGCTTGGCCTTCAAACGGAAAAAAATCTATTATCTGCCACGCGCGCATCGCTGGCTTATTAAATTATCAGCATTCACTTGCAATGACGCATTCCATGCATATATCTTATTTCTTCCATCCTACGTCATTACCAAATGATCAATTATATCTATTTCCCACCAAAGTAGTTTCCATATAATTATTAATAGGATCTGGACTAAGAAAACCGTATTGATTTGCGAAATATCTGGCCATGTTTCGGGGCGAAGAAACGCCGTGACATTACCACCTATCCCCATGTGACTTTCATGCTTTCCGCACATGGATTTGGGTTAGGTACAAAACGCATGGAAAAATTCAATGCATAAGATGTTTAAAACGGGGCAAAGCATTGGGTTTAATAATATTTCGCGGTATGTCATTGCGACAAATATCGTCAGGTCTATCATATTTTACGCGGGAAGTTGGTTCTCCAGTGAGACCATTGCAGTTTTTCGTTAGGAGAACAATAACGATTAGGTGAATCAGAATCACACTTTTCGACACGACGTCCATGCTCTTTATGAATCATTCGCACTAAATTTAGATAGTCACGCGAAATATACGGTGAAGAGTTGTTTGCCATTTACCGATCAATATATCAAATTGAATTATTTCTAAATATGGTTCTCTGAGAACTGCCAAAAATTTGCTACTGCATTGTTTCGTTAGCATAATTAATTAACTGAATGAACGTTAAAAATTTCAGGAATATAAGCATATGTGGTCAGGTTCCAACTGTATGTAATTTAATGCCAGCGACTGCATATTAATCCCTCTTTGTTTACATGTATTTCTATGTAATTATGTAACCCACATTAGTGGTTCAACTATTACATTCATTAAAAGTTTAAATGGCATCAATGAAAGAGAACTGGAAGGCATGCGTATCATATAGCATATTGCTATGCTTTCATTTTGCAAGTTACAAATTGTGTAACACTTCTTGGATCAATATTAATATATTATACATCAATATTAATACATCAAGTACATAGGAATTTATTGGAATTCTGTTTGACCCATCACATATGATTACACGTATCAGATGTGAAGTGTAACAGCTGTGTAAAGTCCGTATTATGTAACATGACATTCACTTTGAACAGCTGTTATCTTCAGGTTTTAATTATTGGTTTGAGTGAAAGATAGATAGCACTTATTGTTTTAATTATTGAATGTCTAACTGTTCCTTTACCCTTTCATTACAAATTTTAACATAATTTTTTATTTTATATTAAAAAACAAAAAAAGATACTTTTTTGAATATCACCCTCTTTGTTCTCTCCTATACCGCTGCTAAATTATTACTACAAGTTATCTAGATGTTCATATTCAATTTGATAGTACTAAAAGAGTTCTTTCTGCAGGTCATGGTGGAAAAAGGGCTAAGTTAATATCAGATGAAGATTCAGTTAACAATGATGCATGCAGCGTATCCAGCAGCCAGTCCGACAACCGTAGCATCTTAGATGATGTGAACGACAATGAGGTGGATGAATTGGCACAGCAAGAAGTGTTTGAAGAAAAATTGAAGGAGGCAATAGATGGCCTGACGCAGAAGAGCGCGAAAGGCAGAACCATTTGTTTCAAAGGAATAGAAAAAATTTTTGCTGTCAAGTATGTCCCAGACTTTGTTGAAGATAGGAAGATGACTATAACAGATTCCATTGAACGCGGTTTAAAAAAGGGTCGTGGCGAAGAGCAGCCGACGGCTGCTAGATTGAGCACTTTACTTTGCGTTCAGTTGGGGGCATTCGAAAGCGCAGAGGCAGTCTGTCGCGATTTGAAAAGTACATTTACTTTGATTGTCAGCGACACCACTGCATCCACTCAAGCTCGTTCAGAGGTAAAATTAAACATAAGGCAACAGTTCGATTTGCACGTGTAAACTTAATTATCTGTTTTACAGTGTTGCTGGGCTTTAAGCATGAATCAATTTTTCTCGGGCAACGATGCGACCGACACCATCGAAATTGTGCAACTATTGTCCAATATTTTCTCTGGTTCCTATTTGAAAGGAAATGGCGCTATGGCAACTATTTCTCCGGAAGTCGCAGCTTTACACGCTGCTGCAATTTCATCGTGGACGCTTCTTTTAACAGTCATGTCTCCTCCTGATATATACAATTTGCTTGCGAGCGATAGAACCAATAGTTACATGCCGTGGGTATTTGGAAACGAATTCGAAGCACGCATATAAGAAGCGCACGAAATGATAAAGATAATATATATTGTTGCAGGTCCTTAAACAGATTGCGCGAATTATTAAAATCACCGCATTTGGATGTAAGGTTGTCAGCTGGAGAGGCTCTCGCTGTAATATTCGAATTAGGTCGAGAGTTCTCCTGCGACTATGAACAAGACTGGTCGCTGGATTTAATCGAAATATTGAAAGAACTGGCTACCGATTCGAATAAATATAGAGCAAAAAAAGATCGTAAACAACAGAGGGCCAATTTCAGAGACATACTTCGTTATATAGAAGTGAGTTTCGTGATAGGGATGCCGATTGTACAATATTATGCGCGACCTAGCGTTATATTATTATATCTTTATTAGGAGGATATTGTACCAGAAATGCACGTCAAATTTGGCCAAGAAATTCTATATTTAGAGGGATGGTGTGCTCGAACTCAGTATAATGCATGCTGTAGACTACTGGGTCCGGGTATAAACATTCATCTCGCAGAAAATCAGCTTCTGCGTGAGATTTTCCACCTTGGTAACAAAGTTGTACCGATACCATCGAATCAGAAAACGAGCAAATTGGAAAGGGTAAGAGCGTCCATCCTAATTATACCACGATTAATTATGACTGACAATAAAATGATTATTTCCTATGTTTCTAGACATTAATGAACGCAGCTGCATTTAAGGCGCGCACTATTCAGCGCAATAAAAACAGAGACAAGCGTTCAGCAGCATTGGCACCGTGATTCTTCAACTTTCCGCTTTTATACGTTAGGTAACTTGTTTTAAAATAAGAAAAAACTAGCTAAACTTTTTATTTATTATAACCGCTCCTTAAAAACAGAGATAACGATTGGTGATCTATTTTAAATTGTAAATAGAGATGAACAGAAAAAAAATAATTATCTTCAAGACTCTGTTTCAGTTGATGGATCGAAAGTTTCTGTTTTACTCCGTTCTTAATTAGCTGAGAAATGATCATTGTTGTATAATGTTATTTATGACAATTTACGTTTTGTATATACTACATTTAAATATGTATATACGAAAAACGCTTGGTAATGATTATATTTGTTTCCTCTTTAAAAATCAATTTATTAATTTTAGTTGAGTTTGAATTATTAATTAAGTTTTTCTCGAGTTTAACATTGAGCATGCGATAAAAAATTATTTACAATGTATTTGAAATTATTTTATATTATATTTATATTATTTTCTATTAGTAACATCTAATTTTGAACCGTACATGAAATCGTATGCTATATTTGATCACTCTTTATATTAAATATAACTACTCAAATCAGATGTTTCATTAAGGATTTATGTATACATACACATATATATGTATACATATATGAAGATACAATATAAATATAACTGACATTGTACATAATTACATAAGTTATAACGTAGCACAGGTATCTCAATTATATCATGCAATAAAATAACGTAAAAATATATGCGATTATCGAAAATTTATTATATTAGATCCGCAGTGATTGTACAATTCAACAGTCCAATCTATAATTAATAACTTTTAAATAGAATTACCTTACATATTTATATAATCACAGCTATCGCAATACATTTTACACACATACGTATTTTATAATTGCGCGTAATTATGTTCGTTAAATGAAATTTATTGTAGATAAAAATCCTTATAAGTAGCATCATAAATGTAACTTCACCGTTTGGTCTCTAAATTCCCTTTCAGATAGCATGTGCCACCTGTAATTCAGTATTCTAGAGACTTCCCTTTCTGTATTCTCGTAGCTAGCGCTATTCTCTTTAATCCATTGATAATGTTCTGGCGACCAGTTCATTATTTTTAACCAATTCCCATCGCATTTTTTTAAAACCGAGTACCTCCGTACGTGTAAGCAACGCAAGTCCTTAGCAGTGGATACAATTTCTAAAATCGTAGCCGTCGATATTTTATCCCGTATCATCTGTAGGAAAGGTTTCGTCGAATGTACATTTTTATCAGTTTACTAATCCAAACTATTCGAACTTACTTTACAAGTTAGTTACTCGCATACGACGAATGTATTAGCTTTATAAACGAACAACTAAACACAATATTAATGAAACCAGTCTGCATGGATTAATGTAATCACACGAAATATCATGGCTCAAGCAAGTTATTAAATGTGTCATGGTAAAATGTTTGCCACCCACTGATTGGCTTCCAAGTCGTTCATACGGCAGTAATCAATCGGTATTTAAATCTATTGCCTTGTATACTATTGACAAATCGATGATATATTGCCACACGACATATGTACACAAATAGATCTTTAAGAGCTGCAAGAGATGATTTTAATGTTTCCAATGTATTTCACGGAGTTTATGTTACAGTAAGGGTGAGCCTAGTTAGACGGAACTATAGACAATTGGAAACAAGTCTTTTGTGTAACAAGAATTTTCAACACGTGCTAACACACCATTAGGATTTTTGTTAGAGTCATAATAGATTAAGAAAGCTATGATACACAGCAACAGAAGTTCGTTCAAAGAGAAAACGATACCAGTGTATGGAGGTTTGGGCACATTTTACAGAATTGCACTAGCGCTTCGTCCAAACGTTGGGAAAAATTTCTAGCAGCAAAATATCGCGTCAGACCTCTAAAAGCGTACACCCTTATGGTCGATTCGAAAAACGTTCCATGATTTAGAATGGTAGAAGATGTAATCTGCAATGTTTCCTCAATGTAGATGAACCTACAGATTGTTCAACGATTTGAATATTTAGAAGCACACACGGTACCTGCGTATTTGGAGTATCTAATACAATGCTATGGCATGGAATACCTCCATGTTCTAACAAATCAATAGGTAAAAGTATATCTGTGGCTTTTTGACTCTCCACTTCAAAATGTACTTTAACACGTGGATTATTTTTCCTCATTCTTATCCAAGATTTTCTAGGAGGCTAAACGAATGAAACTAAGTGAAATTAACGCGCATAGAGTAATGCATTCTATACCATTATTTCTATACTTATTACCAATCTCACTGTGGCATCCTTTGGGCTATATTTATTTTGGAATATATGAAGATGTTGCAGTTTGGTATAGCCAATCAAATCTATTACATCTTCATGAAGATTCTGAGGACTAACGACTAAGACCTTGTTTGGAGAAAGCAAAGTATATTAGAGAATATACCTGGATGGTAGGACATTTTTCTACAGAGTAAGACTTACATTTAAATTAATAAATACTCCTACATGCAGAAGAGGACAATAATACCTTGTAGTATTAATCAATACCAATTTGGATAATGTTTGAGTACAATTTGCGCAAATATCGTCCATTAAATGTAAAGCCTCTTTACTGTCCAACATGAGATCAATTAACTCCAAGCATCTCATGTTGCGTAAATTACACATAAGCCTTTTCAGTGCTTCTAACAATTTCCCACCAGTACCGAAGAGTCTTATACGATCAGGATCATCCCTGTTTGCCATGTTACAGGGAAATGTAAATTTCAAATGCCGAACATGAGTACCGACTCCTGCCACGGATGTGTTATCGGATCCTTGTCTTTCTGTATACCAAGATATCATGTTCATAAATTCGTAGAGATTGTAGAAATTCAACATGGGTTCAAAAATCAGGGATCTAAAATTCCTTCCAACTTTGTTCAAACAAGTGGATGTTCTCATGTGATCCAATACATATTGCCAGCCACTATGGTAATTGAATTTACCCCTAGTGAGCGTTGTATCCTCTAAGGTGAACGTAGACCACACTAAAGGTAATTTGAAGGCACGATACCACGATCTACATACCAAGGATGCATAGTACCTTTCGCGAATGGTTAAATAAGAGAAAATCTCCTCTAAAAGAATATCAGGCGTTTGATCCCAGCTGCTGTACTCTTTATTTTCTCTATCTTCTTCATCGTCATCGTCAATGTCTATGAATATCGCTATGAAATTAATAAATGTACAAATAAGATTTTTCATCCTCCTTACATTCGGGCGTACAAAGTTTCTTTTGGTAAACTACGGTAAGTACAATCGATTCGGAATTCCGATTTCTCAGCAGCGAAACCGTTCACCGGATAATGTTAGAAATTAATAAATTACGTAGAACGCAACAATGGACATTGCACATTTGAATTATCGTAGATAGTTATTCAGTTTTTATTATACCTTTTGACATTTATCGTTTTGTAACCATCGATATTCTCATGCTTACCTCGGTCCTCTTCGTCGAATTTCCAACAGCCTTTGCTCATTTTTTTGCCGCGTGTCGCTATCGATGTCGTATCGAAATAAGAAAGCTATTGCTCTCTGACAAAAGTATTTCCATGCAATATTTCTAAAAATACACCAAAATTGGAAGGGGACGACGCAGCCGATTGAACACCTCCATGATGGAACCTAAGATAGGATATTGTTAGATTTTATACACCATTCTGAACGCTATATTTTCGTACCGGTAAAATATTCGATGCTATTTGAATCGGCCAATCACATGCTATTAGTAAAAAGCATAGATTACCTAGCACATAGAGTGATCACAGGTCCTTAAAAAACGAGATCCAATGTGCACAATACACTTGCTGCAAAATCGTAATAACAATACCGGCTAATACATACTCGTATTGTTAAAATGGTTTTAAACAACAAGTTGCTTGCCATCAGACGAATATTACAAAATACTAAGTATGTTATAGTGGATAAGAAAATGTTAGCGAACGATCCTTATTCGATTAATATAAATAGTGTTCGTGCTTTGCTCCAATAAAATTACTGTTAATTAAGAATTATGTTTTAATTACTTCGCAGGCTCTTCCACAGCTCAAGATTGAGAAAAGGATACGAGGGGGAGGGTAAGACCACGGTGGATATCATAAACCTAGCTCAAGAGCAAATATTAATAAGTGAATGTCTACCGGTATGATGAAGCTTTGCATTAATCTTATGTACATGTATCGTGTTCCATATATCCTTGACAGTTCCTTTTTTACAGGTAGGATTTAAAATGAATGATAACTCATTAATAATAGGACCCGTTGTACTTTTCCCCAGCACTATTCTATCATGGAATGTTGGCTCTGGAGCGGATATTAATGAAGCAAGTTTATCCTTGTTCACTATATTAGATCCACAACTGGATCTTCTGGTAATAGGTCTTGAAACTTCTTATCCGTATAAGAGAATCTTAGAAATGAAGGAAACATTGATAAAACAGAAGATCAGGTCTGAGATACTTCCTGTTGGACAGGCATGCGGTATATACAATTTTCTATGTAGCGAAGGAAGATACGTCGCTGCGGGGTTGATACCTCCGGTGAATAAGAACTTTAATATACGCAAGAAACCCGGAAGCTCTAAATTAACCGGTGGCGAAATGTTAATAAAGTCTAAATGATTAAATTCATAAATTGTAGATACGTGTTGATAATAATATTACATTTCGATAATTGTGCATCGAAATGCAATGTAAAATATTACAGAACATTCATATAAAACCAAACTTGTACATAGTAATAAAATGATGAAAGAAGTACACGCGAAAGATTTATTTGCATTATCAACAAAAGATACTTGTGTTGAATTTAAATTACGCATGGCGCTGCAAACGTAACCTCTAAGAGACAAACGCGCGGATGGAAGCCCGAAAAGACCATGTGCGAGTGTGACACATTTTTTAACATAATATAATTATTTTAATAGCAGAAAAGGTAAGTTTTTAGTTAAATAAACTATTTTACGAAATAGAGAAACAATATTCTCGATAACGTATGTATTAGAATTAGATTTTATTTAATGCATTGCGTACAATTTCGTCGTGTGTAAACATGAGGTTTATGATCAAATACTTATATTTTGTAGATGACACTGAAAAGTTTTCCAAGAGGAGGAAAGTTTCAGGAGAAAAAGCAGTCTAATTTGGTAATATTACAATGAGGGTTATTAATTGCATTTTTAGTGACATAATAGTAAGTAACCAGAATAATTTATTTCCACAGTTATTTAAGAAGCACGAGAAAATAAATAAGAGAGGCCATGCGAAAGAAAGGACAAACAAACAGGGCAAAGAGGAGGCTAATTTTGTGTCTAATACAGCGGAAAGATTAACATACACCACGATATCTGAAGGATTAATAGTGTTGGGCTGTATCTTTGAAGTGACGGAATATGATTTAATGGTCTCCTTGCCTGGTGGTATAGTAGGCCGCACTCAAATTACGGATATTAGCGATACTTACACAAATTTGTTGCAAAATTTGATCAAGTCGGAAGAGCCTGGAACAAACGAATTGAAAGCTTTACCAGAATTGTATTCTGTTGGGGATTATGTTGCGTGCTGTATAAAAAATATACAGCCAGAAGAAAAGTGGCGAATTGCGCTTTCTCTAGAGGTCAAATTAATTAATCAGAATCTGGATATTAACTACCTGGGCAAAGGTTCAAAAATAGTATGCACTATTAGCAGTATAGAGGATCATGGTTATGTCGTAGATACGGGTTTGAAAAATGTGAGGGCATTTGTACCCAAAAAGGAAATCGGTACAGGGAAACATTTGTGTAAGTACAATCAAGTATGTACGTCTGTTCAAGAAATGTAATGCCTATTGATGTACAATTTTATCTAGTTCCAGGTAAGCAACTACTATGTTGCATACAGGAGATTAAAACTAGCGAGAATACTTCAACAATAACATTATCCGCAAAAGAAAAATATATTAAAGCAGTTCATGAAACAGAAATTAAATCGTTGGATAGTCTAATGCCAGGCACAAAGTTTAATCTATATGTTAAGAAGGTTCTATCCAATGGTCTGTTTGTTTCATTCGGCGATGATCACATAGGATACGTAAATCAGCTTTATTTAAAAGAATCTGTGTCCAAATACTTTGTAGGAATGAAAGTATCTGGCACATTGTTATACATTTTACCCACTATTAAATTTGGGTACTTTAGTTTGATTGTAGACAAATCGAAAGATAATACTATAAATCCTGGAGATGTTATTGAAGAAGCTACTACTCTCTTCAGAGAATCTGGTGGTGTTGTATTGCAATTAAATAACACTGGAACTCGTGGATTTCTTCCCTTGAAGAGAACGAATATTGATTACGATAAAATCATCGAAAAATTCGTACCTGGAAGCGTGCACAAATGTAGAATTCTTACATTCAGTTGGATGGATAAAACTTATGTGTGTACTATGCAACATTCTCTAATGGCACAGAGATATTTTTCTCTGGCCGATTTTAAACCTGGCGATATGTCGAAGGTAACAATTGCAAGTATTAGCGAACAAACAGGTTTCATTAATGTGCAAATTGGTAGATATCATGGTCAAGTTTCACCGGAGCACGTATCCGACGAAGGCTTAAGTGGCTTAAAAAAATTAAAAGTTGGTAAAGAAGTAGAAGCAAGAGTGCTGGCAGTCCACCGAATGAGAAATAAAGTATATTTTACTTTAAAGAAATCTCTCATAACGAGCGAGTTCCCTGCTTTAAGCGACACGAAAGATGCGAAGCCCGCATCGAAATATCATGGAACTATTATTCAGATACATAAAAATGGCATGCTGGTAAAGTTTTTTGGAGATATTAAAGGCTGGATACCGCGTAATGCTCTTGACAAAGGAGCTTCCGACGTAAACTGGAACTATTCTATCGGACAGACAATCCTTGCGAGGATCGAATCTGTGGAGGAAGACACGGGGAAAATAATTTTAGGTGTGGCTACAAAAGATACAAAGACAAAGGAAGCTGCTTTTGTAATTGGCGAACGAGTGGTCGGAACTATAGTAGAATCATCAACTCAAGGAGTGTACTTGAGAATCAGTAAGAATGATGGTCAAGACGTGAGCACAGGATTTCTACCTGCTGGCCACATGTCACCCTGCATGGAGACTGCAACCTTATTGGCATCAAAATCTATTCCCGGAGAGACTTTATCTGCTCTGGTATTTACTACTGTTCCAAGCTTAATTTTAACAAGAACCTTTCTACCTCAAGGTAGGCACAGGAACTTCGAAAAATTGAAAGTAGGGGACTGCATTCCTTGTTCGGTGAAAGATATAGAACCTGACGGAGTGAGAGTAATTTTACCAATAATAGGATGTTCCCCGTTTGGGTATATTTCTTACAGTAATATCACTAGTTTTAATCTGCTACATGCGAATCAAATTTTATTCGCAAAAATAATTTCTATCAATAAAAAAGAGAGACAGTTGGGTCTAACGTTATCACTGAAGAAGCTGTACGATAGTTTGACTGATCTGAAAAGTAGAGTGAAGGTAGCCGTTGATACTTTGACTCTGCATTTTAATAAATTAGCAGAATTGGCTGGCAACTCGTTCTACGAAAGTAGACCAATATCTGCGGTCAAATTGGGGCAGAGAGTTTCAGGAAAGATCGAGAAAATTACAGCTGACGGCCTGGTGATTAAAATGCAAAATGGGGTTCTAGGTATAGTATCTAAGGATCATTATAGCGGAGAGAAAAAAATAGGAGAGAAAATTTCCGGCACAGTTTTATGGAAGAATTATGTGCACGAACTTGTAGAAATAACTGCATTGCCTTCTCTCATGCACAAAGTTAGCGCAAAGCAAAATAAACGAATACAATTTCCCCCCAAAAAATTACTGAGGGGTAGAATTTTGCTGGTGACGAATTGGTTCATTTTGATTCTCTTAAAAGGCATTGGCAAAGGAACATTGGCTGTGATGCCTACACGACGACACATGAATGATTTGAAGCCAGACTTATCGCCTTACAGCGTTCATTCGAAAATTAAATGCTATATTGCATTAAATTCCACAGCGTCCGATATAATGCCTATCTGCATGGTAAAGTCCGCGTTTGAGAAAAAATACTGTGTGCAGACGAAAATGGTGGAAAGTACCTTAAAGAGGAAGAAACAGCCCGAGGAAATCAATGATGTACCTAAGAAAAAAATAAAAAAGGAGAATGTTCCAAAGATTGAAGTCAACGAAGAAGAAAGGAGGGTACAGTCGGAAGAAGATATGGAAATAGAATATCTACCAAAGGCAAGTACTAAACAGAAGAAGGAAAGGAAGATAAAGAAGATTGCGCAAGTGGAGGGTGTAAAACCTTCTGGCGAAGATCTGAAGGAGGAATTCAAAGAGATTGAGAAGAAACCAAGGATAGCGGAGTGTGGATTTTACTGGGACGCCAAACCCGATTTAACTTTAGCTGAAAAGAAAGAATCCTCCAGCGACAGTGAAGATGAAACGGAGCAGGAATCAAAGCAGAAGAAGAAAAAGAAATTAAATGCGGCAGAACGTCGCGAACAGGAACGACAGAAGGAACGAGATATTCGACAAAGGGAAGAAGCATTGGCCAGTAATCAGTTACCGAATTCTGTTGACCAATTCGATAGATTGGTTCTGGCCAGCCCGGACAGCTCCATAATTTGGTTGCAATACATGGCGTATCATTTGCAAACGACAGAAATTGAAAAAGCCAGAGCAGTGGTGAGGAGAGCCGTGAAAACGATTAATTTCAGAGAAGAAAATGAAAGATTAAATGTCTGGAATGCCTGGCTGAATTTGGAGTCGAAGTTTGGAACTCCTGAATCTTTGAACGACGTTTTCCAAGATGCTGTACGGACCAACGATTCATTAAAAATATACACTCATATGTTGGCCATACATACAGAGGCTGGTAGACAACTCGAACTCCAGAGGACGATTAACGCTATGATAGGAAAGTTTAAACAGAATCCTCAGATATGGATAGACTGTGGTACAGCATTGTTGAAGATAGGCATGAAAGATAAATCCAGGCATATTATGCAGAGAGCATTGCAATCATTACCTGTGTCTGAACGTAAGTATGAATTGATAAAAGTAAATTAATTCGGCACTGATACAATGTATTGTTACACAGACGTGAATATAATGGCAAGGTTTGCAATTTTGGAAAACAAGCTTGGGGACAAAGATAGAGCGCAGACCCTGTTTGAGCAAATTTTAAGTTCCTATCCTAAGAGGGTGGATATATGGTCTTGTTACATAGACTCGTTAATCAAATCAAATGACATCGATATAGCAAGGTAAAATATACGTGAGATTTTGTTATTTGCTTAATATAATAAAGTGCTTACTGATTTTGTAGGAAAGTATTAGAGAGGGCCGTTGTACAGATTTTGCCACCACGGAAAATGAAGACTTTGTTCAAGAAATTCGTCAGCTTTGAAGAGCAATACGGTACCGAGGAAGATGTAGCCCGTGTTCAACAAATGGCTGTTGAATACGTAGAAAAGCAGTGTAGCAAAGATGCTTGACGATAACAAATGATTTAAACTATAAATAAAACATTTCCACACACATTTTTCTACGTCACATTCGCAAGCATTCGATCAGGAACAGAAACAAAATTTCAAATCGCAAATGGATAATATTTTCCGTAGGTTCATTCATTGGCACTACTGCCATTTTCTTTTCACGTACGCGAACTGCATGTTGCTTTTAACATTCAACGCGTATAACATTCATACAAGAACGCGAATTGCGAATTAATACTGATGGCAAATTAAGCGAGTCAATCGAACGTCGATGTTTAACGTGCTCCAATTTTCGCGGGTCTGGCGCTGGTCTGAATTTGAATGCGCGCGTATTTAGTTAGGTGGCAGCACAATCCACAGATGTACTTGCCTTAGGCAAACGAAACGGCATTTCCTCCTGCGCTAGCGCAGAATGCGGTAGTCGCGGAAGCGATGACTGTCAACGCGGAAATCGGCAAAGCTTGTAATCGCCATATTGTTTGCACGCACGTTGCGTTAGCAAGATAGTGGTGACAATCCCGTAGTGTCGCAAGTGTTTGGTGGGCCACGAGAAGAAGTGTCAAAAGAAAGGTAAATACTTGGGCCAAAGCCCTTAACGGCATAATCTATGTTCGCATGGAGCCGCGCGTGACGAACTTCTCCCTAATACGAGCGCTATAACGTGATCGACGTAAACGTGCGTTTAATCGATCGTGTCTCGAAGCTTTTATAGCGTTGTGCGACTATTTCCTCAGCTCGGACGCATCGAAAAGTCACATATGTAGTTTCGTCACGGTGACGTCACCGACAGTTCCGAGGGATGGCCCGTGCTTTTCTGTCGTGCGAGTACCGCGACGCATCACCTCACCTCCCCTTTTCGGCCCCGTACAATCGACCAGAAAGCACCTAAATTCCTCGCGTACGCCACGACATGACCGTGGATACGCGAAGGAGTTCGTAACACTGACGGTTTGTGATATCGTGCTGTATACCTTGGACAAATAATCCAGTGAAAACCACGTACTCGTATTAGAAACACCAGGCCGTGAGTACTCCCTTTATCCATATTCTATGAATGACTCGTCGTATGTGTGAGTACAGTTATATACGGCTCGTGGGTTTTAACTTTGGAACGTAAGAAATGCCAAAGGCCGTGTCCAAATCAACGCGTCTTTCCTTCCCTTCTTCTTCTCTTCGCTCCGTCTCTTCCTCTCTGGCTCTCTCTCCCTCTCTCTCGTTTTCCCTCGTTTAGTTGCCCCTCTCGTTTCCTCTTCCTTCCCTTATTCGCTCGATTTTCTATCTCTATCGCGTCTTCTCGTTCTCTGGCCTCGTGAACGCAGGATTAGATTACAAATCGAACTGGCTCGATAAAAATATTCGCGGTTTCAAGAAATACTTTGGCCGAAAATGAGAGAAAGGGAGGAAGTACGCAATACACGAAGATTGCGGTGCACCTGAAAACGTCTAATGCTCAACATTTTTTTTTTAAAGGAAGAATCGAATACATGTGACACGCGTTTATAATACTCTCGATATGTGACTCACAGAGTCATACAGCAGCTCGCAATTTTGCAATAGACCTACTTTGGCTAATGCATTTCGACAGCGCCGTACTATTCCATTTTACTTTGTTCTTAACGTACAATTGGACTGTTTTCTTTTTCTTTTTCTAGGTACAATTAATGGCAGCGCGCAATAGGCGATATTCAATGTAGGAAGAGATTGAACAATTTCTGGCCAAAATATTAGATGTCGAGTTCTCATATCGTTCTCGGTATCAACATAATAAACCACAGTTGTAACGTTCCCCTATTCCCCTCCTTTTTTTCTAACACTTGCTATAGTCTTGTATTGGACATTTGTTTTCATTCTACGAAAACAAACGTTGCCCTGAAATCGTCAATATAACGCGCGTGCATTTTGCTACGTTATGCAATGGAACACATTCATAAACACACACACACACGCTGTAGGCAGTGTACGAATGACTCGAGACCATAAGCGAATCCGATCGATCTTATTAATCGCGTTACAAGTGCAGTCGTACGCAAACCAGATGCATTGTCACGTGCACGTGTACTCGTTACATGCTTCCCTTTGACGCTTTGAAGCAAGGTCTATCGTGTCGTGTATATCCCGAGAGAAACGCGGTCATATTCGATTCTTCGCAGCTTTTGTAAGGGAAACCTTTCTCTTTCTACTGTACTTGTGCACTGTTCAGATCATCTTTGGTCCAGGATCATATACATACATGGATATGTATATATACATGTATTGCTCGTTTCATTTCTCCCTTTCTCTTGTTAAATATTATGCGGCAATGAGTTGACCACTTGGTAAAGTCTGCTTCCCATTCAGTAGTACACTCGCGTCTCTTGTAACTTAAATAGAAACCAAAAAATAGACAAAGGGCATTAGCATAGTGCTATTGTTGTACGCTGCTTACCAATGCACGACATTACCATCGTAGACGGTCATTTGAAATGCTAAAAAATGCTAGAAAACACGTTTAGCTTGGCTTTCGTTGCGTAAACGTATAATCTGCTCTGCCGGGGGATCCACGTGTACTTATTCTCATGATGTAATCGGCATGTTCCATTGATCGAATAATGCGAGCGTTTTCTGGCCGTCACCTGAATTTGAAGTCGATCCAAAATTATTGATTACTTGGATAACGACCGACGGAATGCTTGCAAACAATTAATAATAAACAGAATGAATTTGCTCGAATGCTTTCCCGATCCATCCTCGGCGAATTCCACGGAGAAGTATTTATTGGAACTGGTTACAACAGACCGAACGTAATTAATGGAATCGCACCGTTCGCTTGTGCCCTGGCGTGTTCATCTCGCGAGATTAGTTACATAATTTCAATTGTGCTCCTCGCACGATTACGTAACCACGTTATTGACATTATCTGCGAAACGTAAAAGGTGACCACACAATGCATCTTTGCCACCGCTCCTGTTCCATAATTCTTTGGTGCACGCGATACTTCTATTTTTTCGAACTTCTTGCGTAAACGGGAGGCGAAATTGCAAATCATTAGTCAGCCCCCTTGAGTGTGCGAACTCGTTAAAAATGAAGCGACGGCAATTTCTCACTCGACCGGGCTTGATTATTGGTTGAACGAAAGGCAAATAGGTTTACTTGTTACACGATCTTCGGGGAAATTCAAGACGTTCTTCATATTGGTTTTGCGCGTCTGATGTATTCCGGTGAAAACTGGGATGCTTGCCAAAGCTGGGGAGAAACGTGGCTGCTTTCTTGACGCCAGGTATTTCGGCAGAGCTCGTCTCTTGGATGTTTTATCCGCAATTCTGTATGCCGCCGTTAATTCCAAGAGCAAGGCTACAATTCGTACAATTAATCGTTGCGATAAAGAACCCTTGGAGGTGCACGTCAAATTATACATATTATACTTTGCACTTTTCGCTTTGAAGTGCAATAGGTGTATATTGAGTTTAACCGCATCACTGCATCCCAAAAGACGTACTCCACTCCACTCTAACAGTTACATAAGAAATATCTTTTGCTCCGATCCTCGAGGATTGAAAAAAGAAAATTTGTCAGCCGTGATATATGTTGGTTAAATTTAGAATTGCCGGTGGTATCTCCGTATTTGATCCTCAAGTGAGTTCACTGATCGTTTATTAATATACCAGGCATTGTTTTATACGATGCCTGATTTACCCATTCGCTTCCTGTTGAACGAAAACCTTCATCAGTTCCTGCGAATTCATTGCATTTCTAAGAGCCTAAAAATTGTAACCAGAAGCCGGTGGCCCCGTGTGCTACATACCTACCATTGTTAATTGCATCGATCTCGTATAATATAGTTGAAAACGATAGCACTCGTCTCATATACCAAGCAATTCACGAATTCCGACTGGACGAGCCACTTTTTTTTTTACGACTCAAGGTCAGTTATCTTTTTTTAGCTCAACCCAGTAACCTTTGGCACTTCTTCGTTTCTTATTCTCATTTTTCCGCGCGGAATTTGTCATCTGGAGTATCGACGGTAGTGTTCCTTCTTCTTTATGTAATCCTGCCAATATATAAACAGAGTATGAGGGAGAGAAAGAAAGAATGAACGAACGAAATAAATAAATAAATAAACGAGTAAATCGATATCCGGGTAATCGCATAACGGACTGCAGTTCCGCTTTCAACGTTACGTGGAAATTCTCGAGTTTTCTTCATGGCGTCTGTGGTAGACTGCTTCGTGGCCGGGTTTTCGATGGAAAAATGGGGACAAGGTGAAGTAGCGTGCTCGAGTTGCAAGGTCGACGTTGAAGCTGGATATCGAACTTGTTCCTCTCGGTCTTGCGGAGCGAAATGCTTATCGACTCACGATCTCACTTGATCCGTTCTTTTATCGTTAACGCGTGCGCGCGCGCGTTTCCTTCCGCGTTTGCCCCCTCGAATGATCGTCCACCTGGAAATGCCTTGGCACGTTAACACTCTTCAGTAGTGGTTTCGCGTCGCGCGTGTTTAAATTCTTCCCGTATCAGCACTTGCGCGCCCTCGGAACACGGGACAAATATAGCACCACCGTAGAAAACCCCTTAGATGCATCCCCAGTCGACGCACTCACCGATCTCTGCTCAATTGTGTTGGAATTCAGGAAGGGTATCTTGCGAAGGAAAAATAAAGGGACAGGGGAAACAGGGAAAGGGATTGAGAGTCTGGTGACCCGGGTGCAATGTCGTATCACCGTGGGGGCCAGGCGGGCGCCGTGGCAGTCTCGTACAGCACCAGTCCGATGACGCCGCATTCTCCTAGCAGACGATGTTCCAGCGGTAGCGGCGGTACCAGCGGCTCCGCTATCGACACCACCGCCTCGAAGCTGAATACCTACCGAACAACGGCTTCCTCGTCGATCCTAGATCGGCCAGCGAACTTCTACTCGTCGCCGGACAGCTCGGCCTTCCTATCGAGCTATACGTCCGAGTACAGGCGATCGTACTGCCCGTCAGGCAGGTGAGTCATTCCATTTCTCCCGACATCATCCCTTAATTCCCCATGCCCGAGACTCCACATGCTGGATTCCAGGGATCGGCAATCACGTGCGGTTTGCTGGGTCGAAGGTCGAGATGAACGATGCGTAAACCCTTTGCCGACTTACCAGTGCCAGTGACTCGCGTCCGCAAAGGGTTAATCGCTTTCGTGCAGAGGAAAGTTGTGTTAAAAGGGGTCGTCTAATTACCGTCGATGCTCCGCCGACTGGACGAATGTTCCTTGGATATATTTCCTATATTTCCTTGGCTCGCCAAGGGCCCATCAAGTTGTCCATTGTCCAGAAAATATGACTCGATGCTGCAAGCGAAACGTTGCCGTTAGCGTGCTGCCGATCCCAGGCTTTTTTTTTTTTTTAAGAGGTTCATTGTAATAAATAGTTGATGCTCGTTGGGCCCTACAGTTTCTACTCGTCGTCGACGAGTGCAAGCATCCGCAGAAGCTACTTGTCGGAGTACAGCAGGTCACGACGCTCACCGACAAGGTGAGCAATCCCCGGAGAATAGGGGTACACGAAGCGTGGGGGTCGGTTACTAAATGTAATCATCGGATTTGGCGCCGTATGTTTCTGCTTTCTCCTACTTTCCCAGTCCAGTGTCGGGCACACGTTGGCCTTTCCTCTAGAACAATTTAAACCTTCGTCAGGCTCCATTCATGCGCTATTTACCTCGCCGTTAATAAGCTTTGCGCTTGCTGTGCTAACCAACTTTCTCCCGTTGGAATGAAATTCCTGAAACTCCGAGAATAGTTCCCCGGTCCAGCAACCGTTCCTGCGACTTCTAATTATAGCGACGCGGCCGGCAAAGCGTTTTCCCCCGCTCCCCCCCGGTGTATAGTTGCCGGAACACGTGGCGGAACTTCCCTGTCATCGATATCCTCTTCCTTCCGCCGCTCCAAGGAATCCCTCTCGTGCCACTTGCATTTCTCTCGCGGTGCCCGTGGCTAAAATGGACACAGGTCATGTTATAAATAGAGCCGTGGGCAACAGGTAACCGCGTGTAACACGACGACACCCCTCACAAAGCGCCAATTACTTTTGTCCGCGTCACAATGATCCAATTAGGAGGGCACGACGCGTAAGTCCCCGTTTCTATGGCCCGGCGGAGCGACGGCAAAGGTCGAGGTCGACGGTAAATGGGCCGCTGCGACCTGGACTGGCAACCCGAGAACTAGTTACACAGGATTCCCCGTCTGGGCTTTCCTTTGGCGCTACGTAGCCGTTCGAGCAAAGTCTGGCCCTATTTTTTTGTTTTGTGTGTGTGTTGTCTTCGCTGCGTGAAAAAATGTTTTGCCGATAAGGTGGTATCGGCTCGTGGCATGGTACTCCATTGTTGCGAAAGACGTGGGAAGGTTTCTATAGGAAAGAGGGCACGGGATGAATTGATGGTTAAATAGAGGCGCAGGCTGCGCGTTACCCGAGTCGAACGGTCGGCGTGGAGGGTTGTCAAGTAGTCGGAGCAAAGTTTAATCCCTGGAGGGAGGTGGCGTCGTGGTAAACAGACACGCGGATATAAATACACGTCGGACAGGTTGATCGATCGCGATTGATGTAGCAGCAGCGTGGCGAAAGGCCTTGACCTCGGTTGCAGATTCTCCTCTGCAGCGGTGTACAGCCCCGAAGAGAGGAGGATCACCTTCTTCCTCGGCGCCCCGTCTCTCGTTACCGCAATGGGATATCTGGCGCGCGTGTATTTTAAATATCTAGTGCGTGTTCCCGGCGCCGCGGCCGTTTCCAAATCCACGAACGGTGTCGCGCGTCTGATTTAGTAACCTCCAAACCCCGAAGAGGATCCGCTCGGCATGTGGGCCAGCGGCGTCGACCTGACCGTCCGTGTACCAGCCTTTCCTTTCCTTCCTCGTTTTCCCCTCGCACGGAGAATTATTTTTAACCCAGTAGACGCCTCTCCGAGACCATCCGAAACCACCATCGGCGTTGAACTCCTCCGGCGTTGAGAAAATTACCTGCAAAAGATTTGCCATGTTACTAACACAGCCGTACAGGCGGCGTGCTTACTCAGCCAGGTAGTTATATGTGATTTGCGCGTGCGTGTGTTTACGAGCGTGTTTCGCCGCGTATGCCGTCGAGGATTGCGTAACCCGGAGAAAGAGAGGGCAGCCCTTGGCCGCGGGCCCAGCCGAATGAAAAGGACGTTCGCAATATTCACATTGGTCGAACATTTGCAGGTCAGTCTCGTCGTCGGCGCACAGCAGCGCGGGCAGCAGCGGTAGCACCGGCACGAATGTGACAGCGAACGGTACCAGTGCCACCAGATTCGGCTTGTCCACGTCGTCGTCCTCGTCGGGCATCTCTGTCGGCGGTTCGTCCAGGGACAGGACGCACGATTCCACGTCGTCGCGGCTAGATACCACGGCGGATCTGATCAGGTACTCGCCGTCCAGTTATACACCGAACATCCGCCAATCGAACAGCACCAGCAGCAGCAACATCAGCGGGTCCCTACCCCTTCATCGTCATCATCACCATCAGCATCACCATCAGTGGAGGCATCATTCGACCGGCTCCCCCTTGACGGAGTTGATCGGCGGCGACGAGCGCGAACCAGTCGAACGTGCCGGCAGAGATCATCGTCCGGATTCGTCGCTATCCTCGTCCTCCTCGTCGTCTTCCGCTGCCGCCGTCGGCGGTGCACTCTGGTCCAGGTCGAAGAGAAGGCCGCTGTCCAGTAGCACGGTGCTCAGCAGCGGGCATGTTCGCGCGGACAGTGCCGCGTCGCCTGGCGAGGTAACGATCGACGAGCGCGGCACGACCCGCGACCCAGACGAGGACGACGACGACGACGACGATGACGACGACGATGACGACGACGACGACGACGACGATAACACCGATGACGATCAGCACAACAACAACAGCAGTGGCGCGGAGGATGCCCCCTGCGGTGCTGGCCGATACGGAATTAACAACAACGACGACGACGTCGACGACCAGAACGACGAGGACAGCAACCTGAACAGCCGGCATCACCGTCACAAACAGCACGGTGCTGTTCATCGAACCGATGAGGTCTCACCAGTTGAATGTAACCTCGTGTCGCCTGTACCCGGTGGCGGTGTTGGCGGTGCTGGCGGTGCTGGTTTGATCGGTGTTAAGCTCACTAACCTAGCCACTAATCCGAGTAACGGCGAGCTGCTGATTAACCAAGGCCTGCAGCAGCCACGGGAACGCGGTGAGAGGGAAGAGGAGGACGTCGAAAGCGAAGACGAGACCGGAGTCGGTGAGGTAGTAATACGTGGCATCGCCGACGCAGCCTCCCCCATCGAAGCTGTCGCGTTCCTTCAGGGTGGCCGTACAGGTGATCCGGCGGAGAGCCTCCAGCACGGTGAGGGGCAGCGAAACGCGTCTACCTCGTACGATATCGATCAGACCGGGTTCGTGGGTGGCACCACGCCGCCCATATTGCAAAACGGCGTGGCGGGAAGACCGTCTGGTACCTATGGGGACGATCCATCCGTGCCGTCCACGTCTAGGAGACCGGATGGTCAATACTCTGGAACGAGTGCGAACACTGCCAGTAGTCTGACCTCCTCGTCGCCCACCGCACCGTCCACGGGGCATCAGAATCTCTACCGCGGGGTCGCCGATCAGTTCGTGAGTGTCCCCTAAGTAATTTACGCGATGTAGACCCGCCGGAAGGGAGAAGTAGCATTTTCTAATTCACGCGCGACTTTCGTTTCTTCGTCGACCGTTGCGCCGCTTCCAACAATTCTCGCCCGCCGTCGCCTCTAGCGATTTCGACACGGCGCAATCTAACTTCTTTCATCTCCGCGTGCTATTATTAATAAGCGCGTGTCGTTCAATGCAGCAGCCTTACAGCAGTTTCGCGTAGCAGCCAGATGCGACCGTGGCTATATTTACGGATTAGCGTGTTCGCGTGCACGACGGTGTTCACCGTATTGGCGCGCCATTTCTCTTGATCCGCGTGAGGTTCAGTGGCCCTTGCCGATACCTTCATCCATATGGAATATAGCTAGCTCCGCAGTGGCGGGGAGAGGAACAGGCTGTACGTCGCCGGAGCGTTAATTTATGACACTTCCTATGCCCGCGATCCAGCGTTACGAAACTAGTCGATGTTTTTCTTCGAGCGTACAAGCAGTCGGTCCGACGGTTAGTCGCGAGAGCTGCCTTTTATTAATAGACCAGAGCTGCTCTCTGGCCAGTGATGGGAGAGCGAGAGAGAGAAGCGCGGTCAACGGATCTCTCGTAACATAACGGTACATCGTATGGCCGTGCAATCCCTTGTCGAGTTCGTATGCACGGAGGCAAGACATCCTGGCGTTTCTCTGCTAGCCGATGCTAACGTACTTTCTCTACGGGGACCAGTGATCGACACGATCTTTTCCGCGGCACGGCCGTCCTTCGGATTGATCCATCTCCGTCGTCGATCGCGACGAATAGCGTCCCACTTTGACACACCGTCTCCACCGCAGAGTGGGGGCAGAGCATCCGAGTCGAATATCTCTGAATATACACGAGGGGATTCGTGTTTGACCGCAGAAACTTTCCTTCGACCCGCGCGGAGATTGCGATCGTTCCAGCGGTATTGTTCGTTACTTTCTGCTTCCGATATACCTCCCGAGATACCTACGACGAAACGATGCCCGTTTGCACGCCAGATTCCCGTCACGGCATGGCTGAAAGAACGACAGAAGTTAAGCGTGGGACAGTCGATGAGGGGGGCTGGTGATTCTCGAAAGTTGCATCGTGTAAACTGGCTTACGGTCAAGTGATCGGCTGGGGGTTGTGGTGTGTGTGGGCAGTGATCACTCTGCTGTTCATGTACGCGTTTCTGTTGGGCGTCGCGACACCTCTGGCACATCAGACACCTCGGACACCTCTGAAACGCGTCCCTTCCGGCGTTTGCTCTGTACAGTTCGGCGATTCGTTAGTGACCGCGCGCGCTACACTGCAGCCTCCAGCCAGTCGCAGGAAGGTGAGTGTTCGTGGAGAATATTGGCAAAGAGAAAAAAAAGTAATATCCGCGTCGTGATCGTGACCGTGATCGCGATGACGTCGGCGTCGTTATGCACCGCTTCTTTTTCTCGGCTGTTCGACGCCTTAGATATTTACACTGTCTTCCCTTTTCTCAATATATTATGTTGGGCATACTTTCTGTTCGGAACGATCCACACGCTGAGGTCTAACGCAACAACAAATGTACGTACTGTGTGGAATTTCTTTTTCAATCGATGATGCGCATACTAACCCCCCACGTGCCACGCACGTAATCTAACGACTAACCGGTTGCTCTTTGTACGATACGGATCCTCCCCGATTATATCGACTTCGTGGTTTCGCGAGCTTGCGTGTACGTGTTGGTTTGCGTTGTAACGCTGTCCGTGCCGCGACCTGGGCACCGCCACCTTTAAACGAACAAACAGTCGCGCCTAGAACGAAGAACGCGACGGTGCCTGACAGTTTTCGCTCCCTGTAGAGACGTAGAACCCTAGAAAAACGAAGCTGTGCTAGATTAAAGAGGATATAGCGTCGATTCGTGTTGCAGGAAGGAAGCCCAACAAACAAGCCGACGCGTAATCGGCTGCAGGCGCATCGCGACGAACGATGCGGACTGAACGGGTTGCGGAATATCGGGAATACAGTGAGTACCCAGCATATACGTATCGTGCGCTTGGAAATACCTTGGGATGCAGCATTGTAGGCGTCGCGAAGTGAAACCCGGTGTGTACCCCCCTACCATTTCCTGCGACGCTTCCTCGTGAATTTCCACGACTGTAGCAAAGCGGTTCTCAACGTGGTCCTCCTCGAATTTTCGCAATGCTGCTTCCACGACGATCGACGATGCCGCCGGGCCCCTGTAAATTGCATCCCTTCTTGTTACAGTGTTTCATGAACAGTGTGATCCAATGTCTGAGCAACACGAGACCATTACTGGAATACCTGCTGAACGAGCAATACACGGCCGACATAAACACCACCACGTCCAGCATGAAGGGTGCCCTCATCAAAGCTTTCGGCCAGGTGATCCACGAGCTGTGGGAGGTTGGCGGTGACCACGTGGTGAACACGACGGCCCTCAAGTCACAGATACAGAGATTTGCGCCCCGTTTCATGGGATATAGCCAACAGGATGCTCAAGAGTTCCTCCGATATTTGCTGGAGGGATTGCACGAGGATGTGAATAGAGTGACGGTGAAGCCGCAGCCGATACACACGGATATCCCCGATATGTACTCGTAAGGGGACCTGGAATTTAAAAGTCTATTGATCAGTTGATTAACGGTGCCACGATCGACTATTCACAAATGTTCGTTGTCTTTCTTTGAAACAGGGACAGCCAGAAAGCCGTGGAGAGCTGGAAGCGTTACCTGCGTAGCGAGGACAGCGTGGTGGTGGACGTGTTCGTTGGTCAGTTACGCTCGTCGTTGCATTGCACGTCCTGCCACCACGTGTCGGTCACGTTGGACCCTTTCTGGGACCTGAGCTTGCCCATACCAACGAGAAGCAGCACGGTGAAGCTGAGCCAATGCCTCGAACACTTCACCCGGGAGGAGGTTCTCGACGGTGACGAGAAACCGACCTGTTCCAAGTGTCAGATGAGGAGAAAGTGCACGAAGAGCTTCAGCATTCAAAAGTTCCCGAAGATCCTCGTTATTCGTATCCTTTTTGCAACAGTCCAAGTGAAAGTTCTACCGCACTTTCTACCAAACGTGCCCGCGTGTTTTCCTTAACCAGATATTGTCATAGATTTGAAACGTTTCTCGCCGATGGAACGATTTCGCAGCAAGCTAAACGTGATGGTGGATTTTCCGTTGACAGGCTTGGATCTCAGTGCCTTTGCTGCGCCAAGAGTTCCCGGCTGTACATACAACTTGTACGGCGT
Source organism: Nomada lathburiana (assembly GCA_963667235.1). Taxonomy (NCBI): domain Eukaryota; kingdom Metazoa; phylum Arthropoda; class Insecta; order Hymenoptera; family Apidae; genus Nomada; species Nomada lathburiana. The sequence goes on along the minus strand of OY763899.1, from coordinate 20,389,364 downwards.
TGCGAATCATTCGGGGACAACGCACTCCGGCCATTACACGGCGTACTGTAAGCATCCGTACTCGGGGGAGTGGCACGAGTACAACGACAGCCGGGTGTCCGTGGTTTCGTCACGATCGGTCGTTTCCAATGAAGCCTATGTACTGTTTTACGAGCAACAGCCTCACAGCTCTCACTTGTAACCTTACGCCATGTCTAGAGTTATAAAACGACCATCTTGCCTCTCGATACCTCAGTCCAGCATAGTATAAAACAGACAAAGAAATGAGAAAGTTAATGATAAATGAAGCTATACTTTATCGTGTGGTATTGAAAAGCGACTAAACACTGAACAAGATAGAGAAACGTCGGGTGAGGTCGTGTATTCGTTGTGAAGAAATGAGTACAGCGTGCGTGTGTATTGCGTGACATCGGCGATTAATCGTGTGAGATTTTACTTCTCTTCGCGGATAGAAATGTTCTCCACGTGGTCCAGTTGCCTCTCCTTTGGATTCTTTAGTTTGTTAGACCCTCTGGTGCAACGTCAGATATGCAGGACGGTTCCGAACGAAACTCTGATGCCTAAGAAAAGAAAAAAGAGACGTTTAGCACGAATGACAATTTTTCAGAGGAAAAGCATCGAGTCACGTTCCCATTCGATCTTCCCCACCTTTGTCTTTTTTTCCTTGCGCTACTTTTCCTCCCAGTCTTTTTGTAGATCGTTGTTTTTTATGGAACGAATAATCATTGTTTATCGGGAACGAGATTTGCCAGACAAGTTTCAGGAAACATAAACACACGTACTTGTACTTTAATGCTTGAAGGAAAACGAAGAGATAATCATGACTTCGCCAAAGATCCACGTATACGGAATATAAAAAGGAACGCTTCGGATGTCTAGTTACTTTTGAATAGACGATATAGTAAAAAAAGAACATCTATCTCACACTTCACTGAACCACCTGGCAATCTACAGCTATTTACTTTTGTAAAATATTTTGTTTAATAATATCACACAGTCAAGAGTTATTTATTTAATTTATGGAAAGAGAATACTGATAAAATATTAATATATTCGATAATGACGAATATAATATATATAAATATATATTATTATACGTATTACATACCAATAAAAGTAACGAAGATTAAGGGAAAAGAAACTGAATGAACGGAATGATTTTTCTTGCGTCGTGCTCTATTGGTCTTCGCTCTCTCCTCGACTGAAACAAAACGGAAAAAGTATTTGCGTCGGTAAATTAAATCGTCCCCAGGCAATTCGAAAGCAAGGATCCCGAGCGAACGATCCCGAATGAAATCAAACAAAAGTTATTACCCGCTGTTTTTGTTTTAATCATGGAATCAAGCAACATTGTTAGAATTAAAAGAAGTGTAAAGAATCATCGTGTTTTTTGGAAGTCACAAATTGGCCTTGAGTGGTGCAATGCTTATTTAAATAAATTCTTCGAAAACCCAACACACCTATTAGTATTGAATGAAGATACGCGCCGTGCCAAATTTCTCATCAATTTGGGCGGATCTTGGAAAGGATTTACGCCGGATTGAATTGGAACCGATCGCACCTGGATCCCGTTGCGCTATCATTCTCGAGTATCGTTGAGTTTTCTGTACGAGTGGTCTCTAAGCTCATAGGAACATACAGCTTGTTGCCGTTCTAATACCTCGATACTTGCACGATAGCGATACGAGTTCGCGAATTTCCAAATGCATGACCGCGCAAGCGTAAAATTGCCGTCGTCGGGGACCTTATCCCTCTCGTCGGTCAATTTCGCGATTACCCTGCTGCAAGATTCGCGATACAGATGGCGACGTTGCGCTTGTTGAACTGGTTTGCCACGCGTGCCGCCGAAAGAATGGAAATCGTCGTCTCGTCGCCGGCTCTCCCCTTCGTGCACGTACGCGTCCGAATGCCGTGGTGTGCGCTGGACGTGCAAGAGGCTTGCATACACGCACACGTGGCCCAGGGGGGTCGGCTTTTAGATCCCTCGTTGTTTCCGTCGGGGAAAGAAGGGGTTTTTGCAATCGGCTCTCCAGCAGTCTCGTGTGCCGCGAATTCGCGAACGTAGTGGCTAGAAAACGTGCGGGTATATATGTGAATTTGACAGTACGTGGACAGTAAGTGCGGTCGGACGGCCGCGTTAAATACCATTCCGCCGCATCGTTCTGCACCTCGAGGACATTTCAGAGAGGACTTACCGTGCAGTTTCGCGTGTGATTTGTTACGTCTGGTGGTTGTTGCTCGTCGAATCGTCGAGACGGCTCGATAGTCTCGAAATTCGGAGTCGAGGGAGGGAAGTTCTCGACGGTAGCGATGGGGACAACCTCCTCGCGAGTTCGACCTGCGATATTTAACAAACTGTTGACCGCCGGCCGATAACTTGTACGTGCCATTACTCTACAGAGATACATCAAAGAGAACATACCGGATCCTTCGCTTTCGTTCGACCGGCACGGCGGTACCGATATTCCTGCAAGAATAGATTACATACCCGTTCGTGTAACGTCAACGTTTCGGCTACTTGTTATTGGACTTCAGGCTCGTCGCCACCTCGATTTACTTTGCGCCTCCTTAAGCCGTGCACGCAGAACCTTGGTAATCGGAGCTAGAAATGTGTAGTGACGAATAAAGTTGTTGAAACCGTGGAGACAGTTGTTGTGCACGTTGTTCGTAGGGGGTTCGTCGGGCTCGCGATACGTCCCTGGCCTCCGTCGTCGGGGCAGAGGGACACCGCGACGAGGCCGAAGGAACGAGAGAAGGCACCGGGTGTGCGTGAGGGCAGTGATCTCTCAGGGAGCGGCGACCTGACGTACGAACGAACGGTGTCCGATAGATATAGGATGTATACCTCGTCGAGTTCTTTCCTCCCGCTGTTTCGACGACCGCAGAATTCCCATCGAGGCGTACCGGGTCCATCGGATGCAGCGACGTTCCTGTGCCGAACGGACTCGAGGTAAAGATTAGAATTCGCCCTTCCTCCGTTTTTCGTGCCGCTGCTCTCGATGCGCGACGATCAGAAACGGGATCAAGTTCAGCCTGTGAATCTGCATCGATCGGAGAAGGGACGATCGAAACGAATTTCCGCCTGACAAAGTCGCGATATTTCGCAAGGTACATGCTTACGTAAACGGAGGAATGTGTAAAAGAGTTTTCGGTGTACACTTACGTACTGCAATTTTTGTCAATTAATTTTCGCAACTTGCATCTATGGATCGCGATCTTGCCGGCGTCACTTTTCGACAATCGAAGCGAGTCCGTTATCGACTCCATCGATTGGAGCTTTTTGAATTTCGAGATACGTAGATCAATATTGTCAAAGCGATTAACTTCTCAAATCGATTAATTTTCGCGATTGCTTGGGATCGATACAAAATGGCGGTGTCACGGTTCGATTATTTTTAAAATTGTGATCGCCACCACGAGTGTCCGTTACAAATTCCTATTAACTGTGCCGATATTAAATTTCGATTAACACGTATAAAGTACTGTAATACGTTGTCGAGATGGCTAAGCGAAAATTGATACCTTTATCGATCTTCTTATCGTTGGCTGCATTTCTCGAGCCGGTGCAATCGCGGTGTGCGGTGTCCAGCAAGTTCAAGCGTGCAGACATTATCGGCCTGTTCGATCTTGCGAGGTTAAAGAATCAAGAAGAGATTACGTGGCCTAGGTTAGGCTAACGAGATCGCAAACCGCAGGTCAGAGTCGTACGGCTATTTCCAGTGTCAACAGACTCGTACGTGACTGCTTCAACCATACGAATTCTTCTCCCTCCGATGATGACGCTTGAAAGGGTAACCGTTCTAAAATTTAAATACTCCCGAATTCGAGACCAGGCATAAACGATAATCAGACAGGCTTCTTAATGAGAGCGACAATTAACGGTTTTAACGTTAGCCATCTGGCGGCTATTGTCTTTATCATTTTTTGGAACCAATCCCATGCGAAGTCGCCAAAAAAGGATACTTCTCAATTCATTCGTAGAGTCTCCATCTGTAGGAGGGCTAGATGCACAGGGCGGACATTGCAACGGTTGATTCCCCGGCTACCCTGCACCCGTCGATCCGAAACTTTTCTTCCCCATGCCATGGCGTGTACGGGGCGGGGCCGTGGCCGTAGCCGTGCATGGAAAGAGAAATTTTTCCGGCGGTTGTTGGCCCAGCCCCACGACGACGGACACTAGGGTGTTTCCCACATGAATGGCAGAGAGGCAGAAGCGTACACGTTGCAAGCAACTTGCAGGCGCTGCAGTAGGCCTGTGGGCCAAGGTTCTCTCTCTCTCTCTCTTCCTTTCTTTCGTCTCCTCTAATATTCCATTCGTCTTGTTCTTTACCTCCAACGTTCTCTTCATTTCGACCACTTTTACAGATGCAGGCACGCATGTAGCAACTGGACGAATAGGCAACCGCTGTTCAATGTTTTATCACCATGCTTGGTGGAACGCTTTGCTGGACCATTCGGAGCAGCCATTCTCTTTTGTTTTCCTTCATTCGCAAGGTGATCTAAATTCTTCGTTAATCCTCATCGTTCACCACGACTGCATTCGGTTCTATGAAAAGTTTTCCGTTTTTAAGGTCAACGGCTGCAATGCAAATTTCCATTAAAAAATGGCCCAACAGCTTAGCCAGACCACTCTGCATTCCAGTTTCGTTCAATTGTTTAGCCCAATATATACGTCTTAATTCCCGGATGCAGATGCACTCGAGTCCCCCCCACCATAGGGTCGCTCTTCTAAGGTCTCTCGTGGCTGACAGGCGTGGCCCCTTTCCCTTCGAGAGTTTTTCATGAAGACCTACCTGGTCTTCCATTGGCCGAAGTCTAAATGAGAATTTTTCCGATATGGCCTTCTAGTCCGACCCTCTCTCTTTATACGTTTCCCCTTGACGGCGAGTACGTTGCACCTTGGCTTTTGTCGTTCTTAAAAGCTTGTCCCCCCCCCCCCCCCCCCCACTTATTGTCTTTCGTTATCTAATATATTTGCTATTATTTTCCATCGTTTCGACCGGATTACTTAATGAAAAATGCACCGCCCCTCGGAGGGAGTACGTCGACGCGGCTGTTTCGCGTCTCTAACCTGTCTAGCCGAGGAGCACGAGAGTTATTTTACCTCGTCCGGGGGCTCGCAAAGCTGTGCATCGACGTGCGTGCGCTATGCACACACCTGCAACCGCGGTCGCGCAGGTGTGCACCGCCTATTCTCTTCCCGAGAATCCCCGTTCGCTTTGAAGAAGGAACGCATTTTTCCGCACAATCCCGCCTCAACTTTTTCCCCGTGCCGTTCGAACTTCCGTTAGAAATTTAAACATAGAACCGTGCGATCGCCGCATTGGAATAGAAACTGTCGACGGTTAATCGCGCGTGCGATACTCCGAGCAACAATCATCTCGCAGATATGGTGGGGGAACGTTGGTTCCCGATCCTCCGAGTGCATTCCGCATCGTTCTTTTATCGTCGTGAGCTGCGCACACAGGGACGTTTTCAGCTAGGTTGAGGTTGCCGGAGGCCGCTTCCCTTCGTCTCTGGTTCGTCTAGTCGCGCCAAGGTGCGTGCTCGAGCTCTGTGCATCGCGTACGAGCAACCATGCGCGCCTCCAACACACAGAGGAGCCTGCCGGTCGGCCACGAAGGGGGAGCAGTGGAAACCAGATGCATTCGACCGGTATCGCAACGTATAGAAGTCAGGATCACCGAGTAGCCAGCGTGAATCTACTCAGAAGATGATGCTGTCGTTGATGCGAAGATGCGGCGGTACCCGAGGATGAATAAATCCGGCGAAAAGCGCAAGGAAGCCAAAGCTGCGAAAGGGACGCACGGAAAGAGGCAGGCGAGGAATTTTTACAGTCGAGCCGTGCAAGGCGGAGCCGCGGCACGCGATGAAATCCGGCTCCGAGGGGCAGGGGCGGGGATGGAGAGAGGGGTCGCATAAAGGTGCGGGGGCGTTCATTTCACGCATCGACAGTAACGATGACTCGCCGCGGCAGAGCGCGGGAATACAAATGCTCCTCGTATCCTTCGCCAACTGGCTAAAAACCTATCCCTGGTCTCTTCTTTTATTTTCAGTGCAACTTGAATCCGAAAGTCTGAAGTAGGGCAACCCGAGCCGGAGCTGCATGGACGAATTCGAAAATCGTGCACCCTAGAAAGGATATTTAGCACAGATTGGGAACTGGCTGAAAAGGGACGGCAGAGGACGAGAGAGAAAGAGGTCCCTTTTGCGTCCGCGGGGCTTCGGTGTCAACAGGTTTTATTTTTGCCCCGCGAAAAGGCCAAGGTCCTCTCCTGCCCCTACCGTGCACACTCGCCGCGTCTCCCTGCCCGCACGAAGCTCGATTCTCTCTTTCTCCCGGGTTCCCCTCCATCCTCGACGTCTTTCTCGACAAGTGGGGAGACTCCCGGGGGATGCTGCGAAGAACCTTCTGGATTAATGTCCGCACCTCGGGAGCCACTCTGCTCCATGAATCTGCCCCATGAATCTGCTCCAGAGTATTCGCAGAGGTTGTGCCCCCGAAATTCCCGGGCGGTGATACCGCTTGGAAATTTGGCCGGCGATCGAGAGCGAAACGGCAGCACCGAAACGAGAAATACATTGCGGAGGAATTGCGCGAATTCTAACTGGGAGAAGCGTCGAGAAAAATAGCGGCGAGGGAATGGAGAGGCCGACAGAGGGAAAAAGAGCAGCAGAAAACACGCGGGGGATGTGGGGGGGTATATGCCAAAGAGGAGCGAAGGGCTGCAGGGCCGGAGAAAGAGGGAAAGAGAAGAAGATGAAAGGTGAAACAGAAAGAGCACGAGCAGTCTAGCTTCGCATACGTGTGGATGTGGATGGCCGCGAGGGAGAATCGAAGGGGCGTGAGGAGCACGAGAGGCGGTAGCGATGGACTCGAGGCATCTTGGACCAGGTCTAGCCACTGCAATCGGTTCTCCGTATCGTTCGTGCGGCTCGATAGCTTGTAGATGATTTTACTAGAATCAGTAGCGCCGAATTGGCCAACTTCAGCCGTCCAAAGTTTCCAAACTATTTTCAGATCCGACCGAGAAAATTACGCAAAAGCTCGAGATAGAGTTGAACATGACCCTCCATTGCTAGATGGAGGTTTGGTGGAAGGATGAAGAAGAAGAAGAAGAAGAAGAAGAAGAAGAAGAAGTAGAAGAAGTAGAAGAAGAAGAAGAAGAAACGGGGAATGAATTGGACAGGGACAGGTAGATAATGGAGAGAGGAGGGGAATCACAGAACATTTATAGAGGGGAGGATGAGGAGAGGTAGTCGAGTGCAGCGGCCTGGCCGCCTATATTCCACGCGACTATAGGCAGTCCGGCTAGGCTAGAGTCCTCGTATAATGTATTCTCGAATATCGTGCACTCTCTCGTGATCAATATAAGCTCCGACGAGGGCCGGAGATGCACGAAGACCCACCTCCTCCTTCCTCGGCCCGCCCGGACGATGTTTTTTCGTGCGGAGTGCAACGCACGCTGGATCGCGAGAACTGCACTCGCTGTCCCCACCCTTCTCTCTCTCTCTCCATCTCTCTCTCTCTCTCTCTCTCTCTCTCTCTCTCTCTCTCTCTCTCTCTCTCTCTCTCTCTCTCTCGTTTTCTCCTTTGCAGGCTGTGCCTGTCCCTGGCCGACTCACTGATTTTTTTGCTCTCTCACCCTCGATTATCCATGACAGTGTCGAAGCGGATAGAAAAGGAAGGGAGGAAGGAATGCATATTATAATCTTGGGAATTATTTAAATTCTCTCGTTAGCGGGGAACCCGTGCTCCTCCGGTTAATGAATGGCGAGACAATGCTCTCCGCGGAGCAGCTGTTGCATAGGTAGGCCGTTGTGCGATTAAAGTGGCACCGAAGGTGGCAGCCAGGGTTGCTGGTAATAATATGCGATACGAATTTTAAACTTTCCGCAGAGGTACCGAGACAGTGTCCCTCGCGATTGGATCTAATTGTCGGAGATGTTTGGAATAGGCGTGGAGCACAGCGGCCGTGGAAAACGGCGGCCAAGCGTGATCGACGAGTTGGGGAGGGGGGCACGGCCCCAAAATCTTCTCGGCTCGATTGAGCGATATTCACTCATACGAATTAAAATTTGAGCTTGCACACCTTCGCCGACACTTGGCTCCTCTGCTTATTGACTCCTGCTGCCTCTTCGCAACTCCCTTGATCAACCTTTCGAGAGTAATGAAGCCTGTGACGACAAATATTTAACGTACTGGGTAGCTGGGCCTCTGGGATCCGCTTTGCGATCCTTCGCCTACGATCTTTACGCGCAATTAATTCCTCGTGGATCACAGGCGTTCGTCGAAGACACGAACCACTTGTACGCAACGAACCTTCCACGAAGTTGAGGTACTTCATCGAACGTATGCATTTTTCTGTGCGACCGTGCCACTTTGCTTAAAAATCGACTGGCAATCCGATGAATGGTTCTGTCCAATCTCAGCTGTCTTCCTCTCCGTTGCGAGAAAGACGAGAGCAGTGAAGGGAGGCGAAAGGGCACGCGAGGAAGGAAGGAGATAAAGATTGAGGGCAGACCCGCCAGAGGAAGAAAATTGGTAGAGGCAGACCCGTGCACGTTCCAGAAAACTGCCGGCCATGCCCGGCCCCCGCCGCCCCCACTACGTACATATATGCAACCAGTAGCACGAGATATCGTCCGTTGCACTTTTCAAGCCCTCGTGTGAACGCACCGTCCGCGCACACATATTCGATATGTATTTATATGCATATATATATACACGTGCGTGTACCCGGACAAGCGGCGAGCTCGCACGCATCCAGTGCGAGCTCTCCACGAGAGGAGAGACTGGTCCGTCCAGCGCACAGGAAAATAAAATCGTCCAGAGACACTTTCAGTTACGTCGGTTCGTCGATAAGCCCCACGAATTCTCCGTGGCCTGCGTTTGTGGTTTGTAGGGATCGCAATCCTTCTTAAATGCAGACCTACGTACAGCGTAGAATCTAATCTATGATTTGTTTCGTTGCATAGGATATTCGATTCAGATCCATTTCAAGAGGAATTCCCCGGCTCTCCTTAGGAGGGTTATTTGTTCGGCGGGCGACCACGGACGAGGGAGAGTCAGTGAAAATTAGGCAGGATCCGAATGACGTTCCGGGCGGGATTTTCGCTGCACGCCGGCCGATTTTCTAAGGGGACCTTAGGCGGGATAACGGGTGGCCCTCTCCCACTCGGTTGCAACGAGCTGGCAACGCCATTGGCAAGTGGCAACGCTGGTCTGCTGTAGAATGGGAGGGGTAACAGTGAGACTATAGCAATGCAGAGTGGGATCGACGGTCCCCCACTAGTTACGCCACTGGCACTGAATTTCGCACGGCCGAAGCGGAGCGCTGCGAGGAACAGAGACGAGACGCGATAGACCCCCTGACTAAAGGGGGTGAGAAGCGAGAGGGCAAAGACCAGACAGAGAGAGGAGGGAGCCATGTGCGCCTCCGAGCATCCTCGACTCTCTCTCCGCAGCTAGGAACATTTGGGTTCGTTCTCGTTCTCCTTCGCGCCGAATTCGTGCTAGCGTGTAAGTACGTTTACCCTGTCGAGCCTCCATCCACCCCTCTACCGACCAACCGAGCCACCCCCTCTCGCTGTCTACGTCTCTCTTCCTCCACTTTCCACCCCCACGGAAAAGCAAATTCTCTTCGTGTCACTGAACCCGGCCGTCTGACCCCGTCGTTCGGTTTTTCCGCACGAGGTGTCTCGACCTCGTCTCCGGAAGTAGGATGAGCGAGAGTCCCCGCTCTGCCCCTGTCGCGTCGACGGCCAGGCGATTCCGTTCCAAAATCATTCCTCCGTGTCCCGTTGTGACAATGTGCCTCACGAATGATACTTTTGCAGGGCCGCGGCAGCCACAAAGGAACGACCGACGGGAGCAGAGAGGAATCACTCCCTGAAATTCATGGGCTCATCCCTGCGCTGCATCGCGCTCGCTGTCGCGGGGGCCAATGAAGAACCCCGGTGCATCGGGTAAGCGGCGCCCCTTCCCTCCCCGGTTCGTCGGGTTCCCCTGAAAAAGATGACGCGATGGCCAACGCGTTTGGAACACCAGTGCAGCCCGCGGTTGATCGTTGCCGCGAGCAAAGGTGTAAGCTTGATGTTCCGGCGTTTCGCTCGTTCCTCCGTTTCTCCGTTTCTCCGTTCCTCCCGTTCACGTTCCATCGCCCGTGTCGGTTCGCTCGCTGGTTCAGCTGGCGTCCCACGGCACGCAGTCTGTCGCTGTCACCGACGAAGCTCGCTTCTCGCGCAGTCGTATGTTAGAAGCCCCGGGTACACTCAGCACCGCCGACCGACGTGCCCCGCCGTTTCCTGTCCGTTCCCGATACACTCGTTCTCTTACCGATACATCCGGTCGCCGCGCGTCTGCTCGAAATTCATCGTCAACGTTCGTGCCGGATAAACGAATCGCGGCCCGGTCCCGCGATTACTCAACATTGTTACGTACTTCGGTGGCCCTTCCGTTGCGGCAAACGGTTCCGGACCACCCTCGCCCTTACACCCGTTTCCAATCCTGGAGCACATCGCCCAGGTGACGGCCGATTTTCTTCGCACCTTTTCAGAAGTCGCCGGACGACGAGCCTCGCGGTGACGAAAATTTCGGGCCCGATCTCGTTGAAATTCGCGGTGTGAGCCGCGGGGAAAGGTGACGTGGGATCTTGCAACGAGTGACGCGGGTGTCCGTCGAAGTGGCAAGTGTTTTCCTCTCTCCCTGGATCCGGAGAGGCTGATTTTTTTCCCCGGTTAATTGTGCTGTGCGACGGGTGCGTGTGTGCAGTGTGTCCGCACAGTGTACGGCCGACGCGCTGAAGGTCCCGGCAACCCCCGTGGATAGCACTGGAATACCCGCAGCAACCGATGGGGATAGTTGTCGGTGAGACCGCGTCGTCCTCGACGATTCACATGGGGTAAGTGAACGCAATTGAACTGCAGTTTCCGCGCTGATATCGCGCCTCGACGTGGCCTCTGCCGTGCGCCACGTCCGACAGCCGCTTTCCGAACAGCGAATTGACCCTCTTTTCATCGGAACTGGCCACACGTGGTGCCGAGAACTCTAGTTTCTTTTTTGTAGGTGTTCCACGAAGCACGGACCCTTTCCCTTGCACCTCCACCTTCCAATTCACAGCGTCTGCTTCGCGCATAACGGTATCAGGATTTTTCACTCAGAGAGCCGGAGGCTTTTGCAGCGTGGAAAGATCGATACTCCCGTGCAACCTTCCTGCCGCTGTCCCGGCACTGCAAATCTCACGGATTCCTAATCGCACAGTTCCTGTAAACCCTCTAGTTAACGATTGCAAGTGGACCCGTCTATTTATTGTATGCGAAACAGGCGGCCCTCGATCTTCATTCGACTACAGCAGTATTTTTTTCAACAATTCTAGGTCGTTCGAGAGGAGGATGTCGTTGCTCCTCTTCCCTAGACAATTTCTGTCGGTCTTTGTACCCTCCCGGGGCAGCCCCGCACTATCGTACACGGCCCCCGTGTATTTATAGGGGCGAAGACACTCTCCTCGATTATCGACGATTGCACAGGACCTCCTTGTAGCCGGGGAAGGAAGCATTTTTCGCCATAGAGCGATAAAATTAACCTTCACCTCTCGTTGGATACATACGGCCGGGGTCAATGACATTCCCTGTTGTTTCGTTTCCCCTTCGACGCATGCGCCCGATTTGACAGGTCCGAGCAGCGAAGATGTTTCCAAGAGAAATGTGGGTATGCCTGCACCCAAGTGTACCTCGGTACCAGCGTCCCTTGCAGCGACGAATCTTTAAATCGTACCTGCCGTTTCTGGACAACATAGCGGGCGAAAGGTACCAACCACTCGGTCGCAATTACGAACGATTAAGAAGAAAGAGAGCCGTGGGTCCTCAATTAATGACAGAGGTACAAAAAACACTGTCCGCATTTTCTCGTTTCATTGTAGCATTATCACAGCGGAGATACGAACGGGAGAATTTGTTTATTTGATAGAGTGCTCCGCCTGGCGATGTTCTCCTTCGAACGATAAGGAGAACGGGTGGAAATAGTCGGCGAGGTAGCCGTGATATTCCATTGTGTCGCGTTTCCCGTATCAAGGGGGCATTGGCATTGCTTTGTTTCTTCAAACGACGCGCCGCATTCTTTGCGAGCGCAGTGCGCGTGTAGCAAATCATCGAACGGGAGATAACAAAGGAAACGTCGCGCCAACGGATGCATCGCGAAATATTGCACAGGCCGAGGGAGACTTATTGCGCCCGGTAACTGTCCCCGTTGATTCACCTTCGTGTGCGGGGCGTACCTCCATTTTTCGAGCACCGTTTCCGGCGAACGCGACGGAAAGAAATTGTGCCAGCCGCCGTATCGGCGCGCGTTATCTGCTCCACTTCGAATTCTATTCGACCGGCGCCATGTTGAAATGGCGCGATGCAACCGGGAGCGCATCGCCCGGAGCGCGCCGCTCCGCCGACACAGGCGTCTATTTTCGAATGACAGCGAGTTAAATTCGCGCGGGCCAAGTATACGCTCGCTATATTTGCACAGAGGCCAGTTTACATCTGGCGCGGGCAATGACAAGCCGGGGCCGCAAGTCGCGTTCGAACAAGTCCGTCCGTGGCGGAAAGTTGCAAAATCATACGTTGCCAACGTAATTTTCCGGCCCGATTTTTCCACATTTGCTTTATCGCCGATGCGGACGGCGTGTTTGCGTATGGCCTCGTCGCGCCCGCCAGCTCGTTCGCCTTTAATTCCTCCTCTTTTCCTCCGTCACGGGGCCGGCGTAGATCGATCGAATCAATGTGTCCCGGACGGCGAAGAGCGGAGAAAACAGAGGGACGAAAAGAGCAGGAACGGTGATAAACGCGCTGGAACCGAAGAATTTATCGTCGCGCTCTTGGAACTCGGGCGGATTGTCGTACAGAGTTACGATAAAACTTATCGTCGTCGATTCGTTCGAACAGAAAAGGCCACGGACGATTAGAATTGGACGCCGGCGGAGGGTACTGCGAGGTGGCCGCTTTCTGGGGAAAGGGATGCCCGCGGAGCGAGACCGATCGAGCTCGAATCGAACCGTGCAGTCGACTCGGGCACCGCAGCCTCCCCGCGGCATAGATATTGGGCGGTGAAACTTGAAAAGGGAAGCTTCCGCGACGGGACACGGAACCGAAAAAGACATCCGCGTGCTAGATCAATACCACGCCGGTGCAATGCACCCGCCGCATTCTCCTCGTTGCAGGCGCGATCCTTCGGAGAATGGAGAAAAAACGTTGGTTCCGGGGACACCGGAGGCAGGCATATCAATCAGAGCCCCGCGGACAGGAGGCTCGCGTTCAATTAATTGGACTTTAGGAGAGCGCGGAGAAAGCAGGAAACGCCGGGCCGCCGCGATTAGGATCAATTTGTAGATGGTGGCCACGGGCGTCTGTGAAAGTAGAACCGGAAGCGGACGACTGTTAGGTAATCGAGGCTGACGATTTCCATCGTTTCCATTAATTGCCCACCGAGCGTTCCCCTGTTCTTGCGTGCGTTTCTTCGTTTTTTTTTTTTTTCTTCTCTTTACAGTTCTGCGTGTTTCCCCCCTTTGTTCGAGGGCAAGAATGTAGTCCAGCTGGGGCAGGTTTACCCGAGCGAAGTCGGGACAGGCGGTGAAAACGCCGGGAAGAGGAAACGGAAACTAGTTCCGGCCAAGATCAATACCTAAGTTGTGCAACAGACTGTCTGGCGCAAGCCTTGTGCCTTGGTTGCGTGTGCCCTGTGCGCGGCACGCAGCGTGCAACGCCTCGTTGCAATCGGTGCAACGTGCAATGCCACGATTTGCTCGCGTCACGGGTGCACGCACGGCCTGCCTCGTCTAGCCGGCCATTGGCTAGGTCAGTGTAATTTATATTAACACTTCACGCTTCGTTATCCGCTCTGCTAATCGCTCTTTGAAGCAAACAAAACAAAAAAAGGAAAAGAAGAAAAATACAGAAACAGATCACCATTGGGCGCTTTAAACGCGGACGGTCACTTTAATGCCGGTCCCGCGGCTCTTCGGCGTTGGACGCATTCGGCGAACACTGCACGGATGGCGCACTTCCTCTTTAATATCGTTCTTGGCCATTGGTTCTTCTCGCGTGACTTCTATCCGGCCCTCCCCACCTCCCCCTGTTATCGGGGAGTGACATTAACGGTACGCTCCGTCTTGCGGATACACCCGCGAGTTTTCTGTTTATCACGGTTATTTTTATCGGCGTCGTGCCGCTGTTATTTTTAGCCGACGAGTTTGAATTTCATCGAAAAGGAAAAGGGTGAGGAACGGGGGACGAGCGGCAGGCCTACGGTGATATACGCAAGGAACGACGACGATTTGAGCGTTCTTCCACGGCAGCCTTGAAAAGTCGACGCCCGACCTTGATCGGGGACCCACTGAAAATATTCCGGAGCGCCCTCGGAGGCTGCAGGAAACGGCGAAGAGTGCAACGTGGCCGCGGCGGTATCTGACATTGACAATGAGTCTTAATCTCGCGGCGTCGAGTTACACCTGCTGACCGGTCGCGTGTTTCAGTCGGATGCAATTAACACGACTCGCCGGATATACTCTTGGATGGCCGCCGGTTAATTGATAACCGATTCGCGGCGGGACTCAAGGCCGACAATCATCGATCCGGGCAATCGGGACCGATTCGCCCGGCACAGGCGCGGCGAAGCTGCTTCAACTTCTCCAGGCTCGTCCACCTGCGTGGCAAATAATCCCGTAGGGAAAACGATAGAAAGCGGGTGCCGAGTATTCCGCCGCCGAACGGTTGAAACAGCGATCGCTGCTTCTGCCGAGAGATAGCACGTTATCAGCTGATAAGCCGGATTCGCTATTTTCATCGGCATTCATCGACGCGGCGGCCGCGCGCAGAAAAGAAAGTGAAAGAAGGGAAAAAAAGGGGGGAACAGCTGGATCTCTGGTGTTCTATTTTCGCTGATTCGTTTTAGGTGCCGAGCGCGATATTTTTTCCGCCGATAAAGCGTAATCTTATCTGGCGTCAGTTGGAGGGTTACGTAAACGGACACGAATTCGGAATGGCAAAGGATCCCCGTGTGTCGGCCGGGATTGCTCCGCCGCGATGGGTTCGAGGAAGGGAATGCACTCCAGCGTCGAATGATTCCGCTCGAATCGCCGGCGCGAGCCTGGAGAATGGGATGCGTCGTTTAAATTTACTTTTCCACGTTCTTCTGAAAAATTCGTGCCCGCCAGAATCATGTAATTCTCCTGTTGTAGGTGCGCTTGGGGATCTTTTCGTTTTTTCCTGTCTTTCAAACGTGGAAAGGCAGTGCCGATTGTCAGTGTCTCCCCAGGAGGTCAGCTACCCAACAGCCGTCCAGGCCCGCAATTCGTGTGCCGCGAGAGGAGAGGGAGAGAGTGCACGCAGCGTGCGTTCGATCTAGCCGGTCTCTAGTAGAACGCATGCCGGTCATTGGTCGGTTTGCTCTATGTGGTGGGCGGAGATAGGCGTATGGGAGTACTAAATCGAGCTATGGTGTCCCTTTTTTCCTATCCCTTTCTCACCCCCTCCTTCTCTACTCTCGTTCCCCTCAAACTGTTCCCTATCGCCCTTCCCCTATCTCTCTCTTTGGGTTCATTCAGCCCTTGCCCCCCTCTCTCTCTCTATCTCTCTCCGCTCTCTTCCCCCTGGCGTACACGGGCAATCGGTTCTAGCCTCGTTCTGCAAGTTCTCGAGCGATTTGTTCTCAAAGTGCAGTCAAACTTCCCAGAACATTGGGCCATCCCGGGAAGTATTCTTCGGGTTCCTCGGGTTCCTCGCCGCGGATAACGAGCCTCCGATTGGACGAGATGTTGCGGACGCCGGGGATCGTTCTGCGAACGAGCTGCCAGCGTCGTATGGAAAGAGCGTGCACATTTTTATTTCAATTCTGAGATGCAATCGGACGTTGCCGGGGAGCCCGGGGAACGTGTTTCAGCGCAGGGAGCGTTTGTAAGGGCGGTCCAGTTGCATCGACGTCGGTCCAGATCGGCTGGATGCTAGTCGGGCCGCAACCGAAGGCGAATACACACCATCGGGCAGGTCCTTTTTCCCCGGTTCGCGGTTCTCGTTCCCGCAGGACAGGATTGACCAGTTCTCCGCCGATGCAAGCTCGCAGGATATTCAAATGCGGCCGAGACGATGTCTCTCCTTCGCCGCTCCTTCCCTTTGTTTCTTCCATGCTTTCGGGGAGAAGTCTCCTTGCTATCGCGCCACTGGCCGCTTGTTTATCCCCGGCGCAAAAAGGGAGCTAGGTTTCAAGGAACAAGGCGACGGGCACGGTCGCCGTTGCCCTGGTTTGGGATGGAAAAATTGGAGCAAGAAAGTACACGCGTGTTCGAACAATTTAATGCCGCGGTGCGAATTATTCCCGCTTCTCATCCTTGGCTTTAAATGACTTTTTTTTGTAGTTACGGAGGCGAATCGCGAATCGCGTTAGTTTGCTTCCAAGATGGAGGACGGAGGACGCTTGTAGGAGATACCCCACCTGTTACGAACGAGGGAGGTCGATTCATTTTCAATCTCCTTGGGTTAAATCGATTATCGTTTCCCAGTTGGCGACCTTATTTCACGGCTGCTATTAACTCTTCCGCCTTCGTCCCCTGGACGGTCGTTGAGGCGTGCCTTGCACGCTGCTGTTGCATTTTCCGCGGGACTCTAAAATCGTTGGTTTCATCCTGCGCATAGGCAACCGTTGTTACACGATGGCCCCCAATTTGTTTCGCTCGCTTGGAAACGGACGAAGCGTCAAATGGATCGACGTCTGGCCCACAGATCTATCAAAGTCGAATTGATATAGGTACCTTGTTATGACACCTATTCCACATGATTATTATCGCTGCCTAATTTTCGGTTTACACACGAATTGCAACTGCTTGCAGGTGCGCGCGCGCGCTAGCGTGTGCAGCGCGCATATAGCCTGGATGTACATGCGAGCATGGACCGATCGCATCGTGTTGCTATGGGAACGTTTCTTCTTCTTCTTTCTCCTCTTCTTTTCTTCTTTTCTGTACCTCCGCCCCTCTGTCCTGACGTTCCTCCTTTTCACGGATTTCTTGCGGTTCGCCGAGAAATCTATCTCCTTCGCGACCACGTTTCTGTACTCGCGGCGATACCACCGACGACAATGGAGAGGAATCCGAGTCGACGCTTTGCAAATTAACTTCGCGCAGGATCATTCACGTCCGTCGTTCGCTTCCATTCACCCATATACGACTACGTTTTTCTTGCGCGCGCAATTTCAACGCCGTGCACGTTCCGAAGAAAGTACCCCGCGGTGCGAAATTCGTTGCCAAGCATTGTTTCGCCCGAGCGTGCTGTTTCTTCGAGTAACTTGTCAATTAATAGATTCTGGAGGACTTGTAGAACTTCCAAGCGGTTTACTCGTGTCGCGACACAATGTGAACGGATGCCATAAAAGTTTCGGAAGATCCGTGGTTCCCCGTCGGAAGGTGCCGCGAGTACTTCGCCGGAAGTCAGGGCGGTTACTGCCAAGTAGCCGGACAGTCGCACGTTTCCCGCTCGATCCAGGCAACGAGGTGCGGACGATTCCAGCATAGTTGCGATCGTGACACAGAAACGTTTGGAAGAATGGGGGAGGTATTTACGATTGTA
Organism: Nomada lathburiana; assembly: GCA_963667235.1. NCBI lineage: Eukaryota > Metazoa > Arthropoda > Insecta > Hymenoptera > Apidae > Nomada > Nomada lathburiana. The sequence continues at coordinate 20,371,763 of OY763899.1, read as the reverse complement.
GGTCTGGCGGCATCGATACGGAGGGACATCTTAAAAATATCGTCGGGAAGAGTGCGTTCGTCGTCCCTGGGATATGCAGTTCATTCACACGGCTGTGTCTCGCTAAATATAATATGGCGGTGACCCCGGTCCTCCACCGTCGACTCTTCCCCTCTCCATCCCTCGATTCCCCACTCCTCCCCTCGATGCTTCCCTAATTCAACGCCCCTGTGATTACGTCTCTGCCCCCGCCGCCCTTCTGTCCCCTGGACCTTCCACTCCACTTCTTCGCGTGTTCTCTCCTTCCCTCTTCCTTTCTCTTCGCTTCTCGCTTAGCTTCCTTTCTTTTCCCTTTCCCTCTATCCTCGGCCCCCCTCCCCCAACCGCTCCCCCCCGGAGCTTTCTATTCTGTCTCTTGAGGAAGAAAAACCGAGCGAGAAGAGGCCTCCGATCCTCTTATCTTTCCTGCTACTTTTACGGCTGGAACAGCCGTACCAACCTACGCTGATTGGAAGCTATGCACGCGAGTCTTTCGACCCGAGCCATCAAATCCTACGGCTCGCGTGCTGAAATACTTGCGCCAGATGTCCATTGCAATTGATAGAAGTTAAGGTAGATCAAGCACTGTCGCCGAGGTGCGGGCTTTAGTCGCGGAAAATGATTTCGCGAGGGAAGGCGATTGATCGACGGATTTTTTTTAGCGGTAGGACACGACCAGGGTGGAGACGATTGCCAGGGAGTCGCTTTTGCGCGTAGCGCACGACTACTTCTGCATAGAGGCCGTTCGACATCCTCCGGACCTTAAGAATCGTTCACAGTGGATCACTTTCGCTTCCGTCGATCGTTCCTCTCCAGAGAGATCTGGAAGCTTCCGGCGCCTAATTTGCATCCGATCACGCGCCAAGGTAACGTTCACGTTTCTCGCCATGCTATTACTCTCGACAACTGTGCGTACGTGCACTCCAGTATCGAACGTTCTCGAGTGAACCTGCGGCCAGCTTCCCAGGCGCATCAATTAATTTATCGTACACATTTTAGGGCCCAGCACGTGAGGCGTAATCGGTCAGTTCGAAACGGTGCCCAGCATCCCTTAGGGCCGCGCAAGGAGGGCCGCAGAGGGCATTCAACTGTCTACGAGCGAGCAGGCAGGAGATTTCTGCAACGCCCGGAGTCTCTACCTACTCTACCGTATTTTTCTTGCTCTTCTACCCTCTCTCCGCGATCTTCTTCGTCCTCTTCTTCGCCTTGCTTTCTTGTAGGATAACCCCGGCCCTCTTTTTCTATGCCCTCCTGATCTCTCTACCCGGCAACGGAGAGCCGGCGAGCGGCGAGCGGCGCGGCGCGGCGCGGCGAACCGGGGATCATGCGTGAGAAACTCGAGCCGCAGACCCGTAGAATTATGCGAAACTTCATGCCGATAATCGAACGGATAATTTACCAGCCAGTCCCTTTCTGTCGTGAATTCAGGCTTGACAATTACTGATACCCGCCGCTCGATCTCCACGGGAATCACGGTTAAGACCATTGAGGGAGCGAGGCGATTTCAGATTCTGACCCGTCGACTTGAAACGGATCTACATATTTAGCTACTACCCTTTCGTACGTTCCGTCGTAGAGTGACATTGCCCCGATCGAACGAACGACGACAATAGAAATATGTATTAGAAAATGCGTGGAATGGTATGTCATTGATTAAACAGAGTTTCGTTGATTTCCAGATGCGGCTGAACCGTTCCATTCCCGGGGGACAAAGAAGAGCGGAGAAAAAGGAATCCGTTGCAGCGTTAACCGTGCATCAGCTATACTTGATGATACTAACCCGTAGATCCGAACTTGTGGGCTTTTTTATATGTATACCGCAAGCTCCTATCTACCGGTACATGTAGTCAGGCCAGCGTTTAAGCTTTACGACGGAACCTTCTCCTCCTCCTTCGCACCCCTCTGCTCTCCTGTCGGCCCACGGCACTTCCGGTTATCAGCGGTTAAACTTCTTGCCAAGTAATTTTCTTGATCAAACGAGGGAGGGAGGGAGAGTGAGAGCGACAGAGCGAGATAGTGCGAGATAATGAGAGAGCGACCGAGAATAAGAGCGTAGGAATGAAATAGAGGGTGAGAGAATGAGAAAACGGAGAGTCGAGGAAAGAGCAGAGTCGACCGCGATTCGGAGGTGAGTCGTTCCACCGCTTCCGGTCCGACGACCGATTAATTACCAGTGACCTGTTCTTTCTGCGCGACCGAAGCGAGCCCATCGCTAATTTGAACGCAATTCCTCTTGAATATAAATGCGAGCGAATATTTTTGCAGTATGTTCGTTTTTTTTGTTTTTTTTTCTAATGAACGTCGCTGGCTTTTAAAGCACGCCACAGGCAGAGGACGAGGAAGAGGAGAGTCGCATCAGCGACGACGCCTGGGTGAGGTAGTAGGTTGTATAGTAGGGAATAGAAATTCGCGAGGTACGAAGTCCACTGTACAACTTGCTAACTTTCCCGGTCGTCGACGCCACAACGTTTCATCGTCCGGCGATATCTCGACGAAGATAAAGTGGAATGAGAAAAAAGGCAAGTCGTTCCATACCATTTTATTCACGGATCTTTCGCGTGCCTGTAACCGCGTGTGTGCAGGGTGAGGACAGATTTCTCGAAGAGGAACGAGGCTCGACCAACACGAGCGACGCAGCCGGCATTATTCTAAGTAACGATTGTACACGATTTCCTGTAGCTTGTAAAATGATTGTAAGACGATGCTGAGACGATAGAGAGCCATGCACGAAAGGTGAAGCGCTCCTCTCGCAGGTAGAAAGAGCGAAAGGGAATGTGAGTATGTATATGTGTTTGTTTATTAGCGGGTAAAAATGGAGAAAAAATGAAATGAGAAAAAGGGCAATGGCGGGCGGGCTGATTGTAAAGCCTGCCCCGTCGCCGGTCCCCTGAGACCCTAACTTGTGACGTCGCGACCGATATCTCACAGGCTAGATTCTCTGGTATTGGCGATGAGTGCTGCCTTTTGCCAATCAAAAGTCAGTTCTAGTCATCAGAGATAGAAAACGGCCGGAAACATCGACCCTCTGTAGGCGGGGAAGTTAAAAAGACTCGACATTCGAAGGTCTATGCCCACTATTGCACGATGCATCTTGGAACGTTAATGGCGTTTCCCCCGTGAATATACAATATCTCAATATTGCGTAGGGACAGAGGCTTTGTAACAAAAAAATCGTCAAAGAAAATTGTGAAACGATTATATATTCACGGTAAGAAACGCTATGGTAATATTTTCTATAGATGCATTTGAAATTTTTCGAGATTAACTTGGATAGTGTGCAAGTTCATTAGCAAGGGTGTATTGTAAAGTGTGGAAAGGAAAAAAAAATAAAGAAGCAATTAGTGTCTGAACCCTCTGTATTTTCATGCACAAACGATTGTCTGAACAATAATTGATACTCTTCTCTTCTTATCCTTCATCGGGTATGTACAATGCAAAATATATCCGGAAGTCGGGCGATAAAAATCGTTGTGACGATAGAAAAAATAGCGTTCGATCAGAAGTATCTTCTGCCTTCTTCGACTAATCTGCTAAGCTCCGCGGCCGAGTATCCCAGAACTTGCTTCAAATCGCACACGAACTTGTAGACGAATCTTTTCCCATGCACCTTGGAGATCATGTCTCCGTCGTAATAATAGCGCAACGCGCGGCTCAATTTCTCATAATTCATTGATGGTTTATTTTTGCGTGCACCCCAGAGCTGTGCCACTGCCTCCGGTTGATTCAGCTTGAACTCTCCCTCGGTTCCTACCCATTGAATGGCACCTCTGTGTTCGCGATCGGTTAACAGTTCCAACAAGAATTGCCACAATTGTATCTGGCCGCTATTAACCGAACGACTTGAAGTGGCGATAGTGATCGGCGTAGTATCGATATTCTCCAGCGGTAAACTGACTACGCGCGCCTGTTGATTCACGACAGGCCGGGTTTTCGCGGCCTTCTGACTGCGAACCTTTATGGACTTGTCCGCATTGTTCTCCGTAGGAGACGCCGGCGGATCTTTCTGGACCACGGCTAAAAAATCGCAACAGTAATCGCATAGTTTTCAATCATTCGATTGCAACTCTTCCGATCTAGCTTTAACACGTACCGACGAATTTGCACTTTCTTAGCAATTCCAAGTGCGTCCAGAACACCTCTCCTGGATCCAAAGGTACCTTTGCCTGGAATTCCTCCAGGGTGAGATTGCATAACTGTTGCCCTGTGATATTCCAATCGGCCAATCTCACCGAAGCCAAGTTGAATTGTCTGACTGCCCATTGAAGCCAATGCTTGACGTGTGTCTGTGTCCAATCTTTAGGATCGGCTGGAATTTTTAACCGTTCCTGTATAATACATGTGGATGTACAAAACACTGCATATATTACCGTACAATTCAATGCGTAAATGGTATGAAATAGTACCTGCTCCTTCTTGTATTGCGGATCCACCATCCACCTTATAACATTTCGTTTGCTATCCTCGTTAACCGGTGTAGTTGCTGTGCAATAAATAACATTATGTAGTCAGCAATTAAGTTGCAAAATGGAATAAATATTTATACCCACCACTATTTTCTGCAAGTTCTATGTAATCTTCCGCAGGCTTCAAAACATCTACTATATTTATTCTCCTCTGCGTCGCTTTTATCTGAACATTTACTTGCACCAATCCCTCTCCTTGAACGCACTGGTCGACCAAGTTCTTGTGGCTCTCTAGCTAAATAAAAACAGTCAACAATTGTACTCCTTATGCCACCGAGTTCATAAAAAATATTAATAGAGTTTTAATTACAACGATATACCATTTGCGCATCTTGCAGCCAAAAGGAATAATCTGTTAATTCTACACCAAGTCTTTGTTCCAATAAATTCCTTAGGGTAGACAGAGGCTCCCTGATGTCCATGTGTTGCATCAGAACACCTTCGTTACAATCTTCACCGTTCGCCGAGCCCTCTATAGCGAAGCTTGGCTCCACCTCTAAATCGGAGCTCTCCTGTTGCAACTGGGCCATGATATCGTCTTCCTGAGATAATATAGCTTCTGGTTCCATTTTTATACGTTTTATCATGGCATAATCTGAATCGTCGTCTGTGTCAAAACTGTGAAAAAGAACATAAATTGCCACTTGTTACGTACATCACATGCTGGAAGTAACCATATGGCGGACGTACAAGGTGCGTACGATTGCGATACCGCAAGTTATTCAAGAACGAGATACGAAGAGACATTGCGAAAGAAGTAACGTAGAACGTAATTAGTTTGTCCGCAAAAAAGCTGTGCACATATTACGCCTGGAAATTGCGATGGTAAGCTTGAGGTGAAACTGACCTTTTGTCAGAGCTTTTTCGTCCGCTTTCCATATCCATGAGAACAAAAGCGGTAATTCACAGGTTTCACCAGAAGCTGCTAAACAAATCTTTAACCTTTACAAAACAATAAATGATACGTTTGCAAGGCTGTCCGACATTTTGTAACAGGTGTACGACCAGAAAGTGCAAAATGCATAAGATGCACCTCCTCGAAGAGGGAACATTTTTCTCCGGCTGAAGATCGCGCTGCAGTAGAATGGCGGTGTCGCTGCGTTGTAAAACAGCCTTCACGGTTTTGAATTTAATTGCAATTTCGAATTCAACGGGGAACCGGTAAGGATGTATTTTCTGGAATTAATGTTTTTAAATAAAAATGTAACACAAACGTAACTAAAGTATCAAATTTTAGGGATCATGAAAGAAACTGAACGCAAGAACGACGGTTCAACACATTTATTAAAAATCCAAGCCAGATGTAACTGGAACGGAGAGACAAGCTTGCAATTAATTGCTAGGTATAACTTATTAATATGATATTAAATATTTGTTTATTATGCATGAAAGTAGCACGATGATCCATTTAAATTAGTATTTCATACACCAAAAGGGTAAACTAACGTTTACTAATTTTAATTTTTTTACATATGCCCGTGCACTAAGAAAAAGAGAAACACATGGACAATTATAATTACAATGGTGGTGATTTTATGAATGAACTTAAAGGAGCATACGAAAATTATGTTAAAACTGATTAAATGATTCATACGGAACCTTCTCCAAAAAATTATATAAACATACCGAAAGAGCATAGTAACATTAACAATAGTATAAAGGGAAATATCTGTATCAAAATAAAATATGTGTAGAATTTGTTTCTAATGACTGTAAGCGTAATCGCGATGCTTCATTCTCTCTCTCTCTCTCTCTATATATATATATATATATATATAGAACTGATTGCTGATTGAATAAAAAAACCTACTCTACATATTATTAAATTACTATTTCTTTCATTGCAGCTTTCAACGAGAGACTCTTTGATTCATCTACTATGCTTAATATGGATTGCCCAGAGAAATTCGGCAGATCAGGGATAGCACCGTTCTCTAATAACTTATGCGCAATTAATGTATGATTATTTTCGAGAGCATGGAAAAATGGTGTTCTACCCGAACGATTGTCCCTCAGATTCACATCTGCGCCAGCTTCTATCAAAGCAAGGACGCCTTCTAGGTTGCCGTTTAATGCGCAATAATGTAACGCACCAGTTCCTTAAAAAGATACATCAATTGTAATGCTTTTACGAGTTGATAAATTGTCGTAGCTCAGGGTGGCTTGTGCCTCAAATGCTTACCAGATGTATCCACTCGATTCAGTAACTCATGCTCCGTCACGTAATTCAGTAGTTGCCGTAGCGACGGTGATGATAATTTGCTAGCTAAAATTATCGCAGTCTCATGTAGCAGTTCCGATTGTACGGGTTTTGCACCAGCTTCTAGCAACAGCTTTATTATACAGTCAGATGCATCGAATTTAATTGCCAATTCCAGAGACGTCTGAAAACAAAAGGTGCACATGTTCTTCATAAACTATTGCTTCTCCATTGCATAAATATGGAATAATAATGTAAAATACTTACGTGTCCATCTACAGTTAATACATCAATATGGACTTTAGAAGCTTCTAATACTAACAACAACCTCTGTACTTCTCGTAGCTGATTATTTATTACTGCTCTGTGAATATTCAGCAAACCATCCTCGTCGTATTGCTGTAAATTCTCGTAGTCCTTTTCTAATTGCGCCGCTACTTTCTTGTACAGAGAACACGGGGTAGACAATACTTTTTTCACTCTATTGACATTGATGTTATTGTTCAAGTATCGCTTAAAGTACTGTGCAATGTCCGGTGTAGTATCTACCGGCACTGAACTCCACATTGGGAATAAGTCTACAGTGTCAATGGGATTACTAGGCATAGTTTTTTTGAACGCTTGTGTTTCCTTTGGCTGTGTTTGGGTCTCTGCATTTGCAGTCGGAGGATTAATAGTAGAACGCTCTGTTTGCTTAATCCTTTCTAGAGTAGGCATAGTTTCTTTTACTAAGACAAAGCTTTGCTTGTCGAGCAGACCAAACACGTCGGTTTGGGCCTGTGTGTCGTGGACCGTCTTTAATTGGTCGGGTGGAGTAATCGGGATCTGTTTAGGTATACCTATTCCACAGTCTGCAAGAGCTTGTAAAGCCTTTGCTCTAAGGTCTTCATCCTTCACACTGGTCAATGCCTCTTTAATGACGTTCAGACACTCTTGTACTTTGTTCGTTTGTTTCTTGTTCCTCGTATCATCTATAGTCTCTTGTACTTTGTTGTCTATATTATTAGGTTCTTTACTTCCTATGCTCCTATTAGTACACGATATATTATTTTTACAAGGAATTGGGCTAGCAATTGGACCATTAGATTTACACTGATCTTTGTGATGTACAAGATTTGTATTTGTCCGTATTGGTATTAATTTTTTTCCTTGTTCAGTTGTCTGTCTTTTATTGCACAAAATTATGACTTCATTATTGATGCTATCGTCATCTGCAGCACTGAGCTTCCTTTCTGCAGAATCTCTCCTTCCCTTGCTATCATTCGATTCGATGGGCCGCAAACTGTTATTCAATATACTATTATTCCTCGTCGAATTATCTATTACAATTGAATTGCCATTGCTATTATCACATATTTTTTTAGATGCTGAAAGGACATCATCGGTATCACCTTTACCATTGGAGATCAATAATTTTTCACACCGTACTACAGGAAACTTTGATGCTGCCAGCTGCTTATACTTGTTGTCTAACTTTTTATCCTCTGATACGTTTGTTTGGCTATCGACCAATGGGTTTATTGTTATGCAGGTACTTTTCTTTGTTACAACTGTTTTTTGATTACTTGACAATTCTTTCTTTTTGTTTAGAAGCATCAAATTATTCTGGATCGTTGTTTCATTCTCTTTGTGGGATGGAACATTATTCAATAATTTACGCCCATCCTGATTCAGTACACACACTTTGTCACTTTGAGCCATTTTATTCACCGAAGCCAAAATGTAATGCTTTTGACGCACATTTTTAGTTTGTGCTTCTGCCCCAGGCAGTTTGCCACTAACTGTTGGTATTTCTCTAGAAGGAATCGACCTCACATACAATTGCGAAGGTGCATTGCAATTCTGAGTGGCCAGTGTGTTGAGTAACCCACTCAATCCTTTGGATGGTGCTACAGAATAGTTTACAGGACTACTTTTCTTATGAGTCTGGGCTTGGTAAGAAATTTTCACACTATTCCCAATATTACTGCGAGAGACAAACTTTACTTCTACTTCTCCCAAATCTTTGCCCTCACGAGTCTTTATCCTCATTTTTCTTATATTATTTGCAGGTACCAAATTTATATTCCTAGGCTCATTGAACTTGCTGCCTATTTGCGCGTTTATCGTGGTAACCACTCTGTCGTTTTTCACCACAGTGTGCTTTTGTGAAGCTGTGCTCGGGAATTTATGAGGCAAATTAAATTTACGCTTGCACTCTATCATCGGAATAGTGATGTTACCAACAACCCGACGTTTTTTCGAGGGCGGGGAAAGTAGACAATCCATTTAAACGTGTCTTTCCTTATTTACAGGCTTTCAACTTCAACGATATTCTGCAACATGGACTGCAGGAGAGATCGCAAAGTTTTTAAAAAATCAAACCATTGAACATGATCCACATAACCTGCAGGAATGTAATAAGTATAACATTTATTACTTGGTTCCTCAATTAAGCCGTTGTCCTCCAACGACAATATTGTATCGAGTCGCTGGAATCGATATTCATTTGCTGTAGTTGTTACTTTCTGCACTTTTAATAATTGCAATACAGGAATCACCGCTCTGCGTTTGCAAACCGGGACATCCCTCCGCTGAAATTCACTGCCACCTACTTTGCGTTTGGAAAACTGTTTCACCTTCTAGGTACGTACTGGGAGGTAATCATCTTTTGGCCTACTTTTGATAATAATCGCAGTATCTTTAGGTAGGAGAAATCTATAGAATGATCACGGATCGAATACTTTATACAAGCCGTACGTTCTAGACAAATATAAAACATTTATCGTTTCGCAATGGCTTAAAAGAAATTATACGGCAAGGATGCAAAATAAATGTGCTTATTGGTTTGCTAAGAGAATGCCACGGAAAATTCTACCAATTCTTGAAGGTATGTTTGGGCAGATTGCTTCTTTTTATTGACCTGTGAATTAAGTATTTCGAAAAAATTTATCTGCGTCGCTTTATTGCTAGGAAATATATTCGACTTCTGTTGGTGCACCTGTATTCTTGTTTCAGGCGAATTTCCACCAAGAAACTAGTAAATCGTCAAGGCGCTGCTCGTCCACCATTACCATTTTGAAGCCCAGACTTTTCCCTAGGAGAAAAATGTGTCTCCTTTTAAAACAAAAATATTCCAGCCTTATGGTAAAGTATTCAAATACTACTGCACGTATTTGCACACATTCTGCAGCTTAAAAAAGGTATCAGATTAATTAAAAGTTGTGAAACTGCCCGTTCACAAAAATACGATCGTCGCAAAGCGGGGTTCCGTCAGGTTGAACAACGTGATCGCAAGCGGCGCTTGGCCATTCCAATTACATTTCGAAATGTGCGCCACGTGTTACCGAGTTGTTGCGCATGGTGAGTGGGAATTTATTAGAGGAGTGGGGAAAAATGCCAGCTGTACTCGAATTCCAGTCGTGGCAGTGGTCGCAAACACCGTTCACCTAGTACGTCTTCTTAGTGTTGTGCAAACCGGCTGTGTACACGTATGGAGTGACGGAGAGACATAACGTTACTCTAAAGGGCTTGTTCGCGCAATCATGGACGATCGCCGAAACAGCCGGGAAATAGTGACCATATTGTTTCTTTGCCTGCTCTGGTACGCGATATCGAGCAGCAGCAATGTCGTGGGCAAGATGTTGCTCTCGGAGTTTCCCTATCCGATGACAGTGACCATGGTCCAGTTAACCTCGATCACCATTTACTCCGGGCCGTTCTTCAATCTGTGGGGCGTGCGAAAGTATTCGTCCGATATCCCATGGGGATATTATATGAAGCTGATCGTGCCACTCGCCCTGGGCAAATTTTTGGCGAACGTATTCAGCCACGTCAGCATTTGGAAAGTGCCCGTCTCGTACGCACATACTGGTATGAGATATTATTTTGACAGTCACGTGTACAACACGCGTGTATCTTAAAAATAAAATGCTTCGACCTCTGCGGTCGGACGCGGGAAAGCTAAAGCCGCGTGCTGCTTGCTAGTGACGCTCGTGCCACGATAACGACGATAAAGTAGATTTGTTTTAATCGCTCCCTCGTTGTTACGATATGATTAAATTGATAAAAATCTTATGCTGTTTGCTGTCTCTCCTGCGTACTTGAATGGAGTTTTAATTGATAACAGGGAGCATCGGAGATCAGCTTGTTTCAATAGCCAAGACAATTATGTCGATGAAAATATTTATCGCAATAATTCTTTAGTAAAATTACACGACGTTGGATGTATTATTTATTTTTAGTTTCATAAATCTCACATATTAACTAAAGTTTGGCTCTGTCCCAGTGAAGGCTACAATGCCGTTCTTCACGGTGTTCCTGTCGAGAATCATAATGAAGGAAAAGCAAACCTGGAAGGTGTACACTAGCCTGATCCCGATCGTCACAGGTGTGGCTGTAGCCACGCTCACCGAACTCAGCTTCAACATGATTGGACTCTTGAGCGCCTTGGCGTCGACCATGGCGTTTTCCTTGCAAAACATTTATTCCAAAAAGGTAGCTCCACTGATTTGGCACGTATTTGGTACAAGGCGCATCCATAGTACTGACTAAACGATTATTTTCAGGTGCTGCACGATACAGGAGTACATCACCTGAGGCTTCTACTGATCTTGGGTCGTTTGGCGTTAATTCTATTCTCTCCTATATGGTTGCTGTACGATTTGAGAAGGTTAATATACGACCCAGTTACCGGTGGGTCGGCGGACTTAAGTCAGTACATATTAGGATTGTTATTTTTGGACGGTATATTGAATTGGCTTCAAAACATTATTGCTTTCTCGGTACTCTCCATCGTTACTCCTCTAACTTATGCGGTGGCCAGTGCCAGTAAGCGTATATTTGTAATAGCAGTGACTTTGTTCGTGCTTGGTAATCCAGTGACGTGGTTAAATGTATTTGGGATGACATTGGCCATATGTGGAGTGATGTGCTACAACAAGGCCAAGTATGATCAAAGAAAGGAGAGTCAGTCGGTCCTACCCAAGTATTATGATAAGAGTCGTAACGGCGATAGCAGTAGTTCGTTCATGATAAATGGATGGACAGGACAGAAGCCACAGTTGTTCCCAGTCTAGTCTGAATTGTTAGACTCGTTTTTTCTTTTTTGTACTTTGACAAGTTCGTATGAGTTTTTTCTGCCGAGACGTGGCGTTTCAGTCACGGCAATGTAACTATTAATATTTATATCGCAAGCGTAGAGGAGAAATAATAGCGAGCTAATTAGAACGTGGTAATATGTCGCGGCCGTGCACAGATCAAAACTCATATGATGACGAAAATACTGATATATAAAAATATATATATATACATTTTATTAATTGTAATCTGCACAATGGCGTAATTCGCCTAGAGGAAAACTGGAAATCGGTATTTTGATTCAGGCTAACGATGATTTGAAACGCTCTTATGTTTGACGTTGTCTTGCTTACGTTGAGCGATGTTATTTTATGGAAAGAAAAATAGATCTGCTGGCAACGTAGGACTGTGCAGGACGAAATGATAAGCGTTCGCAGCTGATTGCTGGGTCATTTAGCGTTTAAACCGACAACATTCCTGCGTTGGCTCGGGAACAATGGCCAATAGATAGATATCCGATTTCAGCCCTCGCTCGATCGATATCGAGCGGCATTCTTATAGTATTGATTAGGTTTTAAATTAACTAACTTCCTCCAGCTATTAGCTCGGGTGTAGAGATTCAGTTTCATAAGCTCCTTAGGTTGTTACAATGGAACATAACACTTTAGCCCTCTGTGATGATTATTATTTACCTTCCATGCGAATAGCCGTTCATTTATAGATCTTACTTTGCTAGGCGCTGCGTATTAATCGACAAATTTCAAGGGTAGTCTTGGACTGATCTTTGCTTTGGTGCTAACTTTATTTAGGACTCTTGATTATTACAGCTACTAAACTTTCACCACGTAGACCACGTGTGCTTCGCTATATTATTTCGTGCAAATATAGGAGCTCTGATAAAAGTAATAATAATAATAATAGTAATTGTTCGCGGAGGGTTAACATGTATGAAATTGACGTTCTACAGGTGTGTGCTCGGTTGTGGTATGAGTGGATTGTATGCAGGAGAAGATGTTTTAGCTAAAAGCAATCTATACATTTATTTTTATAAATAAAATACAGATGTGTACAAAAATATACCAGATATGTTCGCCGGTCACCACTTTCCGCCTCCGCGCTGCTCTGCCACTCTAACTTCCCATTCCTTTACTTCCTACAGAACCTTTATGATGTTAGGGGGGAACACCGGTCTGGCTATGGTTAAATCTAAACGTGGACCAGCTGCAGCAATGAGTGGAACAGCCAAGCAACAGTCGCAGTCTTCTGTACTAGCTTCGTTCACTCGAAGGATTCTATCGTAAGGTCTCAGCACACCGTCGCACGGTCCTCCAGGACGAAGGCGATTTATATAAACGCCGCGTTCGTACAGGCCGTCAGACACCGAGAACCCAAAGTCCTCGTACACTGGATCCTTGTGCAGGGACACGTGAACTATTTGCTGGGGTCTGTCTGGATTGCTGCATTCCTGCGGTCTGAGATAACAATTAGAAATATATGCATAAATAAATCCATCGACCTATAAATTTTATAGCCACACGATTTTTCCTTACCCAGGATAAGGAGGCATGGGTAGATCCAGTTGTCCGCTGTCCACAGAAGCTGTATCCCACAGTCTCAGAATTTCTGGACCCGTTCCACTGTTCTCTCCCAGCTCTCCCCAAGAATCCACTGCGCTGTCCACACTTGGCAAACTTTCCCTAGCTGGTCGAAGAATTCCTACAGGATACTGCTGCACCGAGTCGCTTCCTATGCTGGATTCCTTACAGTACTCTCTGCGAAGGAGAATTGCAGCATTTTTCGAATGCGTTTAAATGCAAGAATCTGACCAAGGTTACAATTCGTAGTTTCTAGTTCCTTGAAACACGAGAAACATTGCAGAATTAAAATGGTTGCCTCTGGTTCATATAATTACCTAGTTTCGGAGATGGGATCCGGTTTTCTGATGGTCAGGGCGATGACAGAGCTTCCCGGCCGGTGCAAAAGTTGCGCGGCTTGCCTCAAGTCCCCAGGATCCAGTTTCTGTCCATCTATGGCCAGCAATCTGTCACCCGGGGCTAAACTTCCGGTTCTATAAGCCAGAGATCCCTTCCGAACCTCTGTGATAATCAGATCCTCGTTTACAGTCAGTCCCACATCCGGCTGACCGCCCACTGGTCTCGCCACCCTTACTGTAAAGACGCCCGAACTGGGTACGACTGGCCCGCCGACTTTGTACTCTATTACCAGTTCAATCTGTCGAAAAGGGAAAATGCTGCGAACGGTTCGATACATGGACCAAGCGTTTAAAACAATTAGTCTACCCTACCACTTGCGAAGTTTCCAAGATACTGGTCACTTCGGCTGGCTGCAAGTCCCTGAGCATCCTGCGATTAATTGCGTGCACTTTGTCCCCGGGCAGCAGGACACCGCTGCGTTCAGCGGGTCCTCCAGCTTCCAGCAGGCTGACGACATAGTTCAAACGATCCTCCGCGGGCTTCATGGCCAGGCCGAAGCCCTTGTGATCCGGTCTGAGGACCACGGTCAAGCTCTCTTTCGTTTGCAATGTTTGGTTGGACGTCTGCTGGGCCTGCGGCTGCGCCCTCCTCTTCACTGTCCTCTGCGAGGCACTCGGAGGCCTAGGTAAAATCTGCAGTCTGGCTATACGCGAGTCAAAGTTGTTTCTAAGCAGCTTGGCAGCTGTTGCGGCGTCTTGGACCGATGTTTCGTCCACTGCCAAGAGCTTGTCCCCTGGTTGCAGGGCGCCGCATCGGTCCGCAGTGCTCGCTGGCCGCAAGCTTTCGATGTAAACTCCGTTCGGCGTTTCTCTCACGGTCAGACCTAGCTCGCCTGTAATTAATATCATTACAAATACGTCGGTACAGTTTAATTCAAGTCAATCGAATTACCCGAGAGTCCTCGTTCCAGCTGCACCAGCAGGGGGCCAGAGGTGGCTGCCCTGGCCTCGTCCATATTGGCAACGTCGTACTCAATGGTCAGAGAAGCAACAGGGGCATCCGAGCTCCTTCTGAGCGCTCTCTGCGCCTCCGCCAAGGAAAGGCCCCTCAACTCGGTATCGTCCACAGCCAGCAACCTGTCCCCAGGTCTGACTCTTCCTTCTTTCGCTGCAGGTCCGTCCGATTTCACCCCGGTAACCACCAGAGCCTTCGACACGCCACCTCTGAGGGTAACACCTAGACTTCCGCCTTCCCGTTCCACCCGGACCTGAGCAACCTTCGAGGAAACACTGGAAGGGGTTGACGCGGGACCATCCTGGTCGTCGAGCAACAAGAAACTGTGCGGATGATAAGATTGAGGGGAGATCTCGTCCACCCTCGCCGAATCGGAACTGGCGGACGTGGCCACGCTTCCTGGCCGCGCACGGTTCTTGTGCGAGCGCATGGTGGTCAGTCTCAGCGAGCTAAACATCCTCAAAGATCTGCCTTCGGTGTCTTCTGCGTGGCGCTGAGGCTATTTATCGCCCGTTATTACCATTACCATCGTCGAAGAAACGGTAAACTAAATTCCTGCCCACGGTTTCCTGGTTGACATCTTCCCGGAGACACTAGTCGCCCATTCAGACAGTTTCAGCGGACTGCTGAACGTTGAATAAGCTCTGCTCATCGGCATTTATTTCTAGGTTCGGTGTTTTGGGCAAAGACCGCCGGCACCCGGCCCCTCCTTCAACTTATTTCAAGAGCCTCACTTGGGAACCACGTTAGAACCGCAACACTGCCGTTTGATTAAACATCAACTGTGGAACAACGCTTAACGAATGGGTCAACAGTCCCGGCAGGCAGCTAAGCGACAGGGGAACACCTGGGGGAGCAGCAGGTCGCCGCGACGATCGGTGGACTCTTGTTGCTCGCGGGGTAAACAGTACGTCGGTGTCTTTGTTCGCGGATTCGAGGAGTCGTCGTCGAGGCAAACCCGACGCGGAGTAAGCGAGCGGAGAACTGTAACGAGTGGCGATGCCCGTCGAAAATAGCAGCGCGATGTAGGGCCGCAACGCGAAGCGTCGATTCTATTTATAGGGGGCGGCAAAGAGTGCGGCCCTGCGGCCTCCCCGCAGTCGTTGCACCGTCAAATAAGTCTGCACTTCTCGTTAAAAGCATAGATCTCGGGCGTCCGTGTTGCCTCGAGCCTCGTAAACCCGTTCCTTTTCTCTTGGCTCCTTTCTGCGATCGTTACCACCGCGTCTCCCTCAATTTACCAACCCCGATCCTCTTTTATTTCTGGCTGCCGATATCCGCGACGTCAAACGAAATCGCCGCTGCCTACGTGTGCCGTTTCATGCGACGGTTCGATGATCCTAAGACCTTTGAACGATTGCTGAATTGGCCCGCTATATTTCTGTAATCACGTTGGTTCGGGAGTAGGGAGGTTTGTCGAAATGAAAACTCATGTTGCTTCGATTAAACGAGAGTCTCAAAACGTTTTATTAGTAAACGTACAAAATGCTTAATATTGTTTCAATATGAGCGGGACTACGAATCCGTGGTTACAGGGACCATTGACCGATCGGTTTTTGCCGCCTCTTCCTGCGGCATCTCTTTCCTCTCTGAATCTCTCCTCCTTTCAGTTTCTCGTGTTGCTCAGCCTCTTCCCCCAGCTGATTCGATCTCAGCTTCGCGGAACTCTCGCGGCCACCTTTCATCGGTCTCCCTTTTCAATCTTTATTAATTTCCCTTTGAACAGATCTCAGAGACGAGCTGCCCGCGGATCTTTTGCCCCTGCAGAACGATCGTGGTTTTTGGAAAGGGATTAATTGGTAGGTGCGACCCCGGTCTCTAAATGGTTCAATTAAATCAATTAGTCGGCTATTGAGCCGATTAACTTTCTGCTTCCTCGCCGTTTCAATTGGAATCGTTCCCTATCGAGACCTGTATCGTCCACGTGTGCTTCGATATTTATCAAAATTTGCCCTTTAATACTACCACGGGACCAATTCGGATTTCGGATATTTCAGGGATCCACGTGGCGGTGCCCCGGAGTTTTCCTCGACGCGACTTGATTTCGTTGGCCCAATCGTGACGCTCTGCCAATTCCACGGGATGCTAAAGTTAGCGTACAGTCAGCGCGGAGCCAAGTGTGCGACCTGAGAGGAGACAGGGAACGCGAGAAAACGGACGGCCGAGAGGGAGAAAGAGAGTGTGTCACAGACAGTGGGCAGAATGGAAATAGAAAAAGGAGGAGTCGTAGAAAAATAAAGGAAAAGGGAGAGGAGGAAAAAGAAGGTGGAAAGAAACGAAAACACGCGATCCCTTTGGCGAGCAACGGACAGGGGGGCGACGGGAAGAGGGAGAGGTATCATCTGTGGGTGGAAGACGCTCTAGACAGTATCTACCGTGGCCAAAATAATGAACCACTTGGTGGTATTAATAAACCGACCGCGGTGTAACGCTAGACGTTTAGAATAAGCGCGAGACCGCGTTGCAATTAATGCGTCTTGGAGCGTCTTCCGGTGTGTTCGATCGTCGTAATTTCCTTCGAGAGAAGAAACAAAGAAAAAACGCCCTCCCCCCCAAAAATATTCGTACTCAATTAACTAATTCCAGTTTAAGACAATTCGTCCGCTCTTTTATTTAAAACATTATCGTAGCCAACTCTACGGCGGGAACAGAAGCTCCCGCCATGCTTCTTCGTTTTAGGAGGGAACGCTTAAAAAAAAAAAAGAGGCAACAAAAGGTCAAGGTAGAATCGTGGTTCTTCTCTAGGCACTGGAATCCCCTCTACGTCCCACGGAAGGCTAATCTAAATGTTCTATCGACGTAACGCAGCCTCTACGTTATACAAAACCTAGCCCTATCGCTGGTAGCCTGACTCGTGGCGAGTGCAAGCGATTTCAGGAACATCGGACTCTTCGTAGAACCGTTCGCAGAGCTTTTCTTTTTTTTTTCCTGACGAGCGACGTCGTCCTCGCCGGCCCGCTCGAGTCTCAGTCAATTATCCGTCCTGGTAGACTCGAAAGTGGCACCAAGTTCGCCCCCCCCCCCCCGTTTCTCAAGTAAAACCAGTACAACCGTCTCCTCTTTCTTTTCAGAACCACCGTTTACCCATTTATACATCACGCTGAACATTGGTCAACGCGCGAAGCTGTGAAGTTGTGGCACGTCTCTGGTTGCTCCTTCAGTCTGTCGCGTTCGGATTTGTGTACGAGAATCCGCGAAAAACGCCCTGGTCCATAGAAGTCATGATCTGTTCAGGTACGGGTGTTAATCGTGGCCTCTCGGCTGTGAACGCTGTGTCGAAGTATCTGGTGTCTAAGGTATGGTCCAGGGCCGGCTTGAACGGTGCATCTAGCTGCCTTCGCTCCAGCCTGTCCCACGGTAACGACTGCAAAAAGGCAATAATATATCGTTTAATCGAACGATACCAGGATCGATGAAAAATAACGCGGCAATTTTCGACAGGAATTATACTTGGAAAAATGTGTGCATCGCGATCTCGTGACCGGGCAGCCTCTTGCCGGAATCCTTTTCCAGAAGGGCCACCAGTATATCGGTGGAGTCTTGGCTCAGGTATCGAGGTATGAACGGTCTCTCATTGCATATACTCCAAAATAGCTCGTCCTCGTCGCAGCCGGAGAATGGCGACTGTCCCGTGAGCATCTCGTACAGAAGCACGCCGTACGACCACCAGTCCACCGCCTGATTGTATTTCAGTCCCTTTATGATCTGCAATGCGGAAATGTGAACCCTCGGTTAACCGAAAGACGCTAACGAACCGCGCTTCTGGTGTAATTTAAATTTGGAACCGACGCGCGCCGAATATGATTGGAAATATATTCGCACAAATTAATGCACTTACCTCGGGGGCCATGTAGTCGGGCGTGCCGCAGAAGGTGTCGGCGGTTCTGTCCAGGAAAATCTGTAGCTTGCACATTCCGAAATCGGCTATCCTGATGTGCCCCTCGAAATCCAGCAGCACGTTGTCCAACTTCAAGTCCCTGTACACGATTCCTTTCTTGTGCAGGAAATTCAGGCCGGACCAGATCTCCGCCGCGTAGAAACGTGCCCTCGGCTCGGGGAACCGGCCGGACTTCTGTATATGGAACATCAGGTCGCCGCCGTTCAGGTACTCCATCACGAAGAACAAATGGGAGTCGGTTTGGAAGGTGCAGAATAAGTGGCACAGGTACGGATGCCTCGTGGCCAATGTCAGGACCTTCCTCTCGATCAAGGTGCACTCTACGTCGTCGTCTTCGAGGACCACGTCCTTCTTCAGGCATTTCACGGCGTACACGCACTCGGTGCCCCGTAGCTCGGCCAGTAGAACCTTGCCGAAGCTGCCTTTTCCCAAGACCTGGCAGAAAGTAACAACGATTAATGTTTCCGATTGTCTTGCGGACCCGTCGAAACGATTTCATTTCACGTCCGGGTGAATCGTGAAATATTTCAGGTGGATCCGGCAAAGGGAGCGGCGTTTGCCGTGTGAAGTGAGGCAAGGTTTCGTCGCCGGATGGGAAATCAGGTCCGAAACGGCGGAAAATTGGAGCACGGCGGAAAGTTCACGCGTCTAAACCGAGAGTGCCGCACGTGAGAGTACCTTTGGCCCGTTAAAAATAAGGCACTGCGTGGGGTGCTAATTCGAGTGGGTCTATTTGCGTGCGAAACCTCCGCAATATCGGGTCCGTTTTAAACATTACCCCCCTATAAATTTGTCCATTGATAAACAACAAACAAACACGAGGGGACGGCCGTCCCGTTAATCCCGCGCGTTACGTCCGCGCCTATTCTACGCGAGTCTTGTTATTGTCGGACGGTAAACTGTTTGTTTTCGCGGGGATGTAGCGCGTTGTTTGGCATTTCAACCGCGTCGGAGCGATCGTAAACTGGCGGATCGAACGTCCGCACCTCCGCGTCTGGATCATTTCGCGGCAAGGCCCCTCGTGAATCAAGTCTAGTTCACGCGACGTAAACACACACGTGATCCGGATTGGTTTTCGGCGTGGCAAGCCAAGGGCAGCTCGTACATCGCCGAAAGTTATAGCCGTGAATAATCGGGAACACCCCCGATAAAAGAGTAACCCTTTGGCCGAGCCACGAACCGTCGCGGTATAATTCCTGCATCCCGTTTAGTTTCTACTGCTCTTCGAGCGAACGAGCTGTTTCCTTAGTGAGAGACGTTTACACCTTTCCAGGTACCGGCTCGCGAAACGTTACAACTCTTTGCCCCCCCCCCCCCCCCCCCGTTCTAAATTTTTAGGGAGCATTGGTGTAATGGAAGGAAAACAGGCTGGCGTAAACGAGATCGGTCGGCGTCGTCTACGACGGATAATTTCGAGAGTTTCGTCAGCGAAATTTTCAACCGGGACCTTGGCAGAGACTTAAGAGTCGCACGTGTCGAGGTAAACGCGGTCATCGCTGCTAAAAACCGCCGGGGAACATTCGGAACGGCCGAAGGTATTGCAACGGTTACTCACTTTGAGGAATTGAAAGTCCGTTACGGCGTATTTCTTGAACCTAGGTAAATTCGTGGCCGGCGGCGTTATCCTTCCGCTGGGGAAATGATCCGAGGAGTCCGAATTCCTCTGCGTGTCCGACGATTGCGACGGGGCTGTGGAACGGAGGAAAAGAGAGAAAAAAAACGCAACTCATTAATCAACCCCCTAACTGCAGCGGTCAATCGTGTTACGGTTAGTAGCCTTATTCTGCCAGCCATAGAGGAATTCGTCTTGCAATACTTGCGGCGTTTCCTTTCCAAGGTTTCAGGATGCGAATGCCTCCCCTGGATCGCCGAACGATACTTACTGATCGCAAGGTGCAAAAGGGACAGAGGACAAGCGCCGATCGAACAAGACTGTCGTCTATTTGTAGAATACTGTACGATTACGTTGGATCTTCTTCCGGGATCTCCGCGAGCCAACGAGTACCAAGTTGCTCGGATGTTCGTCGAATCTCGATTAATAATCGCATTAATTGTCGATTCATCTCTGGCACGTAAACGCGCTGGATCTTGGCCTGCTAGAGTTTCTCGAAAATAGAGCTGACCGTCCTATGACGCGCAGGACTCGAGGAAACAAACACGAGTGACCGATTAGGACACAAGCAGGAGGAACGGGAGGGGGGGGCGTGTAGATATCAGGTACGGATTTAACGATGATACCGTTCCATTTCAGTGGGATTACAGTGTCGTCCATCAGATTATTTAGTGAGCACATACAGCGAATGGATTTATGATAGCCGCGTGGAATCTCGTCGGAGTCATAGATGAATGCACTCCTCGGGCCGGCCAAGTCCGACCAGTTGGCCAAATTTTAAGATCGAATTCAAGACCGGCAACAAACAGCGAAAACACCACAAAAAAAAAATGCTTGTACAGGAGGATCGGTTTGCTTTTTTTTCAATTAAAAATTTGTTTCAACACTTGGTCAATTTTGCCCTGCAATCCTTCTCCATTTCTGTTTTAGCGAGTGTGAACAATTAACTCACCCTTCTTGAGTGCCTGCAATGCTTCGGCCACGAGCTTTTGATTCAATCCGCAAAGATTTCCTGTAAGTTTCTCGCACTTCTTGTGACAGGCCATGTCGCAATCTGTTTTTAAATATTCCGGATCTTAATGTGTATAATTTTTTTATCGGCCAACTTTGATGCACCTTGTCGGGGTTGCTTTTTAAATGTATTTGTATGAAAGAAAATATTTATTTTACTCGTGAACAGCGTGACCGGGCGGTTCTTCGTCTACTGTCATCCAATCAACCCATCACCATCCATCTAAATTTATCTTGAAACTTTTGTTTGCAGTGGCTGCATTATGAAGCCTAGCATATTGTTATGAAATCGCGCCACTACTTATAAATAGTACCCACGATGTTCAAAGCCACTTAGACCAGCCTTACATCAAGATACGGGCGAATAATTAAATTGTCCTCTTCTTTTTTCTATCAATCATCGCTGTATCAAGATTTAAAGCCAACAGCTGATCGGTCACGTGTTTACAGGAGCATTGACACAAAGGGGTGTAATTCGTGGCCTCATTAATGGTCCCACTACTTCCGGTAAACAAAGTGGCGAACAGTGTCGTTGACTCTGCGACAACGCGCTTATGTAACGTCGAGGAACTACCTGCACGTCTACAATCGGAGCACTCGATCGAGCTTTTCAATTAGAAATCGTGACCGGACTCGAAACGATGGCGTATCTCTTCAAGATTCCATGCAGAATACGGGGTATGGATGAGAGAGAAATTTGCATATTAGTCGACGGAAGCGTAAAAGACCAAACAAGAAGAATGCTGTTAAATGTAAAGAAAAACAAAAAAAAGTTCAGGGTTAGATACGAACATATACCACCCACACTCGGGGAAGACAAGAAATATTCACGAATCCGCTCTAAACTTTCTGGCAGCTCGGTTAAACAGAAATCCTGAGGCAAGGCAAACGCAAAAAACCGGAATTGCGCAACTCGTGTGCACCAACAAGCGATCCAAAAATACTGTCGGATAAGTACTGGATATCCTTGGCGAGCCATCGAAGCCGGAGTCGTTGCTCCTGGTGGAGTTCATCCTTTTGTGTTCCGGGTCGTCGTCGAGTTCTGTGCACGTGGACCCGCTGCTCTCCGTGGTAGCAGTGCTGGTTGTACTTCCGGTACTGTCGCTGCTCATCGACGGTGTCCTCGATTGGTGTTTTTTCCTCTTGATCTTTGCCCGACGAACTTTGGACAAGTCTCTAGGCGTGGCGGTTAGCAACGCCGATGGTGTTGTATAGAACATCCTCATGAGATCGATCGGTCGTGGACCAGGCGCGTTCTTTGGACTGGTCCTGGCGGAATTCTTTGCTTCCGGTGGCTTCAGGCTCTCCACAGTTTTGGAGGAACTCTTCTTGGACTCTTTGCCGTTTTTCTTGGACTCCTTCTTGGTGGAGCTCTTCTTCGTCGTGGAGACCTTCTTCTTTCTCACCACTTTCTTCTTTTTCGAGGACTCCGGAGTGTCCTCCGGGCTGCACGCCACACTTGCGTCCTTAGAGGGAACCGGAGTGACGTCTTTCTCCGCCTCGTTGACGTTAGATAGATCACTGTGTTTGCTCCACTTGGAAATTTTGAATAGTCCAGCCTCCGGCCACTCGTTGGTAGGAGTTTTCGGCTCGTCCTCGTCGTCCTGGTTCGGGGAGTCCAATTTAGTCGGCGTCGGTGTTCCCACGATATTTATCAGAGGCAACGAGATCTCTGAAACGGGGGTCGATAAGTCGGAGGCAAGTACAGCGGTGTCCGGGGTACTGGTTTCAGATTTAAAGGAAATGGTAGAAGCCTCCGAGTCCTCTCTCTTCAAGGGAGCCCTCTTAACAGTCGAATACGTCTGGTTGGAACCTTGATCAATGATAATGGACAGGTTCGTCTTCTTCTTCAATCGTTTCTTCGGCGCGGTATCGCTCTTATCAGTCTCCGAGTTTTCCACGACGGCTGGTAGCGTCTCGGGGGTTGACACTCTTTGCTCGGTCTTGGGTTTCGGCGGCACCGACACGGTCTTCGGCTCCTCCTCGATTACGGGGATATTACCGAGCACGGCTGGCAGAGCGGCGACGCTTATTTTAGGATCGGTCTCTTTTTTCTTGTCCAGTTGCTCGCCGAGGTTCTCGA
This sequence comes from Nomada lathburiana, assembly GCA_963667235.1. NCBI lineage: Eukaryota > Metazoa > Arthropoda > Insecta > Hymenoptera > Apidae > Nomada > Nomada lathburiana. Next base: position 20,348,472 of record OY763899.1, on the reverse strand, counting down.
CCGTCCGATCCGACTCTGTACTCTCGGAATTGGCGAAACTGAATCCCTTGCTCGCCGTTTTCGTTACTTGGGGACTCTCCGGGCCTCTGATCTCGTTCCAAAAGTCGATCGACTCTGTGGACGTGCTTTTGAACAGGGCGCCACTCTCGCCGTTCATCGCTGGCTTCTCCAGGGGCATTTTGCTCGCCGAACTTTCGTCCAAGGACGCGGATTGTTTCGCGGACTTGGAGCCCTTAAGTTTCTTTGTTAAAACGGTTTGCGAATCCGCGCTGATACTTCGGTTCAGTGGAACACTGCTCTCCGCGGGGCCGACGACTTTGGAAAGCTTCTTACCCCACGGGATCTTGGCCTCTTTGCCCTCGGTCTTCTTCAACGCCACTTTGTCCGCCACTTTGTTCTCCACTTTGCTCGCCTCGGTCTTCTTCGCGACAGATTTGAAGGACAATCTCGAAGCCTCTTCATTACTTTCATCTCCTATCTTTTCCACACTATTTCCCCTCGCCTTGTTACTCTTGCCATCGTCCACCATCGGTCTTTCTACCACCTCCCCGTTGCTTTTCTCAGACGATCGATTCCTCTTCGTATCACTCCTCGAGCCCTCTGGCGAGGTCGTCTTGGTCACGAGTTTCTCTGTTGCATCATCGGTGGAAGAGGAAACCTTTGCTGACAAGTTGCTTTTCCTCGGGGATTCTTCGGGGCAGCTGTTCGGCGCACCGGGTGTACTCGTTGCGGAGGCGTTCTTCAAGGTCACGGCTTTGCTCACCTCCTTTCCCGGCAACGAAGATGCGACGTCCTCGTCACGCTCGACTTTCGTCGGCATTGCCAGGCGCTCCGGCTCTCGTAACGAACGCTTTGGCGCTTCTACGGCATTATTTTCATCCGTATTAATTTTAGACGCTTTTGGCAGCCCGTCTTCGGTCGATGGAAGCGCTGCACTGGCGCTGTGCTCGCTCGCTAACGGGTCAACACTTTGCATCGCGGGCCTCTCTTCAACCCTTTTCTTCGTGGTCGCTCGGTCAACATTCTTCGTCGTCGGAGCGTTAGGTGACTTTGGAGATTCTGGAAGCTTCTGGTCGTTCTTCGACGGCGAGATTTCGGGTGCTTTCTGCGCGTCTCCTTTCTTCAGTTTCGGAGGAACCTTGCCCTTGCCGGGACTCTTCGGTTTCACGTCTGCAGAATCCTTTTCGTTCAACGGTTCCCGTTCATTCTCCACTTTTGCTCCATTGGTAACGTTCTCGATTTCTCGTTTCAGGGGATCGTTCTTCAAGGTTTCCGGGGGCGTCTTCACGGTGAAGTACACGCTGTTCCTCGAAGTGTCTTTCACGTAGGGCCTCTTCACGGGCAGCACGATTTCCGTCTCGGATTCTTCCCCGTTGCGGCGCTCGTCGACCCGACACGCGGCCATTTTCCTGGGCACAGGGATCTTCACGCTTTCCCTAAACTGTTCGACGACACCGCCGTTCACCCACAGGGTCGATAGATCCCCGACGCTGTTGCTAGCCTCGATCTTGAAAATCTGCGGCGTCGAACACGCTTCTGCCCGTTTCTCCTCGTTTTCGCCGGCCTGTAGATCAGCAGAAACGTCACTGGAGACACTCGATCCGTCGACGTCCTCAGTCGGCGAAGGCTTCTCGATGCTCTTCTTTCTCTTCTTCAGCTTCTTCAGGGTCTTTCTCATCTTCTGGGCGGCCGCCTCCTCCTCGCCCTGAGGCGCAACCTCGCCGTCCGCATTCCCGAAGAAGCCAGCCGCTGTCCTCGGCCCTCCCGGCGCTCCCTTTTTAATCAGGGTACCACGACGGACCTCGTTCTGTATCTCAGCCTGCTCCTCGGCGACCAAAGTGTCGAGGACCTTCGCCTGGACCTGCGCATAGGCGACTTCCCTCTCTATCTGCTCGGGATCCAATTGTACGTCCGCCGAGGACCTTCTTCTGGTGAATCGTCTGGTAATTCTGCTTGTTATCGGCTCCGTGTCGTCTTCCTCCTCTCTGTCCGGACTAAATTGATGGGACAGCTGCAGGGGCTTCTCATCCTCGTCCAGCCTTTTCTCCTTGATCAGGAATTTCTCGACCAACAGTTCGCCGACCGATTTCTCGTGTCTCTCGTTGTGCTTTCGCAGGGCAGGATTATCCTTCAGTGCTTGACTTCTGATCTTAATGGTCGGCCTGTCCCGGCGCAATCGGTTCCGCGGACGGTTCCCATCCTCCGGCAGGATCCTGGGCGTCGAAACGTCGATGTCCGCGGTGTCGACGACTCGCCTGGGCCTGGCGGGCAGCGTCACCGGGGAGTACCGACGGAGTGTGGTCAGCGGAGACTCGGTGATCGTCGACAGGTGCGGCGAGTAGCGGGACAGCGGTGTGTGAAACGGTCTACGCGAATAACACGATGTACTTCCAGTTGCAGAGCAACCCGGAAGCTTCCCTGGTGGCTTCTTAAATTTCGTACTAGTTATGGAATTGATGGAACTTGGATTAAGGAGAGCCTGGGTGTACCGCGTGTTTGTGGACGGACTAAAGGCGAGAGAAAACATAGAAAAATTGGTATTACAAGTGGCAACGAAAAGAAATTGAAAAAAAAAAAAATGATACGAGAAGAATGTTCTAAGTGGTTAATCGTGTCTTCCATTGCAGGCGGTGTGGATCGCGAAACTATAGGATCCACTGGCGTAACAAACTCCACGATTGCATCGACCCAGTGCCAGCGACCCGTTATAGCCGTGCATTACGTTGCAAAAGGGAAGCGCATCGCGAACACTTGTTACGCGCGTTACTGAACTCGTTCCCTCTCGATTTGGCTCGGCCATGGCCACCAACGATTGACAGGCTTCGATTCATGAATCGATCATCGGCATCCGATCGGTTTCGCGACGACAAACGAGCGGCGATCGGCCGCGCGCTTCTTCGATGTCCGACATCGCGAAACGAGAAATCCATATACCCCCCTCTGCTCTTTTACAATCGGAAATTCGCAATGGGAACAGCGTTCCGAAGCTGGCCGCGCGAGGCCAACGCGACGTATCGTTCATCCCGCCAGTACGTGAAGAGTCCGAGCTTGATTGCGGGTTTCGGTGAAAGATTTTTTGGCAGTGCAACGCGGGCACGTCGGGGTTTTTATCACGTGCAAAGTACGCGTCCAGACGGCTGCTATTTTTAAAGCCCCGATATTTTCGTGGATTCCGTCCGTTGTTCGCGGCGCGTTTGATTTATTTCGCGGCGCGGGCCGGTCGATTATTATTCGGTCGCCCGGGATTGCGCTAATGAGTCGCGGAGATTTGACGGATCGCGTGTCATAACCGCGGCTTCGCCAAAATTTCGAACAACGTTCTGGCGGCGGCTATTCTAGCCGCGGTGGATATGCACGCGACGGCCTCGCAACCGGGATGTCGTTGCTCGTGGGAACCCTCTTTCGCCCATTTGGACTGATCGAAGGGAAACTGGGAAGTGCGTTCGCTATTTCGAGCGTGATGCGTCTTTGTTGAACGCGGACGTTTGCGTTCACGTAACTGTCCACCAGAGAAGCCTCCGTGACGTCGAGCGCCACTCCAAGAACGATGATCCGCGATGGAAAAGCGACGGAGGGAAAGAAAGCGGAGAAAGGGACCGTTTCCCGGAACGCTATTTCTGTGAAAGCTATTTGGACCAGCGGGCATGGAAAGATGGAGGAAAAATTCGGCCCGAGGGACGTGGCTCCCTAGCATTTCACGTAAAGATCGCACGCTCTTTTAGGGACAAAGGTCGGTTGACAAAAATGAACAGAGGCGAAGTTCTGTTTGGCTGTCCTGCCGGAAGAGATTTCCCTCGATTCGGAGGGAAACACAGCGAAGCGATATTTTTTGAAGAGCGGAAACGGAGCGCTTATGATGAAAGAAAAAAAAAACCCCGAACGTAAACAAAGTATGCCCCGCACGATCTATAAAAAGATGGAGCGACCCGTAGGTGCGCAAAAATCCCTCCTTCGAAAAATACCTTGAGCGCCGGAACGAAAAGGGGAACGAAAAACTGACCGGGACATTTTCACATCGATCTGCCGATTGTTCGAAGAATTGTTGGATATGATGAGGAGAGGCTTACCGTGGTGCACCAGTCATCAGCGAACTGTGGGTGGCGAAGGCACCCCCATAGTAGTAGGGCAACCCGTCCCCGTAGTAGGGCATCGTGACGGCTATTATCCGAGGGGTTTCACGTGTTCAGAGACGCGGTGATTCTCGCAGGTCCGCAGAGGAAAGGCGAACGGAACGCGCGAGCTTAGACACGAGCGGTTCGATGCTCTCGGAGGCGACTGAGCCGCGGTACCGGATCGCCGGCGAACGCGTTCTCAGGTGTTCGACGTGCCGTTCTCACGGCTCAGGGAGCCAACACCGACTGAGTCTAAGCCAGCGACCCGGTGTAATAATAGAAGTCTAGTATATGAGGCTTCCTAGCGACTAACTATACTAGCTGGACTCTAATAACCCGTGCAGCGTCTCCACCGCGGACTCTCAGGCAAATATTTGCTGGATTGTGACGCTCGTCGTGGCCACAGATTCTTCGAACGAATTAAGACGATCCACGGCGCCGTGGATCACCGCCGATCTATCAGCGACGTCGGCAATTGTTTCATTATTTCGGGGGAAATTAAATGAATTCCGCAGGCTCCTTCTGTTTACCGTTGGCAATGGCTGGCCGCGAGTTACAGTTCGATTACGGGCACACCTCACTGTCACGCTGTTAGAGGGGGAAAAAAAAGTGCAAAAGGCAGAAGCTGAACCGCATGCAGGACGAGCCACGATTTCTTGCCGTTGTCTCTGCGAGTCGTGTGAAACCGCGAATTTATGTGTCAGCGGGGCCACACGTTTTCGCGGTGTTTCGCATTCGAGCACCGCGCCAAAACCTTCTTTTCTTGGTGTCTATTGTTGTTTGTTCAGGGAATCTTAGAAATAGCCAACGAATGGGCAACGAATTCTATTTCGAGTTGAATGGGCAACTTAATTTGTATTTATGTTTTGCAGTAAAATTGAAATGAACGAACCGTTCGCCGAAGGTGCATCAAAGTGGGGAACGTAATTTTTTTTTTTTTTTTTTTTTTTTTTTACTACTTACCGTCACATCGGAGACCCTGTCGGAACAGACCATAAAACATGGAACCGCAATGATCGCAAAAAGTCGGCGACATAAAAGTGTGCAGCCGAAACCTGTGAGGCACATCTACCTTGAAACGCTCCCTCAAGTACTGCCATTGAACAAGTATCAACAGAATTAGAACGTTACTGCGTGGGAGTGTGCATTGCGTTACTTTCAACAAATAGCATAAACGTGCACGTAGCGGGCCGTCGGAAGCGGAAAATGCGCGACCATTTCCTCTAAAAATAAGTATCAGAAAAAGCAAAGAAATCGAATTGAACAGGTCTGCTTCTAACAGCGAACGTGCGCTCCTATTTCAGATTTATTCGGAGGCTGCTGGAGGTGTCCTGCATCTCGGGACAATCGGAATTCGGCGCGTCCCTGGTTGCGTCGTGGGAAAATATTTGCACGCGTGTAGCGTAGAAATAGATATAAATTTCGACATAGGAGGAAGCGTCAGTAGGCGTCTTGTTTCCCACGGTATGAAAACGCAAGAATTTCCGGACGCGGCATTGAGCAAATAAGCAAGCATGGTTCAACCGACGTTTGATTAAATTCGAACCGCCTTTGGGCTTTCGGCGACAAGAAGCAGGCAAACGCGTGGGCACTCGTTCCACGCGAATCAGGCAAAGAGAGAAGACGAAAATGCGACATTCGTCCGTGAATTTTTCACCGAGAACAAGGCCTGGGGGGGGGGGGGGGATTGTAAAAATTGTAAAAAGCGGATGCACTTACTATCGTGTTCTCGGATTCTCTGCCGCTCTCCGGACACTTGGTTAACAATTTATCGTGGCACTTCTTGTGCACCGCCGTTTGGCAGGCTGTAACGCAGGGTGGAATATTAATAGAGTTGCAACGTGTACACGTGGCGCGGCTTTGGAGACGGAGAAAACCGCGGCCTGCGATTTAATATTTACCTTGGCACTGGTACCCTTGCTTCCCGAAACCCCTGCGACAGAGAGCACACTTCAGATTAATTGGAGAACACACCGCGATCGGGGAAATCGTTGGCCGATACTTGAATAATGTGGAAGCACAACGGAAACTATTTTTAGACGTCTTGCGCGTATATCGTCGTTTTCGCTGCTCTTTTATGATAAATCGAGACGCTTCTCTGTTAGGGCGCGAACGTTGCCGATAAAACGCACATCTACTGGCTATCTCTTATTCCCTCCAACATGTTTCTAACTTTTTTTTTTTTTGTTAATTTTTTTTTTGTTTCTTATTCATCGTTCAGGTGTTTTACCAGAGGAAGTCCTTGCAGAGGGTGCAGAAGGTCGGCAATCTGAAGAACTTTGCGACCAGTTTGTGACCACGTACTACGTGCACCTTGTTCTGTTTCACCGCTCCTCTTCTTCTTGTAATCGCGCCGCCCCCGGCGTTATTCTTTTCGCGCGGAGGCGACACCGATGCGGCCGCAATGTCCCTTCGGGGAACCCTGGTCTTGTAGACGTACGTCTTGCCCGAGGACGTCGTGGGCGGAAGATCTACCGGGCTTAATATTGGAATTCTTGTTCTGGAAACGCACCATTTTATCTTTCATTTTTAAATAATACTTTCGTTCGGCATTTCACCCGATCAATTCGCGGCCATTATTGCAGATCCACCAAATATTCTTTGCGGCTACATCTTCGAGCAATTAGATGGTTTACAGTGAATGAAAAATACCTCGAACGGAGTTAACAAGTATATCCTCTATTAGTTTCTACGCTACTGGCAAGTCTAATATTATACCAAGCAGATGATTAATAGTAATTAACAATAATTTACGATAATGCTGAAATGTTCCAGACAAATACGTTCAATTGGCAAATCATTTGCAGGCAATTACTAACTTGCTGGATTCGATACGCCCTAAAAATGTCCACTTTACAATTGAATCGATTGACGAAGCTGTCGGAAGCTTTACCTACCGAATGGCTCACCTGTAAGTGTATCCTTCCGCGCCCACGCGAGCCTGCGGGCTCCTGTGGGCCGCGGAGGACTTCTGACCGGAACCGGAACCACCGCCAGCGTTGCGCCTCTTTGCGTGGGCACCGCCGGTGAACATCATCTTCAACCTGTTCGCTTCAGCCGCCTTCCCTATCGACGTGACCACGCCAATTTCTTCGCGATCGAGAGAGGCTGACCGTTGGGTTTCTTCTAGGTCATAAACGACACTGGTGTTTGGCACGCCGAAAGTCTGCGATTCAGTCCTCCGAATCTTCTCGCGTCTGATCGTAGGTGCTATCTTTTCAGTTTTCCGCCCTGTGACGCTCGAATTCCGGAGCACCTCGACGCGTAATGCCAGAAGAATTCTCGCCCGTCAGCCAGCAGCATCTTCGTTCCCGTGTGCCGCGAACGAGGCATCGATCGTTTCCGGTCGATCAATATATATTCACTGTTCCTCGGTGAAGAAACACGGGGCCGAGTGTGTCGCATCTTCGGCGAGATTAACAGCGATCGTGGGCCACATTCTGCGAAGTAGGTCAGGCGGAAAGACCACGATTTTTGTGAATCGGTTTCGAGGGTATAGATACAGTACTAATGCTCGATAGTTGCGGGAACCACGCGGAAGTTGCCGCCAGAACATTTCATGGGACAAACGTGGAAAACACTTGTACACCTTCTATCACAACGAGGGACACGAAAGCTGTGCTCTAGAGATGTTCAAACGTCAGCTACGCGCTTTTTAATTGACTGCCAGCCACTCCGGATGTTGCCGCACTCGAGGAAGTCTCCTCCGGTTTCTGGAACTCGTGACCGCGCACACACGGCCGACACGATTCGGTCACACAGTTGAATAGGAGGCCATGGATCATCGGGTGGATGTTGATGAATACAGGAACTGGATTTTGACGCCTAAAACGTTGTGTAGCTTTGCACGAAACTCTCGAATCTATTAATATCAGCCTGTTGAATGCCGCCGGCCATCGGTTCGGGTAGCGCCGCAGGCGGAAAATATTTTAGAACGCGTGGTCGAACGCATCTTCCAGCCTGGAAAGGCAATTTTCATTCCGAAGAAAAAAAAACATGCGATCTATCGGAGCGGAATTTTTGTTCGTTCGCGATTTTACTGAAATCGCCACGAGTTGCAGGGGTGAAATGAAAACGCCATGAGGTTTGTTTTTTTTTTTTTTTTATGCAAACGTTTGTATTTCTTTTCGTGTAATTAACGATGTGTACAGTGGAGCTGGTTTCTGTACATATCGAGTACAGAGAAAACGATCGATTATTACTCGTAGTTTGTATGTTGGATAGCGATTCTTATTCTTCAAGCAATGTCTTTTGCTTTTCCGTTAGCGCGTGTCGCGTCAAGGGCTATTTTATGACTCGCCCTCGGTTCTTTCTCGTAAGATCAAACGGACCGTCGTGTCGATAAATATGGCGAAGCACAAATGAAATAGTGAAGCCGCCTCGGATACAGCTTTCTCACATTATTGACACACTCGAGCTCGACGGGGAAATGGTCGGTTTTCCTGGCGCTATATACAACTAAAGTAAAATACAGGTAGTTACAGTTTCGACCGCAGTTTTACACATTGTGCGTTCTGCAACAGAGTCTCTTTCCTCGTCGATGGTTCTCGTGTATCGGGCTGTTGCTTTCGCTGCTAAGCTACGTGTTAAATAACGAAACTAACAGTAACGTTCTTAAAAAGTACATTATTTATATATTTATATATATATATTTATATTTATATATAGCGGACAAGGAATAGAATTCTAAATCGATACGAATATCGCTATGATAAAAGTCGTGATGTTCCCTGCAAAGGGACAGAGAGAAAGAGAGATTGATAACTGAAAGCTAAATCGCTGTTCTTCTTGCATGTTTGCAACAGTTCCATGATTGTGTTCTTGTTCGGTATTATGCTATTATTAAAAATTCCTAGCTAGTGGTTTCGTCACTTGATATCATTAAAAAACGTCGCGCGAAACCCGCGTAATAGAATTGGGAATGATTACAAAATATGCGAGAAAGAATTCTACAACCGTACGAGAGCTACGACCGCGATATTCGCTTCTTCCTTTTTGTTTTCGTCTTGACAGAATTGGTGCACCACGGAATATTGATCTAGAATTTCTTAGGGAAAGCGCAAATCATAGCCGTTGTATTGTTTATGTATACTCTAGTGAGATAGGGCCTGATAATGTTGACGATGTTTCCCAAATATTTCCTCACGCGTTAGCAACCTCCGTGTCGCGTAAATTCGGTTGGTAAAGGGCGAATAGCTCGCATGGACAATTAATCGATTGTCAGTGATCGGTCGCTAGTTTCTTGGGCTGGCGTTCCTGTGCGCGTTTCAACCGTTGCTGCAGCAGGTTGTGAAGCTGCTCCACTTCTTTAGGTGCGGCCTGGACAATGAAAATTCTGATGGTCCCTTGAACGTCCATCGCCGTTAGTCTTAAAGATTTAGGCGCGGCCCTTTCCGCAGTCATCCCGGGCCACACTTTTGTGTTTAGGATTAATCTTTGTGTGCCTGCGGTGCGGCCTACCAGACGCGATTCTTCGTCACGGTCGTTCAATCTCAAGGTACCTCTGCCCCTCTCTTGCCAGCCGCCGCTGGCCTGAGTGACGAAAGATATGTATTATTAGTCGAATGATTACTTTATAGAACGAAAATTGCAGTCAATTATTACGTTTGTACGTACCTTGTCAAATGCAAAGAATTTACAGTTAACCTGAAGAACATTCGTCTCTCCCTCTTCACCGGTTAGTGGCGTCACTTGGTTGTACTTTCTCTTGTTCGCCCGATTTGCTTCCTCCAGTTCATGTGCAGCTTCCGTTAGCGTTAGACCTGGCCGAGAAATGGGACGGCATGCCGCAGAAGCGTTCGAGAATAGAAGCTCCGTGGATCCGTTTTCATTTGTGCTTTCTTCCTTCTTGTCCTCCCTCTCGGTTTTCTCCGAGTTCTCTGCGTCGTTTGCAATCATAACGCGTTCCTGCAGATTCTGACCGAAGACAAAGTTCGGTTCCGAGGCACAGGGCGCCACAGTATTATTTACAGTGTCTTTCGCGCTGGCACCCAGCATAAGGAAAGTAGGCTTCAACTCCTCGGCTGATTTTTCTTCGCTTTTAGTTTCTTTTGCCTCGCTCTTAGTTTCCATTGCATCGTTGTTTTCTTCCTTCTCTTCGCTCTTCTCTTCCTCTTCCTTCTCTTTGTCCTCTTTGTCTACCTGCCCGTCTGCTTTGTTATTCTGCTTTACGGACTCGTTCTTCTCGTCTGTAAACTTCTCCGGGATTTTTGTGAACGGATTCTGAAACTTTGCAGGTTGTAGAATGGATTTATTGGCGGTTTGATTGTTCGTCACTGTTGATAATTGCGAAGGCCATAGTATGGAAGATCTCCTTCTCTTTGCCATAGATTTGGAGAAGTCTGTGCCTCCGAACGAACTTCCAAACTTTGACGCAGCCAACACCGGCTTGTGCGAACTTGACGGCGATTCTTGAATGTTGTTCGCCGTTGAGGGGCTCTCCATTTCTTCTGAAACAACGTAGGTTTTTCGCTACAGTACCCTATGTATGCTCCTATAATATAACCTATATTAACCTATGCATTAAACGATGCAAGTTTATTTTGATACGCAAGTTTGTTTTCAGAGTAACGGTAAACTTATGTAGAACGATTGGTATCTGAACAAATATCGCGGCAGAAGCAGTCAAAAATGTTGCGCGTTCAAAGGAAACAGAAACATAGTGTATTTACCACTCGTAGAATTTTCAGGCGAATCTTCCGGCGACTCGTGCGGTGGATCTACCTTTAAAACATACGATGGTCTATTCGTATCTTCTTTGTTTTCTGCGTGAAAGACAAAGAAAACAATTAAAATGATTGTCAAACAGCGTTATTTCGTTAATCTGTCGTAGCACTCGTTCAAATAAATATTGCGGAAAACGGGGAAGAAGATACGTCTATCTCGTGAAAACACGGCAATTTCGGGGACCATAACATTCTGAAGATTTTCAATGGTTACAATTTACTGAATTCTGCAGCATTTATTAATAGTTTCCTATTTAAGTAAAGAATCACAAAACGCACCCTTGCAATCCGCCATTTTTTACGTGGTGTGTTTCGATGGCGCCATCTAGTCGTATCGTTTGGAAATGAAAAAAATCTTTTACAACGCGCCCATACATTTTCTGACATTTTGCACAATCATGTTTATTATTATTCTGCTTCTTTTTGATGTGAGAACTTGATGGTACAGAATGAATACAGCGTTTCGTATGTGATTCAACGAAATTTGCAAAAGATACGCAGTCGTTTATTAGTCGCCAAGCTCGGGTAACCTTAATTTATGAATCATCGTTTATAAAAATATTGTTCAAGCCGCCAACTGTTGTTGATCATAAATATACTTGGAACAACGATGGAAAATATCGTATTAAGTCCTTAATCTCTCGAGGTCTGATTTAAATGAAACTTTTTAAACGCAAAATACGAAGACCAAGAACAGATCTTTCATACGTTTTTTCAAACAAGAGTGGACTCTCCATTCGGCAGCCAAGAATCGTGCAATCGTATTTGTACAACGCACTGGTTTTACTTTTATGATCTTTCTGTTAACGTTATCAGCACGATTCTGATAACAATTAATCATTCGATTTTCAGGGGGTCATAGGTCCTTTCGTGCCCCAAAAGTTGTTGGTAGTGTGGGCGTATTATGCGAAAAGACGGGAGTGGGAGAACCATAATCGATTGTACTTTTCAGCAGACATTGTGTAGTAGATCCGTAGCTGTGCAACAGGACGAGTGTCGAATTCGTTGTATTTTAACTTTTGCGACTTTTGTTCACCGTTAAAAGCACAATGTCTCTGGAGGAAGTAAGTGCCTTTGCATCCGTTACTGTTTCAATCAACGTAACCTCAGTATTTTATTATAGTCATTTAACAGTATCCTCCGGTACTCGATACATTCACCCGGGCTTATTTTAAAGAATTCTGACATATTTTCTGCTTCTAGAAATTCCAGAAGTCCGCAGAAGAAGTGAAGGAGCTGATCGCTCAGCCTTCGGATGCCGAGTTACTTCAATTGTACGGGCTGTACAAACAAGCAACTGTTGGCGACTGCAATACAAGTACGTAAGAAAATGCGCCACAATATCTTAACAATATCTACTGTATTTTATCCGATTCTATTCACTCGAAGAAAGCATTAAGAATGCCTTGACCTTTGGACTTGTGATACAAGTATATAACTTGTACAAATGACTTTTGTACTTTGGCCCCTCTTGATTCACTAATTTGCAATGCTAATTATATCCCCAATACTAATACGCATACTGGAAGCCAGGCAAATAATGAAATATCCCTGTGCTGTTTTGGGACCGAATCTTAGGTATAATTATATCGGCACAGTTTAACGTTTATGTACTTCCTAAGGAACGATTCCTGATTGTTTTAGCGAGACCAGGCTTGCTAGACTTTAAGGGCAAAGCCAAATGGGATGCGTGGGATCGCTTGAGGGGCGAGACTACAAAGAGTGCGCAAGAACAGTACATTCTGAAGGTGGAAGAATTGATAACCACCATTGGGAAGAAGTAATTAAAAATATCGTGGCTTTTTTTAATGGAATTTTTACCAAGTTCTACAGTTTCTATATATTCTAATCATTGTGCAATGTATTTTTCATACTTTTATACCGTGGTGCTGTAGTTGCAAAAAGTTTCTCAACGATTCTTTGAATAATTGTTTTTTTTATATTGAAGTAACCGATTCAGAGTCGTTTCTAGATACATAAGATATGAACTATACTATTGTAAAAGGAATTGATATATCGAATGGACGAATGTGGCTAAAGTTTTGTATCGTGCTAGCTGATTTTATTTCGCTATCACTTGTACGGTATATACAACGCCGATGTGTTGACCCCAGATGAGCCACGTATGCATTATTTGTTCACCGACACGCAATTGTTAACGTACACAACAATCTTTTCGAATACATATACACGATTTTTCAATACCACATCGAAGCGCATAATTATGAAAGTATTAAAAACAAAACAAATGTTTCCTTTTAGAAATTTTTCTGTACATTGTTCGTTCACCCCCTTTGCATAATAACCAATCTGTCTGAGAAGGCGAAGTCTGTATTGCACGAAATACTATTATTTTCATAAAGCTATTCTCGATGGAACCAAAAAAAAAAAAGAAAAAAAATGAAATAAAAGTATGGATGACTTTATTGAATCAAACGTTTCGATGGAATATCCCCTCTGAAATACTGTCATCATCGAAATAAACCATTAAAATTATGAGATGAGAAATGGTGTTGGATGTCGACAGAGAGCAATGAAATATATTAGTGTACATCAATAATGTATTTCTCTTCTTCACGTAAGTTTAACATTTCTTTTCTTATCATTATATACACATACACAGGAAACTAAGAGAAACAAATAGGATTACGACACTTGAATTTGCTTGTATGGGAAAGATTTCCGCAACAGAGAAAACTTGGCCCTGCATGTATGTACGTGGTGCTAAAAGAGGAACACATTTCTTTCCATCGTGTATGTTTCGCCACGGGTCGAAAAAAAAGAAAACGAAAGCAAAAGTTGTCGTAATACAATTTAATCCTGTTTAAAGAGTACCGATTATGGCTGCAAGTTAAACGCGGCGTGTCCTATTCGCACAAGAACAAGATGCGTGTACATTTAACGTTTTAAACTCGTTAAAACTCAGTCCGAGTGTTTGCGTGTGTTTGAAATATTCTCGCGATTCACTTACGAGTACAAATCTAGCAATTACATAACTTATGAGATAATGAATTAATTCTCTAAGGAATCTAGGATAAGCAAAACTTACCGTATTAAACGTAACACGCCAGATTTTGAACGAAAATGACGCGCTTTTTATAAAACGCAACAGAATGTTCTTGTAATAATTAACTTCCTTCTGTTTCCTTACAGAAGGAAGGATCATTTTTTCTTTCTCTCTCTCCCTCTCTTTCTCTCTTCCTTTCAACCGCGAACAATGATTAATTTAGTACTGTTGTCACTTTCAATGCAAAATCTTACAGTAGATTACTTTGCAGGGAATTTTTTTATTAGCCAGGTCGAACAGATGATCAGCCGAAGCTAAGCTACTAAAAATATATCTTTTTTTCCAATTATTATTTAAACGGCAATAAAAAAAGCGACGTATAAAGACAAAATTTACGAATCAGCTTCATAAATGAAATAATACGTACGTACATATGATAATGTATGTATATGCATGTATATATGCGTTCGTTTTTAAAACAAAAAAAAAAAGAAAAGAAAGGAGGATGAAGAGTGACCTAACAGAAAAAACGAAAAAAAAAGGAAAAAAAAGAACGAATGAGAGAAGGCTGCAAGAGTGTGTTTTGCCTCTATTTTCTCTTACTCTTATCGTGCTTCTTAGTGAGAGGTGGATGATGGTGCGTCTTTATTCTGCTAGCCTTCTGATGGTCACCATTGACTGTTCTCGAGTTCTGGCCAGCCATCGCGATATCGCTGGCACTGTCTGTCAGCTGGCGACTCGTCGATGACACGTCAAACCTGGTAAAACAGAGAAGGTGACGGGAACAAAAGCTCAAGTAGCATTTTGTCGTGGCTATGCTTCGCTTAAAATGTTAGTTCTCAAGTTAAACAGTTTCTGTTTTTTGTTTCTTAAACGGGGCTCGATCGCTCGAGCTCAGAGATTCAATCACTGTCATCGAATTTCGTCGAGTAACCGCTAGTTTCTCGAATCTCGTTGCTCTGTACTTTGTCTAAATGATAAATGTATATATATATATGTACATGTATTTTGTCGATCTCATGTGTACAATGAGTGAAGGAGTGCGTCGACCAGCGGCACTACATTGTTTTAAACAGCGATTCGACAGAATATTCCAACGAGAAGCGAAGCCGATCGATGTAAATGATTAGAATACAAGAACATTTTTGTATGCATATAGCCGCGATGGCGAATCGTTGAAAAGATCGTTTATGCTTTCGTTTCTTTTTTTCATATATATATATATATGTGTGTGTGTGTATATATATATATATGTTCGTTTCGGTCAGGTAGATAGGTAGCAGGAACACAACATTTCTCAGTAGAGCGCAGACATATTACTCGCAAACGTGACACGACGACAGGAATTTCTCAATTGCCGAGCGGATATCGAGCGAGCGTTCTTGCTAGAGATCTGATTTAACTGTACGTTATTGATTGTGGCACGCCGTTCACCGTCTTGGACTTCAGCACGTCGTTCTCGAAGGACATTATCGTTTCCTTGCCGTTTTCGAAAACCCTGCAACACACCGAACGCGCATCGTTTAATTAGCATACTGTGCAACCGGCGCAGAACTTCTCCGGCCTCGTGTCCCCCTTACTTTTTGGTGGTGATCATTTTGCCATTAATGAAACGGGTCGAGGTACTTGTTCTTTTAACCGCTCCGCCGCCGCTGGTTCCGCCGAAACTTGCGAACGACGCGAAATTTCCTGGCGCACCTTCGAACAAGTTGTTGAACGGTGAAAAACCAAAGCCGAGGGGGCCGAAGAAGGATGTACTTATGCTGTTACTGCTTGGGTGACTATGCCTGGACCCTCGGCGTACACCAGTTCCAGCGAAGTCTTCGGGGGAAAATTAGCACACCGTTAATCACACCATCTCCATCAGAAGAATAATATTTCTTTCGACATTTATTATTCTGTTAATCACTCGTTTACATATGTACCATTCAGTGCATACAGAAGGGACACACAACGATCGGTTTCACACAGGATAAACGATCAGGAGTTCACTGGACAAATCTACTTACCCGAGAACAAATCACCGAAAGAAGTGCCACCAAAGAATTCTCTAAATACTTCCTCGGGATCTCTGAATGCGAAGGTGCTATGGAAGTGTTGATCGAAGTTGTCGTCGTGTCTCCTCTTACCACCGGGCATCTGGAGACCCTCCTTTCCATACTGATCGTAGACCCTTCTTTTCTTTTCTGAAAGATGCAACAGAAGACAGGAAATGATTACTGCTTAATAGAGGAACGAGCTGTGAATTCAAATCGCTTAGTTTTATTCGCTCCAAAGTCCAAGAAGCTAGTACTGCAAGGCTTGCCGTGTTAGTAGAGTACGCTGCAAAATCAACGAAGAGAGAACAACCTGGGTAACACGTGAATGCGGTGCGCAGTCTTTGGAGGACTATTTTCCGTTGAACTTCGATCAATTGTATCGTAAACCGTCCCAACGATATTAACGGCATAGTCCTGCAAAGACTTGAACGGTGAAACTATCGGGCAGCAAGCCGTTCATTCCCCATCGTGATCAGTAAGGCGAGCAAATGCGAATGGTTAGGGATGCGGTGTGATACAGGCAATATTATCTGCGTTTTACGGCGACTCAATCAAAGAGAACATTGTATCTTTCGAGCATTCGAGGACTCGCAGAGAAGCTGATAATAGAACTCCATCAGAAACTCCTAGAATCCCCACGAATATGAACGAGGGTGTGATACTTCAAATGGCGAATGAGGGATTAGGTGTCTCGATGAATCTTTCACCAGTAAATGTTTGCTACACCTCCAATTCTTCGGAGGCAAAATCGAATTGAAGGAAGATGATTAAAAAAAAAAGAAAGAAAAAAGAAAGAGAAGAATTAAAACAATTGGCCACTCTCAAAGTCTGTTTCTCTCTTAAGTGGTACCGAAATATCGCTGGAAAGGAGAGTCAAAGAAACTCCGGCAGGTGAATCCACGGCCAGGCCTCGAGGACGCCTTCTGATACAATCGTTGGTCGTAGGTTCGTCTCTTCGCATCTGGACATCGACCACGTCACGATACATCGTCCGGAAACAAACATTTCTCATTGAATTTCCGGTTTCCGTCCAGCAAATCTTCTCGACGCGACACGCCTCGCCATGTTATACGCAGCGATGCTTCGGCCAAAGAGACGGTCCGCGAACTTTATTCTCGAGTTATCGAGGGAACACTTTTGACAGCGGGTGAAATCAACGGAACAAAATACAAATGAAAAGAGAATACACGGAAAGCCAAGAATCGGAGATGCGAAACTGCGAGTGCTCATTCGCAATCGTCATGCGTTTGGACACGCATTGGAAATTCTAATATTTAACAGAGTTGCGCCAGTAGTGGGCAGACGTGAATTTCTGTTTGCCAGTATCAAGTACTTGTTATGAAACAGTCATTCATAAGGGACGATCGATTCGTTCTAGATCGAACTGCTGGCTCCCAGAATAAGTTGTACCACTTGGAGACCACTCGAAAGAGGAGGCTCATGCGAGATTCGGCTTTGCTGACAAGCAGGAGCTGCTGACGCTCGTCTCCCTTTGGCATCGCGACGCCTTGTTTTATTGTTACTGAAGCTAGTTCGCATGTGTCCGGTCGATTAATCGAAAAAGGCTGGCATATATTATGATTAAACAATGAAGAAATTTTCCTGCTCGTTACGTTCGGTCCGTCGTCGATACTCAGCTTCGGGATCGAAGATTAAACGCCGTTGAGCCCGTGATGCTTACCGTCGATTAATACTTCGTACGCTTCGGATATTTCTTTGAACTTTTTGTTTGCTTCCTCCAGGCTCTCCGGGTTCTTGTCCGGGTGCCATTTCAGTGCCAACTTCCTGTACCTGCAAAGACACCGTGGCCCTCGATTAATTAGCAAAAGTGGAGCTTCGGAAGGGGCTCGATTCTCTAGACGAGAAGCTCGGTCGGATTCTGGACGAATGCCAGCGGCCTCAACGGAGTTGAAATAAAAAGCGATTCATTCAATCTTTGCCCGCCCACTACAATGACCGTTTGCAAAATAAACCAGCACTAGGAGCGACAGAGCGATAGGATCGTATTCACGACAATGTTGAGTGCTTGGAAACATTTCTCGAGCAATGTGTTAACCGAGAAGATTCCTCCGTTGAGATCGCACGATATTACAGAGATGTTACTTACGCCTTTTTGATGTCCGCGCTCGTCGCGGTCCTCTGTACTTCTAGTACCTTGTAGTAGTCGACCATCGTTCACAGTGCTCAGGCACGGGTGTCAGGGCTTAGGCAACCACCTGTCGAACAATGCAGAGAACGATTACAGTAATTAGCAAGCCAATTGGCAGCCGGGCGACGAGACTTGGACGAGTCAACGGTTAACACGGCAGAAGTAAGACTATCCCGGTTTCGAGCTGGCAGTCTAGCAGCCTCCGAACAGCTGGAGCGCCCAGGGTACCGCAGAAGACCTCTCGGACGATATTGGCCAAGAAAAAAATTTTTCTCGAGGAAACGTTCGTATTTGAATGGTGGGAAGTCGCAGAGGTCCACGAGTCTCAATAATTTTCGTAAACTCAAGTTTCTCGAGGAAGAATTCTCGCGAAGGAGTTACATGCTTGACACCGAAGTACCAAGGAACCTTCTGACCACCTGTTGCCCACGGAGGCGTTCAATCGACGAATCACCGGAGTGACAAGATAGTCGAGCACTTCTTTTATCGCCGATCTCCTTTCTCTGGTCCGCCGACGTCGCGAAATACGAGGAGACGAGTAAAAGGAGATCTGGACGTTGTTGAAAATGATTTTAACGTTTCACCCAAGGATCGTTCGGAATCCACTTCATTCAATTGGAGGCGGCACTGAAAGCCGGCGAAAAATAAGCGGCGACCATCCGAAATAGTGCCCGCGTATTATGCAGTACTCCAGCGAGCGCACAAATATATTTCACCGGGTTAATTTCGCGGTGCTGTCTTGAAAATAGTCGGCCAGCATTATATAAATGGCACGCTCTGCGTCATGGAAAACACAGAGGACTATCCGAGCAATCGGACTGCAACTACTCCCGAGCATCTCTCTGTCGTTTAAAGGTAACCGCTATGTTGGACTTCAACTTACAAACTCTTTTCATCCCTCGCATCGCACATGTTTCGCCACTACTGAATCGCGACGGGATTCGTTTCGCGCGGACGAGTCGTCCTCGACTACGGCGGACTCCGACGAGGGGTTCGCGTTGATCGGGCAACGAGCGAAACGATTCGATCGGGGGCAGAGGATTCGATCGCAGGAATCGCGAGGAAGATCGCGAAAGTGTGCCCGGCGGAAAACCGAGGGCTCAAAGTCAAAGACTGGACTAACGAAAACGCTAAAGTTAGCCGCGACGTGTATCGAAAATAGTTGGAAACACGGAGGTGGAGGTCATTACGTTATCCCACTACGCGCGGCACCGCCGTCTCTCCCTCCGACCCGCTGGGCGAGAAAAAGCAGTCTGCTTGCATTCTGCTCGTTCCATCGCTTCGATCGCCAACAGAACTATACAATGCTCTGAATCACGGACACCAAAAACGATCCGCCCAAGCTCATTACCTAAGGAGCAGCCGAGGGGTTCGCAAGGTACGACGATCTCCTCAAAACACATTTTCAATCATTTCCATTAATTTCTGGCCGGGCTCGGCACTCCCAAAGGTGGTCACCGCGTGAAATCGTCGGATCGCGATAGTAGGTGAGCAGGAATTCTCTCTGCAAGCCAGCTGGACCGCATTGCATGTCCATACGCGATCGTGTACGCCACCTCCACGATCGGGTCGAGGACGCTTCACGGAGGCCTTCCTGTACAGGTTGTTTCCTGCCTCCGCGTCCGTAACAAATTCGACCGCTTCTTGTGCCGAGGAATCGCGGGGCTCGTTCGATATTTTTTTCAATCTTGATCGCGTGCGTAACGCGAAATCATGTTTAACGACACGACGCACGGAGCCGGCGGATGAGCGATGACTCTTGGCCGGTCCACGAATTAGGAAGCGACCTGTAGCTTATAATAAATCTGCTCGTTCACGGGAGGATAGCGAAATCCATGAGTCACACCGGTTTCGGAGGTGATTTTGGCCTGCCTACACACGAAACCCAGCGTCGCAGGTAAAACCACGCGAACAGTCATCGGGACGTGGGTCGTCGTGGGCGTCTTTCCAACGACTCTGGGCGAGGAACACCTTTCCACTACGTCCATTGTCCTTACATGATAATTTCGTCCGCTTTGAAAGCCATTAGCGTAGCCCATCGGACTCGTTCAATCGATCGGAACGGCTGCAACGTGATGAAACGTTAATACCGAAGGACGCCGCGGACTCGCGACAATCTTGCAATCGATTGAAACATCGAACCGGCGACGCTTGGAAGATCGTTCAACTTGGAATCGGAGGGTGGAACTTTCCGGTATGGTCCCGCCGGAAATGGTAGATCGGCCAAGAGACCCCGGCGAATTAGTTGCGCGAGGAACGCGGCTGGAAACGGGTCTTCGATATTTAAAATTCACCGGTGCCTCGGTGGACGAGAACTGGACTTGCCTGTCTTATGCAACATGCAATTCCGAGTGTTTCGGACGCCTATTGTGCTCGTAACACCACCGAGGAAGGCTGCTGGCTTTATCCATAGTGTTTGACAAAATCGCAGAATCCGAATGCATCCGCTTGCTCCACAAAAAAGATGGATCCCGATTTTGACAATGTTCTCTTGATCCGCTTGATTCTAAGTATCGTTGACGATGGACGAAAAGGTCCCGATAACGTGTGCGTGCGTTGCTTCTTGCGGCTAATTGTCCGGGACGATGGTGGATCGATTATAATCGCTGGGTACCAGTTTGGTCTTGACATTCGTCCAAACGTAATGCTCGGAGACGTGGCACTACTCCAAGAATGGAAAGATCGGACGCGACACGATTCCCTTGCTCCAACGGTGCGTGTAAATCATTCCCTCGTTCGGGACACCGATTTTCACGCCTCTTGTAACTTTCACGCCGGTAGAATGGCCCCGCAGCAGATAAAACTCCGAGACGTTTGTTTTCCCGACAAATCAACGACAAATCGTGCCTGCTTTTCCATTTTCCTGTAGCATCGCGTGACCCTGATTACCGATGCGGCGAGGGACAACATTATCGGACTGTCTCCAAACGGTGGACAATATTCGCAATGCGAACGCGCGCGACTATTATGCGCGAGTGCACACGTATCGCGAGCGTGACACTTCCGTCTGTCGTTTCGCAAAGCCTCGCCAGGTAAACGAATGCACCCGTGGAAGTCGTTCAATATTAATTAAAAATCGAAATAGATTTCGAGGACACGCGGCGGGCTCGGGGAATTCGACGCTAGGCCGGTAACGATCGATAACTTATCTCCTTATCGGTGCATATGGTTGCTACAGTTGGCCTGAAATCTGCTGCGGCTACAAGGTCGAAGTCGAATCGCTCCCGCTATCGCTTTCTACTAATCAATCCTCCAACAAGTGGCTCCAACGAACAGGCAAACGTTTGGAAGAACCTGCGAGAAGCGATAGCGCTTGGATTTCCACGGGAAATACAATGAAATACGGTAGCCTGGAGCACAGGGGCCGAGAGGGGGACGCGGTGGGCGTCCTTTCGCGCTCTCCCGAGGAGGTGTGACGTCAGTTTTACATATTCGGGCAGTGCGAGCGACGCGTCGAGGAAAAAGGATCTGGAGAGGCTGTTCAAGTGTATTGGTACCGACAGAAGGACGATCTCAGCCATCCTTGCCCGTTTAAAATACCGTCCAGGCCATTTCCTTTGTCCCTCGCGACTTCCATTAAGCGTTTCTGCAGCTTCCACGCAACTGAAACGTTCGCTGACAGTGTATTACAGTCGTCGTCGTCGTCATCTACCATACTACTATACAATTCTCGAACAATCGAAGAAATAGACTTATTTCTAGCCCATCGGGTTATCTTTAAGTGTCGCATAAATATGCCAGGACAGTGCTAACGACTTCGATAACGATGCATCGTTGCGCGATGTTGCGTAACTCGGGTCCCATTTGGAGCATCATTTTTTTTATCCGCAGGATCAATCGCACATTCCTCCACTGGGCCTGCGTTCACCTTTGCGAAGACAATGCGTGCGCAACACGTGTTGCGCTAGGTCGGGGCTAGGAAATATCGGTTAAAAGGCCAACGAAAGGGTCTAGGACAGTGCCCACGGGCGGCGTTTAATTTTAGTTGCATATTTCCACCCGACTCCCCCCTTCTGAGATCTTTGCGCCGCTTTACGATCTTCCATCGTCTTTCACGCAATCGTATTCCCAGTCCAAGGGGGGGTGAACCCCCTTCGTAATTAATTGTGCAGCGTAATTGTCGCACGGGAAGTTTAAACAAGCACGAGCGACGCTGGTCTTCTTTCTCTTACTCAGCACAGAGCCAAACTTAATATAGACGCGACGGGTTACGATGTTGTTTAGGCGTTCGAGAGTATAGTAGAGACAATACGGGAACTTTATTGGTCGTTGCGAAATCGTCGTTCCCATTGATAGCGCCGGTTGCGATTGATTATTGAAACATCAGCCTCCGATATATGCAGATACACGCGGCAATTAAATCGATTGCCTTTGCTTGATGATGTTTTACGAGAACACAGTCTTGGAGGTGCAGCTGTCGTGCATCAAAAGTGGAAGGATCAGGACGGGCTTGTACTTCCTGGCTGTAATACAGCTTCTATAGGAACCTATCCTTATGGAACAGTTATTTCTTCAATTAACTTCTTTGGAAATTTCTGCTGTACGGTAGTCAATGTTGCAAAAGATATTTAGAATAGATAAAAGTGTGTACAACCTGGTGGGGAGAGCTCTGAAGTAATCGGTACCTCTGGCTTTATCGTTTCCAACTTGTATCGTGGATAGCTTTGCGCTAGATATTTGGTAGCAAGCAATCGTTGCAGTTAATTTGCTAGCGCAACAAAGTATATAGACGACAGAACGCTCTGCTTGAAAGTATGTGTACAGGAAGGCACGATATAGGAAACAAAGTCGTCTGTCCTGAGTTTAAAATAATATTTGCAAGTGCAATGTCATCCTGGCCCGCATTTCTATTTAACAATAAATTATTTCAGAGAATTATTGGAGATTCTATGACACATACACAGTGCAAGGAAATTGTTCCATTGAACAAATATTTTGAGAAGAGTCCGCTTTAATGAACAGTGTCAGACCTGCAATGAAACGGAATGGAATGGCAACCAGAATAATGAACCACGAGGTACAACGTTTAACAACATTGTTACAAATCGACTGGACACAATCCCAACCGGGATTTTCAGCTACCTGAACAACTCGTTTAATATTCTGTGAATCAGATAAATTAGTCATAACTATCCACCTCAACTGATATGATAAATCCATGCCACTTACGTGAACGTTGTCGAAAGAATTATTGTATCAGTTTGGAAGTTTCCTAATTTAAAAAGGAAACACGTCGTCGCAGGGGAGGAAAGTTGGAAAAGTCTCGTTACGCTGGTTGCTAGGGATTTCGACTTAATGTTTTCACACGCGACACACAATGGTTTCCGCGAATTTCCACGCGCACAACGTTTTCCCGACAATGATTCAACGATTACTGCGTCCTTATCTTTTATCTAGCAACAGTAAACCACGATACGGTCATTGTCGCGAGCAAATGATACGATTAATTTCTATCGAACCAGAATGCCAAAGATTCCGGAGTACGTTCGGAGTGCGATCGACGTTTGTAGCGTTAACGAAAAATGCGTTGTCACAGTGCACGAAACGCGTTTTAATCGTGCAGGAATCGCACAATGGGATAACGCGTGAGAAATAATATAGGATAGCGTGTTGTCCGTCGAAATTTTCGTACGGAACCTGTATCCAACGACTTTGGAACGGTTCCCCTCGACGACGTAGTTTCGTAGTAGTAACTCGGTGACTTTTCGAGTAGAAAAATTGGTAACGGGAACTCACCGAAAAGTGGCTCCTGCTTCTTTCTCGCCGGTCGCGCTCGGCAATGAATTCTCCACGGAAAAACGATATTAGTATTTTCCTTTTAATCGGGAACCAGACACACACAGTGGGCGAGAAGCGACAACCTCGCGAAAAAGTAGAGAAATGCGACTACCGCTTGAAGTTGGCGCAAACAAAGGTCGATAATCAATATGGCCGCTGTTTCGATTTTTCTAGACCGTTACGTGCTCGTTTTTTAGCGGTCAACGTTTTCGCTCTGCGTTTATCGATCTAATAATCCTTGCACCGATGTGATACATGAATAGACCCCTCATATAATGTATTCGTACGGCCCGAAATTCCTGGGATATTAAATGCATACCACTTACTCATGCTCTACCTTATCTATACTCGAAAGTGTTGTATGTAGTATCGCCATCTATAAAGAAGCGCGCGAAACTACTCGGTTCCCTGCTTTTCTTACAGTAAAAACTATTTATCGACGAGATGTAGGAATCGACTAATCAACTGCAGTGCATAAATGGTTGCCGTCGCTCAGGCGCGCTATAATTTGGCGGCGACTATAGGTATGCATATCTACACCTTTCATTATATCTTCTTTCCTTTATTTTTCTGTTCTGCTCCTGCTGTTGTATTTCATAGTATCTGTTTTTATGGCTTTCCATCACTTCGTTTCCTTCCCTTCATGAAAATTTATTCCTTGCTGGACTTATTCCATTCTTTTTTTAATGAATCCTCCTTTCCTGTATGCTTCCGATTTAACCCTCGTCCCATCTTTTTCCTCCAAACATCCCATCATAATTTTTCTCTCTTCTGTTATGTACTTACTAATATATTTGTTGTGTGTGCAGGTTTCCTGGGCAATGAATTGAAGAGGACTGACCGGCACTACTCATTGCGCGTAAAAGCAAGAAAGAAGAAAGAAGAACTTTCGCCACATACTTTAGTTATCCTTTAGTCTTTAGTGAATTGGTATATAAAAATAGTTTGTAACTATTAGCGTGTAACACTAATTTAGAGCAATTGTCGGATCAATTGTTATGCATATTCTTCATATATTTTATTTTATATTCAGTTTATTCGGCAGAACTTGTACAAATCTTAAGATTACGTCTATTACAAGTTCTATTCGATATACTAAATGTAAAATGAAGAATACAATAAATAATCTACATCTACGTAGGTTGCACAATTGCTGTAATTTAATTTTATACGCTTCTGCGTATAAAGTACGCAAATTTTAGTATAAGTTTAATCTGTAAGATATCTTGTAAATTAACTTGTAAGAATAGTTTATAAGTACCGGATTATTTATGTTTATAGTATTGATGTAGTTGTACGTTGCATTGTAATTAGATATAAAAGAATAGTTTATAAGTATTAGCTTGTAAGTTTCAACTGCAACATTTGTGTAATTTGTATCTTCATTGATTAATTTCAATAAATCTTCAATGAAAAGAATTCCACTGCTCTTTTTATTTTCACACCTTAACAATCCTTGAAAGAACCTAATTCCAATTCCTTAAACAAGTACTACCGTGCAGGAACTTTAAATGCAAAGTTCACAAGCGGAGAACTTGTAAAAATAGACCTGAACACTACTAAATTTGACGCCAATTATCCATGAATTCATACAACGTCGTCGAAATTTATTTCCTAAACTTGCGGCTATCGAATACCTCCTCACATATCATATTCTCCTGATACAAATCCACGATTTTCAGCAGATATTTTTGCCAGAAACTCAGAAAATTTGCGCTCGGAAATTCCTGGAATGTGACGTCATTTCCCAGAATTTCTGACGTCGAATACCTCCTCGCATATCATATTCTCCTGATACAAATCCGCGATTTTCAGCGAGATATTTTTGCCAGAAACTCAGAAATTTTGCGCTCGGAAATTCCTGGAACGTGACGTCATTTCCAAGAATTGCCGACGTCGGATACCTCCTCGCATATCATATTCTCCTAATACAAATCCACGATTTTCAGCTGAAATTTTTGCCAGAAATTCAGAAAATTAGGTGCTCGGAAATCTGGACTTTGTATCAGGAGAATATGATATGCGAGGAGGTATCCGACTTCGGCAATTCTTGGAAATGACGTCACGTTCCAGGAATTTCTGAGCGCTTAAATTTCCGAGTTTCTGGCAAAAATATCTGCTGAAAATCGTCGATTTGTATCAGGAGAATATGATATGCGAGGAGGTATTCGATAGCAGCAATTCTTGGAAATGACGTCACGTTCCAGGAATTTTCGAGCGCTTAATTTTCTAGACTTTTGCCAACAAATTTTGCAATCGGACTTGGAAAACGGTGTTATCTCCAAGAAAATCCTGCTGCCAAGTTTAATAACGTATAGGGCAATTTTTACAAGTTTCTCGCTTCAGGACTTTGCATTTAAAGTTCGTCCACGGTACTTCTCGTGTAAGGAATTGGAATTAGGTTCTTTCAAGGATTGGTAAGGCGTGCAAATAAAAAGAGTGGTAGAATTCTTTTCATTGAAGATTTATTTAAATTAATTAATGAAGATACAAGTTACACAAATGTTGTAGTTGAAACTTACAAGCTAATACTTATGAATTATACTTTTAAATCTATTCAGAATACATCTAACAACTAAATCTTTATCAATCTTAAAATAACATTTATGTAATATAAAAAGTACAATAAACACAAATAATATAATACAACACATCCTACAGATAAAACTTATACTAAAAATTTACACAGTTTGTATGTAAAAGCTTTATAAAAATAAATTAGAGCAATTGTGCAACTTATTTTACGTTTACTACACTTAGTAGAACTTGTAATAGTAATACAATTAATATTAAGAATTATATATGATCTACCGAATGATCTGAATATAAAATAAAATGTATAATAGATATACATGACAATTAATTACACAATTGCTCTAAGTTAATCGTATGCGCTAAGAGTTACAGACTATTTTTATAAACCAATTTACTATAACTAAAGAATAACTAAAGTAGGTGGCAAAAGTTCTTCTATTTTCTCTCTTGAACTTATGAGCAATGTGAAGTGCTGGTCAATGCTCTTCATTTCGTTGCCCGGGAAACCTGCACACACAAAAAATATATTAGTAAGTATGTAACAGGTGAGAGAAAGATTGATAAGGGATATTTAAAGCAAAAAGAAAGAAGGGCGGGCCAAACCAAAAGCATAAGAAAAGAGGATTATTTGAAAGGGAATGTAGTAAGTCAAACACGAATGAATTTGGTAACAGCGGAAGTAAAGGAAGTGATGGAGAGCCTTAAAAATAGGCTATGAAATCCAACATATAATGAAAAGTTGAAGTATATTAGAACTGTGATACTACCAGGGTGCCTAAGTAAAGACGGAAGAATCAATAATTTATAACGCAGGTCAGATGAAAAACCCTCGTAAAATGAAATAGATATTGGAAGAAGGAATTGAATAGAAGTTGTGATCTATGCGGAGATACGTTTCAAATAGTAGAACATCTAGTAAGAGTATATAGGGTAACATAGCGGGGATTATGATATAGGACATGGTAAGTGGAAGGCGAGATGATAAGATAAAAGAATTTGAAACGAAACAGGGAGGAAAGGGAAAGATGTATCGTAGAAACGAAATAAAGCAATGAGAAACGGCTAGTAAGAAATAATGTAATACGTAAAGTAGAGGAGATACGAAAGGAGCAGCGGAGAGAAGAATGCAAGAGTTAAGAGTTATATTATTGCAAGATTAGGTTATATGTACACCGAGCTCGAATTTAGATTGCTGTCATGCCAAAATAAAGGACAATACTATTATTAGTATGTATTAATTACATTGCTGGAGAAATATATTTACCTTTGCTAAAGAGCTTGATTGTCGTAGAATAAACTGAACAATGGACATACAATGTTACTATGCATATTAATTTTAATGTAGATTGTAATACTGTTTGCTAACACTTTATTGATATGTAAATGAGAGTACGAAACGATTTTTCAGCATTATTAACTTAATATTACAAATGAAGACATAAATAATCCAAATCTATTAGGTTTATCGCACCGCTATTTATAAACAAGTGCTTGAAATTTCGTACCACTAGTATCACTGTTTTATCTACACCCAAAGTGGGCTTTGGTTTCGCCATCTATAAAGACTCGCTCGAAACTACACGTATGTCTTCTTTATCTAGTGTCATTAGTATCGCCATCTATACTGATGTGAAAGAAACTATTCGGGCCTCTGCCATATCTACACTTAAGGTAAGTAAGAGGCGCGAGTAGTTTCCAGCAGTTCTGTATAGATGGCAATACCAGAGCAGACGCGAGTAGTTTCAAGGAGTTCCGTATAGATGGCGATATCATAGCAAGCAGTGTAGATAAGGCAGAGACCCGAGTAGTTTCAAGCATACCTTTATAGATGTAGGTACTAGAGGTTAAAACAATTTGCTCTTTTCCTTTTTTTCATTACCGTATTTAGTAAGAAGGTTTAAGAAATACATATATTTTCCATAAAATTTACAGAAATTTCAGTGTACGAGATGCAATGGTATAGATAGAGGGACAGAAAACTTGTGCTAGTACCCTGTCAATATAATCTCGAAATCTAGATGACTGAGACCTGGGCTGTGTGTCACGCATGGTAACGTGTTTGCGAAGATACTTTTCGATAAAGTTTCTCCAGTGTGGGAATAGAAAAGTAACCCACTTATCGATAATGCCAAAACGTTCGCTACAAAATCTGCCTGAGAAAAAGTTAAAACCAAATCAGTGTTCGTTTAATTCAATTGAAAGCACAAACTCCCCGACTAAACGTAGCCTCAACACTGACACGATGGTTATTGATAAAGTGCAAGCTGAAAATCAGGAGGATTCCGTATGTATTACAAAGCGAACGCGTGAAAAAGTTACGTACTTAGAGACGCCGGTCAAATCAGAGAATGATAAGAAAGAGTACAGGTAAATGTATTGGCAAAATCAAAATGAAATGCTTGTTACATACGTGTTATCTATCTATGAACGCGTAATAAATTATCATCATGATCCTTTCAGAGTTATCAAACTGAAAAATGGTTTAACTGCTTTACTAATTGCTGATCTAAATCCTTCGCACTGTCCAAACTATGAAAATAATGATAAAGGTAAAAGAAATGTATTTATTTCGAAAGGCCTTTAGTACTTACTAGTATCTAGTTTGCTGCTAACAAGTCTTATTCCTATTACACATCCAGACTAATTTATCAACTCTTTTGTTAATTACTAGTCGAAACGATAAGTAGCGAGAATGAAGAGGTAGATGATGAAGAAACTGATAGCGAAGAGGACGATGAGAGCGGAGATGACGGCGATATTGAAGATAATCAATCCGACTGCGACAGAGATGCGGACGAGCCTGCCGACTCGCTGAAAAGGTTGAAAAGAGAAGAAAAAATGGTATCTTTCGTCGATATATAAACATTATTTGCCAATCGACGCGAGAAGTATATATGGTTAATATTCTCAGTGTGCTGCTACGCATATTTCTTACACAGGCAGCATGTGGATTATCCGTGGGTGTAGGAAGCTTCAGTGACCCACCAGAGATTCCAGGTCTGGCCCATTTTTTGGAACATATGGTTTTCATGGGATCTGAAAAATACTCCGAGGTATGGGCCTGCTTCTTCTGAGGAAATTGAAAGGTCCGTTCTGTTTATAATTTTATAACTTTATTGTTAGGAAAACGATTTCGATGCATTCATTAAAAAAAGAGGTGGATCGGATAATGCCTCTACTGAATGTGAGCTGACGACATTCTACTTTGAAGTGCAAGAGAAACATCTTTTAGCTGCTCTCGACCGTTTTGCCCAATTTTTTATTAAGCCTTTAATGAAGAAAGATGCTATAACGAGAGAGCGTGAAGCTGTAGAAAGTGGTATGCATTAACGAGAGACTGGAATTCATTTTTGTTTTTTATCATAATATCTGATAATATTGATTTCATCCATACAGAGTTTCAGATGGCCCTGCCCTCTGATTTCTCTAGGAAAGAGCAATTATTCTCTAGCTTCGCACGCCCCAATCATCCGGTGACGAAATTTAGCTGGGGTAACTTAGTTACGTTACGCGATAATGTCTCGGACGAAAATCTCTACGAACAGTTGCATAAATTCAGAGAGCGCCATTACAGCGCTCACAGAATGAAACTTTCCATACAAGTTAGTATTGTACTGTGTAGAAGTCGAATGCAATCTTAGACATACGATCTGAACGTACATATCTTCTTCTGTAGGCCAGACTTCCGCTTGATCTTCTGGAGCTCTATGTGATACAGTGTTTCGAAGATGTTCCGAATAATGGCTTACTGCCTGACGATTTTACGCCATTTATAGGAGCAAATTCATTCGATACACCACACTTTCGAAGAATCTACAAGATCAAGCCTATAAAAGACACTTGCCGGGTATACCCTCAGATTCGTCTACCTGTTAAAGTCAGTTAACTAATTCCGATTTGTTTGTAGGTAGAACTAACGTGGTCCATGCCTCCCCTACATGACTTCTACAAAAGCAAACCGCATCAGTATGTTTCTTGGATCATAGGGTACGAGGGAAAGGGCTCTTTGATTAGCTATTTAAGGAAAAAGACGTGGTGCCTTGGTATTTTTACTGGTAATGGAGAGAGCGGCTTTGAACACAGTTCAATGTACGCGTTGTTCGGTATATCTGTAATGTTGACTGAACAGGGATACAAGCATTTGCAAGAAGTATTGAATGCTATATTCTCATTCATCAATCTGATGCGTAGAGAGGGCCCTCAGAAAAGAATTTACGATGAGATCCATCAGATTAAAGAAACGAGCTTCAGGTGAATTAAGATCATTTAGGTAATCGTAGCTGTAATAATTAAAACGGATATTCTGGAACAAGATTTTTCTACAGATTTGCGGACGAGGTACCGCCAGCGGAATACGTGGAGGAGCTGTGCGAAAGTATGCACTATTATCCACCTCGTGATTATATTACCGGGCCTGATCTATACTTCGAGTACAACGCAGAAGCTATTGAAACGTGCCTGAATTACTTAACTCCCGATGACGTGAACATTATGATTATTGATAAAAAGTTCAACGACGAAGAATTCGATAAAGTTGAACCATGGTTCAACACTAAGTACACCGACACAGAGATTCCTCAGGAGTGGAAGGACTACTGGAGAACCATCGAACCCTTCCCTGAATTCCACTTGCCATTACCTAATCCATTCCTGACAAATGATTTTACTTTAATTCAAATACCACCAGATGTATCCAAATATCCAACTAAGATTTATTCAGACGATATAACAGAACTTTGGTATCGGCCAGATCCGCAGTTCGGCTTGCCTGAATGTTACATGTATTTTTATATTATATCACCGACGGCTGTCGGTTCATTGAAAAGGTAAATTGAACAAGTTCTCAGCGAGACGAAAATATATATTTGATAAATATACGCTTATAAAATTTCAGTGTGGCATTAATGGACTTGTACGTGAACATATTAAAACAGTTATTGATGGAACCATTGTATCCTGCTACAGATGCCGATCTAAACCACGACATTAGCACGAATGATAAGGGTGTTATGCTTAAAATTAATGGATTCAATCAGAAATTACCGGTAAGGGAATTTTTATTGTTTCTTCTAAAACAATTGCCTCGGTAAATTTATGATACTACTGTTCTTTTGCATTTCAAGTTGTTGTTGATGGCTATAGCAAAATGTATAGCGGACAGTCCAGTATTAATAACGAAAGACTTGTTCCAAGTGATGAAAGAAGAACAGATCAAATCTTACTACAATACAATTGTGAAACCCAAGAAATTAGTTCGGTGGGTAATGATCTTTGTGAAAGCACGTATAACGTATCTTCCAATCCCCTTAATTATTTCAGAGACGTGAGATTATCTATCCTAAAGTTAGTTCATTGGACGGCTGTGGACCGACATGCTGCCATTACCAATGTGGAATTTGAAGAGTTCCAGAGCTTTGTCAAATATTTCACCGATCACATTTATGTTCAGTCTCTGGTGCAAGGTAATATGACAAAGGGAGACGCGATAAAGAATGTTCAGGAATGCGTAAAGATACTAAAATGCGAGCCACTCTTGCCAAACACTATGCCGCAAATTAGAATTGCTCAGATACAAAGTGGTGCGCAGTATTGTAAAGTAAGGAACTTCAACAGTACAGACGTGAACTCCGTCGTAATGAATTATTATGAATGCGGTCTCGCCTCTGTAAAATTATTAGTCCTCATTGAAGTTATAATTGTAAGTGAAGATTCCGGATTGAATTGTCCTGAATATTAAATCAGTTAATAGAATAATTTACAATAGTATTCGTTTAGATGATTATGGAGGAACCCCTTTTCAATCAACTGAGAACGCAGGAGCAATTGGGCTATGATGTATTTTGTATGTTGCGAGATACCTTTGGCATTCTTGGCTATTCGATCACAGTGCACATTCAAGCCGACAAGTACACCACAGAGCATGTGGATAATAGAATAGAAGCTTTCTTGGAAATGTTCAACGACATACTCAAGGAGACCTCGGAGAAGGATTTGGAGAGTGTTAAAGAAGCACTAGTAAAATTGAAACAATGCGCAGATATACATTTAAAGGAGGAGGTCGATAGAAATTGGTCAGAAATTACGACTGGGGACTATGTGTTCGACAGGATAGAAAAGGAGTTAGGCGTGATAGAGCATATCACCATTGAGGAATTAAGGGAATGGATGCAATCTCACACGATTAACGGCAGTAATGTAAGAAAATTGAGCGTCCACGTTATTGGAACAGACAAATCAACGAAGAAAGAGAACGAGCAAGATATTGAATTGTGCGAGAATGGATCGAAGTGTAAGCCTCAATGATTTTATAGTACACGAAAAATAGAACGGTAAAAATATTTCATTATTCGTTTATTCCGCAGGTAACTTGAATGTAGAGAAAACTGGAAATGTTAAATATTCATTGAATTATGTTCCCGCCGCAGAAAAGGGTGACAAATCTTTACACATTACTAATATTGAAGAATTCAAAAGCCGCCTGTATAGTTATCCCGTGATTCACAAAACATTTTGATACTTAATTCTATAAAATTGATAGTAATACTTAACGAACTTGTCTCTGGAACGAAATAAAATAAATACATACTAATCGTACATACGGCCATTCATTCTCCTCATAAAACTAACAATAAGTTGAAGATAGCACGCAATGAAAAAGACATAGACAAATTGTGAAAGTGGACCCGAAGTGCACTTTCGCCGATTTTGTAATTGTTTATAACTTTTAAACCGCAAATGCCATAGTCTTAAAACTCTCCGAGATGATAGCTTGGTTTTGTAGCTTTAATTTAAGACCAGTCCGGTTAAAAAATACGCACTACAAGCCGAGACAAACGCAGTTGTTTGAATTAACGATGTAATCCAAAAATTTGGTTTTGAAGACGCGGCAATCTGCGAAAAAGGCCGCAAACGCGAGATGGCGCCACGTAATTTTTAGCTGGCCAGTACCATTTCCAAGTCACTGACATCGTTACCGACAGATTGTAAAAAGCGATTTATCAATTTTTGCATCTCGGCTCGTGGTGCTTATTGTTTAATCTATGAGGTGTGAAATGAAAGGGGAAGAGATAAGAACGAGAACAATTGAAATAATAATTACGGCCAACTAGATAGTCGCGTACCAAAGGGGTTACAGTGGAGCTAAAAGGGATGCAAGGGAGTGAAAGTGAGTGCAGGGGAGCAACTTAATTCACAAGCTGCGGCATTAGATAATTTATTATTCACGGTTATCGTATTGCTGCACTCTCGGTCGGTAACTCCGCTTATTTTTGTTGCATCTTTTAAGGGGTAAACAACGCGAAAATGAGGCTCCAAGTTAACAAATGAGAAAGAAACAAAAATTCAGTGCTTCTTTTGCGAAGTTAAGAGCACAACCGTGACACAACAGCTTGCAATGCCTGGTCACGAAACGTGACCACAACTGGTCGCGACAAACCGCCATAAAAAGGCAATAAAATTGTTACGGGGGGGCGCGAAAGAAAGGGCACTCCAGTGTTCTGGAGTCAGTTTGCTTTGACATTCTCAAATCATAACAAGAACACCCTTTTTCCCCTGTTTCTTTACGCTCGTTCGGGTCAGTCGTAATTTTTAAAGGGTTCAAAGGATTAAGTTTCTACTGTACGGCACTACAAATTTATCGTTCTTGCATAAGCATGACTTGTCACGGAAGGTGCGGCAAGAATTTCTACAGTCGTCCGAAAATATATACAACGCCGTAAAAATAATCGGCCGATCATTCTTTCTCGGAAACTTAATTCAATCAGAGTAACAATCCAAGCCGCTAAGAGACATTGAACATTGAGTGTCAATGGCACCGTTTCACGAAATCATTCGGCCCGTTGGTCGCATATTTAAGGCCCGTTCAATCATCGTCCGTACCGAATTATGAGTGGACTGTATTATTTCTTTCGATATGATCAGCCGTGTTTGCAATAGGGTATCGCGCACGTGATAATAATTAGCCGGCCAAGGCACACGTTGTTTTAATAGCGAATTAATCGCAGCTGTAGTGGTTAATGGCAACAGTAACGTTAAGAGGCGAGGAAACAATCGGCCGGATCGGCCTGCGGTATTGTTAAACACGCTCATTGTACTGCTCTAACAATACAGTGTTACAGTGACAACATCCAGGCCTGTAAGTCCTGGCCTTTGATCAACAATCCGTTATCACCGTTGGAAAATATCCGGCCGTTTCGATCAGCGTCACTTTTCACCTTCCACCTTCGATAGAATCCGATCGAGTTATGGGGGTTTCACCAGAAAACTGCAAGAGCAACGCCTCGAACGGCGCAGTTGCAATCGAAATAGGCCGGCACGATCATTTTTATTCTAATTACACTTTACCCGAGAACAGCGTCGCTCTTTTCTATCTGGAACGAAATCAGTTCGATCGGACGCGGAAATTAAAATAGGTTTCCATGGAAAACACCGGGTACACCGGAAGCAGTGGTCTCGTACGAGATCTTGTGACTCATACGCGGCATTGCCTTAATGTTTAAACAACGGGATACGAAGGATTCCGTAGAGCGATTCGAGAAATATTAGCCCCCTCGTTTTATGCTCGTTATCAGCGTCGTGCCTAAATCACGCAGTCTCGAATTACGTAATCACGGACACGTATCAGCGGGCCGTTTCTCGGAATGGCACCTACATCACGTAACAACTCCTTATGCGGCTGACGATCGATGCCTGAGAACTTGCGGGCTGTTTGTTTGCCCGGAGATTTCGATTCGGATAACGGCCGCCCGAGGCTGTGAACGATTTTTCGAGGTGCCGTCCAACTGACTGCAGCTCACAGCCCGAGGCGAGGCGCAATTCGGTCTCGCTTCGAGAAAATGATCCTCGAGTCTCGCGAAGCGTCAATTTTTTTGCGCCGAGAACCGTCCGCGCGGAAGCTGCGCTCGTTTTTCACCGCGCAAATGCAATCGGACACTATCTGCCGTACCATTCGTTTCTCTTTGCAAACGTAGGACGATTGTTCTTTTTCTGTTTTTTTTTATTTTTTTAAGGAGAGCCAGGAGAGTGTGCCCCGCAGGACAAAATTACCAGCTCAGGTGCGACGGAGCTGCTCGCAAAGGAGTCAGGGAGACTTTTACTGGGCCGGCGCGTGCAGCCGATGCACCAGGTCGATCTTTCCACCCAATGGACGAGGCAAATGTGCCGCAGTCTCCGCCCAAAGCATGGCGACCGTTTTTGCTTCCCCTCTATCCAGCCAAATGAACGTTGCTCTGTTGCTCCGTGCGACGAGCAAAAAGGGAGCATAATCACGGGTACACCTCCGCTGGATCAATTAACCGCATTGCCGGGCTGTTTAAGCCGAAAAGGCTCGACGGTAAAAAATGGCAGACGGCCAAATAGTTTGTCACCTATTTGCATTTAAACGGGGACGGGTTCTCGCAAATATTTGGACGCAGAACGAAATTCGAGACCGAATCGTTCGCGTTGCCGATCGGGCCGATGTTTCGCGGAGCCGACGAACCCCGCGAGGATCGCAACCGATCCGCGCGGACGCCAGCGCTGCGAATAAAATCGGCGCAGTGGAAACGGCCCGCCGGTGGTCAGACCGGGCGCGATTGAAACCCGAATCGGCCGTTTTCCATCGAGTTCAGCAATTCTTTCGGCGACCTTAATTCCAACGGGGATTCTGGGTAATGATTATCGTGCAAAACACACTTAACACACGTTGCCTAATCCGATTTCTCAAGCGCCGCTCGTTGCACGGTTACATAATTGTCCGCCGGTGACCCGTCCTGGACTACTTTTCCCTCGAAAGTGGAGCGCGAGTGGCGTTTTCGCACGCGGCCAACGCGTATCGAGCAATACCTCGGCTTAAATCGCCCCGAATCGCTCGGGAACGACTTCGCCCGTCCCCGAGTCCGCGGAGGAAGCCCGGCGACGGAAGCTCGATCGAGTCGACATCGATAAAGGCACGGACGTTCTCGTCGAATATATAAATAATCGCGTTCCTTCCTCTGCACGGGCGTATCGGCCGCGGCGATCCGTGCAATATTCCAGCGGCGGAAAAAAAAATGTTCGCGGCCGTCTGACGGACACGCGGCGCGTACCCCCGGCGAGGGTGAACGGGGCCGGTGCGCGGGTTGGTAATTTCCAGGGACAGGATTTTCGGCTGTTCCAGCCGCGTGAGAGGCGGAGAACGAGACATGGGAGGTCTCCGATAAGTTGGTCGGCTTACTGGCCGGCAAACTCCGCCTCCGTGCTCCTCCACCCGCTCCGAATCGCTCGCTGGCTCGCCCGGAACGCTCTCAATCAGTTTCAATCTCGGCTGGTTCTCCTCTCTGGCGCACGCTTCATCGTCCAACTCGCCGCTCCACGGCGGTGTCCACGCGAGTCGCGATTCCGGAGTGATAAAACGTCGTCGTCCTCGTCCACGCGGCGGCAGGAGCAAGGTGGACGAAGTCCGGTGATCGCACCCGCTCGTCGCAACCATTGAAGTTACCCGCTCGACCCAGTGAGGCTGCCTGTGAGTTCGTTGCTTAATCATTTGTAATCGGGGATTCGGGAATTTCGACCCGGCCACCGACAGTGAACCGATTCGGTTTTGCCCGTGTGATCACCTGGTGCACGAGTGACGGGGATCTTTTTGTCACCGAGCGTTTCTGCCGTTCGTCGCACGATTTCGGGCGAAAGTGGCAAACGTGTCGTCGCGATTCATTGTCGAACGGTACGGTACGGTTCCCGTTCGGCCGACGGCGCCGTCGGGCGACGTCGACGTTCGTTCCTACGTCATGTGCAAAGTTCGCAGCGCCCAAGGACCTTCGGTTGCCGTCGATCGCAATAAACATCGCCGATTAGGAAACCGATGAATGAAACGGTTTACTATCGCGGACACGCGTGTCCGGATAAAAGAAAAAGGCAGGCCGACTTCCCGGCGCATTGTTATTCGAATAGCCACGGGGACGACGTCCGTCGCGTGCTCCGTTTCGCGATCGTGCGAGATTCCTGCGAGCTCGACGCGGTGTTTCGCAAACGACCAGATAAATACGGTTGCTTACTTTCTACCGGATGAGACCGGAGCACACCCAATTGCGTCGTGCACGATCCTGCCGCGATCGAGTGCAGGTGATCCGCGGCTCGCGAATTTCTTCCTGAAAAGCGTCGGGATCGTCGGGATCGTCGGGATCGAAATCGCGACGCGCGACCCTCCGCGTGAAGACCGCGAGGCGGTTGGCCCGCTAATCGGTGTCCACGAATAGTATCTTAATTGTCGCGGAGAAAGAAACATCGGCCGAATTAGCGTTAAGTCGACTAATCTGCGAGATTACGCGTTCTCGCCGTGCCGATATCCGGCTAATGACCGTGGCCGGTGATAAAGCGACACGGGCCGCCCCCGATGTGCATCCAGGCCGAAAATAGTTTGACAGGTCGCGTACACCCTCTTATTGTCGGAATTTACGAGACGGCACCGCCGTGAACGTATCGGGGATCCTCCTGTGTCGGCGACCGCCGGAAGTCTCGACGACACTCTTGGGACCCCTTCCTCGGGGCCTAAGTGCTCAGCTGTTGCACGCGCGTCAGCGATCCGGTTCCAGAGTCGTGTCAAACCTCTTCGGTAGTTACAGGCACGATTTTCCGAATCGTTTCTGGTGCGCCCTCGTGCATTTGTCACGATCGGACCCACTCCGTCAGCGCCTTTCTATTTGAAGTCTGTTGAGAAAATGTTTGGACCGGTCGCCATGCCGCGCGTATCACCCCCGGAGAGTAATCCGTCCTCCTCGTTTCCCGTTTCAGATCGAGGCCGGTAATCGTCGGGGAGACGGCTACACACGACTGTGCGCCCTCGCCGAAGATGTAACGAGAGGAATCGAAGGTGCAGCTTGTGAACACAGTGACCGTCTGGCTAAGTTCGAACGATCGAGAAGTGTGTCGGTGTGTCCGCGTTGTACCGGGCGATCGTTCGATATCGGTTTAAGAGAACGCATTACGGGACAAAACAGTGTTGAACAGTGGAGGGCTTGTCCGCCTATTGGGAGGACCTAGCCTTGCAGCACAGCGTAAATGCAGCTGCAACGGCCAGCATTTTTATGAATTACGACCTGGACAAGCCAAGAATGGTCTCGCACGTCATTCCCGCAGCCGGGGTAAGTCTCCGCCCGAAGCGACGAATCTCGCGAAATTCCTTCCGTCGCTGAATTTCAACGGCTCCCTGTCCGTCGAGCGTGCGCTCCCGCTTAAGCGTCGCGAGCCGTGCCGGCGACGCTTATCGTCGCACGCGATGGAAGAAAAAAGAGAAAAGCGGAGGTCGCGACCTCGAAAATTTCGCAACTATCCGATCTGCGTCTTCGTCGAGGCGACTCGCGGCCGTTCCCGTTCGCGCTTTTGCGAGCCGTATTACCCCGCTTCGTACCGCGCGCCGAAACGTTCCTCGCCCACGGCGGTGACGGGGGCCCCGGGCGCGTAACGATCGGCCGTCGAGCTCGTCCCGGTCGTTCCCGGGCCCCGGTGAATGAAACGTCCGGTCGATTCAGCACCGACGGATCGATCGATCGCGGTTCAGATTTACCCGGGTCAGTTCGACGGAATCGATAGAAAGGCTCGTCTTGCCGTCGCGGTCGTCCGGCTAATCGGGCCAGCTGTACCGAGCGCGCTTCGGGCCGCGCTCAAAATAAAACGCTATCATAGTCGGAATACGATAATTACGATAGGTGGTTGCCGCGGCGATTACTGTGGGACACGCGAACTAGTTATTCAAAATAAACCGAAGGCTGATAACAGAGAGAGAGAGAGAGAGAGAGAGAGAGGAAAGGAAGAAAAAAGGGAAAAAAAATAGGAGCGTTTATCGAGCCGGTGATAACGGAGGCTGCCTCACGTCGTCGACCTATGGTGATCCCTCGTCTTCCACGGCCTGTTTTCCATCGCACGAATGCTCTGGTGCACTCGATGGAAGACGCTGCGCTGGTCCACGCTTAATCCCTAATCCGCCACTCCCCGCGACGTTTCACTTAACCCTTATGTTAGCAACCGGGTACCCGGGTACCCATTTCAAGTTTCCTACAAGAATTTTTTATGTTCTGGTAACAATATCGCAAAACCCCTCTGGATCCCCATTGTTTGGATGTTTCTACGTCGATATACCAATTTTAAATAAAATCGGTTTGCAATTTTTTAAGTTATAAAGCTTTAAACATATTTATACGTCTGTCTGGTAACCGGGTACCCATATAAGAGACGTGATTGTTAGGTGTTCTATGCACATAAACATGAACCAATTTTTAACTGAAATGATTTATTTATTTATTAGATTATAATAATTAAGAATTCTGTGGACAATTTCTGCATATTGCTATAGTATTTGCGTGTTTATCACAAATAGGACGGTCGCACTTGTGGCAAGCCATTCGTGTTTTTCGTCGTTCCTTTTCGGGATCAGCCTGACACATATAACAGGATCCCACGACTTTTTTCCTTCAACTGTTGTCGTATTCTTATGTAGAAGTAGAAGGAATTTCATTTATTTCTACTTGATTGTTTCTCATGCTTTGTATTGCCAATTTTGTGGAAAGATGTCTCATAGTTTGAGCATTTGCCAATCGGGTTCGAATTGTCTTCCCCTAATTGACGTAGAAACACACGACGATTATTTGATTTTCTAGACAATATATTATTATTGATAATGCTTCGATTTTTACAATATAAACTTCTAAAACTTACAAATTATATTTCACAAAAGCACTGTACGTTTCAACTAACTGCGAAGAATCGTGTGTCTCGAATCGAAAACTGAATACAAACTGATGCATATTGGAGATGATCTCCGATGCTAGCTTAAACTTGTTTATATAAATAAGATAAGCATCCCTTCTTTAGTTATGGAACTAGGAACGATTCGAAGAATCAAAAGTCGAAAACTGGACACTTGAGAAACTGGGAGACTTCATAGAAGAGCACTTAAAATATTAAAAAAAAAAACTGATACTTGATTTCAGTATAAGAATATACATATAATAGATTTGCATAAAATGTTTAAAGCTGCAGCTGTTGAGTTATAGAAATGAAAGTTAACAGTCTCGAAAGAATATAATTTCATATTTCAGCCACTCATTGGCTAAATCGGTTAACTCCACAAAACAAAAAGAAGTCAATTTATTATAAATATAAGAAGTTAAGTGTCAATAAAGCGCTTTAACGATAAAATTTTAACAAATTTAATAGGTGGAATCAACCAATTTGGCTAATGTGCCGATGGAAACATTATGGGGTACCCGGGTACCCGGTTACGAGACAGACGTTGAAATTTCGGTTGCTAACATAAGGGTTAATTAAGGCAGTTTACAAGATACAGAGAGTCGTGTCGCGGTTTCCAGCTACATCTCTGCCGCGTAGGACACAGGTATTAATCCGTTCGTGTAGCCGAGAGTCCCTTTGAGAACGCGTCCCCCCTGTCCCGATTTTTTTTTTCACGCGTTCAAAGCGTTCACCGGAGGCGGCACAGGGCGAGAGGCTTAATTTAATGCCTGTCCGGCGAATTAACGAGGTGGCCACGTGTCGCCGGACGGATTTCTCCCGAGAACGTTTCTCAGTGTCGGCCGTTGATGCACTTCTGCGGTAATTCCGCGCCGCGTTACCGCGTCCCGCTCGACTTCGTCCAATCGTGGGTATAGTTTCGCGCCCCGGGGACGAGGGTGAAAGCCGCGAGCTCGATTCGAGTAGCCGGGTCAACGACGCGGCTAGAAAGAAATACCAAGCCCGGGGTTAGTTTCCTCGTCCTCGAAAGCATAGGCGGGCGCCCCCCCCCCACCGGGTGTCCCGCGAATTTCCGCCGAAGCACACGCGGCCGTGCTCGTCGCGAACTAGGCGTCGTAAAGCTGAATCGCAAATTAACGATCCGGCGAGGCCGTAAGTTTCGCTTGGCATAATACGATGTCACAACACCGGGTCGGTGTTTGTAAGCTTCCGGCGACGGCACTTCAAACATCGCCGGCCGCGAAGCCAGCAGCCTCTCCGGACCCCGCCGCGGATTCGTCGCGTCTTTTCGCGTCCCCCCCCCCCCCCCCCCCCCCCCGTTTCGCCGGTCGCAGAACAGCGAAACCGTTCACGAACGGCAACGCGACCCCCGGGTGTAACGAGCACTTGCGATTGATTGCAGGAGTTGCAGCAGGGCAACGGAAATCTGGGTGTCGCGGGATTGGTCGCGATGCAGGATTCCACGCACACGCTGAAGATCAAGCAGGAGCCGTTTCAGGTATCGCCGCCGTCGCCGCTTCCGCCGTTGCACCAAGGTGAGCGCGAGCAATATTAATTTCGTACGGGGCGTGAAGAATCGCCGCGATGCTCGCGATGCCGCTTCTAAAATTGCAATTGAACGACATCGAGATGCCCGCTTGACGTCATCGGACACCCCGGCGGCAATGATTCCTCCCTTTTCACGGCACCCAAAGACAGCGGTTCTAATAATACAAAACACCGTGCCGAGTGTCGCGCGACTCCCGACCGATGAAAGGCATGGGTCGAGGGGCAGGGGACCGGCGGCGCGAGAGATCGTTTAAAAGTAATCTGGAAACGGATGGAAATACCGCGGAGGAAAAACGATCGAACGGGCGAGGGGCGAAAGGGGTGCGAGACCTGGAGGGAGTGACAAATGCTGGAGGCTGCCTCCTGGATCTCCTCGCGGGTCGTTTGTTGCGTTCCGCGCAGCTTTTGTTTATCATGTTTAACAATTTACAACGATGCTTGAACGGAGACATTGACGAAAACTAGATCGACGGCGCACGGTGGACGTGCTCGTGGCAATTCTTTGAGAGGGACTACGTCGATAATGAACTCTCGTCTAAAGGAACTGTCATTTGGGACGCGGTGCAGGGGGTACGTGTGTATTGAGGAAAAACGGGAGAGCAGGGGTTGTCTAGGATTTAGTAGGGAATAGGAAAAGGAGCTTAAGGTTCAAGGGTTGAACATGGCTGGTCGCAAAGGTGAAAATTGGGAAAATACCGGACATCCATGGTTACTAAAATGTGAACTGTGAGCAACTCGGTTGTGATTAAGGTTGATTAGGGAAGAGGTGACACACCACGCGTTTCGTTGCATTCTCTACCCGATCACGATACTCCGGGGGCTCGTCTCCGACGGCGTCGGGCTCGAAGCTCGCCGTCGATAAAAATATCTCGAAGTGGATGCGTATACCTTGATTTATTTCTCACAAGCGACGTTGTTTTCGTGTCTCCGCTGCGTACGCGTGGCTTGTAGCACCGTGTCCCCGATGGACAGGATCCGGCTATGGGTCGGCCGTTAACGCGAAGGTGTAAAAGAGGGACGGACGCCGTTTGTTTAACGGGTCGCGCGAGATCCAAACGGAAATCTGGTAGTCGCGCGAGGAATATCGACGGCGGGGTGTCGGCGTCGCGATTTTCGTTTGGAAACGGAAGACGGTGACGCCGCAAGGGGTTAAAGGAGCAGATAAAGCCCGATAAAAGAGAAAACGGTCGCGCCTCGGGGTTTCGTGTTACCAGATTTTTCTCATTCGCTAATCGCTGAAGATAGACGGAGGCCCGTTGAAATCTAACACGCACTGTATCGATATCTCTCGAGCCGAGTTATGCGCGCGTTGTACTCCCGGGGATACTGTGCCGTTCGATTAAATGGAACGATTAGCCGGGCCGAATCGGCGGATTCTCGGGTTCGTCGTGGCCGGCGGTCGAGAATTTTTCGAGAGAAGCCGCTGCTCTTGTGTTTTCGAAATCGAGGAGAAAGAACGAGAGAAAGAGATAGAGAGAGATAGAGAGAGAGCTGCACGGAGTGCTCCCGGGCACGAGAGTTATGGTCGCTAATCCGGGAATGCTTGCTCCTCCGCCGGCCTGAACCGATATACATATATCGGTCAACCGGCGACAGTGTTTTCGTGAATCCCCCGACGATTACACGAGCCGGCGCTACTTTGGTTCCCCATAAAAACAGATCCCCGATCGTATTTGGACGTGCACACGTGGGAACATCTGTTTGTAAGCCCGTTCGCGCATCGAGACTAATCCCGCCGCGACGGTTCATCGTCGCGGAGGCCACGCGAAACGCGTCCCGACTGGTGTTCCAGATTTCCGAGTGACGTTTGACAGCCGCGCTCGCGATTATGCGTGCAAATTTATCGGGCTAATATAGCGTCCGATAAGGCCGCACGGAAAGCTGACACGTTTAATTGTGCCGCGGTCGAACGGTGCTCCGATTAGCCGGGATCGCAGTTCAGTTCGGTACGGCGGTTCGTAACAGCGGGAAATTAAAACGCCGCCGTCCGGCGTGCTCGGTTCGGGGGGAGGTTCGCGACCCCCGGACGGTTTTTGCGGCCGTAAGGGGGTTGAAACGGCGCCTCCTTTACTCCGGCGATAATTGCGACCCTGTTTATTTATTTGGAATCCAGGCCGCGAGCGTAATATCTTCGCACGCACTCGCGTTAAAATAGATTTCTAGTAAACAAGGGCACGGCTCTGGGCTAATCTCTAGCTGATAACGGAACCGCGAGCGTTAATCCAGCGGCAATGATCGGGCGGACGCGTAATTTCGTGGCGATTTCGTACGCGCGATCTGCCTAGGTGTCCCTCGGGGAGTATATCGCTGCGCAAGGGTGCCAAGCCGTTTCGGAGTACTCGATCCCCTTATCGGCGACCGAACCCGCTCCTCGGTTGCCGCGAGACGGTGAAACGATCGGCACGCCCGGGCGGCCGGTTGCAAAACGGCCGCGAGAAAGGAGGAGACTCGCGATAAACGTTCGACGACGAACCAAGCGGCGGAAAAATGGTCGGGCCCCCGAACATTATCGTTCGGCACACGGTTAAGTAA
Organism: Nomada lathburiana; assembly: GCA_963667235.1. Taxonomy (NCBI): domain Eukaryota; kingdom Metazoa; phylum Arthropoda; class Insecta; order Hymenoptera; family Apidae; genus Nomada; species Nomada lathburiana. The sequence continues at coordinate 20,304,346 of OY763899.1, read as the reverse complement.
TCCTGCCGGCCTTGTTTTTGACCGAACCCGGTCGCGATTAGGCGCTCTCTCGTTCTGCAAAACACCGTGCACCACAATAAACACGATAACGCGGCATCGCCGACCGGTAGGGACCAATCCGGAAATCCCCCGGCGAGGGGGCGATCCGCGCGAGCGAAAATCTAGCCGAGGAGAGCGGTGGAAATTCGATTCCGCGCCCGCTTCCGGTGTCGGCGTACGTCGGGTAAAATGGAGGACGGCGAAGCAGCCGTCGGCGACGACGTCGTTCCTCGGGGTCGAGATACCGGCCGATGATTGGCTCACGCGGATGATACCGCGAGATGAGCTATCGTCGCGCAGATGACCCCCTGCCCCCTGATCCAACCACACCGTTATCCTCGTACCTTCCCCACGACTCCTCCGTCTTCGGTGCAGGGTACTCGGCTGAAAATTGTATTCCTGCTCGTTTCTTGCACGCTTCTCATTTGCCAGGTCACGGATCGCCGACAGCTTGACCTTTGAGCCCCATCGGGAGGCACGTGCCCCTTCCTTGAAATGGAGCGTCCTCCCCCAAAGGAGGGAACCCCTCGAGGGGATGATCGTGCGACGCGTGCCCCTCGACGCTTGCGCTCGCTACCATCGCCATGACACTTGATACGGGAGCCTGACTTTCACCTTGCTGTAACGATCATATTATCCTCCGCGTTGCTCCTTTCTTTTCCCCATGCGCGTGCCCCTTCCTTCCGTTGACGGGGTCAATCGGAAACGAGACGCGGGCGTAATTGGCCGGTCAATTAGCGAGAGGGCAGCGTCGCGGGAACTTTTTGTTTTGGGGGGTACAGATCGCGGCAATCGGTCCGGGCAAAGGGTCGAGGGTAAAAGAGACGCGCGTCGTCGACGAGGATGGACGCCTGCGATTCGCAGCGTGATGTCACGACGTATTGTATTTCGCTTATCGGCGCCGATTCCTCGCGGAACCAGCAGCATTTCAGGAATGCGAATGCCACGCTTTTCAGACGGCCAACGATCACGAAGACCAACGACCTTCGCGACGGAGATCGACTTCGCTCTTTCAATCGATCGTCCGCCTCCGTTCACTCGTCTCCCGGTGTTCCATTCTCCTCCGCCGATGAAGCCGCGGCCCAATTCCATTGTTCGAGACTCCTGATGAGGCGATGACCAATGACCCAATTGGCGAAACGGTTTCGAGGAATCCATTGAAAAACCTGCAGACGTTCGCTGCACGACGAAGGCCAATTTTCGTAACAACGATTACGGCACGGATTTTCGAAACGGCTGAGCGCTGCATTTTTCTGCGTTGCCCATTACGAAATCCATGTCTCTCTCCGCGTGGACGCGGGGGAACGACGGGGCTGCAACGATTCACATACCTGGTCGGAATCGCGGGCACCTTGGAAAATCGGATTCTTTCGTTCGCTTTTCGCCGGAACTATCGTTCGTCGCGCGTTACGAAACAAGGGATCCCGTGACGAGAGCAGATGCTGGTCCTCGTAGGTGTCGCGTAGCGCGAGATCTCCGGTTGCAGTCAGGTGTGTTGGCGAACGCTTCGACGTTATCGGGATCTCGTCGTTCGCTTGTGCACCTTGGATTCGTTATACGCGAACGTGTACCCACGCGGCCACCGATACAGCTTGTCGAACGAGGCCACGTGATCCGGTTAAAGGCGACGTTCAATCCTGACACCGTGATCCGATAACGGGCCAACCGTGGATTCCGTTCTCATTCATCGAACGCCGTTCCACGTTCTTCGGATCGCGTCGAAGAAATTCACGTTACGAGCGACAAGAGCGGAGAACGCGTAACGTACCGCGTTCGACGCATGAAAACACAGTTCCGTGTCTCTGGGCCGAAAATCGTATCTGGCACCAGCCCCGGAGCTCTGCGTCGGCAGGATATCATGTTTGCTCGGATTCGTGTTATCCTGGAACAGAGCGGTATCTCCGATCGATAACACTGTAATCGAGCATCGGTCGCTGAGCGGGGTACTTAATTTCGAATATTGAATTTATCAGTCTTGAAACTGATCCAACTGATTTCGTGAAAAAATGCATACTCTACTGTTTTTCCTTTTGTTCTGCGCTTCTCTCTCTGTCTCTGGCTCTCTTTCTCTCTCTCTCTCTCTTTCTCTGGCTCTCTGTTGTTAGAACGCAGCGTGCTTAACTTATCGGTGTCTAGTTACGGTTCCAGTTACACGTGCCGCGGGGCACCGACGAATATTCGACGCCATGCACGTATGCCCTGCGCTTTCTGACTCACGTCTCCATATTTTCCGTTCATTTTCCGCTGCCCTTCGGCCGGCCGCGGCCGGTGTTTCACAATTCTGTCGAATTAGAAGTTTAATTAGTCACGGACGTTAATCGGGTACGTGGGGGACAAGACAACGCCCGGTTGAACCACGGCCAATAATTTCACCCAAGCGGCTTATCGGCGAGGCTCGAGTGTCGCCGGATGAATTCCTTTCAAAGGTCCAATTGTTTTGCCGCGGCGAGATTTCCAGGAAGTCGCGGCGGCGCGCAGATCGATCGAGTTCGTTCCATTGTCCAGGTTCCCGGACGTCGCGGCTCGCCTCGAATTCGAATCAGCTCGCCGCCCCCCCCCCCCCCCCCTGCCTTTTGTTCGACGATCCGAGATCGAAGCCGGGAGAGAAGCTCGACCCGTTTCGTTTCTCCGATCGCCCCCGTCGCCGATGGATCAATGCTCTCCGTTAATTCCAGTGAGCAGCTTCATGTCGGATATGCAGAACGGCTGCATGGGCGCCGCGTCCAAGGAGCTCGACACCGTCAGCCTCGGCAGAGGTTTGCCGTCGCACGGCGCCTCCTTGACTTGCCACCAGCCCTACCACGGCCTGCGGAAACCGAATCCCGCGATAACCGTGCACTCCACGGCCTCCGGTCATCATAATCTCGACGAGAAGGGATCGTCGCCGACCGGGGTTCTTCACAGCACGACCAACAGCAATCCGCCGACACCGTCGGCGCCCTCCACGCCGTCCGCCGTGGCGGACGGCTCGGCCAACGCGTCCGGAACCGGAAACGTGAGCGGCGTGAACAACGATTCGACCGGCAAGAAGCCACCATTCAGTTACGTAGCACTGATCGCCATGGCCATTCAGCACAGCGCCGAGAAGAGGGCGACGCTGAGCGAGATTTACGCCTACATCACCGCCAGGTTTCCGTACTTTCAGAAGAACAAGAAGGGCTGGCAGAACTCCATCAGGCATAATCTGTCACTGAACGAGTGCTTCGTGAAGGTGCCGCGCGAAGGCGGCGGCGAACGGAAGGGCAACTTCTGGACCCTCGGTTCGTCTCTACACTCCGTCGACTTCTTGCCCCCGCGGTCGATTCCTGCAACATCTGTGTTTTTTTTGTCTCGTAGATCCTCAGTACGCGGACATGTTCGAGAACGGCAACTACAGGAGGCGCCGACGCATGAAACGACCGTACAGGAACACGCCGTACAAACCGTTGTTCGGCGATCCTTTCTCGCCCGCGCACGTTCACCTCGGTCCCAGGAACCTGTTCGGCCACTCGCCGCCCTCGTACGCCCCGACCACGTACGCCAGATACGACACCAGGTATGATTGATCGCGCGCAACAATTTTCCCATCCGTCCGGACACGCGTCGATACAAATTTCCTCTCCCGTTTGCTTCAGCGCTTGGAGCCTCCAGCAGTCGCAGCTCTCCTACGGCCACTGTCAATCGGTAAGTTTTTTTATCCGTCGCGACACCTCGGATCGCGCGTGCACAGATTTTACATAAGCTCCCTGTGATCGCCGACAGCTCCAGCCGCAGCTGCAGCCGATGCAGTCCATGCAGATCCCGGCGATGAACGGCTACAGCCAGCTGGGAACCTCGCTAAGTGAGTCTCTCTATTAATTAACGTGCCCCGATTCTCGTCCCCCGTGAAATACTTCGACGGCCAGGCAAAGCGTTTCAAGGCAATTACTTGGATGTTCCAGGCGGAACCGCCAGTTCCCCGGGTTCCATGGGGAGCGGTTCCTTCGGCAGCACCTTCGCCAGGAGGCACGACGCGATGACGCCGGACACAGTGTCCGCCAGGTGCTACTGGCCGGAAAGTAATTATCCCCGATCGTTCATACGTTTCTGTTTACCACGGCGATAACGAACCAAGATACGCGTTGGCCTGTTACAGTGGTGAACGTGAAGGAGGAGCCGGGAACAGTGGCGGTATCGAGCACAAGCGTCGGCGGAATGAGCGTCCCCTCGGGAATGATGGGCTCCGGCAATCCGACCGGCGTGTCCACCACTGGATTCGCGCCGATGGAGTTCCAGTCGCGGTCCAAGTGCTTCATGTGAATCGTCGCGTTGCCCTCTACACTTCCGCGCCGTTGCCAGTAACCAAGGCGTCCCTCGGTGCACGTCCGAGGGTCTGACCTCGGCCGATCATCACCTGGACGCGGTGGCGGGCTAACGAATTTCCAAAGCGGGACCGATCGAGCGTTCCGTCGCTATGGGGAGTGCTATATGGGATCCATGGTGGCGTCGGCGAAGGAACGGTTACGACGCGATAGACTTTTTGGCCACACGCCTGTCCTCCTGTGTCCTCGATTGTTACGCAGTATTCGATATTTAAACGAGACGAGGGACCGGGGCCGTGCCTCGTCAGTTAACTTCTTCGTCGGAAGAACGCAATCCTTTGGGGGGGAACGGACGCAGAGTTAAAGTTAACGCTAGTTTAAGGCTCATTCGCGAGACAGGGGAACGGTCGAGGCCGTTCCTCTTTTACATATAAATATATACATATACATATATATATATATATAAATACCTAGGCCCATGTAGAAGCTAAAGATAGCGTGTATCTGGACGTGTAGGTCGCAAAACGTAATGGAAAAAGCAAAAAAATCAGTCTCCCTAGAAGGCTAAACATCGGTGTACATATTTTATGCCTAAGTAACTTCGTCGACTAATTAATGGACTGCTCCGAGGATTCAGAATACACGTGGCGGCTTCTGTAATTACGAGGAATGTCGAAAATAAATCTATATTATTTATCGCAGATTTGTGCTTTTCTCACCCTGTGATTACCTCCTTTCCCCGATGCCGCACTCTCCGTTCCCTCCTGCTGGTCTATTTCGAAACAACGGGCCGAGCGAAAGTCCGGCAGCTTCCTGCGATTCCCGGGGAATGGGGGGTGGGGGAGCCCCCGGGGCCTGGAATATCCGCGGTAAAATGTGAAAAAGAGCGGAAGAGGGAAAAGTAGCCAACGGCCGGCGAATAGTGATGTTTGTGTTGACGAGGAGGATGTTTTACAAACACCGCGCGCACGGCCGAGCTCTAATATTCCCCGTAGAAGAGAGGTCGGCCGTGCGCTACCAGTCAACACCGTACGTGCATCGGCGCAGGAATAGCACGTGCACTTTATTTTTCGTCTGGAAATCGATCGCCGTGCCCGCGTCCCCTGTACGCGCGGAACGCCTCGAAATAAATCTCGCCCCGCTCGATGGAAAAGAGCGTGCCCGGCGTGAATGGAGTTGCATCATTGTAGCTCACGGTTGCCCTATGGGCGCCCATCGGTCTTCCTCCTTTTTTTTCTTCCTTTCTTCGAGCAGCTCGTAATTTCATTGCTTCGCGACTTAACTTAACCCTCTTACTCTTCGTAACTTCGTAGCAGCTAACGCAGGACAAAGGGAGGGCTGCGTAGAGGCTCGAGTACAGGGTGGGTCTGCCCCGTCCTGGATCTCCCATTGGTCGCCAGTCATAGGTAGGACACCTGCCCTCCCGCCAAAGAACAATCACCATAGAGACAGTCGGAATCTCCTGGCTGCCCATTGGTTGCCCGGGACAGGTGAGACTCTTCCATTCCCGTGAAAGAATGGTCGCCTCCCTTGCCGTCCATCTCTGCGTAATCGTCCCGGGAAACATGTTGGATCGAGAAGTAAAACAATCGGCGACCTGTTCGCTGGCGGAAAAGGGGGCGAAAAAGAGAAATAACGCAACGGTTGGCAAGATCTCTCCGGGAAGACCGAACGTAAACGGCGGCGTCTGTATCCCTTCGCGCGGGCTGCCCCGATAAGCAAACGCTGGCGTTAATCATCGGAACGAATCCACAGGAGTCAGGTAAATCATTCTCGGCGTTCCTTACGGCTCGAATCACGGTGATGCGGTGCCGCGATATTTTACAACGAGACGTGACCACCATCCAAGTTATTGTTCGCCGTTGAACCGGCGGCGGTAGAATGGCAATGATGCTCTCGGTTTGACGATGATGCTCCCCGTTTTACGAGCGGCTCGTTCCTCGCCGGCATGGAAATAGACTCGCGGCGCGCATCGGACGATCGCGCTTCGTTGCACACTTTACCGCGCTAGGGTCACAATAGGCGTACTGGACAAGCTAGGAAGCGGCGTTCATTTTTTTCCCCCCGCCACGCCGACATCCGAGGGGCTTCGAACGGTTGGACATGGTCGTGGAAGGTTCATCTGGCTACATTTTTTTTTTCGAGGCGTTAACGCGTCAGACGGTCGAAGACAGCCGAGAATTCCATGGTTTCCGTCGGGGCGAGATTCACACGCACGTGCATCGTGCGTGTCTTGTAAGTAGGGGGCGGAGGTGACATATAGCGACAGCCAGAGCAAGCATGTCGACCATTTAGGCGACTATTAGCAGCTTCACGGCCCTGTTCACGGCCTCTTCGCGCACGTGCGTCCCGGGACGACTGAATTTCTTGATCCCATACGTCCGATTGTCTCCGGCCCCAGCGCCGAAGTTGATCGCGCTTCCTTTACGCTCGCGGACGACGGATTTAACGGGCGGCGATCTGAAATAAAAACGGGATTACTCGATGTGCAGGAGGGGGGGGGGGAGGCAGGGCAGGCTGGTTTCACTGACCTGCGACAATCTGCGGATACCGGGCGGACAAATGTCTCGAATTTTCTGCGTTTCCATGCTCGCGACGGGACAAGCAAGGAGAGATTTTTGCCGGGCTATATTTGGCCCCGCCTTAAGAATTACTCGGCTCGTTTACGCGGTCGTTAGAGTGGATTTAACTGGACGAAACGAGGGAGAGTGTGTCAGATATCGTTCGACCGAGTTCTGGTAATCCTCGCGCGGAACCGACGGCAATAAATTTCGGGAGACACTGTTAGAAGTCGGTCCATTTACTCCGCGAGGTGTCATCTAAAATCAGTTAATTATATTCTAGACCACTTGGCCTAGCCTTGTCAAACGCGCCCTGCCTATTCCTGAACCGACGGAAGAAAAAAACGAAGAGGAGGAGGAGGAGGAGGAGGAAGAAGAAAAGAAACGTGAACCCGACGGCGGTCCGATTGTTGAAAAGAAACAGAAATTAATATCCAATTCTACGGCGGTTCTGCCACGGCTTCATTGATCCGACACCTTCCTGGATGCGTTTATTTTTAAGCCACGCTACAGGGTGGCCAAATGGCACCGGCGCGAACGCAAAAATCGCGCGGCATTTCCCGCGGGCGAGCGGCCCCGAGGGAGAAAGAAGAAGGAGCCCGTGGCTCTTACAAAGAGCATAACGACGGGGACAATTTGTAGCGGAGTGTCAACGAAGCCGTTTCTATTTTCGAGACGACCGGCGCAGCTATCTTTTCTCTGTCTCCACCTACTCCCCCGACGTCGTTTTTCAGCCGGTGCACCGGTAAATTTACACGCGATTAATCCGTCCCCGCGGCCGTCCCTTGTTATCGTGACACGCGATTCCTCAATCCGCTCCCGGCCACCGAAATAACAGAAATGCAAAAAGCGGTAGAACGGGGCGGGTTCTATTAAAAGACGAAACGCGGGTTTTCGAAGATAACGTCCCAAATTTTTACGTGCCCGCGGGCGCCATTAAGAGGCTAACGGAGAAGGGAAAAATAAAGGACGCCGAAAACCTGACGCCTCAGCCGTGCCGGCTGTTCTGGTCGTCTTTCAGGATTTGCAAGCAGAGCACATCTTGCCGGGGGAAATCAGCGAGGTTCGGACGCCGCGCAACCGCTAACCGGTGCAACGGTGAAAATAGAGACGGAACATGATAGTTAGCACCTCCTTCGTGCAACCTGGAGCACGTACCAGCCGTGGTAAAACGTATCCCGTTCTCTTTCTAATGTCACGACGCGTACGCGTGCAGGAGAATCGATGACCACTCCGGGACTCGTTCGAAAGGTCGGCGTAGTTCTTGGCTTAATGTATTGTTTCAGGATCCGCTGGACGGAAGGGCAGCATGCAGGAAATTTTGTGGACAATGGATGGCACCTGTGCTAGGGCACAAAGAGGATCAGAAATTATTGTATCGCTTGTTACACCGCGATCACGTGTTATCGCGGAGGGAGGACGGGGGGGGCATATTTCTGGAGGAAAATTAAACGTTATCATTTATTTAATTATCTTGTCGTATTAACAATGTATTATTTCTATATATCCTAAGTTCCCAAAGCGTTGATAAAAAAAAGTATCTTAATGGTGGGATAACAATAGCTAAGAAAAAACAAGATGACGGCAAGTTATGTGAACGATTCCTTGTTATATTACAATATATTTAATCCTCGGTACATGGATAAGAGTCCGCGTGCACAGGCTGCGTGTTGTGCATGATACAAAAAAAAAAACAAAAAACAAACACTCGCGCACAAAACTGTCCTTCGATGATTCTTTTTAATACTTGGTTTTTCAAACGACCCTGGTCGTCTCGCGGGGAATGACTGAGAGAAGGTGAATGGACAGTACACCTGATTGGCGCACGTTGTTCGCCTTCCGTAATCGAAGAGCTAATAATCGTCTTCGAGGAGATCGTCGTCGAGATTCACACCCTGGAACAAATTACGACGAGAATAATTCGACTGTGCGGCGCAATTCAGCAGGAGTCCACACGGACGTTCTTCTTTTTTTCGTTGCTGGCACGCCAGGGGAAACACTTGCAGTTCGGGGAGAAAGCGTGATAAAACAGTGTTAGCCAAGGAGAGGATACGCCAAGCGGGTTGTTACAATAATAAAGCTGTAAAGAGAATGAGCCGTGACTGGCGCCAAGTCAACTAATTCGAAGGTCTAAGAGCTTAAGAAAAAACGAGGAAAGAATCAAATCACCGTGCGCAACGCGAGCGAATTCGTGCAAATATTGGCCCGCATTCCTGCCCAGAAACAAAAGGTGGAAAATCCTGCGGCCTCGCGCGACCGCCAACCTTTTCCTCATTTTATTTCCGCGTGTGTTTCATCTTTCACCGCTTTATTTAACGTGCTGCGCGGATAGGTAAAACGTGTTCACATACAGACGTAGGATCGATATGTCGCAACGCACACATTTAATATTACTCCGGGTGGCTGTGCGCGTGCAAGTGCGTGCGTGTGCGAGCCACGGTCGGTTTCAGACTGTTTTGGTAACATAATACCCTGCTAGAATTACGCGCCTTTATTTAAGGGTATTAAGGCATCGTCCAGTTACTCCCCTTCCCTTATATCCCCCCTCCCCGCCCCGTCTCTTCTTTTTCTTCCACTTGTCCCAGATTCTTTTATTCGCGTATCCCTTGCGAGTTTTCAATTCTACCACGAGATGCAACGAAATCAATGCGAAGCGGAAGACGCGGGGGATATATTCATTGTACGAACACTTACTTCGTGTGTGCGTTTTAGAAGCACTTATATAGATCGTCAGCATGCACAAGGAAAAAGTGTTGCGTGAAGAAAACAATAAGAAACAGAAGGGGCACGTAACAAGCGTATACCAATCGACTTACGGTTGTATCTATAGTATCGTCGATTTCGAGATCAAGATCCACGTCGTCGTCGTCGTCTATGGTGAGTGGTCTAGAGCTGCTGGTGGTCTTGATCGCGGTCTCCGGTGCGCTCGATTTACCCGTGGACGACGGTATTACCTTGCTAATGTCCAGATCCTGTAGCCTGTTTGTCAGGACATCCGTGGATGCTATTTCTGGTTCGCCGTTACTGGTCGCGTATGTGAACTTGTTTCCCTGTTCGGCAGCCAACATTTCTTCCAATGGCTTCCGGCTGACGTTCGACTGCGAGAAACGGAACAAACGATACAGTGAAGAATTGTTAAAAACAATTGCATTAATTCGGAGGACTGTGAATATTAATGAAATATAAGTTCGTACCTGCACCTCCGGGTACTCGGAGGCTAGAATTTTTATCTTGCTCTCATCCCTAAGGAACTGCTCGACTTTCAGCGCCTCTCTGTATCCGGGGAACAGATTTTCGTACTGCTCAGGATCCGCCAGGCTCTGTCCGGCCTTTTCGCTGACCGCCGACAGTTTTTCCTTCCACAATTTCACGATCGACGAGACTTTGCTGGGCGCGTACGTCCTGGCGAAGAACGCGGCCTCCGGAATTCTGTCCGTCTTTATGAGAATGTCCAAACACTTGTCGACGTCGCCGAGGATGAAGTACGACAGGAACGAGATGTTGTTCTTGCCGGTGTCGTCCGCGTCCGTGCCCAATTTCTGTATCATGTCACCGTTTCCAGTGCTGGTCGCCAGCAACAAGAGGCCGCCGAAATCTTGAGCCTGGTGCAGGCATTCTTGCGCCAAGCATAATTTGCCCTTCTGTGTGGCGAGGGAGGCCAGCTGTCGCCACTTTTGTTGGCTATTCGCCTCCTTGGCGAGAGAGTGCGCTGTCGTTAGGTCTCCCAGCGCCAAAGCTAGTTCGAACCTGTGCTCCGGATCCGTGGATACCGCTAAGGCTTGTTCTTTGAAACCCTGCAACATTTCGATGTCGATAAGTGAACCTTGGCGACGCCGTAGATTCCTTACGGGATACGCACTTGCTTCTCCAAGAAATGCGCCACTCTCGTCCGGTGTTCCTTGGGTACCGTGGGAAGAACTCTGTCCGCTGTCTCGAAATCTTTCCGCATAACAGCCGTCTGGTATTCTAGGACGGAAAGTAGCAGCGAATACGAGACGACGGACAGTTCTTTGTCGCACAGGTAGAGTCTGTTGTCCCTTGGAACGTAACCGAGGAGGTACATCGGTCTGTCCAAGTGCGAAACAGTGACAACTTCCCCGCCGACGAAATAATTCACGCGATTCACGCTGTTCGTATAGATGAAACAGTCGCCGACCCACAGACCGGCTTTCACTACCTCGCTCATTTCGGCCACCATCTATAAAGGACAGGGAAATTACGAGTACCATTTTTTTTTTTATCATGAAAATTAATGATGGAAATGATGAAGCACCTCGAAAGCGTCTTCGATATCCTCGAAATTTTCCGGAACATTTGCCACAGCATCCCCGTGATACTTCAGAATAAAGTACTGGTCGGACGTGGCCAATGCAACCAGGGAGGCGTTCTCAGCCCAATAGACATGGGTAGGCTGAATGTCGATGCGTCGAATTAATTTCAACGTGTCCCAGTCGAAGAAAGATAGGCCGGATCCGGAGGACACTCCCAATAAAAAGCCCCCGAAGATTCCTGCAAAACGACAAGTTGGAAATGAATGATCTATGAAAATATGAAAGACGAAAATAATTACATTTACCATCTGCACCGAAGTCGGGCTTGAAGCTCTTCTTTTCCTTGAAGTTCTTGAACACTTTTACACTGGTGTTGCTTTCCCTCACCGCGTACTGGCTCGAGTCGGCGGCCCAAACAAATTCGGAAGCCTGGCCAAACGCTTTGTTTCTTAGTGCCATGGACGTGTAAATAATGTATTCGCCATCCCCGCAAACGACCAAAAATCGTCCATTCGGATTATGCTGTATGGTCTGCGGGTAAATCTCGCAAGCACCCATATCCTTGACCGCCAGCGGAAGCCTCTCGCCGTCCTGTGCTTCCTCTCCAAGGGCTTTCAAATTCACTTGCTGTATTTCACTGTGCTTGGCCCAAACGATTTTACCACCCAATGAATCCATGGAAACAGCTGGCTCCTCGCGGCCAACCTTTACCATTACGCTGCCCTCGTCGTAACCAATTGCAACATTGTTTGAACCACGCATGCAAGCAATCGTCCATACCCTTTCGAAACCGTAATTAAGAGAAGACTCCAGTCTATATGTTCCTGCGTGCCATATTCTGACCGTTCCATCTTCGGAGCCAGACAAAATGATCGGTAATTCTGGATGGAAGCAGACGGCAGAAATATTTTGCGTGTGCCCTTCTAGCGTTTGCACGCAAGTCTTATTCTGATAGTCCCATATTTTTACAAATTTATCATCCGCCCCTGATATTAAATACGGCTTGTCCCCGCCGTGGTAATAATCAACGCAATTGATACCCTTTTCGTGCCCCTCTAACGTGAAATTGGCTGTGGAAGATCCAAGCTGCCATACTTTTATTGTTCTGTCCAGCGAGGCGCTCGCAAACGTATTGTTATCTTTTGGATTGAACACAATCTGCATTACGTAATGCGTGTGCCCCTCGAATACCTGTTGCCCTATCCAAGACTTCTCCCAGTTCCACAATTTTATTAACATGTCGTCGCTGCTGGTCAATATAAATGGCTGCGTTGGATGAACGGCGATACACCTGACATAATCGCTGTGCGCTTCGAACGAATGCACACGCTCTAGAGTGTTGTAATTGAACACCCTGATCTGCATATCATCCGATCCGGTGACCACCCAATTTTTGCGCAGAACAAATTTAGCTGTGCGGACCGGCACGTCGCACACTTCGAACGTCTTGACCAGCGTTTGAGTTTCATGGTTCCAAATATTGACGTTCCCTTGGTACAAGGAACAGAGCATCCACGGTTCTGTTGGGTGAAGGTCCACGCTCTTCACCCTGTCCGACCTGGCGGTCAGCTTTCGCTTGATGTCTAACCTCAACGGCTGCAACAAAGGGAAAACGGAAACCTATGATTCCAAGTAAAACGCACAACATCGAGAAGCATACGGAAAGCTACACCCCTTTACGCATGTGTACTCGTAAATAGAGTTTCATTGTCATTTGTGTTAACGCATTATGGTGCAGCGAGATAAGCACGTAAATATTTTACGTGGACAATATCGACGCCGAAGGTGGCCAAGGAAAATTATGTTAACGAAAAGAACCGACGAAATGTCGCGTGTAGAAATAACGCGTTCGTTCGAGGGATGGAAGTGTTGTACAAAGTTTGACGTGTCAAACGAGGAAACCGCAAGGGGCAATGTCAATACAAGTGAATTTCTACAGGTGTTCACCGGTGACACGATTATTGGGACACTATCACTTTTGATATACGTACCATCTTTCACTGTACAACAGTGTAGTTACGATAATTACACTGTCTAGATACAGTGTGCAACAACTGGACGTAGTCCACGCTAGTAATTCTAAACACGATAAGTGCAACTGTCCGGCCATCAAGTTAGGACGTGGCTCTTGGCGAGAATGGCGTCCCCTTGCAGCGGGCACTAGTTACTGAAATGTCGATACATTAGAAAATTTCTACTCGAATATGAACGACGATATTCGGAGTAAATTCGTTTAGTTTCTTTCATAATTTAATAATGAAAGTTGAAACACGTTCACGCTTGTAAATAAAGTGCTTGAAACTGCTGGTGCCGCTGCCTTACCTTCACGTACGGTGCTACAGTTTCGCCATCTACGAACAAGTGCTTGAAACTATTCGTGACCCTCCCTTACCTACGCTCAAAACTACTTTGAGTGTAGATATGGCAGAGCGTAGGTAAAGCAGGGGCCCGAGTGAATTGTAAAATTTGTAAAATTTAATTTGTAAAATTAAGTTTCGTATTAAATTTATTGAATTTCGTATTAACAAAGTATACTCAATAGTAATATTAATTAATCACAGAGTTTCGCAGAGTTAAAGGTAGTTAATGATGGGCTTCGCTCGGTCGCGTTTCATTTGTTCACAGAATATTATTTAAACTTCCATAGAAATGAATAAAAAAAAATCTATCGAAACAAAGCAGCGTGTTTAAACGGAGGACATTATTTTAAACAGCCTTTGCGGGGATAAAATAGCTGCCCGTGCGGTTTCGTGAAGGATTCCTCGTGTTAATTTTTTATTGAAAATTGCTGATGGTACAACCAGATAGCTGTGGAAGGTGTACCTTAAAAGGATTCTAATATTTTATTCCCCGGCTGATGTCACTCGGCTCGCACGGATATCACATTTTTATTTCCTTTTGTTTTTCCTCCACACCTTTTATGTCGAACAGCGGGGCACCAATTGGAAACCTTAAATGCATCTCTCAGTTCATTTTTTGCCGTCGCGAGCGACCGTGAGGCCGCTGTAAACAATCATTGATGTAATCTTCTGCCTTCTTTTTTATTTATTACAAGCATTTGGGCGACACGTATCCATATTATCATTCATTCCTCGTACACTCCAGAACAAATGTACAAACATATAAGTAAAATTGTACTACACGCACATGACATTCATCAAACGTTTAAGAATTATATTTCCCTTAGATGGCGACATTTTTTTAATCCCTTTCTAGTTTTCCCATCCATCTTCCATGTTTTTCCAGCAGTGGATCAATTAACATACCTGACAATTAAAACGATAGTCGCGCTCTATTAGGCTATTCGAATTCAGTTTCTCTCGCTTTTCCGTTCTTGACCCTTTTTCCAATTAAACGTCGCCCGCATCCACATCCCTCTTCCATCCGAATACCGGTCACCGTCGTTAAATCCACTTGGACCATTTTCGTTGATCGCTGCGGCCCAGCAACCATCGTCGTCAATTTCTTCCGAGGGAAGCTGAAATTATTTTCTCGCATCTGACACCACTCCCATTGCGCCCCGACGATCATCACTATTATTACTTTTCGCTATCAGATCATATTCAGCAATGGTAAAAGCAAGGCGAGCATCACGGTCAATTAACTGCGCGATCATCCGAGATGCATTACCCGGACAATTAACGCAGGAACAATGTTTCTTTGTCGGCTGACACGTTGCGTCGGGTGTGCGATTTATAATTACACGGGGATCAGCATCGATGGACGTTGAGAGATCGGACGCGAAGTCGAATATTCGTCGCGAAAATTCCTGAAGGCGAGCACGGTACTATATATATATTTTTTTTTAGACAAAAAAGAGGCGGCCTAGCATTCGTCACAGAATCGGAGGAGGTCAGGGCAACCGTTTGTCCTACCAGCGAAACATCCGAGATACAGCTTGACCTACTGCTCCTTTCCCGTAGCCGGCAACTCCAACCGCGATTACGTCGCGGATACATTATTTATCCGGCTCTCCTCCTATTGTAGCAGCGACGCTTTTTCACCCGCTCCATCTGTCATGCCATTTTTATACGCGACGAGGTGAACAAACATCGATCAACGGTTGATCGATCGTCTGTGCCCGCGGTTTCCATACATCAAAGCGTTCCTTTCTCTGTTCAGCACACCGATCCCGATACACCGACGCTTCCGGTTACGAGCGATTTCTTCTAACCCGCTGTCCGTTTCCTTGATCGGTGTCCGGTTCTCTCGAACCGTGGCATCCAGGAAGCCGGCCCGACCGAACTAGTTCAACTAGTTCACGCTGTACTCTTTCCTCGGATGGCCCGAGGTTGGCTGACAATTCCACTTCCCGTACCCTGGAGGAGCCCCCCGTGTCTCCACGGGCAGGAACGAAGATACGAAGTTTCGTAGGAACGGTGGAGCAACGGAAGGGACGATCGTCGGCTTCCTCCTCGCGGTGTCGTCGACCCGAAAGCGTTATGCAAAAGCGCGGTCGGTTAACGACGCGGCCGGCGTTGCCTCATCGCGAATTAAACCCAGGAATTTCGTCGGCAACCAACTTTCGCGTAACTCGCCGTCGCCGTTTCTCCCCGATCGATAGAGGATCGCGATCCATCGGCAATCGTATCTGCCCGGCCTGTTGCAGAGATTCGATTGCGCGATGTCAATTGTCGGCCGTATGTATCTTCGCGACGATGTTTATCGCCTGCCCGGATTCGATATGCATTTACGAAACGGACAAGAATCGATGGAAACTGAAGAACGAGCAGATTCGTCGGGCGACGTGCGTGTCTGTTGCGCGTCGCGGATACAGGCCGCTTGTAAACGACGACGCGATAACGTTGACAGGTACTCCTGGCGCGATGCGATGATTAAATTAATCGCCGTGGCAAATAATGTGACACGCCATTAGCGACGGAAAAGGTGGGGGCGTGCAAACAGGTAGCCGGATCGCGATAAATTCGAGGAAATTGCACAGATTTCGGAGATCACGTCCCATCTGTCCCGAATCTCGTCAAACATCGTCGAATCGGTAACGATGAATTACGGATAATTTGTCACGCACTGCTCCTATTATTATTGTTGTTGTTACACCTTCGTTCGGTGGCGCCGTACGGGGTGCATACAGCGAAGTAATGTTCCGTTGATTTCGTCGAAACACAGAAATGCGTTGACCACGAACCGCGGCACCGTTCACTTTAATGATTTCCTCTTTCAATAAAAAAAAAGTCTCGCAATTGATCGCCGATTGCTGCCCCGCGCGGTACTTAATTTCTGGAATCGCGGAAACAACGAGAAGACGCGATTGATGCTCCTCGCTTAATGAAACCGTGTTGCAAAATCTTTGGAAAGGTTGCACTTTGGCTGGCCCGTGAGATTTGCACAATGAAACGTCGGGCTCGTTATCGTGGAACGATTGAAGATCTTCGAGACTATCGATCGATAATGATCTTGGCTCGTCTCGTGACCGCGAAATTCTTCCACTCGATTGTCGACGCGTAAACAATTATGCAACAATGCACGAAAAAGGTACACGTGTCTAGAAATAACTAGAGAATATTTGGCACGACTTTCCGCCACTATTCGCGAGCCGTATCTTTCATAGACGAAACGTTGAAGGTGATACGGAATCGAGCGCTATTGCAAATCGAGTTTCGCAGCCCTGACTGTTCGTCGCATCTCGTTCTTGTCCCACAATTTCCATCCGCCTGTCCCCACCGCGACAGAAGCGACGGGTTTATGGACACCATTGATATTGTCCGCACGAATTCGAGAGTTACCATAAATATTCGCCGGGAACCGTCGGAATTGGAAACCGCGCTGTGAACGGTTTGGCAAAGGCGTGCGTTTTACCGCGGGCATGGGACAGAGAATTCTAGAGCGAGGTGTATTTCGAACGTCTCCGAACAACAACTGCACAGCCATCGAGTTTCTCCCGCACGGGTTACGGACGAAATTGATGTCCGTCGAGGACGTCGAGCGTGGATCTTTTCTGGATGTTTTTCTGGAGGGCTGGAAATGTGGCGCCGTGCAGTTACCGTCGACGGAAACCCCGGCCAAAACTGTGCCGACCGAGCGAGATTAATTTGGTAGAAGTAACGGGAGATTGAGCGTCTGACTGTCTCGCAGAGGAGGAGATTCTACATATAGAGGTAGAGGCGAGCCACGGGACGATTCAGTCTCGTCCGAGCCACGCGACATTCCAAAGCCGAATCGCGGAAGTCCAGGTGCGATTCCGATCATCAATAACAGTGGCGCAAGGAGCTCCTTCGTGCTCTCACCGATCGAGTCAATAAAAGATCCTCCAAGTGATCCCTCGCCTGCGCGGACGAAGGTCAGTACGATTTCTCCTAAAATCGACGAACGTAAACAAAAGTAAACCGTGAAATTACAAATTGCATCGAGGCACAGTGCGCTAAGCTTTGTACGCGAACTTTTAATCGCAAACGACGCGCCTGTTTGCGATGCACTCCGACAAGATTGCGTAGATATCGGGGGATCTTAATTATGACGATGGATCAGGCTACTGAATTCAGCCTGCGCGGTTACGTTGCAAGTGCAAGGGAACGATTTAACTTTCCGTTCGAACGCCGCGCAAGACCCGGTTCCGTCGATGCGAGATGATTTTTTTTTCCACCGAGGTAATTGGCCGGGTAATCGCGGCGCAACGACGACGCGCGCTCGTTAACACGGTCACCGTTTGCCTCGACGGGGTCGTAGAATTGCGAATCAATTAGAGCCCGTGCGTATTCGCTGAAATTTCATTATCCGGATTGCCGAAATGTAACCGACACGGTTTGGCTTCCGTTGGAACTGCCGGCGAACTGATCCACCGGGCTCGATTGATTGTCGGACGGCCGGCGAAGGTTTGCACAAGCACGAGTGCATCGTTCGCGAAATTACCAGACGTGGTAAGTACCGATTTCTTTCCTCGCTAATGCCACCCTCCTCGCGGGCAATAAAACGCGACCGCCAGAAAATTTACAAGCCATTCGTCTTGTTCCTCGCTTGTCGCCCGCGATTTACGATCCGCGTGTCGCTTCGAAGTTCGAGCACTGCGCGACGGTGGTGCTCCTCCGTTGTTGTTTGACGCAACAGTGAAACGATGTTGATTCTTTCGATAAACTGAGGCACACCGAACGATATCTGTCCATACAGGTGTACAATCAATCACGGGAGACCGGCAGGCCCGATCGACGTCTCGATAAAGCTCGTCGATATGGAACCAGGCGGCATCTCGATAATATCCACAAGCGGGATCACGGACAACACTGTGGGAAAATCGAAAAACATCGGCATCACGTTCAGATCGAGCTCGAGGATACAGGCCGCCAAGGAGAAGCTGAAAACACCATGTGAGTACCTGTTAGGAACCGTGCCGGTCCCTTCGGCTTCGTCCTACGGCGATAAAAGTTCCCGGGTGGAATTGAGGCGCAGAAGAAAAAATTCGAACGCATCGAGTAGAAAGGTGAACGGCGGCACCTGTTCCCTCGAGTGAAAGAAAAGAAAGTACCAACGGCGTGGCGTGCATTTCATGAAATCGGGTTACCGGGGATCCCGTGATCAACCGGAAATGCACCGGACGAAATAGAAGCCGAGCTCGTCGAATCGTCGTGTCCCAGGCCTGTTTCGTGCAAACAGATGCTCGATTACCAGAAAAAAAAGGAAAAAAAGGAGAAGAATTGCAGAAATATTGATACGAACCCCGTGTTGCTCGACGAACCGTGCCCACGATGTCAGAAAACGAATTGATCAATGTTTAGTCGCCGGGGATATTGTTCTCGCGGATCGTATTTTACTTGAATTGATCGACGGACCAGCTGGCAGTTTTATATGTCACAGGTTTCGACAAATTGACGGCGCACAGCAACGCGGAATTAATTAGTGCAATGTAATTAGCGCGATGCTAATGAACAGTCATTGCCAGTCGCGGTGGATAATGGCAATCGCCTGACAATTGTTGATATCATTCTAACTGAACTGAATCCACCATTATCCATACGACGCTCGACGAATTTACTTGGGCATTTAAAATGAGTTTCTTTTGTCGTAATTAGCGATTCCCTACGGCCAGTTCAATTTCAATAGTAGCTACACGCAAAGGCAAAGAATTTGAAACTCTCTTCTCCCAAATACTGCGTTATCTCGTTCAGGATCGTTTACATATTTCTTTCTTTTTTTTATGTAGAGCAAATTCTTGGCATTGTTCCACCATAGAAACGTAGACCGTGTGAACCATCTCTACACGGGGGACTGGAATAATTATCGGCGTCATGCATCGCGTCGATAAACGCGTGATTTCCCTCGTTTTCCACGTTCCGAATACGGTCGCGTGCGACTTTCTTTCCGCCGCACTCGTGAACGTCTGCGATAAATGAAAAACTGCTGGGAAACGTCTAAGCGACCCACCAATTTTCCTATCCCTCGAACCTTCGAACGTTTCCGACTAATGAATCTCGGCCTGCTCGCGTCCAACGCCGAGTTCACGGTGATTCAATCGCCACTGAGAGCGACGCTACTAGAAAGCGGAGCACGTTACAATTTGTAAACAGGTACCACGCCGGCAACAGCGAGTCTACTCTCGTATGTCCTTAACCCCGACCGTCGGATCGTCGCGGCGATAAGCAATCTTTAAAGCGGGCATAGTAAACTCCTTCGGGAGGCGTTCAACCGACGAGAGTGGCAGATTCATTTTTGGCGACCGGTTTGCGGACATTCACCGCGAACTTGACCCACTGTGACACTTGTGGCCCGTCTGCTTGACCAGATGCTCGAAAGGTTAAGCATCTGTTCAACGAGTTGCTCCGAGTTATAGACGGCGTCTCTCGGGGGCCCCGCTGAATATGGAATTCGCAGGTAAATAATCAATTAGGCGTCGTTGAACGTCCCGTCACCGAGCGGTCGTTAATTTCAATGGGATTTCGACGCAGCTCTCGGTCATCGTCGACGGACGGATAAATGAACATTACGCGATGCAGGTCGAAATTGCCTGAATCGGTCTCAATTGAAGGAGGAGCGTGTTTTCTTTGCGCTGCGCAATTCGGGAATTCGTCGGGCGGACAGACGGTCGAACGAACGGGCCGTGGAGAGCACGGAAGTGACGTTAATTGGAGCGTGCAGAGCTCTAGCAAGAAGTAGCCCTCGATCTTGGAAGCTTTCGCGCGTGCTCCCGTTGAATCGCAAATTATATTGCCCCGAGAGCGAGTGAACTGCCAAAGAGATAGAAATTAATTCTATGCGCGTCTTCTATTCGCGCCCCTCGGCGCATCGTTGATCGCGAGACATTAGTCGAGAGGAGATACGTAAAAAAAGAAAAGGTTGCACCTATATGTTCGCGAAAGATGCGATGGGAAAGTAAAATGGGCGTAGCGGTTGATTTTTTCTTATAAACTAACACTCCAAGGAATTAAGTAATTTAGCTGGTGGCGCGACAAAAAAATTGAACTAATCAAAGCATTTTATAATTATCAATTGAAGCATTTGATCAACGATAACAAAATTAATATATCAGATTGAAAAATTATCTGCCTTTTTATCATGACGCTTAAAACACTGTAATCAGTTTCTGCTTTATCGATGATGGATTGCAGTTGAGATGACTTATAGTTCTTATCGCCCTCGGCAGATGTCAAGTCGATGAAGGCCGGCGGATTTATTCGAATGGGAAAGTGGGAAATTGGAAATATCTTGCCGCGTTTTGAACCGGCAAAGGCGCGTAACGCGCCTTTTACCGTTTTCTAAATCGCACCATATCACTTTCCCCAACCCCAATTACGACCGAGTAACTTTCATCGTAATTACCGGCAACACTTAATCCCCGTAACTCTGCCTGCAATCACGGGCCTCGGATACAATCAACCGGGCAATAAACTTTCGTGAAAGGAACATTTGGATTTCAACACTTGCGTCCATAAATAATTTAGGGATGCTTCCGCATTATTGAAGTAAATAAACCATTTGCATCGTCTCCAGGACGGCCTTTCTACTCGGCTATTATCGAGGAATATCAACATCGCGCTCTTACGCAACGCCAAACTAATTTATTAATGCAAAAAACGAAGCGGTCGAAAGTCTCGTCTGTTGTCGTTTAAATGAGAAGGCTTTATCGGCACCGGCATTGAAACGCCAGTGACTGATTACTGATTACCGTCGCTTCCCGATCAGGCGGCAATGCAAATTGCGCCCGACACGTGTTGTTGCCTTCCAGTTATATCACGACAACACCGTCAAACATGCCTCGGCATAGTCCCTGTTCAAGAGCATATTCCCGTCGACCCGTTCTCGATACGGTGAATGGAAGTCCCCCCCGTCTCTCAACGTTATCCGGAATCGCGACATTTGACCCGCGCTATTGACTTCTTCGTCGCCGATTTTCCATTTCGTCATTTGTGGCGCACGCATGCCGCGTAGCAATGACCCGAGTTTGCCGCACGCGAACCGCGAGCAATGAAACGGTTGCAATTTCGATCGCGCCAACAAATCGGGTGCACAAGTCTGCGAGTACCTCCGGGGCGCTGCGGTGGCCGCGGCACCTGTGCAAACGACGGAATCCTTTTATCGCCGGCCTGGGGAACGGCCCGCGAAGCTCGTATCTTATTTCTGCGATTATCTCGGGGCGATAGATAAGTCGACCCAGAATGGAATTTGGGGAAATTTCGCTGAGAGAAATTCCGTCACTTGGCCGCAGGAAAATCTCGCAGGTGTTCAAGAGGGGTTACTCGTCCTAGACCGGATTATCCAGGTGGAGCGTTCAATGCTCGCCTCTGTCGGCTTTTCCAGCATTAGGCATTCGCCAGGGTGCCTCTTCGTTGAACCCCTTTCCTCGACCGAAAACCACCCCCGCGATATCCGTGTTCCGTCAGAGATTTTATTTATTCCAGTCTCGACGATATCGCCGGCCGTTCCGCTTGCCGTATCAATTCAACGACCTTTGGAATCGTTTGTCGTGTTTGGAAAATTCCGGCAATTAGTAAATGCCCGAGTCTCTGTCATAGATACGCGATCTCGTTTCAGGGCTGAGCAATTTGATGAAAGAGGACGCCACTGGCTGGGAGACGCTAAACACTGCTCTCGGCGAGGTGATTGGCACCGCTATTTTGGTGTTCATAGGATGCACGGGGTGCATCGGAAGTTTAGGCGTTGACCCTTCTGTGTTGCAAGTGTCCTTAACCTTCGGCCTGGCCGTCATGATCGCCATACAGGTACATATTATGTTCAAATCTAATTCCGATTGTTCACCATTGATCGTGGTTTTGTAACAGGCGTTTTTTCTATTCTTATCAGAGCGTTGGACACATCAGCGGCGCCCACATAAATCCAGCCATCACAGTGGCGGCCATGATCATGGGCAAACAGTCTCTGCCCATGTCAGTGGTCTACGTAATCGCCCAGTGCATAGGATCGTTGATAGGCTACGGTCTCCTGAGGGTAATTTCCTAAAGAGAATAACCACCACCGTTTGATCCCCGGCCGCGATTTAATTGTTCCTCCGTCGCCAGGTGATCACTCCGCTGGAACTGTTGAACGCCGGAAATCCAGACACAGCGTCCTCCTTTTGCATGACCGACATCAACGAAAACCTGACCGACTTTCAAGGGACAATGGCGGAGTTCCTCGGCACCGCCACCCTGGTCTTCTTCGCCTGCGGCCTCTGGGACTATCGCAACTCCAAGGACACGGACTCCGTGTCCATGAGATTCGGCCTCTGCGTCACGGTGCTGTGCCTGATCTTCATACCCTACACTGGCTGCAGCATAAATCCGGCCAGAACTCTCGGCCCGGCCGTTTGGAACGGCTACTGGTATCACCATTGGGTGTACTGGTTGGGCCCGATCTGCGGCGCCGTGGTGTCGTCCCTGATCTATCGGTGTCTGTTCTTCGCGAAGCGGCTCGACGACGAGCCAGGCCGGCGCGAATAAATCTCCCGACCGAACGACGACGGCGGCAAGCTTCAGGACACAGGCGAACGCCCAGGATCCATGGACACCTTTCGATTAACGGAAAGCGTCCTTGGGACCGGGACGGGACGCTCGAAAAAAACCGTTGTATGCTTTCAGCGGACGGAATTACACCCCGGTGGGTCCATGGTTCGCGATTCCAGCGAGAAATTCCGATCGCGTGTGAAAAGTCGAGAACGAGAAGATCCTTGAATCTTGAATCCGTGCTTCTCGGATGCGCAGACTGATTTAAAACAATTTCCAAATTCGTTCCTCGCGGTCGACAAAAAATTCCTCGACGAGGAGAGAGAGGGAGAGAGACAGGTGCGCAGAAAGTCGGTACAAATTCTCTCTCGATCTTACCCCCGAATTTGTAACGCGATTTTTCGTCGTATCTCGAGACAGAAATGTAGAGGCTAGATGAGAGGGGCGAAGAAACAAATAAATTTCATATATTTTACCAAATCTACAGTCCCACGTTTCCCCAAGATTTCCGACCGCTTCGTTACTCATCGCCGCTGTTAAACGTCAGACTTATTCGACCGCCACGTTTACCCAGTCGGGCGGTGCGTGCACCTTTGCCCGCGGGTCCCGTCGCAGTTCGCTGCACGGGGCGAAAATAAACCGCGCTCTCGCGAAACGAAAATAAACGCGCCTGCGCAAACGAGGCCTGCATAGTGGGGCGGCTTTGCGGAGGAGGTTGACGTTGAATCAACCGATCGGGTACCACGTGCCGGCGGCGTTAAAAGTGCGTACAGTCGTATCCGATCGCGAACAATCGGGACGAGCGGTCGCGCAACTCGCTCCTCCGTCGTGCTCTGAAATCGATCCCGGTCGCAGCTCGATACTCTCGTTACCGTCTCGTGCCCGGTGTTGCAAGTGAATGTGTGCTGCAGCTGGCGCCATGTCATCCAGTAACCTACGCTCAGGTAAGGCGCCCCGACGAATCCCTCCCTACCCCGAGGCGGGGAAAATTCGCGTCGCGAAAATTGTTGACGTACTTCGTGGCCGCGATTCGGCCGGAAAATGAATGGAGGAGACAGAGGAGTTTCGACGAGAGTATTGATCACACGGCTACGAAGACGCCTCGCTATATCGGCGTAAGGTTTCGATGCGTGCAGAAGGTACAGCGGGGACACGTTTCGTTCGGTAGATTATCGAAGAGAATTCGTCGAACGTGTTTCGAAAGGAAATATTTCTGTTGTGGCGTACAGTGGTACGTGCTGTACTTGTTGGAGTAAATTTGTTGCTTCCTCGTATAATAAGCGACGCGTTACCGTTAAAGTGGCCCGCCCGGTGCTGTTGGAATGAAAAATATCGTGGCAGATGAAACGATACGATTAATCCCCTTTTCGCCGACGAGCCGACGGAAGTATCGCGGAGCGATAAAACTGATTGGGAATCGAAGTTACATAAAGCGTGGCTAACATTTTCACGCTCTATTCCGACCTTCGGCTAACGCCATTGAAATTCTATTTAAAAATCCCCGCAACCTCGACCGATGAATAATTAAAATTTCCCGGAGTGACGAGCGTAACGCGCGCGTCGTCGTCACCTTTGTTCGCATTCTTGCTGTGAGATATTCGTTTAATCGGACGCTCGAAAAAGAGAAACTACGAGCGGTCTAAGCGCGTCAGATCAGATCCGCTCGGCCGCTACTGGAATCGGCGACTGCACGCGCAGCGATATGCAGCCGATTACGACTTCCAGCTAATTCGTGGGAAAATTCGCGCGGGCATCTGAGAACTGCGAGACCTTGCGGGTTCCGCTTTGTAGTTCCGCTAATCACGCAGAAATCCGTCGATGAACGCGATGCGCTGTGCAATCGGTGCTCGCGTGCGGCAACACGCTCGACTGGCCCGCCGAGGACTGCACAGGCTCGATAACGCAATTCCGTCGCGCGTTATCGCGGTTCGTGACAATAATTCTCGCGTTCCTCCGTTGAAAAATCGCGATCTCGAGTTTCCCTCGCGAAATTATTATTATTGTACGCGAAATTCGATTCGCTTTTCAATTCGATCGGACCGGACTAGAGCCTCGTTCCGATTCAGCTTCAATCTGGGTCTAGGTTGAGCGCGCTTCGATCTAGTTCATGTCCCCGTGATCGATTAACGCATCTTCCGATGGCAGTTTTATCGCGGGCGAACTTATTTTGCAGACCTGGATGCGACCCGACCCCGGTGTTTCGCATTTTCATGCGAGAACTGGCCGCAGTTTGCCCCCAGGTACAATTGAGCTTGTCAGTCGTGTTCAATCACTGTCGAATATACTGAAAACAACGTTATCGTTCGTGATGACACAGCTGCGACTTAATATTCTTGTTTAAAATAGCTGATGAGAGGGGGGGAAGAACAAAATCGCAAACAAGCGACAGATAAAGTTAGAAAAATTGACCCGCCAAACATGAAGCCAGTTCTCTGCCCTGGGTTACGTGATTCTTTCGCTTTCGCAACAGTGTCTACTTTCCCTATTTCACGATTGGGATACGGCGCTATCGTTCGCCAGCATATTCCACCGCGTTGGCTTTTCAAACGACCGACGGCCGACGAACGGCCGACAAATAGTGAACGGAAAATTGCACCGCGGTCCGACGCGCGATTTCACCGCGAGTACCCGCGACAATGATTGTCGGAAAAACGTTAGCCGGAGGCGATCGTACTCTCGCGTTAATTCGACGGTTTTCCGCGGGAAAATTTCAGCGGCGCCGTTCTAAATTTTCCCGTCGAGCGAATGGAAATGTTGCGTTATCAGCGAACACCGTCAGATAACACTTTGCCCCCGGCGTCTCGAGTTTCTCCGCCGAGCACGTGAATTCGGATTCGCTTCTCGTTCCGTCCAACCCGGGACAGATTCGAGTAATGGTCGCGAATGTTTACGCCCGGGAAACAAAAGCGATAGACCTAGACGCGCCCGTCTGTCCGACCCAACGCGAACCATTAGTCAATTCGAGCTCTATCTACGCTGTATCCGACGGGCATTCATCCCCCTAATAGGCGGATCATATCGGCTAATTGCCGCGTGATCTCCCGACGCGAATTAGTCGACGGCGCGTTGATTGTAGATCAACCGTTCCGCCCCGAGGGAGGGGGACCACGGGACAAAAATGTGTTTTTAATAAACGGGGACAAGCGGAGAGCCGGCCAGGTGTTTATCACGAGACCGGGGGAGAATATGGATACTGTGCTGGCGGGCACCAGCGAAACAATGCGACTGGCATAAATTACTCGCAATTACGATGTACCCGACGGATCGCAATTATCCGTTCACCGGCGTAAAAGCGAACAGCGAGACGCCTCGTTGCTCGTACCCGAAGCGAAATGTGCGCATTGCACTTGCGCTTTCGTCAAAAGAATGTTGATCCGTTCATTTTCGTTGGAAATGCCTGGTCGAAGGGGCGATGGGCGTTATTGTTAAATTACGAACGACAACGCGCCCGGAACATTCACGTATCGCCCAGTCACGGTACATTTACGGGCGCAATGGTTGCCGCGATCGACTTTAACGAGATGCTTCAATTTGCATAATGATCATTTCATTTAGACTTGCTAAACTCGGACACGAATACACCGGGGACAAAGTTCGGAAAATTTGACTACGGAGAATCGAGCACACCGGCGCGGCTGTTTACCTTTCGAGCGCGTGCTCATTTTCGTTGATCGCGGGCAACGCGATTTATTGACACGGATCTCCGTTCGATTTCCACGGGTACGGATATGTTCATCGAGGCCGGCCGATTGCGATATGCACCAGGCAGCTGCATCGATCATAGCGCACCGGCCCGAGGAGTATAGTGCGTCCAGAGCTAAATGAAAGAAGTGGAGTGAGAGCAGCCGATTGATGCCGCCGATCGGAAGGGCCGTACCGCCCTGCCGATGTTGCGTTCTAAGCAATAAGATGAAACGCTTATGAATTAATTTTTATTTACACTAATAGTTCAGTTACTACTAGTATAGCTATACATTTTATTCAATATTTTACGTATTTGATAGAACTTTAATTCTTTGCGCAGTATTATCCTTGGTTTCTAGTACAGAAACCACTTTCGAAATATAACGCTCATAGAGCTACCATGCCAGTGCGACATCTTTTGTTTTAACAAACTCTAATGTTCCAAATATAGAGACAATGTTCTGGTCATTCCGTTTAAAACCACAAGCCAGGATAGCAGAGACTTCTATATACAATTTTATTTCCGTTACTATTTGTTATATTTAGACTCACATTTTGTACTTCATGACAAGTAAGGATACTTGTCACCTAGTACACTATTCTAATTAATAAAAAAATTGTAACATCAGTATCTTTTTTAAAATTAGAGATATCTATTTTGTAGGTGATCATGAGGAAATTTATTTAAATATCTGACGATTAAAACAAAAATACTTAATTATAAAGTATAACAACCACCTTCGGTCTCCCCGATATAATTATATCTTGTTAATTTATATATATTCTGTACATATTTGTACAGATATATGTATTATTCCTGAATATTTATTAATGGTTTTGAAACATAATAAATTGAACATTAGTAAACTTTGTTTTTTAATTATATGTAATAAATGCCTTACAATAAAGATAAAGATACAATGTGGTCTGAAATATATATCATGTTTGGTCTCATTTTAATCGGAAGAATTTCAATAACATGTTTAAAAAAATTGGAAGTCGAAAAAACTAAAAATAAAAAAGTTAAGCTGTCCTTTTTATTATAGCATCGTTTTGCATTTGTGGAATCACACCGGCACGGTGGCATTTAAATTTCTCGGCTGCCTCGGCTATCGTTCTATCCTTGTTTTTTCCTTTGCAACCTAGCGACACCGACAAAAGCGAGCCGCGAACTTCGAGAAATTGGGGTCCGTTCTACTGACACTGTCTCAAACCATTTACACATTGATCAACAGTATATCGTATACTGTATATGTGCACCCATTTCAAATTGGCATGGCACTGCCCTGCTCGGTTTGACGAGCGGTCGAGCTTTGTAGTTCGTTTAGTGGGGTGAGAAATCCCCATACCACTTTTTTCATTTAGCTCTGGACGCACTATACGGCGCGCCGATTGCTTTTCGCGTGTTCGCGGATGGTTCGATACCGCCGCGCGTTTCGCCCGGCTTAATTGAAAACTCTGCTCGATACATTCATATCTGGGAGAAGTGTGATGAAGTGTGATGAGCCTGCGTTGAAATTGCTAGACAATTCCGTTGTTAATTCAAGGATAACCCTGAAGCGTTTCTGGCGCGTCACCAGTCCTCTTCTTGGAAGCGCGCTAAAGGAACGTACGTATCACGAATCTCTCGGAAACGGGACAGTGGAAGCGACTGGTAATGCAGATGCTTGCGCGTTGCGCAACTGTATGTATAATGGCAGTATCAATATTCCACCGGATGACTAACTAGAACCTCTTACGCGTCAGATGTTTCAGTATTTTAGAGATATCGTGTACTACGATGCTCGGGTGCACAGTGGTTAAAGGGCTGGCACACGGTGGCGATTATTCAAAGAGCGGTATAACAATGCCTAGAGGATGCATTATTTTGTTGTAGTCGATCCGTTTTCGCGGAGACCCGCACACCAGCTGGTCGTCAAACTATGCTTCAAATATTGTCAGCATCTTTTCCAGTTCATAATTAGATTTCTTTAAGAATCGTACACTTGAGTAACCAGTAGCCAGAAATGATCTATGTGAAATGATCTATCCATTATGTAACATGGTGTCTCATTCTTGCAGGCTTCAAAACGCTGACGCAAGGTGAGGGCGCCCTGAGGAACACCGTGTTATCCGCCCTCGCAGAAACGATCGGCACGTCGATGCTGGTGTTCCTGGGTTGCATGGGATGCGTGGGAAGCTTGGGAGTGATGCCTTCCCATTTGCAAATCGCCCTAACCTTCGGCCTGGCCGTGATGGTCGTGATTCAGGTCGGTATCCTCTCTCCCGTGGGTGCCCGACGTGGATCGACGCGCCCCCGACGCGCGACGACACACCCAATATGATCGTCAGAGTGTTTCGCATACGACGGTTCAAGCTGTTATCAATTTGTTCGCAGTGTGTTGGGCATATCAGTCACGCTCACGTCAACCCGGCGATCACGGTTGGATCAGTGGTGCTCGGCTTGAAGACGATCCCGGAGGGTTTGGTGTACCTTCTGTCGCAGCTGATCGGCGCGATCCTCGGATTCGGGATGCTCAAGGTTGCCAGGCAATAGTATACAAACGCTGTATAAATGCACTTCGCGATACAGGGAACGATCGAGAACGACGAGCTCATTACAGCTCCCGATAAACCGGCCGGAACTTTGACCTCGACACGCATACGTTTATCGCCGGTTCAAGACCTAGGTGTAATCTTCGATGCAGAAACGGTTACCATCGCGACCGACGTAACGACTTACGCAACAACGAATCACCCGAATCGTGGTTGTATTGAATAACTTCGCTCGTTCCGCCGAGCGAAGAAAATTTCTCCATCTTCGTCGGGTTCGTTCGGCGATAGGACTAATCGCGGCGACGGACGCTTCGTCAATTGCGATCGGATTAACGCAACGCTTTCGTTGCAGGTGGTGACGCCGACTGGCCGTCTGACCAGCAAAACTGTCGACGAGACGGACATGTTTTGCGTGACCGATTTGCACGCCGACCTGACGGCCATCCAGGGCCTGCTGCTGGAGGGCATTTCCACCGGTATACTGATGCTGGTCGCGTGCGCTGTCTGGGACCGTAGGAACGTGAAAAACACGGACTCTGTGCCGCTCAGATTCGGCCTGACAGTCGCCGCGCTTGCACTCGCATTCGGCCCGTACACGGGATGCAGCATGAACCCAGCCAGGTCGTTGGCACCGGCCCTGTGGAACAATCGGTGGTCCCATCACTGGATTTACTGGTTCGGCCCAATTGGCGGTGCCCTTCTGTCGTCTTTCATGTACAAGGTCATCTTCGGCGTAAAGGACGACGCGCGCGACGAGCCCACGGCGGAGACCATGGCCCTGAACAGCGTGGACACGCAGAAAGCGGAGGTACGACGGCTTATCTTATCTGCGGTCCCCCGTGGACGGTCATAGGGCGTACGAAATATTCCGAAGATCTTTTGAACTCTGCGGCCCCGGTCCGTTCTATCGCGCGAACGCCGTGAATCAGTGTTTTCCGCGAGACGGATCATCCTGCCAAAGGTTTGGCCGTAAAGGCTGACGATAAATCGTCGCTGTCCGGGTGAAGAAGTTCGATGAAACGGGTTTTACGGCGCGGCGGGACATAACTTCGTCGCTATGCCGATGCTGCTAATCGTGGATCACCGAAGAGCCATTGTCAGTTAACTTTTTATCGAGACTGCGATGTCGGTCAACTATCTCCATTAATGTTACCTGTCGCGGTTCGGATCGTGTAGCAGCCGCAGTATATAAAATATTAAGATATATATCTTCCTTATTTCAGCCATGATACGAGCCTGGCGAGGACCAATCGACAGTGGCCTACCGGAAGCGTCCTGGTTACGGGTCGACCGACACTTTACACGGAAAACCACCAGAGATTAATCCTTCAAACGAGGATAACCCCGTGGGACCCTCAACGGAGGATCGCAGCGGATCGAATGGAGCTTGATATCGCGATACACGATAAAAAACCGGGTTGTGTCCGATCGAATCGCGCACAAACGATCCACGAATTCGCAAGACTGTAGATTCAGACTGCAGCGGCGATGCCGTTTAATCAAGTGAACAGCGTGTATACTTTTTCGATGTTTTCGATCCGCCGATTCGTTCGTACGATACGGCGATTGTAATGCCAAGAACTATCGCCGCGATTACACATATTACGTTGTTCGCCGTTTATTTATCATTTGCGATTGTTCATCGATATTGGAAATACTCCAGAACGATATTGTGTATCGTCGTTTATCAGCGACCAAAGGATCCTCCAATCGTTATGTACATAATTGTTATAATATTTTTTTTACAGACACGTTTACCCGCCACAATAGACAAAATACAGTCGAATAAGTCGAACGTTTCAATCATACCTTGCCTTGTGCGTGCTGCACGTATTTCAATCGAGTACGGGATAATTGAAGAACAGGGAATAATAGCAAACACTTTTTTTTTCTCGTATGCAAATAGCGAAGCGGTGTTTGCTCGTCTAGTTAATAATCTTGTTTGCTTTTACGTTATCAGCCCCGATTGCGACATCTTAGCGCGCGTACGATCGCGTAATTACGTTATCGGTTATGCCAATTTGCCATCATAATCCCGGAACGATTGACAAGCCTATCGCGTACAGACAGTTGTCTTTGCACCGTCTATTC
Organism: Nomada lathburiana; assembly: GCA_963667235.1. Taxonomy (NCBI): domain Eukaryota; kingdom Metazoa; phylum Arthropoda; class Insecta; order Hymenoptera; family Apidae; genus Nomada; species Nomada lathburiana. The sequence goes on along the minus strand of OY763899.1, from coordinate 20,273,000 downwards.
TAATGCAAACAGAACGCGCTCGCTTTTTAATCGGTTCGTATGAAATATACCGAGCGACCCACTTTCCATTTGTCGAATCAAATGCTCCTGAATTAGAATTAGCTTGGCGTGATTTCGCTGGAATCGATGGACCGATGTTGTTCCGATTGACGGTGTATGCCTGTACAAACGGTGAATCGAAAAGAAGGGGCGCAAAGGGATATGCGTACGAAACGAGTGCCAAAAGGTTTATGAGCACGTGTAATTCGCTCACTGTGCGATCCGGCATTTTTGCGAGAAATATTCGAGAAAGGACTGCTTAGAAAGCGTAACGAACTAGTTCAATATCGATATGCAGCACACGGAGCCAATTATATGGAAAATTTCACGACGTTCCTGTTCCACTTCTTTGCTGACGATGCACCTTTCATAATCTCAAGAGAACGACGTTCTTTCTCTCGTTTTCATATCTAGTATTTTTATTACACGTTTGCGTGGCATCGTATACAAGTATATCGTTCAAATTGTCGAATCGTTTCAGGCAGCAGTCGTGCGTCAATCAATCGCTCTGCACGTTTTCGAATAGAAGTAAAAAGAAGCTAATCTATCGCGAGTGCTTAAAAAAATCACTAACCTCGTTGGCTCTGTCACTCGTAGAATGATCTGAAGTCGGGCAATTTATTCGTTGTACCGCTGGTTCCCACGTGTTCAACCGTTGGACAGCGTTTCGGGCGCGCAAAGAAGAACCGGCATTGTTAAAGAAGTGAACGCGGCCAACTGCATGCGCGAGAAACACTGCGAAGCACGAAGAATTGCAACTCTGACAATTGTTTCGTGCTAGCAAACGAAATATTTCGCGCGAGAAAGTTTAAGATGGTGCGTCGCCGAAAAAAAATGATACGGCACACGCGAGACAGTTCGATTGATAATCGAAGTGCATACGCGCGTCGAGTCGCGCCATCTCGAATCGCTATCGACGCACCAATGCGATCGAAAATCGAAATATGGATGCGGCGATTGTGCATTTCTGCGTGTCCGCGTGCGGTGTCTCGTTTTAACATTGAAAAAATGGTAATTGTGGTAATTAAAAGTGGCGTTACTTGTTGTTGTGAACGTGGCAGGAGTTGTCGGTGCAAGTCGTGCATTTCTTGTCGCGCAAACTCGGCGTTTGGCCACTGGAATCAAGCATGCGCGTGCGGACTAACCTGAGACGAGCAGACGCGATGGACCGTGGCGGCGTTGTGCAGGTTAGATCTACGATTTTATTACGAATGTAGAACGTTCGGAACAATATTTCCATTATTTTATGCATTCTGTTATTGAGAGGGTGAACGCCAACAGTAATTCATACAATACTTGCCCGTATATCCTGTAAAAGATTTGCAGGATTGCATTTCTCACGGCTTTGCCGCGCGAACGCTTTTAATTGGCGGCGCTATATGTCGTTCTTACTTCCGGTCAGTGTCCATTTGAAAGATATTCCGCGGGCTATTAGAACGAGCGTAGTCGAATGTACAAAAGGATAAAACTGCACGCAGAACCAAACCTGTTTCCTTCTGGCATATTCTTGTTACATAGAAAGGCACGGCTAGGCGCACGTTTGAGGTTAGCGTACTGTTTATAACCTATGCGCTACCGAGGTTCCCACGCAGTTGGACAAAATGGGGGGTGGGGCTAAACGCAAGGAATATCTACCTGGGAAACTTCGCATATTCTCGCACAGCGACGTCCCCTTCCCCTCGAATTGCTCGACAGACGCAAAACTTTCACCCTAAAAACAGACTGCACGGGTTGAATATTAAAAATGTTCGCGTACAATCGTATCGCCTCCTTACCTCGCCGAAGCCGAACGCCCTTTGCTCGTTCCGATGTTGCCCGAAGCATCCCTCTCGCCCTCTCCAATCTTTTCGGCTTTCTGCTCGAGGTTCGGTTCTTCTCCCACCGTGCAAATCCTACCTGGCTTCCCTCTACCGGCCTGTTGTCGATGGTGGGGTATAGTAGAGAAACGGCAGTCCTTCCGCGGATTGCGGATATCGTGGTACGAACTTTGGTGGTGCTGTATCCTTGCGTGTGTACCTTTTCGATAGAAAGTGAGGCGAGCGGCGTTGCGTCGTGTCCGACGCGGAGGACTCGTTTCACGGTCGATCGTCGTTGTTCCTGGTGCTCGTCGCGCTTCGGACTTTGCTAGTCCACCTCGTTTCCATCTTTCGGCAGTCCGAGCGACACCACCGGTTCGGCCCTTGTCACGTTCGTCTGCCGCTCGACGCTTCGCATATTATTGGTGAAATTTTCGCGACGTCTGACGAAGCCCTCGAAAGTGTGCTAGTCCTGTGCAGTTTCTGGATGGTGCTGCGCCGGGTAAACCTACTCCGAACCGTCGAAAGGGGCGAGCCAAGGAGACGCTGCAACGCCTGAACACGGTAAGTGCACAGAAAGGAGATAAAAGATTTCCTCGCGGACGCTCCTCGTGGCGTCTCATGCTCGCGTGCCCCGACGCTCGATCGTCCTGTCTCGCTCGCTCGCCCGTTTGTTTTTTCTTCGACCGCGAGACAAAGGTTGAGGACGGTCGTAGCGAACGGTACAAAGCAGAACGGAGCAAAAACGGCGGCGACCGAAAATTTTCCTTCGCTCTTTGCGCGCTGCTTAAATACAATTCGCTCGCGTTTCGATGCTGCAAAATTATTTTCCCCGAGCGATGTAATATGGTGTTTGTGTAGGATCTCTGGGATGGCGTTTCCAGAAAGAGAGAGGGACGAATGTTCATGTTCGGTCTCGCAGGTAGACGCGCAACAAAGTCAATCATCTTTGCTTGCTCTCCTTTCCCGGAGACTCCCGTATTTTAATTAACTTTTCGGACAAGTTATTAGTGCGACGATATCAAAGACGCCACGCTACCACTCTCGCGTCATCATACTTTTCCATCCGTCCATCTCTCTCTCTCTCCCCCTCTCTCTCTTCCTCCCCCGCTCCGCCTAGACCGTGGAATTATAGCGTGCAATTAAGACGGACTATCGCGTGTCCAGGTGTTTACGCTGGCTATCGTGGTTTGCATAGCCGCATTGAAAAAGATCGCACACGAAAGCGTAGAATTCATGGAAAGGGACCACCCTCCGTTCTATCATAGGCAACGCTTTACGAGCGTAGCAAAATTTATACGCCGTTTAGATTTCGCTGTATTAATTCTGCTTTCGTTGTCGAGGCGCGCAAAGGCGTCGTTGCGGTTTCTCGTTAGGCCGCAAAAAAGGTTAAAAAGGGATGCTGGACCTCCGTACCTGGGCGTCGTTCGGTGCCGCGAAATTTCTTTGTTCGGGCAGCAGTATCTTTTGTCGAAAGTTCGGCCGGCTTGCACCGGCCATATGCCCCTCCCAGTGGTATACCTGTTTTCTTGCGCGTACCCCGTGTATCCTGCGTTTAGTCTCGCATGCATTTCTACGTTTTTCCGATAGGTACGCTTCTGCACCTGTTACCATAACCAGACATCTTTTTGTCCCCGATTAATTGCATACTTACGGACCAGGGCACGTACGCGTACACGCACTCCCTGCGCAAGTAGTGGCGAGAAGAAGCAATTTATTTAGCGGGGAGCCACGGCGCGCTTGTTTTTCTTGCGTAATCCAGAACGCCGAGAATCGCGTAACAGGGGGGGAAAAAAAAACAGCACGTATATACGGTACATGAGCAGTATATATTTCTTATAGCGGCGAAACGTTCGCGGGCGTTTGTTTTGAAATGTGTGTGCACGTGGCTCCGGCCGCTTCACGCTCTCTCGCACTTAGGAACTTGATCCTCGCGCGTTCGTGAACGAGAACGTGGCGCAAGGGAGAGGAGAGAAAACTGGCCATTGACGAGAACGAGAGCGACCGGCAGGGCGAGAGGGAGAGACAGCGAGAAGAAGAAAGAAGACAGCCGCGTGGGAATATAGTATTGATCACGAGTTTGAGGCCAGGTTTAGCGAAGTGAACTCCGATCTGTTTGCACATAGATACCTTCGAATTCTGCTTCGTTACCATTCCCCTGTACACGAACGCCTTTTCCATTCGATTCTGTCGTTTAACGACTGATCTGTCGCGGTAATCGGAGCGCACAGCGGCTGTCCGCGTCGTACAACGCCGACGAAACACGGCGAGGACGAAGTTGGAAGATACGGCGGTTTAGATCAGCGTTAGACGACGATGAAAGAATAGTAGAACACTTATTGGAGAAATCATAGTCTGTTAACGCTTAGCAATTAATATCGAGATGTTTGCACAAGATGCGCGGTGCAATTAGAAAGACCTCCCTTATCTAGGAATAATCGTTGCCGGTATATTTGTCGCGACCAAGGATCATTGATTTGTTCGTGGCGGTCCGCGCAAACAATTCCCCATTTTTCTTCATTGAGGGTTATTAGGCAATTACCTCGGCGTCTGGGGACCGCCGGAGCGTGAATGGATAATTACGCACGCATACAGTGTTGCTTCATTAAATTGGATTCACGGAGGAACACGTATATACTCTAGCGCTAATTCTCCTTACTTTGCCCGCACTGCTTTTTTTCCCCTCGGCTCTAACGAGGCACGTCCATTGGTGTCGTTGCCAAGTCACATATCGCGTAACCGCGCGGGGCACAAGAGTCGCAATATTCTCGTTTCCCGTCGTGCTCGTCGCCGGCGACGTACGCGAGACAGTCCGCGGGTTGAAGAATCGTACTTGAAAGTTCCAATCTACCCCCGGACAATTGTTTCGAAACGCGAACGACGCCGGGCGGCGGAGCGATTAGAACGAAGATCATCGTCGTCGGGACAATAATTTCGTACACGAGAGTCGCGTCGTGTAATCTTGAAACGTTTAATTCCCCCGGCCCTCGTCAAAACGATCCGGTTTTCGCGGCTGAAAATAACGAGGGCTTTAATTGTCCCGACTAATGAGAGGCTGCCATTGCCATGCCACCTTGTCCCGTTCGCAAACCTCCGCCAGTTTCGTGCACTCGTCGAGCGCAAAGAATCTCGGACACTCCCGAAACGGGCCGCTTTGCAGTGTCTCCTCGCGAATTCGATTAAGCCTGCATTGTACAGACCACCGTTTAATCGCGCGATTGTTCTCGGCGAGAACGACTTCGTTTCTCCACGGTGAAAGATAAAAGCCTGGAAGCGGTCGTTAAACGACACAAGACTGGAAACAGCACCGTCCGACGTCGGCCTAAAAATTTCCACTGCCCCCGCCGACGCGTTCGATCTCGAAGGTCGATTAGACCCGGTCGTCCTTGCTGGTCACTAAACCACTCCAGCTGGTTTCCCCCGGCATTCCACGAGAGGATCCCAGCCTCCCGTTTCCGGGTAGCTCACGGGGATCGATCGTTCTCCTCGCCGAGGGCCGGGGAGCCACGGAATCGACGGTGTAACATTTCTTAGACAAAAGTGGCGAGGGAGCAGCGGTTTTTACCGGTCCGACAAGAAGTTGCTGCCATCGGATATCATCGAGATATCGCCTAGCAACGAAAGCTGATAGCTGGCGGCCAATCGATAGACGGCCTGAAACGCAATATATCCGATGGCACTCCTCGGCCTCTGTGCTTGCTCTGTCATTTAGCCTGGCTCTCTCTCACTCTCTCTCTCTCTCTCTCTCTCTCTCTTTGTCCCTCTGTCGATCAGCCTCTCGGGCCGCTTCGCGTACTCCACAGAGCCCGTGTACCCTCTGCAACCCGAGTAAATACGTTTATTCGTTGTACACGCCGGGCATCGGTGTATGCGTGTACGCATGCAAATTCGCGCCCGTTCGCTCCCGAGGCGCGAAGCTGCCACGGAAAGTCAATCGGGATCGTATGTTTTCGGCGCAGCCTCTCGATGCCCCGATTAATGTCCTGGGAGGGACTTGTCGCGAAATTTCTCAATCTCGGCTATGGAAATTAAAGTTCTTCGCTCGGAGCGATGGGGAGGGGCCCGGGGGCTTGTTCTCCTTGTATCAAGTTCGCCGCGCAACGAAACATGTTTTCGGGAATGGCAGTAAAGGCCATAGGTGTGTCCTGTCGGCTCGGCTCGGCTCGGCAAATTCCATTATGAACACGCTCGCTCTGTCCGGCGAACGCGGTTTCACAATTGACAAATGTGTCCCGGCATCGGACAAATTTTACGACGGACCAATTGACGCCGCGGGATTCGCGCGTTCCGCTCGGCCGCGATCTGGAAAATAAACAGCTGGCGCGGACGTATCGCGGCGTACGGCATCGACCTGCCGACAGATTTATTCGCGGAGGCGCCCGGGAACGCGCTGTCCGGCGTTGGCCGCTCTCGACCGATTCTTTGCTCGGGGAAAGTTAGCGGAGGCGCGCGAAAGACGTCCGCTTTTAGTTTCGAGCGAAGCGCGCCTCCGCCGGGGATAAGGACCAACGTCGGAGATTTCTATCCTCGATAGGGAAATTTCTTGCGGTGAAACCGGATTATCCGCGCGCGTAATTCTCGTCGCGTCAGGCGATGATTTCACGGGAGAGGAAACTGTGCGTTTCTCATGGAAGCGTTGGCCGCAAGGTTACGCGAAACAGGATCGTCGGTGAAACGATTTTTCCTGCCTCTTCGCCGGCTGCGCGTCCCATAACGTAGGGAAAACTCGCTTCGCTCAAACGGCGAAATCGAATTTCTTCCCCGGCTGTCCAGTGTCGAGCACCGTTTCCCATTCCCCGTCGACGCTTCCACGCGCGGAATGGATCTCCTAATAAGTAGCGCGGAAAGAAGTTCAAGCTGCTCGCAGCCGGCCACGTATGGCTAGCAGAGTTCTAGGTCTTTGACTCCGTTTAAACCGCGAGCGCGTCGTCCTTCCTAAACCAGATAGATCTTCGGAGAAGTCTGTTCTTTTGCAGCCGCGAAGTTCGAGAGCAGGCCGGCTGGTCGCGATCTTAATCGGATATTTTAACCACGCGCGTAGCCCGAGGTAACGAAATTGTCATTAGCGTGACCGGTGCGGTGCGTGGAAAAATAACGCCTCTCCTCGTTACGTATCGCGAATTTCGCATTATTTCGCCGCAAGGTTAACGAGCAGGCTCGGCGGACGTTTCGAGCGTAATTAATGGCGACTCGCGACTCGCGCGGACGTCGAAACAACGCGCAGACGGCGACCCAGCCGAAGTTGACCGGCGCGGAACGTTTTCGGCGAGTAAATTTCGCCGGCGAGCATTCGACGCGTGCGGCCGATTTCCGTGCGATTAAAAGCGCAAACAAGAGAGGAGGCGAGAATCGACGCGATCGACTCGGCGCAATTTCCCGTCAGGGGCTAATCTCCTCGCATGCGTATTTATGCGCGCACCGGTTCGCCGTGTAATGATAACGCCGATGCCAATTCCAGCCGATTACCGGTTCCCAGGCCGCAATCTTCTCCCGGGACGAGCGACTCCGTAAGTTACGTGAAACTTACGCTCGCGTTTCCGCCGCGATACGTCCTTCGTTCGTTTCACGATTACTGAATCGTTTGCCCGAGACATTCGGGGCGGGGAACGGGCTCGGCGAATTTGCGGCACGAGAGAGATATCGGGGTCCCGCATTAAAATGCGCCGGCATGATTCTAATAGAAGGCATTACCGAGACCGGCCTGGATGCAAACACGTTGTAATGTATTCATATTGGCCCGGGCGTGCTCCACGGTTCTCAAAGCGGAGAGGGCTCCTCCTCGGCCGTGATATTTGAATTTTAATGCGAACCTCCGGCCCCCCTTTTCCTCGCCGCGTAACCCCCTGCCCCTCTGTCCGGCGCGCATCGCGGCGTTTCCCTAAAGGTGGGTATAGACGAGCGCGCTGCGGCTGCAACGCGGCACGGACCGAACGTGTTTGGGCGAATATTCGTTCGTGTGGACGGTGACGTGCGGCAGTACTGCAATGCCGCGCAACGAACCATTTCGAGTCGGTTTTTTGCGCGAACACAAAGGGATTCGTTGCCGCAGTGTGGACGGTTTTCTGTGGGTTTGCCGCGTTCGAGCCCAGGCACAGTGCGTATTTTAAATGGGCGTTCGGGACAAAACTCCAAAAATGCATATAATGTATAAATAATGAACATTTTTATAGTGGAAAAGATCAAACTAGTTGTATGACATAACATTATCATAACAATAACAACAATTGTATTCCCTACCTACCGATAAATGATTATTTTGGATAAAAAGTTCAAAAATCAATCATGATTTTTTCGACTGTGCCAAGCACCGAACACAATAAACCGCTTTATCCGCGCACGTTTCTTTATTTCTGCGAGCGGATCCTTTCCTGGGTTTTCCAGGATGGTTTCGGGAAAAAGCGCATCGGGGACACGAATGACTCGTGTGTTTTCTTCAGTCAGCGTATTTTTTAAAGAAAGGAAAACTCATTGTAAGCTAAAATTATCACTGCACTACTAGCTATAATAAGAGCTTCATCGTCTTTGGCGAATGCGCGTTGAAATTCATGGTTCGTTCCAAGCGCGGTGCGTGTTGGTGGTAAAAACGGAACACCGCGCACATCTTGCAATGCCGCGTTACGGCCGCGTTGCAGCCGCAGCGCGCTCGTCTATACCCACCTTAACAATCGCCGGCTTTCCCCCCGCTTCCGGCGGCAGGATCCTCTCCTCTCCCCGTTACGATATTACTCTATCCCTTGCATCTTGGCGTGTCAGAAATAGCATGATTATTTCTATGAGTTCGTTGGATTCATTAAAGGAGCGTTTACTCGACGGAGGGGTAAGCTGTCGCTAACAGGCACGTTTGCAAATGAAATCTCGCCAACTCGACGATCGCGCTTTCGATAGCGAAGTTCGACAATTCGATCCTCGAAACGAATGGTACAGCGGCATCTGAAAAAAAGTGTCCCGGGCTGACCTATTCTCTATTCCCTTAAAACGCGCGTGCAGCGCGGCGGAACGGATTTCTATTGAAACGCCGGGGATCGCGTTTGGAATATTGGCTCTAGCGGGCACCAGCGTTTGCGCGAGCCCCCGGTATCTTTCTGGAACAGGGGTGGAGGCTACTAAGAAAGAGCGAAGTTTCCGTGGAGATCCTTCGCTTGAAACAAGATTATCGCGTCCCGAGGTGAAGTCGGTGGAAGAAAGGCGGTCGTTGTTTGCTTAAAAACTCTTCCAAGAAGTATCAGGCCGAGATAGCGGCAGGATGATAATAGCCGGCGTTGTGTCGTTCAAGGAAACGGCGCCGTGAGGCATCCGGACTCGTTATCTGGACGCCCCGCGACACGCTCGTTAATTCGCCCTTTCTTAATTCCCGCACCCGTTGTCCTCGGCCAATTTTTCATTAATTTTTTTCAGGAAAACGAATCGCTCTTCCTCCCTGCGCGCGTTGCTCGTTTTCCTCGCGGCGCTGTTACTAATATTTCGACGAATACAGTTCGAGGGAGCCGCGACGAACCGACGCACGTTCACGGTAAATGGGTCGAATCGACGAACGATCGATGGACGCCGATAACTTGCTCGGGCACAATGACGGTGCATCCGGGTTCCGGTACATATTAAGCCCGTTATCGTGACCGGCCAGCTCGATCCGTTGAAATTCGATCGTCATGTTAGAAAATCTGACACCGCTCGCAGGGCCCGGACAACGTGACGCCATGCCCGTCATAAATTAGATAGGGCCTTAAGGAATTTGGACGGTGTTAACGCAAGGACTTCCCGGTCCATGCAGGCAGTCTTGCACAGACCTCCAACGAATACGTTTCACTTTTAAGCTTGTATCGCCATAGCGAAATAGAACTTCTTTTTATACCTTCATTCCGCTCCTTCCGTGATTTTGAATTCTTACAGTCACTCGCGGGTGACGCGACTCGAAGATTCCCCCCCGAGAAACCAGATTAAACCCAGTCAGAGTTGGCGAAGGTAAAGGGGCCGAGTAAATATCTCGAACAAAGTGCGTCCGAGTTATCGAAATACTTCGCCACTTTGCTCTGGAGCATTGTTGCTATTGGAAATGGTGTGTTAAATAAAATAACTATTATATTTTTCTCAATACGTGTATTTAAACTAGCCCTGAAGGAATGTCCTTTCTCTATGAAATGCTCTCTAGAACTGAATGAAACACCCAGAAGAACTGGGGTCCACTTATACCTACGAATGCGCATCGTCTCATTTTACAACGCAGGCTCTTTTGACTCGCCAAGTACAGGCCCATCTGGTTCTCTTACTGTCTTTATTAGTAAGCCATTTCTAAGAACGTTGAGGCAATTTTGCCTTAGCTCGATATCTGATATTTACTATCAATAGCAAATATCCAACAGTTGCGCCGCTGGCACGCGCGTATATTTGCGCGACGCGCCAAGTACGCACTGTACATCGCCTGGAAAAAGAAATAACGAGATGCTCGATTCCTCGCGCTCATTATTTTCCGAGCGAACGCGCTGGGCAAAGGGAATGCGAAACACGGGGGCGAAACAGAAGGAATTAGGTGGCGCAAGACGGGGGAACGGAACCGAGGCCGGGGCTCGCTTGAAATTTTAAAAAGGACAGGCGAGAGAGGTTTCGCTAATTGGGTTCGTTCGAGGAAAAAGCGTCGGATTTCTGGCGCGACGTAAGTCACGTCGGTTCCGTTCTTAGCCGGGTCCCTGTTCGTGTCTGTTTCAAAGCACCGATCAGCCCCGAGTGTAGTTCTAATTACGACCTCCTTTCGGTTTTTCTTACCCTGGCGGCGAGTGCATTCTTACTCGAGGCAGCGCGATTAGGTGCAACGCGATGCGACGCGAAATTGGGTCGAATGTAAATTCAATTAAATTCCCGCCCCAATTCGGTCGCAGCTACTACGCCAGTGCTCGGCACTAGATTCGGCCGAGACCAATCTAATCCGACCCGGCCCAGCTGCGTCCGCGCGACGATAATTCACCGACTGTCGGAAATGATTTGTGCCCGGTGCAAGTTCAACGGGGTAGAACGACGCGGGTCGGGGTTCGCGGTTCAATTAAGGTCAGCTGCGTTTTAAAGCGTGCAATTTAATCGCGACGTCCGAAGAACGCTTGGCGAGATCGCGGTTGGCCGACAATGGCGGGCTCGCCGAGCCACGATTACGATCCGAACAATGCTTTCCATCGTGTTTCCTACGCCGTGGTCGGCCGCGTTTCGCCTTTCCCCGTGTCGCGTATCGTTAATTAAGAAGAAAGAAAAAAAAGCATCTTTAGTCCCGACCCGAGGCAGTCGCGTGCGCGGTAATTGTAAAAGGGGGCCAAGCGAGGTAAAATCGAGAGAAACGCGAGTTTGCGCCGGCTGGGTCCTTCGAACCGCGGTTCCTTTGTCGATTACTGTGTTCGGGTTGAAAGTTAATGGGCTACTTGATGGTAGCCGGCTGCGATTTAACGACGACGAATGGAAATGTGGCCAACAATCCAGCGCGCGGAGTCTTCAATTAAGTATCGCTTTTTTCTTGTTCGTCTGAGCTCTCGCTTTTGGACACAGCCGTGGTCCGCGGTGTTCCGGGAGGTCCGCGAAAAGAATCGCGATTTTGTTTTTTTAATTGACCTCGGCTTATTTCGATTTCCACGGTTCGGCGTACCTGGTTTTACCCCGCGGCTCGTTCCGCGACGCGACAAACACGCTCGAAACGTTTAATTCGCTCGCGAACTTTCGCAATGAGACAGCGAGCTGCGGCCGCTCCTCGCGATAGGCCGTGACCCTTTTCGCGTAATTTATGTAGCTTCGGTAGTCGGATGCAGGCGTAAGTGCAAGTCGGACCACGTCGTCGACGCATTAACTGCGCCCGACGTGAAAACTATTGCCGACGCAAGAAGCTCTCCGTCCCACCGGCTAATAATTATCGTCCGTTATTCGATTCGGGCCTGGACGAATATTTCCAGAAAAGAATAGGACTCTGGTGCAAATTAATTTTCATCGATTTCCTAACGCCATTTAGCTATATCACTCTTGAATGTAATCCGTAAGTAACCGTTTGTTAGTTGTTTTATACGCGCGTTGGCGTTGAAAGCAACTGAACGTATTGGGAGACCATATTCTGAAATGCGTTGCTGAAAGTTTTTCCAAGTGTTCGATAAAGTTACAGATATATCTGAAATGGTGAGGTTGCAATCATTTTCATAAATACTGCTGTATAGTCCAATGCAATGAAGTTCAACATTTCCTAGTTCTTCATCATTACATAATGAGGGCACAACTTTGAATCTATTTAATAGTCATCTTGATATTGTAATGGGACAATATGGGACACTAGGATGTTCCTATTATGAGACCGGTTTCATGTAGGTGATTTTGTGTTTTTTAGTGTTTTTAATCGAGTGCTATGATATTTTAAGAAAATGCGTCTCATATCAGGCCGCTTCACCCTGCATGTTACGATAAAATGCCTCGAGGAGAAGGGAGTTTCGTTCGCGTATGCATTGATCAGGTTGCGCGATCGCGCTCGCCCAAAGATTCCGCTGCGAGTAGATCGTGGGAAAAGGGCCCACGGCCGAGTCCCCGGCTGCACTTTCCCGCGAGAGGAAGCGAAAATGCGGCGACTGGCGCGCCGATCGCGTGTTTCTCCATTCCTGCGAGCGCGGAATCGGGCCGTGAAACGCGAGCAAGGCGGAGATCAACCGCCGGCGTGAAAGGGGGTTCAGGCGTGTCTCGGATCCCCGCTCTTTCAATTGTGCATATTTAATCGTCGCGAACGGCGCAGCCCGAACTTCTACGCGGCTCACCTTTGACCTAAAGCTACGTGAACTGGGCCACGGCTTACGACTTTTCCACGGTGTAACGCAGCCCCCGGCCCCAGAAGCGTAACCAACGGGCAGCCCTGAAACTTTCAATGGCAACCTGTAACGCGCGGCCGAGACGCGTGTGCTCGTCGCACTCTTTCGCCCCCCAACGCCCCCGGCTCGATAATCGATCAGGGAGGTCGGGGCTCGCGAATAAGGGCGGTCTGCGTCGGCGACGGAATAACGAAAATACGAGCGGCGATCGCGCGGTCGGAAACGTTAACGTTAGCACGACGGTACACATCTCTCTGTCGCCGAGCGTCCCTTCGTCTCGCTTGCGCGTAATCTCCTTCCGCGTGCGTCTGTCCTCCTCTCGGTCGGTTGACGACCGCAGTTTGCGAATTCATTTTCCCGAACTCCGCACGTCGGGCGAACTCGATTTTCCCCGAGGATCTTGGACGCGCATGGACAAGGTAGACGATGAAAAAAAAACCGTTGTCGAAGCTTTTCTTCCAATGATCGACGAGAAATGGAAAGATCGATTGTCCTCGTCGCGCCCCCCGTACAGCATAGGGTACAGCGGTATTTTTGATAGACGGGACTAATTTTTCATTACCGGGGGACAGCGATTGCCAGGAAGTTCCGTGTGCTCGAAGAAATTCGATGCTGAGCTTTAAGACCCGCCTCGCCTCTTCGCTCGATAATAATCGTGCCGCCGGTACTCCCGGGGCGCTGGTCGTTTTTCCTGTAAAGAATACGCCCCGCCCGGAAAGTTGCAATTTTTAATTTGGACTTTGCAACGCGGACCTTCCGACGGAGTTTCGAAGTGAACGCGGCGAATTTTATGCCGGCGCCGTGCCGCGGCCAACTCCGTGGAAAGTGCGACGGCGTGCCACCGTTTTTACGGTTTCAAAGGGTACGTGTATATACGCGCAACTGGTGAAAAAGGTTGATGCACGGCTCAGGGAAGCTCGTTCCACGGCGAAAGCTATGGTTCTTCCGTCGCGGATTATACCGGAAGCACGCGAATGTGGCGCAACTTAATTTCGGCTAAAATTGGAACTCGAAATAGCCGCGCTTCGCATTCAAGGGACTTTAACTTAAAAACATGGCTTCGCCCTATTGGTGCTCTATGTAAGAACATTGAACGTTGCATAAAATACTTATTCGACAAAGAATAGACGGAAGTTCGCCGTACAAGTTACTGTGACACGCAGAAAACGACGAAAAAATCGGTTTTTATATTTTTCTCACTGCGGCGCACCGAATTAAAAAATCTATAAAAAATTGAGAGTAGTGGTATCAATAATATGTACCTAGAAAAAAAGTATAATTATAGTACCCCGATTCCTTCAATACTAAATCGGCATTTTTCAACATTTTTTACCGTTTCTTATTTTTCCCAGCTCGGGTTTTCACTTCAAAAATCTGCAAAACTTCTGTAATATGTGCCTCCATAATAGAAGTGTGTCTGATTTTTTTCAAAATTTTTTGTTCGTTAAAATGGGAGATATTGAGGAAAAGCTAGATATTTCTGTTTCCCCTGCAACTACCCTCCCAGTTGAGTTGCAGGGTTGAAACTTGGCGCAAATTGATTTGTCTTGAATTTCGTTTGGGGGCACATTTGACCCCCTTATCCGATACCAGCTCACCCCTTCTTCAAGCCGATATCCCTGGCTGCACTTGGGACAGAGTGCAAACGTTCAGTTGAACGAGGCCCGTGAAAGGGGAACCTGTGAGAGGGTCGGTGTTGACAGGGGTGGTCTGGTTGACGGCAGCGCACAGGTTCGTCCTGGGCCAGGCACAATGGCACTCGCGTCGAATGCTCGTGACGCGTAGACCCCGGCAGGGTTCGCCGCGATGTCTGTCGCGTCGCGGGAGGGCGCGGATGCCGATTTACGGCCAACAGTCACGGAATCGCCGTTTGCACGAACGGAGGCTCGGCGAGCGTCTTCCTCGAGGCGCCGCACCGCCGTCGTAAATAAACCGTTATCTATGACAATTTTTCTTCCATTCCCGATGAATCGCGCGGCTACCCCCTTTTGCTGGCTCCGTTCTGGCTCGGTAAAGGACGATCCGCGTTTCGCCTATGGATTGTTGCCCGATGGTGTTCGCCCGATTGCACCGGAACAAGGACTGACGAGCTTCAACCACAGAGCTTCAACGGTCCCTCAGGAAACTGCTTAACCGTGAACCGAACGAAACTTCATTGTCTTTCCGTTTCCATTCGGGCCGCGTTGTTCCAACTTCGCCGGTGGCGTCGCGCTAATGAATGGCGCCGCGACTTCGTTAATACCATTAGTCACGAGGCTGACCCCATTGACATGTAGAAATTGAATTTCGTCTCGGATGCCGGCCCCCGGGGGGGATCCGCTTTCCATCCCAAGTTTCATACGAAATCTCCGGGCCAGTTGCACTCTGCCCTCGTTCGTTTGACTATGCTCCTCTGTTGACTGGACTCAAAGTATGGGGCAAAGTGCCGATGCAGCTTTTAATAACACCTCGGGGTAACGCGCGTTAAAGATCGAGTCGAACTCGCGTAGTTCAGTCGGATTCGGAAGCCACGGTTCATGGCTGAATTATATCGAACAGATTTAAGGTACAGGTGTCCCACACGTTTCTTCGCCAGCATTTCATCCTCGATCGGAACTTTATTCGACGTTCCTGGCTTGCCAGTCGCTGGAGCACAACTGGGTTACGAATAGTCGCCGGTAGTTCACAGAGCGGGTCGAAATCTTGGCGAATTCGCATAGACCGGTCGCGCGCGGGGAAAACGTGGAAAAGATGGAAGAAAAGAGGCGACGCGGATCCAGTTTCCATGGATATTGGTTATCGATCGGGGCCCATCCAGTTCCCCTTTTATCGCGTATCTTGCTACACCCGTCTATCCTAGATCCGCGGCTCTTACGAAGTCGTAAAGCGCCGACCGGAAGGGAAACTTCGCGCACGATATTGTAACACGTTTGCCTCGCCCCGAATCCGCCTCGCTCTTTATTGCGTTCATTCCAAATCACCGCACGCTCGATGGAAGATCGCACCCTCATCCTCCGTACGTTTCATTGTCATCCGCGCAAATATTGTCGGCCGAATGGCGGCGGAATTTTCGTTCACGCGAGGCCTGCAAGTGGTCCGGAGTAAATTCGCCGTTTCATTTGTTGGAATTGGGCCAAGTTTACGTTGAAGCACGCGACTGGAAGGGCGTTGGGGTTGGCCAAGTTATTCTTTTCCTGTTTCTCCGGTGCAAAATGGGTAACACTTCGGGCACGCTTCGAGATACTCTCCAAGCGCGAGCAGAAGACGTCTCGTTTCGTTTCTCGTTGTTAATTGTTCGTTTCCATTGCAGGGAACGTTCCTGATTAATGGGGAGCCGCCAAGATTAATACAACGGCCAGGACGTTGAAACGTGAGTACCGTGAGATAACAATCTGCTCGCGATAGTTTTCCGTCGCGATTTCTCGACGACTGGCATTTATAAGTTGGCGGAACTTTGGGAAACTCCGCGGGGACCGTCGGCCCTTGACCCAAATGCTGGCTGGAATCGATTCTGGATGCGACCTGTTTTCCCATCGCCACCGCGGCGCCTTCCCTGATTTTCCAATTACAGTTTAAAGCGAAAGGATCATCCTCGGCAAGTAGCGCCTAACTGTAACAGAATTTCTCGACCTGTACTTCCCTCAAAGATAAACGCGGGTGAACCGCCGACGCGTTGATTAATTATCGTCTTGGAAGCTGACAGAGTAATGGACACAATTTGTTAGCTGCTGAAATTTGCCGTGCACGAATTATTTATTATCGGCGGGGGTACTCGCGAGTGTCGCAAAGGCGGCAAAGTCGATCGTTGAATTCGTTAGCCGCCTCCAGCGGGGAGTTAATTTAACTTCCTTGGGGGATTCAGCGTGGCACCGGGCGTAATTAAATTTCGCAACAGCGTAAGCAAGTAATTACTGTGTCGTCGGCGTGCTCTCGACGTGTTCCCCGCCTCTGGGTCAAGACTCCCCTTATCGGCGCACGATTTCCGCCAAGGAAACAGCTCCTCCGCAAGCCGCACACCTTCCAAAGGTGGCTGGATCGATTCCACTTGGGGGGCGAGAATCGCGGGCGCGTTGTAAATTCGGTCGGATTCGAGGCATCTTCGCGGTACACCTGGGCAAACGATGAAGCAGCCTCCCGTCAACGAACGCTTCGCACGCGTGTCTGCCTTCGCGGACGGAAATAACGCTTACACGCCGCCGTTTACTTCTCGCGTCCCACCAGCGAACACTGTGAATGACCGGCCAGCTGGCCTCGCAATGCGCCGTGCTCTGTAACAAGTGGATTCGACGCGGAAATTCGAATCGGAATATACACGCGCGCGCGACAACGCGTAGACAGCGGCTCGTCAAAAGTTCGAACAACGTTCCGAGCGGAGGATCGTCGACGCGGCACGCGGGCCGCGCGAGTTACGCAAGCGTCGCATCGTCGGCGAGGAGGAGGCCGTCACCTGGCCAGTCAGTCATTCATGCAGCGCGCGTGTACGCGCGTCGCGACGGGCCAGGCGTCGTCTAACCGCGTTATTTCGGTCCGGCCGAACACTATTTCCGTCGGGGTGGGGGTAGCGCCTAATCGAGTCTACGAACCAAGGGTTATTTATTGCCGGGCCGAATTGGGTCAGGTCGGTTCCACGCGAAATCTAAAGAGCAGGGCTCTATTTCGATTGCACTGTCAACCATCGGGTATAGCGATCGAGGGGCAGACGGTACTTCTACCAGAGCAGAACAGCGCCGGGATATCGTCAGCTTCGTTATCGGGACTCTGCGATCAGGACGAGGTCCGTGCCGCGGCAAAGCGTAACACCGCGGTACGAAGCGTCCTCCTGGACCGACCAATGAACGCCCGCCCCCCTCTCTCGATCGTCGCTCGAGCATTCGAGCGTTGCCCGGTGCGCAGATGCGGAGCGAATATTTCATCGGTCGTGAGGAGCGTTCGATTTGAGAGCGCGCCTCTGTGCGATCGCGTCTCATGTCTCGTGCCAGCTACAGACGGGACAGACAGATGGCTAGGGGACGCGGTTACGCGCCGAGGTAAACGCGGTCTGGCTTGTGCACGTTGGTGTTAGTTGGCCACGTTCTTAGGTAGGTTGTCTGGCCGATGGCCTCTCGACCCGTGCTCAGTTTCGCTTCCGACTCGCGTCCGTTCGCCCCCCAGTGTCGCGCTTCGTTCGCCGCGAGGCACCACGACGGAACGCAGCCTCTGTCGAAGGTACACTTGCATGGGGGGGTCCCTTTCGCGGAAACTCGCTCTGCTCCCCGTATCGATTCGCGACGGCCCCAGGAAACCGGGGGGTAGGATATATTCTCGAAGTGGTTCAGTGTTTCGTCCCGTTACCGGAAGCCGTGATTCTCGTCGCGGGCGCAGTCGAGTCATCGACGTCCGGCTACGATCGCCCCTCCTCCATCTGCTTCCCGCAACCATTTCGCTGTTGCATTATCGTTCTGCTTCTCCTCGAATACCCCCGGAACCGTTCCCTTCGCGATCCCTCTAACCGTCATATTTCCTTGAAATCGCGTCTTCTGCGAACGTCACCAAAAGAAACAACAAAAACCTCCTGCAATTTCGGAGCTCAAGAGCTTCGGAGCGTTTTCCGAATGAACGCGTCGGCTAGGCTTCCGTCCCGCATCGAAAGCGACGAACGAGTTCCCCCCGGGTAATGCACGTGGCGGGGGGATATTAATTCGCGGGAGAGAATAATTGCTCGAGGCGCGTGTCGATGCTCCTGTCTGTCCCTGGTTGCGTTCGCAACGGGGACAAAACGCGCACAGTTTTAGCGGCAACGGGCGATCGGGGACGCCATCTGTCCAGGGTGCAGCGACTGCTGAAAAACGACAGCGATCTCGCCGAAGGATACACGTTCGTTCCCCGCGTGTCGCATTATCTCTACGGCTCTAAAAAATGCCCCTTTTTTCCCCCCGCCTTCCTCGATAAAGAAAAAAAAAAGAACGTTTCGCCGGGTGTCGAGGCTTCGATAGGGACTTTTTATCGCGAACCGATTTCGACTTCCAGCTGGAAACGCTATCTATCCAACGGGTTGTTCCCGTTCCGCGAAACCATCCAGCCTCTTATCGTCCTTATCCGTTTCGCCGTTTACCGCAACGCTGCCGTTCTCGTTATCTCGCGCGCGTTTCTTTAATCCCGCTGCGAGCACGGGGATTGGCTGCGCTGCGATTCAAGCGGAAAAGAAACGCGGCAATCAAATAACGTCTATATCCGCGGATCCATGGGACCGCGCGGTGTAGGGAACAACGGAGCGGAAAGGGTGCAGCAAATAAACGGACGATCGAGGTTGGAACGATAGGGAGCAAGAACAGGTGCGCGCGATGCGGGTAATCGAAACGTTAATGGACGGCGGAAGAAACTGCCGAGCGGAGCGGGGCCGACGTTAATATGCGCGCGGGTAAAATAGCGACACGGAGGAGGGCACAATGGGAAGCGTCGATCGCGTTGCGGCGTCGAGAATTTTAATCGATGCTTCCGGATTGTCGTCGCGGCCTCCTCGTCGCCCTTTTGTCCGTCGTCGTTCGCCAACGATTCGATTGTCGCCGCGGAAACGTTGCGCCGAGTTTAATTGCTGTCCCGTCGTTACTTCGTCCCGCCGTTTACGCGTTTCACCGCCGTTCGACGGAACTCGAAACGTCGCGCTCTCCGCCGAACGAAGCGAAATCGTTTTTTCGTTGCTCGAAGGACAATCGTCGGTGTCGCGAATCTCTGGCGCGGAAGCAGCAAACGAATCGGAGCCCTGACAGTGACAGAGGAAAGCCGAGAACTCTGCAGTGAGGGGGGAATAGACAGGCCGCAATCACTATATAACGAAGACAACAAGGACTTCCTGCATACTTACGAAGTGTACACGCTGCCGTTGTCTCTGCCTCTCGGTCTGCATACCGGGTGTCCGAAACGACGCGCGACGATATCCATCCCCTCGAATCTGCGCCTGTTTGCGCGAGAGGTCCGTCGAGATACTTCGAACCCATGGTTTCCCGAGATATTTCCTTAAAACGCCTCGAACTCGTCCGTTTGCCGGCGATTGAACGACACCGTTCGTTCTCCACGACCGTGTTGCGCCAAGATTCGAGCAGCGCCGTCCCGATGGACCTCGCCGTGTCCCCCGTTCTATCTAGAATCCCGGCGAACCTTCGTCCGGGAATGCCTGCTCCCGAACTCTGAAGTGTCTCGCTCGTGAGCCCCCCGGGTCTCGCGTCCGGCGAACTCGCGAGCAAGTTCGACGACCGCCCTCGCTGCACGCTGTCCGGATTAGCCGAACGATCGTGGTCGCCCGGTGTCTTGGCCAGCCGTTAGTTTCACGAAATCGGGGTGGGACGTCGTTAACTCGTCGATGGGAATGCGATAGTTCGCTCGAGGACCGCTAGAATCTTCCACGGAAGATTGCTATTAACGCTGCCGCGCTTCGTTCGATTTCTGATGCTCGACGAATCGTGTTTTCCATCGGGAAAACTGGGGGAAATTTGCAACGGAGACGAGAGGTGGTCTGACGAAACGGTGGACTCGGGACGCTACACGGCGCGACGGCTCCGTCGCGGAGAGGCTGACGGATTTTATGCTCGGCCGTGCAAAAGGAGAGTCCGCGAACTCGTAATTAGAAACAGCCGGCCGATTCGATTCGCCGGGCGGCAGGGAACGGTGTCCTAAAAGCACACCGCGGCCCCGGAAACGAACGACGAGGCGGCCGATAAGCCGATGCGCGAAATTCAGAACGAATTTATTAGCCGGCGCGAAGCCCCTTTGAAACGTCCGTCGGCAACGTCGTATACGCGGCGTTCGTTTATTATTCGAACGGCCTCGCGCGTATCGGTTCGCGCTCTTTCAGAAAATTTTAAACGACCGAGATACGGCGTTCGCGCGGCGTCGAAACGAGCCGCGACTTTGCTTATTTCGCGCGCCGAATTCCTCAACGGAAGCACCGTTAGCATTAAAGGTCCGACCCTTTCCATTGACGCTGTATCCCCGCTTGGTATCGATGCTTCTAGCGTCCGCGGCGAGGCAGCATTGTCTCTCTCTCCGTGTCCATTATCGCGGCAACATAAGGGGACAACTTGATAGTACTGGCAGCACCCCGGCGCACAGTGGCGCGAAAACCCCGAAAACGTGGGAAAAATTCGTTTTCCATGGAAACGACATTTTAAACAATTTGTACGGCGATATTGAAATACATCGATCGTAGATCATAATATAACTTGAAACGAGGAACTGACATTAAAAACAACTGCGATGTATGTAACTTAAGACAACATTTTTTTTCATTTTTGCTTGTTTTTTTAGTATAATCCTTGATTTCTTAAACTTTTCTCATATCATTTTCAACGGGATAAGTAGTTTACTTCAAATTAAGAAATTAAAACAAAATATAAAGTTGAAAGCCAATCATTAATTTCTGTTATATCGTTCATCCCATTATTTAATTTTCCCACGTATACACTGTATTTTCTATAACAAATCGCATAATATCGTAATTACTACTGTAGAAACCTTTTGTTGAATTTCTGCCGCGTTTCAGGGATTTTGCACCACTGTGCGCGCGCGCGCGCGCGTTTCGCGCATAAGGGAATTCGGCCGCGCTGGTCAGACACCGCCGAACAGGTAAGTAGAAGAGGCCGCGAGCATCGGCCGTCCACGAATTTCGATGTCAAACGTTGTTCGTTCCCTGCGCGTGACGCTCCTAGTCGTACGAATCAATAACAGACGAAGGGACGAGCATTTAAGGGAGGAGAGATTAATCCGGAGAGCCTGCCTCCCGTTATCATGCCCGCGGAATAAACGGCGAGTTTGCTGGGGTATCGCGCCCCATAATGGTATCGACGCGAATCGAGTAGTAACGTCGCGAAGCAGCGTAATTCCAGGCACAAACCATACGGCATACAATTACGCGCGGCCAGCCAGCTCGCGTCTTTATTACTCTCGTCCTGTATTTTTATTTTGTTCGTGGATTTACGCTACAGTTATACCTGAATTTGCGAAAAATTTCGCGTAGCTGATCAAGAATACAGGGCTTCGAAAAACAATTGATTGGTTTTTAGATAAATTTGTTGAAAAGATGGCAAAATAATCATTCTTTTTAAGAGAATTTATTCATCTTCCAAATCCACGTTGATTCAAGTCAATTGGTGCATTAGTTTTTTCGCTGTATTGCACGACAGATCGAAGAGAGTCGTTTGGAGAAAAACGCGTTCAAAGTTTCCGATAGAAAAAGAGTAAGGTTAAAATAGGGATTCGCGAAAAGGTATTTTTCAAAGGGTAGAAATACGTGGATACCTTTCATGATGCATGCACTTGTAGCTGAAGCAACACTCTTTACAAATATTGGAACAGATTTGAGTCAGTCCCACTCTGTAAAAGAATATAGCACCGCAAACGGACTGCGTGTTCCAACTGCTTGCGCGCATAGCTGCGAGCGCACTGTACTGTAGTACGTGCTTGTTACATGTCTAAAAAGTTTGATTTCGCTATAAAACTTTGCGGATAGTATGCTAGTATGATTTATGAAAAAAAAAACCAATTCGATTTTTTGAACCAGCTAAATGAATTCCCTCAATCCGGAATCGATTTCAATTTCGATCGACGGTCTCCTCTCCGTCAGCCCCTAATTGCCGGCCGATTCTGTTCGCGCCGTCACTGTACCACGAGTATCATCCCTTTCACCTCTTCTCTTTGTTCATCGATCACCCTCGGGATTCGCAGCGGGCACCCCCGTGCCGGCCGCTCAACCCTCGTGAATCTCGAAGAATCCTGGGTCGGCCGGACTCGCAACGCTGGCGCCCGAGTCAAAACACCCTTCGGCCAGCGAAACCATCCCATCCCCCCCTCCCTCCTACCAACCCCTCGCGTTTTCCGCCAGCGTTTCCACGTGTGAGTCGCGTGCATGGAGCCGTAGGAGCGTGGATTATATCGGCACATGCGCCCTGCCCTGTCCGCGTCACCGGAAAAGCGGATACGGCCGGCGGCGCGTCAAAACTATTCCGCTCGAGCCCGTCGCGCAGTGCAGCGTGGCCCTCCCGAGCGGACGCCTGACTCTTGCGTTCGCCGCGCGTCCCTTTTCCGTTTTCGACTGAACGCGACGAAACGTGTAGGCGGATTACGCGTCACGGCCGTTCGACAAGCGTGTGCGAGACGGCGGATCGCCGAATCCGATCACGATATTCCGAGCGGTAAGAGTGTGCGTTCGTAAAGGTTATCGGGGAACGATAAGCGGCGCGCGTCGGTTTATTCCGGGTTGAGCTTGCGTTGGATCACGTTCTCGCCGACGGAGAGACTGTTAGGCGCGAGGTCGACGACGCGCGTAGCCGTCCAGGAGCGTTTTCGCGGGTTCTGGCGTCACGGTTCGTTCGGACAGGCGTCGGTTGTCTCTTGAGGAAAAACCACGCTTCCAGGAAGCTTCGTTGCGCGACACTTGTTACTCGTTTGATTCCACTGGAAACGGCGAATCGCCTCTTCGCTGTTGCGAACCTCCGTCGAGATTACTTCGTCGCTTCGCGTCGGTCGCATTTTCCCAAAATTCCCGGCCCCCAAAGGACCCGTCTAACGGAGCATTCTGTGTCCAATTTTCAGAGGCAGACTGGTCGAGTCCTACGAATCACGGAGGAGATTCGCGTGAGCCGGTGGGAACCCGCGACGGAAATCGAATCAAGGAACGTCGGCGTTCCTCCTGTACGGCTCGACGGTGGTCTCACCGGTGCCGGAGGTGGCCTGTCCTCGCGCTTTCCGCTCGCGTGGCGCGGAGCGCATCGAGCTAATCTCGATAAACCGCTCTCTCGACACGTCTGCTCGCCGGACAAAGGGAGCCGCGGCAGCCCGAATCGCCGGCCCCTATTTTTCCACCCTCCGTCGTTCGACCGTACCCTCGCTACCCGCTGGCAGAGGAGAATCAAAATCGAGGGGAAGGAACTCGTCGCCGGAGAGCCTGGGGGGATTCTTCGAAGGAAGGTAAGGATGTTTTGTAACGCGTCGCGGCGTGCTCACGAAGCGGGGCCGCGGTGTCAGGCGCGATCGATGATCGCGTGCGAGCCAACCTTACCACCGGGACACAGAAGGTCTCTGGGAAACGGTGTCTCTGGTTCACCGGGTCGTATTTATTGTTCGCCCCGGATTTGGATCGCCCCTTCTTCGGCCTCGCTCCTCTCTCTACCTGCGAATGCTGTTCGCGCGCGCACCTGCCTACTCAACGTTCGCCCGGTTCGCCGGCAAACCGTGCCGGTCAGCCGGACGCGAGAGAAATCGCCGGTCGAAATGCTCTTCGTGGGTAACTTCGTAACCGAAACCGTGTATACACTCTATTCCTCCGAACGTGGTTTCAATTCGCGTCCGTGTCCCTCGCGATATTGTACAGCGAGCTGGATTAAATAGAACGCTTCGCTTCCAGGTCGCGTCGCACGTCGAGGTATCCCATGAAGTCGATAGACGACGGCGCCAGAGCCGGTGAGCGATCATCGCCAGTGAGCATCGACGCCAGATCGGACTGTATTCGACGACCCAGGTGAATCTACGGGGAGCGACACGAACCCCGCCAGCTGGACCATGTACAAGATCCTGCGACGCGGCTCCAGCCGCGTGTTCGTCGCCTGCGCGCTTCTATTGACGTTGCTGTTGTGCCTGTACTACGTGAACCAGGCCCAGGCACCGTCGACCGGGCCCTCGGCCGGGATCATCAACGAGGAGCTGAGGTACGACCGCGGCCCGCCCTCGGTCACGCCGGACTATGTCGAGTCACCGGATTCCAGGGTCTCCCTGGACACGTGCCCCATCGTCGTGCCGAGGAACGTGGACATCGACACGCAACAGGAGTTCGTCAAGTTCGACTTCCAGGTTGGTGTCGATAACAGAAAAAGAGCCTCTCGTTTCTTTTCCTTGCTTGAGTTTAGATTAGCAATTAATCGCGAGTCCATGCAAAGGAACGATCGTCACGATTTATGAATCGAAACGCGACTCGAGGACGCAGTTCGGAAAAAAAATACGGAAACTTCTGCGAACTTTGCCGATTTAATGGACGACTCCTGTAATAAGGAGTTTGTTTTTTTTCTTCTACTTCTTTTTTGCTCGCCCACCGAGTCGGCAGCGTCGAATCGGAAATAATTTAGCAGTTCGTGTCCCTGGCTTCCAAACTCCCACCGAACGGAATCTGTGGGAGGTCTGCGTACGAACTCGCGAACTTCGGATTCGGACGGGGATAAGTCGCGTGCCCTCCGGATGATAAATTAAACCGGGCCGGTGAATCGACCGTTGGAAAGTGAAATCGTGCCAAGTGCATTCGCCGTGCACGCGCACCCCCCGATTTTCCGCTTGGAATCGGCGAAACGATGGAGCGTGGTACGAGCGAGGTATCATCGATTCCGATTGCCGATCGGAATTGAACTCCTCAAGTAGATAATTCCGATTAATAGCCGCCGAAACGGAAGTCTTAGTTGAGGTACAATTGCGTCCAATTGTGCGGGCGCAATTTAACGGGCGAAGCGTGGTCGGCGACGAACGATCTCGCCTCGGCTCTTCGGATCGCATGGAAAACCATAGCCACCGGGGACTTTCCTTTGGCCGCGGCTCCGTTTTATTTCGCAACAAGATTGTCGCGCTAATTATTGGCCTCGCATCGTACTCGGCGCGCGGTCTCCTCTAATTTGGAAATCGGTAAATAGATGGAAACTTTCCTCGAGGATCTTGTCCGCTTGATAATGAGCGACGAAAATTAAAAGTCGATACCAACAATACCTGCGGGTCTGTCGTGATCCCCGCGGCTGGCAGCTGTTCGCCGCTCGCAAGGAGCGTTAATTTTTCGTTTCCCTCGTTCGTCTGTCCGGGCATCGCCGGCGAAACGGTGCACGGTATCGGGAAACGACGGAACGGAATACGCCGGCGTTCGACGCTCGAAAGCAGCGTCGCGAGGTCTTTGAAAAGCTGCCCGGTAGAACGAGTCCTGTTCCCGGTTTCCGATGCAATTTACACCGGAAAGTTTGATTAGTTTACAGCCGGCATCTGGAGTTTCGTTTATTAAGGGACGGACAGGGGGGGGATCGGAATCGCGGAACGGCTCGGATATCAAACGGCGGCGAGGAGGGTAGTCGTGGACGGTTCACGGTCGGGGGTTTGGACCCCGTTGTCGAAGGGTGCGCCGTTAAGGGTGGCCTCGCCGTCTCTAAGCGCCGGAGCCTTGCAATTTAGAATTCCCTTCCTCCTCCCCCCCGTCGAGCGTGCACACCAGGAGACTGCATCTCGCAATTTGCTTAAGCAAACCTTTCCAGAAATTCATATCCGTCGCTCGTCTTCCTCGAGCTTCCTCCGTCTCCGTAACCCTCCTCGTGATGCTTCAGCCGAATATTCGCGTCCTTCTGGCCGGCTGGAAAGAGAGAAAAAAAAAACGAAGAATCTCGTCCCCTTCTTGCTACGTTCGGCTTACTCGTCGTCTCGCCGTCAAATACTTTTTTTTATTTGTCCCTCGCCCTGACTGCTTTTTAATCTCGCGTTTCTCTCTACTATCTCGTCCCCTTTTCCGAATCCGTGGCTCGACGGTCCTGTCCAAGTTCTCCGGAAGGGTGCGTCTCGATTTCTCTTGGTCGATGGTTGTTTATAAAATTTTCATCCGGCTGAACGATGTCTCGGCCGCGATTCGCGAGAAAGGGGGGCAAGTTTGTTCGAGGATCGTTCCATCGGGATGGACGTTCGGGGACGACGAAAACGAGAGCCCGGAGCGAGAGTAGAAAAAGGGCGAGCAACCGGATGAGAGTAATCCCGGAAATGCCTTTGCAAATCAGACCGTGAACGCGCCTCTTATTCCTGTCGGCACGAACAACCGTCTACTTTTCCATCGGCCCCGTTGTTGTCTACGTTCCGCGCCGCGCGGGGTGTCCGTTCATCCTGGGCCGGTCGGATTCCACGAGGAAAGAGCGCGACGGTGGAGGACAGGCGAAAAGAGAAGCGGATCCTTTTGAGTAACGTCCCCCGTTGGCCGCGTCGCCCTTTGCGCGACCCTATGTAAAATACATAAGGGCGCGGAGCTGCAACGAGGGGGCGGGTTACCTCGCTGCAATTGGAGGGCCTCGATGCTCGCCTATCGATTTTTATTTACTCGCGCCGCGTGGAAAATGCGACACTAATGCTTCCGCGTGATCAGTTCCGCAACGGAAGCCAAAGTTCTCTTTGCCGTCGCGAGGAAAAGCGCCGAGAACTCATTCAGGCAACTGTGCGCACGGCATCGGGGAAATTAACACGCGAATGCACCCATCCAGGCCGCGGTGGCCACGCTCCGTCCGGTGCGCGCGTTTTCTTATTGTCGCGCGCGCGCTCGAATGTTTCAACGAACAACGGGACGACGGGGAACAATGCCCGGTCCCCGGATCAAAAGAACCGGCCGCGCGTTTGCCTCATTGTCGCGCGAGCGTCCGCGGCGCAAAGGACACCTCCGCCGGCAGTTCTTCGCCAAAGATTCCGCGGTGCATTCTTCCTCCCGGCTTCCGGTTGCTGTTACGAGCGGGTGCAACGCGCCCACCACGCGGTTAACCGGGGTGGTTTCTCGGGGTGGACCGCAAGGCCTGTCATTAGCCCCATTAATATTCGGGCTCGACCGGAGATATGCGCCGGGTCGCGCCGCCTCGCTCGTCTATGGTTACCAGTATTGTAATCTTGCCGGGCAGAGGAGAGCCGTCTCCGACGCGGGGCATTCCTTGCGGGGTTCAATTAGAGGGTTCGGCTCGTTACACGTGGGCGGGGGGTGAACACCAGTACAGCGAATCCTCGGTACAGGCGAAACAGTTGTACGCGATGTAAGCGAAGAGTTTATCCCCTTGAGACGTCGCGAAGTTCGCTTGGCGATCGGTGTAACGCGATCCGGACTAATACTAATTCAACCAATTAACTTTGCTATTTCTCATCCCTTTCTTATGAAACTTTTACATAGCATAGCTGACATTTCTCTGATTAAAATGACACCAAACACGATACAATTTCGACTATATTTACTGGCTCAATAAACGGTAATAAGTTGTTATGTTTCTATCCTTTTCTGCGGTCGAAACTTATTACCGTCAATCGAGTCAGTAAGTATAGTCCAAATGATATCGTGTTTGGTGTCAGTTTGATCAGAAAAATGTCAGCTATGCCATTGCAAAAGTTCCACAAGAAAAGTATATGAGAAATAAAAAAACGTTTCATCGTTGCATCAACGTTGTTTCACCGGGTTTTGTTTTTGGCTCGGCTGCTCGGTCCTTTTCTACGTTCGAACAATGCAGGAAGTACATTCAGTCCCGAGGCTTTCGCATGTATCAAGACGTTACTGTACATCGGTCTCGTGAATCAGCCGAATTACGACGCGCCGGTGTCTAATTAAACGGCGCCGGATCAGCTATGGAAACGTATCTCGAAATATGTATCGCCTCGCTGTCTGACCACCGGCTGTCCGATACTACTAGCTCAACCGTCCAAGCACACTCTCTTTCTCGGGCCTGCCGATTCCAATCGAGACTTGTCTCGGCCTCGTGCTTCCTTCCCCCGTGTCTCCTTCCCCCGTGTTCGGGAGGAAATTGTCGAGCCTTTCGAAGATGCTCGAGGCCGCCATTAATAAGGGACAGACGACTCGAAGGGCAAGGGAGAGGATGCATCTTCGCCGCGACAAGCACGGACCGCGGTGAAAAGATCGGGGTAGGTCTTTGATTCATCGAGGACCACTTTCGCGAGCACTCTTCCCCCCCAGGCCTGTGCCTCGTCTGCCTCGTCTGCACCCCTTTCGTTTCTCCCGTTCGTCGCGCCAAGAAGCATCCACGTCGGCACCGATCGCTGAACCTCCGCGGCCGTTCGCGACGCCGCTGTTTCGTGGAAGGGACTCGAATCGCGAGGCAAGCCGTAGCAGGGTCGTTAAACTCCGCGCCGCGATCGCCACGCGTGCACCCCGAAATTTTCCAATGAAACGACGAGGACGGCCTGGCGTTTCCTCCCGCCACCGTCTTTCCCCTTCGCCACCCATCGGAATTCCTCTTCCGCATAGTTCCTGGCCGCCGCGCGCGTCGATCGCGATCCGCCTGAAATTCCACGCGTCTCGATATCAGTCCTCCCCCCAAGCTTCGTTTTCTTGTCTTATTGGCGCATTCCCGTCGCCACCCGTCTCCCCGAGGGGTGGAACCAGGAAGCAGAGGATTGCATCGTGCAGGCGTTTCGCGGAAACGCGTCTTCGTCGGCGCGACACGCCGATAAGGGCGCGCCTTTTAATTATCCCCGCCCGGTAATGGAATCGCTCGGCCCGCACGATAATCCGTGATGAATTTTAGTAAATTGCCGCGATAACGAAATGGAACGCCCGCGACCGCTTGTTTGCTATACTCGCCGGACTGGAATTCAATTTTCGCCCCGCGAACGAGCCTTCCTTTTATTCCGCCCGGCCGCGAAATGCAGCCGCGTACTCGACACCTGGTCGGACAAAGCATCCTGAGAACTTCGCGGGGAAAATGAAGCCGCCTTTCCATCGAGCCAGCGTGGGCGAGCTCCCGAGGAACGAAATAAATTCCTGGCAGACCCGGAATTTCTATCGTCGACTCTCGGAACGGGGCACATTTGACCCCCTCATCCGGCTATACAGTAATGTCTCGATTAGTGTTCAAAATTGTGTCTACGATTAGTGTTCATTTCTATCCCCACTACTTGGGGTGGTCCCCCCTGGAACCAGCGAAACGTGAAGCGCCGAGCATGTAATCTGAACCCAGATCGAATATCGGTGAGAGCCAACACTGATGCGAGCGAGATTAAAAATTAAAACTTGTTCATTTTTGGTCCGTTTTAAATGAAATTTTACCAAAATGTTCGTTACAATCTCCTGATTAAAATGACACCAAACACAATATGATTTGGATAATTTTTACTTATCAGGGTATTAATAATTTCATTCTCCTTTACTATTGTTTTCGATAACAACTAGAATATATGATTTTGGAACTATACATATATTTACTTCTTATTATTGATGCGACGAATGACCCAGCTCTCTTCTCTGCGTAGTTCCTTTGTCTAAAAAGTAGATATAAATTCTTACAATTTCTTATCGGTAAAAATTATAAACTCTTATGAACACCGAATGTAATGTCACAGGAACGAGAATAATTCTCGATACAACAATAATTTGCCATTAACTAAATATAGTAATTTAAGATTAAGGGAATTAAGAGACTCTCGATTGGAGAGTTTACTTCCAAATTTACAATCTCGCTACTAATTACCTTATTGCTGTTAACTAATATACACATAATCTAGTTGTCATCGAAAACAATAATAAAGGAGAATAAAATTATTAATACCGTGATAAGTAAAAATTGTCCAAACCATATCGTGTTTGGTATCATTTTAATCAGGAGATTGTAACGAACATTTTCGTAAAATTTCATTTAAAACGGACCAACATTGAACAAGTTTTAATATTAAATTTTGATCGCGGTAGTGTTGTCTCACGTACACGGGCGTTTAAACTTGCTTTTTTCCTGGAACGCTGCCCCGTATCTCGGCTGCCACAACATCAAAGGCGACCCGAACTCGCTCGAGAATCGTGTCTGCACACGATTAGTGTTCACATTCGGTCCCGAGCGAGGTACACTAATCGAGACATTACTGTATAGCGTTTATCCAAGCTGCGCGGCCAGCGCCAACCCCGATCAATCGGACTGTCCGTTGTTCCGTTCTGTTCGTCGCGGGTAACGGGCCACAGCGTTCGCGATTGATTCGCCGCTGTCACGTGCGACGTTCGAAGAAGTCTCGATGAGTGACATAGCCGAACGGAGGAATCACTTTCCCGTTTAACGATCGCCCTCGAATCGGCTCACGGGATACGCGAGGCCGGGTCCGTTCGTGACACCCGCGCGGCCCGGGCGAAATTAACCTTAATAAGCCTCTAACCTCGTCGCCGTTTCGCCGCAGGTAAACCGATTATTAGCGGCTCCCGTGACACCGACTTCGAACCTGACCCTGCGCCCCCCCGATCGCTGTCCCGTCACATTTCACCGGGGGTCTCTCGCACTCGAGCCCCGCCATTACGTTCGCGTCTAACGGCGACCCGTTAATTAATCTCGCCCACTCGTCGAAAACTGGCAGGCCGGCCGTGATTTCCTTCGCACCTTTTCTCCCTCTCTCTTTCTCTCTCTTGTCGTGCAGTCAATCCCATTATCGGCGTCTTCGAATTCATCCCACCGGGCAGCAGGACTTGGCTCGAGAGCCCTGCACATTCGACGACCGCTGTTTCTTCTGCAGAAACGACGCACGTGTCCCAGTCATTCGGAGGCAAATGAATTGCCTGTAATCCTCCGTGCTGCTTTCATGACCATGCCGGCCGTGCCGGATATCCCATGGCTCGCGATACCGCCCATTCCTCCTGGAGTGCGCCTTCGAAATACCCATCTCGCTGACGTGCACGCGTCCCTTTTATCGCGTCGCGAAAGCCTCTCGGGTGCCTGTCTCCTTTCGTCCGTCGTTTCTTCTCCGGCGCTTCAATTGCCGGTCGCCGCCTTTTTCGGTCCTCCCCCTTTGGGGCTCGAATCTCCTAAAGGTTGCGCGAGAGAGAGAGAGGAGGATTCCTCGGTTCTCTGCGGGTACGACGGGGCCCGAGGAAAAATCGTCGCGGAATCGATAGGTGCGGGCGGTATCGCGATCGCGGCAGGAATCACGCGAGCTGTCGGCCGCGTGCGCCACGGGCAAATTATGAAATTACGCCCGGCGTATTTCAAGCCGGCACGAAACCGCGACGGTGTCGGGAAAATCCGCGCGACCTCATCTCGGAACTCTGCCGGCCCCTCCGATACGTTTCTTCGTCTTTCCCGCGAACGGAACGCGAAACGTTTACAGCGGAACGATGTCGCCGATTGGATGAGCACAGCTTTCCTTCGACGCTGCGTACGCACGGCGTCGTTGGTTTCACGGACGACAACAGCGGCGGACGAGAGTCACGACGACGAAGAGGTGACCGCGACGCGAATCGATAAGCCGCTTCGCGATTCGCAGAAATATCGGAAATATTAGATTTCGGCCCGCGGTAATATCAGCGGCGGCGAAACGTTTCTGTCCGCGGCGCTCGCGAACGGCCGATCGATGGGAAAACTTTATTCCTCGATAAATCCACGGGACGCGTGGGCCGTCCGTCAGCTTCGGCCGCGGCGAGTGCGCGGTTAATCGCGCGAGAACACCGGACCGGGTTTGAAGGCGAACATTCCAGCGGGGAAAATTTAGCTTCGCGGACTAAACAGTGAAATAGCACGCCGGATTAGCCGACGTCCCAACGAATTGGCCACCGGTCTCATTTTTCCGCAAATCGCTTCGCCAGCCAGAAAAAAAAAAAAAATTGATCCAGGCTGTTCTTCGTCGACGGTTCGTTCGGAACGACCGGACGAGCCCTCTGCTCGCGATCGGGAATCGGATTAATTCCAGGACGAGAATGGGGGGGGAACAATCGTTTCGCGGTCGACCGTTTCATTCGCGCCCTGTTCCCCCTGGAATATCCGGAGCAACGTGGAGCATCGCCGGTCACCCGTGCACACACGCACGTTTCCCGACGATCTTCTCGAATAGAAACGGGATCGTCGAGCCGCGACGTCGAATCGGAAAATAGAATTGCCCGGCCAGCGTTGGAGAAAAGTCATTATCGGTTTTTAATCAAGCCTTCTCTCTCTCTCTCTCTTCGGGAACCACCGTGCTCCCGTCCCTTTAATGGAGTTTCGTGCGGGTCTATTTCATATTTCCCCACCCCTGCCTTGCACCGGCTCCCCACGCCGCTCGAGAATATCCAGGGAAACCATTTTCGACTTTCCCGTCGACGAATGTGTGCGACCGCGAAAAGGGGCGAGAAACGACACTTCGGCGCGTCTAACGCGGCGAGTTGCGCTTTGCAGCGAGACATCGGGACGAGGAAGGGCTGGGTGGAGTCAAAGCGGAACATTTTCGTCGTTTCCTGGGCGCGGCGTCGCGCTCGAGAGCTCGCCGTCCGTCGCGGGGGAGAATGAAAGGGCGGACACAGAAGATGCTCGGCACCGGGGTGGTTGGGCCCGGCTTTTAACCCTCCGACAGCGGTGACTCGAGCAGCGAACGTGGAGTCACTTCGACTCGCCACATATTCTACGAGCCCCCAATACCCTCACCGATATCGTACACTAACCAGGGACGATTGCCCGTCCCTATTCTATTCGCTTTGCGTTCAGGTATTTGCTTCCTTGCCACGTATGGGAATAACAATTTCGTGAATTGTGCTAAACATTATATTTATTATAAATTTGTATTGCTACATGGAATAATACGTTTTATAATTTACTCGATGATCCTTCGGAATTGTAGGCGTCTTTCGGAGAATCGCCAAAACGGACTTGCCCCTTTGTTCGTAATACAAACATTGCGTTAATAAAAACAATAAAAAGTTTCTTTGGCAGCGTGCGAGACTCAAGTGAAACAAAAAACTGTAAAGTACAAAGGAATTCGAAGAGAGGTTCGCCCTCGAAGAATAATCCCCCAGGTTTTTCCTATTTCGGGGTACCGTTAAAAGGGGCCCGCTCGTGGTCGGTCCCCAAACCAGTGACTCCGGCGTCGCTGTCGGACGCAGCGGCCAGCTCGTCCGACCATTTCACCCTTTACGCGCAGAACGCGTCCGCCCGCGATTATGACTTAATCAAGTTCTTCCCATTGTTGCCTCGCTGCCACCGTTTTCCGCTTACCGAAACTTGCGCCCGCCCGGGTCATCCCGTTCGTTTCGCGTTCAATTAGCGCCGCGTCCTTCCCTCGGCCTGTTTATTACTTTGCCCGTTCGAACCGGGGCGAGCTCGTACATCGCTCAACGGCCGAGATCTAATCAAGAGCAGCTTCGCCACCGAACTCGTAATTCTCTTTTCCCGGAAGATGAACGGAGCGGGCGTCGCGCCGTAGGGGTAGCATCGCTGGATTTCGCTCCCTTCTGATTTTTATTACCGCTATCCTTCGCCCAACCCCTTTCCCCGCTGGATGGATACCGTCCAACTTCGCTGGCCGGTCGCCTCTTATCCTTCCACCTCCTGCCCCGTGATTCGCCCGGGATGAAACAAAGGATCGAACGGCCCGGAGGATGCGAGGCGCATCGTCGCGAAGGCTGCCCTCGCCCCGCAGTCATGATGCGATCCGGGTCGAGAAACTTTTTCTATTACCCCGCCTGGAAAGTTCCGGCGATGCTGTCGAAGTATCGACGCCGTGCTGGGCGTTCTCGGGCGAAAGCAGAACCGCGATAGAATAAGGATCGTCGAGAATTTATTTATCCGCGGAGCGTTACCTCGCGACATCGACGGCGCTCGTCGAATTCGCGCAGCCCGGGGCGCCGCGTCGTCGACGCGTGGCACGTTTCACGAAAAAGTGTCGGGAAATTCGAGAGGGCTGACCGAAGTTGTCGTCGACGGACCGCGGTGTCGCGAGGTGCGCACGGATGGTCAGGAGGGTGAACGCAGGTCGGGGTAACCTGGCCGCAAGTTGAACAGCTTCTCCGTTACTCGTCGACGCACTGAAACGGGTGACCCCGGCTCTTCGACTCTCCCTTTCCCCGAGGCTCGGGTCGCCACCCTAGGTTCAACGGTCGAATGAATAACGCGGTCGACGCGCGGCCGGTTTATCAGGCCTCCTGTTGCCGGCGTGTCCGCTTGACCGGCGAAAATTTCCCCCGGTTGCGTTCCCCGACGCTGCCCCTCCGGCAGATGGGCATTCCGAGTCGAGGACCGCGTGCCGTCGACGGTGCGTTACATGCGTCGCAGAAAGGGGTGGTTCGTCGGGACGCGCTCGGGGCAGCTGTTGTGCTCGAGGATTGCGCGATCGTAAACGCGAAGACAACGATATCGCGGTCGTAAAACGTTTATGAGCCGCGCTGGCCGGGGGGGCTGGATATCTTTTGATGTCTTCTTCAAGGCCCGGCTGGACGCGATTTACTCGAGGGGAACGTCCCCCGTGTTTTCGCGGCGAAGAATTTGCGTCGAACTCGCTATTCGGATCTTCGATTCACGCCAACCAGGAACCATGCCGGGGTGTTCGTCTCCGATTTCCATGAAACTCGATGGATATATTAAGCGGGCGTAGTTTTTGTTTATAGCTGCCCAATCGCGATCGTTCAGGGGGGTGAAATCACCCCTTGAAGTTTCGGCAGAAGAATGGTATCCCGAAAACTGTTACAGATACAAGAAAACTTCTTGAGGAAAAGTTTGATGGTTTCTTGAGATAGAACGAAATGTGGTCGCAGATTTTGCGAAATTATTGCTACATTATCTTAAGAGATACAACGATGTACATAACGACAAAAACGAACCGTAATTCTTTTCTGAATCCATTGATATATAACATGATGGATTTGCCTCCTACAGTTTTGTAAATTTTCATATAACACGCAGACCGCGCCAGTCCGCCAAGCTTCAGCCGCGTATAGGCATACAGGCGGCAATCATTACGAGATAACGCATTTATTACTCGTAACAGGATAATCTAGTATCGTCCGAATTGCGATAGTATTATTAATTACATTGGTATGCATTGCAGTATCACACGCGTCCCCAATATATCCACCAAGTTTCGTCGAAATCGGCGACGGACACCCCGGTGCGATTCCTTTCAAGCCAACGTTCCCGTGGACTGCCCCAACGTCTGTACACGCGTGCGAGCGCCCGGTGCACAGGCTGTGGGTTACGTGACCCGATTGAAAAATCGATACCTTAGAATTCGACGTAACGGAGAGGGCCCGTTCGTCTTCTCTCGCGTTGACGCTGCCGTCGCGAATAAAGAATCTTATTACGGCGGACTTTGACGCGCGAAAAGAGATAGGGGACGAGAAATCGAATTAATCTGCTGGCTCTGCCCGAGGCACGACGAAACGGGGAAGTGTGTCGCGTTTCGTTTCCTCTCGGATCGGCCTCGCCTTGGCAGAGGGTTTCTAATTAGAGGTTCGGCCCAATTTGTTCAGCCTTCCGGGCGGTCGGAAGGTCGAGACTTGCACGGTTTCGTCGATTGTCCGATCGATACCGCGGCCGCCCGGTTTATGGTGAACGGGTCGAGAGGTACAACGCCCCGGTTGGCGCGTCTCGCTGACAAACAGAGCGGCCGAAGGGATAAGGGCCGGTCTTTCCGGTAAGTTCCCAGGCGCCACGGGACGAGCAATTACGTCGGCGACCGGGGGGGCGCACAAGCGCGATTCATTCGTCTCGTCGTCGCGACGCCCGCCTGTTTTCAGCCGCGCCGCGCTGGAACACGCATCACGCCGCTCCGGCCGTAAATTTCATTTACGCCCCGGTCGCGTCGCGATGACGCATCGCGCGATAACGCGCAAGGTAATTCACGGGGCTGGCCCCGTCGGCTGGCATTACGCGGCTGCTCGATACGCGATTACCTTTAATCCGTCCATTATACCGCGTCGAACCGTGCACGCGCGTTCGTTTTCGAATTACATTGATCGACGGGTTGCAACGGAAGGACGAAACGAATTTTCAAGCGTGCCCCGTTCGAGCCGGTGTCTCCTAGTGCTCGTCGAGCAACGGA
Organism: Nomada lathburiana; assembly: GCA_963667235.1. Lineage (NCBI taxonomy): Eukaryota > Metazoa > Arthropoda > Insecta > Hymenoptera > Apidae > Nomada > Nomada lathburiana. Next base: position 20,236,888 of record OY763899.1, on the reverse strand, counting down.
GCCGTCAAAGTTCCCCGTTGCAGCGGAGAAATTACGCGCCGCAATTTCATCGATCGCGCGACGGGAAAGAGCGAAAAGAAGAAAGGATTGAAAAGCTGCGAACCTTCCACGGTAGATCAGATCGCCTCTCGGTCAAGATTTTTTTCTTCTCGAGGGAAGTGCTCGAGCCTCGACGAGCACTCGGCCAATTTATTTCGGTGCCGGTCCGCCTCGTTGTCCCACCGCCGGAATCGATTCGGCGGTCAATCGACTGCTCGGCGTACGATTTTCCTGGCAATCGGGGGTCCTCGTTTCCATTCGACCAACACCTGCCGAAACCCTCGAGAGCTTCGATAAGTCAACTTTCAGTCGGCGGCCACTTTGCCAATATTTTCAGAAGCCCGCGAGGCTTCGCTTTCCCGCCGGCTTTTTATCCGGCTCAACGCATGGCGAGCTACCTCAGCTTGCGGCGGTCTTCAACCAACGTTTCCGGTTTCATTATATCGGCGCGTCCGGTTCTTCGCCACGCAAGATTGCCACCTGGAAGTTGGTCAGTGAATCAGTCGTAGAAAATTCCCGTTGCCCTTGCGATTTTGTACGCTCCATTTAAAATCCTGGTAAAGTGTTGTTCTTTTCTATTTTGCTACAGCCTTCGTGGATGCGCAGCAGAGAATACTGGGACGACAGCTTCGAGACTCGCTACGCGGAGCTCAGGAAGGATCCAACGAGGCCGCCGCTGAAGGTAACGTAACGTAAAAGGTTACGTTTTTCCGAATGTACAGAGGAGGACATGCTGAAGTACGCCACTGACGACCCTCGAAATAAAATCTCTGACAATCGTCGATTGGACTGCGCTGAAAAGTTCAACGCGATTCAGGCATAATCAGGTTTATTCGGGAATAGTAGTTTATCCGGAAAAAACTACTTGGCCAGACTCTGTCAGCGCTGTCTTGGCGCGCTCGTCAGCTGGGCGCAATTCCCGCGTGTCCGTGGTTTTTCGATGCGAACCTTTGTGCAACGTTTCCCTTGACCGTCCCTTGGCCCTTGACGGGCCCGCTAATGGGAATGTTTTCATCAAAGCTCGGGCGAAGAGAGGCTCCCTCGCGGCGGCATTTTCGATATTTAGTGGCTCGAAGCTTTTCTCCTTCGCGAATCTCGTTCTCTTTCACGGAGCCGATAAGTTGCGCGTTTCGCGATACCCCCCCGCTTACGAAATCCTTTGAGAATCTTACCCGCGACGGGTTAAATCGAAATAATCCGGATCTGGCCCAATAATTAATCGTTTAATCAAATTTCGCGAAATCGAGTTCCGTTGATCGAAGGGCCAGAGCTTTCGAAGCATCGCAATTGATTCGTCTGACCATCGACGGGCCCGCGCTACTTAAGGCACTTAAACCGGTGCGAGTAGAATAGGTCCGCGCGCGGCCAGACCAGCGTGTAACGTCTATCCGAACAGACGTCTGAACGATAAACAATTTCTCCGTGGAAGAAGCGGCCGAATGTGCGCCCTGGACTCAGTGCAACGAGGGTTAAACGCGGCGGAAACAGGGGGGAAGAAAAAGCTGAACACCAGGCGACAATAATCCGATCTGTTTAACGAGGCGTTGGGAAACCGATGGATTGGAAGGCGCGTTTACAAGCTTAAGCGCGGAGAAACGCACGCGGAAGCCTCGAGGCTCGCCTCGTCCCCGTGAAACTTCGTCGACGAACGCGAATCACCGTGGCCAGACACGGGCGGAAAGTGAAAGGGCGAATCGCCGACGCATCGTCGCAACGGAACGTTCATCCGCGCCGTCCGATTCATTTCGAAATTGGAATTCCCTACGTGGCAGAACCTGGGAGGACGCGCGAAACGTCCGCGCTTAATCGGTGCGCCTGATTTTCCGCTCGCGAACGCGGCGAGAAATCTTTTCGCCGTGGGGCGGGGGAGGAGAAACGGAACGGAGGAAGTGGAGGGTGCATCGGACGCATTCCGCGACTGGATCGGCATTGTTGGACGCATTTCCGAAAAAGCCGCCGCCCACCATTGTGCCCAGGCCGACAATGGACTGATGAGCCAGTATTGTCGAACTCGTCGAACTACGGCGCGACGAAAGGGGGCCGGCAGGTAGTCGGTATCTGCGTTTAACCTTCCGCCCGGCCGCCGTGGAACGGGAAAGAGATCCGCGTGCAGCGCGCTGCTGCGATTGAAGAATATCTCCTTCGTCGTGTCGTGTCCTATGTCGCGCAAGGTGCTCGAGCTACCGGGCCGTATATTAATCCAGATACCTGGGGATAAAGTCGTCGGCTGGCGCGTCTTCGCAGAAATTAGAATGAAAATGGTGAAAGCGAGCGGCCTTTAAGAAACGAAAACATCTTGACCGTGTCTGCCCTGGCGAAACTTCGATTCCCTGAACGAACGCGACGCACAGTGGTCCGAAACCGTACAAACGCGAACTAAATTCATAGCACTTTTATTCCAACATTGTTCATTACGAATAGAAAGATTTTAGGTTGTTCTTGAGTTATAGAATATAATTGGAATTAAAGATTCTCTTATTATAATTATTTCAACAATAATATTGGACGAAATGTTGTTTGGTCGAAAATGGTTCTGATATTTTCTGTGGCGTGCAGATATCTCTCAGGCAGCAGTAAATAAAATTTGTTACAGCCGATATCACGACTCTTACAATAATGATTTCATCATTGAGATTCATAAACTGTAAAAAACTTAATCGAAATTATATGGTTAATATGGAAATAGTTCGACAATTGAATTTAGTTCGTGTTTCTACGGTTTCGGACCACTGTGCGACTTGACGATTCAGTGTCGTCGAATATTCGTCGAATGATTCGCCGACCCTGGTCCGACGCAAATTCGTGAAACTCCTCGCTCTGCTCGAAGGCGACAACGGCGATTTCAGGAAGTAGCTGTTACGATATCGGATGGGCGAAATGGATCATTCCGCGAGCAAGGGGCCAGCTCAGATAGAACGGGTTAACGGGGCACCGCGACCCGGTCGACAATCGTCTCGTGCATACGAATAAGCCTTTCACGATATCTCCCGTGGGCAGCATTCGCCGACCGGCTCATTAAACGCGTTCGACGGCCGATCGGTAATTAACGCCGCCCTTTGCGAATCTCCGACAAGGGGTAACTGGTTTCTTGCCGGGTGGAAAAATTGTTCGCGAAACTCGTAGAAACCACCCGCTTGAATCGGGGGGATCCGTTCGAGGCTGAAAGGCCGCCGCCCGATCGAGTATTAAACGGAAGCGTTACACCGGGGATATTCGATGGGGAATTATGCGCCGGTTTAACGTGCCGCTGCTTCCGCGCTGATCAAGAGCCGAACGGGTATCGGTTTATTCTGATGCCTTTGTGCCGCGCGGATCTCAGTCGCGGGACGGATCCTCTTTTTTCCATCACGATCGAGCGGATCAAGTCAGCCGGAAACGCCAAACGGACTCCGCGTTAAATATTCATATAAAGGTGGGACGGGAAATGAAGGAGAGAAAAAAAGCAAACAAAAAACGAGAGCGTCGACGATGGAAGGAGGAGTGGCGAGGCCGACCGGTATGAATTTTCATTGACGCGAACTTTTTTCGTACGGCCGAGAATCAAATTGACTTGGACGAATTTCAAATCGCCGTTTCGAACGACCACCGGAATCTGCGCGTTTCTCTATCAAACGGAGGAAAACAAAGAGCTTGTTCGATGCTCGAACAATTTTTCTATGTGAGAAGTCCGCCTTTTTTTTTAAAGTTTACGATTTTTTCGCGCGATCGAACGGCAGAATTTACATAAATTCCTCGTAGGATTCATGAATCGCTAATAAAGCAGCGATGCTTTACAGAATGGTTAAGAAAGAAACGCGTGTCATGAAATCTGCCAAGTAAATTGATACGTTGCTCCTCGTATATTCAACCATCTCGGGCAACAAAAATTTTCGTCCTTCGCGATCCCTTGAAAATTAACTTTCGTCCGGTTTTCGGGTCCAAATGGACCGCCGTGCCGACGCCCGCGTATTGCTTCACGAGCAATGTCGGTCGGCACGCCGGCCGCATTACCGGCCCGAGCTGGCGCTATATCAATTACGAAATAACGTCGTTATCGCGTGCGAAGCTGATATAGTTTAATTAATGAATTCCGTGCACGAGCCGCGCCAGCAGCGGCGTGTTCGCTCGATGGCCGAACGGCGATGCCGAAATCGGCCGAATTCCCGTCGATTCGCACCTATTCCATTTTCGTCATATCATTTCGTCGTTCCAGGTGATCCTGGTGCCGCACAGCCACACGGATCCGGGATGGCTGAAAACGTTCGAGCAGTACTTCCACAGCTCCACCAGAAGCATCCTGAACAACATGGTGTCGAAGTTGCAGCAGTGGCCGAACATGACGTTCATCTGGAGCGAAGTTTCCTTCCTGTCCCTGTGGTGGGAAAGGTGAGACACCCCGTCGCACCTCGTGATCGTTAACAATTACGTCGGCCCTCAACGCCGTCGGGCCTATCGATCGGGTCGGTCGCGACGGTTCCGTTGGCGTCGCTTCTTCTTTTCTTTTTTTTTTACGCTCGCGTTAGCCGCGACGAGCGTATCCCGCGTAAGACGATCGTCGTAAAGGACACCATTAGGGGATGGAGATGGCGGGGTCGGTATGGGCCAGCTCGAAAGAGCAGTTAAGGCATCCCCTTTGCAATGCGGCGGGAGAATATCCGCCGGGATATTCCCGGGGCTTCCTCTTTTTCTTTAACGATCGAGAGAAAAGCGGGGGATAAAGATGAGGAAGTATCGCTGGCATAAAAGAAGATTGCGAAAAATGGGGGAGCGGCGAGATAAGATCGCAGTCTTATTCCCGGAATGGAGCTTTATCAAATTGATCGGGGATCAAGTTCAGGCCGGGGACAAAGATGGATGGGAGTTTTGGACGGAGAGGGGGAAACGAAAATCGCCTCGATACCAATTCCGGAATATCATTTCGTAAGAGGATCGCGCGAAAATCGGGACGGATAGTGTCTGGGCGGCGCGGACCACCGTATGCTCGCTGTCGTAAAACGGCCCATTAAGAAACGGAACGGCGTGTTGGCGCTTTCAGTTAACGCGGACGCCGCGAGTGAAAACGAGCCACGACGATGAAACCCACGGGGTAGGGTGTGGAGATCGTTGGATTCTTATCGTCGAAGGTATTAAACGGGCCCGCAAGAATCGGTAAGGGGTAAATATCGTCGGGGTCCGACGAAGGACGATCTTCGCGGAACCGAGAGGCATCGAAATTCAGCCTCCAAACGGACGTTCGCAGTTTCCAGGCAGCGCTCCGCAGCCGCGGCAGATTTCTCCGTCGGACGGAATCGATAGTGGCGAGGAAAAGCGGCCGTAAATTTCCAGCGGTCCCAGATATCAGTCCGTTGAAAGCGTTAACTGGCGTTAACCTAAAGACGTCGTCCCGCGGACGGACGACTTCCCCAAGATCTGGGTTATCGGGCGACGGCGACGGCAACGGCGGCGACCGGAATTCGTTGGTGGTTTACGGACGGGCGTGAACCCGGGAGGGGCGGGCGATAACCGCCTCGCAGAATCGCGTAAATCCCGGTCGCCGGGAATGCGCCCGGCTATAAAATACGATTTGTATCGCGAGAAATTACAAGTTGCAAGCGTAACGCGTTACCCCGCCGTCGCTATCCGCGACGTAACTTACAATTACAGCGAGCTATGCATCATCCGAGCCCCACCCCCGTAAAGTGCTCGAACTTAAACCCCTTTTGGCGGTGAATTATGCCGGGGGGGGGGAGAGTGTTCTTTTCCTCTCGAAATGGCCCGGAAATCTCGCAACCCCCGCAACTCGATTCGGCTAAAGCTTCGGATTTTCCTTTCGGCTTTCCAGCGCCCATCCGACCAAGAAGATGGTTGTCAAGAGGCTGGTGAAAGACGGCAGGCTGGAGATGACGACGGGGGGCTGGGTAATGACGGACGAGGCGACGTCGCACGTATACGCCATGCTGGATCAGCTTATCGAAGGTGAGTAGAATTTTTCGTTCCCGTGCGATTATTGGGAAAGGAAAGGTGGTTTCATCCCGGGATTCGAGAGCCCACGGATAATTACTGTTAAGAGTAATGACGAATCGCGGTTAGGGCAATTGAGAAACGCCAGGAACGATCCTTGAAAGATTAATGCTCCGGCCAATGGTTGGGCCGTCGATATTCTAACGGAACTTGAAGTCGTTTGCGCTCTGCGTCGATGGAAATTTGTTGGTAACGTGTTGCGTGTTCGACGTTTATATTTCGCCAAACATATCGGCGCGTAATGCCCAGCGTGCACGCATATTGACCGCGACCGAATCGGAAATTTAACGTCCTAAGCGCGAACAGCTCGCATACATATTCAGCAGCCTAATAATTGGGAGTTAATACAGCCGGGGCCGAGCGTTGTTTCAATGAAACCAGCGCGAATACACCCGGTGGCGCGTGAATCGTTCGCAGCAATTCGCAACGTCTGTTTCCAAACCGGACTTTACCGCCGTCCTCGTTCGTGTTCACTCGTACCGGTGATCGAGAGCGCAGCCGAGAAAGAAAATTTACGAACAGGACACCGGAGTGTGGAGCTCGACTTAATCGAGCAGCAGGTCTCGAATCGGGTGCGTCTCGAGCCGACAAATCCATGGGCCACGAATCGTGAACGGTTCGGGCCTGTGATTTACGATCGCGGGGCGCGTCTAATTCCAATCGCGGCTGCTCGATCGACGGGTCGATTTATCGAGGTACGCGTTAGGGGACACAATGGATCGGTATGGCGATAATGAACGGGGGGACCCATTGTTCGGCAAGAAACTGAAACCAAGCGCGATTAGTTGTCGCGCATTTCGCAGCCAGCCGCTCGCTCGACCGGCGGTTAAGATAAACCTCGGAAAACTGGCCTTGCTACGGTACTTGGATCGCTTCGGCGAAACGAACTCGAAAGTAGAACACCGCAGGATTATACGAGTTCTAGGACAGGTACTTACGGCCCCAATTAAAGCGACATCGAGGCCGGTGAAATCGTTGGATTAATCGGGCCCCGAAATCCAGGATCTCCCCCCCGAGCACGGAGATAAAGCAGACGGTGGAGGGGACGGGGGAGGGTCGAGAGGAGACGGTATCGAGAATAGCAGAAATCGAGATAACCGCGATCCTGGCCTCCAATGCCCAGGAAGCACGATAATAACCGGAAGTGCACCGGGACGAGTCCATTACCGGCTTGTCCTGAAACACCGAGACCGTTTCGGTCGAACGGGTGGAAATTAGCGACAGCCTAACGGAGTCCCATTATCTCCGTACCGATTCGATCCCGCGAGGATTCCTCTTCCTCCTCCTCCTCCTCCTGCCCCACTCGTAGCCTGAATTTTCTTCGTCCACGTAGATACCGAGGAGGAAATATTTTCCCCGTCGCGTACGAATTCCGTGAAACGGTGGCGAAAAGAAGGGCCGAGCGATATCAATTATTCATACGCGGGTTCACCGGCTCGGCGTCCGACCAGTGCCGCGACGCACTACTGCGCGAGTCTGACAGTGGTGCAGGTCGGCGACCAGCCGGACGCCCGGCTTAAGTAGACACGGAACGTGTCGCGTCAGACAGCCGCCGAACTATTTTGCGCACTCGTCTAGAAAATTCGAATTAAAATGTCGTACACACACGCGCACACGCGCATTGCGTTAATTGACACGAGAATTGCGCCTGTTAGAAATTATACTTTAATAGTGTGCAAGGTAGATCTTTCCAGGACAGTTCTGGGATAAAGACCGAGCGGTCAATTGCTGTTCATTTGCCAAAAGGCGTAACCTTGACCACCGAGTGGTCAGATCCTCCAGGAGCAGAGTCGCTGTTCCTTGGTAATACCATATTTGGTCGAATAAACAACCCTTCGATTCGGTCGCCGGCCATCGTCGGCCAGCAGGATGTTCAGTCTCATTTATTCACTTTTAAAAACCCCTAATAAACAGTCGATCCTGGGACATTCGATAGTTGAACAGCGTCCGTTCACCAGCCATCGTCTGTCGTCCAGATTGCACATTTTCAAGACACACTTTCCAATCATACGCGGGCCAAGTCCCCATCGTAAATCCTTCCCCGAATGAACAGCACTTCGCGCTACTCGGTCCTTTTCCTTTCGTTAAAATGGACAGAACGGTGTTTCGTTAAATGCGACACGATTTTCGGAATGCCTCCGGCCGAATTGTCCGCGACAAGCGCGAGCCGCCGGGCGAGGCATCGAGGAACGCGCAATTTGCGGGCCGAGAGCCAACTTCCTCGTAATAATTGACGCAATTTCCGCGCCGCGACCGGCGGGTCACCGACGGCCGTGAATGCGGATCGTCCTGGCCAACGGACCGGCAACAATCCGCCGACGGACGGCCGAACGATCTCGAGCACGCGGCCCTCGCCGGTCCGAATCGAAAATAGCAGCCCGAGCGGAATCGCCGGAATCCCGGCGACACCGGACATCAGGAAACTCGAATTAGTCGAGAGCCGGGCGCGCTCGAGCAAGCGTCACGCCGATTATTCGTTCGCTCGACCGTCGCCGTTCGCCGGATCAATTCGCGGCTCCGTCGAGCACCGCGTTCCCAGACGTGTCTGCCCGTCGTTGATTTCGTTTCGACGGAGAATCTCGCGACCGTGCGGCCGTCGTTTCGATTAATCGTGGAGGGGTATCAATTCGCCGGCGCGAATCCAGCCTTTCATCCTTTCCGGGGCGATTCGCTGGAAAGCAACAGCACGGCCACCGTATCCGCGAGGCGAAGCGCATTTCGTCGACGTTTGCGCAATCGGCAAACTCGCCAACGAAAGCATCCTCGGAACCGAACGAACCCCGTCTATCGCCGAACTGCCTCCGCGGTAACAAGTCTTTTAAAATAAACGCGCCGCGATGCCCGTTTCGAAGTTCCCGGCTTGGATTTCGCATCCCCCGATGGCTGCTCTATACCGTCCGGCGGTCTATTCTCAACGTCGACGGACGCGCGACTCGTTGCGAATTCGGAGAGGAAAAGCCCCGGCTTCGAAAACACGGAGAAACAAAGCGGCGCAGTGCTCCGCGGTTCCAGAATCCAATTCGATCCGTCGTTTCTTTTCGTCGCGGCGCAACGCCGCCGGCGAATCCCGTTCGTCGCGTTTTCTATCCTCTCGAAGGCCAGCGCGATATTTACTCCGCAACGCGTTGCCGGACCCGGCGCAAAAAGGTATCTGCCCTTGCCTCCGGCCATCGTGCGGCCGTAAATCCCCGATCGGGGAAGGTGGAACGCGGTCTCTGTCCCGCGGCAACGGATGTGGATTAACTTCCTGCTGTGGCACAGGGTCGGCCCGGCCGACGAGGAATGCGCGAGGGTCGCGGGGGGTGAGAACTGATAAATTGGCAGCGATTACGGGCCCTGTCCGCTCCCTGACCACGTATCGAAACGGGATTCCGCCGTGAGAAATCGCGACTGAATTAGCGGAGGCTCTCGATAGGTGGTCGGTGACCTGCGGCGTCGATTAATTTCGCCCTCGGTCAATATTCTTTTTCGCCGGGAACGAGACGCGCATCGATTCGTCCGCGGAAGGGGACCTCCGAAGGCCCAGATTCCACGTCCCCCCGGGTGGAAACGTCGGGTAGCGTCGTTCCTCTTGTTCTCCCGTGAACCGTGGGCTTTTAAACGAGCCCGGCGGAAAGCGTGTCCCGCGATCGGCATCACGAGCGAGCGACGCTCAAAAGACGTACTCCCGGACGTTCCGCAATTTGCACGCGCTCCCTGTCCTCCGTTTCCCTTGACGAAAGCCACGGAGAGGAGCCTCGAGAGACTCGCTTAACCGTTCGCCGGTCGATTTGCCGAGGAGGCGATTATTATCGACGCTGCCGACCGAGAGAAACGTGTTGCCCTCGGAACCTGTACGTTTCCGACGTTCCAATGTCAAATGTCTTTGTCTTTCATCGCAGGTCACCAGTGGCTGAAGACCAACCTGGACGTGATTCCGGAGTCGGGCTGGTCGGTCGATCCGTTCGGCCACGGGGGCACCATACCGTACTTCCTGAGGGCGTCCGGCGCTTCCGGCACGGTGATCCAAAGAATACACTACGCCTGGAAGCAGTGGTTCGCTAAGAAGCAGTACGGCGACTTTCTATGGCAGCAGCCCTGGGACCAGACCGGCGAGGCCGACATGCTGACGCATAATCAGCCATTCGATATATACAACATCAAGCACTCCTGCGGACCTCATCCTCACGTGTGCCTGAACTTTGACTTCCGGAAGATACAGGGCGAGTACACGGAGTACTCGGTCAGGGCAGTGGAGATCACGCCGAGCAACGTGAAGCAGTTGGCCGAGCTGCTGCTCGAACAGTACTCCAGGACCGGCTCGCTGTTCACGCACAACGTTGTCCTGATGCCCCTTGGCGACGACTTCAGGTAACGTTCAGGGGGCGTTGGCCCCTTGGCTTTGTTCTTCCCCGCCGCTCGACGTATGGCTAATTCGTTTTTCCACGGCAGGTACGATCACGCGATCGAGTGGGACCAACAGTACACCAACTACAAGATCCTCATGGACTACATCAACAGCAGAAAGGAGGAGTACAACGCGGAGATAGTGTTCGGAACGCCCAAGGATTATTTCCGCGAGATCAAGAAGCGCGTGGAAGAGTTCCCGACGCTGAGGGGCGACTTCTTCGTGTATTCCGACATCTTCAGCGAAGGTAGGCCAGCCTACTGGAGCGGATACTTCACCACGAGGCCTTACATGAAGATCCTGGACCGCGAATTGGAAGCGAACCTCCGTTCGGCCGAAATTCTTTACACCGTCGCGTTAAACGTAGCCAAACAGTCCGGCAAGGACTTCATGCTGTACGAAACATACTTCGAGAAGCTGGTGAAGGCCAGGAGGAATCTGGGATTGTTTCAGCATCACGACGCAATCACCGGCACCTCCAAGTCTTCCGTTATGAAGGATTACGCGCTGAAATTGTTCGAGTCCATATCCGACACGACGAGCCTGCAGAGCTTCGCGATTCAATCTTTGGCCGGGACCGCCGGCAAACCGAATTCCGTCTACGTCCTGGCCGAATCTGACCGGGACAGCTACGAGAAACTGCCGAAGAAGATACCGATCGGGATCAACAATCAGGAGACGAAGAAGATAGTGCTCTTCAATCCCCTGGCCCAGCCCAGGCAGGAGGTGATCAGTCTTAAAGTCACCTCCTACAAAATTAGAGTTCTCGATCCGCAGAAGAACCCGATTCCTTATCAAATTGCGCCTGTGATGAACGCCACCAGTATTACCCACGACGTCTACGTTCTGTTGTTCGTCGTTCAATTGAAACCGCTGTCAATAGCCACCTACCATCTGCAGCAGATCGACAAGGTGCCCATGGAGGCGATGTCCACGGTCTACTGCAGCAGATGCAGCAAGGACAACGTGTTCCCGGTGAAGCCGATGCAGGTGGGCGACGTCCAGCTCGAGAACCAGAGGATGAAGCTGCTGTTCGACGGGCAGACTGGCTTCCTGAAAAGGGTCACCAGAAAAGCCACCGGCAAGATCATGCAGTGCGCCATCCAGTTTGCTGCTTATCCGTCCGCGCAATTTCACAGCGGCGCCTACCTGTTCATGCCCGATCCCAATCTCCGAGACATCGACAAAGACGTCCTGGAGGCGTACACGCCGCATCAGAAGATCTACATTGTCAGCGGTGGTCTCAGCTCGAGACTGACCGTGGAATACGGTAAGCTGCTGACTCACCACGTCGCCATTTATCACAAAGACGACGGTTTGGGCGACGCCATTTACGTAAGGAACATCGTGGACTTTGAAACACCGCCGAAGAACAGAGAGACGGAGATGTTCATGCGTATGCAGACCGACATCCTGAACGGTGACCCGCCAGAATTTTACACAGACCTGAACGGCCACCAGATGATTAAGAGGACCAAGATAGAGAGGATCGGGATCGAGGGCAATTATTATCCGATCACCACGATGGCCTACATAGAAGACACGAATCATAGGCTCACGCTGCTGGTGAACCACTGTCAAGGGGCAGCTAGCTACCAACCGGGATGGCTGGAAGTGATGCTGGATCGTAGAACTCTTTACGACGATTCGAGAGGAATGGGCGAAGGTCTGCTGGACAACCGCAGGACCGTCATCAAGCACTGGATGCTGCTGGAAGACATCACCGGAGAGAAGGACAAGTACTCCAAACCGTCTCTGTTCGCCAATCACTTGAGCAACGCTCTCAATTACCCCGTGAACATCTTTGTCGTGGACGGGACCGAGAGCGACATAGGAATGGCGCCGGAAGTGAGACTGCTCAGCCAGAGTTTCCCCTGTGATCTTCATCTGTTGAACCTGAGGACCAATCACGATCAAAAGCTGCCACACTTCCCGGTGAACAGTGCACTGATGGTGCTTCACCGACAGGGCTACAGCTGCTCCGTCGGGGTGGACGTAGCCTTGAAACACTGCCCCTTAACGGACAGAATAGCGCAAGGAACGTCGTTCTTCAAGTTGCCGAACCTGAACGTGACTAAAACCACGCTGACAGGCACCAGGACGATGCAGAGGCTGAAGGACGGTCTCCAGGAGGTGAACCTGCAGCCCATGGAGTTGGAGACGTTCAACGTGCATTTCGTCCAATAAATTTGCGATCGTGTTCGCCTGCCTTCTAAATAGGACACAGCCCTTGGCAGATAGTATGTACGTACTGGAGCCATTTGGGTGTTGATCGTGTCTCTGTACCAGGTGGACAAACGCGCATCGGCTCACTTCGTTACGCCGTGTTCCATTTTTCAGTTGTCTCGTCGTAGACACGCGGGAGCAGGAACGGAGAGTCTGAACGCAGAAGAGAAATTATTAAAAAAAAACTTGCTATGTCCTCTTGACTTTCGCGTATGGTTCGAATGCATTCCCGTGCCCCAGTAACACCGCAACCATTAGGCACAGGCTGCAACTCGCCCCTGGCTAGACTAGACTGACGACGCAATCAAACGATAGATATACATGGGCATACATTGTTAACTGTACAGTGATAGGGAAACCGGGTTGTTACAGGAACACGGGAACAGCTTGCACAGTAGAGAACAGAGTTTTTCTATTTAGCTCGATCGTTCGGAGCCACGATCTTGCCGGCCCCTGCAAGTCTGCAACTTCGTCGCGTTCAAGCTAAATTGACCATTCTGTGAGATTCTATAAATAATAGACAACGTTGTACATATCAGGCCAGGACATTACTCTAGACCGTGTATTGTGATAGCGTGAGATATAATGTAAATGGTATACACCTATTTTCGTATGCAAATCGTTTTGCGAAGAGACTCTCCCTTCCTTCTCCAGACGAAAGCTGAGGAGAGCCAATCGCCAGATTTGCCTGGGGACTTCCAACGCTCTTCCAATTCTAGCGAGGATACGATTCAGTTGAGCCTGACGGCTGGAAAGTACCTATTTTTTACTTTTGCTAAGCGAACCTGGCTAAGGGAGGGGGTGGAAACGGTGTCTGGTGTACGACAAACACGTGTAAATAATAGATTAATTAGTCGAAAGCGTCGTAAGCAGTCAGAGCGAATCGTGCGTCACTTTTTTTTTAATAATTCTGGCGAAGTGTAAACTTTAGCCGCAGATGCGGGCGAAGAATTCTTTCATTCTTTTGACCGAGTTGCCCCGGCGACTGTCCTAGCCACTTGTACATAAAACGATTGATAATTAAAATTAATTTTAACATTTTGACTTGGTCCGTGAAAAGCGGAAGAGTGATTAACCGTCGCGTGGTCAGTTTATCCTTACATCGGCACGAAAGGAGAAAGTACAGTACCAGGTTCAAGCGATTCGCGTTCGTGCGCCGAACAATTACACTATTAATGATCGCCGGAGATCCGTGACTGTCCTTGTAACAATATTGTAACATACTACGTGTTTTGTGCTGTCTCTAGAGAAGAAAGATCTATATTAAAGATGGTATATGTATACATGCGAGTGCGCACGACTGTCTGTGTGCGTGTGTCGTTTGCGTAATAGAGATATATTTGCAAATAGCTGGGGCTGTTCGCTTTAAAAATGAAGAATGAGAATACTGCGAGCGGTCCAGCGGACGAGGACAATTACACACCACGATATTCCTTATGTTACGATGTAATATTCTATTTATTGAATAAAGATAGTAACTGACGTATTTTAATTAAGAGCGTCGTCTTGCCTCCACCTGGCTTCGCTCTGCCTCTGTTTTACGAGTAGACTGGATACTCATGGGCTCGTTAATTCTATTCAACCATAGATCGGTTTATTGCAAGCGAACGGAAGGGTTGCGGTGTAACGAATCTACCTTGCATATGTGCACATCCGCGCGAAAGCAAATCAATCGAGCAACGCTTGAACGGTGAGTATCTGGGCTAAGCTTTAATCGATTCTGATTCCTTGACATAATTTTCCTAAACGAGAGCACACGGTACCTGCTGATGCGTTAATAAACGCCAGGATTGCACGGTTTCGCGTAGAGAAGATTAATTTGCATTTGCTGCGAAGATTGCGTTAACTACAGAGGACTGTCCAGAGAAAATCATTATCAGTTGTACCAAATAAAATAATAGGACTTTGCAATCTCTCCTTTCGCTTCCCGTTACTTTATATGGTTTTCTAGTTAGCAGGTTTAGAATGTAAAGAAACGTATTTATTTAACAATTTCCATAGCATTTTTTTCGTAATGAAAGATTTGTATGAGCCGAGAGATACAATTTTAATAATCTGTCGATAACGATGTCAGTGACATGGAAGTGGTAATTGGGCTCTAGAACCCGACTTGCGCAAAAAAATACGTGGCGCCATCTCGCGTTTGCGGCTTTTTTCGCAGTTTCGCGCACCGCCAAAAACGAATTCCTGGATTACATTGTTAATTTAAACATTTGCATTTTTCTCGACTTCTAGTGCGTATTTTTTAACCGGACTTGTCTTAAATTGAAGCTACGGAACATAGCTAACTCCTTCAACAGTTGCAGCAACATGGCATTTGTGATTTAAAAGTTATAAACAATTAAAGGATCGGCGAAAATGTCCTTTGGTTCACTGCAATTATTTGGGCTAATGGTGGTTATTTTTTAATCTATGAGGTGTCCAATGCAAGGGAAACGAATAAGCTGCACGAGAAAAAATACCCCGTTGCTGTGACTACATGCAGTTAGGCGTAATAACAATTTTAATTGTTTAATTGTTTATAACAAATGAACTGCACATGGAATAGTTTTCACACATATTGGAGATGTTAGCCTATGTCTCTCGCTTTAATTGATGTCCTCTGGTCATTGATGTACCTAGCCAGCAAGTGGCAGTAATCGCATTTGTTAATAATTTCTTTAAACAAATTCAATTATCTCGGCTTCTGCTGGGCCGATCTTAATCAACGACGTCTCAAAATGAAGCTCTCGACTCAAGGATCAATCTGCTCCTCTTTTGGAACGGTCCTCGTGTATAGCTTCGGGGCTATTCTCAAACGAATTGTTAAAATGTTTATAAAAATTCAACACCGCATGCAGCATTTGTAAATCGTGTATTGTCGTGTACCGGCATCCTTTACCTTCATTTTGAGCACTCGATCATTCATCTAGCGCCTCCAGGAGCCGAGATAATTGCAGTAACCCGGAGTGCGTTTTTGCCGAATCTTCAATTGTTAATAACTTTTAAACCGCAATTGCCATATTGTTGCAACTGTTGGAGAGTATAGCTATGGTCCGTAGCTTTAATTTAAGACAAGCCCGGTTAAGAAATACGCACTAGAAGCCGACAAAAACGCAATTGTTTAAATTAACGATGTAATCCAGGATTTCGGTTTTGGCGGTGCGCGAAACTGCGAAAAAGGCCGCAAACGCGAGATGGCGCCACATGTCCGGTTATCGACATATCGTTACCGACAAAATTTTTAACAATTATTATCTCGGCTTCTGCTGGGCCGATTTTAATCAACGACGTCTCAAAAGAAAGGGAAACGAATAAGCTACCCGAGAAAAATACCCCGTTGCTGTGACTATATGCAGGTGGCCATAACAACAATTTTAATTGTTTAATTGTTTATAACAAATGAACTGCACATGGAATAATCTTCACACCTATTGGAGATGGTAGCCTATGTCTCTGGCTTTAATTGATGTCCTCTGGTCATTAATGCACACAGCCAGGAAGTGGCAGTAATCGCATTTGTTTGTAATTTCTTTAAACAAATTCAATTATCTCGGCTTCTACTGGACCGATTTTAATCAACGACGTCTCAAAAGAAAGGGAAACGAATAAGCTACACGAGAAAAAATACCCCGTTGCTGTGACTATATGCAGTTCGCCGTAATAACAATTTTAATTGTTTAATTGTTTATAACAAGTGAACTGCACATGGAATAATCTTCACACCTATTGGAGATGTTAGCCTATGTCCCTGGCTTTAATTGATGTCCTCCGGCCATTGATGTACCTATGCAGGAAGTGGCAGTAATCGCATTTGTTTATAATTTATTTAAACAAATTCAATTATCTCGGCTTCTGCTGGGCCGATTTTAATTAACAACCTCTCAAATTGATCCTCTCGATTCAAGGAACAATCTGATTCACCATTAGATCGGTCCTCGTGTATAGCTTCGGTGCAATTCTCAAACGAATTGTTAAATTGTTTATAACAAATAAACAGCTCACGCAGCATTTGTAAATCGTTTATTGGCGTGTAGCGGCATCCTTTACCTGCATTTTGAGCACTCGATCATTCATCTAGCGCCTCCAGAAGCCGAGATAATTGCAGTAACACGGAGTGCGTTTTTGCCGATTCTTCAATTGTTAATAACTTTTAAACCGCAATTGCCATATTGTTGCAACTGTTGGAGAGTATAGCTATGGTCCGTAGCTTTAATTTAAGACAAGCCCGGTTAAAAAATACGCACTAGAAGCCGAGAAAAACCCAATTGTTTAAGTTAACGATGTAATCCAGGAATTCGGTTTTGGCGGTGTGCGAAACTGCGAAAAAGGCCGCAAACGCGAGATGGCGCCACATGTCCGGTTATCGACATATCGTTACCGACAAAATTTGGGAAACTGAACCGTTACCGACAAATGAAAGGGAATGAATAAGCTAAACGATAAAAAATACCCCGGCGCTGTAAATATATGCAGTTAGCCGTAATAACAATTTTAATTGTTTTATTGTTTGTAACAAATGAACTTCACATGGAATAATGTTCACATATATTGGAGATGGTAGCTGATACTTGTAGCTTTAATTTATTTCCTTTGATCGTTTTCGCAGCTCGTCTGCAAGTCGAAGTAATCGCATTTGTTTATAATATCTATAAACAATTGCAATTATCTCGTGTACTACGGGACCAAATTCAATCAACGACGACTTAAATTAAAGGTCTCAATTCGAGGAACGATCTGTTCCTATTTTAGAATGACCCCAACCCCTTGATCCACTCCTTTTCAAATAAACCTCATTTCCTCTTATGCTTCTTGGCCCTCCCTTCTTTCTTTTTCCTGTATATATCCCACAACATTTCTTCTCCCTCCTGCTACATACTTACTAATATACTTTTTTGTGTGCGCAGGCAAAGAGAAAGGAACATTGACCGGCACTTCTCATCGTGCATAAAAGCAAGAAAGAAGAAAGCATAACACGTGCCACAGACTTTAGTTATAGTCAATTACTTTATAAAAATAGCTTGTAACTACTAGCCCGTTAGTTTAATTTAGAACAATTGTGTAATTGACTGTTATGGCATATCTAGTATATATTTTATTTTATGTTCAGCATATTCAGTAGAACTTACATATATTTTAATTACTTTTACTGCAAGTTCTACTGAATGCGCTAAGTATACAATGCAAGATATAATAAATACCTTACATATGCACAAGTTACACAATTGTTGTAATGTAAAATAAGCTTCAGCGTATAAAGTACGTATACTTTAATATAAGTTTTATCTGTAAGATATATTGTAAATTAACTTCAAAGTATAGTTTATAAGTATTAGCTTGTAAATTAGAATTAAAACATGTTTGTAACTTGTATCTTCATTGATTAGTTTAAATAAATCTTCAATGAAAAGAATTGCACTGCTCTTTTTATTTTCATACCTTACCAATCCTTGAAAGAACCTAATTCCAATTCCTTAAACAAGAAGTACCGTGGACGAACTTTAAATGCTAAGTTCTGAAGCGAGAAACTTGTAAAAATTGCCCTATACGTTATTAAACTTGGCAGCAGGATTTTCTTGGAGATAACACCGTTTTCCAAGTCCGATTGCAAAATTTGTTGGCAAAAGTCTAGAAAATTAAGCGCTCAGAAATTCCTGGAACGTGACGTCATTTCCAAGCATTGCCGACGTCGAATACCTCCTCGCATATCATATTCTCCTGATACAAATCCACGATTTCCAGCAGATATTTTTGCCAGAAACTCGGAAATTTAAGCGCTCGGAAATTCCTGGAACGTGACGTCATTTCCAAGAATTGCCGACGTCGAATACCTCCTCGCATATCATATTCTCCTAATACAAATCCACGATTTTCAGCAGATATTTTTGCCAGAAACTCAGAAATTTTGCGCTCAGAAATTCCTGGAACGTGACGTCATTTCTCAGAATTGCCGAAGTCGGATACCTCCTTGCACATCATATTCTCCTGATACAAAGTCCAGATTTCCGGGCACTCAATTTTCTGAATTTCCGGCAAAAATTTCTGCTGAAAATCGTGGATTTGTATTAGGAGAATATGATATGCGAGGAGGTATTCGTTCTCAGAAATGACGTCAGTTTCCAGGAATTGCCGAGCGCAAAATTTCTGAGTTTCTGGCAAAAATATCTCGCTGAAAATCGCGGATTTGTATCAGGAGAATATGATATGCGAGGAGGTATTCGACGTCAGAAATTCTTGGAAATGACGTCACGTTCCAGGAATTTTCGAGCGCAAAATTTCTGAGTTTCTGGCAAAAATATCTGCTGGAAATCGTGGATTTGTATCAGGAGAATATGATGTGCAAGGAGGTATTCGATCGCAGCAATTCACGACTCAAATTTCAGAGGATACCATCAAGACGTGGGCAATTAGCGCTAAATTTAATAATGTTCAGGACCATTTTGACAAGTGTACCGCTTTAGAATTTTGCATTTAAAGTTCCTCCGCGTTAGCACTTGTTTAAGGAATTGGAATTAGGTTCTTTCAAGGATTGGTAAGGTATGAAAATAAAAAGAGCAGTAGAATTTCTTTCATTGCAGATTTATTTGAATTAAATAATGGTGATACAGGGTACACAAATGTTGCAGTTGAAACTTAGAAGCTAGTACTTATAAATTATTCTATTAAATCTATTTAGAGTACGTCTTACAACTAAGTCCTAATCAATTTTAAAATAACATTTATTTAATATAAAGAGTACAGTAAACACAAATAATCTAATACAACACATCTTACAACTAAAACTTACACTCCAAATTTAAACTTAAATTACAGCAACTAATTAATTATTTAATTAGTACTTCAGTTTCGTCGTGTATAAAAGAAGTAAATCTCCACAAGTAAGTTATGCAATAAAATAAATTCGCACCTATAATGGTGTTCACATGATGGATCGAT
Organism: Nomada lathburiana; assembly: GCA_963667235.1. Classification (NCBI taxonomy): domain Eukaryota; kingdom Metazoa; phylum Arthropoda; class Insecta; order Hymenoptera; family Apidae; genus Nomada; species Nomada lathburiana. The sequence continues at coordinate 20,217,342 of OY763899.1, read as the reverse complement.
TAGACTGAAGAAGTGGGGAGGATGAGACCATAATGTTTTGCGGTCGCCAATGGTCACGCAAGCATCAAAATGAGAAGAGCATTTTTATTGCTATATCAGCCTTTTACAAGTGTCACGGTGAGCACGCATTTCTGACTTAAATAATATCATAGTTCAGTAAAACTCGTGGAGAACTGTACACAGCCGAAATCACCGATGGATTATATCATGACGGAGGGCATTGATAATCTTAATCAATATTTTAAGAAGTCGCCAAAGCCCCCTTCGAAATCAAACGTAAGGAGCCAGACTAAATCTGTTCATACTATTCATAAGTCCCTTGCATGTACAATTTATTCAGACCATCGAGGATTCCTAACCTCAGTCACTTCTATGCCTGCACTTGCAGGTTCTAGAATGCCGTCTGTGCGCAGAGGTATTCACAACCGATGGAGTTAAGGTACCAAGATTGCTGAACTGCGGTCACACGGTCTGTCATTCCTGCCTCCTGACGTTGAGCACATTCATGCCGGATCAACAATTTGTGCACTGCCCTTTTGACAGGCAGCCAACTCCCATTTGCCACAGTAATGTCTACCATTTGAAGAAGAATTTCGCCCTGATCGAATTGCTAGAGAGGCTGGAACAGTCCAGCAACGAGACTAAGCTGATACTCGAAAGAGAGAGGCTGCAGTCTAATCAGACCTGCGATGAAGACGAATCTCACACAGCGGTGCTGTACTGCACCACTTGTGCTACTCACCTGTGCGAGAATTGTGACAACACGATACATTCATCCAAGACCCTGAGCAAGCACAAACGCGTGCCCCTTTCGGAGAAGCCAAAGGATAAGCCAAAGTGTCCCGTGCATACTACACATTCGGCGGAATTCACCTGCACCCAGGAAGGCTGTCATAATTCGCTTATGTGCTATCTGTGCAAAGACTACGGTAGACACAGCACGCATAAGGTAACGCATATAATTCCTGTTTAATAGACGAGTCGGTTCCCTATCGCCCGTTTAAATTCCAGCTAGCTCTAGTCAAAGTCGAGGCCGAGAATAAACGGGAAGCCATCGTCACTGCTCTGCAGAAAATGACCCAATTCATGGAGAGCATGAGGGACACGGCTCAAAGAATAGGCACGTTACACTTGTAATTCGGACGTAACTAATCAATCCAGAGAGAAACTAATCGATATGCGTGCCCCCTTCGTTAGAAACGGTGATACAGGAATTAGAGGGACGAACGGCGGAGGACGCGAGGCAAAGGGTGCGCCGTCATTTTCAGGAACTTAGGGCCCTGTTAGTAGAACAAGAAACGGCGGCCATCGACTGCGTTGAAACGGAAACTCGTAATAGACTGTGCGCTCTGAGGCAGCAACAGCAGGACCTGACTACCGCAAGATCTCAGGTGGCCAATGTGTGTATTCAATGCGAGAGTATTTTAGATTCGGAGGACTGGAAGCTGCTCAGCAGCACGGCCAAAGTTAAAGAAGTGCTAACAACCCTGGAGCAACAGCAGCAGCACTATGCTCAATTGAGCCCCGACGTACTTAATCTAGATTCCTCAATACCCATTATATTCAGCAAGGTTTGCGTCTATAATATTAACCACAAGCTGAGAGTTCGCGTCGGACTGAATTTTGTCAAGGGATTGCTATTGCAGGACAACAGAGTGCATATCGGTACGAAGATCGATATGCGGGTGGTGATATTGGGATTGGACGGTGCCGGGAAGACTAGCATACTGTCGGCAATGAGGGGTATCACTTTGTCAGGCCCACCGATCCCAACGATCGGGTTCAACGTAGAAAGTCTCGAGTACAAAAATCTAGTGTTCACCTTGTGGGACGTGGGCGGGCAACAGAAATTCCGACCGCTGTGGAAGCACTACTATCACAACACACAGGCCGTGATTTTCGTAGTGGACGCCAGCGACAGGTCCAGGTACGAGGAGGCGCAGAACGAATTGTCAAAGATTGCGAACGAACGCGAGTTGAAGGATGTTTTATTCCTAATATACGCTAACAAGCAGGTGAGGACTATAGGGACAGCGTTTGGTCGACCGGTTGAATTGTGTCGGAATAAATGAAACGTTGTCTTTTGTGGGTTCCAAAGGACGTGCCCAATTGCGCCAGCGTCGAGGAATTGACGGACATACTTTGCTTGCAAAAGCTGTGCTGCGGAAGAGCATGGCACATACAGGGTTCTTCCCTAGCAACGAATGTCTGTAGCTCTATGCAGGGCCTCGACTGGTTAACGCAACAGTTGGGTGCTCACGAAACTCTGTACACGATACCTGCACCGTCTTAAACGGCCACCTGGAAGAATTGAGCAGACGTTTAATTGCCCGTTCGACGAACAGGTAGACCACCCCCCCCCGCGAATTTTATCCATGGGTCGGAACAACCATATACTTAGATGGGAGAAAATAAACGTCCTGAGAACGTCTAGAAAAGTCTTATTTATTTTATTACAGTAGTTACTTGATTTGCATTTGATACATGTTCATACCAATCATATTTATATTTATATTCATTCAGTCACGTCTGCATACATTCAATCACTCTTACATTTTAACTGGAGCGAGATTTTTAATACGCGCGTACACTGTACGGAAATCGAAATAATATATAATATACATATATATATATATATTTATATATAGATATATATATATATCATCATCATTAAATTACATCTCAATTATCTTTCAATTGCATATAAAAACACTTGACAAACAAAAACGGAACAACTTATAGAGTCTTTTTGTGGAGCTGTGTTAATGGGAAGTACACGAGGCAAGATGACTCTATTCTTGTAATACATATATCGTATATGTATCGTATATATATATTATATATGTCTTCCTTCATACTGCAGTGTACCGTGGGTAACACACAATGAGCACTTTGATTTTCCTTTTCTACTTTTCTGCCGACACAATGTTTTGCGGAGTAAACGTTTCACTGATGAATTTCGCGCAACACGAAACGATCGAAGGCTAAGAAACTTTAGGCTACGAACGCTAGGCCATATGTCAACCAAGGGGAAAAAAAAGAAGAAGAAGAAGAAGAAGATGAAATCTTGAATGACTCACTCTTTTTAAACTTTCCCAAAAATTTAATACGCATCTGTTCCAGTGGAATTTCATCGATGAAAAGAATCCGTTATTTAATGACAATGCTTCGTTCATTTTTTTTCTTTTTTGTTTCGCAACTGTAATTTTCTTTGTTCTCGAGGGAAGTTGGTGCGTGTCGCGGCCACACAGCTCCTGGAATACAGTCTGTGCTCGTGTCGATCCAGACACGTTATTTACAATTCGTCATGCTCCTGGAACGATACGCAAGGGGACACCATTTTTAATTAGACGCATCTTCCAAGCAATTAAATATTATTACTTTTCAGCGAGTAACACTTACTTCAGTATCGGGAACACTGTTCTCCTCCTCGTCCGCATCCTCGTCATCATCGTCATCCTTGTTCTCTCCGTTCTCCTTCATCTCCTTTTCTCTCTGCTTCATGTCCTCCTCGTCCTGAGACTCCTTCATCTTCTTTTCACCTTCCTGCGACGGGAGAAAAAAGTACATGAAATCGATCCGCGCCACCTTCGTTACGGGACAGCGGCGTTATTCCCTAGGGAACTTCAGTAACGAGGAATTCCAGCTTTATTATCGCTCACTTAGATCAGATTCGCTTTTATCATCATTAATACCTAAGACACCTAGCGATACATGGTTGATAAGAGACGATCGATAATTCCTCTGGGCACTTACGAAAGTGGGCTTCCATATTTCCTCGCCGAATTTGCGTGCCTCCTCGGGATCGTCCGTGATCAGAACATTGTCGAAGATTGTTCCGGACTTCACCTGCCAGAGGTCGAAGCCGAGCGCGCAGATCTCGTCCCTCTTGTACAATTCCGGGTCGGAGTTGTAATCGGGGTTATCGATCTCCGGGTGGACCCAGGCCCCCTTGTAATTGGGGTTGTCGATTTGCTTGGGAGTCCATTCACCCTAAACGCGTGGCATCAAAAACCTTAGCCCGTTGAAACGTTGCACGGACGTGCCGTGGGAACGGCGACTGTTACGAGACGAACCTTGTATTCGGGGTTGTCGATCATAGGGGCCTCCCATTCGCCGTCCATTTCGTCGTCCCAGTCCTCGGGCTTGCTGGCCTCCGGGTCGTGAATGTGCTCCGGTTTGTCCCAGTCCTCCGGTTTCTGATCGTCCGGATCGGGCACGGTGGGTTTGTCGTCCCAGTCGTCCGGTTTGCTCTGAGACGGATCCTTGATCTTCTTGGGCGGAAGGAAGTCCCAGTCTGCCTCCAAATCGCCGGACTCCACCTCCTCGTTGTCGATGAGAACCTGGGAACGACAACGAAAATATTATATTGTCGTGTAAGCTGGCTGTTTCGTGATTTCGCTGTGGTACAATTAAGATCTGCAATGTCGTTCTTTGCTCGACGCGTAGATAAATAGATGTCACTTATATACGTATTGCGAGCAAGATAATCTTTGCTCTCCGAGATCCTCTAGCACCCGTTCTCCACGGCGAAATTAAAGAAGAACGTGTGACTCTAGGCTCGGTACAGTTTCTGCCAATTTCTATGGGGGCAGGGTTCCCGTGACGCACCTTGTACGTATTGTCGGGCTTGACGATCAGAGTGTACAGGTGAGTGTAGATGTCGTCCTTGCAGCGGATATCCTTGTTGATCAGAAGGTTCTTCCCCTTGTAGCTGAAGATGACGTGGACTTTCTTTGTTCCGGGTCCGCAAATGTCGGGTCCTGTCGAAAACATGAACATTCAGGCGCCGTATTTGAAGCGGGGTATCGTCGTTCGTTGGATTTCTGCCAGAGGCGTATGGATCGTGTATTTTCGGGAGGCGGAAGGAGAAAGAATAATATTCGGTGACGTTCGTGTATCTTTACTGGTGCCTGCGATATATATGATCATTATAACCAGGGCATAAGAAAGAACTTGCTCTCCGAGATCCACTAGCACCAATCCACCACAGGGTGTAACCGGTGACTCTTGGCTCGGCTGTCTCAATCGTCGGAATCATTTTTTATTGGCCCCGTAAAGATAATTGGCCCCTTACCGAACATAATCTCGTAGGGAGTCTCCCCGTGCATGTCCTTCTGTTCCAGCGAACAGTCGAACACTTTCACGTATCCGCCACCGCAATCGATGTTCTGCTCGTGCTTGACGGTGAACTGGACGACCATCGGTTTGTCCTTGTTACTGAATGGCTTGAATTTCGTGCTCATCGCGTAGAATCTCGCATCCTGGGACGTTTGGATGCCTGGAAATATAAAGGGAAAAATTGGGGACGATGCTTTCGTTGAATCGCTTCGCTCGACTGCGTGAAAAATAAATGGATGGTTTCGTTCGGTTTACCTTTGTCGTTCTCCGGATCGTTCCAGAACTTGCCGTGGCTTAAAACGAATTTTCCGAACTCCTTGCCGGGATGTTCCGAGTAGATCCAATTCTTCTCCCAGGAATCTGAAAGGCGCAGAGAACAGATTGTTCGTGGAATAAAATGGAAGTGTATTCCTCGAGACCGGATCAAGCATCTTTCGTCTCGATAGTTGCATCGGGTTTCCGTGCAATGCGCGTCGACGTTAATTTCCCGTAGACGGCGGAAAAATTGTCGAGGGCCCCAATTACGAATGAGAAAATTGAGTCGCGCAGCCACGAGCGAGTTTACTTCGCGAAGAGTTGAGCGCAGATCCAAGCAATCGATTACGCGTCATGTCGGCGGAACGCAAACCGTATGTGTGGCCACGAGCCATCGCCACGAGACGTTCCCCTCCGTGCCACGTTCGCTGGAATTTCGATTTTCCTGGCCGGCATATGGCGTCGTAAATAATTTCACACGCCTCGGTCACGAGAGGCGGCATTAATTATGTAGAAACGCGTGCAAACGCGGGCACACGTCGTCGTTGCAGGGGGCGATCGAGCTTAGGGCGTGTAGTTGCCAAGGAGAAAATACGGGGACGGGGCCTCCGGAAGATTTTTTTCCAGAAAGCACGCCCGTAATCGGGCGCCCTTTCATTCAGAATTATTCGAGAAGAAGCCGTGGGAGTGGCTCTCCATCGAGGTAAATCTGCTCCCAGTGATCCATTGCCGCTGATGGCTCTGGGGAGCAATTTGGTCGCGGCCGCGAAGCTTGCTGAACGGTGTAGACGAGAATCGGGCCGGATAATTGTCGGGAATGCGTTTACTTACCGTCCAGGAACTTTTCCTCGAAGTAGATCTCCGCAGCAACGACGGAAACCGTCAGGAGAAGCAGGAACGAACACAGGGACCGCATTTTCAGACGCCGGGACAACTAAACGTCCGTACGACGATTATGCTCACTTTGCGACGAACTAGCCGACAATGCCAGATTCGTGGACGTGGTTGGTGAGTTAGCATTTGTAAGGGTAGACAGATGGAGGACTTTCATTGGCCGGCCGGCGACGACCAATGGGAAGGCACCACGCTTAACACGAAGGGGCGCTGCATCGCGGTAGAGCACTATGCCATGCTGTATGACTCGCGCATAACCTCACGTCACCAATTATTCGTTTTATCTATTGCTGATACGGCAGCGAGTAAGGGGGGGAACGATGGAGTGGACGGTCGCTATTGGTCGACGCCCGTCCGCCATGCTTTGGCGGGATTTTCAAATCGAATCTCTCCAGAGAGACTTCTGTCCAAGATACTGGCTAGACGATTAATCGTAAAAATCTCCTTACAGCAGCAAAGGGTATAAAAAGTAAGAGCCTGTGGACTGGCGATACTTGGACGCAATTTCCCCTGCAACGCGAGCTGCAAGGTAACTTAATATCTGACGACCATGAGAATTCGAAAACTCATGCGGCAGCTTATCGTCTAACATAAATTTATGTTTCCTCCCGACAAAGGAAAACCTTGCTTACGTAAGAACATTGTTAACGAATTAGAGGAACCGGACTCACAGTTTCCTATGATCGGACTGGTTAATTGCAACGCGTTGCAGGAGCCGGCTATCTTTGTATACGTATTGTTCCCTTGGCAACCGCTTCTAGCAAGCGCACTTCACCGCGGCCGGGCTGTCGAAAATTTACAAGTGCAACCAGTCAGGTTCAGCCAGTCCAGAGGAGCGCTCCTCCGCGGGGTAACCAAGAAGGAAAAAATTGTAGAGAAAAATTTCTAGAACGGAGGACAATGTCGCGCTCGAAAGCTACCGCCGCCCTGCTGAGGCTCAAAGAGATCGATCGAAAGTACAGTATCAAACGGAACGAGGGCAAACGATCCCGGGTCAACGTCAGCACCGACAGCTCGCTGGAGGACGTCGAGAGGATCCTCCAGGTCAAGCCCGGGAACCTCGGTGGCCAGAGCAGTCCCGAGGACGATCCGGCTTCGCCAAGCGTCGCCGCGCCGATGGAAATCGGGCCTCAGGTAGCGATTTTCTCGGAGCGCAGACAGGTCCCGGGACGTTGCTCGTTTCAATACGACACTTTCCCCAGGTGCCATCACCCAGGCGCAGGCTGGAAGTCAGGATACCGGTGGACCGCGCGCGGCCAGACGAAGCTTCGATCGGCGACAGCAGGTCGCTGAAGAAGACGGGCGGGACACCTGCCAAGGGAGCGTCGATACCGGATGCTGATAAAAGTATCGGCGCGGAGGGAAACGGTCGCCATGTCCGAGAGTCGCTGGAAAGTCTGTCGAGTCTCGGGGACAATCGCGATTCCACAGATTCCTCCAGGAACAACGTCCGTTCTGCGGCATCTGCGATGCCATCCGGGCGTACGGAGATCCCCGAGATCATTTCCGAGGCAACCGCGGCTGAGGACGACGTTCCAGTGTCCGGCACCGATAAGGACGACGCCAAGGTGGAGGAAGCAATCGGGACGACCGAGGACAAGAGCGAAATCGTGTCCGAGCTGTCCATAGCGATGGACAAGAATATATCCGCGGGAAATGTTTCCTCCGGGAGGGAACAGGGAGCTCGGTACGAGGATGACACCTTCGAGGAAGCCTCTACGTCCAGCGAATCATCCACCGTCACCGCGGGGAAGCTGCGGGCGACATCCGAGGGGGACACGATCGTTTCCGGGGTGAAGCAGATCAAGATCACCCCGCACAAGCAGACAGAGGACAAGCAGGAGACGGTGGTCGACGAGGAGAGGTGGGTTGGGTTTGGAAATGTGTCGCAAAAAAAACTGTGATAACGGTCCTCATTTCAGAGGGAAAGAGATCGTGGAATTGGTCGCGCCGAAAATACTGCACAGCACGAGCGAGTGCGATATCGGCCTCGACGAGGCGCTGTCGAATTACGTCAGAACGACGGAGAACGTCGACGAGATGGTGCCTATCAGTTTGCTGAAGCTGTGCAAGCAAACCGCGCCGAGGAGGCATGCTAAAAGAGGCAGGAGGCACAGGAAATCGTCCAACGAAAACACGGAGGCCTGTTCGGTGGCTTCCGACCGCGAGAAGTCAACCGAGCGCAAGGAAAATAACGCGTGCAACGATTCGCCGATGGAGAACGGCTCGGCGACGTCCAGGTAAGGAGTATTGGTTCTTCCACGACGCTTCCGGTCGCTCGCAATCCGTAGATCGTGTCTTGTCGTTTCAGGCACAGTGAGAAAAGGGTGTCCGCCTCGTTCCCCGAGCAGAGCAAGGAGGAGTCGATCGACATCGCGAAGCAGGAAGCATCCAGGAGCGAGCTGCGAGCTGCGAACCGGGAATGTCCTTCGAGCGAAGACGAATTTTTAACGGAGACGCCGAAAAGATCGGACGCGACCAGCACGCTGAGAAATTTGAACAAGGACGCGATCAACGCCATAGTCAGGAGGCACCGGGTGCAAACGCCGAAGGAAGTGCCGGGCAAATCGAGGCACGGCAGGAATATTGAAACCGTGGTGAAACTTCCTCCCGCCGACGCGTCGAGAAACGGCGAGGAAGGGAACTGCGACGACGGCTCGTCCACGGAGAATCTTGCGACGGTGAATTTCGAATTAATTTCACGGGCCACCTATGTGGACGTTAACAATGGTCACGGGCGTATCTTTGCAGTCGAAGAATTGCGGTCAGGATCAACGAAGCAGGGAGAAGAAGGCGAGGAGCAAAAAGTGTCCGAGATCGTCGAAGTGCAGGAAAGCCACGAATTGCAGCAATGTCGAGGTGAAGCACTCGCGGTTCGAGTGCAGGCAGACGCATCGTCTGCGAAAATATGCAGCGGCGCTGAGGCTCGAGCAGGAACGTCAGGACATTCGTAATTACCTGCTGGACTTGGAGCGTACGCGACTGGAATTTGGCCCAGGTGCTTCCGTCGCCGCCTCCCAATTGCCCGCCTTCAAACCATTGGAGTTTCCAAAGATTGCGGCGTTTCTGAAACCCGGCAAGTCCACCCATCGATAATTTATTGACGGAAGGATTGCGGAATCGGTGACATTGATTTTACGCGCGACAGGAGCAGACCCGGACGAGTCAATAACGAGGAACAAAGACGAGAGCGCCGGACTGCAGGAACGAGTGCTGATGATCAGACAATGGCTGAAGGATCAATATATCCTGTACAGGGACTACAGCAGCCTGGCGAGAACAACGAACAAGAAATATATTCCTGCCAGCTTGGAGGACGCGAAAAGGGTACGGCTTTTCCAATTTCTATTTGTATCTGAAAAGGGAATCGGACAAAAACGTGGGATCGGGACTGCAGGAAACTTGTCAACCGGATGATTCTGTTGCAGACGATTCGCGAGCTCCAGAAAGCGACGATCAAGAGCAGGTGACCGGTCGCTTCTGCGAACACCTATGCAAGAACCGACCAGGCACGCGCAGCATCATCATCCACGCGACAGTGAACGGTGGTTCCTCTCAGGACTTGCTCCTCCTTCGCGTTGACTGCGTGCTGAACTTTTTTTCCCCTCTCCCCCCTGCCCGTTGTATTGTACCCGTGTCGTGAAATAAACTTGTCTTCGAAGATACAGTCTCGTTCCGAGTTCGATGACCTTTGGCCGATAGGTACAGCGGACGGAAGAAAGGGGGAATCGAGGATCTCTCGTGAAAATTCTGCGACACGAGGTCCCGAGCAAGTGCGGCAATGCCTTGCGCCGAAGGTTTCGCGGTGTTTGCAGCGGAAAATGCGAGGCGTTTCGAGCTCGTGGCTCAACGTGGCCGACAGAAGCGACTCAACACCCGGTCGCTTGTCCGCGTCAAATCGATACCCTCGGCGTCGCCCCCCCCCCCACCCCCCCCCCCCGCCCCGCCCCGCAAGGGTCCAGGAAGGAACGGAAAACCCTACGAATCCAGCAACGCTCGCGAAACGCGTGCACGCGTGCGTGCGGCACGCGCACGTGCAAGGGGCGGCCGAATGAACGGCGTCGGATCCGGCGTTCTTTCATTGACGTGCGCCCGTTCGCCGTGTTCCTCAGTCTCGGGCGAGCCGTTGCACGCTCGCGATCAAGCGATTACAGTTTCGTGACTTTTTTACGGGAAAAACCTGGGCCAACGGACAGTGGGGTACATTTGTTCCGCCGAGGACGTACGGGGAAACCGACGGAAAGCGGATACTCTCGGTGAGTGGGATATACATTGACAATTCTTTCTGCGCGCGCCAAAAAAAACCTAGCCGGCTATTCGATTCCGATCGATCGACGACGCGAGACTATCTGTTTACGAGGTGCAAGCGAATTACTTTCCCGACGAGCCAGCCGGGCTTATCGCGCGGCCGTATTCGAACGGATGACATCAGCGAGCGACGCTTGGTCTCGCTACTTGTCCTGTTGTTAAATGCACGCGCGGCTCGTTCCACCTGGAAAAGCAAAACCGCATATAATGTGTCAAGGTTCGCCGGATCAATTGCTGCGCGCGAATCATTGATACAGTCGCCGCGAGCAAAGTCAATCGTCCAACGCGAAATTTACCTTCGACGGAAAGATCGATCGCCGTTTTTCGTTCCAGCGAAAGCCTTTCTCCTCAGACGCTCTTCCTATCCGCCAGGCGACCGTGGGCCAACATTAAACGGATTCCCACGAATTTCTCCGCGGCGTCGATCGCGTCGAAGAATAGCCTCGGATGATTGTCTTGGTCGTTGGAAATTCGAGGCGCGGATAGAATGGCGAAAGTTAAACGAGGTGCTCCCGTGAGCCGGGGACCTTATCCTTGAGGGAATCGAGGCCGCCCCGGTGACGTCGTTCATCGACGTCGATCCGTCGGAACGCCAGAAGCCGTGTCGTCGCGTGAAAAAACCCGCCACGGGCATGACGTTTTCCAACATCCGTTTCCGTTCGACCCTAATGCGCCTTTCTCGATGCTGGCCGCGCTGCCGCTCGTGTGAAATAGAACAGGAATTCTGGGGGAACGGTCTGCGAAAGGGGGGACATTGACCCTAATGATGCTGGGCCAGGCAAAGCGAGAAACTTCTTCGTCGCCGCTCGCCGTGTTTGTAGGAATTTATGGCGGTGTCGATTGCACGCCCTCGTGGAATTGGACGATCCGTGAATACGAAGAAAAACAGCACTTCCTTTTTCAGAGGCCCGGTCACTGAACAGGTAAACAGGAAGCAACCTTTAACCGAGTTCCACATTTTTCTTGCGCGTAGAACGATCCGATGAACCCTTGGCAATAAGTGCGGGCACACGTTCCCCGGAGCGCGTTGCTAAATCGAGCGTGGACAATTCAGTATGTCCATTCGTGTCTGCCTAATTGTCAAACGTTGCCATCGTTAACGACCATCGATCTTGACCGTCGCCGTCCGACATTAAACGGCACGGGCTGCTCAGTCACCCCATTAACAACTTCCGATCGCCCTCGTTCGTTCTATATTTGTTTCCGAGGATTGTCGTCGGCGGTCGTTCGAGCCACGTGGTCGGAACATCGTCACGGTTGATCCTCTGCGATCATTCACAAAGTGGACAACACGTGGGCGTTCGCATTTTCTAGCCCCGGCCGTTTCTCGTCCGAGAAATCAATGCGTCGTTGTTCCCTTTCACCTGAAACTGTTGTTCCCATTGATTTACCTCGTTCGAGGAAAAAGGGCTCGCCGATAGATCGGTGCGATTGGCCCGGTCGAACCTAATACGAAGCAGATACGACACACCTCGTCGGCCGAAGGGCTAATCAGATCCGCGATTAGGGAAACAGTAGCGAGAACCGTGCAATTACGGCGTGAACCGAGAGTGCGTGCATACAGGGGGCCCGTATACCTGCCTATCCAGGAGGCAGCCAGCGGAACAAAGAGAAACTACCGGACACGTAGCGTCTTGGGCAATCGGCTTGCCTATTTCGTAACTCCTCGAACCGCCGCTAACTGTATCACGCGAGAGATGCGCGTACAATCGTCGATACCGAGCTGGTTGGATGCGAAGGAAGCAATTAAAAGGGCATCGGGGAACGTTTTCCCTCGGGGAACGAAAAGAAAAAGGTGAAGATAAGCGCCGGTGAAATCCACGCTCGAGCGAAGTGTCTGTGAAATTGTCGAATCACGACTCCGCCTCCGCCAGCGAGGGCAATTATACGCGCGCCTGAAAGGATGGACGATTATTTTAAGACGGCGCCGGTAAAGGGTGGAAAGGGCGGGGTAAAAGCACGGCGACGGCAACGCGTTCGATACGATTTTCTCTCGGTTCGCTCGTCCTTTCCCTCCGGTCGACTATTCTCGAGCGCGGCGCTACGTTCGATATTCGTCCGAATCGTACATCCACCGGCGAAAAAGAGCGTCGCGGCGTATTCTTGCCTGAAACCAAGGTTGAAACGGTGAAAACTTGAACCGTCGACTCTGCGGCTTCTCCGTTGAAATCGAGGCGGAGCGGAAATTGACGGAAAGCCATGGAAAGATGAGTCACGCGCCGCGTTTCGAGGGTCAGGCCCATGGGGGTGCGGATGATGTCGCCGTTAGACCACGGGGCGGGGTGAACAGCCGACCGTCAACGCACACCGCTTCCAACTGCTGACGCCGCGAGGCGATGATTAACCGCTGACGCATTCGATGAGCGCTGCTCGTAGATAGAGAATCCTCGATCGTCGAACGCGCTGTTCGGTCGTTGGGTGCCTCGCCGATAAAGCAACGGAGAATTCCTCCGGGTCGCGTTTCCCGAAAACTCGAAACTTCGTCGTCGATCATCTTTTTTCCCCGGTCCAGCCGAAGCTGGATCCTGGCCCCGAACCACTGTTTCCTTTTTCCATCGGCGAGCCTCTCACCTTTACACCGGATCACCTTGGCTCGGGCTGCCCCTTCCCCCAGGTGGCTTCGCCTCCTCGTCTGCCCGCGATCTCCCGCTTAAAGGACGACAAACGCTCTCATGGTTGTGTCCGCCGCACATGTCCAACACGTGATAGCGTTCACGACGCTTCCCCCTGGCCCAAAACTTGTATCCAGTTTTCGTCACCGCGGTGTAGGGATCGGTGTCGGCCGCTTTTTCCTCAACGGGGCCTCCGGGGGTGACTAATATATCGGAAGCGAGCGAGTTGAGAGCGATACGCCGCATCCGGAAGAGAAAAACCGATTCCAGAAGGAGCGAAGAAACGTATCTTTAGAGCTGTGAGAGGAAATATTTCAGAGATGTCTATATATATGTATAGGCTGGCGGAGAAGGAAGCAAGAAAAACACGGAGAAGGAACAAAGGAAGATGAACGGGGGGGGGAGGAACTGGAATTAAAAATAGCGTTGTACAAACTGTACAAGCTTTCGTGAGTGATTCGAGCCGAAGGAGCCAGAAAAGATTGCTGGCAAAGATCCACGGACGCGAGGGAATGATGCGGCCGAAAAGGTGGACACGGAGAAACACGGGGGGAGGCACAGAGACTAAACACGCGAGAATCATGGTGGTCGATGACGACGGCCATTCGTGGGAGCGTCGCCGCGACTGCTTGCCCCGTGGCACCGGTCACGACCGAGCTTCGCTTTAATATTCATGGCCGACATAATACGGGGATAGCGCAATTTCGCCAGATAACAGAAGTTTATGCCCCGAGATTCGGCGATCCTTCCGGACCCGGGTAAAGGGGCTTGCTTGACGAGTCACGATTACGATGCATAGAAGCAAGACAATGATTATCGCCGGTGGAATCGGTGTCCCGATTGTCTCGGAACCAGATTCTTATCCAGCTTCCTGGAGGCTGCGCGTTGCTCGCTCGAACTTGGACAAATGGCGCAGGACAATCCTCCTCGCTCGCTCTCTCGATGACAAAAGAAACCGCACTTGCGGCGAATGGTAAAACACCCGTTCCGATTATCTCGACGATTGGAGGTCGGGTTCCGTGTTTCGGCGGCGCCGATTTCTCATCCCAGGGGATCCCTTCGCGACGATGTCAATCGTTCGAGCTTGTGATTTCCTTGCAACCGTTCCCCGGACGCCAGAACGACACGGGGACGGAGCAACGGGAATCTGGGCGAGCAAAGACCCGCTTACACGCTGCAGGTTGCATAACGGTTTTGCGCAGCGTCCGGCGTACAGTATCAGATGTCTGTAAAGAGAAGAGAAGAGAGAGAGAAAGAGAAAGAGAATGATCAGGCACGTGCGAACGCTTGACCCCCTCGAACTATCGAATCGATACACGGCCCCCGGATCGTGTAATTAGAACGCAGAGTATTCCAGCGCCTCCAATTTTGTTCATTTCCGATGGATCGAACGATTTCCCTAGTTGGACATTTTTCTTTCGCATGTTCTCGCTGCGGGGACCGAAATTCGAGTCACGAATCGAGCTGGAGCGCCTTCGGGAGTGACTGCGAAAACGGGTTTCGGACGAAGGACGACGTTCGCCGAGGAAAAAAAAGGCAGGATGCCTCGCGATCCTAATGATACCGTCGCATCCTTGAGCCAGTAGGCTCTGGCTTAACGATCCTCGCGATTTTTGCGAAACACTCCCAGGGACGTGTTAACATCGTCCCGACTCCGTTTCATTTCTAATGGAAAGTTTATATGAAAAGGCGGATTCTCTCGCCAGCTATCTTCCCGGTGATCGTTTCGCAATGCTCTTGCGTCAGGGGGAAAAATTTCATTGCCCGCAACACGGTTTTTCAACCTTGCTTCCGACGTGTCTCTTGGGCAACATCGCGATGAAGAGGAAGTCGTCGCGCAAACCCGCGCCACCGAATGTTGGCGACACCCCCGTTATCCGCGACACGATCGTTCCTATTCGGGCGAGATTGTTTACCACCGCGGGACGATTAAAACGGATAATCTGTCAATTAAATTCGTCCGGCGGTCCAACGGCGACGGGTATCGGCGACAGATACGAGGAAGGTCGGCCGTGTTCCCTTGTGCCTTATGTAACGGAGACTGTATGTACTTTCCGCTCGGCGTAGCGTGCCCGCCTCGCAACTTCTGGCAAAACGTTGATGTCTCGTGTCCACCGTTCCGACGAAAAGGAAACGCGCTTCGAGATTCCTCGTCGACGAATTACGATCGAGCGGAGGTGGTCGATTCGCGTGGCCCTGTGTACCGAAGCCGACGAGGACGGGTTCGCGAGGAGAATATGATGTCACTTTCGTCGAGGACGGGCGGAACGAAATGGTCGGGTATACGCGAGTGGAATGACGACGAAGCGAATCGAATAAGATTATCGTATCGAGATAGCTCGGGCTGCCCGCGATATTCCGCGTACGGTTTGCAACGCGTTTGTCCACCGGACGATCGACGAGCAAATTCCGCGCAGAAATGCAAAAGGTCGATCGCTTCGGTCCCCGTCCGGCGAACGAGGCACAGGCTCTTTCGAGAATTCGTTTCCCGAGGAGTTGGATAGAGAGAATCCGAATGTTGTAACGTGCTGATAAGTGTGTGCGGCCGGGGGATCCTCTTGCCGGTACGGTACCCGCGAGAGGTGAGAGGATTTACCTTTCACCCCGGAGCAACTGTGGAGCGAGGAAAGTCGGGGAACGGATTAATACAGACGGAGGCGAACAGCTGGGACCCGATATAACCGGCCACGATTACGTTTCTGTTTGCCGTCTTCGACCGCGCGTATCATTTTTCGTTCACCTGCGCCGGATCGATTGCGAAACGGCCGAATCGTGGAAAGCCGCGCGATATCGCGGGCCGAATCGACAATCGGTGCCGGTGCATGTTCGAAAAACAAACGAAAGCGCGCTTACGCAAGCGACGAATATACTTTTTAGTCTTCCCCCGGCCGTTCCACGTTCAACGAACCGCGAACGCGAACTTCGAGCGTTTTCGCGCCGGCACTCGGGTTCGTTCACTTCCGCGCCCGCTTCGCCTGATCACGTCGAGTTCCGTTTAATTACTCGCGGCGAAGCATTAACATGCCCCGTGGATTTCCCCGTCTCGATCGCGACGTTTCTATATTCCGGAACGCGCAAGGACGTCGAGCTCGACGCAGCAGCGAGGTTCGTCGAAACGGACGGAGACGTTTCCCGCGAGCGATACAGAAAATGAAGAAAAAGAAAAACCACGGCCTGTCCAGCAAAGGCGACGGCGTTACCAGCGTAAGAACAATTCGATCGTGATTCAGAATGGAGAGCGTGGGCGTGCTGCGGGTAATCGGCACGAGAAGGGACAGAGGGCCGTTCGGATCGCGAAGTGAAAGTCCAGAAACAACGTTTAGTCGCGCCGCGGCCACGGACCCGCACGGACACGCTGCACCGCTCCTTGCGAATTCGCCGCCCGTCCGTTGAAAGTGCCTTCCTTCCTTGTTCGCGTTCGCGAAAGAATGAACAGTGTTACAGTGCGTCGGTGAACGCGTGACCATACTGGATTAAGGATCCTCGACGATCTACCCGCCGGCCCAAGGTTTATCCGCAGATATTACTATTGCAACGCGTTCCTCGTTCACCTGCGGGGTTGAAATAGAGTGTGCCCTCCGGCGTTAACGAAAAACAGCTGCGAGCTTCCGATCGCTCTCGGCAGCTCGCTCGGTTATCCCGCTGTGTGAAAGGTGTAACCTCGGTGCACGGGTGTGCAATAACGGAAATATTAATGCACGGGGATCGCTCGAACTTTCGTCTAGGGACCGTGACGAGCCAGGAATCGATCGTATGTACCTGTTCCCCGTGTATTACACGTTTCGATCTGCCATGCGTGAAGACCCTGCGTCAGCTTACGGTACATTGCGACATTGTTTCGCGCGCTAACAATCAGCTTGCTCGCCCCTACCCCCCTGGTCCGTTCTGTCGAGGGATAAAGAAACCCGGGCTTGTACGCCGATCTTCCAATTGAAAATCGTAGCGATGAAAAGAAAAAAAAAAAGGGGAACGCGGGTCGAGTGTAGCGTGTGGCCTGGAAATCGTGCAACGCATAATGGAGCTTATTGTTCTGGGGGGGGGCAATGAAAAAGCGATCACAAAATTAAACGCGGCAACTGACCATGGAACACGCGCTATCTCCATCGGAAGTAGTAACGCCAAGCAATTATTATCCGGTTCGTTCGTAATCGTGTCAGGCTTTAATTGCTACCGTTTGTATGCCTAGAAATGGTGATTCGCGCAATCGTTACATTTTCTTGAAGTTAATAATTTAACGCGGGCCGCGTTATCTAAAGGCCAAACATGACGCACCACTGTGGCGACAGTGTCGCATAGAAAGGACATTTTCCAACGCGATTACAAACGTCCGAGCGAATTAATCGGCGATCACCTCGTAACAATTCACGAGCACGCCAATACTGTTAATCGCGTAACAGCGGCGCCGGAAAATTCAGAGTCACAAATACAATGTTCGCGAGCGTTTCGAGAAATATCGAAATTTCCTTCGTCGGACGCACCCGAGGATCCGAGATCGGTTTACGTAACGGACAGCGCTCTTTCCCTCGCAATTTCCAGGAAAAATCGTTGCAAACGAAACGGCATTAAATTATGTAACGCGAGGCCCGCAAATACGGCGGGGGAAAATGACCGTGCAACGCGCGACCGATCCCATCGATCCTTCCTCGGTCCCGGAAATAAGCGGGTGCCGTTTATTGTCCTCGCCGTTCGAGTGCGACGCATACCGCCGTCGTCGACGGTGCACGGAAAAGTGCGGACGCGTTCCCGGCGAGCAACGCCAGGACAGGCTTATCCGCCGCTGTCCAACGGAATCGACGTGCCCGCAAACTAGTTTCGCCCGTGTCGCGGGAGTTTGCGCGCCGTTGACTCCGGCCGACCGATATGAAACGTCGATAGACCGGCGATACGGCGTTTGTATCGGCCAGCGGGGCCACGAGCAAGCGAAAGAGGAAACGAGAGGAGTGGTTCACCTGGACGAACCTCGCTGCCTAGCAACCGCGTCGCCGTCACGCGGCCGCGACGTATTGCTGGTCCGTTATAGAAACGATGGAGATTGCTCTCAGAAAAGCCCCTCGGCCAAGCTCCTCCGTCTCTCTCTCGAGCGGCGCGCCGTTTTTCAACGGAGGCCGACGAATTGTTTCCCCGACTTCGTTCGAACGACCGACGGCAACCGTTCCGGCTCCAGCGGGAGCGAGACCGATACCGCGTGACGGTGAACGTGTTCGCGCCGATTGCGGGACGCGTAACAGTTCACGACACTCGGACCGGTATTTCCAGAGAACCACGTCCGTGAACACGGTATGAATACTTAAGGCTCGCGCGAATAACTCTTTCGTAATCGCTCGATACGTCCCCCCCCCCCCAATCGCCGGTTACGCTCTCCGCCGTGTAAAACTCGGCTCCTCCGCGGCCGATGGAAGATAAAATTCGACCGTCCAAGGTTCGATCGCGACGATTACGTTTCAGACATCGATCGGTCTCGGGTCTGGGCCGCGGTGCGCGCGAATAGCGTAGACAGTAAGACGCCCACACGATCGCCCATTAGAATGGAGCCACAAGTGTGCGGGAACCCGGGGCGTTCGTGGGCCGGCCGCGCAAATGGGAAGAAACTTTCCGCCGAGCAAATAAGGGGGATTCTCACGGCGCCGGATCGAAAGTGCATCGAGGGAAATGTGGGCGAGATGTCTCGCATTGTCGATCCCCGCGATCGAACTGCGCCAGCCCACGCTCGTTCGCGTAACTGTCCCGGCACTTTTAACGACGAACAATAACCCGCGGCGCTTTTTTTTTCTCTTACTAATGCTCCAGTAACGGCCGCGCGTTCCCCCGCGGAACTCGTCCCCCTGAAGGAGACACGGGTCCGGTTCTCTAATGCCTTCCCCGCTTGGCAGGGTACGCGCACGCCTATGCAGATCGGCTCCTTTGTTCCGAGCGGGTTTAATTTGCGGACCTGTGCATCGGGCGGCGACGATATTCCTGGTTCAGAATTCGATGCACGCTGTCGAAACGGCCGGTCCCCGGTCTAGGCTTACGAATGCGCTTCATTTTTTCACCTCTCGCGTATTCTATTGCAGTTTCGAATCGGCAGGCACGCTGCAACAAGCTGAAGCACCTGGCAAAGTCGTCGATAGAAGGACAATGGCGCGACAGCAGACGGCCGACCGGAACATTCCACATCTGAGGGACATATTCGGATTCGGCAACAAATGGGAGAACACCCGCCTCCAGGTCGAGGAGAAGGTCCCGGGGCACGACAGCGCAGTGTCCGTGGGCTCGACATCCGGCGAGGAGGAGAGCCCGAAGAACAGCAAGAAGAAGAAGTCACGCCGTCGCGACAACAGCAAAACGTTGACGGAGAGCGACGTGAAACACCTCGAGCGACACCTGTCCATGAAGAAAACGATCCGCAAGAAGATCATGCGCGACCTGCAGCAGGCGTTCGTCGAAGATCCGAACGAGTTCCGGGTGGACGACATACCGCACGAACAGCTCAAGGCGGAAATCAATATACAGAGCCTGAGCTTCGGGACACCGTCGCAGAAGCAGGGACGCACCCGTGGCAACGCGGAGAACACGTTTCTGGACATGCTTCGTGCCGGAGGTTTGTCCGTTTCCGATGCCGCTTGCGTTTTCTCCGGCGAGTCGCAGATTTTCGTTTCACCTTGTGCGTTTGCAGGTCTCGAGAAAAGTTCCGGTGACGGGGACAGGGATTCCGGACACGGCGGTTCGCCCACGAGGGAGACGGCCAATCCCCAGGACACCGACGAGGAGTCCGGCTATCCTTACGACACGCCGGTTGCAACGCCGCCCAAAAAGGGCAGCAACTTCTGGAGACGCTTCACGATGAAGAGCCGCAACAAGCGGTAAATCGCTGGCCGTGGATATATAGCGTCGGCTAAATTCTGTTTTCCCGAACAGTACCAGCTTAGTTATTCGAGCAGAGCTTGCAACTGTGATATATATTCGAGAGAGGACGCGCACGATCCCCAGGGTTTTCTTCTTTTTTTTTTTGTTTCCTTCAACGGATCTCGAGGAGTTTCCCAGCCCGTCCGTGGGCGGCACAGTAAAATGAAAAGAAACGAAACGAATTTTCTCGTGGAACTTTGTACGAAAATTCTCGTAGATGGATCCCTCTTGGTGCATATTCGGGCGGAACTCTTCTCGGCCGGGACAACTTTGCGCGTAACAATTTGTAGCGCGACGGGAGGTGGGGAAACTTTTTGACGATCCTGCGAATCCTCGTCGACAGACGGGCCCCCCCCCCCCCCTCTTAATGTGTACTTAAGGTAACAATTAATCGCGGAACACGGCGAGAGTAATCTAGCACGTAAGAATAGTAAGTCTGGATTATTTTACGTTGAATCTCGAGGACCAGGAATACCATGTGAACACAACAAGCACGCACAGCTCTTTCGTTCCAATTGTATATTGTTAGTGTTAGCTAGTCAGGCAGGTTTCGCGAGGAGAACGTCGCGCTGGATATTGGATATTCTTTGACTTGCTCGTCCGAAAGTTGATACGCTGCTGTATTCGCGCGGATTTGATACATTAGATATATTTGAAACGTTTCGAATCTTTATATGTATATTTTAATACGAGAAAAATGTTTTTATCCGGAAAAGAAAATAAGGGGCGAAGAATTTGGTTGCTTTCCGGGGCGGACGAGAGGCGAAAGCAGGAAAGAAAAAAAAAAAACGGGAACACTTTTTATACGATAAAATAGAATCTTCGATTCTTCGAGATAATCTGAAAGCGCGAGGAGAAAATAGTGTAACGATGTTGGTGTGAAATTCCATTGTTCCTTTATCGTCCTTGGATACCGTTCACACCCTCCACCGCGTCTCCATGTTTCCAAGAAAACATGCAAAAATAATATTAATGAATAAATCCTTGTCTGGTATAAAACCATAAGTGTAAATGTAATGTACTCAAGGATCATGTTAGATGTAAATGTAGCGATTAAATAAAAAGTTCCCCGCAACGGTTAACGAGTTGCGCAATTTTATTGCAAAACATTTATTAAAAGAAGTATCGCCGTAAAAAACTTACGTATAAAAATATATGTTTCAATTATATGCTTGCAAAGGTGCGTGCATTTACCAACAGCGCACACCAATTTAGTGATATCTACTGGTTGGTAAAATTAGGCGGTCTTTTCTCGGCGAAAGCGGTCATCCCTTCTTTTCTATCGGCCTAAATTGCAAATATTTTAATTACAAGGTTCGTCTTCAAAATTGATTTTCTGAATACCCACCGTAGCAAAGGTGCCATGGAACATCCTCTTCTCGAAATGTAGTCCCTCCTTCAATGTAGTTTCGTAGGCTGCAACAGGAATAAGCAACGTTAAAGAACTCGAAGCGACCATGAATCGCTGGTAAAATGATTATAGGCTACCAGTATTGACAGACTCCTTAGCCATGGCAACAATTAACTGAGAATGGGAGGCGATCTTCTCTCCCAGTTTAACTGCCTCGGCGACGAGCTTGTCGGCGGGGAAAACTTTGCTGACCAATCCTGCAACACCAAACGTTCGTTCACGGTACAATTATGGTACACGCATGACCGTTTAAAGGAACCAACCGCTTTTCTCAGCTTCCTCGGCAGTGATCTGATTTCCCGTCAGCACAATCTCCATGGCCTTGCTTTTGCCGACCGCTCTGGTCAATCGTTGAGTGCCACCTGCGCCAGGTATTGTACCAATCGCAATTTCCGGTTGACCAAACCTTGCCCTCTCGCCGGCGTAAATGATGTCGCACATCATCGCCAGCTCGCAGCCGCCGCCCAACTGAAATTAACAATTTCGTTGAAGCACCATCGTTGCTTTGATCGATCCTCCTCATTTCACTTACGGCGTAACCGTTCACTGCCGCGATCACGGGTTTCGACGTTCTGCTGACACCGTCCCAACTCGTCAAGAAATTTCCCCTAATCGTCTGCGCGTACGTGTTGTTCTGCATTTCCTTGATATCGGCGCCTTTAAATTGAAAATATCTGTATCTACAACCACCTTTGGCTATTATCGTTTGAAGCACGAGTTCTCGATTTTACCGGCTGCGAACGCTTTCTCGCTACCGGTGAGAACTATGGCACCGATGCTATCGTTCCGGTCGAATTTTCCAACTGCGTCGTTCAATTCGGTCATTAATTTATCGCACAGGGCGTTCAGTGCCTTCGGCCTGTTCAGCGTGACCAGACCAACGTTCTTCTTCTCGCCGGCGGTCTCGACTTTGATATATTCATAGTTCTGGACCTGACCTGCGAAACAATTGTAACGAATAAAATTTTCTTTGCACATTTTCGGTCATAGAAGACGTCATAACGAAACGTATTGTTTCACCGTTTAGCGCAGCTTGCGGATAATTTTCTATTGGGTACGGCAATTACGTAATGATATCGGGAGAAGCGAACACAATCGGAAATCGATAATTTCAATTCCCGAACTGAAACATAACACGCTTCGAAGCGAAGGCCGCGCAGAAGTGATTAAGATAGCTACGCTACTGATACGCTCATTATTATTCAACGATGTACAGTCGAAGTTCTCTTCGGTACTACGAAAAACAAAAGCGAGTTGCAAATTCGGACTTCCCCCTTCTAAAACTCTTGCTTCGCCAATAGAAACAATGCACCGTGTAAACGATTCCCCAGAATTATCGTGCAATTTCGATAATACTCACAGCAGTAAAATTTCACGTTCGTCGTAAAATATTGCGGTCCGCGGCCAATCTTGAGGCCTCTGGAAAAGATCGCTTGACCGACGCGTGTGGCTGCCATGCTGCTCGACTTCTGAATAATATATAAATGAATTAGGGGACAGAATTGACAAACACGTGCGTACAATCGGAGAGTTCGCGACCGAGTGATAAGAGCGGCTCGTTCTCGAGCGCAACCTTTCCACGCGTTCGCTGGAGACAGTAGTGTCCCTAAACATTGCTTCACCTGGATACCTTTCGCGGCACGGAAATTATATTTCACGTTTTCATTTCATTTCCCGAAACGAAAATTTATTAACGGCAAACCGTTCATGCTTTATTAACGCCGGATCAAAATTCCTGGCGTTGCTGGATTTCGTCATTCCGTAGAAGCTTATCGAGACTGTTATGTGACGGGTCGTAGAGAGGCCACGCATGCGCAAGTACATACTTGCGCCCGAAGGCAATACGCGATGGACACCTTTGCGCCATCGTACGAGTATTGTTACAACGAGTATGTCGCAACAGACAAACCGGTAGATAAGTACGGTTACCGGACAAATATCGAATTATATATTGCAATGAATTTTATCCGTTTGTAGAAGTATATTTTTTAAACGCAAAATGATCGTCATAAGTTTTGTAAGAACACTTTCTTTCCTTTCATTGAAAGTCGAAAGGAAAATTCGTTGGGATGAAGCAATGCATTTTTTCGAAGAGCCCCGTTCCCAAATTGGGAAAAAGGTAGGAGCAGGTATATAGTTGGAAGGGATTGACCTCCTAATATATGAACTTGAATTCACTGTTAGTTCTCGGCCAGGTGCGTTCGGTGTCATGTGGAAATCACTGTGCCTCTTCGCGCTGCTCCTATTCACCGTGAAGGAACAATGGGCAGGTAAGAAAAATTCTCGTTTCAAAGGGGAAACAAATATTCCAAACAATATAGATATTGCTGATACTTCTGATAGTGGCGTGTGTCAGGACTCGTAATTATCTACACTGATCCCGAAGCGCGTAAAAATTAAGCACGTATACCGATATCTGACAGAAATAATTTTCTCTCCGTTTCAGAAGAAATTTGGCAGCAAGACTTGTCCATGGAAATGCAAATCGGTGCATCCGCGGAAGGATACGACCGTGTTAGCTTACGCTGCGGTGCCGAGAAAATGATAATCGATCTCGAAACGCCAGAATCATTTTCCGGGGTCGTTTATACCCAGGGCAGCTTCTACTCCAGACAGTCCCCTTGCTTCTTGAACCCCAGCCGCGGTGGAAACTTCACCCTTGTCATTCCCTTTGATCGGTGCAACACTCGGAACGTAAGGAATTCGCGCGGCCGGTCGCAATTGTTCGAAACCCGACCCCAACGCTGGTGTTTAATTCCTCAGGTTGACAATAAGTACAAGAACGTGCTGGTCCTCCAACACGACGACGAGCTGATCACACCTGGCGACGCGGCCTTCGTTTTGGAGTGTGATTTTTCCAAGCCCAAGGACATCACGGTGTCGGTGGACCTGAATGAAATCGACAAGAAGTATTATCCAACGGTCCTAATCTTCTAAAAGTTTGCTCTTCGTTCTCCTGAAATTAATTGTACCTCCATTTTCAGGCAGACGCGATCGCGCATATATTTAGTGGACGCCGACCCTGGCAGAGACGAGACGAAAAACTTCGGCTACGCGGAGAGCAACACGAACGAAGTTATCCTTACGTCCAACTCAGGGTCGCAGATACGCGACGAATTGTAAATTATCTAATGGAATGTTTAATCTGTAAAAGAAAAAAAAAAGAAAATAATTATATCTCTGCAGAAAACACTTGGAGGATTATGAAACGGATAATCACGTAACACTGCGTCCGTCCAATCGTTTCGCGGGTTTTTTTAAAAATTTCCGCCGTAAACAAGCTCGGTTGCATCACACGGTGTTCCTAAAAAATTCGCGTTCCCCCCCCCGAATTGTCTTATCATCGTTAAATGAATAAAGAACGATTCTTCCATTCGCAAAGTTGCGGTCCGCGTCACGCCTAATCGCGAATCTCTCCCTACTCTAGTTGGCCGGCTCGTTTATATGGATAAGAGGCCCATTATACGGGGAACGTTCTGCTGGTCGATTAAGGTAACGAGTACTCCGTACGGACAGGACACACCATGGCTACGCTGAAATTCAAAGAGGCATCCCCGTATTCGAAGCCGCAACCAAGGCCACCCACGCAGGACTACGTCTATCAGAAGTGAGCGAAAAGCGAATTCGAACTATTTCTCTCGTCCGCCGGATTCTTGCGAATGTGTCCCGAATATCGCGGTATTTAATTCCGACGTCGATCCAGGTACTTGGACGATCTACAGTTGAGGAAGGAACTGCGCCATCCCAAGGTGAAGCTGGCCATCTTCGGACTGGGTCGTGCCGGGACTATTCACTTGGCAAACGTCCTAAGCAGCCCGCGTGTCAAACTGATGTACGCCGTGGACGACGTCGAATCGAACTGGGAGAACCTCGAAGAGTATTGGCATCTCGAGGACGTCGTTCTCCTGAACAGCGAGCAATCCGACAGGGTGTACAACGATCCCAGGTGAGCAATTCTTGTTCCTGTCCCCGTTCCAAAGCGTGCCGTTCGATTGGTGACTGCGGTAATTGCCGAAAAATCTGTCGCAGCGTGGACGCAGTTATCGTAGCGACGCCCACGCACACCCACGAGGCGATCGTTCGGAGGGCCCTGGAAGCCAAGAAGGCGGTATTCTGCGAGAAACCGATATCCGAGGACTCCGCGAACGCGGTCAAGTGCTACGACACGGCCAGGAAGATCGGCAGGCCGTTATTCTGCGCCTTCAACAGACGCTTCGATCCCAGCTACTCGTCCGTCAGGGAGCGGGTCAGGAACGGGGACGTCGGGCACGTTCACGTGATCAAAACCGTATCGCGGGACTCCCCTCTGCCCAGCCTGGAGTACCTGAAAATGTCTGGTGGTATATTCCGCGATTGCATAGTCCACGATTTAGATATAATTACCTGGACCCTCGGGGAGTATCCCGTCAAGGTAGGCCGCCCCGTCCAATCGAAATGACCGGGTGCGGGTATAGAAAAATGTGCGCAACGATAAACTGTACAAATACTTGTTCGCAGGTCGCTGTCCAAGCCCACGCGCACATTCCAGAGATCAAGGCGATCGGCGACTACGACACCGTAGTTATATCCCTCTACTTCCCGTCGGGTACCCTGGGGATCATTGACGTATCGCGGAACAGTAGCTTCGGGTACGACCAACGTCTAGAGGTGTTTGGCCCGAAGGGTATGATCACAGCGGACAACGAGCGGCCGATTCACGGCGTCGCTGCCGAGCGGGGCCACCAGGGCGGTGGGAGCGCACCGATTTGGTACTCGTTCGCCAGCAGATTCGTCAACGGTTACCGTCGCGAACTGGATCACTTCGTCGACGTGGTCCTCGGCGAGGTCGAGCCGTCCGTGTCGCCCAAGGAGACGCTGGCCGTGTGCAAGATGACGTCCGCGTGCGAGGAATCCGCTCGCACCGGCGAGATGGTCGAAATAAAATGGTCGCCGAAGGAGCTACCGGGATCCGCGTAAACGGCGGCGACACGCTTCGTGGAAACGATGGAAACTCGAAGGGGCAGCTGTGCACGGTGGCACGAGCGAAGAGGAACTTGAACGAGCGAAGTCTGTTATACGTTTTTTTTCTCTTTATCGGTACAATAATATAAAGAAATTACAGAAAAATACCATATACCCTAAGTAGATATTAACGATACAAAACTCGCGTTGACGATTTACCTCGAACGATCGAAATTACCACATGTTCCCCGGCAATTGTTCACGTACCCGTTTGACCATTTCAAGATATAAGAAGAAAGATACATGTACATAAAACACGTAATGATTGTTCCTGGTTATAAAATGTTTTTTTCCATTTTTTTTCTTTCTTGCCTAATTGCTAAAACATAATCAAAGATCGAAGGTTCTTGAAACCTTGCGTAATTCACGTTCGTAATCGTTGCTGAACTTGTGCACTGCTGCTACGACAGATCATAGTACCAGGGCATCAAAGTAAGCTGAATCTGACGATGCTCGTTGAAAGCATCTTGGCCGCAAAGAAGAGGAAAAGATATGCTACGGGGGTGGGCCCAATGGAATCTGGCCGTGCAGGGCTGTGCCCGACGAAACAGAATGGAGAAATGAACTTAGCGTTAACTGTTGGGCAACCTGGATGCCCACGTGGTCGCATTCCCGTTCTGGAAACTCGCCAGACAAAAGGACCAAGTACAAAAATCTCGTTTCCCTCAAGCTTTACTCGCAGAAATATAAAAACCTTCGCACAATTCTTTTCCTCCCTCGGTCGTCCCCCGCCCTAAGGTCTCATGGATTTAGTAAACAGCGCGTCTGTGGCTTTAGTCTTGTCTCCGTTAAATCTACGCAGCTCTGCGATCACTTGGCTCCGGCCGAAGCCCAGCTCGATGATCTCCTTCACGGTGTCCTCTGTGAACGGATCGTGGGGGAACACCGTGTTCTCTATGGGGCCGAATCTGCCGGACGTCCCGCCCGCACTGTTGCTCCCCTGATTATCTGAAAGATACGAGAGACGTGGCACGGTCGCAGTCGTTTGCTTCGTTGAGACGTAGTCGGGTATCTACCTGGCTGACGGCGTTGCTTTTTAGCGTCCTTGGATCCGTCCGTCAGAGCCTTCTGTGGTCCCGGTTCGTCGTCCTCCACGTCGTACATGCTCGCGTCGCTGTAACCGCTCAGCCTGAGCCAGTCCGGCAATTCCCCTGGCAACAGCAGAACACGCGAATTGAACGGCCAGCTTGGAAAAAAGGTGCACGACGGTGCGTACAGGGTTCTCTGTTCAAAAATTCACCTTCCGCTAGGAACGCCGCCTCGGCGCCGGTGGTACCGATGGTCAGCACGTTCTTCTTCAAATCTATGCTACACTGATGCCTCTTGAGCATGTCCAAGCCGAGCAGCATGTCCATGCTCTGCTCGGCGAGCACAGTGAACGACGTTGTTAAATGATCGTTTCCTATCTGGATCTGCACCGTGTGTATGCGACCGATAATTCGTTGTGTGCCGACACCGTGGGCTATGCCAGCCCACCTGGTATCGACCAGTCGCATTATGTGGCACCTCTCCGCGCAGGCATCGGACATTATAGTTGATTGTGCACCTGTTTTCAGTTTTTTTGTTGTTTTTTAAACAGAATCGAGGGAAATGTCGTTCGGCGGGGGATAAGAATATGCGGCGTCTAAATTTAACCCACTCCCACTATGAAGAGTGGTGCCGCGAAGAATGACTTTCAAAATGCGAGAGAATTTAAAAATAGGCGTCGAGAAACCAAAGTCAGCGAAACAAAGATGGTTAAAAATAATCTTGTCTCATACAAAGGGAAAAGTATACGCGTACCTGTATCTATAAATGCCTTCACCGGGAATCCGTTGACTTTACAATTAATATACAACATAACGACAGATCCGAACGTCTCCGGATTGTACTCCATCGCTGCCTCCATGTTTGCCTCGATATTTTTTTGCCTGATATCCTCGGCAATGAACCTCTGCGCCTCCGTATCAAACGGATCCGCGTTCATCATTCTCAGCCTCTGCGCCTCGCGTTGCTCACGATGCTTTATTTGCTCTTTGAGTATGGAGGAAAACTTCTCTGCGAATCATAAATATGTATAAGTACGTATATTTATACATGTGTGTGTGTCGGACAGTCCCGAACGCATCATATGGCGACTCACCGAGATCTCCGGACAGCAAGGCACTGGCCAACTTAGGATTGTTCTGATTCAGCAATGCCAGCTGATCCGGGTTCGCCAAGAACATGTCCCTAATCATCTCCGGATCGTCCTCCTTCCTCGGGTTCTGCAATCTGGCCATGACGGTGGAGTTGGATGTCTGGCGACTGCTCGACGCTCCTGGCACTCTGATGGAACTGAAGTCCAACATGGGCATTGCTAGAGTGATGTATCTTGGAGTTTAGTACGCTCTTATCGTTATCGTGCAAGGCGTGCTCTTAAGTAAAGCGCAACGGAAATGCAACAGGCGTGGCGAACGCGAGGATCGTGCACAGGTGAACGATAACGAGGTGAAACGATGGACGCGTGCTACACCTGACCGGGTCCGATCAGGCTGGATTCGTTAGGATCGTGCTGTGAGTACGGACGGAACGATACCGAGAGGTCTATCGAACACGGGTAGCAGAAAACGTAAATCGAGGCCGAGAGAAGCTAACCTCACGACCCGTCTTCGATCGTCGCATTAAATAATGGTGCTGTATTGTGGCTGACCTCCGTTAAAGGGGCGAAGGCCCATGTCGGGCCCGCTGTGGTGCATGTGCTGCAGTATCACCACGTCACCGTCCCGGATCCCGTGGTCCTTCAGCGACTTCTTGTCGTTCATCATCGGCAGACCGTTGAACGCGATCATCATCTCGTGGACCGGCACGTTGCACTCGACCTCGCACAACGCCTTGAAGTTCTCCAGCTCCATGTCCTCGGACACGTCCAGGACGAAGATGTCGTCGCTGAGCGTGGTCACCGTCACCTTCATCGTGCCTCGTTCGTCCTCTGGCTGTTCCGGCGGCGGCTCTGGATGGCTCGGCGGTTCGGCCGACGCTAAGGGAAAACGAGAGTAGCTGGCCGGATGGCGGGGTATTTCGATGAAAATTTTTGGGCCGCTCTCCTCGTACACGGGACGACCGTACGAAGAGCGGCTACTGGATGTAAACAACAACCCAGCTCAGCGAAAATACTGGCTGGCCTCGTTGTACGGCCCGAAGGCCACCTCGAGTTCCTCGAGATATCGAGGCGAGCTTTGGCGGGTCGCCGCATTTCCTGACCGCGAAAATTTGAACGGCGTACGTGAATAGATTTGGAAAATCCTCCGAAACGCTTTCCGCTTGCAATTAGTATTGTTGACGATCCGAGGGATCGACGGGTATTTAAATATTGTGGCACTCGCGGAAATAGACAGTAGAAACGAAAATGGAAATGTAAAAGACATTCGCCCTCTGTTTTACCTCTGGGTGTCATTGGAAAAGCTCGGTACGCGTTCGAGTTAGTAGAGGGCAGCCGTGGTGCTTTTAGGCAAATCTTGGAAATTACTGGAACCGACCAAATACCAAATGTTTGTTAGACCCCCTCCAGCCCCGGTATCAGCAAAACAGGTGGTCAGTTTGTTGGTTGCGTTATCGACGATCTAACGAATCTCGTGCACGCACAATCGGCCCATCAAACGCCCCATAGAAAACATTCAGATCGGCGAAACGATACCGCCGTCTCCCTTGACCGATGGATCTCTATCTTGATTACAGGGAGCAGCCCGTGCTATCAATAATGTCCCACTTAGCGCGTTCATTTTTCCCTAAGAAAATTATGCGCCATTGTGCGATCGTCTTGTCCGTTCGCCGCGA
Source organism: Nomada lathburiana (assembly GCA_963667235.1). NCBI lineage: Eukaryota > Metazoa > Arthropoda > Insecta > Hymenoptera > Apidae > Nomada > Nomada lathburiana. The sequence goes on along the minus strand of OY763899.1, from coordinate 20,187,060 downwards.
ATAACAATTTATGGGCTGGGCATGGTCTCGCAGGCATCCGTCGCAGTAAAACACTCTAAACGCTGACGGGGCCATCTCGTTGTCGGATTAATGCCTCCCGGGTAAATTTGTGGACGGGGTGAAAATTAGCTCTCGAAAGTGAGTCGTTTACGAGTGTTTCGCGATAAGGAAAATCGATTCTTGGGGAGGAACAGAGCGCGAGGTAACGGTGGTGCAACGAAGCATGGAACGTTCCGGCGGGGGATGGATGCCCCCGTGGAGGGCTCCGCCGCGAGTACGCCGCAGGGGGTGGGCATCCCCCACGTACCGGAAACGGATGCAAAAGTGAATATTAGACAGGTGGCTCGAATTTCGTGCCGGACAGGCTGATGGTTAAATTAACTCACGATTTCGACGATTCGCTCGATTACTCCCACGGACAGATGCGTGGTAAATATTGTGCAAGGTGTGCGTACTCAACGTTCTGTGCCGCGTTTTCCTTTTTCTGTCTTCTTTCTTCGGTTGCTGCGCGGCAAACGAAAATCGAGCCGCGTTAAAGGTATTAGAAAAATTCACCGCGAGCCCAAGCGTTCGGTACGAAACGTTTCCCATAGACGATTCATTAGATGCCACATTCTCCTGGAGGGTGGCGTATCAATTGTAACAGGAAGATGAATCGGGGTTGGACGCAAATCGATTTCACACGACCGCTGCGTATAAATTAATAGACACTTAGACGTTTGGTTACGGTTCGAGTGGTCCCCCGGATGGGTCCAGGGGTTGTACCCGGCTACCAGGTGTTGGACATGGGTTCGCGGGTGCTAGGACGCACCGTGGAGAATTGATCGTGCCCGGGGGTGGGTTCCGGGTTTTATGAACTCCGGCCATCGCATTCGAATAATTACACAACACCGGCGACACTCGAATTATTTTTACGCCTATTCCTTTCCCGTCCAAGTGTTTATCTTTCAATTCGGATCGTGAGCGCACGTGCCCGGGGATTTCGCCATTTAAATCCGATCCCCTTTTGGTTATCTTTCGATCTCGAGGATCGAAAATCCCCGCCCCACAATGGATCCGTTCGAGTCCGTATTTTTCCTTTGGATTAAACTCGGACGGGCCGCGGTTCGCAATCTATAAATTCGATTTTCGGACTGCACCTGCATCGTCCACCATTAAAGATACATGCACAAGTCGTATCTGGTTCATCGTTCGACGAAACGAGTATTCAATACGCGTGTACCGTTCTATCCACGAAAATATCTGTTGCACAAAACTGTAATATCCCGGCCGTGGGAACGGAACAAATTGTATCCTAGATTTCCTGTAAAACAACAGATGGAGGATATAACTCATCCCGATAGGACGAACCCTCTTAATTCGTAGCGTGTGGACTGTGCAGTCTCTGCGCGAACACGTTCACCGTGTTTTCGTGGAAAATCGATAATTGCCTGTGCTTTATGCCCAACGCGGGATCAAGGAATGCCGCCCGACGCGGTTTTCACGTTTCAAAACAAATATTATTCGGTAGCGTCGTTTCGAGCGTGCGTCCGAAGACCGTCTACGAAGAGAGCATTCGATGGAATTAGATGTGTAACGGGGAAAGAAATTGGGGGCACGTGTCGTGCACGTGCGGTAGGAAACACCGCGGAAGGGTTCACCGTGGGGGTTAACCACTTCTGCGACATTTGGCCCCCGCGCCTGGGTGGCATATAATTATGCGGTCTGTAACAGGTCCGATGTGATTTCTGCTGTATTATTATCCTGCGTGTAAGTAATATTTGATACGCGAACAATATGCTCGCTTTTGTAACCACGTGTCGCGTGGGAAATACTATTTCTCTTTCAACCCCCGATATTTCGAGGGGGAAAAGAACGCGAAACATCGAGCGCAGTTCTCGTCGAGTGTTTCGCGGAATTATCAAACCTCTCTGCGCTGCGTTACGCGAAGGAAAAGTTCCAAGGAAAAGTTCCAACAACTATTGGATAACACTGATAGATAGTGAAAATCGTTCCGGTCGCCCTTCTTCGAAGAATTACCCTCCCCCGCGGTTAACGCGAATCCAATTGCGTAGACGCCACCATCGGTGTGCGAAATTCGTCTCGCAAATCCGCGAGGTATATTCGCGAGTTTATCCCCGAGCCGAGAACACCGCGGTGTTCCTTATCAGATCGATGAAGAGGCGGAACCGACGGCCTGGCAATAGGGGTAGACCGGCTTCGCCACTGGCCAGCTCGACGAACGGGGATGTGGCCGAGCCTTCAACCCCGGGAATGGCTTCCGCCTTCCTCCCGTTTTTCCCTGCCAGTTTCGACGGGGCACCTGAGAGGTAGTGCTCGTCCGCAGTTCCACATTAGCACGTTAACGGTTCAACACCTCCGGTGACGTCGTTTCAACATCAAATGTGACATCGGGTCGCGTCGGTGGATTACCTCTCGGCGAGGAGGAACGGGCAGCGGAGAAGCGATGACAATCGTCCGGTTCCCCGGTTGCAACGTGGTTCATTCGAGTGCACCGTGCCGGCGTTCCTCGTTGATTCGCGACATGACGGATCTCTGATAAGCGGCCGGGACAAACCCAGGACACGTGTCCCGATTCCCCAGTGGCACGTGTGCACGCGTCGAGAGGCCGCGTGCCGCGTAGACGGTATCGGCGGATCACCGGAACGTGGTCGAGGGTACCTGAAATGGACCCGGGCGTAAATTCCAACGCAAACTGCGCGCCGATCCCGGCGCTGTTGTAACGAAGTTCAACCCTCGCGAAGAGGATCCCGACTGACGCGCCGGCCACTTAATTCATGCGAGAGAATCGGTGGTAACGAGGACGACGTAAGAGTAATGCAGTAAGGGTAGGTGGCGCGCACCGAACGTATCTAGTCACTTTACCAAAGATATACGCGGGTGGAACGTCCGCGAATTCGTTCGAGCGAGGAAACGGCCAAAAAGACACCGGGTTCAAGATGTATTCCATGGACCATCTCGAGTTGGACATGATGAACAGGCAGTACATGTACGAGGCGCACAGTTTCCTGGGGAATCCGGCGATCCCGGCGATGCCGCCGCACTGCGGCGCGCCGACCACGGCCACCCTGCCCTCGATACAGTCGCAACTGGCCTCGCACCCCGCCGGAAGCACCGGTAGCACCAGCGGCAGCGAAATTTACCTGTACGATGAGAACAGCAGCGACAACGAGAGCGCGTACAGCAGCGACCAGGAAAATCACGCCAGAGAGTGAGTATACCGCGGACCGTGGCCGACATTTCCCTCCACGTTTCATGCGAAGTAAGCGGGACGATTACTTCCAGACGGGGTCAGAACAACAGACGCAACGGCGCGACGGGGAAGAGCCCGAGGCAGGCGGTGCAGCAACGGCAGGCCGCCAACATGAGGGAGAGGAGACGCATGCAGAACATCAACGACGCGTTCGAGGGGCTCAGGGCGCACATACCGACACTGCCGTACGAGAAGAGGCTGTCCAAAGTGGACACGCTGAAGCTGGCGATCGGTTACATCAAGTTCCTGAACGAGCTGGTCAGGGCCGACAAGGGCAACGATCCTCTGTCCGGGAACGGCGGCCTCTCGAGATGCTCCGGTCGCGACGACACCAAGAAGGTCATAGTTCGTGGTGAGGCCGATACCGATCGACGAGACGCGCATCTTTTTCAATGTACACCCCCGTACGCTCCGGCGGGCGATTCGAGGTTGCTAATCGGTCGGCGCGTTCATTTTTTCAGGCAGCGAGGGGAACCCGTTCATTTTCCATTCGCTGTCCTGGTCAAGGAAGTCGGACATTTCCCCGAATGGAACGATGTACGCGAAAGTGTGGACACCGGAGGACCCGAGGACCACGAAGAACGGCTCGACGTTCGAGTAATCCGGCCGGGCCTCAATTGTCGTGCCGCGTGTTATTTAGTATCTAAGAACGAACACTTCTAGTCACGATTCCCGTTGCGCCCGGACGCGAATCGTACCGAACGTATTTTCTACGACCAACGCCGGCCAATTGTTTGTCACCGTGCGATTATTACTGATAAGGCGGCCACCAGTATTATTAAACGATTGCTCGTTGCTGGCGATCTTTTCTAGTCTCTCTCTCTTTCTCTGTGTATAGGTATTGGTTCTGCAACTTTCGGACAGAATTTACGATTGTACATATGCGCGCGGGCGATTCAAGTAATTTGTACGAGAACAAGAAACCGAACGACCATCGAAACGGTTGCCGGTCGAGCCAAATAAAGTAGGTCCTTCAAGTATCGGCTCAACTTTATTCAAGCTCGCGAACCATCACCCCAATGCGTCCGATCACAACTTCCCCTCCGTCCAATGGTTCCTTGCCCGCTGAAGTTTCACGGGGCAATTTGCAATTGCAATTGCGATGCTTCCTGACATAGCTAGAGTTCTCCTGCTTATCAGTGTCCCTTAATTTGTCTCTCGTTTCTCATCGTCAGTGTTTCGCGAGTCCCCGAACATCACCCAGACAATTCCACGGATACCTGGATCTTCGTTTCGCTTCGATTAAAAAATTCATTCACGCGCAACGGGAATTTCGTTCGCCGACGAATAGAATAATCCTTGAATTGCCACGAGACGTTAGCGAACCGCGGGGGCGATCGTCGCGATGAAATGGCGGCTGTACGCCGAATTCTGGTGCACACGCGTGATAGGAAAGGGTGGCTCCGGCGGGCATAGACGAGACGGAGAAGGACAATCGTGGGCGGTACGTCGATATTGCGGCGTCGCGACGTCCTGCGACCCGACGGTAATGGCGACGACGGCTGCGGATCTTCCCACGACGCGGTCCTTCGTTCCCTCTTCGATGTTCCGCCACCTGAACGATCCAAGTGTACAACCTTCCAGGCGCAGGTCCACGACGCGGCTGTCCACGTTAACCCTTATGTTAGCAACCGGGTACCCGGGTACCCATTTCAAGTTTCCTACAAGAATTTTTTATGTTCTGGTAACAATATCGCAAAACCCCTCTGGATCCCCATTATTTGGATGTTTCTACGTCGATATACCAATTTTAAATAAAATCGGTTCGCAATTTTTTTAATTATAAAGCTTTAAACATATTTATACGTCTGTCTGGTAACCGGGTACCCATATAAGAGACGTGATTGTTACGTGTTCTATGCACATAAACATGAACCAATTTTTAACTGAAATGATTTATTTATTTATTAGATTATAATAATTAAGAATTCTGTGGACAATTTCTGCATATTGCTATAGTATTTGCGTGTTTATCACAAATAGGACGGTCGCACTTGCGGCAAGCCTTTCGTGTTTTTCGTCGTTCCTTTTCGGGATCAGCCTGACACATATAACAGGATCCCACGACTTTTTTCCTTCAACTGTTGTCGTATTCTTATGTAGAAGTAGAAGGAATTTCATTTATTTCTACTTGATTGTTTCTCATGCTTTGTATTGCCAATTTTGTGGAAAGATGTCTCATAGTTTGAGCATTTGCCAATCGGTTTCGAATTGTCTTCCCCTAATTGACGTAGAAACACACGACGATTATTTGATTTTCTAGACAATATATTATTATTGATAATGCTTCCATTTTTACAATATAAACTTCTAAAACTTACAAATTATATTTCACAAAAGCACTGTACGTTTCAACTAACTGCGAAGAATCGTGTGTCTCGAATCGAAAACTGAATACAAACTGATGCATATTGGAGATGATCTCCGATGCTAGCTTAAACTTGTTTATATAAATAAGATAAGCATCCCTTCTTTGGTTATGGAACTAGGAACGATTCGAAGAATCAAAAGTCGAAAACTGGACACTTGAGAAACTGGGAGACTTCATAGAAGAGCACTTAAAATATTAAAAAAAAAAAACTGATACTTGATTTCAGTATAAGAATATACATATAATAGATTTGCATAAAATGTTTAAAGCTGCAGCTGTTGAGTTATAGAAATGAAAGTTAACAGTCTCGAAAGAATATAATTTCATATTTCAGCCACTCATTGGCTAAATCGGTTAACTCCACAAAACAAAAAGAAGTCAATTTATTATAAATATAAGAAGTTAAGTGTCAATAAAGCGCTTTAACGATAAAATTTTAACAAATTTAATAGGTGGAATCAACCAATTTGGCTAATGTGCCGATGGAAACATTATGGGGTACCCGGGTACCCGGTTACGAGACAGACGTTGAAATTTCGGTTGCTAACATAAGGGTTAATAAGTGCGAACCTCGTCGCCTTGCACGGTGCAGAAACGAGCCGAGGTTAGGCAACCCGAATATTCAGAAACGTATGAAACATTGCGTACAAGCAAAGTAATACGACCCTGTTTTCCGTTGCGCGCCGTAATTCCGGTTTGAGGGATGAAATCAGCCAATATATTTCTTTTTCGTGAAATATATTTCAAGAACGCTGACAGATATTTGAAAAATGTATGGACAAAAGTTGCCTCGCTTTAAACGAATTCGTTGAAAAACCCTTGATTCTTTTCACTGTTCGTGGATTTTTCACACAATATTTGGACCGTTTATTTTGAAAGTTGTGCAAGTCCGTTTAAAAGAAAAATGAGATATCGCATAATTTCCGATTAATTTAGTGTAAACTTTTCATTTAGAACTAGTAAGAAAAGCAACAAAAAATGGACTTGCACCACTTTCAAAATAAACGGTCCATTTCTTTAGGCGGTTTCGCAGCTGCGATAATGCGATGCAAGTTTCGTTGATAACGTTTTTAAATATATCCCGGTGTTCTTGAGATATTTAAAAATGAGATTTCACCCCTTAAAATCGAATTATGGCACGAACAGAAAACAGGGTTGTATTACTTTCCTTGTACGCAATGTTTCGCACGTTTCTGAATCTTCGGTTTGCCTGAACTTCCTTGTTAGCTTACTGCATACTATATCGTTTCGTCTTGCACCAGTACAACGGAAGCGGATATATTTTTGTATACCCTGTTGGCAATATCAAGTTCCCCTCGCTGTCCGAAAAATGTAAACGAATTGTTGCATTAAAGATGTTCCACGGTGTCGATCTTCCAGCGGCGAACCTCTGCAGGTAAAATCGCGGTGCTTTCCGTTCCGGAAACAGTCGGACTGATCTACTCGAGCAAACTGTATAGTTCACTGGACGAACCAGTGGCAGCGGATGCGCAGCCGAACGTGGGTCGGTATCAGCTGTGAAAACAGCATTGTTTATAGACACCGTGGCACAATGAGGTGTAATTGAATCCATATTCTACCCCGTTGCATGGGGTGCCCCTTTTCTAGAGCTAGCGGAACGCCCCTGGTACCCATGGGGGGGTGGTTGTACTTAACGGTTCGGAAATCGAGGGTGGCAGTCGATTTGTGGACAATTAGGGACGATAGATGCCCCCTCCTTGGCAGGAATTCAAACGGTTTGCACATTTACGGAACGGGTTTGCTTCCAGTGTTCCTTCCCAGCTTCCTGTTCCGGGGCAGCAGGAACCGCGTTCAGCTACTCAACGGGATTATTCTGTTTTATCTCGCAAAATAGGAAACAGTTTTTTAGGATTATCTGCGAGTGGGTGCAGGTGTGTTGATACACCTGCTCTTATCGCCCGACCTCTCGCGCTGTATCGGTTATTTTTCTAATAGTATTTTTATCGCTTATTATTGAGTATCCCCGTCCGATATCACCGACAACGTTCAAACATTGTCCGTGCGTCGTTCCCCTTTGTGTCGCTCCGCCGCGATTAATGGAAAAAAAGATTTGTCAGGCAATACCTGTGTAACTGACAGAGCTACGGGCATCCGGCGGTTCGATACTCATCTGCCCTCCACGCGCGATCGTCTCCTGTGCTTCTTCACAGAGGAATCCGGGCGGTTTATGGGGAGGCGTGAAAGTTCAATACCCGAGGGTGAACCTAATCGGCTCGAACGTCACGGTACCGTGATCCAGTGAAATTCAGCAAACCATAGAATCGCGGCTGCGAACCTCCCCCTTTTCGCGTATCAGAGGCGTATTAAGAGCACCCCCCCTTGTCACGAGGGTCGCACTTGTGTTGATCCTCGCAGCTGGAGTGACACACAAATAAAGTACTTAATTCTCGATTCATGTCGTAATACCGTCCCGAAGCGTTACATTTCTATCAATCTACTGCCGCACGGTGTTCCGGATTCCATTCGTAGAAGAACGATGACGAAAAACGTAATCGGGAGAGACAGTGCAATCGCGACAAGTCCGTGAACGACGTGCTCGCCGGTGCGAAACACGGGAAGGAAATTAATAGTGTAACACGTTGGGACATTGGGGGGGGTCTGTGTGGTTCCATTACGCACCTCCAGCGGGGGGGATACCCTGGGGGTGAAAAAAGAACATCCGTACGGCCCTCGAATCCCTTCTTCCACGGTTGCCAGACCCGTCGAATGAAAATTGGGGCACGCAAATACCGTGGGCAGCTGCACGCGCCCGGAGTGTTGTCTGTCCCAACGAAATCATCGACCCCCCCGTGCATCCCCGTCGGATCACTTTTGTGCTTGTAAGTTGCCCCTCGAGTGTACCCCCGACCGATTGCCGGGCGTGACAATGCGGCACTTGATTCAATTGTCGTTAGCGGCCGGATAATGAAAACAATAACGTCGGTAAACGTCTAATCGGTTTTCCCAATAAGCCGGTATGCGGATCTGAAAATCCGTCTATTCCAGGAAATCCTATTCCCCTGCAGTTTGCAAAAATCGTTAAGAGATTTTTCATTCAGTCCGATCAAATAAATTGGGCGGATCTTGTCTTGCCGATAAGATGGCCTTTTCTTTCTTTTTTATTAGCGTTATTCAGGAATCGCAGTATATCCGCATACTACGGTCTAATATTGATTCGTGGAAGACGAGGTCGCAGGTGAGACTTCCCACGATTGTCGGCCAGCACCGAGGCGAACTCGAGGGATTCGTCTGGAGATACTCGCACCGCCACAGGCAAGGGGACAGTGTCCCCGTCGTTCGCCCGTAGCGAGGAAAATATGAAACAGCGTCGGCGTTCGTTTCGAATTTCTTGTATTACATGCTTCCGTGTGCACAGTTACATTACAAAATCGTATCGCACAATGATAATTCGCATCACCCTCGACGTGGAACGACGTTCGTACGAGTCGCGATAATTTCGGGCCGCGAAATTGTCCAGCACCGTGATTATAAATATCGTCCCATAGGTCGGGGGGATATCCTTGTCGATTCTCGTCCGCCCCTTGCGCTTAAAAAGGCCTCGGTTGTTCCCGATTCGAATGCGCGAATCATCTTAGATGTAAATATAAAAGTGAAACTCTGTTAGGCGTGTCGACCCGTGGCGAAGATCGTTATTTAATCGGCTGTAATTCCCCCTCCCGAAGACAGGTACAACGGATCTTCTCGTTGCAGTATATCCGCGTGGACAGTGTGGGTATTGGTTTTATTAACGGGACGGCGGATGGTCGGTAAATTCGTTTCGAAGACACTGCACTTTGAGAGGAAAACTGAGAGGAAAGAGAAAAGAAGAGAAACCACCGACTCGGCCGGACCTTGCAGGGCTCCGAGGGGAGGAAAAAGGTCGCAGGGGATTTTGCTACGTTTAAACACGTTAAAAAACAATCAGCCTTTTTTCGTTAGAAAATTTTATACCCCCCGTATTAAAACACATATGGCATAATCGCTTGGTATGTTCCTCCCTGTTCTTCATACCTCGTTACGGATACAATGTATGCAGACGCGCGTAATGGAGGGCAGTTCAAAGTTAATCATCCCGCGAAAGTTCGCCAGATTTTTCTTTCTTTCTTTCTTTCTTTAGCTGCTCGTTTCACGCTTGAAAATATAGAAAAGTGTACCGAGAAAGACGCGAATCGCTTTGAAGTATCCTCGCGTTACATCATCTCGTTTCTTTTTACACGCGCGGCTGGCGCTTTCTTTATGCCGTAGGTTGCCCCAAGTAGCTTTCAATTTCTATACAATATCTAGTACGGCGCGGGTCATACTTAAGCGAACCTTGTCCAACGTGGGAGAACCTACGAGCGGATCGAGACAGAAACAGCGTTTTCCTTCCCTTCGAGCGGAACTGTTTTCCAGTTCGCCGATTTCCGATTGCTCGGGGGACACGCGAGAAGTGTCGGTTAATTCACGCAGAAAGATGAAAACAGCCTTCGCAAACGTCGCTCCGATCGTTTCACTCGCTCCATGGATCTCCTTTTCCTTGCTTCACTTTCGCAAATCGCAACTCACCGCGACGCGACTCGATCCGATGTTCAAAAGCGTCCCGGCAAATTGTTCCTGTCGTCTGCGCGTTACGGTCTCGCGATCCGCGGCTGCCGAGACTTATCCGCGACGGATTCGCAAAGTTTTCAGTGCGTTTTCGTCGACGGGATCGCGCGTTCACTTTTCAATTCGCTCGACCGCTACAATTAGCTGGTCAATCGACACGTACTACGATTCTACCACGTCCTTAAGGTGAACGGATCTACGATACGCCTACCCTAAACGCAAGATTTCTGCGTACATAAATATATATATGTACCAAACGATTAAGTTACAACTAAAACTAGAAGCGAACGGAAAAGCCCGATCAATGGGAGCCGCGTTGCTTCTACGCAAAACAAAGGGCGTGGGTTTCGTTCGTTCGTTTTGCGCAAATGCAACGCGGACCCCCGAGGTTTCGGACCTCGGTCGAAACGAAAGTAAATTTAACGAATTTCTCAAGCGGCAGAACCCTCGTCAGTCAGTCCACGGCGGATTAGGAACACAATAATTTATTTGTACACGAATCAAAAGTGAACACAGAATGAACGAGAGCGCAAAGATTCTACGAACGAATGGGAAATTTCGAGCCTCCGCCCGAAATCGAGAAGAGCCCCCGGGGTTCGGAGCGACCAACATTTTCATCAGGGGCAAATATTTCCAGGGGATTTCCGACGGGTTCGTTTGCGAAAATTTGGCACCGGTCCGCTGTGTAAAAATATTCTAGCCGACTGCTCTCTGCTCGTATCTCACTTACACGCTTTGTCCTCGCCTATGATTCACAATTATATCGTTCCCCTACAGAACGATGCATTATCTTAAAACGTACAGCGACACTACACTGAGATAATAAACGCATAAAATATTTCTCATTGGTATAAACGCACTGTTCTTCGTCGACGATAGCAGAACTTTTGTTTCTTCTTGTTCCCCCCCCCCCCCCCTGAATTACGAATATTATTTATAGTATAGACCAGCAACGCCGTGCATTATCGTACACCTTAGAAATCTACGTTCAACAACGAACTCCATACAACGAGAATCCGCCCCCCCCCAATCCCACAATTATGATAAAATTTTTGTACTTGAGACACATCGATTACGCTTGGGCATTTTCGGGTTAAGTACTATAACACGGTGCTCCCTGTTCCGAAGGTGTACGACGATTCGGTGGTTCTATGCTAGACACAATTGACGCACACGACGTATATTCGACAGAATAATGAATTTTATTCACATTGTTTTAGCGAATCGCTTATCCCTGAGTGGCGACGAGTCATCGTGAAAAATTCGATACTCCGTTCGATCTACCACTACGTTATGTTATTATCCCGTACGCAGGCCCCGTTTATTAAGATGTAAACTCTTAACATTTCTGTCGTACAAATGCGACGTGTTTTTTTTTTTTTTTTTTTTATTTTCTCAGACTTGAGAAGGTCCGTATCAAATTTTTTTTCATGTTTTTTTTCCTTTTTTTTTGCTAGCTCAAATCACTCGACGATCCATTTCAATTGTTTCCCGCGCGATCGATGCAAGAACGCGGAGGAACTCCGTAGCCCCCCGCGACGTCGCGTTTCCATTCGAAGTGCGCATAATGCATAACCGAGGCAAAAAAATCATGTACGAAACGCGTGCGAAACATTCTGCAGACATTCCCTTGAACTGTCCGAACGACTAACAAATAGTTCCTCAATCTATTTCACGGCAATTTTATTGGGTGGAAGGCAGTGCTCGAGTCTAAATATACAGTATGCTTCGTATATATATATATACGATTAGAATATACATTGGTACGACCGTGAAACAGATCGGCTACGAGATAATGTACAATTTACAGCACCAGGGAGCGTAGGGCCCTGTCCAACGACGGGTCCGCCCTGGCGAAACTGAGAAGAGGCCGAGGGAAAGGAAATTTCATCGCCGAAGAGGTAAAAAAAGACAGAAGCGACGGAAACGTCTGGGTAAAACGAGATACAAATGTTCCAGCAGACAAAGAAAAAGGAGAAACCGCTGTTATCGTGCCGCCGGACACGCGCCTATCAACCCTTTCTCTTCCCCCTTTCGAAATGTACACATTAACGCCGTAATGATTTTATTGCTATTCGTCGCGGTATATCAACTTACACCCTAAATATTTGTACATCCGCGGATTTACCGTTCTCATCGTTGCGACGCCGATGACGATGCTGATGATGGTCGATGGAAAAAAGGATTGTCTCCAACGTGCTCGACGAAGTGCTATCGAAGAGAGTGAAACGAGAATCTATCTAAATCTATATAGATTGCTTCTTCGTTATAAATTCGCAAGGCCCCTATTGTCGTGTCCACGATGAAACCGATCGCCGGCCGCTTTCGCCCGACGCGAACGACGAATTCCGCCTCGCTGACGGTAGCTAATTCTTAATTGAGCGCGCGGACAAATGGAGAGGGGGGGGGGGGTGTCCGATTGACAAAGATTCACGGAGATCGACACTGATCGACGAGCAAAATATCCTCCCTCTTTACGAACGGCGGCACGCTTGGCTCGGCGACGAGCCGCGTCCGTTGTCGTCGAATCCGCTCCGCTCTTTGTTCTCCATCTATCTTCAGCTGGGCTTCCCCGGGGGCCCGTGGCCGGGCGGAGACGGTCCGTGCGAATGAAGATTGTGAACGCCGCCCACTTGGTTGCTCGCCAGGCTGGACATCGTCGGCTGATACATCGAGGGCATGTAGTTGCTCGACGTTTGCGGCACCGACCTGAAGCAGATGACCCGCCCCCCATCGACTATAAGTACCCCGGGGAGGAAATTGAACGGAGGGGGGGGGGGGGCCGCAAAGAGCGGATTTGGATCTTTCACCTGGGCATTCCGCGGAGAGGGTCCGGCGTCACGGACGAGTTTCTCACGACACCGGAACTGCTGACGGGCGCCGGCGAAACGATGTTGCTGGGCTGACCCTGGTGATACGCGCTGCCGGCGGGGCTGTGTCTGTTCGCGGCGATCGTACAGAAATTAGTATACGCGCAATCCGCACTGTATGTATCTGCGTCGTCGTTGGTCCGCGGACGGGTACGTTACCTAATTGTTGGGCTGGGTGCCACCAACGACGTCCGATGCTGGTACTGAGACAGAGAGGCCGCGGCCGGGGGCGACGGATCAGGCGGCAAACCGTTCTCCAATGTCGCGGAGTGGTTGCTGGAGCTCGAGTGCGGCATGTATGTGTTGTTGACACGAGGCTCGCGACCCACCCGGGGAACGGGAGCCGCGGCACCCGGTGGAACATCGGGATGAGGGACGTTGGGATGCGATGGATTGATCGTGGGGTGTATGTTGTTCACTGCAAGTAATTCGTAGAACTGAGTCTCCACGGGGGATGGCGCGACGCGCATTGGTAACGCGAAGCTCGTGTTACCTGGATGCGAGCTAGGCTGAGTGGTCAGAGGAATGGCGAGTCTAGCGTTCACGGCCAACAGGTGATCCCTCCTCTGCAGGAGACTATTTACATGTTCCTCTAGCCTGAGATTCTCCGCTCTCAATTGGTGTAGGCAGGAGAGCAGCGAAGCGACTGCAAGACAAAACGACGGTTCGAGATGTTCCCTCGGAGAGATACAGCAGAGTTATTACGGTACAACCGGACTGCGGGCATGCACAGATTTTCGACCTCGGATAGATCCCCAAACGTTATCACCGAACCCATGCGAGTAGAAGCGTGTTTTTTTTTTTCCTGCCCGTACACTCACTGTCAAAGTGCTGTGCCTGCTCCATCAGAAATTGGCTTCCCTGCTCCCATTGCCTCTCGAGAAGTTGATCCAACGTTTGCGGTATCGCACCGCCGCCCAGGGAGCCGGCGTTTCCAGCGGTGGCGGCACCGGCAGCGTTGTTCGTCGCGTTGCCGATGGTGTTGCTGGTGGTGTTGAAGACCGAGGAGAACGACGTAGGCGGTGCGCCAGTTTGATTGGACCGGATCTGTTCGCGAGACAAATATAGCATGAACAATTTCGAACGACTGCGCTAGCTAGGGGAAGGTGAACGATACACACGGATGCGATTACTCGACTGTGCAGCTGCGGGCCAACCAAATTGTTCGTCGAATTGCTCGCCTCCGTAAATATCGAATGCGCCTCCAATTCCTGGGACAGGGTGTCCGACATCTTCTGGGCCATCGTCGATGTTGGGTTCAACTGATTCCCCAGCATGTGCGGCGCGCTCACGCCGTTCTGAAATCTGTACGCGTCACGCCAATCAGAACACGTTCAAGAATGAGCAAGGATAAAGGACAAGCCGTTCTTACAATTTGACATCCTTCTCCTCCTTCGGATGGGTGAGGGTAGGCGTGCTGGACGCAGACGGTGTAGGCGTCGTGGATGCAGCGCTGGCGCTTTTTCTCTTCCTTCTTCCTGGCCCGCTGCTGCTCATGCTCTCCGATCCGGGGCTACTTGGCGGGGACTCCTTCACCGTAGGGCCCATGGTGTTCGCAGAGCCAGAGCTGACGTTGCTGAAGTGACCACCGGTCAACGTTGGCCCCTGAATAATGGATGGCACGGTTGCCACTGCGACTGCAGGCGGAGGCGTTTGATGATTATTCCTTCCTCCACGCTTGGACGTCGTCACCACCGCAGTACTGGACACCGATGTTAACACAGAGGACACAGCGGACTGAGGCTGCTGCTGCTGCGGCTGATGCTGAGGTTGCGATTGTCCCTGCGACAGTCCTGGCTGACTGCTCGACGCCCCACGTTTCGGTTTGCGTGGTTTCTCTTGCTTGTCCGACGACTGAGAGCTGAGACAGCAACGAAACGAACGGTTCTTTAATTTATTCATTGAGGGGATGCCTCCCCCTGCGGCCACGAAATATTATTAGGAATTAGTTGCCGCGCGAAACGCAAAACGAACGGACTGGTGTGCGGGGCCGCGAGTAGAAACGCGTTGCTCCTTTCCATCGTTCCGTGCCCTTGAGGGCCCTTCAGGCGCAAGATAAACATAACCTCAAAGTAATTTCGGACCTAGGGAAGAATCGAAAAATTCGCAGAAAAACGGGGCCGAACGCGATAATCTCGTCCCGCTGGGACAGCGGCGCGTTTCGCGTCCCGTTGTAACGAAAGTGAGGTCTGGCCTAAATATATTCTCGCGGTTCGCACGGGCCACGATCCGAACGCACAGATTCAATTCTCGCACTGTTTGTCGGGCATTTCGAACAGCGCGCCCGAATTTCGCCGAAACGACATTACGAATTCCGTCGGAAATTCGTGAACCGCGGGCTTCTTCTACCTGAACAATTTCTAAAAAACACCAGGAGAGGTTAAAAACAAGAATCGTTGTTTATATAGCACGTCAGCCATTTGGGTGCGTTCGGTTTTGGCGGGCAATTCGAACCGCGGCCATGGCGATCGCGCGAACGATTACGTATGCGTCGCGTACGACGCCGGTCGGTTCGCCCGAATATTAATGCCGCGTGCACGTTGCGCATAGAGACGACGATCAAGCCGGTTAGATCCATCGACCCCCAAAACTTACCGGGATCGTTTGGCGGGCGCCTCCTCCGCGATGAACCTCTCCGAACTCGACATGGCACTTGTTCTGGGTTCGGTGGCGGCCGCGGTGGTTATAATGCTCTGCTGCAACTGTTGGTACAGCGTTGGGGCACTGGTCACCACGCTCTGCACCGTGTTCGATAACGACGTCGCGGTCAACGGGACCGACACAACTATGCTATTCGATGTGGTTGTCGGGGATTGGGTGACAACCGACGATTGGGACTGCGTTACTGCCATTATCACAGGTGTGGTAGTCGCTTCGGTAGTAACGGGCACGCTCAACGATTGAATGGGACTTTCAACCTTCAGCTGCGAATACACGGAGATATAGAGACCAGTAAGAAGAACGCGACGCTCGCTATAATCAACCTTTTCACCTTTTTCGTTTTCTCCGGGTCGGTGGTCGTGCTTAAGCTCGTCGCTTCCGTTATGGTTGTCTGTACGTTGTTGTTCGAGACAGCTTGCTGGACAACGGATGTTACAGCAACCACAACCGAACCGCTCGCCTCGGAGCTGACCGATTGATTGGAATTTTCGTTCCCTATTACCGTCGGCGTTCGTGCTCCAGTCTTTCTCTTTTTGTTATGGCTCGACGTCTTGTTCGACGACGAGGAATTCGATTTCGTTTGGCCACTGTTTTTGTGGCTGGAACCCGAGTTCGACCCGGCTTTAATCGTCGTTGGGGTCACGGTCGCAGCGGTTGGTCCGGTTCCGTCGTGTCCGAACACACTCTCCGACTGGGTGACGATCGTTTCTACGAAGTTGGAAGTTGTGAATTTACTGGAATTTGTGGCGCTGTCTTTGGGTGTATTTCGGCCGCTGCTGCTTTTGTCGTCAGCAACGCCATTTATTTCTAGACTCGGACTAGTATTGGATTTGTTTTTAGAATTTGTAGCGGATTTGGAACTTGAACTCTTTCGTTTACCACTTGACGAAGATTTAATCGGTGTTTCTGCTTCCTTTTCAGGAGACGAGTCTGACGAGCCATTATCAGCGGGGATTGGCTTGTAAGGTGGTATAGTTTTAACGTTACCACCTTTTTTCTGAAAATTAAACGGAACGTTTTCTGTGACAACAGATCGATCGAGCTGGCGCTGGCGATTCTGGTATGGTGTTGGGTGTATGCTAACCAGTTTCGAGTAGTGATGCTGACAATATCCGCAGTATTTAACATTGTCCAGATAGTTGCCAGCCTCTTCGCAGAGCAAGCCAAGAGCCTGAGCGCATGTAACATGAAATTGCTGCCTGCAGCCAGTCTTGTTGCATTGCATACAGGCTCCCACATTTGCTCTACTACCTCTTCCTTGTTCTTCACAAATGTAACACGACTATAACAATGATAGTCCTCTTACATCTTTGCATCGCTCATTAGGAATACCATTATTAATAAAGAAAATATGATTAAGGGCTTTACTTTACTAAATCTTTCTGACGGTATTAGTTGTAAAATAATTGGCTCCATTGTTGTCACATTACCAAATCTAACTTCTGGTATATAGAGGGCACAGACCACGTGGGCCCATCCTGCCTGATCGGTCCTCTTAAGCGCTCCATCGCGGCTTGGGCACAATTCACAGCGCTGCAGTCATTCAACAACGACTTAAATGATCGATGCTGCACAGTATTTCTAACGCGTTCAACTTACCACACGGGCACTGCGTTCCTGCGACTCGCACTTCCTGCAGTACCATGGTCCCGTCGGTACCGTGACAATACCGTAGCAGGCTGAAACAAAAATCCACCGGCATTCTGTATTCCCAATCTGACTGCAGCCAGCGCTGCGCTTTTCTGCGACACGCCGCCACACCGCAACGAGAAACAGACCTTGGTGTACAGCAACGGTGCAGCCCTGTCCATCGCAATACACTAGCGGATTCTCAGTCCAACCCCTCTCGTCAGAACACACGCAGCACCCTCCAAGCATCTCCTTCATGCTGTGCTCCAAGCAATTCGGAAGACGAGACTAGCATGAGGAGCTAGGCGAACCAGAGGCTACGATAGGGCAAGAGATGGCTTCTCTTTCGCAACTGCATCCTGGCAATCGTTCGATCCTCGGCCCGTTCGTTTCCTAGCTGAGCTTCCCGATGCCCGTGCACACGCGTGACGCATTCAACGCTGGAATCGTGGCTGGAATGTGCGAACCCACGTTGCCTGTCACACGAAACGATCCGCGCAATGTTGCAACACGATGCCGCGTCACCGAGGCCACACAGATCCACCGTGTACCGTCCAGTTCTCGCGAGAAATCCTCGATTTAAATGGACGCGGATGGTTTGTTATTTACCACGGCTCTCTATTTGTTTCGCTGGACGGCCATCTTATTTTGTTGTCGCGCCTGCTTACACACAGGCATTCGCGCGATCTGCCGCGAAAACGGGGAAGCGTGTTCGAAAATGTGACACGAACTGGCCATGCTGGAAATTCATTTTCCGCCGGCCGAGGAACCTGTGCGATCGGTGTCGTCGCACTCGCGCGGCCGAAGGCTGTTCACGTTATTCCCTGGCAAGCGGGTCGTGAAAAAATTCGTCCGGCGGCTAGAGTCATGGCGATGCGTCAGACGCCGACGTCGAATTGACCCGACCACGGAGCTTATTGAAACGTAGGCACTTACTTGAGAGTCACGCTGATGAGAATTAGTTTTCGGCTTCGGATTCAAGTTAAATGTCCGTTTCGTGGAATAAATCGTGGCCGTCAATGAACGCGATGCGCTCGCGTCCCACGCGTACACCGGCCAATCAGAAGCCAGGTAAAAGACTCGGCTACGAATGCCAGCTGCCTAGTATTTACGGGAAGTTCATTGAAAGCGGGACCGACGATCGTAGAACGGAAAACGTGTACGGCGTAAAATACTATATTTCTCAGTCGACGAGGAAAGAGGTTCGGATAGGTCTGAATGATTGCAGAGCGCATCTTGTGCGAAGAGCAAAATCGAAATCTACGAGAGCGAAAGTGGGTAGAATTTTCGCTCAGGTTAGAACGAAAATGGTAAGGTAGAATTTTCGTTTACCGTTTCTCCGGCACGCGCGATATCGATCTAAAAATGGAGCCCACCAGCGATCTGTACACCATCGAGTGGGCCACGCCGACCGACGTGCCAGAAATATTATCGTTCATGCACGAGAATTTCGATAAGGAGGAGATCATGTTGAAATGCCTGCGAGATAACGAGTACGCGACGACGGATCTGGCGAATTCGATGAGACTTGATCACGAGCGATTGTTACGAGCGATCATCTCGTTCTCGCCGTGCGTTCTGGCGGTGGAAAAATCGTCGAAGAGAATTATCGGCGCGAACCTAATGATAATCAGCGAGAATCCAAAGTTCAATTCGAACGAAGGTGGAGTCGCCGCGGCATTCAACAACAATCCCCCGACGACCGAAACGATGAAGCGCTATTTCAATTATTTAGCCGAAATCGGCGAGAGCGCCGACGTGTACGGAAAATTTCCACGCGCCAAGAGGGCGGTGGAGTTTTATGCAGTTGCCACCGATAAGCGTTATCGACGAATCGGTATCTCGAGAGCCCTGATGGCTGCAGGAATTTCCCTCGCGAGGGATACCGTTCAACGCGTCGATCTGATATTCGGTGTTTACACGTCCCTGTATTCGAAAAAGGCGGCGGAACGCGTTGGACTGAGAAGCATCATGGACGTGGACCTGTTAACTTACAGGGACAGCAACGGACGGGTCATCTTTGAAGACGCACCGCCGCACAACATTGTCTCCGTTATGATCATGGAAGTTGAATAAACTCGTACCGCGCAGAAATGAATTCCAATTTTATTTCGACCCTGTCCGACACCTGGTTGTATATATATATATATAATAAAAAGAAAGAAAAAAAAACAGCTCGAATAGTTTCAATCGTATCGACCAATAAAACATTCCTCGTCATAGGAACATTCGTTCGCGCGATACCATCATTGAACACGATATCAGCCTGTTGCACCACCTGCATTATGCACATTACGACGCGGGAACTAACCGCGTTTATATTATATAAAAGACCCGCGAACGACGAGTAAAGCACTGTGCGCCGCGGTTCAATATTAAATGGACCTACACGACGCTTCTAATTTTAACGAGCTCGGGCTGCATCCTCGAGGGGCATAGTCGGGACTCGTCGAAATTCGGAAACTGTGATACAACGGCCGGATCGATTTCGATCGTAAGTAATTTACTCGCCTTTACGCGACGAACGCAGCAGCGGGGCGTTGCGGTTTCGAACTCAATCGAGGAATATTCATTTAGGCGTGGCGGTAACTTATAAATTGTCGATGAACAATTTCGACGTGATATGTACATATTTGCGGTCAAGGGGCTGAGACGCATCGTTCGTTCAGTGTAAATTTCTCGTAGAGGCTCGAGCTCGCGACCTGGGACAGTTTAATAATCCCGTACGAAACGGGGGTTGGCTCTATTAACCCTAGATCGGGGCGCATTGGAGTTCACATTTTTGCGAGCTGTCCGCGGGGTGAACGAATTCATCTCCGATATATACGCGACATGTAACATCGCGCGATGCCCCCGCAGTTCACTGACTTGCATCTCACGTTTCCCAATCATTATCTGCCATTGTGTCGGGCATAATGGGTACACCCGACCCCGAGGAATGCGCCGGTATCTTCACGCCTCGTAAATATTGCCGTATCGACCGCAATAACAGTCCGACCGTTCCGAATCGGTCGAATTATCCGACAGCTGAAATTCGCCGTCGCTTCGCATCGCTAATTTGCACGGTTCGCGCGTCGCGCACAAGTCGAGCCCGATAAAAACTCGAGGAAGTTGAACGTACGAAAGAATTAGATAATACGGTTGAGCCGCGCGGTCGTTCGATGTGCTCGTCGCGTGTAGAGGACAGGCTTTATATTCCCGGCCGGGCATCGGATCGTAGTCAGTGTAGCGAGGTACACAAGCGTCAACGGATATTGCTGTCGAGATGAGGTGAGAACAGAGCACATGGAATTATACCGCGACTATTTTCTCGACGGTGTTTCGTAATGAAAGTTCGTTGTTGAAAAGAATAATTCGATTCGACCGGTATCCAACTGAGCGGGCGTCGATTTACAAATTTTGTTAGAATTCGAAGGAGCATGTCGCCGTACCGTGTATGGGGCTCCATAGAGGACGGGAGCATCGAGTTCGAGTCGCTAACGGACGAGACACTGGAAGGAGCCCTGAACGTCATAAGGAAGAGCTTCTTTGTCTGCGAGAACGTGTCGAAGGGCGTCGACTTGACGTCGGAGCCCGGCGCGTCGAAAGAACTGGAGGAACTCTGTCTGAACGCCGCCAAGGACGGAGTCAGCGTGGTGGCCGTCGACGTGGACAGCGGGGACGTCGTAGGGGTCGCTTTCAACAAGATACAAGTAACCGATACTGAATTATAAATATAGAAAACAAACGAAAAGTAACGGTTCCGCCTCGTTAGGACACGTGGAAGTACAGCGAACATTGTTTAGGTACCGAACGGGTCAACGGAGAAGAGCGCCTTCGAGATATTCAGTGAGAACTGCAAGCACGAGTCCTCGAGGGCACTCGTCGACTTCATGACCAACGTCGACGGCAGATTGAACCTGTTCAAACACTACAACACCGACTGCATCCTCGAGATTATGTTCCTGGCCACGTCGCGGGACAAACAGAGGCGTCGTATCGGGGAGGTGTTGGTGTCCTCGTCGATAGAAGTCGCGAAAGAGTTGAAAAAGGGGAACGCCGCGAAGACACCGGTCACGATCAACGGCGACAACGTCATAGAGAATGCCGGGGCGGTGCCAAATCTAGTGTCGGCGATTATGACGTCGAATTATTCGCAGAAGATCGCCGCGAAGTGCGGCTTCGAGTGCCTAGTTTCCGTCGGATTCGAGGAGTTCCACTTCAACGGGAAGACGTTCAAAGAGAGGATAGGAAACGAGCACCCGAACTGCACCCTGGTAGCGAAGAGATTGTTTTAGTGAATTTAAATAGACGCGCGAACACGCGCTTTGTTCCGGGACGGTTGTATGTATTAGGTGTTCGACGCGTGCACACTTTTCTGTATTGAAATGAACCCTGGCCACGTGCGCCAATTGTCCCCGTCGTTTGCAAAGTATGTACGTAACACTGGACGTGCTCGTTTGCCAGATTGCACGATAGGCCACAATTGGCGAGCACGCGATAAGAATACGCACGGAATATTTGCTGTAGAGTCGCGGCAATTCGTCGGTAGATAAAGGCTAGAAGCGTGACTTCCGTAAACACGCAGGGCCAGAATGTTGTTCGACTGTTGTACGCTGAGAAGGGTGGCTTTGCAATAAAAATTGTCGTGTTCGCCGATTCCGTCGTTGACAAAAGAAACAAAAAAAAAAACACACATAATACTCGCGCGAGGCAGCCGAGAGCGTTCCAATTGCAGCGTTCACAATTTACGCGATATTACCGAGAGTGCAGTCTCGGCGCGCATTAATTGGACGCTTAAAAACCGAGCGGCGGCCGCTTATCAAGACACTGGTGCTGCACAAACAGAGAGATCTGGATTCATTGTGCCATTGTAACTGCAAGCGGCAAGAAGCGTTTTCCCCGGTTAAACTCTAGTTCAGCGGGCGTTTAATCATCGAAATTAAAGTTTCGCTTGTTCAAGAACACACTTCGTACACTATTTCCGTTCGACGGTCGGCTGCGTCGTCCACATCGTTAACCATGGCGTTCACCGACGAGGATCTGGAGTACAAACTGCTGACCAGGGACATGGTCGACGCTGCCCTGCAGCTTCAGACCCGAACGATGCGCCAGGAGAATCTGGCGATAGGCGTGGGCATGTTTGACGAGCCGGGCGCGCCGGAAGAGATGAGCCTGGTCTTCAGGGAGGTCATCAAGGATGGCGCCACGCTGATCGCCGTGGACCGTAACACGGGCGAACTGGCAGCGGTGGCTTTCAACGCGATTCACGTACGTTCTCGATTTTTTTACCGATACAATCGCCTGGTACAAATTCTGTGGAACATTGCCGTGCGTTTTGAAGGGCAGACCGCGAGCAGGCGAGGGGGACCAGCCGCAGATGCCCGCGGGGAAGAGTTTGGGGCATCGAACGTGCCGCGAGCTGATCAAGTTCCTCGATAACGTGAGTGGGTCTCTCAGATATCGGCTGAATTGCCTCGTTTAAACCTCAATTAGCTGGCGGCCTTTGCACGTCGCGACGGTTTTAATTGCGAACAGCGAGTTCCTCGCCGTTCGCCAAGGCCGCAGATATCAGAATTATCAGAATTATTAGAATCATTCGAATTCGACCTGATGGCAGATCGAGGGGGCCGTGGACGTTTTCGAGAGGTGCGACGCGGACGCAGCCATGGAACTGTTCTACCTCGCCACCGATCCCCGCTGCCAGGGCCGGGGAATCGGCCGTCGTATGGTGCAGAGGTGCGTCGAGTTCTGTCGCGGGCTCGCCGACGGCACCGCGACAAGGGTCACGATCGATGGAATCGCGCTGAACAGGCACGCGCCGCCGCAATTTATTTACGGCGTATTCGCGTCGAATTACAGCCAGAGCATCGCGGACAAGCTGGGCTTCGTGTGCGTGAACGAGGTCCCGTACGATGATTACACGTCGGGGGGCGCGAGAATGTCCGAGAGGATCGGGGCTGTTCACAAAAGTGCGAAGCTGCAGGTCCTGAAGCTTTAAACAATTTCTCCGCGCCCCCCTACGGCTGGCGAGAGGTATCCCCGACGAAGGTCTCAAGGGGCAGGGGTAATGGGATCATCGTCAGGTGAAGTATGTACGGTCGGGGTGCCGAAATGATAGCTGAGCAACAGTTGAAGGAACGCGTGCTCAATTCGCTTTAGACGCAACGTTGCTCGTGAATGGGTCTGTGCCTCGATCAAAATATTCGTAGCCACGTTAGGGAGTGGGGGGGAACAGGTGTGACCAGTGTTTACGCACGGGGTCGTAACTGCGTACACGCGGCAGTCGCGCCGCGTCATTGCCGCGGAAAGGTTTGTTTCGGGAGGTGAAATTCGTCGCGGGATACTTCCCATGGGAAAATGATCGTCGTTGATAATTGCTGTTCTCTATTCTTACGTCGGATTGCAGGGATCGAATCCTGCAACGCGTACTGTGCGTTCGCCGAGAGTCGGCGAGTGACAGTTTACGCTCTCACACTGCTGCTATCACGTGAGTTGCTGTTATTGGCTGAGGACGGTGACAAAGGTCCATGATCAGCATATCGAGACAGAGTGAAATAGAATGATTCCAAAGCATTGGCGTAGCCTCAGGAAATCATTCAATTTCTTAATACATAGTATACACTTTGATTGGGAGGCTACGTCAATGCTCTAAAGTCATCATTCTATCTCACTTTGTCTCGATATGCTCGTCGTCGTTCTTTGTCACCGTCCTCAGCCAATAACAGCAACGCACGTGCAGCGGCCGAGTGAGAACGCAATATGCTGTCACTCGCCATCTCTCTGCGAACGCACAGTACTTCCTTCTTCCGTCTCGCAGCAATGAGAGAACGAGCGCGCTACTTTTTTTTACACAAGTATATATATATATTTGCACGTGTACGCATCAATACATTTACAATCGTGCGGACAATCGTCAAAGTGTACCGAACGTGTTGAGCTGCAATTATGAATCCGGACGATAACGACGGCAAACGTAGTTATACGCGGTGTGTTCATTTCCGTTGTTCGACCGCCCCGTCGCGATTTGAGCATCGAGAGCAGTCTCGTCGGGAGGGTTGCGCGAGATCTCACGGCAGAAAGAATGCACCTGCTGGTTTCATTGAAACCGTCGAGCTCGATAAGAGCAAACGCGAGATGCCGGACTCGTCCGGTTCGCGGATTCCATCTTCCTGCGTGCCAAACGAATTCTGCACCCAATTTCCCAACTCATTGCAGAATTAATTTGGCAAACCGAAAGCCGCAGATTCTACTCCGCCCGATCTACGAACGGAAATGTAATAGTTAACGTTGTTGCGCCCATGGGGAAGACACCCAGTATAAATATATATATGTATATATTGATACATGTATGTATACATATATTGTGTATATTATATACGGCACTGCTGATCGCTGGTAAATAGTTTTACAGGTTTTATAAAGCGTCTGTCTTGAAATAGGTGCGAAATCTCGCGCTCCATATCATATTGTTTAGCATGTCGTGCGATAGTTTCACCAGATCGTACTGACGGTCGTCTTAGAAAAATATTCAACCGCAACTAACCAGATGAATACAACAATATTATCTCGTAACAACTGCGTCAGAAGCATCTAGTGCAGCATAGTTTCCGATTTTTCTTTTCTATCTTGCCTCCCCTTATCTGGCCGGTTTCGTAACGCACAGTCAGTCGCCCCGCGGTAGAAAAATAAATTACTATCAGAAGCCAGCGAACGGACCTGTTGTGCAGAGTGTATTCGTCCTTGTACCGTCGACATTCGATAAGAACGGCGTTGCGCGACCGAACAACGTCCTCGTCGCGTAATCGGGATGCAACGTAAAAGGGCCGACCAGGTACCCGCGACGCACAGGTAACACAGCGAGTCATTGCGCTTAATTGCTGCGACAATCGTTCGATGAAAGCGAGGTATTTGAAATCGGCGCCGCTCTCATTTGTCGCGGACTGCGCGTTAAAATTCTTTCGGTCCCGTGTAATTAAGAACGAAAAAGTCTGCCGGCCGAACCGCGCATCGTTCCTGACTTTGAAACGGTTTAGAATCTCACCTGCGCGTGTAATCAATTAATCTACGAATCGAGATTTGCTAGCTGGTGTTCTTGTGAGTGTGTAACACAATCTATCTTAATATATGTATATATATGTATGTATTTGTGTACACATGTACTTACGAATATATAGATGCTAGATTAAATACTGCGGCTATATAGGATAATGATATATTGGTATGTACTCTGGTTATTGTTTCTCGCATTTTGTCGTCTATCATTGCAGTTGCTAATGACGGAATTGGTATACGAGTTACCACACCGTGCCGATTTCATTCGCTGTTTCTGAAAACGAACGAACAAACAATATCGTACGAAACATCGCTATGCCAACGACACCATACAACTTTCATTCGATTATTTATTGTTAGTGTAAAAAAGTCTTGGACGTATATAGCTTCTGTCGTAGAATACGATTGACACAATTTCCAACAACGAATATTACTCTGTCGCCTACTGTTACAACAATCTCGACCATCGCCAACAACAAAACTAAGCGCAAATCGTGGCACCTAGTTACGTGTGCCCGCTACCGTTACAACAGGACTAATTAACACAGTACTTATTATCTATCGTACACCGCGAGTCAACCGAGACTCGAACGATCCTTTGGCACAAATCATTGTCCCTCACCTGGCCACCTTCGACGCGTCACTTTTTTGATTTCACGCGATAAATCTTTTCTCCTTTTTTGGGGGGATGGGGGGATTTACGATTGAGTCGCAGGGGTTTCTCTCCGCTCGAGGAGAGAAGGAGGAGCGGGGATAACGTTAACGTAGAAAAGATTTGTCCTATCGGGGCTATAAAAAAGTGTTCCCCCAACAGTTGCGCTGAACTCTGTCAACGATTAAATTAATGGGTGCACAGGGCTTCGGAATATTTATAACGGAATGTATAAAAAAGGGTTGATACACGGTACACGCTCGAGTTCATGACTAAACAAACCAACGTTCGCTCCGACTACACGCGAATGCGTTTTACCGCGTTCGATTTGTCAAGTAAAAATTGCACGACAACACGCATGCAAACTCTACGCTTACGTTGCACCTGTAATACCGAAATCTGCTTTCTCTGTCGTTCGCAAAGGTGCACGTGCTTGTTACACGTACACACGGAGCAGACGATCACAGAATGGCTGGACACGAGACACCAGACATGGAGCTGCATCGTTCTCGTCGGTTTCTTGCGCTACTATAATAACGTTATTACTATACAATTTTCAGGTTGTTTCCGTTCAGCATTGACTTCGCAAAATATTTCCTGCGCGACATGTCGTTCATTCACTCTTCGTCCGCACACGTGCTCCGTCGATTAAGTACAATTCGGACGTCCTCCCGAAAATACGAAGTCCGTCTCGTTGTTCGAAATAAAATTGTAAATCGTTAATAACGTTGCGCGGCTAGACGGACGTCGACGGCTGGCGAATTACAATAGGAAACGTCGATCGCCCTTCTCCGTTCTTTCTGTCTTTCTGTTTCGTACAGAAGTGACGATCGATATTATCGCCCCTCCTTATCAGCGACCGTGCACAGGAAACTTTTCCTCCGGCGTACGCAGAGGAGAAGCATCTT
Organism: Nomada lathburiana; assembly: GCA_963667235.1. Classification (NCBI taxonomy): domain Eukaryota; kingdom Metazoa; phylum Arthropoda; class Insecta; order Hymenoptera; family Apidae; genus Nomada; species Nomada lathburiana. The sequence continues at coordinate 20,160,098 of OY763899.1, read as the reverse complement.
TGGGGCAAACGCCGTAACACTATTATCAGTTGCCGTTCGACACGAAACGAGGCAAACCAGTTACGAAACGGTAAATCAATGAAATCAGGATCAGCAGCTTAGTGGCGTAACGTTTCCCTTTGATCACGTATCGTTAACAGTTTCGTTCCCCTCCCGTTTCTCGTTCCTTATAAAACGGCCGTAGAAAATCGTTCGTTTCGTGACGATTGGCTGCCGAGGGCCGCGGCGGAAGCTCGCCGCGACGAAAGAGGTTTTACAGCGGGTGTCCGAGGGTCGTTCATCTGTGGGACGCGTCGCATCGGGCGTCGGGTCGTCGCATGATCAGACAGCAGGGCCGCGTGTCCCGTAGGTGCGACCTGACGAGGAGGGCCAGGCCCAGAAGAACCACGGGGAGGCCGAGGAGGGCGCAAATCAGCTCGCCCGTTACACCGGGCGACCACGAGATGAAACCTGTTTCGCACATTCATATCGTGCTACACACGTCGGGCCGATCCTCGTCGCGTACGAGCTGGAGAAGAACGCCGCGGCACAATATTTACCTCCGTGCGCGTCGATCTTGTAGATGCTCCACCAGATGCCGGACAGTGGAAGCGAGACGGTGGCGGTGGCGACGGTGAACACGGCGCTCTCGCACATGGAGAGGAAGTTCAACGCGGAAACGGCGAAGGTTACGTAGGCGGTCAGGAAGATCCAGCCGTGCGCGGTCACGTTCGGGCAGGTGTCGCCGTTGCCGAAGTGACAGGCGAGACCGTGAACCATCGTGCGGTACAGCTCGATCGGCGACAGACCCTCGGAAAAGAGAAACACGAGCGGGATCATATTCGCGGGAATGTTCGTTAGTTCGTGTGAACTTACTCTGCCGATACCCGGTACCGTGTCGATCCAGGACAGCGACAGGATCACGAGGAACGAGATCAGGTGGACGTGGAAGAGGGTTTCGAGGATCGGCGGCTTCGGTACGTGTTTCGGCTTGACGGTTGGATCGGGGTCCGTCACGTGGAGAAGCCTGCCGCCCTCCTCCTCGGAGCCCCGTCGACGGATGTCCCGCGAGGAAACCAGACGCGACACCGTGCACAGAAACGAGCTTCGCTGGCCGGCCACGATTTGACACGCGTCCCGTTGCTGGAACAGACGGAGCTCGTCTCTTTCGTACGACCGTCGCCGAAGCGTTGTCTCGCGTCGTCGTTTACCTCGGCGGTGTAGTGGCCCTCGAGCAGTGTGAAGAACATGGCGAAAGCGGCGAGACCGCCCACGTAAACGAACGTCCAGACGGCCCTCAAACCCCAGGAACCCCTGACGGAGGCGGCGTGTGACGTCACCTCTCTGCCGCGGCAACGAAACTCGTCGCACAGACCGTAGTCGACGCTTATGAAGAGGCCCACTATTATCGTGGTGCTCGAGAAGATCCTCTGCAGGCTCATCACTGTAAAACGGCCAGCTGTTTCGCGGTTTGCTTTTGCACGGGCGGCGTGGATCCGGCGCGAACGAAGGGCTTACTTTTCCGACAGAAGAAGAAATAGTAGACCAAGGAGAAGACCAGGGCGATGCCCTTGATGGGATCCTGCAGATGGCACAGCACCCTGTCGCGGTCTAGGCAGAGGGTCACGACTATACCGGACAGCGCGTACACCGAGCCGATTTTCAGCAAAGCGAAACGCGGTATCCGGACTCGCATGCTGTTCGGTATCAGTGCTGGCGACGGGACCGTTCTTCCAGCGACGAAGCACGCGACGCCCAGGACGCAGACGGAGGAAAAAGCGGTGAAAACGAGCCCTGCGGACGAGAAAACTTCCGCCGTGCATCTCTCGACAATCGGCCGTCGCGGCCCGATTATTCCACGGTCAAGGGGTTATCCGTTTCCGACGAGTTACGGGCAAACGGTCGGATGGAAATTGATAATCGATAGGGGCGCGCGATATCACCTCAGATTGGTCTTTGCGATTCTGCGAAGCGCCGACAAGGCCAACCTGGCGCGCACGAATATCGAAACGGGAATTGTCAGAAAGAAAAATGGGAACGGCGATAAATAGTCGCCGCGATTATCGCTATCCATCGTTGCGTACCTGTGTAAGCATTGGACGCGGCGCCGATGCTCTCGAGATAAAGGGGATAGGTGATAATCAAGAGGGTGATGGACACGACGACGGTCAGGAGGGTGGCGACGAAGGTGAATTTTTGCCACGCCGCCCTGTCCGTGTCGAACAGCTTATCGGTCGCGCGATAAGCGACATATGGCGGGTCCTCCGTGTCCGTGTACTCCTCGATCTCGACGTCGCTACCGGTGCACCGAAGCTCCTCTTGCTCCTCGTCGTCGACCATCGTCGAGACGCAAGCGGCCAAGCCAGCCAGCTTTGCGATATCGCCGGTTCACCTTGCGAATAAACGTGACACTTGAAGCAACGGAAAGGAGAGAAACCGCGAGGCCGCGTGAAAAAACAACAAAAAAAAAAAAGAAAAGAAAGGTGCGCGAGGCTGAGTAAGCCGCAAACGTACAGGAGGGTGTACCTTTTCAAAGGTACTTATTCCCCTTTCTTTTCTACCCCCCGTGTAACCCTCTTTCTGACGCAGGGGGGATGCAAAGCGGGTTACCTGTCACAGGGGTTCGCGGGGACAGGTGAACGATTTTTCTGCCCGCCTGAAACGACACGGTCCGATCGGCGGATAAGTCGAAACTAATTTTTTACGGCAGGCGATCCGTTAACGAGCACGTTGCATGGCCCGCGTACGCTTTCTATTGCGGGGCGATTAGATGATAGATCTCGAGCTTATCGGCGCACCTGAATAGGTCAATTCAACGACGATCAGCGTCGAATTGCGTACCGGAAAATTGATAAGAACGTTTTCGACGATGTTTCAACGGCGATCCTTCGAAACGTCGCGCGTCGCCGAATGAATTTCAACGATTCCGGGAAACACCGGGTGCTTATAGTGGCAGTTGTTTGACGACGATAACAAACGTTCGAGGGTCCGCTGCCGTACGTCCGAAAAACGGCGACGGTGCAAAAGAGAGGCTTTCCAAGCTGGAACAGAAGAATCTAATTACTACTCGCTCGTCTCAAGTGGGCCGGTGACGGAACCGCGGACTCGAGCCGCTGAAAACAAAAGGGCAAAGTGCCGCGCAAAGCGACGGTGCCGGGCTTTTCTTCCGTAGTTTAACCCATTTCTGGTGTTTCTCGTCGCCTCGGTAACCCTGTGCCCCCCCCCTGTGCGCGGTGCAACGAAAACCGAACCGCCGAGCAAACAATCTCTCCCGTTCACCCTATTTCGCTGACGAAACGTTGCTGACATATCGCCAACATTTAGTACGAAAATGCGATTCGTTTGGACTATAAGAGGGGTACACGGCAAAGGGAACTCCGAACCGTGTTGCAGGGTTTGAAAACAAACGAATGGGGGAGGTACGTTGGCTTTTCCAGCCGGGATTTGGCCGCGGATGTCGAGGAACTTCCACCGAAACGTGGCACACTTTGGTGCACCGGAGTGCACTCGAGTGATAGCGACTAATTTTGGACGAAATCGCCGGGGACTGGAAAATGCGAAAGGTTCGAACATTTCAGAATGTTTGGAGCGTTAGAGCGTGTGAATTCATGAGCTGCTTTTCGGTACAATTTCGGTTAAGCGATAAGAAAGCGAAGCATCGAGTACGGATTAGGCGGGCGCGATGAAAAGGGGCGAATAAAATTGGAACGCAGTTCGAACGGGCGTGAAATTGCCGAGCTTCCGAGCTTTCTAAAGGCGGGTCCACATTTGTTACCTCGGCCCGTTACCGTTACCACGATAAGTACCTAGTCAAGTGGTCTGGAAGAGGTTTGGGAGCAAATGTGGAGTGTTTCTTGCTCCCTCATTTCGTAACGCGTTACTTGGTTCGGCTGATCGGGAATTGTCGGTATTGTGACCCGCTCCAAAGGAGCTGTAGATGTGTGCACTCGTCCTTGCGCCACTGCCAATGTGTTAGCTCCCCTATGATACTGCCGTAAATGTGTGAACTCGTCTGTGCGGCGCTGTTCCTATGTATTGTAGACTGTTTAGTCTTGGGAGATAGGGCTCATTGGGCCTTGCCTATGAGATAGTCCAGACCCCCTTGGCGACGTAGGGCTGTTGCGAGTGCGTGCCGAGTTCGGCCCTCGGTCAGGTTTATGACGCGGTCGCAACTAACGCACTTTTTGCGGAGTAATTTTTAGCCTTTCGACCATCTAATTGCAGGATTTAGAAGGTAAGGATTAGAATAAAAGAACACATGGTCAAGAGCCATGCAATTTCAATCGACACATCAGTTTCCCTTTTTTAATACAATTAACGCCATTAGTATTGATCGACAGACACGATAGAAATCAATGCCGCAATATATCAACAAAAAGTTCTTCGTCAAATATTTTTATAAGTATTTTTATATTTTTATAAATAATGGAGATTTATTATATACGACTTAGAAATTATTGTTATACTAGAATCATCAACTTTAATCAACCTAATCCGGCCAAAGGTGGCCAGAAAAGATTCAAATTTAAAGAAAGCTATAACTATTCAAAAGCGACTCAAGTGCTTCCTTTGGAGCGGGTCACAATACCGACAACGGGTGGAACGGCAGAACCAAGTAAAAAGTAACGCCATGAGGTAACAGGACACACTTCACATTTCTTCCTAGACCTTTTCTAGACCACTTGACTAGGTAACGAATCCCGGTACGGTAACAAATGTGGACGCATTTTTACGTGCAGAAGTATAGGAAATTGGTCCCACACCGAACCTCGTTACCAAAAAGTGAGGTAACGGGTAACGGTAACGGGCCGAGGTAACAAATGTGGACCCGCCTTGAGAGAACGCATCGAGTAGCTCTGGTCGCGAGACGAACACCGTAACAGCTTATCAGAGCAATGGCTTGTCAAAGAACACCCGTGTGTGTGTGTGTATCGAATTGCGACGTACCCTCGATACCTAACCTGACACCGCCCAGTGTCGCACGAAAAAAGCCGCTTCCTATTCTTACAACGTGCGAACGTTATCCCGATGGACGTACGTGAAACTTGGCTTCACATTCGGCGAAACGTGCGAACCGCGTCGCGTTTCACGGTGATCACAGACCGCACGAGAAACCAGGAAAAATCACAACGTCGTCCCATCGCGAGACGAAAACTGCTTTCAATGCCGATCCGCACGAACTGGTTCCCAGGGCCGTCCACGTCCAGCGCGTAACCACGCACACCGTTCGCGAGGGAATATATTTAATCGCGCGATTTTCGAGACGCGAGTGCGATTACGACGCGACTGCACGGCGAACGCACCTATATCTCGCGAAGCTCTTTCAAGAGTCGTTACTCTTCCGAGGTTTCCGGAGTCGTTCGAAAGTCTGAACGGGCGCGAGAAAATAATCGTGTTTGGAAAGAAAAAAAAAGATTGCCAAGCGTGTTACTATTTTGCGCTTAGAACGATCGAGATCCGACGGTCGGCGGTGTTGCGTCCGTCGCGATTAATTGAAATCGCAAACGTGCCCGTGGATTTGCGAGCAACGGGACCGGCCCTGATAATGTGCATGCGCACTGATCGCGCCCGTAACAACTCCTCGCATGAGGCACGCGCACGCGTTTCTACTCCCCCCCGCGCCCGGTCGAGATGACTTTGGAAATTATTTGTTAATTATTAATTACCGTATGACGAGTGTCAACGGCAGTTCCGCGATAATTGGTTCTCGTTTCGCCCCCTGTCGATTTTATGCGTCGCGCGGTCACGGAGGATCGATGATACCGGGGCCGGCGGGAATGCTCGTTTGGCGAACGGTTCGATCGAACTCCGATTGGCCCGCGCGATGGAAAAATCGAAACGGCGGTTTCGGGGGAAACCGGCGAAACTCCGAGCGAAGACCGCGGCGGCCCGTCGTTCCGACGAAGAAGAAGGTATATTGGCGACGCGAACGGACGAGCCGGTGGTCGCGACGAATTCGACGGCCGAACGGGTAACGGAGTGCGGCCCGCATCGTGCGGCGAAACTTCCTCGAGGAGAGGGGGATCGATAAGAACTGGGTTAATGCGATCGGACTAAAGCGACAGACGTTTCCTTCAGCGATGCATATTCGAAACGCCGCGTCTTACAAGATCCTCGACGGACCGTTCGTTCTTCGCCGACTGTTCTACCAACCGCCGGGACGCCGCTCGAAAGCAGCCCTTTCGTCGCCACCAATTGTCACCATCCACGAGGGATGATCGCATCCGCACGCCAACCTGCCCGCCCTTGGTTAATCGTAGGTGTACGTCTGCCGCCGCCGAAACCGTGACCAACGGGTTAAAAGGCCGATCCTGTCGCGTGCCTTTCCCTCGGTGCCGTGGACGTGGGATGCACGTCGAGCCCTGCGCACAACACGCGTGGCTGGAAGTCATGAGGACGCCGCGCCGGAAGGCTCAGTCGTCGCGCGACACTCGGCCGAAACGCGTCGCGATCGTTCGCCGGCGGAATGAGCGTCAACTTTTGACTGTTCGATGGGAACGCGGTGTCGGGGAGACATCTGTCAATTAACAGGCCACGGTCCCGCGGGACGATGGACATTTGACGACACTGGAATCCTCTTGGAAGGCTGTTTTCGTCGCGTCGGGAAGTGACACCTGGGAACTGGATATTCCGAGGGGGAATTTTTTTTAAACTTCGCGTACAATTTTAACGCGGGTCGTACAACAGTATTAAGAGCGCAGGGTGTGATCCTTCGCGCTGCTTTACGGAGAATCGGCGAGGATCTTGGCGAACGGGTTAAAGGGAAGAAAAAACTTTGCACCTAAAGGGGAATGAGGCTGGAAGGGGGCACGAGGGATCAACTGGATCGTCACGCGCGATAGAAAGCAGGAAACGTCGTGCGACGATCGAGAATGAAAATCCTGTGAGAATCGAGCGACAGAAGAAGGTAACGTTTGGTCGAATTTTTAGCATCGATTAGCGCGCGGACGGCGGCTCGTTAATCGTCGTCGCGCTCGCAACAATTGATCGCGAGCGGAACGTTCCCGTGGACGCGAACGGTTTCGTCACAGAACAATCAACGTCGGGGGCCCCGAGGATCTCGATGACGCTCCGCTCCCTCGCTGCAGCAAATCGATCGAATCTTCCCGCGTCGTTAGCCTCCCCCCCCCCTCTGTTTGTTATCCTGGCTCGTTTCGCAGCATCGTCGCGATTATGTCATCGTTTCGATTCCGCGTCGGCGGGGTTTTTGTTGTTGTCACGCGGCGAAACCGACGTTCCCGCTGCTATTGGCGGTCCAATTCCACGCGTAGCCGATTATAGCGGCGACGCACCGAAACCACGGGCAACGACGCCCTATTATTAGCGGGCAATTGACAGGTCCCTTTCGATAATAGATACAACTCGACCCGCGGGCCAACGGAATTGGGGGAAAACTACGGGTGGGAAGCGAGACCGTGTTCCGTTCGAGCGAGATCGAAACGCACGCCTTCGATGCTCTCTCGGCCAGTGGAACAGGTCGACCTTTAATCAGACAGCGCTTACCCCGGCGACCATGTGGGCTACCCTGCGCTCGCTTTGTCGTTCGACTTTAATCGGCGCCTGAACAAAGGAACACGTGGCATCGCGGATGAGAACGCGCGTTAGAGACGGCGATTTCGGGCCTCTTTGCTCGTCGAACGAACGAGGCTCCGAGGTATATACGCTTCCGGGGGGGAAGAAATTGTCCAGGCTGCACGGTACCGAGGCGAATGATAATTTTGTGAAACGAGACACGCGGCTCGTGTCGAGTTTCCCCGTGGCCAACAACGCGCTCCCAGGTTTCCGCTGGAAAATGATCGACCGGCGTGTTTCGTTGCCACTGTCCATCGATCGCGTCCGCACCACCGTCGAACGAGATCCTCGCGTCGTTACACAGTGGCCCGAAACCGTGATAACGCGAACTAAATTCGTGGCGCTGTTATTTACACATTATTTGCGGGTAGTTGTTCGAGTTATAGAATGCAATTGCAATCGAGGATCCTCTCGTCACGATTATTTCAACGATAATATTTGATAAAATGGTTGGATTATTTTCCGCGGCGTGCGGTAAGTAAAATTTGTTGCGGCCGATGCAACGACTCTGACGATACCGATTTCATCATCGAGATTCATAATCTGTGAAAAAACCTTGCTGAAATTATATAGTCAATGTGGAAATAGTTCGACAATGGTTGAGCGAACACGTTAGCAAAAGGTTTAAAATAAAAAATATATACGAAATTATATAAAAAAAATTAAGCAAAAGAGAAAAAACTTTATGACTAGATTTACATTGCATAGTTATTATTAATGGATTCACTTCTATGTGGAGCACCATTGGGCACTAGATTAATGAGGAAAAACGGCGTTCCGACTGCGCATATATTGTTACAACTTTCGGAGTTGCTTAGAAAGTCGCAAAATTTTTCCATGCAGCCTTGTTCACTAGGTTCCAGTGGTTCTGGTGGTAAATACGCGTCATTACCAGCGGAACCGCAGCTCCTCCGGGCACGGGGGTGCTCGGGCAGGTCGGGATAATTGCAGGTGCGACGATGCTCGATCCGTCTATTCGGCGAAGTGTTGCACCAGTTACGGACTTTGAACGGGGAGTACGGTCGGCGAAAACTTTGCCCCGATATACATAGTCGGGTCGCGTCAGCCACACGCACTGCAAGTTCGCGTCGCTATCAAACCGACCGCGATAATTAGTACAATTTCCTATCATTTTGTCGTTGATCCTTGACGAGGTAATGGGGAACTGTATGGTGTGCCGGATCGGCCCCCCCCCCCCCACCCCTTTATTATATAATCGTGCGTCGACGATTGACGCGGCTTTGATTGCTCGATTGTGCGGACACGCTCGTCGAACACGATCGATACGTCGCGCGCGCGGGCAAGTTCAATTAATTTCGATTAATGATCGCGAAGGAAATCCTCCGGTTCCCTGCCTTCGCCCGTTTCACCCCTCCAGGTGTATAAATTATTGAAGGAATAAATTATTGAAGAAAGGAGAAATGGGCGCTACGGAGAAAGAGAGAGGGAGGAGAAAAAGGTGACACAATGAAATCGTCGATGCGACGATACAACGGTGCACCGTGTCGCGAGCGAGGTGGAATCGATACGGCCATTCATAAAGAATTATGTAAAAGCGAGGTCTGGCCGGGACATAAGTGAAGCTCGCGGACCATTGCACGGCGCAATTACCAACGGCACGGGTGGTGACGGGTTTCGATTTTTGATAAGACTCGACGGTTTTGATCATCGCCGGCCCCGTCGAATCGTTCCTTAATCGTCAATTGTTCCGACGTCGCCCGTCTTCGAAACGATTTCGCTCGCGTTCCTTTCGGTTCATGGAAATATCGCCCGGCAAATTCGAGGCAATCGCGCGGGCGAAATTGCGCCCGCGTATTTGTCGCCGGTCGACCGGAGAGATTGCGGAAACACGTCGGCGAAAAACTGCGAATTACCGGATACGCGTTCCCGGATTCAAATCGTTTTCAATCCCCTCCGCCGCCGAGCAACGCGCGGCCTCCTCTCACCCCGTTGAATACGCCCGCCTTGAAAAATACCTGCCTTTTTTTACCTGTTAATAAAGATCAAAAATAATTTGCTGTTCACGGTAACGGAGCGCACCGGGTAACGATATTTTGCGGGATCGTCCTCCGCACCCGAGACGAGGCGACGAAACGCCGTGGTGTTCGACGCTGAAAATATTTCTCTGCTTTTCAGAGGGAGGTGGGCCGGCAAAGGCTTCTCGCACCTGTGCGCCTAAGGAGGAATCTTCGACATGGAGAAATACGGCGCGGAGTTCCCGAGGCACGAGTGGAGCCACCGGCTCAGCCTTCGCGGAAGTCGAAGGAGCCATCAGGTAAATAATAAGTAACTTCGATATTTTCCCCGGGCAGACGTTTCACCGACTTTTGTTTCTCCCGCGACCACTTCGTTCCCGGAAAACGAGAGAGGAGACGTTCCGTAAGTTGAGGCGGTCTCGAGAGCGATAGAGCGCGACCCAGGGCGGAGAGGAGAACTTTCTTTTGGAGTATCGGAGGATCGTGTTGAGAAACTTGCCTCCGAGCAGCGTTCTCTCGAGAAAGAGAGAGAGAGGAAGTTTGCTTGACCGTATCGCGTAGGTCGGTTTGGCTATTACGCTTCGCAGAGAAATTTTCTTTCTTAAACAGAATGGTTCGTCGCAAAGCGCGGGTTCCAGTTCATCCATCATACGGAAGTTTGTACCCTGCCGCGAAACAAACTGTCCCGAGTTATTACGTTGCCCCCGGTCAATCAGCTGCGTCGAAAAAACTCTCGTAGCTGCCATGGAAATTCAACCCCGCCCCGTTCTCGGGACAAATTAATCAGTCCGGCTCGATTAACGTGTCGCGATAAATCGTCGTTCGTTTTTAGGAAAATTGTTCACCCTGCTGTAGATTGAGAAACGCACGTAATATGTATATGTACATATTATCGCATCATTTACAACGAAAGAAAAAACCGAACACGAGCGTACCCGCAACAAAACAAATGGCACCGCGTGAAGAATAAACATACGAAACGGAAGCAAAAGAAACTCGGAGAGAAAAATGCATTTAAATAGAACGAGAAAAAAAAATTGTTAGCTACGCCAATGGAAATCTGAAGAATTGATGAAGAAATCGAGATTAATTGGGCACCACGCCAATGCGTCTTCCCGGCCTCGCAAGGACGTTCCCACGGGTATCCCTTGCACAGCCGTAGTAATAGCGTGAGCGTTTCTAGGAATTTGCATGCGTCATCCTTCATTCATTTCTCCGACGAGACTTTAAAATAACCGCAACTCGCCTCGGGATGATCGGATCGGCTTCCAAGAAAAAGCAAATTGATCAGCGTGATCTCCTGTAATAGGCAGCTTTACACGGTTTGCGCAGTTTCCACACGCTCGTATAAAAAGTAACGGGGAACGATTCCTGGGACACGAAGGGTCGCAATACTGGGGGAGCGAAAGGGGGATGCTGGGCACGGCGGCGCAAAAACATTTCGCCCGTCGTAGCGGGCAACGTGCGCGACGAGATAATAGAAACCTGCGACGATTTGTTGCCGGGCGATACGGTAACGGGCTATTCCGGGCGTTCAAGCGTCGACGAAGTATTCGCCGAATGTTTCGAGCGGTCCGTGTGTTTTCAACGGGGGGTCTCGCGTTCAGAAACGATAAGGGCCGCGGCGGCGGACACCGTTTCGCCTTCGTTATCGTTGCTTCCAATTCCGTTTCGACGCGCGCGCGGAAACCGGGTCGACGAGAGATAAAAACGCCCGAGAGCGTTGCGAAATTTGTCAACCGGACGTGCCTTCCGCGCAAGCAGAAGGGCTCGCACTCGTGGCGATTCAACTTAACCGCGGATGTCCGGGGGGAAAAAAGCGCGCTTCGAAATTGAATCAAACGCTGCAGCCGGATAAGGGAGTCGAGTGTGCCGTTAAACAAAATTCAACTTGCGAGGTGCAATTCGATAGCTTGTCGAGAATGGCCAATTTGCGCCAAGTTTCAACCCTGTAGCTCAACTGGGAGGGTAGTTGCAGGGAAAAAACGAAAATCTAGTTATTGCTCAGTATCTGCCATTTTAACGAACAACAAATTTGGAAAAAAATCAGCGACACTTCTGTTCTGGAGGCAAATATTGCAGAAGTTTTGCAGATCTTTGAACTGAAACCTCGAGCCGCAAAAAATGCTGAGAAATGCCGATTTTGTATCGAAGGAATCGGGGTACTGTAATTATACTTTTTTTTTTTTCTAGGTACATACTATCAATGCTACTGTTCTCAATTTTTTTTCGGACATTTCAATTAGGTGCGCCGCGGTTAACAAAATGAAAAATTGCTTTTTCTTGATAATCTATCGAATGGCACCACGCGCAAGTTGAATTTTGTTCAGGTACACGTTCGACCCCCTTATCCGGCTGTAGCTTTTGCCGCAAAAGGTTCAACGTCGAGGTGAAGCAACATTTTTTTTTTGTAGGGACAAGAAAATAACTCGATCATCGTCAAACTCCCTTGTTTCTGTAGCTAACGAGGTCCCAGAGCGAGGCTTTCTCATTTTTCCGTGAGATCGCTGTCCCTTCATTCTCCCCGTCCCTTTTCACGGTTTCTGCGTCGAGTTTGTTCGTTACAGGCGCGACTGTTGCCATCCGGAAGCCTTGCCCCTTTTTTGTTTTCATTCAAACATCCGCTCAATTTTCACCGAGAACTCGTCGATTTTCCGACCGCTGTAACTTCCTGGAAAAAGAGTCGCGCGACAATGGCCTCACTTTTCAGCGGAAATTTGTATCTGTGCCTTTGATCGACATTCGCGCGAATTCGAACGTCTCTGGAAAAAATTCTTGGAAAATACTGTCCGAGGAATACAACGGCCGTCAGGCAGGGTGGCTTAATTCGGGCAGCCGAAACGAAATGACAGGCTTTACGGTACTTCATCGATCGGACCGGGCTGGATTAATGTGCCTCCCCCTCGATGCCGTTCGATATAATTGTTTTTCGATGACGAAAAGGCAGAACGAATACCCGCCCCGCCGGTCTATGGAACACAGCCGACGATATAACGATAAAACACGCGGGTCGCGAAGCCCGCGTTGTTGTTCCCCCCTCGTTGAAAACGTAAATGGAAAAGTGAAAGAATGCACAGCGCGAACGAATTGAAAAAAAAAGAGGAACATCCTCTGCCGTTTCGCGTGGAAAACTTCCGGAGCTTTTTCACTTATTTAATAACCGTTGTACCGTCCACGCGAGGCGGCGTAATAATTCCGTTCGAAATCGTCTTCTTCCGCCGCGAATGAAATCCCACCGACGATGATCCTCTCGCGGTTTCGCAACCGAGTGATCCGCGAATGGGAAGCGCGAGAAATCTTTCTTTCGTCGTCAGCGAGGTGGCCGACGACTAGAGGCTGAAAGGCGAACGAAGTCGTACGGGAAGATTCTGTCCTTTAACCCCTTGCAACCTTTTATCCGGCCTATCTCCCGTCCGTTCTGCCCTCCCCAAATTCATTTCCCCGTGTCTCCTTTCCATTGAACGCCGTATCTGTTTGATTAACTGCGCTCCGCGTATCCGCGCGCAAGAATGGAGCCTCGCAGGGTCGTTTCCGTGTGCGAACCGGAGAACGTCGCCCGTCGATCGATAAATTTCACCGAATCGTCACGGTGCATTGTTCGGCGAACTTTTATCGCCGGTTCTCTGCGCAATCAGCGCGTCCATAGAACGGGATAAACCGGGCAAGCCAATATAGAGGATCAAGCGTTCTGTGTCGGAATAAAAAATCCTGCCTGATCGATAATAGCATCTCTGAATTCGGTTCGAATTGAACAATATTTGCCTGACGAAGTTCCAGCTTTCGTACGGCCGAAATTTCGGATTTCTATCTCGACCACCCCCCCCCCCGTTGCGGATTGATTTTCAGGGCGAGGCGACGACCAAATCGGTGACGGCCGGTCCCGGAAGAAGCACCAGGAGGTGGGCCAGTTTGCGACAGCACGCGACCACCAACGAAACCGGCAGGCCCAGGGTCGAATTGCTGCTCGATCCACCGGGATCCAAGTCCTCGACCCCGTCGTCGCAGCCGCACACACCGAACACACCGAGGACACCGCACACGCCGCTCAGGAAGTCCAATTGGGAGGTGATCGAACATTTCACCGGTGCCCCGCGACCCTCCGTTATCACGGTGAACTTTCGTTTCGATTAGTTCGCGTTCAGAGCGGCCCGCTTCTTCCAGGAGAAGAAGAGCCACCACGACGTTTTTAACGGGGGTTTTTTGTACGCAGATGCGCAGAGGTTCGGAGGTCGGTGTCGCCGTTTCAAACGGGACGGAAACAACAACGCAGGAAGCGAGCGTCAACGCGGGGACGACGATGCCGGCGAGAAAATGCGCGCTGTGCCGCTTCTTGAAATCCGTTTGCGCGTCTCATCGGTTCAAGAATTTGCAGGTAAAGAGAAGGGAGAGAGAATCATGGGAACACCGGACGGGATAAATGTTGCTTTCATCCCTGGGACTCGGAGATCTCGTTAGACCGTCGAATAATTAGGCCCTGTCGAGTGCCGCTGCCCCGGGGCATGTTGATCTTCTCCGTGCCAAGGGGGAAAACTCTGAGATCGATATATATATATATATATATATAAATTGCCTTCGACCAACTTTCGTCGAAGGAGGGAAAAAAGTGTCCTCGTGGAATTAACTCCGGCCGCTGGCTAATGGAAGATAATTCAATGGAGGCCCTACGAGGACGTTGGGGGGAAACGTTTCGAGTAACTGCGGCTAGGCTGTTACGAATGAATTTCATTGCCCCCGCAGGTAGAAATGCTGTATCAGCGGTACTTTCTTCGCATGAACCAGAGCAACATGACGCACGTGCTGGGCCTGCTGGCCGGCCTCGGTCTCGCCCTGGGCCTGCTCCTAATATTCAGACTGGCGACGGAAGATCATCGACGATTCTTCAACGCTTTGGAGAGGCCGGAGAATCTGTCCCTGGCGGTGACGCTTTGCGTCTGCATCGCGATCTACGCCGGTGAGTGTTTCGCCGCCCCGAAAACAAACGATCGACGATATTCTCATTGGAAATTATTTCATTATCGTCACGTATCGACGATCGTCGAGCGTTCCCCCGAACGGTGAACGGCAATTCGCGCTCGAATTTCAGCGCTGGTCGCAGCTATATCGAGGCCCGGCATGAACGAAATTTGGCTGGCGAGCGTCAGCGGGATAGTTCTGGTGACCCTATTGGCGTTGCAAGTGGCGTTGAACATGCATCTGGCACTCGGGTCCAAGGAGCACAGAAGCGGAGGTCCGTTGGCCGCTGCCTGGGCCGTCTGTTTCTTCATCTACATGGCGTACGCGTTATTGCCGATCAGGCTTCGGCACGCGTGCATCGCGGGTTTCGTGTTTTCGCTGGCGCACCTGGTCGGTGCCCTGGTGCTTTATCCGCCCTACTATCCGGCGATGATGGAACACGTGAGTAATTGCACACCTACCGAACGGAACTTCGCGACACGGATTATCGACGTCCGATTGCAATCGAGTTGTTACCGCCGCAACCGATAATCGGCGCCGCGCTACGGGCAATTAATTTCGACCCTTCGACCGAAATGTTTCACTGTGCCGGGGGCGGAAAGTAAACGGAGAAGCGTCTTTACATGCAAACGTTTCGAACGAATTTGGAAAGAAGAATGGTTTCAATGTAGTCTAGAATAATTCATGCATCAAAACTGCAGAATATTGAAACATTAAACCCCCACTGGTTCGCAGAGCGGTCCGAGTACGAGTTCTGGCGAACAATTTTTTTTTGCCAATCGATCGAGTACATTCCTTTGGTCACCAGAAACGCTCTGCAATGTTATTTGGATTTGGCGTCTCGAATCATTTATTTTACCTTAAACAACTTTTTTGGTATTGTTGTGAATCGAAGTTCTTGCAAGGGAAGGACCCCAACTGTCCGACTTCGATTTTCACGAGCTTTTGTAAGATGATAGTATATAGGTCCCTAATGATAGGTGTCAAATATTAGCTTCAGACGCTCAATTGTTTAAAAGATATAAACAATTAAAGTTACGTACCACTTTTATGCCTCGAGTATAAACACATTCGATAGAAACTGTGATGGCGTAGTTTTATAGTACGGTGGCTCGTACGACGAAAGCCATGGTTTTCGATTCCCGCCAAGTACATTTTTTTTTTTTTAATTTCTATTGTGATTGCATCGTAGACGATGCAGGATTAACTAACTTCTACGCGCCTAGTGATGCATCTGGGACTACCCGCGAAAATTTCGGTACATAAACATTTTGAGAAAGCATAAACATCGTGCGTGCGGCGTTGGGTCAACGCATGAGCGATAAACCAAATATCAATTCTACTATCTACAGTTCGACGATATCAATCACGAACCGTATCTTCCACGAATAGAAAATACTACATATTAAGAAATATTGTATCGAAATTATTAATAATTCAGAGCAAATTTCAATACTATACTAATAGTATCTTTTTTAAACTATTATCTAAAGAATGAGAACTTTTTATTGTTGTTAGTCATTCTTTTTTATTTGTATCGTGTACGATGCAATCGCAGTAAAATTAAAAAAAAATGTAATTGGGGGGAATCGAAACCAGGGACTTTCGTGGTACGAACCACCGTATTATCACACTACGCCATCACAGTTTCTGTCAAATGTGTTTATACTCGAGGCATAAAAAGAGGTACGTAACTTTAATTGTTTATATCTTTGAAACTATTGAGCGTCTGAAGCTAATATTTGACACCTATCATTAGGGACCTATATACTATCATCTTACAAAAGCTCGTGAAAATCGAAGTCGGACAGTTGGGATCCGTCCCTTGTTAGTAAAAACTGACATTTATGATTCGTCGGTCATGTCAATTGCAAAAATAATTTGCAATAGCCGCGTCGCGGGGAATAAATCGTTTCCGGAGCACGAGGCGTGCGCTTCGCGATCGTTTAATGGAATTACTGCGCGCGAGCGGCATATCGGAACATATTGCGGCCCGTTGATAAGAGATAAGGAATACAGATCGATGGCGCTAAAACGTATTCGATACGATCTACATTGGAAATCACGCGGGGTTATCGTGTTTCCTCGCAGCTCGACGTCTTCATCCATCAAAGTCCCCCCCCTGGCTCGCGTTTTCCTCGGCGTAAAGTAATTTCCTTCGATTTTATTGCGCCGAGAGCCAGCCGGGGAAGCCTCCGTTGTCAAACACGATCGCGAGCCAATCAAAATAATCCCAGCCACGTTTCGTTTCCTACGGGGCGGGGGGAGAGTCCTCTCGGTCAAGCCGGATCGCCGAAGTTCCTCGGGCGGGGTTAATTGGACAGCGGACCCTTGATTATCCCGTGAAACGAGCACGACGATTAATTAACGACGAGCTGCATCTTACCTACGCGAGGCGGACAAACGAAAATACGACGGGGTTCGGGGAAACGGTTTGCCCCGGCGGCGTAAGATTTTGTAATTAAGTGCGCTGGTATCGATTGTATTTTTTTGTCTTCCCCGTTCCGTCGATAAATTGAAATTAAAGAGGGGAACGGGCGAGCGTTGTTTCTGTTGTTGGTGAAATATTGCGATACAGGAGAGACACTGTCCGAGTATCCAAGCGGAGCCGGGCCACGCTCCAAAGGCGAGACAGGTCATGCAATCAACCGCCGTAGATTGAACGTGACGTCCACCTCCTATTAGAGGCAGCGGCGTCTTCTGTTACCTGCGCCGAGCGTCCTTTGACCGTGCCACCGTTCAATTCCGACAGCTGCCAGCGACTCAAAGCAGGGGCGTCCGCGTTGCCGAAATAACCCCTCAAAATTTCGACGAAATTCCGTCGTCGCCGGTAGCAATCGCGGCTTCCCTCGAAATTGTCTCGAGGTACGCGCGACTGTAATTGAACGATTAAATTCGATCGGATAAATTCGAAGCAAAAGAAAGGGGGAAATCTACGGTACGCAATGTCCATTCGTTACGCCGCGGAGGAAGGATGCGAGCTTCCTTCCGCGAATATCGGGGTCGACGTGGAAAAAATTGCTGGAGGCTTGGCCCCGCCGCTGGAAGATCCGTTCCTTCCTTCGGAGGAAGTTGCGAATTCAATTATACCGGAGGGTCGCCGCGCTGTCTGTAAGGTCGACGACGACCCGCATGAGCCACTACGGGTAGAAAAACAAACGTACGGAAAGAGGACCGACCTCCTTTCCCCCAAGGGACGGAATGTTTCCCGCGAAACGGGGATGGGGCTGGTCTGAATATTCCACGGTCGTTTCCACGCGAGGCAAGAGATTCCTCCAATTTGCACCGTTTCGAATTGCCGGCGAGGTAACGAGGAATTTCTTCGCCCGGGCTCCATCGTGGAAAGCAGAGCTGCTGGCAGTCGAATGAACGGGGCAAATAATGATTACGACGAACGTAGGGCTCGATTTAATCGATCCGTAAGGGGAGAACGTTTGCCTAGCCATGGGCGTGCCGTATCGTTTTTCTATGGGTAAATGCGGTCCGCCGTTTTATCACAGCCGCGCGTGAATATTTCGTTGGAATTTCCATTACGCAAGCGTTCCTCTGCTGTACGATACTATAGGTCCTCTGTGAATTGCACCGCCGCCGAATCATCGACGAGGGTGCTAAATCGTGACACCACCAATTGCCGCAGGAGCGGCGTTTTTAAAATGCTCGACGTCAAGTGCCATTTAAATCTGAGACCGAGTCGGATCTCGTCAGATCTCGCTTGGTCTGTGTGCACAGCTGAGAGAAGCAAAGTCACGGGAACGCAATGTGCCCCCTTTTTGGAAACTCAAGGGGGTTCGATCCCCAAACGGTATACAATTGTACATAGAATTCCAAACCGCGTTCCCGTGAGGGAATTGAAATATTTATGGCAGCGCAAATTTCTCGCGCGTCGAACAAAAACCATCGCTCGAATTTCTCTGGACGTGGCGAGCCGAAACCCCCGTGAATGATTAATCCGTCGGACGCGGAGGCAGGGCATTCTAATTTGCTTGGCGAATGGTTACCGTGCATAATGCACAGGATAATCTTGCGGTATTCGTGAATAATGCGCGGGTCTAAATTATTTTAACCTCGATCCTTCCATACTTTATCCGGGCTTGTTCCCAAAACTTTGCAACCGATGCTTGCTTGCTTGGTACGCGCGGTCGACTGTTTTATGTTTCGCTTATCCATCTGTCGACCGGCGAACGGGACGCAGGGAAAAGAAATCGGCCGAAGTTGCCGCACAAAATGTGAGAGGCATCGAGCGTTTCCACAGGTGGTTGCGCGAATCAATTTCTCGTTCGGACAGCGCTCGTTTCAGGTGAATCTTGCTAACAGCATCGTAAGAACCGCCGCGCAGTGGTTCCGAATCCCGGAAAACGCGGCCAAGACTATTTTCGCGTGATTTAAAAACATTTAGAATAATTAGTACGGCGGATCGTGTAAGAATGGCCTAATACTCGAATCGAAGTCTGGATTAGATATTAGAATAATTGCGTAGGCGTATATATATTACCAAAGTACAGTAATGTCTCGATTAGTGTACCTCGCTCGGGACCGAATGTGAACACTAATCGTGTGCAGACACGATTCTCAAGCGAGTTCGGGTCGCCTTTGATGTTGTGGCAGCCGAGATACGGGGCAGCGTTCCAGGAAAAAAGCAAGTTTAAACGCCCGTGTACGTGAGACAACACTACCGCGATCAAAATTTAATATTAAAACTTGTTCAATTTTGGTCCGTTTTAAATGAAATTTGACGAAAATGTTCGTTACAATCTCCTGATTAAAATGATACCAAACACGATATGGTTTGGACAATTTTTACTTATCACGGTATTAATAATTTTATTCTCCTTTATTATTGTTTTCGATAACAACTAGATTATGTGTATATTAGTTAACAGCAATAAGGTAATTAGTAGTGAGATTGTAAATTTGGAAGTAAACTCTCCAATCGAGAGTCTCTTAATTCTCTTAATCTTAAATTGCTATATTTAGTTAATGGCAAAATATTGTTGTATCGAGAATTATTCTCGTTCCTGTGACATTACATTCGGTGTTCATAAGAGTTTATCATTTTTACCGATAAGAAATTGTAAGAATTTATATCTACTTTTTAGACAAAGGAACTACGCAGAGAAGAGAGCTGGGTCATTCGTCGCATCAATAATAATAAGTAAATATATGTATAGTTCCAAAATCATATATTCTAGTTGTTATCGAAAACAATAGTAAAGGAGAATGAAATTATTAATACCCTGATAAGTACAAATTGTACAAACCATATCGTGTTTGGTGTCATTTTAATCAGGAGATTGTAACGAACATTTTCGTAAAATTTCATTTAAAACGGGCCAAAATTGAACAAGTTATAATCTTCAATTTTGATCGCGTTAGTTTGTCTCACGTACACGGGTATTTAAACTTGCTTCTTTCCTGGTCGCCGCTGCTTCGAGTCTCGGCTGCCACACAACACATTGAAGGTGACAGGCCGCTCGAGAAACGTGTCCCGCACACGATTACTGTTCGCATTCGGTACACTAATCGAGACAGCCGATTCGAATTTACTTCCAAATGTATATTCTCAATACTAATTACCTTATTGCTAACAACTAATATACACATATTCTAGTTGTCATCGGAAACAATAATAAAGGGGAATAAAAGTATTAATACCACGTTAAGTAAAAATTATCCAAACCATATCGTGTTTGGTGTCATTTTAATCAGGAGATTGTAACGAACATTTTGGTAAAATTTGATTTAAAACGGACCAAAAATGAACAAGTTTTAATTTTTAATCTCGCTTGCATCAGTGTTGGCTCTCACCGATATTCGATCTGGGTTCAGATTACATGCTCGGCGCTTCACGCTTCGCTGGTTCCAGGAGGGACCACCCCAAGTAGTGGGGATAGAAATGAACACTAATCGTAGACACAATTTTGAACACTAATCGAGACATTACTGTACTCTCGACCGTAGTCTATCCAAGAATGCCTTCCTTTGGCAAAAGCGTCGGTCGCGAGGACGCCTACGTCACCATGGCCCTCTTTAACCATCTTAGGGTTCTTCCGAGAACAAGCTACGCTAGATAAAGACAGCATGCATCTACGAAATGCACATGGCCCGCCTCGGCCGTTCCTGTACCTCGAATATTCTAACAATCGTTGAATTCGTCTTGACTTCTCACTTAAATTGTCGCGCGAGAGATCTCGCCGGTCAAACGTAGCAATATGCCGGTCGATCGACACGGGGAAACGGAAATCCGTTGACGGCGCAGCCGTACCGAGGCGACGGCACATCAAAGAGGTGTATATACGCGTGCACCAAGTGTTTCCCGTTCCGGCACGGACATCGGCTTAATTAAAGCGGGTTTTGCAATTAGTATGCTCGCGTGCACCCGTTTCACCGGGAACTTCGGTAACTCGATAAACCTCTCCTTTGACGAGCGTGGCTGACTTTCGCCCGAGAATAGCGAGGGATGCGTTCGGGTCGCTTCGAATCTCGCTCGAACTGGAAATTTATCCCCCGTTTTCGTCTTTTCTTCGTCGCAGTTGCTGAGCTCCATTGTCGTAGTTGGCGGAACGAACATGGCCGGCGTGTTGACGCACCATCCTCGGGAATTGGCCCAGAGACAGGCCTTCCTCGAGACGAGACAGTGCGTGGAGGCGCGTCTGACGACGCAACGGGAAAATCAGCAACAGGTAAGTGCGAGAATCGCCCGGGGAAATAATCGCGACGGTCCAACGGTGGGATCGTTTCGTTCAGGCATGTTAAACAACGGCGCGGCACGGTGACGCGTTTAATTAACAATTTGACCGACGAAACGCCGTAACGAAATTCCGATTGATCAAGTTGCCCCACGCTCGAACGTCTCGCTGGTTAATGCACTTCTCTAATTGTTCGATAATGCGATCACCGGACTCGTAAGGGGGAGGTGCCCGGCACGAGAACGCCCTTCGACAGCGTCACGGCGTGCTAATTGTTCCTGCAAATATTGTTACAAGTAATTCGGGCAGCGAACGCGTTTGCGAAAAATATTCATTACACTGATTAAGAAGACGCAGAGAAATTGTACGACTCTGCTCGTCAGGATTGCGCGAACGGTAGCGAAACTTCCAACGAAGTTGAGCAAACCGAAGCGACGGCGAGCGCAAACGTTTAAACAGCGTGCTGTTTATTCAGGCCGCCATCCTGGTATTCCATTATTCCAGCGTCGCCTTAAACGGATAAACGATTGGGCGAGGACAAGATACGCGTTTGTCGAGTAGCGCGACCGTAAATGCGCTTGATCCGATCGAGGATCAAGAGTTTCCATCGGGCTCCGTTGCGCACGTGAACTGACGATAAGTCGTTCCACGCGAATTGCGGGGAGAACAGATAAGACGCGAACTCTAAGCTCGTTGTTCGTTCCCAACGCTCTGACACGGAACGCCGAACAGTTGGACATGAAACCGAACTTTAGCGCGTCGTGCCGCCCCCGAAAATTCGATTGCGTCGCATCGGATGCACGCTTGCGACGCTCGCGTTATCCAGTGATTTTCGAGCAACTTGACGCTCGAACGAACGTTTCGGAACTTTTCGACACCACCCCGACCCGGACGAAGACAAAACAAGAATCCGGTTAAACTGGAAAATCGATTTCGTCCGTTCTCACGAACACAACCGAATTACGTTCTCCTTGACGAAATTAAATTTCCTTCACTCGGAATGAAATTTCCTCGGGGCGAAATTAAGGCCTTCCGACGGTGAAAGGCCTCTCAATCACGTCCGAAACGAGAAAATAATAAATATCGGTCTCCCGTCTCATTCGGGGGGAACTTCCTCGTCGGGATATCAACTCGGAGCAGTGGAACGTCTCGCCGTGCAAACAACGCGCTTCCTTTTTTTTATTAATTACCGTCCTTGCGGATTAAAAGCAGTTCCGGATGGAACTCTGTCCCGATCTAGATTGAAATTATGAAATATTCAGTACCGATCGCGGCTGGCCAGGTGCGGCATTATCCTGCCGCGAGCACCGATGTACCCTGCGTGCCCGCGCAATCCGAAATTACACAGTCCGTCCGCCATCGGGGATAGATCGATCGGTGTAACACACGCACTTGCGTCCCGCATAATTTCGCGTGCACCTAGCGGGCCCCCGTTCCCGTCGCGAACTCTGCGCTCAATTCGACCGCGATCGAACGCAAATCGAACGAACGCGGGGCAGGAAGAAACCTCGTCGAGGGAAACGCGGCCGAAGTTGCCAATTTTCGAGCGTATCTCCGCGATGCACGCGACGCGAGTCCATGAATGTCTACTACGCGATACAAGTAGATTGCGTTCCCTTGTCCTCCCCAACCCGGCAACCCCTGCCCTCATTCGAGCCGGGTGGCCGCGGAATTTTCTCTGACTTCACTTTTTTCTCCTCTTCTCCTTCAGGAACGGCTCCTATTGAGCGTTCTGCCACGCCACGTAGCCATGGAGATGAAAGCCGACATCGCCGGCAAGCCGAAAGACACCATGTTTCACAAAATTTATATACAAAGGCACGAGAACGTGAGGTAAGCAACCCCCCTAGTCACCAAATGAAATCTCGACCGATGCTCGAACGAAACGATGGCCGATCGATTCGACCGAATACCGTAACATTTGTGGACAGAGTGCTTTGCACCGAATGGTCGAGCAATTGGCAACCCTTTATGCATCGAGCGAATTGCGACGCCTTACTGCCGCGGTAAGGCGTCGACTTGCGTGCACGAATTTCCCTCGGTT
Source organism: Nomada lathburiana (assembly GCA_963667235.1). Taxonomy (NCBI): domain Eukaryota; kingdom Metazoa; phylum Arthropoda; class Insecta; order Hymenoptera; family Apidae; genus Nomada; species Nomada lathburiana. Next base: position 20,136,888 of record OY763899.1, on the reverse strand, counting down.
GCGGATACAATTAGGTACATTCCGGATGTCGTTCTTCCAGCATCCTATTCGCGGACATCTGCGGATTCACGTCCCTCTCCGACCAGTGCACAGCGGAGGAGGTCGTCAGATTATTGAACAAGCTATTCGCCTGGTAGTAAAAAAACACGTAATCACGATATTCCGTTCGATAATTTAATCTGCAAATATTACAAACGACTTTTCGCGTGAACGGGACCCAGGTTCGACACGCTGGCCGCCGAGCACCATTGTCTGCGCATCAAATTGCTCGGGGACTGCTACTACTGTGTCTCCGGACTGCCGGAACCGAGACCGGACCACGCTCGTTGCTGCGTGGAAATGGGCCTGGATATGATCAGCGCGATCACGTGAGCACATTATATAGTCAGATATCTGCGCGCCCAGGATCGTCGTGCGCATGAAAGTGCAGTGCGGTAATATCTGGCTCGACGCTCGCGAGTCATCCCCACCACTGGTGGGGTCCCCCCCGCCGGGTTCTGAGGTTCTGTGGGCCAGCAGATTTTGCAGATCGTGGCGAGCGTCGAGCCAGGAATTACTGTGTATCTCGGCTCGATTCGAATCCTCGAGGGGCAAAACGCGTTCCATCTTCGGGATCGTACATTCGAGTTGCAATCTTGCCCTCGAAGGAAATCGTTCCTTTGACCGTGCCGTGTCTATTTTTTTTTTTATCCGCCAACCAATAACGAGGAAGCAACGCCCACACAACCCCGGGGGGCCTGCCTGTTTCTTTAATTCGTTCACGATACCTGCTCCCTTCTCCCTTTCAGGCTGTACCGAGAGGTGGGCGCGGTTAATGTAAATATGAGAGTTGGAATACACACGGGCAGAGTGCACTGCGGCGTTCTGGGCCTACGGAAGTGGCAATTCGACGTTTGGAGCAACGACGTCACACTGGCGAACTACATGGAGAGCGGGGGAATACCGGGGTGAGACGATCTCCTCGTATTGCACCCTTCGACGGGAACGAATCTTCCGGGGAAAGGAAGAAAGATTGAATTCCAGAGACACGTGCCACGATAGGATAAAATATTTTCGCTTTCTTTTCGTCCCGTGGAATGATACTTTCAGGGGGGGGGGGGATAACAGAGGCGAACAATAGGATCGTCGTTGCCACGTGGAGGAACGCGCGGCCATTCGATATCTCTGAGCTTTCGTTACTTTTCTTTTTTTTTTTTCATAGGCGAGTACACATCACCAAAGAAACTCTCGACTGCCTCGGCGGTTACTACGAGGTGGAGGAGGGCCACGGCGGCGAGAGGAACGCTTACCTAAAAGAGCACGATATCAGAACCTATCTTATCGTACCCGGGGATACATTCAAGGGCAATCTGCCGTCCCACGGGCCGAGGAAAGGGTTGCCGGCCAATGGGAACGTTTCCAAAGAGATGAGGGTGATGGGACACGGATCGCAGCACGGAAAGCCGACCAAGTATAAACGATTTATATCTTTCCCTCCCACGTGGTTCTCCGGCACAATTTTAACCAACTCTAAACTCCGAACTGTAAACTTATAAATTGACTGAAACGGCGTATATCGTACCGGGAGAATTCGTGGCGGCGAACGAAGCGAAATAAAATGAAGTTGAATAAGAACCGTGGAACTTGAACGCAGGTTGGGCTTCGGTGACGCGGCGGAAACTAAAAAGGACCCCGAGGACGAGGTGAACGAGTACCTGATGAGAGCTATCGACGCCAGGAGCATAGATCGTTTAAGGGCGGAGTACTGCACACCGTTCGTCCTGACGTTCCGTCGGCCCGACGTCGAGGAGAAGGTACACCCTTTTCCTCTACCGTGCGACGTATCGCGGCACGTTTCCAATCCAACGATTTGTTCCAGTATTTCCGGGAGAGGGACAGAATGCTGTCTGCATATTTCGTCTGTTCCGGTTTCGTGTACACGGTGGTCGTCATCGCCATAGCCATCACTTTGCACGGGTAAACAAGCCTCGCGTACAGAATACTACAAATTCGTGTCGACGAAAGATTGAGCGCAAACTTCGACGAACGACGATTTTCCTTTCAGGAGCCCGTACTTTTACACCTGCGTTGCCGCGAGCGCGCTGTTCATCGCGTTGATCAACGCGATCCTACTCGCCGAGAAGAACAAGGTAATGGCGTGACAGTTTCGTTCATTTTCCACCGGCAGCTGTCGGCTCGTGCACGGCCGAATTTACATATTTTTGCAATTTCTAATACGAACGGATCGATGAAGGGCCGGGGGGGGGGGGGGGCTCTTTGGAATCTTGCCACTTGCTCTTAACCCTAAATCCGTGGCCAGATTCCAGGTCAGCGATGTGCCCGGTTGCTGCCGAATGAACGCGCAACTCGCGAAAGCGAATTTGATAACATTTTTTTTTTTTTATTTTCCTTCGATTTCCTCAGAGCATCCCCGCCTGTTTTCGGGACTTCGCGGTTCGGGTGTTCGAGAATCGGGGGATCGCACAGACCCTGGCCACCTGCGTCGTGTTCCTCACGTTCGCCACGGCCCTGTCGCCGCTGGTAAGCTGCGTGGAAGCGAAACGTAAGGACGACGCGCGATGCCGGTCTATTCTATGTTTCTCGTTGCAGATCACGCTCGGTGGTGGCGGTGCGTGCAGCGCGCCGGGGTCCCTGCACCCCGACCGATCGGATAACTCCAGCGTGAGGCTCCGGAGCGTCGATACGCCGGTCGACGTTTGCTATTACACCGTTTTCGCCGACGTGAGTCCCCGTCGATTCGGTATCATTTTTCGGTCGACCATTTTTTGCCGTCCCCGGAGGATCGTTTTGCACGTCGAGCAACGTTAATTCCAGCTGTTCCCGGTGCTCGTGATGCTGGTCATGATAACCTGCGCGGTCTACCAAATCTTGACGTCGGTGTTCAAGGTGGCAATACTGAGTTTGGTGGTGGCCACGTACATGTCCGTCAGCGTTTACAAGGCGGTGCACGAAAGCGACATAGAACTGACCGGACGATGGCTGGCGGGTGTTCTCGTCGTCTTTTTCATGGCCTGCCTGATCGCGCATTCTCAGCACACGGAGGCGACGTACAGGTGAGACGTCCCTTGGATCTTCCACGAACGAGAGATGATCGGTTCCGTTGCAATCGTCACGTAACGATAATCCTTCTTTTTCGCCGGTCGAGCGCAGATTGGACTTTCTTTGGAAGCTGCAGGCCACCGAGGAGAAAGAGGAGATGGAGCATCTGAAGGCGTACAATCAAAAGCTGCTGGCGAACATTCTGCCGGAACACGTGGCGGCACACTTTCTGTCCACCGTGAACTCGGACGTAAGGAAACGACGACGCGCTTAGAAAACGGAACGGATAGGGAAAGGACGTAAAATCGTTCGCGACTCTCTTTTTCCAGGAGCTGTACCACGAGCAATGCGACTTCGTTTGCATAATGTTCGCCTCTATACCGAACTTCTCGGAGTTCTACGTGGAACTCGAGGCGAACAACGAGGGCGTCGAGTGTCTCAGGCTGCTGAACGAGATCATCGCCGATTTCGACGAGCTGCTGGCCGAGGAGCGTTACAGATACATCGAGAAAATCAAGAGCACAGGCGCCACGTACATGGCCGCGTCGGGTATGCGCGGAAAATAGAGAGGAAAATTTCAATAAAAAAAAAAAACTGGAAGAGCCGTTAGGGGAACGTCTTTCTATTTTCGTAGGGCTGACGAGGAACACCCGCGACACGAAGGATTACAAGCACGTGACTGCGATGGCCGACTACGCGCTGAGGATACGCGAACAGCTGGCCTCCGTTAACGAGCACAGCTTCAACAACTTCCGGCTGCGAGTGGGCATCAATATCGGGCCGGTAACGTAGAAATCATCGCCGGAGTTTAAACGCCCTTCCTTACCGACGGCAACGTCGTGAACCGCGTCGGCCCGCGTGATAATGCCTCTTTTTGAATCGTCCTCTATACAGGTGGTTGCGGGGGTGATAGGCGCGCGAAAGCCGCAGTACGACATTTGGGGTAACGCGGTGAACGTGGCCTCGAGAATGGAGTCGACGGGCGTCTTCGACGGGATCCAGGTCACGCAGGAGGTTCGCGACATCCTCGTCGCGAAAGGTTATCCGCTCACCTGTCGCGGCGTCATACAGGTCAAAGGGAAGGGTAGCATGGTCACGTACTTTCTCGACGGTCCGAACGACCCGGCCAAAATTAACAAGAAAATCGACGACGGCAAGACGAACGGGGACAGACCGACGCCGTGACCGAGCGAAGGATTCGTCGATTAATAAAAAAGAAATCACGCAAATCGGACCATTTATTCCCGCGGGAATGATCCTCGATCGCTGTTGCAAACGAGTGGGAGAATTTCGTCGACCGCCGGTCGGAAATGGCCGCGCTTTAAGTGTGAATCTGATGTTTCGTTTCAGTCGGGGCGACGGAAAAAGGGAAAGGAACGAACCGTACTGTAACGCGCGTTCGGCTGTCGCTTTATCGGTCTTGTAATTACAGTCCCGGAAAACGGTTCAATCGATCTCCTGACTCGTCGATTAGCTGTAAGTTACGCAGGCGGGCAGAGAACTGTGAGAGCTCAAATTGTCTTCTATCTTCGCAACGAGATACATTATTTTGTACTTAAAACATATCTCACTACTGTGTGCAATTAAGAGGGTCGATTCTTATCTCGTGATTACTCGTCAAATGTCAATTTAGGCAAGCCCAACAATTTGTCAACGAAACGTCGGCTTACAGGAATATGTGTAACATAGAAATTTGAAATGTGTATAGTTGCGTATGAGACCAACCAAAATATATTAGCATGGAGAAGAAAGCTGAAGTTTTTAACACAATGGTAGAAATAATTTCTGAATTTACGATAATAAATTCTATCTCTCTCTCTCTCAAAAAAGAAATTATCTGTTCCGAGAGGACGTTGTATATTTAAATTGCATACCGTTCTACCGTGTGATTATGCATATTTTTCTAGTCAATACCGAGAGATTACCAAGAAAACCTCGGAACAACGAAATTTAGGTTTTCCTTTTATAATTTCATTAAGAAGAAAAAGTCGGCAGCGCAGTAAATTTCTGTATAATTGAAAGCAACGGCGACTAAAAGAAATATTACATCCTATTTGCGACCAAATCAAAGGTAAAGCTTCACTATTTTTACATTCCTCTATTTTTATTCGAATTCGACAATGATGTACAAATCGACGATTTCTTTTAATCGAATGTATGAGAAGTAAATGAAAATGATCGGATATATATGTAACATATATATATATATATATACAAATATGATATTTTATAGCAGATTATTCAAATCTCCTCTGTCCAAGTGCAAATAATATGCATTCCTAATTACTCCATAGCTTCGCATTTTTTTACTTTGCACACAGACCTTGCACAATCATTATTATTTCGTTGGTACGATTTTCCAAGTACCATAAATTTATATAAAAAAGAATAATCCCTCTGGAATGTGTCGTCGTAGAAAATTCAGATTTGAAATTGCAGAGATACCACGCTGCGTAAAATATCACTATGCCCCGCCGCTAGTTCTTTGCGTGTTGGAGGTATTTCGGTTTCGTGCATTGGCTTCACTGGCCAGCAGCTGGTCAGGGTTTAGGGCCTTAGATTGCGCTTAAAAACACGTGGTGTTGCAATTCTATCGTTACTCCCATGTGGGAAATCAATGCATTTTCTAATCTTCGCATCGCTATCGTAACTCCTCTCCTTCATGAATTGTAAAAAATCCGCCTTCGTCAACCATTACCATTGACGGCATGGTGCACCTGCCGATGGCTAACGAGACGTGAATGGTGAGTTAATAAATAATTCATTGTTGAATCAGAGAAACATTGAATGACGGGCAATCTGATTTGCATGCTGCACCTATATCTTTTATGTCCATTCCCCACCCCCCTCTTTTATTGCTAACATAATATACGAGCACTCATGGTCAGAAGTGTATAACTTTGAACAAACTTTTTGGCGAATATTTTTACAGCAATTACAGCAATCGTAGCCTGCTGGCATGTTCTTTAAATTGCTCCACGTTTGCGGTAGATTTAATTAAATATCGAAGTTTGTATTCAATAACTCGACTATGATTATCGTCGTCATCGATTACGTGTGCATCCAGTAACAATAAGGCCACTTGAAACCGAACTTTTATGTGCACTTCAATTTGCGGTCATTTGAAGCGAACACTTTCGTCATTAGATAATCGAAATTCCAATGATGTAAATTTAAATGCCCCCACGCTTCTTGTCCCGAGTAACGAACGGTTATTCGAACGAAAAAACATTTGCCCGTGTAAAAATCGGCTGTGGATGCGCGGTGCGCGCACTGTTACAGGGGACAACGAGATTCCTCGCGATTTTTCTTACGGCCGCGGCAAGAGAAACAGGCACTCGACGAAATACAATAAGTGAAAATGATATGAGATCGCAACGTACGCGTCGGCGATTACGTGACACGGTCCATCGAAACCGGTCCGCTGGCTTGTCTTTTAATTGGACGTCGTCGCACAATAAACCACGATCATGGATATCGAGGTAAGGCAAATTTTTGTACAGTCTTTAATTACCCTCCTATTCTGGACAATTTCTTTGTTTGTTAGGAAAAATGTATTTCGAATCGAACGAACGTGAAAGAAGAAACGGTATGGTGAACGTCGCGATAACCATTTGCGTAATACTCTGATAACAGAATGATCGGTCGAATTTTCCAGATTGGAACGTCTTGTTTAACGTTTAACGCGGCCACGATTATTAATAAAACGAAAACGAAGGAATTAAAACGGAAACTTCTATATATAATTCTTCGTATAATAATTCTTTCGAACGATTAATATAATAGGAAAAGATCTATTTGCATCGGTTCCAGTTTTCACTGAACAGACGCGAAAGGATCGGCAGAAAATGGAAGAAATGGATGGCAAATGTATCGGTGGAGCCAACCATGTGGCTATACATGATGGCCTACATGATTACATCGGTAGTGGAGCAGGCTTTCTTCGTCTATAAAGCTTGCAGGGTCGATCACGGATACTCGGAGAAAATCTGCACGAATCTGAACGATAATCAGACGATAAAAACGGCTGTGCAGGTATTTTTTAAACCCACAAAATTAAACAGGAGGAGAATTGTGAGGGGGAAAGTGAAGAAAGCGTAAAAGTTTCCGAAACTTGTAGAGAAAGGGAAATGCTTCGAAGTGATATAGAAGAAAGACGTGCGAGACGGCAGTGTGCATGTCTGTTTAAATACTTGTGATAAGGAAGTAAGCACTTCACGATAGAGACATTCAACTCGAGTAAAAGCTAACATTCGTGTTTCATTTAGAAATAGCCTATCTCTCGGCGTTTCTGTTCAATAGAAATCATTACGGGCGCGAGAAAACTTTCTCAGACGAAAGTGTTGGCTTTTATCAATTGACGGCAAACAATGAAACGGGGGGTGTCGCATCGGATTAAACGGTATACAAATTTAGGTTACAGTCGCCGATTTTCATCAATGGAACAACATTGCTGGCCACGTGGTCCCCATAATACTGGCCCTATTCTTTGGCAATTGGAGCGACAGACGGGGACGAAAGTTGCCACTGTTAATGGGCCTACTGGGAAAATTCATTTACTCTTTTATGGTCGTAGTCAATTCTTTAATGGATACCTGGGACCTGAATACCGTGGTCTACACGGCGAGCCTTCCAATGGGAATGTTGGGAGGGGATGTGGCGATTTTTGGCAGCTGTTTCGCGTACATATCGGACGTGTCGTCTGTTAAACAAAGGACCCTAAGGATCACCATTCTGGACGTTGTTTATCTCAGCACTATGCCCACCGGTACATTTATATACATTTCGTTGAATTGCGCAACGGTGAATGATTTTCCGTTTCAGGTGTGGCCCTGGGATCCTATTTATTCAACGACGTTGTTAAATCATACACAATTATGTTCACGATGAACGCCAGCTTACTAGCCCTGGCCATTTTATACTCGTTGGCGAAATTGCACTGGCAAACGTTGCCCCAACAGCAACCCCTTCGGGGTGCCAACTTTCTCGCCGATTTCTTCGATAAGAACCACGTGGTGGCAACGATGCAGACAGTGACCAGGAGGAGAACGAATCACAGAAGGTTACAGCTGTGGCTTTTGCTGGCGATCATGATGCTCTACACATTCCAGAGGGACGAGAAACCTATGAGCTTCCTGTACACTCAGCTGAAATTCAAGTGGGACGTGAGCAAGTTCAGCAACTTCAGGACATTCCAGTCGACAACCTTTGTACTGGGTGGGTACACGAAGCAATCGGCTCGTCGACGGGCATTGGTATAATTTCACGTTCGTTTCAGCGATGCTAATCGGCGTGCCCTTGATGAGCAAAGTAATGGGGATCAAAGACACCGTGATGGTAGCCATTGGTTCGATCGCGCATGCCTCTGGAAGGGTGATATTCGTGCTGGCGAAGATACCAGAAATGTTCTACGCTGGTAATTGAAAATCAATTTTGCCCGAGAAGAAGAATTATATCATAAATATCGATGCAAGTAAACGCCGAACGAATTTTAGGTGCTGGCGTTGCTGCGCTGGGCCCAATAGTGGCACCTGTTCTCAGATCAATGACCTCGAAACTAGTGTCCGCGCAGGAAAGAGGTATTGCGCTGCCAACTGTGCACAATCAGAGAAAATGGATGCAGTTGCTTAGAATTATACTGTGCTCATTTCAGTAGCTCCGATAGATATCAATTTTTCCACAATTGCGAACGACTTTGAAATTAATTCGAAACGAAAATTCGCAGGTAAAGTGTTCGCCTTGCTGTCGGTTTGCGACAACGCGGTGCCATTGTTCAGCGGAATTTTGTACACCCAACTGTACAACGCGACTATAAACTCGGAACCCAGTTCGATCTACTGGTTGACTTTTGCCACCCAAGTCGGCGCTTTGTTTCTCATCTTGTGAGTCCCGAAAATAAGCACTAAAAAAATGTGTAAAATCGTTTGCTATTGTTCGGATATTTACGAAAGTTGCATTTAATATTAATTTTTTTTTTTTTAGGATTGTGCATTACACCAACAGGAATAATCAACAGCTGGAAAATACGGATTACATGGATAGTGGGACAGATTGTCCCTCTCCGGCTTCCTCTACTTTCGATACATCGATATCAAAACAGTAGGAGAGAAAAATAATAAAATTTGTATACCGACGTGTAGATATAATTAATTGTACCCTGCATTACCTCCAAACGGATTCGCCTCTGTCATCTAAGAAGCTAATTAAAATTGGCGATCCATTGCACCAATTGTACAACCGTTTCATTTACACTCTTCCCCGTTCGACTTGTCATTTCCCTTTTCCATCTCTTCGAATAACGAATCACCCAGTGAATGCGAAATCGTGCAAAACTTTCGACTAGACGATTGCTATTCAGCATGTGCATACCGCAAGCGTGTCAAGGACCAACAATTACTGTCCTTTGTTTCTTCTCGTTTTTCGATTCGATTAATAATTTTCGCAACCGCTAATCATAACGCAACGTGCAACTCGCGCACAATTCCCACTTGTGTGCATTTGTAATTTTCCGGACGAAACCTACCTTTCAGGTATTAAAGCGGGGGCAAATTTATGAAGAGCTAAGTTCTTTCGTTTGAAATCTATTTCGCAATTACATGAACGAATGAAATATTGAATAAAACAAAACGACCACGCGGAGTGCATAGTTTTCCTGGACCCGACCCACACAAGCTCGATAAAGGTAAAACTCGACACAGGTGAAAATTAACGTACGCTTAGCACGTGGCGATGCGCACGAGAATTCCCCATCTCAATTATACGGGCGATACCATCGTGTTTCGTTAAACCTCTGACCCAGATTTGTACCCACCTCTTGAAAACTATCGAGTATAAAAGGTCCGCGAGCTTTTGCAACTGTAACCTGTTCGCTTCTATGCTCCGGCAGAGGAGGAAGTAGTTGGGCAATCGAAGACGGACGATTTATACACGGACTTTAATTACGATGGTAATGAAACAGCGGGGAAAAACATATAAATTACATAAATTCGGGAAACTGCGTTAGAATAGCCGAATCGATTTTTATGATAGTGCATCGAGTTCCGTCGCGGCGTTGCGTATTTTTTATTAATTACTTTTCTCGTTCCATAAAATATTCAGCTGTCGTAATTATTTTCAGATCTCGGCCCGATTAATTGCCGTCGTTGTTGCTACTCTAGCAATGTTCGCAGCGTTGATAAGCGCCGGAACACCTGTACCTTCCGCGTCAGCGGGAGCTATAACGGCCTACCCCATACCACAGAGACCGCCATACGCGCCGAATCCATGGGTTTATCCGAGGCCAACGCTCGAACCGATACTCCAGTGAAAATGCTTGCCGTCCATCGCGAAGAAACGATCGCTCGTTTGCCCCTGGCTCGTCGAAGCAAATATCGAAGCGAGTCACGTTATTTTTCAATAGAATTATAAGCTTTTTTTTGTGCGGTGGAAACGCCGATGGACTTCGGAGTCCGAGCTCTGAGTCACGTTATTGATAATACCAACGACTCCTTACGAGTTGATTTAAATGTTGCACGACGCTTTGTACGCGCGATCGCGATGCAAGAATTCGAAAGGGCGAAACAATGAAATATTCAATTGCGCGAACGTGAAGTAAACACGAAAGTCAATATTTGTTACGCATCAGTTTCCATTAATAAACCTCTACAATCGTACGCTGTAATTGCGGGGATAATGTATGCAGCGTATAAACACGTGGTGCGAGCATAGCAACAATTATGTTAAAAAAATTTGCACAGACCTTGCGCCGTCCTGTTTGCTGAAAATCCTGACCGAAAATGTTCTAATCAACGTGAGCTAGATATAAATCGATTTACAGTTGCACCAAATAAAATTACGCAATTGCGCCATTTTACGTTCGGTTACTATGCTCGCGAGAGACATGCATCGAAAAATACAACCAGCGTCCGTGCTATTTTGGATTTTTCGTTATATAGCATGATGAACGCTGGAGGAAATGAAAAGCATGCGACTCACCGTTCGCCGAAATCCGCCAAGTGTAATCCCAATTTAATGTAATCCAAATGCAGGCTAGTAAAAGAAAAGAAACAATAATGAAAATTATTTATCCGTAGAATTTCCCGACGAAAATCTATATTGACGCGTACACTCGCTCGTCTAATACGAAAATTCTGTGCAGATATTTCTATAATCAATTACGCCCGGATGTATGCACGGATATATAAAAACGAAACAGGAAAATCGGCACAGAAATTTCGCAATGGGGACCGCCGCCATTATGGCGAGCACATTGTTGCCCGCGATGGTGAACGAGAAATATTATCCAAATATTTTAAGGATATCCGAAAATGCATCTGACTTACTTGTGTACAATATCCGAGACGGTCCCTTGTAGAATGCACAGACACTTATATTTTTACACTTTCGCGGTAATTTGCACGAAGAATTAACGAAACCGCAAGCACAAAAATCAAAGATTCGACACTCACAAAACCGCAGATCTCACTGGACCATCTAGACCAGGAAGAAACGACACTTCCTGCTTCCGCGATTCAAAAAAAAATGAGTCAAACGAGACACTCGGTTCAACAATCCGCGGATCAGTAAAACGAGAACTATTAAAGAAATGTACGAAACAGAGTGCATCTGGAAAAAATCAACACGGGACCGTGCAAAATTTCGCATAAACAGTAATGCTTGAATCCCCTTAAATTTAATTGCGATGCTGCGAATGTACCGGAAGCGCGTGATTAACGTAGTACAACTTGCATAGAACATTTTAGGACGAGAGAGTGCGTTGGTGTTGCAACTATCCTGCAGGGATCACAACAATGCGAACGACGTCGATTAAATTGGAAATGAAAAATGTCACCGTCCACGTTACAACTGGGTCAGTATATTAGCTGTAGTATTTATGAATAAACAACGCACCGACAATTCGTGCGGGCAAGTGGAATCGTGAAATATCGATGTAGATCGTGGATCGCGAGAAAACTTTGAATTAGAGCAGCGACGCGAGACAAAAGAGGCCCGCGCGATCGCAAAGCTCCGCTGCACCTCTTCCTTTGTTTATTTCCTTGTTTTCAAGACTTCAAGAGAATCGCCGGGCTTCGATTCTCAGTTTTTCGCCATCGATTCTTCGATTCAGTTTCTTTCGATCACCGCGATAGATGCCTGTCGGCTACCGAATCGCACGTGCATAGAAATATAGCCCGCGAAATTTCAATCGCTTGCGAACAATGTAACCTAGCACCCACGATCGCGTTTTTTTTTTCGTTTTTAAAGAAATGTGAATTAAAAGTCACGTTAAACCCGCTTGTCCGTGCAGATTATTGGGAAAGGAGGTTCCTCGTGTCGTCTTTCGTATTTCATTGTCGTGCAAGTGTTACTTTTCATTCATGATCCTTATGGTATGCCTCTGCATGTGTATGTCCACTTTTCAGATGGCCTGTATTCAAATGACTGTTTGCATACTATTACAAATGGATGTCATTCATACTTTTCTTGCCAGTTCAAATGCAAAGCAATCCAGGGGAAAACAGGTCTATGGTGTTTGTACAGGTATGGTGTGCATTGTTTTGCATTCTTTTCTCAATGCAACTGAACTGCACACAGCACATACATTCTTTTTTAATTCAATTGCTTCTAGAACTAATTGTGTCATTTCGTTTTGCAGGTATGTCCCACATGATCCCACGGGCCTATTTCAATCTTGCAATTCGTCCAAGCGTGCTAGTAACAGGAATCAATGCAATACACGTATATTTAACAACACAGCTGCATGCAAAGCTGGATGCCTTATGTAATTTGTTATTGGTCTCCTCTGTCTTGTTTCGTGGGTCTGCAAAGCTGTATGCAACGCGGTATTGAATAAGTACACCAGCACATTCGATATTTTCATGCATAATCGAAGTGTGCTATAACGAATTCAATCATTAACTTACTGATCTTCGAAATAGTCTTTCGTCAAATGTGCACGCCGGTCATCGTGTCCACGCGGAAAGGTCGTCTCGAATTAGAAAAAAAAAAAGAAAAAAAAAAAGAAACTTCTATTCAATCGATCTGTCGAATAAGGGAATCGCCGGCCAGGTAGGCTTACGCAACGCCGCGACGGGTAATGCGTTTACCTGCGACGAAGCTGCGACCGGAAGCGTACCCCGCGAAACAGTTTCCATTATCCTTTCCGTTCTCCGCGAACCGCGTTACACTCCAGGTAGGCCCACGACCTCGTGGAACACCGTTTGTGGGTCACGGTGTAGCGTTCGCTTTCGCTGGACGTACTTGCACGTGCAGTACACGCGCGCGCGCACAAGTAAACCTTTAACAAGCGCGTGTAGCAATCGAGTTTACCCGTGCATCGGCGCTCTTTCGTGTTGTCAGTCGGTCTTCCTGCTTCTTCAGGCGCGCTTCGCATCGCACGTCCTTTTTTTCTGTCGTCCCAGCGCGCGCGCGCGCCCGACGTCTCGGTACTTCGAATTGCGAGTGCACAGGAGGCGGCTGTTATTGTTGTTGTTTCTTTTCTTTACATCGAAAACAGTCATGCGAACTTACGGAATTAGAAAGGTCACTTTGCTGGCGCTGGTCGCTCTTCGGATAGTTTGCGCGAGAACCGAGGACCATCCGATTCTGGATGGAATCGAGAATGTTGCGTACAGCGCGACCAATTTGTGTACGTTCCGTTTTATGCATTGTTCGTGTGTCTGTTTATTTCTCGCGCCTCGGCTGGAATTTGTTCGTTGCGCGGTTTCGTTCGAGGGCACACGCAGCCCGGGGGATGGTTTAACATAGTTTTTAGGAGTTTGCATGACGTTTATTTGCCTCTGGTTCGTGGCATCATTCAGCGGCACGGTGTTGGGCACGGGGGGTCATTTGGTGATCGGCTAATGAACGCGAAGCATTCTCTAACGGCGTAACGAGCATGATAGCCATGTGTAACGAGCTTCGAGTGATTGCATCTCGAAGGGAATTAGGCTCGTCCGATTGTCCTTTGGCTCGCCGGAAAAAACGAGATAACTTTCACCTAGACCAGACACCGCGACTCGATATAAAAACGCGTGCTCGCAGTTTCCGCGTGTAGTTTTACGCGCTCGATTTGCTCGTCGCGTATCACACCGATACAAAGTATATACCGTATCGTCCACCTTGAAACGACGCGCGACGGAATATTTCGAACGACGTTACACATTTTTCATGCGACTTTGCCTCGTTTTCACGATAACGGCGATCGTTAGCGTGTCGCGAACGATTGGTAACGTGCAACAGCGTCCACTGTCCGGTATGCAAATATTGATGAACACAGTTGATGGGCAAATTTCCTCGACGGACACGCGAAACTGGAGATAACGTTATTGAAAATAAATAAGGAAAACTAACCGGAGACATTACGTTGGACGATTCCGTGGAAGGGAAAAAAACAAGGGGAGCACAACGAGCCGTGGATAAACACGGCAATTAGCACGCGAAATCATTATTAGGCAGATGATTCATTAAGCGCGGACGGCAGTCGGTCGTTTTTTGTAGTACAAACGTCATTCCGTTTGCCAAGATGCCAAGAACAGGAATCGCCTCATTATGCTCGCGTTGTTACGCCTCGCGCATCGAATTACGCGAATCCGAAATCACGTGTACGCACACCTTTCACGCATGTACGCGCGCTTCCGAGAAATCGTTATGCATGGTTTTCACGGCCGCTGTCGTTGCACGCCAATTAATCCTCTTGTCTCTCGATTTTCCATGACAACGCCAGCGAAAATGGGCCAAGACGCCGTTCACGAATCTGTATCGACGAGTACTGCAAACGAAACGATCGAACGCCCGGCCGGACGTTCGGCCGCGGAATATTTCTTCATTCCAATTCAATTGTCGAACGATCATGTCACCGATTGCTTCGACGCTCGTCGAGCGATCGTCGTTCCGTCATCGGGTCTCAGCGAAAAAAAGCACAGAAAACGGGAGCACCCGCGCCTAATCGATCCAACCGTCGATTTTACATGTCGCGGACGGGACCCTGCTCCAGTGGCAACTGTGCGTTTAATCGTTTGTTCCAGTGATGGGAATCGTGCGGCGACAGGTAGAACTCGTGCATCGCGTGACGGACACGGCGACCGAGTACAGTACGTTTGCACGACGTTTGTACAGTGCCATTTCCGTCGCGGCCCTCCTGTAAACAGAACCTACCGGAATTAATGCGGTGGTCGAAAATTATTCGGTACGGGGCGCGGCTTGAAATTCCGAGTAGCTTCCAGAGATCCAGCGACTATACGAAATCGTCGAATTTATCGGCTTGTTTACGATTGCACGCGGTCACGACGATCCGAGGGGAAGCTCCTTCCGTGACCACGATTTCCCGATAATTTACTAACCGTGGTTTACATCCTCGTTGCAACCAACTAATCGGGTAATATTCGGCGGGGATCATTGGCAAGAACAACGGGGAGGTATTTCCGTCGAGTAGAATTACCGTGAATACATTAATTCCGGCATGCTGCATCCAATCTACCCTGCTCGTTATCGTTTCTAACGCACGATCGAACGCCCTACGGTGTCCACGTTATCATCACCCCCGTTCATTTTAGTCTCCAGCGCCGTCGAGAAGCCGAAGAACCTCCTGATTGACGCGACCAGAGCGACCACGGGTTACAGTAAGTACCGCGAAACTTCCGATTACTCGTACCGACGCTAATCAACCGGTACGACAGTCGACAGCGCCGCCTCGAAGAGCCTGGAGTTCAAGGTCCGCCGATTTCTGGAGAAGTTTCGCGGATGGATGCCGTACGGTGTTCCGGAACTGGGGATACCGCCGTTGGAACCGTTCCACCTCGACGAAATCGACATGGACATCAGCAATCCGGAGATTGGGAAGTGAGTTTGTTGGCCGGCGACGGCCTGTTTTGTCGATGTCGCAAGCGAAAACTGGTATATTCCTTTTTCTCTGTTCAGTTTGTCCGCGGCTATAGAGGACCTGAACGTTTTCAACTTGTCGACGTTCGTGATCGACAATGCGAAGCTGTCTCTGATCGGGCCGACAATTACGGCGAACATTTCCGTTCCGCAAGTCCACGTGGAGGGCCGCTACAACGTGTCCGGGAAGCTCGGTTTCTTGATACCCTTAGACGACGCTGGCCCCTTCAAGGCAAACATAACAGACGTCCGGGTGTACGTCCACGCGATGCTCGGCTACTCCAGAGGATTGTACCTGAAGATCTTCGACATCGATTTCTCACTGGGATCCATCGATCTGGTTCTGGAGAACTTTCGCCACGACGAAGAAATCAGCGCCGTCATCAGCAAGGTATAATCGCGTTGTCTGAGTTCGAGGCAGCCGTCAATTATTATTATTATTATTTATTTAATAATACAATTAACTGGCAATGCCCTTTTCTGAAAACTTATAATGATAAAACTGACACGGTTACGCGCTATTAATTTCTAACTTTTACACCACGGACAAGATTTACTTTTGGGGGTGGCCAGTTGGCCAGTGATTATACTCAGAAATAATTGCAGCTCGCGTCGTACGCCCCCCGAGTTTCGGGGAGGTCTATTGAAATGCCGCCGGCGTCCCTAGCTTGTATCTGATTCGCATAAATTTATTTGCAGGTATTCCAGGAATTAGCGCCGAAAGCATTGGAGATAATCAAGCCGGATATACTTCCGCCCATTCGGAGTTACGTGGCCGGGCAAATTAACGACACCCTTCAGCATCTCTCCATGAGGAGTATAATTAGCGCGCTGCTCGATCGAAACGAAATTGTCCATCTTATCATACCTTAGGAACACGAATATGTATTTCGGTCCGTTACATTCATCGTCTCGTCTCGTCTCAGAATTGTCTCGTCGATACAATTCTTACAGACGCCGTGCGCGCGAACGAAATTTATGATTGGCAGCGTTATTATTTAATTGGACGATTTGTAGATACGGGTTGCAATTTGCGGCGACATTGTTGATGCAAATTATAGTGCGCGGGGCACCGAGGAGGAATGCGAGGCACGGTAACGTCTCGATTAGTGTTCGAAATTGCGAATTATTGTTATCGTAAACGATAATAAAGGAGCATAAAATTATTGATACCGCGATGAGCAAACATTGTCCGAACCATATCGTGTTTGGTGTCGTTTTAATCGTAGGGACTGTAACGAACATTTTGGTAAAATTTCATTTAAAACGGACCGAAAATGAGCAAGTTGTAATCGTAAATTTCGATCGCGTTAGTATTGCATTATCGTAGCGTTAATATTGCGACCCGAACTCGCTCGAGAATCATTACGTGTTCGCATTCGATCCCCGAGCGAGTTACACTAATCGAGACGTCACTGCACAGTGTTTGCACGTCCGTGAACAGGAGGGCGCTCCGGTCTCAAACGAAACGAGAACCTAATTTAATAACTCTAAGTCATGTTCGCGATGTTAGGCTTAATAAAATTATCGCGGCGTTTTTCCGCATGTTAAACGGTGCGTTCGGTCATCCTACGCCCCGAGCCTTTTACAAATCCGTCGCCCGCGTCGCCGATCGTTAACCGTTGACAGGCGTGAGTGCAGTTCGTTGTACGTCGAGGGGAAATTAATCGGGAGCAAAGCGTTCTTCGAGGTATATTAAGAGGAAGAAGGATGTCCCCGAGGTACTCGAGGCGGACAATGGAATCGGAGGACGCCGGCAACCGTGGTGAAATAAAACGAAACGCGGCGGACCGCCGCGCAGATTCGACGAACCTCTGTCGCGGGAGGAGGTGTCGCGCTTAATGTTTAATTCAACGATTCGCGTGCTGGCTGCCCGGCGATGTTCTCGATTCGCCGCGGCAGAGAGCGAAAGTTGTCGGTCCTTGAGTCGCATCTCGTTGTACCAGAACAATGTCTCAACTCCGTCGATTCGGCCAACGCCGGTGACTTCGTTGCCACCGGGGGCGGAGCGTGACGCGAAGTTGAATTAAATTAGCGACGCGTTCCGTTCGTTTCAGAACTCTGTAAAGCCCGTGGAATACTGGAGAGCCGTTTGTCCCGAAGGGGACGGCTCGCGGGACAACTAGAACCGGACCAACAATCGACTGGCGGATAAATACGTTTTATTTTGTCGCGCTCGGCCCTCCCCCCTCGACTCTCGTGATTCGATTCGAAAAGAACTGCGCAGTTTCGCGCAGCCCGACGATTATATCGAGCCGTTGCTGATAATCGACTGCCGAACGACGATAACCAGCACAATTCAGATTAAAGTATGGGCCAATGGCGAGGTAATCAGCCAGTCCGGACGGTTATCGATCCAACGATGGAATTGGATTGCCCCGTTAATCAGCGGCATACCTTCCACGAAAGGAGACACATGAAAAACGCGGAGCTTCATCGAAACGGACAAACGTGCAGTGTTTTTGTTTCCATTCGCAGCTCTTGCCATTTCGATCGATAAGAAAATTATCGGAACGACGGTTAATTGCCCGGCGATCCGTTAACGATAACGCGACACGTCTCTGCGCGATTGTACGCGACGCGTGATCAATGAAACGCGCCGATCCGAGAGTGGCGATTCCGGCGTTCTGAATTGTACGGGGCAGATTTGAATGGCGGGTCTCGCCCTTTGTCAACTTCGCGATTCAATTGCCCGTTCACGCGGGTAACGCTCCGGCGGATTCTCGTTCGGTCTTCCGCTTCGGCCGTTTCATTCGCGGGCAGGGAGAATTCGGTTACGCGCGAACACCTCGTACAGAAATCGGCACCGCCTTCGTGGTGTTCCCCGGATATCGCCGACGGTGAAGTGGCTGGGATCACGAACAATAAATCGCGGTATCCATTTATCGCAATTATCGTTGATCCCTCGTAATATCTCTGTCATCGATTGTTATCGCATACCTTTGCACGTGCTCCGAAGTACGCTTAATCATTTTCGAGTGGCCCGTCGACCGGTATCGCAGATAATTCCGACGTCGCATTTAATCATCGTTAATACCAAGCGCCGTGATTGTTCGCGTTCCCGTACGTTTCGTTGCACGATCGGGAGGATCGGTGCGAAGTGCCGCTTGCACGGCGCAACACGAGCGACGCAGTATAGATGAAGACGTCGACGATTCGAGGGGATTTTTGTTCCTCGCCGTTAACGGCCATCAAATGAGGTAACATTTGTCGCAAGCGCGACCAGCGCGCGAATAAAACCGCGCGGAATTGTTCTCGTGTCGACGGTCCGAGCGATCAAATACTCGGCGAGGATAATTCGCAGGAAATTTGACGAGGGTGATCGAAACGTCAGAACCGTTCCCCTCGTCAAGGGAGTACACCGTGCACGAGGGATGCGCGTAAGAACGTACACCTGACCTTCCCCGCAGGATCGTCAGTCGGGTCTCGACGATGCCTCGGTAGCATCGCTCTCGCGGTTCTGAAAGTTCCGCGCGCAACTTTCCGCGACAAGATATCGGCAGTGCTGGAGCTTTATTTCTCGACCTGCGGCGAGACGTCATTTACTTTATTAGCGCAGCAATTTTTTTCCCTTTCGCGGTGAGACTCAACGGCGAGCAACAGTTGGCGGATGCCCGGGGGGGCCACGGTGGCATGCCCGTCGCGATATCAGCGCGACGAGGACGGGTAGCCCTCGCTGGCTGGGGTAGAAACGGGGCGAGAGTGAGAGAGAGCGAGGGAGGGAGGGAGGGAGGGAGATGGAAACACGGAACTCGGACATGCGTAAGATCCGACGATATAGAGCACCGTGGCAAGGCAGTCGCGCTTAAACGGCGCCCGGCGTCGGATGGGTCAACGTTTCGCAGAGGAAATCGTGCGTCGGTTTTGTCCTGCGTGTTCATTCCGTCGCCGTGCGCGTCCCCGCATGGACAAACGAGGTGATCCCCGTTGATCGAGAAGGGACCGAGGTAACAAGTCGAGGATAAATCGACGACGAAGTTCACTTCGCCGGGCGCGCAGGGAAATCCGCGAAACGGTGCGCGTTCGTATTTCGAGAAAGCGACGACGAGGAGTGTTTCCCTCGCGGCTGGACGGTCGCCGATAAGATTGCAAGTCCGATGGAGCTTCCTCGAGGTCCTCCGGCGTTCAGAAGTGCGATGAGGTTCGGCCAGCCGCGATGACGCGGGGTATTCCGATTAATTCCGTTCACCTTCGGGCCGCCGTCGTGCGAACGTAAATCGAGACTCGCGCCGAGGACTGGTTAACTAGCGGGCGGAACAAAACGAGCGAGCGAACCCGTGGAGCCCGTCGATCTATGCCGGCGAGCGATAAAGATCGACCGTCCGAGTCACGGAGGATCCTGAATTTCGGGCGGCACGGAACCAGAGGCGCTTCCAAATAAACAGCTCTTCAATTATCAACAGAATTAATGGCCTCCGGCCAGATATTTCTTTGCCTCGCCGTGGCCACTTCGTACCGGAAATAATCTGGCGAGACGTCGAGTATCGTTACCCGTCAACGCGCACGCTGCCCCGAAGCGAAATCCGACGCAAGTTTACGACCATTCGGAGGGGGCGTCAAAGAAACGGCAAAGCGGACAGGAAACTTCCCCCGTGCTCCAGGATTGTCAGCTCGTGAACAGGTGTCGAGGGTTGCGTAGACCTGGTGACTTCCGTTTTAGCCGTCGAAGAAGAGGGACCGTAAGTATTTGTTTGCGACGAATTTTTACAAACGCGAGGAAAATCGCAAGCGTCAAGCAAACATTTGCCATTCGCTCGGAGTCGCGATTCTCCAATGATCACGCTGGTCGTTGGGAAAACGGATGCAAATATAAAAAAATCTGTGGTAGACACGCATACATAGACGGGGGAGACGTTTATTAAGGTTGTTGCGCGGAAATTCGCGGATGGTCGACGCGGATTTTACGCTCCTCTCGAATCGCCGCCTCCAGATAAATCCTGTCATAAACGGGCAGCACTTCGAGCCGCCTGCTACGTAGCAGACGCCTTTATAAATAAACCTTACATCGGTGGCTGGTTGCCCCTCTGCCCCTTGTCGCCCCTGATGGAGCATCGGTCCAGCGATTTTTCATTAACCGGACACCAGGTGCTCGCGCCGTGCCTCCTCCGTTAGGCCAAGGGGGGCGTCGAGTCGACGAGCAATCCGCGGCGCTCGAACCAAGATCGTTCGCCGCGAGGATGCGACATCGTTGATCGACGGGCGTTGCTCTTTAAATCTGCCCGTTTCGGTCGTCGTTTCCCAAGCGGATTCGATTAAATCACGACGGAATCGTCGCGACGGTCACACCCCCGAAGTAACGTGACCGTCACGCGGCCGCCGTCATAATGAAGTAATTACTTACTTAGCCGCGGCATTATGATCCGTCTAGAGCCCCTCTTCGTTTCTCTCGAGTGCCACCGTGATAAGCCCTCCATTTGTCGATGGCCGAACGGAGAAGTGGAAAATTTAATTAATGCATGCGATCCAATGATAAAAAAAAGAAAAAAAAGAAGAGAGGTTAATCCTCTTAGGATTATTAAAACGGAGGGGGGGAACTTTATATTGAATACGGGCAGAATTATTTTAAGATTCACTAAACATCCCGCGAGCGGAGCGGCGAATTCGACGATGCGAAATAGAAGCCACGCGTGATAATGATAATAGAAAATGTTTATCGTCGAATATATGTCTGGCGGCTATTGAAATTAAGGAATAAACGATTATGCCTCCGCCTGAAAATCTGTTATCTGCGCAGGCTGACGTTTCTTCGCCGCCTTTCAATTTCTACCACGAATTTCGCAGTAGAATGATCTCGCGCGTGGTCGGACACATTATCGTGATTAAAAAGCAGCGCGATTCGGAAACCACCGCCCGCTTTTATGCAAAATACGATCGACGACGAGGAATGGACAACAGCCGGGTGGAAGTATCCGGAATATTTGATATATTTCTATAATTTCGACGAATATTACGTCGCGGTTGCACCTCAAGCAGCCAGAACACGATGTAATCACGAATTAATCGACAATGTTATCTCAATCGCGAGGTACTGCACGCGCATCGCCTCGCGTTATGCGCAAACAGTGGGCTGGAATAATTTTAAATGAAAGGATCATCCATGGTACTGTTTAATATTCCACCGTGTAAACCCAGCCAAACGCAGCGGAAAAATTGACGCGCCCCGCAAAAAGGAGCAACGAACAAAGACGCGAAATTAATCGAGGGCTTCGTATTCCCAGCAGCAGCAGCAGCAGCAGCAGTGGCAACTGGGATTTCCACTCATCTCCGCGCGTTTGTTTTTACACGTGGTGACACGCTCTCTGTTTCACTGCGCGCGCGGTATGTTCCGAGCGTGGCGAATTCCCCTGCAATTCCGGCGTTGCTTATTTTGTTCCCTTTTTGCCGCTTCTTTGGCGGAGGCAAACTTCCATTCGTCAATCGTATCGGCGGTGCGCTCGCCCGTTTCGTTTCTCCGCGCGCCGGTTGCATTATTGTTCGGCTGTGAATCTTCGACGAGGCCCGCGTATTTGCTCTCCGGCGCCTGAAACGCGGCAACCAGCGTGTCGTAAGCGCAAACAGACACGCGGGTGACGGTCGGTACGGAATCGCGGGGGGGCGAAAACTTCGGAACGAACCGCACCGCTCGTCCGCGGTCAATTATTAAACATATTTCGGTACACGTGGGAAAACAGTTCGGCAAACGGCGAACAGCTAACTCGATTTTCCAGCGCAGAAACGAGCCCGAGAACTACCCGCGTACATTGAAACTTTCGTCATGCGTCCTGCGTTACTGTGGGAATTCACCGAAACCAAATTGGCGCTCGTTAAAATTTGTTTATAAACGAGTCGTTCGTCGGAAGCGCGTCCGCGCCGGAAGGAAGATCGCCGCGGGGGTTCGCGATGACCCGCGGCCGTGAACTTGTGCGACGTTTCCCGACGACGGAGCGGAGGAGAAAAAAAAATGCTGAGATATTAGAAAACCGCCGGAAATCTTGTTCAGGTCGTCAACGGTTTTTCGCGAAACTTTCGGCACGTGACTCATCCGGCATTGATACAGCGACGCGCCTTTGTTGGTCCTCGAGGGGCATTAATTAAAGAGATGACACATCGTGGGGTAAACCAATTAACGGCGACCGATGGTGTGGCATCACTTTACTCTCGCCCCATTACTTCGTCGTGCGTTCTTATCGATCTCGTAAAACGTCCTCGGTGTCGCCGCGCCGCTGAAATATCCATTAAACAGCCTCTCGTTCACCTGTCCGAAGGATACACACGTGTCTCATCGATTACCTTGGGGATACCTTGGGGGAACGCTCGGATGATCCCGCCAGGTTTCCGCTACCTGCGTAGCGGAGCTTGATTTCATCAATTAGGTGCTCGACGTATATATTCATTTAGTTCGTCAGTTCTACGCGCGATTCTACATCCCCCAAGAAGTCTGTTGAAAGCCGTGGCTCTGCGCGACGGAAAATATTATTATCGCGGTTTTGATCAGCAGCGAAAATTCGGGGATCCTTGGTGTTTCTAATTCGTCGCTCCCGTGAGACGTCCGATCGGGAAATTATGTCGGCTAGATCGGGGATGGACAGTTTCATTAGCCATCACGGTTTGCGGATCATTCGTTGCTACACCGTGGTCCTTGTGCCTCGAGGATTAATCTTCCGGAAGGATCGGTGCGGCGAAGTAGCTGGATCATTATTCGCGGCTAATAAACGTGTCCTGTCGAGCAGCGGGCACGAACCGTCCGTTTGCTCGTGTCTTCTTTGTGCCGCTAATAAACCCCCGAACCCTTTGTGAAAGCGCACCTTGCTGGACCGATACTGATACACTCCTTTGTTGCGAGATTTCATAGAGTAATTACGGATATGTTGTTGTTCTCCCTTTCGTATTCCTTTCTCGCCGGTCGCCGGGGTATATTTCCCTTTTCATGTTATTAATGTCGTGGAATTCGTTGATGTCCCCTGTGAATCTTCAAACGTCAATTTCATTAAAAAAAATTGTTCCAATTGATCGTCGATTTCGCCTTTCCTTACTGCTTGTTACTTCTTTAATTCCGCCGAGGCGAGACCAAATCGGCGGCCAGTATTATTTGCGCCAGCCGGCGTTCAAACCTTGGGCTTATCGAATCGTGGATCGAGTCGACGTTGTACGAGTTCTGAAAAGAACGATACCGTTCCTGCCAATCATTAATTCGTATTTTTTGCGAGACCGTCGCGTCGTTCCGAAGCGGCGCTGCTATTCCCGTTAATCATTAACAATAATTCAACTACGAATACTTGCATAACAATTTTAATTAAGCCCCTTTCGCAATTGCTCTGATTATAAATATATGCGAGTGGGCGATACCATCTTCCTCGTTCCTCGTGAACGTATCAGTGTCGAAAACGAAAGCGATATCCGCGTCGCGTTAAAAGTTGCATTTCTTCGCGACTGACAGTGCCTAAATAAAGTCGGGAAGTATCGATTGCTCGACACCGATGGTACACGAACGGACAAATTTTCTCGTTTCCCCATATATTATGTTTCCCATGGTTCGCCGTGCTACGCCCGTCGCCGTGAAACAGGGATATTACGTATCGGAGAAAATTTAAAACACTGTGCACATACCTGTCCGGACGAAACAGGCTAGGGATGAAATAAAAAAACGAGCGAGAGTAAATAAATAAAAATAAATAAATAAAATTACCCCCTTACCCCCGATTCCGAACAATGCTCGCACGCGAAACACACTCGTCGGCGCTTCTTCCTCGCCGCGAATCGCCGTTTCCATTTTCCGTCGCGATCGAATATCGAAACGACACCGGCAAGTGAATCGCTTACCTTGGCGGAGAAAACCTCTGCCCAGCCGGTTGTTTCCCCGTATGCCTAATCGCGGGCCGGGTAATCGCGGCGAGATTTCAAGTCCGACGACCCCCGCACGGCCCGGAAATAAACGCGGATATGCAAAATGGTACGGGAAACTGCAAGGTTGTTTCCAACAAGCGCTCCGTAACAGGCATCGACTATGACTTACGAGCGATACGTTCAACGAGACGCGGCCTGTTTCGTATCCGCGGCCGATTCCGGCCGTATTTTTAGCCCTCGGCGTCTAGTTGCTTCGTCGTTCGCACCTCGGATCCACGATAATTCCACGGGATATCGTCCGGATGGCATCGTGAGACGTGACGCGGATTTTCCGCGAGAAACGTCGAGGGTTCTTGGGAGGGCGAGCGATAATAAGGGACTGATCAGGATAAATAGAGCGCAAATAGGAAGGATCCTATTTGCCGATGGAATTCCTTCGTCCGCGATATTTTCCGTCACACAGCCACTTAGACATTTGGTTAATATTTATTAATAGGGGCTTGTTCGGCCCGGATTTCAAGCGCAACATCGACGGCATCGTGACATTTTAATTGAAGTGCGCAGAGAGATACGACGAACCGACACGGAAAGGCATCTCTTTCCTTCCTCGAGGGTTGAAATTGAACGATTCGGGGCCATTTTTTCCTCGTTTCGCAACGCGGCGACGTATCCCGCATGGACGCGGCTTCCGCAGCCCGCGTACTCCCAATTATCAAGCACCTCGAGAATCGATACTGCCCACGATCCGTTCGACCGCGTACGCCTTTCCGCCCGCAAATCGCTCACCGCGCTTTGTTTTTTTTCCTCTCTACTTTCAAGACCGTGTTTCCTCGCTCGGCATTCGGCGCATCGGACGAACCCGTAACATTTCGCACGGTCGACGGGCGTTCGTTTCAGCAAGGAACGAAAACGGTCGGACGATGTTCGCCTCGTCGACAAATTGCAACCCATCTCGTCGAACGTTCGACTACCGATCACCGAGCTGCTCGATTGACCCAGCACTCCGTGTCCGCACGCTTGATTTCCGATCGCCCATCGATTAATTATCCGCGGCGCGATGAACCCTCGAGCAGTTAAAACTCGCCTCTGTTTGCGTTTAATTAGCTCCGCGGGCTTGACGTCCAAAGGGGAAACGACTCGACCCAACCCAGGGCCGTTTTCTCGGTCTCGATCGTCGACGAGCCTTCCAGAGATCCACCCTCCGATCTCCAATCGAAACGAAGAAGCAAGTGGATCAGGCGCTTCTTCGTCCTTCCAGTTTCCGCGTAACCGCCCGCAACCCGGCCGTAAATCACGGCAATCGAGGATTTACCTTGAAGCCCCCGCGTATCCGCGGTGAAAAGTTGGCCCGGCTCGGTCTCGTCCGCGAGCTTGACCCCGTTATCGCGCGACGAAAGCCCCGAAGTGCGCGTCCGCGGCTTCGCGAATCCACCGTTCGCCAATCCGGGCGGACAAAGCGAGATTTATTCGCGATTCATCGCCGTTTACGACGGCTTTATCGTCGTCGCTGTTTCACGAGTCCGTCAAGCATAACCGTGCGAAATGTATGTACAGTGAATCCTCGATATAAGCGAAAGCTTCGAGTCTGTACGTTCGCTTATATCGTGTAGTTCCTACATTGTTTGAAATTTGCCGACAGCGTCGAACGTAGAAAAGGACAGCGAGTAAAGAAAGAGGACCGAGCAGCCAAGCCAGAACAAAATCCAGCGTATCGGTGAAATGACACTAATACAAACATGAAACTGTTTTATTTTATATTTTTTTTTTATCAAACTTTATCCAACAGTTTTGTGACATTTTTCTGATTAAAATGACACTAAACACGATATAATTTGGACCATATTACATTGGGGTCCACGCATTAACACGTTCGCTTATATAGTATACATACAGTCGTGGACTAGTTTTGTTCATATCCAGGTATCGGTATTTTTTTTGGCGATATTAACCAGAACAAATAAATTCACTCACGTGATCATTTTCATCTGTAGCAATAATACAGACCACTTTCTGTGTTATTTGTTTTAATTATTGTAAGCAGAAATAATAAAGAATTTACATAATTTTAATTATAAGCTTTTTATACTTCATACTAGTGTAATTTGTAATATTCTAGCCATAGTATTATTCTAAATGTGGGTAACAATTTGTTTCTCTAACTTATTAGGAACGATAATGAAAGATAATAAGTTATTACAACTCAATATTTTCCGAATTATGTAGTGTTTGGTCTCATTTTAATCAGAAAAATATCACAAATTTATCGGTAACAGTTGTATAAAAAAGAAACTGAAAATAAAAATGTTAGTATCACATTGGTATGTTAAACAGTGTAGCGGGCCTTTGATCTTTGCCGATTGCCACGATCGCAGCTTCTCTTTTCTTTTCACTAGCTATCCTTTTCTACGGTCGAAACTTATTATCGTTAATTATGGCAGTAAATATAGCCCAAATTATATCGTGTTTGGTGTCATTTTAATCAGAAAATTGTCAGCTATGCTATGTAAAAGTTTCATAAGAAAAGAATGAGAAATAGCAAAGTTTTATCGTTCAATTAGTATTAGCTCACCGATATACCCCGTCCCGGATCGCGTTACATTTTTCGCCGAGCGAACTTCTTGACGCCTCAAGGGGTATACCCCTCAGTGGTCGGGATAAACTCTTCGCTTATATCGTGTAGAGGTTTTTCGCTTATATCGAGGATTCACTGTACCTCGTCGTTCTCGCCGCCGTAACAGGTCCGCTGAAATTCGCGCGGCTTCCTCCGTTCGAATTTCCGTGCACGTATCCGTCTTTTGGATATTCATTCGTATATTCCACTGTCGAGAGAGAGAGAGAGGGAGGGAGATTCGCTGGGAGAGTTCGTTTGAAATTTGCCTCTTAGCCGGGTCGAACGCCCACGCTCGCACGTCGGCAAACGAAAATCCTCCTCCGAGGGAGAAATGGAAAGCTTGTTAGAGGCTGCAAGGGAGAAACTTCTGAAAGGGGAGGTCTGTATGCCTGCCTGACGATCGGAAACGAATACGTGGCGCGTATCCGCGCCAACGGAACCGGACGTACCGTTTGACGGATCGGGAATAATCGATTCAGCGGGGCACGGGGTTCGTTGCCGTCGGTTTCAAAGAATCCCCGCGTTGTTTGGCGTGTTCAATCGACCGCACTTTTTACTCGCCCGCTGGTAAATGAGAAATATGGCCCGGAAACTCCGAAAAAGTGGCCAGACGTCAACTTTTCAATATTAACATTTTGACAAAATTTGTGTTCCTACAAATTGACGATCCTTCGAAGCTTCAAAATCCAAAGTATCAATCGTTTCGCATAGTTGTGTGACAAGATACACAGTTCCGAAGTCAAAATTGTAAAATTAAACGCTCTAGATTAGATACCCGTTATGGAATATCAGAAGGAAGGTTTAAACGATGGTTTTATACATGTCAGTAAGTGTATTTGATGTATTTAATCTCGTTGCAAGCATTCCTTGATCCATGCCCGAACAGTGTATAATTCGTAACAACTGAAACTCTCGGTAGGTTTTTAAAACAAATGTTCAACTTGGAATTTGTCCTACACGAAAGCTTAGACATTCGCGAAGTAGATTACACAAATTTTCGCCGCGGCCGCCTGCATCTTCTCAAACTATCCGAGTTTTGGCAAGCGGACGCCCGCACGTATTTGTGCCCATGTAGCTATTATGACGCTTGGAGCGGTATTTGAAAGAAACGTTAGGGGATTTCCCCCCCGTTTGTTATAATGCTTGGCGTATTGGTAAAGTATTGGTACACTGTAAGAATGGCTGCAGAACTAATCAACTAGCGAAAATAGTAAACGGGATGTCGTATTGCTAAAACAGCTACGCCAGCGAAGTTGTAAGATGTTTATCGCGGCCCAATAATAGAATCGCAAAGTTCTTTACACGCTTTTCGTGAACTCCAGCCGCCAACGAAAAATTTGCCAATTTTAGCCGTTCCGCATAAGTTTTCGTGACGACGATTTCGATTTACCTGACAGAGGCACCAATTTCCCGTATTAAAACATTTGAACGACATAGAATTGGAGTCCGATGAAATGTTATAAATGTAGGAGTAATAAATTAACTTTTGTTATCTTCATGAAAACTTCTAACATCCTACTTAATCGGTGGTCAGGTAATGGACTGGCGGTTGCTGTTTTGCGACAGCGTTACCAAGTGAATAAATAGATAAAGTAACAAATTAACATTAACGAAAACGTATGGGTAATCGATATACAAAGTGAACGCACGAACATCGCACGCATTAACTGCACAACCACACATATTACACTCTACATAAATATATTATATTGTATTTCTGTTATATTTATATTTTACATATATATGCCATTTTCTTTGTGTCGGACTCGTTGTCAGCAGCCCGAATAACCCACAATCACGAAATTTCATAAAATTCCCACGGAGTCTCGACATTTGGCCACTCTTTCGAGGTTTCCGGACCACTGTCGCGTCGGCGAGCTCAAATCCTCGGACGGGTAAGTACTTCGTGCATGTGTTTGCCATCCTGTTAAGCTTTCACGCGGATATCCTGCCGCCGCGGAGGTCCGGTTGATCAAGCGCAGCCAACAAATCTGCGCTGAATTCGGCCGGATCCAGCTCGCAATTGTTCCAAAACCGGCCAGCTGGCGAGCGAACCTCGCCAGTCGCGTCGTATCCGAGGAGGCGACGATACACCGAGGTGGTGCGCGGGCAGCAGGGGTTTATAAAACGAGGCGTCCGATTTAGCGCGGACTCCGTAGCAATGATTGCCTCGATCCGGCGGTGGGTACAGGTGAGCCGAGCCCGGGGCAAACAATTCGGGAAGCAACGGACGGGATAATCGAGTCTTAATGAAATTGGTTGGCTCTCGATAAGAACGTCGACTGGCAAAGAGCTCCCGTAGTCGGCTAATAATTCGTAGTCGTTGACAGGGGGCTTGGAGACCCTCGCGAGGGACGCCGTCCACCTTTGGCCGCTAACAGAGGGTCGACGGAACGACCCGCCAAGGGTGCGGCCGTGGGTGTTATCCCGTCCGTTTCTGGTACCAATTTGCTGCATCGAGATTTCATTGGTCGTCCCCCTCCCCCCCACCCCCCGGGGGGGGGGGGGGCGAATTAATTAGCGGTATCGAAGTGCGTGCAATGTCGGCGGGCAGAAGCTCCGTAATTTATGAGTAACATGGGGGGGATAATAACTCGGTGCGATCTGTTTCAGTGTCCCAGGACGAGAACAAGCCGATCCGAGCGGCGAACAAGCGGCGACAGAATGGACGCATACGTAAGTGAACGATTCGTTCGAGTTGCTCGTCATTAATCGCAAATCAATCGAGCTGATCCATTGACGGAAGCAAGACCGCACGCTTCTGTATCGAATCTGTCGATTCGAAGAACATTGAACCGAGCGACGGCGAATTGTTAATTATTTATAGCGACAGCGTCTGTAGAATAAGAAGGGACAAAGATTCTTTACTTCAATCTCGGCGTCTCGAATTTTCTATGGAACAATATACGCGGAAATATTTGCTGCTCGTCCGGCACTGCTCGAGTCAGAATATAGTTCGAGTGGGTGTACGAGCAGTGTTTTCAGTGTCACGATATTTTTCCCCGGTCTCTCCGCCGGAGAAGCGAGCCCGAAACGAAAGATATAAGATGAACTCTGGCTCTCCGGTCGCCGACTAGTGGGTCCGCTTCACGTTTCAATATGGAACGAGAGTAAATACCCTTTGTCGTTTGCGGGATTATTCATTTTCTGTCTCCTCTGTCAACGTGGGGGGACAATCGGGGTTTCTCGCTGAAAACAACCAGCACAGTGGTGTATATTCAAGCAATTTTTTTTTTTTTTTTTTTCTTCCATCAGACACGACCCAGCAGGGATCATTCGATTTTTTGTCATACACATATTCGAGTTTTGCAGAGAAAGAAAAAAATCGTCATCCGCAAATAAAAAGGAAATCGCGGCATTACGTTTCAATTAATATCCAGCCGACGCGTTTTTCATTGACCAAAGCGACGAATATGTTCCTCGTCGGTTCTTTCATTTTATTTCGGAAATTCAGAGTAGTTGCTGCAACTCCTGATTGCTGCAACTGTCACCGACGAGCTTGGGAATCGCCGCGTATTATCGCGCATTCCACTTGGAACCGCGCTCTGCCATTCGAAACGTGCCTGGCAGCAAAACTATGCGAAACGTTTCTCCAGTTCGTCGCTGGCCTCGCGGTGCTGTTAACAATTTGAATGCAAAAATTGCTGCGACCGATAAGGTCTTCCAATATATGTATCGTATGACAACATGGCATTTACTCGATGAGATGTACGATACGATGTTCGGCCCGATATAATTGACGCACGCCGAATAATTCGTTGCAACGTGATCGCAATGGAAACCGGCGTTTCGTTCGCGGCAGCTCAGACAGGGCCGCGCAAGTATGTAAAAGGAATCCTTGTTAAATCAGTTGCTCCGCCGAGTTTCCGCCGCGGAATGGTACCAGCTGCTGGAATTCGATGAATTACCAAGGTTTCGCAATTGCGGGACGGAAAAAGCTGGGACGCCGGGATCGATTACCTTAATATTTGCGAACAATAGCTTCCACCATAGAAAATATTCTCCGCGATTCTCGTTTACTCGCCAAACACCTCGCCGAACAATAAGCCTTGCCGAAAGTAGTATTCGGATGGATATCTGGCATCTCTTCGTTCGGAAATAATTGAAATGGCGAAGTTTCTCGTTTTCCTCCTCCTATGGAGATACTCGGTATATATATATATATATATATATATTTGTATTATTTCTCCAGGAGGATATAGATTTCAACAATCCGAACAGTCCCAACCTTCAGAAAAGGATCCTGAAGATAAAGGCGGACCAGTGCCACAAAGGAAACATTTCATCCTCCGGTGAGTGACGCCCGAGTGAAATAATTGTTGTCCGTCGTACCTGTCTGAATTATGAAGTTCGCGAACTAATCATTGTTCCACCGCGAACGCGCAGCAAAGCTTCGATGCAGTCACGGAGGGATTAAATCGGCAATAAAATTACCGCGGTTTAATTCGGCGTTGTTTCGTTTAATTAGCGCGACAGGACCGACTCCGTTTGCCTCGTGCAAGTTTTTTTTTTTTCCCGGAGAATTCCTTCGCAAATTTTGCTCCCCCCCGGTTCTTTCTGCCCCACCGTCTCATATTTCCGCGCAAACACGCGCTCGAGCATCGAGCGCGCAATATTCCGCTCGGAGTTTGTCGAACAAAGCACCCGGAGCCGATCCGATCCTGTAATTAATCATTCGCCCGGTGAGAATCTCTCTCTCTCTCTCTCGCCAGTACCGTCGGCTTTGCGTCAGGGATTTCGCGATGGTTCCGCGGCTTTTCCGCGTGCCCCTTCCAATACTGAATTCACCGAGACATATACAAAATAAACCAGACGCAGAAGTAGGAAGCTTTCCGAACAATCGCATCCCCCGACGGGTTTCGCGATCTCAAAGAAATACCGAGAGCCCACCGTTTTAAATGGTAAAACGGACGCGCATTTCTCGGGGAATTTACGACGACGACCGTTGTACTCGGGGCGGATTTCGGCAGGGGGATAAAAAAAGGGCGAGAGAATGGAAGCTGCAGGGCCCGAAAACGCTTAGCCGCCCGAGAGACCATTTGGGGCTTCGAGCCGGCTTCATTATAATTCGGGGCGTTAGCGCGGACAAATTGTTTCCCATGGGGGATTTCTCGCAAACGCAACCGCACGTCGGTCATTCCTAAATCACTCGGACGGTAACGGGCTGCGCGAAATGGTATCCGCCGATAATTAAGGCCGATCGGGGTGGATGCGCACGATTTCTTTTCCCTTACTGGTTGCGGTTCCACAGGGGCCGCTCGTCGGACCCGAAGTAGAAGTGGCACGCGCGAAGCGACCGCACAGACGCCTAAATGCGATCTCCCCCCTGCACACATTCGAGCCTTAATGGATTCCTATTCCTGTAACAGACGCGTCACAGTAGTCCGAAACCGTAAAAACACGAAGTAAATTCAATTTTTCGACCGTCTTGGAAATGCATGAAATTTTAGGCACAGCTTCTTACATGTGTAGACTAAATTGTTGGTACCGGTAATTGCCCGAGACACCTTCAAAGGGGGTGGAAAAATGTCCCCTTTAGAACGATCCTATATTTTTTAACAGAGTGGAGCTGACTCAATTCTGTTTATATATTTTTAAAGAGTGTCCTTTCAGCTACAAGTTCATGTAACATGAAAGAACCTTGTGAAAAACACCTTCTCGCGAATCCTCATTTTCCCCCCGTTCTTCCACTTTAATGTGGTTTATAATGGGGATGGATAGTCGGGGACGCGATGAAATTTACATAAAAGTATTTCTTAAAACCTACTTAACATGCCTGCATAAAAATTTCTCGCAACTATTTGCAACTCCGAGAGTTGCAACAATATCTGTGCAGTCAGAACGCCGTTTTTCCACTTTAATGCGGTTCGTAAGGGCTATGGATAGTCGGGGGACGCGATAAAATTGATATAAAATCGCAACTCCGAATCGCTGGACGACACCGTTCGACGGTAACAAGGCAACGTCGTCGCGACGACTCGATCGTTCCCTCTGCACAACTCGCTGGTCGAATTTTTTATTTTCCACTCGCCGGGGCTGGGGGACAAATTGTCGCGGCTTAATCAGTTAGAAAGCACAACCTCGGACGGGGCTGAATTTCGCCGTGGCGAGATAGAAACGCGAACGGATAATGGATCGAGGGGGGGAAAAGAAGAAAGCGCGCGTTACAATTAAGTTAGCGGGCATCGCGCGACAGGACGGCGTGCACGTATCGATACTAATCGCTTAATGAAAAATCGATCCGCGCCGGTGCCCGTCCGTTGGCCGCCGCTTTTCGCCGGAAAGCAATGAGGCTAATGTGCCATCAGATGTTGGCCTCCGTTTTTAATCAGCTTTCAACCTAGCAAATATTGTGACAAGTACGGCGCTCCCCTTTCGCCCGCGGGAGAGCCGAAAAATAGAAGTAGGAAAAGTTTTCCGTTTTAGCAAAGACGATTTCCCTCGCCGTGACGTTGTATTGTCTGAGGGTTTCGGGGGGGGTAGTTCGCCAACTGTTACAAACGGACGGGCGTGGGATGAAAAATTTGCGACGGTTCCGCTCCTCGAAAATGCCCCTGGAATACGTCTTCTCGAGTTTCTCGCATTTCCAACGCGATATTGCGTCTCACCCTCGTCCGTTTCTTCCGGCACGCGCGGCCCGCTTCCGGAACGTCCGGTGAAATCGCCGAATCGAAATTCTTCGCGGTTTTCCAACCCGGCCCATATCTACGAAACTTGACTTACACCGACCCTCGAATAGGTTTATCGGTTCCGAAGTTTCCTATATCTATATAGAAAAGAAAAACAGCACCCGAGGTCCTGGAAGCTGGGATTAAAGGAGGATACTTCGAGATCCACCGGCTGTAGGATCGAATAGAAATATTTTCAGCGATATTAAATTCTTACCTTCCACTGTTTCTTCGCCGATTTTTACTGCTGGTTTTCGGATGAGCTCCAAATATATATTTGTTGTTTCGCGAATTGGCACCACTTATATCGGCACAATAGACGTCAAGCTCGCGTGACGTTCGCTGTCGTCACGGGGGAATTCTGCCGGCGAGATAAAAAGCAAAAAAAAAAAAAATCCACGGGCGACCAATTGTCGCCATACCCCGGAAAATGTGTAGCGATATATCGAACTCCCTGTTGCTGGGTGAAACACGAACACGCGGGTCAACAGGCGGGCCGCCGTCGAAGAGCTTTTTTTTGTCGAACCATTGTTCCCGTCCAACCGCGACGGGTTGCGCGGAAAACCGGCGTCGGAAAAACCGTTTATTCGCGACGGATCGTCATCGTTGAGTTTCATTCGAGCGCTAAGAGCACAGGTCCGTGCGAAAAACCGGCGGAGAGCCGTTCCATTTTCGCCAGGGCGAAAGTTTCGAGATCGACGCAAAAAACCGGCGAGTGCTCTCGGAAACGAAGCGAGGGATTAAAGTAGCTGGAGCTGTGTTAATTGAACAACACCGTTAGGAAAGTTCGGAAACAGATTTCGCCGGGGCGAATTTTGTCCTTGTCGGGTGGGCGCGTGTTACCGGACCCCGACGTATCGTGCACGGCCGCGCGGAATAAATGAATTTTGTGAATCACACAGGCTGGTGTCCGGAAGTTTGGGACGAAATACTATGCTGGCCATCAACAGCACCCGGGGAACTGACCATCTTGCCCTGCCCGTCTTATATCGCCGGATTCGATACACAGGTAATAATCGCGCAAGCCGAATCGACGACTATTATAATCGGTGGCGGCTCGCGTACAGGTACCCTGTAAATGCAGCATCCGTCTATCTCCACTGTCAAGTGGAAAAAAGAAAGAAAAAGAAGACTCATTATATTATAATTGACATTGTCGATAACTTTTTTTGCTTTAATTCTTTCTTTATACTTGTGCAATATTATAATCCTCAAGCTTAATGTCGGTAGCCATGCTCCAGTTTATGAGAAAGGTGCACAAATCTTTCTGTGGAACTGTGCGCTTCACAGTTCCAGCGGCGCGGTGTTTCGCTGTTGTGCGCATGCGCGCGTAGAAAGCTGCACGCGAGACTGCGAGCGAGAGGGAGCACTGCCGCTCCCGCAGTGCCGGACACACGTCTGTTTCCATTTACGCAATTTCAAAACATGGGCTAAAAATTTTCTGGAGCAGCACCCCCATTAATTTTAGCTACGAACCGTCCACCGATTGTAATACTTTCTGTCGGACACACGTGTCTAAATCTTCGTCCAGGCGAACGCGTCCAGGCAATGCATGTACGACGGCCAGTGGTTTTGGAATAATGGGACGAACAGCGCCTGGAGCAACTACAGCCAGTGCTACAGGGACCCTTTGGTCACGCTTCTGATGGACCTGCCCGGCGGTCACGAAAACAATGACACCCTTATCAAGGTAAACGAGCCTCCTCAGAGGAGCACAAAGGGGTAGCCGGGTATAATAATTTTCCGATTTCGCTGGTTGCCGCGGGCAAATTGGTTTGCGGCGTATGAAAGTCTCGTCGGTGTGCGCGGCGATGGAAATACACTACGGCGGGTATAATGGGAAGCGCAGTGACTACTTAGGGGAGCCAGAAATCGATGGGCATTACGCGAGCGACGTCGAACGTTTTTCGCGGAGCGAACATCAACGTTCCATACAGACTTCCGTTCCTCGGGATTACGAATCCCCTTCGGGCAGCGAAATTCCCACCGCGTCGATGCTGGAATCCGCTTCGCGGCTGCACTTTGATCATTACCGGTACGGGTTTATCGATTGAACCGCGACCTCGACTAACCCCGCGCCTGATAATGCCGCCAATCATCCGCGTGCGGGCCGCGAAGCAGCCTGATTATCGACAACTCTGTTTGCAGAAATTTGTTCCGATAGTGAAGACCATCTCCAAAGTCGGATACACCGTTTCCTTCTTCACTTTGGTGGTCGCTTTCTTCATTCTAGCTGCGATCAAGTAAGTGTCACACAGAGAACCCGTCCCCTTTGCCGTTGATCGTCTTTGCAGAATTTCCTGTCTTCGCTTCCATCGCGAGCTTTTTCCTCCTCGGTCTCGCTTGAACGATCGCCCCGTAACCCCCGGATCACTACTCCAAGTTTGTCCCGAAATCGGACGTAGGAAATTGCGATGCCCGCGGAACATGCTGCACATGCACCTGTTCGCCTCGTTCATGCTGCGGGCGTTCATGGCGTTGATGAAGGACATCCTGTTCGTCTCGGGGATCGCCCTGGCGTCGGACGTGATGATAAAGAACGGGAAAACGTACTGGCTCGTGGACGAGAAGGAGAGCAGCTGGCTCTGCAAGGCGTTCACCAGCTTCTGGCAGTACTTCATCCTCGCCAACTACTTCTGGATCCTCATGGAGGGCCTCTACCTGCACAATCTGGTCTTCCTGGCGTTGTTCACCGACGTGAACTCCAGCATCGCCGGCTACGTTTGCCTCGGTTGGGGTGAGTTCGCCCGGTTCTCCGCTCGAACTCCTAGATCCGGGCGTGATAACGAGGGGAACCGAACGTTTTCGCGAGGTATCCCGCCGCGCGAGAGACAACGACGGCGTTGTAGAATCGCCCCTGTACACCGCTGCACCGGAACGATTAGCTTCCGGGAGGGTTGGTTTATCTTATAGGGTTGTTCTTGTTAGGTCTGCCTGCTGTTTTCGTCTCCTGCTGGATAGCGACGAGGGTGACCCTCGAAGATAAATACTGCTGGACCACCCACGAGAATCCTTACCTCTTTCTTCTCATCCGAGTGCCCACCATGCTGTCCATCTTGGTAAGATACCGTCGCGTACAGAGTTGGGCAAATTTTTATTGAAATACTAAACAATGAATAATAAATGAACGTGCGATTGTAGTTGCAAATAACAAACTAAACTTTTCGTTTAAATGCCAAATGTGATCTATTTATTATTTCTTATTTGCAAATAAAGGATTATTTCTTATTTGGATTTAGATGGAAAACAAGTAAATAGTTTTTGGTCGTTTTCTTATTTCTTGTATTTTGTACATACAATAAAAACGTGGCGAAATTAATAACGTTATCACCTGCCTTATATAACTATTTTTGCTACTAATCATCTTTTCTACTAGATAGTTCGTAGTTCATATTTGCCATTAAAACTACTCTTTTTTCAAACATACTGCACGAAAGTTTGTTCGATCGTAATATCGTTGCTGAGGACAGTTCGAAGGAAAATCTGTCAAATAACAACTGAAATTGTACTTGTAAATAACAATTGACTTTATTATTTTAATATAATTCATTTAGACTCGATCAAACGATAAATAATTATTTTCGCTTTTCATTTGAATATCCAAATAGCAAATAACTTATTATTCGTATGTTTATTTAAATAATAATTCATTTAAACGTTGCCCAACACTGGTCGGTTAACGGGAACGGGGGATGAATCTGTGGTCGCTCATCGGCCGCTTCGAATTCCGCAGATCAACTTCGTGCTGTTTGTTAATATCGTCAGGGTGCTCCTGCTGAAGCTGAGGTCCACGGTTTCGGAGGAGACGCAGAGATACAAGTGAGTCGATAATCCCCCCAGCCGGCACCGTCCAATCGCGGCGCAAGAAATGTTTGCATGAAATTTCCAGGAGGTGGGCCAAGAGCACCCTCGTCCTGGTGCCGCTGTTCGGCGTTCACTACACCGTTTTCTTGGGCATGTCGTACAGCATCGGGGTGAACGAGACCGTGGAGGTCGTCTGGCTGTGCTGCGATCAGCTGTTCGCCTCGTTTCAGGTAACACCGCGCGACCACTTCGCCCCGTCGCAATTCTTTACCGACTTTGCCCGCCCCCCCGGTTTGCTCGCCAGGGTTTCTTCGTGGCCGTGCTCTACTGCTTCCTGAACGGCGAGGTGCGAACCGAGGTGTCCAGGGCGATCAGAGGCCACAGGCTGCCGCGTCTTCGCGCCAGGTGGATCTCCAGGCCGTCCACCCACTCTGGCAGCACCTGCAGCTGCAACGCGTCCAAGCTCGGCAGACGTTCGACGAGGCAACGCTGGTGGAAAGACCCTTGGCTCTGTTTCCTGCACGACAGGAATACTCGACGCTCCACTCACTCGATGGCGAGTACACAAGGTGTCTCCTCTGTCCTATCGAACCCCCCCTGCTACCCTCTGTATCTCATCCCTGACCCCGCGATGACCTCTGCTGCACTGCCCCCCCCCCCCCCCCGGAAATCCCGAAAACGCGGCCAAAGCTATTTTAGCGCGATTTAAACGCTCGAGATGAATGTGTGAACTAAAAGCTCCAACAAGAATTTTGGCTTGATATTGTGGTACACATACAACTGTTTCTCCGCATCTTTGAAATATGTGCGTTAAATCTTGCACGTGTTATTTCCGATACTGTACTTACCGGTTTACAATTTTAACGGATAACGATTCTTAATATACTCGGAGAGAAAAAAATGTTGCCATCACTTCCAGGAACAACGTCCATTTTACGGAATTAAGATTAATGTCTTCCGAAAAAAGTTACACAACGAAACCGAGGTTCGGACCGTATATTGCCACTCAGGTAAAAAGGTACGACTTGTTTCCTTCCATCCCCCGGTAAAGTCATTACTGCACAACCCCAATCAATCGGTCCCGACCTCCTCAACATTCATTTTCTGAGTTTTGGCCGCGTTTTCGCGATTCGGAACCAATGCGCGGCCGGGCGAAAAATCGTCCGCCTAACGAATTCCGACCCGGTCGCGCGACATCGTCGAATTACCGGCCGGCGATGGGAGCCGCGGATGATTCAGGGCGATCTCCGTTTCCAGATATTGGTACGCGAGGAGGTAGTCTAGCCAGCAGCCGGGGTTACCTGGAGATCGCGGGAAACGGACAGGGCGCGCATCCGGCGAGCCATAGCCAACAGGCGAGGCACGCGTCGCCCCTCTACAGCAAATACACGGATCAATCGCTGCTTTCCTTCTGCTCGAACGTGAGTGGGAATTTTTTCATTAAATCGATCGAACGAGACACGAATCAGCGAGGTTTCTCTCTTGTTGACCCTTGCCGCAGGTCTCGGAAGCGACGCCCTGCACGGGCTCGAACGTCGACAGAGTAGGCGACCACCACCGTTGGAGCGATTCCGAGTGCTGTCACCTCGCCTACGAGCTGCACAATTTACACCACGGACCACCGTGAGACCTTTCACGCCGCAGCTGCCCGAGTTGTCTCGCCAGGGAAGCCCAGCCACCCGGCGCCGTAGAAGCGAACGCGACTTTTGCGTCGCAACCGCTGCTCGTAATAAGCGCGTCGTCGACGCGAAAAGAAACGGGTTCCGCGATAAATTCGACCCGCGGCCGTTTCAACCGTCGCGCTGCTCCTACGTCTCGGGCGATTGCACGCGTCGGAGCGCGTTTCCGCCGCGCGTCTTTCGAAACCGCCCCGTTCGT
Organism: Nomada lathburiana; assembly: GCA_963667235.1. NCBI lineage: Eukaryota > Metazoa > Arthropoda > Insecta > Hymenoptera > Apidae > Nomada > Nomada lathburiana. The sequence goes on along the minus strand of OY763899.1, from coordinate 20,097,207 downwards.
CCATTGCCTTGAAAAATGCAGACGGTCGAAATGAGAATTTCCCGCCGGCGGATAGAAAATTCCATTATCGTTGCGGGGATCGCGTCGTTTCTCATGGACGGAGCAGCGCCTCTGTTTTACAGCGGGTGGGGAATTAATCAACGGGATGGCGTTAATCCATCCTCGCCACGTTCGTTTCAACGCCGCGATCACCGCGACTTTTGAGCAGCCTTTTTCTTTTCCAACGAGGCAACGGCTCGCGCGTCACCTGCGATTCACAAGCGACGTGTTTATTTTTTGTTTTTTACGCAGACTCTTGCGTCCACGGAACCGGCCAACGCCGCGCGGAAACCTCTCGACTCGAGCCGCCACAAATTTATTTCAATGATTCCGACTCGAAGGGGGTTCCCGTCGCGCCAGCTATTTTCTTGCAAGCGTGCCACGCGCGAAACTCCGAGACTCGAGCGATCGATAGTACGTATTCTGTGATTCGTTTCGGTTCGGATCGATTCAATTGGAGGTCTCGCCGTGCGCCGTTCATCCCTTTTTTTTCAGTAATAATTACTCGCGACGCGTGTACCACGTTTCTGCCGTGCATTGCCAAGAAAACGGGTGTTTCTTTAAGCGTGTGCGCGGGAGGTGCGGGTCGGCCGATCGATCGTTGCGGCGGGTGCAGCTTGAAAATGCCGTGCGCTCGAGAAATTTTCCATGTGCATCGTCGTGTATCTTGTACGGAATCTTATCGATTCGTTATCTGTTATCGGTGTCACGCTCTCAGCTGTTTACAATTAAATGTACGAAAGATGGAGACGGACTTGGGCGCTGATCACGGGCGATTTCGTTCAGAAACTGTTTCTTCTCCATTTTTTTCCATCGATCGTTTAAATCGGGGGTAGTCAACCTTTCTATACCCATCGCCCACTTTTGTATCTCTGTTAGTGGTACAATTTTCTAACCGCCCACCGGTACCGCAGTAATGGCGATTTATAAAGCAGGGAAGTAACTTCACTTTATGAGATATAATTTATAAAATATCAAATACAATCCCTACCGCCCACCATGAAAGCTGAAACGCCCACTAGTGGGGCGGTAGGAATCAGGTTGGCTATCCATGGTTCGAATAATCGTTTAAATAATCTTTTTCTTATGCTGTTTCTGTCGCTTGGTTTTTCGTTACTTGTTTCTTTTACCGTTTCGTTGCGATTCGAGGAGTCTTTTATCGGGGGAACATATCATCGTCGCAGAGGCATTTTAAACGACATCATTTGTGTTTTTTATTTCGTTGGTTAATTCGACGTTCACGAGAGGAAGCCATTTCGCCGAGCATGGGAAGAGTTCTTTGGGAAGTTTTTTCACGGGATTTCGAGGATTAGTCGCGTACGATTGTACCTAGTCAGTGTGTAATATTTGTACGTAAACTATGTGTCATCGATCGCCGGTGTAATAAAATACTGTTTTTCGTCAGAAATGTTCGTCGACGTTTAATGGAGGCCGCCTCAGAGGCGTAGTTTCTGGCCAGAAAGACGCCTGAATGGGACGGGACGGTTAATTAAATCCGTGCACACTTAAAAGCATTTCCAATGCGTTTTACCTCGGGGGCTCTTCATCTGTGCGAAGACGAAGTCACGCTCGCGTTTAACTACTCGATGCGAATACGAACGATCGTAATCGGAACGAAGGAAGAAGAGGAGAGCGGTTAAAATTCAACAGACTGTTTTTATTTTCACAAATTAACTGCTCCACAAGTTTGTACTACCTATACTCTTTTTACAAATAAAGTGTTCTCGACGTTTGTCTATGTACATCGCTGTGTTTACTCCCGCTCGCGGCCCGTCCGCCGACCATTTCAAACACCATCGCTTGCCCTCGCTAATTCCTATTGCGAGCCGGCAAAGAGTGCACCGGTTTACTCCAATTCAAACTGACTGCCGTTCCCCGCGTAGTCCCTTTCGTACGACGATTCATTCGGCTCGCTGAAAGAAGACACGAGAAATTGCGAATTAATGTATCTGCGCGGAGTTACGCCGAGCGGAATAATTTCAACGAAGCGGAACGATGATATGAATGATTTATATATCGAATGACAAATTACGTTGCAACGATAAATTTCCGTAATTTAATTTGCACGCTTGTCGGAGCGGTAACCGACTGTGGAAACCGACGAAAACGATGAATCTCGTTTCAATGGATAATTAATCGAACATCCGCTCACCATCCCGTCACGTTTACAGCAGCGTCGCAGGCACCTTTGGTCTCGTCGAAGGCTCGTCCCAGTCCGCAGTTCTGCAATCGTGGCCTGCCGTTCAGGCAAATAAAGTAACGCTGACAGTCGTTGCTATTCCGGAAGTACTTGATGCCAGACGTGTACACCGAATAATTCTGCTGCTCGTCCGGACACCGGAAGCCGAGGAATTCTGCAAGGTTCAGCCGAATCGATTACTCGTCGATCTGAATGAAATTTCGTGCAACGAAACCGAAGGAATTCTGAATTCCGAAATCGAGTGCAAAGACTTGGGATCCATTACCTTCGGCGTCGCAGTCGTTGACCTGATCGGGCCAGTCGCAGCGATAAGAGTCGGGATTGAAGGCAAGCCCCTCGGGACAATCGAAAACGTAACCCCTTCCCTCGACGCAGTTTACGAATTGTCCGCAGTTCCTTCTGTCACCCATCTTGAAGTAGCCGTACTGATGGGGACAGTTTTCCGTTGCCTGAGCTGGCTCTGAAACGGCAACCAGTTGCAATACAATTTCCACTGTCTCGTCCCGGCAGTAAGAAGTTTAACAAACTTCGACACTAACGTAGATTGGGCCGCCCCGTGCAGTCCACGTCAATGGGATATCCGCAGGGATAATTGAACCTCGCGGACGGATTGAACACCAACCCCTCGGGGCACAGCTTTTCCTCGGGAACGCCGTCGATACATTCCACGTAAGCGTCGCATTGATTGTTTACTGGAAAACGTCCGTTTCTTTCCGGACAGGAAGCCGAGCCGTGGTTCCTTCCACCCGGAAAATTAGTTTGAGCGACGGCTGAAAGAATAGCTGATCTGAGAAGCCGAATTCGAGATGTACGATCGAATCTCGAGCAATGGAAGTCTCTCGAATAATTTAAGCTCCAGGCGATCGACTATGGCCGCGAAACTTTTTAATAATTCGCTCGACAGGCTCGTTGAATCGGGGCAGACAGGTCCGACATATGTATATACAATGGTACCGCTTCGGCATCGTCAGTCTTGCTTCGACCGTCGAAGCGCAAACACTTAGAGGAGGGGTATTTTCGCTCTCTGCTCCCGTTTCCGATTTATCGACACTCCGCGACGATTGCGTTTCACTTTCAATCTGGCGACTAAATATTCTGCTCCTCCTTTCTATTTCATTCTACTTCCCCCCCGTTACGAATTACGAGACGCACGAGCGTAATAATCTTGTGAAACGCGAAGATGTTACGCGAGAGTACTGCCTTTAAATATGCGAGGATCAAGCACCTGTTTCCATATTTCACCTCAGAGTTTCTCAACCGACCACTTGACGAAATCGTTCGATTCGTTTAGCCCTATAATCTTGATCCCATGGCGCTGTGCCATCTCTAAAATGATCTATGGTGAATTTCCCGCAAGGTCCCAACCTAACCTAACCATCCACAGTCTGGAAATTACCCTCGCAAGATTCCTCGACTATTTTCCCATTAATATAAAAATCGTTCCATCTATTCTCCAACACAAGTTCAATTTTCCCTCCGATTAACCAACAGTACTTTACCCCAAAAATGATTAAAAATTCACGATTTTGTTTCCCCGAATTCGAGAAGTTTCCCTCGATGCATTTCTCCAATGCGCATCCCTGAGGGATACCTCGAACCGCTGACACCCCACAAGTGCAAACACTTCTACGCTGGCCGCGGAATTGGGAAACCCTGTGGCCCCTTGCATAATGCAACCACCTTGAGGAACAAACCGGTCCTCGGATCGCGCGTGCTCATGCATTTACGCTCACTCTCGAGGAGCCTCGACCGGAGAAAGTTCGACGATGCGATTTGACCTCCGCGCCTCTCTCTCTCTCTCCAGTTTTTTTCATCTGCGTCCCGCGCGCGCCGGACAGGCGTGATTTATCTTCGCGAAGTGAAGCGTTCGTCCCGGCCCCGAAAATCGAGACGCAGAGACTCCTCCGGGTCTCGCCGGAAGCTGCGGCTACCATCGGACGGCGTCGATCGTCTTCGACGTTCGCGTGATCTATGGCGACGCGTTTACGGTGGCCACGGTGCCCCGTGAATACGTCGTCCGGCCGGATTCGCGCGCGCTATTCCCCTTGCAATCGCCAGCAACGTTGCCCCTTGACGATGCAACGGTCGATCGCGATAGCGTTAACGAGATTCGACGGTTCGGACCGTCGAACGTGGATGGGAATTGTTCTGCGAGCAAAACGCGACGGAATGGCGCAACGACGGCCGAGCCGGGTTGATTTAAGCGACAGCCAATGAATTTTAACGGGCGCGACTATTTTCGTCGATTGGATCATCCAGCGTCTCGCCGGCAAGACGCGTCGATGAATTAATTGAAACATCGACGAATTTCACCGTCCACGGGCCGAACATCCGGCGAACGATTTCGCCGAGAAATGTCGACCGGGACGAGCTCGCGAGACACTGCGCGGTCCAGGTCCAAGGGACACCACTGGACATTGCGCCTCGGCGAAGATGGAAGCGGCGTCACTTCTTTTATCTCGTCAACGCAATCTCGTCTGTACTCACAGGTCGCGAGGTAGAGGATGCCGCATGCGAGCACCGCTCGAACGATCGTCGTCGATGTCATATCGAGCTCCTGCTGGTACCGCCACCGAAACTAAAACTACCTGCCTCCTCTTCCTCGCGACCTTTTATCAGCTTTGCTCGTCCCGTACGCGCCTCGACCACCACGCGTGTCCGCTCCGTTCGTCGCGATTCCGCTCGCTATTTCCTCCTTCCTCCTCCATCTCGCTCTTCCTTCGCCAGGTGTTCGGTGGATCGAATATTTTTTTTTCTTTTTTCGGGAGGAGGAGGGAGGTTGGGGGGGGGGCGTTACGCAACGCGAAACATTTGAGCAATCTTTCTCTGCCGGGCTTCCGTTCTAATGGCCGGGGTCATTGATGGCCAAGGGTCCTCGTTTCTGATGAATCGGAATTTTGTTTTCCACTCGTCGTGCAATTAGCGTGGGAAATTACTGCGACCTTTAAATCTCGCTTTCTGATTCATTTTACCGCGACTGTGAACGGGCTCTGGTTGTTCATTTCTTTTGTACTTTTGATCATCACCGCCTTCGCTGTCAACGTGATCGAAGGTGGGACGAACAGGCCCGATCGTGTATTTCTTTGTCCCCGTTCAGCATCCGTGTACCAAAATGGCGTCACCGGGAATTTGCGCAATCCTGGTATTCACGAAATTTCACCGCGCCGTAGGGAGCACGAAATCCATACGCGCCGGTCGTTCTTCTCGCGACGATCGGTACGTCGTCGTTTTTCTAATATCTCGGTGAAAAGGTTCGTGAACGAGCAACACGCTCCAAGAAACGATGAAAATGTCAAGGCTCCGCTCGGCGAACCGCCCGAGGCTTCTCTAATCGCGGAACTCGTGGACGCCGGCGACATTCGGTGTTGCGCAAAATTAACCATTTCTTCGCCGTCGCGTTACCCTTTCTTCCTCCCGTCGTACAAATTCCGTCGATTTCTTCCGTTTTCAGTCGCAATACAATCCGGCCGACAGGTACGCAATTACTTCGCGCCAGAGCTACCCGCCTGTTTATTTCGATCGATTAAACGGCGAGCGAATTTTCTTCCTCGTCTCAATTCGAAACTCGAAATTAATTCCGAACGATCCTTTGTGGCCGGCTGAATGATAACGATAACGGGAAATCGATCGCGTTTTACGCCCTCACGGCCTGCGAACAATTTATTTTTACAGCTGAGATACAATGGAAAATTAATGAGCTGCGAGGGCATCGTGATAAAATGAATATACCGGTCCGTGGGCGAAGTGTCTTCAACGTAGAATTTAGTTTGCGGTGTTTTTGAAAGCGCGCTTTCAAATAATGATTACCGATTCCAATTCAATATGAATATGTTCGATATGAATCGAAACAAAAGTTGATTGATTTTACTTAAAAAGCCTCGCTCTCCTCGTTATTTAACTTTCGATTATTTTGATTCATATTTTCGTTCCAAACGGTGAGCAATCGAACGTAATCAATGAATAATAGGGGCAGGATATCGGTTCGCAATTATTAATTATTTCCGAAGCTGGTCAGTTATTAATTAAAATGGGCCGGTATGAAATTTGCCAATTATAATATTCAACCAAGCCCAACGAGCAATAATCGAATAACTTTGCTGCGAATAAATTCGAATCGAACATCATTCCTATGCACTTCGATTGATCTATACTAATTTCATAAACGTCGCTTTATGTTGTAAGATATCACGGCTGTAATTACTTTGTATTACTGTGAACGTTATCCCACGGAGTTGAAGACTACTTTCAATGCTAGGAACTATGTGGAAAGCATAAATCATTGGTTGAAAATGAAATGACCGAGCAGGTAACAGGAAGATACAGAATGTAAAGAGATATTACCCAGCACGGGTAATCTGTCGGTAAGGACCAGTACCATTTCCATGTCACTGACATCGTTACCGACAGATTGTAAAAAGCGATGTTAGTTATACATTTTATATCTATCAAATTCACTTTTGCCAAACTCATTCCATTCCTTTTCAAATAATCCTTTATTTCTCTTATGCTTCTAGTTCGACCATTCCCCTTTTCTTATTCCTCTAAGCATCCCTTAACAGGTTTTCTCCCTTGTGTTACCTACTTATTAATATATTTTTTGTCTCTGCAGGTTTCCTGGGCAAAGAAATGGAGAGTATTGACGGACACTTCTCATTGTGCATAAGAGGAAGAAAGAAGATAAAGGAACTTCTGCCACATACTTTAGTTATCCTTAAGAGATATCTTTTAATTATTCCTTAAGAATAAGATAAAATAAGTATTAGCTTGTAAGTTTCAACTGCAACATTAGTGTACCTTGTATCTCCATTACTTAAATTGAATAAATCGGCAATGAAAGAAATTCTACCGCTCTTCTTTATTTTCACGCCCTAACAATCCTGGACAAACCTAATTCCAAATCCTTAAACAAGTGCTAACGCGGAGGAACTTTAAATGCGAAATTCTAAAGCGGTACACTTGTCAAAATGGTCCTGAACATTATTAAATTTAGCGCTAATTACCCACGTCTTGCTGGTATCCTTTGGAATTTGAGTCCTCGGAAATTCCTGGAACGTGACGTCATTTCCAAGAATTGCTGCTATCGAATACCTCCTCGCATATCATATCCTCCTGATACAAATCGACGATTTTCAGCAGATATTTTTGCCAGAAACTCGGAAATTTAAGCGCTCGGTAATTCCTGGAATGTGACGTCATTTCCAAGAATTTCCGACGTCGAATACCTCCTCGCATATCATATTCTCCTGATACAAATCCGCGATTTTCAGCGAGATATTTTTGCCAGAACCTCAGAAATTTTGTGCTCGGAAATTCCTGGAACGTGACGTCATTTCCAAGAATTGCCGATGTCGGATACCTCCTCGCATATCATATTCTCCTAATACAAATCCACGATTTTCAGCTGAAATTTTTGCCAGAAATTCAGAAAATTAGGTGCCCGGAAATCTGGACTTTGTATCAGGAGAATATGATGTGCAAGGAGGTATCCGACTTCGGCAATTCTGAGAAATGACGTCACGTTCCAGGAATTTCTGAGCGCAAAATTTCCGAGTTTCTGGCAAAAATATCTGCTGAAAATCGTGGATTTGTATTAGGAGAATATGATATGCGAGGAGGTATTCGACGTCGGCAATTCTTGGAAATGACGTCACGTTCCAGGAATTTCCGAGCGCTTAAATTTCCGAGTTTCTGGCAAAAATATCTGCTGGAAATCGTGGATTTGTATCAGGAGAATATGATATGCGAGGAGGTATTCGACGTCGGCAATTCTTGGAAATGACGTCACGTTCCAGGAATTTCCGAGCGCTTAATTTTCTAGACTTTTGCCAACAAATTTTGCAATCATGACTTGGAAAACGGTGTTATCTCCAAGAAAATCCTGCAGCCACGTTTAATAACGTATAGGGCAATTTTTACAAGTTTCTCGCCTCAGGACTTTGCATTTAAAGTTCGTCCGCGATACTTCTTGCATAAGGAATTGGAATTGGGTTCTTTGAAGGATTGTTAAGGTGTGCAAATAAAAAGAGCAGTGGAATTCTTTTCATTGAAAATTTATTTAAACTAATCGATGAGGATACAAGTTACATAAATTTTGTAATTCAAACTTACAAACTAATACTTATGAATTATTCTTTTAAATCTATTTCGAATACATCTTGCAACTAATTCTTTATCAATCTTAAATTAACATTTATGTAATATAAAAAGTACAATAAACACAAATAATATAATACAACACATCCTACAGATAAAACTTATACTAAAAATTTACACAGTTTGTATGTAAAAGCTTTATAAAAATAAATTAGAGCAATTGTGTAACTTATTTTACGTATACTACACTTAGTAGAACTTGTAATAGTAATACAAGTAATATTAAGAATTATATATGATCTACCGAATGATCTGAATATAAAATAAAATGTATAATAGATATACATAACAATTAATTACACAATTGCTCTAAATTAATCATATGCGCTAAGAGTTACAGACTATTTTTATAAACCAATTTACTATAACTAAAGGATAAGTAAAGTATGCGGCAAAAGTCCTTCTATCTTCCTTCTTCCTCTTATGCACGATGAGAAGTGCCGTTCAATGCTCTTCATTCCGTTGCTCCGGTAAGCTGCACACACAAAAGAATATATTAGTAAGTATCTAACAGGAGCGTGAAAGATTGTTAAAGGATATTTGGAGGAAAAAGTAAAAGGGAATGGTCAAACTAGAACCGTAAAAGAAAGAGACGACTATTTGTAGAGGAATAGTATGAGTCAAGCATGAATATATTTGTTGACAAGTGAAGGGAAAGAAATACCAGAGAGCCTTAAGGGAAGAAACTATGAAATGCAACAGCAGGAACCAGACAGAAAATTATAAGAAGCAAGATATAATAAAAGGTTTAAATATATTAGAACTATGAAAGCATCTAAGTAAGAACGGAAGATTGCGCAATCAGCAATTAATAGTGCAGGTAAGATAGAGATACAGTGGAACCTCGTTTATCCGCACCTCGTTTATACGAACAAGTTGATGCCCAGCGTCTGTTATTCGAACTCGTAGGAGATTAAGGAAAAGCGGTTGCCTAGAAACGACATAAACAACTTCAGTTTTTTTGCATGTTAGCTTATATTATTTGGACTAATAAGAACAGCTGGCGGGGATAGGTAGCGAACCTGTATTATCGGAACTGCCTTGTCCGCCAACATGTTCCGATAAATGAGGTTCTACTGTAATAGGATATAAAAACGACTTAGGAATTCGAACCGAAACATGGAAGATAGAGAACGATGTACAATAGATGTGTGATAAAGAGATAAGAATAGTGTAATAGTTAAGATAGAGAAGGTATGAAAAGTAACAGCGAAACAGAAGATGAGAGTGTATGAGTTGAGATAGTATTGTAAAGCTAGGTTATATGTACCGAAACTTCATTGCTGTGAGACCGAAATAAAGAATAATACTGCTATTAGTATGTATCTATTAAATGCTGCAAAATTTATTTAAGGAAACAAATATTCACAAATGTAATTACCTTTGCTAAAGAGCTGGATTATTGGACAATAAAATGAAGAATGGAACTTCGATGTTACTATGCATATTAATTTTAATGTAGATTGTAATACTCTGATTGCTAACACAACTTTTGGAGCAATATTAACTTAATTTTATAAATGAAGTCATAAATAACCAAACTTTATTAAGTATATCGTACCGCTATTTACAACCAAGTGCTTGACATTTCGTACCATTAGTATCACGGTTTTATCTACACCCAAAGTGGCTTTAGTTTCGCCATCTATAAAGAACTGCTCGAAACTAAACGTACGCCTGCTTCATGTAGAGTCATTAGTATCGCCATCTATACAGATGTGGAAGAAACTACTCGGGCCTCTGCCATATCTACACTTAAGGTAAGTAAGAGGGGCGAGTAGTTTCAAGGAGTGCCGCATAGATGGCAATGCCATAGCTGGCGCGAGTAGTTTCAAGGAGTTCCGTATAGATGGCGATATCATAGCAAGCAGTGTAGATATGGCAGGCACCCATTCTCTTTATCTCACATTGCTACTGCGTTCGCATTTTCATATCCATTGAGTTTGAAGTAGATTCCACTAATCAATATCCTGCCTCTTTTATGCACATCGTCCTTTGCGACATAATGAACCCCTGATTGCATGCAACAATTCTGGCATGTTCACTGCCGGTAAAGTTCCTTCAATATGCTTTCCATCTGTAAAGAGTAATTAGTTTGTCTATCATGTCTAGTCACTAATCGTTAAACTTGTAGAACGAATATACATTTACCTAATATTAAAGGGAGCACTTTGCACAAGACTAACACAGCGTAGCAGAGCATAAATTCGCACTTGATACAGTAGGAATACAATTAGACAGCCTGAACAACAATTTAATTAAATTAAATTATAGTTGAAAGAATAATACAACTGATACCATGCTAAAATATCCAAACGTTACTTTGCTCGCATGTACTGCGGATACAGATGTTTTGTAGGAAAATGAAGAAGCCATTGCATGGATAGCATGCAAAAATATGTGCAAGACAGTAGTATCGAATCCCTTTCATTTCGTCTCACGAGTCCAGCCAAGCATGAAACACTGAACTTAAAGTCGACTAACCCCTTTTAGGATATTGCATCCTTCGTTCTGGACCGTGAATGATTCGCAAAGGATTCCATCGAGGTAGAAATTACCCTGGGATTCCTGTACACGTGATGCGACCCTGCGCATCGCCTACTGAATGCAACAGCCCAGTACCCTAAAAATTTAATAATACCACCCGGCTCGCCCGAAAATATTGTAATCTTCGATACGTTCGAATCCCTGATTCGTCGCTTCGCGATGCTCTTATTAAGTTTTAACCAGCCACCTGCGTTTAATTTCGCGTATCTAGAGCCACTGATAGGGCTAATTGATTTGCTTCCACCAGGAGGATGAACGTGCACCTAATCCATTCCTATTCGAGCTGTCTCTTGATATCATTGAACGAACATCATTCTACGACGAGACTGGACAACACCACGCAAACGTCAACAACGTTATTGGACATGGGACGTCCAATCAAACCTGTATTCATGGAACGTTGTTGGTACCTGTGTCCACAACTTCCTTCGACGGTCAACTATGTTACCAGACTTTCCGACCATTTTTTTGTTCCTGCCAAACTTTTCCTACAAATTGTCCACCCGTGTTCCCGTAATTTTTACCAACGAAACAAAATAGTACTCGTGCGTGTGCATCGAGTAACGTAGCCCGTCGAACGTTGCACCCGTTCCTCCGTCGACGTCTCGAAGAAGACTTGAGTGTTACTTCGACGCCCGATTGCGAGCGTGCCTCCGCCGCAAACACCGAGCACGTAACTCGATTAGACCGAAGGATTCGATATTGTTGTCACAGACGCAGCGATTCTCTGTCTGAAGCTGAATTAGATGGCTACGGACGTATCTGAGCCCGGACCGATATCCAGCTCGAATCTGATCCATCGAAACTGTAAATCAGAGGGAGAATTATTAATGGCAAGCTCGTCGACGGATTATGCAGCTGGCCGACGTGCCCCTGCCGGACGGTGAGTTATTGTCTAGAATCCTTGGGCGAGTTCTTGTCCGGGGAGGAACCTGACGAGTGTCCTGACAAGCAGCCTGTTGCGTGACCTGGCCGATCAATATCTGTACAGGCGCAACAACCACTCTTCCTATCTTCTCGCGCAAACGTTTCGTCCTTCGTCAAACCGGTCCTACCTTTTTAATTGCGACAGTTCGGTCGCCGGATGATGGAGGCAGCCCCGCTCGGCGGATTAATATCGGGGCCGAGAACACGGTGGAACTTGTCGCGACGTTTTGTCTACGAAGGGAGAAGGGACGATTCTTCGGCAATGGGAAAAGTTAGGAGTGCTTTTGGTACTTCAGACACGCGCGGAGGAAGGTTCTCGATCTTGAAGGAGATTGAAGTGAACTGCACGGCATTCCTTGGTTTCCGCGAAGTGTGCTCCCCGCATTGTCGTGGAAATTTTTCAACTCGAATATCCAGCGTCTCGATGGCTTTTGGACGCCGCACTTGTTCCACGCGGCAAGTAGTTCCTTAGCGCCCCCGCGGCATTCGGATATCGTTAAGGGTTGCCCGCTCGGCTCGGCGAACTATTATACGAATTGTTCCACGCAGCTGAACAGCTTGACCCGCTTTCACCACGTCGACGTCATTACAATATACGTTCGCCAAAGGGTGATTGCTTGCAAAGGCGAGGAAAATCCGACGAATTTAAACGCGAGTCCCGAGCTTCCAGCGTCTGGCATTGTAACTGGCTACTTGTTGGAACGAAAGCAGGAGCCAATAGTCCAGCCGGGAAGTTTTATTCGACGGGGCAGATCGTTCGCTTAGGACCCCGATGTACCCAACACGAAACATCGAAGTTATCAGCCAGGCGACGGAGCGATTACGTGGCTCGATAAAATAGCTGCTGGAAAGCGGGGTAATTTTAATTCGCCGAATCGGCAAGGCAAGGGTAATTGGAATACGGCGAACGATCGAGATTGATCGAATCGCCCAACTCCGGCGAGCTGCTTCCTCCGGGATGGTTCACGTGTTCCTCCTGAATCGATTGGACGCGCCCCGAGCTTCCATTTTTCCGCCGCTTCTCCATCGCGTGCGCCTCGATATCGCTTCGCAGGCCGCTAACGATCCCGACCTCCTTCGCAATCTCTCGCTTTTTCGAGACACGGGGCGAGATCACTCGAACGATCTGGCCGCCTCTTCGCCCCGCGCCTCTTTCGCGACCGCCGGAAATGCCTGGCAGCGGGAGCATCCGCCCCGGGCGGAGATCGACGCCTGCTTAAACATTTACGCGGATGCATTATTCGTGGAATAAAGATTGATCGTACCACTCCGAAGAGTTTTGAAATTCCTCGAACGTCCAGAATGTGTGCCCATCGTGCGCGATACGATTAGCGTGCTTCGAATCGAACGTCGATATCCGGATATGCAGGTCCGCGGAGGTCGCGTCAGCCATTCTTTTCCAGCAGTAGAGCACAGGCTGGCCTCCGGTTATCCGAGGCCGCGTCAATTCCAATAATTACAGGATTCTGATAACACTGGCCGTGGTGCCCGAGGCACCGGCATTTATTAGCCAGGATTTCCCCCGATGCAACGATCGCACGCTCTTTATTCAAACGCTAATTTCGAGCACGATCTTCGGAATTCTATCTCGAAAGCGTAAAGGGAGCAGGAAAAATGAGTCCCAGCCAGAGCTGTGGGCCGTTACGATCGAGCGGGTCGCTGCTCGCGTGAAACAGAAAGGGAGTTTCGCAACGGGACCCGTTCTCGGCGTCTTCGTTCTCGAATTGCGCGGAGAACATCGCGGTGGCCGTGCGACGGCCGCTTTCAATTGCGTCGTTGAACAGGCGTCGCAGGGAACGACCGCGGCGACATGGGAACGATGGCTGGGGCCGAGGCTGGCCGTTCGTCCTTGAACTTTAATTCCCGTACGCGCCGACGTGCCCGACCCGTCGGACCCCCGATGACGCCGGTGTCGCCACGTGGGGACAGAGGTTTCCCGCGAGGAAGATCCACCGCGGCCGATTTGTACGATCGGGTGAACGAGAAGCGGGCCGCCGGTCAGCTGGGTCGCGTGAATTGCATCCTGTGACAAGATGCGGGCGGGCCCGTTTCTGCTGGTAATCGTCGGTGTTCGCTTTACAAATGGACTCGTCGCCCAATTACCAGCGGAAGTGACTTGTTGTCATCCCGTTCGAACCGACCAATCGTTCGCCACTCGGTCCACGATCATTGCAGTCAACGCGACCCGTCCGTCGTTTGCTGCGTCGTTTAAGACGGGGCGGCGAGGAGCAGGGGGGTGGGGTGTGTGGGCGAAACGCGGAAAGGACTCGGCGGCCGTACTTATTCCGCGTTACTTAGAACCGTCGTTCGTCTCACTCGCGGGGACGAGGCGGGATTTCCTCGGTAGGGAACGATACGTCCTCCTTTAATGCGACGCTGGGAGCAGCCTCGGATGCCGGTGCACGAGCGAGAGGGAAAGGGGAGGAGAGACAGAGAGATGGACGGACTGGATAAGGCTTACAAGAGGGAACGATGTCAAGTGCGCGCTGAAAAAAAAAAAAAACTCTTCTAAAAAAAGCAAACTTTTCAAAAGCATCATGTATCAGGCGAGTGCAGTTAAGAAGATCGTGGAGCACCGGCTCGACGTTCCTCCACCTGGTCGATCCTTTGAGGCGTCGGTTCGATTGTAAATTGAAATTTACAGCAATCCGAACGACAACGGCGATGAATCGTTCGACGGAACCGGGATCAAAGGGGACCTCTTACTTTTTCGCGGTTTCGACCGATCGGGGCGCGTCATTAAAATCGCTAACGGGGTCGTCGTTAAAAATTCTGCGGACGGGGATCCGCGTTGAATCGAACGCGGTTCGACTTTCCGATCATACGCGTACGAATTCGCGACGCTTCTTTGCCGGAGTCTAGCTTTTTTCGAACGAGCCTTCGCTGCACGCCGGTTTTCCCATGCGTGCTCCATCCCTTTTCCTCGTACTCTTTTATTCGCGCCGCGGCGAGCAAGTGAAAAATCGAACGTCGTCCCATTGTTTCCGCTTCCAGAGGAGCGTATCAGGCGCGACAGATAAGCCGGACGACTGATGCGATTTAAATAAAATGGTCAGCAGTCGGGGCGAAAGGAATCGATAATCGCGATCGACGTCAGGACGAATGGCGCGGGAAGAATTGCGGTCAGGTGTGAACGATTTACGACGTCACCCTCCGGATTAAAGTGGCCACAGTGGACAGAGCGGCTAAATGAAATTTAATTCAGCCCACTTACGGCCGCGTGCGTGGGGTCGGGTGAAACGCAAAAACGTCAAACGCACGGGTCCCGTTGAACGCGAAATAACGCGAATGAAACATGATTCCCTTTCCGCGAGCGGCACCTGGAAAACCAGTCGAAATTACCGTGGTGTCGAAGGGTATCGTCAAAAGAGCAAAGACGATCGCAGACCGGGTGGAAGCGGGTCCACGAAGCGGTGCCGATCAACGGCCGGCATCGGTCATCGGTGCTGGTGTATCGGTCGATCGAAGGTATTCGGGAACAGGTGTTCAGAAGTCGTGGCGAATACGCGACGCTTGGAGCGGGCAACAAGAAGTTTCCGAGTAAGCGTTACACGAACGCCTGGCCTGAATGGTAATAAGCTCGCGCCCAGGCTGGAATTACGGCCGCGTGTTTTCGTCGCGAGCACGCACACCTGCGAATTGGTTGCGCCAACAGGTAAGCGGGGCTGTCGGGGACACCCTGTCAAACTGGACGAAACCTGTCAGAAATTTGCCAATCCTGACTCCAAACCTACCCCAAACCTGACTCCAAACCTAACCCAAACCTGACTACAAACCTGACCCAATCCTGACTCCAAACCTAACCCAAACCTGACTACAAACCTGACCCAATCCTGACCTCAAACCTAACCCAATCCTGACCCAAACCTGACCCAAACCTGACCCAAACCTGACCCAAACCTGACCCAAACCTGACTCCAAACCTGTTAGAAATTTGCTACGACAGCGAAACGAGTACCGCGGGCTAGCCTTCGAATCCGCGCAAATACACTCTCCGCGAGGAAAGCACGCGAACTCTGTCGCGCGAAAATCATTCCCCCGTGGAATGTTTCGACTATTCGGAACGTGGGTGGCGGCCCGACAGCTTTGTCAAGATTACGTTCCTTCCCTTCTTCTAATGTCCCCCATGGGAAGGGCTCGACCGAGGGACGATCGGGCGTTCGCACGAACTTCGAGATAGGTCGAGAGGAGAGGCTCGCTTCAGGGCCGTTTTACTCGAGAGCAGTCCTATAGCGATTCCAAGCCCGGCTGGATTCGTAAGAAATCGATACGCGGCGAACCTGCCACCTGCTGGCAACCTCCGACCGACCTAGTGCAGGTTGCGTTTCAGCTTCTTTCCGGAGCTGATCAGGACCAATCGCCGCGACTCGATCACGCTCTATCGTCGACAAATTGGACCCGACCTGGATGTCGGGACCGGGGAGCGTCTGCGAGGCTCCGCAGCGACGGATGAAAAATGCGGCGGGTATTTCGCGCGGAAAGCTGAGGAGCTTGAATTCCGAATGGTTATTTAGGGGGGGACGACTGAAACCAGACCGCGCAACGAAAGGGGGAAACAACGGAGCGACGAGCTGACAAATAGAACCCGGCCGATGAAAATCTAAGACCCCGAATCGTCGGGAACTTTGTACCTGCCACGGTGCGTCGTCCGATCGATCGAATCCGGTTCTTCGATTTTTGATGCATCCTCCTCGACGGTACGCGAAGACCGGGCGCGTCGCGGACAGCATAAATCTTCGTTTCGTCGCGACAGGGGCTATTTTTCAGGGTGTTGAAGCACGCTCGACGCAAAGCCAACGAGAGTCACTCCTCCGTTGGCCGAGCTAAACAGGAGAAACGGGCGGAAAACTGGACCGCCGGAGCGGGACGAGGGGAGAAGTTAATAAAATGCCCCGCCGAAATCGACTGGCCGATTAATGCCCGGCCACCTTCCGTTCCTTGCCATTGTTTCCGCAGCGAGCTGCCACGGGATTCGCATTTTCACGGCTCGAGAGAACCCCATAAGAGCTGCGTCGCTATTACTGCTCGACGGAGGAGCTCGAATTTCAGCGCTCCTGTCGTCGGTGCAGGCTGTTACGCGCACAGAGAGCGGCAGGAGAGAGACGAGCGACGAGGACGGCATGACGAACGGCGGATCGCGATCCCCGGGTCCAGATACGCGAACTGGGTGTCTATCTGCCGGGCAGGACCTGGGGTATTAAAGCTGACCCCCGGGCCTGTGCGAGGAAGCCGTTTAGGGTCTCGCTATCAGAGCGAAGGAATTCCGCGAAAACTAGTATAACGAGGGCGCAATTGCGCCTCGCGGGGAACCGTGAAACAATCAGGATTCGGATGGGAAGCAATTCTGGATACCTCGGTTTCGTCGGAAGGAAAAGATCGATAGAAGCGGGACATTGGAAACGCAGGATCGTCCCACAGCCTTATTTATTTATTTCGGGGGGAATTGGATGTCGGAAAGAACGGAGGCATTGTCTAGCTCGGAGGAGAGTCGAATTGCAATCGTGGATGCGTCGTTACGTATGCATTTGGGACCGGTCTTGCCGCTAATAACATCACGCGTCCCGGTACGTCTTTGCAGCCGTGGCTTAACTTCGGCGAAGTTGGCTTCGCAACTTTGGGTGGGGGAAAACTTGAAACGTTCCGACGATTCCAGCGGGTTCTCAGATTTCGTAAGAAACGTGGATCTAACGCGGCGTGTAACCAACTTGACTCGTTGTCAGATTTTCCAAGAGCCGCGGCTGCTATTCGATTTGGTCTGCCCGTCGATGCGGGGAATCATCTTAACAAAGTGCCTGCCGGAGACGCCTGACACGGGTCTGGATTCCCCGAGAGTATTTTCCTTGGGGGAGGGCGAAGAACGACGGAGGCACGGAATTAAGACGAGGATACAGCGACGATACAGAACCGTTTTTGGTTACCCTCGCGAGGGGCGAAACGCTCTCGCCTCGCCTGGCTCGCTGGAAAAATATTTTCCCTCGCCGCTGAGTCTCCATAAAATGTTTAGGAAATGGGGGGGCAAACGCGTGGCCTCGATTCGCCGTTGAAAAATGTACCCCTCAAAACCCTGATTAGTCCATCGCTGAGGACCCAATTTTATTTTACACCTCCTTGCGCCGGTGGATAATAATTGCCACCTTCGGATCTCATTCGCCGGTAGGTGACACTGACTCGACCCGAGCCAGGGACGCGATTTCTTGGTCCGCGTGCCGGCCAAGGGACGGGAAAGAATGAGATTGAAACCACGAGGGCGTCCAGATAGACAAACGAGCAAGGACAGCGTTCGAGGATCGACTAGTCTATACGTGCCGCTCTAGCGATGGGTGTAACTCGCGATCAACCGGCCGCGTCACTTTCCCCAGCGAATTTCCTCCGGGCTCGATAAAAATCGTCGGGGAAATAATTCAGGGTTCCTGAATAACCGAGGGCGCACGAAGCACCGACGTAACGCGGAATCCCGCAATCCTCCCGGCATCGAGTTGCTCGAGAACTCGCCGGAGAAGAGAAACGAATGGCCATCGCTGTGCAACGTTCCCGAGGCGTGCGCCAACACTTTCCACCACCACATCCACCCGTACCTCCACCATCACCGGCGGCTCGTACGGCGCACCTCCGCTCCGTGCCACCTCTGCCTCCTCGTTCAGTCGACCCCGTGCAACGCGGCTCGCCGGCCGCCGCGGGAAAATCTGCCCTCTATTGTCTGTGCCTGACTTGTCCGCGACGCAATTTCGAGCTGCCTGGCCGTCTCCGCGAGACACCGGATACACCCGTCGCGAATTCTATGCGACGCGTGGATCGCGAAACACGGAACGCTCGCGACCGCGAACGGGCACGAGGACGAAGGGTAAAACGCGAGAAGGTGCCGGAGATTCAGGGCGCGTGCGTGTGCTAATTGGTCGGCGCGTATGACGCGTGAGGTCGCGGTGAATTGGTAGTTGAGAAAAAATTGCTAACTAAAACAGACAGAGAGAGAGAGAGAGAGGAGAGAGGTAGAGAGGCAACGGAGAGACGGCGTGGTTAGAGAGTGGAGGCGAGCGGAGAGGATTCCGCGCAAAAGCCGGCTCCACGGCCGGTCCCCCACTCGCTAACTTGTTGAGTCTCTCTCTCGGCAGGTGTGCTCCAGCGAACCCTTTAGCCGAGTCCGCCAGGATGACGAACCTCCTGTACCTGCTGGTCCTTCTGTGCTCTGGCTGGGCCAGGGCCAACGTTTCCGCGCAGAGGAACAACGTGCACAACGATCCCCTGGTGGTGGAAACCACGAGCGGCCTTGTACGCGGCTTTTCCCGCACGGTGCTGGACAAAGAGGTGCACGTATACTACGGGATCCCGTTCGCCAAGCCGCCGATCGGCCCGCTGCGATTCAGAAAACCTCTGCCTATAGACCCGTGGCACGGTGTGCTGAATGCAAGCGCGTTGCCCAACAGCTGCTACCAGGAGAGGTACGAGTACTTCCCCGGTTTCCCGGGCGAGGAGATGTGGAACCCCAACACGAACATCTCCGAGGACTGTCTCTATCTGAACATCTGGGTGCCGCAGAAGTTCAAGCTGAGGCACAAGAGCTCCGAGACGTCCAACGGCGACGAGAAGAAAGGTCTGCCGCTACTGGTGTGGATCTACGGCGGGGGATTCATGAGCGGCACTGCCACCCTGGACGTCTACGACGCGGACATTATGGCAGCCGTCAGCGACGTAATCGTTGCTTCCATGCAGTACAGAGTCGGGGCGTTCGGGTTCCTGTACCTGAACAAGCACTTCGCCAGCAGCGAGGAGGCCCCCGGCAACATGGGCCTGTGGGACCAAGCTCTGGCCCTCAGGTGGCTGAGGGACAACGCGGCGGCCTTCGGTGGCGATCCCGATCTGATCACGATTTTCGGTGAGTCCGCCGGGGGCAGCTCCGTGTCCCTTCATCTGATATCGCCGGTCACCCGCGGCCTCGTCCGCCGTGGGATCCTGCAGAGTGGCACTCTGAACGCGCCCTGGAGCTACATGACCGGGGAGAAGGCCAACGAGGTGGCCAGGGTGCTCGTCGACGACTGCGGATGCAACTCCACGATGCTGCAGGACAGCCCCGCGAGGGTGATGGCCTGCATGAGATCCGTGGACGCGAAGACCATCTCCGTTCAGCAGTGGAACAGCTACTGGGGCATCCTGGGCTTCCCGTCGGCGCCAACCATAGACGGGATATTCCTGCCGAAGCACCCGCTCGATTTGTTGAGGGAGGCCGACTTCAAGGACACGGAAATCCTCATTGGAAACAACGAGAACGAGGGTGAGTCGCTTTCGCCGTCGCGTTGTGCCGCGGACGATGATTAAACCGAACCCAGCCCGTTCACGCTGGGATCCGGACAATGCTGGACAATGCCGGACAATGCCGAAGGGAAATTGACTAGAAATTTTTGCTCGGAAACGTCGATCCGTTGCTCCCGCGGCGTTCGTTTACGTGGAGCCCCGGTTCAGCCGGACGAACGTCCAAGCGTGGACCGGGAACAATGGTCCCGGTGTATTGTCGTTGGGTAACACCGAGGGCTATTCATTATTGGGCCCCGATCCAGCCTTTCCCGTTAATGAAACGCGACCGAGCGAAATTATTTCGCTCAGCTTTCTTAAACGCGACCTACTCCAGCTGATTAACCTTCGCCGGCTAAATGCCTCGGGGTTTGCCCGGCGCGATAGCCTTCCCCTCGCGGCGAATGCCACCTGACCGACAAAGTCCCTCGGTACGTTGGAAGCTCTCGCGGAAAGCCAAAGATCCCCAACTGTAGGCAGAGACAAAAAACAAGTCTCCGCTTGAAGAAACCGCTTGAACCTCCCTCGAACGCTGTCCGATTAATAGACTTCGTTGAGCACACCGGCGCAACGAGAGGATCGGAGTCTGATAAATTTCCACCGCATCCTCGACTCTCGCCCGGTGGATGATTAATCGCGCCCATTTACCCCGTCTCTTTCCATTCTGGAAGTGGCCCAGATCCACGGCTTCGGCGAAGATCGGTGGATTAATAAAGGCAGGTTTGACTCGGACGTCCAGGTGAGCCGGATTATATTTGGGCGCGCGCAGGCCGGAAACAGAGGCGACGCGACGAACGTTGTGCCTGCTGCGTCAGCGATACGGCCCATTCGGTATGCTGTTCGATATGATATCTTGCGGCTGACACCTGCGCAAATTCGCGTTTGCAACTGACAACCGGTCGCCGATGTGAATCGCCGAATCGGCTGCACGGCATCTTGGCGGAACGGGTTGAACGCAGCCATTCCGTCGCGGAAAATTTGTGTCAGGACCGGGAAGAATCGCGATCCAAGTTCGGACAGCCTGATATCGGAAAATTTGCAAGATAGCTTTCGTTCAGTTAATACGCCGTCGGCCGCGAAATCAGGAAAAACGAGAGCGCCGGAGTTCGAACGGATAAAGCAAGGTGGGAGCGGTGTTTTCATGGGGGGTGCAATTTTGTTTGCCGCCGCTGCGAGTTGCAGGAACTTTGAGAAATCAGACTCGAATTCACTGCGCATCCCTCTGTCTCTCTTTCCAACGGCCGTCCCATGGTTCTTAACTAACTTTTGCGCGACATCCCGTCCGGAACTTCAATGGAGCACTCGGCGCACTCGCGCGATCGTTAAATTCCCTTCTCCGTTCCCGCCGACGAAATTACATATTCCTCTTTCGCAGGGCTGCGAGGGCGCGAACGCCTTGTCCCTCATTCCCGGAGGACGACACGATTTATCGTACGTTTCTGGAAATAACGACGAACCGGGGGGGTAATTTACCGCGCCGTAGGAGGGCGTTTATTTAATATCGTCGCACGCCGAAAATTCGGCAACGGTGAAAAGCGAGAGTTTCCACCCTTGACCCGAAGCGGCCGGGCGCGCGACCATTTTCAGCGACTCGCGTTTTGAATAAATAAACGCCGGAAAAAAAACAGGTACAGGGGCGTGAGATGAACGAGGCCATCATTTTTTCTTTCCGTCACCCCCGTCTCGTTCGGCGGGGAAAGAAAGCCCCCGCCCCTGCAATTCCAGCGGTTGCCACATCTATTTACATTCTATTGTGCACGCGGACCGGCGACCATTCGTTGCTTGAAAAATGTTCCCTCGTTTGTTGTCCCGGGGAAAGTAAGAGGGGACAAAAAAAGAAAGAAAGAAAGAAAGGACGAGACGAATCGCCCGGCGAGCGATAGAGTGCGGATCGATCCGCTTCCCGAATGTTCGAATGGAGATCGGCGGAAATTCTCGACGGTAACTCCTTGGGAACGAACGGTGTGTTTCGTTAACGAGGTCAAACTGCGCTTCGTTCCGCAGTCGATAATTGCATCAACAAGCTGTAGGATTATAATGCGCGCGTAAATTTCGCATACCGTCGGCTATTAACCGAATAATGGATCGCTCCTTCCCCGGCATTAACCGAAACGAAATTACGAGGAAAGTGCGACGCGCGTTAATCAGATGCGACCGGGTAATCGTTCCGGGGTTTCGCGTTGCCGTTCCGTCCGGATCCCCCGATCAGTTCGACGCGGAGCGAGGTAAGAATAATTGCCGGCCGGCAAAACGGTTCGCTCGATAATCGAGCGAGCTCGGCGCAAAAAATTGGGCGGCTCGTTAGCGCCGGAGAAACGGTTGACTCGCACCACTGCGAGGTCCGCGTTTACACGACACGGACGGTTCAAGACGGTTCACGACGCGGTTCGTCGCCGCGTCGCGACCACCGTGTGCGAACATTACGGACGAAATATAGACGATTAAGTCGGGTGCGTGCGATTTCGACGAACGTTCCCGATTAAATTCCCTACTCGCCGGCGAGTTCACTTCTTCCCGAACGTTTCGACCTGTTCCCGGGGAAGTTTGCGGCATTTATCCGGAGACATTCGAGTTAAAGTTGTCGCCGAGCGTTGGTCACGGGACGTCACAGCCGGGGCGAATGAAATTTCGTCGTTTCGACGCGATTGATAAATATCTGGCGAACGCCATTGGGAAGCTCGGCGTCCCGTCGATGCCCTGTTGAACGACGAGATAAAGACGGTACCCGTTGTGGGTAAATTCGTAATGTTCACGGAGAAATTATACCGCGTTTAATCAATCTTTTGCCCCGAGCGGTTTTACGGCGGACCACGGCGATTCGCAAGTGGAGCCATAAATCCGGCCGGTCCCGCGGCTCGAACGCCGTATCATAACCTGGCCGTATTAGCCGGAACGCAGTTGAAACGGATTCCGTATAACGGGGGCGTGTTCAATTTATCGCCGGGGCAAAAAACTTTAAATCACCGGTCCCGCGGAACTTTCCCTCAATTTAAGACGGTCCCCCCATTAATCGCGGATCGTTTAATCGCGGCGGTACGCGAATTAATAGAAGCCCGGTGCTGCTACCTCGTTCCCACGGAGGCAAACTCGACGGCGCCTCCGCTCGAAGCGACTCACCGTCGCGAAGCACGGCGAGCGAGTAAGCGAATTGTTCCGGGATCGAGGCGACAGCGTCGATTTGAATCCGGGCGAATCGAAAAATCTACACAACTAACACGGCGAAGCTCGTGCGATCGGCACGCTAGGTAAGCGGCGCCGCGTGTGAACCGGGTGCCAGGTCGGATTCTTATTAAGATCCGCGGCTCGTTAGCGTGCCAACAACGGTTGGCAACGCCTGGTCGCCGCGAACACGTGTGAAACGAAGAAAAAAATCTACCGTATCGAGAGAGAATCTCGCGGCGGAACAACGGGGACACGCGTCGTATTGCCGGATTTCGAACGTCGCGACGTATGCAACGCGAGAGGCTCGACGCGACGTCGTTAGGCGCTGGCCTCGTTTAGTCCGTGGAAAATTCGCCGACCGGGCGGCGCAATTAAGCGGGACAAATTGGCGACCGAGTGTCTCGTCGATCCCGCAAGCGAAGGGACAAAGTTGGCCCCGTGGAATCTCCACGGTCGCTTCTTTTCCTTTCTTTTTCCAAGGGGCGGGGGACAACTCGTGCCTTATCGCGCATCGGAAAATCCGTTCGGTCGTTCGGCTTTAAAGGCACAGACGCCCCAGCTACTCGAAATATGTTTCGCCGAAGGGTTAAGGTCGCGCGGCAGGAGGGGCCTCCCGGTAACCCTCGTCCGTCCGGGACTCTCCATTATGCAGCGACTTTTATCCTACTTCCGCCGCCGCGTGACCTTTTCGGGCCGCGGGCTTCGGTGAATGTTTCAGGCCTGCGGCCGCGAATTCGATTCGTTTGTTGAAACGCGGATTTGTATATCCGCCCGCGGCCCGGACGCGATTCGACGAGTCGGAAAATATTTGTCGCCGGTGGAAAGTGATCCGGAAGAGGGCGAATTGTTTGACCGCGATCGCGAACGAGATTAATTGAAGGGGAAAAAGTACGGGAGCATGGTGTATCGCTTGGCAGAGAGAAGCGGCGCAGTGGCGAGGATTTTCTAAAACTTTCCGCTGCGAAAATTGATCCGCGATATTCAACAATCGAGGAGGTGGTGAATTTAACGGCGAAGGAAATCACGGGGAATCGGATCCGCCGGGCCGGCATGCGCGAAACCGATCGAAAAACGAATCGGCGATGTTTCCCGTCGCGGGAAACGCCAGGGAAATTCGATGGCCCGGAGTTATTTGGTCGGCCGACGTTCTTTAATTAAAATCATTTCGACCGATCAGCTAACCGCGGCGAGTATCGGGCACAACCAAGGGCGGCACTGCGATTAATTCTCCGGCCTTCCATCGGGCGCGTCGTATAATTAAACGGGCCGTTAAGGAAATTCCGTTTGGAAAAGTGCACTCCGTTAATTAATCCCGGCCACTCGCTAATGCCCCTGCCTCGGCCACCTTCAAAGGCGACGCGTCGTTCCGCTCGGAATGTTTGAGAATGCTGCCGCCAGGCCTCCTCCTCCTCCTCCTCCTCCCCCAACCCACCGGCGAAACACATTAATTAACAAATTAGCCGGGCAATTAGGCCGCCTTTATAATATCTCGTCGCTTCGAACGATGATTCGCGAATTCGCCGACCGTTCCGTCGTCGTTTCCCGATCGATGCTCCAGTTCGTCGGCGTTCAACTTCTGTCCGGGGTTAATGTGATTGAGCAGCGCGACGCAATTACACGGGGACAACAATTTTCGCGAGGAGCAACGGGCTCGCGAATGATGCAGCACCCGCAACGTGGTTCCGAGGGAAATTTCCACCGAGACACAGGCGTGCTCGTTAATTATTTCATCGCCGTCGCAGATACTTTCATCGGCCCCGAGACGTTCGAACTTCAACCACGGGGGGGTTGGGGGAACGGTTCTCCCCTCGGAGAAGCGTCGCGAAATTTCTGCGTTACCCCGGCGGCGAACGGGGTGAACGAAGGGGACCCGTCGGGTGATTAAAAGCTCCGTGAAGAATTTCGCGGGCATGGCACTCCGTTAATTGCCACTTGTCTCTTTTCTTCCTCCCGTTCGACCCCTCGGAATCAGCCGGGCGTATTTTCTCCCCCGGCCTCGAATCGGTCCGAGGGCGAGACGTAATCTTCCCACCCGCGTCGGTTTCTCGCCTCGATCCTATAATCTGCTATCGACAACCGGGCCAGCTGCTGCGATTCGCTTCGCCCTTGTCCCCCCGTCGAATTGGAGCGGATGTATTCTCGAAAATACCCGGTGGTTTTTTTTTTTTTTTTTTTTGATTCTCCCGACGACCAAAGGGTATCGCGGAATAAAGGGGAAGAAACGAAGCGCGTGGTAATTCGCGTTTTCCCGCGGAACAATCCCCGATTCTCGACATCTGTTCGCGCGTTTGATTTTATTTCGTTTTTTTTGGGGGGTTTTTTTTTTTTCGAGCCAGCGAAACACCGCACACGCGATATCGGAGCATCGGCCGAGCCCCATGCGAACGGTTGCGCGGCGATTCACCGGGGCCGCTTAAAAATCGAACGGAAAATTTACGGCCGCTCCTCTTTCCTCGTTCGCCAGTCCTCGCGCCGAGCCCTCCCGGTGCACACTCGTGGCCGAGGTTAATTTGCGAGCGACCCCGACTCTCCCTTCGAGATTTTCCATGCCGGGGGCCCGGTGCGTTTCACGCTTCCGGTTCGGAAAGGTGATTAAAACGCGGGACACGTTCGAGCGAGCCTTCCCGTCGCCGGGTAACCCGTAATAGGGGTTGGCCGATCACCGGCAGAATTCCAACAGGTCCGACCCCGGGGCCGATGCGTCGTTCTTGCGGCTCGTTTCGCTGCATCGGGATGTATCGGTGTTGCGCGCGTACCGGAACGTATGACGACAGCGGTGGCCCGGAACGTCAGGTGGCCAGGGATTACCTCGTTAGTATACATTGGCTCGTGTATCCGCGAGACATCTGCGCTGGAGCTGTCTCGGCGATATGCAGGCCGACCTGTCTGCCGTTTCTGTCGCGTCCGTCGGCCTTCGATTACGGTCCTGTTTTTTTTTCCTCTCCATTACTGTCCACCGCACGACGACCGATTCGACGTTCGATTTAACTCGAGAAGAACGCCCCTCCCCCCCCGAATTCGTTTCGTAACTTCGTTATCCGGCACGAGGGATATGGTTCCCCGCAGCTTCTGGTTGTCGCGGCGATTCTTTTTCGGCGAGTTTTAACATCGCCCGTGTTTCTCAGCGAGACAACGTTCCGACGAAAATCGACGCCGGCGAATCTGATGAGAAAACTTGTCACCTCGACTTCTCAAAGAAACCAAGCCAATCACCGTTTTCTGCGGACCGCCAGTGAACGGGGAAGCCGTCGCGACGATTATTCGACGCTGTTTGCGCCGCGCACGTTAATTGGCCGCGAAACGGGCAATCAATTTTCGACCGGACTGTTTCCATAACCGACTCGTCGATGCTTCTCCGGGCGAATCGGGGACGTATGCGTGACCGGCGCGCAAGCTTTTCAACATAAACGTTCGTCACCTGGCGTCGCGGCTGGCTGAACGATTCAGGATCGCCCGATCCGACGAGAATCGACGCCCGAGCATTGAGTTCAATCGCTGTTCGCCGTTGAAACGGGAACGCCATTGCTTCTTCCGATTTGCAGCGGATCCGTCAGTGACGGCACGACGAACGCCTCGTCGTTCCTGCGACTTCAAAGGGAAAGGCGGCCGGTCGATTCGATAGACAAGCGATGAACGCACGCAGGTGCCGTCTCCGCGGAACTAAAACACCCGCGACTGTTATCGACATCCGTTATCGAAATCCAGCACGAGTTCCGACTCGAGGATCCGTCCCTTTCCACGGCTCGTCGATCACTGGAAACGCGTTGTTCACCTTCGCCTTGTCTTCGTCCCTTTCATCCGTCCTTTCGTCAATTGCCGCAGCGGCGGTTCTGCCTTTAACACGTTCCCTGCCACACCGTTTTTTGAAGACTTCCCGTTCAAGCCGCGTGGGGCGTATGCGCCCCACGCTTTACATTTGTATTATTTTGTTTGTGGCGTATGCCTTACAATAATTAAAATAGTGCAAAAATCATAATTATCAAGGAAAGGTTGTATAGTTTAACATGCATAACACAACAAACCAATAAATTTATTTTTCTAGGAATTAGTTTAACAAATAACTGGCTGAACATTATTATGCCAAGCGAGTGGCAAAAAACTAAAAAAAACTAAGAAAAACTGTTGCTGTGTGATGCCATATCTGCCTATAAGGAGTAATTATTGTAAAATTTGGAAAAGGTCTGAGGAAGAGAAACCGGGAAAAATTGCAAACATTTTTAAATGCAAGATATCCGAATTTATAAACTGAAATAATATGTACGTACCGTATTTCCTTCGTTTAACACACTGAAGAAACACACTGAACTATAAATCAATCCTAGCTTCAGTGATGCAGTAAGTATTGTATCAACGACGCGAATAAATGACTGATCGGAATAAGAGAAATGCGGTTAAAACAAGTCACAGTAAAGAAAAATTGCCCATCACGCCGCGTGGGGCGTATATGCCCCACGATTAAATGAGAGCATCAGCAATAGTATTAAGATGTCCATAATTGACTCCATAATGAATTTTTAAAAAATTCTTCATTTTACAATGATAATACCAAATGGCTTGAACGGAAAGTTCAGCGTGGGGCGTATACGCCCCACGCGGCAGGGAACGTGTTAACTTGAAAAAGGCTTTCGATTTTTCCTCCGGCCGAAGTCGACTTGCTACAATGATCGTTCGAACCGGAAGTTTCCCGGCCGTTGTCGAGCCGTCAGACGCACGCCGTTCCAGGCGAATAAGAAACAAGGAGCAACGTTGTTACCATGGGACGGGGGTCTTGGCGACAGGCCAGATTCAACAGATGCTAATGGTGGGAAAATCGCCGGCGAGTCCTCGTCGATGCCTCCCTAATTGACCTCCCTAATCCGCGGAACAATCGAAACGGGCGATCGTTCGATCGATCGATACGGGGGGACGGTGTTTTTTTAAAATTCTTTTCGCATAATGCGAGACGACACGGACGCTTGCCGAAAATTCGCCCGGCGACCCGTTCCGAATTGCGGTCTGCGGCGATCGGATTGTCGAGCACTCGAATCGCTGGATATCGATTTAAACGCGTCGCTGGATATCCCAAACGCGATTAGCCGTGATATCCGAGCGAGAATCGATTCTCGTTTCTGCCGCGCTTTGGCTGAATTATCCCGACGTTATTTCGCACACCGCGGGCGTTGTCGTTTTTCTGTTCGCGATCGACGAAAATCGAGGGTGTTCCCCTCGGTTCGTCGGAGGACGGATGCGCTTCTCACTTGGTGCACTTTGTCGCACTTTGGCGTGCTTCGAGGGAAATCGCGCGAAACTGGCGATCCTTCGCGAGAATTTCTTTGCGACCATTTATTGTCCTCGGAGTCTAGAGTCTGAACGGTCAGACTCTATATTTGCACCCTGATTTTGTAATTCCCAATTTAAACCACGCGGACGTCATTACTGGACTGTCCGAGCTTGCATATAAATTCAGCGATAGAACAAACTTCTTCGAAGGCTCTTTGCTGCTGTTCGAGACCACCTTGTTCCTAATTCTGTATGCAGCGATATTTGTGCACAGCTTGTACCATTGTTTTCTATTCCGCGACATATTACCTATGCAGATTTGTGCAAAACGGCGTCAATCCCGTTTAATAATAATAAATAATAATTGCTCGATTCACGAGAGATCGCAACCGAGGCTTGGAGAGACCGAAGCCGACGAAAACGATTACCAACTCGCACGCGTACCCCGACCGTTTCCGAAACGAACGTGATGCATCCGCGTCGCAAGTTAATCCAGCTGATTGATAAACAACAGGCGCTTGTTATTGTTGATTAAAAAATACAACGCGGACGGAGTTCAAGCGACGCACACCTGTTATTTATTATCGCGACCGTGTCGGGGCGTGGGCCAAAGGGAGACGCATCCTGCCCACCTGCAGCAAATTAATTCTTCGGGGGGGTGGCGGCGCCGTCGGACGTATCCGCGACGCCATTTCCGTCGAGCCGGCATTTAAACGTCGGCGTCGAACTGTTTGCGCGCGGATAAAATATCGGCGACGTCTAAACTCGCCCGTTCCCCGTAACGTCGATCGGCCGAATAAAAATAGTTCCAGAGTTATTTCGTTCCCTTCCGTCCGACGGAAATAATTCACGGACGCCGCGTTTACGAGGCGACAAGGAACGGCCGTCCGAGTCCCGAACATTTTCTATCCGCCCCGCACGGACAGCGGGGGAACGGTCGAGAAGTTTCCGCGGGGGATCGCGGAAATTTCCAGGCGCCTCGGAATTTTACGATTCGGAGAAATTAGAAGCTTGACGGACGCGGCGAAGAAAAAAGCTCGACGGCAACTTGTTCGACGTAGAAAATTGCCTCGGAAGCAGGTGGGCGGGGGGCCAGGCACGAGTAAATAGCCGGGCTGATTAAAAGGAGTTACGGTCCGCCAAAAATTGGCCTAGAAACTTCGGCCGTCACTCGTCTCGCAACAACGACTTCGCGAATGACTATGGGCGCTCTCGTCCGACGTCGTCGCTGCGTCGCTAATAGAGAATCGTTTAGGCCGCCCCGAGATGTTCGCGACGATTGCTCATCGGGTACCCGCGTACGTACGTACGTTTGCCGGTTGATCATTGTTAACGACTAGCTCGTCGCGAACGACAGCCACGATCGGTATCACGATTATCGCGGAACCGACGCGGCCAATCGTCGGTGCCTGGCAAATGAAAAGGCCGTGAGTGTACTTCGTCGGGACGTTAAAATGCGCGGAGCTGTTTAGGAGCGACGTGCGTCGTCGAAAATGCGCATCGAAACGCCGACACCCATGGAAATATTTAATAATATTTTGGAGATACAGGGTGGTTCGCGCAAACTCGTATGCGGTCTACAAAAAAGTTTTGTATACAAAAATTGCATGGTTCGAGGGGCTAAATTACGCGGTGTATTCATTTTTAATATAGGTAGAAGCGTTTCGGAGATTCGACGGTCGACTTGGTTGTTTTAAACGGAATGCTATATTTTTTATTCCAAAATATCGAAGAGTGTCGAATTCTGAGTAAAAAAGTATCGACCCTCTGTAGTCCCAAAACTAATAATTAACCAGTAATTTCGCTTTATTTCTTTATAAATGTCTACCTGTATCAAAAGTGAATACACTACTCAATGTAGCCGATCCAACCATGCAACTTTTCCGTACAAAACTTTTTCGTAGAACGCACACACTGGACGTTATCGAGGTGTGCGAGTCGCGTGGGCCGCCCTGTACGAGCGAGATTTACCTCGTTCTTGACGTTCGTCGTTCCCTCCGTTCGACCGGCTTCGCCGGCCAACGAGTGTTAAAGCGAAGGAGCATTCACGTGCTCGATCGAAACGATCCGTTCAGCTGCGGGAACGAAGCGCAGCACCGAGGTATATCGGTCTGCTGTCCGGCCGAGTCTGGGAATTAATCGCTCATGGCCGGGAGGACTCCGAGCAAACTTTGCGGTCCCGAGTTCTCGAGCACAATGAAAAGCCCGTAGTGCCCCGGGACCGCGTTAAGCAATCCCGCTCGAACCGCGGATCGATCGTCGTAACCTTCCGAAGCGACCGAAATCCTCGCGGCCGGACGCGCACTTCGTTCCAGCGGAAATGGTAGCCCGAAAGATATTCGTTACGCGCGGTCGGCGAACCATTTTTCGAAATAGCCGACGGCTTTTTCCGGGGCGAGCATTTGTCGCGGTTCGGCGTAGAGGAGGAGGCTGGCACGGAGGCTCGTCCACGAGTGTCACACCGAGGGGGGGGGGGGCGCTTAGCCCGATAACGAATCACCGTCTGGGGGTCGATATAGCTGTGCAGCTTACCCTACATACCTCGACCGTCATGTTTTAATCAGTCAATCAATAAATTCTCCGGCCGGCTCTCACGGCGCTAAAGCGCGGAAGTCCGCTCGCGGCGATGTTAAACGATTAATCCTTTCGCCTTTGACCCGGCTTCCGGCTTCCCAGCGTCGCGCTTTTATTCGTCGCGCGGCGGCGTGCCGTCTTCGCTCGGGGAACCACCACGTCAATCGGCGCCAAGTCAATCGAGTATCGCACGGTTCCCGGGGACCGGCGAAAGGTCGATTTCTGGATCGATCCCGGCGAAGCTGCGTCCGATGGGTCGCGGGGGGGGGGGGGGGGGGGGGCATCATCCAGCGCGCCTGTAACGAGCGAGCGGCATCGGTGTACGAGATATCGATCGGCCGTCGTGACTCACCTTCTGCATAATTGATCGACTTTGCGTTCTTTTCTCTCTCGCTCCTCTCCCGGTCCCGTTGACCAGCTGCTCACGTGCCAGCGAAAGCGGGCACCATGTGACACGGAATCGAAAAGCTAAGTCTCCCCGGGCTGCGCGAACGGCATTTCCGCGACTATCCGCGAAGCGTAGCGCCGGGCCGCGACGGTATAGCCGACGCTAGCCGTATCGGGAACGGGGAACGATCGCGTTATCAATGGTCGGCGTTTCCCATGGGGGGGAAAGTCGAAGCGTCGACGGGGATGGCGGGGGGAGGAAAGGGGGAGGGGGGGGGGACCACACGCAACGAGCAATTATTCCGCCTTCGTTTGGCCGACGCAACAAGTTTCGTCCCGTCGCGACTCGTCGTCGAGCGCTCTTTTCTGACCCTTTCGAGTTTCCGCCCTTAAAAAAAACGAATCGGCACGAATCCGCGAGGACGATTCGATCGTTATTCGCGAACGCCCGTTGCGGTTGCGGTTCGCGGTTCGTCTCTTTCGACCGACGAAGAGCCGTTGCCCGTTCGGAGGGTGAAAACGAGAATTCGCGGTGCCCGTCGTTTTCCATTCGCCGACCCCCCCACCCGCGACTGTCCTCCAGATTGCCAATTACTTGGGGGCAAGCGACACCGGAGCTTGGAAAACGACGCGAAAAATCGCCGATAGCCGGCGAGGTTCGACGAAGCGAGGGATGCTTGTCCGGTGGGTCGCGTGGCCGGCAGGAAATTTCGGGGGCTTCGACGACGACGACTACGTTGCCTCGCCGCCGTCGATGTCCGCCTGGCGACGGGAGGGCCGACGAACCGCCGTTCTCGCGGATTCAATTCGGACCGGGGTACTGGCGGGTTTTATTGGCGGATCGGCGTGCAGCTGCGCCGGGACAATCGACGTCTTTGCCGAGGCAAGACGGCCAATCTCTGGCAATTTCGTTGATGGCCGACAATTGTCCGTCACGGGTGGACGACGACGCGACGATCGTACGATTCACGGTTGTTACGTCGCCGCGTCTTCTCGTGATCTCGTTCCGGGCGTACCACCGTTTTTTTTTTTTTTTTTCCTTCGTCGGTTCAACTCCGGTCACGAGTACCCGTGACGGGGATATATAAAAGCGAGGACACACTAGGTAGCCTTCACGAATTTAACGACCATCAGTTCAATCGTTTTTGTACCAATTTTGTTGTTAAGTTATTAACGGATATCAATTTGCAAGCAACAAAAACTGCTTCCTGACAGTGGCACACTGCAATGCATTCTAATGCGATTAATATTTCTGTTCTGCGAATTAGATGATCCGATATGTTTCCTTGTTAGCGGAAATATTATACGCCGACGGACCGCGTACGTCGTTGAACGGGCGCACCCGAGATTTATCCGCACGATGGAAAACTGGCAATCCTTTCATCACTCGGGCAAACGGAGTCCCGACGATCCGGCGATTCCTTTCCCGTCGACGTGAATCGCGAGCTCGACTTTTCCCTGCGAATCGCTTTTCCCGAATCGAATCGAAAACGAGCTTTTTTTTTTAAGTTTCGTGGATCCTCGATCCATCGAAATGCCAGCAAATGTTCGACTCTTTCTCTCTCTCTCCAAAGGCAGTGAATTAAATTGAAATTGTAGCAGACCCGCCGTCGGTGATCTCTCCCATCGAACGGCCCGGCGATATTTTCTTCTGCAATTGCCGGGCGTCTCGCTTCTCGAGGAAACGTAAAATTCCGCGCGTCAAAGGAGGTGTCGTCGTCGAGGCGCGTGAACCGTCGTTTCCTCTCTGGGCACGCCTCGGGAACCGGCGCGTTTTCAATTCCGTCGGCGCTCGGCTACGACTTCGTCGAATAAACGTCAGTCTTATCGGAAAACACGCCGGCATTTCGGTTCACGGGCGAACGAGAACGCCCCGGTTCCCCGGACGGGTAATTTTCGCCGACTGTTTTTTCTTCCAGGCGATTTCCCAGCGGCGAAATAAATCGCGAAGGGGATTCGAGGATCGTTCGCCCGTTAATTGCAAGCACGGCCGCGAAGCTTGCGAGAACAGCGGGGTCGACGCGGAGCGTAACCGTCGGCTGGGTCTGGACAGGTGGTAAATAAGCGCAACCATCGGTTGGCCCCGGACAGGTGGTAAACGACGGTCGCGATACGCGACTGTGAATACTGTGTCGCTTTGCGTATCGTATTGCGACAGAAAAACAGCCCGGCCGATTTATCTTCCCGGGCGATTAAAATCCCCGTCCCCGTCGTCAGCGACGGAAAATCGTCCGTCCACCTTCGGATGGTGCGCATTTTCCCCTGGCACGATTCATTTCCCGACGCGGCGAAACGCGGCAGACGTTTCGCCGGCCGATAATACGCTTACCGTCCTCCGATAAGCTTTCACGAGATCCCTCGCCCTTAATAACCCTCCCCCGAATGTGCCGTACATTTTCGTTCTCGACGCCTTTCCCGACGGTGAATCAATTAACTTCGTTCGCGATAACGGCGACGAGGCATAGAACGCCCGGCGTTTCTCCCCGCGGAATATTCGCGTTTCGCCGTCTGCCGACGCGATTTCACGGGGCAACGAGGATGCGAAGGTGGAATCGCCGTTGACGCGGGTGTCGCGAAGCATCTCAGCTCGTCGTAATCGAAAGCGTCGCGACCCTCCACCGGGAAGGAGCATCTACGCCGGCGACCCGACCCCGACATCGATTGAACGACGCTTTAATTCCTGCCGCGAGCTTTCGGATCGGGCGGAGGATCGTTGAAACGCTCGGAACGGCTTCGTCGGCGCGCGGCGTTTCATTCGCATTAAAATTGAAAAACTTTCGATGAAACAACGATTTTTCCTCTCCCCCCACTCCCCCGTTCGCGATAACCGCGTTTGCCCCGTGGATAAACGCGTTTTAATTGAAACGCGACCACTGTTTCAATCGGAAAATTCTCCCCTCCCCTACCTATCTAACGTTCCTCTTCCGCCCCGTGGGAATCGCCGGGGAATTATTAAAAAGCGGAAAGCCGGCTCGCGCCACGGGAATTCTTTGGTCTTAATTGAAGATCGTCGTCTCTTGATAGCGGTGAACGCTTTGCTGTTTCCTTTGCCGACGTCCGCAAATATTTGCCGAAGCTCGCCGAACGTCTTTGACGGCTCGAGGCGAAAAGTCACCTCGCGTTTTTTTCCCTTTGTTTGTCGCCTCGGTGCGACGGCGGCCGAGAATCGTCATTCGGGGGCTCTCTTTTCTTTCTCGGAGCGAACCGAGCGTTGTTCCGATTCCGTTCACCGGGTGTACAGTAACGAATCGAGTCACGTTTCCTCGCGGCTCTTCGACGAACAATCCGAATGAATCCGAATGAACCGAGATATCGGCGTACGCGCGACCACGAATCGTTTTCCATCCCTGCTGCTACCTGGGAAGAAAGGAGGCGCGACTCTTCGACTTTGTCCGACGTTAATTAACGCGGG
Organism: Nomada lathburiana; assembly: GCA_963667235.1. Classification (NCBI taxonomy): domain Eukaryota; kingdom Metazoa; phylum Arthropoda; class Insecta; order Hymenoptera; family Apidae; genus Nomada; species Nomada lathburiana. Next base: position 20,062,264 of record OY763899.1, on the reverse strand, counting down.
GACAAGACCGGAGCGTCGCCATTAAGGCGTTCCGTGCGTTCCGTTCGTCCGGACGAATCAACTGGCGAGCAGAGCGAAAGATGCTTGCGAAGCAGCCGAGACCCAGAAGAATTTCGACGAATATATAGCGAACGGTAACCGCGCAAGTCGTAACCAAGGAAAATATTTATTTATTTATCAACGGCATACAGCCTTTATACAAAAAACAGTAAAAGTGAGAAGATAGACATGTTCGCTCGGTTATGCATAATACGAATTCATTTAATATAATATTTAAAGAGTTGAGTCTTAAGATATGCTTTAGAGTGCACAAACAAGTCAATAGAAGGATGACAATTACTGCCCGAAGAGGCGATCCTAGTAAAAATTGAGTTGGAGCTAAAAAGTGTCCTATGCGCAGGCACATGAAATAGAGAATTGCTTCTCCTTACTGTCCTTACGCGAATGTTAATTAGTCAGTTGCAGCCGCTGCTTATAATATCATATAAGAAAAGCAGGTCTTGTATAGTTCTTCCTGTGGCGAGAGATCTCAAATTTAGTTCATTAATTAAGGGCACACAGTCGTGATCATAACGTGTCATAGGGGAGTTTAATTTAAGCGATATAAATCGTAGGAATTTACGTTGGATCCACTCTATTTTGGAAATCTGGGTATTGGTATACGGATTCCAGACCGTCGATGCGTACATCGGTATTGGAATCACCAAGACGTTATATAGATAAAGTAATGTACGAACATTTGTAATGTTACATGTCCATACCTTTATGAAACCTAGGACATGTGCGCTAGGACATGATAGCACTACAATGAAAGTGTAGTTTACCATCAAAGATCACGCCTAAGTCCCTTAATGGTCTCAACGGTGCCCAGTATGTTATCTCGTCCGTTTCCCTCTGCGTTCCAAAAGCGTTCAATTTTTCAGGGGGGGTACGCGGCGTATTCGATCCGCCCCGAGAATGATTATTCCTCCCTTATCGCTTAATCGAGAGCTTCGCGGAATATTGCCACTCGTCGCCGGCGAATACCGGCGAAACGAAATCGCTCGAATTCCGATTCGCGAGCGCCGTCGAATGTGAATTTTAATTCCCGTCGGTCTGCCCCCGCGGCGCGGAAAGAATGCTCGAGCCGCCGGGAACGCCGCGGAAATCGGCTTCTATTCCCAGGGAACGACAGGGTAGCGGAATTCTTTGCGCGAGAGAGATCTCGTCGCGGGAGAAGCGACGGAAACATATTTTCCAAACGGAAGGGAGTCTCGATGAAAGTCTGAATCGTCGATAGTTCCTCCTTGTGTCCCCTTCCGTTCCGCTTTGTTCGTGGACGTTCGCGTGCACGCTCCCGTGAAACTCGGTCGCTCAGCCACGATTATCGCAAACTCGCCGCGAACTTCGGGGCCACAATGACGAACCACCTCGCGGGCAGACACAGCGTTTAATCGAATTCTCGCCCGTGCCTCGTTAACGGCCACGTTAACGTCTTGCCCGATGGTTCGACGCGTGAACTCGTTGCCCGCGTGCGCACCGTTCTACGGGAATGGAAGGAACCTGCTTACCGGGAAAACTCGTCGCGACGTTTGGCGATTAGCCGGACGAAGGAAAGACAGAAAGATAGAAAGAAAGAAAGAAGAGAAATATCGTTCGGGTTGCCCGCGTCGTTTGCAAAATCAGTAGTCTATATGTGCGAAGCTGGATATCTCATCTCCATAGAGATCGAATTTTTATTCAAGAGTTGCCGGGCTACGTGACTCGAATCACTTTCAGGTCCGGGGCCTGCATCGACGACACCCCCCCGTAGAGACGCGACTACACTTTTTCCTCCCATATACTTTATTTTCTATCTTCCTTCTTCCTTCATCCTCCCTCCTTTACGCGAACGGTTCCTGGGCGCGCGGACGCGTCGTTAAAAGTCGATCGGGCGAAATTGCGTTCCGCCGGGAACGCGTTTCCACGCTGATCCGTTCAATTTGCGCCCGCTCGCGGACGTACCGTTAGACAATAGGGTCGGGACGTCGCGCCGAAATCGGCTGAAACCACTCATCGATCGCCCGGCCCCGCAAACGATTCGGCAACACCTGCGAGCCTCGTTGCTGCGGGACACGTCGGGGGGCCCCGTCCCAACGGTGGAGGGATCCGTTCCGCGGCGACTGACGGACGCCGTCGAAGGAACGGGACTCGATTCCGCCCCGGTCGATGTTCGACCGCAGTTCTGCCAAGGGGGGTGATCGCGACGAAGAACTTGGGAAATCGAGCGGTTTCCTTGTCATTGTTCCGACGAATGAACGTCCGACGCGGGCTCGATTCGACCCAGGGTCTTATGTCCAGGAAAAACTGTCAGCTCAAAGCGGGCCGGATTTTAATCGATCTTTTTGCATTCGAATCGTGCAAATCGAACTGGATTTAATCGAGAGCGAAATTCGGAGCCCGTTTCACCCGAACGGCGTTCGAGTTCTGCCGGCATTTTTTTGTTTTTCCTCCCTGGCGACGACTTCCCGCGCCACGACGCGTTTGCGTGCAAATACAAATTGCAACAGCCCCGCATGTACTGCCCCGTTGTTTGCCGGCCGGCTTGATACGGGCGGCGATAAATCCGCTCGCCGGAAGCTTGACGACGCGAAGATTTGGACGAGTCTGAACCGTCGCCGTTCATTATTTGGGGCTGGTGTCGGGCGATTTTCTAATCGTTCGATTTTCGGACGGCAACTCGTTTTGGGCCGACGAGCGGACATAAGCAAACCCGTTCATTGTTTCATTGAGTTGATCGCCGGAAGGAAGCAACGAAACGCCAATTCGGTCGTTTCGTGCAATTGGAGCGCCGAATTAACTTTTGGTAAAGTCAACGACGATCTGAAGGAAAGAATTTCGCACGGGGCACGGCGACATCGAGTACGAATTAAATCGCCGATGAAACGAGGAGAAACGATTTCATTATGGAAATTCGCGACGGTGCGCACGGGCGGTGCAAAATCCCCAAAAACGCGACAGAAATTCGAAAAATGTTTCTGCGGTAGCAATTATAATATTTCGCGATTTGTTATGTAAAATGAAGTAAAATGTATACGTGGAAGAATTAAATAACGGAATGAACGATATAGCAGAAATTAATAATTGGCTTTCAACTTTATATTTGGTTTCAATTTTTTTTAATTTGAAGTAAAGTAATTAGGATAAAGACAATTTAAAAAAAGCAAGTTATTTTGAAGGATTTTCTGCTAATTTGAATGGAATCAGGTTCTTCGTCACCGTAAAAGTTCGCAGGATTTTTTTAGACTGGAATGTTCGTATTTACGCGTGGTTTTAAACAAACAAAAATTTTTCGGTGGGACTCGAATGGCTTTAGTTATAAATACAAAAATTAATAATCGGCTCACAACTTTATACTTTGTTTCAATTTTTTAATTTAAAGTCAAGCACTGCTCTCCCCCCGTGCCTGTCGCGATTCGACTCGTTACCGCGTCCGAAGGTAAATCGAGGGATGCTCTCGATTATCGGCGGGATACGGTTGCCCGGGGTCCAGAAACGAGACACCGATATCGAGTATCGATTCGGCGGCGAACAGGTCCGGTAAGTTTCGCTTTTACGAGGCCGGCCGATTAAAACTAATTCAATTTCGCCGAGCTGCCGCGCCGTACGAAATGCATACCCGCAATCTGTTTCGCCGTGGCAACGGAGGCGCGCAACTCGACCGTGGATTCAATTAACAACCGTGGGCCATTCTTCGGCGACGCCGGTGCGCCGTTACCGGGGCTGCTAACGAAATTTGCCGCCGGGTACTTTGCGATACGAATGGCGGCGGGGCGAATCTCGAGGCTCGAGGGCAAAAACGCGCGAGCAGAGGGAAGAGCCGCGGCGGTGTGCACCTGGATATCCGACCCAATTTCGCCGCAGGTGAAATGATTCCGACGCACGACGGCCGCGAGACGCCGCCGACATAGTGAGTCAACGCTTCCGCGAGCCAGCGCCGAGGCGAGCGGAGCCGAATTGGGAATTTCCGAAAAGAATCGGGAAACGAGAATGTCGCCTCGGGAAACGGCCTTTCCTCCCGGCGCGAATCCGTGGCGGGGATTCGACGGACGGTGTTTAATCCTGCACGCGTGTCCACGGGCGCGTGCAAACACGGCATAAACGTGTTTGCCGGGCCTGCAGCGGGTTCGATTAAGGCTGACGCGCAAAGAGGCGACGGACAGACAGCGGGAACGTTCGCTGCGCCCGATTAATTCCGCCCGCGGCACTCGCCGGATCTCGTTACAGCTCGGACACGCTCGCTTCCGCCGCGCTGGGCTCGCGAGTTACGGTAGAAACCTGCTTGGGACGCGAGCTGTGACTGTAACCGAGCAGGGTGTCGAATCTGTTCCCGGAAGCAGCTCGAGCCGAGCGTGAACGCAGGAATGCTAATTGTAGCAGTAAAACTTTTCTGTTCAGTAATTTTTCCAAATGCAATTGCGAGATTTCTCTGATTGAAGTGCGACCAAACGCGATACAGATCGAATTGCATTTACCTGCGGACACTGATTAAACGCGCGCCACGGAGTATAAGAACGCGTTGCTCCATTTAAACTAACAACAACAGGGGCAATGAAAAATAATAAAGTGCATCGTAATAAATATAATAATGCACTGAAGTAAACAGGATACAATTCAAATTGTATTTATTTGCTCGAACAAGAATAGAAGGTTAATGCAAAATAGAAACGTGCATTACAATAAACACTGCAATGCATTGGAATAATTGAAAAATCTCGCAAATGCGTTGGCGAAAGTTTCCTTAAGAAAAAGTCGAAAGTAACAAAAGTTCCACCGGCTCGGATCGTATCGCACCGCTCCATCGTCGAGCGTCGCTATCGCGTAGGGGGGGTCCCCCCCATAGTGGAGGGGATAGTCCGAGCAAAATTTCGTGCGTACAAGCAGCTTTTACTGTATCGGGTGCGCGGGGAAAATTCGACGACGGGAAACGAATGTAGGCGATCGCGTGCCGACGGATAATTCCGGTCGGTTCGGATTATTGGAACTTCGCTAATAACGCACGTGAACGAAAAAGCGGGGGTTCCCCCGCTGCACGGGCGAGGTACGTGCCCGAGACCAGGCCGCTGCAAATTAATGTAAACACCGTGTATCTACATTGCGCACAAACATTGCGCCACACCCTGGCGTAAATACGATTGCGAACGAGGTCGGACCGGAATCCGCGCTCAATCCCGCACTGACGTCCGTCTAGTTTTCTTGCGAGAGACACCGATTCCGTCCCGTTCGACCCGCGCGTGATTGACCGAGATCGGATCGAGGCCCGTTCCCCCGAAACGTTTCTGGAAAGAAGCGTCTCGCGGTCGGACGGGGACGTCGTTTCAATCAACCGGGGTGTACCGGTAGTTTCGACGCGGGGCCGCGACTTTGTTCGTCGAGGTCGGATTAAACGGAAGCCGGCCATCGGACGGATTCCACTATCGTCGATGGGGACCAAACAAACGAAGCTTCAAACTGTGCCCTAGGACAATTAGAACCGCGCGGACCGCGCTTCGTAGCGGAAAGTTTCCGGGGCTGGAAAGTTCTTCCTCGTTGTCCGCGTGAAATTCGGACGCCGCTCCGTCGACCGGGCCAGCTGTATTTAAACATCAACTTCCCCTCGGCGTCCGTACCCATCGACCGTTCCTTGTCCCGCGGTCGGAGCGCGGCTAAAACCGAATTGCCTTTGCGCCCGGAATCGACTTAGCCCGTCCTTTGAACGACGGGACTCGTCCACAGAGTCTCGCCGACCTTAAGCGGTGGCTGAATCTTAAGGAGCCTCCCGGAAAACTCGTTTCCACGCGGAGGACGGGTCCGCGACGAAGAATTACGTCGACGGCTGCGCGGAGGGTCGCCGGGACAAATAAATTACCGCGGATAAACGACGGGAGCGTAGCGAAACGTCTACGGCAGGCTTCAATGTCGATTTCACTCGCCGGACGATTTCGATTCATTCTTTCCTCTCGAATTTTCTCGAGCAGCAGCGCGGAAGGACAACCGCGATAACCTTTGATACACGCTCGCGAGCCGGCGATATTTCGCGTCGCGTCACGTCGAGCGGACAAAAAGAATCCGACGTTCCAGCGACGTCGCTCGTTCCCCGCTGACGGCTCTCCCGAAATTAGAGGAATTTCGGAACAAAGAGGAGCACAGCTGCAACTCGAGCACAATAATTTCGCTGGCAACTTTCCGATTGGCTGGGCGAGGCACCGCGCGGCGAAACATCAATTAAATCACGCGACGCGCCCGCGGCCGGGAAATTAATACGAGCCTCGATTAATCGTTTCATCGAATCATCGTCAAGGATTGGCCGGGAAATTCGTCGCCACCAATTACCCGCTCCGTCCGTCGCATCGGAAAGGGTTGATCCGGCGGCCGGATCGACGCGGTCCATGGCATCTGATACTTTTCACTTGCCTCGCCACGGGGAACAAATAAATCGTCGAACGAATTTCTGCACGGCGGCCCGATCGGAACGGGGCGGACGTGATTCGGAAAGTTCCGACCGATCTCGTCGTCGCCGTTCGCCGCTGGAAGTTTCCGACTACTGGCGCCGCCAGTAGTTTCCGACCGAACTAGATAAATAGGAAGTGGCGGTGAACTGGCGAAACTTGTCACGGTGTTTCGCAAACCCGATTGCGATTAATATTCCTGGCTCTGGACGGTGACGAGAGGACCCCTTACAATCTAACTTTCCGCGTGGCGCGCATCCGGGCAGATTTACAGGAGGATCCCTCCTCCATCTTCGCTCGGAATAAAAAAAAACTTCCGCCACGCCTGAATCCCTTTTATTGAGACGTTCAGAAATTATGCTCACGAACTTCCCGGACTTAAAGCTGTAATCGCACCTAGGGGAACTTTAACGGTGCTACGAAATGTCGTGAGCGTCGCCGTCGATACGCTATCGATCCGTTTCTTATGAGGCTCGATACCGTTCTTTCCACCATCATTAATGCTGGAAAGAATTCGAACGACGTCGCGGCAGCCGTTCATCGTCCATGGCTGTCCATCCAGGGGAACGTCGCGAGTTTCCCTCTTCGTCTCCGTTTTCATCGGCGCGGAAAACAAGGCGATATTGAACGCGAGCAGATTGAATTCGTGTTCGAATCTCGGGTCGCTTCTCGAATCGCGAGAAAAGCAACGTCGCGGAATCACTTTTTTCCCCGCGGTTCGGCGATAACTACCCCGAGGGATCTGTTCAGGGGAGGAACAATTGGGATCTCCCAACCGACAGCGGTGGGTTGACATTCGCAGACGGGTTCGAGATAAAGAACTCGCCCTCTTTCCAAGTCGAGAAAACAAAAAAAAAGAAACGCGATTTCCGCGACAAAGAAGGGGCCCGGGCACAATGAAACTCAATTCGCGAGTCGCCCAGGAACGAACGAATTAAAACCACCCTCCGTCGCTCCGAGCGCTCTAAAGAGCCGCCCCGCCCTCGAGCTCGGAGCAACAATTTTTTCCTTCCAATTAGTCCAGACGTTTCCAACCCCCTGCGTGGGGAAGGGGTTAATTCGCCGGCGAAAGAGCGTTCAATGCGAAACGCATCTCGTTCCTCGCGGAGAGCTTTCCATCCGTTTCCCACCTGGCCGGCTGTTTCCTCGCGGTTGTTTCCTCTCCGCCCGGCTAATATCAACGAGGGGGATGGATTTGCGGCGCGGATTTACGTATTGCGCGCCTCTTCCCTTAGCCGGGCCGAGAGATATTTACGCGATCGTTCGGCGCCCTTAAACTCCGGCGTGCGCCAAGACGTAATCGATACGTCTTCCGACGGGCCACCCCCTTGTCGGACTTCCGTGGTTTTATAGCGTCCGCCATTTCGGCCTAACTGTCCACCCCCGGCTCGCGCCGCTCGGCAAGAGGGGGGTTTGTGTTTGCTCAATGAATGCCTGGGACCCTGTGCTTAACTTGACCTCGCCGCGGCACGTGGTGAAACAGGGGTTGATCGGGACACGAGGGGCGGTTTCCCCCCTCCCCCACGACCCTCGCTCCGGCACCCGCGTGAAAATTCTAGGGGCAGCCAACAAGTTGCTAACGTCGAATCGATAGAGAGACGAGAGTGAGTCGAGGCGTGACTAGTCTAACCTGGCGACCCTGCTTTTCTTTTTTTTCTTCTTTCTTCTTCCTCACCCCTTTCTCACCCTCTTCGACCCCGACCCCTTCGCCCCTCGGGCAACTTCTCGATCCCCGGTCGACCCTCGTGCCTACTAGCCTCCGCGCTGTCTACCTCCCTCCCTTCCGCTTCGCCCTTCGGTCCCGTCGTCTTCTTCGCTTCCTCTTCGCGGCAAACCCCCTCCCCCCTCCGTTTCACCCCTTCCTCCAGCACGAGCGAAGAGACCCTTCCGAGCCTCGAAGAATCTCGAATGTCCTCGGGGGAACCGACGGTAATTGAGTTCTTCTGCGTCGAGAGCCCGACCCCGCTCGCGGTAGACCCGGAAGCACACCCCCGAGATGCTGGATCCGCGTTATCAACCGTTCCCCGACCGCCAGCCGAGTCGTTGGAACCCCGGCAAGTTCCATCGATCACCGTTCCGGGCCGCGTTCGCTACGAGAATTTTATCGGCCGCCGGAGAATCCGTTGAATCCTCGCGCCGCTGAACACTTCGAGATCCGCCCTTCCCGTCGGCGGCGTTCTTTGTTAGGCGGATAGCCGACGATGAAAGACGGCCGGGACACGCGGCCCCGTCAACGGCCAGCGATAGGAAAGATCGAGGGAGCGCGACGCTCGAGAAATTCGTGACAACGCGACGCACAGTGGTCCGAAACCGTAAAAACAGGAACTAAATTCAATTTTTCGACCTTCTTGAAAATGTATGAAATTTTGGGCATAGCTTCTTATATGTATAGACTAAATTTTGGCATGCAAATGGATTGCCGCAGAGCACCGGTAATTGCCTGAGACACCTGCAAAGGGGGAGGAAAATGCCCACTTTAGAACGATTTCATTTCTTTCTGAATTTGCTATATTTTGCGGTGCTATATTTTTTTACAGAGTGGAGCTGGCTCAAATCTGTTTATATATTTTTAAAGGGTGTACTTTCAGCTACAAGTACATGTAACATGAAAGGTATCTAGGTATTTATACCCTTTGAAACATAGCATTTCGCGAATCCCTATTTTTCCCCCATCTTTCCACTTTAATGTGGTTTATAAAAGGGATGGGTCGTCAAGGACACGACCAAATTTATATACAAGTATTCGTTAAAACCTACTTAAGATACCTGCATAAAAATTTCTTGCAACTATTTGCAACTCCGAAAGTTATAACAATATATGTGCAGTCAGCGTGCCGTTTTTCCACTCCAATGTGGTTAATAAAGGTGATGGATCGTCGAGGACACGATGAAATTCATATAAAAGTATTCGTTAAAACCTACTTAAGATACCTGCATAAAAATTTCTTGCAACTATTTGCAACTCCGAAAGTTATAACAATATATGAGAGAGTTATGCCAGAGAGTGAAACGGAATCGGAAAGTGACGTGACCTCATCAGAAGATGAAATGTAGGGTAATGTAAATTTAGTCATAAACTATTTTCTTTTTTTCAAAAATTTGTTATTTAATTTAAATTTTTTAAATAATTTTGTATATATTTTTTATTTCAAATCTTTTGCTAACATGTTCGTTCAATTAAATAACATCATAAACGCGCATTTGGATGTACAGATTCAACATCCCATTGTCGAACTATTTCCATATTAACTATATAATTTCGATTAAGTTTTTTACAGTTTATGAATCTGAATGATGAAATCAGTATTGTAAGAGTCGTGATATCGGCTGTAACAAATTTTATTCACTGCTACCTGAGAGATATCTACACACCACAAAAAATATCAGAACCATTTTCGACCAAACAACATTTTGTCCAATATTATTGTTAAAATAATTATAATAAGAGAATCTTTAATTGCAAATATATTCTATAACTCAAGAACTACCTAAAATCTTTCTATTCGTAATGAATAACGTTGAAATAAAAGTGCTATGAATTTAGTTCGTGTTTTTACGGTTTCGGACCACTGTGCGACGGTGCGAGTGGTGCGGATCAACGGACGGTCGGAAGGCGAAAGCGATCAGGCTATCGAACGAGCGCGGCCGTTCATATTTCATCCGCGGGGCATGCACGTCCCGAGCAAGGCGAGGCGACACGGATTTCCCGTGAAACATTCGCGAAGCAAACACGTCGACCGGACGGTGATATCGGTTCGACGGGAAATCTTTTGTGCGGCGGGGCCGAGCGTCGGAGGGCGTTCGACCTCTCTCGAGGTTTCGCGCCGTAACGAAAAGGCAGTTTCACCCCTCCCCCGACGTGGTTATTGCGCGAGGGAGGAACCGCGAACGAGGAAGGAAATTTTCCTCGCGACAACACCGATTCCGTCGATGTCATTTTCCCGAAAACGCGCCGGAGCGAAGCTCGTTTGTCCTTCGGCGTTTTATCGTCCGCGCGCTTGTTTAATATTCCTCGCGATGTGTTCCAGCCGATTGGAAGCCCCGGCGTGCTTGAACCCGGACGATTATTCTTTCCGTTTCAGGCACCTATTTCATCCTGTACGATTTCATCGACATCTTCGAGAAGGATCAGGCGAGCTTCCTGGAGCGGGAGAGGTTTCTCGGCATCGTCAACACGATCTTCAAGAACATGTCGCAGATCGAGCGGGAGGCCATCACGTTCCAGGTAACGTTCTCACGTTTCGCCGGGCTCGTTTGCGCGCTTCTTGACACAGTTTGTCAACCCGGGGCCTTAAGAACGGGATCCGACAGTCGATATTCCGCTCACGTCGCCCCGGGGCACACCCATCGCCGGGGATGAATAGCGCGAGACGCGGGCCGCTTCGCAGAATTGCGTCTCAGAATTTTTTAAAACATCTTCGTCCGACCCGCACGAATCGGGAACGAATCGTCCGGTTCCGTTGCTCGCACGTGAACACAAAACGAGCCTTCCGAGGCTTCCGTTACGAACGGGGTCGAAAATGAATAAGATATTGCGAAGAAGCGAATTTAATTCGCCGGCGCTCGCACGGTTACGTCGAGAGTCTGTTCCAGACGTTTCGGCCCGTTAAATGGTCGACGCGTTTCAATCCCTCGCCCCTCGAGTGTCTTACGTAACCTCGCCGGGTCAAGGGTGTGCGCGCAGAGCCGGCGAAGATTGGGGAAAATTCGTCGACGCAAATAGGCGGAAATTCGACGCGGAGGCGAGGCTAAAAGTCGCCCCCCCACGCCGCCCTTTCGTGTTGCGTTAATATCGCGGCGAGAATGGAAGGCCTCTGAAGCCTGGGGGCGGGGGGGGGCGATGGGGGGGGTTGGAAAACTTTCCCGAAGCGTAGTTGGCCCCCCGTTCGAATGACGCCACGAAGTGGCCATCGAGCTCTCGGCTCCCGTGAAAACGACGCCGCCAAACGAAATTTCGCTGCGCCGTCGACGTCGCGACGATTGAACGGCTTTCGAGATTTTTAGTAAAGCCGCTCGCGCGCAACGGCTCTTCGGGAGAAATTAACGCGGACGGTGTATCGGGCGTCGACCATTCGACGGAGGATCGGATTTTCGTCGCGATTTCAATCGAACGATTAAATTCGTCGGCCTGGCCCCGACGTGCGTCGTAAATATTGGTCTGCCGTCGCGGATTCCCGAGCGTTTCGATTGCATAGCGGGCCCTTCGAATAATCGTCCGTCGTCGCGGCGACGGTCGCGCGGATTTCACTCGTGTAGCCGAGGGCTCTGCCGAGTGAAGCGTCACGAATCGACAACCCTCGACCGACCCTCGCCTCGTAAAAACGTCAAGAGCGCGGGGCGAAGCGGTCACGCAGCCCCAATCCTTCCTCGGAATTTTCGTGGGGTCGACGATAAAATGGGAGGGGATCCGTCCGTTTCAACCCCTGTCGGCGCTAATAAAACTTCATCAATTACGTCGACCGTCTTCGTCGAATGCCACTCGTTCATCTTTCACCTCGTTTACCTGGGTACGGCGGGGAGAATCTATATTTGACTGCAATAAATTTGAAACGGGTCGCGCTGGCCGCAAAGGAGAATCGACAAATATATACATTCTGCTGCGTGCGGGGTAAAAAAGTGTGGACGAAAATTTCATTGAAATCGATCGAACGAAACCACGAGGGATGTTCAGGGCCGACGGGGGTTAAACACCGGGGTTGTCCGGAAGTTTCCCCTACCTGTAAAGCAAACAGTTGTGTCGTGACCGCAGAGCAGGGGGCGAGAGAAACGTCCGAAAACAAGGCCGTTCCGTTGGCAAGCAATATCGTTGTGCACACAGCTAATGTCACCCTACGGGGTGGGCCGCTAATTAATTTTCTTTCGCCGATACGTCGCGTCAAAGTGACTCCTGTCGAGGATCGGCCCGTGCCGAAACCCGCGACGATCGTCCGTTCAATTAAGCGTGCGACGTGTTGCGAGGGGTTGGGTCGCCGGTGACCGGTGCAACAGGCTGGAAAATTGATATTGCAAGGAACCGCCGCGTAACGGGAAGATCTGATTCTCCTCCATTCACCTCGATTCGGGATCAGATGAAGCTGTTTCAGGGTGTCCCGCGAGTCGGAGAAACGGCCTCGAAAGGAAAGGGGTTGCGGGTAAAAATTGATCCCCTTTCTCGTCGAATCGTGCGTACGCAACTTCTCGTCTCGTCCTCGTTCGTCGCATAAATACGCGAACGACATCTCCAACGTCGAGAAGGAGAATGAAACGGATCGCGAATACGCTTGCGGCGCGGCGCGCATTCTTCGAATCCCTTTGTGCGATAAATAACGGGAGGAACGACCATGAATATTCGAGAGGGTCGTTTCAGGAAATCGGCGGAAATACCGCGCGACTCGTTTCTGCGACCCGGAGAGCGGAAAAAAGAAAAAATTCGCTGCTTCGAGAATCGACGACTGTTCGATGAAGATCTGCCGATCCTTTAATTTTTCTTGAAAAAAAAAAAACAGTCGATTCTCGCCGCGCAACGTCGACGAACGAAAATATTCCGCGAACGTCAACCGGCGCTTTTCGCTCCGACGACGCGCTGAATAAAAAGCTCGGAAGCACCGAAGTTCCTCGTCACTTCGAGAAGCTTCGACCGAAACTTCCACGCGGCGGCCGCGAAAATACGGTCGGCTGTCTGCGCCCTCGAATAAAAATAGAAAAACCACTCCCCCTCGACCGTCTAATACGGGGCAAATGGTTGCGCGAATTTCGTCGAAACAATGACACCGTTGCCGACGCTCCTCCTCTGCGGTAAAATATACGCGCGGCGTATTCCCCCATCGAAGATGCGGAGAAACGGGGCCAGATTTTTCGCCGGCGGCGCAAGATATTGGTCGGCCGTTGCCACAGGTGGCAGCGAGCGTGCGGATAGCGTAAGGCCGCGGCGAAAGATAAAAGGCGGGGCGGAAAATTGATTTCCGACGAGGCGGCCTGATTTGCATAGACCCCATCCCCCTCCCCGGGGGGTCCGACTTCCGCCGGACGCTCCGAAAACGTTTCGGGGTCTCGCTCAGTCTTCGAGCGGAACGCTCCGCCCCGAGTGACGCGTCCTCTCGACGGAGGCGCGGGTTTCGGCGAGCGCTCCGCTCGTCCCGTCGCAGGCGTGCTCGAGACGCGAAGGACGACGCGGTCGTACTTTCGTGCGCGTTATCTCGACACAAAGGAAGCACGAAAGCGGAAGAGGGAGGAGGGTCGGCGGCGCTGTGGGATAGCTGCATAATTAAAAAGAAGCACCTGGCCGCGGTAATGGAACGTCTTGCGGCCGGCCTGCGGCGTTCTCTCTCTCTCTCTCTCTATCTCTCTCTCTCTCTTTCTGGCCGATCGAAGCGCGAAACTACGCCGCGAACCGCCTACGAGCAAGCCAACAAGCGACTTCGGATCCTTGCTTCTCCCCGTTGAGAAACTCTCGCCGGAAACTTTCGAATCTTTCCGGGGCGTCGCGCGATACATTCCCGAGCTCGCTTGTTAATAGCTTCACGGCTCGCCGGCATGTGCGCTCGGAAAAATTTCGTTAACGAAACGTCGCTCCTCGTGGTCGGTCGATTCGCGAAATTAATCGTCAATGGTTTCCAGCTGCGACGAATTCGTCGTCGACGATTCCGGCCTTCCGGTTACGGGGGGGGGGGGGGGGGGGGGGTATCGGTGGAAGGACTCGATCGTCGCCGTCGTCGATAAGATAAGCGTCCCTGAAAATTCCACCGAGGCACGACGGCCCTGCGTCGACGGTGTTGCCCTTGGCCACGGGCGCGATATGTCGGATGACGTCAAAATGAATTATTTATTCCCGTCGCGGAAGACGCGCGGGCGGCCTGAAAAATTCAAAGAGCCCGGTGTGTGGGGGCGGGGGCGACGGCGATCGATCTTGCCCGAGGATTTCAGGCGCTGCACCGGCATTCGCAAAACGCGTGCTCATAATTACCGACCCAGATCCCCCCGATAGCTGCACGGTTTCGGGGTTAATTATAAATGCGCCTTATCGCGGACGGCGGCCCGCGCCGTCGCCGATGCTGAGCCGTCAATCGCGAGAGATACACTCCGGACCGCCCGATCGTCAGAGATTGTATGGTGCACGGTTCCCCGTTCGAACGGGGCTGACGGCTGCCCCGAGACGAAATAATTTCACAGGCGCGCCACCCTTTAAGGTTCGCCCCGATTCGCACGCCCCCACGATCCTTCTACCCGTCCCATCGATTCCGCCGGACGCCTCGACGGTCGCCCGTTTTCGCGGAGGATCGGCTTCGTTCTTTCGCGAAAGGTTGCGTCAAGGGTCGCGCCGCCGGAAGGGTTGAGCAGAAACGAGCATTCCAATTGGACGAGATAATCACGCCGGGCGATATTGATTCGCCGCGCTTGTCGCTTCACGGCCGGCGTAAATCGCAGGTAAACACACGGGGGGGCAGAAGTAGCGGCCGATTGACGCGTGGTCGGGAGCGCCTTGAGGCTCGAAAAATTCCGCCGAAGGGCTGGCCGGTTCCCCGTACGCGAACGGGGAGGGGCACCTGTGACCCACATTTCGAAGGGACGAACAGCTTTTTCCTTTACTACCGTTCAAGTAGGTCGCCGAAGACGGCGGTGGTCTTTTCCGGATCGACCGACGGGAATCTTCCGGCCGCAATTATTTAAACAAAAGCGTCCACGGGCGGGGGCCGCATTCAATTCCGGCCACCTTTGTGCGCCGGAAAATATCCCGCGAATATGTCCTCCGGCTAGAGCAGACCCCCCCCTTCCCCCCGTAGCTGGACAACCGACGTTCCTCCTTTTGTCCCGCGGCCCGTCTGTTTCCGCGCGCAGCGACGCCGAAACGACGCGGCTACGTGACGAAAAATAATTCCGCGGTCGGATATTCGGCTCGCGACGAAGCTCGTCCGGGCTTTGTGGCCGGACCGTCTTTGTCCAGCGAGGACTGTGCGCGGAATCGCGTGGGAAATAATTCGCCGCGGATAGCCGCGAAACACACCGTGGATTATTTTTCGAGTTACGCCGCGCTCCGCGGCCCCGAACATAGCCGGGAAGTTGAGTTTAATTACAAGGTCGTTAATTCCGCCGGCGCGCCGATAACAGAGTTATCGCCGACGGCGATCAGCTTCGATTCTAATGCCCGACACGGTACGCGATCGCTCCACGCAAGGTGCATATACAGTGCCCGTTAGTGGCGAAAGCGAGAACGCGCGGCGAGCCGTGTGTATTTAATAAAAAGAAACGACCGTCGTTGTCGCGAGATTAAAAGCGATCGAAACGAAACGGTGGTTTCCAGGACACTCCGCGCGCAGGAAGAAACTGATTCCCGATACGACCAGAGAGAACTATAAGCCGTCCCGCAGAGTTATCGCGAACTTTTAATAGGCAATTCCGATCTTTCGTTGATATTCGCGCGACAATGCCCGCTCCCCTTTATCCCTCGGTGACGCAAGGCGCAGCGAGCATGCGCCGTGGCGAACGGGAAGACGAAAGCCGGCGAATTACGGAGCGTCCCTCGTACGTGACGCGCGTCCGACGGCGAGCGATAGATTCGCGCGGATCGATCCAACCCCGATCGAGTTTCCCGAGGATGGAAAGCGCGTGTCGACTTTCGCGCGAGCTACGGGAAATTGTTATTTTCTCCAGGCGATTAATCGCGCCGGTGAAAGCCGCGCGTCGATTTAATCGAACGCGGATCACTTCTCCGGCTGGTTTCGACGGGCCGCTCAATTGTCGCGGGACGACACGACAGGTGTACGCGTAACCGGCAGCAGAAAGTATATACGCGCTCCCTTCGGTCGATTCGCGGCCACCGGCTTCGATACGCGAACTCGCGGTCGCGACTGCGGGGCGCCGCGAGATAGGCAACCGGAGTGGCTCGGAATGCGACCGCGGCTTACTTAGGTCGATAATCTGAGCACGTGGTCGAATTTAAACCGCGGCTCGACGCACGAAGATTGCCTGTCGCTGGTGATTACGGGCCCGATTGGGAATCAGATTAACCGCGGACGGTGATCGGCGACAAGAAACCGGGTCACACGGCCTCGCTCGTGCAAACTTTCCTTAATATCACCGTGAAATTGGTGACGTCAAGTTCCGACGGGCACCCGTAACGAGCTCCCCGGCGATGGCACGAAGGCGCAGGAATAACTTTTACGGAAACGCCTCCGTCGAATCCGACGAACATCGAGATAGCCAAGGCGCATTACAGAATCCCACATTTTGCTGGATTAATTAATCCAGCGCGCTGGCACGTATCGATAATCTATATTTAAAATACGATTCAAACTTTGGGATATAAATACTACAATGGGACCTTTGTGTTGTACCCGAAACGAGCCGAATAAATTCTCCTCGAAATATCGTTTACACGTGCGAACGAAGATAATTATTTCTACGTTCCAGCTAACCATTAATTGTTTTGCTGTCCCTCGTCCTTTTTAATAAGACGCTACACAGTTCGAATTAGCGAACGCTCTTCTCGCGAACCTGTGAACTACGATCAATCGAGAGGTCTTATAAAAAGTAGCTTACAAAAAACAATTCAGCCCGCGGAATTACGTTCAATTGCGGCCGGGATAATTGGGAAAGGTTCGCGGACGATGAACGATGGGATTCCCTTAATCACAGCAGCCCGCGTGTCTCCCTTATCGTCATAATAAATGCAACAGGCTTATAGATGGCCGAGCTGGTGATCGTCGAGGGTCGCGATCGCTCGACTTTATTGCGACAATTCATTTATACCGTCCACGGTTTGCGAATTTATTGCTGTCTTATTGTCCGCGCCGGCGATCACGGAACACGCGAGCTCTTTTCCATTAATCCCGCGTAGCCGGCCGACGGTCGTTTAGATTTATCACGACCGTCGACATTTCGCCGAGCGACACCCAGGCTACACTTCTGTCCGCTCGTTTCGCGTCGACGAGCACGCATTCCGCTCGTTATACCCCGTCACGAATCGCCATCCCTGCTCGACGCGTCGGCTCGCCGCACCTCGAGATCTCGATTCGCGATTGCTCGTCGAATCGCGGCGAGCCGGCCACTGAAGCGTTCGATTCGGGACGCCGACGTTTTGGCAGGCCGCTTCGTTTGTCGTCGACGACCGGGTCGAACCGGTGGAAACGGGGGGGAAAAAAAAAGGACGAGGAGGGAAATTTTCACGGCGGCTGGTAAAAAGGGAGGCCGGTAAAAACGAGTTAACGAGCGCAAAACTGTGCGCGGAAACGGACGGTTCGCCGATTTCTCTCGTCCCCGTCGAACCTTCGACCGTCTCTCGTCCGACGGATCGGTTTAAACATTTTCCCGTCTCCCTTCGCCAGTTTCGAACCGCAAGCTCCCGTTCCCACGGCAATTTGTCACCGAGAGCCGTGTTTCTCATTCGCGACGAGAACCCGCTCGCAGATTACGCGCTCCGCCGCCGTGGATACTTGGCCCAAAGTTTGATTAAAGCCCCCGCGAAGGGGAACACGTAGACAACGCTATCATATGGCTCACTGTCGCCTCCTCGTAGAACCATTAATCTCGGGCCTTGTCTTCGCCGCGCACCGGGCGCGCTACTTGGAAATCGGAGAGTCGGGTCACGTTAACGACGGGGCAATCGTTCGGAAAACGACAACGAAACCGGCCCCCCGTTCGTTTGCGTCCGTCTCGAAGCGTGGATTTCCCATTAAAACGCGCAGAAGCGGAGTGGAAACACTGCGGAAAGCGACGGGACGCACGAACTCCGGCACAAGCTTTTTCCATTTCGAAGGAGAGACGCGAGAGCTAATTACACGCGAAAGTCGAGAGAACCAACGAACCAGGCGCGCCGCTTCGGCCGCGAATTTCGTCTCGTCTCGTTTCGTCGAACTCGATCCTTCGGCAATCAAAGTTGCGCCCACGATTCATCGGCCGCGCTCTCGCTCGCGCGATTCAGCTGCGACGAGTACGTTCCGCTAATTGCGTATCGTGGAAAACTCGCGTAGGAGGCGCGCCTGGTGCGCAACAGGGGGCGCTGTATTTGCAGCGCGAAATACAACGCTTCGCGACTCGGCCGTTAATTGCCACTCGATCGAGAGTTCGCCGAGACGCGTATTTCTACGTTCTCGAGCGGACGCGACTTCGCGACTCCGTATGCGCGATCGGTTTTCCGCGAACTTGTCTCGCCCGTTTCCGTCCCCGTTTCCGTCCCCGGGAACGCTGCCCGCAACAGGTCTGCGACGGAGACGCACGAGCCCTCCGTTTGCCGTGGAAAAATCGTCGGCCTTGCGTATTTACGCACGCATAGCGAAACCCCGCCCGGGCTAAATTGAGACATCGTTCTGTTGCAGTACACCGACTGGGAGCAGGCGAACAACGGCTACATGTACCAGAAGATGATCGCCGACGTGGTGGGCGACTACTTCTTCATCTGCCCGTCGATCCATTTCGCCCAACTGTTCGCGGACCGCGGAATGAAGGTCTACTACTACTTCTTCACCCAAGTAGGTGGTTGCGCTTCTATGCGCGTCCCCGTCACGTGCACGACGACGACGACGACGGCGATTGTCGCGTGAAACGCGCCCGATCGATGGGGGGCTACCCCCATTATGTTATAGCCTGACATTTCCACGGGACAGAAGTCACGTGACGGTCGACGATGATCCGTTGGCTCGTCCGTCGTCGCGAGAAAAACGGGACGGCGAAACCGGGGCGAATTTTTGCATTAACCACGTACGCCGGTTGCAACGAGCGGTGGGGCGACGAGAAACGACCCGAAACGTCGACGAACGATTGACTAATAACCGCTACAGGACAAATTGCGAGCCGGCCACCGTGACGTCCGGGAAATTTATTCACTTTAACGCCAACCCCGCCCCCACCGCCCCCCTCTTTATTAAAGTCCCTCGATGCAGCGTGGATAAACGGTTGCCGTTTATTTTCCTACCGAACCCCCGCGCAACCAGTGCGCGCCGCGAAAAGCACCGACCGTCAGCGACGATAGCGCGTTGTTACGCGGATAAAGGTCGGCTACATATTAGGGAACGAGCTTCATATCACCCCCCCCCCCCCCCCCCAACCCCACCGCGCATTCGACCCAGAGCTTTTCCAAGGTTTATCGCCCCGTTTCTGTCCGAACAGCCGGGCAAGTGCAAATCGATAATCGGACCTCTCGAAGGTTGGAAAACTTGGCGGAACAATTCCGGCCGCGTACTTCCGGGCTAGATCCCGTATCGCCCCCGCGTGCCTCGTGATTCACGAGGGTGGAGCGGCGTAATTTCGTCGTTCCGCGTGGCTTAAGCCTTCCTGCGGCCCCATCGTCGTCCCGCCCCCCGGCCTCAAGTTTATCGCGAAACATCCCGATATTGTGTTCCCGCGGCGAAGTCACGAAAGAAGGGCCGATTATAGCCGTTCCAATGGCAGCACGCACGATTTATCGCGACGCCCGGATGAAAAAACGAAATTTCGGGGAAGGAACGTCGGTGGTCCGGCTGTGCGCTTCCATCGAGTTGTTCCGCGTCACGGGGAAAACCGTCGGGAAAAGCAGAGGGCTTCAGGCCGCGGCGTCGACCAACTGGAACGTGAAATGCGCGTAACCGGAACACCGAGGGCCCGAGTAATTAGCGGGTAGGGTAATTTATCGGGGAACGGCTGGCGGCGGAGGAGGAGGACGTCGTTACTCGTGCCCGTCGCAATCTTAACGCTGGCCTCGCGGCAGCCGTCGATTCGACGGGTCTCGGACCTCGCGAGGGAAAATTACAAAAATCCTTGGCAGCGTTATTTCCTGTTATTGACGGAATGCTACCTTTGACCGTCGGCTCTCTAATTTCCGAGTACTGAGAACGTATAGATTGACGGGTCGGCTAATTTCGTAGTCAATCGTAATAAGCCGGATTTACTTCGTGAAATCATTTCTCCGGTGTAAGACTAGATAATAAGGAAGCTCAATTCGTAGAAACTGTATGCAGATGCCGTCATGCCTTCAATATTAACGGATTTAATTAACTCGTATTAAGCCGGATGATACGTCGTCCTAAATTAAGGATGCCGTGGAGTTATTCGTTATTCATGAATAACGACCACGACCGCGCGCGATACATTAAAAGAATAACTAAGTTTATCTCTTGTCAATGAATAACGATGTAACATTTTCTATACGCTTTCCTCGGGTACCCTGTTTTTGATTAATAATTCAAACACGAAGCTTCAATCAACATTTTCTTATGTTGATGTTACGATAGTTACGAGATATCGAGTTGTCGAGGTTCGACTGTATCATAATTGCTCTTTTCCCAAGAAAATACGTTGTTTCCTTTACCCGTCAATTCGACTGGTGTCCGTAGAGGATAGGTGTACCAAAACGTTCGCGAACCTAGTGTTAATAACGGCGTCGCCGACCGATTAAACCGACTCTCCCCCGTCGACGATGACTTCGACCCCCCCTTCGAATCCGCGAGCGCGCGACCTGGACGTTTCTTCCGTCGCGCGAGCAGAGGACGGCCCCTTTCTCCGTTTCGATTTTCACCCGGAAGAGGTTCTTCTTCGCGGGCACAATGAAAGGCCGAGGGACTCGGTCCGTTTCCTGTTCATTTCCGAGGCCGGCGGACGGGGTCGGGGAAAAAGGAGTTAAAAGGCGAACGTCGTCATCGGGGAGGTCGCCCCCCCCCCCCCCGCCGGGGCCGAACGCAGCGGGGAGGGTGGGGCACAAGCTCGAAGCCGATAAGTGGGTCGGGAATCCTTTTCTCCTTTTCGGGAATCCCGGCTCCTTTTCGAGCGTTCCGCGCGCAGGTGTTTCCGCTCAAAGGGATTCACGGCGGTGTCCGAAGCGGCGTGCGTGGGGAAACGGGGGTTGGGGGGGAGGGGGGGGGCGACTTAATTAAGAGAACGGCCGTTCGACGGGGATTTATTAAAGCCGCGCAACGAAATTCCGGCGGTCCATCGAGCTGCGTCGGGCGTTATCGATCGTCGTATCATTACGCTAGCCCGCGGGCTACCCTCGGACCGATCTTCCACCCCCCCCCCCGTCCCCGCCAACCCCGTCCCGTTGCTTTCGTAATTTCGGGGATCGTTAAAATTAACGACGCTTACCGAACGCGAACAACCGTTCACCCTCCACCGTTCTTTCTCCGCCCGATAGAAATTCCTGCGAGGCAATGTCCAAGTTTCTTTCCGGCTATATTGCCCCCCTAGCCCCCCCATCCCCCACGACCCCAGCCACCTGTCCGCCCTCGATAGTTCGCAGCGAATCGACCCTCGGGGTATCATGTCGCGACGGGGACGAGGCGGAGCGGCCGGGAAGAAATTCGCTGGGAGGTGAAGGGAGCGTGAAACGAAAGGATGTTTCTGTGTCGAGGGTCGAGCCCCGTCGACGCGCTCCGTCGCGAAAAATCGACCTCTCAACTTTAACGCTCCGCCGCCGCGAAGTTTCGCGGAACGCGGTGGCTCGAACTTTACGCGCCGCGACGGATCGGGGCAACGGCGATTCAAGTTGTTTTTTTTTTTTTTTTTTTTTCTTCGGAAACTTCGCGACGCGAGATCGCTCGCCGACGACACGAGACTGGCGCGCCCCGTCCAAGGGGGGAAACGTTCTGATCAGCGAGTCGAAACGAAGTTTTCGATGGAAGAAGAGTAGAAGAGTTAAAATTAGGGATTCGCGAAAACGTATTTTTCAAAGCGTATAAGTACGTAGATACCTTTCGCGGAACAACGCTCTTTACAAATATACAAACAGATTTCAGTCAGTTCCAGTCTGAAAAAAAATTTAGCACCCCAAACGGATCCGCGTGTTCCAACTGCTCGCCGCGTATAGTTTGATTTCGCTATAAAATTTTGTTGATAATATGCTGTACGCGCAAAACTGTTGATTTACGAGAAAACAAGATTCGATTTTATGGACCAGTTAAATGAATTGCCCCTCCTTAGAGAGAAGTCCCGGCTGTAGGATCAGAGGGACATCGAATTTCGTATGGAAACTTTCGCAGCTGAAGGTGTTTCCCCGCTTAATTCTGAACGATTTCTGAAGCTGAACGAGTCTGTGGGTGGTTCGCGCGAGGAAACCCGTCGGGGTAATTTCGATCGGGCGCTCTCCGTTCCGACAATGACGTCGACCGTTCGTGCCCGATTCGTGCGGGGCACGCGAGAACCACCTGCTATTTTTACCGGAGCCCCGTCGTTCCCGTGCCGATTAAGGATCCACGATAATTCGGTCCGACCGCGGGGTCAGATCGGATCGAATTTAATTCAAGCCTGGCCCGCCGCCGTCGACCTGGTCGATCCCATTGTGCCGCCTCCGGTCGCGTCCTTTTTAGAAGCCCGACGAGACGTCGTGTGTTATGTGCGAAACTCGGCTCTCCAGTTTATTTCCGACGAACGCCGCCGGGGGATTTAAGAATACAAAGGGCGGCCGAATCGATAAATGGCCCCGGTTGACGAGACGGCCTCTCCGTCGGACGATACGCCGCGAACCGCGACACTTCCCATCTCGTCTAGGCCGCGTCGAAACGCGCAAACGAAATCCAACGGCGTGCCCGACGTTCCGAAAGAGCTCGCGAGCATGGCGAATTTGCGTTCCCCTAGCAACCGTTGCAATTTAAATACCGTCCCGATACCTGATCGTCGCGTTTCAACCGCCACCGTCGACCGCGGACACAGTCACGACCTGATTGTCCATCGAAAATAAGAAAGAAAGATCATCTTTAATTAATCAATTTAATTAATCCCGTTTCGAGACATCTGCTACCACGTCGGGACGGCGAGGGTCGTTCGGTCGAACTTTCGCGAGCGCTCCGCGAGAACTCGCGGCTGGAACGATATTTTAACGATACAGTAATGTCTCGATTAGTGTACCTCGCTCGGGACCGAATGTGAACACTAATCGTGTGCAGACACGATTCTCGAGCGAGTTCGGGTCGCCTTTGATGTTGTGGCAGCCGAGATACGGGGCAGCGTTCCAGGAAAAAAGCAAGTTTAAACGCCCGTGTACGTGAGACAACACTACCGCGATCAAAATTTAATATTAAAACTTGTTCAATTTTGGTCCGTTTTAAATGAAATTTTACGAAATTGTTCGTTACAATCTCCTGATTAAAATGATACCAAACACGATATGGTTTGGACAATTTTTACTTATCACGGTATTAATAATTTTATTCTCCTTTATTATTGTTTTCGATAACAACTAGATTATGTGTATATTGGTTAACAGCAATAAGGTAATTAGTAGCGAGATTGTAAATTTGGAAGTAAACTCTCCAATCGAGAGTCTCTTAATTCTCTTAATCTTAAATTGCTATATTTAGTTAATGGCAAATTATTGTTGTATCGAGAATTATTCTCGTTCCTGTGACATTACATTCGGTGTTCATAAGAGTTTATAATTTTTACTGATAAGAAATTGTAAGAATTTATATCTACTTTTTAGATAAAGGAACTACGCAGAGAAGAGAGCTGGGTCATTCGTCGCATCAATAATAATAAGTAAATATATGTATAGTTCCAAAATCATATATTCTAGTTGTTATCGAAAACAATAGTAAAGGAGAATGAAATTATTAATACCCTGATAAGTACAAATTGTACAAACCATATCGTGTTTGGTGTCATTTTAATCAGGAGATTGTGACGAACATTTTGGTAAAATCTGATTTAAAACGGACCAAAAATGAACAAGTTTTAATTATTAATCTCGCTTGCATCAGTGTTGGCTCTCACCGATATTCGATCTGGGTTCAGATTACATGCTCGGCGCTTCACGCTTCGCTGGTTCCAGGGGGGGACCACCCCAAGTAGTGGGGATAGAAATGAACACTAATCGTAGACACAATTTTGAACACTAATCGAGACATTACTGTAAAGCTCGAGGTATCTCCGGGAAACGGGGGACTAAAGTTGGAAACAAGCCGCCATTGTGCTCGCGCGAAAGGACCGCGGACGAGTCCGGGTCGGGACGCAATTTTCCCCGGCGGGAGCCGGCGTCGGGACGCGAGACGATAACCGTAACGGGTGACGCGTCCTCGAGCAGTAATACTCGTCGCCCTCTACGACACCCCGGCTGACGCTTCGCTGATCCTCTAAAGTCTGGGGACCACGTACACGTATTTCGGCGCGGTATATTAGAATAATTTCAGGCTCGCGTAGACACCTGGGCGCTTCGAGTCGGAACGAACACCAGCGTTCCTCCCGGGTTAATTCGAACGATCGGACGGAGGGCGTCTGATAAACCGACGCCCTGGTATGATCGATGGCGGTGTCTTCGCACGATTGCCGGCGGGCGACAGTCATTCTCCGATCCAGGTAACTTGTTAACGCGACGCCGTGTTGTTGCAGAGGACCAGCACCAATCTGTGGGGCGAATGGATGGGCGTTCTGCACGGCGACGAGGTGGAGTACGTGTTCGGACATCCCCTGAACACGTCCCTGAAGTACAGCGACAGCGAGCGAGACCTTGCCCTGAGGATGATACTCTACTTCTCCAAGTTCGCCTATCTGGGGTGAGTGTCCGCTTCGAACGCTCGGCGGTCGGACACCGACAACCGTTTTCCGCTTCCGTTGTCCATGAAATTTGAGGGCGAGGAACGACGCAGCGAGACTCGCGAAACGTTCGACCTAGTTCGCGGGGAAATTTCGTGACGTCCGCGGCCGAAAACGCTCCCGAAATTGCGAGCCGAGCCCGTCGCTCTTGTCGGGGCGCAGTCGATTCGGCTTTCAACGAAATGAAATTATTGATCGACGCTCTGTTTGCGCCGGGCACACTCGCGTCGGGACGACGCGCGATTTCCCGTACCGGTCCATTATAATTTGGGTCGTCCGAGCGACGACTTGCGACCGTCGGGAAAGTATTCTCCGCGTCGAATGAATTAACGCAACCCCGTTCGATCGGGCGCGAATCCAGGTGGGCGGTAAATCGGCTGGGTGTCCCGGCGGGAAGGGAAGAAGTCGCGGGGGCTGTCCTTCCGGTTGCGACGACCTTTGCCGCGGGAATAGAGGCACGGTTCTGTACGCGGGGGCCGATTAATGATTTCGGACGGCTATTATCGGAGCCGGTGACGCGCCAGCCGTAACGGAAAGTCAAACAGCGAATTAATTCCGGACGAGGGTACGGTTGTGTTCGACGACGGGACGATAAAAATATTAACGAACGCCGCGGATAGCTTTTTCAATCTGGGTTAACGGAAACGGAAGAATTATTCATCGACGGTGGGCACAAAGAGGCCGATACGTCACCTGTCGAACGGACGTCATCCGTCAGGCCGACGGGGGTTTCTTTTTTTCCCCCCTCCCTGGCGCGCGATTATCAGCTTGTCGGGGTGCTTCCCTTGCGACTGCCGGGTTGATTAATATTTTTTTTTTTTTTCGTTTCATGCCTCCCCCCTTTGTCCGTAATTGATCGCAAGGAAGCATCTGGATGGTGCCACGGGCGAAATTCGTCGGAGCAAACAAACAGTAATCCCGACGATGGGGACGTCGATCGACGGAACGCGGCTCGCGTGAACGTTCAATTAATACCCGGCGATTTTATTGACCGACGTGCGTTGTTATCAATTTTAAACGAGGCCGGTTAACTGTCGCGTCGGAATTGTCGCGGTTAAGACCGCAACGCGGTGCAACTTCGATTGATTACCCGCGAGACAATTTCGCCAATTAACGGGGGGCACCACGACGCCGCGTGGAAGCGCGCCGACCGACGCTTCCTCGAGCACAGTTCAGCGCGGACCGGCGCGCGATTGATATTCGGCTCCGTCGTTTCCTCGGAATCCGGGCGACTGTTTCGCTGATAAGTCGCGTCGGCCGATCGGGGGATGAAACGGAGTGCTCGACTCGGGTTTCCCGGGGTCTGAGATCGTCTTCGATACCTCCGGGGAAATTTCTCGACGGTGCCCCCGGTAAAATGGGGCGCGATCGAGAGAGCCGGTACGTTTCGCAATCGATTGCAACGAAAATAACCGACCGACCCGGCGTCCGGCACGTTGCATCCCCGCCGCTCGCCGGGACGGCACGCGAAATATTCACCACGCCTAGCGTATCGCGTCGAAATTTATTTTCCAGGAAGCCGACGACGGAGTCCGAGTGGCCGCCGTACTCGAGGGATCAGCCGCAGTATTTCATCCTGAACGCGGACAAGACCGGCCTCGGCAAGGGGCCGCGAACCACGTCCTGCGCCTTCTGGAACGAGTTCCTGCCAAGGCTGAAAGGTGTGCCAGGTGCGCGTTAAGCTCGTTTCACTTCTTTCCCCAGTTTCCCCCCCGAAGTCAGAGTTTTATCAACCGCGACGACGCACAGCGGTCCTGATCGGTGTAAGGCGTGACATTGAAGGCGTCACTTTTAATTCGTCAAAGGTACAGACGACCGTAGTAATAACTTGGTAGTAACTTGGACCGGACAATGTAGTAATACGTTAATAATAGTAATATATTTTCGTTAATCAACTAGCTTGGGAACCCTTTAGTATACAGGGGATTGAACCGTACGCAAAGTAGCAGTGTCGTATACAGTAAAAAGTAAGAAAGAGATACAGAAAAGAATAATCTCATAAATTAGATGAAATAGAATGAAATGGGACAGAAAAATAACAGAAATAGCACGCGTTACAGAGAGAAGAATTAATACCTGTTCACTATAGACCGCAATTAGAACGATATAGAGGAAGTCCCGAAATAATTGAGAGAATTGCAAAATTTGTCAAAAGCATACTCCCATGAGAAAGTAATGTCAGATTAAGGATTAGTTAAGAAAGAATACATGAATGTTATTATTAAATATAGGGCTTCTGGATAGGGGAATCGATTTTTTCATAGTTCCTTAGAGGAAGGTGTGCAAGATATTTCTTGTCAAACGCGAAGCATTACAAGAATTTGTAATGGTTCATTCGACGATAGTTTTTTCAATACATTTTATATGGTAATTATTAATACGAGGAGTGAATTTATATCACTGAGGAATATCCTCTACTGCAAAAAAAAAAAAAGAAAGAACTAAATACGCGTATAACAGAATCGGGACCTCCATAACAGGCATCTCTTCGACGAAAAACCCTGTCCCTAGAAAGTCCGACTTGAAGTCGTCATTTCCGTTGGAAAATTATCCGTTGAATTACGCAAATGTTTTCGTTCTCGACACGGGTGGACGTTTGCGAAGCACTCGACAAATGTATACGGCAAATATCGATGCGCGAAAGTTCGTTTTTTTTGACGAAATGTCACACCGTACGCCAATCCGGACTCGTCGCGACGTCGCACAGTGGGGTATTTGGCCGAAAAACCGGACAAAAGTCAATTTTCAAAGTTTTGCGAAAGACAACAATTTTTGTTGTCTGAGATAGTTGAATATGTGAGGAACAGTGTATCTATTTTTGTTTTCTTATTTATGAACTCAGGGAGCAGCATTTTTCGTCGAAAGTTAGCAGATTTGATGGCACGCGTTTCTTTCTTAACCATTCTCTAAAACATCGTTGTTTATTAGCCATTTATGAATCCTTTAAGGAATTTGTGTAAATTCTGGCGTTATGGAAGCTTTTTGGGTAGGTGTATACTACACTTTCCAACAGATTTTACACTTTTACCACATATATTTGTATAGTTATTAATATTTGAAAATAATCAATATTTCAGTACTTTTCTTTACGGTTACAAGATTTCATTAACGATTTTGTTATGGTATTTAGCGTGTTCAAAAGCTCGTTCTGGTGTCATTGCATTCGATAAAGGTTTGTGATCACAATGCAACAAAAATTGGTTCCGGTTTCGTCCGGTTTCACGTTTTATAACTAATTTATGTCATATGCATATGGTAACTGTTTAGATGCATGAACCGAGCATATCGACGGTATTCGTTACCAGGCAAACTTTTTTATGATCGGGTTTTCTTGAACTTGTCATAAAACAACTCCCAAAACGTAAAAATTACTGTATTGGCATTTAAGACGTTAATGTTAAGCTGCATTTAGTCGAAATAGGGTCGCCTGAGAGTACGCATCAAATTGACCAAATCCACTATTGACCCTATTTCTCTAGGGGTTTGAACAGTCTTAAAGAAAAATGTTTTAAACAAAAGGTAAATGGTATTCTGACATCTACAAACTTCAATATATGCAATTTCGAAAACAACTTTTGTTATAAAAAATTATGTTATAATTTTATAAAATAATGTTAAAATTTATTTTTGATTTCATAACATTGTAGCTGACGTTAAGACGATTTCAACGACCTACTACATTATGACCTTGAGCTTATAAACAACGCTACAATATTTTTGTCCGGTTTTTCGGCCAAATACCCCACTGTGCGTCGTTCGAACAGTCGACGCTCTGTTTCGAGCACTCTCGCGACGCCACGTTTAATCTCGCCTCGTGAACACGTAGATACCTGGTAACGCGACGTGTCTCCTCTCTGTGCGCGAACCGCCGGCAAAACAATTATCGCGTCCAATGCCACGGCGGAGTCGCGTCCGCGAGGCTGAAACCGGATAAACAATTCGGGTCCCGTGCGCTGGATCGATATCCGCGAGATTCTTCCGCGTTTCCACGTTCCATTATCCGGCGGGCTGTCCGCTTCGCGTTCCGCCCGCCGCATAATTCCGCGTGTTTGTTACGGATTAGAGCGGGCGCTCGGTTGAATCGAATTCGGCCGAAATATCGTTCGCCTGTTTTTGCGAACCCGGGAGGCGGATTTTTACGCGACCGCTCGGACGGGGTTCCAGGAAAATCGCCGCGGATCGCTGGTTCTGGAGCCGCTCGCGATTTTCAGATTGATATCGGGAAACAACGGGAGCCCTTTTCCTCCCGCGAAAGAGGGATATCCTGTCCGGGAATTCTTCTTGAATTAACAGGACGCTCGGTTGCCCCTTTTAACCCTGCGCAAACAGCCACGCACCTCGTTTCTTTCGACGACTCGCGTCTGATCGAACTCGCGGCGACTGTTCGATATTATTCGCCGCGACAGGCTCGAAGTTTAAAAAACCGGGTGGTCCCTCCTCCGGGAGGGATTCTCGTTGCCGCGAAAGGAACCCGACCGCGGAGGGTATCGTCGAGGTCGTCGTCGGAACCGCCAAACGGAATGGCAAAACGGGGGGGATCGAAGCGGCGACGATCCGGCCCGCTCGAATATTCATCGAGCCCCGAACGAATTTCCCTCTGCCATCGATGCCGTCGATGCCGTCGCCCGGGCGGCGCTTCTTAATAAGTAATCCGGGCAATTTCGGTACACCCGCCCTTGAAACACCGATCGTTCGTTTCAGATCCGGCGCCGGAGGCCTGCAACAGCGCGATAGCGTCGAGCGTGTCCGCGGGCGCCGACGATCTATGCAGCCGTCTGACGGTCACGATGCTCACGTCCATCCTGGTGCTGGCAACGGTCATTTGAAGACGAGGCGGTGTCACCGTTCGGCGATCGAGAGGCTTCCGCGAACCGACAATCCCGGCGTAGAAAACGGTTCGCACGTGTACGTTGGGTTTCTTTTGTTCCGCTAGCGGCGACCAGACGGATCCCCCCGTTCGCTCGTCGCCCGTTCGACGAACGCTTCTCGAATCGCCACGGATCGTTCGGGGCGGAGTTTTAACGGCGCGGAGGATTCCGAGGGGAGCCAAATCAAATCCGTGTACGCCTCGCTCGTATGCTCGGCCGGTTCGTCGCGGGGCAGCCTCGACGGACGGGGCCGAAAGATCGATGGGAACGTCCCCGACGTGTAATCGTCCGCGGCAAGGTCGGAGCGTATCGATTGTCTCGAGGGCGAGAGATCGGCGCCGAGCGATGGCCGAGCGGAACATCGACGCGGGACGATCAACCGGACCGATGGGTATCTGGATAAAAATGGCCGACCGTTCGATCCGGACGATAATGCCCGGACGGGCGATTCGCATAAATAATAATGGAACGGCCTGTACGACCGATGCCGCGGCGAGGCGGGGGGGGGGGGGGTGTGGGAAAAACGTGTTCCGGGTGCGCTCGGCTAAACAGTCGACGGGGGAGTCTATTAACCACCTGTTCGTGCAATCGATGGGCTCGCGACACAAAAGTTTCATTAGTAAAACGCAACAAGTGACCCGGTGCCGCGGCTTTACATAAGAACGGCCGTCCGGACGACTCGGGATTACTTGGATCGCGTCCAGACACCACGATCGCCGCGGATCGCGAGGATCCACACCCGGGGAGAAAGTTCCGCGAAGCCCGGAAACGATCCTTCGAGTTACGAAGTTAAATTTGCCGTCTGGAAGTTCCGGCCGGGCGGAAGCGCATCCCGAGGCCGAGGAGGCGCGCCGAGCACCGTAGTCGAAGAGGTATCCGGCGTGACTGACCCGAACGAGCATCCGGAAGGCCGGGACCATCGATCCTCGTCGAAACGATCGAACGCGACGTGGATCGAGCGTCTCGAACGCGAAGTGGATCTCCGAATCGCGATCCTCGAGGATTCGAAAAGGGGGGACGGGACGGCACTCGAGAATTCAGCGGGTTAAGTGCGGACCGGTGTTCCCCGCGGTGGCTCGAGAACACCCTCGGAACCGGGAGTGCCACTTGCTCGTCGAAACGAAAAACGACCATGAGCCTGGGCGGACGAGGGGGGACGAGCGGCGGTGGCAGAAGAGGAAGAAGAATTCACGCTCCGCTCGTCCGCTCTCGCGAAATTGAGCAAACTTGCCTCTCTCGAGCCCCGGGATCGTTATAAATAAATTCCCCGTCTCGCCGGCGTGCCACGGTATTCACCGGGAGTCGCCTCTCTTTTTCCCGAGCGCCCCCCGTTTCCCCGACGAACCGGAACACCCGCTGACCCGAGACGAATCGCGTTTCCGTCGGAAAATTCGGCGACGACGACGGTGTCGTCGAGCGAGCGCGGAATCGCGAGGCGACCGAACGCCTCGATCGAGACATCGAAAGGTGCCCCCCGAAACGGGGGGGAAGAATTCAGCGAAGCCACCCGCGAACGTTTTTAACGACGAGCGCGCGCCATCGATCGACAATAAATCTTCACCGAGCGACGAGGATGCATCGCCACGGCCTAATTGGGAGGAACAATCATTTGCGAAATCGATGATCGTAGGGGATGCCTGCCGACCCGGCCGGACGTTATCCCCCACCCCCGCGCGAAACTCGACCGTTCGTACGCCCTCCCCGCGCGAAGACGCCGGCAATTCGACGGGGGTTCGCGACCGCTTGGACCACGACTGATTGCGAGGACAAACAAGGAGGCGCACACACACACACACACACACACACACCTTTGATCTGGACTTTCAAGATGGGCACAGCTAACATGACAATACCAGTCCCAAGAAGTAATCGTAGATAAATTAAATTTCCTAGCGTATATTCGAGCGAACGGAGGAGACGAGAAAACGAGGGAAAAAAACATACAAAAAAAAAAAAGAAGAAATAGCACAGAAATATCGCATCGGTCGGAGAATAATCTTCAAGAAGACAGCGATGGGGGTGGGAGGGGGGTTAAGAAACGAGAGGAGGGATCTTTGGGTCCATTGGGGGAGAGGAGTCCAGGTCAAACTCGAGGGACCCTCGAGCTCGGGTTAAATGTCAAGGGTGCGTTTAAAGAAAAGAAGAAGAAG
Organism: Nomada lathburiana; assembly: GCA_963667235.1. Taxonomy (NCBI): domain Eukaryota; kingdom Metazoa; phylum Arthropoda; class Insecta; order Hymenoptera; family Apidae; genus Nomada; species Nomada lathburiana. The sequence continues at coordinate 20,030,332 of OY763899.1, read as the reverse complement.
AAGAAAGAAAAAGAAGAAGCGGAAGAAGAAACAAATTAAAATAAGAACGGGCGAACGTAGAGATGTAATGGATGAAAAAAAAAACGTAGCCTCTTTACTCGCGTCAATTCTCGCCTACTGTATACACACAATGCTCTTCTCTGCCTTGGAGCGAACTTTTTATCGAGACCCCCCACCCCCCACAATGTAGCATCCGGAGGTGATGCAACGACGAAGGAGGAGGACACCCCCCTCGACTTGAAACCGCGGGCACAGGCAGCAGTTAGTTTCGCTTCGATTTTCCGGCCTTTTTTCGTCCGTTTCCGAAATTGTAAATGAAGTAAGCGCAAGGGGTGAAGAAGGGATGAACGGTTCGCGCACCCCCTGAAACCCGAGATCCGGAGAGGGGGGCCAAGGGAACCACGGAATGCGCGATTTCCGTACGCGATCACACGGCTGCCGGATGATACGAGGAGAACGAAACAAAATGGAAAGGAGAACCAGGAAAACGGACACGAAAAGACAGGTACGCGCGAAACAACACGGCACCTCGTGAATTAATCTCGTGAACACGTTAACATACAAAATATGAACTTAAGAGACGTATCATTAAGCGGATGTAAATATACATATACATATTATATATATATATATATACAAAAAGAAGAAAAAAAAAATATGAATCTATATATACACGCATATAAATATATATATTACATATACACGCGCAGCTGTACATCTAATTACGTGTGTGCCGTCGAGCAAGTAGACCTAAGGCAAATTTTATGGCACTCGTGTAACCTTTGCTCCGTGACGTAGGTGTCCGCGCAGCGACATTCTAGACACAGTGATCGAATTAAGATAGACATATATATATATATATTACCGTTTTAAGAGGCCATCCGATGATTTCCGAGTCGCCGGAGCCGCGAGATCGAGCAGCAATTTTTTTTCGAAACGTCGAATCCGTTCCGACTTAACAATCAGTGGGGCAGGAAGTTAAGATCCGCGATAACAACGAGAGACAAGGAAACGTACGCGAGCTCGTCTCGCGGCAAACGGCACGCCGAAACACGAATCTTCCATTTGGTACATATCACCTATACGGTATCACAGAATACGCTCACGACGTTTGTCCGGAAAAACCTCAGACACCCTGTATAAATATATCATATATATAAATATATACAGAGTGCCCCGTAACTACCGCAACATCGGGAAACGGGGTGGTAGCTGGGGTCATTCCGAACAAATTTTTTTTCCTTGACCAAAATCTCGAGTTAAGCTTCGTTTCTGAGTTACTAACCAAAAACACTGTCCAATGAAAGAGGCCGCAGAGTGCCCGCCCAGGCCCGTACCTCTCTACTGCTCTCGGTCGTGTGCGGGTGCATCGAGGGAACCCGAGCAAAGCGCACGGCAAATGTTGCATCGCCTTAAATTAAGGTCAATGTGGAATTATTCGTTATTCGTGAATAACGGCCACGACCGTGCGCGATTGATTAAAAGAGTAACTAGTTTATTTCTTGTTAATGAATAACGATGTAACATTTTCCGTACGCTTTCCTCGGATACCCTCGATGCACCCGTACACGACCGAGCGCGGTCGAGAGGTACGGGCCTGGGAGCGCGCTCTACGGCCGCTTTCGTTGGACAGCGTTTTTGGTTAATAACTCAGAAACGAAGCTTCGATCGACATTTTGGTCAAGGAAATAGTTGTTCAGAATCAGCCTGGCTACCCCCCCCCCCCCCATTTGGCGATGTTGCGGCAGTTACGGGACACCCTGCACATATAGCGAGAGTTGATTCTATCGTTCGAGATCCTTTCGTAGCTAGAGCATCGAGCGTTTAATCATCGTGTGACGGGCGCGTGCACACACCGAACAAGACGAGGAGAAAGGGCGAACAGAGAGAAACAGAAAGGATTTGGTATTTTGAATAAAATAAGAGAGAGAGAGAGAGAGAAAGGGAGAAACAAAGAAGCAAGGCGAACATATTTTCTACCGAAGTGATATCATTGGCACTAGACTATCGTCCGTCGCGGGCTTCTGGAATGGGTTCTCAAATTTGCCACTATTAAAGCTACTGTATATCGCTAGTCGATCGAATTCAAAACGTCCGAGGGCCGAGGGTGGACGGGGCTCTTTTCTACCGAGAGGGATGTCCCGATTGGCCGGCTCTCGCGACAGCCAGGTGACACCGCGGATGTACTCCTACGACACCCACAACCCCCTCCCCCTGTCCACAGGAAGGGGGGGGGGGAGAGCTATTTTCTATATCGCGGGTAAAAGAAATCCGGGCGTAAGCAGAAACACAGGGTACTCGGCGCGACAAAGCTCAAGCCTAGGAAAGGCCTAAAGGAACAATTTTACAAAGACCTAGAAACCGGAGCCCGAACCGGAGCCCGAGCTCACCCTAATGGAGATCTAGCTGTAATTTTAGCGCTGCCTAGCCGAGAACCGATTCGGGACCCGACCCAGAGAGCCCGATCCTACCGAGCAACGCTCGATTTCTGCCGTTTCAATTGAAGCGGACGGTGATCCGTAGCCTTTCCGACGGCGTAGAATCGACGTGCCTCCGTTTGGTGGGCTCAGGACCGTGAAACTCCCCCCCCCCCCCCCCCCCACGCCTCCCTCATTAACGATTAAGCACATCCTCACATATCATTAGCTGATTAGTTAAACTTAATGTTAGGATTAGTGCCTCGACGCGAAGTATATGCGGCCCGTTTCGGAAGGCTCGTTTCTTCGATACTTTTCTCGCTCGATCTCTATGTAGTTCGCGAACGATCGATCGATCGATCGTTTCATCAGCAAGCCCGCGGCCCCCTTTCTTTTCTTCTGTCCACCCCCCCACCCGGAAAGTTGAACAGACGAAATTTTCTACGCGCGGCGGCACACCCCCGCGGCCGGACGATTAACGAAGTGGCTACACGGTATATTTTTTCGCGGACAGAAGGACCTAACCCGGGACCGGCCTAATCGTTCCGAACGGAAGAAACGAGTACGCTTAGAAAAGATATACTTCGTTTCGTTCCGGTGAACGTTGATCGTGAATAACGAAAAAAGAGAAAAGAAAGAAAAAAAAAAAAAAAAAAACAAAAATGGGAACGAGCGAACGAACGAGGGGAGAGCGAAGAAGGAGGGGCAGAGAGAAAAACGTGAAACGCGCCGGTTAACAAACCGCGAACGACGGAACGTACGTATACGGTTTTTTTTTCACCCCCCCCCTTTTATTTCTGAAGAGTCGAGAAAGGACAGAAAAAAAACGCGGACGCGAATAGAACGAGTTAACGAACGGCGCGTTAATAAGCCGGCGAGAGGGAGGGATCGATCCGGGGTAAAGGAGACGCTTTAACGAGACGCTTTAACGAGGCCAAAAGGGGTGGATGGGAGGGGGGGTGTGGATGGCGGGGAAAGGGAATGGGGAAAACAAACAAGAAAAAAAAAAAAAAAATCGAGGACGGTCATTTCGCTAATTAAATGAACTCGATGGCGCGCGAACGCGAGCCCCTGTTGTGTCGTCTGCGCGAGGTCCGCGGTCTCGTTTCTCTCGGCCCCGATGCACTTCGACCCGTTTCGCCGCGCGTGTCTATCGATATCGAACGCGACCGCCGAATCGACGTACCCGTGACAGCAGCTAATCCCCCCCGCGAAATTCGTGCCGCGCACGTCACCTCGCTCGAGCGTGATCGAGAAATTCGCCGATTCCCTTTCTCGAATTGCGACCGGTGACGTTTCATTCGCCGTCGTCCCCTTAGGGCGCGTAGGAAACAACGATCGCCGCGGCGACGCCGCCGATCGCGAATCCGCGGGACGACAAAAGGAGGGACGCGATGCGACGCGGGTGATCGCACGGAGGGTGACGACGAACGGGGGGGTTGGTTCGAAATTTCTGATTCGAAAGAAAAAAAGCGGCGGAGAAACGAGGAGAAACGACTACAAAAACAACTACAAAGGAACAGGAACGGGAAGACGAGAGAGCGGTGCGCCCGGCGCAAAGAGGAGGGGAGACGGGGAAAGCGCAGGGCTGTACCACTGGAAAGTCGGCGGCGGCACGCTGAATCCGCTTAAACGGGGGTGAAGCGAGGGAGGGCGGACGGGAAGTTTTTTCCGGGCGAAACCGGGAAGAGGGTAAAATCTGGAGCGCGGACGCGTGGACGGGCGAAGAGCTGCCGGCGTTTTGCGCAACGGCGTCGAACGCGGCGAGCCGTTTCTCGTCGCTCTCTCGGGTCCCCTTTCGTTGTCCCGTCGCGACGTCGCTTTGCCGTCGTTCTCTTGCGCCGCGCGAACGGAAACGGGCGGCGAGGTCGAGGCGCGAGCCGCGAAAACGAGTTCGCCGGAAAATTACGCGGGGTGAGTTAGAAATAGAGGCCGATGTGCATCCGCGCGAGCGGCCTAAATTATTCTGCCGCGGGAAGACAAAATTTTCCGCTGCTTTTCCTCGCCCCTTTCGCCCCGTTTCCAACGCGGCTGAGGAGAGGGAGAAAAAGAAAAAGAAAAAGAAAAGAGAGGAAGAGAGAAGCCGCGAGAACCCGCGAGGCTCGGTACACTTTGAGGCGAAGATGGAACACGATGAAAGGAACAGATGAATACGCGACTCCCTGCCAAACCCCACCCCCCTAAACATCCCCCGAGCCTCGCGCTTCAAAGCCGCCCCTTTGATCGTTCCTACGGGGGGGGCGGCAAACTCGGCCTAAGTGGGCCAACACGCGGATTCCGGCGCGACAAACGCACCGGCTGCCGCTTTATTTCCCGCGACAAACGAGGAGACAACGAAATATTGCGGCCGTCGCGCAGAACGCGAGAAATTGGCCGACGACGAAACATTCCCGTTCGGGAAAGCTGCGCCGTTGCTCGACGATCGCTCGCTGAGAAATCGAGCGACCGTTTCGCCTACCCCTTCGAGTTATTACGTACTATGCAATCCTGATACCTCAGAGTCCTTTGCCGCGCGGACAAAACGAACGCGAACGCGCGGAGGACGCGGAGAGATCGTCCGCGAGAATTCTCCTAGTCCCGGCGACGAAATATTTCATCGACGATCCCCGAGCACGCCGGTTAGTTTCTGCCGGTGATCTTCTTTCCGTGTTTTTTTTTTTTTTTTGTCTTCCCCCTTTCACTTAGCGCCCGGGCTGTTTCGAAAAGGTTTCCGCAATTCTCACCGTTCCAATAGAGTTTCCCCGCGTATCCCCCGTTTCTATGTTCCGCTGTATCTCGAGGTGTAAAAGCAAAAGCGAACGATAAAAAAAAGTGCTCAACGAAGAAACCTCTCTTCTCCATATGCTTTAGTCGCGTACCAAGATGAAACGAGTAGAGGAGGATAGCTTTTTAGAGGGACAGAAAGAGAGAGAGAGAGAGAGAGAGAGAGAGAGAGAGAGAGAACGGGAGAGAATGGACACTCCACGTTTTTCGTAGTGCGCTAATTAACGAATAACACACAGTGGATCGTGCATGTATGTATATAATATATATAATGATATAACACAGTATCACACAGACATATTCTATATATATTATACACAATTGAATTTTATATATTATATATATTATATAACGATATATATATATATAAAAATATATATATATATATATATACATTATATGTATGTACGTCTGTACAACACACTTGCACTGGGTGCTCCCGCTATCGCTTTTCGTCGACGGAAAAATGAGAGAAAAATCATGGCGAACGGCAGGAAGGCTAAAGAAATATGAAAATAAAATGTTGAGAAAGAAAGAAAAAAAAAAAGAATGCCGAGCGAAAGAAGAAGGGTCATTAGCGAGGCAACAAAAGAAAGAAGAGTATAATAAGGATTAAGGGTGAGCATGAGACTGCGTGCGCTTGTATGAAAGAGTGACAGACAAAATAAGTAATGCTAGAGAGAAGAGAGAGATAGAGAGAGAGAGAGAGAGAAAGAAAGGGCGACAAAAAGTTATGTGAAATTGTGTGTCGCGTTAAACGTTGTTAGGTTATTGAACAAAAAAAAAAAATTAAAGATATTATAAATGTTACACCGTTGTACGTAATGATTAAACAGAAGAAGAAGAAGAAGAAGAAGAGAGAAAGAAAGAGATAGAGAGAGAGAGAGAGAGAGCAGGAAAACGATGCTATGTAATAAGAGAAATTAATGTAGTTAAAAATGAAATAAAGAATACGACGATTACTACGAGCCAGACGTTTTTTTTTCGGAATCCCACGTACATATTCCGTTTCCCGTTCCAAAATTATTTCCAAACGACCCGGCGCTAATCAATCCGCCACCAGCATCGGCGGCAAACACATTCGGCCGACTGTTCAATTCCCGCGGCCTCCGGAAAAAATAATTCGAACGCCCCTAAATTCCGATTTATCGCCAATGATTCGTTCGTCGTTAGAATTTCTATCGACAGAATCGCAATTAACGCTCGGCGAGACACCGAGCGACGAGGCCCGGATTATTAAGCGGCTAATCAACTACCCTCGGCCAACGTCTGTCCAATTAGGCGCCCCTAATTAACGAACTTCTGACGTAGCGGCATCGGTGCGTCGGAGCGCCTCCGACGAAGTCCGGCGGCGGGCCCGAAGAAATTTCGAAACGAAAAAAAAAAAAACGAAAAAAGTCTCGACAAGCCGTCAGCGACAAATTACAGTTAAAGCAATTCCGCGCGGCACGAAAAACTCGTCGGGCACTTTCTGACCCCGTCGAACGGCGAGATCTCCCGATTAAAATAAGGACAAGTGGTCCGCGGGACCCGTTATAACGCGGCGGGAACACATTTAACTATCGGATATTTTTAGAATCTAATCGATAACCCGATTCGCGTTAATACGAACCAGTTGACGATGCCCCCCCCCCCCTTTCACGGGTCTCGTGTTCTGTTATCCTTCGAATGTTGCCGCAAATTTCGGCCCCGTTGAACACGCGAATCGAGCCTCGTTTGGCCCAGGTGCGTCGAAAACTGGTTACGAACGATATAAATACATACGCGAACGGAAACGGGCGAGAAAATTTCGGGGGCAATTTCGTAGACAGACCGATATGGAATTCGATAGAGGGTATCCCCCGCGAGATAAATCGAACGAGACAAGGCGAAAACGCGGGTCACGTCTCGCGGCTGACAAATTTTCTATCCGAGGCGCGAACCCACGGTAGAAATTTTGCATTCCAAGGTGCACGGATCGCACGTGCCCGTCCCGGGCGAATCATTTTAAACGTTGCTTCGCCCGTGAAACGACGAAAGATCGACGGGCGACATGACGGAAATATTCCTCACGATTCTTCCCAACCGGTCGCGGGAAATTTCGGGGGAAGAAAATTGTCGCAGCCCTATCCCGGGCCCAGTTCCGCGAGGAAACTCCGCACGATCCTTCTCGGTCAAGTACACGCGTGAAAAGCTCCCTCTCCGACCTTCGGTCCCATCGTCCTGACCCGTGTAACCGGTCCCCACCATGGAAACTGGTAACGCGCGAACAATTACACGATACGTGCCACGGGGCAGGTGAATATAAAGGCAGCCGCGGGGACCGTGGCCGGTTATTAGTCCGTCTGCTCCCGACGACCGGTTACTGATTCGCCAAATCGGCCAGCTTCCACGAGGCCGAGCGTAACAAAAACAAACACGTGGCCCGATTGAAATAGTTCTCGCCGTCCGTTCGGAAGTTTTCCTCGACAACGCAAATGGCAGCGGAGAAAGGAGCGATACGACTGGTATTGGTCATTACCGTGGCCTGCACTACCTGCGCGGGGAATTCCTGGCCGGCCTGTCACGGGAAAACTATGCTGCGTGAGTAAAAATTGCCACCTAGTAAACACCTGAACGGGCCGAAGTCCTACGAAGTCCCGATAAGAACCGGCGAATGAACGAGCGGCTTCGCGACAGAGGTCAGCCGCCGGGAAGTACGTATTCGTTCGAACAGGCCGTCGAATTCCGTTCCCACGAGATCCGTTTGACCAGAAGCAACGAGAGTAGAATAGAGTTAACAGGTGTCGTCGGCGCGCCGTGGTCGTTACGTTGCCGTGCCGTGCCCTGCTCATTTCCGCCCGCGAGCGAAAAAAGAAAAATAAAGAACCAACGCGCTTCCACGCCGGTCAATTTGCCATCGCGGTGCGTGCGACTCGTCGGGGTATTTTAATCCCGGCCGGGCGGTAGGAAATGAGGAACGCCCAAGCGGATGCGATCGTTTCGGAGGACACGCGGAACAGATTCGAGCAGATTGAAAGTCGAACGCGCGATCCCGATCGAAAATAACCGGGAGACCTTTCGTTCCGATCGATCGCCCCGTAATCGTCGATGAGGTTGACGAAGCTGGGTTAAAAAATAGGGCGAGACAATTAGAAACAGTCGTACCGGGGCGATGGAAACGAAGGAAAGGGGCCAGGCAAATTTTTCGTCCGGCCTCGCCTCCGCCTCAGCCTGGTGAATAATTCACCTCGTACATTATTTACGCGGGGGGAAAAATCGGAATCCGTTGCGATTCGACGCGGCGACGCGCATCGATTCGACGTTAAAAATAGCTCAACCGACGGCGGGGCCCCGCGAAATTAAAGCGGCCGCCGGTTGATTGGGAGAAATCCGAAAATCTCGTTCGCGACTTTACCCGGCGTCTCGCGGACAATCGAATTCGCGGCTGGAATGAAACGGAGCGGGGTAAAAAAAAACTCGATTGTCGACTCGTCCAAGGGACAGCCGGGAATTTGCATTGCGCGGCTAAGAAGAAAGGAAGTTGCCCGGGCAAAGACAACGGGGACTTGTCACGGTCGGAGCGTACACCCGGAGAAGTTTCCCCGCTAATAGACTCGAGCTGGATCGGCGAAACGCGGCCGCGAACGGAAAGGATCGCGGCGAGAATTCGTTCGCCTTAAACGATTCGCCGGCACTACCTGTAGCTACCTCGGGCCAATATTTGAAGGCTCCGCCGGGGCGCTCCGGGCGACCGAAATAGCTTTTAGATATCGGCGAACACGCGCGACAATCAAGTTTGCGATTTAACCGGGAGCCTCCGGGGCAACGGGAGCGGTCGAGAATTGTTGGCTATGAATGACTCACCGGGTCGCCTTTGTCCCCCGGCCTTGTTCCCCGCTGCAAACCGCCGCGCGTTTACAGGCTCCAACGGCTTGTACTGCGAGGAGAAGCAGGCTATCCTGGACTCGCATAATCGTCTGAGGCAGCTGGTTGCCCTGGGCCAGATACACGGACAGCCTGGAGCGGCCAACATGAGGGAAGTGGTAAGGGATAACTTTCATCTTGCTTGATCTTCATCGAGGGCGCTCTTTCGGGGTTTAGAAATCAGGGACTGCAGACTGACGGCTCGCGAGCCATCTGTGGCACCTTCCCCTATCCAGATCTTCCACCTCCAGGGAGCTGGTGGCTCGCGAGCCAGTCTTTGTCTTCGCCAAGGAGTAGGGCGACATTAACTGGCAGTGGGGACTCGGTGGCCCTTGGGGGGGAGATACTTGGCGGTCCCTGGTTCAGAAGCGTGCCGGTAAACTTTTTGCAGATCTGGGACGACGAATTGGCCGCGATCGCGCAGAGGTGGACGAATCAGTGCGCCGAGTCCCACGACAACTACAGGAACGTTCGTGAGTACCTTGGAACGCGGTGCAAATAAACGAGGCGAGCGTAGAATTACCGGGACGCGATCCATCGAGGGTGCGGGCCGTCGATCGCGATTAAACAACGATCGATCTGCAGGCAGGTTCGCGGTCGGTCAGAACATCGCCAGGACGTGGACGACGAGGCCCCCGGGACCGTACGACTACCAGCCAGACTGGCGCGAGAGGATCGCCGACTGGTTCAAGGAAGTGCAACACTATCGATCGGGATACAGCGAAGCCACCGGCCACTACACACAGGTAAGATAAATCTTCTGGCGCGATGGAACGCTCCTCCGACTCCTGAAAATGAAACGAGATTGTCGGATAACGTTGCGGAGCTCTCGTTGCTGGTTTCACGCGTCGCTGCAACGAGAACCGTCGCGTCGGCGAGATCGACGGGGCCCGTCGCAAATTAACGATGGAAATCCCTGTCGGGGAATTTTCCACACCGACCGTTCGCCGGGAAATCTCGCGTCGACCGGTGGATGGAGCAGATTTTAAATTACTTTCAGCTCGTCTGGGGCGACACGTATCTGGTGGGCTGCGGCTACTCGTTCTACTACGACCCGGCCCGGGGCTACACCAAGAACTACGTATGCAACTACGGGCCCGGGTGAGAATCCTATTTCGTACTGGCCGGGGACAAAGCGCGGATTTACAGGGAGCGCGGGTTTCGCCGGGGGATACCTTGTTTCCGCGTTACGGCATTATATTTTTCCGTTACAGCGGCAACGTGCTCGGCTTTCAACCGTACGTATCTGGCCAGCCTGCGTGTGGCAGCTACGGGATGCTTCATTCGAATCGATACGCGGGTCTTTGTTGTGAGTTCCACCAGAATAGATGTGAAATCTATCTTTCGCTGGTTGTTAAACGTTAATTGCCCGCCGAACCCGTTAATCCGCTTTGTTTCGTTCGCAGCTAGAGGACAGGCGTACCATCTGGGTGGCCTGTGCAATTACGGCTAGAGCGTTTTAATTCAATCGTGGACAACCGAAGAAGAACGTCCCTCCCATGACGTAGCGATCCTCGTCCCGAATGGATTTATAGATCGCGCCACTATGATCCAGTATCATTGTTCTAGTCCTTCAAGCATAGTCTATAATTGTAGATACTGAACCTAAGCTAGACTGTAAGAATAAACGCTGGCAGTTTAAGACCGGTGCCTGGTTAATTCCCGTCTGAACAATCAAATCCGCATAAATATATCCTGCCGTTAGACGGACACGTTCTGATCCCGGACGGTCTTGGCTTTATTTTTAATTCACGCAACCTGTCCCGGGAAATTTATCCATGTTCGCAGCGAGCTGGCTGTAGAACTCGCGGACTGTGAAATAGTGGACGGAAAGTTTCAGCCTGTGGCGCGACGCGGCTGTGCATTTTATGCGATGCAGCGTCGAGCGTTTTTAAGCAAGCCCTGTGTCGGGTCGACTAAGAGCGTGAAAACGACGATGAATAAAATGGCAAGGCTCATAAATGTTCAACTTCTTTCGCGAACGGACTCGGCGACTCTTATGGAAACGGGTGCAAAGTCGCGAGCCGAGTTATCGTCCAATAAAAACTCCGTGGGCCCGGACAAAGCGGTGGACGCACGTTGTACGGGATGCGGAGAAGAAAAAACCCGATAAAGTTTAATTCTCTTCGCACGGGGACACCCCGGATATCCGGGATGTCACGGTGTGCTCGAATTACAGCCGTCGAATCATTGCAACAACATTTGCTGGCTTAACGGACAACAGCCTCGGGCTCTGTTACCCGCCGAGTGGTTGATTTTCGGGCCGAGAGCTGAACTGCAGCAAAACATCAATCTCCTTCACGGGATCATCGAAACAGAAACGCGATTAGAAGGGACGAATGCTCGCCTGGTCGATTCTATTTTTTCAGAAGCGTTGCAGAAGCGACTCGCGCGGCGTTTAGCAGTAAACAGAAAGAGTAAAGGCCGCGGTGTTCGAACGGGGGAACATTTGCCACCGATCACGGATATCTCAGCGACGTAACGTTCCTGAGAAAGAGGTGTATTCTTCGGAGAACGGCTGCGCGCGGTTGCTTTTAGTCTAAATGTATGCTAATCGACCGGATAGACGCGCGTACGTTTGATTCGGAGATATTACGGAACTGTAGCGGGGACTTCTGCGGGCCTATTTATGGCGAATATTCAAATGAGCCCATAAGGCAGCCGTGTACGAGCGGAATATATTAGGTTGTCCCAAAAGATTGCTGGATATTATCTGCGAACAATTTCGCGAAGAGTACAGCATTCTTAAACGATGTACGACACGTTCTTTTTTCATCATTCTACTTGATCCGTCCGGAAGCATCGGGATACCGTGTTTCTACTGGTCGACATGATTCTTATCTCGTTTAAAGAGTTGTATTTTTTTTTTTATAAGAAACGGAACTTTTTAAAGAAATAAATAAGTAGCAAACAGAAAAGGGGAAAGGGGAAAAAGGAAACGGCACTGAGACTATCGATTCGAACGGCGTTATACCATTGGAAAGCTGGAAAACAACCGAGTGCCCTGACATCGAGGAAAAATGGATCGATCGGTGCGTTCGAAGAAAAACAGCCGAAAGAAACTTTTGGGACGACCTGAATAATACTCGTCGCTGAAATTTCTTCATTCTCCTGCGATTCGAGGAAAACGTCCGTGAAGAGTGCCCTTCTCCTTCATCGCTAAATCGTAATCTCCCTCCTGATTCGAGCTTCAATCAAATTTTCCGTGCAATCGAACCTCGAACAAAGGACCGGCCCAACTGTATCGCAGACTCGAGTGTCGTTTAATCAATTCGCGATTGATGCGGCTCGCCTCACGAATCAAATTTCCCTACAAATGTCCGTGTGTCTGCCGCCAACAGAGGGACGTCCAACGAATCTGGGTCGAATTCTGGCGGCGAGCAACGACAGCACCGAATCGAGCATCGAATTAATTAAGACGCGCTGAATGATTTCTGCTTTCCAAGCCCCGGACCGAAAAGCAAAAATACTCGCGGCCCTCCATTTAAATTCCGCAGAATCGCGTTGGCTCCTGCGTACCGCTACACTATCGGGTCTCGAAATTCTGAAGCCGTTTTGCGCGTCTTGGAATAGGCAATATGTAATGCGTCGCGTGGAATTTTTCTCGACGTCGAAACGGTAGTGCAGTCACTTGGCGTAGGCGCTTTGCCCGCAGGTGAGAGAAAACGCGGGTCGCTTGCAAAGATTGCACGGGGCCACGTTTACCGGGGAGAAATAACACGCCGGACATTGTGTCCGGAATATTTTAGCGGCCGGCTAAACGACAGAGAAGTTCGGTGTTTTATTGGGTCGTTAGTGCCGCGGGGTGTCGCGGACGCGTCGTAAAGAAGCAAACACGGCGAGGCGAATTTCAAATTACAGTGTACCGCGACGCATTAGCGTTTCGTTTGGAATTCCTTTCGGCAACTTAATACACACTGGTAACGTCACCCGTTACAATGATAATTCATCGATCGAACTCGAATTAAGTCCACTGAATCGGCGTGTCTTTTAAATAATATTTATTATTATTTTAAAATATACGCACAACAGCTTGGGGTGTTATTCACAATTGGGTAGTTCTTTTTCCTTCTTTCTTTTTTGATTTACAATTTGTATGTATATATATTAATATATATATATATATAATCTTTACAATTCGCAATCGGGTAAAACTAATGTTATCAAAGATATTACGACCGAGAATTGTTCGTAAGAATTGAAAATCGTCTAACTAGTCGGCCTTTCGCTTTCGGTTCACCGTCAAAGAATCTGACAATGATCACAGATCGGTAGAACGTCGATTCGATTTTCGTCGACGGTGGGATAGAAAGACCCAGCCGTGCTATGCTTAATCGTTACACGTTCGTGCAACTGTGTACTTCGATAAATTATCACTTTTATATGATTTGACCCCTTTCTCTTTCGATTTGAATATTAAAACGATTCGACTGTGCGTTCAGTACGGGATATGAGAGACGGTTCGTTCATGGAGTCGAGCTTAATTGCTTGTTTCATTCGAACAGTATACTTATAGTGATCTCTTCAGCGCACTTAATCTCGTTTAATTTATTTAATTCCTTTAACCCTAACCCGCTTACTTAGTTTCACCCCCCTGATAGTTACATGCTTTGTGCGATCGCGTGGCTATATTCTCTCTGTGAATTGGGTCCCACGCTAAACGAACGGCGGTAACAAGAAAAATATCCGAGCTTATCGCCGAAGATCGAAATTTATGTGCGACCGATTTTAATATTCAGATTTTTTGCCGTTTGAATATTTCACACGGGTCGATAAATTTCAATCTCCGTTGGAAATGAAATTGAATATTACCGGGCAGAGATTCAGAACAGGTGCTCCTCAGAGACGATCTTTGTTCAAATAAAGAAAAAAAAGAAGCAATCTGCGCCACCACATTTTAGGCCGGTCGGAGAAACTCTGGATTCGATATCTATAAGAAGCAAAGCAGAACATTTTGTTGATACGATAAAAGGGTGAAAATAAAGTGGAAAAAAAGATTTAAAAGATAGTACAATTTATTGGCTCGCCGATGATTCTAGTTTCACGGAGCGTAGAAATTCTTCAATTCCTTCGAGACGCGTTTCTGATTCCTCCTGTTCTCACCTTGCCATATCACAACAAGCTTGACAATCACATTCACTGTACAGGTTTATATAGGGCTGTGAACGATTTCTTTCTTTCTTTTACAGTCGACAGATATCCGTAGCGATATCGAAAATTGTGACGACAACAATAATGAGACAATTCGTACTGAAGAACGATGATCGAGGATAAGTGCAGAAATATCGAGAAAAATTGCACAACGGCGTGACGATATTGAAACCGAAATAACCACTGAACTGCGAATGCCCACGACGGATTTCTGAACGTTTATTATAATCTGCATACTCTCGAGCAATTGCGAATACCTTCATGCAAACGTCCTGCTCGACACAATCCACTACTTTAACCAATTTTTGTTCGGAAAAATGCGATTCGGGTCGCAGGCTTCTATTTTGATGCTAGGAGCGCCCTCGCGCGTGTAGCGAAGACAACCCCCCCTTTGTTATCGACCACACGTGTGTCGGTAAAAAAAATTACCGGCTGCTACTGCCGGTAGAACATTGGCGAGTCTTCATTCGTTAAATCGCACACGACTGATATTAATTAAAGTATTCGCAATTGCTAATCGCACGACGAGTATATACACCGGCTAATTATATTACATACGCAACATATGTATGTACATCGAACTATGATCAGGATGGTTGAATTGATATCTCGTGCCCCCAAAAGCCGATTTTTCGCGTTTCGATTGTCCCAATCGACACCTTTATATACTCTCCTCGCAATTCTTATGTACACGATCTGTGCCCGCACACCTCGGAATGTTCGATCGAAAGCTCCGAAAGCTCGTCACAGACGGAGTTTAATTTTTTCTACAGCATGTACGAGCCGACGTGCCCCGTTAAATAATATCGTATATCGAACTGCGGGTGGGAGCGTTCTCGCGATCTTACACAGACCTCTCGACAAGAAACAAGCGCCATATTGGTCGGTTCGGTCGTCCGAAACCCATTAAGGACGTCACTACCAGATGCCATTACACGATTTATTACCAACTGATTCATATATGAGAGGAAAGAACGAATACAAAATTCACTGTTCCCTTTCCTAACAGGAATTGGAGCAACGCGTCCTTTAAAAATTTCAGACGATCGACTTAAGGATTAACGTAGATGCCTCGGTTCGCAGGTGCGACGTAAAACAACCACGTGGCCTGCGAATATATCTAAGGACGAAGGAACCAGTCCCCCTATTCGTTTTAAAACGCTCCACGAGCACTCTCGATAAATCTCTCAGCACACAAATAGAATTCGATTATCTTTTTCTTTTTTTTTTTTTTTTTTTCGTTTGTAAACGGTGAACGCGTGGAGGACGCCCCAAGTTGCTCGAGAAAAAGCGGACGAGAATGATTGTAAAAAAAGAATCGTATGTTTCTAGAACGTCCTACGGTATTATACAAGATTCCGGTCTTCGGCCAGAATATTGTTCGAGACGGAATGAAATACGACGCGATCCCTGACAGTCTTAGAATCTCGCATAATACAGAACGTTTGACATTCACCTCTATTGCCCTGTTCTCTTCTTTTGCTCTTTTTTGCCGGACAGAAAAGGAAACTTGCAGTGGCGTATCTTTCTCGACTCGCAGCGGGGATAGAACGGAATTCGGATCGCACGAAATCACTGCACTGACAATTTATCGTACAACCGAGAAACCCGAAAGAGAAAACGAACGACAGCCGCGACTAGATGAAGAGTAGAATACGGACTTGCAAAATGGCGGGCTTCGCGGCTAATGGATCGGTAAAACAGATATCGAAAAGTCGCAAAGAGCCCCCCTTGGGGATTTTCGCGAAGCTCCGAAGGCGGATTCTAGAAGCAAGAGTAGATAAGGTGTACGGTTTCGAAACGTGCGAATATCCTCTGGAAAACTAATAGAACCCTACAAAAATAGCGTGAACTCTTCGATACATGGAACCGCGTACGATCAAGTATATTTTCCATCCATATATAAAAAGTAGAAAAAGTAAGGCGCGAAGCGAGGCTTGAAGCGCGAACCAAATCTCTCTTGCTGAAACAGAAAAGCAGGACTAAATGTTCTTTCACCCTTCGCACAGTTTCTTAAAGCTCTAATGAATTTCCCAACGATTTTCCAAAGGTCTGATCCGTCGTTTAAAAGCCGGGGCAAGGAGCGAAATATGAAATGGTACAGCGTTGTCGGTAAAAGGAAGTTACTTCCTCCGCTTCTTCGCATCGCCAATCTGTTCGAGCTCCACACCGGCGCGTTAATCGCCGAACTTAAGCGTAAAGAGGCTGCTCCCGTTTCGAGAATGCCTTTAGGCTAAACCGGCCTGTGTTTAACTCGCCTAAACCCTGTGTAATTTGTCTCCACGGTCCTCTACCATCTCGATCTCTGCAAAGAGACCATCGCCGAGGAGGTTGTGCGCGTTGACGCTGTTCTACCTTCACAGATTTCGGATGCACGGCGACAGAACTGGTTTTTCTAATAGTCCCCGGCACTATAATCTATCGACTGTCCTGCCTATACTCTCCCAAGATCGCGGACGTTGTAGCGCGAAGAATAATTTCGTTCCGAAGGTTCTGTACCCGCGCATCTGAATTCTTGCGACTTCCACCTATTCTTCGTCGTTCTACTTCTTCCAGGAAGCATCTTCTTGTCTTCTGTTACTATTTTAATATCTTGAGGATTCCGTAATCCGTTGCTGTTCTTCTCCATCCGGGTCGACGACGGCAGTTGTTGTTTCATTCGGTTGTTGGTACTGTGGAGCTCGTTACTCGTTCATCTCGGACAGTGTGAGTGTTCCGCGACTCGATACGCAATTTCGTTAATAATGGGGGTCGCTACAAGCTTACTGGTCTAGCTGAAGCTGTCCGGAGATGTTACTTCCCGGTACTGACTGCCTGGAACCTCGGTAGATAGAGACCGAACTTTGTTTCAATGCCTGTGAAGATTGGCAGAGCAATCTGGTAGCCCCCTATGTGATCCGGATTCGTTGATCGGATCTCTTCTGCCACGCCTGTCGCGGGCACCTTTTGCTCCGACCCGGTAGGTCGCCTGGAAGTAACGTTTCATCGTGTACATGTCGAGATATCGCGCGTAACGTGACATACAGAACGCGGGTAAACGTAACACAAAATCCACGCAAGATTGTACACTTACGATCCCCCGAAGTCGACGACGAACAGCCTCTGCAGCAATTCATAGGTGAACAGGGTGACACCGAACTGCGGTGAAGATCTAAACACTCGTGCTGCAAATATCGAAGAACGATATGAATAAATAGCATAGACGAAACGCCAATCAGAATCTCGCACACTGGTTCCATACTCTTTGTCGGAATAAAGATTTGAATTCCAAAATTAAATCTGAATGGGCACACCATCGGAACATTCCGGAAAATCAGAAAAACCTCCATCCGAAGACTAGAATCGACGGCGATCATGATTAGTATCAGAAATCAGCAAACAATGGGTAAAAGAACGATGAGAGAAACCAAACTGTGCAAATGGATAAACGATGCCCCTCGATGGTAACACCTGTACATGTGGATGTATACGTATATAAAAAACAATGAACCTAGTAGAAGACGCAAGGTTACGACAACGAAATGGTCGAACGATGTGACGAGAGTGGTCGTGAATGGAAACTGAAACAGTAACTCACGATAACTGGCAGGCAGAGACATAGAGAAGTACTCACTTAGAAGTAAATCACCAGGTCATATTGGGGACGAAAAGAATAGTCGTTGGATACGACGGGGTCGGCCCCCCGCGCATGCAATCGACCAAATCAAATGTGTATTACTAAATTTCTCAATGCACAACGTAAAGTAAATCTCATGGCCGCGTATAGAATCTACATTGCACCCGAGATCAGCGTAAACGCAATAACGGAATAAAGAAAATTCGCTATACCTGTCGCGCCTTTCCAGAACGCTCTGGCCCCCTCCTCCTTGTAGACCTTCTTTGCGCAATCCAGCAGCCCGCTGTACGTCGTCTGTCCCTGTCTAGCCACCACCTGGACATCGAACGAAACACGTTACTACTTCCCACTTGCACCGATAAAAAGCGGAACACAATTTCGTTCTATGAACGAGCATCGATCGCTGTGCATTGAATGCCCCGATTGAACAAGACCGTCCGCACGCGTCTACGTCCCGCGACTGAATGCGTGTAAATGTAAATCAAGAGTTCGATTCGTCGCGACCCCCCTCGTACTACCGACAGCGGTCGACTGAATGGTTCGATCACAGAATCGAGGGCTCGGCTAAATTTACCGCGGCCTTTCGAAACACGACCGAGCGCCGTGTTGCCTGAACGGAAAATTTGTTGGGAGATTTGGGTAAAATAAAGTGGCACCTGTAATCTGGTTTTTATAACATCCGCTGGCGTGACCAACGCCGCTGCAGGAACGCCGGCAATCGCCCCGGACACCAGAAGCGACAGAGGTGTGTTGTAGCCTCCTTCGTCGGCTAAACGGGCCTTCGTGTGAGCGTACATTGGGAAATAAATTGCGCTGAACGGAACGTCCCTCAGCAGACAAGCCCTTGCGCCCTGCGTGATAAAATTGTAAAGGCGGAATAAAAGAATGGAATGATTACGTCGCCGTAAATGTTGCACGAAGCCCGACGACGAATACCCACTTTGTACAAACCGAACAAGCCCAATTCTTTCACGACAGTCCATGCCCTGACTTTCGATCCACCCGCTATCTCTCCAGCCACCTGCAAACGAATCTTCACTATCTCCAATGGATTCGTGAATATCACCTGCGACCCTCCCGCCTGAAAGAAGCAAGGAAATTTCTCGGTGACGTTGAAACCGTGGGAGGCGATCGGCCATTGTCGCGACAGACAAGGGTAGAGGATGTTCACTGATGACTTACACAGGCGCCCGACATTATTTCCCCATAGAGGGGCAAATTGCCATTCTTATCCATGAACTTATCTCTGACGAAGTCGTTGACGGTCAGCTTGATGGCCTTCTCGGGTGCGACGCCCATCAACTGTGGTATCAGGCCTCTGTAGAGGCCGAAGAAACCCTCGTGTCGAATAACCTGTCAAACGCAGGACACCAACTTCATAATTAACAATGCAGGCAGTGTATCGCGGCGAGACTTTTCGATTCCAACCTTTTTGCAACAGTCAAAGCTGTTTCTGTACATCAGCTCGCCAACCAAGGAACCGGCCCTCTGATTCTGCATCCTCGTCTTCACCAGATCGATGGGGTACACGGCGGTGGCTCCCACAGCTAGAGAAAACATTATTTGTCTAGTCTTTACCCCGTTATCCGCTACCGTCTGCGCTCCGCTCCGAATGGAGTTGGCGTTTCAAATCGAACAAATTATTCCCCCGACAGTGGTCTTATTCATTTTTTTTTTTTATTTCACTCTCAGGATTCTCGGAATCTCTTCGCGGCTGTAAAAGGTGGGCAATTAATTAATACGACAAGGAAACGTACCTCCTCCGATGGACCCTAAAACGAACCGGTAACCGCTCTCGAGTATCTGTACGACCACTCCGCGCTCCTCGGGGCTCTGGAACAAAGGAATCTGATACTTCAACAACGTAGCTAATAATATGTCTGAATTAGCGTAGATTTTTCCCAATGGCACACCCGGTGCAATCGGGCCGGAGCCGAACGATCTCCTGCCACCAAACTTACCGATACCGCCTTGATCTCGGCTAGGCGTTTCGTGATCTGCTTGAAATACTGCTCGGGGGTAATAGCCACGAGATCATTGTATACAATTTTCCTGAAACCCGAGAAAATGCGTGCTCAATGCGTTGATCCGTAACTGTGGCGAGGATAAAGCATTCGAAGAATAAAAAGGGTTGTTGGGAGAGAGGGGGAAAGAGTTGCCGGTTTTCCTTTGCCGAGGAAAGTTCCAAGAAATAATGAGGCATCTCTGTGGGTAGTCGTTAAGCAAACAGCATCGATGCCACTGCTTGCAGTGTTACTAACAATATGGCCTGCCAATAAATGGGAGCCCCCTTAAAAGTGTCCCCGAGTCGGACGGATTAAACGGTGTGATCGTTAGCGGCCACACGGTGTGCAAATGTTTGCGAACACCATCGTCCTTCGGATCGACGCCGAAGTAAGCAGGTGAGACGACGTGTGTATTAACGATTTACGCACGCACAGATATATTGGCAAAAGGAATGGGAATTGTCGCTCAAAGAGAACAAAAAGAAATAAGAGAATAAAACGTGGAATTTAGAAAAGGATGATACATCTCGGCTGGAAAAAGAAATCACTTTAAATTCATCGCTTTACGTGCTTTAAGAGGAATTCCCGTTGCTTTCGCGCGAACACCAGCATTATGCATTATAACAAATTTATAGCGCGTGATTAGCCTTGAAATACAAAGACGCACCCAAGCCGCGAATCTGCCTCGTCGTCTTCCGTAGACCTGATCCAGGCAGCGTAAACACGTAAATAAACACATTCAATCATGGAAAAACTTTAATTGGCGTTTACTGAAGATCGGGAAAATTCGTTCTCATTGCTTTTTTTCGTCGCGCCCGGTCCAACGTGGAAGAATCGTCATTCCACGCGGCCGTTCTCTCATCGATCGATATTGCCTAGAAGGATGAGTCGCCCGCGGGATCGGAGACACTCACCCTGTCTGATGCTGCAGATCGCACAGTTGATACAGAATGTCCACCTCCAGCGGGGTGATTTGCGACATCATTTGCGCGGAATGAAGGAACCTCTCTGAAGTCCATGAAAAGAAACACAATGTGCCCTTTACCGTCCGTTTCGTTCAACGATGCATAACACTTATGTTAGCAACCATAACACACTTATGTTATGGGTCAAAGGGGTACCCATTTGTTTTAATAAAATATCGCGAGAACCGGCTCCAGATGTTGGTCCTTTGAACAATTTCACGTCGACTCGCGTTTTGCGAGAACAAATTTGTGCAAAACATATTACATAACTGAGCTTCGAACTTGTCCGCCGTTATGGTTGCCAACATAAGGGTGAAGAGAATATAAAGGGCAAGTTCGAGCACCTTTCGTGACCTCCTCGTATCTGTGGCCGCCCGTCGCGTTTAGATAAATACGTTTAATGAGCTCCATATTGTTCAACAGGGAATTGAACGCCATGAAATATGGGAAGCTCACTTTCCGTCCGTCCTGCCCGGTGCTGGCCGCCTGCGATCGACGTTAATCGTATACATCTGTACACCCCGATGCCTCAAAATTGATTAAGGGAACGTTTGGCCCCGTCGATATGTTACTCACGGCGACCAAGTTGTCCCTCACGTCCTTCGTCAGCAGATGGATCTTGATGCTGAGCATGATGTCTTGAAAGTCCAACGCCGATATGAAACCCTGGCCGTCCTTGTCGAATTTCTTGAACGCCTCCGTCGCGTACTCTTCGTGAAAATCCTGCGTGGAACAACGAAACGTGACCATTACGAGGCGCGGATAGAATTCCTACAACGACGAACTTACGTGCAAGAACTGACTGAACTCCGCGTAGCTGATCAACCGTTTCTTGTCCTTCCCGAAATAGAGTTTAATGAAGCTGCTGTCCATGTTGAACGGCATCCTCTGGTGGAGTTCCGTCTTCCGCATCACCTCAGTGAACTCGTCTGCGAAGAACGACGTACGGCAAATTAATAAAACGCGAGGCACGCGAGGCATGCGATTGATACGCACCAAACGCAACCATTCCATTTCCGTTAGTGTCGAACAGCTGGAAGGCCGTCTTGTAAAGGGCGTCCGGCACGCAGAGCAGCCCCTCGAACGCTTGGAACTCGGAGAAGGATATGAGTCTGGAACGATGATCGAGTTGATGTAAAGGAAAGTCTGGTAAAGTAATTAATTGCGACGGATGCTTCAATACTGTACCCATCTTTGCTGGTGTCAACGATGCCGGCGAGCAAATCGACGGAATCGGGATTGTAATCTGGATTCGTGTAGAGTCCAAGGTAGATCCGGACGAAGTCGGACGGGGTCATGAACCTCTCGCCATTCTTCTCTTGTGACGCGTACTGGAATTTCGAGGAAAGTTACCTTAACCCGTGACCACCTGATTAAGCAATTTATCGCGCCACACCGGTGTCCTATCTGGCTGACATAATGGAGCCGGATCGAACTGGATAAGGCTTGGCTGTTATCCGAAAGCACCGCCGCTTACCTGATTAAATATTTCATGGAGGCGTTCTGTGTTCGCACGTTTCAGATATCCGGAACCCTGGAAACGAGAGAGAAGAAATGAAGAATCCTCTAAGAGAAACCGTACAATTAGCTGGGCAGACAAAAATGACACAGGTGTTCGGAGGGGAAACGATTGAAAGAGTCGGGCGTGTACCACCAGTGACGGTCCAGTATCGATACTCGCAATTGTCGAACGGTGAAAGAAACTTACGGCGACGATTAAGAAATTACGACAAAACTGCGTCATTCAATCACGAGTGTAGATTATTACATATATATATGCATATATATATATATATATGTATATCGATTTTTAATTACGACTATGAACCATGGGTTATCGGAGATAGGATTTATCGCCGAGCGATACAGAAAGGTTGCATTTGCGTGCACGAGTTGCGTAAATCGTAGACGCGAATAGCCAACGATACGCGATCGGACGAATCGCTGTACATCGCCCGCTGAATACCATTTGCGAATAAATATGACGCGATTAAAGTTCGCCAAATGAACACGGGGGTCCGGCGTTACAGTAGCCAGGCCAGTCGCATAGTTCAAAGTTCAAAGGCGAGGCCTGAACTTCAACACCGCCGATCTAAAACGGGATCGCGATGCAATTTAATAATTCCATCCATAGCCGATATCGCGGCCGAGCAACGCTCGTCCCATCGAAGACGTGCATCGTCCAGACTAATTGGAACACTCCGGGAGCTCGCTCAGGTGTCCAATTGAAAGTGATTCAGCGAGAATACACCGCGGCAGTGCGTCGCGGGAACATGTGTCCACGGGCCGAAGCAGGTTTCCCCCGTTCGTATAATGGAGGCGTATGTAAATATAGGTGTAATCAAGGATCGTACGCCACGTGTCGGTCGTGCGCCTATTATATTCGTGTTTTCACGGTCACGCGTGGCGCTCGAGAACTTGACGCGGATAATAATGCGCCCGAACGATATAATACAGTTGGCCGGCGTGCCAGTTTTACAAAGACGATAACCCGTCGCCGCGGACGAAAAGAAGTTTCGCACGGCCGCCGAAAATAAGCCACGGCTCCTGCGTCGTCCTGGGACGACCGACACGAACCCATGGTGATCGAGGACCCTGAAATACTTATGGCGCCTCCTGCGCCGCTTTCACCGCGGTGCACCGCGGCCAAGGGCGCGTCCGCGCGTGCCTGACGTACCATGGCGAGGCCCTCGAATTCCTGTGCCCGTTTTGTTTCCGCGAGTAAAAAGTTGGGCCCCTCTTCACGTGCTCCGCTATATCGTCATGCTCCCGTCGTCGACGGCTCTGGAGACAATCGGCCCACACTTTTTGTCGTTTCTTCGTCCCTGCGACACTGTGCACCGGACGCACGTGCGGAAACGAACTGCACCGCGACGGACGAACGAAGGGTACGTTTGTACCGCGCGAGAGCCACAACGATACTGATTCGGCTCGCTTCCACGAAAAGAGAACGTTGCCTCTACCCCCTCCACTGCGGCTGCCTTAAAACACTCGCCACCTTTTTCCGCTGCTTTCTCGAACGGTGACCAGCGTTCATCTTGTACTTTGAACATCGGCACCGAGAGCATCGCGTTCGATTATTATCGGAATTCCCACAGGCGTCCAAGTCCGACGTGCAACGAGAACTTCCATTCCCCTCCCCCTTTCTTCCAGGCGTTGCCCAGCGAACGCGTCTCTCTCGGCATTTTTCCGTTCGCTACGATTTCGCGGCGAAACCCTTTCGAGGTTTTTCTCGAGTGAGATGTACGCCCGTGGAACGCTGCTGGCGATGGTCTCGATCACTGTCAAGAGCAGGTATTTTTGCGTACACGCGGTCGCACGTGCCTCGGCCGACCCGAGACGGCTTCCTGTCCACGACCCGCTCTCGTTTTGCAACGCCACGTGTTACGTAAATTTCGCAAGCTGGTTCTCCGCGCGAACGCGCTAATAAACAGCGCTAATTACGCCCCTTTCGATATCCCGCGATCGCAAACATCGTAACCGGCTAACGAATTAATATCGTTAGAACGAGCTGTCTTAGACGGACTTTGTTATTCATTTAATTTAGCTCGACGGAAAAAACGAATCGGAGGCTGCGTATCGCGGCCAGATAGGCGTTCAATCAATATGTATACAGATTACAGATAGTAACACGGTGACGCTCGGAGGATTTCCTGCGGCGTTCCACGCATAATTTCCGTGCAGCCTATGGACGCACGTGCCGCGTGGAACGAGATTGCCACCGGTGGGAAGAGGGGATCGATTCGTAAATGCCTGCATCCCAAACCGAATACAATTATACGAAGAATAACTGCTGCCTCCCCCCCCGAATTGAAACACGCGAGGACCGTGCCACGAAACTCGACTGACAATCACCGGAATAAACCTCGGAGCAATTACGCTTCTTAATGTCAAGGTGGGTCGCTCCAGTGTCTCGGTGAGCAAGAGTCAAGGCCGATGTAGCGTTAACGCCGCCCAGAATATCGCTACGGTCAATTAGCTCGCCGCGAGCGCGACAATAATTCCTCGCCACCGGTTACATCCTCTTCCACTATCGCTCTGTCGCAATTCCATCGGTCAAGCCTCCGGCGCAGATCACGCTTGATCACAGCGACCCGGACATCCCTCGAGTCCCGATTCCTCTTCGCGGTTCGTTCCGATCGGCCGCGCGTCTGAGAACGATTCGAAAGGGCGACGGAAACGGGGGAGGGGATGCAACAGGTGCGCTTCGAGGGGGTAAGGGCCAATTACGTGCACGTGTACGCGGTGCACGGTTAACGGAAACAAAAATAGCGAAGCACGCGTCACTCGACAAGGATCAACTCTACTTGGACGGTATCTAATGCGGTTACGGGAATTCCAGGCCGATATCGGCCGCCGTCAATGAATTGATCCGCGGATAATCCCCGCGACAACAGGATCGCACTTTTTACGTAACGAACCGGCCAGCACGATTGCCGCGCGCATCGTCGCCCCGTGTCGTTTTAACGACGCGCGTGTCGCGTCGGCAAATGACCGCGCGTCTCCTTTAAAACGGGAAGCCCGACGGGAACGTGTCGGCGCGTTCCTCGATGCATGCGGGCATTAAACACGGGGGCCGATTCTTCGGGCCAGCGATCAATAATACCGACACTGTCAGCCTCGCGGATAACGCGTGCCAGATATCAGGCGTCGTCGGACACCGACGGGGTGAACAAATAGTTCGGCCAGGTCCGCGCCGCAGAGGAATCGAACTGCATACGGCTTCGCCGTGAGGGAATCGGGCGCGCCTAGACGAAACCGCCGCGATGAAAACTGTCTTTCCTGGATCTATAATTGGACCGCGTGCGAAACAACCGAACAGCCCACAAACGTTTCCGATTGAGCGCTCGCTACAAACTTCGGCTGACCTCCTCGTAATCCCCGTTGCTGTTCTCATGCATTCTCCCTTCCTCATCCGGTCCGCCGGTCCAGGATGAAGAAAACGAGCGAACGTCCACGGCCCGCGGCTCGCTGAGTCACGTACTCTATCCGCGCGCGCAGAAATTAGTACACCTGTGGTCCCGCGATCACATGACTACGGACACGACACGTACAGACGGTTCGTCGCCTCTCCAGAGAAGCTGCCTCGAGGACGATCCAGACGTGACTGGCTCGTCGGCTCGCGGCCAACCTCGCGACGCAACTGGTGCAGGTTCCGCGGACAGCAGGGAGGTGGACATGGGGTCCCCGACCCGCTCGCGGGGAAAACTGCTACAGGAAAGCGCGATTAGATCGCAGCCTCTCTCTCTCTCTCTCTCTCTCTCTCTCGCGCGCGCGCGCTCGCGGACCGATCGAAACAAACAACCGATCTGAAAATTCAACGGCTACCCGTGTTCCAGCGCCGATTCTTTCGCGGCAGACGTGTGCAATCGGAAATTGGAATCTTCGGTATTTGGAGGCGCGTTAAACGAGTGCAAAGCTGTGGCCGAATTGAATTCCTTGCGTGAACGACCCGATTCCGCGACCAGTTGGAAATCTCGCGGTTCAACCCGGATTCAGCGGTGCGCCTAAGGCAAACCAGGGGACCGAGATAAACCGGGCCTGCTTTTGAACGATTCAGCCGGGACTCGCGTACGATCGTGATCGAGAAGCGGAGCGGATTCAGCGTCTCCCGCGGGAAATGGAAATACGCTACGAATCATCCGGTAAAATTGACAGGGCAGCGTCGGTGAAACAAACAAATGGACGCGCAGCGGGAATAATGCCGTAGCTGGCGTAATAATACACGCATCCAAGACTCGCGTGCGCGTATGGAATCGGGTCAATGCGAAGGGAGCAACGTCGAACACAGGATGAATCTCGACGCTGTTTCGCTATTAAAAACTCCAGCGTATTCGGGTCGACGATTTATCGCAGTCGAAGGATGCCTGAACGAGCCGTGCTTTCGACAGATAAATCTTCGTCGATCACGATTTTTCGACGCGTCCGCGGGAAATCGTACCAAAGGTCGCGTCTCGGTCCAAGTGCTTTCCCAGGAGGGAGGTACGCGGCCGATGAAATTGGGGCAGAAATCGAAGATGAAGTGGCGCCTTTGGGCACGTGTCCAAAGTAATAATACATGCACGGCCGTACGTCACGCTTGGGAGAGAGCGAGAAAGTATATATATATATATATATATATATATATATTTACGCCAGCGTAAATGTAGCGCCCTACATTTATTTGAGCATCGTTCGCACGGCGAGACGCGACGCGACAGGAAAGAAAACTTCGTCGACCGTTTCCTCCGTCGTCGCGATTCGTTTTTTCCTCCTCGAGTAACAGTCTATCGATCGGGGCCGTGCAGACCGACCAGGCATACCTTTCAAGCGTTGAATCGCGCGCCT
Organism: Nomada lathburiana; assembly: GCA_963667235.1. NCBI lineage: Eukaryota > Metazoa > Arthropoda > Insecta > Hymenoptera > Apidae > Nomada > Nomada lathburiana. The sequence continues at coordinate 20,003,202 of OY763899.1, read as the reverse complement.
TCGGAGCCGATTTTCTCGTTAATTTTGTCGTGACGCCGACGCGGTAGTGGCGGAGAAAGAAATAGAAAAAGAGAGGAAGCAAATGTGCTCGCGTAGGAGAGCGGCGTCGAATAGCTTTTTGCGCAATGCCCACTCGCAACAAATTTATGCGGAGCTCGGAATTAGCGCGGCCCGAAAATGTCGAGTCGCGGTATATTTTCGGTGCGCGGACCGCTCTAATAAAATCGACGAGGTGCCGCGAGTTTTCAAAGGCTATCGACGCCGTGTTTGCCCACGGCGAACACGGCGAACGCGTTGACGCTTGAAACGGAAAAAGAATCGTATCGCGGACACCAAGGAATAGTTTCGGGCGTTCAACATTGGAACGAAATCGAAGTGCATAGGCGTGTTTACCCTCGTCGCCGTTCGAAGAAAGTTGATTGGCGGCGTCGAAGGTGAGCGATTGAAGAAATTGGCCGGTCGGCGATAAGAGCGAAACGCACTACAGTCGTTACGTACCTCCCTTATCAGCTCCTATCAACGGTTCTAAACAACTAAAGTCGACTGGAAAAGCGCGCTGTCACTTCTCGGTCATAATTTAAAAACGACCCTTATCGCTTCGTCGTCTGGCCCGCAAATAATTCTTATCGCAACGTTCAGCTTCATTACGTAATCTTGGGGGGGGATACCGATTGGAGCGCGGGCGGTATCGATCGGCGATAATCGACGTTAATCGTCGATCCAGTTACAGCGGGGCTGAAGAAGATGCAAACCGATACAGCTGTGTTACCAGGAAAGAATCCGATCGAATTCATCGAGTCGCAACTGGACACGTTCTATCTTATCTGACGAAAGATCACGACTTGCGCAGAGAAGGAACGCGTCAACGAAACGTACAAGTCCAACGGCGGCCTTCCAGAATACGACGATTTAAATCGAGGTTCGATTGAACTCAGCCGGTCGACGATTGCGATGGATGTTTACAGAGAGCCGCGAAACAGCTTCCACGTAATCGTAATCGCGTGGAAGCGCCGATAAAACGTATCAATGTTTGCCCAACTTTATCGGCTACCGAAAAACTACCACACAATGCATCGATATACAACGGCAAGCTGGTCGACGAAGCGATATTTTGTAACGCACGTTACGGAGAGTTGCTCGCAGATAGCAAGTCGGTTTCAGAAAGAAAAACGACAACGAAGGTCAGGATTTAAATCGCTTGCGAATGTAATACGCCTTCAGCCCTCCCTGGCCGACTTTTTAGAGATTCAAGCTTAATGTTCCCGCCTTGCCCGCGGGAAGTATGCACCGTCGTTTCTCTTTCACGCTCGACGAGAGTGAAACCGGAACGAAGATTGACAAGTATGTAACGCTCGGGACAATTGCTAATGACAGTGTTACGTCGCGCGGCTAAAAACGCCGATACGTCCAGAGTTGTCCTTGTCGCCTCTTTAAACGAAAAAAAAAAAAGAAGAAAGGAAGCTTCGCTGTGGGGGGAGCCCTCGATAAACGTTCCACGGCGAACAGATACGATTCCGAATCGCAAACAGCAGCGAGCGTAACGCGAGCACGCTCGGCGAAAAAATAAACCGGCCAAGTAGCGAAGCTAGTTATCGCGATACATACATACATTTCGCTTTCGGCGTTACACGCAAGTTAATTTTTCTTGTTTTCTGGTGCGACAGATTGCTTCTGTTTTTTTCACACAGGGCCGCCGATAAGAGCGGCTTCCAAAATATTTGTCAGCGAAACATTTATCTCCGTCGGTCCGTCCTGAGCGGCGATTAAACGCATCCCCGTGACACCGAACCTGAAAACTGACTCTGTTAAAACTGTTGAACTCTATGCCGGTTGCTGCCGGTTCGTAACGGAATTTGGGCCGCGTGGGTCACCGATAATATCCACCGCGATAAACTAGAGATGATGTGAAACAACACGCGGTGTATAATCAAAGCTGCCCGGGAGAGAAAAAGCTGCGCTTTTCACCAACAATAAGCAGTATTATCTTACTCGAGGTTAGCGTGGCAAGCAGTGCGTTTCCATTTGCGGATTCATTGAATAATAGAGGCATTCAATTTCACAGGCCCCGCAGCCCCTGCCGCGGGGCTAATAAAACTGTTTGGAAAATATTAAAAGGATAATTTAACTTGAAAATCGTGTCCCATCGAATCGTACAAATAATATCGAAAGTCGACGCATCACAATTATATCGACTCATCGATGCCCGCGTGCTTCACACCGCGAAGTGCAAATTTCAAGGAAAACACTCTCGAGGACTTCCTTAATTTCCCCATGGAACTTTGAAACCAGCGAAAGCGCTCGGCCAACTCTTCCTCCAGTGACGGTTCCAATGTTCTACTTAAATCATACCTGACAGGCGCACCTTCGTCCAAATTAATATACGCTCGCTACGCGGCGTGCGACATTCTTAAAATTCTTTCGGGTAAACGTTCCCGTGGCATCGTTGCACGAACAATCCGTCCTCCGTGATAAGCTATAAGAGAGGATGTTACAATCATCGTCATCCGGTATCGTCACGTGCGAAGCGTGACTGTGGGTGCGGCGCATCTATGTGTTTTGGAAGAAAAGAGACGCGCGTAAACGCAAGGGAAACGACGAATAGGACGGGGTAAGGATATCGAGATCGAGAGTGAAGGGTTGCGGCTGAAAAGTCCCGGTGACCTCGAAAGCGGGACGGCCTCGCAGCCTGAGACTCCAGGATCGATATCCGCACCGCCATTCGTGGACACGTCCGACTCGTTGCAGATGTCACTCGGCCAGTACCGTTTCCGTCTGTACGACAGGGCTCGAAGAGAGCCGAGCCGCCGGTCACGAAACGTTCGGTCGAGGCGTGAAAACAAACACGAGCGTAGCAACAAAAAAAAAAAGTAACGTGATTATCGAGCGGCTAACACCTCGAGCGACACGGTCGTGATCGTTACGAGACTTGCGACGTATTGCGGTAACGGCGTGCCGCGTAACCGGGCGAAAAGATCGGCAAAACTTACCCACCTCTTCGCAGGATGCTCGAACGAGAAGCGAGTCCATCAACATTCCCAGGAGGAAGTTTTACCTCGATCGTCCTTGCAGTGGGTCGTGGCAAATAGGGAACCAAGGATACTCTCGGGAAGGCAAGGCGGCTTCCCACTCAGCTGTGGATAATTCGGAAAATTGCCGCTCACAACGCACGGTCACACACTGTGTCACACACCGCAGCTCGGAGCTTCTTCGCCGTGGGGATATTGTGAGAAATCGCAGACCGTTTGTGCGAAAATGTTCACCTGCTCTTTGAAAACACTTTACGAAATCGAAGCTGCCATACTACTGCGCGTCTACTGATCAACTGGAGCCATCCTACGGTGAACGGCGACACTATCTGGTCGCAAGTGGCGACGCTGGCTGTGCAGAATTGGGCGCCGCTCTTTGAATTCCATGCGCCCTTATCGATCGCGCTCTGCTCTGAGGAATATAGTTATTTGTTATTTGCAACAGTTGTTTCAAAAAAGATGCGATTGGAAATATTGGAAACCGTGAGCACATCAAAATCACGAACAAAACACTGATCTGCGGCACGCTGGAAAAATGAATGTTTAAATGCGCAATATATTAGACGCGTTGATAGCGGCACCTCAAGTAGAAATGCACAAAAGTAATAATAAATGTGATATAGTAAAGCAATGATTCCTCTCGAATTCCATAGCAAACGTGAGTATCCGATTTGGATACGTGTAGGCACGCTTGCGACACAACTGTATATGATACGAAGAGTTTATACGTGATACGAATAATAATTTAATCGAGATGTATAACTAGTATTTGTATAATTCTACTTATTTCCTTAAGAAATCCTTACCTGTCAACCAGCTCGTTTGACACTTCGCCATTGCTTGGCGCCATTATACTCCTGCGCATTCCCGCCCGTCAGTGTCGCGTTCCTGCTAATTTTGAATTGATTCTCGAAGCAAACGAAAGAGACGCAATGAAACGGAATCCCAATGATGCAATAATATTGCGAGAAACTGCAGAATATATTGCAAGATAATGGAATTCAGAGCTGAAATACGTATACGCATACGTAAAAGGTGATATACGTATATGCATACTTGAGTCGATTTGAAAATGTATGCCACGCGGTGTGATTCCGTTTACTGCAAAATATTCAAACTAATATTTGCCCTGCCTTAACTTTATTTAAATTACAATTCCTACCATTGTGAGCGTTCAGGTAGTTTTCTACAGTCTTTGGTACAGACACCGGCGAGATATAAGAATTCATATATCTCCTGGGTAAATGCTTCCGTCCACGATTCACACAATTCCACGACCCTTGTCCCCAACACTACTTCAGCAAATAATAGTGCTTCAACTGCTCGCTGTCCATGAGCAGAGGACGCTCAGATCAGTGTCGGATTTCTGAGTCGGTATGGCAGTCACGTTTAGCCACGAAAGTTCATTAGGTGATTTGTCTATTCATATATCTCGTCTGTGCCTGTATCTCGTTGGTGGTCCTACATAAGTTCGGGGAGTGGGGCAACGGCAAGGAAATGAAAATGGTTTTCGAAACAAAGAACAAAAGGGAAAATTCTCGTAATCATCGCCGTTTGCCGTTGCAATGAAACATGCAATTTTCATCAATTTTTCGCAATCCTCTGCAAGTCGATAATGCAGTTGACCGACGCAATTTCGTTTTTGGCCATTTAGCACCACCAGACGATAACCTGAAGAACTAAGTTTGCAACCGGTTCTCGACCGAGACTTTCGTAACCTATGGAAGCAGAAGTCTACGTAGGAAAGCATTGGTATTCCTCATTCAAGTGAATCAGTGAAAGAAAGAGTTGAAATTCCGAAATGGACGACGACAGCGATCAGGAACGTTTAATGGAAGACGATTACTACACGTTCCTGAATATCCCACGAAATGTAAGTCACCAGGATTTTCAGTCGCGAATTTCGCTTGCCCCGTCCGGTTTAGCCTAGAGATCAATTTTCACACCTCCACGTGACATGTATCTCTTCGATGTCTGACGTAATCTAGCCCCTTGCAACAATACAACAAAAACTTATATCCGAAAATCGAATTTAAATGCAACGCTATTTCCTTCTATCCTGTTATTTTATTCCTTGAATATAGTAACCTCACATCCGAACGTCTGCCTTTGTCTTATGTTTCCATTCGTTTGCACGAAAATTCGGACCTCGCGGACGAAATGTTAACAAGTCGTCTGTCGCTAAAAATGAACAGTGCTCTTAGTTCTGTGAATCACCCCGGATTTAATTCTAGGCAACCCAAGAGGAGATCAGCTATGCTTATCGTAGGCAAAGCAAACTTTATCACCCTGACAAACATGTGGACCCTGTTTTCAAGAAAGAGGCGGAAGTTCTGTTCAATCGTACCAAGGCGGCGTACAAAGGTTTGTACCGGATACAGTGAAGAAAGGCATTTTAATATATCGTACACTAATAACAATTTCTCGTTTATGCCGCAGTTTTAAGCAATCCGCATCAGCGGGCTATTTATGATTCTGTGGGTGTTAGAGGATTGCAAACAGAGGGTTGGGAGATTGTTGAACGTACGAAAACGCCGCAAGAAATTAGAGACGAGTATGAGTACCTTGCGAAGGAAGCGGAAGAGAGGAAGTTACTCAGACTTACCAATCCGACCACAAGTGTTACAATGAATATCAATGCAACAGATCTTTTTAATAAATACGACAAAGACTATGAAGATAGGTAATACCCTGTCTCTATGTAACATTAGGTGTATCCGCTACAAAGTATATTGTATTTTAAAATATAGCAGGGACATACTTTCATGCATAGAAGTCAGTGGAATGTCGTTCACACAGTCCATTGAGGCGCCGCTTACCTTACAAGATATTGTAACAATGTACGGTCAGCTAAGTACTAGGAACGGTATAGGTTCTGGTTCAATAAATATCGCGGCGAAACGATTGCTCTCGTCGAAGGGTTGGGTAGAACTCGACGTCGGGGCTGGAAACGGTCCGACGATATCTTTAAAGGGTTTCCGATTACTTCCCTATAAGCTGATGTTCAACGGAGCTACGATACTGGAATTCACTCCGGTTGAAATCAAGGCTAGTCTTATAGGCAGTATGTTCCCTTACTTTACGCGTCTAACAAATACAAATGTTCGCATGGATTTTTTCATTGTCAATATTGTTTTGCAGCACTCACAATGCAATTAGACACGCATACAGTGGGACAACTTACGTACAACGCAGGACCAGAAAGTTCCATGAGCACTGCAATCGTTAGAAATACACCTAGGACTCATACGTCGTTTTCGATACACCTCGGTGTTCTTCGGTCATTCGTTAGTTTTAATTACACCTATAAGATGCAGGAGAAAGACATGAAACTGCGAGGAAGCGTGAAGTTAGTATATACCAACAAATTTTCTTGACTTTCACTACTTCCAAAGTGCGACGGGGATAATATTTGACCATTTTTAGAGCTGGTACGTTCGGACTGATCGCGGAATACGGAGCTGAGAAAAAGATCTCGCGACACAGCAGACTTTCTGCGACCGTGTCCGCTGGAGTGCCAACAGGTGTCACGTTAAAAATTAAACTAAGTCGATCCTTCCAAACATACGCTTTTCCAATTCATCTGAGCGACGAAGTTCTTCCAGCTACTATTTTCTACGCCACAGTAGTCCCCCTAATGACATGGGTTGTTGTAAAAAAAGTTGTGATAGACCCCATGGTAAGGAAACGGGAAGAACGAGAGAAAATGAAAGAGAAGGAGGTGAACAAAACTAGAATGGCGGAGAAACAGAAGGAAGCAGAGAGTGCTATAAAATTAATGAAAGCAACTGTAAGTCGAATAAGAGCTACGGAGGAGTCGAAAAATGGTTTGATCATCACGAAGGCCCTCTATGGAAGGTTCGTGTATCCTCAACAGGATTCGTATAACTCTGAGCAACAACCCATGCGTAGGGACGAGGTGATAGACGTGACCATTCCCTTGCAATGCTTAGTAAAGGATTCGAAATTAATTCTCTACGACGCGTCAAAGGTAGTACGATTGGTAAAATAGATAAGATCTTTGTTCCGAATTTAGTGGATTAACCATATATATTTTAATACTACAGAGCGAACTGCCAGGATTCTATGATCCGAGTGTAGGGGAGGAGAAACAATTATTAATACAATACCTGTTTCGTAACCACACACACGAATGTATAGTGACGGATAATGCACCAATTAGAATACCATTGCCATGTAAGGATTGCAAGCATTAATTTACCTATAATTTTTCGATACATTTACAAGAAATATTAATTTATTTCAGGCCATAGAGTGACCACGACATGACGCAAACACCGCTATAAGAAAGGGAAATAATATCGTCGCCCTGTGCGATGATAGCCTGTAATTGCTTCATTGAGTTCTTTGATCGTTCTTAGATTAAACTTCCATAGATATCTTGTTGAAGAAATTGAGTGTTCGCCGATCATTTATAGTACTTTGTATGATAATTTTATCTCCCCCGAACGAATCGTTCACATAACCCTATCCCGCGCAGAGGGGAAAGTAGATGAATTCGATTGCCCCCTTACCTCGCAATTACTGCCCGTAAGAAGATAACATTAATATCGCCATCACGCAGGGTTACGATAAAATAACGATTGATTATCTGTCATGTAAAATATCAAGCCGAAAGAAGCTTGGTATGCCTTTGTACGAAAATAATAGAGATATTTTCCACGTTATCTTAAGCACACAAAGGGTAGTCACTTGGATGGGCAAATGCGTTGCTAATAGAGTTATAACCCTGCATCGTGATTCATTGGAAGTACTGAATATTTTGCTCATAATCAATAAAAGATAAGTGTATATACAACCGTATACATGCATCATGTTCTGGAAACGATATTCGTACGTTTCATTTACTAGAGATACTTTAGCAGGGGGAAACTAATCGGTAAATTATTAAAAATACGGTGTTGTAGGAAAATATTTGAAACGGACGAATTTATTTACAACAAATGTATATTATATTTTTACGTATTTAAATCTAAATCGATACTCTTCGGTGAGGAAATAATAGTTGGAATGGTAGACCAAACATTGGCCATCATTGCCATCTTTTTATTCTTGATGTCTATCTCTTCTAGCGGTGTCCACGATTGATCATGTTCCAATCTGTAAGAACCCTTGTAAATTTGGCCAGGTCCAGAACTACCCCACTCCTGTAAAATAAATCGATTAGACATATCAACAATCTTCTATAATACCTGAATAAAATAGAGCTATTAAGTAATTTACCTCTGGGCTAAGCATGGAGAAATAAAGCTGCCCAGTTTGTCTTTCGTATAGATGATAAATATGTCCGGGATGTTTCACAAAGTTGCAGGCGACGTGATGAAGTTTCATATTCCAATCCGCCTCGATGAGAATATCTTCTGCCTGTTTCTTCAGAGACTTTATTTGCTCCACTATGACGTGCAGTTTGCTGCGGGCGTCAGCTTTTAGTACGCTGTCCGCCTTTTGTATTTCTGTAGCCAGTGCAACCAAATCCTGTTGAAGAGTTTTAGCTACGGCGGCCGGATCGTTTAGCTGTATGCCTCGCGGCTGAGTGTTTCGTTCCACAAGGGCTACTGTTTCAATTTTAGAACAGTAATTCGAGCATTCTTTTAAACAGTGAAATAAATATTTGTCAGCATTTAAAACTTATACCTTTAGTGGCTATATCCTCCGAGTTGTCCATTTTATTATAGACTCTTTTCATAAGTGTACTGTAGCGCAGTACACACACAGGCACACATCAATTACTTTATTATTGCACTGTCAAGTTCAGAGAACACATAACAACAGTCAACTGCTTATACACACGTGAATGACCGGAAAATTTCTTGCATAGTATCGCATACAAGTTGTATTGAAAGAAAAGTCACGTGTGTAGATGTAAATATTCGTCTTAATCGAAATAACATATAGATGAGACAGCCGTGATGCAACGCGCATGAAATCGTATCATGGTGGCACACAATTACGTACGTACACGCATTATGCACAGAATGTAATCAGCTGTTTCAGTTTTTCGAATATATGCAGTATTAAAGCTTCGTTTACATGAACGCGATGGGCACTCGATTTCGATAAGGGGATTCCCTTTACCAATTAATCGATCCTTGAAGAAAAATCTAATGCCGGAGCTGCATAACTGTAACAAGTTCATGAACCATACATTCGTTTTTACTGTTCCAAATGTGAAATTGAAATACGAACGTCGTTGCATTTCTGCGATAAATACACGACAGTGATACAACTGTCGGACGAAGATGGCGTTTGCGCAACTCGCAAGATATCTGTGACGGTCAAAGAAGGGCCGTGTAAACAGGAATTAAATAATTTCGTGGTGCCGCACTTTAAATGATGCGCAAGGAAGATGATAGATGAATTGATCGAAACTGGGACGGTATCATCCAAACTAATAAATGCGATATTTCGACAGGTTTGATAGATAGAAGCGGTTCATTGTTGGCAATGAGATCTCTTTAGCTTTACAGTTAATGTTTATCGATCGTAAGATTATTTATGAAGACTGATAAATAATTTGCAATGGCGTATGCAACCGCGATAGAACAAGTTGTGAAACAGTTTTACGCGGAAGGGAATAAGGAGGTGCACTCATGGCTCCTCGGTGTTCAGGCCTCCCCCGAGGCCTGGACGTTCGTCTGGGAGCTTCTCGACCCTTCAAAGGTACATAAAGAATACTACACCGTGACCGTGTGTCAATGACGATTCACCGGAGATAATGATTTTGCTTCCCGTTTCAGTCGATGGAGGCTCAATTTTTTGCCGCCACCACGTTGCACGCAAAAATCTCAAAACAGTGGGACGAAGTTCCCAAAACCGAGTATTCCACGCTGCAGGAACGTCTGATAAGTTTCATGAAACAGCCGAACACACCGAAGATTGTTCTTTCGAAACTTTGCCAGGCGGTAATGCCATGCATCAATTTTTGCTACATTCGAAAAAATAATGAAGCGTTAGATTGTTGAAACTTTTGTGATTTCAGTTAGCAGCATTCGTAGCGAATATTAGCGCGCTTGCAGAGAAGGACGTTAAGGGGAAGAATGTTGTGGACGAGTTGATGAACACATTGTCGTACGATTCGCTTCCTATGTTGGAATTGTTGTTGCACACGCTTTCTGTGTTACCAGTTGAGGTAAAGTGTATACAAGTTTACAACTGAAATGTTGCAGTACCGGACTACTTAGATTAACGCTTCTTATAATTCGATCAGTTTGAAAGGAGGCAGGAAGTACGAAAAACTAAGTTTCATGAGTTAGCTAATGGTTGGTGCAAGACGGCCTGGCTTTTGCAGCAAGTTTTTTCTATGTGCAACCCAAATTCTCAGGACAGCGGTAATGAATTACATTTATTAGCTATGGAGTGCACGTTATCCTGGCTGAAAAGCGGGCAACTTCCCCTGGAGCCAATGGGACAGATATATCCTCATTTGCTAGCAGCTGCTGCGCATTACGCGCCGAGCAGGTACGTATATTTATGAGCCAACGTCCGTAAGAGATGTTTACGAAGATATTAACCGTTATCGCATTGTATTAAAGGGAAGCGATTGATGATGAAAGCACAAGAGGTTGGGAAGTTGTTCAAGAATGTTTGAACATGATGGTGATTCATTCTGAGCTCAAAAAGAGGCCTCAAACTTTGTGGGAGTGGGCGCGAAGTTTGGTGGACATGGCGCGGCAATACAATGGGAAATATTTTTGCGAAATTCTCGCGGCTATCGGCGAAGCTCACAGCAGAATATTTCTGTACACCTTGGTGGATGATGGGAATGAATCACAAAAGTGGACGGTCGAAGGTTTGATCGAGTTACTTTTACAATGTTCCGAACAGAAGGGAAGGTATCCCATAGACGAAACTCGCAGTTGTATTCCGTTTGGATTTTGGTACTCCTTGCAGGACGATCTGTCTACCCTCGATCAGCCTTATGAGAATCGCGCTTTGTTAGCTCTAAAGCCTGTTTACGCAAGACTGACCCAAGCCCTATTGGGAAAGTCAATGCTTCCGGCGTCCCCCGGTGAAGCAGGGGATGCAAACGAACGAGAAATGTTCAGGTGTTACCGACAAGATGTCGCGGATACGTTAGATTATTGTTACAGAGTATTAGGGCAGGATTTGCTAGTCCTCCTTGGACAGAGACTAAGTCAAACGCTAGACAGTTCAGAAAAATGGAGAGAAGTTGAGTCGACGTTGCACGCTTTCGAAGCATTGGCCGACAGTGTCGCTATAGAGGAATCCCACTACATTCCTGCTCTGATGGATTTGGTCCTCAGTCATATTCCCTACGATCTCTATCCCGAGGAGGTAAAACGAATTCTCGGTATTGAAATGCTGTGCGATACAGATATTGCAGTTTTTTTTAACACTCCTAGGTGCTGGCACGTGCATGTTCGACGGTGGGAAGGTACGCAGAATGGATCGGTGAACATCCAGATCCCTGGCTAGAAAGGGTGTTGAGGGTCGTGACTTTAAGCTTAACCAGAGGTTCTACGACTGCACCGTTCGCCACTATGGCTCTCAAGGATCTGGCGCGAGAGTGCGAACAGCAGCTCTCGCCCTTTGCACCATCTATTCTCAGCATCATTGAGCAAGCTCTTCCAAACGTAACACCAGGATGCGCGGAAGGTCTTCGAATGATGTACGCGGCTGGAAAATTGCTGAACACTCTGTCCTCGGTGAAAGAGCAGTTAGAGCATTTGGATGCCACGTTGGGCATGTGCATAATAAAAATTCGCGAGCTGCTCGGACAGCCCTGGTTCAAGGCGCGAGGTGCGGTGATGAATCAATTGAAAATGGCCACTATGTTCTTCTCCACATTGGAAGGATCTATTGGAAAGGCTGTGCTGGATGGCCTGTTACCCATATTCAGCCAAATAGTTGCTCATCCTGAATGGGGCCAGGACAATCTCACGCTGGAAGAGATGTACATTTGCGCGCAAAAGTCTCTGACATCATTGTTACATCCAGAAGAAGACGCCAGACCCCTGCTTCCTATTTTAGCAAATTCGTACAAAAATTGGCCGCATCCCGCCGCCTTAGATCTCTTCCGACAGCTAGTGCTACTATTCGGAAGAGATCCAAACAATATTATAGGACCTGTTCTTGCCGAAATAAGTTCCGTTACATTGAGCGGCGTTAGGGCTTGCAGATCTGTGAACGGAAACTTGTCTGAATGGGGCGAATTGATGGAGGCCTATCTTGGATTGTTAGCACAAATTTGCAAGAAAAATACCAGGATGCTGTTGCAGATACCTGATCAAATTCCAGAAATGTTACAATGCGGCAAGCTCCACTTTCTGCACATGCACATATTCTTTCCACCCCGCTATCTTTACATAATTTGATTTGTTACAGGAATCGACTGTTTAATGCTGCCGGAAACCAGGACAGTCAAAGCTGCTGGAAACTTCCTCACTCATGCAATAATGCAGAGCCCGCATCTGCAAACATTTATCCAACCAATAGGCCAGCAATTGGTTTCCGTAATTTTGCAGTGTGTAGGTTCGTAAATAAATTAAGAACAATGTTTATTAAAATATCACTTTTGATTTTATATTAATATATGTACATAACAATAGGAGGGGAAGTACCACGGAATAACTTAGAACCTCATGCGGAAGTTCTAATAGCGCTGAACAAAACCTGTGTAGAATGGTCTGCACAGTGGCTTCGTGTAGCCTTTGAGAAGCATAGCTCCATGTTCACGATCTCAGAAGCTCAGAAAGAAACTTTTATAAGAAATGTTTTACGGGAACGGATGAACAAACGGATGTGGGTATTGTTGCAGGACTTTAGCCTTCAAAATTTAGCATCGGCGAACAATTGGAGTGCAATGCCGCGCAAGCAATAAAAAAAAAAAAAATAGAGGTAACAATAAGTAACTTATCATGCTGGATAACGATAATCGATCATTGGATTTGTCTACTTTGAATAAACGTTACTCCACTTTGTAAAATATCTCTCGCGAATAGGACCGATCAGAGGAACGTTTATCTTTTATGTAACGAGTCATTTTAAATAAAGACTATATAATGTGTATATTAAAGGAGGGGCCGGAAAAATGACTAACCGACAAATACGTAATACATCGACCATTCTTTTTATTTACTCTCAATGATCAGTGATGTAAAGGAATTTCAAACACAATGATGCTCATTATTTTCTTCGATCGCCAGTCTTACAATTTTTGTTTTCCATGATTCGTCATATTGCAAAGATATTTTTCATTTATGTAAAAATTGAAAATAAATCAAATAAAAGGACAACAAAATACAGAGCTTACAAAAAAAATAAAATAAAGAGTCGGTTACACTTAAAATATTCTCTTATTTTCTGATTTTTCACTAATATAAATTAAATGATCACATTTCACAGCTACTCTTGCTCAACGTTCAATAACTATCTTGACCCTCGTGTGATTTATAGTACTCAATTCTGTTCTTCAGAAACGTTTGAAATGTATAAAAAAAAAGGTATATCCTTATTCCTTCTGCTTATATATTGAATCAATCTTATAGTTAATCTATACGCCCTTTGTCATTGACGCATATAACGAGTCGATATTCTTACAAAAAAAAAGAAACTAAAGTATAAAGTATTTGCAATTGAGTATTATATATACACGATACTTCATTATCCTTTGAAGTCCTTTTCTCGATTCATGTACACACAGTCGTCTCGTTTGGAATCGTATAGAAGTGCGATAAAGATAAACGTCTATATTTTCATCCCTTGGTCAAATGCTCCTCTTTTTTTTTTTAAGTCGAAGAACTTTTACTGTGATTATTCTCCCGTTTGCGACGATATACCAAATTTCGCGGCCACCCGTGACTTCTTCGGTTTTACTGCTGTCGGTGTAATTTGCCCTTGCTTCGAATTACTTTGAACTGGTTCTTCTTTGTCATTAGTCGCGGTGGCTGCCTCCACTTTCGTCATCTGGAAGGGATTCGAAGTTTTTGTTTCAATCAACATAATACCAATTTAACATTACAGGTAATAGAAATGTGGCTTTCAACAACATACCTTGCCTGGCGAGTCGTTTTTCTTTTGTTGCACTTTTGGTCGAGAATTGTCTTTGGCACTTTGACTCGCAATGTCTTTATTGGCAACTTGTTTGGCCGTGTTGTGTCTGCTTTTCTTTTGTGCTTGTAAGGGTACAAATGTTGGGCAATTCTTCGTCTCAGACTTTGATTCATTGTTAATTGATTTCGGCGCAACAGGATGCCTATATTTTTCATTTTGCTTAGGCACGTGCTGCTGTCCACTGTTGTGTTGCCCCTTGTGAACCCATTCAGGAAATTGTTGTAGGGGTAGGGGTTTGGGTTCGGGGGCGTGATATGGCACCGCGGGCGGTCTTATATTTTGGGTCCAATTACTATTTTGTGAATTAGAGTACCAATGTTGCGGGGGTGGTATTAATGTTTTCATGTATGGCAGTATATTGGCCAATTTCAATTCCTATCGGAGAAACGAGCAAATACGGAAAAACCAGTCACTAGAAAAGATATGGAAATAAAAAGTATATTACCGTATAAACTTTCTTTGCAGCACTACCAGCTGCCTGTTCGTAGCCCACGCAGGGATTTCCCACAAATATTCTCTTGTCCGGTAGGAGGATGTGTGCTTGAATAAGGTTTGTCTCTCCATCCGCTATGTAACTATATCGAGGCATTCCAACGCCACTGAGTTGATAGTAATTTAGTAATTGTGAACAGTACCAAGTTAGCGTTTTATCATCTTTTACTTTCTCATTTTCTCGAGCATGCTAGAATTAAGAGAAAGAGAAAGATTAATAATTGAAACAGAACTGTCCTTACAAACTATACTTACGTCGAATAATTGCTGGACCAAGGGAGGCGTATCTAACGCTTTATTTTCTTTTTGCACATTCTTTGTACGCTCGGACGTTTCTGGTGTTGCAGGTAGCTCAGCCTTTTTCGTGTCCCCGTCTGGGATTTTTAACACAGCCTTCAAGAATGCGCTAGGATCTTGCGGCTACAATATAACGGTTCATAATAGACTATTAATTACGCAAAAGAAATCGTGCAACCATACTCACAGAGTTCTCAGGGAAACCCTTATTGATCTGCTTCACTTTAGGTTCCATGGGGGCTTGTTGCGCAACTTTGTTTGGCTCCTAATTAAATCATTTTTTTTAGAATTGTTACAAAAATATATATATATATATATCGGAGTATTATTAACTGACCTGCTTCTTGTGCAATTCGTTCCATATTGCCTGAAACTCGGAAGTTAGCTGCACTGCCAATGGCTTCCTCTGCGCGTTCACCTGTATACTTTTTACACTTTTGTATGGTTCGCGAACATTTACGATGTTCTGTGGGTTGCACCTAAATTTCTGGGTCTGCTGGCTATTCTGGCTCATTCCCTCGGGATTCTTGTGAATCACACGCGGCCTAGGCAACGAGTTCAAGTCCACTGGTAAATGATTTCTGTTCTTGTACGACGCAAACGCGCTCGCGTTTGCGCGCAGTTGGGCTTCCTGATTGGGCATGGAGTTCCACGATTCTACAAACTCTGTATGTGCATCCATGGTTCCCCTGCCGTGTTCTATCCTCTCCCCGTAGCTAATATTTATAAAGTCGATCGATGACAAACGATAAGCGCGGAGCTCAGTTGATCCATTTATACTGAGTCCACCTGGAATGTAGCATTAGCGAAATTGTGAATGCAATCGTTTATTGTCAATTAAAATGATGATCCACACGCTTACCCACAAATGTTTTGTCGAACAAAACGTCGTACATATTGTTCGATGCATCCTCGAATCTTTGAATACCAATCACGGTACCCTTATAGCCGAGAGGAACCGTGAAATTCTCCTTGGTGCAGCAAATTCGGTCCAACAGTTGGGTTTGCGCCTTTCCATCCGGTGGAAGATTGCGTTGAAGCAAACTTGGCGCATAAAGCAAGTACGGTTGCACTTGTATCTCGATAACTTTGCCAAAACTGTTTGGCATTTTCAAAATTACATCCACTTGCTCCTCGATCCTCTTCACTATCGAACTATCAATAGTTTCCATGCCACACGGTTGACTCTCAATTCCTTTCAGTTGCTCCTTCAACCATGCTACTGTATCACTTAATTCGCCGGAACTACAATATTAACATGACATGAAAAAACGGCCGGACACCCCACGGATCGTATAATCAATTGAACCATCATTCACCATTTCTTAAATAAATGTTCTTCTTGAAAGATACACGCGGTGGGATTCTGTGCCAATCGTTCGAACAAATCGGGACACTTTAACATATAACTTCGAATAAGATCAATGGCCTTTGGACTGTAAAACCAATGGCCGTCCTCTGATTTTTTAGTGTAACCAGGTGTCTGCAATGATTCGCGGGTAATGAAAAGCCAGTTGGAAAAGTCAAATGGGATTATAAAATATTCGCGTTATACTTACTTCTTCGTTTCTCTTAGAGAACTTCAAACTCAATCCGATATTCTGAGTCGTTTCGTCCTGCTGCGATTCACCCGAGAATTGTTTTACGTAAAGTTTCCCTGTAATTCTGCTTAAAAGCAAACTGCTTATACCCAGTCTTTGCGCGGCTACACTTCCCGGCATATACTGAGTTTGAATGTCTGACTGTACTTGTTTGATAGACTCGAAGGACGGTTCTCGTGTCGTAACTACTGATACCTTTATTCTGCCCGATTTTTTACAGACACCAGGCTCCCGAACCTATTAAACAAACGATACAAAGTATCATGATTCAATTCAATAACGTTTCTCTTCTTCTCCTTTGCACACGCAATCTCTAATACATACTCTTCCGACTGAGCCATAATATGGATGTCCCAGCATGAAACAAATAGTCCCGGGGACAAATATATCGGCAACAGTCTTGTAGTGCTCCACGTTATTAGAATGCACTGTGATATCTTTCACAACAGTTTGATAAGGATAGCAGGTCTGCTTGTCTGACCACTGCTTCTCCGCGTGCAATTTCCCATGGCTACCATAAACGTATTTCGTGCCTACCAGTAGTCGCGCGTGAATCAGGAACTTTGTATCTCCAACGTCCACACCCATAGTACTCTTAAAGCTATAAGATATAAGCGATTTTTATTGTGCGGTACAGTACGAAAAGAAATTTGTATCAACTTACGTTTCAATGATCTGCTTTGTTTGGAGGTTCCATGCCTCCTCATTAACGGTCTCAGGGAAATTTCTCGTTTTCGAATTAGTTAAGTTCAATTTTGTGTTACAATTAGAAACACCGACTACCAGAGCCTCCCTTAAATGAGGCCAGTTAACATACGCAGCCCGACCCAGTAACTTCGATACT
This sequence comes from Nomada lathburiana, assembly GCA_963667235.1. Classification (NCBI taxonomy): domain Eukaryota; kingdom Metazoa; phylum Arthropoda; class Insecta; order Hymenoptera; family Apidae; genus Nomada; species Nomada lathburiana. The sequence continues at coordinate 19,985,848 of OY763899.1, read as the reverse complement.
ATGGTCGCTAGATTTGTCTTAGGCAGTGACTTTACATGTAAGACCATGCTTTCTCCATGGGATTGTCTTTGAAATACTTTAACCTAATCAGAGAAGAGAAGACATTGTAATAAAACGAATGAAAATAATAATTGAGACCAAAAAAAAATGGAAGCGCGAATAAGGTACCTTAGCCTTCTCCAAACTAGCGGTATGATCAATATACTGCAAAGTGGAAAAGCCAGGATAGTACACGTCCAACTTTACACCAGGGGACAGACCCCTAACTAATCTTTCCTGAGGAATTACAATGTCCTCGCGGCTCATTAATTGTACTTTTGCATAACTAATTATGTCGGGGAAATATTCAGGCGCTGTATAAATACCCAAATTCTCATCCGTGTAACTGTACGAGCTCATTGGTCCGTACTTGTTTCTTGCCATTTCTTCGGCCGATAGTTTAACGTAATGGGGCGCCATTGCTGTAACATTCGAATTGGTTAATCGTTTTTTTTCTCGTCCCGCAAGGTGGACTTGATTGAAGTAATTTTTTCACACACCATCCAGCAATTTTTTCTCATTTATAAATGGTATTAGAACCACAGCTTCCCATTCCTGTTCTTTGCCATTTAAGTCAGTCTGAAATTCCGCCGGATAATAATGAATAATAGGCGACTGTTCTTCAGTTAACAAATGTTGGAATGCTGACGGCAATAAGTCTTTACTGTAAGGTGGCAATGCGGCCAACAATTGCTCGAGCGGTAAAAATGGCTCTCCCAGTTCGAATTCCAGTTTTAAGTCTTTAAAATCTTTTATATCGGAAATATAAGGCGCATAGTGGTGTGGATAATACCACGTCCAACTACAACATCCATTATAATAATAATGCAAGTTCCACTGAATTGCTCTAACGTAGCCCTCGGCTTGTGAACGTAGGAAAGCTCTAAAATGATTAATAAATGATTAACGAACAGGGAACAGTATAAAATTCCTGAACCGTTTAATTTCCCTTGCTGTACTCACTCGTCTACATTTTGATATTCTAATTTCTTTATGTAATAATCCTTTTTACGTTGAGCAAATTCCATGGTGTAAGTATCAGAATCTGATTCGTTGTCACCCTCCTCGTCCTCGTCCCTTGCTATTGACTAGATTGAAAGGTGTTAAATAAATCGTCGCGAGAACGATCGCAGGAGTATAGCTTAAATAAGTACCATCTCTGCTGCAGATCTAAGTAAAGCCTCGAATTCTTTGTCTGGTAATCTCTTTGGAGACATGGTCTCCTCGCTGCCCTCTGACTTTATGCGATTTACCTTATCCGAGGCCACAGTTAGAGGCCTTCCAGTTTTACTTTCGAAATACTTTAGATCCGCGTAATGATCAGAAAATTGTATCATGTCGAAAAGACTAAGCCTCTCCATAAATTTCTCGAACCTATCCAATTTCAATGTCCCCGATTCATTTATATATCCTGAAAGAAACGAAACAAAATAAGTAATCTTTATGAAGCGTGGAGTGATTTGCTTGGAATTTTCTGTAAAAAAAATTATCTAACCATCTAAAGTCGGCAGCACGTCCATATATACGTGGGATAATACCGATAATGCAGAGCGCGCAATATGTAAATTTGGTAAATGTGGTATAAAATCATTCCCTACAAGAAATCCCATCAGAACCCAATCGTCGATTATCCTCTCGAGGTCATAGGGAAATGATAATTTGTCCTTCAGCGAGGAAAATTCATGATCTATGTAGTCCCTTAACAAAGATAAATGGAACAGACAAAACTTGGTCTCTTCCGGAGTTACAGAAGCTTTCTTGTGTTTCTTCCCGAATATCACTTCTTCTCTCAATAATGTGAAATGTATTTCGTGGGTGCACAAACCTAACATAATTAGGTCTGCATCTAAACCGTACAAACAGTGTTTGGTATTTATATCATAATCCGGTTGTGCCTTTATGTACCTAATGTAGTCCATTATTTTGTGTTCTCCCTCTCCAGGAACCTGAAAGAAATATTCAATTTCTCATACCCCTTTCCCGAGCTTGTCATATCCGATACATTCAAAGGGATTCAGTACCTGAGATCCGCTGAATACAACCTTGCACTTTTGCCATAGTTTGTCGGTAGAAATTTTATACGTAATAAAATACTTTAACTGTTCGTCAAGTTTAGACATAAACAGCGTTCCCGGTGTTATGCAATTAGAATCGAATCTTTTCTCTGTTGGCAAAAGCAGACCCGCAGCTTTAGCTTTGGCTTCTTGCACCTGAGCCTCTTTCGCAGATCTAAAACGTCTGCCCCTTTGCTGATTTATTTTTGCGCGCGGCGCTACACCGTCGATCCCTATGAAAAATAACTTCTGAGGCTGGATCATTCGAAACAATAGCTCAAGATAATGGAATATATTTTTAAATATAGTTTCCTCTGTAATACGAAATAGAACGTCCGCGTCGTCGGGATGTGAACATCCATGTATGATACCATTCACATCCAAATATAAATTATCAAATTCAGGTATCTGCAAAAACAATAACATAATCATTTTGTAATACACATAGCCGGAACGGCAGTGAAAAATATTGCGAAAATGTATCGAGGGATATTTGCCGCATTTCACATTTACGATTGAATTGATAAGAAAACCCGCGCAATATATAGACAGTATATAAAAATGTATGTAGACGAGGGGCCATTAGAGTATATATGATAACAGAAAAGATAAAGGAACGTGTAGAGCAAATATTGCAATTTTTTTTGACTTACCTGGTAGTCCTTTAATTTTTCGGTGAGACAAGGATATCTTTCACTTATATATCGAAAGAACTTTGGGATACCCATTTTTAAGTCCCTTCGTTATACTTCAATGCGTTACAGTAACGTGTGCAACGATAATAACACTTACAAATTTCTTTTCTAAAGGCTTATTACAAACATTAAAAACTTTCTTCGTCCAATTGTAAGTTTATCAACTTCACTTCAATATAATCATAAACCATTCAATTTAGAAAGATGGGAATTATATCCAATTTATTGCCAACCATGTGCGATAGCGCATATTTTTGCTAGAGATATATTTTAGTGTATTTAGTTTCTTCTCTAGTTTTGGAAAAAAAATATAAATATAATAATAATGTTCAACGAGTACGAATTTTTGTATTTCAAAAAATGTATTTGAACAGGTAGCGTCAAGTGGCGATAGTCATACTTTTGATGAGCGTGCACAATAATTATGCGAATGATTCACCATTTCTTACTTTATTTTTCATTAAATGTACACAAATTGTATACAATAAACGCTTCTTTTTTTTTATGCCGTATTTAAATCCCAACAATCGAATCGCATAAAATGGAGGAACATGAACTTAACTAATAATATGGAAAATTCGGTTTTACACCATGATACGAAATAAAATACTCCAATTACGGTCGCTGGCTGGAATGTTATTAACAAATTGTTCGATGAATTAATTTCACAATGGTACGAGGAAGTAATTGAATTTTGACAAAAAGGTACCGATCGAGAAATCAAATTTAATGCTTGCTAACCCGACGGCAGTGGTTCAAAGTTACCATAGAATCGATAAAGAAGAGCAGAATGGAAGTCAGTCATAAACAGCTTATTTATCTTCCCGATAAACCTTCGCCTCGATTATTTGCGGCACATAAACAATCATTATAAAGCTTCAAGTACGTGCTGTCAGAATTTAATTTTCATTCCGATTTTAGTGTGCCTGCAGACAATATTTCTGTTTACTCTTAATTACATCGTTCTCGACTTATTTCCATTCGTCGAGGATCTAACCTAAAGTAACAGTAAAAGTAACATCAATCTAACGTTTCGTGTTTCGTTTGTAATTTGGAACGTAATCGTACAATCGGGGAAAAATGTCTTTTCACCTCCTGCCACGAAATAACAATACTTTGTGATCATTTATGCATCGGTAAATAGTTGTGTATATTTATACACGTTCAGTTGCAGATGATCAATGTTGGAAGAATGGTATTGTCGTTCGATTGCAAACAACAATGCGGACGCGGACGACGACGACGAGGACAGTCCAGAAGAGGAAGTGCCTAACTATAAGGATCAATACCGTAATCTTAAAAGGAAGCTGAAATTTCTAATTTATGTACGTTGTTCCAGGATCGTAATTTGTCCCCTTTCCAGTGTTTCTATATTTCTTTTCCGAACTAACCATGCGATTTATTTCAGGAAAATGAATGCTTCCAAGAAGCTTTGCGGTCTACGCAAAGAAAATTGCTTAAGGTAAATAGGGACAAAAGTTTTTTATTGGATAGATTATTACAATACGAAAAAGTGGACGCGTCGTTCAGCGAAAGCGATGAAACGGAATCGTCCGACGAAGAAGTTACACGTATCGATACTTCTAAAAGGTACATTGGAGAGAAACTGAGTTAATATTAATGCATAAGTACTCGTATATTAATAACGGGCTTTGTTTTTAGGAAAAAGATAGATATGGGCATTAGCAATCACACGCCGCATCATATACCAACAGTGGCAAAACCTCTGAATACCAGTAAAAAGAAAAAGCCGGCTCCAAAAATAACGAAATCAAACAGCACACCTATAGTAAGTGAACTGGATGATTACAAGTGGCTGCTGTTATGACAAACAATTTGTATTCGTTGTAGGTACAATCATCGAATAATGTAGCACCAATGTCGTTAATGTCTGACGGGCACATGACGCCGGAAGAAGTCGAGAGACATTTAGAGTCGCGACAGACGTATTTGGAATTAGTACCGGAAAAAGCACCGCCGACAGTTCCGACTGAAATGTTCAGCAACGACCCATCGCTAGATAGGTAAATATTCGATAACAAAATGCTCGCCAACTTTAGTATTGTACGCGACTAATATTTCCAGCGAATCGAACGAAATCGGAGAACTCGAAACATCTCCGAGTAACATGGGTGAAGATTGCCTCAGCGTTGACATGATGGCTGAGTGATAAATATTTGTTTATAGCTTAGTGATTAATTACAAATTGCACATAATTACGTATTTCAATTAATATATCCTTAATTGACTAACTTAACTGTATTCTTCGTAACGTAATACAAATTTTTATACATGTAGTACGTAGCTCGTGAATATCTTCATGGACTTTTCTGCTCCTCTATTTCATAGTCCCTGTGGTAGGGCTACTACTTACTATTTAAAAAAAAAGAAAAAAGAAAGAAATTCGAATATTTCGATAAAGAGCAAGCGACGAGAAAAGTAATGTGAAATTGTCATGCAATTCATACTCGTTTGCCTTCTTTTTTTTTTCTAGCTCAGGTATAAAAATGTAGGTTAATCGAAAGTAAATAGTCTGTCAGAAAAATAGTTTACAATGATAAATAAAAGAAGTTCCGTCGAAAGTTTTTTGGAACTAATTCTAGCGAAAATTGAAGTAGAATGTTGCGAAGAACAGAAGGTTAATAAACACGCTGTAAAGAGAAAATTGAGCACGAATATCAACTCAAATAAAAGACGCAAATTACACGAGTTGGACGAGGAAATTTACTGTCGCATTTGCTATGATTCTTCCCAACAATTACCAATTATACATCCTTGTAAATGCAAGGTTTGCGAATCGGTATTATCGTTAATAATATGACAAATCTTCGAAATCAAATGAAATGAATTTTTTTAAGGGAACCATGGGCGCAATCCATTTAAAATGCCTTGAACACTGGCTAGAGGAAAGTAACAGAAATAGTTGCGAATTATGCGGTCAACAGTTTATTGTAAGGCGGACCCCGCGTTATCAAGTTCTGCAATCTATAATAATTTGGATGTGCCTCAATCAGCAGCAACATCAATTGTATGTTCGTAGTTTGAAGGCCGATTTACTAAGAAGTATTATCATCACGCCAATGGCGATTGGATGTTCTTATGTCTGTATAGTAGCTGCAGATTTTTATGCAAAAAATAACTATGATAGTTTTCCACCAGCACGCTGGACTACTTATTTATTATTATCTATGATGTCTCTGTTGCTTTTTTCGTATTTTATATGGATGTACATGGCAATACAATATCACCAAAGAGTCTGGTTTTACTGGTGGCAAAAAACGAGTACAGTAAGAATTATATTAGATCCAGAAAATATAAGTTCAATAAACTACAAATCTAGTGTATCACAAGTTTAAGAATTTTTGAACAATTTGATTCGTAACGATGAATCCTCCGATGTAGTTCTGTCATTAAGATGCTCTCCGTTTTATTGAAATTTTCCCCCGACTCAATTGGGATATGTATATTCGAACCTTACTACCATCGGAAACTTTCTTCACCCAGATCTAGAGAAACAAGGAAATTATAATTAAAAACACTGTAATAAAAAGAAGAAAATGGTCTCGTTAATTTATTTAACACTTTTTTTTTCTATTCACCGCCTCGGTTCCGATCGCAGAAATGTTGGCGGCGAACCTCGTTAAATCTTTTCCCTCCACGTATACAGGTTGTCCCCGGTGAAACCTAAAGATTTCCTATTTAAATGCAGAAACCTTTCACGTTTCGTGTTAAGGAATAAAAGGAAATCAGTGTTACCAGCGCCTTTCGTGCAGAAGCTTTCCATCCTCTATCCTAGTCTCTATCATGGGAGTTTCGACTGGCGGTGGGATATGTTGCGTGGGCATGTTTACTGTATTATAGTGTGGAAGTACTGCTGCAAACAACAAACACCATTAACGCATGCATATTGCTTTTAAATTTCCGTTCAGTACCTGGTTTTCGAACAGTAGACAGTACTTTACCCCGGCTAATAGCTTTCAAATCACTTTCTATTTCTTTTTCGTCTAATAGGTAGTTCAATTGTGCAGGTGGTGGTTTCCGTCGTTTCTCAACTTTTTCAGGTACTGGATCGTTAGGTCGTCTCCGCAATTTTCTCGTCATTACAGGCTTTACCTGCATGGTAGATAAAATACCAGAGAAATAAATATATATACATGTGCTATGGGAAACGAAAAGCTCCATTCGATAATTCCGTTACCTCCATGGAATCTCCGGTGAGCTCCATTGTATGCCTATCGGACTCTATCATCTTTCTCTTCTCCTCCATATCGGTTAACAAATTTTCCTTTAGATCTATCTTTTTCTCCTCAAACTCCTTCACAGCAGCTTTCTTTTCTAATATGTAGTCCCTTTCCACCCATTCTGTTAAATAGTCACGATAGATTATGTTCAATCTCAGCCTCTCTTTGTACTGAGCTTCCAAACGTTTTAGCTTCCTGTTATATTCTGGATGAGTGCCATCCTTCAACTGTTGCAACTGTTTCTTTAAACTAGCCAGCTTATCCTGGTAAACTCTGCAAAATTTGATTACTTAATCACTGACTAAACAGCTGAATATATTCATTTACTTACTGCTCCTTTATTTCCGTGTACTCCTCCGATTTACCCAGATCTGTCTCGCTGGCCTCTTCGGTGTCTGGAAATTAATATCAACTGTCCATGAAGATATAAAATATTTACGAACTACATTGGCAATTCTTTATTCGTTCTTTTTTTTTTACAAATATTTGTATGAGATTGGTAATACCTTCGTCGCTTTCATCCTGTTCTTCAGCATCCCTATCGTCCTCTAAATATTCATCGTTATCCTCGTCGATATCATAGTCGTCCTGACCATACATGGTCGAAAATGGGGAATCCTGATACGACATTTTATATTACAATAATCATTATCATTTGTATGATCGTAATAGGTCCATTTGTTTTCGGTCAATCGCATAAACAAGTAGTTAAATTTGAGGTTCGGTCCATCCCATTCTACGCTCTTTGATATATTTCAAAGAACTTTCTGGAGAATTGGTGAAATCTTTCATCGAATATTCGATGATAATGAAACTCGTAAACGTTTAAAAATTTTTCTGCTTTTTATTTGATTCTTTACGCGACTTTTAAAGAACAAAGCATCTTTTGTAAGGTTATTATGGGACGCGAAATAGAACTAGAAGTTGTATAGGGGTTTTTTTCACAGCTTAAAACGATTGCTTTCTCACTAGACGTTGAATTTAAATTGTAGTCGGCGTAGCATATTGTTGGCAGCACTTTTTAACGTACTTCGCAGTTGTATAGTTACAGTTTTAAAATGAATGCACGAGTAGTGAAACGAATTTAAAGTAATACTAATTTTTTTCGCGTGTTTCTAAATTACACTGTTTTCCGGACACTCTGTTAGATGATAAGCTTGATTATATGCGACACAAAATCGCCCCAAATCGTCGTTACAGAAACGCAAATAAAATCGTCCAAATTTGGCGGCTACATAACCTTATGGTGACCTTAATGGGAAAGTTTATAAATGATTCCTTCCGATCCAGTCTACTTTAATCTTGCACGTGAAACATGAAGGAATTAGAAGAGGTTACCTGCGAGGTAATTTGCATTGTCCACAAAGCGACCACCCGCTTTCTATTAACTATATTGCGATAACGTCACATGGTTATCATAGTACTTGTTTATGTCACATTAAGAAGTATGATGTCACCCCTAATTTAATACCTGTGTTTTTTTCCCATTTAGGTACGCAGCGTTATAGACATACAGCACTGTCTGAAAAATCATATAAATAATGTAGAGGGAGATAACGCCGAATCAGCCACCGCTTCACAAATATACAACGGTCTGGATGGAGTTTATGGGGGTTTTTTAAACGATGCTGCGTACGCCTGGCTGAGTTACGATTGCCATTTAATTGTCGTCAATGTGAAAACTGGCGATAGTATCAGTTCGTGGACATTTAGGGGGAAGATAATGTGTGTCTCTGAGTTTCCTGCACAGTCCGGTGAATTTCCGTTACTTCTGGTTGGACTGGACAATGGGGCGACCAGAATTAAAGATTCGGTCGGGTTGTTGTGCATATTCGATTGCACTTCATCTCGCGTCTTGAGAGCGATACGGGTAGGTGTTGGAATATATTCTGAAACGTCTCTCGAATCGTATCTGTAACACTTGTGCTGTTTGTTGCAGCTGCCGGCTGGTGTAGAACAAGTTTGCATTGTATCCGGTGGCGCGGGATGGGAGGAATTCAATGATAAGAGACCAGACAATATTCTGATGCAAATGGATGGTATAGCTTGTGTAGTATTACGCAATCTTCATCACCTGATGATCGATCTTCAGAGAACCACTTGGGAGGTATCGGATCTATCCGTTGTAATGGACGAAACATCCCCAGCCGAGATGGAGTTTTTAACAACGAAAGAATCTTTTCATAGCAATGGCGGCAAACATATGGCCTGCAATTTACTAAATCAACGTAAGTAGAATCGATATTTATTATTCGATCTCATCTCATACAGCTGTGCGTCTTCATTTGTAGGTATAGAAAGGCATATCGGCTTCAACAGGGAAGAGTTCGAATCGAATGGTTTTCTGGATGAAAAATTAACGAATAGTATAATCAGTTCAACGAGAATCGGTTGCTTAATATCGGGATGCCTCGGTAGGGTGATCATATGGCAGAACGATGGTACCGTTGGATGGATCAGTCAGCCTGCAGACGAATCTATGATAATAACACATATAGCGTTAGCGGAACCAACCGACGATCCCAGGCCTTTTTACTATTTGTGGGTCGTCCTTCAAGACGATTCATTTAAGGTGCCTCCCGTTTTACGAATGTATGCCTTATTATTCGAACGAAAGTACTGCGACAAAGGAACCAATTTATACTTCAATCTGGAATCAGAGCCCTGCCTTAAATTCGAGTTCGAGTTAGGCCCTAAAGACAGAGTGGTCAGTTTATCCAGTATCGAAAGGGGAGTTAATACAGATCAAGCAGAGTCCGAATTGAGAAGGGGTGAAGATAGCTTGCTGCTAATATCAACTACGAACCGGACCCTGTTGTTTGATCTGAATCAATGGTACAAAGAGCAGATGCCTCGAACGATCGGTGAATGTAAAAATCCAAACAGTATATTGGCCTGTTACAATACAAAACACCAGCCATCTGGCGAAACTAGAAATGAAATTGTAAGTTCCACGTATATTCCTCGTAGTCTGCAAGAGTTTCCCAACGGTAGCCTAAGCTCGTCGGAAGAATTATTCTATCCAAACTCGTTGTCCCTGGAATGGATAGAACTGAGCTTGTCGAAATTAACCTGCCGGTTATTCAGAGGTGTTCAAGCAGACCTGCTTCGTGAAATGGCCCTCGCAGGGCCCATCATATTAACGCAGCCCGCCGAAATGTTTCACAAGTGTCTTTCAGTTGGTTTGATACCCTTCAACACGGAGGTCACATTCTCAAGCGATCACAATGTTCAGAGGGATATGTTACTGTCGCTTTGCCTGGAGCAACGTTGGTCGAACTTTTTAATTAGGTGCGCGAATGAATGGTCAGACGGAAGTGCCGCTTACATGTATCCCAGTTTCTTGAAGTGGGGAATACAGCGAGCATCGTCTATAAAGATAATGGCGGATCGTCTTTGCGTTCCTTTGTTTGACCAATCGGGCAACAACATCGGAGAGGCCGAAGTGAAGACTTTAAGATTCTGTTACCAGCAATTGGAATGCCTGTACAACGTAGTGGCCAAGCTACCATTCGAAACTAGTAGCTTGATCAAACAACGGAAAGCACTAAAACGCGTGTCCATGTACTTCCAAGTGCTCCTCTGGTTTTACGACGTGGGTTTGCTACCCGAAACGCAGAATATGGAGGAAGGTTCTCTGCCAATTTCCCTTGCGTTCAAAATTCCCTACCCATTCGAGAAGCTGTTCGCCCTTTATAAAGAGAAACGGGAATCGGTTAAAGATGATAAGCCAAGGAACGAGAACGAGGAAGCACTTTTCATAGACGAGTTAATTACACGAGAGTGTCCTGCCTTAAATCTGCAATGGGAAAGGGAGGCTACTGATACAAATACCAATGGCTATTATCCACCTCCTTCTTTGCAATCATTATTGAGATGCTATTTAACTGATTGCGATCAAACAGAATCGAACGAAATCGAATGCAAGCATCAGATTACTATATATCTCCTGATGGATCTAGCCATGCTACTGCAAGGGTCTTATCCCGGAGTGGATCAATTAATTAAGTATCCGTCGTCCTTCAAAATGACACCCAGCTCAATAAAACTTACACAAGCCTTCTGGCTCCTTGATCACGAGGATTATCACGGGTTTCTTGATATAATGACTGGTCAGCTAGTAAGCAATTCTGACGTGAAAAACTGGCATCACAAGTTTGTACTGAGAACTCTGATAAGAAACAGTCAGCACAAATTGGCATTGATGTATTTACGAATAAAGAAACCCCCTATATCTTCTGTACACGAACATAGCACTTTAATTGATTTATTAGTGGAGCATGGTTTGGTTCAGTCTGCCTTTCATCGTAGACCACAGTCTCATTATGCACAATTGTTGCTATCCTTCTTTCAAGCTTGCAAGAATTACAATAAGCTTGGCGAGATTCTACATTTGGCTCTAGACTCGGAGGAGGAGGAAACGTTTGTGAAATTCCTCGAGGACTCTAAGTCCGAGGACATCAAATTACTTTATTATCTGCAACGCTGTCGCTACATGGAAGCCAATTATGGAAATTCTGGTTCCTGGTCGAATGCTCCAGGCTCGAAGAAAATACACGTAGACATGCTGAACGCGTACAACGCGACCTTGCCCGATGTAGTTAAAAAATTCTCCATAAACATGGGAAAGACTAATTTAGATGGCGGCCCAGAGGCCAGGTATCCTAGACCAATGACTCACCATAAGAATGCCAGGCGGACAGGGAACATTTACGAAACCGTTATTAAGAAAGCAAGAGAAACATTCTCGACGGAGGAGAAGTCTGTGGTTCCCTTCATCACTGCTCCTTGCACGTCGCTGAAGTCCAACGACGAGAAAATTCATATAAGCTGCGTTATGTCTCCGAAAGTATTACCAAAGAATAGGAAACGAACTATGGACCAAGTTATGCATGAGGAGGAGGACACCGGAATGTTAACGCCCGACAGGGCAAAGCGTAGAAAAACATTGGAAGACGGAGAGGCTGTTTTGAGTGCCGCTCTCAGCACACCATTGGTGAAACGAAAGATATGCAGCAACAAGGACCCGGCAACGGGGACTCCGCACTCCATTCTAAAAATTCGACAGTTAATTAGAAACTCAACGTCGCCCACCACTGGCAATCATCAAGAGGAGGTGAGAGATAGCCCGATGCTCGACAAGGAACGAAAAATCAATCGACAGATACGGTTCAATATTAGCCAAATGTCGCGCGATAATGTCAATGGAGAGGATGAACAGTCCAAAATCAACGCCTCTGAGGAAGGTGAGGATGTATTCTTCAGTCCTTCGGTTGCCGAGAGGTCTATAACAGAGAGTGCCATATTGTCAGACAGCAGTTACACTTGCAAAAATATTTACACTGCCCGGCCAAGACCCAGTCTCAGGAGAACATATCTTCAAACGTCGACGGAATCGGTGAACGAGTCTTCAGCCACTTCCGGGACGAGAAACCCTGAACATTCCCGTTTAAGCGGTTCTCCTGTCGGTGCGGCGGACAATGGTCCCAGAATCGCTGCGAAAACTACACCACAAATTTCTAGAAGGTGTTCGTCCCTGTTCTCCGCTTCGATTCGATCTCCCGCAATCCTTTCCCCTGACAGCAGCTTCGAGATGTACCCCAATTTAAGAAGATCAAACGAGAGCGATACTCAGCTTTCTCAGCATGCGCCTGGGAAACAGGATGCCCGATATAATTGTATCACTTCGTCGACTCCTTTGGTAAAAACCTTCGTCCCTGAAAGATCACGATACGAGCCGAAAATATCGATGGATATCGAAGAGGACATTGAAGAGAGCACCGAAGAGGATGTCGAGGAGGATATTGTACCGGAAGCTATGCACGTGGACATGCAGGAGGAAAGTATAGAGTCGAATATGTCGAATCATTACCAAATTCACGATAATGAAAAGAGGCAGGATTTAGAGGGTAGTAATAGGAAGAATGGAGATCTCATTAAAAGCAGAACGGCGGAAGACAGTGACGAGGAGCATGCGGACATGGAGGATGAGTTCAAGAGCTTCTCGAATTCAACGGACAATAATTTAAGTCATGCGGAAAACAATGAACGTAGTTATTGGCCTCTTCGAGGAAAGATACAGGATAAATCTGGACAGGAACAGACCGACGCGAAAAATGGTGAAGTTTTCGATATCACCGACGATGAATCCTCTCACAGCGAAGACGAAGTTTTCCTAGCCTTTGACGAGACGAACACCGAAGAGAAAACCGAATCGAAAATACCATCGATACAAGCGAGTGATATTTTCGACGCGTCAAATATTACAGACGATGAATCCAATTCCACTGTGGAAATAGAAGAGGAGAGGAGGAGTTCTTTCGAGACTTCAACCAAGAGGGAAAGTGTTCAAATTCGATCTAGAGTTTCTACGAGAAAGAAGGAAGTTTCAGAAGAAAGTAAATCAAATAATAACAATTCCAAGTATAATAGAACGAGGAAGAATTTAATCTCAAAGTCTCCAGAACAGAAGGAGGCTGTCGACACCTCAACCTTGGACTTCGAGTCATCTAAAGTTGCTGAGAGTGTTACGCCAAGAATGACCAGGTCTCGCAGAGCTTCTTCCGTAGCAAAAGAAATTGGCACACCTCCTGCAACTCCACCTTCGAAGGTCCCTGCGAAGACCTCAAGATCCAAACGAGCCAGTTCACTGGTAAAGGAAGTATTAATTGCCTCTGTTGCTTATGCAGATGACGAGATGAAAAGGGCAACCCCGCCTGGTTCGGAAGAGTCCACTGGCTCATCTTCTCCGAGGAGAACCAGGGGGAAAAGAGCATCTTCTGTTGCTAAAGACATTTCGATGGAAGCAGAAGTCGAGGAACCAAGAACACCAGTCAGGAGGAGCTCCAGACGGTCCGTGTCAGTTCAAAAAGAATTACCAGAACCTGTTAAACCTTTGACCAAGAACAGTAGAGTATCATCGAGCTCCAGCTTAATTGCAGACGATAAAGAAGAAGTGGTTTCGGTCGAAACTAAAAATTCGAAAACAAAGCAGAGCACTGGACGAGGAAAAAAGTCGACGGTTGCTTCAAGCAAATCTACAAAGGATTCTAAAGCAGGTGAGCAGGAACCGGAAGAGGCGAACAATGTTAAACCAACGAGGAGACGAGGTACTTCTGTCCCTAAGGAAATTCCCAGCGTATCGAGATCCCTAAGGTCCAGCAGTGTCACGAAGGAAACAATTTCGGAAGAACTGGGACCAGCAGGGCAATATTTAATGGAACAGGCAGTTCACAGCCCTGCTACGAATACACGCAGCCGAAGATCGTCCATACAGTCCATACCGGAGGAACTTGAAGAGATTTTAAGTGTGCCATCAAAGGAGAGGGTCTCCTCCTCTTCGAGCAAACGGAAGCAGACGTTACCAAATCCTAGACAAAGAAGAGCAACGAGCGCAGAATTGTCCCAGACAGATATAAAAAGAAGAACTAGAACTACTCGAGGTAAAGGGATATTGGAGGAAACCATAATGGAAGAGGATCCAGCGGAAACGGAGAATCCGGTAGAAAAATCAAACGCCAAGAAAGCTCCTGCGAAGAGGATACTACTACGTACTACTTCTGCAGCTTCGCTTCAAGAAGTTGAGGAGAGCACCACGAAAGGAAGGAGGAATCGAAAGCCGAGCAAACAAGCCGCCGATCAATTCTCGTTTTCGCAACCGGAAAAAGCGGACGATCCGCCATTGGATCAAAAAGGTGCGTGCAATAATCGATGTGAAATGTATTTGAATGTTTTTGTATTACAATTATTTCTTTCCTTTTCAGCCATTGGTGAAGTGCCGAAGTACATGTTCTCACCCCCTCACACCAGGTCGAAGACCGTGGCTCCTGATCATCGTAGGTGGTTACTTTTCAATTAGATTAATTTTCCGTTTTTGTTATCAGCATCATTCTGCTTTACTATCTTCTATCCACACACGGCTCTGCGACACTCTAACACCAGCTAAGGCTTCAACACTCTTATTCCGTATCAATTTTTCTAACTTGCAGTAAGTTCTATAGGTCAATTGTTAATGCCGAACCATTGTATGTTTTATATACAGGAGGATAAAGGGTTTCATTCCAATTCTGAGCGAGGATGAGTGTGAAGAGGAAGAGGAGGTGGATGAAACGAAGGGGCGAAGCATTCTACAGAGAAGCACAGACATAACAAAACGGGCCCCGTACATTCGTCTAACTCGTTGTAGAACGAAGTTTGTATTGCCCAAGAGAGCAAACAGAACGACAGATTAAATGTAGTTTTACAGAATTTTCTTTTTAACCCCTTTTTTTTTGTTTAAACGTACATTCGATTATTTAATTTTGAATTATTTACAATGTACGACCAATAATATGCCATATACAGTCTTTCTTTCTCAAACCATATGTACAGTGGATGACGTGTAAAAAAAAACAGAAGGAATCGCTTTTTGAATGGTTTGATCATGTAGGGCAGGGTGCGCATTAGAAATTACTATACGGTGGGACCATGCTAAACGAAACTTTTGTTACATTGGAACGGTGCAATGTTCACCATGCCGCAAGGATCAATTTCTAGGAACAGAGGTGGAGAGGCAGTTTTTTTTTGCTATCGATTTAATAATATTCAGTGTAATTGAAGTTAGTGATAGGTATATTTTATCAGCAAGTGATCCCATATGACATTGACGCTCAGAGCGTATGTTAATGATAATATTTTGTGAAGAGCATATATATTTTTTTGGAAATTAACATGTTTTATCCGGAAGATTATTTTGTATAATCTATAAATTTTGTTGTTTAATTCAACTACTTCTTTTGCACGTGCAAAGAGCGGCCTGTTTCATTCTAATTAGTGGCATTTTTAGTTTCTGAGTGTTTAGGCAGATGTACAGAAAGAAATCTTTTGTTGACCGGTATTTTCTGAACATTAACAGCAGGAAAGACTTTCGAGAATGTATTATACAAAAGGAACGGCTAACATGGTATTAACTATAATAAATGGTAAGATTCATTTGCTCCTATACAAAATACAATTGTTCTTGAACATACCATTTTCAAGTCGAAAGATAGAACTTTTGCTTTATGATCACAATAAGTTCATAGAATGAATTATTGTTGTATCGTATATTAATGTGTTATGGGGTTTTCACTGAAAACACGTGTATTATAACTATGTAAATAATTTATTAATATACCCATGTATAGCTGTATTCATACAATAAATGTAAAAAAGAATTAATACTATCATTATCGAATAAATTTTCCAAACACCATAAATAAGTATCTAATTAAGCTTACATACTGAAGCAATGTTACATAATACTATAAATGATCCGCATCTATATCGCATAGATTAGTAAAGATCTTGAGTAATACGTCCATCCAAAACTTATATCTTCACGAATTAATTCTATAAGAATTACTTCGTTTATTTAAATACTTGTTCTCTAGCACGAATTCATTGCTTAGAAAATACTTGTTTTAAAATAAACTTTCGATCATGGTAATACATACTAAACTTTGTCTGGTATAAAATGAACTTTATAAATGTCCTCTTTGGCAGTAAGTTGCTCTTGGTTTCTGCACCTTAAATAATTAAAAAAAAGAAAAAAGAAAGGGAGAATCATTTCGCTTTTAAGAAGCAAGCGAAATTTACGATATATTAGATCTATCGCAAATTTAGAGAGCGTGTATCTATATTTGATTAAAAATCTGTTTCAATTAGATCATTTGATATTCAGTCTAAATTGTCAATCTTTGTACACCATTGTTTACTTATTCGATATCATTAAGAATACTAGTTGAACCTTTTCTTTTCGATCTTAATTCTGATTGTCCATCCTGCTACATTTAGCTTTTAACCTTTTGCACAATAAAAATCTTTGCGATATCGTTGTACAATACATACGTACAAGATAGTATTTTTTCGCACGACACAAATATACATTAAGAAAGGCAAATTTAAGATCCAGGACGGTGTGATACCTTATTATACGAAGTATTAATAAATTTTAGAAATTCGTTGATTCTGCACACCGGTCCATTCTCAAAGGCACATTTATCGATATTGCTTTCGATATAACATCTTGCATTCCAATGCAAAACACCAATTTCATGGTTATTTTCTCTAACTTATACATAATAAGTAACTTACGTTGTTCATTCATGGCATCGTTTCGTCATCAAAAAATACTTCTCATCGAACAGAAATTTAATACTACAATTACTGCTGCTTGCAGCTATCCTTAACTCGACGTTTATGCTTCTCTTCGTTAGATTGGGACGGGGATTGCATTTGATTTCGTCGTTGTCCTTGTATAGGCATATAATAAGGGGCATCATCGTTCATTGATTCCTGGGCCTGCATGGGCAATGTGTACGTAGCAGGACTTACTGTGCTGCCAGAACTAGTCGATGTATTTCTATGCGCACTCCCATTATAAGTAGGATCAATAATAGCTGCAACGTTTGGTACTTCGCGAATATTTTCTGCAGAATCCTCCAGTATCTGAATCTCTTCCGGATCCGTATATTGTAGATAAGTTACAGCTTGCTGCACCTTAGTCTTGCCCTGCGTATTTTTCAATTCTAATCTGTCCGGTCTTTGCGGCTTCTCCGCGATGTTCTGTTCCTCGAGTTCTTGCATCTGTTGCCGCTCCAGCTTCCTCTGCCTTGCCCGTTGCTTCGCTTTCCTCAGCTTTGCACGCTCTTTGTCTTGTAACATTCGAGCTAGTTCAGCATCCTGTGCTTCCATAGCAATTTTTTGATCAACGAGCAACTGCTCGGTCACCGGATCATCCTGAATATCTATAGCATTTTCCTCCTCTTCCTGCTGCAACTTCTTAGCCAGTTCCTGATCTTTCTCCTCCTGGATATGCTTCTCGATTTCAAGCCTCGTAATTTCGTCGTCCAGTCTAAGTTGCAACCTCATCTGTTCTTGCAGTTCCCTTTCTTTCTGCCTTTCCTCTCGTTCCAAAGACAGAGCGATCTGTTTTGCAACGACCGAGTCCCTTTCCTCCCTAATAATAGAAGACCTAATTATAAAATAAATTGCGATATAATACAGATGGCGATATTGTTTGAATCATTGATACTGACTGTTCTTGTACATATGTCTGGTATCTAAGTGTCTCCAGCTCTTGCTCGACCTTTGCCCTAGGTACGTCCTCTCTAACTTGAGCATTCCGAACCTTGTTCCCAGTGTAGTGTTCCCTGACTGTGAATCGTAGTACGACAAATACAGTACATGAAAAAGAAATCGGGCAATACTTTACAAATAATATAAGACTTTTACTTTCTTCATCCTGCAGACGGTAAGCGAGTGCCCCATCCTCGTGCACCAACCATTCACGACACACTAGTAATATTGCCCACGCCAAAAGTGATTAGGAATGTCAGTCTTAATGAGTTAATTCTAGTTAGGAATGATTTTATTTAAAAAAGAAAACGCACCTTCGTTTACGCGACCTGCCTTCGGTAAAGTATCCGAGCTTAGCACAGATTTCGCCATTTCACGTGAAATTAATCGCTGCCCCGATAGAAAATACTCGTTTCAGCCGACCCTCTTATTTACAACCACCTTACGGAAGGCATACGTTTTGTTTTCTCTCCATCTTGAATATCAATGAATAGAGCTTGGCAGTGTGTTGGTGCCCGTTCTCACCGATTACGAGCATTTCTCTTTTCACGGCATGAGTAAAAAACGTTTCTAAAGAGACGTAGTACAAGTTGTGCGTACTACACGTAGACGGCGACACATTTTTACGCCAGGCTTCACTCGATATGTAGTATGAATGGCTTTGTCATTGTTTCGTTGTTTTCCCGTGCGTTTAAGAAAATTTGTAACTTCGATGCTTCAATTTTTATTTATTGATAAGGTAAACGAAATAAGGGCCGCCGATAAACATAAGATTTACTGAATCAAGCATTCTGCAAAAGTTGCGCTTTCCTTTTTTTTCCTTTCTTACGCTAATGCCTATGAGTAGTATCAGCCAATGCTATTGTTTTTTCCAGGAATACTAACACACAACGATAATATATCACGTATTTATTTATTTTATGCTGAGAAATTGAGAACACGAAATGATTTCAAAGTATTATTAATTTAATTGTACAAATAAAAAAGGTAAATAACCAAATGTTGTTAAAAGTATGGTTGCCGCCATCTATAAAGAAGAGCTTCAAACTACACGTATAGATACTGTCACTGATCATCGTTACCGACAGATTGTAAAAAGCGATTTTAGTTATAAATTTTATATCCATCACATTCGCTCTTCCTAGACTCATCCCATTCCTTTTCAGATAATCCTCTATTTCATTTATGCTCCTACTTTGGCCCACCCTTCTTTCTTATTCCTCTAAGCATCCCCTAACAGTTTTTCTCTTTTGTGTCACCTACTTAACATATTTTTTGTCTTTGCACGTTTTCTGGGCAAAGAAATGAAGAGCATTGTCTGGCACTTCTCATCGCGCGTCAGAAAACGTAGAAGTCCAGTAGATATAACCCTAGGATCGTAGGTTCAGCTATTAGTCGGCCACAACCCGAAGAAGTGCAGTAGGCACGATCCTAGAGTCGTAGGTCCAGCTGAAAGTTGGTCAGATAACGTAGAAGTCCAGTAGTTATAAGCCCAGGATCGTAGGTTTAGCTAAAAATTGGTCAGAAGCGCAAAGTTCAGTACGTTTGACCTCAGTACAGTAGTACGCACGACCGCTGCCGGAGACCTTCTAAGAGTTCGAAAAGTGCGAATACCACCGAGCGCGACCGACCGCTACCGACGCGCCGGCGCGTCGCGGAGTGGGGATGCTCGGCGTGCGGTGCGCGCGTGTCAGTACTAGTTGAAGCGTCGCAACGGTCGGATTGCCTGTGTGTCAGAGGTTAGCGACATACATAACTCTACAATACAATAACATCTCGGAGCCTACTTTACCACCGCATACGCTTGACTATTAGCTTCTATAAATTAATAAACGTTTATTTAACAATCGTTTGACTATCGCGGATGTACTTTAAAGGCTTTATCGAGTCTCTTTTGCTGGGCGCTTGACCGGTAATCCGGTACCGTCGATTCTTTGATAAGCGATAACTAGTCGTTTATTAAAATATCGGGTTAATTAATTTATTAGTTTGAACGGTTCTTCGAATCTTTATTATATTTTATTACACGATTATTCGGATTCGATGCGGTGTTAAGGTTGCGTTTATTTTGTTTGAAATGACACTTACATACCGATTTCGATTCTGATTTTAGCACAGGTTTATCACGTTGCTTTTCTTTTTGTTGCAGGTCCAATGGATGATTGGTTGGTAGAGGATTATATATTGAGGCTGCAGGAATAGAGTATTGAGATACAATTACTACGACACATAACAATCAGTCCGATGACCTATGATGAAGGACTGGTACTATTTAAATTATTATCCCAATGGTTTATGTATATGTCTTGTTATCTGGCGATTGGATTTCGGTTGAAAGATATTGATTTTAGAATATACGTGATTGAAACTAGAGTCAGTAAATTTCATTAATTCTAAACGAAAAATTGAAATACGTTCATGTCTCGCTGCATCTTGGTCGCGATTTCTATTATAGCTTCACTATTGTTCTCGTAGACACTTTCATTATCTCTGTGACCAAGTCACAAGTACGGTCAAATTGTATTTTCGACGCAGGATTGCCCGCGCAACTACGTACTTGCTGCCATGCCCATAAAGCATGATAAATAGTTTCAAGTCTTGATTTCTACAACCAGCTACGAGAACTTATAAATATTCGCGATATTGTTCACTTACTAGCATCATGATCACCCTTAAAACTCTAACAAAGGACAGTCACAGTACGCTTTTGATAAATCGGTATTAATATATAATAATATATCTTGTAAACAATTAATAGTAATTGAATCTGAATATTAATACGGTAGTACTTTATTAAAACAAAGAGCAGTATTTCCTCAACAGACATTCAACAGGATGAAGAAATAATAAAGAGGCAAATAAAATCAAATATATATTGTTTCAATTTCTACCTCCTCACCCTATTTACTAACTTGTACAGATTTTCTTTCAGAACAAATTTTGATGACCGCGCGCAATGCGGTCGGTAGAGTCAGTGCTTGTTCCGTCAAAGTTCTTTTTATTGTTTTTTGAGCGCAACCGCTCTTAATAATAATTAAACATAAATGAAAGTATAGAGACGCGAAATTAGAGTCAGTGTTTGCTTCGCAATATTGCTCTCGCGAAATTAGAGTCACTTTGTTCGTCGATCACAATTAATAAACGCGCGCGATAGTAGTCTTTTATTTTTTCATTCTTTTTTCTCAATACGTATTCCGGTATTAGAGTCAGCACCTATGCAGTTCGGCGAGTTCGGGCTTTCATCCATCAACTCGAAGAGTAAGTATCTCTGTATTTCTTTAATCTTATTTTGCAATGGTCTTTGATAATTTTCCTGTTCGAAAAGTACTGAAAATGCAAGGATTTCAATGTTGTCTGCTCCTTTGAATGTTTCAGACGGTGCCTTGGGCTCGACAGTGTCACCATAAAGATATTGTTGACCGCGCGCAATGCGGTCGGTAGAGTCAGTGCTTGTTTCGTCAAAGTTCTTTTTATTGTTTTTAGAGCGCAACCGCTCTTAATAATAATTAGACATAAATGAAAGTATAGAGACGCGAAATTAGAGTCAGTGTTTGCTTCGAAATATTGCTCTCGCGAAATTAGAGTCACTTTGTTCGTCGATTACAATCATAAAACGCGCGCGATAGTAGCCTTTTATTTTTTTATTATTTTTTCTCAATACGTATTCCGGTATTAGAGTCAGCACCTATGCTGTTCGGCGAGTTCGGGCTTTCATCCACCAACTCGAAGAGTAAGTATCTCTGTATTTTTTAAATCTATTTTGCAATGGTCTTTGATGACTATCGTTTTCGAAAATTACTGAAAATGCAAAGATTTCAATGTTGTCTGCTCTTTTGAATGTTTCAGAAGGTGCCTTGGGCTCGATGGTGTCACCATAAAGATATTGTTGGCCGCGCGCAATGCGGTCTGTAGAGTCAGTGCTTGTTCCGTCAAAGTCCTTTTTATTATTTTTTGAGCGCAACCGCTCTTAATAATAATTAAACGTAAATAACAGTATAAAGACACGCGAAAGTAGAGTCAGTGTTTGCTCCGAAATAATACTCTCGCGAGATTAGAATCACTTTGTTTGTCGATCAAAAGTGTTCCATTAGAGTCAGTGTCCTGTTCGGCGAGTTCGGGCTTTCATCCATCAACCTGACGAGTAAGTATCTCTTTATTTCTTTAATCTTGTATTGCAATAATTTTTGATAATTAACACATTCGAATAGTACTGAAAATACAAAGATTTTAATGTTCTCTGCTCTTCTTGAATGTTTCAGCAGCTTCCACGGCTTCGACGGCGACGAGCTTGACCGCGCCCCTGGTGAGTCTGCAACCGGTGAGTGGCATGCTTTAAAGTTCCTCTGGTCACTCAATCATGTCGCAGGACGAAAGGTCCGAACCGACACGAGTGATCGGTTGTAATTACGTAGATTTTTCTTGCAAGCACTGTGACCATGGGTATATGGAAATATACTCATGAGTAGTAACTTCTTTACTGTTTTATATTATATGAGGATAGGTCTTCTTGTACAACGCGTTTCAAATTAGTTTGAGAATTTTAAGAGAGAAATTTAGTATAAAATATATCGCTATGCATCTTTTTATAATAGAGTATTTAATTGAATACGTATGAAACGAATATTTAAATAGTTATTAATTATTAAATGAATATAAAGTAACGTCCAGTATCATGCGTGCACTAGTTTGTAGTGGAGAAGTCGAATACCCTTCGACTTCGTTTATTTGGCAGTTGCAATTAGTGCACAGTTATAGTAAAATGCATAACGATTGCTGTTACTAAGAACGTAGTATTTCTTCTTTTTTCTACTTTGATTGAATATAAAGTAAAGGTACTTATATACCTTGTCAATTTGTTGGAACTATCGAATAATTTTATTATTCGATACCCATATTAGTCTTTAGCGTATAAAGATATCAATAAATTCACTTCTTCCGTACAAGATATTAATTAAACCCGAATGTACAAGAAGACAATACGCGAACGGGTAGATCTCGATATCAAGGCAATCTACTTTAAAATCAACCTTGCGTTTTCGAAGCAATGCTTTGATGACGAGATCGCCCGAGGATGTTTGAATTTAATTCAAAGTATATTAAAGTAGAGTCATTGATTAATTTTTCTAAGAAAGTAGAGTCATTGATTAATTTTTCTAATAAAGTAGAGTCATTGCTTAATTTTTCTAATAAAGTAGAGTCATTTCTTAATTTCTCTAATAAAGTAGAGTCATTGAATATACAAATATATATTTAGCCCGTTAGAAATTCAGTATGTCTTTATCATCTTTTTAGACGAGGATTTCCAGGTTTAACCCTTTCCGTGTTCACTGCCCGGATCCCACTCACGTGCCCCGGTGCTACTTGGGTGGGAAAACGGTGGTAGAGCACGATGATATTTCTTTAGTTGATAAGCTATGAGTTGGCGACTGACAGTGCGTTTGGTGTATCATGCACGACGTAATATCCGCATTGTGTGTGTGGTTAGGCTGTGGATTTGCGTCGTTCCGTACTAAAACGTAGTTGCAGAGGCCAAATGCCAATGAGAATCGAACATACTTATCAATTGCTAACAAGTACCTCTTGCATCGGTGCTATGTAATTATTTTATTAAATATCTCAATCGCGACGTGGTTTTTTCCACGTGAACGCAAAGATCCCAGCCACTGTCAGTCGATTTCAGAAAAATGGTACGTACATTAGAGTGTGCAAGTTGTGTGACGACACTTGGGTGTCGGGGGTGTCCCGGGACGCCTCCCTAGTGTAGGCTTTCGCGCCCAAGTGTTTGACTGAGAACCGTGGAGTGTCGTGTGTTGGTGTGCCTGTTTGCCATTTTTTAAATATAGGTCCAGGTAGGATAGGTAGCATACTTTCTGGTGTGACTGATAGACATAAGTAGGTAGGGCCGGGCAGGTTGACACAGTCTCTGATCGGGTAGGCACAATTTCGCGTGTTCAACCTGTTTCTGGAAATCTGATTTGAAAAGTCGACGGTGAAGCTGTGGCGCGAACGAAAATGCGTTCGCCTCTGGCTCTGCCTATCGATTTTTCGAATCCTTCGCGGTCGTGGTCGCGATTTAGGTTCCGAAACGAAACGCCTTACATTATGCTCGAGGCTGCACGTGTGAACGAAGAACGATTACAATTTAGTCGTAATCTTTGCGATTTTCCGTAATCACAATTTTTACGATTCTATTTGGTCGTGATTCGGCCACGTGCGTTCCATTTAGCTCCGCGATTCAAACTCTTTATTTCACCTTTATAAGTTTTTCCTTGGTTTCCGAGTAGGGCCTCGAGCCTAGCCTAAGTTTCAGGCGGCCCTTGGGCCCGACGAAAAGAAGAGGCTATATGCCGAAGAGGCCCGACAAACTGTCGCTCAAGAGGGCAACTACTAATGGTTCTCCATTCTTTCTAAGAATGGGGAATCATTCTATGTTACTACTTTGTCACTGTGCTTGCATTTTCATTCGTAGAATTTTTATTTGTACTTGGCCGACGCACATTCCGGCCCAACGACACAGCCCTCCCAAAAATATCGCGTTGCTTTAGAGTTGCGTTAAATGCCACGCGGTTTTTAATTAGAGTTGCGAGCAAATGAAAATCGCGATTGATTTAGCGTTGCGCAACGATGTCGCGATTGTTCTTGCATTTTTGCCGTTCTTATTGATAGTTATATTGTAGTATTTTATAATATATTTTACATATGAGAAAGTTTCTAGTGTTGCGGAAATTATTTTCGCGTCTTGAGCCTTCAGCTAACTTTTCAGGGGATCTTCAATTAGCTTGTTTTTTGATATTACAAATAATTCAATGTTTGCTATCTATCGGTCTTAATAAATAGCGTTGCGAAATGATTGCATCGCGAGTTCCAGTTAGCGTTGCGTTGTTTAATGACCGCGTTTTAATTAGAGTTGCGAAAACCAGTTCCTAATTGCTTCCAATTGGAAGCCTCTTTCTGAGCCACCCTGGAGGGTGGCACATCATCGTCAGCCAAAGATCATGGCTGACCAATTCTTTGGCAATTCTTGTTCTATATGGTGTATTTTTTCTTTACAGCGCTTTCTTCTTAATCGAATGTCTGTTGATGGAAATACTGCTTAAAATTTGCGTACATAATATTAAATTACTGCGTGAACGAAATGAAAAAAAATAGAAAAGAAATAAAAGAAAAGAAAAGAAAAAAAAGAAATGAAAAGAAAAGAAAAAAGGGAAAGAAAAGAAAAAAAAGGAATGAAAAGAAAAGAAGGAAAGAAAAGAAAAAAAAACAAAAGGAAGGAAAAAAAAGAAACGAAAAGAAAGGGAAAAAAGAAAAAAAGAAATAATTCTAGATAGTAGATTTCAATTAGAGTCAATACTAGTGACTGTTCATTATTGGAGTTTAACTTCTAAATATTTTCTTTTAATCGTTGCAATTTTATTCTCACCCTTTTTTTTTAAGTAGAGCCAATTTTTATAACTTTTCGAGCTTGCTTTGTAGAAATTGAAATTCACTCGCGATATCCGTAAATGTTTAAACAAAAATCCTTGCACGAAAAATGTTCTTGGCTGTAGTTGGACCTCGGCATGGTGATAGTGGAAGTTTGATATTTTGCTTCCGAATAATCGTTTGTCGCTTCTTTGTAGAAGCAAAATAGAATCAATTGTAGCGAAATGTGACTACTTCAATTTGGAGTTTATATTGATACATATTGATACTACCATTCAGTTTGATCTAAAAAGTAGGAAAGAATATATCAACTTGGCCGAAATCCAATTACCAATTGTTATTAAAATGTAGCTACACTTTTCATATCAATTGGGATTTATTATCTTCGATCAAAATCTGTTATTATGAATTAAAAGCATCTTCATTTCAATATAACATGGAGGGGCTTGGGGATGTTACTAATCCAATGCATGAGATTGTTACAGATTAATCCAATTATGATATATTAAACAAATGCAAGTACGCCAGAGATTCAAAAGATTCAGAGATGGAATGTATGCAATACAAACCCAGAAATATTATCAAAGACACGATTGGAAACTATCAAATTAAAGAGGCAGCCTCGTCGATTCAATTTCGGAGAGTTTAAGAATTCATTTTTATAATACTTTACTAATTATTTCTAGTTTGTGTTTGTTTCAGAAGCATATAAAAGAATCAACTAAAGAAGAGGATTCTCTGAAAATACGTATAATGTAACCACATCCTCCCCACCCCACCCCGCCCCGCCCCAGCCCCCGCCTGCCCTTTTGACTAATTACAGGTGTCAGATAATTAATTAGGCAGGCCCAATTATAAATCGAACAATACTTTTAGCTCCTTATGTAGGTAGGGTTCATTTCAACACACAATCGTAGATCTTTAAACAGGCAGGTTTTACACGAATTGAAATTATTAGACTTTTAATTAGGCAGGGTTTATACAACCAAAAATGGTTGGCAGGTGTTTCAGTCTGTTCTAGGAAACCATGGACCACGATATTAATATGGACTAATTGAAGAGGAATTAAGTATATACATACTTATACCTACATGAGTATGGTAAAGTATTTATTACAGTCCTGTGTAGGTAGGATATTATTGAAATTGTTCTTTTAATTGAACTCTTAGCTGTTATACTAGGCAGGGTCATACTAGTTTTAAGATAGATCTTTAGTCAGGCAGGGCGCATTTGAATCTAATCTAGTATTTAAGAGGGGAGGATTTATTTTTGAGCTGTGTCTTAGTTTTTAAGACAGCAGTGTTCACCACTGCAATAATATTTCGTTGTCTAGTTCTTAAGATCGTAGGATATATTTTTTTTTTCAGTTTTATTTCAGGAAATTGAATCCTCTTGCATATTTTCTTTCAGGTTTCCTTCTGATATTCAATTTAGCTCGCGGTCGCGATTCTTCTAAGTACTCCTGTTCTTGTCGTATTTGTACTACGATCAATTAATGAACGTTCTACAAATTCACAATGATAGGAGATTTTTCTTCCTTACAAATGATAGTAGAATTAGTTTTTGCGTAATTGGAGGGTGGAAGGGTCGTGGCTAGGGTGGGTCTCCATTCGCAGTAACCTCCACGTGGTGAGACCTGGGCAATCAATTATTTACTGTATAATTATTAATCGTTTAAGAGACGTTTGATAATTATATGGAAAATAATTTGAGCGAATAGACTGCGTATTGTACTTAGGATACAAAGTACAGTAGTGCCCGCTTAATGTTCGTTCTTTCCCCCAATTAATGTTCCCGGAGTCATCCCCACCAATCCTTAGACCTGCTCAGATGCATCGCAACGGATGGGGTGATCGTCCGAGTTATCTCAAATTGTGATCAGCAATGGACCAACAATTCCTGGAATATCACATCCCCCGAAGAGGGTTCACTAGGCAGCCCTACACCAGCGAACATTAAGTGGGCATTACTGTCCACTGTAGTTATTTAAGTGGACAGAGTCTTAAGTTCTTATTGGAATTACTTTTGTATTGGCGTTTCCAATTTTGTATCAATTTCTAGATATATATGTTACGAATTATTTATTATCCTGCTTCTTATGTAGATCCTTCTGTTTTCTGAAGCTCTACAAATAATTCTTCTGTAAGATAATATTTGTTTCGCCCCCAGAATTATATTATCTTATTCCTAAAGGAGCCTTCTTTTGTATAAACGAAATATCCATGTATATATTTTCATTCATAATTTAATTAATATCTGTAAGATATGCTTGAAACTACGCGGGTCTCTGCCATATCTACAGTGACAGTTATAGTGTCGCCATCTATACAGAACTCCTGGAAACTACTCGCGCTTGCTATGGCATTGCCATCTATACAGCACTCCTTGAAATTACTCGCGCCGCTTACTTACCTTAAGTGTAGATATGACAGAGGCCCGAGTAGTTTCAATGATTTCCGTGTAGATGGCAAAACTTTAGACCACTTTGGATGAAGATAAGCCAGGAATACGAGTAGTACGTATTTTTAAGCACCTCTTTATAAATAGGGGTACGATATTAATACTTCTTAAAATTTGGTTATATATGTCTTCATTTATAAAATTAAGTTAATAATGCTCGAAAATCGTTTCGTACTCTCATTTACAGATCGATAAAACCTAGCAAACAGAGTATTGCAATCTAAGTACATTATAATTAATATCTATAATCTATAGTAACATTGATGTTCCATTGTTCATTTTATTGTCCAATAATCCTGCTCTTTAGCAAAGAAAAGTACATTCGTGAATAATTTGTCCTTAAATAAATTTTCCAGCTTGTAATAACTACTTACTAACAGAAGTATTATCCATTATTTCGGTACATATGCAATGATTTTGGTACATATACCCTATCTTTACAATACTATCCTCATCTTCTGTTTCGCTCTTTCTTATCATACCATCTCTATCTTAGGTATTTCACTTTCGTTATCTCTTTATACCACATCTATCATACATCTTTCCTTTTCCTCCCTGTTTCGTTGCAAATTCTTAAGTCGTTTTTATATCCTATTATCTCTATTTCGGTATTTTCTGTTAACAGGTGTTCTAACATTCCAAATTTTTGTCCGCACAGGTCGCGTCTTTTATTCCCGTTCTTCACTGAATGTTTCTTTATCCTTTAATGCTCTCGCATCTGTCACCAGTACTATTAATCGCTGATTGAGGGATGACGGCTCGTCTTATGTTCATAATTGGGTACGTTGGTAGTGTTTGCTGTTTTAATATATTTAAACGTTTCATTATATCTTGCTTCTTTTAGTTTTTGTGTCCCATTCCAGCTGTTGCATTGTATAGCCTCTTCTGTTAATGTTCTCCGTCAATTCATTCACTTCCGTTCTCATCAAAGTCCCTCTTACGAGAGTTATCCCATTCCTTTCTAAATTATTCTATCTCTTTCTTATGCATCTAGTATGGCCCTCCCCTATTTCTTTTTCCTCTAAACATCCCTTGACAATTTTTCTCTCTCCTGTTACACGCTTACTAATATGTTTTTTGTGTGTGCAGGTTCTGCAGACAAAGAGTATGCAGCATTGACTGGCACTACTCATCGTGGATAAAAGCAAGAAAGAAGAAAGAAGAAAGAAGAACGAAGAACTTTTGCCACATACTTTAGTTATCCTTTAGTTATAATGAATTGGTTTATAAAAATAGTTTGTAACTATCACTGCATAAGACTAATTTAGAGCAATTGTGTGATCAATTGTTATGCATATTCTTCATATATTTTATTTTATATTCAGTTTATTCGGTAGAACTTGTACAAATCTTAAGATTACGTCTATTACAAGTTCTACTCAATATACTAAATGTAAAATGAAGCACACAATAAATAATCTACATATACGTAGGTTGCACAGTTGCTCTAATTTAAATTTATACGTTTCTGCGTATAAAGTACGCTAATTTTAGTATAAGTTTAATCTGTAAGATATCTTGTAAATTAACTTGTAAGAATAGTTTATAAGTACCGGATTATTTAGGTTTATAGTATTGATTTAGTTGTACGTTGCATTGTAAATAGATATAAAAGAATAGTTTATAAGTATTAGCTTTGTAAGTTACAACTCCAACATTTGTGCAACTTGTATCTTCATTGATTAGTTTCAATAAATCTTCAATGAAAAGAATTCCACTGCTCTTTTTATTTTCACACCTTAACAATCCTTGAAAGAACCTAATTCCAATTCCTTAAACAAGTACTACCGTGCAGGAACTTTAAATGCAAAGTTCACAAGCGGAGAACTTGTAAAAATAGACCTGAACCTTATTAAATTTGGCGCTTATTATCCATGGATTAATACAACGTCGGAGAAATTTAAGTGCTCGAAAATTCCTGCTACGTGATGTCCTTTCCAAAAATTGCTAAGATCGACTTCACAAATCCATACAAATCCACGATTTTCAGCAGATATTTTTGCCACAAACTCGGTAATTTGCGCTCGGTAATTCCTGGAATGTGACGTCATTTCCAAGAAATTCTGACGTTGAATACCTCCTCGCATATCATATTCTCCTGATACAAATCCACGATTTTCAGCAGATATTTTTGTTAGAAACTCAGAAAATTTGCGCTCGGTAATTCCTGGAATGTGACGTCATTTCCAAGAATTTCCGACGTCGAATACCTCCTCGCATATCATATTCTCCTGATACAAATCCACGATTTTCAGCAGATATTTTTGCCAGAAACTCAGAAAATTTGCGCTCGGAAATTCCTGGAACGTGACGTCATTTCCAAGAACTGCCGGTGTCGGATACCTCCTCGCTTATCATATTCTCCTAATACAAATCCACGATTTTCGGCTCTTAAATTTCGGAGTTTCTGGCAAAAATATCTGCCGAAAATCGTGGATTTGTATCAGGAGAATATGATGTGCGAGGAGGTATTCGACGTCAGAAATTCTTGGAAATGACGTCATATTCCAGGAATTTCTGAGCGCAAAATTTCTGAGTTTCTGGCAAAAATATCTGCTGAAAATCGTGGATTTGTATCAGGAGAATATGATGTGCGAGGAGGTATCCGACTTCGGCAATTCTGAGAAATGACGTCACGTTCCAGGAATTTCCGAGCACTTGAAAATCTTTGCAAGGAATGACGAATTTGAAGATGTTGTTTCCAAAAGTTTCCTGCTGTCTTTAATAACGTATAGGGCCATTTTTACAAGTTTCTCGCTTTAGGACTTTGCATTTAAAGTTCGTCCACGGTACTTCTTGCATAAGGAATTGGAATTAGGTTCTCTCAAGGATTGGTAAGGTATGAAATAAAAAGAGCAGTGGAATTTGTTTTACTCATGAAAGTTTATTTAAATTAATCAATAAAGATACAAGTGACAAAAATGTTGTAATATAAAGTTACAAGCTAATACTTATGAACTATTCTTTCAAATCTACTTTTGCAACGCATACCAAAACTAAATCTGCTATGAATTTTAAACTAACATTTATGCGATATAAAAAATACAATAAAGATAAATAATATAATTCTAGTAAGCTATTCTTAAAAGTTAATTCATAATATAACTCACATATTTATATGTTTTATATGTTTATATGAAGAAGCTTATAAAATTAAATTACAGCAATTGTGCAACTTATTTTACATGTACTACATTAAGTAGAACGTGTAATAGTAATAGAAGTAATATTAAACTTTATATCAGATATTCGCAGAATTAACTGAATATAAAGAAAAATATATAATAGGTGTACGTAACAATTAATTACACAATTGCTATGAATTAATCTTATGCGCTAAGAGTTACAAACTATTTGTCTAAACCAATTCACTATCACTAAAGAATAACTAAAGTATGCAGCAAAAGCTCTTCTATTTTCTTTCTTGATCTTATGCACAATGTGACGTGCCGGTCAATGCTCTTCATTACGTTGCCTGGGAAATCTGCACACACCAAAAATATATTAGTAAGTATCTAACAGGAGGCAGATAGATTGTTAATGGATATTTAGAGGAAAAAGAAAGAGGGGAGGCCCAAACTAAAAGCATAAGAGAAAGGAAGGATTAATAGAAGAAGAATGTAGAAGAAAAGCTGGGGGGGTTACGATAGAGGATCTGATGCGTGGAATAGGAAATGAAAGCCGAGGACTTTGAAACAGAAAGATATATAATAGATGTGCAACAAAGAGACAGCTAGTAAGAAATAGGGCAATATGTAAGGTAGAGAAGGTACAAAAGAAAGAATGGGAGAGAAGAATGTCTCAGCTAACATAGTAATCTAAAGTTATATGTACGCTAAGTCCAAACTTCATGGCTACGAGGCCGAAATAAAGAAGAATACTATTGTTAGTACGTACTTCTTACACACAGGTAAATATATTGAAAATAAAAATTTTGGGTTTGTTTGGGTTAGGTTTATATATATTTATTTATATGTAATTTATAAATAATTAAAGCAATTATTACGTGTAACTGGATAAAGTTAAATCAACAAGACTATTACAGGTAAATAGCTTATTTCTTTCCGTTTCATTTGACATACCATTTATTAAAAAACAACCACCAGGAGACGAGATAACAATTTTTAAAAATTTTATCGGTAACGTTATGTCGGTAACCAGGCATGTGGCGCCATCTCGCGTTTGCGGCCTTTTTCGCAGTTTCGCGCACCACCAAAACCGAATTCCTGGATTACATCGTTAATTTAAACAAATGCGTTTTTCTCGGCTTCTAGTGAGTATTTCTTAACCGGGCTTGTCTTAAATTAAAGATACGGACCGTAGCTATATTCCCCAACAGTTGCAACAATATGGCACTTGCGGTTTAAAAGTTATTAACAATTGAAAAATCGGCAAAAATGCACTACGGGTTACTGCAATTATCTCGGCTTCTGGAGGTGCTAGATCAATGATCGAGTGCTCAAAATGAAGGAAAAGGATGCCGCTACACGGCAATAAACGATTTACAAATACTGCGTGCGCTGTTTATTTTTTATAAACATTTTAACAATTCGTTTGAGAATTGCACCGAAACGATACACGAGGGCCGTTCCGAAAGTGGAGTAGATTGATCCTTGAGTCGAGAGCTTTAATTTGAGAGGTCGTTGATTAAAATCGGCCCAGTAGAAGCCGAGATAATTGAATTTGTTTAAAGAAATTAAAAACAAATGCGATTACTGCGACTTCCTGGCTAGGTAAATCAATGAACAGAGGATATCAATTAAAGCCAGAGGCATAGGCTACCATATCCAATAGGTGTGAACATTATTCCATGTGCAATTCATTTGTTACAAACAATTAAACAATTAAAATTGGTATTACGGCCAACTGCATCTAGTCACAGCACCGGGGTATTCTACCCCCTTAATGCGTGAAAATAAAAAGAGCAGTGGAATTCCTTTCATTGAAGATTTATTTAAAGTAGTTAACAAAGTTACAAAGTTGTTGCAATTTAAACATACAATGTAATACTTATAAACAATTCGTTTAGAACTACTTTTGCAATATATACTACAATTAAATCTTTATGCGATATGAAAAATACAATAAAAGTAAATCATTTCTGGTACCCTCTCGGTGCATCGTCAGTCGCGTAATCGTTGCAATTATTACTTACCCCGCGTTGATGATATAATACTTCTGGATTGTCGAATGCCGTTCCACTATTGATAAAACATTGTAGATCTCGGGTTTAGGATTTCCATGCGAAATAATATACTCGTGTCACATGTAGGACAACCTTTATTATTTAATACAGTACTAATTATAACATAATACTACGCATTATTACAATATCAGTATTATTATATTGGTTGTAAACCGAATTTTTTTAATGGTGTTTTTTGCGGCGTGGGTGCGGGCGTGCGTGCCGTTGA
The DNA here is from genome assembly GCA_963667235.1 of Nomada lathburiana. Taxonomy (NCBI): domain Eukaryota; kingdom Metazoa; phylum Arthropoda; class Insecta; order Hymenoptera; family Apidae; genus Nomada; species Nomada lathburiana. Next base: position 19,952,426 of record OY763899.1, on the reverse strand, counting down.
GTGCATGCGTGCGCATTTGTGTGTACAATATCCATTATATGATAAATTCATGTAAATAAACAAATAAATACATGTACACTTATTTATATTTATTCATTTACCTATTCGCAATATTCTACAGGTAGTGCATTACATGTACACGTATGTATGTATATATATATATGTATATGTATACATATATGATATTTACTATTATACCCTTGTAACATTACGCGGTACATGAACTCATTCTTACCCCTTATCACGTAAACTTAACCCGAATAGATATTAGTGTATATAGATATATACATATAGATATATATGTATAGATAGATATATATATTTATATATCATCAGGATGGTATAAATAATATTGTATTTCATAAAAGCACTTTTTGTTGCTTATAATATTATCGTTTTCTTCCCATTAATTATCGCATCGCTTTTCCTCCCCCATTATTTTCAACTAACGCTCGTCCTCCCCCTCGTTTCCGCTACTATACACACAACCACCACCCCCGCAACGATATAGCGGTCTTGAACAGTGTTACGCTTCGTCCGGCATTCTTATTACCTCCGGAAGGAAAACTTAAGACACATTACGATCTACAGATATATCGATATTTGAACGCTAGACATTGCCTCGCGTTTCGTGATCGCTCTTAAATAACGCCCGTGAATCTTCGAAACGATCGATCTATCTTCACCTGCCCCCAACCCCCCATAATTCCACCACCGTCCCAAACCCCGTTTGCTTTCATGAGAAATTCCTTTCGTGCTTCGCTAAATACATTGTTCTTAGCGGTTGATTTTCTTTTCGTTCGTTCTTGTTTCGTTCAGCGCTATGCAAGTATGGTACTTTGGAAGACTATCTTAGCTCGCAATGTTCGCCTAATCCATGATCATTTAGTTCTATTGCACTCGATTGAGGAACGATCGATAATGTAGGAAGTAGACGTAACCCCAAAACTAAACAACAAGCCCAAAATCATGAATTGCGAGATTCTAAAGTCTCCCAACTTTGTCGAGCTGAGCAAGAAAACGCAAGTTATCAGAACTACAAAAACCTCTTGGCGAGGAAACCCCGGTGAGAGGGGTAAAGAAGTTAATAGAATCCACCGAGACTCGGGAGACTTTCCCCAACAGGACTCGTCATCGATATGGCCATGTCTGGCTCAGAATAAACCCTTCCATCGAAACCGAGAAGCAATGTTTCATGTGCTTCAGGTACGGCCACCTCCAAGCGGTGTGCAAGGCGGAATTTGGAAAATGATGAGTTTAAAGGAAAATCACATCAGCACTGCTCGAGGAAGGGACTGTTCCTCTCGTCGTGAAATGTGCTAAGGGACACGATTCTAGTCATCGAAATGGTTCGAATTTTCCATCAGAGAGGCTCTTAGTTGGGCAGGAAAATTTGAAAAATGCGCAGCCTTTAGTCGCCTCTCGTGTTCAGTCTCAAATTGAGGAGAAAATATCTCCTTGCTTACCAAAAATATCGTCACAAACTTGACAGTTAACTTTACTTCAACGAACGTATCCTTACAGCCTTATTTAATTTTTCATCTGAATTGTAACGCAATTGGATACCAAGTGGAATAAAAAAATAAAACTAATTATCGCTACTCTTATAATCACGTTGTTCGCAATAGTGTTTCTTTTTTATTCACGAAACTAACACCTTCAGTCGGCAACTGTGGCACTTGCTTTTGTAACTATTTTTGCAAGTACACTAAATCCTCGATGTACACTCGCAAGTCCTGTTTCATGTACGGTCCCTGGTCATCCTTTTCTGCGGTCATCAATGTCGGTAAAACAAGCGTGAGCTGTTGAGACATAACCGAAATTTCTAAGCGAGACTCGTGTCCCCTGTACGATTTAAGCTCGCAACTGGACCCGGAATCTGAGTTCACATCGAGGATTTACAGTACTAGGTTTCGCATCGAGATTAAAGAAAAGTGAACGAGAAGGTCGAAGCGCCCAAGCAGATATAATGACATCAATTGCACAATTATGGCGATAGAAATAAATTGTAATAGATTAAGTACACTGGCCGTCTTACATTGTTTGATTATTGTTCCCTGGTATATTGGCACTTGGTAGTCGCAACAAGGAGGGTAAAGTCAGAAACAAAACAGTAGCAAAATTTCTAAGGACGGTTTACCATTCGGATCGGTACTAAAAATCGCTGCAGAATACTCGAATCATGCCCCTTAAAAGAAATGAATTCACTAACACCAATCTTGACCGACAAATCATTTTCAGAGAGCAGAGAGAAATGCAGACACGGACAGCGTACATAATACCGATGTAAAAACGAATATAAGTATTTCCACAAAATTGTACAAGACTGCTGTGTACTGCGGCTTTCAGTAATACATAAACTGATTCCATATCTGTCAACGTTCATTTTCGGATAGTATTCTCAGCCAAGATCGATATCGGTGAATTTTCGTCGATAAAACAGTGTCGGTGATTTCAACCCAACCTATATCATATCGTTACGATTCCCATCTTTGCTCATGTCTTTCTTATGCAAGATTAATACACCGACTGGAGTACTCCGTTGGAATATTTTTAATGCTCGTGCAGTTTCGAGAAAAGAAAGTAGTAAAGCGCTGTTCAAGAACAGCTCGCAAGCCGTTTAGTGCTCCCTCAGGACCTGACCAAGCAATCAGCAGACCGCGCGCCGCGCTGATGGCAACCATGACAGCTCCGGTGCATTCAACGAGTCGAGTCACAGCTGCAAACGAATCTATACACTGAACATTTAGATGACACAGCTGGACCCGTCGCGTCTATCATGCAGTTGCACACGTATCTCTTTGATCTACTTGCACCGACTCGCTCGTTAAATTGGTTATAAGCTCTCCGTCCGTCAAGAAGTTTCACATCTGCACGATGTATGCATCAGTGGTACTGACGTAATGCACTGCGGCCCCATCGCTAGATAACGATGAAATACACGAATAAATCTTCCCCGTCACACTACTCCCTCGGCTTTGTATTGCGAGTTTGAGCAAAGAACATCGCGCCGCAGATATTTTGCTCTCGTTTCGCTCTTTGATTCCTTTCGCGAAACGGTTTACGCGGAGATAAATGTACGGGGTTTCCAAGGAGACAGTAGAATAGGGAGGAAATTGATCGTTTATCTGTCGCTCCTCAACGCGAAGAATGATCTTCAGAGAAACATTGATATGGAACACCGCAAAACTTTCACCGCTCGGGAAATAGTCTCTCACTTAAGGCGCTCGTGTCTCGACAAAGCGATTCCGCCATGTCTAATTGTAAGAATGTCTCAGCCTCGTAAGTAAGGCGCATTTATTCGTAAGCACTCGAGGTTGCTTTTAAACACGTCGTGATCCAATGACAATCTATCGTCTGTCATTTTGCTGTTGCTATAAATAAATAGATATACGTGGCTACCCTCATAGATACAGAGCCATTAGATTATCACCAAATAGTTGCGCAATTACAGTACACCGGTTTAGTTTTATACAACTACACTTTCATCTCGACTTTTTCTAATGAAAGAAGGCAAATTACGAGTTACTCTTTCTTCTCATACGTTGTACTTGCGGAGTGAGTTTGTACGTTCGCCGATGAATGTACGTTGAAATGCAAGATATTTCACGCAAAATTAGCTGATACTTGAAAAACAAAAAAATTACGATTTAAATCTCTTTACTCGATTCACAGATTCTCATGTTGTCTGTGAGCTTGTAAAAGCAAAAGTGCTACTTTATACCCTCACGCAGAGGTGTTCGTTAAATATGAAAGAAGATATTTGGGGTAGAAATAAATGGTACACGAATAACAAAGTTGCCTAAATACACTTCTATAAAACTGATTGTCGTAGAAATTTTTTAGCTTGAGTTTGGTAATGTGATCCGCCACATTGTCACTCGATATTTCCGTCGAAATATGTTTCTATCTAAATAGAATAGTATGCATCGCGAATGCATACACGACGTACTGATAAGATCCATCATTTTTCTGGACAGCATACACTTTTTATTCTAGTGCACTGAATCTGTAACAGCATACATTCTACCGATCTAAATAAAGGCTTCTGTTATACATATACGTATGCTTATACAGTTCCAATCCTTACACGCCAATGTTATAAAGAAGAATTACCTATCAAACGGGCCAATTATACGCAACAGAAGCGGCATTTGAAATAAGAATGGCCGTCGTAGTATCTCGCCGGACGATTTGCACTTTCTTCGTTCATTAATATCCTGACGTCGTGTCGCTGTTTCTTATACGATGCTAATCGGAATTATTCGTCGTAGTTTTCAAAGGTGATGATTGAAATTGTTATTGCTTTTCTAGAAGGCAATGAATGGTAAAGCTTGAAGAATGGTCTTACGTCGGTGTCTGAGTTGAGGATATTTGTGAATTTAAAACGGTGTTACCAATTTGTCGAGATCGCCACACTTAAAGCACATCGATCGTTCACCTGTCCTCTACACGATAGCGCCGTATACACCGTTCATGGGGGACTTTAGGCCCGACCAGAGAGGGACAGACTTATTGTTCGCAGACAAATCTCCGCTTGGGCAAATTAACATTTTCAACGCAACATGTATAAGTGTAAAATCAGTAAAAAAAAGAAACGCATGGTTGACGCAAAGGAATGCTTACCGATACTTAGAAGTGGCAGCGCGTACAGCATGCACAAGTGTGATTATCGATGTCATGGAATGCGATGAAGCGCCGATAAAATATTTCATTATTATACAACTGCGATACTGCGCACTGGGGTATAGTTTAAGGAACATGTATAGTGTAAAAGATGAACAAATAGGAAGAAAAATGAACGAAAATAATAAAAGACAAATAATTTACTTACGTTTTGTCTATAGGCATTTAAATGAAAATCAGAGTTCCGTGGATTTTGATACCTCAAATGTGAGCATACCGGGAGAACGACATATGAGATAAAAAAAAAAAAATCCGCCACTCCGCAACTGAAAAGATCGTGGAAATGACGAATATGCTGCAAAGATACGACGACGAATTGTACAAGGCCGATCGACGAAATTCGTATGAGGGAAATTGAAAAAAAAAGAAAAAACCTTGAGTTGATTTTAAATAACTTTATTTCTATCATCATCATAGTTATTAAAAAAAAAAAAAATGAGAGAACGCCCATGATCGGTCAATCGCTCGTTATTCGAATTCTCACTCAACGATTACATAATTAAGTAATTAAAGAAAGCAACCCAGAGACTTTTCCGAAATAAAGAAGAGAAAAAGAAAGTAAACATCTTAATATAAACATATATTAAATTCATACAATTATTAATATACATATGCATTTCATATATATATTTTGCTTCTTCCTTGTATATATAACATATATATTAATTAATACAATTAACTTCTACAGATTCAGATTAAAAATAAATAATAAATGAAAGAGAAGAAGAAAAAAAAAAACATGTTAATTTATCTCCAGACTTCTTATAGACGTGTGATACTTTTAATACCTTTATAATAATGAATTAACTAATCCATTAATTATTTTGCTTATTCGGTACGGTACTACATTTATAATCAATTAATACCTTCGCAGTGATTATCTAAAAATCCTGAAAAAAGCGTACACAATTGGGTTACATTTCATTCGGTTAAAAATAGTCTGCGTTTCAGAAAAAGAATATTCAAGAATGCAGGGTGATCAAAAAATAATGGTGCAAGAGACGATTATCGAAATCTTTGAGTGGAAAATAAAACGATCTCTCTAATTCCCCTGCCCCCCCGCCAATTCGTGTACGCACACGCGAATCGCAATACCTTGCCTCCCGAATCTTCTTCACTCCAAATCGCTGTTCAGAATAAGACAAGTCCACAAAATAATAAAAATCAATTAAAATAACAATCACTGTTCAATACACGTATACAGCACAACCGTTTCTGATAAAAGCACGTCGAAAAGAAAACAAAATGTTGAAAATGCGTCGCTGATAATCGCTTTGGAATGAGTAAGAGTGGTAAATCACGTTACTTTCAACTCAAAAATTTCTCAGTTTGCAGCCGTAGTGTGTGACAATTTCGTGCGTTTTCAATTGCTGTCGATATTTCGCGTTCCTCCTGCGACGAAGAGAAATCGCGATTCAGACTAATATTCCGTTCTATATATCCTAGGAAGGCCGCAGTTTTTCTCTTGTACTACAATCTTTAAAACACCCTGTGTACGTAGGAAAGTTAGTTCTAACGATAAGTAATATGCATATATACGTATACATATATTTTTGTGATATATGTACGTACATATATATACACATGTATTTCTTTTATATGCTACGTGTAATATATAATATATGTATACATGTGCACGTGTTGCACATGCGTATGAGATACACATACATGCATACCACGTGTTCCTCGCTCACGTGTCCACACATGTATGCACACGAACGAACGTATACGTATGCACGCATATATGAACGTGCATATATATATATATATGTATATATATATATGGTACATAACACGCACGCGTATGCGAATACGCGCACATTGTTCGTACATACATGTATACGTATAATAGGGTGTGCAATAATAAAGCTGAAAGTGCGATATGTAACCATTCCCGGACTCGAGTTACGCAAAAATTTCACCGAGGTAATTTCTGTTTTGCAAATAAGATTCATCGGTAACTGGAATGCACGAGCATTTCGAGGTCCAGCGGAGTTCGTCTAAAGAAAGATCGGTTCGCTTCGGGGGGGGGGAAACAATACATGTATACGCTGTTCACGAATATAAATGTTACTCCGGAACTAAGATAGGATAGAACAAACAAGGAATTCGTTAGTAAAACGTTCGAACTCGTTAGTACGGCGGCCTCTTGTGTACACCTTCCCGAACACCCTGTGTCATGTAAGAACACGTGCAGCGTAAGAGCCCGCCGAGCTGACAGACAATTGGCCGCGGACACAAACGTCTGCAAACAGTCCACGGACAAAGATCGTCCGGCATGTGTACCCGGCGTTTCCCATGGAAGTGGAAATGACAAGAGGCAGCGTCTGCGGGCAACGTCTATCAGCAACAGGCGAGGCCCAATGAATCGGCTTTAAGAATATTCATAGACGACGATAAGACAGGCAATAGGAAAAGAAAGTTCGTTTCAATCGAAACCTATGCGTCGCGGGCAACTGTATTACACATAGGTCACTTAACATAGGGGGCGCTATAGTGTACAGAACAGATCTATGCAGCGACCCGGCGAAGCACACGCTATTATGTTTATCCGTAGTACGTCACCCTTTCTCCCGTAACCCTTCGTTAAGTCGTATATCCATTTCTCTAGCCCGTGTTACTTTTCCCTACATACTTTCGTTCCCGTGCGTTGTATCACCTCTCGGGACAACCCCCGGTATTTGGCGAATCGAAGAGAAAGCCACCTCTAATTGATATCGAATACCGGCACGATCTTAGAAGCAACGGAGGATTAATTTTCGAAAGTCATCTTATTCTCAGCTGAGGAATCGTAATTGCTTTCTTGTACTATAATTTATGAGACACCCTGTACATGTTGAATCGTTTAACAAGCATATGTAAAACGTGTGAACGCCGCAAGGGCGTGCAATCTCTTCACCCACGAAGGACTGTTAATCCTTGTTCATCACATTCGACACACATACAGAGACGCAGGTAGAAAATGGGACAGGTTGATTTCGCGTTGCGTACGCATGCGCGTGACGCGTAAAACCTTTTCTCGAGTAGAAAAAGTCGAGGCTTCTTTTGAAAATTTGTCTTTCAAACTAACCCAGCGCCTTATTTAAACCCTAATTCTTTTACAGTTAATGATTTATATACCCTAAAACAGCTATATATTCAATATTTATTATCACAACAAATATCTTTCCGCTAGTTTGAGGAAGCTTTTCGCCCTTTGATTCAATTTGATATATATATATATGTATATATATATAGTATATATATATAATGTGTGTGTGTATATATATAATATAATATGTAGTATGCATGTATTTGTGTATATACGTATGTATGAACAATATGGATGTAGTGTGTGTGTACTTAATACACGCGACATTCAATTACCCTACTCTCTTCCACTCTGAATTCTTTCTGGTCCTTTTTCTCTCCCTCTGGCAAGAAACACACGATTGCATCGTTTCCAAAGCTTCTCGAACAGTGTATTGCTTTTTAAAATTGCAGTCATATATATATCAAACGGGATTCAGACACTTTCGTTAAAAATGTTAGCTTATAATCCAAAGGATGATCAATCTTCGGCGTAGATCGGACCCTGATATGTCAAACGTGCTTTTTTTTTGTTCTTTTCTTTGTTTTTTACTTCGAAAAATTATACGAGAAACACCAAGCAATACCACAGGCTAAAATTAAAATATTCTGATTCGCAATTGTTCCATACCCTTTTCTTTACGCGAAACCACCTACCCACCTCAAACTCGACTTGCAAGTGACCTTTGGATCCTCGAAAATTCCAAATGTTGGATTTTGTAACAATGCTGATTTATAGGGAGCCTGAAATTTCGTTGCTCTTTTTGAGCGGAATAAAATGGCTGCAGCAGGCATTGTGTTAAAAAATTTCCAAATAGAACCAAATATACGTGTGAAACCCTAGTGGACAGTGGAACACATACGTGGAACTTCGACAATGTAATATAATATTTAGAAGTCCGCACACCTGAAGAAAATGGAAGCTTCATCGATTTGGAGTCCGAAACGAGATCGGCGAAGTACTGATCAAGCACTGATCGATCATAAAAAGCCATCGACAAAGGTAACGAAAATTCGGTGTTTCGGGTCTAACAGCGAGGGTCGAAATGTCCTGAGAAGGGCACGTTGCGATGCGCCATCTAGCGTTCAATGCACACCTAGGCTACAGTGTCTCTGAGACAAGCGCGGATTATGCTTTCGCCTGGACTATCCCAGCACAGCCAATGGCGATTTTGGAAAAGTAGGCCGTGATACCCGGTGGAAGTAGACGCTGAAGCGTGTCAAGAAAGATCTCGATTAACTCGGCCTCGTCCGAAGAAAAACTGCGACTCTGAACCTGTTCGAACTCCGCTAAACTATGATCGACCATGTCACACAGCCTTGGTGCGATCGATTTTTTAAATTCGCTGCGATGAACTGATCTGCGAGAACGTCCTCACATTCGGAGGCGCGCAAGATTGAAACAATTACGTCATCGGCGATAATTACTGATCGAAGAAAAAGGAACCAGAGAAAATTCATTAGTGAAAAATGCTTGAACAACATTTAAGTAGAAGGTGAACGCGACATTCCTCAGAACCATCGTTTATATATCAACTTTCGTCATCGTCACCGTTGTCAACGTCCTGGTCGTAATTGTAATCGTAATCACGGTTATTAATCTAACACCCCCATCTCCATCCCACGCACGCACAATAATTTGTCCCAAGCATTTGGAATCTTACCCTAAGTTTTCCTCCGTCAGAGTCTCGTTAGAATGCTACGCTACTTGTGAATATATCTCTCAATACCGTTAGACAATGAAAACCGCAAAATTGTTAATTAACTATCATTATGTCTATCATTTTTCGTACCGTTTCTCTATATTTAATTGTTATCCGCGTCATATCGCAATCTTAATGAACAAGTACGATCATCATTATTGTGTAATACCTATCATTTATGTGTCCTTACAACGATATTGTTAGTTATCATTAATCTGTTTAAAACTAATTAATTTTTCACTTTTGTTAGGAATAGAGGTTACTCGCGAATTAGTCCACTTTGTTGCATTAATCAGTAGTCATTTTTTTTTTTTTGTTACACAGTAATTAATAATCACCTTATCGATTAGTCTCCCCTCCAAAATGCTTCCTTATAATGCATATTAATATAATAAAGTATAATCGCGTGCGAGCGCGCGCACGTCTATATGACCCGTGTGTGTGTGTGTGTGTCTGATTAGTGAGTATGGAGTGTGACGTAAGCAATATATATGTATATATATATATATAATTCACTTATCGAGTGTAGATAATATAGAGGTAATATATCCTTAAAAGTCTGTTCGTTTACTTTATATGTAATCTTTTAATTATTAATTAAATAATCTAATGTGTAACCTGGGTGTGTGTGTGCGCACGCGCGCGCGCGCATGCTCGCTCGACTCGTACGTGCGTGCCTGCGTGTGTCCCCCAGTATTTTACCGTTACTATTTTATTCCCCTACCTAATATGTCGTTTACGTGTCAATAGATTAAGGTTACAAAGTTCAACGTTTCTTCCCCCAGATCCCCCAATTTCCCCCGGTATCCCCCGTTCTAGTAACTTTCGGGATGCTGTGTTCCCTTTCAAAGCGTGTGCACAAGGGGTCCTTCCCTAAATCTAAATTAATAACATGACACTAACACCTCCCGTAAATTTTTTTTTCCTTTTTCTTGTTTTTCTTTTGTTTTTTTTTTTTGGTTTTCACATTTCCTACGTTTTCCCTTCACATCATCGAAACTCCTTCTCGACGGATAATCACGAAACCGGTGCATGGCACGCCATTTCACGAATGGTCCTGGCTTGTTTAAAAAAAAATAATCGCGAGAGGGGAAAGAGAGAGCGAGAGCGAGAGAGGTTATCATCCTGTTCGTCCACGAACTTTCCTAACGTATAAATTAACACGACAAACTAAATTAATTAGACGATAAATGTGCGTAAAGGCTTCGTTAAAATTTCACAACGCCCGCCCCTGGCCACCTCCCCCTTCCTCCCCGCTACGTAATAAGTTGAAAAATATCATCTATAGATTGTACATTCGTTTGAATTATTTGGCCCTGATCACTTCCTTATGTACATAATAATTAGTTAAATTTCATCTGTATGCTCGGAATTTCACATTCGTCACGATTAAACAACTAATAAATAACATTTATGAACAACATTGAAAATCATCTTACGTTGTTAATTCTTAGAAATGACGAAAACGCCCCGTGTAACGACCAGATGCGGATCAACTCTGTTATTTTTTTTTTTTTACTTTTCTTTTCTTTTCTTTTCTTTTCTTTAGGCTTAGGTTATCATAGTTTTTCGCTTTTCGCAAATCCCCTTCGAGATTAGGTTCGAAGTACGACACTGACGTGTTAATTTGAATTGAGGTTCTAAACAGAAAAGTATCGCATGGAACACGATTTTGAGCATTCTCTGGAACTTTACAAATTAGCTATCCGAAATTTATCGTTAACGTTTGAAAATAATCTTCGTAACAGCGGCAATGTTTTTTCTCTCTCTCTGTTTTATCGAATTAAAACGAAAGCTTCGTTTGAATACGAGTGTTACGTTCGACTAAAATTTGTTTCCCTCGAAGCTCTTTTTTTAAAACTATGTATTTACAGACACTGCAACTTTAACAGTCCATCACACGAAACTTTTTGCAACCTCTGCTTGGCACACTTTTCGGTATCGCTGAATTTCAGTCGAACGCCTCTTTTTTTCTTTTATGTTTTTTTAGTTTGTTTTTTTTTTAAATGTTTTTTTTCCCCTAAATCAATGTAGAATGTTTAGAAGTAAGTCTTCGATTTCTTTGATGTTCCTTATCATCGAACGAAAAGTCTTTGAATCGTTTGAAATTCTTGGAAAAATCCGACTTAAGCAAAAGAAAATCAATTACACATACACGCGCATATGTGCATATATATATATATATATACATGATACAACCCTAAACAATAATTCAAACAACCAACAAAATCTTTGGGAAATTGTTTATGTCAAATAGTTAACCGTGTAATCTCACGCGTTTTCCAATAATTCGAGAAAGAGTCATTTCCTTTTTTCGTCGTTTCCAGCGAGGTGCGTAAGACTTAGAAAATAAAATGAAAATGTACGAAGAAAGACGAGAAAGCAGTAAAAGGTTCGTCCAGACTTGCGGACAATTGTCCCCAGATAATGTCCGTTAGTGTGAACTGTGCTTAATGTTAGCTTTACATTTAATATTCGAGATAAAAGTAACAGCCGACTTAACTTTCGAATGTTGATTCGGTTTCTTAAGCACATTTCGTTTATATTTCCTGCAGAAATACAAGAAACTGTAGGAGTCTTACAAAGAAAGAAGAAGAAGAAGAAAAAGAAAATGAAGAAGACGAAGAAGAAGAGGAAGAGGACATAGCAGTAGACGATGAAGAAGAACAGTAATTAAAATTTGAACACACGCATTCGCGATTTTCCTATAATACTGTATCACAATTAAAAACAAATCAGACTATAAAGATAACTATAAAGATATATTACTAATATAATTGCAACGCAATGAGCATAGGTATGCGAAACTTTAAATATTTAAAAGATTAATTAGAGGGAAAAAGGTTTATAACGGTGTCTAATAATATTATTTAACTCTGTTAATATTGCATTACACCTACAAATTGTCCTTTACATATTATTTAACAAAAATGTCAGACATAAAACTATTTTATTCATGTAGCTGTTTATTTCATCTCACCGGCGTCGTCTCTACTCTTTGCCATTAGACATTGTATATATATATATATTTATATACGTAAAACTATGTAAAATATATCTAAAACTTTGTATCGTTAAATTTAGCGACTTGAAAAAAAGGAGAAAAAAAAATCAAATTTACAATTCATCAGCGTAATATTCATAATAATAATATTAATAATAATAATAATAATCATAAGTTCAATATTGTTAAAACGTTATGCATTTAAAATACAAGGGAACATAGAAATTAATCGTTAAATATGTATTTCCATCGATATTGTTTTTTTTTTTGTCCTTTTCAGATAAATTAAAGTATACGCTTTAATTTATGTACGATATATTCAGCTAGGTCTCCCCCACTAATAGACGTATTCGTTATATGCATTTCAAGCTATCGAGCCCTGACTAAATTGATACTGTTAGTATATAGTTAGAATGTTTGTTCCGTATTCTCGTCGTCAATTATCATCATTCTCATAATCATCGTCAAATTAACAATGGCACATGCCCCCAAATGCACACGCATGTATACCTATGAAAAAGAGGAAAAAAAACGATACATCCCGAAAGAGAGGCAAGTATGCATATGTGTACGTTTTTCTACTGGCACGTGTGTGCACGTATGCGCTTTTTAACATACGTAACCCGCAAACGCACCGATTGCGCACTCATACCGACGTATGCACAGAGGACAAACCCTAACGCACGGTTCCATAGGAGTGTGGTCTCTTCGTACCGCATGCGACAGAGTAGCATGGATGCGCAAAGTAAGCGTACTAGAATTCGTATATTTATCGTACAATCACCGAGGTGTACACCCCACACACGCACGATGATTGGTAAAAATCTATGATTATTGGCTGCATTCCTTTAAAACCTCTGCTGCTGCTCCTTTTCGGTTTTCTAGCCGTTCTTACGCGTACGTTCAATTTAACCCGGGGCAAACTAATCAGGAATTTCTAACGTTTACCCACCCCTTCGAATCCAATATTCCACATGTTTCTCGCTAGGCACAGCCAAGAATTTGAAATGTCAAGGGAAAGAACATACGTTTGGTGGTCATCGTCGAGTACCAGCAACGAGGCTGTAACCTCGGAACGACCGATGTTGATCGAGTTGGCCGTTTCTTTTGTTGCTTTTCGTTTTTGGAGCCAACGCACGAAGGTACAGTGGGACCTCGATTAACCGGCTTGATCCGGGAACAGGGGCAAACGGGTAATCGAGACCTGGTGGCAAAAACGTTCGCGAACACGCGTCGCGCACAATTGCGCGTGAGAATATAAATATATCTACGTACAGCTCCACATGTTTCTTTTATCTTGGTAAGTTCGCATGCACGGGTGCTCCAGAGTAATCGCGACTCGGTTAATCTTAGTCCAACTGTGGTTAAAATTTGGCGATAGGACAGTTCGTTTGTTTTTCTTGGCCCGAGCAATTGGTTTTATGCTGGAAAGCCAGAACGAATTTTTATTGTTAACAAAGGAAAATGGAACCCCTCTAAAATGTCCTAAAATAGTGAAATTGCATCGAACCTCCTAGAATATTCAACGCCGACATTAAAATTATCGCAGTTTTATTATCATAAAATCGAATGCTACTTAACACCAATATATCACATTAGAGCCTGACAAGAGAAATAAATATTAAAACAGATTGCTCCTTCGCGGTGATTTAAAAAAAGAACACAGACAATAAGGCCAACAAAAAAAGTACATACGCATACGTGTAACAAACAGAGAGAGAGAGAGAGAAGGTAAGCGAGACAAAGTAGGAGACACTGAAGTAGTGACAGTGAGCAATTTAAGGGAGTCCGAGACTCCAATCACAAGGAGCAAAGTCGAATGGAGAGATTATTAAGGAACACGTAATTTTTGTCGCATGCGCACAAGAAAATTGTGTTGTTGCATCGCTGATTGACCTTAAACATGCTATAGTTCTAGTATCTCAAAGTACGTTTCCTTTTCGTGAAATAATAATTAACGACACCGAGGAAAGTCATCATTATCATTATAATTACTTGCGATTTCCTTCGCCCATTCGCACTGTCATCGATGATATGTATTAAAAACAAAAAGAAACTTCCTTTTTTTTATATATATATATGTATATATATATATATATAGTTATATATAGCCTGTGTTACTGAAATTTATTGTACTCGTTAGATAACGCCCGAATGGTAAAGTATATAAAAATATTTGGTAATAAGTCTAGGAAATTTGTCTTCAAAAACACGACGGACAGAACACCGAAGTAGGCTTAATCAATCATCTTAATGCCCCGTTTTCTGGAACGCGTTCAACTATTTCGCATTGATATACGAGAGGAAATCGGGACAAATTTGTCTTCCATGTGTGTTTGTCTTTTCGGGGAAAGAAAGCGAAGATCGCCTCTGAGGAAGCCCACCCCCATGGCGGGCCGTTCGGAGGAGTTTTACGAAGTTTGCTTAAGCTTGCCGCGCAGTTCTATGCGCGTTATTCGTCCCCAGTGTCGCGAACACTCCGAGCTTATATGCACTGTTGTATTGTATTTCGTTTTAACCTAGCCCGTGCTTCGGAGCCCCCACTGTCGCCCCTCAGCTCGAGACAAAAGGGCAATGGATTGTTTCCTTATGTGCTTCCCCTCTATCCCAGACGAGAATAAAAACAGAATAAGACATTGCTGTTGGAAGTACCGGCGCTCGCGTAAATTCAGTTTACCGTCCTGCGATCCATAAGGATTCTGTTCCAATATCGAACGCAAACTAGGTACATTGATTATGTTTAGAACGCCCTCAGACCTGTATATTCGTACGCATTGTCAATAACAATTGTTCATTCAATATTGTGTTAATACTATCACTAGCGATCCTTATACGAGCGCTACATTACTACCGAACATTAAAAACTAGCGTTTTATACCGCGACGACAATTCTTGTAGCCACAAGGTATTATATATGTATGTATGTATGTGTGTGTATATATATATATATATCATCATCATCATCATCATCGCTGTTGCTTATCAATGTTACTCACAACTAAATATAAATTGCAATTAATTTAAATATTCGAATATTCACTACTATCGTCGCCTTTTTACTATTACCGTCTTCTTGATGATCACTCGTTTTGCTTTTACGGATTATTGATCATTAAATATAATAATCAGTAACAATTATGTTCGTTTACAATTGTATCATTTGCACTATTATTAACTCCTTATAATCTTATCGTCGTTAATTCTACTCCGTTCACAGTATCGTGAGTACTGCTGCTGGCGTTTCCCGCTATCACTACCACTACTATTATTATTATTAATATTATTGTTGTTTATTATTATTACTATTAATATTATTATTATTATTATTATTTACCGTTACTGCTATCACTATCTGTGCCAAAGCAGTAACACTGACACGATAACAGGTAGTGATAATAACGATAGCAGAAATTAACAGCACCAACACTTATTCTATTATTCTTTAATATTAATCATCAGTAATCGTAGTTGTAGCACTAATAATATTTGCGACCATGATAATAGTAACAATAATGGCAATGACCCGCTATTATCGTAAATAATGAGTAACGATAACGAGACAGCGGCCCGCCGCGAACGGAGGGACAGAGAGGATCATCTCCCGCTGGTCCAGTCGTGAGCATCGATTACTATGCGGTATTAGCAGGCATTTAGAATAAGGTGGAATAATAATAGCAGCAACGTCAGGGTGATTTGGCGTTAGCGAACGGCAAAAGTAGCAGAGGTATTGACAGGGCAGACGTAAAAGTAGCGATTCGTTATCGACGTAGATGTCAATTGAAGATGTGATCGCGAGCGCAGCAGCAACAATAATAATCGACAGCGTGCCCCCGGGTCGTGTATGTGCGCGGCAACGATAGTTATTAAACGATGATGATCGTAGTAGCAGCAAGAGGAGTAATAAGAATAGTGGTAACACTATTATTACTCTATTATCACATTAAACAATATTGCCACTATTACTATCATTTGTCAACGCCACTACTACTGTTGCAACTCCTATCGCTATTATTGTCATTGCCCTCCGGCCTTAAACCTCGCTGGCAATGCAATTTATACTCCTGTTTTCATTTCGTTTCTTTTTATTTATTAATACCGCTACCTTATTATTGTCGCCGCTGCCGCTAATGATAGTAACCGCGTAGCGTGCTTGTCGATAGGGCTAAATTTACATTCTAATTCATCATCATCCCCATTAATGCATAAATTGTCCATCGAATTATTATCATTACGGCTATTGTTGTTGCTGTTACTAGGATGGTACAAATGTTCTAGCTGTTATTGTTATTATTTTCATCATTATCATTATCATTATCATCGTTATTATTACCAGCACTATGATTATTATTTACAATTATTATTGTTTGTAATTCAATGGTTCGAAAGAACCTGAGGTATTTGAATAGAAGCTTAGTATTAGGCAGCTTTTTTTCAAGCATTAGGATACAAAGTTTATAAATTATATTATTGAAATACTTGAAGTCACTCTAAATTCGATTAAGCACTTACACTTGGATATGATTTACATAGGAATTTGAGTTGCAGAAAACTGAATACCTCGCTTTAAATGTTAACTAGTCTTCGGGTTTCAATTAAAAGTAAAGGGAAAAAAAAAACAAAAAAACAGAATGAGCTAAAGAGTATGCACCTTTTATCTTTTAATGGCGGTCATAAAAAAAAAAAAAAAGGAATGTAGATCCATTTTTTTCTTTCTTTCTTTCTTTTTGTTTTTAACTACTTTCGTTGGAATAAGATAGTAACAACAATTCGCACTTTCCTTCGGGCCGTGGCGTAACGCGCTTAACGATCATTTGTCTTTTTTTCCTTTATCTTCCTCCAACCCCTACCCCTTTTAAGGGACAATTTTACGCCATTCAACGTACGTTTTAGGCTGTAGCGTTGTCGGTTGCCAACATTTATTACCCCTCTCTAATAATCTGTTTAATAAGCGAAGATGCTCTTGCATGAAGAGTTCCGGTCAATAATATATATGTGTACAAATATCGATAAACGTCTTCCAAAATTATTACAAAACGGGTACAGTCGAGGAGGTATACGCGCTGCTCGGTAATTTTTGCCCACATTTTTTCCTCCCAAATTACACCGTTCAAATGAAATGCTGCAGAGCAGAAGAAAAAAAAATCGTCGGCGCCGTTCAAGTTGTAGGCTGCGATACTTGCACAAGTATCGGTGAAAGACTCGTCCAAGGCTGGCAAAACAATGTCTACCGGGGCACACGGCAAGCCTCAAAAAAGCCGGCGAACGCCGCCGACAATTTAACGCGATAAAGAAACAGAATAATTCCCACTGAATATTCGTGTCAGTCTGTCTGTGCGACGATTACGCGTAACCGTGGTCTCGTCGTACGTTTTTACTTTCCTTACCAACGTCAGTAGTTAACAATTAGAAACGTTTTTCTAACATCGATTCTCTTTGGTTTACCAAACTTACTACTGGAAATTTCTTTGTATTTTAAGTCCCCCCCCCCCCCCCCCCCCATTCACGTTTACACGCCTATCGGTAAACGGTGTGTAAAGTCATCAAGTCTTATAACTTTCGAATAATCATATATAATTCTAACGTATTCGCTCTTTCAAACTTTTGATTCTTTATATATATATATATATATTTTTTTTTTGTGTGTTAAGAATTAAACCCCCGTTCGCAGGCAGCTCCGAAAAATGAAATTCGCGGACCCATTTTGATCCCTCCACTTGGGTTTGTCCGTTGTTGAAGAGGTTTAAACGCCGTCCCTTTTTCAACCGTTTAAGAAAATCTACAAAAGTTTGATTACTTATCGTACCGTATGTTAGAGCTTCAGTGACTCGAAGATTCGTTTACTTTCAAATACTTCCCGTATATGTGCATACGATGCTCTGTGTATAATACGTGTACCGCATGTATATATATATATATATATACATATACGAGCGTAAAACTTAGAGAACACACGAAATGACTTAAATATCCGTGTAACAAACACGCGAAATGCTAAAAGGTCATGAAAAATCAAATCCCAGAAGATCCAGAGAATGGAAGGAAAAAAAAAAACGAAAACAAAAAAAACGCGAACGAAAATCTCAAGTCAGTATTTCAAATGCATCGACACTTGAGAGAAGAGTACCAGAGGAGTGACAGAGATAGAGAGGGAGAAGAGACAGAGATAGATGGACAGATAAATAGATAGAGAGAAAGTGAGATTGACGCTTGTCGTCCATACGCGATACACGTTACGGCAAGATCTGTTATCCGCTTAAACAGCAAATTATCGAGATAGTAACGTTAGCCTTGCGTCGAGGCAAGACCGAAGGTCTGAGGGCGTTGCGATGTTACTTCGGAACGTCAGAAGAAAATATTGTGCAGTGAATAAACACCCTTTCTTCCCCCCCCCACCAAATCGGTATGGTTATATATCAGTTCATTCAGGTACCTTTGACGCTGAAAACATACACATACACACACACGCGCGCGCGAACAGGTCCATTCCCTTGCACGCGGGGCACAGGCATGCACATACACGACCACACACGTGTGCAGTTGCGCGCGCGAGCGCGCGCACGCAACAGAGGGACAAAGGGGTCCGGGCTTTTTCGTGCCCAGCCCCCACCCCCCGTTCTACAATCGAACCTCCTCCCAATGGTCCAGTCAAAAAAGCTTCGATCATTTATTATCATCAACGTCCGTCTTCGTCCTATCGAATTTTCGTGATTAATTTCTCATAGGTGAAACACAGTGACGTAATACGATATCGATCGTTATCGATCGTGTAAGACACTTGTACACGATAGAGAACATAGTCCGGTGAAATTACACTTTAAACTTAAATGCAACGATTCGTCTCTTGTATATATTCTAAAAATTGGTCACACATTTTATATACAAATTCCAGCTACCGTAGTCTCTATGGGAATCTGAAGATAAACTAACAAACACGACAAATATCCGTTATATGGAGGTAAAGTTAAAAGCGTAATAAAAAGAAGCTGTTGCTCTCGTTGCAATCAACATTTCTTCTTTTCCGTCCTTTCCATTCTTAAGTTCTTTTAAATATCAGGTCTGGTCAGGCATCCGTAATAAGTATAGCGGACACGTTAATTGCACGCAACTGAAGCGAAAAAAAACAGATCCCCAAGGGGAATGCCAAATTTCCCGCGCGTCGTGAGTTACACCGCAGCCATTGAAATCGTTAAAAAAAATCTGTCTCCGATCCGTGCACATTTCGGCAATAAAACATCGATACACACTTCGCCGCCGTTTCCATGTTAAAATTAAAAACCGTTTTTCCATGCCGATACACACATACACAATACATTAATTTATGCCTCGCTTCGTTAAACCGCTAAAAATAATTCTACATAATTCGGACCCTTAATTCGTTAAAAAAAATCATCCCTACGACGGAACAGAATAAAAGTTTGGAAAGCTCGTCATTCAATGAAAAGGATAACTCACTGCTCGTGGGAAGCAAGAATTAAAAGTGCACGCGACCCATTTAGAAAGACGCTGCACACGTGCAACTGGGGGAGAAAAAAACAAAGTCGCATACGAACGAAGAAACGGTGAAAAGAAGTTCGCGTACGAGCCGAAACGCCTGAGCTCGTTCTTTTCGTGCCTCTCGCGGCCGATATATCAAATGTAACGTTTCGATATTTCCTACTTTATACAACTAATAGAATTTTCGTCACACGTAAGAGAGTAATACCTGTAGAAAGTTAATAACATAGCACGACAAACGTGTTACCGAACCCAAGTTAGTTACGCGTAACTATTGCAATACTTCGTCGAATTGAAAATCGTACATAAACGGATGATACGAAGAGATAATATGTTACGCAACGGTGCCTCTGTCTCGAGGCACTTACCCATAAGCGTGGTTCGAAACTGTTACGGAAAAGGAAATCGAAACTTCCGGAACAAATAGATTTTACATCACCGTGTGTAACTGTGAAAGACCTTTCGCCCGAAAATTCGAGATCATTTCCGAAATTTTGTTCGCAAGACATCTTGGTTTTTTTTTTGTTTTTTTTCATCTTTACGTCTAGGGTCTCAGTTTCAACTTTCAACTAAATACTCCACCCCAACAACCCTTTTTCTAGTAGCAACCAATTGGGAAGTGGTATTAGTTTTTCTCCTAGATATCATTCAGTTTTACAAAAGGCAGAGAGACAGAAAGAGATAGATAGATAGACAGAGAAAGGAGAGACACGCACCACACGCACGCACGCACACGCACACACAGATAGGCAGACACAGACAAAGATAGCTAGAGAAAACACATCGAATTACCATATTCGTTATAACTCTATAATTAGTAAATGGTAAAGAGACACGCTGGACATTGGCACGACGGGTGGCATTTAGATTTAATATAGAATAAAATTTACGTTATTGCGATAACATTTGGTATCGTTTTTGTTGTCGTCGCAAGAACTCGGACCCCGCTCTATCTTTTTTTTTGTTTTTTTTTTTTGCTTTTAATCCCTCGAAAGGTTTTTCTGGGCATGTCACGATAGAGAATCGATTTTTTCGTTCGAACAATGCCTCTGAAAAAAAGTTCGCGCAAAAACACAAGGAAACACGATTCCGCTGCGCGTTCAATGCAATTTAAGTAGCGTTCGTCCCAACCCCCCCAAAAAAGAGCGATAAATTGTGATTTAGACCTTAAAAATCGTAACGACCTTTTTTCCCGTTTGTTAAAATCGATATCTATTGGAAGTTCGATATCCGTTGAAATTTTGAATCGCTATAGTTCGATACACCGTATTAATGTCGTTGATTTTTCTTTGTATTTTCTTTGTTTTTCTTCTTTTCGTCACCGTTGCACGTGAAACGATAAGAAAGTCACACCAAAAAGTCGATTCTATATCAACGTTGCTAATGGAAGAGGTATATATATATATAATATATAGCCCGAAGCATCGACGCGGATCCTCGCTTTAGTTTCTTTAAGAGGTAACATTTCTTCTCTTTTTTTTTTCTTTTCTTTTTTTTTTCTTCATTCATACCTTATTATTCATTCTTTCTGTTTGTTTTGTTTGTTTTTTTTTATGTGTTTTGTTTTGATTAGATTGGTACAGTCTACGTTTGATACGCATCGCAGTCTCGATTAAAGGAAACTGTTCAGAGCAAAAAAGTGGAACACTCGTGAGACCATCGATCATCGTAAATTTACTTTCTTACACGCGCATTCTTAAGAAAGATCTATATAAGCAGCCGACGTATCATATCTTTTCAAAGCTAATGGGGGCTGCGCGTTTCATGCGCATGTCTAGAACTTTCCTAACAGTTTTTTTTTGTGCTCCAATTCCCAAAATACGCGTAAGGAGTTAAAATTCGTAGTTATCTCTAAGAAATTATCTGCATGCCGATGTTTTAATATGAATTATATTCGCGCTTAACCGGTCCCCGCGTGTTACCTATACACATATCCCGTTCCGGATCGAAGTATTAAAAATCGTAACACGCGTCGGTGTAATACTCGAGATGCGCTCTGAATTACCGACGCGGTCGTCGACATTATTGGCAGATGACACGTGAACGGCACCACATTTTTACAAACTATATAAAACAAATAAACGAACAAATAACGTTGCTGCGTAAAACAGTTGCCAATAATGTGTCGATACGAGAGAGAGAGAAAAAAAAAACAAAAAAAAAACAGTTCAACGGAGTCCGAAAATATCGAAAATAATGTATATCTATAACGAATCGTATATATAGGGTGTAACCGCTTCGTTTAACTGCGTCATAAAACACGCGCGCGCTGCAATATAATTGAATATATTAAAACATCGTAGAATGTAGCATACCGAAGGTCAACTTAATTAAACACTGGAACATACTGATAATACACATTTCTGTATGCACAGAATGATTAAGCGGAAACGTATGTTAAGGAAAACGCGGCCTGCACAGGAAGAATACTAAAAGGCTCGTCCAGACCGGCAGACAATTGTCCGCGTGGGACAAGCTGTGCGCGCGGTTAAAATACGTGTCCTGCGGAATAGTCCGCGGACTTTCTTCGCCCTCGAGGGACAGGTGTCCGCGGACAATGTCTGTTAGCGCAAGACGAGGCTTAAATGGATAACTGAAAATCGTCGTAAAACGTGCCTATCGTATATATGGTGGTGCGCACTGTGTACACACATACGCGCAATGTTGGTTTGTCTGGTGAAATTAGTATTATTCTAAAAATACGAGAGACTTGCAACACAAGCAATATTACAACGAGAATACTAATTTTTCATTTGAGACGGCGCACGGTGTACGCCTAATAACAGCGGCTGCCCGTCGTCATCATCATCATTATCATCATCAATCATTATTATTATTAAACGTACACGTGGCGCCATTGAGAAAAATAAAGAAGAGCACGGCGCACACCAAAAGCCTTGAAATTCATGATATACACCCACTCCCCTGTCCCCCGTCATACATCATCCCCGAACACCACCCACGAATTGAAGAATCTTCCGTCGAGAGAGAAAAAAAAATGAGTTCAAATCAGATCCCTGTTTGCCGCCGACAATTCAGACGGCACTGATTTTAAGTAACTTCATCGCGCGAGAACAGGCTTGTCTGACAATGCGGAATATAATTGACGTATCGTGAAGTAGAAGGCTTGGTCGTCGCACGAGTGACACCGCTCCTCCGTGCGGCACTCTACATCGACTCACCTCCCAGAAGGTCTCCGGGTAAGTACGAGTTCAGAGAACTGGGCGTAGCACGTTGCTGATCGTTGCTGTCGATGCCAGTGTTGCTCCACAGGGAATTACTGCTTGGCGGGGCACCCCACAGCTGGCTGGAACTGCCGCCCCATGTGTCTGGCGGTGGGCCAGTTTTGTTCGATGGCCGCAGGCCCCAACCTGCTCCCGCTGTCGCCCCAGCTTGCTGCTGACCTCCGTGACTGAGCTGTTGCAGCAGAGTGTGTACCTCGCTGTCTGCTGGGGACTCGGCGAAGATCGTCGTGTTGCCCAGGACGCAATTGTTCAGTGCACCTTGTGCCTGCAAAACAGTGTTGACACATTTGTTTCCCCCATTAATACCTGTCGCTTTCGTTGATATTCACTTGCAAAGAGAGAACAACTTTGCGTGCAAGAATATTTCCAGTGTCCAATCGAAGGGGTTAAAGCAATAAGGAAGATGCCCAAAGGATACTGACCTTAATAGCCTCATCTCTTGACGAATATTTGGTTAAAGCAATTCCATGGTTAAGGTATAATCGGAAGTCTTGAACAGGACCGTGTTGCATGCAGAGAGTCTTCAAAGTAGAACCGTCGATCTGAGGCGTCAGATTCTTAAGTAGTAGCCAGGTGGAAACCCAAGTGGCGTTTGTGCTCGATTGAAAGCCCCATGAACTGGAGGATCTGCCGACTGTTCCGAAACCTGCCCAGCCGTTGCTCGTATTTCCCGTGGTTTTGCTGCTTAAGCCCGGTGGTGGACCACGAACCTTGCTCATCGGTGCTCCCCAGAGCTCAGAAGTAACCGCAGTCGGCGGTGGAGCAGATTCACCCCAAGTATTCTTCGAGCTGAAACATAGTAACGTTTTTTTTTTTTTTTGAAGTTATCGTAAAACGTAAAAGTAAGAAAATATTGAAAGGTCGCAAACGGAACGGCAATGCTAAGTAAGTTAGGCGCAGTAAAAAATAATAGAAGTTCGAAACTGGCAGCATTCTTACCTAGTGAATGCGCTTGGAGTAGTGGCTGGCGGATTAAATGTCCACGTAGAGTTACTCAAGCTTGGTATTGACGTATCAGGGTTAGTAGGTTGTTGCGGTGGCGGCGAAGTCTTGCTGCTTGACGAGAAAATGGCGTCCGGATCCTTGATCGTTGCTAAAGAAAGCGGCGAACGAACGATTGAGCCTGGAGTAATGCTTGGATCATCCTCGATGCTCTTCATCTGCGTACCCTAAAATGAAATGAAATATAGGTGGACCCGAATAAATACCACGATTTGGATATTATACATTTTTTCCTTGCGTGTGTGCAAAACTTTAAACGATCGACCGTATAATTAGTTCGCAGGTAACCCTTAATTACCCAGGTGTTCCTAAAAACAAGAGCAGCATTAAACAATTCACCCAACAGTTTCGTCGGAATGCAATGGGACCGACTAGAAAGTTCAACGAAGCGTATTTTGTGATCCTCGTAATTATCCATCACTGTACCTCTACTTACAGCATGCCATCTGTAGTATTCTTTTTATATCTATTCTTTATACCGTTCCCAACGAACACTAAAACATTTGACGCTTGCTACCGTGAACTGCAAAACTCTATTTTAAATAACACATTTACGAATAGTCAGACGGACGCAAACGTGTAGAAAAATTGCCTTCCGGTAGGAAGTACGATATTGGAAATGGATTACCTTCCATGGCTTGCCAGGCTCGAATTCAGGTACAAGATCGGTGAAAGCAGCGGCCCCAGCAGCTGCACCAGTCGGCTGCCAATCCTTGCCGTCAGTGGAGTCCGTGTTGCCGGGGTCAGGCCATCCGCTCTCGCCAAGTCTGGTGGACCATGTACCATCTCCTTGACCCAACAAAGGATTCATGTTAGGACTACTGTGTGATCGTGTTAAACCAGCTGGTGTAGATGCCGGCTTACTGGTTGTTCCTGGTGCCCGCGAGAACTCGTTTGAAACATCCTTGTCCAGAGAAGGCAACTTCCACTGGTTCAGTCTTGATTGTTGCTGACTCTGAAAATAAACACGTTAACGGTTTCGATACTTCCGTAAAAGCGCCACGCTGCCGAATTTCAAGAACATATACGCAATATCACTTTTAATGCTTAGCAACGCAAAGTACGATTTCGATATTGCACAACTGGATTAACACGTTGGCTGCGGGATCGATACATCTATCGATCAGAACCTTTGTTGCCATTTATTGTCCCCGCAGTCAGCAGTGTTAGAAATTCCTTTGACGCCTCTTTCGAAACTGAACGTACAATGTACTTGCCCAGTTATTTCTGTATTTGTCAAGAATATTTCTCGTCGTTTTATTTTTCTATATATATATATATACACACAGTAGAACTTCGATTAACCGGGTGGTGTTCAATCGCAGTCTCGATTATCCGACGTCCGCTAATTGATTAATACTGTATATCAATACATTTGTAAGCAATACAAAGTTTATTCTCTGAAATTCTTCTGTGCGCGTGAACTCGTTTCATATTGCACAATTTACCTCGAGCTCCAAGGTGCAAAAATTGCAAAACCGTATGTTTAACGAAGGTGGGCTCGAATTTCATCGTTGTTTACAAAATATTACGACTCATGGTTCAGGAAGATCAAATACTGTGCTCAGAAATCAAGAAAATTGTCTACCTGCAGTTAACGTTACGCTCTAAAAACATATGTTTGAAGAAAATATACCAAAAACGTGATCGCGAAATACAAAAAATTAAAAACTATTAAAAATTTATAAGGATTATGATTTGCGTTACTGTCTTACCTAAGCACGTTCAATAAGTAAATTTTCTGGCACGTAAGGAAACGCAGAAATAAACTATCTAAATAACAATAATGATAATAGGGATACTTACGACAGGAGGCTCCTTATTCATAGTCAAATCTGTAAAACTATTTTGCAAGGCTGACATAGGATCATGCACAGAACTCTTGTAATATTCCGAACTTTGAGACGGCGGCACTGGATGTTGTTGTTGCTGTTGTTGTTGGTGCTGTTGCTGTTGTTGTTGCTGTTTCATGTAAGTTGCTTGTTGAACAGCGATTTGATTCTGAAGGTTTGCTATTTGCTGTTTCGTTTTCGTAATTTGTACGCTGATCTGAAGAACAGATTGGCCGTTACCCTTCATTGTACTTTGCACTGAGTGTTGTTGATGAAGCTGCTGCAGAACTTTGATTTGTTGTAATAATTGATTCAAAAGTATAAGGGTCTGAGGCGCGAGCGGTTGATTTAAAATTTGATGGTTTAAGTAACCTTCCTGGACGGCTAATTGAATTTGTTGTACTAACATACGCAACTGTTGAGTACTCGGTTGATTTTGAGGCGCTCTGGAAGCCTGGAAAAGAAAATAGCAACACGATTCTAAGAATATCGAGTTTCACGTAAGACGAACGAGTTATAATACGATTCCCGTATTTGATTATTGAATTGCTTCGAGCAAAGAGGAGTGAAACACTTCCAAAGAAATTGCTCGAGTGGTATTACAGTTCAGAGCTGATCCCCGAAAGACTTTCTTCGAGAAATAGAATATTTTTCCTTTATAAACATAAAAGTAAGTAACAAACTGTTCACATTTTGTTCGTTTGCTAACGGAGAAACATAAAATGGGAATGTTATTTTTGTAAGGCTTGTTTTGCCCATGAAGCATGCGATTTTTCTCGAATTGACGCATTCAGTGTATTGTAAAAAATGAAATGCGTTGACAGTGAAAATTATTCAGAGGCACCGGAATCAATAGTAACTGATTTACCTGATTGAAAGGTGGTTGAGGCGCATTACTGCTGGGTTGTTGTTGCTGCAGCGGAACAGCTGTTTGTTGTTGCTGTTGCTGTAACTTCAGCAAACTCGCGCTAGCAACGGAACCCCCCACGCTGCTAGTTGCATTCCCACTTGGCACTCCAGCACCCTGTGAAAAGAAGCTAATTTGCTCAGCCTGGTCCGGGAACTCGCCAGATTCGAGCCCCATGCAAATTTCATGGGGTATTTCCAAGGCCAGGCCACTTAAAATCGACTCTGTCGTCAAAAATAAATGGATCGATGCGATCGTTTGCGCATGGCATCGAGACCAACAAAGTTCAGAAGATTGCCAACAATTAAATGACGTCAACGGAGGACAAATTATAACTGAAGTATATTTGGAATACAATAACCCGTGTTTACATTAATTCGCGCAATACTGCAGGGTTTTAGTTTCCCTCGACAAAAGCGATTCTCGAATTTCAGGGAGATCAATAAAAACCTCACGCCGTTTGTTCGTGAAACAATAGATATAAGATAACTGTTACAAGCTCTTACCGGAGGAAAAGACATTTGCTGTGCGACGTGATTAAATCTAGGATATGCTGGCGCAGTTGTAGCTTGATTTGTCGGGTCATAAGTGGAGTGTGCGTCATGTCTTCTCCATTGGTCCAAAGGCCGCACCTGACTTAGAAGTTCTAAAGCCTCCTCTCTGTTCATTTCGCGATTCCTCAATGCCAATTCAACGTCCTCTTTCTGTGAACAGAAAAAATGGTACACTGTTTAGTTACAAGGGACCCATAACTATTTATATTTCTATGGTCCGATTGCTTTTTATCGCATAAAATTGATATTAATATTTTCGTCTCAAATATTATTGATATGTTCGGGGCCAAGCATAAAAACAAGTTTTCATTTGCTTATTGGGTCAGTAGGGTCTAGTTACGAGAGTCTGAAAGAAAAATGAAATTACTTTGAATCCCAAGTCGCAGAGGTAACGGAATTCCCTGCTGTTCCATATAACTTCTTTCGTAAGGGTAGGTTTTGTGGGATGAGCCCAACTAGGAGTAGGATCCATATCGGTATCAGCCCAGCTTCCGGAGGGTCCCATGGGTTTTGGTTTGTGCGCACTGGGTCCGCCCCATGTACCAGGATTTAATTGAGCTTCGTTCCAGGTACTCGGTGTCTTTGGATCATCCCATGAACCTGTGTCGTGTGGTCCTTCTGCCCAACTACCGTTCCGTCCTCCGGGAGCACCAGGGTGTCCCCACATTGGTCCACTTACGTCTGGTTTCATTCCAGGCTGGCCTGGCATTCTGTTCTGTGGCATGCCAGGAGGGCATTGTAGACCTGCGGGAGCAATGTAGAAACAACGAATAAATAAGAAATGGTTATCAAGGAAAGGAGAATTCGGCGAATAGGAATAAATAAGCAACTCCGAACAGACCTCCTCGTCCCATATTTGGCGTTGGACCATCTTTCCAGTGAGAGACTTTGCTTCCAGGTATGGTCCTTTGATTGGTCGCGGTGTTTCCCCACAGGCTTGTGCCGTCGTCATAATTCGGAGCGTTTCTTCTCTGCGTGGGTGGAGATGGTTCTTCCCAACCCGATGGTTTCCCCGGCATAATGTCCTTTGGCGGCGGCGCGGCCCACTGATTTATATTCGAGGGATTCAACATTTTAGCCGGTGGTCCCGAAGGATGTTGGTGTCCCATTTGATGATGCGGTGGGCCAGGTGGTTGGCCCCACATTGCGTCCGCATTAGCGCCGTTCAATCTGCCAGAAATTCCGCGGGGATCCCCGCGCATATCCGCCATTCTAGGATCTCGAGCCATCGGATCCATCACGCGCATGTGCTCGCGAGGATCCAAAGACATTCTATGCTCACGGGGATCGCGCATTTCTCTGGGATCGACAGAACGAAGATCACGCGGGTCCCGATGGTCAATTCTTGGATCTCCCCAGTTGGAGCCTAGAAGGGAAACGCGTTTCGTATACCCATTGTTCATTGTGAAATTGTACACCCATAATCCCAAATGGTGTCGAATGACTTCGTCATTTTTTACATCGCAAACATGGAATTGCACAATTATGTACGCCACAATTAGCCAGCATAGTTACCGCTGACTGAAATGTAGATAGATTGCAGGTATTTCATGTATTTAGACGTCGCAAGAAATCTTTAGAAATACTTTCGCACTTAACAGCGAGCAAGACGAGAGCAATTACGAATAGGACATTTTTACCAGTCGAAACGGCGCTAATTAGACTTTCTTTATATCGCGAATAACTCGTGAATAAAATGGCGGCTGCGAATGCGTCTACAACTGTTGCGCAACGGTTTCCCGCACGTAATTCCTTTTTACCAGCTTCTTTCGTGGGTTTATACCGATACACATACAGTGGCAGACTATGTTTTCCCGATAGCAAATACCAATTTTAAACGTCTTCATGCCCGTCACTGCATATACAAGAGCAACGTTTGAAATCAACTATTTCTCTTCAACCACGATAATATAAAATTTTCGGTCACAATTGACTCTGTTTGCAGATTCTGATACCAAAAGCACGAAACGGGGGAAAAACGAAAAACCTCCGACGAGACTAGAATCGCCCCCCACGTACCGGTTTGGTTACCGGCGCCAGTTGTCCACTGTCCAGCCGCGGAATTTGGTTGAGAAGAGGTTGGAGCACCGGTCCACATGTTCGACGAATCAGCAGCTTCGTCATCCTCGCCCCAAGTCCCACCAATGTTTGTCGCAGGCGTGTGCCCCCATGGAGTCTTGGCTTGCTGCTGCGGCGGGGGCTGGCCACCATTTCTGAGATTAGCTTCCCACAAGTCGGTGCCGTTGTTGACTGGTGTTTTCCATACTGGCACCCCATCTTTGGACATACTAGGCTCTGGGGAAGTCGGGACGTCCCAGTTTGTGTCCTGGTTTACATTCTGCTAAAATTCAAAGGGTACCTCGAAATATACAGGTGGACCTAGTAGAGGTTTTCGACTAACATATTGAGTAATCATAGTTGTCAAATGTAAAACAATGTTAGGATCAATTTTAGACGCTGCAGTCATCGTGTTAAAATGCGCATCTATGGAAAAGATAATGGTACAAATGGCAAAGTACTTACGCAGCCCCAGCCGTCTTGACTGAACAGCGCTTCCCTGACTGTATTCAACTGTTCCAATTGCTGTTTCGTTGAAGGATTATTGTTCGCAGGTGTATTACTACTGTTTACAGATCCCTGAGCCTGATTATTCGGCTGATTATTATTGCTAGTAGAGTTTGACTGTGGCTGCTGTTGCTGTTGCTGTTGCTGCTGCTGGGCTGCACTGTTATTGTTTTGAACCGAAGAGTTCTGATTGGGTCCACCAGGATTATTAGACTTTCCCTGTGACCACTGGTTATTGTTTTGGCCGCCCTGGCTTGTGCTGCTCGATTGGGAAGTCGGTGGTCCTGATTGTTGGTTCGACTGCTGATTTGGAT
Source organism: Nomada lathburiana (assembly GCA_963667235.1). NCBI lineage: Eukaryota > Metazoa > Arthropoda > Insecta > Hymenoptera > Apidae > Nomada > Nomada lathburiana. The sequence continues at coordinate 19,922,051 of OY763899.1, read as the reverse complement.
TATTCACCTTGTTCACATTGCCTGAGAAAAATAATTTCGATCGTTCGAAACTTCCGTTCGTACAAATTTCGCGAAATCATGAAAACGAGAGCACGCTGCTCCAGTACGAATATATTTTGTTTAATTAATTCCAACCGAAAGCTTTCCATAGCTTCGAGATGGTTAACAAACACGGTGGCGCGCGAAATGTTCTATAAAAAGAGACGCGGGCATGGTCTTACCTGCAACATTTTGTCCCCCCGGTGGTCCTTGGTTCTGGTTCGAGTTCGGATTACTCGCGACAGACCTGTTCACACTGTTCCCAGTCCAATTTCCAGGTGCTCCGCTGCTTCCAGAAGGATTCCCCGAAGTCCCACCCCAACCGGATTGATTGCTGTTGTTGTTATTCGTAGTGCCAGTTTGCGTGGAGCCCCAATTCGTGGAGCCACCACTGTTCAATGAACTTTCACCACCGCCAGCCAATCTAAGGATGGCGGGAATGCCCCATCTCTGCTTGTACCCCAAATTACACTCGTCCAGATCGGAATGCGGTCCGAAGAGAAGCGTCAACACGTGTTTTAGGTCATGTTTGTGAACTTGTAAGACGTCTTTGGAAACTCCAATGGTCGCTGCTATGAGATTCCTTGCATGGTCAATGAGACGAGTTCGTTCTGAACCGTTCGCGTCAATAATTCCCTTCTTTTCCAATAGCGAAGGTGATATCGGGTCGGTGCTACGGGAAGTATCGCTCGTTGCCACCGTGGCGATGATGTTTCGACTATACTTCGTGCAATGATCAGCCTGGCTGGATACTCTGAGCTGATTGCAATCACGCAAGTCTACTGCGATAGCATTCGACTTCGTTAGATCGTAGTCCTCACTGTCAATGAACTGGGCAGTTTGAAACGTCGAACTTGTTAAGGTGAATTGCTTAGAATTCATCAGACTTTCCGTGAAGAATCTGAATGGATCGTAACGGGCTCTTAATCTCATTGCAATCGCACCACCGTCCATTTCAACACGGAGGAAATAATGGTTACTGGTTGAGCTGAGCAATATCACAGACTTGTAGTTATCGTTATTATTATTATTACTTAGGAGGCTAGAATTAGACTTAACGTTATTGTATTTGCCCGGATGAAGGCAGGATCCTAGTAAGGAGTAATTGTGAAAAGAGTCGAGAGAGAAGCGGCCCGATGAGGGGCGATCAGACTTGGGTATCCTAACTAGGCTAGGTACCCCTTCATCGATTGCACACTTATCTCCTGTTAATCGTAGATTTACGCTTATACTTAGTACCCTAATGTTTAATACGCTAAAGCTAGTCTTATTATCACTTAATGTCTTAGACATAGACTTAGAGTTATTGGCGGAGCTGTCCGGCATTTGGTATCCGGACGAGCCCGGTTGTTTTCTTTTTGTTGTTGCAATTGTTGTTGCAGTTGTTGTTGTTGTTTTTGTGATTACTATTGTTTGTCGATCGTCTTGATGATTATGTTCCGCTCGATTTGAGCGATTATTTAGTTTAGGATTATTATTATTATTATTATTAATATTATTATTATTATTATCGTAAGTTAGAAGATGATTTTTTGTTGGGTATTTTGTGGTTGACGACGCCACTGACTGGCAGGTCGAGCTTCGACCGGTCAAGACAAACTTGCCTGGAAAAGAAAACGTTATTCTAAAATTTACAGCAATTGGAATGGGTCCCAAGTTGTCATAAAGATACAATTATTTCTTTAAATGATTAGAACTTTTTATATGCTGTATCGTTTGGTTTGAACGTAAAGGATCACACTTCCCGGCAGTGCACGCCAAAATTGCAAAACTTATTGCCTGCCAGGATACAAACTTGCCCAAACCATGGGAATTAAAAAATTCGATAACCATTCGATCGAGGCAAGATTTCATCCCTTGGGCACCAACTTAAAAGAAATCGAACAAAACAATACGAAAATATGAAGCTTCAAGCTTCCAGTTTGCATTTTGTTGAAACAAATTTGGATGAATTTTAACAAACTTATAGAACATCGATACTCGACAATTTCCACAGCTGCACAACTGATGCAATCAATTGTGCCACTAGTGTACGTTCTTATAAAAGTTATTTAGTATGCAGTGAGACATTGTGCAGCATAAATAGTTTTTTTGTAGGTGGAATAATGGCGGAGATATCAAGGCTGAGATAATTTTTTGTTATGGAAGGCTATATTTTTGTATTCAGTCTGATAGCATTAGTTGAGGCGAGTCAAACAGAGATGTGTAACAATAGGCCACACAGTTTTATAGGAACTTATTACTACGTGTTAAACCGACTCGATATTTTTTTTCTCCTATAAACCGCAATTATCTATCGTTGTACATCGTTCACCTAGTCTCAAAAAACGCTATCGCAGAACAAATTGGAAAATAAATAATATTACAGAGAACGGTACTTACCAGCCTGGCTCGACAGGACGGTTAAAAAGTCATTGGCGGCGGTATTTTCGAGATGGCCAATAGGTTTGGCCAATTCGATATCACAGTACCTATCATTCTCTGATTCTCTTCCCTCCCCAACCCCTATCGGACTGTATTTCCCTAATACTACTACATCCCCCTGAAACAAAAATTATATCCAGTTGCTTTAATAGACGTCAAATATTTCTATTCAATGGAGTTTAATAGTGTGATGCTACAAGATTCATGAAAAGCGTGAGAAAAATTCTGGAATGAAAATGGAAACTTTCGGCCCGTGTTCTTAAAGCAGAATACTGGAAAAGCTTGGACTGAATCTTTTAACGACTGACACATGAATGTAATCGCTCCCTTTCAAATCGTTAATGAATAAAACAGGACTAACCCTCACCATGGAATTTTGTACGAAGGCATTTGTTTCTGTAGAAATCTCATGTGAACTAGAATTGTGTGGAAACATTGGGCTCAGTTCTTCTTTGGCAGGCAATGCATAGAAACCAAGATCTGGAAAATAATAATCACACATTTATCTATCGCTCCTTGTGAACTTTACAATTTTATAAAGTACTTAAATTAGTCATTTTTTTCATTCAGTCGATGGTCAGCACTAAAAAGAAAGCTCTGACTTTTGTCTGTCTTTTTAAAGCAAACAAGTGAACTTCTCTAAAAGCGGACCTTCCAATGAACTTTGAAAATCCTGAGAACATTTCGCCAAATCATGTTACACATTTCTGTGTCTGATATTTACGAAAGAATTCTGTATCATTAAAAAGACAGAATGGAATATCTTTTAAACAGAATCGTATCGTTGATTTCTTTTAATATAGTACAACTGCCCAAGATAAATTTGACTACACTAATGCCACAGTTATTAATATTCAACAGCATCAAATCCTGTTACACTTGTAATACTTTAATTAAGCAGCGCAACAAACAGACCGTGGAATGGTTCACCAGTCTAATCGGACAGTGATAAATTACCATTATTTGTCGTTGAAAAGGTTAACGAAAACACTGTAGATTATCAGCCAATTTGTCCGGAGCTCCCCCACGACCTTAAATGCAATCAATTTGTACGATTCCGCTTCAAAAGATTCGCATTGTCTTTGTTCTATTGGTGAAAACAACAAAGTCTATCATTTTTCTATTATTATGTACTTTCAAACGATCGATGGAAGAAAGTCATAGACAGCCCCTTTAGATTGCAATTCAGTGGACACCATAAGCATATCTCAATATATCGTTTGCTACAGTATACCAACGACTGTACTTTACGAAAAATCTTGTATCATATTGTAACTTGCAACAGGTTGAAAAATAATACTCCAAATATTTCATTGTTTATATATTATAAAAGGTTTAGCAAGATGTACATATTTATTGTGGTTTTCAAGAAAAACTGCAAATACTAACCTTGTCGACTATCACTATCAGTGTGCTCCTAGCTCCATGCCAGTGGAGATCTATAATGGAACGTTGATATATTTATTTTTTTTCTTCTCTGTATGATACACGCGACTGGACAATAATTGGCAACAATTGTTTCTCACTGTATTAATCTAAATTGAATACTTTATATGAAAATCGAAGAAAGTTCAATATCAAGATGAATTTTCTTCAACGCTAAGTTTTTTCACACACGAATCGAATCATCCAATGGTGCTAAAGGGGTCCATGTTAAATAAAATGTACAGGCCCTGTCTGTAAACTGAAATGCTCACTGATAGTTAAATGAGTAATAATTGTAAGCAACCCGTTACAAAATAGAACATTCTATATTTCATTTATGTCAATTTAAAATTGAAAGAGGTGGTTGATGGTTTAACTCTTTGCAGTCAAAGATCTCCTTCCTGGTACGAGGAAGTGTTACATCAAAGTGGACCAAATTTAATATATATGTATATATTATGCATGTACTGTACGTGCAAGTCCAGTTTGCGAATAACACTGAATTCAATTCAATTCTCGGAAGCAACTTGCATTTCGATCGATATTTTCGAAATGAAAAAGAAACAACTTACAAGAATAAATTCATAGTGAAGCAACCCTACCGAAGATGCGTAACTCGCCGAATCTATACGCAATATAAGGTTAGATAACAAGTAGAGGTTGAACGAATCGAAGGCGGAAGTTTTACGTTTCGCGTTCAATTAATGCGTATGCATACATAGGTATATACCACATGCATACACGTTCGGACTCTTATGCAAATTGAATATCGAAGGGAAAATATGCCTTTAACCTGCATCTGAAATGTACAGTGGGCTTTTACGTAAACGTAAAACAGTGTGCAATGCATTTATAGATAATCAAAGGAATATAAGGGCCATTTATTGTTCCACGGTTGCCTATATATTATATATATATATATATATATATATATATATATACACACACAGTATACATGTATCTATAATATATATACGTATGTATGCATCAAGCTATGTATACATTATGTATATATATATGCATGATACGTACGCTTTACGTATGCGCCTGTGTGTGCGCACAATACGCGTTACAAAAATTACGTTCTATGCACAACCCATACACGTATGTAAAAGTACATACGCATACTAGCCGTAATAAATCGTACGTATATGCATTTATAAGCGTCACGCATACTCGCGCATACACACAGGGGAGGGACGTATGCACGTACCATTTATACGTAATATCGTAAATACATACACGTACGCGTACTCTGCGTGTGTATGTGTGTGCGAATAAAAGAACGTAAAATGTAAAATGTGAAGAATCAAGTAGAAGAGAGAAACTACCTTCTTCTTTATCGGGGTATACGACGAATAGGAATTAGAAAGATACAATTGGGTATAAACAGTCGCTGGGAAGAAATAATGAGATTGAAGGACTTACTTTTTAGATTCGGTGCCCGAAGAAGATTTCAGTCTAGTCGAAGATTATTTCGTTGGCGCACGAAACGGGCAGAGCGAGTACCGCTCCGCTGGTGGGCTATTCCCGCGAGCGGCGCTACTCCCCCGGATTTCGAGAGCTCGGTGTTGCTGATGCGCGCACCGAGACCCGATTCACAGTTGCCCGTCATGGAAAAGACCCTTTCACATTCCCGAATGAGCGGTAAAATAAATCAGAACACGCTACCCATGCGAATTATGTGTGGCGAATTGCATATGAAATTTACACTACCGGCGAAATATATAATTCATATGTTATACATATTTCGATTTTACACTTAGACATACAATAAAACAATATATAGCTTGTATCCTGTATTGTTTTAACGCTAATCGTAACGTTTGAATATGTGCAGTTGTCGGCTAGAAAGCGAGCTTTTAACAAATTCAAAATTCAACGGTCATTTTCTAACTTTGAAACGCGTCTAGAACTAAATGATATTTTTCTGTTGACGCACTTTTCGTGTAAAAAAAAGGGAGACTTTGCTGAAACCTTCTTCGAGTCCATTCACGTTTCTATTGGTTACTTCTTGCGACAATTTCGTGTGTGAATTCAGTATTTTCTTGTGATCGCAAGGAAAAGTTCTGCACGATTTGTTTTAATAGCAAACTAGAATTTTGATGAAATAAACTTTGGATTATTGTATTCCAATAAAATAAATTCTTCGCGGAAAGTATAATGGTAGAAAAATAAGCTTTGAAAATTATGATAGAATATATAGACTTCGAAAATAATATAGGTTGGATGTTTTAATACGACCGCCATCAAGTTTAATTATTGTCTATTACAAACATCGCTTACAGGCGCGTACGCAACTTATATTTATCAATTTTCATACAAATAGAAAAGAAGAAAGAAGAAAACGCTTTCAAAAATCATCATCATTACCATAAAATTATGATATCGTATTTATTTTAAAAATGTTCTGTTCAAAAATTGTTGCGTACCTAACGAATTGGGAATTCTACAAAAAGAAAATATGAAAAATTGAATTATGTCTCTTTTCATATATATAGATATATATATTCCGTATTTTTTCAAATATAGATGTATTCATATAAAATTTTGAAGCCGACTGTACAGAGAATAGTAAAAAAAATTCAGAATTGAAATGGGACACACACAACGTCGATCGTATTACACATATGTAGGCATACAGGGAACAAATATCGAGTAGTTAATGGGTTATAACTTATACGTATGCGTTCGATTATTCTTTCGATAGAAATAAAAATAAAACGAATACTGTACCATGTGACATGTCCCATTCGTAAGATTTGGAAATTATCGACCCGTTAAAGGTGATACTACCTATGCAGATATGCGATACGAGAGAACATGTACAATCTTTGCTTATAGAGAGTGTACTAATATCTATGCGTGTACAAACGCGTGCTGTTCTGTCGGGCGCACGTCTGCCCTTTTACTGCAACAAGTTTGCCACTATTACAATTTGCTATTTGTACTTATGTCTCCCTCTATTCCTTTCGTCATCCCTCTCGAGGAAACAAAACTCTCTATTTCCCTCGATCTATATGCATATATATATATATATATATGTATATATACGTCCAAAGACTAAAATATTGTTTAATGGGTATCTAGACAATTTTTAAACGATTTCGATTTTTCGACAATGTTTAAACCATTCCGACGTTTCGACGATTTCTGAAGAGTTTTGAGTTAATATTAACTCGAAAATAGCTATATATACTTTTCCCTATTTATGTTTTACATAATAATAGAAAATTCGTCAATACGTTTCGAGGAAAATAATGAAGAAAATCCACAATAACAATTAAGATCACAGATTATCATTGATTAAAGATTAAAAATACAAACAATTATTTGACGCTGCTCACAAGAAGAAATGCATTTTTATTGTTCTAAACTTATATCAGCCGGATAAAAAATAACCCATTGATTTCAGCAGAGGTATTAGAAGTATACTTGTTTAAAATTTGTATTCGAAACCTGCAGATGCTTTGTTTCTTTAAACATATTTCAATGAATCGATACAACGTAATATTAAAAAAGACAAATGGCAAGAGAATGTCCATCCATAGACCAGACAGCATTATTCTTGTTTTAAACGAATAAATACTATTTGAAAGTTTAATAAAGTGCTTCATAGTAACAGTCAATCAAAACGGCAGTTGTCGAATGTGAAAAAAGGTAATTAACGTACACTTGAAATTTAATTCCACAAATTACAGCGTATTGCATTTGCTTCTGTACTCTGTCTTCGTCGTCATTCGCTTGGTTTGTAGGTTTGCAAAGGTTTGTAAACTTGACGTTATGCATTGTGTTAAATATAACACGAAACAAAATAAAGCAAGTTACATTACGTTGGTAAAATAATATGGAGGATATCGTTTGACAAATTTTGAAGCCGGATAGAACTGAACTACAGATTGAACTGTAGAAACACAAAAACCAATGGATAATTTCATGAATATCGGAATCTGCCGTCTAATCAAATTAAAATGCTGTCGACGATGACTATATTGATCGATGCAACTCAGCGAACAAGCGTTCATGTTTTATAAATTACCAAATGGAACTTGTGTACAATCTTGTTTACATACATCCATATAGACCACTAACATATGCAAACTTAATTTCCTTAAAGAATAATCGGTCGAATATGCAAACCCTGGCCTCTACATTACCATAGCCTTTTATATCTCAATTGTAACACTCTGCTTCGATATTACCATTTGCTATTTATATCCCGAGAACTTCTTTTCGTCGAATATATATTCAACAAGAGGTTAATAATATAAGGCCTTCGTTTAATAACGGAGTGGTATGTTTATTAATCACATTCGCGAAATGTACAAACGTACCGCAGGATTTGTAATTTGATAAAATGGCGTGACCAGAATCTGATTTCTTCGAGGCTTCGGTAAGAAACCGGGATGTTTTATTGGCGACGCGATAAAATGAAATCGGTGGTGGTACGTATTCGAACAAGTATTTTGAGGTTATGTTTATATATGTATCATAATTAAGAACAGAATGCGACTTACCAGAGTGTGTAATCATAGAAAGTTCTTATAGTTAGATGAATCACAACCCTTTCTCTTTATACGCTTTCAAAAACACATTTCGTTGCGAGCACAATATTTGTTTACCGAAAATACATTCTCCACCACTAGGCACGGAGTCTCCTAAACTGTACTGTTTTATAGGCCACGTCATACAAAACAGATCGAACGAGTACTCCCAGCTGGGTACTATCTTTTAGATATGGACGCCATCTTGCATGGAGAAGAGTGGCAATCAGGTATATGTATATGGCGTGAAATTCAAATGAAATGTAAGATACATTAATTAAGCCTGGTAAGTTAGCAATCTTCTTGTAATATTTGGTAGCATTTCGTAGTATTTTCATGTTTGTGTTTTGTCATTTCTTTTCGCGTCACACTCATGCCTGATAGCTTTCCGATTAAAATACTGGGTCACCGTGACAGACAATTGTTCGCAGGCACAGGCCTACAGGCAGATTGGCCGGTATTTCGTTTTGCGTGGAAATGGGGAATGTAGACAGTTTGCAGACATTTTCTGGCCTCCAGGAATACTTGTCTGCAGACAGTGTCTATTGGTTTGGATCAGGCTTTATAGATATCATCTGTAAACTCTTGTTTCTCATACCCATGGAAAACGATCCTTGGATTCTCTGCAGACATGTATTTTAATCGAGGGCACTGCATGTTCACTGCCTGCAGACAATTGTCTGTCAGCCTGGACGAAACTTTACCAGTAATTTATTTGTTGCTAATCTGGGATAAAATTGAAATGTTTACGCATTCTGTTCGATTGATTTGCTCCATATGAAGTTTCATTTGCAAGGTGTCCTTCCCACCTATATTACAGCACTGTCCCAGCTGTTAATATTTAAAAATACATACGTCCAATTCTGTTTTCACATGATGGATAGGTTGCAAGTTGTTTCACATCCCGAAACACCTGTGTTAAAGAAACTATATGTTAAGAAAAATATAATGCAAGATAACAAAAATAGAAGACTGGTTCCAAGTCTCATGAGAACCCAGTACAGATACTAAGTCGTTTTTGACCAAATCGTACAAAAACCTTTGAAATATTTGCTTGTTTTTGATTCTTTTAACGTATTTTCTATGGTATGAACATTTTTTCCCACTTCTTCTAAACACATGAGCGACCCAGACAAATGTGGGTACTGAAGATAAAATTGAGGAGACTTCCATGCATTGCGGAAAATTCGAGAAAAGCTTTAAGATTTTCAACAATTTTGTTCACAAAATAGAAAATACGATTGAAAAAAGAGCTGTTTGAAACGTGTGTTAGAACAATGTAAATCGTGCGAAATAAATTGAATTGTCCTTTTCTAAATCTTGTAGAAACGGAATTGGATGTATCTCTGCTATGTAAGGTAATATAGCTTTATTCAGGTATTACATGTATGACAAATTTATTTCCATTCTACGCGAAGAAGACATCGAAGAACCATAAGGATTGACCTAGGCTATTTTACAATTTTCACATCTCGAGAAGATATCCGATGTTTTCAATGATTGACACTAATGCGTATTAATTATTCAATTTTTAATACTTTAAATTTGCATTCGTACATCAATTAATTATCAATGCATATCCATGTATCGATGTCTTTGCACGAACATCAGGGAAACAAAATTAGTTACAATTATGCATCGCATGCAAATATTTCCTCGATGCCAATCCAAAGTCCATTTCAAATAAAATTATTTGAATTGTGCGCTCCCCTAGGTGATCAATCGTATAATTTTAATAATCAACATTTTTAAGTATCTCAAGTAGAAGAACATTACAGGTGATATATTAGGTTCCTCGATAAGTTTGCTACGCATACACATTCAAATGTTGTTGCCTATTGAGTGCGTACTATAAAAGAGACCTTGATATAGAAACTAAAACATATTTTACTAGATGAGTTTTATCTTTGCTTTAAAGGATCGTCGAAGCTGACAGAAATTGCCCGCGTACAGCGAGCGCAGTTAGCTGTAATATGCTTTCAGTATAATGTATCGACATATTTTCGCCCATTTCGAACTGGTAATGGTTCCTTCTCGTGGAATCACAAATTAATATTGCTTTCAATTTTTACGCACGTAACCTACGTGCAACATATCTATACATAATAAATAAAACTTAGAATAATTAATTGTGTCCGTGATTGTATCCGGGTCGTCTACAAGTGTACTGCGGAAAACATGGCTGAAACATGGCAATTCTACGGTTTCAACGAGCATCGAGTTAATTATCGGCAGGATTCTTAAGCCTCGCCTATACTAACAGACAATGTCTGCAGACACTTGTCCCCGGACATCGAAAATAGTCCGGTGGCATTGTCTCTTGTTTTCCATTCTCATACAAAAATGAAATACAAGCTAGCCCATGTCGGTAGACTGCAGATATGTATTTTAACTGCAGGCACTGCGCCTACAATGTCTATAGACAGACACGTGTCTGCAGGCAATTGTCTGTCCGTCTGGACCAGCCCTTCAGACAAAAGGAATCTTTTTTTTCTTGTGATGTTCTTAAAAAGCCAGTTTATCAGCTATAGTTGCAACTTTACATATACATATACATATATAGGTGCGTTTCTACTACAAAAAAATCATACGTACTTCATTTTTAAAAGAAATAAAAAATAAAAGGAAAAATAGTTAAATGCCGATATAGCGACTAGATTATTACTTTGAACTAATAATACGTTTATCTTCGATAAGATTTACGACAGATTTGTATACACCCTATCTAACGTTTTCTTTTCATTTGGTTTTCGATATTTATTACACTTCTATTTGAATATTCACATTTTTATTACATCAATCATTTTATTTACGCTAGTACATATTTTTCTTCCCCAAATAACATCGAATCCTTATCTCATCTGACTGTGTCTAAATTTTGTCCCAAAATGTTTTCAATATTGTTTCAAAAGATAAATGGATAAAAACTCTATTAAGTTCGCGTGATTATCGTAAATTCGTTCTAATAATATATCGAGTAATTATTTTCAAGGTAACGCATTTTAAATGCATTTAAATATAATTTCAGTTGCAAGAGAGATAGAGAGAGAGTGAATTAATTTATTATCTAACTGAAATAATTACGTGTTAATTATTGGGTAAGTAAAGCGGCTAAACTATTTAGCGTTTATAAATAAAATTCTATTTCAACGTTGTATACGTTTCATTGAATTCTTGTCGTTTAAACTGCTTTTTTCAGTTACGAGAAGATTCTCTCCCGTTTCTCGAAAATCCTCGTCAAAAGTCCGAGAGAATCTTAATTTCATAATTTTGCCATCTATACTTCCTTACGCAAGGAACTCCAATATTGTCATTTAAAAATAGAATCCGTAAGAAATGATTAGTTAAGACTCGGATTCTGCCCAATATCCCATTGGATCTCGATTCTCGGCCATTTTGTTTGAAGCACCGTTAACATAGGATTACTTTCCATGATGCCCTTTATAGTGCACTCCAATAAGACCGCCTGGCCCTTGTGGTAGGTCACCTTATTCTCCGGATTGCTATGTTGGAGACCATTATAATGGTACAAGGGAAACGTATCCGGACAAGTCCGTGGTTCTTCGGGGAAAAATTCGTCCATAAAGCTGGCGCGTAAAATAATTCCCAAATTCTCATTGTCCAACTTTTTCCTCATCACGCTGACGCTAATAAAACAATAATCAAATTGTAGCTTACTAAATTGGAACATTCCAGCGGTTGATATAGATGCACGTATTTAGCTAAATAAACGCCATTTTTAAATGTTATATTGTACTCGGATTTTGCTCGTTTATTTCGAAACTATTGAACCTTGAAAGAACTTATCGGGACTATTGTCTTGTCAGGTGTTATTTAAATCGAAAACTTTCAAATGAACAAGTTGTACCAATCTAAAATTGAACGTTGGTCCCATTTTGACGTGGACCTTAAAGATCAACGAAGACTTTCGTAGATGATACTTACTAGTCTGCATCTGTGACCAATCCGAGTTCAGCAAGAACATCTTGGAGCGAATTGGCAGAGATGAAATTATTTCCCTCGGGATCGAATTTCCTGAACACCCTCTTCGCTTGATCCGCGGGTGTCTCGGGACTCACTAGCCTTGGCTCGGTAGAGAACAGCACGCTTAAATGAGTTTCTGAACCGAGCACCCAAATAGGATGCGACGGTGACTTTAAAAAACTTCCTACTTCGCAGTAACACAGGTGCTCGAGAAGGGCCAGAAACCCTACAGGATTTTGTTTATCTATCCCTCGTAGTTCTGAAATTTTGCCGAAACGTTTCAATGTTAATATGATACAATACTCGACGCGAACAAATCGATCAGTAGAAACCATAACGCGATCAGAACTAGTTAAAATTGGAATTTTATCAAATTCATTTCGACAATAATCATTTCTGCCAAAGAAATGTTTTAAGGAAAAGTTAGCCAGCCTTCAGTCCGCCATACATTTGTATATTAGGCATTTTCAAAAAATCTTTGTTTCAATAAGAAGACAAGCTTACCTTGATTTCTTTAAATGACACCATATATTTCTTTTTAGCCGAAGGCTAACTAAATTTTGGTCAAAATATTTATTATCGGAAATGGTTGAAAAATTGTGGTTATTCTTACAGGACACACCCTGTATACAATAAATGTCTTACTAAGGCCTCCAACATCTTGATCATGATCCCATACATGGCTCACCGCTTGTCCAGTAAGCATCAAATTTATAAGACTCTGATTCCCGTAACCGTACGTTGAATCGATCATTGATTCCAAAGGGTCCGACATTTCAGAACGAATTTCGGCAACGCCTTTTGTAACAACTGCACTATAAAGTAGCAATAGAACACCATAGGTGTCCTTGAACATGTCCACTCTTTCAGAAAGGAATTCTTCCACTTGTTCAGAGGTGTTCGTTGTAAATAACCTGGAACAAATCATAGTGAAGATAATAAACGATTACAATAATAAGTGGCATAAATGCCAGTCATGATAAATGTTTCTAATAACAAGTCGCATGTGAACATTAACCCAGCCATGGTTAGTGATTCGCCTGTTAATCATACGAATCATTATTTGCAAAAGGACGTCCAGGCTGGAAGACAATTCTTCGCAGACATGTGTCTGCAGATAGTAAACACGCAGTTTGCTATAAATAAATAGAACGTAATTTTGAAGTAAAATGAATGCACCAATAGCAATAAGAATTTAAAAAAACGATCCCAAAGAATTATTCAAAGATTTTCACATTTCTAATACTGATGCCAAAAAAAGGAAATCAATTTTAAAAAATTTATTGTTACGCTTCATGTAGCTGGTATTAGTGTTATATTTGAAATATTCGGCATCCAAATTTATTATGAGTGAGTCAGATCAGCTGAACCCTTCTAAATAAATAAATAAAATGAAAAATGAAACACTTTTGCTCTGAAGAGTGCAAATTTCCTCACCTTAATTGCGAGTGGAAAAAATCATAATCTATACTTTTGCATTCCTCGTTCATTTCTGTCGGCAATATTTCTTTACTTTTATCCTGTTCCGCGATATTCCCCACGCGTATCTGTCTTCCATCGTGTGAGATTTCTGACACACACTCCATCCACTTTCCTCTTTTCCCGCTTTCTTCATTTGAGAATTTGCAATCCGTGAATACGACCGAGAATTTTGGTGCCTTTGCATCTACGGCTTGCTTCAAAATTTCAACGAATGCTCGGACAAGCAGTTGATAACAATTATCTAGGTTGATGCGTTTCCAAGTGGAAATATCGGTCTGAGAAAGTAGTTCTTTTAAAATAAAAGCCTGCACCGGGGCGATCACTGCGCAAGGGCCACCCTCTGTTTGTATCAGTGCTGTTGGTTCATCGGGACTGAAATAGAATCCTGAAACGATCGAGTAAGCAATAAGATAAGGAAACTGAGCCAATCGAGGTGGCTCGAGGAGCAACGCAAATAATACAGAAAACAAAAAGAGATCAGCAGAGTATAAGTACAAAGCTGTGGGCAAAAGTTTTCACACACACAACAGCGTTTCTCGGATTAGATGCAGTTTTATTTATCTCCTTCGGAATTGTAAAATAAAATAGTTATGTACGTCGACAGAGAATAATAAGAAACCGTACATTGATTCCAAGGGGGGCGTTCGGCCAATAGAGATAGAAAGATTAACGGGAAACGAATTATTATATACGTTTCTTAAAATCCCTTGCAAATCGATCGGAATACAGAAAAGAACGAATTCTTTCATTAGATTCATTTTTGTGAATTTCATTGTCTTTGACTGTTAATTAAAGTCGACGGCATTTACGAAAATAATGTGCTTACCTTGGGCCCATCTTTTAAAAACGTCTTTTTTAACAGTGTTACCCCAGAGTAGCGTTTTGATGGAATGTACGAACTCATTATCGCACTGAACGGCATGTTCTGCCATTATCTACACGTTCCTTTCTATCTCGCCTTTTTTGGTTTTCTCTTTATTAACAGAACATTCGGACGTGCGTCGAGGAACAGAAGTTATATCGTCGTGATCATAATATTCCTTCGTAAGTCCGACGAATCGAATTGTTTAGATTTTGTTTTTCGAACGATCGAGTCTGTCTGTTATAACCTATCTTACGAGCGAAACAATCATCCGGTAGTCCGCCATTTTGAATACGGCACAGGTGATATAGATACAATGTGCGCGCAATCGAGTATACGTATACTTGCAGGGTTGATTTTCATTCGAATCAATTTTTTTCGAATAGTAGATAATATAGTCGAGTAATTCAAAATGCATACTGCGACACGTATTATTATCCTTCCATCTCTTTTAGCTTTCATGTTTATTTACAGTGTGTTAGACAATTTATAAAGGCAGGGTCTGGACTAATATTAACTTAGCTAAATCAATTGAGACTCAACTTTGAATAACTTGGATATAAAACTTAAATAATTTATAAGTACTGAATACGTGCTTTCGCCTAAGACGTAGACTATGAAATGCGAAGATCCTAAAATCTCCCTTTCAATTTTTAATATTGAAACACTACACGTCTTTGTATGTAACCAATTAAAATTAATATTAGATTTATAAACTAATTAAAACTAATCCTATTGGCTATCTATTTTTAGATTCTCATTAATGACAGCTACTGAATTAAACAATTTCTATCTATATTGCTTCGACTTCACAACTTTACAATTTGAATCCTGCGCGCGTTAGTTCCCACAATCTTCACTAGAGGGGCGATACAACAGATTGAGGGTGGACATAAGTGGTAATTTACAGTGGGACGTAAACAAGTTTTAAATTTATCCATTGTTCACGATATTTGTAACATTAGCCATAGGAGATATTAAATTTCGTCCAATATTACAAAACATTTCATTCAGATCTCTATTTATTTTGCATTTTGAAATTTCTTCATGATTCATTGAAACAAGTAAGAACTGAGGTTAAGTCACGAAACACAAATAGAAGGTCGCCAAATATATTATGGAGCATATGCTACCGAAAGTTAAGTGTGTTTTATCTAAAACTTAACTTCTATTTTCAATCAACAAAATATTCAGTCACATAATCTACACGATTTCTCGCATGTTTATATTCTAAATTACTTCGATAACCATCGAATATGTTCGTTCGTAAAGTTATGCACATTTTAAGGCAAAATGTTGCCAGTAAAAATATCAGCAATACGTATAGACTTTCGGTGATCGGTAATATTAATAATTTCCAACATCAATCAGTTCGAAAGAATTTCACAAATTTTTTTCACGGAAGAGAGAAATTCAAGAGGAGCTATCCAGTTCTGTTCTTTGTGATACCTTGTTTCGTTGCTACCTTTATCGACTGGAGGGGGTAAGTCATTTTCCTATATAATTGTTCATTTTTACACGATTCAGATATCTATTCCAATTCGTTACCCTTTCCCTATTGTGCAATATAATTGTGCGATATATGTCTTTCAGCGTGAGGCGAAAATGCTTTTCTATCGTTAGTGCTGCTGAAATGATAACGGATGAGCAGTCCAATAGCCGAAATAAAAATGATCAATTGGAAGACACGCACGAACAAAAGAAGAAGAAGAAAAAGGAGAAAATTGGTTTTCGCGATCGAAAGGTCAGTAATTATCGTTCAACTGTGGCCTAATATGTTGTTCTTTGGGCAGGACTATAATATTTGGGCCGTATGATGTACGGCGTGCCTACACCAATGAATTGATATTGGTCAGGTTCCAAACTACTTGGCCATCCTCGCGCTGGCAAAAAATTAGGGGATCATTACAATGAATAGTTCTAGTATTCCAATTATACGAAAGGGAAGCAGTGTTGTGGGCTCAGTATATTGATATGTTATTTGTACGATACTGGGACCAAAGAAACGAGTCCCCCAAAAAGAATATATAATTCAATGAATTATGTAGTAACGCTCTTTGTTGTAAGATTATTATAAATTTGCCAATTACGGCAAATATCAATTTATATTTATTTGCTTGTCACTGTTAGCCTCGTTACACGTCAGTGTAATACATTTTTTATTTCTAAGCAAACCATGCTTACAGATAACTGAGTATGAAAATCGCTTGCGCGCATACTCGACTCCGGACAAAATCTTTCGTTATTTTGCCACCGTAAAAGTATCGAGCTTAGAAGGTACCGACATTTACATGACACCCGATGATTTCATGAGGTCGATTACACCTGGCATGAGACAACCAGATGGTATTACAATTTTGCTTTACATTATTTTGTTTATTTTACATACACTTCACGCTCTTTCATTACATGATTAACAGTTTTCTTTAATGTCTGGGTGAAATATCTCTAACATGGATTTAATATTCTTGATATCTTTACTAATCCTATCTGAGCTTGACATAATTCGCTCGATTAATTAATTTTTCTAGCTATTACAATCTTTTGAGTAGATTATGCAATTAATTTCTGGACAAAGTGCTTTGTTACTTTGTTGAATTTTTTCATTCGTCTGCCTTTGACGCAAGAGCAATTGAGCATGAGGTACCCTTACAGAATAGGAACGGCAAATACCAATTTTTTTATGCTTAACGATGTTTCAATAGTATGTTAATATTACATACATTGAGTTTATATATTTGTCTCTTTCACTAACATTTATTACTACCTGAAGCGTGTTATCAATTCAGTGTCGTAGGTTTAAGATGCCTACATTATTGTCTTCCTTGAAACAGCAAAATTATATGGTACAAATTATTTGCAATGCAGATCATAGAGTATGAAAATCGTATGAGACATTATTCTACACCCGACAAAGTATTTCGATATTTCGCTACTCTACAAGTGGTCACCAACGACATCCATGAAATCTTCATGACACCCGACGACTTTTTAAGATCAATAACGCCGGGCCTTAAACAACCAGATGGTAATTTTCAGCAGATCTAAACAGTTGTATGTTTACAAATGTTTCTAGATGGGTTCAATCTTTTCGTAGACCTTTCGTTACGTTACACATCGTCAGTCCAATGATTTATGTTTGTAGTTATGGTCAAAGAAACGAATTTCACGAGTTAAGCGTATTTCGTCTTTCGTGTTAATAAAATACCTGAATATTTGCAGAAAGATTTTCATGTTACTTTAACACCCTGTATGTATGCACGAGCTTAACATGTATATACAATTTGAGTGCTCGGTTGTAAAACGCATGCAATACTTTACTTATGTACGTGATTCGTTACGAATTATTCATTGTCTTTCAATCTCGTCGTATAAACTACTTACAGTGCACTTAAATAATTTTATTTCTTTTAGGACTCGGCTTGGACAAATATAAACGCTACGATCCAAAGGTGAGTTTCTCAGAAACGTCTGATTTTTCAATATGCATATAAAACAATAATCACCGCTCAGTTATTCGTAATTACTTGCCTAAATATTCTTTCACGAACTATGTATCTATTTTTTTTATAGAACATTCATACCAAGTTGGAGTTGGCCTTAGACGAGGACAGCATCTTTTACAAGCTTGGAAGCGCTGGCTTAATCACCTTTTCTGATTATATATTCTTGCTCACAGTATTATCCAGTGAGTAACATGTGTACAGTATTATACTTTTAATTTTATATTTATATATCATACATCGCATTGATCCCCAAGTATGTTTCATTCAGCTTCTAGGAGACACTTCGAAATTGCCTTCAGAATGTTCGATTTTAATGGCGATGGTGATGTCGATTCCGACGAGTTCGGCAAAGTGGCAACTTTGATTCGACAGCAAACCAGCATCGGGAACCGTCATCGCGATCACGTCACCACTGGCAATATGTTCAAGGTACTAAAGCTACTATTATTTTAAACATGTACTGTATGAGTAGAGTTTATACGTTCTATTTAACGCCGCATAATTTGTACAATTTGTTATCTTCCTTTCAATTACTTTTTAAATATTCTCTCGCATTTATTTTGTTGTAGGGCGTTAACTCTGCGTTAACTACATATTTCTTTGGATCGGATATGAAGGGAAAGCTAACGATTGAAAAGTTCCTCGATTTTCAACAGCAGCTGCAAAAAGAAATACTCAGTTTAGAGGTATGTTTAAGAAGATGTTTAAGAAGATGTTTAACGAAGATATTGAAATAAACGTCACAAACGAAATACCCAGTATACTAATTGCAACGAAGAAGTGTTACTTTGGCTAATTATAGTTACGAGTAACTGAATATCATTATTACGGTAGCAGTGACATTGTAATCACTGTTCGAAAAACTATATCGTTGCAGTTCGAGCGGAGAAACCCAGATGAAAATGGTCGAATAACTGAAGTAGATTTCACAGAACTCTTACTTGCATACGCTGGTTATCCCGACAAGAAGAAAACGAAACTTATTAAAACAGTGAAGAAACGGTTCGTGTACAACATATTAGCTAAAAATATAATGTATAATTTCGCCACGCGAAAGGCGATGCGACGGTTACATTTTTGTAGATATTTAAAATAAATTGCACTCTTTTTTCAGCTTCAAAGAAAGCCCGAAGGGAATAGACAAGGACGAGTACCTGAAGTTCTTTCACTTTTTAAATAACATCAATGACGTGGACACCGCGCTGACTTTTTATCATATCGCTGGAGCATCAATCGATCAAGGTTTTTAATATTTACTTCGTTAAACGCGGGATAGATATATATATCGATCGGAACTTCGTTGTTCTTGTTGTCCCGCAACGTTTCAGTTATTTTTTATTATTTTGTGTGATACGTAAAGAAACGTAATTCGCAATCAAGTATTTGCTGTGATATTCGTATATAATGGAGGTTTCTTGTTACATTGTAGCCACGCTGAAACATGTGGCGAAAACAGTGGCGCATGTTGATCTGAGTGACCACGTTATACAAGTGGTTTACGCGATTTTTGATGAAAACAGTAAGTTTGTTTTAAAATCGGAAAGCATTGTAGGTTTAGTAATTAATTGTAAAATTATTTTTGTACTTTTACCTAAAGTTTCTTTAGAAACTACTTACCATACAGGGTGATTGTAAAGTGTCGACAGAAACTGCATACTACCCTTTGTCCCGACTTTTTGCGCCAGCATCTTTTACACCAACTGTGAAAAGAAAACAGTTGAGATGATCCGCTTTCACAGAAATGAATCGAAATTTCATAATCACTCTGTACTTACTGTTTCGTTGTTTAAAAAGAATTGTTTCACGACGAATGACAGATCGGCTTATAGGTAATGCCTTGAAATAAGTGGCACCTATAAAAACATACGTGAAACTCGAAAGAATAGTTTCGTAAATTACAAGAATGCATACTATTCGAGTACATAAATGATCATTCTTTTCATTTTCAGTGGACGGTCAGTTAAGTAACAAAGAATTTGTCGCTGTAATGAAAAATAGAGTGCAAAGAGGATTGGAAAAGCCAAAAGATACCGGTTTCGTGAAACTAATAGAATCAATGGTAAAGTGCATGAAAATTAGTTACGGCATGCACTTCGATAACTAGCATTAAAAAAAAAACTGTTAATACAATTGGACCCCCCATTACCGCAAAAATACCAATTCGATCGAAATTAACTAATAATTAACCAATCATTTCTTTCAGTAAAACAATTTCAATATTAACTCTGTAATCAATAAAGTTGCATCGTTACACGAAACATGTTATTCAACCTGCCCCATTTGATGTGATGAGACGAATATACAGGTTGTTTTCACTATTACGAACACAGGTAAGACAAAGGTTCCTTCCTTGTAATGGAAGTGGCTTTTCCTTGGAGTTAGACGAAAGTATATTTGTATATTAACTTAATTGACAATAGTACAACAATTTTCAACAATGACTTAAATTAGTCATGCAGTCCGAGTTGCAAATCATATATTCGAATATTATTAACAATAAGAGCGTTTGTAGGATTTTTATAGCTTGTGCGGTTTACACATTGCAGTAAACACAGCGCTATGCTTTCGACATAAACATCTTACTCAATTATTATATCTCTTTAGTTCAGATACAGCCATTACAGTTTGACATTTTTTAGCACATCAGTAATGGCTTGGACACTTGTCGCAATTGCGTATGCACCAGCGTCTACATTTTGCAAATATTGCGCCTGCTTTACGTAGCTAGCACGTCCCACTCTGCAACCGAAATTAGGCAACTATACATATATGCAGTATTTTCTTAACCATAAGCAAACGAAAAAAACAGGTGCAAAAGGGGTGTGCACACCAAATTTTCGAGGTAATTCGCAATCTCCACATTCTTGCCTTCTCTTTTCCAAAACAAGTGTACTATATATGTTATTGAATGGACTAGTGCACATACCTCGGTTTCATGTCTTTCGTAGACTCACATGCGCGCCAAGTTGCATTCTTCACTGTGTCACAAATTTCAGACAACGTAATTTCGGATTTAGTGATAGCAGATTCGAAAGATTCGCAGGCAGCATGAATGGCATCGATCTAAGCAAAACATACAATGCACAGTTGAAAATAACTGTTACTAATCCATATTATAAATATCCAAAAGCCGTTTTCTAATACACATAAGAAGGGATTTGTAATCCCTATCCACAATCTTCTGGTTTTACATTAATATATTTTCCGATTGAAAACTTTTGATCTTAACTATATGTACCATATTTCCAGCATTTAATGGAAAACATACCATCGATCTGTCTCCGGGTTTTGCCTTCCCGTATTTTATCAAACGATTAAGACCGCTCCGTAATGCTCTGGCCCAAGTCTGCAGCCATCTTTCGTTTTCTACTATTGTTGCTAATTCCGTGGTGATACTAGTGAAAAATAGGCAATAAAGCGCTCCAGAAGTTCCGCCCATTTGTTCTTCGGCTATGTGAGCAAATTCATCGAACACCGACGACGGATGCGAGAAATAGAACTTGTCTAGCTTCGACACAATATCTAAAAAATTTCGAATCTCCACAAATATGAACCCTAGGCAAATTTCTGCGACCCCTTGCGAGAGGTCCGAATCCGCGGACATCTATAATAACTTCAGCACCCTTTGACCGATCTACTCTAAATTTTGTATACTTACTCTCTAGGGCCCTTTGGAAACTATAGGATACCATGCAATCTAAACATCCTGTACATACAAATATACGTACCAACTGCGAGTCTTTTAAGCGTTGATCCTGTATCACCGTCTCCACAACCCCTGTCGAAGTCGTTGAGTTTGTTTTCTGCCTGAATTAAAGCTTCGCATGCACTTTTAAAGCACTGCTTCAATATATTCTGTAGCTCTGGACTAATCTCCATTCCAAACTTCTTCACGGTTCTTTTTACTACATCCTGGACCACAGATGGTGCCCCTTCTATAGGCACACTGTATACACATCCCGGCCACCTTGGTGCGTTAGTAGGCGCATCCAAGCAACTCAGAAACAAATCCTTGTTGCTTTCGGATACCTTTAATAATGTGATATGCACCCCTGCACTATTCAGTGACGTGACGAGTAAACCAGAATACACTCGAAGAGGTTTTATATTCATACTCCCTGTTTTAACAAAGATTCACCGTATAATTATTGAAATATAATAGTAATTTTTCCTGTTGTAAAGTCAGCATTTTCCTTCCATTTCCGTTGCATTGATTTTGGAAATATTTTGAATGACTTCACTGTTACTTACGAAGATGTTTGACCACGTCGTGAACAACAATTCCTTGCTCCAGTTGACTCAACGCTCCGAAATTATTAACAATAACTGCCACTGAATCTCCACTCTTTAAAGATAACGCTTCGCACACCCTTTTCAACATGAATAAAACTACTTCGCTGGATGATTTTATTTTCATTTTTGCGTATCCAGCCTCTCCGTGAATACCCATTCCCACTTCAATTTCATCCTCTGCGAGCTCGAACATTACTGACTGACCTGGAACACGCACACCTCTTTCATTGTCGTATTTCAAAATGGGAAGTCATGTTTAATCACTTACCTGGTATTGAACAAGCAGTCAGTCCAACAGCGTAAGTGGCCATATTTTGCAACACTTCCTGCGCTGTTTTATAAACATCCTCAAGAGGCGATCCCTTTTCCGCCAAGGCGCCGGTTATTTTAATGACAAACAGGAGCCCAGATAGACCACGCTTGCCAGCAACACCTTGCTCCTCCTTTGGTATACTGCAATCTTCATTCACAATTACTTCCTCTATCTGAAATACAGGACAGCACAAAGTTAGATTTTGACAGTGCAGTCTAGCTTTGGAGTCATTTATTTAAACTGCTAATCATTTTTCGACCAGTTTACCTCGATACTTTTAAATGCGATAGACTAGCGTTGAATGACTAGACAATTCGGTTTGTGCAAAAACAGAAATACGTGTTTCCGATCAAAAAATAACGCGACTGCAAAGATGAATGAATTTGCAAAAAATATGTTGACCTGGAAATGTAATCATTCTGTAACATTTTCGTCTAATTGCACCAGTTATGTGGATCACACCGTATAACATTTCAGTGCTGTCCAAAGATGACACCAGAGCAAGTAGTGATTCCCCCCATTACTAGTCACGTGGCCGGGGATCCCCGCAACGCTAAGTGGATGGCCATGACAGTCGTTATCAAGAAGTTTCAAACACTTCTCATTAAATTAATGACAGTGATATGAGCACACTACGTATAAAAAAGAACTACAATTCATAACTGAAGTGCAGATAGAAGTTTCGGTCTTAATATCCATTAAAGTTCCTCTTACTTTTAATTTTGCTTGTCGTGCCTTCTCCACTGCTATTCCAAAATTTAAACAATCTCCTGTATAATTCGGTACCACCATTAGGACTCCGGCTGAAAATATATTATTTATCAGAGGTATGCATCTGCATATCTCCTTAGATATACACTCTCGTGGAAAATCTAATATGCTCCAAACTTTTGAACAGTAGTATACGTCATTGAATCGGCGAGAATAGAGCCAGGTATCCCACTACACAAACATGTTCCTAGACTGACGTCGTACGATACCCAAGAAATATACTCGCGAAATCATTCTGTCGTAATTTTCCCAGCTGTGCCTACTGTTATATTCTCAATTCATATTTCGCTTTAAGATTTGTAATCTTTCTGGACTACTGTCTTATGTAAATCTCGGAACATATTTATGTAGTGGTATACTTGATTCTCCGTACATTACATTGGTAGTATGTGCTGCGCACCGGTATTCTTGCGTCGAATGTACAGTACTGTAGTTTAATATTTAAAGTTTTAATTTTTGTATTAATTTTCTAACTTTATGAATTTATAAAATTTTAATAATATGATTCCTTTATGATACCTTGACTGTGCTTTGAAACACGATCGATGGCATAACTAATGTGTTGCGAAGGCGGTGCAGCGTATATTGAGCCTGCTACAGATGCGGCCAACATACCGATTCCAACAAAACCTGTGAAAGGCCCTTTTTTAGATTTAATTTCCCAACAAGTTAGATATCCCGTATGATGCCAGTTACATTGCACTGGACACTTTCATATTACCCATTTCTTAGATATACTCATTCTAAGCAATAAATTTTGTTTAAGTATATAACAAAAAGTTTCATCGTTTCAATAGATACAAGAACCATTCGAATTTTTAAAACTCCATGTCTACCTTACCTGCCGCGAAGGGTTCGTGTCCACTTCCGCCACCGCATATCAAAGATACCTTGTCTTTTCGCTGCTGAAGCTATAACAAGATTCATTCCATTCATTAAAAATATATCACCTTTATTTATAAAACGATTAAAAACCCATCGATACTGTAAATACTGATCGTTGCAGCGGCTGATAATGCGATTTGTAATTTTGAATCTTATGAAGAATCTGCACGCACCTCTGGTATGAGAATAACCTTGTGTGACACTTGGTACTCCAATTGGGGGTACGCGTACGATGCACCAAAAAGAGTTTCGGTGACAGCATCGTTGACAGAATTCACTAAGCTTTTCATAGTTTTCACGAAAGTTTTCGTCGGATTTGAAACGAAACAAATGTACTGGCTTACCAAACGGTCATTCGGCGAACTGGGAATGAAATATTCTGCAGATTAATCTTTGTGTAGAGGTCATGAGTTATCGCAGACCTGACAGCAATAATACATATATCTCGTAAACGTCAATTAGCTACCAGTGGCCGAAGTTGGTACGTCATAGCATAAATATATGTATACAGGACGGACACATTAAGAACTGTTATCTAAAATAATTGTTGTTATTGACTTTACCAAAAATATGTTTCGAAACAAATAGGTTGCATTCGAAGGGGCTAACAAGATGCATACGTTTTTTCGTTTATAAAAATATCAGAATGATCTTAAATTTTTCAAACGGCAATGTATGGCTTCATTATTGCTATGCTGTGGCCGATGAAAATTCAAATGCAATGACCTACGACATTTATTTTTTGGTAACAGATCTTGTTGTATCATCCTGTATACCGACAATGTCGCTTACGTTCTGCATATTGGGAAATTGTAGTAGTGACGTGCCTTAACGACTTTCCACGGTAGTTGTGAACCACCCATAGAAGGGACTTAGAGTGGTCTATTGCAAGCTTTTTTATTGTTAATAGCATTCCTTTCTTAACCTGCACAATCACACAATGTTTTAAAATTCGATAGACTTCAGATTCTAATAATGCATTACACTTCAGATTTTAAAGCGGACAATACATGCACATACATAGACTGCACACTAGGTTGCCTCTTATTTACTCCTGATGACAATTTTTTCTGCGCACCCCCCAGAATAGTCCCAATTAACAAAAAAATAGACTGTGCGAAATTGGCCAGCTCTAAAATATTGAAATAATTAATTAAATGCTCATGAAACCGATTTCTTTCGATTATCTTCTAAAAGTATTGATTATATTAAAAAATATGTCAGCCAATGTGTATTTCTTATTTTGAACTGTTGGAACTTTTTAAATTACATATCATTTTTAATAAGTTTCGTAGATTTCATTATTAGAAGTTAAGAATTCTATTCACTTTAGCAAGGGCCCCTTAAAACGAATCGTTAAACAACAATGAATTTCAATTAGCACCGGTGGAGGAAACTATAGTAAACGATATCTGCATTTTTCTTGCCAACATATACGTTGAAGCATGGTTTTTTGCACATTCTACTGCTAAAGTGCGAAAGGAGGCACGGCCCTAGTGTCGTAAGTCCGGGTAAAAGTTGGTCAGGAAACGTAGAAGTCCAGTAGGTATAAACCTAGGATCGTAGGTTCAGCTATAAGTCAGTCAGGACCCGAAGAAGTGCAGTAGAAAAGATCCTAGAGTCGTAGGTCCAGCTAAAAGTTGGTTAGATAACGTAAAAGTGCAGTAGGTATAAGCCCAGGATTGTAGATTCAGCTAAAAATTGGTCAGAAGCAGCAAAAGTTCACTACGGATGACCCTAGTACAATAGTGCGCACGACCGCTGCCGGGGACCTTCTAAGAGTTCGAAAAGTGCGAATACCATCGAGCGGGACCGAGCGCAACCGACGCGCCGGCGCGTCGCGGAGTGGGGATGCTCGGTGTGCTGCGCGCGTGTCAGTACTACTTGAAGCGTCGCAGCGGTCGGATAGTCTGTACTGTCGGAGGTTAGCGACATACATAACCCTACAATACAATAACATCTCGGAACCTACTTTATCACCGCATACGCTTGACTATTAGCTTCTATAAATTAATAAACGTTTATTTAACAATCGTTTGACAATCGCGGATGTACTTTAAAGTCTTTATCGAGTCTCTTTTGCTGGAAGCTTGACCGGTCATCCGGTACCATCGATTCTTTGATACGCGATAACTAGTCGTTTATTAAAATATAGGGTTAATTAATTTATTAGTTTCAACGGTTCTTCGAATCTTTATTATATTTTATTACACGATTATTCGGATTGGATGCGGTGTTAAGGTTGCGTTTATTTTGTTTGAAATGACACTTACATACCGATTTCGATTCTGATTTTAGCACAGGTTTATCACGTTGCTGTTCTTTTTGTTGCAGGTCCAATGGATGATTGGTTGGTAGAGGATTATATATTGAGGCTGCAGGAATAGAGTATTGAGATACAATTACTACGACACATAACAATCAGTCTGATGACCTATGATGAAGGACTGGTACTATTTAAATTATTATCCCAATGGTTTATGTATATGTCTTGTTATCTGGCGATTGGATTTCGGTTGAAAGATATTGAACACTTTCATTATTGTAAATAGATTTCAATACTTACGTCTCTCAATTCGTATATCCCTGTTCATTAAATTCTTAAAACATTTCAAATAGAACTTAGAACATACGTGATTGAAACTAGAGTCAGTAAATTTCATAAATTCTATACGAAAAATTGAAATACGTTCATGTTTCGCTGCATCTCGGTCGTGATTTCTATTATAGCTTCACTAGTGTTCTCATAGACACTTTTACTATCTCTGTGACCAAGTCACAAATACGGTCAAATTGTATTTTCGATGCAGGATTACCCGCGTAACTATGTACTTGCTCCCATGCCCTTAAAGCATGATAAATAGTTTTGAGTCTTAATTTCTACAAGCAGCTACGAGAACTTATAAATATTCGCGATATTGTTCACTTACTACCATCATGATCACCTTTAAAACTCTAACAAAGAACAGTCACAGTACGCTTTTGATAAATCAGTATTAATATATAATAATATATCTTCTAAATAATTAATAGTAATGAAATCTGAATATTAATACGGTAGTACTTTGTTAAAACAAAGAGCAGTATTTCCTCAACAGACATTCAACAGGATGAAGAAATAATAAAGAGGCAAATAAAATCAAATATATATTGTTTCAATTTCTACCTCCTCACCCTATTTACTAACTTGTACAGATTTTCTTTCAGAACAAATTTTGATGACCGCGCGCAATGCGGTCGGTAGAGTCAGTGCTTGTTCCGTCAAAGTTCTTTTTATTGTTTTTTGAGCGCAACCGCTCTTAATAATAATTAAACATAAATGAAAGTATAGAGACGCGAAATTAGAGTCAGTGTTTGCTTCGCAATATTGCTCTCGCGAAATTAGAGTCACTTTGTTCGTCGATTACAATCATAAAACGCGCGCGATAGTAGCCTTTTATTTTTTTATTATTTTTTCTCAATACGTATTCCGGTATTAGAGTCAGCACCTATGCTGTTCGGCGAGTTCGGGCTTTCATCCACCAACTCGAAGAGTAAGTATCTCTGTATTTTTTAAATCTATTTTGCAATGGTCTTTGATGACTATCGTTTTCGAAAATTACTGAAAATGCAAAGATTTCAATGTTGTCTGCTCTTTTGAATGTTTCAGAAGGTGCCTTGGGCTCGATGGTGTCACCATAAAGATATTGTTGGCCGCGCGCAATGCGGTCTGTAGAGTCAGTGCTTGTTCCGTCAAAGTCCTTTTTATTATTTTTTGAGCGCAACCGCTCTTAATAATAATTAAACGTAAATAACAGTATAAAGACACGCGAAAGTAGAGTCAGTGTTTGCTCCGAAATAATACTCTCGCGAGATTAGAATCACTTTGTTTGTCGATCAAAAGTGTTCCATTAGAGTCAGTGTCCTGTTCGGCGAGTTCGGGCTTTCATCCATCAACCTGACGAGTAAGTATCTCTTTATTTCTTTAATCTTGTATTGCAATAATTTTTGATAATTAACACATTCGAATAGTACTGAAAATACAAAGATTTTAATGTTCTCTGCTCTTCTTGAATGTTTCAGCAGCTTCCACGGCTTCGACGGCGACGAGCTTGACCGCGCCCCTGGTGAGTCTGCAACCGGTGAGTGGCATGCTTTAAAGTTCCTCTGGTCACTCAATCATGTCGCAGGACGAAAGGTCCGAACCGACACGAGTGATCGGTTGTAATTACGTAGATTTTTCTTGCAAGCACTGTGACCATGGGTATATGGAAATATACTCATGAGTAGTAACTTCTTTACTGTTTTATATTATATGAGGATAGGTCTTCTTGTACAACGCGTTTCAAATTAGTTTGAGAATTTTAAGAGAGAAATTTAGTATAAAATATATCGCTATGCATCTTTTTATAATAGAGTATTTAATTGAATACGTATGAAACGAATATTTAAATAGTTATTAATTATTAAATGAATATAAAGTAACGTCCAGTATCATGCGTGCACTAGTTTGTAGTGGAGAAGTCGAATACCCTTCGACTTCGTTTATTTGGCAGTTGCAATTAGTGCACAGTTATAGTAAAATGCATAACGATTGCTGTTACTAAGAACGTAGTATTTCTTCTTTTTTCTACTTTGATTGAATATAAAGTAAAGGTACTTATATACCTTGTCAATTTGTTGGAACTATCGAATAATTTTATTATTCGATACCCATATTAGTCTTTAGCGTATAAAGATATCAATAAATTCACTTCTTCCGTACAAGATATTAATTAAACCCGAATGTACAAGAAGACAATACGCGAACGGGTAGATCTCGATATCAAGGCAATCTACTTTAAAATCAACCTTGCGTTTTCGAAGCAATGCTTTGATGACGAGAACGCCCGAGGATGTTTGAATTTAATTCAAAGTATATTAAAGTAGAGTCATTGATTAATTTTTCTAATACAGTAGAGTCATTGCTTAATTTTTCTAATAAAGTAGAGTCATTTCTTAATTTCTCTAATAAAGTAGAGTCATTGAATATACAAATATATATTTAGCCCGTTAGAAATTCAGTATGTCTTTATCATCTTTTTAGACGAGGATTTCCAGGTTTAACCCTTTCCGTGTTCACTGCCCGGATCCCACTCACGTGCCCCGGTGCTACTTGGGTGGGAAAACGGTGGTAGAGCACGATGATATTTCTTTAGTTGATAAGCTATGAGTTGGCGACTGACAGTGCGTTTGGTGTATCATGCACGACGTAATATCCGCATTGTGTGTGTGGTTAGGCTGTGGATTTGCGTCGTTCCGTACTAAAACGTAGTTGCAGAGGCCAAATGCCAATGAGAATCGAACATACTTATCAATTGCTAACAAGTACCTCTTGCATCGGTGCTATGTAATTATTTTATTAAATATCTCAATCGCGACGTGGTTTTTTCCACGTGAACGCAAAGATCCCAGCCACTGTCAGTCGATTTCAGAAAAATGGTACGTACATTAGAGTGTGCAAGTTGTGTGACGACACTTGGGTGTCGGGGGTGTCCCGGGACGCCTCCCTAGTGTAGGCTTTCGCGTCCAAGTGTTTGACTGAGAACCGTGGAGTGTTGTGTGTTGGTGTGCGTGTTTGCCATTTTTTAAATATAGGTCCAGGTAGGATAGGTAGCATACTTTCTGGTGTGACTGATAGACATAAGTAGGTAGGGCCGGGCAGGTTGACACAGTCTCTGATCGGGTAGGCACAATTTCGCGTGTTCAACCTGTTTCTGGAAATCTGATTTGAAAAGTCGACGGTGAAGCTGTGGCGCGAACGAAAATGCGTTCGCCTCTGGCTCTGCCTATCGATTTTTCGAATCCTTCGCGGTCGTGGTCGCGATTTAGGTTCCGAAACGAAACGCCTTACATTATGCTCGAGGCTGCACGTGTGAACGAAGAACGATTACAATTTAGTCGTAATCTTTGCGATTTTCCGTAATCACAATTTTTACGATTCTATTTGGTCGTGATTCGGCCACGTGCGTTCCATTTAGCTGCGCGATTCAAACTCTTTATTTCACCTTTATAAGTTTTTCCTTGGTTTCCGAGTAGGGCCTCGAGCCTAGCCTAAGTTTCAGGCGGCCCTTGGGCCCGACGAAAAGAAGAGGCTATATGCCGAAGAGGCCCGACAAACTGTCGCTCAAGAGGGCAACTACTAATGGTTCTCCATTCTTTCTAAGAATGGGGAATCATTCTATGTTACTACTTTGTCACTGTGCTTGCATTTTCATTCGTAGAATTTTTATTTGTACTTGGCCGACGCACATTCCGGCCCAACGACACAGTCCACCCAAAAATATCGCGTTGCTTTAGAGTTGCGTTAAATGCCACGCGGTTTTTAATTAGAGTTGCGAGCAAATGAAAATCGCGATTGATTTAGCGTTGCGCAACGATGTCGCGATTGTTCTTGCAATTTTGCCGTTCTTATTGATAGTTATATTGTAGTATTTTATAATATATTTTACATATGAGAAAGTTTCTAGTGTTGTGGAAATTATTTTCGCGTCTTGAGCCTTCAGCTAACTTTTCAGGGGATCTTCAATTAGCTTGTTTTTTGATATTACAAATAATTCAATGTTTGCTATCTATCGGTCTTAATAAATAGCGTTGCGAAATGATTGCATCGCGAGTTCCAGTTAGCGTTGCGTTGTTTAATGACCGCGTTTTAATTAGAGTTGCGAAAACCAGTTCCTAATTGCTTCCAATTGGAAGCCCGTTTCTGAGCCACCCTGGAGGGTGGCACATCATCGTCAGCCAAAGATCATGGCTGACCAATTCTTTGGCAATTCTTGTTCTATATGGTGTATTTTTTCTTTACAGCGCTTTCTTCTTAATCGAATGTCTGTTGATGGAAATACTGCTTAAAATTTGCGTACATAATATTAAATTACTGCGTGAACGAAATGAAAACAAAAAGAAAAGAAATAAAAGAAAAGAAAAGAAAAAAAAGAAATGAAAAGAAAAGAAAAAATGGAAAGAAAAGAAAAAAAAGAAATGGAAAGAAAAAAAGAAACGAAAAGAAAAAAAAGAAACGAAAAGAAAGGAAAATAAGAAAAAAAGAAATAATTCTAGATAGTAGATTTCAATTAGAGTCAATACTAGTGACTGTTCATTATTGGAGTTTAAATTCTAAATATTTTCTTTTAATCGTTGCAATTTTATTCTCACGCTTTTTTTTTAAGTGGAGCCAATTTTTATAACTTTTCGAGCTTGCTTTGTAGAAATTGAAATTCACTCGCGATATCCGTAAATGTTTAAACAAAAATCCTTGCACGAAAAATGTTCTTGGCTGTAGTTGGACCTCGGCATGGTGATAGTGGAAGTTTGATATTTTGCTTCCGAATAATCGTTTGTCGCTTCTTTGTAGAAGCAAAATAGAATCAATTGTAGCGAAATGTGACTACTTCAATTTGGAGTTTATATTGATACATATTGATACTACCATTCAGTTTGATCTAAAAAGTAGGAAAGAATATATCAACTTGGCCGAAATCCAATTACCAATTGTTATTAAAATGTAGCTACACTTTTCATATCAATTGGGATTTATTATCTTCGATCAAAATCTGTTATTATGAATTAAAAGCATCTTCATTTCAATATAACATGGAGGGGCTTGGGGATGTTACTAATCCAATGCATGAGATTGTTACAGATTAATCCAATTATGATATATTAAACAAATGCAAGTACGCCAGAGATTCAAAAGTTTCAGAGATGGAATGTATGCAATACAAACCCAGAAATATTATCAAAGACAGGATTGGAAACTATCAAATTAAAGAGGCAGCCTCGTCGATTCAATTTCGGAGAGTTTAAGAATTCATTTTTATAATACTTCACTAATTATTTCTAGTTTGTGTTTGTTTCAGAAGTATATAAAAGAATCAACTAAAGAAGAGGATTCTCTGAAAATACGTATAATGTAACCACATCCTCCGCGCCCCACCCCGCCCCGCCCCAGCCCCCTGCTGCCCTTTTAACTAATTACAGGTGTTAGATAATTAATTAGGCAGGCCCAATTATAAATCGAACAATACTTTTAGCTCCTTATGTAGGTAGGGTTCATTTGAACACACAATCTTAGATCTTTATACAGGCAGGTTTTACACGAATTGAAATTATTAGACTTTTAATTAGGCAGGGTTTATAAAACCAAACATTGTTGTCAGTTGTCTGTTCTAGGAAGTCATGGACTACGAAATTAATATGGATTAATTGAAGAGGAACCAACTATATGCATATTTATACCTACATGAGTATGGTAAAGTATCTATTACAGTCCTGTGTATGTAGGATATTATTGAAATTGTTCTTTTAATTGAACTCTTAGATGTTATACTAGGTAGGGTCATACTAGTTTTAAGATAGATCTTTAGTCAGGTAGGGCGCATTTGAATCTAATCTAGTATTTAAGAAGGGAGGATTTATTTTTAAGCTGTGTCTTAGTTTTTAAGACAGCAGTGTTCACCACTGCAATAATATTTCGTTGTCTAGTTCTTAAGATCGTAGGATATATTTTTTTTTAAGTTTTATTTCAGGAAATTGGATCCTCTTGCAGATTTTCTTTCAGGTTTCATTCTGATATTCAATTTAGCTCGCGTTCGCGATTCTTCTAAGTACTCCTGTTGTTGTCGTATTTGTACTACGATCAATTATTGAACGTTCTACAAATTGACAATGATAGGAGATTTTTCTTCCTTACAAATGATAGTAGAATTAGTTTTTGCGTAATTGGAGGGTGGAAGGGCCGTGGCTAGGGTGGGTCTCCAGGCGCAGTAACCTCCTCGTGGTGAGACCCGGGCAATCAATTATTTACTGTATAATTATTAAACGTTTAAGAGACGTTTGATAATTATGTGGAAAATAATTTGAGCAAATTGACTGCGCATTGCACTTTCCCCTCTCATTCCCTTTTTTTGTGCTATATTGTTGCAACTGTTGGACCTTGCTTTTGCAACAGTTGCAACTATGGTCCGTAGCTATAATTTAAGACAAGCCCCGTTAAGAAATACGCACTAGAAGCCGAGAAAAACGCAATTGTTTAAATCAACGATGTAATCCGTGATTTCGGTTTTGGCGGTGCGCGAAACTGCGAAAAAGGCCGCAAACGCGAGATGGCGCCACATGTCCGGTTATCGACATATCATTACCGACAAAATTTTAAAAAATTGTTATCTCGGCTCCTGGAGTTGTTTTTTAATAACTTTGGTGTCAAATGAAAGGGAAACAAATAAGCTACACGAGAAAAATTACCCCGTTGCTGTAACTATATCCAGTTGGCCGCAATAACAATTTTAATGGTTTAATTGTTTATATTAAATGAACTGCACATGGAATAATGTTCACACCTATTGGAGATGGTAGCCTATGCATCTGGCTTTAATTGATGTCCTCTGGTCATTGATGTACCTAGCCAGGAAGTGGCAGTAATCGCATTTGTTTATAATTTCTTTAAACACATTCAATTATCTCGGCTTCTACTGTGCCGATTTTAATCAACGACGTCTCAAATTGAAGCTATCGACCCAAGAATCAATCTGCTCCGCTTTTGGGACGGCCCTCGTGTATAGCTTCGGTGCAATTCTCAAACGAATTGTTAAAATGTTTATAAAAAATAAACAGCGCACGTAGCATTTGTAATTCTTTTATTGTCGTGTAGCGGCTTCCTGTACCTTGATTTTGAGCACTCGATCATTGATCTAGCGCCTCCAGAAGCCGAGATAATTGCAGTAACCCCGACTGCATTTTTGTCGATTTTTCAATTGTTAATAACTTTTAAACCGCACGTGCCATATTGTTGAATCTGTTTGAGAATATAGATATGGGCCGTAGCTTTAATTTAAGACAAGTCCGGTTAAGAAATACGCACTAGAAGCCGAGAAAAACGCAATTGTTTAAAATAACGATGTAATCCATGATTTCGGTTTTGGCGGTGCGCGAAACTGCGAAAAAGACCGCAAACGCGAGATGGCGCCACATGTCCGGTTATCGACATGTTACCGACAAAATTTTTGAAATGGTTATCTCGGCTCCTGGAGGTTGTATCTTAATCTAAGGTATCTTAAATGGAAGGGAAAAGTGGTAAGCTATTCACCTATAATAGTCTCGTTGCTGTAACTTTTCCCACTTGCCCGTAATAATTCATTTAATTGTTTAGAACAAGTCAACGACGCGTGAAATATTTTTGACAAGCGTCTTATCAAAGGTATTTACATTCCTGATTATTTTTGTCTTTCAATGCATTGTCCTGTGTGTAATAAGTGCATACTAACAATAGTATTCTTCTATATTTCGGCCTGACGGCCATGAAATTTCGACTTATTGTGCATATAACCTACCTTTAGATTACCATGTAACCTTACGCATTGTTCTCTTTCACTCTTCTTTTTATACCTTCTCTACCATACCTATTACTCTATTTCTTACTAGCCATCTCTTTATTGCACATCTATTATACATCTTTTGGTTTCATACTCTTAAGCCATTTTTTTATCAATTTATCCAGTCTTCCAAACACAACGTCCTCTATCCCAACCCCCATATCTCTTTCCTTATATTCTCTTGCTATATGTTTTAATATACTAAATTCGTCTCTGCGCAGGTCACATCTTTTCCTAAATCTATTCTATGTTTCAGCGCTTTCATATCTTATCTGCGTTATTAACCACTTGCGCTGGAAAGACTTGCCATGCACGTCGTAATGCTTTTGTCACAGAATCGCCAACAGCGTGATATGTACGTCGTCATACGATTGTCACAGAAACAAAAACAACGTGCATGGCACGTCGGGTGGGATTGTTTGCCAGATTACAGATTATCAATGCACTGCATAGCGTACAGTTATCAATATTTAACCCATATTCTAAAATGGAAAGCAAAAGTGAAGTTAACGATATTATTTCGACAAATAGAAAAAGAGTTACACTGGACCGTTCTGGTACACGCATCGGTGCATTTTTTACCAGCGCAAGTGGTTAATTGCTGAATGTCGTGTCGACCATCCATACTTTGGTACTCTTTTAGTATAGCTACATTAATATATTTAAACCTTTCCCTATCTGATGCTTTTGCATGGTCCCTCCTTTCCTTGATAATTGTTCTCCCTTATGTTACAAACTTACTAATATATTTTTTGTGTGTGCAGGGTTCGCAGGCAAAGAGTATGACGCGCTGATCGGTACTTCTCATCATGGATAAAAGCAAGAAAGAAGAACGAAGAACTATTGCCACATACTTTAGTTGTCCTTTAGTAATAGTGAATTGGTTTATAAAAATAGTTTGTAACTATTAGCGCAGAAGACTAATTTAGAGCAATTGTGTGATCAATTGATATGCATATTCATCATATATTTTATTTTATAATCAGTTTATTCTGTAGATCTTGTACAAGTCTTAATTACTTGTTACAAGTTCTACTCAATATACTAAATGTAAAATGAAGTATTCAATAAATGATCTACATATACGTAGTTGCACAATTGCTGTAATTTAATTTTATACGCTTCTGCGTATAAAGTACGCAAATTTTAGTATAAGTTTAATATGGAAGATATCTTGTAAATTAACTTGTAAGAATAGTTTATAAGTATTGGATTATCAATGTTTGTAGTATTGATTTAGTTGTACGTTGCATTGTAAATAGATATAAAAGAATAGTTTATAAGTATTAGCTTTGTAAGTTACAACTCCAACATTTGTGTAACTTGTATCTTCATTGATTAGTTTAAATAAATCTTCAATGAAAAGAATTCTACTGCTCTCTTTATTTTCCCGCCTTAACAATCCTCGAAAAACCTAATTCCAACTCCTTAAACAAGTACTACCGTGCAGGAACTTTAAATGCAAAGTTCACAAGCGGAGAACTTGTAAAAATAGACCTGAACCTTATTAAATTTATCGCTAATTATCCAAGAATTAATACAACGTCGTCGAAATTTAAGTGCTCGGCAATTCCTGGAACGTGACGTCATTTCCAATAATTTCTGACATCGAATACCTCCTCGCACATCATATTCTCCTGATACAAATCCACGATTTTCAGCAGATATTTTTGCCAGAAACTCAGAAAATTTGCGCTCGGCAATTCCTAGAATGTGACGTCATTTCCAAGAATTTCTGACGTCGAATACCTCCTTGCACATCATATTCTCCTGATACAAATCCACGATTTTCAGCGAGATATTTTTGCCAGAAACTCAGAAAATTTGCGCTCAGCAATTCCTGGAATGTGACGTCATTTCCAAGAATTTCTGACGTCGAATACCTCCTTGCACATCATATTCTCCTGATACAAATCCACGATTTTCAGCGAGATATTTTTGCCAGAAACTCAGAAAATTTGCGCTCGGCAATTCCTGGAATGTGACGTCATTTCCAAGAATTTCTGACGTCGAATACCTCCTCGCACATCATATTCTCCTGATACAAATCCACGATTTTCGGCAGATATTTTTGCCAGAAATTCAGAAAATTTCTGCTGAAAATCGTGGATTTGTATCAGGAGAATATGATGTGCGAGGAGGTATTCGTTCTCAGAAATGACGTCACTTTCCAGGAATTTCTGAGCGCAAAATTTCTGAGTTTCTGGCAAAAATATCTGCCGAAAATCGTGGATTTGTATCAGGAGAATATGATGTGCGAGGAGGTATTCGACGTCAGAAATTCTTGGAAATGACGTCATATTCCAGGAATTACCGAGCGCAAATTTTCTGAGTATCTGGCAAAAATATCTGCTGAAAATCGTGGATTTGTATCAGGAGAATATGATGATCGAGGAGGTATTCGATGTCAGAAATTCTTGGAAATGACGTCAAATTCCAGGAATTTCTGATCGCTTAATATTCTAGAGTTTTGCGAACGATTTTTTGCAATTAAGACTTTGAAAACGGTGTTATCTCCAAGAAAATCCTGCAGCCAAGTTTAACAACGTATGGGGCAATTTTTACAAGTTTCTCGCTTCAGAACTTTGCATTTAAAGTTCGTCCACGGTACTTCTTGCATAAGGAATTGGACTTAGGTTCTTTCAAGGATTGTTAAGGTGTGAGAATAATGAGAGCAGTGGAATTTGTTTAACTGTTGAAGGTTTATTTAAATTAATCAATTAAGATACAAGTTACAAAAATGTTGTAATTCAAATTTACAACTAATACTTATGAACTATTCATTTATATCTATTTACAATAAATCGTACACCTAAATCTTGTATCAATTCTAAACGAACATTCATGTAATATACAAAATGCTATAAACCTAAATAATCTGATACTAAATTATTCTTCGAAATTAAAATGTACTAAAATTTATGTACTATTAAACTATGTGGTAAAAGTTACTCTTTCTTCTTTCTTGCATTTCTGCATGATGAGAAGTGCTGTTCAATGCTCTTCATCCCTTTGCCTGTGAAACCTGCACACACAAAAAATATATTAGTATGTAATAAGAAAGAGAAAGATTGTTAAGGAAAGGAGTGAATTTGATGAAAGGGGAAGTAAAGGAAGTAGCTGTGGCCTTAAAAGAGAGATAAGGAATGGCCAGTAAGAAATACGTTAATACATAAGGTAGAGAAGGTATAAAAGATGAAAGGTATATAAAGAATGAGAGTGCAAGAGTTAAGATACTTTTGGAATATTAGGATATATGTACACCAAGTAATTGAAACTACTCGTGCCCTGCAATATCTACACTTACATATAGATAAGGCAGGGGCCGGAGTAGTTTCAAACATTTGTGTATAGATGGCGGCAGTATATACATGAATAGTGTGTTCCATTCACCTGCAATAATCCCTACTGTATTCCTGCGGGTTTTTATTAATTTTTAGCTGAACCTACGGTCCTAAGGTTGAACCTACTGGACTTTAATAAGTCTTTATAGGAATTTAAAGTCTATTCCTATATCTCGTCGGTGATTCCACACTGATTCTAGAGCCCTATACTCCTAAACGGCGACCACTTGATAAAGTATTAATTAAAGAATTGTTTGTAAGAGCCAACAGTACTAATGGGTAAATGCGTGTGCATTTATAGAGCGTAGGGACATACATACTAGGATTTGCAATCGCGCGAGTATTCGTAGGCTGCCTCAGTACTATACACGAGTGCATTTTTCACAAATTAACGCCGGACAGGCGTTAATGAATGATCGCACGATTGTGCAGCGATTAAAATACAGTAGCCAAACAGAGTTAAGTGCAGAAGCGACAGGATTTCGTTGCGTTGTCCAGGTGACAGGAAGATCTGTTCCCGATACCACCGGGCAATGTACTTAACAAAAGGTACGGCGTTGCCGGTACTGTTTCTACATCCGACATGGCGTGTGAAACTAGCGAGCAAAGGGACCGACGCAACAAGAGCCTGGGAGTGCCTTTTTAATGTCACGGAAGGAGTTACCTTTAAGTATCGCCATGATTCGTTAGATTGGGGGAGAGTCCGATAGTAGGAGAACGTTCGAAAGATAGCCATTGTCTTTATTACACCCTTTTATTCCTTTTCGTGCTCATAGGTGCGCCGTGGGTGTTACTTATCCGTGCTTTTAAATGATTTCCCCCCATTTGCATTAATTAGATTTAAAAAGGGAGCAGGCAGAACGACGTGCGGTTAACTGGGGACCTCAGAAGGAAACCGGGCGAATTTCGTCAAAGTTATGAGCGCATCCTTGACCTAGTATCCTGGTGGATGAGACTGGCGTTAATAAACCGTCAACCCTTTGCGCTTGACGATTTCTATCCCGCATATAATTTCCAGCATTCAGCGAGCTATAAAATCAGAAATACTCGAAACGTTGCCATCGTTAATTAATTACGACCGTCGCTTCTAATAATAATACTGAAATCATTCGCCGTACAGATGTTACAGCATCGTTTTCTATGATACGAGTTAATTGAATTGCCGTGGTAATCGAGATTATCGAACAACAACGATAAACGCTGACGGTATTATTAATCGGGCTGCACGTTAATTGAACACGGCCAACGGCACACGACATTCCTCTTCCGCCGTTTGAAACACAGTGAGAATCCAGCGGCACTCGCTTCGACCTAATTCGCGTAATTAAATGATTACACGGTCTGTTGAGATTTCATTAAGATCTCGCTGTTAATTAGCAATACGATTCAGGCTTGAACCGTGTCTCAGTTCTAGTCCGTCCGTCGTTCGTCTATCAAAATCGGCGATTCTAAATAAAAAAAGAATTTGATCCGGGAGAATTGATCCTGTTCTCTCTAACCTTCCTCCGCGATGACCTTAGCCAGCCGCTCATCATTCCACGGCACCTAGTGCACGACTGATTTGCATAAGACCGGAGTAAGTATCGAGCGAGTGTGCGAGGTCGAAACAGAAACGTGTACCGTGGCAACATGTGCTTCAGCATACTATTGGTCTATTGCTCTATTGCTTTTCGCTGCCACGATCCAAGCTTGTGCACGGTGCGCGTGTATGCGCGTATACACGAGCGCAGGTAACACAGATCCAAGTTCCATACGGTCGGCCGGTAAATTTTATTCGTATCCTACAAAGATCAAATTAACCTCGGTTACCCTCGGGCATTGCATACATCGTTTGTTTGTTCGTTCCCCGTTGGTTCTTACCTTTTCAGAGCTTCGTTGAATAATAAATTTCCCTCCCTCAAAATTAGACGTTAAACGTACCTATCACTTTGGACGCTGCATTGCACATGTACAAGCATGCATTCAATTTCGGGGATTATTAATTTTCCGTGAATTTGAAAAGAATAATCATATATACATATATCATACATAAATGCTCACAGAGAACAGCGTAGAGCGCACGTCGACGCGAGTAACCCGTTATTAAAAATTGACATTAAACGTGTACTATTGAGGAGTCACGGTTACCCGCAAGGAGGCGAAGATAAAGGAGAGAAGGGGTTGGAAGGCAAAAGCGCTCCTCTTGTGTCACGGTGCACGGCGATCGAAATTCGGTTTCGTAACGATCCCGCTCGGTATTGTGTTCCCCGGCGCGAGATCAGCTGATTGTAATTTTAATGCGCGGGTGGCGAACAGATTTCAGCGGAGACCTTTTCGAATCGCATTTCTGCCTCCTCCTGTTCTTTTTCTTTCGTCAAAGCTTCCAACGCAATCGGAACCGTCGCAAAGTGAGTCCAAAGCTCTCGATACAAGCGAAACCCCTCGCGATATATATAGGAGATCGTACTTCCTACATTTCTTTGTCTCCGCCAACCGAGCTGAACGTGGAAAAGAACGGCGAGCGAGAAGCAAAGGACCGAGCCGACTGATCGAATGGACAGATATAGGTATCGCACGAGTATATATTCCGTTGCGAGAAAAAGTGTCAAGTTCGTGCGAAATTAGATAGTTTATTAGATAACCCCGCGATAAGCGAACACAATGCCATGAATACTAGCCGGCGGGATACTCCGGCGGACCTCACATAATGGCAGGATGTTTATGCTTCGCGCGAGTCGTAAATTTAAGGGACGAGCACGTATGCCGCGATAAAGTTGCCAGCCGGAGTACTTTAACGGAAGACGATTAAAACAGTGTCTCCCAAACGTCTATCGCGTTGTGATATATGCTCGGCAACGCTCGCGATCGATGAGTTATCTCTGAAGCCCCCGGCATCTTCTTTCGCGACTGCTCGACGCCCTGGTAATCTTCTCGACGATTAAAAGAAACTGATTCGAAGATCCAACTGTGATTTATTTACTTGGAATACTGTATATCTTTTCTTTTATCAAACTGCAATTCGTTCGGTGATTATAAACGAATGTATTGTACATATCGCAAAATGTATTGATGAGGCAATCGAAACTTCAAGGGCTCAATGATTATAATTGCAATTGGTGGCAATTATAGTGGTGGCAATTGCAGTTGAGAGGCACTGCGTTAGAATAATACGCAACAGAAGTAACGAGGATTATCTCTGGATATTAGATCTCAACCGAGACCTCATTAAGACTACTTGTTCCGATGTTTGAGCTCATTAAACCTGAATCTCGATATGATTGCAGTCGTAAATCATTGCCATTGAGATTTCCACGAGTGGACGCGCAGGAAGGAAACGATTACCATCCGGTTCGAGCGCGTGTTCGAATTTTTCCAACAAAGTGGCAAGAGCACAGTGCCGTTCCAATTGATTAATCGAAACGAAGCGTAAAACAATTATACAATATACCATACGCTGTAGCAAAACTCCTGACTGTATCAAATAAATTCGGATCAATAAAGAAATTGTTAATCCGCATTCGAATTTTCTATTACAACACCGCCTCCATTGAGCTCCTTCAAAATTCCAATAGAATCCGAACGAAGACCGTCAATTTCCCTCCCATTCGATGAAATAATATTCTGGAAATTTTCTAGACCAGAGCATAAATCGTTGCGCGTAATTTGCATACTCGCAAACAGCACGAACAAATGGACAGGATTCTCATTGTCGGCAATACCCGCTTTCAGAGCAGCGTGCGCACAGTTTTGCAACGAGGCCTGGGCCTCTATCATCGATGAAATCGTTGCGATCTCCAAGCTATATTAATAGGCGATGTATCTCGTCGAATTTCGCCGGATGCGCCTTGCCTGTGTTCTTTGTTCCGGCCCTTCTTCATCTCCGTAGAAAAGCGATGGGAACAATTTGATATTTTTCATTCGGCTTTCATACGTGGCATTATCGGTCACGGTGTACCGGTTCTAATCTCATTGTTTGCCTTGTAAATTATGCCATTTCATTTTCAGCCTTTCTGGGCCCCGACGTTTTTCAACGGATAGATCCTGTTCACGATACACCTCCATTGGTACACAGGTAGGATGATTACGAAAACGCTGTTACCGGAGAAGAAACCGACGATTGATAGCGTTACACACTAGGCTCTAATCTTACTTTGTTTTTTCTCCTTTTCACGGTGATTCTCGGTTGGTGTAATATATTATTGTTTCTCAGATAGGGTGATTGTCAGTGAATTATTCATTATTAAATTACTGTAGTAAGGATATTAGTGATTACATATCGGTATCCGTCTGAACGCAGATTATTTCATCGCTGGAGCGATTTAAATTTCCCAGGCACGTGTGAAATGAAGATCCTCTCGTAACCATTCTTGCGATGGTTTTCAGCGAAAATTTTGTCGTCGAGCCTGAAAATGATCCCCGCTATAAAAGGTAACGCAAGAAGGGGATACAGACAAGTGTACGCGGACTGCAGAATTGTTTCTCAAGTTCCAATTACGCAATACACTCCTGTGAGACGCACTTAAATGAGGCAGGACGTACTCTCTTTAAAAGTTGTGTAATTATAAATGGAGATGGGACGGCGGTGAATTAATTGGCCGACTTTCTACAGCTTTGTACAGTACATACTAGATATACGTATGTACATCACGATGCTCCGGCTCTTAAATGACGTGCCGTGCGTGCTTAATTGATTTCGTTGAGAATAAAAGCCTGCCCTCTGACCCTCGGGGAAACATTAATCGTAGCACAACTGTGTTTAGTTCCAGTTCTGCATTATTCTGTTTATTCTTGGGACCTGATTTCCTTCCCATCTTCTTCTTCGTATTGTCACTTTATTATTCCACGCGAAAGTAATTTAGTGCATGCTATCCATGACATTTCACTTCGAGATGAATATTAATCCGTGTATTCTTGTTACCATTATTGTTTTTCTCATCGTCACAGTCGTTTCGTTGCTATTTAGTATTTTATTATTCCACGCAATTTCGTTCCTTACGTTATCCATGACATTTCACTGTACCGTGTGGC
This sequence comes from Nomada lathburiana, assembly GCA_963667235.1. NCBI lineage: Eukaryota > Metazoa > Arthropoda > Insecta > Hymenoptera > Apidae > Nomada > Nomada lathburiana. The sequence continues at coordinate 19,878,784 of OY763899.1, read as the reverse complement.
GACTAAGTCTGCGGCGTAGGTTTGAAGAGAAATGTCTTCGGTCCCGACCCTGTTATTGACAGGGCAGTGCAGAACTTGTTACCGTACCAGATGCGCCGTGTATGGAAACCGCATTCCTCCGGGCAACTTAACAACAATGAAAGGACGTCTAATCGTTCCATTCGGTAGACGTCTTCGACTTGTCCCCGGCTACCTCTTCTTGCACACGTCTCGAGATTGCATGGTAATTGCAACGCTCCTCTCGGCCATAGAATCGATTTCAATCGACGTGCAATCATAGCGAGTTACTGCCCCGCGAACGATTGCGACGAGGCGAATTAATTCGTACGATCGATCAATAAGCGAAATGCCAACGCAAGGATTCGGATGTTTGTCATTTTTACGCCACCCTGCGCAAGGCTTAACATATCACGGCTAGCCACTTCTATGCGGTTCCACTTCTATTTGCGAGCGGAGACGAACAAAATTCCACCCAAGTGCCCTGCAACGGCCGTACCTGGAAGCTGGGTCCAGTCGGTATTGGGCGATCGGTAGCATAAGAATTTATATACTACCTGCTGATTCGACAGCACCCAACAACCCCCGCGGTGGTCGCAGTAAAGATCAAGGTTCGTCGAATTAGATTCCATCTGATTTCGAAGTGCGTGACATTAACACCTCGCTTCTGGATCGAGCCATCGACTGCTCAATGGATATGCCAGCATTCTTCTTCTACTTCTTCTTCTCTGCCACTTCTGCCGTCCGTTCGACGTCCTCTTGTCCTTTTCCCTCTCCTGTCTACGCCGCATTGTGCTCGAGACATTCGTGACATTTCGTCCTCCTCGATCTTAATGTCTGTGCACCGTGGATATATCGTTCTTCGCGGGTCGCGTGATCCGTGATCCACGCCGCCTTGATATCCATGCATCAGCTGCGCATGCGATGTCGAATGCCGCGGGTTCGATCTGCTATCGCCGCGGATAAATTGCGTGATTCTAATTAACGGGTGATCGAGTACCCGCAGCTGGATCGCGGGGATGAACCGAAACGATTGAGAAATCTCCGCCATTATCCGGCAAATATAATTTCGCGAGGTTATCGTCGCGGTTCATCGTCGTCGATTGTCCGGCCGAGGGTAACTCGATATTTAATAAATCTGAGCGTACGAGGTGTTTCGAGGGGAACGTTCTCGTATCCAGTTTCACCTCTGTTTCGCATAAATTGCGGCGTGTCCACGGGTAGAGCGGCGATAAATCCACTGGCTGCGGACGCTGTGACACGCGTGTTGGCCTGTGTCGCGAAAGGGTTAAAGCCTGTTTCCAACCGAACACTTTTGGGGGATCGATCGGACTCACGATGATCTACCGACGCGAGTGCGGCGGCTTAGAAGAAAGGGTGCAAGAGTGGCTGGCGTGAGACGGACATAATAAGGACGAGACGATACCTGGACACGTGACGAGTTCGCCGACGAACATTTTACAAACATGGAAATGTCGGTGAGATTATTCACGGCACTGGGGAGAATAAGAGTCTAGCGATCGAGCCGCAGTATTTTGTTATTTAGATCAGCTGGCCGATTTTCATTTTAATAAATAGAACTAATTATTGAACGAGAAATCGAAGTTGGAAGAGTGGACCATTGCGTAACGAGTTAAAACGAAGGTTTTTTTCATTTTATCGTCGGATAAATTAATCCTTATTGTTCCCAATTCCAGGAGTCCCCTCAGTTTCATCATGGCCACTTAAGAGGAGAAGAAAAAATGCACATTTCGCGAATTGAATAGCCGCATAAACCGAGATCGTCTTTTTACGCAATGCTGAATTTGACGAAAGCGGGTTGTCCGAAGAATTCCATGGTCAAAAGTACCTTTCGGTTATGAACACTTAAACGGACATGAAAAATCAATACGAGCGTAATTTCAATCATTTATTATTACGCAAGACGTAGAAAGTTACCCCTCACTTTCAAACAATTTATCCCACAGACGAAGAGATGAAGAGACAAAAATAAGTACGAAGAAGACAAGAAAATAATAATATTCTTTCCACTGTAGAAATGTTTGATACCGCATTGCGACACAAAAGAATAAAAAAAGTAATCCAATGGTAATGGAATAGATTTCAAGTGTGGAACCAGAGAGCAACGGGTATTAAAGTCACTTAATTACCCTGAAGTAAGACTGATTGACGATAACCCTACTAACCTAACTCTGTAATAGCATTCCTCTGTTCACCTCTTTTAACGAGAATAAACAAAGAGGCCGATGCGCGGTTGCACCGCACCGGTGTGCTTAAAGTTTAAGGCGAAGTAAAAGTTCACGGCGGCCACGGTTTTATTAACGAACAAGATCGGAATGCGAATGCAGAATCGTCGCAGAAAACGGAAGACCAGCTTCGATTCGTGCACGTCGCGTGCTTCTTCCAAATGTTCAACGGAACAACAATTATGCAGCGAATTGTCCAAATTAAGGAAGAAATGTCAGAGGATGATTGGGATCATTCAAGTCTCGCGGAACGAGAACGAGAAAAAGGAGCGACGGAGAACGCGTTCTGTTTCTGTTGTCTAGATGCCCCGCGAGGTATGCAACCGTTTCACGCGCGCCTCGAGAAGACGATCATGGCGCAGGGGTCTCGTTCCGCAGATTCGGCAAAGGGAACACGAGGGGGAAGAAAGAAACTGTGCTTGGTAGTTCGGCGACGAAACACGCGGCAGATCAGAGGGAAAGATTGCGGTCCATTTCTAGTTCTAATTGACGTTTCAATGCTGTTCAACGCTTTGGCAATTCGGGCCGGCTATGAAATATTGGGCCATCCTACGGTCGCCTTGCGACATTAATACACGCGCGTGCTCCTATTGAAATTGTTTCCGACAACGAAACAGCTCTGATAACAACAGTCCACCGGTGATTGCTCGCCGGAGGATGATTAACCGTGTTCTTCTTTCCCCGGGAACTTTCACTGCTCGTAATGAAATAGAACACGGGGAAATCCTCGCGGCGCAGCTTCGTCTTGTGCCGGACCACGCAATCGCAGAAACGTTTCCCCATCCTGCATCCTCTCTCTGTCCGCGGGTCCGACCGGTGAATTATGAGCGTGGGTACAGGGTGTTCCAGCGTTCGTCTGGAACGGTTCTGACGGGACCGCGTTTGTTTCTCGCATGAACGTGGCGAGAGGAAGAGGCCAAGTGGAACGCCGCGTTCGCACGAGTGCGCGAATTCAATGGAAGGTTACGAATATCCGATCCTCTGTCGAAGTTGCGTGTCATAGTTAACCGGCATCTTCGCGCCGTGACGCCTTTGTCTGTTGCGCATCTCTAATGTAACCAGGCATTCCCTCGGTCACGATGAAAGTGAGAATCTTCGTTCCACGAGCGGATGACCTACTGCTTGCCAGAGAATCTGGGTGCTCCGTCACTATGCTGAACGTCTGTTTCTACTAGAGACAGCTTCGCCGCGGAATTGGAGCACCCGGTATATGCTGGACCCCTGTGATCCTCGGCTGTCGGAGTTTTCGTTCTTCTTTTCGCGGGGGTCAGGTTTGCAGCTTCTTCGCTGGGGGCGAATGATCTTCCAGAATGATTCTTCCAGTGCAATCTCGAGTATTATTGGTATATTCAAAGATATTAATGGTATATTCGGTTTGGCAACATTTTTAAACTTCCATTGAAATTTCCTCAGTGAAGAACGAAGGGTTTCTTTTTTTGCACAGCGGAGTGCAAATATTGTGCACAATTAATATTTCACAGTGGACGAAGCGTGTCCCAGAGATGAAGCATGACGAACGGGGAGCATTTGCACGGGAGCCTGAACAGAGTGTCTGTGTACTGTCACTCCTCTGTCACTTCAACGATGAACGTGCATCCACAAGACGTTTTACAAGTCACGGGCGATGCGCTTCAGTAACGTTTAAATAGCTCGATGCAACGTTCAATCTTTTCTTTCTTTTGCATGTTGGTGCATTATTTATTAACACGTTCGAATGAAGTAGAAAAGCCTCGGCTGAAATGAATTTTATACCATGCGAAATCTTACAAATATTTCTTCCGCAACGTAATATATTTTTCGTACAGCCTCTTTAATAAAAAGAAACAAACAATTCCAATCAAGTACTGATACGTAAATAACCACAAGCTTGTCGCATCCATGGAAATGCGAGACGAAGAGTTTCCCCGGATGTATTCCAACAAGATCGTGCCCCCTTACGTAAAGTTATTATCAGAGAAACCGATGCCTCCGTCAATAGACCCGCGGCGAGAGTGTCGGTCTTGATGATCGTGGAAAAATTAATCCTGGAAGAGGAAACTTTCTCACGACGACGGTCCGTCGCCGATCCGGCAATTAGTTCGCCCCGCCGATCGAGGAGTGTCGAAAAGTTTTCCACCTCGATCGACACGTGAACGATCGCACGATCGTTAACGAGTTTCTTCCTTCGGTACGAAGGCGAAGACGATCGGGCGCGGTAAAAATCAATTTCGACGATTGTAAAACCGCCCGCCGTACCCGTGGCGGATTTCGCGGTTTCGTAAGTTTGCATTCGATATTACGCTTGTTATTATGCCGGGGAACACGCGCGACTTTCTCTGTCGAGAGCGAAGGAGCGCGGGAAACCGACAGGAAAAAGTCACCGGCCGATTTTCTTCCCGATCGCGCATTTTTTGCATATCTCAGTTTTCGATCAAATCAGATTGAATTTGAAGGACATTGGTCGTTTGTCAATTTTCTGGATTCATCCGTCGCTTTGAATCGATTTGTTTTAATTGCAAGTTAAAATTATAATCGATCGCAATTTATTTCAATTATTCTCGGCCACTTTCTGATTTAAGCACTTTGCTCGATTCATTCGTCGCGTGGAATTTCGCACGGAAATTCTAAACTTAATTTTGACCAATCGCTTTGCAAGCGATCGAATGAATATTAAAGGAAATTTTCCGAAAAGAAAATCGAGTGTTATCAATGAAAAATGTAATCAGGATGAGCCCCGGAATAAATAATTGCGACTCGTTGCAACGATAGCGAAGCAAATCATTTTCCTTCGTCGCCAATGATCGCGCGGAATTTTTTGCAACGCCCACGACTTCGCGTCCTGTCAACCACTGATTTACGTCATTCCCGCGGAATCATCCTTGCCGATGAACATTATGGCGCGCAACATTGATGAATTTCTTACCGAATGACGAGAGGGTGGGCGTTAACCGCGATTCGTAATTATCTGATAATCCGTGCGACAGCATTCTAACATACAGTTTCGCAATGGAAAGATGCAACCCACTCGGGATGGAAGTACTCCTGTCTGGTAAAGGGTTATTTCGCAACGATTTTCGCACCACTTCCCACGACCAGCGGCGCGTAGCCTGTTTCATAAACGTTCGACCGGAGGAGGACGATCTTATAGAATCGTAGACGATCGATTTTTACGTTCGCAGACGCTAGATGCATAAAAATAGACGTGTCAAATATCGGTTCGATAATAAGCTGTATTTATATTCGCGTATACGTAATTGAACCAAATTGATTTGTTCGACGCATTGAAATTGAAAATCTTGATCGAGGCGTCCGTTATATATTTAATTGTAACAATGAAGCCTACAATATTGCAATTAAATCATCGAATACGACAAGCATACTAGTTAAAATGACAAATATCACTTTATCGTCGATCTCGTCGTTGAGCACAGTGTCACCTGGAACATCGATCCGTTGCAAAATCTGGAGAAATAATAATGACACCGCACCGACGTCGAAACGTCGCGACAATGTAAACGCAAGACCGGAGGCATCTCCTCGGCCGTGAAAGGGTTGAAGTAACATCGTGCACTGCCCTGACCTGGTCTTGCTTGCGGTTGCTGGATGCACGTAAGGCTGGGCAGAAGGCGGATTGCTCGTCGAGCAATTCCGAGCGTGCGTGCGCCTTTCTCCGCTTGCCTACCAAAGCCGCACACACACACCGTGCATGGGTCGTGGATTTTGCAAAAATTTACCATCGAAGTTATTTAACCCTCCGGCGGCGCCAATTTCTTTTCAGGCTTAAAGCATCCGGCACAGTTCACCATAAGCAAGGAACCCTCGCGACTCTGAATTAGCGATCGAAACTGGAGAACAGTAAATACTGTGTGCAATTGTGTGGCACGTCATGGTGCAAAAACATTGGCGAATCGTTCGGAAAAATTGGACGAATGTCTGGAAAAATTTACGGGGGTAAAAGAAAATATGAGAGTGATTTTTCATTTCGCTTCGTTGACATGGATTCGTGGAGTTATCCAGAAGGGAACCGTTGCCGTGCGAAACAGCGTATTCGAACGAATGATGAGCTGATACAGCACTGTGCATCGATCGCGACGAAAGCGCGTGTCCGTCGATCCTCGAAACCGATCGAAATGAAACGACAGGCTGATCCGTTGCCGTTATTCTTTCGTGCGACCAGTGAAATATCAAATTCCTTCCGATTCGTGGCACGATATAATCGATGGAATGACTTCTCGATGCTGCACCTTCTCGGGGCTAGAAGTCAACGCGCTGCTCGAAAGATCATTTGGATCGCGTTGATCCGGATTAGCCTTCCCACGATGCAACCGAATGCGCGCCGAGATTTGTCATACGTTTCATCGACGTTCCTCGCTCTTACTTTTTCTCCCATTTTTTTTTTTTTCTTCCCTCCCCGCAATTATTAACTACGAAACGGTGTTCGGAAATTGCCAAAGCGAGCGCTGCCGCAATCTCGATTCTTCTCGTTGAATGGTTGCCGCAACGGTCTTACGAGAGAGAGCGCGGTGCATTTCTTTTATTTGATTCTATTTGCATTCGTCGAGCTGCTTGCTGTACGCTCTCATTCGAGCAAGTAAACGTTGCGTTTATATTACTTTATGGTAAACGAATTGACGAACCAACGAATGGCAAAACAACTGTTCAACGGTGAACGAATATATGTCGTTTCGTACGAAAATTCCCGGCGCCATTGTTTTGTACGAGATCTATAAAATTGAACCGATCCTCGTGCACAACGCCGAACGAAACGTGGAAAATGCGTGGGGCAATAAAGCGGTGCAAGATTCCATCCCGGCAAGGTTCTAAGGCAAGGTGAGGCAAGGTAAGGTAAGGTGAAACAAGGCAACCCGTATCATCATCATCATCATCATCATCATCATCATCATCATCATCATCATCCCTCCTCTCTGCCTTTTCATTTCTTCTGTGCCCCGGTCCCAACGCGTCCAAGTATCATCTTATTAGACCCACACGCTATATAAACCCAACCTGCCAGCATGCCGAGCAGTTACGTACTGACTTTATTCACAGCCGTGTCCGGAGTGCATCGGTATAATAATTATCGAGTATCGTCGTGGGCCACGTGACGTCGTTCGATAATCGTAATCTGTGAATACGTAAGGGCGGCACGAGTGACGTACGCAACTCGTTTTTTGATTATTACAACAGCAGGGGGGACCTCGGTGGTATTTCAAACGTTTCGACCGGCAAACCCCGTAAACGATCTCGGTGATTGCGTTTGTCGTTTGACAAAGCAGCTCTTCCCCCTTCGCATTTTTGCTTCTTATTTGACGAGAGTGACGTTCACCGCGGAGGATAATTACGTTGCCGATCGTTCGATTCACGATTGTCAGTGGTTGACTGTTGGTGGAAATCGGAGGATGAAATTTCAGTGGATTGTCGATGCGACGCGAAAGATTTCTCGATCGGAGGAACACGTTAGATCGTTCTACGGGGACGGTCCGTAACAACGACAATAACAATGCAGCTGGGATTCGTCGCGGATATTGTAGATTCTTGTCCCGAGTGGACGAGGGGAAACGAAAACGAAGGAATGTGCGGGGAAAAAATTTCGAAGGGGGAGCGCGGTGTGCACGCACGCGACAAGTTGCGAGCAATACAATCGTCGGGAAATTAGGGTGCGGTTAACATTGAAATGTCGCCGTGGTCTATGCACAACCCTTTACGCGGTGAAACGTTCCGTGGAAACGCAATAATTTATACGCGTTTAAAAGCTCCGACGTTCTTCTACCCTTTTGCGCGGAGACGGCCTTCGTTGCGAGACAATGGATCGCTACTTTCGAGATTCCCCCTTTTGTTCGACTCTTGACGTGCCGCAATCGTCGAACGATCCCTCCAGAAAAGTACAATTAAATATCAGACTCGATTCTCTGGCCGAGGTGTACTCCGAAGGGGGATCGATCCGCGTCGTGTTTCCTTTAATTGAAATTCCAAGTTAACAAGCCGGCAACTAAAAATTGTTCGTACATAGAAAAATCAGCCGCAGTCAGGAATTTGAATTGATCCTCCGAATTGATCTTTCCACAGTGTTGCTCCGAGAGAGAAATAAAGCGGTGCGCGAGTTAAGTTCGACACGCTCTGTCCCCCACGGTTGTACCCAGAAAATGTTTTATCTTCAGGTGAGTGCCTTTCCTTTTCCACGCTAATACTAATCTCATTCGTCCAGCAAATTAATCCCTTCTTCTTTAACTGGCAAAGGATGAATTCTGTTATTATTGCGCGACATTTAAACTCCGCTCGTTTCATTAACTCCGTTACCGTCCCTATGGATTCGAAAAGGAACCTAGAAATGGGAGAGAATTATTCTACGAAAATATTGCAAATCCAGGACGCAAAGGGGGCAAGTGAAACTAATGAAAGAATTATATTTCGCTGATGGTGAACAGCGTACTCCTCGGCGCGTTCAATTATTATAATTAATTACAGCCTCCCGTACGGCGTGCCCCATAAAACATAAATCACTATTCGCGTGTTAGGGAGCGTGGCAGTGGTGTCAACAAATTATCGCTATGGTAGGTGTTCGCGGTATTCGCGGATCCTACGATTTATCAGAAGGAGATGAATCACGCTGCGTAATTGATTTATCGATATTCCGTACAACTCTCTGCGAGATTAGGCACGGCTAGAATTGCCACGGAATACCATATCCACGGTTGAATCTGTGCGAATCTATTCTGATTAGCTGGAATTTCTGATCGCCGCGATACTCTCCTGGGTAATTAACACGAAAAGCAGGTTCGTCAAACAAACTGGAAACAGTTGGAAGTTGGATACTCCAAATATTTCGACCAATAATTCATTTAGAGTTCGGAGTATTCAATGGCGAGATAGCAGCGGAAGAAATAATAGATAACTAGTGCAATATTGAATTAATTCATTAAAAGAGTGCATGGAATGTAATTAAAAATATCGGGAATGAATATAGCTTGTGGACTCACCACAACAGCAGTCCGCTGCAAGTTGCAACGGTGTATCCTGTCGCAGGGTCGAAGATTCCCCCAAAATTTGCCGACGAAACTGCTTCCGTTTCGTACGCATCGAAGGTCGAGCGCAGACTGAGCCCTTGCCAGCCCCTACCACCGCGCTTTACTGTGTCACGCAGTCAAAATTTTCGGAACAGCAGGAGTGGGGATGCAATTGCATTCTGGATCAAGTGCTGCATGCGTTTATGTAACGCGATTCTCGTTTTACATTGAACGCCACGTTTTTATACAACAGCTTTACATAACGTCACTGCGACTCCAGCATTGGGTCACTTAATGTTTTAAACGGTCAATAACATCGCAAAATGTCGCGACGAAAAGGTAACAGTGTCAATAAATTACCGAGCTGCCGCAATAATATAACAGCAAGCTGCCGGCGACGATATGAACTTCCGTGAATAATAATTGATTCCAAATTGCACGGTGTTATACATTGTTGGTATAATTGAAACAAATAGCTCGTCCAAATTAATGATAGAAAGCCAAGCTGTTACATACTGTATTGTATATACCTTCGCAGGTATCCACAATACTCCATTCTTCTTCTATTTTCTCCTTTCTTCATTCTCGAACGGTGCATCCTGTAAATACCCAGGATTTTTGAACGAAACACAAAATATTTGTTGTGTCGCCTTGCAAAATATAAATTTATCTTCTTACCTCGTTTGACTTTCGAGGAATCGAGAATTCCGATAACCACCTGCAGACAGAGGCAGTGATTGAAGTGATCGGTGTAATGCATATCGATACATTGGAGCGCGTAATTGAAGAGCAAATGAACAGTTGATTGCGTTGAATATCGAACCTTTCCACTCGGAACATTACGGAACGTTTCATTATAAATTATACTCCGCGGGTAATCGTGGAGATTGATACGCGATATGTTCCTATTTAATTCTATATATTTTACGCGGATAATGACATATTAATTTTGCAACGAGGCGCCCCCGAAACCGGACCAAAGGAAATAGTTTCTCACGCGTTCGTTGCACAAGGACAGGTAGAAATGAGGCGGAAGGCGCAGTAATTAAATTGTTGCGAAAGCGCGGCGAATAGGCGACTCGTACACCAGCTGCTGATTTAATTGTCTAGACTTAAGCACACTTCTTCCGTCTTTTCTAATTGCTTCTGATTGCAGCGATCAGATGGATATCACTTTCTCGTATTCGATACTTATTCACCGGAGTAATTTGCGACAAGTAAATCGTTCGTGCTTCTCCTAATATTTGATTTGCGAATAATTGGCAACGTTCCCCGTAGCGTAATAATAATCAACTCTTTAAACGGTGTGGTACGCGTGTTTAAAATAAACCTACTTACTATTATTAGTATTAAAGAGAAATTTGAATACGAATCGGAAATGGACATAACAAAATAATCGAAGTGTCATTATCGTTTTTTATCTTGATTAAAAATAAAATATAATTTTCAGCACGCCAACGGTACATTACATTCTCATCACGTTCGTACGCAGCCGACGCTCGTTTTGTCAGCAATAGGAAACGCGGTTCCATTAACTGTTTCTGCCTCGTGATTCACCGTGGTTGTGTAAATGGGAGTAGGAGTATGGAGTGGGAGTGCGATTCTTTTTTATTCAACAAACAGCAATAAGATTCAACGAGAATTCAATCGAATTCTAAGCAGAATATCTTTTTCCACTGCGTGACTCTTGCGATCAGATATCCACTGCAGTGATGTCTTCTGCAATATTTTTCTGCTACGAACACTGGGGTGTAGTCTACCTCCAGTGCTTCGGGGAAACCTGCGAAAAAGAATTCTCTGTCAGATCCTATTCTAAAGTATATTAAAATAAATCATTAGAATAATTCATGAAAATTAACACGACTTACCACAGAGGTAGAATAGTCTCCCTTCTCGTCTGTACACGTTATTAAAATAAAATGCGTTCGAACAATAGAAACCGCTTGGTAATTTTCTCATTGCAGATAGCCATACTCTGCATGGCTGTGGTGCACGTGTTATGCGACCTACCACCAGGAACCAGACGCAATACGTACCTGCCACCTGAGCCGACAAAGGGTTACAACTACGACACACCTCGGATACCATTCCCAAGGCCATCAACCACTAGACCACCCTTTTCTTCAACACCGCCGTACACGACGCGTCCTTACCCAAGTCCCAAGCCCAACACAAAGTTCCCGACAAGACCTACGCCTAGCGAAGGCTACCCTCCAACAGGCACGCGACCAACGCCAGAATTTCCCGACTATGGCACCCCAACCAGGCCCACCGGAAGTACTATACCTCCTGGCGGTGTAAGTAATGCATTTTTCTTGAATATATATATCCGAATAAACTGTGCTTTCCATCTTACAGTCGCACCCCGTGAACAACGGGAGATTGTGCCCATTTTAATCTGAAAATTCTTAGTCGAATTGAATTTAGTTTTATCTATTATCAAGTGCTGCTCGAAATATTCCCTAGATTTAAATACCCTCCGTCGAAACATCGAAACGCGTGTATGGAATCCATTTAATTCCAGCACGACCATCATCATCACGAGCCGGGCATGCCGTTCGACTTCAACTATGCCGTGAAAGAAGACGCCTTCGGCAACGATTACTCCCATAACGCCATAAGCGACGGGGACATTGTTCGCGGTGAATACAGAGTCCAACTTCCCGATGGACGATTGCAGATTGTTCGTTACACCGCCGATTGGAAGCACGGTTTTAGCGCGCAGGTTTCCTACGACGGGAATCCCCGTTTCGATGTTTCTAGACCGCCAGGGAATTTCGCTGGCTATTAGGACTGCATTACCGTCCGAGGTAGACTCGAGATGTCGACACACGTTTGCCTTGCGGTTTTTCTTGTTAATCTCCGCTGTACTCTGTCCTTGTGCCTCCACATTTATTATTATTATTTTGTTTATAAAGACTCCTTTGTACATAATCGAAGAAACACCTTTTAGAGACCAGAGTATATTTTTTATTCTTCGGTTAAGTCTGCCAAGTGGATACGAATGGAAAGGTTAATAGAATCGATAAATTCAGGGTGTACATGGTTTTCGAAATTTCAAACAAGAGCTAAGGACCGAGAATGCTGATAAAACGATACTAACCCATTGCAATCGTGTCGCCTACTACTTTTATGTAAAATATGTTTAATTGTCAATTATCAATAGAAACGAGAGATTTTTTATAAAAGTCAGAGATGTATAATTAATTATATTTACGATGTAGATAGTGTACTTCATTTTTTCAAAGCTGTTCCGACCCCTTTTTCTGCATTATGGATTTTAATGTGATGTAAAAAATACAATAAATTGTTTTTAATCAACGAATACACCAAATGATTGTATTAGCTTTGATAATAAAAATATACAAGCTTTTTAATATACACGTTTGTATCTATTTCTTCTTTTAAATCCACCAGTATTCCTACTTTTTTTTTAAATGAAAAGTGCAATCCACTTCCAATCGCTTTAATTAAATATATTAAATTTCTATTATAATATTCTTTTTCATCATCCAAATTAAAGAACGAGAGTTTGAAGAAGAGTTTGTTGTGATATTTCGTCTCCTTGGATAAATATTGATCGACGCGCATGGGCGTTCATAATACTGAATTTATTTTACAGTATGCCAATACGGAAGCTATATTCTTTAATATTTTTTGTTTGCCTATACAATACTAAAACCGTGCAACGTGCCATTATTTTTCTATTAATATCCTCGAACTTCGATTTACTTCAGTGACCTAGTTCGATTTAAAAAAATTCGAATTTCATTAATAATACAACCGATTAGAAAACAAATAAATAATTCTAAATAATATAAACTGCCGGTAGAAAAACAACAAAATGACCTTACCATTATCGAGGATAGATTACGCAGCGGTTGGTGTCACATCTCGGGGAACCACCAAGATCTTCCCCGCGACAGAGCACAGGCAGACGCAAAAATTCGCGGTTGCTGACCACGATGGTGTACTTCACGTTTATGGTAAATCTTTCAGCAACAAATGTACATAAATTTCTCTTTACATCGCCTGCCCTTTCGATATTCGATTCGTTTTCGATTCAGGAATAAAGAAGGGAGAGCTGCAGGTGTCGTTCAAGTCTCTACCCGGACCAAGAATTAACAAATTAGTCCTCGGCGGTAGTGGACGTGATAAGGTTTTCATTGCCCAAGGAAACACAGTGAAAGGATACACCAGAAAGGGGAAATTGTTCCTGGAGTTCGATACCAATCTCATTGACCCCATTTCGTCGTTGTAAATAAATATTGCAAAGTGTAACGGTTCTATTTGGTAAGTCTAGATTGGCATTAATCGATTCAGTTGTTTATTCATCGTAGATACATACTTGGCCCAGATCTGGCAGCTTGCGCCAGGGATATTTATCACAGATACCACGACTGCAAGGACGCGGATTCTTACTTAGCTGGTGAAACGCTGTACGACGTTGTTCTTCTTCCCGCCGATGGATCCTACATTTTTGCGATACTTGCTTGCGGAGACTGCGCCGTAAGAAACTGATCCCCAGAGGTTTCTCTCTTCGTGTTAAAGAATTCTATTTGTCCCAGGTGCGAGTTCTTCATGGCACCAGGACTCCGGCGGTCCTTAGACTTCCCAGTGTTCCCACTGTGCTATCTTTGTACAGGTTTCTGTAGTTTCCATAGTTATTTGCTGGCCAAACTTTGACTATTGCTAAAGTATCTTCATCTTTGCAGCGACAGTCATGGTGAATCCAAAGAGCGTGTCCTGGTTGGTACCATGGACGGCAAGGTGGGCCTGTTGATACTTCAGGGTAACAAAACCCTTAGAATCACTTGGCTGTTGAACACAACAGGCCCGGAAGTCTCATCCTTGGACACGTTCGAATTGCAAGACGGTTTGGATTTGCTCGTTGGTCGCCAGGATGGCACAGTTGAAGTGTACACATTCCCCGAGGAAGACGCGTTGCCATCCCTTCGGTATCGTTACGTGTGTACAGTACATTTCCAAGAAACATTCAAATCAATGTGAACGAATCTCGACGAATTATCAAACTCTCACGTAGAACGCCAACGAGAGCATCACCTCTGTGGCTGGTGGCATAATTGGGGCGGCAGGATACCCAGAAGTATTAGTGACGACATACTCGGGAAGAATATTCGGATTAACCACGAGACCTCCAGGATTATTGGAGGTGGATCAGAACGATGGGTTGATTCGATTGAAGACGGAGATACAACAGTTGCAAGAGAAGTTAAACGAGGAGAAGGAGGCGGCCAGTTTCACGGCGGACCCTCTGGCTCCGTTAATTTTATCCGTGAATCACAGGTACGCGCATCTGCGAAATATTTTGTAAGGCATAGGCTGGATATTCAATCGAAGAATTGTCTGCAGGATGGTTTTAAACAGGGAAGTCGCCTCCTATTCTCTTTCCGTGGAGCTCGACACGCCTATCGATAACATTCTGATACAATCGGACACACCGATCCAATTATTGGACGTTGAGAGCAACAGTGCCGTGCTCAGTTTGTCCACTTGCAATCCCAGAGAAGGCAACTTTGTCCTTGCTACCTATCGATGTCAAGTGGGTAAAAATTAACGAACACGTGCATACGATGTTTCGATCGTCGATACGAAATAACACATGACAATTAATGATCGCAAACAGGTGAACACCAATCATCTCGAAATGAGATTGAGGACAATAGAAGGCCAGCCTGGTATTTTACAAATTTATGTCACTTCGCAGGTGTAACTTTCTTTCCTCCCCTATTATTTATTTCTGCTCCGTAATGAAACGAATATTCAATTGTACCGTTCAGGTGCAACCAAAGTGCTGTCGCAAGATATCGATACCAATATCCGCACTGTCTCTTCATGTGAGGCAACACGAAGAAGAGAGCACGGAAACGAACAACGAGGGACCATTCAATGAACTAAAAGTGGTCGGAGGTTTCACCGTTGCAGAGGTGAATACTTTCCATCCAAACGATTTCAATCGAACGTCGATTCACTTCCGATTTTCAGATGCACGCCTGGATATCTTTGGCTCTGCCGGACGTACCAGAGAGACCTCATTTAGAGGAGGGAGAAGCATCTTCAACCTACGTTTCGTGCTTTATTGGAACACGCCTGAAATGCAGATACAAGTGAGCCTTAAATTAAACGAATATTAAATCCAATGTACAAATTGTACTATTTACAGAAAAGGCAGTGCCAGATTTCTTGGTGAGAATATATCCAGCGTGATCATTCTCAGAGATATATTGACCAGAGAGGCGACGAAAAGAAAAATTAAACTGGACGTCTTCTGCGGTACGTTGAATCTGCCACGGCGATGTTATCCCTTTAGCCTCTTTTTATTTCGTTTCTCACTTCGCAGACGTTGCAGAGGGAAGTATATCCAGAGTATTGGGGTTGATTCTTCCGCGATTGAACGCTGTCCACGATTTGATCACGAAGGTGAAGGTTCTGAACGCTCTGGAGGAATGGGAGCTGAAGGGAGATCCCAAAGAAAATTTGTGCACGGAGTACCAGGCGTTGATAGCGGGGGAAGCTGAAATCAAGTCGCAAATGGCCAAGGACAGTGAAATCTTGGAAAGGCTGCACGCGGTGATTACCGATCTATACGTGGACTGGGAAAGGGCTAAACGGTCACGCAGGTGAGGTGTCGATAAATATTCTGCATACGTTGCAATTAGTAAAACTGTTTACTTGTTTGCGTTCGAAAAATATTCATCCCTCGTGTAAAAGAACAGAAAGATAGACCGCATGGTTTTTAAATTATACTAGAGTCGGAGATCAAATTACACTTCGGATGGTAACAGTATATTGACCTTTTCCTTTTAAAGATAAAAATGTTTTAAAAAAATGCCATCGATGCTTTTGTACGCTTTTAGGATCAGCAGCAAGGACGCTGCGGAGAAACTGTGCTCAGCCCTCGAGTCCAGAGATTTGGCCCAACTTTTGCAGGTTTTCATGGATACAAATAACACGGTGCCTGCACCGCCATCATCGGTACCCTCGATCGTCTGAAGATTCTCTCGCGGAGCTTGCAATAAAAGTGTACCATCAGTGTGTTTCTATAAACGTCTTCACATAAAAAATATATATTTTTTTTTTGTTTTCCCTTTTCTTTCCTTTTTTCCAACGACGATTCGCGACGTAAACGACTAACTTACCTATAGACTTAAAAATGTACAATGCTTACATGTACAATAGATCTTGGTTAATTATATAGTACACTATATACGTATAGTATGTATATGCCTTCATATACGTGTGTATACAAAATTTATATATACACTTTTTATCTAACTAAATCGATATACTTTTTCTTCCTTTCCTGCGGGATTTCCTCTTGTATATTCGTACTTTCCAAAGTTCTCCGCCACAAAAAAAGAAAAAAGAAAAAAGAAGACAGTCTTAAGAATATTTTGAAACACTACCCCGCCCCGTTGCGACAACGTTCCCCTTGGAAAAAGTAGATCGCGAGAGAAACTGGAAAGCACGTGTATGCACATCAGATAGGCAGTGCGGTTTAATCTATTAACTCTTCGTTTCAGTCATTCGCAGCGGAGGTCTGTGTCTTCGACGGGCACCAACTTCTGCGCGACACACCGTTCCCTTGTTACACTCGCAGAGCAACGAATTCGTTTCGCCCCGAACCAGACATTACATGAAGAAATACTGCCTGCAAAAATCAAGAGCGACGAAAGAAAGAATAATGCCTCCATACGATTCTCGATAAAGTAAGGCAACAAGATGAAAGGAAACTGGACTTACATGTTATCCGGCGTACGGACAACTGACTCCAAGGGGTCCCTGTCCGGAATGGTGTCCGGCGTGGTCGACACTGCGTACTCCAAACTGGGCGCACCGTGCGGCAAAATGCTTTCAGGATTATCGTCCGGCGAGACGATTTCCACGACCCCCGTCGCCTCGACCTCCAGCTTCAGGTCTCTCACGAGATCCTGAATGGTCTTCGCCTGGGAGCCTTTGTCGTTCTCCTCCTCCAGGTTCTTCCCGGACATCGATCTGTTCAACGGCCTGTCGGCCCTTGCTCTGGAATGCGTGTGCATGTGCCTCTTCATGTCGCTACGCACTCTGAACGGCTTCCCGCACACTGTACAGGGATGCGGCTTTTCACCGGTGTGTATACGACGATGGTTCTGCAGGTAACTGCTCGCCCTGAACGTTTTGTTGCAGTACTCGCAACGATAGTTCTTCTCGCCCGTGTGAATCCTCCGGTGCACGATCAGCGAGTACTTCCTGGCGAAATCTTTGCCGCAGTACTCGCACTGATACTGCTTCTGCTCCGAATGGATACTGGTCGAGTGATACTTCAAATCGCCCCACTGACGGAAGTGTCTGCCGCATTCCTCGCACTTGTACGGCTTGTCCCCGCTGTGAAGACGCTTGTGGACCTGCGGTTCAACGGAATCAATTAGAACCGCCGTCGTGCGGATACCGCGACAGATAATTAAGATGATGGTACCTTTAATGCGCTGGCAGCGAAGAAACTTTTCCCGCAGACCTCGCACTGGTGCGGCCGCTCCCCGCTGTGAGATCTCATGTGATACACTAAACTATTTTTATGGTGGAATGACCGGTCGCACTGCGGGCACGTTAACTCGTCATCTACCAGGGAATAAATATGTATATTTACGAACTGCAATAATCTCGAGGTAAAGCTCCGCTGTACACGTACTCGACTTTCTCGTCTTTAGAATCTTCTTTTTCTTCGTTGTTTGCGGAATGTCAGTCTTTTCTTTATCGTGGACGCTCTGTTCGTTAACAATTGGCGGTTTCACGTGGTCCCTGTGTACGTGCTCTGTTGTAACGTCGGTGATCGTCCACAGTGGCGACTCGTTGTTCACCGTGGACAACGGAGATTCTGTTTCGTCGTCTATGTGTGCACCCGTCTCCTCCACTGCAATTCAACAAGTGCATCGAGTGGAAAATAATTCAACGAACAACATTATTATTTACGTGGTAGGCTTACCGACACCTCTGATCCCTTCCATGAGGTCCTCCGGCTCGCTGAATTCCTCGATCACCGTGTTCGCGAGGTTCTGCACCGATTCTGCCACAGATATCGTGATGTTGGTGTTCGTTGCCTGCGCTATTCTCGTTTCCTGTTTCACGGGCTCGTAATGCACCTGTGGAACGCGCGAGCATGACAATATAATAATGTCCCCCACGATGCTACGATTACATTCGAGTGTTTATGCGTTACCTTTAAATGCTCGAAAAACTTTAATTGACTACTAAATCTCGAACTACACAGCTCGCACTTGAACACCTGAGTCTGTAAATCCCCAGCAGAGTCGGCGTTCATTGCATCTGCGTTTAATCTACCGGCGTCTTTCCGCGTCGAGCTCCTTTTCGTTTGCTGCTTCAGTTTACGGGGAATTCTCTTTTTGTGCGGTAGAGACCTCTTCGGCCCAGAGCTGGGAGCTGCCTCCTCGCTACTCTCTGCCGACACGTCTATGTCGTACTCGCTCTTAACATTGATGAACTCTTGCTTCACGTTATGCGTGACACGTTTGAACGGTTGCAGCGTGGGATAGACGGGCGGGGCACTCGGTTCCGGGACAGTTTGAATCGAGTAAGTGTTCACCGGCGTTAGGGTCTCCAGATGGGAGACGTCGGGCAGGGTAGGGTCATCGTGCTGAGGCTGACTATGGAGCTGCTGCTGTTTCTGTTGCTGCTGCAGCTGAACCGCAACTAAGGCAGCCGCCAGTCTACGATCTTCCTGTTTGAAAAGTTGAAAATCATTCCACTGTTCACGGAACCGGGAAGGGAATCGGTTACCTCTGTCAATTCGTGTTGCAGCAGATCGTCCGCCTCGTAGTATTGGGTGGTCGTGCCGTAATCCGTGCCGACTCCTGCGTTGATCATATCGACGACCATTCCTTCGGAGATCAGTTCTCCGTTCAATGTCAACAGAGGCACGCTTTTGGTGAGGGTTTCTCCGTCCGCCCTTTGAATGGTGATATACTGGGTGCCTTCCATTCCCTCCAGCAGCACGGCTTGTGCCTCCTCCGTTGTGACTTCCATGATTACTTATTAACGGCTGCCGACAGGGGAGAGTGTCTCTTGCAATTATTTGCTTGCCATTTGTGCAAGCTAGCTTTCTGCGCCTGCGAAAGGGAACGACAGAATAATGAAAGGAGGACACTTGAACACCACTGAACGAGAAACACGGAAACCGGCGGAGACGATTTCAACGACAGAAAGATCAACCGAAGAGATTTGTCGGAGATGTACGGGCGGTTCAAATTTCGCGGTACTGGTGCATCACAGAAATGACAGCGGAATCAAGGTCACTGCACCCGTAAGCTCTAAGAAAATCTCACTCGTGACTTGATTCGCGTTCAGGCAAGAAAAATCTGCCTCCGCCGTACCGTTTTGTACCAACCTTTGCGAGTCGGTGAAAATTTTTCGTCTCCCTCTTGGCAAACACGAGCGACATAAACAAAGCGAAATATTGAAACACTGTAGGACAAAATGTGACAACAGTGCTTGGGTCCTGACGCCATTAGAACGGATGTACCCTTCCTTCGCCACCTACGCTAGATTCTTTTCCCACTAGTGCCAACATAAATCCCCCGCGAAAAACACTAGACGCTCCAACGTCCATCCTTCGAGATAATTCTCCGTTTTATCCGCGTCGATAATCTCGTCGCGTTTCCAGACGGTTGAATTAAAAATAGCGATCGTCCTACACGCAGCGTCGTTCCTTCGACCACGATGACCTCGACGGATTTATTTCATTTCGATGCCCGCCCCCGGAACAAATGTCGGCGATCCTCCACTTCCGGGGGCAGAGTTCGACACGGTTCGCCCGGCGGATATTCGCGAAATGTTCAAATAACGTCCACGTTGTTGCGATACGAATCGGAGCTCTTTAAATCGAAACTTCGATCTCGCCGGGATTAATCAAATTATCAAACGTCGTCGAAACGATGCGAACGATCGAGAGGAGAACCTTCGTTGTACTCATGGCCACTATCTCCAGCCATCTGCGTAGCGTATTTTATTCAAGTCCGCATTTCTTAACAATCCGTTCCTAGTACTCGCGACAGATTCCTGTCAACGCAAATAGAACCGAAAGTTGATGATCCACGCGTCCACTGTAATCGCAGTACCGTATCTCTCGACGAGATACGGGGGGACAAGAAGTTGTGCTCTCCCTCCGTGTGCTGTCATCGTCAGCTGACTGGTTGGTTCATCGGTTGATTCATCGTGTTGGACAAGGTTGTTGTGGCTGTTTTTTTTTCTCCTAGTTTTATTATTTAGCAGGTGCGACAAAACGATCGAACGGTACGACTGCACGTGATTGTATTCGGCGCGGAGACGATTGACAATACTGTGTCGTTTGATGGGACCGCGGTATCTCGGGGCATACAAGTACGTTTATTAAGTAGTCGAGCTCGAGGAACGATCGTACGTTTCGACATAACCTACAAGTCGCGTTTTCGATCCCTCGACCAACCGTGGAACGACTGCCTGCGTTTGTGTTTCTCTTGCCGCACGACTTACGATTATGATCTACACGCGCGGTGTATATTTTTCCTTTTTCTTCAATCGAGCCTAGACCCCTTTGTTGTTGATGCGCGAGGCAAGAACAATTGGAATCTGATGTTTATCGGACGCTTGTATGCAAGTGTCAAGGGTATGGCGAGTGTTAATTTAAGGGTTAACGATGATCAGACGAACGGTTGCAGTATGCGAAGTTTGACGCACCGATTTCTTTAGGAATTCCAGCGAGTCGCCACTGACAAATTATGCGATTTATCATTGGACCTCTTGAGAAGTGATGGCTTCGTTCTGTCGCCGGTGGAGACTATGGATTTTGCCAGTTCTAACCTGCCTGTACGCGTTGCTGATCATTATCCTAGTGCCGATCCTCCTGGTCAATTCTGTTAAGAATGGTTTCAAGAAGCAGGATCAGGGAGCGTTGGTTGGCGGTGCATTCGTGCTGCTCGCTCTACCAATCGCTTTCTACGAGATTGTCCAGCACATGATATATTACACGCAGCCCAGGCTGCAGAAATATATCATAAGGTACGTGGTTAATCGTTCGATTTGTATAAACCCTGATTTAAAAAGAGACGGCGATATTATTCATCGACTCGTGCTACTTATTCGCACAATTCTCGACAAGCTATTTTAAACATCGTGCATTAATATTTCTCACGCTTCATACGAAGGTTTTCATTCGACGCGTCAATCGCGACACTTGAACAATGTTTTGTTTTACAACCGATGGTCAAAGAACTTGTATCGATTGACCTTTGACACACTAAAGGTCAAGAGTCACAGATAAAGGTATAGTCTGTTAGGAAACAAACACACCGTCCGGTGGTATCTATGCGCGAACAATTAATAGCCTGCAAAGTTAAAAAAAAAAAAGAAGAATTCACCTCATTTCCCACGATATCGAAATAAAATTTCGCAAGTAATGCGATTTGTTAGATAATTCGTTATCTCTGACACAACAGAAACATCGCCGTTACGCGTACTCGGTTTGCGATTAGGATAGAAATGAAATAAATGAATGTTCGTTTTCCTTCGCAGAATATTATGGATGGTACCAATTTACGCAGTGAACGCTGTAGGTATACGCCGCCGCAGTTTTCTCTTTATTCAAATTACATAATTTCGTACTAGCCGCCAGTCGCGCGTACAATTACTTTCCACGTTTCTGATTCAAGTGGCTCGGCCTGGTTTATCCCGAGGGCAGCATATACGTGGACAGTTTACGGGAGTGTTACGAGGCGTATGTAATATACAATTTTATGATGTACCTATTGGCCTATCTGGACGCCGATCGTCAGCTGGAGCACAGACTCGAAATTTCCCCCCAAGTGCACCACATGTTCCCGTTATGTTGCCTACCCGACTGGGAGATGGGTAGAGAATTTGTGCACATGTGCAAGCACGGAATACTTCAGTACACTGCTGTCAGGCCTATAACAACCTTGATATCATTGTAAGCGATCATCGACTTAACATTTCGAGGCGCGAACCATTGCAACACATAGGACGAATGATGTTTTCAGTATCTGCGAGCTCAACGGCGTGTACGGCGAGGGCGAGTTCAGGACGGACGTAGCTTTCCCTTACATGATCGCGTTGAACAATTTGTCGCAGTTCGTCGCCATGTATTGCCTGGTGCTATTTTACCGTGCCAACGCGGAGGCACTGAAGCCGATGAAGCCGATAGGAAAATTCCTGTGCATCAAGGCGGTGGTGTTCTTTTCGTTCTTGTAAGTCTCCGCCGAAATGATCGGACAGGTCGACGGGCTCGCATTCATTTCATCCCGTTTCACAGCCAGGGTGTGCTTATCGCGTTGCTGGTGTACTTCGACGTGATATCGAGCATCTTCAACACGAACGACACCGAGGACATCAAGAATATCTCGTCGAAACTGCAGGATTTCTTAATTTGCATCGAGATGTTCATGGCCGCCGTGGCACACCACTACAGCTTCACTTACAAGCCCTTCGTAAATCTGGCGCAGGGCCAGGCATGGTGGGACGCGTTCAGGTGTGCATCGTTGTATTTCAGCGTCGACCGTGTCACCTGGTCACGCGTTAAAACTCTTCATCGTTTCCAGGGCAATGTGGGACGTCTCGGACGTTCACAACGATATCAAGGAGCACCTGGGCGTGGTGGGGTCGTCGTTAAGTCGCAGGATACGCGGTCGAAGTGCTTATCAACAGGCATGGGGCAGCGCCACCGAACGCACGTCCCTGCTACCGGAAGCGCCGGTGACCACGGCGAGAAGCGCACCGGCTTGTTCCTTTTCCGGTTACAGCGCGGCAGAAATGGAACAAAACGACGCCGCGCTTGACCTGATACCCGATGTGCAGGATACGAGCAACGCGGTGAAGACGTAATCGACAGCAATTCTTTCTCTCTCTCTCTTAATAAACGACGGATAAATATTATTGAATCAGAATGGGGAACGGAGATAAAAAGAAGATGGGTCTACTAGCTTTGCAACGAGGGTCGTTCCCGAGCCACCGTGTTATTTTGTACAAATTTTCATCGTTCTGATCGTGCAAGACCTAATATATATATATATAAATATTCATTACGTCCGGGAGAGATAATATAGCGATACCGTATATTTTATAGGATTTTTTTCCTACACGATCGAGAATGTCGTTCACCTCGTCCAATTTAACGAAAGCGCTGGTACAATTCTTTTTTTTTTCCCTTTGATTTGCGACCTCGTGTTACCAATGATGTATTACCAAATAATTGTACATATTATATAATGTTTATACTTAGGAGAATATATCGGTACAGTCCTCTATTTATAAAAGTGTTTTCGCGCTTGTTTATTGCCGGTTGCCGACCGAAACGTAAATGGAACCACGGAGTTAGGCATTATTCGGAACCGACTTTTCATTGTCCGCGAACGATGACTAGAAATCGCCGCGATTACGCTTGATGTGATTTATTTGATTGCCCGCCACGCATCGATGGGAATACTGCCCAACTCTGAAAGCCGAGGGGTACTTGCGAATAACGGGGAGAAAAACATTCCTGCCACGTTGTACATGGCTGTCCAATTTTTCTAAGGTCTCGATTAAGCGAACAAAGCGAGGGCAGACGGCGAACGGAGAAATACTCGACTATACGAAACGAAGGGGGAAAGAAATTCACACGATTGTCATATCGATACATTTCTGGCGCATTAAATGGATGTTTAATCGCTGTAGGAGAGAGACGATCGATTGGAGATACTTTATTTTCAGCATTTTCGAATAGGACATTTATAGAGAGAACAAAGCAAATCAACCTAAAATTCCGAAACCCAGTTAATAACGGGAAGAAAAATCGTTCTGCAAATGCTCACGAGATATGTACCGCGAACTTTTGTAATCACGTCGACATGTGGATAAAAAAGCAAAGTACGATGCGGAATAATCCTTATCAGAACGTTCGGACCAAAGAATAGGGTATATATGTATATTTTGTCTCGAAATTAGTACTGTCCAGGATATTAGGAGGCAAAGTAGTTTTCCGGTTGACCTAGTGATTTCTATTGTCAATTAAAAGCCCCGAGGAAAATGATGATATTTTTAATATGTTTCTACCATGTTATTTGTAACATTGTGATATATTTCGTATCGCCGTTAAATTATCGGTATCCTTATCGATCGAGCAGACGATAGATAGAAGAAACTTTCGCGCGATGCGTTGTACACTTTATTGCCGGACGAGATTACGTAATAGATTGAGTGCATTGAAAAACAAATTCCTAGCCATTTTTTTTGTACAAAACGTGCAAAAAGACTTCGATTACCCATAAAAGTACTTAATGAAAACGAATGCCGTACCATCCTTGAAGAATAAAAATAAAAGAGGCGTACGAAACACGATCCTACTACACTGTATGTTAAAAGGACTACAAAAAAAAAAAAAATGCATTGCTTTTGTATCATTAAACTTTTAACCGTAAAATGTTTATTTTTAAACCTAGTTTAAGCGAAGCCTGTCTCTAAGAAATAAGAAAAAATTGTCACTACACTTTTGAAATCTAAAACGAAAGAAAAAAAAATATATATATATATTTCAAAACGACAACCATTTCGTTTTTTATTACTTTATTACATTTTTCCTACCCCATACAAAACGTACGCTCCGTTCGTTCTGTTGCGCACAAATTGGACATATATACAAAATGTAATGAACGTCATTTACCTAGTTGCTTTTTACGCCTATCTACAATACACGTATATATCATTATACATGGCGCATCGTCTCAGTGTTTCCTAAAGCGTTGTTTCCTTCTTTCTTTAAATTTTGCGTTCCTCTCTGTCATGATAATTCGCATCGCACGGAACACAGATACAACGAACAGATTCTAATTTAGTCTCGGCCGTCGCTCCTTTACCGCGTGCAAAAATTCTGAGCCGATTATTTAAGGACTTTTCCCACACAAAAAAAAAGAAAAGAAAAAAAAAACTGACAAGTTTAGTACCTTCGTTTCCTCGCTCGATTTAACGCGAGGAAAGAAAAAGAAGAAATAAATTAATATTTGAAGCGTTCGCACGTCAGCCACCAGGGCCATTATGCTGCTTTATCACATACCATTCGTGTTTCAGGTATTCACAAATTCGGCCCAACTTTCTCATTTCTCTTTGTTCAACGCTTGAATGAATTCCTCGAGCTTCTCCTGGATTTGTCTGACACGTTCTACATGGGGTTTTTTTTAAACAAAGGTGTTAAAATATCGATTTAATCGTACAATGGCAACGATAATAATAATAATAATAATACTGATAAAAACAAACGGAAAGAAAGAACTTACTCAGCTCCTCGGCCAAAGTAACTCTCCTACCGGTCAGCAGTTGCTGCTTCATTTCGTTATCTTGACTATAGTCCTCCAGAGCTTCTTTGATTTCTTTATCCAATCTACGAGCCTCGCGGTTCATAATTTGCTGTCTGAGGGCATTGGCAGTGACCTTGAGCATCTGCTGAATCCTCCAGAACAGTACCACGTCGTTGCACTCCATCTAGAGGGTCGCACGACGATGTGAAAATTCACAGAAAAAAAGTTGGCTTACGTTTCTCATTTATAAAAAGTCGCGCTGCTGACCTCGCTTTCGTGACCGGTGTGGTACAGGTAATAGCCCTTCTTGCAATCGTACGCCCTGGCCAAGCTCTGCTGCAGGAAGAATCGTTTGTACACCGGGTGCCACGTTTCCCGGACGAACTCGTTATCGATCTCCAGATCGTTTCGCTGCAAATTCTTTCGCACCGTTGTCACCTCGTCCTGCGATAGAGTGGGCGCGTGTTTCTGACCGGGAAAACGACGAATAAATATCACCGCTCTGCACCAATCATCTGCACCAATATCAATATTTGCCCCCCGTACTTTGTCCGAATAAAGGATCTTGTCCAATTCGTTCTTCACGGCCGTGCGTTTCTGCTGATCCTCCGTTTGATTCTGCCAGTAGAGCCAACGCTCCTTGCGACCAGGGCCCAGCATCTCCCGCAAAATTTGTTCCGTCACCTGCAATTTGTCTTTCACGGAGGTCTCCAGGAATCGCACCGCCTGGTCCCAGTCCCGTTTATCGTTCACGCTCCTGTCCTCCAGAGTGTTCAACTGTATGACCCGCAGCATTTCCGAGGCCTGCGAGACAGTTGAATCAGCACGAACGGGAACAGAAATCGTGTCGCAATACGGTTTAGAGCAGCGGCGTGCAACCTTTGGCTCGCAGTGGGCCAACAGTTCAAATCTACTACTTTACGCGGGCCGCAATATTAACCCCTTCGCATCGGAGGACGAGATATCTCGTCGCGTGATTTCGTCGCACGAACGATTTTGTGTCGCGAGATATTTCGTACATAGCATCGCACGAAGGCATTGCGTTGCAAGATATCTCGTCCAAAGCATATCCTGAACGAAATCACGCGGCGAGATGAAAATTCTCTCTTTTTTTTTAAAACATATACATATTAATGTTGTTCAATGAGCAAATGCGTGGCCCCCGTGTCACATGTTCTGGCGGGCCAAATGTGGCCCGCGGGCCGCAGTTAGCTCATCATTGGTTTAAAGGGTTCTTTACTTTCTCCTCCCAGAAGTGTCGCCGCATGGCTTCGTTCACTACCGCGTTCTTCAGGTTGTCGAATATGTCGTCGTGATCGGGGCTGAGCTTCGCTTGACTCATGAAATGCTCGAACTCCTGCTGCAAACATTCCCAACCGCTCTCCACGCTTCGAGCGGGCAACTGTTGCTCGGCCCATTGCTTGAGTTTGATGTCGACGGTGGTATTGAACGTGCCTTGGAGTTAGAGAATTGTTACGATTCTATTCGCTATTCGAACAATCGACGAGCTATTTTAGTCGTTTGTCTCGTACCGGGACTTCCGCTCTGGGCCGCTGGAAGATAGATGTTCTCGAACACGTGCATGCTGACCTTGTCCCAGATCCTCAGCATTAAAACTTCCTCCCAGTGTCTCGGGGAAAGTTGGGACAAATTCACGATCTCGTCGAGGATCTCGCCGCGGGCTTTCTCGAACAGCTCGTCCCTGTCCAGTTCCCTCAATCTACGATTGAAAGCAGTGATATTAATATTTAGAGGCGTCGGGTTGGAAGTGATCTCGCAGGGTCAACCGAGGCTGTCAACCTTGGGAAATTATTCTTCCACTCCGTTTCCAGATTGAATCTGGTGGCCTTGAAGGCGTCCGCCTGTTGCTCCACGGTCTCGCGAACCATTTTCCAAAAGCACTCCGCTACCGCGAGGCTCAGGTTTTTCGTGGTAACCTGGCCAGACATCACCAGGCCATCCCTGTTGAATCCCGTAAAAAAATTCATCTCGTCCATTCCAGATACGCGAAATCGAATCGAACAATCATTTCTATTCAACGAGTACGCACTTGAAGAGCTTCGAACTTCTGAAGTATTTCTCCTCGTAGTCTCGAATCGTCTGTATGCTGTCGTCCTGTCTGCCGCGGCCAGTAACGACGGCAAAATATCCCAAAGCCTTCATGGGAAACAGCTTGCCGGATAATATCTTTCGAACCCGTTCAGGATTGGCCAAGTTCTCTGCCAGATCTACCTAACGGTGTTGGAATATATATTCGAAATGAGTTTTCTCGAGTATCGTTCGGCGAACATTCCGCGCAACCGTTTACCTTAGTTAGGACGAAGATGGTTCGTTTGCCCGAGGGATCCATCTGAGCAACGATGTCGGTCACGTTGCTCCTCTCGGCATCAACGGACCCGTCTTGGATGCAAAGGATGATCGCGTTTGGATTGCTCATGTACTGTTGCGTCATCTGTCGAATGGCATCCCTGGTGTCCTCCGCCATGTCCACTGTAACTGTCTGTTGCAAAAGTTTAACCTCACCGATCAGTCGTTGCGACCGTTACAACAGATACCGGTTGCTCACGCTAATTATCCCCGGCAGATCGACGAGGACCATACGCTGAAGGCCCGGCCCCTTCACAGTCATCGAGATCACGTCCGGGCTGACCGTTTTCCCATTTTTAACGCTGTTCTTCATGCGCAACTCCACTTCGCGCCTCAGCTCGGCCAGCTCCGACTCTTTGGTCAAGTCGAACTCCCTCGAGCTGTCTTTGAATTGAGCTATATGATAGGGGCCTTCGCTCAATGTTACCTTAACGGGGGCCCTGGTCATCATTTCACCGCCGCCTCTGAAACAAGATTCGACTTTAGGATCTGATCGACGCCGCACCTTTTATGTCCTCGGATATCGCGCGGTACCTGGGGAATATTCTTGCTTGGGCGATCATTTCTAAGACGGACGTCTTGCCAGAACTTTGATCGCCAACCACCACCACTCTTGGCAAGTGATCGGCGGTAGAGTAAGCGCTGTCGTAATCGCTGAGCTCGTCCAGCACGTCACTGTACATGTCGATCAAGGATTTCTAGAAGAATCGATACTGAATTGACAAAATGCTTCGTAAAACGTGATTTATGACAGCGATACTGTGACCGAGTTTACTTTTATTTTCTTGTTGCTCAGTTTCTGATTGCCACGCAGAAGCATTTGCTTGCGAAGCTCCTTATTTTCCCTCTCCAATCTTTCGAGTTCACGCTGGTATCGCAGCTGTATTTGCATCACTTCATCCTGCATCGCGCTCATCCTTTCCTGCGACTTTTCTTCAATTAAAAGTAGAACGGGTGTAATGGTAAGTTTTCGAAATTGGCGAGGAATGAATTGCAATACACTAACATGTACATACGGGCTTTCTTACGTTCCTCCTCGATATGTTCATCGGCTAAGGGTCGAGCAAAGGCTACAGAATTATTCGACACCTGCTCCTTCGTCTCTGTTCATGGGAGATTTTTGAAATTTAATTTACACGGCTGTTTTCGATTAAATTGCTAACTGATCAAATTGGTTGCAACACTTTGCTGATACGAGATTTGACGAATGAAATAATCGAATAGTTTTTTACATAAAGATCAGCAAGCTGTTGCAATTGAGAAGTATTTCTCCGATAGTAGATTGAATTTATTCTGCAAGGTATTAGAGAAAAGATAATCCTGACTCTAATAAAATCAGATACGAAAAGATAAATGAAAATATAAAATCGGGTCTGTCCCATTCAGTATTTAAACTCGTAATACTTTTAGCCAATCTAAATGGAACATTGAATTTCGGGCCAATATATTTTGCCAAAGCATTGAAAGGATTGTCCAAAAGATATTTGTTAAAAAAAAAATGCTGAATGGACAGACAATGAGATCAGATAATCCCGAGCATTTTACACACCTGAATAAAGTTGGTATACTATTGTTGAGATTGCGTCAAATATACCTGAACAGAACAGACCATAATAATACATTTCTAACTATATGCATGTGATAAGGGGGTGTTCTTGCAAGCAATAGTTAAAAATAAATGTGGTGCACGCTACAATGCGAACGATGTTAAATTCCGTTCTTCGAGTGCATAACAAATTGATGTATAAATAATGTATAGGTAATAATACATGGAGTGAAGATTGCACGAATTCGTACAGATTATTTTGTCTGTTACAAAAGATTTCTTTCGATTTATAGCGTGTAATACTATAAAATCATAGGTATACCAACTTAAGAATTAAATTCGATTGTATTGTCATAACTGGAACTTAGATGAGCAAACGTAATCGCAATCCAATATGGTAAGAAAACGTCAGGCAAATAGACAAATCAATGGGCAACGAGGGAATGTCTTGTAGCATTAAAATCAGGATATATTTGCGGTTTACGGTGTTGGGATTAAATAATAAAAAAAAACCTGGCATTCAAAACTCACGATTGGAGGAAACATCCACGCTCGGTTGATTTTGGTCAACTTCGGCCGCTCTTATAGCATCGTCCAGTCTCTGATTAAACCATTCTCTGTACTCCCTATACTTGGCCTCGCCAAGCTGCTTTACACGTGGATCTGTTTGTGTTTGTTCGATGCATCTAATCTATTTTTTTGCCTCACGTTTTCGACGTATTCAAATCTGTCTCTACATTACTCGTACTCACCGAGCTCCATCTTTCCCGCCAAGTTATCTTTAATGGACATAACGGACGCACGAATGTTCTCCCACTTCTCCTCGTTCGGAAATATATTGTCTAACCAGCTCATATCGGGCATCACCTCCTTCCACTGCTCGTATTTCTTTAACAAGACACAGTTTTGCGTTCATTGCGGGTACAGACATACGACGGACGATACGCCGAATCGATTCTACGTACTTTCTGCAATGTTACGCCGCTGCCCACTGCGCCGCCCAGTAAGAGGTAACGTACTTTCAGCGCTCCTCTCAAAACTCGCCCGATGAGCATGGCGTACGCACGGCTGGGTTTAACGAAGTAACGGGCGTGCGGCGATGCCAATAAAGGACGATAGACTTTGTTCATTCTACCGAATGTCAGGTTTCTCGTGCTAAACAGCGGTACATGGTATCGTGACGTTTTGGATAGTAGCACGAGCCTGTCTCTGAAAGAAGAACCACTGAGTGTTTTAGATGAGGATACAGTATACCACGGGGAAAACTATAAAATAGTACTACAGGGGCGGGTAATGATCGTGCGCAAACCGGCCTCTCCGATCGACAAAGCACCGAGTAAATAAACGTTCGAAGTTTCGCTCGGATATACGGACATAACCTAACCGCTTACGAGTCTCTTTAATGCGACAACCGGGGTAAAGGGGGGATTGTCAAGTACGCACAGCACGTGTTGGATCGTATTTCGAGCAAAGTAAATGTTTCCTCGCGCGTGCCGATGAATCTTACCCTATTTTACCGCAAAGAATTTGCTTCATGTTGTAGGTTAAGGTCGGAGCTGGCAGCCGCCGAAAATGGTTAAAATGTATGCCTTGCACAGAGATATACGTATATCATATATCAAATTAAGGTTGTAAAATTGCTCTAAAATTGAATGGGGCCAGATGGTTACGTTAACAATTCATTCTTTCACACTTTCAACCTATTTTAACGATGGAAATAGGCATCGCAAAGAACAGACACTGCTTCGTAAAGCACATGCGTGGAACTATGTGGCTTGCTTGCAACTCGCCAATGACGCGCATTCGATACTGAAGCTCGACCAATCGAACGGTCGAAGCAATGAGAGAAGCGGGAGATAATCGAAGCTACTCTGTTTTTAAAATGTTACAATTCGGATAAATTTCCAATTGCCCCTATTATCTCGATTATTTATTGGAAAGACCTGTCCTTTAGAATTAGAGTCAAGAATTGAGGTATATATTTCTATTTCTAGGCAAGAAGTTTCTGAAGCGCGCGTTTCTGTAGTATAAATGTAGAATGCAAAATCAGCTAATGAGGCGAGATCATTTCTGATGCAGATCATACGGCAAACACTATACGATTGCGCTACTTTTTTCTGCGTGAAAAATAAAAATAAATCGTTAAGCTAGCCAAATTAAACAATAATAGATACGAAAAAACCTTTGAAAAGTATGGAGTTTCGATTACTATGTGCTAATATATGATTGTAAAAATACGCTCTTGTGAAAATTTATACAAGTTCTACGGAGTATTGAAAGGAAGATCGATTCGAGTTTGTTTAAATTTTACTTGGAAATTCTCTACACGAAAGCTATTTCTACTGTATCATCCCATTTCTCAGATACCCTGTGCAGATAAGATACAAATTTTTCACAAAGGTTCCACCCGTTCAGAATACGTATATACCCATCAGTAGTGATTCTTTAATAATTTTATTTTTTTCTTTGCAATCCTTATATTACAAAACATACTTTTCCAGACACATTGAAAATATGCTCTATTTACATTGGATTGTTGCCTAGTATTCTTTTGTGCTAACCATCATATTCTTCTTGTCGCCGTTGTTCGCCAGTTGTTTGTCTTTACAGGAATAATATTAATATATCTATTCGCATAGGCTCTTGTATAATAATATGATTATGGCAGTACATTTACATTAAAGTCTATTTAATTTTTTTTTTTAATCGTTTCTGTTATACATTCATATTATCTCTTCATATCTATGCATGTGTATATATACATATGCATACACATCATACGAAAGCCTACGTACTTAGAATTATGTGCATCAACTAGGCATACGAAAGGAAAATTTCTATCGCCCATTGTTCTTTTTTTTATCATGTATAAGCTTTATCCTTAAATAATGTGGCAATCATCATCGAATCGTTGACGCCGCGATATGAGATCTAGGGAAAAAATTCGAACGCATCGAACGAGAAAAATAAATGAGAACTGCGCTAAAACGAACTCCTCGAATGTGGCTTCTTTCTATTCAGATAATTCTGAAAAAATTCGCCTGGCGACGAAAAACAGCCGGCGGCTAAAATATCTTCATACTCATTCACTTTTCAATTCTATAGCGATATGTTACCAATCACAAAAAAGCCGGTGAAAGCACGCTAATCGATTGGACCCCAGTTTACATCGTCCACTCTCATATTAATTAAATTAAATCAGCTATAAATCTTTAATTCATCGTATATTATGATTTTTTTTCCATTTTTCAATCAACCTCGATTTCCCTTAAATATTTTCGTCTCTTCACCTAAAGATCCGCTATGTTAACTAAAACGTTACAAATGCTCCTAAGTATTGTCTAAAGGTGCTCAATTTTTTTTTCTTTTTAATTATTATTTCCTTTAATGTTCGCTATTTCTTTTTTTTCACATTCAGTCTAAGATTATATTTATAGTATTTATAAGGGCTTGGAATTATTATATCCTTAACGCAATACGAGCTAGCCTTTTTTTTATTGTTAATGCCAAGCTGCTATGTACAGGTTGCCATTTTTCTTTTCCATGATCTTTTTGTTCCTCTTTCCTTACACAAGTTGCTCGCAACATGTGTCGTTTCTATAATAAAAAATCGCGACAAACATGCATCTTCCTTCTATCCTTTCTATGTAACAATTTATATGACCGAAAGAAATTGGAATTTCTTCTGGCAGTAGGTCACGTTGCGTCCATCAAACTTGATGGGGCAATTTAAGCGTCGATTGTGAACGTTTTCTCAGCGCCACCTTCTACAAACTATAACAGCATCAACTATAAAACAAAGGCAATTAAAAAAGAAAAAAAAAAGACAACTAAATTCGCGTTGCTTCGTACACTTCGAAAAAGAACACGAAGGAAAATATGAACAATTATATAATAATTCTGATTCCTAAGACATATAGTCTCTCCCCTAATTTCTTCAATTCTAAAACACTCAGTTGATACAACTCCGTGCGCATCCGTTTATGACGTGAAACGGTTTGCCAAACTGTTCCCTCGTTGCCACGGATATTCAGCAAATAAAAAAATTGCCATTCGGCAACAGAACCACCCACCCGCGCTCCTTGTCTCCTTTAGCTACCTTAATTGAAACTAATTCCTTCATTCGCCTCCGTGAGCCTAAGACTAGTATCAAAAGATCCAGTTACGCTACTTCTTGCATCCAAAAAAAAAAAAAGTCTCTCTAATCTGTTCCACTGTAAAATCCTGCAGCACGCCATTAAGAAATCCCCCGGTTCTTCTATTCGGAAGAAAGAACGGCTCGGCGTGCCTCTCTCAGATCGAGTCTAATCACTTGGAGTAATCAAGCGATGAAATGCGTATCAAAAGTTTCTCTCTGTTTTTTCTACGATCCTCTGCATCCTCCGCAAGCGTCCGTCCTCGCTAAAAAGCGATTCGCTTGTCCTCGCGAACGAGGACAGCTCGTTTCGCAGTAGTTGCTTCGACGATACTACGTATAAAACACGTGTCAAGGATTTTGCCGCGATACTCTTCGAGTCGTCCAGCTTTGTTTCCTGATCCTGCGAAGGAACTTGTGTATTCCTCAGCGTGCCTCGTGGCCACTTCGACGATCCTAATCGTGAAACACGTATCAAGAGGTGCTGTTTCTATGCTTCTTACTTTTTGCCTTTCCCGCTTCGAATTCGTCCTCGCTTCTCCGCCTCTTTTCTTTCAGCTGCTTCTCCATGGCGAGCATAGTGATCATCCTCTTATGGGAGTCGCCAACGATCCAGCCATGCTGCTCCTGCCGATCATCCTCCTCTTCCTCGACGGCTGGCACCACCTCGAGCAGCTCCTCTTCGTCGCTGGAACTGGACCAATAGTACAACTGATTGGCGGCCGATCGTTTTCTTCTGCCAATCGCCACCCCAACACCCTCCTCCACTTTGTTCCAGGACTTCGTTGTCTTCAGCTCCTCGTCGTCAGAGTCCCTTCTGCCGCTGGACGATCTACGTTCCTTATCCTTCGACCCCCTCGAGTCTGTCTTGTTCTTCTTGTCGACGTTGGAATTTCTGTTCCTCTTCCCGGCGCCCGCGACTTTCGCCTCGGTCTTTGGCGGCTTCCTGTTCTTCGCGGGGGACCTGGAGTGCTTCTTCTGTCTCGCTGGAGCTTCCTGGCCCTCCTCCGTCGCAGACTTCGCGCAGCTATTCTCCAAATCGCTGTGCTCCCTCTGACTATTCTTGGGGCAGACATCTTCCTCCGGTTTGCTTTGCTTCTTCTGTTTCTCCTTCGTCTGGTGTTTCTTCTTCGGCAATGGCTCCTGCGTTGCTTTGCTGCTCACCGATTCGGCGCTCTCCGCGGCGTCGTTCGTCCCGTTGCTCTCTGTCCTCGCATCCGCGGTGTTCTGCGCCTGGGACTCCTTCTTCTTCCCAAGTTCCCTGAGTATCTCCTCCTCTATCGCCTTCTGCTCTTTGGCGATCATCTGCTCGTGCTTCTTCTCTATATATCGCTCCTTTCGTTTCTCCTTCGACTCCCTCTTCTGCTTTCTCTGTTTCTCGTGGTCCGATTTGTCGCTGAACTTCCTGTC
Organism: Nomada lathburiana; assembly: GCA_963667235.1. Lineage (NCBI taxonomy): Eukaryota > Metazoa > Arthropoda > Insecta > Hymenoptera > Apidae > Nomada > Nomada lathburiana. The sequence continues at coordinate 19,843,763 of OY763899.1, read as the reverse complement.
CCTGGGACTGAGTTCCTCGTCGGAGCTGCTTATCTCTGCCAGCAGACCCTGCTTGCCAATCGCGCACTTCCGCTGCCTCCTCGTCGGCTGGAAATCCATCAGGATCCTTTCCTGTTCCTCCTGCATCTTCTTCAGTTGCTGCTCCTTCCTCTTCTTCGACTCCTGCACCTTTCTACTGAGGAACACGTGGAGCGGGAGGTTCTCCGACTCCTTCTGCGGCTTCTCGTTGCTCGACAACTTCTCTGGCAATGCCAGTAGATCGTTGTCCGGCTCCTCCTCTTGTTCCTCTGCAGGGGTGGGTGCTTCGGCGACCACAGGCTCTTCGACAGGCGCGCATACGTCCTCTTCGTGTTCTGTTCGCACTACCGTATCAACGTGATGTACTGGCTCGATATTTCTGTTAGTATAGTTCGTGTCCAGAGGAGTTTCGCCGTCAGCCTGGTCCAGGAGATCCAGAGCTTCCTCCAGTGGGATAAGTTCGTTCTCCTGCATATAATCTGCTTTGCTGTCGGCCTTTTCCCCTGGCAGGCTCGAACTCCTGGTTTCGGCCACCTCTGGAACCTTTGGTTGCTCTGCGCTCGCTTGATCCTCGGCATCCGAGTCGACGATAGAACTGTCCTCCCTGTACAGATCGTCCATTTCGAAATTCCTCCCGTACTGATTCTCCGTTTCCTCGTCGCTGTTCCTCTGTTCGTCCGCGTCCTTCCTTTCATCGATGACCAGGGGATGATCGGACATCTCCGACTCGGACTTCTTGTTATCGGAATCGTGTTTGGCCCCGTCGCCTTTCAGATCTTGCCTCCTCCAGTCGTCCATGCGATCCTCGTTCCCCGATGAATACTTATCGACAAACTCTTGGCTCTGCTCAACGCTTTCCAGTTCCGCGGCCTTCTTCGCGGTCTTCTTCACCCTACGCTGCCTCCTCGACTCGTAATCGGCACCCTCCTCCTCGTATTCGCTCTCCGACGAGGTGTACAACTCCGCAAAGATGTTCTGCTTCCCCTTGGAGCAGGTTCTCTGGCTCTTCGATATCCCTACGCCGACATCGTCGGTCTTTATCGCGGTTCTATACTCGTCGGAGCTGTCGTTCTCGTACCAGGCGTTCCTCGTCTTCTTCTTCGAATTCTTGCTCCGTTTCTTCATCTTCGAATGCTTCGGAACCGGCTCCAACATTTTCTTCGGCCTCGCCGTCTTTCGTTCCACGAACTCGTCCATCGGACCGGTGACTTGTCGCTGCTGATCCTCGCCCTGGAACGCCTTCAACGCGCCCTTCGTTTTCGGGGCGAACTTCTCCAGCTCTTTGAACTTCCGATCGATCATGGATTCCAGCCTGGTGCTCAGGGCGTCCCCAGCCTTCCCGTTCTCCAGGCTGTCCCCGATGGCCTTCGACATCAAACCGGCCACGTCCACTTCCTTCGTCTTCAGGCAGCTGACCTCGTAGCCGGGTCGGCTCCTGTAAGACATCACGCCGCCCAAATTGGACTCCGTTTGACTCTCCTCCTCGTCGAACTCGTAGACGTCCTTGATTATCCTGTCGGGGCCGAACTCTTCCTTCCTCTCGAGGCAATCGCGACGTTTCTTCCTCTCGACCAGCCCGCCTAGTTCGTTTCTACGAATCAAAGGGAACTCCTGATGCTTCTTGGCCCTCTTCGTCTTCCGTTGCCTGTGGACGTTCAATTCCCGAAGGGCCGCCTCCGTTTTCGACTTCTCTTGCTGCTTTCTGTCGTTCATCTCTTTCTTCCTCTCGAACAGCTCCTTGATGGGATTCCTGGGCTTCTTTTGCAGTTCCTTGGGCATGGTTGCCGGGCTCGGCTCCGGCAGCGAGTCTCTATTGACAGCGGAGTTCTTCAGTGGCTGCGCTGCTTCGTGGTACGACGAGTCCCCGGCCGTGGAGGTTGGTGCTCGAGCGCAGGCTAACTCGGCGAGAACCTTCATTGGCGTGGATCCACTGCGAACAGAACAATTTTCATGTTTAATACTCGAGTGCTAAAGGAAGTAAACGACGAAAATGAATAACACGATAAATCTCGCTCACTTGTGGTCATGCTTTTCATTGTTGTGCAGCAGATTGGACAACGCCTTGTCCAATAGTCCTCCCAATGAAGTGTTCATCTTGCCCTTGAGCCCGGCCGGATGCAAATGAATCTTCCCGCTGTTCTGTTGCTCCTGCGGACCTCTGACATGAAGAGGATCGTTGTACTCTCCGTTCGGTAGATTCGCCGCGGACAAATGCCTCTGATCGTTCATATACGAATAGGAGTTGCCCGAAACGTCCCGCCGGTTGTTCTTCTCGTTGCCAGACTTCTGCCCGAACGTGCTGGCGATCAGATTCTCGCTTTCCCTCATTCGTTGCTGAATCTTGTCCCTAAGCTTGTTGTTGTGCTCGAACGCCACGTCCAGGCTGTCCTCGTAGCCCAAATTGTCGTGCCTGGACATGTCCGGGCTGGCCGATCTGCTGGAGTGCTCGCTTCTCAGATTTCTACCGCCCCGTTTCGGATAGTCCCTCTCCCTGGTGCTGTACATCTCCTCCCCCAGTAACTGAAATCGAGCGGACTCGTCAGGATACGTTGGAAATTGCCACGCGAACGTTTGAATTAGGCGAATTCTCGATATGGTACAACGATCATTAACTTTCTGCTTACTGTACGTCACTACTGAGTAGATCGTTTGAAAGCGGCGGGAATTAACGGGGGGGGGGGGGGGGGGGGATTAACAGTCCTCTCGGACACTCTGTTCGACGACAGAAGTTAGGGGGAGAAAAAGTTACCTCAAATGGTCCACTTCGTGACACACAGGATAACAATCTACGATCTAGTCGGAATGCTTTCGGGCACCGATTGACGAATATCGTTAATTGGAATTGTCTGTGAATCTAATCAAAGGGAAGAGGTTTACCCTGTCTTTTCTTTTTTTTGTCGTTTATCGTGCGTGTAATGTTAATATGTATTTAAGCGTTAGTAAAGCCAAGCTGAACATTGTTCTGTTAACGAAAGAGGAAGGCAGTTTGATATTTGTCCAGGTAGAAAGATTAGATAGAGTTGTTTGTTAATGCTCAGCATTGGATTACTCGGCTGTTTGACTATAGAGATGTATCTAGGCAAGAGGCACTGTACATTGTTTGAAAGGGAGAGCAAGTTCCATAACTACCGTACACGCTAAGAAATGTCGAAGGAATGAGAGAACTACCTTTTGCATGCATACTGAGAGACATTGTCTGTATAAAGCTGGTTCATAGGTCCTGCAAAACATTACCACAATAATGTATAGAGTATTCCATTCTTGGAGTTCTATGTAAGGGTGTTTATCCATCTCGACGAATCGAAAACGTTATTGTTCGTTCTCGCCATTATTTCATATATTTATCGTTAAATAAATCATGATCCGTGTGGATCTTATGCGTCAAAGTTATCACGATTAACACCCGTACACATGAAAATTCCGTGAGCATGTAGAAAAGAGAGTGAGTCCTGCAGATGCGAGCTGAAAGCTTTTTTTTTTTTTTTTTTTTTTAGATAGCACATAGAACACACAATGTGCGATCGATTATTAAACAAAGCGTACGGGTTAAACATTGAAAAAGCGACGGCATGCGATGTGTAGAGTTATCGATTAAATGGCGTGCGATTCGTTTAATCAGTTCGTCATACAATAAATTACTTTGTAAACTACTTTCATGTGTTACGAAAACTGGCCATCCAACTTACCATAATTTAATGCAATTTTTATATATATATACAGAACGTGTTCAAAGGGCAAGTCAAATGTGTACAAGTAACATTATGAAAGTAAGTATCAGAAAAAGAAAAAGAAGGAACGTAATAATTTTCAACAATTTATGAAACCACATTTCTGTCGGTTCACTCGAATAAATTTCTATTGATTCAAATCAAACTTGAACAATCTTCAAGCATGCAACGAAACCATCGTCTCGCTAAATACTCACCTGGTTCACCGATTCCAGAAGGCTTCCCAGGCTATTCTGGCTCTCCACGTCCCTCCACCGATCCCTAGGTCCCCTGAACCCTTGCTGCTGTTCATCCTTTCTATGATAATTCTCGCTATGATCCAACTTGATCTTCTTAGCGCCTCTGAGCTCGTTCTCCGTGGTGGCCTTCAGCCTGGAGCAGCATTCGACGAACAGCTCCTCGTCGAAGTTCAACACCTTGCCCTGCCTCGGCTTCGTCGCTTCTATATCCTGCGGAACGTCCAGGGCGTTGTCCTCTACGGCGTCGGTGGGCGCAATGGTGACCACCTCTCCTTTGTGGGCCGACGAGGGTGACCTGATCACAATTTTCTCCCCGGAGAACTCGCTGGAGCTTCTCTTCCGCGTCGCAACTTCGTTCGCTGGTGCATTATCGTCGTCCTCTTCGTTCTCGCTGTTCGTGCTGCTCTCTATCGAGCTTCTTGGCGTGCCGCGGATAAACAACGGCGATATCCTCCTGTGCTCCATGCCCTCGTTCCCGTCGGCCCCTGCGTCGGAGTCCCCGGTGGTCTGCGAATTCCTGTCCATGCTCGGCGACCTGTTGCGAACGCTACTGGGGGCCAAACTGCTGCAACTCCGAGACGACTCGGGATCTATGGATAGCCTGCTGGCGGGCGGCTCCTTTTCAGGAAGATCTTTGGCGAAACGGTCGCCTTGGTCGGCAGATTCGTCGCTGTCCTTCGGAAGCTTTTTATCCAGTATGAGATCGCTCCAATCCTCGTCGTCGGTTTTGCACTTGCTTTTCCTGGAGGACGACGATTTTCTACGCTTCGTCGATCTTTGCTCGTCCTCGGGAGGATCGTCCAGCGGGGCCACCTTCGAGGAGTCCTCGTCGTAGTTGAAGGAACCGTAGCCGCTGTCCTTGACCGTCAGGTCAGGCTTGTCTTGGCTCCTCGAAACGGCGCCGCCCTCTTTGTGCCTCGACGGCTTCTGACCTTTATCCGCGATGGCCTCGAAGACGTCGTTCTCGAACGTCCTGGAAATCAGCTCCTCGGCCCTCTTTTTGCTGGGTCGACACCTGGTGGAGGGTAGGGCCTGGAAGTAACCGTTCGACGTCCCTTCCTCGTGTTTCCTTCGATTGTTCGTGACGTGTTTCGATCTCGCGCGTTCCCTGGACCTGTCCGACGAGGAACCCTTCTTGGATCGTTTTCCGGGACGCTTCTTGGGGCTGGCGGATATCGACGACGACACCGGGTGCCTCTTGGTGCTCTTTTCTTCCGTGGACACTTTCGTCCTCGATCCGTTCTCACTGGAGAGCCCGAGCTCTGTCCTGGAGGTCTCCGAATCGTCCTCCGACTTCGACACCCAATCGTTCAACACCTCCTTCACTTTGTCCGCCTTTTCACCGCCGAAGACCCTGCCGAACACGCTCTTCACTATTTTATTTTTATTCTGAGATTCCGTTACGCCCTCGTTCTCGCTGTCGTCGCTCTCGCTGATCAGATCGGCGATCTTGCACCTCACAGAAGCCCCCCTGCCCCTGGACCTTCTGCGATTGTCCTTGGAGTGCCTGCGCGGCCTGGTCGACCTCTTGCCGCTGGATTTTCGATTGCCACCTTTCGTCTCGCAAGGCTCCCTCGAGTTGGAAATTGTTTTCGTTGCGCGGTTCGTTTCGACGTTCACGGATTCGGGCAGAATCCTCCCCGTGGTTCTCAACTGGTCCGGTTCCCGTTCCCCCTCGGACGCAATTCGTAGCTCCGTCTGTTCGTCCGATTTTTGATTATCAATTAATTCATCGGCGGCCAAAGAGTTCTCGTCGGTGTCAACGCGTAAATCCGTTTTCGGACCAATTTCCTCGACGTCCGACTTCGGTTCCTCGTTCGGGTCCCTCGGGGAGCCGGTGAAAGACTCCCGTTCCCTCATCTGCTCCAACAAAACTTGCGACAACGGTTTGTCCGCCAGACTGGAAGACGAGGAAACCTCGTCGTCCGCCGAGTGAAACGGTTTCAGCTTGCTGTTCAATAATTCTATGTTCCCCACGGAAACCTGTTTCAACCCGAACGCCACCGAGGTGTCCTGCTCCTCGACGATCCTTAATCCGTCGGGATCAATTTCGTTATCGAAGTTCCCGGTGCCCGCCGTAGAATTAATACTGCAAGAATTGTTTTCCAAATGCGACGCGTTCGACGGGGACCCTGACCTATCGCTGTCGTCGATCGATTTCTGATCGCCCGCCGGTTCCGGGATTCGCGCAAGTCCGTCAGAAAGCAATTTGTCCGGCGCATCTTTCGATTTTGAAGGGGCTTTGCCGATTTTGTCACAGGAATTGTTCCCCGTGTCCTCGATTTGTTTCCTGGCCCTGCCCCTCTTGGACTTTCCATGACGAGAAGTTTTCGCGGACTCGCTCGCCTTTTCGTTCTCAGCTTTACTGACCGCCACAGCTCGATCGATCGAATCGTCCAATAATTTCGCGCCGTCTTCCACGATTCTTCTTAATTCAGAAGCGTCCGGTGCTTCGATATTTTCCACGCCCTTGACGCGTCCCGTTTCCGGGGCTTTAAATGAACTCGAGTCTAAACTCAGTCGGTCCGTTTCTACTTCGGAATCGTTCACGTCCTGATTGAAGGCTTTCGAATGACTCTCGACGCTAATCATCGCGGGATCATTAATTAAGGTACTAGAATAATTTACGTCGGGGCTGCTGCTGCTTGCGGGTTCGTCGCGGTGTTTGTTTACGGTGAACTTCAGGCTCGAACGTTCGTTCGTATCCTCTAAACTATTTGTCAAAAAATTCTCAGTCTTTTCCTCTGCATTTAATTGGTACACGTTGTCGCCCGAACCGAATACTGTATCGCGCTCCGCAATATTCGCGTCGGCGTCGTTTCGTTCCACGCGCAAACCAGCGACGCGATCCGGGCATCCGTTTTGCGGATCTCTCGGCGTAGAAATGTCGCCGACCTGTTCCAGGGACAAATCGTCGGCTTCGATAGCGTTCGCAGCCTTCGAATTGCCGTCCGATACATTCAAACGCGCGGACGTGCCAATTTTCATCGATGTATTCTCGCCCGGAACGGACACCAAAGCGGCGGTTTCCAGTTCGAAGCTGTCCGACGCGATTCCCTCGTCGTCCAGGATTCTCTTCCCCGCCTTCTCCTTCGCGTTCTTCCGTTCCGCCTCTTCCGCGGTGCCGGCCACCAATTTGACAGGCGTGGAGGTGGACTCTGGCTCGGGACTGACATGATCGGTGAGCACGTACTCGTCGTGGCTCATGTTCTCGGTGATCTTGCATATCTCTTCGTCCAGGAGCTCGTCCTCGAACGCGTGCTGCTGGCTGGTCCGAGGGTCGATCAGAGAACTCGGCTCCATCATGGACGAGTAGCGGGGGTCCTCGCGGACCAGGTCCACGTTGTCCCTGCCGACGGTCGCCGACGGTTCGGACTCATTCCGAGCGTCCCTCGACGCCGCGGGGACGCTCGTCGCCTCGTCGATCGGATTCTCGTCGCTGGAAACGTCGTTCTGGCTCGCGTTGCACGCGTCGTCCGCGACCTCGTTACCGTCGACGGACGCCTTGCCCTTTTTCCACTTGCCCATCTGTATCAAATGGGACTGCGACTGGTTGTGCTTCTTCAGGGAGCTCTTCCGCGTGAAACTGGTGGCGCAGACGTCGCAGAAGAACTTGGCCGCCTCCTTCGTCAGTTTCTTCCTCTTCTCCACGATCAGAATTTCCCCGGTCTTCTTGTGGACCACGACATAGTTGCCGGCGGCCCTCTTCTTCGGCGTCTGAAATCCGTCCTGGGTCGGCGAGAGACCGTCCACCTTGTCGTCAGACTTCTCTTCCTCCTCGTCTTCCTCGTCCTCCTCCTCCTCCTCCTCCTCCTCGGCGATTAACTTGCTGGTGTCTTCCGGTGCTTCCGGTTGTTCCTCGTCCTCTACTGGAGCGTCCACTTGGGGTACCTGGCTGGGCGCCTCGGTAGGAGCAACGGTGGCCACGTTGTCGTCCACGGCCGTCGGTCCGGGCTCCGCCCGAGGTGTTCCGTCCTCTTGCGAAATACAATCCTGAATGTCCATTGGAATGTCGAAGCCGTCTACTAGGAATAAGAGATCCTCCAGGAATGAAATGTTCTTCTTCGCCCTCCTCTTGAGGCTCTGCCGTCTCTCGACAGTCTTCTCCGCGTCGACGGATTCCGAATCGGTGACGGACGTGTCCGTTTGCACCTCTTCAGGGGCCGGCTGAAACTCCTTCTTCTTTTTGGAGAAACGTTTCTTCCGGAAGTAGCTGGACTCGCTGACGCACGAGGTCTCCGACAAATTGTCCACGCTCTCGGCGCGTCGATTCAGCGCCTCCTGACCGGGCAGATCCTCCGAGGACAGCTGCCTCCTCTTCGAGGACCTTGTTCTGGCGGTTCGCGACAGATCTATGGACCCCGACGAGCTGGATCTCTGCAGGTCCAGTTGTTCCTTGGCGGTGCCACGACCCTCGGAGGGATCGTTCCGTGACGAATGCTCGGCCTGCTCCACGTTCTCCGTTTGGTTCCTGGCGACGTCCGAGTTGTCCGCGCCGCTCGTCTCGGCTTCCATCGTGGGACAGCTGTTCTGCGCGTCCGAGTGCTCCTCGACGACCGATCTCCTCTTGTACGTTCTCTTCTTCGTGTGCTGCAGAACTTCCGTCACCTCGGGAACCTTGAAATGCTCCAAACTGGACGGGGCAGCCTGTGGATCGGTGGAATGCTTGGTCCGGTCCTCGGATTCCTCGTTGGATCTGCTTGCCCTCGTGGATCTCCTCGGTGGTAGCTGAGTGGCCGTATCGAGTCCCGATGCTTGAATTTCTGTCCTGGAATAAGGATTCGCCTGGGTGGCGGTACCCTGAGCTAGCGTTTGGTCGGCGATTAAACATTTCTTCTTTCTTCCGCGCTTCTTGGGCACCTTGGGAACGACCGCGGGCTCCTCAGTCTTCTCTGGTTCCATTGCTTCGCTCGCCGCAGCGTTCTGAACAGTTTCCCCTTCAGTTTCCACGATTTTCAACTTGGAATCTTCCTCGGCTACCTTTGATCCGTCCGCGGTGCTCAATAGTATCGTTTGTGCCCGTGGACTCTCTCCTTTCGAGGATGCGCTATCCTCGGACGGATCCTTCGCTGACGATTCTGAATCCTCCGCTGCGTGAACGTTGCTGAGATTCTGAACCGAATTCTCGGAATCCTCCTGAAATCTATCCTCGTTTTTCGACCGAGCCGCGCATTTCGTTCTGGACGATCTCCTCCTCGTTCCCCCAACATCGTCAGACGTTGCCTCGCAACTGGAAGATTCTTTCGTCTCGGCGGACTCCGCTCTGCGCGTCGTTTCTTCCTCGGACAGCTGCCGATTCGCTTTCTCCTCTTCGAACGATCTTCTTTTGGACGATCTTCTCACCGGAGATTCGACCCGCGAATACCGATCCGGCTGTTCCACGCACGACTTTCGTTTCCCCGTCGTTCTCGGCGACGGGGAACTCTTTTGATCGCTGAAATCTCGTACAGAATTTCCGACGCCGCGGTCGTTAATTTCCTCGTCGCTCGTTCGACCATTTGCTTCCGATTTCCTCTCGGCGTCCGCTTCGAACTTCTCAATGTTTTCATCGGTGTCGTCAGCCGTCCGCGCGTTATCCACCGTTTTGCGCGCCGACGCGTCCGTCGTGTCCGGCGCGCCGGCCGCGCTTCTCCGTTCGCCGGATTGAATTTCACTCGGGCTAACGTCAACGTCGGACAATACGTTCTCTATATGTTCCGTGGTAGAAGGCACTTGCTTTGATTTCTCAATTAGATCCAATATGTCCGATAAATGCAACTCGTCGGCGCTCTGGTTCCCCCGAGAATTGTCCGCCGGTTCCGTTGGTCTCCTCTTGTTCTTCTTGGACGAACCTCCATCCAGCGAACGTCTCTTGTATTTCCTTTTCGTCCTCGCGCATTCGTCGCGCCTCGAATCTTGAACCGGCACCTCGGTCGAACCGACATCAGCTTCAACGGCAAAGACTTCCACCTGGACCGTTTTCGATTCGTTCGTGGAAGCCTCGAACCGAGTTCCTTCGGTCCTCGGACTTTCGTCCATGGATTTGATTTCGATCGGCGAATCGTTCGTCTCTTCATCGGAAGGCTTCGTGACTGTTTCCTCTTTCGTCTCTTCGGCCTCGGAGTTCTTCGTTCGATTCTCCACATTGTCCGTCGGATCTTCTTCCTTCGAGGCAATCTTTCTCCTCTCAGTGTCCAGTTTGGTATCACTAGTTTCTAAATTTTGATCTCGGTTATTCGACACAGAACAAGCGTCCGCACAACCTTCATTGGTCGACTCTTGCCTGCTTCTCTTCCCCGACCCGGCTTTGCTAGACGCCTCGTTACCCTCCGGAAAACTGGGGCCCACCTCGTCCAAAATACTGGTGAGCTCGTCGGCAGCCGTGTCCAACAGGGACCCAACTTCCCCCTCCAACAGCGCATCCTTCTGTTTAGCTATCTTCGAGACAATCTTCTCCAGAAATGAACCCTTTCCCTTCTGTTTCCTCCTGGACAGATCCAGTATTATATCGTTGGCCGGTTCCTTCGAGGCAGGCTCGTTCCTCGCGGACACCTCCGGTGCTTCGATCGTACTCGAACTTTCTTCGGAGTCATTCTGACGACGAATCGCCCCTTCGGTCGAATGATCCGAATCGTTCGTCACCTGTGAAACGCCACCGTCTAACCTGCAGCTACCAGTCTCGAGTGTCTGAACGTTATCCTGCAGAAATTCAACGGCGCTCGAACCGTCCACACTCGTCTGAACGTTCAAGACACTTTGCTGAGTCTCCACGGGTATGTTCATCCCCTCTGTGAGGATACCGATCACGCTGTTCAAGGACCTCTTGGTTGCCCTCTCCTTCTTAGGTCCCCAGGACTTCCTCGGTCTGCCCACCTTCAATTTCTGAACGGGCGCTGGCGCCTCCAACGAGTTCTCCTTGCCGCTGTCTATGGAGTTACCCGTCTCGACCCGCGAGTGATTCACGCTCGTCTTCCCCGTTACGCCGATCTCCGTTCCGCCCGGGACCTTCGATCGGTCCCGTTTCCCTTCGTCCAGCTTGTCCTTGGCGATGTTCAGTTCACCGCGTTCACCGATCAATTCACTCTGTTCCACTGAACTGTCCTTGTCCACCGGTTCGCCACATTTCACCTGAGAAACGTCGATGTTCCTTTTATCAAAATTATCCGGAACAGTCTTGACTCTGCCCCGCCTTCGGCCAACGGTATTCCTCTTCGACGACGCGTCGCCAACCTCGCTCTGAACTTCGCCCTCCGACGAGTTTATCAACGAGCCCCTGGTCTGCCTCTTGTCGCCATTCTTCGTCGCAGCCTCGACGTCCGACTTCCCTTGACCGTCGGACGACGGCACTCTGCTGTCGCCCGACAAACTGCTGCTCCGTCGACCCCTGACGGCGGTCTTCCCCTCGTTCGCCGCGTCCCTGATGTCGCCGCCGTCTTCGGACGCCACGTTATCGTCCCTCGCCGCGACCTTGTCCTTCCTGTCCGAGTTTCTCAACGATTTCCTCCTGGCGTCGAATTTCTCCTTCCTCGTGGAGGCGTCCGAGGTCGACCCGGAGTCGAGCATCGCCTTCTCCGGGTCCGGTCTGCTCTGAATTTCGCCCGGCTCGTGTCTCGCCTTAGCCGCCGGTTGCCTGAGACACCTTTTGCTGGCGGCCACTCTGGAAGCAAGAACCAGCTTGGTCAGCAGATCCTCATTGCTGCCCGAGCCGATCAGCTTCTTCACCTCGAACGGAACGTTCTGTATCTTCATCGGACACACCTCGTCGGCCGCGCTGTGCATCCTCGCCTTCGAGTTGCTCCTTGTCTCCAGCTTCTTCCTCGAACCGGCGTCCATCGGGTTCCTCGCCGCTCCCCTCTTCTCCTCCGTGGCCAACATCCTCGCGGGCGCGCTTCTCCTCTTGCACTTCTCCTTGTCGGCCCCGACGGCTACGCTGTCCAGACATTTCTCCAGATTCCTCACCTCGTTCCTGGGCCGTCTGCCTTTGCCCGGCTTCTGATCCCTGTACTCCGCGGGAGGATCGCTCGCGGGCTCGCACTCCGCCGTCTTCCTCGAGCCGTCCTTGGCGTCCAGGTTCGAACACTTGCCCGGCGGGCCTTTGCCGCGGAGAATCTTCTCCGTGACGGACGCGGGCGTGGCCGGCGACAGGATTGGCAGATCGTTGCCGGACACCTCCGGGTACTCGTCGCCGATCGTGGACGCCTGGACGGCCGGCTCCAGAGTCGGCATCTTGTCGCTGTCGGACGACAACCTGGTGGTTCTTTTCGGCAGCTGCTCGCCGTTCTTGCCCCTGGACAGGGCCCTGAACTTGGACCTCGTCACGGACAGTTCCGGACCGGCCTCGGCGTTCTTGGCCCTGGCCAGCCCCCGGTCCGAGACGGGGGATCTCATTTCCGGGCTGGACTTCTGCGGCGAGGGGGACTCCTTGTTTGGATTCCGGGCGAATTTACCGTCCTGCGTTCTCAGCTGCGATTTCGCCTTGATGGAGGCGTTCAGGGACGCCACGGGATCCACCGGACGCTTCCTCTTCGGCGTGGTCTGCACGGAGGATTTGTTCTTCATCGACTGACCGGGGGATCTGGCGTCGCCGGGACTCGTCTCCGTCCCGTCCAGGTCTGACTCCTTCTCGACGACCTTGGGCGAGACCTTCAGGCTCTTCAGGGTCCTCGCGGTCTCGTCGGCGATGTCGGTCCTTGCCTCCGATAGATCCTTCGGCGCCGATCTCGCCTTGGCCTTCAGGTGGCCGGCCCTTCTCGGCTGGTCCAAAGTTTTCACCGAACCCTCTTTCGTTTTAACGTTTCGCTTCTTGCCGAGCACCCTGGGCCCCCTTGCCAACTTCGTCCTGGTCCATTTGTCGTCCGGCGTGCCGTCCTCCTTCGCCAAGGACGATCTCTCGGCCGATTTCTCTTTGGTTTCCTTCTCGTGGCCGATCCGATCCCCGTCCCTCTTCTTCTCCTCGTCGGATCTCCTCTCGTCCGGCGCGTAGTTCCTCACGACGCTCTCGATCACCGCCGAGATGTTGTCGATCCTGCAACGATTCCTCTGTATCGACTTCGCGTTCTTCAGCAGCTTGTTCCTCAGGGCGGCCTTGTTCCTGGACATTCGAGACGCGCTGGAATTCTCGCCGACCATTCGCGGCCTCGTTCTCGTTTGCACCTGTACAGACAGGTAAAGCCTTCGTGGTACTGCGTGCGTGTTTTTCGGCCGCTGCGAAAGCTGTGAAACGTTCCTCATGAGAGCTACGCCCGTTTCTCCGCAGATTTTCTCTGCGTCCTCTGCGTTCACCGTGTGCTCGCCGTGTTCGAATTTGCGCTCGCCTGACATTTGAATCGCCCGCTCGTTCTCGCGAGTCGTTGCGCGATGTTTATTCGTTTCGTGAATCGACAAACTGTTTCGTGAATCGTGCAATATCGAATTTCAAAGCGGATCCGACTGTTTCCCGAACCGAAGCGAACGAGCGTTATATCGTAACGGATATGAAAATTTTCCAAGTCCCGTTAACTATTCCCCAAAAAATCTATCGCCCTAAAAACTTCTACTCCGTAACCCTGAATTACACTGCTGCGACGAATCTCTAATTCTCACGAACTTGACTTTATTAAAAAAAAAAAAAGAAAAGAAAAAAAGAAACATAGAGGGGAGTCGCCCGTTGCGGGGTCGATTCGATGTTTTCTCTAAAAAAATATGGAAATCGTGTTTGTGTGGCTACGTGGCGTGTTTCCTGTCCGTGTAATGGGGGGGTACGCGTGTGCACGCGCGGGGACAGACGTGTTGGGTAATCAATACTCCACTTATATCCGTGTCATCCGGCCGGAGCCAGTCTTGCGTTCTTGCCTTATCATTATCGAGTCTCATCTTTTTCGTTCACAGTCCAGCATTCGGGGTCATCCGCTAACTAGAGCTGTTTGTCTAATTTTAGTTCGCCGCCAATATCGCACCATTTTTGGTTCTCGCTTAATTTTAGCAATCCCATGGCCGACGGTTCGTTCGCGAGGCATTTTTGCGAACGACTTTCGAACGATTTGACAACGGTCGAAAATGTTTGCAGGTTTAAAGGAAAAAATCATTGTTCGCACGTTGGAAATTTTTTACGAAACGCTTTGCTAGTTATTCTGTATCCCTTCAATCATTGTTTGATTGAACAATGGTTTGGTTTTTTTTGTTTGTTAATCATTGGACTATAAAATTGCTAATCGTTTCCTATGCGATCGGGGTAGTTCAATGCAAGGGGAAATCTCCCAACAAAGAGGATCATCACCGTTTCTAATTTCTCGTATGTGAAACTCGTTTAATATTGAGCAGCGAACCGGATGAGGTGTTTTTTTTTTTTTTTTAGTGTTATTCAACAATGAGACACGGTTACACCAAACGACCAGGATAAAGTTAACAGAGCTGTTCAAATGTTCAACACTTACGTTGCGCAGTCTGCCCTGTGTCCTCAGCGAACTGTCCTGCAACACCTTTCTCGTAGCCCGTTTCGGTGGCAAATTGGCAAGCATCTTCTGTATACTCTCCCCTGGGAACAGCGAGGAATCGAGTTCTGATCAAAAATTTCCTCCGTCCCGTTCGAAGTTACGAATTTTTATTCCACGTTCGTTCGCGCGAAACGCGAATTGCACACGGAACGGCGACAGTCTGGCACACTGTTAATAATATGAAAGTTATCACGGGTCGACAACGCCGGTCGTAATTATTCCACGGTAAAGGGAAGTTGTTAGGTAAGTGATTCGACTAAACGAAACAAAGTTTTAATTAGCGCGGTAATTAAACGCTCCTACGACGTGGTTAACAAATTCCCCGGGGACTCTGCGTATACCTAATTATATTCCCTTTTTTTTTTTATCAACTTTAACAGCGTACTGGTTCGCGGTCGTCGCTTCCTTTTTTCGCCAGAAAAGCCAAGTCTACGTTGAAGCTGTAACACGATTCCCACCGTCCTCCCTGTCGCCGCGTAATGAACGTAACAATTGTAACGAATATTTTCTGGAACGTGCAACGCGAACGAAGTTCATTCAATCGAACTTCCAACGTTCGACGCAAACTTACTGTCGCTCGGCCTGACCCTGGGCCCCGCGGGCTGCTTCTCCTTCGGCGTGGTCATCCTCGGTGTCTGCGAGTTCTGAATGTTCCTCTTCATGCCGCGCTGCCTTCGTCTCCTGCTTCGACTGCCGAACGGCCTCCACTTGCACTTCTTCTTACCGTTTCCGAACAAGCCCAACAGCCATGCCTGGTCGCCGCCGCACTCCAACATATGCCTGTGCAACTCTGGCAGGGTGTTGTAGTTCTTCGAGCATTTCGTGCACACCTTCTCTGCCAGTACGGCCGACCTCGCCTTCGCCGTGGGCACGTCTTTCCCCGGGAGGAACAGATGCTTGTACAGCTCCCGTTGATCGCCGGAGAACTCGAAATGGGAGCACCAGACGTTCGGGTGCGACGTGACCTTGTGATCCTCCATGTCCCTTAGTGTCACCTGCAAAAAATCACCAATGGAAATCTATAGAATCGCCTGTTTGTCCGTATTCATTTTTGCCAGGCATAATCTTCATTGTTGTAACCCTTATGTTAGCAACCGAAATTTCAACGTCTGTCTCGTAACCGGGTACCCGGGTACCCCATACTGTTTCCATCGGCACATTAGCCAAATTGGTTGATTCCACCTATTAAATTTGTTAAAATTTTATCGTTAAAGCGCTTTATTGACACTTAACTTCTTATATTTATAATAAATTGACTTCTTTTTGTTTTGTGGAGTTAACCGATTTAGCCAATGAGTGGCTGAAATATGAAATTATATTCTTTCGAGACTGTTAACTTTCATTTCTATAACTCAACAGCTGCAGCTTTAAACATTTTATGCAAATCTATTACATGTATATTCTTATACTGAAATCAAGTATCAGTTTTTTTTTTTTTTAATATTTTAAGTGCTCTTCTATGATGTCTCCCAGTTTCTCAAGTGTCCAGTTTTCGACTTTTGATTCTTCGAATCGTTCCTAGTTCCATAACTAAAGAAGGGATGCTTATCTTATTTATATAAACAAGTTTAAGCTAGCATCGGAGATCATCTCCAATATGCATCAGTTTGTATTCAGTTTTCGATTCGAGACACACGATTCTTCGCAGTTAGTTGAAACGTACAGTGCTTTTGTGAAATATAATTTGTAAGTTTTAGAAGTTTATATTGTAAAAATGGAAGCATTATCAATAATAATATATTGTCTAGAAAATCAAATAATCGTCGTGTGTTTCTACGTCAATTAGGGGAAGACAATTCGAAACCGATTGGCAAATGCTCAAACTATGAGACATCTTTCCACAAAATTGGCAGTACAAAGCATGAGAAACAATCAAGTAGAAATAAATGAAATTCCTTCTACTTCTGCATAAGAATACGACAACAGTTGAAGGAAAAAAGTCGTGGGATCCTGTTATACGTGTCAGGCTGATCCCGAAAAGAAACGACGAAAAACACGAAAGGCTTGCCACAAGTGCGACCGTCCTATTTGTGATACACACGCAAATACTATAGCAATATGCAGAAATTGTCCACAGAATTCTTAATTATTGAAATTTAATAAATAAATAAATCATATTAGTTAAAAATTGGTTCATGTGTATGTGCATAGAACACGTAACAATCACGTCTCTTATATGGGTACCCGGGTACCCGGTTACCAGACAGACGTATAAATATGTTTAAAGCTTTATAATTTAAAAAATTGCGAACCGATTTTATTTAAAATTGGTATATCGACGTAGAAACATCCAAACAATGGGGATCCAGAGGGGTTTTGCGATATTGTTACCAGAACATAAAAAATTCTTGTAGGAAACTTGAAATGGGTACCCGGGTACCCGGTTGCTAACATAAGTGTTAATCGGTTCGAGACGCGGTGAACGTTTTATCGACGGGGTGAAATCGCGAGGGCTAGTTTCGTCGATCTTCTAATTCGGGGATCGAGTTTAAAAGGGAACCGTCCTAATTAACGCCGATCGGAGCCAGGAGCCGACGGTAATATCGCCCGGTCGATGGACAGAGATTCGACGAGCGTCGGCTAATTGTCAATCAACATCGAGGAGAGGTCCTTTCACCGGCCTGCTAAACGGATCGATGGTTGCCAACCGACCGGCCGATTGATCAGATAATCGCTCGTAAACGTCACCGGGTGTTTACGATCGCATCGCTCTAAAAACCGTACCGCCGGGGAAAAGACTGGCAGGCCTGGCCCGTAATCCCCTAGAAATTGGCCCGGTGAACTCACGTGTTTCGAGGCGCAGGCCCCGCAAATGTACACCCTTGGTCTGCACCACTCGCCGGTCAATTCGGCGTACACAATTTCTTGCTTCCTGGCCGCCTCGACGGACGTCTTCTCGTCCCACTTCCTCAGCCTCAGGAAGCTGCCGAACTCCAGGCTGAACTCCGTGCTAACCGGACCAGCATTCGCCTCGGTGCCGTTCGTTTCGTCGTCGGCCATCCTCGAGGCTTCGCAGGGGACCACCTGCTCGGTTTCACGATCGTTTTTACCGGTGGAGACCCCTTCGTCGCCGCTACCCGACTCGTCCATAACCCTGGACCCGATGCTCGGCTGCTCGCGGACGATCTCCGTGGCCACGACGGGCGTGTGGTGACGCGGCAGCCTGTTCAAACCGAGTCGCTCCTTCAACGACTGCTGCTTCTTCCTGAGCGACAGCTGCGTGGAGATGTCGAAGTTGCTCAGGTCCTTTATGGAACAGGTCCATTGCTCCTTGCCGTCGTACTTTCGCGGGAAGTTGTACTTCTCGAAGGACACTCTCCTGGGATGTGACCTGTTGCTCTTGCCCGGCTTCTGCGCGTACTCGCTGTTGTTCTCGTAACCCTTGCTGCTGTACTCCTTGGAGTAAACCGGGGTGGCAGCCGTCAGGGAGATGTCGATGGGAAGTTGTATTTGATTGACGCTGTGCTCGTAGAAGGATTGTTGCTGCTGCTGCTGTTGGGGTTTCGCGTCGATGGCCGAGGAGGTGGGGGACGCGACCGTCGCGGATGAGCTCTGGAGCTTGCCATCTAGGTGATGGAGGAGGTTCTCGCGTATGTTGCAGGAGACGCTGCTGTAGAAGGAACTATCGAATTCTGGACTGCCGGGGTTGCTGATGTTGTCCTTGACCGGGAGCATCGGTTTCAGTAGAATCGGCTCCGTTCTGTGCTCGTGGTCCGTGTCGTCGGATCTCCTCTCTTTGGGACTGGGTGCTTCCGGCCGCGGTGGACTTTGGCTCCCCGGCTCTTTGCAGGGCGACGGTTCCTTCGATTTTTCCTGGAACAGACAATCGGAACGTTTAATTCTATTACAATTATGCAAGCGACAGATTCAAGTCGGGTCAAGTATATTATTACAGACTGGTTCTACCTGGATCTGAAGGTTCCTCTCGGCAACGTGGCCGTGGTTCTCGGTCGTGTGGCTGGCCAGCGCTTCTCTGGTCAGGTATCTGGTGGAGCACTGCAGACAGCCATAGTACTTGTCCCCGTGGCTGCCAACCATGTGCTGGAACAGTCCCTCCAGGCTCTCGCCGCATTTGTCGGAACAGTACTGACAATTCTGCGACGATTTCCTCGGGTTCCTCTCCGGTCGTCTGCCGCCGCCCTGCTGATGGACCCTCTCGGTGTGTCTCTGCCTCAGGGATATCGACATGAACTTTCGGTCGCAGTAAAGGCACAGACAGTGCCTGACCGTTGGCGACGGCGGCTTGCACGGGGACTTCGGGCCCTGGGACGTCGAGGGCGACGAGGAATTAACGGCCGGCTCGCTTGTCTGACAGTTCTGCAGGACAGACGCGACCTTGTCCAAAGGTAGACTGCAGTGCAGGCTGGTCATAGAAAATTCCTGACCCCTGGGCTCTCTGGACTCCCTGGACTCCCTAGACTCTTCCGAGGTGTGCTCGACGACGGCCTTGACGTCGTCCTTCTGCTGGCTGTTCTCGTCGATCAGCTGATTGATACCGTTCAGGAGATCGTTCAGCAGGTCCCTGCAAACGTTCCTGAGCTCCGCGTTATCGGTCCCGAACTCCCTGCAGTCTTGCCTTTCGTCGGACTGGTTTTCGCTGAGCCTCTCCATGATGATCGTACCCAGGGACCGATTCTCCTGACCGTCGTTCCTGACTGTTCCTTGGACCGTCTCGTCGCGCTCGCCAACCTCGCCGACTTCCTCCGCCGTTTCTGCCACCACTATTGGACCCTCTGCCTCCTCGCCAGCGCGGTCCGCTTTGCACCCGCGACTTTCGTCGCCTCCTACGGAGTTCTCTGTCCGGCCCTGGTGCTCCAACCGGGATTCCCTCGGTTCGGGCTTGTCGGTCGCCTCGGACGGGAAGACGGCCGCCTCCGTTCTGCTCTCGTTCGGCTTGGACGGCTCGAATTTCGCCGCCGGACCCTTCGAATCCTCGTCCTCCTGATCCGCGGCCAGCTTCTCCTGCTCCTTCCCCGTCTCCGTCTGATTTTTTCCGTCCTCCTCCTCCTCCTCCTCCTCCTCCTCCTCGTCCTTTATCACGCCGTTCAACACGGTCATCACGTACTTCTCAAGCGTTTCCAGGTTCCTCTCCACGCTGTTCCTGTCGTCCTCCTCCTTCCGCGGGGAGTCCCCGTTTCTGGAGTCGGGCACCTTCTTCCGCAGATTGTTTATCACGTTGCTCAGCCTGCTCCTCTTGTCCTGCGCTGTCTGACCGGACCTGTAAGCGTACACGTGCTTCTCCTGCTGCTGCTGCTGACGATCGCCGCCGGCGCTGACCGCCAGGTCGTCGAGGTTGTGCTGGGACGCGACCATCCTGGCGTCGACCGGCGACGGGGACGACGCTGTTGCCGTCGCCGCGGACGACGCCGTCGTTGCCGCGGGGAACTTCGACACCTGAGACACGTCCAACGACTCGCTGCTCGTTTTGCTACCAGCCACGTCCGCCGAGGCCGCTTCTGCGAAAAGAAAATGGCGACGATGCATTGAGAATTATCCGACAGAGACATTTCTTCTCTGTTATCCGTCCGTCTGGTCCAGGCAATTCTCCTGCCGCTCGAGACGGATCGCGACTCTACCGCACGGTTCACCTTTAGTAATCTGCATAGTTTTGCAACAGAGGGAACTGAAATATCCGCGCGGCTGTACGCATCCAGCGAATGAGATGTGCGGCCTACGCAAACGGAAGTCGAGGAAAAAAGAAAACAGGCCAGGTTGCATAAGCACCCGAACAGATCAATAATTCCTTGCCGGCCCGAAGCGGTTGTAAACATCGGCATGACCGCGCCGAGGGAAGACCGAAAACTGCGGACCACCTTGGCATCGTTATCCCCGCGAATTTTTAATAATAATTTTTCAAAGAGTCTTCCGGTTTCAAGTACGATGGTCTCTTCGAGGACTTCGGAAATCATTCCTTCCCCCGGACCTCCCCTTTTAATACTCGGTATATTAATTTTTGCCCCTAGCTGGACAAGCGGGCTCTTCTCGCAGGAAAAACAAATTTACACGAGTTGGAAACGGTTCTGGTAATAAGTTCAGGGGGGGCGGGAGTTGTCCCTCTTTAATATCCGTGCAGGAGTTATTAAACGCCCGGTATAAGCCGATTAAACCGTTCCACGAGGAGGGAAACCTAAATCGCTGTGGCTAAGAAAAATCTATGGATTTCTTCTTCAGTTCGTAACAGATAGTTTTCATACATATTTTCGTGCTGCAAAAATAAAACTGTTTATCATATATTAAAAATAAAACTGTGATTTCGTAATAATCGCACGAATTTTTATACTTTTATTTACTCCTCAATTTGTTGCCGCGAAACGATCGACAATTTTCTTCGTTCGTTCGCGGAGCGCTCGTTGCATTGAAGATTGCATATAAATATGTCGAAGATCGGAAAAAAGAAAAATCGGAAGAAAAATCGAAAGAGTACCCCCCGTCCAGAGGTCCGAACTGGTCTAGCGCGGAAAGTCTATCGAGATTGGAATGTCGAAGGTGCTGTTTCAGTCGAGGTGCGTTTATTTTCACGGGCGAGCTGCCAACTGGTGTGTTATACAGAACGCAGTTGTCTACACCGTGTCCAGCGGAACAGCGTTTATTAGCGATTCGCAAAATTTTCTTTCACTCTTTCTTTCCTTTCTTCCGTTGAATGGCCGTAAAAATTGCGATCGAAGAAAAAAATGTCCATTAAATATATGCCGAAGCGAATGCAAATAAAAAATATATATATATATTTCACGCGCATTTCTTCGAAACGATAAAATGTATTCCTCCGTTCGCTGTTTTTCACTTATCTACTTTACGGTAATGTCTGCATGAACACATCCGCCGCCCGTAAATCACGAATAATTATCGCGATAATTTATGCCTGAATTTTTTTTTTCCCCCCCCCTCCGCGACGAACAGGTAGCAAAGAGGCGTGCGATACAGTCTGCACAGCTTCGGGCAGCTGTTAATTTGAGCGGTCGCACACCGGTGTGCTTCTTGCGAAACACGTTTCGACTCTTGCCATTTATTTTGTAGACGTTCGTAGTTGCACATTTCGAACAACTATGAACTCTGGTGTCTCGCTATGTGATGTTAAATTTTATTTAAACAAAGAAAAGAAAAACATGGCTAATAACAAAGCCTCCTGTACAAGTCTCACGAGTCTCTTCGTATTTCGAATAAACTATCGAGTACAATATCAAAGGTCCGTCGGAAGATCCTATTTCTCATCGTCGGAGGAGTGCACGTATCCATTAAAATCCCGGAGGAAATATTGCGAATGGCACTTCGTATTATACCGCCCCTCGCGCTGGAATCGACTGGTTTTATTCGTCGCAGAATGAAACCCTTATTCCCCGTACGTTTCCTCCGGTATTCGGCTGGCCGGGAGGAAGAGCGTTAAAAATAATGCTCTTTACTCCACACAGCCAGAGACAGAGAGATTCTTGTCCGCTTAGGGATGCATAGAATTTTACAGAAGCATGGTCCTCGCATTCATCGAGCCACGGGGGGTCTTGAATATTTTCCCGATATTTTTCACCCGTGTACACGGCGGTGGCGTTCCCTCGCGGCGGCCGCAGGAAACCCTTCGCCTTCTTTTTTCCACCAGCGAGAAATCTACTTACACCTGGGAGCGGTCCTTCGAACGGTCGCCAGGTGTTGAACGATTTACCGAAGTCGAAGTCTGGGGATGATTCGCGTTGAAATCGGCGCTTCGTTCGAATCGGTTACCGATCGTTCGTCGTGGAAATTCACCGGCCGCTCTGGTATTATTATTACTTGTCTTAATTTGCTTTTCACTTAATTTGCATTTAGGTAGTTGCAGCTACCTAAATTGTTGAAGTCGTCCGTTCTATCTCTTTCCGTTTCCGTTCGTTTCTCGGGGATGTACACATTGACCCATGCTACTCCCACCATGGGACGAGAGGAGTGATATAAGCCGGGATTTATTACCGCATTACGTTTTATCGTTCTGGAAAAATGTGGAGTGAAAGGCTGCGGTAATTCGTTCGAAATGTAAATTCGAAAATAGACGAAACATCAGAGCAATCAATTTATTATTATCATTGTTATTAACGAATAATCAGTGTAGATAATAGTTTGTCGCGATTATTTATTAACGCAGCAAAATCTCTTATCAGTTTCTTCGAATAAAATAGCTGTATTGCGAAATTGTTTGTGTCGAAGAGCGTACATCGACCTATTTTCTCGGTCAATAATTTCTTCGACCGTCGTGTAACTTCTTCTCTGAAAAGGTTTCTGCGAGACCGGCGTGCTCGGTTCATTTAGCGCTATTAGCAGAGTGGTCGGTTAAAATTTAATTAAAATTGCTCCGCCGGTCTTTTCCATCTGACGGGGGTGGGGTGGGAAAGGGGAAAAATGGGTCGCAAAGTTCGAAACTTTTCCATAAGGGCAGAAAAGCTTCGGCCGTGCGCCCCCTTAAATCAAAATGTCTTCGTTCCTGCCCCCAACCATAATTGCCGCGGGAAAATGTTTTCCGCGAAAAACCCCGTAACCAAAAAATGTATGCCCGATTAAAAACAGCATCCACGACCATTCTCTATCGACAACGGGGCCGACTGTTTACACTTGAATCGCAACTTGAAAGCGTTAGATTTGCACACCGTCGAGCGACAATTTCTCCTGGAACACCGATTCCAGCTTTCCACGCGAAATTAAGGAATCGAAGGGCACCGTGACACCTCTGGCGGCGCGAAGACCAGCTGATCAACGGTGAACAACTCGCCCGACCCGAACGGAGGCTGCTTTCAATGATTTCAACGATTTCAATTCGACGTTTCCGATCCTCTGAAAGTTTCGAAGAATTGCACACGGGATCGGTCCGAGTGCTTGAAGAAGCGACTGTTGCCTTCGCGGGGAGAGAAATGGGGTAGAAATGGGGAGAGTGTGTGTATATAGGTACACGGTGTTCATCGATCGCGATGCGACCGACGAGACGCAATAATTAATGCTTCGCCATCAAACATGCCGCATCCCTTAACGGAGAAACGTTGCGAAACGAACGGGGGACCGATGCGTCGATCTTAATGGGGGTTCCATTAGGGTGGAGCGTATTTTTCGACGTCAAATTCATTGTCAAATGAACAGGCACACGCGTGTTTTTCCACGACGATTTGGTTTCATAATTAACGAAATCTGTAAGCACAGTATCAGTGCACCATTGGCTCCTTATCCATTTGAATAATAAGTCGAATAATAAATGAAATTTGGAGGAAAAAGCAGCCGGCCGTTGTTCCCCGTTCATTTCGTCCATACCGTTTTCCTTCTTCACGCCGGTTCTCCCGGCTCGCAAACAATATTTCCGCTGCCAGCGCCGTCAGCTCGTCCTCATTCGACCAGTATCCAGGGTGGAACGAGAGGGACAAAGGGTGGACTGAATGATTAGAGGGAAATGCGGACCGCTGCGCCAGACGAGGAAGAGGCGCGGAGATAAAAAAGAGAAAAAAGAAAAAAAGACGAGAAAAAAGGGCGACGAGGAGGACGAAGGGAGGGAGTGGAGAATTGAGAGAACAGAGAGACAGAGAGAGAGAGAATGCAGACCGACGGGGGAAGTGATAACGCTCGTCTTATACGGGGTGTTAAAAATGTACGCCGAAGAAGCAACGAGATTCGACGTGGTTCAAACAACGCACCCGTCGGGAATTGAAATTTCCCGTTATCATTGTCCACGGAAAACCGTTTTGTGAAGCAGATTGGCTGGTCACGTCGAAGAACCTGTTAACTCCGACGAATTAAAGTTTGCTATTTTTGTTTTTTTTTTTTTATTATTAAAAGACCGACGGCGAGAGGACAATAATGGGAACAAAAAGAACTGGCACTGGCGCAAGCGTGTACAAAGTGCCGGATAAACGTGAGGAAATAAAGAAACATAGACGGGAGCGAGCGACGGGGCGAAGGAATAAAGAACGCGCGGAAACCCGTGAAATTAAAAGGAAAATAATCGAAATGCGAGAAAGGGGTGAACGACGAAGGGAAGGAATAAAGCAGGGGGGGGGGGACTAAACAGTAAAGTAAAGGGGGTGAGCGGGCGAAGTAAATGAATAAAGAAACGGGGAGGGAGAAACCGCGGAATTAAAAAAAAAAAAAATACAAGGGTGGTCAATGAAGTAAGGAAAATAAAGAAAGGGGGCGAACAGCGGGCCAAAGAAGTGCAGAAAAGGGTGAACTCGAGAGAAATAAAGGGAGAAGCCACCGAATGAAACAAAGGGAAAAGAATACGCAAGAGGGAGGGTGGGGGGTTGGTTAAGTGCGACGAAGCGAAGAAATAAAGAAAGGGGGTTGAGAGAGAGAGAAGAAACGAAGGGAAGGAGGGAACGGATAGAAACGTACGCACAACGGCGATAACACGTTTCTCTTCTGGCGGTGTTTCATCCGGAAGTAGGGGAAGAAAGAGAGGGAGCGCCGCAGAATCGATAACCGCCCCTCTGCCACGTCGAAAAGGGTCGCAGCCACCCTCCTGGCACGGCTTTTAAAAGAGCGAGGCTTCGAACACACCGGGTCGTACCTCCCCCCCCAAAAGGGGTGAACACCGGCTGGCTGGTAAGCGATGACGCCGACGATGACGATCATCGTCACACTTTCCCGTCACTTCCGAACCACCCCCGTTTTCAATCGAACTTAATCAAAAATTGAAATTATACAATTACGTTGCTTATCGGTATCGTCACTTTTCCGTTCCTCTCCTCGCTGTTCCTATTGCAATAATCATCGTCGTTACTAAACTTCGGATGTGCGGCGTTAAAATAGTACATAACATACGCGGTGCAGCACCAGAAATAAATCTCCAATTACCAGTCTCGGGTCCAAAGAACGTGCGCCACGGTTCCGAGCAATTCGATCCATTATCCGGCCGTCCGCGAGGAGCCGAGGGAAGAACCGGGGGCCCACCACGGTCGGGCCCCGTCAATATAACGATTTGGCGCGGAACGCAGCCGGCGAAACGAGCGAAGGAACACCGAGAGCGTTCGAGTACGCGCGACGGCATGCGAATCAAGACCGTCTCCGAGCGCCATCGAAAGGATAAATCACGAAACGTTCTATTTCGGTGAACAAACGGTCGAAGCGCGCGTGCAAACGGGACGACCCAGTATGCGCGGCCTCGACAAGGCGAGTCCTGAAACTACCCGGTCGACGCTTCGATTCGATTTCACGAAACGGCGAGGAACGACGATCTCGCACGGCCGTGTTAAGATCCTCGGATTCGATTCGGGTGTCCGGCTAATTTAATTCGAGGCACGGGAACGAGGAGAATCGGGTGGCGGACAAGGGAGGGGGGAGGGGGAAGATTAAAAGAGCGGAGTCGCGGTGGCGCTGGCAACGATCCAGCCGGAACAAGTATTACGCCGTTCGGCGCGATCCGTCAGGACACCAAAGCGCGGAGTACCGACTCTGTTCGATTATTGGGGGGCTTCGTGATTTCGGGTCGCGCTCGTTAACGGTCCCCCGTGCGAGGGAATCGACGCGACCGGCTCCGTCGGCGACGTATTCAATCGCGTTTCAATTCGGAGAATTCACGGAGGACCGACGGCGAACCGCCGGAAATGTCCGTGAAAGTTCGCCCTAACGTCGGCCGGATTTAGCCACGGCCCACCTGTCCGGACGCCGGGGCGCGCCGGCTGGCGGTAATTCACGGTTGGTGGATGCACCCTATGGTGCGTCTTGGAAACGTGTATTCTGGATCGTTGGTATGATAATTCTAATTTTCCCACTTGGACGAGGATGCTTTCTTCCTTGCGAATGGTACAAATACGATCTAATCAATTGTCCCAGTCGGGGCTCCGGTTTACGTTGCATCGATATCCCCTCGGAATGACCAACGACCAACGACCGTTTCCAAATATGTGCACGTGACCCAACAGCAGTTGCCGGGGATCCGCGTGAAACGTTCCCGGAGGTGTGTCCTTTGGAAAATAGCTGGTATATTTGCTTCCTTGAAAAGGCCCGTTTCAAAGGGCTTCTTTTCAGCCGGGCTTCTGACACCCTTTCAGCCTGAACTCGTTCCTTCCCCGGGGGACCCGGGTGGTTCTAGTCATTAGGTGGACAAGCACAGTGGTCAGAAGCGCAACGGAACCGTTGCTAATCCGTTGCCAGATGTTCCACACCGTGTCCAAGGTGCACGAGACCGCCCGATCGGCGATTAATTTCTAATTTCCAACGCGAACAATGCGTGTTCAACGCGCAACGTCGTGTTCAATTGGAAATCAGTGGCGAAATGTTCTCGATGCAACTGCTGCTCGCCGTGCAACCGATCCCCCTTTATATTATCGACGGATAATGTCGTTTCTTCGACGGAGCCTTCACTCACCCCCACTGCACGGTGAAACCGACGGTGCAGGTTCAGCGAAACGTGTCCTCGAATTAATAAAGATGATCATGCTAATCAGCGGGTGCGCGGTGTCTGAAAGATGCCACGAGGCAGAGAGTGTATCGTTTCAGCGTGTAGCAGCCAGCGCGGAGCCGCGTAATTAAACGGGTTCGTTGAACCTCCGCCAGGGTTTACTGGAATCCGAGCTGTTCGATTTCACCTCCCCGAACCTTTCTTCTGGCATCGATACGGGTCCTCCGACAGTTGAATCGCGTCTGATACACCGGGCCCCGTCATCCGCTGGACAAACATATCTCTCCTCCAATTAAGGTGGGCCTGAGACGATCGACGCAGCAGATTTGGACGTCTCCATGACGTCGAGGTTCACAATAGCGTGCGCGCGGTGCGTTTCGTTTTTTGTTTTTCCTTCGCTGGATATTGCGACAAATGTCTGTCGGCAGATCTGGGTCAGGCCGAGACCCATTTCTCCGCTTTCCAGGGCAATGGCCTTTTCACAGGGTGTCGATATAGGTTTCTCGAAGGCGAGTTGCTTAGGGTTTTTGTTTCTTTACACAATTCGAGGGGATTCGTTCTGCAGGTTCACAAGCCCCGGTTGACGGATCTCATTGCAGTAATACAATGCTGCGGCGAGGCGTTTTTTTTTTATGTATTCCAAGCAGCTAAGTACGGAGGTGTGAAATGTACCAAAAAAATCGATGCACTGCGGTTGGACGGGGGGGGGGATACAGGATCGAAAGTGTAATATTCAGGAAGACAATAATCAAGGCGCGTCCCACGATTAGTGCTGGGGCCGGTAAAGGCCCTTTACGACTCGCACTTCGCATTCCACCGTCGTTTTACGACCAAACAGAATGACACGTCTCTCCTCCCCCGCCCGGCCTGTGGATTTTCCACCGTGCACTTGGAACGGAGACGTATGACCGGCGACAGAAAGGGGAAGAAAAAAAAACAGGGAAAATTACAATGTTCCAACACGTCCACGGTGCATATATATATATATGGTTTCCTGTCTGCGACGTTTTCACAGAATGGAAAATATTCCGCGCGCGGAGGTGAAGATGAAGTCGGTGGCGTCGAAACAAATGTAGTGCTTTCGTTCGCCTTTGTGCCAGCGTGTCGAATTTTTCTGACAGGACGAGTGAATTCGTTCATTTGATCAATTTTTCTTTTTTCTTCAATTGGCCAAGTGCGATTCGTTTATTCGCCTTTTAATTATTTTAAGCTGTCGCTTTGTCTATTATATATTTATGTGCAGTCGCGATGCCGCAAGCGGCGACGGCGTACGTTGACAAATAATAAGAAGATTGTGAGAAAAATTGCATCTCAGACGGCAATGGCGAACGAGGCAAGGGGTGACGCGTTTGAAATCGATCTTTTTATCACCACTGGTTGGCTGGCAGCATCGGATTGCAACGTTTCGTTCTTTTTCTCCCTGCTGCGCCGCTGCGTTCTACCCGTATTCTCTGTGGGAGATGCATATGGTGGTCCTTTTTTTTTATTCCGCAGAGTTTACATCACGCGCGACTTGCGGTTGGGCCGTACGCAATCGTGCTCGGGGATCAACCCTACGCGAATCACCCCCAGTCTTCTTTATTTGCCGGATATATTTCGATCGATCTTGAGCGAAAAGCGATGAATACTGAATCGCTCGCGTTACAGTTGAAAATGATGCAGCGGATAATTAATTCTTCGCTGTGTTACGATCGTTCCACCCGGTATACGATCGCGAACAGTCCGCGAACATGATTCGTTGATTCAATTAATAACCATCGGCGCAATTATTTCACTTCGATGACCCGGTGGAAGTGGAACGTGCATGTCTGCATAAAATATTGCCCCACCCGGTATATGGGAAAAGACGACCAGAGTCACTGTTAACTGTGCAATTTATAACTGTACAACGGCGCAGTCTATTAAAACGACAACCGCACGAAGCGTCCTTCGTTCAGTCAATCAATTAGAATAGTCAGCAGGCCTTTGTACGGCTCTCGTGTACACTCGCAACTCTTCATTTCGATTAATCGATGATAAACAAAAGCCGGGCCAATAATTCAGCCCGAAAAGGAAAAAAAAAAAAAAACGATTCGCCGACGCCTCCGCCCGTCCATCTCTGGGAAATTTATTTTTCAAACGATGCACGATCACGTGGATCGTAACGCGCATCCGGTTTCGGTGGAAAAAAGATGGTTAGATTTTTAATTAATCGCCATGCATACATATAAATATGTATGTTCTGATTTTTTCTATTGCACCAGAGATTCTCTCCTTCTGCCGTTGTTCGCGTTTCAAGGGATTCCCCGATGAATTATTTACTTTATAAATAATTCAGGCCCGCCACTCTGTTTACAGATTTTCCTATCGATCTGTCTCAACCTGATAATACGATCATCTCCTTCGTCCCGGAGATAAATCATTTATACCGCGGGGCGGTACTGTGTTTTCCTTAACCCCGTTGGTCGACGGATAATTCTTTCATTATTATTATCGTTCAATAATTCCCATTGGCGAAATGACACCTCAATGTATCATCGATCTAGGGGAGATTGCGTTGGCACGCCTGTTAAAACTCGACTGTTTGCATTCCAAAGAGCAGTCGAATGGCCGGTCGATAATGCAGCATGAAACCTGAGGCAGGCACAATAATTAACCAGGAATCCCACTGCCATTTGCGACCGCGAAAATGGTCGAAACGGACCGCTATAGGACACTGTGGCTACGCGAGACCGAACCTAACCTAAACCCCCATTGAATCCCATGGCTCGTAAACGATATTGATACGAATTACCTCAGATCCTGATTACCTGAGTGCACTTTGCATTGAAACAAAAAGGGGGGTGCGTTTCAACGAAATACTTAATACCTTCCGGAAAGGTGTCCCCCATTTCTCATGAATACATCATTGCCACCACCTTAACCTTTAATAGTCGCGCCAGTTTCTGTTACATTAATGGCCAGCTGATAATAGAATACGGTACAGGCAGTGTATTGGTAACACTGTAGCTCAGTAACCTAGACCCGCACAATTCTAGGAAAATGTTAATTTCGCGGCTGATTTAGATTATTCCAAGAATATCTAATTGAGGACTCGAACTCCGGGAAAATTCTAATTTAGCCGTGGCTGGCGAGGACTATAATAGCCCTGGAGTTCCCACGAAATGGTGACTGAAAGACGATGATCGTTTTCCTCTTCTTGGCATATCTGTGCTGCATCCAATCGCCAGATAGACGGCGAAAGAAGGGATCCTCAGTCTGGTGACATCGCCGGGAAAATTTCCCTGCCGACGCTCGACCAAGTGCACGCGTGCCTAAAAAAATCCCCCAGATGCGTGAACTCCCGTGAAACGCGCACGACGGGGCACCTAATCGCGGAGCAACGCGCAAGATCCCTAGCAATTCGTGAACGCCGCTGTTCAGAAGGCGCATTCAAGGACCCTGGCGCGAGCGGTGCCGTTTCACTGGCACACATAGGCATCTATAACCTGTCCCGTGAACGTTATCGCGCCTTAATATCGTCGGCTTATCGCCTGCAATCGCGGTGCGTGACGCCCTCGCGCATCTGTGTGCGACTGCACACGCGAGCGCCGTGCAACTGCAACCTGCGCTGCGATTACATAACGCATCATTCAGAAACGTGCCGCCTATGCGCACAAACCGGGTGTTTCGCAAGTAGTCGCGGGGATATTTTTAGAACGGGCACGACACGATCGTGTAGACCAAGCTCGGGGGATAATTAGGAAATCGCCGTACTAAACTGGACGATTGGTGCGAATGGAAAGCTGCGGATTTTGGAATTGAAATTTTGGCGACGCCTGAAGTCGGTTAATTTTGTTCGCCGTTGCCTTTCGCTTGGGCTAGGTCGCGCGAACGAGACTTAAGGGACGATATAACGGGGAGCTCGAGATTCTTTTTTTCAATTCAGAGACGGCCGACCGGTTTAACGATGTCCTCTAATTATTTAATTAGTTCAGAATTACCGGGGGATTAGGACTGGTTTCCACGTGGACACTGATTGATTACGTTAGATGGGCTGGTAAGGAGCGAAATGGAAAGATTGGAGCCGGTACTCGTGTGTCCTTTTTAAACGGTTGATTGATTGGCTTCAACCATGCTGATATTTGGATAGGGTAACGTTACCAATTACCACGGTTTCCACATTCCATTAATCCGAGAAAGCGAAGTGTGCACACTCGAGGAGAAAATTCAGCTTAGAAAACCGTGATTAGCCGCGAGAAATTTCGTGATTCTACAAAACGGTATTCCTAACGAGCAAAATAAAACTTAATTACGGCTGTGCTCAACTCCGTTCATAACGCGGCCGACCAATTATTTATAGGCCGGCAATTATCTTCGTGGAAACTGAAAGGAAACCCTGAAAGAATAAAAGATATGGCAGTAACATAAAATTCTTACCTCTGGGTGGAGCTGGCGGGGCCCTTTTGGGGGTGTCGTCCGCAGAGGGCGTTCTTTCCCTCATGCTTTCCTATGGGACCCCTTAGAGCCACCATTTAGGCGAGTCCATATGCCGCGTCCTCCTGAAACACATCACCGAGCCAAATCTTTACGATCCATTCTGTATCAATGCTAACGTTTTCCTAACCGCCTGGCACACTATATCTGTATCACTATTTAGTCGTTCTTAAAATACAGAATCATTGTCATTGTTCGATAAATCATTTTCGTGGCGGGAAAGTTGCAACGAAGGGCATCTTCAGTTTTCCGACTTGGGGTAAACAAAGTGGCACGAATAATGGAGTAACAGTATCGTACAGGTGATACGAGGCTGCTAAGGCACGCTCACAATGACACATCGACTAGTATCGCGATATGCAAGCCGGCTACAGCTAGCCAGGCCTCTCCTTGTATCGTCAAGATCGCGTACCGTGGTTCTCAACCGGTAATCTAGTCCCAACGCTATTTATCACTGTCGTAATAAACGTAGGCATTTATTAAAAAGTCAAAATGATACGTTTACGTGTAATTAATTCATTCAAATAAATTTTCTGCTGCGTCGAATAAAGTATGAAATCGAATATATTTCATTCAAATCGAAATTGAAGTTTCCACAGATCCGATGCCTCGAGAATAATTACGCCGAGTTGAGGGTGAAATGATTTCCGATATCGAAATGCTCAGGAGTCGATAAGTTTTATGGACACCGGGTACGTGAATGTTTCCTAATAAGTTGCACGGTCAGCTACTTACTGTTTGAGGAAACGATAAGGAATAATTATTTATGGTTAGCACACAGGCTCTTCAGTCAATTGTTACTGGACACGCTGGTAGATAACCATTGTTGAAAGTGTGCTGTTATCACCGGTAATCTAGCCTACAATTCGAACAACGTGTTACATATCGAATTACTCAATGTTTGGATAACCCCCACGATAAAGACGCATAACATACGAAAGCGGCGCTCCAACGCTAAAATTATTCTCGATACAATTCGATCGATCAATTCGAACTGAACTGTTCCCCGCATATATCATGGTAATAATTGCAATATTGTTGGAATACTTAACAAACAATACGATTATTAGCAAGTTACGTTAATGGTATTGGGACCGCGCGTGTTAGGCCAGTGGCTCTCATCCGCCCCCGAGACAAAGACCGTAGTTCATCAAGGATAACGACACAGCGATTCCTCGTTGCACTTCGCATAATGGGCATAATTGCGGTGACTGTCAGTCCGTTACTAGACTTGTCGCTTCTTGAGAACCGTGGAGGTCTCGTATAGCGTGCCCAGTGGCCCTCAACGAACGACAAAGTATCCTCAAGACTCTACACTCTAGATACACCTTTCCCCCCCCCCCCCCCCCCCCCTCAGATAACAATAAGTGCTCCGATAATAGTGGATTACGAACGATTCCCGCGTCGTGATTCTAATTTATTTAAAGCGCCCGATGAGTAGCCCCGTTAAAAATAGCCAAACTGCGGTTAGAAAGTGAGTGAAAGACCAGCCGGATTAACATTGTTACCTTAAGACAAAACGGTCCCAGGTGGAAAAGGTTCGAGATACGTTTCCCGTTTCAACGGAAGTGATCGAAAACCAAATCCTTGAGAAATCTCGCAAAGTTGCCCACCGTCCCGAATGGACGTATCTCACAACACGGTTCGAAACCGTTCGAGCGGACCGCTAATTGTCCAAGGGACGCATTAGATCCGCTGGAAACCCGAGATTCGATAGACGTTGGCATAGTCCTGCACAGGCAACTTCGAAACGACCCTGGCACTTCGTGGCTTGGTCCACAGCCAAGGCAACGTGCATGGCCTCTCTTTTTCCCCACACCCGTCCCTACAGTCCCCTTCACTTCCGTCTAACGAAAGATCCGCTCCATCTCGAGGGATACGAAGAACCATTTGGACCGATATGCTGGAGCAGCCATGACGCCGGCCTCAACAGGTCACGCTGCTGACAATTATGAGGGGGTGTACTAATTTTTTCGTTCACCAATGAAACGGGTCTTGGAAGAATTGCCTTGGCGTTGGTCTGATGGAACAATTGAAACTGGGCATGTTTCACTCGGATTTGGAGTGCGGGTGTTTTTGGGCGACATTATTGTGGCAACAGGTGTCATCTTTTTTTTTCAGGTGAAAGGGTTGGTTGTTCGATGTAACGGTGGGTGTATATATATATATATATATATATATATTTTAAGAGGAAGTTCGGAATGTTTAACAAATTATATTACCCGCCGCGTTTTCACGGACACCCTGTACAAAGGGAACACAATATCGACCCGCCAAGTTTACCTGGCGATCCCCTTGGAACACTTTGATATTTCCAACAGGTGAAAAAGTGGAAATTCTGGTCAGGTACGCCTAAATATAGCGGTACGACCGAGGAACGACTGGATGGGAAGAAAATAATCATTCCAGGTTTCCGCGAAAGGTGAAACGAACACGCAGGCAATTAAGAAAAAAAGAACCGCACATTTCTCTCGACGCGCCGCGATTAAAACTTCGACAATTGAATTGCGAAACCAGAAAGATCCGAACCGAACAATTACGTCCGTTCGAAAGCGAGAGGAAACCCGGTTAATAAATTTCCGATCTGAACCCGGGGGGGGGGGGGGGGGGGGGGGTCCGCGAATAAAAATAAAAATCGAACGCCGCTTTAGGAAAACCGACCTCGACCGAGGTTGAAGAAAAATCCGATCGAACCCGGGAACTGTTACCGATACTGACGCCAACGCAACCACGATCGATATCGACGGACTGAAGAATTATTCTCCAGGTGTGTCCCGGCTCGGCCGAATCCGTTTAACATTGCCGGCAGACGTCGTCGAGAGGAGGGGGAGGAGGGGTGGTTGCGACGGGCTTAAACGTTGAATCCCTATAAATCAAAGGTTGTCGAGGGGTACACGGTGTTTGTCTGGAATGCTGAAACGCTGCATTCCGTCGTGGAAAAGTCTGCACTGCACCACTGTTACTGGAACCATTCCATTTTTCCCCCCACCAAATGTTTTGTCCGGTCGTCGTCGCCCCAACACGTTTCTTTTTCTTTTTCTTTTCCTTTTTTGCCGGAGACACGCTTAAGTGGTCGCGATATTGATTGAAAATGCCACCATTTTCGTTGCCCATCGGGCTTGAGTATCGTTCCGCGACGTCGTGCCGTGTAATTGAACGAACCGAACGACCACACCGTGCGCCAGCGTCGTAAACGGTCGAGCAATTACGAATATTAGAGGCGTTTCCGTCTTCTCGACGGAGGGCGCACCGTTGTCGCAACAGAGTTCATCTTGGACGGTCGCTGCAACGCGTAGAAAAGGGGCGAAACGACAGCGATATAATGCCGAAACAGTGACGACGAAAGTTCCGCGGGCTTTTCCACGGCGAGAGCCGCTGCAAGCGTATATAGACGACGCGCCGCGTGTGTCATTGGCACCATTGAATAAAACCATCGTTGATGGTTGCGTTGTACCCCGAGCTTTATTCTGCTGGCTTGCGCGGTGATCGTGCCACGTTTCGCAACGGCGTCTTATTTTGGGGGGGGGGGGGGGGGCGAGCTTTTTCACGCGAAAATTCGCGTGAAAAGTTTTTCCAACGGCTGCGAAGAAAGCGCGGTGATTCGTCGTATCGACGAGCCGACGTAATTTCGTAGTAATATTGTATTATTTAATTGCACGTCACCGCGTGATTGTTTCATTAGTTTTTCTTGCACCACAGTGCGATATTGTTGACCAACGCGGAGCGTTGCGAATAATCGACAACGCGACCGTTCGTCGCGCGATATTTAACAACCGACGACGATCAGTCATTGCAATTTTATAATTGCAAACATTATCGACGCCGACAAGCGGCCCGGGGCATTCGTAATCGGTGACGAACGACGCGTTAATTGATTTCAATCGATCATCAACGGAATCCCGTGAACCTTCGTCGCCCCGCTTGATCCCGATCGAGATTTATACGAAGAACTATGATGAGGTGGTGTTCGTCAAACGGCGTCTGCCGCTGCATCTTCAAATTCCTCGTTGGTCTCTATCGACCCGGTTCCAGGCGATAAGAGAATTATGGAAAAAATACGACCGGTATTTCTTTACGCTCGCTCATTCGACGGTGAACGACGCCGAAAAGTTGTGCGACATTAACGTGAATTCATTCGCGGCGGAAGTATACATCGGCGGGTTGGCTATAAATTAATTCAGCATTAATATTTATAAAAAGCCTGCGCGACATTCTTTTTCTTTTTCTTATCGCGAGACAGGCGTAAAAATGAACGTTCTCGCCACGTGCCGGTTGTATAAGCCGTACCTCTGAGGATGACATTACGGTTACGCGCGGAACGTCAAGAGCAAAACGCGGACGTGTCGGCCCTGTCGATGGAAATTCACGAACACCTGGTATAATCGAGGAATCTAAGTTCCGACGAGCCGGGAACGAGATTAATCGACCCGCCCGTTAATTACTCGTTCGGGGGAAATAAATGCGCCACCTGCCACGATTGCTCCCCCCCCCCCATTATGCAACCCCTATTTTCGTTGTCTTTATTAATTTCTCCCGACTCGCGACTCGTATCATCGTTCCCGATCATTTCGAGCAAACTAATTTCTATTTCAACGGCCGCTGTTTTCGATCGTCCATTACAATATATTATTTTTGCGGCTCCACGTCGTTCTATTACACTACGAATAATTATTATTAATTCTACTTTCGGATTCGTTCTCCTTCGATTTTATTCCATGTTTACGGTCGAACCTTTCCCCCTTAACAATTATGAGCGGCGCAAAGCCTCGGTTTTGTGACGAACACTGGCTCTCCCGGTGATTCCTGCGAATCAGGGCGGATGATCGAGATTAATTGGGGAGCGTGATGGTGGCTCTAACAGGCAACAATTCAACTGTTCCACGGCGGTGGGTGATTATACGAACGATTTCCGGGCTAGAGAAAATGTCAATGTGAAAAAGGTAAATAGGGAACGGTGCTGTTAGGGTGATTCGTTGAGCACCATGGCGTAATGCATCCCGTTTGCGTCACCGATGTATATAGCCAGTGGGGCAGTAGTTCAGACGGAGAAGAGTTTCGACTTGACAAGTACCCAGAGTGCGCGGCGATTCTATTTCTCCTTTCTGCCGTGCAACGCTCCAGGGTTTCGAAAGCAATCCTTCCGAATGATTCGAAATTCAATTACTTCGACACGTCTCACAGAAGTGTTTCCGATTTATTCAACGAATCACGATGGAACTATTTCGAAGGAATCTCGGCAGAACTCCAGGCAGGATTCTCGAGTAAAATCGAGCGCGGATATATCACGGAAACGCCGATGCACCTCCTCCTTTTAATGCTCGCGAGTGATATCACGGGCACGTCGTTCAAAGAATGTTCAACACGTTCGTTCCTAAACGCCCGTCTCTTAGCCCCGACGTAATTGCCCGAAACGGTGCCGAACGAAATTCGTAATCCGAGAACCGATCCTAGAACCGATTGACGGCCGCGCTATCGAGATGCCACGAGCGTCGCGCGCGTCTAGGCCGCGGCGCGCAAAAACAAACGGCGCATATATTCGCTAATCGTCGGGGCAAAATGTTATCGTCCGTGGCGTTTTGTCGCGACGAGGCTGCGCGCCTTCGTCGGAACGACGGAATCGCGACCAGATCTACGAATCGCCGTTCCGTTCAACGGAGAAAAGAGTCAAGCCGATGGACATCACGAACGCAATGTTAATTTCACGCAAGAATCGATTCTCCCCTTTTGATCCTCAAAATTTACTCCGCCCCCCTGTTCCGGGCGAATAGTTCGTCCGCACCGTTCCTCGACCGAACGAACCGTCCCCCCCCGAAATTTTTCCAGGCTT
The DNA here is from genome assembly GCA_963667235.1 of Nomada lathburiana. Taxonomy (NCBI): domain Eukaryota; kingdom Metazoa; phylum Arthropoda; class Insecta; order Hymenoptera; family Apidae; genus Nomada; species Nomada lathburiana. Next base: position 19,806,708 of record OY763899.1, on the reverse strand, counting down.
CCAGAATATTCCTCTCGCTTGTGCACGCGTACAATACGTTCGCTCGTGTCACGAAAAATTCATGGGAGATCCGGGAGAAATAACGAAACCGTCGATATGCAGTAATAATTGTGCCGCTGCAGCCCCGTTCTGGAGCACAGTGATTTAGCGTACACGCACATGTATACACACTCGGGTCCTTGGTTCTTATCGAGTCCGATACTTGCCGATAAGATTAAGAAACTAGAATCGAGCCGTCGAGAATCATTGGCTACCGTGCGTCGAGTGTATTACAACGGTTGCAACTCTATTCGTATGTATACATACAGTGGGTCAAATAAGTTTCCGTACAGTGCGGTTTACAGATTCTGAAGCAGTATTATTTTGTGACAGTCGATAGCAATGGTATTTCATTTATATTATTTCTATTCGTCTATGTTTACTTACAAATTGTACAAAAAATTCTTATGATTTTATTGATAGTTAACTCGTAAATGTACGTCGAACATGAACAGAATAGAATAGAGGTCAAAAAAGTTTCCGTACACATTTATAAACTCACGTAACAATGTATAAAAACAATGGAACAACGCATCAGATATTCTTGCAATTGGCAATACTATGTCAGTATCGCTTTCATAAGCAAAGGAAGTGGATCTAAGAACATTTATACGTAATATTAGTAGTCAAAATGGAAGTTCCTATCCCTATACGTGAACTCATAGTAAAGTTAAGAGAAGAAGAAAAGTCCCTTCGAGAAATTGCTAATATAGTAAAAAAATCGCACTCTACGATCCGATATATTATTAATAGATAGAAGGAGACAAAGTCTTGTGAAGATCGAAAGCGTAGTGGTCGACCACAGAAATTGGAAGCTCTTCATAGACGTACAATTTTAAGAACGATCAGGGTCGATCCAAAAACAAGTGCTCCCAAATTGGCTAACATGATCGAAACTGATTATGGTGTTAAAGTTGTGCCTGAAACAGTCCGTATTGCCATTAGAAATGCAGGATAGAACGGCCGTGTAGCGAGGAAAAAGCCGTTTATTAGCAAAGCGAATAAGAAGAAACGAATGGAGTTTGCAAGAGCTCATGTGGATAAACCAATAAGCTTCTGGAATTCAATATTATTTAGTGATGAGAGCAAATTTAACATATTTAGTTCGGATGGACGAGTTGCAGTATGGAGAAAACCCAACACTCAAGTGGAAACTAAACATCTCTGCCCAACTGTGAAGCATGGTGGTGGCAACGTTCTTGTCTGGGGGTGTATGAGTGCGTCTGGAGTAGGGAACTTGCAATTTATTGAATGCAATATGGACCAATACGTATATTTAAATATTTTGGAACAAAATTTGCATGCTAGCGCAGAAAAATTAAATCTTGGCCCGTCATTTATCTTCCAGCAGGATAACGACCCCAAGCATACTGCGAAGAAAGTTAAAGAATGATTGTCACATAATGCACCCAATCAACTTCATACACCCCCCCCCCCCCAATCGCCTGATTTCAACCCAATCGAGCACTTGTGGGATGAACTAGGTAGACGTGTTCGAAATTGTAATGTTCGGGACAAGGAACAATTAAAACAAGCATTACTAGAAGAGTGGAGCAAAATTGAACCTGCAACGACATCAAAATTAGTTCCTTCCATGCAAAAACGTATGAGAGAAGTACTCAAGGCCAAAGGCGGACCCACGGATCATTAATTGTGATCACAATGCAAAATAGTGGTTGTTTAAATTAAATTTCATGACATGTACGGAGACTTTTTGTTCAGCGTAACTTTTGTTCAGTTGTCATTTACATTTTATTTCTGAGTTTATTAATCATCAGAGATCCTTGATTTTTATTATAACAACACTTTATACGTTACTTTCGAAGATACTTAAAAATGCATTTATTCATACATGTTATATTTGTAACTATAGTGTAATAAATTAGTTAGAGTAAGGTGTACGGAGACTTATTTGACCCACTGTATATAATACAAGGAAAATCACATTGCCAGCGAACGCGAGGCGAGACAGGAAAAATATTTTTCGCTCCGCGAATGGATCGATGGAACGGGAGGATCGGTGATTTGGCGAGGAGAAAAGAAAAAAAAGCAATTCTCACGGCAGATATATCCTCGCGCATTGTTCTCGGAGAGGAACCAATTCTCTCGCGCTCTCTCGCTTGTACGCGCAACATCTCCGTGGCGCGAATTTCGTCAAGCCCTCGGCTCTTTACCTGGCTTCGGCTTCTCGGACGATTCTTTTCTTTCCTTATAATGCTCCCCTCTCTCTCTCTCACTCTCTCTCTCTCTCTGTCCCTGTTGCGGCGCGCCGTCGACAAGTACACAGGTAGAGACAGAGAGACGGAGGTGGAAGGTACGAAAGAGCGGAGGCAATCTATTGTCCAGGTACGCACTCCCTCGCCAACGGTGTGTCCGAGTGTCCTTCGGTTTTTTTCACAGTATTTCGCAAAGGCAACCGAAAATTCCGCCGTCCAGATTGAACATTGCCGTTCGTTGTTATTATTGTCGAGTTGGAAATTCGTTGTGCTCGAAACAGAACGGTTTCCTTTCCTTTCTTTCGCTCTGCTTTTCGCAAATTGGGCCGGGCGAATTTTTGTCGCGTTTCCCGGGGTGGTTTCACGCGGGATTCGTGCCACGGTTTCGCGATCGTTCCGCTGCCAGTGCAACGACGGCGCAACGCGATTTCGCTCCACCGATACCTCGGCGAGGCCGACGAAAATACACCTCGCGCCGTTCCTTGATCGTCTTGCGGTGTCTATCGAAGCCAAAACTGTCCCGCGGTTCCCTAGACAGTTGAACGACTTGGGCCACGTTAAGGGTAACCTCCCCCCCGATGAACAATGTTTCCATACAATTTCGCATATATTTGCGTTTTCGGGAAAACTGACCGGCAATCTTCTTGAGCTTCATCTTCTCAACATTATTACTATCCTGGTTTCCCTTATCATCACCGCAGATAAACATCATCTGTGTACATCACATCAGAGTTCTTTTCGTTCCCGAGAATACATTTCGTCCACCGTTTCGATCCTCCCCCTGCCGTTTCTTTGAATCAATTTTTCCGCGCCTCTGTCGACGTCTGGGAATGTTATTTCCACGGGGCAAATTTTTTTCCTTATTGGCCGAACGATTCGGCACGGAGCGCAGCTGCCCCCAGACGTTTCCCTTCGTCCTCCGTGTGGGCGGGCCGCGAAAGTGTTAGCATCTCGCGCGTATTTCTAGGCCGGTCGACGGCGTGTTAAACACGCCGGTTACCGTTCCGTTTCACGCGCTGCGCTCGGCTTCGTATCGATTGGTGTCCGCTTCGTGCACGGTGGCACAGAATCGCCCGAGAACGACCACGTACGTTAACCGTGCGATCCTTAGCACGTTTCCAAAAATGAAAAGACGAGCCAGCTGCGCGTCTCGCGCATTTACGGCGCAATTTTCGTACGCAACCTACGAGTGACAAGAATCGATGGATCGAATCAATTCGCGGACAAGACCAATTCACCGCCGGCGGAAACTGCGATCGCTGTGTTAATCACGTTTCGGAATTCATCACCGTTTCTCGGTCGAATAATTGGTGCGCGCGAGGTCGCAATGCTCCCGTCGGGATTAATTTTCGTTCGAGCGAACCAAGCGGGACGGACGATGCGTGCCGCTTGTCACGAAAGGGTTGAAACACCGTGCGCGCGTACACGCGGGAAGTTTTCTTAGATGCCGCTTGGGCAAACTTCCTGCGGGGCGCGCGTTATCGATCGTTGCTGCGTGTTCTTTCGCGACAGGAACCTTCTTGTCTTTGATACGGCGCTAACAATAAGCCTCCTCCGTAGCGGAGTTTCAGCGACGTTACCACGGTTGTTTTGCCAGCACAGGTTCTGAACGTCGCGAGTCGCGCAACTACGCCTGGCGAAGAGTTTTCAGGTAAACGCGATAATACCAGGCCGGCTGGAAACGTAAAGGGTCTTTGAGGTAACGTAATCCCGTTGCATGTATTCAACTCGCACTGCATATTTTCATGCATGAAAATTTGTGCAACATGTAGTTCAATTAATCTTTTGAATCTATAAAATGGTAATTACTTTCTTGCTATTGTTATGCCATTGCTACTATTATATTTCGTAAGAATTACTATTATTGTTATTATGAATATTCGTCATTCCGGCAAAAGCAATTAACGTATTACTTTTCGCGAGCGTTATGGCGACACAGGTGTGCGTACAACTGTGCTAGCTTCGTTGCAACGTACTCCCTATTGTCTCGGCTCGGACTATTTTTCATTTATCTGCATCGGCAGCGGGCAGATTGATACGTTCCGCAGGAGTCCGAAGCGGGGCCGGTTTTAATTCGGACGGACGACGACGACAGAATCGATCGTCCGATGAAAGAGCCGGCCGATTTGAAAGGTTTAATAGAATTCCTGTTTTCGCGGGTACGAGGGTGCTGCAGCGAAAGGGGCAGGGTGGCCAAATGTTACGAAAATAACGCTGTTCCCTTTCGGAAAATAGTTTCCTCCTCACGCCCTGCATCGTTGGTATCGTGTGTTCGACACAGCAACGAAACGATTCGGAAAAAGAACCCACTTCGCGCTTGCGATTAATTGTGATCGTTGTGAAACTCCTTAAATTCCTTACTGGAGCAGATTGAAAAAAATTCTGTTCTCCGTATGAATTTTTTTTTTCCGCCCACTGAAACGCCGATATGTGTTTACCCGCGGAGAAATAATCGACGGGTTTGGTTTTACATCGAAATGGGACGACGACAACTGCGATGGCGTTAGCGAAAAGGAAAGAGGACCTGTTACCTGGGCGCCGCAACGCCCGATACGTCAAGCCTTATAGCACAGGGCTAATTAAACGAGGCGCGGAAAGTCGATGATAAATAGCCGGTGAAATTAATGACGAGAATGAATAATTCAGGTGTCTCCTTCGTTCACGTCGACGCCGCCGGTGTTGCGGTTCGTGGCTCAATGAAATTTTCCACGAGGACGTTCCGCAATTCGACTATGGCGTCGTGTAAGAAAGTTACCACTAGTCCCACCTCACCAGGCGCCAAATTGTTCCCTTCGCCTCAATTTATCGATTCTATTATTGAAGCGAACCCGATCCAGTCAACCCTTTCGTCGCAGAATCGCACACCTCGCGGTACGACGAATTACAAACGTCGCGAATTATTTATTACCGTTGCGTCCTTATTAATACGTCCGCGGTTCCATTGTGTATCGCCGACATTTTACGTTCGAGACGACTATGCCGAACACGTGGGCGAAGTTCGTCGAACACCTCGGCGGACACCCTGTATATACAATACGCCTCCGCGACAAATCGATTCGGACAAAAACTAAGGCGGTCCTCCGAGCCGAGTGGCGCTCAACCTAGTTTTTACACGCGCGAGAGAAGTCGCTCGGAAATCGACGACGGGATCCGCCTTCCCTTCGACCGACGTTCATACACACTGACCCTCGACGACTTTTCGACGACTTCTCGCGATCGTCCGGCCCCCCTTTTGTCATCCGCTTTTCTCGCGGCACGAATGAATCTCGTCGGGTCGCGTTTCCACCGGGCGATATAATTCGATTCCCGTCTAGTCGCCGGTCCGCCTTGAATATCCGCCCCGTGCACGACCGCTCGAAACGTCGAGCGCGCTAGCGACGAGAAATCGTGCATTTTCCAGCTAACACTTGCTCTGCGATTCGATCCCATTCTTGCCAATTGCGGGCATGTCCGCCGAGACGATGAATGTTTCACATCGAGTTCGTATCTCCTCGTTGAAATCGCCGGTCGCGAATATCTCGATCGTTTCGCCTAACTCGATGCGATTAACGAATTAACGGGCGGGGTAAATAACGATTGTTCACGCGGGCGTTTTTAAAGGGCGACCGGCGAAGAAAGACGGAGAGCGATATACATGGTTCGTCCTCCGTTGCATTATTCGCGTGTAATTACCCTAGATCGTGTTTTGCGGCTCGTTCGACAGAACGAAACCGGGAATGTTTAACATTGATATTTTTCGCGTGCCCAATTCGTCCGTGTTGCGCACTCCCGTTGAAGTTGACGAACGACGATTGATAATCGGCAACGAAGAGAAACGAACGATTTTCCCACGATTGACGCTTCGAAGTTTGAGAGGGGAATTTTTCCATCGGATTTCCTCCAATCGCGCGAATATCAATGAAATAATTATAGGGACACTGTTGCGCGGAACGAACGATGCCCGCGAATACGCCTGTGAACTCCATTATTTGCTTAATGAGTTAAGCGCGACAGTAAAAAGAAAAAAAGGAGAAGGAAAGAAAAACGCCACTTAATCGCCGCTGGATTCTCGAGCGATTCTGCGTGCCACGTTACGTAAACGGCTATCAATTCCATGGATTTCCGAAGCGGCGTTGAATGTACGTGTACCGTTCGGAAAATCGCACGATTCCCATGCACCGGGGCCAGTCAGCGCAACTTCCATCTAACATCGACGCCAGAACTAGCGACGGGCAGGCGAGTTCGCACGGGCGAACAAAATTATACGCGTGCAACGTGCTGTTAATTGGAGAACGCGATAATCAGGGAAATAACGTATCAATTTCCGTGCGTGGACTTTTCCGAGGCGTGCCCAATATTTTCACGAGGAAAAGATTCGGACTTGGCATTCCCGGCAAGCAGGGGAAATGAATTCCGCCAAGAGGCCGACTGCCGAGCACGGCAATCGTACCGCGGTAATGAAATTTCTAGCCGTTCAAATATTCATACGCCTGCGTCGATGATTTATCATAATTCAATCGCGGGACTCGTGGCAAATTTGCACGCGCGAGTAATTCGGCCCTACCGAGGAACACAGGTCAGACGCTCTCTGGACAAGGGCTTCCCGGTGCTCGAGTTTCGAAATCGAAACTGCAAGAGGGAAGGGTGGGGGACGTTCGTATTACCAATTTCGAGCGCGGTTTTCGTTTTCAACGAGCGACCGTAAGCACGACGAGGAGACGCAGCAGCAACGGGCAGCCGCACGTATTGTACACACACACACACACACGCGTATATACCCTTGCATACATATGTATGTATGCGCGAACGTGAGCGTGACACGTCGAGAAATCTATGGCTTCGAGAGGACGCCCGGCGGAAATGGGAAATGCGTCGGACGAGCGATCGGAAACCCTTTACGCCCGTCGTACTTTCAACGGTACCGTCGGCACGAGGCCACCATATTAGCGTAGCCTCGAGTGCCGTCTTTATTGCGCAGCCGGCAAGTCGAAAAAAAAGCTGCCCCGCTAAACGGAACGTCGGTTTTATCTCTGCTCCAAACGGGAGGGAACGAAAAAGGAAAAGAATATGTATGCGCGCGACCGGGTGAAAAAGTATCGGCAATTGTGCGTTATCAGTTTCGACGGGGAGCAACGTACCCGCGCGTTCCTCCTTCGACTTTCCCTTGGTTTTTGCTTCCACGCATATATATGCACCGGCGAATTCTTCGCCGCGAAATCAGTTTACCGCGGAATCGATACGCGTGTATTTCTCGCCGAGAAAGTCCAGCTGCAGCCCGCGTACGTACATGTATACTTCCGTCGGTACGCACGAGCAAATGTCTTCCAACGGTACGACCTCAAAATGTTTACAGTGGTCGCTGCGAATCGGTCGCAGATAACAGGAACGCTAACCCATCGACGTTTTGTACGGAGCGGGATATAGGTATGTGTGTATATATGTATACATTACGGATGTATATGCGAATCGAAGAGGAGACAGGACAGACAGAGAAATAGATAGATAGGAAATGTGTAACGATTTCGACCCATTTCCCCGACCGACCTTCGTACCATCTGCGGCACATAAACAACCGCGACCGAGCTTGCACGCGTAATGGACACGCAGGAGCGACGGGAGAGAAAGAAAAACGCTCGTGTACCCGCGGCGGGCGTATACGGTAGACGATGGTGGAAAGAGAAGAAAAATCGACGTGTACTTACAGCATCTCCTTGGCGGCACGAAGCAGCACATCACGGTGGCGGCGACACAGCAGTCACGGTCACAGTCACGTAAGCCCCGTGCAACGGCCACGAAGTCGAGCATAAGCGGGGAAACACTCATCACTGTCACCACCAGACTGCCCGTTTTTCGGCAGCGAGGAGAGAGAAACGCGAAAACGGAGTCCAAGGAGCGGCGCGCGTCCGAAAATCCCGTGGAGAAACCGAGTCAACTGCTCGTCGTCACTGTTCCGGGGCTCGTCTCGTACGCGAGCAACACGACGGCGTCGTCGACACGGATAATCGCGGCACTTAAAATCCTCACGAACGGAAGAACACACAGGAAAATCGACTGTTAGAGCCGCTGCCCGTGCAAGGCAGAGCCGATAACAAGGGAGAGAGAGCAGCGCGCTCCTGGCTCGTTACGATTTTAACCTCGCTTGTAGTGATTCGGTGCAGTCGAGTTTCTTGACTGAGCGGCCGATGCCTGTCGAGCCGTGCCCCGCGAGACGACGGTGCTGCCAACTATTCGTGCGTCGCCGCGGAATGTCACTAGACCGCGCCGCGGCGGCTATTCGAAATTTCCGTGCTTTAAATATCCGATTCGTCTGTGGAAATTTGTTTGGGAATAGATATATCTCTGTTGCACGATACAGCATCGCTTTCGTGCCTCTCCTCTTTGTACGGGGCAGTGTAATGAACGAATGTGCCGTACATATTCCGTAACATTTTCCAACTACCAGGTTGGCAAGCCACGGTCTACACATTGGTCACTCGCCAGAGTGGCGACCCTCGATTGGACGACAGCCTTCTGGTTTAATGGCGTGGCACTCGCAAACCAATGGAGGGGGAATACCTTTTTGGAGCGTCCACTACGAGGGCCTGGTTTTTCATAGAAGTCCTAACCTGTCGGTGGTGCTTGGTCTCGATCGGGACATCGATTTCAGCTTCAGAATAGCTACGTAGCCGAGGCACGTCGTTATTCGTGTATTATTACCTCTGACTGGCCGGACGCCTGCGTCGCGACGCCTGTACGCGTTTGGCCGTTCCTCGCGAGGCAATGTTCGTCGAAGATACGATGACGGAGAGCTGAGAATACGGTGCTTGTATCGTGTATGAGGTAGGAACTTCGATATGTAATGTAACGAGTGTCTTGTGTATCGTTCCTCTTGAGAAGAGAATTGTCGCCGGTGAATATTAATCGCAGTAACTTTAACAGTGGCTTGTGGAGTGTCCAGCTGCTAGTCAGCGATACAATTGGATCTGTGGTGTTAATAAACGCTCACGAATCAGTAATCGTAAACCTTGCAATTTGTGGAGGAGATGATTGATTGTAAAATATTGATAATGGTTCGATAAATCATACGAATTGGAATCTGATATTATGTATTGGAGTAAAATATGCAACAGTAACTACGAGGCCCACGCATGCTGGATCGTGCCAGTTGTAAACAGATTATAATTTTTTTTTCTAATTGGAGACCGAACGTTTTGTAAAAAATGTTTGTTATTTGTAGTAATTAACGTTTTAAATATAAACTGTTCTGTGTAACCCCTGAGAAGTGTCGTATTTTTCATTTTCTCAACGCTAAACTGTTGATAAATGGTCCGCAATCAATCGCGGTTATTGCTTGACAATAAAGAATTATTTAACGAGCAAATATTTGTTTATCGCGCCGACTCGTAATTTCTTTTCTCGTTTTCTCTACAACTAATCTCTATAACGAAACGGATCGTACGGCGAAGTTTTATAAACGATATTAATAGTGTCCGATGACTAAATACGATTAAATTGATAATTCGTGAAGTGAAACACGGTCGTTTGGTGTCTGCAGTTACAGTGAGGATCCGCCGCGCCTGCACGAACAAGGATAAATAGCCTCGTCTAAATGCGATACAATCATCAGCTGGTCAGTAAGGTTAACGATGGTCTTACGGGCGAGATCGTACTTGTACTTGTTATAATGACGATATTACGGGAAAAATGCAACTGCAATTTAAAAACGATTAATGCTGCCCTTTGCCAACCGTTTGCCCGCCTTACAAACTCTCTATACATAGACGCGACTAAAATATTAATTTCGCCTTGAATGCAACCTTCAATTAAAAGTTTTAACGTTTCCAGTCCATATGCAATGCAATTATCACTATGACCGCGTTACCTTCACGGACGGTACAATGGGAAATACAATTTTTACCCCACCGATTCCCTTAAAGCGAATCGTCGCGAACAATCGTTGTCATTTAAAAGCAAATTTACATTGATGCTTTTTAATTGCCCGTCGAATTCCCGGTGCAGCGAGAGATAGAGGATGATCTGCAAAATGGCGCGTATATGGTACTCACCGTACCGATCGCCGTGAACCGGTTTTACACCGGCCTTCTCGGAACTGTACCGGATTCCCTATGAAATTATTCCATTTCTAATTTTCTTTTCTTCCTATTTTTTCTCTTGCAACGTCGAGCTTGAATTCTACGCCCGGTTAAAAATTGAAGCTAGACCGTTTAGTACAGAACGAAACGCGACTCGGCCAAAATTGACAGTGCACAGGCGCGTCAACGAACGATCAAAATAGTCGAAAATTAATTACGACGCGTCTAACCTCAATTCCAACACACGGGCGCCGAAAGCAGGATCTATCGCGCGTGCTCCAAAATGTCAGTGAACTCGAATTCAGCCGCTAGGTTGCCCACACTTCACCCCTTGGTCATTTTTTCCCCCCCCTCAATGCATCCCACACGTATACGTGTTGGGATATATCGTCTCTCTGGGCAAACATACTCAACAATTCGTTGCGTCCAGCAAGGACGAACGAACTGTGCATGAGCCATACGAGACGGATAGTAATTTCCGTTCGGGCGAAACCGGCCGAAGTGCAGCGATAAAAGCAGCCTATCGTAATTACCGGTGTCGAATTTCAGACGTTTGCTCGTGTTACCTATACATGCCGTTCACTGTCGATCAAAACTGGCGCGGCATCGCCGTGTTTGTTTCGTACGGCTCGTGGGAAACATAGGGGGCGATGCGAAAAGAATTCTCCAATAATCAGAAAATACACAGCCATCGGAGAAGTGTATTTATTATACAGCATGAACAATTTATTTGATATAGACCACTTGGTCGTTTGAATAAATTTCAAGATCGATATGCTTCTTGCCTTTACACCCTGTCCTAATAATGATAATAATAATAATATGTGCACCGCGCAACCGCTTAACCGCAGGTTGCGCGGTGTATCTAGTTCTCATTGTCAGAATAAAATAATTAAAATGTCTGCGAAAAATCGTCTGGAAACTGGTTGAATCGGAGACGAAGTCGTCATGCCTTTTCTTGTATTTCTTTTCAACAGCGTGATAGGGCTCGAAAAAGCACGAAGCTAAAAAATATTGCTGCATATTCCAAAGAAATTTCTCATTCCAAAATCGATTACCAACATTCAGTTATACGCGATACATTCTGTAATATATATACATACACATTACATGTAGCACGTTCATTGACCATCTCAATTCACCGGATAATATAACAGTAATGAACGTGCAATTACGATTTTCCACCTAGCAATGACTGTGTATCCTGTGTAGCCTTACTAGGGGAGGGCAAGAGGTACAATTAAGAGGGATTAAAAAGGGGGAAAACAAATGGCCCTAGGGGTTACTCAGCTCCACTATGCTGTCCCACAATAATTTCCTCGAAGATCTACGAAATGAAAGCTCGTCACGCAATCGAGAAACCTTTCCTTTTGCCAAACAACGAACGCTCTCTTAACGTTCAAATTAAATACCTATCTGGTAACACGAGTTAACTAACTATTACGTTATCCCCCTTTTTCCGATCGACGAAGGTTAGGATGGGCGCGCTATATCGTCATTCTGTAACCTGTAACACATTGGCGCTGCTTCTCAAACAAACAAAATACCTTTCGATCCACCGTTGAAACTGCAATTACGGCCAAACATCGCGAATCAGTTTTTCGCTTGCGTCTTATTCATTCGAAGAAGATTAAGGTTATAAATATATATCAGACTCACCGCGGCGTGGATTTTCATCTTTTATCAACAGGACGCCGTACATGGCTGCCCGACCCCATCAATATTGAATCATACACAGTTATTCCACGGTCACTGACCTCCACGAACACCAAATTCCAACTGACGCTCGATGTGACGCGTTTAGGATACGCTGTTATCCATTAACTGTTTACGAACGTCGTGTTTCCTCGTTTCGGGCCCGTTCTTAAAAATGGCGCGCGGTCCACGGTGTTGAATCACAACGCTACACCGCAAAGAAACATTTCTTTTTTTTTTTCGATGGATCACATAGAGTGCACTAAAATGTATTACCTTTGTATGGCGTGGTAGTAATATCGTATATGCTCTAGCAATACCGCTTTGCATTGTAATATATTTCGTTGGCATTCTGAATCGCCATTTACCGACGACTTTTACGAATTAGCGCGATGTTGTCCGTCTCCTATCGAATTGAACTTTCTTTTGCAGAGATTGATTTGCAGAGCTTGGTCTGCCTTTTTTCCTTCGTTTTAACATTTTTAGCTAGTCTTCAGTCGTCGACTTTCACTTCCATTTAATGTTGCATTGGGACCAGTGCTGGCGTAAATTATTCTCGTACTTGAATCCCTGTCGCCCCTTGACCTTCTTTCCTTTTTCTCATTTCGCTCGGAGTAAGAAAGAGCCGACGCAACGATATCAGCGGATAAAAATAATTAACCCGATGCGGTTTCTTATTATCGCGAAGGTATCGTGGAGCTGAAAAACTTCGCCGGACATTGTTCAAATATAGAGAAATAAAGGATCGAAAATTATCGCGCAATAAGAGTAGCCGTAAACATTTTCGAATAAGATTTTAACCAGTAGAAATAAAAAAATTACGACGGAAGAGTAAAAATGAACGAAAGAAATGAATGAGACAAAATAATTGGAGAACAAGCACACGCACACAGTAAAATAACAAATGCAATAACAGAGAAGCAGATCCGTTAACAAATTAATAAGGTGATGGATACGTTAGAGAAATAGAAAATAGGTATTATAATAAATTCCATACTTAAATACGTCATATTCCAGTAGTTCAATTATTGTCGTTTTCTTTTCTAGAAATGACTGGTTCACGACTAGGCAGGGGTCGTGGAGGCCGTCTGGCCGTCTACGGGGGTTGCGCGGTGGTGCTTGTACTCCTGGTGTTCCTCTATCGTGCTGCTACATCAGAGATGTCCAGGCTTCGGGAACTTCACGTGCAGTGTGCGCATCAACAGGAAGCCCTCGCTGCCCAACTTCAAGGTGGACACCCCTAAGTGTACCTGAGAAGAAAGAAAGCAATCCAATCAATTCACAAGGAACTTAAATTTGCCCCTCGTTCATTTTCCAGTGATATTCGAGTACAAACTGAGGCTGGAGAAATCCTTGGCGGAGGAGAAGAGCTCGAACGCGGTACTGAAGCAGGAGCTCCAGCAGCAAGCCACCAGGGAGAAGTCTCTCAGAGACAGGAACAGCATAGAGGCAATGCAGAGATTCAATTCCCTTCAGCAATCCTGCAAGATCCTGGAGACCGAGCACAAGGACCTGCAAGAGGAATGCAAGAAACGTGAGAAGCAGGCCCTGCAGGACACGAGGGAGCTTCACAGCCGTATAGAGCAGGCGAGGGAGGACAAGGACAAGGCACTGGAGAAGCTGAAGAGAAAGTTCTTCGAGCTTGGCACCCAGAAAGAGGACCTGGAGAAGAGGTACAACAGAATCCTGTTGAACAACACCAGCACCGACGGCAGCATCGACCATCTGAAGAAGGAAGTGTTCCAGCTGAAGCGGGAACTCGCGGAGACCAAGGTGTGTACCCGTTCAGAAACTTGCCCGCGGTTGTTTTGCCTCGAATCCGATCCAATTGCCAAATAGCGCCTGGATAGCAGGCAACCCGTCCGCCATCTACAATTTACATCGGTCGATAATGCAGAACTCTGTCACCGATCGAACAATCTCACCCATTGATTTCCGCTTCCTTTTATTCCCCAGAAACTGTTGCGCAAATTCACCTCGTCGGATCCAACCGCGGTGAACTCTCAGCTGCATCAGTCGTTGAACAACGGAGAAACGGGGAACTTGGGCCAGCCGAACGTTTCGTCGCACCAGCAACAGGTAAGTCCACCCACGAACGACGATAAAAGTCCCGTGCCCCTGAAAGCACCGGCGGCTGCGCTAGTAAGTGTCGACGAACCACCGCAATCCAACGAGCAGCACGCGAATGACGCGAGTAACGTTCGTTTCGCCCAGAAGAACGGAAATATCGTACCTGTCGGTCCCAACGAGGCGAAGGAGGTGGACACGTTGCCGTTGCCTTACGTTGTGCAGGACAGGTGGCAACAGAAGGACGAGGAGACAGCGGGGGCTGACGGGGATGAGATCGAAAACGCGAAGGTCGTTGACAAAAATGAGAATGGTGAAGATGAACAGCTGAAACAGGTGATACCGCCTCCTAATCAGCTCGACGAATCTGCGGACGATAAGAAGCATTCCAAGTCACCTGGACAGGGGTCGTTCAACGATAGAAGGGAACAGGTCGGTGCGAAGAAAACTGAGAGCAGCGTTGCTGGGGATAAAGCAGCGTGGCTAGTGTAGAGCTGCTGCGGACGTTCGTTTCTGGGGAAACCTGAAAAAACGGATAAATTAGCGTATTGGGCTTTTTGGCGGGGCGGAGGGAACGTTGGGGAGGGCGGAGAATAATTCAGAGGATGTTGACGACGTTGTTCTGGATTTTTAAATCCCTCGTCAGATTATTTTTTTAGCTCAGGTCAGGTTGTGATTTCCCCTTGGAGTATATAAATATTGTACGGGTGATTTTTACAGGGGGCGCCAGGGTACGTAGGGGGCGGGTTGAAGTAATTTAAATGCAAGAATATTCGGCTAGCTAGCTCGTGGCTCAATGGCTGAGTAGGGGTCGCTGATAAACAGTTTATCAATGACTAGACCGTGGACATTTTGTGCAGAAAGAAAATTGATACTTTATGTTGTTAGTTACTTATGGTAACCTCGGTCTTTATGATGTTAGCTACGATTGGTTTCTCGTATCGGTTGGAAAATATGTTTGCGAGATATATAAATGGAAGATATATTTTATACACAAACGTTTGCGGTATAATTGTGACGAATTATTAGAAGAATTGTGGTATCGGGGCCCATGCCAACATGCAGAAAATATTTCGGGTTCGATCCCCGATACCTGCCCCTATTTTTTCTTCGGTTTCTACGGAATGATAAGAAACTCTTGCTTCGCGGGGATTCGCGAGAAGTGCCTTTAATAATTTAAGTTGAATTCTTCAGGCACCGTGTCTCTTTCGGAGAAAAATAATCTTCCTGTTAATAATTACACGTGCACGTAATTTGCATGGTTTGCATTGTGGGTGCTTCGGGTAGATGATTTATTTTTAATTAATTTGTAAGAATCATTATCTTCCAAAGTGTTGCATTTAAATAACGAGGCCAAGCCGGATTTCCGTCATAGTTATCTGAACAACTTTCGGACGTTCTATAGAACCACTTTTTCCCTTACATCTTTAGCGAATTGTTGCAGTTTGAATGTTAAAATTTATAAAAGTCCGATATTACAGTATCGTTGTATCGTTTGATTATTTTGGGAACTTCTACGATTGAAATGATTTCGTTCGACTGTCAGCTTTCCTCCCGTCACAATTTCTATGGTATTCTTGGACCTCAAGTACCTCCAATAATTATTGATAACTGATTAACCACGAAGTAACCGTTGTTCAATTTTTTAGTCCATCATGTACGAACAAAATATTTGAATAATCATGGAAGCCACCTTTCTCATTTGCATCATTCTACTTGTTGATTCGTGTTTGGAAAAAGGGGAACGGATTAGGACGTTGAAATTAACATTCTTGCAATGAAAATTATACTCCTTGTTGACAGTATAATTTTGTAATTTAGCGTGTAATAAAAGAAATCATTGGAATTAATTGACAGTCCCTGGTACAAAGGAAAGATGGACAATTTCGACACATTTTTCCTAAACGGTTAAAGAAGAAACGAGTCATACGTGTAGCTTGCAAGCTGTATTGAATGTGCCTGTATGTTCGTGTTAATCGATACATTAATAAATTGTTATTATTTTGATCCGCTTGCATTTTTTCTGGCACCCTTGCACACACCTGACTAAACTGATCTGCTTCCTTGTTACTAAATTCTGCTGGCGACATTTTTCAACATTTGTTCTCTCAGAACAAAGGAATATACCAATTTTTCTTTCGGCAGATTAAATTAAATTAAGCACAAATATTGATATAAACGTTGATCTGAGGGGTAAAAAATGTTTCTTTCTTGCACGTGCACAGCACGTGCATTAATAGCGAAATATGATTCGTCAATGGACACGATTTGATTTGTTACTTTTATACTCACTGGACTAAAAGTAGATTTTCGTTTGGAGCTAGCTTAATTAGAGCTTAAAAGTATCCAAATAATTCATACCTCACGCTTCAGCTTTCTTTTTTATTTAAAAAAAAATTACTTCGTATTAATTCGTGCTTTGCTTGCGATTGCCTTTAGTTTCTTAGAAAGCGATACGAAAAAAGACATATGAAAGACGCATTATCAGTAGTGAGATTAACGAAAATATATTTCATCCCAATAATGCATTTCGCGGTAAATAAATTCTCATGAAAAATATATACGCGTACAGCATGCCCTATGCAGCGTCATTTCATTTACATGCTTGCACAGTTTCCACCGAAACAAGAAGCTAACGCTTCTCTTCGTCGCCGCGAATTTTCCGCAGGTAAGTTGATTTTGCAACATGTAACACGATTCTATGATTAATCGTTTCTTCTTTCGTACAGTATACTGCTTTCTCTATGGAATAAATAGTCGAACGAACAATTAGAATATAAAGCGTTGAAGAAAGTTTACCAACTAACGAATCAAAAATCGATGCCGTTTCACGATTTATTTAAACGACAAATTCCACGCGGAAAGCGAACGAAAAATAGCCACCAACGACGACCGTAACAAGACCGTGCGTCCCCGATATTAATAATAACAAGCGCGACGGTTCTCGGTAAATTGCAGCACGACCTCGGACGAGCTAAGTGTGCCAAGAAAATCGGGAAATTAATTTTCCAGAGTTCCGTGGCCACCAGTTCCATGGGATCGGTCCCAGCCGTGAGACCGGAGACTTCGACGACGTCGAGCAGCAATCCGGCGCCCACGCACGTCGACCGAACGCATCCCGCCCCGAAAACGGGGCCGAAGGCCAAGCTTCCGGTTGGCGTGCCACCGATACCGGTAATGATCGATCCGAAATTGGAGGGTCGCGACCAGAGGCAGGACGAGATCGCCCGTAGGAAGGAGGAACCGAAGCCGAGGAACGGTTTCGACAGCAAGGAACAGGATATGGACAACGGTAACTTGGAGCCGCCGTTTCCGGTCAGAGTGGCCGCGGACCAGCTTCCGGACAGAAGGGCGAACGGTTGGATGAACATGGACGCTGGTGTCCAAGAGATCGGGGAGCAATTGAATCAAATTCGACTTCCCGAGTACGCGTACAAGTTTTCTCTAATTATTATCTGATAAATTCGAAATTCTTTATCACGAAATAATTACGCCGACTTCCAAGTTCGGTCGGTGTGCCTGTTTAATTGAATTTTTTTTTTTTTTTTTTGCGTCCCGTACCGAAAGGAACGTCGAAGCCGGCGATGAACACGACGAGGGCGTGGACTACGACAAGGATCCCCAGCAAAAGAACAGCGATTTGCAGCTGGTGGGCGGCGAGGACGAAGGCGAAGGTAATCGAACAAATTGCGAATAATTCTCGAAAGCCTGTCGCTTTATTTAATTTATTTTTCTTTAAATCCATTCGTTTACTTCCCTCCGCATCGCTGCTTTCAGACGAAGACGACCAGATAGACTGACCATCCCCGTGATTCGAAACGCCAGGAACGAAGAAAAAAACGGAGTTGTTTCTAAGCTAAAAAAAAAGAAAGAAAATACTGTCCATCGATTAATCAATCAAGCCATCGCTTCGTTGAGTGCATAACGACTCCACCATCAATCACCGCGAAGAAGAGAACGAAGGAAGACAGAAGAGGAAAGAGGATCTTTCGCGACCGTCTTTAGCCTTTCGTTTTTCCTCTCCGATTTTCGTTGCGCGTCCTTAAACGAGTCTAGCCAAAAGAAAACAAAAAACAGAGAAAGGTTACACATAGTCTATAATACTGTACGCGAATGCTATTTACGAGTGCGCTGCTTGGCCAACGAGCAGATCGTATTTTTTATCCAGAAGCTCGTCGTTCGGCTACGGGCAGCGTGTCCGATAGGGAAAACAAAGCAGACTGTATTTTTCTAGAATTAAATCTAAGGTAACAGAAAGTCGGGGTTTCCGTGGCGTGGGAAGATTCGTGCCTTCTCTCACCGGCGGAATGAAACTACGAATTTATTCGCGCGCTTTAGTAAAGGGCCGAGATCGATATCTCGATTGCGCAGAATCGGCAGGCGTGTGACAATTTATTCTTTTTCCTTCTCGGTTTTTCTGTTTCCTCTTGAAACGTCCGCCGGCGAAAGAACGACCTCCCCCGTCCACGTGAGACTTGCACTCGAGTCGAGACTTAAACGCGCCCCGATACTTAAGCCGACCATTCTACTACTACCATTCATCGTCTCGATCGTTTCTCGGGATCGCGCGAAATCACGATCGATTCGGGCGTACGAGTGATTCATTTATTGCCTATCGGCCGTCGGTCCAAAACGGCGCTAACAATCAAGACTTAAGCGGAACGAAAGGAACTACACGCATACTTTAAGGGATTCACTATGGACATGGATCGTGATTTGTTACGAGCGTAGACATCTACTTATACACCGGCGGAGAAGTGATTCACGTGTACATAAGATTCGTTTCGTAATAAAATATTGAAAAGCCACGAATCACTGTTTTCCTTCTGTTCGTGAGATCGTTCCACACCTTCGTGTTTCCACAGATCGTGTGAACGACTGAAAGCACAGATACCGTCACCGAGGAATAAAGAATTGCTTTAGGCAATTATTCGAAAAAGTGCAATAAATTCTGCAACGACATCCTAACCGCACAGTGCTTTATGTAATTAATTTACGTATACTACCGACGTGTGTGAGGGGGCATAAAAATATTGCAGAATAATCTACGCTGCCCCAGTAACCTTTAACAGCGATGATGTCACGAAAAGAAATGATTTATCTCCTCCGCTGAACAATGACTCGAACCGAGCACGTATATCTTCTTCCCACGGGACTTTGACGAAACTTTTAGCCGGGCATACGATCTTTTCCGGCCGGCTATTGCCAATTATCGTAAATCTTGTTTGCAGTAATTTTCCGCAACGCAAGTTACCCGGGACGCATATTGTAATTCTTCGATAATAATCGAATTACTTCTCTCGAAATTCATTCTGTCACGAATCTTGGACACCTGAATTCCGAACGAAATACGCGTCGCAAATTCATTTTGCTAACGCGGAACTTCGATCAGCGCAGCGAGGTGTCTCGTTACCGATCAACGTTTGCGTATCGAGGCAGCAGACGTAACGCGTTTCGTCGAGGTGCTCGTGATTTTATTTGCCAATGCGGTCAGACGCGCGCTTAACAAGTTACGCAAGCGTGGAACACGATACAGGACGATTCGTGGAAACGATTAGCGTCGCGACGAATCATATTCGCAACGCGCGGCCACGAATTCGCGATGAACTCTAGAATTCGTTTCCTCCGAGGTCGAGGATTTCGGCGCGACGTGCCGGGGAATTCTGGCCAGAGAAACATGGCGACAGTACCTTGACATGGCCGACACGTTCTTTGTTACACATTCAACGTTCGCCCCGGAGCGGCTGGTAAGCTCGGTTAAATTGCGGGTAATTTTTTTTGGGGGGGGGGGGGCGTAGATTCGGAAGGGAAGATAATTTTTTGGGGGGCGAACGTTATGTTAGACGACAGAGGATTACGGTCGTGGCATTGGCAGGGAAATTCGAGATAGGGGCTTCGGGGAATATTTGGGGTCGAGGGAAGGAGATTTATGGGACGTCCACGGTGGTTCCATGGGGCGTTGGAGGAGGAAGAAAAATAGAGAGAATTACTCGCACTGCTGCCGGGAGGAAATGTGCCTTGAAATATTGGAAGGAAAAGATACGGAACACTGTAATATATAGAAATGATAGAATAATAGGCGAGTGTTCAAGAAACGAAAGAAGTTTCGGCGAAACGAAGAAATGTACGATGCTCCGGTACTGCCACCCAAAAAGTACATTAAATTCGGACGATATTGAAGAAGCTGAGACAAGATCCAAAAGATGACAGCAAGAACAGAGCGATGTATTCCGGGGGCCGCGCTATTACGGAAGATCCTTGAAGAAGAAACATACAAAGAAGAAACGTGGCGACAAAAATTATCCAAACTAGTCCCTGACGAAAGAACGTCGTCGAGAGTTTATCACGCTCGAGAGACCGGCATAAAGAAGTCGACGCGTAGCGAAGCAAATTGTCGAAGGTTGTTCGCACGCGGATAATTGGCAAATGCGGGGGCAGGCTAGTGACAAGGTGTGCAATTGAAAATGATTGTGCGATACGTGCCGCGATGAGATCACGCACCGCGATGCCCCTCTCGTTTGCGCGATGTATTCGATTAACGCGAAGGAAGTCGGATCGCTCTGTTTTAAGCGTCCGCTCGAACGACACCTTCAAAACAAACCTTGAAACGTGCCGCAATTGCGGATCGATTCGTTCTCGACGTTTTTCCTTTTTATTAAATGGATAGAATTTCAAGTGCGTTGAAAATTTTTAATTTGATTTTTAATTCGATTATTTAGTATAGGAGGATATAGTTGAATTATTGCACAGTAGTCGAATATTATTGTAACAATTTTATATTCATAACAGGGTACTTGTGTATCTCTATGATTTTTGTTTGCTACCAGATTGTGAAATGTACCGCCGTTAGTTCACTTCTCTGAAACTTTATCTAGGAACCATTGCATAACAGTGCAAGCTGCGATAAGCCGGCACCGTGTCAGCTGTTTCCAGAAACTGTGAAAAAGGATTGCGCGTATATTCTGAAGAATTCTCGCTGCTTTAGAAAATACAGCTGAGAAAAATAATAAATGTACGCTCGACTTGTATGGGAGTACTGTTGAATCGTATTGCGAAGTATCGGCTTCCTCGGCTTCGAGGAATCAATTAGTGTTAAAGATAGAATATTTTTTTTCTCAATCAACCAATAGACGACAGGACGTATCCTGCGAACATTTTTCTATTATTTATTAGTGTTGAATCCCATTCGAATGGATTGCATTCTAATTAATCGGAATCGCATGTATCGAGCGAGAGAGAGAGAGAGGAAGATCTACGTTAATCAGATAACCCGTACGAGGGGTCAAGACACCACTGCCGAGTTACAGTAAATTAACGAGAAATCGTTCACTGTAGATACGCCGCCTGTGCCCGATAAAATAACAAGTCAGATAGCGTGGTAAACAACGAGCGGAGGAGTCACAATTGTAACATGGAGCTCACTAACTTCATAGTGCACGGTTGTTTGATACGTCTCGAGATATGGGTCGTTAATATTCGAACAGCAGGTGCGTTCCGCGACATATTTCACGGACACCTTGTACGCGTGTCGCGTGTTCCCATTTCGAATTCCATTTGCATTATTTTTGACCCGGTCGACGAAAAGAAGAAACACTGCTTTAATAATAATATTCGAGGATGATAATCTCGCAAAAGACGCGGGCGATCAGAACTTTCCAACACGATTGAAAATAAAAATTGTTCAATCGGAGAATAAAATTATTAACATCGATGTTAACATCACTTTCACTCCTTCCCTTCGTTTATTTACACTTTCCCCGCGCAGTGTCCGATTCTTGAAGAAACGAACACGTGAAACGGAGAAAGAGGGAGGGGGGGAAAAAAAAAGACCGTAAATCAAACGGTTTCTAGGAAAAAGCATCGGTTATCTCCAATTTCTTCCATCGAAGATCCCAGAGAGCGCTTTTTTTCATCGGTCCCCACGGTAGCCTTGATCTTTTTCGTCCCAATGAACGCGTCAACGGCAGAAAACAGACGTCGAGAAACGTCGCTCTGGAAGACCGGCGTCGCTGACGTAAGTCCCAGCGGCCCCACCACATCTGCCGCCGGACCAGGCCAAGGTATCAAAGTCCCTGGCGGAGAAATCGCCTCAGACAGTCCGACTCTTCCTTTCGAAAAGGTAAGACGCCTTTCGCAAAGCACGCCAACTCAGTTCTCTCCCCCCAGAGTTCTTCGTTCCTTCGCCCGGCGAGGTAAACGAACGAAATCTTGGACCTTCGTGTTTCGGGACTTGTTCGTAATTCGCGGTTCCTCTGCGGGTTTCTTCTTTGAGGGTGAATTTTGTTTGATTTCTGCGGGAGGGAGGGAGCGTTACTTTACTTGGGTTACTTTTGGAAATTAAACGAGTATTTGTAATGGTCCATTGATCGTCCCTCGTCGATTGCAAACTTTTGGCTTCGTTTACATTAAAATAATTGGTTGCGTATATAATATGTGTGTGTGTGTGCGGATTCTTTTAGAAGCAGGCCTGCAGCAATGAAAGTGTTAATTCTCGCCGCTGTTGCGGTGCTCAGTCTGCAATCGGTGCTCTGTGTTGATACCCATGAGCACAACAAGGTCGTGTGCTTCTGGAACAGCACGTCCTTCGAACGACAAGGTAAATTTTGGTATTTATTGTTTGGCGTTATTATCTCGTGACAATTTCGCGATCGAAGGAACCTTGACAATTACAGCTCCAAGCAAATCGTTAAATATTTGCCCGATTCTTGATCAATATTGATATCTTTGTTGATGTGAAGAAATATTGAAATCCATTGAAATTTCGCCTCAGGGCCAGGAAAATACCAACTGGACGACGTACGATCCGCCCTGTCCCTCTGCACGCATCTGATCTACGGATTCGCCGGGGTCAAGGCCGACACCTTCGAGGTCACCCCTCTCAACCCTGCCCTGGACACCGGAGTCGGCTATTCCTATTACAAACTGGCCACGCAGCTGAAGAAAGCATTCCCGGATCTGAAGATCTACCTGAGCATAGGCGGCAACGCTGACCCAGAAGACGAGGGTCACAGATACATTGTCCTCGTGAGCGATATTTCAATTACCGATCCTAAGAGCACAGTCGTTGGTCCAAATTGTCGTATAATTGGCGAGAAATGTTTCCCCCTCCCCCTGCACAGACCGAGACGTCGGAGGCCAGGTCCAAGTTCATCAACTCGGTGAATCGTCTCCTGAACGATTACGATTTCGATGGGATCGACCTGGCGTGGCAGTTCCCCCCAACAAAGGTGAAGAAGCACCGCGGCACATTCGGTTCCTTCTGGCACGGCGTCAAGAAGACCTTCGGCTACGGCAAGTTCAAGGACGACAAGGAGCAGGAGCATCGCGACGGCTTCACGATCCTGGTCCGTGACCTGAAGGCCCAGCTCCGGCCAAGAGCCAAGGCGCTGACGCTGACCGTTCTGCCGCACGTCAACAGCAGCGGTGAGTTATCGGCGGTGTTCTCACGATTTTCCCTCGCGAGACATTAAAATTCATAAGCTGCGACGAACGGTGAACCGGTCGAGAGTAATGCACGGACGAGGCGAGGAGATTTGGCGATGTTTATACGTCGAAAGACGAAATATGCGACGGGGATCGTCTGTATCGCATTGAACGGTCTGCGCCAGCCAACGCCACGCTCGGCGAACGTTGGAATTAGCAATGGGCCGCGGGTGGGGGTCGGCAACGCGATTTCGGGCCCCTCTGTGTTGGATCAAAAAGGGATTTCGAATAAGATGTATTTTTCTCGGCTATATCCGGGGATGAAGTAGGATTCTAAATGTCAACGTGGACCTTTTTTCAGTTTACTACGACGCAAGATTGTTGGCGCCCAATATCGACGCGGTGCACCTGTTCGCCTTCGACCAGAAGACACCAGAACGTAACCCACAAGAGGCCGACTACCCGGCGCCCATTTACGAAAGCTACGGACGTGTCCCCGAGGACAACGTCGACGCCACAACTAGGTGAGCAGTTTGTGCGCCAATCAATTTCCCCTATCCGCCTTGGCAATAATTCTTGGTATCGCGAAATCACTAAATGATGTGTTACCATATGATCAAAAGTAAAAAGTTACCAGAAATGGGGAAAGAATAATTGCCAGTCGGTTGCAAGCATGCCAACCCACGAAAATCCCCCCGGGTCGTGTATCCACTGGTCTCCAATCAAAAAATATCCGTAAAGTATTAATTCTACTTCAAGGTACTGGCTCGAGAATCAGACACCGGGCTCCAAGATCGTCGTGGGGATCCCCACGTTCGCCCGCACATGGAAACTCACCAGTGACAGTCAAATATCAAACGTGCCACCCGTGACTGCCGACGGTCCAGGTGCCGAAGGGCCCCACACTGCGTTACCGGGCTTACTTTCCTACGCAGAAGTCTGCTCCAGGCTGACAGAGAGCGCCGTGGGCCGTTTGAGACGGGTCGGCGATCCTTCTAAGAAATACGGCAGCTATGCCTCCAAATCCTACGACGAAAATACTGGGGAAGAGGGGATCTGGGTTGGCTACGAGGACCCGGACACAGCTGGGAACAAGGCCGCTTACGCCAAAGCTAAGGGACTGGGCGGTGTCGCCATTTACGATTTGTCCCTAGACGATTTCCGCGGTGTATGCACCGGCGACAAGTACCCAATTGTCAGGGGAGCCAAGTACAAGCTGTAAGAAAGTAACTAGAGACTGATTTGATGGACGTTGTAAGGGAATCCTTGATGGCCAGCCGAAGCTTGATGAATGATTGTGTTAAGCTGATTACCGGGAAGCTACGAAGCTCGTTTTCCTTCTGGTTCTCCTATCGTTTTAATATATCGAGTATTCCCCCAGCTTCGTTAGTTTGCTTTCTGGCCATCGGGGTTCGCAGTACTTTTTATATACCTGTCGTATTTGTAATGTCTTGCGCATGGAATTTTTTTGAAGATGTTTAATGCCTGTGTCGAATCGCGACGCAGTCGAGAAGCACTAGTTTACCAAGAGAGATATATATATATATATGTATATTAAGAATAAATGCCTTGGCCTGAGTTTTTGGTTTTCTCTTCTTTATAGCAATTGTTCCTTGTCCCTTTTCTTCCCATCTATCAACCGCCGTATTGGATTGCTAGATCTTGCTTCCAGCGACGAGGATTACACGCCGCACAAACGAGACGTTACGTTTGCATAGGTATAATATATATATATGTATATATATTTCGTGCAGTCTATGAATTCGGTTAAACACATTTGCTCGGGCGTGTACGAAAGGTTTCTTTGTAAATGGACTAGACTCGTTAAATATATCAAACGTTAGGAGTTATGGCACACGAGGACACACAGTTAATTCCTAGCCACTCTCACGCATTCGTAAAACTCGCGTCCTAAAGCATTTTACTTTGCCGACAGCGTGGCCGCATTTTGGAAATCATTCTCGTTATCCGAACACACAACCCATTCGTGCAGCATACAGTTGGTACAGTGAACGCGGTGTCGCAGACATTTTTGTTCCGTTTGGTTCCATTTATCTGTGACCTGTTGTCCCATTAAATCGAGCCAAACTGACGGAAGAAGCGTTGCTAGTAACGTTGTACAGTCGACGGGCAAAACAATATTTCCAGCCGGATCAATTTTTCTCTTCTTTCGGACAGAAGGAACAAAGTGCGCGACGAATCGTACGTTTTAATGGAACAACAGGTCGGATGCAGTTACGACGAGAACGCATCCTGCAGCATAATCGTAATATACTTAGAAAATACTGGGCATGGTAGTTGGAATAGCTTACACTCTACGGTACAGTTAATAATTCGATATACATTTTTAACAGGGATAGGGCACTCGTTACATTATGGCGTACAGTATAATGAAATATAATACACGTAGCAGTTACAACGTACAATAACACAATGGTTATCCCTGATACTTAACCCTAATCTACTGTGACCTCGGTCCTCGTTCATTCCATCTTGAGACGAACTGGTCGGCGAACTTTTCATACCGTTTCTCCGCTTGGAAACACAGAGTGGGGACTAATTTGCGCCAATTGTTTGCCGAGTAAAAATTCTACCGTAGAGAAAAGTTTAAAGAAAATTAAATAAAAAAAAAAAAAAGATGGTTAACGGTGCTGCAATGAACGAATTCTTTCGGAAAGAAATCGCTCGAACAAAACTGCGATTAATTTTCGAATAAATAAGACACTAATTTAGAAGGTGTTTCTTTCTTCGTTCTGAAGCGTACCAGTTCGTAGAGATCGAGGAAAATCGAAGGGTCCAAGCAGGAACAGGACACACTTGACGAGATTGCGTTGTCGAAAGCATGTCTGCGACTAGATCAGCTTTATCGCGAGGTCAGATAGTGAAAAAATAATTACGCGGAGCTCTCTTGATGTGGTTTCCATCTATGCGTGTACACATGCGTGGAACGTACTTTCTGAAATGCTTCTCGGTGCTTGGAAATTCGTCGACTTTGAATAATGCAACGTGTACGTGGTGTGTGTGTGTGTATCGTTGAGAATGTCAGGCTGTCTGGTAAATTGTTTTCTTACAATTGGTAGTAGCGTTAAGCGTTTCTCGGCGAAATATTTTCTTCTCCAAGTCTTTTTTTCATACATATATATATATTTCGCTTGAAGGCTGTTTCGATTTCCTAATTAAAACAACATGTCCGGCACCTTTCAGAAAATCTCTTGCGTTCGTAAATGCACAGCAAGTAAATGCAGGTTACGCGATTGGTCAACTGTTCACATAAAATATCCGCAACGGTAAATATAATTACAATCGTCGTTAACATTTCTCTGAATAGAATTTCCCTTCGCCGGCGCCGATAAACAGATTTAATTCAACGTCGTGCGCGCCTCATAGTGATAACAGAACGATCGTCAACAATTTTCATGATCACCTCTGGGGAACAAAGTAACGGGTTGAGGATTTTCTTCTTTTTTTTTTCTCTCTTTCTTTTTACAATCTTGTTGGTCGTCGTAGATAAAAATAGAAACGAAGAATCATCCTGGTTGAGAGAACATTCTGGGGACGGAGTTGTGAAGTACAAGCGTGTATAGAATTCTCGTTTGCGATTCTTGTTTAATTCAGTGCTGTGAGATAGTATCCAATAGAAACGAAAGAGGAGGACGCTAAAGAATCGTTTTCCTCGACGGCTACATGGCTAGGAATTGTTTTACACTCTCGATGAAGGGGCTAGTGAGAGATCTGGAAGTATTCCCGACCGGCTAACAATTCCCTTCCCCTTTATCAAATAATTCAATACGAATTAAACCCGATCGAACAAGCGCCTACTACGTTTCCACTCATCAACAAACATCTTCACGTGCTAATCTTGACTTATTTAAATATACCTCTCATTAATCGGCTGCTGCATAGACTAGATATCAAATTTCAAACACGAAACACTTACGCCCGTTAAAGATCCGTCACATTAAAACTATTCAACTGAGGATAAACGTTCTACCGAGTTACAAAAGGTGCAACAACAACAACAACAACAAAACACAACGCGTATATCGTAAGGGTTAGCGGAAATTCCGTGGGTAAAACAGCGACAACGGAACGGCATACAAATAAATGCACAAATAAATGGCACAGGGCGGGGGTATCGAATCGATCGTGTTCGAGAAGTTTACTTTAAAAACGATATGAACATCAATCTCGCCGCCACAAGACCGGCGATTTCGTCAAAACTGAGGAAGCGATCGACGGTACTACGACTCGAGTCACACTGAACGAATAACTTCCTTATTACTAGCGAAACGCATGACTGGTCACGTGTTTTTGTTGCGGCCGCCATTTTGGAACTAGACTTCATCCCGGATACCAAACCGGTGCTCGACTTCCCGCAACGATCCCATTACAATTATATGTCAGATGAAACGAATTCGGCACGCTCTGCCACGAATATAATCCCAGTCGATGCTTTCATAAACGTTTCGAGCTCTCCCAGGGCTGCCAACCAATACGGAATCGATCCAAATGGCACTGCAGTAGTATAAATCTTCAAAACTGTCCAACGAGCACCAGTCTCTCTTCAGCTTCTATCCGCGGCCTTCTACGCGATCATCTACATGATGGAACACCGTGTGACGTTGTACCTAGTGTCTTGGTCCACATTGTTCACGCTGAGCACGTGGAGCAGCCTCTCCGTGTCCTTGCAGGCGTGTCTGCTGTTTTGCGGCTGCTTCATCAGCATCATCGGCGCCTTCTTCTTCCTTCTCTTCTCGGTCTGCGACAGAGTGAACTCGAACATTTGCTCGAGTCTTAATCGAATGGACCAGCCGTTGTCCTTGTGAATGTCCTCCTCGTAGGTGGTCTCGTCGACCTTCTTCAGGTTCTGGAAGGCATAGTTCGCGGGCATCAGCTTCCTTGCCTGGGGGAACGAGTTGTGAACACGGACTGGACGCGCCAGGGACGATCTCTTCTTGGCTGGAGTGAGCGGCAGGGGCCGGTTTTTCAGGGATGTAACCAGGCTGATGGCCCCGGGATTCCTCGGGGCCTTGGATTGGTCCAGACGGGTGAGAATCTTGGCGTTGTCCTTCAGGGACGAGGAGTTGATGGAGCTGTTCGCTTGGTAGTTGCTCGCGTTACTCTTCTGCACCAGATTGGCGATCTTCGTGGTTTTCGCGACCTTCGAGTTGCTGTTGTTCGCGCTGTTGGCAACAGTGGTCACGTGGCAGCACTGTTCGGTGCACTGCAGGCAGTCATAGTACTTTTCGTCCGTGGTACGACGCGCCGAAGCGGAGAATCTATCGCGAAGGTTCGCGCGATTCTGCCGTCCAGCTGTTCGGCGAGGCTGTTGTCACACCTCTTGAAGGTACTGTAGCGGGCAGAGGTTTTCCTTGTAGAGGACCTCGCCCTCCTTTCCGGTGTGGCCCGCGGATCTGACGTCAGCGGCGAAGCGAACCATCGCGACGCCCAGAACCTCTTCGCCGATCTGGATAACAATCTGCCGGGGATAGTTCTTTTGTGAGTGGAGGTCGCCAGTTACACCTTTTCCTTCTGAAATCGGGACGAACGACGTACCTGATCGCGCAAAAGGGTGATCTGGTCGGTCAGTTGCAGGTTACGGGTGACTTGGAGGGTCTTCTGTCCAGATTCCACACGCATGACGTACGCGCTAGGGAAATAACCCGTTTGCCCACCTAGACACTTCCCTTTCCACCAGTCCTTCTCCGATTTATCGATCACCGTCACCTTGTACCCGGCTCTGAAACACAGAACCACCCTGAAATTAGTCCTTGCCCCACACTCAATCACCCGGTGGGCCTGAAGTATCGAAATTAATCGTTGCCGCGCGCTCAAACAACATTGCGCCAGGCTATCCGAGCGTTACGCTGAAATTTCGTCCGGGCTCGAAAGATTGTTCAATGATTACTTGAGGTCCAGCTCATCACGGTGTCGGGCCTCGAAGTTGTACAGCACCACATAGAGATTATTCGGCGGCAGTACACGTTTCCCAGCTGGATTCGTGTGATTCTGGTTATTGGTGTGGGGCGACGGGCAGGGGGATGTACTCGCCGACGAGTAGGATTTTTCATTCTCGTCCGGCAGCTCCATACTGGACATCCGGATGGCACCCCTGATGTGCTGGCGGACACCGTGACCCTGTCCCGGACTGCACGGCGCTGCAATCGCACAGTTCGCGCCATAACGGCACAGGTCAATCACCTTTCGCTACATTTCCCCCAGATCTGCGATCCATCTAGCTCCGGGGTTACTTACACAATCTGTTGATACTTCCGCTGTCGGAGTGTCTGGGTGGCGTGGACTCTCTCTGGCCAGTGGTGTAGTAATCACGTGGACGATGTCGAACGTGAGTGGTGCCCTCCGGCGAGTCCAGACTGAGACTCTTCATCCTCAGGTTCAGCCTCTCGCGTCTTCGCGGGCTATGCGGCGCTTCATGTTGCGTAATGGGCGATCATAGCAGGTTAATCTTTCGAATTAATTCTATGCTCGACGTTGACGCCCGTTTTTCAAGCAACGTTTATTCTTGTACGTTTGCAAAGCAGATTGTTAGGTACAGAGAACAGTGAGACAGAGTTCGGTAGCAGAAGTACAACAAATATCTTATTGGAATATTTACCCATCCTTCTTTCCACCTGCGGAATTTCTGATAAGTTTGTTTGCGTGAAATTTTGGCGCAGCGTTAGTGTAGCATAGACAGAGGAAGCATTGGTACGAGAGACAGCCAGGAAAATTTCACTTTTCTGACGGAGTTCTACTGGCAACGTATAGATTGGACGAGAATTCAAACGAACGTGTTTCAGTAAAATCTGGCAAAAACAATCGGCAACTGTTTCCACGGTAGTAGAACCCGTGTGTGAATTTGCGTGCAAAAGAATAGCAATATGCAGAGATACACACGTGTACGCACAAAAGAAGTACAGAGATCCGGATATTTTATTAACTGTTCGTAGAAAATAGTGTCGGCGTGCTTGATTAATTTTCACTTCGGCAAATGTCTGTTTGGCGTCAGCGTCGAGATCGGAAAACGAACATGTACATACAACGAGATAGGAACACCATATAGATAAACGATTACGTCACGAATGCACACAGTGAAAGAGCATTTCCCTCGTTAGACGAGAGACATTATCAATCAACAAGTAGCTTTTTTTTTTTCTTTTTCTTTTTACACAGAGAAACAAAGACTACACTGGAATATTATGTTTTATTTACTTTTTGGAATATTAAACAAGAGTGAAGCGATAAAATGGGACACGACTCGCGCACGGAGAAGCGAAAGTAGAGGAGTCTGCGGAAGAGAGCATTCTTATTTACAATATTTACAAGATTCCTCCTTCGTCATTCTTTTTCTCTCCATTCTTTCTTTTTGTTTTTTTTTTTTTTTTCGGCGGAGTTTCGTTTCGCTTTTGAAACGTTGTTTCTCCTTCATTTTCCTTCTTCCCCTCATATCAATCGTGCAACATTTTCGCATATCTTCCGAATTGAAAAAAGCAAAGAATATTCCACGCCTTTTTGGAGGAGATAATTGTAATAAAAAAACAAAAAAGCAAAAGCAAAATAAGATTGGGGAATTAAAATCTGACATGAAATTTGATTTTTTTTCGGTTTTTCTTTCGAGATTCGCGCGACGTGACAAATCCCAGATTCGACAGCTACATGGAAAGCACGGTTTCAAAAGAAACTATGCTGATCGAAATGACGTTCGCAGATGATCGAAAGAAATCTTTAATCGTTTCAAGATAAATGTCCTTCTCGTTGATCTCTTACCTTTTCGGCATAGTCTTTTTTGAAACAATCTGTATCTAAATAACAAAAGGCCTGCAAATATAATTTCATCGATTTTAGGGATTTCGGGTATATTATTCTGCGATTTGGTCATGCTGAATTCGATGGGACAACACCGGCGAAATTCGAACGGGGTTTGACAAAGGGACCAAATTGATTCTCATTCGTAATTCAGCAATTCCAAATGGTATCGTGTCTCAACTACTTCATCGCGATATAGAAAAAAAAGATTATTCTCTGGGGTTTCAATAATGACGCCGAGGACGATTCTACTGGCGATACACAGCGGTTCCAAGAAAGAAAATTCAAAAAATGTCTAAACTAAAACAATAAGGGCTGGATGGGTGGTCGATGAGCTAGCTACTTGGTGGACCCGCTTTGCCCCCGTTGTCGCACGAAAATGCTAGGAATTGCTTCCTAATCGAGAGGGGGCGAGTGACAAAATAAAACTGTCCCATGGTTGACGAGTTGCAACTCCATATCGCGGAAAAGCAACTCCACCGTCGTGCTTCCCGTTTCCAAGGCAATTCCACGTTTTCCATCCGTCACGATTTTCCACTCCTCAACGCCAAATTCAAACGGCACTGGCAATTCCACGTCCCCCTATCGGCGATTCCACGTCCTTCCCACCCGGTTGGAGTGTCCACTCGCGGTGAATAAAAAAAACTAGCACGGGCTCAATCCGAACGACACGGATCAGTTCGAGATCCATTTCATTATTTTCCCTTCGAGCGTCGGACAAGCTTAAGCGAACGAGCCTCCACTTCACGGGTCATCGTTTCCTGTTGGCGCTGCGATAAGATTGCTCCGGCGACCTCGGTGACGAGGTCGAGGGCGTCTCCTGGGTCATCAACACCAGCGGTTGACCGAAAGGCCTGGTTCCAGACATTGATCCACCGCTGCCGCGTCCTGGTCAATGGAATTGCAACGATTCCGCCGTGATTTTCTTTTTTTTTGTTCTTCTCTCTCTCTCTCGTTTTTTCCCCGTATCTCTCTAGCTACAATTACCCCATCGAACTTGGGCCTCAGGCCCGCGTACATCTTCCTCGTTCTCGGACCAAATTTCGACCAATTTCTCTTTCTCTCTCGATGAAAAAAAAAAAAAAAAAAAGCAAAACTCGGGCTCCGTGTTACTTGTTAGTCGGGCGCAACTCCATGGAATTTCAGCATTGAACCGCAGCTGCGGTTCAACGACGCTCGCCACCTCCCGATTTCGGGCCTCGGTGCACGTTCCTTTCTCTCACGAACGTTTCGTTACTTCCGCGAACTCAAACGGAATTGCATTTTGCGAGGGGATTTGCGATATCAGCGATAGCCCGGGACTGCCGGTCGTATTAGCTCCCTCGCCGCCGGGGTTCCTCGGGTTTATTCATTATTCGTTACGCATGTTACTTTCGTGGCTCTTCCTTGTTATTAATGCACAGCGCGCGCGCGTCTGTGTGTGTGTGTGTCAATAAGGCGTGGACGTGAGAAAGCTTCCGTGAGATTTATCTCGCGGAAAAGCGGGGAAGTTCTTTGTTCTTGCCAGGGGTGTGGGAACCCCCAACGGTGTACCTTGGATCGTGGATCCTCGAATCACGCCGTCTCGAGACCCCTCGACGACATCCCTCGAAGAGAGAGAGAGAGAGAGAGAGAGAGCTCGTGGTCGATCCTTCGAGAGATAGCCCGAGATCACTTCCCAACATTTTTCCTCCCGATAAACGCCGTCGTATGTCCACGTCAACGCGTCCCGCGATAATAAAAATAAAACATACGCACGAGGGTGGAAATCGTTGCGGCGCGCATTTGTTTCACTTTGAGACGCCGCGGATTCTCGTTTCAGCGACGCTCGCAGGTTTCTAATAACGGTAACGGAAAATATATGCCCACGATCGTACGCGATGCCCGCGTTCCATCGGTTTCCCCGTGGATCGAAGCGGAATAAAAATATAAAGAACAACGATGTCGCGCTGGCTGAGAGGAGGAATGAAGATGAAGCAGGACAACAAGAAGAAGAAGAAGAAGAGGAAGAAGAAGTAAGCGAGTGACAGAGAACAGATTGGACAGACGGCGGAGAAAGAAAAAGTGGCAAAGTTACGAGTCATGTCCCTGAAGAAGACGAGCGTTCCTCTGCTGATTAAAAGAATTAAAAAAAAAAAAAAAAAAAAAAAATAGAACAGGGTTACGTGCCACCTTGAAGCAGAGATCGCTCAAGTATTCATTTCGGATTTGCATCCCTTCTGGTTTACGCCCCCTCGAAAATAGACCGAGCAGAAAAATGTGCCCCCCCCCCCCCGCCCCTCCAAGAAACAATTTCCAAAGCCAATAACAATGCCGGAGAGAAACGAACAAACAAACGCTGCGCCTTCCATTCAAGAGCACGATTAGAAGGAAAAGTGGGTAACCCAGCGATGTTCGATCGTCCGTCTCCCTCTCGGATCATTGAGAAGCAATTCCAATAAATTCTACCAGCGCACAGTGGTGCAAAATCCCCGCAAAACGTGGCAAAAATTCGATTTTTATGGAAACGACATTTTAAACAAATTTTTACGGCAATATTAAAAATACATCGATCGTAGATCATAATACAACCTGAAACGAGAGACTGACATTAAAAACCGCTGCGATGTATGTTATTTAAGAAAAATTTGTTTTCTCATTTCCTGCTGTTTTTGAGTACAATCCTTGGTTTTTTGTAACTTTTATCATATAGACATTATTCAACGCGATAATTACTTTACTTTAAATTAAAAAATTTAAACAAAATATACAGTTGAAAGCGAATTATTAATTTTTTTGTTTACAACAAAAGCCCTTCGAGTCCCACCAAAATTTTTTTATTAAAACTAGACGTCAATACGAACATTCTGGTCTAAAAATCTCCTGC
The DNA here is from genome assembly GCA_963667235.1 of Nomada lathburiana. Lineage (NCBI taxonomy): Eukaryota > Metazoa > Arthropoda > Insecta > Hymenoptera > Apidae > Nomada > Nomada lathburiana. The sequence continues at coordinate 19,772,566 of OY763899.1, read as the reverse complement.
AACTTTTTGCAACTTTACTAGAAATAAGGTCACGAATGCGATGAAAAACGTGATTCTTATAATTACCTTTGTCACCTTATTTCTGGTAAAGTTGCAGGACTTTTTTAGACTAGAATGTTCGTATTGACGTCTAGTTTTAAACAAAAAAAAAATTTTTTGGTGGGACTCGAAGGGTTTTTTGTCATAAACAAAACAAAATTAATAATTGGCTTTCAACTGTATGTTTTGTTTAAATTTTTTAATTTGAAGCACAATACTAATCGCGTTAAAAAATATCTATACGATAAAAGTTAAAGAGAAACCATTATTCCATAAAAAACGAATTTTTGCCACGTTTCGGGGATTTTGCACCACTGTGCGACGTCCCGAGGAGTCCGACGAGGCTGAAAACGTTCCCCGTTCGACACGAGCCGTTTTGTCATCGATCCCCGTCAACACGGCGTCACGCACCCCGAGGGGTGCTCGAGAGATCGCGCGGTTCTTTCCGGGGGCGTCGTAGATTGGAGCTCTGCTTCAAGGTCAGAAGGGAATCGGTGCTGTGCCTTACCAGAGGTGGACGAGGAACAGGGTTGGGAGGAGGCCCTCGCTGGCGAAGGTGCCGGGGGATGATCTGCTGTGGGGGGCGTGGGTGGTGAGTTTGTCGAGTTTCCACGTATCTCGCCTGCCTGCTTCAGCACCTGGTATATGGCGTCCACGTCTGTCCTCGCGTGAACAGAGAGACAGCAATGCAGAAGCGCGCGTGTAACATTCCTTCGTCGTCCCTTCCCGTTTGCACCCCCCCCCCCCCCGACCGTGGTCGACGGTTCCCCCGAACGACCCAGGTGCCTTCCCGAAGGAATTTCGATGGCGGTGCGGACGCGAGACGAAAATCGGGGACCACTTATTGAGGTAGAACGGGGTTTGTGAAATAATGAAATAGTGGCGACTGGAACGAACACACCGAAGACACCTGTTGCTCATGGGAATTCCGGTTCCGGTCGCGAGAATGCACCGCCGAACGTCCGGTGTCTCTGCAGCTTCGGCGTAACTGAACGGGACACCGAACCGCGACGAAACAACGCGAGCGCGTCGTGGAAACAGATCTTTCCCTTTTCTGCGGCCTGTGATCGGGGGGGGGGGGGGGTTAAGGGGGGGGGGGGGGGTGGAACCCGGGAGGAGAACGCCGAATGGGCGAATGATCCGAATGAATTGGTCAATCGCGATGAACCTGCGATGAACGATCGGAATGATCGACGTGAAAAGATGCGTGGCACGGTTCGTTGTTCGTTCGCATCGGTTTCGTCGCGGCTTATGGGTCGATCGATGCGCTTCACGATTTCGCCGAACCCCCCACCTTTTACAAAGCGCGACAATTTCCTCGTCCGTTTTCACAATGACAGTGGCTCGACAATGAAGCTTGCGCGCTCGACTCGATCGAGCTGGCTCATCGGTACATCGATCGCTGGCCATAAGGGTGTAAGAGAGAAAGAAATAGACAGAGAGATAGAGACAGAGAGAGTGAGAGAAAGAGAGAGAAAAAGGGAGATATCTCGTGAGAGTACAGAGAGGAGAGCAGAAAATCCTTCTTTTCTTTTAAAGAAGAGAGAAAGAAAAAAAAAGAATGGACGGCCAAATTGGTTCGTACTTACTATGCTCCGCGGCCGGTGTTTCGTCCACCTGGGTCTGGGTCTTCTGACGACGAAGAAGGGGAATGCCGCCGCTCTTCTTCGGCGCCAGACTGGGACACATGGCCGGTTGCACCAGGTTGATGCAGTCCGTGTGAGCGTTCGCCTTGCAGCCGCGACACCTGACACCCTGGCGGCTGTGTCCCCGGAGCACCTGACCGCACGCGTCGCAGGGCGTGATCTTACGATAGGTGTACTCGCGCCAAGAGTGGCCCCCCTCGGACTCCAGGCTCTTCCTGGGGGGAGAAACGTAATTTCGGGGCGTACTTTCATTGCGGTTCGAACGGATTATCGGGCACTGGGCTTGATAATTATGCCGTATGGCGGCAACCTCACCTGGACATGGCGACGACGGTAGAAACGGCATGGTACATAGCCTGCTTTCCTCTGTGGTTAGTGGGGGCATTCGCAAAACAACGATTGTTAATGAGTCTCTAGAATATTTCGCCCCGCGTGCTTCATTCCCTCGTTACCATTATTATTATTACTATGTATTGTTTGTCGTTAGGTACTGACTTGTCAGTTGTCGGCGGTGTCGTCGGCGAGCTCGTCTTCAAGCTCTTGAACGCTTTTAGCCATTTGTGCTTGGTACTTCCGGTCGAGCCGTTCGACATCTTCCGGCTGCTCACCCCATCCGGTTGGCCGGCTTCCCCAGCACCGAACAGCTCCTTCTGTAAATCGAAGGGAACGACAGACGAGATATATGACCCGCTGGACTGGAAAATGGTGCTTAAGTGCTCTCGATTTTCCCCGTTAACGACGGGCGATCCACGAAAAATCCTACCCATTCGCGAAACGCTTTCCACCGGGCGTCGCGCGACGATAAATAGTGCCGTTGGAACGTAATAAATAGGAACGTAACAGTTCGGTCGAACGTTTGAAATTATTCTGGACAAATCTTTCGCTCCTTGAATCTTACACTTTTGGTGTTATTCGCCCTTTTTTTCTTTAGAGACGCAGAATCGCTCGGGATTGAAATGCAACCGCGGAGGTTGTTTGTTATCGGGAGGACAGGTTGTCAGGAACTTTCAACGAAGTTACGCGCGTGTCCAGCTCGGCGACAGTGTAATCAGAATGGAAATGGTCGAGTTTTCCGCGCGAGCTGTTTGACGGCTCGTGCACGACCAGCCGGTAAACAGATATCGAACAAAAGGGGGGAAGCCCGAACGGTTTTAATGCGACGGTATTGGAAACGGAGGCGGTATTAATTGGATTTAACTGAAGATGCCCGAAGATGCCCCGTAATGTAACGAATCCAGGGAGTGAAAGAGAGATATTTGAATTTCTTCGAGCAACCCCATTCCGATCATTTGCGTTTCTTTAACGTTATTCGTTTCCCAACAACATTCTCCCCGGCGAGACCATTAATTCGGATCTGGCAGTGAAGTAGCACTGACAAAAAAAAAAAAGTTGTCCTATCATTAGCACGTGTTCGCCGAACATCAGCGTCAGGGTGCGGAAACACTGGCCACCGAAGAGTCCATTCTCTCTCGGACCAGGTGAGATCAGACGCAGAGTACGAGCACGGTTCCGCGTCGAGGGCACGTGTCGCCGTGCACGTGTGCACAGGTACGAATAATACCCCTGGCACCCTGGAGAAGACCACGCGTCACACGGTCGCGCACGTCACACCGGAGCTACACCGAACAGTAGCACAAGTACACCGTGTCAGCAGCCGAGCCACCTACGAGCGAGGAATCGTACACCGGGGACTCCGGTGGCCGGTGCCAGGGGGATTTCCCCGCGAGGAATCCGCGCCGTCCAGGTGTGTCGCGAGGCGGAAATCGAGGGAAGACACCGCGTAGCAACCCGCTCCGCGGCACTCGCGAACGCTCCCATTGCCGTTCGACGTGCCGCGTCGTTGACCCGGGATCGCCCGGACCCCCGGTGCACCAGGTGTTGCGGCCGTTCAATTGCGTTTAAATACTAACGACTCGTGTGCGCAGCGTTGTCCAGCCCATTTTCGCGTAGGACCAGCCGGACCCCTCGTGCCACCCTGACCTAGGAGCGCGGACTCGAGGCCAGGAATGGATTTTCAGACAGCCACGGCGGAGAGTGACCCAGTTGTGAGGGCGCATGTCGCGAGTTTGCGCGGCCGTATTTATTCTGGCCACCCGGTCGCGTGCCGTTCACGCGTCCACGGCTCTGATTTCTGACCCCCTGCTTCCGGCGGACCATCGCCAGGCGCGTCTTACCTGTCTTAGAAACGCCTGCGACACATAGGCGAATTGTCCTTTGTCCGCGGTCAGCAGGCGACGACGAGATCTCGCTGAAATTCGTAGGATTAATTGATACGGCATCGTCATTGTTATTGTTCTTCTTGCCAGAGGTTTGTTTTCGATAAAAATGCCACCGATAAGCGATATTCCAAGGGGACGCGTGTGATAGAGAATCGGTGGTGCCCTTTGGACCTCCGTTTGGTCAAGGGAGTAGCTGGTAAAGCCTAATGCGAGGAAAATTGGCTCGAGGTGTCTCCAATTATCGATATCTGAGAACAGGCTGGCCAACAGACACCGATATCTGCCGGTCGCTGACAGGTCCATTAGGACGTGTCTTGTACACAATTTTGCCAGGACTTGGCCCCGATATCGATCCGGTTAAACGAGTTTGCCTCAGTCGCTAATCTGCGTGGCTCATTGTGACGATCTGTGGCAGTTCTATACCCGTCCACATCGCAAATTATGTCCTGACGATAATGTTTAATCCCACAAAAATCAGGCCTTTCCACGGCAATGACATTATTGCTCGCGCGCTAAGCCAGATGGCGGTGTTTATTTTAAAGGGTTGGTTCGCTATCGATTGGGTTTTTTTCTTTTTTCGCCAGCGAAAATTGGCAACAGCAACGAAACGTCTATTATTGGAGCAACGGAGTGTCCAGATCGGACTCCATCTCGGTATTCGGAGTCCTTGACGTGCCAAAACCGAAAGACCAGGACACGGCGTATCGAGGAATTCGACGATAGCTCGAGTGGAACGCGGGAAACAGGCCAATCGTTCGCGTTTAGAACGATGAATTCGATGCGCGAGAACGCGTATGCCGATCGATATTCGCGGAACATTTTTTTTCACGTCGATCAATTGGGCGACGCGAAAATAATTATTACCCGCGGAAAAAATGAATACACCGACTTGAAACTGTTCCGCGAGTTATTCGTACAATTCCGTGCCATTCCTCGAAAGACAATGTCGCTCAAATAGTGTAAAAATTCGATCGGAATCCACCGGAACGCGGAGAACAAAGCAACGTGCACGACAGCGCCACTCGCCGGCGATTGAATTAAGGTATATAATCCTTCGTTTATTTACTCACGGCTCGATGTTAATTATCCAGTCGCAACGCGGCTACGAACCGATCGTCCGAGCTGGTCGAAGGCGGACACGAAACTACGACAGCACGTGCAGGTGCACGGGCAAGGTGCATTGTACTTGTTCCCCGCGGCAGGGAACAATGGGAGGCTCGTGCTAATTTTAATCGGCTCGGCCCCTCGACTCGAGAGCCACGAATGCTCCGCGGTGCTAGTTCTTTTTTGTCGCGGGTCGAGTTCCATTGTTCCCTCGTACTTCTTCGATTGGCAACGGAAGCCGACGCGCCTCGCGTCAAGAAACGCCGCTTCCACCCATTCCAATACGCTCAATTGTTTGCCGAGTGGTTGAATCGTTGACACAACGGTTTCGCTGATCGGTCGTTAACGCGTTTTGGGTTCTCTCGAAAATCGATTTCCCCCGCGACAGTTGATCGATCGAACTTGATTCCGGTCGGGCCGGAGTGTTTCCTCGCGGGCTCGTCACGAGTCCAATCGGGAACTCGTGGAGCGACTTCTCCCTCGCGTCCCTAGTGGAAACACATCTGGATCACCCCACGCACTACCGATACGGAAACTTTTCCGTCCACGGACGAGAAAGTTCCCGCAAGGCTTGTCGTGGTTCTCCAAACAAGAAGCACTCGCAGGGTAGGTGGCAAGTTTCAGCTCGGGCGAGCGAAACTTTCGAAGTGGCTCCTTCTTTTCCACGCTAGGGACATTACGTTGGCGGCGCTGGCGCGCGCGGTAATTCCGCGAGCGGTCCCTCGATGGTCGCTAATAGCTTTTCGTTCGTTTTTCTTTTGCTTTTTTTTGTGCGATCGATCTAGCCGTTGGGTTCGTTTAAGACGACGACGAGGAAGAAGGGAGAGAAACGGGGGGAAGTTGCTATAAAGTTAAAATTACCACGAAAGTTGGCGCAGGCCAGTCTATAGCCGGGGGTCGTCGGGAAAAATTAAAAAAGTTCCAAACGACTGCGCGGAATTGCCGAAGGGAGCGGGAATTGATCGTCGAGATTAAAAAAAAAAACAACAACAAGCGAAATAAAAATCAAAGATCGCCGAGAATCTACGGTGCAACTGTTAAACTTCGACAGAATTGTAACGGAGAACCGAAAGTTCTAGCGATGCTTCCTTCGTTTCAGACAGTCTCGCGCTACAAATCTGCATTCGCAGCAGAGTTTGGACGCGACCGGGGATGTTTTTAAATTGCCACGATGTTTGCCGGCGAACAATACCAATTGAAATACCTGTGCTTGCACAGCTGCGAGGTAAAGCTGGGCCTCCCCTAGCTCGAAACGCTTCATAGAGATGTCTTCCTGCAGCTCGGCCACTTTAGTGTACAGATTGCTCTCGGCGCTCCTGCAATTAAAGAAGGGAAACCCCGTTCAACGGTTGCAGTCCTAGGGAATTAATGCGCGGACGGTTGGAGAGGCCCGGGGAGGGGAGGCTCCCGGGGAAACGGCGCCTCTTTGTAACGTGTTTACCTTTAATAAATTGAACCGGCCACGGCGAAAGGGGGCGAGTGGCAATTAGAACGAGTTCCCTTCGAGACATTAATTATTTCTACCATTCATTCCGCGCTTTAACGAACCGATCCATCCGGTAATAGAAATTCCCCACGGAAACAAAACATTCCCAATTCTACTTCCAATTCTACTTTCTCGAACAGACGCGGGTCTTAATGTTTCTGTGCGTCGCGAGTTGTACTCACTTCCGTTGCATGCGGGACAACGCGTCCAGGGCTTCCTGGAGTCTGCCTATCTCTTGACTGAGACTGTCGTGCTCCCTTTTCAGATTCTCCATCAGGGGCAGGGAGCTGGTGGCCGTGGGGGCCAGTTCGTCCCTCAGAGAGGGCATCTGGTTGATCCTCTCCATGGGTACCTGTTCCGGCGGACCCGGCGCAACGAACAGCCTCCTGTTGGGCTTCTTCGATGGCGCGACGGTGGCCGCCAGGCTCCTCGCCAGAACCTGGAGCGTAAAATCCCTATTAGCGCAAGCGGGGCACGGGAGGCAGCAAGCTTTAGAGCCGTAGTCAAAGCCGGTCCATAGAAATCCTTCGGTGAATGGGTGTCTTAAGCAGCTACATAGCTCAGTGAACGGCAAACCCATTAGAGATCTCATTGCACCTTTGCGCGTACTCTGACAAATAGACTCGCTCGGAAATAATTTGTTTAGCGAAACGCGTCTCTATCTTGCCCCCCTTCAGATCGCTTCGCCAAGAGTTTCAGACGCGACTTGGAACAAAGGTGAACGACGAGGTACGTACTTGCAGGTCGTACAAAGGCGAGACCATCTGAGCCTCCTTGGCGACGGTGAGATAACGCTTCGACTGCTCGCCAGCTCGCTCGGCGGACGCCTCTGATATCCCGGACACGCATTTGCAGGTCAACTCGCACAGCTCCTCGTAGACTTCCGTTATTTCGCCCAGCAGGCCCGGAAGACAGTGCGCCTGGTATCGTTCGGTGATTGCGTTCGTCGCCCTCAATTGAAGAATGTACGCGTTGTGCGCCTCGAAGTAGACGCGCTTCAGCTCCTGCTCGCCGCCGCCGTCCATCGTCAGGTACGCGGCGTACGCTCGTTTGTAGTCCATCCTGGCACGCTGCAGCTTCTCCTCGGTCTTGGCGACCACCTGCTCGTAGGCCTCGCGATGGACAAACACCTGAGAAGCAGAGGTCACAGAAAGGATTCGACAATGGACCAGGATGCAATCGGGCATTACAGTCCCTTCAAATATATAAGTATAATGTGAATCGGTTTCAGGGTTCCCCTCTTGATTCTCGAAGGAACTCGGCGGGGGAATTACCTTTCTGGACTGGAGTTTCCTATGGAAGCTGGCCTCCAGGGTGGGCCTGGACAGTTGTTGCTGAAGAACCGCAGCTAGGTCCAGGTGAGCCTCCGCGTCGGACTGCACCTGGCGCAGCAAGCTCTCCCAAACACGACGCATCCCACCAGCGTCGACCCTGGCGTCGCTGGACCTGCTGCGAAACTCGTCGACCAGGCGTCGCACGGTCGCCGAGTGGCTCTCCATGGCTGCGCCCAATTCCTGGGCGAACTCTGACACTGTCGACAGAAAATCGCAGTCAGGATCGGTCCGCCGTTAGATTTCTACGTTTTCGTCGACGACGGAACCCCCTATGGTCCCGTCGCCCATCAGGCTAAGTGGCACTCTGTCTCATTAGAGCGGACGAATCTCATTAATTCCGAACGAAGCTTCATATTACCCTGTCATACGCCCTGTCCATTATTCACGGGTTAATTACAGGCCCGACCAATTCATTTTTCGGGGCCCTAATTGTCCCCGAACATTGACAGTGGCGACGCGCCGTCTCCGCGAACTTTTTCCCCCTCCCGGCTGTTTAATACACGCGTCGTATATCCGGGGTTCTCATTTATTGACGGAAGGGGCGACCACCTGTTCTGTGCGAGCGGAAATATTCGAAGAGACCTCTACGTCTCGCGTGCCAAGCACGGACGTGCCCGACTTAGGGCGCCATCTAGGCTTCTCGGGGCTTCCAAGCTTCCCCGTTCGGCGACGACAGCGCCAGCCGAACCGTGAAAGCGTTTCCAACAATGTTTCGTTTAATTAACCGAGCGGGAAGCCCGGACGATATTGAAACGTCGCTGCTGGAAACTGTATCGGAGTCCCGACAATGTAATCACTGGAAATGCCTCGTCTCCGTTTCGGATATTCTGCAAAACGCTTGAATATGTTCGACCAAACAACGGCCTCGACGATTTCGCCAACCGAAGCCTGTTGAATACGTTCGCCACGAATATTTCTATCAATTTCAATTTCGTTTTTCCTTCGACGTCAATTAAGAGCGAGGCACGGGCGCATTGGCAGCTCCGGCCCGGTGTTTTCGGCGGATTTAGTTTCATCGAGCGAGGCGAACATTAAGCGGCCGTTTGTCAGTGTCCTCATCTGGCGCGTGACGACGTGCAGGAAACGATCGCGCTGCCCGATCGACGTCAGGCAACGCACCTTGGCGCAGCTTCTCGCGATCGACGCGCTCCGCGTTTGCCCGCGACGACGATTACCGTCACGCCGCGCAACACCGTTACTTCGAGGCGAATTTTCGCGGAATCCGCCGCCCGTTTCACGATACAACCGCTCTGAAAATAAATCCGCGCGCCTCCTCCTCCGGGGAGAACCGCCCGGGGACAGGTAAACACAACTTGGCCGCGGGAATTGGCACGGATCTGACTGCGCGTTTCGAATAACAATTTTCACCACGTCGATCCGTGCACTCGCGAGAAGTGCAGAAACGTGGACGCGGAATCGAGCATTCAATTGAATTGGCGGGCCGCGTCGGGTAAAACTGTGCCCGCCGAAAAGAAATTTCATCTCGACGTTACCGGGCCTGGTGTTTCGGGGAAATTTAATTCCCGCCGTGTTACCTCTCTCGCAATCGAATTCACCTGTAATTGACTCTCTTCGATTACCACCGTGTCGACGGTCGAGCAACGGCGTTCGACGCGATCTCAATTTCGTTATATCTCGTTATTCACTCGCGATAACCATCAACTGCCTCGAACGTTTATATACGTACGAACGAACCATCAAGAAAAATTCGATTACCATGACCCGCGTCGAACGGGTTTCGGTGCAGTTTAAGCGTCGCCGCCGTCGGTTCGTTAACGAGCATGGAATTGACTGTCAATTACGCGGGCCCGGCTAAAAATAGGGGAACGGCGTTATTAATTCGGCGACACGCCGTTGAGACGAGACAACGCTTGGACCGGAATCGCGCCGTCGAATATTCATATTTCCCTCCTGCGTGCTGATCGGGTTTTCTCGACGATTATTTATCGGTCGGCACGAGTGTTCCATTAATCCGAAATCCGACGGATCACGGTGTCGTCGGGGCTCCATTGTCAAATTGCTTCCACGGCTCGTCTGACCGCGCTCCGTCCCTATTCTACTTAAACGGTCGCGCGACGCTCCGGCTAGTGGTACAGCGAGCTAACGGGCCAGACAAACGGCGCGATGCAATATTCGATGGATCCGTTGGGTCACCATGGCGTACTGATTTAGAAACGACACTGTATACCAGAAAGCCTCGTGCCAGATTATCGCCGTTGCGAAACAAATGAAAATTCATTCTACCCAGGTCTCCGACTCGTGGATTCGTTCCGGTCAGAATTAACGCCCGGCCTTCGAGTACGTTGATTTACGGCAACCGTTGTATATTCGCTATTGATAGCAAATGTTCGTAGAAATGGCCTGCTAACGGGGATTGGAAGAGAAACAGATGGGTACTGTTGTACTTGGCGAGTCAAAAGGGACCTAAGGTTGTAAAACGAGACGACGCGCATTCGTAGGTACAAGTGGACCACAGTTCTTCTGGGTGTTTTTCGTTCGAAATGCTACAGAGCATTTAATGGTGAAAGGACGTTCCTTCAGGGCTATTTTAAATACACGGATTGAGATTGTTGGTTTTATGCTTTGCATAAAACCCAGTTCAACAAAAATTATCTCTTATAGTTCTCAGAATCTATTGGGGTATAGAATTCGAATGCTTGGACAAAAGTGTTTATACTAAGAGGGACCGATAGGATCCGAATGCTCTTTTTCCTTTGCATAAGGACGTGGCCTTCTTTTTCTTATATAAAATAAAGTACTTTTATTAAACTGAACTGTGTATCATATATTATCACACTTCCTAATAATCTAGTTTTCCAACGGAGATGAATATAATAGTTATTTCATTTAACGCAACCGTATCCAACAGAATTCTAAAGCAATCGCACCATCAATGAAACAAAATCAAGAAAGATCAGGTACAAAAATAGCCCGGAGACTATTTCTTTCGCGGAAAAATTTACGCGAAATATCCTGACCCCCACTGTTCCCATGGTACACACAGTCTCATATCCGACGGAGGATCGATCGGCAGGGGCGAGAAGACATTTTTTTCCCTTTACACTCGGGCAGAATGTATCGCGATGAGTGTCGCGATATTCGTCCCTCCCCCGAGCTCGTCTCCTGAATATTACAAGAAATCGATATGCGGGGGAGGGGGTGGGCGAAGGCAGGCAAAAAGGTCAGAAGCCCTTCGGAGGCAGTTGCCAGGGGTTACCGGCAGGTAACGCGAGCCGATTTCCCAGAGATTTCTCGTTTAGCCGAGTGCCCTCGTTGCCGGTGCTGTTTGAATACCTGGCAGGCGACGCGCGACGACCACGGCGAGGAGGACGATCGATGGGCACGCGTTCGTGTCACCGGGTTCCGCGAGGATAACTGGAATCGATTATCCGAACGCCGATCACCTTCGATCGATTCACGGAGCGAGCAATTTTTTCGGTAATTACTTCGCTCGTTTTCATTCCAGAAATTTCTACAACTATTCCTACGAAACCATGGAATACTATCGTGGCACTGGCGGATATTCTAGACTAGCTTAACGGATAGGGTCAGGTTCGTTAGCGCATTTTAGTTCGTAGTACTGTCACGAGGTTTGTCCAGGCAGTTGTATGATAAGTTGTTAGTCGAAATGGCTGTTTACATCAAGGAAAGAGTGTGAACGGTTTCGCACAATACACGTGGAGCCTAGGATGCACGGTGACCCGTGGTCGAACTTTGACACGTGGCAAGGGTGCGCGCGTGTCGGTGTGGATCGAGAGGGAAACTGCGTGAAAGAATGTGTGGAACCGGATGATGCGTGCGCGGGGCAGAATAGTCGGAGAGGTAAAGCAGAATAGTTGGGGAGGCGAAGCATAATAGTTTGTGCAAGCGGAATAGAGAGAAGCGTGGAATCGATAGAGTGCAGAGAGCAGTATTGAGTTTGAGTAATCGCCGTCTGTCTAACATTAATTAACATCGACAAAGTTATTGATGGATGAAAGAAACCCGAGGTCCCATTGTCCCACCTGTTAGCCGCCGGACCGTTCAAGAGGAACTTGCTAGAAACAATTACTGCGCTATCGCCGGGAACAACGATTCCAGCTTGCTGCTCCTTTCGCGTCAGATTTCACCGGTGACGATTCTCTATCGGTCGTCGGATTCGAACGCGCCTCCGGGACATTTCGCTGCTTGACACCGTTAATCCCATCGGGCGGTACAATCGTCACGGGACGCACCCGTTGAATTGTCACCGACGACTGATAAATAGGGGGGGGGGGCCGTCACGTGAATCCCGGAGTGATTAGCCGCGGACGAGTGATCGATAATTCGCATCCTTCGTTCCAGCGTTCACGTCGTCGCCGTTATCGCTGCCGCTGCGGATTCATCGATATTTATCGCGACGTCGATTAGGACGACACTGTCGCAGCGATATTATTGTCATTATCACCGTGATTACGATTGTTATTGTGTCTTATTATTATTATTACCATTGACGGTGATTTTCGCAGGGACGTCGCAGGGTTTACTACGATCGACGTCCCTTCGACGCTCGATAGCTCAACGCCCGCAAGGGCGGTCGCCGGCAGCCCCTTCAATTAACCCCATGTCACGTCGATTTCGCGTGCCACCGGCCCGGATCGATATCGCCTGAGGCGAGGCAAACATGCCTCCTCCTCCTCCCCCTCGCGAGTCTGTTTGCCGGGGGATTAGGAATCGCCCCCGTTAAACTTTTCGTCGGTCATTAAACCGTTCGACCACTTCCTGCCCGCGAAATCTACACGTCCCGGATCGCGGCGAGGGGTTGCCCGCCGTACGTTCCACCCTTCCGTTTGCACGCCGGCAAAAGTAAGCGCTTCAATTTCATCTTCGACCCCTCGTAATCAGCCGGTGAACGAAACGGGATCAATTTTTATGGACGAGCGTGCAGTGAAAAGAGTTGGAACGCCGCTGGCAAGTGGAACGAGCCGGCGCGTGGTCAGACCGGCGACGAAAAGCCCGAAAATGTGGCGAAAAATTCGTTTTCCATGGAAACGACTGTTTAACAAATTTGTACCGCGATATTGAAATACATCGATCGTAGGTAATAATACAACTTGAAACGAGAAACCGACTGATGTTGTTTGAGAACAAATTTTTACTCATTTTTGTTTGTTTTCAAGGATAATCCTTGATCCCTCAAACTTTTATCGTACAGATACTTTTCAACGCGATACGTACTCCGCTCTAAATAAAAAAATTCAAACGAAATATAAAGTCGAAAGTCAATTATTAATTTTCGTTAGATTGCTCGTCCCATTGTTCAACTTTATTTCATGCAACAAATCACGAAATATCATAATTACTACCGTGGAGACATTTCTCGAATTTCCGTCGCGTTTTCGGTGATTCTGCACCACCGTGCAACGACGGCGCAGCAGCGAGTGCACGAAGGTAAAGACGTCGTAGCTCCGGCAATAATTGCATCGGTAGAACAACGTCGACGCGACTCGGCGGAACGGTAATCGTGTTTCGATCGCAATCGAGTTTAAGCAGAAGTTTTCAGTGGAGCCGGTCGACGATTGGTCAGACGGCGGCCGGTGTAACGGTTGCCGCGTCCACGGGGCGGAATGAAATTTGTCGAGTGCTCTCCGGTCGGGCAGATGACGGATAACGACGGCACATGGGTAACGAGTATCGTTCTAATTTGACGACAGAACGATCATGAACGAGTCACTGTCTCGTTCACGTGGGCTCGAACGCGGGTCGTTTTAGAACGACCCCCTTCAGCGCCCTTTAATTAAGCCGGTCGTTGGGCGCTCGTTTTCTCCGGTGTGACCGACGTTTTCACAGCTTAGCGACCCCGACGGGGGTTGGGTGGATATTAACCGACCAGGGCCGCGCTGATTGGGTTCACCCGTTCGCGGGATAATTCGTCGAAGGTCGAGAGAGCGGCTACGATTGATTGTCCCTTCGTTTCTTCGAGATCCACGGGTCGAAGGGGCACTAATCGACGCGTCGTTTCAATAACTTTAAAATACGATATGAAACGATGGGCCTGCTGCGTGTCTTGTTTTTCGACTTCCGCGTTTCTAAATTGACGTTTTTCCCCCCAATGCGCGACGGGGCTAAGGTGTTCGGCGATCCGTGGACACCTCGTCTATTATCGATGATCTCCCGGGCTGATCGTTCGGCCAGACGCAACGGGCGAGCCGCGAATATTTCTGCGACATCACGGGTCGCGCAGACCGACGCCGAAGACTTCGCATTGAACTGAATAAGACATGGATTCAATCCTTGGATCGAGCAAGTGGAAATTAAGAACGCCGCCGCTGAATCCGCGCCGCCTGTACGGCAGGTCGCACTTTACATATTCACCACCCTAATTTCCGTCGGACGAGGGATTCTCGCCCCTTCTTCCACCCCGATGAGCTAGGTAGATTGAAAAGGGGGAGACATAAATATTCTGTACATTAGGATCGCGTTAAGGCACAGCCACAGGGGGGGGGCCATGAATCATTCATCGGCGCGGCTCGGCATACGGGAACGATTCCGCGAGGATTCGCGGACAGCGAATTTGTCAAGCGAGCGAAGAACAAGGCGACTGGGTCTCCCGGATTAGACACGAGCGACGTCCAGTCCAGCCCGCTCCAGTTCGAGCAACCAGATATCCAGGATTGAGGATCGATCTAGGTTCAACGAAGAGTTCGCTAACATTGACACAGTGGAGCCAGGGGACGAAGCATTAGACATTTCGCAAATTAGAATATCTGACGCTGAGGCGAGCCCGTTTCTCTCAATTTGAGATGTCGCAAGACGTGGCCAGGGATTCGCCGTTGTATCGTTTAATCCGCGACGAAACTGGGGTCGACAAAGAATTACACAGACCCGCATGGATGGCTCGGGTCTCGGGCAACCATCTGGAACTACCCCGAATCAGACACGATCCACGGGACAAGGTGGAAACCTTGCGGGATCAACGGCGAAACAACAGGGGGAGGGACCGAGACCGTCTGTCAAGCTGACGCGGGGGTGGATCAAACGTCCGGCCAAAGAAACCTCGTCGGATTACGCGCGGGGACTCGAAACTCCTGGGGGATCGGGGCTGAAACTTTCTCGGAGTTCAATCGACGAACCGGCAAACGGTCGCGGCCTCCCCCCTGGCTAGCCTGACGGCTGTATATGCAATGATTCGCTGGATAATTTTGGCAAATTGAGTTTACCGCTTCGCGCCCGGTTGCCCACGGGCCACTGGGTCACGACGAACAGTCTCGGTAGCCGAATCGTTCCCACCGATCTTCGACTATCCGAGGATCGCTGTCCAGTGGTAGTTGTTATAAAAGACTATAGCCGGATAGGGGGGGTCAAATGTGCCCCTGAACCTGCTTATCTTGATTACCAAGAAAAAACCAATTTAGAATTCAATATAAGGTACGAATAAATCGGTTTTTAATTTTTTCAACCGCGGCGCACCGAATTGAAAAATCTGAAAAAAATCGAGAGTACCAGTATCAATAATACGTACCTATAAAAAAAGTATAATTATGGTACTCCGATTTCTTCAATACAAAATCGGCCATGTTTCATCATATTTCGACGTTTTCTATTTTTTGCAGCTCGGGATTTCGATTTAAAAATCTGCCAAACATCTCTAATACGTGCCTGCGTAATAGAAGTGTCTCTGATTTTTTTTTTTGTAAAATTTCTGCCAGGCATGCCGATCCAGGTGACAGGCAAAGCTCCAGCGATCGGTCGCGAGTTTATACTCGAAATTGGCCGGCTTTGACCGACGCGGCGGTTCACGGGGGCAAGTCCACTCGGCTGAATTGAATTGCAAATCCGTCCCGCGGTCGGCAAACGAAACAGCCGTTTCTACGTGTATCGCCGCGGATCGACCGGATTCGACCGGATTCGACGGAAACGGCGTCGTCTCGCGGACGATCGCACCGCGCGGCCACAACGCTAATTCGCCGAGAACGGAGCGCAAAAGAGCTGTTCGGCGGATTTGCACGGATGATTTAACTGCGCGATAATTGTTCCATCTGTCCGGGGGAGCGGCCGCAATTAACAGCGGCCCCGTTTAAGCCTCGCGACGATGCCCGGTGCAAATAGACCCCGCTGACCTTCTCGCCGTCCGGCCTCCTTAAGGACGTTACCATCGGCCACGGAACTCCTGCTGGTCGCGCGTCTTTAACACAAGCGTGGAAAACGGAAAACGTTCGCCGGAGATTCTCGCGACGGTAAAAACTGCGGGAGTCTGTAACGAGGTTTCGACGGGTCCCCGTGAATTGTAATAAAATTTCCGCGCTGCTGCCGACGAACAACGGTCCTCGGTCGGCGATTGATTTATCAGCACCAGATGGCCGACCATAATGACATTATTTAATGACGTTATTTAGTCCCGGTCGTTTAATCGGGTTTCCATGTAAGCTGAAACCTCGCCGCGGTTTCTGCCTACGCCTTCGTTTTTACAAGTCATCGCGAGTTTTATTATCCGCCGACGTGGCTTCGTTGTTTGCACACACCTCGACGATTGGCGCAGTGTTTTTTTTTTAGATTAGAAGGTAATTTCTTCTAACATTGGACGTATACATTGGAAGGTAATAGTATAATGAACGTCTGCGCCAGAATAGTTTTTCAGCTATCTTTCCCACCAATTCGAAAAGCGCAGGTTTGAAGAGGTTTGAAGAGGATTGAAGAGGTTTGAAGAGGTTTGAAGGGGTTTGACAGGAGCGTCAGTGACGCTTATCAGCTGTAGCACCGAACAGAGCTCGAATTTCGCTACACAACTTCAGGATCATATATGTAAGACATTAAACTATCGTTTCATAGAAGAGAAACAAATCTTCGATTTTTCCATGACTCCAATTGTGTGTCCCCCATTAATTGCCCAACATTCGCGACCCCGTGTTCTTCTGTCGAGTCCCGGGCAAACGAAACGAAAAGATAACTAACACAGAAAAACTGGCAGCAAGGCGAACCAAAAATTCGCCGCGATCCGCTTAAATAACCCGGGACGGGTCAGCGCGTTCATCAACGTCCGCTAAACGTCCACGAATTTCCCCCGAAAGGGAAACACTCATCCTTGAAAAGAAAAAACCAAGAGAGATTAGAAAAACCGGGGAGCAGCTCGACGAGCCTCGACGGAGGGAGAATAAAAGAAAAAACCACCCCTAGCGTGAAAGCAAACACTCGTCCAATCGGCGTTCGATTCTCATCACGGGGGTTAGGAGTAGGGGAGGAGTCGGCGACACCTGAAACGTCGGTCCAGGAGGAAAGGCAACGAGCACAGAGAGAGGCAGGCTCGAGGATCCCTCTATCAAGATGGACTACATCCATAATGCATGGCGGTCGCGTGTCTCGCGCGACGATGGAAGCGACGCGGTGGGGTTGAGGGCGGAGGGTGGCTTCGGGGGGCGGGTTGGAACGACGAAGGTCGCGGAGAATGGTGACCGGCAGGCTTTGGAGGAAACGCAACGGAAACGGACTGGTTTGCCGCGTGTAACAGAGCGAAGGTGTTTCAGTCAGGAGCTGACCTGAATTCAGGTGGGCCGAATCAATACCGTCGCTCGTTCACCTCGCAGTTACCCTGGCAACCAGACTCGTTTATTAAATATGACCTGCACCCGGCCCCTGTGCGTGCACGTTAACCTTGCCGACGCAAAAACCGCCCGGACAGTCGTCGACCCGCCGGCCGGAAGCCTTCATGCGAGGGACAACGAACGATGCAATCCGGTCCGTCCGTGTGTTTCGACGGTCCGCGGGCGACCTTGGCAGCAGTGACTGTGCCAGGGTCGACGCCAGGTTTCAGGAAGCAATCCGGGGCGGAGGCTTTTCGGTCCGGCCCGAATGCGCGGTCTGTCACCGCGAGGAACAACACGGACCCCGGCGTGGTTGAAGGAGCGTATCGCGCGGATCGAACTCGGAACGGACGTGGACGAAAATAGACACGATTCATTTCGCGCACACAGGAACGCAAATTTCGTCGTCAGCGTTGCGATCGCGCCGGGGCAAGATCGAAGGGACTCTAGGGACTTTTAGTCTCCGTGAATTATCCGCTACGCGCACGTTCGCCGGAACATCCCGTTGCATTCAACTATCCGCTTAATTAAAGCGAAGTTTCCAGCGTAAAATTCGCCCGTTTACAGGGCAACTCTCATCGCCCGGCCGCGGAGCATATACGTTCAACAATGTTGTCGCCCGTTTGTTATTCGCGCGCGCGATATCCCGAGCCGCGTAAACATTTTAGGGATGTTTAGCGCCCGAGGGAGTTTGTGGGGCGCGTTGCTGGAAATAATCTGCGGTGTATGGTAACGAGAATTTTCATTGCGCTCGCCTTCGAAAACCAAGCATCGACTTAATCCTAATCCAGGCTCAACGAAGACAATCGCTAACCAACGGCGCGCCGAATCAGTGCTACCAACGCCAACGGGGGAATGCAACATTCTCCGCGCAACATCAGCGTAAAGAAACACGAAACGGTCACGGGAACGTGGCAACAACCCGGCGCCAATGATCCGAATAAGCATCCAGGTCAGCGCACATGACACCAGGAGCGGTGTTTGGACCCGGCGCGTCGGCTGCTCCGCGCGACTGTGTTGAACAGAATCCACGGCAGAAGGTGGAGGGTCTATTTATACCGCGGTAACGAGGTCTTGGATGTAATCTTGCGAAACGCCGCGATGGGGAATTCGTTTCGAGACGAGCCGACGCGGGGAGACAACCGGAGGCAAACCGCGTCACTTCCGGGCTCCGACGGCGTTCGACATGGCCGCCCAGAAAAACCGGCCAAGATCGACGAAAATTCGATCGGCCGCGCTTTCGCCGGCGCGACGTTGAACGCGACGGACGAACGCCGTCGGGCCTTCGTCGGGGACGTGTCCGCGGCCGGGCGAATCGGATTGCTGGTGGCAACGGTCGAACGCGGTTGGTACGATCGAGTTTCACGGTAGTTCGCGGTTGCGCCGCGACACGAGCGCCCCGCGTTCGATATTTATCGCGATCGTCGCGCTGCCGGGGCTTCCCCGGTGCTCGTTAACGGCGAGCGCAGCGAGTTCGACCTGTTCGAGCGAACCTTCGCGACGCTGTTGTGTTATTCAAATCGATGCCCGATGGGCAACTTTGTAAACGGTTCTAACGAAATTATCGACGGGTTCGAGAAATCGTTGGGGATATTCGACAAGGGCCACGCGTTTCGAACCGATCGACTATGCTTTCGAGGAATCTGTGCGAATTTTTTAGCCAGCATTTCATTTTTATCACTTCCATTTTATGACTTCAATTGCTCCGCTCGAAATCAATTAACCAACGACCGTGCGCCGGCAATGGGGATCGAGGGACGGCCGTCTTTTTGTTGGAAAACGTAGCTGTGGTATGGAAGAAAAGATGAGCACGATAACGCCCCGGCTGCCAGGGAAAAGTGGATTGTCGGTTGCGTGACGCGTATTTGTGTCACCAGGACGCTGCGCGACACGTCGTTTTATATCGCGAATAATTAACAATGTTTTTTCTTGTACAGTACGGGCGCGTTCGATTAGAGAGACACAGAAAGGAAAATGTTGATAAACGGGTGGAAATGGAATCGACCTGCGGAGGAGGGTTTATTGAAAATAATGTGGCAAACGAGGCATTCGAATGTCAAGCGGAAGCGAATGCTTCAAAGAGCTGTGTTTCATTGTCCGAATTGAATGCCCCGCACGGTTATTATTAATTGCGGCTTCCAATTATAACGTCGCAATGCGATTACACGTGATGCGCGCAAGCAGCCGGGCTTCCCCCCCCCCCCCCCCCGACGTTATTCAATCGTAAACTGGGACTCCGAACCGTGCTCCCGTCGGAGAAACAAGCTTAAAACGAACAACCTCTCCGGCCTGCGCGTACAAAAGACGTCGGAGCTTAAATGATTTTTATGCCGCGAGGAGTCTCCGTGTTTCTCCTCGCGTAATCACGAAACGAATCTTCCCCGATTCGAGAAGTCTGTCATCCTCCGAGCCGCGGAGCAAATAATCGTGTCCCGAAAATTAAACACGGAGAAAATTGCAATTTCGCCGTCCCGGATCCTCTCGGAAATTAATATTCGCCAATTTGCAATATTTATTCATCCCCTTTGCCGATGGGGACGGGATCGATTGAAAGCGTCACGCGGGCAAAGGTTAATCGGCCGGTACACGTGGAGCGACGTTCTCAAAGAGGGAGGACGGACGAGATCGTGTCTGACGGAGACCGATGACAGAACGATTTCCCAATAGAAGCGGCAACCCTTAGCTCCGACCCGGTATAATTAATCTTCACTTGTAGCAGGCCTGATTGGCCACGGCGGGAGCAACCTCGGCGTGAAAAATGCGCAAAACTTCTCACCCCCCCCCCCCCTGAGCGCTGCTGTCTCTCGCGTTCAGGTGAGGCAGGGTTTTTTTTCTATTTTTTTTTTTTTTTACTAGAAACGAGATCCATAACTCTTCGAGCGAATAATAAACCGCTACACGTTTCACCCTGTTCGACGAAAAAAAAAAAAGTGCTTCTTGGGAAGCTTCGGTTTGAATCGATTGTTGGTTCGGGACCGGGCGAATGTTACCATCGCGTTGTTAAGATGACAAGAAACTCGCGACGATGTTCTGTCGTTCGCACAGGTCTGCCGCTTGAAGATATGTCCCCAGACAGACGACGCTAAAATTACAGTTTATAATTGAGACACGACTTCGCACGATGGCGTCTTTGTTGGACGTTCGTCTGACGTCAATTCTAGGGAGACCCTCGCAGTGGCAGACCTGCGCGTCCACGTGCATCAGCACCGGCGTGGAACGATCCTACGGCGCGGCCGTCACGTACCCGGCCGGCGGTACGGGGGAAACGACGAACAACTAAATGGAAATTGTGCCATTCAAGACGTTGTAACGGTGACAGGGCAATTATAAACGGAGGAGGCCATTCACGAAGCACGTGCTCCGGCCGTCGTTTTATGGTGGCAATAATTTACAATTATGTCGTCGCGTCGAGTTATTTTTATGCGGTGCACGCCATCCGCCTCGACGAGCCACCGAAATCCTTCTTTTCCTTCTTCTTCCTCTTTCTCTCGTCGCAACGCTACCCGTCCTCTTTCCCCCCCGGACGACCGAGAAGCTAAGCCTCGCCAAAGGGAAATCTCTCTCGCTGAAATTTCTCTATTTTCCCCCGGCAGAGAGAATCGTATCGCGGTTCGCGCTCGTCGCGCATCTCGATTTTCACGGGGCTCGAGCGAGCTGGGTCTTCTAAATGTTTTAAAGCGAACAAATGCACAGGCCGGCAATTTTTTTTGGCACGTCTCGCGCGTTTCGCGGTCTCGTTTCGGCATCGCCTGGAAGCGTACCAAATTCCAGGAACTCGGGACAGACAGTCGCCATTGTAACGAGAGTTTCTATGCCAACGCGATTCACGAGATCGCTTCCATCGCCGTTATCCGATTTTTAGGCGCGTCTCCGTGCAATTTATCGTTTACAGCGTCGCCGCGGTACGCGACGAAGAAAAAGCCGACGACGATGGCCGCGGTTCGATGGAGGAACGGGGGCCGGGCGAAATGGGCGAGGAATTCAGGAGAACCGGCGCCAAAGTGTCTCGAGACATCCGACATTTCCGTTTCCTCGTCGGCGATACGAATTGTATACATCGAGGTCCCTCGAAACGTTCGCTATTCGTCGCAACAAACACGCCAGAGCGAGCGCCGTCTCAGGATCTCTGAAATCGTTGCACACTGGTCCCTCTGTCCTGAATACAGTTGATCGTCAATTACTCGTCATGAAAATACTCGATATGAAAATTTCTCGAAAGGTCTGTACAGAGAGCGGGGGATCCGTAAGAAATCGCATGTATCGACGAGGAAGCAACCTCACTTAGGTTAATCAATTTCATAGCGGAATTCGGGGAATTAGTCTAGTGAATTAAGCGGCGGGTGAGATTCGTCCCTAGGGCCCGGCGCACGCTCCGGACGGGCAATCAGCCCCGCACGGGGCGTATTTAAGAGACGGGCATAAAATAAGTTATAAGCCCCGAAGAACACGAGGCTTGAATACGAATCGGGGGGACTCTTGTGTATTGCAATGGGGCTCAACGGTATCGCGCGGAACAAATGTAAACCACCGGAAAACAATTAAGTACCAGGATCAACGAACCGTCGAACACGAGAACGATGCTGCGCGCTTGCACGAGCAACGAGACAAGGGATCGGCGAAGAAAAATTCCGCCGGAAACACTGGTGGACGTAGAAATTTCTCCAGGAAATAGAGAGAAACGATGTCTCGCTCACCGGTCTGCACGAGCTTGAGGGCGGCCGCGTTGTGCTGCTTGAGGGGCTCGTTGTGCCCCGGCTGCGTGAGCTCCTTGAGAGGATTGGCGACATCCTCGCCGACGACGACGCGGCTGTTTTGCATAGTCCTGGCGTGTCGACCGGCGGGCTTCGCGACCTCGTGGCTACGTTGAGCCTCGCCCCGGCTGCCCCTTCTGCGCCACGTCCGGCCGCGTTCCCTCCTCGGCTTCTTCCGTTTCTTCGTCCCGTTCGCACGACCCGTCTGAACCGTCTCGTTTCCCTGGTCGCGGTTGTACACCGTCACCCGACAGCTCGGCCGACGATCCCCGGTCAACACTGGACTAGGATCACGGTCACGGTTCTCATAGATGCGCAGTAGCTCGTCCGCTGGATAGATGACGTACATGCCCGGCCGATGGTGTCACCACGGTGTTCGTCGGAACGGGTGTCCGATCTGCCGATTCGCTTGCCGACGTGGCTACCTCCGCAGCTGCTGCTCCCGCTGGTGACGCGTTTCTCCACCGAGCCAACATCGCTGCCCGCCGATTCATCGTTCAGGAGTCCGTCACGAGTCGCGATGCCAGGCCACGCGGCGAACGGTCTCATCTTCTTGACGCGTGACCCACCACCCCGGACGTCCCCGTCGTCGTTCCGTTGCTTCCGGGCCCCGTGGCTGGGTCGTTTCTGGTTCGTCTAGGACCGGAGGCGACGGTCGTTGGTCAACGGTGGTCCGTGAACGGCGTTGAATTCTTCCCCTGGAAAGAGAAATATGGTCAGAGAGGGTGGAATCGGTCCGGCGGTTGGTCGGTGTAGTTTCGCGGATGTTCGACGAGCTCCCGGGGAGCGGTTGGCAGACCTGATTCAGTGCGGCCCAATTGTTCGGGGCATTTGGGGATTTTTATGACGCCGGCAAGCGGCTATAGGGATTCTGTGCACGGGGGGGAACCCCCCCTCTTTCGTTCTTTGTCGCGAATCGATAATATTATGTTATAACATTATGTCCGGCGAGTGTATCTCGACGAAGTGAACAATGTCAACTATTTGCAGTGAACTATTACTGGCACCGGCCACCTCATCCTCAGTCACGCCGCGTTCTTACGTCTCGTATCGAGATCCCGAGCCAGCGGGAAAGACTAATGCCGGCCTGCCTGCTCTCGTTTGCAGGTTCCCCTCTAGGCGAACCCTGCACCCTTCAGCGAGAGACAAATAAATACGAGGAAACGATCGCAACTCGTTTCGTCGCGGGCTTTCACAGTTTTCGCTTAACCGAACTCGACGGTATCAGCCGTGATCGGCCCTAGGGAAATTCCCACCCCCCACCCCTCGGTAGAATCACTTTGTACCTGCCGAACTTGACTAAGATTCACAAAACTGTCGTGGTCCGTGGAAAATCCACCAGAGAATCCAATCTACTCCCCCGGGGGGGGGGGGGGGGGGGGGGGGGTCCCCCCCCTAATAACCAAACTGTATCAAATATCTGGCAGTCCCCAATGTACTCCGTAACCACGTGTCTCTCCCCCTGCTCGTCGGTGCAAGCATACCCGGGGTAATTCCCGCACGGCAAACATAACGGTCACGCCTCCGACAATTACCAATAGGTTTCCCATTAGTGCCACTCACGCAACACAGTCGCCGGGGGGGAGGAACTTGTCCATTTGGCCCGCGTGAAAAAGGTACACCGCCGGAAATCGATCAATCAATCCGCCCCGACGATATTCGACGAGGCAACATGAATCAAACTCACCTGCGAATCTTCCCATACGGCCGTGTCGTCGCAACCGTTGCGCCAAATGGATTCGCAGTTCTCTCCTCTTTTCTTTCTTTCTTTTTTTTCTTTATCTCGCGCGTTTATCGGCGCGTTACACCGAAACGCACTTGTTGCTCGATCGGAAGACCGCAATTCCGAACGGGGGCCGACGAAAAGAAATCCCCAGGCCGTACGGGGCATACAGATATTTCCTGTCGCGCGTTTCGCCCGGCGTTTCTCGAATCTCGCGAGATTAATAACCCGGCGGCCGGGTCGAGGAAGTCCGGCCAAGCGATTCGCCTTAAAAGCTCGTAAAACCCACCCCCGCGGCCAGAGAAACGACGTAATTATTACCGGGGGCGGGATAAAAGCTGCGCGCATTAAATTACCGAGAGTCCCTTCGGCTAATTGAACCTCGCTCGTGGAGCAACCGTGAGAAACGATTATTCCTCTCGACGGCTGCGTAAATTACGACGCCATTTTATCCCCACCCAATTTACCGCTGACGGAATTTCGAGTTTGGAACGTTCGATCAATTTTTTCGCCAATTTCGGTCGACTCGTGTTACCGGGTCTTTCGGGTCTCCAATGGGTCTCTCGGGTTTACAACAAGTTGCAAATGTCTGGTGACGTTTCGATTCGCGTTTCAATTCCTCCCATAAGCTGCTCAAGATTCGGAGCTCGGAATTTCCTCCGCCATTTCGATGTGAACGGACGTAACCGGGTCAGCCATCGCCGGTCGGCCGGCCAAATTTTCCCATTCTACTTGCACAAAGAAACTCCAAGCGCAGTCTATACAAACTCGCGATACTGTGGCTCCTTCGTTCCGCTTGTTTCATTCGTGATAAAAGCGCCGCCCTTTCCAATTTCAATTCTAACTTCGCCACGCCAATTTTCGACTCGCATCGCACCCGCAGTCCGGCACTTCTGTCAGCGTCCTGCCGTTCCTCAAAGTCCGCTCAAAATGGTGGCAATGAAATTAATTAACCGGTTAATGCGACACCGGGGTGGATAGAGTGGCTCGACCGTCTGAAAAGTTCGATAATCGCGCCAACAATATACGGATTAAAAAACCATCCCGTTCGCACCGGTGAAATAATTGAGGCACTCGTCCAATTATCCGGTTCTCCGTTCCTCTCCGTTCTCTCGAGGGGTGCAGACACCAAGGGGATGACCATCTTTTTGCCAATACGCAGAAACAATAGTTCCACTGACGACAGAAGCCTGCCGCGGTTGTTTTCTCTTCGTTTGCTAGATATTTTTCCATCGATCGTTGGGGACACTTCGAGCGCCCCATAAATATCTCGACATTTCTCCGCCCCTGTCCAAGTTTCGTTTAAATATCCCTCGGCTTAGGGGCGGGTACGTTTCGAATTCTGCCGCGATTCCTTTACGCATAATCGAGACACAGGCCTGCCAACGTCGCCGCGCCGATTCGATTCCGATCGAACGAATATTAATCGCGCTCCACTTTCCGTTTGCCCGCGACGTTATGGGAAACGCAGGCCGCATGTACATGTCGGGCACGTGCGTCGAGACTGGCAATTATGTGTCGTCGCATAATTTCGTGCACGTCCTCCGCGCTACACGAACCACAGCCTGTCGAACGAGGATACGGGGGGGGTCTATGAAAACTCGATAATGAAGCCATTCGACCTGTTCATTAGGGCCCATTTAAATTTCCCGGCGTTTTAATCGAACAATTATCAGTTGCCTCCAGTCTTCTTATAATACGCTGTTCAATTCTCCTTCTTCAAAGTAAATCGACGAACAACGTCATTCGTTAATGCCCAGGGAAGGAAAATATTTGTTCGATATTTTATTTATATATACTGGAATATCGCAGAGTCTGGTCGAATTTTGCCGGAAAATTGCTGCTCAATTTTCCTTCTTCAAAGTAAATCGACGAACAACGTTACTCGTTAATTCCAAGAGAAGGAAAATATTTGTATTATATTATATTTATATATACTGGAATATCGCAGAGTCTGGCTCAATTTTCCATCTTCAAAGTAATTCGAAGAACAACGTCATTCGTTAATGCCCAGGGAAGGAAAATATTTGTTCGATATTTTATTTATATATACTGGAATATCGCAGAGTCTGGTCGAATTTTCCCGGAAAATTGCTGCTCAATTTTCCTTCTTCAAAGTAAATCGACGAACAACGTTACTCGTTAATTCCAAGAGAAGGAAAATATTTGTATTATATTATATTTATATATACTGGAATATCGCAGAGTCTGGTCGAATTTTCCCGGAAAATTGCTGTTCAATTCTCCTTCTTCAAAGTAAATCGACGAACAACGTTACTCGTTAATTCCAAGAGAAGGAAAATATTTGTATTATATTATATTTATATATACTGGAATATCGCAGAGTCTGGCTCAATTTTCCATCTTCAAAGTAATTCGAAGAACAACGTCATTCGTTAATGCCCAGGGAAGGAAAATATTTGTTCGATATTTTATTTATATATACTGGAATATCGCAGAGTCTGGTCGAATTTTCCCGGAAAATTGCTGTTCAATTCTCCTTCTTCAAAGTAAATCGACGAACAACGTTACTCGTTAATTCCAAGAGAAGGAAAATATTTGTATTATATTATATTTATATATACTGGAATATCGCAGAGTCTGGTCGAACTTTGCCGGAAAATCGCTGCTCAATTTTCCTTCTTCAAAGTAATTCGACGAACAACGTTACTAGTTAATGCCAAGGGAAGGAAAATATTTGTTCGATATTATATTTATATATATTGAAATATCGCAGAGTCTGGTCGAATTTTCCCGGAAAATTCTTCGAGCCTCCAAACGAATTCCCCGCGATCCGGAAAGCTGCGGCGGCGAGGTTGGAAAATGGGCGAGGAGGAAAAACTACCCCCGGTGACGTTCGTTATATTTGCGTTGCGAAACCTCGCCGAAACACGCGCCGAGGGACGAAAAACCGGGTGGAACTTTTCACAGAGATTCGTCGACTCGGGCAAACAGCGAGAATTGATGAAATTCCGTTTTCAATTATCGACGAGCCGGGGCAACGAGGCAGCTGGAAACCGGAGACGGTAAACATCAAACGGGCTCCTCCATTACTCCCCGGAGTCCATTACAGGTCGCATCCGGCCAGCGAGGTGCCATCTTTTTAACCGGTCTCGAGTTCGAAACGGATGCCAATACGGAGGAACTCTGCGAGGTATAAATTGCGATTCGAACGAAACGATAATCGTCCGGCACATTGAAAAATGATTCGGCCATTGCGAAGTGTTAGATACCTGACTCCTACCCTTCACACAGTTATACGGAAATTCCCAAGACACACCTGGCGAAACAACCATAGCAATCCCCGTACCTTTTTTATTTTCCTACACGACATTTTGCATATCATAAATCACCGCCTTCCCTAAAAATCCTAGCACTCCCTCCGTTACCACTTCCATCCCTATTGACGACCAATTAGAAACCCTATTTCCACTCCCTGACAAATTAGAAATAGCCAACAGTATTTTAGCAAAGGTTACATTTTTCGAAACATCACACCGACAGTGAGAATGAAGAATACAGTCGAACAGTACACATCAAACAGTACTAAGAACTCATTTCAACCTGTACACTTCAAAGTGAACAATAAAGGCGATTTACTTATTTTTGTAACTTGGAATATATCGTTCACCGGGTTCACGACAGAATTAACAACATCGACAACCATAACCGTACGGCATATTGTTCGCCCTTTTCTATACGCGAATTATACACCGGATCGATCGAACGAACGGCAATGAAACTAGTTTCGAATAAACGGGACGCATCGGCAATGAAAATCCTCGCCCGCTGCAATCTCGACTCGTCCGTTAATTTCATTTACCGTTTAACAGCGCCGTTAAACATCCACCGCGTCCCGTGGAAGTTGTCCGCACAGAACGGGGTGCAAACGCAACGCGACACATCTCGCCGTTAAAAAAAGCCGAATACCAGGACGTTCTGGCACGGCACTCGCGTAACGCTTTCAGACTTCGTTCAACTGGCTAATTTCTGGCGAGATTCAGTTCTGGCAACTGGCGAGAAGAATAAGGCTCGCGCTCGTTCGATCCGCGCAACGGTCGACAGGTTCTTCACGTAGATCGATATCGCGACAAAGGGGGGCAGGCACGGTTGTACGCGTCCAATTTACGACTTGCTCAACAAGTTCGTCGTTGCCCGGATGATTGACCTCGGGGCAAATTCGTGATAACTCTGATACGAAAATATCGCACGACAGCGTTCGATATAAACTTATTTTTCCGATGCTTTTTTAATCACCGTAGCACCTTGGTATATATATATATTAATATTGTTCAAATTATTATTCATATATATATATATATGCGAATAATAATTTTAACAATATTTGAACGCGACAGAAATGGAAAGGGTCTGTATTTTATCGCAAATCTAATTTTACGTTTAACACGTTTTACGTTTTACGAGGATCGATTGATTGGAACAATGGGCCAGCGTCGAATTTTCTTTGGCGACAGTTTCGGAGATATCGAAATGGACCCGGATCGATCGAGGCGTGCGGAATCGAGCGTGTGAAAACCCTGTCGAAACTACGGGCCGGTGGGAAGCGAAGTTGTCGGATACGATTAGAGCAACCGGGTCGACGGAAGCTGACAGGTAGAAACGGGGCAAGTACAGTTTCGTTAACGGAATTCCCGTTCGAAGGATCGCGCTCTTCTCGGCCAGCCGCGAATCGATCGATCGAACCGGTCGCGCCGGCGAAGGAAGAATTATTAACGCCGTTGCGCTAACGCCGCGCGAAGTGTTGCGCCGTCGTTTCGACGCGTTCGCCGATTCCGCGAGCGTCGTACTCGGAACACACGGAGATTCTTTATTTACCCCCCCGCTGAATAATTTGAAACACGTCGCGAACCACGCCCCCGGGTATTCCGAGCTCCTCTCCTTTCAATACCGATAAAGAATCTTCTGATAACAAGCCTGACGTAAACACTTTCGAGGCGGAAAGTTCTGCAGCCTGTATCGATCGCGAGTTTCAAGAGCGAATGCCTCCCGACGATTTCGCTCGTTAAAAACGTTAAAATTCCCACTCGCAACTCGAGCGTCCACCGTATTTCGGTCACGTTGGTCATTCGGATGTTCGTCGAGTGTTGTGCAAAAAAGTAATTAAAAAGAAAAAGAAAAGAAAGAAAGAAAAAGGGGGGTGGGGGGAAGGCAGAAGAGTAACGAGGCTATTGGGGATCGAAGTTAATTTTACGCTTGCGGTCGGCCCCGTGATGGCGACCTTCGTCGCCTCGTTGCCACGAGCAATGCCAACCTTTCTGTGCCAAAAGAGACTCGACAGGACGGGGATTCCTTCGTCCTCGTCGGAGAACAACGAGAAAAATGAGAAAAATGATCCAAAATCTCCAAAATGATCTCGCCGACAAAATTGTTTGCTCGCGAGAAGAGAAATCCTCCGTACAGATGAAACCGATCGCGCCGGTAAGAATTCTCAAGGTGGCAGGCGTGTTGGACGAGCCTGTCTGATCCGAGACGGGCACTGTATGCATCGCAGACACTGTGACATGGAATCGAACTGTGAATTACCGTCAGAAAATGTATTTAAAAAAGAGTCATCGATTTTCCATGAAAAAAAAACAAAAAAAAACGATATCTATTTCGAATGGCAAATTGGAAAATTCGCCTTCCAGTGGCTTTACACGATCGCCCGGAACGAGGACGACGGAGCCGCGGTTTCGCGGTTCCGAGCCGGCAATGGAGACGGATGAATAGGGAATTTAATGCTCCGTCCCCAGGGGGGGATTATTTTTATTCGCTATTTTTACACCGCCCGCGAGGGCACCTGCAACCGTCGCGCGATAGGGGTACACGGTTCAGGACCATATAAATAACGGGCGACCAGATCGATAAACGGACCGGGGATCAACCGGAAAAAGTTTACGGCCGACGGAATCGTTTGACGGGAGCCGAAACGAAACTGCCGTTCGACGGAAATAGAAGCGCCGTCCCGAACGGCGAACTGTTCGCAGTCTTTTGTAAATTTCCCCCGACATCGATACGCCCGCGGTTGTACCATCAATCAACGCTAATTCCGACGCCGAAAAGTTACCATCCAGGGCTAAGAAAAGCATCCTGGTGTGGACGGTGTAAAACGTAAAAAAAGAAACAAAACAAAAACAAAACTAGCGACAGTTCTAACGTGTACAAAATACTCCTTTACACAAACGCATCGTCTCACGAAGTCCGAACGAACATCTCTACCTGGCCCGTCGAAGCGACTAGAGGTTGGCGGCACTGCGGCCCAACAACGGTGCAACCGACGTCGTCCATTCGCCGTCGAATTTCACGCTTTATTAAGTTCGTCGAGCACGGTGTCAAAGCCACGTGGCGACGTTTCGCGTTTCCGAAACTGTGCAGCAGTCGATTGGTACCCGTGCAGCGAACTTTTCCCCTGGGGGAAAATCCCGGAAGCGGAACCGCGGGACCCGTTCGCCACTTTGCAATGCTAATCCCCGGCCAATTTGCAAGTGGAAAACGACAAGCCGTTCCCAGTTTTCCCTTTCGCACCCTCGAAAGGAACATCGCTAACTCGGCGGAGGAATCGCCATGGGATGTTCGCGCACCCTTTAAAGGGAGATTCGATGGGGCGACAGCGGGCCTAGGGGGATTGTTCCGGCCACTTTGCGCAGGGTGTCGATGAAGTATTCGATCAGCATATTATTAGACGCTCGGAATATATTTTTTTCTGGAACACATTGTCACATTCTTACGCGCCGTTCGATGTCGACACTCTTTTCACACATTTCGGAACGAAAATCGTGTATTGTTTAATCGTGCAATTTTCCGCACGTTTAATTTCATTTCCGAATTTTCGTGTATAGAGCAACGTTCACGTCCCTCTCGATTTATCGTTCATCCACCGTGGAACGCGATCTCATTAACCGTTTCGTGCGATTCTACTCGATCGATTTTACGAGGGGAACACAGGCGGCTTCGCCGGCTGCCAAAATTGCTCAAAATTTGGAACGGATTCAGGGTGAACGACGAAAAGGCGCGATATCGTTTCGGCCTGTTCGACTCGCCTCGACTCCGTTGTTCGCCGACGCTCTTGGATTTATTAATACCGTACACGTCCGGTGTCTCCGGGTGTTCGATAAAAAAAAGTCGATCACGGCCGTGCAACGTTAATCGCCGCAAGATTTTACGATCGCCCCGGCCGAACGTTCGCGAGTTCAACAAATCCAAGCGAACCCCTATTCGGAGGCGAGCGTTTCAACGCGCCGACTGACGCGGGGCTGACGGAACAAAAATTGTCCGCCGCTGAAACAGTGCCTCCCGTCGGAATGCCGCGCCAAGTTGCTAACAACGTGGCGAAGAAACAGTGCGAAGCGAGGGAAAATAAAACGGGACGAGACAAAGCGGACCAACAACGGGCGGAAATAAAAGAGCGGTGAACCGGCACAAAAGTAAGGCGATGTGAAAGAAATTCCGTGTGGATATTCGCTTCGCGAAGCTTAATCCGGGATCGTCACGAAATGAAACCGTTACGGGGTTGCGTGTTCGCCGACGATCAAGAGGATAATCGGGACTTATCAAATTTCCGCGCCGCGGCCCCCGGATATTAATCTCGAGTCGGGATTAATTCTTAATTGCGCAGAGACACCATGATTTATCGGCGGAAGAATATCGACGGCACGAGCCAGTCTCGCCCGAGGGGGAACCCCTCCATGGTCCGTGCCCATAAGACAGAGCGCCTACCGGCGAATAATTTAATTCGCCGTTCTCCTCGACAACTTGGCAGTACAGTGAATCCTCGATATAAGCGAAAGCCTCGGGTCTGAACGTTCGCTTATATCGTGTAGTTCCTACATTGTTTGAAATTTGCCGACAGCGTCGAACGTAGAAAAGGACAGCGAGTAAAGAAAGAGGACCGAGCAGCCAAGCCAGAACAAAATCCAGCGTATCGGTGAAATGACACTAATGCTAAAGATGAAACTTTTTTATTTTATATTTTTTTTTATCAAACTTTATCCAACAGATTTGTGACATTTTTCTGATTAAAATGACACTAAACACGATATAATTTGGACCATATTACGTTGGGGTCCACGCATTAACACGTTCGCTTATATAGTATACATACAGTCGTGGACTAGTTTTGTTCATAACCAGGTATCGGTATTTTTTTAGGCGATATTAACCAGAACAAATAAATTCACTCACGTGATCATTTTCATCTGTAGCAATAATACTAAACACTTTCTGTGTTATTTGTTTTAATTATTGTAAGCAGAAATAATAAAGAATTTACATAATTTTAATTATAAGCTTTTTATACTTCATACTAGTGTAATTTGTAATATTCTAGCCATAGTATTATTCTAAATGTGGGTAACAGTTTGTTTCTCTAATTTATTAGGAACGATAATGAAAGATAATAAGTTATTACAACTCAATATTTATCCGAATTATGTAGTGTTTGGTCTCATTTTAATCAGAAAAATATCACAAATTTATCGGTAAAAGTTGTCTAAAAAAGAAACTGAAAATAAAAATGTTAGTATCACATTGGTATGTTAAACAGTGTAGTGGGCCTTTGATCTTTGCCGATTGCCACGATCGCAGCTTCTCTTTTCTTTTCACTAGCTATCCTTTTCTACGGTCGAAACTTATTATCGTTAATTATGGCAGAAAATATTAGCCCAAATTATATCGTGTTTGGTGTCATTTTAATCAGAAAATTGTCAGCTATGCTATGTAAAAGTTTCATAAGAGAACGATGAGAAATAGCAAAGTTTCATCGTTCAATTAGTATTAGCTCACCGATATACCCCAGCCCGGATCGCGTTACATTTTTCGCCAAGCGAACTTCCGGACGCCTCAAGGGGTATACCCCTCAGTGGTGGGGATAAACTCTTCGCTTATATCGTGTAGAAGTTTTTCGCTTATATCGAGGATTCACTGTATCTCGCGTATCGCGTGGCAAATCGAAAGATGCGCGTCATCGCTCGTAAAAACACCAGAGAGACTCTGTGCGGAACAGCGTGGCAGGGTTCCAAGCTGAATCGCGTCCCCTTTTATTGTCCCGTACGGCCCGGGGGAAACTTCGCGACCGGAAGATACAAAGCGACGGCGGTTCGAGCGTACGCTACAGCGAGACGATTCGGCACGGCGGAATTAATTTTCCAAGCGGCGGAAGATCGGCCAAGCCTTTGGCCGGCGACAGTCCTCGGGGTTCAGCCGTCGCGTCTAGGAGAATCTGGAGACTTGCGACCTTCGAAGGACCGCTGCTTGCTGCTCGTTGAAACGAATCCTAGGGGAGGGATCTCTTTTTCGGTCGCGGACGCAAAGATTTGGACCGCGGCGAACCGTTACGCGCGTTCCGGACCGGGCAACCGGGCCT
Organism: Nomada lathburiana; assembly: GCA_963667235.1. Taxonomy (NCBI): domain Eukaryota; kingdom Metazoa; phylum Arthropoda; class Insecta; order Hymenoptera; family Apidae; genus Nomada; species Nomada lathburiana. Next base: position 19,739,367 of record OY763899.1, on the reverse strand, counting down.
CGAGGTTCCGCGTTCACCCTCGATCAGTTCAGGCGACGAAACGTCGACAGGGAGGCTAAGGGAGTGGCCGACAGCGATCCCGGCGATCGACGAAAGCCTGCGTGGAACTACGGAGGGTCAAAGGGAACACGGAAAAGCTATTTCGAAGGGGTGCGCAAGTTTGCCGCGGGCGAGCTTGGGGGATGAACACGGGATCCGGCATTCCGACAGACGTTTCCTTTCGTTCGCCCCCCCCTCGAAACGGCGTTTACAGGGCAACAAAAATACCTGCCGGGGAAACGGTCCCCGGTTGCCAAGGGGTTGGAAACTGTCCCGGCCTTCGCGCGGGTTGTCCCCCGACCAGGGTCGCGGGCAAATAGGCACGAAGGGGGAAAAGAAACAGCGACGGGAATTTGGAGAAGCATCTTGGAGAAGACTCGGTCCGTGGTGGAAGCTTGAATTTGGAAAGCACCCGACGGACACCCGGTGTCTGAGCGGGGGGGATGACGTTTATTACGAGCTCGGCGGTGTTTTCGAAATTGCAACGGCCGAGAGATTGAAGGAAAGCCTGAGCTTCGGGCGACAGCTGTAAACCGGCGACGTTAAGCACTCCGTAGCGACGGTCTGAACGAGTGGTAGTATAAATAGCCAGCTGGTCTATTAGCGGAAGATGTACAGGCAGACGAGCACGTCTCGAGTAGTGGAGGGGCCGTGTCGGATGACCCGAAGAGGGGACACACCGATCCGGTCGTTAAAAAACAAAGGCCGTGTTACAAACGAGGATTAAAAGATGAATCTTGTATTTTTGAGGTGGGCGTGGGTGGGTCTTAACGGAATCCGTCGTGTCTATGCCGAATTTATCGGGACCGACCGTCCATGGGTTTATTGTTCAAGCAAATTGGAACACTGCTCGCGTCCGACCCTCGGATGAATTGAAACATTACGTCGAGGTAAAAAAAAAATCCCCCTCGATTCTCGTCATTCGAAATTCACCGGCTGCTACCCTCCGACTTTAACCCTGAAACGCTCATAGGGGCGAATCCAATAGACAAAATCCAGTCCACGATTGCACAATATTATTGCCGCACTAATTTTCAATCTTGTACATCAAAAAAAGAGAAAGAAAAAGGAAACACAATGCCCACGTGAATAAAAGAAAAGGAAAACGAGCAAATTGCTGAGACGCTTCCAAGGCCCAGTGCTCGCCAGTTCGAAACCAAGGTATGCTGATTCTCTTTCGCGATGACTCGAGCAAAAGGTGCACCAGAGAGAAAGAGAGCCCCATTGGCTGTTCCAGGAAGCACCCGCGGGTCTTCCCGGCCGCTCCACTTAGAAATATTAATTTATACGGCTGTTGGATCGCCGGGAAGCCCGACGTTGCCCGATTATCATGCAGATCAACCTAGGCCAAACGTCATCTAATCTCCGTTGCTCGCGAGGAATTCGACGGAACAGTCGGTCTTCTTATCGGCGACGCTGGGCAATTGAACGTCACCGTGCGAACAGACGGAATTAATGCGGAGCGGCGGGGGGGAGGCGGGTTACACGTTGAAAGGATCGGCCAGGCGGAAGGGTGGATTTGTCTGTCAGGGAGGGAAAAAACAGTCCAATTGATCCGAGCGCCGTGCAGCCGAAAACGAGGCTGCACGACCGAACTTGGGTAATCTGGGAGAGATTGATACGGCAGAGAGATAAAGAGAGGAGAGATAGAGGGACAGCTGAATTTTGTTGTCTTTGATGGACAAGGAGACTCGACTCGTTGGTTCAAGCAGGCAGGACTATGGATTCAATCTTCGTCTTGATCTAGGGTGATCGAGGAGGCAGCAGGAATTTATCTTTGGGATATCTTTTTTATACCCTCGTTGGGATTCGTTTGTAATCGTTAACGATGAACAGTCGATCAATTAATGATCGGTCCGCCGACAATGGGAGTTAACGGGCGGAATTCGTACGACAGGCAAGACAAAGAACGAAGAAAAAAAACCCTGTACAATTTACCCTGGACCGTGTGCTCGAGTTTTCCCGTGGAGGAACCGCGGCTCAGAATGTTCTGCGTCGCTTTTGCTCGGCTTTATGAACCGGGGACAGCGGATTAAAGGGATATGCAGATTGACGCGTACAGTCGGGACCGGAGACAACGTTTAAAATAAAAGAGGATCGAGGCGAACACCTGCGACGAGTCCGTGAAATCATCGCCACCTTGGCCGATTCTCTCAGCGAACGAGCACACGTCGATACAATTGATCGGCAGTCGACGAAATTTTCCAAGTGTTTCCCCTAGCGTTTTCCCGATTTCTCGGTGTCAGAGTGTAACTGGAAAGAGGAGTGGAGAAAGTCCAGCTACGCGTACACGCGTGTCTGCCATGAAGCTAAATTTGATGGAAATCAGACGAATATTCGACATTAATTCAGACATTAATCACCATTAGAACTGCCTCCCTGGCTTCAATCAATTATGCTAATCAACTAACTCTGCCACTTGATAATCAGTTCAGCGGTCGTTTGTATGCAACCCTATTCAACTACCCCCCCCTCGAACAGGAAACACGCTACCCCAAAGGCAACGGGGTACTTGTTCCGCGGCGTTGCTCGGATTCAACCGTTGAAACATGTGCGAGCAACAACGAACCGAGGTGAACTTACCCCCTTCCAACGGCGAGTCCTCCTCGCAACCCCCCGTGGACACCGGCAACCCCCTGTGGGAGGACACCATGAAACAGGTCGACGCTCGATCCAACAGGTATCGCGATTTCTGATCGACTCTGGGGTGGGGGGTGGGGGAACTCCTCCCGGGACAGCGGTTCGCTCTGTTGTAACCACGCACTCGCGCTGCGAAGGGCGACGTGCACGCGCCAGAAAGGAAGCGGAAATTTCGAGCAGAGCGCACGTCCTCGCGCCACGAAGGCCCGCGCACCACTGACTCCGATGCTCTCGTGTCGACGGCACGCGTTACCTAAGGGAAACAGCGGCTCGGTGGGAGTGCGGCAACGGGAAGGGATGAATATTTCCACTGGTGTGTATTCTCGAACTGCCAGCGGGGGAACTACCGCGACCGTAAGACATTTAACGAGGAGCTAAGACCGAGGAGAATATGAATCGTTGGTCGGCGTGGTCCGACCTCGGCGATGACGGACGTTCAACAAATTACCGATCAAGGCGGGGGCGAGAAAAGGGGGATGCTCGGCGGAGCACTGACTGATCGACGAAGAAGAACCGGACGACAATGTTTGGACCGTTTATTATGAAAGTTGTGCAAGTCCATTTAAAAAAAAAAAAAGAAAGAGTTATCACATAATTTGCGATCAATTTAATGTAAACTTTTCATTTGGAACTAGTAAAAAAAAAAGCAACAAAAATTGGACTCGCACCACTTTCAAAACAAACGGCCCATTTGTCAATCGTTGAAGAAACGAAAAGGAGAAATTCGCCTTACAGAAGAAAGTATTATTTCACTCAACGAAAAACCAGCCCCTCTTCGATTCCACCCCTCGTACGAGTCCCGCCCTTGAACCACAACCCCCCCAGCAGCCAAGGGCTCGTTTCTGTCATGCAATAAAACGAGATTCACTGCAAACCGTACGGAGAACGACACCGCTATTAAAGATGCCGCCGCGCGATCGAGACGGGGTGAATTCTTCGCACGCGATGGGGACTTTCCGAGGGGGTAGCAGGGTCCGGTGGAAGCACACGGTGCAGGCTCGAGTACGGTCCTTCTCGCGAAAGTGTCGCTCGAGTGCCGAAGGGAACTGCACCCTCAGCGCGGTGTTGGTTGTCCCGTCGACCTTTTGTTCCTTCTCGGGCGAGACTTCCTTCACTCGCGAATAATAACAATAATAACGATAACAATCTCTCGTCGGAAGCAGCGTAATGAAATCAATTTTTTCGTTTCAATTGAAAACGCGTACCGCCAAGGTACTTTGCATCGACGAGCAATACGAATAATGTATGATTTGAACCGTGCCACGTAAGTTTCCCGGTAAAACTGTTCGCCGCGACGAGAAATGTATCGAGCGATATTTGCCTGGTATCCAGCGGCGCGTGCAAAAGCTCCGCTTTTGACCCAGCCTGTACCTTATCAGAGGGGTTCTCGTTAATATTCACGACCGCGCCGGTCGATGAAATTCTGATTTTTGTTTCCCCCCCATTAATATCGCGCTGCAACGAAAACGGAACTCTCTCTCTCTCTCTGAACCGCCCTTCCGCCCGCAATTATTTCGCGAGGCTGCCGAGGGATACGGAGGTGGCACGCGCGGCGAATCCGATCGTCTCGAATAATTCATTATCTCGGACCTCGTTCGGGTGCGTTCGGATTTAACGACGGACGCCTCGATCATCCGGTGCCCTTCGCGAAACCTCGAGTATTAAAACTGCAAAACGCTCCGGCTCTCCGCTTGACAGACACGCGTATCCTCCTCGGACAGCTGTCCGGAGTGGCGAAACGGGCGCAGCAACGTGCGTCTCGATGTTGCGGAAGCAGGCCCGGGAGTCTGCGAGACACGTCCGAAGAAGTAACCGCGACGTGTCCGCCGAGGAAACTTCCGCTTCCGCGGAGGCACGCTCCTGCCGAGTCGATAAACTGTCGTAGGGTGGCCGAACCTTTTTACCTGCCTGTGAATCGCGATCCAACAGCACACCTGCCCTTCTCTTGCAATCTGCCGCCGGGGAAAGGTGTTCCTCCTCGAGACACGGTGGTGCAACGTTGGTCGAAGGTTTGTTCAACAAGTCTCAACGTTCGCAAATGACGTTCCTTTCGTTACGAGTTCATATTGCCTGTAGATCCTCGTTTCTAATCAACTTCGTTCAGCAGAAACTTTGTGCAGAAGAATTGTTTCATTATTACCTGCCGCTAATTGAAGACGGGACGGTATTTAATATCGAAAACTATCTAGACGTCATTTCTTTTTATGCTATAATTTGTTAACAGTCGTGGAAGAATACCTCGTTATCAAAGCAAGCCCCGCTTGTTTTTTTTCTTGGCAAACAGGCTTCAATATTTTCAACAATCAATCGATATCGAATATCGATCGCAACTCGAGTCTTACCGGGTGTCTCCGAAGTCGCGTGATTCGTCCACAAGCGGCGGGATGCCGCGATCGCCTCGGCCTCCCCCTCTCGAACGGAAATTCGGTTACCTGGAAGAGCTCGAGCGAGCCGCTGGAAAATAATAATGGGCGAAAGGGGGGGGGGGGGAAATCATAGCGGCTTCGATAATTACACTGGAGGGTGCAAACTTGTCGAAACAAATGAACGAAACAAGAGGCGAAATAAAATTCGAAGCGGACGGAGGATCAGTGACGGACTCGTGATTCCGTCGATCATCACACCTCCACGTTAACAGCACAATTTTATTTCTCCCCGATCTGATCGACGATACAACCGGTACAATTCTTCGATCGACAGACGGATCTTTCTCTCTCTCTCTCTCTCTCTCTCTCTCTCTCTCTCTCCGTTCGTTCAGTTTTTTCTCCTTTTTTTATCTTCCTCTTCCTCATCGTCCTGAATTCTCGATTAATACGGTGGCGCCCGGCTGCTTTCGCGACATCTTCTTCGAGTCGCGTCTGAGTTTTCACACGGATAAGTAACGCTTACATTACACTTCATTACAGATTCAATAATATATATTTATATATATAATAGGTATTTTTTGTTTGTTTGTTTTTTTCTTTTAATATATTTCTTTATGTACAGAGGGCAGCTTGCCTAGTAAGGTTTGTAACGCCGAGCAACGACTGAAGTAGTCGATCGGACGCGTGCGTTAATTGTTATCAGTTCTCTCCGTTGTCGTTTCACCCATCGAGCGATAATTGACGCCAAATATACCGACGCACCCTGTCGCTCCTCCGCGTTCCCGATTAATCATGGAACTTCGAGATACCTGGAACGCCGGAAGAAAACAGCTCCGTTTCTTCCTCCAACCGTCCCCTTTCCATGCAAATTCACCCCCTCGATTCCAAGATCGCCGCGTAAGCCGGACAATCGACGCGCGTCGATACATTACCCTCGGAATCGAACGATGGAAAAGCAACGCTCGCGAACGCGATCGTGCCGGCGAATTTCCCCCCCCCCGGAATCGCCTCGACCCATTCGAACGTACCGGCCTCCGGTTCCCCCAATTATTATTATTATCGTTATGTCAATTAAACATCTCTGTACACAGGACTCGTCCAACGAGGTAACGAGGTCTTTGCGTCCGAAGCGCACGCTTCTCGATCGATCGCGCCTACACCGCACGGGCCAACGGGGGGTTTTTTCCCATCGGCAGGTAGAAAAATCAGGCAAGAGAAACGAAAGGTCCCGCAAATGGAAGACGATGGTATCTCCAGTCGCGCAGACTGACGATCCGTCGAACGTCCGCGTGAACGTACTTCAGTCGTCGCAACAATTCTATCAACATCGTCCCAGGTGTACCGAGCCACGCGAACGAGCCTTTCGAGTTCGAGGTTTCGTTTCTTTCTATTTTTTTTTTGTTGCTTTTGCAAAAAGTTGTGCATTCGGAACGACGTCGGAACGACGTCGTTCGTGGGAGAACGGAAAGGAAAGAAGTGTTGTTCAGCCTCGACCACGATTGATTCTGCTTCTTCTTTCCAAGAAACGCAGGTTTGTCGCAACACATTGACGTTGTATCTCGGCCTCGGTTTAGCTCGGTGACACCTCCGCGTAATCAGGCTACAACCGTCATACATATTTATATATACGTGTGCAGGGCGAGCCGCGAGTTATCTATGTATTCCCTCTTCCGCGCGATCGCACCCGAGACCGGAGGATCGATTACCAACGTCGAGATTCGACCAAATCAACGCGCGAAAATTCAATTCGTTTCACGTTCCGTCGAACGCCCGAGCGGAGGACATCATTGTTGCAATTAATTGTTCAAGGGGCAACGAGAACATCGTTTCACCGGTTCGCCCCGAACACATTTATTCATATACGTATTTATGTGCACATATATAAATATATCGATCGAGAAAGGAGGAAAGAAAAAGAGCGGGACGAAGAACAACCGGTGGGGGGGGTGTCGAAAGGAACAACGGAACAAAGTGGTGTACTAAGCGCCAGGCGTAATCGCGCGACCTTCCTCCTCCTCCCTTTCTCCCTCTCTCGCTCTCCCTCTGCTCCTCTTTCTCCCATACACACGTATACACGCACGACACATACACACACACACGCGTTTCACGCAAAACATGTACAGGCATACACGCGGTTCTCCTCTCCTCTAATATATTTCTTCCTCCTCGTGCTCCTCCTCTTCTTCCTCCTCCGCCCTCCTTCCACCTTCTTTCGTTTCGATCGTCTCGATCGTTTCGAACGGCCCGCCGCGTTCTTAGCAATTACAATTGTCGCCCGTCTGATTGGTCGGTTGGTCGGTGAGTCGTTGACCCTTCGCCTGGCCACCGCCGCCCGCGATCAGGGTTGGATCGTTGTCCAGCGACTCGCTCATCTTGTCGCATATGATGTCCACCAGCTGCTCGAACACCGCCTGCGAACAATTTCAGTTAGTTTCGGTTCAGAATGACCCCAGCTACACCCACGTTTCACGATGCTGCGGTTGTCACGGGACACCCTGTACATATTACTATGCGAATACGCGAGTTGGACAGTATGAGACGGATGTAAGCAGAAAATTGTAGTCAAAGAGCGACCGGCGAAACGAAGTATTGTTATATTTCGCGGTGGCCTTTGGTCCGTCGAAACGCGACCGAACTTTTGCTAGGCGAAATCGTCGACCGACCCGGGGTCGATGACCACTGGGGAAACTCGAAAGGGCACTCTGCTCGTTTCGTTTTTTGGAAAAATCGATACGTCAGCGCCGAATGTGTTCGATCCGGTTGCGCGAGGGTGATTATTCGGAGCAAGGGTTGAAACGCGACGCGCACAACACTGCTCGGGATAACGGACTGGGTAAACAGTCGTTGAGAAGGGCGCAAAAGTCACCCCCACGATTACTTGAAACTCAGCCACGAAATATCGAGATGTCACCTCGATATTTAAACCGCCGCTCGAGAATAGAATCGCTGAACGATTCGCCGTTCGTCCTTTTTACCTTGATGTTGATGTTCTCTTTGGCCGAGGTCTCGAAGAACTGTACACCCAGCTGATCCGCCAGCTGTTTACCCCTCTCGGTGGTGATGACCCTCTCCTCCTCCATGTCGCACTTGTTGCCGACGAGTATCACCTGGGCGTTGTCGCACGAATACGTTTTGATCTGCGTGACCCAGTCCTGCACCGAGTTGAACGACTCCTCGTTTGTGATGTCGTACATCAGGATGAAACCCATTGCGCCCCTGTAGTAGGCCGTCGTTATCGTTCTGTATCGTTCCTGGCCCGCGGTGTCCTGGAAAGAAATTCGTTTAGCGCGTCGGTCAAACGTCGGGCAGCGTTCCCGTGCCTCCGTCGATACAAGAAATCTCGTCGCGGTTGGGGAACACGACGAGCACTAACGAGAAATACTGTACAGCGGCGGCCGTATACTAAAATATACCATAAAGTTAGACATTACTTCCTGCATACGAAAATACGTGTACGAAATACGAAAATCAATTACACCTTTTGTAAGTTAACAATTACTGAAACACGCTACATCCGATCCTTTGAACAGAATGTACAAAACAGCAAATCTCTACTTCTTTGACGTCAGTGCCTCTAATTTCAAAAGTGAACTATATAAGATACTACGAGAAGATCCATGACACCATTATGGTACAGTTGGATAGGACCATGAAACACAGCAAGTGTAATCTCTCGGCAATACAATTACCACTTGGGTTTAGAATAAGATTTGGACTTAGTTTAGACGTACTTTTTACTTAATTCGGACATTAGGACTGATTATTATCAACGTAAACCAAATGTATTACCATTGTACATAGAGGGTTTCTACCCGTTAAACAAACAAATAAATAAATAAATAAATAAATGTACGTAGTAAGATATCGAAATAGCTTTCCTTGATTTGCTATAATTGGAAAGTGTCAAATTTTCTGCCGACACGCCTATATTATCACGTGTTTCTTTAACTCGTAACTGGAATACATTAATATTTCGTATGTAGACCCTTGTTTTTTATAACTGCAGCACACCTTCGCGGCACGGATTCGATAAGTCGAGCACATCTGCTAGCAGGTATCGAGTTCCATGCTTCCTGTACAATAGTGTGTACAGTAATGTCTCGATTAGTGTTCAAAATTGTGTCTACGATTAGTGTTCATTTATATCCCCGCTACTTAGGGTGGCCCCCCCTGGAACCAGCGAAGCGTGAAGCGCCGAGCATGTAATCTGAACCCAGATCGAATATCGGTGAGAGCCAACACTGATGCAAGCGAGATTAAAAATTAAAACTTGTTCATTTTTGGTCCGTTTTAAATCAAATTTTACCAAAATGTTCGTTACAATCTCCTGATTAAAATGACACCAAACACAATATGATTTGGATAATTTTTACTTATCAGGGTATTAATAATTTCATTCTCCTTTACTATTGTTTTCGATAACAACTAGAATATATGATTTTGGAACAATACATATATTTACTTATTATTATTGATGCGACGAATGACCCAGCTCTCTTCTCTGCGTAGTTCCTTTGTCTAAAAAGTAGATATAAATTCTTACAATTTCTTATCAGTAAAAATTATAAACTCTTATGAACACCGAATGTAATGTCACAGGAACGAGAATAATTCTCGATACAACAATATTTTGCCATTAACTAAATATAGCAATGTAAGATTAAGAGAATTAAGAGACTCTCGATTGGAGAGTTTACTTCCAAATTTACAATCTCACTACTAATTACCTTATTCCTGTTAATTAATATACACATAATCTAGTTGTTATCGAAAACAATAATAAAGGAGAATAAAATTATTAATACCGTGATAAGTAAAAATTGTCCAAACCATATCGTGTTTGGTATCATTTTAATCAGGAGATTGTAACGAACATTTTCGTAACATTTCATTTAAAACGGACCAAAATTGAACAAGTTTTAATATTAAATTTTGATCGCGGTAGTGTTGTCTCACGTACACGGGCGTTTAAACTTGCTTTTTCCCTGGAACGCTGCCCCGTATCTCGGCTACCACAACAATCAAAGGCGACCCGAACTCGCTCGAGAATCGTGTCTGCACACGATTAGTGTTCACATTCGGTCCCGAGCGAGGTACACTAATCGAGACATTACTGTACATTCTCATCAATATTTCAATACTGTACATTCTCATCAAAAATGTCAAAGAGTGTTTCGGAACATAAATTCGCTTGACAGATCCGTCATTTCGGCGAATGGTAGCAATACAGTTTTTACAGTATCCAAATACAGGTATCTGTCCATGATTCCAGTTATCCGATGTAATAGACGAATAAACGAGTACCGACCCACCGCCATCTTTTACAGTCGGTTTAATACGATTTTTATGAAATTCTTCTCTGTTTCGTCTTCTACTGCAGATATGTGCATCAGGGTCCAACACTCTTAGAAATGAATCGTCGATACCACTGTCCGAGTTCCGTGGAAATGAGTCGGGTTTAAAAGTTGGTATAACGGCCGCCGCTGTGTAACGAAAAAGCTGAGCAGAGTTAGGGCACGGTTATTGTCTATTGTTCGGGGGGCAACGCTGTCGAACAGCTCGCGGAAGCGGACCACGGGGAAGTTTCGACGCTCCGATAAAATCTACGGGGACGGAATTGTGCGGAGTAAATTATTCCGATTTGTCGGTGTACTGACCCAGATCTGTAGCTTGACCCTTTTGTCGTGTCTGAAGACCGTCTTCACCTTGAAATCGATGCCCACGGTCGACACGAAGGCCGACGTGAACGAGTCGTCCGCGTAACGGAACAGGAAGGACGTCTTGCCGACGGATGAGTTGCCGATGATCAGCAACTTGAACATGTAATCGAAGTTTTGATCCGCGGCCTCCTTCTGAAATTTTGGATCCTGGCCCGCCATCTGCAAAACAGAAACAAGAATGAAACATCTGCCCCCCTCGTGTAGCCGAGAAATCTCGGTCGATAGATATTCTCGCGAATATCTGAGGGGGGTCGTCGATGAAAAAAAATATTCCATGGTACCCCAAAAAAATTAAAGGAAGGTTCACGATATTTCCGAGTCGTTCGAAGAAAATTAATTTGCGTTATCCGAATCGTTTCGATTGCACATTGCACGACTGCCGGTACCGGAAGTCCGTTGTGCGGAGTGATATCGACGATGGACATCAATCGGCTCATCCTCGTCCTCATCTCTAGGACGGAGTCCTTGACACGTGGCCTGTTCGAGCGACTGGGTTGAGAGTTTGCCTCCATGTTCGGCGCGCAAACCGGTCCGAATTCTACAAAGGGCCCCCGCGAATAATCGTTCACTTCGCGCTGTTCGCAGCAACACTTCATGGAGGATCGAAGTTCGACGGTACGCGCACGTCGTGCAGGCGTGAGAATGGCCAAAAATCGGCCGGGTGTTCGCCAAGCTCGACAGTCTTGCCACGTTTGCGGCGCCCTTCGTACCTCGTCGTCGGTCTTACCACGGTATCGCGGTTTCTTGATACGCCCGCGCAGGGGCGGACCAAGAATGGTACCGCGCGGGTGCCATTTTATTCCGAACTTATTTTATACTTTTTCCTTTCCTCCATACTTTACGTTCCCGTGGCTGCTGCTTCGCAGCGTGTCATTGACGCCAAGTGCCATCCATGTTCGTCGATCGTCGCCATAGAAAAATGGTCGAAAATGGGATCGGTCGTTCTCGTCGATCGTCACGCGTCCCTTCGGTTTTTACGCGGACGAAAAAGTCGTGCTTTTCATTCACCTCGCGGGAATGCGAGCGATCCTTTTATCTGTTTTCACCAGGGGGGGTCCCCCGACAGGGGCGTCCTTTTAACCCGGGCCGTGGAGGCACGTGCTCGCCCGACATTTCCACGGCCGCAGAGCTGCGGGTCTTTGTTCCCGGCCCCGTATTCCGATGGAAGTACAGCTGGTTCCGCGTCCGTGACTGTTTCCGGACGTCAGGTGCGTCCGTCGAGGCGAGGGGGCCACGTGCCACAAGCGTCGCGTTCGAATGGGAGCGAGAGATCGATAACGGAAGAAGCACCGTGCTCAAGAGTTGCGGTAGGAACGGGCCGGAAGGGGCTGCACGGCGAAATTAATTTCAACGAAATTGGCCGACCGAAAACGGGGTCCCCCCTGCGGCAGTCAGCTGATGGTCCCGTGTGCACTTACGGGTAGCGAATAAATTTCAGGAACGTCGGCTCTATAAATAAACCCGACGCTGAGGCAGCGACATTGCGAACTTTTTTCCGTTCTTTTTTTACACCAGGTGGGGGGGGCGGTTCTTATCGATTTCACGCTCGAGTCGCCGCGACGACTAAAAACTTCCCTCGGATCTCGGGTCCTTATCGTTTCTGCCCAGCTCCTCGACCTGGGGGGGCTGAAATAAACGTGAACACCTTCCATAATTTTCGATAAACAATGATGACGGGGCCTCCGAGGACGCAGGAAAAATTGCGTTGCCGTTTTTTCTGGGCCGAATCATAATAATAATAGTAATAATATTGGTGACAAATTTTAACGGAAGTTTCCCTTGAAATGCGAGGATCGTCGACTGAGAAAATATTACCCAGGTTCGACAACCTGTCGAGCCTTGACGAGACCCCGGGGCACGAGTTTCGGGGGTGGTGTAAAAATTATATCGATCGCCCACGCACGGTGTACCAAACGCCATTCGAAAGAAAGTGGGACAAGGTTCGCGATAATCGTATCGCTACTGGCACGTCAACGACGACGTTTAGCTTGAGCTGCGCGCACAGCTGCATCCTCGACGCGCGATAATGCAGCGTTACGAGCGTATTTTCTGCTCGCCAAGAAGAATGAGCGCGAGTCACGCGAACGTTTCCCTCTGAAAACGCCCCGTTCAGACGAACAATTACCAGTGCTCGAGTCGCCACCGATCAGATGGAATTGATTCGGCCGGGGCAACGAAGCGACGTGGCCGGTGTTCTTACAATTACGTCAACACCCTTCTCCCTTTATCCGAGTTGATGCCCGTTCGACGTGTCGCGCACGGGCCATCTCGCACTTAAATTCGTGCAGAAGCCTGCGTGCACGTATCCCGCCGCTGGGAGGATCGATCGAGGAGGAATAAACGTTCGCCCGCGAACGGCGCTGTGAAAATTTCGCGAAGCCCGTGGGGAGCGGTTTTACTTGTTGCGCGGTTCGACCTGTTACGATGGAAAATTTGCCGAAATCCACCCCGTCCATTCACAAGCGAAACGACGTCCATCGAAACGCCTGGAATCCACCGTTTCCGTAAGGACGCCACAACAAAAGGGCGCCAGGGCAAACCGATTTTCCATTCACCCTTTTGTTCCGTGCCACCCCGATTCCGCCCCGAGGTACCTCGAGTTCCGAGGGGATGATCCAGCGAGCCGAGCGGCGAATTCTCGTTGTGAAAATGGCGGAAACGTCATTGAGGAGGACCGACAACCCTCCCCGCGGGCTCCTCCGTTACGTTACACCCACGGGGTAATTGCGGCGCAACGGTGCTGGCCAGCACCGTCGACGCTTTCGACTAGGGGCATAGGGGGAGGAGAAAATATTTTCGAAAGATCGATTTTACCACCCCCCCCCCCCCCCCCCCCCGTACACCCGCGCCAGGCGTCACACGGTTTCGATTTCAGCGGTCTGAAATGACAGAATGAACGTGGACGAGAGATGGAGCCTCCGTGCACGTACGTGGGCACGTACGCGCAACGGCGATTGCTCGACGTCTCGATCCTGAGAACGCGTACGAATCGATACAGCGTGCACATCGGTCGTCCCAGCGGGCGATATCTCGCGTCAATCTGCCCGGCGACGAATCGATAGACAATCCGTGCCGAACACATCCTCGATTAACCCGGGCTATTTCTGGACGGGTCTGCCCTTTAAACTGTGACGCGGCGGTCACAGCTGACGTCCCTTTCGCAAAGGGGCGCAATAAAGGGATAGAGAGAGAGAGGATCGAAGAAAAGATCGCACAGAATCGTCACTGACATTCACCGAAACTGGCCCCGAGGGATCGTTCTAACGCGCGCAGAGATTTTCACTGAAATTTTCACGGCGAACCGTGCTTGTCACGCCATGGGGCGGTCCACTTACGGTGGCAGGATTCCAGGACTACAGTCAGAGGGGGGGTGTGGGGGGGTGTTGGTTTAGAAACCGCACGGGTACCGTATGGGAAAATGGGGAAAAGATCGCAGATGCCAGGGCATAGCGCGTGAAAAGTCCGCTCGGTGGCCCCCCCCTCACGGTTTCTGGCGTGAGAGTGGAAAACCGCGAGAGCGGGAGAGAGACAGACAGATGGACAGAGGGAGACAGAGAGAAATCAATAAGCAGTCTATCGACGGACTGCGCGGCTGTACGGACAGAAATGTGTCTAGCCTCGAAATTATATCACACTGTATCGCGCCGCGATTCTGTATCGGTGAAAACGGTTTCTCGTCCCATCCGACCGGGTTCGTTTTTTCTTTTTTTTTTTTTTTTTTTTTAAATTTCGCCTCCCTTCTCGTTCCCACCGTAGTGTGTACCTCCTGAAACGGTTGATCCTCTCACGGTCCGAACAGTCGGGGGTGCAGCAACGCGATGAACGTCGCCGTCGGGACTGTTATACTTGACGACGGAGGAGACGCGTGTCCAGGTGGGTCCAATGCACGACGTTTTCTTACACACGGACAGCACAACAGGGGGGGGTTTGTTTCGCGACGATTTTAAAGAGACTGGACTGGCCTCGGTGATGCCTCGCGCCACTGTAGCCCGCTATAGCTAAAATATCGACCATTTCGGCGGGGACCCCCGCCCGTACGCAGGCCAATCCCGTGGGGGTTACGCGCCTGCGCCGACAGCAACCCGGCTGACATCTCGAAACAGTCGGCGGAAGCTGGTTCACAGGGGCGGGGGGCCACTTGTTGATTCCGCGAATATCCTGTTCGCGCGACGATTGGCGTACGATTGTTTTCATGAATACAGCTTTCGCAGGGTCGTGATTACTGGACCTTGCTTGACCTGAGCTTGCAACGACAGGGTTGAAGCTACTGGACTTCTGCGGGTCTGGAGGTAACAGCGTGCCTGGGGGTCGTACATACCGATGTTCGATAGCGATCTGTAATCTGTCGGTAAGGTCGCGAGTTACATGGGAATGGTAATGGTATGATTGTAACTACAGCAATGTCTCCATTATTAAAGCGAAAGCCTCGGGACTGAACGTATGCTAAAATAGAATACTTCCTACATTGTTCAATTAAGCCAGTAAATATAGACCAAATTATATCGTGCTTGGTGTCATTTTAATCAGAAAAATGTCAGCTATCGTATGTAAAAGGTTCATAAGAAAAGGATGAGAAATAGCAAAGTTTCGTCGTTGAATTAGTATTAGCTAAGCGATATACCCTAACCCGGATCGCGTTACACCGATCGCAAAGCGAACTTCTGAACGCCTTCAGGGGTGTCCCCCCCGGTAGTGGGGATACACTTTTCGCTTGCATGGGACACCACATTTTCGCCTTAATGGAGACATTACTGTAAATCGCAGCCGATTTGCCCGACGTCTTTGTCATACATTTAACAATTGTGATAAGAAAAGAACAAGCGATAGAATTGGTAAATGTATGACAAAGAACATCGGTTAGCCAGGTCTCACCACGAGGAGGTTGCTGCGAATGGAGACCCGCGCGGGCCCTAACCAACATTCGTTTACAGAAATTGTTATTTACGAATTGAACGCTGATATCTCCTTCCGATGTACGTTTGCAGAACGCTTGATACGCAAACGTTGCGCAAAATAACAATGGAAGGAAAGCATTGAAATGAATGATTTCTAACGAAAGCTGAAAATAAAAATTCTGTTAAACCCAAATCAGTTAAAAAATTCAAGATTATCATACGAAATGGTCCATACATTGTTTAAGCAAGTCAAATCAATTAAGATGAATAATATGTAACGAGAACTGAAAATAAGAAATCTGTTAAACATTTTGAAATAAAAAATAAGCATCATAATACGCATTAGCTTATAGTTAGTTCAAGTAAATGGGATGTATTAAAATGATTAATTATGGCGAAAGCTGAAAATGAAATTGTCATATAAAGATTATAATGCAAATTAGTATGTATGTACGTAGTTGAAATAAATCAAACCTATACTTAAGGTAAATTGCATCTTAAAACATTATACATGACTATCATTATACATGACTAAAAAGCTACTTTAATTTGCAAGTTGCCCGCCTATCTGAAAAAATAATTTAGTTTACAAACAGACACCCTGAAAAAATTTAACGTTATTTAGAAATAGCCGACCTAATTGAAAATCTAAAGGGATACAAAGAAAGGGGAATGGGATATTTTATGATGAATCTTCTTTCATTAAAATCGTGATCGTGCAATCTGAAACAGAACAAAGTTCACACGAATTTAGTGATATTGCTTAGGTATGATAGAGAAACTGTTTCTATTATATACTCCAATTTATAACACTCCACTTCAACTCTGAAAATATTTATACCTTGTTTATACACTTAAAACAATATATCGATGAATCGATGCATTTGACCGGCGAAAAAACTGAAACAAAATCATTCATTGAATTAATAATTACGAAAAAGTAGACAATTAAATAGCAAGTATCATTTCCTTTGAATCATATGATTCCCTTCAATTTATTTGATGAATGCAACATCACTTATGAACCTCTCATTACTTACATATTGCAATGTATTTCATTTAATGCACTTGAGGTAATATTCTTTTCTATTGACATCTCCTTTAGCTTAATAATTCTGTAACAGACTTGTTTATGAGAATCGTAATTGTGAAAGAATAGTAGAGTAATACAAAAGGAGCATGTTCTTCCAAAAATGCAAATATGCTGAACAACAATTATGAATTACAAATACAAACATTTACTTGGATACTAAGATGAAACAACTCGTATTTACTATTAATAATAAGGCATAGAAGAATAATAAATTAGAACGTTAAACAAATTCAATAGCCAGATGGGCATTCAACTATTAATTATCGTCCACTTGTTATAAGAAAGATTCAAAACCGTAAGTGGATTATCTCTTTTCTTCGCAACACTAATTGACTGCATTACTTGCAAAGTCAATCGCGTATAGTGCTTCATTATCTCTAATGCAATATTTCGTATATACAATTAACAACAATAGAAAAACCAAAAATAGTAATTCAGTGCAAACACCATTTTTAATTCGCATCAGTAATAATGGAGAAGTCATGGTAGTCTACCAAGACTACCATCGGAACAATCACCTTGTACAGCTTTAATAGCTGCCTTTAGTGACTCGGTAACCAATTTGGGCATTTTATGGTGGTCGCAACGCTACTTCAAAATCGCGATCATTTTTCATCGCAACACTATATGAAAATCTGAGAAAAATATTCGCGATGGAAAAATATCGCAGCACTGTACATGCTATTTAAAACCTGTGTGGAAAAGGAGCACGAAAATTATTATCGCAACGCTAAAAGCAAGTACATATACAAGTACAATTTAATATAAAAGCAAGTCTAATTCAAACCGAAATTAGTATTAACTCGCAACTCTAATTCAACCCGTATTCAATCGTACGCTACGCTAATAAAAATCGCGATTTGCCCAATAAGATGATGAGTGCTGGAAACAATAAACTACAACTACAGCATACAAAAGCGAGCATAGTGACAAAATAGTAACAAAGAATGGCTCTCCATCCAGAGGATGCAGAGCCATTGGTAGTTGCCCTCTTGAGAGACAGTTTGTCGGGCCTCTTCAGCTTTTAGCCTCTTCTTTTCTTCGGGCGCGATGCCCGCTGAAACTTAGTCTAGGCTCGAGACTCTATTCGCAAACAAACAAAAAAATAAAATAAAAATCTAAACCGCGTAGCTAAACGGAACACACGTGGACGAATCGCGACCAAATATAATCGTAAAAATTGCGATTATGGAAAATCGTAAAGTTTACGATTAAAACTGTAATCGGTCTTCGCCTACACGTGCAGTCTCGAGCATAATGTGGCACGTTCGTTTCGGACCCAAATCGCGACCGCGACCGCGAAAAATTCGAAAAGTCGATAGGCAAAGCCAGAGGCGAACGCATTTTCGTTCGCGCCACAGCTTCACCGTCGACTTTTCAAATCAGATTTCCTGAAACAGGTTGAACACGCGAAATATTGCCTACCCGACCAGAGACTGTGTCAACCTGCCCGGCCCTACCTACTTATATCTATCAGGCACACCAGAAGGTATACTACCTATCCTACCTACGCCTATATTTAAAAAATGGCAAAGCATTCACACAAACACACCTCATTCCACGATTCTCACTCAAACACCCGGGTGCAAGGGCCTACACTAGAGAGACGTCCCGGGACGCCTCCGACACCCGAGCTTGGCATACAATCATTCACACTCTAAGGGTACGTACCATTTCCTGAAATCGGCTGACAAAGGCTAGCGACCATTGCGTAAATGTTCGTAAAAGTATATGCTTGTGCATTTTTTTCGTATAACATATTGATTGTTAAAATATATTGTACATTTTCTTTGAACTAAGTACACTCGGTTTGTATAGTACTGTATTCGTTGCCATATTTTTATAATTCGTTATGGCATTCAACGTATATTTGCAATTGGAAAAAATATTGCTATTCATGAAATCATAGTATTATAATTTGTTATGAAATTCCCGAGCCGACGCAATTCCACGGCCTAACCACATACACACACAGTGTGGAAAATACGTCGTGCACGGTGCACTAGCAAATGTCAGCCGCCAAACATTGTTATAAATTTAAAAACTATATGATCATCGTGCCCATTGCCTCTCACTCACTCAAGTAGCACCTGGGCACGTGAGTGAGTTCCTGGCAATGAACACGGAAGGGGTTAAACCTGAAAATCCTGATCTAAAAAGATGATGAGTACAAGTAAAATTTCAATAGTTGATAGTATGTATATTTTATTATCAATCTCTTTCAATGTGACTCGACTGTGTAATTTATAAAATATCAATATAGACTCGAAAATTTCTGATAAATAATTGATTTATTAAGGCAAATGACTGTTATTGAAACTGATTTTATTAGAATAATTAATGCAATTAAATATTTACTTGAAAATATGACAAATTATTAAATAAGCCTCAGGTGATTCCTCAATCGAAGTAAATTGTTCAAGATAGCTACTCCGATTTTAAAATCTACCCGTATACAAAGCGCCTTCTTGTACATAATGCGTAATAAATTTCATTGGAAAAGGACTCAACTATAGCATATGGAAATGGATATTAAATGCTATCATTGACTATGCATATTTAATGCTGATTTTAATATACATATCGTTATATTTATTTATTTCAATGCATGATTGCTATAATCATAAAACACTTGCAGTAACGAAGTCGGAGGGTATCCGACTTCTGCACTGCTCAACAGTGGAAACAAATTTCAATTCATGATAAGTGCATTTACAAATTTAATATACAATGTCCTCAATATATACACATTTGTGCAATGTATTTATTAATGTCATCATATGGTTTTATTGAAATAGAGGAACCTACATGAACAGTGCTTATTTGATCAAACATTTCCATCTTTTTTATATTGAAAAACGCGGCGTACAAGAAGGCAGATCTACCCTCATATAAGAAATAGTACACAAGACAATAATGTTGCAACTGACGGATATAAAAACTATACCCGTGGCCACTATGCTCGCAAATCTACTAAAAAATACAACCAGTCACCCGTGCCGCTTCGGACCAATCGTCCTACGGCATGATTGGGGACCGGAGGAACGAAAATGCATGCGACTCACCAACTCGTTGATTGTAATAATAGAGAAAGTACTCGTGGTAGACATCGGGAACATCGCCGAGGCAGCTCCATTGAACTCATTCGTCAGGAAGTGTGGAAACTGTAACTAAACAGGAAAGTAAAGAACATTAAAATCCACTGTTAAATCTACATAGTTTAATTCTTCATAGGAAACTGAGAAGTGTTTAAAATATACTTACATTTTTCACTGTATCAGTGTCGCATAAAACATCCCCTTCAGTGATGCACTGACTCTACTTCCGATAGCGAATATAAGAAAAAAATAAAAATAAAAGACTATGTACACGACCGCAAATTGTATCGGCGAACAAATTGTGATGCTACTTTCGCGATTGAATTAATTGAAAAGGAGCACCGGTGCTCTGATAACAATATTAATATCTAGTACGTGGAAAACACTGACTCGACAATCGCGTGTAGCTAAAGTGTGAATGAAAATTGAAGCAGAGCCACTTGCTCTGTAAATACTAAAAAACTGCGAAGCAAAGACTCTACCGACCGCATTGCGCGCGGTCACAAAGCTTCTGAAAGAAAACATGTTCATACTATGGAGTGTGTGATATCAGCGATATTTATGAAAAATAAATATTGCTTAGAAATATGTAAATATGCATTCCAAATAAGTAATTATGCAAATATGCATGAAAAATATCCAAATATGCAATAGAAACATGTAAATATGCATTCCAAATATGTAAATATGCATTACAGATATGTAAATATGCATGAAAAATATCCAAATATGCATTACAGATATGTAAATATGCATGAAAAATATCCAAATATGCAATAGAAATATGTACATATGCAAATATGCATGAAAAATATCCAAATATGCAATAGAAATACGTACATATGCAAATATGCATGAAAAATATCCAAATATGCAATAGAAATATGTATATACGCATGAGAAATAAGCAAATATGCATGAAAAATACGTAAATATGCATTAGAAATATTGAAATATACAATATTAACAATGTAATAACAAATGCACTAAGTTATTGCATATGTTTTTAAATATAAAACATAAGAACATATGCATTATGCAAAATGTGCAAAATAATTGTGCCTATTCCAATTGCAATTACTCAATTGTAATTGGTATAGAAAATCTAATTGCTTTTGTAAGTATTTCAACTGTTGCTGTTTCATCTTAGTACCAGTCAGGTGTCATATAAAACCAATAGGAGAAAATAATTAAAATGCTCACATACGAAGGCCTTATAGTTGCATTGAATTATTAGGCATCATTGTTATTGGCTTACTCTATTCCGTCTAATTAACTAGCTCCATGCTCCTGCAAGAAAGGGCAACAAAGAAATGAAACATGTGCACGAAGGTAATGATAATCGTGATACACCAAAGAAAGAAATAGTCGCAAATAATTGCCCGTATTATGTTACTACTTATCTACAACGCGGCTCAATATTATACAAGTTTAACACGTGGCACGAATTATAATTTAATTAGGTTACATTGCGAAGATTCTACTTATTTAACGAGAAATTTGAGGAACGCTTACCTTTCGGCGTGATGATGATTTGACAATATGGCGGGTCGTCACTTTGCCACTGCGCATTCGCGCCAGTCATCTCGAATCAAACTATAGGAACGCTATCCACTAATGACATACTATAGGGCAGAACGAAATTCGCATTAGGGACGAATGCATTAAAAATCACCGACATTATGATAATTTTCGTAGAAAATGTAGAATATATTGCGAGAAAATAGAATTGAGAGCTGAAATCGGAAATATGTACATGTATACGTAGATTGTTTACGTAAATTGTATACGTAGATCGTATACGATTGGCGCACGTTTCCGACACAATTGTATATCATGCAAGATTTATACGCGGCACGAAGAATAATAGTTTAATCGAGATGTATTACTAGTATTTGTACAATTCTACGTACTTATTGCGAGAAGAAATTCGAGAAATCCTTACCTGTTGACCAGATCGCTTGAGACTTCGGCATGGCCGGCCGCCATTACGCGACTGCGTGTATCTGCTCGGCAGCGCCACGTCCGCGCCAATTTTGAATGGTTCTCGTGGCAAGCGAAAGAGACGCCATTGAACGGAATCCAACTGAAATCAGAGATAAATGTGTTAAGAATCACCAATGTTATAGTAATATTGCTAGAAACTGCACAAGGTATTGCAAGATAATGGAATTCAAGGCTGAAATACGTGTAGGCATACGTAAAAGATGATATACGTATATGCAAGCACGAGTCGGTTAGAAAATGCACGCCGCGTGGCGTGATTCCGATCACTGCACGATATTTCCTTAATTTCTCGAAAAATATTCATTAATATTAACAAAGAAAGTACAGAAAGCTTAGGACACGCGGAAATGAGTAGAATTTGCTTGCATTTAGGAATATATTAGACTATGTGACGTACCTTATTTCGACGGACACTCTGAGCACGTCTATTCACAACGAGATCCCTTGGGCGAAAGAGGCAGATATTTGAAATAGTTTGCGCTGATTGGCTGCGCACTGGGCGGGTGGGGGGCTGCTGCTCTTTCTTTAAGGCGGGTGTTTTTTGAATATCGTGTCGAACTGAATACATTATATTACGTGTGTTACAGTATGGATGTTAGTCGAATAGTGGGTTACAAATATATTTATTATTAATAATAAACACAGCTGTGTAATAGAATGTTTCTAACGTTCGCTACGCTATAAAATAAGTAAACTATTTCCGTCAAACTAATATTTGCCTTGTCTTAACTTTATTTAAATTACAATTCCTACCGTAATAAGCCTTCAGATCGTTTTCTAGAATCTTTTTTAAAAATTCATATATCTCGCCTGTGTCGTTCACAACGAGCCTTGATTAGCTCTGTGGTGCACTATTTTACCGACCGTGTGGTAAATTGCATCTCTCAGTCCGAATTGGCATGGAAAGTCATGTCTCTGATAATTTTTCATGGTAGATACCTGTACTACGGTAAGTTCTCTCGCCACGAATCTCGGTTTGAAGTTGGCACCATAGCGACGGACATTGTTTGCCCTGTTTGCCTTGCATCTCGTCTTTTGGTGACATAACATTTTCGAGAAGTATTATTTCTTTTATAATGAACGTTCGCACGGCGGCAAAATTGACGTGTTAAATATGTCGCAGGATGTTTCCTTTGGCGAGTCCAGCAGTTGCGGGAAAGAGAAGGTGGTAGAGGAACCGGAGGTCATCTGCGAGGAACAAATTGGGCAATTAGAACGACAACTTGGGAAGGCGAACTTTAGGCAAATGTTGTACAAATTTTCTACCGCGAGCGCATTTTCGGTTTTGCAAACTTTTTCCTTTTTTATAGTTCACGGAAGTGTCAAGACCTGCACAGGTCACGGAAGAGGGCGAGACATGCAATTGTCAGGAGAAAATCGGCCCGCAGAAGGATAAGACGTTCGAGAATACCACAAGTCGTCGAGAAAATTGTCGATATCGTCAACGTTTGGCGGCACGAGAGTTTTCTGCCAGTGGCGGAGAAATTTTTCCGCGCGTCGTCTCCCAGGCAACCGCTAGGAAGATCCGAATCGAGGAATTCGACGGCGACGAAGAATTCGGTCTCCGCTAAGAAATTGCAAGTGCTCGACAATAATAATCGACGACCTGTTTGAATATAAAAATATAACACTATTTGAAACGTGCATCTATCGCGTACCTTTCTTCTGGCGGAGGGGGTGAAACGAATTCACACTGGAACAGTCGCAAAGAACGATCAACGCCGTACCTCAAAATAATTTCTATTTTATTGTAACACCTTATTCGAAGAATCGCCATGAACACATTCTCGTGGAGGCGTCTCGCTGCATGGTACGAGATGAACGCGTGAATCTTTTATTTACAAAGAAACTCTCCGTTACCGAGTATACATACGGTAGCATATAAAGGCGACGAGAAAACGACGATTCTCTTACCAACGTTCTCCGTAGCCTCCGCAGGGCGGAAGACGCATCGCACAACAAACACCTCTCGGACAAACTTGACGGAAGGACGAACCTCCGGACGACAGAGGCGTCAGAATCATTCGAATCGCACGCAAAATGACAACAGCAAGCTCTCCATAGAATCATAGCTTGCTCTCGGTGTCGTCGTGGACGAGGGCGTTATTGGTGGCCGCCCATTTCTCCTTGAAGGGTAGCACCTCCATCCTCGGCCTGGTCTTCAAGCTCTGAACGCCGGCATAGTGCTCCTCGATCTCCTTCAGGGTCCTGCCCTCTGTCTCCGGCAGTACGAAGTAAAGCAGAATCCCCCCGGCCAGATTAATCAACGAGTAGAAGAGGAACGTGCCAGCCAGTGACATCCCGTTGACCATGTACAGGAACACCTTATTGGCGACGGATGTGAAGATGTACCCGATGGACCCTGCCGCCCCAGTCGCGCTGCTTCGAAGCTGGTCCGGAGTGAAGATTTATTTAAAATCATTGGAAAGTCAACGGTGCGCAGTCGGGAAGCCGGGTCGACTTACCTTCACAGGGAATACCTCGGCGGCCAGGACCCACGGAAGGAGTCTGATGCCGGTGTGGGACAGGAATGCAGCCCCGATCATCAGCGTGGTCGGCAGCCAGGCGTAATTCTCGGCGTCCACCATGCGGCCCTCGTTCAGGTAGCCGTAAATCGCCGCCAGGCAAAAGCTGAGGCCAGTGCCGCCGATGGACAGGAAGTTCAGCAGACGTTTGCCGGTGAAGTGAATGGCGAACACGCAGATCAACGTTCCCAGAAGCTCGGCGACACCCAGGAAGACCGCCGCGGTGTACTTCTCTATCGGGGCGTTCAGCCTGGCGAAGATCACCACGGCGAAGGTCTGCAGGGTCGCGGAGCCGCCGAACGCCGCGACGAAGAACGCGCAGGTGACCACGAGGAAGGGCGCGTAGAAGGTCCTCCTGCCGAACGACCTCCACACCTTCTCCTTAGACTCCACCGGCTTGCGGACCTCCTGGCAAATGGTTTGGAACTCGGCCCTCACCTGGGCCGGTCTGACCCAACCCCGAAGCCAACAGAGGGCCTGCTCCGCTTCCTCCTGACGACCTTTCGCTGGAAAAATTGTCACCCGTGTACCTTGCCCGAGAGTTCTCAGCGGCTTTCGTCGCGTTCGACACTAGCATTAATAATATCGAAAGACCCTGTGCAAAGCGAGGACTGTTCCAGCTAGACCAAGGTGTCCTGAGTACAACTGGAAGTCTCCAGGCTCTGACTGAGCGAAGCAAGACTATTTACAATATATAGACTATTATAAAGAAGGACGATTACCGGCCAGCCAGTAAGGACTCTCCGGCACCACGCAGAGGGCGACGAAGCAGATCACCGGGTACGCCAGGTTGATCATGGTCACGGTCCTCCAATTGGCCAGCTTGCCGCCCAGCATCTGCGTGAATATTCCTATGATGATGGACATGCTGGAGGTGGCGGACAGCATGCCGCGCAGGTGAGGCTGGGTCACCTCGGCGACGTAGGTCATGACAGGCGCCTCCAGGAGTCCACCGGTCAGGCCTGTCAGGGCCAGGGCGGCGAATAGCATGCCGGCTGTGCTGGCATGGTAGAATATAATCCAGGCTGCTACGAAGGGCACGGTGGTCAGCATCATGGTCTTCTTTCGTCCTATCAGCTGGGACACTGGCCCGCTCACGAAGCAGCCAATAGGGACCAGGAACAGATTCAGGCTACCTGGTCGAGATTCGGCGATGTTTCAGGCTGATTAGCGTCGCAGGAATTTCACAATTGACCCGGCGATTGGGACGATAGTTTAACAATCGTAGGCGTTTCGAGGTGCTTACCGATCCAGGACATCTCCTCCAGGGTGACCGTGATGTCCGCGTCGGGCTTCTGCAATTCGGGGATCAGGATCGTGGAGAAGCCCAGGGTGGAGCCGAACGTGATCAGCAGGAGATTCTTCGCGCTGACCGCGCAGAACTGCGGCAACGCCTGACGGAACCTCGACGTCGGAAATGTTTCCACGGTGTCGTTCAATTCGACCGGCGACGCCTTCTCCGCGTTCCTGAAACGCGAGTCGAGGATGGTCACCGGGATGTAGCAAAGGTGTCACGGCGGAAGACGCGTCGCGATCGGTTCGAACGGATCGCGAATGGTGCGCGGTAATTTCTTCGTCAGATTCTTCATACTCGAAGAATCGTGACGTTTCGCAGTGTCCCCGTTAGAGAAACAGCGGACCGTTTGTTTTCTATTTTGCCCCGCGAGAGGACACGAGTCTCGTGATTCACGATCGTGCGAACGATCGTAGTGTTCTCGTCATTGACACAGTTGTTCCCGACGTGAAAGGAATCGGGGCTATGAACCACAGTCATTATTACATAAGCCTCGATGTACGCTCTCGCAGGTTTGCGTCACTCCAGGTAGCGATCTTCCCAAACCTGTTCCCGGCCTGGTAGACAGATTCCCCGCGCAAACATGATTCTAATACGTTCGTCAATTCCCGACGATACCGGGAGCCTGCCAATTGACAAATCGCTACCATCGAAATGTTCCGTCGAGGCTGCGCAGAATATATACACCGACCCTGAAAATTATTCGACTTTCACTCGTCTAGTCTCTAATTCTAAGCCCCAAGCCAAACAACGTTGGCCCGGAAGAGATGAAACGTTTGCTCTTACAAAGTCTCATCTATCGTTCCTTCCTAATATTATCTCAGAGAAATGCAAAACAATGAGATAACGAAACGACGTTTACAACGAGGACTTGCGCCTGCAACTGTAACTTTAATTATCTCACGCGACATCGTTGCTTCGTAAACAAAAAGAAAAGAAGGCGAAGCTGGCAATTGAAAATAACCCCCCCAAAAAATTGCCCAAAAGTAATTATTAGTCCGCGGTCCGTAATTGCGTGCTACTTAATCACGATTCACGGATCGTAAAATCGAGTTGCACCGCGATCAAAGTGCCTGCACGCGAAAGAAAAAGACCCGCGTGGAAAGATAGAGCAGCGAGTGGAATTGATGCTATATCGTATTAAAGGATTAGAGGAAATAACCCCCGTCTTCTTATCTTCCCGACGTCCATGATAGCGCGGCGACTATTGCCACCGAACGTGCTACAGTTTACCGAGGAAACCAAAGGAAAAAGAAAAAAAAAAAAAATAGCCAGTTCCTTATTATTGCAAATTTGTCCAGGATTCGTTTCGGCCAGCGAACATAATTTATTAGGCGAAAAACAACGACTACAATATTCCGGGCAACGAACAATTTCGCCCCCAAAAAAATAATTCACTGTTACTTTGAATTGCCCTGTAGAATCAAGGCTTGCGCTTTCGCTTCGCCGGATGGATCGTTAACATTCCCCTGGCGTTCGCGGGTAACACGCGTTCCTTATCGCCGATTAAGGAACAAGAGCCTCGACAAACATCGACAGCGCGTTAACTAAAATTCTTCGGCAGAAATCATAATCTCGACAACTATGAGCTCTAATGGCGATTCTTTTCGCTTGCATATGGAAACAGAGATAAGACTTCGCCGAGAATGATAAACGGTGCACGATCGATTTTTCTAATCGAACAAACGCCGGCAATAAATCGTCCCGAGGCTGAAGACGGTTCGCGAGTCGATGGGATTTTTTTTGGTTGCAACAGAGCGATATCGAGGCTCTAAATCGCGGGGTGTAATTGCGAGAAAAGAAGGGAAGAAAAGATTTTAGAATTTTATATCGGGCCAGATTGCGAGCGCGTCCATGACTTTTCGACCACCCCGTGCATCGAGTAACTTGTACCGCGACAGAGTACTTCCGCCGCTCAAGCGGCCGTACAATTCGTCATTACGAATTACTGGCTAGCCAACACAGAGGCGCGGAAGACTTAATAAACGAATAGAAGATGAATTTTACTTCGATAGAAAATGTATTTCCTAATCGCTGCCACTGGCTGTATCGCGTTATTCTATTTACGACACGGCCTCCTCGGCAAATCATCGTTCGCGACACTTTTATTCAGCGATAAAGATCGAATGATAGATCGATGATCAAGGGAATCCTACTACTGGGAAATATTTCCTACCGGGAAATAATAGTGTCCACTATTTTCGTTCGACGAATTTAATTTCCATGAAAATATAAATGTATCTTTCTATTTTTCTTTTATTTTTGTTTTTCATGGGACCAATGGTGTCGTACCCGCGATCAACGTTTTTGCCGCGGCGTCAAGGGGGGAAATAATTGTGCAACTACGAGACGAAGGACGGGCCGGCAGAAATTCTACGAGATTTCGCCCGAGGTTGACGGATGTTTGAATAATTGCTCGTCCTCTTTTTTTTTTTTCTCTCGCTGGACGACGCGAAAACGCGAGGGCACGCGAATCGATTAGAAAGAAATTAGAAACTTATCTCCGTTGCGGCAATTCCCGAGTGAATTACGGACGTTTGCGAATCAAATACAGACGGACGATATTCCGTCGAGAAAAAGAAAAAGGGGGGGATAAATTCATTTAGCGAAACAACTTGCAAAGATCGTGGAACGTTGAAAATCGGAAAACGATCTTCCGCGAATATTGCTTATTGCCGGATACCAATAGAACGTACGAACGAACGTGCAACTTTTCCTGTTCGTGCCAAACAGATAACGAATGTCTTTCTGTGAATCGGCTAATCGTTTCGTTTCATAGTTGAGCGAAGTTTCAGCGAAACGTTTCAACGAATATTTTGCTCGCTGTTCTAAAACGAAAGATACGAATGACGTTCTCGTCGGGACGAATCCGATCGTTGCTCGTTTAAGCATACCTGCGCGCAGGTATGTATAACATTGTCAGGAGAATCGACGCGGAACAAGTCACGGGCATAAACCAAACTGACTGACGACCGCATGAAAAGAATTATCCAAGGTCCACGTGTAATGGCATTCGCTACAATAAACAATGGATATCGCTTGCTGTAGAATTTTTACTCGTTAATTAATTTAAATCGGGAGTTCTCTGGTACTTGCGGAAAACGCTGGAATCAAACAGAAAAGATTCGGGACGTTTAAACAAACGAAAATAAGAAATTTATCGTTTTTGTATAAATGAAAATATTCGAACTTGCAACTTGACTGGACTTTATTCTTGACTTTCTTATTATCTATCTTTTTTTAAATATTATTCATTGGTAGCATCTTTGAAACTTTTCGCTGTGCGTTTACTGAAATTGATCAATGTCGTCGGGGAATAAGCTTGCGTCGAAGGATGAGGCAAAGAATATTTTTATAACTATGGTAAAGCGTATTATTTACGCGGTGTGAAATAGGAAACGCTACTGCCTTACGTAATAGCGTGCAATAAACTTGGGAATGTACCTGTCGTTCGAGGGCAACAAAAGACCGAAGGTGTCATCGATTATTATTGCCGCGAAAATTCTTCACCTTTTTCTCCGTTCGAATTTTATCGAGCGTCCCGTTCATTCTTAAACATTATCAATTTCATTCACCGGGGAAACGCCAATTTCGATTGCCTTATCTGACAACGCTAGCCGATTCTACGCTATAGCGACGAGTAACCGAAAGTTTCTTGAGTTTCAATCAACGAACGCCATGAAAAAGGCGAGACCCGACGAAATTGTTCTCCAACGATGCAATCGAACAATTATTTCTAATACAATCATTTTTGGGAAGCAGCGCAATGAATGTTGTTCAATGATCTTACCACTGGAATTCTTCCGCGATGACTGCCGCCTTCTTGTTCAAGGTAATCGTAAGAATTACGAGATAAAAAGACAGTTACTTCCACCACAATAAAAAAAAAAAAAAAAAAAATGCCAGCCAATGCAGGTCATGTTAGATAACTGACAAAATATGCATGAAGCGATATTCATCGCCCGTCGAAACTGCCTGGGCGATAAGAATTTTATTGTCTGCCGCTCGAAATTCCTTCGACAATACCCCATAAGCCAGGAGCAACGAAAAACATCCCCGTGAAGTCGATCGAACATCAAGTTAAACATAAAAAAAAGAATGCAACAGCGTTCGAGCAGAGTTGACAAATGAACAAAATCCTGTTTCGTACAACAAATCGCAGCGTTGCGATGAATCACAGTGGCAACAAAAATTGTTCGCTCTCTCGCGAAAGAAATAATTTGCACGCAGGACACAAATACGAGCGAGAGCAACAATTGGTCAATTTTTTCTTACGCCGCATTTCTTCCCTGCTAATTGCTCTGTCCTTCGCGATAAGAATCGTCGACGAGAAATAGCACCGGTGTCAATTTGTCAGGGAAAAAAAAACAAACAAACAAACAAGCAAAAGCAGATTACAAACCTGGCAGTGCCG
Source organism: Nomada lathburiana (assembly GCA_963667235.1). Lineage (NCBI taxonomy): Eukaryota > Metazoa > Arthropoda > Insecta > Hymenoptera > Apidae > Nomada > Nomada lathburiana. Next base: position 19,709,276 of record OY763899.1, on the reverse strand, counting down.
TTGACACCGGCCTGATGCGCCATCTTCGCTTTTTCGGATCGGTTCGACTTCCCCTTTCTTTTTTCCCGTCCACCGAAATTTTTCCTCAAACCGGCATCCTTCGTTCCGCGCGTTCGCAATTATTTTCGTCAATTAGTATCGTTATTCTCGATCGAAATTCATCGATTTTCCCGTCGAACGCATTCAATTGCTAACGATCGCGCTGTCTTCTTGTTCCCGCCGACAGTTTCCAAGCATCGCCCGTTCCGCGTTTCCCGAGTTTCTCTTCGGCCAAGGTCCCCCTTTGGCAGTCGCCGGTTTCTGCCGATTCCTTCCAGGCAATCCTTTCACGTTCCCGAACTTATTCACCGAGCCGCGGTGAACTACACCGTACGCAGGCCGGTCGGGCGATACGTTAGCCTTCGAGCTATCGAGCACCGAGCTTCCTTTCTCCCCAAGAGAAGCGAGAATCGTCGGGTGTCATCGAAATCTTCGTTCGAGTCCGATCGGGCGCTCCAAATCCGTACCCAACCGCGTTGTCTCCGCCCTCGATCGCCGGGAATCTCAATCGGAGACGGGAAAAAGGGGCGACATCCCTCGAAAAACTCGTTGCCGAAATCCTATCTGTCCTCTCCGATAGGGAAACAATAGCGAGGTAACAATGCCGCGCGATTATCTTCGTCCGTTCCTCATTTTCTCTCCGCGTCGATTCGGCCGTCCGTCTTGGAACAATAGCGCAGCACCGGCGGGACAATGGTCCGGCAGAGGAGAGCAGTCCTGTCCCGGCTGTTGTCAGACACACTAAACGGCCAACGAAAGCGAGCAACTTAAGTGTACCTTCCGATTCCTCCTCCACTAAACGCGTTTGCACAACAGCTTTCATGTACATGTGATCCGTCCCTCCCCCCTCCTCCTGTCTGCAGCGGCACGGGCTGTCGCACCTAGTCGCGTTTCGGTGGCGAACGCGGTGTTTGCCGTCGTTAATCCTCCTTGCGGATTGACCGGTGCTTAATCTCGACGAAGTCAGTGGCATTCGAACGGTTGGAAGCGGCGGGGGACCGTTTTTGGGGCCCGTCAGTCGCTGGGAACGCCAGACGCTGCGTTTGACGTTGTTTGAAGGGGTTTGAAAGGTCGCCCCGGACGCCGAACATCATTTTCTGGCCAAACTTTTCCTCCGACGGAGCCTTGGAGTTTGTTCTGCCTGCATGTTCCCCCTGTGGTGTTTGGGAAGCAACGTGAAACGATCTTTGGAGTTTGCACTAGCTCGCAAGTCCCCCATTTGGCCTTTGGGAATGACCGTGAAACGTTGGTGTCTTTGCTCGCAAATCAATGCCACCGATTAATCGTAGTCGTTCGACACCGCAGACACGCGTAGCGGAACCTCCGAATCGCAGCTTATCATCCGCGTTATCGTCGTTCTCATAATCAGGTGACGCGAAATACCGCCGACCCGGGGAGTTTCCTGGACCATTCGAGTCGACGAGCAAATATGCCACACCTGACGGCGCTCAATTGCAACCGATTGACTGCTGGGCCGCGGAGGAGCACGATTTACGGCGGCCCTTAGGAAAACAAGTTGGGCAATCGGAATATATTTCGTTCGCGGCCGGGGTAACGTCCGAGGTGTTAATTAACGTTAACACCTGTCGCCGCTCGTTAACGAAACGGTGGACAACTCCTGACGGTGGCGAATAAAAAGCGTTTAATTAATTCCAGCTGACCCTCTGTGAACTGTTGCTGGCGATATCAAGCCGTGTTTTACATTCAGGTCAACGCAGGGGGCGGGGGGGAGGAGGCGACTATTTGTTTTCCACAAAGATTAACTATAATTCAGATGTTAATTAATGTTCTTATGTCCCACGTCAATGACTAATCTCTCTATATCCCCTAGAAGCGTCGCGGGCCGATCACCTGCGGTGAAAGCTGGATTCCGCATCGTCTTGTAATACGTCGAGAAGCGAACGTTGCTATATTTTTCGTAGGAAAATTATCGCAGACATTGACCCGTCTGTCCGTACGAAATTAATCAGATCGAAATTAGTTTCGATCGCAACACATTATAATCCGATACGAGAAGAAAATATTACGCTCCTCGGGTCGAAATGAATGTCAACAATACGTCTGTTATTTAAATATTTCCCGCCTGGTATGCGCACGTGCGTGCTACACCCATGAATAAATTACTCTCGTTTTAATGCCACGGCTGTACGTCACCGAGGTGTTAAACTACGGAGAAAGCGAATAACATTAATCAGAAAATATGGCCCCCCGGGTTGCGATGATGATAATAATAATAGATTTATGCAAACGTATGCAAATATGAATAGTGGCTGTAACTCGATAGACTCGATAGATTAACATTTGCAATCCAGTATTACGTGGACGGTGTCTGATCGTGGAATTATACACCAACGGTAATATCGTTCATTCATCTCTTAATTCACCGTTGCCAAAGCGATCGGCTCTTATCGCGAGCATATCAACGATATAATCCCTCTCTAAATAGGAAACTTCCATCGTCCATGGATCGTATTATAATAATATTCTGTTACGTTACGTCGTTATATAAAACGTGGCGATGTTAATTAATTACAGGATTAAAAATTTCTCTATCAATCTTGGAACGACCACAGTGTTAAATTGCAGCAGATTCTTTTCTTTCTTATTCTTGTTCACTATTTATGGACCGTGTAATTTATACGGAACCGTGCGTGTGTGTGTGCTTTCTTTCTTTTGCATTAGAAGGAGCACGAATCAATCGTGCGGGATGAAAGTATGGTGGTAAATATCGAGGTCTAGTAAATGTGAGAATTTATTTAAGAACGGTATATCTGGTTTGCGACACATTTGCACATGTTAAATTAATTAAATAAATATAAAAATCACGCGGAGTCCCAAACGAACGTTAGCCAGCCAACTGCACCGTTAAAAGCACTTTCTTTTTTTTGTTTTTTTTTGTTTCTTTTTCTCCTATGTATTACAAGCGCGACATGATCCGATACGATTCACAACTTTGGTTAAGAAAAATATATACCTCTATCGTTTGATATAGATCGACGGCCGGGCGATCGTACGCCCCGTACACGGTATCGGAAAATATAAACGGGCCTGTCGATTGTTGATCGTCGTACAGTTCAGTCTAAAGGCATACAGATCACTGTTCGTTAGCACACCCATGACGATGCCGCGAAATCAACGACAAAGCGGCGCACCGTTTCCGCAAACAAATTTCTTCGAACACCTGGAAAATTGACTCGCGACGCGAGCGGAAAGTCAAATCGGGGAATTCAATTCTCCGGCTACGATTCGATTTGAATGTGCTCTTTTGGTATTTTACCCGTGAAAAGTCTACCCTCGAATTTTCCAGGATTTCCCTTGCCCGTTCATCGTACACGGCAACTCTCCTCCACACTCTTCAAATTCTCTACGATGATCGTACGCATACATATATATATATAATATATATCTATGTATATAATATTTCTGTAAAATAGGACCCATTTCAGCTCATTCAAGGACAACGATTCTCCTTATAAAAATAGACCGCTAAAGCTAAACAAGACTAAACGTTCTTTCTCTTCTTCTTCTTCTTCTTCATAATCATCTTCTTCTTCTTCTTCTTGTAATACGCGGGACATTCATTTCAACGGTCCCTCCATTAACGACATTCGACGTCTTGAAACGCGGCCAACTATGGATTAAAACGATCACACCTGGTTAAAAATGGCTCCGGGCGAATCTACGCTCACCTTACACTGCTATTTAACCACAAGTTCAAGAACTTGTCTCCTCTTCCCCGTTGTCCGTGTTCCTTCGCAGCGTCGTGTTCATTTAGTCGGGCTAAATACTATAATTACGGGATTGAAGGCACTCGTTGACTGCGTGGACCGCGTTTGCGCGCGACGATTTCGCATCAATCAATTATTCGTATTCTTGTCGTTATCATTATTATCATTACGTGCTTGCTCCTGCAACGCATAGTCGGAAGTCTAGCACACGCCCGCGTTTAACAGCACCGGTTTGAGAAACAAATACGGCATCCGCCGTTGTAGATTCGATATCTTCGTCGGACACCATCAATTAGAGACAGGGAAGGTGATGAACGATGGTCTCATGCAGAGTACGACGTACCCCCAATAAAACGAGACCCGTTGCGAAAGAGAACGCATGCCACGAGGTATAGGCACAGCCATTTCCTTCTCTCGGCCAAAATGAATTTGGAGACCCACCTGAGACACTACCTGCGCTCGATTCTCTCTACTTTCCATAGAGAATAATATATTCATATATATCCTCGCGTGTCTCCGTACATTCCTCTTCGTCTGTCTATATCGTTTTCACTCTGAACTGCTTCTCGAATTGATTGGGAATATTAAGGCGCGATGCAGTCCGTAATGTAAAAAAAGTCCTATTAAATGTATCTTGTCTGTATGTGTACGTGTGTGTGTGTATATGCGTGACGGTTTTAAAATGTAAAATGTACATCGTGTAAAAATCTAGATCCCCCGCAGACTTTGTTCAAGTATTAAAATTAACTAAGGAAATCGATAAATCGTTATGTACAACGCGTGTGACATGTACAGAATCTTAGTCTAGCTTATCGGAGACCAAAGGGAACCTGACTATCCGCAATTGTCGACCGAAGTCACACACTACGCTATCCCTTAAACCTATCATCTGTTTTATGAAAATACAACTATCCTTGTGGCCCAAACGCACTTCGCGCACGGGCTCCCCGGTCCTTACGTCCCACACTACTAGCGATCCCTGAAAATATACATATCATTGTGGATAATTAGCGAGCGCACATTTCCCTTATCGCACGAAAGGATTTGTGGAGGATGCAATTGAATGCAGGAATGCAGACGGGAGGAAATATCCTGTTTCCCATTTCCTGGGTATTATGATTACGGTTATCAATAATTTTACTGTCGCCGGTATTTCAATAGGGAAACCGCTTTGTAATCCTCCGATTACTGAATGCATAATGCAAGTCCCTGGAATTTCCACGTTATCGGAATGCAGCATCTATGCATATATATATGTATGCAATAAGTAAGATTCGTCGATATTAATAGAAATTGCTTAGATGTACCGGGAATATATTTAACCTCAAGGCGTGGAGGAAATAAGGCAAGGTCGTGGTAGTCGTGAGCGTGCGGAAATAGCGAAATAATTGTCTCTGCTGAGAAACAACAGCGTCGTAAGATATGCACATACCTGATTGCTGGTTATGAGCAGATGATGCGTTAACATGATCAACTGTAAACTGTACGCAGACCTGTGCGCTGGAAGAGCGTGCAGCAAGTGTCCCTGAAAACGTTCCCATACGCACAACTTTTCGTCGGTGCCGATGCTTATCACATAGGACACGGAGCAAGTAATGGCTGCCACGGCGCCGTCGTGGGCCTGTATACTGTACATGCACATCCCTGTAAAAAGGTGAAATTAGTGGGCACACAAAAATGTTGCCTTCTACGGGAGGCTGCGATCAATACTTTCGCGTTCTGTTTAATTCATCGCGAGTAGAAGTAAAGGAAGTACCGGTTAAAAGGTCCCAGACGCACAGGAGGCCATCTTGAGATCCGCTGCCGGAGGTCATCGGGCTCAGCCTGTCGATGAACAGACAGGAAATGGGCCCGCAATGCCCGTGCAACGTGTACAACGGTAACTGATCCTCCAGTCTGCGAATGGACGGGAAGAAATGAGACAACTGAACCATGCGATCAACGAGAGATCAATGGAAAAACGCTTACCTGTACACTTTAAGGGTGTGGTCCTGGCTGCCGGTTAAAACGCGGCCGCCCTCGCTGTCGAGCACCGTTATCGCTTGCTGGTGCGCCTTGTGCGAACCAATTTTCATGCAACGAAGGTCTTCCTCCGACTGCGTGACGTTGTTTATGTCCATCGGCGAGCCGGCGCTTCCAGTTCTAACGTGGGCTAACGCAACAGACGTGTGTAAAGAACTAGTCCGGCGGATAAAACATTCGAGGGTGGAAAGTTCCGCGTTCGTTACCCGGACAACTTACTTCGCCTGTACGAGGTGAAACCCCAATCAATTTGCTGGCCTTCGCTGTAGCTCTCCAACTGCAGAAAGTCGATGGACCCGTTCAATTTCGCGGCGACGACCCTGCTGCCCACGAACTTCACCGCTGAGATACCAAGACCGGAACCGTCATCGAACAAACACTGAAACAGTCGATCGTGTCGTTTGCTTTCCCCGGTAGCTTTCAATCGCCGAACCGGCCCGGACGCTTACCTTGAATTTGCCCGTGGTTCCCTCCCAAAATTCTAAACTTCCATTGGCGCATCCCACGACTATAAGGTTCTCCTGATAGTCCATGCACCATATGGGGGACACTGCGTGGTTAATTCGCACGGTCCTGTCGGCGTTCAACGAGGGAGAACTGTCCGTCAATTGTGCCGGATTCGATCTTCCAGTAGGGACGCACAATTGCTCCGCGCTGTCCGATCTCTGCAACTCGTCTATGGACCTGTTGTGCTCGTCGAACAGGTGCTTGTACCGTTCGCCGAAGTCGAAGCCTTTGTCGCAGCTCTGCTGGGACGGGGCGGCGTGTTTCATGGAAGTGAACTTGATATTTATGGCCGACTTCAAGTCGGGAAGATCGTACGCGTTGTCCAAACTCCTCCTGGCGTTCCTCCTCCTCTCCAAACCGAACTCGTTGATCTGATGATAATCGTGGTCCAACGAGTTCCCCATCGAGTGCCCCTTGCTGTTGTTATTCTGCCCCCTGTGGGCATTGTACAAACCGGGTGAGGATTTTCCGCAATGCACAGCCGAGTAGAATCCAAAGGAGTTGGTGCCCTCCATTTCGCCCCTCGACGGCGGTGAGCCACTCTCGTAATCGGACATCAGCTCGTCCACGTCCTGAACAGCGTGGCTCGCATTCTTCTGCGGGCTACCGAAGAACTGTTTTCTGTCTATGTGAGCCAGCCGCTCGCCGGACGTCGAGTCCCAAACTCCGATGTGCCCGGCAAGACACGTGCTGGCTATGGTGTTGCTGTCCGTGGCGATGCACTCCACTTCCTGCGTGTGCCCCTCCAGAACCAGGGGCAGCGCCTCCAGGACCAACTGCGTGGCCGAGTCGTGGGCCTTTTCCGGCTGGTACCAGCTGGCCCGCCATTCGGCGTAGTTTCTCGAGCAGATGCATCTGTAGAGGACGACCATCGTGTACGCGACGACGATGACGCTGATCAGACAGAGCACCGCCGCCAGAAATATTTCCATGGGACTGGACGGGATGAACGGGGCGTCCGCGTTGAAACCTCTACCCTCCGATCTGGTCGGCAGCTCCATGTCTAGGTGGTGGTAAATCGTTTGCTTTAGCCGGGTGAACAACTATGCTAGCCAAGTTTTTCGACCGTCGCGCGCGTACCTGAGAAATCCAAGGGATCCAGGGCAGCGGTGGCGAGACTCTGCCACTGGAAGTGCTGCACGTCGTTCGGATTGCTGATCTGTTTCGCCAATTGTGGACTGACCGCGTGGGACAGTTTGACGGTGGGTAGCACGGTGATACGACCACCGGCCGCCGAGATGTTGTACATCGAAAGAATGGAAGACCAGTGATACAATGACAAACGATTCCAGGGCGGAAAGTCGACCGGTCTTAATTTATTCAACTCCTCCGTCACGTTGTTGGTTAAGTCATCCTGGTTTGGAAGAAGGTTCGTTAGTAATCCATTGAAACGATCATTAGAAATCCTGTTCGGTTACCTGTTTGTTCAAATGATCCGGGGCTATCGTTGCCGATGGCATCGATATTGGCTTCATGGTGTTCAACTCGACGTAATTATTCAACGGCTGAGATCTGTCTACTGTGTACCCATCGATATCGGACTCTGTCTTCAGCGTGTCGCTCAAGTGTATAACGTGCTCGACGATTCCGGAGTTGTAGATTATCATGCTGATCCATACAACCATCCATACCATAAAGGCGCGTTGAAATATCCTGGTCCTTGCCCAGAAGTGTACCAAACGTAAACGCTTCGGTATCTTTCCTAACGTGAGAGTGTTCTGCGTGTTCGGCGCAATCACGTTCGTCGGGCCATTGGATAAACCGTTCAATCTGGGATGAGACTTTGATCGGAAAATATTCGGCTTTCTGTTCGTTATCGTTGTCGTGAATTGTTGTTTCCGTGCCGTTGGGATATTTGTCAAATGGAACTTCGATGTCTCGTTGGACAACTCGGTCCTTTTAATGTCGATAGCAAGTATCGTCGAGAAGAACACCATTTGCAGGACGAAATCGTTCACCAGCCCTACAATGGCGAATATGCAAAATTCCTGAATGGCCGGCACGAAAGTGAACAGGCCGATCGTCAGAATGGTTACTTCTGTGAGTAGGTTCTTTGTGATAGACCAGCCCTCCTTGGACAGGGCTTGGGCAACGCGTATCTTTACGTCCAGATGGGGCGGTGTGCTCACTACGCTTTTGGTCAACACCAAAACATTTTCCAGCCCTACGATAATCACCAAATATGGGAACACCTCTTTTCCGCTCAGACTTAAAGTTAAGCCAAAAAAAAAGCATACACCCACAGTCATAGACAGCGAACTCATCACTGTAACTGTAGCGCCGAATGCTATTCCGATCTTCGATTTAATCAGTTCGATTTTTCTCACTGAGAAGTACACGTAAAAGAACAGGGCAAAGAACGTCATCATTAGCGGGAAGAAATCGCTGTAGTTGAATTCACCGGGGTAATATATGTGCAACGTTTCCTCCGTTGACGGGTTCGTCGCATTGTCGCTTTCCGTTTGGTGAAGGTGATAGTAGCTCTTCAATCTATTCTGCAATCCTTTCGTGAATCTGCAAGTTCAATTACAATAATGATATCGGTTACGCAGAACTGCAATTCCCCCTGTGTGTCTGTATATTTCGTTACTCACTCAGGATCGTAGTCTTTTAAGTAAATAGTCACGGCGTACTGTAGAATCCTTTGCCTATGTCGAATGGGGTATCGTTTTATTCCAGTCTCTTTGATATTCATCCCGAACATTATCTCTGCCAAACTAATTTTCCCCTTCTGCAGATTCTATAACATGCAATTATTTGATTGTAATTTCTATATTCATGTCACATTTCATCGGATCCTTACCTGATACGAATATATAGTGTTTATAAGATTGGTATCTTGGGCGTAGAGTTCGATACTTCGTTGCCATAAATTCGCGGGGGAAAGGACCAGGCAATTGTACTCCGGCAGAACCTCTGACTTCTTGCCACTCCTCTTTTTAACCGCCTCGATATGCAAGCACACTTCCCCGAGCGTCTTCAATCTGCAAGACACGACAAGGCTCAGAGTCTAGCCCCCCTCGAATGTTAATCCGTGCAACATTGAGACACTTACGTTTCTGGATGCTGGTAATTTTGTATTATTTCTAATAGATTGAAAACCTCGTAAAGCGGACCCCTGAAAGCGTCCATCATTGTCAACTCCTCTGACCATGGTATGACGCCGACCCTTAATACCACTTGTTGCACATAGAACACAGAGTTCTCTGTGTTGTTTTCAGGTACGATAGTATGATTGATTATGGTCCTTGGCGCATTGCCAGGCATCGGCAAATTGACCAACGGATAGCTAAACGGACAAAAGATGAACAAATTGTACTCAGCCGCATCCAACGAGCTGTCGATTCGACAAAGTGCTACTAACCAACATAGCAGTACGATCGATATCGCCAACGAAATAACAGCGACAGGATGAGAGGAGCAAAACAGGCCATGGGCGTAATACAGCCCCGCCACCCTATCCGGCAGACTACGGAACATTTCACCTCAACGCTCTCTCACCGGGCATGACTTATATATCGCACAGATATACGTATCGCTAACATTTGACCTGAGGAACATTAGAAAAGGGGCATCGGCGTTAGGGTAATACAAAACTCGAGGACGGCTATTACGGTTATCGCGATGGACCGTACACGGGTAAACAATAAATATTCTAAATTTGTACGAAACGAAAGCTGTAAAAACACATTGGCAACACAGAGATATCCGTGCGCGTCGTGAAAATATTTACGCGCAGATATTACGAAAAAAAGGCGAAGAAACCGTCCACGTGTTTTTCTCGCGTTATCAATGACGTTACGCAATTGACGTATAGTTCAATTTACATATGATACGTGCATGCATCGGAGTCGTCGGACGGCTCGTTCGCAGGCGTTCCGCGCGATATTGAAAACGTAAATATGTAACAAATGAGGCATAATTCTTGTGCTCGCGTCGAATAAACGGGCAAGCAACGGGGAGAAATGAGAAATGAAAATAACGAGCTCGACGATGAGTGGGTTGCACGCCGCGACGTGCAATTAGACCGTCGCAACATTACTTACGCACACACGAGCAGCACAACTAATTATATCATTTCTCTGGGTCCAGATTCCGCGCTTCGGCTTTACATCTCGGTGGCCAGTAATCGTAAGCGCGGCGCAACAAGTGAAACAACAATCCTCTCTCACACTGACCTACAGCCACCGTTAAAAGGCCATCGTCACGGGTCCTCATCTAGCATCGTAAATAGCATGGAGGAATAATTTCGACGCGAAGCACCGAGTAAATTAATTCTCACGCAACGCGACACGCACAAACACACACACACGCACAGCCCGTGCAGAGCCAGAGACAGACAATATGCAAATCGTTCGGCACGCGCGTTCCCAACAAGATCGAATTAAGGTTAAAAACAGCGGCAACGACGGGACGAGACACGCACTGCTACGTCGCACGACTCAGTTCGATTTCTAGGTTATGCACGACCGTCCGTTCCGCGCGTTCAACGCGTTGATAATACTGGAATTGATCTCGCGGCACGACGGCGTAGAAAGCGCAGATTACGCACACGTGCTCCACGCTGATCGCGCGTCATTCCCCGTACAAAACGGTTTAACAGCGGAGCGGGGCGAAACGCGCCGACCGTCGACGGACGGCGGTCGTGATACGACTTCGTGGACGACTGCCGCGGGTATGCGAACCCGATGGGAACATACGGGTTGACCGGCGTGCGTGCGAATTCCTCGAGTGGACTGGCCGGTTTCAATTTGTCTCGCGTACATCGACGCCGCACGTAGTGCTAATTTATTTTTAAACGGTTCGGCCGAGCCTCCGTCTCGCGACCAATCGCCGGTGCATTGATGTTGTGCAGCGCGATGATGTACTTACGTGCTAATGTGTGTGTGCGTGCGGTAACCCCTTCCGTCGCATTTCTGCGCCCACCCACGTGCCACGGAATTTCAAGCACCCATCGGAACGACGCCGCTCGGCTGATATTTATTGAAGAACCTGGGCGTCGTTTACGCTGGCACGGGTACCGAGGCCAATTTTCCTCCTGCCTGCGGATATTTCTTTAGAAATTCTAAGCAAATAATGCGCGCGATCGCGGGTCGGCTTTTTTATTTTGGAATCATAGAAATGATGGATGCATTTGCCTGGTAACAAGTTTGGGCCGTGTTTAGGAATAATATTACTGACTGGTCCGTTTAGTTTTCTATCTATTTGATGCCGGAAAGAAATGAAAACGAGGTAGAACCGAAAGGGTGTCGCGCGCGAATTTTTGAATTTGGTTCCCGTTTGAAAAATGGCGGGCGAGAGGGCGCTCTCTACCTCCGGCCATTGCGAGCGAACAGCTCTGACGCTTTGTTTGAAGTTTCATTTTAATTGTGAGAATTGTGTGAAAAAGTGGTTCGTTCGTTAGCGAGAATGTCCTTCGACGAGAGATTGAAGCTTCCCCGCTTATTCCTGCAGGTTTGTTCAATGTGTCAATTAATAGTTCTCGTGTATCGAACGATTGTCGTTGCGCGTGGACAGAGCGCCATATGGTTGCTTTGCATTTCGAATTCGCCGATCTCGCATTTCACATTCTAAATTGTCTCGACAGGTTTCATACGATCATTGGGATGATTCGACGAAGCAAAAAATAAGCGACAGAACAAATTGGCTGACAGACAGCGACCAGTTGAAGTAATTGTCGTAAGATTCGCTACTTTGGTGAGTGCATTTTATTTGTCTTCTCTCTTGCACGCATACGAATGAAGAACGCATGCGCACTTGTGGTATTATTATTTTCACGTAATAAATGTATGAAATATTTTCGTGTACTTGCACATTCTCGCGGTGACGCTTTTACTGCAATTTCGCGAAATAATTTATGTACCGTATTAATTGTTCGTACGGTAACGGTATTTATCCGCCATTTTGCAAACATGTTTTTTGCATTAAAAAATGGAGGATGGCATTCTTTGAAAATTCCACTGTCACGCGAAACTCCGCAGCGTCGTTTAAATACAAAAATACGCTGGAATTTTGTGTCAGTGGCGTAAAAATCAATTGCGACAATATCTTTTCCCTTCACACTGAATTTGTGGCAAATCTGATTTCATTAATAATTGAAATGGAGGAAATTTCGCTCGTTATTTTAATCCCCGATGTTTCACGCGAATGCAATCAATTGATCGTAATTTTCTGCAAATGAGATGCAATTGCGCAGCACCGGAAATAACATTTTTTATCTAACTTCAATTGGTGTTTCAGTTGCAACATTTCACTTCCATAGAATTTCTTATTTCATAAGGTTTCCGCAAAATCGATATTCGCGAAAACTGTTTTTAACATTGTTCCACGATTCCACGATCACGTTCACCAGGAATGACGTCATTATTCCAAATTATTCGAGGCAGGCACTATCAGGAAAACTTCGTGGAACGGGTGAACATCGAACAAACACAGTCGATATTGCTAAAATAAAAGTGCGCACAGCCGAGAAGTGTCGTCACTTTGCGACGCGAATAATAGTCGGTTAAAAAATGAATCGTTCGCAACTCGAAACAGGACACTTCGATCGGTCAGTCCTTTGCAGCGATAGGTAATCGTGGACATGAAAATTCGTCGAGAGATTTATCCGGTTCAATGTCTCCTCTCGATCCGGCGCTATCAATATCGAATTAGATAACGCAGCAACGGCGGCTGTTAATTTTCCACAAGTCTCCCCGCCCTGTCATGAAATGTCAACGTTTGATTTTTCCTGTCGTTGACTCGTCGCCGCGACCTTGCAGAAAATTATCGCGCTCGAAAGTAATCGATGCAACTCCGCCTAAGAAAACTTTGTCTCTCGTGGACAAACTCACGCGTCCCGTAGTCCAAATTCACAAACATTAGTCGATTATTGCTGCGAATGGAAGGAAGCCGCAAATAATTCATGCTTCCATACGTTCCCCTTCTTTCAATTTCACAAACACTCAACGGCGCGCTCGAAATTTTTCCATTCGTTTTTAAAGAAGATTTTCTATATTTCTGTATTCTATATTCTACGTATTAAATTTCTATATTATTGTTCGGATAATCTGTTTTCATTTCAGCGAATAAAGGTAGGACATTTGATCTAATATTATTATTATTATTATTGCTACCATTATTCATGATGTATGCACAGTATTTTATTTCGGCGTTCCATGGTGGAACACAGAAATATAAACAGTTAAAAGAAGGAAACGCAGCGAAATTAATCTCAATTGTTGAATTTCCTTTCGAACAAAATCGACCCGCAACAATTGCCTGTACGCAGCTCCTCTGTTCCCCCTCGTTTCACTTCACGGAAAATTTTTCCGTTGCGACAGATCTCATGGGAATCGGTCCGGCAGTAAACCGAGGGAACCCTCGAGTGGGAAGGTTATCTCGCCGCTCCTCGCCGTTGTTAGATTAGAAATTTCGCGCGTCACGTGTGCACCTCGTGCATCGAATAATTTCCCAATATTTTATTGTCCGCGGCGGGGAACGGAGCGACACCGCGGGGCCTCGAGTCGCGTGACAATCATTCTAATGTTCGTTCCACGAAGAGGGAACTTTTTTTTTCTCCCTCGTCGAGAGGAAAAAAGATCTTCGCGGAACACCGTCCGCGGTGATCGTTTGAGCCCGGCCACGGCGCCGCAGCTTTCCGCGAAGAAACTTTCCCAAGGTGTCGCAATCGACGTACGTCCACGCGGAATCGCGATATGAATATTCATCGCCGAACGACGAGCAGGAATTAATTATCGCATCGACGAAACCGTGCGAAGCGGTGTCCAGCTTTTGTCCCCCGTCCCGTTTTCCAACGCGTTTCGATCTTGTCCGGGCGGCGATAATAAATTGAACAGACTTGAAACGAATATTCGGGTCCTCGAACAGTTACGCCAATATACGTCTTAATGTCTCGTTTTCTAAACGAGAAGCTTCGAGTTTTCCTTTTACCACGTTTACATGAAACGATTTAGCATTCCCCTTGAATTCCCCTTTCGCTGATAATTAACGAAATCTCACTGCGATCGCCGAATGATAGTCGAATTTCAAACGTCGCACATTGGTGCAAAATCCCCAAAACGTGGCAAAAATTCGTTTTTTATGGAAACGATATTTTAACAAATTTTTACGGCAATATTAAAATACATCGTTCGTAGATCATAATACAACTTGAAACGAGAAACTGACATTAAAAACAACTGCGATATATGTTATTTAAGAAAAATTTGTTTTCTCAATTCCTGTTGTTTTTGAGTATAATCCTTGATTTTTTTAACTTTTATCATATAGATATTTTTCAACACGATAACTACTTTAATTTAAATTACAAAATTTAAAGAAAATATTAAGTTGAAAGCCAATTATTAATTTTTTTGTTTATAACAAAAGTCCCACGAGATCCCGCAAAAATTTTTTTTTTGTTTAAAACTAGACGTCAATACGAACATTCTAGTCTAAAAAGCTCCTGCAACTTTTTGCAACTTTACTAGAAATAAGGTCACAAAGGTAATGAAAAACGTGATTCTATTCAGTGCAAAATCCCCAAAACGCGGCAGAAATTCAAAATATTATTTTATTATTTTTATTATTTACTTAGTTGTTTTGTTACTTGTCATCTGGTTCTTCAAAAAACTGAAGGTCATCATTCGGATATTGCTTTAATTTTCTTGGTTTCAACATTCTTAAGCTCGATATATAGGGGTCCGAAGAAATCAGAAGTCCATGAAACACGTCTTCCAGATTTTGTAAACGAGAAAATTTTCTGGAGTTGAATTCCCTTAACATTTTAGTCCAGTTTATATACCTAACAGGGTCGATACTTATGGCATAAACTTCCAGCGTTATTTTGGAGGATTTGCTGCTTATTTTAATAGAATCGCGTTGTTAATTACCTTTGTGACCTTATTTTTAGTAAAGTTGCAAAAAGTTGCAGGAGTTTTTTTAGACTAGAATGTTCGTATTGACGTTTAGATTTAAACAACAAAAAAATTTTTGCGGGATCTCGAGGGACTTTTGTTAAAAACAAAAAAATTAATAATTGGCTTTCAACTTAATATTTTGTTAAAATTTTTTAATTTAAACTAAAGTACTCATCGCGTTGAAAAATGTCTATATGATAAAAGTTAAGAAACACAATTATTCCATAAAAAACGAATTTTTGCCACGTTTTGGGGATTTTGCACCACTGTGCGTCGCCGCGCATCGATTGCCGCGTTCCCCTCGGTTTCCCCAAATTGTCGCTCGTGCGATTCCTTTTTACGGATCACGAATACGAGTTTCGTCGTCGTAGCGATTCGATTGTTATCTCAACAAGAGCAAAGGGTGTTTCCTTATGTTTTCGCGAGGGTACATATTTGACCGCGCGATCGTGCGATTCTCCATTGACGAACGGGCGGAAATTTTCCGCTCGACGACCGGCGAAAGTTGCTCAAAAAACGGCGGCGCGAGTTCGAACAGTTTCGACTTTCGATCACGGTTCAATCTTCAATTTCCGTTCATTCGCGGAATTGCGTTTCATTTGCCCCGTCGCGGATCAATCGACAGACATTTACGATCGCAGGATCGTTATTTAATAGCGTTGTTAAAATGGAAGAATGCAAACATCGAGCGGCGCGAAATTTTCGTCCGCCCTTTTGGGCGTGCAGCTCTTGTGCACGATCCATTCAGCGAACCGTTTGATGTCGGATTACCATCGCATTGCTAGCCGGTGTCCATCGCGGCCACGCCATTATCCCGTTGATTGACGTATCTAATTGCATCAATTGCGCAACAAATGGAAATTAGGCGGCTGTGAAATGGTCAATGCCGTGCCGGGGTCAAACGTCTGCGCGAATACACGCGTCGCCGGAAAAACCGTGTTTGGAAATCGCGCTATTTTCGTGTACCGGGTATCTCGTTTACTATCCGTTATTTGTTGCGATTATTATCGTTAATATCTCCCGGCGAATCAACGAGCCTAGGAATTCTTCGTTTATCGCAACTAATTTGCAATTAGTTATTTTTCCCGGCTTCTCGTTTGTTTCATTTTGTTCACCGTCGAATGAAATGTTTACACTTGCGAAGAGTGAAAGAATTCACGGTCGAAATTGTTCGATATTATATATCCTCGAGAGAGATAAACGTTGCGGTAAACAGTATTGTTTATTGGAAAGCTCAGTCCCGATGTTAACGATTTCGATGATCGATTAAAATGTATTTTAATTGCTGTCGTAATGTTTTTGTTTTCGTTCGCATACAAATTATCTGAGTGACACGCCGATGAACGAGGAAACAGTTGTCTTATCTTTGTTTCGGATTAGATTGACCCAATTTTTTGTTGCTTTTACGATAAACGGGCCAAAGATCGTTCCATTCGGTTTACCACAATTTGTTTGTTACACCGAAAGAGTGGTTATTGAAAAAGATTTTTGTGAATTTTTTGAACGTTCTCTTCAATCAATCGTAATCGGCACTATCTTGAGGAATTTTCCAAATTATGACCATTCGATAATTTGTTATTTGACGTACTATGAGTGTACGACGCACGATTACGTTATTCGCAACGTGAAATTCTTCGAAACACTGATAATCGTACAGTCATCGTACGCGTCACAGCGTCGAGCTGACAATTTTTTGCCGGAAAATCGTAAACTGTTGTGCTATTAAACTACGACAGAGGTTCACGGATATAGTTGCATCGCAGAATCGCAAAACGGCGCAGTTTTATTTTTGTATTATGTCGAATTATATCGATACCCCCTCGAACAATAAATCAATATTTACTTCGTACGGTCGTAACACTTATCGACGAACGTTCTTCTATTTACATATCGTACGCGTCTTTCTAATTTCCACGTTCCATTGTTACTTTATTTATCACGCCTGATAATATTCAGATTTTTCCGAATCGACGTTTCGACAAATTGTCGCGTCGCGACCTCCTTGTCAATTTTTTTAATTTATGCCGTGCGGTGTCCAAAGTTTAACGACAATTGTTGCAAATGACTCGTCCCAAATTTCTACAAAACGTTGCGGAAGCGATGCTCTCGCAACAACACGCTCAATCTTTGCCCGAGCAGAGCAATGTGTTTCTGGTTTTCGTTTAAGGAAATGTCATTTTTTTTTCTGGAATATTCAACCGCCGACTGTGGCCTTTGTCTCGTCATTTGTGCGATTTCTCGTTACACGATTTGCGCGATACCGCGGTTAATAATGCAGTCCGGCTAACGGGCTCGTTGATAAGCTTTGGTTCACCGTGTCTCCTACAGAAGGCACCAGTTACCGACACACAGGGATTAATCATTCGAGCGGAGATCAATTCATTTCTGAGCTGATAAATCGATTTGCGAAGTTCGAACGACGATGAAAATATTTCCGACGACCAGTCGATTATTTCTTTTATTCCTTTTAGATGAAAAATACTGCATGTACAATGCAAGCACAATTTAATCGCACTGCTTTGATTTGTTCGCGCGATAAAAATGGTTCAGAATGATTCGAATTTAGTTGAATCAAGCGCGCAGCGTTACAAATTCGACGTCGACGCGTTTTACTGCGGCGCAAGTAGTATGTCCTCGCCATAGCACGGCCTATTCGTTGCTTATGGCGCCATGGCGGGCCTGACCATAGACTCGTTCTACTGGCGCAAGTAGAATTCTCCAATCATTAATATCTCGTCCGATAAACGTGTGACATTCACGATTCCAATTAATTCGAGTTAAAAGTTGTTGTTGTGACAATCGACTGCGTACAATTTTTATTACCATTCTTGCGTTCGATGCTCGATTGAATTGTCCGATAAATGAAACGAGAAACAGCTGTGAATTCAGGTATTTTATTTAAACAACACGCAGCTCCAGTTGGCAACTTCTCCCACCATGATAATCCACTATTTCCGAATACGGAAATCTATCGACGCGACCCGTGGTAATTTTATTTCCACGTCGGTAAGCAAGGGACGAGGGTAGGTTTTCGTGGACCACTGCCGTCTCGAGCGCCACCCTTGATTAATCGGTTCCGACGTTCGAAAATATATACACGGGCTCGTTGACTCCCCTGAAACACAATTTTGTAATTTCACGTCATGAAAAATGTCGATCGAATCCCCATCCAAGATATTATTCCCGCATACGTGGACCTACATATTTACTGCGCAACGAGGAGTTTTACTTTTTTTTCAAACAAAACGTATTCCCGACTGTCCGAGTGTCGTCACGCGTCTTCAATTTCAAACGCAGGACTGCCCTCGCGATTAGGATTAGGTGAACGATTAGGTTGACGGCGCCCCCCCCCCCCCCCCCCCCGTGTTAAAACCATTTCCCCATCTCGCGTTCTCAACAACCTTCAAATTATTCCCGTGCCATTTGCTTTCTCCACGCTCGTATCTCCATCTCGTTAACAATTCGCGGCCCGGCGAAACGTTTGCTAGCGTCGCGTCGTTCGGAATGATTTCGGGAAGTGCAAACGAGAAATCGGGGGAAGGGTGGGGGGACGATCGTAAAGGTAGACACGATCGAGACTCACTAATTGAACGTCTGAATCTCGCGGCATACGTTTTGGGCGTCGCGTCTGTATCCGGGCGCGCAGTTCCTGAACGGCGACGTGATAATGTTGTGCTGGGCGGTCCTCGGTATCGAATACGTTGACGACGACGGCGTTGTTGACGGCGGCATCGTTTGTTGCACCGTGGCGGCGATCATCGCCGTTACAGACGTCAGCAGCAACAAGTGTTCGAGGTGGCCCTTCATCGCTCGCGACGGACGTGACGCGGATCGGGTCGGATTGGAATCGCTTGGTTCGGCTCGTTGCCCGAGCTCGTCGAGCAAACTGATCGAATCGAACGAACGTATCGTCCTTCGCGACCGTGCGAAACCGGTCGGACTGGTTTCTTTCTCGCGATTGTCCGTGGGATCGCGTTATTTATAGCCGCGTGATGTGCACGCGGAAGGACTGTCTGTCCCACGAGGACCTTGGCTGGTTTTGTTGTTGTCCGTTCGAGCCAGCCTTGCGAACGTTGATTCGTGTATGTGACGACGTTTCTGAGACGAGTGCCGGCAATCTTCGTTTTATCATTCCGTTTGTTTGGTAATGGAGCGTTCGCGTTCTGTTTTGCGAAGGGATCTCTTTGAGGTGTGTTCGTCCGCCTTGGGGCAAGATGTTATCAACGCGTGGAGCAACGCGGTGTCCGAGTTCCCTTAAAAAAAACTCATAAAACGCCAAAAGTTCTGGCAAAATCAATCCACAGGGGCCGTGTGGCGAGAGTTGCGGCAGAAAGTTTACCGCGCGAAACGGAAATTATAATAGCAGAATTTTGCTATTATTAGATTAAGAAATTCATCGCCGAGACGTTGCCCGAGCGTTAGCATGAAATGAACCTCTCCGTAATAATTATTCGCCAGCCCCCGTGAAAAGTACGTTTCATTACGCTCGCGAGTTTTGTCGGACAGAGACAAGGAGAGCATCGAAGTGAAACGACGACAACGCGCTGTCGCTTTAAAAGGGTGCATCGAGTGCATCGAGCCTCTCGAAAATAATACCGCGGCATTCGGTTCGCCAATTATAATAATGGCGTGCCGGCACGCGTAACGCAGCCGATCGCGAACCCGTCACGGGCTTGATCCTGACGAAATCAGCCGGCCAGGGCATGCGCGGGACCGCGGGGTTCCGTCGGCCCACGGGGGTTGTCGAGTTTCAACCCTCAGTCTGGCGCCGCGTGCGAGCGCGAGTCGTGCACGCCGTCCTCACGCTCGCGAACGCTCCGAACACCCTCGAGAACGCGTCCGATCGTACGCCGGAAACGATGTGCCGCGCGCGGAGCGGGCAGATCCCGTCGCGATCGAACGATCCAACGGGAAACGATGGAATCGTGAAGCGAACCGTCTCGTTCGTCGAGCTTCTCCCCGAGAAATGGACAGCTCTCTGAAGAATCGTCGACCGCGCATTATCCAACGGAGTCGTCCGACGGCCGCTCGTTAAATGGTACGGACAAGCGTCGATCGTTCGTTAGCCATTGTTGCTGAGCGACGCTCGATCATGTGACGAAACCCGGGCGAAGCCTGAACAGCGTAACGAAATGTCGCGCCACGTGTCCGCGACGAGGATGCCCAATCGAGCGGAGGCATCAACGACCTGATGACGCGGCTTGCATCCCATGGACGCGCGCACACTGACCTAAGATGAGCGCCCGACGTCTCTGGCACGTCATCGTGGTCACGTGCTGGCTGTGGCCGGGCCTGGCCAGCCTCTCCGGCCAGGAGGAAATGCAGATCGAGAGGCCCAAGGAACTGTTGCGTCACCAGCAGACCCGTCGGCCGTCGTTCATCGAACGCAGGCTGGCCGACAGGCCGGAGTTGCGCGAGGTCCACGGGCCCACGATTGGCCCGAACGATCGCGACGATCGAAGGGACAAATTGGAGACCGCCATCGAGAGGCCGGCCACCCAGATCAGGCACAGCCGATCCAGGAGCCACCTTACGAGACAGGCGAGGCTGGACGACGGGGATACCTCGTACGCGCCCGGCGGGACCGGCGAGACTGGCCGTCAGGTGGACAACAACGTGCCGCGGATCGAAGGGGTCCACGAATTGGACGGGTCCGGGGCCAAGGTTTCGGCGTCCAACGCGATCACCGGGCAGGACCTTAGATCCTCGGGGACCATCGACGAACGGTCCACGGTGGACCTGGACAAACTGCTGACCAGACTATCGGAGGCCGGTTCCGATCGTAGGAAGGACGGCAAGGTCCGTCACAGGGGCGACTCGTTGAACAAGCTGAGGAAAGTGTTCGCGAGGAACAGGTCCAGAGTTCTGGGCAACAGAACGGCCGCGAACTCGACGGCGGTGTACGGGCACGTGGTCCACGGGGCGCCCTACGGCGACCGGACGGACCTGGACGACGTGGAAATGGCGATCCTCGAGGAGTACGACGTGTACGACAGCGAGATCGGCGGGAACAGTTCCGAGCGCGAGGACTACGACGACTACGAGAAGTCCGGCGTTCAGGGCAAGCCGAACAAGGAGCCCGTCCACGTCGACATCGTCACCAGGTTCCTCCGGATCATCGAGAATCAGCATCTCCTCGGCGAGAACTGCACCGCCGGCACCGATCTCAATTTGGGCGAGGGCATCGTCGATCAGTACGCCCAGGAGAGGTTCCGTCTTGAGGCGAACCTGGCGGTCAACAGGGCCAATATGCTCACCAGGCTGTGGAAGTACGCGCCCGAGGTAATGCTGTCCTCCGAGTACCTGCTGCACGCCAGCATCCTGTCCATGGTCGAGTTCGACGAGGACATCTTCGCCGCCGGGAACTGCTACGACAAGCTGCAGTACAGGGACCGCTGGCTCTACTGCCCGTTCGCCCATCGGCTCCAGGATCAGGACGGCGTGCTCGTGAAGGACCTGGCCATCGAGTACAAGTACCTGAGCAACAGCAGCGAGTGGTTCTACATCGCCAGGAAGAACGCCGAGAAGGTGATCGCCAACAACGATCAGTTCAGTCGCGGTAAGTTGGCGGACTTGTTTGTCCGCCCGTTGCTAAAGTAAATTCGAACCTCGAGCCTTTTTCCCAGCCGCGACGGTACATGGACGTGTCGCCAGCGAAACCGTGAAACATCTACGTCGTTCACGGATCTCCGTGAGCTTTGAATTTCACCGCCGCCTCCGTCCACCAGTTCAACTCCTATTTAGCGTTCTTTGGCCGCAGTTGCTTTGTTTATTCCGGACAGTTCTATTCGGCATGATATTGCAGCAGCGAAAAGAACGTTGGACAGGCGAGATAAGTAGAATGAGATTAGCTACGGTCAGACGGTGGATACCGTAACACAAACGGGTCATGGGGTCTATTATTGGCCACTTAGCGGGTGAAAAGTAATAAATGACACGCTCCACATCGCCGGAAAACTGGCGCGGACCCTTCCATCAATCTCCCACGGTGAAAACGGGCAAACGGAACGAATACGCTGGGTCAGCTGTTGTTCGGAACCAACGGATCGCGGGTGCCGCTACTCGGATGAAAGAAAAGAAAACACTGCACCGTTCTCGTCGGGGCGTGGAATTATTATTTTTTTTTGTTACGTCAATTATCTGTCGCGTGGCAATATGAGATTAAAGCGATAGGGTGGTTTCTTTCTTGTTTTCTATTTCTCGACAAATACCGGGGCAGCCCTTTTTCCTGGTAACGGTGACTTAATTTCGCGCCCAGGCAGGCCATCTCCATTCGCGGATATTGAAAACGTCGGTATCCCCGGGGGCGTAAAGAGCTGACCCAGATTTTAATGGAAGCCCGGCGTCCAGATTACTTCCGCTTCCCGTATGGGCCACTTCATTGTCCGTCGAAATTGAATGATCGCGCGGCGGGGAAAAAGAAATATACAGGATGGGAATCATTTCGCCGCGATTTCCGTTGCCCGACAATCCAGAGGAAATTCTCCTCGAGCGGCCCCCTCCACCACTGTCCGGGCTCCATTTGTTGCCCCGCTTTCATCCCCCGGAGCCATTCATCTCCATAAAATTCGCAACGGTTCTTCTTCTCCTTTCTCGCGTGTTTAGGCCGGGTCGACCGCTTGATCATTAGCGACCTAGTTCGACCCGTGTTTCCATTATCCTGCCGTCGATTTCGAGGAACAGCTGGCCTGTGGGTTTTTCTTAGCGGGGGGAGGGTGCGAATTATTTGGGCTCTCTACGCAGGCACTATTCTCCGGGGCTGTACAATCTTTGAATACCTTTCGCCGATCAATTTTCCGACGCTGTCGCCATTCAGTATTAATTCCTCCGCGCGGTATTCTATTTACATTTCTCGTCGGCCTGTTTTATTTGTTACACCGCCGACCCAACCACTTTTCATTCCCGAATAATCCCACCTCGGCCGACGATGGCCACGGTTATAAATGTGTCACCTTATATTAGATCGTTTGCACGGCCCAGCGCATTTGTTAACAACCCGGGTGCAATTAAAACGAGCGTTTAATTATTCGCCGGAACGGGAGCGCTAAACAGTTTTGAATTGAAATTATATTTGGCGGAAGTGATCACGGTTTTCACGGAACCCTCCAATTAAATCCTTCGAATTACACGTCGATGATTTCGTGACCGTGGAAATTCGCGCGATTTTAATCGCTGCCGGATAAACAGGATTTTCGTTCCGGGCAACGATCGCAATTTTTCTCAACGCTCCATCGAGAAATAGGAATAACTTCTTGGCGAGGTGAACGAAAAATATGTATAACCCCTTCGACAGAATAGAGTTTCAATTAATCGAAAACCTAACCTCAACTTGCGATTCGCCGGCTATCCATGCCCAGAAGAAAATTCGCCCCGCAAACACACCACTCGGCCAGAACCAATTGTTTCCCCGAGAAGCCTCCCTTTCTGCCCCTTCGGAGCAGCTGAACGCAATATCAATAGACAAGTCCGATGGGAGAACTCCAGGGAACTCTATAACGAGACGAGTTCGAGCGTTTCTGTAAACATCTTGGACAAACACGGGCCAACAGGCACGAACACTCCGCCCAGGCCGCGTTTGAACGTCCAACAGTGGAGGATGGAAAGAAAGCCAACCGGCCTCACGAAATTCGAACGGAACCCTGGAACACAAACCACCTAGGAGCATCGCAGACCGAATACCTGGTCGCTGTTTACGCGATCCGAGTGTTTTCGTTGCGTGACAAAAAAGGGCTCCTTTTCCCTGCAACCGTACGATTTTCCCGGGTATCATTGCAGCCGGGAGCATAATTATCGGCGGCGGTCAGAGTAATTGGTCGGCTTCGACGGGGAACTTGATTGGAGTTCTGGGATCGAACACGAGGCGTAGAAAACTTCAAAGGAATATCACCACGGACGAGTGTATATAGCGGCCCGTAAAGACAGTGGATCGAATTAATTGAGAATTCGCGATTTAATTGATTCGTTTGAAAAAGAGAAAAAGAAAGGAAATATCCACCGGATGTTCCTGCGAAATCGGTGAAGTGCCCCGCGAACGTCTACGAAGTAATTGCGTTTACCGGCGAACTATTTCGTTCCGGTTAAACAAAATGTTTTAATTGAGTTTCGAAGACGCCGGCGCGCCAATTAACGAACGTACGGAAAAACCATTAGACCGTAACGAGCGGGTACGTGTTAATGCGACGCAGAACACGTAAGCGCGGATAGATAGTATCGCGCCGTTGTCCTGACGGTCGCCGGGCCCGGGGAGTTGTTCGCGGAAAGGAGAAAAAGAGAAGCGACAAAAAAATACGGGTGAGTTCGCTAATTGTGTCCCAATGGTCCGATTAATTGGCCTCGTTATCGTCGACCCGCAGCCCTGATACACCGATAATCACGTGGGCAGAGCGACGGGAAGTAGCCAGCATTTCCGAACCCAGAACCCGGTACGACAAATAAAAAGAGGTAACCTGTAATAAAATGGATGGAGGAACCCAATGCCGTCGTGAAATATCGAACACGGATAAACCGGCGTGGCCAAAGTAACGGGATAAGAACGACCGAAGATACGAAACGAGACGTTGTACCTCGATTTAACCACGTTAGGCCGATTATGGCGGCCTCCTTCGACCCCATTTGGTAACTCGATTTGAACCTAACCTTTTGTTTCATCTGCGACTAGTAGCGTGTAATACAATATCGGGCTGGGAGAATCAATTTCGTTCAACAAAACCGTCGAACCTTTCCCGTTTGTTTATCGTTTGCGTTAGTCCCGGGGCTGGTTAGATTCCTGACGATAATACTAGGGACACCGGAAGAAAAGAGCGCTAGGGAGAATCGAGCCGTCCTCTGTTTTTTCACTAGGAGGTCTACGCGTCGCTGTGCATGCTATTGCAACGGCCCCTCGACGCTCGTGGATCCACCATGGCGTGAAATATTCGTAAGTGTCAGGATCGAAGGGACGTCGGACGTTTCGTTCCAAAATACGCCACGGCGATTGGAAATAGGCGGCGAACAGATCACCGACGGATATATCGATTTAGAGGAATCAAATATTTAACGGTTATAACTTTCCGCGGAGTGCAATATTTGCCTTACACGCCAACGTATTAATTTTAAAATATCATCCCACAGCTAGGGAAAAATCGCGTGCACCGCGGTACTTTAATTTTCCTCCTGGATATCCCCGGACCGTTCGCGCCGAGATATTTCCTGCTTTCATTATTATTATCATTATTTTCTCGCCGTCGCAATATGAAATCCTGCAGAACCCGAGATTCATTCTGAATTATATTAAAATATGTATATACAGATATATACTAACGTCATGCTATGAAAAATAAGTTCCAAGCCAAAGCTATACTTTCTCGTCGGATAGATCGCCATCTGGGCGTATAACAGGCCAGGACGGAAACAAACGTTTCTAGCCGTTCAATCGAATCAATCCGCGTTCATCGAGCGTACCAAGTAACCCAGTGAACTCGCGTCCGCGTTTTCCTTTACCACTTTCGCCGACTTTTCACGGTGCTTTAGCCTCCGAAGTGAACGGAGCTCGCGTTCCACTTGGGCCGGGATCGATTCGGTCGCGTCGCGAAACCGACGGCGATTCATCACCCGCTTCATAGGGGAATTACTTGTCCCCATTGAAAGCGCAGCCTTCTCCCGTGGACTGTACGGCCGCGGGCGCGTATTATTCACGTTGAGTGTCGCCGAACGTTCCTCAATAGGGAACTTTTCAGCCGGCCGTTCCATCATTAGTTCGCCAGATCGCCACCGCGCGCGAAAAACCCGGTCCCGATATCCATTTGCACAGACGGGGGAATCGGTGGTTCCCCTAGGCGTTCCAAAGCGGACGATGTTTAGAGTCGGTCAACTGTTTGTCTCGCAAGTTTTGTCTCAATGTTATGTTGTTACTGTTGCCAGAAGTTTATTAATGTTGCGTATTTATCGACGTTACCGCGACATCTTCGTTCGCGAGAACAGCACGCCTTTTACGAAGCAGTTAATTACGTGGAATCCAGCTTGCGCCGGGTGGAAAATTCATTTCGATGACGTTGACGCGGAGGCAAAGAGGGAACGGTTAATTGTTATTTCTCCTGCAGGCGTTTACCCGCTTCAATCTTGACACTAAATGGGTCCTGCTGAAATGTCTCGCGAGTCGCGAAATTTTTCCAACGCCGGAAACGATTACGCATACTCCATTCGCGATCTTTCCGTAAGCTCCGGGTCGTTGAAGGAATTTTGAAAAATTCAGTGGTTCGTGTAAACATCGTGGTACGCGGGGTTTTCACTGAAATCAACGAAATACCTGGTGCAACAGCCAGTCGGATAATTGAATTCTCCGCCGTAACGGCGTTCCCAGTTTGCCAGAAACACACGGAATATCGGAATTAGCTGACGTTCGCATGCATCGTTATACTTAGCCACCGATAATTATCGAAATTGATTTCCTTGACACGCTAATGACTCGAAGAAAGTGGATATTTACTTCGAAGGTTGTTCGTTCATAGAAAACGTGATCCATTAAATGTCAGGGGGGCTATTTATAGTCGAAACGCTCTTCGAAAATCAATTATGAGATGCGCCATAATTGTGGCATTCAATAGTTCGTTTCAATTTCATTCCAAAAATTATTCTCGTGCAATTTTCAGAATCTCTTGCCTATCAACTTAACTGCCATTTCATTCGTACGTTTATTTATTTATTGCTTCGAACGAAGTGCTCGAAGCTTCCACGAAGAATTCGATTCCTTCAATGAATCTACTTGCGAGGTAAGAAAGATTCTTGCATTTCCATTACATTTTCCGGTGTCGCCTCTCGGCACTCAGCGGGGGAAAATTAGCCGGAAGTTCGCCAATTAACGATTCGTTGATATCGAGCGCGAGCAAGAACTCTTCTCGCTTGAGAACTTCGCTACGAATAATAGTATCTGACAAATAGATACGAAGGTTACTCGAGTCGCTGGTAAAAGGGTACTCATCGCACGAACATTCCCCATCTTCGAGTCTCGTCATTAATATCACCGGTCGATGTCTATCGTCCGTTGAACATTTTCTTCCTTTCCCATCCTTCCACGACGAATCCAGCCCCATGACACAGAAAATCACGCTGTAATTTACGAGCGATTCGATCATCGTCCCGTGGTCCTACCCGAGGCTGACTCATCATATGAAACAGCCATCAGCTGGCAAAACGGGCGTTCGACCATCCGAATAACCAAGTGAGATCCAGCAATCTTATTTGAAGAGCCGGCAAGTTGCAACATTTAAGACACGTGTTCCCAGTCCCGGTGTCGGATAAAGGCGTTCGAGTCCGATAGAGCAGTCATCGATTTCCCGGTTCCTCGAAGGACGGGTCGAGAAATATCGATTGTCCCCGGGTGGAAACGTAGTTCCAGCGAAGTTAGCGTTGTTTCGATTCGCCGGTTCGACGAAATAACAACTCGAATTGCATAATCGTGGCCCTAAGTAATTAGGTCAATTGTGCGTTGCATAATCCAGCCGGGCTATAAACAATGGTGATCGCTGGTGGACTTGTAGAGGAGGCTATCGATGAACCGTCCGGAGAGAAAGGCCACCGTGGCAATAAACCGTCTAAACAAGGGTCGGATTGGCTGGAATGCACGGGAAAAAGGTATTCATCCCTATTCCATTCGGCCTGGTCGGTGTTCTCTCGTCGGTTTTATGCGACAGGATTCGAAAAATATATTTCATCGATGCGACTCGTCGGGACCGTTGCACAATAAATTGATAACAACGATAACGACTTCGGTGCGGGGTTGATAAGCCTCGAAGTGTAATACAAACGGTTGTCAGGTTCGAGGGAGGAATTAGGAGCCACGGCGAGGACTACAGGGCTCCCATAATGCAAAAGTAATGGTGTTATAAATAACAATAACGACCGCTTTATGGAAAGCGAGAAATCGTGAACAGTCGATCCAGAAGAATCGTTTCGGTTCCCCTTGGGCTTCCTCCGCGTGACAGTT
Source organism: Nomada lathburiana (assembly GCA_963667235.1). Lineage (NCBI taxonomy): Eukaryota > Metazoa > Arthropoda > Insecta > Hymenoptera > Apidae > Nomada > Nomada lathburiana. The sequence continues at coordinate 19,681,119 of OY763899.1, read as the reverse complement.
TCATTCCTTCCTTAAGCTTAAGCTAACCATAACGCCTGCGGGTAGGCAATTCGCCAGAACGCATCACGTGACCTCGTCAGAGGCACGTAGAGGGGACGGCCATTCTTTATAATTACTGTCCCGCTGTGTCTTAACTTTCGCCGACTAGACGACATGATCTATGAGAAATAAGTAGCGCCCGAAGGCTTGCTAATCCATCGCAAGCGTTGATGGATTAATTGATATACAGCCGGACGAAGGCAACTGATCTGCCGCGAAATCCGAGTCCACCGAATGATCGACCGGGGTTCCCGAGAATGTTCAGGATCGCTGAAAATCCAGGTGCCTCTCCGCGTTTGCTAAACACCATGGGGATACCGTCATCCGGCGAGATATCGACCCACGGCACGCGGTGTTTTGTTTCGGGCTCGAGGGTGAAGTCGGTGTTTCGTCGGATTTCTCGAATTTACATTTCGTCCCCCGCAGGACGTTATCGACGACATCATTGGACCACGTGCTGCGCGTTTCTCGTACATAGGGTGGGTTTATTCGAGCGATCGAAGAAATGTACGATCGTGGAATAATTCTTCCCCCCAACTCCCCCATCCGCCGTTGCGAAGTTATGAGAATTGTTGATCCATCCCTTGGGCATTCGTATCGCGTGTCGACGTTAAATGCAGTTCGTCCTGCTACGATTGCAACCCGTTTCGACCAACCAACCAACCCCCCCCCCCCCCCCTTCCCCACACCACACCAATACACCTGCTGTTTTTCCCGATGTCCCGTCATCCCTCACGCTATTTTTCCAGCCGCGACCGACTGGTCAGGATTATTGCTCGCCATATTCGAGGGGGAAACATAAATTATTACCTTTGTCGGCCGCTGGGGGTCCCCCCCCCCCACCCCACCCTTGTGCTTAACCGCTGCTACGACCTCAGACGATTCCAATGTTGCAAGGGTCCCCTCGACGGGGGTAGATCTGTTTCCCCCCGCTGCTACCGCCAATGCAGCCTAATCGAGTGCCGTGCTAAAAGAAGCTGTTTCCTCGTTCTAAATTGCTGGACACGGTGAACACTGACGGATCTTGATTGGACGGCATTTTATCGTCGGCTTTCTTGTTCACCATCATGGCGGACGGTCGGTTAACGGGCGAGAATATTTTACGACGCCGATCATTGACCGGGGGGGGGGTCCCCCGGTGAATTAGTTGGGATACGTTATTTCGGGCTCGCGTCAGAATTTTCTGCCTGGCAATTCTTCCGACTTTGCTGGATTGTTAATTCTAGCTTCGAATATTCTATTCAATACTATTGACTTTTGTAGTTCTTGCCTAGCCAGCGTGACCGAGTCTTTGCGGTCAAGTTTGCGCAGCCGAGCCCCCGGCACCTTAATCCGTATTGTTTGAATACCTCGCATTCACTGGACCTCAAGTTATCAGCTGAATTATTTCGCCATTTGCCCCGCTTAACTACAGTTGGTTGTTTCCAACGTTATTACAATTGACAGAACGCGCGCTCTCCGCGCGTCTCGCCCAGCGTGTTTCAGCTTTAAACAGCCGCGCTTCTAACACGCTTTCGACGACAATGGAAGTCATCCTTCAAGCCGGCACAGAGCCTTGTGCGCCCGGCGAACTTCCAATACGGGATTGTTTCCTCGATGAACAATTCAGGTGCCGCGATAATCGATCGATCGTTCGCCAGAGGGAGCACCGGTAGCTTAACGGGGAAAAAAATACCCCAGAAACGAAGTGTCCCATTGTGACTTTCGATATTTCGGATCCTCCAATTGTTCGTCTGTAAGAGGAATCGCGACTTCGTTCAATTCCCTCGACATTCTGCCGAATGTCGAGGATCATCTCCACCCGTGTCCTCTGCATTATAAAATCCGTCGATTACCCACAGATTTGTCCCCGAAAGTCCCTGCGCTCGTTTCCCCATTTATCCATCCGGAAACACGATTGCCCATCTGTCTTTCTTTCGTCTGTTCGCCCCTGCTCGGCCGCAACCAGTCGTGCACGCTTGACAAATCCGTTTCGCATCGATGCGAGAGACGTACGAATCCCGCGTTAAATACCCAACGGACTTAACGTTCGCGGTGGAAGAGAGGGTCTGAGCGGCTCGGAACGCCGAATACGGCACCGCGGCCGCGTATAACCTTTCATCGGACCGGAAAATCCTGAGGATCGACGTTTCCGACTGGTTGAGCCCGCGAAGATGCGAGCCCGCCCCGGCGAGCTACTCCTCGAGACGATTTAGGGGAGAACAAAAAAAGGTTAGGGATTCCCGGGTCGTTGGCGAACATCGATATCCCCAGATTCTTCGGTTCGGGTCATCGGATCAGTAGCAGGAGTAAAAGTGAAATGTCAAGGGCTATATATAAGAAGATATCATAGGGGGTAAGTCGGTTTTAACTGTCCGGCCGATGGGAATTGATATCGCAATTTAGGACGAACGTTGTTAAGTGAGGTTACGTTCAAATTAGATCGGACGTATGAAGAAAAAAAAAGCAGGACAATTTCGTTCGATTATTTCACGGACCACGAACTATCCATGTCGAACAACGTTCGAGGAAAGCGATATTTAAAGCAAGAACGCAACAGGGGAATAAAAATTGCCCGAAACGTAGTCCGGATTGGAAACGAAAAAAATCGAAATACCCATCTGGCCTCGTGTGAAAAGCTTCCAAACCGAGGTTCGACAGGGGACAGGGCTCTTTTCTCTTGGACGATTTATCAGCGGAAAGGTTTTTAACGATTTTTTTCTCGAGAAAGAGCTGGCAGATTCGATTAGGAAAGAGTTTCAGTCAGCAGGCCAGTAGGGGGGGCCAGCATTTATTCGATTATCCCCAGGCTGCAGCGTTAAACTGACTGGTGAACGACAGAATGTCCGAGGCACAAAATATGTTTAACCTCGTTTCCCGACACTGAGGTGCCCGGCCTCGCTATTCGGCCCAGCAGAAATCTAATAGCAGATCCATCGAAATCTGGCCGAAAAAAAAGAAAAGATAGAAATGATAGGCTGGTTGTACAGCGGGGTCATAAACATGATCGTTAAAGCAAGATACCAACTGTGCTGGTTAATCTCCGAATCTATTGTTGGCACCACTGATAGATCTATGTAACAGTCCTAGCAACACACGCAAGAATATTATTCTGCACCGTTCCAACTGCACGAAGGCAGAGCTTGAGGACTAAAAAATACCCAGGATCATCGAAATAAATAGCTTCTGCGAGAAAATAATCGACAGGGGACTATTTACGTTTTAGCCCGCAACTTGAATAACTCGGAGCACCATTGTAACCAAACAATGTCCAAGCTTCCAGCCGGTTCTTTGGACCTAGTTGCGTTTTTGCCCCCGCAACCAGTCGATACCAGCCCCGATCAAAAATATCCCCGGATCGCCGTTTCAATCCCGCGGAATGTTTCTTTTAAGTGGAGAGGTTCGGTGTCGATTGGTAATCCGAGCACGTTCGCCTTTTAATTGATTCGCATTACAACGGCCCGCCGGGGCATTTGCAAATGAAAGCGGCCGGCAAAAGCCCGTTCGGCACGAAATGAACGGTGCATTTCCAATTTCGCGATACGGATACACGCCGGGAGAAATCCTGCTTAAGCCGGATACACAACGACGCCAATATCGTTTCGTTATCGGCAGAAAGCGACGTCGCGGCACGGTATATCCAGATTTCTACTTAATTCGGCCAAACATGGCGGCGACGTTCGCAGAATTCCACGGCCCCGCGAGTTTACAGCCCCGCTTGAAACGTCGGGACGCTCTATTGTGCTCTCTGGCCTCAACTGAATTCCGCCATCTAGCGGACGACGTGAATGGACATTTATCACGATGGACAATTCGTCGTGCTTATCGGGGCTGCTCGTGCTCCAGTCTTTGAGGCTGGATCGAATGAAGGGACTTAATTTGCTAGGTTCACAGGAACAGGCAGTTTCGGGTTTAACTCCCTTCATTTTTCACGCTCGAGATTCCTCCGAACGGAACAATTCACTTGAGGAGTTTTCATTCGCCAACTTCGGTAACCGTACTGCAAGCGAGATCCTGTGAATTTCCGTTGAGAGGATAGCAAAGCGAAGCAAAGGACCGTTGGATCCTCCTTCGGGTGAGATTTGGCCAGGTTAATTTAAGCCAAGTCGACCTTTCTCAAAATATAATAGACCTCGTCGCAATGAAAATAAAGCGAGCCCATCCTGAAAAATTTCAATCAAAAACATAGAATGGATTCCGCGAAACGCCGAACGTTCAGCGTGTAACTGTACAATCTCGCCATTCATGAACCGTTCGGGACACCTTTCTGCCCCGCGAGCTCCCGGCGAATCGAAAATTTGTCCGGTGAAAAATCGCGAGCGGTGATAAGGCGTGATTTATTGCTCGCGCTTTCCATAAACTTTTTAATCGTCCGCGCGTTTTATCAACAAACGAGATAACCGTGTACCGCAGGTTTCGATAGAATCGAAATTTCTCCGCCCCTCGGGTCCGTCGCGGTTGCGCGGCCTTCGCAAATAAATCCGTCGCTCGCTGTTGGCCGTCTAATTAGCTTCATAAAAGAATGTCGAACAACTGCACGCTACGAGCGATCGCCATAGAGAGTGAGAGAGAGAGAGAGAGATTGTAGTCCGCGTAGTGGCCGAATATTCGAAGCGAGAGATCAGAGGGGAAATTGCCTTGGAGGGTCGGAAACAGATGAAGGAAATAACGTTCGTCGAAGACGTTGTTCCCTCGGCCGCTTTCGTTTCCCGCTCTGTCTGGCCGATAACGTTCTTATTTGCCGTGAGCTTCCGTCCCAGAAGAAATTGCCCCGGTTTTATCGCTACCTCTCCTTGTCTCCCTCTTCCGTTCTAAGCCTGAAATGCGAGAGACGTTATTTGCACCGGGATCCTGACAGCGTCGTCTCCATTCGTTCGCCTCGCTTTACGCGACGATAAACCCCCGGCGTACAAACCTGACCTACGCCGCTCACTTCGCCGGCGAACTGTGAATGCTGCGCTTTATTGCAGCTTCCGTACAGCCCAGTCGATTTCCCGGAGACCTCTCGGCTGTAACGCGATTCCCTTTTCTGTCCCCCCCCCTCGATTACACCGTTCAGCGACTCAGGGCACTGCTGTGTATTTCGGGGCTGCGAAATGAGAAGTTGCGAGACGTTTATTCTCGATCGATTTCGGTTACGCTCACGCCGACCAGCGTGGCACAGGTTTCCGCGTAACGCGCACTAGCGCCACGTGCCACTTAACCTCGAGAGCATCGCGGAATACACACGAGCTTTACTTACGTTCCACTTGCACGTGTTGTGTTTCATAGCTCCCGCTGACCTACCGCTACCTCCTCGTTCCCCTTTCGGCTGTTCCCGGTGTCCGGATTGCTCGAGTTTGCCCAGGCAAAGTAAATAAACATGACGGTCGGGACAACGAAAATACACCATATCGTTCCAGATGTGCGAACACTCCGGTCTCTTGGCTTCTTTCGTTAGTGGCACTCACCGGTCCCTTCTTGTCCAGGTTTCCACACGTACACCCTCAACGAGACCACCCACACGGAGAGGGAGGAGGACGAGATACTCACCGTTAGATACGAGGACGGCAGGTGGTCGAAGCCTTACTACGACTGCGGCGGTGGTAATATCTGGATGCTGACGTACACCGTTCCATTCTTCGGCTACGTGAACGACACCTACTTCTTCAAGTAAGTGCCTCTCCTCGTTGAATTAACCGGCGGCTCATTTCGTGCCACGTTCAAGCGTGTCGGTACTGGTATGAGTGCGTGGATACGCCCCCCATTCTCTCTGTTTGCCGTAAACACGAGATGTCGTTTGTTCTACGCCGATCGTGTTTGTCGACGGTCGACGATTGACGACGATCGCGGAAGCGACGCAGGAAGTCCGTTAGTCAGTGGAAACGAACCTAACCCCGCCGTCACTCGGCGTTTACACTTCACTCTGCTAACCCAGCGAAGCGATCGGCTGGAAAACATTTATCGCCGCTATTTATCGTACGCAGGAACGTTCAGACGGCACCGTGTGAATTTCGAAAAAGATATGTCCGACGTTCATGCAGTTTATAGATACCGTGTGTACGTAAGCGTGGCGCGCCTGCAGGTTACATTATTAACGCTTACGGTGCCCGCCCGGCTGCAACGGCGTGGCACGTTGGAATTCTCGTAGGAATTTATGTTGTTGCGTAGTGCTCGCACTTGGAACGATTTTTTTTTTTTCCCCCTTCGCCGAAGTATTTGCCCTGGTAACCTTTAATTTTAATTTCCAAGGGAACGCCCTTATCGGTGTTTCTTCTCGTGAACACTCGCCCGACTATTTCACGCTGTTTACGCTGACCTGACCAATTTATGGCCGGCGTTCGGGCGTGAAAATAACAGTCCATTATTTGCCCGCTTTTTATCTTTAAATCAACGTGTTAGCTGTCGCGCCGGGGCCACGCGAGTTTCAACCGGTTCTGATCTCCCAATTATTTGTAATATATAGGGCGTGTGCACGCGAAAGCCGGAAAGGTCGATTAGGAAATGATTCGATCGTGACCCTTCGACGCACCCGTGAAAGCTTCAAACGGAATTCCGATCGATGGGGATGGCGCGAATTTTTAATAACGAAAACAACCCCGCGATGAATAATTGAGAAACCATAGAACCGTTTGCTCCGGTAAATAAATCGTCGTAAATCGATATCACGCCGGGCTTCAGTCTGGCCACGTGTATTGATGTGGAACAATTTATGGAGGAACGACCCGGCTTCCGGACGACTGATTAATTACAATCAATCAATTACAAAAAAGCAAAAAAAAGATAACGGACAAAAAATGAGAGAAAACTTCGTGCCACGCGAAGTAATCGAACGAATTTGTATCCAATATCCCATTGATAACCTTTCTCCCTATAATTAATGTACCCCTCTTGGAGATAAGCGTAAACCTAATTTTTTTTCGTGCTTTCTCATCTCCGAGCAATCCCTGCGCTATTTTTCCAACTCAATCTCCCGAATCCCCATGGACACCCCCCCCCGCCCCCCAAACATTGATGCATCGTCTTCGTCAATCTTTGCCGGGGTACGACAGATATCGATCAGTGTGGTCGCTGACAAGGGTCATCTGAATCCCCTAATTGAGGGTGGGGGAGACCCAGTGGCGGCGTATCTCAATCGACGTGAACCCGTTTCGATTCGTCAACAACGAGTGGCCCCCGTCATGTTCCCTCACGCGCCATGCTCCGCGCTGCTCTTGTCCAATTTTACCGGATCCCGTAAATACGATATATCGGACAGGGATGCTGCGGTCCAAGTGAGAACGAAGGAGAGAGCGGAGAATTCGGTCTGTGTGCCCGGCTTCCGGGGCCGGCGGTATTTCAACGTCGCTAGATTTCCGGGCTCGCGGTGGCTTGATTGAAACGCGAGCGTGTCGGCTGCGGTCGCGTTCCACGTGCGCCAGCTCATTCGAATAACGTCCGTTCACGCGAATACCTAAATAACGTTGGAACAAGAGCGTTGGATCGCCGTGACGTTCCGGCCGGTCTAGGGAATTCGTCGCGTGCCATCTCGCGGAGCGTCCGGCGGGGATCCCCGCGATCGGTGCTCCGTTCGGCGCGGCGATCGCCTAGGGAATAAATGGCGAGGTTCGACGACACGCCTCGGCGAGGCGTCGCGACGTTTTTGGTGCGTTTCGCGGCGTGCAATTTAGGACAGCGGCGAATCGTTAATAATTGGTGAATATTTAATTGCGTCTCTATTTTCGTGAACGAAATAGGCACACTTGGGAACTTCTGGTATGCAGTCGAATCGTTCTCGACTACCATTTGCAATTTTACCGGGGATACTCGCCGTTTCTGGTTGTGTCTCGCTCCGTAATCGCCGGGCCACCGTCAAAGTGGACTCGTTTCCCGGAAGTCACGTCCGACGCGATGGCATCGTCGTCGGGGACGGGGTAAATTCACCGCGAGGCAGGATATTGTGTAATTGCGCAGTATTTCGTTTCGCGGATACGCTCGCAAACCCCATTGAAGTGAAAATAATAATAACAGCAATTGATATTATCGTCGAATTCGCCGACTTCGATTCAAGAACCCCGTTGTCCCCAATTAACGCCGGCTCAAATTTCTCGGCCTCGCAAACGATATCGTTTGTTCGTCGAATCGGCTCAAGCCGCTCGCGTAATTGCGACGCACAACGGACCGTCGGTCGAGTCACTTATCATTCGATACCACTTCGGCCATGGAATTTCAGCGAACCGACACGTCCGGTTTCCTTTCCTTTTATTCCGGCGGACGATTAACGAGGGAAGATATTTCCTTTCCAGTTTTATTATTTCGTGCTCAGATTGCGGACGAGCACCGGACGTCACGTCGTCGCTCTTGATTTCGTTTCTGCGCATTCACCTAGAAATTCCAGCGATCCTCGAAGTGTCTCGCGTTTAAGAATTCACTTTCCGCCTCGAATGGAACGGCGATGTATTAAAAGCCGAGCGACTCTTTTTATATCCGACGAAAGTAAACAGCGAATTAATACGAGAACAGTGGCAAAATTATCTGGCAACAATAAAAGGAGGGGGGAGAATATTTAATTTTACACAATTGAACCTTTTTATTATAATTTCTTCGTTCTACATTTGTTTTTGTTTTTTTGTCAATACATCACAGTGCACAGCGAAACGTAAACTAATTTCGAATGAAAAATCTGCATTGCAAATCGTCCGTTTAATCATTCCAGCCAGAGCTGTTTGGTAACAAGATTTTCCCCTCGTATTAGCGACGCTGCCACACTCGCGGCCCCGCAGCCCCGGTGATCTCTATGGAATGTGGCTAAACACGTCTTGGCTCGCGGCCAGTTTCGTTGAATCCGCAGCTGTCGCTGCCACTTATCATTCCGTTGCCTTGTACTGCGAAACGGTGGCTCGGGACGACGCGAATTTGGATTCAAACGCGTTCCCGGGACTTCCGGAGCCGATAACCTGGGTGGGTGTTCAAACGGGTGGCGGAACATTCGTGAATCCGTACCACTGGATTTCTTGTATCGATGAACGAAGTTCGCGTATCAATTCAACGTCAGGGTAATAATAATTGTTCACGCAAAGGGTAGTAAGAAGTCGAAGCAACAATAATTAATCGCAAGAATAGTTACGGTGGTACGATTCCTCGGTTTTTGACGTTTCGCGTTTAACATCAATGGAACGGACGAATTAATCGCATCCTCGCGAAACACTTTCGTTCTAACTCGTTTCCTGGAAATTCCCCTCGACGACTTCCCTCCAGACGCCGTGTTTGTCGCGTCGGTAACGACCGTCGTTTCCGTTCTGCTGCCTCTGCGGCACCCGTATTATATGCCTTTTCGAACGTTTTTTCACTTCCGGTTCGACCGCAGCCTGACTCGTCCCCTCGCTTTTACTCCCATCCGTTTCACGCTTACCGTCGCCCTCGGCCATTGCAGCTGCAATTTCACGAAACACTACGATCATTGTGAATTGTGATAAATTGATCCATGATTTTTTTTTACTTGTAAACGATTCGAGAAAACCGAGCTTTGCTGAGAGAGATATATTTCACCTCTCCGTTTGTTTTTTCCTCTCTTTTTTTCTTACCTTGGCAAGTGCTGTTGCCTCCTTTCTACGGGAGTTAAAAGGAGCAGCTTTCGCGATTGGATTGTTGCTCCGAGAGAATTAGATTGCAGGATATTGGATTGCAGCGAACAGTCGAATCTCTGCAAACGAATAGCGTTCCACGCTTTCTCTTCAACCTCCGGCAAGTCTCTGTTTAATTTTCATTTAACAGCAAAAATTAATGGACACCCGGTGCATATATATATATATACGAAAACTCGGCGAGCGATCTTATCACGATTTTGTTCATCGCTCGACGATTATCACGAAAAATAAACATTGCTTTCTCGTGGAGGAAGAACGAGTGTTTCGTTCAAGTAAATAAAGCTGCGCCGTTTTACCAGAAATATTAATCCAATGATAAAATGACTCGGTTATCGCTGACAATGGGATCAAAAGAGTGTAACAGTGAAATGATAACTATGTGTTTCCAAACAGATAAAAGTTCCATGATTTTTCTATTGTGATTCTTTCGAATATACCAATTATTTACCTTGTTTTTTTTTTTTTATTATTTCTGCCGTATGCCCTGGGAAGTTTCGATTATTTTCCATCAAACTCGACCTCTCTCTTTTATTTTTACGCGCCTGTCGTCGCACGATCACTTCGCTTCCGTTCAAACGGAAAATCTTTGAACGAACTTCGGCGAACGATCGATCCGCGTGTATCGCAGAACCCTTTCGTTTCTTTCACGTTTCATTCAACGCGCACGATTTCTCGACACCTTTATCATTAGACTTCTCAGCGACACGCAGATCGTTGTTCGACGCGTCAACGCGGTCGATGTACGCCGCAGACTGACGATCGCGTCGATCGTTATCGAACATCGTTCGGGCTTATCGCGTCGAATAAGAATTTTATCGCCGTCCGTCGAAAGATTACGGGGGCCCGTCGAATTCCGACGATATCGGGCGGCCCATCTCGCTATCCCGACGTTAACGGCCGTTAGGTCGAACGAAACGGGGCTATTTCACTTTCCTCGAAATCAGTTGGACTTTGCTTGGACGCATCGACGCGGACGTGAATAGTTTTGCCGCGGTATGACAAATTCTCCGACATATTTACGAGTTCTCGTTAACGTTTATGTTCCGTCCGGCAATAATTATTTCACGGGGACAAATTTTCTAAATTGTGAATCGCGTTCGCTCGATTCCTATACGGACGATAACTCGCACGACGATTTCCGACCGCGATATAAAAGGGGGAGCTTGTTTGCCGTGTAACACGATCTTTCAGCGGCGCGCGACTCGGCGTTACGCTATTCCTCCCCACAATGGGAAGTGGGTCGAAAGTATTTCGAATCGACTCACATTTTCCGGCGAAACCGAAATTTCGCGGCGTCCGGCTCCCTTGAATTTGAAACGGGACGAATTCGAGTGTCACGCGCCGACGGACAAATCGGCGAACGAAACGTTGAATCAATTGAATCGCATCAGCCGCGCGTTTTGGATAAAAATTGTGACAGGACAAGCACGACGGGTCAACGATTGCAGCGAGGCGGCGTCGAAGTTTCGTTCGTACGGGCGCTACGAACAAATTGAAACAAGCGGAACAGCGTCGGTGTTCGGCGAAGTTCGGCCGCGCCAAGCGGAGCAACGCGAACTCGACATTAGGCGGCGATTAATGCGGATCGATCCCGTAAAATGAAAGCGGAGAACCGGTCGGCGACGAAGCAGCACAAAAAAAAAACAGAAAGACTGAACAAGTGTTTAATACACACCAGTAGTACGGGTCGACGGTCAGTCAGCCTTGCGCAATCAAACTCGCCGTCACATTTACCGGCCAGGCGGACGAAAAAGGAGAAGATGCATCGTCGGAACGAAGACGAAGTACACAATGGGAGCGAGAAATGAAGGGAAATCAGTAGAGTAAATCAATGCTTTGTCGGCCGCGCGAGGTAAGTCCCATTGCTGCCCGATTGGCCGTGCTGGAGGACCGAGGCAGCTCGACGAACAAGGAGAAATAAGGTTCGATTTGGCCCGACAGGTGGGCCGAGGAGCATATTCCGGGCGGACAAGGGTGGCCGAGTGTCAAGAGGCCAGTAGCGCGGGTCCGCGTCCAGTCGGCCGAGCGGGAGCGATTTATCCGCGTCGCTACTTCGGCGGTCGGAATGGACCCTGTCTTTGATCAATCGTGCCCGTCCGCCCCTCGCCGCCTTCCAGATCTGTTTGTGCCACATTCAGAACAGAATCAGTGTCAATTTCGTTTCAAGCGTCGCGCCCGGAATCGTCGACGATTCGTTGATTTGTTCATTTCTATTTTGCGACCACGCGCTGTGTTGTTCTATCGGGCGGGCCACCCGTTCTTTCGGGGCGATATTAATTGACGTTCGCTTTCCCGAGAGTTTCGGCTAACCGAGTTAACCGGGACGAGACCCAGACACCGGGGAAATATCGTCGTCCCGAGCGTGCGCCGCGATTCGGGTACACTTTGGCCGGGGCATGGGAGCAGCCGTGCGCGGGGTATCTATTGTCGCGTCGTTTCGACGCGCTTTGTTGTTACGATTCCGCCCACCGGAAGGAGCCGCTTGTAGCGAGCGCTGAACATTTCATGCCGACGTAAATTTGTCGTTAGCGATTGCATTATTCCATCGTCGTGCCGCGGAAACGGCGCCCTCGAATCGGCCCGCCGTTCTCGCGTTAATCGAACCTCGTCGCGTTAAAGGCGAGCATTCGAGTTTCGATGGAATTCGACAATGTTTTGCAATTTTTTATTCGGAATAAGCACCACTCCAGTCAATATCTGCCTCAAAAATGCCTCAAAAATTCGATTTGACGCTGCGTAAAGAATACCTATAAGCGCCCTTCGCCACCGGCAAGGATCCACCCCCCCCCCCCCCCCCACGTCGACCCCCACGAAATCAAGGGAGTTGTAACGAAACCGATCCGGGCTGGGAAGTTTTTAATTGAACGACTGAGTGGAATTAAGCACCACCCAAAAAAAAATGGTGGTACAAATTGAAGGGTGCGGGGCGACTTATAGTTGCCAGCGAGATATTTTCCCGAGGGAAAATATCGCGAACGAGTTGCTCCATTTTTCTGTCGTCGACGGGAACTCCGTCGGCCGTTGCCTCGTGTCAACAGTTGCAACATCTTCGACGTCCGATTATCGTCGGGCTCGCGCGATTTCTTCGTCTTCGACGGATCCTCCTTGTTTCCATCCTCACCGCTCGCCGTGACCTACCCCTCCGTCGAGTATATTTTCTCGCGTGTACCCGTCGGCTTCGGACCTGGCTCGTCGGAAATGACGACGAGCGATCCGCGGCGTCTCGCGAATTTCCTCCAGGTCACGTTTTCAATAGACGGCACCGACGAACTCACGGACAGCCGCGACGGCCAAGGAAAACGGTGCGCCGTTATCGATTACGCGCTCCGATTATTCGACGACATTTGCCGATCTTCCCACGGCTTTGCCACGGTATCGTGTAAGCCAACTGAAGGTAATCGTGGCTCGATAAAAAAAAAAAAAACGACGGCTAAGCCCGTCGTGAGAAGCGCGCTGCGTACCCCCCCCCCCCCCCCCCGTCGACGAATTCGGCGAGATTGTACGTCACAGACCCCCCCCCCCCGATTTTAAGCGAGTTTTTATTCATTTCGCGGGGCGAAATTTCCGTCGCCCCTTCATCACGGTCGAGTGTTATGAGTGCAAGCACGCGCGACGACAGTGGAGGTCGTCGGTGTGATTTCAGACATTTTCCGTCGTCAAAATGATGATGATCGACCTCGACCCCCTCCTTGTGCCACACCGTAAAATCGGCGCTCTTCCAGAATTACATAGGCAAGTTCTCGTCGACGACACAGCGGTGGGGAATCCCCGAAACCCGGCAGAAATTCAAAAAGTGTTTCTACCGTAGTAATTACGATATCTTACGATTTGTTGTATAAAGTAAAGCGTGCACGTGGACAAAAGTTGAATAATGGGACAAACGATAAAACAGCGATTAATAACTTTATAAGTTTGTTTTAATTTTTTTAAATTAAGGTAAAGTACTTATCGCGTTGAAACGTGTCTATATGATAGAAGTTTATAAAACTCAAGGATTATACTCAGAAACAAGCAAAAATGAAAAAAAGATGTTTTCTTGAATAACATATATCGCAGTTGTTTTTGACGCCAGTTTCTCGTTTCGAGTTATATCGTGATTTATGATCGATGTATTTCAATATTGCCGTACAAATTTTTCTTAAAATGTCTCTTCCATAGAAGACGAATTTTATCGCCGCGTTTTGAGGATTTCGCACCACCGAAATGTTATTTCACTCGTGGATATCTTCTCGACTTCAGACTTTCTCGAGCCGGCCTTGAAATCGAAAATCCACCGTTCCATTGAATCGCGGGATCTCGTTCGAGCTGCACAATTAATCCCTTCGTTAAGCCACCCTTAATTGCGGGGCGGAGGGGGTTAGCATCCCGTTAAATGTCCCGGCAGAAAATTATACCCGACCATCGTTCCGCGTGTTCCCCTTCTTTCAAGAAAACTCAACATCTCCGCTTTGTCAAAAAATTGTTTACGCTTCGTACAAATAGTCCCCCGGTTACCGCGACGAAATGCATCTAACCCAACCCCACCTCGGTGGGGTTTCAGACCCGCCGAGACGTTCAATTTCGTTTCCGCGTGAAAACAATCGAGTGCCTCAGCAGAGGGTGACGCCCCCTTCGAATTAAGTCCCGGCACGCGGGGGTTGTGGGGCGCGCAACTTTCCCGTGGCGATTAATGCGACACTTTGGCCGTTTCTCCGCGACGCATCGCCGGGTTCCTGGCAAGAAACACCGTACCCGCGAAACACCGTCGGACGGGATGAGAACTTGCCCCGCGGTGGGTGAAAAACGGGTCGAATCCGACGTTCTAATCAACGACTTTTAACGAACGAACGGAATCCGCGTTCTTTTCCGCTCGAACGCGCCGCTAATGAGCCGGCGTCACCCGCGAATCCGTGTCGCGTGCGAATGACGTTAACCGAACGGAGACGAGATTTTCATTTACCTCGCCGATTCGCGCTTGTTTCGCCGTACGAAGGGCCGAGGAAAGTTCGATGGAACGGCGAGAACCAAACGTGAACGTCAACGGCTGCGACTCGTCCGCTCGAGCGGGCGAGAACGGTTCGGTCGTTGTCGGGCGGGCAAGTGGAACGGGTCGCGCACCGGTCAGACAAACAAAAGGAAACCGTTGCAGTCCACAGCCAGAGTGGATCCAAGTGGCGTCGGTTTCCGCGGCGGTGCATTCGTTGCCGCGGTCGGGCAAACGAAACAGGACACGCGACCTCGTCGGGCAAACAGAGCAAACGTTGAGATTGCCGAATCCGTTTGACCAGCCGCGACTAGCCAGGCGGAACGGGACCGCGCGTCGTCGGGGCACGCGTAGCAAATATTCCTGTCGCCGCGGAAATCGATGGTCAATATCACCTTTGATTGACGCCGCGGTCGCGCAAGTGGAACGACCATGTGCCCGGTCAGACGCGTTCCTCCCGATGCAGACTGACGCTGCACACATATCAATTCAATTTAATTGGCCGCGGTCGCGCGATTATTGGAACGGCGCTAGCACCTCGTCGGACGACCGGGTCAGATGTGTCCATCGCCACGGAAATTCGACGTTCAGTATCCGTTCCATCGGCCGCTGTCCTTCAAGTGGAACAACCCTGTGCTTCGTCGGACATGCTACTGTATCGCGAGACGCACTTGTTCGTCCGATAAAAATTCCTGAACGCGGAACGCGAACACCGGTCAAATCTCGTTGCTCGCATTTCACTTACAGGTAAGTGGTACAGTCCGGCCGTTATCCGTCGAAGCACGGCGTACGGCGGTTCGCCTGCGCGACACCGATTTTTCGCTGCTTGATCCCGACACCGCACAGTGGGGTATTTGGCCCGAAAACCGGACAAAAGTCAATCTTCAAAGTTTTGCGAGAGACAAAAATTTTTGTTGTCCGAGATAGTTGAATATGTGAGGAACAATGTATCAATTTTTGTTTTCTTATTTATGAACCCAGGGAGCAGCATTTTTCGTCGAAAGTTAGCAGATTTGATGGCACGCGTTTCTTTCTTAACCATTCTCTAAAACATCGTTGCTTATTAGCCATTTATGAATCCTTTAAGGAATTTGTGTAAATTCTGCCGTTCTGGAAGCTTTTTGGGTAGGTGTATACTACACTTTCCAACAGATTTTACACTTTTACCACATATATTTGTATAGTTATTAATATTTGAAAATAATCAATATTTCAGTACTTTCCTTTACGGTTACAAGATTTCATTAACGATTTTGTTATGGTATTTAGCGCGTTCAAAAGCTCGTTCTGGTGTCATTGCATTCGATAAAGGTTTGTGATCACAATGCAACAAAAATTGGTTCCGGTTTCGTCCGGTTTCACGTTTTATAACTAATTTATGTCATATGCATATGGTAACGGTTTAGATGCAAGAACCGAGCATATCGACGGTCTTCGTTACCAGGCAAACTTTTTTATGATCGGGTTTTCTTGAACTCGTCATAAAACAACTCCCAAAACGTAAAAATTACTGTATTGGCATTTAAGACGTTAATGTTAAGCTGCATTTAGTCGAGATAGGGTCGTCTGAGAGTACGCATCAAATTGACCAAATCTACCATTGACCCTATTTCTCTAGAGGGTTTGAACAGTCTTAAAGAAAAATGTTTTAAACAAAAGGCAAATGGTATTCTGACATCTACAAACTTCAATATATGCAATTTCGAAAACAACTTTTGTTATAAAAAAATTATGTTATAATTATATAAAATAATGTTAAAATTTATTTTTAGTTTCATAACATTGTGGCTGACGTTAAGACGATTTCAACCACCTACTACATTATGACCTTGAGCTTATAAACAACTCTACCATATTTTTGTCCGGTTTTTCGGCCAAATACCCCACTGTGCACCGGTCGATCCACTTCGTTGCGCGTACGTTGGCTCGACGCGCGACACAACACGCTTGATTGCAACGTGTTTCATTGTATTCTTTTCCCCATTTAATACGGAGAACACAATACCCCCTGACTGTTGTTTAGCTTCAGGGAAAGTTGATGCGGATTCCTCTGTAATAATTACGACGAATTTTAATTTCCGTTTATAATAATTGTTCCGCGGGGAAGAGAAGGTTTCCATTCGCGTAACTGCAATTACGCCTGCCAGGTAGAATCGTGTCTGTTTTCTAAAAAAAAAGAAAAAAACAGGTAGAGAAAATATATATATATATATATACAACAACAAAAAAACAAGACAAAAAAGAATTTGATTTGGCTTCCCGTCGACGGCGAATCGCAAAAAAAACGAAATAGGAGGAAAATAAGTTCTCCCTTGTCCGAGTTCTCTTGTTTCCCGTTGAATCGAAGCTCCATGGAATTAGGGAGGAATTGACGAATAATCGAGGGGCAAACTGCGAATCGAAATAACCGGCCGGCCGTTTCGTTCGCGTTTCAATCGAAACGTCGGCCCCGCCGCGAAATTCGAGCCGTATTGGACAGGCCCTCGACACTTCAATGGTTTCGCCCATTATTGTGTTTCTTCTCGATCGCCGCTGTGCACCGGTTACGATGCCGGGGCTCGTTCGCTCGCGTTCACCCGCCGGCGAATTAAACGTCTTTCCGTTCCGATTCCGATGATATCTGAATATCACGTCGACCCGCAGCTGGTCGATTCAATTGCGCTCTTATTTAGTGGTTCAAATTGCGACCAAACTTGTTTCTTATAATATTGCTTTACAGTTCGGTGTACAGTTTGGTTGTGGAAATTGGAGGGGCGATAACGTATCGGTTAAATTTCATTCTTATTATTTAGTTAATTTAGCGAATTTATACTTGTACATTGTTGCTATTCTACTTCTTTCCTTTTTGCGCTGAATAAATCTCGAAACGCCTCCGCTCTGTGCCGTCTCTGAGTTGGTTCGCCGACGTTGTACAGGGTGGTCCACGAAAATTGCACACCTCGTCAACTTCCAAAGTATGCGGTCTACGAAAATGTTTTTCATACAAAGGTTGCACGGTTCGAGGGGTTACGTTACGCGGTGAACTCATTTTTTTTAAATAGGTAGACATTTTCAAGAAAGAAAGTGAAATTACACGTTAATTATCAGGTCTGCGACTAATGAAGGTATATACTTTTTTTACTCACAATTCGACACTCTTCCATATCTTCGTACAAAAAATACAGCATTCCATTTAAAATAACAAAGTTGACATTCCTATCTCCGAAACGCTTCTACCTATATATAAAAAAAAATGAATACACCACGCAATGCGGCCCCTCGAACCGTGCAACTATTGTTGCTCGAAACTTTTTCGTAGAACGCACGCTTCGGAAGACCACCCTGTACATCGGCGTTTCGTCCCTTTTGCTACGTAACGCGGGCATTCCGCGCCGAGCAGATATGAAAAATTTTCGTCAGATTAGCTCCGCGTGTTTCCCTTTGAAGCGTCGACGTTCCCCAGAACCCGCGCGGGGATAGAATTGCCGTTGGGCGCTCGCGCAACACCGGGCAAGCAAAAATACGCCTGGCAACGTCTCCCCGTGTCGTCGTATTCCGCTCGAGGCAACGATTGCTAAATTAAATTTCCGATAATCGGTACGCGACGAAATCTCTTCACGATATTGTCCTCCTGGCGGCCGTGTGAAACCGGTCGCGACGCGTTAAATTTTCATTCCACGCCGGATCGATCCCAATTTCCGAACGAGCAATCCGACTTTCGGGACGGCAGCGGCGCGGGTGTGCGGCATTCGCTTCTCCTCCGCTTGAAGTATTGCCGACGGAAGGGGTGCGACGTGGCCGTCGAACAAAATCGTTCGCGGGATCGCGAAACGGAGAACTAATTGCAAGCAGTACACGCGGCTAAGTAGTATAGGCCCGGCGCGTGGTCAGACGGCAGGGAATATTTGGTATTTTTCCGTTCGCCATTATCATCGTCGCGCTTTATTCCGAGCGTGTTGCTTGGAACCGTCGATTTAATCGAACGGAACAATTAGCCGACGCTCGCCCGTTTCCGCGTCATTATCACCGGTATTTTTCTCGTCCGCGATTTCCAGCCGGATTCAACGCGCAATGGAAACGGGCAAAAACGTTCCCGTGCCGGTCCCGTGTGTATCGTGGAAACGGTTCCAACGGCGACGGTGTCCTTATTCCCGATGGAAGAAGCCAGCCGTTCGTCTCGCTCGTTATTATTCCTCCTGTTTCTCGTCTCGTTTGTCGTTTAGCAAAAGGCGCTCCGAGACACGGGCGACAGGCCCGCGCGTCTTCGCTCTCCTATTTACGTTTCCTACGGCCATAGCCCCACAGGCGAATATTTTACCGGCAGACGCGTGTCGCAAACAATTCCGCCCTTCGTTATATTCCAAGCGGTGGGAAGCTCCCGCTGGAATTACCGCGAGCGAACAGCGGGACGAGCGCGCCGCGCCAAGATTAGACGCCTTCGTCGAATGAAAGAGCGTCGCGTTGGTTGATTAATTTGTTAATTACCGTTGAAAGGCGGCGTTCCGGCCCCTTGTCGTTTCCCCGGTACCGCGACGGCCGCGCGACGAGCGAACCGTGCGTTGTTCCCGTGGCGAGAAATTTTTTCCGTCGCGGAAATCACCGCGATTCTCGTCCCGTTTTATATGCATTCCTCGATTCATGTGCCGGTCTGCTGAATACAAAAGCATTGAACATTGCGTGAAACAGTGTAAATTACTCTGCCACGCAAAAAAACGACGAAAAAAGTCGGTTTTTAATTTTTTCGACTGCGGCGCACCGAATTGAAAAGTCTGAAAAAAAATTGAGAGTAGTGGTATCGATGACGCGCACCTGGAAAAAAAGTATAATTATAGTAACACGATTCCTTCGATACAAAATCGGTATTTTTCAGCATTTTTTGACGTTTTTTTCATATTTTTTGCAGCTCGGCTTTTCAATTCAAAAATCTGCGAAATTTCTATAATATGTGCCTCCGTGGTAGAAGTCTTCGAAATTTTTTGTTCTTGTTGTACAACCCGTGAAATTATTTCCATCTTCGATTCGTTTCCCAATGCACCAAGGGGAAGTGCAGCAATTCTTCGACGAGTACAAAGGGGCAATTTATTCTCTTCAGCGTCTATTAGCAACGGTCGCGGAGCTTTCAGCAACGCTCGTTCTCATTCCCTAATAGAATTGCTTTGACGTTGTCGTCGAGCTATCTGCCTCGATATTTCTACGAAATTTTTCCACCAATTTTTTTTTTCCTTTCGTTCCCCTTTCTTTTCACACCCACGCCCCCACCTCCCCTGGCTGCGTCATCCACGGGCTTCCCTCGACAGTTGGAATCGCGCGGGTAATCTCGATTATCCCGGCGTTCACCTGGAGGACTCTCCAGGTCCGGTGCGAATGGATTTTCGACCAGCAATCTCGATAATTGGCACGGTTGTTGCTGCCTTCTCCTTCTGCGTAAACGAATCGTCCCGAAAGATTCCACGGGGAGGCTCGACACCGTGAAATCAAGTCAGCCTACCTGGGTAACGAATGAACGAAGGAAAACGTGATTTTGCATTGTTTCCGACGGAAATTAATTGTTTATCGCAAAATTTCGTGTCTCTTCCGCGGCCCCCTGTCATCGTTTGAAAAAGATTCGCTGTTCGAATCGATGGAGCGTCGAAATCATTGATATTCTCTATGTCGCCGTGCATAATCATCGAAACGTCGATTCGTTTTCTCCCCTTTTTCGAACGACGTCGAGACACCTGGATGGCGCCGATTACGACTGTGACGGGCGCCCTCCAATAAGGTACCTGCGGTGGCGTCATCGGGGGGCACGATACGCACGTGGATCAATCAGCCCACCTTCGCGGAATACGCGGTCCCCCCGGTTAATGGGAGGGCCAGGTATCGGCGGGCGGTAATATTCGTTGCACCCTCAACAAAGACAAATGTGTGCGAACGACGAAAGCGACACGGGACGCCGCGGAAGCACCGAAAGTACCGTAATCACGTCAGCATTCGAGCGGAATCGAATTTTCCGCTCGCCGCGGTGATTCCCCGTGCACACGGCCCTGTACGGTTGTCGATGAGAAAGAAAGTTTCCCGTCGTTAATTCGCTCTTCGTTCCACGCTCGAAAGTTTATCCTGCCGGCCGACATCATCTGCCGCGAATAATAATAATAACAATAATAATTTACCCGACGAACATCGTGTTCGCCGATCAACGATGCGCGCGCCTGTTAATATACATGTTTAACGATCGGTTTAATTCGTGCCTGGTGGCTTTTCGCGAGGCAACCCCCCCCCCCCCCTCCCCGCCTATGATAATGGCACCTAATTGCGTCGGGCCGTTTGCCGTGCAAATATGATTGTTCCGGAACGTTTCATCGCACAGAGGGCCAATTACCGATTCGATCGTGCTTCTTCCGTGTCAGTTCGCCGTGTCGCCGCCTTTGATCCCCGAGTCTCCGCGTTCACGTTGCGCTTGGCCCAGCGTTTGTACCTTCAACGAAACTGTCGCCGCTTTCTGAATGCGTGGAAAATGTACTTTTCGCCTTACTTCCCAGGGACCATGATTGCAAGCTACAGGTGTGCTCGTTCGTTTTCGTTTCAGGGGTACGAGCGGTATAGACATTGACCTGCGACGACTGGACATAGATCAGTGCCCCCTGCCATTGGGATCCACTCAATTGAATATATTCGCCGCCAGCGACAAATGCAAGAAGCGTACCACGGAGGTTGGTACATTTGTCTTCGTCCTCGTGATTGACGTACAATTAAACTGCAGCGTCCGCGTTGTTTTTCCGGTGCCGCGCAATTGTTTTCCAAATTATTGTCGTCCAGGAATTGCGACAACCGGCGTGCCTCGTCCGTATTTCAATCGCCGCTTCTGATTACAGTGCATCGCCATTCCGGGCCTGGGTTTTCGTCGCGGAAGCTATCGATGCGTGTGCAAACGCGGATTTTACTATCCGGACGTGAGATCGCCCAGCCGATACTACAATGGCACCGTCATCGAGGAAGAATACGAAAAGTTGATGATGGTGAGTCGTTTGCGAATTATATACCGCGGTGTATTCTGTTCGCATAAAATTCAACGCAAGACGTCGGAACCCCTCGACGGTGCAAGTCGACTACTCGTAGCCGGTGGAGTTTCCAAGGGATTCCGGTCGGATTATGCGACAACCTAACCCAACCAAACAACACCTGAATCTCTTCGGACGGCACTCGCTGCTCCACTGTTTGTCCAGAACTTCAGAACGGCGATCCGCAGTCGGACGGGGAAAAGGAGAGAAGCGAATTTCCCGGAAAAAGGAAATTCAACTTTTCTCGAACCTTCGTATTCCAAATTTCAACCATTCAGAAATATTCAATCCGAGTCTTCGTATATGTCCACGGTATTTTTTCACGCGTCGCTCGATCGCATTGCCCGCCCGGTTGGTTCCATTAAACTTTACCGCCACGGTTCACCTTTCGGCCCCAGGAAAGGGATTTTAATACAGCCCGCCTAAGTCTCGCCCACGAGACGGACTTAATATCGCGGCCTCGAATGGTCCGCGCAGAATTACCGACTTCCAACCCTGCCTAACCGGAACCTGACCCGTAAAGCACACTTTGATATCGTCCCCGCCCCCACCCGACGGATCAAATTACAGCAATGAACTCTTAACGGCCTGAAAAAAAAAAAATTACCAACAAATCCGCCACGTGTCGTTCGTGAAATAAAAGACGGTCGTGCCGAGCCTAGCCCTACCTGACCCGGGCACCCTGAATGATCGCTATTCGTCCGGGCAGGTCTGACCCGCCGTTAAGGCCAGACGAAGGTCTGCCCCGAATAACTCTGGGGAGAACCAACGAAGGCCAGGGGGATTACCGATCGTGACCGTGCGATTGTACGCGATACGACGTTCGTACAGGTGGCGAAATCGCCACGGCCGGGTCGTAATTGCTGATAAATGACCGGCGAACACGCGTTTCGTACAACGAAAGGCGAGCATCGCGGCCCGTCCTTGACTTGGAAATTAATATTCCCCGTGACAGCGGATGAAGGATTAACCTCTCGACGCACCGGCGCACAGTGGTCCAAACGGGCCTTTTAGCTGGACAAAACCTGAAAACTGAAAGTGCTAAACGAAAATTTTCAACTACGGTAAGTGAGAGATAAATAGTGGATAAAAAGAATTAGAGCTAGCCCTTATACGATAGGATGCTGTTTATATAAACAATTCCCCTCTTCCACTCACAATTTCTAGACATACGCGATAGTGAGCAATCGAGGCCCAACAGTTCATCAGTATCTATCGTTCGTTAACAGTTCTTAGCAGTGCCCAGCATATTTTTTGTTACATTTTTTGTGTTTTATATTGAATTTGTTATGGATTTAAGCATGAATCGCAAGTGCAAATATCTTAAAACTCGAATAACTGACTCATTTGCTTATAGACAATAATGTACTGAAATATTGTGCAACGTTTGTACTTTGATGGTCTCTAAAAAAAAAGTATTATTACGTATTAACTTGGGACTTGTTGGAGTTACTTCATAAAAGTGTATAGAATCTGAAAAGTTTGATGCCATCTGCAACTTTTTGCAACTTTGAAGCGTAGATCATTTTTATTACGTGTACAGTGGAGAGTAATAGTGATGCAGCGATCTTTAAAATACGCTAAGTTTCTAAAAATTGGATCAAACGACTCGGGTTTTTTTTTTTACAAAACAGAAGAATTAGTGTATTATATATTTATACAAAAAAAAAAAAAATAAATAAATTCTGATCGTTCAATCTAAATATCTACTATTCAAACTAATTATATATCAATCGTACATTAATATTAATAATCTACAGGTTACTTCTTCCTCGAGAGGAAGGACGTTTTTCATTTCCTCCAAGAGAGGAATAGCGTCTCCGCGTCAAGTAGTGTTGAAGTCCAGAACTCAGTTTATGAATATATTTTTGAAATATGCAATTTCGATAATTCAGATGATAAATTGAAGGATAATTTAAAACAAAAGATAAATATATTTTGCATCAATTTAGCGCAGAAATGGAAAGCCAACTATCGTATTGTCAATAAATTTCACGACAAGCAACTAACCAAGACTTGTTAAACAAACTGTTAGTATCATCAGACTCATTCATTTCTACCCTCAGGCCACTCTTGACAAGTGTTAATTCGGAAATGCCTTCGGAAGTACTTTCTTTATTACTACTACAAGGTAAATATGTTTTATAATACTGAATTTATTCGTATTTCTGCCGCCCATTCAAGAAAAATCCATTTTTTTGTTTGATTTTCACCAAGGAAACGTATGTTTAAAATAAATAGTTCATTTGCTTGCCCAGGTTTATCGTTAGAGGTTTTGTCCAGCTAAAAGGCCCGTTTGGGCCACTGTGGCGGCGACCAGGAACGGCAACTGCAGTCTTGCCCGGTCGCTGTAGGAAACGGTCCGGCTTATTTTAATGCGCTGCACGCGACGTCGAGCGGAAACCGCCGGGGATAATAGGGTTGGAAACTGTGGGGCAGGAGCATTGCGAGTGGGGTCATTTTTGTTTTTTTTTCTTGTAGCGCTGTTTCCAAAAATTGGCACCTTTATGGCACGGCCCGGTGGCAACAGGGTAGCGGGGAAATTAAACGGGGGATGTTGCTTCGCGTTTCCGTCCCAGGACCGGGCACGTTGAGGAGGAACGGCACCTGGGGGGCCATCGGCTTGCGAGCGATATTCGAGACGTTAGTGTATTCCGTTGAACAGTGGTTTCATGGAATTCCGCGCACTCCTCGGCATTTTCTTGTCGTTACGGGTCCTCGTCGACGTTCGAACGGCACGGTGGCAATCGGGCACCGTGAAACCATTGGGCGCACGCGAATTATTTTCCACCCTCGCGAGGCGCGTTCGTGCCTCGTTCCGTTCGTTTTCGTAATACCCCGTTAACTTGTCACGAACCCTGGAGCACATCGGCCGGCACGGGCGAAAAAAGGGTGACCCAGTTCTTGCCGCACTTTCTCGCGGATGTAATTTTACCTTCGGTACAACGTCAATCAAGAAAAAGTCAGCCGTGGCTGATCCGGCAACGTGTTCACGTCGGAATTCCAATTTTCCTTATTCATTCTCCCCTTTCGAAACCAATTTCCCCGCGGTAGAAATATCGCGCGACTGTTACGGTACATCTACCTCGCGAAGAGAGAAAAAAACAAAAAAGGAGACGTGCAATCTGATCCGTCGATAATTCTCCGATTATATATAAAAAAAAAAAAAGAAAAACGTTCGTCCCGATTTTTCGAGATTCACGTCACTGGCAACCCCCCCCCCCCCCCCCCGCGTCAGAATAATCCGGTTGTATTTCGTTGCCAAGGAAACGTCCGTCTCGTTTCACCCGGAAAGATTGATACGTTCGACGTAGCCGAGTTTCCTCCCGCGTTCTCGTCGTCGATAACGCGATAAGTCGCGGAGAAAAGGAAACGGCCGCCCTTTAACTCCGTGTTTGATGGAGTGCCGTGTCGCCACGGGAACCATTGGGGCCCCCATCGGTTTCAATTTCGTCCCACGCGTTTCTCCGATGCGACGTAGTACGCGCGAATATTAGTTCTCCCATTCTGCGCCATTTTTCATCCCCTATTAATTTCTCGCGAATCACTCGGCGACACGTGAAAGTCCGACGAATTATCTGTGTGCTCTTGGAAGTTAGTGGAATCGCGGAAAATTTCGGTGGAATAATTAGGGTGGGGGAGAAAATTATGGTGGAAAATTTAGGGTGGTGGGGAAAATTTAGGTGGTGGGAAAAATTAGAGCGGTGGAGAAAATTATGGTGGGAAAAATTACGGTGGAAAAATTAGAGTGGTGGAGAAAATTTAGGTGGAAAACTTATAGTGGTGGAAAATTTAGGTGGTGAGAAAAATTAGAGTGGTGTGGAAAATTTAGGTGGAAATTTCGGTGCAAAATTTAGGGTGGTGGAGAAAATTATGGTGGAAAATTTGTTGTGGTAGACAAAATTGCGATGGAAAATGTAGGTGGAAAATTTAGGTTGGTGGAATAAATTTCAGTGGAAAGTTTAGGGTGGTGGAGAATATTATGGTGGAAAATTTAAAGTGTCGGGCAAAATTACGGCGGAAAACGTAGAGCGGTGGGGAGAATTTAGCTGGAAAATTTAAGGCGGCGCAGAAAGTTCCATCGATATCAAACGTTTCGTGGATCTCGAGATGTTTCCCCTCGTCGTGCACAGGTGCGCCCGTCGACACGGCCTCGTCACTCCGGCCGACAGTCGAATTCGCGGCGAAACGGTTGCTGCCGATATCCATTTTCACGCGAAAGAACGAACGAATCGACGGTCTATCGGCCGTTATACAGGGGGTCCGAGAAAAATGCCGCCCGCTCGAGCGTTGCAGGCTGAACGAGGGGGATCCCTGTCGGATGCGCATGATTTATGAAGGACCACTGGGGTGCGCGTATCCTTGATGGACGCGTGGCCGAGATTTATGCAATGCTCGACACGGGCCCGGGATTGACGTTAATAGAGTCTCAACTTCCGTGGACAGGTTTCCAAGTGGTTCGGCAGCGGGCTGGCTGCTATCTATCGGGCGCAGGTCTCGGTGTCCAGATTATTCTCGCTTGAACAGACGACCTGAAATGTCCCTGCCGTCGCTCCAGCTCCGAACGCACGTGCTCGACGAATACCGGATTCGGTTAACTGTCCACGCGAAAAATATTCCGCGAAAGAAAAACGGCCGCCGTAGTTCGACGTACACGCAACAACCAGCTCCACGAAATCTTCCTCGCACTTATCGCAACGTTCCGTGCCAACGATCCGCCAGATGGTGCAACGTTTCTCGCGTTGGCAGCTCGCCACGGAACTTCGTTCGGCGCGAAAGAAACGGTCCATTTTGTTTCCCCGTCGTTGGGACGACGGCGATTAATTTCTCTCGGCCCGCGCGGATTAGCCCAATTCGATTTCCAACGGGGAAACGAACCCGAACCCGTTCGCTTCGCGAGGGTCCGCGAAGCAGCACGGAATTGCAACGGTAATCGGCTTGCGCGCGCGGGGAATTGGATCGCGAGCTACCTCGAAGGAACACCGTCCGATTTATTGGCGACACGCGTTGCCACGCATTGCGAGCGGCGTTTCCTCCGCTTTGGAAATCGTCTGGAAATGGAACGCAAGCCTCTCGAGGCTGGGAAGGTTCTCGAGGAGCGCTCGACGCAACGCCGTTCGACGCGGTCCCCCAATTACCGTCGTCGTAACGGCGACGCCGGGAACGAGGACAATAATTCCACCCTCCGCTCCCTGTCCACCCCCTCTGCGCCACCTGCGCCAATCCACCTGCAGCCCTCTGTCGTTGTTCCGCTCCAACGAAATAATGCCGCGACAATAAACGAAACAATGAATCCGGCAGGTCGCCTTTGTCCTCGTCCCGGCAACGGCGGGACGTGTCGAACAGACGTCGCCCGGGAGCGACGATGAAAAGAACGGCCCGATTGTTCCTGCCCCGGTCTGGTTTTTGTGCCAGCGAATCAACCTTTGCAAATCTTCGTCCGTCTTGTTTGGCCCTTCGCACGAATTCGCCGTCGCTAGATCGTCGATGCAAGACGGTCCCCGTCGTGGATCGTTCACCGATTCCTCCGGGGGACCCGACCCGTTTTCCGGACGATCCTCGAAGTCCAGGCTCGATTCCTCGAGCTGCCCGTGGCCGCGGATGACTCGCGTTGGTCTGACCCAACGCGCTCCTGTTCTACTGATTTATCGCATAGTTACGCACGCTTCGATTCCGCCGACGGATCGCGGAAACGATCGACCTGTTCCACCGGTGCGCTATCTCGGCTGCCCACGCACGGTCCCATTCCACTTCCGGCGCGGCGATAATTTTTACGCATGATCGGCGACAGTCTCGCTAAACCGACCGAGCCGTCCCACAGCGCGCTGTGGGGAAAAAACGGCTATTTAGGAGTGCAAAAGTCGACAAACAAAACACGGAGTAGGCCTATAATTTTATATCCAATATCAAGATAGATGTCCGTAGCAGCTGAACAAACGACATTTTCATTTCTTAAATCCATTGTTGTTAAGCATGGCAAGGGATGCAAGCGTTAAAAATTGAAGATAGCTTAAAAATGAAGAATACTATTTCCACCTGTTGTCTGATGCTCAGGACCTTAATGGTATTTCTGTTTGCAGGAACTGTATCAACAAGGATTAGGAATGTGGAAAAATGAAAAGAAAAATTTTACAAAAATTTTTTAATAATTTCTTTCAAGGAAGTTTCAGCAAACCAATTTTCAACGCGTTCTTTTGTGAAATACTTTTGAACTCCACTCGACTTCGCGCTAACTTTTATATACACGTTAAGAATGGGATGTATACTATATGCTCTATAAAATTTGGCTGCAGCCAACTGCAGCTGCAAAAGTTATTTGCTATAACTATAAAGTATACATCCTATTCTTAATGTGTATATAAAAAATTAGCGCGGAGACGGGCGGAGATCAAAAGTATTTCATAAAGAAAGACTTTTGCACTCCTAAATTGCCGTTTTTCCCCACTGTGCAGCGGTCCGAAACCGTGAAAACACGAAGTAAATTCAAGTTTCTCGACCTCCTTCGAAATGTACGAAATTTCACGCATAGTTTCTTGTATGTATAGACCAAATTTTTGCATGCAAATGGTCCTTCTTTCAAAAATATTCCGTTCAACTTAAATTTGTTGGATAACTTTGTACATACTTTTCTTTGTAAATCTTTTGGTAACACGTTCGTTCGATTGAATAGCATCATACAACATTCTACATCCCATTGTCGAACTATTTCCATATTGACGATATAATTTCAATAAAGTTTTTTCACGGTTGATGAATGTCAACGATGAAATCGCTATCGTCATAGTCGTTGTATCACGCCGTAACAAATTTTATTTACCGCAACGGAACAACATTTTATCAAATATTATTGTCAAAACAATTGTAACAAGAGAATCTTTGACTGCAATTGTATTCCGTAACTCAACTACCACCCAAAAATCTTTCTACTGGTAATGAATAATACGCGAGACAACAGTGCCGCGAATTTAGTTGGTGTTTTTTTCCGGTTTCGGACCGCTGCACAGTGGGGTATTTGGCCGAAAAACCGGACAAAAATATGGTAGCGTTGTTTATAAGCTCAAGGTCATAATGTAGTAGGTGGTTGAAATCGTCTTAACGTCAGCCACAATGTTATGAAATTAAAAATAAATTTTAACATTATTTTATAAAATTATAACATAATTTTTTTATAACAAAAGTTGTTTTCGAAATTGCATATATTGAAGTTTGTAGATGTCAGAATACCATTTGCCTTTTGTTTAAAACATTTTTCTTTAAGACTGTTCAAACCCTCTAGAGAAATAGGGTCAATGGTAGATTTGGTCAATTTGATGCGTACTCTCAGACGACCCTATTTCGACTAAATGCAGCTTAACATTAACGTCTTAAATGCCAATACAGTGATTTTTACTTTTTGGGAGTTGTTTTATGACAAGTTCAAGAAAACCCGATCATAAAAAAGTTTGCCTGGTAACGAAGACCGTCGATATGCTCGGTTCTTGCATCTAAACAGTTACCATATGCATATGACATAAATTAGTTATAAAACGTGAAACCGGACGAAACCGGAACCAATTTTCGTTGCATTGTGATCACAAACCTTTATCGAATGCAATGACACCAGAACGAGCTTTTGAACACGCTAAATACCATAACAAAATCGTTAATGAAATCTTGTAACCGTAAAGAAAAGTACTGAAATATTGATTATTTTCAAATATTAATAACTATACAAATATATGTGCTAAAAGTGTAAAATCTGTTGGAAAGTGTAGCATACACCTACCCAAAAAGCTTCCAGAACGGCAGAATTTACACAAATTCCTTAAAGGATTCATAAATGGCTAATAAGCAACGATGTTTTAGAAAATGGTTAAGAAAGAAACGCGTGCCATCAAATCTGCTAACTTTCGACGAAAACTGCTGCTCCCTGGGTTCATAAATAAGAAAACAAAAATCGATACATTGTTCCTCACATATTCAACTATCTCAGACGACAAAAATTTTTGTCTTTCGCCAAACTTTGAAGATTGACTTTTGTCCGGTTTTCGGGCCAAATACCCCACTGTGCGCTGTCCGCGTCCGTTCGTGTCGCCGCACGACCCGTTCCACTTGTCCGAACGTACGCGTACCGATTCCACTGCCGCTGTCACTTGCCCGATTCCACATCGATCTTTCCAACCGGAAACGTCGCTGCGAGGAAGCGACGTGTCCCCGTTTCGTCCGCTGGTTGGGGGGGGGGGGGGGGGATGGGACTTGGGAATGCCTGATCGGCCGTGCTCCGTTCAATTTTAATCCCCGTATCGAAATCGACAATGTTATCGTTATCATCGGTAACACCGGCATTCTTCCTCCCCCCCCCCCCTTCCCGTTGTTACCGTTATTATTGTCGTCGCGAATTATCGTCCTCGTTGTGTATTTACCGCTTCTCGAGCGTTTCAGCGAGCCGAAAAATCGTCGCGACGCCCACCGGCGCTGAATTTTCGAACGGGAGTTTCTCGAGGGAGGCGGGGAACGAGAAAATGAATAGAGGAAGACGCGAATGGAAGGAGAACGGACGTTTCGAAGGGATAATCGCGATCCTCGGGACCAGTTATCCCCCCGTGGAAATCGGATTTCCAGCTCGGCGACTTTCGGATAAACGAGCGAACGCCCGTTTCACGCCGCGCTCGAGGGGATGCTCGTGAAGGGTGGTCGGGGAAAAATTGGTTCCGGTTTTTTTCGACCTGCCTTTGACGGTTAATGGACGCGAGAGTCGACGCTGATGAAATAATTGCCGCTTTGTCGGAACCGCGTAATTATTCGTACGCTTGTTTATCTAATGGAACACCCCCTTGCCGGTAATACTCAATTACTTCCGCGACTCTTCGAGCGGCACTTCGATTCCCCCATCTCGGATGTATTTCGCGATGCGATGCGAGGGTCAGGTTCAACCGGTCCTCCGAATGAACGTTCAATTTTCTCGCGCGCTCCTGCACGTTTCCGGAACTTTGATCGCGAGCCAACTGCGCCCCGGTTTTCCAGGTTTCTTAATAAAGCGTTTAACGAACGGCGGAACTCCAGCTGGATGCACGAAAACGATCGACGGACCAGATTCCAAGGGTCGAACCGGTTCGAGCGGATAAATTCGCTTTCGTCGAAACCGAGTTCCGTCGTCGTTATTACCATCAGCGACGCTGTCGTTATTATTGTCGTTGCCGGCGCGATCAGAAACGCGACTGCGATTGATTACAGTCGGAGCCCGGTGCCCATCTGCGTAAGTGTCTGCCGCGAATTCCGAGTGGCTCCGAGCGGAATTCGTCGCGCGTCAACGAAACCGGGCGAAGCTGTTCGCAATTACGGGGAACGGGGTTGCCGTTGCGTCGCTGTCGACTGCCGGTGAACAACAAACGGCCGGTATCGTTCGTGAAACTATCGCGGAGGAAGTTACACGAGTGTCTGCGCGACAGGATAACACGAATCGAATTTTCGAACGGCTTATCGGTCGAAGCAGATTTCGTCGGCAGACGCCGCTTTCGTTTCCGTACGAGATCACGTAAATTTCGATCCCGGCGAAATGTTCCGTGCTTCCGTAGATCCGCGTTTAGTTCACGAAGACGAATTACTTCTTCGTCGCGAAATTATAATTAATCGAACAATTCGTGGGAACAAATTTCTTTTTAATTTGTACATTGATTATATATTTCATTTATGTGTATTTATTTTCGAGGGACAGCGCGACGGTTATCGTATCACTGCAATCACCGGTTCATGGGGATGCATTGTGTGCGAGAGTAATTGACAAGCGTCGTTTATGACGATGCCAAGTTTAAAAGTGAAATCATTATTGTGTACGCTGTAATCCCACGTTTGGTTGACCCGTTGTGTATACGGGCCTGATTAACAATAACCGGCAGATTGTGTCGATGCCTGTGCTCGTTTCGACTCTGGCAAACGCAAACCTAACTCGCGTACAATTACCACTTTCCGACCCCTGATCGTCGTACCGGAGAACAGAAGCAATTCGTACGGAAAAACATCGTCTGCAATCTCTCGCAACCCAAAACACAAAAGTGTTAGTCGAATGGAAAATAATGGATTTCTTAATTAGAGGCCGACGATAATGTTGATTTAGGGTGCGTGAAATTGGCTCAGTTCGCCTGTCCTTAATATCCTAAACCATAATGCCCGGGGTGCGTGATACATGGGAACGATAAATCTGCTGGAACTTAAGTCCCGATCGTGAATACGATTTACGACGTCGTGATTTGTAGTTGCTGCGATTTACGCGAAAGTTGCCTTGCATTTCCCGTCAGCCGTATGGCGAAGTTCGTTTTCGAGGGGGGTTGTTCGTTTCACAGCGGTCGGGAGGGTCGTCGACGTTTAACGAACGACGGTCGTCGAAGGGGAACTGAAAAATTTTGCTAACAATTTCAACGGGGTTGACGAACGATCGCGAAGAAATTTCTATACAGGAAAGGAGTAGTAAAAGATCCTTTTCCAAAGAGATTTCGCTATCACGATTATATACTTATTTTACACTTTACAAAATTTCCAACCCCCGTTCGTATAACCCTTATGTTAGCAACCGGGTACCCGGGTACCCATTTCAAGTTTCCTACAAGAATTTTTTATGTTCTGGTAACAATATCGCAAAACCCCTCTGGATCCCCATTGTTTGGATGTTTCTACGTCGATATACCAATTTTAAATAAAATCGGTTTGCAATTTTTTAAGTTATAAAGCTTTAAACATATTTATACGTCTGTCTGGTAACCGGGTACCCATATAAGAGACGTGATTGTTAGGTGTTCTATGCACATAAACATGAACCAATTTTTAACTGAAATGATTTATTTATTTATTAGATTATAATAATTAAGAATTCTGTGGGCAATTTCTGCATATTGCTATAGTATTTGCGTGTTTATCACAAATAGGACGGTCGCACTTGTGGCAAGCCTTTCGTGTTTTTCGTCGTTTCTTTTCGGGATCAGCCTGACACATGTAACAGGATCCCACGACTTTTTTCCTTCAACTGTTGTCGTATTCTTATGTAGAAGTGGAAGGAATTTCATTTATTTCTACTTGATTGTTTCTCATGCTTTGTATTGCCAATTTTGTGGAAAGATGTCTCATAGTTTGAGCATTTGCCAATCGGGTTCGAATTGTCTTCCCCTAATTGACGTAGAAACACACGACGACTATTTGATTTTCTAGACAATATATTATTATTGATAATGCTTCCATTTTTACAATATAAACTTCTGAAACTTACAAATTATATTTCACAAAAGCACTGTACGTTTCAACTAACTGCGAAGAATCGTGTGTCTCGAATCGAAAACTGAATACAAACTGATGCATATTGGAGATGATCTCCGATGCTAGCTTAAACTTGTTTATATAAATAAGATAAGCATCCCTTCTTTGGTTATGGAACTAGGAACGATTCGAAGAATCAAAAGTCGAAAACTGGACACTTGAGAAACTGGGAGACTTCATAGAAGAGCACTTAAAATATTAAAAAAAAGAACTGATACTTGATTTCAGTATAAGAATATACATATAATAGATTTGCATAAAATGTTTAAAGCTGCAGCTGTTGAGTTATAGAAATGAAAGTTAACAGTCTCGAAAGAATATAATTTCATATTTCAGCCACTCATTGGCTAAATCGGTTAACTCCACAAAACAAAAAGAAGTCAATTTATTATAAATATAAGAAGTTAAGTGTCAATAAAGCGCTTTAACGATAAAATTTTAACAAATTTAATAGGTGGAATCAACCAATTTGGCTAATGTACCGATGGAAACATTATGGGGTACCCGGGTACCCGGTTACGAGACAGACGTTGAAATTTCGGTTGCTAACATAAGGGTTAAAAAAAAAAAATTATGCTCCATCTGAGATCGATACGCGTGCCCATTCGCGGGACGACAACCTAAAGTTGAAACGGCGACGCGCACGGTCGAAATACCGCGACGCGAAACCACCCCTATTCCCCTTTCCTGCGAGCGCGTAGACGTGGGTTAAGGGGGTAGTAAAAAAAAGAAAAACCGCGTCGATTCAGCGTCTTTCAATGGGGTCGCGCTAAGGGGTGTATAGGTCAGTGGCGCGTGCGAGCGAGCGCGAGACAGAGATAGGTGGATTCGAAAATTCCGTCGTCTCCCTTTGAACGATTTAAAGGGGAGGCCTCATCCCTCGCTGGGGCAGAAAGGTAAAGTCGTTCGTACGACTCGTTACCGACCCCGCCCTGTCGGAATTAATTTTCATTGCTTAAGAAAACGTTCTTTTTCCCCTTCCCCTTTGCAATACACTTGTTCACAATTTATTGCGGGACCAACCCTCCGATAGTTTCCGATAATTTCCACGGTTCGAATTCGGCCGGACGCGAATTACCCCCGTCGATTCGTCTCACTCCAGTTCACGTTGCATCGTTCACAGGGGGACGAGAGCCAGTACGACATCGAGGGTGTGTTCGAGTGTCTGCCCTGCGCGGAGGGTTGCGAGTCCTGCGAGGACGACTCGCCCTGTGTCGTGTCCTTGAATTGGCTGATGAGGACAGCGATCCTAATCCTGGAGTGCTGCGTCATGGCCTGTCTGCCGGCCGTCGCCATATTCACCTGGAAATACGGAAACGTGAAGGTAAGTGGACGATCATTCCCCCAAGGTGCACCGCTTCTAGGTACATCAGATCCAAGCTGTTCACATTCGACATCGCCCGTTGAAACGCCGCCGAGCACAGGTGCACCGGGACACCCCGGTGCCTCTCTATGACCATGCCCTGTACGGACCAATAGTCACCGTGGCCCCTCTGATCCTTCCGACCGACAAATCCCCTCGAAGTGCGAACACCTGCCGTCGAGAACTCCTCCGGACCAAAGCTCATCCAGCGTCAAAGACACCTTCTATAGTCCTTGCGGTCCAGCTCGGCCATGGATCGGACCAACTCAGCAGCCTGGCGAATCAATCAACAGCGGACCTACCTGTCCACCTTGATCAGAGCGAGTGGTCCAGGTTGCCAAGTGTCCTTGCGTTCGCGAAATTGCATCGGCAGGTTACGCTTTGCACCGGGGACTAAGAGGATGGTCACTGGGGATGATCCCGAGTCGCCACGCCGAAAGGGCCGCAACTGGACCCCGGGACGATCCGGCTGTAACCCCGGCCGGTCGGTTTCCGCTCTTGCAACGATAATGGAAACCCTTCCGCCTGACGAATCCCGCCCCGGCCAATCCGGCCAGCTTGATTAAACAGAGAGAAAGCTTGTTTCGCGTCGGCCGATATTCCGCAGGCTGCCGCACGGTTTCGATGATTGGCCCGTTTTCTGGTCGCATTTTTCGAAAATAACGCGTCGCGAGGGGTGGACGGAAGGGTGTGAACGCCATACGTAGCCGGAAATTAAAAGCAGGGAATCGACCGGTCGGTCGTCGTTTCGCTGGAT
This sequence comes from Nomada lathburiana, assembly GCA_963667235.1. NCBI lineage: Eukaryota > Metazoa > Arthropoda > Insecta > Hymenoptera > Apidae > Nomada > Nomada lathburiana. The sequence continues at coordinate 19,646,111 of OY763899.1, read as the reverse complement.
TTCCTGGATTCCGCTGTGATCGTCGCGCGATCAAAGGCTTTTCGGGCTTGCCGCGAGATTGTTTCTTCGGGTTCGACAAAAATTTCTCGCCCCCGAACGAAAAATAGGCTGGACTACCCTTCTGTGCGCGATTTTATTCTCGCACGTCGCGACGAGAGGGTCGCACAGTGGTCCGAAACCGTAAAAACACGAACTAAATTCATAGCACTCTTATTTCAACATTATTCATTACGAATAGATAGATTTTAGGTAGTTCTTGAGTTATAGAATATAATTGCAATTAAAGATTCTCTTATTATAATTATTTTAACAATAATATTGGACAAAATGTTGTTTGGTCGAAAATGGTTCTGATATTTTTTTGTGGTGTGTAGATATCTCTCTGGTAGCAGTGAATAAAATTTGTTACAGCCGATATCACGACTCTTGACAATACTGATTTCATCATTGAGATTCATAAACTGTAAAAAAACTTAATTGAAATTGTATAGTTAATATGGACATGGTTCGACAATGGGATGTTGAATCTGTACATCCAGATGCGCGTTTATGATGTTATTTAATTGAACGAACATGTTAGCAAAAGATTTCAAATAAATAATATATACAGAATTATTTAAAAAATTTTAAATTAAATAACAAATTTTTGAGAAAAAGAAAATAGTTTATGACTAAATTTACATTACCCTACATTACATACACTACATTACCGATTCCGTTTCACTCTCTGGCATAATTCTCTCATATATTGTCATAACTTTCGGAGTTGCAAATAGTCGCAAGAAATTTTTATGCAGGTATCTTAAGTAGGTTTTAACGAATGCTTTTATACAAATTTTATCGTGTCCTCGACGATCCATCACCTTTATTAACCACATTGAAGTGGAAAAAACGGCACGCTGACTGCACATATATTGTTATAACTTTCGGAGTTGCAAATGGTTGCAAGAAATTTTTATGCAGGTATCTTAAGTAGGTTTTAACGGATACTTTTATACAAATTTTATCGTGTCCTCGACGATCCATCACCTTTTATAAACCACATTAAAGTGGAAAAACCGCGGGGAAAAACAGGGATTCGCGAAATGCTATTTTTCAAAGGGTAAAAATACCTAGATACCTTTCGTGTTACATGTACTTGTAGCTGAAAGTGCACCCTTTAAAAATATATAAACAGATTTGAGCCAGCTCCACTCTGTAAAAAAATATAGCACCGCAAAGTATAGCAAATTCAGAAAGAAATGAAATCGTTCTAAAGAGGGTATATCCCCCCCCCCCCCTTTGCAGGTGTCTCAGGCAATTACCGGTGCTCTGCGGCAATCCATTTGCATGCCAAAATTTAGTCTATACATATAAGAAGCTATGCCTAAAATTTCATACATCTCCAAGAAGGTCGAAAAATTGAATTTACTTCGTGTTTTTACGGTTTCGGGCCACTGTGCGTCGCCAGTCCAGAAATATCACCGTCCCTGCGAAGTGCATCGACAAAGCGGCGCAGTAAAGATTGTCGCGAACGCGGGACAATTTCCGCGCGGAAATTTAAAGCGGGACAAGGGGGGACATCGTCGATGCCCCGGCTGGAACAGCCGCGGGACAATGAATCCCCTTTAATTAACCGGAAACGGGCCGAAACCTAAGCTCCGAGGCGCTTCCTGCAACTACCGCCGCGAGTTGTTACGTGAATTTATTACACGAATCGCCTAAAGACAGAATTGTTTCCAGCGGGACTTCGGGAGGGTAGTTTCCTCGCCAAGCCGGCGCTGATAAGATTTCCGCACGGATTATGAACCCTCCTATCTTCAAACTATTCTAATTTCACCGGGGCCTAACTTCCATTAAATTGGTTACCACGGCCCGAACCAATTATCCTCCTCTTTTCTTGTTTTTTTTTCTTTCTCTTTCTTTCGTTCCTTTGAAAACTTTAATTGCATCTTAAGCGTTTCTTATTGTCCGTTTAAACGACGGTTTTAAGTAAGCATCATTTTTTATCACTCTTTGTATATTTTTCGTTACCGAGAAACGTCGATATTTCGATTAACAGTTTACACTGTGAGTTGTATTTCTATCTGCTCGTGATGTTCTCGAATATTCATTTCAACAGGGACGCTCCTCAATTTATCCTATTAATTTCCGAATAATCTCGTCATTTCCTGCCATTATTGAATTTCGTTCCAATTCTAAAGACCCGCCTCTCGAATTGTACCGATTGTCATTTAAATGTCGCGGTTATAAAGCAAGCAGAATGTCAACGAAATCGGGACAATCGATGTGTAATTCGTGTTGAACCATTACGCGTTAAATAATTGTCGGCATTCTTTAGCCACGAAAAATAATCGTTCCGTAACCGGACAGTACTCGTCCGAAATGTACTTTCTTTTTTGGCGTTGTTAATTTCATTAATTAACAAAATCAGGTCTTTCGCCTTTCAGTCTTGAACAAATGTTAACTCTTTTTCCCAATCTCTCTGTAGATTAAATTTTTATTCACCGTATCTTTCGTTTCCGCGGATTCAACCAAATTTTTATTTTGTCCGTTCATATATCATTTCTTTTTCTGTATAATTTTATTTCTCCGCTAGATTTTTTTCCTCGCCCCCTCTTGTTTTTTTTTGTCCGCTGCGTATCTCAATTCCGAATGTAAAAGTGAGCGAGAACTTTCACGGATTCCCCGTTTAATTTTTATTATTTCAAACGGATACCCGATATCACGCAAATTTTTTTTTTGCGCCTGCGAAATTTTCCAGGAGGAGCGCAGTTTTTTCGTCGGCAAAAAATTAAAACCGTCGATGCACCCACCAATTATAGCTACGAAATAATCTCGACGGCCCCCCGTTAATTTACAGCCGGGCAATAATGGAATTTTTCCCACGTAAAATTCTTACTACTAATTCTCGGCTGTCAAATAAATCTCCAGTTGAAAGTACTGCTATGCGCAAACTGAATCGTGGACGACAATGTACAGTCCGGTCCGGAAGTTTTCGAGACTCGATCATCCGGCAAAAAGAAATCCGCCGTATCGAAATAACACTTCATAACCGTACAGTACCGGGCCAAATCTGAATCGCGTCTGCAACGTTGACCGCTTTACGAGTGCGGAAAACGCAACAAGTTGCGGAATTCTGCCTCGAATTCACCCCATGCCACCCCTGTATACGTGCGCACACCTGTGCGTGTGCGCCTGTTTGTCCGAAACGAATTGTTGTGTCCACGACAGGAAATTTCAGCGACTTAATATTCATTGCATAAACGTGCCACATATATTTCAATCGTTCAATCAAACTTGTAATCGATGAAAGATCGATACGCATGTATGCTCCTTTTAAATGCCCCGTGCGTGAGATTAACACTCGGTTTACGGACAAGTTTGAACACTTATTTTTTACCGACTTCCCTACGATTGACAACAGCCAATGAAAATGCGCGTTTTCTTTAAAAACTTAATTCGCTTAATTTCGAAATGAAATGTAATTACTTCAATTATGTAAAACCCACGGATCTTCGCTGATCTTTGTATTTCAAATTTTGAAATGCGTCAAATTGACGCGTGTTAATAACAAACGGCTTCCTCCATCCGCAACACCACAGTATTGGGATGATCAACAATCGACCGAATGATTATTAATGTCAACGATGCCATGTCACGTATCGATCTATTTATTTAAGATCACTGCGTGGCTTGCCGTTTAAATGACCGCAACAACTTCAACCCCTTTAATTATTAGTTCTATCTATTGTATAATATACTATTGCGTAATTGTACTAATTATTTAGCCCGTCGGATATAATACCTCGCGCGTTTATTTTGTAAAAATAACTTTTTGTAAATTGAAAAAGTTCGGTCGGAAGACGCGCACGCGTCGCAAGACAGTTTCGACGGAGAAACGTCGCGAGCGTTTCGAACGCGCTCGTCGCCGCTTCTCCGATTTTCCGCTTCGCGTGTCCGCGCGACATCGCGAGCCCGCCGACCGATTTCCTCGTCGGTTCAGCGACGCGCACTTCCCTCGTCGACGTTCACGCCGAGCTGATCGCGTTCCTCGTCGCCCCAACCGATAAACCGTCTTCGACGCACGTTGGCCGACGTTTCCAGGGTCGCGAACGTACCTCTGAAAAGCGACGCGAACTGGTCTCGGCTTCGAATTTCTCCGAGGATCGGCCATATTTTTTCGTTCGCCTTTCGACGAAAGACAGACGCGTCGCGACGGTTTGAAAAACGTAGCTTAACGTCAGCTACAATGTTATGAAATTAAAAATAAATTTTAACATTATTTTATAAAATTATAACATAATTTTTTATAACAAAAGTTGTTTTCGAAATTGCATATATTGAAGTTTGTAGATGTCAGAATACCATTTGCCTTTTGTTTAAAACATTTTTCTTTAAGACTGTTCAAACCCTCTAGAGAAATAGGGTCAATGGTAGATTTGGTCAATTTGATGCGTACTCTCAGACGACCCTATCTCGACTAAATGCAGCTTAACATTAACGTCTTAAATGCCAATACAGTAATTCTTACGTTTTGGGAGTTGTTTTATGACAAGTTCAAGAAAACCCGATCATAAAAAAGTTTGCCTGGTAACGAAGACCGTCGATATGCTCGGTTCTTGCATCTAAACAGTTACCATATGCATATGACATGAATTAGTTATAAAACGTGAAACCGGACGAAACCGGAACCAATTTTTGTTGCATTGTGATCACAAACCTTTATCGAATGCAATGACACCAGAACGAGCTTTTGAACACGCTAAATACCATAACAAAATCGTTAATGAAATCTTGTAACCGTAAAGAAAAGTACTGAAATATTGATTATTTTCAAATATTAATAACTATACAAATATATGTGCTAAAGGTGTAAAATCTGTTGGAAAGCGTAGTATACACCTACCTAAAAAGCTTCCAGAACGGCAGAATTTACACAAATTCCTTAAAGGATTCATAAATGGCTAATAAGCAACGATGTTTTAGAAAATGGTTAAGAAAGAAACGCGTGCCATCAAATCTGCTAACTTTCGACGAAAACTGCTGCTCCCTGAGTTCATAAATAAGAAAACAAAAATTGATACATTGTTCCTCACATATTCAACTATCTCGGACAACAAAAATTTTTGTCTTTCGCAAAACTTTGAAAATTGACTTTTGTCCGGTTTTCGGGCCAAATACCCCACTGTGCCCCAAGTCCGTCCGTTCGTCTAGCTCGTTGTTTTAACGAGCTTCCTCGATACTAACCAAGGGCCGTATTAAACGGGCTTACCGTGTACGTGCAATATGCGCGTCTTCGTGTCGCGCAATATACACGTGTGCTTCCTGCTTGATGTAACTAGCCGGACGCGATATCACGGCGACCAGACCGAGCTTTATCTCGGCCGCCGGATAGACTGACCCTTCGCGGACACCGGCCGGATCCTGCTGGTTCCGTCGAAGGGTCAATTTGACGGTACAACCGGCGCCGACCTGACCGGGATGATCCCCCGACACCTGCAGCGCGCGAATATCGCTCGATGGGAAATCAGAATAATTCTATTTACAACATAATTCTATTTACAACATAAACTAGAACACCGAGCGTACCTGCTCGTATCGCTCGGCGAATCGATCGAGCTGCGTCAGCTTCCCGAAGCTGAAAATCTTCGGGGGCGGACCGAAAAATTCAGGCACCCTCCGTCAATCGATATCTCTGTTATTCTTAAACGCTGTTCCTGGAGGATTAACCCCGGAACCTCCGTCGAACGAGCAATCTTATCAGTAAATCCGACGAACTAACAGGGAATAATCATGCTGTTTCCGGCAAATACATCGTCGCTGCGAATTTCTCCCGTCCACGATGCCGATCGAACGGTCCCCGATTCAACCGAGGTCGGACGGGATCAACGGCGGGTGCAATCAGACTACGCTAGCCTCGGGTGGCGACGCGGATGTTTCGTTCGGATCGGGACGATCGCGTGGAACGGAAAGATTGATCGGCGACGGACGCGTAACCGATTGCGCGATTTTTAAGGGCGCAGCTGCGCGGTCGGCGCGTGGATCGGAAAATCGGGGCGGATGAAAATGGAAGAACGAAGGGCATCGGTTATCGTTCGCGAAGGACAGAATCCGGCTTGCCGTCATGGGGACGACGCGCGATCCAATCTGTATTAGCGTGCCGACCCTCCGCCCTTTATTTCCCCCGGGGTGGTTCGTTACAAAGGAGTGGCTCAATGATGCCGGTATATATATATATATATCCTCTCAATAAACGCGACCACTTTATGCCCCCATAATGAACGTGGCTTTTTTTGTTGCGTGCCTCCGTTACTGAAAGGATCGCGTTCCTCCGTCGATAAGTGCGTTGCGCCCATTGACGATTGCATCCCTGCATCAACAATATTTCCCCATTTTTTTGCCCCTTTTTTTTTTTGGTTTGGTTCGTACAGTCAAAGCAGACCCCGGTTTTATTCATTCCGTTCGTTTTGTTCGTTTCGTTCGTCGCTCGCTAATTAATCCGGTTCGCGCTCGACTCGCTGGAATTAACGAACACACCGCGTCGGATTTAACATGGATGTTCGGGTTCGCTTCTCGATCTCGACTGCGTGGTTCCCCCGACGTTATTCGAGATCCGTTCGGGACGAAAAACGACGTCGACCGGTCCGGGTTCCGGTGCCCCGGGCAACGATTCAAGTAGCATCGACCGGCGTTCGATCGGACGTCGCCGCTTGGCGAAAATTTACCCGTCCGTCCTGCGCCGTTCAATCTCCGTCCCTCGGCGAAATGCGTGAACGAACTTTCGCGCGAACCGCCGGGACGAAAGTAATTCCACGGCCGAGGCGTTCCGTCGGGTAACAGGTCGGCCGTTTCCCCACCTGCGAAAAAAGGGGACCGGAAAGAACAAAATACACGAAAAGCTACAATCCCCTCTCGCTTCGGCGACGGTGATTAACGACGCCGCGGACAAATTATTCGCCGCCGACCGTTCCGTGCAACAAGTGATTCCGTTAATTCGCGCCCCCCACCCCCCCCCTTCTTTCTCCCCTCCGCCCCGCGGATTCATTAACGCCATCGAGAGGGGGTGGTTTTTCGACGACCAGCGGCGCCGTTTCGAACGTGTTCTCGGCGTCGAAAAATTTCGAAACCACGCAACTCGCGACCCCTAACCACCAACCCCCACCCCCCATATCGAACGAATCAGGCCAGCAATAAATTCACGGGGCTAAAGATCGACCGGTGAAGCAAGATCGATTTCAACGATTCGTCACGGTGCTCGTTTGCCCGAGCAATTTCGCGGGCGCATTCCGCACGAGACCCGGGAAACTTCCCAGGGGAGAGTACCGCGTCGAGGTCGGAAACTCGTTGAGCGGTATTGGAAAAGCGATTCACCCCTATGTGCCGCGCGACCATTCTATTTTTCAACGGCCTCGGTCGTCGCACGGCTGGAGGAATCTCCCTCGGAATCACGCGCGAATTTCGGCCGCGATTTCGTGTTTCAAGGTTGCGCACACCGACAGGGCGAGACCGGCCGCCCTTTCAACCCCTTCGAAGAAATTCTCTCCCTCTATCTCTCTATCTCGCGGATTTTTCTCCGAGGGAACAGTTCTCGATGGAATCTGCTCGTCCACGAATGATATTCGCCAGCAATTTATTTCTTCAGTCGAACAGAGAGAGAGAGTTTTAGTCGCGTTCGCGGACGAAAATTCCCTCGGCCGCGTTTCCGCGAAGTGCATAATGCACTTCCCATCGACAGGGGCGGACGTTTGTATGCGCTTTTGCGGCGCACTCGGGCGACGCGAAACAAAATTGCCAGACGTTTCGTTTCTCCGTGGCAGAAAAGTATCGCCGCTGTTTCCGCGGTGTTTTTTTTTCTTACGTCGAGACTTTCCTTCTTTGGAACGCTCTCCGCCCTTCGGGGAACGAGGGGGCGTTAAGGGGTTGATAGATTGCGTCGAGGCAGACCACGACGGAATCCGACTTACCTTGTTCCGACGTACCTGTCGATTGTTAACCGAAAGAACGTAATCGATTCTCCTCGTTTCGACTTATCCCCGAATTAAATTAAACGAACGTACTACGATTTTTGCACGGCAGTGAAAAACAGGAACTGCCCCGAGAAAGGGTCGAATGCGCCTTCGGAGTTTCAGTGAAGCGCACGGTAATTTGCGGGGGTAAAAAAATTAATCAAAAAATCTCCAACACCAGCATGACCCGTGTATGTATCGCTGTCTGAACTCGAATATTGGGATATGGGTATTAAAATAGTCCAAATAACGAGCAATAGTAAAATAGTTTTATTCGTTTACATTTCCGAAGGCAAGTAGAAAGGCGCGTCTTAACGATTTCAAAGAGATGTCTCGAGCGAGAGTCGTACAAGCCAAGAAACAAAAGCTCGACGCATTTACGCCGCGGACATTGCGCATACGATGTACAGACCAAGGGCAGTCTAAGATAAACCAATTACACGTTCCCTGCCAGACCGTTTTTTTGAAGACTTCCCGTTCAAGCCGCGTGGGGCGTATGCGCCCCCACGCTTTACATTTGTATTATTTTGTTTCCGGCGTATGCCTTACAATAATTAAAATAGTGGAAAAATCATAATTATCAAGGAAAGGTTGTATAGTTTAACATGCATAACACAACAAACCAATAAATTTATTTTTCTAGGAATTAGTTTAACAAATAACTGGCTGAACATTATTATGCCAAGCGAGTGGCATCCTCACATATAATTTTTATTATCATGCCTATATCAATTTAAAATATAACATTTTAGTTAAATTCAAGTTTGTATGCAATTACAAAGGGATGTTACGATGAACTTTGTTAAAGTTGTGTTAAGTTGTGTGGTTTATCCACACAACTATCACAGAATGTTACAACTTTTACAGTGGAGTTTCTTGCCGACTGGGAACCTAAATTTTTAACAAAGAAGAATTCGTCACTCATAAACAAAAAATAAATATCTTCCGGTTTTTCGTAAGTTTGGTTAAATATTTTGAAACCCGGTGTACCAACGAAAGGCGTAAGGCGCGGTTGGTTTCCGATGGGATTAGCCCAATCTATATGCGAAGTAGTTATATTGTTTATTGAAGGTTCAGCATCTTCGTCTTCACTGCTGGATAAAATGCGAGTGCCTCGTGTGGAAAGACGATGAAAAGTTATGATTTCCTCTGAACTGTCTGAAGAATCTTCAGAAACAATTCCTCGTGCAATCCTACGGCGTTTTGTTCGAATTTCTGCGAGTGGCACGTCAGAATCATCACTAGAAAAACTGTTGCTGTGTGATGCCATATCTGCTTATAAGGAGTAATTATTGTAAAATTTGGAAAAGGTCTGGGGAAGAGAAGGCGGGAAAAATTGCAAACATTTTTAAATGCAAGATATCCGAATTTATAAACTGAAATAATATGTACGTACCGTATTTCCTTCGTTTAACACACTGAAGAAACACACTGAACTATAAATCAGTCCTAGCTTCAGTGATGCAGTAAGTATTGTATCAACGACACGCGAACAAATGACTGATCGGAATAAGAGAAATGCGGTTAAAACAAGTCACAGTAAAGAAAAATTGTCCATCACGCCGCGTGGGGCGTATACGCCCCACGATTAAATGAGAGCATCAGTCATAGTATTAAGATGTCCATAATTGACTCCATAATGAATTTTTAAAAAATTCTTCATTTTACGATGATAATACCAAATGGCTTGAACGGAAAGTTCAGCGTGGGGCGTATACGCCCCACGCGCCAGGGAACGTGTTAATCCATATGCGAAAAATACATCAGTTTTGTCCTTTATTCGGGACAATAAATTCCAGCATTGAACGTCACGTTGAACCGTTGCCGGTGCTTCCCCCCCGTGAAATCTCGCCTGCCCGAGATATATCGCCGCGGTTCCACTCGCCCGGTCTGACTACTGACGGGCCCGTACCACTGCAGCCGTGACGCGAGCTAGTTACTTTTCCGCGCCGCGCTCGTCCCGCCTCGAGGCGATCATCGAACGATCGACGCTGTCGCGTAAAATATCACCAGCTGGAAGGGCCGCGAACGTTTCCGCGTTTTCCTCGCTTCAGCGGGGCTAGGGGGCTGGCTCGAATAAATGTCGAGCGAGCAGCAAATATTTAAATAACAACGGCGCGCGTTGCAGCGACTCCACGAACTCGGCGGTCGGTCTGCGTCCATTAGCAAGAATGTTTGCGAACGCGATGACGTTGCGGCGCCGTCGACGAACCGGAAACTGTCGCAACAAAGTTTGCCCGGCGAATTTCGGCTGGAAGGGTTTGGGAACGATCGTTTCTCAGTTGACGCGTGGCAATTGTTTATTAACGTATTGCTATTCGATTGCGCGTTGCCCCTCGTTCCGCGATCCCAACCCCTTGACAAACGCTTTATACTGTCTCTTAGGAGATTTCCTTCGAGTGGCCGTTTTTCTTTTCTTCGAGAGCCCTCCTTTTTCTCATTCAAGTGTCCTCTCCTGTCCGCGGTATTTCTTGAAAATATTTCGCTGTTTCTCGCGATCTTGAATTTCATTGAAGTATTCACCCAACGTCCAACCCCCTCCCTCTCACCCGCCCCCCCATCCCTCTTGCACTCCAGCGGCCGATTAAATATGCTTCCATTCCCGGGCGTCGTATTTAAGGCGGCGTTCACTCATTGTGCCTCATTCAAGTGCACTTTCCTCTGCCCGTTCCTTCCGTCGGATTACATTTCGGCGTCGAACGTTCGACGGGTCGTCGCGGTTCTCGAATACTTCCGGAACAGTGGCGGCGCTTGCGTTCGACTTTTCCGTAAATGTCAACGGGATAATATGTACGGAGTTTCCCGTGACTAACTCTCGGGGCGCAGGGCCAACAGGGCGCACTGTTGGCCTGGCGAGAAAAAGCCCTTATCTCTGCGCGAGATTTCGCACCGGACAGGTGCTTATGCGTGTCCGCTTTTTAAGAAGCGCTCCGCGAAAATAACGTCGCAACGATAACACTGTGACAACGATGGCCCCGTTATTATGTCGTATTAAAATAAGAATTATTATCGGCGCGACCGTGATAATAATTGTTATTAACACCAGGTTTACGGACCAGTTTGAACACTTATTTTCACTGACTTCCCTCAGATTAACTATTGCCTATGAAAGTGAGCGTTTTCTTTAAAAAATTAATTCGCTTAACCTCGAAACGAAATGTAATTACCTCAATTATATAATACCCACGGATCATCACCGATCTGTGTATTTCAAGTTTTGAAATGCGTCAAATTGACGCGTTCCGTGAACCTAGCGTTTAAAATAAGTTTCAGTTAGAGATATAATTGAAATGATACAATTGTTTGACTGATAGCGTATTCAACGTGCTCCTGCCGCTCTATAAAAATATTTACTCGTCGCTCCTCGCGACTCGCCGCGACATTAAATTAAATTAACAGCAATCAAACAGTGACCCAACCCTTGATCCTCCGCGATTTATTTTATCCTCTTGTTCCGTCGACGCCGAACAATTCACGGCGAAACAACCGCCCTCTTTCTACCTTTCTACCACCTGTCTAAACGAAACTTTTTCCGAGACCGCCGCGTACGTGGAGTAGAAAGGGGGGGGGGGGGCAAAGGTGGCGACCTAACGGACGGGACGATATTAAGCACGAAACGAGAATCGTTTCTCGATACGACACGACCAGAGGGAACATAGGGCGGGGGGTTGATTTTCGAGCCGCAAAATCTTGTTGGATCTCGGAACGAAAACGTTTCCCCGGCGGGGACAAGGGTGGGGGGGTGGTAGCAAAGGGTGGATGAGGGAACGTTTCCATTGTCCCGCGGAAGTTCAGATCGACTGAACAGTTTAGTTGCCGCTCGTCGAATACAATTCCAGAAGTTACGATTTCCTATTTAACAAACCCCCACCCCCATCCCCCAGTTTCGATAATGTGTCCATTTCTTGCATAAACTGTGCCAGGGACGGGGGGTGGGGGGGTTGGCGAAACGATTGCCTCAGTCGAGCGAAACTCGGAGACAATTAAAAATCGGTCGGGATCCCGGGGTCTCTTTCTTCGCGGTGCTTTGTGCCGCCGGTAAATCGTTCGTGCTTCCGCTCCGACTTCGAAGCGGAGCAATCGTTGTCCGTCTCGGTCATAGAGTAGAGGGGTAGTTTATTTTTGTTCTTTCTTGTTGTCGTTCTTTTTATCGGTCGATCGAGAGGAACGGAGAATGATCGAGCCATCGGTTAACAGCGTTTCCGAATGTTGTTTCCTTTCCTTCGCTTCCTTCCTTCGCTTTTCGTCCGTTCGAATTGAACGTTCGCGCGACATTCGAGGTTCCTTGGAAGAAAAATCGAACGATTTCGCGCGTCCGTTCCTTCGACCGATACCGAACGTTTTCGATCGGTTGCATTGTTCATTCAATTTTTTTGTCTTCTGTTACAGGTGGTGAGGGCGGCCAGTCCGGTGCTGTTGCGCGTCATCGTGCTCGGTGCATTTTTCATATACTGTACAGTAAGTGGCGTTAATGCTCGACAAATTACACAGCGCGATGAACGGTACAAAGTTCGCGGCGCTTTTCGTCGAGAGCGTGATCTCTCGTGAAGAAGAAAATGTTCGCGAGCGACGAGAAGCTTTCGGGAAAAGCGGCCCCCCGAAAATATCCCGCGGAATAAGGACGATACTTTTATTTCGCGTCCCTCGTAAAATGATCGAACGCGCAAGTTCCGTCGTGGAATATCGCCGCAGAAATTTAACGTTCCACGTGACACGAAGACCGAGAAATGTATAAAAGCGCGCAACGTAACGGACGTTTTTTAATGTTAAACGTGGCAACGATTAATCGCACGACGGATCAACTCGATACGACAAAACTATCGACGCGAGACAGAAATAACGGAGGAAGCATAGAATCGTTGGGTGGCGTTGTTACGGTTGCACGCGATTCCCCATATTTCTATGAAAATTAGTCAATTATCCTCGATTCTTTCCCCCCGGCGAAGGAACGCGAAACTTTATCTCCCCGCTCGTCGAATTGTTGGACGAACATTGCTGGTCTAAACGATTCCACGAAAGCGTCGAACGCCCGGCCACGGTTTCGTTTCCACGAGATCCTCCGTTTCATCGCCGCCTTTTAATTTCGAAAGCCCCGACCGCGAAACGCCACGAATTATCTCCGCGGAGATACCGAATTATTCCCGACCCTTCCCGGCAACACTCGAAACTATCCGCCGCAAACGTACCGCCGAATGCTTTCAATAATCGCGGAGAGTTCGCGAATAGCAATAACGGGATTCGCAACGGCGGAAAATAATGGCGAGAGGGCGGGCCCTCTCAGAGAGAGAATTGAATTTTCGCGAAAGGTCGTTCGTTCGGGGATTCCACGCGGGGGAATCGGTGAATCGTAAGGAAGGAAGCTCAAAACGGGGAATCAATTTCTTTGTTTCAGACAATAGTAATGTACCCCCGTCCGAACGTGATAACCTGCACCGTACGGGTTTGGCTGCGGGAAATTGGATTCTCCTTAACCTACGGCGCGCTGATGCTGAAAACATGGCGGTGAGTATGGGTGTTGCACGCGTCGCCGGCAAATATTCATTTATTTATCAACGGCATACAGCCTTTATACAAAAAACAACAGTAAAACTACTCGATGGCAAGTTGATTACAATAAAGCCAATTACCCTGCTATTATTAATTATCTAACACAGTTCGTTTGGGATGCATCAATATCCAATCTTGATTTAAACTCGGCGGTAGATATGCTCTATGACGCAATTAATAGGGCGATTGAACTCTGCGTGCCCGTAAAGGATGTAAAAAAGGGTGGTTTTCCGGATTGGATGGACCAGAGCTCGAGAGAATTGATAGCCTTAAAGAAGATGGCTCATAAGAAATATAAACAAACCGGTAGTTTGTTAGATTATGAAAGATTCACTGTGCTGAGATCGCAGTGTAAAGTGAGCACGAAAAGATCCTATGCAAACTATTTGACTTATATTCAAGACGCCTCGTCAACTAATATTGAATCTTTCTGGAAATATGTCAATACTAAAAGAAACACGTCTGGTCTACCTGGTACGATGTACTTAAACGATATTGAGGCATCAACTGGGCCGGATATTGTTAACCTACTAGCCCATCAATTCTCGTCTGTATACTTTTCTATGAACGTTTCTGAGGAATATAACATCCAGAGTGATTACCTCGACTTTCCAGTTATTGACATCTCGATCTCAGACGTTTTAATTAAAATTAACAATCTAAAATCACACTCGAGTCCTGGTCCTGATGACTTTCCAGCCTGTTTATTGAAAAACTGTAATTATGTACTCGCAAGGCCTATCCATCTATTATTTAAAAAATCTCTAATGACCGGTGTGTTTCCCACTAGATGGAAGAGAAGCTATATAGTTCCGATATTTAAGTCCGGCAATAGGTGTAATGTACTAGACTATCGCCCTATTTCCATCATTAGCTTTATTCCAAAAATGTTTGAGGAATTGATTGTTAATCAAATTGCCACCTCTTTTGACAGGATATTCACTAATGAACAGCATGGATTTCGTAGCAAGAGATCTACCCTTACAAATTTAGCTACGTACGAACATTATACATATCTGCGGCCCTTGAATCCGGATCACAGGTCGACACGATCCATACGGACTATTCAAAAGCCTTTGATAAGGTCTCTCACTCTCGTCTATTGGCAAAATTAAAAAGTTATGGTGTCCCAGTATTATTCGTAAATTGGGTTCAGGACTATCTGTCCAACAGGACCCACAATGTTAAGTATAAAAATTTCATATCGGAGCCAATTTCTGCTACATCAGGTGTACCTCAAGGCTCTCATCTGGGGCCTTTGTTTTTCAATCTCTTTATCAATGACATCGTTCATTGTTTTCATCACAGCAAATGCCTACTATATGCCGATGATCTGAAGATTTTCAGGATAATATCATCCGATGTGGGTGCATATCTCCTTCAAGGAGATCTAAACAGGTTATGGGATTGGTGCATGATCGTCCGCGTACCGAACGAAATTTTCCCAACGAACCAGCCTCCCATGGGAACGACGGGAAATTTTCCCGCGAGGAAAAAACGCTTTTCTCCTCCGTCGGGAGAGCTGTCCACCAGACGAAATAATTTTCCCACGAACGCCGATAGATCTCCACGAGCGAAATGTTTTCCATATTTCCATCCTCCCCACCCTCCATCCCACCCTTCCAGTGATTAGAGAGTGAAACAAAACAATCGTTTTCCACCACCCTAAGAGCATTATCCTGTCTCCCCTCTGCGCTTCTCATCCCCCCAATACGTTTCTCGTTCGACGGATCACCCCGATCAACCCCGGGCGGGGCAGAGTTCGTCGAGTTTTGGGGTGCCGTGTTTCGCAGGGGTGGAACGCGAGAGGAAAAAAAAAGGAGGTCAGTAGTTTCCAACGATTGCTGGTCAAACCAGCGTGTAACGCGTCGCCTTCTTTTTTTTTTTTTTTTTTTTCTCTCGAGACCCATCCCACGGGATCGCTGTGCGCTCGAGCGGTTGCAGGATTTCCGTCGCCGCGAAGATTCCGGGACAAAGATTGCCTCCGACCGGGCTGCTCCCCGTTCTCTCGCCCCATTCTCTCGATCGTTCCGCCGCAAGGGCGGAGGGGAAGCTCAGGCCCCGCGGTTCGCACGTCGAATTCGCAAGCCAGTTGGACCGGTGGTTCATCGTTTCGAACGGGGAAGTGCTCGGCGAAGTGAGCACACCGTTTCCGTCCCCGTGTTCACCGCTCGACCGTCGAAGTGATAAACCTATCTGCCCTCCCCCGCCGCGGGGATGGAGATCGATCTGTTTCACGGCCGGGTTATTGGGGAGCGGGGCCAATTTCTGTGAACGGCACGTTTCGATTTCGCTGGGAGCCGATAAGAATGATTCCCGGAGTCTGTGCGATGGTCCGCGGAGGACGCGGGTGGTTCCTCTGGAACGTGAGACACACGCTCGCCTGCGCCTCGGATAATTTTTCTACCGTGGTCGTGGAAATATTTTTTTCCGAGTTGCCGATAGTTTTTCCGGGTTGCTGATAGTTTTCCCGGCTCGCTGATAATTTTTCCCGGGTTGCTGGTCGTTTTTCCAGGGTTGCTGGTAGATTTTCCCGGGTTGCTGATAGTTTTCCCGGGTTGCTGGTAGATTTTCCCGGGTTGCTGATAGTTTTCCCGGGTTGCCGATAGTTTTTCCGGCTTGCCGATAGTGTTCACGAGTCGCTGATAATTTTTCCCGGGTTGCTGGTCGTTTTTCCAGGGTTGCTGGTAGATTTTCCCGGGTTGCTGATAGTTTTCCCGGGTTGCCGATAGTTTTTCCGGGTTGCCGATAGTGTTCACGAGTCGCTGAGAGTTTTTCCCGGCTCGCTGATAGTTTTTCCCGGGTTGCTGGTAGATTTTCCCGGGTTGCTGATAGTTTTCCCGGGTTGCCGATAGTTTTTCCGGGTTGCCGATAGTTTTCCCGGGTTGCCGATAGTGTTCACGAGTCGCTGAGAGTTTTTCCCGGCTCGCTGATAGTTTTTCCCGGCTTGCTGATAGTTTTCCCGGGTTGCTGGCAGATTTTCCCGGGTTGCTGATAGTTTTTCACGTCTTGCTGATAGTTTTTCCGGGTTGCTGGTAGATTTTCCCGGGTTGCTGGTCGTTTTTCCCGGGTTGCTGATAGTTATTCCGGGTTGCTGATAGTGTTCACGAGTCGCTGAGAGTTTTTCCCGGCTCGCTGATAGTTTTTCCCGGCTTGCTGATAGTTTTTCCGCGTTGCCGATAGTTTTTCCGGATTGCCTATAGTGTTTACGAGTCGCTGATAGTTTTTCCCGGCTCGCTGATAGTTTTTCCCGGCTTGCCGATAGTTTTTCCGCGTTGCCGATAGTTTTTCCGGATTGCCTATAATGTTTACGAGTCGCTGAGATGTTTTCCCGGCTCGCTGATAGTTTTTCCCGGCTCGCTGATAGTGTTTCCCTAGTCGCTGATAGTTTTTCCGGGTTGCCTATAGTTTTCCCCGGGTTATAAACTTCGTTTATAAACGAAACAATTCGCATCGCTCGACCCCTGATTACGCTGTTCGCATCGTCCCCGCTGTTCCATTCGATCCGGCACTTAATAAAGTTCCCGAAACACGGCTCGCCGGGAATTAATTAATGCTCGAACTCGAGGCCGAGTCTACGTCAGAACTTCCGACGATTCCGTGGCGCGGGATAGTTTATAATTTAGAATGGGTCGTCGATCAATCTCGAGCACGATTCGATTTCCACTTGCATTTTAATTTCGCCGCTTCGAAGAAGATTGCCGATTTATTCGTCGCTCGACGATGGGTGCGGCCGAAAACTTGGCGAGATATTCATTTAAGTCGCGACAGAGTCGCGGCCGAATGATTCGAGTGTTCAGCCTCGTGGCAAGATTAGTTTCCAACTCGCTTTGCTCTCTTCGACCAAGTTGAAAGTGAATGAAAGTCCTCTGAATGCCGCCCGCGAAATATTATTCGCCGTCGGCTCATAATCAAGGGTTCGTTAATCTTCGCCGACTTCGCGTCACGCGTATTTTCCTTTCACCGGGACGCGTACACCCGAAAACTATCGGCTGATTAATTAGACTAATTGAACCGGCCCCGTCAAAGGGTCCGCCTGTATCGACGTCGGTATTCCGTCGCCGCTGGAACTTCGTCGATACGTCGATCGTGCAGAATACAAAGCACCGATGGGAAATGTTCCTCAAAAGACTTTCTCCGAAAGAACAAAACAACCTAGGACCAAAAATTTAGACAGCCCCGCGTCACAGACAGCCAGTACTCCCGGACACCCTGGTCTGCGATTTCGCGGAGACTTTTCCTGGAACTTTCCACGGAAAATGTCGGAAAATCGCTCGCCATTGTTTCGCACCAATCGACTCGTCCGCCTTGAACAAGTACGACCAAGTTCCATCGGTGCGTCACCGGACCTCCAACGGTATCGTTCGTGAAATCTATCGATCCTCGGGGACGGTTCACGAGCCAGTCCTTGCCACGTATCAAGGATACATTGATCACGCCCGAGGAGACGCGGAGTTCCCCCAAGGGACAACCCGAGTCTTCCACCTGGCCGACAACTTCCTTGATCGCCCCGGAGTGTAACTGGAAGTGATCGCGACAACTAGGTCAGCACAGGTGGTGCACGGGTAATTGCGGACAGTCCGCGTTCAAATGAACGGTTTCATGTCCGAGCGTTGCGCACTGTTCCCATAATCCAGGTAGCCCGCCCGGTTCGAGGAGCTAACTAGTATCGTGCAACAATTGGATCCAACTTTCCGTAGAGAAAATCCTGGCAGAACAGGGCTGGCCTGTTGGTGGACCGGCTCCGTGAACGAAACCAGGAAAATGTAATCTAGAAAGGCCGTCACCTAGAGTCCGGAGGACCCTACGGGGACCACAGATCTGCCAAAGCTTCAGCTCGGAACACTGGAGTACACGGGGACGGGTCTCTCATCGGATGTGGCCAATTTTTTCCTCGACGACCGTTTCAAGCCTCGGTCGGACGACAGGGACCAATTCCCCTAGCGTTCCAAGGAAGGACGTCGGTCTTTGGTCCTCGTCCCTTTCTCTCGCCCGCTGGATACCGAGGGAGAGACTCTGCCAGGAGCATCCCAATCTGTATTAAAACTTCGCCGAGGAGCCGTGACGTGAATACAACCGTTCGGTACACCCGCTAATGGACGCACCTAACCGTTCACTGAACCCCCAATGAGATCGCCAAAGACCTGTCCGCTTCCTTGGCTCGCTTCCTTGAAAGAAGATCGCCCTTCCTCGATTCCGCTTCTGTGTTCCTGCCTTTGCCGTCGACGGCCGCGCGCCTCTCCTCGAAATGGATCTTATTCACGGAAACTGGCGCATCCTTTGAACTCGAGACCTCCAGGTATCCGAAGGATACGACCGACCTGCTGAATTCCTGGCCCGCTTCGTTCGTTTTTTCTGGCTCCGTGCAATGCTCCGCATTATCGGCCGGTCTTTCTTAAATAACTCCGACGGAAATTGTTGATAGCCGGACACGAGCGTGCCCGAAAAAATTCCCAACACCTTCCATACGTCCCGTTCCACGATTGTCGTCGTCCGTCGTTGACGTTCGTCTGTTCTGCTTTCAGCATATCGGTGATATTCCGAGTGAAGTCGGCGAAAGCGGTGAAAATAACCGACGGCAGCCTGCTGAAGCGTCTGGGGATCATCGTGATGATATTCAGCGTGTTCCTGAGCATACGCACCCTGGTCGCGCCACCTGTTGTCATAGTGGCACGCACCGCCGACGACCTGAAGGCTTACCTGTGCCGGACCGACTGGTGGGATCACAGTTTCACCACACGTGAGTGCACTCGCCGTTCGCTCGCCTGACGCGCGACGCGACTCCTTTCTCGTTACTTTCCGATCGAACGGTAAACCCGCCTCGGCATTAACGACCGATCGTCCCTTCTGTATCCGTGTTACAATCCGCGGCGGAATTTCTATGGAAATTCGTTCGACAATTTTTGCGGGGACCGGATCATCGCGGATCAACCGCGAAAGTTTCACGCGGTGACTTCGAACGGCCGTCGCCCTTTAACCCTCCGACAGCGGTGACACGGGCAGCGAACGTGGAGTCATTTTGACTCACACCGATATTTCACTGCCACATATTTCCGAGCCCCCAAACCCTCAGCGATATTGTATAACTAACCAGGGACGGTTGCTCGTCCCTAGACCCTCATGGATACATTGTATTCTATTCGCTTTGCGTTCAGGTATGTTTTTCTTTACTACCTATAGGAAAACGTATAGGGAAAAACAATAATTTCGTGAATTGTAATAAACATATTGATTATAAATTTGTATTGCTACATGGGATACATTTTGTAATTTATTCGATGATTCTTCAGAATTGTAGGGGTCTTCCGGAAAATCACCAAAAAGAACTAGCTCCTTCGTTCGTAACACGGACATTGCGTTAATAAAAACAACAAAGAAATGACAACAAAAAAGTTTCTTTCGCAACGTATTAGGCTCAATTGAAACGGAAAACTGTAAAGGAATTCGACGAGAGGTTCGCTCAAGTCGCTGGTCGTCGCAAGAATAATCCCTCTCTGCACATTTGTTTCCATTCAGCCAACCGAGTTCAGGGTTTCTCCAATTTTGGGGTACTGCTAAAAAGGCCCGCTCGCGCCTAACGCAAACAGCTCCGTCACTGTGTGCGTATCGGTCTCCAAACCAGTGACTCCGGCATCGCTGTCGGAGGGTTAAACGATTCAGTATTCCGGGTGGAAAAAATTACGGAATACTCCTCGGACACACCGGGACTAGGGTCGACAGCGTTCTTCTTCGAGCAGCAACAGTACGCGTGGCGAAAGAAAAACCGACACGGACGGAGGAAAATTCCACCCCAAGCGCACAGTAGTTGCTGGAAACACTTTAAATACACGCCGACCGCCGAATAGTATCTCCGAATGCTCGTTGCCAAAACGGGCGTACGTAATTCTCTCGTCGCGTCGTCCCGAATGAATCTCGACGAAGACGTTCGCGGGGCGTACCCTTTGAGCCGGGCCCCCGTCGGCCTCGCGTCCGACGAAAGTTTCGCGGTTCCGGTCCCGTTGTCCCGTTGCAAAAAAATTCCACGTTGGTGACGCGGGACGCAGCACAGTTTCGACGGGATCTGGCACGAGTTCCGCGTAATCTTCTTTTCAACCGGCGTTCAGAGGCGGGACAAAAGGGCAGAATGTCAAGTGGAGAAATATGAATCTGCTTCGCGCTCGAAGCTGTCTGAACCCGGGTTGTGTGGGTGCGGTTGGGGGGGGGGGCGTGTGGTGGGGAAATTGGACGAAGCATTCGGGAGGCACCGGGGAAATTGCTGAGCAGTTGCTGGGAAAATGTTCCGAGATTGGAATTGTTTAATTTCTTTTTTTTTTTTTTTTATCGATTTCAAATCCGACAACGAAATTTACTTGATCGTCGATGATCGACGATCAAACCTAACCCAAACCTATTAGTCCGTACGCTTTTGTGGAGGCCGTCTTTTTTTGGGGGTTTCTTTTTTTTTTTATCAAGAATATCAAGCGGTTTCGTTGGATATGGTTCGGGATGATCGAGTGGCTCACTTTTGGGAACAACGCCAGCCTCTCGACAAATAGACGCCTTGGCTGGCGTCCAGCGAGGAATATTTCGAGTTTAAGCGTCGAATTTTTGTCGCGACAGTTCGTTGCGAATAGCTAATGAACGAATGCAGCTGCTTCGCGGTAAAGGGGGAAGTGGAATAAGAACGGTGAATTAACGATTTCGTGCGTCGTTCTCGGTGACGAGATCACCGACGAATTGAACGCTGAAATCTCGAGGAAATCTTTCGCGATTAATCGCGGGACATTGTTCGCGGAACGCGTCGACGTTCGACGAAGATAACGAGACGAGATCGCGAGCGATCCACTTTGATCGTTCCCGTGCGACCAGCGAGGATTCTCGACGAAATTTTCGGATTAACTCGGGGTGCTGGGCGAAGCCAATTAAGTTATGCGGATTAATACAGATCTACTTAAGTCGGGCGTGGAGGACAATAATTGGAGAACGCGAGAAGTAAGAAGAATCGTTAACCGTTCACAGATTTCAATGACAAAATGCTACTTTAAATAAAACAAATAACGAGGCAAAAAAATATAGAACGATTTAATGGCAAAGAATTCGTACAAAATTAAAATTAACTCGCGGTCGAAAGAATGTCCCGAAGAATGAGACCTCTTATCGCCGATTAAAGGAATCAAACAAATGAAAGGAGAAGTATTAAAATTAAGTCGAACAACGAAAAAACACGTCTCTCGTTGGGATCATCGAGAATCGAGTATCCCCCGTATTTTTGGGGGGGACGAAATGGGGATGGACGTTTAATTCTTCATAGCTGTTGCATGGGGTAGTTTGATCTTCCCCTGTGGTTGGGAGGGGGGGGGGGGGTGGAGGCTGTCTATTCCCCCGGAGATGTTTTCGCCGAGAGAGATAGTAATGAATCGTTCCACGTCAGCCGTGTTTGCTCGAGTATGCGGGGTGAATTTTTATATTCGCCGACGGGATAAAATTTT
Organism: Nomada lathburiana; assembly: GCA_963667235.1. Lineage (NCBI taxonomy): Eukaryota > Metazoa > Arthropoda > Insecta > Hymenoptera > Apidae > Nomada > Nomada lathburiana. Next base: position 19,624,108 of record OY763899.1, on the reverse strand, counting down.
CACGATAACCGGCGATGATAAATTGCTCGGAATTGTTCACTTCAATTAATATATTACGATAACGAGATAGATCGAACGCGCGAAATTGGCCACCCTCAACGCGGCCGTTGTATCGTTCTCATTTCTACCCCGTGGCCGGCGACAAGCGTCACGGGGTCGTTTGCGAAATGCGCGAAATTTATTGGAATCGAGAGGGCGGCGTAAGAGAATCGTAACCGCCCGGTCGTTACTTTTCATTTTCGCGATAAAATTGAACGTCGTTCCTTACGCCACCCTCCCCCCCGTTTTGGCCCCCTTATTCCTTGTCAATCGAACCGAGAGGTTGGTGAATTCAAGTGAAATTAAGCAGGAGCCAGATTTTTCTGTCAATCGTTTTTAATTTCGCGCGATCAGAGGCGCGGAAATTCTTTCGTTTGATGATTTCCCGTATAATTACCCGGGCGACATTGAAACTCGCGGCCCGACATGGATCGATCATTCCGTTCGTAAAATTTCAACGAAAATTCCGCGGAACGTCGCGGAAATTAATTCGCGGGTAATTAAACGTCACCGGGTGTCGTCGGTAACGCTCGTCGACGTGATTATATTCGCGTCGCTCCGCCCTGAAATGTTTGCCCCCCTCCCCGATGAGAAGCAAAGTGACCAGTAAGCGGCAAAACGAAAATAAGAATAAAGGCGACAAATATTGCGGATGAAATTGATCGTCGCGTCGACGGAAAGTGTCAGCGAATGTAATAATATCGAGAGCGCAAACGGAGTCGAGAACGGAGACCCGACGATTATTCGTTTCGAAACACCCGTTGCGCCCGAGGGGTGAACAAAACCGTGAAATGAAAGGGGACCGCCACGGCGAAACAACAAACAAAATAGGAAACAGCTTTGCCACCTGAACGGCAATTTCGCGGAGGGTGCTCTATCGTCGGAAGTAATCGTCGCATCGAAGCGTTCGTTTCAGTGTAATTCAACGGCTATCTCGCCCCCGTTCATTTCATCTGCACTCGCGTTCTCCGTTCCACGGGAGTTGACGTTTCGCCGGGACAAAAAACCGCCTACCGTCGATGATAAAGCCGTTCAACAATTGTTGGGCAAGGTTCGAAGCGGGGGGAACAACCGGCCGAATATTTCGGCGAAATCGGTGAAAATGAAACGAGAACTATTCCCGATCCCCCCCCCCAGTAAAATATTTCGTGGCACGCCGAGACGAAAAGAGAAACCGTGGAAAGTTGATGGCATGCAGGATATTTAGACAAGTTCGCCAACAATTCGAACGGTTGAATTAATTCGGTAACGTAATTCGAACTGGTCGGACAGCTCCGTCTTCTCTGGTCCGGCATTTCCAAGCTGCTCGGTTCTTCTTCTTTCTTTCTTTTCTTTCCAAGCGCAACCCATTTACTCTCAGGCAAGCCGCAGCCGAGACCTTTCTTGACGAGAAAGAGCAACCCTTTGTGAATGCTGTTTTTTCTCGCCGGCTGCTTGTTGCCCCCTTCTTTCGTTCGCATTCGTTTCGCTTTGTTTTGTTTTAAACGCGCGCGCGATAAGACGTATGAGAGACGAAGTAGTCACATATTTCCCCGGTGAATTCTTCCGCCGAAGTTTACGGACTGTCTGTTTAAAGAAAGTGTGAAGACCGAGAATGTTCGAAATAATTATTTCGTTCGGCAAAAATCCAACTGTATTCTCGTCATAATTGTATCGGGATGCTTTGATCGCTCGTTGTACGACTTAGCATGGAAACCGACAGGGGATTTCACTTGGCGAATTGGTCACGAGAGGGGACGGTTATTCGCCGATTCCTTTATCTGAACAGACGACACAGTAACACGGTGGCGCCACCTGCAATCTTGGAGACATCTGACAGGACAAGCCCCGTTGTACCACGGGACAATTCCTGCAGGAGTTTATGACCTATATAAACCTCCTAGCTGTCGTTAAATCTTTCTCTCGTACACGCGCGATCCGCCCGAATCGCGTAAACCGTAATGATGATGAAAAAGAAAATTCCCTCTATGTTCCAGTTGAGGTTATGTTCCTGATATGGGGCATCAGGCTGTGCATTGTAGTAAGGAAAACCCCGTCGGAGTTTAACGAGAGTCGATTTATCTCGATGGCGATTTACAACGAATTTCTACTGTCAGTCTTCCTCAACGTATCCATGTAAGTATATTAAAAATAACAATAATAATAATGATATTAGATCAACGAAAGAAATCGGAGCGAACGATTTTCCCTTCTTTAAAATGACAAAGTTCCCAAGGAAATTGGCCGTTCGGTAAATTCGCCGGGCCAATTTATCGAAAGGGGCGTCGGGTAAATTTGTGAAGGCTCGCCGCAACGTTGAATGCGGCCGGTTAAAAGTGTGCCCGGGGGTTCCGTTATAATTGTTTGAGTCTGACGAACGAGAACTGGCTTCCTTATTGGGCCGAAAACTCTCCGATTGCGGAACGGTGGTGTCGGTTCCGTTTACGAGCCATTCAAGACCACCCGGAATTATTCTCCTTCCCTTTGCCGCGCGGCTCGAAACGACAACCAATTGCGGCCATCGACGCGCACGAGCCTAGTAACTTTTTGCCGAACTCGCCGCCGTTCGATGCGTCTCGAACGGACGGTGATCGGATCCACGAAGACGCGGCGAACGTCGGCGAATCGTTAATTTTAATAATGTATCCCGTGGATACCGGGCCGCGCGCGAAGGCTATTATGCTCGGATGCGGCGGCACATGCCGGGTATAAATAATGTTAACCGAGGCGGGTCTCGCGGCCGCCATCCCCAAATGGTACAGCATTGAGCTGAATATTTCACGCGAGGTTAGGGTTCGCGCTTCGTACGCCACCTAGTAATTCATTTACCCGGGGATTTCCCCGTCGCTGTCGCGGCCTAGGGGAAATTCGTAATGATTGTCGCGCGGCCGGAGAAACGAGCCCGCGGTTCTCTCAATATTTTTCAATTTCACAAATGTTCTACCGTTCTACCGAATAGACTGGATACCTCGGTGCATTGAACGACGCCCGGATCTTGAAATAAACCTACCAAGCGAAGGCAGGCAAAATATAGCGATTTCCGTGGACCTTGCCGGAACAAATGAACCGTATATGCTGGTTATTTTATTTTTTTTTTTCTCACGCAGAATTGTATTCATTCTCTTGAGCCCCGACAATGCGGTCTCCGCGGGGAAACTTGTCGGGCGTTGCCAACCGCGGCCGAGGTGCGACGCGAGGTAAAACACGCTCTCATAATTCGAGATCCTCCCGTCTGGCGCTCAATTATGCGCGTAATTACGAGCAGGCGTGAAACGTCGACAAAGTCCTAATACATAGCGTCGGGGTACGAAGGGGTTCAACGAGCTGCAAGACGTTCGGGTAATCCTCGCACGTCTCGCTGACGGATAAAAGGGAAAGTTGAACTCCGCTCCGACGTGGGGGGGGTGGGGGGTTGGGGTGAAGCAACTTTCGTTCGCAACATGTATCGCAATAAACCAGTCCGGCCAACCCGGTACTATCCCCGAAACGGAGAAAGATGACAGACAAATGAAAATCTCGTTGCGACACTTCGACAGGGTAACTTTCCCGATCGATGAGCGAATACATATTCCGATTCGAAGTGCCGCGTGAACGACCCTGAACGATTTCCCGACGATCTATCGTACGGGACGTGGCACGCGGAAACGAATGATCCTCACTATGGCGCAATATCTTTCTGGTTGCAGGTTGTTCTTGCAGTCGCCGGCCAATCCGGATTTATTGTACGTGATATTTTTCTGTCACACCCAGCTCACCGTTACTCTGCTGCTGTGTCTAATATTCGGCAGCAAGGTAAGTCAAGGTTTTCACGACGGGCGAATAAAACAAAAAATAGTGCGCTTAATTCTCCGCCCGCGTTCGGCAAGAAAAAGAAATGAAACAAGAAATCGGCATTCGGAAGTTCGATCGTACAATTTGCGACGTGATCTTTCAATTCGAGCGAAACAAATTTCTCTCGCGTTCGTTTAACTATAATTCACGGGGGAGAACGGGTTTTTTTTTTACTTTATTCTTATTCGGCATCTCGGTTCCGCGGTTCGTTATTGTTAATCGCATCGGCCGTTCCAATTAGCCGACCAACGAACGGGAATATTTTAAACCGCGGCCGGCAACAACCGTGAACTCCTGCGCGTACGACAACGGCGGACAAAAGCAGTTTCTGATCGCTCTCTGTCCCCGCTCCGAGGCCCAATATTCCCAGGCGCCATTAATTCAACGGACGAATGGTTTGGGGCCGGGACTATGGGGTTGTGCAAAGGGCAGGGTAAGGCCTAGGTAAATTCAATATTCATAGCGTTTAGCGACCTCTCGGACCGAGGTGTAACCCCTTAGGTCTACCCAGGTGCGCGTCGTCTTCGTACCGACGGGGAATAATGCGCGATTCTTTGCCCCCAGTTGCAATTAGATATTTCCATTCGAACGAGGATTAACGGTGAATTATTAAAACTGAAGCTCGATACTCCGTTTCGTGCCGCGAGCCTTTCCAGCTGGTAATATTTCACGAGTTGGCGCTACACCGAACCTCTCAAGGTGGTGCCCGGTGAAAAGTGTCCCCAGTTCATTCAATTGCCAAGAATGCACCGACGCTTGAAATCCCCGCCCAGCAACGTAGCCGAATATCACTAAAAATTGCACATTTATCGGCGGCGCCGTTGCCATTTCTAAACAATAACCGCTCAACGTGACCAACGATCCCCCTCCCCTAGGGATTCTGTGACGTCGTCGTTGCCAGGCTATTCCACGTGAAAAATCAATGCTCCGAACACTAAAAGTTGCCTGTTTAATGCAGGCCTACGTGGTGTTCCGTAGCGGGGGCAAGGAGGACTCGAAGCACTCCGGCACCACCGGGAAATTTCTGGGGAAAAGCAGCCGCCCAGCGGGCACCAGCAACCAGACGAACTCGATATCCCTTCAGCAGGGAAACTTTACGGACGAGAGCGACGGAGCTACGGTAAGAGCACCCCTACACGTCCAACCCCCGAACCGCCGCCCCTTGGCGATCTTTTTTAGATTCCCATCGCGATCCGCCGAGCCAGGGACAAAATATGTCTCAAATGGCACTTTCGCGTGATTCTGTGCACGTGTGTGTCTGTGTGTGTATACCCACGGGACCGAACCTTCTTTCTGCAGTTACGTTCCATACATACGGTATAAATTCACGCCGGTTTATCGCGATCGGGTTACGCTCAAGCTCGGACGAGCGTACAGGGCGTTTCACGAGCGGGATTAGGGACAGCTAAGGGCGATGTGGCACCGGGTATACATAAATGCACGGGGTTCAATTGACGCGGGAAATATTCGGGCGATATAATTTATGCGCGGCAAACGCGAATGAATGATTAATTAATTAATGGAAATTACGCGTCGAACCGTAATCGAACGTTCCGCGTTCACAGCGGCAACGAAACATTTTCATAATTGTTCGCCCAACGGCTTATCTATCATTGATCCGAAAGTACCGCGCAATCCGACATTTATGGCACGCGTGACCGTTAATTCTGTTCATGATAGAGCGCACTCAGCGCCCTCTACATCCTCGGTACCGTCGTTAACGACACACGACGTTTCGCGCGCCGCTCGAGCCGCCGGATTTCGCGAAAGTTACCAATCCACATGGCCGATGAAAGATCGAATGGCTTCGCTCGAGGACAGAGGAAACACCGGGAATACAAACCCTTGAACGAAAAGTAACCAGGGGAACACAGTGACATATACACCGCGTGTAAAAAAATTAAAGATTACAAATCTGTGAATCTAAATGGGGTCTGGACCCAACGATAATTAATATTCGACAACTCGAACGAACAAAACCTTCGTCTAGTTGCACAATTCCACGTAATGGTTGGCTCGTCGTATTTCGCCCGGCGCCATGTTTCTCGTCCCCGTTCGAACAAAGCAGGTGCATCCGCGGTATCGTGCGCAACGATCGCCATTAAAAATGATCGGTCGATTCCATGGGTCTCGCAAATAGCAACCTCGCGGGAAATCCGCTTAACAAGCAGATCTTCCTAATGAAGTTTCCAAGGGACGGCTAAAGAGGCTGCGAAAGTTATACCGGTAAACCCCCACGCTAATACGCTATAAGCTTATTAACGGACCGAATTCAGCCCGTGCCGTTTTCTTTCATCCGTGCCGGTATCATCGACGGGGATTCACGGGGAATTAGACGTCAACTTTTGCCCGGCGAATCATTGAGAACTTGGCGGGACGCCATATTTAATGCGCCGCCGTTCGTTCCGTAAACTTGAATTACGCGCGACTATAACGCGGGGAGACCCCCCCCCCGTGGGGAACCCCCCACCCACCTGTGTAGAACCTGAACGCGTAGGCTGTCCGTAATTCGCTGGATCTCATTTAGGCGGATGCATCGGTGTGTTTAATTCATACGCGGCATGCGACGAACGTTCCGAATATAAACCCGCGCCCGTTGACATCGCACCGCGTAGAGGGCGCTGCGCGGACGCGAACGATAGCTCGAAAGGTCGAGGATCGCGCCTCGCGGATGGACCAGTTCTAATTCCGGAGAATCGTCCGGGTAGAGGCCCGGTTGCGTTCAACCCCCGGCAAAGGGCAACGGGCTGAGAGAGAACGGGGGTAGTTCGCGGTGGACAAATGCCAGCCGCGAGTGCTTTTAGAGCGACCAAGATTTGCCGAGGCCGGTGGCGGAATAAAAAAAAAAAACGAAGGAGAGAAATTGCCACGACCTGGAGGACACGGTCGAAGGGCACGCGACGGAGGAAGAGAGACGCCCGAGGTGCTGTGACATTTGACTGCCGTCGTTCAAGACTTTCGTTCGTTCGTCGCGGACGGAATGGGGGGGAGCACGAGAGATATAGGTTATGCCGTCAGCTGATCGTCGGAAAAGTCACCAGACGACCGGGCCGAACTTCGGCGACGTTTCGACGAACGAGAGACGGGACGAGAAATAACAGAGAGGCGTGCAATTTGATTTACGAGTGACAGGTGTGCGAAGCGCAGCGACTGAACCATCGCACCTGTCTGTTTGCGCCCATGGAACACCTCGCCTTACTTCCTTTGGCTAAAGGCGCGCCATGGATGAAGGCCTATTGAGCCCGCCTAACACTTGATCCTCCATTAATTCCGGCTCCGCTTTCACAAGACCTGTCTAATATGACGTTATCGAACTCCAGAGGTCGCCGGTGATGTTTCGCGTCTCGAATCATCGCAAACGCGACACCGAAATCCACGCCTTTTACCGCAGACGCTCATTACCGTCGACCTGCTTAAAAGCTTTACCGAGTCTTTGGCGAGCAGAAATGAATGGGGGGGGGGGGGGGGCTACAAAAGCTATTTTCCCGAAATCGTTAGGCAAGGTGGACTCGAGCGAGAACGAATGTCAAAGGGTTACTTCGTTGTTCCGCGACGCGGAATTAAATTTGCGCGAAACTTCCGACGCGTGACGGTTTCGCGAATAGTCAGATTGACTTAAATCAGCGTCAACTTGACGGAACGTCGCGACCCATGCCCCCCCCCCCCCCCCCCCCCCCAAACGGAGCGCCGCCCGGGCCAAGAATTATTTAACATCGATCAATGCTCAGCCTGTACGACGAAACACACCATACATCAGCCGCGCCGTGCGGGCAAATACCGATTAATAGGCATCGAACCGTCGAGCCCTATTGTACGAAAAGCCGATTAATAGACCGATGTAGCGCGTTAATTACGGTATCGACGTTAGGGAATCGGATTTACCATTGACGCGGCTAAACGCGGCCCATTGTTGCCTAGGAACATTTTACGCCGGTGGAAAATAACCTAACCGGCCCGGACGGCGTGTTGGATTGTACCGAAATTTTTACGCCGCCGGGAATCGTGTTACGGAATAATTAAATGGGTCTCAGACCCAATCGGGTCGGACGTTGGCAACAGTGAATGGGCCGTGAAATTTAGGTTAGCGATTTTATTGTAGAGTGCACGCGCGCCGCCAATTGAATGGCGGAAACCGGCCCGGCTTCACGGAGATCGGTTAAAAGGACTGAATGGCCCGTTTTAAGGATATCAAGCGATCAACACGAAGCTCGTTTCAAAGTTTCGCGATTTCCGGCGAAGATAGGATTCTCCAACGGCTGAATATCTGTTTCCCACAGAGCGTAGCGAGGCGGGCCGGCAACGCTGGCATTTCGCGTTACGTGGTTGGCAACGCGGGGGGGATATCTCGGGCTCGATTATCGCGCAGGGAGCACACGGTCGCGTAATTAATACGAAACACCGCTACAGATAATGCCCCGAACAATGGAATATGTTTCACGGCCTGTTTCCGCGATAATCGACCGAATTCCAGCGATTTTGCCGTTGCTCAACGTGTTGTTCTTGTTTGAGGTTATATCTGCACGAAGAATGGAAAACGGTCTGCACTCGGGTAGGATACTTTTTTTTCGTCGATCGTCCGTCACTGTTGCCAATAATTTATACTATGGAACCAGGGCGCTTCTACTGCAATGGGTGTGCCTCCGAAATGTTTCAGGAGGAATTTCGTCGGTTCATCAATCAGCTGGAGGTTCTGAAGGAGAAAAATGTCCTGCTTGGTAACCACCATTTGGTGAACAAGTTGGCGGCAATGCAGGAGGCCTCGAATCGCGCCGAAACTCAAGTGGCCACGATTCAGGCGCTCTCCTCGACCATGAGACTGAACGATCTTAATGGATCCACGACCATCGCTGAGACGGACGTCGGTGGATCGTTTAAGAGCGATGCCGAGCAGAGGGGTGAGTCGACTTTGATTGATCGAAAGCAACTAAAAATACCAGTCTTATAAAAAATCCTCTATTCTTTTCTTGTATTGAACATCGGTTCAAATAACTATAAACATCTGAATCACTCTGTACGTAACAAGAAAATCCCTAGAATCGTCCGCATTAACATTTCCCTCGTTGCACTCCGCACAAACGTCCATCGGTGTTCGGACTCTCTTTGACGATGATTCCGTTTCGTCGCTCATTATCAGTATCGCACGCAAATAAACCAGAATGCCAATCCAAACTCAATTGCCCCCAAACGATCCACGCCTGCCGCACACCAATAATCGTCAACGGCATCGACCATTCTCCCGATTGAAAACCCTTCCCCCTGCGGCTCCCTGTATTTCCAATTCACGAAGACGTCCCAGTACCAATCGGCAACACGCGCCTCGCATGATAACACGTCTGGTGAATCGCGTGAAACGAGCACAAGCGAACGTGTGTCCAGGTGGTGAGTCCAAGGCGGAGAAAAGCTGCCAGGCATGCGTGGAGAAGAACGGGATAAAAGGCAGGGATCAAGGAACGTCCTCCAAAGAGGCCGCGGTGATGGTGTCCGTGGAAACGAAGAAATCCACTAGGACCAGCGACGTGGCGGTTTCCACTGTCGGCAGGCCCGCCACCGAGGACATTGGAACCGAGACGAGGCACGATGACAGAGAATCGGAGGCGAAGGAACGTGACAAGAGCAAGAGTAAATCCGGCCACGCCAGGACGCACGCTATAGTCATCAACTTGGACGACAAGAGCAGGTTCTCTGAGGAAGTAACTGTGTAAAACGGGAGGCTGTCGTGGCAAATGGCGTGATCAGTCTTCTAATTAATTTAACTAACCGTGGAAGGTGGCTATGGACGGAGTGATTTGACCGAGTGGCGTTTCGTTTGGGTAGTTATGTGTCTAGGGAATTTTCGGTTTCGCACGCTGTACGTCGTTGTTACTGTACAATGCTTTCGCGACTCGATTAGCAGGCAGAGTTACGATCCCGTTCGTCACTTCTGATCGAACGGTAGATGAACAATTGCGTAGAAAATTGACTGTTCGTTTAATAAGATATATGTATAATAGCAAATAAAGCGGGGACATTTATGAAAGTTTTAATCGTTTAGCGGACTAAGGAAAATTGTGATATTGTGGTGGTAACAAGTGAGCCCGGACGAGACTAGATAAACGAACGCACCGTGTTGATTAGTACGATTGAACGTTAGCTTAAACAAGTGCGTAAATAGAATAGATCAAACGTCGGGACAAATTCTGTATACGTATCGTTGCACGAGCAAATCGTTAACGAGGCGTTCCGAGCTTTAGTATACAAAACGAAAAAGACCTGGCGAAAAGTGAAACGACTATTTCGGGTGGACAAAAAGTATGATGCTTTTTCGCCGTCGAAGAGAAAATAAAAAGTGGAAAACCTTCGGTGTTCGAAGACTTCGTGCGACGCTTTTCTGGGTATTTCGTTTGGACACTGAGTGAACAAAAAAAAAAAAAAGGAACGAACGTTTTTAGGAGTTCGACTTGAAGCACGAAGTATCGGAAGAGGATACGAAGGGGAGGAATAAGAATATCGCAGACCCTCGCCGAGCAAAGAAACGTACAAAAAACGAATGGTACATTTCTTCCGAAAGTATGCATTGATAGTCTAATCTCGGATAGAACAGGGAAATCCTTCTTGAATTTTTCAACCGGACAACTTCGGCGGAAAGAAATCTTTATTCGAAATCGATTGGCGTCGAAGAATTTTTACGCAAAATCGCCACGCTCTTGGAATGTTTAACCGGAAACTTATTCCCGTCGCGAATCGTTATCTCGAGGGATAAGTTCGTCGTGTTGAATTTAACTCGCCGCATGCAAAAAGCCATTCCGTTTCCATTATTCGCGGTCTAATATCGGCCGTCTCGATTATTTATTTAAACAACAATACGTGGTTCTATCTGGGACACGTCGATCAACTGCGTAAGCCGTGAATCTAACCTCGCGAACCAGCTTCTGTCTGTAAATATCGTCGTAGCCGCTTATCCGAAGTCTTCTGTCGCGTACCGTTAAGTCGATTTGTAAATAAAAAATGAACGACAAGAGAAAAATGATGTGAAAAAAAAAATAAAGAAGCACAGAATCGCGTATATACGTACAAACGATCGCGTGTAAAATATCACTAGATTGATATCGTCATCTCCTAGGACTTATAAATCACTGGGCCATCGCATCGCGCCCTCTAGCTTTCTTCGTCTTCTTCTTTCTCTTTTTCTCTCTCTCTCTCTCTCTCTCTCTCACACTCATATCAGTACACAAGTTGTAAATACGTTTGTAAATATACGCGTCGATACGACTTTGCCACTAGATTAAAGAAACGACGATCAGTTTTATTGTTACCAGATCGTACGTCCCGACTGGTCCGCGACACGGTTAACCTGTAATCACTCGATTACGGTGGTCAGTACTCGTTGCCCGACGTTCGTGAACGACGGTGCTGCCGAATCTATCTGGCGATCTATCGTGCTAACTGTGGCACTCTTGAAAAATTACTTCTCCGTCGTTGATAATCGTTGCGTGGAACGCAATCGCACTTCAGCGAAACCTGGGGACATTCCGTCGGTTGCGGTTAACGAAAATTGATTAAGGGCCGGAATCAATTCCGATATTCTTCCACGGGGGTGGCCACGAACTCGTCAATAATTAATTGGCAACGGTACGAGCGTGGAAACGGAAGAACCGTAACGGGCATTCCCGGTTGGGCTATCGTTTAATAAACTATGCGGGGCCTAGATATCATACGGTAATGAAACTCCGATGCTCCTCGGGATAACGGTAATTTAATTGATCCAATATCTCCGCGCGCTCCCACCATCAGTCTGTCCGACCGCTATCGACTAAATGTCACTAGCGTTCCGGGGATCTTCGGGGTTCCGCGAAAACTTTCCGACGACGTTTCTTGGTCGCCACGTCGATTATTCCAGAACTGTCACCCGATTCGATTGCGCTCCTGAGGGATCGCAATACGATCGTCGATCACGATCGTCGGGGCAACGTCAACGTGGCCGTTACGTTAACGTCGCGCCGCGAAAAAAAAAAATTGTAAACCTCTCGGGTGACAATTTTAATTATGCATATCGATCCGCGAGCCGAGTCCCTCGGGAAAGGGAGGGCGGGGTGGGGGCATGTTTTTATATCGATCGGCGATACCGAACGGTAGTTACCCCGTGCGGCGTCCAATTTGATTGGAAATAAATTCGTCCGATTTTCCGGCATATTAGGAGCCCTCGAGTAAATATAAAAGTTCCGCAGCGTCGAGATTGCAAACGACACGAGAGGGGGGGACTGGGTATCAGAAATGGAAATATTTTATTTAGCATCGGATTGATCCCGTTCTGTTGGCGATATTGGCTTTAAATGACAGGGAGGGGGAGTTCAGTGGCAGGGATCGGGCCGGATCCATAAATTTTAAATCCCCCAGACCTTCTGTTCATGGGGGATACATAAAAGGCTTTATACCCCATTTCAACCCTGCCACCGGCGAGTCTTTCGTTTCTCTCTTTTTTTCCCCAACGGCAGAGCCGTTCGTTTCTCGCAAAGTTCCGTACAGCCTCGCTTCGCGGCGCGATAAAACGAAACAATAACGATTTTGCGAAGGAGCCCTTTCGCGATCTATCCTGCCCGGTCAAGCCGGCCACGTAATGTCGTCGCGGATAGCAAATTCTTGTCCCCCTCGCCGATGAGAGCCAACGATTATTAGACATTCCCCGATTTATTGTCCCGCCTAACCTTTATCTCGCCTCGTAAACGGACAAAATGGCCGTGGACTCAAAATGGCGACGGTCGGTTCCCCCCCCCCATATCGCCAACGCTGTCCAATCTCTCTCTCAATTCCCCGGCTCTTTTCCCGAAACGAGGCTACATTGAGAGAACAAAATTCACGTCGCATCTCGAAGTAAAGGTACAATCGGCGTTGAAACGTCACAACTGTGCGGCGCACGGATAAGTTGAAAATTTGTGCACGCTCGATGCAAGACGCGATAATCAATATTGCCAATCACCGATTTGGGGGGGGGGGGGGCGAAGAAAAAAATCTCCAACCTCAATCGACCGGGGAATTTTGTACGTTTCCCTATCCAGATGCGCGAGCCATCGATCCCCCCCCGCGATAGTTACATCAAGCGAGGGGCCGGTATCAAATCTCGATAATAGAATCCGACGCGATAGCGGCCGATTCGGATGGGGAAAGACGCCAGTTTCCGGTGGAATTGCTCCGCCTGAAACCATCGCCCATTCATCTTCCAATGGACGCGCGTGGGGGTGGGGGGGGGTCACGTTACCCCCATAATAACGAGACACGCCGTAGATATAACGAGTATCAGCGATATCGCTTTCTTGATTAAATCAGCTCGGCTGCGAACGCCGCGTTAAAATTTGTTTGACTGGAACAGCCCTAATCTGTACGGATAATTAACGGACGGCGAGTCACGAAGGGGAACCCCCCCCCCCCCCCCCGGTTGTCTCGCGCAGTATTTCGCTTTGTTTCCTCCCCGCTGAAATTCCATTTGTTTTCTCCGCGAAATCTTGCATTAAAACGACAGCCAATCGCGCGACGAGTCATGCATTTCTTCATTTCGATGCGGGCAAACGGTTTTTGAACGGAGAAATGTTGAACGATTTTTCCGCTTGAATTTCGAACGTGCGCTCTGGACGAGAAACGTCGAGATTGATGGCCAATTTATTTTTTACCCTGCCGGGAATACAGTTAGGGGTTTCTTTCTTTCCTGCTGTCGCTGTAATTATTTAACTGTAATTATAGTAATCATTCCGGTAATCACGAAAACGATCGTGAATCGTTCGAGGCCGCGATCGAGAAATTCGTTTGAAATTCGTCGAAGGGGAACACTCGTTGTTGATGCACGGTGTAACTTCAACCACCGATTTGGAAATCGAAGTTTCGCGAAGCCTCGAGAAAAATTTCTCGGCTCCTCGAGAATCACCTGCACAACCGTTCCCGACGGGATCCATCCTGCGTCTTCGCTTCCGGTTCGTCGAATTTCCTTTAATGCGCCCGCGAATCTCCATCGTTGACGTTTTTTTCCACGCGGTTGTACGACCAAACGAGTAACTTTTAAATGGACCTGGACACGCGCGAGTGTTGTCGCGAGCGAACGAATGAACGATTACACGCACGTGTTGCTACTACTCGATCGAACGTCGAGTAACACTCGTGTACATCGGTGCCGTTTCCTGGTCTAACGTCGAACCGACGAGAGAAACGAGAAGCCCGGTCGATTTTGCGCGACACGACGTCCATGTCTGTAGCCGGTTGCGGGCAGGCGTGTCGATGAATAAACGAATCCATCAATAAAACATTGAAACACAAGCCGACTGTTATTGCTTATTTCCTTGGCGGATGAGGCGAGGCGAGAAATCGTCGCGCGCATTGCAAACCGGAAGGAGCGAGAAAAACGTTCGACTCGCCGTTGCTAAATGTAGCATTGAATGGAAAGGAAGTTCTTCAACAATGATGCATTCCCGGTATATATTCTGGGATTTCGATGCACGCGCGATTGTTGTTCATTCGCGTAGCAATTTCTATTTGAACGGACTATTTGAACGAATATCAAACGTGTACACACGGTCAAGCATAGTTAATCGTTTCGCGAACCAACCGAGAATTAAGCGTCGAGCAGAATATTTTCTCCTCCTTCCTCGTCCGGCAATTATTTGCCCCCATTTCTAAGATACCCCCAATCCCCCTCGTCGTTGGACAACACACGAGCGAGCGTCGAAAATAATAGCGATCGATCTGTCCGCACGTCGACGATTAATGTTACCGGGGCGAGCAGCGAAATTCATCGGGCGAATCGGCGATGTTCTCGAATTCAATAATCATCGTCGTCCATACGATTAATCGTTCGGCGACGTGGGCGATTATTGTTGCGACGCATTCATCGTCGGACAATGAAAATTCGGCCCACATATTACTCGAAATAAATCATTTAGAAGCTAAATCACGCCCTCGACGGGGCCGCGATGTTGCGTCATCTTTTTCAATAAAATTTCTTGTCGCTTCAACGTCGATCCGGTGTGATTGAATTTCAATCAACAACTGTCCGTCACATTTTTCTAATATCGATCCTCGATTGTTTCAATATCAATCCGTTTAATGCTGTTCCGTCGAACTCTAGCCCGGCGAACGATTTTTCGCCGTAACGGAATCGCTTCGACGGATCACGACGGGAATACTGTTTAGACAATTCGTGGACGAGGTCGACTCCATAGTTTCGCGGAACGTAAGGGGACAATCAAAGGCCGACTAAAGGCGAATCCAGACGCACTAATAGGCAGCAATTAGCTGTCGTTCGCGGTTTCGATTGATCGACCGTCGTTTCTTACTAACAAACGAACCCTTGACTCGAGCGAATTGGCATAATTTACGGCGAAATAGGCGAACGGATTGTCAAAACACCTACAACTCTGTCTAAATGTCATTTACTTTGCACATTTTTCAACGTCGACGAACCCCGAAACGGACCCAGTCGTCTCTGACGCAAGAATACATGTGTAAGTAGTATAGGTCAGCCATAGGTCAGACGGCGCTTCAAACTTCCAGCCTATCGTTGCCCCCGAAAATTCTATTGCTCCCAAAAGTCTCTCGGTGTTTCGATAACATCGATAACAGCCCTCGAAACGTCCGTTGAACGTTCAAACAGTCGATCGTATTACGGTATTACGGCCGAGAAGCGTGTACGGTGCCTCGACAAAATTTTCTTTCCTCGAGGCTCACCGACGCTTCCGTCTCGTTTCACCGACGTACACCCGGCCCGCGGCGAAAAGGAACAAGGAGGAACGAGAAAAGAATCGACCGCGGCATAAATTCTGCGATCAAAACGACGGAAGGTACGGGCGGTTGATGGAGATAAGGACGCCTTGAAAGCCTTAAAAGTTACTTCGCCGCAAAATCAATGCGCCAAGTGGAATCGGTCGCGCCTAAAACTGGCCGGAGGGCACGTAACGGCTCTTTTCATTGCGCGATCGAACCTGTGAGACTGTTCGCCCCGCCACCCCCGGGCGCATTAAAACACCGCTGGAATGCAAAGCCACCCCCTCGACGCATCCGCTCGCGGCGAATAGCTGTCATTCGAGGGAAACGTGTGCTGCCGCAATGGTCCGGGCGGAGAATGAAATTCAGGGAAACAAATTACTTCGACCCACGAAATTCTTCGAGGGAATTCTACTGTGGGTTCGGGCGCCTCCGTCGACGAACTCGAGAGGAACGAACGAAGAACGAGCGTCGAGAAGGAGACGCTCTGGGAGATGGACTGACCAGTGCCTAGAAACACAAAGGTCTCGGGTTCGATACCACCCCCCCCCCTGGATGACTGCCCTTCATTTTTATTAAGTTCCTGACAGTACGTTTCGTCTCGAGTCGCCGAGAAATCATCTCGAATCGGGACGCCTGTTAATCATCGGCGCGTCCTGTGTGTCGTTCGATATTTCACGATCGCCCGGGTTCGGGGAATCTCGCAACTTTGATCTCGCAACTTTTTTCACAACCCTTCGGGCCCGACGAAGTGAGATTGGATCACGGCGGGTTAAACGGTTGCGAAGCGAACGAAATTCCCAACTGTCGACGCGCGCTGGCTTAGATTTCGCGACGAGAGGCTCATGAAAGCAATATAAAAACATAGTTCACCAAAAACATTATTTAGAATGTAAAACTTTCAAACACTCTACACAAAGTTGAGGTTTGTCAGGGCAATTTGGGCAAAAAGTTGTTGTCTTCTTTACGTTCTCTCGCGCCTTTGATCGATCCGTATGACATCTTTTATTAGAATTGCATAATTTGCAAGCGCGGCTGATGCTTATTCCGGAAGCATTTTTTCTAACGGCGATATTATGCCGACCACGTTGACACGAAGACTTCATTATATTTTCAGGCAGCCCCAATAATTCTCTGTATCTTCTAACATTTATATTCTTCTTTGATGGAATTTAGTAAACTATCAAAGCGTTTACAACTGAAATTCCCAGGGGAAGTTGAATGCCAAGTTGCCGGAACCATTCGATTCCTTTTCTCATTTTGGTGGCATAAGATTTGATCCAAACCGTTTGATCTAAATAATCTATACCGCACTTTCCTTTTTTATATGGAAGAACAGCTAGTGGTTTCAATTTTTTCGGACGACTGTTGGCTTGCAGAAGCAGCACGAATGTCATGAACGTTTCTTGCGCTTGGTACCATAATGGGAGCATGTTTTGTTGATAAAATTCTTTCGCGTTGCAAACGAGAAAGGGACGAAGGATTAAAATGGTTGCGGGGTGGAAGGTTCGGTCATCTAACAATACGCTTGCTTATTATCGGGCAAGAGTTGTCGAAATCCGTGGCGCTCTAGGCGGGCATCTGGTCTACGTCACCGCCGGACCCGACGGCGTGGCCTGACGGGGATTTTCTCGCAAATACGCGCGGCGGTCAACGTGTTAAAGCAGCAGGTGTCTCCCCCGTATGTACGTCCTGTTTAGTCGGTACCCCGACGTCGCAAGACTTTTCCGCATTCATAAAGTGATCACCGTCCCCTCGCCGTCGCCCCGTTTCTCCGCCCCGCGGAGTGACGAGGGTGATGAGCGCGTCGGGGATGAGAACGGTCGGAGAAACTTCGGGAATCGAGAGGGGGAACGAGAAACAAAACGGACAACGTCGGCGGATCACGATGACCGGCGAGGGGAGCGCGAGCGAATCTGTCTCGCAGCTCGGCGTTTCGAGAAGTTCGAGATTCAAGTGTTCCCGCCGGGGGGTGGGGGGGGGGGGGGGAGAAATTATTCCGCCCGTAACGTTACGCGGCGATGTTTGCTTCCGTTCATCGATCGGACCGCAGCTTTCCAGGGTGACGACGACACCGGGGACGAGTTAATAAGCCGCGACTATTAAGGGGGGAAGCCAGGCTTTGGGGTGCTAAAAACCAGGCGACTTTGGGGATTTTTTTTCCCCCGACAAACTGTTGAGCCGATGTTTTCGAAAGTTTCGCGACATTTGTAGATTACATTCGCGCGGTACAAAGTTATTTTTAACGTCAGTGATTGCGCATAAACACTCGCAAACCCCAAAAGTTGGATAAAGTGTTGGGCTGTTCGGAAAGTAATTTCGTTTTTTCCCGACCGAGGATTTAATTGTATTTTTTTCGCACCAAACTTCACACTTAAGCCGCATAATCATTATATGTTTCGAGAGCTGATATAGCAAGGCCTGTGTGTGAAAAAGTGCAACTGATTCTACGCGGTAGTTTTCGGTCGGTGCCCTTTATAAACATGGAGAGCAATAAGCAGCATTTTCGTCATATTTTACTTTCTTTTTTACTATAGAAAAGGTAAAAAATGCTGTCCAAGTCGGAAAGAAATTAACCGATGTGTTGACAGTACGTCAGTGCCGTATCTGGTTCGCAAAATTTTTTACACGATGAAACCTTCACTTCAAAATGAGCAGGTCAAAAACCAGCTCGATCAGTTTGTTGCCAGCAAAGACCAAAAATATGAGCGTGGACTCATGCTATTGCCAGAAAGATGGACCAGAATGGCCAATATATGATATAATAAAATATTTGTTCATTATACGAAAATTGTCTTTGATTCTCGCAAAGAAAAACGAAATCACTTTCCGTACAACCCAATTAAATTAGAATATATCAGAAAAATCGTATCGAAACAAAATTACCTCACGGGATATATTACGTTTGCAAGTAATAAATGAATCGACGCGATCTCAACGTCGCACAGTGGGGTATTTGGCCCGAAAACCGGACAAAAGTCAATCTTCAAAGTTTTGCGAGAGACAAAAATTTTTGTTGTCCGAGATAGTTGAATATGTGAGGAGCAATGTATCAATTTTTGTTTTCTTATTTATGAACCCAGGGAGCAGCATTTCTCGTCGAAAGTTAGCAGATTTGATGGCACGCGTTTCTTTCTTAACCATTTTCTAAAACATCGTTGCTTATTAGCCATTTATGAATCCTTTAAGGAATTTGTGTAAATTCCGCCGTTATGGAAGCTTTTTGGGTAGGTGTATACTACACTTTCCAACAGATTTTACACTTTTAGCACATATATTTGTATAGTTATTAATATTTGAAAATAATCAATATTTCAGTACTTTCCTTTACGGTTACAAGATTTCATTAACGATTTTGTTATGGTATTTAGCGCGTTCAAAAGCTCGTTCTGGTGTCATTGCATTCGATAAAGGTTTGTGATCACAATGCAACAAAAATTGGTTCCGGTTTCGTCCGGTTTCACGTTTTATAACTAATTTATGTCATATGCATATGGTAACGGTTTAGATGCAAGAACCGAGCATATCGACGGTCTTCGTTACCAGGCAAACATTTTTATGATCGGGTTTTCTTGAACTTGTCATAAAACAACTCCCAAAAAGTAAAAATCACTGTATTGGCATTTAAGACGTTAATGTTAAGCTGTATTTAGTCGAAATAGGGTCGTCTGAGAGTACGCATCAAATTGACCAAATCTACCATTGACCCTATTTCTCTAGAGGGTTTGAACAGTCTTAAAGAAAAATGTTTTAAACAAAAGGTAAATGGTATTCTGACATCTACAAACTTCAATATATGCAATTTCGAAAACAACTTTTGTTATAAAAAAATTATGTTATAATTTTATAAAATAATGTTAAAATTTATTTTTAATTTCATAACATTGTGGCTGACGTTAAGACGATTTCAACCACCTACTACATTATGACCTTGAGCTTATAAACAACGCTACCATATTTTTGTCCGGTTTTTCGGCCAAATACCCCACTGTGCGAAACACAATCCGCGGCGTCCTGAAATTACGCAACAGCCGGACTCTCGTTTCGGTGGCAACCCCTTTTGGAGTGGCCGTCCCCTTGCCGACGCTGCCGATACTTCCGGTGGCCGTAAGACACGGGTCGGAAGTTCGCCGACGAGCCGGCACAACTTTGTAACACCATTAGTCCGCTAGATAATTTTGCGACCGTGTGTCGCAGTTAACCGGGCTCGATATTGTCCCGCTCCGGCGTTCGCCGCGCAAACGTCGTTAAAATCCTACCAAACGTGGGGTGGTGGTACGAAGGTGGTGGACACTTGGTAAAATTAATCGGCGAAACGATCCGCCGTTTGTCTAATTACGCGCCGACGTTGCCGCACGCTCGGTTGATTCGCAACCGCGCGACGATTAAAGCTCCGTCCGTTAGAACCGTCCGAAGTGGAAAATAGATCGTTGTAAAAATTCGACGATTTCCAGAGAAACGCGAGCAAATTCGCCGGGAGTTTTCCAGCTGCGAGACGAAGAACCTTTCGTTTCAAAGGAACGTTTCCCCGGGGCGGCCAGGTGGCGACGGAAAATCGATGAATCGGCCGACCAAATGTCGCTCGACCAAATCGGCGATATCGATCTATTTAGTTATCGAACGAGAGGCACGGGCGAATTTTCGATTCGCGCACCGTTCGTCCCATAAATGTGAAAGCTCTCCGTCGGCCCCGTCAAAGCGTTGTGCCGCGGCCCTCGGAAGGGCCGCTAAGCATCCGACCGTTTCTCCGCGGAATCGTTCGCGCGAGCCTCGACGAGCCAATCTATCGGTGGTTTTTGCCTGCCCCGTTGAAACCGCGGAAGCCCGTACGCCCCAGCGGAACGTCGCACAAAGACGAATGAACGAGACCGCGACGGGGGATTCGTGCGCCTCGATGCAACGGGCGACCAGGGGCGTACCACTGCGGCCGATTCGCCCACCGCTCGTTTGCAAATCTGTTCCACAATTTCTGGACGGCTCGTCGGCCTCGAGGCTCGACGACGCGGTTGGAAATTATTGCGGCCGCTGCTGCGACGGACGCCCGGCCGTTTAATTAGCTCGATGTTTGAGTTCATACCGCGGAAAACGAGCGGTGCCCCGGCCGGAACTTATCGTTCTCGTAATTAATTAACCGGCCTGTTCGCCGTACGATTTTTGTGCTCGACCATGGATAATTGGGACGTTTCGACGGTCGGGGCCCACGACGGCGATAAAATTTGCCCGCTCGTCAAGCACCGTTTTGCATTCCGTCGGACGTCGTCGGAATGGCGGGGAAACACGAGCCGCGTGTCCGTTGCGAGACGCGTTAGGATCCTTTTATTGAGCGGTAAAAAGAAAAGTCCTGTCCTCCCGCTTACGACCTTTGGGTCGTATAAATTCACCCCTCCGGGTGTAAAAATCTTGTCGTTGGGGTGAAACGTCGCGGCCAATTCCAGGGCAAGGATTAATTATTATTATTTATTCAATAATACAATTAACGGGCAACGCCCTTTTTCACAAGCTTGTAACGATAGAACTTACACGGTTGCGCGTTATTAATTTCTAACTTTTACGCCTCGGACAATCTGTGGACTTGTTGAAGTCTGGACACCCATTTGAGGGTGGCTAGTGAACGAGAGTGTCATAGAGCAAACGTGTCGTGTCGGTGCTACGAAATTCTTTGGACAATCGTATCAAGAAAGCCAGTATTTTCGTTGCGCAATTAGCTACGAGTGATATTTGTTTTCGAAAATCCATTCTAGCAGTGATAATAGGTAGCGGCTGACCATACACGATCCGCCATCACTAGCCATTCCATGTTTATTTAAAAATTTATTTAACACTACGTTTACGGACAAGTTTGAACACTTATTTTTAATGACTTCCCTACGATTAACAATAGCCAATGAAACAGAGCGTTTTCTTTAAAAAATTAATTCACTTAATTACGAAATGAAATGTAATTACTTTAATTACATAATACTCACGGATCTTCGCTAATCTTTGTACTTCAAGTTTTGAAATGCGTCAAATTGACGCGTTCCGTAAACCTAGTGTTAAATGGCGGCTAATACTGTTCCGGAAATACAGTACACAATTTCAACCGATTTTTCCGATCGCCCAGCTGTGCGTATAAACCGCGTCTGACCAAGCGCGAACCTCCTCCACTTTCATCGCCGCTGACCATCTCACGCGTGGCCGACGAAAATTTGCCGGTACAACGGAACGAAATTACGACGAGTGTAGAACGTTCGCGTCCCGGAATTTCTCCTCGCCGGTCTATCGCGAATATTTTTCGTCGAGTAAAGACGGGCCGAATGTCCCCGGACACGAACGACAGATTGATTAACGAGGAATCGATGCGATTTGGGCGCACGTCCGCCGAAACGCTTTCCGCGTCCCGATTGACGCGCCATGATTTATTCCGCCCGGCCGAAATCGAATCGGAGTGGGGAAGGCAATGCCTTTCGGACAGAACCTTGGAACATTGCAGTCGTTACTTTATAATCTCGAGCTCAATAATCTCGACATAAATACATAGACTACTGTATCTAACAGGTATCCTCGGTAATGCAACAGTATTGATATTATGCAATAAAATATTGTACGAGCACGAGTCTACGCAGAAACAACGTTATAGGCACAAATAAAACGGCTTCGAAGTGTAAGCTCGACAAAAAGACTTGAACGTCGTTCCTTATTTCAAGGGGTCCTTTATAGGACAGTTTTTCGGTGCAGGGGGTTTACCAAGTTCCAAAGTCGGCGTGACGACCTACGGTGTTTATGGTACGATGCGTTATGTGGGTCTTTATTATCGCCGTCGTTGTAAAGAGGTCGCCACCGTACCGAACCGTTTCCCGGACCGTTGGCCACCGCCATGATTCCGCTTCGCTTGTAAAAAGCATCGTCATCGTCCGCGCGACGTATCCGTCGGTTTCTCCACGGTTCCCCATGGACGCGCTGCTAAATCGCTCGCGTCGAGCGGCCGGCCAACAGAAGCCCCGGGCTGGAATACACGCCGCGTCTGACCAGCGCCGGACGTTTCCACTTGCCGCGCTACGAACGCTCGCAAAGCGGCCGCGTTTCACTTCTGCCTCGCGAACATTCTTTTCCGCGCATAACACCAACAACCCTTCCCCCTATTACCTCGCAAATTTCACCGCCGAAAACTTTTCACCAATTAAGGCGGCTTAATTGAACCGTGCTTAATTAGCGCGAGCAAACGGCCGACGGTAATTACAAGTTGCTCGCGGTTCCGTCGAGTCGGCTGCTCGGCCGGGGCCCGACCGCGATCAATTCGTTGCGCTATGCGACCAAAAAGTCCGGCCAAATTGGATAATTGATGGATCGATTAATCGTCGCGATGGTCGCTCGGTGTTTCTGCAATTCTGACCGCTAGCTCGATGGAGCATTCTTTCGTTGCGAAGGAAAACAAATTGACAAGTTTAACAGCCCGATCAATCGCGCCCTCGAATTTTCATTTTAAATATCGAAGAAAGGTGTGCAGCCGTGCTCGGGGGCCGATGAACCGGCCGACGATGCCACATTGGGATCATTCTATCGCGGAGCCGGAGCTTCAAGCGGCCCGTAAGAAATGTGTAAAAATTCACGGGAGGAAGATCCTTGCCTAATCGACCGAACTATCCACGAAATCCCGTCAATTTCCCCGCCGTGTACCACCCGTTTCTCGAATCCCCGTGTAACAAGCGGTCCACGTGACCGCAGTACGAATTCCTTTCCAGTATTCCGCCGCGGTTCCCGGCGTGAAACAGCGAGACGGTACAAATATCGCAGCGACGCAAGAAACGCTAATTGGCCAAGCGATAAGAGGAGCGTAACATATTTGAACGCTGAAGCGTCGATAAATAAATACATTCTTCCAGGTCGCTGCATTCAATTTAAATTCGTGCGACTTAAACTGTCCGGTCGATGGCGTTCGATTTAATTTAGCGATCCACGAATTATTATCGCAGGAACGGATGATCGTGGACGAGACGTAATCGAGAGACGTAAGAGCGAAACGGTCGAATAATATTTTCGCACCCGGCTGGACGCTCAAGTTATTATCCGTGGCGTAAATTATTTTACCGTATCTACCGGCGAAGAGGGTGGTGTATCGTATCAACCAGCGACGCGGAATTAATTTTCCCTCCTCCGGTGGTTAACCGGTTCGACCAGCTGATTTGCGTTGCAAGTGGTATCGCCGTGAACGTTTCAACGCGGATCGCGGCTGCTTTGTCTTTCGGCTTAGCGCCGGCCACGTTCGGCAAACGTAGTAACGCTGGACACGTTTCGAATTTTCAAAATTCCGCTCGCGGTGCCGTTAATGTTTACCTAGGTTGGACCTTGTTATCTCGGGGCACTTGGTACGGTTACAAGGGCTTCAAGGTACAACCTGGTTCGAATTTGCGGGAATGATAAGGCGGCCAGTGGTACAAACGTCCACGACGTCGCAACGATTAAACGACGTCCCCACGGTTTCTTGTAAACGAAACATAAACGTTCGGCGAAATTCTGAATGAAACCTCGACACCGCGCAGAACGTTAATCGACCTTAATTGGGAAGGCACGCGTTTCATTCTGCACAGCTTTCATCATTCGTCGATTGTAATTCAAGGTTGTGGGTAATATTATTACGCGATACTCGTCTGAATTTATTTATTCATTCGTTTTATTCGTTCTTGCAAAAATCTTATTTAGTTGGTAATGTGATGCAAAAATGTATGACTATAGCGGTACTTTTGGAACTAAAAGGAAAAAAGTTGCAGTACAAGAATTCATAGATTAATTTAAATAACTCCGGCTGCAAATAACTATAATAAACGATCCGATTAATTTTGTCCATGGATACACAATATCGATTACGAAAGTTTCGTTATGATTGCAACCGTTAAGGAAATTTCGCTCGAATTTACCAACGAACGCGAACAATTCCCGCCGCTCGGAGAAATGAAATTTGGTAACGGAAATAACAATTTGATCAGTGAAACAGTGACCATGCAGAAATGTGAACAATTTTCGTTACCCGAGAAAAGGTTGACTAAAAACCGTTCCAATAAAAATGCCACGGCTAACTACCATCTGGATAACGGGAATGTGAAAAATATCGTAGAACAGTTTCGACGATTTCGACGAGAATCCATTTTCATTGAATCCATCGAATTAGCCGGCGTACGCAATTCCGCAAATAATTCCCAGCAGTTGCGCGACATCGATCCGCTGCTAGTCGACCCGTCCAACGATCGGACAGGGAACGACGGTCGACATTTTTCCGCGTTTGATATTCAAAGGAGCGCCCATTAGAATCACGTTCCTGCGGGGGCTGTCGAGCCGTTCGCCGCGTCGCGTATACGAACTTTCCGAAATCGCTTGACACGTCTCCGACGCGTGGCAATAAATATTGATGACGTCCGTTCAGGAGCCGGACGCCTGAGAACGAAATGACGCGCATAAAGGGGAGCCCCGGGTCGGTGGAATTTACCATAAATCGTACGTGCCTGGGACTACCCGGGAGCTACCCCTCCCGGCGACACGCAAAAAAATTTTTGTTCATTTTTGGTCGTCTTGATTTCTCTCGCTTTTATCGTACAAATGCTTTTCGACGCGACGAAATGCTTTCCTTTGAATTAAAGAATCAAAACAAACTATAAAGTTGAAAGGCAATTATTATATTTTCGTTATATCGTTTCGGCTCGTTATTTAATTTCTCCGCGTGTACACTTCGCTTTGCATAACGAATCGCAAGATATCATAATTAACACCGTAGGAACATATTTTGAATTACCGCCGCGTTGCGGGGATTTTGCGCCGCTGTGCGCAAACACAGTCGCGACGGTTGGAATTTATTCTGCGATCGGTCTGACCGAGCGCCGACCTATACTACTCGCGCCGCGCTGAAGCAGTTTCTTTCGCGCACTCCCGTCGTTGAACGCTCGCGTTTGCGGCTCGACAGAAGGATTCGGCTCGCCTTTGTTCGCCTCTTGAGAGCGGATTGAACGACGCAGGCCGTTTCCGCGTCGATTTCGCGCACAGCTGATCGAGCAACGCGGCCGGATTCGTGTTATCCCGGTGGCGAGAAAACATTTCGAATTAACCTCGCGAGCAGTATTGCCTCCCCGTCGAGGTGGGGGGAACACGTGGACAATCGTGAACCGCGAGCTTTCGGCGGGCAATCGATATTTTTTTCACTTGGTAAATCGTTTTTCCTTTATTTCGTTTCCGGTAACGGTGTACAATCTACGAGCGCTGGTGGTCGTCGTCGGCTTAAGCGCGAATCTGCGACAGAAACGCCTGGCACTTGTCCAGGTATTCGTTGAGAAACAGCTCGAGGGCCGGCACCGTTTGATCGACGCACCATTTCGCGGTCGTCGGACAGATCAGTATCACGGCGATTACGGTGATCGCCAGGGGGGCCAGAAACGACCAGACGACCTGCAAGCGATACCCACTGGTTACTTAAATAAAAGAACGAACTACCAAACGTCGAGTCTTCGCGAATTTTTTCTTTTCACACGGCGCGGAGGCAATGAAATTACGCGCCCGTGTGTACAGATGTCGGAATTGATCAGCGATGGGGTCGTATTTCCGTTTGATTCCGCGTTAATTAGTTAGAACTGCGTAATTGGGTCGTGAAGCGTGGCAGGCGGAAATGAAGGGCGGATGAAATTTGCTAATTTGAAAAATTAATCTTTGCGAGAAGGATCGCGAAAAGGGATGCGCGAATTCTCCGAATTTCGCGATACACTTACGTACGACACCCAGGATACTATCAGCCAACCCAGTAACACTGTGCCAGCTGTGTTTAAGTACGGCGTGTACTGCGGACGAAGAACGTACTGCAGACAGGGAAATTTCATGTTCAAGTCCGTCAGCAGAACGTCTAGCTGCACGAACAAAATCGACGGATGGTAATGATTACAATAAAGCGATTAATACGGTGGAAGTAATATGTATCATTGCTCACGTTCATTTTTCGTAATTGTATCATTGGTGCGGGCGAAAGCAATCTCGATTTAACAGAAACTCCAGAGGAATTCTTGTCATCATTTCGCTTTGTTCCCGCTGTCAATTGAACGTTCGTTCAGCAACATTATACGTCCACGGTAACGAGCGTTGCATCGAACGGCGAATTATGGATTATCGATGGCAAATATTTCTAACGCTTCCTCATTTTCCTGTTCTTTGAGAGGGCTTTGAAAAAAAAAAAAAAAAGTAATACAACCTAACCTGCCGCGAAACTTAATAACAGCTAAATGGGGGGAACAATTGAGAATCGTGCGAGTACACTCGGTGGTCGCGCGACGTAACAGTAATTTTCGTCGATTATAATTTCGTTTCACGTTCCGTGAAGCAAAATTCCGCGAAAAATTTCCGCGCGTTTCAAAATACATATTTTCACTTTCGAAACGACGAATTTTCCCGACGCGTTAACGCGAGAACGACGTGCCGTGATTAAACGAGGCGTGAAGTTCAATCGGACCGACGCAACGAGTAATCAATTCGGGTCGATTTTTCGTGCGTCCCGGGTCCAATTAACCGCGGCCAGGCTTCGTTAAAAATTCCACCAAGGGGGGGGGGGGGGGGGGGGGGGGGGAGAAGAATATACGCGCGGAAGAAATCTCGCTTCATACAGGGTGGCCCCGGCGACAAAAATACGATCGTCCGTCGTAACGATGAAACGGCGGCGTTTCGAGCTCGCGGAGCCGTGAAAACGCGTCCGCAAACGTGTCCTTAATGATTCAGTCGCGGCCGCCCGGGGGGTGGGGGTGGGGGGCAAACTTCCGAATGAAATTATTAATCACCGGAGTATCCGGATTCTCCGCCTGAGCTCGACCACTTTGCCCGAGCGTTAATTAACACCGAGCGACGTAGCGGTGCGACCGTCCTCGACGTCGAAAATTCTGCTTCGCAAATTCGCGAGAGGGGCAACGAGCGAATACCTTTATTTCGAACTTCCGGACCGCCCCGAATACCGACGGCCGAAGCGACGGGACGCACGAGCCAATGAATGCCAATGATCGTCGAGCGTCGAAGCGACGGCGCCGCCGGTCGGGCCTTCGATTAAAATTTCGCGGCTGGAAATTTTCCAGGCGCAAGCAAATGCGTCAGCAATTGCCAGGCGCGCCTGCGAATTTTCGCGGGGCGGTTGCGTTAAGGGGAAAGTGTTTACGGCGCGTGGAACGACCGGAAACGATTCTAAAATGCGCGACGCTCGATTACCGTCGAGTCGCAAACACTAGCGGCAGTTTTATTCCGACGAATCGACGTCGGCGATAGTCGCGGATGCGGCGAGTGTTTGCCGCGGTACGATCTCGTCTTCATTCATGAGGAGATCGTTGGAAATTCCATTCGGAGGCTCGCGCCGCCGTTTATACGGGTACGAAGAGCGGAGAATGACGGTTGAAAAATGCAAAAGTCGTTACCGGATCGCCTGGTATCGTGCGAACTTCTCGCGAACGAAGAGCGTTGAAATCGCGACTGTCCGAGTCATAGATTGAACGAAATAATTACCATACGATATAATCGCGAATTAATTGAAACGCGGAGAGAAGCGGAAGCAACTGATGGTATATTTACGCCTCTATATTAAACAACAACGAAATTGCTCGCTCGAGATAAAAATATGTGTGCCTCAAATTGACCAAAGAATTTTATGGGGATATCGACAGCCACTTTCTTCAGGCCCTCCGACAGATGCCGTTGTCCTACGTGTCATTTTCAACAGCAGCAGCAGCAGCTTCGTCTACTGGCTCCAACGCGTTACTTTGGGAAATAGATTCTTCCGTGACCAACGCGACCTCTTCGGAAACAGTTTCGTCTGCTACCGAATCGACTATTTCAGAGCCAGCGTCGGTTCCTTCCGGCCGCGCTGCGAGTCCCTCCCTCAGAGGTGACGTTTCTTCCACTAGGCCAGGTACAAAGGACCGGAAGTAAGGTAGGTCGGGTGCACGGATGTTCGTCTCGGCGGGTGGTTTGTTACATATTTTCTTGCACGCACGCCATGTTCGTCTTGCACTGAGCCTTGCCCCAAACTACGGACAGCCAGTTATTCAAAATTAACTGGCACGGGCCCTCTGACCCTGCCTCTTATTTCCTTTCATTTCGGTGATTTCGGTAATCTGGTGATGCATTTGCTTGCCGCATAAAACGGCGGAGAGGAAAGATCGCCGCCGGCGGGACCAGTGTATACCAGTTAGTTTCGTGTCCCGATATTGGCGGAGAGCCGACGGTAAATATAATTCGCTTGGCTGTTACGAAAAGCTCCCGTGAAATACGTGACGCAATTTCCCCCAAATAATTCGTGTTCCCGCAGCCGAGACTGGATTACGGAATCGTGTAATAACCTAATATTTCAGCGCGACCCGCCGACAGCTCTCCATTTCCTCCAACGTTTGCGAGATGCGCACGTCGCGCGGTGCTCGTCAACGAATATTTAACGCGACGAACTAACTAATCCCGGCCGACGTTGACCGTCCCATCATTTTACTCCGCTTTAACCAGATTCTCAAGACCTTCAACGGTAACGGGCGGATCCGCCGCATAGGGAACTATGTTATCTGCAATTTAAATCCACTAGACCGTCGCCCGGTGAATTGTGACCACCATAATTCCACCAGATTAATCGAACGGTCCTATCGCGAAGAAGTATCCTCCGGACGAAATTGAATACCCGCGGCTGGTACGCGCGACGGCCGGTTTCCATCCTGATACTCACGATGATTAATTTACCAGACCGATTCAGCATCAAAATGGCGATGGGGTACACGAGGCTGACGGTTACTTCCATCAAACGCGAGACAGCAGCGACAGACACCAGAACGCCGGTCAACGCCACAAGTATAACGAACTGGAGCAGGCCGGTTATCGCCTGAAAAGATCCACCACCGTTTGGTAACTTTCATGTCCGCGAAACGTCCGGAAAGATTGACGTTTCGATATTTATCTTCGCCGGGGCCGTAAATCACCCGGGACATCGTTCTAAAAATCGACGAAAATGCCCGACCGAACAGTGGTTGCCGGGAAAATTATTCTACAAAATGCCCCCACGGAAAAAAGAGAAACACAGAAACAAACCAACACCAATACCTAACCGGGCAAGAAACGACACAGGGTTAGAAGTGAAAAGGCAGGGGAACTGAGGGGATCGACTCACGCAGAAGATAGACATTTCCGGTTGAACTGGAGTTCCCGTCGAGTTCGTTCATAGAATATATCAATGTCCAATTCATACTTTCGTTGACGACGACTACATGCTCCCGTTTTATTTTTATCGCCCCGCGCAGGATGGAAAGTAACGCGTCTTGAAGTTTGTGTTGGAACCTGCGAGACAGTTGGCTGTGAAGATACGGCGAGGGAACTTCGTGTACCGATGTTTGCCCGCCGCCTCGGTAGGTGGAGCTCGGCGACGTCTCTGGGGGAACAGCGTCACGGCGGGACAAAAGTAACGGGAATTCCCTAGGGCGGTTAGCCTCTATCATCGGCACGTCGAGCCAGTCATTGGCTCCTCGCGATCGGATAAATATAATCGTCGAGATGGCAGGATTTCCTCCTGGTCGACGAAGATTCTGGAGAAGTGGTCGCCCGATATTGTTCCGTCACCGACGTTTCCATCGGTGATAATAACTCGCGGATAATTGGCTGCGATGTTCATTAATAATCGAACATTCTGTCGTTAATTGTTACATGGACGAATCGACGCCACTGCGAGCACCGAAAATATCGATTCGCACCGTTCCAATATTTTAGAACAGTTATCGCGAATAGAAATTTCGCTGCGCGTTCATTTCAAGTAATTAGGTTCGCGAAGTGGAATTAATTGCCGGTTCAACACCGGGGAGTTACAATCAACTTCCGTTGCTCAACCTGTAATTTCCGGCCCCCGATCGCGGTGTAATAGATCAATAGAAGTTTGTGGTTACATATTAGCGCGGATATTAATAATTTGCGTTGGACACTGATCGATAAAGCGGTCGGACTGTACTTTCTTGTCCAATAACTTGCAATTGACGGCGACCGGAAGTGCCTCGGGTCGACCGTGTTGCCTCTTGACCCAGCTCGACGATTCTGAGAGCAATTTAACCGATTTCGTTAATAAAGAAACTGAGGTGCAACGAAATAATGTTCCGTTACATGGTAACAAACGTTCGCATATACCCTAGCGTCTAGGGTTGAAAGGCGAACGATGACACCCTATATATAGCCGCGACAGCCCGACAAAAGACTGTGCCTCGCGGGCGACACGTTGATCGGAATAGTTCACGTCGTTGGCAGAAATACGCTCGTGCCACGTCGTAACCTTCCGCCCCGGATGAATCTTTAAATTCCCCGGTTGACTGTTGGACATCGTGAACACTCGTAAACGAATCTTCGTGGAGGTATTCGGTGCACGTATATTCAACCTTGGCGGAGGCAAGCCATGGGGGTGCAAAATTCCAAAAGGTACCGTGGACATTCGCGAAGGTTATTGTTGGAAATATATTCGTGAATATGAACAATTCCCCGTCACCGGTCGAACATTTATTCGGCTGTCGATAGGAAAATTCTTCGGGGGAAAATGGTGAAAGGTTTTGGGTTTTACCATTGCACGAATTTCTTGGGAAATATTTTTGACTTGATGTGACAATTTGCCTGCGAAAATTATTTATGCACGGTATATATTTGCATACGCTGTTGAAAAGGCGCAGCTTATTTGTACTAAGTCGTGTTGACAACTTAATCAATGCGTACACGTTGCGTTCACGTTCACGTTGTTTCAAATATCGGTTGCTGCAACGTTTCTCTCGAGAAGAACCCTAGAATTATGTTGCACTCCGTTTCGCTAGACGCGACCCGATAAATCGTCGTCGATTTAGGGCTGATCGTAATGGCGGATCTTCCCCGCGATAGACGTGAGCGACTTTAAATATTCATCGAACAGGCGAATAAACTCTTCTCGACGTTGTCAGCCTGTCGGATTATGGCATCGCAGTTTGCGAGCAATCGCCCGAAACGTGAATCGATTGAGGCCTCGATTTAAGGAGATCCGTGTGGGGCGCGCGACCCAAATAGCTGCGGATATATTTGGCGATTCGATGGAACGAAATGTCCGTAAAATGGCGCAAAGAAAGGACAGGACGACGCAGAAAATTCGAAACGCATATTCGTAACTTTTAACTGTATTTATTGAGCAACGTGTGGCTATCCTGCTCTTCGGACCGCGTCCAGTAGCTTGAGATCGTACAGTTGGTGTCTGCGTAGAATCTGTGAAACGCGAGGGAAATTAATTTAAACGCTTCAATTGTAACGACGGAAAGAGGGAGAAAAATATCCCCGGAATGTGAAAGCACCTTTAGCACGGACTCCAATGGCGGACCACCAATCGCGCCGCTCCCTCTACTGACTGTCCAGCGCAGGGGGTTCCCCGGCTTCCAAATGGCGTATGGGTCGATCGTACATTAAATCAGCTGGCGGGATACCAGAATAAGGTCGCTCATAATAGGGCTGTTGAAACCTAGGTTGCTGCCAGTAGCGGTAGCACTGTCTTCTGGGTGGCCTGAAGAAAGGAGGCATAACTTCGAACGGTGTCCTTGGCCAGTAAAATCTGTCCAGTGGCAGAGGCCTCATGGGACTCAGGGGACTCAGGGGACCCCGGTACGCAGGGTTCAGCGGTGCCAGTTGTTGAAGATTGAAATTCTCCACGTCCAAGTTGCCATTGGGGACGCCAATTAATCTCCTCGATTCGTAATCGACTCGCGGATCGAACTGGGGGTACTTGGGCATGCTGATTCGATTAAAATTAGCGAGTGGCGCCATCGTTGGAAGTGCATTGCACGGGGACACTGCAGGTCGGGCCTCGGTTAAGTTCACAGATGGAACTGGCTTTGCAGATGGCTCTGCGCTCTCAGATGGCGCTGGCTTCTCAGCCGGTTGAAGATTCACCGCCGGGGGAGACAGTACATGCGTTCGATAGCTGAAGGGGTGAATAGCTTGCAAAGCTGGCTGGATGTGGATAGGCTGCGGTGGACGTACAACCGGCTGGAAGTTCATAGCCTGTGGATGACGTATTGGTGGCTGGATGTTCATAGCCTGAAGGGGACGTACAGCTGGTTGAATGTTGACAGCGTTCAGAGGCTGCACAGCTGGTTGGACATTGATAGCCTGCAGAGGACGTATGGCCGGTTGAACGCTGATAGCCTGAAGATGAGGCTGGACAGCTGGTTGGATGTTGATAGCCGGTAGAGGACGTATGACTGGTTGAAGGTTGATAGCCGGAAGACTAGGTTCCACAACTGGCTGAAGCCTGACAGTCTCAGAAAGCTGTACAGGTGGTTCGGAATCGACAGCCTCAAGAGGAGGCTCTTCAGTTGGCTCTTCAGTTGGCTCGACATGGTCAACATAGTCAACATGGTCAACATAGTCAACAGGGATCTGAATGTTAATAGTACGCCCCTCGAAAAGAGGCAGACTAATAATTTCAGGCTTGGGTTCCTCAATCGGAATGGCGACAGAGAGCGCCTCCTCGGGGTGTTCCACAGTTTCCAAACCCTCCTCGTTGTCGATGCAGGATGGAGCCTCCTTCTTCGACCTGTCCTGCTCTTCGTCGGCCTCCTCGATATCCTTCACCTCGTCGTGCACATCTGTCTGCTCCGACGATGCTTCTAACTCCTTGCTTGCGGCGTGGACCCGAGACAGGGCCAGGCCAGCAAGCAGAAGAAGCACCACGCTGAAGTTGAACTGCATTTTCTCGAATCGACTGTTGAATTCGAACTGAATACCGCTGCCGGATGAGTGTCTTTTAAAGGAAAGCATGAGATTCTGTTTCCGCGAACATCACGTACGCCTCCGTAACGCCGGACACGTCCAAGTGGCATCCTGATATGGCTGGGCAGGTTGATAATACCGACCGCTTGAACCGCTATAGTGTTGACTCAAACGAGCATCGTTTTCGTTGGCCGTAATCGGATTCCCCTCAAGGGACAGTGAGTCGATTGGACTAGGACGTTTAGATTAAGATCCAGAACTGACCAGAGAATACTATCGTGCATCGTTTGAAATCAATATTAACATTAATTGCGATTGAAAAAATAATCCAGTTGAAACTGGGCCGGCAGGAAAATTGTTAAAGTCAAAACCGCGCGGCTTGTTAACTGTTGCACAATCTCCTCAAGATACGTATACATCGATTGCATCCCTGTACCGAAGCCAGCAGTACGTTTTAATCTCGGGTTCCTTTTCTCCAAGAACCGCTGAAATCCTTCTTATCAATGCCCTTTAACGGAGAAGCACCTCTGTGCAATGGTATCGCACAGAAGTACGTGCAAGGGAGCATTTGCAGCCTGGGAATATCCTTATCTCGAAAGAGGTTACAGTGTCCGATCAGATAGGGTCGCGACTGTTCTTCCCCGATACCTCCGCTGCATTAAAAAATGCATCCTATATCTAGGGGAATAGTTGCGCCTCGGAATCGACGCTTTTGTCCCGGTTTTATCGTGAAATGTCTCTATAATTAAAATACGCCCATCGTTCACACAATTTATTAATCGAATTCTTCGCTACGTTGCGATTAAAATAGAACCGAATAATTACGAATATTCATTGCAAAAGACCAAGTTCGACCTCCCATGCACATCCACGTATTTGAACAATTTTTCACCACCCCATGGGACATCTTGACTGGATGCGATTCGTGATGAATATTCATGAACCCTTTTCATAGAGGAAGCTTTACTGGGTGAACAAAAACAAAGAAGGTGTTAACTATTTTCTGCGCCGCGTTAACTTATTTTTCCGCGCTGCGAAATAATACAATCAATGTCTCCTTTATCGTGAACGTTTATTTAACAGAATGCGTGCTGACAACGACGACATGAATGAGGATTAACGGTTCCGCAGTTACAGTGCAACGGTTAATCCAATTGTCCCGCCGTACCACGGACAGGCGTCGCGGGGAAAAATTCCCCAGACGGGCCGCGACTCCGTTTCCGGCCGGTTAATTGCCGGCGGAAACTTTTCTAGGTATCTGCATAATTATCGGCGACGATCCGCCAATTTGCTCCGCACTGTGGGACGTTCTGTGCGTAGAAATTTCCTCCAATGACACGTTCGACTCCTTAATTTGCGGCTCCTTCTGCGGCTCCCTCTTATTCAGACTGAGGTAACCATTATTTTTCTGACGAATACCGAACACCTCTGGCAGTCGGTCCTCGCTCGATTCCACGTCACCCTCGTCAATCTGTATAACCGCATGGTTCTTGAACTCCGGCCTTTCATCCTCCTCTCTATGATTCTGCCACCTGGTACTATTGGCCACCTGGGTGCCACTTCGCTCGATGTTTGGCATCACCTTGTAGACACTCGCATCGGAAGGAGCAGTATAGGACTTCTGTTTCACTGGCGGTAGATAGACAACGGACGGCTCTTCAAGCTGCTGCCTTGGATACTGAAGGAACTCCTTTTTCTTCGGCACCTGTACACTCGCTGGTCCCGTTCTCAGTGCTTTGGGATGCTGCTCGTACTGGATAGCAGGAGCTTCCTCCTCTTGGAGATCCTCGGGATACTTTTCGACTGCCACAATGACCCTGCGGCTCTTGTCGGGCCCCTTAAAGGGACTACTCGCAAACCCCTTCTTCGCCTGTTTGTACTGTTCAAAAACGGCCTCGTCGTCGGGCAGATCGTACAGGTTGTATCTGTTGGGTCGCGCCGGGTCAGACCGGTCCTTGATCAGGTCATAGAACTTTGGTTTCTGGTACACGGTCCTGGCAGGACCTCTGGCGACAGTGTAACGAGGCGGATCAGGATGATTAGCTAAACCTGACACGCCGCGAACAGGGGCGGCCTGTGGAGGAGCCACGTCAAAATCGAGGTCCCCCTCGAAGATGAAGGGATTCTCGCGTTTGCAGGTGTCCCTGGGTCCACCGAGGGCTGGGGTTCCTTTACCTCTAAGGGCTCTGTGGTGCTCATCGTCGTCGTGCAATGATGGATAGAAAGAGCGGCTAGGTCTGTAGGGTTGGCCTTCCTGCCTTGGATATCGTTCTGGTCGGACATCGTGCTGCTCTCTTCTGGACCCTGGTGTGACCCTGTGAAAAGAATAATTGTCCCGGTCAGGAAAGACGAATGATCCTACGTGCGATAATAATTTGCCCGAAGGCTGACGGAGAATTGATTCAAGGGATAGATGTATAACTTGGTGAATTTAATGGAATATTAGAGTCCTCACCAGGAAACCAAGGCGTCAGCCCGTTCTCCGCGACACGAGGGACAGGAATCATGTCTGCGATCCCTGTGGTGCTTGCAGCTGGATTGGAACCCTGGTGATCCAGAGATCGCGATCACCACCAGGCTCAGTAGAATAAGTCCTCGCAAACTTCGCTTGAACATGCTATATGTGTATTAAAGGTACTGCGGGCTGCTACCTTTTTATAGGCGGCCGAACCGGCAAGGACAAATTTTCCACCGGTTGCAACAGAGTTTTGTGTTTTTCTTGACTTAGTCGGAAGTGGTGAGAGGTTATGTCATCTTTCGTACCGGAACCTTGGTCCACTTGTTCGCGCCCAGGTCAGGGACACGTGTTCCATTGCAGCAATAAAATATTGACGCGCTGTGTTTTCTGTTCGTTTGACAATTTTGTATGCGCACGCTCATTTTACACGGTTTTATTGAAACCCGACGTTGCGTCCGGTTGTGCAACGCAACGGAAACACGACGAATCAGCTGAAATTCATTCAACACGACGCGCACGACGTCTGGGCGCTGTAAAATAATAACGATGGTCGCAGTTGCGTCGCGCGGCGAGCGGGCCAATGTGTCCAAAGCGTTCAAAGACGCAGGGGAAGCCCCCCCCGTTTCTTGCGTCCAGGCGTGCCAACCGGTCGCGGGCGTTACGCGCTCCGTGCAGTCACTCTCGCTATTATTTTCCGCGTGGCAATTACATTTGCAATTTCTCTATCGAGCAATGTGTCTATCGAAACGCTATCCCGCATCTCGAGCGAAATTGAACCCGATCTATGTATATCGGAAATTGCCCGGCGTCGATTTAAGAAAATCGAATTTCAACGTAGAAACTACGTGAGACAACGCGGTGAATGAGATAAAAGCATTGCTGCTCGATGAGGTCTCGTTGCATGGCGGCCATGGTGCCGCTAGCGGGGCAAGTTTATTAAGTAAATACTGCAAGAAACTCGGAAAGTTTGCAGTGGAGCTACGTGTTACACGTTCACCCCGCGTTAAGAGGACCCGTCTGTGCACTTTGCGCTCCCTTGGATACCCGGGGGAACACTCTGTGCAGTTGTAGAATAAACGAACGTTGCGAAATACGTTGCAGCAATTTTTCTTTCTTAATCCTTTCTTGCCTCATCAATAATACAAAATGATGATTAACGTGCTATCAAGTGGTGCGTGGTTCTGCGCAGCTGGCGCTGCGCTTAATGTCAGGCGTATCGGCGCAAATAAGTCCCTAGATTGACGTTGGACCGTGTCCTCGAAAAAATACCAGCGAGATATAACTTTCAATCGTTGGACATTTCCCAATCTGAATCTATGAACGCACTCCTATCGATAGACCTTGCATTTTTATGACCCTGTGTACATATAATCTCTAGTTACTTTTCCAACCGTCAATCATTAACAATGTGAATGACGCCGGTGAATGTATTTTCGCAGACAGAACGCAGACGATGATATAATATCAAAGAAATCTCTGCAAGCGGTCAAGCAGATCATCGGCTTCCTGAAAGAACGTAAGAAACCCGAAACCACGAAGCAACATAGCGCTTTTAATCCCACCAATTCGTCGTGAATCAAGCAGAAATGTCTAAATATGTTTCTTCTATCGTCGCTATCATTACGCCCGATCGTAAATCCGAACGTTCGACAAATTCTTTTAACCCTTTAAGATGCCAGGGAGGAGGGCCTGTTTCGTCGCTCGGGTCGCCACGACCTCAGGAGACGGATCCTGACCGCCCTGAAGAAGGGGGAAAAACCCCATTTAGGTAACAACAACGCGGCACTGGAATGCGCGGCCGCGTTGCAACTTTATCTCAGCCATTTAAAGAAACCCGTGATGCCCCAGCACGTCCAACAACTGCTACTGGGTAATTCTAACCACGTTCCTCTATGCGTTGCACTAATTCCTCTCGAAACCCAGATCTGTTTACTTCCATCGAAAATGTAGCAACATGAAAAATTGTTCGTCTACAATTATTTTCAACTCCAAGTGAACGGTCAATTCCGGTTGAGCCAAACTGCGATGCAACGAGCACCGGGCCAAAAAAAAATTGTTGCATCACTTTGATCGGACATTAGCGTAATGTATTTCGACACACGTAGGGTCATTTGTTTGCGATTTAATTACACGCCACGGACGGCCGATAATGTTAGCAGCACGTCCGCGGTACGGCCGCGTTAAGTAATAATTCTCGCCGTGTCGGTTGCGCAACCCGCGAATATTTTGCAAACAGTGCATGCTCACGTTTCCCGATTGACACGTTCTCAAATAACGGCCGTGCAGTTTCGACACGGCGTTCGTCAGGGGCACGCGCGCTACGAAGAAGAAAGCCCTTGACACGCAGATACGTACGGCAATTAAACCCGTTTGCCGATGGGGGGTGCGAACGTGCGGGCTAAATTACTCGATTCGCAAAAAAATTTCCCCCGATACCGTCCGGCAATATCGAACGAAGAACGAGAACGTCTCGCTTTGCCCGATTTATCGGGTCGACGGTTCATGCCTCGACGGAATCGCGCATTTTAACAGCGTCGCCGATAACGGCGTAATTATGTAATTAACTAATCGTCGCAGCGGCGTAACACGAGACCGTCGATAAAGCGCAATTTAAATTGTAAACAATTAGTTGTATAACGGATACGTGACGATTGGCCGCTTGTAGCCCGCGGTGGACTCTATAATTTGCCTGTTATCGTAAAATGGTAATTTCATTTTTCTCCATTAATCAGCTGACAACCCCGGCGTGACCGCCCATGTAATTGCCAAGGATGCCCTGGGATTAATAAGACAGGACGTGGGCGGCCGACACGGTGAACTCTTGGCCGGTCTGCTGGATTTACTCAGACATTTGACCCTTTCCGGACCTCCGTCTGAAATATCGGAGCTTCGTGGCTCGCCGCTTCCTATAGCGCTGCTACCAGTGTTCTTCACGCTGACGGTAAATCCCAGTAACGAAACGCGACGAAATTCTGAACACTGATCGGCATTAATCTAGAAGCATCGATGCGTTCAGCTACGAAAAGCCTGTGCGACTGGGGAAAAAGTACGGACGGCGCCAGAGAAAGGTTCCTACGCGCGGCTCTGTCGGTAAGGTAGTCGTCTGTTAAGGAGTAAGGGGGGGGGGATCACGGTACGCCGGGGGGAACAATATTCTGAGAAGTGAACCTGATCGCACGGTCACGCGCCGCGGTAATTCACAAAGAGGTTGACTCGGTGTCAGTCGCGGAAGCCGACATCAAATAGATCTGGGATCAAAGGCCAGCCACCGTGGCGGTTGCTCCAAATAATACGCGGAGGCTTTGACGGGTGCAGCACGAATTGGTCGGCCGGTTTCCCCAGGGAGAACAGAGATTTCCACCGTTTCAAACGTCTTTATGGTTCCATGACTTTGGATAATTATATTCGTCTTCTCGCAGTCGATGCAGAACCGACGGCTATGAAGAACCTTTCGCCCCGACTGATGCGCTTATAGATGCAAGTCTGCCTGTACAAAAAAATGTCCCTAGCTCGACGTGGAAAGATATCCGTAAGAATATGTACGGGAAATGTTCTTCAGCGCAATCGAACAATTTGTGTCAGACGCGTCCACGTATAGATGAATCGGGGGACATACTTTTGTGGCTGGACAGCCTGTTTCTAGGTGCTTTTTTTAGAACTGAACGTTTCACTTGCGCTGTCTGTGCTTTAATCGCCCAAACATTTTAGTAACGACGCTACGAAGCTCAACTTAAGGGGCAGAATATTCCTTCTGTGAATAATGTTTTCGTTTCAAATTGAGGCTGATTTCTGTTCAATTTATTTTCCCTTATTTTCTTGCGAATTTCAATAGTCATCTAATGGTACTTTATGGGAACTGATTAATAGTTTGCCATTACAGCCAGCTGACCTGGTGAAATGGAAGCAAGTAGCCGCCAGATTCAGCGAATTAATTACCGAAGCTCCTGAGCAACTGCAGCTGAATGAAAATCGATCGCACGAGATAGAATCGACGAGGTTCCCCGCCGAAAACGTAGGCAGCGTAAGAAACAGATACATTCTTATGGTTTAACGCAATGTAGAATTTCGATGGGGATAAATAAACTGTAATGAAATATAATCCTTCTAATTGCAAAAATATTCTAATTAAAATCAGAATTAAATATCTCATTTTTCACTGTTTTTTCTCCCTATCTCCGTGGCTGCCGAACAGTCTCGTTAAAATAGAACAAACAGAACTGTAAAAGAGAGAGGTTAATTAACGAGATTACGCTAAATCCCGTTTTTCAGTTCTACATTTAGCCATATAGATTAGAGCATCGTTGTGTGAGTATCAGATTTGCAATTCGTTTGTCCGTTTTTCCCCGGTAATCCCCCCTCACTGTGCCCGTCCCTAGTAACAAAAATGGCGGAGTGTAGAAAAACGAAGTAAAAAAAAAGACCAATTTAAATGTCCTTCTACTTCTTCGTCTTTTTCGAGAGTTTTCAGCATAGAGAACCTGCGTTCCTTCAGCTTGACCGTTTTAACGACAAATTTATACAAATGTTCCTTTCGAATGTTTCAGGTTAGGTTGGAGAGATAAGTGGAATTCTTGCTGTGCCATTGCACGGACCTCCGGCGACTAGATTTCATCCAGTTATTTCCAATTCGAATCGATAATACCCGGTATTAAGTCGGCATTAATATAAATGTAATTCTTTCGCATAAATGTAATGGAACTGTATAAATTACTAGTACCCCCGCCCACGCAATTATAACCCGCGGCGTTTGATTTTTATTCATTTCATTTTCGACCCAAAAGTCCAACTGATCCTCGTTACGACCACCATTTTTCGTAATTATTGCCATAGTATATGCTTTTGCCAAGGGGGTGTGTTAAAATAGGGGAGGCATGCAAAATTGTAAGCGTACGTTCGTTAATATTAATATTGTAACAATTTG
This sequence comes from Nomada lathburiana, assembly GCA_963667235.1. NCBI lineage: Eukaryota > Metazoa > Arthropoda > Insecta > Hymenoptera > Apidae > Nomada > Nomada lathburiana. The sequence continues at coordinate 19,583,441 of OY763899.1, read as the reverse complement.
GAAGAATTGCGTGCAGTCTAAAATGTTATTAATTTGTTTGTGTGTATATTTTAAATTGCGAGGAATGGCGATTTTTTGTTACTTTCGTGTGTAGTACCGTGTCGTTGAAAAATGTGCATACAAATAAATGCATACCCCGCACGCAACGTATTTTGATAAATATTTATGCATATATGTAGAGTACAGTATAAATTAAATTGCAATTCCCTAAGACGAATTCTAATCATTATTCCTAATCGCCAAAGATAAATTACAATGATCTACGACAAGATGGAGGACGACACAAAATGGCGTCCATGAGCTACCTAAAAAACAAAATCCCCACGCTTAATAATATTTCACAAGTGCTACCAACGGCGTATTATGTATCTATCTCTATCAGACACGAATTTCATCGTGACACTCGTGGAACACCATCTCTTACAGCACGTTCCTCCTGTCTTCAAGATACAATTTAAGCTCATTCGACATGATCGTCGTTAACCAGCATGTCGAGTCTCCCGTCGTGCATCGGTAGTCGTACAGTCTCTTTACCAAGAGTTGTAACCGTGATCTGCATTTCTCGTACAACGTCGTTAAGAGGAACGTTGCCGTACATCGTCATACTAAACGTATCCTGCTCTTTCGTCCTCGGTGCTCCTTTCATGGAACGTTCGTATGATCGCCTGTAAATGGCTCACTTCCTTCAGCCATTTTCTCCGTCTGACTCGCGTGACGCTTTGTCGTGCGACATAATGGAATATCGACAATCGTGGAAGCCAGACAATTGGAAGCGAAGAGCATATATCACGGACAGAGATTAATACGATCTCGTTTTTTAATACGCTTTCGTTTCACGCGTTAAGAACAGTTCTAAACAAGTTCCCAGGATAGTTATTGTTAACTTCGAGCGACACAGCAGATGGATCTTTCACTGAGCATTTATGGCGACGATATCTCTATACAACTGGCAGTCTTTCCCAGTCTTTTCAAGCGACCATGCCATGTGCTATTGTGCAACTTTAATCGTGCTAATAGGTTTATTACACGCGCGCGTGCACAATAAAAGATTCCCCTCGCTAATATTGTCGAATTTTCTTAAAAAGTCTCGAGTTGCATTCTCCACGTCCAAAACCAACTTTCTGGATTACATCATTAATTTAAATAATTGCGTTTTTCTCAGCTTCTAGTCGGTACTTTTTAACCAGACCGATCTCAAATTACAGCTAAGGACCTTAGCTTTAGTTTCCAACAAGTTTCAACAATGTGGCATTTGTGATTTAAAAGTTATTAACAATTGAAAAATCGGCAAAAATGCACTCCGGGTCACTGCAATTATCTTGGCTTCTGGAGGCGCTAGATCAATGATCGGGTGCTCAAAATGAAGGTAAAGGATGCTACTACAGGACAATACACGATTTACAACTGCTGCATGCGCTGTTTATTTTGTATAAACAATATAACAATTCGTTTAAGAACTGCACCGAAGCTGTACACGAGGGCCGAACAAATGGTGAATCAGATTGTTCCTTGAACATCAGAGCATCACGTTGATTAAAATCGGCCCAGTAGAAGCCGAGATAATAGAATTTGTTTAAAGAAAGTATAAACAAATGCGATTACTGTAACTTCCTGGATAGGTACATCAATGACCAGAGGACATAAATTAAAGCCAGAGGCATAGGCTACCATCTCCAATAGGTGTGAACATTATTCCATGTGTCGTTCATTTGTTATCAACAATTAAACAATTAAAATTGTTATTACGGCGAACTGGATGCAGTTACTGCAACGGGGTATTTTTTCTCGTGTAGCTTATTCGTTTCCCTTACTTTTGGGACGTCGTTGATTAAAATCGGCCAGTAGAAGCCGAGATAATTGAATTTGTTTAAAGAAATTAGAAACAAATGCGATTACTACAACTTCCTGGATAGGTACATCAATGACCAGAGGAAATAAATTAAAGCCAGAGGCATAGGCTATTATCTGCAATAGGTGTGAACATTATTCCATGTGTCGTTCATTTGTTATAAACAATTAAACAATTAAAATTGTTATTACGGCCAACTGGATATAGTTACAGCAACGGGGTATTTTTTCTCGTGTAGCTTATTCGTTTCCCTTACTTTTGGGACGTCGTTGATTAAAATCGGCCAGGCAGAAGCCGAGGTAATTGAATTTGTTTAAAGAAATTATAAACAAATGCGATTACTGCAACTTCCTTAATAGGTACATCAATGACCAGAGGAAATAAATTAAAGCCAGAGGCATAGGCTATTATCTGCAATAGGTGTGAACATTATTCCATGTGTCGTTCATTTGTTATAAACAATTAAACAATTAAAATTGTTATTACGGCCAACTGGATATAGTTACAGCAACGGGGTATTTTTTCTCGTGTAGCTTATTCATTTCCCTTACTTTTGGGACGTCGTTGATTAAAATCGGCCAGGCAGAAGCCGAGGTAATTGAATTTGTTTAAAGAAATTATAAACAAATGCGATTACTGTCTCCTGATGGCTAGGTACATCAATGACCATAGGACATAAATTAAAGCCAGAGGCATAGGCTACCATCTCCAATAGGTGTGAACATTATTCCATGTGTCGTTCATTTGTTATCAACAATTAAACAATTAAAATTGTTATTACGGCGAACTGGATGCAGTTACTGCAACGGGGTATTTTTTCTCGCGTAGCTTATTCGTTTCCCTTTCATTTGGCACTAAATTTATTAAAAAACAACCTCCAGGAGCCGAGATAACAATTTTTTAAAATTTTGTCGGTAACATGTCGATAACCGGACATGTGGCGCCATCTCGCGTTTGCGGCCTTTTTCGCAGTTTCGCGCACCGCCAAAACCGAAATCCTGGATTACATCGTTAATTTAAACAATAGCGTTTTTCTCGGCTTCTAGTCGGTCTTTCTTAACCGGGCTTGTCTTAAATTAAAGCTACGGACCATAACTATGTTCTCGAACAGCTGCAACAATATGGCACTTGCGGTTTAAAAGTTATTAACAATTGAAAAATCGGCAAAAATGCACTCCGGGTCACTGCAATTATCTTGGCTTCTGGAGGCGCTAGATCAATGATCGAGTGCTCAAAATGAAGGTAAAGGATGCTGCTACACGACAATACACGATTTACAGCTGCTGCATGCGCTGTTTATTTTGTATAAACAATATAACAATTCGTTTAAGAACTGCACCGAAGCTGTACACGAGGGCCGAACAAATGGTGAATCAGATTGTTCCTTGAACATCAGAGCATCACGTTGATTAAAATCGGCCCAGTAGAAGCCGAGATAATAGAATTTGTTTAAAGAAAGTATAAACAAATGCGATTACTGTAACTTCCTGGATAGGTACATCAATGACCAGAGGACATAAATTAAAGCCAGAGCCATAGGCTACAATCTACAATAGGTGTGAACATTTTTCCATGTGTCGTTCATTTGTTATAAACAATTAAATTTGCTATTACGGTCAACTGCATATAGTTACATCAACGAGGTATTTTTTCTCGCGTAGCTTATTCGTTTCTTCGTCTTAAATTAAAGCCTTCGGTTCAAGGCACGATCTGTACCTATGTTAGGACGACTCTCCACCCCTCAACAACTTCTTTTCAAATAAACCTCTCTTTCCCTTATGCTTCTCGTTTAGCCCTCCCTTCGTTCTTTTTCGTCTATACATATATTCCTTTCACAATCGTTCTCTCTTCTGTTACATACTTACTAATATATTTTTTGTGTGTGCAGGATTCGCAGGCACAGGAGCATTGACCGGCACTTCTCGTTGTGCTTAAGAGCAAGATAGAAGATTCAAGAACTTCTGCCACGTACTTTAGTTATAGTAAATTAATAAAGCTTCTACATACAAACTATGCACATTTTTAGTATAAGTTTTATCTTATTTGTGTATATTAGTTTTCATATTACATAAATGTTATTAAAAAATTGATTAGGATTTAGTTGAAAGATGTATTCTAAATAGATATAAAAGAATAGTTCGTAAGTACTAGCCTGTAAATTTGAATTACAACATTTTTGTAACTTGTATTGTCATTTATTAATTTAAATAAACTTTCAATGAAAAGAATTCCACTGCTCTTTTTATTCTCACACCTTAACAATCCTTGAAAGAACCTAATTCCAATTCCTTATGCAAGAAGTACCGTGGACGAACTTTTAATGGAAAGTTCTGAAGCGAGAAACTTGTAAAAATTGCCCCATACGTTGTTAAACTTGGCTGCAGGATTTTCTTCGAGATAACGCCGTTTTCAAAGTCTTAATTGCAAAATTTCGTTGCCAAAACTCTAGAATATTAAGCGCTCAGAAATTCCTAGAATTTGACGTCATTTCCAAGAATTTCTGACATCGAATACCTCCTCGCACATCATATTCTCCTGATACAAATCCACGATTTTCAGCAGATATTTTTGCCAGAAACTCAGAAAATTTGCGCTCGGTAATTCCTGGAATATGACGTCATTTCCAAGAATTTCTGACGTCGAATACCTCCTCGCACATCATATTCTCCTGATACAAATCCACGATTTTCGGCAGATATTTTTGCCAGAAACTCAGAAATTTAAGTGCTGAAAATCGTGGATTTGTATCAGGAGAATATGATGTGCGAGGAGGTATTCGATGTCAGAAATTCTTGGAAATGACGTCAAATTCCAGGAATTACCGAGCGCAAATTTTCTGAGTTTCTGGCAAAAATATCTGCTGAAAATCGTGGATTTGTATCAGGAGAATATGATGTGCGAGGAGGTATTCGATGTCAGAAATTCTTGGAAATGACGTCACGTTCCAGGAATTGCCGAGCGCAAATTTTCTGAGTTTCTTGCAAAAATATCTGCCGAAAATCGTGGATTTGTATCAGGAGAATATGATGTGCGAGGAGGTATTCGATGTCAGAAATTCTTGGAAATGACGTCACGTTCCAGGAATTGCCGAGCGCAAATTTTCTGAGTTTCTGGCAAAAATATCTGCCGAAAATCGTGGATTTGTATCAGGAGAATATGATGTGCGAGGAGGTATTCGATGTCAGAAATTCTTGGAAATGACGTCACATTCCAGGAATTACCGAGCGCAAATTTTCTGAGTTTCTGGCAAAAATATCTGCCGAAAATCGTGGATTTGTATCAGGAGAATATGATGTGCGAGGAGGTATTCGATGTCAGAAATTCTTGGAAATGACGTCACGTTCCAGGAATTGCCGAGCACTTAAATTTCGACGACGTTGTATTAATTCTTGGATAATTAGCGACAAATTTAATAAGGTTCAGGTCTATTTTTACAAGTTCTCCGCTTGTGAACTTTGCATTTAAAGTTCCTGCACGGTAGTACTTGTTTAAGGAGTTGGAATTAGGTTTTTCGAGGATTGTTAAGGCGGGAAAATAAAGAGAGCAGTAGAATTCTTTTCATTGAAGATTTATTTAAACTAATCAATGAAGATACAAGTTATACAAATGTTGGAGTTGAAACTTACAAGCTAATACTTATAAACTATTCTTTTATATCTAATTGCAATGCAACGTACAACTAAATCAATACTATAAACATTGATAATCCAATACTTATGAACTATTCTTACAAGTTAATTTACAAGATATCTTACAGATTAAACTTATACTAAAATTTGCGTACTTTATACGCAGAAGCGTATAAAATTAAATTACAGCAATTGTGCAACTACGTATATGTAGATCATTTATTGAATACTTCATTTTACATTTAGTATATTGAGTAGAACATGTAACAGAAGTAATCTTAAGATTTGTACAAGTTCTACCGAATAAACTGAATATAAAATAAAATATATGAAGAATATGCATAACAATTGATCACACAATTGCTCTAAATTAGTCTTATGCGGTGATAGTTACAAACTATTTTTATAAACCAATTCATTATAATTAAAGGATAACTAAAGTATGTGGCAAAAGTTCTTCGTTCTTCTTTCTTCTTTCTTGCTTTTATCCACAATGAGAAGTGCCAGTCAATGCTTCATACTCTTTGCCTGCGAACCCTGCACACACAAAAAAAAATATTAGTAAGTTTGTAACATGAGAGAGAATAATTTTCAAGGAAAGGAGAGACCGTGCAAAAGCGTCAGATAAAGAAAGGTTTAAATATATTAATGTAGCTACACTAGAAGAGTACCACAGTATAGATGGTCAACACGACATTCAGCAAGTAATAACGTAGGAATAATACGAGCGCGTGAAACATAGAATAGATTTAGGAAAAGATGTGACCTGCGCAGAGACGAATTTAGTATATTAAAACACATAGCAAGAGAATGTAAGGAAAGAGATATGGGGGTTGTGTTTGGAAGACTGGATAAATTGATAAAAAAAATGGCTTAAGAGTATGAAACCAAAAGATGTATAATAGATGTGCAATAAAGAGATGGCTAGTAAGAAATAGAGTAATAGATATGGTAGAGATGGTATAAAAAGAAGAGTGAAAGAGAAGAATGCGTAAGGTTACATGGTAATGTAAAGGTAGGTTATATGAACAATAAGTCGAAATTTCATGGCCGTCAGGCCGAAATATAGAAGAATAATATTGTTAGTATGCCCTTATTACACACAGAACAATGCATTGAAAGACAAATATAATCAGGAATGTAAATACCTTTGTTAATTCACGCGTCGTTGTCGTGTTCTAAACAATTAAACAATTAAATGAATTATTACGGGCAAGTGGAGAAAGTTACAGCAACGAGACTATTACAGGTAAATAGCTTACCACTTTTCCCTTTCATTTAAGAAACCGTGGATTAAAAAACAACCTCCAGGAGCCGAGATAACAATTTTTTAAAATTTTGTCGGTAACATGTCGATAACCGGACATGTGGCGCCATCTCGCGTTTGCGGCCTTTTTCGCAGTTTCGCGCATCGCCAAAACCGAAATCCTGGATTACATCGTTAATTTAAACAATTGCGTTTTCCTCGGCTTGTAGTGGGTATTTCTTAACGGGACTTGTCTTAAATTAAAGCTACGGACCATAGCTATATTCTCCAGCAGTTGCAACAATATGGCACTTGCGGTTTAAAAGTTATTAACAATTGAAGAATCGGCAAAAATGCACTCCGGGTCACTGCAATTATCTTGGCTTCTGGAGGCGCTAGATCAATGATCGAGTGCTCAAAATGAAGGTAAAGGATGCTGCTACACGACAATACACGATTCACAACTGCTGCATGCGCTGTTTATTTTGTATAAACAATATAACAATTCGTTTGAGAACTGCACCGAAGCTGTACACGAGGGCCGATCTAATGGTGAATCAGATTGTTCCTTGAACCGAGAGCATCACTTTGAGCGGTCGTTGATTAAAATCGGCCCAGCAGAAGCCGAGATAATTGAATTTGTTTAAAGAAATTATAAACAAATGTCATTATTTCGACTTCCAGGCGAGCTACATCAATGATCTGACGACTGAAATTGAAGCTATATGTATAAGCTATCATCTCCAATAGGTGTGAACATTATTCTATTTGCAGTTCATTTGTTACAAACAATTCAACAATTGAAATTGTTATTACGCAAACTGCATATAGTTACAACTGCGGGATATTTTTTTCTGTGTAGCTGATTCTCTTCTTTTTCATTTAATATCCCGCAGAGTAAAAAATAACTAATCGCCGAGATAATTGCAGTAACCCGGAGTGCATTTTTGCCGATTGTTCAATTGTTAATAACTTTTAAACCGCAAGTGCCATATTGTTGCAGCTGTTCGAGAACATAGTTATGGTCCGTAGCTTTCATTTAAGACAAGCGCGGTTAAGAAAGACCCACTAGAAGCCGAGAAAAACGCTATTGTTTAAATTAACGATGTAATCCAGGATTTCGGTTTTGGCGGTGCGCGAAACTGTGAAAAAGGCCGCAAACGCGAGATGGCGCCACATGTCCGGTTATCGACGTGTTACCGACAAAATTTTAAAAAATTGTTATCTTGGCTCCTGGAGGTTGTTTTTTAATAAATTTAGTGTCAAATGAAAGGGAAACGAATAAGGTACGCGAGAAAAAATACCCCGTTGCAGTAACTCTATCCAGTTCGCCGTAATAACAATTTTAATTGTTTAATTGTTTATAACAAATGAACGACACATGGAATAATGTTCACACCTATTGGAGATGATAGCCTATGCCTCTGGCTTTAATTTATGTCCTCTGGTCATTGATGTACCTAGCCATCAGGAGACAGTAATCGCATTTGTTTATAATTTCTTTAAACAAATTCAATTACCTCGGCTTCTGCTGGGCCGATTTTAACCAACAACGTCCCAAAAGTATGGGAAACGAATAAGCTACACGAGAAAAAATACCCCGTTGCTGTAACTATATCCAGTTGGCCGTAATCACAATTATAATTGTTTAATTGGTTATAACAAATGAACGCCACATGGAATAATGTTCACACCTATTGCAGATGGAAGCCTATGCCTCTGGCTTTAATTTATTTCCTCTGGTCATTGATTTACCTATCCAAGAAGTTGCAGTAATCGCATTTGTTTATAATTTCTTTAAACAAATTCAATTACCTCGGCTTCTGCTGGGCCGATTTTAATCAACGTCCTCTCAAATTAATGCTCTCGGTTCAAGGAGCAATCTGAATCAGCATTAGATCGGCCCTCGTGTACAGCTTCGGTGCAGTTCTCAAACGAATTGTTATATTGTTAATACAAAATAAACAGCGCATGCTGCAGTTGTAAATCGTATATTGTCGTGTAGCAGCATCCTTTACCTTCATTTTGAGCACTCGATCATTGATCTAGCGCCTCCAGCAGCCGAGATAATTGCAGTGACCCAGAGTGCATTTTTGCCGATTTTTCAATTGTTAATAACTTTTAAACCGCAAGTGCCATATTGTTGCATCTGTTGTAGAATAGAGCTATGGTCCGCAGCTTTAATTTAAGACAAGTCCGGTTAAGAAATACCCACTAGAAGCCGAGGAAAACGCAATTGTTTAAATTAACGATGTAATCCAGGATTTCGGTTTTGGCGGTGCGCGAAACTGCGAAAAAGGCCGCAAACGCGAGATGGCGCCACATGTCTAATTATCGACTGGTTGCGAGGTAACAGGGCGCATTACCATTACCATGTCACTCACAACGTTACTGATAAAATTTTTAAAAATTGTTATCTCGGCTCCTGATGGTTATTTTTTAATAAATGGGGTGTCAAACGAACGGGAAACTAATAAGCTACACGAGAAAAAATACCCCGTTGCTGTAACTATATGTAGTTGGCCGTAATAACAATTTTAATTGTTTAATGGTTTTTAACAAATGAACCGCACATGGAATAATGTTCACACCCATTGGAGATGGTAGCTTATACTTCTAGCTTCAATTTATTTCATCTGATCATTGATGTAGCTCGCCGGAAAGTCGAAGTAATTGTTCTTGTTTATAATTACTTTAAACAAATTCATTTGTATCGCGTTCTACTGGGCCGATTTTAATCAACGACATCCATAATTAAATCTCTTGATTCAAAGAAAATTCTGTTCCTCTTGTAGGACGACTATCATGTATAATTACTGTGGAATTCTCCATCGAACTGTTAATTTTTGTAATTAACATACATTATATTACACGCCACAAAAATTACAAATAAATTCAAGAAAATACGATGTACCATTCAAATACATATGTAGTGCGTCGGTATACGTACGCAGAGATGGAAATATACGCATACAAAAAATGAGCAACTACAAAAGATGTACAAAGCATGAATCAATGTAAAGTAACAAACGCTTTTGCAATAAAAGATCGCGACACATCTCAAAAGAAACGTCATCAGATAATCTTCTACGCCACAACTCAATCCATTCTGCTTGGTAACACGTCTGTATTTCGAAGATGTCGTAGGGTATATCTGTCTGGACAAGACTGAACCTGCTTCAACTTGTTCCAGGGGAAGGCTTCCGAGTGATTCAATCTGACGCACGCGAAATCTATTTAAAATACCCATACCCGGTATTCCCCGAAGAAGTATCTCTCGACGTTCACCTGGAAATAAATCTCCATATTAAAAATTGATATAAATTAATCCTCTTTATCTTTAAAATTATTTCTTTTTTAATTCATTCGATTTTCGTCTTTCAAATTTTTTAGCAGTCGTCATTCTTGTTCCCGAGATCGATTAATCGAAGGGTAATGCCACAGTAAAAGAGTACCCACCAAAATTTCGTTTAAACGGCATAAAAACGCTTCAGAAATACAGCAATGAATATATTGAAATACATCTTATGAATTAAATGTACCGCAACAGTTTCTAAATATACATTTTTGGGGCATTTTTTTAACAATTCAACTTGACATCCTTTTCGACATCCGCATTTCGTGTTAATTCAATTAAGTGTCGGTAGATGGTAGTGCAGCTACCGTTTACCTATTTACGTTTAAAACCTTATTACAATTTCTATACCATCAAATCATTAAACCTACGCTCAATATGGAAAAGATATCCCTCTGACTATTACTTCTTGAATAAAATCCCCGACATTAACAATATATTATTAAAAAATAGTTTGACTGATTTCCGTGTAACTGTTCTACAACAGAAGGGGACAGCCATCTTTTTGAGGAGGTGATGCAATCCCTGACAACCATCAACCATACCGCCAATAAGTTTTTAATCATGAATTTCTTTACCGCTGTTTTGTCAGCAACCGGATTGCAAGAAGACATGTCAACAAAATTGTTGCTATTTTTTCCACGAATCGAAACGATCTTCATCAAACTATATTCCTATCGGATGTTAAGCGAAAGCCGCCAGCTGGGAGTGCTATTTTGAACGAAACACATCGTTGCCAGATTTCGCGGCGAACAAGTTCAAACACGTGCCCCGTGTTTTGCTTGCGGAAAGAGATAACTGCACTACCTGACAGAACAGAATGTTCGCCTACCACTTTATACACCGTCAAGTTTTCCGTAAATTTTCTTGAACAATCGCTAAGGAGAAGAGAAGGAGATTCAATTTCTACGCATGTCGGCGACGTGCCTAAAGTTACCTGCAAACTCGTTTCGCACGCTACGAGCATTAAAGTGTACGAATATTGACGCGGAGAGGGAAACTTAAATCGAAGATCGACCGAAATATTCCACGCTCGATTAAACGACTTACATAAATTTCGACCTTACTGCGAACTGTTCGATCTTTTGTAATAAGTATAATAATCAAAATCGATAACAATTATGCACGCGTGTTTCGTTCAATTTCCCATTCCCCGTGGACAATATCTGCAAGTATTCCGTAAAGACAAGTTGGAATATGCAGCTGGACAAGAAAGTTCCTGCTCGGCGAGGAAAACGTGGCAACGCAGCGAACTGCGTGAGCCGAGATGCGCGGCATGAATAGCACCGACGTTGATGGGCCGTCCCGTTGTCAGGGGTTTGGAGGGGAAAGGAACAAGGTAAAAGTTTCCACAGGGGCGGGGATGGGCGGGAAACGTTGCGACGAAAGGGGAATGCGATACGCTCTGCGTGTGGTGGTCGTCGGTGAGCGTAATATAACCGAGGTAATGTTACCGGGTTGCTGTTTACGGAGAGTTTTTGGAAATTTCGCGAGCCACATTCTAGTTTCCCGGTCAAAACCTTCGCGCGGCAAATCGAACCCTCGATTCGAGATAATCGAGACCGCCAAACGTAATCCATACGTTTACCAGCATATGCTACATGGAAATCGAGCAAATAGTGCGGCGTTACTTCGAAAATCTCTACACCCCAAATATATCATCGGCTTATCACAGATAACCCTTCTGCGCGCCAATCGATTCAAATTCCACGCTCCGACGTGCCATACATCCCGTACATATGCACGTGCATAAAGCGCTCGAAAGTTTTGAACACCGTACCACCCAGTATATACGAATATCTAACAATTAATATCAGCTTCGAGCCTTAAGGAAATTCTCAAACGGATTAGACTGCGAAAATTCCGTCCAGTTCTCATGGGTGATACTCGTGGGCGAGCTTCTTTTTTTTCTGTAGCCGGGGGTAAAAATTTAAGGGAAACAAGTACATACACGGGGGACAGTTCCGAAGAATCTCCCGTTTGAAGATTCTCTCGTGAAACGTCGGACGTGCGGCGCGGCGCGGCGCGCTGCTGACGGTGAAATCGTAGAGGGGACGACCCCTCTTGCCCTACTCCGTAGGCGCGCAACGTCATTGTGCTGTGTGGGGCCATGATCGTTGTAGTGTGCGTGCGTCCATCGAGCTACGCGCAGAGACCTGCCCAGTAAATACGAGGCTTCCGTTCCCGTGTACGTGTCGAAAGAGTGCGCAGTAAAGGAGACACAAGCCCCTTGTATTCTCGGCGTCCCCGTGTCACCCGGCGTGCACCATCATGCCGTTGAGCATCGGGGTTAACCTAAGAGTGACCGGACACTGTAATCAGGGCGGTCGTAAGTACATGGAGGACATGTTCAGCGTGGCCTTTCAATCGACACCGGATGACAAAGATCTCGAGTACGCGTTCTTCGGCATATTCGACGGCCACGGCGGCGGCGAGGCGGCCACATACGCCAAGGAACACCTGATGAACGTTATCGTGAAGCAGAAGAACTTCTGGAGCGACCGTGACGAGGATGTGCTTCGTGCAATCAGAGACGGATACGTGAACACGCATTACGCGATGTGGCGGGAGCTTGGTAAGAATTCCGTTCGTTCCCCGTTTCTTGCGCCCCGTCTCTCTATCTCTCCGTCTCTCTTTTTTTTTTCCCGCCAAAAACCTGAACGCTCTGCTGAAGCTCGCCTCGCCTCCCCCCCTCTCGAGGGCAAAAAAAGAAAAAAGAACCCCCCCGTGTATACGTGAGCGGCGCTTTCGTGGAGAATTTCTCTCGTTGTCCCGCGTATTTCCCCCACCACGCTGCGCCCGATTAGGTTAGAATTTAGGTTATGTAACACGAAGTTAACCTAAAAGATGCAACTCGACGAAATTATAGTTGAGAGAAAATATTCGCCGACGCTCGTGTTTCTGCGTTGTATTCAACCGCGTCGAAGCGACGAACCGGGGGACGTGGATCGCCGCGGCGATTCGCGATGTCCGAGGCAAATGTTGACCAGGGTATACTTTTCCAACAGACAAGTGGCCGAGAACCGCGTCAGGGCTACCGTCCACGGCTGGGACCACGGCGAGCGTAGCGTTCATTCGCAAGGGCAAGATTTACATAGGTCACGTGGGCGACTCCGGCGTAATACTGGGGTATCAAGTGGACGGCGATCCGCAGTGGAGGGCCAAGGCGTTGACCAAGGACCACAAGCCGGAGAGCGGGCCGGAGATGATGAGGATACACGAGTCCGGAGGGAAAGTGGTCAACAAGTCCGGTGTTCCCAGAGTCGTTTGGAACAGGCCTCGTATTGGGCACAAAGGACCGGTTCGAAGGTCCACCCATATAGACGAAATACCATTTCTCGCCGTGGCCAGATCATTGGGTACGTTTCCCTCGAAGGCGTAGAAATGGAAGCAAACGGCGACGAATTAACTTCTGTTCCTTTAGGCGATCTTTGGAGTTACAATTCCGAGCTGGACACGTTCGTCGTGTCCCCAGAACCGGACGTTAAGGTGGTCGCGATCGACGCGGAGTCACATCGTTGCCTTATTTTTGGAACAGACGGCTTGTGGAACATGCTGACGCCGCAGGCCGCTGTGGCTATTGTCCAAGCTGCGGACAGGCACAACGAGAAACATTTGATTGCTTCCCAGCAGACGTGCAACGGGGTAGGTGGATGAACGGTTTTGCAAACTGTTGAACGGAGGGAGATACTTATTGCTTTATTTGTATTCGTCTGAGCAGCAGGCCGACAATCTCCAATTGTGGATAAACCCTTCGAAAAGCCTGGTCGACAGGGCGTTGGAAAAGTGGTCATCGAAGAGGTTACGCGCGGATAATACGAGCGTGGTTACGTTAATGCTGGATCCACCTGGTCCGTCCCGCAGCGAGGTAATTATTATTTCACGAGGAGGTATTATTGTCAGAAAGGTATCGGTCTTGATCAAACAAATTTTTATTCGAAAGGTTTTGCTGAGCCAGAAGAACGTTTTAAGCCAATATAACGCACCTGCGCCTACAGTTGCCGAAAGCCCAGAGAGGCTGAACTGTAGCCCGATTATTCCTAGCATACCAAGACCGTCTCCCATAATAAACCATAACACCAATCTAAGAAAACCAGAATTACCAAACGAAACGGAGGAAAATACCGAGGAATCGAAATCGGAGGACGTACCGCTAACGGACAAAGTCGAAGAGAATGCCAATGCGATTCTCGAATCACACGGAACTGAGATCGTCCCGGTTCTGGAAGCACCGTCAAGCGAGCCAGCGATTGCAGAGAAAACTGTAGAAACGAATGGTCAAGATACTGAGAATGTTCCAGTAGAAAGTACAGAGAAGGACGAGGAGCGTCCGGAGCTTACAAACACAGATGCCTCTGACACGTTAGATAATCAAGACGTTTCGAAAGCTAGACAGTCAGCCGAAATAGATAATAAAAACGACCTCTCCATTGTGATACACCCAAGTGCATTTTCTAACGAACGTGATGACGCAACCTCTTCCACGATCGTTCCTAGCAACGTAGAGAATAATGGGATTAATGGTAACGAGAACGAGATCAAAACGAGCCTGTTGAACGGTTCGCGACAGAAACAACCGGCGCTGTTCTCCGCGTCCCGACCAGCAGTGCGAAGCGCGAGCCGGAGGCACAGTTTGAACACGCGTCCCCGTAACAGCCTCGTGGAAACCGGCACGCTGGAGCCGAAAACTTACGTGAATTCTAGGTTTAAGTCGCGCAGTACAAAAGTGGCTGTGACCGTTGGCACGGTGGAGGACGGCGCGAGAAGCACCACCAAGACCAGCCAAAGTTCTGTTGGCAAACGAAGGCACAGCGCGGTATCGCAGGTTGCCGGCAGCAACGCGGAAAGTTCCTGTGCGTTGCAGGAGCCGTGTTTGAAAAGGAGAACTCGTTCAGAAGATCGTCCCGAACCGGTCGACGAGAATGACCCGGCGAACCAACCTACAAAGGACCCTAGTAGTAGTAGCAGCTGTAGTAGTAGTAGTAGTAGTAGTAATACCAATAATAATAATAATAACTTAAATTGGCCTACAACGGAAGCTGCCATTGCTCGCTCTACGTCTGGTGGTGCTACCACTGTACCTGTACAGGAGAGGCTGTCGTCGCTGAACAACTTCCAAAGAAGTCTGGGAAAGAAAGCCACGCCTGTGAAAGCGATCAGGAGGCCGTCTATTAAGGGCCTGCTGAAGCAATGGTGGGCTGCTAGTCTTGGCGCGAGAGATTGGGATCAGGGAAGAACTAGTCGATCGAATAATTGTAACGAGCGAAGGTTGAACAGAAGTATGCCTATTATAGGCTCATCGGACAGTACAACTGTGCCGCAACGTTGGCTCAGGTTGGTCTCCAGTCCTTGCGATTTACGCGTACACCATCGTCGATTGGTATTCTTTTCTTCTTGTGCCGTGTTTGCAAGGGGTTCGCACATTTATGTTTGCTTTATTTGCCCCACCAGGTCGGACACTATCGCGGCAACACCTGTGAAAACGCTGCGCTCGCGCAATGTGGACATAACCGGTCACACGATATCCGCGCAACTGGTGTCCCAGTATGGAATCGTGAAGCAAAGTCGACTATCTTTGCCCGGTAAAT
This sequence comes from Nomada lathburiana, assembly GCA_963667235.1. Lineage (NCBI taxonomy): Eukaryota > Metazoa > Arthropoda > Insecta > Hymenoptera > Apidae > Nomada > Nomada lathburiana. The sequence goes on along the minus strand of OY763899.1, from coordinate 19,567,774 downwards.
TGAAACAGTCCAGCAGTAACGGATTCCTGCAGCCGAGTAGAGTGAGGTCTTCCACGCTGTCGTCCGGCATGAAGCAGAGCGGCGGTAATAATGGGAACGGCGCCTGCTCCACCATCAGCCCCTCCAGCACGGGGTGTAATTCTAGTTCTGGCATGGCCAAGAGGGGGAAATCGCCCTATAACCCTAGCGCTAGGTCGTTGACCACGCGGTCCCGCATTAAACGCCTCGGGAAATGAGGTATAGGATAATATACACCTTTAATTACTTTCATTATTGTTCACAGGGTATCCTATTATTTACCCTCAACGCTCACTTCATTTGCTACGCGTGTAGGCTTTTCTCATTTTCCATCGGAAGCGAGACGGCGAAATACGGATTGCTTTCTCCCTTTCTTTTCTTTTTTGCGCCGTTAGCATTTCAATTCTCGAAGATTGGAGCGCGAAGAGAAAATCTGTCACAGGCATACGACGTTGCCTCGAATTTCCATGGACGTGCGTCTCGAATAGAGAATTAGGTTTGCATTTTACGGGCCGACAAAGCAAATAAACAAAGAAGTTCTTCTTTGAAAAAGAAATATTAACAGATCCATCGGTTTCGTTCGTTTCCTATTATAGTTCTCACCTCCTCTACCGTTTGTTCAACGGGTGCAAATCTTTGTCAACGATAAGAAAGTAATATTTTGCAGCTTTTACTACTTCCATGCTTACGGGTGAAGGATCGATGGTATTTTACATATTCGCGTGCCCTCGCTCGTTCGACAATGTTTGGCAATTGTTTCACCATCTATGCATTGTTAATCCACCCGTAGAATTTTCCTAACGTAACGGTGTTTGCCACGTACCATTTGTTTTTTTGTTCAAAGTCAATGCTAGCCCTCGCTTTTCCAGCTGAAATGTTCCTCTTTCTTTTTCTTGCTTCAATTAACAGTTTCAATCCTTCACACACGTATTACTTCGAACAGATTTTGCCATCAGGAATACAGCCGGTAATATTTTTAACGATTTTCTAATTATTTTATTTTCTCAAGTAGTACATGAACATATGTATAAAAAATTGTGTGCGTGCATACGAGACGGATGGAAGAATAGAATGATTGCGTCGAATGGGTTGTGTGTGTGATTCATAGAAATTTATCATCATTATTATTACTATTATTATTATTATTCATTTTATCCAACGATTCCTTCGAACATTGCAGTCTTCTAATGAATCGATGGAGATGAACAAAGAGAATGTAACTTACGATTAGGTTAAGAGTGAGGAATATCTAGTATGTAGGTGCGTAATTACCGATCTGTTTCGGCCAAGTTAATCACACAAGCCATTCAGGATTCGTTCGAAAGCCGGCCGACCGTTAAGCAAAGAATTGTAATTCTTTAATTTTGATATTTAACTTTATACGAGGGGACAGCACAAAGTCTTAATAAGGATGTCTTTCGATATAAAAAGACTTATTAATAGATCGTCGTAATTCTATTTACTATATTATATTGTTGTAAGCATTTAATTATTCGCCGCCCTGTGAAGGAATTTTGAATGGTGCCTGTGGTACTAAAAAAACAAAAACGAAAAAAAAACGACTGTCTGTTGCGCGATACGAAGTTTAATTGAGTTACGCATGGGGCGATTTGAGAGTGGAAATTAAAATAGTGCGGTGGCATGTATATAGACGTGCAGAATAATTACGGCTCACTGAAAACAGCGATTGAAAATTCTATCGTAGCGTGTGACTCCGTGGTTAATTTGTTTTAAGTAGGAGCACGTTCTAGTGGAATCGACTCGATTCCGAGGAACGTGATTTTGAATTTGTGGTACACCTTTGAAATTAATTTTCTTCCCTTTTTTTTTTAATTCTCCGAATAACAGCCACTGTGTTTGTGCTGAGTGTACTAAGTACTTCGGGACAGCTTGGACTGATAAGTTTCGTTGAGTTGTACGTAGCCGAACGAAAATCGCGAGTGTTTAAAAAAAAAAAGATGGAACAGTAAATTCGCCGATTTCGATATTTTTTTTTTTTTTTTTGACGAAGTTGTCACTTGAAATTTTTACCCTAATAATTATCCAGCGGTTTTAGTTCGTCTTGGTTTATCGATTAAAAATGTTTTTTTCACGCGTCCCTCTTTTTCTTTTTTTTTTCTTTTTAAAAAGTGATGTAGCGATAGAAGAATTTACTGTGCCCACGAATTATCCGAGAACAAAGAAAAATTAATGTACGTTGACAGGCATATATGTTTATACATGTTTATCGATATTTTTATATTTTTACGTTTCACCATAGACAGCGCAGAGGAATATAATTATATGATAGGGCGGGGGAGGCGTATGAGAAAAAGAAAAATAATGACACGTGCCTACAATAGTTACCAGTTAAATGTGTATATATATATGTATAAAGTGTATTATAAAACATGGATCAAGAAGAAAATAACATTGTCCATACTTTAGCGCCAATAAAATCAAAGAGGGAGAGAGAGAGACATATATATATATATATATACATATTATATATTTAAATAATAAAGTGGTCACAAATGTCTCGTAGACAAAAAAAAGAACTTGTAAAGGTTAAATAAATTTTCTCTTCTTGGTGCATGTGACGAAGGCAGCACTATCTATACATATAAATATATAAATATGTATGTAAATATATATAGGACACTTATGGATGCATATATATTATATATATATATATACATACATATGTAAATTAAAAACACGTATAGTTTGTAAGTCGCGTCTACATACGTGTAGATAAAAAAAAACGTGTAGATGATTATGGTCATAGGAGATATAAAGAAAATCTTTGCTAGCGTTTATTTATATACATGAAAGTTATAATAATAATAATATACATAGAAACAAAGATGTAGAGAGAAATGGACAAGAAGTAAGGTGGTCCTCCGTCTATAATTGCGCTTGTAGAATTTAACATTCGTTACATAGAACGTGAGAGAAACAAATATAAGTATTTTCGGAGGGACGAAGTAAAACGGAGAAGATAAAGAAGATAGGATTTATCAGAGGAACGAAAATGTGTATAGCGAGCGAAAATTTATATAGCGGTTTATCTCAGGTTAAGCATATAGGTTGATGGAGGCGAACTCGAACAAATGTGTGATCACGTTTAAAATCTGTATATTTTAATTAAATAAACTGAAATATACAAATGTTTTTTTTAGCGGATGCTTTATTTACGAAACCCAACGTAAAACGTACTTCTGTTATTGGCTTGAAACTGTAAACGTGTGATAATGAAGAGAAAGAACAAATAAAACAATGAATAAGAATTCAATTCGTATATTTCTTTTATTCGATTTCACCTTTCATTCATCGTCGTTTACTTCGAAAAGGATGCTGAATAAATTTGCGAGCATGAGGAGCATTATTGGATGTTTGAAGAAGATCACTTAAACAACCGTTTATATTTCTATGTTGTTATTTGAAAAAATACAATTTTACATATATACAGAGACACAGTTGAGTCGATTCTCTTTTTTTTCTTCTTTTCTTTTTTTATATGATTGCATGATATTATTTATAGGCATTTGCACAAGTATACTTAGCTCCGTACATATACATGTTTAAAGATATATATATATATTATACATAACAATATACATGCTACATATCGATTTAACTTATACCAATAATAAATACTTTCTTTTTGTTTAAACCATCACTGTTTTACAAGGATATCGAAATATAGTGTCAGTGATGGATCACAATGTAAATGCAAATACAAGAAGCGACAGAATATGATTCCTTATAAGAATTATTATCGTACGTGTTTGTATACATTTTAACATAAATTGTTTTATTCAGTATTGCATACACATATATTATATATATATATTTTTTTTTTATTAAACATACAGATAGAATATCCAAATGTTATCAAAGTTACCTGCTATTTGAATACTGAAACTCGTGAACGTAAAATTTATATTCGAAAGTTATGCATTACTGTTTTCAATCGTTATATTATTTTATTATTAATACTCGCAGAGCTTCATAGAAGTGGGAACTTTCATTTCGCAATTGTTATAATTTTCCGAGAGAAATCTGACAGGACTTTCTTTTTTTTTTTTGAAAAGTAAAAACGCAATTGTAATTAATGATAAAAGTATTTAATAAAATGCGATATATATATTAAACTGTGTTTCATTCATTTCCTTTCGTTGAAAATAATAACTCGAACTTTAAAGGATCATATTTGTCTGGCAAGGAATAATTAATAACAACGCGTTGCAACGAGACAGAAATTTTTTTTATCATTGACTATCGGTAGTCCGTAACAACTGCAATCAGTAGGAATTTTATTCATTATATTCATATAGTTTGATCGCCCCCGTCTATTAAATGAACAGGCATGATCTTCGTTAAAAAACTAAATAATAATAACAAACTAAACACGTGGTAAAAGGAGAGATATACATCTTAATTAATTAATCTCTTCGTTAATATAAAAAGCGTGTCCTAGGTAAACTTGATTTGCTTGACAAAATTATTACCCATTTGAGGATTATTGTTGTAATAGTAATAACGTTAATCATAATAATAATAACGATTCCAAAGCACCGCAAATATTTCGAGTGCGTCGCGCTTCAAAGGCCAAGAGAAGACAAATTAATTACAGAGAAGATAAAATCCTACGAAAGGGTAATGTATTGCAAAATAAGAAACGATTTGTCATTTTGCACGTCACAAGTGTAAAATTCATTTTTGCTTTAATAACAATGAATCCAGCGATTTATCGCACCGCGAAACTTGCTTATTATTATGATTAACTATTTACAATTGAGTCGGCGTTTATTAGCCGTACTTCCGATTCCATACACTCCCAACGTACACGCACCACGCATTAAAAGACAAATACGATAAGGCACAGAGTATACATTATTATTTACGAACAATCATTACACGTGGTTGCACAGCCCCGATAAATGGGAAAAAAAGGCAAGAGGACGAAAGGAACTCGTATGAGAGAAATCTGCTCCGAAAGAAACAAAAATTCACCAAGCAGGACACCTCACCATCGTTTACGAAAATATCTGCGATTTCATTTATAACGAACAACTGACCATCGAAAATCGTTAGGTCCATCGAGAAGGAAAAGAATGTTCTCTACCGAGGAATAGAATAGAATCGTTATCGTAAATTATTTTCAACAATGAAAATCAAACGATCTCTGTCGAGTAATAGAAGAGGAAAGAAATTGAAAAGGTAGTCCATCGAAATAGTACCTAATTTGTGCCCTATGATTATCACAAAAAAGTGTGTCTCCCAAAATTGTGTCTCTTCTAATTCACACTGGACACGTTATTCATTCAACTCGTTTGCACCTTGAGTCTTGTTTACCACGAATGATCATTTCTATGTACACGTGCACCCTTTTAAGGATCGTTCGGGGCGCTCGTTTAGGAAAAAGAAAACAATAAAGAAATATTGCAGATCTACGTATACGTATACGTACACGCGACGGTATTATAAATGTTTATAACGTTGTGCATGTGTCGCACCGTCGTCGAGATTACTCATCCTCGTAGAATTCCCTGTGGAACATTCTAAATTACAATTAACGACCGAATATCTTAACCTTAATAAAATTATCCTCATTGATGCGCTTATTGCACGCGTGCACGTTTTTCAATTATCTCACTCGTTTACTGTCGACACCTTTGTCTGACAACTCCCGCATCCGACACCGTAGTCATTGTTCCAATAAAAAAAGAAATCAACCGCGCCCATGTCGTCAATCATTTCACTTAAAAATTATCATTCGTTTCGTACCCACCGAGGTCGAATATTTCAATGGCTGAATAAAAATGTACTTCGCATTTACACAATGGCATCTTCGCGCTGAATTTACACTTAATGTAGAATAAAAACAGGCATGGCCGCCCGTTTTTAATATAAATAAGTACCTAAGGCGTGTACCAGACGTTTCGCGGTTCGAGAATTGCAATCAGCGCGAAACAGTTTACGCTGCATTCTTGAGGAGAGACAATTTGACGAGCGTACGTTCTCGCGAAGGGAATTAAAAATTTCCCTTATCTCCGATCACATTTGTAAAATGGTACATCATACGCATGCGCTTAACCACGGAAAGGTACAATACAGAAATATTTACATTCTCTTTTCGTACAGGACTTAAGATACTGCCCGGAAAAAATTCTGCGACCGTGTGATCCGCGTCGCATTCTGCTTACAATATATACTCATATTGTATCGGCAATTCGATACAATTCTTCCACAGTTTCAGATCGTCAAGTAATACCGATTAGTTATCCGTACTCTTTCGAATTATCCTCCCGCCCATCAATATAAAGTACAATAATATCGGCGAAGAGAACAATCACGTCTTCACAATTCAAAGATAAATTCCGCGATCGCTGTAATTGATTACTATAAGTATTGGAAGCACCAATTCATTTTCGTTTCATCGGACACAGAGGAAAGTGGCAATAATCATAATAATAATCGAACGATTAAACAACTAATGACTTGGCGCTCTTTAAATCGTAGATCTTTAGGACAAGTGTGCTCTAGTAAACTGTTATCAAACGTTTCTCAGTCTTGGAGAATAAAATGTTCATTGATTCGTGGCTGGACAGGGACTGGATTGGACCAATCCGTGTTCGATTCTTTTCACAATGTACCATTGTGGAAACGAAATTAATAAACAATAAATTTCCCAGTAAATCACGCTCGTCCGATTGCACAACAAATGCCCGAGGCTCGAGTCAACGCCAATTAGATAAAATGCTCATCATTGGACGATGCATAGAAGGAACGCACCCAAAGAATGATCGACTTCAGTCGTCTGCTTTGCAGCAAATTTGAAAGAGAAGAACGAAAACACAGACGAGAAACAAATACTCTGCCCTGACGGAATAAATAAATTTCTTTGGAAAATTATAGGAACCACAGGATGGTCTCAGCACCATCGGAGATTCAATTCGAATTACAATCTACGCGCTGCTCGTAATTATTCGAACAAACAATGTACATCCCACCGGACATGTCTCCAAAAACACTGTGCACCCCTTTATCGACTTGAGCAGCGTCGCTTTTCTCTTTTTCTTCTTCAGTTTTTTGGCATGTTTCCAACGACCCGCACGTCCGATCAAAAGTGCGTATCTTTCGGTTTCCTTCCTCCCCGCCGTTGGGAATATCGTGGAATGAGAGAAAAAATGCGCACGTTCGCACCGAATACCATCATACGTCACCGCAAATGTACAAAGTACATGTATGTATATACGAGGCACCGTTTTAAACACTAGTATGTACAACAATCGTCCGTCCAAAATCTTCTATTCCCCCTTTTCGGTTTCCCCGAGTGAAAGATCATTTCTCCAGCGCCGACGACGACGTGTCCCCCTCGTAATCGTTCGCGGTTCTCGAATGCTGCCATCACACTTTTGTACTGCGAGGAAGTAGCGGCGCGTGTAACTCGTTTGCAGGAACTAACGGTCATAGGAGAAGTTCGCCTGAACCTGGGTGTCCAAGCGAGAAGAGTTACGGCAGTCCCCGGATAATTGATCACCAGGATCCTCCGCTGCGGTTGGGTTATCTCAACGGGGTCGGCGATCCTTCTGAACCGTGGCAGGAACACCTTGGCGGGTGATCAAGCTTAAGGGGCCATTTGCGTTTTTATCGTGAGTTCTTGGGCCCTCTGTTGAGAATTCTTTTTCGTTGAATCAGAACGGTGCTTCGTAATTGGCCTTTCGCGCGCACGGTTGCCGCTATTTTACCCAGGTCGTGCATTCGTTTCAAGTCGAAGTACATAAAACCGAAACACAAAGGGCGTCGTTTAGCACAGATATTTCGCACGCGTTCAAAACGCAAATACCCCCTTAAAAAACGAGTACGAACCACGAGACTCGATCAGCAGGGATTATTCGTGGATCGCGGCTTTCAGACGGTCCTGACAAATTTCATTTGACTCTGCGAAAACCTCGAGATGAAAATTCTATACGAATCAAGCTGATCTCGTTTCGTGGCCCGCCCTGCGCACACCGAGCGAGGGTCAACCGTGGACCAACTGCGATCGCAAAACCGAGCACCGGCGTCCACCCGCGTCCGTTAATCGCACCGAACGTTCCTGGGGTCCCTCTTAACACCGGACACGTTCGACGAACGCCCGTAACCGCCGTCGCTGATCTCTCGCCCCGTCCCAGACGTTCCAGGTGTCAAGGATGGTCTCGGGTGCCTCCACTTGACCGGGAGGCACCTGTGGAGCACGCGTTGCGCCCTCGCCGCCACGGGCTACACGGCGCAACCCTTCCGCGTCCCGTAGAGGATCTTCAGCTCGGGAACGATGATCTTCTTTATCAGGGCGTTCGTCTTCGACGTGAGCATCTCGCGGTGCGGGTCCTTCTTGAAGATCTTGATGCCCGGACGGTGCACGAGGAAAGCGTTGTCCAGGATGAGGAAGTCGTAGTCGAGGACGCACAACGCGTAACCCTGAAGCCGAAGCGGTTCGAAGATGATTACAGAGAAGAGAGAGAGAGAGCTGATCAGGCGAGGTCTTGGATTTTGGGATCGGAACGGCAGAGGCGTGACGAAGCGTCGCTTGAACTGTCGAGGAAGTTTCCTTTCCGGAGACTTGAGAGCTTCTGCATGTCGGCTTTCTTGTTCTTGGAGGTGTTGTATCCTTGGACGGCTTTTATTTACTGTCACGCGTGTATCAATGTTGAAGGTTCGCGTTCGATCAGTTCGGCGAATAGGGAATTGAGGAAACTTGGTGTTGAAACGATTGCCTGGTGATTGGGAAGCATTGCGCCTTGCGAATAGTTAATGGTTAACATACCTGCGTCATTTTGTCGCTCTTCCCCTCCCAGCTGAGCCTCTCGTCGTACAGAGGGTCGTTGTTGGTCCCGATGAAGATCGGCTCCCAGTGAACGAAGCTACCTGTCCTCTTCCCAACGTGGAACACGTGGAGATCCTCCGTTTCCGGTCTCTCCTGCCACTCCTTGGTCTTTGGAACATTGTGGCAGCCGGAGCAGAGCTTTTTATGAAACGGGATGGCCGTGCCGGCCTTCAGCATCTGGATCTATAAGAAAGCAATCACTTTGTGACAAACCGTCTAATAATAATAATATATATATATTTATAACAAAATTGATTATTTAAGTTAATAATTATATACTGATTAACGTGACACATTAATTACACAAATGGTGGCATTGTTTAACACCCTTAGAGGAAGCGGGAGATCCGCAAGGGGTGGTATCGTGTCGGCTATCGTCGAAACAAGGTCGACGAGACGCGTCGACGACGGTAGCGAAAAATGTAATGCAATTGAACGGCGTGCGGGCAATGGCGGAATTGAATTGGATATTTTATGGAACTGCGGCCAGCGCAGCGGCCGGCTGCACTTCGCAATGACGCTGTTAATTGCATGCGCCAAGGTCCACGGTCAAAGGAAGCGCCATTGATTAAACGACCCTCGGACGTTCGTGCCGTTTAACGCATTGTCGGATATTATGCAGCTGTTCGCATCGCTCTTTCGCGCTCGTTTAACGGGCCTCAAGTTCGCCGCTGCGTGAACGCCAAATGTGACTGAACCCTGTGTCAACGTTTCATAATGTCGCGTTGACTCCCCGGCGAACGCTGTATTACGCTTTCTTTTTTCATTGGAAGGCAGAGATTCGTTGGAGAAACGACGATACTAAACCAAATTCAACTTGCGAGGTGCCGTTCGATAGCTCGTCAAGAAAAACCAATTTCTGCCAATTGTTTCAACCCTGTAACTCAATTGGATAGGGTAGTTACAGGAATCTCCCATTTTAAGGAACAAAAAATTTTGAAAAAAATCAGAGACACTTCTATTATGGAGGCACATATTAAAGAAGTTTTGCAGATTTTTAAATTGAAAACCCGAGCTGCAAAAAATAAAAAACGTCAAAAAAATGATGAAAAATGCAGATTTTCTATTGAAGGAATCGGGGTACTATAATTATACTTTTTTTCTAGGTACATATTGTTGATACTACTACTCTCAATTTTTTTCAGATTTTTTAATTCGGTGCGCCGCGGTTAAAAAAATTAAAAACGATATTGAGATATTGAGCAAAAACTAGATTCTTGTTTTTTCCCCGTAACTACCCCCCCCCAGTTGAGTTACAGGGTTGAAACTTGGCATAAATCCTTCCTGATAAGCTATCGAACGGCAACTCGCAAGTTGAATTTGATGCAGGGGGCACATTTGACCCCCCCCCTATCCGGCTATAGCCTCTGATCCAATTAATTGCTGACAATTAATTAATCGACCTTTCAGTTTGTCGCGGGGGTGCAGAATTGTTCCAAGACGTTTTCCTGCGATTCAAAATGTTCTCCCTCCAATCGAAAAATGATTCATCTGTCCATCGATTCACCTGTTCGTTCGTTCGTTCGTCGGTTTCGCCACTTACCAAGTGAGTCTTGTTGTTCGGCGGCTGGCATTTTTCGTCCACCTCGAAGATGGACAACACGAAAACCCGCGGATTCGGTTTGTAAAGGGCGGGCTGATTCCTCTTTCTGATCATTTCGACGAACTTCGCCGGCAGATTCGGATTCGGATAGAGCTCGATGTCGCTGGCGAACACGTAGAACGTCGGCGCGGACTCCCGTGCTATGTTGCGGCCGACGTTCACCGGGTACAGCAGCTTCTTCTCGTTCTTGTACATTTTTGGGAACGTCACGTTCACCCACGGCGGTCCCAGCGTGCAATTGTACGTGTCGGACATGACCTTCTGGGACGGCGGCACCTGTTCAATTAATCAAATCGCAACGCGTTACACAAAAACAATAAGCCGTTTCATTTCTCCTTCATCGTTCTCTCTTAGAAGAAATGCAGAGTCGAACGAGCATATCAAAAAATTCACAAGGGATCAGAAGGTTTGTCTTTTCAACCCTCGAACGATCCTTCGTTCGCCCGTTGTATTTTCGTAGAAAATCAATGATTCTTCCAGGATCTTTCGAATGTAAAACGACCTCCGGGCAGGAAGTGTCTGAGAAACGAATCGGTCGGAGAAGCCGTTCCATCGCGACAGACACGTTTCCGTATCGGAGCGTCCTTATTAATTAACTCGATTCGTATTGAAGCCCGTATCGCGACGGGATCCAGCAATTAGACGGAACGCGAGACCTACGTGCATCCATTGTTGACGCGTACGCGTTAATTACAGGTGCGAAGGTTTCGCTCTGTCTCCGGCAGGATTCGCGTACGGACGAATTATGCATGCAGAGCGCAGAATGGCGCATAAACAGGTATCGGTCGCTGATTGGCCCTCCCCCTTTAATCGCCACTTTCTCCGCCTTTCAATAACGATCCACTTTTTCGATCTCCCTTCTCGAATGTCAGGGGGATATCGTCGGATCGCGTTTCCACCTGACCGCCGCGGATCCTCGTTTTCCTTTCTGGCCCGCTTCTGTCGCGAACGAAGCGAGAATTTCAAGGCGATCGCGCGATTCTACGCGGCCCGATATCCCCCTCGGACTGAATGAGACGAGAAATAATCGCGAAACAGCCAGCTCAGCGATCGCGCGATTTCGGCACGCGTGCGTTAATTCTCGAGCGACGCCTGTCGGTCGTCAGCAGAAGATCCCCATTGAACGACGAACGAGCGACGATTAAGAATCGATCGATACGATACGAGAGCGCGAGCCGTACAGGCACAGTCCTGTATAGTCCTGGACTATTGGGTCGGTTGTGCGAGCCTGTTGTGTATCTCGAACGTGTATCTCGAGTCGATGTTTAGTCGGCGGGGCGTACAAAGTGGCGTTGGCGGTTAATGTTTAATCAGTTGCAACGATGATGAATATTCCTGCTCGATCGGGGAATCGCTGTTCGCTCGTTACAGCCTGGAGGATTTGTCTGAATGAGTCTGTATTTCAACTTGAACCTGACACGATCAGAGCGGAAACATTCACCTCGCGAATTACATTCGGGTGGATATTTCGCGTTTCTCGTATTTCATTTCACGTTTGAGAAACTGATGTCGACAGTCCTGTAAAACAATTCCGACAACTGGATCGACCATGCTGCCCGCCGCAATTAGACCGGCGATTGCGTTAATTGGCACGCCTGACCAGGGCCCAAAAAAATGCCCCGACCGCAATCGTGTCACGCCACAAACAGACACGCGTCCCTATCGAAGAATCCGTCCGCGACAACGCGGAGATCTCGCGCGGCGTTGTTTTGGCTACGCGCACGATCTTCCTGTCGGACGTGCCGCGAGGTTCCCGGTGAACCCCTTTAAAAGCCGGCCACCGTGGTCAAAGTGTCATCAGTTCAGCAACGAGCAACGATTCGCAGACTTGCAACCAACCGGCGAAAAAAACGATCCGAAGAAAATGCATCTCAGCGCGGCGTTCGTCCTTCTGCTTCTCGGCCTGGTCCACTCTCGGGCGGAGGACTCGTTGTCCAACGTCGACGAATCGTTGGAGAGCGTGGACCAGCCTGCCGAGGATCTCGAGGAGAAAGAGAGGTCCAAGAAGCACGCCGTCTACGGGGGATACCCTTTCCTGCCATCGGTTTATCCATATGGGCTGGCCCATCAAAATCTTGGCCTCTCATCCCTGATCTACCCGGGCCTTCAGGGTGCGCTCAACATCCAAGGAGCACTGCCAACATTGCAGGCGTGGAACCTCGTCCAGGGTTCGGCCTCGGTCTTCCCTTACTACACGGGGATCACTACCGGACAGGTACAACCTGTCGAACCTGACGTAGTCGTTGCCCAGCCAGGAACAGTCGTGGAGGAGGTGGTCGAGCCGATTGTCCCGGTGGCAACCGGTGTAAACTATGTTGCGCCAGTTTTGGAGGAGGTCAACCAGCTTGCTTTGAGACCGTTCGGCTATCCTTACTATGGCGCCCCGGATCTCGTGAATCTGAACGCCTGGAGGGCTCGCCATCACGAGCAGTTGGTGCTCGCAGGCAGGCCGGCCGTTTATACCGACGTCGACGTGGTTGCGCCCGTCGTTGGACTGCCGCAGTACAACTACGTTCTATAACTGTGCTAGTGTTACACGGTAGGTGGATTTGTCGGTAATTCTATTGTAAGCCTATTTGCGTAAATTTTATTTCTTCACGTCTGTCTGTCTGTTCGGCAGCGCCAGGACCGGATTCGAACGAGGACAATGCTTGGCAGATTGAAAACGATATTATGAATAAAAATTGAATTGTAACGTTATTATAACCAATAAAGAGCAAATATATGTAGACCACGAGTTGTTCTGGCTAACCCACCAATTCCTAAAAAAACCAAATCCCTTGAGTAGCCTGACAGAGACATTCCCGAGCGTCGATCGTACGGAAAATAATGAAGAAAATACTTCGCCGGGAGAAGAATAAGTTCTAACAAGCGTTGCAGGCCGGCTTGTATGTGTCAGCAGTATTTAAAGTCTTAAGTTACTGCGAAGGGCTTAAGGTGGATTTCCTATCCACGTCAGAAACGAGCGTCTAACGTTGCGTCAAACCAGCGTCGTTCAAGGACGGCTTACGAAGCTCTCCCACTTTTTAGCACATTGTGAGAAGAAGAAAAGAAAAATGCGATGCCAACGCGACGACTTGGGACGGACCGAGACCTCTGTCCGCGAAGAAATCTCGAACACTATGCAAGAGACTTATGAGCTTTTGTAACACAAATGTGCGCACGCTGAATGCAAATTGGAGATTGCACCTTAGGCGACGATTTTCATAGGCATTGTTGCTTTAAAACAATACGTTTTTATTTAGGTCACTTTATCGCGCTCTGAATGAACGGTGAACCACCGGCGCACGAACGGGCAGGTTGCACGGTTCCATTCAGACTGCGATAAAACGGTGGAAAAAAATCGCAGATCGTTCGAATTTGTGTTCGCTGCAAAGGGGAGACTTCAAGCTTCAAATTCACTGTGATTTCAGTCACGGAAAAAATTTCTGAGGGTCCGTGCAGACGTTCGAATTGTTACAAATTTCGAAGAAAAGTTGCCTTCACCTTGCCATCCCCTACACGATGCAGACATTTTTTTGCAAGAAATTGAGCGCAGAGCTCTTAAAGTAGATGCTTAACCCTTGAAAATGAGCCTAACTGGATTGCCATACGATTTTTTTTTGCCATTTTATCGTACTTTGAAAAAAGCTAGCTCCCGCACTCGAACCACCTAAGGTGCACGACGGGCAGGATGCACGGTTCCATTCAGACTGCGATAAAACGGTGGAAAAAAATCGCAGATCGTTCGAATTTGTGTTCGCTGCAAAGGGGAGACTTCAAGCTTCAAATTCACTGTGATTTCAGTCACGGAAAAAATTTCTGAGGGTCCGTGCAGACGTTCGAATTGTTACAAATTTCGAAGAAAAGTTGCCTTCACCTTGCCATCCCCTACACGATGCAGACATTTTTTTGCAAGAAATTGAACGCAGAGCTCTTAAAGTAGATGCTTAACCCTCGAAAATGAGCCTAACTGGATTGCCGTACGATTTTTTTTTGCCATTTTATCGTACTTTGAAAAAAGCTAGCTCCCGCACTCGAACCACCTAAGGTGCACGACGGGCAGGATGCACGGTTCCATTCAGACTGCGATAAAATGGCAAGAAAAAATCGTAGATCGATTTTTCCGCGGTGGTTGCACAGGGGAGACTTAAATCTTCAAGACCAGGGTGATTTGAGTCGAGAAAAAAAATTTCTTAAGATTCGTACAGACGATTGAGTTTGCAACAAAATTTCGAAAAAAAATCCTAGAACAAAATCAGCACGGGGCTTTCAAAGTAGAGACTTCACGCTTTAAAACGAGCTCGCGTGGACTCTCGTACGATTTTTTTTCACGAAGTTACAGCATTCGAAAGATCGACGATTCCTCGGTGAAAATCTAACGATCCTCCCATTATAAGGACGAGTGTCTACGATCGTGCAGTTTCTAAGAACAAAGTATCTGTCCGAAACTGTTGCACAAGAAAGCAAACAATTTCGCGCGTCACCAATCGCAAAAATGTTCACCGTATCAGCGGAACGTTCCTACATTTCAGAACTCGGAATTCCTCTCGCGTCCTATTGGAAGCAACCAAACAAACAAAAAAAACTCGAAAAACACTCTATCGTGTCACGCATTAATGACCGCGGTCGAACCTAAGCACGTCTCTGTCACGAAATTCTGGAAACTCCGCCGATAATGCGAACAACTATATACGGTCAGCGAATTAACGTGTTTTCTCTATCAGCACGATCCTCTGATCAAACGTGACGTCGAGTTCGCCGTGGATTCCTTTAAAAGCCGGCCACCGTGGTCAAAGTGTCATCAGTTCACCAACGAGCAACGGTTCGCAGTGTCAATCCAAAGGAAATGCATTTCAACGCCACGTTCGTCTTCCTGCTCCTCGGCCTGGCGGTCTGCCGGGCTGCTTCCCTGGCCAAGCCCGAGGAGCCAACGTTTAAGGACGCTCTGCCTGCCAGCGACGAGCTTGAGGAGAAGGACAGGTCCAAGAAGAGCGCCATCTACGCCAACCCTCTACTGGGTGGATCTCGGTTGTCAGCCATACTAGGACTACAAGTAGCCTCGGCTGTTAACGTCCCGCAGTATCTGCAACAAGTCCCAGCGGTCAGTATCCAAAGAGTCCCGCGATCGTTTACCCAGAGCGCAAACGCGATTCAGACAGGATCTTTGTCCTCAGGCTGCGGTGCTCGCTGATCCTACTGCTGTGAACTATCTCGCGCAGCCAGCAATCGTTGATGACATTGTCCAGCCTGCTCTCAGACCACGGGGCTATCCTTTCTATGGTCGGCCTGAGCTGTACAGTTCCGCTCCTTTGGCTGCTTACACCGAGCCCTTGGTGGCCGGAGGTCTGCCTTACGGCCTGTACCCTGACGCTGCATTGATGTCTTCCCCGTACATCGGCGCTTCGTTACCTTATGGTCTGTACTCTGACGCTGCACTCCCTTCCCCATACATCGGTGCCGGATCGCCCTATGGTCTGTCACCGTACAGCTATTTGTACTGAGGCATGCGAGGACGTAAGTAGCACCGTCGGTGATGTTTCGTTGCAAATCTATTACGGTGCTTAATTGGTTTGGTGTATTTGCTTTTGACAGCGCTGGCACAGAACACGGACTTGGGAACGAGAATCGCAACAGGCCGACGCTATTATTCTATCACCGGAAATATCTTTCTTTGTAAACGTATGACACATTAATAAACGTGCAAGCATAGTTCATCGTTGATTGTACTATACATCCCGCGCGCCTCGAAGCGCGCCGCTGTCCTAGAAGCAGTGTCGCCAACCCTACGACTATTTCCCCTCCCCCGGATAGATCTCGTCCGCCAACTGTGACACGCCGATCATTTCGGTGGAAACGCGAGGATAACTGCGACACAAACGGAAGGGGAAATCCCCGCGAAAAGGGGAGGGGGGGGCGATCATCTACTCACCACTTTTGGCACGTGTTTGCTGCTGAAGTATACGTGAAAGGTGACCAGCTGTGAGATCAGAGGGCTGCCGCAGTTTCTCGAGTACTTGATGGCGTCCAGAGTGGCCGCGAAATCTGTGCCGGGCGCGTGCATTGCAATCGATATCGGTGCCCGCCATCGTTCCAGCAACGGTTCCAGATTGTCCAGGAACGTGTAGTCCGCGTGTGTGGTGTACGTCACGGTCTCCCAGCATCTCACCGCCATGCTCATTGGCACGTAATTGTACAGGACCCAGTAATCGCCACGCTGCCCCCTCCTCGGCTCTAGGGACTTTTCGTTGCAAGGTATCGCCTCCTTCAGGCTCAACGTTGGCCGGACTATAGGCTCCACGCTCTTCACCTTGACGGGGGACCAAAAACGGGTTCAGAATTGAATTCGACGGTTTCACAATAAACGAATTCGATGGTTCAACGATAATTTTACGGTCATCTTTAATAATTAATAAACGAACCACTTTCGCGAACCAACATCTCTAGTATCGTCGCTGTGCGCGAAGTAATTTCTATTTGAGACACAGCACCACTTGCAGCTGACTTTCCAGGCGGAATTTTGCGCGTGACATTATGCACACGCCCCCGTTATTGCTGAATTATTGTTGGAGCTCCTTGCCGCGGATCCCCGTGGAAAAGGTTGAAGAGCATCGGGGCAAGAGGTAAAAGCGTCCGCTTCAATTTTGCATGAGACGGGGGGGGGGGGGGAAGAGAGAACTAGAAGGCAGAGGGAGATGCGCGATAAAGTTGCCCCTTTGAAACGCGGAGCCGCGGCCGTAAAGCTGAAGAAAAAAGAGGACGATCCGAACTAAACCTAAACGATCCGACCTAATTACTCCGCGACATCGAAATTGTACACGGACGATAAAAAGAAAATAGTAGCAACTGTGTCTGCCCTGACCAACGGCCAATCTCACGGCGAACTTTCGTTGCGCCATTATGCGGAACGTGACCACGATGCAAAAGAAGCTGCTTCTGAGGCCAGCAATCTCGAGTGCAACGGAAATCTTATCCAATGATCAGGATTTCGAACGAGGTCGAGCGGCTTTCCATCCGGCGCTGTGAAAACCGAATCGGCCCGGGGAATTTTTCCCCGCCGGCCGCTGTCCGCGACTAGGGGAAAATTAGGGGAAAATGTTGAATTGTTTCAGCGTCGCTTCGAACGGAAAACGTTGCTGAACAAGGGGTGACGAAAGACTTCGTTGGACAACTTTCACAACGGGGAGGAATAGCGGCAGTGACGTCGTTGCATACACACGTGGCGAGGACACGAAAAGAAAGGGTAAAAAAGAAGGAACCTGCCCATCGAGATTCTTCGTTCATCGGTTATCTCGCCGTGCGCCGCCGAACCGGTCGAAGAAAGAAAAGAGGCTGCGCCGGGTGTATGAGAGGATTTCATTGTTGGGTTAACCCTTTTCGCGAGTGCACTACAAGTGGCGAGGAAACTCTTTTTGTACGACCGATTGTTGCAGCACAATGCGTCCATTCTATTAATGCTACACAACTGTTTTGTATCTGTGCCCCGGAGGATTATTGGCGGACGGAATTTGTATCGTTCAAGTGAGAAGCAAACGCGCACCAATTGCTTGTGCAATCAACTCGAATTTGATTAATGCTCGTTGTCCCCTGACTTTCATTGCCGCTGGAGTAAATAAATTATTCGTCCGGTAGCGATAGAAGATATCTTATTTCCATCTTCGAGAACTTCCCCGATTGATTCTCCGCTGAAGTCGAATTAGACACGAAGGATGTTACGAGTAATATATTCTCTTCTGCAAACACACATGTGGTTCTGACGTTGAACGCGACGACAGATTTTCATTCGAGTACAGAAGGCCCAACGTTGATTGTACATGGCCGATTATCATAGGGAGGGATTAGAAGATACCAATTCAATTACCAAGCCCGAGCTTTTAAACAAATTCGTACAGGCGAACGAGCGCGATACACCTCGAGTCGTTTCAGTGAATGAAAGGGGTCCGCTGATCGGCCTGCTCGATATCTCTAATTGACTTCTGATTCGGTGGGGTAACGTAATCAAGAAAATTGGATTTCCAGTAATTGTACATAAATTTCCACTTTAATCCTTTAGACGTTTAGACTACAATTCCACGCACATGTGTATCCATATTTTCGATTAACTCGTTAACGCGAATAATTATTTCTGGTAATTTGCGACGCAAAGTATTTAATGCAATCATCAATTTCGTGGGGTTGGAATAAGTGAGGTGAAAGCAAGATGCATGCGGTACTGTTGTCTCGTCTCTTTAAATGGATCAGCTGTTTAAGGGTCGACGAATTATTCACAGCTGTTATTTATATGACCGCGACTAATTTCACGGATCGATTCACGATTCGATCAGCGTATTCACGGACCGTTTATTGATAATGACCAGACGGCGGACGTACACCCGATTATTATTATTCGTTACTATATTATTACCGAGATCTATATTTTGCATTCCGAGCAATTTATTTCTCACGCAACTTTCGGAACTCCCGCGATTCCTCTAAAACCGAATAAACAAAAAGGTTCCACAGGCGAATACAAAAGTTGAGCCAAAGTTGAAAAATTCCAAAAGTGCCGAAACACCAAAAATACTTCTGTCCCCGTGTTAATTGATTTCGCGCGGTACACCTCTCAGCCACCCCGTGCAACACTGCTCTCCGGGGGGGTGGGTTAACCAGATCCCGGACTGAATTATCGGCGCCACCCTCCCGCAATCTCGCAGGCACAAAAGCAGTCGAAACCCTCCCCGGAAAAGCAATCGGAATACCGGCTTACCGTCTGATTGTTCCTCTGATCGTTCCTCTGAACAGTCTCAGCCTTGGCCTCGTTGGACGTCGGCCTCGTGGTGGGCGGCCTTGTCCTGGCCGGGCCCGTCGCGTTGCCACCCCTATTAACGGCATCCTTCGCCACGGTCACCGACGACGACGTGGCGCCCCTCTGTGTACCGTTGACGGGGTCCGCGGCGCCGAAGGCCTCCGATTGCAACGGTGCCGCCCAATTGGTAGGCGGTTCCTCGATCCAGGGCCCGGATGAGCCGAAATGGGCGCACACGTAGAGCAACACGCAGATGTTGAGCACCACTGACACGCGAAGTGCCCAATTCCTACGCAGGATGCCGATCATGCTCATTCTCCAACCACCTCCAGGACCACGATCCGGCTACCGTTCCGTTGGCTCGCGTTATTTTTCCGGGTGAGAAGGGGGTGGGGGGAGGGACGCCCTGGTGTGTCGGGCGCTGCGTGCCACCTCTCCACCCCTGTGGGCCCGCTGCTGGGTCCGTGATCAGGATCGGAGCATCGCACCGGGGTTCCCCGACCGCCTTCCTCTTGGTACACGCTGGGAACAGTTGACTTTTGGTCAGTTTCGATGAATTCCGTCCGGGAATTCGTTTCCCCTCGAATAGAGGGGTACTTATTTCGGTATATTGCGCATGCCGTCCGAGGAGTTGCGCGAGGCGCGTTCAGAAAGACAAAAATACGAGAACGATTCCAATTGAACCGAGTTATGTGTATTACTTACGAACGGGGAGTACCAGTGCCGGCCGTGCGCCCTGTCGCGACCAGAAGCTTCGTTTAATTCGCGGCTGGCGCAACTCCGCGACCAGTCTAACGATTTAACAATGAAGCCATTGCCATGCTCGTTCGCAGTCATTCATGCGTGGCGAGCTGAGGCCGGGCAAAAGGATCGAACCCGCGGCCAACGTGTCATTACACAGCCGGCGCGGCGGCTCGTGTTGGGCAACCAGCGGCCGAGAAGCCGCGACTCTTTCGGCGGCCGGTGAGAAGCGATGGCAAATGCGTATGCCCCGAGGAACAACAAGAAACAAAAAAGAGGAAATATTCCGCGCAGAACAGGAACTCGATTGATCGACGGCGGGACGACGTTCGCCGGCCAATGGAACGTACGTTCTAATTTCTCTGAACGCGCGTCGCTTTCAACGTATCGATCTCGATCGCGATCCGAAACGCCCACGACGTCCGGCCGTCCATCCGGCCGTTTCCGGAAGTAGGCGTAGGTGACCGAAATTGATACGAAGGAGCATCGAAGCCAGAAGTTCTCTGTCACCTCGCTGTTGTCCACGTGTGTTCCGTACGACTCGCGGACAGTGTTCACCGTTCAGGAAACAATGTTATCGCCACCGTCTGATACGGGTATCTGTTAACTGCCGTCACGCTGCCTCGACACGGTACACAGAAGGAACCTGGATAACGAATGGGACGTGCAATTATGCTTGAAACGGTTACAAAAGATCCCAGTCGCACGGTGGTGACTGTCGACAATAGTCGACTGGAAGTTACGATTTATCGTTATGGAAATATTATAGAGTTTCCGTTTATTTTAAACTCATTTTTCTCTGCCGAATTCTATTTCCCCCCTATCCTCGTCGACGTAAACATCAGCTGGAGCACATTGGACGGACTTATTGGAGTGCGTCCTCTGCGGAAGTGGGTATTAATGTGCTCTCGCCGTCACGTGGCCAGTCTGCGAAGGGTGAAATGATTTTACGAACAAACCGCGGCGATTCTATCGACGGGACGGGGCACGGTTTGCACGAACGAGCTTCCAAATTTTTCCGAGCAACTTTAATCATTGACCATTCAGTGATGATCGATTATTGAAATTCCGAATTCCCTTTCCTATTTTTCCCCCCCCCCCTTCGCAAACCGACGAACCTCCCGGACACAGAATGATCGACGGGGCTCTTTCTGGGATCTTCTGGTTCTTTCGTGCAACGGATTCGGTCCGTGCTTCTTCCGCAAGGGCTTCATTAACGTTTCGCAACGGCCCGACGAGAACGGGGCAACGTTTTCGCGAGCTCGAGAGCCCGCTGATTACGCCAATCTGCCTGATCGTACGACACGAAATGAAGACACGGAGAGAAAGAACGGTCGACGAACTTGTCGTGATGCAAAGTCGCCGCACAGTTACTGAAAAGCTGACGGTGGTGGGGGGAGGCCCAGGAAAATCGATGCAACCGTTAATACGAGTGATTCACCGGGACTCAATTACCGTGCAAACGCGCGTGCAAAAGCGTCGTCGCGTCGTCGCGCGGTGGAAACAGACGAACATCTTTCGCGAACGTTCGTCTGTCAAGAAGAAGCCAACTCGCGGCCAAGTTTCAACCCTGCAACTCTACCGGGAGGGTAGTTGCAGCGTAGAAAACCAAAATAGAGTTTCTGCTGAATATCTCTCGTTTCAGCGGAGAAGAAATTTTGAAAAAAATCTGAGACATTTCAATCACGGAGGCAGATACCACGGAAGTTTCGCGGATTTTTTAAATCGAAAACCCGAGCCGCGAAAAATGAAAAATATCAAAGAATGCCGATTTTGTACTGAAGGAATCGCGGACCCGCATTTATATTTTTTTTGTGGATACATAGTATTTATACTATTACTCTCAATTTTTTTCAGATTTTTCAATCAGGTGCGCCGCGGCTGAAGAAATTAAAAACCGTTTTCTTCGTAGATTGCTATCGATTTGTATTAAATTCATTTCGCTATATTCCTATAGGTGAAACACGCGGTAATTCCCAAAGTTTGCAGTGATTTTATGTAGAAGAAAATTCATCAGCCGAGTATATAAAGGGTTCAAATGTTTATTTCTACTGCGATACCCGAGGATCGATGACAATTATTCCTCGCCCCGAGCGAGAAAAGTCGGATCTATGATTTCTATCGCGTGCGCTGTTCTATTCCGCGATTATTATCCGTTGCACGACACAACGAACATATTGCGCCATAATTGCGGCGAGTATTTATCAGCGACGATTCGCGTTCTAATTAGTCCTATATTATGCGTACACGTGCGCGTGTTAAATACGCTGCGCGGCAAGAATTTCGAATCGCTAATTGCAAACGGAGAATTTCGCGTATCAATTCTAATTGCAGAATATCAATTCGAAATTCAACTAAACAATGCACGTAGGAACCATTCAATGGTGGAACGTTACAAAATGTCGCGCGATTATAAAATCGCAAGGAGCTGTAAAATCGCGAGACGCAAAGCTGCGAAATTCCATCGGGGAATCGCGAGGAATAAAAGTCACGTGTCAGAATGTATCCCGATGCGTGTCAATGCCACGCGTGACGTGGACAAAAAGAGAAATATGGAAAAATGGTTACACACAAGAGTGGAGTCATCGGTTTTTATTGGAAGATCGAACACGCCGCGAACGTTCGTCAACGAACGCAACAATGCAAGAAGCATTCGCCAACCGGGACGCTCGTTACGGCGCCGGCGACAAAATAATTTCATCGCAAATGAAACAATAATCGCGTTCGGGTCGTCTGCGCGAATTCAGTTGCGCGCCGCAGGTTCGACGTTCGATATTTTCGCGCTTTCGAGCGATCCGAAAGTGTAACGGGGTACAACTAAAGCGAAACGACACACAGGAGCGAAGTTGAACTCAATTGAAACGAGGCGAAAGGGTCGAATTGAATTACGATCGAATGAAAATAGATTGAAGTAAAGAAAATTCCGTTCGAGTCGGAAGGTTTCGGCTCGACTGGCTGCGGACGCGAGTTGCGGCATCGAGGAATCCCCCGTTGAACCACCATAAATCTCGGCGGCAGATGTCCGGCCACGGGGTTGAATTAACAAACTGGTCGCGTCTATTCTGGTCTCGGCGGAAGGACGTGCGTGAAAAGGTATACGCCGGGAGCACCTTGACACGATAGATCCGCGAATCCAACGTTCGAGACGTTTCATAAGTCGACCACACGGCGAACACGGTGGAAGACGCGAGAAGTCGTCGTTGTCAAGGATGGATTTTCATTATCGCATTATTACGCCACTGGGGTTAAACGTTTCACCGTTGCCACAGAGATAGAAGGTCAAAGAACGTTCCTCGAGGTCCGTTCTATGGGACGCGTTGCGTCACCGCCCCCCCACCCCCCCCAGAGACCATAAAAATTTCAGGGTTCCACCAGATTAGAGGGTCACGGGGTTCAAACTTTATCCCAATTTCGGTCCCAGGGGAACCCGTTAAAGTCGTCATTAAAATATCCTCGTTATCATCACGCCGGTTCAGTTGCTTTTGTAATTATCTTAATTATTGGGCAACCCGGGCGCAATTAGCTGCGCGCATAAATAAAACCGCTTCGCCCGTGGACGTTCCCACGATTATCAACTCACGCTACAAGATGAATTGGATATCGAAGAGACATCACAAAGAAAAGTGTAATATCGAGGGGGGGGTTACGCGGGGACAGGACGAACGTTATCCAGGAGAGGAGCAAACAGCAACGAGCACAGGTCGCTGACAAATTGCGCGCAGCAGGCTGTGCTGAAATTGCCCCATGACCGTCGATCTACGCGCGTAACTCGCGTTGTTTGCCCATTAGCGTCGATCATTTCAAGTGTGCGCATCTGTGTCACGTAGATCGCCTAGCCACCTTTCAATCGGGCCGCACTGGCCGCTCTGCTTTACGTCCGTGAACTCGATTCGTCTCTCCTCCTGTCCATGGAACGTGCACCAGTGACGTAACACCGCGACACCTCGGCCACCTGCGGGGAAATTTCATGGCCCGCGTGGCTGACACGGTCGGCCATAAGAGAGGCACGAGACGTTGGACACGGGTTGTACCGCGAAACTGGGTTAAAACGAGTGAATCGAGATTGCCCGGGGACCGGCGAACATTGAACAGAAAAATTTGTAAGTAACCGGAATAACGTCCTTCGTAAATTGCTGGATGATATTAAGGGATAAGTGAAGGGAATGGCAGATATACTTTTGAGGGGGAGAACAATGACGACAATGGTGGTACATTGCCGATATTAAGAAATGAAACAGAGAAGCTTCCATTGGTAGACGATTAATTAATTAATTATTCGAGTCACGACGCGGCGTGGATGTTCCCTATTCGTGGGAAGACAACGCCGACGTAATCGTATAATGCAACTTCTGCGTCCGCAACGCCTAATCCATTTCCAACGCTACTCTAACGAGCCCAGCGTGTTCCAGGCCTAACGTCGATAAAGCCTGTATCTCCTCTCTTGAGTCCCAATCTGTCTCGCTCTTTGCCTCTCCGGGGCTGATGAAATAACGGGTAACACGCTTAACCAGTGCACGTCTGGTTACTATAAATAATCACGGAGAGACCCGTTTCCTGCTCCTGTACATGTACACATGCGTTACAGCGTCGCCACGGACAAAGTGATGTTTAGCTTGACGGGCAATCGTAAGAACCGGACGCGTGGAAAAATCGCCGCTTTCAACTACTGTGCAGCCCGGTTCGCGCTTGGCGAAAAGTTTCGATTGGGCGTGGCCGAACGTAGCCGAACTTGCACGAACGAGGCGACGACTTTGTGCTTTTAGTGGAAAGGGGTGATTTTAGAGAGATATTCCTTGCATCTCTGACTGGTAAATGAAGGTTCAGTTGCGTTAGGCTTCTTCATTAATTGACAATGAAAAATAATACTCGTATTAGGCTCGTTTACTCGAGGACAGTACCCTCTTTGATCTCGTTCGAGTTAAACGGCGCAATGCTTAATGGTTGGTGATCTGGACATGATAGGGAGCATCGGTGCAGTGAAGGTTTCACTGTTTCTAAGAATATATTGAAACGGCGCACAGTGCGGCCGTTCAATGGGCGTTCGGGACAAAATTCAAAAAATGCATATAATGTTTAAATAATGAACATTTTTATAGTGGAAAAGGTCAAACTAGTTGTATGACATAACATCATCATAACAATAACACCAATTATTAACAATTAATAACAAATAGTAACAAATAGTAAGAAATAATTGTTACGTAACGAAATATAAGTAAAACATGAATATTATAATAAAAAAAATACACAGTGGAATGAACGACACATAGTTAACATACTGTTGTATTCCGGGATTTGGGACCACTGTGCGTCGTTTGGTGAGCCGAAACTGGGTTTTGGTCTCTCCAAAAAATTCAATAACTTGTAGGGTAGCAGGTAGTAGCAGCTAAAACTTATACAGCAGGTAGAACAACACCTTGTTAATACAAAACAATAAAAATTACAGGACGTTTTGTGCCGCTTTTTTGCAAATTGAATTTTAGTAAAACATTAAAAATTTTGCATTTCCAATTAAAATTTTGCATTCCGTTTATGAAATTCTCCATATTTAAGGTACAACAAACAATATTGCAAAATATGAACAATAAATAACGAGTGATGCACGAGTTATCTAATTTTTAAGATTTCAGGTATTATAAACAGATGACTATTGCCGGTCCCCTATTGATTTTTTACACTAATAATTGTTACATTCGTATTTCTTACCTATCCCTTAATGATTATTTTCAAGAAAAAGTTCAAAATTCAAACATGACTTTTTGGATTTTTGTCCATTGGTGGCCGCACTGTGCGGCGCGGCGAAATGTTTCGAAAGTTACTCCTGACTGAACGAAAAAATTGTCTCATTGATGTTCGTTGTGAAGAAGAATTATTTACGATACAGGAGCGTTGTTGTAACAATACGACGAGTGTTTACGTTCATTCGCAAATAACGTTATCATAATATCACATTTCGTGAGCTGTTTCTTTGATACGAAATCGTGTCTTCAACACGGGCGTTAGATTGCACAGCAAACAATACCGTGTATTAAGTAATCAACAAACAGTCACGTATACAGTACGACACGTGGTGAGGATAATTTACGCATTGCCGTCGAGTGTTTCAATTAGATCCGCGTCAGAATAGAGTTCCACTTTCCTGGTAAATCTGTTACATCCAACAAAGAAATCGCGTAGATAAATAACGAACAGCACAATATGGAAAATAAGTTAAAGAGACCCGAGCTAAGTTAACTCTATTTTCGAATGAAAAAAGAAGAGGAATTCTCCCCTAAAATCTATTAAATATATAATAAAAAAAACCAATTCAATCAACCTTTTACCAATTAAAAGATAACAAAAAATTAAATTAAAGCTTCCCTGGAAATCTATAACATTCGATATAAAAAAAAGTCGCTTCAATTTGGACGTCGAGTTCCGACGAAACAATAATTAACAAAAAAAAAGAAACTTCTCCAACGTATACCCATTATATCTACCAATAATATTGGCCGCCTTGGCTCGAAACGCGGGTCAAAAATAGAACATAATAGAAATCGAATATACCATCTATTTTCGACCGTCGACTTTCCATTTTCGTTTCCAATCAATTCCCCATCCAATCTCGAAAAACTACTATCACGCCGATCCCCCCTTTTTTTTCCCATTACCCTTTCATCCCTGCACTCCCATTACGATTTCTATTTAAAAGAAATTCCACATTTTCCCCGCCCCGGTAACTTTTTTTTCCCCCCCCTCGCCAACGACCCGACAAACGATTTCGAAGATTCCCACCGATAGAAACTCCACTTTCGAAAATTCCTAATAACCTGCCATTCGAGCTGTCCGCTTTCCATCAACTCCACACCGAAACCGTCGAACGGCAATTTCGAGAAGCACCGAAAAACCCAGTCACTTCGGACCCGTTACAACCGTCCCATCGATCGTCCCGATTTTTCCACCGAACCAAAAGAAAGAAAGAAAAGGGGAAAAAAATTGCTGCAACGTGAAAGTTGTCGACGAATCGAGTGCACGCGCACCAAGGACCAGCCCGATGCACGCACGAATGCACCAGGCCTGCCAATATCCAACGGCCAAGTGAATTTCCATCTGGTTCGACGATTTCCAACGGTCCCTCCTTGACGCGATCCAAGCGATCTATGAAAATCACTCCGGATTATATAAATCGGGCCGACGCTCGTCGACGGATCTCCTTAACGCTTACGCAACAGGCACGGGGGCCGGGATCTGTCGGGGACGATCTCCGATTCCAATCGAGATTCATGGGCAACGAACCGATCCATCGATCGGTGTAACAGCCCCGATTAATATTGCGGCGCGTGCCCAATAACGAAGCGCTCGTTCCATTGAGAGTGCACGCGAATTAATCAGAGTGGAATGGACCGTCGATTTCTAAATGTCATTCGAGAGTTTCGATTTTCTATGGCCGCGGGCCGGCCCGTGGGATTTTCTTTTCCGTGCCGTTCGAAGCACACTCGTCGCGTATCGCCTTCCGGGGAGGTCGCCGATCTTTTCAGCGGTCCATTTATTGCGTTTCTCGGTGATCATTCTCCGGGGCCGGGTACTTCCCACGGTTTTCACCCGGTCGAATCACTACTTTTTCGCCGCGCTCAATTAAACGCCGCGGCGAACCACCGTAAAGTCGACTTTACGGGGAATTTCGGGGAAATTCATTGCGTCCCCCGCGGAGAATAAATCAGCGGGTGCATCCACCGATTTTCCTTTTTTTCGTCCGTCCCCGACAGAATTTTTCCCCCGCTCATTCGAATTCAAATCACGCTGCTGCATTTGCGTTATTAAAGCGAGATATTCAATTCTCCTGTTATCTCCGTTGTTAAAGAAACGAGTTGATTGAAGACTTCGCGGTTCAGTCGAGTGATCCGCGAATATGTTCAAATGAGAAGCAATCGTTGAACATTTCAATAATAATAATATTAATATGCATATAATGAAATCTTTATCGAATGTTTGCAACCACCCTCGTCCCCTAAGAGTTATCGAAATCGCGTGAGATTTTCCTCACATTTCAAATGAAATTATTGTCGTCGATGCTGTAACGGGAAGGAAATATTCCGCGTGGGTGTCTGGACATCGTTTTCATTCCCGTGAAGCCCGTTTCCTGGCCGTCGAGAGTTCATGAATGAACACGCAGGAGTTACGAGGTCGCCGTTAGTCAACGAGTCGCTGAATTTCCCACGTCTGGATAGGGGTAGAAATGTCCGGGGGCAAGGGGTGAGATAGTGGCGGCAGTAAAGAGTGTCGAATGGTACCCTGTTCAAGTTGGAATCGAAACGAGAGTGAAAGAATCAATGATAATCTATATCATAAATGATTACACAATTGTAATCAATTGAATTGCTCGAAAAATAATAATAACAATCCACGCGTTTCGTCGTCCAATGAATGAATTTATTCATATCCAACAATACATTACGGCTATTGTTTTAATCATTCCTGAAAGCGTTACGCAGTTCGTTCGAGAAGTGATTACGCGTGTAATGGGTGGAAAAATTATTTCAAACTTTAATTCGTTGAGACTGTGGCTTTTGCGTGGACCAGTGCGTAACGTGGGTGTGCAGACCGGAAACGAGAGGAAAGGGGGAAACGTATGTACGATAGAGAAAACCGGCGAGCAAAGGACAAAAAGGGTGTTTAGCCTGATTACAACGTGTCCGCTTGGACGTCTGACATGCCAACGTAACAATTAAGCAGCGCGTTGAATCTGTAATTGGCGGAACGCTTGTGACTAATTGCGAGCACGTCCAACCGAGTCGTGCGACTTCTCGTTTTGTGTTGCCTCTTTGCCGGATTAAAAACGCCGCCGACGTGGATGTAGTCACGACTTTCCGCGGGGGTCCGCGAAACGTTTCACCCTTCGCCAAATGAATACCTCGGTCGTGAAGAAAGCGGAAGAACTGGCAACTGCGATTGAACAGAAGATAGGTTCGAATTGAAATGAGCGACGAACGAAACGAAAGAAGAGTCCGGCGGTCCTGAGATATTCGATGCATCGCCGATGGGGGGGTAAAGACAAATGGAGGGATTTATCGGCTAGTGGAAAACGCGCGCGTACGTCCGGCGACGATAAGCGGAGCCTAGATAACGAACGAATCGATCCGCATTATCCGGAATTTAATGTTACGTGCCAGGCACGACGGCAAATATAACGTTTCTGCATAAATTATGTTTGTCGATTACTTGCGCACTTGCAGGTAGTAAGAAAAACTTAGTACCTATGCAACGTCCATGAAACGCCAGCGAAAAAGAGAACTGTCTTCTACGATAACGAAGAAAATAATTTGGAATCGCGAGCCAGTCAACCGCGCGAAGCTAGCAAATTAATTGGGCGATCCACCGTGGATCAATTGCGCAAGCTGCGCGAATTAACGACGCGATCTGTCCGAGAAAAATTATCGCCAGACGCACGGCACAGTTTCGATCCACTTCGGTTCACCGCCGAATAGAAATGAAACGTAACAATAATAAATAAATTCAATCGCAATTGCATTTTAAATCGCGAATTACCGTGCCTCGTCCACCACCGTCCATCTCCCAAGCTCCGTTGTTCCCTGTCCCGCCCACGGAGTTGTGCCTGTGATCCCGATTCCAAGATAACACGCGTACATCCACGCCATCCGAGGCTGATGTAACGATTATGTAAGCCGTGTCGCGACCCACTGACACCCTGCGTCGATTTTTACTTTCGACCGGCTGGCTTGGCCGCGTAGCATCATAGGACGGTTCTGCGAGGCGAAGAAAGTGGCCGGACCTTTCATACTTTCCCCAATATTTTCACTGCTCCGTGGGATTCCGCGGCGCGCACATTCCTGTCCCGGCGCGCAGACAGTAAAATCGTTCCGCGGAGAAACCTTCCTGTAAATGCTTGTAAGGTTCGGTACGCGCGTGCCCGCTCCGACAAGGGCCCCCTCAAAGACAAAGGAAGCCTGGGGATCAAACCCTAACAGGGCCGAAACCACCGTGACGAGGATGACCTTAATGGACGCCTCGAACGAGGATGCAACGACGCAACGACGCAACAAGAAGCGATCCCCGTGCGTTAACCCGGCGCAGAACCGATGCGAACAGATAGGAACAACGTCCCGTGGAGCGTCATCATCATTATCGTCCACTCAACTTTTAGCGTCCGCGTAAGACAGAAGGCCGGAGCTTTCACCTTACGATCCGTCCCCGTTTCTAGTTTCTCCCCGGCTTGGAGAACGTCAAGGTCGTTACGAGGATGTTGCCCGACCTCCGCGTCATTCCGGATGGAATATGCATGGTGACCCCCCCCCGCTACCGACCAATCGCCAACTTACAGCTGACCGATGTGTAAATATTTGAACGACCGGCGAAGCCAGTCGAACGGGCACACGTCGCTTTCTATGTGTTATGCATGCATACGCGTGCACTTAAGTACGTATGTACGTTATTAATATAAGCGTTTCGTTATTGCTGGACAGAGAAATTCCGCCGCGGATGAATCAGACGGGGCCGGTTTTATTTAGTACGTTTACTGGCGAGTTAAGTCATCGGCGCGAACTTACGCGGTACGGCCGACCAAGTGGAAACCGAGAGATTTTGATTGATCAATAGAACGTGCAAGATTCGAGATTGTTGAGGTTTTAAAATTGGCTGGCGCGAAAGAAGAAGTAACGGCCGTGCCCGGTGGAAATCGTGCGGGAAATTCTTTACAAACATCGGATGGGATGCAGACGCTTCGCCCATGATTTATTTCCCTTAAAAGTTATTTATTAACTTTATTTTAGAGAATACTCCAGAGATCTTGTCAAGCCTCCTACCTTCCTCCCAGTTTCTTTAACACTGATTACCCTAGCCACTCGCTTGTCCAGGTAATCCAAGATTTTCCAGTTTATATTCATAGCTGCCTGATAGTTAACGCTCCCTAAAGGCTGGCACACGCCTTGCGAGCGAGCACACACGCGGATGAATAAAACAGAACGAACAAATGAACCATATCAATGAATGAACAACGATCTTTGTAACAATGAGCAAGCAATTCGCGGCGAAATTGGGAAAATCTGATTGCGATAAATGAGAAAGTACAGCAAATTTCCCGCAGTTTCCGAGATAAGATCAGCAAGTTTTCAGTAGAAGCTTGGAAGGCATTGCGCTTTCGCAATAACCATTCAACGGCAGCCCTTAAATTCACGAATCACTGCCAGCCGTAGCGTCGAATTTCAGGTACCATATGGCACACACGTGTTGTACCCTGGTCGACCACCGTGTGGATTTTTTTAACCGTAAAACAATCCTCGAACGCGGGTATACGTAAACCAAGTCCTCGCTGTGTTTACAAATTCCTGGTAACACCGGAGAACCCGAAATACTTGGGGATATTCTCAACGTTACGCCTCGGAGGCAATTGTTCGAAAAAAAAGGGACGAAGCATTGGGTGGAATATCGTTCTTTCCATTTAGGATAAATTATGTAAAAAGAAAGGGGGGAAGACAGTCCTGCGCCACTGTTTTAATAATCGCACTGCGTAAATAGATCAACGAACGAACGTGTCCCTATCGATTGTTACACTTCTCATTTCCCCGGAATTTCTCGACAGTAATACCTCGGGTCAGGCTAACTTATTCGCGTTGCCTGTACGAGGGTCATTACCTTCCCCAAATCGTGATCATTCCGGGTGTATTTGCGAGTAAAAGTTACTGGAATTCCAGCCATTAAATACTCCCTTCCCAGTGCGATACAAATCACTGTTAGACAACACGAATAAAGCCAGAATACAATGGAGGAGGTAAAAGTGTGTGATGTAACCGAACTCTTGGCAGACGGAAATAATGACTTCTTTTCTTTTAATTTATTTTCGAACTCGCACCAACGTCGAGGAATGTTGCATTAAAATTGCCAAGCTGTTACTCTGTCGATATATACACATTTGTAAGGGAACGAAATTTTGAACTGTTTACAGGCGCCATTGTACGGCGACCCAGATTCGAAATTGGCGACCTTTACTTTCAATTTTATGCACCGTATCGCGGTGCACCTTGGATCGATGTCACACTTGATCGAGAATGAAACGATTCTCCGTGGCGCGATAAACAAATAGAGCTCTCGAAATGTTTCAATTTTACGGGGGACAAAATACGGAAAGTCAATTATTTTCTGCCATTTCAGGGAACGAATATTAATATCCTGAATTACTTGGCCATCTGGCGGCGTGCTGGGCAACTATCGAATGCCGCCTTTTTTTCTCATTCTTGTCACGTAAAGCTTTTCCGCTCGAAGGAATCGCGCGCGCAGGATCTCATTGTTATTTAACGCTGAGAAACGATAAAGGGAATCATGCGAATATTTACCAGTTACCCGAAAGCTGCGACTTCGACGGCATTCAGCATTGCGGTGGACTCTTAACCTCAGTCGCCGATTCGAAACACACACGGACCAACCGTCGCATACGTTTTCTTTGTTTCGCGCGGTTCAAAACGATCTCGATCTACGTATGTATATACTTTGAGCGCGACCGACCGAACCATTATTCGCTCATTCTATTTCCTGTTCACCGTCTGACACAGTGGCACGAATTTCACGATACACACATGCACGATAGATTTTCCGTCGCATTGCGAACCGCGATTAGCCGTCACGGCGTCTTTCGCTTTTTATACGTTTGGACCGCGGCCAAAAGGTGTAGACGTGCAATTAAATTTCGAACGAGTTCTCCGTCACCAAGTAATCGGTGAGGATAAGAAAAGAACGGGGATAAGTCGTCTGGATTCTTAGTTTGTCGCGCTGAACTACGCGTACACCACCGCACCGACGAACTATCGAACTGCAACTGGCGCCCAAATTGTATCGAATTGGACGCGGGTCGAATTTTGAAAGTGACATGGCGCGCAATCGATACATCTCGATTTGATTGTACATATCGATCGCCGTACGCTTTATACTATGCCGAATATTTCTTTATGTGATGCTTTTGCTGAAATGATTCTTTTATAACAACTTTTGGGGGACACGAGTGGTATGTTAAATACTGTATATTTAAATCGATTTCACGTGTTACGATTTTAATTACACGATTGGTATGTGCTCCGATTTAAAAAAAAGCCCCTCGGGAAACATGATTCTGCGAGACAGATATTTTCCTTTAATAATATTCTTTTATCGTCAAAAACGGGCGAGGTATTCAGGGCGATCAAATTATGTTGTCCACCCTGTATACACGCCTGACTATAAAATCTCGTAATATTACGAGTATTTCACCCCATTTGCGGGTTAGACAGATAAATTGTCCCTGCTAATCGGCTTCAAAGGGTTCGTCACCTGCCTCGTGCATCAATGAAAGAGGCAGACACACATAATACAGTTTGGAGTCATAGAACCCTTTCTCTGTTTACTCCAATAAGACCCTCCTACTCCTAGCTGCCAAATTTTTCCCAGCAGCTCGCCGCGTAATTAAATTCGCGTAAAAGGGACGCGCGACCAGTCAGCCAGTAAACATATATCCTCCCTCTATGTGCACGCGCATATGTAGGCCGCTGTGCTGGCGAATGCGTAATTTAGCACCCTTATACCAACCGGCATAAACAAAGCCCCCAACGATTCTCATTGAAAAAGGAAGGATATGAAAAAAAAAAAGTAAGGAAAAAAGTGGTCAGACCAGTATCCGTGCACTGGCGCTGCGCAAAATTCCGGTCGGTATGCAGGAAAAAAAATGGGAAAAAGGAAGAAAAAAGAAACTAACTCACCGTAGTTCCCCTCAGCGTGTCATCTCCTTGGCCGAGGATCTCGCAGAAATGTCCCACACGACTCTTCGACCCAGTCAGTCGACGCAGCCGAGCCTTCTCTATTCGCCCACACCGCGAACTATCCCGTTCACGTACAGTCACAAAATGCACAGGGCAACGTGCATCGTGTTGCACGCCCGTGTTCCACGTATTCTCCACCGGCAGACGTTTACCACCCGCGTAACGTAACTCGCGTGTATTCACGACCAGTCGATTGTCCGCCTCGCTAATCACGAGGAGGTCCCACCACTTTGGGAATATACCCCGCGATGCTGCAGAGTGCTCAGATCGCCGCGCGAGGGTGAGACACGGAAGCATATAGAGACGGACAGTTACGAACGGTCGTACGCGTATGCCTTGCGACCCGCTGGTTAAATGATGCGACTCCAAAATACAAACCGAGACAGTAATATCGGGGCTCGAAGAGAAAGGGACTAGAGAGCCTGGCGTGCTACGAAATGCCTCCCCCTAACGGCGAGAACCACACTGCTCGAGCAACAGCATCCGACTGTTACGCTGAGTCCGTCAACATTATAGAAGATGCGGCTACAGCGACCTGTGGCGACGCCTGGCCGTGACTTGGCCAACTGTTTGTCGATAAAGAAGATTCTGACTTAATTCGCTCTACGGTCCATTCAAATCTCGGCCGGGAACTTGTTTCGCGCGAGACTCATTTATATGCAATCTAAATCCTTTGCTAACGCGGCTAGAGATGATATTTTGAGGAATTTTCAAGCAGCTGGAATCCTGTCGAGATACAAAGCGTTCGATCTATTTGTTTCACAGACTTTTGTAGATGCGTGTGTTTCGTTTGAATTTCTCCACGCCACAAGTCACGAATGTTATTAATGCACGCTCGTTATCGAGCCTCGATAAGGAACGTTTATCGCTTCCGCAATTCATTTTTTACAATTCTATTCATGGCATTCATGCCGCGCGAGACGAATCATTGACCAATTTCTTTCGCTATATGCGCTGCTTTCTCTCCGACTGCAACCTAGGATAGAAAATCATAGCGACACCGTGGAATCGCGATTTCAAGCTCCAACGTACCCCTATCTTATCCCCGCGTACGTGAGCGACTCGTAAATAAATCAAATCGCCCCGTGAGCACACCCCAAACGATACATGAAGCAAGATATGCGTAACGACAAAGATACATTTTTTTCTCCAATGACACGCTACCCTGCTGCTGTCACGAATCTCGATCTCGACCGTATGAATCATCTGCACGGTATTCTCGTAACGTGAATACAACAACGTTAACGATTGCCATTGTCCAAGTGGTTCTATCCGGCCTTGCGTGCCGTTCAATCGCACATACGTGATGGTATGGACTTCTACACTTGCACGCCTGAACGTGGGTTACGTGGCTGACATAGCCGCAATACGGGTCCCTCTACGTCAGTTTGGCCACGATGAATCCTAAACGCTGGTCGTACCTCTCCCGTTGCTACTGGAAAATGGTTATTTGAAAATGTGAGGCCTTTGATAGCCGCGTCGCTTACACCTGGAGGTCGCCGAATGCAGCGAACTGTTCGATCCTGAGGTGAGACAGGTTGTGCGTTTCGTAACCATCGTTCCTCGCGTCTATATCGTTCTCTGCCATGCGGTCAATCATTCAGACGTCGGATCACCTTTTCTTCTAACTCGATCGTCTGGTTTGGATCAGATCGCACGCAAGTTATCGCGGTATACGTGTATATACTGTGCATATATATATTATACCGATGCAATGAACTCTCTTTACTTCGAATTAAGATACACTTGTCGTTTCTAACGATTCGTGAGGTGCCCGATCGTGCTTGCGACGTCGACGATGCTGCACATCATATTTGGTAACGTTCCACGGCGATATTCATTATTTCATCTTCCGTTTGAGATTTCAGCGGTGTGGCTGTATTAGCGCTTATATTTAACGCGGGCAATCGCGACAAATTTAGAGCACGTGGGAGTTCTGATAAATGTTCACCGTATCAGGCGCGACCAATGGTGCGACACAGCCTAACGAACCTTTTGTAACACCGTAGGTCCAAGGATGTCCAAACGGCTCAGCTTCTACGGTCTCGTAGGCCTGGCTTCCCTATGCATCTTCTTCTTAGCGTTTAACCAACGCTACAGCGGCTATCTCGAGCGTCGACTGCAGCCGGTGATATCGGTCAGTAAAAAATTGGAGGCGGGGATTCCTCTAAATTGAGTCACGCCAAACACGCTCTTTCTGACGGTAAAGTCTGAACTTTTGCACCTTAACTTTTGTCCCACTTGTACACTAACAGCGAACCGCCCGAGCCACGAGAACATTCGTCGGCTCTCTTTCTCCCTGTTTCCGCCCGTGCGCTCCTTCTCCTCACTTTATTCTCGAGCTGGGTTAAAGAACTGAACGTACCATTCGAAACGTCCCGCTTGGGATGGAAGAAATAACTGGGGTAATTTAATATTAACATTGCGCCAGGAGATTAACAAGGGAATACTGTAAATAGTTTCGACGCCTCCCCTTGGAGGATACATTTGTGAAACGTTGCCGTCGACAAACTGTATAGAATACGGCAGCAAAGCTTTGTACTCTCTGTTCCTTCAATTTCTTACTCTGCACGACTTCATTCGCATCGCTGCGTACACAAAACACCGCATTCAGTACCTACGTTAGCGAAAGAGGGAGAAAGATATTGTCCTGGTTACATCGGCAGCATTGTCGTGTTCACAATGTGTTGCGCACTACGAGACCGCTAAAGCATCGATATTTTCTTCAATATAGGATGTGGAAATAAGGCCACGAATCAGCAAAATTCAGGATCCAGTGACGGTAAGCGAACATGCATGTGCACATTTGGCTTTGCGTACTTGTTTAAGAACCGATTTCTCGCCCTTGCAAATTAACAAGGATACCTTGAACGACAGCTTCATTCGGTAGCTTCTTTATTTTCTTTTTTTTCTCCCTCCATGCGAATAGACACACTGCGTTTAACATGATAAAAGCATTACATACGAATCTATCCTATTGTGTAGGTAAGTAAATGTTTGCCTCACCGTTAGCAACGCATTTTTTTTCTTACACCAGTGGAAATTCTGTGGCACGTCTGCTTTTTTTGCATCGCGCACGAATCGTTTATATTTGCCATCGAATTTTACATGCTAGCCGCTTGTGTGTCGCAGACGTATTTCCGAGGGTCCACGGAAAATGTCACGCTGTCCGAGATACAGGAGGTCGTCGACCAGCAGAGGAGATGGATCGAGAGGGAAATGGAGGGCTACGAGTACCCTAATGGAAAGTACGATGTTAACGTCAGGTACGCCAGTCTCCGTTCTACAATGAAACATCTTTGAACTCAACAATTCTATGCTAATTCTTTCTTGCAGCAAATTGGAGGACCTTTTAATGGAGAGGGGCGGAAGACCCATGAGGAGCATCATTCTGACAAGTTGGAGGAGCGGAAGTACATTCCTTGGAGACGTGGTCAACGCGCATCCGGCTAGCTTCTATCACTACGAGCCCCTGCTCGACTTTGGAATTGTACAGATCAGGGGGCCGCCGTTGGCCGACGAAGCCCTGCGAAACCTCGAATCTCTGCTGAGATGCGACTTCGGTGACCTAGGTAAAGATATCACAAAATTATTCGAATGCACCTCGGTGAATGATAAGGA
Source organism: Nomada lathburiana (assembly GCA_963667235.1). Lineage (NCBI taxonomy): Eukaryota > Metazoa > Arthropoda > Insecta > Hymenoptera > Apidae > Nomada > Nomada lathburiana. The sequence goes on along the minus strand of OY763899.1, from coordinate 19,530,395 downwards.
ATCATCGCAGATCGATACCTGGACTACGGTAAAACGCATCCCTGGGTGTTCAATCACAATACTCATTTATGGAAGCAGTGTCAGAATCACAAGAAGATCTGTTGGGATCCACGGTTCGCCTCGAAGTTCTGCCGGCTGTTCCCGTTTCAGTCGATGAAAATCGTTCGTTTAAGACTGCGCGCGGCGGAGAAACTTCTGGAACAGGAAGAGTAAGTCTATATTATAGATTGCCGAATGAATGTAACATTACGTTAACACTTGAAATGACTGTTCGGCCGTTCCAGCTTAGGAATAAGATTAGTTTTATTGATCCGTGATCCGAGGGGAATTTTGCAATCCAGAAAGCACCGAGAATGGTGCCCGAATAAGCCTGATTGCTCTGACCCAGCGTTGGTGTGCGCAGACATGGTTTCCGACTTCAGTACAGCCGTGCGACTGATAAAAAAATACCCTCGTACCTTCAGGTACATACATATATTTCTGCCAATCGATAATATCCACGCCCGAAGTTCTTTTATTAATAAATATTTTTTTCTTACCGTTCCTCTGCGACGTGCAGGGTGGTACGTTACGAAGACTTATCTCTAGACCCGTACAATCACGTGAAAGAGCTGTACAACTTCTACGGCCTGGACTTCCACGTGAATGTGAAAAAGTTTCTGGACACTCACACGAAGAACGACGTCGGCGGCGTGTCCAGCACGTTTCGAAACTCAAAAGTGGCGCCGTTCCATTGGCGCAGCGATCTCGATTTCGAGGAGGTGAACGAGATACAAAGGGTCTGCGCTGCGGCCATGAGATTATGGGGCTACGTTATGGCGTCCAATTCCAGCCATCAGAAGGAGTTCGACCCTCTGACCGAGTACCAATTGCAATTGTGACACGCGGCCTAGCCGCACGACAAACGTCTAGTATCCAAGTGTAATTATCACTGTGTAGGATGGTTATAATTGCTAGCTTATCTGCACAGAGAATTGGGATTATCACAAGTGCCCTCACGTTCACGTTTTGAAAAAGGTGATGCTGTATGCATCCTTGGACAAGTGCTTACGGACTCTTTTCGGGTCGATTCAATCTTGGATCGACGGGGTAACAACTTATCGGACCTTGTCAGACCAATGGTGAACTTGTTCCTTCGAATGAATTTTATTAGAGACACGTAAGTGCTCTTCGGGCTTGTTGCATAAAACGAAGGGAAAATCGGATCAATGTAGGTTCATGAAGCTGGGACAGTTAGGCAGGGGGCAAAAGGGATTCTTTTTATGTATTCGACATTCCACTGTCGCGCTGACATTATTTGAAACGTGAACCATAATTATTCGAGAAGTAATCCAGCGAATGGCGTACATTCGGGGGCGAAAAAATATTCTGATTTGTTGATATTTTAAACAGTGACAACTGATTTTTTTATTCGATATATTCAATGGTTTCGGTGACAATGGAATATCGAATATGTGATGATATCCTGAGATCCTGCCGGTGCAACAAGGAAACATTCATATCAACATTGCGTATATCGAACAAAATGAAACCTTGAACGATAATCTTTTTTAGAATTCAGAATTTAAGCAACGCGGTCTTAGTGTTAATAATTGTAATTGTAACACAGTACGATTTTCCACTGATATACCAAACGAAGACGTTAGATCTCAAGCATCTGCATAGAACGTTATTTTTCACAGAGACTTTTCACTATAAAAGAAAACGAAAGAAAAAAAATTGAAAAAAATCCAGCGCGCAACTTGAAACGCTGTATAGCTTTGAGTTGTTTTTTTTTTATTACCATTTGTTCTTTTACGGAGATCCACGCACGTATACACGTAGAATTGTACGTAATACAGATTTGAAGAAAAGATGGGCAGATTTTTATATTAATTTCGAGTCTTGAATTGCTACTATTTCTATGCTTTTCCTGCTGCAACATTGTTATTGTTTCTCGAGACCTGCGCGATAACTGAGATTACTGCGATCTCGTGGGACAAATTTGTATATATAATTAGCAATGATTAAACATTGGTGCCACCGTTGTTTTGTTATGTCTGAAATGTTTTCATTTCGTGGCAATTATTGTAGGTTTTTGTAAAAAATAGTTTCCACGTGGCCGGCCTCGAAGCCGTAAAATGTGTAATAGAATCGTTTCAATTTGATAGAATGATTTTTATCCGACTCTATTGTATATTATGGTGATCCTGTTACGAGATGTAAATTAATTTGTTGGGCGCAATGTACAATTATTCGCATGGACTTTTCAACAATCCTGTATATTACATTTGTAAACGACGAATGAATTATTTGTTGCTCAAGCAATCAATAGAAGCAATTGCTGGTTACCGTTAGTTAAGTACAAGTGCTCAATATTCATAAACAATTAGTTTGTATGCTAATCACAAGCGCAATTGAGATTACCTTTTAGAGAAACCAAATTTTTTGGCGTTTAAGTTTGGTTCGATTATGGATCGGTTGTAGAGCACACAATCCATTTGTCCGATAATGCTCACTTGATCCTGCATCAAAATTATTTTAATAGCGTTTAAACTCGATTTACGATATCATTGAGATTTGTGAGAACTTTTATTTATCAATAAAAAAAACTTATCTAGTCCAAAATGCGTCCGTTTTCTTTCATTATCCTAATAAAATGTGTCGTTAAGTAAGTTGCAACTGCCACATTACCAAAGTTAAGTATTACAACTCTTTATACTTTTTCAATACGAGGGAAAAATAAGAAATTCGGGGTTCTATTTTATGCTTTCGATTTGTTATTTTCATAGATTACAATACGCCGAAAGTTAGCCGAGTTGCAAGTAAATAATACTTGTGGAAACATCAGTTTTTATTTACATGAAGTAGACGTATATCCAGGTATTAAACCCAAGAATCGATCTGAAAAGAAAGAAAAGAGACAAATTAAACTTTGCCCAATCAAAGGGTTTCAAATGCAATCGTACATTCGTTTCAGTAGTTAAAAGTAGTTATCATTTATGCTCAAAGCGTATATTGATTAGCATCATTATAGAAATAAAAACTACAAATGATAAAATCTTTAAATATAGCTATCCGTACCTAATGTTTCCTTTTCTATCAGTCTCTTCATTTAATTATCCTTGCTGTGCAATTTGGTTCGATTGCAAAATACCTATATAAACATAAATCAAGAAAACAAGGATCATTCACCAGAACTGTTGACGCAATAGCTTATCTATAATTGGCAATTAAAACTCAGTGAGGGCAAGTTGCAATCACAATGGTTAATCATATTAGCGTATATATTTTTGTTAACATCATAGTTTTCCATCAAGTATGTTACAACTATTATTCTCAGATGTTACTCACCTCTTTCGACGATTACGAACTTGTATTCGTTGGCTGCACAAATCGTATCGTAAAGCTGCAATAAAATAAAAAGCATTAATTCAGAATGTTGACGGATAATTATTGCAGAACTTGGTTGAAAAATTATTAAGTTAATTCTAATCAGAACAAAAGTGACATCAAAGTTACTCAGACATATGCTTGTCAAGTGAATCATCATATACGAATTATTCTAATCTACAATCGATGTAAATTGTAAATAAAAAAAACCGTACTTACATTTCTTCGATTTGCAGGCCCACTGTGCTCATGGTTTATATCCAATTTTCGTCTACAACAGAATAATTGAAATTCGTCATGAATCAAGCGTAAATGGCTATCCGGAAATTCACGCGATATATTATTAAAAATATATCAGGAAGTTGGTATCACCACGTGTATGCGTAAGACAGGGATAACTTAAATAATTCATCACGAAAATTTGTTCATACGTTGTCCATACTTCGAACTACAAATCATTATAATTACCTTTCCAAATGCTCATGCGCTCTGCTGTTAAATATATCTTTCCGTAATGCATTTTACAAGTTTATTCGTTCTGCAGAAATCGAGTATTCAACCATTCCCGCTATCCGTTCCTGAAATTATACACGTGGAACATTACAACGTATTCCTTTTCTTCTCCTTCTTAAATTAACAAATCGGAAAACAGTGGCAAAGTAAACATATCATTTGAGCGGATAGTAACTTACCCGTATTATCTAAAGAATTTATCGTAGCACACCGCTGCAGCATTCCATCTCCCGCTTTCGTCTAACAAAAGAGGAAGAGAAAAAATATTTAGATATCGAACGATTCAATTACAATATCTAGAAATTTGTACAGCTAGCTTCAGAAAACTGAATCAATCATACGCTCTTCAGGCTGGGGCAGTAATATAACATCATGAGAAATACGAAGTATTTGCGTAAACTATTTTTTTTTTTACACAATTCGTACTATTTTATTCGATCTACCTCCGTAAAATGATGGACGATATACTCACTAGGAAATTCTCAGGCATGCTGGGACGATCTATCGAACGACCAGGTGGCAATCCAAAGCACGTGGTTACATCACGCGTTAACCAGGCACTAAAATAATAGATAAATAATATTCAGATTAACCGAGAAAACTGAACAAGACATAATTAAACGAAAGGATATATTCAGCATTTGTATTTATAGTTTTAATCAACTAGTAAATCATACGAACGAGACTATTTATGTATCATCATGTGAAAACGTATATATCCATGTTTCAATAGAATTAAATCAAGTATTAAATGAAATATATCGACGAACGACACGCTGGGATAGAGAACGTGCAAAAAATGTTATTTCTTTCGTAATTTGTACAGCAATGCACCCGGATGTACACAGATTTCTTATACGGTATAAATTGCACCTACCTTGCAGCCATCTTCGACGAGATTCCAAATGAAAGTGGACGACTCCAACCAGCTTGGTCGGCTTCTCACGAAATCATAACCTTGATTCATCGAAAGCTATAGAGCGCCGTAACGTCGTGTACGAATTGCCCCCTGACGGCACTATATCCAACTGAAACTAAATATCACATTCACGTAGCAATTTTGATTACGTTTAACTGGACCGATTTGTAAAAAAATAGAAACGAAACGAGGATGAATCGTTCTAAAATAAATATCTCTTCCCTCATCCATCAGCGTTCCCCGATCGATATGTAAAAAAACCTTTGATAAAGTTATTCTGTAATTCGTGTACAATGCATCGAAGATAATATAAAAGAATTTCAATTCCACCAAGACGTTGTTTTAATACTCCCACATCTCCCCCTGAATCTATTTATTCATCTAACTCTTCGTTCGGTCCCCGTCCATTATCTACGAATGGACCGCAAAACGCAGCTTTTCGAACGGCACAAGTTTCGTCTGCATATTCTGATACGCAAATTATGTTGACATGATGCAAGACCACCGGCCGAGGATTGATTCGCAACACTAGGGTGGCAATTTTCCGATTACAAAACGATTCCCGAAATGGACGGTCTGTCGGAGGACGATAGTTCCGATAGCAGCAGCGAGTACCTGGTGGATCCGGATAAAATCAACTTCAATTCCAGCTTCTTCGCGGAGAAGACGGCGAAAGTCGATACGGTATCGAACGGAAGCGACACAGAGGAGGAAGGCAGCGACGACGAGGACCAGGACGATGCAAGTCAACCAGTTAATATCGAGCTCTTTACTCAGGTGTTGAAGAATTTGGAGAACTCCGAGAAATTGCATATCGACGATGCGAGTGTCTGCAACGACCTGTCCGCGTCCGACTGTTCCATATCGGAGAAGGGAAAGGTGAGGGATGAGAGGACGAGGCAGGAAATAGATACTACAGCTTCTTCCGTAGAGATAGACGAACTTCTGTTGAGAGGGGAGACCGATATATCTTCGCCCGTTAAGAAAGCCTCACTGCGCACCGTCGTGAAGAGCGAGGACGATGCAGGGGGCTCCGGAGAGTACACCATTCCGAAGGAAGGCGTCAAGATTGTACTGCCCGGGACCGGCGTGTTGTTGAAGAGAAAGAGGCGGGGAGGGCCGGACCTGAAGGCGATACTAAGGAAGCGATTGAGAGCCAGCCAGATACTGGTGGAGAAAGTGGGACTGCTCTGTTGGCTGGCGTACGGGTTCCATTTGAATCGCCAGATTAATCAGCCGGAGATAATGGCCGGATTGTTGTCGCTGGTCTCGACTTGCAATTATCCGAAGGACCGGATCGATCTGAGCTATTTGGAACGGTTCACCAAATGGTTCAGGCAGATATTCGTGTTTGAGAATGCGGAAGGCGACGGTGGTAGAAAGCTAGATAACGATACGCTGCTGAATGTATTGAGAGACAAGAAAGTTGTCGATTACAAGGAGTTGGTACTATTGTACGTGGCTGCATTGAGAGCTTTGGGTTTAAACTGCAGGCTGGTCATATCTCTTTGCCCTCCGCATAGAATATACAGCGACAGTCCATTGTTTAAAGTTGATTCAAAGGGGCAGGAATCTAAGCCAAAGGCTGGTGCGGTAAAGAGGGAGATCTCGAAGGGAAATAAAGACGATAAGACGGCTGGTAAATCGGCCACGGTGGAAAATAGTACAGAGGCAAAGAAAACTGCTAACGCAGAGGCCAAGAAGAGGGCAGCTGAGATATTGCGTGCTAATACAGGGAGTAATACGAAGAGGAGCAAAACCGAGGAGAGGAAGGATGATACTAAAGTAGCAGACTCTGAGAAAAGTGGGCCTAACTTGAGACAATTGAGGTCTCGCAGAGTTAATGTAAATACTGGAGAAGGTAACGCAACGAAATCCAAAGACTTGTCTGCAGTTGTTGACGGTAAGAAGTCGAAATATTACGTGGAAGAAGAATCTTCAGATTCTGAGGCTGAATTCCAAAGCAAGCCGAAACGTGCAACGAAGAAGAATGCGAATACAGACAAAGAAGAAGCTCCGCAAACTTCCAAGAGTACTAGAAAAAATACTAGGAAATTAATATCGTCGGACAGTGATGCAGAAGGAACGGGGAAGGAGAGAAAAACCCAGGAACTTTGGGCTGAAATATATTTAGAATCAGAGGAGAGTTGGATCTGCGCAAGCGTAATGGAGGAGAAAATCCACTGCTCGACGGAACTGTATGTGAGTGGTTTGCAAATGAATTTATCCTGCACTCCAAAACGTACCGTTTATCTGCGGGGTAATGATGATCGTTCTTTGTTACAGAAAAAAGCAAGGAAGCCAGTGTTGTACGTAGTAGCTTGGAATTCTGTGGGTACAATAAAGGATGTGACCAGGAGGTACTGCCCGCAGTGGCTCACGGTCACTCGTAAGCAACGGGTCGATGAGAAATGGTGGCTGGAAAGTCTGTCCTATTGGAAGGAGAAAGATTCCACTATATCCAAAGCAGAAGACGAAATGCTGTTGCAGAGGTATTTTATTTACATTATCTCTTGTGTATCCTTCATTTTTATGTTGTATGTATATCGCAGGGAACTGGAACAGCCATTGCCCAAAACGATCGGAGAGTGCAAGAGCCATCCATTGTACGTGATTGCAAGACATCTGCTGAAATTCGAGGGACTGTACCCACCGGATTGCCTGCCTTTGGGACACACTTCTACGGGCGATGCAATTTATTCCCGTCATTGTGTACATACTCTGTGCTCGAGAGAGACGTGGCTGAAGAAGGCCAGAGTCGTAAAACCCCAACAAGAGCCTTACAAAATAGTAAAGGCTCGTCCAAAATACGATAAGGTATATACTATAACATATGTATATTAGACTACTATGTTCCTTAAATCGAACGAATTGCAACAGCTGTCTGGAATGAAAATCAAAGACTCAGCCTTGGAATTGTTTGGCGAATGGCAAACTATGGAATACGAGCCACCGGTAGCAAAGGACGGTATAGTTCCCCGCAACGAGTACGGAAACGTAGATTTGTTTAAGCAGTGCATGCTGCCAAAGGGCACCGTTCATATAAATCGTAAGTTCTTGAAAAATTAATCGAATAGTTTAATCAGTAACAGAGAAGAGAAATTAGAGCGTGTTGTGGTGCACAGTTCCAGGATTGAATCGGATCGCTCGAAAGCTGAACATCGATTGTGCGCCAGCCGTGGTGGGATTTAATTTTGGATGCATGGGGGCCGTGCCTGCCCTGGAGGGATCCGTGGTTTGTTCTGAATTTGAGGACACATTGAGAGAGGCTTGGGAAGCTGAACAGGCCGAGGCAGAGAAAAGGGCCAGAGAGAAACAGGAGAAACGGGTTTATGGTAACTGGAAGAGATTGATTCAGGGGTTGAAAATCAGAGAACGATTGGCGATAAAATACGAGTTCTCGAAAGAAACAAAGTCTGCGGTGAACAAGCGGGCTAAGCAGAAGAAAACAGATGCGAAGAAGACTAAAGTTTCTTAAATAATTGTTTGCAGAAATCATTTTTGATAATGATATACAATCGGTTGAACATTAATTAATATAATTGTAATTCTACTATCGAATATAAGAGACCTGTTGGAATTTGTAGAACATTGCGGGGCAATTTGGATTTATTTCAGTATTGTGCAGAGTCATACAACTTTTCGGTTATGGTAAACTATAAAAGTTGTACGATATTGTGATATGTATAGCGTATAGTGAGTAGTTTATTGTATTTCTTATTTTTCTGAAATTTTTGTACTTTGCTTTTTTGATAGTTATTGAATTTATATACATTTCATATTGGTTGCATTTGTTTTGAATATCTTACTAAATAGTGGTTTGCGTCTTTAAAAATTGGTATTAATTGTTTCCGAATGTTATATTTATTATGGATAATTATTTATCGAGATATCCCTGTGTACTGTACATAAATGTAATAATTTTCGTAAAATTATACGAGCAATAAATTGATATATATATTTGTAAGTGCTTTGTTTATGTCTACCTTGAATTTATTATATCTATAATATTATACGTGGAATTTGTCGGTAACATCCTTTTATTTTTAATTAGTTTTTCCAATAGAGCGCGAGATAAATGAATTTGTTTAAAGAAATTATAAACAAATACAATTACTGCCACTTCCTCGATAGGTACATCAATGACCAGAGGACATAAATTAAAGCCAGAGGCATAGGCTACCATCTCCAATAGGTGTGAAGATTATTCCATGGGCAGTTCATTTGTTATAAGCAATTAAACAATTAAAATTGTTATTACGGCGAACTGGATACAGTCACAGCAACGGGGTATTTTTTCTCGCGTAGCTTATTTGTTTCCCTTTCATTTGACACTAAATTTATTCAAAAACAACCTCCAGGAGCCGAGAAAACAATTTTTTAAGATTTTGTCGGTAACGACATGTCGATAACCGGATATGTGGCGCCATCTCGCGTTTGCGGCCTTTTTCGCAGTTTCGCGCACCGCCAAAACCGAAATCTTGGATTACATCGTTAATTTAAACAATTGCGTTTTTCTCGGCTTCTAGTGGGTATTTCTTAACCGGACTTGTCTTAAATTAAAGCTACGGACCATAGCTATATTCTCCAACAGTTGCAACAATATGGCACTTGCGGTTTAAAAGTTATTAACAATTGAAAAATCGGCAAAAATGCACTCCGGGTTACTGCAATTATCTCGGCTCTTAGTTGTTATTTTTGACTCTGCGGGATCCTAAATGAAAGAGAAGAGAATCAGCTACACAGAAAAAAATATCCCGCAGTTGTAACTATATGCAGTTTGCGGTAATAACAATTTCAATTGTTGAATTGTTTGTAAGAAATGAACTGCACATGGAATAATGTTCACACCTAGTGGACATGATAGCTTATACATATAGCTTCAATTTAAGTCGTCTAATCATTGATGTAGCTCGCCTGGAAGTCGAAATAATGACATTTGTTTATAATTTCTTTAAACAAATTCAATTATCTCGGCTTCTGCTGGGCCGATTTTAATCTACGATCGCTCAAAGTGATGCTCTCGGTTCAAGGAACAATCTGATTCACCATTAGATCGGCCCTCGTGTACAGCTTTGGTGCAATTCTCAAACGAATTGTTAAATGGTTTATAAAAAATAAACAGCGCATGCAGCAGTTGTAAATCGTCTATTGTCGTGTAACAGCATCCTTTACCTTCATTTTGAGCACTCGATCATTGACCTAGCGCCTCCAGAAGCCGAGATAATTGCAGTGACCCTGAGTGCATTTTTGCCGATTTTTCAATTGTTAATAACTTTTAAACCGCAAGTGCCATATTTTTGCAGCTGTGCGAGAATATAGCTATGGTCCGTGGCTTTAATTTAAGACAAGCCCGGTTAAGAAAGACCCACTAGAAGCCGAGAAAAACGCTATTGTTTAAATTAACGATGTAATCCAGGATTTCGGTTTCGGCGGTGCGCGAAACTGCGAAAAAGGCCGCAAACGCGAGATGGCGCCACATGTCCGGTTATCGACATGTTACCGACAAAATTTTTAAAAATTGTTACCTCGGCTCCTGGTGGTTATTTTTTAATAAATAGGGTGTCAAATGAAAGGGGAACGAATAAGCTACACAGAAAAAAATATCAGCAATTGATTGCGTCCTGTATGTCCGGCAATTTGGGCTGAAAAATTACATTGGCTGATTTGTCCAATTCTATATATCGTCGGTGAACTGGTATAAAAATAAATATTCTCTTTTACGTATAAAATGAATTCCTAGGACGTAAAAATAGTTTAAATTATGTTTGGCAATGCTAGATTGTTTATAATATCGCAATGGAATGGGAGAAAAGCTATTTTTATCTTTAAACTAGTTTTGAGTGTAGATATGGCAGATGCATGAGTAGTTTGAAGTACTTGTGTACAGATGGCGGAACTATGAATGAAAATAATTTATAATTTTTTCTTTTTATAAATTTTATTTATCAAAAAGTATACGTGGGTGTCTCATTTATACTAATGGAACTGCTTCACTTATTGCAATTTACATAATTAATTCATTGTTTGACGTACACAGGATTTCACGTTACACAACATGAAGAACAGGTGTTTACTAACAGCAGTGTTTACTAACAGAAAGTTGCATCGTTCGCAGTACAATTTTTTCTAGGAAAGTTATCTACAATTTATTAATATAAAATGGATCAAGAATATTTCTCTACTCTATACAACTGGTAAATATATTTATTCGCGACTACACCATTATCCCCATAAAGTACGAAGGTTAAAATTTATTTTGCCTTCATTTTCGTGTCGCATTTCATGTATTACCCAATTAAGCGTATTTATTTTAATTAGACTAAATAATTATACGAAGCAATTAAAACATTACAACTTTCATTCATGTTTCAAGGTTCGAGAAGTGCGGAATAATATCGAACATACGAACGCATCTACGTGAAAATCTGATACACGCATTAAAAACCAAGGATATGGTATTGAAAAACGACGGTCCTAAATGTGCGAAGCAGTACGTTTACGATCTATTAATAGCAGAGTATTTGTTCAACCATAACTATGCCTACACATTATCTGTGTTCGCCAGCGAGGCACCACTGTTAATCAATTTTCCCAACAAGACAGTGCAAAGGTCCGACAGCAATGAGCGGGGCAACAATAATGGAAAGCTAGAAAGCGATTATGTGTCGCACGCCCTGGAAACTTTAGGTATCAATCCCCGAGATGCCAAAGGCCAGTACGTTGTGTCGCTGTACGTTGAAAGCGATATGCCGCTACTTTTATGCATACTAAAATGCATAACAATGTTCTCGTACAATTTGCGCGACGACGTGCCGATAAACGAGAAAGTGTCCCTGTGCAATGAATCCACGCAAACCGACTTCTCCTGGCAATCGTACAATGTACAGGTGGAAAAGCTGACCACGCTGAAGAGGAAAGTAACGGCGCACAAGAGGACGGTCGATAATAATTTGCGGGAGAGGGAGACAATGTTAAAGGAACAGGCGGTGCTGGTCGAGCGGCAATTGGAAACATTAAACGCAAAGCTACATCAGGCGGAGGTGATGATATATTTAATGCCAAGTACAGAAACCCTAGTATTGCTTCGTTAACAGAATGTTTCGATCTTTTCAGAACGTCATGCATAATATGAGCTTAAAGGAGAAGCAACTGAGGGAAGAGAAAGAGGGCAGCGAGCAGGAAATTCTACGGAAGCAATTGGAATTGACCGTGAAGGAAAGATTATTAGCGCGAGAGGCGGATAGACTGCAGCGGGAGAAAGATAACTGTAAAATGCTCGAAGAAAATTTGACGAAAATGCGCAAGCAAAAGGGTGTACAGGTGGGGCTACCTGCCGAAACGTCTAGTCAATCTTTGCGAAATATGGAGGTCCAAACGGACTTCGTGAACGATATTCTACAGAAAGAGCAGATCGATGTTCTCACTAAAGAAAAGGAAGAATTAAATGCTCTTATACAGGAGCAACAATTGAGAATAGAACAGATAACGCAACGTGCTGTACAATTGTCCCGACAAGTGGAAGGTATACGATCGTTAAGACCCGTTAACGTGGATGGTCGGACGCAAACGGTTAATGGGAATACAATAATCAGTGAAAGCAGTTCGACGGAGGACATTCTTCAAGATGCAAAGCTAAGGCTGAAGCGTTTGGAGGAGGAAAGTCTGAAGGCGGATCAGTATTACTACAACTTCATCAATAATTCTCCATGATCTTCGCAGTAATTTAGTAGAAGTAAAATCATATTTATTCGAAAAATGTGTATAAATATAAACTTTACAAGTACAATTGTTATTTATATCGATTTGTTTTTGTTCTTTTTTTTCGTACGTATAAAAACGGTAATTTTTAGATGGAATTGAAGATATTTATTTGTAATTAATAATACATGTGCTGCATCGTCGTTTCGTTTTCTATTAAGATCGCTAATTCCCTATTGTAAGTATAATTATAAAACTGTAATCGTATGTACAAATGTAAAACTGAATTGAACGTGTAGCCAAAGATCTTTTGTTACCTAGTCTTTATTTTATAAAACTGGACGTTAATATAATATACAAATTAATCGCTATTTTTTTTCTTTATTATTTGAATTCTACCTTAATTACATGCAACACCAAACGTAGTATATAAAATGTTAAGTCAAATTCTTTCCATTGTTGTACATCATCTTCGTTTGGGATCCGAACTCCTCCTGGTACTCAGAATTAAGGAATATACATATGTATATATAAATGTATTTGTCGTGCAAAGTGAAAATAATAATAAAAAAAAAAGAAAAAAGAGAAGTGTGGTATTTTTGTTTAATTAGCATTTAAAAAAGGATATTGTTTATCCCGACTTTCGCGTCCTTCCCGTTCATGAGTACGTTCCTTTGTGTAAGGTGACTTTTCCTGAAAATACATTTTCATATGAATCTTCTGAATGCCGTGTTTTCCTGCAATTGGCGTTTGGGTACTTGATAGTATCACCTAGTTTTTCTGGTCTTTGCTATTGTCTCCCATTTCGTCTTTTCAATGTACTCGAAGCGGACGTCTTTATCAACTAAGGGGTACCAAGGAATAGTGTTAGAAAAATGATTAAAAAGTTAATTTATGGGCTTGATGTTGGAATAAAATAGAAAATTGTGATGTCACGGGATATATATATATATATATATATATAAAAAAAAAGAAAAAGAAAGAAGAACGGTGAGATACGTTTCTTTTTTCTGTCGTCAAACAGGAGCCTGCACACGAATTCTCGAAGATCTCTAATGAATGTTTACATTGCGATATCTCTTTTCATACATGGAAAAGACAATTAACGACCTACACGCGACGCTAATCGATTTATTCGTACGACGATTAAAATAGCGACCATTTGCCAAATACGGTGAACACGGGTAAAAATATCTTCGCTACATGAATAGTGAAGAGTATCAATTCAGAGCCACCAACCTTGTTGTAATGATGCTTTTCCCTGTGCTCGGGAATATCGCCGTTTTGATGCGCTCCTTTCGCTGAAAGTGAATTCTCCGTTAATTGCGCCCCGCGGAAAAAGTGTCCAATATACTGTTCATTCGAGAAAAGAGATGATCCATACCTTTCTCGTCGTCTTTTCTCCTTTTTTGGTCGGTCGTGACGGCTGACTCGTCCGCCCTATCCTGCTTCAAACACGCGAGAAATTGGCACGTGTATTAAATTTCGCACGCAAACAGTAAAGAAAAATAATTGTTTTCTAATCAATTTCAGGGCACACAGGGCTTACCCTTTTCCGTGCGAATTTCTTTTCCCTACGCAGTTCCTTCTGTTCGTCCCTTATTTTCCCCTTACTCGAGCGTTCCTTTTTATCCAGGCTACCCTCCGTGCGTCTGGCCTCCTATTTTATCGTTAAAAATTCGTATTATAGGTACGTAAAGTTAATTTGCCCGCAGGACGAAGATTAAGAGTTCCCCACCTTTTGTACACTTTCGACTTTTCTCCTTTTGGCATCTGAAACGGTAGGCAATTAGTCTCATTCACGACGTAACGTCTATATATACTAAGCGCATGCATGTTTTCGTTCAAGTATTGTTCAAGTCTGTTCTGTTTCTTTCAACGCAAACCTCTGTCCGATCCATCTTGCGTTGGTCCAGAGCTAGCACTACTATTTGACACGCTAGAAAGATCACGATCTAAATTATCTACACCGCTGCTATAATAATGTTCTTCCTGAAACGAATCATTCGTAATTAATCGTACAAATTCATTCGTGAAACAGCGTGCAACGATTTGCGTACGAAAATTAAACAATTACTTTGTAGTATTTCCGATCTTTCTTATCCATCGCGTCCTCTTCTTTAATTTCGTCCTTTTTCAAATGCTTGTCCTTCCCCTCCGAGCCCTCCTTGTTCTCATCCTTTTTCCTGATTTTCTCCGAGCTGTCGCTGCAACGATTGTACGCAAAAATTATCGCTGAAAATTCTGACCACAAGTTGCATAAATATACAACAATTTCGCCCGTAGACTCACTGGTGCAGTTGACTCGATGCACTTCGTTTCTCTCGCTGGTCTTTACTTTCCTTCTCTATCCTGGTGTCGCCGTTCGTGATTTCTTTGCCGGACATTCCGTCGCCGACCTTTTCCGACGAGTCGTTGCTCGGGTTGTCCTGCGTTTTTCCAGCCTATTTTTCCCCAGAACGGTTTAATGTTAATTACAGAGTCTATTTATCGGACGAATGATCACCGACCTTGTCGCCCACGTGATGGAAGTCCGCCTCGCGAATCATGCTTGGCGTTTTGGCCTTCAACTGGCCGCTGTAAGACGTGGCCAGGACGTGCAGATCTTGACGCTGACCGCGTTCCTCTTCCCTGACCTTCTCCACTTTGCGCTCGAGTATCTGCGACAGCTTAGCCAGGACCGGGAAATGCGGCAATATTTTGATTAATATTATTAAGGAATTTCTTATTTGTACATAGTCCTTGGAATCCAGACAAACTACGATCGCCTGGAAAAAAAAAAAATAGAATTCATGACACGTCGGGCAACTTCATCACGGAATTGTCCAGCAACGAAACGAACCTTGGTGATCTTGTAGTGCCACTTGTGGCACACGTGTCTGTAATTCTCGAAGCCCACCATGTCGTTCGCCTCGGAGAATTGATTGCTGACGCGGAATTTCGTCACGAATCCCGGATAATTGCTGCACTCCTTGTCGAATATCGCCTTCTCGGAGTGCCACCTCATCACAGTCTCGAGCATGGCGCACAGGAATCTACCGTACCGATTCGCCTCGTTCTCGGTGCACGAGGTAACCGAATACGTTATATCACAGAACAGCTGTGTGAACGAACATGAAATTTCCATGAATGATACAGCGGATTTCTAATCTACAACTATTTCCGCGCAAATAACAAATCCTTCTCACCCTGTCGTAGCAAAGGAGCGTTGAAAAATTCGCAGTCTTCAAAGAGTGTATAGTGTGAACGAACTTGGCGCAGTACATGGCGTCGACGGTGGTGAACGTGCATCGCGGGAACAAGCATAGCTGCAAGAACTGCGTTATCGTTTCGTTTTTCGCCGATTTCGCGCTTCGCGACAGAAACCACGTGTCCTTCTCCTGCCTGCGGAAACATTGCGCCGATATTAAAGAAAAATCGCCACGCCTCGAACGATACTTTTGTCAATTGCGATTGATATCGTGCCTGAGATACGCGAAAACTTTCTCGACGTGCTCCTCCTGCTTCCTCCTTTCGTCTTGCAGCTTTTCGATCAATGTGGTGTATCTTTCCTGCTCTTTCTTCCCCTTGCTAACGTTCTGCAATGTCACGTAACACGTTTTAGACGTCGCCCTCCGCTGCTCAAACGAGACGTCGCAACACACCATGTCTTTGGAATCGGCGCTCTGCGCGGCGAGTTGCTTCAGCTTGTTGACCTCCCTCTGATAGCTTTCAACGGGAACGTACAGATCGTACATGGACAGCGACCAAAAGGTCACGAGGAACTGCGGCGAGATGTCTTCCCAGACTTTAAGGGGGTGCAAAGGTCGTACGGACTGGGCGACAGGTGCCATCACCGCTTGAGCCGCCTCTGCGTACTTCGCTTGCTTCATAGAGGTGGACATTTTTTTGTAATTCGGGTCGGCTTTACGCAGGGCATCATACTTAATCTGAAAGAGGAATTACGCGCGTCGGTTATCACGTTTCTCAACGGACTGACCGGGTCAAGCCGGCTTACATTAATGGCGTGTGCAAACATCGGCCTCGCAAGGAAAAATGCAACATCAGAATGTATGTGATTGTCCTGGAGCATCGAGTGTATGGAGGGAAGTCTCTCCACGTATTCGTCCACCGTCATTGTGGATCCCAGAAATGTGCCGAATTGGACCAGCGTGTCCTGACACTGATCGTACAACTTCCCTAACGGTTTCATGTTAACAAGCGTCGTGATTAGTCCTTGCAGTTAGATATAAAATGAATTGGCAAAATTAGCGTTATTATCGTTGCTCACCGACAAGCTTCAGGTGAGACTTATCTGTTTCTCTGTACACCACGCAGTGCTTCTGCTGCGCCATTAGGAGGCACAAGGCCACGGCAAGATCGTGCTCGGCCAGAGCTTCCTTCAATCGTTGGGACGATTTCTTCGTGTTGCGCACTTGGCTGAAATAGCCGGCCTGCAAAGGAACGATTTGTTGACGGGGATGTTTTCTCATCGAACGATGTACGAAGAACGCAGAACTGTGTTGAGAGTGGTGTACCTCGTTTTTCAAAAGATCGCCACCGGCCATGGCGTCCAGCTGATCCGACGTCATCTCCTCGGCAGCCTCGATGCCTGCCATCTTTTGTACTATTTCTTTCAGTATTAATAAATCTAGGCTGAAAACGAACGGGTACGAGCAATGAGAATATATATTTGTTCCTCCTTTCAGGACAAATTAAGCGACTAATTAGATACACGCGGTGTACCTTTTTTGTGCTTTAAGTTGATTAGCCACGTACTGCAGCAAACCGGTAAGTTCGATATTATACTTTTTAAATATAGCTCCGCAGAAGGAGGCGAGTGACTGGAGCCACAGGGATATGCTGGTACCGTCGTGTTTAAATCTGTCTCTGTCGGCGCCGGCCAAAGCTTCCACAAGACAGTAGCCGAGCACGTCGTAAGAAATGTTAGTCAGATATTTCAGGGAGTCTACAACCGGGCCTGCAAAATTCATGGCCGATATTAAAACGGTCGTGGATAAGAGGGGGTTGAGAAAGTATTTTGATCGCTGTGCCCCAAAGTTGTGAGTAAAAAAAAAAGAGGACAAAAAAATTAATTGATCATCCCTACCTATGAGATTATCGTACAACTGAATCTGTATAAGAACATAATCGAACAATACACCGGGGGACGAGTGTGTAAGTTTGCCTATCGATCTCCCGACCGGTTTAATGGTCTCTTTGCTCACTCTCTTCATGATAGATTTAATTTTCTTCTGCGCGTCCGCCCTTTTCCTCAAAAGCGCCGCGTGCTGTAACGGCGTATCGTTCTTCCATCGCGCGTACAAACAGTACCTGTTCTGGTACGGATAATATTTCAGAATGTTCCACAGTTCCTCCGCCACGCAGCAGTTGCAGTCCATAAACGATAACGACGGCAGCAACGCCACGTCCAGTATGGTAAGCACGTCGTAATACAAATTGTTGTTCTTGTCGATCGGCTGCTTGTTCGAGTCCAGCGGGCACTGTTTTATGGCCGTGTGGCACAGTCGCATGATTTTGTACATCAGCACGGGATCGTGGTGGAGATTCGGCCCGAGGACTATGAGCATCGGTAACAGCTGCTCGTGTATCCCCTCAAGAATTTCGATTGCTTTCGGCGCGAGGGAGCTCGTCAACGGTGGCACCCTCCTGCCTTGTATTTTCGGCGATATTATACAGTGTCTGAAACGCAACAAGATTCCACGGTGCCGCGGCATCATTCCGATGAACGAGTACAATCGGGGCGAGAGTCACGACTGACTTACTTGCGATAGACCGGCTCGATGAGGGATTGAATCATTTTGCACAACGACAGCGCGATAGGACGTTGATCGGTGAGGCTGTGATCCGGCAATCGATTGAACAAGTTTTGCGCCACTTCCCATGCGCCTATCTCTAACAGCGCCTCGCACAGTCCGAATTTTTGATTACTCGCGTACTTGTCCTTCGAAGAAATCAATGCGTAAGCCACACGTTAACGGGAGCGTGGCCTGGGACCACGGATTCGTGTACCTGTGAATTCTCCTTTTCCTCCTGTACTTCTTCCTTGTCCTTGGTGGAGATTACGCTAAGCTTGCGAACATATTCTTTCGCGAGCTTCATCGCCTGCTCGTGCTCCTTGACGATTGTTTCATCGTCCGGCACCAGCCACGGCAGTATATCGTCCAATTCGATGACGCCGTGTTGCAGCATGAGCGCGGTGACTTGTTGCAACGAGAACGGTGTGGCATTTACGGTAGAACAATATTTAAATCCTAAAACCTCGCAGAGCACCTGCTGGTCGCTCATATACGAACGAATCAAAGGGATAAAAAGCGCATCGTCCTGCGGTCGATTCTCGAATGTTTCTAATAAAATGTCGAGCACCCTGTTCGGGTCGAGATTGAAGTAGCCTGAAAAGAATGTTTCACGCGTATATATAATCCCGCCTGTTGCCCCGGCAATAACCGCCAATGGATATCGAACGGAATCATTTTACCAATGAGGGACTTCACGATTTCCAATATCGACGCCACTTCATTCTCCGGGCGTTCCTGATTCAATTCCACTATTAGCTTCGAATATCCTTCGCTCTCCTCTCTAAATAAATTAAACTTCCGCTGTTTATAACTGCAATGAAACGTTTCAAGCGAATTAATTCTACCGTCCCGGCGAAATCCCTTTGTCGATGGGAGAATGATATACGCACTACAATTTTGTCTTCACTTTGATGAATTTGGTTTGAAAGCTCTTATTCTTCAGCGTCCCAACGTCCTGCAACGTGTCGATTTCTAAACGCTCCTTCAATATCCTATCTGTGAGAAACTATACGAAAAAAGCAAACGGTACAAATTAATCCAGCCGTCGAGGGGCGAGCCTTTACAATTCGGCGACAACAATATATCACGGCGATCTCTGTCTGTCCAAATGAAACGATACCTTTTCCGACTCTTTCACGATATAATAAAAGTTGTTCCTCTCTTCGTTATGCGCCTCCGCGTCTATCACCGTAAATATATCCACCACGGCTGACGGTATCGCGGGATCGATTATCTGAAAATCAACGACGTTCCACGTATTAAACGTCCGCTCTCCCGGATAGGAGAACCGGTTGAGGCGTATTCCTTACCGTCAGCTCGCCCAACGTCTGAACAACATTGTCCCTTTTTATGCCTCCGTCGATTCCATTCGATATTAATTCGTACAATCCTCTTCTCCATTCTAAAATTCAAGACAACACCACACGAAGAGTATGAAAAACACAGCATCGCCTGAGTTCAGTACACGAAGATATTAAATTCCCGACGCACCGTAAATCTATGGTCTCTGTTCGTGCCTCGAGAAGTCGGGGTGAAAATCAAGCGAAATTGTCGGAAAATTTGTGGACGAATTAAAGCGTTCGAATGAAAGATTTGATATCGGAGCGGTGAACGAAAATACTTAGAAGCGTCGAGATGCTCCGGAATGCACACGACGTAACTTTCGATGCTCGTCGATATTTCTAACTTAAAGATGAATTTCGTTGGGGCCCGGGTAAAGTTTGTTTCCCGGGAAATCGCGGTGATATTAACGTGTGCACAGTGTGCACAGGGGAGAGATAGAGAGACATGGGAACGGTGATTATTCGACTAAGTGGAGAGCCTTACCTGCAGCGTTGCCTTCCTTAAATTTGTGCTTGATTAACTTGAGGCTGCAAACAGTTGTTAATTGACAATTAACTCTTCAGAAGAGCGAGAAACAGGAGAGATTAAAGTTGCAACCATCAATTTGCACATAGTATATGCAGTATCAATTCAA
This sequence comes from Nomada lathburiana, assembly GCA_963667235.1. NCBI lineage: Eukaryota > Metazoa > Arthropoda > Insecta > Hymenoptera > Apidae > Nomada > Nomada lathburiana. Next base: position 19,510,114 of record OY763899.1, on the reverse strand, counting down.
TATTAATCGATCGCACCTCGGACGTTAACGCGTTAACCACTTACAAATCATTCTTCCCATGTTTATCCCATGCTTTCCATATTTCTGTATTCCACACTTTACCAGCCATTTTAGTCCCATGAAAAGCTTTTTAACGATTAAAAACAATTGTATCAACATCACAGGTTAATAGACTCCATTTTCCACCATTGCAAGCGTCCTCGAAGCTATCGTGGCGCGATCTTTTTTTACACCATGTATTACAACCAGTTGCGGCACTCTTGTTGTCAAGATTGGATTTTCCTTTTCAATTGCTGTTGCATCGATCGGTGGGAAATAAATTGTTAACAAAAAGGTCCATACGGCAATTTAATCATAGAACACGGCAGAATGAAGAGAATTTAACTAACTTGAAGGAAAGAGTTTGCTCCGATTGTCTGACTGAAAATACTATTATTCTTTTTACTAATTTTACATTCTTAAGAACGTATTGATAATATATGTTTATGCGTAATGTTAAAAAAATATACGGGGTACTTGTTTGTTACTAAAAAGTGAGTGGAATGTTGTGCGTAACGAGATGAATTTATCTCGTATGAACGAGCTTTAAGTCCGTACTTAACGAAGCGCAAAAATAGCGTTTAATTCAAATAACATTAATTGGACACATAAAAATACGATAACATAATAAACTACTAAGAATTTAATTACGTTTGTAGACGCTGCAAATCTATTTTATTTAATACGTTTTATTACCATAGCGCAGACCGGAAATGGATGGGTTTAGGAACGCCGAGAACTTTAGTTCTTTTACGTCGAACCATAAGTCGGAGAGGTACTGTCAATTTCACGTAAAATAGAATCGCTAAACATCTGGCTGTGAATCGTTAATAACAAATCATTTTCGGTACAATACTATCCACTGATTATCGTTTAACAATACGACCTCAATATTATCGCCGATAACTCTATGTATTTTGTCAATTAGCATACATACGAGGGCCAACGTTGTTTTTGTTTACTGCCCCGTACAGCTAACAATTGCATCGATTGTTAAATCGAAATTAACATTCTACCAGAGAAAAGAAATAACCCACAAGTTCCGCGACGAATGTGTGTGTTTCTACATTGACCTGTCGATAATTTCCAACGATTTTCTCTCAACATTACTGTTTCAACTGTTGATTGCCGAGGATCAACTGGTTATGTCACGTTGCGACGATAAGCAGTGTAATTTTATTTTCAGTAAAAAATGGCCAAGTCCACGGAGAAGAAGGGAAAGAGCGCGATCAACGAGGTTGTGACTCGTGAATATACAGTGAACCTTCACAAACGTCTTCATGGAGTCGGTTTCAAAAAGCGTGCTCCACGAGCGATAAAGGAGATCCGTAAGTTCGCCGAGAAACAAATGGGAACTCCAGATGTGAGGGTAGACACCCGTCTCAACAAGCAACTTTGGTCCAAAGGAATTAGGTAAGTGTCTAATTGGTGTGTGATTAATAAGTGATGATCTAGAAAGACACTGATCGAGCTTAATTATTTCGTTTCCAGGAACGTTCCGTTCAGAGTTCGTGTACGATTGAGCAGAAGGAGGAACGATGACGAGGACTCTGCGAACAAGCTGTACACCCTTGTTACGTACATACCAGTCGCAACATTCAAAGGTTTACAAACAGAGAATGTAGATGCCAGTCAAGATTGAATTATTTCTAATTAATAAATAGTTTTCACTAAACCTTTGTCTTACGAGTTATTTCAATACCATACACCTTGCGTCCCAATATTAAATTAGTCCCTAATTAAGGTATAAATGGAAACTGCTAACTCGATAGAATATCGATCGATCGTTCGTTGAATTGAACAATATTATGAAATCGTCTCCAATTTTATGTTCCGAGGAAATTCGAATTACACGAGAATCGATTTGTCTGACGTTGTAGTAAATCGATTGGACAATCGATAACAGGGCAGGTCTATGAGAATGTACAGATTTCCCCATGTCAAAATATCCCTAGCCAAGTTGCCCACCGATTAGCCGCGAGATAGAAATATTTTATCCAATGCGTGGCGATCGTGGCTAGTGTAAAAACGTTATCATTCGCGACAGGCTTCAAGAAAGTTTATTATTCGTATGGATTCTGGCATTACGATACTGTATCGCGGCTCGAATAGTGTACATTCTCAAATAGAAGCAGTGAGTGTAAGTAATATCGAGAGATCGTACGAGTGGGCCTCAAGAATATCGTTTTCGTCGTAGCTTCTTTCATTTAGAAAGAAATAATAAGACGCTCGATCGTTGTTTATTAGTAATGCTGACACGGGCTGTTAATCATTTTATCGAAACGCCAAGCGCGAATCTATCCGTCCCCGTATCGGTTTATTTACATGACCGTCGAGTAGCCGCGATATTTTTCTCTTCTTTTTATTGGACGCTTTAAATCCGCTGCCGCGTCGCTTTTTAATCAGAATTATTCTGAACAGTCATGTTTCGTTGCCACTTTAGGTAGACGCGGCGGCGGCGTCGGCGTCGCGGCGTCTCACCGGGGCTGCATTTGCATTCAATAACGTTGAATAAAAGCGTGAGACCCCCATTGTTTATTGTAGCGGGCGAGGGGCGTTTCGCGTGCAAGCGAATTTTTCCCACGGTTGTTCGTTAGGGAGAAGAAAAGTGGGAAAGAAAAAAAGAATAGAATAGAAGTGAAGGATGCGTCGCGGTAGGCTGGAGCACAACAATTATCCGCTTCGATTAATCCGAGATAATTTGTTAATCATTGATCAACGCTGTCGCTACTCTTTTTTTTCCCTCGTTCGTTTCAAGTAGTTCGCGCACTTAATTAATTCCCGTGCGGGCGGATGTGACCCGCGCTGACGAATTAAACTTACGCCGCCTTTTTTCTCTTTTTTATTTTTCTCTTTTTATTTTTAAGTTACTTCATTTTTTGCGCAAACAATATGGTATAATGACCCTTCTTTCTTTTCTTTTTCGGCGATTTGTATTAATTATTCCGTATTAAATAATGCCGGGAATTTACTCGTTTATCTTTTCGACGATTTTTCGATTAATTGCCCCGTTCGGTTTTGTGCAATTATTTTCATCGTGACGCGCACGAAAATAATAAACTTACGTCTATATATGTGCATATATTATACATCCACATACTTCCTATACATTGCAATGTATTTGTTTAATATTTCCCCCTCTCCGGTGTCCCTGCAATCTTTTAATCGCCCCGTTAATCGTCTGTCCAACGTCTCATAAAATATTTATGCTTTACGTAACGCAATGCTCGCGTCGATCAGCTATTGTAGACGCAAATAGCTGTATAAATTCTTTGCAATGTATTGCGCAAGCGGTATGAGCAGCAGATTTTGTAATTGCGAATTCTTTGCTACCCATAGAAACGTTTGGGATGCATTCGTCTGACTGATTATATTCCTGTTCTCTCAATTGTCAGATAGTTTTATAATGGAAGGAGGCGGAGTACTAACAGCGGAGCGCAGTCCAGCGCGTGCGAATCTGCATGTGGCATTCACCGAGAAGGGAGAGGTGAAGGAGCGCAGGGAAAAGTTTCTAACAGCCAAGTACGGGTCCCATCAGATGTCCCTCATTCGCAAAAGGCTCGCAGTCGAGATGTGGCTGTTCGATGAGCTAGAAAAATTATACGAGTCGGTCGTAAGTTTGTTCTCCAACGGTTAGAAGTGAATAACATTAAGTACAGAAAATTTGGATTCTTTAATTTGCAGGACGAAAGTGGTAAAAATCGAGAGGTTGAGGTCGATATAGACGAACTGCTCGATATGGATAGCGATGATCATAGACGAAGATTTCTGCAAGTAAGTACTATTAAAAGTGATTATTAAAAGTCAAACAAACCATCGTATTAACGAGTTGCTTCGATTTTCTGCTACAGGAATTACTGGTCGGTACGAAGAAACCACCACACGACATAAACGTAAGTATACCTCTGCTTATCTCAATCGCAAACTCATTCCAAACGGAATCTTCGTCCCTGATGTATCATTCGTCGTGACTAATTCATCAATTACCATTGTACGATTAAAAAGTGACTGTGGTCAGGCGAATTAATGTCGAATGAAGGGGGCAAATTGCCATTGAATGATTACCAGTGAAACGCGAGCTGACCTGCTTATTTATATGTTTCAGAAATTCATTAACGATTTGCTCGAAAAAGCTAAAACACTTTGAAGAGCTTCCGCGTTCTTCTTAACACACACGTGTTTGCAAGGACTTTTTTGAAGCGTTAATAACAAATTTGCTCAGATTTTGGAACGAGTCAAAGACATATATTCAAGCCTTAACGAGCCGGCGCGACAAAACGCGGCTCGAAATGCCAATTTATCAATTGTACATGGATCGAACTTTAAACGGGGGTAAACAAAAAAAAAAAAAAGAAAGACAGGAAGAACAAACCATGAAACGACTCTGCACATTTTTTATTCTAGCGTATAATATTATTTCATATTGAAATCATGAGCATTAGTGTCTGACTTATCTCAGTACAACGGCTAACTTCGTTAGTTATTTATGTGCGCATCGCATATCAAGTAATAAAACCTCACAGTACACGGACTGCCTTGCTGTACCGATCCATCCAGTGTGATGTATAAGTAGAAAAAGGTGTCTTCTTCTTCTACACACTAGTTTTGTATGCATTCTATACTCCATTGTTCGTAGTAATGTTTGTGTTACTAAGAGGATGAACAACTAACGAAAATACTTCCAAACGCTGTAACGATACCAAATAATTTCTATGCATATCCTATTGTTTACTGAGTTGGCCCAACTGAGAATATATACGGATTGGGTTGAAAAAGATAGAAAGAAAGAAAAAAAAAAAGAACGATGAATAATCAATCTATGTTGTAGCGTAAACGAATTAATGCGATTTTTTTTTCTTTTTATTTATTTTAGAAGATACTTTAGGGGATTATGTGTGCAAAAATTTTCGTGTCCGAATGCTTGCGCGAATTAGAAAATGAGAGAAAATAAGGAAAAAAAACGAAGGAAAAAAAATTTATTTGATAATATAATAGAAGTGTGTATGTTTCAGATGATATTGTCACTGGCATAGTAAAAGTAATTAAAACGTGGAAATGACACCTATCGTTGCTCCAGTACCGAGTCAGTATTGAAAATTATCGTGAAGCAGAAATATATACTCTGCCGTAAGTGTTCCATTTGTTTCACTAAACGAAGGAATGTTTCATTGAAAATTCGATGCACTTTAGAATACTCCAGTTAGGTCGTTAAACGAAGATGAAAAAAAAAACAACAACAAAGAAATAAAAGAAACGTTCCTTAAATTTAGCGCGATATCGAAATCTTTAATATTCGATTCGTAACGATTGTATCAACGACTTTTTAATTACTTTGTTACTTATATAATCATGTTGTTAATTTCAAGATTTTAAATTAATATTTATACACGTGTTATACTCGTTTGAAAGTTTCTAATGAATCAAATTTTGATCGTTCAATTCGTATGTTCGTCTCGAGTGTGGTGTAATCGTACGTGTTCTCTGATACGATAGATCCCTTTGGGGAAAACCGCGAAAAGGGGAGGAAAAAAATAAGTATGTGTAATATATATATAGTACAAATTAGCATTTGTGTTCCAAAAAAAAAAAAAAAAAAAAGAAAAAAAAAGGAAAAATAATTCACCGTCGCAGCAGAGTGCAATCATAGGTGACATTTATACGCTTTATCAACCACTTTGTCATTTAACATACGAGCTATTCTGTAAAATGTATCCGTAGTTATTGTAAAAGAGGAAGGAAGTGAACGGTAACACTTGACTTCCGGAAACACGAAGGATCTCTCTTTGCACCGATGTATCTCGCAATTACTACTTAAAACGAAGGAAAAGAAATTTAAGAAAAAAACAAAAAAAAAATGCAACAAAAAGACTGCAACACATGGAATTTACCTTCCTCTTAAGAGAAGAAAGACGAATAGTAACTGTAATGATCAATAGGATTGAAACGTATGGGATTTTATATTAACGCCGGGCAAAATGTTAAGCAATAATCCATCGCGTGATCGTTCAATTGTGTGTCTTCGCGTAGAGAAGTAAAAAGGAAGAAAGGAAACATCAGAAAACGATTCGAAGCCCTGTGGCTACCTCGTATTTTACGGGCAGGCGTTACGATCTCCCCTAGTGTTACTAAATAATCCCCACACTTCCCTCCGTTTGATATGGAGAACGAAAGGATACAACGGAAAATGATTTTTATCCAAGCAAAGGATTACCATACGAGATATATTAGAGTGTACAGAGATTCACCACTGCCATTTGTTGTTTGGCACAAAAATGTGATCTTTGTAGACTTTGTCGTGGGCATAGAAGAATGTGTTTAGATAAACTTTGTACCTCCCCCTTTACCCACTCCCCATCGAACGGAAACTTCCATACAATTTAGATGAGTAATGTCTGATTAAAAAAGAAGGAAAAGAAAAAGCGCTGAACTCGTCTTGTCAACCACCCCCTCGCCGATTACGTATATCTAAAACTTTGTACGACGAACTATATGTGAGTGTGTAATTAAGATTATAGGAAAGGGGGAAAAATGCAGCGCAATAAACCTTGATCCCGGGTGAAAGTACTGTGCGATCGGTACGCGTTCGTTCGCTCGATGTTTATTGCATTAGAGTAATTAGAGTAAACGATACAATCAATCGGTGCACTTGGCGAATTAGCGTTGCACCCCGTGCAACGGGTACGCAACACCATCGCGTCAAGGTATTTACCTTCGTTGGATCGACACGCGGCAAAACATTCGATAGACGAAGTAATGGAAATGGATAACCATGTATGAAGTTTTGAAATTTTATCGCCGGGGAAAAATGTCGCTTGTATACGTGGGATTCCTTTGTTCTTTGGCTCTGCGTTATCATACATGACGAATAGAAACGCGATCCTGTGCTTTGCGTGTAATGCTCGTCGGTATGCGAGGAATGTTTCGTAACGTGCGTTATTATCCGGCTTCTTGTCTCTATAAATGAAAAAAAGAAAAAAAAAAAGGGGAAAAAGAAAGGCGTGAGAAGCGCAGCGGTTTCATTACGTGTTCTCGTCGAATCGTTATTGCAGGGGAATTAATGAGGAACGGATGGAAATGTAAGCGCACAAAAAGATTGAAGATAACGGTAACGGAGTTAATTTTCTTATCCACGTGTGTATGTCTCCCGGTATGTCGACGTTTGTAACACCGAATCGTATTGTTCCGGTAAATTCTGTTCGAGCGAGGGTTCCGGCACTTTTACACCGAATGAAAAGAAATTCCACTTCCTTGTTTGACGAATAAAAAAAAAAAAAATGGGAGTACCGTAGAAGAATGTAGAATTCCTGTTCCTCTGCATTTTAAATTGGGCGATATCGCCGTTTCCGCGAGGAAACAATATTTTGCAAACAAACATTGTACTGATTATGTAAGAGATTGTATTTACTTGCACAAATGGAAAATAAGAATTGGATAACGAGAAAGTGCAGTGTCCCGGTTTTTTTTCTTTCCCTCTTCCCCATTCAGTTATCGACCCTAGGGGAATTCTAATTCCGCACAAAACCGTATAAATAAATCAGACGTTTATTGATATATATATATATACGAGGATCAAATAAAAAAGACAAAAACTTATGGAACCATTCCTTTGTACGAAAAAGAAGAAAATAATAATTTGTCCTACCGAATTCGCCGATACAGGGACCAAGTTTAAAATGGCATCAGCGAGTTATATCAAAGATTTATTCATTATTATTGTACAGAATTTCGTCGCAGTTATATAGCGCGGTCGATAGCGAAAATCAGTGATACATGTTCTCGTAGAAAAAAAAAACCACCGAAAAAAAAGAAATCGGCTTGGATAGATATACGTGCGTGTAAATAATCTTGCCTCCGTAAGAAATCGTTCCAACCTACTGTATACCTATATCAACGTTTTACACCCCCCCATCATCCCCTCTGTTTATAGTCCTGATGTTGGTAAAAATATGCCACCCCCTTTTGGGGTGTCGTTCGTACGTCCAAACCACACGAATATATGCTACTTTGTGCGGGCCTGATGTGTCCGGCCCGTTTAGTCTCGCAGTTGGAACAAGAAAAAGGAGAGAAAAAAAAAGAAGATTTGTTATAAATACTTTACATAGAGATGCCCTGGAATGATTTTCCGAATCGACTTATGAATTCCGTATGCCGAGGGCTTGCTCCAGTTCCGCGCGTTTCTGTTGCACCTTCGTGTAGAAGTACCGGCACACGGCTTCCTGTGCCCACGGCTGATAATAGAACTCCGCCCTGCGCTCCTCCTCCGGATTGCCGACAACGTCTATCATGGTCTTCAGATCCCTCGTCTGCGATATGATCCATTTGTTGATGAACTGTTGCGGGTCCTTGGCGAAGCTCAGGAAGAATTCGCGGTTCGTTTTCAATTGATTGATCGTCTCGACCGTTTCGTGGATTTTGTTGTCGAGACTCTGTATCTCTTGCTGGCTCGCCGTGGACAGCAGGAAGTTGTTCATCTGTGTCTTCAGCGTGTCGTCGACCTCGACGTCTATATCGTAGCACGCTGTCTGCTTCGTTTCCGTGCCTAAACCAAGCGACGTATTATTCATTCGTTTCCTCCTTTCCACTTTGAATTGCATTTGATTTCCGACGAACCTTCCACGCTGATCACGTGATTGATCACGATAGGATCCGGCGGATGGAGCAGCGGATTCAAACGCTGCGGTATCTCGGCGAACTTCATCCTCGGACACGCGAATATCTGCTCCAGATACTTATCACAGTTTATGAATTCCCTTTCGTGGCTGTCCTGGAGCTTGTGCGTCTTTATGTACTGCCAGAGCGCGGAGATGATGACCGGTCGCGTTTGCGTGTGCACACCTAAAAGCCGCGCCAATCTGGGATCCAATTTGAACTGAAAAGAAAAAGTGCATCTAGTCGCGGGTTCCATATTGCTGCCGCTGCTCGTTTGGCGATGGGTGTTACTTGTAACGGTTGATAGTCGAGGAGCAGAAGAATGGTGCATCGAACATTCTTATCCCCAGGTCGTTTCACTTGGAAGCCGTCGGTCTCTTGCGTGGTCAGGGTACGGTGCCATTCGACCAGGTGATTGTCAGGCCCGTACAAATCCTTGTCCAATTCTATAACTAAACTTTTAAAGAAGGAAGAGAACTTTCGTTTCACCTGGAAAGTTTCAATACGTATTAGCATCTTTACATCGACGTGGTGCGCTTGGGGGAATCTTTAGCCCCCTTTCTTTTTCTCTCACCTTGTTAGGATCATTCTTCGTGTCGTCCAGGAGGCGACCCTCGACTCTAAGCTCCCAGGACGCGACCGAGCCCTCCTCGCCCTCGCCGGCCTCTTTCGCCGGATAGAACGTGTTCGAAATGAATATCCGCAGCTTTCGTTTCTGTTTCATTGGGCGCTTGAGCGCCTCCTGTATGTCCAGCCGTTTTCTCATTATCGTCGCGTCCAATTTTCGTTCGAACGCGAGCAGATCCATGTACGCCTGCGACTCGGGCACCAAGTCGCGCACCTTCTGCGGCAGTATTTTGTCCGCCAATTTTTTCTTCTTCTTGGATGTGGAATGTGAAAAATCACTGTTCCAAAAATACCTAAATGAGTTTGTGTAAAAATCATAGATTCAAAAATCGATAAACCAATTTTGAAGCATATGAAATGCAGCGATGTTCCTGGTGAATCCACGAATGTTCTCATCGTTATTATCAGATCGCAATAGCCAATTGTCGAAAGGAAACCAATTAACGGAAGAAAGAAATCAATTGATCGCTCGACACAGCAGAGTAGAGTGCAGCGAGCAAAAGAAAGGAGAAGATGGAAATGCAGAATTAAATTAAAAAAAGGTACCGTGCGACGCAGCAGCCGTTCACTTACGGTTTCTGTTGCGACATAGGAATACGTTGGTCGGCGCTTCGCTTCCCGACCGGAGGTGTGGGCATCGGGCCCTGCCGCATTGTCGAGTACGGCTGGCTCGCCCTTATTATACTCGCCGGTCCGGGTCCAGCGTTCGCCATTTGCGGCGGAGGAGTGAAGCCGGACCTCTGTTGCATCTGCGCAAAATATGATAGTATTTCGGGCAATTTCTATTGTCACCGCAGTAGCGTGCATACTCACAGGAAAGTTCGGGCCTGAGTATTGCCTCAAATTTGGAGGAACGGAGGAAGCCGCGTATCTCTGCGGCGGGGGTCCATTGTTCCCTGCGGTTGGCACGGGAAACCTCTGCGCCATTGCTCACTGGTGCCTGCGCTGCCGATGGAGAACCAACAATTTGTTTTACTTTGACAAACGACTTCGAACGCAGTCGTGAACGTATCGTTCGTGCAACACCCGAGATAAAAAGCCATATCGAATAGTAATGTTGCTATATTAATATGTAACGTCGAATTTGTTTATTTATCGGGCATATAAATCGATTCACGCGTTATCGTCGTGCACAGAGCACAGCGTTCATTTTCATCGAGAATTCGAACGATTAACACCGCGACGAACGCGAAGAGGGACAACAAAAACATAACCTCACAAGCGCGTACCTGAAAGGCAAACCTTGCGCTGGCTTATGGATACGTGCACTATCTTACGAATATTATGATAGCGTTGATGGAACGATGGAAATCATCGGGACGCCGGTTCGCGGCGTTAAAAACACTGCGTTAAAGCTTCCCGTCGACGTCCGTTTGGAGTCGAGTCGTACTTTCGCATCACGGCAAGGAAAACCTGGGACCCCGCATCGGGATGGAATGTTTTACGGCTCGATTCGAGTTACAGCGCGGAATAAAAACGACGAAGAAGACGCGAGCACGTAAAATAATAAGAAAAAAAAACAACCTACGCCTTCAAAGCTTCCAATGCACTTTCCGCCACAGTTGCAGGTAGGTAGTAAGCTTCAGTGGTGGCGAAATATCGATGGCACTATCGATATTATCGACGGTCACCACTATCGATAGTTGTCGAATGCGCGGGCTGACATTCGTAATGCCGCGAATTTCAAAATGTCGATAGCTATGATTTGATGATATGCATTTGTTCTATAGCGATAGTATTTTTTGGCATTGAAGACTGGCTTTCTGGGTGATCTCACGTACGAAAGAATCTACAATTTGAACAATAGGAATCTTCTTTAATATGCTGGACTTTTTAAATGGCTCCCTATTACCATTGACCGATATCGTCTTTGGATTTAGATATCGAATCGTTTGTGTCCTAACCTAACAATAAGTCACTTGAGCCGAAGTCGATGACTATCGATGGTCGATGGTATAACTATCGGAAACTATCGCTAGACTATGAAAAGTGGCGGACTGCGGGTAAATGATTCCCTTTTCGTTCGTAATTTTAAATTCGAAAAACAATGGGTGATATTTACGCTGCTGAAATAAAGAATTGTAATTGGAATTATTGTGATATGTTTCTTACAGCATTCGACTCTTTAACTGACGCTGTAGTTTAAGTAGAACGTGATTCGGGTGCAACGCGTTCAAATGCATCGAGTTGTAAAAATGCGAAAAGATGATACTAATGGAAAATTCGTAAGATAAATTGTTCGCGCGGTACGAAAGCTTTTATAAATATGAAGCATGCATTCCAAGAATTTCTTTTATCTATATAAGTAACGGCTTGAATTCCTTCTAGCTTTGAATAAATGATTAATAGACAGTAATAATAGAATACCTTGAATACCACCTTCGCGCGCGGCTTCCCAAGAAAATAATCAATCACAAACGCGTGGACGATTTGCATTAAAGTCTCCGACGCGTTTAAATTTAAACGAGACCGCATGGAGATTTAAGGGGAAAACAATGGCACTACCCCGTCGATTACGTGCAAAGCACCTAAAATTATTGGAACAAGACGAAAATTGTTTTGCATTCTGACACGAAGCGGGGAAATGAATGTACGCAGGACGTCGCGATTATATTTAAACCTGAGTCAGTAGCCAGCGATTTCGCCAGTGTATAATCCGAGCTAAATAATTGATCGTTATCGTTCTTCGATAAAAGTCCTTGCGAGGAATATCCTCGGCGAGGAGTTTCCGGTTTAAAACTACAAAAATGGCCAAAGTTTGCGAATTTTTCCCTCGAATGCTATTAGTCGTGGCTATTTGAAATTTCGTGTGCACATGTATGTACGTTCAGTGCGCGCGCGTATATTTTTTGAAATAACACACGACGACAATTTTGGTATCTCTTACGGGCATTTTTTTCAAGCGCTACTTCGTTCAGGATGTTTCCAGATAATTCTCACGGTTCTCCACCCTTCAGCCCTTGGCTCTTCGCGTGAATTCAAAAAGTGGACCAACGTAATAATAACTCGGCCCATTCGGCGGCTGGCTATTTAAAGAAGAAAAAAAAAAAAGAAGAAACCCCGCGACTCCTTGCGCAACCAAATTTCCTTTTCGTTTTCCGTTTCTCATCATTCGGTCCGTTCAAGTGCCCCGTTCCCCCGCGACGCTTTGGCAATTAACGCGTTCACTCTGACCGGGAGTCCACGGACCTGTCCCGAGGAATGAAATAAAAATGACAGACACAATTTCGTGCACAAGAATAGCACCTGGCCAATACCGTTCCGCGTAACAGTGCTTGGCGGTGTCGTTTCCAAAAAGTAGAATCGTCGCGAACTGGCCAGCCCGCGAATTAAAATAAACCGTCCGTCGTTCACAAAACGCCTATCAAGCCGGTTCTTGATTAAACAATTACTATAAATAAACCTGCATCCAGAGCATTCACGAACCACCCACGGAGCGTCCCTGTGCGCCCCCCTTCCTCGGCCGCCACCCCTGCGATCGCTCTCCAATTTACCCCCGTCGCGACCTTCGACGAACGGCACCCGCTTCTTTCCCACACTCCGCCCGATGCAACGTGGGCCAGCCGGTGTGTGCGCACACGTTGCCTCTCGGTAATCCACCGCGTTTACCCCCTGACCAAGTGTACACGCCGCTAATATTAGATGCGTCGAAAGGCGTGAAAAGCTCGTCCCCGCTGGCTCGCGGCTTTTTTTTCCTTCTTCCTCCACGTAACGCACGCGTTGGACGGAGTCCCCCATCGAGGCGTGGGTCGCTCGTTCCCGTCATCGTTCGCGGGTATAAGAGCCGGTCGTTGCGTACAGCCGGCTCATTCCTCCGAAAGTACCAACGAAGGGTAGAAGGATGGCTCTCGAACGTCAAGTGCGCGCCAAGGTAATGAACGTCAGGACGTAAAAGTGTCGGGGATCGCGAGATTCGCGAGGAGTGCACCGGGTCCCGTGGTGATCGATTGTGACGATACCTGACGTGTTCCCGTGATCCCGTATAGAATACCGTTGGACCGTTCAACCCGTCGAACATAGTACACGGGATTACCTTTTCCCCGTCTTTCGAGTTGTCCTTCGGGCGATCGCGCATTCAATCGATTCACGACACGTTGCTTCCTGTTGCAGCTGGCGTCGAAGCGTAACCCAGAGATGGAGAAGGAGGCCCAGGAATGGATCGAGTCCATTCTGGGCAAGAAGTTCCCCCAGGGCGAGCTCTTCGAGGACGTGCTCAAGGACGGGCAGGTGTTGTGCCATCTGATGAACAAGATCTCCCCCGGGTCCGTGCCCAAGATCAACACCAGCGGCGGACAGTTCAAAATGATGGAGAACATCAACACGTAAGTGAAAACGTGATTGTCGCGTAATTCCGCGGAAACGTGTCCAGAAACGGCCCGGCAAACGACGGTCGCCTTACGTTTTCTTGAACAGGTTCCAGAAGGCCCTGAAGGAGTACGGCGTCGACGACGTCGACGTGTTCCAAACGGTCGACTTGTGGGAGAAGAAGGACATCGCGCAGGTGATCACCACCCTCTTCGCCCTTGGTCGCACGGTAAATATGCATACTTCGTTCGATAACAGCTTAATCGAGAACGAATCCGATTTCACCGATTCTCAACCCGTTCGCGCACGGGATCATTTTTCCACTAATTTCCCTGGTACTTTAAAGGTTCCATCCGAAATCGATGTGACAAAAATTGACGTCGAGTCGACGGGTTAATTGTCCATCGCGAGCCACCCTTTGATCGTTAATTAACGTTTCGCCGTTCTCCCCGCAGACGTACAAGCATCCGGAATGGAAGGGCCCCTATCTGGGCCCCAAGCCGTCGGAGGAATGCAAACGTGACTTCACGGAGGAACAAATGAGGGCCGGCGAGTCTGTGATCGGCCTTCAGGCCGGCTCCAACAAGGGCGCGACTCAGGCTGGCCAGAGCATCGGCGCCACACGCAAGATCCTCCTCGGGAAGTGAAACGGCCAGAGCCTCCCCCTTTAGACCTGCGAAGGAAAATTCATATTTTGTATGCACTTTGTATCTATATATATATATATATAGATGTATATATGTATACCTATGTATTATGTATTTATATTCTATTTTGTAATTAAATAACACACTCACGCACACGGACACGCGTAATATAAATATCGATTGCTCACCACCTTGTCTGATTGAACGAACGTCCACCCTCGCCCGTTTAGGTACCGTCGACGAAAGGTGACTCATCCGCGGACGATTCTAAATTTCGCGCGATTCCAAACCTTTTCGCCCCGTGAGAACATTACCAGCCCCCCCCCACCTGTGTCGTTCCAAATTTATTCATTGGCGAATCCGTACTTCGTCGCGGATAGAAGAGAAACGTCGGATTTTTCAGACGTTTCACACGTTTTCGACGGTGTATTTCGGTGGAACGGATGACGACACCTCGCGGGGGAGTATAATTAGAATGGGATAAACAAAAATATGCGCCAGCCGATGGTACAGCGGTGAATCTGGATTCTTGTCTTTTTTTTTTTTTATCGAAGGACGAATGAATCGTGGCGTGATAAACGTTGGATAATTATTTCGAGTAAACTCAGCGAGACGAGGGCCTGCGATCGATTTCGGCGCAACGTCGCTCCGTTGCGTTAGAAATTTTAGAAGTTTTAGCTAGAAGTTTTTTGCTCGCCACGTATACTATTTATTTGCCATTGATCATTCTCAATTTCCAATCGAACCGATGGCGAATGCGTTGCAAATAGAAATTCTGTTGCGACGCGAACGCATCATATCTGCGGCAACAGCGATCTATCGAACGCGAAGATGAGTCGAATAATCCGCGGATCTCGATCGTGATAAATACTCGCGAATAAATATTCTCGTGTTTTTCTGCACCGATCTATTAATATCGGCGGGCAGCGATATCTCGAACTGTTCAACCACCGCACCCTTCCGTTCCGAGCTGCCAAATTTAATCTAGAAACCACCGCAGTGGATACCCTTCGAACTCGCGCCCACCTGCCGGCCGGACAGAGACAAATACCCGCGCGACGGCGCGGTACAGGTGGAAGGGAAGATTGAATCGCAACGAGACGCGTCCGATTTTTTTTCTCCCACGAAAATAGCGATATTGCAGATTCGAGACACTTGGCACGGCCTTCGCGGCAACGGGCCGATCTAAAATTACGCTTCGCTCCTTCCAGATGTGCACCGTCTGCGCGGCAGAATTTTCCCCCTTTTCCCTCCGGGAGAACGCCGGTGGAAGCCGGTCCCCCGTGGAAACGAAAAGAAGAATCGTTCGGACGCGTTCGAACGAAGAAAAGGCGGAATGAAAAACGTTCACGCGCGAAATCGACGGGAAGGGAGGTTTTGAAATTTCGACGGGACCGCGAGCAGTTTCTGGTGGAACGTGCAACCTGTGGGTGGCGAGCCGGCGTTATTTGCGGAGCGAAAAATCATTGTTTACTGCCAACTGTAAAACGAGAGACCGTCGGGATGAAATCGTCACGGACAATTGAGACGATTCTGTGGAGATTCGTCGGGCGAGAATTCGGTTGACTTCGTTTGCCCGAGGGGTAACGACGTTTGTTACCGCTTGGATTATTTATTGAAAGGCGGGGTCGGCAGACGTCCGTGTGCCGCGGATATTATTTCGGCCCCTGAGAGGATGTAGCAATTTCGTTGAAACATCTGAACAAATTGACGCGAATCGTTGCGATAAATCGTTGGACGAAAATAGGGTAGCGGTGTGCGATATATTTGTCGATAATGAAATCCGATTGCACCGATAATAACCAAACGAGAGGGCGAAGAGCTACGAGTACGTAATTGTACGCGATGATAATTCTGTGCAACATCGTTTGCCCATAATCGTTCGTGAAATTTCTGTTTAATTAACCAGAACGAGATGGCACCACGCGCTGGACGGCCGTGTTGCAAAAATATCCTCTGGGCTTCCTTCGACGTAGTTGAACAGTCCGCAGAAGAAGATGGCACTGCGTCAACCGAACGTGCCATTAGAGTAGAAATCGAACTTTTCAGAGTGCGAAACGAATGTTCCAGGAAAGAGGTACAAACGCACCTACCCCGAAAACTACTCGCATAAATTAAAACAAACTACTCATAAAAAAAATAACACCCAGCTCTAAAACGCAATTTTAAAAACCCCCAATTAAAGGTACAGTTCAATCAACCTGATTCTCTTTTGAAGAGAAATATAAGAGAGCGTAGGAATATATCGTTGTGCCTTTTTCCCTGGTTTTTAAAATGTATTTTAGTATTTTTTTTCCCCCCGAGAAAACACATCGCAAAATTGAAACGAGACGTTGAAGTGAAATAAACTTAACCAGACTAGGAAACGTTCGGCTCAGGAATAGACGGTGATCGAGGTGGTCGTTCTCATTTCTTACATACTTGGCGTGAGAGGCAACTGTGCCTTTTGATATGGCGCCAGCCATAGTCGTAGCATCCGGCACCGGGTTTTAATTTAAATCCTTTCCTTCCGGCCGGCCGGTTTCTCCAACGGACACGGGGCGATTTAATCCGGTTGATTTACGTATCGGGTTTCCGCAACTGGCAATTGTGTGTCGCTTAGAAATTTCCCAGAATTTGATCCGTCTCTTCGGGGAAAATAATCCTCCCCCCCACGAAGCGTTCCAGAATTCTTGCAATTGCGAGAAAACTATACCACCATTGGACCATAACTGAAAGAAAAAAAACAGAAACAAACTTTTGCCGTATCTTAAAATCGAAAAGCGCCGCGAAAAATGAAAAGCGTCCAAGTTGAAACGAAACGTGCATAGTGTCCAGGGTGTTACCAAGCCATTACGTCACGGCAATGTAACAAGCTAGCGTCAGTTCGCCGTTGAAATTGGCAGGCCGCATGGAAAATATGAAATCGGCTGGGCAGGGGCGTGGGGGCGCGGGATATTTCGGCCGGGTTACCTTGAAAAATAATCCGTCACCGTGGCTACGGCTACATGAAAAACTGGGCCGGCTGCCTAACTCCTTGCCTGCCTTTCTATTATCGGATCCCTATCGGATATCATCATTATTGGGAGAACTTTATTGGCCACCGAAATAATCCGTGGCCGCGTGATAAATAGCCGCACGTGCGACAGGGGCCAGGCGGGTCCGTTCTGTCACGTTTAACTATTGCGTTAATGAGCGATTAACGGGGTGGTCCCGGTTTCGCCCCTGGCGGCGAGCAACCCGCCGAGCAGCGGTGTAGAGCGACCGGCAGACATAGCGTCTCGCGGACGAATTGTTAAACTCGACGTATCTCGGGCCATTCCAAATTATTATCCCTAGTATGTCGCGCGCGGTATCAGAATTGTTTATGCAAAACGGTTTGACAACGCGTGGACCGACTGCGCGTTGTAAATTCGATTGAAAGAGAATTATTCGTTGCGCCGCGACGGTAATAGCGGTCTCCATGGCTGCGCGCGCAGCACCGCAGCGCGTCAATTTTGCGGGTTATTCAAACTTGCGCCGCTCTTCACTCGCGACAGAAACCGCCATCCTCCTTTCAACTTTACGCAGTAATTAATTGCGGGTCACTAATTATGGCATCGATCATTTTTGTGGATCGATAAGCAGTAATAATGGGGTATAATAATGAACAGCGAACTCGAATGCGGGTAGGAATTTTGTCGCCGCAAGGGAAGCGTTTTCGCCAACCGTATGCAAACGTGGAAACTGACAATGGCGACTAATTAAGCCAGGTGTTCGGCGTGAGAGACGGGCTCGGCAACAAAGTGCGCGAAATTGTATCAAAATTAGGATGCTGACTGTGCCATTGGGAAAGGGAATTGAAGATTGTCCAAGTAATATTGGCAGAGCGGTTCCTGGTGAATAATGAACCTCTATATTTAACTGCACGCGAGCGTACGCACGTAAACGTAAGAATAGAGCTTTCTTTGATGATCGTCGTTGGATGTACAGATCAGTATGAACTGGAAAAAAAATAAACAAATTTTTACCGCGGCACAGAATGGAACGGCCATTATGAAAATTAGCGGAGTAACCTGGATATATATATATATATATATATATATATATATATATATAGGTGCATAAATTCTCCAGCTCGATAAATTCGATGGCGAATGGGTGGCGTACTTTATCGTGATTGATAGGCAGTCCATTCCGGAAGCCGCGTCATAAATTTCAGGATAATTAATTCCGCTAAGTTGCCCCCGGATTTTTTCTCCCACTCTGCAGTGCCTCCAAGAATTTTTCTGAAGAACGTGCGCATTCATTTGGATTGGACGCTGGTGCAAACGGTATTGGACGTTAATATAATTTGCCAAGAATAGTTTCCGGAACGATTTCGAGGGGTAACGAAATTAACTTTTCAATTCGACCGAAGTGAATGTCCCATCGATATCACTATATTTCTGGCTGAATTGTACTAATAATACCAGGACATTTCCTCCTCGTTTTGTTTCAATTAGCCGGCTTTAGATTAATTTTCCTGGCGGTTGTAAAGCAGACGATATAAATAAACAACGTCGCTCGTAGCGGAGAAACAGGAAGAAAGCGACCTCGAGATTCGAGTAAACTGTTTGCTTGGAGGACAAGCGATGCCGCCAACTATCTTGTTTTAACAGAGATGCGGTTTGTGAGTCACGCAGATTGCGAAACAGAAATTCGTCACCAGTCATTGTGTGTCGAATCTACTTTTAACAATCGCGAAATGCAGCTCCTCCTTTACGGATTTTTCACAGCCGCCCATGAGAGCCAATGGGATGTTTTTTCAAATCGATTTTTTACAACATTTTTGTAAACTTAACTATATCCCCACGTACGAAATTCCGTCTTTGAATTGGATTAATTAATAGGATTGATTATGGCGACGCGTCGAATAGCGAATGACAGAACGAAGATTCGGCAACGTTCCTAAAATCCGTTTAATTAATCTCTCCCAATTGAGAACTCGATAAAGGCATCGCGCTTGTGCCAAACTGTTACACTTTGTAAGTAGGTCGTTCACTTAAGCGACTCTATTTACTGCTGCTAATTATTGCGCAGCGATTGCAATTGAAAATAAAATCGGTGACAAACACAGCGTGGGGTGAATAAACTTCTGCAGATCTCGATTTCTATTCCCGCGTGTTGAAATGAGGAACGGTTACGGCGGACGAGAAACGACGCAAACACGGGATTATAGTTGTCCCAAAAGATTGACGGGGCATCTCTATTTATCTAACAAGATCGACTTTATCGAAAGGCAGATCTGTTCGCAATTGACGTTCAATCGGGCATATCAGTAGCCGACTCAGCTTGCACTAAACTTGAACTTCGTCCTCAACAGAACTGTAGTCGGCTTCAGTTCAGAATAGATCAAGGATCGCCGCAGAAAAAAAAAAAATCCTCCAAAGTACTCAAGATTTACAGGACGGGCCCTCGTCGTACTTTATTTACATCCAATTCCGATCCAACCCTGACCTAACCGCGACCGGACCAAGGACTGTTGCAAAAGTTAGTCTAGATTAAAGGTGGGCTTAACTTAGACCCACGCGAGGTTAAATCATACTGGAGTCCGGCCACGATCGACTCGCACTTACGTTCACACGTAATCGAGATTGAAAGATTCCCCAGTGTTCGGTTATTAACGTAATTCAATGGGAAGTCGAGTACAATCTTACCCAAACCTGACCCAAACCTGACCCAAACCTGACCCAAACCTGACCCAAACCTGACCCAAACCTGACCCAAACCTGACCCAAACCTGACCCAAACCTGACCCAAAACCCGACCCAAACCCGACCCAAACCTGACCCAAACCCGACCCAAACCCGACCCAAACCCGACCCAAACCCGACCCAAACCCGACCCAAACCTGACCCAAACCTGACCCAAACCTAACCTCATACGAATTCATTTCGCCCCCTTCGTTCTTTCCCTTGATTTCGATTTTCCCCTCCGTTCAGGCTGAGTCATCGTGCGTGCAAGTGTCTCGAGGGCGTCTGCTTAAGTCACATGCTAAATTTGGTTACCTTACCATCGGGATTGTATTACGCGCGTGGGCTTATTCTAATATTTCGAACGGCCGCGATGGCAACTGGGCCGTCCGCTTCTATACTTATATCTCCGCTTTCCCGACGAGCCTCGCGTTCCCAAGCGACCGGACCGGCCGCCAAAGTGTCGAAGCCGCCGCGGGGGACGGGAAGGAAAAGCGGGCGAAAAAAAGATATACAGAAAATTCCCATGAACTTGCCGGACATCGCCGGGGCACGCGGTTGAACAGTCCCGATTGCCCCCGGCTTTATTTATACCGACCGGTGTTTGTAAACAGCCGTTATTTTTATTCCGTTTCGCGTTCGCCGACGCATTGACAAATCATTTTGCCGTTAATTCGTGACGCGTCGCGAACCGTGGATCATGGGAAAGAATTTCAGGGCCGGCTATTCCTGACCCGCGTGAACTTGAATCGACGCGGGGATCTTCCTGCGCGCGATTCCCGACGGTATTTGCACTCCAGTTTACAGAAATGTGACCACACGCCTGTCGGCGATCGTTTCTAAATCATTCCGACTGGTCGACGCTCCAATCGAGGAATTGCACGATCCAGCCTGCCGAGAATTCGATTTCGAACATCGCGAACTCGCTGGGATCTCGCGGACCGTTCTCCAAAGGGGATGGCACGTAGCGTTTCTCTTCCGCGATCATGTAACACCCGCGGCAAGACGGAAATAAGCTCAGCCCGCGTAGAGGGGCGAAGTAGAGAGACGGTCAAGTGGAACGAGCGAAGAATTTCTGCATTATGCGCCGCGCTGGCTCAATTTAATGGCCGCTAATAGGCGGCTGCTCTCCGGTGTCGTGGCGAAATATCCAGCCGCTTGAATTTCGACGCCCGAAGCACCGTCGACCTCTCGACACCTTTCGACGAGCCTCAACAGTTTCTTCCGTCTGTTACGAATGGAATTGATTTCCTCTCTTTCCGGCAGAAGTCTTCGTTCGAGGCAGTTTCGACGAATTTCTGGACCTGTTTAACGAACGAAACGGGCTTCTGTAATAATCATTGTAGAACGAGCCCGACACGATGCTCTCCAAGGAAATGCTTGCGCCGGATCGCGACTCGAGGGCGACTACTTTTCCCGGGCCATGCATTTTTAAGCGCTTCCTCTCTCCGCCGACAGCTTCCGCTATTTTCGACGCGATCGAAGGGACACCCATTCCGGGCGTTATAATCGGATTCCGTTGCCGATCAACCGGGGCGACGCGTCTCCGGACAGCGTTCCAATTTTATACTCGCCTCTATCCTTCCGTTCCTTACTGCACGCCGAATTCAATAAAACCCCCGAGCAACACCTGAGGAACAATAAGAAAAATTGCAATTGATGTACATTCAGAGAAACGAAGAAGTAACGAGAAAAGGAGAATGAGAATCAACTTGTGCGTGTGTGTATATATATATATAATAATATATATGTAGGAACCGAATAAAAAGGAAGGGCAGGCTTCGGGAATCGAACCCGAGATCTTCGTATTTCTAGGCACTGATCCAGTCCATTTACGCCACGGCCCCTTCCTCATATTAGCCGTTCGTTTGTTCCTGTTAAGGTAGTTCTTTGATGGAGGCGCCCATCCTACATATATATATATATATATTCTGGTTCCCAGAATTCCGTGAGATCTGCCGATCCAAAATTCGACATTCCAAAGGCGTGGAACGAGGTCTTCCTCCCAGGAAGACCAGCGCAACGTCTCCTCGTATACATGCTCCGGTCGGTCCCTTGCAGCGTTCGCGTGGGCGTGTCATACACACTCCGGGAGGTTTTTACGTGAAGCCACGTGCACGTATTATACGCGCCTCTAAGAATAGAAATTTGAGGCAAGACGGTATTAATAGAGGATGAGTGTGTTATCCCACAGGGCGGTGTTGCCCGCTCGTTACCGCCGGCATCCTCGTGAAAGACACCACGGAATTCGATCCTTGGTTCTCTACCCCATTTCGGGATCGAAATAACGCTGGAACCGGCGGGCGTTCTCCGTTTTTGTCACGGTGAACGGGTTTGCCGCGAGCTCGCCGCTCTACCTAATCGGGAGTCCCCTTTTAATTTTAGTACTGGAACACCTACGGACAGAGGGGTGGGATGGGGGTTTACCTATTTGGTATGCAATTCAGTGGAACGGATCGATTATATTCGTACCTGACCGGTTGACCCGTTCGCGTAAACAGCGGGACGATGCTTGAATGAAAACGATTATTGTATTTTTTTAACAGGGACAAACGCTTGGCCCCTTCGGACACGGACCGTCGTAAATTCATCCCGACATTACTAGCCGTGTTAATTTACAGATTTTTAATTGGACATTGATCGCGCGCCAGGGCGTTGATTTTAAGAATCAGCGGTATCGCCGCGAATTAGGCGTTAGGGCCCGGGACCCGGTCCAAGGCGTATGAGTAACGAATTTATTTCTGCTTGTCTCTCGCTGGTTCATCGCTCAGAAAACACACTCTCCTAGCGGCGTAGCGCAACGTGAACGAACAGCGAGGTGATTCATGACACTATCGACAGATCCTGGCCGCCGCGCTCCGAATATCGAGCGTTAATACGAAGCGGTCCCGAAACGTTCGAAAACGTTGGGAATCGCGCGCTCACAGTTTCGACTTCCAACGGAATCTTTTGAGAATCATTGAGTGGACAGCTTGGACAAACTTCGAAGGCTTCTTTCGACGATTAACTTGTGTCGCAGAATCCGGGAAGAAAAGCTTTTCCTCGCTCCGCGCATTCGTCCGACGTCCCTCGGCGGGCGCGCGACTTTCCTCGGTCGCTTATAGCAGAATTTCTAAGACCCCGAATATCACGAGAATCGTGTGCTTCTCTCGCCACTATTCAATTCTCCTCCGGATATCTATTTTTCCGCTTCGATTTCTCGAAACGCCGGTTTCTATCTTTGGACCGAAATAACGTTCCCCTCGAGAGTTCGTTCAGGAATTCTTGCCGCCCTTATTCTGAATTCTTAATGGGCCTGAAACGAGAGCAGAAACAGAAGTATCAGCCTGTCGGATATTTAAATCGTCGGAATTTGCCCCAAGTACCATGTCTCTTCCTTCAAAATATCGTCCTCCAACCAGTCGAAGACGTTTTTCTTCGAAATCATAACACAGCGTGTGAAGAAATTGTGCACTCCTCGTAGCAACATTACCCTAAAACATGTTTAAGCCCCAGGTGAAATGAAGGTTTAATCGACGCGCAAAGAAAAGGGCCCGCCGTCATCCGCGGTCCGAAACGGAAGGTCCAGCTTCCCGACCGTTCCGGCCGCTGTCCCCAAAGGTACAGTGGTAACACCCCCGCCAGGTGGAGGGCGGACAGCACTCCCTCTGCCGCCGACGGCGTCGCTGTCGTCAACCAGCGCCGACGTTCTCGATGGACACGTGCCGTGTGCAAAGGCATCCCGGCTATGACTAGGACGGGCACGACGCGAGAACAGCCATTCGAATCCAGTATTAGTGCGGTGTAAGAGTGCTCCACGGTGTTTTGTAATCAATCACGCCTGCCATCCTCCCCGAGTTTACCGATCTTTACGTTCGTCGCCTTCGAGGATAACCGCTGGTGAGTAGCACGGCAGAACGACAGGTGGGGCTGGTTGGCCCCGTGGTGTTCCCCGCGACGGAGGCAATCGGGCGGACGATCGTCGCGGCTCTCCGATCTCCTTTTCGTCGCCGTTACTCGCGGCGTTATCAAAACCGGAGAGTATTAACAATGCTTACTGTTACCCGATCGAAGGGTGAAACTTCACCCCTTGCCCGGTCGCAACGAAGATATTTCGCGACCCGCCGACAAGAACGTTAAACGAATAACGCGTGCGAAAGATCGGAGAATTTGGAAAGGGGGTAGGGGTAAACCGCGACCGCGTTGTGGAGAATCTAGCACCTTCCCTAATACGGCCTCGCCAGCCGGCTTGCGTCTGCACGGATATAGAATCCTCTGTCTCCTCTCTTTGCCGCCCTCTCTCTCTCTCTCTCGTGGTCTCTCTAGCGTTTCTACTAATACCGAGTGGCCACCAAAGTCACGGGACCAGAGATCTTTCCATCGTCCACCTCCAAGGAGGCGATCTTCGACATCCTTGACGCAGCTCTTCTTCTTTCTCACTTTTCAACCGATTTGTCCGACGTGGCCGGTTTACGTTTGCCTGGCCCGACTGCCCCAACTGTTCTCCTTTCATCGAAACACGGTCCTGCGCAGAAGAATTATACGTACGGCGGCAAGAAGTGAATTTGTCGGGGACATTTCGTTGACGGAAATCTCGGTTACCTAGTCGGTTTATACGGTTGCGTCCTGTGCGCCGCGTTAAAAATAGATTCGTTCACCGGCAGTAGGACGGCCGCCGAAACTGTTTACGTTTCTCCTGGCACCGTTGGGTAATCGTTGCAACGCGAAACTGGCTACGGGAATAATAATTCGATTTGCGATATCCGTCTTTTCCGGGGTAGCGCTGAAAATAATTTTAAACCGACGGGATTGAAACGTTTCACAAACGTCGCTCGGGAGAATAATCGCAAGGATCATTTCGCACCTTTCAGAACAGACAGAATGCCTTTCAAACCAGTAGAGCACCCCAAGTGTCCCAAGTGCGGCAAATCCGTGTACGCCGCGGAGGAACGAGTTGCCGGTGGCCTGAAATGGCACAAGATGTGCTTCAAGTGCGGTAAGTGATTCTTTCAGGAATTTTTAATCGAAACACAGTTTTGGAATAGCCCGTCGAATAACATCGACGTCCGGCAATGCTTTGCTGGTCAGCGGAGGATCCTCCGATGTTCAGTTACACCTCGATGATTAACGGCGAACGTTAATTGGCGAAATTATTGCGATTGACGAACCCGTTGCGCGTAAAAACACCATCGGTCACAAATCTTAGCCGGGTCTATAAATAAACGTTATGCCGGTTCCCGGACGGTTCGTCTTGGCCTTAATTAGTTCTGCGTGCCGGCCAGAAATCAATTGGAACCATCCAGGTGCAACGACCCGCGCGAACTCGCCGGGTGAACAGAACAAAAAAAAAGAAAAAAAAGAAAAGAATCCTCCTCTTCGCGATCCGACCGGAAATAGGTTTCGCAGTGCGTTAATAATTATTATTTATTCTTATTATTCATCGGATAACGATAATAATCATCGGTGGATGAGAATTTAACGATTCTTAGAAATAATTTTTCGTCGATTCGGAAAACGTTTTCCCAGCCAACATTCGCAACGAGTTTTCCAGTATAATCCAGTCACTTGATACCGGTATTAATCTCACCTGCGGACCAGTTCCGCGTTGTCGTTAAAAAAAGAAAAAGAAAAAAACATGTCCGTCGAGTACATCAAGCGCGCCGACAGTCTTCCCCGGGTAGAATCGAAACCGAGTGGAGGACAGCAACGAATATCACCTGTCTGTTGCAGGTCTCTGCGGCAAACTGCTCGACTCGACAAACTGCACCGAGCACGAGGGTGAGCTATTTTGCAAAATGTGCCACGGTCGCAAGTTCGGTCCCAAGGGATACGGCTTCGGTGGAGGCGCTGGTTGCCTGTCCATGGATCAGGGCGAACACTTGAAGAGTAGCGAGTGAGTGCACCTGCCCGTCGTCCGACCGCCAAATCACCCGACCCCGACCCCAAAAACTTTCCCTCTACGACTCCGCCGTATATTAACCGCCCCGTCCTCGAAAAGAAAAAAAGAAATAAGAACCCGGCCGAAACAAAGGAGAGTCCTTCCCCGCTCAGTCGTTCGTACGGGACACGCACCCGCCGTTGAGTTGACAAACGAAAGGACAAAAAACGAGAGAACGAGAAATAACAAAAAAAATGATATAAGAAATCGCACGACCACCGATCGACCGATCGAGGCGGACCGATGTGATCCAACGTGCGTGATCTTGGTGCGATGTAAAAAAAAGATGGAACACCGGAAGGAGCACAGCCAGCCACGTTAAAGAGAGGCCAAGGAGTACCGAGGGCACGCGTCTTGCGTACACGCGCACAAGAGCGCACACCACGACTGCGCACACCGGGTACCCCGTAACATCCCTTGCAACCCTTTCGACACGTCCGAGCTCCCCCTTCGTTTCGTTCTGTATTTTAATTCTGTTCAACCTAATCCGTTTTATGTTATTCGTAATTTAGCATTTCTGATTTATACATATATATGTGTGTGTATATATATATATATATATATATATATATATATATATATATATATGTATATGTATGTACACATGCCTGTTTCGTTTCTCTTTTTTCAATTTTCGTGGTTTTTCTTTGAATTTCACGTTTACCTGTAACGAACCTCCGTCGAGACGTTTTGCCACCTGGTTCCTAATACCACCTGTGAGACCCCGTTGTCCATCGGCGCGTCGACAGCGATGATGATTGAGAACGGTGACGATGATGTTGTTGCTATGACGACGACGACGACGACGACGACGACGACGACGACGTTCTAATAATTCATGATTAACTGTGTTTAATCTAGCCGACTTGTCTTTCTCTGTTTCTGCTCTTCGCGGAGATGCCTTTTCGTTTTTTTTCTTTGTATCCTTATCTTTTAATATCTGTTCCCGTTTCCGTTTCGATTGTTCCATATCGTTCCGTTTTGGCCCCCCCAACCCCTGCCTGTCCGTGTAATAAACGACTGGATTCAAGAACGGTCGTTCTCGAGTCGTATATATATATATATATATATACATAGAGGAAGGAAAAAAGAATTTATATATATATATATACACACATATATATATATGTGTATAACTCTTTCTCGTTTCTTTTATGCGATTACTACTACACTACATTACGCTAGTTTATAGAATCATTTGTACCATCTGTAATAAGTGTCATTAAAAAAGACGAAAAAAGGGAAAGAAAAAAAAAACAGAAGAATCTGGCGTTCTTCATTGACACTGCTTTCGCGTAATTTCCAGAACGCATTCACGGTCGGACAAAAATGTTCTTTGCCGTCGGGCCGCAAGACCGAATGGGCGAAACGACGTAGAGATAGAAACGAGTGGGGTGGGGGGGGGGGGGGGGGGCAGAGTTCGCCGCAAAGATTACCATGGTACAGATGAACGGGGGACGATTGATATCGATTGCTCGGTCGTTCAAGAATTATGTTCAGCACGTCGGAGACATTTTTGACCCACTGTACATGCATACCACACCTACCTAGTTATATGTATATAATGTTTACACGAAGCGCGGAGCGTGCCGGCGACGTCGGTGCACCACGGAACGGCGTGACCGAACCGCGAGAACAGCTTCTCGCCCGCGATTTCTTCCTCGACCCGTTCCACCTAGTGCGCACGAGCGTCGGGACGCCCCGTGCGTTAATCTAGATACAAATCCCTCCACCCCCCCCCCCCTCTAAAAGAAAAGAGCGTCGAAGGGTTGGAAAAGTCACGACCTGGCGGCCCCAGGAAAAGAAGAACGGAACCGGAACGGTTCCAGAATGGACGAAAGAAAACCCCCGTTAAAAAAAGAAACATCCCTCAGCCAGGTCGTTCATTTTTGTTTTGTCACCCTTACTTGGACGCCACGCGAACCATCCACCCCCGACACCCAGCCAGCCGCCCCTTTTCACGTGTCTATTCTTCTCTTAAGAAATGAACAAGTAACGGGAAAAAACAAACAGAAAGAATCGATCGACCGATTGAGAAAGTCAAAGAACCAAAAAAAAAAAAAAAAGATACAGAAAAAAAAAAGAAACAAAACTACCCCACTACCAACCCCGCCAGCCCCGCCGAGTGCGAGCCAACCAAGGGGGCCCATGATTGAGCAATGTAACGTTGCCGCTTTATCGCGGAGTCTGCGCACGAGACCCTCGTGATAAAGGGGTACTAAAGCGAGTAACAAAAGAAAAAAACAATGGTGAGCACCGAGTCAGATTCCGCCTCTCTCTCTCTCTCTCTCTCTCTCTCTCTCTCTCTCTCTTTCTCTCTCTCTCTTTCTCTCTATTTACTCTCTTCTTCATCTTCTTCACCGCCTCGCAGAAGAAACCACGAGCTTTTTTTTTGTTTTATCTATCACATTTTTGTTCTCTTCACCTCACTATTATTTTTTTTTTGCCTTTCTTCTTTTCGTTCATCATTCTTCTCTCTCTCTCTCTCTATTTATTCATACTTATTCACTTGCCGCCCGTCATGTTCCCGTTCACCCGTTACGCCCTACGACCGATACGTCGATCGGCTCGCACCATGCACGGCCTCTCTTCATCACGCCTCTTCTCTTCTTCGTCTTCTTCTTCACTACACATATTCTCTGTATCTCTCTGCCTGTCACTCTAGACGAACACGTAACCCCGTAACCCTGCTAACCCCGTTAACTCTATGGGTGCTTTCTACTTGGACGCCACTTCATTCGTACCCGCAAGGCTCGCTTACAAAGACACACCTCCGCGGTATCCCCGTTTTCTTTTGCCTCACCGTTCTTCGTTCGTTCGCACAGTTCCGTACGGGGTGTCCCGTGAATCGTGAACGCGGAACAAAGCTTCCATACGCCGTTTGTACGGCCAGTCACGGGGCACCGTGCGCTTCCAGGGAACGAAATTGCGAAAGATTCGATCTTACCGTCCTGTCCAGGCTTCTTTGGTTTTATTTATTTATTTTTTTGTTCCCTTTCTTTGTTTTTTGTTGTAAATTCCCGAAATCTTTGTACACTCCCTTCGAATTCCGCCCCACGTTCCGTCCCGTGTAAACCTCTCTCTCTATCTCTCTCTCTCTCTCTCTCTCTATTTCTTCAGCTCACTGCCTCTCGCTCTGTCCTCACTTGTTTCTTTATCTCTGAGTAAAGTGTATTGTTATTATTATTATTATTATTATTATTATTATTATCATTTAGTATTATCATTTGATCTCTCGTTACACACGATCCGCTTCTTGGCTCTCCTCTCGGGGCTCGGCGGAAGCCACTCGCGTGGTTTCGATACGGGGAAACGGGTTTACTAACCGTTGTTCACTAACAATGCGCCTAACAAATTTAACAAACAACCTAGGGGTTCCTCACCTGTATCTATCTATCCGAAACGAAACGTTCGCGTCGCAAAAGCCCACGGAAGCATGGAAACCGTGAAACCGCGAAACGAGCATCGTCGGATCACGACGGGGGACAGAGAAATTTCATGTTGCTCGCGGTTTCTATTCTTCCTATGTTTCCACCGGTGCGACGCGCCCCTCTTCTGTGATTTGTTTCTTTCCTCCTTCAATCTCGTTTGCAGTGGTGTTTGTTCTATTGTCGTGTCTGCTTTGCCCCCCCTCCCTCCCCCTACCCTCTGACCTTTGCGGTACCCCCACGGGCTTGCAACGCCTCGGTGACAACATCCCGATGGAATGTCTCGGGATTGAACGATGATGATATCGTTGTCGGCGACAAGATCGCGGTAAATGGGTTCGAGGTTCCGCGATCGAAAGGGATGAAGCACGAGGCGTTGGAACGTCGGTTCGGGGGATCGCGAGAAGCTTCACTTCCGAGCACCGTGGCAACCATCGCGGCATTGTCTCTACAAGGACCACGTTTCCAGGGAGCTGGCCAGAGGGTCGAACGCCGTCATGGAACCGAGAGCCATCGCCAAGGCACCGGAGGGCGAGGGATGCCCCCGTTGCGGAGGATACGTTTACGCTGCCGAACAGATGCTGGCCCGAGGAAGGGTGAGTTCTCTTTCCAATTCCCTTTTCTTCTTCTTCTACTTCTGCATTTCCCTTGCGTCGTCGGGACGCCTCTAGCGCACCTCGGTGCCGCGACTGGTTAAATATAATCGGCGGCAAGAGGATCACGGTTGTGTCACCCGCCTGGCGGAAGAGACCGACGGTGCGGGGTTATTCTTGGCGCGCGCGGATCCTATTTTCAAACCCGGGGCAACCCGATACGCGGACCAAGTAAACAGTCCGTGAAATCTCCGGTTATCAATCGACGTATAGGCGTATAGGATTGGCCACGGTCGTTCCTACTTCTGCCGTCAATTTCACTCGACGGGGGGCGGTCGAAATAACGACAAATTCGGCTCGAACCGTTTCCCCATCGGCGGAAGCAAACGGACGTTGACACTTTGCGCAACGGGGCCACGAGATGTCTCGTTTCAATGGCTCTTCGATTTAATCGACCACCCGAGGAATTAGAAATAGATTTTCTTGTTACGCTGCTAGGCGTTCTGTAACGATTCGTCGGCGAAATGAATGTTACAATCCCGAAAGTGTGCATCGTATCTCGCAAAGTGTTTTATCGTTCCGCAACATTTTGGTCATTCGAAAGTTCGCGTTTCAATTTGTTGGGAAACAGCTTTTCATTTATTCGACGAAGAAGGGCCCTAATACCAAATAACTAGCAAAGTGTCTCAAATAAATAAAGAAAATGAAAGTCATGATTTATCGGATGTAAAACGTAAAGCAAAAGCCTGCTCAATAAACAGATGTATAAAAAATATACAGTAACATTTAACAATACTTTATAAATGCGAGTTTGAATAGGTGCGCGTGTACGACGAGCAGAGGGGCGTGCGCAAAGTGTTAATTTGATCGAGAACGTGCGTTCCGCGGAATCGTTTCCAATGTTACAATGTCAACAACTAAAAAAGAAAAAGCAACAAAAAAAATCAATTGCCAGATGCCCGCGCGTGGGCCTTCGTTTTGGACGATAAGTTCGATGCTAAAATTGTTCGGTGTCGTCCGATCGATCGCAGTGCCAGCGATCCACGGACCGGTGACGCGCCCCTGTAATATTATAGTATGACGCCAGGGGCAAATTTCATAACAACGTCGACGGGGGAGGGTGGACGTAAGCGTTGGAGGCTTGTTGCCGTTGGTGGCTGCCCAAGAGCTTTTCCTGTCTTCGTTCGTCCTGGCGACGGGCCAACTGGCCCGTCCGTCTCGATGTTGGAAAATAACTTGGAACAAGCCGCCCGTGGATCGCAGGCTAATTGCCCTTCTTTAGGCCAGCGCCAATCCGCCTCGATGCGATCCGTCGGATAACTCGCTGGCGAGATTCATAATTACGGCAGACTGATTCGAATTTAAAGGTTTTTACTAAAAGTAAAGGAGATCGCACACATCGTCCATCTTAAGGGGACTGAACTTTTGAGAATTTTTCGCTGGAACATAAATCAAGATATTGATGATCCGTTTTTTGTGCCTTTTTGTTTGCATTTTAAACTGTAGGAAGAAATTTTTGTCGCTTCGAAATAGAGGCTTGTTAGCCCTGGACACCTCGGGGAAGTGCGTACGGATTTTTCGATTGGTCGAAAACTTTCCTTTTTATGAACCGAAAACTGCATCAGACACATCTTCACCATTTTTCAGAAAAATCAGGATTTTCAGAACTCCGTGCGTACTTCGCTCGTAAATTTAATGCAGTTTTCGAAAAACTTCGGTCTTTGTTATTTAAGTCGACACTTGCGGTAGTTATCGTTCCGGTAGTTGAGCGTTGATCGCCCACTTCGGCGGCTTCTCCAGGGCTTACCGGGCGCTATTTTCGAACAAAAAAAATTTCCCCTTTACAGTTTAAAATGCAAATAAAAAGGCACGACAAACGGATCGTCAATATCTTGATTCATCTTCTCACAAAAAATTCTCAAAGCTTAGCCCCGTCGAAAGATTCCCAAGGAGGGCCTGAACAGTGACGCCAAGTAGAAAAATCAATGATACAGTCGATTCAGGGGTGAATTCTCGATTTCACTGAACGATCATTAAGCAATCGGTTATTGAAACGATTGCGAACGCCGGTCAATTCGCGCTCGGATTCGCAGTTTTCTCACCCGCCGAGGGAAAAACGGACCTCGCGGCCGCTTCTATTTTCAGCGTCGCTCCGAAATATCCCCGGTCCGTTGACCCCTGGGATGGGGGGGGGAGAACTAGTCGCGGCACCGTGAAATCAGCCACGTTCCAATAGTTATTCCTGCTTCTTGTGATTAGGCTTACCATAAGTCGTGCTACAAGTGCAAAACCTGTCAGCGGACACTGGACTCGACGCTTCATTGCGATGGTCCTGATCGCGAGATTTATTGTCGAGGTACCTTTTTGCAAATCAAACCAATTCGATTCTTTATCCCTCCCCCCCTTTTTTCCGGTTTTGCTCGTTTTTTGTCGTTTCTCCGTCCGTTCGCGTGCGAACTGAAACGAATGCCTCCCCCCCCCCCCATGTCCGAATTTACATCGTCGCTTGTCCACAATTGTCTTGCCCTTTTGTACGTTCGTTTCGTTTCTTTGGGCACGTTTTTGGTTGATCCCTCTGTCATCCTATCGATATGCGCATATCGACCATTCGATTCCGCCCTGGAAATTCTATGCGCACACACCGGCGCGAAGTGGCTTCGCGGAATCGGCGAAACGTCGCGCGAGTTAGCCTCTCGTCAGATCTCGTTGGAAGTGAAGGAAACGAACGTTGGCATCGCGGTTCCTCGTCCGCCTCGTCGCTGCACCACTGTCCTATCCCCCCTCCGTCGACAATCGGCCGTGTTCGGACTGAAACAAAACAAAAGGGGTAAATAAATCGAAGAGGGGGACGGGGGGGGGCGGTGGGGCGAACGGAGTTTAACGGCACTAGCTACAGAGATCGGGAATAACTATGTGGAGTTAGAACGTAAGAATTCGTCCCCGGTGGTTTCGAGTGGCTAACATCTGTTCCTTTGTGTACCACGCAGCAATGGCACAGGGAATGCTTTAAGTGTGCCAACTGCAACAAGAGATTAGACTCGGTCAACTGCTGCGAGGGTCCCGATAAGGACATCTATTGCAAAGGTGAGTAGGGCATGGATCAATTACAGCCAAGGGCACTGCGTGCTGAATGTGTTCCGTTTGCGAAAAAAGTACAAAAAAAACAACAAAAAAAAAACAAGAAAAGACGGACGAAATGAGAAATGCGGAATTCGCCACGCTTCGGTTGTCGGAACACATTCAGGAACACCGTGTCCCGTTGTCGTCTGGGCGACCAGGGCAAACAAGTACATACCTTTAACCGCTGTTCTCTGCAGTATGCTACGGAAAGAGATTCGGACCAAAGGGTTATGGCTACGGCCAGGGCGGCGGTGCCCTGCAAAGCGACTGCTACGCCAATGGGTGGGTTTTACAGTGCCGGGACTGAGACGGGAGAAAACGAGAGATATCCCGCCTCGGCTTCTACATTTTCACTATATATGATGCGCTTGTCTGCTTAACAGCTTGCTATCCGAAGAAATTCGGTCCGCGAGGTATTGGCCACGCTGGGGTTATGTGGATCGGGCTCCAGTGCGATATTGAGGACGAGGGGTACGCGCCCCCTTAGTTATGCTATACCAATATACGCCACTCTTTCTTTCTTTCTTTCTTTCTTTCCTTCTTTCTTTCTCCGTTTCCTCCGTGCGCTCGTACGCCTGTCCGGTTGTACGCGTCTCTCTTCCCCGCACGGAGATCTTCAATTATATGGCAAGCGATTCTGCAATTATATTTTGCGATGATCGTACGCCTCGTCGGGGTGCTGCGTTTTTCTTGGATCTCGTTGTGTCGCGCCGAGCGGAGTGCCTGGTGAAATTCGGATTAATTAGAGGGGATTATTTTTAAAACGGGCGCACTGGCGACGAGAAAGCGTCGAATAATTTGGAAATTAAGATATTTTATTCATTTTGTGTTTCTATTAATATTTGAAGTTCCATGGACAATTGTGTTATGTTTATGAGAAAGAAAGAACGAATGGACGTTTGCATGTGTCTCTTCGTGGTAATACGTGTATATACATACACACATACATACATACATACACACGAATCGACGCGTTAACGCTTTGCGCTATTACTCACCATCACGATATTCTATATCTTCGAGCGACTAAACGGCATCGGTGTGTGATTTTTTTTCTAATATCGTATAGGATCCATCAGAACCATCGTGAATAACGTACCACGCACATCTAATCGTTTCGGGCGGCGTCGTTCGCCGATAATCGCAATCCCCTTCCACCAACGGCGGAGGTCGATCAAACCCGGACCAGGCGATATCGAATCGAGCGTAAACTGAAACAGACGAAACGTATAACTCGCGTCTGGCATGATCGATCTCGAGATTCCGAAACTCATTCGTTCACCGTCATTCCTCCGCGTTATCGTTGCACGCCTCTTTTCTTCGTTTCTCTAATCCCCCCCAAAAAAATGCATCGAACGCGATCGGTCGCCCGATAACGAACCAGAAGTACCGCGATTCGTCGCGGTTTCCCACCGCAAATTGGGACCGTGCAAAATGAGCAATACAGTGAAACCTCGATATAGGCGAAAAACTTCTACACGATATAAGCGAAGAGTTTATCCCCACCACTGAGGGGTATACCCCTTGAGACGTCGAGAAGTTCGCTTGGCGAAAAATGTAACGCGATCCGGGCTGTGGTATATCGGCGAGCTAATACTAATTGAACGATGAAACTTTGCTATTTCTCATCCTTTTCTTATGAAACTTTTCCATAGCATAGCTGACAATTTTCTGGTTAAAATGACACCAAACACGATATAATTTGGGCTACATTTACTGCCTTAATTAACGATAATAAGTTTCGACCGTAGAAAAGGATAGCTAGTGAAAAGAAAAGAGAAGCTGCGATCGTGGCAATCGGCAAAGATCAAAGGCCCGCTACACTGTTTAACATACCAATGTGATACTAACATTTTTATTTTCAGTTTCTTTTTTAGACAACTTTTACCGATAAATTTGTGATATTTTTCTGATTAAAATGAGACCAAACACTACATAATTCGGATAAATATTGAGTTGTAATAAATTATTATCTTTCATTATTGTTCCTAATAAGTTAGAGAAACAAATTGTTACCCACATTTAGAATACTACTATGGCTAGAATATTACAAATTACACTAGTATGAAGTATAAAAAGCTTATAATTAAAATTATGTAAATTCTTTATTATTTGTGCTTACAATAATTAAAACAAATAACACAGAAAGTGTTTAGTATTATTGCTACAGATGAAAATGATCACGTGAGTGAATTTATTTGTTCTGGTTAATATCGCCTAAAAAAATACCGATACCTGGTTATGAACAAAACTAGTCCACGACTGTATGTATACTATACATATAAGCGAACGTGTTAATGCGTGGACCCCAATGTAATATGGTCCAAATTATATCGTGTTTAGTGTCATTTTAATCAGAAAAATGTCACAAAACTGTTGGATAAAGTTTGATAAAAAAAAAATATAAAATAAAAAAGTTTCATCTTTAGCATTAGTGTTATTTCACCGATACGCTGGATTTTGTTCTGGCCCGGCTGCTCGGTCCTCTTTCTTTACTCGCTGTCCTTTTCTACGTTCGACGCTGTCGGCAAATTTCAAACAATGTAGGAACAACACGATACAAGCGAACGTTCAGACCCGAGGCTTTCGCTTATATCGAGGCTTCATTGTATAAGCAATCTTGCGAAAAAAAATTCTGGTGACCCATCCGGCGACACGATTGCATTCAATCCAGCCACGACCCCAAGGATCGCGAACGCTAACGATCGATCGATATCCGATATTTAGCGAGGCAGCTCCTCGTACCGCCGTGATCGACACCGCCGCGATTCAGGCCCCGCCCGGCAAGGGTTGTCCACGTTGCGGCGGTGTTGTGTTCGCCGCCGAGCAGGTGCTCGCCAAGAGCCGCGAGTGGCACAGAAAGTGCTTCAAGTGTCACGACTGCACCAAAACGCTGGACTCGATCATCGCCTGCGACGGGCCCGACAAAGACGTCTACTGCAAGACCTGCTACGGAAAGAAATGGGGACCGCACGGATACGGATTCGCCTGCGGATCGGGATTCCTGCAGACCGACGGTCTCACGTGAGTGATATCATTCGTAAGGATACGAGAATTCTATCGGCGGGGACTTAGGCCCATCTGTTTATCCCTCGCCCCCGGCTATCCTTGCGCGACAAGTTTCGCCGGGGTTTGGCGGAGGATAAATCGGAGAACATGGAAACGAAGGGGGGGAACTTGATGGGTCAGCGTTGGGACAATTGTGGGCCTTACATTAGTCTCCAGGGTATCCAGAGTTATTTAAGCTGGAGCGCCGGATAGGAGTGTATATTTCGGGAACGATTCGGGGTACATTGTTTTTGTTTCTACAGGGAGGACGAAATTTCGGCCGGTCGACCATTCTATAATCCCGACACGACGGCCATCAAGGCCCCGGCCGGCCAGGGATGTCCCCGTTGCGGGGGCATGGTGTTCGCCGCTGAACAGCAGCTCGCCAAGGGCACCATGTGGCACAAGAAATGCTTCAACTGCGCCGAGTGCCATCGACCGTTGGACTCTATGCTGGCCTGCGACGGGCCCGACAAGGAGATCCACTGCAGATCGTGCTACAGTAAGCTCTTCGGGCCCAAAGGATTCGGCTTCGGGCACACGCCGACCCTCGTCTCCACCAACGGGGACCACGCTCCCTCCTAGTGAGTTTCGATAGGTCTATTCCATCGTTAGTCAAACAGGTGTTACACGGGGCCCGATGTCCGGGCCCCCTTTCGAAAGTCACTCCCCCAAAGGCAACACGACCGCCCCGTACATGTTCACAAACGTTTCCTCCTGTTCTCCAGCATGGACTCCAAGCCCCAGCTCGGTCAGAAGCGAAACGACGGCCACGGTTGCGCCCGTTGCGGCTACCCGGTGTACGCGGCCGAGCAGATGATCTCGAAGAACCGTGTCTGGCACAAGCGTTGCTTCAGCTGCGGCGCGTGCCATCGCTCCTTGGACTCGACGAACCTGAACGACGGGCCCGACGGCGACATCTACTGTCGCGGCTGTTACGGCCGGAACTTCGGGCCGAAGGGGGTCGGCTTCGGCATGGGCGCCGGCACGCTGACGATGGCCTAGCTTGCGTCGACACGGAGAAGATGGAGATAAAGAAAAAACCAAAAAAAAAAAAAAAAGCAAAGAAAACCAGTCTTAACTATATATAAATATAACTATAAACAGAAAGTATAATTAAAACGAAGCATGCACGCGTTGCGCGCGAACGAATAAAATGGGACCGTTCGCAACGGCCCGACGTTCGTCCGTGGCCCGCTGCGCAGAAATAACGTATAATGTATAGAAAACCTCTCGACTAACTCCGACGAAGTGAAACGAAGGGAAACGCTGCTCCGACAGAAGGTTCAAGGGACGAAGAATTTTCAGGAATATATACATAGGGACAAGTGAAACAGGAAACGGAACGAGACGGACGAGAAGAGTTATTCGTTGAAAACGACGACTGCTACTAACGATTCGATCGAACCAATCGACTCCAACACGAAGACTGTCTCGTCTATGCCGATTTCGACACGTAGTGGAACGCACGAACGACCGAGACGCCACGATCAATCGAACAATAATATAACGAGCAAGCTTTTATTACGTATTTGTTGTATTTTATTTTGTTGTTGTTGTTGTTGTTGTTGTACGTCGAGTATTCGCGGGGGCGGGCTACGCGTGTTCCTTTCCGCGAGAGGGGAGGGACGGGCCCCCCGTGGCGGACACCCCCCCCCCCCCCTCGATGTAGGGGAGGGGACCGCGTGCCGCGTGAAGAGAGTACAAAGGACAAATCCGTGAATACCTGGCCCTTAATCAGGAGCAATGATTGTAATTAATCGACGACGTACGCGAGTGACGTGAAGAAAGGAATAGATGCAAGAATGATTATTTTCAATAAACGTATATTTCGAAAGAAAAAGAAACAAGGAGGAACGAAGGAAATATTTTTGGGTGCCTGGTGTACTCCCAATTGGGTATTGGGTATTGGGTTTTGGGGGAGGGGGGGGGGGGGGGGGGTGTCACGGTTGTTTCGCGGGGAAGATTTCACAAGTTCTCGAACATTCCAGTTGCGTCTGCTCGAAGACCCAGCCGAAAGGAAAATTCGTCGTTTGCTCGTCAATGTACGGGGTGTCGTCGTTGTGATCGAACCACGACGATCTTTGTAATTTGGAGAACGTTGCGTTTTCTCGTGGATGCTATTGCAACGAGGCGTCCCGGGCAAAAGTCGCGGCCGAAGCATTTACTATAAAAAATAGTCGCGGAAGCAACGACGCGTTGCCCGAACCCCTTGGAACCGGAAGTCACCCGGGCGGCCCCCCCCCCCCCCGGGAACAGTGCGATCACGACGATTCAATCTTTATGCGGCCAGGAATAGAATCGTTCACTGTAAAATAAATATCTCCGCCGGATATCGACGCTCCTTTATCCTCCTCCGAGACGCTTCGAGCGCTTAAAGATTAAATCGATCGAGGACAGTACGACTTTTCGTTTCGCCACCCCCTCGCCGCCCACGAGTTTTTACGATTAATTGCACGACCGACGACGAACCTTCCCATCGACCGTCCCTCGTTTCCTCTACTTCCGTTCGCCCTGTCATTCGCCCTTTCTCACCCTGGATCACGCACACAATGATCGTTCTCGCATCGTCAGAGACGCGGTCGAACCTTTTTAATCCCTTATTACGAATGGACCTTAATAAATCTTACTAGCGCTAACGTATGAGTCATTCCCGCGAGCGTACATTGAATGGCCGATGATATACACGCGTCGATGGAGCTGCACTCTCTTCTTCGTTTCTGTTTTTTTTTTCTCTCTTTTTTTTATTGTTGTTGTTTTCTGGTTTCATCGAACGTGCCATCCCGTTGCCCGAATGGACAAGTGAGTACGAGTTACGGTGTAAAACGCTAATCTTCTATATTTATAGCAACAACTGTACAGGTGCCGGCCACATCGATATCATTCGTAACTAACGTTCATCGAAACGGAAGTGACGGAGAAACAAAAGTGTGAAGGGAGGGGCTGTTCGCGGGCTGCTCGCGGTCTTTCCTCTTTGATCGTCGCCGACGTTACGGCCGTTCAATATCCGAACCTCGGCGGGTACTGGTTTTATCTTTGACCGTTCGTTTCGCGTTCCCCTGCTCTTCGGTCGCAGATACCGTCGGATCGGCATCGATCAATGAGGAACGTGGGACGGTACGGTTTCTCGCATATTCTCCTCGAAGGTACGAAATCGAGAAAGGAGATCAATGGCTCGTTTTATCGGAAGGGTTGAGAAAACCTTGAAAACGATAGAATTTACACGACAAGATCTTAATTCCAGCGAGAGAAAGAGGGAACGATAAATCGCAGAAAAAAAGAAAACCAAACAAACCTCGTCGATCGTTTCAATCGAACATTTTCACCGCCTCGCTTTCACACCAATATCGCCACCCTGCGCAAAAATAAAGACCAGTAATCCGCGCGTAAACGAGTACAGCAATCTTAAAACAACAGACGGACAAACCTCGCCAAGCGTTCGCACGAAAAGGAAAATGTGTGTTCCATGGGCCTGGGACGGACCGGGATCGCGAACAGCCACCCCACTTCCGGTCTAAGCGCGGTATAGTCTCTATATTTACACGTTTCCGCCGAGGACGGGCCTCGTTCTCTCAGGAATTAATAGAGATTCGCGGTTTTCATCGGCAACGGGTCCAACAGGTACGGCGGCAGGGCCGCGGAGAAGGGCCTCGGGCTGCACGATCCCCACGTGCCGCCGCCCCCGCCGCTGCTGCCCCGGGTGTTGGGCGAGTTTCCCTCCGTCGACGCGTCGCTGGTGTGCTTCACGGACACCAGGCTCGGGTTCGCGATCGGTTTCACCTCGTTCGCCGACATCACGCTGTTGGGCCCGGACGGCGGCGTCGCCGGGCTCCTCGGGGACCGTCCCTCGGCCTTCACCGTCCCGGTCACTGGGCTGGAGCCCCCGTTGTCCACGCCCATGCCGCCCTGGGAACTGGACTTCTGCTGGGCCAGACGTTCCTGCTTTCGAAATTTCGCCCGGCGATTTTGGAACCAGACCTGGAATTTCAACGGGATCGAATTAATCGGACGCAATATCGTTCCGTTCGATTTGCAGTTTCAATCGGCAGTGATCCGACACAGCATCGAATCGGCGGATACAGCGATCTTCCGATTTACCTGTAGCGCCTGGAATATGTGAAACATTAGGTTGCCCCAAAAGTTTCCTCCGCCTTCTTACTAGATATTAACGGCGAACGATTTTTACGAAGAGTACAATATTTTTGAACGATGCACGACACGTTCTTTTTCATCATTCTCCTTGATCTGTCCGGAAGCATCGTGATATCGTGTTTTAACTTTTCTGTTTTATGTCGCAAAGTATCGATCAACGTGATTTTTATCTCGTTTAAAGAGTCGAACTTTTCTGTCTCAAATAAGTAATAAGCAGACAGGCAAGATTTGAAGGATAAGGGTTCGGGGGTGGCTGGAATATTTCAAATCACATCCAAACGCCTTCCCCGCTTTTCCGTCCATCGATACACGCGGCACGGCACCGAGGCTACGTCGATTCGAACGACGATTATGCTACTGGAAAGCTGGAAAACAATCCTGTGTCACTAAACGTTGCAGTCGAACAGCGAAGGAAACTTTCGTTCGACAGTTCGCGGAAATAAATCAAATAACCTGAGAATAGTCTGGCATCCCGTGCGCACCGCGAATAAACGAAAGACAAGGTGGACGGGCGATCTCGAAGAGGCGTATCGATCTTCCGGCCCGTGATCGAGCTGAACGAAAAAAATACGAAAACCGTCCACCGCTTTCGCCGGACAACCGAGAAGAAAAGCAGAGTCCAGTTGCCGTAACCATGTTTCCCCCGCGAATCGATAAATCGCAGGAGGCGAGCGGATCGTCAGCGTACCGGACGCGGCAGCGTCCCTGTTAAAGGATACACGAATATTCCGTTGCCACGGCCGCCGTGGCAAGGGGGGGGGGGGGGGGGGGGGTGGATGCGAGTTTCGAAGCGCGTCATGCACGTCGAGCTCGT
Organism: Nomada lathburiana; assembly: GCA_963667235.1. Classification (NCBI taxonomy): domain Eukaryota; kingdom Metazoa; phylum Arthropoda; class Insecta; order Hymenoptera; family Apidae; genus Nomada; species Nomada lathburiana. The sequence continues at coordinate 19,469,082 of OY763899.1, read as the reverse complement.
CAGGGTGGAAACGTCGACGCGGGCAGCCCTCGTAATTGCCCGTAGTTGGCCAAATGAAATATTTAACGAATAAAATAAACGGAAAGCGGCGGTGACCTGCATGTTAAAGTAGCGGATTTATTTGCTCTACCGTTTATCTGACCGGCGAAGCCACCCTCTACAGCCCCCCCCCCCCCCCACCCCCTTCGTCCGTCTATCTCTCTCTCTCTCTGTGTGTGTCTCACCCTTTCCCCGTTTCTCGGCGTGTGTGCACGTGGGGATCCCACCCCTGGATTTTCCATGGGCGGCTACGATTCCACGGCTACCGGCTGAGTGGCAGACAACGGCGCGGGAGGGGGTAAGGGGGTTGGTTTCAGGGAGTTTCAAGGGGGCGCGGGACACCATGATGAACGTGATTGCCCTTTCCGGACGGCAAACACCGCTATTGGATTTTTATCAGCTGGTGCCTCTGCTGCTGCTGCTGCTGCTGCTGCCGACGCCGCTGCCGGACGACCACTGTTCGAGAAATTCGAGCAAACTCGAGGAACGTGTCCGAAACAACCCCCTTCCGCCCCCACCCCTCTCTCGATCGAGGCCTCGACGGTCGTGCTGATTAACCGAGGGACGATTTCGCTCTGTGCACAGAAGTCGCGCTCGAGTTGGCACCGTTGTGTTGGCGACTTGATTTTTGATAAGACTTTGATTTGATTGAAAGGATTTTGAAGAGAAGGGGTTGAAAAAGGGAAGCGAAAAGAAAATCGTCGGGACCGAAACAAGACGTACCGGCAAAGAGATATTGATATCGAGCACAGGGATGATTTGAGCTGTTTGTTTCGAAAGTGTCCAAAAAGTTCACTTGCTTAGAAGCCGAGATACACGTATTTAAGGAAATGCCATTGAATCGTATTAAGAATATTGTTTACTGATAACACGATAGTGCAATGTTTTTCTTTTTCCGAAAATGTGTACTGCGCTAACTCAAACGGGGTTAACAAACATTATTCCAAAAGCAAGACGGTTTTGACGGACACAAATGAACTTAAGCCACTTTGGAAATTAAAAATTTCTATCATATCCTTAGTTAGCTAACTTTTCGTTGACAGAATTTCAGCGAATTTAAACATATTAGCTGTAAAATGTTTGAAAATGAACAAATCACGCGCAATTGTAACTATCGTAAGTGAGAACTGGACTTTTGTTTGAAAAATGGACCGGGGCCACTATCGAAATAAGGTCTTTCTTGCCGATGAATCTCCGGTGACGCCGTGAGCGTCGCCGAGTAAACGTCAGCTTAACGAAGTTACGCCGTCGTCGGGGCGAAGGCGCGCAACAGAAGCCCCGGGGACAACGCTAATAATTCGTGTATTTGGCCACGAAGCGAACCCCGGGGCGACGTCGCGGCATGTGTGCCGTTGTTTGCCGAACGGACGACGACGGCGTGAATTAGGGAAGTCTCCGTGCCGGCGTTAATGTTAAACAAACACGGCCCGGCTAAATAAAATGCAACGAGCCGCGCCGACAGATGTCCACCGCGTTCCGGATAAATATTTAAGCGCCGCTATACGCGCCCCGTTTGCACTTCATTCAACGCTCGTTCCCAAAATCAGCCACGCTTGTCCCTGCCCTCCTTCCCGTTTCGTGCTTATTCCTGTTTTACACAAGACGCTTTGGTGTCTTCTAGATTTCAACTCGGGCGACGGCCCCTCGATTCCATTGCTTGGCTCTCACTTCGCGGGGGAAGGTTTCACCCCCGGGGGCAGGTGAAAAAGTGCCGACGTTTCCGACGAGGTAATTAGAACTTTCGCCCGTAATGCTGATGAAAATCGCCGTTTCCCTGATGCGCTTAATATCCGCGAATGTTGTGAGAATCTCTTCGATATTACACGTACCTAGACAGGAAAGAAATATAAATTCTGAAGTGTTAAATTTGGTCCATGTGCAATGCGAAAAATAATTCGTAAATTATGAAGAGAATTCATACCCTGGCAACTGTAAATGTTGCCCTGCCATAATTATTCAATCTCTAATTTCTCTAATAGTGCAGGATTCGCGTCAGAACTGTCGGCCGTTGCGTTAAACATTGACAGTCAGAATTAGTTCAAACAAGACACCGCGAAGAAGGGCCAGACGTTTTTCAGATCCGGAAGCTTATGGACGCGTCATTAGGGATTCCGCGGCGGTAGAAACGTGTTTGCACGTTCGATTAATCCGTTCGCTTGTGATTCCCAGTGATTCCTTCCTTCTGGCACGGTTTGCCGAGGATTTCGCTCGGTTCTGACCCCGTGGGGCGTTAGATCCGAGATTATCGACGGGGAGGGGATGCCAGCCGAAAAACAAGAATGATCCAACGCGGAATACAACGCCGACCCGTTCCGAACAATATTCCACGAACAGATAAATAAAAAACAATTCCTCGGAAATACAATTCTCGCAATTCTTGCACGACTACCCTCGGGGATCCCAAGAATACCGTCACAAATTGACAAGAATTCATCGGATATAATTCGTTGCCAAGCATGGAAATTAGTTCTTCCTGTAGGCTGATAACGTAATTGTTTACAAATCCAAGGATTCCACGGGGGGTGGCCTCTGTCAAATCGGACGGCCGATAACACTGTTCAACACGGGTCTGATTTTGTATCCTTCAATAGGCGTTTCTTGTAGACTTTAACGCGCTGAATACGAATCTGAAATCCGTTTTTCTCCGGAAGCAGCAACTTCCGTTGATGCTTTCCTTGGCAGAAATGTCTGTTCTATCGCGTGGCATAGTCAGATTTTCTCCTAGACCCTCGGTTTTTGAAACAAATTGAAAAATATCGGCCAAAATGGGTGCGTTTTCGGTGTTCTTTTCACTTTGATCATTATTTAAACATATTTAAATGTTTATAATCAAACAACTATTTATATCATTTTATTCGTGAAACTCCAAAGAATCATTTGGCACCAAGCGGAACTGAATAACTATTACCGGAAAAGCACAAAACACTTTCAAAGTTGAAAATGTGCGATTTTTTTCAAAATTGATTTTTTCAAAAATGGTACGTACTGGAGAAAAACGGATTTCAGATTCGTACTCAGCGCATTAAAGTCTACAAGAAACACCTATTGAAGGTTACAAAATCAACAAAAAGTTGAAATTTGTCGAACAGTGTAATTGAATTGCCGGCGATGGTGGTATCGGCCACACTCTCAATCGACGGGGATCGCCTTCTTCAATTAGCCAAATAAGTCCCGGTGAGGGGGTCGAGGGGGGTTGGCCGCAGTGAAAATCTTGATTAAGAGATGCGTCGGACGATGCCATCCGGCCCGATGGATAAATCGCCGTGGACAGATCTCATTAACTGCGCTTCCACTTTCGTGTCTGACCACAACCGTGACCGATCCACTGCCAGTGACTCTCAGGCACTACCGGAACCGTAGCCGTCGCATCAGCGTGACGCAACGTTTGACAATCGACGGGAGAAAATATTCCCGCGTTCCGCAAGATGATGATCGCCGCTCGACTTTGTCCGCAAGCCTCGATTTCCAACGAAACGTACCAGCCTTTCGTCTCGAAACCGTAGAAATCCCGGTCGGCATTTGCGACAGCTGCAATTCCACGGGATTCTTTCCATTTTCGAGCAGCGCACAGCCAATGCGTTCCAATTCGCTGAAATTTTGTTTTACGGAAAATTTTCCTAATTAACGAAATGATAGAAACTTTTGTCTGGAAAGTGGAAAGCCAAAACCGTCTTACTTTTGAAGTAATGTCTTGTTACAAATAATGTTCGGGTTAGTGCATTGCATAGTTTTAGAAAAACCCCTCCAAAAAAATTGTACTATCGTGTTATTAGTATGTTAGTATTTTCAACGTCATTCTCGGCTTCAAAACAATTGGACACGAGACACTTTCGAGATAAACAGATCATTTATATAGCCGGAAGATTTCCCGAATTGCGCAAATTGTGTTCTCGAAGCGTCGCGACGAAATATAAATGAAATCGAGTATTGTTTTTTTTCTCAATTTCAAGCATTTCGAATTACGTCGAACGGACCTGGGCTCTTTCAAACTTCACAACGAATCTAGTTGTCGATTTCGAGAATGACTCAACACATATTACTCGCATAATGATTGCCGTTCTTTTAAAAGGAATTGCTATCCTGTTACGGGTATTTTCAATTTTTTTTCTCGAACCATCGAACTCTTGGGTATCTCGATTTAAGTGTAAACGGGCTTAGGTCGCGTTCAAAATGGACGTCTCGCGTCTGAAACAAGATTGCCTTCGCGGCGGAAAGAGACGCGTCTTTTGTGACGCAATTATCCGGCCGGATCCGAGCAGTCGTCGACGCGGGAGTTCCGGCACACCACGAGGCGAAGCCTCGCCGTGGTTCGGTGTGGGTTACGCAGCAGTCGGCGTCGTTCCACGCGGACGATACCCAGCAGGACAGTTTTTAATCACCGTAAGTGGATCTACATAGAGCTCGCAATTACCAGGGCACACTCCTGCCATGGGCCCCTTGTGTATCAGCCAACCCTCGGCCTGCCAGAGTCGAATGTTTTCCCCGTTTCATCCCTCCGTTTACACCAGACACCCTACTTCACCTCGCGTTCCAACCAGGGGGCGGGGGGGTTCCTTCGTTCGTAACGTTATTGCCCCTACCTTCGTTGCTTTCCGATCTTTCCTGCGTCTTCCCGTTCATTTATCATTCATCCTCCCATCCGTGCACCGTCTCTTTCTCCTCCTTTCTCCCGGGATCGTTCCTTCTGTCGCTTTCCCTTCCGTCCGACTCCACGCGTCGCAGGGCTGAACACAATTTCGACGCTATCATTCTTGCGCAGTTGCGGCTATCGAGGTAGCAACAAGCTTGAGCAGCTGTTACGCGTATTTTGTTGTCTTTGTTTCTCTGCCGTTAACTTTCTTCCAACTATTTCATCCTGGTAGGGAAAAACTTAGCGGTGTTGTTCTTGTAAGGGATTCACACGACTGCAATGTTTCTTTTGCCACTTGTGTTGTTCCTTTTCTCCTTTTTTTTTTCCTGGGTGGATGTACTTTTGGTCGCTGCGTGTTTGCTCACAGATGGGGGAGCCCCTCGTCGGAGGTGTCTCCGCGGCCCCCACCCCCGGAGTTGTCCCCATCCCGGGACAGTGCTCGACCGTGTCCCGCAGGGAGAAAGAAATTCATGTTGATTTTCCAGGACGCCGCCAAGGCTGTACGACTCCTTTTGCTCGACCCTTGGCCCTCTATCCCTGTCCTCCGTGTCTCCGTTGGTGTCCTCGCAGTTGTCTCGAATATCTTCTCCTCGGGCGACGCTAATTCTATCCTGAACTGAACTCCTCGATACATCGCAATCGACCTGACCCGCAAGATTCACAATGTACCCTCGCCGTTCCGTGATACGAAATTTCTAAACGTGTTAGAATAACGATTATCGATTCCGTCGATTCCGTCGACGTGAAATTCCAGGCCGCCGCAATTATCCCCGAGTTTACGGAGTACCCGCAGGCCCACATTCCACGAAACTCCACGACACCCCAATGATTCCGGCGTGGAATTAATCGTTCCACTTCTTTCGATTGAATCCGGAACCCTCAGGACCGGGGTAAGAGCAACGATTGTTGGCCCAGCGGAGCAACACCGGTCCCCCCCTTTCCACCGTTCCCCGTTCGATTACATTCTCACTGCTACATCCCAGTGACGACGCCACGGGCAAGGGGGTTGTGCACGGTGTGTCACGTGGCGACACGTTTCATTGTTCTGAGTCACATGTCGTTCCGTATGAATTACAACTCCATTAACGGTACCGGGCAACCTGCGAGCATACATAATGCCATAGAAATCGTGGCCGGGGCCGGTTCCTCGTCGAAGATGTTGATTTACGGCGACGGGGGTAGCTGCGCCTGGTCCCGAGTGATTGAAATTTCTGTTTCTAATCTTCTCTTCCTCGACTGGCTCTTCTCTTTTCTTAATAACATTCTTCCGGCCCGCAGAAGTTCGTCGTTCTTTTCCTTTCTGGAGAACTGGGCCTGGTTCTCGCATCCCTTCTGCCCGGTACAGAATCGAATTTCCTCAATTTATCTGGCGGGGAAAGATCGAGACGGTGCCGGCAATGCGAATCGAAGTATGGGACGATTCGATAACCGAATGAAGAAAAGTTCGCGGCAACCTGAAGGTTGGGCCCGGGGCCACGAATTAGAGAAGATTCGAACTGACAAAGGGCCACCCCTCGTCAGGGAAAACCCTGGAAACGGCGGTCGACCTTCGGCGAACCGCAAACTGCTAGAAAATTGATAGCAACCTCCTGGTTAATCATCGGCCATGGTGCATGCAAGGTTCGCGCTTACGGTTTCCGGATGAACCGTGCGGAATATTGAATCGGGTGTAACGGAAACCTCCGGTTAGCTGAACCTCCGCACTCAACCGCCGGTGCGCTCGATTCTCCTCGTAATGATAGGGCCCGAAATTGCTGGGTTAATTAACAGCAACAGAGATAAACGGAAATTTCAGTTATAGCGCACCTACCGCGCACATAATTATCGTCAATTAATGTTGAACGGCGCGGCGATCTGACTGTTTCTTTCAACAAATTACGTAGGTACCGTAGAATGACGAAACTGGAGTGAATCAAGCGGCAAAGATATTCAGCCGGAAATTCGTCGACCAGCAATAGAACTTTCAATCGCTGTTTCAGCCGTTCGAAATTCTCTCCGCGTCCGCCAATTTGTGCAGCTTTTCGCAAAAACAATTACCGTCCACCCGCGAAATTGCTTCCTTTCCATCCCCCCCCCCGCCCTGCCCCCCCCCCTCCACCCCTGGCAACGAAATTTCCAAACGCTCTCGGAATATGTTACCGGGACGTCGATGATTAATGCTACCGGCCGATAAAATTCTCGATCGACCGGATTTACTGGAACGACGATAAGCGTCAGAAGTGAACGGCCCGTTTCGTAATTAGGGAAATACGGATCGCACCGCATTAAACAAACCTGTCCCACCGTCCGGCGGTGTGCAATTTTCGTTCCGAAATAATTACATCCCCCGTAACACCATCGATTACACGTGCGCCATAAGTCGATCGGGTTGCGCGCAACGCCGCGACGTATATTTCGAATTAAATCGCAGGTGGATAAAACGGCGAATAGGATAAACACCGCGAGAAATTTCGGATTGGGTTTCGAGGATTAAATTTGACAACGGTAATATCGAAGAACCCGGCGGTAACGATAAGAAGAAGCGCCGAACAGATTGTCGTCCATAACTCTACTACGATTAACGCGAAAACCAATTAACGTCGTTCAATACATCCTGGCGAGGACTTCATTCACCGAGCCAGCACGATAATCCCGTCACTCGAGTCCCGTGATAAATTTAATCCGATGCGAGAGTTCGGCACACCGTGGAACCGGATGGCTACCATTTTACCCGGGCATTAACGTACAGGTATCTGATTGGCAATCACGATTATTACCGCACGAGGTGATCCGGATTAAGAAAGACGCCGCGCCGGCTCCTCTGCATCGATCCTCGTCTATCGAGCACCGCCTATTTTCGGAGCGAACGCCAGACACCTTGGATATAAAACGTGCCACGTCGAACGTGTCGCCCTATTCATCATGCACGAAGTTCAGCCGAGAATTCAACCGAGGAACAGGAAGCGAGACGATAGACGAAAGTCCATTCACCTTGGACGGGACCAGAGATGCGGGTGATTAAACATTCAGAGACGGGACGGAAGTTCGACCTGGGTTTCGTAATATAACGGAGGAGGAATTGATTGGGTTAGGTTTGGGTCAGGTTTGAGTCAAGTTTGGGTCGGGTTTGAGTCAGGTTTGGGTCAGGCTTGGGTCAGGTTTGGGTCAGGTTTGGGTCAGGTTTTGGTCAGGTTTTGGTCAGGTTTGGGTCAGGTTTGGGTCAGGTTTGGGTCAGGTTTGTGTCATGTTTGTGTCAGGTTCGGGCCAGGTTTGGGTCAGGTTCGGGTCAGGTTTGGGTCAGGTTTGGGTCAGGTTTGGGTCAATTATTGGAATAATTGTAGAAATATTAAGCGGGGAATCGAATCGCTAAATAATACTAAATCTTGTTTGTCTTCGTGATATTCGTCAACGCGCGGAGCTGCATAATTGATACATTTCGAGCGACAGGGGAATCTTAAATTGCTCCGGCGCCATCGTGAAATGGCCAAGAGTATCGGGGTAGAAGTCGAACCTGCCAAGGAACGTTTATAATTGATGGAAATTAACGAAACAATTGAGGCGGAAGTTGCGGAATCTATAACGGGGCGAAAATCGGATCAGGCAGTATTTTAACCACCCAACGAGACAAGGAAGATGACATATTTGTCCAACGAAATTCCCTGTGAAAATTGTCGACGAAAAGTATGGAGGAACGGCGGGGATCGAATCGAAACGTCCGCGAGGACCAACCTGAATGCAAAACGCGTCGATTGGATCATCAATTTGTCCCGCTCGATTTCGTTGTCGTGGCAGAGGCACTGTTCCTCCCCTAAATCTCTGGCGTGGCAAGAAGTTCGACTTAATCAGTCACCGGCATTGGACGGGGGTAATCCATCAAGCGGCGTCTTCCAGGTAACCGTGAAGACGAGGCAGGTAATAGAATTACGCGGCGTCTGTGTTCCGGTTATCGCCCTTGTCCCGCCGTTTCCGCTGCTCGACTTTAATTGACTCGAAAGGATCCTACTGTCCACGTTTGCCTCGGCCAACTGTTACAGTTTGCGTGGCACCCTGGCAATTCGAGCGAAATCACCTTTAGGATGCCTCGCAGAGATGTAAATTGTAGGACCGCCTGTTTCTAATTTATTCGACTTCGAAGACGAATCTTTGCGGCGGTCTTTCCGCAATTTTCCGCGGTTACCTTGTGGATCGATTGCCAATGAACAAAGAAGCAGCGTGCAATGAGATTCTTCGCTGTAACAAGAGTGAAACGTTACTCACTTGAACCCTGGCTTCCGTGAGGTCGATCTTCATCGCGATCTCTTCCCTGGTGTAGATGTCCGGGTAGTGGGTCTCCTGGAAGGCACGCTCCAATTCTTTAAGCTGAGCAGACGTGAAGGTTGTTCGTATCCGACGTTGTTTCCTCTTCTCCGCCAATCCGTCGTGTCCCGAGTAAGCCTTATATCCTAGCCCGCCTGAAAATCCAAGACCACCATGGAGAAAATTGCCGGCGAAATAATGTATCAAACTGCGGTGTAAAATGAAGCGAGCAAAATTCATTGTCTCTCGGTATGAATTGTCAGCTACATAACTGGGCAGACCAGGATGCTGTTTGCGATACTATTTTGCACAGGATCCAGCCAAGCTCGCAACTCTGAAAACTCCTAATCCTGAATCCCAATAGTTATGCTGTGCATAATTATTGTAACGATTTCGGTTACTGCCAGATTCGGTGTCCAAATTAAACAATCAACTATGGAACGTCTCGGACCCTAATTACCAACCGGGACCAGTTCCACTCTCCCTATGGCCCCTGAAAAAAGCTGCAACGTTCAGACCAGGATGAAACGCGAGGCAAATCAGTGTGGTCGAGTTGCTGGCGAGCGGAGACAACGTTTCCAAGGACGAGTAGGAGGAACCTTATAGATTATAGAATATAGGTGAGGATGGCTGGGAACGTAACCATAGCAATGAGTGACTAAAGGGGGGTAGAGGGAGAGAAAGAGCGCGGAGGCAGGGGCGAAGGGTACGAAGGGGTCGAGGGACGGGGCTGCGAAGAGGAACGAAACGGTAAATGAGGGGCAGACTGCGGGAAGAGTGAGAAAGAGAGGCAAGAATGGCAAAGTGGCAGGGAGGGAAAGAGAGGACGAGACACATCCATTGATTTTCAGTGCCATCTTGTCGTGGCGTTTCCAGAGGAAACACCGCGGGGTAGTTTCGAGCACGGGGGCGAGACGCGGGTCGCGGCGACTTTCCCCTTGGGAGGAAGAGGGTGGTCCCTCCTTTTTTCTTCCAGGGGGAAGACGTTGTCCTTCGCCCCGCCTGGTGCATCCTGATCTTCGTCAGGCGTTCAACCGATTCTCCCTTCGACGTATTCTTGCCCCCTTTTAACGACGAACAGTGGCTTGATTTCTTTCCTCGTCCGACGCGGAATTGAATTAACGACGAATCGTCGGATTAACGGGAGGGATCCGCCGGATTCGGCGACTGGAATCACTCGGCTTGAATTTCGGACCACGATTATAGATGAAGTCTATCATTGCGGGGTTTCATTGCGGATTAAAGTCGGGAACGCTGATAATTTAGCAGAAGGAGCGCGGTGACGATAGGTTTAAATTTCCAGGGGGATGAAATTTTCATCGTGTTAATTTATTCACGCGATCGACACTGTCCGCGCGAAAAGAGTATAGATAATTGAGTAAATCCATGGTAAAGTTAGTTGTGAACTATCGTCACTGAATCGTCACGAGTTCGGTTGGGTCCGGTATGACAAAATTGGGACCCATGTGGGCTGCAACAACGAGTTGCGAGCTTAGCTGGTTTCAACGCACGAAGCAATGGCAAGCAATTTTAGTACAAGAGCCTGAATACTATGAGCGCAATGAGAAGTCTAGCAAGAACGCAAATAATAATTCGAGCAATAATAAAGTAGCAAATCGAATAACAACGAGAATGCTGACTACGGTAACAACAGTACTCTTCTCGCAGTGAAAAATCAAACGAAGCTGACAGACAAAAGGAACCACTTGGGTCTCATTCATTTCCACAAAAGTACCCCATCAAATATCCATTCCACAGCGAGGCAAACGAAACGCAAGGAAGTATAAACGATCCAGTCATAGAAAAATGGCTCACGAGATAAGGAACGGATCCACGGGTTACACACCAAGGGACCTAAAATAAAGTCAGCTTAAAAAATCAAGCATAAAACAACCTGCAGTCTACCATCATGCCCCGTTTCCCTTATTCAAAGCATAAAGTCGACGTTAAGAGCCACTCACTCTGCAGATTAATGGCCGACGGGAAGATCGACGCAGCGTGTCGGTGAACCTCTTGGGACCTGGCCGCCATTACCGAACAGGGAGTCGCGTGGGTCCCGTGGTGCGCGTGGGCATGAGAGTGGGGAGTGTGATGGGCCCCCAATGGGGTCCCACTTCCTGCGCTCGCTGAACCAGCGTTCCCTGGATAACCCGCCGCCCTCGCGGCCGTGTATCGATAAGCAGCCTGGCTCATCTGCGAGCACGAGCTCAGATCCCCGTATCCGCACTGCATTTCGCTTGCCGCCAACGCACAGCTGGAAGCCTCGAAACCTGCAGCGGCGGCCGCTGCCGCCTGGTTCAAGTACGAGTAGTCCATTGTTCACTCTGTACACCGCGGGCGGAGATGAAGCGGGCAAAGATCAGTTAACGGCGTGGCGATGTATACAGTTATTTCCGCCCCATTTTGGTTCACCGGGGCCCAATAATTATTGCCGGTCAAATGCGGGACTTGGTACTTCAGCGCGGGCCCAATATAGCTCTGACTCGAACAGGCTCAGGTTCTATCGGTCGCTGGAACTCGCCGGCTCAGCTCTGTCCGGGATCTTCTAGTCACTGAAACTTGTAGGCTCGAGGTGGGCCCGACTCGTTCACACTTGGGCCGCGAGCAGTGGAACAGGTCCGGGATTATTCAGACACTCGAACTCCGAACGCAGGCCCGTTTAAGTTCGCGATCGTTTGGTCACTATTTATACAGGTCCGACGCGGCGTCAATTCACTTCGGAGCGGCGCAAGTCAGGCCCAGGACATTTCCGGTGCACTGGTACACACGTCGACTCGAGGTTTCCCCGAAATCGCAGCCTCGATCGGGCAAAGACCCCTGGAACGGGCACGGGCCCTAGGGCCCTTCTGGGCCCCAAATCGTCCGAGCCGGGTATCCTCTTGAAAGATCCTCCTCTAATCGCCGTTGTGCGGACGGCGTCGCGACGTACAGCGTCACGTAATTTTCTGTTCCCGGCGAAGAGCTAAGGGACGCGGGCGGCGCGGCAGCTCGATAGCGGCTTATGACGCGTAATCGGATCAGCGATATCAAATTATTGCGATTATAGCCGCGGATAGAAAGAAGTTTTTCGGCCCGCTTAAGAGAGCCCGAGACGACCGACTGGTGGGTCTCCTCAAAATCAAATGATAAGCTTAATTCAATAACCATAGGAGAGGGTGCACGCTGGGGGTGTGGCCTGAGTGGTTGTTACGGGGAAACGGGTTCGCACACCGTCCGCCGTGTTCTCCGCGTGGATTGGCGGATTCGCGTTGCCACCCCTCGACAGGGGTGAGAGAACAGACACCGCCCTTGAAGCTGCACGTTCATCCCCGGCCGACGACCATCCACGGTTCGTCGGGGGGACTCACCCCAACAGCCATCAGACCGAATGAACGCTATCATTCGATGATGCTACCCTCTCCACGTGGCTCTTGATTTTACGATCGATTCCGGGGCAGAACGTTTCCGCCGGACAACGGAGAGACGATTCGACAGAAATCCTGTGTCTGTGTGTCTGTTTAGCACGGTGTACGTGTGCTTGTGGGGGTTGGATTCTTGGCACGGCGTCGGACGGTTTTCTACGCGGGCCTGCTGCTTGCGGGATTAGTTAGTTTTTCAACGAATGGATGGGGTGGCTGATGGATCGTTTAATAGTGGATGGGTTACTTCAGATATACTTGCCGGACTTCGCAATGATTGACGGAGGACGTTTTGTTGTAACAATCGCGGTTCCTCTTGATGAACCTTTTTAATTGCGGGCCTGTATCGTATTGTACACTTATTGCTGGTGGCAAAGTAAGTCTTCCTGGCATCGTGACGAATTTCTGAAATGTATTGTCCATGAAAGTCCGGTGGAATAATTAATAATGTAAATAGTGGAATCCCAAGAAACTTGCTCACGCGTAGATTTCGTACTTGTTTCACACAAGTACACAACACACAAGTTTCCCGTTCATGATATTCTCAATTTATCACGAGAAATGATTGATTAAATCGTATTTCGGGAATATTCATTCAAACTTCTGCGAAGGAACACAGGGCATGCAGTTTCATATCACGGTACTGCGGATGTACCATATTAAATGATTGAAACGAGCCGGGAATAGAAACGAAACATTACCTACTCAAAAACATAGAAAACATTGTAAATCAACCATTAAAAATCGAGATTAATTGCTGTGTATAATATTCGGACACAACAATAATCAGTTGCAGAATTACGATAAGAAGTGCAGAATAATAATTCCATAGAATCGTAAGAAATGTTTCAAAGAAATGAAAATCAAATAATGCAAACAAGAATATCGTCGCACAACAAAACAATAATCGAGAAAGTTCTTACCTCTCGTATCCTGTTCACCTGATCAAATACACATATTATAAGAAATAATAAAAAAATGAGAAATAAATATCCTCGCGCTTTCTGCTCTTCGGCCTCTCGATTCCGTCTACCTCGTCCACCCGATATATCTCAAATAACAAGATTTCTCGTTGCCATCTTAAGCCCCTCGATTTATTACGCCTCCCGGTCCTATATCTCTCAACTGTTTCATCCATGTTTGCCTCTGTTTCTGCATAATTAAGCAACGTACCCGAAACGTCACGCACTTCGAAAAATTATTACTAATAAATTCCGTAGCAACATTCCACTCTGGCGCGACCGTTTACCCGGCATAACGGGAACATCAAACACCGTGTACTACATCGTGCAAAGGCCAAGGGACCAGAGAGCATGAAATATGATTTATCCGCAGATAGAGAAATTACATGACTAAACATGACACGGGGCGGGCCTTGGATAGGTGGTAGGAACCTGTGCGACACTTGTTTCGCACTTGTTCTCACGGAAGGGCCACGATGAGAGCAGTCCCGGTGCTCGACCCTCTTCCCCGTGTCGTGTCCCCGGGGAATTCTCCACCAGGACACGCGGTGGTACGTCGTGTACCGTGCAACACCGAATCGCCCACGATGTGTGCGTGTATACCGAGAATATACAAGGAACCGACTCACCCAATGGCGTGGAATTCATCGTCACCGTTTCGTCCTTGCGACGGATGGAAACGAGAGTCGAATCGGTGCGCCTAGCCTGTGGGAAATATCGCAACAAACATTAGCACCTTCGCGGAATTAATTGGTAAGAAATATATGTCGGGAATTACGCTTGCGAAGATATCAAATTGGCGAGCTATATTTTCTATCGCTACGGGTATGCGGTTGAGGCAATCTTGATTTGAAAATTTCTATTTGCTTCAGTTTTTAGCGTTGCAATTGTTTCTTCGTGAATCTTCGTAAAGCTTGAAACTGTTGGTCGTCGAGAAAATTGTCGATAAGTTCGTGCCTACGCCAATGGTGGAAACTTACCGACATGTGCGCGGGCGAATACCGCGCCACACACACACACACACGCGCAACGGCGTTTCGTCTTTTATATCAATACAGGGAACGTCAACCCCCCTTAGCGGTCTGATACATATGTCCTTGATTTGTCGGGAGAATAATATTCTCCAGGAAAGTTGATTAAATATTGGTTAGTGATCTCGAACACCCTTCATCCCCGTTACGATTCCACCCCATCGACACGAAAACCCATAGGAATACAATTTAATATTTCCTCGTCTAAGCCGACTATTTTTCTTCCGATTTACAACCGGCCGTTTCGCTATTGTCCCCCATACAGCCTCGAACGAAATCGATTCACGCTCTTACATCAATCGCTTGGATCGTCACGGATATTGAAGAATGGTTCTGAAGTGAAACACGACGCGAGACTTTCGTTCTTACGAACGTAACGGCGAAAACGCGATTATCATGGCGGATCGCGCCGACACTATCGGCATAATGGGACGTAAAATGTATTAACGAAGTAATTTATCCCCCGTGAACTGTAAAATATGATCGGGATCTGATTAAAATGGACTGCAATTATTCGTTTGCCGTCCACTTTTGTGCCAACGTTATTGCGAGATAATCCTGTTGATCTCGTATCACGCGGACGGTTATTTTGTCTATCGCGATATGTTAATTCGGTAGTTGCGTTTAAAAAGTCATGGCGGAAAATTGCAAGTCGGAATAGATTGCAAATATACGTGATATTTCTCCAGTGTCGCATGTTTTAAGTGAGATAATTGACGAGGCTTACCAATATCGTATTGTTGAGGCTACAGTTCATGATTCTCTCGTCTTAATTAAGAGATAATTATCACATTAATTAAATTTGGAACACACAACACTACGTACTACGGCGGTGGGAAACAGGAATGCGCAGGAGTCGCAAATGAAATGCGCGATGGTTTTCCGCGCAACTCCTTGGAACGCATAGTTGTCTTCTGCGCAGCTAATTATCGAAACCAGACGCGTTGTCTTAAAAATTGGAACTAATATTCGACGAGAAATATTGCCGCGCGTATTATTTAATTAAGTAAATCGTCCTAAAATTATTTTATGCAAACGAACAATCAGTAGAGATTACTTTATCACTTATATTCAGTATAACTTCTATTTTATGTGCTGTATATAATTATAAAGTTTGAATGGCCAAGACGACGCGAGCGCCACCGCGTCCCTGACACTTTCGTATTGGCGCGAATGTCTACTTAAACGAGTGCCACGGACAGGTGAAGTTGACTGAATAAAAGTGCTATTAAAGTTAATTTTATTGTGAATTTATTGTGAAAGTAGTGTTAACTGTTGGAAGAATTGTTAGACTGAGAGGTCAGGCCAACGTGCGAGGTAAGTTTCAACACATTTATTAAGATTCAATTGTTTTACGAACGAAAAATCCAATTATTCGAATACATTACGAAAGAACGCAATTAATTTCCGAAGGAACTGTAGATACAATGATCAGAAGTTGCCTTTTAACTACTCGAAATTATAGAATGGAATCGTTCGTATCAAATACGAAAGAGTTTTTGTGAGTAAACGAAAATGAAACATTAAATTGGATTTTTGTGTAACATACAAAAGTTTGATAACGATTCGTTCTTATTTTATAACGAACACAACCTTATCAAAACGAAATACGCTTTAAATAAACCTCCAATGATGATTCCTGCTTATTTATTCGATTGTAGCGTTCCTATAAATAGACCTAACAAACCTAGAAGTAAAAAAAAAGAAACATTTATAAACGATTAATTAAATACAGCGATCATTTACGAAAAAATATAAGATACAGATTTTACGAGACGTGGCAAATTTATTCTTGATAGAATAGTGCTTGACTCCTCACGCAAGCACTGTTTAACAAAAAATGATCTGAAACAAGAGTGTCAATTAAAGCAGACATTAATGGAATATTAAATTCAGATCACGCGACTTTTACCATGTCTGGGTCTGTAATGTAGTTCCTCCCACTTAACTCCGTTCCTCCTCAATTTTTTCGTACTCTCGGCTTGCTGCAAATTCGTTTCAATCGCGTCACATTTCTCATTTCGTATCTCTATGAGATTCTGCTTCGGAACGTGAATTTCGCAGACGTTCGAATTACTTTCCACGCATTGCACCTCCGGTCGGTACAACACCACTTTCCTGGGGCGCGAGCATTCTTCCAAAGTAACACGCGAACGGCCCATATTCTGTTGCTTAACATACACTACCTCGTTCTGTTCGCACGTCGGTACCAGTACAATTTTTTGCGTGGATTTCTTTGGACACGAGACCACACGATAACTCGGATGTACCACTCCTACATTATCGACAGAACCAACATGTTTATTCTTCTGCACGTATATCGGCACTCTCTGCGTTTCCAAGTCGTTCTCAAAGGCCAAATATTTTACCGGCGGTTCTTCCACTACTACGGCTCTTTCGATACGCTGTTTATCGACAAACTTCATTTGTGTTTCGCGTTCCTCCACGGGTAAAATCTTCAAATTCTGCACACCCTTCAGGATACCGACATCAGCGGTATCATCCTGGTAAATATATCCACCCTGCAATACCCTAGATTTCTCCACACGAGAGACATTATCCTTCACACATTCCTGCACGTTACCTGTTTCTTTGCATTGGTCAACAACGACGTAACAAACGTGCTGATCGTTACATTTCTGATTGCCCTCGTATCTGGAGCGTTCCTGAACTTTTCTCAGCAACAGCTTCTCGCAGGCCACAGGCTTTTGCATCTGCGGTGCTTCATTGTATTCCGGACTCTCGTAATTGGAGCCAGCGGAGTCTTGCGAACAATGAAATGCTCTGTAACAATTCCTGTGCTCTGTGCAGGTATTCTTCGACGATTTTCCTTGCTGCGCAGAAGCATTTTTCTTTATAATACAGACATTAGAATTGTCCACCGATCTATCTGTGACTAAGCTGTTCAGATCTAAACAGTGTCCTGTGCTTCTTGGGTCCTTCTTCGTAAACATCACTGTCTTCTGTATCGCTGGATTTTTCTTCACGAAAATATCATTCCTGTGCAGATTTTGCGTTGCATTTTGCGTTGTATCCGTTGTCTGTGAACGAGACCTCCCCAAGAAACGTAAATTATCCTTACGAATACTTGGCGAGCCCATCACGCAAGTTCCAACGTATAGATCGTTGGTGTTCGTAGTATCGTCAGAGTTCTGCGTCGAGGCTACATCGAACAGCATCTCTCTTGGCTCTGTATTAACGTGCATCGACTTCTGAAACAAGTTCACTCGATCATTATTATTCGCTACAGGACTGTTGCACCTTCTCAATATCGCTGGCATGTGCTTCAGGCTCTTCGTCTTCACTTGATGCGGCATCTTCAAATTCTGCCTTCCAGCGTATCTTTTCAATCCGCTGTTCAAGGGTTGGGCCGTCTGAGTCCGTTGATTTCTCCGTCTGATCGAATGCCTCTTGTTCGTGAAATTAGTTTGGAATCTTTTATCCTTCGGTAGAAAGAGGGCACACTTGGCTATTTCCTGTGCCCTATCTACTTGAGCGGCGTGGGGCCCTGTATTATTATCATTGCTGCACGCGGAAGTGACAGGATAATTTACTCTCGTGTATGCATGGTCGCGTGAACTTGCTGAATCGACGTCGTCCACTGTGTTCGCTATCTTTTTAGCCGCCCTCTTTCCTGGAATATTTTGTAATTCCACATTGGTGCTATTCAGTACAGACGAACCGAACAATAAATTGGGCGGTGAACCTTCCTTCTTTCTCCCTTCTATACGAAAATTCGACCTCGCCATTGCAAATGGATCCGGAGTTACTTGCGTATCGTCTGCGTCAGCTGCTCGACAAGCGATATTACAAATCGGTTTGTCTGCCGGCATAAACATTAGGCCTGTTTCTTCGGAACTTTCGGTGGTGTAGTAGAGAATTTCACGTGGGAGTTGATTTTCAACGGGGGTGCTCGGTGATTTCGGCTCGTTCAAAATGGTACCACGATTTATCATGTCGCGTAGAAATTGGCTCCGAAACGAGTCCGCATAAATGTTTCTCAATTTTCTTTTCACCGTTGTCAAGGGATCTGTAAGGTCGAACGCAACTGGCAATAATTATGGACAGTATGAAAAGATCGCATTACTAATTACCCGTGGTGAATTGGTCCAGGGAGTTTTGCCCTTCGAAATTTTCGGCGCAAACAAATTTACATAATTCCTCGTATCTACTTAATGCAAAATTAGATAAACTTTCGGAACTAATTGGCTTCTTTTTTTCTACTGATTTTTGTGGTACCTCAATCGCTACAGGAACATTGCAATCCTGTGTGAATTTCTTTTTTCTACAAGAGAAGAAAGGTTTAAATTCAACAATATCAATTTCGTTCATTCGTTTCACGTTCAGCTTGGCATCTTGAATTACTGCAATCTGTACCTGAGACTTACCCATCCACCTTACCCAAAATAGGACTTGCACGACGGACACCCGGTGGAGTTGGTTGTAGAATATTTTTTATCGCAGAATCTAACAGCGTCCCTTTCGAAACCTCTTTGTCGTCGTTTCCAATTACAACGCCTCTGTAAATCATAGAACATTATCTCTTACAATTAGGCCAATTTTGTCGATTCTTCTCTGTTTTCTCTTACTCCGATTTCGAATCGTAACCGTGCAAAAGCTTGAGCACGTTCCCACCCAGGCGAGCGTTATTCGAATCGTTCACGGGTAATTGTGTTTGAGCTGAAAAAAAAATTGATTGTTGTTATAATCGAAAATGGGAATAGATGCTCCAATTTATACGATACTCACTTCTTCGAACTTCTTTTCCTGTCGCGCCATTGCGATATATACCAGCGCACTAAAATAACAAATTCATTATATCATTAATTTGTAATCGGTTAACTTTTTCATCAGAATTTTTGTACGTTTACAGGTTTCGGAAGGATCCTGTTGGACGTCTTCTTCAAGTTTCGCAGCTTGCCGAATTTCCTGTCGATTTTCGTCTCCTTGTCCTGGACAACATTGATTTCGCATAAATAATGATGAAGAAAAAGGTGAACGGGGTGAGTGATTTTTGTAAATGTATACATATTCCTGTCGTATGCCCGCGAAACGTTGCAAAAGTTTTACGAAATTACTCTGCCAATGTTTGCATGTCGCCCGATGGTTTTGCTGCAACAATTTCATTTACTATATCGTTCGTACGTAAAAATATCAAATGCAAAAGAAATTCGTTCATTCTGCGTTTGAAGAGTATGATATTTATGAAAACTCGCGATACTTGCTATTGACCGCGAGTTCAATAATTATTTTACATCGTGCAAGTAAATGGTTGGGTATTATTCAATAAATCAATCATCCAAGTATCGCATCTCACGGTGATATTTGAAAATTTATTTCAATCTTCGCCCTTCTCGGTCGATTTATCGATATATTTCGCAGGGGGCAAGCGCAACCGGGTCCCGCTTAAAATCAACCCCCTGTTTGGTATCACGACACTTCCCGTGTCCGTGGGATATTTATTGTTGCGAGTTATCAAGCACACATTCACAGAAATATCGATTAATTGTTAACGCTATATGCTCTGGTCGCGAATCGTGCATAATGCATTGGATAATTGAATAAAAAAAAAAAATAGCCCTGCATTGACACGTGTCAATCATTCGACATAACCAAACGGCGTTAAGAGAAAAATTTCAGGTTGCTAATAAAAATAAATCGAATATTATGCCGACGCTGCCAGTGTCTTACCTGTCCCAGCAATGATAGCCACCCGCAATATGTATACATCATGCATGTACATCGGTATACGTACCTTCCTCGATTTGAACAGCCTCTGATGCAGGTCTGTCAGGTGCCTTTTACGCTTCTTCTTTCTCGCGCGAACTTTCTTCTCGTCCCGCACAGTTTTTCCACGCTCTTCGGCCGACGTGTCGCCGTCAGACAGGTCGCATATTAGTTTCTCCATTTTCCGACGCGCGACAAACACCAATTGTGTTTCGAACGTAAGTACGTGATCGACGTGCGGCCCAATGTTTGTTTACTTTCCGTTACCCCGCTTCTTACGGTGCCTGAATGGTATCACGTGGAATGACAATATCGACGTACACATATACACGTCCCGCGAACGATAAAGGCTGGGCGATATGAGAGCGGTGATTAAGGATATTGAAATCAATTTAACATTACCCGTCATTGTTCCAATTATTTGTACGTTCTGCGAATTAATTCTATACCAGTGCCGATTAATTTTGCAAGCAGTGGCGCTGCCATCTGTACACAAGCGCTTGAAACTACTCGTGTCTCTGACGTATCTACACTCAAAAGTGGTCCTAATATCACCACTCTTGTGCATAAAAATAACTTCGTAAGTATAATTAAACCCGGCATTTTAAGCATTAAATATCCGCTGCTGTCCTATTACTTGATTAATATTCATACTGTGACACGTGCAATGAAAACTATTCAGTTCGACTTGATATTCAAAAAACATTAGCCCTAACGAAACATCACCACCGGAATATTTCATTCATTTATCTTTAATGTTAATTCTATTCTGTTCCGTAGCTTCCCTTTTATTTCACGGCGTTTCTTTCGTTTGCTTCGATAATCGCAAGCCAAACGATCCTGAATTGGCGCGAATCAACGGTGACTGGCGGGAATGCGCAGTGGAATAGTGACATCAAGCCATAATGTCAAGGTATCCTACCTCGCAGGTAAAAATTATTCATATTTCTCGTAGAAATAAGTACAATATCGTGAATACTAGCAATATACCCCTATTCAATTTTCATACGCATTACGTACAAAACGTATTTGAATTATGGAAAAGACGCCACAGTCGACACACGTATTATTATTTTTTAATTAGTGCTTTTATTACGCTTAATTAATAGTACGATGTTCGCGATTATGCGAATGTAAGTGTTCGTTTAGTTAATGTTGATGGTAGCGAAGGCCATCGATGTTTTCGATCGACAATTATTTGTTTGGAAATTAATGGGTATTTACAGCATACTATTCGTATAAATCTGTATGTATGTTCGCCGCTTATGTATCTACAAGTTGCGATACATGAACTGTATTCATAGAAAAAAAAAAATGCATAATGTGTATTCGAGTTCAAAACATCCAATTTCTTGCAAACTATTTGAATGTTTAGTCATAGACATATTTTAAAGCGACATTACAGCAATCATTAGTTGAAAATAAATTTTATTAAGTGGAATATATATCATAAAACGAAACATATATACTAATTTAAAAACTCTGTATCCAACAATGTTTCCGTAGTGTAGTGGTTATCACGTGTGCTTCACACGCACAAGGTCCCCGGTTCGATCCCGGGCGGAAACATTCTCTCTCTTTTTATTAACATTTTATTTTTACATTTATTTAAGCTTACATTTTTCTTCGCGAACACATGTTTATTGGAATATTATTTTTTAAACTGCACTCGGCATATGTATTAACTTTACAGTACATTACCAACAGTGCCTAATGAACACAGCCTGATGTGATAGGAATTGTAATTTGTATAAAGTTGAGGCAAGACAAATATTAATTTGACGGAAATAGTTTACTTATTCTATAGTGTAGCAAACATTTTATTACACAGATGCGTTTATCATCTCATTACTTATAAATATATTCGTATCCCACTATTCGCTTAATATCCCTACTGCAGCACCTGTAACAAAAGATACGCAGTTCGACATGATATTCAAAAAACATCAGCCCTAGAGAAAGATCCCCCTCCCCCCAACCCGCGCCCAGCAACAGTCAACCGCCAATTAGTGCAATGTTTTCAGAAACTGTCCCTCTTTCGCCCAACGGATCTCACAGTGATTAGACGTGTGCAGAGGGTCCGTCGAATTAAGGTATGTCACATAGCCTAATATATTCCTAAAGGCAACAAAATTATATAAATTCTATTTCATTTCCTCGTCTTCTAAGTTTCCTGCACATCCTTTGTTAACATTAATGAATATTTTTCGAGAAATTAAGAAAATCTTGTGCAGTAAGTGCAATCGGACCGCGTGCATTTTCCGATCGACTCGTGCATGCATATACGCATCATCTTTTACGTATGCGTACACGTATTTCGGTTCTGAATTCCATTATCTCGCAATATATTCTGCAGTTTCGAGCAATATTACTATAATATTGGCGATGCTTAATACATTTATTTCCAATTTCGGTTAGATCCGGTTCAATGGCGTCTCTTTCGCTTGCTTTGAGAACCATTCAAACTTGGCGCGAACGCGACGCAGGCAGGCGGGAATACGTTGTACCGTAATGGCGGCCAGCCATGCCGAAGTGTCAAACGATCTGGTTGACAGGTAAGATTTTCGCAAATTTCTTCTAGAAATAAGTAGAAAACTAGTAGAAATACTAGTAATATATTTCGATTACATTATTATTCGTACCACGTATAAATGTTGCATGATGTACAATTGTGTCGTAAGCGTGCCTGTACGTTTACACATCGAACACGCACGTTTGCCATAGAATTCGAGATGAATTATTGCATTACTATATCACAATTATCGTTATTTTCGTGCACTTCCTTTATTTCTTTGTTATTCTTTGTCACAGGAGAATGAAGAAAGTTGATTAGACGGATCTGGGTAACGAATCAAACCTAACCCCATAATTCGTACATATACTGAGACGTAATAGTTCATTCCAACCAAGGAGTATGTATGTGAGCATTTTAATTATATTTCCATATTGATTTTGCACGATCTGTTACCGATACTAAGATGAAACAAGAACAGGGCCTATAATTTTACAACAATATAACCGAACACTGTCGCTTCCTCCACCAAATGTTTTCTTTCAGAAAAGTTTGTGACCGCGCGCAATGCGGTTGGTAAACTCACTTTTTACTCCGCAGTTTTCTAGTTTTCTCAGAGCGTGTGGCTCTGCTTAAATTTCCGTTCACACTTTAGCTACACGCGATTGTACAGTCAGTGTTTTCCGCGTACTAGTTATTAATATTATTATCAAAGCACCGGTGCTCCGTTTCAGTTATTTCAATAGCGAAATTAGAATCTTAATTTGTTCGCCGATATAATTTACGGTCGCGCGTTTAGTCTTTTACTTTTCTTTTTTATTTACAATCGCTATCGGAAGTAGAGTCAGTGCATCACTGAAGGGGATACTTTAGGCGACACTGATAAAGCGAGAAATGTAAGTATATATCGAACAATTCTCAGTTGTTTATGAAGAATTAAATTATGGAGATTGAACGGTAGATTTTAATGTTCTTTGCGTTCTTGTTTAGTTACAGTTTGCACACTTCCTGATGGTCGAGTTCAATTGATCTGCCTCGGTGATGCTCCTGATGTCTTCTACAATCACTTCTCTGCTTCTACAATCAACGAGGTGGTGAGTCGCATGCGTTTTGATTCCTCCAGTCCCCAATCATGCCGTAGGACGATTGGTCCGAAGCGGCACGGGTGACTGGTTGTATTTTTTAGTAGATTTGCAAGCATAGTGACCACGGGTATAGTTTTGTCTTGTGTACTATTTCTTATATGAGGGTAGGTCTGCCTTCTTGTACGCCGCGTTTTTCAATATAAAAAAGATGGAAATGTTTGATCAAATAAGCACTGTTCATGTAGGTTCCTCTATTTCAATAAAAACATATGATGACATTAGTAAATACATTGCACAAATGTATATATATTGAGGACATTGTATATAAAATTTGTAATTGCACTTATATGAATTGAAATTTGTTTTCACAGTTGAGCAGTGCAGAAGTCGGATACCATCCGACTTCGTTACTGCAAGTGTTTCATGATTGTAGTAATCATGCGTTAAAATAAATAAATATAGCGATCCGTAAATTAAAATGAGCATTGCATATGCATAGCAAATGATAGCATTTAATATTCATTTCCATATGCTATGGTTGAGTCCTTTTCCTATGAAATTTGTTACGCATTATGTACAAGAAGGTGCTTTGTATACGGGTAGATTTTCAAATCGAAGTGGCTATCTTGAACAATTTACTTCGATTAAGGAATCACCTGAGGCTTATTTAATAATTTGTCATATTTTCAAGTAAATATTTAATTGCATTAATTATTCTTGTAAAATCAGTTTCAATAACAGTCATTTGCCTTAATAAATGAATTATTTATCAGTAATTTTCGAGTCTATATTGATATTTTATAAATTACACAGTCGAGTCACATTGAAAGAGATTGATAATAAAATATACATACTATCAACTATTGAAATTTTACTTGTACTAATCATCTTTTTAGATCAGGATTTTCAGGTTTAACCCCTTCCGTGTTCATTGCCAGGAACTCACTCACGTGCCCAGGTGCTACTTGGGTGAGTGAGAGGCAATGGGCACGATGATCATATAGTTTTTAAATTTATAACAATGTTTGGCGGCTGACATTTGCTAGTGTACCGTGCACGGCGTATTTTCCACATTGTGTGTGTATGTGGTTAGGCCGTGGAATTGCGTCGGCTCGGGAATTTCATAACAAATTATAATTCTATGATTTCATGAATAGCAATATTTTTTCCAATTGCAAATATACGTTGAATGCCATAACGAATTATAAAAACATGGCAACGAATACAGTACTATACAAACCGAGTGTACTTAGTTCAAAGAAAATGTACAATATATTTTATCATTCAATATTTTATACGAAAGTAATGCAGAACCATATTTACGGTTACGCACATTTACGCAATGGTCGCTAGCCTTTGTCAGCCGATTTCAGGAAATGGTACGTACCCTTAGAGTGTGAATGATTGTATGCCAAGCTCGGGTGTCGGAGGCGTCCCGGGACGTCTCTCTAGTGTAGGCCCTTGCACCCGGGTGTTTGAGTGAGAATCGTGGAATGAGGTGTGTTTGTGTGAATGCTTTGCCATTTTTTAAATACAGATCTAGGTAGGATAGGTAGTATACCTTCTGGTGTGTCTGATAGATATAAGTAGGTAGGGCCGGGCAGGTTGACACAGTCTCTGGTCGGGTAGGCAATATTTCGCGTGTTCAACCTGTTTCAGGAAATCTGATTTGAAAAGTCGACGGTGAAGCTGTGGCGCGAACGAAAATGCGTTCGCCTCTGGCTTTGCCTATCGACTTTTCGAATTTTTCGCGGTCGCGGTCGCGATTTGGGTCCGAAACGAACGTGCCACATTATGCTCGAGACTGCACGTGTAGGCGAAGACCGATTACAGTTTTAATCGTAAACTTTACGATTTTCCATAATCGCAATTTTTACGATTATATTTGGTCGCGATTCGTCCACGTGTGTTCCGTTTAGCTACGCGGTTTAGATTTTTATTTTATTTTTTTGTTTGTTTGCGAATAGAGTCTCGAGCCTAGACTAAGTTTCAGCGGGCATCGCGCCCGAAGAAAAGAAGAGGCTAAAAGCTGAAGAGGCCCGACAAACTGTCTCTCAAGAGGGCAACTACCAATGGCTCTGCATCCTCTGGATGGAGAGCCATTCTTTGATACTATTTTGTCACTATGCTCGCTTTTGTATGCTGTAGTTGTAGTTTATTGTTTCCAGCACTCATCATCGTATTGGGCAAATCGCGATTTGTATTAGCGTAGCGTACGATTGAATACGGGTTGAATTAGAGTTGCGAATTAATACTAATTCTGGTTTGAATTAGACTTGCTTTTATATTAAATTATACTTGCGATATGTACTTTTTTTTAGCGTTTCGATAATAATTTTCGTGTTCCTTTTCCATACAGGTTTTAATTAGCACTTACAGTGCTGCGATATTTTTCCATCACAAATATTTTTCATAGATTTTCAAATAGTGTTGCGATGAAAAATGATCGCGTTTTTTAAGTAGCGTTGCGACCACAATGAAATGCCCAAATTGGTTCCTGACTCACCAAAAGCAGCTATTAAAGCTGCAAAAGATGATTGCTTCGATGGTAGTCTTGGATGCGACTACCATCACTTCTCCGTTATTAGTGTTGCGAATGAAAAATGATGGGTGCAGTAAATGACCATTTTTCCTTTTAGTATTTTTTTTAATATAAACGAAATACTATATTGGAGATAATGAAGCACCATACGCGATTGACTTTGCGAGTAATGCAGTAAATTAGTGTTGCGAAAAAAGAGATAATCCACTTACGGTTTTCAATCGGGCTTATAACAAGTGGACGATAATTAATAGGAAAATGCCCCTCTGGCTATTGCATTTGTTTTTATTATTCTTCATAGATTCTTCATAGAAGAATAATAAAAAATGTAATAAAATTAAATTCATATTTTTTTGACAAAATTATTACAATAATTTTGAAACACTTAAAACGAGGTACACGTTTTTTATCTGTTCCTTTTTCATCTTAGTATCAAAATATATGTTTGTATTTGTAATTCATAATTATTATTCAGCATATTTGCATTTTGGAAGAACATGCTCCCTTTGTATTACTCTACTATGTTTTCACAATTACTATTCTCATAAACTAGTGTGTTACAGAATTATTAAGTTCAAGGATATGTCAGTATAATAGAATCTTACCTCAAGTACATTAATTAACATGCATTGCAATATGTCAGTAATCACAGGCTCAGAAGTGATGTGTGGATTAAATAAATCGAAGAAAATCATATGATTCAAAGGAAATGACACTTGCTATTTTAATTATCCACTTTTTCCTAATTATTAACTCAATAAATAAATTTGTTGCAGTTTTTTCAATTGTCAAGTGCATCGATGCATCGATATATAGTTTCAAATATATAAGAAAGGAATAAGTATTTTCGGAGTTAAAGTGGAGTATTATAAATTGAAGCAACGGGAAAGATTATTTAACACGACTTAAAGGAAATGGTAGAAACAATCGCGCTATCTTACCTGAGAAATATCACTAAAGTCTTATGAACTTTGATCTGTTTCAGGTTGCGCGATCACGATTTTAATGAAAGAAGATTCGTCATAAAATATCCCTTTCCCCTTTCCTTATATCCCTTTAGATTTTCAGTTAGGTAGGCAATGTTTAAGTTAAGATAAATTTTTAGTCAGGTATGTGCTTTTGTGTGTTTCAGGTGCATGAACATCAAGGTTCATCATGAAATATCCCTTGCTCCTCCCTTTATATCCCTTCAGTTTTTCAATTAGGTAGGATATTTCTAAATTAAATCATTTTTTAAATACCCAGGCAATTTGCAAATTGAATTAGCTCTTTAGGCAGGTAGGATGTTTTAATTTAAGATAGATTTTTAGTTAGGCAGGATGCTATTAAATAAGATATTACATAACGTTAAGCCACATCTTAGTTTTAAGTTAAGATTCAATTTACCTTAAGTATAGGTAGGATTTACTTGAACTACGAGCATGCTAATTTATATCGTAATCTTTATTCGTTAGTTTAAGTCAGGTCTAACAGAATTTTTATTTACAGCTTTCGCCATCATTAATCATTTTTATGCATCCTATTCATGTACACTAACTATAAGTTAACGTGCATTATAATCTTTTCTTTTTAGTTCAAAAGGTTCAACAGAATTTCTATTTTCAGCTTTCGTTAAAATCAGTTATTTTGATACTTCCTTCCACTGTTATTTTGCACAACGTTTGCGTATCAAGCGTGCTGCAAATATACATCAGAAGGAAGTAGCGTTTAATTCGTAAATAATAATTTTGTTAAATTAATGATGTTTAGGTCCGCGCGGGTCTCCATTCGCAGCAACCTCCTCGTGGTGAGACCTGGGTAATCGATGTTATTTATCATATTTTACCAATTTTATCACGTATTCTTTCGTGATACTATTGTTAAATATACACCCTCTGTCCCAAAAATAACCGGAATGGCTCTAGTTTAAGGAAGTTAGTGGTGCTATCTGTTGTTATGCGATTGATTTATGAAGTGTTAACTGTCCTTACCAATCTGTAAAAATTGCATCAGATTTCGGTCACTAGAAGCCAAGACGCGACGCATTAAGTGACACTAGTTTGTATACATCGGTCGAAAAATGAATAAAGAACAAAGAATCAACATTAAGTTCTGTGTTAAAAACGGTAAAAGTGCTACAGAAACGCTCCAAATGCTTAAAATCGCTTATGGAGATAAATGTTTATCCCAAACACAAGTTTTTGAGTGGTATCGACGATTCATGGTAGGCAGGGAAGATGTGGATGATGATAAACGATCATCGATTTAAACGAAATGTCGAAAAAGTGCGTGATTTCGTGAAAATTACGAAACAATCTTCAGTGAGATTCATGGAAATGGAACTTGGAATACCCAAGACAATAATTCATCGCATTTTAACCGAAAAACTTGATCTTCGGAAGTTAAATTCAAAGTTTATTCTACATCGATTGACGGATGTCCAAAAATTGTACCGAATCGGGCATTGCAAAGACATCATTAGGGAAACTCGAGGAGCCGAAAACTTCTTAAAAAACGATTGTAACCGGTGATGAGACGTGGCGTTTTCAATACGATCCAGTGACCAAGCGTCAAAGTTCTGACTGGCGGTCAGCCGATGAAGGAAATCCAAAAAATCTCGTTTGGAGAAGTCAAAAATCAAAACAATGCTCATTCCTTTTTACGATTCCAAGGGGGTTATCCACAAAGAATTCGTTCCAAGTGGTACAATGGTTAACACGTTGACCGCCAACGTTTATCTTGCTGGTGGTCATGGGTGACAACACTTGATAACTATTTTGGAATATTCATTTACGTTACGGCTATTTACGCTGCTTGCGTGATATGGTACGTACCTCGAACGGCATCATAGCAACGGATCACATAGAACTTCATTTATTTCAACAAAATATTCGCATTCGTTATTCAGTCGTAAGAGTTTGTGTTGTAAGCATCATACAAATTTTGAGGTAGCGAGGAAGGTATGAAACGTGTGGTATATATTGGTAAAACGTGTAGAAGATATCAGTAAATAGCATTTGTTCATTTCTGAATAGAATAGTAAGGTATGTGCACACTTCTAACTTAAATTATATGATTACAAAGCAGCATTTACGATTATTTTGTGAGGTGTGTTTATAATAATATTGGTAGATTACCCCTCAAAGATATGGGTTCATCCTCTGAATATTTTTCGAGTGACGAATTATCCGGCGAGTGTTCATCGGGAGACTCGTCTCAAAATGAAATATCAGAAGAAGAAATACTCCACATATCGCCCACGATAAGACGTCGCCGAATTGAATCGGATACAGAGGATGAAACCGACGTAGAAAATGAAAATGAACATAGTGACAATATAGACAATAATGAATGGTCAAATATAATACAAACTGTGGCAAGTGTAATCCCATTTGTCAAATCGAGAACTGCTGTACAGGTCGAGGGTAATCAGCCACAAAATTTTTACTTTGCTTTTGTTACGGAAGAGATTCTACAAGTAATTGTTGATGAGACGAATACATATGCGGCGCACTATACATGGAAACCAGAAGCTCCACTCGTTTGGATAAATGGACACCAACCGATAAAAATGAGATAAAACGATTTTTCGGGCTACTAATATGGATGGGTCTGGTGAAGTTACCGAAAATTGGCGCATATTGGTGTACAAATAACACGTGCTGCTAATCCTTTCCAAAAACAGTTATGTCCAGAAATCGGTTCGAATTGCTTTTACGATTTCTTCGTCTTCTTCGAAACTTGTGGATGCACTAAATCAAAAATTCTATTCCCTAAGCCGCATTTGGCGATGATAGGAAATCGTTTTACATCAATTGAAGATATTCAACGGACAACGACGAGCAATCCGAACGCCATTCCAATCAGCGACAGAAAAAAGTAATTTGATGCACTTCTTGAACGTGCAAATCGTTGCATTTCTGCTGAAGGAGAATATTTCGAATAGATAAAATGATTTTTGTCAAGTTTTTCGCACTATTTTGGTTTTTTTAAAGCCATTCCGGTTATTTTTGGGACAGACGGTGTATGATAAAAACGTCGAGCAAATTGGCTGCGATTTTGCCACCGTGTAGATATAGGAATAGACCTACGCATTATGCGATGCATTCTCTCGGCCCGAATACCTGAGGTACTCGGCACCTCTTACCATTCCCATGTCACTCACAACGTTACCAACAGATTACCGAAAACGATGTTGGCGCTCTCTATCGTAGACATTGGATTGAAATAATGTTAAAAATATGCTTTTGTTCGAGCCGAGAAAATACATTGACTGAGTTGCCTATTCCTATGTCTCGTCGGTGTAGACGGATATTTTGTCGGTATAGACGGATATCTCGTCGGTGTAGATGGATATCTCGTCGGTATAGACGGATATCTCGTCGGTATAGGCGGATATCTCGTCGGTGTAGACGGATATTTGGTCGGTATAGACGGTTATTTCGTCGGTATAAACGGATATCTCGTCGGTATAGACGGTTATTTCGTCGGTATAAACGGATATCTCGTCGGTGTAGACGGATATGTCGTCTGTGGTAATATGCATCTGTCGTAACTGCACTGCATTTACAGTTGCATAGAGTTTCCGCTAGTGGTTACTAGGTGGCGCGCAAATGCCTTTACGCGCATTCTAATATACAAATACAAAACGAAGCCACTTTTAACTGCACCATTAAAAATAAAATCGTTTCTGCACGTTTTTTAAGTGGAACAGTTAGAAATGTTGAACCATTAAATTTAATATAACTACACCAATAGACTGTTTATCATGAGTAGTATATTCTCGTAGCATATCTTCCAGTACAATTTTTATTTCTGGTGAATCAGTTGTCTGTTTAGTTAACAATATCTATCGAAATTGTCAGACAGCGTTTCATTGGAAATGAACGATCGTTTCTGCCTGTCGTTTGTAATATCTGCTGCGCCACTGTTTGTCACGGTCCATTGTATATTTTAAGTCCCACTTTATCGTCCGGTCGCGGTAATTATGGTGCAAGTTTACGAGGTCTGTGCGCCAGTGTTAAATCGAAACTCGAATTACACAGCGAAACGACCGCCTTCGATGCACGTGTAACTTTTTTCCCTTTTTACTCGAAGATCTGTATCCAGGTTAAAGGTATTCAATTATATAACAATACTTCCCCCTTTTTGCATTTTAATCCTTCTATTCCAGACGAATAATATCCACGGCTGCTTCGTCTTATCGAATATATAGATAGGAGAAAAACTACATACTTGGAGACCTGTTTTACCGGTCTCCGGTGTGTGTCGCACTGCGACGATTTTTCAATAAACAATTGGTGCATACTATGTTTCACATCAGACCGATATCAAATCACTCGACTTACCCGAACAAAAATATCGAGAAGCAACCGAAACTGAATTAATCGCGACGATAATACAATTATTCGAGGACCAAAGATCGTCCGGAAACACGTGACCCATCGAAAACCGTCACAATCATAAAACACCGAACAATTTTCCATAACGAGACGGCGTGAACAAGCCAGGCAAGGCATGTCTGTCGACTTATTAATTCGTAATTAGCACATAAGCAAACCCCGATGGCTATCGCAGCAAGGTTAACTAATTGCAAGGCCGATTTATTTAACGCCGAGAACTTCGGCGCGTTGCCGCATTGTTGCTCGAGGCTGCAAATTTGTTAGAACCGGTATCTGTACATCTAATTAACGACAGAGAAGGAGGGACAGAGAGGGAGCAAGATGCCCTCTCTATAGTCCGCAAGACTTGTCTCGGTGCTAGGTAAGAGGCCCGAAGGATACTCGAGAAAGGACACGGTTTCGCCTTAATGAACGTGAAACATCTTAAAATCTGGAGGATCGTGCCAGTTGAGGCGACAAATTATGCGCATACCGTGGCAATCAAAGTTCCTGGATTGATTAAAGGAGCACGGAATAAAGTGCACAATTTTCGGGGTCAACGATTACATGTATATGTATATATGTTTATTAATTGCACAGTTGCATTATCAAGTACGCATACATACGCGATTCGAACATTAGTTATACTACGTACAATGTTGCTAAAGTGATCCCAAATTTATTACAAATATTGCATACAAATAGGTAGTTTTATTCGCTCAAATCATCGAGCAATGTCTGATGTAAAGTCTGAAATAACGTGACAAATGTTTCTCGATTGCTCCCTGAGAAAAATAGAGCGCCTGTGTTCCGGTGCTGAGAGTTTGGGGGGGGGGGGGGATTTATTGCGAAATTCTGCAGATTACTGTTGCACGCGTTACGTTTCCCAGCTGTCCTAGAGGTAGACACGTTGAACCTGCTTCTTTTCACGAGCGTTGCATTGACCCTTCCTAGGCACTCGTAAACGTCCGTATTCTTCGGAAATTTATGGCATCGTGCCTCGAACGCCTGTACATTTACTGTAACCAACTCTGGCGAGCCTCGAACGAGGATTTCACGTCTGTCCCATCGTCGGGCTTAATTTATTTCTTTAATGTTCTCGCAATGTGATTTTTCCCCATGGAGTTATTTATCGAGTTCCGTTAATATCGAGAAATGGTACACGAGGTATGAAACGATTCAATACCTGAGCGTGTACACGGGAGATGATGTTATATCTGCAATTTGTATGTTTGCTTGTAACAGTGCAGGAGCAAATTTGAACTCGCTAAATGTAATAACACCGGGGGGGGGGGGGGGATTTTTAATGCCGATGGTAACGTAGCGAGAAGATATTTCTTTATCGCAGAAATAGGGTGGACGTTCGCTTAGAACGTTTGACCGTCGTGCTTGTGCGTGCATTCCAGAATGCAGACCCGTGTTAGACGCGGCGAACGAAAGACAGAGGGACAAGTAACGAACAGGGGCTAGGAGGGAGAGAGAGATAGAGCGACGAGCACGCAATGGGGGTTTATGTAACTCGGGCATTAGTGACTGTGACGTCACGACGCCGCGACGCGACGCGATGCAACGGTTGCACACACGGTCGATAGTGCAGAGTCGACTGCTGCATTATACGCGGTCGAGAGACCCCTTCATCTAGGAATTGCACGGATTAAAGATCGCCCGGGGTTCGAAACGCGTTCCACTCGACCAATCGATAATTCTTCCTTCGGGGGATTCAAGGGTGCCGGCTTCCTCTTCCTTTCCGAGCTTTCACTTAATCACTTTTACGCCATCCAATTCGCAGTACGCGCAAACTATGTACTTGCATCCGTGTCCCTCTTTCACCGTCGGTTACGCAACCATCGTTCCCCGTAGGTAGAACTGTGCCAGGGGGTTCCACCGGAATTCCCACCGAATCCTTTCAGGAACACCACAAGACAGGAATGTCTCGGCTACCCCGTGACAAGGGGCAAAAAAGGAGAGGATAAAAAGAAAAAGAAACGCGCGTGCAAAAGGCAGCGAACTATTGTAGTTGGGTACATAATTGATGAACATCTCTCTCTCTCTCTCTCTCTCTCTCTCTGTCTCTCTCGCGAAAGAAGGAGGAAATGCTGGCCACGATGAGAATGTATCAATCGGCGCAATTTAACGCTCGGCAAGGAGGAGCGAGTGCGCTGCGCAAAGAGTGCCGGCGGCGCGACGAGGATAGGTACGATAGGAAATAAAAGGCGAGAGGAGATCGGCGCTAGGCGCGAGCGAGAAGTCGGAGGAATGAATGCATCGACAGAGAGGGCAGCAGCGAGCGAACGGCAGCGGCAATGTAGGAATCCGCGGTGCCCGAAGCGGCATGGAGAAGCATATGGGGGCAGCATTTTGGGGCGGGGTAGGAACGATGCAGAATCAACTCGCGAGTGCAAGATCAAGAGAACCGACGAGGAAGGACGCACTCGCGACCGCGGGCAACGGCGCGAGACGGAGACGCGATAATCCGCTCGGCGGCGCGGCGGGGTGCGATGGGGGATGCAGAATTTACGGGATCAAGAAAGACGGCGGCGAGAGGCGGACGGAGGGAGAGAGAGAGAGAGAGAGAGCAGAAAATAGAATGAACATAGGAGAGGAACGGCGACGAGGCGAGGAGACAGAGACGAGATAGTACGAAGGCCTTGAACTGCCGCGGCGGTCGGCATTTGTGCAACTCTCCGCTGCATAGATGTCTCTGTTGCGCCTGATACACCGCGAGCCATCTTTCTTCGATCGGACCGCTTACCACCTCCGTCCCGTTCTGCTCCTCTGTTCGCACCGTTCCCCTGGAAGTCGACGGGAATAATTCATTTCTTTCCCCCCCGCCCCACCGTCGAGTGCGTCGATAGAGTTGGTGGCCCCGAAGATCGCGAGTTTCGGCCCGGCGCACAGTTCGGGACAGAATTCAAAAAATGCATATAATGTTTAAATAATGAACATTTTTATAGTGGAAAAGGTCAAACTAGTTGTATGACATAACATCATCATAACAATAACACCAATTATTAACAATTAATAACAAATAGTAAGAAATAGTAAGAAATAATTGTTACGTAACGAAATATAAGTAAAACATGAATATTATAATAAAAAAAATACACAGTGGAATGAACGACACATAGTTAACATACTGTTGTATTCCGGGATTTGGGACCACTGTGCGTGGTTTGGTGAGCCGAAACTGGGTTTTGGTCTCTCTAAAAAATTCAATAACTTGTAGGGTAGCAGGTAGTAGCAGATAAAATTTATACAGCAGGTAGTACAACACCTTGTCGATACAAAACAACAAAAATTACACGACGTTTTGTGCCGCTTTTTTGCAAATTGAATTTTAACAAAACATTAAAAATTTTGCATTTCCAATTAAAATTTTGCATTCCGTTTATGAAATTCTCCATATTTAAGGTACAACAAACAATATTGCAAAATACGAACAAAAAAGAACGAGTGATGCACGAGTTATCTAATTTTTAAGATTTCAGATATTATAAACAGATGACTATTGCCGGTCCCCTATTGATTTTTTACACTAATAATTGTTAGATTCGTATTCCTTACCTATCCCTTAATGATTATTTTCGAGAAAAAGTTCAAAATTCAAACATGACTTTTTGGATTTTTGTCCATTGGTGGCCGGCTCCGTGATTATTTGGAGTGGCTGCTTTTAATTAGGGACAATTGTTTCATCTGCCTCTTGCTTCCGTAATTGGCATGGCAGCGGTCGCCGAGCTGCCGGTTCCACGGTGAAGATTAAATTAGGTTCGCCCTCTAGATTGGCGACGCGAAAAACGGATCCGTTCGCCCCTGTTAATTACGGTAGCAAGGTAACCGTGGCGCTGGTGCGCCGATACCTTTTCCGAAACGTTTGCCACCGTGTAGGGAATTTCTCCGCCGATAATACCCCGTTTTCCGCGCCGGACCTGATCGTTTCGTTGCACCCGTAGTCCGCGAGGTCCAACAGGTAAACGGGGTTACGCGCACGGCCTCGAGCAGTTTGCATTTACGTGTGTGCAACGAGAACGCGGGCACGCGCGCGCGCCTCGGATATCAGAGATACCCGGCACCTTGAACTTTTTATCACGTGCGCATGAAACAGAGGCGCGATAATAAGAGGCGTGGATTGTTGTTTGCGTAAGCGGACGCGTAACCGAATACCAGGAAACAATGCCTCGCGCGCGCGAAAATCGTGTTTCCGAGTCAACGATCGAGACCTCGGGTTTCTTGCACTCGATTTCACGCGCTCGTCCCCGAGGAGGATCCGCGGATACTGCACGGGACGGAAATAATCCGCCCAGGGCGCCGCGTCGTTTTTGTTTTTAACGTTTCGCCGTTGAAAAACGCTTATCCCCATCCCCCCGGATCGTAGAACATTTCCGATCGTTGATTGACGTGTAACAGAATCGAACTCTAATCGAACTCAACTCGATGGACTATAGTTGTTAAATTGACGGTTGGAAAACTCGCGATCCATTAAATGCAACAAATTCGCGGGGTAGGCGTGTCCTTTTGATTTTGGCAAACGAGTTCGGCGAGCACCGTGACCGCGGCAACGAACCGCCGGGTTCTTTCATTAATGCAACGCGAGGGAAAGAACGCCACGTGTGACTCAATAGAGGGACGTTGTTGTGACCGTGATCGCAGCCAACGATTTCTCGCCGGGCGTATTATTGCGATCCTTTCTATTGTTGGCTCTTTATCAGGAAGTTTTTGCCAAAGACCGCGCGGCGTAAACCCCGCCGCGTTCGGGGCATCTCCACGATAGGGACAATCGGAGTGAGTCACGATAGCCTTTGCCTACGACGGAATATTTCCAGTTCAACTTGGAATTACGATGTCTGCGCTGAAAAGGGTTGAACCGGATCAAGGCCGTGACTATTTCAAGCGGAAAGATTTGCCTGTTCTTTTAGCTTAGCTTTTCTGACGGGGTCGATTTGCTCGAATCTTATTGAAAACCGTTCGCCCCCAAACGGAGATCGTCTTCGAATCGGGCAGTGATCCCTTCGCGGGCCAATCGATCTTCTCCATTGGAAACCGCCACATTGTCTGACAATGGCTAATTCGGTCGCGCGGGAATTATTTTCATAGGCGGGCGGACGAGAATATAAGAGTGATTGAACGCGGCGGGAACGAGCGTCCATTTCAGCAGCGAAGATTTTTCCCTGCGTCAGGAACGATCCGGCGATAGGCACGTTTCGTATTGACGCAAATTGTCCGGCGGATAGGTGTCATCCTTTATAATAGTTCCATAGATAGACCGTTCCCGTCGTTCCGTTTCGATAACGTCCCGACGTTAAATATAAATTTTGCTCCGTCGCCGTGTCCAATTCCGGATTCCCGAGGAAATTTCTCACGGATACCGGCAGCCAAAGATCCAAGCCACTGTACATTCAGGCCGCTAAGGATCGAAGGATCCTATCGATCGACGGGGTTCATCGTGCGTCGTGTCTTCGTACAGGAACGGCGCACGTGGTGGTTAACGAGACCGATAACAGGGTCGCCGTGTGCCCGGAGTACGTGCCCGTGGATCTGCATAGTGGCGCGGTTAAAGAACCAGGTTATTACCAGCGATTCAACCCTGACATTTCGTACGATGACGCTAATGCCTTACACGTACATGCGATGCAACGAATTGTTCGTGAGCCAGCTTAAGAGAGAGAGAGAGAGAGAC
Organism: Nomada lathburiana; assembly: GCA_963667235.1. Classification (NCBI taxonomy): domain Eukaryota; kingdom Metazoa; phylum Arthropoda; class Insecta; order Hymenoptera; family Apidae; genus Nomada; species Nomada lathburiana. The sequence continues at coordinate 19,431,847 of OY763899.1, read as the reverse complement.
TCAGAGAGAAAGAGAGATGGAGGGAACGAGAGTGGTCTTGATGGTTGCCTCGGCGAGGAAAGAGGTCGGGACGAAAATAAACGGGAAAACGGTGGAAGGTTGCGGATTGCGTGCGGACAACTGACCAATTAAGGGTGAAACTATCTCAGGTGAGACACGGACGCTATTTATCGGATACTAGCTGGGGAATTTCTGCGGGCCATGGAACAATCGCGTGGCATTGATTGCTCCTCAACGGAGGCAGCGTAGAAACGATGCACCTGTCAATGTTTGCTCGTCGGTCCCGTCGGTACATCGATCGATTTTTCCCCCAGCCGCAATTACCGGAGTTCTCTCGGGCAGCTTATGATTTGTGCAGATTTATGCAAACGACGATTTGCGTGGTTACGTACGCGGCGTGACATACGGGGTCTGGGTGTCTCGGTTTCTATTCCTCTCGCAGTGACGATCCTTTTACGACACCGACAACGACGAGGGAAATGTAAGTCGGCTGGCAAAGGCCAAAGCCAGTGTAAAGGGGTGGTTATCGAGCGGTGTCTCCGCACAAAGCTCTCCTCGTACGCATACAGATCCGGCTAAATCAATACGTGCGACTGTCGACGTGCCTGCAAGTTACACGTCTGTATATTTAGAGACGCGCCGGCTCGAAAACCTATCGGAACATTCGATTCTGGGAAACAGAAGGCTGTACTAGAACCAATTTGCATAGGGAAAACTCTCGGGATTTATTTACTCGGTGTATTTTTCCTCCGGCAAGAGTCCGGGGGAAAAGATGAATTCACGCGGGTGTTGAAAAAAGTGTGGCGTGCCGTTTGCGTAACAAAGTGGCATGTTTATTGCGACGCGTTATTTCAATTCGTCCCGAGAGCTTGTAAAATAATTAACGAAATTGGTGTTCATTTTATTGCAGCGACGTAATTGAATTATCTCGCACGTGTTAAATATGCGGCACAACATTGCGCTTAGTGTTTCGCTTTCTTGGATTTCCAATATCTTGATTGTGAGAATGCCAAAGTAGAAACAGCCGGTCAGAGTCAGACGGTGCCACTGCTGCCCCGCGGCCACTCTGTCTGTCATTGTAGTTCCTTTTCTACTTTACAATGGGCTCCCTGCCCGCGCAGTAGTATAGACCTTACGGTCAGACACCGTCCTGTGCTACTGTAAAACTTCCCCGTTCGAACTTTTTGCATATTTTGCAACACTTCCATTAAGCGAAACGAAACTGCGAAGAAGTATGCCATTTTTTAAAACCTCACCATTCGCACCCTGCAATTACTTAGTTATTATTTAAACAGGGAACATTACATATGTGCCAGCCTTTCAATTCGACGAAATTGAAACGACAATCAGGGAAAGGATAATTATGAAATGAAAATCTCCCATTGACGATCAGCTTCTGACTATTCCCCTTCTATTTCGAATTCCCTATACACCTTTCGAGAGAAAAATATCACCAGGATTAATTAGCATCTTCTATCCAGGGCCGGCGTACCTTCGAATAAAAAAGGCCGCCGTTAAGTACGTTTCAGCGTCTCGAATTTTCAATAATGGCACCGAGTCGCCCGGTGCAGAGTGTACGGGCGTTAAAGTCGGTCGAGCGTCGGCGTCGCGACGCCTCCAGGAACGAAAGCGTGTCCGGGTCCGCGGCGGAAAGGGAAAGAGGGAGCGAACGATGCAAAAGCAGCCTCGACTGGCGACACAGTGGCACCGGTCGGTGCAGCGGCCGAAATTTAGACCGGGCAGCAGGGGCGTCGCGACGCTCGCGGCACGGCCAACTGCTCTACCGTCGGCCATATTTATTGATCGACCCGGTGCAAGCAAGCTGGGCCACAGCTGGCCGGGCTTACCAACCTCGTTCGTTGCACGTTTCGTGCCTCCTCTGTACCATACCGCCATCCTGCGCACCAACGACTCTGTTTACACCCTGTCGCGAGACCTATTTTCGACCCGCGTCGTGCCAATTATCGTGATCGACGATCGAAGGGGGTGAAACTGTCCCTTCGTCGTGGGAGACCCGCGGTGCGCTTTCGGCACGAGGGACAGGTGAGAGGAAAAATTGGTGGTGACGGCGGGATCGATTTTACTGCGGGAGGCATGATTGGGGATAGTTCCAAGGGTGGCAAAAATTAACGTGGTTTGCTATTCTTCTATTGTGCATTCCTCAATCATTTTTATCTAGAAATATGAAAAAAAGTTTGGCAGTTTAGCAAAAATTGCTGCGTGGTTCGCCATACAAGCAATCAGGCTGCATCGAATAGCACCCTGTACGTCCGTTACTTTTTTTCCCCCTTGGACTAGCCGTATTTAGGGGAGGAACACAGAGGAGCGTGACGGGGAAATATCGTTTCCCTCGAATGCAAATGCGTCGTGCAGTTGCGATGTTCCCGACCTAGACCCTAATTTTCGCGAGGGCGAAAGCTCCGGTTCGCTCCAAGACCCACCCCCTTAAGACGGAATCGGATTCACTCGAGGGGATGATGCACGGGCGTTCGTCGAATCGAAGTGGCACCTGCCTCTGCATGATATATGAACGACAGGTGTATATTTTTATATTTAATCAGCCAATAGGATATTCTACAGCCGATCTGGGCGTTGCGTTTCAACCCCTAACTTTCCGATATATAATAAACAAGGCGATATAACTTTAATGCAACAATTGCATTATTTTATTAATTTTCTTACTTTGGCTTATAATTATTGAGGGTATCGTGAATTGGCAGAGGAGGGTGGTATCGGCGTCGTAGAAAGGGGGGGGTGGCACAGAAAGGGAACGGGAAAACATTTCCAAGAGAGGGAAACGGGGAAAGCTCTATCGATCGTTAAGTCTGTAGGCCGTCTGCCTCAGGACAAGATCATAATATACGCCGTTGGGGAAAACGGAGGGAAAAAGGGGGCGCATTGGCCACGAATCAAGGGTGGGGGGTGAACCGTGAACCCGTTCATTTACTGCGCAGAGTTGAAGGACGATCGGTGGCGTCTGTTTAGCGAACCCCTTGCCCCCCCTACTCCATCGCTTTTTACACGCTTTCGACTAATAGAACCACCCCCAAACTTCCGTCCTAATGCCACTCTTACTGGAAAGGTCAGCACTCGAAGGGCTGCGCTGGTTCCTCTGATCCTCTGGATTCCATTCCTTCGTTACATTTTTGCCTGCGAGTATTTTCGTTCAGTTTCGTAGTATTCTTTCAAAATTGTATTATTTAAATGAGTGATATAATTGTTTATGTTCAGTGAGAATATGGTGGGGAAACTTGCGGATAGGAAATCGAAATAATTTTAACTGCCGCCAAGATTTTGTGGCGTAAAACAGTACAAAATTCGATAGCACCGATAAACAGCGTCGACGTCTTTGCATACCTGCTGCTGACAGTGACGAAACGAGAGATGAGATACTAGGGAAAGGTCACGAACCGCGATCGATCGTGTCTTTCGAAATGCCGACGTAAATACATTTACGTCAGACGCCAATGCACGATCCTCCCGGTCGTTCTGAATTGTTCAATAACCCATGAACGAACACGCTCCTTTATTTCTGGCTTGTTTAGGAATATTCAGTTGGAATAGAGGCGCGAACTGACGTCAACCGTTGAAGGGCGAACCTACGTCTTCTGCACTCGAGGAACCGTTTATTCCCACTTTGTTGTTTAAAAATATGGAAATATTTAACGACCGTGCTTTTTACCGGAGAAAATATTTCAGTTATTTCAAAAATTATTAACAGAGACTGCGAACAGGAATGATATTTAAATACAATTTTTAATTACTCGCCGTGTGTTCTCGTGTTTGTCAAAAAAGGATTTATGAATGGTTCATCAAATTGCAACAAGTATTAGACGAAAAATTCGTTTCCTTTCATTTTGCACGCTCTATTGGAGAAAATAATTACGCTGCTGGTCGTTCTTCTCCCTGCGAGTTTTATTATTTAGAAATTGAGTTCATCGGGATACGAGATTCAGCGGACCGTCACGCGTGCTATCGGCCAGCTGATAAGAGCAACGGCGATAAGGTGTCAATGTCACGGCTCTGCGAATTTATCAGGCTGCTCCAACTACAATTGCATCGACGCCTGACTCTGTAATTTGGAACACCAGTTGAAACGCGGTTAATTAACCATTCAACATCCACATTATACAAACAGTTCCCATTACAATTCGATGCAAACATATATTCCGTTAATTAAATCCTGACATTATTCAAATTAATTTTATTGGCAAATTAAACAATAAAACAAATAGCGCGATGTTTTTTTTTAATGGTTCGATGAAATGGTATAGTAAAGATCCGTATCAGACTGATAAGATTTATGGGCGTAGCATAACAGCTACGTCAGATAAGATCGAGACAGAGAATTACGTGGTTCGTAGAAAGAAAAAAACGGTGGGTCAATGTCTCCATGCACGTGGAACTGCCACAATCCTGTTTACCTATTTGTCAAAACCTCCTTCAAAAAGTTCCGGGTTTCCATTTCTGTGTTTTCTCTTCAGATAAAATGATCAGTGCTCGCTGATGAAACTGAGAAATCAATTTTATATTGCATATATATAGGCCGTTGATTGAACAAAAAGAAAGGTTGACGTTCTTTGGAATTATTAGAAGCTTGCCTTCATAGACCAAGAATAGTGTGTTAAAAATAATTCCCGGCTATTGTGGGCGGATGGGAATTGCGAAGCTACCCCAATAGCTAGGTTGGGGTCTACCGAAGAAACTAGCAGAGGCTTCTGCCGCCTAAACCTAATTATTCCCCACTCCACCGTTGCCTAATCGATTGCCTATAGACCGCCTGAGACACGAGACAATCACCTGCAGCGAAACCAACGTCAAATACCTGAAAATAAGTAAACCTAATATTTTCTTCGTACCTTTCAAGTGTCTAGGAATCTCCGAACTGAACTCAACCCTTAACCGAGCACTGTACACCAGTCCAAGGACTACATTTATGAAACCACAAAGCCCGCAGGTCATTCTAGGCCAAAAAACCACTGACCCCATCATCCTGACCAAGAAATCACTCGATGATCCCCCAAAGACCAACCCCAGAGCATCCTTATTCAAGTGGTCAAGGTGATCAGGCTCATCAGGTGCGATCCGCAGTTGAGGTGTCCAGTTCGGGGAAAACCTGGCGACCCAGGCACACGGTAGCTCCGTGTGGCAGTGGTGACATTGACCCTGGCATTGATCTCGCTACAGCACACACTCTTGTGCAGCCAGAGAGCCATAGGGAGAGAGAAAGAGAGACGGTACATACCGCGTGCGGTGCGTACGCAGTTGCGGTCCCGTTTCAAGCGATGGCTCGCCGATCGGGTGACGAGGGAAGAGAGTAAGGCTCGTCTCGCAGCGGCGGAGGGGATTCCCGGGGTAGGAGGCACTCTGGCGACCTTGGAGCGACCCCAACCAAGGTCGCAGACGCAGACGCCCCTTCCTTCTCGCGTTCCTCGATTTCCCGCCGCCGCCCTCCCTGAAAGACCGCGCCCTCGCGGCCTCCTGCCTCCCACCGCGCCCTCTGCACTCCGCACAACAATTCCCAGGGACCCTGACAGAGAGTTTGGGTTAGTCTTCCTTATCGTTCACAACTTCCCCCGCTTTTCCTCCACGGTCTGCCGTGGCACCTTAAGCGAGACTCTCGTGGACGTGTTCGGTGCTCACCTTAGGGGGTCAGTCCGACTTTCACCCTCCGCCCCTTAAAGGGGTGGATTTGGCAGCTATTTCGATGTATGTTGTTTCAGGAGATCCCCTTGTGGTTCTATTTTTATAATTACCGTGTATTCGGTGAGTTGTTATGAATATCCGAATATCAGGACTATTTCTGGGTAGCATTTTCCCGGGACCCTATAATCCATCGGACCGTGTAATTCCCCAGGGTCAGGAGCCTAGGCCGTGGAACTTGAAATTGGGAATAATCCGTTAGGTCTAAGGATCTCTTTTATTGACCGTGGGACAGTTCGGTTTGGGTGGATAAAATAGGGATAAAATATCTTCGAACGGTGCTTCGTGCGTATTTTTAGGTGGCGCGAAAAATCTGGTTATTTATGTCCCGCTTGCTCGAAGCGAAATGCTTGGAAATGCTTGAACGGGCGTCCACGCCGTAGCGCAAGCCCCTAGTCGTTCTTTATCGTTCAGCTTCGGTCGCTTTGCTTCTCATTCTACTTTCGAATTCCCCACGTCCCGCCCGGCGGCGACGCTTCCCTCGTTGCTTTTTGCGTCGCGACGCGTCCTCGCTCTGTGCCGCTGCATAGTTGAGGCACTTCGTATCGCGGCCGATATTTTATGCCATTGAAGAAAACCGGTGTCCCTCGTGGCGATGCTTCCAGAGGCGTGCAATACGTGTTTTCGATGGTAACTTCGATTTTGAGCGGCAAGAATGTTATTGCACACGTTCTAGTAATATTGCGGTAATAATTGAGTAAGGTTTTCAGAAGTTTCGGGCTCGAGCCAAATTAATTACTTTTCGAAAAGATTCTTCGATGTTGGATCTTTGCAGTTTCTTTATAACCCTTCGAGGTAGCTATTTCCTGGAGCCCTAGATTTCCCCCAGACACAGGGGCGTCCCAGAAAATCGCCCCAATGTTCACGAAAGCGATGCACAACGTGGTCGCCCCTGTTTCACAGGTTATTGGCAACGTTTCCCCGTTAGTCTCATTGAACTCCGTCGTGGCCCAGCTGCGTGCACGACCTTCTTCACAGTGTCGGCACGCTTTTATTCTCGCGGTCGGGTTTATTCAAGGCGGGGTCGTTGGATCGGCCGAAGGACGAACGAGAACCGAGTCTGCAGAGGAACCAGACCGTTTCTGATGATTTATGTAAACAAGGTTGAGAACCTCGCGGGAGGTCCGACGCGTGGGCCGTCACGATGATGTTCGAACGATCGGCTAACAACCCTGTGTCCCTCCACCTTCGGGTTCATAACCTCATCGCGACCATTTTTTTTGTGCACCCCCTGACGTATGGACCTATCAGAATCCGTATTACGGTATTTCGTTTGATATTTTATCCGATTTCTGTACGCTGTATTGGCTTGGATAACCATTGGGATGTTTCTGCTGAAAAGACAACGTTGAGGAATCTTTAACGTTTTGGTTCAATGTCTTTGCCAACGCTTTGGTTGAGTTAATGAACAACGAAACTTAATACCGAATTGTGCTTCGTACGCGTTTCTACGAACGAGCTGTGTGTGTCATCCTTTTTAATCACTAAATATCCCTGCTCCCTTTCACGGGAGCAAGATATTCCGCATCGAGGCTCGTTGGTTCTATAAAGCGACGCAATTTTTCGATTCTCCCCGCTGTTAAATGGTTTCGGTACTCCCCTTACCGTTTCAACAACTCCTCGTTACCCCTTCCGACGTCTGGAACTACTATTGCGTCGTTGCGCTGTTTATAATCCTCTCGACAACCGTGGAGGTTCTGATAGAGTCGTTCCACGGAAGATTTATCGTTTAATCGAGTAATCGGCGTGGATACTTTGGACTTTTGTTTGATTTTTGGTTGGCGCCCCTGTAACGGAGCAATGCAGTCGTAGGGAATTTTTTTTCTATCGATTACTGTTGTCCGAAGTACCAGCACATTTAAATCTCGAGGAAATTAATCTTCGACACGGGGAGCAATTAACAAACTAAATTTGCAGGCCCCTTCTATTATTTATGGAGCCATTAAAAATATATACATTAGAAGTTTATGCAAATTAACCTAGTCAAAACTTAATGCAATTTCACTTTCGAAGAACTATTTATATATAAATATCTCTCGGTATTACAGTATTTCAAGTGATACAAGAATCGTATCACCTGTAAGTTTTACACATTGATAAGTTGGACATTTCTTCCACGGGGAATTCCCCTAAATTAACTTCATCCAACGACCTAAATAACCATTGATAAGGTAAGGTTTCCCAAGTTGATCGTACCAAAGTGCACAGTAAGAACGTCGAGCGTTTTCGTCGTTTCAAAGAGGGATCATTTCTCTGAGGAACGTATGTGCGTAGGCAGTAGAAGGAAACTCTCTCGCTCCTCCTATCAATGGGGTTTTTGCGCGTCTGTTGTCATAGAAACGGGTGTGCCTACCCTGTCGAGCGACTGGAACCATCCCCAAATACCAGTTCGACGCCACGTGGCCAAGTCGAAAGGGGAAATCCTCGTTCGTACACCGGCTATTGAGCCTCCCATCATTCTTCGTCGTTTGATGTTCGAATAGGCACGGTGGGAACCTGTGAGTTGCTGAATTTGGATGATGTATAGGTCTGGCTATGGTGACGTTTCAGTGTGTAACAAATGACGTATAAATCTATCACAGAATTTGTATTGATTTACTTCATTACAGAGTTTGGAAGAGGTTAGGTATTTAAGAGGGTGGAAGGATGTGCAGAACAATAAAAAAAATTACCGCCTTCGAAAGGAAGTTTTCAGATCTTTATAAAACCTAGCATCTCCTCAGCTCGGGGAATAAAATTATGACACAAATATGAAAAGGAGGGCTCTCGTTGTTCGAACTGTACGCACAAATGCAATCGAGCGTTAGTGACCGGCCTGTTGGTAAGCTTGCGGCATCGATAACAGAGTCGGCGTCCTTGCTCTCCTAGATTGACTCGAAGTGGATCGTTCGCAATGCTCGTAAAGAAACGTGGTCTATTTTCTCGAGGTGGCAGCGCCGTTTTCCACGACTTCCGTTCCTCTTAAGTCCACTGGTGACGCGGAGAAAGCAAATCGCCGCCCCTGTCGCAATGGATTTAACCTTCTGGAAAAAGGTCCGGAGGACCCTTTCGTCTGATTGGGCCGCGAAAACGCACGGTATCGCCTGACGTCACGCATGCTGCGATAATGTACAGGGTGTCGAAGGACTGATTTACACGCGATGGAAAATGTTGCGGAAGAGTTGCAAAATTTCAGAAAACAGGGAACAGATGTTAAGGAAAATTTGGGGACTCTAAAAGGTATAACGTTGACCCAGTTGAAATGTTTGGGCAGCCTCCCACAAAGTAAGGTGTTCAGCACAAGTGTACCAATTAACGAGTCACGAATAGACCTTTTACAGATTTCGCCTCGTTACATATTTATGACGAGCAACGATATTTACATATTTATGAGAGTGGTAGAGAACACGCTCATCTCGCGTGAACGAACTAATCAGCTCGTACAATGATTGCCGATCAGATGCAACAGCTCCGTGATCTCGCAATAAAATAATATTTAAACAACTTCGCCTCTTCGGTCATATTATTTTTTCTTCTTATTAGATTTCAGTGCATTAAAAATAGAATATGCATAGTATGTCTATTCCAGCGAGATACTTCCCAATCTAAACGGGCACTGGTTAGAATGAATCAGGATCCCCCGGCAATTCCTAGTGACAATTCCAATCGACTGCCGGCATTTCGAACGCAATTCCACGCGGCTTTACCCTCCGCTAATAATTCGGTCGATGAGATAAAGCTTGCCTTCTGCTCCGGATATCTTCCAATCCTTTTTTCTTCCTCTTATCCGCTACTCTCCTCTTCCCCTATCACCTTTGATATTTCTCGCCGTTCGTCTTCGCGTTAATGGCTGCTCTTTTTCCCCCACGCTTTTTACATTCCCCGGTTTTTTTTTTGATCCCGCTGCATTTTTTCACGAAACCTTGCCGAGACATTTCTGTTTCATCATTTTTTTTTCTTTTCTTCCATACCTCAACCGTTCGCTGTTCTGCGGATTGCGATTCGTCCTTTTGTCACAATGTTTCAACCGTAGGATCGTTATTGCTCCGGTGCAATTTCTTGCGGCCTTCCTCAAGGTCTCCTCGTATTTCTTCAGCGTGAAACAGAGTGATGATGATGGTTGCAGCGTGTTGCTTTCTTGTCGACTTTCCCTCTTACTGCCTCCGTTTCTTCGTTTCCCAGTTCTTCAACTTCGTGGTAATTAAATACCATCCGATGGCAGTCCGTGCTTCTTGCTGGTCTCGTGCTCGACCCAGATAATTCGTTCACTCTTCTCGCGTTGAGTGTTCTTTCAGATCTTTTCTAGTTTGTATCAAGACCTTTGTATCGGTTCTTTGCCTCTTGCCCACTGAGAAAGGCTCCGTTGGGGCTTAGGAGAAAAGGTCCCGGGGATTAGGAATTGCTGTTCAGTTGGTACCCTTGGGTTAGGCATTGATTTCCAAGCAGCTAACGTTCCCCAAAACTTGTAATGACTATAGAGTGCCGAATGTTCCCTAGAATCTCCGGGATTCCCGGGAATCGACTGAGTCCTCCCACAATGCAATTGTCCCGATTTCTTAGAATATCCGGGAAAGTTGCAAACACTGCGACGATCGGTCGAACAGCCCGGTATACTTGACTTTCAGTCAGCTGGTATTTTTAGTGCGACCGATTTCCGCGAATGGCGTGCATCACCTGGCGCGTATTTTCGCGCGCGGTGACATTGCGTCGTTTTTAGCACGAGGACGTTATACCCTGCGAGATACGTCGCGACGACGTACGTACAGAAACGGCAGATCGACGATGGCAATAAAATATTTCGATGCCCTAAATGGCAGAAAATTGACCGGCTTGATGATTTAATGGCAGCCCTTCCGGTGAAATATCGTCGAAAAGAAAGGGGAAAAATGGCGGTGCCCGCATCGTCGGTTCTCGAACTTAACCTCTAATCAACCGGTACGTCGGCCTAACCCCAGAGCATTTAGTGAAATTGTTACGTTGTCGCGAGAAAAAGTTTCGTCTCGAAATTATCGATGACTACACGTTGCGTTTCACGGGTGATGGCCAATGTATTGGGGATTTTTGCTCCGTTGCAGCCACTGATTATCGGCCTCCGGTCCTTCGTTTTTTTCCCCCCTATGCTAGGGTGTTATTACGAAATCATTGATTTTCTAGGGTATTGAATTTCTATTGTTAATCCTGATAAGCACGTTGCTCGGATCACGATGGGAATGGCCGATACACTGTAATCTCCTAGTTATCTCGGGTAACGGAATAATTGGTATTGTGTGTTTTATTCTCCGAGCAATCTAAAACGGGCATGGAATTAGAAGCATCCTGTAAGAAGTACTTTGCCAGGTTTAGCAGGGGATGCTCCCCCGACAAATTGTTCGCACACACTTACGCAAAGGGAATTTTTATTATTCGTGACACGGCTAGCAATATTGTTTTCAACGTTGACAAGGAAAACACCAGTACCGGCTTCGTTTCAATCAGGGCCCATTGATTTCACGATCACGTCATGTCAAGTTGATTTAATGAAAGGCCAAGCTACTTTAAGGACTACAAATCAGGCAGATTTATAAAACACGTCCACGAGCGCAGCCTGGACCCTGTTTATGCCGGTTCAATGTCTCGGCAAGGTCACGTATGATCAATCTCTCATAAATGCATTTAGCATGTCCAGCTATAGACACGAGTCGTACTGCAAATAAGTATCGTTGCATGCACAGCCTATTTACTCGGTTAACATCGGCCAAGGTCCTAGAAGAATCTCCTAGGGATATTTCGGCCGCACACTAGACAACAATACCGGTCACAAAACGAAACACAATCTGGGCAAGCTTGCCGCCAACAAAATTCACTAGAAAACAAATCCTTCTGCCTGCCCATTATCTGTTCTCGCGAGCCCATCCAATAAGCCCCTTTCGCCGAAGACAAAGGGGCGCGTCGCCACGAATGCGTTTCATTTCGTCCTCCATGGCCGTCCTCCATTCGTTTAAACGACGTTGCTGTAGGTAGCCACGTATCTCCCCAGCCCTTAACGCTCACTATACACATAGTGTGTACAGGTAATGGCCGAGCACGGTGCTTTGGCGTGCGTCGTAAAGTGGGAGCAAGAGCAGCAGGGTTCAAGAACACCCGCTACCACTCCTTGATCAATACCAGCGGGATATTCTACGTCCTAAAGCGAGTTCGAAACGCAGTGCGGCGGCACACGCACGCGGCCCGACGCTCGGCGTCGCTGCGAACGCAACGGACGCTCCACCTCGCTGCCATGATACACGACCGTGCAAACCAGCCGCGTTCCCAGAGCCAATTAATTCATACGTTCCTTCGAGAACTGCCGGCACGCACTTTCTTCCGATATACCCACGGGGCCCGTTGGGACCGAGAACTCTACGGAGATCCTGATCCCGAACTTCTCTTATTGGTGTCCCGCTAAATCCCCTCGGCGCGATGGCGCGCGTCCGTTTCAGTTTAGGTTCGCACGGAATTCCGACTGCACGTCCCCAGGGAGGATAATTATTGGCCCGAGTTCGCAAGATTTTAATTAAGTCCCGTTATCGTGTCAGTTGGTTTCCCAATATTTGTCACAATAGCCGCGGGACACCGTCGTCCACGGACCAGGAACAGGGCGCGAGTGGTAGCCAACTAGTCCGGACCGCAGCGGGGACTCTTTGCGACCCAAATGATACGCTCAAGTCCCATTTAATCCGTCGAATAAAAGCGGCGGGCCCGTGGCCGACCGTCACTCTCCGATCGCGTTGCGATCCCGCCAATGGGGAGGCACGCGAGAGAAAATGCCCGACGGTTTCGCGTAAAGTTCGGCGGGATAGAATCTGGAATGAATGTGTAGCGCCACGGCGCAGAATTCTAAGCAGCCCGCTGCTGTTCCACTGCACGCACGCACACACGCGCGAGAAACAGGTTCCCTTTTGCCGAATTTCGACGACCCGCGCACGCGAAACGTCTCGAAATTCCTCTCGTCCTCTGATAACGCATCTGCCCTTCATCTTCCTGCTACGCGTTCTTTCTTTCGGATCTGATTTGTTCCATAGCCAAGTTTTCCCTAATTGCATTTCATCGCTTTTTTATTATTATTAATAATAATAGTATTGGTATTTATTTTACCGGTAAAGTCTGAGATTGAATTCGAGAAAGTGATTACTTACCAAGTTTCTTTTCGTTTCTTTTCTTTTATGTAGAATGTTTCGCAGCGGAAGTATGCACTCGACTCTTTATCTCTGGAAAAATAACGTTTGTTTGCCGGCAGATAGAAATTTTCTGTGGAATCCGACGGTTTTGAGAAAGCGGGTGGTAAAGGGTTAATCTTATCTGCTTGCTTATCTACCTTGCTTCTTCGGGCATCAACTGATCGTTCCATCGGGTCCTTTATTCGAAAGTGAAGCTATTTAAAAAGCTTGAGCGGAGATTGGATCGATCCATTATTTCAATTGATATCACGTTCAGTTTTATTGTTGCCTTTTCTTTTTGTTCCCCCTAGCTGAAGTGGGAAATCGAAATGGAGATAATAAATTCGTTTATAAATTGATATTGCGGCCCTCTTTTTTAAGGGAACAAGTGAGATTAAATGTCGGTGTATCAATGATATTTAATAGGAAAAGTAATGGCACTCACAAAAGATTGAATTAAAAATCGCAGGAAAATAATTCACGCTCTCCAAAGATAGTGATATGCGAAATTAAATTCCCTCGGTGTGCAGCCCAATATTTTTCTGCGGTTTTCCGCTTCCAACCACAATTTAATAACACAGGAAATTTTCAACCGTCCGAGCAACATAATGAAAAGCATTGCTGAAGTATATTCGCCCGACAAGGTGTAAAAATTTTCCACCATTTTCCTATCCCGCATATACATCATTGCACTTTCTCCGTCTGAACTTCTATCGCCGGCAGAGGTTAGAATAAGGGGTACAAGGGGCGCATAGAAATGGAGGGGGAAGGTGTGCCCACACAAGCCTGTATGTCAGAGGACCAAAGGTGGATGCACATTCCCCGAGTGTATTATAATTGCACTCGAGGCTGGGACTCGAATGCCATTAAACCAGTCACGATCGCCTGGCCTTGGACTGCAGTTGCACATATTGTCCCCTTCCCCTCCAGTCCTCTTTCAACTCTGTCTTCCCCTTGCTTGTTTTTCTCCTCCCGCCTCTTTCTTTTCGTATCCAAACGTATTCCATCTTTTTCAGCCCGTGTCTCGTCACGTTTCCTTTTCCCCTTACTTTCCTCCCCTCTCTTTCTCTCTCTCTCTCTTCTCCACCTTCTCGGTTCATTTCGCGATCCACCTTCGCCTTATCCTTCAACGATGTCCTTTTCGTCGTTTCATCCGGGCCAAGATTATAAATAAAGTCGTGTTTCGTGGTATGCTCGTCCGAAATCGAGGAAAGAACCGAAAGCAAACTCGACCGGTTCGCGGGCCCCGTGAAAAATACGCTGTTGCGGTTGACGGTGTTGCGTAAAAGGGCTCACCTTGCTCCACGGACATTCTTGGTGAATGCGAACACACCGTGATGGAAGATCCTCCTTTTGGTACGGGGAGACTCGATTCTCCGGTTCTGAATCGTCAGAGGGACTCTTCGGTCGAGATAGCGTATTTTGTTTCGCGTTGGGGGCCCTCCCCCCGGTTCCACTGGAAAATTTTGTTAATGAAATTCAGCATACGTGCGTTGTTCTACATGGAAAAAAGGGTCGAAAAGGTGGCACAGGATTTGTTTCTAGGATGCTCCGTTTTTGAGATATTTTAATTTTTAAATGTGTGGGCTGTGCCCCCTTTGTTTGGGAAAGTCGAGAATTGTTATCTATTTTCTGTACTTCATTTTATTAATGATAGGAGGGGGAATAAAATGCCCTTTTATAGTGGTGTTTTTGGGGAGGGGGTGCAGCTTCGATTGCGGCATAGAAATTCGCGAATCGAGCAACGTGTTACGCGCGAAAGCAGGTTTAGGTTAAGGTGTTCACGAGCTCCCCATAAATTTCACTTTCTTTCTTAACAGCACAATTTCTCTGGATGCATTACCGTTCCTCTCTCGAAGAATGGGAAAATTATGTAAATGGCCGCGTCCTCGCCAAGCCGTCTGCCGGTTCGTTCGTCTGTTTCTGTTTTCAGTTCGTTCCGTCACGCGGATGTCCCTTGTAAAATTAAGAAAATCCCTGTCTCGAATTTACGCAACACCCTTTTATCCCCTTGTACCCTGCTCGGTCTTCAATTAACGGGTGGTCATGTAACCCGAAGGCAATGTTCCCTGAAAAAGATTATATATATTGTGCACAGGTTATGCAATGGAAAGTAATTCGGCTTTAATTGACATTATTTCACGTTTCGTTGCATTCAATTTAATATTCAGCCGTGAATTTCTATAATTTATCAAGTTGATATTCGCCCCCTCGGCCCCTTCGTTATTCGAGTTTCAACTAAATTCAGTGTCCCGGATCATTCACGATCCATCGTCATTCCTCAACGATGATTTTTAACATGGGACCGAAATAGCGCCCTCTAGGAGACGCGAATGTTATTCTCGACTCGATTTCGCACAGCGGATGACACTCATAAATTAACCCTCCACTTCCCACCGCAGAATCGTTCGAGGATGTCGTATAGTTGATGGCGCGGATCGTAGTAAACAGGAATAGTTGAAAGTGGATTTTGATTACTGGAGTATGGAAAATGTTTGAAAAGCGTGGCGGGCCACGTGCATCTAGTCTTTTTTTTTTCTCCTTTCTACGGTCGATTCCTCGTGATCGAGGCAGTTAACCTTTTAAGTAGATTGTCCGGAGTTCTCATTGGCTTTGGCCGTACGTGTCTACGATCGACTGGGGACAAAAGTCATTTCTCGAGGAACAGGAAAAGTCAACGACTTATTAAAATAATTTGTTGCTTATATGACTAGGAGACTTTTTTTTTGGCAAAGCTTGGTCGACAGAAATTCATGCTTCTTAATTCGAGGCTATTTAACAGGGGTGATAATTGAGTTAAGACTTGTGAAACCGGTGACACGAATTGCATAGACGCTCTTTGATCGACAGATTCTCAAGTGATGATTCGCGTCACCGTAGCTCTGTTAATTCATGCTGATTATCCAAGGCCTCCGAATTTCGAAACATTTTTAATTTATTAAACAATTGCTCACGAACGACGACTGCTTGAACCACGTAATCTTTTATTTTACAATTGCGTGTACATTGTCAGTATTACAATCCTAGCAGTAATAACAATAATGTGAGCCTGTGAATTTTATTGCAAGGGTTTTCGCAACATTGTTACCATGATTTTAATATGAAAAGAGGTTCACATGAATGTAGCAATAAAATTCACGAATATTTCTCACGCAAAACT
This sequence comes from Nomada lathburiana, assembly GCA_963667235.1. Taxonomy (NCBI): domain Eukaryota; kingdom Metazoa; phylum Arthropoda; class Insecta; order Hymenoptera; family Apidae; genus Nomada; species Nomada lathburiana. The sequence goes on along the minus strand of OY763899.1, from coordinate 19,415,830 downwards.
ACCACAAAAGCGTCTGGGGGGGATTGTCGATTAAGGGGAACAAGGAGAACAAGGTGTGCTCGGACATCTTGTGCAGGGGTCAGCGCAGATGCTTCTAAATAGGGAGATCTAACCTATTCTGACAATTCGGAGTTGGCCTATTACGCGACCTTGGACACAGCCTGGCGTGCACCTGTTTCACGAACCAGAAAAAAAAACAAAAAACGAAAGTTGTGACCTTGGCGAAGTTAATCTGCGGTTCTTCCTTCTCCAGTTATCCTTAATGAATTCTGCTCCTCTTCCAGGAAGTACTTACGTCGGGCCCCCGTTGCGTAATACGATCGTACGTTCATTGCGAAGTGTTAATTCCACTTTTTAATAATAACACGAATACAATTGTCATTCATCGGATTAAATAATTCATTTGCGATAATGGATTGCGCGTACGATTAATTCTCTTTTTATTGGAGAAGAGTTTTTTTTCATATCTCGGGGAGCAACAGTGATTAATTTCCTTCGAAGATTTCCTCTGACGTTCATTGACGACGTGACATGGTCGATTTTATCGAAAGTAACTGTACAGTGTAACCGGGATCGCGCAAAAGAAGCAGGAAATTAATTCACAATGGGAGAAGCCCTTCAGCCAGGCCGGTGCAATGTGATGAACGACGCTCGAGATTCTGAAGTAGTTTCTTTCATACTAAAGACTTCCTTTCTATGCGTGGAATGCGAGTATAGTAACCCAGTGACATGTAAGGAATCCTAACGAAGTGATGCCCTTACTTCCTACACGAGGATGACTCAGTCTCGCCGCGTGAAAATTCCCTGCACTGTTTCAAACGACACCGTAGACACTGTGCGTTAGAAAAATAATAACAACAACGGTAATCGTTAGAAAATGAATTTTATTGCGTTACAACATTACAGAACTGTGCAACGGGTGAGGGATTTAGTCTTCTTGAATTTTAGACCACCGTGTAGTTGATGTAGATATTGAAAAAAAATAATGGTCGCAATGAGCTCTACTGTTGGTGCACCTTGGGGGGTCACCGTACAGTTCCCCATGCTTAGACTAGTTACTAGACAGTGCATCGAATCACTCGTCACACAATCTTCCCCCAATTAACTCTTACCAGCCGTACCAAAGAATCGCCGAAGTGCAGCCAAATTTAAAACAGAAAGGGTAATCTATAATTTCCCAACCACCTTAATCACTTCGACGCGACAACGATAGCCACCCTTTCCTTATGGGAAAGAAGGATCCCCACCTGACGTACAAATACTCTCCACAAGCATAAGACACTAGAACCAGGTAAATCGTTTCCCGCGGCAGGAAACGCAGCATCCAGTTTTATAATGCAACACAGGCGGTGGAGAGAGGCGAAAGAGTGGAGCAGTTTCGTTTCAAGTCGTGGCTACATCGGCCAGCCAGCAGCAGAGAGAAGGAGAGACTAAGATGAGAGAAAAAGAGACCTGGACAAGAGGAGAACGCAGAGCGGAGAGCGAGATACATAGGCGGAGAAAGAGAGAAAAGCAAAAGGAGGGATCACGGAGAAGCGAACACGGAGATGCATACGAGCGAGGACGAGCGTGTTGGTCGGTCATGAAGGGGTCCAGGGGACAGGGGACAGCTTAACGTCGTCCTTAGCTCTCGGACGGTCCGGCCTTGAGACGCAGCGACGCTCAATGCGAATATAATGCCGCCTCCTGCACCGGAAACTGCAATTCTAACCGTCTAAGCTGCATCGAGAAAGTCGAATGGCCCGGACCGGCATGATTGGGCCCCAAAGCGACCTCATTAGCCATATAGGAAGTTTGACAAACGGCTGCTGCTTGTTCCCCGATCAATGGACATCGAAAGTCCTGATTGACTAGGAATCAGGCTGAATTAGAATTAAAATTAGATCGAGGTCGACGCGTATTGTTAGGGAATTGACTTCCGGTGGCAGTTGGCCAGATATCAGTAAATAATGGGAACTACGGGGGTCCGGATTTAAGGGGATTGTTTTTTGGGGAAGAGATACAAAGCTGCCTCGTTGTGGAAGGAAGAAGGGTTTCGTGAACTGGTGCACGCAAGTTATCACCGGGCCAGGGAATAGGTTATTGGATGCGGCTGATAGCTGTTTGGAGGTTAGATTACGAGTTTGGCCGAGTGCCAAAGTTTTCTCTTGGATTAATGCATCAGAACGGTCAGGAAGAAGTAAAGAGTTAGTTTCTTGGATAAATGACAGGAAATGTTATCTATATATTTCTCCTATTTCTTAGAGCTGTGATTTTCATGGGAACTCCCCTGTTTTTATTTGGGACAGCAGAACACTTCCGAAATATTTTCCAACTTTCAAATCCTCTATAAAGTTTCCACAGTACCGTTCCATTAACTGCCTCGAATCAGAAAATTATGACCTCGGCCAGTTATAACTTTCATCCAAGCTCAGACCGCACTCCGCTTCGTGCAAAAATTAAGAAAACGAGGCAAACATCCGTGGCCAAGTCTCTCTGTGAACGTATTCCCGTGCCGGCTTATAGTTTCCAAGAGCACGTTCACCAGAGACGGAATGATAGCCGGGCAAAAAAAAAGAAACCCGTTCGTCGGTGCATTGCTTGAAAGCTTCCACGGCCGCTTCTTAGGGAGCTATTTTCGCCTAGCTGGTGGGTAAATTTAGTCCGGCAGACCAGTTTCTCAGCATAGTACGGCGAGTCCGGTTGATTTCTCCTCTTTAAGCTAGGCGAACACACATGTCAGGATGGCCGAGCGGTCTAAGGCGCTGCGTTCAGGTCGCAGTCCACTCTGTGGGCGTGGGTTCGAATCCCACTTCTGACAGAATTTTTTTTTCAACTCTCGAACGCGCGCGAACTAAAATTGCGGAGACTATCGATTGCATAACCATGGAGGATATGCACTGGCATAGCCGTGTCTAGTTACGTATAAATATTAACAACAGAAAGTTATTAAAATAAATTGTTCAGGCGAAATGATGCGCCCACAGCTGAGACTAATTCGTCACGGACTCTATTATGCGTCCATATTGCAGTCACGTGACATCTAGTCCCATTTTCCTAGCACCGTAAACACGAACTCGTAAGTTCGTCGCGACAGTTTCGCAACGCCTCGGCAAGTGCACCGATTCCAGCCACTCGGTTTCTTGGCCGTGCATTCCATAGCCGTTTCATACCGGACTGTACTCTCTCGCGGCGAGGAGAAGGTGGTGGTAACCTTGGGTTAGAGCGTAGACAAGAATAGGGGTAACGTAAGGCAAGAGGATAGGTGAAACCGGTGCGTTGCTGAGGATAGAAGAGGACAGAGATCCTTTATGCAACAGTACTCTCTCTCTCTCTCTGTGTATTTCTCTCTCTTTCTCCGTGAACAATAACCTCACATATGACGTGTACTAGCACGCTAGTTATGGCATACCGGGGACCACCTTTCTCGTCGGCACAGTTCTCCCTAAGTCCATTTCTTTTTCTCAGCAAAACGGACACACACGACGCGCACGTTGTAGATATATATCAATTTAGAAATAAATTATTCAATCAACGGGAGACGTCCGCCATTTTCTGAGATGGCGTAATGATCGGTCCGTCGAAAATAAATAACGGGGCACGAAGAAAGTTTCTGCGACAGAGGTCTTCTCTGGCACACATATACACCATAAGCGGCTGATTCGCCGCCTCCGTTCTCCCCTGTGCTCTAGCGCGCGTAACCTTGAGAATCGTTCAGCCGACGGCCATCTTGCCGAGATGCACTTTTGTTTTTTGCCTGTCCAAGACTCGCCTGTCTCGCCTGCCCTCTCTGTTTCTCCCTCCGCGTTCACTCCTCTTCCTTTCGCGTCCTATCGCTCTTTTTATCCTCGTTCAGCCTGACGTCTATCCTTCCTTCTCTCCCTTGCCCCTGGCTCGCCATTCTTTCTGCCTACGGTCCCCGCTTCCGTCCTGCTCGCACTCCGGCTTCTCTACCAAGCGTGCTTGAACATCAAGCTGGTGTTCTCCATCCGTTCGTCCTACATGCCTCCTACCACAGATTGCCGGCAGAGAATGCAAGCAGCAGCCTTCCACGCAGCTTCTCTCCGATTCCCCTTCTCGCCCTTCGTTCCTCTTCTTCGTCGACGTCGCTCACGCGCTCCTCGAGATACGAAATTTCACGGAGACGAATGGATGCATGCATGAATACGTGCATCCGCATGGACAGATTTTTCTTAGGTTACGTTCGGCTGGGTAACGATGGAAACGCAAAAAAGTTTTTATTATTATGCGGGGACACCCGTGCTCCAGTGGCCCAATTTTCAAGGTGGCGCGGTCACGTGGTCTCTGCACCGGGAATATACAGACACACGTGTTGCACCTGGTGCAGCCTGAGACTCTCTCGCCCACTGATTCTTCAAGTTAAACCAGGGAACAGTGCTCATTGGGGTGGGACAGATCAACTGAACTCCTATTTTTTAGGATGGACAATAGCGAATTTTAATCTAGTAAGGAAAACGCAGGGTTGCAGAACATTCAATTTCTGTGGGTAATTACAGCCAATGGCAGTGTCGTTGCAATGATGCTGCGGCTAGTTGAAATTCCAGTTAACGACGACGCGAATTGAATCATTGCTATGTATTTCCCAGTAATAGTAATCGCAATAATCAGGGACGGTTTACGTTTGAAAAGATTCGAGAACCTGCACGTGCAGCTTAGATGCAAAACTGGCGAGCAATGGCGTTTTAATGGACCGCAAAATGGCGACCCAGTGTGCGGGGCCAGTGCAAGATGCACCGCATTTTCTGAATAGTAGACGCGGGAAGGAGGATTGCTTTGACTTCAGAATATACGCGCGGCACAGAGCCGTTGATATTCAGACGTGCTTCGGCAGCTTCGCTCGAGCTATTGAGTCACTCGCTATAAATTAATAAATGCTCCGCTTGTTTTGACGGTGAGACGCAATGGCTATTGACCAGCAAAGCAATGAACCCGGCCGCGACGGTATGTCGCACAATTTCTGAAACCTTATCGTCGCCTCCTCTCTTTCACCAACGTTTTTCCTCGTCGCCAGCCGTCGTCGACACATTTCAAGCCAACTAAGCATGCAAATGTCAGGCATACGAATGATCAGCATTGTGCATCCATTTCAATAGTTAAACAACTACACGCAGATTCGCCTTGGGGAAGTGAGAATAATTTCCACGATAAATCTTTTTCAGTTACAATGCACATTTCATATTTGTCCCCTAATCCTAACCCAACGCTTATTCCAATCACTTAACAATATCAATCAGCGATGCACTGAAATGGTATTTCACTTATTAGCAATATTTTCGTCATTGTAGAAATCGTGACAATAGCAGCATTAAGTAGCAAGATCGATCAAAACAACGATCCGTAATCGCGAGTAATACAATATCGGCCAAGTGACTCCACCTCCACCCCGCCAGTGGTTTCGGTGCTCGCCAATTAATTCACGTTCCGATAGCCTAAACCCCACTCTCTCTCTCTCTTTCTTCCCGTGGCGTTTAATCTATCCCAGCGCTGTCATCAGTTTCAGGTGATCGTTCGTGCGAGAGTTCGCGGCCTGTCGCGTTCGATGGCGAGAGGGAAAGATCGCGATAAGCGTCGCGCGGAAACGGCGAAAAGTGCGGCGGATTGCGCGCGTCTAGGTGGTGCGTGCCTCGCGGTCCCGAATTTCGGTGCGCGACCAGCGATAGGGCAGTGGCTCGACAGTGGCGCCACTGTCGAGGACGGCGGCCGAGTCAGGAAACAGTCGGCCGGCGCATAAGCGGCGTCGGGCGCCGCAGTCGCGCGCTTGCACTCTCAGCGGTGAGCGGAGTTTGTAACGTGTGCGTAGTAGCTCGAGAAAACGTCTTCTGGTCTGTTTTGTTCGTACGTTCGCGAACGGCAGCAGCACGCCAGGCCCCGCTCTATCATCGATTCCTCGTGTTAGTGTCGTTCACGGAAAACCTACGTAAAACAGGGACAAAGGGCGCGGGAGAGAGAGAGAGGGAGAAGAGATTCGCGTTACTTACACGAGACCGACGTCGCTACTCTTTTTATCGACGCTGAACAAGACGGTCCGCCAGTCCGGCATTGAGAGTGGTGCACGACGAAATCGCGAGGTTAATACGGAGCGTCGTCGTGTTGCATGCAGGCGAGGGTCCCGTGAAGGTAGAGAACGACGACGGGGGTCGGCCGTGTGGTGGTTTCGCGAGGCGAGGCCGGCTGCTCGTAAACCGGTGCGACGATTCGTGTCCGTTCTCCAATCCGTGGTGTATATGTATATCGTATGACAGACTTTGCTGCTCGACGGAAGATTTCATTGAAAGCCAGTGACGTGTGGTACACGTGTATATAAAGCAGTGCAAGTGTTTCTCTGTTCGAGCCTGAGCAGCCTGAGTGCCGGGGGACCGTGTCGCTTGCTGGCCACCGTTGGTACATCGTGCACGCCTCGTTATGTGAGTACACAGGTTCATGAACTATTATGCCTGTTGTTATTTTACCCTCCTTGTGTCTCTTTTGCCAACCTATCGCACGTTTTTTTTTTTTCTGCGCGTCGGTCCCGCGGTGTATCGGAGTCCGTGGAAAGGCTCTACGGTTTTGTTTACGTCCGTTGCGGGGCAAAGTGAGGTAGGTTCGTGAACGAATGCGCGCGTGAGGTCACATCGTGGACCGGAGAGAGTGGGTCGCTGGTGTGTTGGTTGAAAGCGGCACACGTACAGACACACATACACACTGGAGCACGCTCATACGCCGTGATATCTCTGTTAACGGTCAGTTTATCCGTTCGGCCAAACTTCACCGTTTCATTTTATTTTTCGTTTCCGATCGAACCGGGCATAATTAGTCGCGGACAGTCCGCGTTTGGCCGACTCGCGTCGCCCCGCCAGGCCAACGGGAATTGGGCCTGTCCTAGAATGTCCTGCCGCGGATTCCGACTCACTTTCGATTCCTCCCGTAAACAGCGTGCCGCGTGTAACGCGCGCGACAAATATCGGCCGAGCGTGTATCGCGAGCCTGAGTCCTCGGAAATAGAATGTCGTTCTAAAAATATCTGGCCCTATCTTGGCGACGAATGTGCAGTCGAACGGACTTCGCCGGTAACTATGACTACGCCCGTAGACAATGCGAATTCTTTCGCGCCGCGCATCGTTCTCGCTTCCTTGTCCTGGTCAGTGTCTCTCGGTTGGCTCGTAACACGGCTTAACCCATTGACACGCTAGTCCCTCTGTAACCTATGCATGCACATAAGTTGCATTCGTTTTGCACGCGTTCGCGCTTACCAACTTACTTTCTAGCACTGTGCGATTTGTTTTTATCGGACTGTTGGTTGGGTTCCGATTAGTTTCGCGTGGATCAAGGGCGCTGTTATTTGGTATCGTCGTCGCTTCGGCGGTGGAAAGTGAAGGATTGCCGCGTGGAGGCAACGGAGTACGTGTACTCGGTCGCAAGATCTACGTGACACGGCTTCACCACGGTGTGGAAATATCCGTCGCAACGAGTCCATTCTTATTACAAATTTAAATTTATCGGCTGGCCGCTGTCGCTCGGAAATGTAAATCCGTAGATATATCGTTTCTGTTTGAAACGAAATCGGGTGGCGAGCACGTGGGATCGGGTACGGTGTTTGGCTACTGTCTGATCGATTTTCAGATCCGGATATATCGACAAATCTTTTTCACCGCGATACCATTACCTCGTTCGTTCCCGTTGCGCCACGAGTTAATCGATTGTTAATACGCCGGAGGCAGCGGGACATAAAATTTTTGCGACGCGACGGCAGGATAAAGAATTAATGCGCGCACGCCACTGGCCGCTACGGTCGAGCGAGATTGCTTTGAGAATCTGTCGCGAGTACAGAGCGGACAGACTTCGACATCTCGCAACGAAATTAACGAAGCGGCAGCTTAATCTCTCCTGCGGGCATCGACGTCAAATCCTGTCGTAATCCGTTCAGTTTTTCCGCTAAAATTTTACATCGAGTCTGCCGAGAAACATAAATGGCAAAGTCTCCGATGAATGATTCACCGTGTACCGAGGATAGCTCACTAACATTCGAAAATTCGTTTTCACGCGTCGAGCTAATCGAACGTTGCGTCCCCGGGGAATGAAAAACGCTGCGAAACGATTGTTTGCAATGCACTCGCGGGTGTCGCCGGCGTCTCGTGTAATCTCGAATTTTTACGCCGGCGTCGTTTCATTCTTTCCGCGGGCCCGCGGTGTGTTCCTCGACTCGCTATTTTATCCCGCGTTACATCGATAGCGTCCGATAAGGCCGCGCGGAGGTTTCACGATTCCTCCGGAGGCTGATAACAGCGTGCATTATCTCGGTGCACATCCACGGCCTCCGGTGTCGTCGCGCCGTAGAATGGGACGGCGATAAACCGTGGCGCACCGGTCGCGTTTTACCGCGTCGACGTGTTTTCCATCCTTCAGGTGTGCGCACGTACGTGCTGTTCGCGGTGCGCGATTGCACGGGTACAGGGAACGGCGGCGTTCGTTACGTAAGGACGGACGGCGACTTGAAAAACAGCCTTCGGTGTTCCCATTTCTGCACCGTGGCCGGTTGCGAACTCTTATTTTTCTGTCGCCCCCCCCCCCTCTTGTTCCCTCCCGTTTTGAAATTCAAACGGTCCCGCCGATTTTTCTCTCCCCCCCGTGGAACAGTGTCCCTTCATGACCGGCCGAGCCTCGCGGTCCTTGGTTTGTTTCAAGCCGGACCTTCAGCGGTTCGTAAGAATTACCAGATTAACGTTGTGTTACTTTCAAGCACATGTTTATTCCCCTCGCCTCGTCGCATTATTACATGTACGGTTTCGCATTAATTTTCTGCCCATTGTACGAAGGAAAGAATCTTTCGACATTTTTATTCTTACCGACACGGATGAATATATTCTTTTTTTTATTTTCCCAGGTCGCTTATGCATTATTAATTCCCTTCGAGCCGCGTGAATTTCGAATCTTATCCTCGCGCCGGACTATCGATTGGAATATTTTGCTGCGTTCGATATTTTTGGTGGACTCACTGGACGAGGAGGAAAGGGGATGGGGGTTGGGGGGGTAGGCAGTTTTGGATTTTCCAGAAAATTCTGCAGGTCATCTCGAACAACTTGGAACGGATATTCCTGCGCCACATTTTTTCATTACGAACTTTTATCGCTTTCACTGTTCGCGTATTCTTGGACGTTTATGGCGCTCGTAATCGCGTATCGTCCGAGGCCAAGGTGTTCGATGAACCAAAGAAACATTGTTTCTCTTTCGGCGAGGCCTTTGTCCGCTCACCGAGTGAAATTTCTTCCTCTCGTAATCGCTCGAGGTCGTTGTTCAAACGTTTGGTACGTCAGCCGAACGAGCAACACGGGTCCGCGAGATTACGCCGGAGAACTGCAATTCGCGAGAACGTATGGCAGCGGGGGAAACGATTTGTTGAGATTATTTTCCTTGATATTTTCTTTCGACCGTACCAATGTAAACGGGATGCTGTAATTCGAAGCTTAGGGCGGGACGTTTGTCCAAACTGGAAACTAGGCCAAGACTAACTCCGCGCCGTTTCACGAAATACGAAATTGTAAATGCAAATGGGAAACTGAATAGTCCCTGGCCACGTGTTTCCCTTTCATAGATTACAATCTTTCCATTTTATGGAACTGGACCAGCAGAGGCGTCCGTATACGTTAACAAATTCTGTTGCTGCCACGTTTAAAATAACTACATATTAATCCTCCGACCCGCGGGGATTAAATTAACCTATATCTCGGCTAACCTAGCATCCGTTGCATCGAATTCTAGCGGCACACGGGAGTTGCCGACTTTTCTACCCCCCTTCGATCCCCGGAGTAATATCACGAACTCGAGCTGGAACAATCGTCGCCGGTTCAAAAACAAGTTCTCACTCGTCCGCGTTCGGGCGAATTATCAGTCTTGTTCTCGCCGTGGACGCGTGCATGCAAGGGAAACATTCGACCGCCGTTGTTTGCGTTGAACGCGAGAAACGGCCGGCATTAATCGGGGAATCGGGATGTGTACACCTAGGGAAGTTATGTCCGCCATTTGGCCGCGCCTGCGTGCGTATATCTGCGCGCACCATTTTATTCGCGTTGCACCGGGAATCGGCGGTTAAATAACGGAAGCCGACGACCCATCTCCAGAAATATGCAAGCGTGACCCACGATACGAGCGTTCGTTTCAGGGAAAACTGGCCTGTTGGCGGAAGACAAACGATGACCTGGTGACCCTGTGTTATCTAACCGGCAGCCAGGGTGTCTTATTCTTTTTAGCTGTCCCACGCGGGGATCGATATATGCTTCGATTTCGAGCTCGTTCACGCGATTCGTTCTGCCTGACCGACCGAAGTCGCCCTTGCTGCCTACGTTACCGACCCCCCCACCCCCACCCGTTTGCCTTATTGGCTGAATCCGTGCATAGGTTATCCCCCTTCCGGGACGGGGGAAACCCTTCTCGGGCGGACTGCATTTTTAACCAGGCCACCGAAGCATTTGCGAGCCGATCTTCGTCGTGGGGATTACGTCTCGAACATCGGCGATCCTTTTAAAACGCGACGCCGCTCTAACTGGGACACGAGACGCGCCAAAATACCTCCAGGGGATCGTTCCCTTTCTTTGTTCCAGGGACTTCAGAGACCGTACGAATACAATTGATGGATCTTTTCCATTAGGATCGGAAGGGTAAGAGGGTAGCTTCTTCGGTTTGCGCACGACCAGAAATATTATAGAGAGTACGCGTGTCCGTAGGGGAAAATAGAAATTGGTACCCGTCGTGAAATTTCTATTACCCGTTCGAAATAACTTGTTCCGATTGGTACGCGGGGCCGCGTGGCGTTACAGCGAGACACGTGGTTCCCCGTGTTTCACCCTAGACGGTATAGCTTGTTCGATCCAGCCGTGGTTACTTCCTCCTCGCCGAACGTTGAACGGGAATCCTGCAGACGTAATCGATCCTCTCACGGCCCGGTCAACGTTATTCCGCTGCCGAAACGTCGCGGGCTCGTCGGTTTCCCTCTCATTGTTTCCGTGCGCGTCGTTTTATCGAGAGGACGGGGCCGTGTGGCGGCACGATAAAATTAAATGTTCGGTGGCTTGACCCGACTCCCGGTTCTCTTTCTGCGCCGCTATTAATTCAACTGAAAACATCGGCCGGCTCGGGATGCACCGCCGGTGCACGCTGATTGCGTCACGCTCGAAAAATAGGCACGCGTCCCAATTTCGCGAGTGTTTCTCGACCGAACGTTTCACGGTAGACGTCGGTGCCGCGATTACGCGTCCCGACGCTCGGCGACAGGTTGCCAGCCCAGCCAGCCCCCCCCCCCCCCCCTTTTGATCCTCGGGCGTTTTATCGCCCGTTTGTTTCCACGACGATGCGAAACGTTCGTCGCCTTGATTGTATTTTGTTTCGCGGAAGATCGAAAGGCAGTTCTCTTTGCGTTCCGGCGATTCGGGGACGGGTGAATTCATGGGCGGCGAAACGGCGAATAATACGGCGCGCGGTTAGGGATGTTTCGGTGACTTTTAGTGCAACTTCTTGGCGGTTCTTTTGGTTGCGTCGCCGGCGGATTGAAGTGTTTCTGTACGCGTGTTGCGTTACGCCAGATGTGTAACTCAAGAGAGCGGTCACAGTTCCACGAAGGAAAGTTGGCCGATTTGTGCACGGGCGTACGGGACAATTAAATCTACATGTTTTCTGACGGATCTTGCGATCGGCGTTTGCGGTCTACGTTCGCCTTCGTGGCTTTCCACACGTTGACACTTGCCGGAGGTAAATGCGGCGTGCACGAACAAGAGGCAGCCTCCTTATCGGCACGATGGCACGATACTGTGGAAAATTACCTGGAAATTTTTATTGGACAAGTGAATTTATGGAAATTTTCCCTGCGCCTTTCCATCGATTCGAACGACTCGTGGAAGGTTAACAAAAATTTCTAGACACTTGGGTTATCTCAATTATCTTGATTATAATCTTATCTTCGGACGACGGCTATCACAATAGCTGCAAGATCACACGGACGATACGTTGATCTTTGTTGGAATTTCAATTTTCTGCAAACTCAACTTCCAAGCAAATTTTCCGTGTTTCCCGTGAATTGAACGACAATTATTTCCGTTTCCATCAGGGAAGAATAATTTGGAAAAACATATTTTTAACAGTCCCACAAATTAGTCATCGTAACGGAGATTGATGACCCGCCGTAATTAACTCCGAAGTAAATATGGCCGCCTGGTTTTAGTGCCTCCGAGACGTTAATGAGATTTATCGATGAGACTATTAACCGCTCTAACAAGTCGGAACAATTTACGGGGGTTCATTAATTTGTACGAGATACGCAAGTATCTGCCCGATAGAATTGGCGATTCTAACCAGTGTTTTCGGGATAAACGATGGCTCGCTGTTGAAGCGTGTCGAATTTCTCGGCCAGCATGAATGTCTTCATCGTGTTACCGGCTTGGCATTAAACCAGCCATCTAGACAGTTTTATTTACTACGATACAGAGGGTAAACATGTTGTAGACGCACCATTGTGGACGTACAGAAACCTCTGAAGCGGTCAGCTGCTGTAATCGCCAGAAACTTTGTTCCCGTAGTTGCATCTAGGGAAGTTTCGAACGATAACATTATATAAGTTTCGCTCCACCTGTCGATGGGGGCCAGCTTTTCAAATGTTGGACGGATAATGATTCATGGATATAGATGAAATCTTGGACTTCTTTTTGTCTTTGCAACTCCGATTGCTGTATCCGATCGGGACCTAGCGAAAGCAAATTCTGCCTCAGTGTCACCGTGAATACAATATCGCTTGATCACCGCGTCAGCTGACGTTGCGCCGCGTCAAGGCTCTGCTAAAGAGATCAAACGAATAATGCAACCCTTTCAGCCAGCTGCATAACGCATCTCGAATGATTTTTTAAGACTCGTTGGATGAAAGTATCTGTTCGATGCGAACTGGCCTGGATCGAGTGCGCCTGGGTGCAAAGGAAAGAAAAACGGAAGATGCAGCAGATAAATGGCACGCTAAAGCGTTCGACCTTGCTCGACGCCTGTCCGAATCCCCGTCAGCCAAGAACCTATATACCCCGATCGATTCCACCGTGCGAGCCTCCGGGCCCTGTTTGAACCCCCGTCCCGGTGATCGATCCTCTCGCGCAGTCGAAGAACCGGATTCGACCGCGAGCGGGTTGCATAAAGAAGCGCGAAAACGGCCAGGCGACTTTGACGGCGAGCTGAAAGGCGCATCGTTGCCAGGCGTAACAACTGCGAGGCTGCAGTCGGTGCAATCGTCGGCAGGCCGGCTAACTTCGCATGACGTCACCTCGGCGAGCGTATCATTTTTAGCCCACATACACAGCGGTGTCGGCCGTCTCCTTCTCTGCCATTATTTCTGCCTCTACGTTCGCGTGAACGTGTGTACACAGCCGCGGTTATGAATGCACACACGCCTCGACACGCCGCGGACAGTGCGAGTGACCGAGTGCGCGGGTATAGGCCAAACTCGGCCAGCCAGAGCTGTGGATTTAAATTGGGAAGAGGTTAGGACGGTGTAGAAAAATTGGACTGTTCGGGGAATCGCGGGAAGATTTATGGACAGGTCTAGGGAGGTTTTTTTTTCATTGAGTTTCGGTTGCGCAATAGGTTTTTGGTTTTTATTTTCTTGTCTCGACTTGGAACTCTGTTTCTCGAACGATTCAAGTACATCGCTAGATGCAACTGTAGCATCGGGCTCATGTTTTTGTGGGCGATAGTAGGTCCCCGATTGCATTGTGGGCGCTTTCCCTTGGCACTAGTGACCGAGCTGAAAACATCGCCCTCTCGTACCGGAGAGTTCTGGAGGATTGTAGACTCGTATGGTCTTTACCCCAATGGCTGGCAAACTTGACTTCTGCAGGCCTCTAGAATGGTCTAACCTCGAAAGAGGACAGTGAACGATGATGGAAGGTCTCGTAACGTTACAGGTGGGATGTGAAATGAACGAGAGAATGAGCAGAATTTTTCCATATTTTTTTTCTACATTTATTGCCAGCCGAATAATATTTTCATTTGCAATTGACCAGCGTCGAAGTTCGGGGCGCATATACGAATAGGAAATGTGGAGAATTTGTGGTCTGGTCGAAAGTAATATGGCAGAATCGTTGGTAGCTCGCGGCAACCGGAATGTGCATAGCTAGCACGGCGTAAAGACGAACCGAGGACAATAGCTGAGGATGCATTTTTATTCCCTGGACGCACGGTGAATCCCTAATAGCAAACGGGGAGTGGTTTCGTTCATCAAGCTATCGCTACGAAGGCACGTCACATCGTAACTTTCTTCAAACTAGTTTCGAAAACACCTGTTACATGATAACGCCTAATAATATGGGACGCATGATCCATGGTTCTCGAAGTTTAGTCATGGAAGTGAAATTTACAGTTAATATCGGCGAACCCAATCGTCTGCGTGGCTCGTCTGTGCATCGGTGTCTGATTCTACTGATTCTGGCAACGAGTCTCTCGGTTCATTATACCCTTGTGAAATTCTATTTACATGTTTGATAATCAGAGGAAGGAAGAATCGGGTTTCACAATTGGTATATACCCTGGAAATTTTCATTGGTTACCGTCAAACGCAGGACCCAGGTGTGTCTGAATCAATATTGGAAACAGACTGGGCTGGATGTGTTAGCAGGCACGATCAGGCAAGTCACGAGTGTAAAGGTTAACTCGTCTTATCTCACGCGAAAGCCTCATTAATAATCCACCTCTGGCAGTTCCACGTTGTTTAACTGGAACAGTAGTCTCGGTTTTAGGATCCTTTATGGGGAATCTGGTAATTTAACGATCGCACCTCGTGATAACCGTCCGCGGTTTGCAGTTTCCATTTATTATTTTTTCGCCTTTCGCTGAGGGCTTGGTAGCGTGTAACTTTTTGCCCGTTTCGTTGCACACTCCCAAGTGATAGGATGGAAAAAATAGTCCTTTCAATATTCTTTAACTAAAAAGTGTTTCATGCCGGTCGTACCGCGACCAAAACTTTCTCACAGCCCTGCGAGCCGCTAGTAATCCTAAAACCCTCGACGTGCTCGTGCCCAGAAGCTCCCGACAGAGAGCCTCTATCGGCTTGAAAACGTCAACGTACGTGCCCCGGGGATTCACCCTTGAAAAGACCAGAGGGATGAGGGAGGAGGACGTCAGCCAAAGCCCTCTGTATTGCATAACGCGTGCGTATAATGCAATTGCAGGCAGACTGTAACGCCCATTAGCGTGGACGAGAGAGAAAAAGAAGCCAGCTAGGGATAACCGGAGGCCAGGTCGTTGCGTGAGCTCGGCCGCACGGCAAGTGCACGTGTGTTCAGTGAGGAGTGCACGCGAGTGCAACCGGTGCCGGGGCATAGGGACGAAATTGCCTGGTGCAATTTGCACTCGGATTTCGTGGCGCGTGTCCCGGTCACGATCGTTCCGTGAACCGCCGGGCGAAACTACGGTCCCGTTTTCGTCATTGGTAATGGCGATACGGTCCAATAAACGGCGCTGGACGATGTGCCGGGGACCACTTTCCAGGCTGGAAACGGTCGTCCGTTCGAATGACTTCACACGGCGGAGAACTGGGCTGCGATTAGTTGAGATTCCTGCCAATGTCACTATGATCGCTGGCATTCGGTGGAATCCTGCTTTACGGTCTTCCTTCAGCACCTTATGCGTAGGGGTGAATACTCTGGATCGCCGTTTTGAGTTGGTTAAGATGGCCTTTGGCAGTGTCGTTGATCTTAATGGGTGGAAAATACCATTGGGAAGTGCGAATCTCGAAAATTGTCCGAGAAGTCACGTTCTGACGATAAATCGAGTCCGTGCCGGTGTCCTTAACACTTCGCACGGCCGAACGATGCAGTCGATGCAGTTTTTTTTCGGTGCATTCTAGATAAGTGGCGCGGTGGTCTCGAACGTGACGCGACCATCAGCGTTTGCGGTGAGTATCCTTCGAATTCCTTTGTTGTTGGCTCGCCCCGCGGATCATCGGGAACATCGGGATCAGTTTGAAGCGTTATTGGATTACGTTCCTTCTGCGGTTTCTTTCGGCTCGAACGCTTATAAATACCGGCGGGCGTGTTGCTATGAATTTTGTGGTCGCTCGCAAAGCTCGAGGTGGGAAAGTAAAGGTTATGAGACTATTTTTTTTAGCCCCGGTTGCAGCGTCACCTACGGCGGACTTACGTAAGGTTTTGGTGCCTGAATGGCATATCGCAATGTTATTCAGCTGTTTATCGGCGGAATTCGCGCGACCGCTCGCTAGAATTATTCGGTGGGTATTGGCCGGCAGCTCGAGCTCGCGGCCTGCGTAAATATTTATCTGGAGACGCGAGGGGTCATTCGGCGGAAGTGGTAACATCGCCATTGGTATAGGTCAGTTTATTTTCGAGCCGAATACATTATCGATCGGCTTGTTAATCCCATGTATATGCGATGTAGGTACACAAGCAGACGGGGCTGCCTTGCATCGTTTATCTTGTTAATTTTTTTTTTTTTTTCCCCCCGGTCAATAAAAATGGCCACCTGCGTCTATCCGCGGGGATAAAAGGGAAAGGATGACTTCGTGAATCCTAGTTCGCAGTTCCCCCTAGTGGAAGTGTGTTTTACGTGAAAGTTTATCACCGCGGGGATTTTCTAGAGCAGGCCAGACAGGTTCACTTTCGTGTGACTGGAGCACGGTCAAGGCTGACCGCCATTACGCTCTCTCGTTCACCGCCTGCAAATTACTATTGCTCGTTTTTCTTTTCTTCTCTTTGCTCTCTAAGAGGATTCTTTGACGCCGTGTCATTGGCGTGCCGGTTGTTTTACGTCCTCTGGCAATCGTGCACGCTCTCATTGGCCTCGTGAAATGATGTTTCATGCTCGGCCAACGCTTCTACGCTCCTGTTGAATTGGCCGAATTGCGACGAAACTATACCTGGCGCCGGTTGCACGGAGAAAAGGAACAGTCGGGATAAAAGAAGCTTCATAGCTTGACGTCTCCTTTGAGGATTTTACGAGTCTGCGGATTTTGCTATATAAAAGTCCCTGTAAAATCCGCAGGACCCATAAACCATGCTAAGTCCGTATAATTTAGCTGAGAAGAAATGTTCAGGCAATGCATAGAAATCTCTTGAAACCTATAAAAAAAGAAGCGCGAGACTCGGATGGATTATGAAAATCACTTGGCCTAGGAGAATTCAGAAGCTTCGTCGTTAGAATAGTTAAAATATATTCACTTGTCACCTGAGCATTCACGCTAGAATGTTGGTCGGGCTACATTTCTGATATCTTTTTTCCGATCCTCTCTACTCAGTCCGCGACAGTACTCCAATAATGTGCAGTATATGATACACGTACAGTATGTAGGCAGAAATCGATCGAGCCAATGACGTTGTCGGAAACGTGCGTCTGCATGCGTGGAAGCCTTGGCGAATCCTTGAGTCTTATATAACCTTTAAAAGAGGTCTGTCACGCTCAGAGAATCATTGACACGTCGTGGGAAATACGGTGGAAACTGTCTGACAGAACGGTTTCGAGTTTCGTGCCACCGGAGACCTATAACACTCGGAAGGACACTTTCCCCTAGGGCTCATCAATTAACCGCTACCAACCGTAACCGATTGCGCTTAACTCGATGCGAGTCGGCCAGTTACCCGAACACTTCCGAGACGGTCGGTGCAACATTCAAGCGTGCTTCTCCCTTAAAAATCTCTCACCAGAAACCGGAGATAAGGGAACGCATTAATTAAGCTCTGGTGATCAGCAGCCATTGTTCGCTTACGCGAACCAAGGAAGCAATGGCTGACGTAAAGTGGGGGCGTACCAGCGCCGGTGAAGGGGCAAAGGGGGGCCGTAGGTATCGTAATACAATACTATTAGTTGAACTTGAGCTACTTATGAATGACCTTGTCTGGTTCAGACACAACGACGCGTCCACACAATGCAGTTAACGTGTCCTTTGGCGCTAGTGTGCGTGAATGCACGTCCTGTTGTGGCTGTGCTCATTGTTTCGTTTTTCCTTTTTTTTCTTTTTTTTTCCACGCGTCGACTAGCCCGTCGTATCACACTCTCAGCTTGGGTATCACAACACGCGGCGCTGGGGCCCCGTTTCGTTCGCCACTGAATCATTGTGCCGTCCACCGTGGCAGAATAGTGGTGTTGCGTTTCTTCTAGCACCGCGCGAAACGTCTAGATCCTGGATGGCCTCGTTGGCCAAATGGCACCCAAGTACAGCCTCTTCTGCGGCGTTTTCGCACGTGGGACGACGCGTACTGTTTAAAAAGGAACTGCCGCAAATCTTTATTGGTCACCGTTCTGGGGCACATTGCAGCCCGAAATTCGTTCCATGTCTTCAACACTTTTTATTATAGGCAGTCGCGAATGTTGATTTGAAATTCTAAAGCCGGCGAAACCTGGTGGATTCTTAAGGAGTTTCACGGGTGTGCCGATGGGGCAGGCACGAGTAACATTATCGAAGCAATTGCCATTTCTCTTTGCATGGATAGCGGCGGAGGGACAATGGACGAAGAAAAGAAGGCAAGAAAGCAGGAAGGAAGATAATAATAACGGGGAGAGGCGAGGACAATGCGCGTGAGCCTCAACATCTGTCCGGAAGTGCGTAGACGCCTTCCATTTTCGTTTTCTCATTTGCATACGTGTTCGCTGCGCGATCTTGTAACACGATGTAATCACGTTCTCTGCCATAAGAGACGGGATCGTGTGGAGATTTTATTCTTATTAAACGATCGATCGGCGACTCTTGATAATCAGCGGAAATATATTGTTGGTATTTTAATTTAATAAATTTCGTTTCATCCAGCCGTGGATTTGTTTTTCAACCGCGACGGTCGTTGAACCTTTGATATCGGAATTTATTTAAGGTTTCTGCGAAGGGCAGATTTCTTCGTCTGTTGATTTTTCTCGCGCATCTGCGTGCATAATTCACCGTTCTCCTTTCGCGATTCGACGTTGAAAAACATTCGAGCGTGCTGTAACACGAGGTGCACAAACCGATGGTTTATTCGAAGGAGGAAATGTGTCTGGCTTCCAGGAAGACAATTCCGTATTTCTCGGTGGATTCGATTTAAGGAAAGAAAAAGAAAAAAACGGTGGAAGTAATTTATTCGGCCTCTGTACGTGAATTACAGTCGTCGCTATTCGACTGTCCTCTATGTATAGGGACATTTGTGGCCGTCAGTTTTTGTGCTCCCTATCTGCGTGACGATCCTTCCCGATAATTTTAAAAGGCTGCTTATCCGGATTCCCCCCCCCCCCCCCCCCAGTCGTAGATCCATAGAGATTCGATCTAAATGCACGGGTACGTAGAGACACCCGCCATTTTATAGGAGGGGAAGCCCCCTCATCTGTGCACTGTGTCAGAGACTGGCCAAATTCTTGAAAACAGTAGTGTGAATTCCTGAGAATTCATCCGAGGTCTTCTGCCGGGAAGTCGAAGATCTTG
This sequence comes from Nomada lathburiana, assembly GCA_963667235.1. Taxonomy (NCBI): domain Eukaryota; kingdom Metazoa; phylum Arthropoda; class Insecta; order Hymenoptera; family Apidae; genus Nomada; species Nomada lathburiana. The sequence goes on along the minus strand of OY763899.1, from coordinate 19,396,431 downwards.
AACGAGTCCTTGCAAAAGATATAATACCTCGACTTAGTCCCATCTAATGGCAGACCACACTTCGCAATAGACACGACTTTGGTCAGCGACTATAACGCTTATAGTCACGATTTAAAGACCCCCCAGCCCAGTTCCGATGTTCTCCACTCGGGTTCACCTGCGTTCTTACCGCCGGTCTTAATTTCACTCCATTGACGTAGGTCCGGGGGGGCTGCATTGTCTCTCTGTCCGTCGTTGCAGTGGTATGGCGCGTTCGTGTGCGTAATATTACAGGGTCGTCGCGTTGCGAACCGGACTAGGCGCGTAAGCTCGTTCTTTGTTCTAGACTCACGTGAAATGGTCACGCGCGACAACAGCGGCTCGGCCGACGATCAGAGGGTGAAATTAAAAACACCGTGAAACCCTCCCTTTCTGTTTTCCTCCGACGCGTTCAGGGCCGTCGAGCACGAAAACGGAGCCACGCTTTTTTTCCTTTTGCCCGTTCGATCGAGGCCATACCATTGATTTATAGGGTATTTACCCTTCTATTTATGGTACGGCTCGACGGTTCGAATGCCAACGTGTAGCACGGCCACGATCGTTCCCGTTGTTATCGTTGCGATCATTATTGGCGAGCAGAGACGAACGCGGTTGTATTGCACGAACCGATCAGAAATTTGCGACCTGATAATTTCGACCAGGTTAATCCACGTTTCGGGAACGAGGGCAAAAGTTTCAGTCTCGAAGCGGGGGTCCAGGCGGGCCCGGGGAATTCATCGACTCTGCGTTGAGTCGTCGGGACGCGTCGGAGCGTCTCGCAACCGCTGGTTGCGTTCCAGTTTGCCCGCATGTCCCGTGGAAATTAATTTTCCGGCTCGCGGAGAGAAATGCGCGTGCATTAAGGGAGCAGCGTGCCCCACGATCCTCAGACAAACACTTATCATTCCATTTTCCACGATATTACGCTCCCGTCACGTTTTCTTCCCTCCGCCATGAAATATGCATGCCGTCAACGACGCGAAAATTTACCACGCCCCCGCTCGGATCACTGGACATTTCTCGAAGCTCGCGCGGCCTTAAACAGGCAGCCGAACGAATTGCTCGACTCGGATGGTCCGTGCGAAAAAAAACAATAAAATTTCGCCGTCGTCCGATCGGGGCCACGGCGAACGAAGGTGACCCGAATTTCCCTAAAACCAGTTGCTTCTCTGTTGCAGATGGTTGTGGTGGTTCGGCGTACGGGGGTGGAGGGTGGCTGTCGGGCCCAGGGCGATGTGGCTAGCACACGGGAGAACTCGAGGAGGTGATAACGACTTCTGATCTTCCGTGACAGAGCGCGTACAGTGGCGTAGAGGGCCTTGCCCGTCGATCGTCAATCGAAGGGCTCACCATTCGGAAGAAAACGAGGGGGTGCAGGCGAAGGAAGAAGAAGAAAAGGGATGCGTCGATAGGGGAACGGTGAGACGAGGAAGAAAGAGAAAGGCCGATAGGGAGCTCCGTTGGAGAACGGACTAGCACTCGGATACACTTCGCAGTATATATATATATATATACACACACACATACGTACGTGTGTACGTACACACGCAGCGTACAGTTGCTGGATTATATCAACGGTGAAGAGGAGAGCACACGGGGAAAGGGAGAAAACGGTGGAAGAAGGGAAAAAGAACACCCCCCCCCCCCCCCCCTGGAAAACCTTGGAAAAGTGGCGGTCCCTTTCCTTGCTGCAAGTTGGCCGGACGAGACACGTAACACGCATACACACAGGCGCGCGCGCGCCCGCACGCATACATAATAATTTTCCTTGCAACGGGATACTCGTTGCATCGCTCCTACGTTTTACAACTTCTACCTTGAGAACATATACCTCGTGCGTACAAGTACCTTCAAACTTAACCTCTTTCGCAGCGTAATAGTGCCTAGGCCCCTCCGAAGAACGCGACTACAAATAATAATAATATTAATAATAATAATAATACTGATAATACAAATAATAATATTAACAATAACGTATATATATATATATTATATATATACACACAGAGGAAGAGAGGGAAATTTTAAGGGAGACAAAAAGAAAAAGGATTATACCTACGTATACATATGTATAAATATCCAACTGGTCGTGAAGAGAGTTTAACGTTTTAATTCCATGTTCGATTGATGGGAAGTCACGTATCATACGTACACACAGTGGCACCCGACCGGTCTCTCTGTGCATGTACATGGACGTGTATAAGAGAGACAGGGACGAAGGCAAAGTAACGATCGCTAAAAAGATTGAACAGAAAGGATGGATGGTGTGTCGATAGATCTTATCCGGAATTCTCGTTGATAACGGTACCTCCCCGCCTCCCATCCCTCCCCCGACAACCCCGCACCCTGCGAGCCCTCTTAATCGATTCTACGAACCAGGACAGCGAAGTACCTGCAGACACAGATATATTTATAACGGTAATTTACATGATATATAAATTATACATTATATTATATATGAAGGAGAACAGAGCAAACGGAAATAAATAAAATAGCGCGCACCGATAAGTAATAGGACAAGCTAGGGGCGAAGAGAATAAGTAATAACGACACCGATAAGGGTAACAGTAAGAGGACGTAAAGTAGCACGATAGCTGATAAGGGACAAGATAGAAGAGGTGGTACAAAGCAAGGATCGTACAACGGGGTGTGAACGCTTAAATAAATCTACAAAACGCTCTACGGTTTCAAGTACTTCTACTTTACGGCTAATCTACACGGCGAATCGCGGGGCCTGCATCTACATATACGATTCGAGGTGAGTCCGATGTTCCCACTACATATGTATATACACCGCGTGTGCCTCGTCCGATCGATCCGATTCGCCGAATTCTCCGGCCGCGGAAACGATGCGAGGAAGCTGCGACGAAATTGTTAATTGCACGCGTCGAAGGCTACGAACGGTGGCGGCGGACTATTAATCGCTCGATGCACGGGGTCGCGCGGCGAAGTTCCGCGAACGTACGTGACTGTAGCGCAACATCCAAACAGATATCTGTCTATCGCCGGTCTTTGTTCGGCGGCATCGGGCCCGTTTCCTCCTTCGAAAAAATTTCCAGGCCAATTTCTTTATCGGCGACCGTTGCGGCCCGTCCGTCGCGACGCGGCGAAACAAACCGACTTCCTCGTCGTCCCCGCGACGCTTAAGTGCAACGCGCGCGTCCGCGCGCAGTCGTTCGAGCGGCGGCGTTGCGCAAATTTTTCTCACGCCGCGGCGCTTTCTCGAAAAATCTCCGGACAGTTCGATACCCGCGAGCCGGAAAGAGGAAACTTTTACCGGCTCGGCTCGCCTATCTGCACGCGAGGATCTTCATTCTTCGGCGATAATTAGCGGGCCAGGTTCGGACGAAAAAAAGATGGCGGCGATTCGTAAAAGTATAATCACACGGCGGCCGGAGTGAAAGGTGGGCCGATACCTTCTCGCGGTCTTATATCTATTCGGTCGATCTTCGTTTTTCCTCCGCCTTCTCCTCGTTTACCCTTCCCCCTACCCCCGCCCCCAACCCTATACGACTGCGAATTATCGCGCGGAATTCGTTTTACGACCCCCGCTCGACATTCGACGTTTTTCCTTTCACTTTCGCTCGCCGCACGTTCCGCGACTATTATTCGTCCACCGGTCCGCCGGTCCACCTTGCCTCGTTTTCAATACGAAGCGCGGGGGTTTATGGTGCTGGTGAGCATCGGTGCAGATTGGGTGCATCGTTTGCAACCGCGTTGGGCGACGCGACGGTTTTTCCGCGGGGAGCGACTAACGGGTGCCCGGGCGAATCGTTTGGCTCGCAGGCAGCACAGTGTCATTGTCCGACGTTTACGTGACGAATTTCCGTACCAACTCGTCTTCGCGAGCATCGTTCTGTCGTCCACGGACACGCTATTCGCATTTTAAGAGCTTTCTAAGAAGCCTTGGGCAGCCTAGCCAGCCGCCTGGCCATCGCTGTTCACCATCTTTGAACTTCCTGGTCTTCGTGTCAATCTTCGATTGTATTTTCTTCTGTCACCGTTCCATTGGCACAGGCGACTATTTGCGTTGCGCCAGCATTGAAAGATTAATTATCGTTGCCTTTTATCGCCCTGCATCGCGATAATTATTTTTCCTCGCGCAGCATATGCTTCGAGTGCTTATAGTCACGACTATTTCGTTTATAGTCGCGACTATTTCGTTATAGTCACGACTATTTCGTTTATAGTCGCGGCTATTTCGTTTATAGTCACGTCTAGTCTCGCGTCGTTCGTTCTCTTCGAATAGCCACGGACTGTTTTAGGTATAGTCGCCATCTTTGACGCAATTATTTGTTACTACTTATCAACCTCGCTATTTATGAACCGTGGCTAGCCGTTTGATGGTTTTATTAATATTATGCGCAAGTAAAGTGGCTAAAATTAGCGGGGCAACAATTGAGTAACACTCGTCGCTCTTCTTACAAACTGTCCTGGCAAATATTTGTCCAGGTGGACGGTGGAGTCCAGCACAGGTGGCGCTACCATTGCCCACGCATTGAGAAACGCGCTGCCTGCTATTCCGTACTGAAAGTACAATTCTTGTACGCGTTTTTTTCTCTCAATTCACGAAACAATCGAGCATTCCCGTATATACTACCTTGGCGCAGCTAGTTTATTCATATTTTTACGCCTTTTTTTGCAGAGTCCTTGCGAAATATCTGTGTCTAATCGTTCACCTTGGTCTGGATATGCGTGTGTTTGCTCGCTAATCCCGCGTTTCGTGCTTTCAAAGTCATGCACTGATAATTATTTTTCACATCCAATTTTTTCCCCGCCACTTTCTCGCTTCCGCGAATTTATATACATATACGTACATTTATTTATTTATTTGCAGTATTTTTCACAATAGGAACAATAGGGGCACGATATACTCAGGGTGTATAAAAAAAAAGCTTCGTTTCGTGGGCTAACGTTGAGGATCGCGATAGGAATCTACGGTAGGGGAACAATAGGAGAGAAAAAAATGTGTTTGGTTTTACAGTTATCGAGGGCTCGTTAAAATTCTCTCCACTCTTCGCTCACGCGTGCTTCGATTACTTCTTCAGCGTCTCACGAGGCTCGTTCGTGATTTCGCGCCAATTCCTCGTTCAATTGCTCCTCGTACTTTCAGAACGACGATTACGCTTGAATGAAAGACACGCGCCGGTTGTTAGTATCGTCGGACGAATTCCGCGACACCGGGAAACGAGATTTCGCGTTGGAAAATATCGAAATACGTGCTCTCAAATTTTCATCACCCGGCAGAATAATTTTTCCGCTGGGAACATAACTCTCGAGCCCGGCGGCGGTCGCAGGAAAACAAACGTCGCGCTCTCGGCACCCCTAAAACGAACCCCTTAACACCGTGACCCCGATCGATTTGCAGCGGGGGGTGAAAGAGAGAAAAAAAAAAAGAAACAGCGGCCCCAGTTAACCCCAGCCGGATTCCATTACTGTCCCCGCGATATCAGACATTGTCCAGATGGTCCAACGTATGCTTCCGGGGCACGTGGCCAATCGATAGACCCGGTCGGGGTGGCACGCTCGTCAGGTTCCACGTGGGAAGCCAGCAGGAGTCGAAATCGCCAAGTGTACTCGCAGGAACGTGCCGGCGCGGCCGGTTGCGACACTTGTTTTGTGACCTGGATACCTCTGCTCTATACCCCAGTACCTTGTATACCCAGTGGCGCCCCCTCCCCACAGTCAACCCTGCCCCCTCGCGAAGAGACGTTCGATGCCATTCGAATATCTGGTTCACCGTGCCTCTCGACCACATGCCGAGCGCCGCATGCCACCCCTTGGTCGCCACCCCATTGAATTCTTCTCGGGGAACCCCCCCCCGACCTCGGCCTGAATCCTTATTCCGATTCGCCTGGCCCCGCGGTCCGAGCATGCAAGTCGGTGGGAATTTTTGAAGAGATTGCCTGGGCGACGGGCTCTCTTGGGTACACTTCGGCGATTACGTTTGAATTAGGGTTCCGATACGAAATAAATATATCGAAATTAATTGTCCGCGAGTGAAACCTTGGAAACCTTCTCGTCGTGTATACACGCGTACGCGCGCGAAGCTCGCGCGAGGCGGCAGAAAGTAACAAGGCCGTAAAAGGATCGCGAATCGGTCCCCGTCTGAAATCACCCGGGCGAGTCCATGTTTGGTCTCGGTTGTTTCCTTGTAACAACGGAAACCTTTGAATCGCTTCATCCCGTGGCCCCCTTTCTGCGCCGCTCTGTTTGCCGCCATCCTCCCCTTTCGTCGACTTTGCGTAACTGTCTCGCGACCAGTTCGCGGAACAACCGATTCGTCCTCCGATTTCACGGGATTTCCGCGTAACTCCTTATCCCTCTTTCAATTTACCTTCCAGACGAAGGGAAATATTAAACGCCTCCGGACACCCTCGTCCGTCGTATTTACGTTTACTTTCTACTCGGTCCGGAACGGGGATGCTGCACGAAAAAATCGAACCCTCCTTCCCAATTTGCGCGTATCGAATCCCCGATCACCGCTGGCTAAAAAAATCTTCCAACCCCTCGCAGAGATCGCGGGATCGATTCCAGCCCATTTGAAGCTCAGATTTGAGAGCTCGAGCGTAGTCGGACGAAGGGGTTGAATTCTTGGGATCCATTGCGCGAGAACGGTGTTTAATCCGCGTTGGGCCCGGAGAACCGCTCGGCCAGCCAACGACGCCGCCGAAAAGAAAGGCGGGCAGGGCTGGAACGAGACGGACGGATGACAAAGGAAGGCAAAAGAAAGAAGAAGGGCGACGGACAGAGACAGCGGTGAACGCCGGGCGGGTTGGGAAACGAGGGGCGGAGGCAGAGAGAAGCCGACGAGTGTTGAGACTGTATTGATTTCCATTCCGGCCCGTCTGGCTCTAGTCTAGCCCATATCCGGTGTTCTTGGTACTCTTGGCGTTTCGACGCACGTGCACATGTACCTTGGATCGGTTCACGGTGGTCCGGCATCGTTTCATCGCGGTGTTCGCTTTGGGTCCGTTCCTCGTTCCCGCTTCCGACTGTAAATAGAAGTAACGACGAGTCCTAATGTCCTAAAGGACTTAGCCCTGTAGTCCTAAAGTCCTAGAGGACTTAGCCCTGTAGTCCTAAAGTCCTAAAGGACTTAGCCCTGTAGTCCTAAAGTCCTAAAGGACTTAGCCCTGTAGTCCTAAAGGGTTATAGTCTCTCCAGGTGTTTCGGATACTGGTATCTTTTAATATTGTAGAATTTTCCCAGACGCCCAGCCAGCTTAATTGCTCTCGCGAGCGCTTTGATGAACCTCCAGCTTGCTCCGGCGTGCCTCTAAAAATCTAACCGGGTGATTGGGGGGGGGGGGGGGGGGGGTCGTGTTCAGGGTTTGAAGAAATTCGTGCACCGGTGCAGATCGGATCAGGTGGAGGGCGAGGAATTTAGCAGACGTCACGGTCGACGGATTACAGGTTCCCTCGTGCCCGCCTTCATAATTGACGGCCCGTTAATTGCGACCCAGGATCGCGTCCCTAATTGCGTCGCGGTGAAAGCAACGTGTATCCTTCGCGCAACCGTCGTTTTTTTTCTCCCCCTCGCGAACGTGGAACCGACCCGCGAATTCTGGTTTCGCGGACGAGACCGGTTCCGTTTCACGAACGGTCGTGAGCGAGTTCTCGTAGTTAAAGACGACCGTTCACGACGAGCGAAAAAGCCGTCCGCAACCGGCGCGGACCGGTTGTTTCCCGGGCAATATCGATATTCGTGTCGACCGCGCGGTCTCGATTGTCCGTGTCCACGTGGCCTTTCGCGCGAGGGCTAAACTGGTCGCGTTTGATCCTCGTCGATCGGGTCAAACGGCCGCGCCGTTGGCAGCAGTGCTCGCGTAACAAGCGCGATCGCGTTGCGACGGCCCACCTCGGAAGAATCGACGATCCATAGGCACAATTTGTGCGCGCCGGTTTTTTTATTGTTTCTATTGTGGACCTAATCGGTAGGTACGACAGCGTGACAACTGTCTTAGGGAAACCTTTCGACTTCCGAGAGTTGCACGAGCCGTGCAATATGCTTTAATTGAAGCTCCGAGATGAAGTATCCCGAAGCCTCTCTCGAGTCCTCTTTGGAATCCCGTAGTCCCCGTAAATAGGGGGGGAAGAAAAGGAACTGAAAGGAACGAAGGGGAGAAAAGGAGTCGGCGAAATGATAGCTAGTTTCCCCGTTTCGCGATCCGCCAGAGGAGCGCCTATCCCCGGCGCGCAATGAGACGCGTTTAATAAGCGGAGTGAATGCATGCGGAACAACGTAGGAACGACACTGAACGATCCAGTGGCGTGCCGGTGTTCTAGGGGCTGGGGGGGGGGGGGGGGGCTATATAGACGGCGGTCTATTGATTTCGAAGCATAAATAGACCGCGGTCTCTATTATTCAAAATGCGCTCTGCCCGCCGTCGTCCGACGGCTCCATCCTCCGGCTGGAAAATAATAGCGACGCTACCCGCCGGCCCCGGCTCTGTTTTACGCGCGGCCACGATGTCTGACTCTTGCGTCTGTTTCCACTTGTCCCCGGTATTCCCCCGCGGCCGATTAATTTTCGACGCGCCGCGCCGCGGCGCTTTTTGCTGTCCGGAATTTTTTCCGCGAAAAAATTATTCGAACTCGCCCGATCACGTCGTCGCTCGCGTTTCGTTTTCGTTCCCTTTTTTTTATCCGAAGAAGCTTCTTCTCGATTCTTCCGCGACTCCCCCTCCCCCCCGAGCGAATAATTTCGTCGCCTTTTCGTTGCGCGCGTTGCCGTAGGTTTCGGGCCTCCGATGTATATTTCGTGCCGGTCCCGACGTGCGATCAATATTTTTGACCTAGGGATGTTTTTTTTTTTTTTTTTTTTTTTTTTTGTTACCATTTTCCTCATACCTTGCGTCTGGCACCTTGACGTTGTTGTTCCGAATAAATTGATACGCATCTTTTTTTTCCTTCGTTCTTCTGGGTTTATTCCGGTCGTTTCTTCGAATCGGACGATTCTTTTTCATTTTCTAAGTCCTTGAGTGGTTGTTTTCGATAAACCGATCCGAACCTTCGCCAGCCCCACCTCCCTATTTCGTCTGGTAAAAATATTTTGTGCAACGCGGCGAACGATTCGCAATGACAGGGACGTTCCGTTGCACCGCGAGGAACAATTTTTGCTGCAGAACGAATTGAACGGACGAATGAGAGAGAGAAAAGAATCGGGGGAAAAAAAAAAATATGTTCGGCCGTACGCCTCCAAGGAAACGTCTCGCGCCCGTGTGCACCGGTGCGCACGTGGTTGTGGGCACGGGATTAATTTAACTCCGTATTACCTTGGCTTTTACGCGACCCTTGGCCACTCCCACCTTTCGCCGGCCGGTATCTTGTCCCGCGTCCGCTCGGCTCTACTGCAACGCTACGACGATCCTTGAAACACAATCGCGCTCCTCTCTTCCTGGGAGCACTTCGAATTTCCGCGGCTCCCCACCCCCCGTCGCGTTCGTTTCCTAATCGTTAATTCTCCACGGAGAGGCATAGGATTTCAGACGGCGAACACGCGATTCCTGTTCGTGATCCTGGACCTCTTATCCTCGGCCCGCGTGCGCGGACGAACCCGGTTCTTTGTTTAATAAATGCGCCGGAGAGGGACGGCGATATTTATTTCTCGCCGGGTGTAGAAACCGCCGGTGTAATTAATCGCAGGCATCATTTGACACATCTCCCTCTCCCTGTCTCAATAGTTTTGTGCGCTCGACGTGTATCGCATTACGGTGCAGCCGTAATCGTAATAATCAGTTTCAAGTAATAACGTAACAGTGTTCGTCCGTGCGAGTGTCGCTGGAAAAAGATTGTTTCACATAACAACAGAATGCGGTCGTAATAATTTCGAAAGCGCGAAAATTGTGTGCGTGCAGCTTGTTCCGCCCTTCTTTTCCACGCGTACGTATATTTCCAATCCGATTATTATATTTCGAGCAATTCGAACAGCCATGGCTGGATGGTACGGTGCACGCGCGTTAAATCGCGTTAAGTAGCTCGGGGTGTACCGGTATTGCCGATTAGACGCGAGAATTACGAACTACACCGGCAATCGCGCTCCCCCGCCTTACCATCGCACCATCGAACACGTTCCCTGCGTTCCCGTTGACCCCATTGGGGCGTGCGAACCGGTCCCGACCGTTCGCACCCGGTTCCGCCTTGAAATCTCCTAATTTATGCTTATCTTAAATATCCCAGTCCCCCAGATAGATTTCGGAAATTCCGCGATTCTCAGTCTCCGGCTTGAACCCGGAGCCCGATCCAAGCCGCCGCGGTACACTGTTCATCCGAACCGAACGATTCTCCCATGTCGACTCAAGCGGTTACAAGTTGACGTTTTTCCGCTAGTGTCGTTCGTTCGCCGTGGAACTACGAACGACGGCGACCGGGCGGGGGGGGGGGGGGGGGGGGGGAGAGATCGTCGATCCTCCGGAACCTGCTGTTATATAGGTTGCAAGGCATCACGGGAAAACCGGTACCTCTTTCTCTTTCGTCTCGCGAAAGCGCGAGTGGATCGGGACTGCGAGACCGTGTTATCGATCGGCCCGGTAACAAGCCCACCTTCGAGAGCGTTTTTCAAGCACTTCCGCTCCAGCAACGTCGCGAGCTCCTCGCGGGGGGGATGTAAAACCCACCCCTCGTTCCGCTCACCACCGCCACCGCCCCCCCCCCCTCCTCGGTTAATTGCGAGGGTTCTCTGCAATTGTAATTTCTGCACCGTGTGTCGGGGAAAATGGGCGAAATCGACTATAATACGCATTTCCATCTTCCCTCGACTCCATTGTCAGGGTAAATAGAAAGGGTGTGCTTTCTCTGCAACTCACGGAGCGTTCAGATTCTCTATCTATTTTTTTTTTTTAAGGGTTTCTCTCGAATCTGCCTTGGACTTGGATATTGTCGAATAGTTGGTCTTAAATGTTTTTTTGTTGTCGCTCGTGTTTATCATCGCTCTCAACTGCACCCCGTTGATAATATTGCTAATTTATTTGGAAAATTCTCTGCCCCGGAAGAGATTCATCGAGACATTCGATACACGACGGGATCAAATGTGGCCGATGTTTCTGCGAGGAGGACAGAAAGTGGGTCTCTGGTTTCGCGTACCACGTGCACGTTTCTCGAGAAATCGCTATCCCGGATGGAAGGTGCATCGCGTGCCAGCTGGATCGATAGTCGCCCTCGAATTTACCCGTTCCTTCGTGACCAGGTTCCGCCGGAATGTTCGCCATAATCCAGCCCCGCAAAGGTCACGGTGCATTCCGAATCTATTTCGCTCGTTCTTTCTTTGGTTGTTTTTTTATTGTCGCGACGACCTCGTTGATCGAACGATTCGTCGATACTCGTATTTGCGGCGTATATTATTGTTCGTTAACCCTTTGCGGTCGTATGTCTACTCTCGGCCACCAAAGCTTTTTCACCGTTCTAGTCGTATGTCTACTCTCGGCCACTACAGCAAACAACCATGCTTTTTACTAAGTTTTTAACACATCTTGAACTGTAATGTAACATTTTTTAAATTAAAAATATGGAGTAAAGATGACGTTACAGCGCACAGAAATGGATCATCACGAAAGAAATAGCTTGGTTGGTAACCATGATTCGGCTCGCTCTGGTCATCGGAATTAAAAAATTCAAAAAGATTCTGAAATTATATGCATGTGGCTATCACAGGTAGCAGATTTGGGCTGAAATATTAAATTCTCTTAAAATGGCAACAATCTGAAATCGATTTCTTGCTTTTTTTTCTATTTTTTCCCCCTTCTGTGGCCTGTAAAAATAAAACGGAAAAATATTTTGGCCTAATTATGGCAGGGACAATAGCGTCACATCTGCTAAAGATGTGTGTAAAAGATGGTGCTGATCGCTTCAGTAGAATTTGAGGTATCGTGATTACCATGTTACCATACATCTATGTATAAACGTAATACGACCGCAAAGGGTTAATATTGTAAAAAGTCGAGGCTTCCTTGAATTTCCGTTTCTCATTAAATATTCCGTTCGTTTCCGCTAACAGTCTAGTCGTTCTTGGATCGACACCTCGACGGAATTTCGCCGATTTCGCGACCGGAAGTGAAACACCGCTGTCGCCGGTGTACGCTCGGTCCGTATCGCAATCGATAAGTATCGAACGCGCGTTCGAGGACGCGTGAGAATACGGGCCAAGGCAGCCATTCGCGATCCGTCCGACGTAAATCTCGGGCACAGTCGTTTGACCGGCGATCGCACGGTTCCTTACCTCCCGTCACACGTCAGGCTTTACCTGGCTGACATTTTCCTGGTGGTCCAGCTCGACGAGCAAACCTCGGCCCAAATTTACTGTTGCTCCTTGCCGCGGACTTTTGTCGAGAGAAATTATCGGTTCTCCGATAAATTTCCGCCAAGCTCGTCAGATGTCAGGAAACGACACGACAATGGCCGTGGACAATTGATTTCGGACGGCGGACCGTTCGATGCCAAATTGCACGCAGACGCAGCTGAGTCGATCCCCTCGGCTGCACACGTGTTGCAGAGAAGATGTCGCGTGTTGCAATCGTTGGTCAACGATTGTCGCGGCGTGCCAACGTGCGAGATCGTTGCACGTTCTCGGGCTGGAGCCCACCGAGTTGTCCGTGCCAGAAGCAGTGAAACGTTACGCGCCGGGCGATAAAGACGAAAATACGCGTGGTTTCAGGCCAACGGTTTCATTAACCGTCCGATCCGTGCACCAATTTCGATTGGGCCTGCGCGATTTCGGCCAGGAGGTTCTTGACGTGTTCGAAATCGACGCGCGGGGCAACGCTGAGGAATCAACGATGAAATTCAACAAGTTCTGAGATGATTCGATCGCGCCGGCTTGAAATTGGCATATTCTACTGGGCAGGAATTTGTTGTTATTATTATTGCTGTGTTTTTGGTGGAGAACAATAAGCCAGGAGCGTCCTGAAAGGACGTGAGAGAATGAATATTGGCCCGATTGTGATAGAGGAGTTTCGGTGGTATCAGAAATGGTTGGTCGGACGCGTCAGAGTTCCTTGACACCCAGCGGAATCTAATCGAACACCTGATATCGTTTTCGAGGTGTTACGTCGGCCACCGTGTTGGCAGTGGTCGATCCCGAAGAGGGCGAAGACACACTGTCCAATGCACCCCGCGCGTGTATTTTGGCGTTCAGGGCCCGGCGTGACCTGAGCGTCGACTTTCAAAGCCCCTATAAATAGAATTGGCCGGCGTGTGCAGAGATAGTGCAAGGCCGAGCTCGCTGGGAATAATGGTCAAGTGAAATTGCGCTCGCTCGATATTCCTCGCAAGACTTGTCTTGTGGACCAAGCGACGTTGCGTGTAGTCCTTCTTCGTTTATCGTTGTTTAATGAAAACTCAATAGCTTTGGGGAATTTTGTCCTCTTCGGTAATTTGGCACTGTGCTTGGGATTAGGTAATCGGCGAGTAAAAACCTCCGGGATGGTTTGTTTCCCGGTTGCAACGTGTCCATTGTTTGCACAATCGGTCCTTGCCAAATTGCTTTCCTTCTTTCCTTTTCCTTTTTACGCATAAAAAAAGCCACCGTCTTCGCAGGGACACACCCGCGTGAAATACAAGGAAAACACTTTGTCTCTCCCCCTCCCCCCCCCCCCCCTGCGGACAACGAAAAGCGTTGTTGCCCGTGGCCGGCCTGAATTATGCATTGTTTGCCGAACGAAATTGGACAATACGTTCCGGGGATCGTTGTATTTTGAGTTCGCCAGTCGGCCGAATGCATCCCGAGACCGAATTTTATGGGCACCTCGGGGCATCTTGATGGCCCGCAGTCTACCGTCGTATTTTAACCGCTGTTTATCACGTTGGGGATCCCCGTTCGAATACACCGGGCGACTGAGCATTCGGGAAATTAAATCGCCAGCGTAGGTCCAGCGGATTAACAAAAGTATATGTGTAAACACCGTTCGACAGCAGGTCCAATCGCATGGCTTCGCGAACCCATCCATACGCAGGATTCCCACGATTTGTCCCAACTAAAAATACACCCCCCCCCCCCAGCCTTTTGTTCTAAGACGCCAAACGCGGTGCGACCATGGGGGGGGGGGGGGGGAGAAAGATGGCGTCGCGAGAAGGCCGACAAGCCGTGGGCCTATTTCTCGCTTGTTGTGTTCCTACGACGCGTCTGAATGTCCGCATTATGCTCACGCAGAGTCAAGGCAGACGCTCTGTATCTCATCGGGATATCGTGGCGGACCCCACGTCCCCCCCCCCCCACCCTTTCTTCCGCCGTCTTTCTCGCGTGTCTGAAACTGTCCGGGCTACAATGACGACGTTATGCCCCTAGCAGACGAGAGCGCATTGTCAAATGACATCGGCGAGAATCAAGGAGAAAAGCTGTGCGTCACAGTCAGACCGGGGCAGGGGACGAAACGACGAGGACGCCGGCCGTCCCGACGCACTGATAACGCAATTGTACCGGGGAATCGGGGCAGGCCGCCTTCTTTTTGCTTATCGGTCATGGTGTATCTGGTGTTCAGTTCTGCGGGATCAGCTCAGAACAATCATCGTTCCGTTCGATTGTTTCTTCCATGGAGGCTGTGGATTTCAGGCCCGATTTGTCCAAACACCTTTGACTGTATCCTCTGTCGCGGGTGTGTCCCGAAGGACTATGGCTACCTTGAGCCTGGCGTTCTCCAGGTCGCCGGCAATTTGTCGTCGCTCGATCGCGGGTTTTATAATCGGGGAATTTTAGAAACGATTGCATTAACAAATTGATACCGGGTCTCTCGTCCCTCTCGCTCGTTAAGCCCCTTTCATACTTGACCCTCCGTGCCGTCTAACCTCGCCGCCCCAAACGGAGCCGCTCGGAACGCAATCAGCGCGGGGTCCCCGGGCACGGAGATGTGTCCTTTTCACGAATTAAGCCCGATTCACGCCCGGGCCCTCGATCGTTCCCATCCCCCGATGCCGCAACCCCCCGATAAAGGACGCCGTCGTGTTGACTCGCGGTGATACAGGTTTGGGATTCCCAGAACGCCGCGTGACGTTTTCCATTTTCTCTCCTCTCTTTTTTTCTCGCGAACGAACGCCCACATCCTTTATCAGGATCCTGCGCTCACCGCTGAGATCACCGATCCTGGCCTGGCTCCGGGTTCAAGGCCGATTACCCGTGGCTCCTCCTCACTTTCGCCGCGGCCAGGGAGGGCAGCATAGATTCCCCCTGGCTCCGGCGTCTCGCTGATTTTTCTTATCTGCCCGGCTGGCTGGCTGGCTGGCTCTCTGGCTCTCGTTTCTCTCACGGCCAACGACATTCCTACGGGATCAAAACCGTGGCGCGCCTCTGTTTGCGTCGCGGAACACCGAAAGGACGGGCCCGGTGCCTGGTTTTTGGCGTCCTTTTTGCCATCGCCCGGTCCCTTCTCAGCCGTGACATTATGCTGATCCCCTCCATCCCCCCCGTAGCCGGTTCTTCCTCCTCTTGTGCGTCTTCTCCTCGATTCTTCATTCGCCCTTAATTGCTCGCATGCTCGAGCAGCTCGAGAAGGGACGAGTTCGAGAGCTTTGTTTACCGGACGAACCTCTATCTCGATGGCGCGTTTTCGCCGCGCATGACCGTGGATCGTCGTCAATCGGTGCTTCGCGCAGGAATTCCCTAGACGGCGGAGTCGGGCCGTCGCGAAACAATTTGTCGCTCCCGTCCGCCGTCCCTTCGAACGTCGCGCGGCGCGAAATGATATTTGAAACGCGTAACGAACGTGCGCGGCGAGGGGCGGAAGGCTTGCGCGAAGGGGAACGGTCGGGAAACAGAAGGCAGTCTAAACATGGCGTAAACAAGCGCGCGTTTGATGTTCCGACGCTGTTCGTCGCCGGCGCGATAAACCCGCCCGGTGTAACGCAGCGGCGCGGGTAAACTCGCGGGTAAATTATACTTGCATCCGCGTCCCTTCCTCTTCTTTTTCGTTGGTTACTCCTCGCGTCGATTTATTCCGCGTCCGTTTCGAAACGTTGCATCGTCGAGCACTTTCCTTATTGATGGGTGTCTATTGCGACCGCCGCGACACCTTTTGTTCTTCGAGGTTAGATCGCCCCGGAGCTGTAACGTAACACGCATAGAAGAAGGGTTTCGAGAAATTCGTAGGTCCTCCCATTAAGCATCACCGCGGTGAGAATAAATTTCGTATCGGTTCGTCCGCGTTTCCCTCGAAACATCGAAATCCCATTTGCACGATCAGATAGCTTTTGTTCCCTCTTAATTATCGAATCGCCCGGTGGGCGGAGAAGGGGGGGGGGGAATCGAGATTTCTATCCGGACCTATAGGAGGCTCGCGCTGTTAATTGTCGGAATCGTTAAATCCGCCAGGGGCACCTTGGTGTACATGATACGGTGGCTCCTCCTGGTTTTAGGAAATCTTGGGTTCTGTTGGCAGTACCTTTTTCTTTGCGCCGTCGTTACTTCGGGGGCGAACGCAATTAGCCGCGACGAAACGAGACCTTTGATGCGCCGCTGCCTTTAATCGATCATTTAGCGGCGTTAATGTCGTCTCTGGTGAACCTGACCGCGTTCGACGCGACAACGGTCCCCGGTGGGAAATATGGCGGACATTGAATTTTCCAATAAAGTCCCGTACTCCGTTCGAAACCGAGGGCGTCAGGTTTTCATCTCGCTTTATCTAGCGATTTTATCGAGCTTTCTCAAGAGTCACATTTGATTTGACGTTAACGAACTGACGTATTTGAATAGCATTCGAGAATGGCGGAGGCTAATCAACGCGATCGTGATACTTTTGCTACTCGAGGCAAAAATACGGGACCAGCGACGTGCTCCAAAGTGTATACAGTCGGTTGCTCGTGTCGAACCATGCGCGTTCGTTCATGCACAAAGAAAGAAGAGAAGAGAGGAAGAAGAGAAGCAACGAAACGCGGGACCAAGGAGGAAAGCTGAAACGAGTGCGGAGGATTGCCCGCCGCGGGAGGTCCTGGCGAACGTATACGTGGCTGTTAACCTCGGCCGGGAAGCATACGGTGTCCTAGGACATTCTTTTCTCTAGGGTGGAATCGTGTCGACGCGCGAAACTAAAAATATCCTCCCTTCGGAAGGTGTTCAACGAATCGGCCGTCGTAAAGAACGACGCGCAACTGTTCCACGGGAATTGATTATTTTCGACTGGTTCCCAGACCGCGAATGCCGGCTCTCGTCTCACCATAAGCTCCCGTGAAATCGATAAATTGCGCCCGGCCGCTCGCAAATTCGCTTCTTTAATGCGGCTTTGCTCTAACGAGCCTAATAACTCTGCCGGCGTATCGCTGGCGAGGTTTATAGTTCCCCGTAAAGCGTTAAAAACAGACGGGAAAGTTGCGTTCTTAATGTTGGCGGGCCTGTTACGGCCTCAAGTTCGAACCCCTAGATTATCCTGGTGGAAAAACGGGGATGATATCCCCATAAAGTTCGATGGGAAACAATTAATGGGTATCACCGGTGGCGCGACTATGAGGCACACCTTTTTTTTTCTGTTTACAGGGATATTGTTATTTAAATATCTACATTCCCGGAATGGCAATCATTTTGTTGGCTTCGTCATTAATAGTAATCTTTCCGCACCGATTTTTCCTTCGACGTTGCAAATTTATTACCACTTTCGACAATCAGACGTACGTGTGTTATCGCACACACGTTTTCACAGACGTACGGGATACGCCTCTGAAAGTTGACTCGTGGCTTGTTTGAGCAGCTGCACATCAGAATTGCATTTATTCAAGCTATTCTTAAGCCAGTGTTTCCATCGTGACGATATATTGACCTCAACGAATATTCCGCGACGCATTCGCCAATATTTCGTCCTCTCAATAAATTTTTCGCATCTCCCCCCCCCCCCCCCCGGGTTAAATATATCCCGGCGCGCGAATTTCGAAAGCAACGTCGCGTATCGCGGGGTGGACGTACGAAATAAACGGACACGAATCGGGCACGCGTAATAGCAACGACGTGGATGTTACAGTTAGGTTTGAGGTACTTCCGACGCTTTTGTAAAACGATGAACGATTAAGAAGTACGTCGACGACGAACCGCAGGCACCCGAAATGTTTTCGGTACGCGTGCTATTTTCAGTCGCGGCGCAACCAGTTCCCCGTGCGCGCGCCACCGCTTGGCGGGAAATTCAAACTCGCCAGCCCGTCGTTCTAATAACGGTTGCGTCTCAGGCTGCGCGATCCGCGCGCTATTTCTAGCCGCGGAGACCCAGTTGCATTTCTCGTCCCGCTGCAACGAAACCGGCAATCCGTTTCGCGTTCCATCCGGCCGAGAAATTTGATACGGATCCCGAACGAATCGATTCTCGATCTCGCAGCGCCGATATCGTTCAATTCCGCCGATTCGTCGTCGCGCCTGTGGCGCGGCGATGGCGGTTCGATGCCCTTTTCCAAGTTCAAGGGTCTTCCTTCGTCGTATCGATTGAAAACCGTCGTACGATACGCGTTATCAAGCCGAGCGATAAGAGAACACGAGGAAGATGTTCCCACACTCGTGGGCTATGATATTTTACCGACTTTCGATCGCGTACCTGCGATTCGATTTATTTTTTCGATCAATGGCGGTCAGTGACCGGTCGAATGAAATGTGTCCGAATTATTTTACACTCGAGCGACCCAATTTTTCCCCCCTCGAAATTTTCGTTTGGTTACTTGTGTACCTTTTTCGAGTTCGTCTTCAATTGCTGTGAACTGAAGACGATAATAATAATACTGACAGATCGAGAGAACAGAGATTCAGCGCGGATCGCTGTCCGAGTCCTGTCAAGAGGTGTCGTGCGAAAACGAAAAGAATGCCCGCGAGACGCCGGAGTGTATCCTTGGCCGTGATCTACGAATGGACCAATGATGTCGCGTCACCAAGTTATTTTAATATCAAAGGCACTATTATTAGCGCGTGACCCGATAGACTCGCTCGTAGAAGAATGAAACTCTTTACAGGTCAACGAAGTGCGACAAACCCTTGCGTCAATTTAAATTTCCCGCCGGACCGAGTGTGCAATAAAGCCTGGTAAATGCAACTTCATCATTGGTGAACAATAATATCATGGTTGTTCTATTTTACATTTCAAATTGCACAGTGTATACAATAAATCAGTGTAAAGGTCTGCTCCCTTGAACCTCACAAAAAAAAAAAAAAAAAAAAAAAAAAAAAATGAGATGCCGCAGCTAATATTTATATCTTCGCATACTTTCTGCGAACACCCTGTACATTCACCGAGGGGCAGTGTTCATTGAACCTCCGAGGAATTTCCCAATAAATACATTTGCTTTTTCCTTCTTTTTTCTCTCTCTCTCTCCCCCCCCCCCATTTCTTTCTCAACCAACAGAACAATAGGAAATGACAGTGATATCTCGCGTGTTTGTTCTTATCTCGAACTCGTGAACGCAATTCCGGACAGATTCCTCTTCCCCCTTTAGTCACACGTCACTCGTGTGACTTGGCATTCAGCCTTGTTCTATGAACTAGGTCGACATGTGTGCGGCGCATTGACAGAGAGAGAGAGAGTGGCCGTTTATCTCTCTTCTTCCTTCCGCTTCCCGCCGTCCGCTTGTTTCCTCCGATCACAGCGCGCTCTAGCGTCGTCTCTGCCACCGCCGTCGCGGTTCTTCCCCTGCTTCGCCCACGCCACCCTGCAATATTCCCCACGCGCTCCTTTCTCCCTGCCCGTCGAAATTCGCCTTCGAAACGGTGATTATAATTTTCTAGCCCAGCGTTGCATCGCGGTTCATTGTGTCACGTTCGAATTGGAATACTCCACGGAATGTACTGAGCGCAATTAAAATGTGCGTTTACTTTTTAATCCCGATAAAGTATGGGGCAATTAGATCTCCAATGTGTGGACCGTATTATTGGACCGAATTCTCTTTTCATTGAAGAGCTTTGTTGAATTGTTTTGGTCGGTTGCTATAGTTCATCTAGCCCAGCCACCCATTGGACACACAGGGTGGTCGGGTTAATAATGTCCCGTTTAAGGATTATATCTTTCGGCGGCCAATTAAAATATTCAGCCAACGAAAATTCTGAAAGGGGAGTCGATCAATTTTTAAATTGAATCGGCGCATTCTGCGGTCTTTCTCTGCGTTTTATTCGTTGCTCAATTTTTCACGATCCCAATTTTTCATCCCCTATCCTTCTGTCCATGAATTTATTCGCCGTCCTCGACGCTTTTACACGTTCCACTCGGTCGAATTTTCACGCACGCGTTCCGAATCGCATTTTCGTTGCGACACACGTTTCTGTTGATGGCGTCGACGTCGGCGTCGCGTCTGCCCTACTTGCAACGCGCATGCACCCCTCGTGCAGCCGTGGAATAAGCGAGAAATCGATCCCTCGACCCCTTCCTCTCGCGTCGACCGAGCACGGCCAGCCCTCGTCGATTTTTTACCCGGAAAATCGCTGGAGTCTCGTTCTCAGTGATTTCTGCCCACGCAGATTGCACAAAATTATTCTGTTCATGCTACCCTCACCCCATCTACATTATCCGCATTATTTCCGTTTCACGAATTACAATTCTTTCTTCCCGATTCTCCCATTTAACTGTTGCTCATTTATTTCAATGGTACACACGTTTCGAATGACAGCTTCTTCTAAACATTCTTGTCGTCATTTATTATTACATTTTAGTCTTATTTTTATTGCGATAATGTGCAAAAATTAAGAGGAAGGGATCAAGGAGTCAAAGAAAATTTATTAGAGCCCTTCGAACGGTTCATTCTCAATGATGCACAATTTGTTTTGTCTGAACGTTGCCAATGCCGTTGTATGGGTATGCTAAATGGGGTTGATCCAAGGATTGCACGGTCTTTGTCGCAGACATTCACGAGTCTCCATTCACGAAGCATCGATCGTGGCTCTCCGAGGCTGAATAGAAACCATGTTACAAGCTGACTTCGCTCGAGAGTCTCGCCCAGAGACAAAGTAAAGATCCCGACTCAGCGTACCGCGTTTCGAGTCTCCTCGTCGATATAACTCAGCAATTTCTGCTGAAACTCTCCCCTTCTTTTTTTTTTCCAACTTCTCCTCGAATCATCGTAGCGGAGATTCCGTTGGTTCATCGATTCTGTTCAGAAAATATTGTTCGCAAGAATTGTTTGCTCGTATTCCTGAAGTTGGCTATCCAACAAAATTTGTTTTAAATTTTCAATCGCACAATTCTATTCGAGGCCTCGGCTGGTTCATCGCTATAATTACAATCAATTGTGTACAACTATTGTCATTTGCAGGATTTACGAATGTTCAAAGTTAACGTATTTATTTCGGTGGATTTAATGGTGTTGCAGAGGCGGTTAATATTCCTCTTTTGGACCATGAACTTACCGATGGTTGGCTCCGGTGACCCACTTGTAGATCAGCAGACAGCGAACACGTTGATCGTGGAATTGTGTAAACGTCAGGTCTCTCATTTGGATCAATGTCGATCCCTATCAGCTGCTGAAATGTGCGTCAATTGTCTAGCGACGATTCGATCTAGTTTTTATATCAGGCACAGATAGGAAAGTTACGTTCCGTCGCGATCCCACCGCAAACCGGCTGTAACATTTATTTCGCGATAGAATGTCTGTTTAAAATTTCCGCCGAGCTCTTTCCGAACGTGTAACAATACATAATGGCTGTTGTAATACGAACGAGAAGACTCGGCGTCACGTTTCGACACGATAATCGTGGTCTCAATGTGGGGATCGGGGTCAACGATAGTCGGAGGATCATCGGTTTCTTTACGAATGCACTGGCAAAAGTGGACTGCTCTGTCTGAACACTGAGATCCGATGAATCTTGCATCCAGGTCAGATCGACAACTGTTCTTGACACTGTGGTTCGATGAAATGGACCGCTCCGTGCAACCCCACTTGTTGAAATCGCCAGTGAACTTGACAAGCTGATTGCTAACAAGAATATATAAAGGAATGGTCAGACGACGTCACAAGTGAATTGATAGGACTACGAGATAATTAAGCATTTGCAGGTATCAGTTGGTCCACCAAAATGTTTGTATACACGGTTAGAAACGATGATACCTTCGGTGAGAAAAATTGGGTATTTCAGAATTCTTTGTGTCCACGCTATTTTCGTACAGCGTAGGTGGTGTCAGCATTGTAGGCCCAGAAACCGAGCTCAGTGCAGTAGAATTCTTTGTTTAACTATTGTGTAAGACGCACGTGACCGGAGTAGCACGTTTCACGGGGACAGATACTGTTTCTGAGCCATCTGTGGCCAGAATCTGAAGTCTGGAGTGGCCTCGAAGAGGATCTAACCCAGACCTAACCCAGACCAAGCTAGAGAAACTTGAGACGACGGCTGGCCTGGTGGTGGCAATGCTTGCAGCGATGTTAGTGCCGCTGCAGAATCGATCTGATGGCCTAGTTACCAGGAGAGAGTGAGAGGGAGAAGCCTAGGCAGACGAGTATACTGGGTGGGGCGAAATGTCGACGTTAGGAAAGGGGTAACTCGTAGCTAGACGCTGATTAATCTTCAGTCCCTCGCAGAGGATTTCTTCGGTCCCTCTCCTCAAACGCAGAGCTTGGCAAATTTTGAAAGAAGCTTAAGAAGGGATCGTTCTGGAATCATAGTCCTTTAAAATTAGGAAATATAATTCATTATAGAACAAATTTTGTGGTGAATTTAAAGAGGCAAGATTAGAAATTCCCGTGGTCCGTCGATAGTCTATGACTGTGTTCACTGCGCGTCCCCTTAATGTTCACCATAGAAAGCAGCCAAGAAAACATTACCGTCCAAAGATTCTGCCCCGTTTCTTCTCATTTCCGGTCAAATTTCCACCTCACCCTGTAGACATTCAACTATGGCGTCCTTCCCAGATACGCCATACGCTGCTGGAGGCGTGCTGGTTGGGCACAGTCTCGAACGCAGAAGGGGTTGCAGGGTGGGTGGTGTTGATCGGAGGATGTAGCTGGGATACGAACCCTGGAGCGAGGACAGGCATTGACCTAGATGTCCTCTCCGCTTTCTCCATCCTCGTTGGGTGACTGTATCCCTGCGGTCCTGCGCGTCTCATCCTAGCGTAGCTCCTCTTTCAACTGCTGACTCCCTGGTCCTTGCTCTGGATACCCGTCCGTCTATTCTTTTTTTTTTTTTGTTTTCCGCGAATAGTGCTAGCGTTGAAACAAAGATCAGTGGTAAATAGTTTCTGTAGGATCGTGAATAGCCTTCGAGATTATCTTATGTCTGGCAAATCTGGGCTATGTGGTTTTCGACTGTGCGTGAGTAACCGGTGAATTGGTATTTTTTTTTTTTTACTAGAACGTGTCTTTAATGTCTGCGTCTAGCCATAATAACAATTGTATTTCCATTTCGATTTGCTCGTATTGTTCTTGAGAAAGAAATTCTGTCGGAGACGCATGCTGAGACCCGAAGACGTTGGTCGTCTTGTGCGTCGAGTAACAGGCTTCGATGCGACCTCCTGCAGCCTCCAGCAGCTCGTTGAAGGTTCATGGCTCGTCTGAAGGGGTTGCAGGGTGGAGGGATTTGTTGCTCAGAGGTCGCAGCCGGGATTCGCATCCTAGAGCTAGGCCAGCCATTGACCTAGATGTCCTGCTTGTTCCTCTAACGTTATTATCCTTCTATTTTCTCCACTTCCTTTTGGCTACTGCCTTTTCACTTCCTCGTTTCATCCCCGTGTACAGCGGTTCGTCGATCCCTTCCTGGTTTTCTTGTTTATTCGATGTTTTCCTTCGACTTTGGGCCGTCTGGCCGAGAACGTCTGATACTACTTACCATTGTCAGATTGCTTGCCCGTTATCGAATAATGAGTTTTCGTCAATATTAAAATTTGTTCTTCTTTGTAATAAATTAAGAATTCTTAAGAATTTCAAAAAATGTCGGTTATTGGTTAATCTAAATTAGTCTAGGTCGATGTTATCAACCTTTTTCTCCACGTCAGTGTCTTATATCAACGTTATCTGCCAAAGTGTCAGATAATCAGTGCGTTTTTGGGGATTTCACTCAGTCCATTTAGTTTCCATATTCTTTCGATTTCTTTCGAACTCGCCGAACGAACGACACACCGGATCCAAACTTTTTTCCTGCCGAATTGAAATATTTTTTTCACCGAGAGCAGTAGGATCGCGGCGAGCAATCGTGTTCACGTAGATCCAGGAAATCGGGAAGGGTGGAAGCTATTCTGGTTTTTCTCGTGGAATCCAGAAACTAAGGGGTGGCCGAAGATAGGATCAACCCCTCCCCACCACAAGCGTTCTATCGATCGACCCTGGATGCCAACCATTCCCAAGACCAGTTTCCAGTCTGCCGAATAGTTTCCAGTGGAGTACCGTGGAGTTTCTGGGCTTTGTCCCGATGTCGCCCCCTTTGTTCCTCGCCGATTCATTAACACCGATTGAAATGAATATTTCACGAATCGAAAATCCCGGCTCGAATGAAAATTATTCCCACCCGTACACCCGACAGTCCAAGGAACCACTGTACACCCGGCTATCAACGTGTCGCGCAGTGTCCAATCATCGTCGCGCGAACCGATAACGATCGAAATTCCCCGTCTACGGGTAGGAAATTCACCCGTTCGTCCGATTGTTCCGCGCCGCGGCCAGAATTTCGTTCGTTTTAATGGCGTTAATGCGAGAAGAACCGCCGGGGGCTACCTGTTGATGTATAATTTCGTGTTGCACAACTGGCTGTCATCGCTGAGGCGACGGTCCCAATATTCGATTTTCGATTCGACGCGCACGTCCAGCCCGACATGAATTCAATATCCGTAATAATATCCGGACGTGTTTCGATACCGCCACCGCGACGCGTTTCTCGTCGGCTTTCACGATGATGAAAACGGAAGAGCGTGACGAGAAAAAGGGCTCCGCTCGTTTCAGCCGCAATCATTGGAAATAGAATACCCGCCGCCCCTTGAGCTTGGGCATGGATTAAAAACTCGATTAGACATTGTTTAGCGGCGGAGCAGTTCACTATTGTTCGCCCTTTTTTTTTTGCCACAGGTTTGAGAAATTAATTTTGGATCAGGTTCGAGTTTTGTGAGTCAACGCGTTTCCAGCAGAGCAACGGAATTACCAAAATTATATACGGCCGGCGACGTAACTACTGGTACGGAGGTAAAAAAGAATTCCGTAGCCTACTCCGTCGAGTCCCAGACCCCATTAAGCCTCGTGAACGATCCGAAGCAAGATGGAGAAACGGGCTCCATGTTGAAACGAAATACAGATGCAGGGCGGGGAGCGAAAAAAAAACGACGGAAGAGTGTCGCACAAGGAAGACAGAAATTGGCGGGCGACCACAGTGGGGTGGGTCAGGGTTAGTGTCGAAGGTTAGGCTGCCCCCTACCCAGGATCCCATGAGTTTGGCGCCACAGTCAGGGGAGCAGGGACGTGTACAGTGCTGCCCGATCGATATTCCACTAGCTGCACGATGTTCATCCCCTCTCGTACCTACTTTTGGAACTTCTTAGCCCCGTTCCCTACGTTGTCACGCTGTACTTCCCCTTTTAGTTGGATCGAATTAGCATATTACGCAGAGCGCTTCATACGCGCAGGATTCTTGTCAGACTTTCGACTAAAATCGATGGAAATCGGACTTAGGAGTTAATGGCTGATTTAGCGAACAACTTCCGTTGGTATCCCCGCAACTTTTCCGTGGTTGGTTTTGTTCATGTGGTGCACTTTGGACTGAATTCACTAATTAATCAGAGTATTGTTTACGGCGATATCGCGCACAGTAATTGAGCACAATTTTGCGCCTGACCAGACTTCGCCGTTGCTCCATGTATTATACGAACATTAGAGCCAGCTATGGTGTCATCCATTTAATAATCGATTAGTTGGGCTCGCAACGACGTGCAGAACAAGCTCGGTTGTTCTGTTAGTGACACACGGCGTATCCGACTGCTATTGTCAGAAGTCGGCCGTGCGTGTTCCAGGTGACAACGGTGATTAATAAATCGCTGTTTTCGGGTACACGGTCTTGACTGACCCGTTGTGCACCACTGATCGATAGATTAGTCCTGGAATGAGGGATTCGCGAATCCCCCCATTGACAAACTCTCTTCTGGGCAGTGGTGGCAAAAATTAATTGCGAAAAATTCCAAAGGCGGTACTAATTCATTCAAAACCTGTACAATAAAATGCGAGACATTTTTTGGGCCTCGTTACGGTGTTCAAGGGGCCGGAAGAGCGAGAGAAAGGGGGAGAAAAAGAACGTAATTCGGGACCAACAGCGGCGGAGGGGGATAGACGCAACGGACAGTGCAGTTGGAATTCTCAGTAGTTGTTTTGGGGCCAGACGGGCCGGAGCTACGTAGAAAGTGGCGGGCCCAATCGTTCTACCTTCCTTGTCCCACCATGGGTCACCTTTTCAAGGCCCACAAGCGAAGCATGGAGGGGCAGTTTGGGGAACTGCGTCACTCCATGCGTCTTCTCGCCACAAATCGTGCGTTTCAAATTCATTCGCTAACGTTTCTTCCACCTTGGTAGTATTTCCAAGTTCGGGATTCCCGGCGTGCGTTGTATTATCATCGGGAGGCTGTCTGTAGACGCCTAGATGGCGCAGCGATCGTCATCATTAAACTCTGTGGTCCATGTGACCTGTCCAGGCTAAGCAATATTTTTTGTAATTCGCGTGTGATAGTTCTGCTATTAATTTAGCGCTCGTGAGGTGCATATTATTTCCAAGAAAGGCCTTAGATTGTGTTCATTACTTAGTGACAGGTGTTCAGTATGTGATTTTATTGGTTCGCACATATTCCGGAAAGTGTTTTTTAAACGGATTTTCGAAGGGACAGCTAGTGCAGGTAATTTCGAGAGTTTTCAAAAAATAGTGTTTTGCCGTTTTTTTCTTGGAGATTTGTTTGTTTATTATTAAAAAGATAATAATAATAAAGAGCTGATGTCGCGCAACCCCTCTCAATATTAAAATAATGTATTGTTCAGTTGAGTTTGTGCTTGGTTATATTTTACCATGATGCAAATTTATCACTAGGATCAATAGAGCGCTATTAGAGCTTGTGGTCGCACAGAATCGTTGTTTATGATTGTGTCGTGGTTTGGGAGGGGTTTATTGGCCCTGGTACGCACGTTTCAAGCGTCTGAAAGTTTAGATCAAGGGACCAAGAATATCCAGCTCCTGTCTCGAATGTCGACCCGCCCGATCGTTCAAGCATATCATTGCCCGCGATTTCTCCAGGCAGGAGGAATTGCGTGGCGTGCATCGAGGACTGTTTTTGAAATTAACTATAGGTTTAATGGCGTTTCGTGCGGTCTATGTCACACAGACTGTTTCCATATAGTCACAAGATTTCTTGTGGGACAGGTGAACCATTACCTCCGCACAATTTTATAATTTTCCTTAGTACGCTTGTCTTAGTTAAACAATTGTTACTCTACTCCTCATTGACAAGATTTTAGGTTTCAATCGAACGATAGATGTATGAAATCAACATTTCTAGTTAATTTTACGAATCTCTGTTCAAGTTCAAATTGAGAAAGATATTATAACTACCATTAAGTTCTGTCCCCCTTGTTCGACAGGTGTAAAAGTATCGCTTATTAGGTGATAAGCTATTCCTTATTAAAAACCAACTTTCCTGTTAACTGATAAAGCGAGAATCAGCATGAATATTGGAATGCAAATTGTGGGTACACTGAACTGTCTGACGCGTTGGCTGGCCTAATCTTATTTGTACTCTAGGACTTTTTTGTAGATAAGCAATTATCTCATCAGATACCGTAGCTGTCAAAAATATCGAAGGAGGAAAACTAATGTGTCCTCAGTGGAATTGGAAAACAATTTTGATAATGGGTATCACTAGTGAATGCCGCTTTATTAATATTTAAGCCCGGGGCAATTTCATTTCCGCCTTCCAAAGACCACTGTAGAAAGAAAATCTATGTTGTCGGGGAGTTGAAAAATTTCTTTTACTAACCAACTCACTGCGCTTTGTTTCAGATACCTCAAGAAAGCAACTGGCTACGATCAGGCACAACCATTATGCGCCTGGAACCGCGTACTTCGGCGCACTTCAAGATGCGGTAGAGGAAGTCCCTCGACGAGAGCCCAGAACCTACTTCAACCTCCCCAAAGCAGTGCATCTCGTCGCCCTGTCCCAGTACAAGAATACAATCCTACGCATAATAGTAATTAAGAGGAAAAACAAATATCCAATAAGATCCGGGGCACCTTCACCTTCCCTCTTCTCAGAAAAGACGTGGAAATACAAACGGGCCTGGTACCTGAAATCGACGGGAAGCACTGCCTCCGCATGTCACCAGGTTCCCAGGAACGCAACAATCATCAGAACCTCCAGTGAAAAGAACCAGTCACCCAAATTCCAGCAAGAAACGTGAAACTTATCAGGAAGCTCCCCCTCAGACGTTCAGAAAATAATTCTCCATCCCAGAACAAACGTTGTCAAGATTGTCAAGAAGTTTGCGGCGAAGGTCAGATAAAAATCCTACATCTAATAGCAAGAGTGAACCGCCCCAGACTATCCAATAAGCCGTCACCTGCAGTCATCAGAATTGCCAGAGAATCTCCATCACGGATCAAGAGAAATATCCCTAGAAGGATCCCAAGGGCCAGTATCACTCCCGATAATCGAATCCATCAGAAACCAGCTCTGAAGGCTAAAGAAAAGTCCTCATAAAGGATTCTGAGGGGCACGTGAACAGAGGAGCCGTCACGGTGGCCAGCTTAGTGAGCGGCAACGTCGCGGTGCGTTACGATGAGGCGTCGGGAGTGGTTGGCACGGGGGGTGTCGTGTTGGCAGCCACTTCCAGGTTAGCCACAACTGACCCAGCCGCGTCCAGCATGGACACCAGCGACTCCAGCATGGACACGACGAACGGTGGTTCGGGTACAGGGGTGGCAGGTGTCGGAACGATAGCCTCTGTGGTGGCTGGAGCGGCGTCTTTGACACTGGTGAAGGCTGAAACGCCTGAACACCTGGCCGGGACGTCCACGACGTCGTCGTCGGTAACCGGACCAGTCACGCAGTCTGCAGGACTATTTGCTGGCATTGCCAGTAACAAGAGCGGCAGGCCTGATGATTGGCTGGCGACGAATAGTCCCGGCTCACCGTCCGCCACTATGCAGGGCCAGCACGTGGTTTATACGAATCCCCAGCAACAGCTGACTGACCAGCAACCCCCTCTGGCGCATTCGAGTCCGTTGGCGCATCAGCAGCAACCTGGTAGCAACAATGGATACGCGAGTCCCATGAGCACCAGCAGCTACGATCCTTACAGTCCCAACAGTAAGATAGGTGAGTGGTTTGATGGTTCATGATGTTTTCAGATGTCGTGGTTACAGTGGAGTATAGTTCTTTTGTTCTTTTTTTTTTTTTTGAGGATGCTAGAAACTTTGCAGGCGTTAAACCCGGATGATTGTTGAATTACTTTGGAAGTTATTTGCAACTTGTTTTAGAGTGGATCTGCAAAAATTATTAGACGTTTCAAACACATCAAACGAACGCATTTTCTGTGGCGTGTTTGCTCCACTTTAGTCCAATTTTATAGGCTCAATTAAGCGACATATTCATCCCATAGCTGGCGTTGTTCGCAAAATCCCCTAAACCGTGGCCACTAATGTTTTGCAGCGAGCAAAACGTCCACGCGATTCGGTGAACCATGTGACCGAGCGAATCTTTTTTTCCTCGGTCTAGTTTGCTTCCAAGTAGCTCCTCGATTTACGGGTACCATGTAAAAACCGATTCCTGGTAACTTTCACGTGACGAAACCACGCTTCTGTGCCCCGATGAAGAAGCACGGGAGGAGAACGCGAGACAGATGAAGAATTCAGTGCACGGGCTCGCGTTTCTTTCTGTCGGTCTGCGAGAAAAAGAGAGTGAAACGTCGACGAGTTAAACGGATGTGACGTCACCGGCCACGTTCTCCTCTCACGCGTTCCCCCTTGCCCCTCCCCTTCCTCCACTCCTGTTAGCTGCGTCTCTCGTGTCCACTTCCGTCAATCCAAGTGATTGCTTGCACTACTGCCATACTGCACCGTTCCTCGCGTGTTGCATCGCTGCACGCGAAACATCCACGATCACGATACAGAAACGATGGGCGCCATGATAAGCTTACAGCTAGTTATTCTCGAGGGTGGACGTTGTCGAGGCCTTGGAAATTTTCTGACCAGACATGCTATAATAAACCGCGAAGTGGATTAATTTGGACAAAGATTATTGCGATGGAAATGCAGGCTTAGTATTTTCAGGTTGGGAGTATTTTTCGGTGGACGAGGACCATTTTTAAGGTTACGAGGAAAATGAAATTTTTGCAACGCAATGAATAGTTAGGATGGAAAGTGATGAAAGGCTTCTAGTATGTCGAAATACGATGGTTCCACGAATTGAAATCCGAAACGGTTCGGGTAGTTTTCATTTAATATTCTCCACGGATTGGCCCGTGAATATTCCTAATGAAACACCAGCTGATCATGTGGTTAATGAGAGGTCTCGAGGCGATTTAAAAATAGGGTTGAATGTTATATTTTTCTGGGCAGCGACGTGTGCTAATTGGCTGCTTTTACCTTGTGCAGGGTGCAACTTTTTCTCCCTTGTTCTCTTGCCGGGGTTAGATGTACGTGCCCCACGTCGTAGTTTTATTGGGCTGGATTATCGATTGCCACCGGTAATAACTTTTCTTCGTAGGCCGCGAGAAACGCTTGATTTTTTCCCGTTCTCGTGACGAGATGCTTCGCCTCGCTGTATCGAGTCGTCGTTTTGCTTTCGTCGTTTGTCGATTAGCCGCACGCCAGCTCGTTCCATTGATAAATTATTTCCTCTACAATCAGTCGTTATCAGTACTAGGCTTTCCACTCGGAATGTTCGTTTCTTTTATTTCTCCGACAGATACAACAGCGTTAGATTTGTTCGCTTCATTTCTTTTCAAACGAAGTTACTAACGCGGTGAACCCCGCCGGTCTAGGGACTTTTTCTCGTCTAAAAAATGATGCCAGACATGTAAACTGGAGAATGGGGCGTCACGTGTCCCGTACTAATTTTCAATAAAGTATCGGCACGTTCCATTTAGTTTGTCGCTTTTATATGTGGGCTGTGACATTGATTGCGAAACGGAGCCCATTAACGAAAGGGTTCTAAACGGTTTTCGGTCCGATATGGGTATTTTGTTAGCCGCTGTTGGTGATTGGGCCCGCATGTCTGTGTCCTGGGCACGCTAGATAAAACTACGTCGCGAAAATTGGAAACAATTACCATAATGTACATCTATCGACCAGGGACGCGTACATTCAGACCTTTCCAGCGATTCAAATAACACGAAAAGGACGAGCAAGCGGTTTTAAACATTGTGTTCCCATTGATGGTTTAATTTGGCAGAAACTTAGAATCCCTCCCTAACATTTAAGAGCCTTCAAGAAAAGAAATAGAATGATTGCTTCGAGAAGCGTTTCACAATGAACGGGGAAGCGTATTAGGTGCTTCACGATTAAGTATCCTACGGGATGCTAGTTACATTTCCCTTCTTCCACGGCCCCACCGCGTCTGAGAACCTACGACGGATTTTCCAACACGTTAATAGCGGGTGGTGCTGGATGAATTGCAGCAGGATGCATATACGGCCTTGAGTGGCCATGCACGAACGTGTGCCATGCGTGATGCACACGGTCGCGTGAGCACACGCGCAGGGGTACCACTCACACGTGCTGTGGTGAAGAGGGCAGCACGTGTGTCGGCGGCTACGCCACACGCACGAGGTTAATACTACCAGATAGAGTAACGTAGTATGTATACTGCGCGTTATTCAGAGCTTGTGCGTTCCTCAGAGACGTCAGTATCGACGATCAGCTGGAATATTTACACTCGTCTATTTGCACGTAACTGCTTTTCGAACGAACGTTATCGAAAATTCCTTTCCGTCATTATTCTGGTAACTTATTGTTCCGCGGTAGTTTTCCAATTTGCTCGGCCGCTTTCGGCGGACTCATTCTACTGTTCAGATGTTGCCACCATGGGTCACCAGATTTATGTCGGCGAAATATATATTCCCGTAGAAAAGAGGATGCGTGGTACAAGGTTAAGCGTCGATACCTAATAACGATCGCCGCGTGTTATCGATTCATACCGCAGATTAGTGCAACAGTTACGTAAATGCACTCGCGCCACGGCCTGTCCATATATGTTTGCGTGAGCGTGAAACGCTGATGGGACGAGGTTAATGACAATATGTCGGACCGCCACGGTTCCTCCCACGCACCACCGACTGCACTGGCCCATATAATTATTATTCCGACTCTGGCAGACACGCATACACGCGCCGGATTATTTAATTTTCCATCGTTGAACGTTGGCCATTCTTTTTATCCCTTGTTTTTTTTTTTTTTTTTGCGTTGGAACGTCTGCTCCCGGTATCCGGCTATTTCGTGCTGTTTATTTCTCGACTGGCTTACTTTTTCTTCGCGTTTCTTCCCCGTTGCTGGAGGCCCCCCCCCCCCCCTCCCCACTTTTGGCTGGGTACAAGCGGGTACCCCTGATGGGATGTCTGATTGGTAGATTATGCCTGGATGATGGGCTTTTAAGTTAGAAATAATTTGTAGCGCATCTGGTCATCTTGGTTGGTTTAGGCTCTTGATTTTTATTCACTTTAGAAGGAATTTGAAGTTTTTGCTGGCGCAGCGCTGCTATTCTACATTCTAGGTTGGCAGAGGTGCGGTTCGGATGTTTGAGGTAGCACGATGCAGCCATTTTGAATTCCACTTTTAATCGTTAGGTACAATTGAATTAATTTGCCAGATAATTTTCGAGAAATATCGAGCTTCTTCTTGGGAATTATATATTGACTGTTCCGCGGATGAAATAGAGGATTTCATTTCGCAAATATCCGACGAATAATAATGTTTAATGGTTGAAGCATTATAGTCCGGGCAGAGGAAACATAGCTGTGTTTTATTTATCGTGGAGCAGAATTGCACGGACAATCTTGAATGCAGCAGTTGCACAGTGTCCTTCGATGACACTTCCGGCGACCTTCCGCTGGCGCTTCCGGTCTGTATCCGCCTCCGGGTAGAGAACCGGAAGTCACGCTGGTGGTGGTGGCCGGTCTTCGAAAGCTTCACTAGTGGACTACTGTCATCTCCGTTTATAATTCTCATCGATTCGTCCATAAATGAACCTATTAATACTATTATATTATTCTATTCTAGTTTACTTTTTCCCGCCAGTGTTGCATTACGAAAAAATGTCTTATCTCTCTGACACTCGCACAGTTTACCGTTCGAACTGCGCAATTATAATCGCAAATGGCCCCCTTCGAGAATAATAACAATAATAAGAATAAAATACGTAGCGGTGCAATTGAAATCAGTGTCCGTGCGCCAGAGTTCGCACAGAGAACGCGTGCGGTGTCTCAAATGGAATTTCAATGCTCGACCGAAGCACGTAGGAGCGGAGAGTACGTGTATCGTTGACACATCCGCGCATCGTGGTGGCGACGTCGCATCAGTGAGCAACGTGACCGAGAGGAGAGAGCATCGGGCATGTTCTATATTTACCAGCCGTTTCGCTTATCAGCTGCTTATCAGCGCGACAGACAGAGACGAACTCCTCTCTATGGGCTGTGGCAAACAGTGGGGCCCGGTTCTTTCTCTCTTCGCCTCCTCCAC
Source organism: Nomada lathburiana (assembly GCA_963667235.1). NCBI lineage: Eukaryota > Metazoa > Arthropoda > Insecta > Hymenoptera > Apidae > Nomada > Nomada lathburiana. The sequence continues at coordinate 19,362,858 of OY763899.1, read as the reverse complement.
CTTTTCTCATCGCGTATTTTTATCGTTGCTGTGCCTCGTTCTCTTATGTAACCACGGATCCTGTGCTCTCTCTGTCTCTCTCTCTTTCTCTGGTTCCACTGTTTTATATTATTTTTATTTTTATTTATCCTTTCTTCGTTCTATTTTTTTTTTCTCGCGGACGAAACGGAGGCGATATCGCAATGTTTTTTCGGCCTTTGAGTAACAGCTGACGTCGGTGGGAAATCGTTTTTAGCGTAATTCTGTGGGAGCAGGTGGTTTTAGTTACGGAATGCCGGGAGGGCACGAGAAGCTACGGGTATTCCATGGTGAATGGTTGGCTTGGCTCGATTAACTTCTATATTGATTGTATTATACTGAAATTAAACATTGGCTTTATCTCCCATGCGTTCAGTACAATTTGTCTCGCTCGAATGTCCAGTAACAACACTGGCTCGAACACAGAATAGGAAGGCGTGGACAAAAGTGTGCTTTTCTTATGCGCCACGAATGTTCGTGTAAGTAAATGAACAACGAAAAGGAAAAAAAAAGGTGTAATTATCGTTGAATAGCGACGAGGAGACGTGCGTGGCGTTGATGTAGGTCGTCGGTACGTAATCAGTCAGTCGCTTCGCTTATCGGTGAACGCTATCGGCGTATCATCTGTGCGGGCCATGCCTGACCCACATCGGCCCACGGCCAATCGAAAACGCGAGGGGCCGCTCGAATTTTCATGATGATTCACGTCGCATTCGTTCCTCCGTGAAATTTTTTACTTATCTGCCTTGACCGATAAACGACCGTCGTATTAGAAACGTTAGTTCCCCCCCCCCCCCCCCCCCCCCGATAGCTCGGAAAGCGGCGTTCGCCTTCAAAACGTACAACCGGTACATAGAATTCCGTGTTTCGTATGTCGCACCATTTCTTAAGAAGCATTTAATTTGTTTCTCATTAAGATATTCGGAGTTCTCGTCTTTGCGACGGATTCACGAGACGAGTTTTCGTCCAGTGTCTTCGCCGACGAGTTTTATGGGAGGCCGTTGGCCTATTTAGTTGCGTGTTTTGGGTGGGAAGCATGCGAGGTCCGGCACTTCCGGAAGTGGCCACCTCCGAGGCATCGATATACCGAGTTCCTTTTACGAAAGTGCTCCCATTCGTGTCGCTCTCGAAAGGACCGCGTCAATTTTTCTATTATTCGGAATCGTTCGTTTGATAACGGAAAATAGAGCTGCCGAGTAATTGATACAGCTTCCAAATTTTCCGGGTAGAGAAACGTTCGTTGGATTTGAACAATAATATCGGCCGTGTATTAAATTTTCCAATCCTTTCGTGTTCAAAGTTTCGCCTGGAAATTCCTGCCCCCCGAATTGGGGAAAGAATTTTCTGTCGCCGGCGAAAATAGTTGTCGAAGAAAGAACAGCTGAAGTCGATGACCAACACGAAGCTCGCGAATTTGGGTCGCGCGATATCAGGCCGGTTCTAGGTGCGGGCGCCAGGACGTATTTTATCTCGGCTTATCTCGATCCGCGTTATCACGGTCAGATAAGGGCGCCTCGTGTTCGCAACTCGACCGTCAGGTAACCGATTACACGCCGGCGTGCAGCATGCAATTTTCCCCGGGCTGCAATTTCGTTTACCCCGAATGATCTGCACGTGCCGTTCGCATTTCACGTTCCGAATCAATTATTTTGCGTCTCGTACACAAATCGAAGGGAATCGTACAAAAGATCTCGTATGGATGCGGCGTAGAAAAGCGATGGCAGCGGAGTTGTATTTATTACGATTATTAACAGCCTTAAATATCTTTTACCAGCCGCCTCGATTCATAACAACTTCTTCGTTATTCGCTCTTTCCCGAAGGCCTCCCGGTACATGGTACATTTGATCTAATTGCCGAATATAAAATCCACTTAGAGACAAAGGTACACGATCGATAGTGTCCATTTAGAATTTCACAAGTCGCGCGTAAAATTGTTCGAGGACACCTGGCGTGATCTTCAGGCGGTCCGGAAAGTCAGTTCTGGTGACTGGTTGTTGCCGCGATAGGTGGCAGCACGCATTCCTTTTGGCGGCAAGGGGAAAGTGGCTTTCGGGTGTACGTGAAAGGTGCGAACCGAAAACTGTGAAATTTATCAACGACAGCCTAGCCGCACGCGTCTATTCGTCGCCCAGGCACGGTAATCTGCGACGAAATCAGGTAAAACGATCGTACAATCATTATTTGCACGCTATGCAGTAACACTGCTTCGACCACGCCGACGACTCGAAACTTTCTAACCTCTCCTGCGTGTCATGTGCGACATTGCGACGACGCGTATTCCAAGTACGCCCGAATAATCAACGATTACTGCGGAACCGTGTCGTCGACGATACCTCTTTCTTTTGTCGAGCTATTTTCTTAACCCGTTCAGAATCACTGCGCAGTTGTCGGCACGTTTCGAATGTGTGCGAAAAATTTCGTCGAACGATCGATGTGCGGGGACGCAAGCTGAAGAAACGTTTTGCTTGCAACGATTTCGCGATGTGACGAGCGAAATCGTTGGCTCGCTGGGGTCACGAACGACCCGGCGTTGTGACATTGCTGTGCTGGCATCAGCGATGTCAGCGGTTTCTTTTAGCAATGAGGCGGCATGATCTGCAAGTGTTCCAGACTCAACGTCGATTGTTGCGAGATGAGAAATGTCTGCACGACGTTGCGTAGGAACAGGAATTGTACTTGCCAATTTGCGAATGCTTGAGAACGATTGGCGATCGTCTCGGTCTGCGTTGCGAATTCAGTGAGACATCTTCTGCGGCTCGGTTGATCAGGAGGGAATCGAAGGGCGGATAAATAAGGTCGATACCTTGCAAAGGTATAGATCCAGATTGCTTTCTGTATTATGTTCGGTGAACGCTTTGTCTTGTTGTAAGTTAAATTGTGCAGACTGTTTCGAGAATCACAGGTGTCGGTACGAATTTTATGTTAATTTGTGTTCATATAGTATGCAAAGTATAATGATGTACATGGCAATTTATGTTTCATTAGACGCTATGCAATATTTGGCTCGAGTCGAATGCTTCCAGTAGTGTCCAGTATTTAGTTGATGACAGCTTCTTCCGTCAAATCTAGTACATTGAAACCTGCGTAAAGTAAATACAAGGAATGCAGCGGAGTACCTGAATTATATGGGATAGATTAATATTGATATTCGGTAATTAGTGGACAGTATAAATGTTAGTGTACCGTAAAATATTGATATTCAGTATTTTCCATATATTTATTAAATTCGTATATTTGGTCTATTAAAATTATATATCAGTAAAGGAATAATTTCATTAGAATACCAAGATGGATGTGAGGATATTAAAAATAGTAAATATTAGGAATTATTAATGCCAGTATTTAGTGCTTCACAAAAGTATTATTGATATTTGATCGAATGTGTAGAATTTTGCTAAACGGAAAAATCGTTTTTCTGAACAATAGATAGCATAGCATGAAATTATGGAACAGTTTCACTTTTCCACGGTGAAAATCGAAACGAAAGGAAATGGTAAGCAAGAGGCGATCGTCTCATTGTACGAGTCCATAAAAGGTGTACTTTTCCTCTCGACTTGAATAAAACTTGGAAAGTATGTTAGCACTAGCCTTTACTCACGGGAAACCATTTTCCACTGATGAAACAAGATATTTATTTTACGGGAGTCAGAAATTGGTATAAACGTTAATGAAATCGCCGGCAGAACGTAATGTTATTTGTCCTCGACATTGTTAAATACAGAACAAAGAATGAAGAGTATAGAAAGAAACATAATTTCGACTTTACGAATAGGAAATAAAACTTTTTTTAAAAATATTTTGATCAATACTGAGTACTGTCAGATTCGTTCGTATATTAAAAATAAATAGAACAAAATGAGAGAGCTCGAGGATGGAATGTATCAATGACATATGAGGAGATTCCATCCTTTTATAATCACGATGATTAATAAACATTCGGTACCTGCAGGCGTACGTAACTGCTCAAAAATATCCTCATTCGATGAAAACTGTGTTCGGAGCCAGGTGAATTTATAGGTCACCATTTTAGACTCCCCTATTTTAGAGGATGTTTTATAGCTGGCACCCTGAAGAGTTTCTACTGTTCCCAAGGATTTCGCTCAGGCTTTCCGGACGAAGCTGAATCAAAATTGGTGTCATTTGTAATTTACTGGAAGCAAAATATAATAGTACATCTCCTGCTGGTTTTTTTTTAGACATTTTTAACCTAATTATGCCCTCGTCGTTGTCGCTATATTAGTGCAACTTCAAAGTCGAAAGAAGAAACGTACTTCACTTCTAATCAAGACAAAGAAAGGTTCCCACTTGTGCCGATTAGAATAACGTGTCGAGGCTTCTTGCCCGAGCTCAAAATCCAGTAGAACCAAATCGAGCGTGGCGAGCCTGAATAAATTCACAGAGCGTTCGTGGCCTGGTAAAAGAAAGCAAGCAAGCCGAGAAACTGTCGGCGAATGTGGGTCCCTCACAGTTTCGGCAACGAGCCTGCAAGCCACGTTACGAAATCGTACGTCTGTGTGCGGTCTTTACGAAAGCGACAGAAGAGGTAGTAGGAGGAGGAAATTCGAAAAGCGGGTTACGAAATCAGTTCAGCCGCGTGGCAGTGTTTTTTCTGTTCTGTTGCGATTATCTGTAATATAGTCTCGTGTTTTTTCCCCCCCCCATGACCGATGCCAACGGGAGGTCACTTCAGTGATCGCCATGGTCCTTGAGCGTTTCCGCCATACATATTTCTTCTTTTTTGTACGATTGGATTGGCCACCCCTCGTTCACACCTGTGCACGGTTACAATGCCTCAATGGTCCGGTAAACTTGTGTTTCGGTGTCGAAGGATTGATCGGAACCTCTCCGACTGAATAATGATCACAATGACGAGACTCGAGTCCGTCGAGTATTTGAATCACCGTGTATTATTACGTTTGTGAAAAGTGTCAGACCGTGGAATTTTGTGCGACGATCAATCGTTGAAGTGGGGGAACAGAGTTCGAAAGTGATGATGAAACAAAGAAGGGTACAAGAAAAGATGTGGCTAATTAACCTTCGTACGCGCCTGGAAAAATGTAATTCGGGGTCTTCATTGGTTTTTCATTGCCTTTGAATGATAAGCCGAATATCAGTGATGTCGGAACGATCGAGGTTAATGTGAACACTCGCGTCGTGAAAGGAAAACGTTTTGAAGCCGAGTCGAGACCCGTTCTCACGAAACATTTTCATGTCGCGTACGATGCTTGGCGCAACGGCGAACGGCAAGAGAGTGTCGGTCCCTGTTGCAGGAACGGCTAATTACGTTTTTCTTTGACTCGCAGTGAGCACTGCAGTTCCCGTCGAGTTTACAATTATGTACTGGTGAACACGAAGCGAGGAAGTGGCGCGAAGAGTGCATCACGTTGACTTTCTCGCTTGTTCCTCTCGGTTCAAGGTGGAATACCGTGAAAACTTGAAAACTGCGGACCGCGATCGAAGGGGAAAATCAGAATATCGATCGCGACAGAATTAATCTTCGGTTCGTAGGAGTAAGTTCGTGAATTAGTGAATTAGTGCATGACTTTTGCTTCGGCGATATTTTCCGTATGTTTCCCGGCCAGAGGGAAACTCGGTAACCGAGATCAAGATTAGATACATTTATCGAGCGGCAAGCAAATTATGAAATCGATACGGTAAATGTTATAACTGGCAGAACTTGACATTTGGGCGCGTCGTTTGCCATTTAGATATCGTGATAAAATGCAGCGAAATATTTTCGGAGTCGGATTGATAAATTCGATTCCGCTTTGCTGCCTGGCCACAGAATGTCACAGCAGCTGTTCGTTTTCGTTCCCCTGTCTCCGGCGACTGACTGAAGAGCAGATATCCTTGAAGTGGGACATTGTCCCTCAATTTCTTGTTCTTTCAGCGATTCTTGAACAAGTTCTCTGATTGACGGTCGGCCAACAGGATTCGCCCAAAGATCCGCGTGTTCTATTGTGTATACCTGTGCCGTTCCGATGTTTATGTAATGCTAAGTGAGTCATTAGTAATAACAAGTGGCGGGCCAGCTTCTATTTCTGGAGGAATATTTAAGGCCATTTGGTAGCCGAGTTTTGTTCCCCAGGAACTCGCAAGAGAGACCATACCAACGAAACGCCTAGAACGATACAGGGGGAATAATTGAAGAATATACGTGTTCGGTATCTGCGGCGCAACAGAGAAACGAATGCATATAATACTATAATAAATTGAAATTTAAGGAACAACATCGTCAGTCGAGGGAACTGAAACTGGCCTAGAACGCAGGGAAGAGGGATACAACATTTCTCTTTTGAAGTGAACGCTGGGAAAGTTTTGTATCAGCCGCTGAAACTGCCTTTGGACGCGATTACACTTTAGTTCGCCGTTTTCAGGCGATTCGATCTAATTTTTTCCGCGTATACCGTACTGGTCGTGGACGAGAAACGCTGGATTTTCACACGACCACGTTGGAATGCGGCGCTCTTTTCTGCCAAGAAAATAGCAGCGCCGGTCCTCTTCGTGCTACGGTATCACGGAACTTGCAACACTTATCGTGCGAATCTTTGGAATTCGCTGAATTTATCCTGGCGGTTCGCTGCTGCTTTCTCACGCAATGCGCGAAGGTGAAATAATGTTCACCGTGTTTCCTCCTACCCGGGCAGAAGTAATACAGTTTCGTTGCTTTATTAATGGTGAAAATCTCGGAAACTCGAGAGCACTCACGTCGGATCGTCATCGTCGACAAGAAGATAATAGGAGACGTCAGTGTACCGACACGTCTTTTAAAATCCGATTCTTGTTCACAGTTACCGAAACTGAATCAAATTAAATGAACGATTCTTAAATCGGACTAGCGAACGGGGCAAAGATACGCTGACTCCTTGCAAGAAACGGTCGTGTTCGTCGCCAAAAACGAACACCTCGCGGGAATATTGACCCCTCGAAGACACTCCGGGGCTGAAGTGGAGATTAAGTTCAGTCTGCGATAGTAGGACGATAAGAGAACGCCAGTTTCATTTCCCTGGAAGCGTTGCAGGTGTAAGTGCGCGTGTTTTGCGTTAGAGCAAGGAATATAGGTGAGCCTGTGAGTGCAACGAGCATGTTACGCGAGCCACGTAACACAGCCACGAGTGTGGGAAAGTGAGGAAGCTGGCCTCGAACTCAGACCTCAACCTTCTCTTCTAGCTGCAACCTCGTTCCTCCTTTTCCGCTGGTCTACCTGGACTACCTCTCCTTTCGAGTTACCAACCAGAACTGCTATCTACCCTCCGCTCGTTACGTGGCAAACACACCGTCTGTGCCGTGGCAGCGAATGTTTTCAAGTTTATTTACACTGGACTCTGATGGTCTGTCAGTTACGAGTTTCGAGTCTCGCTGCTCACGTCTTTCCTAACTCTTTGACGAAATTGCGTTTTTTCTTTTGTTCGATCAGACAGCTTTAACAGCTACAGCTACAGTTGGTCACAATAGCATTGATGTTATAGATTTTTCGCAACGAATTGTAAATTAATGGGTATCCAGTGTCTTATGATTTGGCTGTCCTCTTCGAAATTAGGTGTTTAAACGGTAAAATTGATGGTGTCTAAAGATTTATTATGGGCACAAGCTCCTTAAAACGTTCTTATTGTTGAAGTATTGATTCTGGAGAGGATAATAAATTAATTATTGGAATATTTATGTTCACGCGTACAATTAATCTTTAATCCATGTTACAAACGAACCAATTGGTCCTCTTCTTCTTTTTTCGTTAGGTTACTAGAAAGATATCTCGTATCGAATACTAGCCCCATGTTCACTTTTGCCGACACCTATTTCTCCACAAACCTTTGAGCCAGCAAATTCCTTTATTTTTTAACTCCGTTCGAAATCGGCCGTCACAAAACGAGGAGCGAAACCGCAGGCCTTTGTTTCCGCGAAAAGCCATGTATCGCGACGCTTTAATACTTGGAGAGAAAAAAAAAAGGCACAGTGCGACGTTCGTTTGTCGAGTACGGGCATGGAGATTGTTTCCATGAAAATTCGTGGCGCGATATGTCGGGTCATGGTCGTGAATCTCGATTCGGTGCCATTACGTGTGACCAAAATTGGGTTACCGGTGTTCCATAAAGCTTTCTGAATGATATTTATCGACGGAATCGTGCGATAAATTCGTGAGCGAGTCATTTACGGCCCCCCCGACACGTATATTTTCGGATACTTTTATTCCTTGCCCGGAGACCATAAAATGAAAAATCAGTTTCCTCGATCATTTTATTGGATTCTATTCTAGGTAATGAGTAAACGAGGAACGCTTGGAAGTAGGATTGGTCCAATGTGGTCCGATGTGGTTAAGCGGAAGAGTTGTAGACAAACGAGGTTCCTGACCCTCGGGTCTCGCGATTATCGTGGAACTGTGTTCTTCGGTTGTCTGGGCGTCACGACGCCGCTTCCCCGGGAACCAGGGATAACTGGGTCATAGCCAGATATCGACATATTTCCCTTTCCAGCGACTTCCAGGTTCACGCCACGCCTGTGGGTTACTCCGTCACGTCTGGTCCATTCTAGACCCCGGTCCAATCGTCATAGATAATTCGATTCAGAGGAATTCTTCACCCTTTCTGATCGGAATCGAACGTGAATTTTCTGTCATTAAGAATATTAACTGGTGCCGGCTTTTGGGTTAGATGAAACGGAAATACACACGCGCGTGCTTTGTTAGTCGTGACATTTCGATGTTTGTACTGTCAGAGATGCATCCGTGTGACGCAGTTTCCATCCAGTTTTTTGTTTCGTCTGACGTATCCCATTTGACGCGCACGTCAGTTTGTCTAATGTAGAATGTGCGACCTTTAGAAAGGACGCGTGTCTGGGATCTCCGACACGCGTCATGGTTGGCCTTTACACGCGACCAGTTAGGGCAGTGTCTTGCTTGATATCAGCCCTTGCATATTTTTCACCAAGGCGTCTCGTGTATTCCTTTCTCATAACGCTCTGCTATCGACGCCGGGGATCTATATAATGTTACAGAATTAGAGGCGAACTACGTGGCCATCGATAAAGGTCCCGGGTAGGTTAGCGGGGTTTGAAAGTTTCAGGGTCCAGGAAGTTATCTGGGAACGTCCACAGGTCGCGTTGCAAGCTCCGTCAAGGCGCTTCGTCCTTTCGCTGTCGTCACAGCTGGTATTAACGTGTTGCTTTCGTCACCGGTGCCCTATTTTCCTCATTTCCCTCCGTGGAAACTGCGAACTGTAGTAAAGTATGCAACCTTGACCCGATCTCCTGCACGCGTCACGGTTGGCCTTTACGCGTGACGTGGTTAGGTCAGTGATGCTTCTAATACACCGGCTTCCACCTTTTCTTTTTACCCTTTGTTCGGCCTGTTTTTCCCGTACGTGTTTGTAATTTCTAATCGCGTAAAACGAACCGTCTAAAAGCCGGCCGGGATATCTACATTTTATTTGCCTTCTGTTGAACCGAAAGTGCTCGGTAGGGTCAACGACCATGACCCACCCTGACCTGCTCACTTTTGACCGCCATTCCGTTCGCCTTTCGTTCATCGCTCGGTCCAGCCTGCTATTTCTACCAACCTCTGGCGTTTTTTTTTTTTTCGATTCTTTTTTCTGCAACATACCTAAAAATAAAACGAAACATTTATAACGATCATTCAATTAAAGTGATTCGCGGTTGCGTAACGACACTGTTGTATCTCACGGTGAATCGAAATTCGTGGAGGTGACGAGAGAGTTATTCTTCCTCGACGGCGAATTAACAAAACGAAGGGCCCCACAAGGAAATAATTAACGAAATGTTGAGATTGTCGTCGAATGGTTCGACTGGAAAGTAACTTGCGGTTTTCCCCGGTGAAAAACATAATAATAATAATAGCAACGTGAAAAGCTGATACTTCCAGGAAATAATAAAGACGTCCAACTATTATTCCTTTATTACTCTGTTCTTTGTTAACAATCTTTATTGCCTCTCCTTGATTTACAGCCGTCGTTTTAGTCGTAGCCATGGGAACCAAGGCGCTGTTGTCGCGCCGTCTACATACATGGCAACGTCATCCGAGTTGCACGATAATTATTTATCAGGTGTGATATAATAATCACGAAGAAATAGCGTTCTAAAAATACCGCGCTTAGAGCTGTTATTAAGCCAGATAAAAATGGAATGAAAAAGTGTCGTCGCCTGAGAGGAAAATTGCGGCGAGTGTGCATTGGCGAACCTTGGATTTTTCACACCGGTTATTGCGAGACCGGTGCTTTTTGCACATTCATTGAAAATCATAAAAAATCATAGTCTACCTTGCACCATTATTTTGCTAGTCCTTTCTTCCCCCACAAATCCGCTTTGCTGAGAAGTGTGATTATTATTTTACCTAATCAAAATATTAGAGGTTTGGTGGGGGTTTTATTCGACCCGAACGATGGGTTACATCCGGAAAATTGCACAGGCCGAGGCGTCCGCAGCAGGACGAGATAAATTCGTCATCTTATGCGTCTCGTGGTGCCGTCATTTTCCTCGCCCACGTATGGCCGTCGAGAAGAAGCGCAGAATTCGTGTTCTGGTGGCGCCCACTTGTGTCTACGCCGTTGGTTTTTGCGATTACCGCCGCCTAATGAACGGTCCCGGGCAATTAGTCGCGCGATACCTAAATTGTAACCGGTGCAATACCGCCGGAAAGCACCGTCGCGTTTGCGAATAACAATTGGGGTGGCCCTGCCGCAAATTACAACGAGGGAATGCATAATAATTGTCACCCTGTGTGTGTTCATCCCAGATTTGTATCTGCCATGTATTCGACGGAATATTCAAATGGTTTGGAGGTTACGTCGCGCGCCGATTAAATTTTCAATTCGATCGTTATCGAGATCTGGTTCATCGAGTTCGATTTGCTTCGCGGCCGGTATCGCAGGAACGGGCAGTAATCTTCTTGGATTGTATGTACCCTCGAGAGAGAAAGACGCGAGAGAACGCGGAGTATAGCTATGCGCACACTGTGTGTTCGAATGGAGTTCATCAAAAGTATTAAACATCGTCGAGCATTGAAGTCACATTATAATTCAAAGCGATTCGATACCGTAAAATCGCTAATATCTGAACTATTTAATTTGGCAGTATTATTTGACTAAGAAAATGATTTCCAGAATCATTTCGTCGCCGACATTGTTTAGCCAGTCGAGCCTGTTCAACGACAGCCGAGATCTTTCCTCTCATTAAACGCCGCTGTCGCGTTGCTCGGATGAATTTGCCTCGTGACACCCTGTAGAAGGAGCTTAACGAGCAACAACGTCATCGTGTCGATCGGCGATCAGGGTCGCGTATTAGCATGCTCGGGTGTGCCTTCCGCGCCCACTCTCGGCCTTGAGCGTTCTCCGCGAGAAATAGAGGGATGAGAGGAGGAGCGTACGAGATGTCAAGGAAGGAATGTTAAACACGGAATGCAGGTCGCGCCACGGGAATCCTTGTTCCAGCCACGTGCTCTCGATATCGCGACGCTGGGACGCTTGTTAAAAGCGCGAGAAAACGTCGTACCTACATTTTCCCATCGGGTATATCGTGGCTGACAATTGCACGGAACCTGGCCCAGAGTGGACGTTAAAATTGATCCGGCGTCCTTCTAGGAAATGTATACTGTTAATGAGATAGGGACAGATATCTCCGGGCGAGGTTTGGGATTAGTGTCGGTAAGATTGGGAATGGCGATAATTGCTGACAGATTAGTAATTTTTTTTCTCGGTTGCACTTACAGCGGAACGGTCCAGTTGTGACTCAACTGCGTAGTCCATTTACATGTCCAGTTATCGGGGGGCAAGTCGTAAGGCTTCTGGTTTGAAATTCTGGCCCACAGTTTAATAGCTTGATAAGCTGAGCCGGTGGAATTATGCAACGGTCCAGTGGCTCAATAGTCGCATGGTGTGTGATTTCCTAATCCCCCGATGATTTGATAACCTTAATAGTCTCCGGGCTGCGGAGCTGAGCGTAAGATGCTACGGTGAGATCTATAAGTACACACAATTCGGTGGCCTAACTTGACACATCCGGTGACCAATAATTCGGCAATGAATCGAGAAGTATAATGGCGTAGGTTTCGGACAACCTGCGACCACAGAAAATGTGTTCTGACTTGTGCCTTAAGGGTCAGCCGGGCTATGATTTACGATCAGGTAGCAATTGGACGTAAATTACCTCGGCTCAGATTCGGCCCACGCTTTAGGATTGGCAGCATCTGGAACCATTAACTTCTAAACTATTCTTCCCTTAAGATTCATTCATGTAGCACAAAATATTTAAAAGCGTAACGCGCTGGGTTAATGTGCCAATCGCAAGGCATAACCTAAGACCTGAAAGATAAGATTTATGGCCAATCGGAAAATTGTCTATGAATCTTAATGCACAGTAGCCCGAACATCCGCGTCGATTGATCAATCCGTTAACTTGTACCATACCGTGTATAGTTTCCCTTGTTTATTCAATGGGCACTGTGTGTCAGTAAGACATAAACGGGAGCAAAGGGTTGAAAGTAAACGCTGCAACCGTAGGTGAACCTACAAGAAAAGCCTATCCCAAAGCTTTCCTGGTATTTATGAAGGAAACTGGTCGACGTTAAACCGGCTTTCCACAGACGTGTCTCCACCAGTCCGCACCGTTACCTTGCAGTATCATCTTACCTTTCTTCGATTTCACCGCGTTTTTCCCTTTCGAGGGCCGGCAAGGCTCTGCTCGCGTCAGGTAGAAATTTTTGTTTATTTTTTGTCACTACGTGAAAAATGGTCCCCGGGCTGGATAGATTCGACGTGCATCTCCTCCCCTTTTTCACTGCCGTTGGCTTTTGATAGAATAGTGGGAAAGGTTAGCCCTATTATTGAGGAGGTAAGTTGGGCGTATGACGTCGCCGAGGTGTTAGGGGAGGGAGCGATGCAGGTGTCGTTCTTCGGTAAATGTTAGGAGGGACTGTGCCGGCAAATGACGGAAATATTGGTTTTCTGTGAACGTGGTCTGCTTTTTTTTTTTTATCGATAGAGCCGATTAGAATAGTGGCGATGAAACTATGATACAAAAGGAAAAGAATTTGAACGATTTGCGAGGAGCAGGAATTAGATTGTGCATGCAGTTCGAAATATTGCAGTCTGTGAACAAATTGACACAGCGCCGCATTCGCGTGGAACCTTGCACTTTTAATCTCGTCGGAGTACCGGTAATCTAATCTCCGTTCAAATATGCGATCCGTCCATCTTCCCGTAGGTATACGACAGCCTGAACGTTTCAGCCCGTAGAAAGGAAAATTCGAAAATTCCTTTCGTCCCTCAGACACGCTTCTACGAATTCAAACCCTCTCCCTTTTACTTCGGCTCGATGGGTCAAGTCCCCTCCCCTCCCCCCTTTTTTTTCTCCGTCACCCAGTCATGTCTCTAGAATGAGGTTCTTTTCTGGCCGAGCCACAAGTAAAAGGGGGATGACTGACAAAGCAGAAATCCGCGTGAGACGTTTCACAAGCGTGAGAGAAATTACCAATTAACCTTCCGTGACGGCTAATTAAAAGCTGTATTTCTTCTTTTTTTTTTTTGTAACAGTATAACAAGGGGAAGGGGGGGAGAAGCGTGATTCCCTCTGGAAATACATGAATGGGAGTTCGTTGCTCAAAGTAATTGCCGGATTTCACGTGTATGTGTGTGTGTGTGTGTGTTGTTGGCTATTAATAACGATGAACGATTAACAAAGTTATTTGATTTGTCGCTATCGCAAAACTTGACGGTGGCGTTCGGGATTTTATTTACACCAATATTCGGGCGATTAGTAGAACCGTTTTCAACTTTCCAGTTTAATTTGCGTTATTATCCTGCCCGTCGCTTGGACGCTCGAACGTTTCTCGATGTACACATTTAAAAAATCCCTCGACCCAGAAGAAACGTCTTTATCCGTACAAGGGGGGGCCAGATGTAGTTTCGTCGAAACGAAACGGCGAAAAAGCGGGCCGGGTCGGTTAATCGATTATTGCTTTTTCTCGATTCGTCGAATCTCCCGGTGCAGCTGGCCCCGGGAGTTGTAAAATGCAACGTTTTGTCGACGCCGGCATAGGGTCTGCCTCGGCTCCTCGTTGCAAGTAAGTAATCAGAACATTTTTGTCATGGTAATTTCGGGACAAGCCCCGGCGAACGCCGACAGAGGCTCGCACAAAAGGCGTCGTTGCATCGTCGTGGTTGATTTGCATTTCTCGCGCGGGCCGTGCCTCGCACGAAAGGTTCTCTTTCCTCGTTCGCGCGAATTGTCCGGCACGATTCACACGCGGTACACAATCGCGCCGAAAGGCGGCGTTTCGTAAGCGGACCGTTTTCGCTTCGAATTTGCATAACGACGCATCTGGCCGCTCGACGACAATGCACGGGCCGAACAATGTTGCCGAATTTTGTTTGAAAATCGGCGAACCTTGTGCGCGCGATTATTTGCGAGATGCGATACGGATGCGAAGTGCCATTAAGATTGGTCGAAGTCGACCACGCGCCATAAAACCATGGCCCCCCACCCTGCTGCGGCTACTGCGAATATCCGATGGCAATTAGGCAGACCGGGGGACGGAAAAGGTGCAACAGGTGGGTCCAGTAGCGCCGGCTCAGTCCCCGGTATAAATGCGCGAAAATTTCCCTCGACTCGACGACAAATCCAAACCCTGCGACGAAACAACGAAATCTATTTCCACAGTAATTCATAACCCAACGAACCTACCTTCCACTAATCACTTGCGTTTTATTTGTTTCAGGTGAGTACACCCTCGCCGTTCGAATCGTCCATTTGCGTCCATCGATTAAGAGCATATCGCGGATTAGGTGAGTGACGACCGATGGCCGTGGACAGAGTTTGTTAATTGATGAACAGTTCTGGAAATTCGTTCATTCCGGGATTATTTCCGCGCGACGTCCTCTCGAGCGAATGTAAATGCCGGGCGGGGAATTAACGGGGGAACGAGACGAGATGAAGGAATGAAACGGAGAAAATGAGACGGGACGAGGGTGGCGATAAAAGAGCAAAGAGAACAGAAAAAGGAGAGGAGCTCCGATGCGTGGCGGAGGCCTCGTGCTGCTCAACGAAGCTTCACGAGACTCTGTAATCATGTCCGGTTTCCACCGTATTGCCGGGAACGTCGGAAACACCGGCTGCGTGCGATCAGAAACGAAGATCATCCGAAATAGTACTGACCATAATAATAACAACGATATAGTCACGCGTCGGTGATTGCAAGCGGATTAGAAAGAAGATGCCACCGCGAAAATATCCTCTTCCCTAGGAAATTGTGCTCCGCTCGGGGCCCAGAAGCTCTCGAGTTATAGCGGTCGAAGGAATCGGAATCTCCGGTGAGGAGGATCGTAACGCAAGAAGAGGAGCGGACGTTTTCACGTCGTGGCGATTGTTCAAGGCCGTTCGGTGCATGTGCAACCGATCGACTCACGTTTTCTTTTGTCACCGTCGTTCCTCTTTCACGAGCGGCTCGCTCCTCCACGGAATTACTCACTCGACCGGTATTTCTTTTTCTCCTTTTCCTTTTTTCAACCAGTCATCAACGACTCGTGGCTGAGCTCCACGCGCGTTACAATGGACGACTCCGGGCCTGAAAGGCAAGACCCCGGAATACTTTGTGTCTCTCAACGTTCTAAATCTCTTCACCCCGAGTCGCATATTCTTCCCTTCGACGATATCTGTTCGAGTCGATTCGGGAGCGTCTAATGACCGCGGGTGATTAGAACGTAATATAGGTGCTCCAGGAGAATTTGATCGTTTATCGTTGTTGTATCCGGCGAGCTTTTGTGCCGCGACGCGCACTGGGTAATTGCGGGGACGGGAGAATGTGGTTGGACAACGGATAGGGACTCTGAAACAGATGTCATTCTTCTTCCTGGATTTCCTTTTCGCTGAAAGACCCAGCCTCTGCGTAGCAGCTTGTCCGCTGTATGTATACCCAGTGTCGTCAGAGCTCTCCGTCGACCATATTTTAAACAAGCGTCCCTGAAACAACATCGGGAGGCGCGGGCAACGTGAACGTTTTAATTACAAATCATGCCGGAGAGAAGTTTCGAATTCAGAAAGACGGCCAAAGCTTTCGACTCGAACTTCGATCATTCGGCTGATCAACTCCGGCGAATCAAGCGCGCAACAATCGGTGCGGGGCGTAATAAAAAAAACGCCCCCAAAATACTCTCATTGAACAAATACATGTAAGAGGTGGTTCCGTTTCACCTGCATCGGTCAGGGCACAATAGCCTGCCTTGTTCCTCCGGGCTCCAGACCAGAGCCACCTAAAGACGGGCCAAGGTCGACGCGGGGCTAGACGACGTTGGCGGATCGGAGGCCGGGCGGGGTGGTCGACGAGGAAACAAGGGGGGTGGGGCGGCGGAAGGAAGCGGAACAGCAGCTGTCCCGTTTCCAGAATCGCAAAAGGGCGCGTGCGCGCCTCTCGCTTGGGGGTCATCCGAGAGATTTGTCGAAGGATCACAGGTAGGACTGGGTCGGCCGGAGAGAAATCCAGCCCCAACCTCGACTCGAAGGCCCTCGTCGGGACATACCTGACCCGGATCAACCTGGAAACCGAGCTGTGGAGATAGTCTGCCACCATTCAGGTTCAAGTTCACGGCTGGTGGGTGGCTGGCTCGCCGGCCACAGGACCGTCTGCCTGTTATTTTCCCCGGTGGGGCGAGCATTCCGTTTCCCTTCCGGCCTTTAAATCGTTCGCGGAACGCATCCGCGGGGTTGCCCGCCGGAAGCAAGTTTATGTCGAGTTCGACGCGGGATACATATGGAAAAGGATCGAGTGAAGTTCGAGGCTCGAACGTAATAGCGTCCGAGACACGAATAGTCCTGGTAACTGGTGTCCGCAAGGATCTCGGGGTCTATGAATGCAAATCGAGGGACGATTAAATCGCCGTTGCGCCGAGTCCATTGGCGGACGCGGAGCGTAAAAATGTGGCATTCCCACGCTCTGGATGCTGGAACCAGTAGTAGGGACCGAGCAAGGTGAAAACGTGACGCCGTGAAAGAGTGACGGAGGCTCGCGATTGTGTAATGGCGGTGAGGTGACCGGGTGTCAAGAGCACGGGACACGACTTTTGGTCGCCACGCACCGTACGAATATACGACTGTACACACGAAGGTCTCGTTAGCGACATTATCGGTGACTAACGATTACGATCGTCAAGGCTTGCCCGTTCTGCTCCGTTGGCACCGTCGTTCGGTCCGCCGGCTACTGTGTCTGTCTGTTGGCGGAGTTTCGTTGCAACCTCCGTTGCGTCACAATTGATCGACGACGAGCGAACGATTTATCAAGTGCGTAGAAATTAGCGAATTAGAGAGGGAGGAGGCTGAGCCAAGCCAGCTACCGACTTGGCTGGCCCAGAAACGAGACCAGAGGTCGCCGATACGTGGCACAGCTGGTCAAAGATCTCTGGCTCGAGCGACGAGGAAGAAACGGTCGTCGCTAACGCCTGCTCTCGACCTCGTCGGACCGTTTAGCATCGTTCACGAGCGAGCTTTAATCATGCTGACCTCGTGCCACTGTTTACGAGCCGCGGGTGCCGTCACAGAGCCGATTGTGTACCGTCATCGATTTTACCTTTCGTTCGGCCTGGTCTCGCCCCCGCGAACTCGTTTCTTGTTTAACCCCCTTCCATTCTGTCCGCCTTTAAATGCCTCGGACACGGCAGACACCATCGATAAGAGAACTCTGTTCCTCTTTATGCCAACGCTCTGGAAATTTATGTGAAATCTTCTCGAGGGGGGGGGGGGGGTATATAGTACATTTCTAGAGAACTTCTGTATGTTACGGGGAACAATTTATCGAGGAAAGTGTATTATGCTCGCGGACGATTATTTTGACAGTTAGCGGAGCGCGTGATTTATTGAGGAAATCGTTGTTGCGACCCGGCCTGATAAATGTTCCGTTTTCTTTTGATTCGAAGTCAAATAATCCGGCCAATTTTTCTCCCGGGACGCAGTGAAATCGTTGCACATTTCACGGTGGCGGCCATATTAACCTTGGATCGGTTGTTATTAAAGCGATATCGCGGCGCAACGTTTTAATGCGTTCGACTTCTCTGAATGAATTCCTAGCATCTCGCATGATTCTTTTTACGGCTACCGCCATTAGTCACGCATCGCGTACTACCTATAATAGGCATTCGCGTCGACTTCTTCCGTTCTTCGAGGAACACAAGTACACCCCGTGGCTCGCCTTCAAGAATTTACATTCGGCGGGAATGTAAACGTTCCGCGTGATAAATCGTTCAATAATAATGTCGCTGAATATACTTCGCCGTTGCACGTTATTAGAATTATTCGCGCGTCCCGGTACGATTTTAATCGTTTGGAAAACTGTTGCACGTTATTTTCTCGACCGAATCATTCTAACCGGGCATAGACGAACAGATACAGACAATGCTGAAAGCGGCGCCCGGGGTCACTGTGTAAAAATAGGAAAATTTTTGTTTTCGTTAAACGTTCGACACGCTTTCGTCGGACCTCTGTTTGCCGGCAGAGGAGGGAATCCTTTCTTCCCTGTCTTTGAACTCTGCCAGCCAGTCTCCTCTCCCGTCTTTCGTTTGCTATATTTAGAAAGGGCACAATAGCCGGCACTTCTGACCGGCCGGTTTTTACAAGACTGCGGATATTTATGTGAAAATTCAGGCACTTTTCCAGGCCAGCCTGCGTGTGCCCGGGGAGAGTTGTCCCGATTCGATCTGGCCATGACCCATACCGATCGCCCCGGCTGGACGTGGTGACACCCACACGCGGACACCACATAGAGACACCTCTGAATTCCGCACGCGTACAGCGGCGCAGACACTTCCTCCCCGGGCTTTTCTGTATCGATTCTTCGAATCTTCGTTAATCGTCTCGGTTGCGTGGCTCGCCGGGAAAAGTGGAAAATAAATTTCCCGCTTTCGAATGACCATTGGGGCCCCGTTGAAAAACCAGGTCATGGGACGCAGGTTGTGCGTCACTGGCCCGCAACGTTCCTCGTCGTTTTTCTCTCTATAGGTGTCCGCTTTACAGGTGTGTAGGTGTTACGACGGGCGCATGCGTCAGTGTGTCTGAATTTATTCAGGGTGTAACAGGTGGATGACGTCACGGCCAGGGTAGCTACCCCCTCTTATCTGCCAGTTCAAAGGGTGCCCCCACGTCGCACTCCCATTCTACAAACTTGGGACTTGTTTCCTTCCTCCTCTGTTCTCCTATATGCATGTAGGGGCACACACACACGAGTTCAATACTCAGAGGCTGTTCCGTATTATCAATGATACCGTGACATTCGGATTCGAACGCGGTGTGTAGTCATTGCCTGGCGAAATGGAATGCTCCGTCAATGAGGCCATATTCGATTTTCCATTACGTAATTAGCGTTGCACATCCTTCGTAGCGTGTAGGTGGATTTCGTGGTTCCTTTTTTGCAATAGCCATGGTTATTTAATAGCGGTGATCCTTTGGGGCGGGGGGATTTCTTCGTTGTATAATTACGACATCGATCTTTTCAACTTTCATTTTCTTCTGTATATTTCTCCATTTAGTTTATTCAAAGTGGAAGAAATAATTCTGGGTACCGTGATGGAAATGAATTTTCTTGTCAATTATCAGCGGTGTGTGTTATTAATATTTCAAATAGTTATTATTAATGTTTGTTAATGATCCGGCGGCATTAGAGGCGCGTTCCTCGATTATTGTGTTTTTCCGGATTATCTCGCTGCAGCACGAATCGGCTGGAGGATTCGCATTCCACGACTCCGTTTTTCTTTCTTTTTTATCGTTTTGCCTGCCGAGTACGGCCAAGTTCGCGATAAAAATGCGGGCAACAAAAGCCACGTCAAAGGTCAGGACGATGACTAAGAATCGCCGACGATAATTCGGTGGAAAATGGACAAGTGTAGAAAACACACTTTCCCTTGCGAATCGACGATCATTCTTTCTATATTTGAGAAAAAGGAACGCCAGGTTTTCGATCAGGTAATCTCGACTCGACGAATCGTTCGAATTATGAACTAATTTTTCTATCACCGTTGCTAAACCCCTCGAACGCGGACGACGATTAGAATGGTGACTGCGGAGAATTCTATTTTCTTGGGGGACTATTCAGAACCGACTGAATTAACATACGATAAACTCTCCAAGAAATTAATTACGATCGCGACAGAAACTTGCATACACACACCTCCTATCACGGTTGTCATTAAAAACTCGTTAAGACGTAAAAAAAAGAAACGCAATAGTATCACCCCAGTCGATTGAGATGGTTACAAAATTTCAAGCGATTCCAGGGGAGTGGGGGGGACAGCCCAAAAATCAATATGTATATTACAACACGGAAAGAACAAACGTTTCTACACCACTTGTCTCAACAATAAAAAAAAAAGAAAAATTGTAGGTGGAAAAGCCCTGGAGGCCGTAGCGCAGAAAATAGTGCGTTTGCGCAGCGCAGGTATGGGGCACCCTACGGTGCAGGGTACGCGCGACAGTGAAAGTAGCGAGGAGGTGAACGCTGATTGGCTGACCGAGGTACGTCGGAGCCTGGCGGGCACCCTCGTGCCTGCACAGCCAGCTCGTACGCCTTCAGTAAGTGGCGAACCGTCGACGCATTAGGATTACAGAGAGAAGCGCATGCGCGTGTGTAACACGCAACTGGCTGTTTACTGGCCTCAGGAAGGGACGCAGGAAAAGGAAATCACTCTCTACGTAGTACTGTCGCGCGTGCTGCACTTCTCCTTAATCCCTGCGATGCAAAGAAATTCGTAATACACTTGTGTGTGGCACACTCTGTGCAACTGTGTGTGCTTGTGTGTGTGTACAGATTCCTTGAGTGTGACGTAACGCGTGCCCGTCGTCGTCGTGTTTTGTTTGTGCGCGGGGCGATGCACACGTGCGCTTGGCGACGATGACTGCGTGGCGTTGAGGGTTTTCGAACCAGCATCGGAAGGGGATACGATTCTTTTGGTTTAGCCCTCTGCAGTGACCGCCGGGTAAGGAAATAGAAGATATTCGTGTGATCGGGCGAAGTCGGGTTGGACTTATGTGTGTGCGGGTTGTGTACGTGAGAAAGTAGAAAGAGAAAAGAAACAGGAGTGAAGAAACTTCTTCTTCGGTGTGGTGTTGTGCGTTGGAAAAGAAGGCGACGAAAACGAGGGGAAATAGAGAGAGAAAAGGAGAGAAACAGTGGCGCGACGGAAAAGTGGAGCGAAGAAGAAAGAGATTTGCTCGAACGAGCGTATGCACACGTTCCTCCGGTGACCTCGATACACATACTATTCTATCCGTTCCCGTCGATCGTGCGCAGCCTCAGACACGGGAATTTCGCCAGTGAAAATCATGCACTTCTACCATGGCTACTCGGCTGGTTGACGTTCTCGAACAACGTGGCGCGACATAGAGAGAGAGAGAAAATAGTCAGACCTGCTCTCTGGCTGGCCCTCTCTCTCTCTTTCTCTCTCCCACCCGTACTCCCGCGCCCGTTGCGTTCCCTTTTGCGCGATCGTGACCCCGTTTCATCGATGACCGACACTCCGCGGCTGCTTGGCCGCCATTAGCGCAGCCGAGAGCAGGGGAGAGAGAAAGAGAAACGAGAGCAACCGAGGCGAAACGAAGACGATCGTAGTCTCCCGTCACGAGCTCCCTGTCTACTACTCTAGTATACCCTCACGTACACACTATCGTTCATCGCGCGCGCACGTACACAGCCGTCATCAGCCTCTTTACGCGTGTGCGCGCGTGGTGCGTGTTCGGACTCTGTTGCGTTAGAGAGAGAACAGCGACAAGGAAAAGCGGCTAGGGCAAGTGAGACGGACGATGCGTGAGAGCTCGGGGACCATGGACTCTTGACAGTGAATCGATCCTCTCGCTGCCCTGACCTCGTATTCCTTGCCGCAATTTCGGTCGACGAACGAATTATCGAGGTCAACGACTAGCGTAGTGTCGTCGTGCCTCGTGTAAACAGAGTGCACTGTGTCCCGTACCGGC
This sequence comes from Nomada lathburiana, assembly GCA_963667235.1. NCBI lineage: Eukaryota > Metazoa > Arthropoda > Insecta > Hymenoptera > Apidae > Nomada > Nomada lathburiana. The sequence continues at coordinate 19,340,888 of OY763899.1, read as the reverse complement.
GTGTCGTGAGATATTATTCGCTCGGGACGATTTGAATCCACGAACGGGAGAGGCACGTGGACTCGGTGTGGCCCAGATTCGTTTCGTCCCTTTTTGTCCAACGGAAGTGGCGAGAAAAATTGAGACGGTGGAGCCGAAGGAACAGCAAACGGTGGTCCAGAAGGCGGAGCAGGCTGGCGAGATGTTGCAGACGGTGCCCCGTGTGCCCGTCGCCGGAGTACGGCGACGATGGGGCAATAGGCATACCGGAAGTCTGCAGGAGTCGAGCCCGGAAGTGTCGAGCAGCGGCGTACTGTCTCCCCCACCGAACTTTCGAGCCTCCACGCCTGAGAGCGCGGTGGTAAAGACCGAGGAGATTCACATATGGGATCTGGATCTTGATAGGGGACTACAGACCAGCGGTGATTATCGCGCCACCATTACCGCCACTACCACGACGACAGTTCTACCAACCGTCAATGATCCTGCCTCCCCGTTTACCACCCCCCTGGAAGGTTCGTTTGTAAATTATCTTTTCTACGTGTCGCAGTCCCGTGATATTCACGCGTTGCGTAAGCGGTCAGTGTTATTGCAGTGGGCGCCACTTGTCCGCTAGGGCCCCTGTAGGGAAAACTTAATTCATCAGGGTCCCATTGTTGGGGCAATTTTATTAAATGGTCGGAAGAATCGAACTCGACACACTTTTCTACTGGTTCGTTGCGTGTTTCAATCATTCGACGAGTTATCAATGTATTCGAATATTGGACACCGGATTTATAGTGGTTCACTGTTTATCCAGACCTTCCCGTTGGACGGATTCGCAGGGCTATTAAGTTGACTCATAAATAATTTCCGCGTCTCTGGGTACAAATTGTAATGTAATTGGCGGATTGTTTATGTCGAGGCCTAATAGTTTGATATTAATTTAATAGGGATTGTATATCTGTACCGAGAAGAGACTAGTTTTCATTTTCTTCGCAAGATGATATTCACATCCCATCGAACATTTTTCAAGGTAGAAGTTTTGTTTATTGCTTACGTGAAAAGTCAAGTTACAGTGTCACGTTCAAGAACAGACACACTGGCACAAGGATTGATTTCGTTTTCGCTAATTATGTTTTTAAACCTAACCCAAAAACAAAAAGGAATTTGGGAAATTTTAGACGCCTTCCAACGTTCTAACGTAATTTCACCGGAGGCCTTAAAAGGAATTTTGGGAAAGAGGTTAGGAGGATCGAAAGTCGAGGACGTGGCCACCTCCGCGAACCGATAACCGACCTTTAAAGGTGATCGACCTACACACAACGTTCTGACATTTCGTTTGGAAAGAAACGAGACCCCATTTTCGAAATATCAGGCGTTCCTCTTTTTCGTTTGATTTTTTTTTGTCACAGGGAAACGGGGTCGAGGCCGATCGAATCGGATAGAGAGGGACAATCGACGACCTCATAGGACCCCGTAGTTGCGTTCGTCATCGATTGCGCCATGTTGCACCATACCTGCCACCTATTGCGCAATTCCCACCATTTTCGTGGCATTCTCTTTTTCTCGCTCTCCCGCCACGATTTTATTGTTCGTTCACATCGACGACGTTTTTAATCTGCGACTCGACCGTTTTATCGTTTTCTTTCGTCGTTTTTTTTTCCTCCCGTGTCCCGCTTGTTATCTACGCGTTCGCGACTTGTTGCAACGCCGTTTCCCCGAGCTTCCTGGGCCTAACGTTTAGTGCAGCTGCCTTTTCTGCACGATTCGTGGCATTAATGTTTGTGTAATAGTGGATTCCCGGCGAGACGTTCTGTGAAAACAATTTGTATTCGTTTGATATATTTAACAGGAAGATTTCGGCAGGATTGTTGTCCATTATTTCCTTTGTAGCAAATGAAATTTAAAGAAAGAATTCGGAGGATACACAAAATTATATATTGAAGTTCAGGAGCTCCTCTGATTGATAATTGATGAGTATTTATTTAACCGGCAAACGGTCGAGCCTTGAACGAGAGAACGTATATACAGGGTGAAGGTTCTTCCCCACTTTGCACACGCGAAATCGGTCTCGCACGAAGCGTGTAATTATGGCGTACCATGTTATTTCCGGCGTTGTTTAATTGCTGACCCCCGTGACCCCGTTATTTAATTACCGTAGATCATTGCGTTCTGCTTATGGCGTGTATCGCGACTCTTACTTGAAATTCCAGCCTGGTCTCAAACGTCGACACAATGTACGACACACCTCGTATAATATTTCTATAACATTTTCTTTATTCACAAAATTAATAATCGTTCTTAATGATCCTCTACCTTAATTTCGATATCCTCTGCTTTCGTCGGTGTCTCCGAATCGTCTCTCTCAGTCACTAGTGGCTTCGTGGCAAAAAATTTCCCAAGTCTTGCATTCATGAAATATTCGATGATCCTTCCAAGAATGAACGAATGAATGAACGAACGAACGAACGAATGAATGAATGAAGCCTTTGCGGTGAAAGTTTGATCGGCTTCTTGAAGGAACGAGGGTGGAAACTTTTTACCCCCCTTCGACGCTTTCTTATCGTTGATCCGCGTTATTTTCATGCTTGCGCGCTCTTCGCGGGTTTATCGCTTCGTGTGACGTCTGTCCGCCGCAGGTACACACGTCGGCTTTAAATAACACGATGCGTCACGTTGTGTGCCGGTGCGATGCACGCGGTGAACTATTGTGTTTTCGTTTGCAGCCGCGGTACCGATGACCCGGAAACTGGGTCACGGTCCCCCGGCTTTTTCCCCCGCGAATGATTCACGGCTTCGTAGGTTGGTCGCACACCCCTTTATCTCGCGACGTCTCCTCCGCCGGCTCGATTCGTGCGAAATTATTTCGCGACACGCTAGGGAATTCCTTCTCGTACGATCTGTTTGACGGCGAGTTGGCAAACTATCGGCAGACGAGGAAACGTCAAATTGGCCACAACGTCACGATAAGCTGAACGCAATCGACTGGTAAAAAGCTGAAAGTCCCCATAGAACACGGACGTGATGGAAAACGTTCGACGAGAATGAATCGTAGTAGATCTCGAGGATATCGACCGGGTACGGTTAGCGAAGGGTCGAGTGTATCGCCCTCTGTCCTTAGGTTTAATCGGCAATAATCAAGACCGAACGTTCCATTCTGGGGGACCGTCGCACCCTCCGCCCCATATCCCACCCCACCCCGCCCCTCCCGTTGCGATGCGAATGCAATCGAATCGAGTGCACGTGGCGATCGTTCCTCGATGCCCTGATCGACGTGCCAATGGTAGGTGCACGTGGTGGGTGCTTCGTTCCTTTTGAAATAGGTCATCGAATTCCATCCGGACCCTCGAACGTACTAGATACGCGGGATTCGTAAATATTTCGTTGTCGGGGCACACACGGTTTCGGCGTACGAAACCGTTAGACCACGGGTATCCGTGTGGAAACCGGCTGGACACGTCCGAAAAGAAACTACTACTCGAAAACTCGTTCTCGGCCACCTTATATAAAATCTGATCCTCGAGCTCGATAGGGGGGAACGCTGGAATTCTTAATGTATTCGTACATTTGTTTATGTGATCCTCGGGGAAAATACGTGAACTTCGTGAATGCAGCGTTATTTAAATATCATTTCAACTCTGCGTAATTTTCATTGATACGTTCGTTCTCGAGGTTCGGAAAATTCGGTTGGTCTCAGAGTGGACGAATCGTTTTCGATATCGTATACACAGACAGAGGTTGCGAATTTTCGGCAAAACTGTCCAGATAGTTTGTCAGTCAGTTTCGTTTGTCTACTTCAGATTTGTTCAGCGATTAATCGCGGACGGATTTTCGTTGAAATGGAACGTTAGCGTATGTTAATTTTCGTCGTGGCCCGGGAGGACCGAGCAAGCGCAATTTGCAACCGTTACACGTAATTCTTTGCAAGCAATTGCGAAAGTTCTGGAGAACTCGACGGTCTCTACGCGCGATGCGTGGAATGTGAAAGGACGAATTTTTTTTCACTCGCTATTTTTTTTTTTTTTTGGCAAGTTTCGATTGCGGATTTCTGGCCGAGTCTCATTAATGTCTCATGCTTGCTCGTCTAATTCGCACGTCTGCGACGCTCGAGGGGAATGAACCGTGACGATACGTCGGGAATAACGTCGATTGACTAACTCTCGGTCCTTCGAAAGAGAATTTCTTCTCCCGATATAACGACGATATTCCTTTCAATTTCACCAGTGATACTAATTAAAGCCAATGGGACCGTATATTATTAAGAAAAAAACAGGGGAAACAATCTTCGATCCATTTCACGTAAAAAGGAACGCTATTCAATTCCCCTTCGCCAAATACTCTCACACCGAAAGAATCAATAATAGTTCCTAGTTTCCCCTAGCTCCTTCATCTGACGTCGGTAATGCTTCTTCGAGCCGTCTGGTCCGCTTGTTCCTCGTATTCCATCCGCAAACGTTTCGTCGTAAATTAAGGGTTTTCGGGGGTGGAGAAAAAGGGCCACAATAGAGGGGGAAACGTATGGGAGGGGAAGAAAGGGGCAGGAACAGGTCAGTGGGTCACTCTCACTGGAGAAAAAAGAGCAGATTCGATCGCAGGGAGGAAGCATAAGCTCGTGTGTCTCAGGCACCGTCCCTAGAATGCGATGTAGCTTGTTCCAAATCCACGTTCCGGGACATTCATCCCCCTTCGTCTGTCCACGTGGGTGCAACTCGACGAACGGAACACGTTCGAATCCCAACGTGGCGCAACCCAATGGTTCGCTGTTCTAATCTTAGGGCCTGCCATGATCTAGACTTAGATATCCGATCCTCGTATCGATGAATCTTTTTTTCTTCTTTATATTCCTCTGGAAATAGATCCGGCGAATTTGGGTTACCAGGTGATTTATTTATAATCCATCGGGCCTTTAATTTGAACGAAAGAAATTTTGTCAGAGTTTTCATTCTTTATTAACTCACCACTCAGTTGCAGCCCCCTCTCCCCTTATTTTTTAAAAATCTCCATTCGTTAAATCCAGTATCTGGAGACGACAAACCGTCCCACCGAAATGTATTAAACATACGCGTGCGTACATTCGAAAGAGTTCCTTAGAACAGAGTATCTTTCACGTACATGAATATTGAAACTCTCCTTATAAATATCTGAAAGTTTGGCCTGGAAAACGAATTCTCGGATCTTCGTTATCTTGACGATCCCACGTGCTCTTGCCTCTCATGAATTTCGCCAGTCTGATGCCACGGACATTCCACGGCGGAGGAAGCGGTGTTTGTCTCGAATGGTCGAATCGGGAGGCAACTTTTCCCCGTTGCGGGAAAACTACTTGGGATTAAACGTCGACCACGAGAACGACCGACCAGACGGTGGAAGTGGGTCGTCGGTGGTCGCAAAGTGGTGTTGTCGCGTAGGTGCGCACGTGTTTGTGAGCCGTGCGTAGAATGGTAACGAGCCCAGGTATAAGGGAAACGATATCAGAAGCTCGTGGAGCAGTGGCTCTCATTGGCTACGAACGGCTCATCTTTAATAGAGTTCAAACGTTTCCCTTTTTAAGTTCAAGAAGCATAGTTCATTTGTTGCTTAGTTCGTTACTTTCACTCGGATAGAGAATGTATCTTTTATCGAGGGACTTGGGGGGGGGGGGGGGGATTCTGGTCAACGTTACAGTTGCCACAGGTCATGGTAGGTGTTCAAGTGGCTAATCAGGTGGAACGCTCGAGGTGAACCATTGGGGAGGACCAGCCGAGGTTAGGGGAAATGTATTTGAAACAAAAATGAAGGTGAAAATAAGTCGGAGTTGGCTGGCCATCAAGTGGCCAGTAATCGCAGTGGCTAGGGCTTAAATACACTGGCCTATATTCGGAGCTCGATGATCGGATCGGAAAAACGGTTCAGTTCGCAAGAGTTTGCCACGAGCGTCGTTCTCGTTTGATACAGAACAATTATGCATAAAAAGAGACATTACCTGCATTTTTTAATTAGCCCGTATCATGCCCATAATTTATACTAATCGTACCGGCTGAGAGAACGCGGGTCGCTCTCGACTGACCCAGACGATAATTTCTCATTCGATAGAAAAATTAATCGTCCAATTATACCATCAGTTTAATCACCGTGATCGAATGAATAATTGATCTTTGGCTGTGCCTTTTTTCGCGTGTAATCTTTCCTTGCTATTCATCAACCGATCGCAACACTCCACCTGGACACGTGATCAGACGTTTAGGCTATTAAAAGCGCACCCCGACGTTCAGCATATCGACAGCCGATTAAAGATACCGAATGCTCTGACGCGGAAAATGTTAATTTCACCTGCGGGAAATGTATCTCGCATTGCCGTCGAACCGTCTCGCCAGTGTTTCACATCGATCATTAATAACAATAGTAATTCGCAGTTGTGCACTTCGGTGCTCGTGTGTACATTGGACAGAGTCTATCCGACTGCAACGGGAACATCTGTTATTCCATTTTCCCCGACTTCTGTCCCGACAGGTGTAGGGACGCAAGAAGGCGGTGAATATTGAGTTCCTCGAAATTCGACGATCCAGTTTCACGTTTGAAGCTCGCAAACATCGACGACCTCCCATTTGGAAACCCGATAACCCGACGATTGGGAAACGCTGACAGAGAGGACGCCATTCGCGTTTTCTCTGTGCCACTACGAGGCTGGTATTCCCCCCTCGGTAAAAGTACCGTATCCGGTACATCCACGAGGCGACTTTCGCGTAACAGAGTATCCCACGAGCGGCGACACCAGGCTAACCGATAAATCACCGCGAAATTTTACGTCCGCCGTCTGTCCCAGCCACCAGCGGCAAACCGCCAACCTGTGTGTACCCGAAGGCAAACTTGAAAAGGGGAGAAAAAAGAATCCGATTGACCGCCTCCGACGACGAAGTAAGAATTTAAACGAATTTTTTGTTCGGCGCAGTTAAAATAGAGAAAGAAATCGCGCCGAAAGGTCAGCGGTCGGATGATGGCGAAGGACAATTGCTTCCCGGCACCATGTGTCTTTTTGTCGATTCCCCATTGTTCTCTCTCTCTCCTCCTCCTCCCCCCCCCCTTTGCCTGTATAGATCACCGTTGAAGGATCGAGACGCTGTTATGTCATTCGTTCATCTTCATGACGTTTCTTGCCTCGTTGTACTTCCAGCCGGACAGTGGCTATTCCGGTTCAAGGATAAATCCTATCGGGCATTGCTGGCCAATGTCACGCTCAGCTGGGTCGGCGGTCGGAGTTTGCAATGGAAACGCTGGAAATCATCATCTCGTTCCATTAGGGGCCCGTCCAGTCCATAGGTGATTCCCTAGGAAATGATCGTTTTTGTCCACGTCGAGGTTGTTCCGCCGCCCCGATATTTTCGTTCGATCGGGTGTATAAAATTTCGTAGGGCGCATACGTGGCAAATCGGCTGGATATTTTTGATCGGGACCAGTGAAGACGACGATGAGCCGAAGTCGTCCCCCCCCCCCCCCCCCCCCCCCCCCCCCCCCCCCCACCCCGGTGACTGATGCCACGAAACGCCGCGGGTTTCTCAGCTGGAATACGAAATGAGTTTTTTCGAGGCCTTCGATGCTCGTCCACGGTTGCGTAGGTTCGTTCCAACGAAAATAAATTCGTCGCCGGTGATTCATGAGTTTCCTGCGCGCGCTTTCGAACTTCTTCTATTGTCCTTACGATCCCGTCCCCACCATTATTCCAGCGTCGTGCTCGAAGGGGCCGGGCAAAAAGTCGACTCCTATAGTATTCGGCATGTGAACTTTTTTTTTTGTTTCTTTGTAGAAGAATGGGAAAATTAGGATTGATAAAACAATTCCCGATGAAATGTAAAACGGAGACCGAGCGGATTAACTTCCACTTCTTCGATAGCGACGATTTGTGCCTCCTATTTCGTTATTTCTCGTGATTCTTATCGGATCGCGTACCGTGAAACAGATACGGGTGCCGCCATTTAAAGGGACGCATCGGGGTAGGGCAAGGTCGCCACTGTTCTTTCTCTTTTTTTTACTGGGCGAGGCTCTCGAACTATCTCCTATGAGGAACGTAAAGCAAAGCTGGAGAAAAAATCAGCGGACCCGTAAAATATGCTTTGCGAATCGTGAATTTCGAGGGGAATGAATTGTCTCCGGCATGCGATATTTCGCCGGCAGGATTTCCGCGGAGACTTGAATGACGGTGGCGTTAGAGAGATGTGCCGCTAGTCGTCCATCTTGCCCAGGCATCGTAGTCACTTACTCTTCGATCAGTAATTCATCGAGGATCCTGCACGAGACGGTAACAGAGATCCAACATTTATCCTAGAATTTTGCCTTCAATTCTCGTCCATGAAAATTACCCAGGTTCAACAGATCCGAACGATAATCATAATTCTCAGCCCTTGATAGAGGGTTGATAGAGGCCATGGGCTGAGTCGGGACTGCAACAAGAATAATGCAAAAAAAACCCCCGCACCGTAAAAGCCTCGGACTCTTTCCAGAACGCCGCGGGAAGGGCCCGAGACTCTTTCGAGACAACCCCCGAGCGAGTAATCGCGGGCCCGAAAGTGATCGAGCCGAAGGAATTGCCTGCTGGGGTCACTGTACTGTGCGGGGCCCCCCCCCCCCCCCCCCCGGAGTCCATTTAAAAATGTACCTTCGTCCACGATGCCGAACGGTATCTATAGTTCCATTCTGAGGTGCGCTTCCAAAATAAATCCCGGCCGTTCGTGAAGCCGGGGCCACAATACCGTCATCCACCTGTCGCCACCGTCGCGGCGGAGACAGACTACAATGGGTACGTCTCCCGAGGGGCTGATCAGATTGAAAGGACCGCGGAGCAGGTGACCGGGGAAACTCCCCGGACCTCAGTCGGTGTTTCCACAGAATCTGGGAAGCGGAAAGTGTGCACGACTCCTTGTATATAGGCGTTCTACGTGGCCACTCGCCTCCTATACTCTACGCAGGAAGGTTTCCGTGCTGGTTAGTAGCTCTCTCACGGAGCAGTGAGCGGCCTTGACTCTGGCTGGATGCCCGAGTGTGTACCTGAGCCAGGTATATACACCTCTTCTACACGCGCGAGCGTTCCTCGTCAGGCCGTCCTTCTCCTACCTGCTTACCGGCCTAACAGACAGCGAGTCTCGTCTCTCTCTCTCTTTCAGTCCCCGCGCACCTCGTACATCCACGCGCTCTCTCTATCTTCCTCTCTCGTCTCCTTTCGCCTGCCCGTGTCTCTCCTGATCCGCGCTGTCGCTCTTGCCAACAGAGGAAAGCTAAAACGGGCCAGTGAGCACTGGCTTCTTCGCAGGCTAACCGAGCCTCCTCTCGGCCAGCGAGGAGGAAAGGAGAACGAGTCCTGGGATTTGATTTTCTTGCTCTCGCGCCGATCTAGACCGGCTGGAACAATTGTTCTGGATCGTGTCTGGAGAAATCCGTGTGCAGCCGAGGATCAAGTTCGATTTTCGCCAAGGGGGACCCTCGTATCGTTATTTGGGATTATCGGGAGGAATGTTACGACTGTGGGACTTAAGCGTGGGTTGATCCGGCGGTGTCTCGGGCAGGCTGGTGTGTATTGTACGTTGAAAGAGAAATCGCGGAAATTAGAAATGAATAGCAACGAAAGAACAGTTACACCAAGGGATTCCAGAGTCTCTCCTTTAGGCCCCTTTGGACATCCATTTTGTACTCTATAAATACACCGGCTGGCGGTGTAAAAGAGCCAGTGTCAAGGTTACCAGACAGATACTTAGCTAATTATAAATCCCTCACAGATTCTTTTTCTGGAAAATAAACCTTCCGAATCTCGGCCCCACCTGTGTCTCGAGCACTCGGGATGATCCCATAAATTATAAGAACCTTTCGACCCTCGAATACGAATTGCATTAATTGGAACATATCCGAGGGACAATGAATGATTGATAAAATACGAAACAATCGAAGATCGCACCCGGACAAAACCTACGTTGCCAGTCTCGGTGCTCGAGAATTTTTTAGCAAATATTACTTCGGGTTAATAAACGTTGATCAAGCATATTTTGACAGTATGGCGAGCGAGCAACTAGCAAGAATATCAGCATCGAGCCAGTATTAAGTGGCAAGGAAACCTGTTTGGGGGCACTTGAAACGAGTTGCTCGCTCGCTCTACATAGAATCGTTATGTGCTACTTGCTAATATGTACACAAATCCATAGTGGTATCGGTTTTGAGCCAGCGTCAGACTATATTGATTTATTGAACATCAGGTGAGATCGCCGATCCAAGATACACCTTTTACGTCAGGTTATTATAGATATGTAGTATCGTTTAACTATATTTTCTGAGAAGAAGGTAGCTTCGTTACTGTCCTGTGTGCTTTCGAAGAAGAAATAAATTTCGGAAAAAAATTGCCGTACCCTTTCTGGGAGGAACGAAAGGTGGCAATCGGTGGACAAATGAAGCTGTAACAGGTGAAAAGATTGCAAGTCCAATCGGCCTACCGATGAAGAAGTGGTAATAACCGAGTGACCACCTAGCCTGGTCAGTGTCTCAGTGTTCCAGACGGATGTTTTCACGGCGATCAGTACTTCCGGGTGATCCCAAGAAGCCGTCTTCGGTACCTCATTCGCGGAATGGCCAACAGAAAGCCGGAACATGTTTGCTTTTCGCAACAGGTGAAACCGTCTTGCGTCTTTGACGGTGAAAAATCGTAGTCCCTTTGGAAACGTCGTCAAATGAATCCGGAAACTGTCTCGGTTGCCATAAAATCCAGAAAGGGAACGAGATGAAGTACGGTCGGACAAACCATTCTGATTAGTTACGTCTGTCGTTTGGCCTGAAACTGTCCCCTCGTTTCTTGGGCTCCGAACGGTTCGATAGGAGAAATGCTTGCAGACGAAGCACGAATAACAATCGTTGAAAAGAATTGTCTTCGGTGTTGCTGAAATATTATTAACAAAATTCTGTGGAATGGAACAGACCTGAATCCACTGTTTCCAAGACCCCCAAGGAGGCAACAGAGATTCCTCGCTCGGTCGTTCAGCTGAAAGCAACGCGGCGTGGTTCGATTCCGCCTCGCTGGAGGAGGACGCGTGCAGAACGCGCGGCGTACTTTCACCGACCGTGACTTCCACCGCGTTCCATTCGACGAGTTTTACAGATAAAGGGGGTAACAGAGGCGATGTCGCCACGTAGGTTACTGGAGCCAGCTTTACTCGCGTCCGTACCAGTCAAAGGCGTTGATTCACACCGGTCGCGATGCAAAGTGTCTCCCAACAGGCGGAAATCTTCCGTGAAAACAAATCCTCCCATTAATTTTTTGCCACATCGTCGGACCTTGGACCAGTTCTGTGGCAGAAGCCCAATCGGCAGATAGTCTTCCTCCGGTGGTAGGAATTTTTGTTAGAACAACAGCAGACACGGAATACTTCTTAGACATCAATGACCAATCTGACACCTGGACCTCTAATAAACTCCCCGTCCATCACCGATCACCACCGCGAGTCCTGAGAATAATTCGCCTAGATCATAAATCTTACAATCCAGTGTGTATAAACGAGGAGTATTCATTCTAACGTGACGTGACATTTCTGTTTCGCAGGTAGGGACGAGCTGTCGCAGCCTGGCTCTCTGAACGGCTATGGAAACGGCGGAGGCGGAGGCGGAGGAGGCGGTGGAGGTGGCGGCAGCGACGCCTGCGACGCCAGGAAGAAGAAGGGACCGACGCCAAGGCAGCAGGAGGAGCTCTGCCTGGTCTGCGGCGATCGTGCGTCCGGCTACCACTACAACGCCCTGACCTGCGAGGGCTGCAAGGGATTTTTCAGGCGAAGCATCACGAAGAACGCGGTGTACCAGTGTAAATATGGGAACAATTGCGAGATCGACATGTACATGCGGCGCAAGTGTCAGGAGTGCAGGCTGAAGAAGTGCCTGACGGTGGGCATGAGGCCCGAATGCGTTGTGCCAGAGTACCAGTGTGCTGTGAAGCGCAAGGAGAAGAAGGCGCAGAAGGTAGGCACCGTCCCGTTTCCATTAATGTCAATTAATGATTTGCCGTTCACTTTGACGAACAGAATCAATCAGGAAAGGAATGTTTTGTTCCAGGAGAAGGACAAGCCGAATAGTACAACGATGAACGGTTCTCCAGCCAGTGGAATACGTAGCGACCAGATGGGTGTGAAGATCGAACCGGCGGAAACTGAGGCGTTGTCCACGTCCGGGAGCAGCGGTATCCTGACGCCAGTCAGCCCCGAGCAGGAGGAGCTGATACACAGGCTCGTCTATTTCCAAAACGAGTACGAGCAACCCAGTGAAGAGGATCTCAAGAGGATCACGGTAAGTGTCCCAGATTGAATATTCTTTTGGAAAGGAATCGATTTGTTTTCAATTGCCTCGTTGCTGAATTGCAGAATCAGCCCTCAGAGGGAGAGGATATTAGTGACTACAAGTTCAGGCACATCACCGAGATCACTATCCTGACGGTGCAGCTGATCGTCGAGTTCTCGAAGATGCTACCGGGCTTCGACGAGCTGATGCGAGAGGATCAGATCGCCCTGCTGAAGGCCTGTTCCAGCGAGGTGATGATGCTTCGGATGGCGAGGAAGTACGACGTGCAGACGGACAGCATAATATTCGCCAACAACCAGCCGTACACCAGGGACAGCTACAACGTGGCAGGGATGGGTGACACCATCGAGGATTTGCTACACTTCTGCCGGCAGATGTACGCCATGAAAGTGAACAACGCCGAGTACGCGTTGCTAACGGCCATTGTCATATTCTCAGGTAAGTGAAAAATCGATTGATCTCTATTGCTACTAGAACCACTAACAACCATAGCTTCAAAGATAATGGTAGTATTGTGGACGATAGAGAAATTCTGATCCAGCATTTCGAATTATGATTTGCTTTTACATCTGAATCCTGCATGCGGACATAAATAATAATGTTAATAATAACAAGAATGACTCTACACAGAACTATCATCGCTGCTCACCAGAAATAACTCCACCCCCCATTTCGTAATCGCTTAATCACGACTAACCCCCACCCCCCATAAGGATCAGCAGGACAGTCTACAGAAAAAGATTCCCCCGGTGTTCTTTCAGAGAGGCCAAACCTGCTCGAAGGCTGGAAGGTGGAGAAGATCCAGGAGATCTACCTGGAGGCGTTGAAGGCGTACGTGGACAACAGGCGCAGGCCGAAGTCCGGCACGATATTCGCGAAGCTGTTGTCCGTGTTGACCGAACTCCGCACCCTTGGCAACCAGAATAGCGAGATGTGCTTCAGTCTGAAGTTCAAGAACAAAAAGCTGCCAGTTTTCCTCGCCGAGATCTGGGACGTGACACCCTAGTTCCCCCGGGGCCGATCCCCGTCGGCTAACAGTGTTGTTGTTGTTTCATCGCGTGTCCGCGCGACGACGAGGCTGAAGAGCAGCATCATCAGACGTGGAACGTGGACGTGGAGAACCTCCTCCTGTACTAGTGCACCACCATGCCACTGCCTGTTTCACACGAGCGTGAAATCAACGTTACCGATTCACAATTATTCTTCCCCGTTCGTCATTCGCTTCTCACCGTCTGTTCACACGGCGGAAGCGTCGTGAAAATTTGCAACACGGGTCGCAGAGTGCCAGGGGTTCCAGCTCTTAGACGTGTTGTTACAGGGGTGACGGGACGACGACGACGACGAAACGAAGAAAACCAGAGGGAGTGATACACAAATTTGAAATATATATAAGGCAGTGGCGAGGCACCCAGGCTGTGATACGTAGAGACAGTACAGAGACTGTAATAAGGAGCTACCTACAGTTATGTTATTACTATATCCTCTACCTGGCTATCCCCGGAATCGATGTGTAAATGTGTAATGTGTAATGTTATAAGCTACCGACTACAAAATGGGCGGCCGCGTTGTACGAGACGAGGCGAGAGAGCAAGAGGGGTGCGATGAAAGTTGGAGATAGAGAGATAGAGAGTGAGAGTGTGAACGAGTGCGTGTTTTAGCATGTATGCGTGTGCAATTTTTTGGCTGATAATAATGAAAGATGATATATATATATATATATATATATATATATATATATATATATATATATTATATATATATATGGATAATCATGACGATAGATGATGAAGGGATCGATCGCACTGTATGTAAAATTGTGTGTTGAAGATGGGAGACAGATAGGTGGCGCGGGCCGGCTGTTGAGCAGCGACCTCTGGCCGATACACAACTCTCGAGTGCGATGTTATAACAAACGATGATGATGATGATGATGATCATGATGATGATGATGATGATGATGATGAAGAAGAAGAAGAAGAAGAAAAAACTAAGAAACGATACGATTATACATAATGATACCATAGAGTCTATATCACAACACATAGCATAATAATATATTGCTAGCATGTACATTGTTTATACGATGAGAGAAGAAAGGTTTAGGGATAGAAGGAGGAACGATTATTATGATGCTGATGACGACGACGACGATGATGATAATGATAAAGTAACGGCTTTGAAGACGAGGCTTGGCATTTGCGCGCGTTCGGATTTTCTTTTTCGCGAAACGTTAACGGAACAGAGACGAAACGAGAGAAAGAGAGTGAGAAAGGGTAAACGATGAAGGGAAAAAAAAAACATATTTGGCGGAAAATTCGATCGAATAGTGGAGGAGAGGAGCGTGTAGTAGCAATGTAGGAAGTTAAGTAAAAGTAAAAAGTAAGCGAGGCTAGTTGGTAGTAGGTCGTAGTAAGTCAGTGAAGCTAGGTTAGGTGACCGAGTTCAAGTGCAAAGCCTTGTGCCTTCAGCAGCGGACATCGGCTCACCGACAAACGAATCCATAAAATTTAACCGTCCGTTTTAATTTTTTAATAAAAAAAAAAGATGAAAAAATGAAAGAAAATCGAGTAAAATATTGTAAATCTGAGCGAGAGATGCAGAGAGAAAGTGAGGGAGAGAGTGTAGCTTGTAGAAAGAGAGAGAGAGAGAGAGAAAAAGTGACAAAGGGTGCAAGATGGGGAGTGAATGGAACACGCTGAGCTGGAAGAGGGACGAGGAAGTGACAGATTTCGCGAGGAATAAAAAGATCTAAACGGAGAAACACGGAACAGGGTCGCGTTGTGACCAGCTGAGAACTGAAATCGTTAGAGGAGGCTTAGGGGAATAATAATCGATTCGACTTGTTGGGATCTGCTGAGACGTATGTATAATAATGCTAGCATAAAGACAGACACGATCGTCGAAAAGTTTACTTGGACGAAATGCTATTGGGAAACGAGACATTTTCAACCGGCTCAGATGCATACACACAAATACACACGTACACGTATAATACAGAGGGACACTGAAATCAAATGGAAAAGATTCGTTGGCACACGTGAGCCACGCGATGCACATTAAGATTCTCAATGTTGTAACACTGTAACTCTATGCTATTAACCGATCGTACTCCGTCGTAAGTTTAAACGTGAAGCAAGGTAGAAGAGGATCTGGATGACAATTTGAGAATGAAGGAGAGCATGGCACGCGGAACAATGCATACACAGGCGATCTATTTTTCAAAAGTGTGAACCGAAGAAGAGGACGACTAACAATTAGAACTCCGCCTAGAACAGACTAGAAACACCTGTAGACGCAAGTGCGTGTTTTACTATTGTACAGCTACGTCGCGAACGAAGCATAAAGGAGACGAAAAAAAAAAATAAGCTACCCAACTCTCGTGAATGTTACTTCGCATCGGTAACATCGTTTTTCTCCGGTCACGCGGATCCGGGGCGAGCAAAGACTCCTCTCAACGTTCGATATGCAAACATCAGCGCCATCTACGAGTCACGTGACGGTGCAATAATCATCATACGTCACGTGGTGCAATTCGTGACACCTTGGATCGACAGAGTCCAGACATACGACAACCAGCGGAGCTCGCGAAGACAAACGTAAGATCTGTAAACTACATAAAATGCCGCAAGGCAGACACACTGCCACACTGCAGAACAGCGTGAAAAATGTCGCGATGGCACACGAGATTGAGAAGATGAGAAAAAGACGTAGAAGGAGGGTGGGACAGAGAGATTGGAGAACGACGCATGCACCATCATCGCCATCGCCCAAACCATATTGTAATTAGTCGCTCCTGCCTCGAGGGTGGCACACCACACCTGTTGTACCCGAAAATCAAACCTGTATAACCCTGGAGATCCTGGGCGTTATTATCTGTTGAATGTAAGATCTGAAAACACATCGGAAACGAATGGCTGAAAGGCTGATTGGTTATTAAATGTGATCCCAGCATCGTGTGTCACAGACACCGACACACCAGAAACACTTGTTGCACAAACCTGCACTCTGCATTCGTTGTACCACCATAATACATACTCGGTCGTCTGCCATATCGAGCGCTTTACCGAACATCGTCGTTTCGTTCGCTAGAAACACATGGATTTAAGAGACGAGTGCCAAGAGAGAAAGAGAGAGAAAGAGAAAGAGGTGGGTCGGGATGAGAGTTAGCGTGAAGACACCATACATCGCGAGGACATTGCCTATTGTATACACTTTGTAAAGTAGCCGTGAATCGTCAGTCCGTGATCGACAGGTCTTGCCTCGACCTCGCGGATCGACGATCGTTCTTTTGGACTCTAGAGTTCTCGAAGAGTTAAGGTTTAAGGGTTTATCGACGCTCGGGGGACGGCCGTTGCCGAAGAGGAACACATTGCGGCATCGTTCTCTCATGCCCAGAGTGGATTTTCGTTTATCGACTTGGACGAGATTGTCTGTTCGAATGGTCGAGCTGAGTAACAAGCTGAGAAACGTCGATAGTCCTTCGTCGGTATGACACCCTGAAGAGATAGCAGCGGGCTATCTGTGAATCTCGATCGTTCGAACGGAAACTGGTACCACGTTGGATGTTTCTGGTTCCCAAGCCAAAGGAAAAATTGTGCAATAAAATATTAGTTAATGTATTTCGCATGGGAGAAGGTCAAGAAACGGAAACGACGTGTTCCCGGTGTCCCTCGACGCGCAAGAAACTAATCGTCACCGTCGACGGCAGGTCGTCATCGACACTCTTCTTCGTTTTAGTAGCGTCTCCTTTTTTTTTTGTTTTTGTTTTATGACCGCCCCATGTTGGGGGTGGCTTCGCCGTTTGTAAAGGGTGGTCAGGCGGCCACCCTTAACCGTGATTCCCCGGGCGAAACCCGACAGGTTCGCATTCCGACCGCCGGATGTCACTGTAGTAAGAGAGAGAGAGAATTAAAAACTTATAGAACCCCACCGCCTGAGGCAATGTTTTCTCTCGGACGGGTCGGACGTCGAGAGATCTAGCGGTAATCAAGGTGAACCGCATCCTTCGACAAATCAGAAACCGGTCATACGTAACTTCCAGATCCGTCGGTTGAAGAGAGAAAAGACAGCGGTATAGAGAGAGAGAAAGGATAGACAGACGGGAGTATGGTAGAGAAGGAACGATAGGGTGTGCGTGAGTGAACGTGTTTTGAGGAGGAAGGTGAACAAGGCAAGGGGGAGACCGGAATACTGGACAAGCATATTACAGAGACACATCTATGTACACGCACACACAGAGAGGGAGAGAGAGGAAATCAATGCGCGCGTGCACAACGAAATAAAAACTACATGCAATTCTACGATCACTGCCAAGGGCGTTAACCGTCGATTTCTCATTATCTAAATGTATCGTAGTCATCGTTTATTCTCAGAAGCTGCTGCAAATTATAACTATACACGAATGAATAGAAAAGAAAGGAATTAAAAAACGGCCAATGGGGGAAACACACCTCTTTCACCTGGCGACATATAGGAATATTACAAGCGATCACGAAAAACGAAATTTAAAAAAATGCAAAAATATATATCTACACATCAGACTCCCCCACACACACACACAACGCATACGTCATACATATATTATATATATATAGTACGCGTGCCCGCTCTCGAGTTCTGTCGATGGACGAGCGAGCGATTTGTTCATGATACTGCCAAGCGTAGACTCGAATTTCTGTGTTTTTTAAGGGACAAACTATAATACTCCTTTTAAATGTGTCAAGCCATACATACATACACCAACACGTACAGTACATGCAAGCACCTACATTACATTTCTGTATGCACGTACGCGCGCGCGCATTGATACCATAGAAGACAGACACACGCGTATAACACCCCGTGGAAGATCACCCATGTCGATTAATATGTACCGCATTGTACATGCACGCACACTGTGCCCGCAATCTCTCTTATCTGTCTGTCTGTTTGTTTGATGAACGCCCAGGTACCCTGATCTGTCCGGTTCTCCTAGGTGTCCCTTTTTACCTGTGCACCCGTTACAAAGTAGACGCCAGGTGTACGTGCGAAAATTCTGGATTCTGGATTGCGATCACGGTGACGATTGTTGGAGGCGGAAAGTCGAATGGAAAAAGAACGAATATCGAGTACTTAAAATTGAATTCGTCTATCATAAAATCTGCTGCCCCGGTGCGAGGACGTCCGTTAAACTCCTAAAGGAGATCAGTTGAGATAGTTGTGAAATTATGCTGGAATAATGAAAAATACCGGTGACGTCGAGTGAATTTTTTATTCTCATAAAATAATAAATCGAGGAAAGTGTAATAATCGTAGAAATCGAAGTCGAGTAGCGACAGTATCGTTATGGTGGTTCGCGCAGTGACCCCGATGTGTCCCTCTGTTGATCCGTTCGATAACCATGCGTGTTCAGTCGGAGACAGTCAGTCACCGTGAACGGAATCCAAATCCGGGCTTCAGTCGTTTGTTGTGTCGACAAGGGAGAGCATCAGATAAGGTATTTTCTTATTGGAAGCAACGTGTTTGGCCCCGTGAAAGAAGAGGGAGGGAGAAAACGAGAGTGAGTGAGAACGGGAATGAACGAATGCCAGAGTGAGGAAGATGGTTCTTGTTATTAGTCGCGTGACGGAGAGGGCGTCGTTTAATTTATTGGAAAGATATAAGGAAAATAAAAAGAGAAGAGATATGATGAAAATGAAAGAACGGAGGAATTATGCGCTGATGATTATTATAAATAAAGTTAAATGATTATAATTTGTTATCGTAGTTTGATGCATTATTTTTCTCGGTGATTTTGTGTTACGCGAACGGTACAATTGTGTTTCGTTCCCCGCGTCCGCGGATCGTACGTTTTATTATTGTACATATGCAATAATTGTTGCTCGCAACGGGAGGGAGAAATTCAAGGAGCCCTGAGAATTTTAATCGAGACTCGTGCCTGTGCTTTTTCCAACCCCGCCTGAAATCGTCGCGCACAGCTCTGTTGTGAATACTATTTTTATTGAAAAATTCTAACGAATTCGTCGCTCTCGAATATTTTAGTTTCCCCGCCGCGCCGGACAATTCTTCGTTCGAATCGTTGCCTCATCTTAATTGTAGAACAATTTCTGTGTCGATAAATTGAAATTCTATAACTTCGTGATCCCACGAGAACGTTGCTCAATTTTTGAAGAATTAATTAGTGGAAATGGTATTGCTCTAGTTTCGAAGCGAAAAGAATTTAGTTAATATCGTTTATCGATCTCGAATGTAGAAGATACGTTTTCGAAATTGTCGTCGATGTTGAATTCGAGGCAGAAAATGAAAATTATAGTGGCGGTAAAACGGCAATAAGTTAGTATGGTATTAGTAGTTTCGAGTGATATCGTTAAAGGGAACGGAAGAACGATCTTCGTGAACTTATTTTGCAATCGTTGTAAATAAATCTCGTTCATGGTGAACCATGAGAACACTGATTCGCTACAGTCGAGGCGCCATTTTTTAGCTAGCAACGAATAGTGCTGCAACTATACACGACTAACAAAATTTTCGGGGCTGCCAATGTTAACACCAAAACGTACAAAAATTTTTCATCGCACTTATCGACCGTCGACTAAACATTTAATAGTTGATTTACTATATAAATGAAGAACGAGAAATTTTAAAAAATAGTAAGGCACTAGTAAGTACTAACATCGTTGCTAGGCATACGTGTAAGTCCTGAAGAGGAGTACAGTGATGGTGAAACACGTTGACAATGGAAACGGAAATAATTGAAATGCGTCAGGATATAGTAGATGGACAGAATTACTGTTGTATAGTACTCTGATAATCGTACAAATTCTCCCCGATTTTTAAGGAAAATATAAAATACCGTCGTGGTTTGTCACTATACATAGGACCTGTCCTCGTCGGATGTGCACCCGGTCGACTTACTACTATTGCTACTACTATTACTACTATTTATTACTATTATTGCTCCTGTTACTGCTGTTATTACTACTATGAACACTAACGTTTGTATTTGCATCACAGAGAAATGCGTACACACACGACACTACGTACGGTCGATCGAGAACGAGTATAGTTGGCGTGGATAAATGGTGCTTGTCTCGAAATTTACATTAGAATTTTGCTCGATAATTATATTACTTAATAAGGAGACGTGCTTCATAATGGAAATTGAATCATAATTAGTGTAACGTTTCGTCAGAGGTATAGTTGTTGAATATTTGGCTAGAGTTAAAGAATGAAAGTCGATTAAAAAGGTAACGACTAGACGGCAGACAGTCATTTGAAATTGGTAGTTGTATTCGAGAATGATTATAGTCCATTATAAGTATGAGTATAGTTAGGCAGTAACTATAACTAATTGTCTTAGCCATTTGAAAATTCTTACCTATATCGATGTAGCGCAGAGCTTTGTCATCATTTCTCAATATTCAGGACAATCCTCAAATTAATTCTAATGAACATCTTTAATTCAAAGCACAATAGAATTATAGTTACGAACTATACTCATAACTGATATCGATAATTAGTCTTCAAGAATGGATGTATACTTAATCACCAAACGCTGCAGGCAATGACTTCGAAGCACATATATGCTGCCACTGTCAACTATATATTTAACTATACTAGCTTTTACAAAAATCGGGATGTATATGTATCTTTTAGGTTCTAAATTTATCTCCAATCGAATGTACGTGAACGTTTCGCTAGGTATAGGACTTTGAAAATTCAATGGAATCTTTTAAGAGTCGCAACTATACAACTGTACTATTCAAGCTCGATCGATCGTGCGTCACACGATAATTCAGCAGCGTGCTGCGCCTCTTCGTCAAACTCGAAGAGCACATCTCTGAGGCGCGCCTCGTATCTTCTGCTAGCAACTATATGTATACATAACTACTATACATACTTATCGTAAAGTATCGAAATTATGATTGAACTCGAGAATATGGAGTGAAAAAAAAATTGAGGTTGAAGAAACCGAAAAAGGAAAACCGAGGATGAGCGTAGGATTTCGGCGTGCAGCATTTTTACGAAAAAAAAATTCGTGGTCGCGACACTCGGCCGAGTCTGTCGGCCATATTGGAATGAGGAACTATAACGAATTGGTGCTTTGGAATGTATTAGACTGAAAATTATTGTTGTACGTTTTAGTAGGAAACGAAAAAAGAAAAAAAATGAACATGCTAAGGAGAGAAAAAAAATAATCGAGAAACAAAACTTGGAGCTCTTTTGCTCCGATATTCGATTGATAAATTGGTAAATGAATTATTTCTATTTGGAGCGTTTTATATATATACAATATATATTATATATTCGCTAGGTTGCACATACATACACATACATGCTTACACGTACACACGAGACATATTATTATACACACATTTACACGGTATTTTGCGTACAGTGATGGGAATCAAATCGCCTTTTATGATTGGCAAATTGTTTCTAAGAAAAATTACTTTTAGAGGTTATCGATAGACGAACTGTGGGGAAAAAAATAAAAGATAATATTAAAAAACGATCGAATTTGCAGAGATATTCTGCGGCAACACTTGTGATTCTAGTAGGTTAGGTTTGTTAAATTCGATTGCATTTCGAAATTCTTTTCAGAAGTGTATTCGTTAAAAGTCAATTGATATATGTTTGGCGGCGTTGTTCCTTATTTCACGATATTCTAGAAATTCCCTAGAACGTTCGGGACTTGTTTACCCGCGAATCTTTCGAACGCCTGGATGGGAGCCAGCTGTTCTCAACTTCGCTTCGAAATTTCTTGCGTAATATAGTTGATTGTAAAAAGTTTTTACTAGTACACTTCGATGTTATGTATATATATGTATACTTTTCGGCAAACGAGTGTTTTTCAAAGTTTGTCGTATCGAGATCGTTGGTTTGCGCAAAATTTACACATTGTTACGGCATCGTCAAAATTTCATCACACGAATTTTCGATCGAGGGCGCATCTTGTGCTAATTGCACGTTTATTTGTAGTTGAATGATAGAGGGTAGGAGGGCGTCGACAGTTTTTAAAAGGCAGCAGCAAGATCGCGCTGCGATTCCCAACACTAATCTAACCTCATACGTGTGTATACAACATTAAAGAGCGCGAGCGCGCGAATTTTAAAAAATGGCAACCGATACTTTGTATGTACAACAATTTAGTGGTTCTGTTCGACTGGAACTGAGCGTGTACGATTGCGTGTATGCGGGGAAAAACAGGATTCGGTGTGCACTCCGCCCCGAATATGGGATGAGAGAAAGAGAAAGAGAGAGAGAGAGAGAGAGGAGAATGGGGGAAAAACCTTCGTCGCGCCGGTGCAGGGATATTTCTTTGCGATATTGGCGGTGCGGTTCGACTTAATGCGCCTCTGTGCGTTTAAATAGAAGTTACATGACGTAGATATTTAATAGGCACGCGTGAACAGACGGTCCCAGTCGAGGCAATATTGAAAAGTTGCGATACTTTCGACGAAATTGGTAATTGAGCTTTTAGCATTTTCAGGTTTGAACGATTGGAAGCTATGAAGGGGAATTACAGAGTTCATTCTTTTTGTTAGTAGAAAAACTGTCAGTACCGATTTTGTCGAGAATTAGAAAAGAAGTGGCGATTCTGTAATTCCAACATGCTTTCTAAAAAATCCCCCGATTGGTAATATTGAATCTCCAGTGTAACTAGAACTACATTATCGACTGCGGTTCCGTGGAACCTCTTCGAATTGCCGAACATTTTTACGCCCAACGTGTCTAAAGTAATGTTTCAAAAGAAAACGAGGAATAATTCGCGAAGGTGCTCGAGCGAATTATTAAGATATATGGACGGAAGGAGCATACATTTGTTTTGGAGAAATGAATTCGGGTATTTCTCATGGAGCAGGATTCCCCTATGTTCGCGTGTGCCTAGTAATTTACGTGTTCTCCGCAATGAACGTGGCGGAGCCACATGTACATCAACAATATTATATTCTAACGATTACTAATTAAATAACGTACAATAATTTTAACGATTGCTAAACGATGATGATGATAACGATCTTGATGGCGAGGAAGTCAGTCTTTAAGCATATAAACAGCGTTACACGACGAGATGAAGTAAAACATACAAAATGAGAGGGTGTTTTGAGAGTGTGAGGGGTCGAGACGAATGAATCCATAGTGTACAGTTGCGAATATCGAATAACAGAAAAAGAAATATGAAGCAGAGATGAGGAGTATCTGTCTTTTGAAGCGATGTGTATTTTTGCGAGGAAAACGAAGCGAGAAATATATCGAAAAAATGGACGAAGATCGTTGTTGCCAGTTTGTGTTCCACGGGGCTGATTTCTTTTTTCGAGTTGGTTGGCTTTGTTCATTTCTTTTCTTTTTATTTTTTGTTAAATTTATGGCGATTCGAAGGATTTTGGTTATTTAGTATTTTATAGAAATTTGTTAACTTAGTGGAAGTTATTATGTTTTAATGTTTGGAAATGATGTGCAATCTTAACTCTCTCGTGAATTCTTCGAACGCCATTGGAAACGAAAGATCCATTTTTATTTATTCATTTTCTAAAATATAATTTTACAGCGTGAAACAGAGCGGAATATTATTTGTTTATACATATGAATATATTTATATTTGTGCAAAGTTAACTCGACAAATGATTATCTACGAAGCAATAGTTAATAATATCGAAAGTGCCCCAAGAGAAATAATAAAAAAAAAAAATAGCTGGGAACCACTGGCAACGTATGGCGGCCATATTGGGCCTCACGATAGCGTTACTCTTGGATAAGTGTAAAAATTCAGTCGGTTTTCCGACAAAATTGTTAAACAACAAAGAAGAGTAGAATTTCCTTCTCAACTTTGTGGCGTCAATTGGATTCCTTAAATATTCCCCGAATAGAGAATCGACAGAATTTTGCACACTTATAGAAAGTATCCAAGAAGACGGACATTGAAGACATCCGTTTCATTCGAAACTCGATATGTCTCGAAATAATTTACTCAAGGGACGTATGTATGTAGTTATGTGCGATATGTATACATAGACGACCCAATGTTTCTCGAGGCGTCTCGAGTTTTCGCAAAGCAGAAAACAAAAAACAAGGTGCAAAACATCACACATTGTGCACGGGAACGGTATGGTTATCTTTCGATATTTAAAGAAACGTAGAAATTTGACTTTCGAGCGAAATAGATTTTAAGTTGTTCTTGTTTCTTTCGCGGGGGGGAAAACGACAATTAATTTGGGCGAAATTAATTGAATGCAATACTGTGCACACATGTCGAATCAAGCCTGGAACGTGTTTGTTTCATTCGACAATCACTCTCGAATAATCAAGAACGCGATTCAGCAATAAACAATCCGTTCGCCCAAGGCGGATCAAACTGATGAAATTTTTATCCCGCGTTCTCCTTCGTGTAATTTCCAAAGCAAAACAAAAAGGATGATCGTCGAGTTAAACGAACAAGGAGAATCCAACAAAGAGGACGCCGAAGGATTTCCGTCAGCAGAACGTTAACTTCGAATGGATTTACTTCGCTGGGAATCCAACGAACGTTCGTTTTATTAGCGTTAACAGAAAGTGCGGAAAAGAGAAAGGAGAAAAAGCCGCGTCATTTAGTTTTCTTACACAGTATTGCAAAGGTTCTTTATTGAGAACGGAGCGCAGTAAAGTCTCGACGTAAGCGAAACTCCCAAATGGTTGGGACAAACGCTTCGCTTGCATCGGGACTTTATGGTAGTTTGTGTTTCGGCGTCAGGGACGGCGGAAAGGGAGGACAGTCGCATAGAAACAGCGGCGACACGAGGGAAGCAACAGTTCGAAACGACGACGACGACGACGACGATTTTCTCGGTTAATTAAGATTCGCGCGGATGCGAACGGCGATTAGTGATGCGTTAATTAAGTAGGATATAAGCTGGCAGGGAAACACAGTGTGCGTGATGTGCGCGCGTGAGAGGGAGAGAGAGAGACAGAGAAAACCACAAAAGCCATAGAGTTCAAAGCGAGTGCATTGTGTGTACATAGAAAAGAAGTGGGAACGAAGAAACGCGAAACGAGCCGTGAATATACACAGAGGGTAAACCGAACGATAACCTTTATAAATTAGCTTTGTACATTGTAAACACCCCCCCGCCCCCACACACCTTGTTTCTTTTCTTTCTTTCATTGTTGGCCGCGGACGAACGACGAGGGAGATCTGCGAACGTTTCGGCTGCGCTTAAATCTTCGATTTCTCGCTGCGATAAAATCTCGTTTCGAACAGGGAAAACTCAACGGGCAGAACGGTATAAGGTTTATCAAATTTTCAGGAAGATACATTACCTTGTCCGGGATGGTTCGATCGATTCTTTTTATTCCTTTCGTTCTCAAGACATTTCTCGGAACGTTCGATTTCGACGATACATCTTGTAGAGTTTAAGGGTACAATAAAGCGGAGAGGTGTTAAAATTGCTGGCAATTTCATGGATTTTAAAAACAGTCGTAAATATATTTTACTACCGCATGAAATATATCTCATCGAGAACGATAAAGGAAGTGGAACGTAAATGTTGGGGTGAGCAGAAAATAGAACAGGTCGACAGTTTGATTTTTGCAACTCAGTTCAGGGGAGTCGAGGTTTTATTGAGGGAATATTCGTCGTCGATGTTTTTCCATCTCGCGAGGCTCTGTGTTATGTATATAAATATACACGTGCATATATATATATATATATACATACGTACATATACATATATAAACATATACCTATATTTTTCTGGATAAAAATTGAATAATAACTGCAAAGACACGTATCCGACCTTGTGGACGCAATAAAAATTCACTATAATCGATTATGCATGGGCATCAGGGTGTAGATTAATATATTATATAAAGAAAGAGAGGGAGAGGGAGATGTTGTAAAGAGATGACTATTTTTTTTAGGGAAACACAGTGGAGGGACAGAAAACTAGAGCTTTGACGTTAAGCGAATTGGACATTTTTTAATTTTTGTTTCGGGGATAATTTCATTTCATTTAACATATTTATGGAATACACTGTTCTGCCTGTGGGGTAATATAATTGTTGTAGAAAATGAATATAAATACATATAATTGGAAGTCAGCGTTTAATAAGACGCCACATTCAAGTGATGGATCCTCCTTTTAATAAACGTACGAGTTTCTTCAATTTTTGTTTGTTTGTACGTAAATTCAATGGTTCACAAGTTTGTCTCATTTTCTTAATGAAAAGTGAAATATGAGGGAAGGAGAAACGTTCACGGATATACTTCTCCTGGGCAATCGTTTCGTCGGAAATAGAACACGAGATCACCCGCTGCATGTACATATAGACCGGAAGATCGCTGGTAGCCATATTGTTATTCGCGATTAATTGGATGACTTGGTCGAACCGACTGATAATTCTTTCTCTTCTTGACTTTCTCTCACTGAACACGCAGTGTCGAAAATTAGCATGCGAATATTGCCCTGCGTCTTGTAAATTAATTTATTCCCCCTTCCAAATTAATTTTAATCAAATAAATAAATATATATATATATTATTATATTATATTATATATAGAGATGTATTCGAATGAAATTCGAATATCGGAGAGATTAGTTTTAATTTATTTCCTCATGTAAATTGCACATTGTATTTTTAATTGTTAATTGTTTTCTATTAACATTATTCTAATTACGTATGAATTTGATTCGCTAAGTTGAACGGGGCGTCGTTGTTGTTAACACGCGTCGTCAGTGGATAACCTTTTAATTAAATTATAAAGTATGTACAGACTTTTAATTAATTTTCGTACGACTGTAAACCTGTAAAACTGAAATCATAGCTCTGTCGAGAAGTGAGAGGAAGAGAAAGAAAGACAACCCTCTGTCTGTTGTATATTATTTTTATTTCCACCTTTTTTACACGAAACAAAGCGAGATCGGTATTGACCGTGCTATGTATGGATGATATGTTCCAATATAGAATAAATCTTTCAACAAATAATACGGGCATCATTGTTTCTTCTGCATCGTAACTTAGATTACCGCTTAAGCTGCGCTCCAAAAGAATGGAGATACCGCAAGAAAGTAACGCAGTTCTCTTATCCTCTGTTGGAAAAGTAGCGCGAAGCATCTTCCTGTCCTCTTTCATTCCCCGTCTGTAATGGCCGTCGGCGAGCAAGGCTATATCTATCCTTGTTCGAAACTCCGCTCTCCTTGTCAGCAGTGCCATCCTTGTTCGAAACTCCGCTCTCCTTGTCAGCAGTGCTATCCTTGTTCGAAACTCCGCTCTCCTTGTCAGCAGTGCTATCCTTGTTCGAAACTCCGCTCTCCTTGTCAGCAATGCTATCCTTGTTCGAAACTCCGCTCTCCTTGTCAGCAGTGCTATCCTTGTTCGAAACTCCGCTCTCCTTGTCAGCAGTGCTATCCTTGTTCGAAACTCCGCTCTCCTTGTCAGCAGTGCTATCCTTGTTCGAAACTCCGCTCTCCTTGTCAGCAGTGCCATCCTTGTTCGAAACTCCGCTCTCCTTGTCAGCAGTGCCATCCTTGTTCGAAACTCGGCTCTCCTTGTCAGCAGTGCTATCCTTGTTCGAAACTCCGCTCTCCTTGTCAGCAGTGCTATCCTTGTTCGAAACTCCGCTCTCCTTGTCAGCAGTGCTATCCTTGTTCGAAACTCCGCTCTCCTTGTCAGCAGTGCTATCCTTGTTCGAAACTCGGCTCTCCTCGTCAGCAGTGCTATCCTTGTTCGAAACTCCGCTCTCCTCGTCAGCAGTGCTATCCTTGTTCGAAACTCGGCTCTCCTTGTCAGCAGTGCTATCCTTGTTCGAAACTCGGCTCTCTTTGTCAGCAGTGCTATCCTTGTTCGAAACTCCGCTCTCCTTGTCAGCAGTGCTATCCTTGTTCGAAACTCGGCTCTCCTTGTCAGCAGTGCTATCCTTGTTCGAAACTCGGCTCTCTTTGTCAGCAGTGCTATCCTTGTTCGAAACTCCGCTCTCCTTGTCAGCAGTGCTATCCTTGTTCGAAACTCGGCTCTCCTCGTCAGCAGTGCTATCCTTGTTCGAAACTCCACTCTCCTTGTCTGCAATGGTCGTCAGTGGGTGGAGCTTAGCGGCGCCGCTATATCTGTCCTTGTTCGAAACCCCGCTCTCCTTGTCAGCAGCGTTATACCTATCGTTGTTCGAAACTCCACGCTCTTTGTCTAATGTGTCCACCGGCAGCCCCGTCACACACGGTGCCCCTCAACGAATCCTTTTCCTAACGTAATAAATGTGTCTCAAAACAGGTCGCAATTTATTCTCTTGTTTCTCCCAATATCTATTCCACTTTTAAGTGCTTCGAGATCTTACCTACGCTATTAATCGTAGACGCTTTCCCGTTCCCCGTTTACTTTGGCACTGTGGTACTGTTGCTGTTCTAATATATCTAAACCTTTTGTTATATCTTTCTCCCTTTATTTTTCTGTTCTGCTCCTGCTGTTGTATTCCATAGTATCTAAATACTTTTAAAACACCCCGTCATAATTTTTCTCTCCCCTGTTACGTATACTTACTAATATATTTTTTGTGTGTGCAGGTTTCCTGGGCATAGAAATGGGCATTGGCCGGCACTTCTCATTGTGAATAAGGTCAAGAAAGATCAAGCTCAAGAAAGAAGATAGAAGAAATTGTGCCACATACTTTAGTTATCCTTTAGTTATAGTGAATTGGTTTATAAAAATAGTTTGTAACTATTATTAGCGCATAAGATTAGTTTAGAGCAATTGTGTAATGAATTGTTATTTATATCCATCATGTATTTTATTTTATATTAAGTTCATTCGGTAGGTCTTATATAATAGTATATCTTAATAGTACTTGTATTCCTATTACAAGTTCTACTAAGTGTAGTAAATGGAAAATAAGTTGCACAATTGCTCTAATTTATTTTTATGAAGCTCTCCTACATATGAAACTATGTAAATTTTTAGTATAGGTTGAATTTTTTTATTTTAAGTTTGATTTAAGTATTTTAAGCTTGCAAATTCGAATTACAACACTTTTGTAACTTGTATCTTCATTAATTAGTTTAAATAAATCTCCAATGAAAAGAATTCTACTGCTCTCTTTATTTTCACGCCTTAAAAATCCTCGAAAAAACCTAATTCCAATTCCTTAAACAAGTGCTACCGCGGAGGAACTTTAAATGCAAAATTCTGAAGCGGGACACTTGTAAAAATAGCCCTGATCATTATTAAAATTAGCGCTAAGAATTTCCTTGAAGTTGGGGTAATTTTGCTGGAATTGATACAAAGTCTTGCCAGAAATCTCGAAATTTAAGCGCTCTGAAATTCCTGGAACGTGA
Source organism: Nomada lathburiana (assembly GCA_963667235.1). Classification (NCBI taxonomy): domain Eukaryota; kingdom Metazoa; phylum Arthropoda; class Insecta; order Hymenoptera; family Apidae; genus Nomada; species Nomada lathburiana. The sequence goes on along the minus strand of OY763899.1, from coordinate 19,311,360 downwards.
CGTCATTTCCAAGAAGTGCTGCGATCGAATACCTCCTCGCATATCATGTTCTCCTGATACAAATCCACGATTTTCGGCAGAAATTTTCGTCAGAAAACTCAGAAATTTTGCGCTTGGAAATTCCTGGAATCTGACGTCATTTCCAAGAATTTCTGAGGTCGGATACCTCCTCGCATATCATATTCTCCTGATACAAATCCACGATTTTCGGCAGAAATTTTCGTCAGAAACTCAGAAATTTTGCGCTCGGAAATTCCTGGAACGTGACGTCATTTCCAAGAATTTCTGAGGTCGGATACCTCCTCGCATATCATATTCTCCTGATACAAATCCACGATTTTCGGCAGAAATTTTCGTCAGAAACTCAGAAATTTTGCGCTCGGAAATTCCTGGAATGTGACGTCATTTCCAAGAATTTCTGAGGTCGGATACCTCCTCGCATATCATATTCTCCTGATACAAATCCGCGATTTTCAGCGAGATATTTTTGCCAGAAACTCAGAAATTTTGCGCTCGGAAATTCCTGGAACGTGACGTCATTTCCAAGAATTTCTGAGGTCGGATACCTCCTCGCATATCATATTCTCCTGATACAAATCCACGAATTTTCAGCAGATATTTTTGCCAGAATCTCAGAAATTTTGCGCTCGGAAATTCCTGGAACGTGACGTCATTTCCAAGAATTGCCGCGATCGAATACCTCCTTGCACATCATGTTCTCCTGATACAAATCCGCGATTTTCAGCGAGATATTTTTGCCAGAAACTCAGAAATTTTGCGCTCGGAAATTCCTGGAACGTGACGTCATTTCCGAGAATTGACGCGACCGAATACCTCCTTGCACATCATGTTCTCCTGATACAAATCCACGAATTTTCAGCAGATATTTTTGCCAGAAACTCAGAAATTTTAGTGCGACTGTTTTATTTTGACGAGACGTTGATTCGGTTGTATGTTTAAATGTATTTATTAAAAGGGTTAGGTTTGTAATAAATAAAAAGCCAGTATAATCTTTTCTCACGATTTATTTCAATTAATTAATAATAACGCAAATTACAAAACTTTTGGAATTTAAACTTGCAATCTAATACTTAATAAACTATTTCATAAAAATTAAGTTACAATACATCTTATAATTAAATCTGATACAAATTTATAATTAACATTTATGTAATATAAAAGATTCAACAAATATAGGTATAAGTATTACATAAATGTTGTGATTTAAACTTCAACATCTAATACTTATAAACTATCTTTGCAAATCAATTTACAATTCACCTTACAACTAAACCTTATGTTAAGATTTAAATAGTTTATAAGTACAAAGCTTGTAGCTTGTATGTTTAAATTACAACGATTTTGCTACTTGTTTATGCGCATTATTTATTATATATTATATTTCATATATATATATATATCAATCCTATATTAAAATTTAGAAAGATCTTCTAAATGAAATAAGGACAAATTAAAATATATAATAAATATGCACATAGACTGATCGCACCATTGTTGCAAGTTAAAGTTGCTGAAGCTTATAAACTATTTGAAAAAATCAATTTACAATGCACTTTACAAATAAAGCTTATTTAGAACTATGAATAGTTTACAAGTTGCGGCCTGTTAAATTCATATCGCAGCAATTGTGCAACATGTGCATACCTGTTGTTTATTATATATTTTATTTGATATTAAAACCAATTGCACAATTCTTGTAATTCAAGCTTGCAAGCTGATACTTCTAAACTGTTTTCATAAACTATTTATATAAAATTATTAACTATTTTATATAAAAATATCAACGATCTTGTTCAATGCTATTCCAAATATTCAATTAATTCGAATTCTTGTACTTACACCCCGCCCCATTTCAAGCTCTAACAATATCGTACTCCAAAACGATTAGAGAATGCAAATATTATAAGACAAACTGATAATAACAATAATAATAATAGCAACAATAATAATAAATAAGAGGAGAAGAATCGAACTTTCGAAACTTTGTTGAAATTTCATCGACGTTCTATGTATTCACCAAACGTTGCATTTCCGTGTCGGATTCATTGGCGAGCCAGAGGGACAGTTGTAGGCCCTGGCGAAGTCCTCGCTATTGGACAGGGGGCCCAGAACACGTATGGGGCCGGGCGAGTGTACGCTGCTTCGTATTTTCGTCAGCGCGTCCTCCGGTCTCATGGAGCCGCACCATATCTGCGCGTAGTTCAAGAAGAACAGCTGATCGTGCGTGAGATTCACACCTGGAAGCAACGGTTCCTCGCCGTGCACCGAGACCCACTTCTTGTATGCCTGATTCGTTTCGAGCGAAACGTGGAAAGAGGAGCAAACAATTATCGCTGAATCATTTAATCTGAACGGGTTTCTTATATATTAAGTAGTACAGGTCAATAATGCACGTGTACGGCCGAACGGTACGGTCAGACGTACCTATTCAAGTAGTATAGGTCAATAGTATTCCCGAAACGGTCGAGCATGCACTTATTCTATGCAGTACAAATAAACGACGTGGTTGGATATACTTTTTAAGGCGTACAGTTCAGCCGTACATTTATCTCAAAGGAGTGCGAGTCAACGGAATGGTCAGGCAGGGTGCTTCAAGTAGCACGGGTCAATGGTATTCGCGACACGGTCGAACACGCATTTTTTGTAAGTAATACAAGCCAATACGGCAGTGTTGGAAATATTTTTGTACGCGGTACAGCACGGTCTGACCATTTAATTGAGTGATGCAAGTCAACGGTTCGGTCGGATATCGTTTTTAAGCGGTGCAAGTGAACGTTACGATTGCGCGCGAGGACTAATTTCAGGGAAAACGTAACGAATCTATGCAATTGTCGCGCGTGTATTAATGAGTACAGTATGCAGGAGAATGAAAAAGAACCACTCACACGAAAAGATTGCTTGAGTCCTCCATTGTCAGCGATGTTCTCCCCCTGTGTCATTCTACCGTTGATGTACAAATTGACCTCCTGCAACTTGTATCTGGAGTATTGGTCCACGATGCACTGGGCCCTGTCCCTGAAGGCGCCCACGGTGGAGTTGTTCCACCATTGCATCATGTTGCCATCCTTGTCGAATTGGCGTCCCTTGTCGTCGAAACCGTGCGTTATCTCGTGGCCAATCACCACGCCGATTCCGCCGTAATTCAACGATTTTGGAAAGTGTTGGGAATAGAACAACGGCTGCAGTATTCCAGCTGGGAAGACTGGAAATGACAAGCGAGTATTGCTACAAAATTTCTGCCCGGAAAGATATCATTTGTTGCATCTACCATCGAGTTCTTTTTCCATCGAGACGATGTTGTATAGAATATTTGATACAAGTTCGTTGAAATTATACGTTTAATTATAAATATATTCATTTATTTACCGATGTCGTTCTTATTGGGATTGTAGAATGCGTTAACGACAGCTGGCTCTGTGGACCATTTGTCCTTATCCACCGGTTTCCGTAGTTTCTGTAGATTGTGATAAGCGTCGTACTTCTGCACGGCAAGCACGTTCTCAAGGAAATGATTCTCTGTAACGTTCAACTGGAACAAAGAGGAGAAAGTGGTTCAGGGGGGGGGCCGAAGTTGTACAATTTGTAATTTATATTATATTTTAGCAATTCCGACAATATGTGCGGAAACTATTCGATTGATGAATAAACAACGATGTACCATCACGTATTCCTTGGAAAGCTCCACAGGATCCTTGAGGAACTCCGGGTATCCTATTCTCTCGTTCATGGAGTCGGCTTTGCTCTTGGCCACAGCTCTGGTTTCGTCGTCCATCCAGTGGTTCTCGGCCAGCAGCTCATTGAACGCCTCTCGTATGGTGCGTATCATTTCTAGCGCCGTCTCCTGGAAGCCAAATCACCCTGAAGGATTATCAGACGACCTCGAGATAGTATGAGTGAGTAGTAGCGGTAACAAAAATTCCACTGGACGAATCGAATTCCGTTCCAAAAGTTAATTTATCGACTTGTCAAATAAACTGAAAAATCACCTTGCTCTCGTGATTGAAATTCTCACGGATGAACAGAGCACCCACGGCCATGCCGAGCTTTTTGTTCGTCCATTCCACGCACTGGGACCATCTGTTCCTCTCGCTCAATATCCCCAGAAGAATTTTCCGAAATTCCACTCGCTTCTGTTGATACTCGTCTATCATGTGCGGCATTATCGACATGACCAGTCTCCACAATATATAGTTGTGCAAGGTTCTGCATGAGTGGTCCGAAACATAAAGAAAGAATAATAATAATAATATTTCCATAACGAATTGACAACAGTCTGCCTTCAGGTTAGAGAGAAATTTTATAATTCAGAAAAAGATATCGTCCGATTTTATTAGAGAATAATTTTCGGAGATAGAGAAAGTTATATCAAGATAGAAAATAGTGTGCGAGGTAATTATTATAAGAAAATTATCAGAAATAATAATAATTATAATAATATAATAAATATTATTATAATAATTTGTCTGACAATTGATTTACTGTACCTGCGGTCCGTTCTCTGCACGATGCGTCCCATTTGAACGAAATACGGCATAGCGTAAGCCACTATTGGCTCCTCTTCCGTAATAGGGGCGCTGATGAACTCTTGAAGATAAGCGCGCCAATTCAGCTGTGGAATTTCACGCTGCAACTCCCGCAATGTCAACTTCCGGTAAATAGCGGAGGTGTCGTGCCGGTCGGCCTCCGGCAGGGATGCCTGAAATACGACGAATGTTAGAATAAAGAAAGAAAGACTAAACCGGCAATGAATACCTAATCGATTTAATTTTATAAGCATACAAGTATTCTCCAAATATTTGGAACGAACAAGTTTATCTCAATGGGCATTACATTAGCCAGCTGTTTCTCCAATAGGATCACGCGATTGAATTCCTCGACAGCCACCTGTGGATTTGCACCCAGCAACACAGCAACGTTCGTCATGTAACGATGGTACGCCTTCAATTGGGCCTCGCTGCTTTTCTTCAAGTAATAATCCCTGCTTGGTAGCGCCAGTTGCATTTGATCCAGCTGTGGAAAATAATCGCTCGATAATTCGCACCGAACTAGCCACGTCCGCCAACCGTTGAAAAACATCTATCTCTTTAATTAAAAGTCCAAATAAATAAATAAGCGAAGCAAAGATAAAAATTATGCCATGCAGCAGGACTTCATTCAATTCGATAATCAAAAATTCCCAATCAAATAATTTGTCCTAGGTGTACGATATTATATATATTTTTTAATCAAATTCAATTAAAAAATTGTTGCAATTATGGAGAAAATTTAGTATGGATTGTTGGTTTTATACAGTGCTCTAGACTCTAGAATATACAAGAAATATCCGATTGTTACACTGTGCAGTCGTCGACCAAGGGGCCTTACTTTGCCGGCGCACCTGCAGGATGTTGGCTGAGGAGTTCTTGTCATCTGGACCGACCCATTGTTCCAACAGAACACCTTCGTTGTATTCGCCGCGGAGTCGTCCTAGTAGAACCTCGACAGGGTACGGCGGTGGCTTCCAGGAGGCACCGACCACGGCTGGCCAACCACCGAGAAACTCCAGTGTCCTCTTCAGGGGGTTGTCGCCGATTTCTCTGATACCAGCTGAAAGAACAATTATTTCCAACGTGTTCCAACATTATCGTAACATCGATCAAATTGTATCCACGTTCGATTCAATAAATTTGTTAATTCGTTAATTTCACGGCTGCACTGATTATTCGGGAGAACTAATGATACATTCATTAATTTTCGTAGATACATATGAATTCAATTTATATTTTCTTGCAAAGATAGGTAACATTTAATTGGTTAATTATTCAGCTCTTCGCATTTTAATTCCCGAACGATTACGAATTTTGAATAAATGGATCAGGCAAGAAGATCAAGCTGGGGCACGCGATCGAGAAGAATTTTTCGTTGTACCCACGGATGTCCATGCACGATTTGTAGAACATCTTCGCCTTCAAGGTGGCATTACTGTCGTCCCCGTTCGGTGGCTCCTCCAACACACGTTTGAGGATAACTTGCAGCTGGTCCGCCAGCACCTCGAACGTGCTGATCGAGCTTCGATCCTCTGGGATAACGTGCAATCGATTCCACGTGCCGCACGCGTATTGGAAAAAATTCGTACACGGAGCGGCTGTTCGATCCATGGCTGACAGTAGACTGGCGGCTGAAATGAATTTCCAATCGTGGGAGAAAGTCTCAAGGATAATCGTGACACGTAAGTGTTGAAAGGGTCGACACTGTTGCGCTTCCGTGTAAACGTGACTAGAAATGGATGCAGCTGACAACAATGTGACTATAAATGACTATACCGTGACTATAAGGCGACTATACCGTGACTATAAGGCGACTATACCATGACTATAATGCGACTATACCGTGACTATAAGGTGACTATACCGTGACTATAAGGCGACTATACCGTTACTGTAAGTGACTGTGGCCAACTGTACCGTGATTATAAATGTTCATAGAGGACTGTACTGTAACTGTAAGTAATTATAAGTGACTATATCGCGGAATATCAATCGAAATACCTGGACTGACAACGATACTATTTTTCGAGACTCGAATTTCATGTCAAAATGAACGTCGCGTGTGTCAGCGATGGAACGGGGAACGATCGAACCGTTTGAAGGCCCCCGTGTACGTAAGATAATACGACAAACGCGATGATATTAAATTCCGAAGTTGATATCGACTTCGGTAGCTCTGTGCGGGGACGTAAAATTGCGCTGTCACGGGCGGGAAATTGAATTTCAGCTACTGCAACGTTTAGCGAACGAGACGACGGAGCTAATAAGGAGAAAATATTAGAGGGAAATGGAAGAAGAGGGGTGGTGTGGCGACACTGTGTACGAAACCTATCATTACGAATTTTTATTCAGCATCGCAAACATTGTAATATTCGACAGTTATTCATTAAAGGATCTCTTCTGATTTAATGAATTTTGCCCTTTTATTTTCTCCTTTAATCGGTGGCCAATGGCGACGCGTTTGAAAACATTAAAAGGATAATTCGAGTAATTGCTTCGTCGGCTATTACAGTTGGAGCGTGGTTTAATTGCACTCGATCACTTTACAGCGGGGTTAATATCCCCATTGCTTAATCGAGCGAGGTTGCTTTAACGAGGCTAGCCGTGACCTCAAGATTAATTGCACCTTCGATAAACTATCTTTCACGGGTAATCGTGTCGCCTCGAGGGTGCAATCTGATCACTACGACGAAGAAATATCCTTTAAAAATATCCTTTTCGTTCCGCCTTTCTTCAATTTCGTTCTAGTAAAATTACGCGGGACTGTCGTATTCCAGCCATTTTAAATTCAGGTCGAGAAACCATTTTTTTCCCTCTCTATATTCTCTCCTAAACTTCCGTGGGGGCCACTTCGTTTCTCGACTTGGGCCGAAGAGGCAGGCCAATCGTTGAAAAATGAATAATTCATTTCTACCACTACTGTTGCTCCGCGCTGTTTTTTCCTCCTCAAATTTCAACCCGCTCTATAACGAAATAAAAAATCACCCCCAGTTCCGACGAGTGGTAAAAGAACAATTCGCCCGTCAGCGAAATGTAGCACGAAGGGAACAATGGAATTATTCGAAACGAACGGGAGCACCGGACCAATAAATAAACCGAAAATCCCCCGATGGCTGCGGATAAATAAATAATCGGGGAATGGGCGCGGGCGTTTCAGGATTGGCCGCGTTTCCAGCGCAATTAAACCGCACAATGCGGGATCGTCAGCAGGTCGGACGGCGAATCTGGCGAGAAATGAAAATCGAATTGCCAGCCAGCCACGGCCACCGCGGCAATTCCACGGGGAACAGATAACTCGATTTGATGGCGCGTGCGGGGAACCCCCCCCCCCCCCCCCGTTCGTTGCGGGACAACGCAATTCCAGCCGGCCACCAATCAGTTCGCCGCTGGTCTGATTTCATTTGGGTCGCGATAGGATATTGGCAGCCTGTATTATTTCCACGCTTTGCATCCCGATCAGCGGATCTTTTAACGCGTTCGCGGCGATCCTCTGGCCGCTTCGGGAATTGTTATGGCACACCTCGACAGCGGACAGTGCAACTTGTTTGAAATTTTTATATTACCTGTTCTGACGCACTCCTCTGTCATACAAACGTTCGGACCTGCAACAGAGAAATAAAGTATCCGACAATGCTGTGCGTGGCAATACCCTTTTTTTTCCGGTGTAGTTAATTCTATCGGGGGTCTGTTATACAGTGCGGCAATAAAAGGGGCCGTAATTCTCTGGGACAATAAAGCGAGCCCACGAAACAGCATCCTGAGACAATGAAAAGCAATTTTCCGCTACAATAAATATAGCTTTATTGTTTCTCCTCGTAACACCCGTTGCAGAAATAAAAGGCTACAGACTTCGTTCCTATTTTTGTCCGCGCACAAGGTGTTCTGCCAACCTGCTCTTGCCACGTCCAATCAACGGGAACAAATAAGTCATTATCAAAGATACAATATGATTCGTGCAGTGACGGACGTTCGTTAAACATTCGCATGAATTCAACAAACAACATTCGAATAGAAATACCGCGACCAACTGTTTCGTCTTTTATTCCAGCAACATCTGAATGTCCCCAAAGCGTTCGAAAGATTAATGCAATTAAAAAGAAATATTAGAAATCAACTAGAAATCAAACTGAAACAATTGTCCCAAGATTAATTCCGCGCGCGGTGTTGAAAATATCGTGAACGCCAAGTGGTTGCAACGATCTATTTAAAAATGGAAATCACGTTTACGCGAGACAAACTCGATTCCCTTTGAAATCAAAAGTGGAGCGATCAATTCAGCCGGCGGCTAGAAGGTAACAAGCAGCCTTTTCGAGTGAAACTTGATAGCCTCGGCTCGATTCAATTCGATTTGGCTGATCGATGCACCGTTCCATTTACATTCGCCAATTTTTCCCGCCGCCTTGTTTCCAACCTAACGCCACTGCAATCGGTATCGCCGTGGCGAATATTGTCGAGCATCTGCCAGAGAAACTGAAGTCTCGAAGAAGGGAGGAAAGGAGCAGAAAATTCCCTAGGCACAGCGATTCCTTAATTAATCGAAAAAATTAGTCCGAGGAACGTTTCCTCGAATATCGTTTCTGATTAACAAACTTTTACAATCAAGGCGAAGAATTGCTTCTCCTCGGCGGGATTAAGGTGAAAACAGTTTTTTCGAGTAATCTCACGCGAGCATCCTTTTAACAGCTCCCCGTAAAGTTTTAATTAAACTCCGCCGGAAGGGATTCCCCCCCGGCACTTCGGAAAGGCGGGCAAAACTTCTCGACGAGTGTTCCCGGCATTTCGTGCCGTTCCAGTTTTTTCTTCTCTTTAAAGAGAACTTTTCAAAGTGTCCCCCTCGAGCGCCGTAACACGATTAAGGAGGTTAGATCGCGCGGAAATCTCGTTCACGCCCGGCAATCCCGACTCGCTTAAACCCCTATCAATTTTCCCCCTCGATTATCCCCGACAATGCACCAGCCTACTCTGTGTTCGAATCTGCCGCAATAGTTTCATTCTACTCTGCGTTTCCTTTGTATCCAGCCACAAACTATGTAATCCGCATCCCGCATCAATCGCGCTGTCCGCGTTATACAATCGTCCCACGATTCCTTTCGTCGCGTCATCTGCAGCGACACTGGCGCCTCCTGGGCCCACATCTATCGCCAGTAGTCTCGGACCATTCTGTACTCCTGTCTATCCAATCCCAACTAAACTTTACAGCAATCTTCCTATCTACGAAATTCAATGGGCCAAAGATGACCGGTCCTCGCCGGTCAGGGCTGCGCCAGCGCTAAAACTCCGCTCGGACCGAGGATGACACGGCGCAGGCCGTTTAATTAACCGATTTCGTCCGACCTAAGCGTGCGATTCAACTTACGGGGCTCCTGGACGCATTCGCGGCTCGTGTTCAACGCCAACAGCAGCAGAATGAAGAGGCAGGTGGCGAGGAGGGTGACGGCGAGAACGCCGAGCAACTGTTGCCTGTTGGCTGGCTCTCTTCGTCTGCGTGTGATCGACGTTGCCCGGGCGATGCCGTCTAGTGGCCTGCGACTGTTTCCAGGATGCTGGAGTACCGTGGTCGTGGTGTTCCCGCGGGGGCCATAAGTCACCTGACGCGGGCAGAAAGTTTCGGGTGTCTTTGTTGGATAGGGTTACGAGAAATTGCCTTCGGATTTTTTCTTTTTCCACTCGAATATAGATGGAATTACCTTTGGGGAATTGTTTTCCAGATAATAGTTTGCAATAATATTTTCCTAAATTCTATTGGGCTTTATTTAATTATTTTTATCGCGGGATCGGTGTCAATCGGAGTGCTCGAGTTTGGTCAAGAGATGTCTGATTTTAAATTGAATGTGAATAGGTGGGATTAATGATTAATTTAATTGGAGACTGCGAAATAAGCACCCGTTGAAAAATGTTATCGTAATGTTCCCTTTCCCACGCGTCGAACTCTTTAACAAACGAATGATAATTGAAAGAAGCCTCGACAATATCGTCGCACAAAACGCCTCCCCTATTAACGCACTTATTATCAATTTATTATTCCATTCAAGTTATATCGACGACCATAATGCCGTTTGTGTAGTCGTCTCTCGTTGCTGGCTGCTCTCCAAACCCAGTGCAACCTCGACTATATGGATCGATTAAATAGAGTAAATTTTTTTTATTACAAAGCGTTTTATTTAAACATTATTCCACCAAGTATCCATCGAGCACTGCTTAACAGATTATCGAGACAGAAACGGAAATTAACGTAAAGTGAAGTTTTATCCTTTCTATTTAACATTGGGAAATATTTTTAATAAAACTACAATTCATCCCCTTTGGCAATTATGTATTACAAGAAAATTATTTAAGCGCTCAGGATAAAAATATTCCAGTACGGATCCACGATAAATCCAGCCTCAAAGTAGGAAAAATTAATTCTCAACCACTAATCCTAGCAATGCTTCGACCCTTGAATCCCCAACAGTCTCCCAATTAAAAAGTACCAATGTTACACCACCTCCTTGCCCGGCAATTTTTGATCAACCCCCGACATTCAAACGAACAATCCCCGCCTAAAATGACAGACCAATTTCTCACCTGAAGAGGACTGGTCACAGGTGGCTCCTGACCGGAACCAGATATTTCATTCTGCTCACCGATCACGCTCGCCCTTAGGTATCCGTTGTTCCCTTCGGCCTTCATCCTCCCTCAACCCTTAAACAGCACGGATCCCTTGATCGACTGGAGCAGCTGGAACACCTGGCTCGTGTTTCAAGTGTGGAACTGTGTCAACGACCGTTGTAACGTTGATATCATGGCTGCTCACGATCCAGCACAGCCAATCGACCATCGATCGATACACCGCTGGCACGAAACAAACCCCCGTACTTCTCTCCCTTCGATCCCCGCCCCCCCACCCCGTCGATGATCACGGTACAGACGTGGAAGAATGTCGCGGGGAACGTCACTTTACGAAACGACACCTCCGCTCGCGCTTCGACGATCGTTCATCACGATTGTTACTTATTGGACGACGGTGTCGGCGACGAGTCCGGCCACGGGTAGCCAGGTCGATTTTATCGTCAGAAACGACGTGCTGGCTCGAGGGTAATCGGACCGCTTCTTCTGTACCGAGAGGATCTGTGACCGCCGTGCTACTGACGAGTAACACCGACACCTAGCACTCTCGCACCACCTCTGTTGTCCCTAGACTCTGTGTCTCCCTCTCTCTCTCGTCCCCTCTCCGCGCGACTCGCCCTCTTGCTAGCCGTCAACCCCCGATTCTGTTTACAACGCGAGGCGGTCGGCCGGGGTAGGGGCTCCGGATGAAACGTCGCCTTTCCTGCGTATTTCACACGACGTTGCGTTTGAACGTTTTGGGGAACGATTGATTCATTTCCAGGAAATACCGGGGACCTTCGTGGAACCAGAGATTTCTCTGGCAAAGGGATTACTTTGTCCTGATATGCAATTAATATAGACGGCAGCGAATAGTTTGTCAATTTTATAATTAAAATAAAGGAAGAAAGGTTGAGTTTCTAGGGGGACTGGAAAATTTCCTGGGAGTGTTAAGTATTATTACTATTATTATTATTCTATAATAATTATACTTTCAGCAACGATTTGTCCAAATATAATCGATATTTATACAGCGATCGTGTGTATTTGAAATGCTGTTGGAAACGGTTCCAAGCATTGCTGGTTGAAAGATGTTCGGTTTAATAAAAAATAAATATCAGCCACGTGGTATTTAAGGGGATGAAACGGCGGTAATGTTTTAATGAATATTCCGCCGGCATAAGGAACATTGATATCAATGTTCGCCCAGGTATCCGTAGACGTTTTACCTGGGGTGATACGGTTCGTTGGTCAGAGGGGTGCGTACATCGACATCTTCGCCCGGTTGCCCCACAAATTCACCCTCCTCGACGTTCCATCCCCCTTTCCTGCCCATTTCTCTGGTCATTTTCTGCTCGGAAGTGCTCTCCAGTTTCTACAGCAAACGACAATTGCCCGTTGTAACAGCGCGTCGACAACAAACGTGAATAATTTGTTGATCGACATCGCACCATTGTTAAAATCGTTTCATCGAATTAATTTTTGCCCACTGAATAATTAATTGAGAATTAATTAGTTGATCAAGGTGCAAGTATGTGACACAAAGACGAACTGGTCTGTCTACGAGAGTAATTGTAAATGGATTTCCAATTCAATTTAATTCTCGATTCGACGATTCGCGATTGATACGAATGTATTTTTCAGCCCAGATTGGATCCAATTGCACCGACGAATTTATATTTATCGTCCGTTGCACGACGTTCCTTTTCCGTACGTTCGCGGCACAGATGTCCGGCGTTAATGTTTAAACAAATAGTCTCGAGCTTGCGGCAAAATGAAAATTCCCTCCGTGCAGCCTCAGCATCGATCGGTGTCTCCGTTTTTCTATTAATACCTCTAGTCCGTATCAATTCATGTAATACGAGGTGTGGTTATTTTAGCAGCCCATATAAGATTCCATTAAGTTCCGGAACGTACACTTCGATGCACCGTGGTGCTTCGCATTAATTTCTAACTCCGCTTTCCATTTCGTTGTCTCGTTCGAGACGGACAGAAAATTTATTTTCCATTCCACCCGGCAGATTTTCCTTTTCCATTGATCACGGCCCGGATCGCATCGTCCCCGTATTCAAAATCAATTTGTTACAAACTATTGTATACGATTCCGAAATTCGATTTATCATTGTGGAATTTTTTTATCGCACCAAGGTAATGAAATTTTAGAAGATCGTCGAACTGTTAAACCCTCTCGACCCTGCGAGCCGCGCACAGTCTTTTATCACATCGCAAGCAACGTTAATAGATCCCATAAAATTCGCGTTAACAATGATAATATTGCCGCGGTGAATAATACGAAAATTCGAGAAGGTGGTTTCCTCTCGATTGAATATTTAATTAAATATATTGCATAAAGTTCAATTGGTTAATTGCAAAGTTGTTACTGCGACGCGTGGGTTTGTAATTTTATTTTAGACAGCAGGGGCGGAAAATAATAATAATCTACTTTATAATAAAATATGATTCAAAATTCGATAAATTATGAATGATCGACCGTGCGTAATTGCAGACGGTTAACTGTTTAAGGGATTGTCACTGACAATATTTCGCACCCCTCCGCTGTCAAACACTTGATCCAAGAGCGTTCGAAAGTTCCACCGCTGCGATATACATGTCGCATCGCCACCCTTCCCGGGCTACCCCCCTAATTGTTTACACGATATCACGAATGCAACAAGCGGCGCCGCGTATTCGACGCGTTATTCAAACAACCACCACCAACTTCAACGAGCCACGCGACGATAAAGTAATTTACACAACCATTTCTGACAAAAGAAAAACCACCCCCAAACTAAGTAAGACCAACAGAGTACATACTCCCCGCGCGAGTAATTCTTTAAATCCGTCTGGATCTCACCGAGAACAATATTAGAATCGTCGAAACGTTTTCACGCGATGCACAATTGAGATTGTTTAACAATTATCGTCGCGGCGAAACGTACGATTTAACGAAAAATCGTGAAACATTGTCGATTGACTTTGACGAAATTTAATATATATATATTCGTGCGGGATTCGTTTCGGTCAAAAGGTGGATTTTTCACTGGTCGAGAATCGTTTCTCAAGGGGGAAAAAACGGGAAAAAGAACGCGTGCACAGTGGACGGTCAATGGTGGACTGGCGATGTTTCGACGCGACTGCGCCCCTCGCGCGAATACCGGCCAACAGAATACTTTTTCTACTTTCCTATCCACGTTTTTTCTTCGCTATAAAAATTGGAAACACGTACGACCGGTATACAATAGCACTATCGATCGTCGCGATAAATAAATAAAAATGAAATAACGATGCAGAAATGTCCAGGTATTGTTGCACGAAAGATTGGAACGATTTCGTCGTGCACACGATGGAATGCAGTTGCAACGATAACGTCGAGACGTTCCTGAGACGGTGCAACGAAATTTGCAACCTGTTTTTGAATTATTGAACAGGTGTGACGCAACGACGGTACGCGCCGCGAATTCATTGCGATACGCAGAAGGCGATCGCCTGAGGATATTAAAATGCACGGGAGCGATACCTGTACACGACCGATGTGGGTGACACAATAATGACAATTACCAACTTCGTAATTAGCGTTGTTATTATTCAGGGCCCATGCGCTGGGGGTCTGCTGGTCGAAAATGTAATTAAAATGAACATTTGTTGGACGAGAATTAGTTCGCGGCGTCAGAATTAACTGGCATGGAAAATAAAAAAATCTGCACAGTACCGTTAATTTTGTTCAATTATTGAGAAATAATTTCTTTGGTCCGATTATAAATGTCGTAGACCGTCGATAATTTCATCGAATAGTTAGTTTGTAATTTGTTGTTAATTGATGATAAGTCGATTTAAATTTTCGAACGTTCTAACATAGTAATGTTTCATCGTGAATATTGTAAGTAATAGGTACGTCACATTTAAAACGTATTCGTTGCGTGTTTGCGGCGATAAGAGCGTTATCTTTATAAGTATACACGCCTGTAAGTAATCGTTGAGGAAATAGGAACATTAAAGTCCAATAATCAAACGAGGAACCAGTTGCATATCTAATTAATCGTGCTGTGCAAACATTATTAATTACCCATCGCTAAGTACGACATCTCGGGTAAAGAGAAAAATAATTATAAACATAGTAATTAAAAGGGAAAGTCCTGTCGCACATCTGTAATTTGTCCTCGGTCTGCGTTATGCATTAAATTACAAGTAGATCCGCATATATTCTCCTAAAAGAAAATTCTATCGTAACACATTCATTTATCAGATAAAATCTCGAGCATATTTGTAGCGAATGAACTACAAAGCTATACGAGCAATTCGAACCTTCCCGCGCCCTTCGTTCATCCCTACCAGAGGAGCGCTGCCCTATCTAGTTACTTTCCGTCCGCGCGGAACCCCCCCAACAAAATCCACTAAGAAAAAAAAACCCCGTTGCATCCGCCAACAACGGGAAACCCTCGCGACGCCTCCAGTGCCGCATCCAACGGCGAAATCAATCCCGCAAATCGTTCCTCACCGAACCCTCGCCGATAACTTCCCGTGCGAAACATTCGAAAAAACTTCTCGGATCGATTTCTGCATCGTGCGATATAGCGCCATCTCGACGGCCATCGTTACAGGATTGCATTCGTGCATGATCCGTGGCAGTAGGCGAAATTGTGTTTGGTCGGGCGGGTACGGTGTTTCGTTACGTTTCGCAACATATATACTTCACTGATTCGAAGTAAGCATTACCCGAGGGAATTACGGTGGACAAAAGAAAGGGTGGGAAGAACCGTACGCAACACCCCCGATGGACAAAGCGATCGAGACTTCGTCGTGACCAACGTTCGGACGCTTCTGTCCGGCAATTCGTCGCGCGGAAGCAGCAAAAAAAAATCATACTTGCGCGCGCGAACCCTCTCTCTCTCTTTCTCTCGTTTTAGGTTAAAATCGTTGCGGATCGATCGGGTGCATAACAATGCGTTGCGTGAGAAGTTCGCACGGTGAAAGTCAGCCGGTTGCCGCGCAAACGGAATTCCGTCGACGGAACGATCGTTGCCGCGGACTGTTCGCCGTTTTCTGACCGTCCTCCGTATCCGTCGTGTGTGTCCCAACGATCGTCGTGTGCGCGAGCCGCTTGGCCAGCGAGTGCGAGAGAGACAGACTGAGACGAGTAGATAGATAGAGCGTGGGAGAGAGAGAGAGAGAGGAGGAGGAGAAATGCCGAGGCCTTTCGAGCGGCTGATGATTCCGTTCGAATTTCGCCCCCGACGAATTTTCGTATAATATTTCTCGCTGCGTGTCGCACATGCACCGGGAGACACCGTAAACAGCATTCGTGTTGCGATCAACACGCGCGCCAACGGAATGGAAACGTAGCTGCACCGCGGGACTTGTTTTCCTCCTTTGCAAAGGTAAAAAAGAAACGAAAATTGGTGTTCCTGCTTTCGAGAGGAGACTGTGCTTTTTTTTTTTTTTGCGGTGGATGAACGACGAGAGAATTCTGTGCGTCTTGTTTTCTTGCATCCACTGTGGAATAATTTTTGACGAATGTTGGTGCTTGTTACATTGCGGTTCAACGGGTTTATTTACTGGCTGCGAAGCTGATCCACACTGGCTGTGGTATGCCCACCGAGCTGCAAATTATAGCCGTGCTTTATTCGAGACGCACAAAGGGACGCCTTGGCGATGCATGTGCAACGTGTGGTCTAACATTATTTCATTTCCTGTTCGGAAGGGGGCATGAATGAATACTGTATTCGTATCGGTCTTACACGCCTGCACGATCCTTTGATATTAATTGTCCCAACCAAGCTGTACGAAGCTTTGGAATAAATTGCGGCAACTGCTTTGAACAATTGTTTTCCTACGATCATGGCACGCGCCTTTCCTACTGTTGTATTGTTTGAATAAATTAATTGTTCCTTGACACTGTTTTTTATCATCCTTTCACACCTCCCCGAATAACCGTGGTAATTATCTCATCTGTCGTTTCTTTTCTATCATGCGTTGAAGTACTCCCTTGAACGCTGCGTTGAAACTCATCTCATTCTTCTATTCTTTCAGGATATTCCAAGAGACCCATCATGGCGGATGATGAGGGCACGGAATGGTTGCAGGAGTTGCTGCACGACGTACAGCTCTCACAGTTTTTCACTAGAATACGGGACGACCTGCAGGTCACCAGGCTGCACCATTTCGATTATGTTCAGCCCGAGGATCTTGAGAAGATCGGTTTGGGAAAGCCGGGTATCAGGAGGCTGCTGGACGCGGTGAAGAAAAAGAGGAACACCCAGTGGAAGAAAAGTCTGATGACCAAAATCCGACCCGGAAGTAGCGCAAAGAGCAATAAAAGGGCCTGTCAACCAGCCGAAGGTTCATCGGTGCTGACCTGTCTCATACAGGACAAAGACGTGACCCTGTCTGTTAAATTGGGCGATGGAAGTTTCGGTGTAGTCAGGCGTGGAGAGTGGACCTCCTCGTCAGGAAGAACGATACCGGTTGCTGTGAAAGTTCTGAAGGCGGATGCCCTGACGCAGCCAGGAGTGATGGAGGACTTTGTGTCGGAGGTTCAAGCGATGCACACGCTGGACCATCACAATCTGATCAGGTAATTCAATTGTCATTGGAGAAAATGGAAGGTGATCGTCGCAGTCGTTGAGATTACATTGATTTCTTTGTATTTTAGACTGTACGGCGTAGTGTTATCGCAGCCCATGATGATGGTGACGGAGCTCGCGCCTCTCGGGGCCCTGCTCGATTATCTCAGAAAACAGTGCGGCCGAATTTCGATATTAACGCTGTGCAACTACGCTCTGCAAGTCGCCACGGGAATGGCGTACTTGGAAGCGAAACGTTTCCTCCATCGTGATCTGGCTTGCAGGAACGTGCTGCTGCATTCCGTGGACAAAGTGAAAATCGGTGATTTCGGTTTAATGCGCGCGTTGCCGCAGCAGGAAGACTGCTACGTGATGACTGAACACAAAAAGGTGCCGTTTCCGTGGTGTGCGCCGGAGTCATTGAAAGCGAGGCAGTTCAGCCACGCGTCGGATGTTTGGATGTTCAGTGTGACTTTGTGGGAAATGTTAACGTTCGGGGAAGAGCCCTGGGTCGGTTTGAAGGGAGCCGAGATCTTGCGAAAGATCGACAAAGAAGGAGAAAGGTTGCACGAGCCGGATGCAACGCCACCAGTTATGTACGATCTGATGTTGCGTTGCTGGGCCAGAGACCCAGCAGACAGGCCGACCTTTGCTTCCTTGCGGTCTTCGCTGACTGGAATGGTCCCGGCAGTGATGAAAGCCGTCAATCGATTCGAGGAAGCCGACAAAATGACCTTAGAACAGGGTGACCAGATAGTAATCCTGGATGGCCGGCCTGAGAATTACTGGTGGAAGGGTCAGAACCAACGAACGTTTCAAATTGGACTGTTTCCTCGGTGTTTGGTCGATCCAATGAGGCGCAAACAGCCAGAGGACATTAGCAAACCTTTGGAGAATTCCTTTATCCATACCGGGCATGGGGCGCCGTTTGGAAAGGGTTGGGGGAGCGTTATGTATATCGACGATGTTTATCTCAGAAACCCTATGGAGCCACCGGATGTCGTCGGCGTCGCGATAACGCCGGACAGCCACCTTAAAGATAAATTCTCCTGTGGTACTCCGCGAGCGAGGAAACAGTTTAATTATACGAAACTTCAGAACGATATACGAGCTAGTCCCGTAAAATCGACGAACACTTCGATGCCCAGTGGCAGTCAGGAAGGAAGTCTGATAGATCTGTCGCCGGGGGAAATGGCGAACACGAGCGGGGCGCAATCGGACACCGCGAGGTGGGTGATGAATATTATAGACGAACCAATAGACGATGCAGAACAACAGCACCTGGCCAATTGGCAAGACGAGGATCCTCGAACTTACGCCAATTTTCCTGGGCACATTGATCCCGCTTGCGTCGATCCGTTCGATACTTCTTCGGTGTTTATGAAGCCACCGCACTCGAGGTACTACAGCCACGTCCCTTCTGACGTGAGTAGTCGGTACTTCAAGACCCAGGCTTACGGGAATGTACAAAACCAGGACGCCGCCGGTAGCCAAGAGGGTGGGAGTTATTTCACTGCAGAGTCCGGGCCCGAAGTGAGTCACTACTCTATAAACTTAAGCAAGGATAGCAGAAATGATAGTATTAACGTGAACGTGAACGTGGACACGGAGGAGGATGCGTACAGTCAGAGCCACTACAGTGAAATAGACAAACCTAGTACACCCGTGCCAAGCTGGTCTTCCAATTGGCCGGAAGATTTGCAGACCGACTCGCAGACTTACGTCAACGTTGCTAGTCGAACCGTGCAAAGCTCGGACGTGCCTCCGCCACCACCCGTCGCGCCAAACGAGAGCCCATCGAAACCGAAATCGAACCACGACTTGGCTCAGAGTATGAGCGAATTGACCGTCAGCTCTCGAAACGTCTCCCCCAAGAAACTGGACCCCATTTTTCTAGCCGAACTAGAGAAGCATCTGGGTGAAAAGGAGGCAAGCAAAAATATGATTCCTAATTCACCTAATCCTGGGACTTCCGACCCTTATTCACCTGTGAACAAGTTGCAAGACAATACTATTCCAGCCTTAAGGCCTCCGCCGCAAACTATAAAACGAAAGTCTCCCCAATTGGACTTTAAGGCCACCAATCTACCTAGCAAGGTCCAGAACTCCTGGCAGTGCAAGAGTACCAATATCCAGCAGCTACCTCGCGCACAGCCCGAGCAACGAGTTCTAGAAACGACCACCGAGCAAATGGTGGGCCAGATCTGGCAGCAATCCCAAGTATCCTCGCACAGTACCTACGGAAATACTCATGCCAACCTGAACCTGCTGCAGATCGCGCCAAGTAACGTAGCCAAACCGAATATCAACCACGCACAAAATTCCCTACCAGTGGTCAACCAGGCTGCAAACCTTCATAGCCCTGCCGCGACCACAAATAACTACGGTATAACTCAAATACAAAACGATCTTCAGCAAGTACACTCCGGCAACACCGTCTCAAAGCCACCTAATGCAACGTTCTCCGAGCAAGTGTACGCGGAACTGAAACAGACAGTGCCAAACCTGGACCAGCTCTCCCAGAACGAGTTCAACACTCTTTACAACAAAACTGTGCAACAGAATATCCTCAGGAACTACTACGCTGCTTGTACATCGGCTGCCACCGACTCGGCCAGCAGCCAAAGTCACGGACACTACGCGGAGAGTGCTCCTGGTGGTTCTCAACCTCGTCCCGGAACTCTTACGAGGAGCATGTCCGCGCAGGGTCATCCCTGTGACTTCAGTCCTCACTTGAAACAGCCGCCAATATATAATCCTCCACCTCCAGCATTGCGGAGTCCGATGAAGTCGGTGCAGAATGGGCTGTTGCCAGACCAGTGTGCAATCAAGACCAATTTGCCCGGCAGTCTGACTAACAGTGGCAATCTACTGCAACTGGCGCACCCAGCTCCACCGCAAGATGGCGCCACCGCGCCTCAAGCATCCTCCATAAGGGCGATGCCTCTTCAGATGACCGAGACGGTCGTTAATACTCAATTAGCCCCCTCTGCGTCCGCGTATCCCTCTGGGGTGAGTCCCCCCTTGACCGTAGCCTCTCAGCAGTTGGTCATGTCTCTTAACGACGAATTTCGAGCGAACAAAGTGACGAAGGTGCAGATGGAGGCGGGTGACGCCTCGCAACAGGAAATACTCACGGCGCTCCAGGCCACCGGTTGGGACACTAATCAGGCTGCCAAGCAGATCTTAAAGGACAGGCAGGCCAAGATTGAATCCCTTGTCAGGTGAGTTCAATATATATTTTATTGCAACTGTGCTTCAGAAGGGTTGCAAGGCCCTTCGTTCCGGGGACTACTAGACTGCGACAGATTATTATGATTATTATTATTATTATCGGAGATTGATTTATTTCGTTGGTTCCCTTTACTTGCGAAATTCTCGTTCCCGTGTAAATCGTTTCCCTATTTTTCGGCCAGGTGTTGAATATTTTGCTTACTGGATCTTCTCGTTTGGAAAGTACTGTTTAATATTCCTTTCACTTTTTAACCAATTATCGAGTTCAAAGAATGTGGACGGTACTTTCGATTTCGGTTGATCGTTAAATTCATAGAATTTCTCTCCGAATATAAATATACACATATAGATAACGGAACCGAGATAACTAATTATCATCGAGTGATTCCGTGGAGCGTTTCGTTTAGTAAATTCATAGCGGAACGGAAAAGAAATCCTTTTCGTTGTTGGATTCATTGTTGCACAGCTGTACGAAAATATTGCCAGTTCACAATACATATTGTGCAACGATGCTGAACAGGCTGATGTGCATTGTGCAATCGTGTGTTGCGTTTTCAGGTTGGGCTTGGCAGGCCGACAACAGTGCGAGGGTGCTCTGAAGCAGACTGAATACGACGTAGATTTAGCAGCCTCCCTCTTGTTAGATCAGGTCAGATGAAGACAGGCATAAAGAGCGGCGAAACGTTTCAGTTTTTAAACGTTCATCATTTTGAGACCTTCCCGAAGCGTTCATAGCGACGATTCGTCCGAAGTTTGAAACATCACTGATCATATGTAAGCTGACACAATTTCCTATCACCGAGAATGCTCCAGTGATATAAAACCACTGACGAGCATCACATTGGAGCCGCAAATGCTTTACTAACTCGGTTATCACACCGAGCCTGGTTGTGATTGGAAACTTAACCAGGTGACATACTATGTTGTTTAAATTTTCCTCTAATCCCGAAGCGTTGTCGTATAAACGACGCAAACATTCGATAGGAGTACTGCCTCACATCAAATCTGGAATAATGTCGCTCGTCTGTTTGCATCGCGCTAGTTTTTCATTCAATTTCGTCTTTTCAAGGAGGTTAAAAACTTCACTGCCTTCCCCTTCACTCTTAAACACTCCACTCGAGCTGGATCGAAACACCATCGTGGTTCCTCTGGCATCCCAAATATGATAGCATGCCGATAATGCCGCTTCTGTTTCTCTCTTCGAGTGCCACAACGTCTTAATAACATTCTGTAATTAAAATGTGTTTCTCCGGTTCTATAGTGAGAGCTGTAGCAGTGGTTAGAAACCATCTTATCCAAGAACATGAACAAGGTCCCTTTGATCAAATAAGTTTCGGACAAAGTAAATTCATCGCGAAACGAGCTGAACCACTTTAGAAACTGTTAAATACAACCCTTCAATTTTCCTACCAATAAATATCCTAGTGTCGATGACACGATGATATCGCAAATCCAAAACACCATCTTCCCATAGAGTAAATTCATTTTTATCCAAATATTGCGAGGTGAAGAAACTAGCGATAGAGACAGTTCCGTACTCCTCCATGTACCCAGTCATATCTGTCTCGGTGTTGCGATTTATACTAAATGGATTAACATCGAACGCTGAATCATTGGCTCCGTCAAGAGTAATGTAATTCGCGTAGTCAAGTCTCATCAACGAACAATTTATCGTCAATGTATCTTAGCTCATGTACATCTCTACTATCGCAAAAACGGCATTTTATAGAAACGTCCATCCACGGGTAGAAGATAACGTTTCCTGCGGCGAAACGTTTCCGACGATATTGTAAAATAACTGTAGCGATAGAACGTATTAGGGTTATGTATTTATGAAAAGAGTAGCCTCACGAACGCGTGAACGGGACTGCGAGCATAATTTAATAGTGTCCCCGCGATAACGTCTGCTCGCATATATTGTGCGAGTAGGAAATAAGTAATTCCAGAAGTGAGCTAAATACTTCCTAAGAACTTTACGAATCTGGTAGCTTAAAATATCGAAGTGGACACTCTCTATCTCTTACACACTTTGCAGTCTAACGCTTTGTTCAAAACTAACTCTCTCTTCTCCTTGCGGCCTTTTAAACAAATAAGCCGCCATACATACGCACATTTATTCATGGACATCCGCGGTTATTGAACCTCCATATTCTCTCTCTCTCTCGTCTCTTTTACCTCTTATTATCATTATTCTTGTTTTTAATAGATAGCTCGCAATTGAGGAGAACTGATTGCATTCCAGAAATGAAAAGAGGGAAAAATATGTGAGAAAAATTACGCGAGCTTCCGTCTGTCGTATCGTATCGGATTAATTAGATGATAATATATTGCTTTTGGGCAGGCGGAATGTTTCACGAGAGGAATGGGGTTGCGTTCTCTCACCGTCGAATGTGTGGTCACTGTTACGACCCGGAAAGATAATTAGACAAAGTGATTTTTTGTTTCACAATTTACACCATGTACGATTGAAATGGCTAGAGGAATCGAGCAATTCTTACACAGTCGTCCGTATGACTGGCGATTTATTTTCGCACACCTGTTGGATTCTGAAGCTCTTCCAGTGACTGCTCTTAATTGGATCTGCACGGCGGAAGTGAAACGAGTCACGGCGTTCCGTTTAGGACAGCCGAGTTCCATATAAAAATCGACAACTTCTCTCCCAGTGCAGGCTTTCGTGCATACTTTATGACAGTAGACCCGTGAAAGCGCCGTAAACGTCGACGTTTTTACGATTGAATTCCGCAGGAATGGGAGAGTGAAGGGGGACACAGAAATAGGCAGGGTTATCGACGACAAGGACCTAAATTCGATTGGCGCGAGAACAATGGCGACGATTCAGTATTAAAAAGAAATAACGTTCTTTCGTTTCGTACTTTATTCTGTAATTAACCTTATATTATCTGAATTCCGGTGATGGATCGTCCAAAGTTAGAATTAAATGAAACAGAAAATTTAATAATAATAATAATCGTATATCACCGGAACGCAAAAGCGTAAGCGTTAACATTAATTTCTGTTTAGAAGCAAAACAGGGGTGAGCTACCCTAAAGAAATGAAGAAATTAATTTTTGCTTTTCACTGCGAAGAGGTCAGGTCCTACTGAGAAAGACAAAAAAAAAACACTACCACGTAGAGAATTTCTAAGAGTCCACAGGAATGACGTTCAGTCGATTCCAATAATGGTCGTGGTTACTCGAAGCCAGCTCAGCCTGGATGGAACAAAAACCATCCCAGATATCCTGTAGTATATAAGTATACATATATATATTATTATATAGCATAGTTTTAGCATTAAACGACTCGAGAACCTGTTACACTTGGCTGTCGAGTAACAGTGGGGCGCATTCGTGTTTGACGAAATCGTTATAGACTACCGATAATTGTACGTGTACATGTGTATAAAGAAGAAGGAAAAGAAAAAGAAAAAAAAAACGATTCGACACTGCAGACAAGGGGAAAAGATTGCCAAGTAGCGAGGGAAACGTCGAATTTTGTAACTGTGATATGCGTCACTGAGGGGTTCTAGGCGGTACCGTCGAAAGAAAAGGAAGGGAAAAAAGGGGAAAAATGAGCTTCCCTTTTCTCTGTTGCACCTTTTAAGGGATAGAGAGATTAACGGTTAGTCAATAAGTATAACTCGGGCCGTGAGTTTTACTATTGTATCGGGGATTCCCCTCTGCATAATAATTACCTGTTTGTACAATGAAGAAGGGGAAACACTGCGACTGTCATGGCGACATTTCTGGCTCGTTTCTATTTAACGAATGTCTACCTTTCGATCGGATAATGACTCGAAAAAGGTACTGGACGCAAGACACTGGCAGCGTTTCCCGTTTCTGTTCCAATTAATTAAGACGCGGAATTCCTTTTGAAAACCGAAAGTTCAGTCTAGGTGAGATAATTGGGCCGGTGCAATGGAACTCGCGAGAACTTGCTAAGGTAGACTCTCTAATTTATACTCGCGAGCTCGCATCGATTTCTAACCCTTACACCTGTGGGGCTCTAAAATGTGTGCTCACGTGACCTGAGGCCTTTGCGCATCATAGGTGCCGTTGTGGATCGAGATGATGTTCGACATTCACAAATAAAACGCAAATGAATGCAGAACTGATATTTCCTTCTTTCACACCGTTCGAAATTAATGTCGACTAAGTAGTAAGAAGTGATCAATGACGAGCCTTAACAAACCCAGTAATTTATATACAATAACAGTGCTCTATTTTTATATTCACTCGGACATTCCGCATTCGAAACGAAAATGATTTTTAACCAACAATTAAACACCGGAGAATTCAACTAGAGCAGAGTTTGGACTTCCTTCGAAATATCTTGCAACAGAGGATGATCCTTTGTTCCGAGGAAATCATGAATCTTTCTAATCTCACGACGATAACCGATCGGTAGAACGAACAGAGACAGAAATATCGAGGCGTGTACACGTGAAACGCATTGTTCACCAAGATCGAAGAAAGTGTAAGACGATTCCGGCTTTCTAGCAATTTCAGTTTTCGATAGACCGAGGGATCGTGGAGCCTGATGAATATTCACGAACCGAAAGGGAAAACGCCTGGATCGGTGTTTCCTTTTTCTTTTTTTTTTTTTACGACCGCAGCGCCGTTAACCTCGTCGTCGCGTATTACCGAATGGCATAATTCCGACGATCGACCCCCCTTGGCTGTTCATTTGTGATTGTTAGCGAAAGAATGTTCGGCCCCCGATTTTGTATCTCTAATTAGTTTTAACCAGCACTCACTGCTGTTCATTTGTGATCGTAGAATTATGGTTTTACAGCTGCCTTGTGATTGATTGAATCTTCGATTGTATTAAGTGTATCGATTAATTATATTTTGTATACTGATTTCACATCGTCTCTGTTCATTTCGCCCGATTAATTACGTTTATTATTTATAATCCCTAGAATGGCACCGAAGTGCACCATTCTTTTTGTATTATATTTATTATAATTTAGGGTTCGTAATTAGATCGTTTCAGGTCAGCCTAAGGTAGTGAACAGGTTTCTTTTACAGCTGATATAATTAAATGGAATCTGGTTGACGACGACCGTTTCCTCAAAAGGCCAATGAAAGTTTATTGCGCAATTATCCAACGCACATGGGAAGTCTCTGTTATTACAGCTGAAAGAAATAACCCGTCGTCGAGGGAATGTCCTTTTTTCTACGGTTACTTCGTTAGAAATACTTGCGACAGTTGACAGTTGCGTTTACAGAACGAACAGTTGAATTTTGTAATTGGACCACGCAAAAGGCAATTAAATAGTCTTTCTTGGGCGTACAATTGAGAAAAAAAGTATTGTTTTAATTTGAATAATTGGGTGACAAAAGAATTAGATTGAAATGAAGTTTCCATCTATCAGTTCACATTAATAGTTTGTTCTATACTACCCTGCTGAATTTTTCACTAAATTAAACTTCTTTTGTATCCTCCTATGGTGCTTATTATTGAAAATCAGTATTACGGACTACAAGAAGGCACCGAATTAAATTAAAAAATGTCAATACTATTGCATCTGTCTCACGGTTTTTCCCCTAACCGAAAGTGTATCTTAAGTCTGCCGGCATGACAGAATTCCCATAACCCCAAAAACAGGCAATGTCCACGTGACGCATAGATGATTACAGGTGCAACAACACGATGCACCAGGTTCGAAGAACGGTGGATTGGCGCAGGCGTGAAAGCCTTCGGTTTCACTTGTCTTCTAAGACATCTACTTGTTGGTAGTAGGAGAGGAAAACGGTGAACCCCGTGGCTCGAGACCGCACGAAACGAATCCAGAAGCGATATGGTGCTCGCGCAGCGCACACTGCGCACATCGATCGACCGGAAACGGATGGGCCCGCCATAATTACGATCGCGTGGTGAATGAGAAGAAAAAAACGGTGCATCCACGAGTGAAAGATACCATTAAAAGTTAATCGTTCACGAAATCCCCGGTATTATTTTCTGTGCAATCGTTCCAACAACCCTTCTATTTATATACGCAAATATATTCTCTTGTCGCTTGAAAGTGGTGAAACTGAGTTGAAATAAAATTGATTTATTTTTCCTTTAATTCACAGACTTCGTGTGATTTATTACTAATTACTTCAACTTCGTTCTTTTGGTTAAACAAAAATTCGAGACCAGAAGGAGAGCTTCTTACATTTTTTGAATTAATGAAAAGAGAAGCATCGAAGTTCTAAAAGTGTTTGGAACAAAATTGCTTTCGATCAAGAATATCGGTGGGAGGGAAGTTTGAGATGAAAATGCCAACCGAATCGTCGATATACTGGGACTCGGTTGGTTCCCAGCGTTCAACTTCCGCCGGTAGTTCCGGGGATGCCTACAGTTCCGGAAGTGCCGGCAGGAACTACGTGGATCCGTGGGATTTGGAGAACTACGCGTATCTACGTCGACACAGCGTCGCTGGCCTGCCACAACAGGCGCCGCGACGCCATCGACGTCTTCCCTATCGATTGTCGCACGAAACACGCGCCCATTCTGACCACTGGTGAGTACTAATCCGAAATTTCAAGGCTAAATTATACCGGCAGCAATAATCTTTGTTTACACAAGTGATATACATAGATCGGCATGTAATTTCATGGTATTCTGCGATTAATCGTGATGTATTTAATAAAGGATCGATAGAATTGTTTGATATTCTTTTGGAATAGATTTTCGAATACTTGCAAGGAATGTCTGGTCTACAAGGGCCCGAGGTTTTTAGGTTAAAATTTAGATTAAACCCGAGACAGGTAATTTTGACGGCCAACAGCACACGAAAAGTGCCTAAATGATTTTTAATTAGGGCACTGATCGTGCCCAATGCAGTTTAACTTCGGTACCGACAAATGCGAGAACCGGTTCATTCTGCATGGTTATCAGCCGTTGGCCAACCTGATCGGGGGGGGGGGGGGGGGGGTGCCCTTTAAGAACCCCCGCGAAATTTAACACTACGAGATAGAACAGAAATAAACACTGCAGAGCAATTTGACGATTCGAGCCTCGTTTAACAAAGAAACAACGAAACTCGAGCAGTGTAAGAAAGAACCGTGACGTGATTAGAAATAATTATTGTGGCCACTGAAATATTACGAAAAATATTCAACGCTGAAACGCTGATAATCGATCTCGAATTAATTGCATAAAGTGGATTGCTTTGTTCACGGCCGTAATGTTTCTCGTTCACAGTCTGCTTAACCCAATATATTTTTCACGCCTTGCAATCTGCTCGAGAAAAGATCGTATCAATGGGTTGCAAACTGGGGCACAGTGTTCTTGTTGCGTTTCCTCTCACGTGTTAATATTTATTAAGAACGTCGCGCACATTCGCTCGAGGGCGCCAGTGGAAAGGATTTTCGAAGCGTACAACTTTCTTCCCTAACCTATAATCGAGTTTGATCGAGAGAAAAAGAAAGGGTCATCTCGTCTCGAAAGAAAGACAGCATTATTGTGACGCGTTGCACAATCAGGTCCCAGCCAGCACTGGGTACAATCGCATATAGGGAAGTAATTGCCGGAAAGGGACACTTCCTTTAATTGTAATACGGCGTCCATCGGCGATGCAGCACGGCGCACTGGAACCCCCGTAACGCTGTTCAAATCGATCGATCGAATCGACCCTGGTGAAAGGCATAGTCCCTCGAGTGTTTCGCATCGCCGATTAATTTTGCGCGAAAGGAAAGGGAAAACGCGAGGTAAAAATTTGCCGATTGACTCGGTCTCGAATAAATAATATAATGAATATTATGTTGTAATGGAAATTAATAAAACAGTTGTAACCCTAATTTTAACGAATTCATTTCTTGCAATGGCCGGGGAATTCTTTGAATCTTTAAGTGGACAATTAAATGATACTGAAGAAATTATATTCTCTTTTCCTGCGCAAAAAGTAATAATAATAATAATGATAATTTGGCGAGTTAGTAAGGGGACAGGTTGACGAAAATTACAGGTACTCGTCGTCCATGAGGGAACCCGGCTACGTCGCGCCTGCTTTCGTGGAAGAATTGTATTGTGGACCAGCCAGGCCAGCAAACAATAGTTGCTACTATCACCAGCCAATCTACGAGGACGAGGTACCGGATTACGTCGCCCCGTTTCCGGTCTACGCTCCTCTCTCCGGTAAGATTAATTGCTTTCCTCCTCCCGGCCCCCCGGACAATTTTTCCTGCCCGTCGAGTCGAGGCCTCTAAACAATTTCCACCCGTTTCGTACTGAACCGTATCAATAAAGCTCGACGCTTGATTACTTTGTTCGATTATTTCGTGATTGTTCTATAATAGGTAACTTCGCAGTGATTCGAAACAAAACATTGATAAAACTCGTGTTGAATATTCATTAAGGATTTTGTCATTTTAACCTCGAAAACGGAATTTTCTGGGTCAGCGATCGCGACCGTGTAATTATTTCGTGATTCACGTGATCGGAATACCGCGATACATATCATCGCCGGCTTTCACCTGGTCAATATTCAGCTGATCTTATTTCCCGGGCGTACTGCTCCTTCTTTCCCGGTGAAAAGCCATTGAAAGAGTGTCCCACAGAGTCGTCTCTCTATTCATACATTTTAGACAGACAAGATGGCAGCAGATTTCTCTTAACCTAATTTTTCCAGAACCGGATCCGTAAACATTGATTACACGCCTATTAAGTTAGCCTCTATTAAATCGTATACTCGTTTAGTGCTAACAATTTTATCGACATGCCATTAATGCCATTCAATCGTTACGCTATTAAGGCCACGAATCGAAAATTCCCGATACTCTCGCGGTTTACGTTTGCCAATATTAATCTAAGCAGGGTGTTCTCAATCTCTGCCTCGAAACAATGATTTTTAATGACGCGAACGAGAGCAACAGGTCTCAGTCGGCCGCGTTTGCACCTCCCTTCTGCGATGTACGCTCGCTAATTGATATTCATGCACGCGGCGAACTCGATTACGCTTCGCGATTCAAGAACGTTATGCAATCGGATGGTTTCGCATCGATGCTGCACGTGACGACTGATAGAAACAACGGCGCAACAGATATTATTATTATTACTTAGTATTACATGCAATGTAGAAAGTCGAGAGTGCGCCGGAAAATATTTGTCGAGCTTGTTTTATAAATAAAAGTGTCAATAAAATTGGAAGAATCGATTGGCCGATACAAAAGTATCGGTCGTCACGCCTCGCAATAATTCGACCACGATTTCTATCGTGTCCTAGAAAGTCCCTATGACCGAAAAAGAATTGTCACCGACGGCGCGCGTGTCGCGTCGTCTCCGCGCAATTTTCCCAATACCATTATTATTATTATTATTATTATTAGCTTCAGAGGCTTTCGAACGTCCGTCGCTTTCACCTGCGATGGAATATATTTACTATTAAATGACATGCACCGGACATGTTCATTCATGGATATTTCAATTGCAAATTTCGATTTACACAAATACACTTGCAAACACGATTGAAAGAGAATTTTTTCGATCAATACAGAATGAACATTATTATACCTTTTTATTATTACCGTGAATGTACAACGCTATTATTTACCATTCTACTGAAAAAATTCCCCCGATGGTACGATATTCAAAACCGACCTCTATCGTTACTTCCTCAAATTACGAACGGTCTTACCAATCCTCGTAAAAAGTACTCCAAAAATATCCCGATAATTCGTCTGAAAATAAATTGGCAAGAGAATATGACAAGTTTCTCTCGAGATGAATTAGAAGGCGTTCAAATGAAATTCCAAGTGCTGCGACTGTGACTATTTCTACGTCCTCGTTCTAAATACCGCGACTGTGCGAGATTGGCAAACGCGAAAAGAAAACAAGCGGGGGTGTCTGTGGGCGTTGTATCAATGGATTTAACTGGTGCATCATTGAAATTTGTTTAAATGGGTAAAGCCTTCGAATCGGTGCAGCAATAACAGGCGACGCCATCCTGTCTGTGGAGCAGTCTGAATCGGACTGTCTTAATCTACTTTCGCGGACATTGAAATAAGCATCTAGCGGCGGACTAAGCAACTAAATAGGGGAATCGATCTTCCTCGCGATAAAACACCGAAACGTTCATAAATTTAGCATTATAGGGAGGCAACAGACATTTCCCTAAGAACAGAATTTTTGTCTGCTTCTATACAAACTTCGTACGGTCTTGTTTTTAGAAGTGAGACGCGGCGATTTAACGGAAGACCACAGGCGATTTAGGCACAGGTGCAAATCAACGTCATCGGGAGATATTCACAGGTACATCCAAGTAATTAATATCACCACTAAATTGATCACAAATAATTATATAAGTAATTTTATTCGATTGTTCTTTGTTTTTCAAGGTCTATCTATGTCGACGCTAATATACCTTCGATGGATTCTATTGACTTAGGTGGGAACTATACGAAACATATTCCATATTCCATTGAGAAAAATATTCCATTGAGCGATTCAATGAATATTATTTCACTGATTACAGACATGCCGGACTATCGTTCACGACAAGACTATCGATCGTTGGAACAAGAGAAGTACATGGTACAAATCATTCCGCCCCCGCATCTCGATCTGAACACGTACGGGCATTTAAAGATCGATTACACGAACAGCTGGAACTCGTTGAATCGAAAAATTACTAAATAACTATAACATACTTGGACATACAAATAACTATTTATGTACTATGTTTTATTTAAGTATCCCACTAGAATCGAACCAAAAATTATACATACTGTTAGTTTCATTGACGCAAATACGCGAGAATTCGAAGTAATTTTGTAACATCGAAATTAATATTATTATTATTGTTACTGCTATTAAATGTACGATTAATTAACACGGTGTCAAATTTACGCCGTACGTTTGATCCGGCGAATTAAAATGTATTTCAAACGATATCAATGTCAGTTTCTTTATCCTCGTGAAATAGTTTCCTCCTCTTTTTCTTATTCCCGATTTCTCCCTCCTCCTCCTCTATCGGAGTGCCATTAATTTTTTCTACGTTCAACTCGGGCCATCTGCGATGAATAAATTGACACGAAAGGGTGGAGAGTTGCAAAATTCGTTTGAAAAACGATTATTACTGAAACTACATTAAAAGTATAATACCTGAAGCATGGTACATAATTATTATTCTTGGCATTTTTAATTCGTCCCCTCTTTTTCGATTCGCCCTAATTGGAATACAAAAAAAATATATATATATATTTGTCAAAATAGAATTGCAAATTTTTCTGCATTAAATATTTCTTTACTGAGGTGGACGCCTGTTTTGCATTCTGCAACAGAACTTTATACTTTCGCGTTTCATCCGAGTGCTTTTGTTTCAACAAAGCTGTATCTTCATTATGTTTTTCTTCTTGCATCGCCAATTGTGCCTTGAGAACTTCTATCTCATCTTCCAATATATCCGCTTCGATAAAAAAAAAAACATTGATAATTAATATTGTTTAACAAGCGTTGAACCGATAAGTTGAATTTGTGATAAACGATAACTGATAACAGGCAAAGATTTTCCAATTCCGAGTTAATCCGTTTGAACTGGTTAATTAAAAATCGTGAATTATAAATAACCATTATGAATCGGGAACCGTGAGCTCTTATCGCTGATAAGAAATATAAATATGGTTAAAAAATAATGGCACAGAGTCAATGCGTACTAGACGTCGTCAATTATTATAATACTTTCTTGCCTAATAACAGAGAATGTTCGAGAGCCAGATAATTAAAAATATAATGAGAATTACTATAATTCTATAATTGTATATTGTGTTTGTTCTATTTGGTACTTTGCTCATAGCTGCCATTTCTATCGGCGTTGATGAGTCGTAAATGATCGCACTGCTCTTTTAAGTCCTCGTTCGTTTTCAAGAGACCGTCCCGTTCGGCTTCCAATTTTGCTATAATCGACTTGTATCGTTTTTCCAACAGCCGGTAAGTTTCCGAGAGTTTGCCCCACTGTTCTCTCATATGTTCACAACGCTCCTTTTCTACGGTATAAGTTTCCTCCTGAATTTCGCAGTACGTTTTCAAGCCAACGTACGCCTGGAGATTGTTCGTTCGTTTACATTTATAAAAATTGAAATTATTTAAACGAACGGTGATTAAATATAACATACGTCGCGAATTCTCGCGAATTCCTCGAGAATTCCTCGCAGTTCAGGACTTACGTACTCTTCTTCGTTCTCCATTTTTAAACTGTTGCCTGCGTCGGAAGTTTAGTTCAGACTCGAACCACTACAATTAATCCATGGAATGTTATATTATTATCTTCGTATTATTTTATTTGTCACGAGAAAATGTCTTAATATTGAGAAAAACAAATTCCATTTCAAGTTTATACGGAACTAATTTTATCAAATGTTGAAAGTCTGAAAATTTAGATGGTTCGCTTCCGTACTACGTGGATCAAGATCGTATCTATTCCGCAAAAATGAAGAATAAAAATAAAACTTGCCTGTAATTTTCTACGCGATATTTAGTCATTTATTTTTCTCCAATATCGAAAGTTCCGTCTACGATGTTAAAATTGTTTTCGCCAAGAAAAAGAAAAAAAGATTTATCTATCGATATTGCAGAGTGGCAAGTGTTAT
Organism: Nomada lathburiana; assembly: GCA_963667235.1. NCBI lineage: Eukaryota > Metazoa > Arthropoda > Insecta > Hymenoptera > Apidae > Nomada > Nomada lathburiana. The sequence continues at coordinate 19,277,862 of OY763899.1, read as the reverse complement.
CGACTTTGTTGCAACAGAAATGAAATATTCTTCGAAGTGAAGATAACGAGTTTGCCTCGTTTTTTCGAGAAGTTGTCGACGGATGTGATAACATTTTGTTTTTTTTCCTCACTCTCCTAGCCTGTCGAGGGCAGAATGACAGAGATCACCTCGTGATTGAAAATGCGCGATGCAATCTAAATCGACGATCACCGTCCACCACGAGAACGACGCCGATGAATCGATGGAAGAGTCTGTCTTCGAGCAGATATGCGACACGATATTCGTCCTGATCCCCGAAGGTTCGCCAAACTATTATTACAAATCGTTCCAGCAAAACGAAGCGTACAACCTATTCCTACTTGAACCATTTTTATCTTCCGTCATTTGGAAATTTCCGAATACCTTATGCGCCGTTAAGAATTTTCATATTACATTATCATCGAGTAATTATACCTTTTTTTTTCCTAATTTTTCACGAAAAATTTTGGATTCGTCTGACCGATGACTATGAACTGGCCATAGATACGTATTTATGATGGGGTTCTATGACAGTGCCGCGATTGAAGCAGCTGTTCCTAAGCTGGAGTCAACTAGGCACCGAAGACAGGGTACAATTGGACGCCAAAGTGGCCAACTGGTGCTGCCCTAACAGAAGGCAACTCTACAAACCTCTGCAGGAGGCTCTGGTCCGTTGGGAGACTGTGCAAGATACTCAAGGTTATTTATTATTAACCTACAAATTCGCCAATATTCGAAATGCCGCATTTGGGAATCGAAATTTCACAGTCAAAAAGAGACACTGTCGCGAAATGTTATAAATTAATACTTAGCGAATAATATTTCGGAAAAATAATATATATATTTAATATAACTTCGCGACGCCTCCAATACAGTTGCCAATTAATTATGAATTCCAGGCGACGATCGTATTAATCGATTGTTTATTATTCATTGATTCAACAGGCGCTCCTGGTTGCGAGCCAGGTATGGTCTCGTTTTCGTGCGATCCTCAATTGGAAGAGGAGCTGGTCAGCGTTATTTACAGCCTGGAGTTATTGTTCACGAAGAATCGACGGGGCAGAGAGATCGATACGGACTACGAGGTCGGTCGTTGCATCGATCTAAAGAGGGAGATGTCTTTGAGCCTGAACTGCGACACGAATGTACGCTCGGTTCTAAGTCCAAAGGACAGAACTCCCCATTCTGTTCACAGTTGCGGCTACATCGCCGATTTCAAACGATCCGACGACGAACTGAGCGGCTATTTGACTAATTGATAAGCACTCGGATGATAAGGAGTTTTGATAATTAAAATAACTTTCCCCGTCGATGTACCGCGGGATTGTTCCTTTCTTTTTTCATCTTTGGAGGTCACGATTGTGACAGTGAGATTTTAACACGGCGGATTTCTGAGGCGAATAAATCAAATTTCGAGTGACATAATAGTATGTTGTAGAAGGAACGATCGTGGATGGAACGAATTCGTAATATTTTTCCTTCGTTTTCTCTGTCACAACCAACGACGTTTCCGCTATTCGTTCTGACTTTAAAAAGAGAAAGGTCGATGGGAGTAATGTGTCGTGGGCGGGGGCGCCATTGAAGGGGCACGATCCTGCTGCCATCACGCGGTTAGTGACATGAAGTATTTTATTAATCATCGTTTATAGGGTCAAGGTGTACCAGCATGCAACTCCAATGATACATGTCGATCATTTTACAACGGAAGATTCCCAAATAATAATAAATAAATAAATAATAAAAAAAAAAAAACTACCAACGAAAACTCTGGACCACAATATTCACCGTCTTCGTAATCGTTATCTTCGTTCTTTTTTTTCCTTTTTATCTTTCATATTTTGTCTTTTTTTGTTCTTTTTTTCTTTCTCTTTTCCGCTTATCTAATATAATTAATTACACAGCGATAATAAGTTTCAGGACGAACCATGCCTCCTTACAATAGAAACGTAGACGTTATACAATACGTGTACACAATTAATTAACCGCGTACAAGAGCAAGGAGCACACCTGGTATATATATATATTAATATATATATATATCATTCATTCATCGAGCTATAGTTTGTGCAGCTTGACAATGACCGTTTCGTATGGGAACGCAGCCCCATTGTAATTCGCGACACTTCTTTGCATTATTTTATTTTTCTATTTAGAAGAACACGGTTTCCTTTTTTATTTATTTAAAACCGGACTGATCAGACGAGTCATGTCATATTGCGGCCCTTTGACCCGCAATATCTTCCCTCTTCAACGCCAACGAGTCGAACAGGTAGAAGATGCGACAGAGCCTAGATTATTCTAGGTCCCATGGGGGGTAGTCAAGTACTATCAGAGCTAGCTAAATGGCGTCTACGGCGATCAAGGAGCCTCGTGGAGGATCCAGAACAATGAATGCCCCGCCACAATTATTTTGGCTTCTTTAGAAAAACTCACTGGTCTAAGACCACAGAGAGATGGGTCGAGGAAAGTTTCCATCTTGAAACATGATTATCTATTCTCCTCGCGGAGGAAACGGTCGTCCAAGTTCGCTGGAAAGTCGTATTCAGTTTGAATCACAGCTGTCCATTAATTGTCTGATTGGATACGTCTGTTGCTACTAGTTTCGGACGATAAACAGTTCTACAGGGTGCCGGGTTAAGCAGCTCTCGAGGAAACAATTCAGACGGTTACAACGGCGAGTTTGTGTCTTCCTCTAAAGTGTTTGCGTTGGCCGAGCGGCGTCGCCGTTTTTCTTCATAGAAGAAATCATGTGTTTTCAGTGAATTATTAGTCACGATGAAATTGAATTTATAAAAATGTCCAATTCAGGCGACACCATAATCTCCCGTCGAGCTTTCCCGCCCGCACGCCCCTGTAGGAACACTTTGCACACGGACCCATCATTAAAATAGCGGTCGGGTTCTCTATTTTCCGTCGAGTTCAAAGAACATTCCGCTTCCGGCGCCCTGAATCGCTTCCAAGCTGCCGACTGCAATTCCGTTCCAGCAATTATTCCCCTCCGGTATTCTTGAGGCGAGAGGCTTCAGTCGCCATCTTGGAAACGGTGGTCCATGAAATGGCGACTGGTCACGTGTGTGAACGGTGTCCCCGAACGTCTGGGCTATGATAGATCAGGTCCACTGCGCTGCTACTATTTTCTCTTTCATTTCGACGCGCTACAACGCGCATCCACAGCTATTTAAATAATCGATCCATCAATTGGAATCTCGATTCTGATGGCCACCTCCCTCTCGTCCAGGTGAATTTATTCAACTATTCAACAGCGACACGCAGAGTGATTCTACAATTATCTTCGTGGGAACGATCAGAGGGAGAGGAAACCAGAGGTTTCACTGATCCGTCGTTAGTAACCTCAAACAACACACGTGCCCTCGTGCCTTCAAGCCGGCTAAACGATACGTTTAATAGTTTAATAGATATTTAATTAATAGTACCATAATACCATGTGTGCCGCTAAATAAATGCCATTAAACGTTGCACGAGTAATCTTCGATCGACAGACAGCGTTTTATTGCTTAGAGTGTACGCCACTGCACGCGTACATATAATATATATATATATATATATATTTTTTTTGTTCTGTTTCCTTCTTCTATTGGAGGTGAAGACTACTTGGCGAACGGTACAACGTTTATCGGCAAACGCTCTAACAATTGTCACAGTATCATTTCCAAGCACTACCAGTTAATCTATACACGCTTGTGCATTCTTTTCTGTTCGTCGTCGTTGTTGTCCTAATAATCCATCTATGTACGTCGCGAAAGTCCAGCGCGAATAAAATCGTAAACGCAAAAACTAAGAGGCGTGGTCCCGAAGTGAGTTTCTGGCCTTTGTATACAGGGTCGCGATCTAGCGTTGGACCGATTCGTAAGCAAAATGTTGGGTCATCCGCGGGTTCAGGGGAACAGAAACAATCGTCACAGGTTGGGAATGGGGGCGGTTGTTATTAATTACGTTAAACATACGAGTAGAAACACATTATTTGCCCGTACTAAATAGAGGCTAAAAAGTATACGCACGATTCAACCGAATACCATGGACGCGCCATTGTACACGGGACACCCTAAACGAGCCTTCCAACCGTGGCACCATATTGGTCACGACTCCCAAGACTTTTCTTCTTTTTTTTTCTTCGTCTTTCTCCTCGAACAACGTTTCCTCATTTATCAGCAAGACGCGAGCCGTGCCAAACCCTTTCAAGGGTTGCCGTCCTTCGTTTTCTTGGCTTTCGTTTCGTCGTTGCGAACCAGAGCATTGCGACACATGGGTAATATGCGTGTACGTTCCTCAAGCGTTTTGTACGCGAAGGAGCCGCTCAACTAATATAAAACGCGAGAAGAGAGTATCGCTCCCGGCATGCCGTTTACGATGAAAGCCCAACGAGTACAGTCATTACAATATTATTCATTCCATCTCTTCCTACTTGGTCTACGCGTCTGCTCCGGGTCGTGCCTCTTTCATTCTCCTTGTCGGTGTGCTTATTGAGTGTTGCTCTATCTTGCGTGACGAACGTGCCAACGAGTATGTACGCGACGGGGTTTCCCTGTTTTGTTTCTTCAAACTGTTGAATCGTTTGTCCTCATTGTCACTTCCTTTTCCCTCTTCGCTTGCCATGTGGGATTTCATGCTTCCGCAATTCTTCTTCACTTTTTTTTTTATCGTTTTACTTTATATTTATTTTTTGTGTATGCGTGCTGTGTATCGCATGTTCGCGTTTAGGAAGAAGGTACTTGAGTACACCTTGGCCTGAGATCGAATGACTAGCATTTCCGGTTGTTGTTCGCGCCGCTGTTCTGAATGCGCAAGCGGTCCTGGCGGCGTGGCCGCTTGCCCTTTACGCTGAACGCCTCCCTCAGCTTGTTACTCCTCTCCAAACGGCCTCGCTTCAGCGCCTGTGTGGTTCTCTTCTCGAAGACCTGCAACAAATCCATGTCCACGTTCGTCAGTAACCGTTCCCCCGACAGTCTACGACTCGACGGACTTTCTACGGTCCAGGGCACAAAAAAAAAAAAAAAAGTTACCTTTTGGGCCGATCGAAGCTGAACTATCAATTTCTCGGTCCGAAGACAACCAACGGCAGGTCTCCCATCATGCATGGCTGGTCTACGGGTCGCTTGTTGGACGTCCTCGTTTCTGTTTGGACTGCGTTCCAACGAGGTTGCCGCTGTCGCAGCTTGTGCACCGGAAGTGGAACCAGGAAGTACCTCCTCCACGATTTCCCTATCCTCAGGATTATCCGGAGTCGGTGGTGGGGTATCGGGGGCGACCGGAGACGATGTGGCTCGGTAAACGGACATACTGGGGTGCTCGATCAGCAGGTCCTCCAGAGGTGATGTTTCCACGTTCACGGGACCCGCCCGTGTGAAACATGAGGGTGGCGTTACATACCACGACTCCTCCAGCGCCGTCGCGCCCTCAACTGCAGATTCCAAGAACAACCGCCCTCTCTAAGTCATCGCTGTTAACGAATATTTTGCGGGGGCGCGATTGAAATCTTTCGCTCGCGACTGTTCAGTTTATACGAAAGATATTTTGGCTCGGGCCGACTGATTTCGGGTAAGGTTGAACACGGGGATCGATTTGGTCCGGCCGACTGGCTTTGAACTCAACTCGTCCAGTGAAAAATTCCGTTGACATTTTAAGTAATATTTATGGATGCATTTGGGGACAGGGTTACCGAAAGGGCGACGGGAATTTTCCGCCATGGACTAATCGCGTGACTCGCATGCTCTGTCGTCGAACAAAGCGTTTCGTTTTACACCGAGCAAGGGTCGTGGAACTCCTGCGTCTTTAAAAGCAGTCGGATTGCAAAAGGGATGGGAGTGGCATGTGCCTATCGGAACATTTCGAGTTTCTCGAGAGCCAGGTCCCTTTATGAGGGGCCCCTTTTACACCCGTTCGAACCTTACCAGCACGGTCAATGAGGATCCAGTCATCGCCCTCAACCTCCACCTGACTGAGCCTGGCTATTACTGGATGGGAATCCGGGGTTTCGTTATTAGACCCATCTTGTGAACCTTGTGCGCCGGAGGTACCACCTCCGAGTAAGTAGTTTGCCAAGCTGCTCAGCATCTTGACCTTCCTCTTGCTCTTCAGCGCCTGTGAACCGCAACGAATCGACGTTTTCGATCAAATATTCGCCGACGTTCATATACCCACCGTGATCCGGTGGGACTTTCGGCGAAAATTCTTGGTACAGGAGTGGAGAAACTGGAGTTCGATCAGGAAGACTACCAAGAAGCCATCACAGATAATGCAAGGAGGGCGGATATTGCCGTGGCGCGAAAGTTCAAATTGACTTGCAAAAGATACCGTTCGGTGTGTCAAAAATCAATTCACTCTTCGTCTATGATCCTTATTTTACCATTTAAATTGAACGTGGAATCGACGTGAATTGATTCTCGAGTGGACGAAGATAATTGTAAAGCACAGTGGAGGGATTGTAGTAGCGGTGGTGGTGGGGGAGGGCCTACATCGGTGACCTTGAGCCTCCAATTAATTCGAGACGGGCTATAGTTCCCTATGACGCAAACGTTCACGCGCAACAGCAGACGTACAATTGTTCAAACTCTCCGCTCGTGTCTGACCAATTTCTCCGTTTACAGGATACTACGAAAATGTATTTTCGGTACTTCGCGGACAGCAATCGAATGATAGGAACGCATGGAACGTTATCGGGACCATGGCCACCATGCTGTAATTATTGCGGGCCGAGTGGCTCGCGCACGGCACCAGAATAATCGGAGTGTCGAATTACGTGTGCGACAATGCCCCTTCTCAGGTGGGCAACGCGATAAATTTAATAACGACGAATGCCTACGCGAAATTATTTTTTCGTTCGAGCCCCGAGTGTCGCAAGGATACACGGTCGGGCGTACAATTACTTCGCGACCGTTGCGCAACGAAGGAAAGGAAAAAACACGAACGCAAGTTCCATAGAAATAAAATCGAACCGCGAAACGAGGTTACCCGATGCATCCAATTCGCGACGCTTAGCTCCGGGCTGACATCTATCGCCACCTCGTTCATTTGCATACGCGAGGTTATGATAAGCGTTTTGCATCAGAATTTGTGCACAGAAAGCGGTGCGCACTGCCGCGTGCACCAGAATACCAGAAAACGTATGATAAACGTCGCGATGGATAACTAGTTATTCGCGGGGACTGTTGCGCAATTTCTAATTTAACAGAGGAGCGGTAAAAAGACAATTCCAATTATCCGAGCGACTTGACCATTCGACTTGTATCTATTTCTGGAGTGTCAGAGGAAAAAAAAGAAGAAGAAAAAAGACAAGAAAGAATCGACCGGTACAGGGCGACTCAAAGTGCGACTCTCCTTGAAATTTACAGTCCAAGATAAATTTATCAGTCTCGATACCCGTGTCAAGAACATCGCTCCTCGGACTCTCATTTATCCTCGCAGACTGTACACAGTGCACACTCGGGGGGAGGGGGGAGGGGGGTTGGTCTTGTTTTTCTTTCTTTTTTTCTTCACTTTTCAGATGCACATCGACTTACTTGTCTCATCCACTCAAGCGACACTGACGCGCAACAAGACTCTCAAGATTCCAAAAGTCCAGCGATACACAAAAGAATCAGATAAAAGCACTGTCGCAGACCAAACATAAACTTGATATAACGGGTCAGCCACCTCGAGTGTTCGCCCACTTCTTCTTCCTTCCTTCTTCAAACTTTTTATTTTACACAGCTTATCGGTATTTCATTGGCGAGCAATCGAACATGGGGGGAGCACGGAAGGGAAACCGGGCAGATCTGTAATGTATGTATTACGCGGCGGTCCTGTTCAGCGTGTGTTTACGCACTGATAATATTATACTAGGCAATTCGATAAGAAAGCCACGCAAAAGTAAGCGGGGATCCTATGTACTTCATTGCGTTATGGAATGCGAAATTGTGGACCTGTAAAAATCTACCGGATCATTATCGCGTGTAAACATCTGGTTTATTAATTCCACTGATTGTGAGCCACGATAACGAGGTTATCGCTCCACGATGTCCATTGGACTTTCAATGTTTAGTTAAGCCTGATGGACTTTAATAAAATCGCAGAAGAGAATTATCGCTGACTAATAGCGGAGGGGGGTCCCCCTCACGTCGCTGAAATTTAATTAAACTTTCCTATTAACGAACACAGGCAACCGATCTGCGTTTCTTCGTCATTTTTGTTTGCTTTGTTCTTCTTGGATATGCGAAATTAAATGCACCGAACAATTCGTGACCGGGTAACTTTTTGGAGAAGGCTGGACAGGTTATGCAAAGTGTTTCAAAGTTAATAATTAAATGGATCATTTGCGGGGGAACAACTGTATCCCCGGTGTTATTAAAAATGCAAGTTTGGAACACTTTGTAATTGCAAAGTGACGTAGAATATTTTGCATGATAAATATGTATTTCCACAGACAGGCGTTATAATGTTAACAATCAGAACTAACTCCAATCACACGAAGTTAACTCAGTCTCAGTCACACGAGCACAACAGAGCAATCGTACATTTGTCGAATTTCAGTCGCAAAAAGGGTCAATCGAAAATCTTATCTGTAGCACTCTTTCGACCAAAGTCCACATCATCCTCTTTCAACGCGTCGCAAAAAAAAAACAAAAAAAACATTCAACTTCCTCGGTCCCAGATTCTTCCTTCAGTGGCAAACACAGGCATAACGCAAGCTGAGAATTAGGTTAATTTCGACGGTGAGTCACGCCAGGCGCGTGTATCTTTTTGCTCGTCCAGATGGGACATGGCGAATTGTATGCACGGTCGAAGCTCTGGTTTTTTGTTTCCTCAAGCCGGATTAAATAATGCGAACGCGTTCGTCGACTTTTCTCGCGTGCAGCTCGCCTGCATCATCGGTTATGCCACGTTTCGTTGCAACACGCGTGAAAACCGTGAGCTGTTAGGCCTTCTCATTTTCTCTCATTCACGCTAACAAGTGTCCCTCCCCCTCTCTCTCTCTCTCTCTCTCTCTCCCAGTAATTATGTTAATGGCCAACGATAGCCACGGTTTTTGTGTTCTCTCCTTCCGCACGCACTTTTCTTCCAACGCCGTTCGAGTGTAACAATAGGTCTGACACGGTCCTCCAGGGAATAGTCAAACGAATATAGTCAACTACAATTTATAATTCAGCTGGCGCAGTTAACTATAAACGTGTATGAATGATGAAAAAACGTGACACGTAGCTCTAACACCATTGCGACAATTAATCCTCATTCTTGAAACTTGCCCGTCGATCTAGGGAATTCGGTTAATCCTTCTCGTCCACTTTTTGCGCCTTCACGATTTGTTCCTGACTGCTCCCTCGGCCGTACCAAAGCCAGCGAAACAAATGGTATCTTGTTTTCCTTTCGTTTCGATACCGCACGAATAACAAACGGCATGTTTTAGCGCGAGCCCAGAGTTTGCTCGCGTTCCCCGTGAATCATAATTACACTAATCTCGCCGGTTACCGTACAGCCTTATCGTTGCGTCAGAAAAGTCACCGATTTCATCGCTACAATTGTGAGTCCGCGATATTACGTCGAAACGTCGTTCCAGCCAACTGCATATCGCGTGTAACATGTATGAAACCACCGGGATTATTATTCTACGCCGAGCTACGCGCGATCGGGCTTATCCATCATTGGATGGAATTACTCGTTGACCCGATTATAATCCTCAAATTCGACGCCCTAGGGAATTAGCGGAATAAGACTGCGTCGAACGTATTTATTTCGAGGCGAGTGGAGTCGGTGCTTCTGTTAATACCTATCGCAGCTTTGCATAGACTGAACAGCACAGTCCTTGGAGATTACCTCGGTCAGCAAACTCGGTCCACTTTGTCGGTGGCTGATTCCGCGGGGTTTCTTTTCTAAGAAGAAGCACGAATTAAGAGGAATCGAGGAAGAATCCTCTTCCTGTTATCTATAGCCCAGTTGGCCTACCTCAGCGGAGCTAAATTGTATACTATCTATATTGTACAGGAAACTGTTCCGCAATTACTCCTCGATCGCAAAAAAGCTGATGAAACAAGAGCGAGAGATTTCTTTTCCTGGGAACGAACGAGGTTAAGGTTAATCGCCAGGTGTACTGTCGTGCGCGCTGATTGGAATAATTTAAACTGACGGATTAAATAATTCAAGTCCTTCGAGAAACAGAAACGAGAAGAATTTCGAAACGAGTGGACAGCTTAATTAATACTTGAGAATAAGAAGGATGAAGCAAACTGGTCTGCGCTCAATGTACTCTTTCTTCGCGAACAAAGAACTCTCTTCCTCAGCGAACTCTTTCACGTCGATGAAAGGGAAGTCTTTTTCACGAACCTAAGCTGACCGAACCAACAATACGCTTCCTTCTTCGGGATTATCTTTAATCCTGTTTCAAAAACGAACATTCCAGCTACCAGGCCAATTACGGGCATCTGAATATCTATTCGAGCATCAATTTTCATTCGACACTTCCGTGATTAAACAGAGGGAACCTCAAAAGGTAATTGACTCGATGGATCCTGCCAATAAAGCCTGATTACACTGCGACGCGAGGAAAATCGGAAAAATGTCGATTGGAAATTCAGGGGCAGTTAGAAATATGTCGAATTCCACCGCAGTGTTCTCATCTATTGTGCGGGCAGTTATGACTGCAGTAAAAAAAAAAAAAGTGCAACTCAAGCGATACGTGCGGAATTAGTTGCAGCGCAAAATGCAATGAGTCACCGATGATTCAAGGAAGAAAATACAATGAAGTGGTCGATTCGTCGAAGAAAAGTTGCGACTACTTATTGCTACAGCTCTGGACTTAACCTTCACGCGACTCCTTACATCCGAACTGAATTACAACACCTACGGAGCCAAAGGTTCTAAGGTTCCATGGACGAAAAAACAGACACCTATGCTAGAGCTATACTAGAGTAAGGCGCACAATCTGAAAAGGCAGTGTCCTACTTAGAAATTATTTGGGAGTGGCACACCTAAAGCCTGAACCAATGTTCGTTACATCCCGCAATGGGGAAACCGAATCACTGTTCCATGAATTCGAATCCCTCAACGATAAAAGTTTTTATGCGCAAACACGGCTATTTAGTAATTCGTCGAGACAGTCGAAACACATTGTGAACGGTCGCTGACCCTGCTGTACAGTGTTTCGTATTATCACCTAAATTCTTACGCAGGGAGTGGAGTCCACTAATCACCGATTCACATCTAACGGTACCCGGACAAACGAACGATCCAACTTTACGACTCTGGCCAGTAGATTCTAACACCACAGAATTATTACACGCCCATAGACATGGGGTCTATTTTACGAGGGGAACCGGAAAGGAGGGTCTGTTGTGCCGTTTATGGCCTTTTCCATCGTAGACATTCTGAGAAATCTTCAGCCTTAAACTAACAGCCGTTTAAAAGGCAATGGCCGCTGAAGAAAAAAAGAAGAAGAAGAGGAACATTTCCGTTTTTATCCCGAAAATTATGTAACGCGATAGTTTGCATAACGGAGGAGCGTGTTGCCATCTGCCAAAGAAATCGACGATTAAACGGGGTCAATGTGTTCGAACAAGCAACATGGCCGACGCGGTAAAAAAAAAAAAAGGGGCGCAAGGATAATATTTAATGATATGGAGAAAGTGGACGACGACGATATTCACGCTCTCGTGTATGAGTTTTCTAATAAGATACAGCATGACGGATCGATGAAGGTCGAAATAGAAGTGTCCAGGTGGGCAGAATTTGCGAAAGCGGTTTCTGTCTATGAGGTCTCGATAGATTCAAGATGGCCGTCGGTGCACAGAAACGAAGAACCGGAGGAATTGTTTCACCGTGAACTTCGGTGCCCGACCGAAATACCCGGGGCTATTTTAAAATTTTATAACAGTTTAGGCAATATCAAGGATCCCATTACGTAAAGTACACGGTTTCTTACGCAAGACGTCTAATTCTGGGGCAAAGTTTACTAACAGAATCTGTGGAAAGAAGAATCCCCAAGGCTGTGCAGGACCGTTGACGGGACTAAAACTATTGTATCTGCATTATCGCGCACCGTTCCTGAATTCCTCTAAAAATCCTAAATAATCAGAACCGCCGAAGTACATACATACATATGAGACAAAGTTACCGCCACTCCACCTTGAACCGTTGGTCGTAACGAAGACCAAGGGGATCTAAAATTCGATACTAAAATGGCAATCGAACGTTCCCATTTAAAAGCCTGCGCGATATTCTTACCGAGGCAGCCGCAGTGTCGCCAATAGCCCTGTCGTGTGACAAAGTCGGCCAACGTTAGAGAAAGACGAAGGGGCAGCCTGAAATATATCCCCTCCAACTCTCCTAGGCGATAATCTCCCACTCTCTTTCTCTCGCTCACGACGGTGCTTCCGAGTAAACAAACTCGTTCGACGAATCGAAATCGCGAAGACGAGAGACGCCAGCGGGAAGAAATTGTTCTCGAATTGTTTCTGCGTGTGAATAACGGGGGATGAAAAGACGCGCGTCGATACGAAAATAGATACACTGGCTCGCAGAACGTTGCACAACTGAAAAGAACGGCGAATGCATCGGTGGAAAGCACTGTGAACGATTGCCCTTGCACTTCCAATGATCGTGAGGCGGATCGAACGGTCGGTTACCAAGCGCCGCTTACAATGCATTGTTTCGATCGAATTCACGGATACTACCGTGCTCTATGCGTGTACACATACGGGCATGGTACACCCGTGTATCTCTCCCGTTGTCCCAACGACGACCCGTTTTTTTTTATCATTTTTCTTTCCGCGCGCTATCGCTGCGACTCTACATCTTCGCACTTCGATCCTGACCGCGGTTACAAGGCCGCAGTCCGTCCTCTTCTAAACACTTTCACGAGCGCCCCGAGCTGGGTCGGTAACGTAGCGCGACCTCACCGCTTTGGCACCGACCGAAGAATTACGCACATAGTCCGCGCCGAAAATACTAAGTTTCCGTGTACACACCGGGGGGTTGTGTCCCCCATACCTACGCACAGGCACACAGGTATGCATGCATACCAGAGAAGACGAGCGCTCTAGCTTGCCCCTCTGTGACAACGACCTTGATCTCGAAATCGCGCTATCTCTATCTTTCACGCTCCTGTACATTCTCTGTTCCTTTCATTCTCGGACACCAGAGAGGAACAGGGAACAAGTCGGCAGCGATGCTTCGGGTAGTTTTCCTTCGATGCAGCGATAAACGTAGCCGAGTTGAAAACGTCAGAAGAAAAAGGCAGGTATGTATGCATGTACACGTCACTCACGTACGTGCACACATGCAGCACGCATTCGGATGTACACGTATACTTCTGGCCATCGGTGAATCGTAGCTTCTCTCACGCACCAATATCCATCCGTCTCTCCTCGTCCCGTTTCTTTGCACTCGCTGTTCCTCGCTTCATCGGTCTTTCTCTCTCTCTCGCTCTTTCTCTCTCTCTTTCTCTCACTCACTCTGGCCCGTTCATCCTCCCCTCTTCGTTGCACTCACTCGTGTCACACACCGTAGACCAAGCGGATAGAAAATGAAGCAACGGATGAGCCGAGCGAAGAGAGGTTTAGGCAGCGCCCAACGCTATATTTTATCTCGATTAAACGAATATCAATTGTCGTCGCGTAATTGAAGATCGGACGGTACGCGATGCCGCCGGGTATCGTTGACCCCTCGCGACACGACGGACACAGAAGCAACGCGCGAAAGACAGAGTGTGTCGCGTGTATATAGAGAAGGGAGAAGTGTATGAAGAGAAAAGGATCCACTCGCCTGAACAGTGTTGCGTTTGAGGAGCCGTGGTAGCAACTGCCCGCAGTAATAGTCGTCAGCTGATTTCGACTGGCTGGCTCGCTGGGCAGTCAAGCCGTTTCCGAGGGGCGAGAGCAGAGGTACGGCATGGTAGTGGGGATTCGCGGTGGTGGGGGACGGCTTTTAAAGAGATTTCAGGGCCGTATTGCCGTGCAACCAACGGCGCCCCTCGCTTATCGATCCTCCTCCTTCTCTTCGACTGTCTTCCAAATCTTATATCGAACCTGGAACATCCAACAATTTAGTGGAATGCGACGCAAAGTGTGATTTCCCCGGCTTAATTTTATCGCTCGTCCAAAGACCCATGAACTTACTGTATACCAACTACCGGTCATATCAATATTGATTTATCGGGAGATTAAACTGGCTACTGTTGTCGGAGATATGACGTGTGTTGACAGAGAAAAGAAACGAGAGAAATGTGTATATACGTTGGTGATGGATAATGTGAAATTATTGGAGGTGCAGGAAATGGAAGATCGACGAGAGACACGACAATGCATATCTAATAAATATTAATAAATATTAGAAATACCCGTGATAAGATCCGATACTATGAAACGATACTTATAGACGCTGCCGTAAGCGAATTTTCGAAATTTTGTAGGTATCGAGGAACAACGCAGAATATATTTCTGGTGATTATTATTTTTACGCTGGCCTTCATCTTGGCCGTTCGAAATTCGCATCCGGACGCGTGCGAACAACTTTGGCATCGTCAACTGACGTAACGACCGATCTTTCGTAATTTAACGAGCGACGCGTATTTTTATAAATGTGTCCGCGTGGAACGCTGGTACAAAGGTGCATAGTTCCACGGAGGGGCCCTCATGATTCATTGATTCGGCGCTGAGGACAAAACCGTGAGTGGGGGAACGCTCAGCTGGGCGAACAGCTGCTGGTTGCTATTAACGCTGAGACACTTGGAAAACTTCCTTTTTATCTAACACCCATAAAATTTCCGTTACTTCGCGAAAATGACATTTCCCCGAAGCATGAACCTTCAATCCGTGACACAATGCTTCCCTACCTGGCCACAGCCTCCCTAATTATCCCTCGCCATTGCGTTTCCGTGAACAAAGTATAGTTTCATTTAGCCCGTAGCGACATCACTGCCCATAGCGGCAAGATGGCATCATATGTAGCAGTGTCTCTCAAAATAACGCCAGATTAGCTATCTTTATGCGGATGAATTTTCAGAACGCGTACACCTTACCTTCCCTTCAACTTAAACAATGACTAAATGCACCGTGTTTGGGTTGACGACTATTCGAAATTGCAAATAAACGAATCGTTTCGCAACTCAAATGCAAGGTGCAACATCTCGCTGCCGTATGAGATAATGTATCGAACAACCGTAATCTTATCGTTGTTTACAAACGGAACGAAGGGGTTATGAAGGTACGTGGCGCCACTGGTAGGTGCTAAACTATGGACCAACCGCGTAACACCGGATGCGGGAGAAATTGGAACGTTTGCTCGAGGACGGAATGAAAATGAATTTTCTACTTTGCATGGAAAAAAGATTGAGATACCACTGTTGAACAGTAGCATCATAGTGGCAGTCTAATGTTAACCAGTGTTCGGACGCCTGCGCGAGTCAGCCCTGTCAATACTGTTTGGGGGATCCCTCCATTTCCCTGTTGGATTGATACGAGTCAATGCACGGCAGAGCTGAACGTGCATGGGAACTTTTTTGTTTCCTATGACCCACTTTTGTCGTTGATTTTTCGAATGTACGACGGTGCACGAATATGAATCCATTGATCAAACGAAGATTATTTCTGCCTTTCAGAACGAATCAATCTTAATCTATGCTCCTTACTTTTCGTGTAACCGTGTACCTATTCGACGTTAAGATAATTTTTTGTTTAAATTCCGCTCGACGATTGATGTTAGATCGTAGGAGAGCGTTTTGTGAACGCAAAAGAAATCGATTTTTAATGGTTCATAGGGCGATACGCGTGGAACAAAGATCATTCAATGGCAGGGATAGACGAAAACAAAGTTGTGATAAGAAATGCACGCGCGAAGGGGGACACTCTCTCTTACTTGGATAATTAATTTGTCATTTGCACCGAGGAAGGTTATAACTATAACATTATGAAAAATTTCTATCTACAGTTTTTTAAAATCGTGACTACATTACGTCAGGAACGAAATTAAAAATACATTACGAATTAATTACATTCAGCCTATTCTATATTTATTTTAAATTGTTTGCATATAAACAGAACATTTGACAACAACAAATGCGAACACAAGAGCTGAATTTTAATTTTGGCATGCTCTCGGTTATCACGAGCATTGACGTATACAATTTGGCACGTACTATGGAAAATGCGAAATCGTTTCGCTAGATCGGAGTTTCCACGTGCATAAATCACATCTTTATATTCGCCACGGATGACAAAAGGATTCTTCGAATATCTCCGCTATATATTGGCGGAGATTTAGAAAAGTAAAAAGCTTTAATCCAGTTCGTGAAAACGAGTTATTAAGAATATAGTTGCACAATGGTCCCCTGTTACCTCGTTGTTCTTTTAATTATATATAAAATATTAAAAATTACCCGATGTTTTCTTCACGTTCGACTAACCACCCCGAGAAAATGTAGCTTATGGGCCCAGAGTAATAAATTCGAGTTGAGTCCTCCGTTTATACCCTAGCATTAAAAGCCTATTCGTGCACTGTGTAGGACAGGTTCCATGAAACCGGTTGTGAGTGGTTTCCACTTTACCATATAATTAAATTTTTTTCCTGTCATTTCTCGCGAATTTCCGATTATCCGTGGTGATGGTGACAATAGACACATTTTATCGGCGAATAGTATACAAAACGAAAAAGGTCAAACGAACAGCAAAATAATCGCGTTACTCGTGTAATGCTTGCTCTGCGTTTCGCAAATTTTCAAACTTTTTCATAAAATCGTTTACCCTCTCCTGGTTCACCTGATTCTTCCACGATCCGGCATTTTTAAAATGGGACCCGATGATCAATGCGTCAGAGGACAAATAGTCTTCCATGTTGTCTATTGTA
This sequence comes from Nomada lathburiana, assembly GCA_963667235.1. Classification (NCBI taxonomy): domain Eukaryota; kingdom Metazoa; phylum Arthropoda; class Insecta; order Hymenoptera; family Apidae; genus Nomada; species Nomada lathburiana. Next base: position 19,261,035 of record OY763899.1, on the reverse strand, counting down.
ACCCCGGAACCAATAAGAACAGGTCCATCGGTGGCCTTTTTAACCTCTACACAGTTTGATGGTATTTTTAAGGGAATCGCGTGGAATGAATAATTTATTAACGATGCAAAAGAAAGAAAAAAAATAGAAGTACCTTCGAGCTCCGATTTATCGGCTGGATCACCGGTAGCTGTTCCGGTCAGTATTATTCCATCGGCCAAGAAAAATTTCGCTGCTCTCACTGTCTCCGATAAGCTTACGTCCGAAGTGATTGCGTGTGAACTGTGGACACGAAACGAATGATTCTAATGGTGAAATAATAGGGGAGCGAAGTAGCAACGAATCAGCTTCTATACTGTAAAAAAAAATAATCAATGAATCACCTATGCTTTTTCTTGATGTCAGCGAAGACAAGAACATCATCCGCCATGATTTGCTTTCTGTATCGCAACAAAGGGCCAGCACACGCGTCTGTGAAACCCTCGTCTGCTACATGAGAGAAGACTAACCCCTCTGCTCTGATAAATTGAAAATCGACAGCCTTTGCGACAGCTATTGCCTCTTTGTTACAGCCTGCTAAAATCTATTTTATTTTTTTCCGTATTTTAATTAATAAGATATACGAAGTTGTTGGAAATATTTAGTAAAAAAAAAAGAACGACAGAGATGTTCGTTTTATTTGTACCTGTATACCGCAAGGTATACTCTCGGGTAACACCTTTCTAATTTCCGTGCAAATTCTCGTCATCATCGCTGTAGTTTCGGGGGTTAGGTCTTTGGGCCTTACGTATGGAATATCGTGCATATTTTCCACTAAGATACCGTCCTTAAATTAAAATGTACACTGTTGCCCGGATTGTCAAGATATTTTGATATAATTGCGGTTTACAATTAAACTTACAATATTACACTCCTTGTACGTTATTGCTTCCTGTACCGCGTCAGAGATAATTTTGTCCGTATTACCATTGTACAAAGGGGTCCCTGAAAAGTGTGAATTTAATTCGCCGATCAGACAAGGGCGATGAAAATAATAATTATTCAGACGAAATTAAGTAATCGGTCTTGAACAATATTTTCGCCGTATATTATTGGCCGATTAACAGTATCGAGAGTTCGCTGCTTTTAATAAATCTTATTAACGGCTGATAAATTTTCTTTCAACGAGCAAAGACTAACCAATAATATTTGCATTGCAAAACCGCTGGGCGATAAAAACAGCTGATCGACGATGTAGAACTTTATTGTGACGTTGTATTTTCAAGCAAGTACAGAAAAAAAGACATCGAAACACCGAAAGTCAGATAATTTCGTAATTTGACAATAATTATATACCAGGTAATGCACCAACATGCACCATTCCGATCACAGAACACCTTCCCCCTTTGAAGAGTTTGTTAAATCGCAACATATCGTTGAAATAAACAGTCCCCCTATTCTTTTTCATTCAATCACTCGCTAAAATGAGTACAGCCTCGTGTGACAAGTGTATATATGTATATACGCACTTTAGTTACACGTGCCAGCCTTAGATAACTGTAGTTCGTATTTGCACCACACAATGCTGACTTAATAATCAGTTATTTCATAGGAACAGCACGGTTGTATAGATATGCGTAAATGTATTTTTGGATATAGGTTACAAGTGGGACGTTTAGAAAAACCTGTTCGTAACAGCGCTGTATGGTAATGTAATATTTCATTACAGTACTTCTCGCTTATTATTCGTTGTTGAAACTGTACGGAAATAAAATATATTTTACTGAAACGTAAATCCTTCGTTCGACTTTATTCCTTTACTATTTTCCCATATATCTAGACTTAAAAACGTTTTAAACGATGCGTATTGTAAAACTTAAAAATAGTGTAATGATAGTTTACACGTTTAACTTTTTAAACGTTTAGGTTTAGGTTAACATTTTAGGTTAGTCTACAATCACTATTTCAACTCCACACAAGTTAAAACGCTTTTTTTTAAAAGGGAAAATAGTGTTTAGTTATTCATTAATTTAACTTTGATCGAAGCAATGTGAAAGGAACACATTTTAAAACGTATTAAATGACAGATGTGTCTAAATAACCAACTCAATCCTACAGAACTTAAAACGGGATGGAAAGTGTATCGACGTTCGGTAAAGATTTCTTTTCAGGGAAAGAAGGCGAATCTGGGGGAATATGTCGTGGCGCCACCTCTGGCCATCGCATGAATTCAATAGTGAACGCAATACTCCACTGCAGAGAATGAAGAAATCAAGCAGCTAACTTAGAAATATCTAAATTCTATTACCAAAACTTTCCCCCATTACACTAACATTAATTAAAGTATCTGCAACAAAGTGATTTATCCATTGCAGGGCATGCCATTTTTGAAAATAAAAACAGTTCGTCATACACAAGCAGTAATATTTCAATATTTCCTTTCCTACAAAATTGCAGTAAAACATTGACCAATCTTTTTATTAACGTTTTATTAACGTCGACAAAGTTAACAAATAGGGTATGACAAATACATTAAATCAACATATACTCACTTACTTTTTCATATTCCTCCCAGCAACCATACCCTATTTCCATCCAGGAATTTTCTTATCCGATTCCACAACGTTGCTGAAACAAACTCCATCAAATCATCCCTATAAATATTTCAACGTCGTACCCCACAAACCTTGCTCCCTAAAATCACAATTGCCCCCGAACCACACAGCACTCCAACAACTCGTCCTCCAATTCCATCCACCTGTTAATCCAAGCACCGCCACCACCAAAAGGGTTGTGTACCCCCCTCGCAGATCCTCATTTTGACATGCGTTCCACGTCCCCTACGTGTTCCCAAACGGCACGCGCGCGTTTCTTCCTTCAGTATCGCTCAGCCCCTCAGACGAGAGCGGTCGCGATGGGGTGCGTCTAGAAATCCCTCGATCCAAACCCTCGAATGATTCGCCTACACTCGAAACTCCACCACCGATCGGCCAAAGTTTACCAACGAAAAATTCCAATGGTATAATCAACAAAATTATCCAATTTCCCCAGCAGAAACCACGGAAGGAACAGAACAAATTAATCTACATCTCTTTATCCTGAATCACAGCGGTCAACCCTGTTCTCCTCTGTGCACACAGTGTCGAAAGAAAAAATATTGTTACACGTTGCATGGAAAAATAGCGAGAAAAGGATGGTGCAGTGAAATTTGTCCAGGGGAGACTATGCACGGTGCTCGTGGACCAGTGTCGATCAACAAGTAGCTCGTGTGTATAGAAAACTGCCAGCCCCAAACAGTGTACAGTTCGGTTGGAAGGATCCTGGAGTGGTGTTGGAATAGTGTACCGTTCGCCACGCAGTGCGAAGTGACAAGGGGCGTAGTAATTATTCCGCCAGGCGAATATTCGCTGGTCGTCTTCCGGTCGGGTACGAGTGACGTCTCGACAGAATCACGGTCGAGTCACTGAGGTTTGACAATCGTGTTCGTGTTTGAGTTATCGCGAAAAATCCCAAGCCGTTTGAGTTGCGATATTGTTTTCCATTGGTCCTCGATTTTTTTAACAGATATATCGAAGAGACAAGTGAACGATGGACCTGTGTGGATTACTCAGAGGACTACACGATCAGTGTTACAATAATCCAGAGACGTTTTAAGCAACCATGAGCCCTGATTAGGAATAAAACCAAGCTACTCTATCGTGGGACTACCTCCAGAGCTTTGTTATTCAATTCGCAATACAAAAACTATCCACGGACTGTGCACAGTAGCCGACTAGCCAGAGGACTATAACCTACCACTGGACAGTGAGGACAACAGAAGTTACGAAACAGCTGTACTTACACGAATACTGAGGTGTTCTTTGCCTTAGAGCGCCTGTGGAACATTTCTGCGTGTTAACACTTCCTCTCAGACCTGCGTCGCTCGAGTTTCAATAACAGACTGAAGGTGAGGCACGCAAAATTTCAACTGCTCGACCTCTGCGTCTAACAGACACAAGGTTGTTGATACGACAGGTTTAAAGGTTCAGTCACATTACCAATTATACTGAATTAACCGTACCTTAATTTACAATGAATGCCTAAACCAGTAGAACTGTAACCTGCACCAAGTTGATCGTCCTACAAATGACTCGAGACTGTAACACCTGACAGAGAAGTTCTATCTCGAGCCCGCTTCGCATACCTTCGCAGTACAAAAGTCGTCCTACAGACTGTGCACACCAGCAAACTGTCCAGACGACTATAACCAAACCCGAGCCACAGACGTTCGAAAAGTAACTTCAATCCACGAAGCTTTACAAGGGACTAAAACGAAGTTACCCGATCGTCAAACAACTTCCAGACCGACGACATTCAATTCACGGTGCCAGCGATCAGATTGCGAATAGAAACGAATTCCATCTACCCTGAAAGGGGCTGTAGGGCTCTCCTAGCGGGAGGGGGCGCATCTGCCTAAGGAAGATCCTATTACCGATATCGCAAGCTGTCTGATGGGATGTAGGAGAAGGGAAGATTTGTAGCGCCCCGGGGATCATGCCTGGTGGATGACGGGGGAACGGCGACGGTGCCAGTGGAAAACGTGAGGACTCGCGAGTGTGTTTCATGGAAATCGAGAGGCAGCCAGGTGGCGCTGCGACGACGTCATAGTTTGCCGGACAGGTGGAATCCCGGTGTCGCGGACATTGGGCAGGAGGCCTTCACACTGGCTGTGACGTCGATGCACATCTGCGCGAGAATTGTCGCGTGGGCATGGGACTTTTTCGTCGGTAGCACCGCTTGTCCAATGCAGCCTGTGAGTTTCTGCACATGATTAATTCAAGTTAGGCGATAGGCAGACGAAAGGGGAGGGGGTCCATTATCTCCAATAAAAATTGGGATCGCTGCAATCGGATCACCGCATGGCTGTGAAACTCTATAGCTTGCCTGCACACAGATTTCTTTCATACAATATCCGGCAGTGTGCAGGCGCCATTTAATTCACTTTAGGTGGCGGAGCAATTCCTGGAAGCTCCGTTCTGCAACGCGAAGTTAATTAATTGCACAAAGGCGACATTAAATCACGGGTTTCCCCCTCCTTTAAAGGCGGAGCGATGAAAAACAGTTGAGCAACAATTAGCGAGCACAATTGCGTTAACAATTTCAAGACGACCAACCTTAAAAATGATCAGTTCCACTACTTCCGATTAATTACCGTTTCGTACGAGAATCGTTCAATGAAACAAATCAACAGCTCATTTGAATGTTCTGGTTCTGGCAGTGTGCAATTTAAATCTCCCATTGGAAATATTATTTTCACTGCCTAACGATACGCTGTAAAAGGTTATTTTATTGAATGTCGGAGGAAAGAGTACGATCGATCGAGTTCACTTTTTCTTATTCGACGTTGAACCAGTTGAGGTTGCTCATTTATGTTCGTTTTTCACGCTCGTCATTGTTCCGTTGCGAGAAACTTTTCCAACAGCTTGCTGGAACAATCTGTTGCACAAGGTTGGCATCGACTCTCGGATGAAACCTGGACACGGTTTCTCCTCGACATTTTTAAAACGGCAACTTACAACTTCGCCGTGACATTTTCCGTCGCCTTAACCTCAATTGACAGTCCGAAAAGTCTGTCCGTTAAGGGACGCACAATTAAACACTAGGTCGCACAGATTTCTATCTTTACGTCACTTGTTAACTCGTTGTTTCTATATTCGCCCGTGGAACAAAGAGATTTAATGTCTATCAATTTCAATTGGCGATAATGTACTGGGCGACCTATTCGAAGCTATGATTATCATTTTCTGAGATACTGGTGCCCAATTGAGTCTCTCAAGTTCAATAATAGACCTATTATTCGCGCGTTCCTCTAAACAGCTTTACCAATCGATTCACCGATATTTAGTTCTGCATTAGGCAACAGTGTGCAGCAACAGGTGTAGCCTAAAACGATTCGTTTGCTAATGGTCCGGAAATATCTCTCGATGTTGCATTTTTTACACTTCTCTGTGCGGAGCAACGAATCGAATTAATGTTGACGATTCAAGTTTCTATTTTTACAACGAAGGTTTATATAGACATGGTGAACGATGCCAGTGAAGCGTGTCTACAGTAACAGGAAAGCAGTTTTCGTAATGCTGAGTCAACGAATGACCGGCTGGCATCGTAAGAACAAATAATGAATGGTCGCTTTCGAGATGGTTATAAGTTCGTTGCCACGAAGTCAATCTTACCTGTCCCTCGCAAGAAAACTAACCGATAAATCAGGAACAGCAGTTTGTCAACCGTCGTACCGTAAAATTTACGCCGGTGATTCGAACAACAAGTATGGTCGATAAACTTGGAGAGCCCTAACCAAAAAAAAAAGAGGAAAAGCAGAACCTTTCTACTGTCTAACCTTTCGTACATATTTCTTGGCACAGTAAAAGGATGCCTCGAAGTAAATTGTGCTAAACTAATTAGTGCAACATTGTAAATTTACTGTTTTCTATTCCCCTGCTGCGAATTTATTTATTAATTCTGCTGGTGTCACGTTGTGCGTGTAAATAACGAGGGCCACCCGGTAAGGATTTAGTTCCTGTTCCCCAGCGTCTTTAAAGATCAAGCTGTAAAACGATTTACCCCTGGCGGTATTGACTCGAAGCTCGGCGAAATTTCATTCGCTCTCTTCCCCCTTTTTTTTCCCAGGCCGACGGCCAATTGAAAATGTAATTCACGGGCAAACTTCGTCACTGAAATGTTTCATTTATCGACCTCTTTTAGTACAGGCCGGCTGTGTTTATTTATTCGATTTATTCGCGGATCTTTCAATTTAGCAAATAACACGGGAGTTGAGTAGTACGCATTCTTTTTCTCCATCAAAGTTGCGAGAATAAAAAATTGTGGTTAACCTTCTAGTTCAGAAGATATATGAGGGGCTCGACGAGTCTTCGTCGATGTTACTTCATCGAAAGTTTGCCAAACAGTGACGCTTGCCTTTAATCAAGAGCTAAGGAATTACCGAGGAATTCGTTTTTGCGATTGCACGACAACGGCGGCACCGTGGAAAGTTTCCTAAATTATTTGTCACGAGTGCGGCGCTCCTAGGAACTTTTCGTCTCGCTAACACATCGAAGCTTATGGGGCGTCGTTTTGTCAAAAGTTACCTCTCCGTTTCAGGAATTTCTATAGGTCCGTTAAGTGTAATGGGTAGTACAATGAAGAAAGGGAATATTAATATGCATCCTGGGAACATGACTATATTACCAAACTCTAATTTGCAATCATTGTTCCTATTACTTCTCGCAAACGGCGGGTACAATAGAAACGATAAAATAGCTGTGTTTACACGAAGAGCGCAGTGTTCCTTTGTCTATGGAACATAGGCAGCCACGAAATTCACTGCGTATTAAAACTTATCTCCTACATGTGCGTCGCTCGGTGTTCGACGACAGACTGAAGGCGAGGCACGCACATTTCAATGACTCGCCTCTGCGACTAACTAAATAGAAACAACTATTGTCGCGACGCGCTTAAAGGTTCACACACGTTTGCAATTATACCGAATTAATTACAGCAACGCTATAATAATTCTTAAACAGTTTCTTCCTGCATTGTTTTCTTTATCACTTCGTTAAATAATTGACAACAACTGTCCAGTAAATCCATGAAAAGGCCAGGTTCGCGCGAACTCTGGCCGATGGTGTCCGCACAGATTCTAACCCATAAAGCCACGGGGCAGGCCGTTTTTGCAAGTTCGCGAAAGCGACGGCAATGGACGCCCTGACGAATCGATGGGCCATCCTGTTTCGCTAAGTTTACGAGAAAGGGAGACACTGCAGACAGCTCGTGGCTCGATCGAGCTGCGTAATTAGATTGCCGACTAATGGGCGACGTCGGATGAAAATAATTTGCTCTCCGGTAACCAGCTACCGACACAAACAGCGAGCGCATCGGCTTCGTTACGCGTGCAGAACATTAGGCGTCCCACGACGACGACATTCACCATAAGCCGTGACCGTGTCCGATCGTTTCATTCTGTTCGGCCGGTGAACCGATCTCGATATCCGTTTATGCGCCGCTCGACGAATCACCATTAACTGTGGTTTGCGATTTTTTTTTTGGAGGTTATCTGTGGAAACATCGATACAGAATTTCTGCGGAATTTTCTGTCACCTCGATTTCTCTCTGTTCAACGTAAAAAGGAAGCCGCAACTCTTCGGATCCCAGATCGCCGATGTTGCAAATCTATTTCGGCAAATATTCCGGGGTCTGGAACACACTGGAATTTCAACGCTTATCCACGGAATTCGCCCGGCGATCATTCGGAATTCCAGTTCTCATTTCTCTCGCTCCACGGTTTTTGACTTGGAATTCCAGCCCGTACCTCAATTCTATCGGCGAATTTTCCGTACGGAAGCAGCTGTGTAATACAAATCTGTCGTTCACTCTTTCGACGAGTGAAAGGGGCCGGGGGGTCAAGGGTGAGAGAGGCAAGTTGGAAAGCGATTCAATTAGCGGCCATTACGCTTAATGATCGAGAAATAAAGGGCACCGGGATTCCGTGGCGCGCACCCCTTTGTACACTGGAATACCAGGGTTCTTTGAGCCGCTGTATTTACGGGGGAAGATTTGCCGTGAATAAAGGGGTAGTCGGAGCTCGAAACAGGCCCATTAAAATATCCTCGCAGACGCGTTGCTTTTCATTTCCAAATATATAATTATAAAATTATATTAAATATAATTTAGGAAACTCGCATTTCTTCAATCCTTGGTTGGACGGGACGAAAATTATTGAACGACGAATGAGATAATATTCTGTTGGACATTCCTGACAGGCTGTCACCCTGCTCGCTCCTTAATCAATTCTTCGAATAATGTTAATTCACCTCAAGTTCGGAACGAGATTATCTTCCTTAATTTTCATCTGATTACCATCTGGCTCGGCAGAAAATTACTCGCTGCCGCTCAACCTTACGAACGTGTAATAAAGTCAAGGTGATGCCCGAAGAGCGGCCGCGAAAAATTGCGCACGCGATCAGGACGAATCTCGAACGGCAAACAAAAAAATTATAATAAAAATCAGAGCACCGCAGAATCTGAGATAAACCGGCCGTTTGGAATTTCGATCGGAAGAGTTTCACTTTGATCACGATCCTGTGAAATGTTTCCACTCGAGCCAATGAAAATACCCTCGGCATCAACAATGCGTTTCTTTTTTTTCCTCCGTTTTCGCCTTTTTTCCGTTGCGTTTATTTACGTAATTTCTAATTAAAGCCCGACGGATTCCTCGTCGAACTTAGCACCGGTAGCTGAAAACTTGTTTTCGCTCTGTTTATCGATAAAACGATCAGCATCGACGAGCAGAAACCGTTTCAACAACGTACTATCCCCGTTTCGCGTGTCTTTTACACTTTCTCGAATTCGTTCGTTCCTCTTTCCAGTTACCCGACAACAGTCCGCCGTGCTCCCCTGTTCGGGGAAATTCGATTTGCATCTAATTCACCCCCGAATGAATATATTCGCCGGATAACAAAGTACCCTTCCTATTATACTGTAATATTAAAACTGTTGTTCTATTGCGGAAGAATTTTTTGGCCGCCACGGAAACGTCAGTCCGTTCCCTTCAATTTCTTCGACACTATCCCCGAATATTAATTGAATTAATTGAAATATTATCGCACACGTACGTCACATGCACGAGAACTTTCCCACGCAGGATCTACGAGACCGCAATGATCCCTGTTCTATTATAACACGAATAAACGCCAACAATAATCGCTGCGTATTAATTAACCGCGCGAACAATAAAATTCGCCGTGCGATTCCCACGATGGATGGTTCGGCAATATTTTATTACTAACCACGATCAACAAAACCGCGACGAAAAATCGATGTCTGGCCACGAGAGGCTGTATCTACTGCGGTCCGCTGGTCGGCTCGCGGATAATAATCCATTGTCTCCACGTTTTTTTTTTCTCTCTCTCCTCTTTATCCATTCGGTCAGCGCGACTGTTATCCGTCGAACAATTTCTCTGCACGTCGTTTCTCGCGATATTTGCAACGACCACCGTGCCATTCGTTCGCCGCTCTTCGTCGAACTCTTCAGCGAGAGTTCGGGCTCTCGTAAATTGATTACAGCTCCCTCTGCCCCCCCCGCCCCCACGCGCCCCTTTAGCTTCCTTTTAATATTACAAGCAACGTTCCGTCGTCACGCTCCAGAGTCTAGGATGTCGTTTCAATGGATTTCTGTCCGCGTCGGTAATTGAAATAAATTTTCTTCGCGCGAGCAATATTCGTCATTTCATTCGGCAGCAACCACCCCCCCCTCCCGGTTTTCCCTTTCGTTCCGTCGTCCAGAAATAATTAGTTACAGTCGTTTCTAAATTTTTTTCGCCGCTCGGCGAAATTTATATTGCGTTCCCCGACCCAGCCACCACTTCACCCTCGCAACCCGATCCAATTTTTCGTCCCCCTGCCTAATGACCAACTATAACGGACTATTCCGCCGCCATGTTCGGCAGATCGCGTTGCTCGGGCCCCTTCATAACGAGTGTCGAATGGCTGTCAAATGGTTCCACGCGCTTCGGCTCCACGTCGACCCGTAGTTCTAATCACACTTAATCACCGAGGGATCCCTCGTAACAGTTCAGATCGATTGTTCTCAGAGGTTGGCGCGTTAACCCCTTTGCTGCGAACGGGCACAGGTTAAGTTTTCTCAATGGAATCGGTCGGAAATGGTTTTGCCCCTCGTGGCTCAAGTTCTTTTCTCGCTTCTGTTATGAGGCGTTTCATTTGGTCGAGTAGATTTAGTTAAAACAAAAAAAAAGAGGAAAATCTAATCTACTCAAGGCTGTACGTGTACCTATGTGTGTAAATGTGTTGGCGCGTTCTGTGAGCTGGGGCGACGTACAAACGTTTGCTTTAATTCCAATTCTCCGCTGCTTCGAGAGATTTGATTAGCTTTCACTGTTAATGAAACACGTGGTTTATCGTCTGTGACAATCTACTGCTCGTAACGTGGTTAAAATTCCCCTCGTTTCTGGCGGTTTCACCCCGTAACCGTGGCAGTGTCATATTTCGAATATTTGCATATTTTTTAGTAATTATTCGACGGATATTAACGAGGATTGACCGAAAAATTAACAATCATATTTTGAAACATCGCGAATACTTGTGCATTAATATCGGGTCCACCGAATTTTTATGAATATACGATAAACTCGATATGGAAAGCGTGTCTTAAAAGGGTGTTTCGATTTTTCACACGAATTGGACACGTTTTCTCCCCGATGTAAATTTCTGCGACGCGTCTCGAGTAGCACGACCATTCCTTCGTCTGTAATCCACAAAACAGATCGCTTTCGATAAAGTACAGCCTTCGCGCGAAGGGCGTTCACGTATTCCGGCACCGTTTTTAAGAGCGGACAAAGTTTTCCGTTAAATCAGAGAACGCTTTCTTATAATTAGACGAGGTACGATGTTCCTCGCGAAGCTCTCGCTTTATCTGAAACAGTGCCCTCGCCTCGACTCCGGTTAATCTTAATTACAGAGTGCTCTTTAATTCAGACGGAAACCGTTCGAAATGTCCGCGGTCGGGTTATTACGTCGCGCAAAAATTGTCGAACCCTCAAACAGCTCGTCATTGAAACAAATACGTCTTTGCAATTTTATTCGGTGCATCAGAGTCGAATGCATAGTCGCAGTTCAACTTCACAGTCACCTGAAAATCTTCCGGCAATGCAAGCGTAAAAATTACCCGGGTGCCTAACAGCGAAGGTCAGCTGCGACGCTACGAACACTTTCGTCGTACGTGTCTCTACCCCTTTTTTTTTTCGCCTTATAGTTCTCCGGTTAGGCGGGCCGATTCTATTTCCATCAACCGATGTCAGGGTCGCCGTAACCGAATTCCGTCACCCGTACCGATCAATTTGTCTTGCCGGATATTACGATTTCGATGCGACCTTTTGGAACCAAGGGAGCCACAAGACACAGGAATAAATTTCGCGCTACAGCTTCGAAAGGGACTGCGTCCCCGAGACTTCGGTCTCTCGGTTCCTTTGTCCCAGCGGAGCGACTCCGGTGGCGCCACCTTGCGTTCGGACAGTCACGATCAGTTCAGCCATTACGGTCCTCGCTAAACAGTCCATCGCACGTTGGCCGAAATAAGGCTAAATATGTTTTCCGCCGACAAGTATCGTTCAGCTTCGAAGACACGAGCCCGTAGCCGGCAATATTCTTCAAAGTTTCGTATTTATATAGATTATGAATTTTCTTGCGTTCCTTCGGGGACGGAAAGGCTGCCTCCAAAGTGGCCATTCCGATGGTAATCTGGCGCGTCGATCACGAGATACCGGGCCGATCGATTTTCCGGGAACGTTCGCAAGCTGATTAGCATCCTCCAATTTCGCGTTCAACTTTCTCCGCTCAGCTTCGACGCGATTTTCCACAGCGCCCACTATTCCGTCTTATTAACGGCCGAGGAAAATTCACTGGATCGATTGTCGCGTCAAGGACATCCAAGTGTTCAAAAAGCACGAGCTGTCACCAATTAGGGGGAAAAAATTAATATCCTTTAAGCAGCCACGTCTTCCAGCGATCCTCAGGTTCATTCTTATTCGGACCATTGGGGAGTGTAACGAGCCTAATCAACGGCACGCCCACGAAATTTCTCGCTTACCGTGCCGTTGAGGAATAGAACAAAATAAGGAATGCAAAGACCCCGATAATCATCGTCCCCCCTTGTCCCGACAGTTCGTTCGTTCCAAGCGCAGAGGCGATGTCGCTTGTCCCTTTTCGTGCACGCCCCGGCTGAAGGAATCCACTCGCGATCAAACGGTCGCTACGTGACCCCGCAAACGGCCGGTGCTTAAACACACGGGAAATTTGTTGGTCATATAAATGGAAATTTCTGGTCCGGAGCGTTGTATCCACGGGAGAACGCTGATTTCTGACGTCCCGAGATATATGTTCGTCTCTGCAAGGCGAAGGCTCGCACGCCCACAGGTCGTTGTCAAGCGTCCAGATATATTTTATCGGACGTCGTCTGTCGGAACGGTTTTTTCGCTCGGCGAATTTATAGTCCCCCTCTTCGCGTTTCCTCCCTTTCCCAGGCATTACAACGATTACAGCACGTTGCGTCGACCCGCAACGCCACGATAAATCGTCGAAACTGCCCGCGGAAATCTAATTCGACACTTTTCCACCCACCCTCCGGGCGACGATTGATGGCGGCCTGCCGATCGTCATAACCCGAGAACGTCGACGGCGTGGAACGGGTCTGAGCGTCGTATAAATTATCCCCAAAACCGTGAGGGAAGCCTCTACCCGGTTAATTGCCCCCGTACCGCGTCCCCGTCCGTGCATTCTTCCCGCTGATTAAACTCGCCCATCCAATTTTCGCCTAATAAACCTCCCAAAGGTTAAAGAGGATTCACCAGCCAGGGGCAGAGTCTCAACCGCCCCATGGAAACTGTCGCCCCGGCCAAAGTAAACTGTCTTCCACTCGGCCGAGCGCGCTCACGGCTCTATCACATGGCCCTCTGGCGGACGTGAATTCGCTTTCGCCGGGACACGGGCCCACACCACGAGCCAAACCCAAACCGGGCCCACTAAGGGTCCCTAGGCGTCACTAGGCGGTCCCTAGGCGTCACTAGGCTGTCCCTAGGCGTCACTAGGCTGTCCCAAGGCGTCACTAGGCTGTCCCTAGGCGTCACTAGGCTGTCCCAAGGCGTCACTAGGCTGTCCCAAGGCGTCACTAGGCTGTCCCTAGGCGTCACTAGGCTGTCCCTAGGCGTCACTAGGCTGTCCCTAGGCGTCACTAGGCTGTCCCTAGGCGTCACTAGGCTGTCCCAAGGCGTCACTAGGCTGTCCCTAGGCGTCACTAGGCTGTCCCAAGGCGTCACTAGGCTGTCCCTAGGCGTCACTAGGCTGTCCCAAGGCGTCACTAGGCTGTCCCTAGGCGTCACTAGGCTGTCCCAAGGCGTCACTAGGCTGTCCCTAGGCGTCACTAGGCTGTCCCTAGGCGTTCCAGACAATCACGAATGTGGTTTCCCGACCGATACTCGATCGAATGCAAATCGAAACGTCTTCGCCCGGCGCGGAGAGTCGAAAGTCCCGGCCGACGAAGGGGAATACAAACGGCTGGCCGTGGTTGATACCCCCCGATCGATACGCAATTAATGTCCGCGGCTCGCCGGACGACAGGCTCGCCCCCGTATCGCGGATAAATATTTGTACGTCGCGAGCAAACGAACGCATCGATGATGTTCCTGTTTTTTTTTTTGTTGCTTTCATCGGCGGGACAGAGCGACGCGTCGACGGATACACGCCCGGGGATTACTCGCAGCTGGTGAACACGCGTCACCCATCGGGCGCTTTCACGGATACGGCGTGTCGCGTCAGCGTCACGCCTTCGGAATCCTAGTCGGAAAAATCGATTCCAATTCTGGCCTCGCTTCCACGGTATTTATTTCCGATTTCCCCCGGCTCGTCCGGCCCGCAGCCCGCCACGTTGATTCGTCCAACCGAGATCGGTCGTCGTGGAAATATTTTCCGGCCGCTTCTCTGGTGGGTTTCGAACGCAATCGAGCCGGGTGACTAATGGTGGTTTCGCGACGTCAAAATTCTGCTCGGCCGAAGCGGCTGAATAATTCAACGGGCCGACACGCGGAAAAGAATCGGCCCAGCCGGGGAGTCCCGGTTAATCGAATTGGCCCGTGGTCGAGGCGGGCTGAATGATTCAACCAACGGGGTAAACTAATTTCCAGTCAACGACGAACGGAATAATTCAGGCGTTTAAAGTGCACCCCGGTCGATCCGCCCGGGAAATAATTTCCTCGGTCGAGCAAAGTTAATCCCGTCCACGGGGTCCGATGAATCAGCTTCGTCGACTCGGACCTGAACCTTCGATTTACCTCGGACGATTCCCTTTTCCACGGGACCGATCTGCGCGCCTCGCTGGCTCCTGTTTTGCAGGGGGTCGTGCCTCGTCCGACAAATGGCAGGCAAACAATGTCCACGGGGCGAGCTGTCGCTGTTGTTGGCTACAATAGCCGGGGACTTCAATGGCCAAAGCCTCCGGTTTTCTCGGTTTTTCTTCTCTATTGTCGAGCAGTTACTCGTATTTCTGCGTTTTTCGCGGGGCTTCGACAATCACCTCGCCGTTCCTTCGATGATAATGGATCCTCGGCATTTATTCAATCGCAGCGTCGGGGATTTTTTGTTCGGCGGAGGACATCCCGGCCGAATATCGTCAACATGCCGAAGCCCGACGACTGCGTTGAAAGAGATTGCATCGATCGGTTCACCGACGAATGTTTCACGTTTGAATCGATATTTATATTCCCGCACGGGGCTGGGGAACGGCTGGACCGCGGATATTTTTACCCCGAGGAGGATTCAAATTCGATAAACGCGCGCGTTTGCTAATATTCATACGCTGGGCGCGATCCTTTGTAATTCGTGTCGCATTACACCCGTTTCCGTCATTTTTCACCTTCTTAAGAAATGTCCCCTTACTTTATTAATTCGCTTTCTCGAATTTTCCTTCCGTGCCCCTTCGCCCGTCGTTTCTTCGTGCGCTCGAATATATTTCCCTATATTTTATGATTATCTAGATTTCCTATCTTATGTGTAATTTAATTTTTCTCTCTCTCTCTCTCTCTCGCCTTCACTTCTGTTCCCTTGTATTGTTCACGTCTTATCTTGTTCTACTTATCTACTTCCTTATCCATTTTTTTCCTTTAGAGCCCTATCAAAGTATCGCAACACTTTCTTCCGCCGAGCGGTAATGCCATTTTTCTCCCTTCACCCGTTTTATTTCTATTCAATGGGTCTATCCCCAGCTCTGACCCTAACATCCGCTGCTCAACTTTCGAGATAACATCGGGAATCCGTAGTCCCGATTGCTCGCCGCGCGTTGAGAAGCTTGTCCTCTGTGACACTCTCTTGGAATGGTGAAATAATATTTGTAAAAGGGTAGAGGGGAAAAGAAAATGGAGAACTGATGAAGGTGCTAATGAAGGCTTGGTTGTTTCCCCAAGCAAGTACCAGTAATTCAGTCATAATTGAAATAGAAATAAATGACGCACATGTATTTAAAAACAAATAAATTTGCCAATAAAATCCTCCTGGAAATAGCACAAATTTTGTTCAAATCTGTGAATTCGATATCAAAATATTCCACACGGCTGGAAATAAAATGCGAAGCTCCCCTTTAAATTCGCGAACTCTTCAATAATAGCAAAAAGAAAAAAAAAAACTATTTTCAGATACTGTATAGTATCATATAAAATAAAATAAAAATATGAAAAAAGAAATATTTGTAATCGTTGAAAAACTCCAAAATATTTTAAACATCGACAATTTACAAAACAGCCGAGATACAATGATACCATGGGTGTCACCCAGGCCGGGGGGGACCCCCCCCCCCCGGCCTGTTACAACGAGCGTCACAGCAGAAAAGATCAGGAATGCAGTGGCGTTCAGTGGAGCTGTAAGCTACCTGTTGACTGAACTCCCAGAATCAATACGTCACCGCGTGGGAGGACTGAAAACCGTGGAAACCTCCGTGCAGAGCACGAACAGCTTCTGCCCATTGAATTTCAAAGTAATTTAGACGGCCACGATGGCACTGGTGGGTGTTACCAGGTACTGCATCACTTGGAAACGTTTCTCCCATAATTCACGCGATCAAGGGAACGACTTATTCCCTTCTTTCGATCCCCACTGTCGAAGAATACAATGGTTTCTTCAATATTTGCCTGGGCTTTTTTGCCCCCCCTTGATGTCGCCCGAAATGGTAACTAAATTTCTGGGGGCTGAAAGGAACATCGTCTCCCAGACGTTTCATCGAGGAAAAGCTTCTTAAAGATCGTGAAATTGCTGCTTCGAGATGGAGAGTTGCTTTCGAAGCGGAGCTCGCGGCGTCCAAGATTTCTTCAATTTTTCTTAACGTTGAGTTTTATGTCGCGCTACCTTAATTTTTACAATTATTTCAATGTTGTACCACACTCTTGTCTTTGCTCGTATCGCTTTAATCTCATCGAACAATTCCGAATTACTTTAATTTTGGAGCTGTACAAGCGTACAGGTATGCGAGCATAATTAAGGGTGGACATTGCATTATTTTTACAGTCCGTGGGAATAGAGGTGAGGGTAACCAACGAGGTGGTACCCGCTGGAACCGCAGAGGAGTTTAATGCGAAAGATGCGACGCCACCTTGGACAGCAATGTCCGTCCCAAGTAGTCGAACAACTCCAGCAACCCCTACGAATCAACACCCTCAATACTTATCCCCGTACGTGTTCCAAGGGCGGAATTCCCTGTGCTGTGCCAATGGTACGTAAAGATTTATTTGTCCCCTCTGAATAAATTCGTTGGGTGTACCGAAAATTGGAACGAGAATAAAAAATGAAAAGAAGAAAAGAATAAAAGTGCGCGAACAATATTGAGGAATCAGGGAAATTATTTATGCTTTATAGATTACTCGTTGCGAAGAAGACGCCCTATGACACTCCGTATTGGGCCACGTTTGAGTCTTCCGAACAAGAGCACGTCAGCCCCCACAACCACCACCGACGGGGAATGGCCACCACTAGGGTAAGTAATGATACTTGTTACATCGATCAACTCATGGCATCGGTCACAGTCAGAAACACTGATCCATTTCAATTTCGACCACCCAACCGAGGAACTTTCCTTCCTGTTGTTTCCTTACGAAAGTATTGTAATTCATTCGGGAGTTGATAGATCACCCCTGAAAACTTTTAGCACCAAGGTGCTACTGGGTGTTTGCAGAATGTCTGCATTACCATCAAAGTTCGCGCAACAACGATACCAACTTTACCCTCGGTCTGTCGATTACCGACGGAGTTATCC
This sequence comes from Nomada lathburiana, assembly GCA_963667235.1. NCBI lineage: Eukaryota > Metazoa > Arthropoda > Insecta > Hymenoptera > Apidae > Nomada > Nomada lathburiana. The sequence goes on along the minus strand of OY763899.1, from coordinate 19,243,238 downwards.
ATCACACTTTTACCCACCATGGGTGACTAAACAAGTAGTTTGTATTGTCGATTACCGACGGAGTTATTCATCACACTTTTACCCACCATGGGTGACTAAACAAGTAGTTTGTATTGTCGATTACCGACGGAGTTATCCATCACACTTTTACCCACCATGGGTGACTAAACAAGTAGTTTGCGTTATCGATTTACCATCGGTCGTTTCGCAAGGAAGGGACCTGATTTATCTTGCGGTGGTCACAGTAGCCTCATGGGACCAAACGAGAGAGTTGTGAGAAATTCGGAAAATCTTTAAACTCGTTCCATTTACTTTTTTGCAATTAATGACAGACTGTCGAAGCAACATGCAAAAATTGCCAATTTCCTACAAAATAGTTGCTCTACCTTATCTAGCCGAGTACAGTCCCTGCCAATTCTGTGGATTCGTAAAGTTTCCCGACAAGGCAGGGCGGGGTCGCCGCGGCGCTTGGCGCCGCGACGCCGCCGCCCCTCGTGCTTCCACTGTTTCGAAGGCTTTGTTGTGACTGCGACGGCTTTGTCGACAGTCGCGCGTGATTGCGGCCGAGCAGTGCGGATATTCAGATCGCTCCCGTTTCAAACAGTCGCGTGTGCCTTTGCCTTCGATCGTCGTTAAACCCCTTTCGGCCCGGGGAACGATCGTCTTTATCCCATTACGATTCAACCGAGCCCTCACCCACTTCCACCAAAATTTCCGGTCACTTCCCAGGCGTGACTTCTCGCGTCCGTTCGACGCCGACACAAAATGACATCGGAGATCTCTGAATTCCGCGAGTGAACCGTGTTCCCCTGTACGGTGGCTCAAAAGATTTCCAAGGGAGCTCCGCTTTCCGAAGTGTCTGATACGCGAACGGGCACGTGTTTGCCGAAGGCGTCCGGATTTTAACTGGAAAACACGATTACGCAAGTTTGGTGCACTCGGACAGTTGGTCGGCCGGCATGACACTGTGCCAATGGTAGGGTTGAACTTTGGAACAACGTTGATGATGGATTCAACGGGTCACCAGTGTTCGACCGTGCCGGCCACGAGTGAACACCAAATTGTCCGAGGATGCCGAGGATTTTAATGAACAGTCCTGGGACCTGCCTGGGACTTCCACCGAGCAACACAACTGTGATCCCGAAGAAGGTAGCAAGTGAATAGCACAGTGTCTAAAAAAGTTTAGATCGAGATCATAGAAGAGGCATCCAACTGCCCAATCGTCGATTAATTATCTGACCGGTTAACGCGGACGTGGGTGCGCGTGTAAAGAATTGTGCCGGTTAAATAGTCGTGGAATTAGTGTCCGGCCATCCAGAAGACTTCATCCAAACATCAAACGACCAACGGAAGACCGTAGGTATGCAAATTTCTTTCTCCAAAATTGTCAGTTTCGGTGTCCACCTCTCTTCAGCAATTTTTCATCTCCCGCATACCTCGGCCAGCAAGGATTTAACCGTTCTCGAAGTTCAATGATAAGTATCGGTGCCCTCTGAACTGGTCAGCCGACCTGTTGACTATCGAAAGCGAAATATCATCGACTTCTGCTACCGAACTCGTCGAACAGCTGCGGTCGGTGGACTTAGCGGCGGTCCGGGTTACATAAATTTCCAACGGGCGATTAACTGGGCCAACTTGTTGCGAGGGGACACCGAAATTTCAGGCGACACCGTGCCACCGGCCTTTAATCCTTCTCGCGGATTTGTCGATGCCTCGAAGACCTGCAGTGGAAATGGCCGGTACTTAGCCACGCGTACGCGAAGCACGTAACGTTATGAAATCTGCATTTGTTTGGCTTACGGTCGGGCAAGTTGTTGCATCAGCCGTTGAACAGTGGCCGGAATAGAATATCTCCTGGATCGAGACGTCGTTCGGACCGGGCGTACCAAAACCAGCCCCGGCCCAGTAATACCGACGGTCGAATTAGTCGCGGAATCGTTGGATCGCGATACTCCTTCGAGGAGGGAAGGTCCGGTACGCGATTATTGAGAACGGGAACATCGGCTCGTTCGCTCTGCGCTGTTCCGCCGAATATTTCACGGCTCCGCAGTCGGGAAATTCCTTGGAATTGCCGGACGAATTGTGAATCAATAAGTTCGCGAACCTTGGAACTTCAGCAGATTCTCGCGTGTTTCCATTCAGATGATACCACGAAGGTCTGTGCCTAATCCTCGGTCGTTCAGAGCCGCCTCGTGTTCACCTCCGATCGCAATCAGCTTTGCGTCCTGACGAGTGCAACATGAAACCGTCGCGTCGTCCCAAAGGATTCCGATGCCTCGATTAAACAAATATCTCGGCGGGCCATTTCCGGGGCCCAGCTTGCGTCCGTTCGGACCGACAACCTGTTTACCTAACAGTTTGGGCCCGCTTCGAAGGTACGGGGAGCCCGTTGACTGTTCCATTCCTGTTTGCCAAGCGGCGTATCGATCGATTTCACCGTTTCTTCGCTGCTTGCCAGTCGGGCCACACCTCTGCTCAAAGGAGAGGTTGATCAGAAACTGGGTCGTCGGAAGGTTAAAGTACCTCCAATTAAAGGAACCGAGCGAGGAAATTAATGTTCGCGGCTGCATGTCACTCCGGCGTTCTGCCTGGTTCTTCACCGTTTCACCGCGGACCGCTCTTCGGTCTGATGGACCTGGACCGTGCACAAAGCGAGCATTCCAAAGCTTTTGACGAGGGGGGCCGAAAAATAGGATCCTCGACGATGGAAGCGCGTCCCCGATCGATCGCTTCGTCGATCCCCGTTTCCATCGAGAGCGACCGGCCGCCGTCGGACGACGAATCTCGTCGTCGACGGTTCACGGAAACCGTTGACCGACGCGAAGGAGTCCCGCGTGGGGCAAAGTTCTCTCGGTTCTCGCTCGGATCGTATCGGGCGAACCTCGCGATAAGGCGAGGCCGGTTGGGTTTCGCGAGGACCGAAATTGCAACGTGAAACGATGGCATTTAGATTGCAAGCCGAATCGCCATGGCGAATCTGGTCTGAATACGGCCCGGCGAATTATTCCTCGCGCCTCTCGCTCTGTTCCAAGAGTGTTCCACTTATCTCATTCCCGTGATCAACTGTCGACCTTCTGACCCCCCGGTGCCCATTGAGGGAACTTCTCGAAACCGGAATCGAAGCAACGTTCCAAGTGAAACCGCCGTTGTTCATTCTTATCGCGCGAAGTTAATAATTTTTCTTCTCACCCCCAGCCCCCTCTCCCTCACCAAGTTTTAATTAAATGCTAGCCGCAGCGCTGGGATGATTTATCGGACAATACTGACCAATCCTTGAGAAACCTCGAGAAACGTCGAGAAACGTAATTTACTTGTACAAGGGAAAATTAGTCCCGGACAATTTTTCTCCCAGGAATTAACAGACCTCTAGAGCAGCGCTGCAACGATCAGCAAGCTAACGGTCCCACGGAATTATAGCAGCCCAGCGATTTCTCAGGTTTCGAGCTATCGTGAAGCAGGCAGTTGGGTGCGAGTCGCGTGTCTACCAGTCGTTCGTCCAACGGCTTGAGAACACGCGGAATTAGCTCAGCTGGCGAGCCGTTCCGCCAAGGCCGTTTCCGGTTGGCTCGCGTCGATTTCGTACAATCCGCGTGGGCGGGGGGGGAAAACGACGAGCAATCGGAAGTCGTGCATCCAGTTCAATGCGACGCGAGGGACCCGACAACGATCCGAATCTTCTTAGCGATTTTACGACGCGGACATCGATCCCTGCGAAATCGCGATCATCCCGAAGCGCGATGGCCAAACCTGCTAACCCAATTTTGTCTCTCCGTTCCGACCTCGATTGACCGGAATTCGGAAGACAGTTGGCCGATCTAATATCGTACCCAATCCGAGTTACTCGGCGCCTACTCGACCCCAGTTATTCTCAAGATTTGTATTACATTTGTCAGTTCGTTCTGGTCAGCTGACTTGTCTCGTCTCGAGTGCCCGGAGTCTTCGGCGGATCGGCTGCGCACTCTCGTGCCTCCTCGCCGTGAAGCGACTCCTTCAAGCAGTCACTCGATTCCGTCTATTTGTTGCCACTGTTCCGCTGGTCTCTGCGTTTAATCGCGAGCGAGCACCGACGCGATATATACCCGGGGATTAAGACCCTGCCGGGGGCGTGGGGGGGGATCTGTTGCGAACCAATGGGATTACTTTCGGCCGCGATATCGCGACAATGCAATTTCCAGAGCGGCATCGGCGACAGTGCCTGGACCGGATTCTGAGTCCCCGAGTGATTCGTGTTCCGCTGCCAACACGCTGTCTTCTTCGCAGACTTTCCTCGCCGCGATTTTTCCTCTCGGATCGGCGATCGATCGTTTCGGATCGTCGCTCGGCCATCTGGTCCACGGACGAATCATTTCGGGGCAGATCAATCCTCGGTATTGATTTTCCCGTGGAAATTTCTGCGTTCAATATTCTCCCCCTGTTGTTTCGCCCCGATTAATTCGTACGTCGTTTCCAATAAATGACGCGCGGACAGGCGCTGTCCCGGCTAGACGGAAACTGGGTGAAAGTCGTTAAACCCGGGGACGGAAACTACGTAAGATCGTCGATGTCCGGGAAATTCGAGCCTCCTCTATCGCGTCGTCAATCGTTCTTTATGTGTACCCCGGTATCGTACACATCGCGGCGTCCTCTTGTGCAAACAGAAAGCGTGTGCGGAGCTTAAAAGCTTCCTCGGTAACGCCAGGTATGCTCCTCGTGCATGGAAACGGGGCTTTGGGTTTCATGCGAGCGGGGCAATATGGATGCCGGCCTTATGAAATTGCGCCGGAGTTAATTTAAAAGGCTGGCCCCGCGTTGTTGTTGTTTCCCATTAAATTCAGTTAAATCGCAATTTCATATCGGACGGGGTGGGCTGAATGTTGAAAAGAAAAAAAAATCCATTTCTAGCGGTTTGTAGCAAGTTTTGAAGGAAACATCAATTTCAGGAATGTATACCTTAAATTTATATTACACGGCGCATTAACGAACGAATAAATCATTAATATCTGGCACAAAGCGAGCAAAGAATTCGTTCGAAACAAATGAACGCCAAATATTATTTTCATCGTTCGTTAATCAGCTTGAAATTTATTCAACCCTGTCTATATCAAACGAAATAGATATCACCCCTATTATTGCTAGCCAGCTGGTCGCAAAAGAATATTGATGAGTTTATCGATCGCTGAGCTCGGAATTCTCACGCCCCCGCGTGTGCCGAAAGAAAAGTTCTTGCCACGGGAAGTGACGAAATGGGGATGGCCAATGATGCGACGTCACTCACGCAGCAACGTTCACAACTGTACATACATAGGACACGTATGAACCCATATATTATTTTTTTCCTTTCGTAAATTGAAAGAGCCAATGTTGTGACGCGTTTGATTTCCCGAGGGATCGTCACTGTCAGCATGTGGACTATGACTTTTACAACAGAGACAACCGATGGAATACCCTGAGGATTCGCAGTTCCCCCCTCCCCAGCCTCTATCTGTCCGGGTGAAGTAAATGTCCTGCAAATATGGGGAAACGTAGATCGTATCCACGCAGGGTGTCGAAATTTCTGTCCAGAGAGGAATAAGCGCTCCTGGCCAATGGGAACTTGAAAACTCTGTTTGCCCCTGAAGGGGTTTTATAGCGTCCCGTTAAGTCTTATGAGGAATGGAAATGCGGTACGACGATGCTCATGGTGTCAATTTCCGCGACCGTATCTCTCCTTTTTATTCGTTGCCCGCTTGAAATAACGTTCGTTGTATTTCTTGCGAGGTTTCCCCCCCTCTCCCTTTCGTTTCATCCTCAATGGGATCACGTCACTGCGGCTGGAATTTTCCTTTGTCTCCTTGTAACAGTCGCTTACTTCAACTTTGAAAACCCGAATTCTCTTGCGATATTTCCTTGGGAAATTTGTTTTTCCTTCGGCTCTCGTTAAATTCCATTTCGTTGCTTCGATTTGATTCCCCATTTTGGAAACATTTCACAGATATATCCCCAATTTTCTTTCTTGTTTCATTCGAATGTTTATTTTTACACCTCTATCTGGGGTTTCGGTATCCTGTTCCTCTGCGCCCCATTTCCCTATTTTTCACGTTGTACGCGGTGTACAGAATGATGGTGAAAAAACTTCGTTGGAAAATTGTCGGCAATAAATCACTAACGAAAAACACGCCACGGGGAGAAAATGCGACACACTGCCAACCAAGGCGCGGTTAACCCATCTTTTCCAGAGACCTCGACGAACGTAGCTTAACACGACTGACCGCAGCACGACGAACAATCCCGACCATTAATTCTCATCTTAAAAATCACTGGCCATCCGAACTAATAAAACGAAACAACCACTGCGAACCACGGAAAAGAGAAACCGACGCCGTTCAACACCTATTTGACCTTTCCAAAATTATTCCTACCCGGACGATTCGAGTTACAGCCCTTGATAGAGACCATACAGCCGGATCATATATCCCCCCCCCCCCCCCCCCCCATTCGATATTTTTTCGTTCCGCTATAATCATCAGAGCGATTATTAGCCCCAGGCAAAGGCGATCAGCGCGGAAAGCTCGTTACATGGGAAAGTAACGAAGCTTGCTGCGTCAGCTGCTGCTATATTTGATATTTCCACGCCTCACTCAGTTGATGACAATCTATTGGAAGGAAATGGACCGCTGCTGGGCAAAGCTATTTCGCTAACTACGTCAGATAATATCATATCGTTCAGACATCCAAAGTGTCCTGGCTTACCCAATTGCATCGCGGAGGCGTTACGAAATTAACCAACTTCGATCATCGTGGCTTTTTTTTGGGGGGTTACGTTCATTCCTAACCCTTATCGATGTAACAAAGCGATGGACCACGTCCGCCCACCTGACGCAATTATAGTCCAGTGCTATTCGAACCTCGGAAACGAACAGTTTCGTTCCTCTCGACGGGTTATGCAGATTTTGCTTGCTGGCTCGGCTCAATTTTCTCTCGAATATTTTCGGAATTATTTTTCGCACCGCGCACAGGCGGATAAAAATTGGACCGGCACGACGGTAGATATTTTCATTTCGCACGGAGGAACTCGCTTCTTCCAAAGTGCTCGATAAATTTCACCCGACTTTCCAATTTTGTTCCGGTTCGAGGGTTTTCGCTGATAAGTTATGCAGCTACCGTCGCGACGAATCGGGGCTTTGACTCATCAAGGGATCGAGCTCACACCTGCCCTGATTTACAAGAGCAATCGTGCACAGCGCCGTTCTCTATAACTATGTTCCTCTGGGCGGCGGTTTTCGTTGTTCTGCGTTGCTGCCCACGCTGTTGGCCGAGTTTCGTCGACGACCGACAGAACAACAGGACCACGACGAAATTACCCAATCAAAAGTTCCCATCGTCCGTTCTGCAACAATTAAAACGGCTGGGCGACATTATGCGTCGCTGGTGGCGCGAAAAATTACTGCAAGTGTCACGCCTGAATTACATTCGAATCAATTTTTCTCATTATATTCTTTTTTTCTCAAATACATAACTATCTGCTGGATAAAAAGAAGTTAACCCAACACGCACTGAAGCATCGTCGCACGGGTGGCGTTCGAATAATTCCGAGGAAAACATCGAGGACCCCCGAAAAACTTTTCCCATGAATAAATAAGGGCGTTCGAAAAGTTTCTCCGCCTGCTAAATTCGGTCGGAAATATTTCGGCGTTCTTCGCGACCGGACAGCGAGGCAACGAAGAGCGTAGAAATTGTAATGAACCCCTCGCGCGAGGATCATTTAAATTCCGCTCGGGGATGTTTCGACCGCGTGAAATAGAGTGGCTCGTCAAATTTCGATCGAGCCGCGTCCATAGGGGCCGACCAGAGTTTCATTGGGCTCGATCAACGAAAATAGGTTGGAAGATTGCTGTTCTTGGCCCTCGACTTCGGACACCTTCTAAGATCGATGGACCCTCCGACGTTTACCGCTCCTTCGTGCCGCTCTTGGTCGAGAAGTTCGACGAACCGTCCGAACGTTTCTCTCCTGCTCAATCTTGTTGCCCTCGGGCAAACGGGAAGAGGGAAAGTGTTCGGGTGCCGGTGTAGACGCGGCGGTTTCTCCTTTTATCTTCTTTTTCGGTTTCAGCCACTTCGCGCACCACCACGACGAGAAACGAGAAAGTGGAACACGCGGGGGAAACGAGATTGCCCCGAATTTCAGGACAGGCTTCATTATCTCCACATTAATGTAGAAACAGAATAAAAATGAAGGGGAAGTGTCATCGGGAATCGAACCCGAGACCATCGTATTACTAGGCACTGATCAGCCCATCTACGCCACGGCCCCTTCTTGGCATTAGTTATTCCGTTTGTTCCTCTTACGTTGTTCTTTGATGGAGGCGCCCGATCCCACATTAATATCCGCGGAACGGTCGAATGGCTGACGGGGACGTTTTCGTACACTTTCGCGCAACGCTGCTATCAATTCCCGCACTCGTTCCTCTCGGATCGAGCCGTTCAGTTCCGGACGCTTTCGTTGCCGCCGAAAGCGTATCCGCAGAAACTAATTCCAATTCACCGGCAACAAATCGGGAACACCGGCCGGGTCTAATTGCGAGCTAAGACGAATTGAACGGTTCTTGATGGTCCTCCCGGCCGCGGATACTCGTTCCAATAGCGTCCTCCCGTGCTAATCTCTGTTCTGCATACCGAGGCAGGGCCCGCCATTTGCATTCCAATTCCACGGAAACGTTGAACATAACCTGAACGGTTTAATTACGGTTCGCGCTCGATTTATTCCGCCGCGAAGTGGCGCGTTTGTCCCGTTTCGTTTCGCGAGCGGTTCCCCAAATTCGGGACGATTTTACGAACCGATGTAACGAACTGCATCAGCCGTCGCTTTTCGTTATCGCGACGGGCGACAGAATGGACCTTCGCGTTCACTGACAAACGAGATGCGGCGCCGGTGTTGCGCCAGTTGCGAACTTAAAACTTAAATCATTATCCGGCGAGGTTGCAAGACCGCGGCGATGAACGATTCTACGCGACTGAATAAAGCGGAATTCAGTTTCGCCACGGTGTTCAGATTGTGCGCAAAGTTTTGCGACTTCCGTCTAAATCGTTGGAAATCGCATTCAAAAGTAACCGCAGACGCTCGTCATTAATGGAAAATTCGTTTTACATTATTGCATATCGCATTCGATAAAAAATTATTATTCACTAAAAAACACCAGAAGACTATTTTTCTGTTGAATCTAGTCAACCGTAATGGCGCTGTATTTAATAGAAAGGTATCAACAAGTCGCATTTTCATAGCCGAAAGAAATGAAGACATAAAAAGCAGCCGCCGTGGCGCAATAAGAAAAAAAGAAATCCCCAGTTCGAAACGATATCATCGATTGCACCCGGTATTCCGGTTAAGCAGATCAATTTCTGCGGCGAACGAGCGTTATCGTTTTAACTGGTCGTAAAATAGCTCTTACGCGACGAGCCACGAACAGATTCATCTTGAATTTATTACGAGCCTGCAGTTTTATCGCGTTTCGCCGATCAAATCGATGATTCAATCTTTCGTGATCTCGCGAAACGAAACGTTCGGGGGAAGCTGTGAAATATTCAGCGATACCGGACCGCGTTCGTCAACCAAATCCACCGATATCCGATTGTTGCGAAAGCGTCGTCGAGCTTTCAGAACAAAGTCGTTCCCCATTTCCGGCTCGCGACGGCAACGATCTTTCCGCCAATGAAAAGAATTCGATCGAGGCTCGCGAGCAAACGTTCCTCCACTGTCTCGAATACCTCTGAGCGAGTCGTATATTTCATCCGAAAAGAGGTTAGGTCCGTGCCGGCGACGATAGCGGCGTTCGCTTTAAATTCACTAGACGCCGCGGCTGCGAAAGGAAACGGGGAAGAGAGAGAGAGAGAGAGAGAAGACGACTTATCTCCTTCCGTTTGCGTTTCATTCTCCGCAGTGCGTCGTGCGTCACCGCTGCGACCGCGTTCAGTGCGTGCACCTGCCGTTTCTCATATTCCCTAGTTACGGAGCGTCTGGTCGCAGAATCGCTTCAATCGAACAACTAGGCGCGTACCGCGATCGATATTTTGGTCGTCGCTGTTCAAGCAGCGTTTCAGGCGTACGGCTGCTAATTTTTTGCCAACGTGTCTGGCCAGACGGGCGTTATTTTAAATAATTATTCGGGGCCCCTGGAATCTGCTCGCCCGTAATGGAACCCGAACGGAAGTTAATTCACGCGGCGAAGGAAATGTCCCGGTTTGGAAACGAGTCTCTCGATTTCAGGAATCCGAGCCAGGGATTCAACCACTTGTTGAAGTGTTACGTTTCTGGCTGCAACTAGGGAGAAATTGCTTCGACCACCTCCCCCCCACCTCCCCTCCCCATCGAGGATCCGTGGTCGGTGAAATATTCTAGTACGTGTCTTCGAGCCGCTTTTGTTTGGAGAAAGAGAGGACGGGATCTTGGCTAGACACGCTCCAGGGATCGAACGTCCACCATTTGCATAAAAGCTTTCGTCCGCTTGGCGTGGCCTTTGAACTCCGCCATCTTTCTTGGCGATCGTTCGTCGGAGGCAAGGAATCTTCCGACAAACAGGATGATATTTCAGTCGCGTTTACCGGAACTCTTTCAACTGGCATCGCGAATCGCTTTTCTCGGCCATTTTCCGTCTCGTTCGAAATTCCATGCGTCAATTCATTGAATGGCTAATTGGGACGGCCATTGAGGGCGTAGGTTACCGTTCCAGGTTAAGATTTCTCGAGGGTTACCACGAACAGAATGCAGATTTCATTACGCGCGGAGCTGGGCCGCATTTCCAACGGGTCAAGGGGTCGGCGAATAACAAATGATTTATCGGGGGATGTTCGTTGTACATTTTCAGATGGAACTACCGGAAGTGGAGGAGGAAAACGACCCGGCAAGAAGTGCACCGATATCGAAATAACGACCTCGCGTACATGTCGCGCATAATAATTGAAAGTCGCCTAACCTCGAATGCAACAGAACATTATAATGCTAATCAAATATGGAATAATTCAGCGAATAAAAATATTGCGAGTGTCGTGCGATGAATATACACATATATTAATATATATATACAAATATAAACACACTTTTTCGTATGTCTATAAAATTTTCACAACTAAAAAAAGTTACTAGCACGTCGACCATAATTCTAAGATAAACACACGGATCGCTATTTTTCCTCTTTACAATATCTCTCGAAGTAACGCTTATTAATCGAGTTTTTCTATCGGACCAACGCACCTAGCCTTTCTATTTTTCACAATTTCGAGAATTTTACATCGGTATGTCGCCCGTGAGAGACAAACGCCGTAAAGACTAGCCCAGCGAGATGTTCACGCTTCTGTCGTGAGCGAATAAAAGGAGGAAGAAAGCCTGGAATCGCGCACAGAATCCCTGGAAATATTACTGTCGCGTCTTGAATCCGTGAGTCTAGCAAAAGGCTTCCATTTTGGTCCACGGAATTCACGAGTCCCGGCAGTTCGTCTCAATTCGCCGCCGTTTATGGCCGAGATAAAGACAGCAGCTGCGGACAAAACGCGTGGCGTTATCTCCGCGCGTGATAATTTCTAAAAAAAAAAAATCGCACAACGGTGCTTCTGGCGAAATTATATCGAAGGAATTTCGGTGTCCGGGGCACGAGGCAAATACGGTGCGTGAGTGGGAATCCCCTATGGGGGGAAGATGAAAACGTCACCAGGCTACCAGGCGAAAAATCACCAAACAATTCCAACTAGACCAACGAAGAAGACCAACTGAATCCGTTCCGAGTCAATTAAATTCAACCGACCTCAATTAAAAACCGACAGAAACGAAGAGAAACTTCGCGGCATGTCTCGCCCTAGTACCTAGTTCATAAAACTTAGCGTCTCTCGAGGAACGAACATTGAAGAAGAAGCCCTCGTGGCAAGTGTTAAACTCGATTCCCGCGGGGGTGTGTGTCTGCGACTAGTGTTTTCTTTTTTTCATGAATTTACCCGAGGAAACAGAGGCGGATCGATCGGAAGGCAGAAGGGAAGACATGAAAATGATGAAGTGCGACGACAGAAAGCGCGAAATGTTCTCGAGACGCGCGTGCAGCGAAAGCGGGCCCCACCCGGGTATCGCTGGGACCGTGATCGGCCCTGGCATCGGCGGCGGTCATCTCTGGGGGAAAAGGAACCAGGGGCGTACCTCGGCGCCCGTCGTGGGCCACGTCAGAGGTCCAGCCATCATTTTAAGAACTAGGAGGAGCTGGCCGGTTGCACCCATGCATTGCAGAAGGTACGTTCCATTTATTTACTTCGTCGCTGTCCGACCAAAATAAACGCGTTCGGATCTGCATTGAATTATTTCCAACAAAAATTGCGCGCACGAATTGCTGAATGTAAGGGCCCAAAGGGGAAAAGAAGATGCACCTTTACCCTTGGGAACAATTATAAGAAGAAAACGCTCGCTCTTGACAAAGACGCAAACTGAAATAAAATAAAACTGTAGCAAGCAACGATATTGCGAATATTCACATTTTCCGTTCGCATCGTTTACAGCCAATAAGGTTGGTCGAAATTCTTCATTAATTCACCGGATGATAATTTCATACGAAACGATTGATTGAAACGCAATCACGCGGGGCGAAAAATACTCCAAATTTCTCCGCCATTTTTGTTTCCTTCTGCCCATCCAGGGCCGTCGGAAAAACGGGCTCAAAAACGTTCGGGCTTGCACCATGGAGCATAAAATCGCCGCTGTGCCCATCTTTCATTGGGGACCGATAAATGGGGAACACTAATTGCCAATTAAACCGCAGCCAGGGATCCACGCTGCTCGGCGTTGGTATCAATGGGTGGCGACGCGACACCTAACCTCGTCGAGGACGCGTCGAAACTCGAGGACCACGGCCGGTTGGATCACGGGCGTGAGTGTCACGGAGTTAATAATTTCTCGAGGGGCGCCCCGCTCGAAACGTTTTACACGCTCCCCGGGCTTGTCACTGGTTATCGATTATCCGACCCGCGCTCGCAGTTAATGGCGCACGTCCGCGACATCACGGGACACGGAACGCTCGAATCGAGGGCCGAACGATCGATAGATTGAGAGACGTCGCCCCTCGAGGGCTTATAAGGATGAAATTCGTCTCTCCCCTTTTTCTTTCGGTCGAGCCCGTGTCGCGCGTTGGAACCCCCACGCAATAACGAGGCCACGCCGGGTCGATTAAACGCCCCTGTCATTTGAGAAATTCCGGCCCCGATGATCCCTCATCTTTGTCCGAAATCTCGCCCGCCCCCACCCCCCACCCCTCCTCCTCCTCCTCCTCCTCGAACGCGAATCGTATTACCGGCCGTTCGCGCGGCACCGTTTTGTCCGATAAAAGAATTCACTCGAATTCCTGGTGATTTTTTCGCACGGTGGATCGCGCTTCAATTGCCGACGGTTGGCCGCGACGATTAATTGTCATTGATCAATCGTCAACTTTTAATTTCGCCGGGGAATCAGTTCGCGGTGAATTAATTTTGTTGCGAATTAACGCGCGGACGAAGAAAGGTGGCCGGGATCTCGCGACAGAATCCACCAGCACCGGTATTCCCCTAGTCCCGGTCGATCGTAACCGGACCAGGGAATAACCGAATCACCGGTTCGGCCTTAATTTCGACCGCGACCATCCGGGGTAACGCTGTCGAAAGTTCGATTAATTAGTAACAAATTTGCAAAGCCCTCGAGATTACCGGTACGATTGCCGGGGACTCCCCCAGACGATCGAGGCTCGATAACGAGCAACAGGTTACGACGTAACGAAGCCACCGGCTGCCATTAAACGAGCCACGAAAGAGTATCGCACACACACACACACACACATACACCGCGTGGACTTCTAATTAGAAGTTGCGGAACCGCGACGAAAACCATTTACCAAAAGTTCGACCGATCTCTAAGTGAACAAGCCCCTAGGGATTAAAAGTCAATTTCCCTATTCAAACAGTCCGGGGCATTGCTTGCGCCAATAATAATAATAATGGTACAACGCAGTAAGGTGTTTGAGCGATTCGAAAAGTTACACCGATGTGAGTGATCACATGGTTGCACCGATTAGATTTATAATTTACGAAAGGGCGACGATGAAACAAATCGCCGTAAAATGTCTCGCGTGAAACGGTCTTAAGCGTCGCGTGCCAGTGGCCCGTTTCTCGCGATTCCCTCGATTAAACGATCGCTCGTCACTTGTGGTTTATGGGACGACCCCGTGGACCACACCCTCCATGGATCACGGGGGAGAAGAAGCTCAGCGTGAATTCTTTCCACCATTTATTTTTTCTCGCTGGAGGACCGGACACGCGATCTACCCCAGGGTAATAATTTGTTTAGGCGATGTTGCTACGTTGTTCCACGAGGAATTACGTCGAAAACACTTTGTTAACACTAGGTTTACGGACAAATTTGAACACTTATTTTTACTGACTTCCCTCAGGTTAACTATTGCCAATAAAAAATGCGCGTTTTCTTTAAAAACATTCATTCACCTAATTCAGAAATGAAATACAATTGATTTAATTCCATAAACCCAGTAAACCCAGTGTTAACGCGTTTAATTCGGCGCTGGTCCGATGCATATTACGCAATTTGTCATTTTAATAAATATCCAAATCATTGGTAAAGTATTGCGAAAAGATCGAATCGAGCGTCGTTCGTCGACGAATTCCCCTCAAAGTCGAGAACGAAATAAAGCGAGAGGAAAAGGGTTGGCGCCTGTGTCGAGTCAATTGATCGCGGGTCCGGCGTTCTGGTCGCGTTCGAAGTAAAAGAAACGAAACCAATCCCAAGGGGGGAAGATCAGCCGGCCACGCGAGCTGGACGGTATTCGCCGCGTGAAGAATCCTCGAGAGGGTGAGTCACACGCTCGTGGCACGCGCAACGGGCACAATTTCTCGCGCGGCTGGCTGATTTTCTCGTTTGCCCGGGGAAAAGCCGTGGGAAAAGGTACGCTCCGCTCGTTTCTCGCCGCTCCCGTTACTTTTTAATAACGCGCTGCGTCGCGGTAAAGTGCATAAAATGCTTCTTGGAAACTCGTCTCTTCGACCCTCCGCGCACCCCCCGAACATACTATCCGACCCGTTTTCGACCCCCCCTCTAATGGATTTTTGACGGAACGTTGCGCAACCTGTTTACTTGTCCCCCTGAAAGGAATTAGCCTTTTCGATACTCGGTTCGCAAGGAAGAACGAAATACGAATAGACATTTGTATGAAACACTAACGAATAAATTGCAGAATATATTTGTCGTTCGTTCGATGCTCGATTAACACGTTCCCTGCCGCGTGGGGCGTATACGCCCCACGCTGAACTTTCCGTTCAAGCCATTGGGTATTATCATTGTAAAATGAAGAATTTTTTAAAAATTCATTATGGAGTCAATTATGGACATCTTAATACTATTGCTGATGCTCTCATTTAATCGTGGGGCGTATACGCCCCACGCGGCGTGATGGGCAATTTTTCTTTACTGTGACTTGTTTTAACCGCATTTCTCTTATTCCGATCAGTCGATTTATTCGCGTGTCGTTGATACAATACTTACTGCATCACTGAAGCTAGGATTGATTTATAGTTCAGTGTGTTTCTTCAGTGTGTTAAACGAAGGAAATACGGTACGTACATATTATTTCAGTTTATAAATTCGGATATCTTGCATTTAAAAATGTTTGCAATTTTTCCCGCCTTCTCTTCCTCAGACCTTTTCCAAATTTTACAATAATTACTGATGTCGTGTAATAATAATAATAACTCTCCACGAATTGGACCAAAAAGAAATCGACACGAAATTAAAAAAAAGGAAGGCCACTTTAACTCGATAAGAAGGCGCTGCAAAATTTGTTACGAAAGAAATGTTAAAAATTTAGGTTCCCAGTCGGCAAGAAACTGCACTGTAAAAGTTGTAACATTCTGCGATAGTTGTGTGGATAAACCACACAACTTAACACAACTTTAACAAAGTTCATCGTAACATCCCTTTGTAATTGCATACAAACTTGAATTTAACTAAAATGTTATATTTTAAATTGATATAGGCATGATAAAAAAAATTATATGTGAGGATGCCACTCGCTTGGCATAATAATGTTCAGCCAGTTATTTGTTAAACTAATTCCTAGAAAAATAAATTTATTGGTTTGTTGTGTTATGCATGTTAAACTATACAACCTTTCCTTGATAATTATGATTTTTGCACTATTTTAATTATTGTAAGGCATACGCCAGAAACAAAATAATACAAATGTAAAGCGTGGGGGCGCATACGCCCCACGCGGCTTGAACGGGAAGTCTTCAAAAAACGGTCTGGCAGGGAACGTGTTAATATCACTGATCGATAGTATTCGTTTGGTTGGAATTCAAATTTTAAAGTAGCAGCTTGATTCATCCGATTCGTGACCCCGTGAATCATTTATTTATTTACAAACAACCCTACGGATTCTAACGAGTGTTGCGCAACTTATTGTCAAGTACTATCGCGTAACGCGATTATACAATTATACAATTACGTCGTCCAATTATAAAAGCGTCCCCAGTGATCCGCGGCGAATTCAACGTTCGTTACGACGGATCTTCAATAATTCCACCGTCGTTATTTATTGTTATCACTGCGAAGAAATATGTATACCCAGGCATGTTACTTCTCAACGCGAAAGTGGCATTGAATCGGGTTGGTATTGGCAAGTAGGTTGGATAAAAACACGGGGCGAATCGATAATGCTACCGCGGCTAAGTTCTTCGTTTAAGTAGATAAGGTCGACGCTCGGTCAGACATCCGCTTACGAACTGTTGTTCCTCCGAATTGTCGACGTTCGCTGTGGTATCACTGGCTCGTACTAAACCCTTTCCAATTAGTTCGTTCCGCAGATGTTCGTCCTCTGCGATTATAATCGCGGAATCTCGAGAATCGACAGAATCGACAAATAAAACCACTTTTTAACCAGCAACATTTCTTCCTTCAAATCGAACAGTTCAATTTCATCCTTTCGCTCGTCGAACTAATTTTCGTCGCGTTAAACATTTTACCGCTTCGTAAATAATTGAATAATTAATTTCAAATTCGTCCTCACTTTTACATGTGCATTGATATTTCCGTGGAATTAATTAACCGTAAAGGTGGAATAAGTTTTTCCATCTTGAGTTCCGCTCGTCTCAACACAAGTTTCAATTATCCAAATACGAGATTATTGAAAAATCGGTCCATCAATATTTATCGACTCGATGCAAGTTTTCTCCCCCCCCCCCCGGTATTTCGTGCCATTAATTGGCCGATCCTTGGGAGAAAAAAAGTTGCCCCTTAAATTGCGAGATCGGATCGCGAGTCCTCGCGACATTTAAAGACCCGACAACAGGTGATATCGATTCGCGACTCGATACGAGAGCCGCCAAGGGGGAGAGAACGAGGTGCTCCGGGTTTTATGATACGAACGTGATCTCTTTTATACGCTGGGCCTCCGCGAAGATGAACCGACCAATAGTGAACTTAATTCGCCAGAAAATTAGACCGGCATTACATTCCCCGCGAACAAGACACCCGTTCCGATTAATTTCGGGGCGAGCGAAGCAGTTCGAGAAAATTAATCGCGGCGCTGATAATCGTGCGTCGTAGCAATTGTGTGTGCTGTCAGCTTTTTCCAGTTTCCAAAAAAAAACACAAAAGGAACCCGGAGTTAATTTAATTTCGGAAACAAGCAAACCATCCCTCGGCCCTTCCAAATTCTGGTTTCCAAGTCGATTCATTCCCCCTGTTGCGCAATCTTACGGAAACTGGAATGCGAGATAACGCGATTCACACGTCGATTCGTTTATCGGCGTGACTTTAACATTGAAATTCTTTCGTCGCACGCTTTCGAACGCCGCCATTTCGCCTGCTCGTCGGGCATTCCATTATTCCGTGCGCACGTCGCCCGACGGCCTGCGTATTCATGAAGCGTCAGGGTCGAATCGTCAAGTGAAAAGAAAAAATTCCATTTTCGTTTCCCAGTCGAAAATCGAACAGGTTGAATCGTTTCTGTTGCGCGAATCAATGAGACTCGCGATAATTACCTCGAGCTCAAGTTTCTCGCGAATTGAGAATCGAGCAATTACAGGGTTTACAGGAAAGAATCCTCGCGGAGGAAACACTAATGGAGAGCATATACCGGGTGGCCGTGCAATCTGGCCGGGCTGTAACTTCTCTGCCAGCGCGAGGGAGGGAAATTTACGAGGTCGGAATTTTTCCCGCAAACTCTATTTACCCCTGTCCGCGGTAAATTCTTAGTTCCCGTAAGTTATTACACCCATGGCCGGTCACTTTTGTTCAAGGTAAGAAAGGAAAATTCGCGCGAGAATCCTTCCGCCGCGATGTTACATAACGCGCGTAAAGAAACGAGGAAAATGTTAGCGCAGAAATATAACATTCTACAGATTAACATTTCGGAAATAATATCGATAGAATCTTTACGTTATCAAGGATTTGTTGACTGCACTGCTCGGAGGAGTCGTGGTACATTTCGTTGCGAACAAAGGTTTCGCGTCCTGTTCTAAAATTATTCTCGCCAGAGGGATGGCGACGGAGGGAGGGATTTAAATCGCAAGTTTAACCGACCAGCACACCGACCCGAACGTCCCCCTTTAACCGAGAACTCGATCGTTTTGCTCGGCAATTTTTGACCAGAGACGACACCGGGGTCTCCGTCGTGGTCGGAACGGGGCGGACGTCGACGTGGACATAAAACGGCGAGATGGGGCGGAAAACGCGATCGTCGACCGGAGAAAATTAGATTCGAGAAAGGCGACTTTTTCTCTCTCCTTCTTCCTTTTTATTTTAAACGTTCCCACCTTCAATTCGTCCATTTCTACTTGTCCATTGTTCCAACATTCTCGAAAACAGTCTGCGATGCTTCCCTCGCGACACCAAAG
This sequence comes from Nomada lathburiana, assembly GCA_963667235.1. Lineage (NCBI taxonomy): Eukaryota > Metazoa > Arthropoda > Insecta > Hymenoptera > Apidae > Nomada > Nomada lathburiana. The sequence goes on along the minus strand of OY763899.1, from coordinate 19,224,377 downwards.
TATAGAGATACGAGCGGAGTTTAATTTTCCTTCAATTTCCCGATGCATGAAAAAATGAAATACATATTAATGCAAATATTAATATTCGCATCGAGAGCGAGAAAGAGAGAGCACCCCCCCCCCCTCTCATTGGTAATTGCAATTGGACATAAAATATAAAATAAACAGTTTTTATGGCAGAGAGTCGACTGGTTAGATCGGAGAAGGGGGTTGGAAATAGATGGCATTCGACTTATCGCGTTCCGGCACGGTGTTCGACAAGTTTTCGCGGAAAATTCGATACGTCACGCGCCGTTATTGAACAGTCGAGGTTCCGTGTGCCGCGTTTGAAAATTTTATTCCGCCAGAGTCGACGCATTTCGTTTTTTCAACCGATAGTCGCGGGGTTAAAGTGTCTCCCTCCGGCGTCGTGTTTTTCCTCGAACGACACGCGCACGCAGTTGGAAATCCGGATCCGTTGTTGTTGTTGTTTTATGTGTCCTCTCGGTTTTTCCAATCCCGTTCACGCACGGCCTCGAATTATCCTGGCGTTCTCGGCGTCAGACTTTTTAAGGGGGTAGTTTTCATTGTTCATCTGTCGATTTTCCATTTTCATTCTTCCTCGCAACAATTTTGCTTGGCAATTCGATTCATTACGGACAAACGTTCCTTTCGTTGGTCAAGCTTTCCGTGAATTAATTTCGAACGGGACATAAGGAAGCATCGATATATTCACGATTTCCCAGAAACGAATTTCACCGCGGTTCTGATAAAATTGGCGACCAATTGGCGCCGCCGCACAGTGGGGAAAAACGGCAATTTAGGAGTGCAAAAGTCTTTCTTTATGAAATACTTTTGATCTCCGCCCGTCTCCGCGCTAATTTTTATATACACATTAAGAATAGGATGTATACTTTATGCTCTATAAAATTTGGCTGCAGCCAACTGCAGCTGCAAAAGTTATTGCATTTTTAATGGAATAGTTCGATGTCGAGAGCGTTCGCGCTCATGCGACCTACGGTAGACTCCCGATCAACGGGCCCCGCTTTTTTTTTGTTGACAATTAACTAGAAGAAAAACGATTGACATATTCCATAAATAGTTTAGAGATATTAAATTATTTAAATATTTTTTATGGATATTAAATTATGGATATTAAAATCTCTCCCGAAAAATATAGATTCGTTAGTTTACAAAGTGGCCAACATACAAGTAAATCCATTACTGAATAACTATGCTTGTATTGACTAATGTTTAGTCATAAACTTTGAAAAGTTTATGCTCTCGAAAAATTTCAATCTTTGAAAATGAAGTGAGAGCTCTTCTCGAAGTAGAGGATCAATAACTTCGAACTGACAATTTTTCGAAGCAAATTGTTTTTCTTTCTAATTTTTTATAAATTTGTTGTAATTTAATATTTTTTCCTTTCGTTGAGGATTAAATTTATATTATATTTTATTAATATTTTTATTAATAATTATGATGTAAATATTATTGTTTTTATATATATATTGTTATTGTTTTTATTGTAAATTTTATTTCTGTAAATTATACATGTTCATAAATGAAAAAGAGGGACCCGATCATCTACCGTCTACCGTAGGCCGCATCAGTGCGAACGTTCTCGGCATTGAACTATTCTATAAAAAATGCAATAACTTTTGCAGCTGCAGCTGGCTGCAGTTAAATTTTATAGAGCATATAGTATACATCCCATTCTTAATGTGTATATAAAAATTAGCGCGAAGTCGAGTGGAGTTCAAAAGTATTTCATAAAAGAACGCGTTGAAAATTGGTTTGTTGAAACTTCCTTGAAAAAAATTATTAAAAAATTTTTCTTTTCATCTTTCCACATTCCTAATCCTTGTTGATACAGTTCCTGCAAACAGAAATACCATTAAGGTCCTGAGCATTAGATAACAGGTGAAAATAGTATTCTTCACTTTTAAGCTATCTTCAATTTTTAACGCTTGTATCCCTTGCCATGCTTAACAACAATGGATTTAAGAAATGAAAATGTCGTTTTTAGCTGCTACGGACATCCATCTTGATATTGGATATAAAATTATAGGCCTACTCCGTGTTTTGTTTTTCGACTTTTGCACTCCTAAATAGCCGTTTTTCCCCACTGTGCGCCCCGAACGCAATTATTATACATATCTGTAGAAGATATGGACATCACATAGAAGGTATGTAACTTTAATCCTCAGTATCTTTAAAGTTTCTAAAGTTTAAAGTAAAACGAACAGTTGAGAGTGTTCCTTTGTAAGTGCAGGCGCCGCTGGGCTGTCGCGTCACGGCGCGAGTAGTACGAGTCGCCGCGTGGTCAGACGCGGCGGGTATCTTTTTATCATTTGAAGCGTTCCAGCGACGGGATCGGGCACAGAGTCGATTTGCGTCCGATCGCGGTCGGATTGGAACGTATTCCTGGACTGCGCTCGTTACGTTACTCGTTAATTAATCGCGAGCTCGTGGGGGGATCCGCTCGAAATTAACGCGAAGCCCGTTGGCTCGCGGTGCTTCCGCTCCTCGACACACGTCTAGAATTACCAATACGCGAATCATTTTCTCGCAATTATAAATTGGACCGCGCGGAAGCGTTGCCTCCAACGTTAAACCAAATGTTCCCTGTAATTCAAGGAGACTCGAGAGAGCCCCCCCCCCCCCCCCCTCTCGACGTGCAATTTCGAGCTCGCCCGATTCCCATGAAAATTGAGAAAATTGTTCGTCGGTTGCAATTGGACCGGCTAAAACCGACGAGGACCCGAGTAGCGCGAGTCAATTGATGGCGTCTAACGGATCAACAGAAGGGGGTGGGGAATGATGAGGATGAGGTCCGACAAAAATTCGCTCGTTCCCAAAAATCCACTAACGACGCCTGTCCGATGGATTGACCGATGCGTCACAACCTTCTCCGTCCTTTCTTCGCGACGGAAAAACCCCGATCCGATAACGTAACGGACAAAAAGGGGAAACAGATCGGGCGAAGGAAGAAACGAAATCCCGTCGGGATACGTTTCAATCCCGAACCGCGCAGACGCCGCTGTGCACTTGAATTTCTGCTTAAAAAAATTCACGCAGTTCGCCAAGCAATGCGTTTAAACCGGTGAGAAATTTCGCGGCAATCGGGCCAACGGTTTCTCCGAAAAAAATTCCGCAAAGTAGGGCGAACGGAGATTGGTACAACGCGCACGATTTTCTGGTGAATTGGGGGAAAAAAAAATTAATCGCCTCTCGCGGAAATTTTTACGAAACGAATCGTATTCAACCCAGATTGGAGGACGGAGATAGTGGCTACGTCCGTTCGATCGGCGAGTTAAAAACGCCACGCAACGGTCTTGTCCTCACGTTTAGCCGTGCCGTCGATTGGACAGGTGTAATTAACGTCGGCGTAACCGACAGGACCGCGTGAGTCAGACGGGAAAACGTGTCAAGGCGGATCGATGTGCAACGTTGAAAAACACGTTCTAATTGCGTCCCGATTGTTATTCCATGTAACAGATTCGCGAATTAATTAACGCCCGTACGACGAGCAGTGTTCCGCGTCGCTTCGCGGCGTATACGACTGGATCGTAAAAAAAAATTATTACCCAACAACAACGTCACCGTCGACTGGTGCGACACGTGCCGCCGGACCAGCGTAACGCGCAACATCGCGTCCGTTCGCGAAAGTATCGCTCGTGGTTCGTCGCGAAAAAAAAAAATCATTGATCAACAATCGGAGACCGATGGAATAGACGGGCAAGTTTCGACCGTATTTAAATCGTCCGCTACGTATGCCGAAACTCAACCAGTGTTCGTAAACGAATCAATTCGATTCGATGCACGTTTCCACCGGCGAAAATGGACGAGATCAATCGTTGTCTAAGAGACCGCGGTGGATACGACGGAACGGAACAGAAATCGGCCGACGGGGAACAACAGTTGGCCCCGAAACGAGGCCGTATCCAGCGGAAACTTTTCATCCGATTTGTCGAATAGGCTCTGGCCGGTGTGTCTGCAATGCAGTTACGGCTTCGTATCGACCTGTTATACGGCAGTCATCAACCTGCCAGCAGGTGAGCGTGTGCACACAAGGTGTATCGTAAACGGTCGGTAAAGAATTGATCGCGAGAGGGGAGTGAGGAGGGGGGACCCCCCCCCCCCAATCGCCACTCGTGACGCAATCGAAATTCTCGCGACGACCTTTCGTTAGTTTCGACTCGGAACGTCTGTCGATTTTCCTCCCTCTTTCCATTTTTCGTCGGCTTTTTCTATTTTTTTTACGGATGAACGCTTGTCAATTTGACGACGAGGAGCGAAACCTCGGTCGACGTTCAACCTTCGATCGCGTCTGATAAGGCTGATTCGTGTTGGAGTTTACGTGATTTGTTTGAACGTCGGATTGATATTTTCTTTTTTTTTTTGGCAAGAGAAATTGGGGATTTGCAAGATTTTAGGTGGGCTGACAATTTTTGCAATTATTCGGCGCAGTAAAAATTGCATCGAGGAAATTATATATTCGTAGCTGCGAAAGGGTTGTCCCTTTCATGAATAGTTCTTTTCATTACCTTTTACTATCGCGAATATTGCACGACAATATCGTTGTAACATTATTCGAGCGAAATTTAATGACTTCGTCTAGCCACGCATTATTCGTAGAGTTCGATAGCATAGTTCAATCAAGTCGTAATATTTCGATAAATAAAACGAACATGATATTGATTCGTGCAATATTTATTACTTCAATAGAGAAGGGAACAATTGATATCGAGCCTCTCTGTTCAATAATTCACCGAGCATCCACTGCGAGGGCTAGTTGTATGAAATTATAATTCGGAGGTAAAGTTGCACAGATGGCCTCTGTCTCTCGACAGCAAATTAATGTTTCAAGCAGCTGGAACAACCCCTGTTCCAGCAGCCCCCATGAAAGTGGGGAAAGAATCATCAATTGCACTCGCACGTGACAGATCGCGAAGGGTGACAAATTGAGAGAAATTTTTTTCTTAATCCACTGACGCTGATCTTTTTTTTTTTCTTCCTTATTTCTATGTGCGAATATATCGAGTGACAATTTTGGCGTCACTAATTCATACCTTTCCAAGCGTGAAAGAAAACATGGAACATTACGAGGAGCAACAATTCTGAACGATATATTACATTTTTCAACGCAATGTACCACAGATAAAAGCCACGGAAGCTTCGCCAGAAGTTAAGAGTGCAGTGCTTGCACAGTCACCAAAGCCTGTAGAATTCTACCTTACCGTCATGTCGGTACGACAGATTCAAGCACTATTATCATATGTATATTTAACAATTGTATCACGAAAGAGTAAGTGACAGAATTGGTAAAATATGATAAACAACATCCATTACCCAGGTCTCACCGCGAGAAGGTTGCTGCGAATGGAGCCCTAACAATTCTCTAATTCCAAAAATTATTATTTGCAAATTAAACGCTGCTTCCTTCTGATGTACATTTGCAGCACGCTTGATATGCAAACGTTGCGCAAAACAACAGCAGTAGGAAGCATTAAAATAAATGATTTTAACGAAAGCTGAAAATAGAAATTCTCTTAAACCCTTCGAAGTAAAGAGTAAAGATTATAATGCGCGTTAGCTTATAGTTAGTTTAAGGGAACAGGATGCATGAAAATGATTAATTATGGCGAAAGCTGTAATTAAAAATTCTATTAGACCTGACTTAAACTAAAGAATAGAGATTACGATATAATTTAGCATGCACGTAGTTCAAATAAATCCTACCTATACTTAAGGTAAATTGAATCTGAACTTAAAACTAAGATGTGGCTTAACGTTATGTAAGATCTTATTTAATAGCATCCTGCCAAACTAAAAATCTATCTTAAATTATAACATCCTACCTGCCTAAAGAGCTAATTTAATTTGCAAATTGCCTGCCTATTTAAAAAATGATTTAATTCAGAAATATCCCACCTAATTGAAAAACTGAAGGGATATAAAGGGAGGAGCAAGGGATATTTCATGATGAACCTTAATGTTCTTTCGTGGAAGTTATGATCATGCACCTGAAACACACAAAAGCACCTACCTGAGTAAAAATTTATCTTAACTTAAACATTGCCTACCTAACTGAAAATCTAAAGGGATATAAGGAAAGGGGAAAGGGATATTTTATGATGAATCTTCTTTCATTAAAATCGTGATCGCGCAACCTGAAACAGATCAAAGTTCATAAGACTTTAGTGATATTTCTCAGGTAAGATAGCGCGATTGTTTCTACCATTTCCTTTAAGTCGTGTTAAATAATCTTTCCCGTCACTTTAACTCCGAAAATACTTATACCTTTCTTATATATTTGAAACAATATATCGATGAATCGATGCACTTGACAATTGAAGAAACTGCAACAAATTTATTTATTGAGTTAACAATTAGGAAAAAGTGGATAATTAAAATAGCAAGTGTCATTTCCTTTGAATCATATGATTTTCTTCGATTTATTGAATCCACACGTCACTTCTGAGCCTGCGATTACTTACATATTGCAATGCATGTTAATTAATGTACTTGAGATAAGATTCTATTCTACTGACATATCCTTGAACTTAATAATTCTGTAACACACTAGTTTATGAGAATAGAAATTGTGAAAACATAGTAGAGTAATACAAAGGGAGCATGTTCTTCCAAAATGGAAATATGCTGAATAATAATTATGAATTACAAATACAAACATATTTTTTGATACTAAGATGAAAAAGGAACAGATAAAAAACGTGTACCTCGTTTTAAGTGTTTCAAAATTGTTGTAATAATTTTGTCAACAAAATATGAATTTAATTTTATTACATTTTGTATTATTCTTCTATGAAGAATCTATGAAGAATAATAAAAACAAATGCAATAGCCAGAGGGGCATTCTCCTATTAATTATCGTCCACTTGTTATAAGCCCGATTGAAAACCGTAAGTGGATCTCTTTTTTTCGCAACACTAATTTACTGCATTACTCGCAAGGTCAATCGCGTATGGTGCTTCATTTTCTCCAATATAGTATTTCGTTTATATTAAAAAAAATACTAAAAGGAAAAATGGTCATTCACTGCACCCATCATTTTTAATTCGCAACACTAATAACGGAGAAGTGATGGTAGTCGCATCCAAGACTACCATCGAAGCAATCATCTTGTGCAGCTTTAATAGCTGCTTTTGGTGATTCAGGAACCAATTTGGGCATTTCATTGTGGTCGCAACGCTACTTAAAAAACGCGATCATTTTTCATCGCAACACTATTTGAAAATCTAAGAAAAATATTCGCAATGGAAAAATATTGCAGCACTGTAAGTGCTAATTAAAACCTGTGTAGAAAAGGAACACGAAGATTATTATCGCAACGCTAAAAGAAAGAACATATCGCAATTATAATTTAATATAAAAGCAAGTCTAATTCAAACCGGAATTACTATTAATTCGCAACTCTAATTCAACCCGTATTCAATCGTACGTTACGCTAATACAAATCGCGATTTGCCCAATACGATGATGAGTGCTGGAAACAATAAACTACAACTACAGCATACAAAAGCGAGCATAGTGACAAAATAGTATCAAAGAATGGCTCTCCATCCAGAGGATGCAGAGCCATTGGTAGTTGCCCTCTTGAGAGACAGTTTGTCGGGCCTCTTCAGCTTTTAGCCTCTTCTTTTCTTCGGGCGCGATGCCCGCTGAAACTTAGTCTAAGCTCGAGACTCTATTCGCAAACAAACAAAAAAATAAAATAAAAATCTAAACCGCGTAGCTAAACGGAACACACGTGGACGAATCGCGACCAAATATAATCGTAAAAATTGCGATTATGGAAAATCGTAAAGTTTACGATTAAAACTGTAATCGGTCTTCGCCTACACGTGCAGTCTCGAGCATGCTGTGGCACGTTCGATTCGGACCCAAATCGCGACCGCGACCGCGAAAAATTCGAAAAGTCGATAGGCAAAGCCAGAGGCGAACGCATTTTCGTTCGCGCCACAGCTTCGCCGTCGACTTTTCAAATCAGATTTCCTGAAACAGGTTGAACACGCGAAATATTGCCTACCCGACCAGAGACTGTGTCAACCTGCCCGGCCCTACCTACTTATATCTATCAGGCACTCCAGAAGGTATACTACCTATCCTACCTAGATCTGTATTTAAAAAATGGCAAAGCATTCACACAAACACACCTCATTCCACGATTCTCACTCAAACACCCGGGTGCAAGGGCCTACACTAGAGAGACGTCCCGGGACGCCTCCGACACCCGAGCTTGGCATACAATCATTCACACTCTAAGGGTACGTACCAATTCCTGAAATCGGCTGACAAAGGCTAGCGACCATTGCGTAAATATGCGTAAAAGTATATGCTTGTGCATTTTTTTCGTATACAATATTGATTGCTAAAATATATTGTACATTTTCTTTCTACTATGTACATTTGGTTTGTATAGTACTCTATTCGTTGCCATATTTTCATAATTCGTTATGGCATGCAATGTATATTTGCAATTGGAAAACATATTGCTATTCATGAAATTATAGTATTATAATTTGTCATCAAATTCTTCAGCCGACGCAATTCCACGGCCTAACCACATACACACACATTGTGGAAAATACGTCGTGCACGGTGCACTAGCAAATGTCAGCCGCCAAACATTGCTATAAATTTAAAAACCATATGATCATCGTGCCCATTGCCTCTCACTCACTCAAGTAGCACCTGGGCACGTGAGTGAGTTCCTGACAATGAACACGGAAGGGGTTAAACCTGAAAATCCTGATCTAAAAACATGATTAGTACACGTAAAATGGCAATAGCTAATATGTAGTATACTCTATTTTCAATCTCTTTAAAATTGACTCGACTTTCTAATTTATAAAATATCAATAAAAACCAATAAATGCTATTAAATATTTACTTGAAAAAGTGACATGCAATTAAACAAGCCTCAGGTGATTCCTCAATCGAAGTAAATTGTTCAACATAGCTACTCCGATTTGAAAATCTACCCATATACAAAGTGCCTTCTTGTACATAATACGTATAACTTTCATAAGAAAAGAACTCGACTATAGCATATGAAAATTAATATTAAACGCTATCATTGGCTGTGCATATTCAATGCTGATTTTAATATACGAATAATTATATTTATTTATTTTAATATATGATAACAGCAATCATGAAACACTTGCAGTAACGAAGTCAGAGGGTATCCGACTTCTGCATTGCACTCAACAGTGAAAACAAATTTCAATTAATTATAAATGCAATTATGAATTTACTATACATTGTCCTCAATATATATACAGTTGTTCAATGTATTTATTTATGTCATCATATGTTTTTTACTGAAGTAGAGGAACCTACATGAACAGTGCTTATTTGATCAAACATTTCCATCTTTTTTATATTGAAAAACGCGGCGTACAAGAAGGCAGATCTATCCTCGTATAAGAAATAATACACAAGACAATAATGTTGCAAATGACGGATATAAAAACTATATCCGTGATCACTATGCTCGCAAATCTACCAAAAAATACAACCAGTCACCCGTGCCGCTTTGGACCAATCGTCCTACGGCATGATTGGGAACCAGAGGTACCAAAACGCATGCGACTCACCACCTCGTTGATTGTAGAAGCAGAGAAGTGATTGTAGAAGACATCAGGAACATCACCGAGGCAGATCAATTGAACTCGACCATCAGGAAGTGTGCGAACCGTAACTAAACAAGAACGCGAAGAACATTAAAATCTACCGTTCAATCTCCATAATTCAATTCTTCTTAAAAAACTGAGAATTGTTCGATATATACTTACATTTCTCGCTTTATCAGTGCTGCCTAAAGCATCCCCTTCAGTGATGCACTGACTCTACTTCCGATAGCGATTGTAAATAAAAAAGAAAAGTAAAAGACTAAACACGCGACCGTAAATTATATCGGCGAACAAATTAAGATTCTAATTTCGCTATTGAAATAACTGAAACGGAGCACCGGTGCTTTGATAATAATATTAATAACTAGTACGCGGAAAACACTGACTGTACAATCGCGTGTAGCTAAAGTGTAAACGGAAATCTAAGCAGAGTCACACGCTCTGAGAAAACTACAAAACTGCGGAGTAAAAACTGAGTTTACCAACCGCATTGCACGCGGTCACAAACTTTTCTGAAAGAAAACATTTGGCGGAGGAAGCGACAGTGTTTGGTCATATTGTTGTAAAATTATAGACTCTGTTCTTGTTTCATCTTAGTATCGGTAACAGATCGTGCAAAATCAATATGGAAATATAATTAAAATGCTCACATACATACTCCTTGGTTGGAATGAACTATTACGTCTCAGTATATGTACGAATTATGGGGTTAGGTTTGATTCGTTACCCAGATCCGTCTAATCAACTCTCTTCAGTCTCCTGTGACAAAGAACAGCAAAGAAATAAAAGAAGTGCACGAAAATAACGATAATTGTGATATAGTAATGCAATAATTCATCTCGAATTCTATGGCAAATGTGCGTGTTCGATGTGTAAACGTACAGGCACGCTTACGACACAATTGTACATCATGCAACATTTATACGTGGTACGAATAATAATGTAATCGAAATATATTTGTAGTATTTCTACAATTCTACTTATTTCTAGAAGAAATTCGCGAAATTCTTACCTGTCAACCAGATTGTTTGTCACTTCGGCATGGCTCGCCGCCATTACGGTGCAGCGCATTCCCGCCTGCTCGCGTCGCGTTCCCGCGAATTTTGAATGGTTCCCGAAGCAAGCGACAGAGACGCCATGAACATAATTCAACTGAAATTAGAAATAAACGTGTTAAGAATCACCAATATTATAGTAATATTGCTAGAAACTGCAGAATATATCGCGAGATAATGGAATTCAGTGCTGAAATACGTGTATACATACGTAAATGATGATACGTATATGCATGCACGAGTCGATTAGAAAATGCACGCCGTCCGATTCCACTTACTGCACAATATTTTCTTAATTTCTCGAAAAATAGTCATTAATGTTAACAAAGAGTCTGCAGAGAACTTAGGAGGCGAGGAAATGAAAGAGAATTTATATAATTTTCTCGCCATGTGGAATATATTAGACTATGTGACGTACCTTAATTCGACGTGCACTCTGAACACGTCTAATCACTACGAGATCCACTGGGCGTGAGGGGGACATTTTCTAAATGCATTGGGCTAATTGGCGGGGAATTGGGCGGTAAGGGGGGAGGGAGGGGTGGTGATCTTTCTTTAAGGCTGATGTTTTTTGAATATCGTGTCGAACTGAATATATTTTATTGCCGGTATTACTGTATTTATATTAGTCGAATAGTGGGATACATATATATTTATTAGTTAAAATAAATACATCTGCGTAATGAAATGTTTGTAATGTTTTTTATGGTATAGAATAAGCAAACTATATTCGTCAAACTAATATTTGTCTTGCCTTAGATGAGCGTTCAGATCGTTTCCTACAATCTTTTGAGATATAAGAATTCATATATGTACGAGAAATCTCGTGCCTCGTCTGTGGAAATTGAAATTGCTTTCCTGATTTCCCCCCATAGCATTCACATATGTGCATTCACACAATTGCATGACTCCTGTCCCCAACACTACTTCAGTAAGTTTTACTGCTTCTACTGATCACTGTTCCTGAGCAGAGGGCGCTCGAATCAGTGCTGGATTTCTGAGTCGGTATGGCAGTTACGTCGGGCCACGAAAGTTCATAGGGTGACTTGTCTGTTCATACCTCTCGTCTGCGTTTCCAGCTGGAAACTGTTTCACCAACCATAGAAAACACGACAGCTGTTTTACCATCGATCGCGTTACTATTTCCCATTATTTCTAACGTTATCTATCTTTGATAATAAGTGCAGTGCTAATTTGTATTATTATCATTCCGCATTTTCTATGTTTCAGGTAAGTCGCGCGAAAGCTGTTAAAGCATGCATAAAAGTGACTGTATATTTTCATCAAATAGGGTGAGTTTGCATGCATGCAATTGTTTCTTACGCGCAGCAATTAATTATAAATAAATACGTCCAATTACATTTCAACAATGGATGATAGTAGCGTAACCAGGTATCTACTGCCAGCTGGCTTTAGCGAAACCTAAATAAAGCTAATGCGTATGAAATATCGGCGACTAAAAATAATAATTAATCTCACTTTCGCGATACTGTAACAGTTTAGCCGGAGAGCTTCCTTTGAAATCCTGCAGGATAGATTTCTCGCTAAGCCCGGCTTATCTTCCATTTGGAAAAGCCAATAAAAAGGACGAAAAAAAATTCCCCCCTTCCGGTTGCATCCCCGGCAGGGGTTAATATTTCGCCAGATATCATTTCCTATCTCGGTCCTTACTCTGATAGAGAAATAGGTCGTTTTCTTCATTCATCGCAAAGACTACTGTCGTCAAATATTAATAACAATTAATTACCTCGCAATATAGGCCATCTGTTCCACTACATAAAGCCTCGAGCTTTAGTGGAAAGTCTTGTGCCACCCAGCACAAGCACTAAATCACTAAATACAGTGCTAGTCCATGGGAGACCCGTGGACTCCCACTTTGACTATCATAAAATTAGTCGCGGACAGAACTCTGTGCCGCAGAACTTAAGCACAACAGCTCGTTATCGAGTGCTCTATCGTTGCCTGGCCCAGGGGGACTCTATGGGGCCCCCTGATCTGGCGATAGCTATACGTGTATTACCAAGTTGGTTCAGTCGTAGCCCAGGCAGAAGGTCGGTTATTGATTGGCTGCCTGTTGCTTTTAACTCTGCCACTGCTGCGGTTGTACACCCCTCACCCCTTTCGCCCCCTGGCCATCCAGTGCCATGAGCCTTCCTCTGCGCGCTAATAGACATCCCGTCTGTTTTGACGACCGTTTGGATACTTTCGCCCGACTTTTTTCTACCAACCATCCCCTCGCGGTTTCGTTGCGAACAATTGCGCGTTTACCCTCAGACCCTTAACCAAGCTGTGCACACGTTCACAAGATAGTCCTCGGTCGCAGTATTTACGGTGGAACGTGGGTATTGCCGACGCTCGGCTCCACAGCGCTCTTTCCTCGAATATCATCCCTTATCATTGGATGACGCCCCGCCCGCTGTGGGGTGGGTCATTGAGCCAGCGAAGGAGGCCATTATGGTGTCGGTCAGCGAGAATGCTTTCAGCAATGATAAAAGGATGCTGTTATTCGCGAGGGGTGAAATTTTTTTCAGGCTTTTCGTTTCTGCGCGGCGAGATCTTCTTTCTCCATTTGATACTGGGGGTGGGGGGGTGTCCCCCCCACGTTTAGCCGCGTTGAACCAAAGCCATCTTTCTCACGGCGTTTAATTAATAAACCGAGCTGAACGTCGACGCTGTTATTGGGCTATCGTCGTCAATTGACGGACACGGTTTCGCGCGGAAACGCCGGAAACTGGGCTACTGTCAATCGGGTGCGACGTCCTCCTGTATCCGGCGACCCGTTCGTCGCGCAATAATTTTCGTTCGACCGACCCGTGCGGCCGCGCACTCGATTCGGCAAGCGCGTTTAACGAGATTCAATCGGCGTAAATAACTTATCGCCGACGGTGGTAATGAATTTTCCGCGATTTCGCGCGGCGAATATCGAGGCGACATTCTCCGCCCTCCGCGACCACCGGTCGCAATTCGAATTATTCCGACACGCGAATCCGTTGAAATATAATCAACGAATCGAACGAAACACTGGAGAGGAGAGGTGCGTCGTCTTTTTAATTTTAATTAAAGGCAGACCATACGCTGGAAAGATGCTTTTGGAATAAAGTTTCCTGTTACGTTTAACGATGTCTCTATGGACGACATCGTTTTTTGGAACAGGTCTCTTTCATGGCAGAAAAATCGACGAGGAAGCACTGTAAACGTTTTTACAAGTACATTACGCAGCTCGCCTAATTACGTTTGTCGAAGCAGGACCGAATGATCGAAATAAATTCCAAGTTCCATTACAATTGAAATTGTTGCCCTATTTTCACGCGACGCAGTGGTTAACAATTCAATTTGAAACGAACGTTGCATCGAGGTAATGGGAATTCGACGCTTATCTCCAATTCCTTCTTCCCGCACCGGTGCCGACGATTTTTTCTCGAGTATCGACGACATCGTTTCGCGCCGCGGCGCGTTCAACTTGCGAAACGACGTTCGAATAGGGTCCAGAGTAAATAACGTTTGATAAATGTAGGAACAGAATAAAAATGAAGGGGGGAGTCATCGGGAATCGAACCCGAGACCATCGTATTACTTAGGCACTGATCAGTCCATTTACGCCACGGCCCCTTCTTGGCCTTAGTTATTCCGTTTGTTCCTCTTACGTTGTTCTTTGATGGAGGCGCCCGATCCCGCACAAATAATACGGAAATTCCGCCTGGCCCCGTGGGACATACGTTTTCGTTCCATTAGCCCGGCCGAAGAATCGCCCCGCCGCCACGGCGAAGTTAGATTAACTTCGCTCGAGCTCCTCTACACCTCGCCGACTCGTAATTGACTTTGTCGAACCGTTGAACATGCTCGAACGCGCACGGCCAACGTCCTGTCACTTAATTCTTTCCCCCCCCCGTCGCGACGCTAACGTTACAAGTGTTCCGTCGCCCAAGGTATTACGTAAATAAAAATATCGCGAACGAATTAAGCCAAGTTCATGAAGCGTATAAACACGTACATCGCCTTTATTTCACGTTGACGTATATTGATTGAATATAATACTATGCGATTTCTGGCCTCTTACGACTTTTCTGTATAATCTAGTTGTTCTGTTTGTAGTCTATTGTTCACCAAAGGGTTAAAACCCGTATATTAATAATAAATAAATAAATAATGTCGATTGTATTTGATGTGTACTGTTCGACTGTAATGCTGATTCTGTTCGACGCGCACTGCTTCAGTGTATTCTTGATTCTGAGCGTCGATATGGTGTACGGAAAAAGTGTAAACTATGCCGAAATACTATTGGTTATTTCTATGTTTGCGAGGGAGTGAAAATAGGACTTCTGATTGGACGTTGACAGGGATGGAAACGGGGAAGCTAGTTTATAATTTGCAAAGTACCCTGCAGGAAGTAAAAAAAAGGTACGAGGTTTGTTATGGCTGTACTTGCCAGATGTCACTAGGGGTTTCTGTGCTGCTGCAGGTATGCAACCTTGCGCACGCGAATGGTAGGAAGTAGTCGGGTGTCTAACAATATCGATAGTAACGATCGACTGAAATGATTGTCCGAGAAGAATGATCCATCGAGGAATGTAACGGGTGTCGAAGTAAGAAAAGCTCGGTGAAATACATTGCTCGCGACGTTGTTGCTGTAACGCGTGGAATAAAACGCATTTAAGGCTGCGTCAGTCTCTGGCGTGTGCAACGTTGAATAAGAAGCAAACGATTCTATTTACGCTGTGCACGTGTCGCAGACTTACACACGGAGACAGGGAAACACACACACACACACACGTTCTCTTTATCTCGTTCGCTGCGGGCAGGATTTAATTACAGCCCGAGAATTTCCAATAATCCAATATTCGTTGCGCAGTAATTCATAGCTTGACGTGAATTTAATCCGCGTAACCGTGAAATGAAAACGCCGGCTCCATTGTTCAAACGAAATCTCGATTACGCGATCGCACAGCGACGGTTACGCGGAATTGTTGTCATTGAAAATGTCAGCCCCGTCGACGATAAACGAGGGATCGTTTTTGCGCGACGAATCTTGATCGATTCGAATCGTTCGCTGAACGAAGGCCGAAGCAAGAAGGGCTGCACCGCGCGAATGCCGTTTCTTATTTTTCTATCGCTTTCTTCTTGTTTGTTCCTCGTGCCCGTCCACGTGTCTGCTCATCCTCGCCGTTCATCCGGCTGGCGAGGCGATCGGTAATTATTGCCCGCCGGGGGACCCGCCGGGGGACCCCCCCCCGTTTCATTCCCGGACCCTCGTCGTCGCGGTTGCTCGAAGGAGACGAGGAAGGTGTGCCCAAAGGAAGGAACCAAAGGGTTCGGGGGAAAATGCGGTTCAAGGTGCGCGCGACTCGATGGGAAACGCGAACTGTGCGTTGTTTGACACTAGGTTCGCGGACAAGTTTGAACACTTATTTTCACCGACTTCCCTACGATTAACAATAGCCAATGAAATGGCGCGTTTCCTTTAAAAAATTAGTTCGCTTAATTTCGAAACGAAATGCAATTACTTTAATTATATAACACTCAAATTTGTATTTCAAATTTTGAAATGCGTCAAATTGACGCGTTCCGTGAACCTAGTGTTAACGGGACGGAATAATGAACGGCGGTGTTTCAACGGGACATCGGGGCAACAGCGAAACAAATGTAACGTGAAACGTCGCGGCGTTCGAAGATATTAGTCGCAATATTAACGCGAGATACAACAAGTAGCAACGCGACATTTTTCATCAACAATATCTTCGTCGAGGATTGTAAAAATATCGTCAATCGTGGCATGGGAAAAAGGTGTCCGCCGCGAGGAATGTTTAATGAATCTTCCGCGAGGGGGGGGGGGGGGGGGGGGGGATTTTAATTGCTATTTACCGAGCTTTCATGGTTCACCCTTGCTCCAGCCCCCTGCCATCCCCCGCCTCACCCCCGCCGCGGACATCAAAGTGTTCCCCGAAGCGCAACGATGATTTTTCACGGAGCACTCGCGTACCCGTTCGTTCCGGTCGATTCTGTCTGTCATCATTACCCGGAACAACGACACTCCGTTTATTCCTCCAATAAAAAAAAAAAAAAAAAAGAATGAAACCATCCTTGGTGCTTTCGAATTACGGGGTGAAAAAAACGGGGAAATAAATCAGCCCCCGTCGCGTCACGTTCGGTTGTTACGGATCGAAGGGTGAATCGAGAGTGAAAAAAGAGACGAAAAATTCCCCGTGGTTACGAAAAGAAAATGAGATAGCAGAAATTACGCGGCGCCCTCCTCGTGTCGTCTCAATCGCGCGGTCGAATACCATTAATCCCATTAAACCCATAAATCCCGTGAAACGAGCCGGTATGCAAGCGCGATTTGCCCGCGTTCACCATGATTTCACGTCACGCGACCGCCTTAAGTAGAACTGACCGGACTTAATGGCCGCTCGCTCGTCCATTACCCACTTGCGCCACGAAATAACGATAACACCGCTATCTGTCGCGAAGATTGGCGCAATTTGTCGGCGAGACGAGCGCGTTTCCTCCTCGTCCGACGGAGAGACACCGCCGCGACGTAACTTTCCGTAACGCGCGATCGAAGAAAACCGGGCGCATCGATTTTTTCACGATCCCTCCGGCTCAGCTCGCGACAGAAATTCAATAAAATCCAGCGAATTATTACCGATTCGTCCGTCCTTTGCTAATTCCGTAAAATGCTAATACCTTCGGGGAAAATTTCGAATACCTCCCCACCTCTTCCCCGTCGTTTTCTTCGAAATCTTTTAACAGGTTAATCAGATCGCGGGGGACGGAATAATCAACGACGGGCATTATCGATTTTCGACCTGGCTAATTAATAAACGAACCGTCGCTGGCGGGCCAAATTCAATTCGCGAATACCAAATGATTTCGAATTATTTTTTATATTCAATATCACCCGCAACTCGTACCGCGAGGCAAATATTTCTCGTAAGAAAAAGATCCATTTCCAAAGTAACAAATTATAACGATACTCGATAAATTCGATAAATTCAATGAACACTTTCGTCGTGGACGAAAGGGAAAGATCCATTTGTCTCGTCGTTGTTAAAATATCGACGATTCCGGCAACGGTGCTTGATACAGCACTGACGGGACGGAAACCTGCGCACATCGTCGAGTCGCGGCATCGCGGACGAAAATTCGCACGGTGTTTGCATGGGTAGTCGGCGCAGTGTAAATATAGTAACGCCGTTCGAAGGATCGACTGATGGCGTCGGGTCGCTTTGAACCATCGACTTCTGCCGTTCCCATTGTTCGCGGTATCGCGAACGATAGCGAACGGCGAAATTGATTTGCGACACCGCGCGTCGTCGGCAGTTTCAAAACTGTCGTTCCGTCCGCGCAGATAAAAATCGTTCGCTGCGATCGGTTGGAATGTGGGACGCTTTCATTCGCAATTCATTCATTTCGTTCAATATTCTCGCCGATAAATTAGCGAACGAACGACCGACGATTTAAATGTATCGACCGTTCCGATCAAATATCTCGATCGTTCGTTTCCGCCAATTTCAAACCCCATGACAAACCCATCGAAAAAATAGCTCCAGGCTTAATTAAAGTCCATTGTATCGTTTCTGGAGGACGAGTCGCGTCAAGTACAGCGCAGTGGGACACGCGATCCAGTCGGCAGGATGCAGTTGTCTCGTGAAAGGCGGAAGCGGCGAGCGGGACAGGGCAACAGGAAGCTCGTCGACGTCGAGCGACGTCACGACACCCGAGGTGGGGGGGGGGGGGGGGGGGAGCCCGTGGGCAACCTGGTTTAAATTAAACACAGAAATCTGCGCGCCGCGATTATTCAAACAAACAACTGGACGCGTCACTGGACGGTGGAACAGAGACGAACGAACAGACAGAGTGCGTTGGCGCACGTCTGCGTGTGTTGTGCAGCATGGCTGACCTAATTCTCGCCAGAACACCCTGTATGATCGTCCAATAAAACTATGACGGAGGAGGATAAAATGAAGTAACTGTAATTTCTCCAATTACTCTGCGAATTCCATTCCGGTACGCCTACCCCAATTATGCACGGATAGTCCGGCAACGAATTTGCCAACCCCATAACGGGTATTTGGTATCTGGACCGCGAGAGAAGGAATCGCATTCGTTCGATGCACGCCGCTAATCGAGCGGCCATTTGCACGTCGTCGACGCGGAACGACAGAAACCTAGCCGGCAAGTGGATGGTTCCGTCGCGAACCGGCCGGCACGGTTGCTCGTCGGGCGAGACGCTTCGACGAGGAAGATGCGCAGCCTCGTGCCACCTGCATCGCAGCCCGAGGTTCGCGGGCGGCCGGCATCAACAGGCGCAGCGGGCGCAATGGGAACGACGAAGAAACGCGTCGGCGTCGGGGCGCCCTCCGCTCGTCCGGATGCTACGCCACTGTGCCGCGGCGACGCCACACGGAGGATCGTTCCGTCAGTCGGGTCTCGACCGCCGTCAACGTCAATACGACGGCGCAACGGGCTTGTACGTCCGGGCTCGGAAGCACCGAGCCTCCTCGCGTTACGGAAAACCACACCGCGACCTAGCCCTGTCGTCTCGTTCCTTCATCGTCTGACTCGAAAACAATCCCCGCTAACATCCCCACCCGCCGGGGGACACCCCCCCCCCCCCCCCGTTTCATCCCCGAATCCTCGTCGCGTCGATAGACCGCCTCGTCGGTCGCAGGTGCTGCGGGTACCAGTGGACCTGTTTTTTTGTTCGTACGCGCCGGGTTCCAGGGGTTGTCACCTGTCGGGCCAGGTGCCCTCGGTCGGAATCACAGGGATACAGTGCCCGTGCATCCTTGCCGCGCGAGAAGTGGGGCGAAAGGACGCGACAGCGCTCGATAGAAGCCGAAGCGGACTCCTGCAGCCGGGCTGCCGCGAGGAAACGCGGATGCAGCGGTGATTGATGGCTGTGTGGAGCTCAGACCTAGGTGTAACGAGGGTTCCAGGCGCGTTCTGATCGTGGATTGTCGTTCTGACGGAACTGGTGACCGATAGTCCTCGGGGGATATCTCTGACTGGGCCTGCGAGGCCCGACCCGGTTGCTGTATTCTTCGGGCGTGCTGTTGGAATCCTGGATGCCTGGGTCCTTTGATCGAAGCTGGCCTTGCGTTTCGAGTTAGCCCAGTTCGGCTGAAAGCCTTCAGGTGCACGGCGGGGGCTACCGCGGGAACCCAGAAGCCAGGTGATTCTTTGTACACGTGGCGCCGGTTCATCGGATGACCTTGGAAAATGTGCCGACGCCGGTCGGAACAATGACGCGATGAATATTTGTGAACGTTCACCCCTTTAAACACGCATATTTGCTGTCAGACCGCGAGTGGTGCCGCGTTCGTTCCAGTGGGTACTGTGGCGGGTCCTTCAGAGTAGTCTGCACAGGTGTTCTGCTGCGGCTAGGTCACTCAATTGTCCCCGAATGTGACGGACCCCCTGCCAAAGCACCGCTGAAGTAAAAGACTAACCTGGTCTCCATAGCCAGGAGCAGGTAATCCTCAGCTGGACCCTAAAGCATACCCTGGCATTTCCCGGTCCTAATGGCCTCTGGCGAACCTGCCCACGATATCGTCCGTCCACGCGGTGGAACACACAGGACACACGTCAGACACTCGAGCAACTGAGGCAACCACGGAAACCGCCAACGTCGTTACCCTCGCTGCCCCATCCCGTCAGCGTCCAGCGTCGTTTTCTCATCCCTGTAGCGAGTAACCGTGGCGAAAGTGTCGTTCACGGCTAGTGGTGCGTCAGTGTGCTCGTTTCTGTGACCAGACGCAGTGGGAAGTCCCGTGTCCCGTGGGACTACGAGTTGAGAAGGCCCGGAGGATCAGCCGGAACTGAGGCCCGGCCCATGTTAATCCAGTAAGCTCGAGGGTAGGATCGCGAGTCACCGCGGATCTGTGAGGGGTTTGCGTGACCCTGCGACCCGCTACCTGTTGTCCCTTGGACAGGGCCGCCAACTTGTCCGCGGCCACTTGCCTGTGCGTGACGCGAGCAATCGCGAACAATAACCCTTTCGGCCTGTGTCGCGATCTCGACGCCGATTTCCGGCCCCGGGCGAGGAATGCTTTTGGGTTCACGATCTATTGAACGCCGGCCAGCGTGCTGATACTTGTTGATAATGGCCTGTCCGCGCTGCCGGTTGTCAAACGGATAGCACGGTGGTCGGGCAATAATGGGATTCCAGGGTGGCCCAATTGTCTTCGGTGAAATGGGACGGCCCAGATTATTTCAATCTTGCGGCGGTGCGGCCGGTTCTAACCCTCGGTGTTCACAGGGGGTGCCGCGACAATGAATCAATCGAACGCCGTTACCGAAATGGTATCTCGGCCGGTTGGAAGAATCGACGGATCACGTCACGGGGATTGCTCTGGCATTTCGTGATGAAAGATTATCCCGCTGTTATTCGGAACGACGCAATGGGGCCCGGTGATTCGGCGCGTGGGTTAGCTCGAGGTCGTAGCAAAGTTCGAATTGGAAAAGATTTAATACCGCCCGGACTACGGTCCCTAAAAATTCCCATCAAACTTTCTTTCATTTATCCGCCGGGTGTATAATCGCCTCGCCCAGAGTCGTAAAACTGAACACCCCTAAAGAGAACTAGTCCTGAAAAGGTACGGAAGTTTCCGGCCGCTCGGTGTTCGGCTGCGAAATTCAAAAAGAGAGAAACGCGAAGGAAAAGATTATTATTGAGAAAGTACCGCGGGGCAAGATCGAGCATTCCCAACCGGCCGGTAAACCGTCCACCGTCGAGTTAAACAATTTCGTATCGTCGAAGCGGTCCCTCAATCGAACATATCGCAGAAGATAACGGCACAAAGACGCAGGCCCGACAATGCTTCTTTCCGTCGCGTTTTCAGCCGCGGCATTATCGTGGACAATCGTTCGGGAGAAGTTGAATGCGTCGGAGCCGCGTCACGCACCAGGCGATCCGACGGAGAAACAATAGCGGCCGAGAGGGAGAAGGATACAGAGAGACGAGTCGTTCTAATTGTCTTGTACCCCGCGAAAGTTTCTTGGCTCGCGCTTTCCCATATCCAAGACACGTCGATGTCCGTCGATGTAGAAGCTGTCCGGACGTAAAATCGAAACGTTCGAAACGACGGCGTCGCAACGCGTTTCGAGAGAAATCGCGGCAAGTAGTATAGGCGCGCCACTGGTCAGACGCTGCTAAGTTTTCTGCCCGAGAGCCAAGCTTTCGTTTCGTTTCCACCGTCTCGCTGCTGGTTGCCCCGTTAATGAAGCTTCGTTATCCGTCGGAAAAAAATATATTGGTTTCCGGAACGGCGGGACGGAAAAAGCGCGAGGGCAACGAGGTAGACTGAGAAACGGGGGAAAGTCGTGCGAATTGATCGTGACTCCAGCGATAAATCGCATTAACAGTTGGACGAACGAGAGAAACAAAAAAAAAAAAAAAAACGGGAAGAACTTTCCGCGGAAGACCGGACTGGCTTGAACAGAGTTTTCCTTTTGCTTTCGTCACGGTCGAGTGCGCGAAATTGATCGGACGATGGAAAACGAATATATATATATATATAGGTGCGTGTTTCAACAGGGGAGGGGGTTGAAATTGGCAAAATTGCAAATTAAGTTTTCTCGGAAACGAAGTGTCCGGCGGGAGAAAATCTTTTCGTCCATTTTTCGACGGGGGTCCACCCCCTATCCGCGAAATAAAAATTAATTCCCGTCGCTCAAGGTTCTTCCTTGCTGCCGGTTCTGTTCGAATGGTTTAATTCTTCTCTTTTTCTTTTTCTTTCTTTTTTAAATTTCCGCGTTCCGGAATAAACAATGGGTTCATCGTTCCCAAAGATGAGCGTGCTTTCATCGCCGTTGTGACTTTATTATCGAGCTACGGCCACTGTCATCAATTACGAGGGGTTCGATGATTGCGCCCAGGGGTTGTCATCGATTGCGACACGCAGCCCCCCTCCACCCCCCACCCCCCAGCATTAATCGCTTCGATTGGCTAACGGCGCGTTGCAAGTGTAAAATTACCCTCGCCCTCAAAGGAGCCACTGAATGAACTTCTCTGTTTATTCCCGCGATTACGTAACCGAGATTTCCCGTTTCGATTTGTCCCATTACGCACACCGTCGTTGATTGGAGGAAGGAAGGAAAGAGAGGAACGAAAATAAAAAGGGGGAGGTTAAGTAGGCACTGCGAACTCGAATGCTGTTCGAAACGTTTCTCTTGTTCGAGTATAATAATTATGCGGTAACTTTTGTTAAAAAAAATAAAATAACAAAGAATTTGTTAGTCAATGCAGCCCCGCCAAACAAGTACGTCCGAGTCTCTCTGAGGTTAAGAAGGCTGTACGTCCGAGTCTCTCTGAGGTTCTTCCATTCAATTTATCAACAACACGCTCGGCCAGGGCCGGCAGGAAAACATCGCGTAGTCCAGGGCTTAATTGCGAGCGGCCCCTTTTCACACGGCGAACCGAGCAGCAGCCGAGCCTTAATTAAGGAACTCCGAATAAGAATCATCCCCTTTATCAGCGTCTCTTGTCCACGGCGAACGTAACGCGGCGCGGGACAAAGCGGGCAACAACAACGTTTCCAGGGAGAACGCGATGCTGCTAGGGGGGGTTGAGAGTCGCGTGACGCGAATTAAAGCACCCCCGGGGTAGTTTGGTCGCGATAAACAACCCCGCCTTTCGATTGATCCGGACGTTTTTTCTAAGACGCTTCTATTCGTTCCTCCGAAGCAAAACGTAACAGAGTTCGTTCACATTGAACGAAGTTTATTGGGGGTGATATTGGACCCCCATTGGAAATCAAAGGGGCGCACTTTGAATTTTTAAACTGAACGAAAAGCTAGAAATGACATTTTGGAAAAATTCAGAGGCTGCTCGTGTTTCTAGAATTATCGTAATAGAAGGTAAAAAAATTGTTGATATTCTTGATATTATTTCTTGTCGCCTTTTGTTCGTCGAATTTCTGGTCAATATTTTGCGCATCTATTTTCTCGCGCGACAAGATTGGAGAATTTCACTCGGAGCGAGGGTGGAAACCGCGACCAAGCTTGCTGGGCAATTTACAGGCTTAATGGTTAATAAAAAAACCGGCGTAGATTGGGAGAAAATTAAAAACTTCGTTCATGGCGGGGTTGGATTGCCACGGTTACCAGCTCGTCGCGTGTTTATGCTATTTAAAAAAAAAAAAAGAAAAGCTGTTTCGTAAAAAAATTAATACTTCATTTATTTATAATCCGGTAGGCGTTCGTCTGATAGCGTTCGATGTTATGAAAAGTTTACAGAACCGCGAACAATGCTCCTAAAGGGGGTTTCTTTCATCGAAACTGAACGTTCGCTCGTTGTTTTCGCTGTTCGCGGGCGATGTAAATTTGATTACACGCGAAAAATTCTGTCAAACTGTTCCGCCTTCACAAGGGAAAAGAGTTTCTCTCCGTCCCAAAGCAACGGTATTGTTCGATATTTTCCTTGCAATGCCGGACTTTAATTGAAACGTTGAAAACTAACACGCCCTTTTTATTCCATGCAATGAACAGGGTGTATGTTCAAAAATTCCTCCGTTACAGAAATGTTTGTAAAGTTGGAATAATAAAATTTCAACTGGAACTTCGTTTTTTTTGGGGGGGGGGAAAAATTTACCTTCGTAGAAACGGGAACAATGCAATTCCGTACGCTCAATGGCATCGTAACAGCAACTGCGATGTATCATTTCTAGTTAAAAATTATTCCCGTTAATGAAACAATACGCTCCTATTCGACTGGCTGTGTTTATTATCGAGAGACAAAAGAAACCACGTTACATTCAGCCACTTTCCAAATTGTTTCTGCGTACGGAACAATATCGTCCCGGTGAATCAATGGGGGCCCGCCGGAATGTTGAACGCGCCGACTGTAATGAAATAATTTGCAAAATAATCCCCGCGAATAATGCAATTCGACTCGCAACGCGACGCGTATGAACGCGTTATTGTTGCATCGAATAATAATGTCCGTCAATATTCGGCGAAGCAAATAATATATATTCGGCGAGGTTGAAAAATACGAAGAATTTTTTTAAAGGGCAGGAGCAAAATTTTTCGGAACGATGCTCGTTTGGATTTCACGCAATACTCGATGCCCTTTCGATGCCGGAAATCGAGACGTACCGACTGTGAATACGACATTAACCAGCGAGAAATCGATATTCGAGAAACCACTTACGCGTATTTCGAGCGGAGTTACTCGTAGAAATTTCTCAGGAAATTGAAAATCAGCGTCAGGCCGAGGCTTCAAATGCGACAAGACGAACGAAAAGCGAACGAAATCGTCGAAATCTCGAAAGAAAGAAAAGAAATAAAAATGAATCGTTATACAATAAATTTCGTAGAAAAATGAGAACACGGATAATACGAATATGTAGAATAAGAATCCCGACTAGAATAAAATCAATTGCGATCCGATGTTCAACGAATTGGGAAACATATTTACCCGAAGCCAAACGGAAACAAAATATATTCTCTTTCGGGATATCAAATTTTCCATTGTACAAATAATTTATAGGAAAACTCGTCTCTCCTACTTTCTCTCTCCGAAACATTATTATTCACTGTCTGACAAGACGAATCTTGCAGAGTTTTCGTCGTCGACAATCAGTCTTGTGTTCCGTTCCACGAGAACACCGGGGAGTCCATCGGGGAACAGTCCGGCTCCTCGTCATCGCTTTCTACGTACATTTTCTATAAACGTCTGGACCCTGAGGAAACCACCGAGGAGTCCAACTAAATCAACACTTCTAGTCGGCTGTCCTAGCTGATCGGTGGGCTGCGACCTGATCTGTTCGAGATCAAAGAGCTGCGAAGCTGAGAGGATCCAGCCGGCAGTTTAAAGAGCGCAGAGGACACTAGACTCGCTGGCCAAGCCTTTTAATTAATCTGGTAGCTTGATAGCGGCGAGTAACGGTGATCAACGAACAGCCAGGGCAAAAAGGATCGGCTTGGAAATTGTTATCATGGAAGTGTGCAGGATGTGGCGGGACTGTTCTATCCTGACAGAGAAGAGTGTACCAGGTGTTTGTGGTGTCGAGAAGTAATTCGTAACAGTGTTTGCGCGGTTGAAAGAAAGGTACAGGCCAGACCAGTTTCGCTTCTGCGACGAGTGTTCGTGGAAAGTAATGTAGAGTACGTTGGATAGTCTCGACAGGTGATTCAATGTGCAGTAAATGTTCTATATAGCGCGCAAGGATCCTCAGAGTTCTTCGGGGAACCCAGAGTCACGGTCTCGTGAGAAATAATCAGGAACAATCGTCGGGGTCCCCACGAGGAAGCTGAAGAATATTGATGTTCCTGTGAGAAGCCTCGCCCTGAAGATGATTCAGGACTATTCCGCCTTGTCCGACTGAAGAAATCGCATCCTCCTTAGAATCCCGGACGAAATCCGTGAAATTTTCTACGTGACTAGCTAGCTAACAAGGGCCTACAGTTCGGACTTCATTCTCAGCGTTTCATTCTTCACTTTCGCACCTTGAACGTTCGATGAAAGTGGTTGAAGTCAATGGCTTCAGCCGGGATCATTAATGGCATCGTGGTAATTTCGTGTCCGCGGAAGACTAGAAACTTCCTGGGAGACTGAAAACGATTCTGCTAACTGGATGATAGCTGCATTGCGAGTCCTCATTCATAGCGGGGCCTGGACAATCCCCTTCGAACACTTGGGGCAGCCGTTGGAACTTTTATACCGTCGTCGGACCTAATCCGAAGTCGTAAAAACTTCGGAAACTTCCATTGGAACACTTAGTGGGAATAGATCTAAGGATCGCTGAAACTGCTAGCCTAAGGGAGTGCGGGGATATCTTGCACGCCTCGCGAACGCTAAAGAAGCCTACACTCGTCGCCGTAATCCTTAGAAACACTGAAGAACAAGAACTGGATCACTTGGATCGGGTACGATCCTATGCTCCGGTGCTGGAAACCAAAGTTGGACAGCTGGGATCACAGTGGGACTATGACTGGACCACCTGGACCAGGACGGACCTCAACCTGCAAATAGAAAATAAAACATAGCAGGCACCTAGGGGGGTCTAGGAACTTCGGTGCCACCTCTACCTAGACTCCAGACAACTTAAGGAACCGACATTGTATCCCAACCAGGCCTGACAACAGATTAAAGAAGAACCGGGCCATGTAGCTCACTGGAAAAGTCTTTGAAATTCTTGGGAATCGCTTTAGTCGTTACGGGAGGGGTTCGAAGGGATCCTGGTGCAGTCGTTCCTGGATGTTTCGACATTGAGTGGCGGTAGGGTGCCGAGGTGGGGGGCGCGTGGTCTTGCTGCCTGCCGTGCGCCAGTGGCGGCGGGGGTGGGGGTGGTGCAGCTGTCTCGGGGGCCACCCCCGAGGCCAAGAAGGGCTCCACCGGCCACAAGTGCCAACAGCAGCAGCAGCAGCTAAGTCAGCATCCGTTGCAACAGAAGCAACAGGACAGGAGTCAGCAACAGGAGCAACAGAAAAAGGTGTTCCTGGTGCAGACCAACGAGCTGGCCCCCTTGAGCGATCTCGAGGAAGACCTGGACGACCTTGAGGACCTTAAGGGTGCCGAGCAGAGGGTGGAGGAGGAGGAATACGCTAAGGAGGGCGGCACCCAGCACCGTTTGAGCCCCAGGCTGCACGATATCGAAGAGGAAGACGATGAGGAAGGCCGGTACACCAAGGAGAGGTCAGTGCACCGGCTCTTCGAGTACTTTCGACAGGTCTGAGATCGTTTCCTTGACGTTCACCGCGTTGTGCTGACGGTCAATTCAGGGGTAATTCATTGGAACGTCCTTCGACATTTTTAGTTCAGCCGGCAAATTTTAAATTCGATTCAGCGGGCTCGAGGGGCTCAGATTGTTTAACCCGATTCGCATAATTATTACGGGAGTTCGTGAAACGACCGATGGAGGCCGTTTGGAAAACGGACCAATGGGAAACGGAATTGGTCAGCGGGCACATGTGGGGTACTTAATTTCGTTATCGCTCGACGATTTTCAGTATTAATTAAATTCGACGATCGCGGATATCCCGATTACTCCATAGTCCTTCAATTGCAAATTAAGGGGGGGGGGGGGTCCCCCCCGTATATAATAATTAATTGTCCACCCCGGGTCGATGGAGTAAGGAGGCGTATTAACACCATTCGGACGTTTTCCTGCGAAACTTCCGTCGGTCGTGAAAGTTTCTAGCATCTGTTGCTGCAATGGCTGCCTTTCGACCAACTTTTCCTTTTGGGTCACGCGTGTCCGGACGCTTGTCTCCTATTGGAGACTCCCTGTCAGGCCTCCCCATTCTACTCTAACTCGGCGTGAAAGAATATAAGTTCTCCTTCAAGTTCCTCCGCCCTTTCCTTCCTCGCTGATAGTCGTTCCATCCCCTCGCGCTAACTCGTCCATCATTTTTTCGAAATACAGGCTGACCATTATCTTCCTGAAGACTGGACCTGCCCGAACCTAATCCAAACCCAAGCCAAATCCTGCGTCGATCCTGCGTCGTTCTCGGTCAACACGAGTTCCGCTGAAAATTTCGGAAAAAATCTCGCAGGTTTCCCCTGGCCCCAGCGTTGACCACGTGAATTCCCATTTATCGTTCGCTCGTCTCTGATCAATTCTTCGACATTCCCCGGGGACGGGAGGTCGGACGTCGACTCGGGGAATCGACGCACGCAAAGAATTGCGAATCTGTCTGTCCAATCGGGACTCATGGGCGAGCAGGGCAATCCAATCTGTTCTGTGCCGTGACCCAATCGGTCCTGGGGTCGCAGGACGGTCGTCTTTACGTACCGCATAATTCCTCCACGCCCTTGAACCTAAATCCCCCGCAATTCGCCGAGACCCTTTGGTCGCGTGAGCTTGGACTAGCAGCGACAAGGCGACGTTTAATACAACAGCAACGGCGTACTTGGCGAACCGACAATCCTGCGCGATATTTCGAATTTCTCCTTCCCACCCCTGTACAGCTTTTCCCCGCTTTTCTTCATCAGTCCGTGGACAGTAAATAGGGCCGCGCTGGGTCACGGGTCGATGATCAGATGAGAAAACAGAGCGTGTCGAATTACGAAACCGTTAGGGCTGCGATTGAACGGCGGAACTACCCTTTCGAAATAGATCCCGGACCGTAGGCCTGGCAACAATCTGACAGGGGGGAAAAGAAGAACAGAATCGTCTGTTTAGTCGACGACCTCTTCGCCCCAGAAGGAATCAGATCTTTCGCTCCTCCTGCGACCCGGTTGACGCTGCAGCCGGAAGGTCGGGGGTTATCGATTCGCTAGCGCCGAACTCTTCGGAGGATTCCTCGGCGTCCTGGCCTGCGTGCTTCCGCGGCCGTCGAAATTCGCGCTGGATGAATTATTTAGCGCAAGGGATCCAGGGGTGGGAGGATCCCCCGGTTTAATTTTTCACGACAGACGGGGCATTTCCGAATCTCAATTGTTATTTTCCGTTCAATTTCCTCCGAATTTTCCAATCGAGCCTCGGCCGACGTCACTCCCCTCCCCCCCCCCCCTTTTTCTTTTACCTTGCGGCTGCAATTTTTTTTCTCTCCCGAGTAATCGATACGCCTCGACGGGAACGCTCGTTTAGGGGGTTGATTCGTTTATCGTCGAGCGTCCTTTTCGTCCGGGGGAAATTTAGAACGATGTATATTTTACAATTTCTTCCACGGCGATGGGGAAAGAAATTCTGCCCGGGGAAAATAGAATTAAAGGGGGGGGGGGGATGGGAAATGCCGACAGACCGGTGCCGGGTAAATGAGAATCGCGAGGGGGTCGAGATTTCATCACGGCAATCCGGAAACGAAATTGGAGATCGGTAGACGAGAAGGAGAAGAACTTTCGAAGGAAATAAAATGTACGATACGTTTGAAATGTACATATCCGAATACGTCGGGCGATACGATTATTTCGGTACGGAATCGTCCGTGGAAAGAGAAATAATTAATCCAAATGATCCACTCGGTATAATCGGGGAACGGGCATGAAATTTTAACGAGGCGGGGGTAGTTTCCTTTACTTGTTTACCATCAACACACACACGCAACCGGACACTTGAGCGCCGCTGTACAGGACCAGAAGGAAATGGCTCGTTCGATATCGGTTGCTTGCCCTTAATTATGGCGCGGCTCCCGGACTTCAAGTCGACCTGCGATTAACGACGATCATCCCCGTATCGGTTTTGGTTAATGGCTATCGAAATCTGATACCCAGCGAAATGTATTAAATCATTTGACAGCGTGCGAGACGCGCGGATCGGATGGGCTTTGGAAATCTTAAAAAATATAATACCGCCTTTGCCATTTACCGACAACAATAATAATCATATTATGGTGAAATGTTTTCAATCGAATCGAGCGCGCGCGATGCAGCCTTCGCAGCTTGATATTACAATCGGTCGATAGAAAAATTTCAGAGCTGTTCGATTCGAAAGGCGTTCGACGAAAGCGTATCTTTTTAAACGGATGAAAACCACCGGGGACCAACCAGGGGGGGGGGGGGGGGTGGTGTTTGCTCGAACTCCCTTGTTCATCGATAAAACGATAGCCTGTAACGCAGAAGCGAACGCGACAGTAATTTGTACGGAATCGATACGCGATGCGAGAGTCGCGTGATCGTGAACGACGTCTGGCCATTAATATGGAAAAAGCCACCCCACCCCCCTCCCTTTTGCCGAGAGACTTCTTCCTCCCGGTGAAGATTCGATATCGTGTCTAGTCGTCGTCTGAACAACTGCAAGGAAACTGATTCGAACGCAATGATGTTTGGCGATTCGTTAAGGGGTGGAAATAATTTCCCCCCGTTGCGTGGGGAGTAATTCGGGGGTGTCCGAGGTTCGATCGACGAGGTTCGAAACCGAGGGTGACGAGAAATGTTGGACTGTTACGTCGGGGGATGGGGGGGGGTTGAATTAACCCCTGTCGAGGGGTTGTTCTCAGGTAAAACATGGGGTGGCGATAGACCAGTGTAAACACTTCCACTCTATTTCCAGCTTCCAGAAAATTGCGATCGGTAGAAAGTTGCTTAAAATTTGTTGTACAAATTGTCAATAGAAAAAGTTCCATTCACGGACGAATTCGTTTATAGACCCTTCTGCCGCGAAAAGTCCCTAGAATCCGCGAACGAGCTCGACATATTCCCCAATGAGAAACCTAGACCCGCAATCGTTGGCCACCGCGAATACGAGACACGCTCGGTTCCCCGTTATTCGAGGGTGGTGTTGACGAAAGAAACAAAAAAAAAAAAGAAAAAAAGAAAAATAGAAAGAAAGAAAGGAAAAACGATTTCCCACGCGCGGAAAATATTCGACAAACCGGACGCTCTCGGCGCGTTTCGCGCGACAATTCGTGCCGCCCGTCCCGAGACATTGCTCCGCGTTTTTCCAACCCTTCAACCGGCCATTGTCGCCGGCAAGCGGGTCGCGAATTTTCCGACGCGACAGAAGCGATCCGCGTGAAAACTCTTCGCAATTTTCGCCGGGCCGTATTTTTTTCCACCGCGCTTCGAACTCACCCGGATAATTTCATCCCCCAAATTGGACAATCCTGTAAGGCTCGTGGATCCCGTAATGATTTCCGCGGCGAGCGGACAGAGCGACGTGGACGATTCGCCGGTCGACGAGGAAACCGCTTATTCCGTTACGTTAAGCAGCATCGTTGGAAATGTCAGCGGGGACGATTAGTTTCGTGACATTTTCCGGGGACGCAACGCCGGTGATATATTTACGAAGTCGGCACCCTGTCCTTTTCGATATCGCACGGCCTGAATCTTTCGCCCCGCGGCCGCAGGAAGTATCGCAACGGTTCCATGCATTCGATATGACATTCTTCAGAGAATTCTGGGAAACTCGGGAAACTTGCTTCGCCGTATATCGCAGGGGTAGGCACGTTTTACCCCCCTCTTTTACGCATTTACATATCGTCGACAATGTTTGGGAAGCCGGGTATGAATCGTTGGAACAATTTTTTAATTCGTACAGCGGGGGCTCGGTGAACTTGACACCCCGGCTTTATTTAAGGGAGAAAAAGGGGGTGCGCGGAATTGGGGTCGCGACGTAACGAATATTGAAGCAAACTCGTCCCGCATAAATGTGGAACGTTCATTCGGGCTCCAGGACGAAATTCCTCCCCTGGATTAAAAAGCAGGGAAGGGGTAGTTTGAATTCGATATGCATGGAATATACGCGCGACCATTCTCGCCGTAAAAATAAAAACATCCCCCTCTGTTTTTCACCGCGTTCGTTCCGCCCCGCATCGAATTTCCACCGGCCGCGCTTCAAATGGAATAGATTTCCCCTCGCCGCCCCCTTTTTTTTTCTGCCCCTCGGTGAACCGGCCTTTTATTTCCGTTTCAGTTTTATTCGCGTCACGCGTGGCCCTTGCCACGGGACGAAAAGTTTTTTTTTTTTTATCGCAAAACGCCTTTGCAACGCCGGCCCTTTCACCGTCTTGCCGTTATTCTTTCCGCTCCAAGCTCGGCGAACGAATTTACACGGCTGGTTTTGCCCGCCGGCTTTTCCGAGGACTTTCATCCCCCCCCCCCCTTGTCCCGTTCCTTCCGAGTATTTTTTGCACGCGGTGAATGAAAAAAAAGATCGCGAAGGGCGCGACAGAGGGTGCAGAACAGTGTCGCAGAACGCTTCTCCTCTTCGCGAATGTTCGCTTTGAGGAGCTGCGACTCTTGTTACATTCTCTTTTCACCGTTTGCCAGGTATGCCTTGAAAAATATTCGCCTGTTCCGTCTGAAATTTTGCTTCTCGTTTCTTGTTTCCCTCGGAAAGAAATGGCTCGAGTTCGAGCATTTGTTCGTAGAACATTAGAAAAACTATCTATAATTACTATATTACTATAATATATAATGTTTCTAAGAGCGATGTTAATCAGGTTTTATCATTCGTCCAAGTTCACAAATACGCGCCGAGGAATCCTCGTGGTCACAATCGCCGTTCCGCATAAACGATGTGGCTTATTATTAGCCGGGACCGGCTTTCCTTCCGTGTCATAAACGCGACGGCCAATTCTGAACCGGGCCGTGTATAATTAGACCGTTCAGGTGTCGCAGGACCGTCTAACATTGTTGCAACTGTAAAAGGAGCGGGCCCGTTAATGTACAATTATCATCACTAGCATTGAAGCTGAAGCTATTAGGTTGCTACCAGTTTCGTCGGACCAATTGCGTCGTATGTCTGTCATCTAGTGGAAGACCAGCCAGCGTGGTTTTGTGCATTTCAAAGTTCTGTCTGAATTATTCGTTGACACTTTGACGGGCTCTGTGAACGAACGTCTGGCCAGTCAGCCAATTGCTGACCTTCTTTGTCCGATTTGGTCACTCTTGGTCTCGTAGAGACATCTCATCTGGACCAGGTGCACCTGGTCTTGACCAACTTGAAGATTCTCTTTGTCCTTATAATTAGTCACGATTCTGATTATCGGTAGGACATTTCGATACCAATTACCATCGAATTGGGGCACATTAAAAACTCGCCGGGAACCGAGAATTTTAATTACTCAATTGCGCTGACGTCTCTTCCCCTCAACAATGTTTACCTCATCTTCTCGGAAACTTGTCTACCACAGGCTGGCGTGCAACGATATAATATTTTAATCCCCCTCGTCGGGGAGAAGAATGGAATATACCGAGGACTATGCCTGTGCAGACGTCTAATCTGGTATTACCATGCTGTTGCGCGTAACCAACCAGAAATTCTTCGAGGATTCCGGCCGGGGATCACCTGGGTCGGTGAATCCCGGCCGAGTTTCGTTGCGATTCCGGTATTCCAGCGACGTTCCCCGGGATGAATTCGGAATGGACGACGTCGTTTCCGCTGGCCTGTCCCCGTCCGCGTCATTCGCGTGGCCGTGCGAATCACTCTGTGGCAATGATATTTGGGTCGCGTGCATACCCAAATCGGATCAATGGGCGATTTAATGAACCGGTGGACCAGTGCCAGTCATCTGCAGACGCATCATCCGTGTCTCGGTTCTGTTTCCCGTCCCGTTGCAACCTGTTGATGTTGCGTTCGCCGCGACCGCAGCGCCGCCAACGAAGATCGATCGTCGCGATAGGGGAACCCACACCATTGTACGCGACCGTTTGACCGTGTCTTGGCCGCGCGAAGCTGAGAAACCGACGGTTGCCTCGGGATCCCATAAAAAGAGATTGGGGTCACCCCGTTTCGGGAAGTTCTGCCTTTTGAAAAGGAATATTCGGGACATTTGTCGTCGCTCTGGTCGGGGATGTTCGCGTGATCCTGAGTCGTTCCGGGCGATACATATTCCTTTCCGATTGCCCACGAAGAACGCTTTAACAGAACGATTACACCAAAGGATCGTTTCTACATTTTATTTCAAACCGTCCTGACGAACAACAGGGGGCCGCAAGTAGTGAAACCGGAGTATCTCCAATGATTCGACTCTGTTCATAACCCTAACAGTCGTGTTCGTCCAAACATCAAACCATGCACCGCAGCAAACGCGGTTGCTCGCGTTGTACCTCGATGTTGTTATCCAGGATTCGAAACGGTGAATCCGGCTGCAAAATGTTAAATCGCCTCCGGCTGTCCTCGTTCTAAAACGAGGACTCGCAGTATCAATGCGAATACCATAAGAGTGCGATTCACAAGACTCGACGAGCTACTTCGCCAGAATAATCGAGGCCTAAAGAGATCAGGCCTGGCCTTCTGGCCGATTGCCAAGAGTTTTTCGCGGTTCCCTCGCTGCATCTGTGCATGTCTGCTGTTTAAGAGGGACGCCGGGACGCAACGGGAATGTGTACAACAGCCGAGCCGCTGGCCACGTGTGTTTATCCAGAATGCACGAAGTGCTTTGGCTGGCTGAACTCGATTGCGAGCACGATCAAGGGCGCTCCATTAGCGCGAGAGGCGACGCCACTGGAAATTAGATTTCGCCCACCGGCGCGCAGTTGTTGCTTTCGAGGAGGAAGGTTTTTTTTCGTATCGACAGTTCTGTCAATTCCTGTGCCCTCCAACCGCGGAGCAAAATAATTGGGCGAGGTGGACCGTTAAAAGCGGACGAGCAAGATTAAAGGATCCCTGCGAAAAGGCTTGACCGTCCACCCTGTATATCGACAGACCCAGGCAACTTTGAACAGTTTTAATCGTTCGCGCTGGGTCTAATGGACGACGGGAACAGCCCTGCAAAAGTTCAACTGAATGCTGCGTGCATTGAGAAGATAACGACGAAGGATGAATAGCTTGGCGTTCACGATAACATTTCTTTGCTCGCCGAAGTGTTAAAACTTTTCCCAGCTTGTTGTTCGCTCGAAACGTCTGCTCGACGTGCTCAACACCGATCGTCCGCCTCATACATATTTCATCGGGGCGCGGGCCGCGTCGGGCGCATCCTTCAGCACGATCCTTTAATCAGCGAGGACCTCGGTTGCGTTAACAGAAGCGTGTCGTTTCCCTTCGATGCAAATACGCGACGGTTTGCCTACGAATTGCTGTCCCGACGCATCTTGCGTTCCGTTTACTTCGCTTTATCCCCGTCAACGATTTTTATGGGGACCCCGGGCTAGGGGATTCACGACTTGATCAAGAATCTCTAGTCTCCTTGAGTGAATTCGTACAATTACAGCGCGCTGCTTTTCCACCCTCGCCACTTTTGTCCAGCCAAGTGCGATAAATCGTTACGGGGATTCATCTGCGTCAGCAAACCTCCTGCAATCACAGATCTCTTTGTCTGCTTGAGGAGAATGATTCCATAGTTCACCAAGCATTCCATCTCGACGTAGAAAAGGCGGAAAAAGACGCGTGACGTCCGTTGACCCAGGGAGGGCAGAACCTAAGATCCTAACCTCAAATAATCCTTGCTTCCTCGAAGGACACCTCTCGCTCTGACAATCGCAGTCACCCAATGTTCCAAGCCTCTCGAAGTATTAATTCGGTAGCCCCACCGGGTCCTCCAATCCACCGCCAAGAATGTATGAACTTTCACTGACAGATTATAGTCCCCCAAAAGGGAAAGCGTATCTGGCAGTCCAGCACACTGTCGGCGATCAGGGAAACGGGTCTCGGACGCGTAGTGGGCGATAAGGTTAGACTTAAAATTGGCTCGCGTTGGCGGCCGATGATCCTTCAGGCCGTACCAGAAGAAATCACCGACCCCAAGTGGCGGTGGAGGAAGCAGAGCGGGCTGGCGATCGCGCAGAAGCATCACGACAGCAGGTGCACCGGCTCACCAGCACCACGTGATCGCCAGTGCGGCTGCAACTGCACAAGCCAGGATGCAGGCAGAACAGGGGAGCATCGGCGAGCTTCGGGGCTACCATAACTTGAGGTCCAGGAGACACACCTTGGCCAACGTTCGGTGAGTACTTGATTATTTTCATTCGTCTGTACATTTAACCGGGATGCTCTCAATCACGAGGACTACGACTTAGGATCCGAAGACGTTGTCTGTTCTTTTAATGCTGCCTTGATCATTTATTGTTCTTCGTGGACGTTCGGTTCAGTTTCAGTGCAAGCGAACTCGGTATCGTGATGGACCAAGCGGTGAATGGTGTGTCGTGATTGTTTGGAGTGGTTTAGTGTTCTCTTTTAGCCCGGTAAAAGTACTGTTTCAGTTTTGCATAATCTATTATCGCCGGAGAATATTGTTGCAAGTGCGTGGACCGATTACTGACGATACTGAAGAAGCAGAATCGTGCGGACAATATTTCGCTCCGCTATCCTCGTGGTTTTACTTGTTGCTTTGCGGTATTGATTGTTTAGACAGGCGGCCATTGGTATGCAACGCTGAAACGCATTGTATCTAGTTCATTCCCGCCGATATCCACCTCGTCCGTTACTCGAACATTCCAGCCCTCGGATTATTTCTATTCAGCGCGGCGGAGTTTCTAGAATGGTTGAAAATAGAGCGCGGATGCACGATCTTGAATCATTCGGAAACATGATGTCATTCGAGTGAATTAAAAGTCGACGTGTTTTTGAACTAGATTGGTTTTAGTTTGGTGACAAATTGTAATCGGTAGGTGCCAGATGCTGAGCGCGTCTGATGTACGAGGTAACGATGTCTCGTGAATCATAGAGGAACCAACATTTCTGCTAGACTTCTCTTAATATCTGCCGTTCTATGTACGCGCAAATCGTTGGGACACAAATAGACGATCCAGACGCTATATATCATACTTCTGTTTGGCAACCGGAACGATTGTCTCGGCGAATGGATTACGCGAAACTTAATATTCCGTGCGGGAAAACAATTTTTGTATAATAATTATAATAGTAATATAATTAATTCAGATCCGCTTGCAATATTAACAATGAGACACGTGAGATACCATTCGACCAAATGAGTGCATGCTTGATAATGGACAAGTATGCTTTATTCCAAAACCGTGAATTAACATTTTCACGCGTGCACGATGAATTGTAACCCACAGACACGGACACGGAACGGCACAGGACATCGGCGAGTGGGGCAGGTTGCAATTTAATTTCATGCCGACAGCTGATCCTATTATACGTCAGACGAAAGTAACATCGTTCCCATGTACAATAGCTGAAAAGAGTGGCATTCAGTCGACTACATTATTGGGAATTACATACCGCTTCCTTTGTCGCATCCACATTTGATTCTATCGTCGTGCTCAACGACTCGGAAGTCTTTGACGAGCTTCGTTCGATTCCTGTCTTTCAGGATGAAGCTCGCTCCGCATAGGACACCTCAGACGTTTCAGAAATAGAGGACAATTATATCAAGTAGTACCACAGAAATAAACTCCGGCGGAATTTAGGCTGGCCGATATTGTTCAGAATAAGTAGCCCTTTGAATAGTCACCAAAAAATTCTGAGAGCTCACGCGAGTTTATAACGTGCACATCTGGTGAGACTCTCCAGTCATAAAAAATTCCCAGGCACTCATATTTCATACTACTGTACATCCTTCGGTCTACGTTGCTGGGAAGAATGAACAGAACATATGCTTATCATGTCTCACCCAGACAGTGTCACCAGCAGGGCCGTCTATCTTTTACCCCCCCTGCTCCATGGGGATCGCGAACGCGGATCAATCGAATTCTGCGCAGGCACAGCGTACTTTCTTCACGACTCCGGGTATTCCTGTTTCCATGTCGGCGGTGCAAGGGCACCGATCCGCTTGCTGATTGGTATCCTTGTCGAGACTTTTCCTGGGTGCTCGTTCGGATTTCGTTGCTTTGGGAATCTTCGCCATGCAACTCTGATCGGACCTCTGCCTCGTTCTCTGCGACGTTTGACCTTTGCCAAGCGAAGATTCGCAGGTGCAGATCTCTTGGTCTCGCGTGGACTTCTTGGCCGGCTTCCTCGAGGCTTCGTGGCTCCTCAAGGTCTCCTCTAGCTTCTTCATCCTGCAGTGCGAGCAGACGGCCTCGTGTTGGGCTGTCTGGTCCACCGAGGGACCGTGGGGTTTCTTCAGCGAAGGTAAGGTTGATATGAACTTGAAGAGGGCGGCAGATTCGCGAGACTCTAGATTAGTCGCGTTGGCTTGAACCGCGTTGGGTGCTGTCTTTCCGCATTGACAGCAGTCGCATTTGCCCTCCTTCGCATCTCCAGCCTTTTTACCATAATAGATGGATCTAATTTCCTGTTCTGGGCCAGGTTTCGGTCCTCCGTCGGGTCGTCTGGCGCCTGGCAGAGGAGCTTCCGTGGTTCTCATTTGGAAGGAGGAAGTCGTCAGTGTTTGAGAGCTTCCTGCGATCGACGTGGCTGTCACCTGCTCGGGAGGAAGCCTTCGGGCGTGCATGATTTTGTTTAACATCTGCGAGTCTGCGTGCAGCGTTTTTGTCGTGGTTATGATCCTGGGCGACTGGATTTGTCGAAGCACCGTGGGAGCTGGCAGTGTTTGAGTTCCTATGTCTTCCGCTGTTTGGGTGATCACTTGGATGGTTTCGATTCTGGTGATTTCTGTCTGTGTGATCTCCGTCTGTGTGATTTCAATCTTCTTAAGGGGCTCCTAGGGATAATGGGGATATCAAGTGAGGCAATGTAGGTAGTCATTTTTGGCAGTCCGATACGTCAGCATTAATAAAATAAATATATATTTAATGTAAAATATACAGTATGTACTTTTGGTGGCAGAACAGGTGGTTCACAAATGCAAGGCTCTTCCTCTGAACTGGACTCCTCCGATTCTTCCATTAAAGACGGCTCGGATATGTCTTCTCTGTCAATGGGTTTACCTTCCATTTTCTCAGGTTCCACCTCTTCTGGAATTAGATCTACGTCAATGGGTACCACTTCTTCCTCTAACACAGCTTCCACGGTCAAAATTTCGTCTTCTCCTTCTACGCTCTTCTCCTCTCTAGCTTGCCCCTCTGGTGACAGCAAATCTTCGCCAGTTGCTTCTTCAGCTGCATCAGGTTTCTCGGCTCCTGCCTCTGCTTCTTCTTCTGCGACTTCAACTTCCTTCTCCTGATCTTCAGTGTCGACTGCCTCTTTGTCTGTCTCTTCTATTTGTTGCACCTGCAACTCAATTTCTTCATCGGCTGGAGCCGCTTCTGTCGCTTCAATTTCTGTGACAGTCAGTTCGTCGGCTTCTTTTGCTTCTTCCGCAACTGGCTCTTCCGCTGGTGCAGTTTCAGCTACCTCTGTGGGTATTTCGGCAACGTCAGCGTGGGCTGGTTCTCCTGCCACAGCAGGTGCTTCACCTGTCGGTTTCGACTTTTCGTCTATTCCTTTTGCTTCCACCTAAAATCATTCAGTTGCTTTCTGTCCTTCGAATTCATGACTGGATACTGCAATTTGGAAATAGTGATATTTATACTCACTCCAGTGAATACTGCCAACTGTCTAGCCAACTCATCAGCATCTTCCTTCACGATCACACAATTGGAACATTGCTAAATAATAAAATAATTAAAATTTAAATGACCATGTAATTTATTCGCTGGTCTTCTCCTCGTTAATGTAGGGATTAAAATAGAAAAGAAAATTTCATTGAAATTGTCAAACAAGAACAACTACAATGCGTACCGCTATGGTTGACCGAATCAAGTCCACATCATCCTTCCATGAAAACATTTGATCTCGCGGGACCAAGATGTTCCTTTCGTCAGCCACAACCGCGCCTGCTTCGGTTGCTACATCCGTTATTTCGGTCACAACTGCTCCAGTTGGTACATCTGGTTCTTCAGCCACGACTGTAACTTTTTGATCGGCAATTTCTGTAGCAGGTGCAACTCCTTCAGCAACTACTACTTCCTTAGCGGGTAGATCTTCTTCAGGAGCTGCAACTCCTTCAACGGGTGTAGCTACTATTGCAGGTGTCGCTTCTTCTGCAGGTCCTTTTGGAACTGCAATTTCATCTGTGGGTGTAGCTTCTGTAGGAGGTGGTATTTCTTCTGCAAGTCCTGTAGGAACTGGAATTTCTTCAACGGGTGAAGCTATTATAGCAGGTGCCGCTTCTTCAGCAGTTTCTCCAACGGGTGTAGCTACCACAGCAGGTGCCACTCCTTCTGCAGATTCTTCGGGAACTGCAACTTTTTCAACGGGTATAACTATTACACCAGCTGCTGCTTCTTCGGCAGCTTCTTCAACCGGTGTAGCTATTACAGCAGGTGCTACTTCCTCTGCAGCTTCTTTAGAAACTGCTACTTCTTCAACGTGTGTAGCTACATCTCCGGCAGCTTCTTCAGGAATTGAAAGTTCTTCAACTGGTGTAACTACTGTAGCAGGTGGTACTTCTTCAGCAGCTTCTTCAGCTGGTGTCGCTACTATAGCAGGTGCAAATTCCTCCGCAGCTTCTGTAGGAACTGCAATTTCTTCCGTAGCTACAACTTCTTGAACAGGTGCAACTTCTTCAGCACCTTCTGCAGGAACTGTATATTCTTCAGCCATTCCAACTGGTTCAGCAAACACTTCTTCGGCAACTCCAATTTCTTTAGCAGCCTCGAGTTCCCTGGGACCAATAGTCTCCTCTTCATCTTCTACTTCCTCCTTCACTGTTCTCATAGTTACGTCAACATGGTCCTCATCCCTCTCGTCTACCTCTTCCTCCAATACATCCGTCTTTACCACCGTTTCCGCAGGCTCCAATATCGCCCTCACCTTCGCCAATTCCTCGTCCACGTTCATGCCAGTCTTCTCCATCAACGCCCTGGCTGAAATGCGATTCTCTTCCAGAGCTTTTATTTCCTCTTCCGTCAATCCGCTGTCAGTGAGAACTTGATCGTTGCAACTGATGTCGCAAACAAAGTCGTCGCCGTACTTGTCCAATTCAGAGAGGGATCCTATTTGTGCCAAGTATTCAGCCGCTTGTATCAGTCGCTCATCTCCGGATTCTTCCAGTTGTCGTAGCGCATTTTCCTTTCGTTCCTCATAATCGATATCGTCAGCGGATCCTAGCTGACCAAAATAATCAGCACCTTCTGTCGGTCGTTCACCTCCAGCTTCTTTCAATTTTCGTGCTTCATAATCGAAATCGTCAGGGTGAATTTCTAGTTGAGCATCGCTCATTTCAGCCCCGGCCATAACATGCTTCTCAGCCATGTCACCTTTAGCGAGCACCCCTCTATGATGAACGCCACCCACGTAGCCGTCCGTGCCGACCA
The DNA here is from genome assembly GCA_963667235.1 of Nomada lathburiana. Lineage (NCBI taxonomy): Eukaryota > Metazoa > Arthropoda > Insecta > Hymenoptera > Apidae > Nomada > Nomada lathburiana. The sequence continues at coordinate 19,183,185 of OY763899.1, read as the reverse complement.
TCATCTCTTCCTGTTCGGCAAACGCTGACACTCCCTTGTCCAAGATGTCAGCAAAGTCGTCGTCCCTGCCAATTAGGGCCTCTATCTTCGTGGCGCTGACATATTTCTCCAGTTCGCCCCTGCATTTGGACAATCTCGCCATGAGTTGCTCTATGACGTCTTCCAGCTCGCATATTCGATTGGCCAGCTTCTGATTGGCAGTTGTCTTCAGGTCCAGCTGTTCCTGAAGAACGCTCACAGTACTGGCTGCATCGCCTTCCAGCTTGGACCAGAGTTCGTCAGCTTGCTGTAGAGTCCTCATGTAGGCCTCTTCACGGCGTTCCATGTCGGCCATTTGCCTCTTCATGGCCAGTTCCTTCTCTGCTAGATCCTGAAGCCTCTGCAGGCATTCGATGTCCGTCGTTCTTATCGATGTGTTGCTGGGAACCTTGTCTAACCACTTTTTCTTGCACTCTATCACACCACACTCGCCTGCGCGAATGAGAATTCTCACTTTGGTATGAAGATAAATATACTTTATAAAATAACAGCCTACCGGTCTCGCAGGCACCATCCTCGGCATCTTTGGACGCGGCGGCCCTCAGTTTCTGAGCCTCAGCAGTCAGCTGCTGAATCTTCTCCTTGGTCTCTTCCTGTATCCTCTTAGCCTCAGCCAATCTTTTATCCCTATCTTCCAGTGCTGCCACCTTCTCGGACCAAAGTGACCTAGCTTCCTCCGCTCTCTTCAAAGCCTGCTTTCTATCGGCCTCGACCTCTCTGACTCTACAATCAAAATGGCGACTGGGTGTACTGGGGCAGTACACTTCGCCGGAAGCTGGGCCCTGGAACTGCTTCTCCAGTATCCGTTTCAGAGAAGGAACGGAAGCCCCCTGGGTCATCCTCCAAATGTTCCAGACCATGACAGCCGGCATGGAGCACTCCAAGATGTTCAGTCTTTGCTTCAGGTCACCCGTTTGCTTCTCCAGTTCCTCGTTCTTCAGTTCCCGTTTCCCTATTATCTCTCTGAATCGACGATGGCACTGTCGATACATTTTTTTGCTCTTACGAAGCCTGTCTTTACTCAGCTCGTTGAGAGACGGTTTCTTCTCGTCCAGGCTAATCTCCTCGATCTTGCTCAACTCCTCCTGGCTCTTCGTCCACATTTCCTCCAGGGGTTCTATAATTTCTTCCTTCCCTATTGTGCTAGAGGAAGTTACAGCCCTATCCGACGTTACCCCTGATCTCGTGGACGACCGACTCTTTTCAGACTTTTCTACCCCCGAGCCAGCTGATAAACTTTTCGAGGCTCTTGGTGATTGGGTTGCTGCAGGTGTGCCCGCATCGTTTCCATCGCCAGCATCTTCGGGAATCTCGGGTTCTGGGTCATCTTCTGGCTCTTCTTCGTCTGCCATAGCGATATTCTTTTACTATTGTTTTATTCCGTGTTGAATTACATATCACTGTCACCTGGGTCCGTATCAAGGTATTATTATTTTTCAGATATTATCCTCTTCCTCTAATAATATAACTTTGCATTTATTTAAAATCAGATGAATCAAACATTTTTTCATTGAGAAATATTTATGATTGATGTATTTTAACACTTACCTTCTTGACTGATTTTTCCACAGTTGTTTACAAAGACACATTGCGCCGCCGAACGAAGAGAAACACGACAAAAATTCTTGTCGGTATATTTTTTTTTGTTGGTTAATGTCGGACTAATATTTTCACATCTTCGTTATAATTCTTCCCTAAAATTTGGAACGCGACCCGAATAGAATTGACGTTGATGGATCAAATCACCATTACTCAGGTTTTCTTTTCAGATTCGACGGAAACCACGTTAGAATTCCGCCTACTTTAACGATTTTCTGATGTCGTTTGAATGTAGCGGCGACGTCGCCGAGGGTCGATCGCATCGATCGATTTCTGTCGTCGTTCTTCTTCTTACAACCTCGCACTAATCGACGTGAAATATATATTACGGGTGATTTGGATGACGTGCAAAGCGCATTATGAGTTCGTCACGTGTGGATTAAAAAGTGTAACCACGCGCAGGTGATCGAATACTGGACAGGTGGTGACAAACGATACCTTCTCGCTTGCATCGAACGACGAATTTCCAAATTCACAATCGATATTTCAATGCACTAGGTTCCAAGCTTTTTTAAAGGTTGTTTATTACCGATCTTTCTAGCTCTTAAATTTTGCAATTTTTCAAATAAAAAAGTATGATTCCCCCCCTTCCAAAAATTGCTTAAAATGCTAATTCTCTTTCGACGGAAAAATTAACGAGACAAATATTAATTTTGAAAAACTCTCTTCAACCCCTGTTGTAAATATTGAACAAGCTCCTACCCCGTCGGAATGCTCTTTGACAATTAAGCGAATCCGTCGAGCCTGTCTCCAAAATTTGTTCTACGGGGTGGAAAAAGCGATAACTAACGGGGGTTGCTTAAAATAAAAACAAAAGCGGCCGGCTGCAGGGTTAAACATCAATTTTTTCCGGCTCGGTTTACCGCAGAGGAACAACGTTAAAGGATAAACCAGCCTAAGCCCGGAAAAGCCCTGCTTTATGTCGAACCAGCCTGAAAAGGGGGTTGACCTCGCACACCCTCCACTTTCTCCGCCGCCCTTCTTTCTGCACCTCTCGCAAAATCAATAGTATCGGTGTACCGAGTTTATCCCGCGGTTCAGCCGAGTCTACAACCGGTTTGCCAGGGAAACTTCCTGTAAATTTTAACAGGGAAACGATTATTTATGGTTTCGTGGCGTAAGGGGGTTCATCCTACAGAAGGGGTGGTTGCTTAACATTCATTTCAATCCACAATCGTTTCATTCTTTCGAGGGCTGCAGATTTAAATAATTTTTGCCGAATTAAACAATTCTGGGAATCCTGCAAATAGTCAAATTAATCATTTATTACAGAAAGATAAATTTGCTTTCCATGGAAACACTGATTTGCGTTACGATTTTCTGAGAAATTAATGTTTCAGAGTGTTCCGGGAAATCATCCCGATTGATATATTCTTGGAAATTTCTGTGATAATAAAATTTTCGCAGGAAACAAATATTCCTTTTGCACTTTATATAATGGATCATTTAAACTGGTAAATTCTATAATTCACGAGTGTCAAATGAGCTTCGTAAACGGAACGGGTTAGTGTTTCACTGACTTGTGACATTTAATTAGTTGTCTCTGACTATCTTGTTCCTTCCACGTGTCTGAAACGAACGTTCAACGAAACGCAATTATCCGACTGCCTTGCTCCATGCAAGCCCGGCCTACGTCATCGACACGACTCATCTAATTACGAATTGCAAAGTTGTTTTCGCTTTCGACAACTGACTAGGCTCAATTAACAAGATATCAAACTTCCCTCGTAATTATGAAGAACGGTGATTAACAGCACTTCACCCTCGATTCGCGGAAATCGATCTTGGAGGCATCAAATAAATCGGATATTCCATTGAATTAATTGAAAAAAAACTAGAAACAAAATCATCCCCTATCGCACTATTTCAATATTAATATGTTCAAAGAGGACAATTCATGGAATCGAACTCTCGTTCTCTCGGTGGAGAGTCGAACGATTCGAATTTCTCAGCTACTTCACAGACACCCGGTACGTTGCGGCCAACAATCGCAGACACTCACTGGCACACACTCCTCCACTTCACTCTGAGCAAACCGAACGGAAAGCTTCGCATCGCGACACAATTACCGTGGAAATATTGCACGGGAAAACAACCAACAGGAAACTGCAAAAGAGTTGATACTATTAAATATGCAATTAAAATTCCGTGAGTCGATGCGCCAGACATTGACCATGCAAATTAGAAAAGGGAAGACGAAAGGCGGAAAGTTCATTAACACCGTTTACCCTTTCGCATTCATCCCCCTCGAGTACCCTAATAGGGAGAAGAGAAGAAAAAATTCCAGTGAGCATTAAAAATTGATAAAATCATCCGACGTAATATTTCCCGCGGAGAGAACTCGTTAACGAACAATATTGAACAATGATCGAATTAAAAGGCAGCAAATTGTAAACGTTACTCCGAAAGCATCGATAACTCGCTAAGTGAAACGAGTCAACGAGACAGACGACACGGTCGAAGTGTACATTTCAGTGGTACAAGTCAACGATTGTCGCCTAGGGATTTTTCACTTTCGCCATGGAAATTGTACGGAGGAACTAACGTCCCGTTGCGTTCGCCACGCAAGCAACAAAGTATTATCGAGCTGTCAAGTTTAATAGCAATTTGATAATAGCAATTCTCAGTAGTACAAATCAATCATATACGCCGAAGTGAACGTAAACTGCGTTTCGTGCGTTCCAATTTTTAATTTCCCACGACATAACCGTATCTGCGATATAGCAACAATAGAAACAATTTACCCGACGGGAACTGTATAACCGGAAGTGTGAAATTTAGCGAACCGCGGCGCTTCCGCACAATTGCCAGCGGCGAGAATGGTGTTCTCCCTCTTTGTTTCGTTCCTCACGACGGGTCACGTCGTTTAGCCCAGATTTATATAGGAGGCCTCGTCGAGGCTGATCGACGAGGCTCAATAAGTTCGAATGAATCCTTTTTCCTCCACCCGTTATAGATATATGTGTAGTCTCGTGCGTGACCCGGGGTAGTCATTTATCTCTGCGGGGGGGATCGTTACGACTGTTGCCGCTCGTTCGTCACTTCCTGATTCAATTTTAACCTTGATCTCGTACTTCTGACACGGAACAAAGTAATTTCGCGTGTCTCGTTAAAATCGCACCTTGCGGCAACGCGTGTGACGAAGGTGGGGATCTGTTTCGAGACTAGCGTTTCATTAGGCTGGTTGAATTTCGCGGCACGTTTCGGAGTGTGTATGTTGTGCAATTAGAAATACGCTAATATTGATACTGGCGCACCAGTCTGATATCCTATTAATTAAAAAATTAACGCCGCAGTCACTTGTTGAACTACGAAGTTCGGGCAAACTTCCGCTGCACGCCACCGAAATGAACTTCGGAGCAGGATTAGGCAAGCAATCACGCGGCGGAACTTCGTTTGCACCTGTTCGGTAGAAATCGTTCGTGAACGTCTAACGCTCACCGGATGCCAACGCTTCGAATGTTGCATAGAATTTCCTGTACGATTCGCCAGCGATAGGGTATTTCGAAATTAATTGGGAAAGTCGAGGGATCGTATTGGAGGAGAAATACTTCGTGTTATAGTCACGTGCGGTCGATTTGTAGTCACGAATCTCTTGATTGCCCGTCATTCTACCCTCTATAAATTACCTTGTCCGAAACTTTCAGATCGATACAACCCCTTCTTCGTCGGAACATTGAGCGTCAAAGTGGGCCAATAATTACACAAAAGACACGTTCGACAGGCCGTCATTCATAGGTATTATAGTCACTGTTAATTCGATTATAGTCACTGCTAATTCGGTCGCAGTCGCTGCTGATTCGCATATAGTCACAGTTAATTCGCATATAGTCACCATTAGTTGGCTTATAGTCACGAATTTTCTGGTTGTGCCTCCTTCGACCCTCTACAAGCTACTCTGTCCCAGATTTTCCACTCAATTCAACCCCCTCTTCAGACATTGGGCTGGCATTAAAGTAACCTAACGATTGCTCCCTTGAACGCTCATCCCCCTACGGGACCAGGCGTCCCATTCGAACACGAGCTGTTTCTTGCAGCCGTCGATACATTAGCATAAACGCCTGTATGTATGCACACGGATGATCGACGGCACAACGCGATCGTGTTTAAACTTGCATTGCAAATAGGATCGTATTCCGCCGCGAGCTCGCCTTCCGTCGGGGTCGATATCCACAACTTTTCCTCGGGGCGAACGTACACGATTCCCAATGTGCCGGGTCCGTAATATTTGATGCCATCAGTCAGGCTAATTGCACTTCGGAGCGCAGCCGCCCGGGCGTTTCAGAGATTATTCACGATCCATCGAATTCCCTCGATATTCCTTCCCCGCGGTGTTTCTTTCTCTGCGAGGGGCTCGTCTTTCTTAAAGCAAGGGCGAGAGTAGACAAGGACTAGGACTTCCCGTGTAACCAGTTGTGAGAATTCTTAAAGGGGAGGTTGGTATTGGACACAGTGAACTGAATTCAAGTTTTTAACTGTTACCTTTTCAACCTGCTATTAAATTTCAACAACCTCGACAAATAATGATCCAGGAATGAATTGAATTACGTGGCGAATTGTTTCAGTGTAGTCTCTTGCCGTTTACTTGCAGTACAGTTAGATGGAGGGTTCGCGAATGTTCTTAATAACTTCTTGACCTTCGACTTCGTAGACGTTGGTGCGTCGTAGGTGCATCGACGCCAACGACCTGCACCGCTGCATATTTTACCCTGCACGCGTCACGGGGACGCCGGTGACGTCACTGGTAACCTACATAGTTTAAGAGAACGAGCGATCCCGAAGCTGCAATCGTGGCTGGAGCCCCTTCCTTCGAAGCACAAACTCGGGGGTGCATTCGCTTATCGCCATCTTGTTGTTAATATCCCCCGCGAAGTAATTCATTAGTTTATAGACGAAGAATTATCCCTGATATTCGAACCATCGATTCAGCTTGGCCGAAAAATATTAAACTATTTACCATTCTTTAATGCTAGTTATTTACAGTCAAACTGCGAAAATCATTATTCCAATTAATTCAGTGTCACACATTTTCTTTCGAAACTTTGAGAAGTTCATTTTTAATCGTTTGCGCAACATTTTTCGGTTCATTCTAGCGGTGTCTGATCGCACTCGAATGATATATATCTTTTTACATTTCCCCTTTGTCCGGGATAAGTACGAATGACATTTTTATCATCCGATTACTGTTACACTCGCAAAACTGTGCACCCGACAGAAGCTCGATCGGACGAAGCGAATTATATGGAAACGGAACGCAGCCACGTTTAATCAGCCTGAATACCAGCGCCGCGTTCTTTGCGTTACACATTTTCAAATACGTGCATCAGCGTAACCCGTTCAGGCATGCACCGGGGGTTGCAGGCGCGCTGGATTAGCAATATATACGTCGATATCTCGCCGACCAATCAGCTCGCAGAATTTGCAAAACGAATTTTCCAAGGGACCCTGACACATCTTCCGATTTCTCATTCTCGTCCGACCATTCGGGGAATCAATGGCATCAATGTGAAAATATTTATTAGCTATTCTCACCTAAATTCCAGATTTACTATTATTATTATTATTGTTCGTTTGTTCAGTTAGCTACCCGGTGCACCATTTGCGTGCAAAAAGATTCGCAGAATTATACTTGGAATAATTGAAAACGACTGCGTTTGCAGTTACGCTGCTGGGATGTTATACGTTTAAGTGGTACGAGCCACCGCGAGCCAGACATTTCGGTAAACGCGGCGAAGAATTAAAGCGGATGGTAAACAACGCACGGGAAACAAGGTTTCCGGTGTATTAATCACTGAAAGAGGTATCGAATAGTATTGGCCAACGAATTACCCGAACTTCTTCTCAATTTTCTTTTCAGATGAAAGGAAAACAAACTCAACAAACAAAACAACAAACAAACAAACGAAAGGAAACAAAACCGACGATCCTAAGAAAATGTTTCCGAACGATTCGTTCCACCTTGAAACTCTCGAATGTGGAAAAGTTTAAACACCGTTCAGTTCGTGAGAAATATTAATGCAACTATTCAGCGAAGAATAATTCGCATAGCACGGGATTGCTCGATAGAATCGTCTCGAACGATTGTCGGCGAGTAGTATCGCGGTTAGACGAATAATCGAGGGGACGAAAGAAGCAACCCTTAATCTTTCTAATGGAAAACCAGATGAACCTGTAAGCGTTCGTTTCCTGCGACGACCATTCCCCGTGTCTTGGCTTCCGATTCTTTTTTTCCCCTCCACCACGTCCACATTGTTTGAAGCGGAATTTTCTTAAGCGCGGTTTTATTGCCCCCCCCCCGCGTATCCAATTACATTTAGGATCGCAGTCTCGTCAAGAACGCCGAGAGCCCACCCCTTTCTGTCACCCCCGTGAACGAGTTAAAGGATAAACGTGTTTCACGCGGCGATAAGCTGAACGTGAGCGTAATTCCGAATGGCTGTCGTTCCGTTAAAAAATATTCCCCACAACTTTGCCACGTATCGTTCTCCGATTGTTTCTTTTAATTTTCAACTATTGTACAAATAATTATTCCGTCGTAATTGTTCCGAATTTTCGTTCCTTCTTCGTGCTCTACGTCACGGACCAAATCATGGGGACGATGAAATTTTCGTATATTTTCTGTGAACAACGATTGAAACAATAACAACCGTATCCATCGCGGTACATTTCCAAAGAACCGTCCCAATTTCTCGAGCAAAATACTCTCAACCCAACGAAAGAACACCATAGAAAGACCCTTGTAGCGGAGCGTTAACACGCCCCATCGTTTCATACCGAAATACGGGAAACCCACCCCTATAAGGCAGCCATTCGATCGAGCCCACTTCATTGTCCTCTCGAACAAGTATTTCTAACAATGGTTCTCCTCCGACCCGGCAGAACAAACCGCCCAATTGATCAAAAATCCTGGCGGTGCAAGCAAAGGGCGCGATTTCACCTATACCCCAACCACCCACCCTCCCCTCCACCGGCAGAGGGTTGTAATGTGTACACGCAGGGGGCACGTTCACACCATGGTTAGTGTTTATCACCTGACGTCACTCATCTCCACCGGAATTGTACTAGCGGAGGGAGCGAAACGAGCCCGTGGTTCCTTGCACAGCCGAAAGGGGTGGCTGGTCGCTATGGTAACCAGCGGGGGGGTAGTTTGGGGGATCGATGCCGCAGTAGCGTGGCATCAGGTGGCCGGTGCCCTCTCCTTTCTCGTTTGTTAGTGTCCAACAAGTGGGATGCCTTAAACGAACCCTTTGCACCCTTCGTAGTATCGGAACGCGACGAGGGTTTGCTTCTGCGGACTCAAAGGGTTGTTTCCAACCACCACCAACCCCCCCCCATTCAATGTTGCGGGAAAAGAAAGGAGAACCAGTCGAGAAATATCCGATCGATTTGGCGCACACATCGGCAATTTTAAGGAAATTTAATTTTGCTTTTGTTTGTCCAAATTGTACTTCTCATTTGAAAGAAAGTGGAGATTATTTAATAATCACTTTTCTTTTGGCAGCTCGCTAATTTTTCGACCCGAACCTCCTATCGATTACAATAACCAAGTGGGCCTTTGAACGTCCTCGAACTTCTCCCCAGATTCTTTTCAATCGAACCTGCCGTGGATGCGGTTTATCGCTGACGTCACGCGTTTCTTATCAGCTACCGGTTACCATGAACTCGTGCACGCGCCCGGAGAACTGTTACGATCTCGTCGATTATCTTCTCGAAGGCGGAAGTTCACTCGAGTCGAAGTGGGGTCCTCGGTCCGACTGGAGAAGCTTCGCGCCCCTCGCGAATGCTTCCGCTGACGGTGCTTTCACTCCTTCGGGATGGCTCGCGCGACACGCCGCAACGACAGAAATCCTCCCAGGAAGCACTCGAAAGCGAAAAATTAATTTCCTCCGGCGACCAGACGTTTTCTCCGCCGGCTCGGCGCAATAAGGCGCAGGAGGAAGCTTCTTTCTCCTCGATTGCCAGTTGAACGGCGCGCGTTCCGTCGTTCCTTCTGTTCCTTTCTTCCTCATTAATAATTGCTGGATATTGGGGAACGAATTGGAATGGAAGAGGGATTTGCCCCGGCAAATTTGCAGCCTCGGCACGTTTCGCTACGGTATCGATTCCCCCCGAGGAATCACGGTGCCCGTATTATTAACACAATATCACACCGCAACACAACCGCCGGACACAGTGTTTTGTGTTTTGTGTTTTGTGTTACAAAACGACAACCGGCGTCGCGATCCGCCGAGGAAGCTCGACGAACATCGTGCCCTCCTGGGAAATACGAATTCTCCGCGACTTTTCTCAACCCGTTATCGATGCTCCACTGTTGGCATTACTTTCCGACCGCTTACCAAATCAACGCGGAATCACGTGGATAGTCCAATCGGTACGAAACCAGTCCGACCAAGCGCGTAGTACGAAATTTTGTCCGCTCGGCAAGGTTGATCTCTATTGGCCAGAGGACCAACTAACTCTCACCTCTGAACCCTAGCGGCCCGGTCCGATTTCCTTGCCAATGCTACGGACAACGGAGGATCCGCGTGATCGTCAGATAATTCTGTTGTCCCGGACGAACGTTAAGGTGTGGCCGATGTGAGATCGATGCCTGTCTGCTCGACTGGTCCACCTTGTCAGACCGTAGAATCGCAATCTCGAATCGTTTTATCGAGTCGCCTTGCCCGAAACCGGGTCCGGGTTGTTTCCTGACGGCGATCGTCGTTGACGCTTCTGGAATCCCACGATGAAGATGTGCCTCATTTCGGCCGATTTTCTTCGACCACCTCGATCAATAGATTGAAATCGCTTTTCAGACTATTCAGGACGAGTACTAATATTTCTTTGATCAATAGCCACCATGTTCCATTTACTTTCTTTGCCTTTTATGTGTTCGCGCTTGCTGCGCGGACGTTTTCTTTGAGAATGCTTCATCCCAACGGAGATACCTGATCCTCGACACCTTTTCATCCTTCCTTCGACAGCCCCTCTCTCGATACCCGCCTCGTCCTTCATTTCGTTGCGTTTGCTCGAACCAGCCTTGTCTTTGATCCATCGACGCCCCATTGTCTCCTCACTCGATATTTTCCTCGGTTTCCTTCAATTTTATTCTCTTGATGCCTCCGCTGCTTCGTATCCCCTGTACAGGTCGCCCCTCTATTTCCAATTCCTTTCCACCTACCTCTAATTTCATTCTCTACCCCTCCCGGACTGACTTGTACCTTCCAACCCCTTCGTCCTTCACTTTTTTTTTTGTTACTCGCAAATCGTTCAACCCTTTTCGTTCCCACAGACGTCCTGCGTTTCCCCCTTTCGTTTCATTTACCCGCGGCCCGCTCGTCCTCCCTTTGTCACCGCCCCTGCTTTCCACCCCTTCTGTTTATACATTCGCTTCGTCCCCAACCCCCTCGCGTAATTTTTACTTCGTCTTCATTCCCTCTGCCGCCACCCTTTCTCTGCAGACTGTCTTTGATCACTGTCATTCGAACACCCTCGCGTGTGCGCATCGATGTGTCCACGGTGTCACAGGCTTTTCCGTGAAACGTTCGTCCACCATACACAAGGGAGACGCCCGGGTTCATCAACCGTGGCTGATTGAGCTTGCTTGTTGGCCGCTCTTTTCAATCCACCGGGCGACGTCACGAACACCTCCGCGTGCATCTGTAAGCGCGCACGGGTTTGCGAACGTGTGTGTTGCGTTGGGTTTTATGCACAGGGTGTTGCGATACTGATTGAGAAGTTTCGTCCGGACAAGGCGATTGATTAGTCGGGGCAAATGTTGCTGGTATCGATACAGTGGCGTACACCGAAGTATCGAATTTAAATTTATAAGGTGAATTTTACTGCTGACGGTGTTCGGCACGATTCTCCAAAGAAATTCCCCCCAAAAATGACACCCCCATTTCCGTCGAAACATGTTCATTCGAGTAACATCTACTTCACGCGTCAGCACGGGAACACCCGGAGACTCCGTGAATCCCTGTCCCTCGGTGAATTCAGACATTCGAGGGCCGACAGGAATTTCATCGAAAATCCTCCTTCAAAGGAACACAGGGGGTGGTGTGTGGGCTTCGAGCATGTAGAACAGGGTTGTTACGGATACATCGGATGTACACGGTGTCCAACGTCGCATGTATGTCACGTTGACAAGGAGAAAGACGCCAACGAGGGTGTACGGCGACCCGAGCGGTCCGCCCCCTTGTCTCGCTTAACGCGCGCACACAACACAGTGTTGCGCTGTGACACGTCGCGCGATAAATTGATATCAGCTGCCCGGTTACGTCCGTGCTTCCGCGACGCATTCGTTTCGCCGTCGTTGCAATAATTTCTCCCGCGTTTGCATAACGAACACCGCTCGAACCTGTCGCAATCTTGTGTACGCTTGTGTACGCTTGTGTACGCTTGTGATCGCTTGTGATCGCCAACATCGAGCGCGATTCAGGGGAAACGGGGAAAAACTTCTCGCGCGTATCCCCCGTCGTTCACGGGGACAATGCCGTCCAGGCGTCCGAGCCGCTGAAAATTAATGTCCGTCGACGGGCAGGCTGCTTTCATCCGGCGAAATTTATCGTCCACGGTTGGCGCATTGTCGGCGTTCCGACGACGCGCCCTCTTTTGTCCGCGTTCTCGCGGGGACCCGTTCGTCGGGACTGCCGAATCGATGACAAACAGTCGAAGCTGTCGAAGGTGTTCCGCGGCGTACCGGGTCGTTGATTAATCCTCGCCCGAGGATAGGTGCGCCGGTCTTCGCGATTTTTCCCGGAAAGGGCCGGCGAACTTAATGGGAAAAGTTAGTGATCGCCGCGTCGAGGCGGGATATCTCGACGGGGATTCCATCGATACAGGTGTCGCTGCGATCGCAATCGTTCCTACGGGGACTGGGCCCGTCGATAAATCGTTCTGCTCGATGCAAACTTAGCCCCGCGTAATTGCGCGGCAGTTTAATTAATTAATTAACGGCGCGTCTGTCGCCAGGTGGCGCTGGCCGCCGCGCAAAGGGGATTCCCCCCCCACGGAGGAGCCCGCTAGGAACGCACCTGGCAGTTTCATTATCCCGGGCTCCCCCCCCCCCCCCCCCCCCCCCCGCCTGAAAACTGAGAGTCTGGCTGTAATTAACCGGCTGGCAACACCTGCGTTGCGTTCATGCCCATTAAATTGGGGATTTTATTCTCCTTCTCGGTTATCGTTCCACGCGCATCAGTCTTCTCGTTGCTCAATTACGACGATTGATCGACGCGACTGCGAGTCTAATCGGGGATACGAATTTAAACGCACTCCTAAACGCCGGAACGTTCGTCTCGCCGGTGTTTCGACGATAAAATTGAATGAACAAATTAAACCAACGGCGTAGCCGACTCGTGATCCACGGCACGTTTTAATATCGGGTGTTTTCCTCGCTTTCTGCGAGCGGTAAATCGCGACGAAGCCGGCATTGTCTTCCGAACCGCCGCGACGAACTATCCGCGAATATTAATTAAACTTTCGCGCGATCTACGTGAGATAAACGGAGACGCTCAGCCCCGCCTCACCCCCTACCTTACCGGCGCAATTGACCGTTTCCATCGTGTTATCGCGCTCGACGATTACGGGCTCCGCGCGAGGGCAGATACGCAACTTAGTTCAAGTAATTCGATTTTCAAAGACGCAAAACTAATTCGAGGCCGCCTGCAAATTTTTTCTGGCGAGCCGACGACCAACCGTCGAGCGTTCGGGCGGATTCGAATCGAGCACGGTACGGAACGGCCTGCCGCGGGTAACGACGAGTTCGAACCGTTTCGCCCCCAAGTTCGTCGGAGATCGGAAAGTCGATACCGCGCTATAAATTTATGCACCGTTTGTGCATCGAGCTTTCGCAGCCGTAACCGAGCATGAAATATGTAGAACCATCGACCGTCGAGGCGGTGTTCCCGACGTTCTCCGCTCTTGGAAGAGGGTACAACTTGGGCGGCGATAAAGTTCAGCGGCGTACGCCGTCCGATCTATTGCATTTTTCAGCGGCGACTTTTCGAGCGACGTGACGCCGAAACTTTTCGCAACGAAACAACGTAAACCACTGCCGTTAACGATCGCATACATATGACCACGATGTTTGTCCGGTCAAATTATTCATCGATCGGCTTCTGTCAAATTTGTTTCACAGATTGGTATAAATTTTCCAGCAATTTATTATTCCTGAAACAATCGTCAAGGTGATATTTGAATAAGGACGTACTCGAGTCTGACCACGCACAGTTAGTATAACCACATTCTACTTTCGCGTACTTTTTCCGTAATGAATTCCACGGAAAATAATTCCACGAAATTACTTGTAAAATTGGAGAATTCGTTAAAACGAATGGATTTCGGGAGGACGAAATTTTTTTCTCTTTTTCTCGCACAGTCGCGTATACCGCGTCGTTCACCTCGTTAACTATGGCTTGAAAGTTTCCGTTCCGTATGTTCCCCTGTTTTTTTTTGTTTTTTTTCTTCTTCGTTTTTCGGAACTTTCTTAATCAGCAGGCGGCGCGGCATTATTAAAACAGGGGAAAGCTCTCCGGCTGGCCGGTGGAGAAAGAATTATAACGTGTGCGCGGCGAGCTCATAAACAGCGGAGTTCTCGGTTTGATATTAATAACGAGGCCGGCTAGGAACATTTCGTTTCGGTATGGCCGATGCGTTTTACATTAATTAACTCGGGATGCAGCGCGTGCGAAATGAATATCGCCTCGATGCCGTGCGATAACCGTTCGGAATTTTGTCACAATTATCGAGCCATTTCTTTCTTTTCTGTTCCAGGTGAGTGTGCATCCATTGTTCTTTACCGTCAGGTGCACGCGGATACGTGAGTTGCCAAACGTTTGTTTATTTCTCAATTGAACTGCCATTACCGTGAATCGTACGCGAAGAAATCGATATTTCCCCGTTTTTAAACCTGAGGAAAACTGCATGTCGCGGTGTATCGTTAGAGCACGCAGTTGGTAAGGTAGGTAAGACGGGAAACTTTATCTGTGTACGAACTGCTCGCTGTATACTGTTACGAATGGTCCACTGTATCGAGCAACCTTCGTTACCGACAGCAAGTAGCAAACGACCGTTGTTCCACCACTGATAAGAAAGTGGAAAATGTCCTCAGCGGCTTTCGGTGTGAATCTGCATTTCAGTAGCCGGTAATATGTTCGGGGAACTATACCGACCGTGCGTAATTCATCTGACTGTAACCGAGTGGCGGTACGTTTAAAAGGATTCGATTTGCGCCCAGTCTTGAAAGAGATGGGGCGAAGTGCGACATCGAAGCTATGACCTGATTCATACCATAGCTGGGCAGGAGTTTCCTGTGACGTGAAAGAATCTGTGCTGACGTAATTCTACCCCACACGAGGTCGATGTTGACCAAACGGCTCGAAAAACTGTCATTGTTCCGCGTGTGCACCGGAGTTTCAATATATCCCACCCCCCGTCTACTTTTCAATGCGCATTTAATGTCCATGCACCTGTAGCATACCTATTGACGCTCGCCGTAATATTCATCTCACTGGCATCTCTTATTAGAACGTTGTCCATCGAACCACTAATATACCACCCCGTGGGGGATGAAATACCGTACAAAAATATAATTTTATTAAAGTGTACAAAACATCCTATGTATAGTGTACAAAACGTACTGTATCGCAAACTTCAGAAAAAGGGCATTTACAGGCATTATCCTCGATCATTCGGTGATTCAGTGTTTCTTTATAATGATCGTAGTCCCAGATCCAATGTTGCCAGCTCCAGAAATGGTGCCAGCCGTGTTGTAGCCATACGCAGACCCGTATACAGAACCCAAGTTCGAAGACAATCCTTGCGAACCAAGCCCAGAGCCGTGGCCAGATCCCAATCCGGATCCAGATATGCTGAGAGAGGTTATCCCAGAGCCTAGGCTAATGCTTGTGCCAGATCCGTACCCGGTGTTCAAACTGGAGGAACCAAGGTTGCCAGACAAGCCTTGCCCATAACTGGAGCCCACACTGGCACCCAGACCAGGTCCATAGCTATTCAAACCAGAACTCAGGCCGGAATTAATCCCAGAACTCAGCGCAGCGCTAGGGTGTCCACCTAAGCCACCACCTAGCCCACCTAGGCCACCACCTAGCCCACCTAGGCCACCACCTAGCCCACCTAGGCTGCCGCTGATTCCTGAACTCAATCCAGAGCTCAGCCCAGTCCCTGTAGACCCTGAAGAAACGGCGACCAGTACAGGTTGAGGAATGGGTAGCTGTTGAGGGACCGTTCGAGGAACTGATACAGGAATTCTCACAGACTGAGGAACGTTGACAGGGTGAGATAGTCGAAGAGGGAGTTCGTTGATCAGGGGAGCATTTTCCCTCACGTAGTAAGGAACTGACGCAGGTCTGGACACTGGATAAGGTTGCGGGATTACCACTGGAACTTGCTGGTTTAATCCTCCGCTGATCCCTGACGTGAGAGCTCCTTGACCGCCGCCGAGTCCTGAAATTCCAGCCGAGTGTCCACCAGAGAGGGCGCCAGTCGCGTACCCTGCAGAAATCCCCCCGCCATATCCTAAGCTTGATCCCAGGTCCAGGCCGCCCGTAGACACTCCCAGACCTCCAGAACCCAGGAGAACTCCTCTCTTAGTCTTCTCTGGTTTCCTTGACTCCGCTTCGGTTCCGACGGCAACCGCCAGCAAAAGCCAGAGCTGTTTGTATACAAGATGTCCGGTTATTTCAAACAATCGTAACCACTCTATCCTGCCTGCTGGTTTCTCTGACGAAGCGCAGCTGGAATATAGCTTTAACGTTGCAAGAGCTGTTGGTCTATATATATATATATATAATTGAAAACCACTGAAGTTTCTCTTAAGTCAAGTATTGATCACGAGCTGCGGTCGTTGTGGAAACAACGTTCAAGTGTACTTCGAAATGAACGGAGAAGTATTAATTGGTCTAACGGTGTACTGGGCAACTGTTGAGGCCGGTTGGAACTTTCCCCGATACTACCGAAGACAATTTAGGCAATTATTCCGGGCCTTTGCAAATCCTTCCTCTACTTACTACGATGGTCCTCATTGTCGCTTGTCTTCTGTGTTCAGCTACAAGTGTGCCATCATGGAGAGTCACGCCCCGGTTTTATACAGATAGACCCGGATGGCGCGGACCAGTTATCAGCGATCCCTTTCACTGAATCCACATCAGCGAGGACGATTTTTCTTTCTCCAAACCAGAGCTTCATACGATCCCGTCTAATGTAACCGCGATCGCTGGGAAACAAATTCGATTCCGCGTTGCAAGAACACGCACAGCGTCCTGCACGCGCGCCCGTTCTAATCTTCAATACGTTTATTGTTCACCTGGCTCTGTTTTGGAGTCGGTTCGTCCGTAATATTGCTCTTTCTAGAGCGTATCGCGTTTCTTCTACGTGCAGCCACCTTTTTTTTCTTCGCTCTGTGCAATCAGGAAGCGACACGGGAATTTTTGTAGGTTCAGGTCAGTAGTCTGGATCGGTCAAAGCTCCGCAGATGGCGCTGCGGTTCGATGGAGTAAGGACCTGTGCTTCTTTAGAGAATTCGTCACTTTCTTTAAAATTAATTCTGCAATTTTTAAGGGATGGACCAAGTGAATTTGTATTACTCTATGAAAACTTCATTAGATTTTTGTATTTATCATTTTAATCCTATTGAAGTGCGCCCGTCGTGACGTTTCGAATGAAAGAACGCCGTTTGAAGAAGACACGTTCTGGACGACTCGGAAACTTTTATCGCGAGAAGCATTAAGAACGAGAGAGGGATGGGTGTTTTCATTCTACCCGGCGAATTTCTCTGAAAGCTGTTCTATCTAAGAATGGGCGATTTAAAATTATTATATTCCATCTTGACCCTGTCCGATTGTCCAGTGCACACTATGCTTTATCGTTATTCTCGTGGATCGCTTCCGGTAAAAGGGGACGTAAACGTTTCTTATCGCGGCTATTGATAACAAGCGTCGCTCTATTGAAAGGCGGAATACTCGTTCGAGATAAAAGGAGAATCGAGATGCAACGTTGCCGACTGAGATGTCGAGAGACGCGGAAATGACGGGGGCAAAAAGTACGGCCGAGAAAAACAACGACTCATGGCCTCGAATTCGAAAGGCGTTCGACGGAATAAAATCGACCAAACCCTCGTGGTTATTATTTATTCAATTGTTCTCAGTTCGGGCGGAACGTCGCGTTTGTTAATAATATTTGAACTGGACCAACGAAAAATGAGAAATAAAATAGATAAACGAATACAATGTAACGTACATTACGAACTGACGATAACAAATATTTCAAGGGAATTTTCCAACGGAACAGAACAGACTTCAAACCACGACGGGTGTTTCGATTTCTTTCTTCTTTTTTACTCGATGCACCCGGCCGTTTCTTGGCCATTCTAATCGGATGAGAAATGCCGTTATTAAAACTAAAGTTCGCAATATCACGTCGCACGACGATAAGAAAAGTCTCGTGCAGGCATCGGGCTCGAAGGAAATTTGCAGACGACGTAGAACAGGATCCTGTTTCGCAAAGAATTTCACGGATATAACGCGCCGCTTTGTATCCGCCCCGCTACGTTTTCTTCAAATTATTATACAGCTTTCGTTTGTCAGCGAACACAGCGAGAAAATTCTTCGGTTTCTTTGTTTCGATCGAGAGGGAAGAAAGCGGAGAGTGACAAAGGGGTGGCTGGAATTATTTAATGGAATTGTCGAACATTATTTGCTGTTTGATTTAATTCGTTCTACCCGGCGCCACATATTCATTCAGCGCGATATTTATCGTTGCTTAATTTGCCGAGAAGACGGCAACGAAAGGGGGAACTGTTCGACGAATTTCGTGGCCATTAAAGGGGAGGTAAATTTGAATGTTTGCAACGTTTTATTTTCGAAATATGATAAATCATTGGCGTGTAGTATTTTGTCAATACGATCTGGTTACGTACTTACTTATGTCGCACACAGTAGCGAATCGCAATTGGTTGACACGCAATCCTGCTTCTGCAATTCAATCGTTCGTAACGACTTCCTGCTGACACTGTGAACGGTCTAATTTAGACCCCGGTGGGAAGAAGTCTTCGAGTGTCGTGCAACTCGAAACTCTCGGATCCCGTATCGAACGAAACGATCGATATCGAGTGGAGAATAAAAGCAGGACGTGCGACCACCGGTATTAAACGAATGATTGTTTCGAAACAAAAAAATTCCAGTGATTCAGAGTGATTTCGAATCGAATGATTTCTGGCAGAAAAGAAATCGCAGAACAAATTATTGTATTTCAATGTAACTCGTGGCATTTCATTGAATTGGTCCAAGTTTTTTAATAATAGTACAATTACTCTTATAGTGGATAAAATGATCGATCCTGTTCGGATAATTATTTCTTCCCCGTTTTATTGGTGACAAGTACTTTCGAACGATTAAGGGAAGACTGATAATCGTTCGCAGTCGATTTATCGAATGAAGCGCGAGATAATAGGCACGACGATTCCGTCGGCCGCGTTAAACGAAACGACTTCGTCGAAATGACGTTTCCAGGTGGACGGGGACGATCGAACAAAACCTGCCCCAATAACGAAGCCCTCGAATAGACTTGCCCCGACGCTCCCCACGATTCTTAACTCCGACGCCAATTTTAATTGGAACAGTTGGCATTTGGACGAGGTTAATCGTCGCCGACGACTCGACGGTGTTCCAGCAGCATACGATTCGCGGGCACAAAAGTTTTTCGACGATTAATACCGACGCCGTTTGGAACCACCGCGACAAGCGTTCGTGTTTTCGCGAAATTCACCGGACTCGACGCGAAAGAACCAGACGTCCGTAAATTCCCCAGGGAATTTCGAGCGAAAGCGTCGTTGGACGCTCGCGCGTAAACGCAGTCGAGTGTCCAAGGTGTATCGTAAGAAGCAACGGCGACAGAGAAGAATGGTTGGGAAAACGTTGGGAAAATAAAGCAGGAACGTTTCCGTCGTCGTCGAGTCGAATCGAATCGTACAGGTGGAACGAGTTCCTTTCCGCCAACGGCCGCGTCCCCGTTTTTCCACTATATCTGTCGACCGTGCGACATAACCTGACTTTCGACCCGCGCGCCGATACACTCGCAGAGTACGATATTCGCGGGAACATCGATGTTGCTCGTCGAATCTCCACGTATATACTTTCGTTTCTTCTGTCCTGCCACGCGTGGCGCGCGAATCCGCGTGAAGTGGCATCGATCGACACGCGGTTCGCGCCTCGATAAAACAATCGATCGACCCGACCAAGGGGCCAACGACACCCGAGTGTCGCTGTCTCTCGTCTGGTTCGCGCTGGATCACGGCAGTACGTGCAAGAATTTCGTGTTTTCGCCGGGATCTCGTCGAATTATGATAGCAGGGGGGCCGTGCGGTCGCGTGTCCCTCTGATCGACGACATTAGACGTGTGGTTAGGGGGCAGTGGAGCACGGAGATGCACAGGTATCGATAGCTAACCTTCTCGTACGTGATGTCAGTCGAGGCCAGAGCCAGCTGCACGACCACTTGCGCTTCGGAGACCGATGGTTCGTTTCTACGAATGATTCAGATTCATTTTTAACCTGGTGAAATTGTTTTCCCGCCGCGAAACCTTTGGACTGTATCGTTGATCGCATTTCGACCGGATCGCCCCAGTTGCTAACCTAACCTAAACCTCTGACCGTGTTGTCGTTCGTATTAAGACCGAATTGGCCAGTAATATTGACGGAGCGTCGAATTGGTTTGAAAAGGAAAGTCGTGAGTTATGTTTTCCGACGTCCGCACAGACGGAGACTACGAGACGTCCAGTGAGGGAGTGTTCCTCGGAGCGAAAAGGAACCCGGTCAGAGACGCATCCTCGAGGAGCTCCATCAAATTGGGCTCGGAGCACGACTATCGGGCGGAGAATGAGGAATCGAGCGACGAGAAATCGTTCGAACGGCTGTCCTACGGCGGGACAAGTGTCCACGTTGGCAGCGTCCTGGCCAAGTCGGAGTCGATGCCGATGCTGAAGAGTACCCGCTCGTCGAAGGACGAGGACGAAGAGGGGAACGTCGCTCTGACGTCGGAGTCGTCGCTGGCCCGTCACAAGAAGATGAAGATGATCGTGGATCGTATCGGTCCCCTTCTGTCGTCAGAGTCCAATGTGACCATGTCGGACGTCTCCAGGCCTGAGATAGTCGTGGAGGTCCTCGGGTCCGAGAGGCTGCCGTCCAGTAGTGGGCCGCCTGTGCACGAGGTTTGAGTCGTCGCAGTAGTCTTCGTGAGTCCTGCCCGCCCTTAATGTCTTTCCTTTCCCTGATCCCAATCCCAGGACCCTGACAGCAACCCACCGAGCTGCTCGAAGGAGGTAACATTCCACGATCCTCCAAAGGACAAAGAGTTCCCGGCGGAGAGTCCAAGGACTCCGGAAAACCCTGGGCCAAGTTCAGCGTTCGACGACCTGATAGATATCGCCGAGAATCCCCACCCGTCCATCAAATCCTTCTACTTTCCACCGATTATCGAGAGGGACGTCGGTCCGTCGATACCGAGGCAACAGTCCAGGCTGTCGAAAGACCTGGACGCCTTCATGAAGATCGACGGAGAGCTGGGCCCACTTCAGCATCAGCTGAACGAAATAAGGTGCAAGTTTCGGGCCCTGAACCTAACTGTCCCGTCCTTGCTGAGCCAGGCTCAATACTCCAGCCAATACGCGCCAACGCCGGACAGGTCTGGCTACTATCTCCACCGAACGGAGACTTTTGGACGTGATTCGAAGGTCGTGAATCCTGTAACGAGTCAGCCCGCGAACTGCAGGGCCACTGACTACTACGGGAACACGTTCTATCAGCCAGTCAGCGCGGAGATAGTCCCTGCGGCTAACGAGACGTTCGCCACGAAGGAAACCGCGAACAGAAATTTGGATACGGGAAACCAGAGCTCCTGTTCACCGCTGAATCCTCGAAGAAATTCGTCCAGGTGCGTTGGAAGGAATTCATCGAACCTGTCCAACAATTGGCCCGTGGTCGACAACGAGAGCTACGTAACCGTGAGGAATTCTTACTTTCAATTCGGCACTTCGGTCGACAAGGATCCCTCGGGATCTCTGATCCCGTCGGTCAGCAGTTCTTGCTACAGGTGTCACAGGCACGGGGCCAACAATTTTCGCAGACCTCAGGCTTCGTCGTATCACGACGACCCGGACGCCGGACCTGGCTGCAGCGGTTACGCGAAACAGAGGGAAACGATGGCCACTTCTGTCGGGCCGGATGAACGAGGCCGTCGCAATATCGCGGAGACCAAGAAATTGGATAAAGTAACCCAAGTGAAGGGGCGAGAAGGACCGAGAGCAGCCCCCTCCTCGAGGAAATCGATCGAGACCAGACCAAGCAGCGGTTCCGGGGCCAAGGTGCGGCTGATAAATATAAACGCTTCTGTGCAGAACACGAACCTCGAAGAGACACTGAAACCCCGTCAGGGTACGACGAGGAACTCGGCCACCAGCTTCAGGACCCCTCAGAACCAAAGCGTCTCGGCGTCCCTGACCGTGTTCGGTTCGGACGGGAGCAGCAAGACCAGACTGGTCAATTACAGCCGGACATCCCTGATAGTCTCCAAGAGAGATCAAAACGTGATGACGTCGGAGCTCGACTACACCCGAAGGAGGGGTAGCCTGCGTGACCGGGACGTTCAGTGTTCCGGCTTGAACCTGAAGTACCAGGGACGGGAAGTGGTCGTGCGAAGTTCGGTGGACAGAATCGCCAGAGCGACGGGGACCGTAGGGACCGCCACGTCGACGAGGAACCTCAAGACGATACAGGTGGCCGAGACCGACGAGAGGGTGCTGATCGTCCCGATCCTTTTCTCCGACGGCGTACCGGATCCGCCTAAGGCTCCTCTGTTCAAATTCCGCAAATCCCGTCACCAAGCGCACCGGGCCAATCGGCAGGTGGCCAAATTGGAGAAGAGAGCCTCGTCCATGACACAGAACAGCGTTTACTCCTGGAACAGCGTCGACTCCGCCGCGATGGAGTCCTCCTACGCCAGTCAGAAGCTGACGAACAGTGCCAGCGGGATGTCGTTGTCCTGCGTCAGTCGGACCGGCTCGTCCTTGCGCTGCAGAAACCCCTCGCACCTGGCCGGCACGACCAAAGCGCTGTCCGACAATCACCACGGCAGGGCCAGGCACAGCCACTCCAGCAAGGCGCACTCCGAACCGATCAAGAGGCTGATGAAGCAAGTGATCCACGGGATGAGAAGCTCGCCCGAGGATTTCCTCTGCGACACCTGAGCGCGTGGACCAGCTGTGGCGTATCTTTTTTTTTTTTCTATCCTCTCTGCGAAGGTTCCCCGAGCGGAACTGTCGTTGGCCTCGTTACCCGAGGGATCGCAAACACCCCGTCGAACGTCCCCGTCGTCGTGGACGTAGGTGGCCCCCCCATTGGTCCCAGGTGCCATACCGGGCGACCGATCTCGAGGCACACGTGGCTTCGTATGGGCCGCAGCCCTAATCACAGTTTCCGTGCTGCCGTTCATTGTAAATAATCTTGTGACGTCTCTTGTACACAGTTTTCCACGAAGTAAACGTAATCATTGTCCGTAGAAACGATTTCTTCCGCGGCCGCGACCGAACGAGGACGGATCGCCGGTCACTTTCGCAGGTTCGTGGCTGCAGCGCTAAAACGTGCCTCGTTACGCGAACGGTGTCAGTGACGCAGGGACCCCGACAGGTGATAAGTGGGCGGTGGACAATCGGGCGACGTACCGTCCGGCCGCTGAAACCGGTTTCCCGTCCAAGGAAATCTGCTTGCCGTGGCGTTTCGCGGATAGCCGCGAACTCGTGCTCAGTCAAAACTCCGATCGCACATGAGAATCGCCTTCAGTCGTTGGCTCGAGACCGTTGTCGACGGGAACGATTGCCGACCGAACATAACCGAACAATTCTCTCGCCCCTCTGAACACCGTTGTCCACGGTCTCGCCCAAATAAATCCATTGCTTTCATGGTGAAATTTTCGTCCAACCCGGGACAATTAATTGCGATAACGATAAAAGGGTAACGCGGTCGAACGGTAAAGAAGGAGCCACAGTGTCGGGCTGCTGTTTAAGTCAACAGGAAACTCGTGGATACTTCGAACGACCGATTCTGGCAGCTTTTCGATCAAATTCAATCCACCCCTCCCCTTGGCCCGCAAATTATAATTAATTCTCGCGGCTGCCGTGCGCGCGAGCTAATTAATTCCTGCGAATTCGGAAACCGTTGGGTCGAACAAAAATCGACGTCCAATTACTGCCAACGTAACGTTAATATATATATATATCGCAGCAGTAGTAATAATAATAATAATAATTCCGTAATGTAGCGAGTTTCTTTTTTTGTGCAATATTTAATAAATCGTACGACGAATCCCTCGGACGATTTAATTACGAATTCGCAGACGGATATTTTTGGATTGAATATTCATAGAGGCCCCCCACCCCCAAAAAAAAAAAAAATTGTTGGATCCGCGTGTTTGCCAAGGTATTCGCGGAAATTAGCCGAAGTGACGCGCGAATGCAAACGCGATTTGTCAACGGCCGCGAGGACAGGTTGAAGATGCGTCGACGCGGTTATTCGTCGCCTCGAAATTATGCATTTTCCGGGATAAACACGGTTGTAACTCATACGCGGGCCGAGCGCAATAATTGTCCAAAGTATCGCAACTATTTTCGATACGACGAATCTCTAGAAAAATCCGACACGTAACTCCAGCGCGGCGTTCGTTTCGAATGGAAGATAAACTAGCCGACATTGCGCTGTCCGTGAAACTAAACGAATCGTTCGAGAACATTTTTCTGTTCAAATAAACGGACAAATCGGCACCGCGTTAACGTGACAAATAATTTCGCCATTAAATGCTGCTCGATGAACTAAAGGCTGTGATAAAAGAAAATACGCCCCAAAGACGATTAATTAATATAAAGCAGTATTAGACAAAATAATAAATGCAATAATGATACAGAAATGAATTATATATAAAATACCATTGCAATTATATCATCAATATTATTATTATTATTAGTATTATTCACTTACCCGATGAAACTTTACATTATTTCTACAAATACAAATAAAAGCAGCCACAAATGTGCTAATCGAGCAAAAGTATCATTCGAAGAACTGCTATTGCATGTATATGAATTGTCGAAGTGATTAAAGAAGACAGAAAATATATATTCAGAGGAAGCGGAACGTAAGTGCCGCGACATTTCGCACGCAAATATTATCTTAACATTGTCCGGCACGTGTGCCCGGTGCAATTAATACGCCGCATACGTTTAAATCCGCGTAATTAATATTGAGCTGTTATGTTCGAGACAAGCCGATGTGTCTGTATTTGGTCGTATCGATTGCATCACGACGAGCCGCGTGCGGCGATCGAAATTTTTCTTTTGTCGACGCACGCGGTCACCTGTGCGTGTCTGCTGCCTGCCTTCTGTGCACAGGTGACGTCGGCTGACTAATTATTCCAGTCTCACTGTTCGGCTCGCCAGGCAGAGTTCGACCGGATCGATTCTATTCCTTCGAAATATCCGTGCGATTTGAAAAAAGATATTAATTAATATTACGATGCGTTCTCGAGTATGTCCAAATTATTCACCGCAATTATATATTTATGGACCACCTTGAGAGTAAATGGTCAACAATAACGAAACGAATCCGGAAAGAATTTTCCTCGTTCGACGTTGATTTTTCATTTATTTTCGTTCGACGAACTTCAAACTCGCGTACCGTGTGAACGAACTGTATGAATGGGCAAGGTGAGCGTACCTGTGCTGCTTAATATCAATGATAGAAACGAAGTATGTGCGTCTACGAACTTGTTCTCAGAATTCGCGCAGCGTTCGAGCAAGAATGTTAAATTTCCGGCGGAATTTGAATGAAACTATTGCGAAGTTTTACGTTTTTCTATTTTTTTTTGTTCTCAAAAATCGGTCGATTCAATTGTATCGCAAGGTTCGACCGCGCGCGTTGTTCCTTTGAAACCGTTGACCGGCGTTAAAAGTGCTCAATGCCAAACTAAATTTGAACACTGCTACCAGCACGCGTCGCTAAAATAGAATATCCGCGAGGGAATATTCGATGCACACACCCCGACCATCCTCCTGTTCTGATCGCGTGTACAAGATAACGGCCAACGAATATCCGCCTTCTTTTCGTTTTTTAATTGAAACAACGAGGGAAAACAAAATTCAGCGGCGACGGAATCGAGAGAGATTAAACGGAAAGAAATCTTGGGGATGGAACGAAAATTCTACCCGCGAATGAATTCGTCCAGTTCGTTTCGACATCGAGACGTTCAATTCGCAAATTAATTGTCCAAAAAAATATTGCACGCAAACTGTCTCGCGTTGGAATTAAATGTAACTTCAATGTGCATCGCAGCGTGAAGATTGTTCGTGGAATTAGTTAATCGGTTGGGATTATAAATTTATTTATTTAAATCTATGTCCTACGAATCGCACGATTGTTAATCGTTTTATCAACATTCCTAATTGTACTTCCAATGTTCAAAGGGACTGAAACACCTACAGTTACATATACTACTTTCATTTGCATCAAATCAATCGATAGAGAAAAGAAAGTAGAAAAGTCATCCCTTGACAGGATTTTTCATTTCAATTATTGTAAGACGAAGTAACGAATAGTATATTAAAATATGCAGCTGCACCGTTTTATCAACATTCCTAATTGTACTTTCAATGTTCAAAGGGACTGAAACACCTGCAATCATAGATATACTACTTTGATCTACATCAAATCAAATGATAGAGAAAAGAAAGTAGAAAAGTCATCCCTTAACAGCATTTTTCATTTCAATTATTGTAAGACGAAGTAACGAATAGTATATTAAAATATGCAGCTGCACCGTTTTATCAACATTCCTAATTATACTTTCAATGTTCAAAGGGACTGAAACACCTGCAATCATGTATACTACTTTGATTTACATCAAATCAATCGATAGAGAAAAGAAAGTAGAAAACTGATCCCTTGAAAACATTTTTCATTTCAATTATTGTAAGACGAAGTAACGAATAGTATATTAAAATATGCAGCTGCGCCGTTTTATCAACATTCCTAATTGTACTTTCAATGTTCAAAGGGACTGAAACACCTGCAATCATATATACTACTTTGATCTACATCAAATCAAATGAGAGAGAAAAGAAAGTAGAAAAGTCATCCCTTGACAGCATTTTTCATTTCAATTATTGTAAGACGAAGTAACGAATAGTATATTAAAATATGCAGCTGCACCGTTTTATCAACATTCCTAATTGTACTTTCAATGTTCAAAGGGACTGAAACACCTGCAATCATAGATATACTACTTTGATCTACATCAAATCAAATGATAGAGAAAAGAAAGTAGAAAAGTCATCCCTTAACAGCATTTTTCATTTCAATTATTGTAAGACGAAGTAACGAATAGTATATTAAAATATGCAGCTGCACCGTTTTATCAACATTCCTAATTATACTTTCAATGTTCAAAGGGACTGAAACACCTGCAATCATGTATACTACTTTGATTTACATCAAATCAATCGATAGAGAAAAGAAAGTAGAAAACTGATCCCTTGAAAACATTTTTCATTTCAATTATTGTAAGACGAAGTAACGAATAGTATATTAAAATATGCAGCTGCGCCGTTTTATCAACATTCCTAATTGTACTTTCAATGTTCAAAGGGACTGAAACACCTGCAATCATATATACTACTTTGATCTACATCAAATCAAATGAGAGAGAAAAGAAAGTAGAAAAGTCATCCCTTGACAGCATTTTTCATTTCAATTATTGTAAGACGAAGTAACGAATAGTATATTAAAATATGCAGCTGCACCGTTTTATCAACATTCCTAATTGTACTTTCAATGTTCAAAGGGACTGAAACACCTGCAATCATAGATATACTACTTTGATCTACATCAAATCAAATGATAGAGAAAAGAAAGTAGAAAAGTCATCCCTTAACAGCATTTTTCATTTCAATTATTGTAAGACGAAGTAACGAATAGTATATTAAAATATGCAGCTGCACCGTTTTATCAACATTCCTAATTATACTTTCAATGTTCAAAGGGACTGAAACACCTGCAATCATGTATACTACTTTGATTTACATCAAATCAATCGATAGAGAAAAGAAAGTAGAAAACTGATCCCTTGAAAACATTTTTCATTTCAATTATTGTAAGACGAAGTAACGAATAGTATATTAAAATATGCAGCTGCGCCGTTTTATCAACATTCCTAATTGTACTTTCAATGTTCAAAGGGACTGAAACACCTGCAATCATATATACTACTTTGATCTACATCAAATCAAATGATAGAGAAAAGAAAGTAGAAAAGTCATCCCTTGACAGCATTTTTCATTTCAATTATTGTAAGACGAAGTAACGAATAGTATATTAAAATATGCAGCTGCACCGTTTTATCAACATTCCTAATTGTACTTTCAATGTTCAAAGGGACTGAAACACCTGCAATCATATATACTACTTTGATCTACATCAAATCAAATGATAGAGAAAAGAAAGTAGAAAAGTCATCCCTTGACAGCATTTTTCATTTCAATTATTGTAAGACGAAGTAACGAATAGTATATTAAAATTTGCAGCTGCACCGTTTTATCAACATTCCTAATTGTACTTTCAATGTTCAAAGGGACTGAAACACCTGCAATCATATATACTACTTTGATCTACATCAAATCAAATGATAGAGAAAAGAAAGTAGAAAAGTCATCCTTTAACAGCATTTTTCATTTAAATTATTGTAAGACGAAGTAACGAATAGTATATTAAAATATGCAGCTGCACCGTTTTATCAACATTCCTAATTGTACTTTCAATGTTCAAAGGGACTGAAACACCTGCAATCATAGATATACTACTTTGATCTACATCAAATCAAATGATAGAGAAAAGAAAGTAGAAAAGTCATCCCTTAACAGCATTTTTCATTTCAATTATTGTAAGACGAAGTAACGAATAGTATATTAAAATATGCAGCTGCACCGTTTTATCAACATTCCTAATTGTACTTTCAATGTTCAAAGGAACTGAAACACCTACAATTACATATACTACTTTGATCTACATCAAATCAAATGATAGAGAAAAGAAAGTAGAAAAGTCATCCCTTGACAGCATTTTTCATTTCAATTATTGTAAGACGAAGTAACGAATAGTATATTAAAATATGCAGCTGCACCGTTTTATCAACATTCCTAATTGTACTTTCAATGTTCAAAGGGACTGAAACACCTGCAATCATATATACTACTTTGATCTACATCAAATCAAATGATAGAGAAAAGAAAGTAGAAAAGTCATCCCTTGACAGCATTTTTCATTTCAATTATTGTAAGACGAAGTAACGAATAGTATATTAAAATATGCAGCTGCACCGTTTTATCAACATTCCTAATTGTACTTTCAATGTTCAAAGGGACTGAAACACCTACAATCATGTATACTACTTTGATTTACATCAAACCAAATGATAGAGAAAAGAAAGTAGAAAACTGATCCCTTGAAAACATTTTTCATTTCAATTATTGTAAGACGAAGTAACGAATAGTATATTAAAATATGCAGCTGCACCGTTTTATCAACATTCCTAATTGTACTTTCAATGTTCAAAGGGACTGAAACACCTACAATCATGTATACTACTTTGATTTACATCAAACCAAATGATAGAGAAAAGAAAGTAGAAAACTGATCCCTTGAAAACATTTTTCATTTCAATTATTGTAAGACGAAGTAACGAATAGTATATTAAAATATGCAGCTGCACCGCGAAGAGAGATATTCAAGATAGCACCGAAACATTATATTTGTCAAGATTATTTCTTTTTTCCGCCCACAATTCCGGTGAAACAATATTTTCGCCGGTCCGATACATCGATCACCCAGGTCGAACCGGGCTGACGCTTTTTCTAAGCTAAACGGAGAACGATGATCGATTATTTGATGGCCGGACTCGCTGAAACCACGTCGAACCGTTCGCACGAACTATTCCTAAACCAGTTTCAATCGAAGGCCATATAGTCGAAGTGAAAATTGCTCTGAATAATTTAAAATGCGCTCGCTAACCGGCGAATACGATTAAGTTGACATAAATATCGACGTTTCGCTCGCTCTAACGTATTTCCCCGATGCGTTTATTAATTTATTCGTCGCGGTTTTCAGCGCGACGAATAAATCCGCAGCGAGCATTGTTTCAACGCGACATATTCTTGCACGCTCGTTCTGCAACACATTCTAGCGGTTCCGTGGATTTTCCTGCTCGAATGGAAGAAGAAAAACGGAAACTTCACAGCGTGGCAAATTACCATCGACTAATCGCGCAATCTGGAATAGCTGGTTTCCGTCGCGTATGATCCAGCAAGTAGCGAGGAACAGTTGTAAATTTCCACGATCGATCAAGCCCAATGACTCGACCGTCTGTCCCGACTTCAGATATTTTAATTGCCAGCTCCGTCGAGCGGCGCAAGAGAGAAAAAAAAATTAAAATCATTTAGAGCAACCCCCCCCCCCCTTTAGAGTGTCCCCTCCCCCCTTTTTTCTGTTTTTGAACATTTCGAAGCGAGCACGAAGGGAAGGAAGGGGAGGAAAAATCGATTTCCCTCTTCTTGGGAAAGTGCCGGTGGTTGGTTTCGATTTGGGGAAGTTTTTGAGGGAAAAGTTTCCGGATCCACTTACCCTCCAAGCAGATTTCGCGTATTTTTCTCCGTCGCTAGATTTCGAAGCGCAGAATTCGAATCCTGACGAATTCGTGACTATATTTCTCCTCGTACTTTTGCACATTTGTTTTTATCAAGGTTTTAGCACGTTTGTTTAAACGAATATGCATGTAAAATTAGAGCTGCGATATATTATACTTGACGCATTTAAGGGGCGAAGCAGTTTTTCATTATTTCGCTCAGTAAAATTAGCAATCTGTGGTTAATTAATGCAGCAAAAATTAGCTGGGCATTAAATGGTATCAAATAGTACACTTGCATCGAATAATAAATAATATAAGATATTCAATCAGCTGACTGATATAATTCTCCTGGCACATATATTTTTTAACACACAAAACAATATTAATCTTTTCTCACCCTTTCAAATTAGCAATCTGTGATTAATTAATGCAGCAACGAATAATAAATATTATTGAATATTCAATCAGCTGACTGATATAATTCTTCTGGCACATATATTTTTTAACACACAAAGCAATATTCAATACTTTTCACACTTTCAAATTAGCAATCTGTGATTAATTAATGCAGCAAAAATTAGCTATGCATTAAATGGTTACCAAATAGTACATTTGCAATGAATAATAAATATTACAAAATATCCAATCAGCTGACTGATATAATTTTTCTGTCCCATATATCTTTTAACACACAAAGCAATATTCAATTCTTTTCACTCATTCAAATTAGCAATATGTGATTAATTAATGCAGGAACGAATATTAAATATTATTGAATATTCAATCAGCTGACTGATATAATTTTTCTGTGCCATATATCTTTTACCACGCAAAGCAGTGTTAATTTCTTTTCACCCTTTCAAATTAGCAATCTGTGACTAATTAATGTGGCAAAAATTAACTGGCCCGCTTGCATTAAATGGTGCCGAATATTAAGTAATATAAAGTATTCAATCAACGACGAATTTATTAATACAACTTTGCTGCGCCACTTACGTTTGTTTCCGCCGAGTCCGCGGATCAGGTTCGAGTCACGTTCCCGACCTCTCGTTATCAGGCTCGCGTGTAACGCTCTATCTGCGTCGACGAGACGACCATGCATCGAACGATAAATGTTCGGACGGCGATTATCGGATCGCCCGGAATGCCCGAGGCGTTTACGGTCATCTGTCTCTCGTTACGCATCGACGGACGACGGCCGTTAAACTGGAACAAACGTCGGGGAGCATTAACGATACGCATCACGCGACGCAATCAATGGTTACAGGCTGCGGAAGAACGTCTTCGTTAACAATAGCACTTGCTCGGCCGCTGTACTCCGCGAACTGGATTATCCGACGTCGGACAACACAAAAGGGGGAAGCGTGACGCAGGACTCGTTGCGATCAGGGGGACGAAAAGTTGCGAATTTATTTCGCTGAAATTAACTGGAGCAGAAATTTCCGAAAGACGATATCCTTTTCGTCGAAGACGAGATAATCGTACTTGTCGATTTCATTATGGTCGAGGTGCGATAGCGTGTGCCCATTCTACTCGTTGGTGTATATTTCTTGGTTCGTCGTAGAATTTCCGAAAGAAAGAAGAGCAGTCTTTTGTTTAACGAGAAATGGAAAAAAATGATCGCGTGAGAATTGTAATAATTGCACGGTCTTCCCTCGCTGATTCGCGTGTAATTTGAGGAGGTACTTAAATTGCCTGAAACGTGGAACATTATACGCTTCTCAGTTTTCTTCTCGGCTTATCTGCCGCAAGGAGAGAACGAGTCACGTTCGCCCCACGTCCCATTTCTTTCGGTTTCTCGCGAAGTTTCGCCGCGCGAATTCCGCCGACGAGGCGGTTTCAAACGCTTCGACGAGGGGGTAGAAAAAGAAAGGGGGGGGAAAAAAAAAACAACAAACGAAGAGGAGAAAAGAACAAACAGAGGGAAAACATGTTTTGTCGGTGCCACCTCATGCACGCGTAATTTTCTGTCCCGTGTATTGTTCGCGGCGAGCGAGCTGCAGCGAACGGGACAGAAATAAACTATCGAATTTTCGAGATTACAATTGGGACGAATTGGATTTCTGTTTTTTTTTTTTTTTTTATTTCCGAGAAAACTCAGCCGGGGAAAGGCGGGCTCGCGTGGCGAATAATTGATCTCAGTTTCAAGACGACATTTCGTCCAGTCCCATTCAATTTATCCGGTTTGTTTTATAGTTCTAATGGAACGCTCTGTCGTGTCCCGATTGTTCGCTCGGTTTTTTGTTTTCTCGTACGTTTCCACGGAGACCCGACGAGAATAGAAAAATTCGCGATATTCCCGTGCCGATGAGAGGGACTTGCGAGCCGAAATTACCTCGCCGAGCAACGAGAATGGAAACGAAGACAATTTCGCGAACAAGTTTTTTCCAAATCCGTGGACGAGACTCCGATATCGCTTTGCTCGAACGTGTTTCAACGTGGATCGTACGTGTAACAGCGGATAAGGTGTATGCACGTAAATATTGTATTCAGAAATAGTCGATCGTGATCGATTGTTTAACTGAATTTTTTTGCGGGCGAAATATTATAACTATTTATTTCTGCAGTCTGCAGAGAATAAACGTTAACCCTTCGACTCTCTTACAGCCGAAGGGGATGTTTTCCCCCATTTTCCTCGAATGTGTATTTAAGCCGAGGGATGGAAAAAATGTTTCTTGTGTTGGATCGAATTGCGTTGTATCGTTATCATTTTTGGATTGTTTCTGCGGTGAAAGTATTTCGTTTCTTTTTTCCTCTCGAAAACGAGTATAAGGGAAGAGTATAAGGTATAATTGTTTCAGTGAAACGCCATTACTCGTATACTCGGTGGGGTGGAGAAGATTGACTATCAAATTATATAATATTGATAGGTTAAACAAAACGACTGTGGCAAAGCTTGAATGGGCAACAGATTGATTAATGGATCTGGATGGTGGTTCGATTAATTCGGAAACCGTGTCCCAGCGGATACTTCGCGGAAGATTGAATTAAACGAAGCACGAAGGCTGGAAAATAGGGGAAACTTCGTTCGTCAGAAATATTACTGTACTATTATTGAATTGTTCGACAAAAAATTACTCTGAAATTGTGCTCCATAGGTTCGAATTAGCTGGTATTTTTAATAATATCAGAGGTTCCCTGGGGAAATAATGTAGAACAATAAATATACTTGAACAATATTTCGAACGAGCGTAACTCACAAAAATAAATATTCCATTTATAATACGATCGGATAGAACGATAAAGCAGCAAATATTAAGTAATGCAAAGTAGCATATCATAAATCATATGCTGTATCGCCTAGCCCAGCGTTTCTCAACCTATCGGTCGCGATTATTTGAAGGTAAACCGCAACGAAGCCATTAAATACTATTTATGCTTATATTATCAATTCCATTTAATCTATTGCAAACCATTTTAGCGACTTTTCCCTTATTAATCATACTATCTTAACTTTCGTATTACAACCATATAGGTCGCGGTACCATTGCGGGCAAAGAGCTTGGGAACCGCTGGTCCCGCCTAAAAGCACCCACCCCGTTTCCCCAACAAAACCCCTCAATTACTCCGCGCGCTGTACGAAATACAACGCAAACAATTCACCCCGTGACATTTCCACCCCATTCCCATGCCTACCCATAAGAAACAGAAAGAATCAACGCCGCATTAATCACCCGTCCACCCCATGCCGCACGTAACCTGAAACGGAGAACGCACGTTCCTCCGTCGCGCGCTTTACGAAATTCATCTCGAACTTACCCATTCCTCGTGTTCCGCGGTTCCACGTTCGCGATTCCATCCTACGTGGTACGCCGTGACACCAGGCACGCCAGCAACCGCAACACAAGAACACCACAGTGACCACAAGAAAATATATTGAAACGCGCCGAACAAAAGGAGCAACAATGGGGTTAGAACGGCGCGCTCGAATTGAACATGACCGACTCAGGCGTCGCTCGGGTTCGGCCGTTCCCGCGACCGCTCGGCCCGCTTCGGCTCGCGGGTCCACCGGAGCCAGCAGCGCCGCAGCGCGGGTAGTTCTCTCTCCTTGTCTCTTCATTCGCCTCGTCGATCTTATCCCGTGTGTCTTATTTCGATTTCGACGCCGAAGGAACGGACGCTGTACACGCGTTTCTTGTACGCGTCTCGCCCTCGTTCGTTCAACGTCCTCGTTTCGGCGTGGCCGCGAACGGACCCCCCGGGTGGCGACGGAGAAATCGGTGCCGCCGCGATACGAACGGTCCGCGTCGTCCGTCTCTTTCCGTCTCTGTTTGCCGCGCCACCGTCCGACAGTCAGTCAGTCAGTCAGTCGTGTACGGTGCCGGCTTGTGTGCGCGTCGCGCGCTTTTCGTTCCGTGCCCAGGCGCTTCGAAAATCCGCGCTGCTCCGTTCGTGTCCGTTTCTTCATTGAATTGTTCGTCGAAACAGCCCCCCCGATCGCGTGTTGCTTGCTTTTGTCGTCGTCGTTGTGCGCGGGTGCGTCTGTCAAGTGCGGCTCTGTTCGCGTTTCTTTCGGCGTTTGGCGAACGGCCGTCGGAGCGCAGGAGAATGCGTAGCTGATCGGTAGCGCGGAAAGCGGAGGTCAAGCGGATCACGTGAGTGCACGAATCACATTTAACCCTGGTATTATCGACAGGGGAGAGCGTGCCGCGCGAGACACTTTCCGCAATTCTTTCTGGTTCTTCGCGATCCGTCACGCTCGTTATTTGGACGGTCGCGTCGAATTCGATTCATCCGATACCAATGTGGTGCGCGTCACGCGTCGGTTTACAAGGAAGGGGGAATTCTGACGCGGTTTGCTTTAGTTCCCACGATCTGTCCGTTCTTGTCGCGTTGCCGCGGGGTGTCGAGTGTCCAACGTTTTTCCTCGCATTTCCAACTTCGTCGGAGGTAAATGCTCGAAGAATCGGTAGCTTCGGACGGTGCGCGGACGTAGATGTTTCTGCACGGGCGAATATTGAGCACGGTCGCATCGACGCCATATTCGGTTGACAGCCTTGAAATGCAAGGGACGCCGGGTAAATGATTTCCTACAAGTGTCTCCGCGGCCGATGCTCTCCGCCATCTTAGATTTTAAGGAACCACGCGTCCCGTCGTTAACCGATACGACGAGATAGACACGAGGCGTAGCGATGCTGTGTGACACGTAAACGCGATGCACGACGAAAAATTCCACGGTGCAATTGATAACAAGTTTTTCCGACGAATTCGCGGAAACGGTCGGTGGCATGATAAACAACAGGGGCATAGGCAGAAGCGACGTCACGGTAAACACAAGTCTCTTCGTCCTACTCGCACCTTTCTCACTTCTCCACTTGCGTTTAACGACACTTTTGTGCCGAGATTAGCAGGCCATTGAAATTATTCGCAAAAGACTTTCCCAATGGGAAACGGCATTTACGTGGCTCAAGCAAGTCGTCCTGGTTGAACGAGCTTCCGGTTCCTTGCGTTACGCATCGCCATTAGTAGCATTATTATCGTGTATTTATTGCCACGTTCAGTATCAGTGATTTCACTGATATTAACATTCGTACGCCATTCGTTTCCCCGATTATCTCGCTTTATTTATTACCACTATTGTTGGTAAGCGATACTATTATCTATCCTACTGTTGTTATTGCTTTAATGTAGGGCGGCGTTCCTCTTCTTAATCGCATATTGATTATTACTATTATTACTGGTAGCACTGCTATCGTGTCTGCTATTAATAATATTGTTAATATTACTGTCACCGTTGTTGCTTTAACAAGGACTCTGTTCATCGTCCCCGTTGGCCATCCAGTTTAAAGGAACCGTCGCGATGCTGTTTCATTAATCGGTCAGAGGCAATTAGCATCCGGAACGATGAGAATATTCGAACCGAACTTACGTCGTTATTTCAACGAACAGACGGTTTTATCACGGGCACGCGCGATTCCCACACGAACTTTCTAAAAATGTGGCATCCGAGTTACGTAATTCGTTGGTTCACGCAAATGAATTATTGTTACATTCGCATACATTATATTCACTGGCGTAATCATGTTAGTTCCGACCTGTCTCGTTGCGGCACGGCGCAAATGAATGTGCGAAATATTTATCCGGCAATTACCGTTGCGCTTTAATTCGTCCAGAATTTGTTACGCAACGTTGAATAATAATTTTAAACGAATAATTCGTGCTCAATGAACGAACGAAAAAATTTCGAGCGTCGGTTTCGACGAACCGGCGTCGAAAATAGTCGATATCGTTTCTTCCATTCCTCGTCACCTTTTTTTTCTTCCTCGCACGCCATCATCGTTCGTTATTTTCGTCCCGACTCCTGGAGCAGCCGTCGCGTCTCGTCGCGAGCTCATTCGTCGAACGATCACTGTTCCATTCTCGACGAATTAACAGTAAAAATATTTTATACGGGGAACGGAAGAACATCGTTATTTGCATCCAAAGGGGGCCGGGCATGAAACTTCGGCGAATACGAAATATAATTTCAAACAGCTTGCTTCGCCCCGGTTTTAGCGGCGAAGTGTTCAATTGGAATGGAATGCTTATTAGCCAGTCGCTGCCCCTGCGCGTAGGCAACCCGTTACGCAACCGAGAAAAGAAAGACCAGGTCTAGCCGGCTCCCGTGACATCGTTCGGCTACCCTTTGTTTCATTTGGCGAAGTTTCTGTGCGGTTCAGAATTGCGAGGTACCTTCGGTCGGCCTGGCGTTCGTTAAGATAGTTAATCACCTTGTAGCAGAGATCGGTGGTCTCGTTAGCGAAATTTACGGTGTTGCAGGACATTGTACGTATAGCGCGCCGTTATTTTCTGTTGCTTCTTCGTCTGAACGTTCGGCGGTTCAGCCGAACTTAAATTTGGCAATTTAAATCGTGCCGCCTTCGTCGGACGGTGTGAATGAACGGGGCGAAAGATTTCGCCGTTTGCGTCGATGTATCTTTAAATCGAGCGCGATGATGATAATAGACGTCGTTGAATAACCGTGATAACGCAATTAACGACACGGTCACTCGGGGCGTAACAAAAGGGAAACTATTTGTACAGTAGTACGGCGCGAATGGAGAAGCGATCTTATGGAATTTCCACAGCTGTTTGGACAACCACGATAAATCACGAGTCTCCCTTCGATTCGATCGTTCCCCAAAACTGGTGGCGCACGTTTCACCCCCCGCGGCGGGTCCAGAATTGGGCCGAGACGATTCCGAACACGTGTACGACGGTTGCGGTAAAAAGTAATCGTTGAACTAGAATTCGTTGAACGCGTATTTATTTGGGAAATATCCCCCGACTCGGGATTGTGTCGAATTTTAATTTTGATACTTTTAATACGAGGGGGCACAGCTGTTGGGCTCGGGGAATTTTCCGTTTCGCGCGAAACGCAGGCGTTGTGTAGATAACGCGTGCGTACATGAATATGGAAGAGTTGACGGTATTTTATCGACGCGTGAGAAACGAAACACCATTAGTCTTCCTAATGCGCGACGAACCGACGCTCGTCTGGTTTCCACTTGGAACGCATTTCATGTTTTAATGACAGCCTTGTCCGCGTAGCTTCGCGAAATTATCCACGTTGGAATCGTTTAAACGGAAAATGAGCATAGTATATACGTTAAACGGATATCAAGAATTTTTGTGCCCGGCAAGAGATATTAATGGACGGAAAAGTTCCGTTTCAAAGATAAATTATTTTCTTATGATAATTATTGTAATACCTGCTCGCTAATACCGCGCGTTGAACGGTCCAAATTATGTCAACAATACGGCGGTTTCAATTGCCTCGTTTACTTCAACGGAGAAACGCATGGAAATTAATGAAATTGATACTAGAATCCCCCATAGACGC
This sequence comes from Nomada lathburiana, assembly GCA_963667235.1. NCBI lineage: Eukaryota > Metazoa > Arthropoda > Insecta > Hymenoptera > Apidae > Nomada > Nomada lathburiana. The sequence continues at coordinate 19,145,013 of OY763899.1, read as the reverse complement.
AACGCGCGTGACGCTGTCGTGACGGGTGCTCGGTGCTGGTTACTTTTCGCGGCTGGCTCGTCTAGGGATATCCGTGTCAAAGGAATCACCCATGCACGTCCTCCGCGGGAACATCTTTTGTATTTTATTTAGCCCGTTGAACGACGCCAAAGGCGACGAACGCTTGACACCGCGTCGGTTTCCTCGTGTCTTAAGGTCGTCATAAATATTATTACACCGAGTCCGGGCGGGATTTCGACTTTTCCAACCGCGGAAAAAGTTACTGAAATTCGTACAGTCCCTGTTAAAAGTTCACCTCGCCAGAGAATCATATTGTAATCAACCGTAACCCGGTAATTACTATTCCGTAACCCTTTTCCCCCAGATTTTGCAATACCCTTGAAATTAAAATTCCCGTACCCTCGCCTCGATAATAATCATCGAAACAATAATGAGTTGTCGCGAGGAAAGCGATATTTGTACCACACAAAATTGCATTCCCATTTTGTATTATTTCGCGTCGCGCGAAATTTGAATTTCCAGCAGAAACGAATTGCACCATTCTCCTCGTGGCTCCTTCGATTTTGTTTCCTCCGATTACGCGAGCGACGCGTCGAATCAAGTCATCGAACGATTCACGAGGAATATTATCCTCCTCGTCTAGAACGATGCACAAGGTTGCGTACCCTGTTTCCGATCGATTCGCGCGCCGTTCCCCACCGTCCCTGAACTATGGACCTTAGTGCGAGTCGCGAGCGAATGCACCGCGGGGCAAACTTTTTTTTTTTTTTTCCCCAACGTTACAAAGCAGATATTTTTAATACGCCCGTCCCCGGCGTCGACTCGTTGTTTCGCGAACCTCTGTAAATAAATAAATCGTCCCTTCGTCGCCGAGCCCTTCGCGCGATGTAACGATCCGAGGGACTCGAACGGACTTCGCGGGCAAATTCGTTGTTTGACGTTTATTGTAAAGTAAAGTACGGTGCTTTTCGGTGAGAAATAGTGTATGTAAAATATTGTGGAAGTTATTTTCTGTAAATCTCCCATGTAAACGTCTCCTTCAATTAAACGCTAATTTTATTAATATAAGACGTCGACATTTGACGATTCTCAACGAACAACGAGTCTCACGCGACGCTCGCAATACTCTCCGCTCGCGATACGACTCTCTTAAATTCTTCAAAGTGTTCTGCTCTATTCTCAATCGGCTCTCCTCTAACTCTCCCTAAACTCTGCCTCGCACGCATCGTGAGCTCTATATATTCTTTCACTCTTAGTTTTTCCCTCTCATTCCATTCCTCATTTGCTCTCACTCGTTCAGGATACACACCGAAGACGTTCCTTGGCGACATTCGGTCGCGTCCACCCTAATCCATGGGGCGCTGTACCCTCCGTTCGCACGATCTTGTGAAGCACTCAAGTGCTCCAAATACATATCTTTCACGCCTCGGAATCATTCTAAACAGTCGCGCAAATATTTCCAACCCCGCGTTGTCATATCGAGGCTCGATTGAATAGCGGGCTTACGACGATTATTTAAATACATCTCGGTCATCTCTGAGACACCGTCTAATATTACTTAGTGAAGCTCATAGGACGTTTTACGGCCAGTTCGATTGTCCAGATAGAATTTTTCATTAATGTCAATAGATTTTACTGTTCTATCAATTTTTCTTCCTCTGTTACTACTTTTCGAAATAATACCACGCGATTTCTGGCCTCTCACGACTTTTCTGTATAATCTATTTGTCTCTTTGTAGTCTATTTGTTCACCAAAGGTGTTAAAACTCGTATATCAATAATAAATAAATAAATAAATAAATAAATCTCGGTCATCTCTGAGACACCATCTAATATTACGTAGTGAAGCTCATAGGACGTTTTACGGCCAGTTCAATTGTCCAGATAGAACTTTCATTAATGTCAATAGATTTTACTGTTCTATCAATTTTTCTTCCTCTGTTACTACTTTTCGAAATAATACCACGCGATTTCTGGCCTCTCACGACTTTTCTGTATAATCTATTTGTCTCTTTGCAGTTTACTGTTTACCAAAGTAAACAAATAAATAAATCATTATAATAGGTAAATCTTTTCGAGAGGGCGTCGTTATTGAGCGATAAAATCGGCCAAGTGGTACGTACCAATCGATTATCAATCAATCGTGTAAATATCGTACCACGAAGAACCGTTTCTTTCCGCGTAATCGTAGACCGTGGATCGTCTCCAGTTTCGCGTTGAAGTTTCGCCCCGTTGAAAACGATCTTCGGGTGTACAATCGCACGCGCGCACGTTTCCACTGTACTCTCCGGTACAGTGGCGGCGGTATATCGTTTTTTCACGTTTTGCTTTCTCGTTTTTCGCCTTCCTTTCTATCCCCGCCACCCCTCCGGGGGCTTCGTTCGTATTGTTTTGTCACCCCCTCGACGAATACTCGGTATTCGCGTGGCTCTCTCCTCCTTTATCCCGGAGAAAGAATTGGAACAGCATCTGCGTTCGACACTCGACATTCTTCCCTTTAGAACCACGGTTTAATGCTTCGCGGTAATGACTTTCTCGTTGGCCGACGGCGAGGAATCGTTATTACCGTTTCTCTCGCGCAACGTATATATAAGGTGTTCCAAATATTATCGTCTAATGTTTGGTTTCATGATAGTCTATAATTGTCTTACAATAGTTCTGTTATTGTCTAAGTATCCAAATATCTACCGTCCCGAAAGGGGTAACGAATTGTTCCCAAACGAGTGTTATAAAGTTTCTGACCCGGCCGTCGTCGACTTATAGTCGCTCGAAGAAAGGGTTAACCACCGTGCGAAGCCAAACGCCGACGTATCGCGTATCCGTTTGATCGATAGCCGACACGGTCGTGGGCGACACGTGGTTCGCCAGGTGGGCGGGGGGTGTACAATGGACGAGCGTGTCACACCTGAACGCACCGCACGGACCAACCGATAACGCCGATCCACGCCGAGGCGCAATTACAAGGCGCGATTCGCAACGTTCGAGAAGCGAAACGATCTCACGCGGCAACTCCGCGATTTCATTGCCGGACGAATCGAGGCGGTCCGGAGCGAACAATTCCCCGGTGATAGAATCGCGGTTGTCGCCAAGTCCGATTGTTGCGCGAACGTTGATTGGGTTAAAAATTCGAGGCAGCCGCGTCGCGCGTGAATTGTTGCATTAATCGTGCGGTCGTTGTCGACGCGGGGTCCGAGAAACTTCCGTTTCCAGTGCAATAATCGTGATCGTTCGTGAACGAGTAAACGCATATATATCATAAATCAACCGGGACCGGTTTCGAGCTACTTTACCAAACGGGCCCGGCTTTCATATCGCCGATTTATATCTCGACTTTCTTTCCTCCGCATGCACCTTTTCGTTTTTATTCGCTATTTTGACGGCGTCGGTCCCTCGCCGGGGGGATCTCTTAATTTGTTCATTTTATATGGCAAAAGTGCGGCGGCGTTGCGCGACTCGTTTCCGGGACAGAATGAAAAAAGTTCGTTTCTCGACGAAAGGGAAATTCGTTTGTTATTTTATCTTTTTTTTTGTTTTATTCTAGTGGCACTCGAATACAGTACCCTTTGAAGGTAATAGCTCGGTTTCTTTTCATCTAATATTCTTGCAGCGCGTGCCTTCCGATATGAACGAGAATTATCGTACGACAGTTTAAGCCCGGAGAAATATATTTAACACAGATAAACCATTACTATCTAACAACGGTAGCCAAAGGTATTATTTACCGACACTGTCGCAGTTAACGAATTTCGTCGCAAGCTATTTTGCCCTGTCAATTTCCGACCACTGTTTCCAGCACATTTCCCTCTCTCTCTCTCTTTCTCTCCCTTTCCTTCCTCCGTTTCCTTCCACGCGGACCGTAAAAAATTTACCGTCCCGATAAATCAGCCCGACGAGTGGATCGGACCGATCGAAGGAACCAGGAGCCCGTTCGAACGGGAAAACAAGCGGGCAAAAACGAGGCGCGAAAAAGTGACGCGTAAATTTCGACGGCCCGTTTAGCCGGGGCGAAATTTCGCCGATGCACGCAGCTGGAATAATAAACGAATCGAGGCAAATCGTGCAGATTCGCGCCGCATGGAAATTTATCCTTCTGTTTCGACCCCGTTGGAAAGTTTTCCTCTGCCGCCGAGAAACCAGCATGTCTGACCGCTGTCTGGATCTACTTAGGGCCGGTTGATCCGGCGGTCCGCTTGTTCCCCTTTTTGATTGGTTCCCCGGCAATTGTCTGGGGACGAATTTTTGTTCCTCGCTGAACACAGTCGAAGGGTTTTTTTTGAGGAGGAAATCTGGTATCGTTATTTTGTTATATATTTATTTCTTCTTTATTCTACAAAGAACTGGAAATATTTGATTACGAATATAGTAGTTGTTAGTCTCGAGATTTATTATATCAGAGTATATTGTATAAAGGTTCAGTACACAATACTAGATGGCGATTGATCGGAATTGCTTAATTCCAGCATCAACAATCGAATAAAATCAAAACAATCGTTTCGCTTGGAAGGAATTCCGATTCGTTGCTATTAACAAAAATGAATTCGACTCCGTCAGAAGCGTGGAACGTCTGTATTCTTCTTTTTAGTTACGCATTCCATCGTCGCATATTCTTTAGGAATATCGTCGTTGGCGTCTCGGCCGTTCCATAACGCGTACCTTGAATTCCAATGGATGGAAAAAACAAGATCGGACTTGGTAATGGAACGTCGTCACGACCGTGACCGAGAACGATTACCGACGCTGCATCGAGTGTTACCTGGCGTTGCGCGTAATTGCAAATCAAGCGGTCCACGCGATCTCGCACCGTCCGTGCTCGTTAACGCAACACCGAGGACGTCTTTATTAATTTATTAGCATTATCCAGCCTCCATTCATGTCACGGAAATCGAAACATCCGATTCGACCGAATAGGATGTTTACAAGGGGTGACTGCAATTTCGTTTGGATACAGTGGTCAGAATTGTTCGAGCAAACAAATTGTTTTAATGATCGTATTATTAATAATATGTACGGTTTGTGTGAAATCGATAAAATAGCGAGCGATAACAGTAATAACAGAGTTGCATAGTTATCGTTATAGTTAGAAAATTTCCAATTAAAAATCGAATTCTCTTAATGCAGTCGGACAGAGGATTACGACGATGCAATTAGCCGTTGAAAAATAGGAATGTTATAGAAATAGCGGGACCGGTGAGCAAAGAGTTGGCACGACTACCGGCGATTATTTCGCCAATGATCTCGGATTAAAGTCTCTCGTTGCTCGATTCGCAAACTTGAGGCTCGCGGCCAACCCGCGTAATTCTTTCGAAAGGATATATAGGCCTCCCTAAACAACAACCCCCCTTTTCCTTTGAAGGGTCGAACATCTTTCCCCGCGGTCGCTCGCAAATAAACTCGCCCCGGGTATCCTGGATGCTTTTCGAACGAATTTCTTTCGAGCCACGTTGCGACGATAAATAAATACATGGACGTTGAACTATTAAAGAAAATTGCAGTGGACAGGTGAAATTACATTGAATGTAAATCCTGCGACGATAAGTTTGTCAGATATTAATTTAATGTCAGCCATGTATTCGTTATTTCCTCTTGCATTGAACGACGCGGGTAATTCGAAGCATTTAAGGATATTTGTTTCCAGCGAAATATAATTGTCATGTACCTCCAAACCGCTGTCAATGATAATTCACTTGTTAACACGCATCGTCACGCACATTCGCCTTAATCGACGGCCCTAATGCAGGACACACTCGCTAAAGGGTGGCCGCGAACGATGCAGAATCGGAACCGCGACGCATTAGGGTAATGCACAGGTGTATCGCGCAGCACGGTGCTCGTAATTACGCTCGACCAGGGTGGTCGATTGATCCCGATCGTTGTTCAATTGATTGCCGTAATTATGCCCGATCGTACACCGCCCGCGTACACGTGTCGGGTAATCGAGGCACCGGTTCCGACGCGTATTATGATAAATCGACGTGTCGGGTGCAAGTTTTTCCAGCGTTGCAATATTTATGGATCAGCGCGGACGATTATTTACACCGCTGCCCGCGGATAATCGCTATCATCAAGGAAATTGCACACGCTCTCGTTAATTATCCGTCGCGAGATATTGTTGCTCGATTAGTAGCGTAACGATTTCCAGTTCACGTGGAAATATTGTCGAGAGGGGGACAAAAAAAAGGCTGGTCAATTTGTTTCGCATATTTATGGATCGAATATATGTTCTCTTATGAAAACAATGAATACGTATTACAATTTTTTATTGCTAGTATTACAATTTACAAAGATTTGCGAGAGTTCGTGTCGTCGGAGAAATATAGTTCAGCTCGCGAACGAATGATTGCTCCTCTTGTTCGTCGAAGGTAGAAAGCATTATTCCTATTCGATGGAAGGGACCAATTAACGTCCATGGAATGCTCGTTTCAATTTTGATATCGACCCGTGTGATTTCTCGGATCGTCGCGTTCCTCGGGCGAGCGATTTATTTGCCGACGAATCGAATCGAAGCGAATCGAATCGTGCCGGATTGCGGAGGGTCGATCCGCGAAATCTGCGGCAGCTAAGTGATTGGAATTTCTGCGGCGATGGGATTAAAAGGGCGCGCGCGATTGGTTTATAGGGTTTCCCTCGATTGTCGGAGGAAATGTCGCGGAATAACGAAATCCAATATCTTTCTGTATTTTTCGGAACCGCACCGGAACCATTAACGTGATTGATGGCGCACGCCCGGTTCGAGTGCTCTTTGTTGCCGATGCACCGTGGTTCTCCGACGCGTCCAAGAAAATTTACAACCCCTCGAAAGACAGAGAACTTACCCCACCAATTTCGCCCGAAAAGATACCATAGGAAATTGACCAATTAATGATAGCAAGATTATCGGAGAACGATTGAATAAGGAAACAATTATTCGAGGAAGACATTTTTTAGAGTTGACAAAAGTATGCGAGCAGTAAATAAATATCGCGGAAAATTGAATAAAGAAACAATTATTCGAGGAACACATTTTTATAGAATTGACTGAAGTATGCGAGTAAGTAAATAAATATCGCGGAAAATTGAATAAAGAAAAAATTATTCGAGGAACACATTTCTTAGAATTGACAAAAGTATGCGAGCAGTAAATAAATATCGCGGAAAATTGAATAAAGAAACAACTATTCGAGGAACAAATTTCTTAGAATTGACAAAAGTATGCGAGCAGTAAATAAATATCGCGGAAAATTGAATAAAGAAACAATTATTCGAGGAACACATTTTTTTAGAATTGACTGAAGTATGCGAGCAGTAAATAAATATCGCGGAAAATTGAATAAAGAAACAATTATTCGAGGAACAAATTTCTTAGAATTGACAAAAGTATGCGAGCAGTAAATAAATATCGTGGAAAATTGAATAAAGAAACAATTATTCGAGGAACAAATTTTTTAGAGTTGACAAAAGTATGCGAGCAGTAAATAAATATCGCGGAAAATTGAATAAAGAAACAATTATTCGAGGAACAAATTTCTTAGAATTGACAAAAGTATGCGAGTAGTAAATAAATATCGCGGAAAATTGAATAAAGAAACAATTATTCGAGGAACACATTTTTTAAAATTGACTGAAGTATGCGAGCAGTAATTAAATATCGCGGAAAATTGAATAAAGAAACAATTATTCGAGGAACACATTTTTATAGAATTGACTGAAGTATGCGAGTAAGTAAATAAATATCGCGGAAAATTGAATAAAGAAACAACTATTCGAGGAACACATTTTTGAGAATTGACTGAAGTATGCGAGCAGTAAATAAATATCGTGGAAAATTGAATAAAGAAACAATTATTCGAGGAACAAATTTTTTAGAGTTGACAAAAGTATGCGAGCAGTAAATAAATATCGCGGAAAATTGAATAAAGAAACAATTATTCGAGGAACACATTTTTATAGAATTGACTGAAGTATGCGAGTAAGTAAATAAATATCGCGGAAAATTGAATAAAGAAAAAATTATTCGAGGAACACATTTCTTAGAATTGACAAAAGTATGCGAGCAGTAAATAAATATCGCGGAAAATTGAATAAAGAAACAACTATTCGAGGAACAAATTTCTTAGAATTGACAAAAGTATGCGAGCAGTAAATAAATATCGCGGAAAATTGAATAAAGAAACAATTATTCGAGGAACACATTTTTTTAGAATTGACTGAAGTATGCGAGCAGTAAATAAATATCGCGGAAAATTGAATAAAGAAACAATTATTCGAGGAACAAATTTCTTAGAATTGACAAAAGTATGCGAGCAGTAAATAAATATCGTGGAAAATTGAATAAAGAAACAATTATTCGAGGAACAAATTTTTTAGAGTTGACAAAAGTATGCGAGCAGTAAATAAATATCGCGGAAAATTGAATAAAGAAACAATTATTCGAGGAACAAATTTCTTAGAATTGACAAAAGTATGCGAGTAGTAAATAAATATCGCGGAAAATTGAATAAAGAAACAATTATTCGAGGAACACATTTTTTAAAATTGACTGAAGTATGCGAGCAGTAATTAAATATCGCGGAAAATTGAATAAAGAAACAATTATTCGAGGAACACATTTTTATAGAATTGACTGAAGTATGCGAGTAAGTAAATAAATATCGCGGAAAATTGAATAAAGAAACAACTATTCGAGGAACACATTTTTGAGAATTGACTGAAGTATGCGAGCAGTAAATAAATATCGTGGAAAATTGAATAAAGAAACAATTATTCGAGGAACAAATTTTTTAGAGTTGACAAAAGTATGCGAGCAGTAAATAAATATCGCGGAAAATTGAATAAAGAAACAATTATTCGAGGAACAAATTTCTTAGAATTGACAAAAGTATGCGAGTAGTAAATAAATATCGCGGAAAATTGAATAAAGAAACAATTATTCGAGGAACACATTTTTTAAAATTGACTGAAGTATGCGAGCAGTAATTAAATATCGCGGAAAATTGAATAAAGAAACAATTATTCGAGGAACACATTTTTATAGAATTGACTGAAGTATGCGAGTAAGTAAATAAATATCGCGGAAAATTGAATAAAGAAACAACTATTCGAGGAACACATTTTTGAGAATTGACTGAAGTATGCGAGCAGTAAATAAATATCGCGGAAAATTGAATAAAGAAAAAATTATTCGAGGAACAAATTTTTTAGAATTGACTGAAGTATGCGAGCAGTAAATAAATATCGCGGAAAATTGAATAAAGAAACAATTATTCGAGGAACACATTTTTATAGAATTGACTGAAGTATGCGAGTAAGTAAATAAATATCGCGGAAAATTGAATAAAGAAACAACTATTCGAGGAACACATTTTTGAGAATTGACTGAAGTATGCGAGCAGTAAATAAATATCGCGGAAAATTGAATAAAGAAACAATTATTCGAGGAACACATTTTTGAGAATTGACAAAAGTATGCGAGTAAGTAAATAAATGTCGCGGAAAATTGAATAAAGAAACAATTAGTCGAGGAACACATTTTTTTGAGTTGACAAAAGTATGCGAGCAGTAAATAAATATCGCGGAAAATTGAATAAAGAAACAATTATTCGAGGAACAAATTTTTTAGAGTTGACAAAAGTATGCGAGCAGTAAATAAATATCGCGGAAAATTGAATAAAGAAACAATTATTCGAGGAACACATTTTTTTAGAATTGACTGAAGTATGCGAGCAGTAAATAAATATCGCGGAAAATTGAATAAAGAAACAATTATTCGAGGAACAAATTTCTTAGAATTGACAAAAGTATGCGAGTAGTAAATAAATATCGCGGAAAATTGAATAAAGAAACAATTATTCGAGGAACAAATTTTTTAGAGTTGACAAAAGTATGCGAGCAGTAAATAAATATCGCGGAAAATTGAATAAAGAAACAATTATTCGAGGAACACATTTTTTTAGAATTGACTGAAGTATGCGAGCAGTAAATAAATATCGCGGAAAATTGAATAAAGAAACAATTATTCGAGGAACAAATTTCTTAGAATTGACAAAAGTATGCGAGCAGTAAATAAATATCGTGGAAAATTGAATAAAGGAACAATTATTCGAGGAACAAATTTTTTAGAGTTGACAAAAGTATGCGAGCAGTAAATAAATATCGCGGAAAATTGAATAAAGAAACAATTATTCGAGGAACAAATTTCTTAGAATTGACAAAAGTATGCGAGTAGTAAATAAATATCGCGGAAAATTGAATAAAGAAACAATTATTCGAGGAACACATTTTTTAGAGTTGACAAAAGTATGCGAGCAGTAAATAAATATCGCGGAAAATTGAATAAAGAAACAATTAGTCGAGGAACACATTTTTTTGAGTTGACAAAAGTATGCGAGCAGTAAATAGATATCGCGGAAAATTGAATAAAGAAACAATTATTCGAGGAACACATTTTTATAGAATTGACTGAAGTATGCGAGTAAGTAAATAAATATCGCGGAAAATTGAATAAAGAAACAACTATTCGAGGAACACATTTTTGAGAATTGACTGAAGTATGCGAGCAGTAAATAAATATCGCGGAAAATTGAATAAAGAAACAATTATTCGAGGAACACATTTTTGAGAATTGACAAAAGTATGCGAGTAAGTAAATAAATGTCGCGGAAAATTGAATAAAGAAACAATTAGTCGAGGAACACATTTTTTTGAGTTGACAAAAGTATGCGAGCAGTAAATAAATATCGCGGAAAATTGAATAAAGAAACAATTATTCGAGGAACAAATTTTTTAGAGTTGACAAAAGTATGCGAGCAGTAAATAAATATCGCGGAAAATTGAATAAAGAAACAATTATTCGAGGAACACATTTTTTTAGAATTGACTGAAGTATGCGAGCAGTAAATAAATATCGCGGAAAATTGAATAAAGAAACAATTATTCGAGGAACAAATTTCTTAGAATTGACAAAAGTATGCGAGCAGTAAATAAATATCGTGGAAAATTGAATAAAGAAACAATTATTCGAGGAACAAATTTTTTAGAGTTGACAAAAGTATGCGAGCAGTAAATAAATATCGCGGAAAATTGAATAAAGAAACAATTATTCGAGGAACACATTTTTGAGAATTGACAAAAGTATGCGAGTAAGTAAATAAATGTCGCGGAAAATTGAATAAAGAAACAATTAGTCGAGGAACACATTTTTTTGAGTTGACAAAAGTATGCGAGCAGTAAATAAATATCGCGGAAAATTGAATAAAGAAACAATTATTCGAGGAACAAATTTTTTAGAGTTGACAAAAGTATGCGAGCAGTAAATAAATATCGCGGAAAATTGAATAAAGAAACAATTATTCGAGGAACACATTTTTTTAGAATTGACTGAAGTATGCGAGCAGTAAATAAATATCGCGGAAAATTGAATAAAGAAACAATTATTCGAGGAACAAATTTCTTAGAATTGACAAAAGTATGCGAGCAGTAAATAAATATCGTGGAAAATTGAATAAAGAAACAATTATTCGAGGAACAAATTTTTTAGAGTTGACAAAAGTATGCGAGCAGTAAATAAATATCGCGGAAAATTGAATAAAGAAACAATTAGTCGAGGAACACATTTTTTTGAGTTGACAAAAGTATGCGAGCAGTAAATAGATATCGCGGAAAATTGAATAAAGAAACAATTATTCGAGGAACACATTTTTTAGAATTGACAAAAGTATGCGAGCAGTAAATAAATATCGCGGAGAAATTCACAGACTCTCGGAAAAACAGTGCTCCACGCGTCGTTCCATCATCCCCTAAAGAGAAACAGGGGGGAACACATTAAAGGATATCAATCTTGCCAGGAAATGGCGCCCCCCCCCCCGAGCTCTAACTCGTACCGTCGACGAAGCTTCGAATCTCCCGAGCCCCCGTCCGGAACAGCCACCCCCCGAAATCGTCGACGGAATCTCGCGAAGTGGACCGTTGCGATCGATTCTCGATTCCCCCGGCCCCGATTCACGATTTTCCAGCCGAGCAAAACGGCCAAACGTTCGCCTTGGACCGAGCTTTCGCGTTGTCCCGGACAGACCGAGCCGGATACACAGGATCATCCCCGGCCAGAAAAGTGTCGCGCGCCCCTTCCTAGCTGGAAACGATAAAACCGCCTCTCTGGAACTTTCCTTCGCCGTTGTGTGGCGCGAGGGACGAACGTTTACCACCGCCGGTTGGTCGTAACTTGGAGGGTGGAACGGGGAGAACTGATAATAAAAGGTACATCGCTGTACCTGGTCCGACACGGGGTTCTCTGTACGCCGTGGCCGGAGTCCTGAAGGATCCGCGGGATCGATGAGTTCACGGGGGACTAGGCAATGGGGTGTCTGGATGGTAGAAAAAAATGTGCCACTTGATGAACGATCCCGAGTGTCGTCGGGACAGCGGAGACAGCAGTTGCGAATGAAGGTGGATCTGTGCTCGGTTTCGGGGAAAGAGGGCATAGGGTGTTCTTTTTGCATTAGGGGGATGATTTCGTGGGTGGGCGGTTGAAGCTGAAACAGAGGAATTGCGTTCCACGATGCAGCCTGTTGCACAGCCATCCGAGTCCTGGATACAAAAATGGAACTGTCAGGTTTTTGGAACGGAGAGAGGAAAAGCTATGCTAGCGTGAAAGTTTTCACCATAAATAAAGAGATGAAAAACAGTTATTACGGCCAGCACTGGCCTGACCCGAAGAGGTGTCACGGGTATCGACAGATAATTATTATAATTGATGTGTTTGTTTAACTGCAAGCACAGTGCAAATAGGCGGGATACTTTACTTTGTGTAAATTGTGACTCAACTGGGAACAGGGTTATTATTATTATTATGATCTGCGCTAGTTGCCACTGATCCCGAATGCCAATCTCGATCAGCTGTTCAGAGTCTACGGCAAGCGATTAGACGGTGTTCGTTGCTTCCGCGTCTGGCGATTTCAACGAATCGCAACGTCGACTCTGCCAGCGGTATACAAAGCAATCACGACGAGGACAGGTGGACGGTACGCGCGCGACAAAATTGCTCGTCACACTCGACAGTGGTCGATATTGGGCTCCTGTCGATGGTTCATGCCTGGAGTTATGGGCTGCCATGAAATATCGTTTTACGCGTTTGCCACGGCTGGATCTACGTCGGCGTACGTTTTAATTTCCAACGTAAATTCGCTAGCTTTCTGCAGTGCCCCAATAGGAAACGACTAATCATTGACAGAACTTCGGGCAAACACTTGCTTGGATGAATTTACATTTTAAATATTTGAGGGATAGATGAATAATAATTGAAGAAATAATTGGGAATACTCTGGCAACGTCATTAAAAATATTGACAACAACAATCTCGGCCATGTCTATAGTCCTCCGGCAGAGTTTGACCATAGTCCCAGACTGTCAGGGACGGTGTTCTATTCGACGAAAGTCTGTTGCTCTCCCGAAAGAGGCAAGCGCGGACGGATCAATTGTACACATGGTCAATTAACGAGACAATCCAGAGCCCGGGCTTCAGTTGCTCCTTGCCAGTTGGTCTCGTCGTTTCTCAGCGTGCAGCATAGCCGGGGGACGCGTTATCCCGGATGAATGGTAGCTTTGTAGGTCTCTAGCTCCCGGAGCAGAGCCCTCGTGGTGTAATCGCCTGGTAATTTCCTTAGACTCGGTGTGATCCTCTTCCTGACGGGTCGTCGACGATCCTAGTCTGGTCTTTCATCGATAAATTGTCCTCGTTAACTTGTTGACCTCCGTTAAACCGACCCAACTCTGTCGGCCGACTCTTTTAAAAGGCTCAGCTTTGATCGCTGACTGGAACTATCGGCCACTTCATTAAGGGGATGAAATATCGAACCCGGACCTGGCTTTTCTCTGCACGACTTTAGCCCCAGGATTCCTCTTGGCTGACGATGAATCATTCTTTGTCATACTTGAAACGGGATGGGAATTTTGGGGGGGTTGACATTTAATTCGAGGAATGTGCGTTAGAGTTTGGCGAGGTTTGAAAGTTTCTGTTGATCAGTGGGACGACCTGTATTGGCCACGTGTGCGCATCGGTGGCACGATCCCCGTTCACGGTTGATCAGGTGTTTCTAGGTGACTTATACTTTCGGATAAAGTACAGCCGTCGGGTTCTTGCGAAATTAACCGTGCGGAATCAAGGGCACCCGGTGGGTCCCTTGTTAAAAAGAAAAACGCGAAGATTTTATTGCCTGCGGAAGGGAAATCGGGTTGAAGGAATAATTTGACGTGTCACACAGCACCGGTACCAGCGTAACCGAAAGGATCGCCGTAAATGTTTCGCGAACTCGGCCCAACGTGAACCCTCGTGAGGTTATACTTTCGGCTCGTGAACCTTACGAGGGGTTAGCAATAATAATGAGAGAGAAAATACCACCAACCCCTTTAATTCCCTCTTGAAAATAGTCGCCGTTGTCGTGCACAGTCCCGTACAACCGGATGCCGGGCGAAACAGTAGGCATCCGTCGATCGCGGATCAGCGATGCCTCTTCCGTGGTAGCCGCTGTGCAGCGTCCCGTGAACCGGAAGTTCGCAGCAGCGCCACCGTGTCCACGCTAGCCGGCGCGAAAGGTCAGCGATGCACCGTCGTGGGGTGGTCCGTGTCGAGGAGGGCGACGAGGAGACGGTGTTCTGGTGACGTAACGAGCGGACACGCCGGAACATGAGCGGCCTCCAGGTGCCGGAGCTTCGACTTCCGGCCGGTGACGGCGGCGGAAGCGGCGGAACCGGAGGAACCGGTGGCAACGTCAGGGGTACAGCGCCGTTATTGCTGGTGCCCCAGAGCAGTGTGCCCAGGAGGAGGCATTCATGGATCTGCGGGTGAGTTTTCCTGTGTTCTCGGGGAGGGGTGGGTTAGGGGGTTGGAAAATCGTGGCAAATTTCTGGGGAAAAAGGAAAGGGCGGAGACCGAGGGAAAAAAATGGTGGCTCCTTATTTGTCCTTTTGTTTTTCTCCCTGTCGGTATAAGAAGTAAATTGCTGGAGATTCGAGTACACACCCCTTCAAATTTTTGCATCGCACGCTTGAAGATACATTCTTCGCAAGCACAGCGAGCATAATTGTGTTAAGCAACCGTTGCGCAACATGGCGGACAGGTAGAGGGCCGGGGATGGATCACAGACCTCTGAAACGTTCATCCCTATTCCTGCTGTGTCCCCGGCAGCCGTGAAAATTGATAACGCTTCTTGTCGCTTCCCGGTGCTTCCTTTTTTTCCGCTTTTCTAATCTCCTCGCCATTTCCTGGACAGCGGTGGAGGCAGGAAAATCCGTGATAAGGCGATCGAAGTCACCCTGAGGCACGAGGATCGCGACCTTTGGTCTTCAAAGTGAAATGGAAAATCGAAGAGGTTCGAAAAGATGCAAAGTAATGATACATTTTTACATTTCAATATTTACTTGAACAATACAGAGAACAAAATTAATACATCCGAGTTTCAGATTATTGCCAAATTACAGACATTACTATTATCATTAGTGTCACCGCAAACTTGAAAGACTCAGGTCGCAGTAATCCTCGGCGCGCAAGCTCAAACGAGAGTAAGAAGAAGGCGGTCACGATAATCATCGCCGAATGGGCTGCCATCTGCAAAACGGACACGCGCAAAACGCTTCTTAACATAATATCGCGATCATCGTAACCATAACCTCAAGAACCGATCGTATCAGCTACCCTAATATGGTCCACGACCAGTCGCCCGCATCAACCACAATTCCCACTTCGTCGGCCTCCCTCTAAATCGTCTCCGGTCGTCGTTTCGCCGAGCCATTGGCCTCTAGAAAACGACTGGCGACGCGTGTTTCGTATATCAATAGGCGATCGTTGCACGCGGCGACACGTGCTGCCGCCACGCGGCCGCCATTTTCTCATCCACTTGAGCATTCAGCCGGCGACCCACGGGATGACCGTTGTCCTTTCTCGATTCTCGCACGGATCCACGGTGATCCGGACCAGACGGATCCAGAATTAATATCACCTGCGCCGTGTTTTTCGCCGGCGGGAGGGCCGTCGGTTTTATTGGAATCGTGCCCCTCACCGTGGGACGCTCACGGTCGGAATTGTAAATGAGGTTAGGCGGCCAATTCGCCTGGCCAATATGGCGGCGTTCAAATTCGGCTGGGTGGATCGCCGCGAATGTTCACAGGTTCGACGAGTTCACTTTGCGAGTGTGACGTTGATGAAATATCCTTCTGAATGGCAATGGCGCAATAGAATTCTCGTAAAGGTGGTATTATTCCTCTGGTAATTTTGAGACACCCTGTACAGCCCCCCCTTCTATTCTTATATTATTTATTGCCACAGTAAATAGCATTGTTTAACATTAGCAAATTGATTTGCTATTGTTGGCGTTGTTATTACGATTACTATTGTTATTATTATAAACAATTTGACAGTTTGTCGGGTTTACTTTGCGAACAGTCCACAACTGGAACGCTCGTTCGTCCCCGGCTTCGAAAGATAAATTAATTAAGGATCTTCGCTGGTTAGTCGAGTTTGTTCAGTGCACGTCACTGAACTTCCACCGGGTCGTTGAAGTTTATGACTCCTCAAGCCCGTTCACTTTTTGCTGCCTTCCGTGGAGAAACGAGCGCCTAACAGGCTTCCATTAACTTTCGCACCGCAGGCCGGTTTGTTTCCTGTGTCAACTTCGTTCTTGATATTATAAATGATCCTCGTCATCGTATCGCGACTATTCTTGCTCTTATTCTTGTTTCACTTCTTCTTCCCTTTCTGCCTTCCATTAGCAACGCAGAATTTACGATTAATAAATTAATCATCAATCATTATCACCGGGTATTGATGGATAACGTTTAATGGCACGGTGTCCCGTGAATTGTTTCGATGAATGGCTTCGACGAACCCGTCCACGCTGGTGTCCCGTGTAAACGGTCCTTTATTGGCACAAGCTCGGCGCGCTCCAAGTCGGGCGTTTCGCGTGTATTATTTTTCATATCGTTCCCGGAGGCTGGCAGAGCGGACCGGGTTAAATCCTCATTAGCGTTCTGGAACGAGCCAATTAATCTCGGCTCGTCGAACGACTCGTTCATCGATGATGGCTGAATAGCCCGGGAATCATCGCTGTTCCATCAGAATTCGTCCCCCCCCCCCGGGGGGGGGGGGGCTTTTAATGGACAACGCATTGAAACAAAAGCAGCCGTTAACGAGAAGTTCCGGTTCGACGGGCGACAAAAGGGATTCCCGTCGATTAACGTACTATTACCGTGCTGTCTTGATTTATTTCGAATTATCGATCAGCAGGATATTGCTTGATTAAAGCCGGCCTGGCTGTGACGCCAGGAACCGTAGTCGAAATTCAATCTCACCTTTCTAATACTGCAGTTGCAATTTCGGCAACTTGTTAAACTCATTATAATATCAGTAGCAACAGAAACAGCAACAGCAACAGTAGCAGCAACAGTAGCAGCAACAGTTGCAGCAACAGTATCAGCAACAGTAACAGCAACAGTAGCAGCAACAGCTTTAATAATAATCATAATAGTAATTGCTTGGAGTACTAGAAAGTTTGAAAAGCTTAACGCGAGTTCTTCATTCTTTTCGTTAAGTATTTCAGTGGAAGAGAACTTAATATGAAGAGCGGCGTTGTAGAAGTTCTTTTCCTCGGGTATGCTGGCAAAGTTTCCTCGATAATAGAACTATCGATCTTCGTGTTTCTCTATGTTTCTTTTGCTCTTTCGTTTTGCGCGAAACACAGCTCAGTGAGCATCGCCTAGTTCAACATAGGCCGCTCCGTTTTACAAAGGCGATATTCGCATTAAGTTTATAGTTAGATGAGTACACCGTGAACGAGGATAAAATGAGCACAAGGATATTAATGTCATATTAATCGGGGAAACTGAGATTTTGCGAGCTTGTGAATTCTGACACGATATAATTTCCAGCCCAAAACACTTTGCGAAACGAAAATCTCTGTAGTTGATTGACATAACCATATGGTAATAATTAATTTGGATTAAACGAAAGGAAAGATCGCGCAATGGAACGGCACAATATTTTGCACAAATATGAAACGTGTTCGGTTCAATTGTTCGCATCGAGCAATAAATAATCCCTAGTTTGTCGTTCAGTTGTTTCGTATAACAATGCAGTGCAACCGTGAGATCGATAAGCTCGATCGGCGTCGCAGCTAAATGCATAAAACACCGCGGCCACAAAGAAGCCATCGTTGCTGAAGCACGCGTGCTGCTTCGTAAAAAAAAAAAAGAGATAAAAAAGGGGAAAAAAATAGCCGCTGCACGAGCAACCCTGGAGGGGCTCCCCTTTGTACGGTCACCGCGTCAAGAAGGAAACGAGCCGCATCACCCGGCCAGGTACGAGGGTTCGCCAGGAGGGATGATGTTGAATTTCCAACCCCCGCGACCGTTTTAATAGATACTCGACGCTCTTTGTCGATCATTGCCGGCCTCTGCGCGTGCCAATTTTCACCCAGCGATTCATAGTTGCATGGGACGAAAATTTATACACACCTTTTCAACCCCCCCCCCCCCCGCGAAATTCGTCGACTCGAATGAATATATTCGTTTCGCCGCGTTCGAAACATTATTATTGCCATCGCTGTTGCTTGTTTCGTTTGTTGCTTATTCCGTTGCAATTATAACTCACGACGGGGGATGATCTCGGCGAATGAAGGGTTGTTTCGTCTTCGCATCGTTACGTTTAGCATTGACCGCGGCCCTTATTGGTTCCTCATTTTTCATTTTATCATCGCGTCAGAGCGTTCTCCGGGTTGCCGTACCTTTTGCGTGCCCCTTTTGCTCCCCTATCGCGCCAGAGGAACGGAATCGTTGGAGCTTCGCCTGTCGCGGGAACGCAATTATAGCTCCTTCAATGTTCCTCGTCACCTGGCATTGTGACGACGCCGTTTTATTGGTCTCCTTTGTCGCGCGATGCATTATTCATATTCCTTGGGGGGGGGACACTTTCGCAGGGGCCGGGTGAATCTTGCGAATTTTCTTTTCCGCCTCTTCCTCGAATTTCCTTCTCCCCCTTTTTGTCCCGTTTGCACGATCCTCGACGATATTGCACGCGATCCTCCTCGGTTTCCGTGGAAACATATCCCGAGACGAAGATCGTGTCCCGCGGATACACGGTTCATTACTTTTTCCTCGAGCCGTCTGTTCAGATGCAGGCGATTACGTCGGCTTGACGGACAGGACTAATTACTGTTATCCTTTACGCAAGACGCTTAACCTTTGCCGCGTTTCATAAGGCGGAACTGGAATTTCCGCTCTGCCCGTTTCAATGCTGTATCACACGGCACACGCGCCGGATATTTAATCCCCCGGCGAATATTATTGTGCAATGGCTCGTATTGTTTTCCGCTCGATTGGAAAAATCATTCGCGGCGAATCCTCGAGGAACGAAAACGAAGAGACGGGCGGAATTCGAACGAACGAAATCGTTCAATTAGACGGCCAAAGCACCCTCGCATATTAGACCCAAGGCTTAGCCAAAGGGTCTCCAGACTTATCGCCGCTCGTCCCAGCCGCCTCGAGGTAAGATCGAGAGAGCGTTCGACTGGCCGGGATGGGAGTCGAGAGGGGTTTAGACAGTCCTCGAACGACGGAGAATAAGGAAGGTACACTTGTCCCCGATTCCGCCTCTTAAACGCAGACAGAGGATCCGTTTCGGCCTGTTCATCTCCTGCATCTACCGCTTCGGCCGGCTCGCGCGGCCACAGCGCCAGATACTCGACGGATCCTCGATGAACGGTCCTTTATTATCCTGCCATTCACTGGGCGACGTGACAGCAACAGCAGCAGCAACCAGCAATAATCAATCAGAAATCAGCAATCAGCAACCAGAAACCAGCAATCAGCAATAAGCAACCAGCAATCAGCAATAAGCAATCAGCAGCAATATAAATCAGACGAATCCTTGGAAGAACATCGGGAAGAACATCGACTATGGTCGAAGCGTTGATTTTCGCAGCAGTTGTTGCTAGAAAATGAAACGTATGTAGGATTTGTGCGCTCCGATGCAGCCGAATGAAAAATCGAAAGGTGCTGAGTGAAACCACGTCCGATAGGAATCTTCAGCTGTGAAAAGCCTTTGGATACGTCGGCTGTCATCGATATCCCTGGAAGCTAAGACCCTGAATGGCGGAAGGAGGTTCGATTTCATCCAGAAGACCCGATGAGATCGCTGCGGGAGCCACGGAATCGAGTGTCTTTAAGCCGCGCCGATGAAATCCGGAGGCTATCGATTTCGGCTCGCTCCCTGGGTATCTCAGCTCTCGGATGCGCGTCCTTCCCTCTCGGTTTAACCCGCCGCATTGTAGGAGCCGCGTCAGAAATCAGACCTGCGGCCGATTGCAGGCCCGTTCCGCTCGAGCACCCAGGTTGCGTTTCGTTCGAGGCTATCGACGAGGGATGAAAACGATGGGCGACTCTGGGACTCGGTTAATTTCGAACGAGTCTCTCTAGAACGCGTGCTCGTGTCGAGCGAGAATTTAAACGGGTAACGAGAAGCGTTGTTGAATTTCGTTGGTCGGAAATTGAAATTGAATTTCCTGTAACGGCGCAGTTTTAATTAAAAATTTAACGGATGTGTCGGTAGCGTGGTGGGTTGCTCGAAGATTTTTACTTCGTCGTGCGTTTCGTGCCTCTGTTAAAACGTTACCGGGCGATCAACATTTTCATTGTAACGTATCTTTCCTTTCTGTTCCAGGTGAGTCGATTTTTAATTACACGTGTCAGAGGAGCGTCACGTGAGTACAGCGCCACTCGTTTCTAAGGTATCACCTATACGAATGTTACAATAAAACTTCCCCCTCCATCGACAAAATCGTCGACAATAATAATAATAGTAATAGCAATAACAATATCGCGACGGGCAAACTACGGTTTCTCGTTTCTCGATGCACCATTCCACGCGTCCATACGATTCGAGTGCTCAGAAATTCCAACACCCCCTGGTCGATTTTGGAATCCAAGGGCGGTTCCGATCGCGGGGGTGGGCGGGGGGGCTCGCCGACGGGGGGAACGTGCCCTCGAAATCCAGTCGGCTCGCGGTTGAAAACGGAATGCAAGGCTACGGGGAGAGGCTCGCCGGTGGTCCTGAGGGATCGATACGAACCGTGGCCCGCCACCGGCTGCACAGGGTTGCACACGTTGCACCAATGGGCTGTCGCCCAGTTACGCCGGTTGCAAGGCCCACGGAATCCTGGGTCGCGCGAATCGAAACGTACGAATCCCCTGGCCCCCGTCGGACGAAACGTTACGTCCGTTACTCCCGGGGACCGCCCAACCCCCTTGCAACACGGCTTGGCTTGGGACGAGAGGAAAGCGGGGATTTTTCTTCGTCCCCGGATCGAGTTTGGAACGGGCCGAGAATCGGATTGGAAGTCTCGGATCATGCCTTGGACCCGGGGCGGATGGTTGCTTGAGCAAGGGCGGTCGAGGGGGTTGCGCGGACGATTTTGAAAATATCGTTCCCTCGCGTTATATTATATTTCGGATATTTTCCTCGCCGTTCATTGTTAACTATTGTAGGAACCGAATAAAAAGGAAGGGCAGGCTTCGGGGAATCGAACCCGAGATCTTCGTATTTCTAGGCACTGACCAGTCCATTTACGCCACGGCCCCTTCTCAATATTCGCTATTGGTTTGTTCCTCTTTACTTCGTTCTTTGATGGAGGCGCCCGATCCCACACTATAAAATTCGTTTGCACAATACAATGGTGTAAAATAATTGGGATCGTTCAATTGTTCAATTATTTTCATCGTTTCTTGGAACATTGCAAGCCCAGACGATGGCCTCGCAAATATCATCGGGGAAGCAACATTTTTCACTCCGGTCTCTGTATCTTTGCGTTAAAAAAAAATCGGTCAGGTTTTGAGATTCTAAATCGATTTTTAAGTAGACGGTTTCGACGACTCGCGAGAAAGCTTGCGATAATTGTCGGGGCAAATCGTTTTACCCGAGTGGATCCGTAATCAGTCTCGTTTGTCCTGCGACGGAAGCGCGATCTCGCGGCGGCTCTGGCGTGCAATTTGTCAGGAATCGAGGGGATTACCGGACTCCGGGCGGAGTTGGTCGTACAACCGGGGCAATTTTGGAATTGAATGGCTCGCGGCGCGTCTCGAACATCGGGCACAATCGGGACTCTGCTCGCCGGGAAATTCGATTTCCCTCGTTCGCGAGTTCTCGAGGCGACGCGACGTCGAGCTACGATTTCCAACGTTGCCTCGTCGAAATTTCAAACGAAAGAAAAAAAAATGGCCAATATTACCATTATTCATCGCCGAAAAAATTCCGTTTGCACGGAAAACGATTACTCGTCGCGAACAAATTACCGTTCTAAGCGACACGCGTCGATCGTTCGGACGCGATCCGTTAGAAATTCAATTTCGCACCGTCGCCGTTCCGTCGGCGTTCCCCGTCGTCGAGCGATTGTCCATTGCGTGGAACGGGTCCGATCGTTTCTAGCGATATCAATTTTGTTGTTGTTAAACAACGAGCGCAATCGGCGAACGTTCGAGCGATTTAATCATTAAATGACGTCGAAACGTGGATAATAGAAAATTTATGACCGTCGGTATTTCTCTTTCAGTTACTGTACCCCTTTTTTTTTCACACTGACCATCATAATCAGCGTGTAATTATTGTGTCTCAACTTGGCCAGTCGGATGATGTCGATTTTGTTTTTCTCGTTTTTTTTTTTTTGTTGTTGTTTCTTTTTCAACGAGAAGATGTTTGCTTTCGTTGCAGAAGCAGTTCTGCATTGTAATGGATCTCGTGATGTATAATTTATGTATCTCTACGAGGCGGAGTGTATTCCCCTTGTAATTAGGTCTCCTTGAAACCATTAGCGCACCTTTATTCCACGGCGGTTTTATTCTATCCGGTTGTTAACGAAGGTCTTCGTATTTCTTTTCCGTTCGATCGTATTCAGTGGAATTGATTTGCCCGAAATACGGAGTGCTTTTTCGCTTCCGATTGAAAATGATTAACAAACGCTTGCCACATTTGCCATTGGATCGCTGATTAGTTTATCTTCGAGACACACTCTCGATCAAACTCGCGATTAGTTCAATCGCCATTCGTACACGAGGGGATTGTACGGCGTGGCCAGACGAAATTAAAGGTTACTGGAATTTCCTCACGTACACCTAGGGACATTTGATTTCCGTCTGACCTGGTGTTTCCTCGTCTAGAACACATTCCTTTCGCAATCCGGAACAGAGGGGTACAATTTGTCACACGACGAGCAAAATCTCGTCCCGAGATATTAGCCAATTTTATATAATTAACCCTGCATACTTAATCGCAACACGGTAATTAAATAATTGCATTAACCCTAAATCTGGCGACGAAATAATAATAAATAAAAAGCCAGCGCTTCGGAACAAAGTTGCACGCGAGGAAAATAACAAAGGCGACGAAAGATCGATTCAAATGAGTATAACAATAATTGACGACCAAATCCGGATGGCAAACGAAATTGGATCCCCGTTACTCGTTCGCTCGTACCACGTGTTGCCGCTGCGTCGCGGTTGCAGTCCCCGCGAAACGATTCCGAATTCTTTTGTCCGGCCGGCGTAAACTCCGACTCTTCCTTCTGTCGCGTCGTTTGTCTCCTGGCTATTTTTAACGCTTTCCTCAAGCAACCCGCAACCTCTCCTTTGTCGCGCGAGCGTCATTGTCGCGACGATCATTGTGCCTCGAAGCGTTTGCGTCAGCTGCGCCGCCGAGAACATGGGGGGGGGGGGCTCCCGGCGACACGCTTTTCACCTTATCGTTTTCATTATTCTCCGTGGTTCGTTACCGCGTCTCAATTACGACAGTCGCGTCCGGTCACGGTTCTCGGGTTTCCCCGTCGCTGTCCCGTCGCATTTCCCTGGACACCTGGCCGAATTAGACGACGATGCTCGTGGAAAACGGGAGAGCAACGTTCGCAACCGGTCCACCGCGAATCTCGACAATTCGAACGTTCTGAACGATGTTGCTGGTTTCTGAAACAAAATGCTTCCTGCAGCATCGGTGTTTCACTGTTCACTGCTTGTTCGGCCGAAAATATATTTAGCAGTCAGCAATCAGCAACAAGCAATCAGCAACAATCAATCAGCAACCAGCAAGCAGCAACAATCGATCAGCAACAATCAATCAGCAATCAGCAACAAGCAAGCAGCCTAGCACACCTGGCCGAATTAGACGATGCTCGTGGAAAACGGGAGAGCAACGTTCGCAACCGGCCCACCGCGAATCTCGACAATTCGAACGTTCTCAACGATGTTGCCGATTCCTGGAACAAAATGCTTCCTGCAGCATCGGTGTTTCACTGTTCACTGCTTGTTCGGCCGAATATTTTGCCCCGGCGCGCACTCGGGTTGTTGAAGGAAAAACAGAAGTATGGGAATGTATGTTGGTTTAGATTTGCGTGGACGCAATATTTTTTTGGTCACGGCGTATTTATGGTACACTCGGGTAGGACGTTTTTGTGAACGAAGCACTGGTAGCATCGTTACGCGTTTGAAGGCCAGTTTTTGCCGAGATGGTAACCGCGGTCGTGATATAATTGAGAGATAAAGGGGGATCGGTTTGTATAAGCCGTTAAGGGGATTGGGACCGGCCCCGGTCAGACACGTGTTACAGTCAATACCGTGGGCGTTGTTTTTCTTCGATCCGCGGGTTGATTGCTTCGGACATTGTTCCAAACCGGAGCGCTCTCGATTCAACAAACGCCCGGCAAATATTTGCCAACGCGAGATAAACCAATCGTTTACGCTGTTTTATTTGTCGGGAAAACGAAATATACGCGTGCATCAATCTTCGTGAAATATAAATTCAGGGATAATCCCGAGAAACGCGCTGCGAGGAGGAACACGTAATTGTTTCTTCTTCGAGGAAATTCCGTGGATAATGGCGACGGCTAATTATTGGAAAACGTAGATGGGTCTAATTTGCTATCACTCTTTGCTATCCTGATTGAAAATCGGATAATCTCGGTTGCGGGTGAAATTTGTCGGATTGAATTTGACTCTCTCTCAAGCGGTCGGAATAGTCTAATAGGGAGGATCGATTCCACCATCCGTCGACTGCGTCGAATGTAATTTTCCGAAAATTTACTCCGCCACTGCGAACGATGGTTCCGTGGAAATTTCCTTGACGGGGGCGTCGCTTAAAGAGAAAGACGCGTAGCATCAAGAATTAATAACAATCTCACCGTTATGGAAATTAATTCCGCGAGACGGTCTCTCGCCCCCTTTCATGGAAACTCGCTTGTGCACCCCGACGTCAAATTAATTTCGAAATTCCCCAACATCTGCCTCGTCCGCAATCGTCCCCGATGACAGCTTCCGTTGCAAAGAGGCGCAGTTCTGTTTTTAATTACGCGACGTACAATCATCAAACTTCACCGCTCGAATTGCCCGAGATTTGTTCAAAATTATAAGCTTCGATACTTGGTATTAATAAATTCGCTAATTAAATTTTTTCCACCCCTGTACGTTCGACCCTTGGCCATTGTTTTCTCGAAGAACGAAAACAAACAACAGAACGGTCGGCTCGTTGCGTCGGACGACAACGGTCGACCGAGAAACAAAATGCAATTTGAGTCGGCGAAAATTTGATTGTGGAGCGGCGCTCGGTGGCGCTTTGACGACCGTTGATATCGACCGCCCCCGAAACGTGTCCTGGTCCCCCAACCCTCTTCCACCCCATCAGTCGAATAACTACACTCCGGTGGTCGAGCATCCCCGATATTGGTACCTCGGCCCGAAACCTATGTTCTCGTCCCCTCGATAATTCATCGGGTTAGGAACATCTTGATCTCCGGATTCATCATTCAGGGGCTGTCCACCCCAACCCTAAAACCAAAACAAGTATCTAAAACGTTCTTAAATAAAATGTAACAATCATTCCGACTAGGATTGTGCAAGTAAATGCATAATAGCACGTCGAATTATGTTAAATATAGCTAAGTGTGCTGGTGATAATAGCAACGGTGCCAACCACACATTTTTATTTACCGCAAACTTCGCGAATTCGAATGGTCTGTTCATCGATTATAATTTTAATACAAAGATCACGATGATTGGTTCAACAAATGGTCGCATCAATTTGGCTGTTCAATGACCCACAGATTTCGCAATAAAAAGGGAATTGTCAGGATGGTTATCGGTATCATATCGTACCTTGGCAATGATTCAAATATTATCGAAGCCAGTCCCGAGTCGAATATCGATGTCCATTCCGAGCGAACCGAACGGAACACCGAGGGTTCGTTGGTATCACAGCCAAGGGGTTGCCCCTTCCGCCCCATCTCGCAATGACGAACCGCGTTTCCCGAATTTCGTGGCCGGAATGGCGTTAAAGGGGGAGCATACAGCCCTTATCAGCGATGCATTCGCGTGCAAGAAATTTCCACGAATGGGCCGACACGAAGAACCAGCAGCCATTATCCAAAACCCTACCTTCTAATGAAAAGCTTTGCTCTCTCTCTCTCAGAGAGAGAGAGAGGACCAAGCAGTTGTTGTCGGTGTCTGACAATCTCCACAAGACCAAGGCACCCTGGAGCTAGCTAGACATAGTCCCTGGCTGACGTATGGTAGTCCCGAATGGGCAAACACCAGCTTCCCAACCCGGAGTATCCTCCGGACCACGAGCATCAGCACACGATATCCGAGTGGCAACCTCTCGAAGCGCTTCCAGGCATCGAGGCTCGCATGGTCCGGCCATTCCCAGGCTCTCGAGATCCTTCTCCCCCGGGATGCTCCGCGGCCTGGAAGTCTGAGGAGACACCAGAGATCCGCGCAGAGATCACCGATCGCTGCCGAACGTTGCGCCGGTACAGCGCCGTCGCCGGTGGCGCCACCTAGCGGCGGTTCTTCGCCTCCCCGAGGCGTATCCACGCGCGATTAACCGCGAACGCTCGAGCACCGCCGCGCGAGACTCGCGCAGCAATTAACGCGAGGATTGCACGCTTGCCGATGTTTGCTCGCCGCGTTAGCGCGCGCTCCGCTCCGTCGTGGAAACGAGTCCAGGCGAGTGACCCCAAAGTCTTCCTCGCGTTTCCTTCGGCGCCGCACGACCGGCCCGTCGTTTGCATTTTTAACGCCGGCTAGAAGCCGTGAAACGCTTCTAGACTCTCCTCTTCGCGGCCGCTTGTCTTCCGGGCGGTCACGGGCGCGGAAAATCCGCTCCGGAAACGCTCGCGAGACTGTGCCCGGGCAAGATCGTGACACGTCGTCGTCGAGGTGGGTAACGACGAGACCCGACGGATCGTTGCCGTTTGCCCGGAGGATTGGTCTCGAATTTCGCACTCTTTCTTATCTATCACGGTGATTCGTTTCAATTCGATTTATTTTCGTACTGGCGTAATTGGATTACTGTTCAAAGTACGTACAAGTCGCTCGCGTTAAAGTATGTATGAGTCGCGGCGAAAATAGGCCACGTATTTGTCAATACGTTGCAATTCGAGCGGCAGTTATCGGCGTCGCAGTAGAATGTGACGGTGCCTCGTCAGACGGTTCGTTTCGAATCTACAGATGGCGCCACTTGATCGTCCCAACGATTACCGACTTGTAGCGTGCACAACGATGAACAAAGCTTTCCAAATCGAACGCAACCCTTTGCATATCCGTGAATAATTTCAGATCTCGAAATGCATTTGATCGTTAATGAATTTCGCTTCAACCCTGTATAGCCTGTTAAATATAAGGTTACTTTATATTTATATCAACGTATGCCACGGTGTTCGAATACCGCCGCGACGAAATATTTTATTTCGAGGAACCACCCGGAAGATTGACGATTCCAATTTAATTTCCGATTCCCCCTCCCCCCGCCCCCTCCAGGTCCAATCAGCGTTCGCAAATTTTTCCAATACTAGGGTACCGCGGGGGAAAGTTGTCGCATAAATTGAAATATCTTCCAACGGATTTAGCAACTTTCGGCACGGCCGAGTAATAGCCGAGTTCGCGTTTACTTTTCACGGCGAGTTTCGCATAATTTTTCGTCGGGCTCGCGGAGGAGCGAGGCTTAATTATATCCGGGCCACCCTTGTTATTTCGAAAAGGGGGTCATTCTTACGCCGCCGCACGTTCATCCGTCTCGCCGTAACCAATGGTGTGACATTACAAAATATCTGTCGCTGTGTTCCGTGACAAGGCTGCGTCCCACATTCCTGTCTCCCGTTTATTTTCTTTTCCTTCGTTTCGACCCGAATTCAGAATTGTTCTATACGCAGAACGTAATTATAGAATATTCCACGGGATTTTACCTTTCTCGCGTCCTCGTTTCGTCCCTTTTGTTTTCGAGTTCGACCGGACAATAATTTATAGCTATCTTTTCGCCGACTGTCGGTGTATATTATTCTTTTCGTCTGTAAATATTGTTGTTTTTCGATTTTTTTTCTCTCGGCAAGCCGCGGTAATTTTACGACCACGGCGAAGAGCAGTTCAGCTGTTGAATCATTGAGATATAATTGTTGCAACATCGACGAAACTCTCGGTACAAATCGAGTTTCGTTTCGTTCATCGTCGGGAGACCCGTAACAATGTTCTGGCGAATTGCATACAGTAAGGGGCCCACTCGCGGCGACGTAACCACGTGACGAGCATCGCGTCCAAGCGAAGCGTTATGTTTAGAATCGCCTTGATCGCCGTCGTCGATTATTTATCGTGAACAAGATATTCCGCGGCGCGACTTACAAATCGTTCGGTGGGGTACGGCTTCAATTATAATGGCCCGTATTTTGGGAACCGTGGTGGCCAACCATCGCGACACCCCGATCCTCCATATCCGACGAAGGCTTGTCAATCACGCGCGGTCCACGTGATGCTGTGAATCATATTTCAGCTTATGATTCGGCTATAGGACACCGGCCAACTCGGGGACCGCAGGTCTTCGGAAGATTATTTTCGCCAAAGAGTGGCGAAGAGAAATTCATTTCAATATTGATATTATTATACCGGAGAATTCGCTCTCGATCATTCGCGAAGTTGTTTCATGTTTTTCTTCTTGTTATTATTGAATCTCGCGGTAATCGTTATCTGCTAATTTTCATCGATGTTCCAGTAGACGATTGTTATTATTACTTTTTCTTTCTTGGACATTTCTACTCCCTATCGTCGTACATTTTCTTTTCTTTTCTTTAATTAAACGTTATCCGGCTCCTGGTGTGTCCGACGAATTATTATTCGGAGCAGCTGCGAAATTATTAAACCGGTTCAGCGTTTAATAATTGCGACTTGGCCGGTGTGTAGCGACTAGAATGTTCGAAGAAGCGAGATTCCTCGGCTCTTCTAAAATTACCCTCGTCTCCTACGCCCTCATCAATCCGACACTCCGCGGATTGTAAATTGTACAATCCGACGTGACGTTTCGACGGCCCCGCGTCCCTTGGCGGGGGGCGGCGGCTTGACGGAGGTGTTTATTTTCGTGACAAAATCTACGGCGAATAAGTTTTTGGACAAATCTTCCAAGATATTCAGCGATCGCTCGGAATCGTTCGCCGAGAAATCGCCCGTCCTTGGCAACCGTCTCGGCCGAGGATTAATCGCCGTCCTCCATGGTGTTGGCGAGTATTTCGCGAACGTTTCGTTGTTCTCTGCGCGCAACACGTGTCCATCGTGACGAAACTCGACGTTATAGTGCGTCCAGAGCTAAGTGAAGAAAGTGGTGTGGGGATTTCTCACCCCCACTAAACGAACTACAAAGCTCGACCGCTCGTCGAACCGAGCAGGGCAGTGCCATGCCAATTTGAAATGGGTGCACATATACAGTATACGATATACTGTTGAACAATGCGTTAAATGGTTCGAGACAGCGTCAGTAGAACGGACCCCGATTTCTCGAAGTTCGCGGCTCGCTTTTGTCGGTGTCGCTAGGTTGTAAAGGAAAAAACAAGGATAGAAGGATAGCCGAGGCAGCCGAGAAATTTAAATGCCACCGTGTCGGTGTGATTCCGCAAATGCGAAACGATGCTGTAATAAAAAGGACGGCTTAACTTTTTTATTTTTAGTTTTTTCGACTTCCAATGTTTTTAAACATGTTATTGAAATTCTTCCGATTAAAATGAGACCGAACATGATATATTTCAGGCCACATTGTATCTTTATCATTATTGTAAGGCATTCATTACATATAATTAAAAAACAAAGTTTATCAACGTTCAATTTATTATGTTTGAAAACCATTAATAAATATTCAGGAATAATACATATATCTGTACAAATGTGTACAGAATATATATAAATTAACAAGATATGATTATATCGGAGAGGCCGAAGATGGTTGTTATACTTTGTAATTAAGTATTTTTGTTTTAATCGTCAGATAATTTAACGTTGGACACCGGTCGACGCGCCCACAACGCGCGCCACGTGATCCATAGATCATGCGAACACGGAGCGAGTCGAAACACTTGTCGCGACGGTCGGCCAAAAGTCTTGCCAAAATAAAACATTTCCGCCGCGTGATTACCGTTCTTCTTGGATCAATCTTCTCCGAGGGTCAACAATTTTTCCGTACGGTCGACGATCGGTGGAACATCGCGACGGTTATATGTATCGCGATGAAATCGTTCGCGCGGGACAATCGCGTTGCCAGGAATTCGTTAAAAATAAATGAAACGCGTGCTGCAACTCGGAATAAGTCGGCCGGCTAGATTCGTCTGTGCGTCCCTCCGTCTTGGTTCGGCTTTGTTGTAAGGGCGGTTTCGTCGGGCCGGTTGGAGAGAATTTCTTGGTCGCGTGGGCGTGAATATTCGAGGGAAATAAAATGTGACTCGGTCGGCGGTGCCAAATGGATCGTGTGAAAAATATGTCGCGACAGCGATTCTCAGTTTTTAGACGAATTCGACCGCGCCGAGTTTCGCTTACCGGTTTGCCCCGTGCGAAATATATCCACGAACGAAACGACTTTCAAGAACCGCAGGCGTATTGGTAATGATATATTTGATAATGATACATCTTCGTTAATTAACGGGCCGGAGAAGCCTTTAGCGTAAATAAAAATAAAGCAGGACATGGTGAAGTAATTATTTACTGTTTGCCACGCTTAGAGTAGAATGCTTAAACGTTATAATGGAGCTACAATTGTGCCGAAAAACGATCGGTCTAGGCAATTATATTTCCCATAAAGTGTCCGGCGAGTGTTCGTGTGAAACAAAGTCTGTGTACCCTCAGTTGAGAGGAAGTGACGTGAAATTGTTGATTAGCTGGGAAGATTAGCAAGGTTCCACTCGCGGTGCAACAATATTTCACTCGTCGACCAATACCAATACAAGAATGAAAAACTTGGCAAACAATTTGCCAGAATTAACCCTTTGCGGTCGTACGTCTACTCTCGGCCACTACAGCAAACAACCATGCTTTTTGCTAAGTTTTCAACACATCTTGAACTGTAATGTAACATTTTTTAAATTAAAAATATGGAATAAAGACGACGTTACAGCGCACAGAAATAGATCATCTCGAGAAAAATTGCTTGGTTGGTAACCATGATTCGGCTCGCTCTGGTCATCGGAATTAAAAAATTCGAAAAGATTCTGAAATTATATGCATGTGGCTATCACAGGTAGCGGATTTGGGCTGAGATATTAAATTCTCTTAAAATGGCAACAATCTGAAATCGATTTCTTGTTTTTTTTTCTATTTTTTTCCCCCATCTGTGGCCTGTAAAAATAAAACGGAACAATATTTTGGCCTAATTCTGGCAGGGACAATAGCGTCGCATCTGCTAAAGATGTGTGTAAAGGATGGTGCTGATCGCTTCAGTAGAATTTGAGCTATCGTGATTATAACATGTTACCGTACATCTGTGTATAAACGTAGTACGACCGCAAAGGTTTAAAAAAATATAAAATTGCCAGAATATAAAAAATTAAGCAATTACATTTTGCAGACTGTCAAAAATATATATATAAACTATTTTACCAACAAAAACAAACAAAAAATGGGCAGATTTACGTACAGTAAACGCCTGGTGGGAGGAACGGTCCGGCCGTCACGGTCAATCCCGCGGAGGATCGGTTACCACGGGTCCTCGAAGTGGCGACTTGTGTACGCGTGAAGAGCGACGCCGTTGAAAATAATCCAACTCGCTCTATAAATACGATACGGCGTTCAGTCTTGTGCCGCGCGTCGCGAGTATCGGATGTTTATACGGAGCGTGTAGAGAATCATCGAGCTGTGATTCCGGGCCGACGAGCAAGGCTGTCACGGCGGCCGGAAGCGCGGTGGCAATTGTCCGGCCTGGTGTTCAATCGACCGGCGAACACCAGCGAACGAAACATCTGTCATCGGATTAAACGAAGACGAAGATCGGCGATGCGCGGTGTTATCGAGTATCTTAGCGACAGCGCGTGTGACTTTGTGGGTCCACGGCGGGGCATTCTCATAGCGACGGTCCCATTTCGTCCCGTTGGGTTTCGCGATCTGATCACCATTTTCATCGTGGCCAGCCGAAGCTGAAGTTCGCTCGGCACCACTCTGCGGGACTATCCGGTGGACGGATTCATTGGCATCGCTGCAAGTGTTAAAGACGCCGGGTTCCAAAGCAGTTCCGGCCGAAACCGTTGCGCCAATGGTGGGCAACTGGGCCCACGGTATAACCATTAATGGTCCATCCAACGCTACCTAATTCGCCCGAACTACCGAGACACCGTTGTCCTACTTTGCTGACCGCTCGACGAGGGACCCCTCTGGATCTGTATCATTCTTGTAGTCTCAGTGTCCGTAGTCCATAGTCCTGGACCGAAAATGTGACTCCCCGCAATCTGTTCCACGCCGCAGCCATAGTGTTCCGAAACTCGATACCGTTGTGCGTCGAGGGTGTCTGTCACGGGATCGCAGAACCGGTCGCAGTGATTCGACCCTTAGCCGTGCACCCTCCGAGTGATCACGCGGAACAGATCGCGGAGAGACCGCGTCGGATTCATCCCTAACCCCGTTCTCGTCGCGACGATGACGATGGCACGTGGATTTCGCCCGTTCGTCGACTGAGGGCGATGCCCGCCGTGGTTACACGGTTCCGAGGGGGTTGTTTTCGGCAAGATTTGTTTGGACAAGCGTGTGGCGATGGAGAGGCTCAGCGTGGCGGAAGCATTGCGCAGGAAAGATAAGAGAAGACGCAGAGGTTGGACCGTGGTGGTGGGCCATGAAGTGCGGTGAGTATAAATCAGGAGTGTTACTCCACTGCCTGAGACCTCCCTTATCAGAAGGGGTGGCTACCCCACCCCCAAGGAGGCACGAGTTTCCCTCGTCTCGCTGGCAGAATTGCATCGCGGCCCGACTGGTAGATCTGTTGCTACCTGTTAGGCGTTCTCGCGTTTCTCCGTTTGAATTCGAGGCGTTAATCCTTCGGAGGTCTTGCGAGTTCCTCGGAAATCCTGAAGCGCTTCTTCCGGGTTTCGTTTGGCCAGTGGAATTAGTGATTGACTGATGCCTCGGTGAAAACGAATAAATTCGATGTTTGATCGAATTTATTTTTCCGCACCCCCCGAACGGTGCATCAGGATTCTTGCTTTATTTATATTAGTGGGAACAGAAGGGGTCTGACGAAACTGTACTTATTTTCCGGGCTATTTTTGGCCAGCCTGTCGACAGCTTGATGTATTAAGTTCGCTGTCCGTTGCGAAATACGGATTCCGTGGGCGTCTCCGGAGTTCTTTTCGAGTACATCAATCGAAACACCGTTCAGGTTTCTCGAAACCACGCATCCTGTGCGTGGGCAAGTGGTCGGGAAGACGCGAGAACGAAATTTTGCGTCGCAAAATCTCAGCTCAATTGTTTAATTACACGTGCCAGTTGAAACGGACATTTTATGAAGCCGTCGTTACCTGCGCTTCGAAGCTAAAATAATCACAGGTGGAAGGGTGGTACGGTACAGTCCTGTGAACGTCGGTAACGCGAGTTTCGATTCGCGTTTGTTGGTAAATCGTCGAGCCAGACAGAGCTGCCATCTGCGGCAGCTACACGAAACACCTTGATCAATACATCACCCGTGGTAAACCACAGGCTTACCAAAATATCACGCGAAATCTCCCTGTCATTAGGAATCACCACAAAAAGAATGCTCCGTTCGTCAAACGATGTAAAAAACGTCGAATCATTTATCCGCATTACAGAATCGGAATTTTTCTCACCAGAATATAAAAGCAGCTTATCATCCGCCTATTTTAAACGTTACTAATCGCTCAGTTATTGAGCAATTTATAAGCCAATACTACTTACACTTACCGGTGAGGCGCGAATAACAGTTGGCGCAAGTAGAGTGAGTCGATCGGTGGTCAGACGTAGTCCACTGTCCCCATACCCAGCGATCCACTTTAAGCTTATCGTCCAATCACCTTCAAGCCCGTTCGTCGTTGAACGTTATCGCGTCCGTACACCCGCACCTCGCCCAACGAAGTACCCACGATTCGTTTTCTTCGATTTCCCGGTCCCGTAAACTCGACGTTACTTATCTCGCGGAAATTTTAATTGGACCCGATTAATCTCGCTCCGGCGGAGTCGCGCGATCGCGAAGCGTAACTCCGTCCACGTGTACCACGGTGGATATGACAATACCGGAAGGGGGGGGGAGTGGGGGTTGCGCGCGGCAACGGGAAACAAGCGACCGTGTTTTCCAGGGACGAACAAAATGGCGAGCGTGCCCCGTTCCTCTCGACCCTCCCGTTTCGCCCGCGGCGAATATCGGTTTTCCCGTCGTACGACCGTTGCGAATTTCGCTAAACCGGCCGATATTTATACCGCGGGCATCGGCCGTCGATCCAAATACACCGGGTGCTCCGAAGATTTACGATTACGGTTTACACGGGGGCCGTGATTCTGCGGCTGCGTGCTCCTCGGGGAAAATGGAGCCTTCCTGGATTTGTCACTCGGCTCGTTGACAATGAACGTAACAATTGGGGAAACGAGCGTCCGATTGTTGTTGCAATATTCACTGAAAGAATTCCTGATTCGCTCGACCGTAGAAAGAGACCAGGGGGGAAAGGAGTGAAAAATGTATCCGAACCGCCGCGAAATTCGCTGCTTCGCGGAATCGAATTTCCGCGAGGCACACGTCGCCCCGGAAAGTATGTAAACGAACGGCCGCAAGAGAAATCGATGTGAAACAGATACAAGGGTAAACAGAGAAACGGGGGAGCATTAAGCGATAGCCATTTTTCGCTACTGAATACTTAAAACGTCCACGCGCTAACGCGCAAGTAGTATATGCCTGACCCGTGTCAGACGCGCCGTTGGTTCTTCGTTCGGTCGTCGTTTCGATGAACGTCGAATCGACGCTTGTAACGATGTTCTTACTCTGACGGATCTCGTCGATATTTATGGCCGACGGGTGGTCGTTAACGTTTCTTCAAAATTTACAACACGGCGGGACGAGTTTCCGTTCGAGAGCGAATCCCTTTCGTCGCTTTGCTCGCCGTCCTGATTAGATATCGGCTGGTTAATTGATTTATCGATCAGCGTGCACCGGTCGAGGAAAGTTTGATCCGCGTTGAGAGTGGGTCCGGTTAATCCGGTTTGTCGCCTCAAAGGGTCGGAATTAAACGCAACACAGGGATCGAACGTTTTCTCCTGGTGCCTTTTCAATTATCGTCGAATGACAGTTTTCAAACCAAGCAGCAACGCGTTTATTATTATCATCATCATCTTTTCAATGGATTTTCCCACGAATTATGCTTTCAACGTTTTAGGATTAGTTGTTTTAATCCGGCTGTTTTTTGTTTTGCTTTTTTTCTTTTTTTTCTTCGTTAAACCCCGCGTCGGGGTTAGTTTCTCGTTTATTTTTCGATGCTTCCAGCATTTCACGTTTCAGTCAGGTGGTTCGGTTTTACGGTATTATTTATTTTCCGCGCTGTTTACAGTTCCGTTCGTTTTATTTCTCCTTTCAGCCTTTCCGGGGTGCGCTTCTTTTTTTTTTTTATCTTAGTTTATTTATTTGCTCGCACGTATTCGCCGTTGAACTTCCATTATCATCCCCCCCCCCCCCTTTTCCTTGCTTCCTCGAGACAAACACATTCGGAAATGAAACGAGAGGTCGGGTCAATTATTCTCCAGGCTTTCGTCTTCCCTCATTTTCCATTTGCCCGTCGCCACCGCGATTCTAGGAATTTGTGTTAGAAAATTTCGCGATAGTCGATTTGAAATGGGTCGAACGACATTATCGGAGCGCGATACAATTTTAACAGCGAGTCCCGTAATTTCGTTTCCGTCCGGTGCGCCAAAGGGAAACTTCGTCCCGGCGAATAATCACCGTATCAATTAACGATTTCGAAAAGAACACCCGATATCCCGCGCCCATGAATGTTTCATCGAAACGCTCCACCACTGAATATTTACCGATCCGCGGGCCGAAGGAAAGTTTAACCGCGTCCGTTGCCACGGAACGTCCACTTTGAATAAAATCGGAATCGCCGAATTGTAAAACGCACGGCGGTATTAATTGAATTTTGAATCGTGCGAATGTGTGCAGCCTGAAAAAAATAATTAGACGGTCGGCATTAATTTGCGACAAACCCCGGAAGGAGGGAAATACGAAACGAATGACCACGAGTTAGACGAAAAAATCCCAGTGAGTTTCAATGAAAATCGCGGACAGAATAACGAAGCAAGAACGATCAAGATTGATCTGTCAGTTGAATCGCAATCCGTTTGTACCTGTGCCTGACCATTTCTGATCGAATGTTGAAACTGTTGGAAACGGGTTTTATTAAGCAACTCTCCTCGTTTCTGATTTATATAATATATTTTATTGTCCACGCACTGGGAGTTGACTTCCTTACTATATATCCACGGTTTGAAGGAACTAACCGCATCCAAATTAACGGATAAACATATTAACATGATACATAAACATATTAAACATATTAACATATAAAACAACCGTTCGAACCTTATAAACAGGACGAAAGGAACGGTACAAGGCATCCCCCTTTCACGCGAGAATGAAACGTTAATTTTTGGTATTGATTTCTATTGAAAAATCTAACAGAAACTTCGACGTTACGTGCTATACGTTAAAGGGGGGGGGGGCGGCGGCAAAGGGGGTGTCATCAGACAAATTAATCCGCGTTCCGCGATGTTAAGAACAGTGGAAATTCTCAGCCAGCGTGCCCGACCGAGTGTACACGGAAACTCGTGTGTCAAGGATCTCTATAAATAATGCCGCGCTCGTCCAAAACCGAGAACGTTTCGGCCCGACGTTCATTCGAGACGACATCCGTCGGCGATAAGCCGCGCTATATTCGAAAGGGGGAGAAATGTTTCGCGTCGCAGCGATTATTTCTGTCGCGCGTATTGTTCGCCGTTGTTCTCCCTCCTTGTCCCCTCTTTTATCGTCACCCCGTATACCCGCGATAATCTTCCATCATTTCCATTGCCCATCGTGATTCACTCGTTCGATTGTTGAATCGCGACGTCGTGGGTGCAGCGGTGCCGAGACGAAACAAAAAAACGATATTCCAGCGATAAAGTTAAGTCGACGAAATACGTGGCTCAATAGAAACGTCGACGACGGCGTTCTTTTACCGTCCCGAACTTGGACGAATGAGTGACTATGCCCGACCCGGCGGTGCGCTCGACCGTTGCCGGAAATAGACGTTGAGTCAGAGGCGACGAAGCTCCGACAGCGAGCGGAATTAACTCATTGTCGGGCGAAGCTTACTTAGGCGGCTACTTCGGTGTCTCGAAGTCGACGACAAAGGGAGGGCTCGTCGAGCCGCCGTGCACGGCTAAAATCACCGGGCAAAAACGAGTTTCATCGCCCGGGACTGTGAAACGCAGGATTCCACGAAGG
Source organism: Nomada lathburiana (assembly GCA_963667235.1). Classification (NCBI taxonomy): domain Eukaryota; kingdom Metazoa; phylum Arthropoda; class Insecta; order Hymenoptera; family Apidae; genus Nomada; species Nomada lathburiana. The sequence goes on along the minus strand of OY763899.1, from coordinate 19,107,257 downwards.
CAGGGCGGCCCTCTTTGATTCGCCGCCATTCAATACCTTTATGATTGGGGACAGTTCCGAATAAGGCAGTACAGTAGTCCCTCGAACAACGCGGGGGTTCGGGACAGCGACCGACCGCGTAGAGTGAAATCCGCGTAGTTTCGGAGCACCCCCCACCACCCCCGATTGTACCCCCCACTACCCCGATTGTACCCCCCCACTATCCCCATTGTACCCCCCACTACCTCGATTGTACTCCCCACTATCCCCATTGTACCCCCCACTACCTCGATTGTACCCCCCACTATCCCCATTGTACCCCCCACTACCCCGATTGTACCCCCACCTTCCCCGATCTTACCCCCTCCACCATCACAAACAAAAACCGCGCGTATAACCGAAACCGCGTTGTTCGAGGGATTACTGTATTTTCCTGGTTTGTTCGTGCAATGGGTCGATAACTCAATTTTAGTTTGCTTCTCTTTCTTTTCTTTTAAAGAAATCAATTATCGCCAAGTTCCACGCAACCAGATTTCATTCTCGCTTCAATTTTCTCGCCCCTTCGTTACGTCCGCCGGTTCGGAAACTCGCGAATAAGATTGTTCGATCGTTAAGGGATGACGGGGGTCGCGTTACGTTCGTTGCATACGTGAACAGCGAACCCCTATCCAAAACGCGATCCCGGCTGAGAGCTCGCCACGGTCCGAGCAATCTCGCGGACGGTTTACCCCCGTAACAGCGTCCTCGCGGGAAATGGCGATTTTCCAACGGGAAAATTTCCGTCTTATCCAGAGGCGTCCCCCGGGGCGGGAGGAGGAGGAGGAGGGGGGGGGATGCGAAGAACGGCGAGGATTCTCCGCGCCTCTGAAGATCGCTGTCCTCGATTTTTTAATTAAATCCTTGCGCGCAGCGTTTCCTGGATAGTTTTCCCCCCTTCGGGGTGAATTTTCCGTCCCCCGTCGGATCGGGCAATTACGCCGGGCCAATCGTCGAATCGTTTCGAACGTCAAACGAGAATGATTCATTGTAATAACTGCGACAACGATTATTATTATTATTATTATTAGTAGCAGCAGTGTTGTCTGATACCACATTAGATCTAGTAGTAATTTCCTCGATTCATTGCAATCCACGGAAAGACGGGGAAAATTATTAACGAAGCCGAGAGCGAATTTTTGTAAAACTTGTAGTCAATCAAATCAATCAAACGGCGACCGAATAATTTATTCTCTCGCGACAGAATTTTCTGCTGTCACTTATTTATGGCACAGAGGGGTGGTTTTTTCTTCTATTTCTCCTCTCCTCCCTCCGCGAAAGAATCGCGATTCCGTGAAACTGAAAGAGGTACACCTGGCATCGCGTGAAACGAGACCAAGCAGGATTTCCGCAACGGGAGAAATATCCCGTGGAAAAAAAAAAAAGGAAGTGGAAAATCGATCGTCCTCCCCTTTCCACGATCACTGGAAGCGATTATTTACTTGCTGACGCCGAAAGCAGCTTAATATCCCACTCGAAATATCGACATCGATAGCCCTTTACGCGTGTAACGTTCTGGTTTTTTTTTCTGTCCCTCTATCTATCTCTCTCTCTCTCTCTTTGTGTCAGACAGCAATATTAAACATTACACGGCGGACCAATAAATCTGCAATACGAAATTTTGCATTCCGCGACGATATTGGTCGCGATGTATCATTCGGGGATCGTTGTTTGTTCAATTTTTTTACGACGCGTATTTTCCCATTAGAAATGTAGAATTTTTATTTGCCACCGTGACTAAATGGAATACTGTTCCGTTCGTAAATAATTGTGCGCGAATGAACCATTGGTGAATAGAAACGAACTTGCGAATAGCGGAACAAGCGGAGCGAATAAAGTTGAACGAATTGAATGAATATCCAAGCACTCGGCAAAGTTCCGAGGTAAGTTGTCAACCGTCGTCTCCATAGCCGGCGATAGTTTCAACGATTTTGCAAATAAAGTTTCCCCCGAGTTTTCTTGACGCCTTTGACCGCGAGCCTCCACCGTGACGCTTCGGCCCCTCTTCGAATTCGATAACCGTGAAGAATGTTTCCTCGCCCGTCGACACTTCCTTACGAATCTGCTGGACGATAATACCCGGCTGCACTTGAATTTATAAGCCCCCTTCCGCGATACCTTTGTCGAGCGAGCGCCGAGCAGAGGAATTTTCATTTCATTTCCCGCCCCCCGAACTATGTTTCCCTGCTTGGCGCAACGTGCCTCGCGTCGAACAATATTTTCCTTCCACCGTCGTCGCCGCCGCTGCGAAATCTCTGCAAACGTTTGCACGAGAATTCTTTTGCGCGTCGTCGAATGTTTTGTTCGGTTTTGTTTCACCCCCCTCCGAGCAGCGTGGTCGTCGATCCTTGATTCAATTTGATTCGATCGCGGCTCGATGGAAACGAGAGGAATGAAGACGAAGGGAAATTAATATTTTGTAACGCGAACGGAACGGGTGGAACGTGGGAGTGGTCGGTGCTTTAAAATTGAAAGAGTTGCACGATGCAACCTTTCTGTGGAAAAGACAAAGGGGGTGGTATTCTGATAGAAATTACCTTCCGCCGCCTTGTACAGGATTTCGCGTTGCTCTTGCTAATTGCCCTCGTCCAGTTCTTTTAGAGAATTAACGAGAACGCGATTCGCTTCGACGATGCTGTAGAACAGCTGGGAATCGGTAGGAACGGGCGAAAGCGGTGAAAGATTCTAAAAGATAAATAAAAATCCACGACGGCCGAATTGAATTGGCCTGAAACTGACGGCCGGGTTGAACTGTGCAATTCAAACAACGAACAATATGAACAGAGAGACAAATGATATAAAATTCGTTATTCGTCGGACACGAGAGGACAATTATGATGAAACGTACCGAGAGGGAGGCAAAAATTCAGCACTGCAGTCCGATTTTATTCTCATTTAATTCACCCCGCCCCGCGGACGTTTGGCACCTATGGATTTTCATCTTCGCTGGTGAGCTGCGTCAGAGCTCGAATCGGCAAAGCTTTGATAAATTCTCCCTCGTTTCAAAGTGCAGCGAACATTTTCATCGAAAGAAAGAAGAGCAGAAATTATCCGAGTACAAAGTCGAGGGAAAGAATCGAAAGCGTCCACGAAATTTACTGTAACTGTACTCGTTCTAACCGAAGGGGAACACCCGGAATTCGACGACCAGCTCATCCCCCCTAAAAACGCACCCACGATTTTCCACTTCATCATAGTTACAGTACGTGACGCTACATAGCAAGGGGGACAAGAGCGGTCTCCTAAATCTCTGCCCCGACTCTGATCAAACACTGTCACGAGAGAACAGTCTATACATAAACCAGAGACGGTGCGAAGCAAAAAAAGGGAGCGCTGTTGCCACGCCAATGGAAGAAAAAAATCCCAAACGCAACCCAAACACTGCCCGAGCAAAAACGTGTCACAGCCTGTACAGACAAACCCTGCGAGTGAAACACCCTGTAAAGCCCGATGCGCCGCAAACAACGAGTCCACGGTGTTGCTGAATTGCGTTATTAAACAAATAAATAACTTTGCCCGCGTCCCACGGCACGTACTCTGACACCGGCCTAACGGCAAAGCAGGTCCCCAAAGGCATCACTGTCGCGGCGCCACGCCGAGCACACACGTACACACAGAGAGAACAGAGAGAGAGTAAGAGAGTGTATGTGTGCAGAGGAGAGAGCATGCTCGTGGCAGTGGTCTGGGTTCGCAGGAGGGCAGCTCGGCGACGTTCCTCAGTGCGAGAGCACGCGCGACCTCGAGCGGATCGGCGCGGCTGATCCTCGATCGTGATCATTGCTCGCGCGCGGCGATGGTCGAACCTCGGTGACCTGGTCAGTGTCCTTGCCTACGGTAGGATACCCAAGTGCGTGCAACGTCTGTTGGACTGTTCGACGCGGCCTGAAGCCGGATTCGAAGGTGAGACGCATCGCTGACACCGGCGGAGGAGGAAGAGTCCTGTGAACTGGGTCAGCGAAGAGAAGATTGGTACAGTTTTGGCCCGCCGGGATGACGGACGATGCGTTCAGGAGGCTGACGTATGAGAAACGTCATTGGCTTCTTGGGTTTATACGGGGTTTGCCGGGCTGGGGAACAGTTTGGGGCTGTCTGGATGGGATTGGCGGTGATCTGAAGAGTTTAACGGCTTGGACCGTGAACGGTGATTCGAGTGCTTATGGTCGTTATTGGTGGGCGAACCAGCTGTGGGGTGTCTTGTCCTTCTTGTGGAGCTTTATTTATGCTCGAGGGAAAATGATTTCCGAAGAGATCTGGAACGCGACAGCACGAGGTGTTGATTGCACGGTATATATATATATATATCTTGGCCTGGCGTTCTTTTGGGCTAATCAGATTTTCTGACTGGCTGAGTGGAAACATGGAGATTACCCGTAGGAATTACGGAACGACGATAACGTTGTTTGCAGCGGAGATTTCATGGAAGTGATAATGGAACAAGTGGTTACGTTGTTCGATGATCATCTTTATTATTAACTTGGAAGAAAACGTGCACTCGCCGTGGCATCTACGGGCCACGACTATTTTTACGACGTGCATACGAGAGCCGTTCGAGTATCGGAAGTAGGAGAGTGAAACGCGTACGACGATACGACCCTGAGGAGATAATCTTTCGCTGCTTGCACCGTTCGTGCGTTGCATCTTTGACGGGTGCCTTCGGTATAAATTTAACGAAGCAGGAGCATCGCGTACGTCCGGCATTCATTCTTTTTTAATTCAAATTTGTCGCTGAGAATTCGTACAAAATCGAAGATCGACAAACTTCAATATAATATAATAGTTGAAACTCTGCGACACAATTCGAGCAGTGGAAATTTTAATGGCAGCGAAGCATTAAAATTCAGCGGGTCCCCGGGAAGCAGAAGCAAGCAGCGGAAGGGTTTGTTTTAAAGTTGGAGGAAGTTCAAAGTGCCAAGTGCCGGGACCCTTCGTCAGAAAACTTCAACCGGATCGAATTTCCAAGCCGGAGAATATTCATCGAACCTAGTTTCATTACTCGCAGTAGAGAATCAGATTGGTCAAGCAATTGGAAATCTGAAATTCAACTCTCAACTGTCATCGGTCAACACTCTTGTCCAGAGAATATTTAAAGTACGAGGAAAGACACAGTTCCACTGATCAATTCGAACGATGCAAGAAACAAAACAGTCTTCCCACGGCGTACAGACCAAAGACTATAAAGTTAGCCATGGGCTAATAGCATCGAGACTAAAGACTATGAAGTTAGCCATGTGCCCGCAGCGCACAGACCAAAGACTATAAAAACTAGTCACTTTTCTGCGAAGCAATAAATCTGACCCAAATGCAGGGCACACTCGCAGGTCTCTCACAGTCGAACTTCGGTCGCCAAACAAATTCCAGCCTCGTCAAAGCGGAGGACGCGTCAGACGGATCTAATCAAGACCAACTGACGCCCCCCACTTCAATTACCAATTTAGTCCCCAGCCCGGTCTGAAGCACCCGATCAAAAGGCACAGTCTCGTCAGTCCGACTGAGCCGGGGGCAGAAAAGAAAATGGGTGATCAGTGTAGGCCAATTAGTATGGCCCATCTGTGTCGCGATCTTCCAACACCCGGGCCATGGTCCATGGGTCTCTTCTTCCCCTCGGTGTATCCCCGAACCGACAATCGCCATCCCTCGTTCCTCTTTTGGAGTACCGGCAGTTATCGTGCGCGTTAGGGGTTAGGGCCGGGTTAAATGGCAGTCTCGAGGGCTGCTCTGATTGCCGTGAAACGTGGCAATTGATCGTGGCGAGGTATGCCGTGTCGCGTGTTCCACGATTATGACGAATCGTCAGTTCTGTGGCAATCGGGGTTTACCCCCCGTTCGTCCCGCACGGCTATCGATTTTCGGCGAACGACGTGTGTCTGCCAAGCGGCGTACTTTCCGGATTCCGTTGATTCGAGGAACTCTGTAGGACTTCAGGATACTTCAGGAAGTTTCGAATCTGCTGAACGGGATGCAGAAAGTGTTTAGGAAGAGATTAGCTGGTATCGCTGAGCTGTGCGGTCTTCGGACAGTCCCGGTCGGTTTAACGTTTGCCCGTTGAGCGGTCTGGTTTTATTGGTCCGTTTAATGGGGATTTTACGGCGTCTGTGATGGCCCGTTGGGGTCCAGGTTGGATCGTAGACGACGGTATACAGTCCAGGAACTGTCACGACGGTTTAATAGCGAGTTGAGAGTCGGTTCGGTGCAGTTTTTCTTTTAGGAGAGGGTGGGTAATTAATTCGAGCAGCTGAGTTGCAGTTTTTCGAGCTGGGTCGCGTCGAACGGTTGGCAGACCCGGGGAATAAATTATTTATTGCGTTGGCAGTCCCGGAGATCATGTCCGCTTTGTCGTTGGCGTCGCTTCTTTTTAATTACCGGCGATCACTGTTGGGCATTTGATTTATTGTCCCGTAATTCGAACGAGTGGTTGATATTTCAGGAATTCTCGTTTCGTTGCCGTTGGCATCGCTTCGAATGATTCACGTCGGCTGGGAGAATAAATCCGACGCGTTAAATCAGTCGCCCGCTGTCCGGCCGAATTGTTGCCCTTCCACGGCAATCGAACCGGGCATCATGAACGTCAGTTACACCGGGTAGAAATACTGGCTGGGGGGTGTAAACTCGTTCGAAGTGGAACGTCGCGTTCTGTCGAATTCGATCTCCGAACGTCGACAGGCTCGAACGACACCGCGATCTGATTTATTGCAATTCATTGTTTCGACTACTCGAGCCAAGTCGACGGCCGTGAAATCTAATCTGCCTCGAAGATACCGCTAAACCGGCGATGGTTATCTCAAAGCTGTGTTCAATTCTCGACGGCGCGAGTGAGTTACTTGAAACGATGGAAACCGAAATTCTTTAGAACGAAGTCGATTAACATCGCGTTTGTTCGCGCCGTGTGTCGTCGGGCTTACATAACCTCAAACAAAAACATTCGCATGACCAGCCTATCTTTAATGTATTATAAACTGTATTCGTTGAAACTACGCAGGAACATCGTGATCCCTGACAGAGAAGAAATCGATGTTGAAATCTTCTTACTGTCAGAAACGAGAGTCCATTCGTCGGAGAATCGGAAGGGATAGACGCAGATGTCGCCGTTGTCATTCCAATGCACAATCTGTCTCTGTTCTATCCCTCCTTTTTCTTCTTTCTCCTTTCGTTCGGTACAACGTCACTGATCCCGTAGACAAAGCAACCTGTTTTCCCAGCTGCGCAAACGAGACACGCGACGAAGACAGACGAGTTTATCGCGCGTTGTTATCTGTTCCGAAGGTTCGTGGCCTTTCTCCCTCGGCGAATCTGCTGTACGTTCGAATTATGGGAGGTTAGGCCGAATGGCTCGTCTTTTATGCACATTGGGAACAAGTTGGCCCTGACATTTGTGGGTACAGCTGCGAGGAATCGTTCGCAGTCGAATGCACCTCGTCGGTGTCGCACTCTTCGAGCAACTGAACGGCCAATTTGATTCGGATATATTTCGGGCGGACTCTCCGAAGAATATTTACGCCAAAAAATTCTTTCGAGACAGTATATCGAACGTTTTGTGTGTTTTCCACTGCCGCGTTGGTTCGCGTCAAATTTCATTCCTCCTCGGACGATATTTACCGCGAGGAACAATAACAAAGAGGAAAGCGGACCGCGAATATAATCCGACCGGTCGGGAACCACGGTTCATAAATGCGGTCTCATTAAACCCCTACACGAGGCAAATAATTAACACCAGCCCCCGAAATAACGATCAGCCCCTAGGAGTATCACAGCGAGCCCCCCCCCCCTGCGCCGCGTCATAAATTCTCCCGCAACCCCTGAACTATTTATTTGACAGCGAGGAACAGCGACAGCGAGGCTCGTCAGTGTGCCTCCCTTAATTATTAAATCGTGTTCCATGCTGACCACCAGCTTTTCCTCGTCCCCTATTCCGGGCGAGGAGAAAACAAAAATAGGAAGACAAACGGTGCAGGCGATAAAGGGTGATTGAGGCTCGCGTGTTGCAGGTTTCCATCTATCTGTCACAGATCTCTGTTAATGGACGTTGATTCGTGTTTTCAGGTTGCATCGATCTAGTGGAACGCGACGATCTTGGTCAGACCGTTCTGTTGGTCTGCGATAGATAAGGGGATGACCGGAAGTGGGGCATTTCGCGATTAACGTTGATTGATTGCCAGGTTTTGTGCGAGCTCTCCGGCGGTCTGTCCCCCTTTTTTTCGTCTCGTCCGGCAAGGGGGATTTTATGGCGAACGATCGCTTCGTTTTTTCCCTTTAACTCTCTTGGTGATTGAATACTTTTTTCTCGCCTTTAATTCGTGCGTCGGGCCAATGGTAAATATTCTTGCCAATTAATGGTCCCCGATTGTCCCAACGGTCGCTGGTATTTATACGTATCGAACGAAATACAGCGATTCCTTTGGCCGAGTTGATGCGTTTGTTCGAAAAGAAATCGCCATGATGGACGGCCGCCATTTTCTGCCGCCGCGAAAGAAAATGGCCGCCGCGCCGTCAATTGAGCCAGGTAATGGCTCGCTCGTGGACAACCATTAGCCTATTAAACGACAAGATAATTGACTTGCCCCGGCGTGGTCGGTGGGCACACGATCCACCGAGTCATGGACCCGAGATCTCTCCGCTTGGTGAATGCACCTTGGACGCACAACGGTGCTCTCTATATATAGATCGTTGTACAAGCCCGACAAGTGAACAGCCATTTGCCAACTGGCGTGCGGGAACACTTTCGGAAAAGTCGAACGACTGCCAAGCGGGCATCGACGCGACAAATAATTGCCCGCCGTCGGCCCCGGGCCGACGGAATAATTTTGCGACCTAACGACAGGCGTCGTGAAACAGATTCATCGTTACCGGGAAAAGTTCGCGCGACGCTGCGTCATTATTTTCGTCTCGTGGCAATTTTTCTCCGACAATGGGTCAGGTTTGGGTTAGGTTTGACTTTATCATTTTTGTCAGGTTTGGGTCAGGTTTGGCTTTATAATTTTTGTCAGGTTTGGGTTAGGTTTGAGTTAGGTTTGGCTTTATAATTTTTGTCAGGTTTGGGTTAGGTTTGGCTTTATAATTTTTGTCAGGTTTGGGTTAGGTTTGACTTTATAATTTTTGTCAGGTTTGGCTTTATAATTTTTGTCAGGTTTGGGTTAGGTTTGAGTTAGGTTTGGCTTTAGAATTTTTGTCAGGTTTGGGTTAGGTTTGACTTTATAATTTTTGTCAGGTTTGGGTCAGGTTTGGCTTTATAATTTTGGTCAGGTTTGGGTTAGGTTTGAGTTAGGTTTGGCTTTATAATTTTTGTCAGGTTTGGGTTAGGTTTGGCTTTATAATTTTTGTCAGGTTTGGGTTAGGTTTGGCTTTATAATTTTTGTCAGGTTTGGCTTTATAATTTTTGTCAGGTTTGGGTTAGGTTTGGCTTTATAATTTTTGCAAAACAGCCTGTGCAACACTGTGAGAATATTTTCAATTGCGCTCTTACATTTTTTCGCTATTTCTAACCCCACTTCGACGGTACTGTTACGATTTCTTTTCTCGTTTCCTGTTATTTTCACTGGAGCGTCGATAATTGTAATTGTATCGCAGTTCCGTTAAGAAGTAGCCACGCTGATAATCGCGCGTCGAAATAATGCCTTCCACTGCGGGGTCTATATTTAAATGGGGAAAGAGGTTGGGAAAAATTAAGACACTCGGGGGAATTGTTACTTTGACGTTGAAAGCTTCTGTCGGCCTCGATAATTTCCCTCTCGGAGGCGATATTTCCGCGTTATTCGTTCGGCCTCGGAGGACAACGCCGGCAAGCATTTGGATTCTAATTGGACGAGTCAATTCGACGCTGCGCGAACTTTCCCGTTCGACGGGCAACGCTTGTAGGTTAATTTCTGAACGTTCCCCGGGCATACAGTACCTGGCTGAATTGTTTGCCCCGTGTAGAAACCGGTCTGCTTCCATCATAACTTTGGTAATGCCTGAGAAATATGAATCCGTCAGCTTCCACCGCGAATTTTGTTCACCTCGTAACGAATTGAGAAAAACAGGAACGACGTGCTTTGGGGTTAGTCGACAAAAACCTGGCGACGATTATTCGTAAAAATTTCAGCGCGATTCGATGGTTACTAAAAATGTATTTTAAACCAATAGGAAATATTTTGGGGGTGAACCTGAGACGGGGTCTCCTCGGGGCACTCGCGAAACGAGTTGGCCGTTATTCTGTCGGGGGACCCCCCCATCGCGTCATTGTCCCCATAACGGCGTCGTTCGAATTAATTAAACCCTATCGCGTTATACTTTGTCCGATTTTTTCAACCACAATTTACAACATTCTTTCCATTAACCAACCTGAGGAGGCGGGTGGTATCTGGACGCAATTTTCACAAGGTCAGAACAACGATACTCGACGAACGGGACGAGGTAACGAGTCGAGGGTGAAAGAAAAAAGCAGGTGAAGGGTCGAGACACGGCGAACGTAAGGGGAACAATAGGCCACAAGGCTGACGTTTGAATTATTCAAAACATTATAGCCGTGTTCCGCGAGTGTTGTCCACTCTTATCCAGTCCCTGGATATTACGGAACCGAGTAGAATCTCGAAAATCGCATGAAAAATTCCTCGAATTAACAACAACGCTCCGACGAGATCTTCGAACGCGGAAGATACGGCGTGAACTATTAACAAAATTAATCGACGTTGTTGCGTGTAAATGCAAAATGAGACCAACAATTAATGCAGTAAAAATTCCTGGACTCGAGGGACGCTTGCTTGACGGTCGGAAGTTGTAACGGACAACGCGCGTCCGCCAATTTCGACGGATTTCATCGTTCGTCCACCGTCGCCGAAGAGCGGAATTGAATTCGTTAAACGAACGACCGCGGCCCTCGTTAGACGTTAGAACGGAATCCCGTTTTAGTTTCGCGTTAATTAGTCCACTCGGTGTACCGCGGACACGAACGAACTTGACGGTATTCGAACGGAGGACCGATTCTCCTTATCGTCTTCGAAGGAAATTCCCGTTTCACGTTTCATCCTCGGGGGATCCTCGCTTTTCTTGCCGATTTAAAAAATTACGCTCCCTTCAGTTCGCCAGCGTGAATACGTTTAAGCATCGCGGACCTTTAATGAAATTTTCCGCCGGCCTCTGCTTACCGAGAGTTTTTCTTCGTAAATTAATCACGATGTTGCACGGAATTTGTCGTTCGACCAGTTTTGCCAGTAATATTGCATCAGTAATATAATGATTCGAACAGTGTGTACCTTGAGCAGGCGAACAAATTTTTGCTCGACGAATCGGACAAATTTTTGATCGAATTTTGCGGAGATATTGAAGAATTCGCGGCACGAGATATCCCGCGGTTCGCTTACGTTAATTAAGTTATTGCGCGTGGCTTCGAGGAAGCGTTCGCAAAGACACCGGTGACATTTCGCCGACGCAAAAATGTTACCTGGTCGTAATTAATTAATTGTACTTGGCTCGTAATATCCGCGCTCATGCTTCCGTTCGAGTAGAATTAGCTTAGAGCGTGGCTTTTATTAAAGCAACACGTTATGGAAACATTATACTCGTTGAGGGAACTAATTATATTACGTAGTACGTATTTCGTGTGCGTACACAGTATCACAAACTGCTTGGAACGTGATTCAAAATTTTCACCGGTTAATGTTATTCGTTGATAACATCAGCCTCGGAACATTAATGGAAAATGTAATAATTAATGGCTGGGATTGAAAAGTGGCCAATTATTGGCGGAAAATAACTGCGAGAATTATGGAGACACACACAAATGGCAAATAGTTTTTTACATTGGGAAATGTTATTTTATCCGAGGAATTTTTATTGATTAGAAATGCTAGTACATTCGTTAATAATATTAGTGACAAATTACAATACGCCTGACGTTCTGCAACAATAATTAGTTTCTATTTATATTCCCCTCGGACGATGAATTTTAGTTAACAAGATGTTAAGTAATTAATAGGAAATTAGTCTCCTTATTTTAAAAACCTTTTAGCTGGGTCGAGTAGCCGGTAGAGAAAGGGTTGCAGGATGCATAGAAATCGCTGATAAATAAATTGAACAGGTAGGTCGTGTTGGACCCCGTTGGGAATTCCCCAGAAGCAGCCAACGTTTCCGCGAGAAATGAATTCTGCCCCTGGGGGAATTTTCAGTGGAAACTTTTCTCGCGACAAGGTTCCGTACGTGATTAAGAATTGTTACTAATTCTTCTTCCTCCCTTTATTTTCGTTACTCGTCCCCTCCTTCGCGCAGCGGGAGGAAATAATTTTGCTGAAACCGGAAGTTCGTCACTGAGGTGATCGAACCTTCTGGAAAGTTTCAACCTGTCTGATTGCACCCTGACAAATTGGCAACTGTTCCTTCCTTTCAGCTAAAGGTGAATTTTTTAGTTTCCCATTTGGTACTGTATTGTGTTCTCCTCTTTGCCATTGTTCAATTAAACATTTCCTGGGGAACGTATTCTTTAAATGCCAGTTCGAGAACTTACTGTCACTGTAAAATAATTTCGAGGTGAAAAACCGCGAAGTGTCATTGCTTTCCATGCCAAAGGAAATATACTAAAATATCTGAAGCCATGAGCTCGATCGCCCTCGTCAACTAGATTAACAAACAGATCTTTACAATTTTCGTAATTTCCGTAGTCAAAAATCCGGACATCGTGTTATCATACCAATTGAACAAACAATATAATAAACGCTCCACACAAATCACAAAAAAAAAAAAATAGAAACCCACGTAATACAATTGCAAGAATCAGTTCGCAAACGCCGACAAATAAACCGCGAAGAATTTACTTCTTCCTCTCCCACTTAATCGCCGTTGTTCGCCGAGAGGTTCTCCTAAAGGAGTAACAATTTAATTATCAGTCCCCGCAAATGAATTTTTCCGTCCGCCAACTAATTATTCACAGGAATAGAGATTCGGTGCACGGAATAACACGCGAAATGTAGATCGGTGCGTTCCCCGCGCGCTGGGGGACGGTCCGCCGGTGGGCGTGGCGTGTCCCCCACCCCGGCGCCGCTCGCGCGACATCGACTACCAGTTCGACCGAACATCCAGTCTGTCCCCGACCCCCGACGTGCACGCAGCAAGATCCCGTGAAAGTCACGCTCGCCGCGGCCAGGTCAGTGACGCCGCCGGATACAAAAACAACCGTGCGTGGAATTCTCAGAATACCTCGAACGCTCGCGCTCCTTGGAGTTCCCGGAACCCCTCGCGGTGGCGCATTCCTCGCGACGATGTTTATGTTCCACGGCTGTACGCGTGAGTCCTATCAGTTTTTTTTCTTCCCTCCTTTTACCTACGCGAACCGAGGCTGCTTGGCAGGCGACGTTGAACCGCGGACCATTTTCGACAGAGAACTCTTGCAATACACTGTTCGTTATAGTTCCGTTAACATAGGTCTAGCATTGTTTTACAACAATATTGGCAATGGGCTCGGCTGGTCTCGCGGATCGATGTCTTTGTTAACTGTGGTCACTGTCCAATTGTCGACCGCTGACTCTGTCATAAGAATGATAATACACGTAACCGACAGTTCAACGCGAACGAGGAGATCAACGGAGTTTAACGAGGATATTAAACTTTTGCGTACCGAACTTTCCACGAAAATGACAGAGTCGTTAAGGGTGGGGGGTGTGGGGAATTGCAGTCTGTGTACAGGTACTATAATTAGTAGAGTCTCGCGGGGCGAAGTTGTTTGAGGGAATCGAAGTTGCTGCAGCCTCGACGGCAGTTTGAACTTTATATTGCGGAAATCTGCAATTAATTAAAGGTCCTAGAGGCTGCGCACCTGGTCCGCGATTTAATTGGATCCGCCGAGCAGCCAGAATTCGTGAAATACCTCTCTCTCTCTATATATATATGATCAATTGAGGGGTCCCCCGGATTCTGACACTTGTAAATCGAAGTATCTTCGATTACCTTCGAACGTTAACTATCCGTAACATTCGAGTCCTTTCATATTTTGCATCTGGAAGAAGAAAAAATGAGGAAAACGTGCGCGGAGGAACGGTTTGGGAAAGTTTTTAACGAACAGCTCCTTCGCGAAAGTGGAAAAACTTTCTTTCATTATTATGTAAATAAGGAGACGCCTTCTGTCCGCAACAAATGTTGGCCTAGGTAATTGTTATCAGAGAAATTGATTCGCATAATCGTTGAATTATGTTCGATAAGACATCAATCCGCAGTCGTCCGCTCGTAAAATCTTCGACGAAGAAAGGAGACGAGTCGACGAAAGGAGCGTGGAATTATAACAAGATTAGTCGTACGCGCGAGGCGTCGAAATTCAAGCCAGAAACCCCTGTCAATAACTCAGGGTAGATCCCCCGATGTAATCTTCAGGGTGCTGTCGTTCCCCATAAATGTGTTCACCCCACGGGCTATCGTATCGCCGGGCGAGAGAAAATTTCGCCCGTGGATATCATTCCCTTTTCGAATAAGCCGGCGGAAATTCGACGCGGCTCGCTTGCCTCTCCGTTTCCGCTCGAATTTCTCTCGCCTATTCGAAAAGGCTCTGCACCCCCAAAGGCCCAACTGGTTGATAGAAATCGGACGCGAAATTCGTTCCCTTTTGAAAAATCGCAATCTAGACGATATCAATACTCGACAATATTTACAGTGGACCAGTGCTTCCTTTGAAACACTTTTATTATTATTATTATTATCATTATCATCGAACAACTTTGGCATATAAGCTTCTGTTTCTTCTGACCTGTTAGCCGCGAATCTTTATATCTCGATTGCAAATAACACGAACTGTTTTAATTTAATACACGAAATTTCCTTCGATAATTAATTGCGAATACCCCAGCGCACAACCCCCCCCCCTTCCCCCCCCACCATACCGTCCATCGTTCGCCATAGAGTCCGTCCTGAAAGCATTCGCGCTCGTCGAACGGCACCGATTCTTAAAGGCTCGTTTCGACGCGGCGTCTTGGACGATTCCGCCACGCCGAACGATCGATCCAAATGCACGGGCGCGTGAATTATTAAACGACAATGATCAAGTGGCGCGTGCAAAAGCGGATCCCGACTTGCTACCGATCGATTTATGCGGTTGGCTGCGACAGAGCGTGTTGGCGTTATCGCGACCATTCCGTTCCAAGTCGTCTGACCTAGAACCCTGACGATCCGGCCGCCGGCTATGAAACCCTTAAATCATCCGGAAACGGGTTGCAGCGGTGGGCGGCGTGGGGGCGGCATCCGCGTTGAACGACTAGGGGCGGCGAAACTGGAACACTTTCGATGCGCCCCCGAAAGGGGGTGAACTGCTCGCACGCAAGGGTGATTCAGTTTTATGTCTAATTGGGGTAACAGTTTTCGTTGGTTCTACTATTATCATTGTTTCATTATTATTATTATTTTCACCGTTGTAATTATTTTCATAATTACTTTACAATAATAACGGCAACATTAATTGTTTATTATTTTTACTATTATAATTATTTGAATGATTATTTTACAATAATAGCAGCAACATTACTTGCTGTTATTTTTACTGTTATGATTATTTCAATAATTAGGTTGCAATAATAACAGCAACATTAATTGCTGTGGTTTTTACTGTTATGATTATTTCAATAATTATTTTACAATAATAACAGCAACATTAATTGCTGTTATTTTTACTATTATGATTATTTCAATAATTAGTTTGCAATAATAACAGCAACATTAATTGCTGTTATTTTTACTATTATGATTATTTCAATAATTAGTTTGCAATAATAACAGCAACATTAATTGCTGTTATTTTTACTATTATGATTATTTCAATAATTATTTTACAATAATAACAGCAACATTAATTGCTGTTATTTCTACTATTATAATTATTTCATTATTTCAATAATTATTTTACAATAATAACAGCAACATTAATTGCTGTTATTTTTACTATAATGATTATCTCAATAATTATTTTACGATACTAACAGCAACACTAATTGTTGTTGTTATCATTATTATTATTAGTTTCAGTTCAATTTAATTAGCAATTTCGGTCCTGCTCGTACGACAAATTGCGAACAGCGTCAGCTTCGTCGATATTTGCATCGCTTTCTGGCAGCCGGGTTTTTGTTTCACATTTATAAAGTGTCGCGAATAAATCTCGTCAAGTATGGCCCGGTGGGCGATCCATCGCCCGTTGGATTGTTAAATCGGTAAAGGTCGAGCCACCGAGTGCACTGCAATGCACGAAGGAGAAGAATTTCCTCGGGATTCTGGCACGTTTTCCTGGCAAACCCGGGAAGCTCTATAATTTTCCTCGAACGTGCTGTCTCTATTAATACCGATTCGCATTTATAGTTCGTCTGTAAAAATCGATTCTCCCGATAATCCACTGCTCGCTTCGGCCCGCCGACGTGCGCCTCCCCTCGATCCAACGGCGAATAAAATAATTTCTTTTGCGATTCAACAAATTGGTGCAGGTTTGCGAATCACGGGCCGTCGATAGATATCGTCAGTTTTGATCATTGGTTTAGCTAGCTTCCTTGTTGTCGCTGCTTCGCTTCTTCATCGTTCCATCGATTGAAGTTGTGTATGACGGTGCGGAGCGATGGACAGGCGAGGGCAAAGGTAATCGGCGAATCAGCGATCGTTTAGCCAGATATTTGTCGGACAGGGTGTAAAGGGATTCGTCGGTTAAATTACCCGAAGGTACGTTAATGTTCCAGGTTAATTAGTTCGCCGGGTAGACTGGGGAGTGAAACGTTCGAGCGTCCATTTCCACTGCGATTAATACGGAACGCGTCTCCGATTTTCCAGCGAAAACGGTATGGCGGGCAATATTTTCATCGCTTCGTTTTTCGTAACGGAAACATCGCAAGCCCCGTGGGAAAATTATTATCAGCATCCAACTTCGATATCCGTTAATAAGTACATTACGATTTTCGTGAATTATCCGGGCCTGTTTTCTGTCACGCTCAATTGGTAAAGTTATCCTCGATATTAATTATAAACATCCTTTAAATTCCGGTAGGCTATTATAATGATAATATTAAAGCGCTGTAAGTCCCAGTGGACAGTACTATCCCCGCCAATTATAATAATAATAATAAATTTAAAATTCTGTAACTCCCAGTGGACAGTACTATGGCCACCAATAATAATAATAATAATAATATTATAAAAATTCTGTAACTCGCAGTGGACAGTACTATCCCCACTAATAATAATAATATTAAGATTCTGTAACTCCCAGTGGACAGTACTATCCCCACTAATAATAATAATAGTAAGTTTAAAATTCTGTAACTCCCAGTGGACGGTACTATGGCCACCAATAATAATAATAATAATAATAATATTAATCAAATTCTGTACCTCCCAGTGGACAGTACTATCCCCGTTAATAATAATAATAATATTAAAATTCTGTAACTCCCAGTGGACAGTACTATGGCCACCAATAATAATAATAATAATAATAATAAGATTCTGTAACTCCCAGTGGACAGTACTATCTCCACTAATAATAATAATAATAATAATATTAAGATTCTGTAACTCGCAGTGGACAGTACTATCCCCGTTAATAATAATAATAATATTAAAATTCTGTAACTCCCAGTGGACAGTACTATGGCCACCACTAATAATAATAATAATAATATTAGGATTCTGCAAAACCCCAGTGGACAATAAAATCCACCGCTAAGCCTCAAAACAAACATAGTCCAATCGTGCAACAAATTGTCTTTGAGCGCAAGATTTATCCGTTCGTTCACCCGGCCCCGGTCAAAGCGCTCTATTAAAACGTCGTAAAAACTTGACAACCCCTAAATCAGATTAATTTGCGATCCGGCGAACCGATACACCCCATCCCTGGGACGGCTATTAATAAACCCCGGACAGATTCTCGTCCTGGGTGGTGGTGCCATTAAAAACAGATTTAGACAGGCGTACCAGGAGGATGGTCTCCCCCCCCCCCCCACCTACCCCCTCCCAACATCCCCGATGTCGGATCGTCCGAGAATATGAAACGGTGTCCCCCCGATGGCCATCGCCGAAATTAGACGCCAACTTGCCGTTCAAAGCGGTACGCGTTCGAGCAGACGACGCCCCCATTGTCATCATTGTTCGCCCCGACGCGCCATTGTACAGACGCGTTCGAATCCAGCGCGGGGAAAGGCAGCCGTGGGTATTAATCGGGCCGGGGCTAATTCATCCGGGACAATTCCGCCAGCCGAATTTCGATTCGGGGTTTCGCTGTCCCATTGTCCGGCGAAAATTTCAACGCCCCCCCCCCCCCCCCCTCCGGCGGCGGTTGAGAAATTTCGATGGAAATTCTCGCGAATTCAATCTCGCGTGTTTCGCCGACGATCCGTACGTCGTTGTCCCTCGATTCGACGGCCGCCAATCGAGGGGAGAACGATTTCGGGCAACGGCTCACGCGAAACGGCACCAATCCTGGAGTACCAGGGGTTTCTGGGTCAGTCCGCGCGGTGGTCCGGTCGATTTGGGAACTATTAAAAAGCTCGACGCTCGTTCGGATTCGATTTCGAGCCGCGGAATTTTTCGGTGATTCGCGTGGTGTCGCAAGGTGTTCCAGATGCAAAGTATTTCGCGCATTTCGCAATCGAAGGCAATGGGATCGTACAATTGTCACGATATTAGAGAGAGAGATTAGGCCGGGTTAGGGCAGAGAACACTCGTAGGTACTCCAAAAGAGAGGTCAAAGATCCCGTGTGCGAAAGATCACAGAGAAAAAGACAGAGACCTTAACTCTTTCAGCCAGCAACGCACTCGGCGTACGTGGCTGCCTAACAGATTCGATCGGGCGTGCCACCCGAGCGGACAGGAGCGTTTCCCCGTGGAACGATAGGGGATATCCGCGGGGGAACAGAATTCGATCATCCACGACACGGGCAACGAGATTGCCGGCTCTGATCCGCAACTGAGATCCATTTTCTAACGTACAACTCGTCGTATCTGTGCGCGCATCGCCCACGGAGAATCCCGTCGGACGTTCGAAAATGGACGACGACGACACGGACGAGAAGAGGGAATCCCTGACGCTGGTGGACAAGTTCTCCCACGGGGAGTCCGGTACCAAGCTCTCGGTGTCCGCGACGAAATTGTCAGCCACGTGCACCAGGATCGATACTCGGCGCAAGAACTCCACGGAGGACTCGGACACCATGGAGTGCGCCTCGGAGAGCGAGGTGGAGAACATCCCCGTGGACGACGAAACGGCGCAGCCGATAGTCACCGACGAGAAGGGTGACAGGATCTCGGGCAGGGATCATCGTTCCCTGGACCTGCCCGAGGCTGCCGCGGCCCTGTCGCTGAATCGTCAGCAGACCCTGATCAGGACCAGCCTGAGGGTGAACGAAGAGGAGACCAGGATGTCCAGGATGTCCGGTGTCAGGCTTGGCCTGCTGCACAGGAGCCCGCAGTCCTCGTCCAGCCAGGAGGACTACGAGCCCGAGGTGAAGAGCCTGTCGAAGCTGCACAAACAGCAGCAACAGCAGCAGCACCACCTTCTGACCACGGAGGGCGGCGGTCAGATAACCGCCAGGTCCATGGAGAGCCTAAGGACGTCCAGGAACTTCCTCAGCGCTGACGAACGTTACAGCGACGACTCCAAGTCCCTGGAGTCGCTGTCCCTCTCGTCGGAGGCTCACGCGGCCACCTCCAAGGCTCAGTACAGAAGCTTCCTGACCTCGTCCACCAGGGACGTGAGGAGGGTCGTGACCGTTGAGTCCAGGAGCAGCGACAATCTTCACAGGGAGGAGAGCCTGAACGCCGAGGTCAGGAGGGGACTGTTCGCCAATATGGGCCTGGAGAGGAAGATACCACAGCATCTTAGCCTGCCACCGCCGTCCAGCGTGTTCTCCTTGACCAGTCCGGGTGGCAGCGACAGAAAGATCACGATACTCAGCCCCCACTCGCCGATACAGTCGTCGGAGTTCCAGTTCACCGCGCAGACCGTGAAGACCAGACGCAAGAAGGCTATCGTCTTGCCGAGGTTGGTGTTGCCCAGAAGCGAGTCCGAGGTGTTCTTAGAGTGAGTAGTTGGATAGATAGATGGATTGAGTTGGTGCTGTCGCCAAGCTGTTGGGAGTTTAATTGGTCCTGTGTGTGTGTGTTTGTATTAATTAAGGGAATGTTGTAGTAGTCTATCAGGAGTTGTCCTGACGTTTCACAATTATTCGTTCGTGAATACATTCAGCTGAAAGCAATGTTAAGAAATGTTTGATTCGAAGGGATTAGCGTACATTGTAAAATTTACGTAATCGTTTTTATTTATTGAAAATTACGTTTCGCTTGATTTCGAACGCCCCTTTCGAAGGGGTGCTCTTTGGACTTTGAAGAATTGTTATTTCTCTATAATAATCGTCGTGGAACGTTTCGTTCGACTTCCGACGTATTCAGGGTGTCGCGTGAATTAACGGCCATTGGACAGTGAATTCACGCCTGACCTTTCGCTTATCACCGTTTCGAAGGGTTCACTTGTAATTGTTTCGCTGACCCGCGGCGGATATCTTGGCCGCGCTCGAGCGGAATTCATTCGTTCCGGCATTAACAGAAACGCGGGTTAGAAGCTGAATTGTCCGGCGTTTAATTGGAATTAGAAGGAGCGGCCTTTCTACGGGGGGATTGAAATTGTCGCTTCCTTGGAGGAATTCTCTTACGATTAATCGCGGAACAATTTATCAAGAAGGTCTGTCGTGGAAGTGGAAAAAGAAAGAAACCGTTAATACACAATTTCGTTGTCCCCCCGGTTAATCAGATTTGAACGGAATATTATTTACTGCGAAATTGTTTAACGGAAAAGTACGATTCATAGTGATTGTTCGGTGATATAGGTTGCGTCAGACGATGCTATTCACTGCGCCGTTAAATTTCGTTGAATTGAACCGACGCTTCTAATTGATGGATTTTCGACTCGAATATACATATCTATATATATATGGATTATTGAATGACGTATCATTTTGCAATCCAATCAGTTATTGGGTTATCACCAAAGAGCAACAGGGTTCCGTTAGGTATCGAACCCGTGAACAATCGATACGCGTTACCCTCCTTGTTGTACGTTTGTCTCCCCCCCCGGTGCCTCGGGAATTAATTGCAACGCTAATAACCACCGCCAGGCGATCGTTAATTAATCCACCCCTGGGCTCCGGTTCCGATCTCCAAATGCTTCTTTTATGCCGGCAAATCCGGCGTTCGAAATGCTAGTATCATTAAATCCCGATTGTTCGATCTCTCGAGTGAAATCGTGCTCGACAATCGTGAATGATAATTATTGCTGTTCTCAATTTCCTTGATTACGAAAAGAATGGCAATCAATTTTATTATTTTTGCACCCCCTTCCGCAGTACTCGATGGGTTACCGAGATTAATCTGAATTAATCGGAGAGCAATTTATTTGACGTAAAAATTCATGCGCAATCAATAACATACCCGCCTATAATTTTTTATTAATAAGAGAAATAAGTATCTGTTATTTTTATTCGGTTATATTATCTCTGGGCCCGTTAATGGTTTCATATCTCTCGGTAATTTTCACCGTCCGGTGGGAACTGTAACGGAATCATTGACTCGTTTAACGAACTCATTTCGGCGCTCGTCGAGCCATTGCGTAAATAAACTCCTTTATGGGGTGGCCACCCCCGACCGACGAAAATTGTGGCCGACGCATGAAACGTCGATTGTACTCGTATATTTCGCGCCGTGGCAAAAAACGGACCCAGCGACGCCGTCGTGCATAGTGTAAACGTCGTGCAGGCGTTATCGATTCGCGTGTGCACAAACGATAATTGTTCTCGACGGGTTCCATGATGTCCCGTGTCACGCCGACAGCGTTTCGGTCCGGCGAATATAATTTAAAAGGAACACGTTCATTGAACGGCTGTCCGTTTCGCGGACCGAAAGACTGGGCAGACTTAACTTGGTTAAGCGGACTTAGTTTTCACTTAACTAACGTTGGGGATTCCTTTTCGATATGTTCGGAGGCATGAAGCGTCGAATTCGATTTATTGATACGATGTCGGTTCAACGGTTTGTTCAGCGACGAGAATGGTAGTTGTGCCTGACGTTGAATACACTTGACAGCGTTTCTAGTTCCACGTGGTGTAACGTAGTTTGTGCACCTGTGCTTGATTTGAGGTTACGTCAGTAGACTCGGTGCAGGAGCAGCGAACTGAATTAGCTTTCCCGAAAACATCCTTGAACGGTTTGATAATGGGCAAAAATCATTGACATTGACGCCAGTCATCTGGACGATATCACCGAATAAGATTAAATTGCGCTGAATGCTTTTCATTGTCCCCGGTAATATCTCTCTCTGCGCGTAAGCACAGCAGTTTCCATTTGGCCGAGTAAATCCCCGTCTCGTTTCCGTCTCGCTTACACGACAATGATAATTTGTCGTGCAAACAGATCTCGAACGGACATGTATACAACGTGACGTGAAATGCAACTGCTCGTTCCACCGATAACTCGATTAGGCATGGTTGTGTTTGCCCCGTCGTAGTCAGTCGTGCACGAGCTAGGCTCGGAAAATCGTTTCAAAACAAGTGGATTACTCGAAATCCGGATTTGTATTGGAAAAAGTCGCAGTGGCATTCTTTGTTTGCCCTCAGATTTAGTGTATCGCGATGGATCCAGATAAAAAGCCATTGGCCGTACTACTCTTTGCTTTATCTGGTGAATTTTTATACCGTGCTATGGAGAATTTGTGTTGGAGAATATTTTAATAAACCACCAGACTGTGACACTATCCTGGTGCTAGTTCTAGCATGGATAATGCTTTATATCTACTGTCGATTCTATGCGAATGGCAACCTGTTTTATCGACGAGACATTTCAGTAATTGCACGGACCAAGTACGGTTTAGACTTAACATCTCATGATACAGGATATTGTGCTTCCTGAATTACCGACCTGGGGAAAAATATCAGCGGCTCCGCATTGCCATTGATAATTCGCAATAGTAACTAGAGACTACAGTCGTTCCAACTGTCGAAGACAATAAGCCTTTGAAATATCACCAGCTTGCACTCGCTCGTCCTGTCCCGATCACTTGTAACTAGACTTCGCGTGGTTCTCCCTCTCCGAGGGAAATTTCAGGGACGTCCCAGCTGCTTTCACAAGATCTTAAGATGTTTCTCGAGGTTAAAAGCTTCGCTTGAGTGTCTCTGCACGCCTCACGAACGGCTGGCTGAAAAATGTAGATTAGATCCGGTCCCCAGGGACGGCTTCAACGTAATGGAAGTAACTCCAGTAAAATTTTGCCAATCCCCCTCTGATTCGCACGATTCGCCCTGCTTTTATTATCTTATCCCATTACTGTTTAATAAAACTGTTGTACAACCGTTTCACTGCCATTATTTAATTTTCTTCATTAATACAAGGGAAGGTGTATCGCGATAGTGCGGCTGCGTGAAATAAAAGAAAAAGAAACTAGTCACGATAAGGCGGTATTGTTAACCTTTAGCTTCCCCTTCGTTACACGGTTAGCTCCTTCCGTGATACTAATAGTTGGCGTGCGTGGAGTCAATATTGCAAGGAAATCGTTGACGTAGGTCGCAGGTAATCTACCACCTTCGCTTGTTACTCCATCCACGGTGTTTATAACCATGCCACCCTGTTCGCCGCGTAGGTCATGGTTTCCCAGTTATCGCCGCGATGCAGTCTAGTGATTTTTGTCGTCCGTCTCGCCTGTTCATCGCAAACCTTCGATTTTTGACAACCAGTTTTATTGCAAAATTGGGCCCTTTGGAAGACCAGATATTTTAATACCTGGACACTCAATTTCTATTGAAATGAATTATTGCAATCAATACGAATTCGATATCTGGGTCAATAATCAATTGAGTATAAAATTGGTTCTGAAGAGAACGATTATACGATTCACCAAATCCTTAGCAACTTTCGTTCAGCTTTTCTTTTTGTTAGTTTCCTCTCTCAAAGATCGCAGCATACGTACAAACAGGGGGAGGACAGTGCTGTCCCTGCTCCCTTCCAACGATCCATTGATTTCGAATATCGTGGGTGTGTCTCTGAACACGTGGTTCCTCAGACTACGACGCGCTTCAGCATTGTCTGACGCAGAAATCATTCTCCAGTGAACGTGGAATTCACTTTAGGCGAGAATTTATTTACCCGCAAAGTAACCATCCGCGGGGACAACAAGTTTGCTGCGAATATGAATCAATTTGGAGAACAATAGTCCGACTCGGCGGTGGAATATTATTTTCACGTTTCATCGATATTGAAATTTGTTAGAAATGAATTAGAATTGCGCCACGGTGCACCATACGCCGCAGAATAATTCTTAAATGCTCTTTCAAGCGCATGGAACTAAATAATCACAAAGTATACCATAGCCGGTTGGAAATGGACTGGCTCGTCGAAACTTCTTCTTTCCGCTGTCGTTCTCAACGTTCCAACTCGCCTAACTTTCTGTGTACCAGCGTCTCTGCGACGCTGCCCTGTTAACTCTGTACCACTGGCAACGGACTTGCACCGCGAACCAAACGGCACGAGAAATTCCGTTCAACCGATCGAAATTGAGGAAATCGAGTTGGAACTGTTGAAACAGTTGGAATTAAAATTATTACCGCTTCGGGAATTTTAATATTAAAGAATAATAAATTGAATGAACAATTAGCATGAGAATTGCTCATGGTCAATGTAGAAATTGGTCACGAATATTGAACGCGGAAAACGGTGAATTCAATGGAAAGGAAAAATGCCTCGAACCAGTCGTTCAGCAAGGTCGCATTTGATCTCGAAAGGAATTCGCGAGAATTCTGGTGAATATACAAGGGCACCGCTGAGGCGGACGAAATTCTCGCGTCGAGGTATCACCCCTTGCGTCCACCCCCTCCCTCACCCGTCCAAAAGCGTTCGCCGCGATCCCCCCCCCCCCCCTGCCTCGGGCGTTTCGTAGCCCCCCCCACTCCAGAGCCACGGCGTGGCCGTTTTCGGCGGCGATGGAGGCGCTCGCGTCGATAGAGCCGCGAGAGAGAGTTTCTCTCCCTTGCATCAACGCGGCTGCACCCTCACCCCTCGCCAGCGACGAGAGAACATCCCCCCCCCCCCCCCCCGCAGAGGAGTTTACATTTTCGCGGCCACGTCGGCGTTGATTGCACGTCCGCGTCGCCGTTCCGCCGCGCTCCCATTCCTCGACATTCAACCGTGCCTGGTCGCGTTTTCCGTGGTGATTCGTCGAGATTCCGCCGCGTCCGGCGGATTCGAACCGGTGGATCGCGGGGCGGACACCCGACACTACCGGTGTTCGAGTGATACCTGGCCGGGAGAGAGCGTACGGTTGCGTCGCGCGGGCAGTATTTTCTTCGCGTTGCACGCGAACGGACGGGAAGGGATGAGAAGTGTCCACGTGCGGTGTGCGTTACGGCGGGGGTTGCATCCGACGAAGATTGCACGGAACGGAGGGCGGACAATCGGATGGATCGCGGGGTGAAGTGCGGCGCGTGTGCTCCGGGTTGGAATTGGAAATTCACGTTACCTGGTGGATGGTGGGGCAGCTTCGTCGACGGACCGCTCTGCGGCGAATTTTTGGTTCTCGATTCGCGCGTCGACGGGGATTCGGCATCGTTTCGACGTGGCGCAATTCGAACGATTCGTCGGCATTGCTGCGAGCGTTTCCGACGGTTTCATTCGACATTGGTGTATCAATGAAATTGTCTCGATGAACAATCCATGCAACAATCCAAATAAGGAGCTTGCATCGAAATCGTTGACTTCGACGGAAATAAAAGAGAAGAACAAGGCATCGTTGATGGACAATTGGCGAGCTCGTGGTGAGCGTTAATCGGTGTCGGGTGAAAAACGCTCGTCGTGCCACGGCCGAACGGTTTAATTAATCCACGAACGGCGAACGCTGAAGAAACCTTTTGTGATCCGTCTTCGGTCGTCGGCTGAAAGGAACTGCTGGTCCGACGATTTTGTTAAAAAGCCCGAGGGGGACCGGGAACCCGCGCTCGAAGAATGCTCGAGAGGACGGGGTTCGCTCCAATTATCGACGCGTCGCGAAAATGACGCACGGTGGATTGATATTCTCGCGATTGCACCGAGACGACTGCGTTAACGGAACGTCCGGTCCGGTTCGATCCAATTTCTGCAACGATTCCGGCGAGACAGAGAACGACGGAACAAACGTCGGTACACGATTGTAGCAACGAGCGTTTTGTTAATCGCCGCGTAATGAGTCTGTGCTCGCGATAGAAGGAAAAGAAAATCCGCGACAAGAATTGTTCTGGAAGTTGAAGTCGTTGCGACACAACGAGAATATCGATTTCACAGATAATGCACAGCGGCCAATAATTAATTGAACGTACACGAAGAAATTATTTTTAAAAAAATCGCATTCGAGGCGATTATGCTGACCGAATTGAATCCACCTTTACCAAGACTCAGTTCAGCCTACTTTTATTAAGCAAAAATTTACCGAGGCCAAACAAAGATTACGATAACCATCCGGAGAACTGACCGGGGACCATCCTGATGGAACGCAGGAAGCAACCACTGATCCGAATTAAAATGTTTCAACACTCCGCGCACCTGAACGTCCTCGCACACCTGGTCGACGAGACGACGCGAAGGAAAATCGCCAGGGAAGCGTAGATCGGCCGGTTGCCTGTTAGAATGCTCGATCTATCGGCGTCCCCGAAGAGGAAGGACGACCCAGCTGATCGACCGTCGTCCACCCGGGCCCTGGAGCGTGACGCAGACACCTGGAAGAGCTGAAGGGAAAAGGGTTTGGCCACGGAGGATGGGTCAGGATTGGTGCGCGCGTAGACGAAAACGATCCAGCAGCGGTTGCTGCCCCTGCGGGCCACGTGTTCATCCCTCAAGTAGGTCAGTGAGAGCCAGGGCTAGAGTTTCGGCGTTGACGTCGGTGCTTGGTAGTTTCGTCGAGCCTCCAGGTGGATTACCACCTGACGAATCGAAAAATTTGCCCACGGCGTCGTCCGTCGCCATGTTCGAAGCTTTTGGTCCGGGAAGAGGGGCCCGACTGGACCGTTCAGGAGCGTCCTGGCCGCTGCGATTGGAGTTTCGTCGCGTTTAAAAGTTGCCGTCCGATTGACGTTTTGCATCGTTCAATGACTTTTGGACATTGGAACACATCCTTGAACCGAAATTCCTTTTTGCAATAGGCCATCCGCTTAGTCTCTTGTCGCTCCTGTCAATTAACGTCTGATGGATAATAAGTCCGAACATGTTCGCACGATTAGGAACAATTTCGGCGTAAACGTTCCCGAGGCATGAATTATGGTCGTTTCGTGACTGATTGCTCCGGTTTCGTTCGGAGGGTCACGTATACGCCAGGGTGGACAGAAGGCACGAAACCGATGAACGGGCCGAAGCTCAATCGGAAGGGGTTTTCCGTAAAGGAAGAACGAAGTTGTTAGCGCGGAGAATTCTTCCACGTGTACGCGTTAACACGTTGGCGAAAATAAACGAAACAATTAAATGATTATCACGCTTTTTACCCTCGTGAAAAAATGTCGAAGCACCGATTGATTCGGCCGCCTTCGCACGAATCAGTTACGGTGGAATGGAAGTTCTCGTCGCGACTGATTGGAATTGAATTTTTTTTTTTTTTCGTTGAACAACCCCCGCCGACGGGAAATTACGCGCTAATTGGAAAAAGCAATTCGGTCAAGCGTGGAAAAGAGGTCCGCGCGAGAGCTCGAAGTTAATTACAATTTCCCGGGAGTCCGCCTCGCATATAATTATTTTCCTCCACCCCTTTAACGCTGAACCCAGAAAAGTTTGCTCATAACGTTTCGAGACCCGTTCCCGAAAAAAAAGGGGAGCGAGGCAAGCGCGGCGAAATATCTTTCGGCCACGGATGAAACTTTTAAGTTCGACGATTTGAATAATTACACTGTTCGACAAATTTCAACTTTTTTTTGATTTTGTAACCTTCAATAGGTGTTTCTTATAGACTTGAATGCGCTGAGTACGAATCTGAAATCCGTTTTTCTCCAGAACGTACCATTTTTGAAAAAATCAATTTCGAAAAAAATCGCAAATTTTCAACTTTGAAAGTGTTTTGTGCTTTTCCGGTAATAGTTATTCAGTCCCGCTTGGTTCCAAATGATTCTTTGGAGTTTCACGAATAAAATGATATAAATAGTTGTTTGATTATAAACATTTAAATATGTTTAAATAATGATCAAAGTGAAAAGGACACCGAAAACGCACCCATTTTGGCCGATATTTTTCAATTTGTTTCAAAAACTGAGGGTCTAGGAGAAAATCTGACTATGCCACGCGATAGAACAGACATTTCTGCCAAGGAAAGCATCAACGGAAGTTGCACTTTGATCATTATTTAAACATATTTGAATGTTTATAATCAAACAACTATTTATATCATTTTATTCGTGAAACTCCAAAGAATCATTTGGCACCAAGCGGAACTGAATAACTATTACCGGAAATGCACAAAACACTTTCAAAGTTAAAAATTTGCGATTTTTTTCAAAATTGATTTTTTCAAAAATGGTACGTTCTGGAGAAAAACGGATTTCAGATTCGTATTCAGCGCGTTAAAGTCTACAAGAAAGGCCTATTGAAGGATACAAAATCAGACCCGTGTTGAACAGTGTTATCGAATCAATCGTTACATTAATGAACGAATTAATATCGGAAGTTGGTGCGAACTGGAGGATCGACGTTACGGTCGATTTAAGGCGGCGCACACCTTCTTAAAGCGTTTCCCCGCGACGTTTGTGGGTCGTCGAGTTTCGTCTCTTGACACGCTTGCGGGCGAAATTAATTAAGGAAACGGGATTAACGAGGACCCGGGGGGGCCGGTCTTGAATTCTCGCAGAATCGAGCCGGTCTGAAAGCACGAGGCAGAAAAAAGGAAGGGGGAAGGAAAACTTCGAAGAGATCCGCTGGACAACGACGGAGCAACCTGCCTTTGTAACTCGAAAACAAAAAAAGAAAGGAAACCTTCACGCAGCGAATTGGAAATTACATTTGAACAGTCGACATTGTTTGAACGTGCTCGATACGCCAGCGTTTCCGTCGCAATCGATCCGATCGACGGTCCCCCGGTGCGTTTTAAATACTTCCTCGTGAACGAGGCGAGTTAATTTCGTGCGCGAGTAGTACAGGTCGGCGCCGCGTCAGACGGTTCCATTAATCTCGCCCGTAGAAGAAATGTTCAATCGAGGCGGATCGGAATTGGCAGCGGGTCGAATTGAATCTCCGCCGCGGTTATTCGGTTTCCGAGGGTGACAGTTCTGTTTCGCTTCTTCGTTTGTCCATCCTTGTCGACGGTCGCGTCTCAATCGCCACCGCGAACTCTCCAGCCCGTCGCACGGGGGACTTGTTAAACGTTGAAGCGCTTCACGACGGCTCGCGCGCGAGTTACGCCGACGGAAGGTCTCGCCGCGACGGGAGGAGGAAAAGTCAATAAAAGGGACGCTGTTTGGCGGAGGAGCCTCGCTCTCTCGTCTTCTGCCCGGCTGGAGCCGATTCGTAAACCAACTCGGCGGCGACAATTGAAGCGCGACGAGAACGGGAGCTACGTCGAGGAATGTTTCCGGTCAAATTTTTGTCCGATGTCGACGTATCCGCAATCGAATTTTATTAATTTCGTTGAACAATGTAATTATTAATCGAAGCAGGCTGTTCGCATGTTTCGCGATTTCCATGTCCCTCCGTGTTCGGCGCAGAGACGTCGAACACGAGCGGAAGATGGATTTGTCGCGGTCGAACAGAGACTGACACGTCAACCCCTAATTCGAACCCTTTGTCGTAATCGACGTTAATTATTCGCGGACGAACATCTGCCGTTGTCGAGGAATCGTTATGGACCATCGAAGACGGACAACGTACAAAAGACGATGGTACGGGGGGTTGGAATATAACAGGGGATGGGGGAGTGAGTGATAGGGTGGATATTGGAATATCGTCGACTAATCAAAAATTTAATTAATAGACGGCGAATTCTGGCCATTACTGATATTTATTCGACTAACCCCCCCCATCCTCGCTATATTGGCTAGTCGAGCCGCCCAACCCCCGCCCGTCCACCCCCGTTCGAGCTGATCGATGTTGTGGCGGTGGAGGTTGGCTGGGCCAGTGACGTAGTCGACAACCTCCACCCCCGTGCTTTGACGTCACTGATGCCCTGAAATGCGGCTGGCTAGGTGCGTATCGGGGGATCTCTGCAGCCCAAGCACCCACCCCCCCAACCAACCAACCCTTTCAGCCGGTGCTTCGAGCACTTAACCCCCGACTCTTCTGACTCGTTTTTTTTTTTCATCCGTCAACCTTGCACCGATTTCTCTTTCCTGACGCGCGAACGTCAGACGGGAAGAGTGGAGCGCGTGACGTTGTCGGTTGAACTATACGTAGAAGAGGGAAACTGAAGAGTTATTTGTGGGAGCGCGTGTATAGATCTGGGGATTTTTCTTTGTCGCGCTGCGAAGAAAACTGTGATGGTCGTTTAATTATCGAAATGGAATACATGATTGATCGTTTGGTCATTTTCAGGGCGGTTAATATCTGCTTGGGTTAGATTTGGGTAGATTTAGGTTGGTAATAAGGTTGGTTTGTTCGTGTAAAGCATGGAGACACTTTTGGGGTGAACAGCCTGTTTTTGCATACAGTAGGGGATTAGGCTAGAGTTTTTTTTTATGGGATAGTTGGGAACCACTATGAAGCTGGTGAAATCCCCTTTTATAGAGTGTTCGTATAATTTCTTTCAATACCGACTCGTCTGATGGTGGTTCGCTTAGTGATTCGATCTAAAATGAATCGAAGATTTCAGTGTCGATTATTATGGACTAAGAGAGGTATGATAATTACTAGTTTATCTCGGACGGTACGCAGAGTGGAAGAAATCTTCTTTATCGACGCAGCGCCCTGCCTTATCGTGCTAGGGACATTTCGCAGTTCTCATCAGAAGGGCACTGAATTTTGTACGGTTTTCGTGAATACCCCCAGAGTCATTCCTGTTTCTTAAAAATAAAGTTCCCACTGACATCTGGTGTTTTTTTCCAAATCGAATTCTTCAACTTGCCAGCGTAAAAAAAATTTACCATCTCTCTTTCTTCTTTTACATCGCGTCACCAGTAGATCGTTAAAAATCCAATTATGGAAAAAACGCAACGCGTTCAAAATGAATCCCACGTCATTTATTCGTTTCGCGTGCAACAAATGTAGGTCGCGCTGCCTCGTTCGACCGTCCACTCATTATTATGGGGCACCATTGTGCTCCCTTGCTCGATAACACGAGTCTCTCTCGAATTTTGCCAGGAAAATCGCATATCAGGTTAGCTCAGGATAGCTCCTTCCAAAGGCAAAATAACAATGAACACGACCGACCAATTTTTGTTATCTTACCCGTTTGAATAAAAATCGGATAGAAGCATGGAGAACTTCTTCGTGTGCGTGTATGCGGGAAAATGGTGGGTGGATATAAGACGACGGTGTGAACCACGTGAAATAAAATGGTAACGCGATGATAATTCGTGACGTAAAGTTTGTATAATGAACGTAACGTTTGCACGAAGGGATCGTTCCTTCGATTATTTACGTCCAACGCATGAATATTTCATAAAATAGAACTATTACCCGAGAATATTCGCTCCGCGTGGCCTAGGGTGTTTTTTCAAAATCGCACTTTCTGCCGTCGGTACATCAGAGGCATGGTTGCATGATCTTGTACCACTTCACCTTATTTCTATTCGCATATTTATAGTCGCTCCAATCTCTTCCTTTCCTCCAATTAATAGAAGGAAAACACGTGGAAAAACGTATCGCATCTTGTCACGAGAATGGCTTCAACACTTACGATCTTGCCGGAAAAAAAGTTGTTAAGATATATTGCAAAAAAAAATAGAAATGCGTCTCAGTCCGACCGGAAATGTTTCCCTTGTTTTCTTGACGATCGCATCAATATTTTTCTCCCTTCTTTATCGGCCCTTGATTACATTGGATAATTCTTTTTGTTCCAGGTAAGTGGCTGTTAATAGTACCGCTCGATTGCGTAATTGCTGTCCACGTGGTCGCGCCGAGTTCACGTAAGTTGGCAGCGTCGGCGGGGGAAATTATTTATACCATTCACTGTGAACGATTCGACAGCAGCGTTGGTCGAGCAACAATTTTTCAATTAAACGGTGGGAAATGATAGTACATATCGAATTCTCTCGTCTCACGTGGCTCCTGGTCAAAGGAGTATAATCGAAGGAGGAGAAACAAAGAAAGGAGAATCGTGACCATTCCCTATCGTTGCTCGAGCGTATAATACTCCGCTGGAACGTGCGCGTACGGGCGGACCATGTTTGCCAAACTCTTGTCGACCGCGATCAAATCTGATTTGCACACACACACGAGATATCGTGTGACTGGCTACGTGAAAAAGAGAATCGACTGTACCAGCCTGCCAGGGGCTCGTAAATTCGTTGCTGCGATTTTTCGCGATCGCAAAGCTACACATATTTTTATATTTCAATTTTTCTGAATTATTATCTTTGTCTTGAATCAATCGACGCTTCTGTTCGCCCGTTCGTTAAGTTCTCTTTTTCTTTCTCGGCGGTGGTGAACGCGATATTCCCTCCGCGCAATAATATTCTGGATAGAACGGACATCGGAAAGATTGAATCGCAGAGGAACGATCGATTCGCCCGTTTTATTCTGACACTCGAAACGTAAAAATACAATTTTGCTTGAAAGGTTTGTACGTCGTTGTTGGTGTTCTAAAGATGCACGGGATCGATTGGTCGCCGGGAATAATTATCGATGTTACTGTCGGAGCGACGCCGGTGGGCGTTCGCGAAAAAAAATTCCATCAGCGTCGATCAAACATTGATGTTTGTTTAACGGTGATTGGAGGCAGCGAACGATTCGTGTATCGTGCTAAAAGAAATACCGAAGAAAAACGATTGTACGATCTTTATCGCGAATTAACGACGGTGTGTTGAACTTCAATCGAATTAACATAAAACGGACATCTATCTCTTGTCAAGTATTCGTCGATCGAGCAGCCGGTCTTTACATTTTTTCACGAGCAACCGAGACAAACGCGCAAAACTATTCCCGGCCGTTCATTAAATCGAAGGAATTCAACCGACGAAAGCAACAAACAAACGGAAGGAATTTAATATTGCCCGGACATTTTCCGATATTTTTCGTCCATTAACAGTACGCGCCATTGTAAGCGCGTAGCAGTAACTCTCGCAGGAAACTGTCGACGACGGCTCCGATAAATTTGATTAAAAATTTCTACGCGCGAAATGACACTGCGAAGCGCGGAGTAAAAAGAACCGCTTGGACTTATACGATGCAAAACGCGAACGAAATATTCACCTGCGCACAACGTAATCGATAAAACGTTTCCCTGCAACTCGAACAAACAATTAATATCAACATCTCTTTCAATTATTTCTATAAATTATCGCAACTTTCGAACGATGGTTTTTTTATCGAACGGCAGCTCGCAAGGATCGCGGGAAGTCAAGAGGCGAGGGGGGAGAGTGGGGGGGTTTAAAGATAAGCGCCGTTTCCGGTGGCGAGCGTGCAACAAGAGGCGCGTGTGCCCGCGCTGAGGTCGCGTCGCGACGCCTAGCGTCGCGTGACTGTGAACAAAACGCGTGCCCTGCGCTTAGTTCGTCACGATTCACGCATTGGCGCGGTCGTGATACGTGCCACCGCGATTCTTCGTCCGCTCCCGTCGGCAAATGTCGACCAATCGTGGCGCGTTTAACGATTAACAAACCGCACGACGAGGGGGACGCGAATCGCGCTCGGTTCGATCGGAAGAATCGACGGATCCTTCTACCTCCGCATCTGTTTATCATTATAAAAATTCCGGGACATTTTATATACAATTTCTGCGAACATTGATTTCGTTACACCGTGGTGAACGGCCGAATTACCGTTGTTCTCACTTTAATTGAAAATTTCGTTGTCACGCAAATTTTCACGCAAAAATATTCGCGACGACTCTTAATCGTAAATTTAAGTGTCGAATTTAATAAATAATTTCGTCGAGTGTTGCTGAAGTGATTAACATTTATGTAGACAATTGTGACGATAAAATTTTATGATGCCGCTGGGTAAAAAGGATAATTGAAATCGTTGCATCGAGGGGGGTGGGGGGAGGGGTGCTGCGGTTCTCAATGTTATTAATAAAAGAAAGTTGCGAAACATTGGCGTGCGACGAATATCAACTGCCCGGCGAGTTTTACCGAGCAAACATATTATGCAACAGCGTGATGACTAATTGTCGTAGAAAAGACTGGAACAAAAAGTGCTCTGCCGTTCGAACGAACTCCTGTATCTCTTCGTTCGTCGCACTTCGGTAAATTAGTTGCCGGTGGAACGGGCGCCGACGTTTCTCTAGTTCTCGAAAACTACGCCTGATTTCTTGCCGCGACGATACGGGAAAAATGTTCGACTGTATGACGCGTCATCGATTCGGGCGTTTAAAATTCGCGCGTTTTAATCGTATGCGCATAATAACGATGGCAATCAAAACGAAGTCTCTCGTAGAAAATTTAATCTGCGATTAACGCCAGTCCCGTCGATTTTGCTATGTAAATTTGCTGGAACTGCGTGTTAACAGGCATTTTAACGAATCCTCGTACCCATACGGTGAGACGTAAATGATAAAAGAAAATATATATACAATCCAGCGGATATTTAAATTAACGCACGTGCGCGTGTATAAAGACTGTCCTCTATGAATAAAAAAGCGTTTCGAGCAACCAAATACGTTTGACAAATAAATAATTCAACAAAAATGACGAAATTCGCGAGGAATTGAAAATTTGCACTATTAATAACGAAGCGTGTAACAACATTAACAAGTATTTAATTAATCGCACTAGCTGACTCACGATATTTTTAATCGGATAATAAATTCGATATTTTCTCTCCGTATTTATTTGAAAATTTTCCATCGAACGATGGACCTCCGCTTGCGATGGAACATATTGCAACCGTATTGACAATCCTAGGTTTGATCGAGTGTTTATTAGGCTCCCGTTAATTTCAGTCGAGTGTATGGTTCACGTGAACGCGAGAGGGAACGTCGTGGCCACGAACGATTCCGTTTTATCAAACGCTCGTTAACTTCGTTGAAAATTTACGGTCACAGTGGTGCCCCCTGTACGGCTGAAACGACTTCGCGATTAGTTACGTTCCTGTCGCGAATCACAGGACACTTATTTTTCTTCAAACTTGAAATCGATTAACAGAGGAAATCTAAAATTCTATACTAAACAGCAGCAAGAACTATTATTTCACTGCGATTTGAATTCGTAGAATTCTGCCCTCCATTCTTATTATTTAAAATTCTCACTCCCGCGTGTACCAGTTCAATTCCAACGTATTCGACATTACAATTCATTCGGAGAATTCCCGTTCGACGTTAAATGAAATCCGCCGGGACGCTGTCCCGTTGCGTAAAATCGGCCGGATGGGAGACCAGAAAGAAACCCGTCCGAAATAGTCGCCATTCTTCTCTATCAACCGTGACACGTAGGAACGTGGGGAAACTGGGAAAATCAATCCTGCACTCTCGCCGCTCATTTAAACTCGCACAATTCCGGCGTTCCTAATTTTTATTCCGCCCCGCGCGAACAGAGGAACCTTCTGAACGCATCGTTTCACGTCCACCGCCCACTCCGTCCCGTTCCATCGTTCTATCGTTCGGTAAACCGAACTGTAACTCTGCTAGATCGATCCAGGTGGCGCTGCGATCGCGCAGCCGGCACGTATGCCCGAGGTTACGCGCCTGATGGTAGGCTTTCAGCCGGAACAACGATGCGCGCGCACCGTCGATACTTGTTGAGCGTGGAATTTCAATTCGCTTAATGGACCTCATCGATCCGGCTCGATCGTCGAGCGGGCATCCATCGAGAAATCCCCGTCGTTTTGGCCGTCGTTTCACTCCGGTGCATGGCAAACGAGGGGCTTCCCTCGAACGGATGGAATTGCGTGCCCGGAGTTCAGAAATCGCCGTTCAGACTGGGAAACGAATTCGATATACATTGAAGGGATTAGTGATTCGTTGGGCTGCTGATTTACGGGCACGCCATTCTTCTTCCAGGCTCCGTCGAGCAGACGGAAGAACGAATCCTCGAGGCCTGCGAGTGCTTCACAAATATTAATAATGCTCGGAGATCGTTCGGCTAAAGGGTGACGTCACGGAATTACGCGTCGCTCGCAGTCAATATTTCGCCGATCGAATCGTGGTCGCTGAGCATTGAACAAATAGTCGCCGCCAATCGAGTGATCGCTCCGTAAGAACCAGGGTGCAATTGTTGAATCGGAACGTCGACTCGTCGATAACAATCGGACGAAGTTTAACAAATTTTCTAAAAAGAATAATACGGTACTTCGTTCTTCGTTCTTCGTTCACGACTGTTTAAGTCGGATGAATGATTCAAGAAGATGAACATTGTCCGCTGTGTAATTTTTCATTTTTATTTCCGACGTATCGATTGTTATTTATTTGCGATATTCCAACAGCTTTGCCCGCGAAACGTTCCAATGGGTTCGTCGGTTATTAAAAGTGCGGGCGCATCTTTAGTCACCAACGATTCGTTAAGTACGGGGCAACTGTGTTTCGCTCGAAATCTCTCAAGCTCGACAACTGGAGAACTAGTCGGGGTCCGAATTAACTCAATTACATTGCCTCTAACAAACAGAATGATTCAGTAGTTCAATCGTCTCCAATTCCGTTAATTAAACCCATGAAAATGTTCGATCCCCTTGAACGAACGACCCAAGCCTCGACCTCTTCTGAAACCCATGAATCGTCAAACAAAAGAAATTTGTTACAAACAAAAGAAATTTGTTATAAACAAAATAAATTTGTTATAAGCAAAAGAAATTTGTTATAAACAAAAGAAATTTGTTATAAACAAAAGAAATTTGTTATAAACAAAAGAAATTTGTTATAAACAAAAGAAATTTGTTATAAACAAAAGAAATTGGTTATGAACAAAAGAAATTGGTTATGAACAAAAGAAATTTGTTATAAACAAAAGGAATTGGTTATGAACAAAATAAATTTGTTATAAACAAAAGAAAATATCGCTGGACAGGAATATGGGAATTCAACAATTCAGTCACCTCGATTATCGATACCATTTCGCACCGTTCTCGAAAACAATTTTCCACCTAGAAAAATTCATCGTTTCTCGCGGACCCTTTTCGTCACGGGGCACAGTAATCGACTCGTGGGATTCGGACGCTGGTCGGTGGGCGCTTTGATTAATAATAGCACGAGGGAAATGTCACGAGCGTACTGACATTCCCATTGTGTCAGTCGACGCACGGCACACCTCGCGGCCATCGCACACTCGTCCGTCAGATTGGTACTCGTGGTCTTCCAATTGCCATTAAATTAAATCAATTTTCACGGTCCCTCGATTCAAAATTCCCGACAAACTCGTCGTTCAAGAATTGTCCTTTCCCCCCTTTGCGATCGCTGCCGCCTCGAAATTTCAACGTTCTTCGTAAAATCGATAAATATCGTTTTTAATTGTTCACAATCGTCTACCACCCGGTTGCGTCATCTCGTTACAAGTCGCGTTCGAAGTGTTACACGCGGGGTAAAATTATCGACAACCGCGCGAGGCCGGCGTGGTAATGGAAGTACGACACACAAAACAAAACAAAAAAAAATAAAATAAATGAAATCCCTCGCGCGGACACGCGTTTCCGTCGTTGCCGTTAAACGCGGGACAATAAATATTGTTCTCGAATATAACGTTGAACGACTCTTGTCCTAAATCTGGCGAATAATGGATCGACGTCTCGCGTTATCAGGTTGTCGACGGTGTACAGTGTGTACGGCACTGGCCTGATTCTTCCAAGCCGAGTCATTATTCCCGTTGACTCTCTCTCCTTCCCTTTCATCTATTCCTTTCGTGCTCTAATCTCGATTCTATTGAAATTACCCGGCGGTTTCTTCTCTTTCCCTTGTTGTTTTTCCTTTTTTTCATTTCCTGCCAGAGAGATCAATTGATGGATAAGAATTCGTCGCGAAAGGGAGAACGCGTAATCGCGTATTCTCGGCTCGGAAATTCGAACGATTCGTTGACGGGAATTCGAGAACCGACGACCATGTTTCTGGAAATATGTTCGCGTCGAGCCAATTTAATGCCGGCAAATATTTCGCCGGAACGAAAGTGACGCGGCTCGGCAAATATTTGCAATATATACATCGAGGATCGAACGAAAGAATGTTAACTTTGGGACGGGCGTGGAAATGGTTCGATATGAGTTTGCCGATGGCAAACTCGACGGGAAAATCGTGAAATACGCCCTGCCCGGGCGACGATTTTTCCGGACGAGAATCGACGATGTTTAAACTATTATAATATGCGATATTCAAGAAGGAGGATTCTCTTGAAACACAAGAAAAAAAGGGAGTAAAATGTTCCTCGCAATTCTCGATATTCGCATTAATCATTCCGACGAAAGTATCGAGTCAATAGTGAAATAAATAATTACAAAAATAACTAAATACGTAACGCGTTTAAGCCACAATTAAACACCAACGAATTCGTTTCGCCCAGAAAAGAAATCAGCCGGAAAATTTCAGGCGATCCCAGGATACGTGAATAAAAATAAGATAAACGTCCGCGGTGTTAAATAAAAAAAAAACCTAATCAACATAAATCGACGAATGCAGTCTCCGAATGGTGGAAAGTCTGAGAAAACGGAAATAAAAGAATCGGCGAGGAAGCAGCGGCAACGAAATGTTTTCAACGCGCGGAAAGTGTCGGAAGGACCGAGGCTCGAGTTTGCACGGTGAATGATCGACGTATCGATCGATGCACTGATCGATGGGGGCGACGATCAAAGAAGTGACGATGATCGCGTTCCTGTTCTTCGTCTGGATGATGATCAGGTCGAGGGAGCAGCCGGATGAGAGGCGGGACTCCAGGAGGGGCTCGTTGGTCAAGGATAGTCGCGAGCGCAACGATTCGAGACGGGACTCGAAAGAAACGACGTCCGTCGGGGCGCACCACGTCGACAGACGTAGACACCGTCTGCGACGACACTCGCGTCGATACTATGTCGATCGTAACAGAAGGTGAGTCGATTGAGAACGGGCGTCGCTTCGAAATCACGAGTCCGGGAATTTTTTTTACCGTGACAAGAGGGAGCCACGGGTGCGGTACTTTCATTGTCGTGAAACTACAATCGCGATACATCCTAACGAACACTTTACACCATGCGCGTATTTAATATTGCTTGCGGCTAATTGTTAACTCGTTATAATCGTTTCGCGCGACGAACCAAACGAGTGAGCTTCGTGGATATCTAATTACGCGTGCAATGCAACGCATCGAAAGTTAGTAATGAGGTGTTCGCAGTGAACAGAGGGCGCTGTAATCTCGTGAACGCGGTGCACCATGGCGTATGCAACCCTTCAGAATTACGGCCCCCCCGGCCCCGGTAATACCCCCTTTAAGATTACATCCAGCGGGGTTTATTAAATCCTATCCACTTACTGGCCCTAATGCTAATGTAATCGATGAACAGCTCTGTGCAGCTTACGAGGGGGAATCTATTAGCCTCCGCGTATATGTGTATGTGTATGTGTATCTGGGGGTTGATTTGTTGCTTGTCTCGAGGCAAGAGAATTGCTTCACTTCACCATTAATTTCGCCCCGTATTGCCTCAGTACATTTTTTTCGTTTTTCTTTAAACGCATATCGAATTGATTGTAAAAAATCGCTCCGAATTTTCACAGAGAAATACGGAGATGGGGCTGGGATATTTTTTACCGGACAAAGCTTTGCCTTTCCGTTGGTCTTGTTTTTATAAATATTGCCGCACGAACTGTCGCTGCCGCGAACAAAATATTTCGTCGAAGTCTCGCGCGGTAAACAACGATTTAGTTATCGTAAGCTCGGAAGTAAAAACAATTAACGGACAAGGAACAGTCAGAGACCATGATTCCGATAGGACGATATTTCCAGGTGAGGCGACGCGATCGCGGAACGGTTAACAACTGTGCTACTTTCGACAGTTACGTTTCCAGGGAGAAACTATTAACCTCTTCCTCGACGTTGCTCCCCGTTTCTGCGCGAATTTCTCCGCCAGTCCGGCGGTCTTGCGTCGCGAGCGAGGGATACACGAGTTCTTGACACAAATCTGGCGACCCTGAAGAACGCGTAGGTGATAAACACCCTTAACAACCGCGCGGCACGTCAGACCCCCATTCTGATCGATAACGAGCTTTCGCCCCGACCTTTCGGGACAGCCGGCGATTTTTTGATCCCCTTTTACTATTCCCCGACGATCGAGAAGGATGTTTCGACACCCTGCGGGAACAAGGCTCGCCTTTCTCAGCGGATCGAATTTTCTATTTTAAATTTTCCTCTCCTCGCGATTTAATCCCGCGAAGTTGTCCTTCCTCTGTTCGCTCGTTATTGTCGACGGAGTTTCACAGACAACGAGCCTCACGGCTAATTAGATAACGAAGCGAAATGTCTGGATCCCGTTTGTTCGGCGCGATCCATGCAACAGGGCCGCCGTGGATCGCAATAAATCCTGCCGCGTCGGCGACCTAATTTTAGAAGCGTAATCGAGCTTTTCCATTCGGCCCCGGCTTAATGGAAAATTATATTGACAGCGGACAGGCCGCACCTACCGACATTCAACGTGCGAATCTAGGCTCTCGATACTTTTTTCCCCCGATGAAATTGCCGATCGATCAATTTCGCATCTATCCCCCCGCCCCGTGGGATGCTTCCCTCTTTGCGAGGGGCGAATTTTTGCGAAAAATATTTCTCCATTACGAAACATTTCCCCCCCCCCCCCCCCCCGAGATTATTCTCCATTCACGATTATTTTTGTCGTTATTGTCCCCTTATTATTTTTATTATTATTATTATTTCGTTCACGAATATTTATTTGCAATTTATATTCGAACGTTCACGTGAAACTTAATTTATAACTGCGCCATGAAATGTATCTCACAATATTCGCCCATGAATATATATATATAATTATTTATCGTTCTTGCGAATAAAACGAGCCCCGTCGTTTTTTTAAATTACAGCACGATAATAATGATTTCACGAATCCAATGGAACGCGGAGGGCCGATGTTCCGTTTCGGATTTCGCGACTTCGTAGCCGATGTTATCGCGACTTCCGCGTGGAGATAATAGCGCGAAAAAGAGTTGCAGGTAGTTGCAAACGGCGCGTTCGATCCGGCCAGTTATCAGGATTGTAAAACACAAATCTATTTCGAGTGCGGCGCAAATAGAAGATAGGGGGGACACTATTGCCTTGCCGTTATCGCGGCTGAAAATTTTCTTTGCGATTTTAATTGCGCCTATCGGGCCCGTTCAATTATTAACTGCCGCGCTTGTTCCGCGATTAACGGGGCTTTTCTTTTCGCCCCTTTCGCGCCGAGAAGAAAATTCGTGTCTAACAATTTGATAGTGCCTGGGATTTTTTTATTTTAAATGATAAATTTTATTATCGATTGGATAAATTTCAACGTGCGACGAATAACGTTAGAAACGGCGAACGATTTACAAGAGAGGGGGAAATGGTAATTGCAGAGCGCCATGGCAAAATTTGCGGGGAACGCATGAAAATTTCAAGGCACAGCGAGGGCAATAATAGACATTTTTAGAACGGATCGTTTCAATGACAGCTGTTCTATCTCGACGCGCGCATAACCATGCTTTTACACCGATGTCAAGTCATTCCGCGAGCTATCATCAAATTCGAACACCTGCAATCTGAAAATAAGCCGAGCCACGTGTGTATATATATTCTTCTTTCTTTATTTTTCCATTTATGCAACAAGATTCAAAGCACATGGCGCGATATTTTATCTCGAGCTAACGAAGATTTCAGGTTTATAAAATTGCTATTCCAATGTGTCTAGGGAATTACAGATTAATTCCTTCGTTAAGGATCGCACAGCTGAAATGTATTCGTGAAATCCCCCAAAGAAAGAAGCTTGCCAACGTTAAAATTCACTTCCCGGACTTCCCGGTCGTACAAATGATACCAACGTTCGCCGATTGAAATGTCGGCTTAACGGCGCGACAATATTCGGCAGAATAATATTCCACGTCGAAGGTGGTCCTCGCAACGGGACAAAGCATGTCGCAGCGAAATCCACAAGCCCCCCCAGACAGACCAGCGTCAGACTTCTGGCAACTAAAACGCG
Source organism: Nomada lathburiana (assembly GCA_963667235.1). Lineage (NCBI taxonomy): Eukaryota > Metazoa > Arthropoda > Insecta > Hymenoptera > Apidae > Nomada > Nomada lathburiana. The sequence continues at coordinate 19,065,089 of OY763899.1, read as the reverse complement.
AAAATGAGACACGGAACAGACGGTCCGTTAGCAACAGCGTGTTCAGCCGGCGGAAACTCTATCGCGTGAAGTTGGCCGCGGCACAAGCCACTGAAATTTCGTCCGGCTCGAGCAGAGGACGGTTCACAGGGACGAGTGGCAGGCCTGATATACGCGAAACTCGGAATTTACGACCGCCATAACGTCTCGTTATTTTGGGCAGCGTTGCGCGTTGGTTGCTTGTAAACTTCGGGGCTATCGATCTTTCCTTCGACAGGAACGAAGAAAACGTCTCGAGTCTTATCATATTTTGTAACAATAATGCTAGGGTATTGAATAACGTATGGGCTGGGAATTTTTGTTGCCAATTTTTATTACGAACCTTCGAAATCTGGTGGTTTTCTTCTTTACTAGGGAATCGGCCATGATGATAACGTCGACATAATTTCATTCCAGGTATTTGTATCCCAGTAGATGGGATTTGGTGTTTTTTTTTTTTTCTTCTTTTTAAATGACGGTGCGTATGATTCTTATACTTTGGGAAGCGATTTATTTCCTTTCACGACGACAAGTGGAAGGCAGCAATCGCCGTAATTCTTCCGTTATTAACTAATAAAAGGTCTCTGGGTGCACAGCATACGTTGTGTAATGAATTTCGTAATGTTGGTACAAGGATCGTACCGTGGTGTGCAATTAGCCGAGCGTGGCATACTCATTTTCTTTGCATTCAGCTTCTTTGCTGTTCCCCTTCGTTCCTGTTCCCCTCTGTCGCGTTGTTGCAGAAGGCTGCGTTGCTAAATTAATTCTTCCATCAAAAATTGCAAAGTAGGGACTCAATTGTGCCACCCTGGCGAACAGAATGAAATAGAAAACCGATATTTTACAGCGGGGTCCAGTTTAACAATTAACTTCGTCGTGTAATTAAGAAAAAGAAATTGTAACCGGCGAACGCAAATTACTTCACATTAAAGAATCAGTAGATTCTGCGAGGACAGTTGTCAGACGTGGACTAGGGACTTTCTGGTATCTTCGTAATCGGACTTAAGCAGTTCAGAGGTTTTTAAACAGACCAAGCACTTCAATCGCAAGGTAGAAAATTAACGAAAACTTATTATCGAGTCGGGAATCAATTCAATACGACAAAACTTGACGAATGGTCCTAGTCCCCCAGGGGTAACTATGTATTCTAACCTCCATTTGATAAAGATTCGCGCCAAGTTGGTTCGCAAATATTTGCTGCGCGCCGCAATTAACCAAGTCCTCATTGTCAGTGGAAAATAAACGTTATCGGAGGGATCGAGATGTTCCCCGACCGACCGGATTGAATTCCACGGAGCTTTCATTCCATTCCCATGAACGAACAAATCGTGAGTCCCAACGTGGCGTGGTCTGGCGAGGATCTCTATTCAGAGGAATTGACATAATCGTCATTGGTGCATTTAAGTTTATGGCTCGCCACAATTCGTGTCAACTGGCCTATCGTGTGGGACGTAAATTACACTGTTGTCCCATCCTTGCAGTAAACTCTTTTGACGTCACCGCCTTGAAGATTTCCAGGAATCTTTTTCAGCTAGACCACGCGAGCGTCCGACGTCCCGACGCGTCCGAAAAAATCTTCCGCTCGATCGTTTCCGAGGTAAAAAATATCGACGAAATTGTTGAAAACAATTTCGTGCAGGAACGTTGCCGGTTTGTTGAATCAATATTCGACACGTGACCGGCGTGCGTTAATGAAATTAACGTCGTTGCGCGAACAGAGCTAGAGGAGAATAATAAAAAACACTTGATCCCACTTAACACCGCGGGGATATTAAAATGCAATGGCAGCCAATAGAACGCACGAGGCGAGTATCGAGAGCGAAGCCGACGAGCGATGTTTTAAACGAACTGGTTAAGAATATAAAACAATCCGGCTCGGTTTGCATTTGCATCGATTCGATTCGCTTGTCGGTGATTGTTGTACGCGATGTTAAAAAACATAATCGACAAACAGACCGGATTCTTATCACTGCTTGATTAGATAGTTTGTAATCTAAAGGATCCTTAACCTTATTTCCGCTGATCAATACGCATGGCAAGCAAAGTTTTGGTTAGTTTTTTCAGATCATTTATCGAACAATAATAACAATAATTGGAATTCGACGTTCAACAATTGTTCACCATGGTCATTCGATTATTTTCTAACGTTTGCAGCGCCATCCAGGTTTAAATAGAATTCGAGACGTCTAACCCAAATCGAATCCATCGTGTTTGAGTAGCAAAAATCGATACCTCTCGCCCCTCGACGAAATCCAAATTCCACGCAAGCCCCACCCCCCCTATACCACACTGTCACTAAAATCCAATCAATCTCAAAATTCGCCGTCTAAAACCCTAACACTAAACCTTTCAGGCATAGAAGAAGCGAAAAATCAATTTGCTTCACCCTTCGGTGCCACCCAAAATCTAAGTCCCTTCCAGTTTCCCAAGCCAATTAATTCCGAAATCCTTCTGTACGAAATCTTAGCGCGAATCCTTCTCAGCTGTTCGAGAGTAAATAAAATCGGACTCCCATTTCGTTCCCAGGATCTGTCAAATTTAATTAATGGATCCATCTACCTTTCTCGGAACTGTTGAAAACTGTGCAGACTAGACAAATTCATACAAAACATGAAACATTTCACTGGAAGACTTCGAGCATCTGTTTCTTCAATTCCAAACCAAATAAATCATGCCGTCAGTGCATCGGTCCCTCCCCTATAGTGTCCGGTCGTCGCGCAGCCAACCCCCAAAAAACACTTGCCGGCCCACAAGCCTCCAGACACCGCTGCGTCTCGAATCTCCGGGTCGAAAAATTTCGAGACACTCCCGAAGGACCTGTCCAAGTCTCCCAGAAATTTCATCGAGATCGGTCGAACGGTTCCCGAGGAAAAAATTCCCAAACTTACCCGTGCCGTCCAGCCAGCCAACCGTGGTCACTCCCATAGTCCTTCGGCTGAAATCGTTGCCAACTTGACCGCTACTCTCCCACCGTTCTTATCAGTCGCGGAAAAAAAAATCTCGATGTTTGCCACAGCCTGGTCGCCTGCTGTCCCATCACGCAGGAACACGCCGCGCCGGTTCGCGAACGCTCTGTGTATAAGCAACAGACCCAGGCATGGCTGGCCTCAGTTCACAGGCGGCACGCGACCGAATCGGATCGTTGCTCGCGGGAGCCGACCCGTCATTGGTGAAAAACACGCGTCGGGACGACAGCCTGATTGTTTACCCGTCGCGTCAGTTGCCGTGGGACACGTTAACGACGAACAGGTAGAACTGTCGGGGTTCGTGCGAATTGTCTGTGCGCCTTGCGAATACCATCGTGTTCTTTAAATCGACGATCACACTGAGGTTGCTTTATTGGTGTTCTTGGTACGCAACCGGTGGTGCACTGTGATTTGTTGTGGCCAGTGATTAATACGGACTGAACAGTGTGCAAGCGTGCAAGTGAGAAAGAGTTGGTGCAAGGTGTGCTCGCGGCTGTTGCGCTGGGCTTGCCTGTTTGGTGTTTTGCATTGGTTTCTGGTATTTCTTACTGTTTTTGTGGGTGGTTTTCTGCGGGATCCGAGGAACTTTCGACGGGGATAGTGTTGGGAATGTTTCGTTTGTCAATTTAGTCGAGAAGTACCGTCTTCGTTATCGTTTGATTAATTAGATATCTGACTGTTGATTGAAATAACCGCGTATCTAACTGACGAGTACAATTTCTATCATTCTTTTGGAAACACAGTTCTCGCCAGTAGTATTAACGAGGTCTGAAGGAAGCTGTTTCTTTTCTTTTCTTTTCTTTCATTTTCTCGAGACGATCGACGGTTGCACGATTCGAATGTCACGGTTTAAAGTGCGAGCACAGTGGGAGCGAACGTCGAGAAAATATTTTCGCTTGAGTTAGGTTCGGCTCGGGGCGACGTTGTTGTTATCGAGAACCTGACAGCGTTCTGAATGTCGGCTCAACAGTAGACAATTATTCTGTCGCACCTTACAGAAATAACATTTAACCATTCCTCTAATCTAATTAACGTATCGACTGCGCGAATGAGATATACTGTTCAGCGAACATTTTCGATAAATAAACGAATTCTCAGTGCACGGTTGAGAGCAATAATTCTCTCCATTTTTGGACATCTGTCCGAACAAACGGAAAATTCGTTCTGTCGTTATCACAACTGGTCCGGTGACACTCGACGTAGACGGATTTCCATATCGATACAAATATTCGTACGGTGATCGAAGCGCACGGAACGCGACGGGTATCGCCGTCGCCACTATCGATCACGTTTCCCTTGCAACTCCCAACGGTGACGTGTGCCGACGCTAACAATTTGTTGCAACGATTATCCCTATCCACTCCGTTGCCAGGGATGCAAAGGAAAGCTTCCCCTTCTATTCGGAGCATTCGCCTGAATCTCTTTTCGCCTACAAATCGTTGCACCGGGGCGACAATTATCGGGTCCAGGAAATTACAGTTCATATCATTGATCAATGTAACAAATTGCAATCCCCCCCGTGACGTCCAACAATAAAGACGTCTCCGCGAGGAATCCTCGCGATTCGCTCGGCCCTCGCGCGAGACCACCAAATAGAGAAAAAGATCGACCATCGGCTCATTGGAAAACGCTTCGAAAATACCATGACTTCGCGGAAGGCCTCGTTCCCCTCCCCGTAACAGCCTCGCGCGTCGAGCCGTAGAATGCAGGGAGGGCGCGATCCTCTCGATCCCAGCGCGACGTGAAAGGCAGATTTCCATGGAAATGGAAAAAGTTCCAGGTGACACGGCTCGGCCCGTGGCTCTCGCCCGAGTTAATTCGGAACGATCCCATGGGTGGGGGGGGGGGGTTACCGGTGACGATAGGAGAACTGTTGATGGTGGACGAATCGAGTACTCGCCGGGGCACAGAGCGGGCTGTATTAAAATTAGAAAGGGTGTTTCGTTGATGACCGCAGGTCGAAAGCTCAGACGGCTGCACGTCTCGCTTTCGTACGGTCTATTAATAATTTTATCTTTTATTTAACGAAGCCCCCCCGGTGGTCCGGCGCCGGGGAAAATCGACCGTTCGTACGTTCCCGTGGCGGATTCAATGAAATCTCGTCGCTGCGCAACGTTTTACCCTTGTCCAACAGTAATTCGAATCGTTCTTCTTTCGATCGTTCTTACTGTTCAATTTTGTTGGTTAGGTCGTTGGTTGTTTAATTGCGAAATTAATTAGAACAGACCGTAAATCTTGACGATTAACAATTTCTATTATTGGCAGAATTACGCGGTTACCGTAAGTATTTTATCAATGCTTCCGTAACCGGTGTCCGCAGAATCGTCTTCGAGTTTTAATCTCGCACGGCGTGGAAGTTATAATTGCGTCTCAGCCCGACAAACATTTTCCAATTATAAACTATGTATTTCCTTTTTTTCTTTCTCTCCGTCCGTGTATCGTTCCAACTTTATTTTCGTTGGTGTGTTTTTCAACGGTTCGCACTTTTCAACTTAAGATAACGCGTTATCCGACTCGTTAACTCGTTCGCACGCGCAGTTGTTTCAAACGTTACCGTCGAACAGCGGCTTCTCTGTTTTCTTGTTTGATTTTTACTTTGGTTCAAATGGCATTCCGCGGAAAACCTTGGACAAATAATCGACGCGTTCCAGATTTACGGTTTCCGCGGGGAGGGTTCGAATTCTTTCGTGAATTTGTTTCAAACAATTCTCGGTTTCGTTCGTTTCTCGCTCTGGATTCGAATTTAAAGCGTGACAGGGTTTCTTCTCGTCGCCTCGCTCCCAGCGAACCTTCGCAACCCCGGAAAATTTATCGACCCCTCGCCCTTCGCTCCTACACAATTTCCCCTCGGAAAAGGTAAACTTCGCCGGGCTTGAAATATGTACACTTCTCCTCGTGCAACAGTTACAATAGCTTCAACAGCACCTCGCACTTCCAAGAGGGTTTCTTTATTGGGAAACGCGGAGCGGCTGACACGCCACGTACGATCCACCCCCAAATTAAAAAGGGGGACAGCGAAATTACGTTTATAATCGAAACGGAAGATTAAAGTATTCGGAACTCAATTTTGCCGACAGTCGGCCTCGTCTGATTTTTGCCAATTGAAAATATGGATATACGAGTGATAAAGTTCACAAGAAATAGGGCACGTATTTATTTTTATTGAAAATTAGGAGGAGTCCTTACAGAATAATACGTGTGTACACAGTTGTCTTCCGAACACCGTAAGATCGTCGACAGGAGCAGATAAACCGGAGCCAAGTAAAAAAAAGGGAATGGCCGCGAAGCGAAATAATATCCGCGTCGAGGACAGCGATACGTCGGCGTCGTAATTTCTTTTACGACCGAGTCGATAAATCGAAATCCACACCGTCCCAGTCGCAGTTCGATCGTCGACGGGGCGGTGTGGGGGAACGAAGCAATTTCGAGTTGCTCGTTTCCTTCATTTATCTTCATTTCCTCCCGCCGTCTCGTTCGCTACTTCCGCGAAGCAGCCCCCGCTTGTCTTCCGGGAGCAATTAAAGTAAATCGGACCGCGTGCAATTAGCAGAGCCACGGGGGCGAATCGAACATCCCCCAGCTCGTCCGGCGACAATCGTTCGCAGCCCTTTGTCCCGATTATTGCAACGTTCGATCGGCGAAGAAGAAAAGGAAAACGAAGAGAAACGTCATTTCTGTTGCTGCAATTAATTCTACATTTTTATCTATCCGAAGTCTCAGTGCGCACCTTGAAACCGAAGCATCGATACACCCCCGAAGAAAGTCTGACTCTCTGAATATATTGCACGTCGCACGATAAATATATCAGAATAATTTTTAAATTCAATTACAAGTAAATACATTTATACGCGCGAAACAGAGATTTTTCTGATACATTTGACGCGCGTTGCGCAATACAGTAAGGTCTCCGTGTAAGCGAAAAAGCGAAGAGTTTATCCCCACCACTCAGGCGGGGGATCCCCCCCCCCCCCCCCCCCCCCGCGGAGACGACCGGAAGTTGGCCTGGCGATCAGCGTAACGCGAGCCTGGATCGTGCATATCGGCGAACCAATACCAATTCAACGATGAAACTCCGCTATTTCTCGTCCTTTAACTACGAAACTTTTGCACAGACGTAGCTGACATTTTTCTGATTAAAACAACACCAAACACGATACAATTTCGACTATATTTACTTGCTCATTTAACGGTTACAAGTTTCGAACGCAGATAAGGATAGTTCGCTCGCTGTCCTTTTCCACGTTCGACGCTGTCGGCAGACAAACAATGCGGAAAGCATCCGATATACATACATAGGCGAACGTTCAGTCCCGAGGCATTCGCTTAGATCGGAGACTCCTTTGCACGAACGAATTGCATATTCGCGCCTGGGAATTTCTTTCGTCGCGTCGATTGAATGCAATTGCGAATGTGTCTATCAGAGGTGGGGGTAGAAGTTTGGTGAAAAGTGCGGGCGATTCGAACGGTGCCCGACGCGAATCGAGGTGGATGGGAAACGGACGTTCTTTCTCTGCGACGACATGAATGACTACGCCATTCTCGTGCCCCACGAGGTGACCTCGAGGTTGGCGCGCAGAGATTCCGGCACGATGAGGGTGACGCTTCCGCTCACTTCGTTCAGAAGGCACAGTGGCTGCGTGTCGTCCCTGGCCAGGGCGAAACCGCACCCGAATTTGGTCTACGTGGCCGTACCGTAAGTTTTTCGTCCGTCCCCCCGTGGGGAACGTTACTTATAGAGTACGCGGCGCCCCATGGGGGGGCTACGTGATGGCCCGCAGGTTTTATTAATAATAACTCGTACTTAAATGCAATGCGCATTGAATAGTACACCCAGGTTTATAATTAAAAATTGAAAAATTTTCATTGATTCATAAAGTATACAGTATAGGGTTATGTACGTATGTATTTACAATTTTTAATTATAAACCTGTGGTTTCTATCAAAATTACTTGTTGCGTGAATTTTGGGACACCCTAGATTAGTACTATTATCGTCGAAGTACATTATTTGGTATCCCTTAATGATAATAATTTATACGCGTACCTCGATACACTATTATTATTATAAATATCGAAGCAGTTATTGCTTAATAATCGGACTAACAATAATAATGTATAAACTTGTACACTGGTCTGTTGTTATTACATATTTACTGCCGGTTCATTTTCCACCCCCGTAACCGAAAATAAATAAATATCTCGCAAAACTTCGGTAAAAACGAGAATCCGGTAAAGGCCTGAGAAGTTGAAGCAGCGAAACGTGTACAGGTTTCGGTGATTAATATAAAATCCAATTGCCTCGCGTTTCATTGGCCAGTTACGACGTTCAACCCTTTCTGTTTGCCACGCGAAAGAATCCATTAGAGAATGAACCGGCGAGCTATGGCCCCTTTTTAATTGGCCAACGGTGTAACGAGAGAGAGAGAGAGAGAGAGAGAGAGAGAGAGAGAGAGAGAGAGAGAGAGAGAGAGAGAGAGAGAGAGAGAGAGAGAGAGAGAGAGAGAGAGAGAGAGAGAGAGACACGTCGGACAGGTGAGATTTGCGGTTTGCCCAGGGTTGTTGGATTTAACGAGTGGCTGTAAGAAATGATTTCGAGTCCCTTAAGGGTCTCGTCCTTGTCCTGGCTGCTTTTACGACGCCAGGGTCGTATCAATGTTTCACTGGACGAACACATATTCGTTCCGGGTACCATTGTACGAAGTTCGTAGGGGTAAATGTAATTACATTGCTCGTTCGAGAACGGGGCAAAAGGTTAACGTCACTTGGCCGCCAATATTTTTACCTGAATTATTTGTACCTTTTTTTTTTCGTCGAATTTTTCATTAAATCCTATTCTTTCCTTTTAAACGGGAGGGGGAATTATTACGAATATTATTGTTGCGATACAATTTCAGTAAAATGGTGGAATTATCTTTCACGAATCGACGCGTCGTCGATTTTAGATCGAAGCCCGTGTTTCACCGTTCGTTTCGCATTCGGCCATTACTCGACAAGTTTTACGTAATAAGTTGCGGGCGCGCCGTCCGCGAAACGGAAACGGCTTTTAATCACTCTTTCCTTGTCCGGCCATGCTCGAATGCCAATATTAACTGTCGCAGGCTCGGGGGTTATACCATACGCAAACGTCAAGATCGTCTGGGCTACGGAATTTATCGAGAGCCGAATATTTTGCGACGACAAATTTCCTTTCGTATTATTTTCTGTTATTTGCTAAAATCCGTTTAAGCAAAGAATTCATTGATATTTCGTGGTCAATATCGAATCGCTGCCTCGTTTCGTTGGTGGAAGAAAATATTGCGAAAATAAACGTTCGAAATAAACGACAGTAAATTTTTATTCAACATCGTCCCGGTCGAGAGTGTTCGATTCGATCGGTCGATAGCCGCGTGAATTCTCCACGCGTCGCGGTAAACGGAGAACGACCGTTGGAGCGCGAAGGCAAAAAAAGATTGGAAAAATCGAAGAAGAAACTCTTATCGTCGCAGAGGTGGTCTCCGGTTCGGTCACTGTTCGCCGGAAGGTCGTGGAATTAATCGTTGCTTGCGTAATGGCCGCGCAACGATGACTGGGCTATCGGGGGCAGGAAGGCAGGCCGCGTTTTCTGGTCAGCAGTGACGGGACCGATCGCTGGAAGAAAGAAACGATAATTGAGCCCGCGGGTTAATTAGGCCCGCCCAACGAGCGGATTGATCCCGATCCCGCTGATTATTATTCCCGTGTCCCGGTTAATTATTTCGCGCCGCCCCGGGAGACTTTTCTCGAGCACGAAGTTCGAAATTAATTTCCCCTCTCCTCGATGTATTTCAGAAATCGTTGAAATCCTCGTCGAATTAACGCGGAAATCGTTTCACGACGCGGCTGACGCAAATATAAGTAGATCAATTTTTAATTGCCAGAAAATTTCTACGCTTGCATTATTATTATCATTATTGTTATTAAAGAATTTTTATCAGTACGATGAATTGCGTTTAATGAAACGAATAAAGGAGACTTCAATCGGGACGAGTTTTCTGGTTTTAAATGGTGCAATATTTATCGCGAGCTTCATCCTATCAGACTTACCTTCCGGCTTAATTGGATCTGTTTACGAGACGCTGCGAATAGGAAGAAGGTTTAAGCTCGTTTCTATAAAGAAGAAAGTCGACCGTCGTGCTTTAAAAGTTATTTGCATTACGGCAATATGCAGCGGGGAAGTTATATTTCCCCCGTTGGATGTTTCCGAAATTCGCCGTGAATTAACCCCCATGAAGTTAATGCACTATACCCTTGCTTATTACCGAAGTTTCGAACACACTGTGCGTTGCTTTCAATTAATCAGGAAGTCTGTTAAAGCACGACGAGAGTAATGGAAAATTACCAGGGAACAGCACAGTCGGTGTTATTCAACTGAAATTAAATTTTATTCAACTCGATGATACATGCGTGATTAATTAAAATGTTCGATTAAATTATCGAATCGCATCACGGATATATATATATATATATATCGGTTGTAATTACGAAAATATATACTTCGATTTCAAATGTTTGTTCGCTTATGATAAATATAAAATATAGTGATCGGATTGTTTATCGATTCGTTTGAACGGTAATGCATTAATTTCTTCTTTGTTTTGCAGTTTCGACGTGGAAAATGGCGCCTCGACGCTCGACGGAGGCGCCGGAGGCGGTGGTGGCGCCTCGCCGAGTGCAGGCTTGGTCCTTCAAACTTTGCCGCAGCGACGAGAGAGCTTCCTTTACCGTAGCGACAGCGACTTCGAGATGTCACCGAAGTCGATGTCACGAAACAGTTCGATCGCCAGCGAGAGGTGAGCAGCCCCCGATGCTATGCAACCGTACATAGAGCTGTCAGAGATTAATGTGTTCGTATGCTGGAGAAAGATCTAACCCTATACATGAATGATTCAACGATTGTGTTGCAAAGTATAAAAATGTTGGAAAAAAACATGATTACAGCCGTTCCGAAGTGATTAGACAATTTTCGATACGATAGAAATGGAATTCTTAATTCTGAAGTTGCAGTGGAAAGGGTCGACACTGGTCAGACGCACGGCAGTTCTGTATTAAAAGATGCGGAGAAAAGATTGAATTATTTATGTTCATTCCATGCTCAATGAGTTTTCGTACGATTCCGTCAAATTGTTTGCGTTTTTACGACGAGTATTTTCCAAGGTAGAGTATTAAATAAATTAGTCGGGCGATTAACGAGACTGGAAAATTGCAAAGTTCCAATCGGTCGAAATTACTGTCATTATGTTTTGCATTCACGTTGATTGACTTATTTAAATAATCAACAACCTCGCTCCGGCAGGGCGAGAAATATTTAATCATCGGTTATTCAGTGGGTAACGGTGGCTGGTAATTAGTCGAATGCGGTGTAATTTGCGCCCACGCGCACCACGAATTCCTCTTGACACGGCGCAGTTAATGAATCCATTTGTACACATGGCGATAATTGCCGTGCCGTAACGCAATGTGCCACGCGTTCATGAATAATTAAAGAGAAACGGCTAAAACCGATACTAGGCACGATTGTCCGGCTTCAATTTATCGACTGCTCGTATTACCGTTACTTAATGCGATCAGTAATCGTAAAATATTACTAGAGGCCTGTAATTATTCTTTTCAACGTTTCGTGGAACTATTTTACATGCTGCGCATCTGTTTTATTGACAGCGGTGTCCTCCTAGTAACTTTCGGATGGTATGCGGTACCTTGCGTCGGTAATGTAGATCGACGTAACAACGACGCTCGACGTGACCGATGAAAGTAAAGTAGGAATCGTGATAAATTCTGACACAGCGGCACCCTCTAGTAAGGTTTACAAGATTTCAAAGAATCGATGACTATTCTGCTGGTATTGCTGAATACTCTAATCCTTGGTGAACTCTACATTTATTGAAATTTGATAGTCGACAAAATCAGAGTCCAAAGATATATTTTACAGTATTTTATATTTCCTGCCAACTTAAATTCATTTTATTAACCGCACATGGTAAGTCCTGCGATTTACGAATGTCTGACCACTGCCGAGGCTATTCTACTGCCGTCGAGTTTTCGCAACCTACAATACCAACATGCAAACGAAGTATCTACGATCTTTCCTCCCTGTCACGTGTAGCTTTGAAACTATCCTAGCTTTCTATTGTGGTGGTAGCGGTGCTCAGTATCATTCCATTCTAATATTTTCTTTATTATTAGTATCCTTATAGCACGTGTTGATTGTTCGTACACGTGACATGCAGCAAGGTGATGAAAGGGAACCAAAAAAAGAAACATCGAGTGCATGCCCCGAACGAAACAAAATAAATCCCTCGAAAATTCGTGGAAGCTGTGAATTGTAAAATAACAAAACGAGAAAAAAAAAATAAATCTCGAGGTACAACGTCCAACGATCGCTTCTGAAATACTTCTCCAATCGACGAAATCAACAATCAACGTTGAGTTTGTTCCCCTCCCCTGTTGTGTTCTCGCGTTTTCAATTTCGCACCTTGTTACATCGAAAGGAAAGAATGAAATGAATATCCGTTTCCCTCTCTTCTTCTCTTCCGCTAAGTTAAAGGGGTGCGAGGTGTGACGATGCGAATTATGTTTGTGATCCTTGGGTTGCAGGTTCAAAGAGACAGAGCTTCCTGTCGAGCGAGCGTATGTACACGATCCTATTATCTATTATCGGCCTCTCGTTTCACTTCGCATACACACATACACACACACACATCTCTCTCTCTCTATATATATATAGTCACGAATATATATGTACTCACAGATTAATCGACACCCCTCGACACAATAATTTGTTGAAATCGAATCGACACGCATTCTCACTTCCTCTAATTCTCTACCTCTGTCTCTTTCTCACTCTCTCACACGTTATACACAACACACACACACACATACGCGAAATGGGAATAGAAGGGTTGCATGAAATTGTTCGCTGTATTAAAAACGAAACAGAAAATTCTGCCATTGTTCGTCGAAGCTTATTGAACCCTCGAGTCTCATTCGCTCCAAGCTTATGTTAAATTTGCTTTGCGATCCGCTTCGTTTCAGACTTCGATGACGTACGTAAAATAAATATGTAAAAAAAAATGAGTCGAGTAGAAAATTCAATATTAATCTTTGCTCGTTTTACTCGCCGGTTCTTTCGGGATTTGGAGGGTGGTTCATCGCGTGTTTTTCAGCTCGTAATAATGCTTAAATAGTATTATTCGTACGATACGTCGGCGAAATGACTCTCAGAATAAAGTGGCGGAATTGCTTTTACACGGAACCAACACCCACACACCTCTACTGTTCTCCTTCTTTTCTATTTGCACCGGGAATTATTGCTAAATGAATCGCACTCGCACACGGGAACAAATATTCCGGGGTAAGCTCGAAATTAGATCTTGTATAATGTATTATATGTATATATATATATATTTCTTTTTTTCTCGAATTGTTCGCTGCGAATACAGTCAGCTTGTCGCGAGATAGTAATTATTATCGGGTAACGACGAGTCCGGGACTGGGTGGAATTGTTAAATGTAAATGATTAACAGCATGGTGTTTCATTGTGGAACGTTTTCGAATAAAAACGAATTGTCATTTTCAGGATATTTACCGATCAGTATAGGTAAGTAGCATCATTACGTAATCTCAGTACGCTGCATACTCATCGCAAACTGTACGCCCGAGGTGTCGTTAACAAATATCGCGAATATCGACCGAAACTCCGATATAATTTTTATCACCCTCGATCGCAACGATTTTTCCGTTTATCGCGTGGGAAAACACATGGACGGACGAGATGACGAAAATTTATTTCGCCCTGTCTCCAATCGAATCGAATATTTTTATCCCGCGAACACCAAACGGGAGGAAAGAATCGACGGGGGAAATTTCGCCGAATTCGAGGCGAACACCGGTTTCGATATTCGCGAACACCCGAAACTCTGGTGGGCTGGGACAAATCCCGGCGATAAGAAGGAATAAAAACGCGAGGAAAAACGTTTTCCGCCGGGACGAATTACCCAGGTCGGTTAACAAGTGGGTGACGTCGTCGCAGCGAAACGTGGGAAGTACGTGTGGGCAGCGTGGCCGGTGGTTAAACTCATGCGCGGAAAATCAATATTGACCGTCGAACGATGGGAAAACAGGGATTGGACACGTTTACGTGGCCGTCGTGTGCGCTGCCATTTATTTCCCGACCCCGTTCGCATAATATCGTTGCCTCCGGGCAGACGCGGATCAATCAGCGGCCAGTGATTGTCGTTAATTCATTTTCCGGTATCCCGCCCCTCCCCCTGGCCGCCACCCCGTGTTTTGCTTCCGATGAAAATTCCTCGGCCGTTTTCGTCGTCAGCACGTGACTTAACATCCTCGAGTTTTCGCGTTACTCGGACAAATTCGAGCGCGTTGAATTGTTCGTTCGTTTAGTCAACGATTGAGAAGATCCGAATTGGAGATCCGAAAATCTTCTTTTTGTTTTCTGCGACGCGTCGCCTGACTCGTTTCACCTTCGAGAACTATTGTCCGACCGTTTCAAGGTCCGCCAATGATGATGGCACAGCCGAACCGCAGCCGCGGAATCCAGGGAATTGAGGCCGATTGAGGCGTTCATTAAAATAACGACCGTCGGTAGCTGCGTCAAGACGAGAGTCACTTACGAACGGAGTGTGTGGCTGTGTGATTTTGTGTGCGCGCGTGTGTGTGCGTGCAGAGTACGTGACGATCGCTGTGTCGGGAATGGTGCCCGTCAGTGTGGCCGTTTCCGTTCCCCGTGGATCATTAGGGAACAGGTGGTCGTCGATCGGGATCGCGTGATCCAGGCAAACATCTTTCGAACGGTCGACGAAGACCGCCAATAGCGGCGGCGAAAATGTGGGAGATTGGGGCGGTTTTTTAGTGGGACAGGTGATATCGGCGAGTGGAAAGTCCGGGATTAAATTCCGAATAAATGTATTGTACGTATCCGTGGATTTAGATTGTAAGGTCACGGATTAACGAAATCGATTCGAGGCTGCTTAGTTATTCATTCGACCTGGACTCCCGAAGAAACCATTATTTCTTTGAATAAAGCGTCTGGTAATAATTGTCCCTCGATTGGCTCACCGATTGAAATATATTATTCATCGGCCGGCCTTCACCCGTCCGTTCCCGAAGCCCTCCGGTTTGTACCGGGTACCCGGGACACGTCGACGAATCGTTAATAAAATCGTGACGGAAAAACATCTCCGGTAGGCGGATGAATGTGGGCGTAGGACGAGACACTGAATAGAGAAACCGAGGAACGAGAGGCTGCCGGACCGCAACGGTGAAGCTGGATTAAAAGTGCAGCGCTGAAACGGGGGACAACGGTGGACAAAGAGCGGAAATTCCGAATATGAACTCGCTGGTACACGACGTTAGATGAAACAAAGGAAGACAGGCGCGCTGCGCACCACCGCAACAGACAAAAGCATTCACCGTAAATCCCGAGTAAAAAAATTCAGAAAGCAGGGTCAACCGTTTTGCCCGACCAGCAGAGATTAGAACCCAGCCTAATTGAGGTCAGAAGGAAGATACAGCGCAGCCCGGCCAGGGTCTCACAGCGGAGTCACGATCCCGAGGACTTGATCAGGCAGAGGAGATACGCGTGCAAAGCAGCGCAAAAATCTCGCCCCAGTAATGACCAAGCCCGACCCAGGGCGTCCAATCCGGGCCCCCCCCTAAAAAACCATCTCTGTCCTGCCAAGAAGTGACCCGACCAGCGTACGCGACACAGCCAGTTGGACACGTTCATGGAAGTAGTGTCCGCCGAGCGAGAGACAGAGAAACGCGAAATATAGTGGCACGAACGAGGACGGGACTAGGCCTGAACTACGCGCATGTTTCCCGCGCAAATCGCGCCCCCTCCCCCTCCTACCAACAGTTGGCGGCGAAATCTCAGCGAAAGCAGATCAGCCTGGCCAGTTGGACGCCGTGGCAAACACGAGGCGTCCGACGACACTGCGTCGCGTTCCAGTCACGTGAGTCATCCGCCATTTCCGCATCCGCCGACCGTGCGTGCCCGTGTTCGATCGCTGGCACCTCTCGCTCTTGGTCAGCTGGCCGGGGTCACGTGGCCCCGCGTTGTGCACCACCGCACCGATCCGCCGATCCGTCGCATCTGGGGGGGAACTCCCCGTTACTCCGGCACTCCGCGGCGTCCACCATGGGCGCAAACGTAGCGGGCTGCACGCGATAGCGTCCGCCGTGTCTGTCTCTACTAGCGCGTTGAGCTTCTGTTTTTCGGTGGGACTTGGTGGGATCGGCGAACGCGGCAGGTGGGAAGTTGAAATGTGGGACACATCTGGTGCGATCTTTGTGCCGTCGACGTGCGGTGCTACGGTGCATGGTGAATTTGGGGGAATGTTAACGGGGGCTGGAGGTGAGTCACGGAAGGTTGATCGGATTTATCGGCCGGATGGTTTTCGCGCGATCTTGAACCGCGCGGCGGAATCTTGGTTCACGCGAATGTCTGTTTAGTGGTCGTTGCGTACAAGTGTCCAGTAATTTGGGGGAATGTTATTCTTTGTTATTCGTTTCGTCAGAACGATGTGGCACAGGAGGGTGCACAAAGGGTTAATGGGACGAGATTGTGGGTATTGTCCTCGCTGGTAATTGAAGTATTCGAGGTACGTGAACAATGTGGCCGAGGTAGTTGTTGTTGATGAAGGAGTTGATAGAAGATGCGCACCAGGGTACTTGGTCAGATTTGTTGATCTATTGTATTCGTGGGGATTGATTAATGTCGATTGGAATGTACCGGGGGAATTGACAGGTGGTCTCTATAGAATTCCTGATAAATGGATTTCTGCTTTTCTTGATGAATCTATTTATATCGTAAATAATATTGATGCTACAATTTGGGCTGCCAATGAAGAATAGCGACGAAAGATTCAAGATATACTTCTCTGTAGGAGATTCCTCTGTATTCTGATGAATTATTACCTGGAACATAATGTTTCTCGCGGCGGGTCGAGCTTCGCAGGGAAGTAAAATTTTTGTTTCGTCGAGATGCACACGGCGTCGTGAGCTAAATTCGAAAAGACAGCGGATATTCGCGAGAACGAAACCGCTTTCATAAATATTCAATGAAGTC
Organism: Nomada lathburiana; assembly: GCA_963667235.1. Lineage (NCBI taxonomy): Eukaryota > Metazoa > Arthropoda > Insecta > Hymenoptera > Apidae > Nomada > Nomada lathburiana. Next base: position 19,048,002 of record OY763899.1, on the reverse strand, counting down.
GATCTGTACAATGTTGAATATTTATAGGATTTTATGTGTACGTCTTTCTCGTTCTCTCTCTCTCTCTCTCTCTCTCTCTCTTTCTCCTTCCTGGTCAATGAGCATCGGTTGTATAGATAGTGCCCCAAGAAAGAAACAAACGCGATTTTAAAATACACAGAAACGTCGACGAGATTAATGGGGGCTACGTAAAAAGAAGAAAAAAAAAAGAAGATTTGCTATCCTATTTCCGCCTCCGAAATCGTTTAATATTATTATTAATCGTTCGACCACTGTTTTTTTCCCTTCGAAGGCCGAGCAAAATACGTTTATCCGCGGTGCGTAGTTTTCTATTCGCCGATATTGGGTAGCCCTCCATTTATCACGTCGTTGAAAAATTACATCGGTTCAAAATCGTCTATGGGGGTGGTAGGTGGACGCGTGTCACACACTTGGAAGCGTGTTAAAATTCGACGAAAAATCGTGCTCGTTCGTCAAGTTTTTCCCCTCTTTTTTTCCCCATCACAGAATTCATGAACCCTGTCGTTTCTCTCTCTTGATAGTTGAAAAATGGTGCTCGACGGTGACAAATATTTCGCTGTAATATCTGAACGTTGGCAATTCTTTATTTTGATCTGTCGATTGATTTGCACTTTAAAATTAAAGACGCAGGAAATATGAACTGTTACATCTAAAAAAAAGAACAAATTCGATGCTCCGTAGATTGCTGGGCGAATAAAATAAATAGAAACGGAAAATATTGTTGACAATTTTTAATGCAATCATTTCGAGGACATTTCCGTCGCAAGAAAAATTTCTATTTTTTCGGACAGGGATGATCGCCATCTACTTTATATGGAGAAAACGTTATTGCGGTGAATATCAGAGTCGAGTATGTTCATATGAGTCATTTCACGTGGCTGCTGGCACCGACCCAATTGTCGAACTTCCACGATAGGAAGATAGGAAATCAAGTCGATGGAACTGGCCCTGGGTACGGGTTTCAATATCTCGAGTGTTATATCAGCCTCTATCAAGGGGCACACGTTTGATACCCGTGTTCCCATAATCTTTTCGCTCCCCCCTCCCATCGAATTCGCCGTCTAATCGGATGAACTGCTTATCTGACGCAACTTACATCCTTACTTGCCAAATGGAAAGGGAGACGAACAATACACCGGGTGAAAAAAGTTTTTCGTCGTATTCCAGAACCGTTGCGTGTTGCAAACTCCATAATATTTCTAATCGCGGGGTGGTCGATCGGGGGACCCCCCCCCACCCAATTAAAAGATAACGAAACTATCTTGATCGAACGTGACAATTTCGTTAAATTTTGCCACCCCCGTCTGCCATTAACCGTTTGTCAAATCGGTGGGACAATTTTTACGGGAATATCGATAGTCCCTGTGTTATAATTGCCGGCGGACCCCTCGGGCCCCATTATCGCCGGCGCAATTAATTGATCGATGGGGTCCATTTCGTTAGTTCAAAATAGCTGACACGGGCGATTGGACGGAAGTGGGGGAAGGATCGTTCCGACGGTCGAAACTTCGTAACGACTTTCCCGGAAGTCCACGGGCACACGGAGTTCGGACGGAAAACTGCTGATAGGCAATTCCGAACTGATTTTCATATAAAGAACGCTATCACGATGACCCGTGGTGGAAGGGGCGGTGCGAAGGGATGCTTCCGGTCTCGTTGAGAATCAACCCTCGTGGGCATTCCTGGTGATTACGGCGTGGTACGCGCGTCAAGCTCTCAAGAAAGTCCGGGTTAATTCGTTTTGGAACTAGCTAGGGAATAAATGGGAGGCGGTAACCTTTGTGCCAAATACGCGATCCGACTCGATAGTATGTAGTAGGTTTCGTTGTTGTTCGATCGAATCGGCGGGTTCAGGATTGTTGTTTGGAATGGAATCGTTGCAAACTATTGTTGCAACGTCGGACCTAATTTAAATCACACATTTCCCGATGGGTACGGCCATTCCGTAATAAGCGAGACTAAGCTTGGATGCAATGCTGCTGTTTTGCGCGGTTGATCAACGTCGATTTGATAATTCGACGATTTCTTGGCGAGGCGCGTGATACGGAGACAATGAGAATAGTTTGGCAGGCATGTTTCTATAGTTGACCTGAAAACGCTAATAGATCCCGGTCGTTATGCAATTCTAGCCGCCGGCGAAAACCTTTCGGATTGGCGCCCCAGGCCCCGGTGTATTTCTCGTTTGTTGTTAACGTTCGTCCGAAAGTATTGCTTAGACGTTGCGGCATTGTTTTCGTCGGTAACGGTGTCGTGGAACGTATGGATTTCGCGAAATTATACACTTATCTATTTTGCACGTTTCACGTAATCGCCAACGCTAATTGCCTCGTAATTGCCCGCGGTATCGCGAGCGTACGCACTGCCACGTAATAACCACAGTGTCACGCGGTGTTTTTTGTTTTTTTTGTATAGAACGAGTCGAGACTTCATTTATTCAAGCGGGCATGAACGTAAGTACGTTCGTGCGACCGGCGAAACGTCGGCGATAATATCGATTGGTGCACGTTGCCTGTACGAAAATTAATAGGGAACACGAATTCGACGGAGTCGCGACACGCGTTCATCCCAAAAATTCGTAATATTGAAATCGTCGACGATCAAACGAGTCGTGAAGTTCGCAATTATGAAAGGCGAGCGTGAAACTTGAGACGCATGAACAGAAGCGGAGAATTTGTACGATTCGAACGAAACGAAGGGAATCGTTTTAATCCGGTTTGCATCGTTACATTCGTCGTTCCGTCACGTGTATTTCTATGGGCGGTCGTGCGACTCCGCACGCGGGAAGTTCGCGGACGCCACCGACAGGTGTCGCGCACATATGCAAAACCGGAAGCCCCGCGTTGAAGCGTATTTATAGGCGAGCTCGGGCGACTGCGAAAAAAAAGTCGTGTGGAAGATACTTCTCGGGTTGCGTCACTACTGAAAAGGTCACGATTCTCTATCTCTCTCTTTCTCTTTATTTCTCCTTATTCCTCTGTATTTCTCTTTACATCTATCCGGTTTCCCTTGGATGCAGAAAGGAACGCGTTACGAGACGATTTTGTAATCGAACGAGGCTCGAAGCGCGGCGAGACGGAAGCCTCGATTCTTTTTACTTGAATCCAAGTAGTAATGGGTCCTCGAGGACGGTCGATTGCATTATGAACTCGTTGCGCAATGAGTTTGCCGGGAAGTCGTTTGAGAACTGTCAGATTTAACGGCGAATCAAATGAATGAAAATCGCGGGCAATTTTTATTATTCAATCTCGGCTGTTTTAACGGGGCAATATGTGACAGGAAAAATAGAATAATAATGCCAAATCGTGCAGGTATTTTTAGTTGAAATTTCGTTTTCGTTACGTCCATGTTTATTTAATTATCGCTTCTCCTTTTCCGTTTTAATTTATTCCTAGGCAAACGTATTCGTTTAACATTGTCGAGCACAATTTATTGTCGGCGATTCAAAATGAACCGATTGCGATTTGAAGAAAAATCGAATTTCGGTGTTATGTTTAATGCATTACTTGTTCCACAAATGTCTGTCGCCCGGTGTAAATGCACTCGGATACGTCGTTGGGTACCGGTTTTCCTTGAATACCAAACATTTATTTTCGTACGATAACACCTGGGAAACCGGTCGCCGGGAATACATTATACATTATCGTCTGTTTACTTCGTTTTCACGACAGCCCGATAAAAGCCATCGACTAGCTTTGAGAAAAAGTGGGAGAAGGGAAAGAGATAGAGGGACCATGGTCTTTGGAGATCATTGTGTCCATTGAAACACCAGATAAAACAATCGCGATCGTTCCAGAAAAATGAAAGCGTCGCTATCGAAAAATCGTTCGGCAGAAATAATGGTGGATTCGGAATTGAATCTAGCGCGATATTCCGCTGCTGCAACGATAACAATGGTAATAAAAATTCGCCGGAAAATATTCGGGGCAACGATTTCTAAAGGAAGGAACTAATCGAATTTCACTTATCAACGTTTTTCTATTATTATACATCTCGGTCGAGCAGATTGGGGTATATTCGTTCGGAAATATTTCGCCCTCTATTGGAACAGTAACGCTCTAACGAAACTTAACGGACATCTGTCTGCCTATCTCCGCAAGAAGTCCAATTCTGAATTCGAAATAAGGGAGAAGAAAGGTGAACTAGTTGCGCAACCAGCGAATCCCCGTTCCACGTGAAATTTTCCGGGGAGATGTTCGCTTTCCCTTGGTGCGAGATTATTAAAATTACTTAAATTATTTGAAGAGAAAGAACAACGATATTTTATTTAATTCCGTCCCCTTAATTTTCAATTTTATTTAACAGAGAATCTTTCTTCCCTTTTTCACGGATATTTTTCCGTTCGAATTTCCTTGGACATTTTTTTCTCTTTTTTTTTTTTTTTTTTTTTTTTTTTGTCGTCCTCGTCTATTCAGCAACGGTACGTGCCATTGGATGGAAATGACAAACGGTCCTTTCTCTCTTTCCTTTTTTTCCCTTTCCTTTGATCAATTGTTCGATATTGATGCGAGGCTGCAGGAAACGGAGAATATTGCATTCGAAGGGGGGAAACGGTGAAACTTGGTCCTATGGAATCGGTAATCGATACTGAGAGATAAAATATCTTTACACGGTGTACGTTATTTCATTTATTTATTCATGACGAAGATAGAAGGAAATTGCTGAAATTTGTTTCGCTCTATTGATCGTTCCAGTTGAGGGTTATTTTTTGATGGAGTTATTTCTAATTCTCTGGAACAATTTGTCAATGATAATAGTTGTTGATCATAGTTGTTGAAAACGTGTCATTTGTTTCGCTTAAAATTAGAATCGAGAGTTATGCGACGGTCCCATCTATAGGCGATTAAGGGAATATAAATGGCCGGCGGTTGCCAGTACAGAAACGATACCCAACCTATTTAATTACCAAAATTCCGACGTTCGTTTCGAAAATGCACAGTTAAATTTAACTCTCGAACCCTGGCAGTGTTCGAATGTCTTCGGTTTAATGCGACAGTGTTGTATTGGAAGATACAAAGACACGATGCCAACAAGGATTCAGCCTAATTAGTTTAATTCGGTTAAGTTGGTACTTGTCCCAGTTTGTTCGACATCCCTATCGGCAATGTTACCACGCCGATCTCTGATAGATAGAAGCTTTCGACAACGCGGGACGAACAAAATTTAACGAGGTCTGTTTCAAAAAAAAAAAAAAAAAAAAGGAAAGAAAGAAACGCAAAATAAAATCCATGCTCCATACGTGTACATAAAGTTTTTTCGTTTAAATTTTAGAGAGAAATTTCAGAGTTCGTGGGAAATCCGTTATGATATCGGAAAAATGGATTGAATTGTCTCGTTTCCACGCGAAGGAAAATTGAACGCACGACCTCGAAATGACGGCAATTTCGTTGACAAACGGAAATTCAGACGACGCGTGATTTGCGAGAGCGTCGCGACGCCCGTGTACGCTGGTCTTCTCGACGAATCCCCCCCCCCCCCCCCGGTTTCAAATTCAATCGTTCTAATGAAGCCTCTGCCTAGGGTAAACAAAAATCTGCCCACCCCATTACTCCTCGTTTGCCGGCTCGAGCTTGAATAACGCGAGGATTGAATGTCGTCTCGTTTTCCAGTGCCTTCTCATTTGATTGGGAGCATTAATTTGTAACAGGCGTTCCGTTTGGTAAAAATAAGTGTTCGGCTCTAAAAAGAAATTCCGACTGTTGCATAGGGAATATATTTCACGTTGGTTTCACGATGGTACCTCCTCGAACAGGGAAAACTAGGATTTTTAATGGAAAATATAATTTACGAAGAAGCAGAACAATTTCGGTGATTGTTGTGTCATACAATTAATATTTTTATACCAGATCACTAAGTACCGTCGAGGCTACAATGGCTAGCGGAATCCTCGTATCGCGCAACTAGTGACATTTTTCGCGCGCAGTGTGTCCCGAACAGGCTGGATACAGGCGGGTAAAGACAAATGAATTTCAGTGACCCGTCGAATCGAAAGTGAACGCAAGAAGGAAATATATTAAAAAGGAAATAAAATGAAAAGTGCTCAGTGTTTCCTCAAGATCCACCGGCAGAATGACGCGACGGCTTGAGACCCTAGCTCAACTACAATTCCCCAGGAAGCGTATTACCAAATCGCGCTAACCACTCCAACCTGTATCGCCCGCGCCGTTCGCCGATTATATCAAAGGCGTTACCACCGCATTCATGAAGACGTCTGGGGCTTAATTCCCCCCCGCGCCTCGAACGTGAAGGGGCACTTTCACCAAACGGCTAGGGACTGGTCCAGGGTCTGTAATGGTTCAGAAATCAAAGGGCCGCGTTGTCGACGACCTAGAATGCGGTGGAAAGTGACAAACAGAAGAGTCTAACGATGTCCGGCACCGGTGGCGGCATAATGGACTTCCCGGAGTCCACCGGGGGTCTGAAGAGATGCGGCGGCGGCATGAGTTCGCCATCTTTGGCCGCCGGCGGTGGCGCCACCGCGTCCGGCGGACTTCCCCGAACTCTGTCCGCTTCCGCTCTTCGCGCACGACCGTCCAGGAAGGCTCTGTTCTGGGAACAGTGCTTCGATACACCGCCGAAGAGAGACTTGTAAGTGGATAATGATTGTCGCGACTGTCGCCACGTGGAATTGAGGTCGACGATCACGTTTAGAAGTTCCTAGGGAGTTGGTAGTATAGTGCCAAGTGAATGGCTGCTGATTGAGGCTTCGTTTGGCACACGAATGGCTTGCGACCTGGGGATATTTTGTTTTTTTTTATAGGCTAGCTCGTCCGCGAACGATGAGGGGACGATTCTAGTATGCGAACTAGATCGCCGATTTGTGGATTAGGTTTGGTCAATGGAAGATCGGTCCGGCCTGGGTTATTTATTTTCTTTACTTTCGTCCTCGTTACTTCGACAATAATTCGCCTTTGAATAAATGCCTGTCGACGAATCGTGATCGCCGACGGTCGATTAATGTTAATGCAACTTTGATGGTCGATCGTTCGGGGCTGATCCCCATCGAACTCGTGACAAACGATATCCCCCGATAAATCGATTATTCCACGTTGATGGCATCGCTTGCAACTTCCACGGACGTCGACCACGCGCACCCATTGTTCGTAACGGTGAAATCAAGCATGGCCGACGATATGAAAATGTAGAAATGAAATTTCGCACAAATATGAACCGGCATTAAAATCAATCCGCACGAGAATGAAGCTGGAGGTAATATTAAAATCCAACAATATCTCGTTCGCGCCGTTGAAAATGATTTGCGTTCCATTTTGTACGATTGAAATTTACGCGATATTAATCATTCGAAATGTTCGAGCGTTTCGGTGAAGTAGTATTAATATAAATCTACGCCGTGGCGGATTTACAGCGAATTGAAATTATTGGACGTTGTCGGAGTGGAATGACAAATGGAAAATTCGGTGTAGAATACGTATTTCGTAATACGTAGAAACTGTTTCGGAATTATTGGCTGGCACTGAAAGGCTGACGCTCCATAACCTCAAAATCCATTCATGGATGCCTTGAACGCCTATTGGCCGAACGTTTATCGGTTTTGACTTACCTGCATAATGAGTCAGGCATGTTCCTGTCATGGGAAATAAATCTGCGCCTTGGAGAATGGCCAGACACTCATTTACAGATTGTCCGGTTCGTCTATTTCTAAATATTCCGCGTTCTCGTAATCGTAACAAAAATAATAATTCGTAATAGGAGTACATATCATTGTTATTATTATTATCGAGATTATTTTGTAGGAAGAGAAGTTTAAAATAGTTGATACATTACTATTTGTAGTAATTATTATTATTATTGAACGGTGTATAGATTTTTATTAACAAGTACTCCTTGCAGACAATTTTTCATTAAATTCTAGTTTTACTTTCAAATCTTTGTATTTTATTTCCCTTTTGTTTTCAATTTGTGTATGGTTCATTTTTATCGTTAGCTATTCTACGCCAATTTATTTTATACGTATTCGGTATTCAATCTCGCCAAAGTTATTTATTAATTTAGGAGTTCGTTTCGTTGGTTGGTTTATTTTGTAATTGAGAAATTGTACAGCATATAATCCTGAAATTTGCCTCATAAAGTCTGCCATTCGAACGTAGTTAAATTTCGCCCGGCGGGCACAAAATTGAATCAAGGCATTCGAAGTTTCTGCAATTGAATGACGTTGTTCGTGCGTCAATCATATTCGATATTTCCGCGATGTTCGAAATAGAAAGCTGGTTTACCTTGCCCACCGAAGTAGCACCTGTAACAGATACATCCGTTTACCGTAATCACGAATGAGAATTTTGTCGAAAAATTTCGTGCAATATTATTCCGTCGACGAATTTCTAATTGATCGTAATTAAACAAACTAACAAGCTCCAAATATATTCGCAATCGCGATCTTTTCATCAGATTCGTGGTCATTTTTCCCCTCATATCACACTAGGATCCCCCGCATTCAGGGTAACATTGTAATTCCGTAAGTTAAAGTCCCTAAACGTCATTCGACAAATAATGGAACCCACTTGAGTGAACAAATACGATTCATGCTCGTTAACATAATGTAAAAAGTATCGGGTCGAGAAATATCAGAATCCACGCGTAGCAGTCGAGTGTAGCTCACCCAGCGTACCAATGCGCGAACAATAAATGTCCCTAGGCGGCGAAGCCAGTATCGTCCTATACATAAATCAGCATTACCAAGTATTTCTGTAGTACTAGTGTTACGTTTGGCCCCGATCGCGGTACGTAACCATTAAAAATGGTCCTCCTGGAAGTAATTCGCGTCGCATTTAGTATTCTGAACGTCCGTGGCACGCGTTGACCCAGAAAGCATCCCTCGGTCTTATCAATTTCACAGGCATGGCTGCCATTCAGCCGCCCGATTCGAGTAAATAAACTGGGGATTTTTGTACGGCTCGAGGCGTTTCTAGACCAGTTCTAATGACGGATCTTGCAAGGCCCAAGCGTAGTACGTTACGCGTCACGATCCCCCTTTATTTAGACAGTGCTGGATCGTCTGTTTGCGTACCTCCGGACGTTTAAGTTGTAACCCAGTTTTCTTCACGGCTCCACGAACTACTTATTTCTATGGAAAAGAATTCGACACTTTTTATGAGAATCGCGCGAATCTTAAAGATCATTTATAATAATTGGTAACAGTCGGTCAGAAAAACGTAGTAGTCCAATAGGTCTGAGCCAAGGATCTTAGGGACAGGTAAAAGTTGGCCACGATCCGGAAAAGTTCAGTAGTCAGAAGTCCATAAGTCAGACCTACTGGACTTCCTCGGGTTCTGACTAACTTTTACCCGAACCTACGATCCCAGGGTCCGTACCTGCCGGACTACTGCAGGCTCTGACCAACCTTTAGCCGTACCTACGGCATTCAGGTTGTGTCTGCTTAACTTTCACGGTTTCCTGCGAACTTTTAGCTGAACCTACGATCCTTGGGCCGTGCCTACTGGAGTTCTGCGGGCTCTGACCTTTAATTTCTCGGAAATTCTCGCGACGTACAATCTGTTTCCTCGTTTTCTCCGCACAACGGACGGCAAACAATTCTCCAACGTTGCCAACCGATGCCGCGCGAAGTTCCCAGATCACGAGCCACTTGACAGAGCTCGACCAATTAATCCCCGCGGTGCTATCTATGACGTTTTTGACATTATCAGCGATCCGACCTTCGACCTACCGGAAGAAACTTCGCCGGGACGGCGTGAACTAATTCGTGCACGTGTGGACGCGCACGTGCTCGCGTGAGCAGGCGCGTGATTTAATTGAAGGGAATACCTCCGGCGACCTCTGGGCGCTTTGGAATTTCGAAACGCGAGCTGAACGTGCTTGATAATAATTTTATAACTCGCCGGAACTTTGCGCGTAATTAGTTATTTGGTGTTCCCCCGTTGGTCATTGATGTTCTCACAATTTTCCACGATGTTGGCGTTGTTATCTGTATCATTGATTAACAATTCGGCGGAATAATTAGCTGGGCAATTATATGTTCGAATGTTCGGCGGTTGGATAATTTACTCGAACGATTAGTTGACGGATGATGATTCGTTCAAGTTGATTCGTTGGAAATCGTGCGAATCGGGGAGAAATAATTTCTCCGTCCAATCGTAGCAGGTTGGCGCAATTAATCAGTCAGTTTAATTCGAGTGCGGGAAAGAATTTGTAAACGAATTACCGACGGATTCGTTTCGATCGCGACGGTTCTTCGAACTTTTCTTGGAAAATTCTGGAGAAATCAACTTCCAGAGAAAGCGTCCTGTTCGCTGTCTCGCGCGACTGTATCGTTACGTGCTTCCCGGAAAATGATGGAACTTTACTTTCGCCAGACTTTCGAAGAAATCCCGTTCACCTCGACAAACAAACTCTGCCTTTGTTGCACCCGTTCGAAGCTTTTCCCCCGACGATGTCGATCGAAATTGAAAGATCCGAACGATGACATTTAATTATTCGTTGTCGCGAAATGAATTTCTTCGTCGTTGTTCCGTTCTTGTTCGTCTCTGCGCGCCCCTGCTGGTCACGCGTGGAGTTAATGGTAAAAACACGGCGTACAGTTTGCGAATTAAGTGAGAACAACGCCACGCCTGCATGCCTTTAGAGTGCAGCTTTCACGGGCGCACGTTCGCAAATAACGGGGGTTCGTTCGCAAAGCTGATCGTTCATCCGTTTGTCCGCCCCTTTTCATCGTCTCGCCATCAATATTTCCGGGGCGGCGCTGGCCGGATCAGTAATCATTCGTTCGATTTAATATTGCAGCCATGGCGAGGACCTTATCGTTACACCGTTCGCGCAAATCCTTGCTTCCCTGCGTTCGGTCAGGAACAACTTCCTGTCGCTCACAAATGTGCCCACGAACAAGTAAGTACCGCTCGAAATTTCGTAACAGTATTACCATATCGATAAATTAATTGTCGTGGCGCCGTGCTAGAGCGGATATTATTTATTTATTATTTTTTAAATAAATTTTGAAATAATATTATCGTTATTATTATTTTCGACGTTGCATATTTTATAAACAGAATCACCTGTCCGGTAAATTACAAATTAATGTCACGATGGATTAGCTTTAAAATTAATTTGAACAATAATTTCATCTCTCTTTGATCGAGTATTGATTACTAATTAAACACCGTGGGAAATTTCGACAACTTCCAAATACTTGCCTTTGATGCTTCCACTTGATTATTATTATTATTATTATTATTATTATTATTATTATTATAAAGCACGTGCTAAACAGGTGTTCCTATCTTTCCATCCGCAGATCACGAAGGAGTAGTGCCGTGCAAGGTAGCAGCACGCCGCAGCCACGAATCATGGCGCCAGGAGGTGAGCAACAATTTCGCAACAAATTAAAATACAAGTGTTCCCCCATAATGTTCTCGGACAAATTTCTGACATTAGTGAACCCTTTGGTCGAGCACAAATTTGTTGAAACAAATTGCAATATATTTTCCACGTCCCTTGCGAGAAAGAAAAGAAAAAGAAACAGAACTATCCCGTGACGTCCCCCGATATTCCCCCAGAAGTTCAATCAAATCCACCGCCCTGATTCAGGAACTCCCTTGAATCTTTGAGAGCACGAGTATTCTCGCCTCCCCGCGATGCCATTAACTTCGCCGTGTCACCGTGAGCTCTCTCGCTCTCTCTCTCTCTCCATCTCTGCCTGTTTCGCCCTGACGTCTCTTTCGCTTCCGGCTTTCAGAGGAGAATTACATGAAAATGGCCGTGGAGACGATGGAGGAGTTGGACTGGTGCCTGGACCAGCTGGAAACCATTCAGACCCATCGATCCGTGTCCGACATGGCCTCCCTCAAGGTAAGTCCGATTTATTTCCTCCTCTTTCTTTCTTTCTTTCTTTCTTTTTTTTTTTTCTTCGCGCGAATCGTTACCCCGCAGGGTTCAACGCTCGCCAGGAAGGCTGCGACAATTACGTCGGGATAATTGGACGGCGATTTCGTGCGTCGAATTGTTTATCGCAACGCTAATAAATACAGCGATATTAAACGATGGAGATAATGCTAATAATTAACGCGGAGCGTTGTTAAATTATAATGGAAGCCAGTGCGGTAGAAATGTTTGCAGTGGACATTAATGTTTATTGCGTTACAAACGAATGTTACTGCCGGTAAATGATATTCAATGATTGGTTGGGCGATAGAAAAATTCTCATCGATAATAATTCGTCGAATAGCTCGATTCGTATTTATTATTTCTCTGTTTAATAAAAACCTCGTGTATACAGTAATCACACTTTGTTCGACAAACTGGCGGTATCAACTTTGGCGAGAACATCGGCGCGATTATCCCGTTGGGAATTCGCGATTACGCGGAAGCACGAACGCTAGGGAATTCCAATCTTGTTACGTTCAATTGCGCGATGACACGTTTCAATTGCACCACACTCTCTCCACGGGATTTTTCCTCGGTTAATCGCGCCGGGGACACCTGTTGCAATCCCGTTGTTCTCCACGACGAAACTTTAAAGTGGACAAACAGATCGTTTAGAATAAAGTCTCAACTATTAACTGTTCGACAAGATTGTTACGATTAATAAGAATCGGGAATAGAAAGATGCTTGGTCAACGTTTGAGCGGTTTATTATGGCGTTGAGATATTTATGGGGCTGCCTTTAAATCGTCTTAAAAATCTTGGTTACTGATAACACGATAGTGTAACGTTTTTGCTCTTCTGAAAATGCGCAATGCGCTAACCCGAACAGCTTAATAAACATTATTTAAAAAGTAAGACGGTCGGAAATGAACTTGAGCCACTTTCGAAATAACAATTTTCATCATTTCGTTGGTTAGCCAATTTTCTATTGACGAAGTTTCAGCGAGCTTCAACGTATTGGCTTGTAAATTGTTTAAAAATGAATAGATCACGTAGCATTGTAACTATCATAAATGCTAACTGGAGTTTCATTGAAAAATGGACTTAAGCCACTTTCCAAATAAAAATTTTTCTCATTTCGATAGTCAGCCAATTTTCTGTTGACAAAGTTTCAGCGAATTCCAACGTATTGGCTTGTAAATTGTTAAAAAATGAATAGCCAACTACTAATATAAACGCTAACTGGATTTTGTTGAAAAAATGGACTTGGGCCGCTTTCGAAACAAACGGCTCAATCGAATTAAACGGGCCATCGAAAACAGCGCGAACAGCTCGAAACCGAATCGACCTCGAGCAGAATCGTCCCTCGGTCGCCCCGACGAAGCGTGATTTATCGACGCCCGCTTCGAGCTATCCGCGAATTCCCGGAAAGCCTGAACTTCGACCGGGCAGCCTCGATTTTTCGCCGACGCTTTCGAAATTCGCGCCGGAACCTCGCGGGATCACGTGGACGGGTCAAGGCGGTGCAACACTCCCCCCCCCCCCTCTCGATCGCTCGTTTCGATCCCTCTGGCGACTTCCGTTTCCCTCGTTCCCCCGTTCCTTTCTCCGCACTGTATTCTCAAGCGGAGAAAACGGCGTTGGCACCGGTTCAATCGGGCCGCCGGATTCAATTGGTCCTCGAAGTGTTTGTTGCCACGTTTTTCCGGCCCGAATGATTTCTTTCCCCTATTCGTTTTCGCCGTTTATTATTCTCGCAGGCACGATTATTATTCCCGCTGTTGGCGTCGTTCTTGCCACCGCGATTTTTATTCCCATTGCTATTATTGTTGCACGCGCGATTTTAATAGTTGGCGAGATATCAGTAGTATCTCAAATATTCGCGACACTAATCATTTTAGACGTAACTGTGTACAAAATATTGGTAAACGGTGCCGGCGAGGTGATATTATTTATTAATTAAATGACACCCATTACAGTTGCCCATAATAATTGTTGTCAACGCTGTCCATTTTAAACTTGTTAAATTGTAATTGATGTTAGGATGGTAAGTAAGGGTTGTACGAAATTGAAAATTAATCCAAGTCCGTGCACAGCCGGTGAAACGGTGTCGTTGTTCATTCACTTACGTGAATGAGAATTTTGCTGATAGTCGCGAGGGGGCGAAGTTCGAAGAAAAATCTTCGCGCACGTTGCGAAGATCGTTCTGGGAAGCCTGCGTCGATATCGATACAAATTTCATCGTATTTCCCTCCCCTCCGCCTCCCCTACGAATGTTGTTACCCGTGGTTTATTGAACAAAAATCGTACAATTTATTTTTCCTTCCCCCTCCCTTGGAATTCGTAAAGTCACGTTTCCAGGAAGAATCCACTTTCTTCACCGGTTCCTCTTCTTCCTCGCCGTCGCGGCGATTCCGTAGACAAAATAAATCTCGGCCGGCATTGAATTCTCGACGATTATAGGAGAAACGAAAAATTCGTCGGATTTATTTGTTAATTCTGCTTGGCTTCGCCTTCAATCGCGCCACGCTTTCACTTCGAGCACACGTGCGCCCGCCAGTGACGCCCGCCGACTTGTTTTCGTTCATAAACGGCCCCCAAGGAGGATTCCGTTCGTTTCAGTGCTCGACTTTGACCCACGGGCGTGCACAGTTGCATAATACGACGCCTGTTTCTCACGGTCAAGGCGATTGATAGTTCGCAGATGGCGCTGATAAGACGAGCACGCGGCCATCTTCGATGACCGCCGCGCCGCGACTTGATCGAAATTCCTCAAAGCAGAATTAATGCCGCGACGAAGAATCGACACCGAGGCGTGACTTTTGGATCCGTAGATATTTTCGATCTGTTTCTTTCCGAGATGATTTAGATAGTTTTGTTGAACGATGCCCGCGGCGTTTCGCTTGTTATTGGACACGCGAATCTTTATAGGTTACGTTTGTATACGGTCAGCTACTGTTCGCGGAATAATAAATCCGGGGAATTCTTTCGGAAACGAATCTCAGTAGCTCAGATACTTTTTTCGTCATCGATAGGATTTAGTTTCTGTATCAATTGTAGCGTTTAATGTTGATCACTTTGGAAGTATTTCGCTTTTGGTTTCTACTTTCGAGGAGTTGTTCTACTATTTTGTTTGTTTATTATCCAAAGCATTTGGCTGAGTTTTATTCTGTTGAATCTCGGGGCAGAAGTTTGCATTTCCGAGTGAATAAACCGCCCGGCAAAGAGTGCTTTGTTTTTCTTTTTCGGAAATAATCGCAGAGGAAAATACGAAGGCCGTCGGAGATAAGGGGCCTTCAGAGAATAACTTTGGTACGCTTGGTAGTTTCGTAGGCAACAGCCGTGTTAAAAATTCCACTCTTTGTTTATCGTTGTTGCAACAAATTTCGTTTAGAAAAAGAAACGAATCTTGCAATGTCGATGCATTTAAAACGTATCACCAAGACCCAGGAAGGGTTCCAAATAAATGGAAACATTTACTTGCTACCCCGGTATTTCCAAGACTATCACTCGAATAAGATATGTAACAACCCCCCCCGGCGAGAAATATTATTTCCCGCAACTGTACCAATACGAGAACAAAAGCGAATCCGGCCAAATCATTAAATAGTCCGACGTAAATTAATAAACGAACGGTGTGCAGTCTCTTATCGGTCCCGTCGTCGTCGTCGTCTTAAAGGCGACTCGGTTTCCGTGAAACTTACGACGCGCCGGAAAAAAACAGACAAACAAACGAGACTCCCGCTTAACTCAAGGGCCGCCCCTGCTGTCCGTTTCGGCTATTCCGTCTGGAAAAATCGATCGACGCGAATCAATTGACCTACATCTCGGCTGGTCGTTAGGCTAGTCGCGAGGCCGAACGACATGCAGGTTTGGTTTACCCGTGGACAGACCATGAATGCCAAAGCAGGCGGCCGGCGTGCTTTATTCAGAGACCTGGCGAAGCCGTTCAACCGCGTGGTCTCTTTTTAAACATCACGGTGTCGCGTGCAAGTGTTTCCGCGGTTTGTTCGGTGTCGCGTCGCTTCGGAAGTTTCATCGAAGTCCCGCGAATGTTTCTTTATTGTCGGGAAACTGCGCCGCAACACGCGGCGAGGTTATGTTGGTGGCCGCAGATGGCGCTGCTAGGGTCGGGGGAATTTTCGTATCATCGTAAATCTTCTTGTATTTTCTTTATTATATATTCGTTTGTTATTGGTTATTTTTGCGTCGTTCGATTGGTCGCGAGTTTAATCTTCGATTCGATCCGAGAAGGTTGCCGCAGAAGTTTGTACAATTATCGTCGTTTTCTGACGCGATACAATCGGTACGAGGCGACAGTCACGTAGCGGTTGACCTATACCACTTGCCCGTCTGACGGGATTATCTACTGGCTGATTAATGCGGCGCTCGTACTACTTGATACCGAGATCCACCACTTGCTACTGTTTTCTTTCAATTAAATCTTTGTCCGCAACATTTTCGCTGCAGCATTTCAATGCTATCTAATTAAACGAGAACGGAATACGTTTGATTGCAAGGCTTGACGCATGAAACGTTGGAAACATTATTTATATAATTAAATTGTATATTAAATTTTTCGTTCGTCAACGGTCGGAAGTTCTTCTTTCGCTGCTCGTCTTTGACACACGCCGACCGTGCCGTCGTTGTCGTTCGATGGAGAATTGTTACAATTCGATGACTAAGAGAAACATCGGCGGCGAAAGTTGCGGAATTTGTGGAAGCACCGGGACGCTCGGCGCCGCTTTGGCCGGACGCCAGTTTTATGGTTTTTCTGGCGAATTCGAGGCACACTCTCGTCGTTTATCTCATCTGGGTCACCGAGACGATAGATTTTTCGTCTAATTTGTTTATAGCTTCGCCCGCTTTCCATGGAAGTTCGCGACGTTTGTCGACCGCTTCAATGTTTCATCGTATCTCGAGATTTCTTCGAAGTAACACATAGAGGGGATGGTCAAACATAATTCAGATAATTAATCCCCTCGATTTCCGCGCAATGAAGTATACCTTAAATTAAATGTAACAGAATGTTGCAAGTAGCGATAAAAATAAAAGTAAAATCGACATGACTGGCATATCAGTGAAATAATAATTATCAACTATTTGCTGTTTAAAAACGATCAGCCTGACTGACAATAAATAATTGGAATAAGTTTCTGACGAATAAATAAAATGATTTCCTTTTTTCAACCCCACTCGCTTGCCAAATCGTAAACGAGAAAAGTTGGCGTTAGGGGTCAATTTGTTGCATACGAGGATCGTATCTGTTGACAAGTTTTTCGTTCGTGCTCCAATCTTGTGGTGAATTCGTGGCATCGTAACGAGGCCATTGCGTAATGTCATTCGAACGAGATTAATTGTACAATTACTAGGATACAATCATCCTGGCCTTGTGAGTGACATCTGTGTTAGTTTTTAGATTAAACAAGGCAAAAATATTCTGCCTCGTAATTGATTGAACGGAGAATTGTGCTAGAACATTGTTGATACAAATTATAGCCTACGCACTAATTTCGATTACACCTGTCTGTATGAATAGGAACAAATAAACGAAAATATAATTGGAAACAAAGATACCATATACCAGAATATGGCAATAATTAATTGCCCGTAATATCGGCCACTGTTCCCTGATTTAATTATCTTCCACAATCAACATCCTATTATTATTATGTAAAACGTTCTTTTCTTTTTTTAAAGTACTGTGGCGAGCAGCTTGTCCTGAGATGATTATGCTCGTCGACAGACGGAGATGGCATTTAATATAATTACGTCGAGCCAATGTGTAAGCAGTCCCACCCCAGGAACTACGCCACCGTTCACTCCTATTACATCACCATGCGGAAGACGTAGTTTCCCTTCACGTGCCTCGATGAGACATCCTTGTTCCAACAGCACTTGACTTCCTCTCCTGATTTTTCAAATTATAACGCTTTATAGAACGTTTAAATCTTGCGCCATTCCTCAGAAAGACTTTTAATATCCTTCTCCTCTAACACATCGAATTCATTGTCGTTTCTTTTTTTTAAATTTCTCATCTACTCCATTTTCGGAAATTTAACTTCGCGGTGTATATAAAGTTGCTTACTATGATATGTGGAGGGTTTAGGATATTAAGGAACGGAAATTTGAATGGATAGAAATAAAGCGATACCTTTGTTTAACCTTTTATGCTGGTTTATTCAAATAATTGCATAGTACAAAGTAATTACAATAGTTTTCATACAATTATGTGTCATAATATTTATTACATTTATTGCTACATGTACTTAAATCAAAAGTTAAATATACATATATTTGCAACTAAGTACATTCATCTCTTCTACTTTCACACGCCACCCTTCCAAATATTCCTTCCTAACCTCGCCATGTTACAACTGGTATTCCTTACATTTAATTTGCTACTTCGTTGCTGAACTAGTCGATTATTACACAACTGTGTTGTGCTGCCGCGATATCTCTGACAACATTTAACTTGAAACTACTCTCTCGCGTCCCGCGGAAGCGCAACAATGTTGCAAATAGCGCTTTGCGAAAACGCAACAACGTCGTAAATGGAGCTCCCAGAAAGTGCAACAAAGTCGCAAATGGAGCTCTAAGAATACACAACAAAATTGCAAATGGAGCTCTCAGAGTACCCAACGAAGTTGCAAATCGATCGCTAAGAAAACGCAACAAAGTTGCAAATCGATCGGTAAGCAAACGTAACAAAGGTGCAAACTGAGCCGCAGGAAAACTCAACAAAGTTGCCAATTGAGCCCAAAGAAAACGCAACAAAGATGCAAATTGAGCCGCAAGAACACGTAACAAAGTTGCAAATGCAGCCCTAAGAAAATACAACAAAGTTGCAAATTGAGCCACAAGAAATAGAACAAAATTGCAAACCGATCGCTAAGAAAATGTAACAAAGTTGCAAACTGTGACTCGCAAAAATGTAACAAGGTTGCAAAAGTTTCTCAGAAAAATTTGCAACATTGTTGCAAAAAGTCCGTGAAAAATTTGCAACATTGTTGCAAAAATTCTCAGAAAATTTTGCAACATTGTTGCAAAAAGTCCGAGAAAAATTCGCAACATTGTTGCAAAAAGTCCGAGAAAAATTTGCAACATTGTTGCAAAAATTCTCTGAATAATTTTGCAACATTGTTGCAAAAAGTCCGAGAAAAATTTTCATCATTGTTGCAAAAATTCTCTGAAAAATTTTGCAACATTGTTGCAAAGGTCCGAGAATTTTTGCAACTTTGTTGCGCCAAAATTTTTGCAACAATGTTGCAAATTTTTCTGAGAATTTTTGCAACAATGTTGCAAATTTTTCTGAGAATTTTTGCAACAATGTTGCAAATTTTTCACGGACTTTTGCAACAATGTTGCGAATTTTTCGCGGACTTTTTGCAACAATGTTGCAAATTTTTCGCGGACTTTTTGCAACAATGTTGCAAATTTTTCGCGGACTCGTTGCAACAATTTTGCAAATTTTTCGCGGACTCGTTGCAACAATGTTGCAAATTTTTCGCGGACTTTTTGCAACAATGTTGCAAATTTTTCGCGGACTCTTTCCAACAATGTTGCCAATTTTCTGAGTCAGTTTTGGGTCAGTTCTGCGTCAGTTTTGGGTCAGTTCTGCGTCAGGTTTGGGTCAGTTCTGCGTCAGGTTTGGGTCAGTTCTGCGTCAGGTTTGGGTCAGTTCTGCGTCAGGTTTGGGTCAGTTCTGCGTCAGGTTTGGGTCAGTTCTGCGTCAGGTTTGGGTCAGTTCTGCGTCAGGTTTGGGTCAGTTCTGCGTCAGGTTTGGGTCAGTTCTGCGTCAGGTTTGGGTCAGTTCTGCGTCAGGTTTGTGTGGTCAGGTTTGAGTCAGTTCTGCGTGAGGTTTGTGTGGTCAGGTTTGGGTCAGTTCTGCGTCAGTTTTGGGTCAGTTCTGCGTCAGTTTTGGGTCAGTTCTGCGTCAGTTTTGGGTCAGTTCTGCGTCAGTTTTGGGTCAGTTCTGCGTCAGTTTTGGGTCAGTTCTGCGTCAGTTTTGGGTCAGTTCTGCGTCAGTTCTGGGTCAGGTGTGGGTCAGTTCTGCGTCAGGTGTGGGTCAGGTGTGGGTCAGTTCTGCGTCAGGTGTGGGTCAGTTCTGCGTCAGGTGTGGGTCAGTTCTGCTTCAGGTGTGGGTCAGTTCTGCGTCAGGTGTGGGTCAGTTCTGCGTCAGGTGTGGGTCAGTTCTGCGTCAGGTGTGGGTCAGTTCTGCGTCAGGTGTGGGTCAGTTCTGCGTCAGGATTGTGTGGTCAGGTTTGGGTCAGTTCTGCGTCAGGTTTGTGTGGTCAGGTTTGGGTCAGGTTTGCGTCAGTTTTGGGTATGCTTTTGAGTATGCTTTTGAGTATGCTTTTGGGGTCAGTTTTGTGTTTGGTTTGGGTTAGGTTTGGGTTAGGTTTGAGTTTTCTTGCGGCTGAGTGTGCACCTTTGTTGCGTTTTTTTGTGGCTCAGTTTGCACCTTTGTTGCGTTTTCTGGCGGTTCATTTTGCACCTTTGTTACGTTTTCTTGCGGCTCATTTTGCACCTTTGTTGGGTTTTCTTGCGGCTCATTTGGCACCTTTGCTGGGTTTTCTTGCGGCTCATTTGGCACCTTTGTTGCGTTTTCTTGCGGCTCATTTTGCACCTTTGTTGCGTTTTCTTGCGGCTCATTTTGCACCTTTGTTGCGTTTTTTTCGGGGCTCAATTTGCACCCTTATTGCGGTTTCTTGGGGCTCAGTTTGCATCTTTTTTGCGGTTCCTTGCGGCTCATTTTGCACCTTTGTTGCGTTTTCTTGGGACTCAATATGCACCAGCGAAGTCTTTTGCCACCTTATTGCGCTTGGAAATTAGGCATTTTATATTCAAATGCTAGTAAAGGAACGAGAGCGAAACTTTTACTTAAATGTGGAAAGGAGTGGGACTGTGGTATAATATGGGAGTGAGGGGCATCATTAAGGAACTTAAAATACATTTGTATTGCATAATGAGTGTATACAGTATTATGAAACCGATTTTTGACTATACACCTGTATTAATCTTGGGCAAATATACACATGATGACGTAAAAATTGGTTTGACGTAAACGTACTTACATACGCTTTGAGATAGATTAATCAATGTGACAAATTATCAGCGTTTATGGCAGCGCACTGGACTTATCTTAAGTCTAGAGAAACCAAAGCTTCATGCTGTGTGCCTGTTCCAATTTGCCATTTGTTTTTGTTAATACACATGTAGATGTTTACTATTTCATTTATTTCTACGAATTTCTACATGAAAATAAAAGGCAGTTCAAAGTTATTATTTATTTACACGATTTGATTAACAATGCTGCATTAATTTCATCATTAAAAAAAATTATTATTAAGAAAAATGAGGCAAACAATATTGTTAATTCAATTTATATGGTTGAACTTTAATTAACAGAATTAATGCAGCAGCCATACAATACGAGAAGATATCTAAAATTATAAAGCAACGAAGTCGACGAAAATTATTAATTAAATGATATTACAATCTCGCTCGCATACATTTTAATAAAACCTACACATACGTAACATATGTATATTCCATAAGAATTAAAATAGCGCGTACTGGATTCCCTGTACCCGAAAGCTCCACACCAACAAGCACGCCCATCGTCGATTCCGTTCCAATGGTTTCTTGCCACGGAATATCTCCGAATCTCGAATTCGATTCTCTCTGGGTGCGTATTCCTCTCTCGTTTCGCCCGTTCCTTGCTCGTTTAATTTACGACGATGTTGTTGTTCTCCCACCGCACCCGGTGGGTCTTATACTACTGAAGAACGGCCGTGCTGTGCTGTCTTGTTCTACTGACGTAACGAAACTTTCTGCCATCTGTAAAATCAGATTACGATTTATTTGTTACAGCGCAGAAAGACATCGAGGTAATGTTAAAATTCGAAGTGAAAACCCGCGTGAAACTACTTGCGAGTATTAAAACAATAATAAAGAAATCGAGTAGGAATTTTAGAAAATTATACACAGCGAGAAAATAGAATGAAAAAGTCAAGATAACAATAGCCACAATGTTGCCTACTGTTCATTCCGTTCTAAACAAAAGTACTTTCGTTGAAGAGAATCGTTGCATAAATAATTTCCCACAATAATTGTCGCGGGTGATTCAATTGTAAAACAGAAGAAGAAAAAAAGAAAAAAATAGAAAGAAATAGAAATGACGGGTTTAGCAATGAAGCTTGTAGATAAAAGGAGTCTCGCTCGTTGCGAGAATAGCCTCTTGCGCAACAATAATAGCAACAGTAATAACACTCGATCGTGCAGGCCACGAGTGATATATTACGTATTCAAGTGCAGATAATTCGTTCGTGGGACGCGATACATCATCGTGTGCGCTGTGTGCATTAAAATGCACAAACGATTGTCGCTGTCGTCACTGGTTGCAGCACGTTCCACGATACACGTTCTTATCGGTTCGTATCGGTTCGTATATCACCGGACACGCGTCTGCCTCGTGGGCAATCATAACCCCATCGCATTTCCCTACTTGCACCATCGATTCATTGACCCTTGCCTCTCTTATCGACCTTCCATTGGAAACGTTCTCAACGATCTCTCGCTGCCTTCTGAACGAATTTGATCGGGCCCCTGTTACGCGAAGTTCGACAGCTCGAACGAATTATTAGATACGAATTAATTCAACCGGGGAGCGCTCTGCGATTTTTAGGTTGGGATTGGTATTTAAATGGCGGGTTCTCCGCATCGGGGGGGCGCCACTGTGGCTCGACAGACCACCGTGCCCGAAGTAAACGGAATGAAACGAGATCTTTCGAAGGCGAAACAATTTCAGACGCGGACAGACAATTTTGCCCGTGGCGAAGGAAAGGAGGAACGGAAGAGAATATGGAAACGGAATGAACGTTCATTGCGCCGTGAAATTATCGATTGTCGTGGCAGCTGCACTTGGGCCGCCGCCGGAAATAACTTTCGTTTTCCCCTTCCGACAGACGAGCGGTGAGAAGGCCGATCGCTCGCTTTGTTATCGACTAGTCGAATCGCTTGTTTCCACTGTCACGGCTTCCACGTATGTTCCAATTGTAGCTGGAGATTGATTTTCGGAAGTTCCGAGCGAATTTATCGGTCACTCTACGGACATTCAATTGAAACACGACGGTTATTCGTCGATTGTTATTGTCGCGAACAATTTTCGATTCTATATCGACCGTTCTACGGAAACGATTCGTAACAAATACATAATAATTGAACGCGGTATCGATTCGAACGTACGACAAATGTTCCATATATTCTTCGAGACGTTACGTTTACCCGTTCATTTATTCAACGGTGCGCCACAATTACCGGCGCCTCTATCTCCTTCTCGGAATGCCGCGCGTTGCGATTTGATTTGTCCGATTCGCGAACGAGAGCGTGCGAACTGGAATAATAATCGGCGCGATTTGATTCAATGGCGAAACGGATCGTTTCCCACGCGTTTAATCGCCACGGGAAATTGGAATTCTCGGAGAGCAACCACGCGTTACTTTTCCGTTTATTTGGAGTGTCCAGAAGGACGCGCCGAGAACCGGAAGTGAACCGAGCTGCTGGCGTCAGTGAAGCGTCGTCGTTTATCCCCGTCCTTTCGTACCAAAAGCTTTCGCGTTCGCGCGACTCGAGAGGAATTTTGGTAAATATCACTTTCGCGAAATTTACCGATTCTACAAAAAACGAATGTGTTAAAGGGAACACGGAGGAGCAAAAGAAATTTCCCGCAAAAACACTGCCCGACGTCCGCGACATGTTTTTAACACTCGCCTGATCCCGGTGCGTTTAATTAATTCATTACTACAATTCAAACGTGACACTGACACGTAACAATTTCATCAGGAAGAATATTTCTATGAATACCAGCGGGAGGAATAAACCATTTAATATTATTATACGAATGATAATTTTGAATTAAGAGGGACATTTAATTTCTCTTATTATTATTATTATTATTATTATTGTTGTTATTGTTATCAGAAATTCACTAATTGCCCGTGGGAAATTACGAGTGCCGGCTTAACGTTACGCCAGTTGAGAGCGCTGTTCCATTTTAGGGGAATGATGACGATACCGATGAGCAAATCGGACGAGGAATAATTGGAAGGAAAATTATCTGCCCCCTCGTTGTGTATCGTCGTGGTTGGCATTTCGAGATATCGACTAGCGCGCGTGTGCCGCGTCACGTATACCGATTCACCATTAATCCTAATCGTCAATTGCACGAACTACCATGAAAACGAGACTTCGAGTCGACCGGACACATCGGCCGGTATTTCACGCAATTCATATCGGCGAGACCAGGTTGTGGTCTATTCCGTTTCACTCTCAATTCCGATATTTAATTTAAAATTCCGAACCGGCCTGTACGATTTTCTCTTCAATTGGACTTGAACGTTTTCCGCAGGTGAAAATGATCTACGGCTTGTTATCGTTAACCTCGCCGCTCTTAATTCTTCGACGATACACTTGTTCTCCTCGATTTGACATTCCCTAATCCGGCAAGATGCGCGCGCGCGCCCACAGAGTTTTTTTTTCACTCGTCCTGGGACAACAGTGTCGGTCGGATTCGGTGCCTCGTGATCCTCTTTTCGAACGAAAACGCCGGTTGACTCATTTCGAGTTACTCGAAATAAGGGGCGGGGGAAGGGGGGGGGGGGGCGCAGGGGTTCGAATGATTTCGCTGTTCCCGGAGGTTAGACGGATTTCTCGTCGATGATATCAGTGGCAGAAAAAGGTGGACACCCGGTATACGGAAAAGACTCTGCTTCCTGGGAATTCGGATGTAAATTATACCGACGTGAATCAGCGCCCGAGTGTCACCGTCCGATTCTCGGGAATATTTAATCAGGAAATTAAGTCACCCTGCAGCGACGCTATTATTTCTGCCGAGTTTGAATAGACATCGGCTTTTGTCGGCCAGAATCGTGCCGGGCCTGCGATTGGATCGAAATGAAATTAATTCGTCGCGACTTGAGGTTCGATTTAACGTTACAAATGCCCTGCTAATTCTTCGCGAGCCCACGAGGCATCGAACTGGCCTTTAAAAAATCGCGAACGTTGCCGAGAATAAAAATGCCCCTTCTCTTCGTTGTGCAACAAAAAAAAAAGAAAGAAGAATTAAATTTATGAAGGAGAGCTGTGTTTTACAGTCTCAGCCTCGATTCTCGGGTCCTGCATGCTCTCTATTTCCTCCAGCTTCCCCACCCTTCGCTGACACCCCTCCCACCACATTCACACTCGCGCGCGACAGACGCAAGAACTTTGGCCCGGATAAAAAGCAGTCGACCGCGAATCGTGCACGTAGACCAGGCTTAGCAGTCGAGCGACGTCCACGCGTAACACGGACGGACGTGCTCAGAGGCGTAGTGCAATCGATTATCGTTGAAACGTACGGTGAATCAATTGCTGGCTACCTGTATGGCAATGGCACGTGCTTCGATCAATTGAACTAATCGCATTTCGAATCGCTGACAGAGGCGATAGTGCAGTGTCCCGTGGGACTCGAACGCGACGTGTCCGCGCAGAGTTTCCCTTCTGAGGGACGCAGTCCTTCAGTCCGAGCCAGGACCGCTGTAGATCCCATTCCTCGTCAAGTGAGAGCAAAAAAAAAAAAAAAAGGAATCGAAAGGGAATACTGATTCGTTCGTGCCGGAAAAGGGAGTGCACGTAGTTTCCGTTCTGAGGGACATAGTCCTTCAGTCTGGTACCGGGTCCTCTGCGAATCCTAATCGTCGTCAAGTGAAAGGAAAATAAGAATCGAAAGGAAAGATAGATTCGTTTGCAGCTGACAAGGGTCTGCGCACAGGGTTTCCCTTCTGAGGGACATAGTCCTTCAGTCTGGTACCGGGTCCTCTGCGAATCCTAATCGTCGTCAAGTGAAAGCAAAAAGAAGAATCGAAAGGGAACATAGATTGGTTGTAGCCGAAGAGGGAGTGCACAGAGTCTCCGTTCTGAGGGACGTGGTCCTTCAGTCTGGCCGGGGCTGCAAGGTGTACCGCGCCGTGAATAAACGAAAGAGAAATCTAGGGTGACAGACAGACTCGTGTAGGTGGAAAAGTGGTGTTGGGTTACAAGTTTCTCCACGTTGGAAAAAGGGAACGGCGGGGAACAGGTGAAAGTACAGGTGATACGAACGCGGCCGTTCGATGCCGTCGATCGTTGGATAGCGTGGTTCAATCGGTGCTCGTGTTCATGCTGCTGCGATCCCGTGATTATCCGAGGACAGACGCGAGAAACATGGTACAGCAGACTGACGCAGAGTTCACGACCGGGAACGTGGACGATCTCGCGAGGTATTTCAATTACCTGAGGACCCTGGCGGACCTCACGGCCATGGCTAGCATCGTAGCCGTACAGGTACAGTGGTTTTCGTTTCGCGACTTCGAACGATCGTTCTCGAGAATTTTCTCGCTTGGCAATAGGATTTTGTTGTTGTTATTTATCATCGATTCGTTTTCTAATCATGATTAAAGGGCTGAGGGTAACGGGGGTACCAGGCACGCGAGATTTCGTAACAGAATTAACGATGGCGATTTTTTGATGGAGCAGAAATTTGCATAGACAAGCTTCCACAAATTTTCGTAGTAATCAGTTCGATAGAATCGATCGATATCTGTTGGCATCTTGGAACAATCGCGTGACAAATAATTTATTACGACAGCCTGTGTTGCAGTGATATCTGTTCTCGAACGTGAGAACATTATTTACGACTAATTTAGAAGCAGTTTCGTATTAAGCAATTTTGTTAATTCGTACTTTAACATTCCTTCGCTGTTGCCGCTTTACAAATACAACTTCCCTCAATTAACCCGCGATAGTACTAATAATAATAATACATAAACCAGCGAGCAATATTTTTACCATTCAGTCTTAATAACAACACCGAACAATTTCTATGTCCAGTTATTTCCGGAACGGCATCCAAACTGAAATTGTCCTATCAGTTTCTCGAATTGAACAATTTTTCGCGGATAAACTCTCCGCGATAAAAACTGATAAAAAAAAAAAAGACGGTAATCCGTGGAATATATGTCACGGATTTAGAAATCTCGAGGATCTCGATCCTCCTGCCATATGTCCCATCGATATGAACAGATCGACGCCTGGTGTGGTATGGATTGATATCTCGACCGGCGTCAAGGCCCTTCAATGTCGCCAAAGAAGGACAAGGTAGCGCGAGAACAAGGTGGCCAAAGAAATCGATCCGTCCAACATCGGATTCAAATTCTCGCCCATCTCAAATTACCCCTTCGCCAACCCTTTACCATCATTGCTTTACGTCGGGGATGATTAAAAGATCGGTAAATGAAAACAATTGTCCAAACATTGTTGCCAAGAAAATTGATCCGCAATTAATTCGACCTTGGTCGCCAGAGTTACTGCACAAAGAGGCTAAAGAGATACGTCAGAAAAGGAAGAAAAAAATCGCCGGAATAATGAGGCAATCACTCGTTATCGAGGATTAATAACGACCGATGAATAATACTCGTGCGAACGTTCCTTCTTTTTGTTGTTTTCTTTTCTTTCTCTTTTCTTTTTCAATGAATCGAATCGAACGGCGGCGAACGAGATCGACGAATTCTTCCGAGAACGTTGCGCCATTGATTTATCCGAGACGCGATCTTATTTTGCCATATCAGATGTCGTGGCGGCTTTATCTGCTGTGTTTACTAAAATCCACTCGAACGGATCGGGCTATCTCGAGTTCGCGAGATTTTAAATTTACACCATTGAACGACAACGTGGCCCCGCGGTTTTATCGCGCAACACTTTTCTACGAAATGGCGCGGCGACAGCAAATGGCGGGGCCCCATTGACGTAGCTACCGAGAAATCGGCGCGGCTCGATCGCAATCTGTCGTTTTATCGATACGTCGCGTTGATCTTTCTCGGAGACTCCGTTCCCTCGAACTCGTGGCGATCGAACGATCAGCTTCGCGACAGGAAAATATTTCTCGTTTCTTCTACTCCCCCCGTTCATTCACTTCCGTTCGTTGGAGTTACAAGCGGGCTTTGTAACACGTTATTTGCGCCGCGTTTCATTTGTTCAACTTGGGAACCAGTAAGAAAAGTGTGATTAACTGCTGTCGTCATTTTTAAAAGACACACTCGACCGAATGCTGGCATCCCGACGATTTCAAAGAAAAGCGTATCTCCGTAGCGGAGCGTCTACGGGCGTACAGCCGATAAGCGTTATCAATCGCCACGAGGCTCAGGTTGTTTACGATAAGAGTGTCATAGGGTCACGTAATCAAGCCGCTTAATTAACGACGCGCTGTTACGTGACGCGCCCCATCGAAAGTTAATTGTCCCGATTGTCGAGTCAACGTCGCGTTCTTTCGTGTTTTCCGCGAGCGAGCGTGCGTGCGTGTCAGAGATAAGTCCGCGAGCGTATATCACAAAGGGGACACGTAACTGTTTATCAGGCGTTCGCGCAATTTTTGTTTCGTTACGCGGCCCGAGCAACAAACAACGCGATCAACAACGAGAGAAATTTGTTCCGGAGCCGACGCTAATTGACGAGTGGCACTTCTGTGTCTGTTCGGGGTTCGCAGGTGCTCAACGTTCGAGCCTACCGATTTCGTTTTATTATCCGCGATATCTGCCGCGCGGATCCGATTGGATTATCTTCGTTTATTTTTAGACGCTGTCACACTTCTCTCCGTTCGCGTTGTTTTCGATTCACCGATGGATAAACAATCGAAGCGACAGAGCGCAGATTCCGCGGCGTGCCACCGTTAAGTTCGCACCGCGCGATCTAGTGATTTTCCACGGTTCCCGGATCGTTTCATTTATTTGCCCGACGCTCGATCGCGCTGATAGGAAGAAAGTCTTGGCACGCTTGGAAGATAAGAGACGCTCGCGCGAGAATTCGCCGCGAAACTTGAACGGGATCTGTCTGGCAACTCGTCATCCGACGGTGACATAACTGCACGACCGGCGTCACGACAAACAGGTGTCTCGAATTTACGGGTGCCACCGCTAATTGCCGCGATCAATTAAACCTGGAAGTAATTGTCGTTCGACGATTATCTGCCGGGCGAATTACAGCACGATCGATTAGATATTTATATGCGGTTCTATAGTTAGACGAGGTTAGTTATATTTCGCTTTCAGCCCAGTTGTGTTCCCGTGCAATATTCACGGGGATCTATAGTTGGGAACGGTGTACGTCTTTTAGGTTAAGTTCTCACGAAATCGACCATCGATGCGCCTCTATACTTAGAAGCGGCATGGTCTTTTAGATCGGTCCCTTTTAGGTCGACTGTTTTATATTCGTCGAAAGTTCGGAAAAAACGGGCGAAAGTTGTTCGACTTAGTTCTGCGTTCTTTGATCTAGGGACTTTTAATTGATACGTCCAAGGGCGGACGATTATAGATCTCTTTGGCCTCCATTTGTCACGTGACCGGGTTTAAACGGATCATTACCACAATTCGTATTGGCATGAGAACGAGAAGAATTCAAAGGAAAGAATATTGTTCGCGTTTTTGCGACAATTAAACAAGCGACCGGAGAAATATTCCTTGCTGTGTAAAGAAAAATTACCATAAGTGTAATTAAATTAATCCGACCTACCACACTGTTATACAATATTAAAAAAGAAAAAACACGCCTGCCAATTGAAAACGAGAAGAGACGAATAAACTGTCACGAGATGATCCGTCGAATGTGCTTCGCGATAAAGTATCGACGATGCCGTTTATTGACAAGTGTCACGAATCGATCGGATACATTATCGGGCAGATCGCAGGGCACGAGAACCCGCCCCATAAATCATCCGCGCGTGATTAAACACGCTCAATAATAAAACGACAATCTTATCGGTGACTTAACTGACCACGGATAGTTAATGTTCTAATTATCATCGATATGCATAATTCGATTGTTCATAAAATCTGGATTACCCAAGAGTCAGCTGTTCCCCTTAAATAAAATCGGGGCCACGAATTGACTGTTCCCACATTTTTGCAAGTACGCTTGACGAATAAATAATTATATTTGCGCCGGATCAACAAATAATCGTTCGAGGATTGTTACATTTGTATTTATTCCGGTAACCGTCGAATGTATTTACAACACGACTATATAAAAGTATCAGTGGACGGAAAAATAAATTCGAACAATTTACGTGCAGAGCTTTGAAAATCACAGAAATATCACCCCCACTTTCAAGCGAATGGAAAAATTCCAATAACCCAAAATCTTTATGCGGACTCGCTTTATTTATTGCACCCGGATGGGAGGCAAATAAACGAACGAGTTCTGTATATACCTCGGGGGGGAGTGAAGGGTGCGTGTTCACGTGTTTTGGGGGATTTAGGGTGGGCTTGTGTGCGCGTACAACGTGCCGTCATTTATCTGCGCCGAAAGTTTCATACGAGACGTGCAAATATTGTAAATTTCGCGAGATAAGAATTGGTCCCCACCGATAGGAGGAAGAGGGGTGGTTTATTACCCTTCTTGGTATCTCCCTCGATTAATTATGCTCATTATTCTGACAATTTCTAACAAATTTGCAGTCGATTATTTAAAAAGAGCTTATACTGTGCACGGAAAAATTGTTTGCTTACGTTCGATAATGTCAATGTTGACTCGAATGGAAATTCCAAGGGTTGCTTTATACCGGGCGAGAAATAATTTCAGGGAGAATTTCGAGCAAAAATCTAAGCCGTATAAGGGGGTCGAATGTGCCCCTAAACCAAATTCAACTTGTGAGGTGCCACTCGATAGCTTATGAAGAGAAACCAATTTGTGCCAAGTTTCAACCCTGTAACTCAACTGGGAGGGTAGTTACAGGGAAAAAACAAGAATCTAGTTTTTGCCCAATATCTCCCATTTTAACGAACGAAAAATTTTGATAAAAATCACGGACACTTCTACTATGGAGGCACATATTATAGAAGTTTTGCAGATTTTTACATTGAAAACCCGAGCTGCAAAAAATAAAAAAACGTCAAAAAATGCTGAAAAATGCCGATTTCGTATTGAAGGAATCGCGGTACCATAATTATACTTTTTTTCTAGGTGGATATTATTGATACTACTACTCTCAATTTTTTTCAGATTTTTAAATTCGGTGCGACCCAGTCAAAAAAATTAAAAACCGATTTTTTTCGTCGTTTTTTGCGTGTCACAGTAACTTATACGACGTACTTCCGTCTATTCTTTGTCAAATAAGTATTTTATTCAATGTTCAATGTTCTTGCATACAGCAAACCAACATAGAAATCGAGGAAACTAGATAAACCGAACCAATTGAAATTACATCACTACTCTATACTCTCAAGTATTTGAAATTTAAAAAAATGTTATAAAATTTCCGTCCCTTTTCTGTTCACAGTTCAAGCGAATGCTGAACAAAGAACTGTCCCACTTCTCGGAGTCCTCGAAATCGGGCAACCAAATATCAGAATACATCTGCAGCACCTTCCTTGGTAAGTACAACGACCCTCGTTTGACAATTAAAGAATCGGAGCCGAGCGAGCGAAGTAAAATAATTCGTGCGAGAAAAACGAAAGAACGAAGAAGGAAAGGAAAAGTCAGTCGGCTCGTAGTTTTATCGAGGCCAACGTCGGCAAGCAGATTTATCAGGGACAACGTGAGAGCGGGATCAGACTTTTACGCACCGTGAGCCCTTGAAAGTTCGCAAGTGCAACGCGCGTTTCACGTTTTCGCCCTCTTTGTCCCCCGTTCATTCCTGTTCGCTACTTGAACGACAACCCGGCGCAATATTTTACGTGCGATTGCGCTATCCAATCGGCGTCTCGACGGGAACCGATTATGAACTTTAATTTGCAAAACAGTTCCGAAAAAGCCTTGCGAATTTGTGGCGACAAGCAAAATTAATCGCAGTTAGTTTAATAGCAAGTGAATATTAATGTTCGATTAGGGTATTCGTTTAATTAAACGATACTCCCCTGTTCAATTAATTAAACGATCCTGCCCCTTTGCTCTGTTAAATATTGCTCATTTAATTAATCGGATAACGTTCTGCCCTCGCCGAACTAAATATTCTGCTGGTTGATAAGTTGCACGAAATATGATTATGGAATATTTCCCAACAAAACAGACAAGCAGCAAGAATTGGACTTACCGTCCCTGCGGATCGAGGATGCGGTTGCAGCTGCCGGAAGTGTGGACGCAAGGGCGGCGAAGAAGAAGGACCGGGTCCAGAGGGGCCCGGCTGCCATGTCCCACATAAGCGGCGTGAAACGGCCCCTCACGCACACAAACAGCTTCACCGGGGAACGTGTGCCGCCCCACGGCGTGGAGACACCCCACGAAGAGGAACTTGGAAAGGTAGGAAGAACTTTGTCTCACCTGGTCACAGAACTCGGATCTGAAAATAAAAAAAACGTAACGCGGTCAATTGAAGCAGGAATAACGAATAATTTTTTCAATTTGAATACAAATTGAATAACATTGATTTAAATCATTTAAATTATTCGTTGTACCGTTATTTTATCAACAGATGTCCGAGGGTCTGTGACAATTATTGTTTATACATTGCACAGTGCAAAATGTTGTTTATAACCTGAATCATTGCGACATTGTATTCCGCTCTCGAGATTAATTAATAAATTCGAATTTGTTCGTAAACAATCGGGAAAAGTTTGATGGTAGAACGCGACGTTTGCGTCACGCGAACGAAAATTACACGGACGTTCGACGACACACGGCGAGGCACGATTCCGTGTGTAACTAACGTTCGAGATAAATCGGAGGAGTTACGTAAGCGGTGTCCGAAATATTAAACAGCTCCGTGAAAGCGAAATTAATGAACTTTCTACCGATCCGGAAGACCTCGATTACAGATTCAGTGCGTCGCTCGCTTCGAAACACTCGCCTAACCGGTTTCGACGTTGGAATTGCAGAAGTTGTTGCTATTGAAATACGCGCGGAGCGATGGAAAGGAATCGTGAAACATTTCGATAACGAGAATTAGTATTGGATAATTGTTACGCGGATAGCGGGGATTGGATAAGAGTATTGTAACCTCTAATAACGTTATATACCCCGATAACAGTGGTGCAACTAATTATCTCTATGGTAACCGAGAGGAACCGCTTTGTGAAATGATTGTTGATAGATGGTTTGAAATGTAAACGATATTTATCCATGTCCTTGCACTTATTCGAAATAAATCGTTCTTCTCGACTCGATTTACTTAGGCAGTCTGAAAATTTCTCGGCCTGACACATAGTCGAAGTTAGAAACTAATTGTATTGGTAAGTTCCGTCCTTTAAAACGTTGGAATAAATGTATAATAGTGTCAGGAGATTGTATCGAAGAATAAAACATACTACTTCACGTGAATAGAAATTTTTCTTTCAATGCTAAGCCGAGAACTTTTCAGTCTATCCTCGTAATCATTTCCACGACAGAAATATGTTTAGCAAATCCGGAATATGTTAACACGAAATATATCTCGACGAGCGTCGATTATCGTCCTAAACGGGAATCGGATCGGGCGATTTACCGCAGCGTCCAAGTTCACCTGCGCAGATGGGTCTCGCGGTCAATCCCGCGCCGTTGTCTGGTTACTAGTTAAGCAGGCTGGCCACCAGTCCGGGAACACGCGTAATCTCTGACACGGCTGAAATACGTCTGAGAGGCGTTCCTCTTGTCGTCCCACGTGAACTTCGGTCGTTCGCTTCCTTGTTTTCGTGCGTGTCACACCTGCGTCGCACCTTTCCCCGCTCAGCGATCATAAGGCGTGCCTGTCATCGACGCGGACAACCTTGGAATCGCCTTTAAACGTCGAACGTGACACGAATAAACGTCGCGCGAATTTCGTTCGCTACCTTCTCGAATTTATGGGAAATGCGTTTGATCGTAACGACCGTTCGCTATTGACGTCGTTGTTGCTATTATTGCTGCTGTTGTTGCCGTTATTTGTTGAAACGTTTCTCCTGTTCGGCGCACGCCACGATTAAATTTGCACACCGAAGACCGCGCTGAAAGACGCGTTTTCAAGAAGAGACGTCACAGGTGATGAAAATATTCCACCGTCTGAAAAACGTGATCACGCACTGGGATCCGTTTCCCTTTCTGCGTCCTTATCCTTATCGGTCCGCGGGCGTCTATTAGCACAAGTTTTACGAGGGGGCTTTACGAATCTCGCCTAGGAAATTTCCAGCGTTGGGAACAATGCGCCGGCAGACGGTCAAATATTTACCAGTTTCCCCCCATTTAACGCGGCAGACGCAGACACGGTTGGGGGGGATAAAATGTGCAGGGAAATGAACGATAATCGGGTCGGGCTTTGCAACTCTCCATTAAATTAATCTTGCGAACGATTTATTTTGTATCGAATGCAAATTTAACAATGTTGCACTACGATTTATTCTTTTATTCGGTGGAAATGTCAATTCAATTGTTCGTGATAACTGTGGACTAGAAAACCTGCGCCTGTTCCTCTTCTCTTTTATTTGCACCAACGTGCTGGGCGCGAGTAGATACGGTCAACCACCGCCAGACAGATAATCGATTCGCCGAAATCAATGGCAGTTGTATTTACGTTCGTGTGCACGGTGACGAAAAATTCGGGCCGAGGTCGCGACGATAACCTAATTTCACGACCCCTCGGTAATTATCATTACCGTTATTTTCACCTCAATGTACGAGGTCGCTGAAAAATCCGCCCGTGACACTTAACAGCGAGACCACACTGTTGCGAGAATCAAGGACGAAGGGCTACGCCAATAATAATAATTGTAATTTAAGAAATGAAATTTTCCTAGTTGGCAAATTTTGCTTTTTATAATATTTATACAATTATATATATATATATATATATATATATCTGTGATAAATATTTTAAGTTCGCCAATTCGAATCCGGAACCATCTCGGTTCAAATAAATTAACCCTTCGATCGGACCCAGTTTGGAAACAAAAATTCCGATGGCTCGTTCCATTTTTCTTTCTCAAAGCAATCAATTGACGGTCGGTCAATTATCCGTCGTTCCCACTCGATCAATCAATCTACAATCGGTCGTCCCGATTGACGGTCAACGGTCCCGATCGTCATTGGAAGATTTGTCAAATAAATTCATCCATCGTTAAATTGAAACACAAGGTCCATTTATCGTCGTCCAAATTTTTTATCGACGCTCAGACGAATGAACTTTAACTTCCAAAACTTTCCCACACCG
Source organism: Nomada lathburiana (assembly GCA_963667235.1). Lineage (NCBI taxonomy): Eukaryota > Metazoa > Arthropoda > Insecta > Hymenoptera > Apidae > Nomada > Nomada lathburiana. The sequence goes on along the minus strand of OY763899.1, from coordinate 19,012,988 downwards.
TTTGACACAGAATTGCAATTCCCCTAACTTTTTAGGCAGATGAAAGAGCTGCAGCTTTCACCTGATCAGTTGTCCAACGTGTTCCCTATGCTAATGCAATGCCTCCTACTCGGAAAGGGTAGGACCAACGGGTCGTCTCGAAACACGCCTCGCGAGACATTAGAATCGTTCCACGGCCCACGCAATTCTGATTCAGAGTCGCGAAATTCCTTCCAACTCCTTATTTGGCTCGCGACACGGCGCTGTTCGTTTGCTTGTTCAGCGAAACGAGGCTGGAACGTTCCAGGGCGCGCTCGAACTAATCCTGAACGGTCGATTCGAACCGGGACGTTGCAAAATTCCCTGCGATTTCGCACTTGGTCCAAATAAACGATCCTCAATTGGAATTAGCGTCAGCTATAGGACTATAAGCGTCAGCTGACAGGACTAAAACGCTGCAGGGCTTGAGAGGTATCTTTAGACATTGCTTGTTTGGCGGAAGCAAGAGGAAACATGATAGTTCATCGCGAATTACGATGATTAGCGATCGCAGGAACGTTTCCAATGATTAACCACGACAGCTGAGGAAATAAACTGTTTCGAGGAGAGACAGATCGATAGACAAAAGCAAATAGTCTCGAGGAGAATTATGTGAACACTCAAAGAACCGTTCCAGTGTTTAATTTGGCTGTGCAAATTGTAAGGCAGCGGAAGTAACGAATTCTGCTCTGCCAGGAATCAACCAGTTCACAAAGGGATTCATTCGGGGATGCTGATATATAATTCTGTTCGACTCCGTGGATAAGTAGGTCGTTAACGGTTACCATAGTTAATTGTCCGCGATTGTCTATTCATTTATGAGGGATAGGTTACAAGCAGCAAGGACCAACAGTGTTGAACAACAGTGCTGGTAGAGCTGAGACTCTCGATAGACACACGATAGTAATAATAATAATAATCACAGCTCATCGTCAACAAGAGATCGTTCCCTAATCGTCTGGATCAATATTTTCTCACGAAGGCGGATGAAAGTAAAGATCAATGGCTTACTGATTTATGCTGACCTGTTGCAGGTTCTGTCAGACATCGACAAGTGGGGCATCGACATCTTCAGGATAGGCGAGCTGAGCAACAACAAGCCGCTGACCTGCGTCGCCTACACAGCCTTCCAGACCCGTGATCTCCTCAAATCGCTGGCCATACCACCCAAGACCTTCGTTACCTTCATGATGACCCTAGAGGATCACTACGTCAAGGACAATCCCTTCCACAATAGCCTGCACGCGGCTGACGTGACACAGTCCACCCACACTCTGCTCAACACGCCCGCACTCGAGGTTAATATATATCCGATTGCTGTTACCATTGCTGCTTTCGCAACTTTCAGCATGCCCCCGCGTACGCGATAGTCCCTAGTTCTTTCGTTCAGGAAAGCAGACCATTTGAAAGTTCTAGGTCTCTGTGACCCGATTGATCCCCCAGCGATGTTAATTGATTCTTTGATGGTCTCAATTGGGGCTCAATTAATATCAGCCGCATGCTGACTAGTTTATTGAGATCTTCTCTTGGTTGCAGTCCGTGTTCACGCCACTGGAAATCACGGCAGCCCTATTCGCGGCGACCATTCACGACGTGGATCATCCTGGACTCACCAATCAGTTCCTTATCAATTCGAGTGAGTATTACTTCCGTGGTGCTTAGATACAGAGACTTGGAGCTTCGTGAAACCCGAGGTGACATGGTCCAGCTCGCGTCTAACCTTCGCGAATCTCTGTTCACAGGCTCCGAGCTCGCCCTGATGTACAACGACGAGTCCGTCTTGGAGAACCATCATCTGGCGGTGGCGTTCAAGTTGCTGCAAAACGAGGGCTGCGACATCTTCGTCAACATGACCAAGAAGCAGCGTCAGACACTCCGCAAAATGGTCATCGACATGGTCCTGTCCACAGACATGTCCAAGCACATGTCCTTACTGGCCGATCTGAAGACCATGGTCGAAACCAAGAAGGTCGCTGGGTCCGGTGTCCTCCTGTTGGACAACTACACTGATCGTATCCAAGTCCTGGAGAACTTGGTGCACTGTGCCGACCTGTCCAATCCAACGAAACCCCTGCCGCTGTACCGACAATGGGTCAGCCTGTTGATGGAAGAGTTCTTCCTTCAGGGGGACAGGGAACGAGAGCAAAACATGGACATCAGTCCCATGTGCGACAGGCACAGTGCAACGATCGAGAAGACGCAGGTCGGTTTCATCGACTTCATCGTCCATCCTCTGTGGGAGACCTGGGCTGACCTGGTGCACCCGGACGCACAGGAGATCCTCGATACCTTGGAGGAAAATAGAAACTGGTATCAGTCCATGATCCCACCCTCGCCGCCGTCCGACGATCAACAGCAACAGCTGCAGCAAGAGATTGAGCAGCAGTCCGAGAGGATACACTTCCAGGTAAGGATCTATGGAACTGATGACTATTCCTTCGCCAACCTCGTGATCTATAGAGTACACAGCTCTATTCCTCGCCTGAGAAGAGTGGTCCTCTTTTCGCTTCGTCTAATCTGAGGGACAATTCGCTTTGTTCCAGGTGACACTGGAGGAAGGCGACGAGACAGGCGATGCCACGGAAACAGGTGGCGCAGCGGAATCAACTCTGGCCAGCGAAGAAGGGGGCGGTGAGTCGGAGGAGAGCGCAGCGGAGGCTGGGATGTGACGGAGGCTCGCGGGCATTTGCAAGAAGCTCCACGAGAGGGTGCAGCAGTCCTGGTGGCGTGTGCGTCAGTGACAGCTAGCCCGCTGCCGCTGGTCAGCTCTCTTTGTGTCGACCTACTGACCTTTTGGCCAAGCTCCATCCCCCGGAACGGTGGAAAAGGGCCCGTCCCGGACCAAGGGACGGTTAACGAGAGAAGGAGACAGCCAGGAAGCAAACAAGCAAGCAATCGAAGGGAATGTCTAGTCGCCTGGCCCTATGGGAGAGGTCTTTTTTGTCTCGTCGAAGAGCAGGAAGATGTTCGTGAAGAATGAGGAGCCCATCGACACTATAGTTTGGTCCCGATTGCTGACGCTGGTCTCAGCTAGGGAGCGACGATTTCTGTTCGCTGCGTCTCGGCTGGCTCGAGTCGCAACGACAAACGTCCACGGTGGATCATCCTCGATGGAGAGAGGAGTATCGTCGTTGCCATTGTCGTTTATAAACCCCCCTTAACCCCTTTACCCCAGTCGTCGTTCGATCGGTCACGAATCGACGAAAGAATTGACGCGTCTGTGTGGCTCGAACGGAGGGCACGAATCTCTTCACCAAAGTACCTGTACACAAAACGAGGGCGGACTGGCCAGTGAAGGGCCGTCCACCTTTATTGTGAAAACACGACTCGAAGAAACGAGGGGGAATGTTTCGTCTCGCCCAGTGACAGGATCCTTTCTTGACATATCAATTACAGACGGCAGCCCTGGCCGCAAGATTTCAACGATTCAATGCCGGTTACGTTGTGACAGAAGGGAAAATCGTTAGCGAATACCTGGGTCTATGTTGCCAAAGTGGAAGATCGCTAGAGAAGCGTTAGACGTCGCGCAGTAGGCGTTCATCCCGAAATTTGTCCGACGATCACACCTCGATTGCTACCTAGTATAGTCTAGGGACTGTGGCCAATCCTTAATCCTAGGGCTTCGTAATCATTGCTCGCCAAGTAGAGCTTCGTAGAGGACGTTGAATGTATGTGAGATGGGACCGGGAGAGTCCTGGGTTACAGGTGACGCGAGCGTGGCGCCACCTAGCGGGTGAGAAGTTAATTTTAATACAGAGCGCTGAAGGCTGGCCTTTTCTCTTGAGTTTACATTGAAATTAACGTAGACCAGCTGTCCGTAAGCTTTCTTCTCCCGTTCATACATACACATAGACACAGGCGAGCGCGCGCGCGCGCGCCCATATACACCGACGCATGCACACCCGCGACGTACACGGAACATACACACATGTGATGCGATGGCGTTTTGAACCAAAGAGTAATGTTAGTCACATTTTGTCGTTCGCGAAACGAACGCGAGAATCGAACCTCGTCCTTTCTTCGTCCGAGTTAAGAGGAAAGATTAAAAGAAACGAACAAAAAAGGAAAAAAAAAAGATAAGTCGTCCGGCTTCTAGCGACGATAGATTACTTAGGGGAGAACGAGGCGGTGAATTAATTAGCTAGAACCTTGCGGCTCGATGTGTTAACGGAACGAGGCTGAGGAACGCAAAAGAAAAACAGTGTAAAAATGTTGAACGCAACAAAAAAAAAAAAAAAAAATCGAGACTATGAAAAGAAATATGAAGTACTCTCTCGCTTGGATGTCTGTGAATCGCTCAAACTCGAGGATCGACAATCGAATCCTATCGCTCTCTTCCTCGATGCATCCACGATACCGATCGAAATTTCACGAAACCGTTGCGGCGCCGCCGCGGACTTCGATTCTCAAATAGATTCTCGCTTCTTTTTTCTTTCGCAAACACGAGCCGGCTACACTTCGATCGAAACGACATACACTCTGTTCGGTGCTCGAGGAAGAGGCGAGACTCGAAATCTGTGTCCGTAGGCAGTGAATCTAGTGAATGTTTCTGGTGCTGGCCACCGAGCTTAGTTAATTAAGGGTAAATTACGTAAGGCTACGAGTACACGACTAGATATTAAGCTGAGGTATTAACCAGAAACGAAAAGAAAGAAAACAAAAAAAATGTATCAAGCATAAACGCAAGCGAAATCTTCTTTAGGGCTGTAAGCGACCAGGTAATCAATGATAATTAATCGTTCAACCGCGTGGACGACGACGTGAATGATAATGGTGATAAAAATCGACGCGACGTTTGGTTCCATGGGATCCTTCGGATCGAAGATAGAGATATCAAATTGAAGATCGAGAGATTCGATGGAGAATCGGCCGATCGAACGACGAGGACAATTCTTTCTATGATTTATCCGTTTATTGTAACCACCACCCCTCACAACCCTCACGAGTCTGTTGCCTGTTGCCCCGATATGTAGATTTAATTCCGTGGTTTTTCTTCCTTTCGACAATTGTTTCTTTTCTTTTCTATGGTTTTCGCGAGCCGACTCAACGATATTGTTACAATAATAACGCCCCACCCCCACCCCCCACCCCAAGACTAATGACAATGTTTTACGTGTAATTAGCGTGAACCACGGCGATGTTGGTTTCACGAGGCGATATGTGTGTGCGTTATTATTATTATCATTGTTACTTTTCCGATTGTATTCGAGCGCCGAATTGATAATGGCGGCGACGATAAACGTCCATCGAACGGACACGGTCACGATGATTGGGGCGCATGATAATCGCGAATGTGTACGAGTAATAAGGAGAACAAAAAGTAAATGAAAAGGAGAGAAAAGATGAAACGAAAAACTGAATACAACGTGTTTGATTGCTGGACAGTTAAATGAACATGTATTAATATCGTGTAACCCTCGTACGAGATATATGTGTAATAAAAACATATTTATTGTCGGAATTCAATCGCAGGTGTTTTTCATCGCTTCCACACGTCATTTCCCACTCTCCTTACCTTAGTCCCTCGACGAATGCGTATACGTGCAAATTGTGATGAAGAAAAAGAACGGGGGGTGGAGATGAACATTTATTTCCGCAACCACGAAACAATCAAAACTAAACCTGTGAATAATTTATAATTAAATTACAGCACACCGAAACCAGCCTCGAGCAATAAATTACCAGCCAACCTTAGTATTAGGGCAGAAAGGGTTACAAATAAAACCACCAGGCTCCCGCATAATTATTTGTAAATATATTATTAAGTAACATCTATAATATAGTAATGAAAAATCATTTACATTAATAAGTATCGTCGTAATAGTTTTCGCGCGCGCGCGTGTTTGTGTGTGTGCATGTGTCTGTGTTCACCCTCCTTCATCCCTTCGACCCAATATGGCGTCGCGCCATTATTCGCGCGGAAAATCTTTCGCAAGAAAGCTCGCCGTTTCGAAACTCCAAGTTTTGAATACCATTAATGAATTCTCAACTTTTCGAGAATTCGCGGCGTTCGAAACGCCTGCACGATATACAACGCCGTCTCGATTTCACAACGAAAAGCCTCTGGAGGGTGGTGGCGCCACCCTCTCCACGCCTAACCTCAATCGTGGCACGAGATATATCTGATATCCTCTACCTCTCTTGTGTACGTCTCTGCTCTCTCTAAATTTCTCTCTCTCTTTTTGTTTCGTTCGGTAAAAAATGTATCAGGCGTCCTTTACACGTGGCGATTCTTAATCTATCGTGGTTATTACGTAAGTATATCAAGATGGCTCGCGGTCTCAACCCTCGATCGAGATATCGATACTCGAATTGATTCTTCCTCCCTTTCTTCGTCCATCATTATTGGAATCTCGTCGAGCATATTTCCTTCCGCGAACATGCCATTTAATTTTACTTTATCGTACAATAACAGACGAAGATCGAATAGTCAATTTTCGCGGTGAAAAATAAAACGAAAGCCAATCATTCCCGAACTATGCTTGCGAGTTCCCCTTTCTTCAATTCGATTTCGAATCGTCTCGATCGACGGTTGCGGACCCCCCCATTTTTTCTTTTATTCTTCAATTTACAAAATCGAAATTACCATGTAAATCGCTAAAAGTAGAGACGGTAGTAGTCGTTGTGTTTCGTTCTACAGGCAGTAACGTGTGTGCGTGACGAGGGGGGGGGGGGGGGGGGAGTGAACGAATTATATTTCGAAATTAGCGCCCTCCCTCAATTAATTGGTTAATTAATTCGCGCTTTCGTGATAGGGGTGGGATTTATGGAACGAAAAATTCCATGGCTGATCCTCCGTCCCTTGCAAGTATTCGAAACATTTGCCACGTCTCGTTCGACGCGGTTTCATTTATTCATATTTTTACGAAAAAGAACAGTGTGACTTCGTGAAAATCCTAGAGAGACGAATAAAATTTGTTTCCAATATTTTTTTCTTTCTTTTTACAAGGTTGTGCGGTACAAATATTGTAATTGGTGCAATCGACACTTTTTACTCGTAAAAGGTGTGCGAAATTTTACCCGGTTCATGAAATTGAGTTAACATCGTTAATTTAATTATTATTTGCAACAACTATAGCCGAGATTTTTCTCGCAATCGTTACTCCGTACCATCGATAAATGCAAAGCAGTCCGGGATCGTGTTCGTTCGTTTACGGAATCGCATTTCCCACCACGCACCTTCGTAAATACCTGTCTTTCGAACCTTCGTTACATTATAAACATTATTTTACATCATCGAAGGAATGCGGATACATCTCCGTCGTTTTTACCACGGAATAGAATCGCTGTTTCATCGAACCTGCTTTTCCCCGTCGTTCTGACCTCACGACATACAGTTTAAATTGTTCAATAAATTCGAATTAATCGATTAAATAAAAGACCACACTCGCATGACGAGAAGAAAGTACGATACTAAAGGAATAATATTAAATAAAGGTCTGACAGGGCGAAGAGGAACCTTAATTAATGAAATTACTAAAAATATATCTTGTCGTTTATGCATTGAAATTAATTTCTGCCCGGTCGTGTACTAATCTTCGGGTGAACAATTTGTTCCAGTCAACGAACGACTGATGACAATGAGAAAAGCCTGTACTTCGATGAAACAGGTGTGTGCCATCGAGTCCGCACTCGTCGGCCATTTGTTTTCTTTTATTTTTTAGTAACTTCACAACAATAAAAACATAGTATATATATATATAATATATTCTCCGGTATTTATATTTATAATATAATTTATATTTAAATATTTTTCTCGTATATAACTATTTAACCCTCGATATAAATACCCTGAAATCTACACCCCCCCCCCCCCCCCCCCCACTGCGTTCTATATAATATATAAAACCGAATAGACCAGCGACCCCTCGAATCTCATCCGTCAGCAGTCCGCCGTTTTCCCTTTCCCTTCCCGTCGCTTTCTAACATTTTACAGAAAACTTGGGATCGATCGCTCCGTCGCGCGTTTCTTAATTTTTCTCAAACATTTTCCCATTACTTCGCATCGCCCCGTACACGTTCCACATCCGCGCGAAAATCGTTTAAGCCTACTATTTACAGAGCATCCGGAGTTCCCGTCGTTCCTTTGCTGTTTTTCGTTTCGGACGACGGCGAATTTTTGTCGAATGTCGTTGAGCGTTGACCGCTTCGAGTCGTCCTGGCGAAGTTTTGATTCTCTTTCCGTCTCCTCGTTAATCGGCAATCGAGATTTACTTTTTACGAAGCAAGAATAATATACACGGTGCACACGGTGACACTTGGGAAGATATTTTGACGCCTCTGTGTTATTGCGTTTTAATTGTTATTGAGAAGCAAAATTGTTTATTTCACGTCGAAAGTTAAATAACCGGATTCGAATTGAAATTGAAGAATTATACATCGGTAAGAACACTGCGATTGAATTAATAAATTATATATATATGTACAGAATATAATATGTATCTTCAATTGAATATACATTAATTAATGTTCAATTATAATACAACATTTATCTTTGGTTTCCTGCTCTGAGTGCGAAACATTCGTGACCGAACTCAAGTTGAAATTAATATTAGCCAATTCCACCGAACCAAAAAAAAAAGACAAATCAAACAACGTTATCACAACCCTTCGTGTACGATAAAAAATCTTATCCGAAACTATCACAAGCGAACCCTTCAAACCTCTCACTCGTTACAAATAATCGGCTACAAAAATTACCTTATCAATTATCCCCCTTAAACAATCGAATTCACAATAATTCAGAGGTCTGCGCAATTGACAACGACACGAAAAGCGTCGAAAAGAAGCCTCGACTAGTATAATAAAAAAAAATTCCACTCGCCTCGACACCAACAACCCTTTCCTTTCTAATTCACGCCATTCAGTCCCAGTACCATTGTTCGTCTTCCCCCCCATTATTATCATCATTATTCTATCTACCTAATAGTGTACAAGTTCATAGCCAACACCAAATTGTCCTCGTGTATTTATATATGTATAATAATATTTATAATATTTATATTCTCATATTTATATTCGTATTTATAGTGTGTATATCCAGCCGTCCGCCGGATTACGCGATCGAGCGGCCCTCCCGGCCCCTCGTTCGAAAGATTCCCCATAATTAAAATAGTTCCGAGTGAAAAATATCTTCGTCGAGCATTCGTACATCAGCAAATTTTTCTCCCGCAAGCGATATCACTTTACCCGAGGCGTACGTGTCGTGCGCGTACCGTTCGTTGAACTATTATTTATAACAATCGTCGTTCTCGTTTCCACCTGTTCCACCATTTCTCGTCGTTCCCGTCGTTTCGCAGGTTCAGTATGTTGTCGATTGACAGATTGATTATCAACAGCGATATCTAGCGGTTACTCTCGTCCCCGCACTGGAATCCCCTCGATTAATCGATATGTCGTGTCTCCCTCGTGTTCCAGCGCCATCTACGGATCTATTCGAACCACCGCGTCGCTAATTTCCCCCTAGGTAACTGTCGTGCCAACCTCGCGGCGCGATTGAAAATATATGTACACGCGTATCGATATATCTGCGATATATATCTGACGATTCTAAATTTGAAAGAAACGATAAAGAAGGCTGCAATGTGTGACAATTTGAATTGTACGATTTATCAATGGTCAAACTATCGGGTGTTCATCAATGAGGGCCCACGGGGTGGAATTATGAAACAAGAGATATTTGAAAAAAGAAGGGAGAAGCCCATTTGGACGCCTGTACACCTTCAAGTGCAATAACAGTTATGCCAGGCATGGTAATGATAATAATAATAATAATTGTCCCTAGCCCTCCGGTACTAACGGTGCGGAGAGAATTCTCCCTTTATTTTCTCCCTCGCACTCACTCCGTCTACTTTTCCCCCTTTCTCCGACACACACATACCCGCACCACACACTAGGAGAAAATTGTTGCCGTCTCTCTCCTATCCTCGTCAGCCGTGGAACTTTAATTAAACCGCGTATAATTACAGCTGAAGCGTTCCAATTCCTGGCAAGTGTACACGTTTCGATCGACCTGGAGAATATCACGCACCATTGCCAACATGGCGGACACTATAGTCGCGGACCTAAATAAGAGCTACAAGTTTCGTTCTCTCACTCACACTCATTCCCCTCGACTCGCCCCCTCTAACCGTCCACGCTTGCCCCGTCCTCTTTCTCTAAAAAAGACCGCCACTCGAAATCCACACAGAATTGGCCCCGGCACCCTTGAATTTGTGTTCCTCTTTTTTTTTTTGCAATTTTTGCAATTTTTTGATTTTTTTTTTTCTTCTATTCCCTCCCACACCTCCGTTCCGGCGGGACATTCGAATCGTTCCGTTTTTCTTGCCTGGCTCGACGCGCGAAACCTTTGCGGAAGTTTTTGCAATCGGCCGTAGAATTAATTGCTACCCAATTGAAGATATCTGCGAAACTCTGAAGAGTAATAATTTGAAGAGTACGAGACAATAATTTTTGACTTACAAAAATTATTTAACACGCAAACAAATATATAAAGAATCGAAGAAAAAGACAATTAAGGTAGCAGGTGTTGAAAAATTGATTTCCCTTAAAAATGTTGTGCCACCTGCCCCTAAGCAAAATTGATCAAACTCCATCCGTCCTCCAAAAAAACCCGAAAGTACCGTCACCCAAAAAGTAAATCAGCCATTGAAAGGGTACGTACTCGCCCGAAGTAGGGCTGAGGGATTCCCCTAACCTCAAACAGCAGGCTGCGCGTATCAGCAGCAGCTACTGCAATAAAACCAAGCGTCTCAAGTGAATTTTATGTACATGTACACACTGTATGTACATACGATCAGCCAAGTGTCCGCCATATTTTAAAACAGGAGCAAAATTCGTCCAGGTAAAAATTCGGTCGACTCGTTCGAATAATTTTCTTATTCCCCTTTCACTTCGCGACGTGTCATCGTCTTGCGCGCTGTCACGCTTGATTATTAGGTTACTTTCTCCCATCGCACTTCCGGGACGCTTCCATTTAACATACACATATATATGTATATATATAATTTGTTGTTATATATATATATGTATATATATATATATATATTTATATCTGTATTTATATATTTATATTTATAGGGAGTTTTCTTTGCTTGCAGCTGCTGTGCTGCCATGAGTTTGTGTAGCTGACTACACGGCCGTTTCGTGGCCAAACTTCTCTCAGTGGTATCACCTCACGATATACCTGCCGAATAGGATGCCCAGTACCGCCAGGACGTAGACCGACGCAGATATACGGAAAGTCCACGACGTGGCCGTTGAGATGTCGCCACATTGCGCTGGAAGAATAAAAGTTTGGGTTATGGCCGGTACAGGGGATCGTAGAAATATTTTTAACGGGGTATTGGAATTTCCTATTTTCGGACATTCGCGATTTCTTCAAATTTGTTCAATTTTCTAAATATTCCGCGCCTCTTCAATTCTTAACTTTATAGACTCCCAATTATTTGATTAATTACTACGTAATCTTTGTATCAGTTTTTCTGCAGCCTCGAGAGGGCAGTGCTAATAGGTTTTACCCTGTTAAGTGATCCCATCGCTAATAAAAAAATCCCTAGACCAGTCACCACTGTGACACTTCTGCCGATATTAACTTTATAATTAACCCTGTCAGCCAATGAATCAGCAATCATGCTGGCCGAACGATCCGTACGGTCAGAGCCATTGACGGAACACGATAATCAGAAATGTCGTCGACGATGCTTACCGTAGGACGTGAGGTTGACCTGCCACGAGACCAGTTGACGATGAGAGGCTCTTGGACAGGAAGCAAGATGACCCGTCACAGAGAGCTCACGACTTCCTGTCGCCGCGGCGGATGCACTGTAAACGAGACAATAACGTCCCACGTCTGTGCTCGCCACCAAATAGGCTGTGTCGTTTTCGATCCAGGTACCGTGACACCAGTACTCTGCGAACAATACATTTTCATTGCCAGCAATCAGTCCAAAACTGAGAAACAATAGAACTAAATATAAATTTCATATTTAAACAATAAAAAAGTTATTATTAACCTTCCACGCGAGTACTTACAGTGACAGACAGACGAGCAGCGAGTAAAATCGTGTTATCAATACGACACATAAAATGCCTGTGGTGGTCGCAGTGCAACAATCAAAGAAAAATGAAAACGCCAGAAAAGTTCCACTACCCCCGCATCTCTACCCGATCCCGAAAGAATTATAGCCGTCAATCCCAGGTAACAAAGACGACCCATTATTTGACGTGAATCTCTGTCAAAGGAATACCCGGTACAATTGTCCTCGGGGGACCCCCCCGCCCGGAACCAGTGAAGATGAGAAAGGAAGGGACGAGTGGTACAGAGCGTGGAAACATTACGTTCGACTGTAATGTGACCTCATTATCGGGAATCGAGGGATAAAGAAACGATTGAAGGGTAGTTTATCGGTTACGAATGGGGCGGGGGAGGGGGAGAAGGGGGGGGGAATTCCCGTGGCAACGGGGGAACGTTTATCGTTCTAACGAAAGTACTGAACGGGTAATCTTCTATGCAACGAATTTAAGCGTTCGATTTCGTTCAACCCTTAAGGGGTAAGTTCATGATCGAGTTTTACAGGCTAACTCGCGAGCAACCCAGGAATGGGGATGAAACAGTGAAAGGGGGAGGGGAAAAAAAGTAGAGGAACGGAAGGAAGCGAGGGACGGCAGGGTGAACGAAGGAACCGGGTTAACGTTCACGAAAGGGAATTAAATTATCCCCGAGGACACGGGCCAAGAACGTTCAATTACGATCAACTATGCGCAATTAGAATTCCTTCGATTATTAAATTTCCGGGCCGTTCGAAGTGCCGTGTGTCTGTTGTGGAGATTCTATGTTTGGTCATACCTGCTGGCTGACGGCGCCACACTTTTGCCATATTAAATTTAGTCACCCCGCCTGCCGTTGTGCCAAACACAGTGGCCCAACAGTAACTATAATCCGGCTGTCCGTTTTCAAATCGTCGTCCAAATATTAATTATCACTCGCGCAGTAATTATTCGAATAGCAGTTGTTATGCAAACAGCAATTAGCCGCGCAATTAATTCCACGCGATATTTCTATCCGACGGTATCGATCGTATTCTACATACGTACATGTTTGTGTAGGGGTTGATTTGAGGGGTAGTTTTAAGCGATCATTGAAAAATGGCATTCGGGTATAGATATTCTCAAGGGGGTGGCTTTTACGGAGGGTGAACGTCGACTGCGATCCTAGCACGTGGAAGGCCTTTACCGGGAACGAAATAAACGAAAGCCGTAAATCGTTTCGACACGTCGATATCTGCCGCGTTGTCTCGACTCGATACCTTATCGGGTTTGCAAGAGGCAGAGGGACGAGAATTTACGGCGTCCCAGCGACAGCTCGCCAGCTAAAAGCGGAAACAAACAACGAGAATTCAACGTCACAAGGAAGCACCACGAAATATGCTTCTGAAATGGACAATAGTCCTAGACAGTGGGGGTCCACTGCGAATACCCTGATCCACTTGAGCTATGGCGTCACGGGTTTGCTGTACTTGTTACCGTGCTGAACAATGATTCCAACTATTCCGATCGCTATGCTTTTCATATTAAATATTGAGACACATTTGTCCCCGAAGTAAGGTCAGACTGGTTCTGGCAAAAATGGTCCTAAGTGGGGTCGGGTTTTGGGTACTGCTGAGCTAACGATTTCATCCGTCAGACTGGCTAATCCACCCGGAGAAACTAATCAGCAGCTAAATCCCCCCGGGGAGAATCAATCTCCGCTGAGTGCGAAGGAAGTTCCCCCCCCCCCCCCCCCTGGCTACAGATAAACTACGCGGGAACATGGAAGATCAAGAGTGAAAGAGTGTCAGCGCTGGTGTCGCGTCTCGTAATCCGCAAAAACACGAAAGGATCCAGGACGAGTTTGAGGATTGCGTTTCTGTATCTGGAATTATTTTAGCCGTGTAGTAGCGGCGCTGACACGACCGAGGATTTAGCTCCCCGAGCCTCGTGTCTGATCCGCGTCGACAGGAGGATTGCGTTCCAACCTGCGGGCACTCTTGTCCGTCGATGAGGAGAAGCGGAATTGGTCATTAAGACTTTGCAGAAACAACAACTGCTGAGCGGACAGAGAAGAGATTCTGTGTTACCTCTAACTGGCCCAATGGGTCCTCTGTGAGAACATTCGTCTGAGCGAGAATCGGAACTGTCCAGGTGAAGATAGACAGGCTGTTTCGTCGAATGATTTCGTGTACCACGAATATCTAACCGGAACTTCTCAATCTAGCCGCGCCTGTCTCTCCAGCCTGTCTCTCTGACCGAGTAACGACTCGCCACGGCCGTTTCCACAAAAATGTCGCACCTATCCAAACCGTTGGCCCGTGTATAACCTAACCTATCTTTCAGCACGAACGGATTCGCGCGTACAGGAACGCGCCGTAAACACGTACAGCCGAATAAAGGGCTGGAAACTTTGCGAAACGAGAGTAGGGGGCGCAACGGCAACCGTCACGCCGCTGACTTTCCGCAAACTAACTATCGCCACTTGCGATAACTTTGCCGGCTACGGGGAAGGGATGTAGAAGAGGCTCGAGGTAAATGGAGATGCGGCAAGAGACGGCGTCTGCCTCGATGGGGGTATAACTCGGCCTGGCGCGCGTAATCCGATAAGATGTTCCCTGTTGGGGTTGCTCCACCCTTTGAGGATTCACTCGACCCCCCGGGGATGCTGCAGCTATGTAGGTGCGTGCACAGTCGATTCCAAAGGGGTGGGACGAGATACAGGTAAGACGGATGACAATGTGTGGGTGGGCGACTGGAAAAAGGTGTTCCTTACGTGGCTTTTGAGACGAGGGGATGTTTGATCTACCTTGATACCCTTTTCATTGCTTCTCTGAGGGGAAAGGGGGCTTGGAATGTGTGGCTCTCGAGATGCATCAACGTACCTGAATGGATGGTGATTTTATTTTTCACTCTCCGGTCTTTTTATTTTGACGTGCGTTATGGGTAATCGATTTTTTATTCGACGCTGAGAAAAATGTGATTTTCCGAAGGGGAACAAAAGTGGGTGGATACTTTTGCGTCCGATTACAGTTTGTATCGCTTAGGTATTTCGGGTAGCTTTTCCCGCTGAACTCTGCCAAACTGCTCCCCGAAACCTAGGCTGTTATTCTGCGACGTTTTGCGAAATTGAAGAGGGTAGCCGCCCTTCAGCCGTGACAGCCACTAGGTCGAGCTTGACGATTCGTGTCTGAGAAATGTCAGAAGCCATGCTTCGAAGCCGTCGATGCTCTCAGACACTACCCATGTCCCTCGTCATCTCGTTGGGCATTCCGAATTTTTATATCCCTCCGCCCCCTTGTTTTGGTACGAAAATGGAGACAGCAGCGTCAGCGGGAAATAAAACGGCGACCGTAGTCGACGAAGAACAGGCATTAATCACTCGCAATAATAACTTACATTTCTGTCTAGCCAGATGAATCAACAGGGGGGAGGGGTGAGTAGCTGTCGCGGCACTATGGAGATTCACGGCTGATAAACTAGAGTGTTCAGTACGTCCAATAAATATCCAAATTATTCTTCCCAACGGAACAGTTCAATACAGAACTTAGAATATCTCAAATAAATACTGTACGAGGAGCGAACGAACCGCAGAATTCATTCAATCCTGCAATCTTCAAATAAAACATCAGGACTATGTCTAGCTTGACCTAGACCAGATCTGGAATCGTCGACGGTTCGGGGCAGCTGTCCAATTAAATTTGCACACAATTAACCAAACTATGGTCTGTCCAGGTTAATTCCAATCCGCAGCTGTCCACGCAAATCAACAAGCTCCTATCACCAAGAAGAAATACGGAAAGGACTGAATGAGAAATCTTACCGGACGGCGCCTCGTCGCTGCACGACGTGGCAAACTCCATTCGATCCGGTGTCTTGCAACCGATATCCAGTCGACGAACACTCCCGTAACGGCACCTCCCAGGATACGGCGTCGACGTGACCCTGACGTCTTGAACCTCTGCGGCGTTCGCCATGCCCTGTTCACCGTCCACGCCCAATATGTCCTCCGCGTTGTCCCCGTTGTGAGAGTGCAGCACCGACACGATCTCGTACCGTCCCAAGTTCGGACACTGTCTCGTCACCGGGTCTGACGCTGAAAAATCGAACAGCCATTAGATCAACCTCGATTTCACTAAGTGCCAAATACAAAATAGTACAAAACCGCATCCTCGATTTAAAAAAAGAGAAAGGGACGCTACGACTTAAATAACCGTGTGCTACAGTTTCCGGGTCCAAAGGTAATCGATAATCTTAGACGGTTGATTTTCCCGGGCATGCAACACCATAATTTCCACCATTCGTCAGCAAGGAGAGGATCGGCGAAGGGGGAGCCACTGAGATAGCCTCCGCGGCGAAGAATGGGGTAACGCAGACGCAAACATCTCGTCGGGACGCAAACGAGCGCAGCACAAAGGGGAAGTCCCGAACGACGGGGCTTAACGATCGATTCGCGAGCGGCTCCTTTACGATCGCGCAAAGGATCATATGCCGAATCTGTCGTAAACTCAGCCCTCCCAGGGGGGCAGCACAGTCTCTACTTAAGCCGATTACACGATTCCATAACACTGACGGAGACAGGCTCGTTCTCCGGTCGGCGTGGAATTTATCGCGACGCGTTCGCGTCGCATTTCTACCCTGTCTAGACCCCTACGAATTACTTCTTCGTGTTTACCGTTGGCTGATCGCCGACGACGTTGCCGTGTTTCGCTACTGACACGGCCGTTACACCAATGTCCGTTTCGTGGGGAAATAACATCGGCGATTTGGAAATTCATAATTGATACCCGGTTGGAATAAATCTGTTTGCACAATTTTTGCAGAAATTTTGGAATTGAGATTTTCAATAAAAAAAAAACTGCTCGCAATTAAAATGGATCCGTATACTTTTCTTTCCTTCGAACAATTTCATATTTATCTGGCGTTTTCCGCGATAAGATGAAGCAGGCGATCGTCGCGATATTGTTTATCGATACACGCGCGAGGTATGCCGCGAGCACGAGTTCACGTGAAATAATTTCATCGCGTTTCAAGAGTGCCGCGCCATTGGGAATAAGCTATCTTCCGGCCTCGCTGTCATATTTTATATCCTCTCTAGCCCTCTTTTGCTTCTATTCCTGACTTTCTTTTTACCGTTTCTTTCATTTTTTTTAACCATTTCTTTTACCTCTGGAAACTTTGGACAGTGATGCATCGCGTTTAATTCCAGCGGACGGTGCTTTATTTTCGAGCCGAACGAAACGAGAACCAGCGATCGCGGGCAAACGCGTTTTCTCTCACCGAAACCGAGGGCGAGTGCGATTAATTTCGCGTTCGATCACCGCGAATTAGGAAACATCGTGGTACTGCCCGCGGAGAGCGGGGAAACAAATGTGTGCGACCACGCGAAAGAAAATTCTTCGTTGCTCGAATCGTTTAACGAGTTCAAGTGGACGCGATGTTTAAGCGATAACGAAGCGTTTGAATATTCGCGAAATGTTTCAGATAATAATACACTGTCGTTTTCGCCGATATAATCGTCGCGTCATACTCGGGCAACAATTACGGGGGGAACCCCCCCCCCCCCCCCTCCCGAGTTTCGTCGTCGGAAGCGTGATCAAAATGGCGGTGGGTGACGCGAGCAAATGGCAACAGTCGTTCACGCCGGCCAGTGCTAATAAACGTATCGTAATTGACTTACTAATGAACGTCGTGTACGGCGTCGAGTGAGAGTTGAACGTACTCGAGTTGCACACGTCGTCGGGCTGCTGGCTCCATTCCGACAGTTGCATCTCTATTATGTGGTTGTCCCTTCTGTGGAACATCAGGCACACGTAGCCGTTGTTGCTGCAAGCAATAACAACACATCCGGTCAGTGAAACGGAAATAAAACAGACGCGCGATTCGACTAAACGATTGTTACTTAACAATGATTAAATATATTTTAGTTTTCGTCGCAACGGATGGAATTAACACGGGGGGTGGTTTCTTGGCATCGACAATTTATAATCATTAATATTGATAATTATTCGTTAATATTAAATAAAAAGGCGCAAGGAGATATTTAGGCGACCCGTTTCACACGAACCGCTCTGTGAGCATTATCTTAATTAATCGGCCCGGTTATTTCAAGCAGTTTCCTTTCGCCTACCGGAAATTACGAGCCGAGAACATCCCCGGGGGACTTCGTTTCCCATTTGACCCAGTGAATCGGTCTGGGTATTAGTCGAAAGGCAGGAAAAGAAATGAGGACCACCGCTGCAACTCGCCGCGAAATTTTCGCCAATTGTTCCGCGAACGTGGGTGTCCCCCGGGACCAGACAACCCTTGCGAAATATTCGTAAGGGATCCTCGTCGCAACAGCCCAGCCGATATCGTTCGAGGACCTCGTAAAACGAAACTAACATGGCAGGTGAGTTCAATTGAAAAACGTCAGCCGAAAATGAAATAAAATTTCCGCCAGCCACACATTGTCCTCGTGCCGTGGACTGCGGAGGGGGTAACCGGATGCAGAAAATGGGCATCCACCCCAGCCCCAATGGCCTCTCCAGTTTCCAATCTAATTTATGTCCGATCGTTAGACGATTCAATGAAAGGAGCGACGCTCCTTATGCGGCCAATTTGACGTGCACACCCCTTCCCACCTGGGGGACCCCCCCCCCTGCGCAACAATCGTTCCATCTGATTTCTCTTTCGCTCACCCTTGAACCCCACCCGCCCCCCAAGCTGCTCTTCTTCTCGATATGCTGCGTTCCCGTGCCCTTTCAACCCCCATTGTGATGCCCTGTCCATGTTACTCTTTCCATTTTTATATTTCCCCCTCCAAGGCCATGATATTTCACATACTTTCCACGAGATCGAAAAGATTCTTTTCGCGTGCCAGGAATTTCTAACTAAATTTTGTGATCGTTGCCCCACTGCGACGATAGTTGCAAATTAAAATAACCATTGCATCGAGGTCGAGGAAGTTCGGGAATTGAGGCCTTTACAAATATTTTACTACAAGCAGATACAATCCAACAGGGAATCCACTGTTTCTCGGAGGATTTCCGCTCCTCTTTTCGCCGGACAGATCTTTCGAAGATCCAGATCGCGGTCCGATATTATTTTTCATAAATCTCCCCGGGGCATATTTATGCGCCGCCGCCGCCGCCGTCCCCGCTAATCTTCTTTCACGCGACCGTTGTTTGTTATCATTATTCCCCCGCGCGGAGGCAAGTTCTTGCCCGTCCCGGTTACCCCCGGCGAGATTTATTTCCCTACTTACAATTAGTTCCCGAGTCCCGGCTGAAAATGCATCGCGACGATGCGCGTCGTTTCGTCCCCGTGATTTAACAAGCCGCGCGCACAACGATATCCCCCCCCCCCCCCCCCCCCCCCACCCGTCGCCGTGCTTAATCGGGGATTTATGGCGTCCGCCGCTTATCGAAAGAGAAATACGTCCAAGGCGGCGATACCGTCGGAAGAGTAATATTAACGAATTGCCGGGCGCGCGACGATATAATTTCCGTCGTTGACCGGCCGCGACGATGAAACGAAGTGAAATAATTTTTCACAGAATTACCACCTGGGAGAGCCGAACGACTGTAAGGGAAATTTTTCGTGGTTCCTCGAAGAAGAAGAAATTCCACCGTCGCCCCGCGACATAGGGGCGAGCAAAGGCCGAAAATTCAACAAGTGCGTCCGAGTGCAACCAAATCTGCCCCGTCTCGAATCCCTTCGCGAAAACACTTGTGGCCCTAGTCGTGGGGGGAGGAAAAAACGGGGCCACGTATCGGCCGGTAAACGACAGAGATTCGACGATGATTCGAGGAGGAAGCGATGCAGGGACGGCGATGCTTCCGGTCGCTGGATCCCCGGTCAACGAGCAATTTTCCGGCCGATTGGCCGTTGAAACTTCCAGCCAAGTCGATCTCCGTCGACGGGAAGAGACACGCTTGTTTACCCCCCCCCCCCCCCCCTGTACCCCCCCGTGTCACGCGTACGTTCATCCCCCTCTAACCTCTCTCAAGTGGCCGAAGGGTGGGCCGCGTTCTTCGTATATTACCGGCCGACAACTACGTGACAGGAATCTTCTGCGGCGGAATTTCGAAGATGGTTACCTCTTTCAAGTGGTGGGGGGGATGCGCTGTAGGGGAGGGGGAGTCACGTGGCGTCGTTCAGTGGGACCAATGTCCCGCAGAAATTCCCTAGATCGTCGAGGTACGAATATTTCCCGGGAGTCGAAACGGGTTCGAAACGGGAACGGAAATTTCTCCGCGATATTGAGGGTAATTGCACGCGAACAATCGCACTCGTCAGCTTTACAAGCGCGCGCGTCTGAATGCGCCACGGAATTCTTTCGTTACCGCGAATGAGTAATACCACGCCGGCGAACTTCCGCCGCTATTTGCAAATTTCTCCGAGGGATTTATCATCGGGGTATCCGCCGCTTCTCACGGCCCGTTCCTCTTTTTTATTCGTTCCCCGTTGCGCGGGGGAACCCGTCCTAACGGCCCTCTGTCGGCGGTGCGGAGAAGTCGAGCAGAAAGACGGCCAGATGGCGCTTACTCGTTTCCGCGATCGTAAAATCGTCCGAAAGCCGCTCGCGGTTATCCGTTTACCCCTATCCGCCCCTCGGCCCCCTCCTATTGTTGTTGTTCGTCGCCGCCGCCGCCGCCGCCGTCGGGCGATCACTTTTGACGATTCGCTTTTTTTTTTCCCGGCGGGAACAACCGCCGTCCCGTCGTTTCACCAGAGATGGACTCGACCCGCACGGGTGTCTCCCCCCAGCCCCTTTACTTTTTGCTCGCCGACAAAGGGACGACGATCTTTCATCCGGGCGAAGAGAAACACGGAAACGTATCTGACGCCGTAGAAATTGCCGGCGGAATTGTATATTCCATCGAACGAATTATAAATTTGTAAAATCCTGCCGCGGAAACGACGCGAAATAAAATTTTACACGCCCTCGAACGAGAACCGTCCGCCCGAGGAAAGTACAAAATGGTGGGCGAGAAAAATACGCGGAAAAGTTCGCAGGGAAACAACGCGTTTATCCCGGTTATCTCGGGCGGGTGGGGGAGGGGGGGGGGTACCGGAAGTCGAAGTGATACACGTAACAACGTCGAGAGAGCGACCCCCTCGAAGGAATAGTTTCCCGTTTCCGCGGCCTCGTGGAATCGAACGAATGTTTTATGCACGGCACGAAGCTCGTCGACTCGATATACAGTCGCGATAAGAACATTTCTCGCCGATAAGAACGTAGGGCTCCGTCCTGTTGCACCGACGAACGAGGGGGTGGGGGGGGTGGAATCGACGGGTTCCCGATCGAGCCGTATCGATATCGCGGCCCCGAGAATATTTACACCCTGCCGCTGGCCACTTCCGATTCAATAAGTTCGACATTCGCCGAAGTCTCTTAATTCTTAACGATAAGCGGCCTCGATAAGACAAGTTTCATCGCCTTCTATCGGGGATGGGGTGAACTTTCGGGCGAACAGATTAGGGAAGATCGATCGACGTACGTTCCCTTTTCTCTGGGGCGGTGGTGTTAGTTTCGTGCGATGCATAACGCACGCGGTTCCTCGTTTTTATATTGTTTACAAAACCACCCCTTTATTCTTTCCTCGAACCGTTTGCAATTTTAACGAGCGAAACTAAGAATTCGAAAGCTAGGAAACTAAGTATCCCCCCAAATGTACGAAAGAGTGGGGGTAAATGAACTCTCACTCAAATCCTCCCCTCCGGTACGAAAAATACACCGACGGCGCGTATCAACCCCTCTTACAGAGCGCAAGGGGAAACGAAAATCTGGAAAGCAGAAATCCAGCCGTAACCGCACGATTCACAAAGTCGCGAGTACGCCCGGTAACTATAGGAACGAAGCTCCTTTGTGCCGCGGCGTTGCAAAGGAACGCTGCACTGTTTGGGACAGCGAGCGACGATCATAAATATCGCGCAGGAAGGTGCACGGGTTGAATAATATCGATCCCGCGACAGCTCGACACAATGGCCGTGCCGCGATATTTATCAACGAAGAGTCCCCAAATCCCAACCCCCGTCGAACAAGAAGTCCGGGATGCAACGTTGCCGACAACGAGCCGCGCGCGGCGGTCCAAGGGTTGTGGTCGTTCGATTTTTGAGCGACGATGAAGGGGACCTTTGGCGGAAATAAATGAAAATCGAAGGACAATATTTTTTTACCCCTGGAATTTTTCGTTAACTGGACAATCGGGGTTGCTTTGGGGTCCGGTCGAAGAGGGATTATCTCCGGAACCTGTTTGCGACGACAGCGACGAGGAGAGAATTGCCATTAAACGAGTAATTGTTCGGTAAGATTGAAAGGGGGGGGGGGTGGTTTTCGTGAGAAGCGCGAAAGGGGTGTGGTCTCGGAAAGATCTGAATCGACGCCGATGCACCGAAACTATTTAGGAAAATTGATTTAAACACTCCGAACCTACGCCAGTCACCCTCGAGCCACCCTCGACATTCAATCTCAAGACCGTCCGCACCCCTTCCGAACGAGGGGGTGGGTAAAAGTCGACGAGGCCTGTCCAACTTGTCAAAAGAGGAACAGCTAAATGCACCTGACCGCCGGTGAAACGACGAAAGGAGGGAGGGAGGGGGGGGGGGGGGGGGGACACCATTATCGTCGACCGTTTTGCATAAATTGCACCCCCTCGAACGGGGTGAATCGATCCACGGTCGACCACCTGAGCCGAGGATCGATAAATCTTCCGGAAGGGGGATTCAGAAACAGGAGGAACATCGGTGGACGGGTGGGAAAAAATGAATTTACAATGATTTACCGCGAGGATATCGCTGCATCCATCCTGACGGTTATTATATAAGGGTGGTTGCCGTGACGGGAAGCCATTTTTCACAGGTGCCACGGCGGAGAATACTTAGGGGGCGGACTGACGTTTTAATCGATGTGTAAATAGTCGCCTCTTCGGCGCAACGAAATTATTGCCTGACCCGGTATCGGCGTTTCTGGTGAATTTTTCATTGGGCGAAAGGGGGTAGGATTTTCGGGGGGGGGGGGGGGATGGTTTCGAAACGATCGATGTTTAATCACTCGATTTAATCAGTTGCTCGAATTAAAATGAGAAAACACCTCAAACGTCGTCGCAATTTCACCTCTCATCCCTGAGAAGCGAACCATCCCCATTCAGGCACCCCCGAAACATTGAAACCCTTGTAACCGCTGCGCCATTCGAGTTCGGATGAACCGCGAACGTGAATTTGTACGCGATTCAAGGAATAAGCCGGGAAATTTCTTGACAGGGATTGCGACCGGTGTTCCTGGGTATCGGTGCTCATCCCCTTTGAAAAAGGGGGTGGGGGGCGGTGGAGGGAGGGAAAGTAGATCAGTAGGGTTGAATAAAAGCCGCGGGCGATGAATGGGGGTCTGCGGAGCAGTGTGCTCCGACGGAAGAGCCGGCGACTACTGGCTTTTAAACAGCACGAGATACAGGGCAACGTTTGGCTGCGATTAAACAAACTCAATGCACCCCGTAAAACATCCCTTCTATCTCGTTTCCACTTCTTTCACGTGCCACGGAAACTTCTGCTGATGTCGGGTTAATTATTCGAGATGAAACGGACAATTTTGTTATCAGAATTTACATTGCTCGTATTATTATTATTTAAACAGAGACAGGCAATTGTTATTTTACGAATTTTGTGAAAAAATTAACCAGAGGGAAGATTTTCTCAGGCATTTCTATTGGTAGTTAGAGGTGGACTTGTTTTCTTTTTTTTTTTCGTTTCTTCGATGAAATATAGTCGTTCGATGTTCAATTAATTCCACGATCGATTAAGTTCGGTTAATTGAAACAATGGTAACTGGGAATTAATTATCAGCGTTCCACTAGAATTAATTGTGTTGCATAACGCGTGACGATTTACGACGTGAATAAATTGTTATTGATATTAAAATCGGGAGGAATTATCGATTTTCAGCAACGGCAATATTTCCTCTTCGTTGTCCGTTAAGCAAACACTTTATTCCACGTTGCAATCTCGACACTCGGTTTGTAAGGCATTGGTTAATTGTTACACATTTTTTAACGATCCATTTGCAAAATTCGAGACCAAATTGCAGCACGTCCGCATATATCTTTCGAGACAAATCGGAATGTGTAACACAGCATTTAAATAAAACCCATGTCACAAGTATTGCCATTAAATGAAACCTTCACTTCGACGAAATCAGATCTCAACTTGAAGAAAGAAACTCTTCGTAAAAATGTTCGATGCTTAGCTTCCCTTTAATCAACGTTCGTGTCCATAGGGTGGCAAGCCACCCTTGAACAGCCGCACGGCAATAAATACGCCCTATTTAATAAGCCAGAAATTAATAAGCAACAATATAACACCTCCAGCTTAAACAATGGTATTAAATGCGCATTGCAAAATAATTATCAGACACCCATTCCTCCAAACAGGGCTCACTCTTTCACGAGCACGACACACCCTCTACCCTTTCCAATAATCCACTCGAATCGAAACCCCCCCCCCCATCCCCTCAGTCTAATTACTACCCCATTATCGATCCACTGCACTCAGTCAGTTGCAACAGTCTAATTCAATTTTTACGTCACTGAAAAACAATACGGCCCGCCTGTATTCATCGTCAAGGATCGTTCGTTCGTGTCGATAGTCGCGCGTTCCGCCATTTAATAAGCTCGAAACAAAGGGGTCCGTGATATATCCGGCCGGCTGGTCCAACCGCCCAACCCCCCCAACCCCCAAACCCCAACACCCAACCCCTGACATTAGCCGTCGCTCCAACGGATTCAGGCGGCGGCTTTACCCTCCTTATTTCGCGAAATCTTCCGGCCTGATCTTCCTCGCGCTTTAATATAGCCACGATTACGGGCTGGCTCGCGACTTTATGAGAACCACCATGCAAGAGTCGATCCTTCCGAACCCTCGCCTCTCGCCTCGAAGAGCGTTCTCTCGTGCCCCACCGCGGCGGCTCTCGCGAATTCATATTTTCGTGACGAACGGGGGGACGTGTCGCTGCTGGAATATTGCTCGATTCGAAGGGGTCTGGCCTGATTACGGGGGTGAATTTTCGCGACGGTGTTCAGTCTTCAAGGGTGGAAGCCAAGGCTCGGAAATATCGCGAACGGATGCACCGAGAACGAGGGGCGCCAAGTCGATCGTGGTTATTGGCCCGCGGAGTTTCAGATTCCGGGGGGGGGGGGTTACCCCGTTGCGTTTCGAATTCTCAGGAAATATTTTTGAAGAGGGCCGGGAGAATCGCTGGCGATGGTTATTTAAAAGGGGGATTGGAAAAGGCACCCTTGGACTCCCCGTGAGTGACTAATTTTTGGCTCGAACGTTTCGAGACGAAGGACAGACATTGAAATTGTTAATATTTAATGCAAATATGGCCGAGCGAATTATTCGGTGCTTCAACCACGAGGCGGCCTCGCTGATACATTTATTTGCTCGCCGGCGAAAGGAATGAGATAGCCAAGTCGGTTGCACTTGTCCGTTCGAAGCAAATTTAATTTGCCGCGAGATTAGCGAAAATTGATTTCAATCTACTAATAGAGCTGTTCCCCTGAATGAAGCTGCGATGGTAAATCCTCAGCTCCTCAAGGAATTTCCACCATTAAGTCTTTCACCGTGAGAAGAAAAAAGGGGAAGGAAAAGGGGGAGACTAATCCCAGCCTGAACTATAGGATGCCTGGCCATACGCGAACCTATACTACTTGCAGCCGCTCCACTTAACTTATGAGAATGAAATCTACCGATACATAACCAACAGGAATATCTAGTTAAGACATTAAACCTTATACCTTCCACCCTGTATCGCCAATTTGGTCCCACAATAATTCCAAGTAAATCCATAAAAAATACCCTGGACCCTGGACCATGGACTCTGGACCATGGACTCTGGACCATGGACTCTGGACCATGGACTCTGGACCATGGACTCTGGACCATGGACTCTGGACCATGGATTATTCTATTAAATATATGTATTTAAAACAAGAAGAAGGGAGTGCAGGTGTAGCCCGAAATATTCAACTTTCCACTTCGTTCCCTTGAACGAAAATTGTTGTCGCCGACGAAATAGAGTGGAAGCCGTTTGACGGGAGGTAGCGGACGATTAAAAGTGATACGTTACGTGGTGCGAACTCGTCTGGCACGAGTGGTTCGTAGAGAGGGAGTGAGTGAGTGTGTACGCGCGCGTGTGGCCGAGTGGAGGCCACACATATATTGACATTCCGACGCGCGTAGCAGCCGAAACCGGAGGATCTCTGTTTAATCCGGCGCAAGCTGTTTATTTATGCGCGCACGAGTGTCTTCGGTATGCGATGAAAGGATTATCGCGGCATACCGTCATAATTACACGCCGTGTTTCTTGCCTGACAGTAATGCTTGTGTATGGTGTACGTTTCTGTTCCGCTGTTTGTTGCTGAAACGGAACAATAGGGGACGCTGCGTGCACCGGGGTGGTGCGAAAACAGACGAGATTTCTTTCCCGTTTGTTCACGTATTCATGCTTCTCGTTGATCCTTTGTGCTCTGAGTTGTGTAACCTGGTTTGTTCATTCAATTACTGTTTTAGTCGCGACTTCAAGGGAGCCACTTGGACGTGCAAATGGTGACGCAATTGCGCGATAATAGGGGGTCCAGCGGGACCGGGCGACGAACAGAAATGTTATTTTATTCTCTGTGTAACGCGGGGAGTAGTAGCCGGAAAAATCCAGGAGTCCCTGCACTTGGGAATTTGGACACTGGTTCCTGGACGTTGGACTATGGACTGCGAACAATGGACTACGTATTTGCGAGCAGTGGACTATGTATTTGCGAATCCTGGACTCTGGTTTTTGGACTCTGGACTTTGGACTCTGGACTCCGGACTTTGGACTCCGGACTTTGGACTCCGGACTTTGGACTCCGGACTTTGGACTCCGGACTTTGGACTCCGGACTTTGGACTCCGGACTTTGGAACCTGGACTGTCTAGGTGCAAGGGTATAGAAAAATCTCAACCGCGAAAAACCAACACTCCCTCAGTTTCGCAATTCTAAAGCAATTATTACACATTAACGGTCGTAACTAATAGCCCATCCCACAAGATGATCCGCTTCATATTTGTCGAAGTAATAATTGCTGTTATCAAAAAAGAAACTCACCAGTCTAGGGTAGCCTTCGCAACGTACTGCATCTTGTTCTCCCGGTCGGGATTCACTGGATGATGGTAGTGACGATCATTAATGGCGACCACAGAGTGACACACGAGACGCGTCTCCTTTCGATCGAGGATCGTCAGATTGTAAGGCGACGCCAGCAGACGAGACGCTATCGGATCCAAGGCCAACCATAATTTATTCTCCACCACCCAAGACGGATAGGTGCACCGATCCGGCGAATTTTCTGCGCAAAAAGGGAGAAACTGTCTGTCAGTAACACGCAGCAATTTATTCGCCACAAGTCGCCCGATGAATCGTCGAGACCGTTCACTAAATCTGCATTAAATTTATGATAAGTCCGACGAGCCCGCTCCGACACGGACCATACACTGGCACCTTTTCAACAACAATCACACCCTCGAATCCGCGCAGATCGATAAACATTTACGAACAGCACTGGCGAGTGGAACACAGCGGAAATTCTAGCCGAAGAACCGACGTTTTCGAAGGGTGCCGGTCGAAAAATTCCACATCACATCCGATGAGTTCCATCCGGCGACGGAAGTTAAATACGATTAGACGCCGAAGAACGGAGCGCCCGGCCGACGTCGCGACGCGACTTTATTCCGCCCCGCGAAATAATATAACTCGCTAACGCGGTTATTCCAACCTCGAGGCGCATAATACAACTAGAAACTCGTTCCGGGCACTTCGAGTTCGTCAGGTCCTCCCGCCCTGATAATCCGTGCTACGCCTAAACTTCCCGATGTTTTTGCACCTTTCCTTTCTTGTTGTTCTTTGCCTTTTTCGCCTTTTTACCCCCAGGGGACCGCAATGAATCGAATTACGCGAGCGTGGAGTACGTCCATCGTTGCACTGGCGCAAAGAATTTTAGATCCCCCCCCCCCCCCCAAAAAAAACATAATTAAAATAAAAGATAATTATCCGCAAAGATTCGGTACTATACTATTGTTATTATACGAGAGATCGATGATCGACACGGTAATTGGATTCCTTGACAGTGAACATTTTAACAACTGTTAGTTACCAAGAGAAAGAAAGAAAAGAAAAGGAATTAATACTGTTGCTGCCGCGGCAGACACGATGGTTCGCGATTATTGATATTATAAACAAAAAGTTCCTTTCGCGTTTCAGTATTGTACACCTACCGGTGTTCGCGATATCTACCGGCTATTTCCTTTTGTTTCATCCCGCCACGAATACATTTTATTCTATTCGAGGGAGGGGGGAATTGTGGGCCGAGATGCAAATCAAGGATCGGCCTTGGAAAGCCAAGTGTAAAAAAAGAAGCAGCCGCCATAAAGTGGTGAACTACGGCGGCGGGTACCGATGCATTTACAATATAATGGCCACGAGTAGCTTCCGATAAAAAAAAAATGAGAAATAAAATACTTCCCGTCCATCGGGGAATAAGTGGCGACAAGGCTGGATTCGCTTCGTTCCGCATAATGGCGACGAAAGTACGAAATTCTATAATTAAACGACGCAACGTTATCATTTCTCAATAATCTCAGCCAACTCGATGACTATACGATGAAAATCGTCGATGAAGAAAGCGTATTATTGCGTGACATTGTTGCTAATGTTAATTCGATTTGGCAAGAACGAAATTGTTCACACGATTATGGTTGTAACGTAGAAATTGGGGATTATTAGTTTTTATTAAATTCCGCTTACAGCGCGCAATTTCGCCGTTAATCGAGTGCATTTTACATCAATCCCGCTTCCGTGTTTTCCCGAACGAAATCGCGGCGAAAGGACGTCAACGAGGGTATACGTAGAAGGGGGGGGGGGGGGGGGGGTTGAGAGGGTTGGGGCTAATCTGCCTTCTGGAAAGTTTAAATGGAAATGCCAGGGAACGAGGTTAACGAAACACCCCGGCCAATGTTGCAACAAAAGGACCGAAAAATTGCTAAGCTCCTTAGACGCACGGATCGTCGGCGAAAAATCTCGAAATTTCATTGACTCACTTTGGTGCATCGAGATAATCGAGGCATTCGTCAAATTTGTTTTTCCGCAGTTCGAATTCTTATATTCTACGGCAACTCCTGAGAATCAATTCAATTTTTGATTGATAAAGCAACTGGGAAAAAGAAATTAGTGCTAATTTTATTATATTATTATTATTATCATTACTGTTATCCAAAAGGTCAGACAACTCTCGCTAAAAATTCTAAAAGCGGTTCCATTACTTCATTCAATTATTTCCTACAAGTGTTTGCAAATTATCGTGTTAGATTGCGATGCACATCGAACAAACTGACCCCGTTATCCAGAAAACGCAATAACAAAATCTCTAGGGTGGCATGGTCGCGCAATCGGTCGTGCACCCAGTGAATCCAGCTGAACGCGGTTCACCGCGAAGCCAGCAACAAGATCAACTCCCCCCGCCAGGAATGCACCGCTGGTCGAGGGACTTTTAAACGACCGGCAAGAATCCCCGGCTGAAATGCCTGTCCAGGCCGGCCAAAGATTGCCCTCGCCTGGACAAAATCAATCCGAGGAATGTCCAGCGGAGATCCAACGAGGACCGGCGATCGCCCCGATTCGGTTAACCGTGGCTGCGGCAGCCGGTATCATGGCGATTCGCCCGGGTCACGTGGAGCTATGCGATCCCATAGAATACCCCGGGTACCTCGGCGGAGACCGCCGAGCACCCTGAGCCGATAACACGCCGCCCAAGAATCCGATCTGGTGTCCGTGGACACCCTCATAGTTCACGTTCTTCGAGCCGGCGATTATCGGTGCCAGTGGTTTTCCCCGTGCCCGGAGGCGTGACTGTTGGTCGACGTTGTCGCTGTGCTTCCAGGGATGGCAATTCGCAAGTGCTCGCCTGCGCTATCGGTTGCACCAACTGGTGATAACTATTTTTGCGCGGATAGTTGTGCCGTGAAACGCGTAGCATATATAGAATTAAATAATACTAATATCAATTGTCAGTATTCTCGCTAATTACGCGTCGGTACGCCTGACTAATTTGTATATTTCCAGGGAAATAATTTCAAGCGAAGAGTGAGAGGACCAGTGTTTTGTTACTCACTTTGCTTCATCTTGAACGTCTTGGCCGAATCCTTCATGCTGATCTGACCTGTGCAAGAAGCGTCCGCACTCTGCGCCAAATTCCACGAATTATTCGATGTTTGCTCGTAGATGAAGCACCTGTAGCTGTCTTCGTCGTTGGTCTTGCGTTGGCCGTGTAGCCTCGCCACTAGGTTGTGGGTGCTTCCCTCTTTCCACGTTGCCAGGCATTCCAGCTCCACGTCTTCGAGAGCACAAGAATGAGATTAGTTGACACGATTCTGTCCAGAGATTTAATTATATGTATTTTTAGCAACATGTAAGAACGATTTACAGTGCTCATTTTAGAGCCACCCTTTAGGTACCATTCCATTATAATTAATATTAACTCAAGGATCGTAGATCCAGCGCAAAGTTGGTCAGAAACAGTAGAAGTGCAATAGGTCTGACCCAAGGATCGTAGATGCAGCGCAAAGTTGGTCAGAAACAGTCGAAGGGCAATAGGTCTGACCAAAGGATCGTAGGTCCAGCGCAAAGTTGGTCAGAAACAGTCGAAGGGCAATAGGTCTAACCAAAGAATCGTAGGTCCAGCGCAAAGTTGGTCAGAAACAGTCGAAGCGCAATAGGTCGGACCAAAGGATCGTAGGCCAAGCGCAAAGTTGGTCAGAAACAGTAGAAGTGCAATAGGCCTGACCCAAGGATCGTAGGTCCAGCGCAAAGTTGGATAAAAACCGTAGAAGCCCAATAGGTCTGACCCAAGGATCGTAGGTCCAGCGCAAAGTTGGTCAGAAACAGTCGAAGCGCAATAGGTCGGACCAAAGGATCGTAGGCCAAGCGCAAAGTTGGTCAGAAACAGTAGAAGTGCAATAGGCCTGACCCAAGGATCGTAGGTCCAGCGCAAAGTTGGATAAAAACCGTAGAAGCCCAATAGGTCTGACCCAAGGATCGTAGGTCCAGCGCAAAGTTGGTCAGAAACAGTCGAAGCGCAATAGGTCGGACCAAAGGATCGTAGGCCAAGCGCAAAGTTGGTAAGAAACAGTAGAAGTGCAATAGGCCTCACCCAAGGTTCGTAGGTCCAGCGCAAAGTTGGATAAAAACCGTAGAAGCCCAATAGGTCTGACCCAAGGATCGTAGGTCCAGCGCAAAGTTGGTCAGAAACAGTCGAAGCGCAATAGGTCGGACAAAAGGATCGTCCGTCCAGTGCAAAGTTGGTCAGAGCTGGCAGAAGTCCAGTAGGTCTGACATGGACTTCTGCGAGCTCTGACCAACTTTGCACTGGATCTACGATCCTTGGGTCAGACCTATTGCCCTTCTACTGTCTCTGACCAACTTTGCACTTTGCCTACGATCCATGGGTCAGACCTATTGCCCTTCTACTGTCTCTGACCAACTTGGTACTTTGCCTACGATCCTTGGGTCAGACCTATTGGACTTCTACTGTCTCTGACCAACTTTGCACTTTGCCTACGATCCTTGGGTCAAACCTACTGGACTGCCGTCGGTTCTGACCTCTAATTTCTCGACACCTCTCGAGAATTCATCCCATGAAATACCAAGGAACGAGGAACGCCACCCTCAATGTACCGCGGCCAAATCTCTATCGATCAACGAAAATCCTCACGACTCTCGTGAATCATCTGACCACCATTAGCTTCCCCCAATTACACCGCGATGCATAACGATACCAATTACGAGCTAGGCTAAATCGTTCGGGGCGAGAATTACGGGCGGAAATATTCTAACCGTTAACAAACCGCGCTCGCTGCCCCACAGAATGAATTATACCGGCGCAATTTTCGTTTTGCAACAATAATCGCCGGGCCATCGCCTGGACAAGGGGTGGACGGGGCGCGGGCGACGACGGGGTCCGGCAGCAACAAATGGAAATTGACAGGGTAGTTAAATCATTCGTTAGAAGCGACTGTGCGACCGGTACAGGATTCTCTCGCCTGTGCGGCGTGTTAATTAACCTCGCGACTGCAGTGTTATCGCGGAACGAAAACAAACAGTAACCTTAGCCTCGGACGTCTGGTTCGACGTTGAAATATTATACGGAATTTTCTCTCTCTCTCCCTTTCATCTCTCCTCAGACTGTCTCACGAATTAAACGTGACCCATGGTCAGCTGATACACGATATCAACATTGATTTAACGTCGATTAATAATTATATTGACAGCAGATCGAGAACAGAATTACATCGACCCAATAAGAAACATCAATGTATCGACAAGACCGATACAAAGAAATTTTCTTAATGTTCATGCCAAACTAATACTATACTTAATGCAACACCGAAACAAAAGCACTTATTTAACCACAGCAACGTATACACTCTATATAGAGATGTAACAGATTAAAAGAATTGATACTCGAAGTATATCATTGTACCTTGTATGTACCTTGAACATTCCAGCTGTACTACACGATTATGCGTGTGTTTGTCTGTGTGTACGCGTGTGTGTGTGGAGTGACCACTCCTCCCCCCGATGCAGTGCACATTACTCAACGTAAAATATATATTAATTGACCGGCGATAAAGATACGCCGATCGCTTTGACACGCACTGTTCACCGCACGTCGTTCAACGACAGAATGCGTGGCACGTACGACCTGACGGTCCCCACCCTAATCAGTTACGAAGAAACGAGGAGTGGGGAGCGATAAGTTGGCACGCGACGCTCTAATTAAATGATAACTCGTATCGCGCACAGGTGCGGCCGGTACGTGAAACAAAATCGAGAGCAACAATCGTTCGGTAAAACATATCTCGAGGCGGCCGAAACACGCTGGTGATAATTAACGGGGACGTTGCGTTTCTTGCCAAATAAATCCCACGTTCGAAACGAGCCGATAAATCATACCTGAATCGTACGCTGAATTTATCCCCGTACTATATTAACATGTCGCAACAAAAATGTTGAGCCTGTCGTTAAACATTTCGTCGACGTGGACGTGTTATTTATAATTTTGTATAACATATATAAAGTCCCGTAGTATATAGCGCACGATATGGGAAAAGAAATTAGCAACAAATTGTCCGCAATTTGTATTAACATTGCTGTTAAGAAATTTTAACTGGGAATAAAGAAACACGTTGCATTGAAAGTTGCAATCTGTTTGAATATTAATTTGCGGAAGTAATGTACGCGACAGGTGTACGGTGTTGTATTTGGAGAATGTTGCAATAGAGAAATATAAATGAAGAAATGCGAAGGAACACTCACCGACACTCTCGGAAGACATTACATTAGCGCACGCCTGATAACGCAGTAGCAGCCTCGACTCTTGGGTGCACGTCTCTGCGGCGGACAACGGGGAATTGCATTCCCCCTCCCCGTGGCTGTACGTGAATTCCAACGGGCCTTTGAAGGGGCAGGGCATCGGTGCGGCCCCCGTGCGAAATAACGATATGAGTATCGCGTCGGTCGTCAGCGTGCTGCACATTACTGCCAGGCTCGGTTTCGACGATTCTACCGTGCAGAAGGCTGGAAAGAATATTACCATGAAACTTCGATTACGCTGGCGAGCAGACGTGTGGTGAAATTCAGTCCAATTGCCGGATATTTCGAAATGAATCAATTATTTTCAACGAAACGTAAAAACGAATATTTTTATCGGATTGTTCATTGTCTCAAGCAAGAGGTAAAAAATTTAACAGCCAGTATATACTCACTTTCTCTGTATTGAAGAACGTTCGAGTGCTTCATGTTCATTGCGACGCATCGATAACACTTGTACCCCCTGAAAGCAGCGGCGAAAAGTTTCGTTATTCAAGCGTCACCGGTACTTTGCGAGAATTATCGAGTGCGGAAAATATCCGCGATTATTAACGAATGCGGTAAATAAACAGTGCCGGTAAAAAAAAAAAAAAAAAAAAAAATGGGGAGAAGAAAGAATGGGCCAAGCCGTAGAGGAACGAGGACTCACCGACCGGAAACCACCCCTAGAAACATCTCGACCACCTTCAATACAAACGAAACTCCGTCGAACCCCTTCGTCGCGAAGGGAAAAATAGGGTGTTCGAGTACCAACATGCACAAGATCCGCGGGCATTTGTAGGCGACGGAAAGACAAACTGCCGGGCGCAATAGGAACAGCGACGGTCACCAGGGGGTGGAACAAGGGTCGGGGGCGGACCAAGAGAGGAGCAAGTAGTATCGCGTGGCTACTTAAAACTTTTCGAGCTTGTCTTGGGTCCCTGCTATAGTTGCCACCTTGCTTACTTAGCTCCGCTCCGCAACTTCCACCTTCCACTATGGTCCCTTCCTGCCGCCCCTGCTTCCTGTTTCCAACCCCCCCATCCCCCCCCCCCCCCGCCAACCCCACGGCTGAATCTTCGTGCCCACCCTGCCGTCTGACGCACGAAGTTCGCTCTCCACGCGCTTCTTGGCCGAAGACTTTTCAATGAAATAGAGGGGTAAAATTACTGTTTCCAAATTCGAAATTTATCATACCGTCGATTGCAACGAGGCTTCGATTCGAGGAGAATGAATTTCGGGTAACTGGTAGTGTTCTTCGTAATCGTCTGGTTTTATAACAAACGATTACAGTCCATGGGTGGTCGACCTGGTACCTATCCCCCATTAGTGTGCGTTCCTTTCATGGTGGACGGTGAGGGGTTATATTTTATATTTAACAAATTGTATCTTACAAAATATATCTCATAAAGTAAAGTCGCTTCCCTACATCATAAATCGGTGGGCGGTCCGAAAATTTCACTACCAACAGAGAAACAAAAGTGGGCGGCGGGTGCATAAAGGTTGACCACCCCTGGACCGGACGAATATTTCCGTGGTTCGTCCCGGATTGGAGAACAAGCCCCGACGCGGTTGTCACCGACAGAGAGCGCTCCCGGGCAGGAACCGTCCCACGCCGGTACAAGCGGCCGATCTGCAATTCGAAAGTTGTCCAAGTTCGCGGCGTGCACGTCAACGTGGGACCTGGGACCACGTGATCCCATTCGCCGTGACTACAGCGCCGCCGGACGTGGAGGGAACGATCTCCGTGGGTTCGGCTCCGCGGGACCGCAACAACGGGTTCGTGTTGAGCGCGACGCGTCGGAACGTTTTCGTCGACGTCGACCCTCCTCGACCCCTTCAACCCCGAGCGGCTCATTATCCGGCAGAAAATTCGTACCCGCCGAGAATCACGACCGACCATCTCGAGATTCTTGTTCTTACTTCAATCGCAACGGTCGCGAGGAATGTTTTTTCGTAAATGCCGCGAGATAAAGGCAGGAATACGTGGATCGCTCGTTTAAGTAGATACGGTCGGCGAGTGGTCAGACGCGGCGATACACCGAATCAATTGCGAAAACGTTAAACGGACTTGTTGATTTCCGCTGAGCGGGTTTGCAATCGTTCTGCGAGGACGAACGATGATAATTATCCGGCGTTGGGTAATCGAGCGGAAACGAAAACACGCCCGGCCCAATTTTACACGACGATAAATAATAGAAACGGAGAGCCGAACGGCGTCGTAAAGTTCCTGGAAATAATAGTTACCCCTAGGTCGATACAAACGACAGTTCAGCGAGGGGACGATGGAAGGGACGGGGGTGGGGGTGGGGGGGAAAAAAAAATTCAGCTCGTTAGACCCATAAACGATTTCAGCCCCGACGGTTGCAACGTGCTCTCAGGATCGATTCTACGGCCCCGAGATTATTGCCACGACGCTTTTATCGTTTCTCGATGATCCCCTTGTGAGCGTCGTCGCGATATCCTTCCCGTGCCTCGTTCGATCGTTCGACGGACCGATCGTTCTGTAGCGTTCGTGAAACGCCACGACTTTTACGAGCGCGACGACGATTGTTATCGTTCGTCTTTATTTGTTCGCCTCGAACGAGGGCCGATTGAAAAACACGGATGAGAAACGGGCGATCCGAAGTGAAGGCTGATCTGAATATGATCCGGTTAAAACGAGAATCGGTCGAATTGGCCTGTCTCTTTGATTATTATTATTCGTCGAGGTAAATATATTTTTGCAACGTTCGTTCCGTTAACTCATCGATGGGGAACGTCGACAGTGTTTGGGGAAATAAATTTAGCATCGCTGGAAGGGGGATGATTATGTTGCAAGTAGCGCGACTCCAAGAATGGGACCACGATGTCTGACGACGCGCTGACCTTATCTACTCGCGTCACTCGAAATCCTACGTTCTATCGCACGTGCCCTAAATCCTGTGGATTCATTTGGCGTGCACAGATTAATAATTTCGTAACTAGAAGCAAATTTAAAGGATAAATATAGTACATTTGAGCAACATTTCGCGCAACGTTAATAATTAATTCTTGCAGAACGGGCGAAATTGTGTATTCAACAATTCTTCCACTGTCCTCAATTCGTCCGAATTAAATTCGTCGAAATAAACTGAGGAAAGTGGCATAATCGTGAGCGCATGTGCGAGCGAGGCCGACAAGCTTGGAAATTTCACTACCCCACCCCGCGCGAATTTCTCTTCCGCCCCCCCGTGTATCCGGGTCACACTTAACCCGTTCGAAATTAATTCGCCCCCCATCAAAGGCGGGGAGTGTCGCCTTTTACGACAAGCGGCCGGCCGCCAACTTAACGCCGTGACGCACGGGAATATGGAACAGTTGTGAACCGAAACGTGTCCACGTGACTCGACTGCGGGACCCGCGGGGAGGGGGGGGGGGTTGTGCGAACGCTAATACCCCGGAGGGTTTAATCCGGGCGTAAAACGAAAAGAGATCCCTTAATTCGACGGTTAGTGGAAGGGGGCCGAGTTTTATCCACAGGTTATTACGGGAACACGTTCTTCTATCGTGGAAAGGGTTGGACGAGAATGTTGATTAAATGTTTCGGGGGAAGTTTCGCCGGATGGGCCACTCCAATTACACGGAAGTTCCATCAGCGGCCACGGTGTGACCGCGAGCGAATCTCGACGATCTCGAATCGAAAGGGGATATCCATTTATGGCAATTTTTCTAATGTACTGCGAACGCGTCGATATCAATAACGGTGTCAGGAAATTTGTTTAAATATCCAACGATTCGTTATTCCGCTGCGACCCTCGACGCCTCGATTCTACTTTTTAATTTTATTAATAAGTCGTCGTCGTCGTCGAAGAAAACGGCGATTGCCCCCGGGAGCGACAATTCCGAAGGCTCGGCGAGCGAGATCGGGTGCAGCGCAATAAATAATCGGCAATAAATCGCGACCGGTCAACGAATGAAACGCGTCCCGCGGTGCTTTTCTCGATGGGATCGCGCATATAAATCACAAACGATCGCGCAGCGACAGCTTATTTTCCGTTCGCCCGTTGCGATCGACGAGCAATGACGAGGGGGACGTTGTTATCTCGTCGGACCGATAACCACGGGCCGAGCGGGACTAGAATTTGAACGAAACAAAAAACAACGCGAAAATATTGCTCGAATTATGGCAAATCTTTGCTCGGCCCCCGTTCGGGCGAGTTCCACTCGAGAGGATCTTCCTGCGAAAGAAATACGAGCGACGTTCCTCGGGCTGTCCCTGCGTCAACGGGGATTCGTTTTTCATCGTCGAAACGACGGCTAATTAACCCTTATGTTAGCAACCGGGTACCCGGGTACTCATTTCAAGTTTCCTACAAGAATTTTTTATGTTCTGGTAACAATATCGCAAAACCCCTCTGGATCCCCATTATTTGGATGTTTCTACGTCGATATACCAATTTTAAATAAAATCGGTTCGCAATTTTTTAAATTATAAAGCTTTAAACATATTTATACGTCTGTCTGGTAACCGGGTACCCGGGTACCCATATAAGAGACGTGATTGTTACGTGTACTATGCACATACACATGAACCAATTTTTAACTAATATGATTTATTTATTTATTAAATTTCAATAATTAAGAATTCTGTGGACAATTTCTACATATTGCTATAGTATTTGCGTGTTTATCACAAATAGGACGGTCGCACTTGTGGCAAGCCTTTCGTGTTTTTCGTCGTTTCTTTTCGGGATCAGCCTGACACATATAACAGGATCCCACGACTTTTTTCCTTCAACTGTTGTCGTATTCTTATGTAGAAGTAGAAGGAATTTCATTTATTTCTACTTGATTGTTTCTCATGCTTTGTTTTGCCAATTTTGTGGAAAGATGTCTCATAGTTTGAGCATTTGCCAATCGGGTTCGAATTGTCTTCCCCTAATTGACGTAGAAACACACGACGATTATTTGACTTTCTAGACAATACATTATTATTGATAATGCTTCCATTTTTACAATATAAACTTACAAATTATATTTCACAAAAGCACTGTACGTTTCAACTAACTGCGATGAATCGTGTGTCTCGAATCGAAAACTGAATACAAACTGATGCATATTGGAGATGATCTCCGATGCTAGCTTAAACTTGTTTATATAAATAAGATAAGCATCCCTTCTTTAGTTATGGAACTAGGAACGATTCGAAGAAT
The DNA here is from genome assembly GCA_963667235.1 of Nomada lathburiana. NCBI lineage: Eukaryota > Metazoa > Arthropoda > Insecta > Hymenoptera > Apidae > Nomada > Nomada lathburiana. The sequence continues at coordinate 18,974,355 of OY763899.1, read as the reverse complement.
CAAAAGTCGAAACCTGGACACTTGAGAAACTGGGAGACTTCATAGAAGAGCACTTAAAATATTAAAAAAAAAAAACTGATACTTGATTTCAGTATAAGAATATACATATAATAGATTTGCACAAAATGTTTAAAGCTGCAGCTGTTGAGTTATAGAAATGAAAGTTAACAGTCTCGAAAGAATATAATTTCATATTTCAGCCACTCATTGGCTAAATCGGTTAACTCCACAAAACAAAAAGAAGTCAATTTATTATAAATATAAGAAGTTAAGTGTCAATAAAGCGCTTTAACGATAAAATTTTAACAAATTTAATAGGTGGAATCAACCAATTTGGCTAATGTGCCGATGGAAACAGTATGGGGTACCCGGGTACCCGGTTACGAGACAGACGTTGAAATTTCGGTTGCTAACATAAGGGTTAATCGTTCGACGTTGAACGCGTTTCGTATGCACGGCCCACGATACCCGTAGATCTCCCGTTAACGCGTTCAAAAATTATTCATCGCGATTCCAACAAGCAGCGTTTGCGACCCCCTCACCCCCCCCACCCCATTCGTCTCGTTGCGAACGGAAAGAAATAGGCGCCGCGAGGAAAATTCTCGCGACTTCTCGTAAAATCCGGAGGACACGGGAAAGACATCGCCGACGCGGAAAATCGAGGAAATATCGTCGATTAGAAGAGTAGAATGCAAAATTTCCGTCGCAATTAAAACTTCGTTCGACGAATAAACGCAGCTCAAGAAACTCGGTCGGCGGAATATTTCCAGGGGGGTTGGGCGGGTGGTGGGAGTTGGGGGTTGAAAAACGTTTCGAAGGGACGGCTTGAATCGGGCGGAAAAATTCTGATACGACCCTATTAAATTTCCTCGCGTCCCACCCCCCCTCCCCCCCACCCCCTCCACCATTCGGTGGATCGGATATGCTTCCCTTTTTCCTGCTACCCCGCGAGCAATGCGACTCAGCAGACGGGGTGTATTTATCACGGCGTTAAGAGAAATCTGCCCATGTCAAGTCGAGTATTCGTGTTTTAACGAGAGGGGGTGGGAGCGGCGTCGAAGTCAACCCCCCACCTGTCACAGCCACTCGATAACCCGATGCCTCGTCGTGGCTCGTGGATTAATAACGAGCCACCGTGAACGGGTTATAGACTGGCGTGCAGTTCCCTTCCTTACATCCACCAACCCCCCTGCAGCCTACCCCCTTGTCCATTCTGGGCACCCCCCCCCCCCCCCCGTGGTAACTGGCGAGCAACGACTCGACGAAGTGCGAGAGCAGGGTGCTTCGATGAATGAAATGTGGCGGACGAGCAACGCGGTTCTACAAGATCGACGGGGGTGGCGAATACTTGTCACATGGGGGTGGGTGGGGGCGGGGTGGAAGATTCGCTACGAACGTTGTACATAATTGGTTGTTGCTCGTCGCAAATGTAACCCTAACCTTTGGTGTTTCGGACTTGGAATTTTCCTTTTCCCGGGACCTACCCTTAAGAGCAACCCCCGCGCGAACAACTACCCGAATCACCTTGACAATTATCGCTGGAAATTTCAACGTTTCTCCTTTTCACGTGACAGGGCCGCCCGCGTGCCTCGTGGATCAGGGGTCGGTGCGTAAAATCGCGGGTAAGGAAACGTCGACGGCGCGAGGGGGGTGGGGGGGAAACGACTTGGCGGACGTCGGCCGCGGTCCGTCGCGACGTCCTCGCGGGCGTCGTTAGCAGGGACAGCGGAGCGGCGTGCGTATTTACGCAACGGAGGAATCAATAAAACCATGCCCGAGGACGAGACGAGGTGGCGGCGCGACGTTCGACAGGAAGGGTGAAAACCCACCCCCTCTGCACGCCATCCGGCTATTAGACAATACAAACAGCGGCTCTGTCGCTGATCGTGTCCGCCCGACAACGCGTTCGACGCGTTTTTCTCAACCCGCCCCTCGGCCGCCCCCTGTTCACGACGGCGTCGTATCGCCCGGAAGGGCGGGAGGATTTTGTGGCGCATTCCGCGGGATCGATTCTCGGCAATTCGATCCCGACGGCGGTTGGATCTTTGGAACGGCGGAAGCGACGCGATCGACGAGGGTGAGATTAACTGAGCGTAATGAGAGATGATAATTTTTCGGGCGAAAAAATTGTTTCGTCGCAATTGGGGCGGGCGGGGTGGACGCGGGGGGGTTGTTTGTTTATCATCCGAAATATACGCGAACTGCATTACCCGTCTGCGCAAACGCTCGCACGATGAGAGCGTTGTTTTTGCGCGTCCGTAACAGCCATGAATAATTATATCGTGGTGTTATTCGCGAGGGGGGCGGAACATTTAAATAGAAACGTACGTAACAACAATGTGTCATGGGTTACGCGTCGAACTTGATTCCGGCAAATATTAATTGACGACTGGCGACGCGATATAACGGGCGCTCGTCGTCGACGAAATTCATCGTGTTACCCCTCGTCTTCGATGATCCGTTCGTCGCGTTCGTTTCGCTCGCGATTCAATCGAGGCCGAATTGAAAGTATCCCGGGTATAATTCGCCGGCGTTGTTATTATTCGGACGTGCGTGTGGCACTTGGACGAATTCGCCGCGAAACAGTGTCGAGACACCCGGTACACTAAGAAGAAATAACCTTTACTCCACGATCGAAATAGAAAAAGCAGTTTCAATTATTCCTTTTTTGTTTCGAGACACCCCGTATACACGGCCGCAGCGGTTCAAATGTTTAACAACGGACATCACGAAAACGGCAACGTTTTTCGAGAAATTCCACCCTTGCCAACTTTTCCACCCCCGTTTATCGTACAATTCATTGGCGTCGATGGATACATCGCCGTACGAACGGTACCCGCGCGGCGTAATCGTTCGAAGCCGGATTACACGCGCACGCACGCACGCACGCACGCACGCTCTTCGACGCGTGGCCAAAGCCGACGAGCTTAAACTTAGGTGGCGGCCAATCACGGCCGACGGACCGCCACAAAGCCTCGGCTTTGTGTTCGAATTAAATTTTAAGCGAGCGCGCAAAGCCCGCCGGGATCGCGTGCTGATCCGTATCGGGTGGGATGCGAACGCGAGATACAATGGATGGGGGAAAGGAATGAAAATGGGAAACTAAAAAAAAAAGAGGAAAAAAAATATCCGCGTAGTCCGTGTTCGCGCTTGTTCCGTGATTGTTCTTGAAGGGACCGTGTCCGCGACACGAGCGGTACTGAGGGGAAACGTTTTCACATAAATTTCATTCGGCACGAAATATCCCTAGACCGCGTTATACTTTCTATCGCTCTTATCGACACAGGTACTGCGCGCTCGCCGAGAGTTGGCGAGTGACAGTTTACGCTCTCGCGCTGCTGCTATCACGTGAGTTGCTGTTATTGGCTGAGGATCATCGACCTGATCAGCATACCGAGACAGAGTGAAATAGAATGATTCCAAAGGATTGCCGTAGCCTCGGGAAATCATTCAATTTCTTAATACATAGTGTACACACTTTGATCGGGAGGCTACGTCAATGCTCCAAAGTCATCATTCTATCTCACATTGTCTCGATTAGCTCGTCGTCGTTCTTTGTCACCGTCCTCAGCCAATAACAGCAACGCACGTGATAGCAGCGGAGTGAGAACGCGATATGCTGTCACTCGCCATCTCTCTGCGAACGCACAGTACGTATTTGTAAAATAGAAATGAACGATTACCAGTTATATACTTGGGATGATGGGAAACGATGCAAACGTTGATCCGTAATTTGTAACTTCTTTTTTGCTCTTCGCCAAAGAACATTGGACTTCGAGAATGTGGACCCCTTTGGAGGGGGATAATCAATTTGAGGCGAGTTATCCCCGGCACTCGGGGCTGCTAAATTTGTCTCGCGAGAAGATAGGGGGCGAAGGCGAGGTCCACGACGAAAGATACGAGGGCGAAAGGTGGGGAATATCGAGTGCCGGAGTGCCGGGCATTATCGGCGGAACTCGCGGGTGGAAATAATCCAGTAACAGAATCGTGAATCTTTGACTTCGAGGGCGACTCCGTCGCGCAAACTTTTCCACCGGAGTTTACGATGTTATCGAAAGTTTCGGGATACGGTACGAGCCGGGGAAACGGAATGTGAACCGCGTCGATCAACGGCTAGACATTTTTGCTTTCGCGGAAAGCTTTCAGCGATCGTGATACGGCTCTATATTTCTGTCGCTATATAATATATATACGGAATACGCTGAATTCTGTTTTGATCATTTTATAACGCAAGGAAAATGTGCAACCAGGTAGCAGCAAAATTGATGAAATTTCTTATCTCATTATCTTTCTTTCTTTATCGAACAGTTAATTGGGAAATAAATATTTGTTGATAAATTTACGCGTCGGTCGGCAGTTTGTTCGGGGACTTGGGGGGGGACACGCCGCGGTTCACGAATTTCTGGGGAATTTCGTCGCGTCGTCGGTACACCGTTCCCCGCTAAAGTATTCCAGTTCGCTGTAAATCGAGGGTTGGGGAGGGGGCAACGCATACTCTGCGTCGATACAATATCGAGATATAGTTCGACCATCCGGAATGCTGCTCGAGGCAGGAAACCCGGCGAATTATGCATCGAGCGTGCAAGGTTCTCGCGAGCGTGAGCTACGACGGCCACTTTTCCGCAGTGCTGCCAACCGGCCACGGTCGCCAACACCCGTGCAAGCTGTTAAACGTACCCAAAATATCCGTGAAACCGCGGACAGCGATTTGAACCGACCGTTATTCGCAACTAACGAGCCCGCAATTGAATGCAATTAGTTGTTAGAACAACAACAACAACAACGACGGCGACGACAATATAATAAGAATGGTAACAATGATATCGTTGAACCATGCGTGTATATGTGTATAGCCGCATAGGGAGTTTTATGTCTTGGAAATTCTAGAAACCATGGTAAGTTTTAATTCGAAGCCGCTATTGGTGGCGCCATTAACGCGAAGCGCAATAATCTGCACGACTGCGTGCAACAACAGCTCCAATCGAACTCTCTTTTACCAACCCCCCTGCCCATTTGTTACGACGAAATGCAGCGCGATTATATCCACCTCGAGAAATTGTTGTTAAAATGATTTAGAGTAAAGCGCAAATGGAACGTGCACGAACAGTTCCCGGTGATTATTCTGTTCCGGGAATTCCCCCCTCTACGCCGACACACCCAGCCAACCCAGCCAAGACTTTCTGTGTTTCGTTTTAAGAACGACCATTCCGCGAGATTCCGAGTTTCCGACGTTTTACTAGCTAACTGAACGTCAACTAAGCAGCCGACAATTAAGCCCGACGTAAACTAGAACAATCGTATATTACACGGAATAATTTATGCGACAGGATTGCGCTGAGAAATTCGCAAATTATTTCCTCGGAGAAAAAACGAACATTAGCTGGAAAGTGATACAATTCATTGGAAATCTCTTCCATCTTTCTCTTCCTCGTCAACTAATTTTATCACGCTCGACGTACATATTTTCTGGCAGAGGTATCAGTCAGAAATTTCATTCCACGATCCTTCTGGAGACTTTTGGAAATGGAAGAAAAACAGTCCACGAACTAATAGCTGCGGCAGGCATGTGCCGATTCCGATTCGCCGATCGTCAATACACCGGAGGGGGAATCCCGCGTAGGAAACAGCGGACGCGCGTGCAGAGAATTCGGTAACTCGATGCCAACGCCGCAGGCGGCGCTGTGAACGTCGAAAGCGTATCGCTTTACAAAGGACGGCCCTTGTACGCGAAATCGAAATAATTCGGATAGTTTCACACGGCGAACCGGCAAATACCGTCGTACAACAGATTCGATTCCCACGCTCGAAGCCGAAATTCCCCAGTTTGTTTTTTCGGGGGAAAAATGAGCGGCTCGCGTACCGTTTCCCGGCTTTTTGTCCCCGCCGTTAAACGTTCGGCGTTGCTCCTTTGAGATTGGGCCAACTGAAATTGTGATCCGGTTAGCTGCGCCACGCAGACGCTTCTGGACATTCCGTTTTTCACCCCGCCAGTTGTATTCACTTCTCAGCGATTACCGATACGAGCAATGATTTTTAATCAATTGATCCATTTGATCGGTGACCTGTATACACCTCGTCCGAACATCTGCGAAGTTCGCGAAGAATCGGCTGAATCGAGTTGTCGAGAGGCATTGATTAATGATATACGTAAACAGAACGAGGTATGGGGATTCTTTTGGTCCCAATGAAAATTCGAGAACGCCGCCGTGTTCTCCTGTTCCGAGGTTCGGCGTAGAAATAAAAGGATCTATTAACGAGGTCGAGAGGTCCCCGATGGGATCCTAATTAAAAAACTCCATCCCTTCTCCACCTTCGACGGGCTAATTTTCCGCCGAGTTTTATTATATCCTCTCGGCGGAACTCGTTACAAACCTCACGGCAAACCGGTCGAAATTAGAAAAAAGTTTCACGCAGAAGAACAAAGTCGCGATACCGTTCCGCTGGATATCGATCGAGGCCCTTCCGCCCATCTGAAGGATTATAGTCCTTCGATGAGAGTGGACTATACTGAATACACAAAACGAAGCCAACTGTCCCGCCAACGTTTCAACGGAGAACAAATGTCCAAGGGGGGGGTGCCAAAAACCGTGAAATCATCCGCCCCACTGGCCTGGACTATCGATTAATCCATTATTCAGTTCACCTGACTCGAGGAGCAGGATGCACACGCAGGTCGGGCAACATTCTAGCACGGAGTCTCCCAATGGAATATAGCACCGTGCACTATTAAAGACGCCTCGCAGGTCACCCTCCCCCGGTGAACGTCTGAAGGGTTGCGCGGCGTTCGAAAGGGCAGGAGGACAGGTCCTCCCGAGGGAGCCACGCTGCCTAAAACTCCGGGTCTTCCTAGAATTCCGCTAAGTCCTCCGATTAAGTATTTACCCGACTAACGCCGTCCACGCGGTTTCGCCCAGGCCAAATACTACGATACACACGGCAAAATGCTTGACCGATCGCCCGAATCGCTCGACCCATCGGCGAGTCCTTCGTCAGCCTTCTATAGTCCCAAACGCTCGACCCCAAACCGTTCGCGCGTCTCGTCCTAGGGATATACCGCCCTATACCCCCCACCCACCCAACAAAAATTCTCCAAGCAGCGGCGTCGCCGTAGCCACGACGATTTTTCTTTCGACCACTCGAAAGGGTAACCGCGTTACTGGCCGTACTTCCGGCCAGCGCATTGGCGCCGAATTCAATTATTGATTTCTCTTCACGGACACGCACACGCTCGATCGTAATTCGTTTTGCTGGTCCGGGGGGAGGGGAAATCCGGCGCCGCTTTCACGGAAAATTTTCCACCGCCATTTCGCCACGCGGAAAAGAGAGCGGAACGTAGAAACGGCCGGTGCTAATGGAGAAACGTCCGTGCGCGGTCGGGAAAATAAGCAGCGGGTGAATCCTTGCGGCGGCGCTCGCGCTTCCGCCTTTGCATTGAAACGTCGAACGAAAGCACCTTGCGCTATTTTCACCCCCTCACCCCCCCCCCCCCCCCACCCCACGCGGCACCCACTCGCGAGTACAGCCGATGGAGATCGACGACTGACGTGAAAGCATCGGGAGCGTCTACTTTCCAAATTTCCACCCTCGATCGTTTGCCTCTTGAGCCCGAACGCTTCTTTAAGTCTTCCAACACCCCGACCACTGACAAGTCGCTCGTGAAAGGGCAGGAAAGGCTGGGGGCGGTTTTTCTTTTTCGAGAGCCTTTCAAGACGCTTCGAATAATCGAGCCACAAGATTGTGCCCCCCTCCCCACCCTCTCCTCTTTGTTCACAGTTCGAGGGAAAATTCGTTTCTCAATTGACCGTTTTATCTTTGCGCCCAGCCTCTTCGTGTATTGTCTAACTTTCCACGCGCAAACCTGAGTCAAACTTGATCCAACCTGAGCCCAAATTTAACCTTTTTACCTTGCATCTCCATTTGTTTTAAATTATCTCCATTTTAACGCTTCTGTCCACCTTCTTCTTGTATTGTCTACCTTTTCACGCGCAAACCTGAGTCAAACTTGATCCAACCTGAGCCCAAACTTAACCGTTTTACCTTGTGCCTCCATCTTTTTTAAGTTATCTACATTTTAACGCTTCTGTCCATCTTCTTCTTGTATTGTCTACCTTTTCACGCGCAAACCTGAGTCAAACTTGATCCAACCTGAGCCCAAACTTAACCTTTTTACCTTGTCTCTCCATTTGTTTTAAATTATCTACATTTTAACGCTTCTGTCCACCTTCTTCTTGTATTGTCTACCTTTTCACGCGCAAACCTGAGTCAAACTTGATCGAACCTGAGCTCAAACTTAACCTTTTTACATTGCATCTCCATTTGTTTTAAATTATCTACATTTTAACGCTTGCGCCTACCTCCTTTTTGTATTGTCTACTTTTTCACGTGCAAAGTTGACTCAAACTAAATCCAACCTGAGCCCAAACTTGACCCAATTTGTGCCGAAATTTAACCTTTTCACCTTGCATCTCCATTTTTTTAAAATTATGTACTTTTTAACGCCAAAACTCGAACCAAACCAAGTCAAACCTGACCTTTTCTATCTTCGTGTTTTTTAAACAATCTATCTTTTCACACCGCTTGTGAAAAGCTTGTCTGCTGCTGTCAATACTATTTCCAGCTAAGTAGCAGTTCTCACAGAGGACAGTAATTGATGCCACGACTTACGGCACTGTTTATTCCTTTGTTGCCGTGGAAGATTGGCTTAAATAAGAGCCTGCAGGGTGGCGTGGGAGCCCCGCATCAAAGACAAGGAGAGGAGCCGTCGCTGCAGTGGAATTTAGAAGAAAAGGAATTCGGGTCGATATCGCGAACGCGTTCGTTAGAAACTTCCCTGACAACGCGGATCCGTTATGTTCCAGAAGGTAGGAACGCTTCGTGCCCGTTATACAAAGAAAATATTCAATTTCAAGTCTCTGTAGGATTCCATTATCGAGGGCCGAGGAAAATATCGCAGGTATTTTCCTTTTGCCCGTCGCGTGTTCGGGCTGTCGGAATGCTTGAAATCTTCAGCGCGCCGGCGAAACGTTGAACTTCCGTTCTACGAGCTAGACCCCAAGAGCTGCTAATCTAATTTGCATTTTCAATTCTCCCCGTGCCGCCGAAAAATTCCAACCGCTCGAAACTGATAGCGCGCGGCGGTGTTATCGAAGGGATAAAGCAATAACTGGCACTCAGTTAGGGGCGCTCGAAACAGCATTCGGCGTGTATTAAAATATTTCACGCGACCCTTGAAGGGCAGAGGTTTTAGCGAGCCCACCCTCTAGACTCGAAAAATTTCCGCGCCCTTTTCGTAAACAATTCTGAAGTCCGCGTTCCAATAAAACGGCAGGCATATTCGAATTCTACTTGCCACCGAATTTCGAACGAAACGCAGGAGGGAAACATGTATCCCGACGCGGAAGCTACTTTGGGCGTTAAAATACGAGGGCGGAAAATGTCTGCAATATTGAAACTCCACTTTCGCCCGCACTTTCGAATGAAACGCAAGAGGGGAGGAGGAATTTTTGTCCCGGCGAAGGACGGCCAGAGTATCAAGATACACGGTTCGAGCGCGATGTCAGGAATATTAAAGCACCACCCCCGTTGAAGTACGAAATGAAATTTACCCTGTCGCTGACGATTTCAATTAATCGTCCACGATGGACGAAAGCGTCTTCGGACAACCCGGTTCCCGAAGGTGAACCCAGTGCGAAACGTTCCGCCGCCCGGCAACAATTAATTACACAACGGAAATAAACAATGACGGGGAAAGAAGTGAACGGCAGAATCTGTCGTGTGCATTCCAGGCCCCTAGGGGCATCGATATCATCCACAGAGTGGTCCAGGTACGCCCTTGAGCGTGCAGCTGGAACGGACAAATAACGTAGAGGAGAGTCGCGAAATGGGGTGGGGGAACGGGGGGGGGGACGGGGGGGGGGGATGAAAAATCAGGCGGTTGCAGGTGTTGAAAAAATTCCACCGCCATCGAGCAAATTCATTCTCCATCTCGCTGCGTCTTTGTCGAAATTAAACTGAACGCAAGCAACAGAATGGTAGGTGGAACACCCCCGCGAAGGGATACAAGGGAGCAACCCCTAAAAATGTGTGCGGATAATTTCGGTGTTCGAGGAAGCAACGCGAACAAAAAGCCATATGAAATTCGATGAAAGCCCGTAATCACGACCCACATGTTCGAGAGGCCACTTATTAAATCGCCGCAACCGTATCTCGTAAACACATTTCCACCCCCCGCCGGGGCGGGGGTGGGTTGGGTCCCGTATCGTGCGGTCAGCGACGAGAAAACTGCCGTCATTTCGTTACCGTTCAACCGAGTTATTCAGGGCGCAACGAGTCGATCGAACCACCCCTCCCCGTGTCCAATAAATCCCCCTGCTCACCCCTTTGTTTCACCCCCTCGCCACTTGGAATCATCATAAGCAATTACCCGGGACGTAACGAAAATACGGTCGGACCGACAGCTTTCGATCTTGGACAAGTATATTCCGGTATTACGCAAGCGAAATGTAGGGGTTGCGAAGTTAGGGTCGGCACAATAATTGCAATGTTGTTTCACGCTATCGTTTGTTCGTTTAACGCGATTCTAGGAACGTATGCGGAGTCACGATCGCCCCTGTGCTGCGAGTGTGCATACAAGGGGTTGCTTTCGGAGGGTGGGTTCCGTTCGCTGTTGTTCGGTCATAGTTTCAGGGTGGTGGGTAGGGTTGTTACCGTGGGCTTGTAACGGACGAGGGAGTGAACTGGACAGAAGCAGAATAGTTTTTATTTATGGTGGAATTCAATATCCGCGGTTGCTCTCGGAATTGAATTCCTCCTTCCGAAATTCGCGTAGGGGGTTGGTTTTTCCTATCAACGAGGCGCGTCCGTAATGTGCAACGATCACAAAACCAAATTGGCGATCGAACGAAGTACTCGGCGTACTGTTCAAACGTCAGCCCATTAAGCGAACTCCGCTTGCGATTTTCAGGGAGACCTGAAAAATCCCCCAGACCTCAAAGTCACCGAGCCGAGCAAGAAATACGATCCCCAAATGATGTCCAGCGCAGGGCCAAGTGCGGACACGAGAGAGTGCCATCCTGGAACCGCTCGGAAGGACACACAGACAAATCAAAGACAGAGGGCCAAGGAAGACTAAAGAGGACCAAAGAGGACTATAGAGGACTATAGAGGAGTAGTGGCTGGTGCATTGTTGCATTTCCCCTGTGGGGTTCGCAGTGGCGCAGCATTGTTGCGAGCACCCCACGCCACCCTTTCATCCGCACACGCCCCGTATACTCGTGGGAGCAGCGCACACGGCGGCATCTCATATTAGCCGCTTAATTGTCTCTATTTGCCCAGGCCAGGCATCCGACAATACGCCATTGAGCATGGTCATGCGGCGTCCAAGCCTGGCAGGTGGTGTGTGGGGGCGAAAAGACCCGGGTGCGGGGACAGCTGTCGGGTGGTCGGGAATCGAGACATTATCACGACGGGGAATGCCCACTTTCATCTTGTCTGTCCTAGTCTCACCTGTACGAAGCTGGACGGCCTATCGATACCCGCCCGGCCATTTCGGTTGCCAATGGTACATTCGAAAGGAGCATCGCGGAATATTTTTTTCGGCCACGACTCGTCGTTCAAAGTGCGAAACAGCCAATGGAAATTTCACCCGGGATAAACGAAGGAAAGCGGAACAAAATTTTCAGCGGCTCCCGGAACACGCTTAACCGGGTCCGGCGGATAAAAAACTATAATTGCTCAGTGAATAACGAAGCAGTCAGAAGTAACCAAGTAGGGGCCACTCAATTATTCACAACGTTTGCCCTCAAGTAGTCGAGTGAATTATTGGCCAAACCATCGTGGAAACTATCCGCAAGTTTCGGAGAGCCGCGGTTCCATTACGCCCGGTCGTTCCGCGATCGAGATCGATTGTTGAAGTCGAAAGATCGGCCCCGCTAAATTTCTTTCGGCTGCCCGGTAATCGCATTTTATTGCCACCACGGCGGCCGAGGTATTTCCGACCGTGAAATATCGCCGGTTCCCTATTGTTGGAAAATAGCGCACACAGGGGCACGCGGCTAATCGCGGGTAGTTTCTTGTCCGAGGCCGGTTCATTATGGACGAGGGAAGAAAAAAAAATATTCCGCGGATAGGGTTAAAGTTCGGACAATTATCCTCGTTGTTCCGTGCGCCATTAGGGACGATTATTCTTGTCGCGAGGCTCCTGTAGGAAACGGGCATTTGCCCGGCAGGCAGACGGGAAGGAAAAATAGAACGGTCATCCGTTTCGATAGCCGGATAGCGAGATATAATCGGTGAATGAAAAAAGTCCGTCCACGAACGGATGAGTTATGGAGCACCCGGTGAATGGTTGAATAAATGAACGGGGGGGAATGAGCGACCGGATAAGTCTGTGATCGATTGCACGAATGATTGAATAAACCGGCCAAGAATTCTGCACTTAAAGGAAAAGTTCAGCGAGCTCGAGTGAGTGACACGGTAACACTCGGTTGGCCGAGTAATTAAGTGAGTGGGTCAACGACAGACCGATTGAGCGATTACGTAATTGAGACAAAAATTGGCTAGCCGATCCATTTGACTCAGGTCCATCAGTACATGAGCATCGAAATCATTTAATTTACACGCTCCTATTGCTCGCGCGTGATACGCGGCAAAACTGCCTTTCATGAATTATTTTTTACACGAAACACCGAGCACATCTGAAAGTTGTTGAACTTGCCACAGCACTTACATCAATATCAGGCCACCTTTAAGCTGCACTTCCAGCTTCGTCGAACTCAGAGTGTTTAGAATTTAACGATAACAAATGAATTATCAACGTTACGCGCGAAAATCACTGAAGTATCATGGGTGTTTCAATTTAGTTGTTCCGTCAACTTTTAAGGGTGGCCCGGGTCTGCCAGATCCGCGGAAATCAAGCTCCTCAAATATTCCATAACCCGTCATCCGCAACCCGCGCGAGTTCCCAGCGGAAGCTATCAAACTCCTTTTAGAAATATCAAAAAACAGCCAGCCAGAAGGCCTACCCGAATCAAACGTCGACCCCCCGGCGGGCGCGTAGCCGTCGGACTGGTCCCACGCCCATAATAACCTCGGCCGAGGAAAAATACATCGGGAGACCGATTCCTCGAGGTCCGAACCGGACCGGGTGGCAAAATTAATTCGCGCAGCTTCCGCAACGTCGTAAATCACGCAGGTGTCCCGGGGACGACCGATCAGGGTCAAGCTAACTTCGTGAACCTAACCGGATCCACCTGGTCCACGTCAGACTCGCCACCTATAGTCCCCCCAATCTTTTCTGCCTCCGGTCGGATCCTGTCCGTTGAAGATTCCTCTCATTTATTCATCCCCCGACGACGACCACGCGGCGCAACGACGGCGGCCACTTTCGCGGCTCAAAAGCGGACAAAGAAGGGGCGCGCGAGAGAAGAAATTAAGGCCGTGACCCGTGGTTCGAAAGTTCTCAGCCGGCTACCGCGAGATCCTCCGCCTGCTTCTTTAATCTCGCTCTATTCACGGGACGCGCGCCGACAATTTATTTTAATCAGCCGACCAACCGGTTCTATCCCTCCCCATCTTCTGCCCCTAATGTTCCCGTTTAATGGCCGGCTTAATTTTTATTTCGCCCCCCCCCCCCCGGCCGCCCGGGATCGCGATCTAGAGAACCTGGGCTTCCGGGTAGCCGTTCCGGCTGGGATTAATGATCCACGGGAACCGGCTGACCGAGTACACCACGGCGGGGCTAGGAAAGACTTCGTTTGCCATGCGTGAGCATAATTCCGTCGATCCTGAACTTTGGACCGTGAACATCCAGCGCCGAGTACCCCCAGTGTTTCGTCCGGGAAAGTTCTGTCCAGTTCGACCAGTCTGAAGGACCTGGTCCCTCAGCCGGGGCTGACCCAAAGCCGCGAGGATGAACGTGTTTAATAACTGTTCCGACGACGGCCAACCTCTGCGGGGTAGTCAATGAAGAATCAACCCATTTCGCCTCGTGCAGCCCCGGCGCGTCGTAGAACCGGAAGAGATATTTCGAAGGAAAGCTGCGGGAATTAAGGCGGTCCGGCGTGAGTGCGGAGGATTCCATGGTCGTTTCTTTCGCCTGAAACGTCTCGGTCGTTACTCTATATTTCTCCGTTCGCTTCTTATCTAACCCCCCTACCCTTTAGCATCCATAACTTCGTGCTTTCTCGCCGGGGAGATGGCTCGCGACGCCGCTGGTAAATAGCTCCTTCCGCTGCTCTCTCTCTCTCGCTCTTTATCTACCTCTATCTCTCGGCGTCTCCCTTTTGCGGTTGCCAGCGAACGCCTCGAATTCCATCTTTCGCGGATCCTCGCGGAGGCGTTCAGCTATGCGAATCTGCTCTCCCCATTGTTCATTGTCTCGCTCCGTGGGCGAGATTCGCGAGCTTCAGAGAGCGGATCGCTTGGAAGCCTTGCCTCAACGACTGCTAAAGGTGCTCCGGATTTTATGGGGAAATAGGGGGGGGGGGGACGGAGGGACACAGAGACGCCTTGTTCCCGGTAGAAGTTGCCGTACGAACGGCTTTCAAGGCGACTGTGATTTTTGCTTCCCGACAAGACGGAGTCCAGAGTTTCTCGGACTTCCGGCGTTCGGTCCTTCGCGGTTTGCTGGATGACAAGGATTCATCAGGATTCGTTCAGGGGACTGCGTCCTCGTCCGATGAACCGCATCGGGGCACGGCTCGGGTTCACGGCGGAAGTTTAATGAATTCTATATGGGAAAGGGGCGCGAGGAATAAATCTGCAGCAGCCCTTCGCCCGTTCGAATCTGACTTTGGAAGGGACTCGACGTCGGCCCGGGTTCGAATTAGCCGGCTGACAAATTTTATAATAAAAGTATATCCATCAGCAGTCGACGTCGGTCGGCAGAGTTGTGGCATCCGTGGGACTCCCGGGTCCGGGCGGACTCCGAAATAATTCCCGGAAGTAACGCGCGTCAACAGACGGATAAACTTTCCCCCCAATTCGAATCCAATCAGCGGGTCGGCTGTCGATATCGTAGGAACGACGTCGCCGAGGGGAATCCACGGGATATTATTCATGCGCTGGTGACGTTGTCAACGCAAAGGCAATATAACTTTGATTTTTTTTTTTTCTTTTTCTTTTTTTCATTCTTGTTTTCCCCCGTCGCGGAGTACTCTGTATTCCGGTACGCGATTCCTCTGCATCGCTGTCTCCAGCGACCGCGTATCTTTTATTAGCTCCCATTTTTTGTTATAACGCGGAGGAGAGGATTTTCCATAGGGTGGACCGCGAGTAGTCCAGACCCCGTTGGAATATTCGAGGCGTTGAAGTTTGTACCTTCGGATCTCTCGATCGAATTTTTATAATCCACGGATTACGACAGACGGTAATGCGTTCGATTTGCACTTTTCCAAAGAATTTTCGATGGCCTGTTCAAGCGTCATTATAATATACCTCCGTATTAATGTACTTCGCGAGAGAACATTGGATTCCTTCAATCGTTGGTCAGGGCTGAACGTATTAATACGTTGTTTCTTTCCGTTAATTGTAGAGAATATTTCGCCGTTTCTTCGACCAACTTTTCCACCTTTTAATCACCCCTAACCGTAACGGACACCCAGCCCAATTTCCACCGGGCAAACTTCCTACTTTCGTGCAACGTTCAAAAATTCCGGTGAATTAAAATTAATGGCCGCCTTCCAGGGCAAGCTGAAAAATCCCCGGGAAACGTGGAATTTTTAATTCTTCAACGTTAAGAGTTACGCTCTTTAGCGGCGGGCAACAGCGTTATTATTTCCTCAAGAACTCTCCCGGGGTGGTATGTAGATTTATTCAAATATAAAACATAGAGATGTTGCATTACGCTTAGCAATTTGTTGCCCGGCCGAGGAATATCATTTGCATAAATCACGTTTCGCTGGATTTTTTGAAAACAACTTTCGGCGTTCGATTAAATTTCAACCCCCCCCCGACCAAATCCTCCCCCTCTCCCCTCCCCCTACGAACTACTCGACTGCGAACCATGCCGTGCAACATTTTTTATTACACACTTTCGGCCGGCTCTCCGGGCACAATATCGTTTTGAATTATTTTTCGATTTATTCACGGCTCGTCGACGAAATAAACTCTCGAAACCTATTAAAATCGATTTATTCCGATGCACGCCTACCGAAAATATTCAAACGCGTCGATGGAAATTTATTTTACAAAAATGTTCGGCACCCCCCCATTCGACCCCTCTTACCTCGATGAATTGAACACTCCGGAGCTTTTCTTTTATTTATCAAATCCTTTACCCGCTGAAACGTTTCCGTATTTCGATGAATTTTATCGCGGTCGAAATTTGCGAATCACCCACCTTTCTGCCCAAAAGCATCCGTTAACCGTTCTGTCGAACGTCCGTAAGAATGAAAATCGTTTCGACCAGAGATTCCCATATAAATTGTGCGAGCAATCGTATCTCGGTGCAGCGAGTATTGTTGTGAATTTAAATTGGCCGATCAGAATTTCTAGTTGAAACGGGGACACGAGATCTGCCACTTAATAAAAAAAAAAAAAAAAATGACAAGATTCACCAACAGCAATCACGTCTATTCTATTAGGCGACACTGGCCGGGCTAACGATAAGTGTAACGTAATCTCGGTACCTGAGCATCCGCCAATGGAGCCTGCACAGACCGCCATCGGATCATGAACCAAAACTTTCGTACCTGGATACGAGATGTATCGACCCTCGAACGGAACGATCGATTTTAACAACCGCTGCGACATTGTACTATTATATAAATTAGTTATTATGACTTCAATTGATCATCTTGTTCACGACGAGCGAATTACACATTTAGAATTGTTTCGTTAATGAAAATCATTTGCTTCTACTACCATTATCATTATTATTATTATTATTATTGTTATTATTATTATTATGCGTGGATCTGCTGTTAAGCTCGAATTACAATTGCAATTGGCTGAAACTGTTCGTCGCGGTTTCACCTGTTCGCGAAGAACAATCGAAAAATCGAATCGAAAATGGAGAAGGGGGAAAAACGGACCAGAGATCGCGCGGTGGAAATAATTTAAATTCGTCGAGTCGCGACTCGAATTGCCCTTTTACGCGTCGCGCCCCGGCAGCGTCATCAAGTCATTCGAGGCAAGATTTTTCCGACGGTCGATAATTGGAAAATAGCCCCGCCCCCCGCCCCCCCCCCCAACCCCCTATTACCCAATTACACCGTATCAGAGGTGCTCACGCTGCGCTGCATTAGAAATAACGAGATTATTATCATTAACGGACTGATTGGATTAATGGACCCTCGAAGTCGCCGTTCCGCCATCGCCCCCCCCCCCCACCCCCCTACACCCATCCGACGAATGTTTATCGTTCGACCGGGCGGAAGCTGATAATAATTTCGCAGGCGCAATTACGCGAATTATACGAGCCTTCGCGGATCTCCAGTGAACCGATCGCGGTGGATCCGTCGCGCGAAGAGGAGGAACCCACCGAATTGGAAAAACGAGTTTCGGGGAAAATTTTCGTGCGAAAATTTCCTTTCCGAATTGCACGCGCGGCATTGCAGCGTTGATAGAACGTATTGCACATGTTCGTATTGTCCATGAAGTGCGGAGGAACGAGGGAAGTGCGAAAATGAATAGCAGTATGAAACGAAAATAGGTTAGGAAAAATCCCCCAGACTAGCCATAGTTATCTTGGCCGCCGAGTGGCCCGAGGGTAATCCTGTCCGTCGGTGAATTGATTTGCCTGCACCGCTCGTCGCTTTTCGCCGACGAATCAAAGAATCTTAACGGTAATGACGTCGATCGGCCCATTTACCAGCGCCATCGTGCTCAAATATCGCCTCGCGGAAAGACGACACTCTGCTTCAACTATCCCTTTCCCTTCTTTCTGCCATTTTCTTCTCTCTCTCTCTCTCTCTCTCGCTCTCTATCTATCTATCTATCTATCTATCTATCTCTCTTTTAACCATACCGTTCCCCGCGGCGCGTCCTCGAAAAAAGGAGCACGCTGATTGGAAGGCTAATCACGCGCTACTCTCCATTACATTAATTAAAACTTAACTCCGAAGTTCGCCCGGGCTACCGGGGACTATCTTGTCCGTCTGCGACTTTCCGCCGGCTCTTTTCGAGCCGCGTCGCGTCGTTTTGTCCGGCGACAGCGGTTGTCAACTTTCCTCGACCGTTTGCATGCCAATGAGAGTACGCGACGACGGCTCGTCGAATTATGATGGAGATTCGAGCGGGGTTTATTAAGGCGAACGTTCGATTTAATTTGTCTCAGCACGATCTCGGACGCTCTCTACGCGAAACTCGTTGATATACGTTTCCTTTCACGAGCGGGGGACGAAGCAAAGGGGAGAAGATATGTTAATTTTTACGTTAATTCGAGCGGGAGGAACGAGGACTGTCGTAAATTGGGAAGCCAAGAATATGTAATAAGAGGAAGAACCGTGGACGATGACGATACTAAACTTGATAACAGCGAAATGGGGAAGAACGAAATGCCCGGGGGAGGTGGGGGGGTGCAGTCTAATTGTGCTAGCCGAAATTTGAAAGCGAACGGCATCGACGAATTGGAGATATTCGTGAGAGTATAAGCTGAGCACCGTGACGAAATTACGAAGCGGAAGAATTTCACGACGTCCGCCATGTTATCCGATCGTCGCCATTTTGATCACGGTTGATCGTTCGTCGTCGAGCGTCATCTATTACGTAAGTAAACGATACGGGGAAAATAGAATTTTCGTAAAGTGCACGAAACGATCTCCTAACGTCCGCCCGTTCTTCTACCCCTCGGATATTAAGGTCGCCGAGAAATATAAGAATCTCGCGGGGATAAAAGATAAAACGAAACGGAATAAAGGATCCTGATCTCGGTCGCGTCTTATCCTTGATTGTACCACTTTGCTCGAGTTTCATTCCGCGCTCCAACGTCTCGCCGGCGAAACGAGAAAATGAGTGAAAGTCTGATAAACAAATTCCATCGCATTAGTTCCCATGGCTTCCGCGCACTTTCCCCCGAAATAACGAAAAAATAAATCCCCAATGAACGTCGTCATACGGCACGAGGAATCCTGATCCCAGAATACTGTAACACTAACCTCTCTCCAATCCAATAACCATGACTGTTAGTTATTAAAAATTATACCCAGGACAGATGTTCAAACCAACAAAGAATTCAGGTTAAAAGGTTAGTGAGAAATTCAAGGTGCTACACCTTTGGCCGAGGAAGAAAATTCGATTTCCAAAACCGGATAGGCAAGGAATAAAATCCCTAGACTATCCTGGGTCCAGTTACCCACGGTTCCCTAACGTACACGCCGGGAATTCCCGTCTCTATCCGAAGAAAAAGACATTTCCAAGTGGAGAGGCACTCTCGTCGCTAGGCGCAGCTTATCGCCGATCGTCCGCAGCTTAAAGGCGACGTTGAATGAAACGCGCCTTAAGCTTCGCCGCGATACCAGCGAGCGACAGAAAGCGGCGACGCGTGTAGATACCGTCTGCTCGTACGACAGGGAACGCTCTTTCCGCGAAATTGGATCCTGGTCGTGGCGCGGCTTGCGGATAACGAGTGTTTGGATTCGGGAATCCGTGTCGAATCGATAGTCGAAGAGCTCGGGGGAAAAAATCGCGTCCACGTTTCGCCGCTACGCGTTCTCAGGCCTAGGGAATTTGGCCCTTCGAAGATATTCGTGTCGGTGTCCCGCAAAGAGGTGCCGAGAAATGACGAACTGCGTTCCAAAAAAATCGTTCAAAGACGAAAAGCACCTTCATCCCTCGGAATCGTCGCCAAATAAAATAGCCGCTACCCCGAAAAGTAAAATTGAAAAAATACTAATATCTCTGCCCGCGCGAAATAATTTCCCCCTCGTGTCCGGAAATCGTCGAGTGCTCTCGAGATTAAACGTCAAAAAACCACCGACCCCTCGCGACACCCCGCAAGACGACCGGCCCCAAAACGATTCGAACTACCCGGCCGCGAGGCATTAACATCCATCATAACATTGCAACGGTTGCGTTACACGAGTCCTTCGATCATCCCCCATCAACCCTTCCACCTCTCACCGTCCCCCGGAATTTCGCCGGAGAAACGTTTTATGCGCCGCTGTCGGTTGGCACGTCGTCTCGAGCGCTTTGTTCGAGGGTCCAGCCAACGAAGGGTGCAGTTAATTAATAAAAGCTCGAGGGGGTGGCCGACAGAGGGTGTGGTGGGTGGAGGGCGAAGTCCTGACGCGGATAAAGGGATGCGAAATACGATCCATGCATCGTTTCATATCGACGTCCGCCTGTCGATACCCACCTACGGGTACACCCAACCTACCCACGCAAACACACACAAACACACACATGTATACACACCTGTGTACAGGCGGCTATATCTCACTTGCAATTCAAACGAGGGACTCACTTGTCATGAATGAGGAACTTGTCGTCTTTGGTCTCGATGCAGCGGCCCTTGCTGGTCATCATGGACCCGTTCACCGTCACCAGCCCCTCGTTCCCCGATTGAAACCAGTGGCCGTTCCACTGTGCCGGAAACTCGCAACCTGTGACACAGAGTAAACGAAAGCGAGTTAGTATCGGCGGTGGGGCTTTTACATTTTTTTCATATGGCTGGGCGCGCTCGATAAATAAAGGCACGGCGTATAATCCGACCGGCGGAATATTCAAACGGTTCGGAGGGGGAGGGGGACGAAACCGCTCGATCGGCTCTTTTGTGAAAAGGCGGCTCCTCGCACCGGTCGGGTCAGGTATGGCCACGATCGTTTCTCCACGGACATGACCGGGAACAACGATCGTCCAACCTGGACTCCCATCTCTCGAATCGTCTCTCGACCGGCACCCGTCGCCGCCGCCACCCTCGTCCGATTCAACTCGACGCCCCCAAAGCTAATGTACCCCTAGTCGCTGCGGGACAAAAACAAATCCGCCCGGAAAAAACTAAGCCAAAAACAAAGAGGGATTTAAGTTCACGGAAATCGCCGGAAGATCCCTCCGGGATTATCAAGACGCTCGGGACTTACTAGATATGAGACCGTGGTCCGGCGTGACGATGCTCAATCGTTAACGTCTCCACCGTGTAATCCCGTGGTCCGCGTAGAACCCGGACACCGAAAGTCGATGGTTGGCAGGCGTGGAATCGACGCGGCTCGCCCGATAATCCGCGTTCCCCCCCTAAGGAGATTCTCGCCACTTTTGCGAGCTCCGCGAACGCACGGAAATATTCCGGGTATTCCCCCCCCACGGTTGTCGCCGCTTCCGTCGCGCCTGGCCAGCACGAAAATTCCCCGCGATTGTTTAAGAGTACGGGCTGCGGTGCTTTCTGGGACGGTAGAGTCTGGTTGCGTCTCGCGCTCAGCGAACCGTGCCGCGCTTTCCTCGACCATTATCGTCATTGCTTTATAACGTCGCCGTTCTTAACGGGGTGTATTTTCTTGAGAGCATCTCCGTGGCCACGCCCCACCTAGCCCCTCGAACCCGCCAATGGGCCGGCGGTGTTTTATGCTTTCCTCGAGTCGTTTCTTTGAGGTTTCGAATAGTCCCCCCCTAACGGGGGAAATTGAGCGCGTGGTGCTTTCTGGAACAGCGGTGGATTTTTCGGAGATTTCGGTCTGACAAATTGTTCGCCAGAGTGACCCATAGGTTCCCTGTCCCCCTGGAAAAGGATCTTCGAAAGTAGGTCGGAGTATTCTGACGACAAGTGGAAACGCTATTGGGATTGCTGTTCTGCCGCGCAACCTAGACCGACAGTGCTCTCGATTCTAATTCACGTTGATCTCCGGGTAAAACGTTAAACGAAACGAATCGACGGGAAATTGACGTTCAATGAGAACCTCTGTGAATCCCCAGATCGCGCCGCGGCGCGATCTGTTTTACCGACCTAAGTCGAAAACGATCGTCCGACGATCCGGCGCGATATTGGGAATCGCGCGGGGTCTGCGTCGGCCCTGCGAGGCAGGCGTCCCGGTCGAATCAATCGCTCGTCAGCGGCGTCAAGAAACGAATTACACCGAGGGTGGAACCGTCTGGCAGTTACCGGTCCAGCCGGGAAACGATCGGGAGGTCCGCGTGATTTTTAGGTTAAGGCCCCATTTACGGCGCGGGTTAATTCGATTTTTATGCAGCGACGACTCTGCAGCGTCTCCGCCGCGGCTGAAACGATTGGGTTTCAGCCGGCAGTAACTCGATTAAAATAATCTATCACCCCGGCTAGAGGCAACGGTGATTGGCCATCCGAGTTAAATATGATGGAACGGCCACTTTTCCCTGCACGCCCGCGCGTGCACATGTCCGGGCGCACGGCTGTACATAATCGAGGACCATGTCCGCCCTTTTCCCGGTTACCTGGCAGTCGGTTCTATGCTATCTTCCACTCTCCTGCCCCCTTTACGGCCCCGTCTAGCAGTATCGACAGAGGCAAATTGATTGGTAATATGTGACCACTGCTCGTCCGCCTATCTCCGTGACATTTACCAACGGACATGCCGCGTTTTTTCCGATATCCGAGCCCGAAAGAGCCGTTGAAAGGGTTTTTTACTGGAGGAAATGAATATTACACCGATGTAGATGGCGCGACTGAGTGCCAGGTCCGGCTGGAATTGCAACCGCGAGGCTCCGCGTGCCTGCTACGAGAGGAACGGTGTCGTGCGATGTTCGAAATCTCGCGATACAATCGTGAATTTCGGCGTAAGTGCCCGTCGATAAGGCAGAGTTCCTCCGGGAGAGAATTTTTTAACCGGAAAGTGTCCAACGAATCGCAACGATAATACTATTTTTAGGTTAAATACCCGAATGATCTGCCTCGATGGCGATCATAAGTTCGAGTTAATTATTATTCTCGATCAATCGAACGACCGTTAACGCAGAAACGCTGGAAGCGAGTTGAAAAATCGGTTTCTACTTCTGCATCAATTTTGCGGGCAGAAACAATACAGCGTTCATCACGTGTCTAGTAACTAGTTCGAGCGAACAATAAAACCCTTTTATGCATTGCCAACGGATGCATCAAAATATCTGTTTTCGGTCGCCGTTGCACGTCAATCAAGGTGGGAAGGAAAACGAGAATGAAAATTGCGCCACTGTCGGTTCGGTTGGACCGGGCGAAAAAAGGCAACAGCTCAATAAATAATACGGAGAAACATTTTGGTTACCCGTCGAAAGGGAAACAGAAACACCTGGACGAACTTTTGCTGCAAAACGAAACCACCCCGTACTTAATTCCACCGATGAAAAAAAACTGCGCAACCCGCAGATCGATCGTCCATAATCGACTGCGACATCGTTCGCCAATATATGCCACCCCATCGAGGCTCGTGTGATTCGAGAAAAGTGGAGGAAGAAAATTTCGCCCGGGAGAAAAAAAATGTCGCACGCCATCCAGGGCGGCGTTACGCCCCATAAAAAGAGAATAACAACAACAACAACAAAAAAAAGCACAAACAAACAAGTCGATCGTCGTGTTTACGGAGTAATTACATAGCCATCGGTACACACGCCGTTCAACCGCCATGCAAACATCCCATAATGGATTTTCCATGGGCGTAAAAACGTGAGATGAAAAAAAATACCGTCGTATTTTCCGGCGGACCGTCACCACCGCGAACCGTTTAATCTGCACGCTCGATCTGGCCCAGAAAAACGCGAACAGGGCCGGCCGGGGATATTTCGCGGAGAAATCGTGACGGATCGACGATAAGAAGGGGGGACACGTTTTTCATTCTGGTGTATTCAGTCTCGTCTCGACTCGTGTTGCAAATTAAGATAGAGCGGCGCGCGCGCGCTGGTAAAGCGTCCATGCACGGTACTTTCTTCGTTTTCTCGCGTTTCAACCAACCACCCCCGGCCCCCCGTACCCCCCCCCCCCCCCCCCTTAGTCGTTTTCTTCCGTATTCTGGATTTCCACGCAGCCACCGATCCGATTCGTTTCGACGGAAATTAAATACACAAGCGGAGAGCCCCCTCGGTGGAAATCACACCTTGCTACTTGTTGAGGCTACGCCAAGGTGGCGATGTTTACTTTGCGAGAGGAGGGGGGTGGGTGCGCCGGGGAAGTAATCGAAGAAAGGTGGACTCGGATGAAACGCGAATTTTGAAACGTCGAAGGCTGTCGAAGTGATTGTTTCGTCCTGTTAATCAATTAATTAAATGAACGAGAAATAAATAATCGTTTCATTGCGTCTATGTTGCAAGCTATTCAGAAAATGAACAGCACGAGGACGCGTTGTTCCTCTTCTTTGTTTTTTTATCGAAGCGAAACGAAAATGGAAAGTAATTAAGCGGGGTCGCAGCACCGTCCCTTGATTGAGTTCCCTCCAGTTTGAATACAGATGAGGGTTAATTTCACTGCGCCAACTTTCCGACGATATAAGGAACCCCCGAGGGCAGGACAGTACGCGCAACGAACCCGGCGAGAAAAACGATTGCGAGAATTTCCAAAAGTCCGAACACCACCCCCCGAAAAACCTGCGGGCTTTTGCCCTTCGAAGAGAAAAAAAAACGTCGCAGGGGAGGGGCCACGCTTCGACGGACAGGGTTGCCAACAACCTTCGGGTTCATTAAACCAGCGTCGAAGACATTTGTTCGACCGGTCGATCCAAAAATGAGGATTATTTGCCCGCTACCACCCTCCTCTGTCAGTCGTGTCACGGACAAAGCACGCCCGCGGCTGTCCAGCCATCCCCCTACCCCCGAACGCGCAAATTTTCGGGCATTAATAAGGCTCCGGGGCGAATTTCCTTTGGGCACCACGGTATACCCTCTGCCGGTGGAAAACAAATTTCTCCCCGAACCGCCCTGCTCGAGAAGACACGGTGAACCGCCAAGGAGGGAGGGGGATGGTATGGGCGTTTTCAATATCTGCTGTATTTCCGGCAACGTCGTTTCCACCCCTCTGGATATCTGGCAGGGGTAACATTGTACGCACCCCGTCACTACATTTTAATATTTCAGGATTCAATGATACCCACCAGCGTAGCTGCTCAGCCACCACCGTATCGCCCGTTTCAGGTGTTCTCAACCTGCGCGACGAATCGCGTCAGGCAGAATTTCAGTCGATTAAACGGCGGTGTTCCGGATCGATAACTAATAAACAATTGTTCGTTCCCCTTCGGGCTATTCGACGAACATTTCATGCGTACTCGAGGATAATTTTATGCCGGCCGAAGTTTTTTGGACGATTGTTCAAAATAATAGAAAGAAGATCGTGATAACTCGAGCAAGCGAGAAACGAGAATCGCAACGATGATTAATTAACGACGGGATAAAGGTAGCGATCCAGAAGTGTACGTTTCCGACAGAGGGTGAACGATTTATCGGGACGTACGAGGAGGGTTGCGAGGGGGCTCGAGCGACACTGTAACAGAACGATAATCGCATTGTTCGTTAATTTGTCGACGGTTTCGGAAATCTCGCCGCGCCGGTGCCTCGAACCGACGCGATACGAATCACAATGGATCGTATCAAAGGGAATTATCAAAGCGGTGGAACAGGCCTGCAAGGCGAAATTAATTCCCCAGGCGCACCTTTATTTACGGAAAGCCGAAGATGATAGAACGCCATTGCGGAGGGCCGCGCGAACGCGACAAACAATATCATCGTTTATCAATTTATTGGACACACTGTCACGGACGACATTGAGCGTTAATGTTCGATCGAGAACCTCGACGTCTTTCGAACAAAATCTCCGAGAAACCTAACCTGCAACGCCGTCGAATCGCGTCCATTACGCGAGACGTGAATAACTTTAATCGCAATGCAAAATTAACTCGAACCGGCCAGTTACGCATCGCACGTCCGCTAGGCCGGACGAAGTATGAGCCACACTGGCGGTCGTTGTAAAGTACCCAAGCGAGCGCCGGAGAATTCGGAAAGGGAAAGGAAACTAGCTAACCCAGGCCAGCCACTCTCCGCTTTATAATGCACCCAACCCCGCAGCTGTATATTTCACGGATTCGCCGATTAACGCGGCCGGGGAATCCCGACCGGTACATTCGAATGCCTTGTATCCCCCACCATCCGAATTGTGCGTTGAAACGTGAATTATACGTGCCTCGTGTGACGCTTCGACGGGGTTTCCAAAGGAGTAATTCTTTGGGTGTCGAACGATTATTTATTTTCCATTGAACGTGGCAGAGGTTATGTGCGCGGGATTTATAGCTGGCCAGACCTAACCAAAGCTAACCCGAGTCTAGGCCAAACGAAAATTTCAACTCGTCTACAAAAAGAAAAACGCAAGAAACAATCACTGTCGTCACCCTTAAAAAGCGTTCAAACAATTCCCTTTCCCCCCCTTCAAGGCAGCTTAAAAGAAAAAGGAGTCAAGGAACCACGTGCCACGTGGGACCACGATCCGCCATCAAGAGGACCGAGGCTCCAAGCAGCCGGCTTGATCAAACAAATCCGGCAAACGGAAGAATCGACGAGGCCGGGTCGTCCAAACATCGGGAACGTGATATTCCGTCTCGTCGAATATCGCCGGCCCTCTTAGAAATCCATCCGCGGCTTTCATTAAAGCCGACCGTATTAGCGCCTCGCCGGAGGGCAGGTCCGTGGTTATAAATAACAATAAGGGCCCGCGTGGACGGCAAACATCGTAAAACCTTTCGTAAACACGGGGATGGCCGTCGAGCCGGGTCCTCGTGGATCTGGAAACCGACCGGAGGGTTTTGGCCGAGGGTGTCCGCCGTGAGACCACGGGGAAACGTCTGTGATATCGGTTCGTGGGTGGAATACGATGGGAGAGCGTGCACGCGGCGAACTATCAATTGGGAAGCGTGCTCCACAGCGATACGTCGGGATGTTCCGATTTAGGGGGGTCAAGCATAACCCTGGCTGCCTTACGGGGAAGCCCTATGGGCGAGGAAAGGGTGGCTCCGGCCGGGTCTGCTTTTCGATGGGAAATTGAGATTGACGACGTGACTGTTTATAATTCGGTCCAGGACGATTTGTGATGTGGGAGAAAGGACCGTGGGAGAAAGTGCGATGGAAAGGGTGCTGCACGCGCGGATAGGTCCTAGGGAATTTAATCTTCGGTGTAACGTCGACGATGGAAACGGGGACCGTGTTTCGTGGCACTGAGTTTTATGATTAATCCGGAGGCACGGCAGGTTTTACGGCCATTGGCCGTCTCGCTGGGTGGGCAGTGGATACTTAATGGGGGAGCGGGATAGGAGGAATTGAGATTGATGCTTTGGATGATGGCGCAACGCTTGGGTTCGGTGCGCCGAATTATTTGCGGCGGGGTAACAGGTGTTTCGTCTGACAGGGTACCGCCAAATTGTTGGGACATCAAGATCGATGATTTTTATTCCCGCCGTTAGTTGATATTGACTTGTCTGTTTACTTTCGAAGACCCCGGGACTATGGACAGCCGACTGTCATAATCCATCGAAATCTGGGGAATTTCGGATCTGTACACCGTCAACTATACGAACAACAAGAACATTTACGATCTCCCGTTGCGAACGCCCACAGATCCGAAGAATATCGCAACTAACTGCGTGCACGAGCACGTTCACGCCAGGACTCGACGACTAGCAGCCGGAAACACTGACGGGATTATCGATCAGCGGTTGGCAAGTATGGGTGGCCGCGCTGTTTAAACGACAATGGAACGAACCTGCGTATATCGGCGGAAGCTGACGAAAAAGACGAGGCTCAGCTAATGTTGGGCAGTGATTGCGTAAACTGTGGACTACTAGGGGATTACTAGGAAAACAGGGGAGACGATCTTAATGCAGCGTGAGCCTGGGGATTCTGCTGGGGGGAATTAGTATTAACGATTGATTCTTCCCCGACCAAGTGGCACATTCGCTGCTGCCCGTGTCAGTTTACACTCGTTAATTAATCATCTGACTTAATTGCAGAGACGCAGTGCCGGCAATCTAACGCGAAACAGACGCTGGGGATTTTTCGCTAACGCGAGCGAATAAAACTATATCGCCAAACGTATCGACGACCCTCTATTCTACCGCAGTAGTCTCGAACACCGTAATCGCGTGATAAGTTGGCGAATGAAACGTAAAAAAATAATTCTTCGCCGCACCCGGCTTATTAAGAAAGGGGGAAATAATTTATTCAAAATACGCCGACACACTGTTCGTTATAAAAGTCCCGGCAGCATCTACGGAAGATTAACTGTCGAAAGTTTCGCGCAGAGGCTGAACGTGAACGAGGCGGTCGTCGCAACTAATTCAGAAGTTTCGAAAAACGCCACGAAGACACGAGCCGGTGGCGTCGCCATCGACGACTTCGCCCGTTCCTTCGAAACGCAGAGCACGCGACTACTCTCGCGCCACGTCGCGGCACGGAATCGGATAATTTCCCGTCCGTTTTCAGCGGGGCAACTTGTTCGGAGCGTGTCGGAGCGCGAGCGGTCGATCTCCTTTGTCTAAAAAATAAATCGGCCGCTAGCGTTCGTCGCGCGCATAAATTTCCACCGTCGGTTCAACGATCGGTTCCTCCCCAATGTTCTCGTTCCCCCGCGATTCCGGGAAACCCGGAATCTAGTTCGTTTTTGTCCATTCATATTCGATCCCGTAATTGATCGAAAACGTCCGGTCCGATTCGAAACGTCGCCGACTCGAAATCGCGTTCGTCGTTTCAACAATGATAATTAATCGGCCGCGGGTCCGTCTGTCTCGTTCTTCAAAATTCCTTCGTAAAACCCCGCGATCGCAAAGGGGACGGAATTTTTCGTACGTTCCGCCACGGACGTCGAACCGCTCGTTGAAATTACAATATCCAGCCTCGGAACGACAGCCGCGTAGGAATCGTTCGGTATTCCTGTCGCGTTAATACGTGCGAGAACTTCTCGAACGCGGGCATAAAGTGAATATTATAAATGTCGGCCGCGTGCGAACGGCGAACTTGGCATAACCGAATTAACGGGGCGGATGTTGCAGCAGGGCCCACCCTTGCGCACCCTTGACAAAAGGGGTTGGCCGATGCACCGTGACAAGACGCGGCAACGAATCCACGCCTCGGTGGCCACTTTGTCCATCGACGATGATATGCTTCTTTCGTGCGAGCGACAAACTTCCCTTGTTAATGGAAATTAACAAATTATCGCGATCATAAGTGATCTCAATTGTCGTCCAGAAAAGAGACTTTAAATTAAAAAAAGGGGCGAATTAAAGGAAACTATACGAAAGAAAGCAACAACAGAATCAAGGAAAGAAGATACTCGAAGACCATGAAATACGTAATCTATATGGAGAAGGAAAGTTTGATTTGCTAATTCGATTAATCGGATTAAACGAAGACCTATTACCTCGATTCGTCGGAAGCCTGTGAAACAGAACGGTGTAGAACTTTTATTTCTAAATGTTTGCGCGTCGAGCCGTTTAACCGCCGAGGGCTGCAATGGCGAACAACATTTATTTGTTTATTACGGAAAATAGCGAGACAGAAGGGAACGATGATTTCTGAGGAGCAGAAAAAAAAGTTGACAATTATCGAAGCTGCACGCTTTGATGGCGCAACATTGATTGTAAATTAATGGGGCTAGAACAGCGACGGTTTGTTAATTGAAACGCATGGAAAATTTCGTCCGGTCGTCGAATAAATTAATTAATACCTCTGTAAAAACTGCGAACGATACCGAAACATATAACCGGCTTTCAAAGGGGTCGGAAATAGGGGGGGGGGGCAGGGGAATGATCGTTGCTAGATAAATTCCACAATTAAACATGCATACGTTGCTCCGCACTCGGGCGCAAAATAATATCCGTGATTTTGAATTTTCCGCGGATCTTTTTATTACTCTCCGCGAGATTAAACGATGCGATTCTGTGTTTACACGCGGCGCACTGAGTTGGGGGGAAAATACTCATTCCTGTTATTAATTATTAGTACCGGCGTTGTTCGAAATATGAGAGGTTAGGTTTCGAAGGATCTCAACGCTCGGCCAGGAAGAAATGCAGCTAATAACAATAAGAATGATAACGCGAAGCGTTGCGTCACTGGATAATGCCAAGTGCCAGAGAAAACGATCAAAAAATTCCCCAGCATCCAATCCCATTGAGCCGCCCGTTTTCCCCCGTCGTCCCGTCGAAAGCCGGAACGGTCGCAGGATCGTAACATTTCACTCGAACG
Organism: Nomada lathburiana; assembly: GCA_963667235.1. Lineage (NCBI taxonomy): Eukaryota > Metazoa > Arthropoda > Insecta > Hymenoptera > Apidae > Nomada > Nomada lathburiana. The sequence goes on along the minus strand of OY763899.1, from coordinate 18,944,265 downwards.
CCCCACGGTGCGTTCATCCGTGAACAAAGGGAACAGCCTAGAATACCGTCCCTCCTGTATCGTCGGAACGCGTGCGCCCCCTCGAATCGCCACGGCGATCGCGTCGCTAATGGATTAACGAGCTCGTTAAATCCGTCTTAATCTCGCGGATATGAGCGGGCGTGGGCCGTGCAAGCGAGCTTCATCGCGATCCACCACGGTTTTATGCCGGGGAACTCCCGTCGATGTAATTGGCGATCGCGCACGGCGTTACGTTTACGACCCAATAAAGCTGCTCGTTCGCGGCTGAATTAAAACGAAATTCAACGCTGGCATTGGCGGGCCTGGCTTAACGGCGGGAGGGGGGGCACCAACAGATTGATTCGAACGGCCGTTTCGACGGCGCGACGAAACGAATCGAACCAGCTCGAGGACAGCGCGGATCTAGGAACGTGGGTCTCCACGGTTGCCGGCGGTGATCGTGAACGGTACGAGTGTTTTGTTTACTTCACTCGACAGCGGCGGCGACTGACATCCAGGGGCCCCCAACGCCGCGCTAGGGAATTTTTCTCTTCGCTCGCGATTCGATTGAAGCGATATTGGGGCTCCGCGTTGTCGAATTGCATTCGTTCGTAATAATAATCATTTACAAATGATACATTTCCACGCAAATATTAATATCCCCTCCGTGCTGAATGTTATACGGAATTGACGCGAACCTCGTAAATTATCCGCCCGTCTCTCTCTCTCTGCGCTCTGGTCGCATAAATGACAAAACGGTATCGCGGTGGAGCAACGAGACCGCGGCGACCGGGAGAGAAACAAAAGAACGGGGTTTCGACGTTCCCCGAGCATCGTGCACTTAGAGTCACCCCGGAACAGCGCACGATCGATGCGTCTGTGGTAAATTTATGCGAGGAGAGACGTATCGCGCCCGGCCGAGAGATTAGAATGCACAAACAGATCGATGTACGTATGCGTGTAATGTATGTATGTATACGCCGCAACGCGGGGGAATAAAACAGAGGAGAAGGAAAAGAAAAAAGAAAAACGAAAAAGGGAAAAAGAGGTGCAAGTTGAATGTAAATTCCACGGTATAAACGACTACGAGAGAGGAAGGACGTTTTGGAACAGAACGGAGGGGTGGTGGCAGGGGTTGCGATGCGATATAAACAAAAAAACAAAAAAAAAAACAAGGGAAAGAAAGAAAACACATATACGAAAAGGGAGACTCAAACTTGAAAGCTATTTTAACCCTTAAAAGACACGCTCGAGTGTAAAATTCTTTTTCCTGCGTGTACCGTCGACGTTCCGCGACCCCTCTTCTTCCGCTTAAATAAGCTTCGTTCTTTCTTCGGGGCGACTGTAAAATTTTCTAACCGGAAATCAACAGGAAGTTTCCCCGCGACTTCGTCAAGGGAAACGTCAACTATGAGTTTCTAGCCGTGACAAATAAATTATTTCGTCGAGGGCGGTCGTTGATGTTTTATTATTCGTCGTTTATTATTCGTGCCACCCCACAGAGGGTTGAAAAAGATCCGAGATTCAATCGGTTTCGAACTGGGGAAAAAACCCTTGAGAAGGAAATCTGGCAGAAGCGTCCTTCAAATTTTCCATTCGTTGTAGCTGATTTCAATTGATTGCAAATTAATTCCCCTCTTAATAGAAAATTCGTTGGATATTAATTTCGCGATGATCGGAATTTGAGTCAGAAAAAAGTTACGCTTCGTTTCCGATAAGAATTCGTCTGCGTATGATTGTTAGACATTTGGTGGAATTAATACGCGTTTCGGTGTTTGCGGGGACTGTTTGAATAAAGCTAATTACATAATAATGTTCTGGGTGACGTGTGCGTCGAATAACCGTTCCAAATAAAATTATGATAATTCGAATCGTGGATGATTAATTCCCTCCATCGTTCTGTCAGTTAATCAGATGCTCCATACAAAGAAGAACAACCTCAACAATTTGATTATCACTTAATAATTTGCCCTTTGATTATTACTCATTTAATTTCGACCTACGAAATGTCGAAGAGGTTTTCTTCTTACGGGATATCGAGACCATTCTGCGATCATTTGCACAATTTTAAATAACGCGACACGTATACTACGACAATTTCTGCAATTATTTTATTATTCGAGTCTATATTGGGGACTAACGTCCCGTTTCCTTCATTCGATAAGATACCGCCCAACTGACGCCTGTCCTCACATTGCCGAACGAAGGGAAACAATTGCCGAATTGGAAAACGAATCGAACAAATCGCGCCGTATTAATATTCAATTTCCATTCGTTTGCACAACAAAGGAACACGTCGTAAATCCAAAGGCCGCAGGACCAGTTCCGTCGACTCGCGAGAGACCAAGAAAAAAATTGTCCACCCCACATCCAACGGCGGCCAGCCGCCCTCGACTAATCTGCCCATAAAACACAATCAGCATCCCCCCCATTAACGCTGAAAAGCGCCGTGCCAAACCCCGCGATCCGTCTTTCCGTCCGGCAAACGAAGCGGCCTAAGCGCCGCCCGTTCGATCGGCTAATGGGTCACGATTAGTCCCAGCCGGTATTTTTTTCGCCCAGTTTTCGTTTTGTCGAAACCGCCGCTGGCCTGACCGCAAATCGAACGATCGATCCCGCCGGCCGCAATAATGAGCGACCGGCGCACGGTCCGGCGGTCGAGTCACGCGAATCGTTCGATCCCGGTAACGAACTCGGCCTGGCAATCGCCTTAATCAAGTTTCCAGGATAACAGGTAAACGGACGGTTAATCCGCCCGGCGATACACGGTGAAATGGCGGCTGTTGCGCGGCGGACCCGACACGCGGCGCCACCGTGCCGCCCTGCGTTTCTTTGTGGGGGGAACGACGGAAAAAAAAACAAACAAAAAAAACAAAAACAGAGAAACAAATGGGGAACAAAAATTGTATTACTGGATGGACGAAAGTGAAAACGCTGTTCAACATCGAAGCGGGCTCTACGCGATCGATGTCCATTTTCCCGGCTTCCGATTGATATTCGACGGAACTGGTTTTTAGCGCGGAGATGGCGCGGTGAGAGGTCGGCGTGGGATGGGATAGACGGATTGGCCGGGCTGATTGGGAGACGACGGTGGTGCTCTCAGATACCGCTATTTCTGGGTGTCGAAGGGAATCCGCGGAATATTCTTCGGTGCGGCGCGCGATCGGGGAAATATCGACGGTTTTCTTCCCTTTTTGTTTTTCAGGTTAGGAAGCGAGCGGGGAATCACTGATCAGGCGCTTCCGTCTGATGCATTCGAGCGTCGGAAATCGGAATGTATGTCGGAAAGCAGGCTTGCGGTAACAATAACAGTGATATAGGAATTCAACGTCAGACCGCGGAGCGCGTTAATAAACCCCTACCTAAACATGTCCGTGCTCGGGACCGAAATTCCTCAAAATCTCTGGCTGCACAATTTTAGAATTAATCGTTCCTCCCACCCGGTTAAATATGGGAAAGTAGACTGGGAGGGGGGGGGGGGGGCGAATAAAGGCCTTTGCACGCGAGTGCATCGACATGATACGCGGGGCTTTTAATTTTAATAATGCCAGGTAAATTAATTGGATATCGCTGGCGCAGTGGCGTGCCAACGACAGCTCGTACGCAATTTCCGCGTACGCAACACGCCCCTCTTGCTGTTTCGCGACGTTCGGCAGCTTGTATGTACGACAATTACGCCGCATTACAGGCTTTAATGGCGGCTAAATTCGCCGGCATTCGGTCTACGGCCGGGGGAACGTCCGGGGGACGGTCAGCCGGGACTGCTTTTTTCAAGGGACTGCTCAGATCTCGAAATACTTGATTGAAAAGGGAGGAGGAAAACGGCGGAGTAGAATTTAATTGTGGAAAAAAAGAAACGGGTCGAGAAATGGAAAAGAGAACTGCATCAAGGCAGTGATTTCGGCGTGTATCGATGACGGATAAACGGGTTTAACGCGGCGATATTTTCCCGATAAAATATTGTCCGAGTGGTTGTCGATAAACGACGGAAGAGAGGAGAACTCCGTTCCTCGTATTTCCCTGTGCCCCCCCACCACCCCAGGAAATTACGCTCCTTTCTACCAATTTCACCCCGGCCCACCCCCCTTTCCTCGACCCCTCTCAACCACCGTCTGTCCGGCAGTCGATTCAACAGCAACATCGGTGGAGAAAATAACGCTGTCATCGGGTACATCCGACTAACAATAGGAGTCAGACGGTTCGGATAAATCATATTTCGACCGGATTCCCGGTAGTCGATACATCGGGGTGGTCGATCCGAAACGATTAGAAGCGAATGTTCTACCGTGACCTGTCCTCTGTCGACATGGACGTTTGCATCGATAATGTATGTACATCAAAATTAATAAGAACTCGAGGAAGGAGTACGATTAAGAAATTCAATATGGCGGCCGCTGCTCCGAACAGCTGATCGACCTACAGAAAATCGTCAACCTGCTCCAGGAATAGAAATCGCAATTTTCGTCCCAAAGGTTCCACAAAATTCTTTCCACGGCGACGGAAAAAGTTTCGGCGACGGGAGAATCAGAAGCAAGAAAGAGATTACATTAACGGCGAACCTTTGCCGGGCTTCGCGTTTAAAGACTTCAACGGCAGGCCCCCGTCCATTATAACCGTAAAATGCCGTTCAATGGCGTTTCTTCGCGCCGCGACCGTATTATCATTTTCGTGCCGGCTCTTTCGCGGTTGATTCTGATGGAAAGTAGGCCAGAAGCCGGGCCGGTTCTCTTTTCAACCCGATGGAGCTTATAATTCGACACTCCGGGCGCGCGGTGCTCTTCAATGTTCCGACGTGTAACGAGGTAATTGGAAACGGGACGTTCAGCGGCGACGCATTCGTCGGCGGGGCAGGATTAAAAGATTCACCGGCAATTAAGGCCGACCAAAAGGAGGACCCGGGAAGAATTCGGTCTCCATTCAGCGGACATGTTTAAAAGATGATCAGGTTTGGCTTTTGTTGGACCACTCGTCGGAGGAGTCCGTGTGTTTGCCGAGAGCGGCATGAAAGAGCTCCGTTTGGACGGGATTCGTCGAGTATTTTGTGTTTCGCCGAGACTTCTGGCTACCGAGGGCGTCCTTTTATCTGAAAATGACTGGAGAAATCGGGGCGCGGTTTCGCGCGGGCCGGAAATTCTTTATTGAGAAGGTAGAGCGACATATAAAGGGGATACCCTCGAAGAAATTATGCTGAACGAGAATTATCGTTAAACGACAGTCGAGCATCATTGAGCTTCAAACATTACAAATGTAAAACCGTTTCGCCGAAAAGAAATTCGTAATTCGCGTTTACGATTTGCGCAGTTGAAACTTTGTCGCGTTAGTTATTCGAACGGCGCGCCATCTAGCGACGCAATCCAGTGCGTCTCCCTTCCACCCATCGCAGCCAACCGATTTCTGCGAGAATTCCCGGACAGGTGCGCGTCAGACATCGACAGATTTGACGCCGGGGATTTTCTGAACCCCCATTCGAGAGTTCATTCCACTCGTGTCATTCTCTGTAATAGTTTAAAAGGTCAGGGGACAGCTTTCATCCCGACCCGCGTCACGACAACCGACCCCCTTCCCCATTTTCTACCCCCGTCCCTTCCAGACCCATCATCCGCCGCGTCGAGTTTTCGTTCTACGGCCGGTCGAATGAATAAATAGAATGAATTTAATTTCCCTCTTAAGGCGCACATTCAACGGCACCCTGATAGCCGGGTTGCAGTGATGTCTACCGTAAATACGCACTGAATGGGGGATCGCCGGTTGCCGCGTTCAAAAGGAGAAGAAAAATTGTGGCAGGAGGGTGGGAACAGCGAATCTGGCCAGCCGCGGGATAAAAAGAGAACACGGTAACACCATTACCAGAACCGTCCCCCCCATGGCCTAATGAATTTATCGTCGCTGACTTAAGAACAATTAACGCGTAACTTTTGACTCATTGTCTCGGCTACTCCTGGATGCCGTCTGCCAGAATATTGTTTTTCATCCCCCTTTGGCTTCCAGTCCCCCGTCGAGCTACCCTTCGGGGGGTGTCTATTATTCGCCGTGCCCTGGCAGTACCAAAATAATATTTACGGCAACTTCTTTTCTATTTGCCACCGATTACTTTTGTTCGGAATAATTATTTGCCGGTCCAGAGAGAGAGAGAGAGAGAGAGAGAGAGAGCGAATGAGCAAAGTAAGTGCACGACAGAATATACAAATATTCTGACAGTTCCATATTAGGGAATTTTTTCAAGGCGACGAAAAGTACAAGTTCGAGTTGTCTAACCTCCAACGGCGCTGCAGCGCAGTGCTGCCAATCTTACCAGCTCCCTAACGCCTCTCAAGTGGCGGCGCTCGCAACGGGAAACGGGGAAGCAGCGCGGTGAATCCCCGCGTGCACGCGTGCATTCAGCACGTGTCGTATAGGACACGCGACACTTGACGATAAAGTGCACACGGATCACGGATCAGAGGGCCGGCAGGGTAGATCGATGTATGCAGGTGGATAGATTTACCCTGCCACACGTGCCGTGTGAAAGCGCATGCTGTGAAGTGGAATCAAGCGGTGTGAGGTCGAACGTGGTCAGACAGAAAGGAGAAACCGTTCCATTTTAACATCGGACCTGGCTATTCCTTAGAATATAGTTCAATGAAGATTCTCCTAAAATCGTTCGAAATAACGAAAAAACAGGCGAATAAATAAAACGCAGGTCCCTGATAATTATGACGCGTTAAACTGACGTAACGAAGCAATTTCAACGAATATTTCTGACAGATCTCCAGTTCGAATAATTTTATTTCCATCTGACGACAGTTCTTGGAGCATATTGGACTGAGACGCAGAAATGGCGAACTCTTAGCCTGGAATATGGTTGTAACAAGCCGTACCTGCCTCGATGTCCGTATGAACGTTTACATGACACGAAAGCCGGGATTACAAATGGGACCAGAGAGCTATTCTTGTTCAGCACGAATCGTCGAAACACAACATCAGGGCTGCAGCAATAATTTAACTATCGTTTAACTACGTACCACGCAATAGCAAATCATCGAGGGATCACCCCTTCTACTGGAGTTCCTTCTTTTTATTTTTTTTTAAAGAGGGAATTTCTATCTTAATTAATCGCAGTTAATGTTATTTTCCCATTGAATTACTTCTTACTGTCTGATTAAATGAACGAAACACCGTGTATCCAGTTCATTTCTGATTCTATCAAAACGATTTCCACGTTCGAATCAATTCCGGCTGAACGACGCACGCAAAAATACAGGATCAAAAAGCAAATCCGTTTTTAAAATTTCACTCGTGCGCGGTATCTCAAAAATAGAACAAAAAAAAAAAACGTACCAACAACTCACGACCGGACAAATCACGTTCTCAGAATTTTCACGATTTCCACCGATCGATGGGCAAATCGCGTCGCCGTGAAAAAAACAGAAAAACGGAACAAAGAAACCAAACGGAATGAAATGGAACAAGTCGTAGGGAATTCTCGAAAAATATACGGAACGAGTAAAGACTCGACACCATTAACGTTCGACGACTTGTCAGAACGAAAGCTTCAAAAGAATAAATAAATATGAAATTATATAACATGATTTGAATCAAACTCCCCTATCACATGAAACACTATTATTATTATTATCGTCGTTAAGATCTGACTCGTTCCCCGTAATTCTGCACCGGCCAATAAAAGTTCGCGTACCACCAATGGTGCCATCGCGTTACGTGCCAAAAGTTCCTATACCGGGCTCGACGAACATAACCTCGACGGTTCTCGCCCTAACCTCGCGAAACAGCGGAAAAACAGGATCCTCCCTTTGACGCAACGCTCAAAGACACTGCAGCATCGCGTCCAGCCGTTGCACACCTCGGCGAGACAAAAACGTGCGACGGCTGAGCGACGACTCCCGTCAATGCTCGGCAAAATGCAAATCACGCTTCAGAATTTTCGCGATTCTCGTCGAGCAGACAGCCGGGAGGGAAGACAAAACGGTGAGGTACGAAGGGGGGGAAAAAAAAAACCAGGAAAAAAAACGCTAGAGCGGCGGAGGGCGCGGGCCGATGGTGTCTGCCTGGCAGACGCGATATCACGGAACAACGGTGCACACATTGTGGCCACGCCGGCTCGTTATTGTTTCACGCTGCGAAATATCGCGTTCTATTTACGCGCCACTGCCGGCTACGCTTGAAAATTCCCCGGTCCATGGCGATGGCGTGTCTGTCATGTCGTACATCTTACATGGTGGAAGTGTAACCATGCGTAACGGGTTTCGTAAAGGGTACGAGGCGCGAAGGTGCTGGCGCATTTTAAGGTTATGTCGAAAGACGTGGTGTTCCTCGAAAGCTGAACGTTCTCGGTGCTATTAATATTATCACTATTCTTGTATGTACTTGATAAACGCGGGCGACAAAACTACGTTATTACTAACCATTCCCAATTATTTCATACGCGAATTTTTATTACTATAACAAACGTTCGAACGCACGTCAATTAATCAACAGATACAATAATAACACTAAAGAAGCGGATACAAAATTTCACTGCCACCCCCCGCGATATATTTCCACTTCGGGCTTTCGACTTTTTCTTTTTAATTCGAACATCCTACCACCGTTGTAAAAAAGAAGAAGAAAAAAAAGGAATCGTAAACGCAGAAAATTCAGGGCCGTCGAGAATTGTCACCGCGGCGAATAAACGAGCGGACAGGAACGACATTGTGAAAATAGCGTCGAAAGCGATCCACGTCGGGGCAGAAAAGTTCGCGAAGGAAGCGGGCTATTTATAAGACGGAAGTGGCACGGCCAATTTGAAAACAGCAGGAAAGTGTGGCCCGGACTCACTGGAAACTTTTAGAGAAGTTCCGCCGGATTCACCTCATAATTCAGAGGCTGGATATTCTTGCAGTCGCCTCGTATTTTCAGCGGCCCTCCGAGCCGCCGCAGACTGTATATTCCCGTCCAATCGTGGACGTCGTCGGGGCGTCGGGACGACGAAAAGTTGACGAAACCGTCGGGCGACAGGGGGGTCGAACGGGGGCCGAAAGATCGACAGAAATTTTTGGGCACGGATTTCCTTCTTTCCTTTTTTCGTTTCACGAAACCCCGAAATGAATCGGGACGAGCGAAATATTTACGCGTTCGACACGAACAGGATTTCGCAGGCGGAAAATGAAATTCGCGATTAAAAAATTGTTTACAAGCTTTCGCGGCGAAAAAACGTACGTTGGATGCGATTTGGCGTATTTTCGTAAATCGCAATTTAATCTGCCTCCCCCCACTCCCCCTCCAGCCACCAATCTCGGTGGACCGAGTTTCACGGAAGTGCGTTTGTTATTTAACAAATATTACATTTAAAAGGGGGAGGCGAAAAACTGTGCGCACGATTTCAGCGACATTCGTTTAATAAAGCCAAGCGATAATAAAAATATATTCCTGTGAGCTCCCGTTACGCGAAATATTAGTTCGCTTTTTCGCGAGGTTATAAATTTCCATTTCGGCCATTACCGCATTCATTCGCCCGTCGCCAAATAAAAATTTGCCCCGGCATGAATCACGATTCTGTTTCGCCGCGACATTTCCCTACTTCTAAACGCGGGGAACATCCAAGCATCCGGCAACAAGGAAAAAAAATTCCCTATCGCTCCATCTACGACCATGCTTGCCAACCGAAACGTAACCTAACATCTGTACCAACCTAAAATCGAAGTCAATTTTCCTTCGACAGATCCGGTATAAAAATACGAGTTATATATTCGACGTCCTAAAACAATGTACAGTTAAAAATAAATGTTACAGTTCAAGATATAATATTCGGGACGTATTTTTTTTTCACGCGCATGGGTACCAACCGAATATTTTCCATCCGCTTCTAAGTCCCCAGGGACGACACGGGCAGAAGTAACTGGAAATTAAATGTTCGTAACACGCACGTCGGGCTGCCGAGCGAACAATCAAAAGGGTCAGCGTACGATCAAGAAGTTAACCTCTTTCTCTGTTTTCCATGGCGGACCCATGGCTCGCTGGTACGCGTCGCCGGGAGAAACAGGAAGCCCGGCAGTTTCCGCTATCGTTTGCTCATGTTAACGAGACCCTTAATTATGTTTACAATCTACGGCGAATAAACTGTTCGTTATTAATGGGGGTCAAACGGGGTCTGGCAGCGCCGCCACCCTGTCGCAGGTTAGGATACGCCGGTGTGGATGTTTGCCGGGGAAAGAACGACGACAAGGCAGAGAGCGGTTCCACGGCGGAATATTTTTCCCCCCTCGGAAGCCGTCTCGGCCTCGCTCGAGCTTGTCGGAGAAATTCTGCTCGCTTGCGTCAAGAATGGAATTGCGACACGACGATTATTTAACGCGACACTCCGGGTGTAATGGTCCGTGAAAATTCGCAAGCAGAAGCGGCAGTTGCAAGGTTCATTCGCTTCCTGCGCAGGTCAAGCGGATCGAATTTCTGTTCGATTTCTTCGAAAAAAGGGAAGACGAATTTTATACCGTTTACATGATTAATACAATGGAATCCCTGGAAGCAAATCTCGCGTGCCATGGAGAAAGAAAGGTAGAAAAAGGTGCGAGGGAAGGAAAGTGGTCGATGCCCGAGGGAATGCTAATTAAAATCGCGAAACAATCGAACCCAACGCGCGGCCATTTTTCTTGATCAATGAGAAAGAGAGAGAGAGAGAGAGAGAGAGAGAACGAAGTGTGCGCCATCTTTCAAGTAGTGCGCCGCGTAATTTCATTATGTCCACTTTAAACGGTCTTAATTCCAGATTACAGGCCCTCTTTAGAAAGATCCGCGGAATTTCCAGAAAGACGTGGACGTTAATCGGTCCTCGTGCCTGGCACAAAGGCAGCCCATTTATCTCGAGATATTTCATTCCTCTGAACGAATCGAATCATTTATAAATCCTCTTCCTGTTTCTGTCTATCCTTTATCCTACCTTCAATGTATCACAGAATGCATATGGCCTCTAGTTTAACGGTAAAATGATTATTTTCCTCGACATTTCGTACTCGAGCTACACGATGGTGGATTATATCGAAGGAGGTTCGAGTTGGTTTTTTTTTTTTAGAATTTCCTTAACACAGTTTATGCTAATTTCCCAAGCCTTCTAAACAAAGTAATCCCCCGTGATCGACGAGCCGGACTTTCCCCGTGGGCGCTTCCCATTATAAATATAAATATTAATTCACGACTGCTTTATGAAAAAATGAATGAAGTGAGGGCCCCCTATAAATATTCAACTGACCTCGTTCTTCATTCTTCCATAATGCGGCGGGCTTCCAGCTGTTTCACAGTAAGTAAATAAGCACGCGTTCAACGTAATATTCTCCTCTGCCCGTGTAAGCCACCCCAAAGGATACATTCGAATTCGAAAAAATTCTCAATTTGCTCGCAGCTCGATAATTTTTTCATACATTAGAAGGGGCATTTCTCATTTCGGTCTAATTTTTTCCCTCTGTTTCCTTATTTTGTGTCCCTGCAGAGAAACAGTCTTCTTCCATTTCCTATCGTCCCTTACCCCCACCCCTGAAAATCTTAATTCCCCTCCCTTCATTCTCATTCCGATCCTTTGTCTTCATTGTCGCCCTTTCACCTACCCGCTGGCAGGTCGTTCCTTTTTCTCCCGCGATTTTTTTTTCCCTTCTCCTAGCCGGTTGCATCCGCGCGTTTTCAACCCCCGACAAGTCCTCCTCCTCCTCCCCCCCCCCCCCACCCCCTCCCCTCTCCCAGTGCTCTGTTTCAGGCTGCAGGGTGAACAACAACGCGCGATTTCCGACTTTCCCCAGGCCCCGGTTCCATTACCCGGCGCGTATTATTTCACATCAAACGACGCGATGCAAAGTAACGAAGGCCAGATTCCGCCGGGGCTGTACCGTTGAATAATTAGACGCGGTTTTGACTTGCAAAAAACCCGACGCACGCGTGTTCCCCGCTGTACAGCCCTGAGCGCCGGAGGATGTTGCACAGGCCACCGTGCCCCTTTTTTTTTCGTCGGGAGAAAATCCAATTACCCTTTTATTTTTTTTTTTTGGACCGGTTGATAATGCGCAAGGGGTCGCCGCAGCCCCCCCGTAGAGTGCACGAAGCAACGGGGAAGAAAGGATATTTTACATTTAGTTTGGCACGGAATTGGGGGGGGGGGGGCGATGCGCCGCTGGACGTGTACAGCGCGGATGAACGAGAGAACGAAGAAGTGGGGGAAGAAGACGTAACCTATATATTCACAAGCGCCCGATCCAACTCGGAGGATTCTCGCAGAGAAACATTTGATATATACCCAAAGCACAAGCAGAGCCCGGGCAACGGGGTTACAAGATAGAGAGATAGTTCCGAAGAATCCGAGTAATGGACCGCGGTGGAGGAAGCCGAGAATCTGACCGACGCGAAAGCCGCCGGTTTGCGCACAAATTGGATGTTATCTCGCGGCAGCTGGGGACAAGGCGGCACACCGAGGGCACCGGGGCATCGGTGTGGCCGTGCGGCACACGGTTGAACGCGGCACCGTCGCGTATCAGATGTTCGAGAGCTTCCGTGAACGAGGAACGAAAAGCCCCCGGCCGAACCCGGCCGTCGGTGTCCAGACGGAGATTTAACCGTGGAGCCATGCGCCGTAATACTTAGCGCGAGACTTCGGATTTACGCCGGGGCGGTTTGCATTTTACCGTAACGCGGACGGTGACGCTAATGGGATTTCTTTGAATTGTTGAGCGCGCTCCAGATACATAAATACATGTGCAGCCAGCGCGAGACGATTCTAGCCGGCGGGGCGGGCACGCGCGTTGCCTTGTGTCCGTTAAGACGACGACAAAATGGACGACGCCCGGTGGATACGCGAAATGGCGGAGTGACGCAGCTGCGAATTAAGTGGGCGAAATCGGGGAAGGAGCTTTAAAGACAGCAGCCGGTAATTCCGAGACGGGCGGCTTCTGGAATAGAAAGGCTGCGCTTAAAACAACAAGAGAGACAACGTCGTTGAATGTAAATCGGCAGGAGAATATAATTTTTCGATTTATCCATCTGGAAATAATTATTCGGCCGTGATAAAGCGTCCGTCGAGGCCATCGCGAAGAATGCTAAACGATGGTGCAATTAACGCTCAGTTATCGGTAGATGGCGCGTGTGTTCGCCATTGGCGGCGCCACTCGTCGAAAGCAAATGTACAATGCAAACGGCCGTGCACAATGCTAAGTGGAATTCTCTTTGATGCCGTCTCTCGATAGCCTCCGGAACTTCTCTGTTCCCGTGAACCCATATACACGGGATTACCCCACTTGTCTTCTGATTTCGATGGACGCCCTCTCCAGACGCCCATTCATCGACAGAGGAGGAGGAGAGAGAGAGAGGGAGGAAGAGAGACGAAGAGAGGCAATCGAACCATCTCCTCTATCTTCATCGGTCGCGCGTGTTTTATTGTGCCGACAAACAAATCGTTCCCGAAGAAATTATTTCATTTAGCCCGTCTCCGGACCGGGTCGGACGACAGGGAATTCCCCGTAGAGCGATCTCGCTATGTAGGGGGCGCTCTTTGAGCCACTTTATTGCTTCCATTTCGCAGGGCGACAGTTTTGAGTGGATTCCGCGCCTTCTTTCATTTGAATCTCACCCTCGTCGTGCCCCTTCCAACCCCCTGAGTCGCGTTCTTCCCGGTCACGACCAACTTTAAACGTGTTTATTGGGCGTTCGATCGAGTCCCTGGTCTGTCATCGAGGTTAGGTTCTTCAACCATAGCTTGCGCTAGTCTCGTCAGAATTTTATGCACGCATGCTGTCGCGACACCTCAATCTGCGGTACCACTTCTAAATATTTTATAACGTATAATTGATACCGCAATCTGTTTATAGCATCGTAATTCAGCATTTTCCCATTCCAACGGGAACTTTCGCCGGGTAGATACGAAGAATGGACAGGGGGATACGATCGGTCTGACAAGCACTGATAACTTTCGTGCTGGTCCGTATCCGCCAAACCGCGGAACAACCCCGCGGTACGAGTGCAAAAGCTTTTTATTTCCTACATCGCATCGGTGATCGCGGACAGTTTAATAAAACGCCGGCGGGTTTGCACGTTCGAACGTGAAATTAGACGGAAGGGTGGCACGGTGGTTAGGGAAACGAAAAATAAGAAATGTAAAAAAAACGCGGGGAAAAACAGGCATCACGCAAGGCAGAAAATTCGCGCCTCGTCGATCCGAATTGTAGCTCGCGGTCGATTTTAACGATCCGTCGAAGCAGCTGCGGCCAAATCGTGCTTCCTTGTGTCACGGATACTCCGCGCGGCTGTCCGTGTCCGAGGGGCACGATTGTTCCGAGTACCAACGGGGGGGTGAAAGGGGCGGCCGAACGGAATGGTTGCAGGTGGAGGCTTAAAACTCCCTCGGCCGCTGGAAGATTGGCGAACTTTAATTGCAAAAACTACCTCCACTGTTTATTGTTGTTATCCTTTTTGTTTTGTCAGCCTCGATGTACAGGCAGATTTCGAACTGTTCGTTCGTCGCGATTATTGAACCCTGCGTCTCTAACATTTGATTATAATCGAGGGTCGGAAGAAACAGCTTGCAAAATCTTTTCTGAATCAACGTCGACGGACAATTTCTTCCTCCCCCAATACGAGATGCCCTCAGGTTCCCGGAGCAGGAGTACCGAGTACATACCTCTGTTTGTCCACGGTTGACCACACCGGCGAATATACAAAATCAGTTACCCCGACGAGATCAATAAAATCTCTTCCATCGAATTACGCGGGGGTCCCGTCCTGCCTGTCCAGGATATCGTGAAAGGGTACAACGGATCCGAGCCTTTCACATCGATGGCAAGAGTGAGGCAAGAATCGAAGGAGGATACGCAGCGGGGCAATCATGACGTTTCATCAGACCAACGGAGAGAAAGAGAGGGAAAGGGAGAGAGAGAGGGTAGCGAATCATTCCGCACGCCCGGTCCGCCAAACAAGCACAAAAGAGAGTATCAGGAGATCTCGGGCTGCATCGAAAATATCGAAGGAGGCCAAAGAGGATTCGCGTTTCCCATTGTGTCGAGACGTATCACGCCCCCATCGACCCGTACACATCCGCCGCAAGAGTTATCGAGATGTTTATCCGCTTATAAAGACCGGCTATACCGAATATTTATTCGTTCGATGCGCGGTCCGGTCTACCCCAGTCTCGACGGACCACACCTGGTCTACGAACCGTCGTGCGCGCATACAGGGATCGGATGGAATTACGACGGAATTACATTTTTCCAAAACTCCGTCGCGTTTTTTCGTCTCAAAATTCTGACGTCCGGATTGAGAGAAGAAAAAAACGGGGAGGAAGTCGAGGAATTTATTAGAAGCCCGGAGTCTCGAACGAGTTAATCGCCAACGCTGGCCGAATTCGCGGCAACAATTCGGAAGTCGGTTCCCGAAGAATTTGGCACGCGATATCAGTCCCGGGAAGCGTACACTGTTCCCGCGTACAGCGGGAGAATACAAAGCACCCCCTCGACTCCCGTCTAAGTTGTTTTCGCGTCTCAACTCCGGGAAAACACGAGATTTCGTCGCGGGACAGCTATTCCCGGTAATATCGTATTTAACCTGGCCCGGGAGTTCTCAGGATTTCTTCCACCTCGACGGAAACATCAGCTTCGTTTAAACGCGGCCAATTGTTCACCTACGCAATACTTCAGCAAGTATCCAGCCTAGGATACGGATCTAATGGTCTGGTTAGTCTGATAGTCTAACTAGCCTGATAGTCCAACTAGCCTGATAGCCTAACTAGCCTAATAGTCCAACTAGGCTGATAGTCTAACTAGTCTGATAGTCCAACTAGCCTGATAGCCTAACTAGCCTAATAGTCCAACTAGGCTGATAGTCTAACTAGTCTGATAGTACAACTAGCCTGATAGTACAACTAGCCTGATAGTCTAACTAGCCTGATAGTCCAACTAGCCTGATCGTCCAACTAGGCTGATAGTCTAACTAGTCTGATAGTCCAACTAGCCTGATAGACTAACTAGTCTGATAGTCCAACTAGCCTGATAGATCAACCTAATCCTAATCCCTTCAATAAACTGACGACCTGGCGTCCTTTTCGTAGGACTCCTTTTTCAGGTCGCAAGATTGGACCACCCTGGTGGCTTCATAAATTACCACAAGTAACGGAAACGTAATCCGCTGACTGTTGTTCGCTGTTAAGTGTTGCTCTAATATCAAAAGCTCGAAAACGAGACGCCCAACTTCGCGCGAACGTGTTTCCCACCCGGCGGTGTACAAGCGGAGTTTTAATCGTATACAGGATGCACGTGTAACCGGGATGCTGGAATCCTGGAAACCTGTTCCCTGTTAGCCGAGGAAATATATAAATATGCATAGTGCAACGCGAGCTCCATCGTCCCGATTCTGGGGGACTGCGATAACCTGGGCAGCACTCGGTCGCCAATTGGACCGGGTCACTTGGCCGGGACGATCACGGTTATCAGCGGGGAAACGAGTTTGGACAGAAACTGTTTGAACCGGCGAAATGAATAAGTAAAACCGGTTGACAGTGACGAAGTAAATTGTTATCGCTCGTACGGCGATGACGAAATGTCTTGCCAACCGCGGGAATAGTCCTGGAAGACACCGCGGACAAATGGTCCCGTCGAAACGTTTACACGCACGCGTTGCACTCACGGCGCTCACGTTCAGCTGGCTATTTATATTCACGGTTCGCGCAAATGATTTTGGCCGACGGTAACGTGGCTCAGCCATGCTCGGCCAGCATAATATACTTTTCGCCATTACGCGGCTTAACGGCGAATCGGATGATGGAGCCGCGCCGAAAGGCTTTTTAATATTTGAAAAGTTTATTACGGCGCCCCGAGGGGGGGGGGGGAAGGGGCGTTTACGCTGCATTTATCAGTCATTTTCCAGGCTCTGCCACTATGTCGAAGAACTCGACCTCGAAATCCGGCGATCTTGTATTTTTTTCGAACTTTATCATTTTATTCCTGACGTTCGATGCGCCGCCCCGATCTATATCGCGATAATTACCCGGCGAACAACGAAATTCGACTTAATTTAATTTCGAAAATAATTCCGCGATGGGAAATAAGGATAATTGAATTTAAACAGGAACTAATTGAAACGTTGCGAGGGCAATTATCCGTCAAAAGAGCTATCGCAGACGAAGGCATTACTCTCGCAATTAGGACAATTAATTACAATTCGGGGTACACGAATGTTTGCTTTGTGCAAAATATTCTAGATATTCTTTCGAGGTGTGTGTGGGGGGGGGGGGGAGCTGTTAATTAATTAGTATTGTCCTTCCTGCCTATGTTCGTTGCATATTTGTTCAAATACCTGCCGCGATGTTATGCGGGTCGAGCTCCATTCACGTTACTAACTATGTAGTTTTATATTAACGCCTTGCAACGTGCTCACCGTCGCAGATGCACACGAAATGGCCGCCGACAGCATTACAGGAATCACGTCGAATGCGCTTGTTGCCCACCTGACAGATACGACGTCATCAACCACATGAGACTAGCCGAAGTTGCCCACAATTGTGTCGCACAAATCAATCACTGATTAACGCAATTTTAATAAACGGAGAGGTTCGGTTCGAGCGTACGTCACCGAGGATGGTTCACGAGCTACTAAACGTACGTCCTACGACCCACGCAATAGAAGAACTTAGTCGACGCGTGATGTGTACGCCAGCACAGTCGGGCGGTCGTGTTTATGTTTTCGTAGCTCAAGGTCTACGATGCATCAGAGATACAGATATCCGAAATGGAAA
This sequence comes from Nomada lathburiana, assembly GCA_963667235.1. Classification (NCBI taxonomy): domain Eukaryota; kingdom Metazoa; phylum Arthropoda; class Insecta; order Hymenoptera; family Apidae; genus Nomada; species Nomada lathburiana. The sequence continues at coordinate 18,926,534 of OY763899.1, read as the reverse complement.
GTTATAAGACAAAGTACTTTGGAAGAGAATAAATGAAAACTGTGACGCTATAATAATTATAATATATATATAACAGTAATATAATATAATAATATTATTATTATTATTATATATGTATAAATTAAATAGTAAATATAATATTATCGGACTAATGATTTGTACGATAAATTGTACACTTAAAATGCTCCGTTACGTGCAGGACAATTTTTCTCTCGTTTTCGGGTCAACGACAGATTCAATCAGCCCTGAACGAAATTTCAGGCAACTTCCGGAATTGCTAATGTACGAGTCCCTTTGAGAGTCGAAAGCTTTTAATGTTTCAGTTTTCACTGGAATTCGAAATTCGCGGTTATTCGTCCCCCCTCGAGGCCGAAGAATTATTCAAGTTTTTCGAGGGTTTTTAATGGTTCGCCTGTTCCGCCTCAAAGCGAATCGTACTTCCAGGAATTTCCCGTGGCTTCGACGATCCGGCCGCACGAAATTCATGTATACTGCCCACCTGGCGCACGACGACTCGAAATTCACCGGCGCAGAAAAATTCGTAATTGGCCAGAATCGGGATAAACGTTTTTATCACTATTATTTTCAAACCCTGTCGACATTCGTCGAAACAGAAAACGAACACATGGAAAATATAAAACAAAAATACAATCCGAGTTAAAACGCAGTACCATCGACCTCGAATTATCGATTGATTTGTAACTATTCTCTGCGAATCACCAATGGACCTTCGCACATTTCAACCCCACCCGAGACTGGCAAAACGAAATAACAAATTCGCGAACGATTAATTAAAAAAAAACCGTCTAAACCACCAAACATTGCACGCCATTATTATCATTATTATTATTATGATTGCGCCGCCACTGTAACTGCAACTATCATTAACGCTACCGTCGGTGCCATTACCATTAGCGCCACACCATCGCCATTATTATTCTTTGCCTCGAAGTACAGCCATCCGGGAGCAGGGTGAACCGCGAGGCATTACCAACAGCATTACCACCCGGGACTATAATACCCAAGCGACTTCGGCGCACAGGTAATCTCAGGCGTGATGCCCGATCGGACAATGTATCCCGGAAAAGCGTGCGAGAAAAACGGAACGACAATCCCCGCGACCTGGGGCATGGACATCGAGGGGAAATCAGTCGAAGGCGCAGGACTGACGCCAGGTGGCGAACCGGGACTGGTCCCAAGAACGGTCTGAACGTCGACGATCAGCTAATTAGGACGAAAGAGCAACCCTCGACGGGGGTTGGGTAGGGGTGGGGAACGCGAGGCTGGATCTTCGCTTCGAATTTCCAAGTGCACACATCGCTAACTAGGTTACGTAACACAATTAGCGCCTCCGCTAATTTCTCAGCGCCGACTAGGCAACCAAGCCAGGATGGTAGTTCACTATTAATGGGCAAATACAAAGCGTCGACTATCTAGGACGCCTGTTCACTCTCCCTTCGCCCATCTACCCTTCTCGTTCTCTCGCTGTATCTCCCTCGGTCTCTCGCTGGATCTCCGCTGCCTCTGTGCCCGAGTCACCCCTATCAGCAGAGACGGTGTTCCAGCATGGTTTACATATGGTATTGGGCGGAACCGCGCCCGGAAGAAGTTGGGCTTCGAGGTAGGACTATCAACACCCGGGGCACTGCACGGCAAAAGTTTTCGTCCGTAATTATTTCGATCGATTCGGCGGAGGGACTATCGACGCCTGGGCGTCAGCCTTTGGTTGGCCTCTAGTGAAAGAATGTCCCCAGATGCGCAACCTTAATCCTGCCGATCAATTATATTCAGTCGACTCGACTGGAAACGAAGGGCGTTCTCAGTTTTGAAAATCCTCGAAGCTTCCGCGTTCTCCCTTCTTGGTTCCATTCCAAAATCCGACCTGTTCGAATCCTCGCGTCCATTCACCTGGACCACGCCGGCCGGCTTTCACCCCCTCGCCGTTCCGACGAGAGCAAAAAAGTACGCGATGTACACAGGGCGGAGAGCGGAAAAATGGACGAGCGGAATCGGTGGCGAAACGGAAAGGCGGAAAATACGGGCCGCGTTTTCCACGTTCTGCCAATGATGTACCGAACCCGCGTGCATACATATCCGACGGTGAATCCGACGTGAAATATAAATCGGTAATGCCGCTGAAAAACTCGGTCGACACTGAGCCCCTCCGCAGCAGCTTACTATTTCGCTTCGTTCGTCCCGGATTTATTCTCACCCTTTTCCAACCGCCCCGCGAACCCCCGTCTTCCGGCTATTACCGCTGTTCGTTCGCCGCGGCAGGTCGATTCACTTTCGCGACGAAAAATTCGCCGGACGATCCCAAGATACGGGGCAAGAAATGAATATAATTAGAACGCGAAGGGGGGCGAGATTTTTGTCCCGATGGAAAACGACGAAATGTTTCCCGACTCTTTTCCGCGATTATCATATCGACTCCCAGATAAAACGAAACGGGGAGGTACACAGGCGCGGACCATTTTGTTGCCTCGCCCCGACTTTTCAGCGTTTCGGTTTTTCGCGATTTCACCCCCCAACATCCCCAGCCCCACCACCTCTGGCGCCCGGTTCAATATTAATGTTACAATGACAGGTCAAACAGACCCGGGGAGCACGAGCTGGCGCAAAAGTCCGCCGACGGGATCGGAGACGAAGATCAACAGAAAGAATCCGGAGGGGGGGCGCCCTGTAATACGAACGGGACGCGAATTCGGCCGTGCTTTTAATCGTCCACCTGCCGCTCCATTTTCTGTCTTTTTTTTGTCTCTTTTTTTGCGGCGCTAGTGTCGGAATCCACTTTAAGGGACCTTACTAATTACCAGGCGAGCTGGTCGTCCGCTTGTTTACCTCGACTCTGATTAACCCTCCGCGTAGCTCCCTCTGGAACGGCGCAAAGGGTCCCCCCCCCCACCCTCTTCCTACCTTTCGACCGGGGCAAAAAATTTCACGATGTCACGAGCGGATCCGATTAATTTTGCACGCCACGATCTTCGTGAGGGTCGCTTCCATCTGCGTTTACTTAGATAATTGAAAAATGTTCGATCGCGCGATCGTCGAGCGTGCTCGATTGAACGCTGGCGCCCCCTAAAGGGGGCGGGGGGCGGGGGGGTTGAACGTTAAACGGGGAGGCAAGTTCTCCCAACAGGCCCATATTTCCTGAGAGGCCAGTGAAAAGAAGAACAGAACGATCCGTAATAATTCGTTGATGAACGTAACGATTAAAGATACCGAAGAGGGGACAAGGGGGATTCCACAGCCGGGCTCTCATCGTGGAACGCTCGAGCAACCTGACCTGAACCGAGGAAACACGTCCGAACGGGCTCTTCAAGTCCGCGTCTGTCGGGAAAAAGGAGGACGAAAATTTCGGGGCCCCGGCCCGGGCAATTATATCCCTCGTTCGAGTGATACCACCAGGGGAGCGTGCAAGCGACAGAGGGAGAGAGAGTCGTTCCGAAAATCGTTTCAGAAACTGTTCATTCGGTGGACCGGTGCGCGCCTCCGGTAATTCCCCTCGGGGTATCCCGTGTCTCGTTGAGCGAAACAAATCCGATTAGCAAACCGCGGCGGTGCTCCCGAGCACGTGAGTCATAAGAATACACGGGATCACAAAGGGTTCGATGATTACCGCCTTGGAGGAACCGGGTGGAATTTCACCTGGCCGCACCTTACCACTTGGTACGCGTCCGGGCACGCTCGGGTAACGGTTGATCCGACGGGGTTCAAGTGAAATTATGCGAGCCAGCCTGCCGTGATCTCGACCCTGGTCAGTAAACACCGGGACCAAACGACGCGTGGAGGAAGGTCGTGGCCACGATCAGCGACTCCCCGTGTCCAACCCTCTGATTCTTGGTTTCACACTTGGTCAAGCGGGAAAAGGAGAGGGAAATAGGGTGGCGAAGCTGTGGCTGGTCTAGCCGTGCGTGCAACCCTGTATTGCTTGCTTTCAGAATTGTTTCGGTGATTCCGGGGGAGAACGGACGACGTTGGTCTGGGGGAAGACTAATCCCTTTGGAAAGGGTGGAACAGGGACATAAGTATTCCGTTGGATTTTCTCGTTTTGTTTTGTTCTTTTTCTTCACGAAGACTGTAAGGATCCGGAAAGAATTGCACGAGCTTAACGCGGTTGATGAAACTCCTTAGGGCCCGTGGTCCATTTCTAACAGCTGAAATTAATGAACACTTCTGAAACCTGGGCCACAAAACCGGGGGGCCCATAAAAGGGGTGGCGCTAAATCTTCACGGTGTTTCAATTATCTAATTGAACTCTCTCTCTCACTCTCTGCATGCCAAGTCGGTGGCCATAGTGGGACAAGCGGGCCAGCTGAGATCCAAAGTGGGATACACGGTGGCCATCTTTAATCCCAAGAGAAAACGTTCGGCACCGTTCGAAAGAACGAAGACGAGAACCCTCGTGGCGGTTCCGTTGTCGAGTCCTTGCCAGGCAACTGCGACTGCATCACGCGCCGGCTTTATTATCGCGCGAGCATTTTCCACGGGATCGTTGGACGTCTTGAACGGGTCCGTCGTAAACGTTAGGGTGCTGAGAACGTAGCGAAAGCCACTCCATCGCTCGAGTGGTGGTCGGTAACCTCGTAAAAAACGCTTCCATCCCAGTGCCATTTAGCCCGATCCCCGTCAATCCTGCCCCCCTGCCGACCTCCCTTGCGGTTTTCCGCCTTTCCTTTCGCCCTCCACGGTTGCGCTGCTCGCAGGACCTTTTGAAATGAAAGAACTAATGGGAGCTTTGTGACGGGGGAGTGGCTTTGATGGCCATCTGCTTCTGGGCCTCGCCGGTCACACAGGATTTGATCTGTCTTACGAGTTGGCGGAATGAAGATCAGTGTCTTCCAAGCGAGTGTTCCCAAACTCTCACGGTCCAACCCGTTCCACCTGCGTGACCTCGGAAAGGACTGGCCAACAATTGGATCGTCTCGCGGAAGATCGAAACGGTTGTTCGCACTGCGTCAAACAATGATCCTGTACTCCGGAGTCTATGAGGGACCAATCCGGTGAACTCTGTTGGGGACAAAGAATCCCGGTGTAGCGACGAAATATCATCTCACAGCCCATTAACCAGAAGCTCCGCGCGGAAACGAGAACACACGCGTTTCGTCGGAAAGTTACAAAACCATCAGAGCCAGGTACGGGGAACGAACGAATTCAACGTTCCGCTCCGGGCCATCGTTTTTCCTCCCATCTTTCCCCCGCTCGCCCAGCGGCTTCAGCCTTTTCCTGGCTCGCATGGCCACGGTCTGTAAACGTGCATTTTCATCGTCGCAAAATTAGTTCTCTTCCGATGAAAAAGCTTGCTTCTATCAGCGAACGCGCGTGCACCCCCGGCTTTCCCCTCCCACTGTGTATATTGCTTCAAAGCAAATAGTGGCCGGGCGGGCCGTGCGGTCGGCGAGGAAATTACGCGAACCGGCGGTAGGTCTAACAAATTTTCCATTGTAACGCGAAGCAACCGGACCAGCCAAGCCCGGTTTCGTCTTGATTTTTCGAGGAAACGCAGGGATCCTTCCACGCAACGGACGCCGGGGCTGATATCGATTGTTCCGGTGGATGTTTGGCCTCTCTGGCTCGGGTGGACCACCATCTTTGGGGAGGGTGAGCCGGGCGTTGTTGGGTACATCGGGTGAAAATTACCCTGGGCACAAAGGGCTAATGAACGGTGACGCGAAGATGCCACTCTAAATGTAAAATATGGCGCATTTACATTTTCGCGGAGGAGACAAGACACCGGTCTATCGCAAATGGCCATGGTCCTCGAGATCCTTGGCTTTGGTCTCCTCGCAACGTCAGCGTTGCCACCTCTATTTTCCATCACTCGCGACGATTAATCGCAACGAAATCCGGCGAAAAAGGCTGCGCCCGTTGCGTCGTGCGAACGATATCAGACGCAAGCAGGCGAAAGCAGATTGGGGAATTCCCCAATTATCTCGCAGCCAATCGACGGCGGATCCCTCAAAGCAGAGATCGAATTATTTGTCGGCGTCTCGCAAAGCTGGCCAGGCGTAGAGGGGGGGAGGAAAAGGTCAACAGTTAGCTGCAGAAGGATCGTATAACGCAACCACGTCGCTGACAACGGTCTTTGCGTCATTGTCCCAGGGGAATCCATGCCATTAACGAGTTTCGAGCTTCTTACTTTCCATCCGCTGTAGCCGCCCGGCTCTCTGAAGTGTCGCCGCGCCTCGGCCCACTTCAATCGACAAAGACGGCTCTTGCGAGGCCCGAAGCTGCCAATTAAGGTAGTTATCAAATTCAACGGCTCAAAGGGAATCGCTGATACCGGAACTGAATGCCGGGGACATCGAGCTGGTAACATTTTTACGCCCGATCCTTCCCGTCTTCGTGGGGATCGATGTAAGACACTCTGAGCTCCTTGGATAGCGCCTGATGGCAGGCAATCGTTTCTACCTTCGATCGTTGAACTCGTCCTGTCTCGCGTCCAGAGTTTTTCCCCCCAAACGAATTCCTGGCCGTTCGGACGTTTTCCTGTATCGAGGCTTCTTTGAAATTAGGCCAATACTGGGGAGCAAATCTGCGAAACGTTTGAGGCTGAGAAACGGACGAAGATGAGGCACGTGATAGGACAAAAATTGAGGTTGGATTAAAAAATACCTGGCCATTCGTGGTGTAATATCTGGACGGAGTTCCCAATGGGAGTAGCGAGGATAATAGCCGGTGCTCCGAGAAACGGTTCTTAGTTAATGATTTACTTTTTAGCGTCCCAGGACTTTTGAGTTAATTGGCGACTTTCAGAGCCGCTAGTCGTTTCCGATTGAAGCGCCATCGCTTTGCAAACTCGCGGACGTCGACTAAGAAACTACGAACTTGTTAATGGCCGCCGGAGAACAATGACTTGTTGGCTCTGCTCGAAGCCCATTGTCGCAGCCACTTCGAACCTCCTGCGTACTTTCAACGCTTCGATGACAATTGTGTCACCTGTGGAATTCGTGACGAATCGTATGGTCGACAAGGGTCACGTGAATAGTCGATACCGATAGAGGGGAGTCTGGTCGTCAACGGTTCGCTGGTCGGTATTAAAAAAAATCCCCACGGGGCACGGGAGGACTGTACGGACTATTTCAAAGATAGCGCCAGCAACGAAAACCCAACCCAACTAAATAACGCAGCGAATTGCATTATTACGCGTCAAATTGATTCTGGAGGCGATCGATTGTTTCGCGAGGACCGTTAACTAGTTTCCAGCTTCTTCCAGTTTCAGGACTTCGATAGACGCAGACGCCTGGCGACGTTAGTCCCGAAGCCGCCAATTAAATCAAAAGGGGAAAGTCCCGTTAAGTTCCCCGATGCGGTTCCTTTGCCCGACCTTTCTGGCCAGACCGCACCGTGGCGCTGCACAACGTCCGCGTGTCTGTGACGCGAAGATTTGACTGGACTGCACGTCAAACGAGTCGCATACCGTTGAACTAGTGACGAATTCGGTACTGAGGTTAGGAAACACGGTCCGGAATTCGTGCCAACCGATTAACCGACCGCACAATTATCTACGACAATGCTACTTCGGGCACTGCGACACCCTAGATGTGTCTCGTCGAGTTGCCTACGCGTCATCAATCTGCGAAAGCCTGTATCAATATTGACTTTGGACAATTGATATGAGAACTAGGAAGAATAGTCTCGCCCCTTCGTAAGTGGACTGAGGATAAGTGTCCGGCGAACCAGCGTTGCCAGAAACCTCGCCGAATGACGCACTTTTAACGACCATAATGTACCCCGAGGAATCTTCTACGAGCCGGAGCAGGAGATGCAGCATATTCCTAATGGTACATAACGCTTCGGCACGAGATCGTTATCGGGACGAAGATCACCAGCCCGAAGCATTCGGAACAATTTCGTCCAGTACACGATCACGATGCCTCGAGCTGTTTATTACCGAGGTTACTAGCGGCTGGGAAATATTTACGCCCCCCTTTCGCTCTATCGGCGCGGTTCTTTTACGGTCTGTTCGCGTGCGAATTGGACAAGCAACGGCGGGACACTACGTAGTCGCGGGAATCGTACGTTTCTCCGCCGTGGAACTTACATATGTCTGTCAAAGGGTAATTCAAAGGGTAATTCAAAGGGTTACCGAGTTATGATTAATCGAGCCAGAAACAGGAACGATAAGGGCACCGCACTCGAACGACTCTGTCCGCTTCTGGAACGAAAGGGCAATTTATTTCACGCGCGTGTAGCTCTTGCTTGAGAACAAGACCGGTGCATTAGGCTCAGGAGTCATCAGAATCGTGAACCGCCCTGTCCGGAATTGCTCTCGCTTCGCCCCAGACCCCTGAGCAGCGAAGGGCGGACCAAGACCTTTTGCACCCTGCTCATAGACGGACCGGTCTAACAGAAAGCGCAGAGTGGATCCGTTCCGACTGTTTTTCTAACCTCGGATGCTCGTTTTCACGGTTCGTCGCGCGTGCCCGAGGGCGGCGAACTATTTTCATCCCTGCGCGCACACACACACCCCTCTGTCAATCGAAGGGATGATTTATGGCGCGCTAATAGCGGCGAATCGCGGCTCAATCCTTTGAGGGTCGCTGTTGCGCCGGGGAACATTTATTAACGAGTGGTTCTCGGCTCGTGAATGTCTCGGTCGAGTTTTTCTGCGAGGCTAACGGGCGCGGAATGATTTATGATTCGGCCAGAGCGAGTTACGAAACGATGAAAGAGACTGTTTACTTTTCTTTTTTTTTTCACTGCAACTATCGGACGTTAGGACGATCCTATTTTTTTCTTTTTTTTTTAAAGCTCATAAATTCTGCGAGGTGAACGTTCGTCAAATTAATTTATCGCGTATTTCGTTCGCGTTGAGCTGCTCGTTTTGTAAGAGTTCGAAGTTGGGTTCGGGGGTTCTGGCTGGGTTTATTTTGGGAATGATCGAGCCGCGCTTGAGGAGAGGCAGGCTAATTTATGCCGCGCGGTAGGAAGAAAGGTATTCGTCGACCTGTCACACGGTCGATACACGGAATAACGAAAGGATCGCGGACGATATAATTTATTCGCCGATTACGGGATAAGAAAACTGCAAGAATAACCACTTACCGGCATGCGATGCACCGAGGATGCACGAATGCGGCAGCAGAAAGCAAGCCAGCACTAATGGCCACTTCATCTTCGAATCTGCAACAATAAAAATGGAACAAACCGGGTCAGTGATCGTGTTAATGAAACTTGCATCATTGGATTGGATTCACCGTTTCCAGAAATATTTAATTGGCCAAGCAGGGGTGAATTCGAAAGATCTTTCGCTCGTCTACAGAATTAAGCTCCTGGAGATTTTCATAAATACGTAAAACAAAATCTCTTCCTTGAATTTTCCTCCCTCATTAAACGCTACTCTGAATCGATTCAGGGGCCGCTGACAAATGGTGTGGCGACTCAGCAAACGTCTGGCTAATGTCAACTGCAACCCCTATACTTATCCAGCTTGTACGATTTACCCTGTACGCCGAACAACAGAGGAACAACGCGTTCCTGACGAATTGATGCGTCTGGTATTGCAATTAGGGACCGCCCCAATCTAGATAAAAGAAAAATTCTCCAAGGTATATTTAACAATTAGAAAAGCAATGACCCATAGGAATTTTAGAAACGGAGGACGGCGGTAAACAATTCACGACGACGGACGGTGTGATCAATGTTTCAAGGGAAATCGAACCGAGGGGTGGCCATAAATCCGCCATCACCTCAGGATCCTTGGAAACCGCGTCACGAACGAACACTTTCGTCGCGTCGTGCCGACCGATCATCCCCCGCCGCAAAAAGAAACGAAGCGAAATACAAAGAGGATAGACAGAACGCGAGGCTAATATCCACGAGCGAACTTCTACCCTCCGTTTCCCAACCAAATGCCCGTCTTGCGCTAAACGTTATCCAAGCCCCGCGGTTCTTTCGAGGAAACAATTAAACACCCCAACAGCGCGCAAGTTTAAATACGCGCAAGGACATCGGAAGACAATGTCATAGACATTACCCAAGGGATTAGGTCTACACCATAAAGGATCAACCTGGTCCAGATCTCTCCCTCTCTTCAATAGTCCCGCGAGGCTCCTTCACTTGTCCGTATCCTAAAATCCCTCATTAACAAAGAAAGAATTCTACAAACCTATCAAGAATCACTCAAGACAGACGATCATTTTCAGAGAATAATCCCGGGACAATAGACCTCAGCGAAAGAGGAACAGGGAAGGCATCGACGAGGAGGAAGCAAAAAGACGCGGCTGGGTGGAGGAAGGCCGGGTAATAATTTGCTCTCACTGGCTAGGGTTTGGGGGGGGGGGGGAGGTTTGGCGAATAGAAAGGGGTTGGTCGATCGGTGGTCGGATTTAAACAACGCGAATTTTCGAAGAAGCGAAGCAGCAACGCGGAAACAGCAGGTCGATTGGGTCTCCTTGGTTAAAGGGGGGGGGGGGGGGGGGGGGCTGGGAAAAGGCTAATATCCAGCAGGAAGAAGGACCTTTATTTTTCTCTATTAGCCCGGCAACAATGGCGAAGCAGTGTCAATGGTCTGGCTTTTCGCAAGCCTCTGGCCCCGCGAGCCCAGCCGAGCGGACACGACAGGCCGCGTCTGGGGATTCCCCCTGCTGCTCTCCTGTTGTCTGGTGAGACAGGGAACAAACACGTGCGTGGCTGCACGCTCGAAAGAGTTGCGGCAGGCGGGGCAACAGAGCGAAATGATATTCGAAAAAGTGAGCAAGAAATTGTTTCCTATTGCCAGGCCTTTGGCTTCGCGATGATGTCCCATGGTCCGGGCAAGAATTGAATTTTTCCGAGGTATTCCAAGGACCCTGACTGTGGAGACACACACCGTGGCACATGGACGATCCGAGGGAATCAACGATTAATAAGCAATCCAAGAATCCCTGCCGATTGGCGAGACGGCAGTCTGGCCAATCGGTCCAGAGTGCTATCCAATATTAGCCGTATTCCTTGCCAGTGTTATCTGTAACCGATGCGACCAAGAGTGGCCACCGTGACCCCCCGGGGCACCATAAAATTAAGAACTCGAGCGTGTACGTAAGAACACTGGGGCGTGAGCGCAACCGGCGTAGCAAAAGAGTGAGGACAAGAGGAGGAGCTGAGGGCGAAACGAGGAAAACGCGATGCTGAATGTACGTGCAATAAGAAAAAGGAAGCAGGAAAAGGGAGGCAGACGGCGGGGACAAGAAGAAAAAGAAGTCGGACGACGACGGTCGGAACAGAAACAGACCAAGGAAAGGAAAGAACATTGCCTTGAGGGTCTCCTACTGCTCCAGCCGCGGTGTGCCTCTGTTGGGAGGCAACCAGCCACCGTATTACATTCCGCGCGAGGTCTCACGGTGTTCGTTACACAGCAATACGCGTAGCTGGTTTCGATGCTGATGGATATTGAGGGGGCCAGGTGATCGGTTATAATTATTAATAATATACGATAAACGAAGCAACAAATTCCTACTGTCCTACAGACCGCAAACTACTATGAACGCGTCTAAAAGTAAGCGCACCGGAACACGAATCCATCTCACTAAGGCACCCTGAGAGGCGTGACATATAGCGTAAGGGGGGGTCCCCCGTGACGCCGACACCATAATCTGACGATACACGACGCGTGCCACTCCTAGTCCACGATATGACACGCGTCAGATTATGTAAGCTGCTCGATACACCGGTCGACACGGCGGATCATTGTAACGATATTCATTTGCACGACACTTACAATTGTACGAATTGAAAATGATTCGTCCCCGGACAGTCGCACGTGCCTTCGTGTAACAGTCTTTTCCCTGCTGCACGTTGGCGGCGGAGCCGTCCAATTTAACGCGTGGGAGTTGTTGGGAACGCGAAGCTCAGCGATCTGATAATTTTTTAATTATTATTTTTCATCTCAAAAACTGACCGCAACCGGCCGGAAAATAACCAACAACTGCACACGTAATTTTTAGTTTCGCATGCCCGTCTTATTTTCCGCCTCGCCCTTAAAATTCTCTCCTTTAATCATTTCACCCGAACAAAATGCATAACGATCTCGCGTTGCAGCTGGAGTTTTATATTTGCAACAAGAACTTCTCACGTTTCGGATTTAATATAACTCCCATCGCATTGTTGAACTTCACCGCCCCCCCTCGCCCCCAACACGCCCCCCCGAGAAGCAGAATTTAGCCTCGCAAACCTGCACATTTAAAATTTATTACACGGGTCCAGAATGTCTGAAGCAGAAGGCGGATAGTGGGGGGTGGATGCGTGGAGAGTCCCGAGGAATTCGTAATTTAAAGCAAAGTAGATTCCAAGCGAACGCCATTTCATAATTCTAAACAACACTCTGCCCGCGCTATCGATGTTAATTAATAAATAAAGTACGCTCTTTATTAAGAGCAGCTCTCACCACTGCCAAACGGCGATAGTAAAAACTACTCGCAGAGTTGGATAACCTAAATTATCGTACGACCATGCGTAACTTCAAACTCGCCGGTGGTTCGTGGTGACCTTCCTGTCGAACACAATAGATCCACCTGCCAATATAACCGGGCGCATTACCCTAGAGCCGCGGAACTAGCCGGCAGTTCTACCAGGGAACTGCAAACTTTCCACGCGGATCTACCGGGCCAACAAAATCCTCGTTATCGGTACTTATCGGTATCGTGGCCGACCGGGCAAGTACCAATACGGACAAACTGTTAATCCCCGGAATAGCTAAGAAATCTCGCCCACATAATAAATCCACTTAAGTGGCGGCTCGATCCTCGGCGAACCCCCCCCCTTCTGGCGGTTCATAAATTCGCCCATAGCCGGGGCCGTTGCATCGTTAGGGGAATTCCGCGATCGCCGACCATCAGAACGATATCGAGCGGTCGATTGCACTCGTTCCACGCTCTACAAACGACTAATTCGATCACGTCTAATACGTGATCGCTGCAAACTTGTACAGCCGGCCCCCGTCCCGTGACTCGTAATCGAATAAAGTCCACTGTTTACACGCAATTTTCGTGCTACGCTTAATCGACAGTTCGGGCTGATGCTACTCTAACAAATAAATACGAGCCACGTGGGGGATGCACTGCGAAGGGACCCGGGGCTTGGCTCGATTCCTCACTAATTACGGGGCGAACGTAAAACGAAATATCACTAGGAGAGGTCCCCAGATCGACGTGACGAAGCCTGGACAACGTCCGAGGCAATGTAACCATGCGAATTTTGTAAATCGAAACGAAATAAACGTTGCGAAACTGCAATACAACATTGCTGCGTTTAATTATTCCTGTAAAATACTGCCGGAATCTTTCCGACCTACGTCGAACGACGGGCAGTAACGGACCCGTGATTAATCACGTTTCGCAGCAAGAACCGAACCGAAATTAATAACATTTCGAACGGCCTGTGTGTTCGATCATCTATTTGCCGTCACAGCTACGTCTCATTAACGATCGAAATACACCGTTCATGTGACAGAGGCGTCCATTAATTTTAACGATCACCGTTTGTAATGGCCCCGCGGTGACGTCATCATTAGAGTCCGGCGTTGATGCCAAAATGCTCGTTCGAGCAAAAAAAAAAGGTCTCGCGAAAAAAATCAAAACATCTCTGCGATACCCTCCGAAGAGACACTTCGGACTGCGTCCTAACCTAAGAATCGCGTCGACAACACTTGCGAAAAGGGGCCGGAAATGTGGGTCGAAACTCCCTAGCCGCGCCCGTGGAACAACACGGCTTATTTTCCTCGTGCCCACGTACGCAGTACAGGCCTTCCGCGGAAGATTGAAATCCGACAAGCATCGATCGAGTACGCGACGAAACTCTACGACACGGGGCCGACGACGGCACGCGCGAGAACGCCCGGCGCAGCTTCCGCCAGCCGAAATACCACGGCAGAGCGCCGCATTCTTTGTTCTCGTCGCGGGATATTCAATTAATCTTCGCGTCCGGAAATCAATATCGCTCGTGTTCCTTCCGACGGAGATATCTTTCTCGCGCGCGACGATCGGTGCTTTCGTGGTTCGTGGAACGAACTGTCCGTATCTTCGGCCGAGTCAATGCTCCAATTTTGTACGATGATTGTCGCCCGGGTTTAAATCCGACGCGAGGTTCTCGAGATATCTGTGTCGAGGAAAAAATGAGACGTTTCGGTGGCAGGGGGAACGATAACGATCCTTTGAAAACGCGGCTCTTCCGTGACAGTCGCAACGGTACGTAACTGGAAATTAAAAGCGAACGAACGCTCGCTCGCCCCGTTCTCTCTTGCCCACTTACGAGCTACGCGTTCCGTCACGTTTACCCGGGTGTGCATTCGCCTCGCTGTTTTACAATCGACCCGAAGAAACCTGTAAATACGAAGACCAGCCGAGTGTAATTGCGCGAGTTACCCGTTACACGGGGCACAAAGAAGCGAACGGGCCTGGTTGAACGGGAAGTCGAACGACGTCGACCATTGGCAGGCATGGAATCGTAACTTTTTAACGTTGCCACGCACTTCACTGGCGGCGGCCGGTCACGTGTGAACGATTCCCTCTCGCGACCGTACACTCCGTGCCGGCGCTTTGTCGCCTGTGCAACAAAACTTCGCTTGTACACGTTTTGCAACCGCGACGTTGCCGCAAATTGAGCGGACAAAAATACATGCTCGATCCTCGAGTTTCCGTTAATCAAAGTTTCAACGCGAATGTGACCGGTCGTAGGCGTCGTCACGCGCGAAGTTCGATTCACTTTGCTGCCTCAGGGGCGGCGCTATAAATTAATGCGCGTGGTGGGCGTGGGGAGAGACTTGGCAAAAGAGAAAAAAAAACAGAAGCAAAAAAAAAAACCCCCCTCCAGCGAAAGGAGACGAAATGAGAGCCGGGGCCGGAATTCTCCGGAAACGCGAGCTTTCATTGTGCCCGGAGCGGCGGTATCCGGAAACGATAACAACGAGCCGCATAAACGCGCGGATAAACAATAGTCGACAAACAACGGGCGAGAGTTCTGCGTTTCACGGGCTCATCGTGGCCCGCCAATAATTCCACCTCGAAACTGAAGAGAAACCCTGGAATCTGGGGGAGGGAGCGTGTGGCAGTATCACCCGAAGATAATACCACATATGCAGGTAGAAATATTTTCACCGCGAGACGGGACTAAAATGGCTGCACTGAGATCCCGAGGTTTTTTTGTTTTAATAAAGGGAGGATGGGTCATTATCGTCCTAAATATTGCTGACGGTGTGTACGACAATTTCGACGTTTTCGACGTCTCTGGTGTCTGAATCTCTGGGGATACGGTAACTAAATTTTAGAACCCAGCGGTGCAAGCACTTGATACGTCCGTTCGGGTCCTCGGCGAGGGTAACCTTGCAATCTCTAGGAGGCCAGAAGTCCACCTATCAGCCGTCAAAGTGCCCATCACTTGGATGGCCGATCTATAAAAGTCTAGTGCCCGGTGCTTCGGCGCCCAAATATCTAGTAATAATTGTAAGGACCCGGCATCTAACGATTTCCAGTCCGGGAGCATAAAACCTCTGTCGCTGTCCAGAGCCCACGGTCCAACCTTCGTAAATATACCGATCCACCGCGTCCGAGCGCACCTTTATTCACCCCCTGAAAGCACGAATAACTATAACCCAAATAATTCACGGTAATCCGGTGGGGGGAAGCTTTAAAGAGATTGCCCGCATAGTCATAGTCTCTCCTGGCGGTAACGGCCGGAATTTATTACGGCCAAGTGGGCCGGTCCTGATTAAACCGAATGCCCGTAATGGAGTATACAAGTGTAATCCAAGGCCGAGTGTACGGAGAGAAAAAGCGAGCCCAGGTGCACGATCGTGGGAAACGAGAAGAAGCGTGGAACGACTCGTTAACTGACCAATCGATAGTGCTGGCCAGCCTGTTCGGACGCCTTGCACGGCCACCAACGGCGGACAGAGAACATCGACGCGATTCATGGGGCACCGTGTCAGCGATATTAGAGCTTTCCAGGTGAACTTTTCCGCGACGAGCGGACTGTTGCAAATCACAAAGTGTCCGACCTGTCTCGCACGTCGGACCGTAGGAATCATTCGATTGCCTGATCACCGGTGAATGACCCCACTTTCGAATAAACTTTGCCAGAACGTTCGATTAGCCTGGGACTAAATTACGTTTGGAACGAATTGCAAATAACACATTGCGAAGGAACAGAGGGGGAAACGAATGAAACAGGCGAGGGGTGGGTGTGGGGGGGTTGAAAAAAACACGAACGCAAAAGCTTGTTGGTATTCCTGACGGAGATGTTTTCGTTAAGTTCCACCTTCATTTCTGTAAAACGTTTGCAGCACGTGAATACTTGCTTTCAAGGGTATTGTACGACTCTTAACCGCAACTAGGTCAGCCGGAACTAGGTATATGCCGGATACTTTAATCTTTTATGTGATTGTTACGGGAATACTTGTGCTTCCCCGTGCAGTTACTCTGTGCATAGTTCAACGACGTTTGCCTGTAGACACACTTGTGTGCGCGGAATAGTTTTTTCATCCCACGCGGAAAAGTGAACATAATCCCGTGTTGCGATTAAAGGCGGTGTTCATTAATCGAACGATATCGAATGAAGGAAAGCGTGAATCGTGCTAAACGATCGACGTATGTGTAGGTATCGAATAAAAAGGAAGGGCAGGCATCGGGAATCGAACCCGAGATCTTCGTATTTCTAGGCACTACTGATCAGTCCATTTACGCCACGGCCCCCTTCCCGATATTCGCTGTTCGTTTGTTCCTCTTAACTTCGTTCTTTGATGGAGGGCCCGATCCCACATATGCAATGCTCGTTCGTTTTTAATTCGATTGAACGAAACACCTTGTCGCAATTCGTATTCGTGCCTTCGAGAGTCGCAAGGTTCTGTGTCGCATTAAATTTGCAATGAATGTTATTTCCCCGGCTGTGTCTGGGATGTTAACGAACGACGCGAAGTAATGTTAATTTGCCGCGCCGGAGGGTACGATACACCGCGGAACGTTAACAGGAGAAGAAAATACAATTTCCCCTTTGGAAAAACTCGATTTCCTCGTCCGCGGCGTTATCGATCGCGATCCGACAATGATAACCGGCGCTCGACTGCGATCCGCGCGGGCGCAATTATCGAGCGTTCATCGATTAACGTTCGTCGTTCGTTTATCAGTCTCGAACATTTCTGCAAATACATTGTTGCCGATCCCAGCGTCAACGATCGGCCCTTATCGTCCGCCACTTAATAATCCCGTGATGAGCTTAACAATAATTCGATCTCCATTATTTCCAATTCTATACCTACCCCCGCCCCTCCCAACCCACGTGGACCGGCGTTTTCCACCATGCCGCGGTTCCCCATACCCCCCCCCCCTTCCCCATTACAGCTAACATATTGACGATTTCACCGACCATTGTGGCAGGGGGAAATTATTGCACATCATTGTTACTCTGATTCCCCGGCAACACCGGTGCAAAATAAACCAGGCAGGTACTTTCGCGAAACTTCACGTCTCAACCCAACCCTTCATCCCTCAACCCCTGTCATGTCATTGATACATCGTCACGCGAATCTTGCAACCTGTGCGCGGCAGAAGTTCGTCGCGACGATAGCTGCGACGTGACGTGCATCGCGGCTGTAATTACGCACCGGGGGGTGGGGTGGTGGTGGGGGGGGGGGTCCCCCCGTTGGCAAGCCCGGGGCAGGAAAGAAAAAAGGAAAGGGCCCACGGGTCCGAGAGGAGTCTCGTTCATTCGACGCAAGAAACCACGGTGTAATCGTTGCCTCGAATTTCGCGCCCCGTGTTACGGATTCGTTCGCGAGCACGCAACATTGGAACGATAATTGTGCCGGCGGACATTTGGGGGTGGGGGACCCCAGGGGGTGGGGGTGTTATACGAAAACCGGTCAGCCGGTTGATACCGAGACCTTGGATTCCTTGACGCCGGTAGAACACGTTCGGAACATTCCTCATTAGCGCGAAGTTCTAATTCAGACATTGCTCTATAGGGGACTGAGAAACTGGACCCAAAGTTTCCAGGCTGGTATAATTGGACTGCGGCGTTGCGCTGAATCACTTTTGCCCGCTCAAGTGATCGCGGGGCGACGATACGATGAGACGAGTGCCCGTGCCGCCGCGGAATTATTGATCCAAGACGGAAATCGTTTTGGCGGGGGCCAATGATCGAGTGTTCGTTCGATTGAAACAAGCGGGGAAAACACTCGGAAGCGTTTCGCTGTATTCTTCAGTTTTAGAAATAGTCCGACAAGGATGGTTAAGCAACCCGAGGATTCAGAAATGTATGAAACTTTGCGTGCAAGTAGAATATGTCACTCGTAATACAACCCCGTTTCCTAGGGCTGATTTCACCCCTTGAAACCGAATTACGCCACGAACGGAAAACAGGGTTGTATTACGGACGACGTACTGTCTTTGTACGCAAAGTTTCATACGTTTCCGAATCTTCGGGTTTGCACGACCTTCCTTGTCAGTGGGCGACAGTCTTTTTTTCCGTTTTTCCCTTTTTTTTTTTCTTAACGAAACAGGCCAACAAATGCACGGCGCGCAACAAGGCGGAAGGTAAACGTGACCCGTGGAATTCATTATTGCGGCGGGCACAATTTTCTTCCAAACGTGACTTACTTAAGCCACTTTAAAGACAATTGCCGCAACCGAGCGCGAAAGATACGCGGCTCTAACCCTCTCGTGCTCAATTGCACCGGCACGAAATTAAAACCCTCCACCAGCCCTCTCCGGGGCCGCGCGCGCTCCCCCCGCGGAAACGGTTCGCGCCGCCACTATTCCCCGCGTAACGTTTCCCTATTTTTATCCATTACAACGGTGTTCGAGGCAACGGGAGAGAGCTCGGCGTTATAAAGCTCCTGCCGAAAGCGTTCCTTCCGTCGTACACACGGCTCGATTAATTAACTGAAATTAATTAAAACGCGCACGATAATGCTCAGCCCCGGTCCAATCCTCCCGGCGCGTCTGTTAAAACTGAAACACCCGCCTCTCTGGTTCCTCCTTTTCGACATTCGCGTATAACGCACAGCTACGATAGAAACGTGTTGCAACTTCTTCCCGTTCCGTTGGCTCAATTGTGTTCGGGCGGTACAGGGGAAATAGAATTGCAAAACTATGCTACGCAGCCGCCCCTACGTCACAAAGGACTAAACGGGGATAACGTGTACAGGCCTGGCAACGAGAGGGACAAGGTAGACTTCTTCCTTTTGTGTACCCTCAAAGAAAAGTTAATCCCAGCAAGATGGCTCGCCAGTCATCACTATGCGCTGTTGGTTGACGCGAGGCTGATCGATATTCACGGGCAATTCTCGAAAACTGCTTGGGCTTAATCTCCATTGAAACGCTAGGGGTAACTGCCCCCTCGACGTCCGCGTCACAGTGGCTCCGATATTCAAGCGGAACCAGGAGGATTCTTCGAGCGGGGATCAAGATCAATTAAACAAATTAATCGAGCACGTCTCGAGCTGATAAGTGTCGTTCGCGATACGTCTTCATTGCCGTCGGTAGGGCGCGTCTGATCGATGCGAACCAATTTGTCGTTCCCTCTATCCAGCTCCGCCCGTTCTCTCCTCTTCCGTCCGCTTTCCCGCGGCCCTTTCCCGACGTGACATATCCGAGAGTCTGGCTCCATTCCGTCTTGGAGTAATGCCGGGATTAAGGATAAGTAACTTCGGGCTGAAGTGCAGTGGAAACTTTGCGGGCAACCCTGCGCTCACCAGCAGCCTAGCTGTAGTCCTGATTCACCGGGGGATATAGCGTTGTTGGGATTCGATACCTTGGCGCCGTTCACCCGTGGCAGCGTGTTGTATTGTGTTTTTAAACGTGCATAGTCGGTGCCTGTTACTCCCGCTAACCTGACCCAAAAGTAACCCAAACCCGACCCAAAAGTAACCCAAACCTGACCCAAAAGTAACCCAAACCTGACCCAAAAGTAACCCAAACCTGACCCAAAAGTAACCCAAACCTGACCCAAAAGTAACCCAAACCTGACCCAAAAGTAACCCAAACCTGACCCAAAAGTAACCCAAACGTAACCCAAACCTGACCCAAACGTAATCCAAACCTGACCCCCTTTTGCTCACAGAGAACAGCATTCCTCCAGTCCCGATCGGACCAACCCTTCGACAGTATTGTACGCGTCAACCCCAACCGTGCAACTTACAAGACCCGCCTCTCGGAATAAAAGTGCACCCAGTGATACATCATCGCGGCGCGTCTCGGATGAAACAAACAGCTGGCCACGGCTGGCTGCCACGCGAGTATAATTGATCGAGGTATTTATTGCCGCTGGGATGAGACGCGTCGGGTAATTCGAGTGCCACCATCGACTGGGGGATCCTATTCACGCGGCCACCCACGCGCGACACTCGAGTGGCTGCCACGCCAAACGAGGGGTGGTGAAATAGACAGGGAGGGGTAGAAAGTGGAGTGCGTCACGTCGCTCGAGAGTGTTCGCACGCGATTCCACGCGTGGATCCGCGCCGATACGCGTCCGTCAAGCGGAGGAATCCGGCCGGCGACGTACAGACCAGGGGGTGGAATGAAAATGGCCAGGGGGGAGGATGGGACTCGTGTTCGTAACGCGACCCCGTGTCGCTTCAGCCACTGTCGATCACGTGGTGCGCGTCAACCGTCCTGGCCGACCTAACGCTGTGCCCTGATAAAAGATGACGGATAGATCGGGTCTGATCCTGTAGTCCTGATTGGGCGTTCTCCACCTTCTGACTATTCCTTTCCCACCCTCCGGACATTCACGGAACGTGATCGTGTCTTGGATGCTTGTCAGCGTCCGTACGGCCCCGGCGTTTAAAATATTAATTAAGTCCCCCGAGCCTGAATAAGAGACGGCCAGACTGTCCGTAAGTTGTTGGTAAAACTTCCCCTCGTAAACGGGTCTTCCTTTTCCACTAATGAACTCAAATCGTCCGGCGAACAAAGTCGAGACAAATCGATGACAGCGACGACTCCGGTTCGCCTACCGGCGTGGATGAAGATCGATGAAGGGGGCTGTGCCAGAAAAATTGGGATTACATCGAAGGTCAGGCAGCGAGTATCCTTCACACGGGATCATCCTCCAGGAGAGGGATGGCACGAGGGCAACGGATACACCGGGACTGGGCAAGTGTTGTCTGGTCGATCGCTTCCGTCCTTTCGACGTGGCACGACCAGTTGCTTGGCAACCAGCGCTATCCTAAACGTTACTTTCACGCGGCCCGCTTGGAAGGTAGCTTAACGGTTACATATTGATAACATTCGTGAAACCCTCCCGTAAGCTTTTATACGACTCTATTGATCCACTTCCGAGGACGGACGCGATTGTTTCGCGCCCGAACGTTCCGATCCTCTCCACCAAGACCCCCGGTGCATCAGTTCGGATCAGGAGATGGTCCAGGTTCGAGTGCGTTACAAGAGACGCGTCCGGTAGTCTTCGAATCGATCCGCTGCGGTTGACGAAAAATGGTCGGAAGTTTTACGACAGGGCTCGGGTGAAGTGGACCTGGCCCGGTCGAAGGTCTGACGAGGATGGTTCAGTGACGTGTCGCGATACCACAGTTTCGGCGGGCCGGCGCGTAAAAATACCTTTATTGCGTTATGTAATCAGTTGGTAAAAGCAATCCCGCTAAAAGCCCGGGTTCGGTCTCGTAGTGCCGTTGTCTGCTTTTGCATAACCACCGACACAGCTAGACCACCGGCCGGCCCCCCGTCCGTGTCCCTCTCTTCCTTCCCTCTTGGTTTGGCAGCAATTACTGTCTCCCTGTTTTTCGAGGTCTTACGCTCAAGATAATAAGCGTCACGACGATGCCAAAGGAACTTCTTAATCGTGTCGGGACTGGCTGCAGATTTCAAATTGAAAGTTTGCGCGGCCGGCCCGCTTCTTTGCCTCGGTGTACGTTTCGAATTAACTTAATTAACTCCTCGGCGAATCCGAAGAATAGCGGCCCCCCCCCCCCCCGGGTAGGGGGCCGACGGTTTTCTACGGCGAGGTCTGTTGCTAAACATCGGACCTTTCCTCGGATCATGATACTTTGGCGATTGTTCCCATTAAGAGATTAATCGATGGTCGTTTCTCATGGGGTGGGCCACGTCGTTTGTCTGCCTTCGAGCCTTGTCTGTCTGCCTTTGGAACGACGAGGCTGATGGACGCGCAATTTTTTGACGCCTCGAATATAGGTGGCACTCGCTCTCCATGCTGAGACAACCGGTTCGACTTTTTTCTTGTCAACCCCTGGAGGAGCAACCGTTGTCCCATTGTCACCGGGGGGAACTGGCTGGCCAGCGTAAATAAACCTTATCGAATGACAACAGGTTCCGCAGATAACGGCGGCGACAATTGGCGAAATCCACGGGTCCCAGAGTCAACAAGTACGAAAGTCCAACAGAACAATCCAAGGGTCGCCGCCGTACTCCGGTCCAAGTGACTCTAATATCGTGTAAGTTCGAGAAAATGACAGAAGTTGCTGAAGTTCCGGGCGCTCCGTTGCGAAAGCACGGGAAATTTCGAAGCTTTTACCCTCGCCGTGAATTTTCAACAAGCCCCGAGTTCTTCCCTTGCGATAGTTTCTCCCAAGGACTATGCCTGCGAATAGACCTGGAACGCGGTGCCATTTGTCGGCCCCGAACGCCAATAATAATGAGCCGCAGAGCTGATAAAAACATTCCTCCGATTAGATATCCGAACAATGTGTCCTCAAACGTGACGACGTTAGGATCAGCCGGGCGACCAATAGCCGCTACCGACGTCCAAGTTCCGGTCCCCACCTTTTCCAGGAACAAGGCAATCGAGAAGGCGGGACCGCCAGTCAACGGCAAAAGTGCTGCTATTACAGCCGGTAAACACAAATACCATGATTATTAATTCAGTAGCGGGCGAGTAGCGTACGTTGTGCGTCGTTTGCGTGGTCATTAGGCACACAACGAGTGCGGATCGATCGAGCCACTCTCCGTGCACGCTGGCCGCAATTACTAGACCGTTATATTAGCTACACTGTCCTGATAGATTACTCGACAAACCGCGGGCTCGACCCTTTCAAGATTTAATAGTGATTTATGATCCCTCGGCCGTCTTTTCCTCCCTCCCCCTTGGGTCGCTTCTATCCCCTCCCGCCTCTGCAGGCATCGGCTCCGTCCTCCTCTACTTGCCGGCTGTCAGAAGGCGTGAAATTTGTCCGCATCGCCGTCGATGCTTCCCGTTAGCCGTTGAGAGGTCACGGCGAAAGGGTTTGTCGTACCGAGAACTCGAGCCATGAAATTTAATTCGGCCGGGCGGAATGAAATAACCGCGTCAGTGGTATCGGTCCGGCACTGGTCGGACCGTTGATTACTGCGGCTATAATTCGTAGTTTAATCGAGCGTCGCTGTCGCGTCGTCGCGACAACTGGAAAAACAAAAGGGAGGGTTTGTCGGGTGTACAAAAGCGACGCGATAAGTGACAATCCGCGGCGGAAGATAGAGAGGGCGCGAAGGGAGTGTCTGAAATATAATTTGCACGGCAGACGAGCGGAAATCTTAATTTCTGCCCTCCATCTGGCAATTCCGCCGTGAAAAGGCTCCGCCCTCGTCAGACGAAACGCGGCCCGACATTGGTCCCCTCGGGGACGACGAAATTTAAACGCGGCCACGGAAATATCTCCCGAAACATCCATCAAGTGGCGCGGCGAAATTTCAGAGGGCGGCCTTTTCCGACGGCGCCCTCTAGACACAGCCGAGCGACCCTTGGCCGTGCACGGGGTAGGAACGTGCAGCGGAAAATACGGGTTGCAATATTTTGTTATCAAGATTTTTATGCAAACGAGGAATTCCGCGAGATGGGAGACGAGAATGTAATTTCTTCGCGGGTGGAAAATGCTTTTTCCGGATACCGGTTCCCCCGCATTCTTCGCGTTTATGAAAAAAAAAAAAAAAAAAAAAAAAGAGAAAAATCGCCCGGGCACACAGGGTCGGAGAAAGAGAGGAAGGGAGGGGGGAAAAAAGGGGGGGGACACCATCCTTGCCACGAGCGAGGCATTAATCTTTTTGACGTCGCTGATGCAAGTATGAATACCGGGGGGCATCCATTCTTCGTGCGGAGCGAAATGCATTTTTATGGATTAGTCACTTTCCAAAATGAGTTCCCCGAACGCGAAGTGGGGCCACGCGGGAATAAACGAAATTCTTACGACGCTCGGCTTAAGCACTCGTTCGATCTTTCATAAAAACCGAACCGCCACTCGTAAACACCTGACCGGCAGCCATCCTGATGTACACGCGCCGGCCCCGATGGCGAAGGGGGGAATTTTATTTTCATTCGATCGGTTCGACGGTTCGCGGAATTTGTGATCCCGATGTCAGAACAGAATTTATTGGTTCTTATTTAAAGAAAAGGATATACGTATATTCCTACGTGGAGTTTCGTGTAATTCAAATAATAGAATTTTAGACCGACGACCGATTGAACTTGTTTATCCCTGCGAAACGTTAATTCGAACGATTCGAGAGTGAATAATATAAAACTTGTAAGAGAAATCTTAGATCCCGTTCAATTTTGAATATAAATAAGAGCGCGATACATCGGGGATAAGTAGTATGCGTCGATCAATGGTCAGACGAATTTCAGATTGGGACATACGTTCACTCGAATGGCTCTTTCAGTTTTCTATTCCCTCCATTTGTAATTTGTAACAGTCGCAAGAAGAATTGCAATAAGAAATAGCGTTTAAATCCCAACCCATTCCATGACTATTACCGAATAGTTAAATTACCGAATAAATATTTCAATTGGCGTAGAAAAAAAATCCCCGGCGACAAAGAACCAAGGATGTAACCACATCTTACATCAGCATCGTTTATAAACTTGTTCGTAACCTAACCCCCCACCCCCCTCTCTCTCTCTCTCTCTCTTAACCCCAACCAAGGCTGTCTCTAAAAGAACCTGGCAGCTCCTAAATTACTAAACAAATACTACGAGTGACGAGCCTAAAGTCACTCTTGTCCCAAGCAAAATCACTCTTTTCATGCGGCGAAACACGTCGGGGCCGACGTCGCTCCCTTTATTATCATCCTTAAAAAAACCGGTTACGAGAACAGGCACTCGACGTGGGGCGCTCTTTCAGCGTATCGTCGTCCCGGATCTCGTTGGAGCTGCTTGTTTTCCACTGACGGACGCGTTCTCCATCGGGAGGGGGGTCCCCCCCCCCATTGTCCCGAAGTGAATCTAATTTTAGGACGCGTCCGCGTTGCGGCGCCGCGGTCGCCGGCCACGCAAACAAGCCCACGCGAACGACTGACGTGCCCGAACATAGACGTGCTGTTTGTTAGACGATATTCGTTCCGCGACTTTGTTACCGAATAAGGGTTTAAAGTTCGCGGAGGAAGCATGGGCCACACTCGACGAGCCTAAGAACGAGGTAATGCCTAGTTAGGATTGAACTGCAAACCAAATGGGGCTTAAGTGGAATCCGGGTTGAGCCCCCCCCCCCCCGGGAGGGGGGAGGAGATTCGCCGTATTTGAATTTTAACCTGGACCGCGCTCATATAAAACCCGACCGAAAATGAAGTTCGTCTAGGGACTTGGTTAAAACGCAGTCAAAAGCTGGCCAGATTGGTGCTGAATGTAATCTGGAATTTAGCTGGGAGATCTGCTTTGGGGGTGCTTTTGAAAGACGCGGACAGTTTTATATCGAATAAAGCGGCGCAACGTCCGGCAGTGAATGGAGCCCCGTACATTAATTTCGTGATGATATTTCCGTAATTGTCGGGAAAAATGGCAAGGGGGATGGCAAAACGAACTTGCCTCAGAAATCGAACGTCGCAAACGCTGGCGTACATAAATCTCCCATTATTTCCATTGAACCGCGCGGACTATTTCCCTCGGGAAAAAAAGAGAGCCTAGGTACTTGCGCACCTAGGTCTGCCGCTAAACGTGGCGAAGAATAACTTCGAACAAAGCGCGCAATTAAACGCCGTCGCCCTGCTTCCTTATCGAGGCCCGGAATCGTTCTTAATGCCGCCCCGAATTAACCCCGCGAGGTACGCGACACCCCTCCGACGGTGGCAAATACTTCTGACGCATTTGGCAGAACAAGCCAAGAAGAAGGGGCGACGCGTGTTATTTTTTTTTTTTTTACCTCCGCGTCGTAATAACAAGGAGCGCAGACGTTCTCCACTTTAGCGCAGGGGTGACATCGTAACGAGAGTTGTTGCGAAACTGTGGCCGAGATGATTCAGGTGGGGGGAGGGGGGGGGGGGGGATTTTTTTACGAGCGCCCATAGTCGCTGTTGCATCTTCGGTCGTTAGCTCGTTTCCTTTCCGTTTTCTTCCACGTTTATGAATCAGCCCACGCGTCGTTACCATTGTTCGCGACGGGCTGTCAGCAACCTTTAACAGTCCAACCGTTTTTCCCCCCCTCCCCGAAAGGAGCCAGCGTGATAGATGTCCCTAGTTTTAACAGATGTCTCGCTCCGGCCGAGCGAGAAACTGTCCGACTCGAATGGAAACACGGTTACGACCGAGAAGGGAGTCGAGTGATCGATACGGTGAATGTCAAGTCGCAGTAGATTCGGTCCCGATTGGTCAGACGTCCGCGCGCAGACGAGGGACAACTTCTTAGCCGACGATCACCCCGATCCTCGCTTATTCTCGTGCCTTTCGAATGATTTAAAAATGTTTCAGTAATGCCCGGTCGTTCGACGAGAATGGTTCTCATCGCGTCGGTTCCAACGAGCGACAAACTGCTAAATAAAGTTCCGAGGTTGACGATCGAGAGCTTGACGAATATTTGAAGCCGCGCCAGCTGCTGAATATCGCGCTCGCCCCGGCGAAGCGGTTTTATTTCTACCCGACACCTGCTCTCCAACTTACCAGCCATTCAGTTTTTCATCGGGACTCTAACTACGGTCGTTCGAAATCCCGTCGAAAGAAATACTCTCGCCGGTAGTTTAGTCGGCGAACTCCTCTCCCAAGGAATTGAAAATCCTTCGTTTCTGTTTTATTATGATCGAATTTACTCGACCCGGGCCCCCGTGCGCCGTGCACTTTCTAGTTTCTTTTATTTCACATCCACACACGACGGACCGTGTCTTCTTCTTATTCAATTCCCTGGAAACTACTATCACAATTACTAAAATATCCCAAGAACTGCGAACTTCCGAGTACCGAGCTCTCGTATAACAATTTATCTTCGTCCGTTGGCCCAACTCGAAAGGCGCCGTAAGAAAAGAATCCAAATGAATTTGCGGATCTCCCGTATTGTTGTTAAGTTCGATGTTCTGTAGCACACGTCGGCCCGCGCACCTGTTCCGCGCGAGCAATCGTGTCTTGGCCCCTTCTCTTCGGGAGGCCACGATTCCTGACAATTGATAACCAAAACTCGCCCGTCATTATCGCCAGTCGTTGCGCGTAATTGCTTTGACAAAAGAAAAAATAGAAAAATTCCTGGCAGGTGTCAAGGATCTCGGGGACTATTTTTTTTCCAGAAAATTCGCGCGAAGACTAGTCGAGCGAGAAGCACCAGATAACAGGGATATCCAGAATTCCGGAAACGCGGACGGGATAAAACGGAAGGGGAGCTGCTCTCGTCGTCCTTGCCCCTCTTCCTGTAACCGTCGTACTTTGACCCCTCTGTTGCTTTCACAGCGAAATTTCCCACGTGCTTGATCACGTCTCAGATTTCGTTGCGTCGTTATCATTCTCTCGATACTTTTTCCCGCTTTTCTCCTCCTTTTTCGGCGCCGCTGCAGGAAAGAATTCCGAATGTCAGCAACGTTGAACGAAAGTGGACGCCCGTGTGCGTGCGTTATCGGATACTTTCTGTGGCGTACCATTTTTTGCGACAGACTGCAGCGTCGAGGAATAAATTGATCGAAGTTCGCCCGCTCCGCGATCTTCACAATGCGACGAAACTGCGTTTCAATTTTCCTTCGAAGCCCGGTCGGGCTTACCTGAATCCTAACCTGTACAGACAGCGAGCGATAAAGTACAGAGACCCGACGAACCTCGTGCCTCGATCCCAATAAGTGGTCCCAACCGTTCCGAACTTCTTCGATTCAGAAAGTCCGGTGAAGTAAAAAAAAATATATCGCCTTCGTTCGACTTCGCGGCACTCATTCCTCCTGGCCCACATTCCCTAACGAAACTCGCCCTATGCTCAGTCACGTTTCAGGGACGCACCGCCACGATTCCCCTAGGCCCCGGCCCACCCTATTCCCTGTCGCGTACACGAGACCTTCGCTTGCGCAAGGAGAGTCACTCTCATCAACGACGAGCTCTCGAATCGGGCTGCATCCAGCCGGCCACGCGGCCCCGCTACGCCCACCCCAAGCCCCGACCTCCACCGGGTGCATTATGCAATGAGGGTGCTCGTCGAGGCAAGGGTGCTTCCTGGTGAGATGCGTTAGGGTGTCCGTGGTCGTCCTCCGTCGACTCGGAAACGTTTCTTGAGCGTCGTGCCGCGGTCCGTTAAATGTTGGATCAGCCTAAGTAGCCTGGAAGACCCTAATGACTAAATGACAAAGAGATGAACCAACGGCGAGAGAGATAGGGGCGGCACGAGGGTCGCGGACCGGTCTAAGTAGTTCTTTCCTATGATTTGGGTAGCAGCCTCTAAACCAGACGAGGTTTTGTCCGGACCGGTTCCGCGCGATGGGCAAAGTGACGTATCTAGGGTGAAAATTAGGGTCCCTGTTTAGGAGGGGAACCATTGTTAAGGCTGTTTTCATTGCTACCGGCGTTTCTGGATTAATACTGGGGGAAAGAGATCGGGACGCGACGAGGTCAAGGGCTGAATCAGATTCCGGAACGAGCCAGGCTGGCCAGAGGTCCAAGCGGGGCCAGAAGATGATCCTAGCAAGGATTCGCTTTGAAGAATCGAGTGAAATTCGCCTGGCAATTGTACGCACAGACAAGGTTCGAGACATTTACGAAGGACAAAGCATTTCGGGTGGACCACAATTTCTTAATATATCCTGGCATAGTGTTTTCTGTCTTGTCCGGACTTCGCCAATGACCATTAACGTACCGTAGATTGCAAGAAGTCCGACTGCTTGTCGGATAACCTGGAATAAATTTGCATGGTCAAAAGGCGGGCCAGACGGACGGACGCACGGCCACAGGGACAGTACTTGGATGTGTTCGCGTCTGCTTGTGCTATCGGGGCAACGAAGAGAATCAGCCTAAGCCCGGGCTAAACACGGCAGAATGTCTATAACTCTCAGGACTCGTCCGTCTCGAATTAACCTCTCTCAATGAAGACAATGGTCCCCGGTTCTCTGGACATCCTCCTCTCGTCGAAGCGAGAACGGAGCAGCCGAAAGGAAAGATCTCAGGGGTTCTCATGCGAGTGTCCGCAGTCCCTGCTCCCTATTCAATGTACATTTACATGGAAAACTCGAGGACTGGCGGAGACGAGACGTCGAAGTAGCAAAAAGGAAGGGGTGCCGGGGATTGTTAGCTTTCGGTCCGCCCAGGTGGACAGCAATTGGGAAGAGAAACGAGAAAGTTCGCTCCTCCCGGGGTGAAAGAAACGGTGTTACCTTTGCTGGTGAGACCGAGTCCGATTCCGATGTTTACCGGGGATCCGACTCGGTTTCTTTTCTTTCGTTAGGCGTGCATCGTTTCGCGAAGTCCTTTGTTAAAGATTGGCTTCTGTAAGTTATGCGATTAAGATTGATTCGTCCACGTGAGACTACAAATTGATTTTATCAGACGTTTCTGAATCCCCCCTTGCAGCTCAGTCTAATCGACACCGAGGTTAATCTAGCTCTCTCTCTGTGATGTTCCATTCCAGACTACGGTCACTGGGTATCGATCCAGCGGATGGAAGACGCGAAGAGGGCAACACGATGACATAGACCTATACAGGTACTTGGAAAACGCGATACAAGAATGCAAGAGCGTCGTGTAGGCGGGAAAGCCGGAAGGAGGGACGTCGATACGCCTCTCTCTCTCTCTCTCTCTCTTCCCTTTCTGCGATCACTTCGTCTCGAAGGAGCACTCTCGCTTTCAGCCGAGACGATGGGGCTTATCGATTAATCGGCCTGGCTAGACAGAACCGACAGTTCGACTCTGGATTCGATCTAGTCACGTTTATCTTCACGTGCGGCGGATTGTTGGCCGGCGAGTTCGTGGTCGGACGAACCATCCGGCAGGAAATGAATCGTTCCGCGAGGAAACGCGACGAATATTCAAGTGTTGAGGTTAGGTTTCGAGTGGTCCAGAGAATCCACGACTCCCGATTTCTTCATTCGTGCTTTCACGGGTTGCTCGTTGACCTTGTATTGTTTGATTTATCGAACAGCTGGTACATCGATCAGATTAGGATTAGATTATACATCCTGCAACCTGGCCTCAGCGTGCACAAAAAAATCCCATTAAATCCGGTTCTAGTTTGTTCTCGAGTGCTGGCTCGCGAAACAGTAATCCAGTTCAAATAATAACCCGGGCGGAACTTAATTCCCGTAAAGACCAACCGCCTTCTGTCTACCGGCGAAACGATTCTACAGAAAAGCCTCGTGATCATTTCCGGCACCAATTCGCCATTGGGCACGTGCGTATGGGAATCGTGTTTAAAATCCATTTCCCTTTGGCGGCCGTTTAATCAAACCCCGTTCTTTGCCTCCGCGCCCGAATTATATATATTTTTCTCGCCGCTCTGCGCCACGCGAAATGTAGAACGCGCAAGATAGCCAGCGGCCTCAAAGTCAAAGTATGTCTCTGGAGGAAGTAGATAAAGCCGCGACGGAGTCAGACAGAGCTTTCCATTTCACGGGGAATCGAATCTCCGTTTCTAAATCACTTTTGTCTCTAATTTCGACATAATTTCACCCACCAGCAGTTGTCTGAGAGTACGCCAATCAAATCTTGCCCCTGAGCAAACGAGAAAAACGGTAATGTTGCGATTGGTTCGTCTGTGGCTATGGCTATTCGGAATTCTTATTCGTTCCAGCGAATCAATCGAATTGAGAGTAGCAGTGTATATCTAGGGAAATTTCGCTCACCACTTGTAGCACTGCACTCTAATTCTCAGCAATTGTTCTGCCCGCACTAGAATCACCGCATTGTTTAACTCGAATGGCAGACTCTGCAACAGAAAGAAAGTCATTATTGTAATATATGTCCATCTTTGTTTATGCCTCTGGGTTAACATACAATGCTTGGTAACAAATTGCTGCCAACTTAACAATTACTCCCAACTGTACTTTAGACTTAAATGGACACTTAAAATACCTAAATGCATCTCAAGTTAGGTTACACTTAAACTGAGACTATTTTAGCTCAGCTGGTCCAACACTATGAGACCCTGTCCCCTAGAATTCACTTTGCCCCTGAACCAAGAGGACGCCCACTGCGTACACCGCTTCTGGTGGGTACTGTACTATGCGCAACAGTCTGAATTGACCAGATATTGGATGAAACAAATGGAAATCTCGTCACAACTACAGATGCGTACACCATCGTAACAAATCCTAGCTCGAGAACACAATATTCCTGGGGTTGACTGAAAGATCCTTTGAATGCCTGTGCACAAGCACCATGGACGATCCGTTCGCAAGGAACCGTGCATCGAGAAAGAAGCATACATTGAGTTGATCCTTGGATGTAATATCTGGGGTCTTGGCCTGCGTAAACAGTTGCCTCTGTTTCTATGCAAAGCTCCTATTCAGTGCCGTCTCTAGTCATAGCACTGACGTCTACGTATGAGTCGTAAGGAAATATCGGGCGCATAGATTGTTTAGAGTGGAATTACTTCGCGGATAGGACGCGATGAGCATTTTTCGGGGTAAAAATGCAAAGTGTTACGATCAAAGCACCCAGTAATAATTCGGCCCATTTTCTCCTGGATCGACACCTGTCTAGTGACGAATTAATCCGCGACACTAAAAGTCCAACGCAACCACAACGTCGCTGTATTCCGCTGATAGCATAACGATGTAACGCGAGACCATTCGATCCTTTGTGGTCGAATATGTTGCTCCTGTTTTGCGCCCGCTGATCTACAATACATTAATTTCGAAATATTAAAATGTCGCCAACGCGAACGCAACGCTGTGGCGGTCGTGAAATATGACAACCCGTTATCTGGCCATTTAATGCGGCCGCACAATCAAATATTATATAACATATAGCCGTTGCTTTTTCCAATTTCCCCTGCTGATTCGGATTAATCGGATACGCGAAAATAATGCCTGCTTTGTAATTATATCGTATTGATGTTTTTGTCTAGGGTTTCAACGTGGACTCTTATTAACACGACCGAAGTAAATCAACGACATTTTATTTACGGTCCACGGTTTTCGCATAAACGTCTCATGCCGAGGAATTATTGTCCGCCTATCGTTTATTCGAGCACCGTCAGATAAAAGTACGTGTAATGTCCGTTCGTGCAAGATTCACAGGGCGAACGATCGGTCCCAAGGAACCAGTAGAGGCGGAGAAACCGCTCTCGCAGGGGGGCCATCCTTTAAACGCAGGATGCACCAGAACGAGTGTAAAACAAATCCTGCCAACGGGGCCAACCTCATAAAACCGACGGTTCCAGTGGCGCTGCTGTGCTCGGCTCCCGGGGAATCCCATTACAATGAAATTGCTAAATTGCGACAAATTTATTCCACCCGCTATAACCGTGAAAGATTACAACGTAAGTAAACCTGTAAACGAAGATACATTTTCGTGATCCGCTGCAGCAGTAACGCGGGACCGGTAATCTTGCTGGGTCTGCGCGACACCTAAAAGTTACTAGATATCTAGCCTCAGAAAAAAAAGATCAGGCCCGCAGGCGTTCGCCAACCGACGCCTTGTCGGACGGGAATCGCAGGTCTCTCGCGGCGAAATTGATGGCAGAGACAGAAGTTTAGTGCCCCGCTATATATCTCCGCGGAGAGGCAGGAAAAAGACTGGTAACGGGGAAGCTCCTCAGAAGAGGTCGCCCTTCGGGTCTCGGGGCTTGTAACGTTGGTAACCGAGCCACCGTGTAGAGAAGAGCGGTGGGCACATACACGCCGAGGAGTGGAAGGGATGAAATGGGGAGGAAAGTCGTGGTCGATGCTTGGTCATCGAGAGGAGAACTCTGCCCTCTCTATTCTGCGTTTGCTCTCGAGACCGTTCACGGTAATCCCCGGATATCCATGGGTGTTCGCGATCGTGTGCAAGAAAAAAAAAGGGGGAGACACGGGGTTGGCCATTCTAGATACCGAACCGCATGGAGATCTTAAATCGTCGTCGCATGAAATCGCCCTTGAAAGCAGCCGACGTCTCGAGGACTAAAATCCCAATGCGGGCGGACAGTCCCGGTGAACCATTGGTGAATACACATTGGGTATTCCCCCTTAGGCGCTACGGTGAATCGTGGCCGTTGCTCGATATTCCTGGTCAGCCTGACGTTAGGGAAAATCGTGGGGGAAAAAATGGAGATGGGTTAGGTTTTATTGGGGGGTTTGACAGTCTCGTTTTCACGAGTTCAACAGCTTCAGCCTGGCGATATGTTTTCATTATCGTTTCGGTTTACTGCGCGAAATGCGCTAATATATTTCACGAATAATTCTTATGGGAAATCGGGCTCTCTCTCTCTCTCTCTCCCTCTCTCTCGGCATGGTCGCCAGGAGAATTAGCGATGACTTGTTCGCGTGAAAATAAACACCGAATAGGACTGGGAAACGCGGCCTGACGCGAAACGACGTTATGTAAAATATATACGGGTCGCTTAATGAGCCGAAATATTTGTTGGAAATAAAATAATTTCGGTTCGTTTAACGCGTTCGTCGCCGCGACGTATAACCGGTACGAATAACTCGAATAATTGCGCGACGCTTTTTTTTTTCCTAGGGCGACGAGATTATTGAATTATAACGAATAAATTGCAGCGAGAGCGTTGCAATAAATTGAACACCGCGGGGGGTGTATCGTTATTCAGCAGAC
Source organism: Nomada lathburiana (assembly GCA_963667235.1). NCBI lineage: Eukaryota > Metazoa > Arthropoda > Insecta > Hymenoptera > Apidae > Nomada > Nomada lathburiana. Next base: position 18,892,697 of record OY763899.1, on the reverse strand, counting down.
GAAGAGTGTTCGCGGTGTCTCCCTCGAAATTGTTTCATCGTTAATTTCATCGGATTTGTCAGCACCGTGGAAATTATTGGTATTTAATTTTTTTTTTTTTTAAATGTATATAGAAGAATATTAAAAATTCTCATCCGCCGCACAGTCAGACGACTGGACCGGATGCTCGACCCATCTTCCATGGAATAGAACTCATAGACTAACCATCGGACTCGCGTAAAAGCTCGTTCGTTTTACAGCAGCACGTAGCTCGCGACTTCTCTTCAAGAACCTTTTACCTTCTTCGACGTAACGCAACCTGGGCGTTACGAATCTATCCACTGCCCGGCGCCAAGGACACATCCAGGATAAACCGTACGCCGGAGAGTCGTACCTCCATTTCTGGGGCTACGTGTCAACGTACGCGTTGTCTCTGGACCGCCAGAGACACGGGAGAGGGATTTACCGGTGCATGGAAACCTTGAAGATACGGAAGCAGTCGGGGAATATCCGGGATAAGGGCGGACACGAGTAATGCGCCGCTCAGGAGAAGACACAGGCACTCTAGCACTCTGGGGCGCTAGGACCCTAGCACGCTGGGACTCTTGGAGTTTAGGACACTAGGGGTCTAAGACTCTAGGAGACTAGGATTATCGGACTCTAGCATTACAGGACTCTTTAACAAGAATAGTATCCATAATAATAACAGTTATCAACGAAGCTCATTCATTCCACAGAACTCTCAAGAACACCGACACCCTGAAACTCTGTCGGCCACATTCTCGGATGCCGAACATCTCGGCCCTTTAATAAAATCTGAAATTCAAAGAACGATCGGCTTCCAAACAACTGCGAACCTAATTTGCCTAACCAATCGAATTGTTGACTGAACGAACGAGTTGGTGGAAAATTCGGCCAAGCAATCCCCGCCGGGAGCCGAGCGTGTTCCCAAAGAAGAACCCGGGAACCGACTCCTCTAATCATCGATTCACCTGGACCACCGTTCCGAGCGTCGTGAAGCCCCGACGACACGAAATCCTGAAGCGTCAACTCGACGAAAAAACGTCACAGGGCTAGGATAGGGGCGGCGGCGTATGAAAATTCAATAGCATCGATTCGAGTGGAGGCGCTCTGTTCAGGCAGGAGAAAGTTGGCTTGCGGAGGTGTCGAAGTGTGAGCCGAGGCAGCTTGTCGACTTGTAGAGCAGCCGGTTGGATGAAGATCGATCGTCGGACTAAGGGGGTGGACGGGCGGTTGGCGGTCGGGGGTGAGTGTCGGTTTGGATGTCTTGCGAGAGAAGAAGCGAAATGGGGAGGGGGCGGGGGCGGGGGCGGATGTTAGAGGTGGCAGAGCACCGCGTCTTAATAGCGCTAGTGGCGTCCTGGCGTAGAAAAGGGGGATGCCGTTATAGGGACTGAGGTAGAATCCAGCCAACCCCCCGGTTACGCCAATATTACTTACCACCCCGAGAGAACGATAACTTAATTGATGCACGAACGACGTTAGCACTCGTCGACGTCACGCGGGTCGACTGCGGAGTCCTCGTTGGGCTAAGGTTCAGACACCTTTCGGGGACTTCTAGGGACTTTTAGGCACGGCGCTTTTCTCGTCTAGCCGCCGCCTCGATCGATGATCATTTTGAATACTAATTCGGACGGTCGGCGTTCCCTCGGTCGATGGGGAAATTGAATCGTTCGTGCAATGTTTCAGCGACACAACAGTGACACCAGGGGCAAAAAGCAAAACCTGGTGAATTAATAATTCCCTATTCCTTTACGGTTTCAATTAAAGCGCAACCGCGTGTCGTATAATGGACGATCATCAATTCGACACGCAGCTTTACCGAATCGAAATCACCGCTCCGCGGGTCACGGATCATCGCTTGTCGTTTTTAAGCCGCTTCCGCTGTAGCAAAAATCTCCCTAAACCTGTCGGGCGCGTTAATTAGCGTTAAATGCATATTAATAGGCGACACCGGTTTTCCATTTGACGGTCGGACCATCGGAGGCGGCCGTAGATCACTGTATCGCACGATTTCGAAGGATTTTCGCGTCGGCCCAAACAGTTACTGGTCTGCGGGATTAGCATTATTGACCGAAACACGCTGGCCAGCGCTGGCTGCCTTCATGATTTCGAATTTCCACTTCGCGGAAGACGCATCGTTGCTGGGGCGAGTACGCGCGAGCGATTCATTGGAACACGAATAATGCTGCCTCGACAGCCAACGATAAATCGGCCCACGCGTGTCGAAGCACCAATATTCATCTTTTCGACTGCTTTTCGTATTTTTCCCCCGTGCTGTCAGCCGCCGTTATTATTCCCCCCGACTTTTCCTCTTGCTGCTCACGAGGAACTGTTTAAACTTCTGTTAAAGGAGCGCCGCTTTACGCTTCGCCGTCGACGCCATGGAACCAGGCCCTGTGCAGAGTCTCGTTTATAGTCCCCCGAAGTGTCAGGCACCTGGGCTACTCGTAGTCCTCGGTTGTACTCTGAAGTAAATGTCCAAACGGTCGCGGAAGGGGTTGAATATCGTATAAAACTGAATGGAATTTTATTTATTAATATTGGGACTCTTAACTTACTGCGGAGGATCAATTCAAGTCCAGACTATAGTTCAGCTGAGGTCAGTGCCATCTGAACGAATGGGGTAAAATCGTTCCCATTATTTTTCCATGCCGCTAAACATTCCTGGACAGTCAGGATTCAATGGCACTTTCGAGAAATGGATGTACCAGGATTCGCAAACGCGAATGACCAAGCAACGAGGCGTCGTCTAATTGGAATCGTTTCTGACGGGTGTCCCTGAACGAACGCCGCCCAACACCACCATAATTTCGTCAACAGTCGATGCCACGTTCACGGGGAGGGTAGGGGAGGTCGAATGACGTTTTCGTCCCAGGGCTGGTAAAATTATGCACGCGTGTGCAACCCGGTTGCGTCGCGTCCCGGGGCACAGGCGCCTCTGACGCCTGGCGTCGTGACGCGGCGGCCGCGTTACGAGCTTCACTAACGAGCTCACCCTACCGGGGGTGAAATTTTTTCTAATTTCTACGAGAATTGCGATCGTAAAGGAATTTATGGGGCCGCATTTTTAGAGGGTCACTGATTAAGTCGCCGTGTCGCTTGCCAGCGTGTACTTCTCCGGTGAACATTTTTTTTTTTACCTCATGACACCGGCGACGTTTGAATTAATTATAGAATTTCATGGGGGTTTGCAATCTGTGTGGAACGATGGCCGGCGATGGTTTGCATGTTTCACGAGGCGCCGGGCATGATAATTGAACGGCGTGACGGACCTTTGCTCGCGTTAACCCTTTGCCCTCGGTGATCAATTCAACGCTTCGTTCGGACAACGCGAACGATAACTTCTCGCGGAACTTTTCTATAATTAACGAAAAGTCCAATTCTGATACCGAAGTACACACCAGCCCCGGTACGTAACGGTACAAAAGAATCACCCGAAACTCTCGGAACTACTAGAATCCCGGTACTACGTTTGTAGAAAGAGGGGAGGCGCGAACCTCCACCGAGTAACCTGAACTCGAAACCGAATAGAAAGGGAGAAAGTTGAATGCAGATGCACTGATACTGTCGCTGCCTGGTGGCTGAACGCCACAAGGGATGGCGGGCGAGGGGTTGGAACGAGCGGCGAACCAGTTTCGCGGTGCAGGGGGGGAGGGGGATGGTCAGGGGTTGATGAACAGTTTGCTCGGCGACGCACGTTGTGGCTGTCGGCTGTCGGGGCCACGCTGCCGCTACACAGAAGAGGAAGAGATAAATTGGGGGTGGAAGACACGGCCAGGTGGAGAAAGGGAAAGTGGAGGAGCGGGCTGAGACATGGAGAACGGGCTGCGAAGACAGATACCGGAATGTGTCTGATTTTCGTAGCCAGACGATCCTTCGAGACATGCTTATTTTGTTTCTCTTCTTCGAGATCAATTACCTCGTGAAATAAGGGTCTTTCACTCTAATTGCTTCCAGCCGAGGCACAGTCTACGGGATTAGACGCAGCGACGTTAATAAAAAATTGTGCCAGGAGAGCAACATGATGCATAATTCATAGTCCCAGGGACGTGGCATGCATACCCGTCGCAGATTATGCGGGGAAAATATTTTGATTATAATACGATTAACGTTGTTTATCGATTGATTCGCCCGTGGAGGCCGTCGGATGGTGTCGCGGGGCAGGGGACGAACCTTCATCGGGATGAAACTTAAAAAGTGGGAAGTTTATCGTTCGGCCAAACCTCGGGAGCTCGTCTATTTTTGAGGGAACTTTTTTAAAACGCCCCGCAACTTCTTGGTGAACGTCTGGGGGGGGGGGGGGGGGGGGGAAATCTACGAGGCAACTTTCCAAGGTAAATTTCGACGATCCCCGAACGATATACCATTAGCCGTTAAGCATCTTTTTCCAGCGGTACTGATTGCTTTTCGATGCGGGGGTCTAATCAAATTAAACAGGGGCGAACGAATTTCAGATCGCAATGCCGAGAAAACGAAGAAGCGGCTGGGCTACTTAGGTCGACGAATCGCACTTAGCGCCACCTAGGCCAATAACTCCCTCTGTCGACATAACCTAATCTTCTCCGTCGTTATATCGGTATTCTATTGGTTTAATTGATTAAAAATACCAGAACCGCGACAACCTGGAGACAACCTACACCTACGAAGAGCAACAAACGTCGTCGTCAACCTGCCTACTCTTTATCACGTCGGCCAACTGAACGTCCGAGCGAATTAAATTTCCTCGAGACGCTTAAACGGACACCGGACTCGCGTTTAAATCTCCAACGATAGAACTCCACGGGCCACCAATAACCCTAAATTTCCTTCGACCCGTGTCACGTCCCCTCCTTGTCCCGCTACTAGCCCAGGACCCGGGACAGTTGGCAACGAGAACAGTGGATAGAGGCCACGAGACGCCGGCGAGAACAGATAATCTCCGTTTATTCCGTGATTCCCCGGTAACGTCATTAAACAGTCCGGGCCATAGCCGCGTTGCCCGTTTAAATCTTTGTTTTCGCGCGCTGGAAGACGAAATGCAGGGGCGGGGGTTGGGGCCAGTCGCGAGTGTAATTGAATCGACCGCCCTCAGAGCTCGATAAATCTCTCGAAAAAGAGAGACGCGTCTGTGCGGGGCGGGTGTCACGCGACAGCTGCAATCGCATCAATCGCCTTGCCACCGCACACACAGAGGACAGGCATAGACACAGTCGGGCCGCGGTTACGTAGCCGGTGTCCCCCCCCCGGTGCACCACGGGAACCGGGACAATAGATGTATTTGCGTGATTCCCCGATTTTATCGCCACGCTGACGCGTTTCGAGAGAAATACGTAGCTGATAGCGCATCCCAGGATGCACGTACGTGATCTGAACGTCGTGAGGCGAGTCGGGAGTCTGCGGGGACCAGACATCCTGGGGGAACCAGGATTTATCGAACGAGAACGGGTATCGCGATGATCCAGGATATCGCGCAAGGAGTTGCCAAATACGGAACATCATTTTTAAGTGTCTCTTAATGAACACCTGGAATCGCAATAGAGAAAGGTACCACGGGGCCAGTGTTGCCACCCACATGACAGACTATTGGGTCCCTCAGTCATCCAATCTGTGCCCGGGCGAATCAATACGAATTTTCAGAATTATTCCGCGGATCGACCGGAACGGAACAGGGGAGTATAACGGAACAGGTGGCAATTATTGGCCACCCGGGGACAATGCGGATCAGCGTGGTGTACCTGGTAAAGCGTTTCATCCGCGAATCCCTATCTCAGGTGGGGCCCCGCGGATTTCGCGTGGTTCGGAAAATTGATCGGGGTCCGTTCTGCCATTTAATTGTCGCCGATTATACGTGCTCCAGTTTGCCACGTCACCGGGCTGACCGGTCGAAAGATATTGCTTCGCTGTTTCATTGGCGTTTAATTAATTCACTAATTAAGCCCTGTCGATCCGCGGCTCGGTTAACGTGTCCTCCTAACGCCGCCTACCATAGGCTATCGTTGGAAACGATACTTATTACCCGCGTTCTGATCGTTCCGATTAACGACAGCGGACACGATTGTTTCGTTCCCTCGTCTGTCAGCGGTTTGGTTCAATTCCGATCGACTGGTTCGTTCGTACGATCCTTAGATATATATTCGCCAGGTATCCGCGTTAACGAATTAGACCGTCTCGTCGCTGCAGGACAGACACAGATTGACCTGCCGGCAAGATTGCTGGAAATCTATTTCGTTTGGGGGTTATGTTACTTCGCTCAGCTAAAGGTTAGAGTAGCAGGCTGACCTGAATCAGACTGAAGCCTAGATGTCTACACTGACGATCGCAATAGTAATAATAATTAGTATCCGCTGTTCGCGCGTCCGAATGAATCTTAAACGAGAAGACGGCGAGGGAGACCACATAGTCCCGCCACGGAGCGAAAATTAATCGACGACTCCGTGCACCAGCGACGGCGGATTAGCCGCCGCGAAATGAAACCGAACCGTCGCATTAGCCGGCGCCAATAGTGGGTTAACTGCAACGAAAGTGGAAGAATAACTCGGACCAATGGCGGTTGAAATCTCGTTACGCCGTTAATAGGCCACGATTATCTTCGCAATGGGGGATCCCCCCCCCCCTCTCCTCCTCCACCGCGTTTCGCCATATTGGCCTGGGCGCGCTTTGTCCCGAAGCCTCTGGAACTGCGGCATTAATTTCGGTAAAAGCGGAACCGCGATAACCGGTGTCGCGACAAAAGGCTCGCGATTCCCGCGGACAATAAACCGTGACTAAATATTGCCCGATCCGTATTCACTCGCGTGTCGCGGCATTATTAAAGCGTCCGCGTCACGGTATCGCTGTAGAACAGTAGGTTAGTCAATAATTCGGAGGAGATCATTAGGCGACAATTACATGGTCGACCGGCTTGAGATAATAGCCAGCCGATACCGGACGCAAACAGAACGAAGGCTGTCGAGTTGTTGCAATGTTAATAATTAATCTAATGGGGCCGCGGTATGACCAGGGAATTTCGACGGCCGATTTTCGTGCAGCTCGAACGACAGGGGTCTTCGCGTTTCTGGCATATTGTTCGATTCAGTAATGTGTCCGCGATATGCTTGGGAGTATCCGCGGTATGAGCGCCATGACGGTGGCGTATTTTTAGAACATGCCCGATTTGAGGTTAGGATCATGTCCCGTTGACAGGCTAACTCTGCGATCATTACCATTACATTAAGATACCTGTTATTCTCGAACTGAAAATATACAAAGCGCGGACAGGTCGTTCTGGAAATCCCAAGGTATAATTTGTTTCATTCAATTTTATGCAACAGTCAGTTTTATTTCCCGTCGCCTTAACGACGTCGACTATCGACGTACAAAAAATGGATCGTCCGTTAGGGATCACGATGGGAATCGTTTCTGCGGAATAATTAGAGCGGCCACGTTACACGGACATGGCGTATTCTGTGTATGAATAAAGCGCGCTCACCCAGCGGGCACGATCGTGACGCGACTCAATGAGCAGCAATGATACAAATATTAAAACGGAGTTACCGTGATACCAGCGTAATTTAATAGCACGGAACCGGCACGGTTAATCCGTTATCGGCGTTATTCCCCCGGAATCGTACGGAAGAATTCCAGCAGGATCGTGTAGATCCTCTCACGTGCTAATTACAAGCGACCGGTATTCGTGCGCATGATCGCGCTCTATTAGCGACCGAGCTGGAAAATAAAAATTACATTTGCGTTTCGCTGCGATGACCCGTTCAACGCCTGATGTCCTTTCGGCTAGCAACGGGGTTTAATGATACCGACCGGCCTAAACTTTGAGGTTATGTAAGCGATACCAGTAATTAGTTGCTGCTAAGAATTATCCCATTGGGGGGGAGTACTTTTAAATTCTAACGATATATGCTCGTGCGGAATGGAACTGACTTGCACCGGTGTGGGTGCGGGAATCCATTGTGCTGCAAGTGCTGGGTAACACAGGAGACGCGTGTAATTACGTCGTCGCGATCTAATTATGTAACGCGATAACTGCTCAGCATACGCTCTAATAAGGGAACATTAATTAAGGAGCTAATCAATGGCGTTGGAAAGCGTTAAGTTGTAGATCGATATACCCGATGGCAACAGCGGAGAGGAGAGTTGGAACATTTGGGCGAGCATTTGCGTTCCCAATAAAGCATCATTGGGTGAATAAAAATTGGTGCCTCGTTAACTTAACCTGAGCAAACGTTTGGCCAAAACCAACCTGACAGAACGACTCGGAAAAATTTCATCAGAAGACCAGGCAGCTTTTCCCAAAATAAAGCTGGCGATTCGTCGAAGTGAAACTAACCGTAATTACCTCCTTGCCAAGCTACCCTGTAAAGACGTACTGCCACCTAAAACTCGACCAGGTGTCCGTCCAACCACCCACGCTTCCCAGCCAACAAATTCCCCTATACTTCCACTTGCTGCGACGCAGTCACTTCAAAGCAAGAAATCGAAATTCTGCTGCTCAAAGAAAATCTCATCCAGGATATCCCCAACGGGGGACAAGCCGCCATAATGGATTCACCCGTCGACAAAGGTGACGAGTGGAGCCGAAAGAGAGAAAAAAGAAACGAAAAGAAGAAAAGTGTGAGAAGATTCGATTCCCGGGGATTCCCTTAAAAGGCAACACGCGCACGGATTCGCGTCTTTGTTGAAATCCTTCGCGGCTGTTACCGCTAATATGAGGAAGAAAAGGAGCCAGACTTCTTCTTAGCCTGTCGCAGCGACAGCAGCGCCGCCAGGCGGTATCGGCGAACAATGGACAGGTATAGTGGCGGCGCACAAGTGTCCTGGGAATACCCATTGTTTTTCCCCCGCGCTGCTACAACAGCCACCAGCGCTAATGTCCCCCATAATGGGATGGGAAAGGGCTAGGTAATTCGAGCCGCATGGCTGCAGACGTGTATCCGTGTAATCCTCGCGGTTCTTTCGCGTATGCGTAAAACAGCGGCTGGAATTGCCGGCTGCTTTTCGAAATTTCCCCGCCAGCCGGGCTAATTTCGGATACCTGATTGTGGAACGAGGTGAATGACTCGCTGTCGGAGAGACTTGGGATTCCGTCGGTTCTTTTTAAGTTTTTCATACGAAATGGGAATCGATGCGAGGAAAATTAACACGGGCGGAATTAGAATCGTAAGTGTTGAACCTTGGCACGGAGGAATAAATATTATATTTGTCGACCGGAGGTATTATTCGTGGCACGGATACGGATTTTCCTTGGCAGCTTACTGAAGTGACGTTCGCGCAAATCGGGTATTCGATCGAGACGATTGTACAGAAATTTCGAAAACCATAGGGGAAATTGAGAAACGGCTGTCTATAGGGCGGGGAAGAATGCAAAAAACAGTCGAAGACAATTGAGAGCCAAATGATTTCTGAAATAAAGTTGTCCCGCGGTTCATACCGTCGCGTCGGAGGCTTACACGAATACCTCAGATATTAGTTCGTAACAAAATTCTCGTGCCCGCAACTTTTCCAATAAAAACTTCGGACATCATCAAAATTAACCGCCCCGAACAGTTTCCACTTATTCAATATCCTGACGAATTTCAAAAGCCTGATACTTCCAGCACGAATCCCTTGCCCCTTCATTTCCGCCCAAACCCCTTTCGCCATTCCGCGGGTACAATTCGCCGCATCAATTGCCTCGGCGCATTCGAAGAGGCATCCGCGCTGAATACAAAATATTTCGATCCCCGAAAAACGGACGAGATAGAAAATATTAACTGACGTAGCCAAGAGTTGGATCTATCTATAATAGTACCACCTGTCTCTCCCTCGTCGCATTCCATTCTTGTCTCGCCCGGACTGGAGGACTCGTCCAATTCGATTATCAATTTAATCCGGTCTAATCCAAGAATAGTTCACTGGTTCACGTGCAAGAACTTGCGTCTACTATTTAATTGAATATCAGTCGCCGACATCCTTGGTTCTGAATCTCGGTGACCTGTTGAGACACTCCGAATCGCTGCATTCCAGAAATAATGCTCGACGAAGACAGCACGAAGACTGGTGTCTGGCATGTGTCACTTGAAAGAATGTTCCCGCCTTGAAAGAAGCAAGAAAAAAAAAAAAAAGTAGAAATCCAGCGGTAAATCATCCTAACCGCCGACGAAAGCCACCGGATCAACTCGCCGAGTATAGGCGGAAGAAAAAAATGTGGATGGCCGTGAAGGAATTTCACGTTGGAAATTCAAGAGCCCCCGGAGGGCTTCTATTTGAGGATGTACGCGTCGTTAGCTGCCAGTTCTCCGGTCGCTTCTTTAAAATGCGGACCGCGCGACATAACTAACCACTTCTGGGGTCCGCCATGGGGAAAACGCGAACGGTAACGAGGCGGGGGGAAAAAAAAATAGGAGCGCGACAGCGTTCGAGCGGATCGCTGGCTGGATGCTCGCGGGCCGACGCGTGTATTTTTATTTCAATTGGGTCGCTGCACTTTCTGCCAGCCCGGCTTGGCCGCGCCGCTTTCATTACACGCTCGACGCTAGAACAGTCGAAATTCAGCCGCCACCCTGAATCTTTTATGGGCAGCGCCGACCGTGAACCGGTATTTATGTTGCCAAAGGAGCGACTGTTCCGGGGAATCCTGACTTCGATAGATCAGGGGCTATACAGGATCTGACGTCAGCAATTCTATCGAGAGCAAAATTCTCGCAATGTAAAAAAAAAAGCTAACGGCAGCACCACCGTTGTGGGTTTATCGAACGGCTCTCAATTTTCGTGGCAATTTCCGAAGGTAAATTGGCAGATACTGTTACGACAAAATGTTACTGCAAAAATGTAGTTCATTAAAAAAAAAAGAAGAAGAGTATTCGCGTAACATCTCTCATAGCATCGCGTTGCAATAATTGGTGGCTCTAATAAGTCGCTCGGTAAGCCCCATCACTGGCGCCACCCAATCTGATCCCAACCACGACTTCATACTTCCATGGAAAATGATCAAACAAAAGCTGCCGGCTCAAAGAAATACGGTGGCTCCGGGCGACATCGAAAATTCAGCTCCTGACCGTCAGCCAGGAACGTGAAGACGACGGCTGGGGCGAGGGGACGGGGAAGAAAAACATCACGCGGCTCATTGCCGGGAGATTTGGTGGAAAGCGGGCCGAGATTGCCGGGGAATCCTCGGGAACATTACCGAATCGGTACGCGCGGTCGCGCGCGAGTTACACGGCCGCGCGGAGGAAAACAAAGAAGAAAGGGATCCTATGAATTCGTGAGTGACTTCGGATATCACGTTCCCCGGCGACTGCCAGACATTTCCTTCGGGCTTCCTGCGTGCATACATGCCTAGGAAAAACCTACAGGGTGTCTGCGAATGAATGGACGTCAGCCCCAACGTCGTTGAACGAGGACTTCCTCTACTAGGCACCTGGGTTTTGGTTGGTTCAGGTTTGGGTCAGGTTTGAGTCGGGTTTGAGTCAAGTTTGAGTCAAGTTTGGGTCAGGTTTGGGTCAAGTTTGAGTCAAGTTTGGGTCAGGTTTGGGTCAGGTTTGGGTCAGGTTTGGGTCAGGTTTGAGTCGGGTTTGAGTCAGGTTTGGGTCAGGTTTGAGTCAGGTTTGGGTTTGGAGAATCGAGAAGACCCTAAAAATTAGGATAGTTTTTGTTGAATGATAAATAAACGAGTCGAGGTACGAATCCGAAGAGTTGGGACTGCTCGTTGAACATTCGTGATGGCTGTTCCTGGTGCAAAATTTTTAGCAATGAGGGATGGAAACGGGTCTGCTCCTTTGTTAAAATTGTCGGTCGGGAGAATTTCACGAGCGGGGAAGATATGAATTTTCATCGGGAAGTCGGATGATAAATTTTCTGTACGTGCGACGCTCGCCCATTATGCAGATAATCGCGCGACAGAATTTACGTTCCGTGATGCCGCGACTTTGTAGACACAACCGGCGAAAACGAAATCGCGACGTGGAATACATTTGCGACGCCGTTTTTAAACTATCTGCCCCCGGTGCACAGGGTGTCCGAGAACTACGTAGCACACCCTAGTCATTTCGAGTTCTTAAAGAAGTACAATATATATAAAAAGACATACAAAAATATATAATATTATGGTAACATATATAAATCAGCTGACTATACAGCGACATAAACATACACAAGCATTGTGGCACAATTCATTATAATAATTCGCAATCATTTTTATTTCAGGAATCGTGCTAATTTTTGTTTGCCTCCGATGTGCCCTATTTATCACGTGTCGTGACGTCCAAATAGTAAAAAAAAAATTAGGTCGAGCAATTATGTGACACGATTCGTTGTTATACAGGTCGCGAACGATAGAGTAAGCAATTACGCGACGATTTTTTTTTCTGCTCTCTCAGCTTCGAAAATTCGCGGCTCGCTGGAAATAGGGTGAACTGCGCGACGTGTTTCGTGAGGAACAAAATAAAAGAACAACAAAAAAAAAAAACAAGAAGCGTTCGTTTGATAAGTTGGGAAACGTTTCGCGACCGATTCGTAAACGACAAACGACGTTTCGCGGTTAATTATGTTCGATAATTTCGCGACCGAAAGTTCCAATTACGATTCCGATCGGGATAATTGTAAGTCACTCACATTTCCGCAGGATCATCAGTCCGTGATCGAGAAGAACATGATTTCTCTGGAACGGAAAGAAACAAATTTATAGAAATCGTCTCAGAGGCGATCGCTTCAAAGTTCGATCGAAGACGTTCAAACTTGAATTGGTTTAATTTATTTATTTATAAATCGAAACCGACTAAAGTTTCGTCCACGATATTAAAAGCTGACTCCGTTAAATCTATTAGACGTTTTATTAAATAATGTCAAGTGATTGCTAGGTAAATTCGATGAAAATTCGACAGGTATGCGTTGAGAAACAGTCGTGAACGACAATTTGCAATTTAATTATACGAATGACAGTGCGAGGATGAAACTTATCGCGAGGGGTGAAACGTCTTTGAATGCCCCAGTTCGGGTAATACCCACGGTGTGTTCAACTTTTTACGCGAGCAATTTTCATAAAAACACTAATTCCGAGGAAAGCCACGAGATTTGAAAGAAACTCCAGGTTCAGCCAATTCCGTCCCGCCGTTGATTTTATTCCCATCTTCCAACCGGAGTCCAATATTCGCCGGAAGCTCCTCAGAGAAAGAAAGAAAGAGAGAGAGAGAGAGAGAGAGAGAGAGAGAGAGAGAGAGAGAGAGAGAGAGAGAGAGAGAAGGGGAGCGAATGAGTGAAGTCCCGGAGCGAGGCGGTGCTTAAGCGACAAAAAAATTCCCTTTTCGCGCTAATAAAAAGGGAAACTAATAATAAACACCGGCTCACCTAGTTTCGCCAGCGCACAAACGCCTTATTTTCTTGTTGTTCCCCCTTTTACTCTAAAAGGAATAAATTAACAGAAAACACTAATGGGTCTAACCGAGTGCACCGTTCGGAACAAACGGGAGACTCTTTCCTCCCAAGGCTGAGAGTTGGCGATACTAAATTTATTCCCAGCAACACATCGCGCGTATACAATATCAGCGATTACTCTTGCTAACTGATTACTAATTAATCTTGCAATTATATGACCAGCTATGCTCACGTCGATAGTCCGAAGGAATCGGCGTTAACCTGTATCGAAACCCATTGACCCTTCATTGGTTGATAGTTAGGTCGTAATATCAATTACTTCAATGAACCTACACGACCCACAGACTAACCCACCATCGTTGCAAACTGCTACTTAAACAAGCCCTGTTATTTTTTAACCTGCCCTTACTTACTATAGCGCTAATACCATTTATCATGTACCTTCGATAGACGCCAATCCGGCAGATTCTAGATTATTCCCAGCAGTTCCGTACGCAGACGTAAACACACGCGCATCGTACCACCAAAGTCACGGTCGCGATCCGCGTTAACGACAACAAAAACAGGCGGCTCACTGAAGAGACACTGGCAAGACGTACGACGCCCATGAAAGTTCGATGACGACTGACGACACGTTCTCGAGGATTTCAAGGGTACGCAAATTATTCGCCGGCATACCGTGGCAAATAAGGCCGTGCGCGTGTGTGTTGTCTAACCGACAGTTGCGCCTCTATTACACCGAAAGGAACGCATTACGATTGGACAGAAATAACTGAAACGCGAGACCCATAACAGATAACGCGGTACGCTGGAGATTACCGATAGTGGAAATGGGCATAATTAGTTACGAACCTAACATGCAGGAATATTTAATGATGATGAGATATTTATTTCGAAGCAGAGAAATGACCGTGGTAAGCTTGCCTCCCTTGGGGGGCGGAGGGAGGGATAATGCCTCTATTGCGTTGCATATATTATTCAAACTAATCCATCCGAACGATCGATCGATGTAACATTAATAAAATCGCAAACGAGCTTCGGCCGGGTCATAATTGCATCGTGTACGGAGCGAAATTAATACCAGGAAAAATAAATTCTTGGCATGCGCTCCGACTTCTGGAGCGGTGCTATTTTTTCCACACCAGATCCACTTCTCGTTTCACGCCACTTGAACCTACCATTCAGCTCCGCAAACAAAACTCGTCTAATTTGAAAAACGTGCACACAATTTAGCAAACAGCACGTCCAAGCATCGGTGCCGGTTCTCGTCAATCGATCCGCTCATCAAAACTCGCTCCCGTCTGCGGCGGCCATTTTAATCGCAACTAATAAAATCCAACCGGAATGCTGGGTACGTACACCGCGGAAGTTGTAACGAAATTCCATCCCGTTCGCGGGAACAATGGCGCGGCGAACGGTGTCTGAACGCGATACGCGAGCCATCATGAATACGCGATGAACAAAATGGCGGAACGCACGCATCGACGCACTGTAATGGCGTCCAAGGGAGGCCCTGACGCGTCCTTTGTCCATGGAAAATTGTTTCTTATTCAGGACCGATCTCTCAATACCCAGTGCACTCGTGGAACCGGCGGCGGAAACGACATCCCGGCTGAATGGAAATTCGCCCGCGAAATTCGAAATTCGGGACGGAAGGACCATCAGCATGGTCCCCGACAATATCGAGCTTATTTATTCTCGGCGACAAGAACGAGCGTCCGAATTAAATAGTGCATAGAGTAAACACGGAATGCTTAGCTGGATTAGAATAGTTCATAGTTCATAGATGTCGCAGTGGTTTCAATGAACAATCCTGTATCCCTGCTATTAATAGTTCCTCTCAGGCGTTGCAATAATGTTATTTGCAGCCTATTGACAGCGTGGAAAATGGCACTGCAAGAAGGTATCAATTTTCTCGATAGGTTAGTTCGAACCAGGCCCACCCTGCAACCCTGAGGACTCCTTAATAAACTTCGGTGACCCGCAAAGGGGTTACAATTTAGAATGATTTAGAAAAGTAAAGATCGATCGGGAATTGACGAGTCCCAATTAAAATACGATCTAGAGATTGGCCCGGCGACCGGGTGGCACGGTATCGAGGCCACGCAGCGACATCTAGATCTAACATGGCCGCTGTCCACAGCAGAGATCTGCCATTTTTCACCGCGTACTGGATCGCGACCTGCCGCTGACAGCGATTACACGCGGAACAACAATGTTCGCGGACGGATCCGGCCTCGTTCGGGTTAATGCAATCAATCCAGCACGCCGGAAGAGGAAGAGGGACACCGGTTTATTCGATATAATGCGATCGATCGTTGACGTGCACCGGTCGAATGTATATCCAACGGGCGGATTAGCATTGCGTTACGACATATGTACGCCTGAAATATTTAAGCCTCGTTAAACGCGTAATTTCAAATCGGCCGTGGGCACCGCGTCATATGTTATTGATAAGCGAGCCGCGGATGCGCCGGCTCCCTGTTGAATAATGAACGGATTACGCGGTCTAAACTAAAGCAAACGTCGAATAATTAACAAGGCACCCAGGCCGCTTTGAAGGGCCGCCATGAGAGCCCCTGGCGGGCCCACCCGCGAGCGTTACGCTGCGGCGTCATTAACTATACAACTTCCAGTCTCTTTGACGCGGCGCGAAGAAATTGATGAGACGAGCTTCGACCGATTAGAGACAGCGATTAAGGAACATGGACTAACACGGAAGCGTTCTGTATGCCCGCCAGCCGGCGAGATACCAGCCCCGTGGCTGACCCTTTTGCGTCCCGATTATTGGGCCGGGGGGACCCCTCTTGTGGTTGATCGATAAACGGTTCATTTGACTAGACGACGAATGGGAAAATCAGGAGAGTGGGTCGCAATAGAATTACGGCTTTAATTCTTTGCCCGGGGGTTAATTAATTTTGGTTGGTGTATTGTATTTACTCTTGCACTTTTATGTCACTGTTAGGGGGGCCAGGTGCTAATAGAGATACTCGAGTAACCAAGAGGGACGAAGAAAGAGGGAAAGAACTTTTCCCAGGTCGTTCTGTGCTCTCTTTACTTTCATTTTCGTCGCGACTGTAATTGCCACCTTTCAGAGCCGAAGCTCGATGGCTTTTACGACGCTCGATATGACCGGTTTTACGATTCCGCGTCCGAGGATGAGCAAGCAACGGGAAAAAGGGGGTAGAATCGGTATCGCCAGCCGTTAAACTGCGAACGGGCCGAGCGTAGGTGTCTTAAAGGGAAATCAGATAATTGAATAACGGTCGAGATACAAAATTTCCGTGCCGGGGCTTTTACGAGCCCGATTTATCCGTCCTAGGGAAGTTCCCTTCGATGCGTCGGCAACAGCACACATTTGCCCATTACGACTTGCGTAAACAATCTTGCAGGTTATAAAAACCGATCATCCGAAGGTATTTCTAACCCTTTTGTCCGCGCACATCTCGGCAATATTGTCCGGTACTGCGGTTCAAGAGATTCGTAGAATTATTCCTAGCAAATCCCTGTTGTTATTTCCCCCAAAAAGAATATCGGCAATTTCAATTCCCCAGCAATTCACGTGGCTTTCGTATCCCCCATGTGCAGCATGACAATTATTTTCAAGGAAGGGGCAAGCGGGACCATACGGTTGGCAACCTTGCAGCGGAAAAAAATCCCCACGGTATCGACCAGTTACAGACAGGTCGCACACGTCCGCCCAACGTGAAGGGAAGTTGTTTATCTGGACGATTTAATTAAGCACGGCGCTAATTCTATGGACGTGTCCCGAGCAACTAACGAATTACGGTCGCATCTGCTCCACGGATTAGTAGGCACCTCGTGCACATCGTTCCCCGCCGACTAAGGAGTGTGTATCGTGCGCATGAATATGCTAGTAATTAACCGCAATTGTACAAATAACCCACCGAACGTATCGCCAACGCGACTCGTGGTGCTTTTGGCCATTTCATTCACGACCTCCCTGAATTATCGACCAATACTCCCCCCCCCCCCCCCCCGGATACCATTCATTCTATTGTAAATAAACGTGCACGGATCGATGATAGGGATTGCGTAATATTTATACCTACGCGGAACGTCCTCGAATTGAGATTATGCACCTTTTGCAACTATCAGTGAAATATTTTACAAGGCTGGCTAAGATCGAAGTCTTCAGGATGGCCGCTACAAATTATTAACAAAACGCCATTCTTGGCAAATAGGGAGAATTATTTGTTGAGCTGTTATTTTAAGAATAAGGAGAGAAAAGCACGATTCAAAGCGTATCATGAAAAGTTCCGTTCCTTAAAATTTCATTGTCTGCCATGTTTTAATTTCGTGAAATAATAATGGTAGTTCCACGGATTAATGTTATCGAACACGGACTATAATTAGGGGACCGAGGAGCTCCAAATTGTGGGTAATAAAACTATGGTTATCTAGAGGATCGTGTCCCATCATTGCAATCCATAGAGGAAACGATCACGCGAGCACCATTGTATCACTGTATCTCGGCCGGTGGATCCCCTGGGGACACCCCCCCCCCCCCTGATGTTCACACCATCCATCTTTCGTAAATACAAACGTGTGCACACAACGTCGCGGATATCGATTGCATGCGATCCTTTTACGGCACGTTTGTCAAACATACGCACGTGTCCTTCACTTTTTAGATCAATAAGCTCGGTTTCTAATCTCTTTACGAAGGACGAAACAGGAGCCAGAACAATCAATAATGGCAGGGATGACAAATTATATGAACCGGGACTGTTCCTTCCGCGTCGATGAACCTAGCCCCAATACTAGTGAATTTATTCGTAGGACTACGGCTACTTCGTTCAGCGGACTATTGATTAATAATTTGCCAGGTTAGGTTATGTTCCTCGTGTCGGTTGCCTCTCTGAATTTTAATTAATGACACCGATACAGTGGCTATTCCGAAGTTACAGAGAAAATCATTTCTACGAGTTCTATGATTCTATTTAAATGATCATCCCCCTCGGCCACTGTTAATCCAATTCCCTGGTTGCCTTCAGCTTCGGAGGTACGACGAATTTATCCTGCTTTCCTAGCGAGAGGCTAGTATTATTACAAGCTGTTTATATTTATCCCGCCGCGCCAGAGCTGCGATAAACCGCAAACTGGAAGTCTCCTTTTGTTTACGTTCACGCAAAAGTGTGACCGACCAACAAGTTCTCAGATTAATACGCGATCTCTATCAACCCTACCCTCGCAACTTTGTTATTAAGCTCCGTACACGCGTGAACCCTTTGAAACCGAATTTATTATTCATGAACGCCGCTGGAAAGAGAAGTTTACAAGCTCCGGCTGAAAGAAGCCGTGAATAAAGATAATAAGGGAGCCTAGGCGCAGGGCGGAGAGTGAAACGGTTAACGATTTCTGGAGAGATTCATTATTTTAGGGAATCAGCAGTGTAGCCACACCAAGATTAAAGGCCAGACACGAATAATTTAAAGAGCAATGATACTCCGTCTCACCTGATCCGACTTGGTCGCAGTTGTTCTTGGACTTCGAAATGATTGATCTCATCCTGCCGCCCGGTTCATAACCTATTCACCGCTAACCAACAAGCAAACACGTGCTCCCCGCGTCGAATCTAATAAAACTCACTCACTGGTCTTCGACAGACGGTTCGGCATTCCGTCAATTCAGCAGACGATGAAGCATTCCAGCAAAATAATTCGGCTCAATAAACGAGTGCGGGCATCCAGACATGGAAAAGGGGGCGAAACAATCCTCGAAATCGTTCCTTCAAAGGCCGACGATCCGCCGGCCGGGACTCGAATGCCGCGTTTCATTACGCAGGCAACTCGCCGCGGAATCCGGGAAACTCCATGGATTTTCCGCGGGCCAAACTGAATCAAATAACAGTTATCCTTCATCATTCGCCGCGGCCGGTCCAAGGGCGTGGTTCCAAGGGGGGCGAAAAGTAAACTTCAGGCCAGGTGTCGGGGGCTCCGTTCTCTCGTTAACGGGTTTACAGGCTGGTCGCCATTGTGTAACCACATAACCGTCAGCTACGTTGCATGCAGCTTGCCGGGGCAAATATCGTCATGCGCCGTGCAAATGTACACGGAACAAGGCGATATCATCGCGGTAACGACCGTGATAACGAGGGACCCAAGTTTTTCTCACTTACACGGGCCGACGTTGGCGTTCTCTCATCGGCGATCTAGCCTAACACGCTCTACCGTTCTTTTGCCCCGGTTTATTTCCTCCGGCTTTGTGCTTTTAATTATCCCCCACGCTACAGGGACCACCGGGGACCAAGTGGCAAAACTAATTGCGACATTCTGATAGCCGCTATTACGACGGATTAGGTTGTTCCATTGCGCTTGGCAAATGGGAAAACGAACTGTGACATCCCATTGGGAATCCCCTTCAGAATCCAAGCGTGGCTTCTGACGTGGATGAGCTGTATTTCATTTTAATATTTAGACTTTCTTGGCCGACAGTATCGTGCAAGTGTACTCGCAGTGCTCATTTCAAATCGATACGACCGGGATGCCCCGAACCAGTGGAGACACCCCTAAGGGTGCAAGTAGTATGACCAATTGACGGGACCCACATTCGCGAAATGTTAGTCCGGTTGTTCCCGTATCGCCGGCAGAGAAGTCAAGATAACTGAGGACGACGTGCATTGGTCGTCAGGTGTCAGGAACGCGTGTACCCTAACCTTACCAGTGTCTACCACCTTTGTGGGGACGTCCAGCGCCGCATACCAACACGTGTCTGAGGACGCGCGCCGAATTCCCGGCAAATGGTCGGGGAACGTAAGACAGAGAAGGCTCCAACGGGAAATAATGTTGGCGGACGAGGGCGAAACAAATGGCAAATCGATGCCCACCATCATTTACGTCGACCCACTGCAACCAATCCCTCTTCTAGTAGAGGGAGACGCGGCTTGTCTGTGTTGGGGCAGTTGTCGACACCGACCAGCAGCCACCCCTATGCAACGACACTTATTGTTAGTGAAAATCCACCGCAAGCCGCCACACGATTGCCCTCTATCTACCCCTACCCTTGATCCGTGGCACGTTGCACTGGGAAGATTTAAATTTTAATGAGTCACAGTTGGAGCACCTGTTTTCAGGCTTAATGTGGGGCAAGGGTTGGTCCTCTACTGGTGGAAGCCACATTCCTGAAATACTTAGGAACGTTCTGCTTTAATATTTTTCCACCCCCGCAATAATAATAATAAATATGATCATAATGATAATTACTAGTGCGCAACGCAACGCATGTACACCAGGTGCGATCCACAGGGGCGTCCAGTTTACATCCATCCACATGGACAGGGACTACAAAAGACGTATCGATGTCATTTCATCAGGAGGACCGCCCATAAATCAAATAGTGGATGAACAAGTCAGTCCAGCCGGGGAGACGGGCTGTCCCGGAAATCTCGCGGATTCGACCCATAAATAAGCCCGCGGGGGCCTATCCGCGCAATCTATCTACTCCGGAACTTGTAACCCTAAAACACTCCAGGAATGGCTGCCCGTCACGAAGTCCCCACGCGGCCAGGGAGCTACTCCTTGCGGTTTTATGTACACGCGTTGCCCCACGTACGCGGAGTGATAGAACGACCGCGATATAATCGATTTTAGGCACTTCGCCTGCGGGCGATGAGAGAGAGAGGGAGAGCGCAACGAGCGTTGTCACGCCATGGCTAGATGATCACGATAGAGTCTAACTTGGCGGAGAGATAGACACCGTCAGACATGTGTTCTTACGAGTATTATTGTGGAAAAGGGTGGGGCTAAGTTGCTTTATCACTCACCCCAAGCTCTGCTGAGATCTGGTTTATTAGCTGTAGGGGCTGGTCTGCTGCTTTGAGGAAGCAGTGGATCCTCTTGTACTCCTTAAATATATGTTTTACACCGAAGTGAGGAGACTCGTTGCATCTGTGACTTTTCTCAGACGACACGTCAGCGGGCCGAGAGATTGATAGGCAGACCACGAAATTGAAAAGGGAGGCTAAGAATTCCTTGCCGACTTGAGAGGCCGATTCTTTCAAGTCCGCACGCGTGGCGTTTCAGGCAAGCAAAAAGAAAACCCATTACGCGTATCGTGTGCTTCGGTCTCGCGTTCGTCTGGCGTAGAACAAACGCCAGAAATAGACGCGAGAACGTCTACCGTGGTAGCCTCGTTGTATCAAAACCCGGCTGTTTGGACACTCTCTCGATAGATTGAAATTTCATTTCAACGGAGCTCCGATGGATATTGGCTGAACGCGACCGGATCGATTTCAAAGTGGATTCACGGATGTTTGAAAAATGCTCGTCGCCACCGCTGCCGATCCGAAGATCAATTCAAATCTGTGACTGGTCTTGAAATCTTCTTGATTGGGCGAATTTCCATTGAATAATAATTGGATAGCGAGTTTTGTCCAGGTTGTTTGTCCAGCGAAGAAATCAGCGGAAAACTGGGTCACGACATATTAGGTCCTAAGATGGTCCTGGGACAACGATGATTTTAGATGTGCAGGCAAAAAGCACGTCTTCAGCTCCCCTCAGCCCATCTCCACGATGTTTGTGCATTTTTCAGTACGGATGCAAATCGGCCAGAAGAGGACTTTTACGCATTCACCTGGCAGAACGTGAATTTCGGATTCTCGCCAGCAGTGCGCCCAGTATATGCTATTATTCACAGTGTGCATCGTGCGCAGGTGCAGGCAATCAACTTTGCACTGTTAGATACCTGATGTAGTCTACTGGAGCCAAATAAAGGTAGTCATCGACCGGGGGACTACTGCTCCCCGTTTCCCAGACAGTACCCACCTAGAGAATTCAGTCATTGCCAAAAGTTCCCAGGACCAAGCTAGATATTTAAACTGATCACACCTTTTATTTCTTCTCAACTATATCTCATCAGGCATAGAACTCCCAGGTGAGACGCAGCGTATGACGTCTATTGTCCTCGGGATATCTGAAACAGGTGCCCCGTTTCCAGGTATTCTACACAACAGGTACACAGAGCTCACCCCTCAATCCCTGGCCATACGCCATAGGAACGAAAACGGCGTCCCGTTTCACGTGATTAAAAGCTGCAGCATCGTGGCAACAGGGTGGACGGCAATCCCTTCTGCTTATCATCGCTGCGCGTAGCCGGAAGCTGAGCTAAACGTCGACAAGCGTGATCGGGGATTGATCCGTCCGACATGGGCACAAAGGGTGGTATTCACGTCATGTTCGGGGTCTCGCAAAGGGGAAGGGTGGTTGCCAACACGAAAACTTAAAGTCCAGGTAACAATGGCTTTTTTGTGAGCCTACCCGGACCCTTTGGGGGCGATACTGGCTGCCCCTAAGAGCCCTACGCCTCGCCTCTTCATACCTCTGGTAAGATTGCGCGAGGGCCAATCCATCGGGGTGTATCGATGCGTCCAACACGTAACTTCCTTTGCTTCTCTTTTATTCGCTATTGTGACATTTGGGTCAACCCTTTCGACCACGCTTCCGTCCACTCCTCTTCTTGGACGGTGTTCGCCATTTTTCTTGCCTTGCGTGAAAGGCCACTCGAGTGGAGCGTTCCTGTGGCTTCTTTGTCGGCTGGCAAGAGAGAGGTTGATCTTGGTTTCCCCGTTCGGGGCTTCTGTGGAGATCCGTTCACTTGACGCACGTACTGTTCATGAATTTTCCTCTCTTTTTTTTTCCTGGCCGAGTCCGGACAAT
The DNA here is from genome assembly GCA_963667235.1 of Nomada lathburiana. Taxonomy (NCBI): domain Eukaryota; kingdom Metazoa; phylum Arthropoda; class Insecta; order Hymenoptera; family Apidae; genus Nomada; species Nomada lathburiana. The sequence continues at coordinate 18,869,694 of OY763899.1, read as the reverse complement.
TCCACAGATTCGAAATGAAATTGAAATAATAAAAGGGACTGAACGAACAGTTTTCGAGTGGATTCAATTTTGGCGTCAATCTTCTTTTGCATTTTTTCAAATGGACGAAGATTATTTCTATTCATCGCTGAAAGAATTTTTCTCCCGGAAATGGTTACAGCAGTATGAACACCGATACAACAAGCACAATACTTCGTTGCCATTGTTTTTGCCTGTCCGGGGCGGAACGCTCGAATTCGATTCGAAAGTCGGCTGCATGTTGATCGATTATTATAGCTGCCAGCTCGCCTCGGTAACTGCCGACAATTTCATTTTTCTCGATATACAGCTATAGCCCCCCCCCCCCCCCCCCAGGTGGTCTGTTGGAAACTTTCTTCGTTCTCATCTGTTTCGTGTTACGGTACGTCCCTAGCCCGACATTTATACAGCGATCTTTTATTCGAACTTTTGAATATTCGCACGAAAGTTTACGATTCCCTCTTCATTCCGATTTTCTGGCGGAGTAAAATTGATTAAGAGCATCGAAACTCAACTCGGCGTTCGTATATTGCGCGGAAATTTCGGTAATTATCTAACTACTGGTAACTTGCGGTCGAGATAATGAACATAGGATGCATGGTTTCCTAACTTCGGAATTCCTAACCTCTATTTCGCTCTGCACACATATGTATGCACGAAAATGTATCTGGCTTTCTAATACACCCCAAAAAATATATTTTAAAACAGCCTCGAGTTCTGTGCAATCGACAATTAAATATGTAAATATAAATGTACATACTCGTTATCATTAACCCGAGTACAAACGTGGCAGTCGTCTGCCATATTTAAAAACGCGAGCATTCAAAATGTCCCCACATCCAATAGAGTAACAATATGATGTTATATTATTTAGTATAATTACTTGGAACGTTGAATATCTTTTTTCTACGGTGTCGTGGCGCGATGAAAAGATTCTTTTGAAAGGGAAATAATTCTTTGTGCGCGGAGAGAAATCGTTGCAGTATCGATAACTAACAGCAACACGTGCGCCACGAATGGCAGTTGCATTAACAAAGCCGAGCGACAAGCGGGTGAAGAATTTTATCCCACGCACGAATTACGGGGGCGGTGTTGCACTCGTTTACAAGCATTCATTGTCGAAATGTCATTTCGCAAGAATTGTGCCGCGACACGTGCACGCGGCACTCGTTCGAAAATTCCGTTCAAAGAATGGATTTGTACGGGATAAAATTCCCGATGACGTGACTTTGCCCCTCGAGTGAATTACACTCTTTCGTGTATTTTTTTTTTTAACTAGAAACATGTAGCAGAACGACTGTTCAGTTGATCAGGGATTTCGTGTTCGAAGTTTCGGATTTTTCCAGGTTATTTCTAGACTAGAACTTTGGCACGGAATATTTTTGTACGCCGAAAAATCGGTTCTGGTTCATTTTTTAGTACGCGCTAAGACGTTTGACCTCCGTAAAATAGGGACCTTTTTCGACAGACGGTACTGCAAAATATTTGCGCGTCACAAGATAATGTATGTTTACAAGTTAAATTTTAGTTGCACGGGTAAGTTAATTCTTATTGATATCAAAATTAATAATAGTCGAAATTCCTTTGTTCTCCTTCGTGTCAACACAGCAACGCGAGATGATACGTAGGTGAATAGTTTCCACGGGGATTGAACGTGTATTTTCCTGCCATTTAGTATGGAAATAGATAGGATAGCAAAGCGGATAAAGAGACCGCCATGTTGGCAAGCATTAATTAACATCTCCGAACAAGACGTCAAGTCAGGTGTACCCGAAACTCCTAGATTCCGACGAACTTAACCGTATTTCGGGAATAAAGGTCGTTAATCCTGATTTGTGCCCCAAAGCGAGAATCACCCAAGTAGAAAACAAACCACGACAGCCCTCAAAGTAATGCAGAACAAAATACGGCCAACAAACTTAATAAAAGACACCCTTAACATCCATGATGGAGAACCACTGGCCTTAGATAAATAAATGACCATTCTTTAATCGAGATGTTGCGCAAAACATGTACGGTACCCTAACAAACCCACCAGAGGCTGACGATAAAGAAAGTAATGTGCGCCAGGTGAAAATTCTCGATCGAACCTATCTAGGAACTTTTCGCGCGCCAGGTTATTCCCCGCTATCGTTACAGCAAGTCCCCGGGCGCAATCGTCTCCCTTAACGACCGGAATTTCTTCGGGAGTAATTAAACGAATTATCAGTCTGGAGCGTCGCCACGAGCCGCCATTAAACGTTCACGAAATTCCTGGCCGCGGTGAAAAGTGGTATGGCGTGAATTCCTGCCATCGGACTGCTTGACAAAGCCCTTACCATTTCTTCTTCGCTTCTTTCTGTTCCGGGCGGCGTGACACCGCGTCGCCGTGAAAATGCGGTTCATTACGTACCACGGCGGAACCGGGGAAAACAGTCGGTGTCACAGTTTCGTCAAGGGGACGCCCCGGCGCGGAGGACAGTCGTATTGGAGACGCTGACAAATTGGCGTGACGTCGACCCGTCGAATGGCGCCGCGCAGGCCTGCCAACCTGAGTCGAGTGGATGCTGCCGCCCGCGTTTATTCGTCTTCGTTCAGCTTTACCGCGCTCGCGCCAGGCGGTATAAAAGTTATTGAGATTCCTAGGCGTGCCCTCCGTTTCGTGGTTATCTGACTGCACCGCGGAAACGTATATGGGCGGTTACAGGATGAAGAAAAAAACGGGGAAAAGAAAAATAGTCGCCATTCTTTGTCCCAACTTTCGCGGTCCTCCTTTCAAACGCGAACCGTTGGTTACTTCCCGTGACGAACCGTTTCAGCTTGAAACAAATCCACAGAGAAACGTGGTGTTTCGCCAGGGGTTTGCAGAGGAATAGTTACATAATTATCCCTCTAACGACTACGACGTCGTCGGGCCAGGGTGTGTTCGCTTTGGCCCCGGCGTGTGTCAATTAGAATTCTTTAAACGTGGTCCGCGAGAACGTCCGGCAAAGTGGATCTACTTTTCATATTCTTACTTCGAGCGGCCGACACTAATTAAAATTCACGCCACGAGATTCTTCGGCGAATTCCTCCGCGCGGGGTGCGGCTCGTTACCGGCGGGTGCATGCTCGAAAAAATGGCACAGGCCAGCAACGGGATTTTTCCGGTTGGATCCAAAACAGTGGTTCATGCTTCGTCTCTCCCCTGAAACTTCGTTGACCCCGCACGTGGTTTCGTGCGTCGTTGTCCTGGTACCTACGATTTCCCAACACCGAAATCCTAACAGTGACGGAAATTGTGACCCACCTATTGTCACCCGGTGTTTATTCCACTTAACTGACGCATCGAAACGTAAGTAATGTAACGGGGGATTTCAGTGTGATAGGCGAGCCGGATGACTTACGGTGGATATTCATTAGGTGAATTTATTGGAAGTCCATCGATTCCCTGTTTACAGCGTTCGCCGCGGAATCGGCTTGTTTAGTTAAATTACCCGGCCAACGATAACGTCGTCGATGACGGAGTGGCTACAGAAGATAAATGAACAGCACGCGATCCTAGGATCCGATAAGATAACTGTGCACAATGCCTGTCCCTAGGCACCAATCACCACCTTGCAAATTGTAAAATCGTCGATCGGTGGCTGCGGGTGGATCCAAAGGTTTTCGAACCATTGAAGCTTTCGCAAAGGATCCTATGGCGGATGGTCCACCGAATTGGTCCTACTTGACGTATTGTAATTGCCCGCCGCTTACTCGAGGCTTACTTCTCATTCGACCAAAACTCAAGGCTGACCAATACGCTCGACAAAAGGAATATTTGATCGAACCGGCTGGTTCATTTCTGCCAATCAATCCGAGGCAAACACGTCGCCTTTAAAGTTCTATTTGAGTTTCCCCCAGCGTCGGCTACGAGTTGTGCTTAGTTCGGGGGTAAATATTTGAAATATTATATTCAAACAGCGCGAGGATGTTCCGGAAGAAACCGGCACACGAGTGGGGTATGAAAAAAGTGGAACACGTTTTAAGAGCGACGAACCTCGAGTAATATCGGGATGTTTTGCAACGCCGATCGATACATCGCGCCAATACAACGCGGCTGGAATCAATTTGGGGGAATTGAAAACGTTACACATCGCAATAAACGTGAAAACACTCTGCAACTGTAATTGCTACTGTAACTCAACCGTATGTATTGTACAATCAATGTGAGAGTATTGTTTGGACCCCTCCGCCCCCACCCTATATATATATATATACTACATATAATACAATATGCAATCAATATAGCAACAGCATGTAGATCTTTGATTGATATCGTAATACTGTGTACAATCAACCTCAGAATAGTGTTCAGTGCCTCAATTGATATTGTAATGCAAGCCGGGATCAATACCGGGACTATTGTTCCTAACTCTCGTTGCAATTGTGAAATATTATAGCGGTCGCCATTGCTGCCGGTTCTACAGCGAACAGCTATTGGGCGCAATGGGATGAGATTAAAAATCCCCCCCCCCCTTGCCACCCGAGCAGCGTAATTTCGCTGAAAAAGAAAAAAAATTTCGCCAACCCGTCGTCATCGAGGGCCGCGTCCAAGTCAGGGATGAAATGCGCCGGGACAAAGCCCGTGTCGCCCCAATCGCTGCGACGCCGTGCGCCATAACGATCATCCCTAAAAGCTCGAGAGGAACAAGCGAGACGAAAGAGTTAAGGAAGCCGACAGCAACCCTTCTTCGATTTCCTCCTCGCCCAGGAAGAGTTTCGCTGAAAGAGTCACGAGATAACATCGCAGGTATGTTGATGGGGTCCGACACCGAGTCCCGGCCCGGCCCGGCCCGCTCGGAAAACGAAGTCTCAAGATCGAGTCGACGTCTCTCCGTCGCACCCTGCCGCCAGCCGAGATCCGCTCCAGCCGAGATTGAATCTGCAGTCCGGTTAAGAGGAGAGCAGCAGCCCCGGGGTTAAAGTGTCGTGGGTGTACGTTAGGGGGGATGGACGGGTGGCGTTTGTAGGGGGGTGGGGCTTGTAGAGGAGGTTGTAGCCTGAAAACGGGAGATCTGCAGAAGCGCCGGTGAAAAGAGGTCAACGATGTCCTTAAGGATTTCGACGGACTCGAACGAACGGGTTCAGGAGAGCCGAGGATGCCATCGTCGTGCCACGTTATCCTGTGAAGTATTGGGGGGGGGGGGGGGGCGGAGTGAAGTCGGAGACATCGTGGAAAAAGGAGCAGGAGGAGGCGAAAGGATCCTTCGACGAACCACGAGTACCTGGTCTCCCGCGGGATCTGACGCTGACCGAGAGCCAGAAATGGAAGGGAAGAGAAAAGGCAAACCGGTGGCCAAAGCGATACGGGAGTAGCCGCCCCAGAAGCGGAATGGGAATGAGGGAATGGGGGATCAGGCTACGAGGGAACGTCACTCTGGAATAACGTGGCTCTGGACGGTTTTCAATGGGAGCTCGACGTCTCCCTTGGACTATGGGAAGCATCGGCACCGTGGACCTACGTGGAGAATAGAGACGACAGTAATCGAGGCGAGCAGACCAGGTTATCGACGGAGACGTATCCAAAAGGTTGACAGTGTGCGGAGAAGCTGGACGAAAAGACGGGACCAGGTGATTTCGATCCAGATGGAGGTACCAAGGAACCGCTGTCTGCATAGAGAATCATTAACAGGTGCCAAGTTATAAACGGATCAATCAAGGGATTACAACAGTTTCTGAAGCTCGTGATCTTCTACGCCACAGTGGAGTCGATTCGCAAGGAAAAATTACCCCAGGCGGAACGATAAGGGAAGCAACATCGTCGGAGTCGAATGCAAAACTGGTCTGAGGGAACGAATCCAGGGCATGTCGCCTGTTTCAACCATAAGCTGGCCGCGGGAGGAAAGAAAACGAACGATGAAAGCCGCAGCGGCGGACACCGTGATAGAGCCGGAAGATAGCAGCGGGAAATACTGTGATGGAAATGAAGATAGGCGATGGTGAAAGGGGGGAAGGGAAAAGCGACCAGGGAGCTAGAGTAGCCGAGATCCCGCGGGATCTGACGCTGACCGAAAGCCAAGAATAAAAGGAGGAGGAAAGACAAGAGGCCAAAGCGATGCTGCGGAATAATGGAGAATGGGACAGTCGGTTGTTCCCGTTGGAAACGTCTTCTACTTTCCGCTGTCGTTTCTAATTCACCGGATTAAATCCCGGCACAACGTACAACCCGATGGAAATATACCCTGCGGCAGTTTCCTATCGGTCGCAGAGAATTACCAGAAAAGGAATCGAAGCGTAGCAGAAAAATGCTCACTCGCAGAGTTCCCACGTTGATGGTCTTGGTCCTTTAAAGGTGGGTGCTGCCAGCAAAGTGGCATCCCTTATTGTCAGACAGAGTTGACTATGATTGCTATGCCGCATACTTGTATTAAAAAGTGCTCTCTGACACTTGGCGAAGCTTCCGGGAATTGTTCAAGACGAAGAAAATAGGAATCGGATTCTCGTTAGGGGAGTACTGGCGCGAGGATTTAAGAATGTACCAGTGATTTTCTTCTTGTATCCTTGCATTGTAAGATCAGCGCAACGCCCAAGGGTGTCCTGGAATACTAATTTCCTCGTGCAACCCTCAAGGGTGCACTGGAATTCTAATTACATTACAATAATGTGATCCCGGCACAAGTAAGAGTTTAATTTCAATTCAGGAATTAAATTCCTGCCGGCCGACTACAATATTCGTCCACACACCCATGAGTCAAGCCCAGCACCTTTTGATCCTCGGCTAATCGTCAGAGAATATTCTGACAAGCTGCGCAGAAACCCGCTAACAGTTCAGGCTAACTGAGATCAGAAGGGGACCGAGTCTAATATTTACAGTGAAAGTTGCATTCAACCCCTTCGAGTGAATAGATTTCGAATCGTCGAAGGTGAGAAGTTGCCGGGGCCGATTCGAAGACCCTCGGCCACCCCCGAAAGCTCCGACGGGGTAGACTGTGAAAAAGCTGAAACAATACGGGCCAACGGGCCAGGGACGGGGTGAGGGTGGAGGGTTGGTCCGGTGAAAAGGCTGAATAATTTACCCGGTATGAACTGGATTCCGTTGTGCAAGTTGCCAACTCCGCCCCGACATTTTACGAAAGCTGGCGTAGCGTTAAAAAGCGATATTCTCTAAGTATAGACTAACTTTCTCCTTTGATACACTCGGACCGCGCGCTCGCGGCCCGCGAACTTTTCCAACCGTCGGGAACGAAGTTCAAGATGAAACCACTCGTGGAACACGCTCGGCTAATCCAAATAATCGCCGTACATGCGGCACGCTCGTTCGCGGAATATCGATTAGCAGTCGACGCCTCGCGCGGATTCTTTGATCGGGCGAAATTACTTGTTTCCTACAGTGCTGCGGCTGTTGTGCGATTGTCGTCATCTCCGCCTTCCAGTCGCACTCGTTTGCGTCCGATTCCCCCTGATCGCAGACCAGTCTAGAAGGGAACTTCGTCAGTGACCATGAACTGGACTGAACTTTGTATACAGACACCGATATTGGTCCAGGTCCGTTCTTGGTCTTGGACCACGTCAGTCTTGACCTTGTTGTTTCATCAATTTCACCGTTTCTGCGAGAATTTTGTCGCAATCTTACTTTCCAATCTTACCTCAGAGTGTCTGCGTTAGCTGGTAAGCGATGGAATCGAATTAGGTAAAGTGGTGGGACTATTTGTCTCAGTCATCGGGAATGGCCAGAATAGTCCGGGTGGCCATCGATCTATGGCGAGAGAGATCCATTCCGTCTTGAACCGCGAAACCCAGTGGAATTTCCTTGCCGTCCCGCCGATGGAATTGTGTGTTTGACGTGGAGTGTTTAATCTTTCCGGCCGGCGAATTTAATGTCGTCGCTTTCTCTTAGGGAGGATTTCTCTTAACGCTGACTCTCAAGTGGACACTCGATTTGATCCTTTCTGGTAGGATTTTTCTTCCACGTCGGGGCTCCATCTCTGGCGCTGTTTCTCCTCTCATAAATACCCCGAGTCTCGTCAAGTCGTTTCCCAAACCGGTGGCAAACAAATTTTACTGCGTCCCTTCGAAGTTTTAACGGTAAAGAACAATAAAAATCGAGATCCACCCTTTCACGACATGGAATGGTGGTAAATTCGCGACGCAAGCAGCCATGTTAAGTCGGTCGGAAGTTGGCGCTTGCTAATCGGAAGAACAGTTTGCGTCCGAAATCGACCCCAGCCAGAGGCAGCGAAGCGACGAGCCCCTGGAGTCGCATTAACACTCTTAACACTGCCTCTCTATCGCGGCTAATGGAGGTCCCCAGTTTCGAGCGTGCCACTCCATGGGCGTAGTACTTAACCCGCACCTATCTGCGATTACTACCTGAAGAGGGGGGGAGGAGACAGAGAGAGTGGAGAGAGACACGAACGAGCTACGCCAATGTGGAGAGCACGTGACCGGAGACAGCCAAACGTTCGTTCCGAAGCCAATCTGCTTCCAATTTTCCTAAATCCAATGAACCGAGCTTTTGGTTAATTTTAAACGTTTCCGTGACGCCGTTTGGGTATCGCTATGGCGGCATGTATTACAATTGCGTGGCGGTCGAATTTCTATGGCGGATAAGTTATTACGGACGTTGCGGCCCTATTAAAGGATACCAGGTCTCCACGAGGGGCTGCGATATTTTCGCGAAATCTCGGTTGACGACGTCACTCTGCCCTGGTTGCTGGATCTCCCTCCTCCCCTTCCTGACACAATTAAATATTACATGAGTCCCTGTTAGTGCTGCTCCGTCGATCTTCCAGCCGGAGATTAATATTTCAGGGGAAGAGGAGCGCGGCCATGTTTTGCGAGGAAGACACTTGGCAAAAATGGCGGCGAGCAACCGTCACCTGTGCTCTTCTTTTCATTCAATAACGACGCAGGCCGTCTCTGCCCTCGTGGTCCCGCGACCATAGGACCAGCGGGAAAAATGAGGGGGAAAAATAAGGAATATTTAACGCTCCCGGAGGAGTGGGGGGCTAACCCTCGACTTATGAAACGGGACTATAGCGCGCAAGGTTCGTCGCTTCGGAAGTTTGTGAGACGCTTCTCAAGTTGCTACTTGGCCGGCTATATTGGCTAATTTATGGCGTTTCCGAGCCACGGTGTCTCGGAGTTATCCGTTGAATAGGCAGAGCGCTGTTGCCGTAGCAAGTTCTTTTATTCAAGTAGACAAATCGTCGGGAATTATAGCTCAACTTATCCCGATATCCATTAGCGTCGCTCCCATTCATCGCGGGGGTTAAACTGCGAGACCACGCCGCCCAAGTTGGGAACGATCCACTTTCCATTGATGAAAATACCGAACAGTATTTCGCCGTGATAAACAATGCGCCAGCCAAGTCTACGAGTCGGGGTTTCGATTCTGGGACAAAGGGAGTACTTCTGCCGTCGGATCAAAGTGTACGTCCGTTCATTCTTTCCCCTCACCCTCGCGACAGTTTCAACGGTGGCCAGACAGGCGTGAAAATGAAGGGACACCCGGTGTACACGGTGAAAAAGAGTAAAGCCCCGGTAATAGGATTACACCGTGTCGAGCGACAGATTTCGACTAGATATTCAACTGGCCTGCAGCTTCAATATTTGATAACTCGAATTAACGTTCCTGCGATCCCCGTTATCGATCCGCCCTCACGGCCCCGTATTTCATATAATCCACGGAGACGCTGCTGAAAATCCGTGGAACGTTTGTCATAGACCGCTACACGAAGCTTTTCAGTGATCTATCCCGTGCCCAGCGCTCGAATCCCAGCCACCGGGCGTTTCATTCCACTCCCCGTAACCCTTGAGCCTTGCAGGGGAAATTCACTGTCCCCTGCATCCTGGTCTTAGCCAGGAAGTGGGCTGCGATATTTTGAACAAGGAGTGCCCGACTGGACGTGTGATTACGAAGAAGCTACTGGCGAAAACATAGTGATCGGACGCGAATGCTCGGGATCAGAGGACAATGTATCGATCCGCAGACGCAAAGCTTGAAATAACTATTGGCCGCGCGGGGGTACGTGCCATGAAATTTTTATTTTCCATCGGAGAAGAAGCGGAATAAGTCGAATCACGTGATGAGTACTTCGTGCGGAGGGAATCGGAATATTATTCACGATGCATGATATTCTAGATCGCCTCTCGTTCATATTTTATTCAGTGGCCATAAATCCGAGGCATTCCATTAAGCCTGCGCGTTTGCATGAATTTTTGACATTTCTTCCATAATCGTGACCGGTACCGATGCATACGCGTCGGGTGGGCCACCGATATCGTGATTATTTATAAATCCAGTACTGATTGCGGGTCAATAAATCCAGCCTATAAATCGTCGATGAGGATTCGAACGATCGAGTAGTTCTAATTGTCTGGCGCGTGGTGGAAAGATGAGAAATCGAATCACGATTAGGACGATCCTTCGTGGCGTCGGGCTGCTTCATTCATCCTTCGCATTTCCAACCTTGGATCCTTCTTATTCGCGGCATTATCATAATACCATCGGCCGCTACGTGACGTGAAAGACGTATCGTCGTGGCTCGTTCTGGTTTCCCGATCCATCCCGCGGGCTTATCGTCCCCCGCCTTAAAACGAATGCGAATTAGCCCCGAGACTTCGGTAGGACAGACAGTCGGTACACGTCGGTGTACATTGGCGGCGAAAGGGGCGAGGAAAAATCGATGAACTCTTGGTGGAAGCCTGGCGCATCTGAGTCTCGAAATGGCCGACGGTCTCATTTTCAACTGTGCATTATTCCAATTCCCATTTGGTAATGGAACGCTAAATTGTCCCGCCGCATGGCGCGCACCAATTTTTCGAAGGGTGCGCGCGATCACGGGGCGCGATGATATTTGTGTATCGTTGCAGCACTCACGTACGGCTAAAAGACTGTTCGAACAAGTATAGTTGTTCGGAAACTTTGTCTCGAGCATTAGCGCACGCGGACGCTCGGTTTATGCGGCACATCTGTCGACAGAAGAATCGCTGTAACTTGGCAAACCTGTTCCGCTCGGCTCCCTCAACTTTGGGATCTTCAATGCCCCAGATACGGTACTGTTACCGCCGCGGACTGATCGGTGAGATTGAGCCAGGTAGACCGATTTAAAGATGGGGGAGAGTTAGGTGGGACATTAAAAATCCTCGAGGACTACAGTCGGTCTGAACTTCTGTAAGGACTACAGGCTTCAGTCGGTAGAAAAGTCTTCGGCATAAGTTGGCCCGGACTAGTCGGTCATTAAAACAATTTCTGTCCCGAACTTCGCGTCAGTCACGGAGCTCGTATAATTCCCTAGTTCGCCATAGTCGGAACCTGCAAGTAGCCATCTCTGAACGCCACTTCCTTAATCCACTGGAACAACAGACGAAGGAATCCTGCTGCCCGTAGGAAAGTACGTCCGACCCGGCGTCAGCGAGTACCCCTTGCAAATAACTTCCCATATCGCGGCATACATTCGCTGGTATATATCCCGCGCGTTACATTAAGCCAACACGAACGGTACACGAAGGCTTACATCGGTACTCGCAAGAATATCCAAAGAGTTTCCTCCCGGTAACGTCTAAACGCGTTGAATTCCTGTCGGCGGCTCCCACAGGAATGAGAACGGAAGCGGATGGCTGGCAGGGCGCCAGACGACACTCCCAGCTTCTTTCTCGCTCCTGCGTGCATCCTCGCACGTACACACGAACTGGTGGTAACAGGGCACGGTTCCTCCCCAGCCAGCGGAGGCCAAGTAATAATCCTAACTCGCGGGTTAGCTGGACTTAATTAGAACAGGGGTTAGCGGCTGGCTCCACTATTCGATGCTAGCCACCTCGCTTCATTTCGCACCCTTCCTGCCACCGAAGAAGCTCTGCCTAGATAAGGGACGACCGGTCGTGGACTGATACCCAACCAGTCGTTGGCCCAACTAGGCTAATCAGTGAAAAACAATAACTGGGACAACCGAGAAACAAATATCTCAGGGAAGAGAATGTTGGAACGAAACAGGTGGACTGAAACAACTGACCAGACCTGGGTCAGGAGAGACGACACCGAGACCCGGCGAAAAAAGGTCCATGTTGGGCCACTGTCGTCCGGGTACGAATGCAAAAGAAACCGAACGGTGGCTGACAGGCGAGACGATTTTCTTCGAATCGGCTGACGTTACTCGTGCAGCTAGAACGTGGCCGGATCAATCGGCCTTTTTTGCGACTCGTCGAAACGCGCAACTATCCGATGACGTTCGATAAAACGACCCGACACGCTCTCCGTGGCCGTGGCAAAAATGACCAGACACAAAGGAGGATCCTTTGTGCGGAAACGGCGACGAAGCTGACAAGGGCCGTCAGCCGGCACAAAGCGCATTCTTTCGCGTTGATAATAACTGCGAGGCTCGCGAATTCCACTGGCAATCTCTGTTGCCCGGCACGCGTTTCTCTTTTCGTCCGTCGTTCGCGATACAAATAACAGAAAAATCTGGAACGATTCGGCAGCTCGGAGATCCTACCAACTGGAACGACCCAAGTATTCGTCTGAATATATTGACCTGCTCTACATGAAAAGAAGATTGAGACCGCGTCTGACTATACGCGGATCTGTTCTACTTAAACCGTAGTCTGACGATGTAGGGGGGAATGTAAAGAAAATGTTTGCAACATCCGTCGTTGGCCCTCACCTGTTCCGGGACGTCCCCCCTTGAATCCTGTTCAGCAGTGCTGGTTGTCGGTTCCAGCGCACGAGTATCCATAGTACGTCATCCTCCTCCCTGTGTCTGAAACAAAGCAAATTCAAGGCGTCCGTTAGTACCGTGTCTGCGAGGTCCAATCCGCCAATGATTGCAATTCAGTTCTAGACTATTCATCGACGGAAGAAACGACCAACTGTCCCCGAAACAAACTCTGCCTGTTCCCACAGAAAATGCGATTGCCGCGACGGACCACGAACCAAAGCCGAACATCGTCAGAATCCGAGGACTTTGGACAGCCTTGCTCGGCACGATCTTGTCACGGATCTGCCGGAGTCTCGGTCAACGATCAAACGTCTGAAAGGGACCGTGACAGCGTGCCAGCGTCAAAGGGGACGCGTCAGCTCGAAACGATTCATCGTTTAAACAAAGGCGTGGAGAACGGGACGGAGGGAAGACTCAAAGACCACCCTCTTTTTAAAAGGGTTAAACGGGCCAGCAGAGTGGCGCGGTTGAACGGACCAAAGAACTACGGCGGGTCAGCTGATCCGCTTCGCTATTTCATACGCGCCAGTATAACTTGTCCGAAATTATATGATGGGCAGGTGTTCCAAGAAGAAGGAGCAAAAAAAAAGGGGCCACGATTGCGAGGTTGATCGATAGTCGCGATGAGAACGCGAGATAACTTGAAAGCGTGTATTCCGTGAACAACAGCTGAAGGGAAAACGAGAAAGATACACCATCGTGCTGGCGAAATCAGGTCAACTGGTCTGCCCCCGGAAAATATGTAACTTTGGTCGAGTGCATAACCACGTTACTGCAAATTCGAATAATTTTTACGCGCACGTGTCGGCCCTCCTGTTTTTGGTCGCCACTCGACCGGCGTGCGGTGAGATTTATATTTTTAATTGCACGACGGAGCGACGAGGATGAACGCAGAGTAATTGCGCTTGTAACTTATCAAATTTCCTCTGCCCGTATTTCGCGGGCGGAAAATATGGTTTTGATTTGCGGGGATTTGCTCGCGGTGCTCGGCCTACGGAACCGTGAAAATAATTTGCCCGGCCATTCTGGAATGATCGGGGACCGGGGGGGAAAGAACGAAACGACAACTTCCATGTTACCCTTAAACGCCGTTATTGCAATTAAACAAAAACTGAACCGACCGTTTCGGGACAGGCTTGGATTAGGGATCGCGTACCGCTGGCTCGAAGACTCAAGATCATAATGAGTCCCGTGGCACGGAGGCAAGTGAAACGCTTATCGCAGGCAAGCAGTTCATCTGCCTAACGTCCTGGAACCTCGTTTCAGGTGTAATCTCGGGGCGCTGATGCACGGCGACGCAATGATCCTCGCCGAGGATTAATACCACACGCGTTACGCCTGGGCGTGTTCGCGAAAAAGAATTCCGCTTAATTCCCAGCTCCGCGACGGCGAAAAAAGGGACAGATAGGCTCGAGGACTAATTCCAGACCCGACGAATCTTTCATTCCGACGTCGGCCAAGTAGGCCAGCTAGCTCTCTGGGCCCTGTTGGCCCAACCCCGTGCAGCATTCGGTGGGCCCGTTGTCGAGACGAGAAGCGAGATTCTAATTCCACCGGGTGTCTGTCGCGTAAAAACGAATTTTCCACGCTTCCGGTCGTTGTCCCGTCGATGCCTCTCAGCCTTCGGTCGAGCGGAATTGACTTGGACCAACGCGGCAGACAGCTGGAGCGGATTCGTCGGTGACGACCTGCGCGACGCGGCCGTCGGCTCGCACAGTGCATTATTATCAGGGCGTCGGGGTACGCGGTTTCGGTGTCCCCGTCGAGTTGCACCTCTTCATTCTATCGCGTTGCTCGGCCCTCTTTTTCGACCCGTACTGCTCTCTTGCGCGAGCGCGAAAGTGCTTGCCTTTCCAGCGCCGTTTTTCCGCCGCCTCTTTCGTCTTCATCCTCTCGCCATTTTCTTCCCCCGTCTGTTTTTCTTCGCCACTTCCTCGACGATGCGTTTTTGCCAGGCCTCGTTTCATGCGCGCCAATTTTTTGCCCGGCCACCCTCCGCCGCCCACCCTCCCCCGCCCGCCCCTCCAATTTTTTCTCTTCCCCGTTATTCTTCGCCACCCGGTATTTTTGTTGCGCCGCTTTTCCCCGTCCGATGTTTAGCTTTCCACGTTCTGCCACGGTGTTTCGCGTATTTTTCCACCGTTCCTTCCGCCTCCCACCCTGGATCCTGTACTTCCGTGTTATTTTCGTTGCGATTGAAAAAAGGCTTTCATCACGACGGAATCGTTCGGCCGTTACGATTGTCAATTGTTTAATTGTACACCGATTGAATATTTCGAACAGTAACCACAGTAACCACGAGCGCAGGAGTTCCAGAGGAGGTCCAAACCTTCGCCTTTGTGTTTCTCGGTCGGGCACCGAAAGTCGCGTTCAGCTTAAACGGCCTCTTCCGACCTTCCTTCCATCCCCCCCCCCCCCCCCCCCCCGGCATGAGGATGCCTTTCGAAAGGGACAGGGCTGAAGAACCAGTCCTGACCGCGTGACGCACCAGCCCCAGTTGCGTGCGCGTGCAACGCGACTTCTGCCCTTCCGGGCCGGCCTTGCGATCGGCTGTCGAATGACAAATAATGCGGCAAGCGCATCGTTGTTCTTTCGTTGGACAGGGCGGTCGAAATACTGTCACGGGGTCAACCGGTGTTTCGGCCACCGTTCAGATTTAACGGGGACACGCCTGGGGTTTCGTGTTTCCAATCGGTGGAATTAGCCGCTTTCTGTGTACCCGGGATATCGGCGTATCGGGTTTTAAATTGGGACCGTCAGTGCTGTTTCGCAGATTTAAAAGCAACGTCCCTTAATGGACCGCGAAGCTCCTCTTCGATCAGTGACTGAGGCCACAATTCGGTCGACGCGTCCTCAAATACTCCTGAACCCGTCCGATCTTCCTCGGACCCTGCGTCGAACTTCAAACATCCCCGTCGCGAAATCTCCGAAACATTCGTTGAATTACTCGCACGCGACAACGATCCAGAACAACGACTGCAAGAGAAAACGTGAACTTCGGCGTCACGGGAACCGTGGCCAGAGGAATGTCGTGCTTGGACGGAAATCGTTCGGCACGAAGCCGCGTTTCCCGCTTTGAGGGAAGCACTCCTGGTCGCTTTTGTGCTCGCTGGGTGGCGCGTGGGTCTGCCACGAGGGCGTAGGAACGCAAGACAGCAGCAGCCAGTGCTCGGGGCTTGATGAATTCCGTCCGGACAGAGTTCTGAAGGGGCGGGTGGGGTTGTAGCAGGGAAGGAAAAGGAGATGGCACGGGGGGGAGGGGGCGAGAAGGTAATTGGAGCTGCGTGGCGGGGCCGTCGGGGAGGAAAAAGGCGACTCGTCGGGACGATACCGGTAATATTCTGCGGGGAGACCAGATAACAGGCTGGTACGTGAGCCAGCCACGAGAGTATTCCTGTTGTTCAGAGTGTAACGGTGTAGGGTTGCTTTAAGTAAAACTCCTTTCCACGATTTTCCGCCGGAGAATAAAGGGTGAATGTCTTACGGCTGAGGGAGGCGAACCTCGCGGCTGATTTGCATTTACGTCGGGGGGTCTACGAGGCACAGCCCGGACCTGCCTATTCCGCCTGGATTACGTACCACAAAGTGGTGACTCCACGAGAAACCTATCAGGAACTAGTTAAAAACTGGCGAGGCAAAGTTGCCCGGACTCGACCTGACGTTTGCCGTCAAAAACGGGGCGACCGTCAAGACAGTCCTCTGATAAAGGAAGCGACGTAGGATGGCCATTAGCGAGCCCGACTCAACCCTTTCTGCGGCCAGCGCAGACCCAGTCCAGGGTGGAAAGAATGCTCGCCGACGAAGTCCTCGTTCCAAACTATGGATCACCAGAACATCAATTTAGAACGCCGCTTGAGCAGACACCTATTATAGTCCCGGGACAATTAATCGGACCGAGCTTGGCATTTCGATGAAGGATCAAGAACGACTCGCACGAGGACTCGGGGCAACCCCCCCTAAGACCGGACTCACACCTTTGCACGCTTGGCCACCTGAAGTAATGCATCGATCAGCCCTCGAGACCTGTCACCTGTCCGGTCCCGCGAGGGTTACCTGGGCGAGCATCTTAAGACGTGCTCGCGATCGGTCGAACCGTGAGCGACCTTTTCACCAGAGTTCCCCCCCGGCCAACTTTCCGCAAACTTGCGAACAGTACAAGCCCGTCGATACCGGCGTCGCAGTTAAGTTTCGCGGTAGACGGTGAAAACCTTGCCGCGCCGGGTACCGGGGATTCACTTTATGGCCCCTCGGTTGCAATTTGAATCTCGGGCGTGGAGCGTCCGCCAACGATCTGACAGATAGGCATGATGGCTGCCACAGTTATATCTGGACGGGGTTATGCGACGCTCCCTGGGGACAGATGTTTATGGTGTTTCTTCTTTGAGGAATGGCCGGATGCTTCTGTAGTCTCTGGCGGGCGGGCGTGTGCAGCGACGCGAGGTTAAATATTTGGGAAGCCGCCGATGGATTCCTAGTTCGACACGTAATTGGAGTTCCGTGCCGGGTCTGTTGATACTGGAAACGTTACAAGCAGTCGGGGAATCGTTATTATTGTTCCCGCTGGTTGCTTATCGCTAACAATCTTTCGATACCGATCGCCTGCCGATCGAGAGAGTCTGCGCCCTCGAAGAACGGGCAGGATTTTAATTATAATTGCGAAAAGTAATTGTAATTGTTTAACGTTTCGTGCTCCGTCGGTAGATTAGCAAGGTAGGGAAAGTCCGGCTGAGAGAACGTGCCTCGAAATGCCCGGCCCTCGATAAAGAACGCGGACAACCTTTCATTACCGGGAGAAATATAATCGAAACTACTCCCAATAACAAACTAGGAGAGCCTGGACGACGCACGATCCCATTAAAAATCTGTTTTCCCGCCCCGTATCAATGATCTTTCGCCCTAAAAATCGCGTGCGGTATCCAAGCAGCCGTGCAGTCACGATCCCACCCTCCCCCCGTCCTTAACGATCCGTCGTTACTTTGATAAAGTGCATAAACACAGTTGAGGGAGTGGCTGTAATTTTATTTCTCTCCCCCGCCCGAAAAACGAGTCACCCTGTTGATCGATTAACCGTTCGTTTCTACTACTTCGTGTCTATGTTGGATTTTACCCGGTTTATGGGGGAGTAGACGAATAAAATGATTCCGAGTCACAAATCGAAATTAGCTATCCTATTACTACTATTATTATTATTACTATTTCCCACAAATAATTTCCAAGTAATTAAGGGAGGAAAAATTCGAGGAAGGGTGGAAACGGTTAGCACACTTCGGAAGTGGCCAGTTCGGCCAAGAAATTAAATATAGGTACTCCGGCGACTGTTGGTCTATGAACGTGCAATAATTTACAGAGCACTTTGGCTCATATCGAACCGCCAGGAGCATTTTATTTCTCAGTCCGGGATAAAACCCCGTCCAGAAAGGATGGGTTTCTGGATTTGAGCAGTGGCAAGTAGCCGAACAATCTCACGGATACAAGCGGGACACACAAAGGGGAACAGTAGTATTAACTCCGAGAACTGTGGAAAATTCCCTCCAAGCGTTTCTCCATCTCCCAAAATTCTAATCCTTTCTCTCCCTGTACAGCGGAAGATAGGAGGCAGGAATGGGTTGGTTCGCAAACTTATTTGTCGTCGCGGAGAGCTGCACGTACGTGTGCCCTGCCACCAATACACAGTAGTGTAATGTAGCCGTGGTTGGGTGCACGAAGAATCCAGCCTTTACGAGACTTTATTATTAAAAAAAAAAATAGTTAAGAACTAAATTAAGACAGAGGAGTCCGGTCGATTAGACGTCGTAAGAGGCAGCAGCATTCGGTACCGATGAGGTGTACATTCCTTTTCGTGCCACGCGAACTACCATCAGGTAATCCTACACAACGAAGCGGAGTAATATGACGTTCACGAGACACGTGACTAATGTAATAACGCGCGATGTGGGGGTGTAGATGCAATGAAAGCTTCTGGAAACTGCATGCTAATTAGAAGGAAATTAGAATTTAGATTAGTCGAATGTTATTTCTGACGTGGCACCGTTGTTTCGAGTGCCCATTAACATGAACGAATCCCATTCAAGGGGAAGGACGATTTTAGTGCTCACTTCCGCCCTGAGCTCCGTCGGTTCGCGAGAAACTGAGAAGAATTCATCCCAACGTCGTGACGAAAAAAATTCTGATTCAAAAATGAAATTAGACAAAACGGGAACGAGAACTTACCCCCGGTTAGAATGAACTATATAATTACAAGTCGGGCTAATCTAGCTAATGCTTAATCGAGTGGAGCTTCCATTAGAAACAATTCGATTTCCTTCCAAGCTAATTACCATCGTCAGGTCGAATTAGGTATGGACTAGGTTAATGTCGGACCTTCAATGTTTCAGGAAACGGACGATAAATGTTGGACAAGACCAGGTTAGAACTCGTTGCCCGTATCCGTGGCAACTCAGTTAGACTACCGCCAGAGGGACCACGCCGAAGCTAACATTAGATCCACGATGGGATACATTAATACTCTATTAACAATAATTCGATATCAACCCCCGAACGGTGTATCCCGAGCGAGGCTCTCGGGCATTGCGCCAAATCCGGGGGGGAAAAAATCTCTGGCGCGCGCAGAGGCGAGATGGCCACCGGACGCGACCGTAAATTTCATTGGGGGTGAGAACGTTCGAAACGCCGGGGCGTTTTTCCGTCGAAAGAACGGGTCGGCGGAGAATGGTTCCGGTGCAAGACGTAACAGCGGGGAAAAATGAAAGGGAAACAGAGCGCGCGTCTGTCCCTGTGACAGGACCCTCGAGGAACACGTGTCTCGTTCCGCGGCGTCGTTGCCGGGCGCGGTTAAAAATATTCGTCATCCCCTGCGAGAGTCGCACCTCCACCCTCCGCGCTGCACGGCTAACCGGCAAGAGCGTTAATTGCTCTCGCTCTTAAAATAACACTCGATTACCCGTGCAACCGAGTTAGCAATTTCCTAAATACGAGACGGCCGGTAAAGGGCGGAGGAAGAAAGGAAGAAAAGGCACCAGAGGGTTGGCGGCAGGGTGGTGGCGGGGGAGCGAGGCATGAAAAACGAGGGTGGTCGTGAAACGTTAGCCGCATTTAATTCTTCCAACCCCGCGACGATCTCCTGTCTCTCTCGCCCTCTGGCTCCCTTTGTAATAAGCTCGAAATATCCTGAACGGCGAAACAAACTTTGCAGATTCTAAAAAATTCTTTTCTTTTTAGGGTTCTCTAAAAATCCCGCCCTCGTTGCCCTGCGATTCGAACCTTCGATTCCGCGACGAAGACGAGCTTAACGTTTCAAAGCGATATTTTCCTTTCGTCTTCCCCACCCCCCTTTTCGTTGCTATTTTTTTCCCTCGTTCTTGCTTCACACGGGTACATGAAACTTTTGTCCCGCTCCCCTTTCGTGCCCCCGGTGCGAGGTATAACAGACGGAGGAAGCAATTTCACCGGACAAGAGTTGTTGTTGGAGTGCAATTGTTTTTTCTTGGAACGTACACTTTTTGCGAACGAAGAAAAGAAACACGTTGTTGCGAGTTAAACACTCGGCGAACACCTCCCGGAACACCCCGCGAGAGCACGGCAACACCGGTTGTTCCCAGCGAGAAACAATCCACCCCTCGACGGAACGATCCCACGGGACCGGAGGTACGATCGTCGCGCCGGGAAAAGAGCGCTCGCAGAACTTCGGTCTGACGGCAAACGGTCTGCCGCGGACAATAAAAAAAAAAAGCGAAGGCCTACCCGGGAAAGCGAATTAACAGGGCGGGCACGAGAACGCCGGTGACTTCGCGCCCCGAGAGATCGCATTCCGCAACGGTTCAAGCCGTTCCGTCAAGGAGCACGGTCGAACGGGGATGATTTTTAGACGGCCCTCGACACGCGCCTACCTCGCGTTAATTAGCTAATTACACCGCTGGACAGCTACGAGGCACGCCGCCGCTTCTTAGGCCGGCCTTGGAAACTGGTCTCTTGGCTCTCTGATGAGACTTCACGTGAACGTCTTTTCAGGCAACCCCTTTGAGGCTATTGGTTTGAGGGAAGTACCGTGGCGGCACTGGTACAGAGGCACGTGAGGGGATTTTTTTTTTCTCCGCGTTTCCTGTTCAGCGGCCGCACTCGGTATTTTATAAACACCGCATTCTTCTTGGCTACGGGCAAATTCGGACGAGCAGGACACTCCGATCAGCTCAAAGGTCAATCACGTTGCGGGGCATTGAAATATTCCGGATAGAGGGTGCACTCGAAAATCGAGGAGACTCTTGAACGAACGAGCGACTAAAGCAACCGACAAACAGAGGTGTCCAAATGGGCATTAGCTTCCGCGATATCGCCAAGAGTCGAAACCATTGCACCGGCTGCCCGGCAAGCGACACCATTCACTATGGCGCTTTCAATTTTCCCCATTTAGCTCCTAATGAAGAGATGACCCACGGCAGATGGTGGCACAGAGGATGTCCTCGATGCGGACGTACCTTTCTTCGCTCTCTCCGCTTTGTCGATCCCGTGGAGAAGGCCAATTTCCAGCGTTTCCGCGCAACAGACCCCCCGCGAACTATGGAGCGCGTCTCGAAACACCGCGGAACAATGGATTTTCCGCGGAAGGATCGAATTTTTTTTTTTCTTCATACATCGCGGCCGAAATTTCTCGGCAGGTCTATTGAAATCATCGGCTCGACGATGAAACACGGAAGGCTGAAATGGAAGTACGTCGAAAATTGGTTGCCGCGGACGTTCAGATTTTACACGGATATTGGAGCCGGCGAAAGTTTCCGATTGAAGAATAAATTGGGGCATCAAGTGATTGGAGGACTGCCAAGGCTGGGATTTTTCGAGAAATCATAACGGCAAGGTCGGAATGAAATATGCGGTAAAGGTTGGAAAAATAATTGCCCCGTCTGACCCAGACCGGACGAGCCACGAGAGAAGCAACGAAAACAAAACGGAAAGCAGTTTCGCCACCGTCCGATGAAGAAAAAGTCCTCCCTTGGTCCGAAACAGCTCGGAGTTCCCATCGCGGAAACGAGACTACTAGCTACAACGGGGGGGAATAGAATCTCAATGGAGACAATCAACTCTGACTCCTAAGGTAGCCGAACAACCGCCGAGACGTTCCTCCAACCGAAACTTCCCTGCTCGATATACCCTGGATATCGGGCGAGTCACGTCTCTGCGTAGGACGCGGCGGGTGGTCGCGCTGAAAAATTAAGGGGAATCGATCTACTTGGGATTCCCCGCGAATTCCCCTTGTAATATTCACTAGGGTCAGAGTTATTTTATATTCGCGGCGTCTCTCCTCTTTGCGGGCCGGGGTTCTTAGCGCGAGTCGAGTTGGGCAAAGTGCGGCTGCGTGGCGTAAAGGGAGCAGGAATCCCCGGCTACAGCGGCCGAGTTTGTTGGTGACGCGAGGGAGGACCGGTTATATTAGATAAGTTCTGTCGCGCCAAGTAGCGCGTTGGAAACTGCCTGCTCCCGTCAGGCCAGACCTCAAACCTCGAGGGGCTCACAGACTGGTTACCCTTACTTTCTTCGCGTCACCCTTCTAAGCCGACCGTTCCTTCATTACGCCCTAAATGAAGAAAATTGAAAGCACCGCCCACGACCCACGCCCCGTTGTTATTTTATTAACACGGCGAATCGACGTCTGGCAGGGCGACAGTTCTGGCCTTTGACCGGGTCGACGAGGGATCCGATTAGACAGGATTGTTCAAACTGACTTTTCTGTCAGGTCAGGTTTGGGTTAGTTTTGGGTCAGGTTTGCGTCGGGTTTGGGTCAGATTTGGGTCAGGTTTTGGGTCAGGTTTGGGGTCAGGTTTGAGTCAGGTTTGCAATGGGTGTTACGCGTTCATTCGAGAATCGCGAGTTAAGGGAAACAAGAATGACTGTCGCTGATTAGTCAGACGAAAGAAATTCAATGTCCCAGGTGGAAGGATACGAATGATCCCTAACCCCTTTCCCGACGAAGGTCCAGTGAGGTGGGAAGTATCCCATGGAGTATCCCACCAAGCAGAGCAGGAGGTTAAATTACAAGAGCAATATCGCCGTCCGAATTTCCCGGATCATCAAACAGCTTGTCTAATACCCCTGTTCCGGCTGCTGGTCCGTTCTATACGATCCGGAGCGGCGCGACAATCTAAATCTCACCCCCTCGAGCTAGGGATCAGATTTCCCCGTGTGCAGTTCAATGCCAGCTGAAATCAGAGTGTAGGGAGGTTAGGGAGGGACGGGGGGATGAAAGGACAATGACGAAGAAGAGCCGGTTCAGTTGGTTCCGAGTCACCTATGCACGCTTCGTTCAACGCAACCCTCGTGTATTCTCCGCCGCCCCTGCACCCTGCACCCATTCGTTCGACTTAACTTCCGCTTATGCCGACGGAGTTCGACTTGTTTGACGTGCTATCGATCGCGCCCCGGCAACGCTGCTCATTAGTAGCGAGTAATTACCTCAACGAGTGCCCTTGATGCGAACGTGAGCCCCCCCCCCTTCCTCTTTTTCCTCCCCTGGGCGCATTTACGGGAATCAATTAAGTGTCGATTAAGACTTTCCTTCGTGTCGAGCCCAGGTGTGTCACAAATGAATGGGGGGGTTATTTTTTAACCGCAATGAAGTGTATCAAGTGCGCAGCTGGTGCTTCGTGTATTTTGATAGTTTGTTTATCATGGAGGGGAATTGGATGTTTATTACAGTCGTCTACGGTTGATCGTGATACCTTTGCATTCCGAGGGGTTGGCACGAGGCAGGGAGGCCGTCTGACAACGGTATCGATTCAGTCACAATCAGTATCCTTATCCCTCACAATAGTATCAGGTGATTAGCTTCGCAAGCGGTCCCTGAATCCAGCTGCGGGTTCCCTTGTCCGATTAACTCTACAGGGATTTCCCCAGAGTTCAATTTATAGGGCAAATGATGCTGTTTCCGTGCAGTTTCATTTTCCCACGTCACGTCCTACCTCGGTAGCCTCGTATGACGGGGAATGTAAACACAGAAGAACTGTCATTTCGTAAAAATGTGTGGAAAGGTTAACATTGAAAGATCGTTCAACCATTAGAGCAGTCGGGATTGGCCATTGGAGACCCATGGGCAGTAAAGATTCAGGGGGATGAATCACGCTGGAAACGATTTCCACTTTTACGACCTAGCCACGTGCCTCGGTTGTTGTCACACCATAGACCCGGTCCATGACCAGTCAAAACATACTTTCGCCAGATTTTATCCGAAATATCTTGGCCCGCATAGTGGCTTACGCGTATCTGATGCCCGGGATCACGTGATCCCATGATCGATACAGGCTCGTAGAACCAACTGAAACAAGTCATAACAACCCTTCGCTAATCTGGACACTCGAATTAGCCATGAATATAATTCCCATTGCAGTCTCGAGCGCCTCGTGCCGCGTTTTACCGTAATCCGATTGAACTCGTGTTTCCCGATATTGTATCCCCGTGGACGTGGCTCACCGATAAGAACGATCGAAAGGAATCGCTTTGCCAAAAACATAAGAACCACCCGCAATCCCAAAAACCGGATTCCCATGAAGGAATAACACAAGGCCAATGGAACTGCCCACCGGGGCGAAGGATTACATCGCTGCTGCGTAAACACCGAGTTATTTCAATTAAAGCTCCGCCGGCACAGCGAGTCCCGGGCTGTTTAACACCCAGTTCGAGCGGATAGAAGATTAAGATCGGCCGCCGGGGAAGGAAAGTTCGCCCCGGGATCGACGGTTATTCAAACAACTTTAGAATTGTTCGGCGATTCATCCGTCCTGGTCCAGTTCACGCGACAGATATCGCTTCAAACGATCCCAAGACTTCGTTGCACCTCGTGGGACCGCGATCGAATCACGTATACCTCGATTAGCGGAGCGGAAGGTGAAATGTGAGGAAACCTAGCAGACGTTTGTCATTAGCTGGACGGAAACGGGGTTCGAGGCCAGATGGAACTGTGGCCTGATTAGATGGGACCTGGTGGAAAGAATCAAGCCGCCGGAAAAGGGTATCCAGGGGTGAGATTTAATAAAAGATTCCCCCCCTGGGTCAGCAAAAGTAGCCTCCTTTAGTCTCGGGGCTTAGTCTCGCGATAAGAGGAAGGTTTCGAGACGACGTGCTATCGAGAGCTTTCCGGGAGAACCTTCCAGCCTGGAGCTCTCTGGGAAATCGCGTTTACCCTCGTTACCCCCGGTGCCACGGAAATGTTTCGGAGACATACACCCCTGTTTCTACGACGGAGTGGCGAATTCTTGCGGCTGAGGGAGAAAACTGTTGGAAGCGGAATCGAGGTGAATGGTAGCCGGTGAAGCAGTTAGCTCCCGTCAGGTTCTCGGATTGGGGACGATATATTAAACTGTTGTACGGAAAAATAATTAATTTCGCCGGGCGTTTCACCAGGGACAAGAAACGCCAGAGATACGAGACTCTCAGGCCAGGTTGCCGACGATAGAAATTGACCGACCTAACCTAAGCATTCCCCATTGCCAGTCGCTCTGGCCATCAGGAAGAGATAGTCCTCGATAAACTTTGGCGAAATAATCAAACATAACGTCCCCATTTTCCGCCCTCTCGTTTTCGCGAACCGTAGACAGAAATACTGATCCAATGACCCCGGCTATGCAAATTGTTCCAACGTGTTCGAGACACAGAAGTTCCAACGCGGAACTCTACCAGACACTCGGCTTGGTTATCGATCTGGCCAACAAGTTGGCCCGAGAGGAGCGAATTTTCTTTCCAAGCCGCGTCACAAGTCAGCTCCCGGAATTTACGTGGCGAAGTAGCGCGGCTGGCCGACACGCGTGTGCGCCCACGGTATAAACTAGTTAAAGTAGTATTTCCGTGGGCCGATGACATTAAAACTCGGAAATGCGGGGACTTTCCGTGATCCTTCGTGCGGCACGCGAGTCCCGTCGTGCGGCAACGAGTTTTTACACCATATGCAAATAGCCAGCCCTGCCTTAACTTTTAATTGTGCCGCGGAGCTGTTCCCCAGGTTCGAGCGTCGTTAAACGGGACAAGGCGCCAACGTTAATGAAATGTAAATTGCCGCGAAGACCGGCTTCGGAAGAACACCAGACAGGGCAAACACTATCAATAGCAGGAAAGAACGAAATTTCGACAATCTCCAACAGTTCATGGTACCTACGATCATTGCATTAATTGTCCGCTGTGTTTTCCCTAGGGTAAAACACTGTTGTCAGGCGCCAGTCTGGCAAACGTCTGAATAATATCATCCTAGTCTTGATATGGTCTGCGTTGTAACATGAAATTCCAAATACTTTTAAGGAAAAATAGAATATCAAATACATATAGTCTAAGAAGTAATATACAGTCGACACTTGACCGGAAGAACTGTAAAATTATTAAACTATCAACTCGCACAGGTCGCCAAACGACCAAGTTCCACTACAAGAGAAGGAAACACGAAAATTCGAGCCATAATCCACCGGTCCAATAAATCCCCGACGAAGCAAGTAGCTGATCGCCCAAAAGTCCCTAGCAATCCGCGGCTCGCTGCACCGCCACTGTGCACCGGTGCCCCATTAATCCCGCGGCCATTAAACTGGGGCCTCTATACGCGAGATGTTTGCGGAGGAACTGGCTGGCGAGCGGAAATCGTGCATATTAGAAGGTGGCGATTTATTAAAAGCGCATCCTCATTGTCGCCAAACCTGCTGACTATGCTCGTGGCAACGCGACTACTCGCACATATAGATTTACAGGCATGCAAATACACACACTCCCTCGGCCTCTCTCCCTCACTCTCTCTCGCTCTGGCTCGCGTGTTACAGAGGACACGCTGGTTGAATCCTGATGGGGACAGGGTCGCAGTTTGCGCCGGTTATTCGCACGTCTACGTGTACCTGCGTGGCCGTGTACGTGTGGACATAAAGGAGTGTGTCTGCTTGCAGACTAATCGCATCTAATGAGCCGCACCCCGTCAGCGCAGATTAAAGCCACCGGTTACAGCGCGGTTAAATGGCCTTCCCCGGATAACGATGGGGGAAGAAAAAAAAATCACCACGTTCGGGAAATTATTATTTCATGCGGGCCGGCCACCTTTTTCGCGAGCTTCCGCGGTCGGGAATAAGTAACGCCGGCTGGCTTATTTTTAAGCGCCCCCCCCCGCCCCCCTTTCCGCGTTACTCGAGCGTGGCACAAACTGTCGCGTGATAGAAATTCTCTTTCAACGAAATTCGACCGATCCCGATGGATCGAGTTCGAGGTCGAATATCGTTTCACCAAATCTCTGGACACACGGCCCAAGCGGATACTTTTGATCTGTGTCTCGTTTGTTTTCCGGGCCGAGTGCGCGGCGGTGTTACGTGATATTGCAAACCATGATTCCATTATTTCAACGAGGCCTCGCCGAATCAGTTCTGAGCAGGGCTCTGTATCGGAAGCCCCTTTGACGATATGTTTTCCATTATCCACCTCGAACCTAATTTCCCTGGTACAACACTGCTATCCATAATGTTCGCTGGAATTACAGTTATTAACTTCGAATCTGACCCGAGCTGACATTAATTCTGAATCCAAAAGGGTTGCCAATATTTGAACCATGAAGACGTGGCGACGAAACGAATACTTGAAACGCGTATGCAGCAGCGGACAGGGAAAAATAATAAAAATTCTAAGGAACGCATTTTGTACGTTTTCCTGCCAGTCCTCCTTTATCTCCAAGACGTGTGCCCTGGCGGGGCCCATTGAAATTTTCGGCAACCGTGAAAGGGTGGCCGGTGTATTTGCGTCGAACATTAAAACCACACGGTCAACCCGCCGCCGTCTGATTAATCGGCAGGGAAACGTATTAAAAATACATTAGCACGCTGCCCCGGGGATATTGCTCGCAACCTCGACCCTGGCCACTCTGGGTATACACAAACGATTCGAATCTCGTTAGACGGCCGGAAACCGCTCCGTTTAACGTTGAATCGCGTCGATGAAACGATACGCGAATTTCGCTATTGTAATTGGTTAAACAATGGATAGGGTGGCTCTGCTCGTCGGCCGATTGCAAACCAGAATTTATCAGACGGCGATCAAACTTTTTAACAAACTATTCCACCGAAACGGGAAACCGAATACTCCAAGTGGCAAACAAAAAATATATAAAAATATATACACAATTATTTCCGCGAAATCTATTTTGCCCTCATTCTCCACGAAAGAAACCCAATCAATGGGGGGAAACTTGAATTCAGCAAAACCATAACAATCGACCCCGAAATTCCGCGCAATTTGGGGCGCCCAGGAAGTCCCCCAATTTTATTCCAAGCCACTTCAAGCTGAGATTGAATAACTCTGACCCCGCTACGATTCCAGGACAACTGGGTAACAGAGATCAGTTAGAACCTGTCTCGGGTCTTCTTTCAGTGTCCCCCCCCCCCCCCCCCCCCAACCGGGTTCCCCATAGAATTATAGTCCATAGAAATCCCATTCGAATGGGCCCGTCAATGGCCATCTGGAGACCTCACGCGGCGCATAATCCGACCCAGGCATTAAATCGTTCGCGTCTTTTCCATCTGACATTCAGATTCAGCCCTCAATGTTGCACGACTCGCCGAAATGGGGCGGGCCCCTTAAACGATCCTCGCTTATCATCAGCCTGACGTGCAATCAAGGTGCAACAGCGTGCAACGTGCCACCGTTGACTCACCTGGAACAAAGAAACGGTGGGATGGAGGCATCAGCGCCGTGTCGCGGAAGTCGTGAGACGAGCGACATTTTTGCATCCGTTCGACGCACGGTTTCTGAGATGTCGCCGGGTAAATGGCAGCTTTCATGCGAACGCGTCTTCAATCCCGTCCCTTCGTTACAAGCCGCACACAGATCCTTTTGTCGAAGACCTGGCCATTCCCCTCGTTTCTTTTTTTTCTTTTTTTTTTCTTCAAGTGGAACGACGCTATAGAGGGGACGCCGTTAGGAATGCGTACGGCAGATTCGAGTTTGAAAGAGGCAAGGAAGAAGCCGAGTGGGACAAGTTCCCCGCGAGGAAAGTAGCTCCTTTCACATGGCCCCGAGGCAGGGGCTAATTGTCGCCCCCGGAGGCTCGGCGGGTAAAATTCATTGGGACCCAGCACGATCGATCGTTCGAGTAACGTTGTTGCGTTCGAAGGGACTAGACTGGAAACACGGTTGACCAATAGGGTGGCGATTTTTTTTTTTTTTTTAGCGCAGCAAGAAATTGTTTAACCGACGAGAGTCCACAGGGGTTGGTTGCAGAGGCGCATTTTGCGAAGAGCGAATTGTTTCTATTAATCTTGCCATTTTCGAGCCAACGGTTACGGTTTCGTTTCAACGCGAAGCCACTTTGTCTCGCGTCTTCGTCCAAGGTTTCGCCCGACCTTCCCTTTGATCCCCGTGACAAGTTTTTATTGGCTTTATGGCGAACAATACGCCCTGTGAATCCGGTAACGACCTTTCAGACCTATCTGTGCTCGCGTTCGCCCTACGGCCGTATTTCCCGATCCACGTTCAAAGACCACCCTCCCGGTATCACGGAGAAATTAAAGAAACCGATTAAGCTTTTCTTCCCCGAAAACCAACCCTCGTCGTTTTGACATGATCTTGGAAACAATTAGGAAGCACCCTCACCGTGAACAACTGTCACAGGGGATCGAGATGATCTCCATTGAATTTCTCGTCGAAATATTCCATTCACAAAAATGTACGATATTAATCGGACAATAAAGAAGTGCTCTTTACACCCAGAGGAGCCGAAACTCAATGCCGGACCCTTCTTTTCTTCTCGTTTCTTTTTTTTTTTTTTTAAATTGTTAACATCTGAGAAAAGGAAGGAAGCTCTGGAAGTTTCGCGAGGCAAGTTTACAGACTGGCGGCGTTTCCGCGCAATTTAAACAAGAATTCGAATCGATGCCCGTACGGGGGAAACTCACGACGCGACCGATTACACGTTCCGTCGTTTCTATTTACCAAAATTGTGTCACGGTAAATATGTGAGCTTTACCCTGTTCGCGCACACCGGCGAATATTAGTTCTACAACTTGCCGCGATATTGAAACGTTCCCGGCGCGGGGCTGCCGTTTGTACAAAAGCCGGAGTTGCGGCCGAAACGAACTTTCGGATGCGGCGGTAAAATGAAAGAAACCGACCTGTGGCCAGGGGGACGGGGATTCCCAAGAAAACCGAGTGAAACGGATCGATAGGGAACGTCGACGGGGAGAAATTCGGCGAGTCGGAACACGGATCGAAAGAATAAATTCGAGGGGAAACGTCGCCGGCGAACAAATTCACTTTTCACGCTTAATTAATAGCTCTCGGTCCTCCATCTTCAACGGCTAATTTGCGGGAAGATCATTCGAGAGAGCCAGCTTGCGAAAAACTTCCACTGAAAGTGCATCCGCGAAGCGTGAGAGAAATCCACGGTGCGAAATAAAATCGGCAACACCGCAGGTGTCCCAAGAACTGGTCTCCGCGACGTAACAGGCAGTTAACGGTGAAACTTCGAGGCTCGGGCGAATAAAGCGACACCTTGCATAGCAGACGCAGACCAGGCCGAACGAAATCCAAAATCCGGAGAGTAGGTGGCAAGGGTGATAACGAACCAACAGATTACCCAAGTTCCTAATATCGTTAGGAACTTCAGACCGCTGAATATTGCAACGAACACAAAAGTCCCAACGGATATTTCGATCCCCGTGCGTCGCGGGCCCCGAACTTAACCTCGCAGGTGCGTAGCCCGATGAGGTCCCAACGGGACGTTCGAGTCCTCGGATCCGATATTTGAGAAATATTTTTCGAGTCGAAAGTTCATGTCCTCTGGCGGCCATTAAGAATGCCGAAATTAAATCGAAGCCCTAATTTAATTTCTCACAGCTCGCCGAACAGCGTATCTAAATGCGCGAGGACTCCGAAGAATTTACCGCTCACGGTTTTCCTGCCGGAACAAAAAAAAAAAAAAGAAAAGAAAAAGAAAGGAAGGTCGCACTTTCCAATGACGTAAAGGTGAATCCCCGACCCCTTAAGAATCCGGAGCGTTTCCCGTTGCCAAAGTGGATTACAGCGATCACAGGCTGAACTTAATTAGGGGCCGGCACATAAATAACGCGCCGCGGCGTCAAGAATACGAGACACACGGCAACTTTTCGCGTCCGCCTTTAATCCTGTCGACGTAATACCGGCTAATTGTGAAATGTGTCCCGGCTGAAGGCACCGCCGGAAAAACGCCGCTCCCTCCAGGATTACCACGGGTCGACGATTTACGATGACAAATCCGCGACGAGTGTTCCAGGACCCCTTCTTCTCTGTACGCGTACCCGCGCACACAACCTCGCGCGACAAAGGCATACACCATCGTTCGCCGGAGAATGTTCACGGAGACCTATTGAATCATCCGGCTGACGCCGGGGAAAATTCTATGCATGTTTGAGCGAGAAGCTTCGCTGATGGATGGGACTACAGTGTGTCCCTCTGAGCAAAGACATAGTCCCTTCTTCCGGGGGGGGGAGTAAATAGAGAAGGAGCCCAACTGACAAGGGATTCACCTCTCAGGGAGAGAGAATTTTCAATTATAAATAAATAAAAAGCACGAGAACCCCAGCGACACTAATGCCTGCCTTATTGCCCGCCACGAAATAGCAATCAGCTAGATGGACTATGATTTATGACGGACCTAGGCTGAATTTTTGTTCACCAATTGGGGCTAATCAGGCCGCGAAGACATACAAACGTGCCGGATGATGTGACCAGCGATTCTGACTGACAGTATCTGTGGAATGCGATTCAGTAAGGACAATGGTCCGCGTTAAAACCGCCCGTATAGATAACCCGGTAGCCCGGTTGAACGTGCCGTGTACACGGGTGCCAACGTAACAACGCGAGGAATCGATACACGGCGAGAAGAGCGCATCCCCGAGACATACGATTCCCTGTATCGCGGCGGCTTGTTTGCAATTGCCAGGCCGTGGTCGGCGAAACTGCTGATAAAACTGGTTTACCGGCCGGATCCGGGTAAATAATTGGTTAAATAATTGGCCCAGCGGTGTCCTGTCATTAACTGTGCGTCTGCGGAAAGCTTGTGGTCCGCGGTAGTATCGGTCGTAGATTCTGGGCGAAGTGTATTTTAGAAATCTTTCGTTGTCTCCTCTTTTCTTTCGGCCTCCTTCATATTTAACGTCCGACTTGTTCGTAATATTTGGGACAACGTTGACACGGGGCGTGATGGATCCCGGTCCGTGTCGGGACTGCGACAGGCATGACAGCGGGTCTATAATGATTTGTCTATTTTCCTCCTGGTGCGATATCGCTATAATCGATTCCCCGACGAAGATCGAAGAGCTGTGCCCGAAAACTATTTTCGTTCCGCGCGAGTCGGAAGACTGGGGTAGTGTGCACACACTTGACTTCGTTACGGAACTTGACTAGCCCCTCGTAGAGCAACTTGGCGCGGAACTTCGATCACCCAAACTTATCGAGGAATACGTTACCCGGGGAATTGATTTGTTTGCATAATCGAGCCGTCAGACTATAAACGCTGCGGTGATTGCCAGTCCCTGGTAATTATAACAGGACACTGGTGACGTTTTCGAAAGGCAAGGCACAGTTTCCTGATTCTTTGCCGGCCCCGGGTGAGTCCGGGTGAAAAATACTGAAGGAAAACAAACAAAAAAATGGGGGAACTGTAGACTCGGGCAAACGTTGCTCGAGACCACGACCCGAGGAGCGGCGAAAAAATAAATTTAAACGCCTGCTCCATGTCCGCGCACGTAAGAAGTGGCGGCGGTGCCAGCCTCGTGTGTGCATTTGCATATGCAACAACGTGCAGGTCAGAGAATGCCTGGCCGCGGACACTTTGTACACAGACACCGGGGCTAAAAAGCCTCGCGCCGGATAAGTGACACCTGGAGAAAAGAGCGAGGGGGGGGGGGGGGGACACGTTTTAAATGCTCGAGTGTGCGGACGCGGACCATGCGTCATGCGGCCAGTTGCGCACAAGCCGCACTGCACCCTGGAGAAATTGTTCGGACCAACTGCGGGGAAGCCGCGCATAATTGGCAGCAGTCAAAATTCTTTTTACCTCCGCGCTTTTCCTCTCTACGGTGTCCACGTCACTTCTGAGCGGCCGGAACGCTTTGCGCGACGTGGACTGAGGCTTGGAGAGAGGAAAAAAAGCGATTCGCCGATCTCTAGACAACGGTGAAGCGTGTAGAGACAGGTTGCTGTTGGCGACAGGTCTGACGGCCTAGATAGAGGGCGGCACGGTTCGGGACAAACATAAAAAAAAGGAGCAGTAGGGCAGCGATCACAGAAGCAGTCGATGGCCCCCAGAACGGAACGCGCCACGTCAGATCTTCGAGACCGAATCGCAAATGGAAACGCGAATCCGAACGCAGCAATAATCGTCGTTCTTGAATGTAGCGAAATTAATGGCGGCCCCGAGCAGAGGGAACGTCGACGTTCCAAAACGTAAGAAACAATCAGGCCGTTGTCTGAACGCGTTCTCGCGGCATAACCGCGCGATGGCTCCGCGGGAGCACTCGCACAGACGCTTTACATAATATCTTAGCCATTGTAAAATGCAAAGTACTGCACGCCGAGTCTCGCTGAGCCAGCTTTTCCTTTCGCCGCGTTCGCACTCCGCGCGGAGAGTGTGTGCACTGGGAGAGGCGAACACACGGAGGCCGGGAGAGAGAGAGATGCGAGGGATGCCGCGATAGCAAGTTTTTGTCTTCTCATGTAAATCGCTACGTAGACGGGCCGATTGAGGGCTTAAGCACATATTTTTGTATTCCCATCTTAAGGCGAAGCCGATCGCGCTCGCCTCGAGTGAAAATCGATAAAGCGGCGGCGTAGAACACGTTCAATGGAATAAAGGGGACCTTTGTTTCGCGGGCCGGAGAAATTGTTTCCGAGCGTCGAAATGATTCGGCGTACGGGGGGGAGGGGATCGGGCCTCTAAACTTCGTCGAGACGATTCTTGGAAATTGGCCGGTTCTAAATTCTTATTGGGCTTCCGTGTGGACGAGGAGTGTGGCGACCAGGCAAGCTGACGTGGACGAACACTCGGCCCGTGGCACTGTTGTGTCAGCTGTGAACTTTAACAATCACGTTACATGACGTGTCTCAATGGAATAGGTGTACGCAGGCTGTATAGGATAATTGGACCCGCTGAAAGAACGAGGAACGTACGATCATGGTTTAAAAAAAGAGATAACTTTGTTTCTTTCAAACGAACTAGGTGGACTATAGCTGGCTAGATCTACAGGGCGCTCCGTAAATAAGTTGGACTCGTGGTGAACGAAAATGACGTAGAAATTTCACAATAGACTGAACTTCAGGTGAAAGTGGGTTGGAGTGAAACGCTATTCGTTCCTGTTCTGAAAGGGGCAAAATATAAACGGTTGGCCTTTCACCCCGCATAGGCTTATCAAGCCGGGGTGTATCGAACAAGGGTTACAGATCCTCGAAATTTACGACACAGAGTGGCGCAGCCAGGCGCAAGCATAACTCTGGGAACACAGCGGAATGTGTTCCGCGGTACTGCTGACACTTGTGAGCCGCGAAGAAATATCGGCAGAAGCGGCGTTAGAATGCAACGATCGGGCTTTGCAGAAAATATTCCCCCAGAAACGAGATTCAATACCGGCGATAAAATTCCAGCGATCTTTTTTTTTGTTATTCCCCCGGCGAAACAATTCTGACCGTCAAACCCCGTCGGTTCCTACGGCAGAGCGTAATACGATTTTCGCCAAGCTCATGGTCCGTACCCGGCGATCCCCACTGTTGGCCAACAATCAGCGATTAGACTGGCATTTCGATGACCAATTGTGGGTCAAAAG
The DNA here is from genome assembly GCA_963667235.1 of Nomada lathburiana. Classification (NCBI taxonomy): domain Eukaryota; kingdom Metazoa; phylum Arthropoda; class Insecta; order Hymenoptera; family Apidae; genus Nomada; species Nomada lathburiana. The sequence goes on along the minus strand of OY763899.1, from coordinate 18,835,230 downwards.
GTCAGCCGGCTCGCCCTCCATCCCGCACACAGTTCGCCGGGCAGCAAACGGAGAATTACTCATTTCGAATTTACAGATTAGGCGGTGGATCCGGCCGGATTTATAGCGTTTAGCCGGCACACAGTGCAGCCAAGGATTCGACTAATCAGGACACGGGCTGCGTGAAATATACGACGAAAATTTCCAACCTGTTTGTTCCCCGTCAACGCTGACCAAGTGCGTCGATAACTTGGAATCACCTAATACGCGACTCAAACAGACGCCAACCCCTATTTCTCTATCCCCTCGGAATCCGACGGATCTGCGAAATGATTTAAATAATTTTCAACTAGATTATTTCCAAGATGGACGAAATTCGCCGGGATATCGGAACGATTGCCGCGCTATCGATCCATGTATTCTATGGCCGCGTTTTACGCTGCTCGTTACTCGATTATACTCCATCGAGAGTAATCCCCATCCGTCGACGACGCGACGGCGCTAGAGAACAATCCACTTACCAGCGGCCGATCGGTCTGTCGTTTCAAAATTAACTCTAATCTAGGATCAGACCGCTTATAAAGTACTGTCTGAGATTTCAACGGCGGGGGGGGCGAAAAAAAAAAGAAGATCGTTACCTGCCCGCCTAATTGGACGAAACCGGACTACCTGTTCGATTATTCCGCGGGTAGCTTTATGTAGCCCCGCGAGCATCGACGTTCGCACGTTTGTTTTCGACGGGATTCATCAAATTGATTTCACCACGGTTGCGTTAGTTCGGTGGAGAAATGGTTTGGAACATTTGTTCTCGCAGTGGCGAGCAAACATTCTGGTTTGATCGTTATTTTTTTAAGTGTACACGAATAATGCAAATTATCTGCGTCAATAAAATCGAAACGAGTGGTGCCTTCGAAGAATAGTATTTTTAACATTCAACTTGGGGGGGAAAAAATTAGTAGCCAGAAATTTCTCCCCAAAGGACAGTGTCGAAATTGTTTCGAGCCTCGAGTCGACTTCAGCCAGAATTCAAGGTAATACCCTATCTGTCGTTAATATGTCGTCGTGCACAGTTCCATTCAGCCCGGAGCGTCTTATCGTGCCGATTGCTTCTGAAGCACCCGCTACACGGGAAACCGTGCTCGCGTAATATCGATTACGTTATCGATACTTAATCATTTACCAGCCGATGCAGTGCTACATCACTGTGCAGTACACGCCAATCGTATGCGCGTTTCATCTTTTTTCTCCTCTTCTTCTTCTTCTGCATCCTCGTCAGAGCTTATTGCGTTACTGGTTGCAAAAGGAATACGCGAGCGGAGCGATTTTTTTTTTTTTTCACGAAATATTTCACTGATACTCGGAGCAATTTTTCCACCCTGTGTGTACATTAAGGGTGAAAGCTGAAACACGTGGGATTTAAGTAGGTCGTTTACACAGGGCTGAATATATTCGGGGATATTCTTTCGAGGCGATTTTTATTGCGATAAAAGTATATAGTTTCTTTTTAAATAAAGCATTGGAGCATGGTATTTATTCCGCCGTGGATTAGGTGGCAGGGAATGGATGGTAATGGGTTGAAAAAAAAAGTGGTTACACGTTACGAACATAATCCGTTCGAATAATAAATATAATATAAAATCTATCAATCTATGGTGGCCGGATATTAAATCTGATATTCGAAGCGTACGGAGTATTATATTTTTTTTATTTAATTCTCAGCCCCCGGAGTCTGGTGTTACATAATCCATTGAACAATTCGAAAGATTAAAGGGATTTTCAGCGCGGGATAATTTGTCAATTAGATATAGCCAATTAGGGGTAAAATAAAAGATATATCTAAATAAAACAACCCCTATGATATTCTTCTCTGACCACGGTATCGAAACCGTTTCGATGGATACCGCGCGTGTAATCGGAAACTGTAAGGGGTGAAATGTAACAGGAGCTCGAAAACGAGGCTGTTCGGCGCTCAGCTTCAAACAGCGGAATCGCGAAATTTAATATTTTTCCAACCCTTTTTATCTCGTCGCACGAAATCAAAGGCGTAGAATTCACGAGGGTGGCGCGGCGTCGTCGACGATCGAAATAGATCCACTGATGCATTCAACAGTCGACACAAATCGACCGACGGTCGCGAAGATTCGACCAGCGGGAAGCAATTTTCAGAGCGGAACGCGCTTAAGTTCCCCTGGAAGCCTTTTTAATTTCGTCCAATTAGGGGCTTCGACGGATTTATCTGTCCGTTAAGAAAAGTTCACCGGGACTACTTGTTGAAAAATCGCGTGCCAACGAAAGGCCGAAACCTGGCTGGACCCGTGCATCGAAAAATCAAAGTGGAATTTATGCGTTAATAGTGACGACGCACGAACGATTCTCGCGAAATTCATTTCTTTGCAACCGTAAACGTTGAAACAAATAAATACACGAAAGTTATTCGACGCTTTCAACGATTTGACCGGCGGTGAAATAAATATTGCACAACGAACTGGCCAAGTGTCGAGTGCTAAAAGGATCTCCGTTAAAAAAACGATTCGACCCAGTCACGGTGACAACACGAACGTTGGCCCCGTTGCCTTCCATCCCAAAAACTGAAACTCCCGAACGGACCTGACCCTGTGCTCGAACAGCGACGTCATTCTGATAGTTGAACAGTCACGACCAACAGATCTAGCGCTGCCACCCCCCTGGTCCAGCTTGTACTCGAATCAATCGAACCTTCCTCAAGAACCTGAGAATCGACGCCAGCAAATTGGAGACAATTTTAGGTACAGTGTCCTGCACAGCTGGACCAGGTCGGCCAATTAAAATAACCCGAGCTTGAAACAGCACTCCCAAGCAGACATAAACACAGACTGACAAACAGATCCCGAAGGAACGTCGTTCACAGCCGAGGATCCAAGGTAATGCGAAAGCCCTCTTTCATCCTCCAGAAATAAATGACCACCGGGATCAAGGACCGCTTCCTAGCCAAGCCTGTCGGACAATTGATTCGAACTTCGGCAAGATAAGCCGGCGAAATAAAACAACCCCCGCCTAACCCCACGCCCCAGTGTCCGGCGAAACGGGAAGCAACAAGGGTGCAGCTATTGCGAAACTCCGGAGGCTCGCGAATTCCGCGAACTCGCCAAAAATCTCGAACTTTCCGCGCCTGAAAACTAGCGTCGGAACAACAGTCCAGCGACGATCATCGCCAGCCGCCACTTCACAACCCCCTGCCCCCGCCACCTGCACGCCAGGTCCGCGAAATTTAAGGGCGCAGATACGAACCATTAAATAAAGTTGTCCATCCGGCTGGCGAGCGTTGATAGCGGGCGCAGGATTCCAATTGGATGGCGCCACTGTCGCGAGGGGGCAAAAGGTAGGCAAGGTTGCCAGACATTGACCCCCGGGGACCAGAAGGGTGGCCAGTAGTGTTTTGGGGAAGGTCGAACAGAGGGACGGAACAGGGCGGCGGAAGAAGACGCGGCACGGGTGTGGGGAATAGGATGCAACCCTTTCTCCTCGCCTCGCGAAATTTTCATCCCTCCGACTACTCTTTTCTTCGCGCTCGCTGACCTCTTCTGCGTTGGCCAGACCACTCCACGGGCAGGGTCTCTCGTTCTCCCTCTCTTTCAAGGTTTCAAAGAGTTCTGGCTTTCGACATGGACACCCGATGTTCGTGTTTTACCGTTCACCCCTATTTTGTTCGGGGTGGTCAACAACGGTCACGTGTACGAATGGAAGGGAATCCCAGAGGCCGGTTAATTTCTCCCTCGCCGGGTGCGTAAATCGTTGTTGATCTTCGTTAACGTTCCCCCGTTCTTATTAACGGATTTGTTGTTTGAAAATGTCGATGGGCCAAGATCGAACGAAGCATCCGTAACCAGGACCGGTTACCGTTGCAATTAATCTGTGTCAAGTTCTGGATATTTCTCCTCGTTCTTTTAAATAATTTCGATTGCGAGGTAATCGCGTGCAATCGTGATTCGATTTAATGTTCGCTTTCATGCTCGACAAGGATCAATCCATTAAGGGTGTTAAGCACATTCGCCGGGGGGGGGGGGGGAGGATGTGCGCGTGTCTCGGTGCAAACATTTTTATCGGAAATTAATATCGAAGATACGGGACAGCGAGTCAAAGGAAGCCCAGTAATTAATGGCACAGAAATGCCGACGACTTTTCGATTCCAATTAACACACCCCGTCCCGACCCGAGTCGCGATACAGGAATGAAAAACAAATTATTTTTCAATTAGCCCGCGTATCGGCCCCGCTCTGTCCGTCATTAACGACGTGTGTACACGCAAATTCGATGTGCAGTAACGTGCGCTTAATTGTCGACAGTTTGCACGCCTGATTCGACGAAAATTTACTACAATTGGCCCCCAATTAAATTCCCAAGGTTGATGAAAGATGAACCGTCTGATCGGGCCAAAAAATTGACGTCATTCACCGCGAGCTAAATTCCGAAAAATAAAAAGGAAAAGCAATCGGCGGTTCATTTAGGGCGGTTCTCGTGGGAACCGCGAGAAAACCGGAATTCGTAACGAAAGTTCATTCCGCCGACTGGAAACGTTAGTCTGCCTTCCCTCACAATCCGTTTCCATATTTCCCTCCGTCTCGTTCCCGTGATAAACGTCGTCCCGTGCAACGTTTCCAAGGAGTCTGTCAAAGGAACCGGGAACCTTAAAAACCTGTACGCGCATATACGTACAAAAATATGTATGGACAAAAAATATATGTACGTATATATGTAAGGAAAAAATCCACCAACCCCGCCCCATATCGTCTCTGCCAGATATATTCGCTGGTAACTAGAAGCGAGAGCCTTTTGCCATTCGAAGACCGAGACCAATGCCGCTCGGAAATCTCACAAAGGATACCAGACAGCCGTGCGTACACACAGGGTGGTAAAACGTGGCGCCGGTATTGAACCGGATGGCTTTAGTTCCGTACAAGTAAGATCTAATGAAGCAATTCAACTGTAACCACAAACCGCTTCAAAGTTTTGAGAAATGCAATGGGGACGGCCGGTACATTACCGGCTATAATATCGGCCCGAACCGTTGCCGCAACTCGCCTACGCTCCGCCAACTATTTCGAAATGTTGCCCCTCATAATTACCAGAGATAATTGCCTCCGCCGGCCAGATCGATAATAATAGTAGACGGCACGACGAGCCTGGCATGATCGTAACCTGTTCGAATCGTCGATCGAAGGACTACGTCGCGGTGTCCCTTGGGATTCTTGGTACTCTTCGTTTACAGTGTCGAGTCACCGCGGTTCCAAGAAACCTCCGTGTTTACACCGTTCGGATCGTGCCCAAGACTGGCCTTGGTGCCCTAACGAGTGCATATACCGACTCGTGCCAGCAATAACAGAACGATCATCGAGTGTAGCAAACAGCGATTCGCGGCGAGGGTTCCATCCTCGCGGGCAAACACACCGACACCCCCGCCCACAAAAACGAGAACACGAGTTACCCTGCGATGGCACAGTCTACAACGACCTACAGGTCCACGGAGTAAATATTTGAAGAAAATTCTTCAGGTCAGAGCTTGGACAGAGTACCAATGGGATGAACGAATGGGTGCTCGGACCGAGAGTTCAAGGGCCGATGTCCCGCCGTCGGAATGAAGAACACTCCGGGGCAATTGCCTAACAATTATTCACTCTATAGGTGGACTCTATGGGTACCGGGTAATCAGCCGGTTCCCAGCTGCGTGGCGTCTCCATTCTTCTCGAACCTGCTCGGCCCGGGTCACCCGGTTCACAGTTGTGAAGCACAACCACAATAAAGGTAGCGTTAAAGGGCTCACCTAGCTGCCGCCGGACTCTCTGGTTCATCCTTCGACGTCCCGTGGGCTCCGGTGTCCCGGTTGGACTGAACTGCCTTGTCCTGATCACAAAACGACAACGAAAGGAAAAGAAAGAACAAACGATCCCCTATACGAAGCACACACCACACCTCCCGGCGATTAATTATCCGGAATTCCAGGGGTAGGCCTCACCACCAAGACTGTCCACTGACCAACGATATCACCACGTTCCAAGGACTGTCTCCCTGTGCCAGTCTGAAACGACGCTCGGATCGCGTTACATCTCATCACTGACACGGCCCGATGTGACGAGGTTCGAATCGCGGTTCGCCGATAACTGACGGCGACGCCGGGTGAGCAGGCAACGCGACCAACCCCTAGCGCTGCGCATGCGCCTCCATCCCTCTGACGCGCCATTCCCCCACCAGGACTGGGAGTACAATTGCCAACGGGAGAGGCAGCGACAAAGAAACCGATGCCCTTTCTGGATGCAGTTCTCTTTTTCTTTTTTTTTTTTTTTGGAAAAAAAGAGCCTGTACCTGTTACAATAAAGGAGAAGGTGAGACGGTGGGAGATTCATTCTACTTGGCCAGGTGGACACGTATGGGGGTTAGCCGTTGGGGAGGCATGGGTTTTTATGGCTGCGGATAGGGGTGGTGCACACTGGTTGATTCTTATGGGGTCACTGGATGAAGTACCGGATAATAACTGGATTATGTAATTGTTTGAAGATCCATTTCCCCGGCATTCGGGGTGTTTTAAGGTAACGATAAATAAATGTTTCTCTCTGACATTCGGTGCCTCGAATACGACGGTACAGGTGTTTGAGCACAGTCAGGTAATGGATATTTGAAGCCGGAAATAAATTCCAAGGAAAATAGACGCGAAACAAATGAAAGGGAATTGCGAGCATTATTATTTTAACGAGCAAGTTTTTCAATCGGAAAACAGTTTGAAGTAATCGGAATTGGAAAAAATAGAATGAAATTCTTGGCGAGCAGTGCGCCTTTTTCGATACCGGGTGGTTCACATGTCGTCCGCGTACGCGACGTACGTGCAAGCAATGACATACGTCATTGACACGCGTCAGTTAGGCGAGCACCGTCCACCCTTAAGTGGTTTCCACTGCTCCCTCTAGCCATCGGTGAAATGTTAAAACGCGTCGTACAGATCACGAAAACCTGACGGTGAAATTGCGTCTCGCGTTCGTTCCCGGACCGCTCGTTGAGCCGTGAACATCCCCCCCCCCCTCTCGTTGCGCGAAAGTTAAAAAGACAATTACCACGGAACGATATAAATGTTAGAACAAGAGCGTCCCGGACTCGTAACTCTTCCTCCGCACTGCCCCTCGTTCCCGGTGATAAAGGGCCTGTATAAAATATTGCGACGTCGTTGAAGTCGCGTAACGTTTGCTGCCTGTGATCTTCCGTGTGCCCGTTACTTTTCGGACACCCATTAGCCGATGGAGTTGCACAGAAACGTACGAAAATAAACTTAACTTTGTTAATTTTTGAAGACCCGCCGGGCAAATCGTAGTAAAATATTTCGCGACGATCGTTGACAATTGTTCCCCCAATTAATTCAGCTGTCCACTATTATTATTATTATTATCCCCATTTCCCTTTTTATTTGTGAACTTATTCTCTCTTTGCTCACGTTGTTCATTATTGATCCCGTTATTATTTGTTACGAATACTTTTACCATTATTATTATTACTAAGCCGTTTTTTCAATAAAACTGTCCCCATTGATTTTATTTCGTCGCACCGCGAAGTTACACAGGCCTGTTTCAGTGATCGTTGTGGAACATAAAATTGATTGTTTTACGAGTTGGCGCAGGGGTTGACGTTGGGTGGTATTTAAGGGGCACGATTCATCGCGGCACGTACACGAGCTAAGAGGCTTCAACGGCACGCCAATTCCCCCTTAAAGGTGTCTACTGTGCATTGAGAATTCACGATCGAGTTTGCGAACACGTTTGCGCACGGCGGCCGGCATGTCGAAAGTAAGTTGAAAGAAACGCCCTGGGAACTTCCGTCGACGCGTCCGCGTCGAGCTGCGGCTATAAAGTCGACCTAATAACGCTTTTTTAGACGCACGCATAACTTCACCCCCCCTGAAATTTTATAACGCCCTTTACGAGCGTGCATCGGCCACGGTTACGAACCGAACCGACCACCCCCTGCCCCGCCGTCGAGGAAACAGAACACTCGACGCTTCGCGTTTGTAGAGAATTTCACCCGTCCATGCAAATGTTTTCCTGCGGTATTTTCGTTTCGATATCTTTCGCCGATAATTCATTCGTCACGAAAGTGGCAATCTTTGGGACCCATTGCTGTGGGCTTTGTACAAAAAAGTGTACGCGTATGATATATTTATACTCAGCACGATAACAAACAAGGTAACAGTGGTTAAATTATTCCGCCCACCCGGTGCGTTGTTCATAAGTTCGTCATTGATTCCGTTTCCATGGATCGAGAAACGTCTTGGCTGTTTGCACAATGTTGGTAACTGTTTCTTTTTCTGCGCGCGTATATATGTGTGCGTACCTGTGTGCGCGCGCGCCACGTTTACACTATGGGCTTGTTCTAGACCAGTTCATAATCGGCCAAAGGCTGACGAAGCACTCATTTAACCGTTCTAATTCGCGAATATTGCACGTGTACCGGGGTAACTTTAATCGGTTCACTGGCTCATGTAACACACCGTCGAATGTATTAGGAATTTATTGTGCCAACGATGTTTAATGCGTTTCATCGGTATCAGCAAATTAGTATGGAAGCTACGGGACATGATTAATACACCGACTCAAATTTCATGCCAGGCGCTAATACCGTTCGTGTATACATATTAATACACCTCGTTCTGCATACGGTCGCAGTCTGCATCACGCGCGAGCCGTTTGTCAATTGTCCCTAGGGAATTTCCGCGTGTTTTCGTACCAACGGGACTCGTCGCCTTTCGCAATCATGTTCGCCTGTGTAACGAACGAAAAATTACGGCAACATTCGCGCCGATGTAGCCGGCACTACAGTTCCAGGGGCCTGGGGGAAAAGTACGATACCACTCGCAGGCAGACTCCCTAGGACCCCGTGAAATACCACTAGCGGCGGTATTTCACCCATATTATGAACAATCGATCATCGTCCCGAAAGTTCTCAGCTCAACATTGAACCCGTCGTCTCGCCCGCCGATAATCGTTTCTCCGACCCCGTATCCACCACCAAACCCCCATAATTACGCGCATCCCTTTCCATAACATCGGTCACGCCACGGACCCCGCGGCCACTCGAAGCGTCGCACGGAAACGTATCGCGATCATTTCAGGCGGCGCGATCCGGACAGTGGATCTCGTCGACGTCGACGACCCCCCGTAGAGATTTATTAGAGCGCGGGGCGCAAAGGTTATCAGAGAAAAACGGCGGAACGTTGGGAGATCGTGTCCGGCCATAAGTAGCGATCCCAGATACCGGGTGAGCAACGAAACGGTCGCGCAAAGATATATCCGGCCGGTGTGCGGTCTTCTGTACACGTACGGGGGTCGTGCGCACCCCCCCCCCCCCCTCCCTCCCTCAGCCGGCACACGCAGGGTAGTGTGCGCGACGGAGATAGGGAAACGCACAGATAACTCGAGTTAACGGCATCTCGAGGCGATACCTCAACGCAACCGAGGACGGAAAATTTCGCTGATAATGCCTGCATACGTTCATTGTTATTTCCGCGCCACCCCCCCTCGCCGCCACCCCCACCCCGGGCCGTTCTTCGCCGATTTATCACCGCGAGATCCGCGCGCGATGTCGCGATCCCCGTCGGTGCCGTTCCCCGATCGGAGGAGACCCGAACCAACCCCTTCCAACCCAGGGGTTCTTGTACCAACCCCTCTACCGTTTGCGATTAATATTTCAAATGGGAACGCCGGTTAATTCGGTACGAGTCTTGCGAGCGATTGTTCCTTCAATCGTCCCCCGGGTTGCTTCCGAATGATTCGAGGAGAAAATCCAACCACCCACCCCCCCTGTACCGTGTCCAAGTGCACCCCCGACGAACGGTGACCGACAACGAAGGAACGAAGGCGCGAAATAAATGCGGCGATGAAAAGCGATAAAAATCCCGGCTTACCGCGGTGCTAATAAAATCGTGCCGAGATCCGCAAGGGTCGCGACAGGGGGCGAAAAATAGGGGTAGGCGCGAGTCAAAGTGGCCGATTCCCATCAGGGAATCGTAACATTCGTAACGCGAACGAGCTATCGCGATATAAATCAGGCGTGGCTCCGTCGAAGCCGGATTTTCCTCGCTCGAAACGCGACCGGGGGAAGGGGGAGGGGGGGTTTAGAGGGGGCAGGGGTGTTTGGGTGGCGAAAAGAGGAAAGCGAGGGAAACAACGGAGGGAAGAAAAAAAATCGGGGAAACGAGGAAGAACAGGAAAAACGACGAAACACGAGGGGTGGGGGGTGGGTGGTTTGGAGAGGCGGGGAAGAAAAAAAAACAAGACGACGGGCGGAGATGGGGGGGGGGGGGTGAGAGTAGCAGATTGGATCGATGGAATGACGACCCGTTTCCGCTCAAGCGGATTTCCACGGCGTTATTTCCCGCGATAGTCGCGGGCTGGTTAACTCGCCCGTTCGTTCGCGGCACGACAGAATGCATGCTCAAAGCGCCAGAAACAAGCCACCCTTTTCCATCCCCCGCCCACCCCGCCTCTCTCGTTCACCCCCCCCCCCTGCCGCCGCGTCAAACAAGCCGAACTGATACCTCGCCGCGAAGGGGCGGGGCACGCGTCGAGTGGGAAACAGGAAAACGAAATGAACCGTGAACAATTATGGATTGCTTTCTAACGTTTCGCAAGGGGTTGATGATGCCCGGGCACCATTTGCATGGACAGGACCCGTGCCAAGGACGCTTCCTTCGTTCTCCACCGCCACGAAGAGGTTGGATCAAACGATTCCTCGGGTTTCGGGGTTGTACGGCGATTTCTCTAAGGGGTGGGTTAGGTTTGTACCGCGTTACAAGATCTTGGGGGCGGAGGATATTGGCGTCGCTTTAAAGCTTCGTGCGGAGAGGAGAATGTGACGCGGGCAATTCTTTTGGCATTGTTATTGTTGCGCGGGGTTGCTCATCAAGGGGTGCAAATTCGCAGGGTACTTAACTGGGATTAAGCGAATAAGGGGATGGCCGATGCACCTTCGATGCGAGAATTCTCATAGGTAGGTACGTCGGAAAATACATTGTCCCCGAATCGTCCCCAAATAAAAGTTTCGACAATGGGGGGGGGGGGGGGGGGGGGGATTGGCCCGCGCTGGGGTAGAAGACTGAGAGAAGTATCCGAATGTGACGGAACTAACAATGATCGATTTGCGACATCGAGGATCGACCGGCCGGGTGAAACCGTTCGCAAGGGTCGGCGAAGGGGATGAGAGATGTCGTGAGCGATTTAAGAAGTCGTCGCGCGGTGACCCCGCGGTGGGAATCCCTCCGCCGTGGACAAATCGCCCGTGAAATGGAGAAATTCGCGAGGACGCCGCGGAAAATCCACGTTTCGCCCCCTGAATACCTTATTGCCGGGATCTTGTTAACATTCGGACGTGGACAAATACGGTTCAACCCCCGTGACACGTGCATCCCCTAAAAATCGGACAACCGTATATCATTGCGGGCTAACGTGACACTATCATAAAGCCGCGAACGATTACCAATTTTCCCGGAAAGAATGAGACATTCGTCCGCGAAAAACCACCCCCTCGTTTCAGGTGGATGACTAACAATTCCGATCCGAAAGCAAAGCGTGGCACGATTCTACGACAGCTCCTCGCGGCAGTGCCAATAACTACCTCCCCTAAAAAAAAATCTGTTCGCAATAGCATCGAATGTAATCGCCAACGAAAACTAAACCCCCCCCCCCGCGTTCCGCAGTGCCAGCAAGCGAGGGGAAACACGGAAAGTGACCGAATGCCGCGCGACTCGAAGAAAAACGAAAGTCGTCCAGAGGGGGGAAAACGCGACCTGGCACGAATCCACTGGCGAGAAAATTCAATTAAAGGGCTCTCGGGCAGATGGTGCGACCATCGACAGAGCTCGAAGGTGCTCCGGGGGAACCCCCCCCCCCCCCCCCACTCACTCGCTCGGACAAAGTGGACGCAGGTAGAGAGGCCGGATTGCTTTTTGCAAACGCGACTCGCACACGCACACACACGCTCGTGGCCGTTCATAAAGCATGTATAATAAACACGATCCACGCGTGCACCGCGCTTGCGTGTGTGCCACGTCACGGCCCGCCGTGGTGGGGAGGACTACGGATCGATCCTTCAGCTTTATCTGCGCTGGCCGTGAGTGGAGGAGAGTCCTTCATTTGTACAGGCCGGTCATCCTATTCCTCGCTGAATGTCAGACCGGTCCTGGACGAATGGCCTTTCTTACCACCCTTCGAGCCTCGCTGCACCGCCATCCAACCCCTGCACACAGTAGCCACCCCGTGCCTTACGATCACTCGGACGTACCGTGTCCTTAATTTTACGCTTAGCTATTCTTTGCTCTTTACGAATCTAATTTCACTGGAGATTCGTTCAGAATGTTGTTGAATTTTATTTTTTTTTTTTTTTCTTCAGGAAATTGATTTACTCGATACTTTAATGGACTGAGTCGGGTGTTTGGGATTCGACCGTCACCCGTTTTTAAATATTTCCGCGAGTGAGGTTTGGAAATGACGGGGAGGGTGGTTGAATTTCGTTATTCATCTTTGGAGACGTCGAGTGTCGCGATTCGGTGGGAAAGAACGGAAAGTTGGAATGGTTCGAAGAAACGAATCGGGAGAGGAGGGGGGGGGGGGGGGGTAGTTTCGAGTTATGGGAAGGGGAGGCGAGCTGCTATTATTACCGCTTTTTATTAGTCACGTTCGAGAGACGGGGCTCACTAATTTACAGAGACGTTCAACGTCGAACGGGAAGTTTTCAAAGAAGTTCCTTTAACAAGCTCCGCCCAGTGTTTCCTGATTTCTTGTTTCCGCGCGTTTACAGGGTTTTCCAGCTCGCGAATGGGCATTAGTATATTTTCTGCCGCTCCTGTGAAACACGGGCCGAGTCGCGTATGGAAAATTTAAATCGTCGTATTGGCAAAGAATTATCGAACATTCGCGCCTAATTATTTTTCATCGTTTGCCCGGCCGATCCGTGACGTAAATAAATAAATAAATAAAATAGACACCGAAGGATCGAGACACCTATGAGATACAAATAGGTACTTCATTAAATCTTGAATATTTATTTTACAACTAGCATGCTATGTTAATATTTCGAATATTTCGCCATTTACGAAAATATAGTTCACATAATTTCAATATTCGTATTATCTTATGTTTATATTTATAATACAATTTTTACTGCCGGATAATTGATTGAATTCCGTTTCAATACCATTCAATTCTTGTTCTGTTTTCACTTTTTTCGAATACTTAAATATCAACACGGTCAAAGTATTCATTGCCGATCGTTAATTAAACGCTTCTATGGCAAGCAGCGATTAAGTCGTCGCACTCTTGCCAATTTGATTCCGCGGGTTTATTTAAAACGAAAACATGTGCGCACTCGGGAAGGAAATTTATTACCCTGGGAAGGGAAAAATCGCGAACGCTATTGGGAAAGGCGTTTCACTTCGAGCGGACTTTAAAATGCGCCGGAACTTTTTCCGTGGATTGTGTATACTGATTTAACGGAGATGGATATTTGAATTATTATCGATTCGAAAGCACTCGCCAAACATTTATCATTACCCCGAAACGAGGGAACAATGTTTCAAAGTGATCGGGAAAAGGGGTTGTTATCGAAGGAAAAAAATTACTGTTCAATTAGATAGAATTTGAAAGGACTTTCGACATGTCGTCAAATTAATAGTTTTTGAAAAATAAATATTCTCGTTAAAGTGTGATTAATTATTTCCTCGTAACGAAGAAAACACATTCTGCGTCCCCGACACCTGTTTTCCAGGACAACTTCTCGTTCACCGAAACGCCCATAAATCTCAGCGGTTAAAGGCCAATTTATTACACAACAAATGCGTGGCCATCTGAAAAGCTTCAGAAGCGTGCGCCCTAATTAATAACCCATTAAGCCTCCGATAGGCGAATTATTTATTTTTACATTCTCATCTTTTCCTTTCGCTTCTTTCTTTTTCTTATCTCAAGGAGGCACCGGCCTCGATAAATCCACGCGCCCCGAACACTTCCCTCGCAAATGACTCGCCTCCCGTGGCAATTCGAAAACCCATTAAATTTCAAGTTAATCCTGCAGTCTCCCGAGACGATATTAGACTGTCAAGTGTAACGTGTATAACGGACGACGGCCATGAACGACGAATATAACCAGGTATCCTCGATCCCGAACGATGAACAAAGCCGAATCGCATCGGTGATTATTTGTGTACAGCGAACGCATCAAAGGGAAATGATTGGGAAACGTTCGATTCAAGACTCGGCACTCTTTTCATTTGAATACGATTAAGAAAATTGGTGAAACAATCGGGTTCACCCATTTCGCGGCGATTCTTGAAGCGTAGAATAATTTATTTGTTCGTTTATTTATCGTTCACGTTGCTCGTTTGAATCGTCGCAACGTTCACGGGTAGAGGGGTGAATTTTCAAACGAAAAGCCACGGGGTGACGGCCAAGTAACGAACCACCGCGATAGACGTGTGTGCGTGAACGGTGTTTCTGTATGTTCAGAATCCAGGAAGCAGTCGCTGCGGGCGAGTTAGATAACAACGAGTGGTATCGGCACTTTTTTGCCAACTTTAATAAATTTATTTTTTTTACAAATAAAGGATCGTCGATCCGTCGAGCTATGGGAGGGGGAGGGGGGGGGGGTTTGGTGCGCGATGCGAGGGACGGGGGCGCGTGGAAAATATCGCGTATCGATTGATATGGGGGAAAGAGTACCCTCGTTGCAGAAACGTCGAGTGCATAATACAGCACGGGTAGAATAAAACGGAAACACCCCTGGCATTCGAGAAAATAAACAAATAAATAAAAGAGGGACGCCCTTGCGAATCCGCCCCCCCCCCCCCCCCAAAAAAAATAGTTCTGTTAAATTAAACGAGGGACCCGGGATATTTGATTTCGTCGAACTGGAGTGGCGAGTAACGCGAGAGTGTTGACCGGTCACGTTTGGCCGGAGCGCGTGAATTAATCTGATAAAAAAAATCGTACGGCGATAATTGACCCAATTAGAATCGTTCGACAGCGTGGAAAAATATTGTTTAGCAATCTGGACGGGTGCGAGCGTCGTGAAAAAAAAATTCGATGCTCTACGTTGGGGGGTAGGGGGAGGGAGAGAGGGGGGGGGGGGGGACGTCGGCGTTTCGTTCATGGGAACCGCCAAAGTGGTCCAACAACGATATGCTTTCAATAGTATTTTATAGGTAATATAATTCGACTAATTATTCTTGCGCAATTCTTATGTAAATCATTTTTTGTACATGCTTCGCGTTTGCATTTGCGTGCTGACAGATTTGCCTCTTGCCCCCGTTCGCCGTAGATGGCGGACCGTACGGTCGGTCCGCCGCGACCAGCAACGACAAGAAAGCAATAACCCCACGGCGAAACGACAAATTCGCGGCGAACATTTGCGGGGGACGTCGTCGCGGATCGTAAATCCGCGTCACGGCTATAACGCGGGCCGTAGAACGATTTCCGGCAAGACGCGAAAGAGTTTCGCCGTTTGAGAACCGCAACGGGCGCAGGCGAACAAATTCCCCAGATGGAAGTCCCCGGCATGAGCGCCATCGAACGGAGTTTAAACGTTCGCGCAATCACCGCGCGTCTCGAGTCGTTCGATATAGTGGAAAAACGGTTCGCTATGAAATCGATATCACACGTTGTTGTGTCAGATGTGTTTAATAATTTAATATAAGATTCGATTTATTGTATCAAATTAATCATTCCTTTTCTTACCAACGTTTTGCAATTACCGGCCGTCTGTGTTTCAGCATTTTTCGTGCCAATTTTATTGTACCCTCTGCGAGAAGTATGTTTCCAAAATTGCTGCGAGCACTACACGTATCTATTTTTCCAGAAATATGTAACGTCGTTAAACGAAAAGGGTATTGGCGCGGGTGAATAACTTCAATTTCAACAATTAATTTTTCTCAAGTCTCTCAGCCCAACGAGTCGAAGGACGTCGTCCTGGAATGTACAATCGTAAATTGCAGTCCGCCAATTATACCAGGCTTCTCGCCAGCGAGAAATCACCAGGTCCCGGGGATATCCGGATTATGCGGATGAAAGTCGAAACCCTTGAAGATCGTCCCGTATAGATCGCGCGCGCTCCGATTGCCATCGGCACGTCTATCAATTATGCCGCATGCCACCTACGTATCCGCAACGATGGATCATTGATCGCGTATCGAATGACGCGCGCTGCCAACGTGCGAACGCGTGCCACAGTCGCGTTTCACGTGTCCGCGTGATCCATGCGTTCCGCGAACGCGGAACAAAGGGGGCCGGTGTCTCTTTTCATCGACTGACAGCGATGCTTCACCGGACGGCCGACTAACGGACACAGCTGGATCGCCTGTTACGGCTGTGAACGAATCGTGTTAACCGAAAGCCCGAGCCTGACCACAATTTCAGATACTGCGACTTATTGCTACGTCCGATTGAGCCCCTTCAGCATCCAGATGAGAGGAGGCGTTTGCAGAAATACATACTGTACCTGAATACGCTGCACAGGTGTCGGCCAGACACTCGATTCGTTTCATTATCGGAACAACTCGATTGTACGTTTTCCATTAGCGACGCGTTGCCCTGTCCCGGGCAATCTAACGAGCAAAGTATCAGGGACGCCTGTCGGCGAAGTTCGTCCGAATTTCTTGACGTGCGGCCGCGCCGTCGTTACCCGTTCAATTATTATCATAATCGTTCTTATTGCCGGCCGCGGAGCGGATCCTACCGACGAATTCCCGACGGTCTAGAATGTTCCGCGTCGCGCGAGTCCATAGACGCGAACTTGCATTTACCTGCGCTCTCAGACGCGGAACGTTTCGCGAGAGTTGCGAAACACTGATATACGTGACACGTCGTCTCTGCGAGATGCGGCGTACAGCTCGCGGCAAAACTTCGGCTAATGTCCTCGGCTAGAGACGATTTCGAGGAAGACACACGGTGGATGATTAGAACCGGACGATTATTCGATGAATTGTTGGCGGGGATGGATCTGATTCGAAATGTACGTATGCACATTTGTTGGAAAAAATTTGTGAGGCTGCTGGAGCGACGTTATGATTCTCTGAACCGCGAGGGCGCCACCTACGACGCTGCGCAAGTCTTTCCAACGTTGAACCATTGTTGGACGACCAGCCCTCGAGTCGCCGATAATTATGTAAGGATCCTGGCCCAGTCAGAGTCAATATTGTGCGATAAGGTAGTAGTCAGCGATACGACCACTGCCAAGGGCCGGAACAAGGTCTAAGGTCGGCCTATACAGCGGCAGAATATCAATTGCACTCAGAATCAGTTTCCCAGAGCTTGAGAGCGGAACCTCTGTCAAAATACCGATTGAACTAAATTGAATGAAACTCTTCTTGAAAGTACTTTATATATAAACGCGTTACACTCGATTCCCTTCACACCGAATCCAACACTATTTTCCCCTTTTTCTGATCAGCGTTTCCTTTCACTCGGCCGGGTTCCGGATCGAGCAACAATTGAAACGAAATCTGGCGATGCCGAGAATTAATTTATAGGCGAGCCGATCGTTAAATAATTTTTGCTTCTCCCGTCGGCGAAATGGGTGGGAAATAGTTTCCCTCGTTATTACACGACACGCGACACGCTACATATTGTTTTTGTTTTTTTTACTTTTTCGAAAATTCAATTAAAATAAAAGCAATGTTCGCCGACGAATATTGACGTGACCATGACAACGTCCATTTTCAAACATGATCGAGTGGTTCTATGATTACTTCCCTCCGACTCCCATCGTACGTATCAGTCATACGTTGCTACTATGCCCCCCCCCCCCCCCCCTTTGACTTCTGTTGAAACTGATATTAAACAGTGCGAACTAAAAATGCAAAATAATACTGTTTCCACGCGATGCTTAAATAAATGAACGAACAGAATGTGCAAAAATTCCTAAAGGAACCCTAGCACCACGAAGTGTATCGATGTCACCGATAAGTGTGCAGAAAAAGTTAGACGTACGATTCCCAAGTTTCCACAGCTGAATATCTCACTCTATGTAACCATCGAGCTAAGTGCTGCCGCTTCGTTTCGCCACCTATAAGTTCTCCGGCTCTTGTTAATTTGATGAAGTGGCAGCAGTCGAGCGGTTGGTTACCCTCGATCTGCATCGGGGTAAGAAAGGACCGGGATAACGATGGGAAGAGCGTTAAGGGAGTTGAGAGGTTGCTCGAAATCGCCGGTGTCTCGATCAGGCGGAAAAGACGGCTGGGAAAGTTCGTGAAAACCGTTATCCTTATTTCCTCCGTCGAATGGCGGGACCAATCGATCGTACAGTGTGTCGCGATAAAGGGGAGCTGTTGAAAATTCGACAGGAAGAGGAGAAATTTCGGTGTTACGCTACGTTCAACTTGTTACGAAAATATAGTCTTCACTATTTCAGACGCGGGCCGCCGCGTGTAACATTATTTCACCGGCAGATTATTATTATTCCGCTCGTTTATCGACCATCGTGATGATCACTGAGCGACGGCCGTGCACGCTAATCTTCGATAAAACGCCCACCCATTTGTCACGACGGGACGTCAGGAGCAATAAGCATTAAACACCATTTGATGAAACCACTGCGATAGCCAGAACAAAGAACATCGTGCCCGATAGCATCCGTAGAAACACTTCAGGCAATCTACATTCGCGTTACAATCAAACGGATGACCAATCGCGAATCCCATAAGTACAGATCATCAAAGATTCATAGTCCCCGGGCGTAGGCCAGCGCAAACGAGGCTACCTGTGGCCAATAAAAGTCTGACAATCTAATCTAGACATTCGCGAAAACGAGGACAATAACGGTAGCTTAACTCTGACCTGGTCCAAAGATTCGCAGATAACTGATCGCCGAACAACTTCCCAAGGACCAAGGAAAGACACCAACGACGCCAATAAAGGCAACCTAGTCACCGTCTCCCAATTAACTAATTACCCCATTGCCGCGAGATAGGCATCGGTCCTCGGGTACTCGGACCCCCACGAGCGTACCCAGAACTCGCCACCCAAATTCGTCCAAAGTGGTCGTTCGCCAACACCCAAAACGACAACCGTCAGGCGATAGCCAATCCATAGCCGTGTAGTGGCATTAAACCTTATCAAGACGCCGCCGCACAGGCGTGGGGCGCGCATTAATATCCCGTCAAACAGCTTGTACACACGTCGCGGAGTGTCAGGCAAACGCGGTCTGGAGGGGATCAATATTGAAAGGAATTTCCAGGAGGGCAAACTAACGCGCCGTTTCGTGGAACGGCCCGTGTGCAAACACCGTCGGACGAACCGGGCGTTTCCAGGCTGGGTTTCTGACCGGCGTACATTTCCAGGGGATGGGGTCGCGCCATTAGACGCCGAGCCCGAGTTGACGCCGCGGTAATCGCGAACGATAGACGCCTGATCAATTAGACACTCGAGTAATTTGCCACTCTGCGTCCCTCCTCTGTCTGTCTCGGATAGCTCGCGACGCGAGGTCCACCTCCGGATCGAACGTGTCCGTCCGTCCAGGCGTTTCCGGCTGGACGAGGATATATCGACGCATCCGACTGAAAGCGGACCAACGATATTGACTTTCGTTTCAATATTCAATTTCTTGAATAAAACAATAGCCGCTGACCGACGTCCCGCTTTACATATGCTCGACACACGTGCACCACCGTCGGAGTGTATCGCTGCACGTGAAGGGAGGGGGGGATGGGTAATCATCTTGGTTTAATTGCCTTTGCATTTTATTGGCTTCGGTAAATTATTGCTGCAGTCGAGCCTACTTGTCAGACTTAGTTCATGCCGCGTATACAGGTGAACTTTATGATGATATGTAGTTTAGACCTTTTTTTTCAGCCACCGTCGGCCCTGGCCCAAACTCACCCGTGCTGGCCCCAAAGATTGCACACCCAACTGGGACCAACTGTAATCCACCGAGCATTCCAATGCACTGTCCACCGCGAACAGGTGAAGGGTTAAGGGTATGGAAGAAGATCAAACGTTCGCATGTTGGGTTTGGGTCAGGATAGGGTGCCGTTGGACTTATGGGTTAGGTTTGGTCAGCGGTGCGGGGAAAAGTGGATCAAGTTGTTTCTGACGAACGCAGGTTACACACGTGACGCAGATGGCTTGAATTCGGACACACACAGGCTTGGAACGTATACGTACGCACACGAGAACACTGCGATGCGGCTGAGCCACGGCTCATACAGAAGTGTTTAGACTTTAGGATGCACACGCGAACGGGGAATCCCGGCTACGCGGTAACCCGTATTAGGGTCACGTGCAGATTTACCAGGGTGAGAGCCTATCTTATGCGTCCCACGTACACTCATCTCGGAATCAGAAAGCCGTCATAAACGATGCAAGGGATATATCCTCCTTGAGGCCCGTCAAAATTCAACCCCGTGAAATCTCGCGCCATACACCGCGAAAATTGTTCGTCAGGCTAGGCTAGGCGCAGACCAGGTCTAGTTCAGCCGTCTTAATGGTGTATTCCAGCCTGGGGCTGTGCTGGTGGAGATATATTTGGAAATTGTGGAAACGAGTTTCTACCGCTTTTGCCTCCTTGCTCGGCTCCTGACCAATTACAGTCCCTCACGATTAATTGGTGACAAGGTTGTTGTATTTAGATTGTTAACGATTTTATGCTCAATGCACAGTCGCGGATACGATTGGTTAGCCTTTGGGACGCACGTGCAACCGTAGGCATAATATTTGCGTACCCTAAACGACTTGTCCGTGTACACACGGGTAAGTAATTATAATGCAAGTGCATCCTCGGTGTCCTAGCATACTTGACTATTACCGTTTGCGGTCACCCCGAAATGACATGCGTTCCCAAAATGCTTTCCCGTGATTTCCCGAAATCAAAGCCAATATCACTGTCCTCGTGGCCCGGCACATTATTCTTCATTATCCAGAAAATTGGTGACAATTATAATTACAATTAAGATATCAATATAAATACATCACTGTTTCTACTAAATCCTGAACATCATCCCCTAATTTATTATCCTCGTTTACAGCCACAATGTAAATTCTTCGACAAATGAAGCAGTTTTTAATATCCGTCAGTGCCAACAATTTTCAGAAACACTTTTACCCACCCCTCAGTCGATCTAATACCCATCGAGTCACCAATTCCACCCTCCACCCTTCACTCAGACTCTCCTTTCGTAAAATCGGAACAGACAAACGGATGCAACCCCGATCTATCGATCACCCCACACGCTGCTCCATTTCACCAGCACGCGAACGGTGTAAACACACGCCGGGTTTGGTGGTTTGTGTACACGTCTGTGCGTGTGTGAGCAAGCTCCCGGAAATGTCGCCGAAAATTGCAGCCGCTCGCTTAATTTGAAAGCTCTTCGGTGAGTTCTTAATGCGTAATTACGCCCTTGTCCCGAT
Organism: Nomada lathburiana; assembly: GCA_963667235.1. NCBI lineage: Eukaryota > Metazoa > Arthropoda > Insecta > Hymenoptera > Apidae > Nomada > Nomada lathburiana. The sequence continues at coordinate 18,813,853 of OY763899.1, read as the reverse complement.
TTTCAAACGCGCTGACATTAAGCGTATGCGGGACTCGAAAACGACCGGGGAGGGGTGGCAGTGGGCTTAGGAAAGGGTAGAATCGCCACCCACTTGCGTTCTGTTTGTCGTTCGACACAGTTGGCGGGTTGTACTACTTGCTTATTTCCATCTGCGCCTGTTAGGCGCTAAACACTACAACGAAGAACCCGACGAGCCTGATATTCAGGCACGAAGGGAAATAAAAATTCACCCCCCACTTAAGGGCGTGGAATATTCTTTTCTTTCTTTAATAACAGGCTTTCATATTCATTAACCAGTGACATTGGAATTTTGTTCATTAATAGTCCGATGACTTACAAAATAAAGAAATATAACGACAGTGGCGTAGCAATAATAACTCACCCCCTGTGGTCGGTCGAAACGTAAGAAATCTAACAAAATAATTAAATTCCCAGACGTTACCATCTTTTCCATCCACATATCGTGTCTGCAACTATTTCTATTATTATTTGCAAGCTTATCGCCCGAAACAGAAGTTATCGCAGCCACCCCCCACCGCCCCAACCCCCAACCCCAATAAACGATTCTGGAAAATCGTAGACCATGCAAATCGACGCTAATCCACGCGAATATGCCGCCGGTGCCCATGAATATTTAGACCGCGATGCTCGGCGGGAAAATCGACTATTTAACATTCGTTAAAATTATAACGTTGGGGATGGGCCGGAGTGGTTGTGTAATCGAATGCAGGGTGTATAAATATATAATCGAGGAGCGGACAGAGGGTAGAGTATACGCAATTCATGCGTCAAACCGATATTTCAGTATCGGCAGGAATTTACCGAGCGAGCCGCGTCCGAAATTCACCGATTGCACGTCCAACTGAATTTTCATCCCCCTCGCGGAAGGACCCGCGCCCATCGCACCCCTTCGGTCCCGCCTCATAAATATGCTCCGCGAAGAAGCAAAAATTTATGCCGGTGTTACACTTGTTTTCATTTCGTTCCGATTATTATCGCACAGCGTACATCTTTTATTCTTTACTCGTTAATTATTTCAGCATCGCGACCCTCCTGTTCGAGGACGACTTTCGTACCCCCGGAAAAGGTGGATCGTGGCTGAGATATTTTACCCCTTGAAATTACCCTGATTATACTACTGGTATTTTGTTTCTTTTTTTCTTTTTCATAAACGACAGCGGAACGTACACTTGTCCACGGCGCGGAGAAAATTTATTCCCGATAAAAATTTGCCCCGCCATCGCTGTCGAAACATATTTTACTACTCGACTGTCCCATACCATAAATCACCCTAACGTTCCACCCCCGTATTTTTTTATTTTTCTCATAATTCCGAAGAAGCACTCTCCACTCTATCCGCATCCGGCTTCATTATTTATCGCGTTTGCGCGCCCGCCAGCGATTCTCATTCCCCACCCCCCGTAACGATTTCGTTCATTTTTAATTCCCCGATTAATGCAACGCTACTTGAGAGGGGCCAAAAATTCTCCCGAAACGTTGTACGAAATGTTACACCGCCGGTCATTGTGACCTAGACAACCCTTTGAATCGAGACGTTTCTCGGACGATCAGAGGGGGGTGGCGGACACTCGGATCGCTGTACAAGCAACATTTGATACCCCAACTAGACGCGTGGATAATAGACGCCGCGACGAGAAGGCGTGCAAGGAAATCCAGAGAGTTAATTAGCAAGTACCGAGGTATCAACCAGCGTGGTCGACCCACCCTCCTCAGAGGAGAACTGATGCAAGATGCACGAGGGTCGTGAACGAGACGGGTAAAGGGCCCGCCAGATCTTACGTACAAAGACCTTAATGTACACACTCGCAGACTTTAAAGACGAAAGTTAGTTACACGGACAGTGTGGAAGGGTGTAGAGTTTCCTGAGGAGGAGGGGGGTGCGGGGGGTTGTAGATAAGGGAGTCTGGAAATTTCGATACTACCCCGTTGCGTGATCCAAGAAATTCGTGCGATGCAACCTTACCACCGTCGTCGCTGCCAACCCTTTAAGAGGGATCCCCCGAACCCTTTCGGGCCGCTGTCTTTAGCTTAATGAATCGGGTTTAATTGATGAGACGACTTACGTAATTATTGATACAGCTGAAATTCGCGTTTAGAGACGCGTCCGTTGAGAGGAGACCTTTGCCGGCGTTTCATCCCCCGCGGGTAATTTGGCTCGGATCGGGTGGAATTTCTGGCAAACCATTTCTATCTTTTCTTGTATCTCGATCGTGAAAATTGACCGGCATTCGTGGTTCCGATTCGATCAATTGAATACGCGTTCTATTAATGGAACAAAGAACAGAGAAGCACGACGGCTACACGCAAGCAAGTCCGCCGAGAAATTTAAATCCCTTCCGGCCCCCCTTAAAAATACAGCCGGGGCAAAAGGCAAAACTCGAGACGCTCTCTCCTGTATCGTATCTAATTTAGCCCGAAACAAGGTTGCAACCAGGCACACACGGTTCTCCTTGAATCACGGGGAACTCATCAATGGCGCAGCACAGGGGGGGAACCCCCCCCACCGCCCTCGGGGGACCCTCCCGCCCTATAGCGGGGAACAATGGAAGTTTCCGCTGGCCGGTGGCAATCAGGGGAAACGGGGATCGAAGAAGCGCGATACTGGACGCTTAATTTGCAACGAAAACGTTTCCATCGGGGGTGAAAAGGGGGGGTGGCTGTTAGATTGTAAATCAGCAAAGTTGCCTTCATTACCCCTTCAGTTTGCCCTCGACTTTCGTCGAACAAAGTGTTCGCCTTTTTTAATCACACTTTCTGTCGCGTAAAGAAGAGTGGAGGGGGAAAACCGAGTAACACGCTCGTTTACCAACCCGCATGTACACACTGCGATTGCTGGACACCGTTTTATTATTCATGCGGGGTCGTCGGATTCGATTGGTATCCTCGAAGCACCTCGGCCAATTAGAAAGGAGAGACAAGACGAAGAATCGCGAGAAATGATAATGATGATAACGATGCAGGATACTCGGCACATTAACCTGACGCTGGACGTCAATTTTTTTGTTTAGGTTGGTAGTTGCTGACGTTATAAATTTGCATGTTGGACAATGGAATAAAAGATGGACGACCGGTAAACATCCAAGCAGGAACTGAGATCTTCAACAGGAAGAGAAAGATCGACACATTTTTAAAGGTTATGATCTATTCTTGCCGGTGTACGCTACTCCTAGGGACTTTTTCTCGCAACAATCCTGACGCGCACCGTTCATGGCAGCCGGCACAGCGGCTGGAATTCAACGTGACCCAGATCTGCCACCGAACAGTTGTTCATGAAATACTAAAAGCTCGGCACACTGATTATTTACATATCGTACACCGGTACGACGGTCTGTTCTGTCGGTTAGTTTATTGAAATATTAAATTCGATCATGCGCCTGGACTAAATAAAACAGCCTGCCAAATTGCAAGACCATGGACACCATTGTCCTACATAGTCCATCCCTAGAAATACAACTTCGAGCCACGGGAACTCGCGAAAATGCCCAGAAATATAATTTAATGAGCTTCCTTCGGTTTAGGATTTCATTTTAATATATAATACAGGAAAAATAAGAAATGCACAGAAATAAAGTTCTGCGTTAAACCGTACGGGCTCTGAAAGCGAAATTTTTTCCCCCGCCTGGAAGAAAGGCTTCCGACGTATGTTTCGTTTCCATGGGCAATATTTTCAACGGTAGACACGCCCCTTAAATGATGGGAAATTTCAGCGTACACTTCGTCGGCTCGATAAGCGGCCGCAAACACAATTGGTTCGAGCGATTCGCGAAAGTCGATGTCCGTCGCGATATCGAACGGTCACGAAACCTTGTGTACATTACCAAAAGGGTTCTAGAATTGATGAATTTAAAAAAGAAGTTTACACGGCTCGTTGAAAACGCAGTGGAAACCACGGCTACTCAATTAAATCGTAATATCTCCCTTCGTATGGTTTTCCAATAAATCTCGCAATTCTGAAACGAAGAATCAACGACGGCCAGACACAATTGGAGACTGTTATAGCTCGTCGATGCATCGTTAATCCACTCTGGACGAATAGGAACGCGACCAGGTGCGAACAGGTGAGACCGACGGAAGGAAAGAAAGATATGTTTAATTGACACGCGAACCATGGTCTGGTTCAAATCGACCTGCCATTTATTTTCCAAACTATTTTCATATATGGGTCGTCGCGAAAGGTCGGCATCAATATATAATTCGACGCTGCACAGGTACACGAGTTAGACCGCCGGTGCTAATTAAGGGATGATATTTCGACGGTGCACACTCGTCTGAGCCAAGATATTATTGGCGCATATACTACAGGCTGGTGGCTGATTAGCGAGACTCTAGAATATCAGGTGTCACGTATCTCTCCGGCGGACAGAAGAAAAGCCGATCGGACAGGTTGAAGGAAATTCGCCCAATTTTTTTTTACCGTTCATCAGCTTTCTGCCGTTTATAGAAAAATAAACATGGAAAATTGTCCTCGTATACGCGAGAAAGAGGAAAAATCTATCTTCCATTGTAACTCTCCAGACAGCAGATTATGCTGCAAGAAAAAAAAAAAACCCCGGCAACCGTTATTTTTATTTCGCAGGGCGGATAAATGTATATTTAACTTCCGGGGAAAGAAAGAAAGAAAAGAATTGTCCTTCCGCGATGAGACAAAATGAGATTTCCCGGCAAACACGTCCAGTCTGCTTAATAATCGGGAAGAGGAGACGGATGCGTTTCAAGTATTTGCCTGGCGCGCTAATAAGAAGGGCCAAAGGGGCTGAAGGGTAGGGGAGAGGGTGGTGGACAACAAAAAAATGGAGCGGGAGGTATAGCGATTAATATCGAGTTTATTAAAAGCGGAGGACTGGCAACAAAGAACATTTTTCCGGTACGTGACTACGTGGCCACTGTAAATTTTTCCCGGGGGACCCCCCCCCCTACCCCCTCCGCCCATCCACGACCCCGTACCTGAATTCTTCGCTGCTTTCTCACCGTTCATTTCTCCATCCGCCATATTGACTATTTGACTTCTTTCATTACGATTCCTTTGAACGACGACGGGGTAACGTCGCGCGAGAATCAAACGACCAACGGACGATATTACATTGCGATGATTCGATGGGAAATGAGCGGACGTTAAAAGTTGATCGGACTGAGTCTCGAACGAGATATTGTCAGTTTTTTTTGTTTGTTTTTCGTTCCATTTTTGCGCGAATGGAGCTAGAGAATATTTCTCGTGCATAGAACGAGGGGAATCCCTAGATCAGATCGTTGCTACCAACGCACGGTGTTAGGTTTGCGCGAATGTTAATTTTTCAACGGCTTCTAGGGCTGATGAAAATAAAAAATTCGTCGTGCTTGCCGTACGAAATAATAGCGAGGGTGAAAAGGACATTGTGCAACTTTCGATGAGTTCGCGAAACATTAAAAATCCGATGGGGTTTTTTTCGACGAAAATTTTGCAATATTCGTGAAACATTTGCCCTCCCATCCTGACAATAAAAACCACTTCAACACTTTTTACTTTGTTCGAGCGTCGGGCCGAATATCGTACGAAATACGTGAAAACATGCCGTAAACGTGAACGATACTCTTTGTAGCGAGCCACGTATTGGAATCTAATTGGCACTATTTACGGGGTGGCCCAGAAAAACCTGTTCTGAATAAAAACAATTTCTCCCATTTCTCAAGCAACCAAGTTTAAGTATTCCGCGGGCTAAACAGTTCAGAATAATTGAAACACAATGCAGGATAATGTTCGCAATCCTTGCATCAATTATATCTTTCTACTTACGAACAAAGTTTTGTCGAACATTATAACCCTTAATATTGGTATCCCTGCGATGCCAGTTTCCCCAATTGAATTCCTCAGCAAATCCCCAAATCTAGGAACGTTTTTTTCCTCTCTCCGTGCAACTCCATAGGTATTCCAGAATTTATCGTATAATCGCCAAACAAACGTATCAACTATTAACGGGGTCTGCACTGTTTCGTTCGTCTCGAAATTTTCACCACGCGGCTACAACTTATGCCCCATTAAATATAAAGCGGGGGAAGCGTGTCCGCGAAATCGATTTCCCTGGCCGAAGAGGGCCTGGTCGATTCGAAGATCAGCGTATCACGTCGGGCATATCGGCGAAGCTCTCGATACGTCGCCGGGGCACGCAACAGTCATAATAGGGAAGAACATAAAACACGTAAGCGTGTGAAAGTCCCTAGAAAAAGGATTTTCCACGGTATGCTCCGCTGTACGCTTGGTATGTACCGCGATTCCTGTCTCTATCGCGAGTTACGTCGAAAGTCTTTCGATTTCATTTTCCGTTGGGAATATCTTCCGAATCAAATATCTCTACGAAATGGATTTCCCCATTGTTCCTTTCGTTTAGATATATCGAATAATTCGATTCAATCTGGAATGGAAATATCTCGTAAAGTAATCGTCGAATCATTCGACGAAACCGTGAGTGATAATTTTTCAAGCCGGAAATAATCCCGATTTCAATCTCGTCAATTTTCAAGCTCCGTCGTATGGATCGCTGGAGCAACGGGAGCAACAACAAAAAGGATACGGAATTTTTTTTTTTGGTTTCGACGGGCAACAGAGAATAAACAGCGGCTAACAGTCTTTCTACGCCGGGGCGAAAAATTTCTCGCGGCCCAGGTATTCAAGCTTTATCGGCAGAATTTAAATTTCCACCTTTTAGAGGCGGCCCGACGGATTTTAATTGGCGATATTTAAATTCCGGCTTGCAAGGATAAGTTAAAACTGCATGTGCGAGTAAAAATATTCTTTCATCTATATTCCGCGGGCGCGAGAGGGGGGACACTTCATTTAAATATCTCAAACCCGACCGACATATCGTTTCATGGAAAAATCGAATCACTTGCGAACCCATCGATTCGAACCGTCACGGTGTGCAACAGAAATTTATTCCGACAAATCGTTACTTCACACCCGAACTTATACATCGTTCCTCTCGTTATCCAAATTTTCTCCTCCGCGAAACATTTTCCTTCAAGATCTTCTTCTTCGTTGAAGTATTAAAAAGAAAAAGAAAACATTGCCCTCCTTATTAAACCATTCTTCCCAACAATTTCTTCCACGTCGAATGATGTTCTTCTTTCCCCTCCGTTCGAAGTAATCGTTAGTCTAAGCTACGGGATCTACGTGCACGCAACATAGGGGACAATTTTCACTCGAAACTTTTCCATCGTTAACGACCGCGTGGAAAGTTGAACGAGTCCTTCTGAACAAGATCTATCGGCGAGGCATCTCTATGGACATGGCCGGTGATAACACTAATTATTTGTAATTTCGCGGGCGGTTCGAGGTGGTGAAACACGCTCGAAACTTTCTGTTCCTGGTATCGAACCCGTGGCATCGCGGAGTTTCCCATCATCTACCACGGGGGAGGCCGATATCGTTCCTCGAATCTCACGGACTTGGTCAGCGTCAATGACGCAGATGGCGCTGATTGCATTTAGAGACGTGTCTCGTAAAACGACGGAGCAAAGAAACCCGCTGCGTGATCAGAAATACCAGTAACGCAAGGTGTCTTTTCGTTCGAACCGAAAATATAATCAAACTGTCTTGCCCCTTGGACACGAGGGATGACTTCGCGACGTAGCTACACGCCCATGTTATCGATAATATTGAAGAAAACTGGGAGGTAATGGAACGGGTCTGGAACAAAGCGACGAGGGACTCTTGTTGCGTCGGACTCGTGTAATCGTTCGACGATCGTGGCACCCCGACCGAGAACTTAATTTCCCTCGGCCCGCTCGCAGAAATCATGATCGATCCTTCCATCCGTCGACGCGCTACCAAATGGATCTCGCGTGCGCGCAAAAATGGTTCGCCCGAGAAAAAAAAAAAATAGAAACGTCAGGCATACTCTCTCGGAAGAATGTCCCTCTCTCGGCTGTTCCCACTGTGCTCGCTGACAAATACGTGCTCGCGGAACAAGGCTCGCGTCATATCCAGGGAAAATAAAAGCGTGGCCCGGTCTCGGTATCCGCGTATCGCTTATTGGTATGCCACTGACACGCCAGTCCAATTTCGTTACCGACGTCTGTGAATCGTTGAATATCATCTGCTACATTGAAATTCCGCTACGACCGTGAGACGCGATATCGCATTTGTCTCCCTGACTGCGTTACCTAAACGATCGCATTTTCTGGCCGGTGGGGTGGGTCCCCCACCGGGAGGGGGGGGGGTCCCCCCGGTTAAAGTGTAGTCGTCGCGAAAAAAAAGAAAATAACGTGTTACGCGTATCGATGAATAGGAGCGATGTTTTTGCACCGAAATCCATGCGGGTACTCGATAGACGCTCGCGGCCTCCGCGTTAAGTGCTCGCGGGTACGTCGAGTGCCTCGTCTATTGCGATAAGAGCTCGCGGTGGGATTCGTTAGGCGACACTTGGCACGTATCTCGACTGAGAAATTTTTTTTTCTTTTTTCCTTTATTTTCCCGGAGTTCTCATGGGTTTTTTTTATATTATGAGAGCGGGAGAATTGGGGGGAGTTCGAATATTGTTATTATTATTATTATTATTGTTGTGATTTCTGTGGGTGTTCTGCTTTGTTTTGTTTTTTTCTTTTCTTAGGACTTCGGGCGTCATAGATGGGTGATCATTTTTAGCGATCAAAGTATCTGAAGCGGGTAGCATTGATTTAGCTAAATGGAAAATATTTTCGCCCAACGATGGGATGGAAAGGTATAGTTCTGGATATTTCTATTTTTATGCTTCCAGCCAATCCACCCTTATTGATGAAAGTTTCTGGTTCTAATTAAAAAAAAAAAAAAAAAAAAACAGGAAGAAATCCTCCCTTGTTTTCAAACACCTATCCAGGGCGTGCTAATTGAGATCTCAAACGAGCGGCTGATATTTCTGAATCTGTGACAGGACCGAGGGTGAAATGTCTTGGAATTTTAATGGGAATGGAAAATGTCGACGTGCGGGTCAAAAACAAAAATATCCGGGTACGTCTTAGATTCCTATACTTCTCAATCGTCGTGCTCCCGTCAATTTCCTGACTTTCAATCGATTATTCATGCCCGGAGAAATGTCCGCGAAGTAATTGACCGATTTCGAGGTTAAAATTGTCACGAATTCCAGGAATATTCGATTTTCCTTGTAAGAAAAGAGAAGGGGAATTAAACATTGAAAACAACCGCCCCAGTTGATGCTTCGGTTTGAAATCGTTTGACAAACATTCGCCCAGGAAATTCGTATTATCGAGTATTCCATGCAACACGTTCGCCTATTAGTTCCGAACCCATCCTATACCACTCCAACCTGGCGATTATCCCCAATTAGAAACATCGACAACCTTTATATTATCCGGGGAACATTCGAACGACCGTGCACCGTGTTTCGTTTGCGTCTATATTATAATGTTCACGTTGTTCAAATGATACTGCATGTAACACGTCGCGCGGCGCATAATAAATGCAAACAGCAATTATTCTAGGGAACCGGTTGCACGCATCGCGAAACGAACGATTGAATAGAATACTCCGCAGATAATTCGCGTATCCATTGGCCGCGATGGAATACTAACTGGGGCGCGACTCGATAGAAAAAGTGGGGAAGAAATAACGCTATTGATATTTCGATGTGGCGATACCGGTTGCTGCGAGTTGGGCAAAATATATTTGCACTCACATTTCATTTGTTGCCAGGGATAAATAAACGCGCAACACGGCGCGTATGTTATAATCGTGCAGAAGTACGGGAAAATTCATCGTATGTACTGGAGAGAAGCATCGGAAATGTGGGGGAAAATGCGGGAAAGTATTCAGGGAAAAATTCAGGGAAAAATCGGGAAAACTTTAGGAAAAGCGTGGAAAATGTGCTGAAAACGTCTGGGAAAAGTGTGCGGCAAGTTCTTCGCGACTTTTCCAGCGACTTTCGACGATTTTCCTGCACTTTTACAACACTTTTCCAGCACATTTCCCGAACTTTTCCAACAATTTCCCAGCATATTTCCCGAACTTTTCCAGCACATTTTCTTGCACTTTTCCAGCACATTTCCCGAACTTTTCCAACAATTTCCCAGCATATTACCCGAACGTTTCCAGCACATTTTCCTGCACTTTTCCAGCACATTTCCCGAACTTTTCCAACAATTTCCCAGCATATTTCCCGAAATTTTCCAACAATTTCCCAGCATATTTCCCGAACTTTTCCAGCACATTTTCTTGCACTTTTCCAGCACATTTCCCGAGCTTTACCGAAACTTTTCCAGCAAATTTCCAGCCCTCCTCCCCCAGTTTTCCCTACCTTTCGCCACACCTTGACGACACGTTTTCCACGCTTCCACTTGTATCTCGTCTGCGACCTAACCCAAAGTATAATATAAAACACACACGCGCCACCCCATCCACCGAAAACACGACACCATCGAGACCCGTTGAAGTTCAAGCATCCCCGGCTCGCGGCGAGATGGGGTGGGTTTTAAGAATCCCCATAGCATCCCTTGCAGAAAGCATTAGGTTAGGTAATAGCCACCCCATCGAAGTCGAAGAGCCGGGTGGGTCGATGTGTGTTTTCGTTCACTCGACGAGCAACCGGAATCATCGCGAATTCTCGTAATTCCCTTCCATCCGTGGAAGGGTGATTTTAGGGATGAACGGGGGTGGCCATAGGGGGTTGTAGGCGCCTCTCTTTCCTACGGCACGCTCGAGGCACCCAGGGGCAATTGAAACTCACGGCCATTTACTGCATTTCAATAATGGTTTCCCAACCCCCGGCTGCAACCAACCCCCTACCCCTTTCAACCTACCCAGGAACGTACGTGGAACACAGGGTGGGGTGCGTTGCTGGTGTTGCACCGCTCACAGTCGATTTACCGCGAGCTTTATGGAACACAGCCGGCTACCCAGAAGTAACCAACGGCTAACTATCTTGTCTACGGACGACTGTATTATTCCATGGGGCTCTAACATGGCCACGTGCCGACGCGTACGATCGTTCTGCGCATCCGGGGGGAAGTTGTTTCCGTAAGTTTTTATACGGTGGCGATAGGATTCCACGAGGGGTTGAGAAAAATCGTGCGACCGAAATGGGGTGGGATTGGTAATGGCCGATTTTTTGGGACAATAGATTTCTGGCCCCATGAATACTTTTTATTTCTTCTTTCTTACTGTTTCAAGAAAAAGGAACTTGCGTGACAATGTATTTGATTGTTGATTCAGAATTGAAATAATTCGTATGGAAAAATGGGGGGTGTTTTTAGATTATTCGCAGACTGACTGTGACGTTATTCAAATATTCGTTCACTGTGGAAATGTTAATGAAGAAACGTCTGCGGGGATATTCGCGATTTTTGCCCGCCAGTATTATTGTAATCATCCGAAGAGTATCCTCTGGTCTGATTAAAATACAGAACCGTGGGAAATAAATTGATAAAAGCAAACCAATAGGCGGGCAGTCATTTTTAATCAGACGTGTTCTAGGAATTTTTTAGAAGTTCCTTTTACTTGAAATATTTTTAAATTCAACCCTACACCCGCCAGAATAATTAATATCTTAATATAGCGAATTAATTCGTGAATTAATCGTTTGCGAACGGCAGCGGGGACAGCGTTGCCGTAAACATTGAAAATACGAGTTCCGAAATGTTCCGTTGCGTAAGAAAAGTAATTTAAAATTTGCATCCCCCGGGCGGGAGGGGATGTAACCCTGCACGTCATCGGTTACACAAACAGAACGGAAACGCCGGCGTACCCTCTGTAACTCGTCGAAAGGAAACGCTGTTTAAACTATAAATAATATTCCAGAGAAAATGAACAGTTCAACGAACGAAACAACTTCGCATAGTCTAACTTTTAATCAACGTTGCAGTACCACGGAAACTGACAAGTTCATCGGATTACAAAGTAACGCAGGAATAACTTTCGTTCGTAGCATTTCAGCCCCGCGATTCGGTATCATGCTTTCCAACTAATTGTAAAATCGAGGAAAAATATTGAGAAAAATATGACGTAATCATTTACTAACTAATCTTTCTTCTCTTTTTACTAGACTGCCCAAAAATCATTGGGAAATTAATTACCAAATGTTGGAATGATTGTGAAACGATGGATTATTATTATTATTATTTCTTATTCCAGATTCCAGGAAACGGTTTATCACCGCTCCGAACTGTTTCCACGCTAAAATCCATGAATTTCTGTTTCGTTATAACATTTCTGACTTATCGACATCCGTTCCCCCCCGTTTCTCGCGTCAAAAACAGAATCGTACTCGCTTGTGCAAATCGAACTTCACGATATTGCAATTCCTACGAACGTTTATTATGCAGAATCGCTCGATACCTAATGCAGCTATATATAGACACAGATATAATTACAGGATCTTATAACCCAGGATCGAACAAATACCAAAATTATTTACAAAATCACTGGAATCTCGATTATTCCAATATTTTTAAATTCGTGCCCTTGAAATACGAGAAACAATGAACGATCCAACGCTTTCCCGATTGTCGACGAAAACATTGCCGTCGATGAATTAAAATTGGGGAAAGATCGAAGACAGAGATCTTCCCTATTCGATCTAACTAATTGAAACGGATATTTCGCCTATGTTCCGTCGAGTTTCCGCGTAACCAACACAGGGGGTTACGCTGCACGAACACGGTTGAAATTTGAAATCGGGGGGGAAAATCGCCCGAAGGCAATGGCGAAACAAATTTCAGCCATTAGCAACAGACGGAGGATACACGTCACGTCGCGGTTGTCATCAATACAAATATCTGCGCGGGATACCTGTCCGTATTCCCGTGCGATTCGCCACGGAAAAACCCCGCTCGAATTTTGCACGACCGATACTCGCGCACGCCGTGAAAATATCGCGGCCAATTCGCCCGACATTTTTTATCGTGCGATCAACAATTAAATCAGAAACGTGTAAGCGAGAGAATTGATAACCGTATACGGTAGATATCGTCGATCCTCCGTTCGCGAAAATTATTATTCGCGAAATAAACGACGATTCCTTCTGTGGTACACATTTGCGCCACGCTTGACACGCAAACGTTGCGCAAAATAACAATGGACGAAAGTATTAAAATAGACGAGTTTCACGAAAGCTGAAAAATCAATATTCCGTTAAACCATTGGAAGTGGAAGGTAAAGATCGTAATATTAAAACGATTGATTACGACGAAAGCTGAAAATGATAATTCTGTTAGACCTGACTTAAACTAAACAATAAAGATTATAATGTGAATTGGCATGTACGTAATACAAATGAATCCTACCTATACTTAAGGTAAATTAAATCTTGACTTAAAACAACCTATCTGACAAGAAAGTTAATTCGATATGGAAATTGCCTGGCTATTAAAAAAAAATGATTGAATTCAGGAATATCCTACCTAATTGAAAATCTGACGAGATACGAATGGAACTTACAGATCATGCACCTGAAACACACTGAAGCCCCCGCCTGACTAAAATATTATCCTTGAAGCTGATTGTTCCTCGAATATCGTGTCGACCTGAATGTCTTTTGTTGCAGGTGTCACACTATAGACGTTAGTCGAATAGTGCACGTTACGCTATATGTACAACGAGTAAACTATACTTTAAACTTCACTTCGATTGCAATTCTCGCCGCAGCGGGCGTTCCGATCGTTTTCTCGAATCTTTCAACGCGGACAGATATTCCAACGGCCTCCATAATTTCTCAATCTTGGTAGCCCTCTTGATTTCTTCTCGCGGCAAGCTCGTTTGCCGTCGTGCAAGTTCATTCATTTAAATTTCGTCGTAAATTTCCCCGACAATGTCGCGACAATTTCTTCCATTTCGTTTCTCGTGAATAAAACGATCATCGAATTCGTCGATCTCGTCGTACAGGAATAGACAAGTCTTATCCATCTTATGGACTTTCGTGGGCCGGAATGACTGACATACCGGCTGAGAAATCGAGAACCCGATTCGAGCGCCCTCTGCTCGTGAACAGCGTTCACCCCAAAGAACTCTTATTTACCGAAGTAGCGCTGGGGTACATTGCGTGAACATATGTGAACGCCACGGGGGGGAATTCTCGTATCTCGTCGCCGTCCGTGCCAAAAGCACCGACGTGACGCAGGAACAGACGAATCGGCCTATGTCTTCTTTCGGCCCGAATTCCCGGTCCAACGACAAATTAGCCGATTCGTGTATTCCATAAAATCGCAGCCAATTCGCTCGACGCTCTTATCATGCACTTAACAATTGCATCGCGGCAGAACGAGCGGTAGAATTGGTAAATGTACGACGAACAGCATCGATTGCCCAGGTCTCACCACGTGGAGGTTGCTGCGAACGGAGACCCGCGCGGCTTCAGCCGCGCCCCAAACGCCATCTATTTACAAATATTATTATTATTCACGAATTCGCGAAGGAGGTATTGAGTTAAATGAGTTTAAGGAAAGCTGAACATGGATTAGAATATAAGAAAGTCAAGATTAGAATATAAGTTAACATATACATTGTTCAAGCGAGAAAAATGTATTGAAATAAATAATTGGAACGAGAGCTGAAAATCAAAGTTCTGTTGCACCCTTCGAAGTAAAAGATTAGGATTGTAATGCACGTTGGCTCGTAGTTAGTTCAAGTAAATAGGATGCATGGAAATGATCAGTTATGGCGAAAGCTGAAAATAAAAATTCTGTTAGGTACCTGATATAAACTATAGAATAAAGATTGTAATATGAATCAGCATGCGCGTAGTTCGAATAAATCCACATATATTTAACGTAAATTAAATCTTAAGTTAAAGCATCCTATCTGACTAAAAAGCTAATTCTATCTGGAGATTGATTTAATTTAGATATATGGTGAATCTTGAAGTTCTTTCGAGGAAGTTCTGATCATGCGCCTGAAACACACGAAAACACCAGCCTGACTAAAAATTTATCTTAACTTCTTAAACGTTGCCTGCCTAACTGAAAAGCTAATTCAATTGAAAAATTGCCTGCCCGCCTGAAAACCTAAATGGATACAAAGAAAGGGGACAGGTATATTTTATAGTGAATCTTCTTTCACTAAAATCGTGATCGTGCAACCTGAAACACATCAAAGTTTATTAGAATTTAGTGATATTTGTTAGGTATGATGGCCCCGATTGTTTCTACCATTTCCTTCGAATCATATGATTCCCTTCGATTTATTTCATCCGTACAGCATCCCCTTTGAGCTTCTGATTACTTGCATATTGCAATTTTCTTGATGTAGTATTCTATTACATTGGCATCTTCGTTAGCTTAATAATTCTGTAACAAACTTATTTATGAGATTAGTAACTGTGAAAAAATAGTACAGTAGTACAAAGGGAGCGAGTTCTTCCAAAATGCAAATACGCTGAATAATAATTATCAATTACAAATAGAAACATTTACTTGGATACTAAGATGAAACAACTCGTTTTTACTATTAATAATAAGGCATAGAAGAATAATGAATTAGAACGTTAAACAAATTCAATAGCCAGATGGGCATACAACTATTAATCATCGTCCACTTGTTATAAGAACGATTCAAAACCGTAAGTGGATTATCTCTATTTTTCGCAACACTAATTGACTGCATTACTTGCAAAGTCAATCGCGTATAGTGCTTCATTATCTGTAATGCAGTATTTCGTATATACAATTAACAACAATAGAAAAACCAACAATAGTAATTCAGTGCATCCACCATTTTTAATTCGCATCAGTAATAATGGAGAAGTCATGGTAGTCTACCAAGACTACCATCGAAACAATCACCTTGTACAGCTTTAATAGCTGCCTTTAGTGACTCGGTAACCAATTTGGGTATTTCATTGTGGTCGCAACGCTACTTCAAAATCGCGATAATTTTTCATCGCAACACTATGTGAAAATCTAAGAAAAATATTCGCGATGGAAAAATATCGCAGCACTGTACATGCTATTTAAAACCTGTGTAGAAAAGGAGCACGAAAATTATTATCGAAACGCTAAAAAAAAGTACATATCGCAAGTATAATTTAATATAAAAGCAAGTCTAATTCAAACCGGAATTAGTATTAATTCGCAGCTCTAGTTCAACCCGTATTCAATCGTACGCTACGCTAATAAAAATCGCGATTTGCCCAATACGATGATGAGTGCTGGAAACAATAAACTACAACTACAGCATACAAAAGCGAGCATAGTGAGAAAATAGTAACAAAGAATGGCTCTCCATCCAGAGGATGCAGAGCCATTGGTAGTTGCCCTCTTGAGAGACAGTTTGTCGGGCCTCTTCAGCTTTTAGCCTCTTCTTTTCTTCGGGCGCGATACCCGCTGAAACTTAGTCTAGGCTCGAGACTCTATTCGCAAACGAACAAAAAACATAAAATAAAAATCTAAACCGCGTAGCTAAATGGAACACACGTGGACGAGTCGCGATTAAATATAATCGTAAAAATTGCGATTACGGAAAATCGTAAAGTTTACGATTAAAACTGTAATCGGTCTTCGCTTACACGTGCAGTCTCGAGCATAATGTGGCACGTTCGCTTCGGACCCAAATCGCGATCGCGACCGCGAAAAATTCAAAAAGTCGATAGACAAAGCCAGAGACGAACGCATTTTCGTTCGCGCCACAGCTTCGCCGTCGACTTTTCAAATCAGATTTCCTGAAACAGGTTGAACACGCGAAATATTGCCTACCCGATCAGAGACTGTGTCAACCTGCCCGGCCCTACCTACTTATATCTATCAGACACACCAGAAGGTATACTACCTATCCTACCTAGATCTGTATTTAAAAAATGGCAAAGCATTCACACAAACACACCTCATTCCACGATTCTCACTCAAACACCCGGGTGCAAGGGCCTACACTAGAGAGACGTCCCGGGACGCCTCCGACACCCGAGCTTGGCATACAATCATTCACACTCTAAGGGTACGTACCAATTCCTGAAATCGGCTGACAAAGGCTAGCGACCATTGCGTAAGTGTGCGTAAACGTACATGCTTGTGCATTACTTTCGTATCAAATATAGAATGATAAAAGATATTGTACATTTTCTTTGAACTAAGTACACTTGGTTTGTATAGTACTGTATTCGTTGCCATATTTTTATAATTCGTTATGGCATTCAACGTATATTTGCAATTGTAAAAAATATTGCTATTCATGAAATCATAGTATTATAATTTGTTATGAAATTCCCGAGCCGACGCAATTCCACGGCCTAACCACACACACACACAGTGTGGAAAATACGTCGTGCACGGTACACTAGCAATTGTCAGCCGCCAAACATTGTTATAAATTTAAAAACTATATGATCATCGCGCCCATTGCCTCTCACTCACTCAAGTAGCACCTGGGCACGTGAGTGAGTTCCTGGCAATCAACACGGAAGGGGTTAAACCTGAAAATCCTGATCTAAAAAGATGATTAGCACACGTAAAATATCAATAGCTGATAGTATGTATATTTTATTATCAATCTCTTTCAAAGTGACTCGACTGTGTAATTTATAAAATATCAATATAGACTCGAAAATTACTGATAAATAATCGATTTATCAAGGCAAATGACTGTTATTGAAACTGATTTTACTAGAACAATTAATGCAATTAAATATTTACTTGAAAATATGACAAATTATTAAATAAGCCTCAGGTGATTCCTTAATCGAAGTAAATTGTTCAAGATAGCTACTCCGATTTGAAAATCTACCCGTATACAAAGCGCCTTCTTGTACATAATGCGTAATAAATTTCATAGGAAAAGGACTCAACTATAGCATATGGAAATAAATATTAAATGCTATCATTGGCTATGCATATGCAATGCTCATTTTAATTTACGTATCGCTATATTTATTTATTTTAACGCATGATTACTACAATCATGAAACACTTGCAGTAACGAAGTCGAATGGTATCCGACTTCTGCACTGCTCAACAGTGAAAACAAATTTCAATTCATTATAAGTGCAATTACAAATTTAATATACAATGTCCTCAATATATATACATTTGTGCAATGTATTTATTAATGCCATCAGATATGTTTATGGTAATAGAGGAACCTACATGAACAGTGCTTATTTGATCAAACATTTCCATCTTTTTTATATTGAAAATCGCGGCGTACAAGAAAGCAGATCTATCCTGATATAAGAAATAGTACACAAGACAATAATGTTGCAACTGACGGATATAAAAGCTATACCCGTGGTCACCATGCTCGCAAATCTACTAAAAAATACAACCAGTCACCCGTGCCGCTTCGGACCAATCGTCCTACGGCATGATTGGGGACTGGAGGAATCAAAACGCATGCGACTCACCACCTCGTTGATTGTAGAAGCAGAGAAGTGATTGTAGAAGGCATCAGCAGCATCGCCGAGGCAGATCAATTGAACTCATTCGTCAGGAAGTGTGGAAGCTGTAACTAAACAGGAAAGTCAAGAACATTAAAATCCACTGTTAAATCTACATAGTTCAATTCTTCATAGGAATCTGAGAAGTGTTTAAAATATACTTACATTTTTCACTGTATCAGTGTCGCATAAAACATCCCAATCAGTGATGCACTGACTCTACTTCCGATGGCGAATATAAGAAACAAATAAAAATAAAAGACTATGCACACGACCGCAAATTGTATCGGCGAACAAATTGTGATGCTACTTTCGCGATTGAATTAATTGAAAAGGAACACCGGTGCTCTGATAACAATATTAATATCTGGTACGTGGAAAACACTGACTCGACAATCGCGTGTAGCTAAAGTGTGAATGAAAATTAACGCAGAGCCACTTGCTCTGTAAATACTAAAAAAACTGCGAAGCAAAGACTCTACCGACCGCATTGCGCGCGGTCACAAAGTTTCTGAAAGAAAGCATCTTCATACCATGGAGTGTGTGATATCAGCGATATTTATGAAAAATAAATATTGCTTAGAAATATGTAAATATGCATTCCAAATATGTAAATATGCAAATATGTATGAAAAGTATCCAAATATGCAATAGAAACATGTAAATATGCATTCCAAATATGTAAATATGCATTACAGATATGTAAATATGCATTACAGATATGTAAATATGCATTACAAATATGTAAATATGCAATATTAACAATGTAATAACAAATGCACTAAGTTATTGCGTATGTTTTTAAATATAAAACATAAAAAAAATATGCATTATGCAAAATGTGCAAAATAGTTGTGGCTATTCCAATTGCAATTTTCATAATTGTAATTGGTATAGAAAATCTAATTGTGCTTCATAAGTATTTTAACTGTTGTTGCTACATCTTAGTACCAGTCACAGATCATACAGAACCGATATGAAAATATAATTAAAGTGCTCACACACGACGGCCTTAGTTGTATTCAATTATTAAGCGTCATTGTGGCTATTGGCACGCTCTATTCCGTGTAATCAACTCTCTCCATACTCCTGTGCCAAGGAATAACGAGGTAATTAAACAAGTGCCAGAAAGTAACGATAATTGTGATACAGTAAAGCAATAATTCAACTCGAATTCCGTAGAAAATGGTCGATTTGCAAATGTACGGGCACACTTTAGTATGGAAGCAATTATTATGTGAAGTGGTACACCTATTATGAACGCACCCCACTGAGATGTCCTCCATGTGTTTTGTCGGCACGCCGTCAAGCAGTGGAATGAGCACCCTATCTATTGTCCGTTCCCGTTAGGTTATGTTCGATATCCGGCCAAAGCCAAAAACCATCTTTGCTCGCGTTCGCTTGCGTTTCCTAGAAATATTTCAACGCGTACGTTACTTGACAAGTATCTTTTTTAGTTTGGCGATAAAATTTTGTTTGTCGATAGTTTCCAGGAAAAACAAGCTTCACGACCACCGGCAGAAACAACAAAGAAATACTCGAAGAATGATTGCCTGTATTACGTTACTACTTATTTACAACACGACTCTGTATCATGCAAGTATTATGCGTGGCACGAATTGTAATTCGATAGAGACATATTGCTGGAACACTACTTATTTCGACATGCAATTTGAAGAACGCTCACCAGTCAGCGAGAAGTTGATTGAACAATATGGCGCGACGTCATTTCGTTCCTGCGCATTCCCGCCTGTCAGCGTCACGTTCGAACGCGTTCCGCCGATCACGATTCGAGGCAAACGAAAGGAACGCCATGGAACAGAATCGAACTGAAATTAGGGATAAATGTATTAAGAATCATCAATATTTATAATGATATTGCTAGAAACAGCAGAATATGCTGCAAGATAATGGAATTCTGAGCTGAGATACATATACGCGTACGTAAAAGATAGTACGTACATGTGTATGCATACTCGAGTCGATTTGAAAATGCACGCCGCGTGGTGCGATTCCGTTCGCTGCACAATATTTTCTTCGCTTCTCGCGAAATGTTCATTAATATTAACACAGAAACTACAGAAAACTTGGAAGACAGAGAAATGAGAACAATGCGGATATCATTTCCTGTTTTCGAGAATATATTAGACTATGTGACATACCTTAATTCGACGGGCACTCGGAGCACGTCTGTTCACTACGAGATCCCATGGGCGAGAGAGGCAGATTTTTGAAATGGATTGCGCTGATTGGTTGGTTACTGGGAGGGGTGGTGGGGCATTGTTCTTTCTTTAAGGCGGGTGTTTTTGAATATCGTGTCGAACTGCATATATTCCTGTTACAAGTATAACAATCAATGTATATCAGTCGAATAGAGCACGGAGCGAAAGGGTTAACGTATTTTTAATTATCATTAATTGATTAGTATCCTTTGTCGCCTTTCATTGCGGCAAAGAACA
The DNA here is from genome assembly GCA_963667235.1 of Nomada lathburiana. Classification (NCBI taxonomy): domain Eukaryota; kingdom Metazoa; phylum Arthropoda; class Insecta; order Hymenoptera; family Apidae; genus Nomada; species Nomada lathburiana. The sequence continues at coordinate 18,793,051 of OY763899.1, read as the reverse complement.
AAAAAGAATTCTATAAAATTACTTATTTTTCGGATCGTTTTCTATAATTTGTTGGCAAAAATTCTGGCCGAAAAAATACATTGGATGTCTTGTCTATTCCTACATATATCTCGTCTGTGTTGGCGTGCAGCGCAGACACACGCGGGTAATTGCCAGCACTACAGAAGCATGAAAATGTGGAAAACGCGTTCCCTCTAAACACAGATGTTACCTGAAGAGCGAATTCCCAGGGCACTCGTGTCTGCGTCGAACAGGGCCGAGGACATTGAGGTGGAGTGCTCTTGGATTTAAATACAATAACCCCGGGCTGCTAACAAAAAAAAAAAAAAGAAAAAATATCCATACACACGAATGCCAAATAACAAGTACACTCTAGGAACCCAATCACGCGTGCTATCCCATATTCTGCAGACAATCCCAGGTATCCTGAAGGACCCATCCCGTCGTTTTTCCATACACAATATGCACGATTTAAATTCATACACGCTTTTCAAAATAACTTAGACCTGATTCCGGCAACCTGCAAGACTTATCCCATAGATTTAATAGGGTAATAGCTGTACCCTGTGCGCCTCGTTACACCCGTATACTTAAATAAAAATTATTCTCCCCTTTCATTCAGCTGCATGCTCGAAATACGCACAGAGGATTAGGGGATGATTATGTCGAAACATCATTAATCGCACAAGCAATGATCTGGCGCAAGGAAATGGTTGTGTGTGCACACGGACAGACGCGTGTGCAAACATGGGTGGCCATGTAATATACGGTGTAATCGCATTCCTATGCGTGTAACAAGCCCCGTGGATACAGGGGATTGTCTAATGGACGACACATGTTAAGTATTCCGCCGGTATCGATACCATAGAGAGATTACACTGATCCTGCTGCGCGTGCTTTTATCATTCGTCCGGATCCCAGACTGATTTTTCATACAATTTAATGCGGCATTAACGCATTTGAACGGCGTTGCAATAAACATTTGAACGGTTACTTTGTAGATTAAACGATCCATCACGCGACCACTCCCCTTATTTTACGTATCGTCTGTTCCATCTATCATTTTGTTAATTATACCGCGTATTCCACGCGACGAAAATTCAACCACCCTCAACAATTTTTTCTTTCCCTTAACGCATCATAAGCAGCAATTTTTGGGAAATATTCGTGATATTATTGAAGCCTGTGACGTTGCGGTTGTTTTAAGATATATGGCGGATATTATGGAGCCCGTCTATATATATTACATTAACTTCCTGGCGTACAATTATCGACCTTATCTGTGTCCATTATCGGGATTATCGAAGTACTTCAAAACGCGCCCAGGCTATTTCGAATTGTCGCGAGCAGAAATGAAAACTGCATCGAACATCTGCATGCATACGTACGGATGAGTGAAGATTTTAATTACATATTTTCTTCAAATCGCCAGTTTCTACTCGCAGTTCTATCAATCAATAATTTACAGACGGAACAGAGAGATTATTACGGTTGAGCAAAGAGAAAAATTCCTGCGCTTCTTGTACACATACGGAGGCTACTATCAGTTGGAAAGAATTTCTTTGTAAGAGTTCTCGAGAGGGGCGATAAAGGGGCACAATAGTCTACTACGTTCCTATTGCACCACCTTATATTATTCTCTGGAAAAGGGGGAAGAGGGATTTTTCTTTCTTCACGTGTCTTCACCTGACGCCGTTCTTTGTATACGTTTGAATAACTTCAAGCTCTCACGCGTTTGAACGTAGGCACGTAGGCGACAAAATTCTTTTGTTCGGGCCAGTTTGCAATTGTTCGCCGCTGTCTGCCAAAACAAGATCCTGAGGATATTAAATAAAAAGTAAGAGACAACAGCTAGGTAACGGGGGAATATATATCGGCAAAATTGATTACCGGGGGGTTTATTGTTGTTTTTTTTGTTTTTTTTACAAATGCAGACTCTCGACTCGCTCGATCGTTAGAAAAAGAAAATTTTGTACCATATCTTTTCGGCTACTGCCGCCTCTTCTTCGCTTTCATCTGCACCCTACGATTCTTTCCCAATCTCTGGTTCACTTTGCCGCCCTTTCCCTTCGAATCTTTCCCCGGCTTAGAGGGCCGTCTGTACTCCGACACATCGGCGGAGCTCGTCCTCGTGTTCTTCTTGCTGTCGCGTTTCTTACCGCCGTAACCGAACTTGGTGTCCTTCATCTTTCGCTTCGCAGCAGCCCTCCCGTCTGTCCTCTTGCCCTTCGGCTTCTTCTTGTCGTCCAAGAAGTCCAAGTCCTGTCGCTTGCCCTTGCGGTACTTCTTCACCTCCTCAAGCATTTTCCTCTTCTCTGCGTGCTTCTTCAGCGTCGCCTCTATCTGCATCTGTTTCCCCACTTTCCTCTGCGTCCTCAGCTGCCTGATCTTCTCCGATCTCTGCGCGATCGTCTGCTTCCTCATCAGATTCTCCCTGACCTTCTGCATGTGGGCGTCCGACTTTGCCATCTCAGCGAAATAGTCGTCGGGCCTGATCGTCGGAACGCCGAGCTTCTTCAATCGGGCAATACCGTCCATAACGGCGCCCTGCGCTTGCCTATGAAACATCGTCTCCCTACGGAAGTCGTTCAGAACGGGATCCTCGGCCGGATTGAACTGAGGTAACTTCTTATTCCCCGTTAACTGCTTCGCTCGTCTCACTTCCTGCTCCTGCATCTGCAACGCCAACTCTGGCGCCAAGGGGGCCGGCGCGTTTATCATGTCCAACCTCTCGACCCATGGTAGGGTCAGTTTTATCGACTCCAGTTTCTCCTTCATAAGATTCTGCGAATAACAACAAAACATAGTGAACCTAACCTGTATCGACGACGATCGGTGTCGTTCTAATTACCAGATCGAATACTGTATCATTGTACTTACGACGCGATTTTTGTGCTCCTTTTTATTGCCCTCGACTACTACATTTAGACCTGGCTTCAACGCGCCGCTCGCGTAAGCCTCGCGTAACTGTACACGTGAGGAAAAGAGGTTACGTTAAAATAGGTTAGGAACGGAAGAATCGTGAATAAGTTGGAAAGTTGAGCATAATTCACCTCTTCGTCGGAGGAATCGTACAGAGAATCGGTGTCCGAAGAATCCGTCGGCTCCGCAGTCTTCCTCGTTACTTTTTTCACTTTCATTTTTCTGTTAAGTTTATTTCATTCGCAAAGAGACACACGATCCACACAGTAAACAGACCATTCTATGCACGCCGAGCACCATCTACAGGTAGCGCGGCAACTTCAAAGCCGCGATACGAATGCAAACGATAAATGAATAATTTTGCTGTCGAACAGCTTTTCTTAAATACAGTTCGAATGAAATATCGCGTACTACGCGAATCCCTTAAATAATTATTTCTGCGCGTCAATTACTTTTCGTAAGTAATTATATCGGCTTGGTCGTAAATAATTTGATTACAGCCAGTGGCAAATATCGAAATGTAAGGGGATGATGCGGTTAAATCCACAGATAATCCTCGAAACTCCTTGATGATAAAATATGAATCTCGATCCAGAATACAGATTTCTCGATACAGAAATCTGTTTCCTCATATTCTCGATTATTCTTGATTGCGATACACGGGAGGGACTCTAATAATATCTCGCTACTCGGTTCGTCAGCTGTGCAAAGAGTGCACGACAAACATTGCCTATCTTATCTACGAGAAATCTAATGAGAAAACGCGTAGAAACATTGCAGGCACAGTCCGAACCAAACCCACGACGATTTTCAGCACAGACTGTACGGTACAGTCCCCCCCCCCTTGGGCCAATATCTGCTTGGCAACTCCTGTCTGGTGGTAACTCGTTGCTCTATGCCAGCATTTTTTTGTCACAGCTGGCTAACGACGGCGAAACATCATGACGGATGGTGATAACAAACCGATGTCACGTTTACTGAAGCTCGCCAACAAATTTAACTGCTTTTATCTGTCAGGTAAGCGAAACCGTCCGTTACCAATGTCGGCCACCTGCACCGCGAAGTCGGATTTCCCCGATTTTCCGATCGTTAGCCCGTAGAAACATACAGCTTTCCGTTCTGTCTGCTGTGGTATTGATTTCGACTCTGTTGTGCATTCTTCGGTGCACTTTCCGTCGAGTAAATAACGAGTCGCGACGATTTTCCACGGGATCGCGAATGATAATGCGAAATACCAATTTCCTCCGGTACTTGCGATTATTTCCCACGGAATTCGGCTGGTTTTTTTTTTATTATCAATATTCGTAGTAGATCACTGTTATGCATATATATATGTCTACATATGCATATATGTATATTTATTAAAGTAGATATCAAGGATGCGTACCGTGCGAGATATTTCATATCGCAATTTATTGGTCTTTCCTCTTACGTTTTTTTTTTTTTTTTTAATACGTTTTCTCGAGAAGAATTCTCGGTGTTCGAAGAATAATACATTGAAATTCGTCGAAATTTCGTAGGTTTCCATGCAGGTGAATGCAGAGTGTTCGTTGTCGATGGACAACAAGTGGGCCTCGTGCGTCCGGATGTAATGAAAGAGCTGGTAAATTACCCCCAGGTAATCGGCAGTTCCGTCCAAGAAAATATAATCGCCGCCATCCATCGATTGCAAACTAATCCGTCCGTTCGTCTGTTCTACCAAGGTGTTCCAAGTGAATCCCGAATATGTACAACTGAATCCGGCGTTCAGGGATTACGCGGAGAGAAGCGCGCGCGTGGAGGAGGTACTGAGGGAATGGCGAGCCGGCGGAAAGTTTGTGACGTTGCGAGGATGGAGGGAAGAGTGTTACGAAGTGCGGGCGCAGTTCAATACACCGCCGCTGTTTAAGATGGACCGATCCGCCACGTGTGAGTACATCGATCGATTTTCTATTCTAAATAAGTCCCAAAGCGCAAAGTCTAACTGTTGGTTCCTCAGGCTTATTTGGTATACGCAAATACGGCGTGGATATTAACGGGTACGTGATGGATCCCGTGAAGGGACTATCAATATGGTTACAAAAGCGTAGCCCTAATAAGCAGACTTGGCCCGGATACTGGGACAATATGGTAAGCGGTGGATTGAGCGTTGGATATGGCATTGATGAGACCGCCATTAAAGAGGCTGGAGAAGAGGCCAGTATTCCCAATAATCTTATCGCGAAACTAAAGAGTGCTGGTTGTGTGTCGCTGTTTTTTGAAAGTGAAAGGGGTCTGTTTCCCAACACAGAGTTTGTGTATGACCTAGAACTACCACCAGATTTCGTACCGAGCAACAACGACGGCGAGGTAGAGACATTCGAGTTGCTTCCGGTTAGCGAATGCTTAGAAAGGATACTGTCCCCGCACTTCAAAACCACATCGGTGCCGGTCGCTCTTGACTTCTTAATTAGACACGGATACATCACAGCTGAAAACGGTGAGTGGGTAAAATGAAACGGCACGGGGAATGGCAACGCGTTGATTGTTACGAAACCAAAAATGATTATCTTTTTTTTTTTTGTCTTGTTGCAGAGCCTAATTTTATAGAAATCGTGGAATTGCTTCATATACCTCTGCAGACTATTTACAATCAGCCACAAAAAAAGTGTAAACTAGCTGCGAACGGTGAAGCAATCGATACCCTAGACCGAATTTAAGTTTAACTAGTCTTTAATTTAAATCGCGTTCAAAACCAATCGAATCGAACGAAGTTGGCTTTCTTTTTGCGATTTCCTTGTAATGTCATCTGTTCCTCGCGGATTTTTACGTGCGAATGAAACGACCGAACAACAACAAACAAAAAGAAAAAAGAAGAAGAAACGAAAAGAAACGAGATGTGCACGGTTTTATAACACGTGCAAAGCTTGCAGCATACTCGCAATAAGTCATTAAATAATAGTTCAAGTATTTCCATAATCGATTAGACGATTTTCGATGATGTTCAAAGCCGAGTATTATTACCCGCGAAAGATATATTTCACGAAGAATATGCTGTTTCAATAGCCACATGGATGGAAACGTTTTTACACTGTTCGTACGGTTCCCCTTTGCCACAACTCGAGTAGTTGTTTCTCTTTCTTTTCTTTGATGTAACAACTGAAAGTATTCGATACGTACGACGTTTTTCTTTTATATAATATAATTACCCTTGCAGCATTAACATTAAAAAATAATAATAACGATGATAAAGTGTTGCTATCGTTTACCTAATAAAGGTTTCGTGGAAGAAGAAACGCGTATTTTTTACTTTGGCGGATCTGCGAAATTTAATCATTTTCAATGATTATTAATTTAATGATGACTAATGACTATTTTTGTAAATTCGGCACGCAATTTGCAAACGATTTCGAATTTACAGACACGTTGGTAATTTTAAAATCACGTTGTATCTTCCTCTTCTTCATTTCTATCGATCGTCGAAAAACTGACCTCTCGTTTATCAGTTTATCTTATTTTTTTTTAATTTGCACGAATTAAACGAATTTACAAATGTACATCGACGTCGATTTAGAAGTATTATTAATACAACATTCCAGAGCATAGACTTGTTAACTAAGACTTCTGTTTATTATCGAGCGATAAAGGGATGGAAAAAAAGGAAAGAAAAGAACAAAAAAAGAAAAAAAACACTGAACGAGCGTATAACAATAGTTTTTTCTAACGTTTGTAATCGAACTTTTGTACTATATATTGTACACCTAACACCAAACACAATAATGATTGCGTAGTATCGGTGCAGTAATATATTTAAATGAAAAGCAAAAAAAAAAAACAATATTATCTGCGTAGTTAGTAATAAGGATGGAGCTCATTCACAGTATTATGAAAGTGAATGCACAGTATACTGTTTGATATGTTCGAAAAGAAATAACGATAAAAGGAAAAAAAAAATAAGTAATAATAATAATAGCGACAAAAAGAAAGCAACATGCAAAAAGTTGAAGGAAATTTATAGACGAATTTTGTCGACGTAATGTGTTCTATACTCCTAAATAAGCTACGCTATCAACGAGAAAATGCTTGGTCCTAGCATCTTTTGTTTCCTTTCGAAACCTGAGAGCCACTTCGAGGGGCGTAAATAGGAAGGAAAGAAAAAAAAAAACAAAGAAGTGTTCGTAAATATTATTCGTTTACTGTATGTAACGTAGGTAGAATTTTTTAATTGATGAAAAATGCAAAAAAAAAACACGTACGGTAATTTGGTACCGTTGATAATTCTGATAAAGTGATATCGTTAGATTTTGATGACGAAGAACGATTGTATAAAATTGACGAACGCAAACTCGAAGCAACGACTTCATTGATCACTGATATTATTATTATATTATTATTATTATTATTATTATTATTATTCGTTCGTAATAATTGTATTTGTTCATTCGTAACCTGCCTATCGACTGGCCAGGGCATATAATTATTTATCTATTCATTCGTAAAATACATTTTCCTGTTTGTCTTTGTATTTAATTTTTTTTTTTTTCTCAATGAATTCGTGTTCGAACGACGATCCTTTGTAACATTGTTTGGTGTGTTGCGTGTGGCCCTTGTGTTGTAAAAGAATTTCGCCTTCATTCGTTTTTGTCTCTATCGGACTGACATATACCGGGTGTACTCGAGGTATTATTGTATAATTGTTTTGTCGTTGACTGAACCGTAATTAATGGATCGATGCATGCATTTGTTGCATCCGTGCGTTTGCCGATAAGTATTCTGAACGTTTTCGTTTCAACGGGAATTTCTGAACGTGACTAGAATGTTCGCCGCGACCTGCTCCGTTAAATGAAATACATGTTCGTTCTTTTTTTTTTATCCCGTTGCCCTTTCTGTTCAATTGTAATGATTAAGATTCGAGCAACCTAAGGATGTGTACAGGGTGTTGCGAGCGGAATTTGGATCAACATCCCGTACGGCGTGACGAAGAATAGAATTATATATTCCCCGTTTGAAAATCGATTCCAACGCGGATGGACTTTTCTCGATAATCTTTTTCCCCTTCGAATTGCCACGAATGAATGAGAAATCGCGAGCGCCCCGTATGTTATAGAATAACTTGAACCGCATCCCGATACGAGCCCAACCGAATTTATCGAAAACAATCTCCGTGCTTAAGATCGAGCGCACGCGGAAGGTATTTAAATGAACTCGCTACATTTTGTAATCGTATACTAGTCACACACACCTGTTATTATTATTATTACTATTGTTAATATTGTTTCATTCTCCATTGTTTGTCTTTTTCAACTTCACATTTGTCATTCGAATTCAGCGTCCACCGAGTTTCTTCTTTCTTTTTCTCTTTTTTTTTTGTCATCAGTGAGACTTTGTGTGATTATTTGTGATAGCAATGGGCTACGGCTGGCCATACTGTTTAAATGCATGAAATGAATAACTGTCAACGAATAAATTTAATCAAACTAAGCAAGTCTTTTATGTGTACTGGGACGAACACCGTTTTGCTCGTATATACATGTGTACTTACATGGTTCCCCATTTTTGTTGTTTTCTTTTTTAATTTACTCCATCACCCCCATAACGACGGTGCAACGGTAAGGCGATAATATCTAGTTATTTAATTACGTTCTATCGCATACACTCGTTGTACTTAATTAATTATCCATAGACCTTTATACGAACCCTCTGTTATAAGGTGTAATAATCATTGTAACAATCATTAAAACGAGAGAGAGAGAGAGAGAAATAAAAGAAGCAATCAGTTTTGCGACGCAACGCATTAACTCAATAAAATAAACTTCAAACGCTCTGAAATCTAATCAATCACCCCCACTTCACTTGTTAATAAACCAACATCGACTTACAAACGAAACTAATAATAATAATAATGAACTACTACGGCGAGACGAGTGTGATCGTCTCCGTAATTATCGGGTGTCTGGTAGGTGCACAACAGTCGCGAGAAATTAATTGCTCATCGCAAACAATTCTTCTGTATGATGCAGTTCTGTGCAATACGCTAAAGTTACTTCAATTCCTTCGTTTAATTTAATAATGAAGTGTTGCGAAGTGCCTAAACTTCCACCACTTCATTTTGGTCCCGCACGTGACCATGGCACTACGCGTCCGCCATTTTGTCCATTATATTCGATTGTCCCGTATAAATCGCGTGCATCGTACAATCATCGCGATATTTGTGGTTAGAATTGAATGAATCGTTTCGAATTCGAACGGAAGATACATATTTGTTGTACGATATAGGTTCGATGGACAGGATCGAGTGAAATGAAAAGTTTCCGACATAAACGTTCTCTGTAGCCACTTACCCTCACAGTGGTGAACGTGCAATTGAGCAATTGATCGCAGAATTTCGTTCACCGTTGTTGCTGCTTCATTATCCACGCGCAGACAGCACTTCCAACCACACTGGTTTTGTTATTAACCTAATTTAATTAACCAAAACTCACAATCGGCGTGCACTCGCCCGGAGCCACGACACTACACACTGCAACTCTGCGCCAAATTTGAAATATCGATATTTGGAACCAAAATGGCGGCGCCGTATCGATCCGTTCGATATTGGAATCTCGATGTCTGTACGAGCGCGCATGCGCGTACGGTGGTACGCCGCGTATTGCGTGGTAGCGCTTTACGTTTTCGTTCGAAACTGAGGGAATTGAACAGAAAGAAAGGAGAACAATGAAAATGCCGTGGTCGACAAGCAGCAGAATACTCGCGCAAATATGCCGCAATCATTTAAAGAGATCGTACGCGCGCGACAAAGTGGTTAGGTTTAGTTCTGTCGCGAATGACAAGTCACCTAACCTAGAAGTTCGCGCGGCGAACGGTACACCGGCTATCGAGAGCGGCAAAATTTCTGCTGCTCTGTTGAAGAAATTCGACGAGTCTCTCGTATTAGAGAACGTTGAACCCATTGAAACGTTGCAGTCGAATGAAGTAAGTTCGATGTTTTGTTAATTAACGAATTTCAAAGTTCCGCCTTCCATTATTTCTCTTCGCGGCTTTTTCATTTTGACGCATTGACGCAGCGCGTTAATGTTACGATATATTGTTTCCCCGTATTTCTATCGTTTACGAACGGGCACTGGTTTTTTTCTCTCCACTTTGAACGTACCTTCAAACGTACCTCCCTTTAAACAGAGAAATACATGTCTCGCGTTGCCAGGTTCTCGTAGACGTGCATTATTGCGCTATGAACGCGTCAGACGCGTTGTTGTCTAGGAATATGTACACGTACGAACCGACGTTACCCATGGTTCTTGGGTACGAGTTTGTTGGGAAGTTGATTGGAACGGGCGAAGAGGCAGAGAAGCAGGGCTACAAGATTGGTGATACGATCGTCGCTCTTAATAAAGAACGTTACGGCGGTCTGGCCGAACGATGTATAGCGGACGTTTCTGTAAGGGTACACCGTTTTAAATTAGCCATTTGCGCCTGGCCAGCTGACTATAAGAAGAATCCTTTAGGATATCTGGAAGGTACCGTCCAGCGTCAAATCTGTAGACGCAGCTGGTTTAATGGACGATTACGTTACCGCTATGATTGCGTTGGACACAAATGCGAGCATCCAGGAGGAGGATATGATAGTAATCAACGTCGGCATAAGTAGCGTCGGCCTGGCCGCTGTGGATCTTGCGACGAACGTATTCAAAGCTCAGGTTGGCAGTGAGGGCGATTGGCTACCTCGAATGAAGGTAGATGACGGCGTGTCGTTATGAATTGGAAATCCTTCGTGGTAATTATTAATTCAGGTGGTAAGCGTCTGTGCTACAGAGGACGGGGCAGCGATCGCCAGGGACAAGGGTGTGCTCGCATCGTTCAAATACAAGGACCGTAAATTATTGAAACAGATACAGGAGGTGGCCGCCGACAAAGATATCAAAGTGATATTCGACGACGCGGACGGTGATTATTTTAAGAAGGTGCTGCATTGGTGAGTTTCCACGGCTTGGAACGAATGAACGTCTGAGAATAAGAATCCGCTGTCGTCTGAGATTTGCGGTAAGGCTAGATGTATGTGGTGGTAGCTGTGCGTTGTTCTTCCAGCTTCACAGATATATACAGAAGCGATGCGACGTTGAAGCATTTGTTGCGTGACGACAATTTTGCTGTGGTGGTGCACCATCTCTCCCGTGAAGGTACACAAGAGCGCTTTAGAATTAAAGATGGATATTTATATAGGGCAATTTGTTCAATTTAGTTTCTGTTGCAAAGGCAGGGTAATAATTGCTGGAACAGTGGACATGGGTAACAGTGATTCCGATGAACCAAACAATGGCTTCACTGTTAGCGGATTCAATTTGAGAGAGTACAGGAAGAAGCACCCTGAAACCTACCGGTATAATACCTTTAAGTCGAAACGTCCAATAAATTTCGTCTCTAAAGAAATCTGTGCAAATATTCGTTCGTTATTGTCGACAAGATTGTCCGGAGTTCAGTTTCGCTTTCACATAGACGAGCGTTAGGCACAAAATTTGTTAGGACGTCCTTAGTTTGAAGCGTGGGTGTAAATTACCAGTCGTGTATTAAAATTCTTGTTCATTTATTCGACCAGACAAGCCGGGGAAGACGTGTTACAATTTATCGAGGAAGGCCTCATTAATCCAACTTGCGCGTTAACGGTTGGCTTGCCCAAAGTGAACGAGGCCCTGGAGTTTATTCTTAAAAGTAAATCCCCAGGAAAAGTGAGTTCGCAACGCCCTTTGTAGATCTACTGGCTCTTGCGAAAAAAATTATACTGCAATTTATCAATTCCACAGGTCATCGTTGATATAAGGGATAGATAGAAGAAAAAGCTTTGATATTCTAGATAGCGAACGTTCAATGAAAAAACAGTAGGTTTACTATCACTATTACTATCACTACGATCTGTTTCTACGTTTGACGCTTACCCAAACAGTCTACTATATACAAAATGAACTGTAAAATATTTTTAATAAAGGCTTTCTATTTTGCTATTATTTTCTATATTGCTACCGAATCCAATTAGACAGGCCAATTTCCTCGCTCGTTTCCTTTTCCAAATCGTACGTCCGTCCAGGTTTAATTGTTAAGTAGAATATCGAAGTATGTGCTTAATATGGAACGGAGATTTTTTTCCACAGGTTCCAATGGCTGTTTCAGGCAACAGAAGTTGCACGCATACGATTGTTCTCAGGGTAGACCGTACTAACTCGGTCGTTGGTCATTATCGGTTGCCCAACGCTCCTTTATCGAAACTGGAGCGTTTTGTTGCCGCGCTACCGATCGACGAAACCGCGGCCGAGTAAAAGTCCTGAGAACGGTCCTACGTGAAATGGTCCGTTTATTTGTAAATATGTTCCCCTTTGATGGCGGTGAAAAATTACGTCCCGTTTTTCTTCTGACCGATTTTTGCACGGGGCAAAAACTATTTGCAAAAACGTTTACCTCCGGAAAACGTAAAGTGTTTCAAAGATTTTTTTTTACCCGCTCGTTGTTGCAGCGACAGGAGAATTTGTTGCTCGATCGTGTCGAATTCTCGGTTACATTAGATTAGAAAGGCCTGTGTGTTTTATCCTTGATTTCGTTCACCGCAGGGTTCCTTCTCGATGTCAGGCTTTTCGAATGAGATAATTAACTGATAATCATGATCGAGGTGTACGTACGTACAGAGAGTGTGGGTGATCTAGATTTAAATAGAGATAGGTGGCTCGTTTTCGACCACCCTCGGGCGCAGTTCTTGCAAAATTATTTTCACCCTAGATGAGGAGAACGTTTGTTAAATAAAAAGAAATGAAAGAAACGTCTAGTTACATAATGTGAAAGATTAATGAGAAGGAAGGTGACATAACAGAACCATCTGATAAGAAAACATTTTTGGTCGAGTATAATGTAGTACGTAATGTAGTACGGAGTACCTACGCACAGGTAAAAGAAATATTCCAAACAGAAAATCGATTTGTGACACGTATCCTTGGTTCACGGTGTGTGATGATAAATCAAAGGGTTGAATCCTCCACCCCCTGGCAAATTAAATTAGTGTAATAATTATTATGTACCAGTAATTTGATACTAAACTACATTGCATCATAATAATCGAATATATTGGATCTATATTATCTCAATTTTATAATATCATTTAATATAATTCAATATTTAATTATTTTATATACCATTGTTGTTATTATGGTATATGTATTATTCCCTATACAATGTCCCCTTTTTATCTGGAGCATTTTATCGTCGTTCCCATTGCGCAGTCGACACATTACATACTTCTTATCTCGTACAAATTCAGCGCCCATTGTTTGCAGTAATGTGATCTTTATTAGATCAAGATCACAGAAAGGCGGATTTCTGACCACCTTGGATACTAATTTCCCCCATAAGGAATGATCTCTTATTCTATTACGATACGAAGGCCAATTGGAACGCCCCGGTAACGTAAATCGCGGTTGGGTTCAAGGTAGGGGCTCCCCCGATAGTCCCGTGGGTGTGGTTATTTCAAAATTTTTATTGCCCGTTATCGGAAAGATCTTAATAAATATTGCCGCTTTCAAATCTTTCCTTCGACCCTCTATACTTTGATTTCAATATACAAAAATTCAAGTATCCCCAGAACTAATTATTTCTCGACGTACACGGTTTAATACTTTTTTATGGAGAACGTCTAGTTGCATCGATCGACGCACTGAAAAATATGCAATTCCGTTTGAAAAAGCAACGCCGACCTTTCCAGTTCCTATACGCGTCCACTTGCAAACAAATTATTAACATCACAACGTAGCCTGCTTAAAACCATGCAACTTTTGTCTGAAACATTTCCTGTTTCGGACAACAACAGCGGCGTAAATCGGGATGGTAATATCTGTCGAGGCACCCCCTATATACAGGGTGTCCTCGCGACGCGACGCGACGCGACTGTATCAAACGATCCGTAAATCGTTTGCCGCGCGAAAAAGTGTTTCATACAAAAGTTGCATGGTTTCCAGGGCAGCATACGGTGCCGCAATTGGTTCACGATTATTTCGCTCCTTCGTCGAGATACCGATGTCGCGTACAGTTTTTCAAACGGAACGCCCGATGTTTCTTCGCGAATTCGGTTAGCGCACGAAATTCCACGTTGAAAAGTATTATATCATACGGGGCCCGGAATGAATAATCACCACGGGGATAATTGTACCGAGGCGTGTGGGAGGGCTTACGACAGTCGCATATCCGCATGGCAGTTGTTACGCGGCATTCGTCGCTGTGTCCTGCGTGAAACGATAAAAGGAAATGGCCTCTGGTATCGCGTATCTGTACAATCACTCCTGAGAGCACGGTTCGCCTAGATATGTTAATATGATTAGAAAAGAGCAGGGGACACTCGCGGGGCTTTTCCATCGGTCAGACCGGTAAATTGCCCGCTCCTTTTTATAACTGTATGTATACATATATACTGGCCGCACGTGTGCCACTTCATCTCTCGCCTCTTATTTCTTGTGTTTTAATCGAATTGAGCAGTCGACGATCTTCTTGGAAACTAATAAGAATAATAATAATATTTATTTAACGGGCAAGGCCCTTTTTCTGCAACCGAATAATTTTACATACGACGAGGGTAATAGACAAATGAGAGCCAAGCAATTGAACAACATTTTCGAACATTATTCATTGCTCGATATAATTGCCAAAAAGAAAGGTCGTCCGATTTCCACGTAATCCCTGATGTAACTTCGATATAAAGAAAGAGAGAGTGTGACCAAGCGACATTTAGGAGAGTTTTCTCGAACGAAGTACTTGCTTATTTCAATTCGACAATTATCAAAGGTTAACTGCGCTGGTGATTCGCGTGCGCCGGGAATAAATTGCGTTTGTAAACTCGTCGTTCGATCGGTAACTCTCGTTCAAATGAACCCACGATTCGACTCGATGCACAATTTAATCTTTACCTTTGTCCCAAGTCTTCGCTGTGTTTTTTTTTTATGTTTTTTTTCCTTTCTTGCCCAACGATGACAATTAAACAAGAATTAATCAAACGAACATACTGAAATCGTGTCGCGTCACGATCCGTCGGGTCGACCCGCGAAACAGTCACATACTAATAACTGGAGCAAATCGTTGTGTAAGACAGTGGGTGGCCGCCTTTCTCTGCAGTTGCCAGCATTAAACACGATCGTTGTATGCGAGACCGTGGATTTCTGTGGCCACCAGGGATCGTATTTTTATTTCTTCCTTCGTCTATTTCTTTTTTTTTTCTCTCTTCTTTCTTCGCGCGGATAGATTTAGCCGGGGAGATCGGCTTTGTGTAATAATCAGAACGGCCGCGCCACCCGAGACGAGACATTTTAATCACGCCGGGACTTAATTGGGCTTCTTGCGCAGGGGTGTCGACAGATCTACAGTGAAATTGATAAATCCTTTGACGTAATCAATTTCGGAGATAAATAACGTCGTCGATAAGCACGAGGGATTTAATTCACTATTTTGGTTGAATTTCGCAAGCCCGCAGGGCAGATCGTTTAATACGTAATAATTATTCAATATGGCGATTCAATCAACCGTCGATGATTCATGAATCTATTGTATACATAATTGTTACAATACATTTATACTATTTTTCAATATTATCACATAATTAATCGCGCGATTAATTCTCGACGATGCGATATTACAAGAATACGCTGAATTATTATTATTATTAACAACAGACGAATTACGATAACTGTAGTTTCGTTTCAAGGGGATGAACAAGCTTAATTTCCTTTTGGCCAAAAGTCCTTTTCCCTTTCGATAAGCAAATAAATGATCGCCGTTCAACGCGCAGATGCATCTCATATTGAATCGATAAGGAATCATGATTAATTTCCATTCCCGTTGCCACCTTTCACTTCCCTCAAAATACAACGATTTCATTGTCGCGCGATGATTTATCTCCAACTAATGGCGATAAATAATTATTCGTCGGCATCGGGGCCGATCGATTTATTCTTCTTGCCATGCGACAACCCACCCCCTCCCAAACCCCTGCCGTATTAAATTCGCCGCCGTAGCTGGGGCAAATAAATAAATCACTTGCTCGACAGTGCGATTTCGATCGGTCGGGCTGAATTTAACGGAAAGCCCGGCCGGTTTCGCCGGGGTGGTTGAATTTCGAACGGCGGGACAAGAGGCAACGAGCGAACTGTCGCGAAGGCCATCCAGCTCACTTTTCCCCTCGCACTTTTCTCAGCTGATTCTCGACTCTCGTTGCGGCACTCTCTTTCTCTCCGCCTTCCTGTCTGTTCTATTTTCGCGTCGCCACTCGTGTCCAGCCGAGGGAAAAGGTACGAATTCCAAAGCTGCTCTGTCTCAATGCCGTTCGATCGAATTTTTTTTTTTTGTTTCGTATCCTTTTTCTTCTCTCGTCGAACCAGTCATTACGGCCGATCGATTGTTCCTCCGTCGATCAGTCGTACGCAATGCCGTGCGGCGCCGTGTGTCGATTGTGTATTTCGAATCGCAGGGATATGTGGAATATTCCTCGGTTGTTATTATTATTATTATTGTTGTTGTTGGTCTCAGTTTCATTGGTATTAGGGGAAATTTCGCGGAATTTTTTTTATTAATATCGGGGGACCCCCCCGTCGAATGTTATGAGACGAGTCACTACATTCGGGGGAAATTAGTTTCTTCGAGCCTGTTAATAATTCACAACGATTGAACGGAATTTCGGATACCGCTCGTTAACATTCAATTCGCTAATTCAGTACTCGAGCCTGGCAAACCGCGTCCAGAAATGAAAAGATCGCTTTGACGCGCGAGCCACGCCCACGCATTGGCAATCATCGTAATTGGTGATATCGTTAAATGGCTCTCGGAACCGAGTTTCAGCGATTTCAATCTCTCAAGGTAGCCCGATCGGTAGAAAGTTTATCGAACGCGAGGATGAAACTGAAAATTCCACGTGAAAAATTCGATCCGAACAGGGGGGGACCAGTTTGTTTTCACGTGCGTACTCCAGTCATGGGGTTGGTCGCGTCGAACACGGTGCCCTCCTTTCTCCCGTTTCACCTCGTTATTCAACGGCGACCTGTAATTAAGTCGCGAAATTCGAAACGCGCAATTTCGGGAATAATAACGCCGTGCCCTATTTCCCTTTCCCCTTGTTCCGTTGAAATAGCCCGATCCTGAACGTCGTATCCCCCTTTTTCCGCACTCTCATTCAATTTCTCGATCTTGTCCGGCATCGTCGCTTTCCATTCCAAAGAATGCAGGTGCCGTTCCCTTTGTTGGCATATTATTTTTAATCCAAGGTTACCGTTCTGACCGTTCCAGGTGCTAGAAAATCACCGCGGCTCGTTCGAATCGAATGACAGGCTCTCAGTGCACCCATTAAAAAAAACAAGCAACGTGCGAACCCCCCCCCCCCCCCTGTTGAACAATGCGAATCCGCGATTACGCCATGAAGAGAAGAATAAATAATTCCAGAAGGGGGTAACATCCCCGTTTCCCGATCTCTCTTGCGCCCAACGAGACGCGAGACGTCTGCGAAAAAGGGATCCCTCGGCCGTGTCCGCGTTCCCCAGAGCGAACGCCGAATTATGT
Source organism: Nomada lathburiana (assembly GCA_963667235.1). NCBI lineage: Eukaryota > Metazoa > Arthropoda > Insecta > Hymenoptera > Apidae > Nomada > Nomada lathburiana. Next base: position 18,775,606 of record OY763899.1, on the reverse strand, counting down.
CTTCGCCGCTGTCCAGCGTATCCTTGGACTCGCTATCCCCTCCACTCGCTACAAGGCGACGTAGTCGCGTAGTGGGGCGGAGCCAGCGTGACGGTCCACGGCGGTCCGCGGAGTGGGGGAAAAGAGACTCCTGCGGTGCTCGTCGATCAGAGCGAGAAGGAACAGATTTCGAGCGCAACAGTAGGGATAAGAAAGCCATGCACGTACACGGTTCTCCGGCGGGTACGACGACTTTAGTCCGACGACCGCTTCCATCGAGCGAGGTAGAAGGACACCAGGTGTGTTCTGGCCCTCCCCGACCCCCCCGTGCGTTGTTCCTCGTGCTCTTGGAAACCAGAAATCTCCCGTGTTCACCAGGTCCCCGCTCCTGACCCTTTTCGTGCTCCAGAAAGAGTCACGCCGCGCCGGTACCGTTCGACACGGCTGACAGTGATCTCGTGGAGCGTTGTCCTCGCGTGGCACGATGACGTTGACGGTTATTGTCGTACGGCTCGATCGTTTGTAGAAATCGGTGGCGATTAACGGGAGGCCCAGTTCGGGGACTGTCGGCGGCGGTTCCAGTGTTGATCCGGCGTGGATCGTCGGACGGTGTTTGGAAATCGATTCGTGGCACGTGCGCCGGTCGAGGAATTCGTGACACGAAGAAATCGACGTGTTCTGTGCAATCGCGGTTATTCTCGTGCCAGGGTGGAGGAGGAGAGGGAGAGAGTAAGAGATTGATAGAGAAAGTGTTGGCCTGTTGACGGTGTAGTCCGGTGGATTTTGGACTCGTTGGCGGAACCGGCGGTCGATGGTGTTTCTCGCGGATCGGTCCGAGAGGATGAGGGAACTTGCCGGTCTCCCGGCGGAATGAATCGCTTCCGTTGCGCGGAGGCACTGTGCGTTAACATGCGCGAGATCCTGCGTGCGTCCAGGGACAGATAGTTCCGTCTGTCGTGGCGAACATCCAGCCGACGATCGGTACTGTCGCTGCAACAGGGAGATTGGTCCTGAAGGATTGGCCAAGGATCGCCCGGGACACGACAGGTTCGTTCCCTTTGCGATCTGTAGTTGATTGTCGATTTGTGGATTTCGTGGCTGGTTTGTTGTTATCATTTTCACCGGGACAGGGTGGTCTTTTTGATAATGACAATAATAGTAACACACTGGACGCGTTAGATATTTTTAATAACGATAACGAGAACATATCAGCCACGTTTGGCACTTGACCTAGGATAATAATTTATAAGGCGAGAACGACCATGACGAACGTAATAATTAAATAATGATCGCTTGTGTTAGATGTGCTGAATATATTTCAGGAAATGATAATTATAATAATACTGTGTCCTGAATGTTCAATAGTTGATTTTCCAATTGTAATTTTAATCTACCGAGAACAGAACAGATTTACTGCCCCGCTTAATGGATTTCCATTAATATCGGCAGTGATAGAAATCATTGTGATCAACTGATTGCCAGGTGCAATTTGAGCACTCGTGAACTTGTAATTACAACACCTTATAAATACAATAGAGCCGCGCCGCGGACGGTATTATAAACTTGACCGTAGCTGTCTGAAAATCAATTACACACGTGTCGTCGCACGATACAGGACTTAAATTGAACATAAATTCTCTTCCACAATAGCGAAGAAAAAAGAATCCAACGAATTGCATACGGTGTAAAAGAAAATATTCGTCCGCACGAATGAAAGGGGGACCCCCCCCCCTCCGGCACCATCGAACCCCATATTAGACGGAAATAAACAACGTACCCAAAATTTGTTGAAAAGGCTGTCGCAATATATCATTACTCGTATTATTTCTACGGTATCGTCGCGGTCACCGTCTTTTGGAGACGGAGAAACGTTCCTCTTCGATGGAAGTATAGAATTATCTCTCTTTCGGTCACATTGTTGGTCTTGCCCGATGGAACAGCTACTTGTTGCGCAAAGGAACCGCCGATCAGCGTCGAGCAATCTTTATTTTTGTTTAGCGAGCTGCGACGGTGTGGCATTAAGAAAGCGTGCCTCGTCCGTGTCACTGATTGATGACCACGCGAAGACAATCCACCGGTGGGTGGGGGGGGGGTCCCCCTTCGTTCCGTATGCCCCGAAGCCGTGAAATAATCGACGCTCGTTATAAACGAGAGGGGTGGACGATAGGGTTTTTGGCAGAGAAAATTTTCTGGCAGAAAATCGATCAATTATTGCATTTCGTTTCATTTTGATTTTACTTCGTTTTTGTGGGGGGAAAAAATCGTTGCTTCGTTCAAGAAGCGTGCACGTCGTTGCGAAATAGAATCACGAGGGGTGTCGCGTGGTTTATCGCCGATTCACAAAGATATTTAGCTCGGCCGATCGTTGCGACTCCGATTAGGACGATAATACGACAACAGTGCATTGATTTATGGAGACTCGCCGCGAAGTGAAACGGAACTTCTGGATTTCTCGCTGTTAGATAACGTCCAGGGAATGCTTTCTTGTTTGCGCCGCTAGAAACGCGATCTCGATTGCAAATCGGCCGCGATAAATCCGACGAGTCGATAACAAATGGCTGACTATGGGCGATTCGAACGGATTTGTAATTCGATGCAAACGCCGAATTAAATGCGCCGGGTACGCGTACAACGGGTACGCGATAAATGTCTGATAATTTTAATTAAATTGATTAAATTGATCGTTCATTTATTCATTTCAGTCGACGGAATTACCTTCCGCGTGTCTCTGAAGGATGATTAAATGTTAAATCGAAATGTTCCGTCAGAGTTTTCTGACACAGATTTTATTTGCATACCAGCAGCAATAATTAACCAATTTTTAAATTAATTTTCGAACCGCTCGAACGCGGTATCGATTTATAAATTTCGCTATCGATCGTGAGGTCACTGTCGCTCGACGAGATCGGATCAATAGCTTCATCGTCGATCATTGCACCGTTCTTCTTCGTCCGTTTATTATTTTTTATGTGCTCGCGTTTCTTTCCACTGGCCAGTTGAGCGAAACGAGATAAAGAGCAAATCGGCAGAACTGGTGCTTTCTACCAATTAGAAACCAGCAATCGTGAAACGATCGTGATCGCGATGCATTTCTCTCTTCTTCTTTTTTTCCCCATTTTCCTTTTCTTCAGGCCAGATCGACAGATATCCGTTTCAATGTACGTCGCACTTCGCCATGCGTACAAAGTTTGCATAAAAGATTTGATAAAATGTAGAAAATATATGAAAAACAGGAAGAAATCATTGTACTCATATAATCGTAGGATATCCTATTAATTATCCAAGTCTGCCAGGTTAATCGCACCGGCTTCCGGATAAAGTCGATTCATCACGGATACACACAGTTCGTATCTCGCGCCGTTTATCCAACCACACGGTCTCTTTATGGCGAACGGAGCACAATGAGACCACGTGACCGTGGGGATATTGTAAATTCCATTGTTCGCCGTTTCCATTTACGCGGCTTCGATTCGACAACAATAATTTATTGTTTGGCCCGTGAATGAACGCCTTTCTCCGGCGCTGGACCACACTCGTGGAACCGGTTCAGTTCGTGAATCGTCTATTGAATTATCCAACAGCGATACCGCGGGGAAACGATTTTCATTAATGAACCCTGCGTCTGGACATTATCGGGCCAATTACCGGCATCGCTGTAACTTCTTGGAAGGGAATTAATAGGCGGGCGTAAATAATTAATAACGAAGTCTTTCGTGTAGAATGCTATTTTTTTCTTAGTTGTTTTCCATTTTCGTCGGGGAAATGGTTTGATTAGTTGCGGGTCCTTCCTGCTGGGATTTCAGTTATTATTAATGTAATGGAGAAGCAAGGGAATTTAGTCGGTGGATCGATCAATTTCTTACGGTTGGTACCGCGAGAAATAACACTAGAATTAAGGGTTGCTGAAAATTATTTCTATTAGATGTAGAGCAGACACGAAGAAACCCAGGATTGAAGGAATTCCAAACGAATTTCGCGAGGAAATAGAGATTTATTTGCCACGCTTGCCAACCGTTAGAGACCAAAGATCCAAAAAGACGGTCGCTCGTTGTCGTCAAATGAACAACAAAATGAACCGATAAATTGTCAAGAGCCAATTACATTACATACATCTGACGCCGGGAGGAAGGAAAAGTATAGGGGAATTTATCAACTAGTTCTAGGATTTTTTTCACGTTCACTGGTTGGCGATTCTTACGCACGATTACCGACCTTTAGAAAGAATGCAGTCATTTGAACAAGCGGCTATCGAAAACGAAAGCTAACTGGTCGCCCGGTTGTCCAGCAACTATCGCTGACGGCAATTCTGGCCTTCTTGTTGGCAGCGCCGCAGTGGCCAGCCTGTAACCCGCCGCTTGATAGTCGACGTTTCTCTGTTTCGATTCGGAAACAGCATTTATGTAACCGGCTGCGAAATGTCAGCCGTTTGTTGTCGGATCTTTTCCACGCGATTTTCTAAAACTGTCACGTGCCACCGCTGATTGTTCGACGGGATTTATTATAATCGCTTCACGCTGCCGTATTTACTTTTTCCACTGAACCTTTTTCTTCTGCTTCGCAACAGGATCTAGTTATTTTTTGTTGTCGTATTCCTCGTTCAAATATATTTATTTTATTACGTTTCATCGTTCCATTATAATGCTTTTATTTCTTCTTTCGGCGTCGTTGTTTTTCCTTGCTCGCTTTCGCGTCTCTTAGATAATATACGCTGGAAAATATCTCGTCGAGTTTGTCATTCGCTATATGTATTATCCACGATCCGGAAGTGTTCGGGTAGCTATTGATTACCGGCGACAACGATCGACGCGTATCGATTTCACATTTCCTCTCCGGTACTTCCCTGCGTGGGGGAGAGAAAAAATGCGTAACGGGAAAGGAAAGTCAAGAAGATGGAACGGAAAATTTTAATTGATCGCTGCAACAGACCCACGAAAATTATTTGTATTGAAATAATATATAGAACGAATGATCTATGTTCAATTATGATAACAGGATACCACGTGACGCAAGCCCGTTATTATCCGGCCAAATGCCACGGAAGCCAACAATTCTTATTTTCTTTTTTGGTATTCGTTTTCTTTCACGAGATTAGCGACACCTGTTCGCGCCAATTATTAGTTCGACCACACGACACGGTAAATTTTTCTATAATTTATTGCCACGGTAATTTAACACCCCGGCAATTAGAGAAATGTGCTTGGCCTGATGGAATATCGCCGATGCGGTTTTTTTTTCGCGGCGATATACGAGCTCGGTTTTTAGCAGAATTCGACAGGTGCGTCTCAGGTGAACGAGACTTCTTGCGTCAGCTGTGGGGTGTCAGGTTTCGGCGGAAAGAAATGGTTGAAATTTCGTGTACGATGGTAATAGAACTGTAACGAAGTATACAGTGATAATAATAACAATAATAATAGCATCGTGTCAAATATAACACCTGTACATTAGCAGTGTAACATATTTTTCAAAACTATTATCGCACAGTACATATTACCGTATAATTTTTGATCCCCTCGACGTGCTTCATCGACAATTTCCACTCACGGTTCAGGTACTTCTACCGCACTGTTCAGGTACCCTTTCCACGATTCTTAATTTACCATCGCCCCGCGTCGTATCATTCGTACAGATCTGTCCGGTGAACGCAATGACGCCGCGGTGTCATTAATTTCTCGTACCTGACCACCGTGCACGTTACACGTGGGCGGGGAACAACCCGTCGACGTGGACAGAATTACCGCCACGATTCCGCGTGACAGTTATTCGGAACGGGGGTTTTTTCTTGAACTGTTCCCCCGGTCCGGGCCCAATCTCGGCCGATATCGTAACTGTTTTCACGTGGCCTGGTCCCGATTGCCACAGCTGATCGATCTCGTGCGTCGATATCGCGGCGTCGAACGGTACACCTCTCGGCCGCGCGGTCGGAACGACCGTCGACCTGGTAGGAAATTGTTGACGAACATCGCCGTGCCGAACGGCGGCCTGCCCGGGAGCGTATCGAGCGTGGCATTATCATTTTGTCACGATGCTCGAAAAATGTTGCAAGACCGAAAGTGTAAATAAATTTATTTACCACGGTGCGGGCAGAAAATTGACATTTCACGGTGGCTAACGGCTGGCAACGGTAATACAGCTTTCGTAACCGTTTCGTAACGTTTGTTCTGTTTTATTAAAGACGCGCGTTAAATATGGATAATGTTACTTGCGCGGGGCGATCGTGAACGGCGATAGCGATTAATTTCCGTTTTTTTTTTTTTTTTCGTTTCGATGAAGACCCTCGTTCGGGTACCCCGAAGTGCTTAAGGCACACTTTTATTTGTGGCACTCGTGGTTCACTCAGGAATGAGATTTTTTGTTATAATAACTTCGTCGAAAGTGTTCGTTCGATGTGCCCCGAGAATTCAGGTACCTTGGTGCTTTGAGAATCGAGGTATTTTAAACATCCAAGAGTCGCAGAGGGTAGGGGCCCCTTTTTGTTTGGAAATTTGGTTTGGAATTCTAGGAATTCAGGTATTCGAATAATGTTCAAATATATGTACCCAGGTACCTGTCATTTAAATCAATCTGTGGCCCGTGCTACCGGACCTCAGTACACACGAATACTTGTTTCAACTAACTGACAGTTTGGTGCTCATTGAAGAATTCAGGTACTTCATGGGAATTCACGAATTTCACAAGCCAGTACCTTGTTCGCCGTTGATCCCCGTTCGAGATTCATCCATTTGCAACGCGTCCATGCGAACGTTCAGAAGATCGCTACCTCGAATCGGAACGAATCTCCATTCTCCTATTAGAGACTGCGTCTAAGTACCTGTTTCGTACTACGATCATCCCATCCTCCTCGGACGTTATACCTGATTTCGAGACGATTTTACGGAAAGTGAAAGCAAACGCAGCATCGCATCCAGCGATCAATTAGTCTTTGTCGAACTAAATCATCCGATTCTCACGAGACCAGCGTGCCTAGCCTCGTTTCCATTCGATTATTATCGAACCTCGATCATCGAACGTAATGCCTTCTGCGTTCAAGTTTTCGTATTACATCAAAATAATATTCGCATCTGCCAGGTATCTGACACGGACCTAACTCTGCTGATACTGTCAGTACCAAACTGCATTATTATTATTATTATTATTATTATTGTTTACACAATCGCAAGCTGAATTCTTTTGAATGCTACCATACTAATGGAACATTGCAAGCAGAATTCCATCGAATTTCAATACGTACACTCTCCACTCCATTCATCCGTCCGCTGATCTAGAATCGTTCGTTCGCCACTCTCGATCGGCCAGCCTGATTTATGGATCCCCGGCTGGATCACGATCCTCCCCGTTCCGTGAGCACACGTCGACGATTTTCTCGATCGATAGCCCGTCGGGTACAGTCTACCAGGTATACTGGTTTCGCGTCCGCGGGGGCGGGGGCAGAAAGTTCGCCCGAACGATTTTTGCGCGGAACCAGTTTTCGGACGCGGATCGCCGACGTATCGATCGATTGGGTAACAACGAAGACGAACAGCCCGATCGATAGGGAGATAATTAGTCGGTTACGCAAGCTTGGCCGGATTGGATGGAATTACGGGTCCGCGTACCCGAGAACTAGTCGATGCCGATTTTTTTTCTTTTCAGATCGACTTTGTCAGATTCTTTTTGTTCTCATTTTTACACCCCCGTTATATTATTTTTTCCCTCATTCTTCTTCGTTATTCCAGCTCGTTTATTCCCCTATCGTATTGTTATTATTATTATTCTTGCGACATTTCTCAGTCAATTTCAAGATTTACTTCCCCGATTCACTTTTATTTCTCCCCTGTATTGCTCGCCATTACTCTACGAACCAGGACAAGACGAGTTAAAGGAACCATAATGACAACGACGATAATGATAATAATCAGCGCGAGTCGTAATAATAAATGAATAAATGAATGTAGCGGCGTGAAACTCGCATTGCGCGTATAAAATTGATAAAAATTCGTGCAAACCGACCGATCGGCGAGGCAACGACCCCCCGCTGCAACAGATCTGCATAAATCGCCGGTTCGACACGCGACGTCGCCGGTTAATATCCGGTACCGGAAACGTGGATGGTTCGCCGCCTCGAGGAGGAAACGCCGTGTGCACGTAACCGCGGTACGATCGTCCTAGGAAAATCGTTTTCTGCAGAATCGTGGACGCGCGCGATTCGTGACCCGCTCGGTCGGTTCGCGATCGATCGATCGTTTTAGAAAGTCGAGGATGCGCCGCGCCGCGCCGCCGCTGCGCCTCTCTATACGTGGATCTTAAATCAGTCCGTTGGGAAATAAATTCTCGTCGCCGTTACCTTGACACCTGACGACACTGTTATGAATATTGTAATGCGGCTGGAATTGAAATAGCCGGGGAACGGCAGAAAGGAACGTTCGCTTATCTCTTTTTCGGAAATATCGCGAAGCACGGGTATTCTTCTTTCTCCTTGTTTCGCGAGTGGATCGATCTTTCTGGGGAGTTTTTTTTTTTTTGTTGTCTTTCGGTGTTTTGGCAGGCGTAGTTATCGTGGGAATTATTGATATAAATATAAAATTTTTCGAGCAATTTTTCCTCGCCAAATTGGCCACGCGAAAAATCTACCGGGTGTACTGTAAATAAAAGCCCTGTTTACAGGGTGTACTGTAAGTAAAAGCCCTGTTAACAGGGTGTACTCTAAGTAAAAGCCCTGTTTACAGGGTGTACTGTAAATAATAGCCCTGTTTACAGGGTGTACTGTAAGTAAAAGCCCTGTTTACAGGGTGTACTTTAATAAAAGCTCTGTTTACAGGGTGTACTGTAAATAAAAGCCCTGTTTACAGGGTGTACTGTAATTAAAAGCCCTGTTTACAGGGTGTACTTTAATAAAAGCCCTGTTTACAGGGTGTACTGTAAATAAAAGCCCTGTTAACAGGGTGTACTCTAAGTAAATGCCCTGTTTGCAGGGTGTACTGTAAATAATAGCCCTGTTTACAGGGTGTACTGTAAGTAAAAGCCCTGTTTACAGGGTGTACTTTAATAAAAGCCCTGTTTACAGGGTGTACTGTAAATAAAAGCCCTGTTTACAGGGTGTACTGTAAGTAAAAGCCCTGTTTACAGGGTGTACTGTAAATAAAAGCCCTGTTTACAGGGTGTACTTTAATAAAAGCCCTGTTTATAGGGTGTACTGTAAACAAAAGCCCTGTTTACAGGGTGTACTGTAAGTAAAAGCCCTGTTTACAGGGTGTACTGTAAATAAAAGCCCTGTTTACAGGGTGTACTTTAATAAAAGCCCTGTTTATAGGGTGTACTGTAAACAAAAGCCCTGTTTACAGGGTGTACTGTAAATAAAAGCCCTGTTAACAGGGTGTACTCTAAGTAAATGCCCTGTTTGCAGGGTGTACTGTAAATAATAGCCCTGTTTACAGGGTGTACTGTAAGTAAAAGCCCTGTTTACAGGGTGTACTTTAATAAAAGCCCTGTTTACAGGGTGTACTGTAAATAAAAGCCCTGTTTACAGGGTGTACTGTAATTAAAAGCCCTGTTTACAGGGTGTACTTTAATAAAAGCCCTGTTTACAGGGTGTACTGTAAATAAAAGCCCTGTTAACAGGGTGTACTCTAAGTAAATGCCCTGTTTGCAGGGTGTACTGTAAATAATAGCCCTGTTTACAGGGTGTACTGTAAGTAAAAGCCCTGTTTACAGGGTGTACTTTAATAAAAGCCCTGTTTACAGGGTGTACTGTAAATAAAAGCCCTGTTTACAGGGTGTACTGTAAGTAAAAGCCCTGTTTACAGGGTGTACTGTAAATAAAAGCCCTGTTTACAGGGTGTACTTTAATAAAAGCCCTGTTTATAGGGTGTACTGTAAACAAAAGCCCTGTTTACAGGGTGTACTGTAAGTAAAAGCCCTGTTTACAGGGTGTACTGTAAATAAAAGCCCTGTTTACAGGGTGTACTTTAATAAAAGCCCTGTTTACAGGGTGTACTGTAAATAAAAGCCCTGTTTACAGGGTGTACTGTAATTAAAAGCCCTGTTTACAGGGTGTACTCTAAGTAAATGCCCTGTTTGCAGGGTGTACTGTAAATAATAGCCCTGTTTACAGGGTGTACTGTAAGTAAAAGCCCTGTTTACAGGGTGTACTTTAATAAAAGCCCTGTTTACAGGGTGTACTGTAAATAAAAGCCCTGTTTACAGGGTGTACTGTAAGTAAAAGCCCTGTTTACAGGGTGTACTGTAAATAAAAGCCCTGTTTACAGGGTGTACTTTAATAAAAGCCCTGTTTATAGGGTGTACTGTAAACAAAAGCCCTGTTTACAGGGTGTACTGTAAGTAAAAGCCCTGTTTACAGGGTGTACTGTAAATAAAAGCCCTGTTTACAGGGTGTACTGTAAATAAAAGCCCTGTTTACAGGGTGTACTGTAAATAAAAGCCCTGTTAACAGGGTGTACTCTAAGTAAAAGCCCTGTTTACAGGGTGTACTGTAAATAAAAGCCCTGTTTACAGGGTGTACCGTAAATAAAAAAGAATAAAAATAATATGCAATACCATTGGCTGAAAAAAGAAGAGGAAGAATAACATTGCCATTAATTCTACTTTATAAAGTTACACTATTTCCCGTCTCAGACACTCATTTATCTACCTTAGTGCCTCTCTAAACGAATTTACCAGAACGTAAAGTCGACTGGCTCGTCGTTTGCCCCAGGCGTCCTTGAATTTTCTACTTTCAAGAATAGCAAAACGAAAGAAAGAAGCGGAGATGCAAAAAAATGTCGCATACACGGCGAGGCGAGCGAAAAAATTCAGATCGTCCGCCCTTAGAAATTGTCGACCGTTCGCCTGGAATCGCGTGCGAAATTTCTCTTCTCGCGGAATTCTTTTGGGGGGAGATTCGATCGAAAAGCGTGTTAAGTAACTGCAACGGGGGGGGAACGGCGTTGCAGAATGAGATCGTTGTTTTATTTTAATGGCCCGCTGATTACGCAACCCGATTTGCTCCACTTATTCATGGAAATGGCGAAAGTGAAAAATGAAATTGGAATTTCGATAACGCCGATGTACGGCTGTGGAAACTATACGAAGTCTCGTAACACTGGCCGGTTGCATAATAACTTGCAACGCGAATATTTCCTTTTTTTCTTCTATCATTGAATGTTTCGCACCAACGACGAATTGTATCCGTCTCCGGAGTTGCTACGAAACGTTCCTTGACGATCGACAACTCTTTCGGAATCGTTTCGACGGCAAAAATATGCGGCAAACGTATCCTCTTCCGTCGACTGACCATAGGCGTGGCATCGATCGTTTTCAAACCGTGAAACGTTCGCGATACAGAATCGGGGAAAGTCGTTCGCCATGGAAACGAGTCACGGCCGATGTGCCGGTTTTACGTAAGGTGAAAATCGTCTTTAAGGCGAAAGAGCGGATGCAAAGGAGCGAGAAAGAGGGACAGAGAGAGAGAGAGAAAGAGGCGAAGCTACGCTGCACATACGAGACACGGTTCTGCGTGAATCACAATTCACGCACAACGAGAGGCCTCTATTCTATGTGGAATTGTATGGAATTGTATGGAAGTGGAATGGAATGCGAGCAAAAAAGAACTAGAAACATTATTGCACGTCTCTCTCGGATGAAGCTCGCGTCCATTCATATACATATAGCGACGCGACGGACGTAAACGCGACATGGGGAAAGATCGCGTGAAAGGGTTGAAGCGTTCCGGTGTCTAGGATTTTTCTGCGCTCGACGCGAGCGCCACCTCGGCGCCCGGCGCAATCGATCAGCCGCGAGGGGAGCCGCGGACGGGCGAAATTCCCCAGAATTCCTGCGGCCCAGTTACGGATACAAGAGGCGAAACGAGCCCGGCTAATCGGGAATTGCACGCACGTCGATGACGGCCGTGTTCCCCCGATTTCGTATTCACCTCGACGATGCTCGCGCGACGATCGAACAGCCTGAGGCCGGGGGGAGGAACGTGTAAGGTGGACGTTTTTCTCTTTTTCTTTTTTTTTTTCCTCTTCTTTTTCTGACGTGTCACGCGAAACAGAGTGACACACTCCGTCGGTTCGTCGCTATTACAAAGTCTGACGAAACCGCTTTGCATATTGTTCGCAGGACTCCACGATTCCCGCATACCTTGTTCGCCAGTGTAGAACAAAGGTATCGAGACCCGTGGAAATTCAGGCACCCCGATCAAACTGTCGCGAGGCCTCTTTACTTCCAGGCCCGTGAGAATAATTCCGAAGCTCAGAAAAGAAACAAAAAACGAACCTGGGCCACCCGCGAAAATTCCAGGAACAATCTGCGAACGTCTCGCGAGAATGAAGAAGATAAAAAACAGTGTCAGGTGTCCGCGTCGATTTCTCTGAAGTATCCAGTGGCTTGTTAAATGAAAACGACTGCGTTCGCAGTGGACTCGTGTGCTGGCCTCGGAGCTTGTCCGATCCTGAGCTCCCACCAGCTCCCAGAATGCACCTGTCTCGGTCCGGGCTGTATAGGGAACATTCCGGTCGCCGTCCGTGGGCGAATTATCGGTGGAAACAGGAAACGATGTCCGACGCGCCAGAAACCGTTCCGTTTTACCGTCTCTGCCTGCAGAGAGAGGCACCGTTAACCGCGTGTTCTACGTGCTCGACCCGAATTAGTTCCGCTGCAACGCCGCCATTGTTCCTCCGGACGAGGACTCTCGAGTGGCGTTGACGATCGCCCGCACATGTTCAGGCTTTGTCGATCATCTGGATCGAGACGCGGCCCTGCTGAATTTCCTTTCGCGGGAGCTGGATTCATTTAAATTCGTTCGAACTCGGTTTTTCCTTCGTCCGTCGTTTAATAATAGTCTGCTGTATTTTTGGACTTCTTTATATTTGTGTGCGTGTGTGATCTGTAGAGGCGTGTTTTCCCCCCCCTGGTGATTGAAATTAAGATTATTATCATTATTATGATTGTTATTATTGTGAAATCTTGAGACGAAATCTTGAGGTCGTGGTTCGAAAAGAATATTTCAGATTAGGGAATTTAATTGCACTGTACTGGAAGAAATAAAACATTGCCGTCGATTATACGAAGCGATTGTATTATAATTATTATCAGATTTTAATTGCAATAATTTCGTGGACAGTTTGAACAGTTGGGAAACACTCTGGGCTAGGTTTAATGAGGGGGGGGGGGGGGGGTTTAAATTATGCCTTCTGGCAGACAGGAAGAAATTTACTTGGCTCAGAGATTCCTGCACGCCCCCGTGCAATTCAACTGCGATTAGCATCGTTTAGTGTTGCATTATCCCTGTTCGTCGTTGGTGATTCTCGAAAAGTGAGAATCCTCCGATCGATGCTTCAATCGTTGCCGAACAATTGCGTCCAACCGATCAATTAGGGACGATTATTCACGTCGAACGGCGTGTTCCGTCGATCCCACGCGAATCGTCCTCAGGATCGCGCAAAACAACGAACAACAAATATCGCGCGTTAAGTTAAGTTTCATCGCGTGTTTCCGACCACGTATATAATCGAATTTACTTGTTGTTCCAGGCTGAAGGAATCGATCGTAGCCATGAACCTCGCGCTGCATGGATTTTTGTTGCAGGGTAAGTGTCCCACGAACAATACCGTTCAACGCGGGCGATTGAAAAACTTCACCGTTTCTAAAATAAAAAGAAAAAAACGAAGGGCAGAGAATGTTGCAATTGTTGGAAAATAATTTCGAGCAACTTACGACCCTAAAGTTCACCCCCGTTGCACAGGCGTGCTCGAAATGAGAGAATGCAATACGGCCGGAACAATGCTACCGAGAGATCAAGGGTTGACCTGATCTGACTTACTCGTTGGGCGCAGGGCCCCTCGAGTAACAGAGGGAACGAAACAATGCGCGAAAATCCGAAGGGCACGCAACTGGCTCGTAGGTTAGGTTCGCGGCGGATTCGATTGGCGCGTAGGTCACGGTAATTTGTCGAATCTCCTCCTGAAAAGAAAGAAAGAGAAGAGGAGAAAAATGCTCGAGCCACTTTTCATCCACGAACGAGCGAACGAGTCGTTCCGTTCGCGTCCTTAACGTCGCGGCTGGCAGGCCTGCCGGCTGCACAGGGGGGAGCCCCCGCGCGGGAGGGTCCGCCAGCCGCCATAAAATCCCAAACAAAGTGGACACACGAACGTCCCACGTGCTTCGACCGCGATGCATACGTTTCACGGACGTGTGTGTCCCACGTGACTGCATTCCACTGGCGATGCAACTTCCATTTAGCTCCTACGTGAATGTAAATACGCTCGTATAACGCTGGATTCACGGGTTTCACGACCGGTGGTCCGCAGAGACAACCGCCGTTGTGCGCAACACGCGAACGGCGGGTCTAATGAATACGAATCGTCGTCTCGCTTTGTGGATCTCGTGGATCGTAATCTTCTGGCCTGTACATTTGCTTGCTCGAGGATATTTGCTTTCGGTCGTTTCTATTTTCCCGCGGACGCTGGGCATCTAGGGAATTCTTCCCCGTCGAATATTTTACGATCCCCGGGACGTTTTACGGGAACACGTTGGGTGTTCCATCTGTTGGGGATTGTATTTTCCTTTTCTCCTCGCGGTTTTGTGTGTTCTATGAAACACCGCGGGAGGGAGGTTTTCCGTAGTGGGGGGGGGGGGGGGGGGGCATTTCGCGACGCGTCCGCCATTTTGGGCGACTATTGGAGCAGGACTGGTATTTGTCTGGGTACTTCTTATTGAAGCAATTGCGAATATGGCATGACCAATTGTTTTACAGTATTATTGTCAGCTTGACTGGCCGTGGAATTTTTCTCCCACGATTCAAACGAATTTAGGGACCTCAGGTGTCCGAATTTTTAGCGTCCCTTTTTTCCTCCTCTTTTTCCTCCCCGCTTTCTCCGAGTCGTTACGGCTCGATCGCATTTCGCCGCGCAGCTGCAGAAAATCGAGCGTGGCTCGTTTCTACAGCCGTGACTTTCGTCTATTCGCCCGTCTGCTCCGGCTTAATTGGCGTGCAGGTGTTATGCATCTGAATTCGTCGTTTCCGCGCTTATACCCTGGCACCGAGGAAAAAAAGAATGGAGGCTCCGAAAAGCAGCTAGAATTTCCATTAAATAACATTTAAATAAAAATATTAATTTATTGTTCTCTTTCTTTTAGAAGTTTCTTTCTTATAGAATTTGAATTTAATTATTACCCTTTGGAGCGGGTGAAATTTTTTCCTTCAATCGCTTAAACGTAAATTGACCAATATATATATATATATATATGTATATACGTGAATCAGAATCTAAAAATAAAGAAAGTACTAGAGTCCATTTGCGGAGGAAAAAACAATTGCGAACTCTGTTGTGCAAGTATTATCTGGGTTTAAATATCAAATGGAATATTAAACAGGGACCTCGCGCTATCGTGATGAATATATAATGAATATGTACTAATCTGATGTGAGCGAAGGCGAGAGAAAAAAAAAAAAAAAAAAAAAATTGGAAAGAAGAAGAAAAAGGTCGCGAACCAAGAAGATGATCGATTAACGTTACGTAGGATGACGGCACAGATCATAACGAGAAAGCGTGGAAACGGCCTTAAGAGAGGTCGCACGGATGCCAATAAAAGGCAAAGCAGTCGACACTTCTCCGAACGAGAAATGACTCACTGATCGTTGCGTTCGTATCGAAAATGTTGTGGGACGGACCAAAGGAAATCTTGCAACAATACAGGCTGCAATCAGGTAGAAATTATCCGATAACAATTATAATCCCCCCGGGAGATTCTCTCAAGTAAAATAATTAACGCGCCCCGAAACTGTTCCTCGGTTTGACAATTATTGTCCCCCAAAAATTCGTTGCAAATTTGTATTTATCTCCGAGACAACCCTTTCACAGTATTCAATAAAAATAGATTTACAGTCAGAGTTACTGTAAAAATTATACTTTACATATAATTAAATAATTCAGAAATGGAGGAGACGAGAATCGCCATTCGTGAAAGTTAAAGAAAAAAAGAAAGGAGAGATTAATCGTTTACAAATTAGACAATACAGAATCACCTTTAAGGCGTCCACGTTTCGACATTCGATTAAAGGGCCCGGCAAAACTAACCTCTCGCCGAAAATACCGAATGATAGATGTGCACGAATTCGCGAACAGAGTCACGAATGAATCACGTTGCGTTTACAATGCGTGGGCGTGCGTCGTTGTGTCGCCACGCATGGAAACAAGCACAGTTGTCACGGGAATAGAAGAAAGTACTCGCTCACTTGCCTGCTTACCTACGACGGTGAACGAACGGCGTGGTTGCGCGGCTGTACGCGGAGCAGAAGCGTGAACAATGCGGAAGAATATTTTCGAAACGATCGAAAAGATACCGCCGGTTTTTCCGCGTTTCGATGGAAATCGGGGAAAACGGATCGTGCATGTGGAAATGTTTTCGTTGGAATTTAATTCGTTCGTATCCAAGCAGGGCCCGATGAAAGTTTTAAGCGGACTCGTTGTATCTGATCTAGGGACATTTTTTATTTGTAATTCGTTCAATTTAATTCTCATTGTAGTTTGTGACTCGACTCTATTTTGTTCTTGTTTCATTAATAGAGACGAGTCGCTTTAAAATTGACATTTTCAATGGACAATTGACAAGGGGAATGCATTTTGCCAACTTGAAGCGCGACAATTGAATAAATCTATTAAGCACCTTTGAAATTTAAATGCTCTATAATATCGCCGCGCAATTTCCCAATTGAAACGAAAGGTACTATAACGCAACGCCAATTACAATGAAACATTAAATTCCCTATTTGGGGACCGAAAAGGGAACCAGGTCTTTGGCCAGTCTATGCTATCCGTGACCGTAACCACGCGAGTTGAGCGCACGCAGTGCCTGCAACCGCAAAGAAGAAAACCCTAGAAACGGGGAATACCCGATGCAGGAACATTTTTCTTCCCCGCTGCGATCAGAATACACTCGTAAGAAACCCTAATGGACTGCTCAGCCTCGCTCTTGATTGTAGGATCTCTAATGGCGTTACGCAATTACGCATAACGGGCGGCCATTAATCGAAAGGTCGTCAAAACGACGACTCCAGCCGCGGTTGGCAGGCCTAGAAAGTCCGCGGAATTGTCCAGTTCTGCTATAAATAACCGGCGCACCGCGTGGAATTTTGCATAACGACCGACCGATCGAAATAATTAACTTTCGCTTTCACGTGCACTCTGTATGCCCGTTGCCTGCACGGGACTATTCCGCCGTCATTATAACCCAATCACAATAGACTATTGATCGGCTGTCTTAATTAATGGAACCCCGGGGCGGGGCGGGGGAGGGGGCAAATTTCACTTAATCGTAATAGGGCCTGCGAGAAACGTTTCGTCGGTGAACTTTATTTATTGCACCATAACCTCTTCGTGCAGAGCCTAACCTGAGGCTAACGGTTCAGGCCTTCCAGGTGACTTTTGGCAGGGTTATGTCACGTCTTGTGAATTCTAGCGAAAGTGTAATTAATGCATGCTCGAGAAGCCAGTCAATCATTCGTTTCAATCGAGGTAAACATGATGTTGAACGCTTCATTATGTTTTTTAGTTTTGATAACTTATTATCCTTCTCTTGAATTGTAAGGTTATCGAGGTAGCAATTTCGTCATTGGCATAAGGTCATCCAACGCGTCACATACTGTATTAGGCTACCGTACAGTAAATCCGGTTGCTTTCTCCATAATTAATTAGTGGGGACAGGAATAACAGTTTTTTGAAAGTGTTCGATTAAAAGGGAACGAACGATAGAATTGGCCTAGGGAAACGATTCTGTAATATTCCCCATCGGCACGGACGGACTAGTGAATTTATTGCCCAATAATTAGGGTCCCATTTAACGGTCGTGGATTTATTACGCTGTTTTCCATCGAAAAGCAGTTATTAATTGAAATTTAGACGTTCAACGAGCCGGTGTGTATCAATCTTCGGAACCGTTTTAATTGAATTCATTGCTTGACCCTAACGTATGCCTGGGGAAATAATTAGCCACCGAAATGCAAGGAGAACTTAAAAGAACAAACAAACTACAGCGGTGTAAAATGTTCTAAATAACGCTTCAATCGTAAGATTCACCAGATACGGTGTCCGCCATCTTTGGCTGACCGCCATTAGTTTCGAATCAGTCTGGCCAATCTTCCTAGTTAATAACGCAAACAGAAAGTCCTGGATACGGCGTGTCGCGCGTTTTTCATCGAACGCCGCGGATTTTCTGGAATCTCGCCCGAGTGGACTCGTTTTTCCTCCACTTTTCTCGCCCCCTCCGCCTCTTCGTCGGTTCGCGCTCGCGTTTTCCGTCCTGCTCCGGCTACCTGGCCGTCTGACTTTTCACCTTACGTAATCGCGTAACTTCGGCGCAAGGATGCGGTTAGACCTTTCGAAGTATGTTTCTGGCCGGTGTCACGTAAGCCTCGCGTTAGACAGTCACGATCTTAATTTCACTCTCTCTGGTGGCCGAGCATAATCGTCATCACTGACGTATTCGTTGATTCGCTGATAAATTAATTGTTTTCAAGTCGTTTCAAGCAATTTTCCGCGTTTGGAAACACTGTTTTCACCATACTGGAAGAATGGCGGAGTTTCGTTGTTTGAAATACCGTTCGATTACATATCGGGACAGAAATTTGTTGTTAAAATTTATCTTGGCTGACAAATGATTCCTTGATTGAAATTAATCGATCGTTCATTATTCCTAACCCACGGTGTTCCTGGTCGCGTGTTTGTAATCCCATTCAATTGTCCAGCCTGTTAAACATGGCGGTGCATCAGGGGGAAGCACGGGAGCCGTTTAGGCGCCACGTTGGCACCACTGACCGGGCTAATAAAGCCCACGGAAGCGTGGCAAAAGAATGTTCCGCAGAATGAACCAACCAAAATAGAAGAAAAATATGAAAGCGATCGCAAGAGAAGGGAATAATTCGACGACATTTTAATGGAAGGCCGGTGAAAAATTTCAGCTAATTAAAATCACCATAATATCACCAGTAGGCGGGAAATTCCAATTGGGAAATTATGCGTCATAGGCGGAAGCATTGGAATTCCTGGAGATATCATTGATATCAAGCTACAAACTGTATATCTAACGTAATAGTCACGTAATAACAAATTCGCCCAGTGGAATAATATATAATGTTTAATATTTCTATAATTATATGGGGTGTATTAAAAAATATTTAATTTCAGGAAAATTCAAGTGAAAATATTCCCTGTCACATGGATTGTCCATGAGAAATTCCACGCGTTCTCTTAATTAATTCCAATTGATAGACACCTCGTGGAACAATGGCGTGTTTCATCAGAAATCTCTGAAGTTCGCGCGCTGACCTTTCTTCTTTTCTGTGTTCCGAGTTTCACCTTGTCCGCGTCGTGAATCGAGGAAGAAAATCGAGCGAGCCTTTTCAATCAGGCAGCCGTGCAATATAACCGAGCACAGGGCAACGAGATGTCGAGGCACAATTTCGTCTGAATAATTCAAGTCGCGAATTCCGATCGAGATTCGACTGCAAAATTATCACGCGACCAAAAAAAGATTGGAATATCATGACAAGGGAATTTCATCCATTTATTACTTGATTAGTTAAATATAAATAAATACAAAATAACCTTAACGTCCAGGATACCAGCGCAACAAAAAAAAAAGCACCAGCATCGTTCGACTCGACCACCATAGAAAATACCATAAATCACACGCCACTGCGTTCATTGTTGATCGAACGAAACGAAACGCGAGTTTGCTCTCGGCCTCGTTACGCGATCGACACGTCGACTTCTTATTGTTGCATACCTGTCGGTGTCTGGCGGCCATTGAGCGAAAATAGGAGCCGAGGAAAACGCCCACGTGGCTTGGTTCCGAGGCCCTTTCACGTGCAATTCTTGCGCGCCAGGTTCAACCAGCCGAAACGTGCCACCGGCGACAGCTTTTTCTTTTTCACCTGTCTGGAAAACCGACCCGGTCGATCGGTGCGCGCGTATGGTTTCTCGGTACACCGTATATAAGTGAATATGGGATGCAAATATCTGGTAACTATTTCGTAACAAATTACAAACAAATTTCGGAATTTAGCAAAATTTCCGGTATATCTAACAATGCGTTTCCCGTAAACTCTCGGCATCAATTCTTGTGGCCGTTTCACGCCTGGTGTCCCCCCCCCCCCCTTTTTTTTCTTCGTCGACGTCTTATACAATAACCGCGTTGGGAGATTGTTGAGAAGGGGTTGAATAAAAAAAAAGAAAAATATTGTTGCGTCACGATAGGGAACGCGGGTACGAGGCAAGAAATTTCTTTTCCTGGTCGAGATATAATAAATTCTTGCGAGAGCGAACGTTCTTTCGATAATCAGGGAAGAAATCTTTTTCAATCGTTTCTTCGCCACTTTTTCTAACTTTGCTTCGTTGTTGTTTTACTTCTTCGCTATAGATAATTAACGCGAATCGAGGCGAGCGGCCACCTTTCACGCGACTTCGACACGTTACATTTTACACGATTGCACGATTCGGCGAACGCACCGAAGCACTTTTTTCGTTTCTTCGATCCAGTGATATAATTAGTGTCGCAAGTTCTTTTTTCATTTCGGTGAAGAAAGTATCCAGACGAAAAATGAAATGCAACGTTCAACTTTGTTTATCGTGTTGAAAAATATATTGTATAATTACGGGAAGAATTATGTAATATAAGTTGGGGTACGAATTTGAAGCGAACCAACAGGATGTCTAATTTAAACAACACGAATGTTCAATAATGTCAAAGATTCAAATGAAAGATATACTTATTCGAAGGGCTCGAAACAGGTTTCGAAGTTCCTGTAGACAGAGAAACAAGTAATCAGGAAACAGGACGATTTTGATGCAATTCCAAGCGACCATCGACAGTTTCCATAAAGAGCGACGTTTAATCGTGAATGACGTCGCCTCTTCGACTCATTCATCTTTCTGCTACTCAATGAAACGCCCTCGTACGCGCTTGCGTGACCAGACACGTGTCCACGTGTATACGCACGTGTCGGCGACACGTGTCAGAAAAGTGAATCACCCCAAGATCCTCTTTAACCCGGGGGAAAGTTTAATTTTCGCCTACACCCAACACGAAATTATATCGGTACATAAATTGGCCAAAGGTCTGCGATTATTCGTTCAACTCCATTGCCATTTACGGGAAAAGGAAATAGATGCGTCAAGAAAAGAAAAAGTTGTATACATATATGATGATGGAAATAGGATGCGAATAGTTTTTTTTATTTTGTAATTGTGGAGGTAATTCTCCTATAAATTTATGGATTAAAAAAGCTGTTAAATTTTATATTAAAGTGCATCATTATTATGAACGATACGAAATAGAATTATTAAAGAAAAACGAAGCTGGCAAACAGCAATGATCGTTGATTTTTCCTCTTTAAAATAAAAATAGGAGAAACGCTTATTCTTGTTCCAACGAGCATTCTTAAGTTTCACCAAACAATTCATCTTCCAATCGCTTTCTTTACTGTTTCTTGATAATATCACTGCAACGGTGACAGTTGAACGCCAGTAACTCGGAATACAAGACGATCTGTGAATGTGTACTTGTCGTGTCTGCCGGATAATCGGGAACTTCCGTTTCCTGTGACGGCCCTCGAATAGCAATGACTCCGGTTCTCGCCCTCTTTCTTACTTTCCTGAGAGAATAATGAACAGCCGCGCACCGGCACGTCTGCGCCGCAATCCAGAAACGCACAGAAACGTGGCTAGGGAACCGGAAGCGGTGGTGGTACCACTTGCAACCCGCCCACTCTCTATTCTCTCCTGCATTGATTTTCCGTTACCACTCTCTTGGAATGAGTTACCGATAGCTCGGGATAGAGGTCGGATCCTAATTGAACCTCGTGCCACACCTGACCCACACCTGACCCACACCTGACGCAAACCTGGCCCACACCTGACGGAAATCCGACTCAAATCTGACCCAAATCTGACTCTCTAGCCTAACTCAAATCTGACTCTAACCGGACTCAAATCTGACTCTATCCTGACTCAAATCTGACTCTATCCTGACTCAAATCTGACTCTATCCTGACTCAAATCTGACTCTATCCTGACTCAAATCTAACTCTCTAACCTGACTCTATCCTGACTCAAATCAACTCTCTAACCTGACCCAAACCGGACCCAAAACCTGACCCAAAACCTGACCCAAAACCTGACCCAAACCTGACCCCAAACCTGACCCCAAACCTGACCCCAAACCTGACCCAAACCTGACGCAAACCTGACGCAAACCTGACGCAAACCTGACCCAAACCTGACTCAGAACTGACCCAAACCTGACTCAAAACTAACCCAAACTTGACCGAACTGAAGCTATATCGATTTTCTATTAACATTTTCTCGAAATGAAACAACACACGTTTCATGGTAGAGAGTGTGGCTTCAGAAAGCTCGGTATGACCATAAATCACATTGTTTTAACAAACGTGGCACGTGGTCCATTCCACTGTTTAACCTGGATTGACATCGTCTGCCTACTCTGTCGGGCAAGTGCGTTGGTCTGGATTGTCCGGACACATAATTATGCTAATAAGCCCTATTTATAGGGGACGATGTGCCGCGGAAAGTTCTTTCTTAACTGACGAGACGCGCGAGGGACAGCGTGCCGATTTAAAACCAACGCGAGAAGAAAAAACGAAGGGACCGTTGGTTGATTCATTGACAAAGGTGTTCTGCGTGTTTGGTTTCGAACGTTCTTCCAATTGAAACTTCGATATTCCTTGGACTTGGCACCTCTGAAGACCAACCTGAAGGCTGCCTATCACGGAAAACGCGAGGCCACTCCATTGTTCCCTCTGTTCTAACGCCTGTCATCTTTCTCATCCTCCTCCTTTCACAATTGGTCGTTCTCCGCAATTGAAATCTAGTCGGCTTAAATCCATCTTGCCCGCCAATATTTCCCGAGCGACGCTGTCGAATAAATATTCAACAGCCGGCCAAGATGTCTTCTCGTAGAAAGTCTCCGCTCGCCGACGGGTTTCTAATACGTCGGCATTGCTCGCTGTTCGCGAGAGGTGATGAAGAAAAAAAAAAAAAAGGAAGAAGAAGAACAAAAAAAAAATAAAAAAAAGAAGCGAGAGCAGAACCGGGTGAAAGTTTGCAAAGGACGAGAATTCGGACGGTTCTTCGTTTCTTCTTCGAGCGTTCTCATAAATATTTAAGTGACCCGATGATCACGAACAAGAGTGAGTGGGGGGGGGGGGGCGGCCCTCGTCCATCTCTCCATCTCTCTTTCTCTCTTCTACTCCTCGGCGTGCCTACCTGTCACAAGGTGTCGTTTTCTTCTCCCCTTTCAAACGCGTAGGATGCGATGTTTTGGTTACCGGCTCGAGTGCCTCGAATTTTTCTCACTACCGGACGACCCCGTTCGTCTTCGCGTGACGAAACGAAAGTGAATTTGGCCGACGGACAGTTCCGATTAATTGTTAGAAATTTCTTCGGGTAGGCGGCCGATTCGACGGCAAGAGAAATGTGAGCCAAAGGGGAAGTGAACTTTCGTCGGGTCTTCTTCTTTCACTTTTCTCATCCGCCGGAGGACTGGGCGATAGGAAAGTGAAAACCGGCAGGTTCACGACTTTTCGGATCGTTCGTCTTTCTTTCTTTCAACTGTGCAGAGTTTTTTTTCTTTTTCAGAGATGCTGCAGTCTGTTCGCGCATCGTTTTCAATATATTATTTCTCTGATATTTATATTTCTTTGTTCGGATGTGCTTCGACATGTTTTCCTTGGTTCCCCAATGAGGAATTTTCACAGTCTGCCCGAAGATTCCTTTGGAACGTGAGCTCGTGGAGGTTTCGTTGCTCCGTTTACGCGAGCGACGTCGAGATATCATAATCGTTGGAAAGCGGTGTGACGTATCGACGAAATTGCGAGCTTCCCCTCGTCCTTTTACCGTCTCGCCTCTGATTTTGCAACGAATCTTTGCTCGCCTTCACTTTCATCCTCGCGGATCTTGCCGCCCCTTGCTCTGCCCCGTCTCGACGAATAAAAGTTAGAAACAAATATGACAAACGCGACGAGAAGTTTCACGCCCGAAAGAAATTCGTGCACTCTTCTGTTCGATACCAATCGTGCGATAACAACGTCGAGATACCTCTAGTTTATCCTGGAGTAAAAAAAATGCTTGTAATAGAGGATCTGCAATGGGACAAAGTGATCGAGGACGATCCGCAGGAGGTGGATCGCGCCAGCTGAAAGCCAGCTGGTTTCAGCGTAGTCGAAAGGGCACTCCGGCACGCAGGTGTATTGTAAAATCACGTAAGAAGAGCACCTTTCACCTTCTCGAGCGCGTGCACGAGCCGATTTTATACCGGGTATCCGTGATTACGAGGAACGTCGATAATGGGCCAAGCGTCCGAGTGATCTATCGATCGAGGAAATCCTTAACCCCCGCCTCAAGATGATCTATAGACACACGCACATGACGAACTGAAGTCCGTGCATCTGCGACGGAAACAAATGTTTTCCCTTCCTGGTGATATTTTTTCGTTTCATTTACCTTGGATATTCTCGTTTCACTTCATTTTACTTCGTCCTCGTCTTGCTGGTTCCTTCTATATCTTTGATTTTGATCGGCAAGGATTGCTTGGTGATTTTTTTTTCATCACGGTGGGTTGGCATTGCCACGCGTTCGTCAACGGGCATCGGGGAATCACTGTGATTTGGGGGAATACAGGCCTGCCACGCTGCCCTACATTACCCTAGACACAACGTATTAAAGATTCCACGTAAAAAGAAACAAAAAGGATTGCGGGTCAACAAGGCAACGACCGTTGAAATTTCTCACGCACCCGTAACTAAATATTATACTGGGGGGGACCCAGCAAATTGACGGCCATGAATATGGCAAGAGAAAAGAAAAAAAGATGAGATTGTGCAACCAGAAAAGTGATGGTTTCATTGAAACCAATCGCGAGCAGAGTCGAGAGCGTTCGGGAGATGAGCGCGATTGTGTAATCTACTGGGTGGATGTAGTAACACAACCAGACGCGCTACTGTAACGGTAATATCGCGGTAATGGCGGTAACTGTTGCGATAATCGAGGCCTGGCTTTCCTCCCGTTTCTCCTTGTCGTCCGCCATTTTCGCCGTCGCAAATAATACACTTCTCGCCTCGAAATAGCGTTGCACGCTATTCTCCAGCTAATCTCCCGTAAGATTTCGCCAGGGGTCGCTGCTCTCTGCAAAACCATGAATCCCCCCCGGATCCCCTTATCGCTCGACCACCCGGTATGCATCCAATCATTAACGAACCTCCACCGAATTGTCCCCCGATAATACCGAAATCTCCCTCAACCCATCCAAATTCCGCCGACTAATAATTGAAAACGCAATCGATACCCGGCGTTGCTCGGTCGCCGAATGTACCCTGTGTCCTGAAAAAAAAAACCCGCGATTCGGTCCGTCGAAAGACGACACGCGTTCGATTCGCCGGGAACGCCGGGACCGTCAAAGACCTGTCTTATCTCGAGTTCGACCACTCGGCAGAACGAAATGTCACGGGATTCACACAGACGTCACATGCCGAAGGGTTATATCACTGATAGAGTTACGATGTTTGGCGTGTGGTGGGGGTAAAGGCGAGGAAAATAAAAAAAAGTAGAGAGAAAGAGGACACCTCGGATGGCCAGTTGGAAACTATGCACGTTCGATCAACGGGGCAGACGACGATTGAAATCTGAACGGCGGTTGAATTACGCGGACGTAGATGGAGCCAGGTGATTATGAAAGAGTACCTGCGGACGACGAGAGTGTAACGACACCAGGGATCATCCGATCGAGTCATCCGAGTTATGTCGAATTATTTAATGGACCTCGGTCTCTGACGTGCGTGTTTTTGTCGGTTTGTGTGCGCGTTAATAACGAATAACGAATAACGAAATTGCGTTTTCGATGGAAAACTGGAACGTGTGATCTAGCCGATCCAAGGGGGATAATGATCGACGATCAGCAGGTGCTTTCAATATATACTTCGGTGTTAATTGATTGCACGCTTTGATACAACCGTACACCTACAGCGTTGTTCTCTTTCTTGAATCTTTTCGTTGGTTTTTTAATTCGGACACGATAGAATTGTTTTTTTTTTTTCAAGTGAATTTTGTATATTGGAGTACGACTTGATTTTGTAATCAAGTTTGGGTATTAATTTTGCTGATACTGGAGTGATCTTGTTTTCAGGATGGATAACGCAGTGGTCTGTTTCTGGCGAGTCACCCAGTATATCGTGCGTTTTCTAATTCGATTTATTTCCAATTTTATAATCGCTCGCGGTTTCTTGGCGAAATTATCTTTGCAACTACGTTTGCCAATTGTGCGACGCTCTGTCCACGTACCGGGTGTCTCTTAAAAAAAAAAAAAGTTCCACTCGAAACGACACTTATCGAATCGGTCGACCATTCTCTCACCAATTCGGTTGACCTTTCACCCACTTATTTCTGATTAGGCCACGTGACCACAGTTTCCGTCAATTTCACCGGAGGCAACGCCATTAATAACGCCTCACAGCTTTCTCGCGATGGAAGAACAGCCATCTTACGCGCTACGCTAATGTTTTGTAATCGTCGGATTATTATCAATCAATTGTACCGATCGTCGAATTTGAATGTAAAAATTCGTCCGAGGATTAACCGACCGTTCAACACCATAATACGAATCAATAATTGCTACCTAATAAGAAGAATAATAATGGTAATAAAAATAATAATGCATAAAGACAATTATATGAAACGCATGAATCCCCAAGAGAAATGTTCTGTTCCCCATTTCAAGACTTCCGTTCTTGCCTTATACTGATTTGCCGACGGTATCGTGAAAATCGATTGCAGCCATGCGAAAGGCCTCGATCGCGAATATTAGATTCGCGAGAGATCGACCAGATCCGGGGACGTTTGTGACTGGATGGCCCGCGTCCACACCGGATGACCTCGGCCTATAACCGATTGCCGTTCGATCGGCAATCGATATACTTGCGAGACATTCTATTTTATTAATAATTATTTGTCCGACGAACCAGATCGATGATCGATCGCCCTCGGAAAAGTTCTCTCACACCCGTTACGTAGTTTCGTTATTTTCGTTCGTTTTTAACCAAATCTTCGGTCGACGAATAAAAACAATATAAATAAATTCGCACTCACGGAAATAACGATTTGAAACAAATTAATTATAAATAATAATTACATATATATATATATGTTATATCCCCCTGTTAATTTATCAAACGAAAATATTTCTTCTTGAAACGAAACGATCCGAACAATTATTACGCCTCTTGCGTTGCGGAGCTGACGGTTGTATATATAGAAGGAAGACATTTTTTTCGAAAACAAACAAGTATTGAGTATCGCAGTGCAACGAACCCGGTGCGTGTCGATAGTTGCCCGTAATTATAACTGTAACTGGTGTAACAGGGTCCCCGGGTAAGAGTTACGCAAGCGCATAAATTAATCCGGCTAAATTATCATTGCACCGATACACGCGGCCATTTTTCGCCTCGTTTTCGCCCGGCAGGAAAATTATTTTCACCGTCGCGTCGCGAAACTTTCACTTTTCCTACATTCCCAACACAACCCCCTCCAACCCCTGACAGCTGTATTATATTATTATCATCGAATATTGTCAATTGATGGTGCGATCGGTTCGTTTCGTTGCAGTTTTATTGTCGATCCTCAGCCTCCACCATGGCTCGTTGTTGTGCAGCGCGGGGGAACCTGGCGTGAGTATTAAATTATATTAAATTGTTTAATATCATTGAGCGTGCAGTGATCATTAGTGAAGAGATTTATGTGATAATTGAAACGTCACAGTTCGGATAGAATCGTATTATTTTTAACATAGACACTCTAATGATTAAATTAATTAAACGGTGACAAACGCGATATTGTAATTATTTAAAAATGATTTAAATATCGATCGTTTCTTTGGAAAATTCCTTCGCGAAAGTATATCTAATGAAATTTGTATTTAAATACATTTTACCCCGTCGAGGAAATGTTGCCGGCATTGTATTAATTTATTACCGCACAATATTCTATACCGTTGTGAACGAATCGTTCTTTTTCCAATCGTTCCCCAAGTATCTGGACTTCGACAACCTGCCGGAGACCAATTTCTCGTGTCAGGGGAAGGTGATAGGAGGATATTACGCAGACGTTGAGGCCGGATGTCAGATGTTCCACGTTTGCACCATTGGTCAGAAAGGTAGTTCATCGAGGTTTAATTACGCCGCGCCGGAGTTACAAGTGTCGGGGTGTTTTTGTTCTAGGTAACGAAGTAGGCAATTAGGTAAATCGTCTGCGACAAAGCAATCTTTAAATATAATTTGAGGAAATCACATTTCGCACAACTCGACTCCGGCGAAATTATATGTTACGCAGAATAATCGAACAGTGAACCGAAAAGTCGCACGAATCGTCAAACAGCATATTTTCAAATTTCCAGCAAAAATAATAATACAGTCTTCCAAATTAACCGAAACTTGTTTCGACGATGAAAACTTCGCCCCGGGGGCCCGACGTTCGCCGATCGACGTTTTGTAATCGATCGAGAGATCGCTCGACGGAGAATGTCACGGTCGTCGAGGAACGTTTACTGACCCGCGCTAGAGGCCGAATGTACCGGCGGGTCAAGGACACATCTTGCACCTGCCTTCCTTAAATACAATTTTAGTAACAACAATTCTAGTCAACTCCGTGCAAACTGCGGATTCGATAAAAGTATTTTTCATTAACATTTTCCATTATTCATTTGAAGCGATCGCGCAGCTAATTATTGTTAACAGTGCAGTAATACGAGCGTGGGTTCGGTTTGTCATTGAGGTTCATTGTATTGTAATAACGTTCAACGTATCCAAAAATAAGACCCTGAAGAGTATCCCCGAATAATGACCCTGTCCTTCACCATGAGACTTGGTTTCAGACGAGATTATGGACATAAAGTTCCTCTGTTTGAATGGGACCGTGTTCGATCAGGAAACCAGGGTCTGCGAGAGGGTTGACGAGGTCGATTGCAGCAAAAGCGAGCGTTTCTACAATCTGAACTTGGAGCTCTACGGCAACAATGCTGTCACGCTCAGGTAAATTCAGGGAAACTTGTTAACACGGTGGAGAAAGTTTATAGTTAAATTTCATTGACTTCTCTTCTGTATTCAAATATCGAACATAAACGGAAATGATTTTGCAGTTTTCGTTGAATGAATCAAAGTTCAAATAATAATTTCGCATTGCAATCATTTCGCATCGAGACTGGGAAAATTATTCAATTCTTACTGACCCTTTACTTGCCGCTATCGACTCGTGTCTATCTAAGTGCGTCCATTGTTTTTTTGTCGTTGGTTTTTTTTTTTTTTTTACAATATCTAACAGCGAACAGGAATTCATTTCGCCCGGTGAAAATAATTATTGTCGCGACTCGGTTCACCTGTCCCCGTAACAAAATGTTTCCACCGGTCTGGACGTTCACTCGTTCGCGGTTTCGTAAGGACCAAAGGTGCATTGGTCGGCACACTTTACCTGTTTCACGTTCTTGGCTCGCGTGATACACGATCGAGAGGCGTGGTGATTACATGTATTTTACCGTCGTCCCCGTTAAAATAATTCTGTTATCCGAGACTGTATACGTAATTCAATAATTCCATTGCTATTTATTCGACGCCCCGTAGTGCCATATTGAACCACACGAAAGTAGAAGTAATATGCAATTATTCGGGGAGCAATGTTTCCCCTCGAATTGTATGCATAATTGCGTGGAAAAGTTTTCGAAAAATTGTCATTTAAACAATTGGAAAATGTGTATTCCAAGTGTAATAATTTTTTCTCCACCGCGCTATTAATAACAGCGATACCTGTATAATTAATATCGTAATAATAGCGATCATTTTTCAACGAAAATATAAACGGAAATGTCGAAAATGTCCCCGCAGCCTGCACGAAAATAACGAGGACGACATCGATCCATTGGACCCAGTGGACGACCACCAACGAACCACGTCGGCCCGACCCACGACCACAACCACACCCGCCACAACGACCTCGAAACCAAGTAAACCATCCACCACCCTGTCCCCCAGTCCCTTCTCCCGTCCAACTGGTTACCCCGAACACTTCCAGCCCCAGCCGCCGTTCCCCCAGGTCCACACCAGTCAGTCCAAGTCCCTCTACGACGACAAGAATGGCGGCTACCATCACCAGTACATCTTCCACAGCGGCGAGAGGAACAATAATCAACAAGCAACGTCCTATCAGCTGTTCAGCAATCAGGGCGTCAGTTCCACCACTGTCCAGCCGCCTCAGATCCATCAGATTAGGTTCAGCTCGACGCCGAGTCCGCAGATAGTCCACAACGAGCCGTCGACGGTGGCGCCACTGTTCCACGCGACCTCGTCCACCATTCAGACACTGTTGAACAGCAACGTGAACAGTCCTGGACTGATCAATCCTATATATCACAATCACGGGATAGTCAGCACCACGGAGCAGTTCGCTATTCACAGTAACAATCCCAGAGAGACGTCGGAGTACCGTGAAAGCATGGAGCAGAGTATCAGGCCGTTGGAGGCTGTCCAGTCGATCAACAAGGGAAAGGTAAAATATTTAAAGGAAGCAAGAGAAAGGTTCCATTGCATCGCTTACAGTGTGTGTCCATATTATTCCAAAAAGCTTCTCTTCATTTGTTTTGTACCCCCGTCTGTCCAGGTCTCGAAGCTGACGATATCCCCGGTGCCGACCCCGGAACCGTTACGATCAGTTCAAACGAAGATCAGCAGCCAGACCACCCAGCAGCAACGAATCACTGGCGGCTTCTTGCCGACCCCAGCAACCCACGAAACCACCGTCAGATCGTTCTATCCTACACCAAGAACGTCGTCGAAATCCTCCCAATCATCGCAGACCAATTCCGAACAGGTCACCCAGCACATACACGTGCTGCCACCTGTTCAGATCCCCCAATTGAAGCCACACCAGATAACCATCAACCTGCCACCGCCGGATCTTCAAAGGATAGTCCAGAATCCTTCGTCCCTGTTGCCTTCGCAGTCCAGGGTGATCGTCACCGCCAAGGCGAGCGTCAGCGACGAGTCCGGCAGGCCATTGAACACCACGCAGTTGGTGACCCTGCCTCTCCCTACGATCCCGGCAAGCTACGACGATTACAAAGAAGGCGACGAGTCGTTCGATCCGTTCTACAGGGACGTCCCGAAGATTCGCAACCGTCGACGGGTTCACGGCGACCGGAGCATCGCAAGATCGAAGAGGTCAGTTGGTCAGACTAAGAGTTCCATGGTTTCCTTCGTCTACGGTGGTGATACGAGAAAGGAACAGGACCCGCAGTCGGAGAACGCGAAGAAGAGGGAGATGATTGGTGTCGACGGCGAGAGACAGGATTTCCGGTCGATTAAGGAGAGCCTGATGAAGTTCAGGGATATTCTGTTCGGCGAGGACTACGCCGAAGACATTTTCAGCGGTGCTTTCGGGGCCAGCAATGGTGGCGAGGCTGCTGATGGCAGAAAAGGGAAGCATGGCAAGAAGGAGTCGCTGGAGGATCTGGAGACAAAGGCCTCGAAGAGTTTCAAGGACAGGGAGTACGACGAGGACGATACTGAGGAGAAGACGAAGAAGACCGAGGATGACGGCGATAAAGAGTCCGGGGCGATCGAGATCCCTCTAAGTTTCGACACCACCAAGGCTTCCGATGCTGAAGAGTACATCGACGTTGAAGGGGACAAGACGATAGAATTAAGGCCTGAAGATGGCGAGGAAGAAATTGCAAGCAACGACGAACACGAAGAGGAAGAGAAGGAGGAGGAGGATGATGAAGGGACCTCTTCTACTGCGAAAGAAAAGGTTGGCGAGGACGGACAATTGGACATGAAGATCAGGGAGCCAGAAAAATTCATCGATGTCGTAGTCCTGGATCCCAAAGAATATTCCAAGTTGAAATCCCTTGAAGATGAAGCTTCCTCAAGCGCCACTGAAAAGGAAGAAATTTCTACCGACGTTCCAGTTGTCTCTTCCACTGAGCAGACCACTGTGACAACTGTGGAAGACTACTCCGAGGACAAGAAGGATCCAGACGCGTCGAAAACTAACGAGGACGTTGCTGAAGAAATCAGTCGGTCCAAGAAAATCGACAGTGAACCAGGGGCAATCGTGGACCAAGAGAAATCAAAGGAACAGAAGCCAAATCCTCGCAGGAAGAGTTCCAGGATAAGATCATCCAGAGGAAAGATATCTGCCAAGAGGAAGGAGACGAAAATCGATCACGACGTAGCTGCCAAGGTACCTGAAGAGTCCATTGAAAATATAGAAACGACCACAGTGGCGGTAAATTCCGAGGCTGAGATCATCGACAGGCACATATTCGACGAGCCGGAGTCGCAGACCTCGAAAGAAGTCGATACCAGGGCCGTGAGCAATCACAGCGGGTACCTGAAGAGCCTGCGGTTCGGCAAGGAACAGGATTCAGGAAAAGAAAGTCGCAAGGGAGAAGCCAACGAGTATGAAACATCGCAGAAGCAATCTAAAAGCTTGGAAGAGAAGGCGAGCAAAGTTGAAGAGGCTATTGATCATGAAGAAATGGCTACAGCTGCAACCTTGCCCAAGAACGAAGCTGAAGAAACGACCAAGTACTTCAACGAAGAGAAACCAAGGATGCCTGTAGCAGTTACTGAAGAAAACATCTCAGGTGAAGAAAGGAATTACCACGAAAAGAAATCCTCGGTGGAGCACAAGGTAGTCGAAGACGTGGCAACCATCGCCTTCAGCAATGAAGATTCGAAAGAAGGCAGCCACGAAGTGACAAAGACCTCCGGTCAAATAGAAAGCACGAAGTTCGAGGACATCGATTATTTCTCGAAGGAAACTTCCTCGCGCAAACAGGACAAGAACAGACAATTGAAGGTCGACGACGAGGAAGAGGAGGATGAGGAAGAAGAAGAAGGGTTAGAAGAGGAGAGCAACCAGTCGCGGGAGTACGCAGCGATGAAAGGCGAAGAAATAAGTTCCCAGGAACTGTCATCGGAGTACCACGACTCCACAGAGGCATCTTACGAAACCACCCTCGAAGACGTCGCCGAGGAGGACTACTCGGACTACCAGAACTCCGAGGTCTCCACGACGTCCTCGGAGCAGCTCGATTCCGAGGAAACGCCGACCTCCAAAGACCGGACCCTCGAGGAGGACGACGAGGACGAGTCCACCCTGAGCAACCAAGAGGACAGTACAGAGGGAGTCCTCAAGTTCACCGACGAACTGCCAAAGGAAAGACAGGAGGACGCGACAGAGGGCAGCAACAAGTCCTCGGAATCTATCGAGAACATCCCCCACGACTACGTGGACGACAATTACGAGCCCGACAACTACAAGGAACGCGAGTCCTCAGGTTCCAACAGCCTCAGCGCGGAGAAGCTGGGTAAAGAAGTACCTTCCAACCCGAAGAGTGCCAAGGACGACGAGACAACGGATCCCACTGAACAGCCAGAGAATACTTCATCGGAGGACACTAACGCTGATGAAGAACCGTCGCTGACCACTTCTGCCACCACTTCAACCACCACTTCTACCACAACCCCAACCACCACTTCTACCACAACATCTACCAGCACGACCACAACACCTCGTCCACCTCCACTGAAACTCTTCAAGCCCATTTCCATCCGGAAGAATTACAATTACATACCGCCAACAACCACGCCCAACACGGTGATCATAAGGCCGAGGTCCAATCTGCTGAATCCGAAGCCTGCGAAGCCGGCCAAGTCGTACAACGAGATGGCGCCCAAGCCAGTCATCCGGAAGTTCACTTCCCTCACGCGTAAACCGTCGACGACCACGTCCGCGACGACCGTCGCCGAGGGGGACACGACGGTGATCCCGGAACGGGTGGCGGCGACGACCGAAGCCGCGCGAAGCGAGGAGGAAAACGTGTTGGAGAGCAAACTGGTGGCGGCGAAGGGCGACGACGATCAGGATCCCAGTCCGAGCGAGCAAAAGTCGCCGACCAGCTCGAGAAAAGTGGCTGAAGAGTCCTTCACGCCCTATCCCGTCACCAGACTGTCGATCCTGGCCACGACTATCGAGGACAGCCTGAGGCAGGTCGACTCAAGCACCGGTGAACCGATCGCGTCGAGGAACTTCACCCTCCTGGACGTGGAGGTAGCCAGTACTACCCCTGGCCCGACTTCTTCGACCAGCGCTGAGCCCGCGGATGCCGAGGAAGTGTCCACGACCACCGTGGAATCGATGGACCAGGTGGAGACTACGGTTGAATCGTCAACAAAGTCCCTGGAGGAGGCAGGTCGGCACCTGGCCGAGGTACCGACGAGTTCGACGACCACGGAGATCGGCCCGACCTCGGGGACCACGAGGATGGATGCCGAGGACGAGGAAACGACCACCGCGACGCCTGTGCGTCGAAAATTGGTGAACTTGAAGAGGCAGGACGGGTTCAATTGTTTGGAGAAGGAGATGTATCGATTTTATGGTGACAATAGGGATTGCAGGCTGTTTCATTATTGCTCGCCCGGATTCACCTCGAGGCAGGTGCTCGACTTCCGGTTTGTCTGCGAGGAGGGCACCGCGTTCGACGAGGTGAGCCAGAGCTGCCGTCACGATTCCGAAAAGGGGGAATGTCTGAACAGGCAGTGGTGAAATGGAAAATGCGTTTTCGTTCTATTTACTTCAACTCGTGGCTGCTGCCGGGAATTTATTTTGAATTTTGATTTTGGTAATTGGCGAATCCACGGGGTCATCCTATATAGTGTATATTTATGTATATTGTTAATAACTAAGATGATGTCTGTGGATGGGGAGGCCTGTTCCTCAGCATTTGCCATAACCCTTGTACATGACGCTGGATTCGCACTTATTAAAATTAATATGGCCGAGTGGGTTGTTCGAGCGTGCAGCTGACGAGGTGGAATGGAAATGGATTTATTTTTATTATTATTATTATTATTATTATCGTAGGTAGACAGCGCTGGATACCCGCTGTCTTATTTTACTCCTCTGGTGTACATAGACATGCTGCGACGAGCAGACACGAAATTCAACGAGAAATTGTGAAATATTTAAATTGAAAAATATTTATTGTTTAATTGCACGTGGATGGATAATTATGAGAAACTGGTATCTACTTCGGCGCGGGTGTAATTGGCTCGGGGTAAAATCTATTTTATTCGAGCGGCGTTAAAATAAAAGAAAGAAAAATCGACAGCCAAGAGAAATCGACAGCCAGGCCACTAGAGAGCCCTGTCGAGTTTTTTTTTTTTAGAATTAGATATCGAGGTGTGTAAGTACGTCGGTTCCTAGTTGCACGATGGCCTGATCGTCGATGGTCGATCTTCCCCAGCGATTCAGCGATGCACGTGTCGGTGTCGCATATTGCTCAACGTTCAAATAGGAAAATTCGTTTCGACTGGCTGGTCGCAATTGTACGAGTAGAATAACCAGAATGTGTACAGTTAATAATTAAAAGCGCGGATGCGAGAGGAATTGTCGTAAAATACTCGGATCGCCGCGTCGATTTTTTTTACATCCTTTTGTTGAAAAACTATCGACGCGTCGCGAATATGCTTGAACGTCTCCTCCTGTTTCGTCAACGGGTAGAATGAATGAATCTCCTCCGTTGAATCGGTGTTCCTGTGAATATCGATGATTGTATAAAATAAATCCATGCATACTGATATTATAGATACACGCATATTTTTCCACGTGGATTTCTTCACGTTTCGTTTCTAGGTAGATGGATAAGTCCGTAGGATGTTACAGAAGAAAGGTTTCAGCGTGTATACGTTCGATGGTTTTCTGTAAATACCTGTGTCCCATTTTGGACGTTACACGCGCACGTTATCGATGTAAGAAGCCCTGTACTGTGTTAATAATAATTGTATACTACGTGCAATCTATTGTTCTCGTGGTCGTCCACAGGCACGATCATTTCTTATTTATTTACTGCTCTGTACCAGTGCCAGTCCATGGACGGGACTAAAACGTTATTGAATTACCGCTAATCCTGGCGCGCTGATAGTCACGCATGCGCTGTAGCAGACACGCGTGCGCTGTGGCCTTTACGCACGCGCTTGACGATGGGCGGTTAATACAAATTCACCGCTGGACGCCACTGCTGTGTACGATATACATAGAATGCCGGGCCATGAACTTCTTCCCTCTCCCTATCGATATTTATATTAGACACTTATTTCTTAGCTGAACTAATAATGCGAACAATGGCAACGATAATTTCTTTATACGAACTATTGTCTAGTTAATTTATGATCGCGATTACGCGTCGAATTTGAAAAACGAACGGTATGGCAATGTTCGTTCCCTAACAATAAGTATTTCGATGGAACTGTTTTAGCATCATAAGAGAATAGCCCGAAGTCCGTTCGATTATTACGTATAATTTCGTATAGGATTACGGATACCTTTAATAATTGTAAATATTATTATTTTTAAATCCACTCGCCGCGGTATCGTAATTACTATTGTAGCCTGGAACAATAAAAAACGTGAGAAACGAATCGTTTCATTTCTTTGTCAATTAACAAACGAAATAATACAATATTACTGGCATATTCATTCCCATATTTATCTATTGATTTACGAACAGCGCCATATACATACATAGTAACTATACACGTGCTACCCGAGTATACACGAGTATCAGGCAACCACGTGCTTTTCCATCCCGTTGAAGAAACACCAGTTGTTTTGTTTACACGTTAACTTAAACTTTACGGTGAGAATATAATTGAAGAGAATATTATTATTGGCGTGGTTAATACTATATTATAATGAGGGGAATCTCCGATGTAGTTCTACGACGTTTCATAAAGGTATTTCATTCGCCAGGAAACCTAACCTATACGCAAAAGAAATACCTCAGTTTCGCGAGAATGACAGACAACGTGAAAATTGGAACGCACGATGGTGGTTTTCACTGTGACGAAGCCCTCGCTTGTTTCATGCTTAAAACTCTGCCGAAGTACAAAGACGCTGTCATTGTTAGGTAAGATTTTTTATTAACATTTTCTGTAAGAGTTGGGATCATTGAAATTGGGATTAGACGGTTTATTAACAAATTATTTCGCATCCAGCCTGCACTTTAATTTGAGGCGACGTTGATTAAAAAGGGCCCAGCAGAAGCCGAGATAATTGAATTTGTTTAAAGAAATTATAAATAAATGTGATTACTGCCACTTCCTGGCGAGGTACATTAATGACCAGCAAACATAAATTAAAGCCAGAAATATAAGCTACAATCTACAATAGGTGTGAACAATATTCCATGTGTAGTTCATTTGTCATAAACAATTATACCATTAAAATTGTTGTTACGGCCAATTGCATATAGGTACGGCAACGGGGTATTTTTTATCGTGTAGCTTATTCAGTTTCCTTTCATTTGACACCCAATTTATTAAAAAACAACGTCCAGGAGCCGAGATAACAATTTTTTTAAATTTTGTCGGTAACGATATGTCGATAACGGGACATGTGGCGCCATCTCGCGTTTGCGGCCTTTTTCGCAATTTCGCGCACCGCCAAAACCGAAATCCTGGATTACATCGTTAATTTAAACAATTGCGTTTTTCTCGGCTTCTAGTGCGTATTTCTTAACCGGGCTTGACTTAAATTAAAGCTGCGGACCATAGCTATCTCCTTCAATAGTTGCAACAATATGGCACTTGCGGTTTAAAAGTTATTAACAATTGAAAAATCAGCAAAAATGCACGCCGGGTCACTGCAATTATCTCGGCTTCTGGAGGGGCTAGATCAATGATCGCGTACTCAAAACGATGGTAAAGGATACCGCCACACGACAATAAACGATTTGCAAATGCTGCATAAAGTGTTTATTTTTTATAAACAATTTAACAATTCGTTTGACAATTACACCGAAGATATACACGAGGGCCAATCTATTCGAGAATCAGATTGTTCCTTGAACCGAGAGCTTCAATTTGAGAGGTCGTTGATTAAAATAGGCCCTGCAGAAGCCAAGATAATTGAATTTGTTTAAAGAAATTATAAACAAATGCGATTACTGCCTCTTCCTGGCTAGGTACATCAATGACCAGAGGACATAAATTAATGCCATAATAATAAGCTATCATCTCCAATAGGTGTGAACATTATTGCATGTGCAGTTCTTTTGTTATAAACAATTAAACCACTAAAATTGTTGTTACGGCCAATTGCATATAGGTACGGCAACGGGGTATTTTTTATCGTGTAGCTTATTCGTTTCCCTTTCTTTTGGGACGTCGTTGATTAAGATCGGCCCAGCAGAAGCCGAGATAATTCAATTTGTTTAAAGAAATTATAAACAATTGCTATTACTGCCTCTTCCTGGCTAGGTACATCAATGACCAGAGGACATAAATTGAAGCCAGAGGCATATGGTATCATTTCCAATAGGTGTGAACATTATTACATGTGTAGTTCTTTTGTTATAAACAATTAAACCATTAAAATTGTTGTTGCGGCCAACTGCATATAGGTACGGCAACGGGGTATTTTTTATCGTGTAGCTTATTCAGTTTCCTTTCATTTGACACCCAATTTATTAAAAAACAACGTCCAGGAGCCGAGATAACAATTTTTTTAAATTTTGTCGGTAACGATATGTCGATAACGGGACATGTGGCGCCATCTCGCGTTTGCGGCCTTTTTCGCAGTTTCGCGCGCCGCCAAAACCGAAATCCTGGATTACATCGTTAATTTAAACAATTGCGTTTTTCTCGGCTTCTAGTGCGTATTTCTTAACCGGGCTTGACTTAAATTAAAGCTGCGGACCATAGCTATCTCCTTCAACAGTTGCAACAATATGGCACTTGCGGTTTAAAAGTTATTAACAATTGAAAAATCAGCAAAAATGCACGCCGGGTCACTGCAATTATCTCGGCTTCTGGAGGGGCTAGATCAATGATCGCGTACTCAAAACGATGGTAAAGGATACCGCCACACGACAATAAACGATTTGCAAATGCTGCATAAAGTGTTTATTTTTTATAAACAATTTAACAATTCGTTTGACAATTACACCGAAGATATACACGAGGGCCAATCAATTGGAGAATCAGATTGTTCCTTGAACCGAGAGCTTCAATTTGAGAGGTCGTTGATTAAAATAGGCCCTGCAGAAGCCAAGATAATTGAATTTGTTTAAAGAAATTATAAACAAATGCGATTACTGCCTCTTCCTGGCTAGGTACATCAATGACCAGAGGACATAAATTAATGCCATAATAATAAGCTATCATCTCCAATAGGTGTGAACATTATTGCATGTGCAGTTCTTTTGTTATAAACAATTAAACCATTAAAATTGTTGTTACGGCCAATTGCATATAGGTACGGCAACGGGGTATTTTTTATCGTGTAGCTTATTCGTTTCCCTTTCTTTTGGGACGTCGTTGATTAAGATCGGCCCAGCAGAAGCCGAGATAATTCAATTTGTTTAAAGAAATTATAAACAATTGCTATTACTGGCTCTTCCTGGCTAGGTACATCAATGACCAGAGGACATAAATTAAAGCCAGAGGCATATGCTATCATCTCCAATAGGTGTGAACATTATTGCATGTGCAGTTCTGTTGTTATAAACAATTAAACCATTAAATTTGTTATTACGGCCAACTGCATATAGGTACGGCAACGGGGTATTTTTTATCGTGTAGCTTATTCGTTTCCCTTTCTTTTGGGACGTCGTTGATTAAGATCGGCCCAGCAGAAGCCGAGATACTTCAATTTGTTTAAAGAAATTATAAACAATTGCTATTACTGCCTCTTCCTGGCTAGGTACATCAATGACCAGAGGACATAAATTAAAGCCAGAGGCATATGCTATCATCTCCAATAGGTGTGAACATTATTGCATGTGCAGTTCTTTTGTTATAAACAATTAAACCACTAAAATTGTTGTTACGGCCAATTGCATATAGGTACGGCAACGGGGTATTTTTTATCGTGTACCTTATTCGTTTCCCTTTCTTTTGGGACGTCGTTGATTAAGATCGGCCCAGCAGAAGCCGAGATAATTCAATTTGTTTAAAGAAATTATAAACAATTGCTATTACTGCCTCTTCCTGGCTAGGTACATCAATGACCAGAGGACATAAATTGAAGCCAGAGGCATATGGTATCATTTCCAATAGGTGTGAACATTATTGCATGTGTAGTTCTTTTGTTATAAACAATTAAACCATTAAAATTGTTGTTGCGGCCAACTGCATATAGGTACGGCAACGGGGTATTTTTTATCGTGTAGCTTATTCAGTTTCCTTTCATTTGACACCCAATTTATTAAAAAACAACGTCCAGGAGCCGAGATAACAATTTTTTTAAATTTTGTCGGTAACGATATGTCGATAACGGGACACGTGGCGCCATCTCGCGTTTGCGGCCTTTTTCGCAGTTTCGCGCACCGCCAAAACCGAAATCCTGGATTACATCGTTAATTTAAACAATTGCGTTTTTCTCGGCTTCTAGTGCGTATTTCTTAACCGGGCTTGACTTAAATTAAAGCTGCGGACCATAGCTATCTCCTTCAACAGTTGCAACAATATGGCACTTGCGGTTTAAAAGTTATTAACAATTGAAAAATCAGCCAAAATGCACGCCGGGTCACTGCAATTATCTCGGCTTCTGGAGGGGCTAGATCAATGATCGCGTACTCAAAACGATGGTAAAGGATACCGCCACACGACAATAAACGATTTGCAAATGCTGCATAAAGTGTTTATTTTTTATAAACAATTTAACAATTCGTTTGACAATTACACCGAAGATATACACGAGGGCCAATCAATTGGAGAATCAGATTGTTCCTTGAACCGAGAGCTTCAATTTGAGAGGTCGTTGATTAAAATAGGCCCTGCAGAAGCCAAGATAATTGAATTTGTTTAAAGAAATTATAAACAAATGCGATTACTGCCTCTTCCTGGCTAGGTACATCAATGACCAGAGGACATAAATTAATGCCATAATAATAAGCTATCATCTCCAATAGGTGTGAACATTATTGCATGTGCAGTTCTTTTGTTATAAACAATTAAACCATTAAAATTGTTGTTACGGCCAATTGCATATAGGTACGGCAACGGGGTATTTTTTATCGTGTAGCTTATTCGTTTCCCTTTCTTTTGGGACGTCGTTGATTAAGATCGGCCCAGCAGAAGCCGAGATAATTCAATTTGTTTAAAGAAATTATAAACAATTGCTATTACTGCCTCTTCCTGGCTAGGTACATCAATGACCAGAGGACATAAATTAAAGCCAGAGGCATATGCTATCATCTCCAATAGGTGCGAACATTATTGCATGTGCAGTTCTTTTGTTATAAACAATTAAACCACTAAAATTGTTGTTACGGCCAATTGCATATAGGTACGGCAACGGGGTATTTTTTATCGTGTAGCTTATTCAGTTTCCTTTCATTTGACACCCAATTTATTAAAAAACAACGTCCAGGAGCCGAGATAACAATTTTTTTAAATTTTGTCGGTAACGATATGTCGATAACAGGACATGTGGCGCCATCTCGCGTTTGCGGCCTTTTTCGCAGTTTCGCGCATCGCCAAAACCGAAATCCTGGATTACATCGTTAATTTAAACAATGGCGTTTTTCTCGGCTTCTAGTGCGTATTTCTTAACCGGGCTTGTCTTAAATTAAAGCTGCGGACCATAGCTATCTCCTTCAACAGTTGCAACAATACGGCACTTGCGGTTTAAAAGTTATTAACAATTGAAAAATCGGCAAAAATGCACTCCGGGTCACTGCAATTATCTCGGCTCCGTGAGGTTGTTTTTTAATAAATTGGGTGTCAAATTAAAGGAAACCGAATAAGCTACACGATAAAAAATACCCCGTTGCCGTACCTATATGCAGTTGGCCGTAATAACAATGTTAATGGTTAAGTTGTTTATAACAAAAGAACTGCACATGCAATAATGTTCACACCTATTGGAGATGATGGCCTATGCCTCTGCCATTAATTTATGTCCTCTGGTCATTGATGTACCAAGCCAGGAATAGGCAGTAGCAGCAATTGTTTATAATTTCGTTAAACAAATTCAATTATCTCGGCTTCTGCCTGGCCGATTTTAATCAACGACCTCTCAAATTGAAGCTCTCGGTTCAAGGAACATTCTGATTCACCAATAGATTGGCCCTCGTGTATAGCTTCGGTGTAATTGTCAAACGAATTGTTAAATTGTTTATAAAAAATAAACACTTTATGCAGCATTTGCAAATCGTTTATTGTCGTGTGGCGGTATGCTTTACCTTCATTTTGAGTACGGGATCATTGATCTAGCGCTACCAGAAGCCGAGATAATTGCAGTTACCCGGAGTGCATTTTTGCCGATATTTCAATTGATAATAACTTTTAAACCGCAAGTGCCATATTGTTGCAACTGTTGAAGGAGATAGCTATGGTCCGTAGCTTTAATTTAAGACAAGCCCGGTTAAGAAATACGCACTAGAAGCCGAGAAAAACGCAATTGTTTAAATTAAAGATGTAATCCAGGATTTCGGTTTTGGCGGTGCGCGAAACTGCGAAAAAAGCCGCAAACGCGAGATGGCGCCACATGTCCGGTTATGGACATATCGTTACCGACAAAATTTAAAAAAATTGTTATCTCGGCTCCGGGAGGTTGTTTTTTAATAAATTGGGTGTCACATGAAAGGAAAACGAATAAGCTACACGAAAAAAATACCCCGTAGCTGTAACTACATGCAGTTGACCATAAGAACAATTTCAATCGTTTAATTGTTTATAACAAATGAACCGAGCATGTAATATTGTTAACACCTGTTTGAAATGATAGTGTAGACTTCTGGCTTTAATTTATCTCGTTTGATCGTTGAAATATCTCGCCTACAAGTCGAAATGCTCCATTTTTTTATAATTTCTTTAAACAATTTCAATTATTATCGACGTCTTAAATTAAAGGTCTCGATTCAACGAACAATTTGTTGCCCTTTCAGAGTCGGTTTTTGGTGTGTTGAGTCGGTATGGCAGTCATGTTGGGCCACGAATGTCCATATGGTGATTTGAATATCGCCAACATATGGCGCTACAATGTCGTTAGCGTAATTCCGCCCCTAGGT
The DNA here is from genome assembly GCA_963667235.1 of Nomada lathburiana. Classification (NCBI taxonomy): domain Eukaryota; kingdom Metazoa; phylum Arthropoda; class Insecta; order Hymenoptera; family Apidae; genus Nomada; species Nomada lathburiana. The sequence goes on along the minus strand of OY763899.1, from coordinate 18,732,517 downwards.
CAAATTTCGTAACAAATCTGATCTTAAATTAAATGTCAATGCCGAATGTATGCGTGGATATCATTGTTTAATAACTTGCAGCTTCGATAATCATTAATTATTAACTAATGACAAAGGGTATGCTGCTAAACGTATATTTTTCTAGATCACGAGATAATAACGTTCTGAATACCTGCGACATTGTGGTCGACGTTGGTGGAGTATACGATCCTTCGAAACACCGTTACGATCATCATATGAGGTATAGTTCCTGTACCTCTGCCTTCGCCTCAAAAAATGAAAACTCACTTAACTTATAACTCAGGGACTTCAAGGAATCGGTAAGCACGGTGATACCGAAACCGGGCTACGACTGGACCATTAAACTGAGCAGCGCCGGTTTAATTTATTGCCACTTCGGTCTCGAAGTCATCAAGCGTCTTGTCCCAGGCTTGAGCGATGCAGACGTTGAGCTGGTTTTCAAAAAAATTTATAACACGTTCATCAAAGAAATCGACGGCATCGATAACGGGATTCCCATGTTCAACGACGAGCCTGTGTGAGTGGCCAAGAATAACTTACGTACTTATTACACATTTCAATCATTAAGCCTCGCTTAAGTTAACAGACATTGACCGCAGACCTAAAAAAAAGTTCCGTGGACACTTTTATCATTATGTCCCGCGATCCTCGTTGAAGGATCCTCGTCAATTGAACCCCTTCTAACCCCGCAGTGCCGGTGTTTTTTAGGTATCGCATCGTGACCGATTTGTCTTCTCGTGTGCAATCCTTGAACCCGTCATGGAACAGCAAAGAAACGGACTACGACGGACAGTTTCTCAAGGCAGTCGAACTAACCGGCAAGGAATTCGCAGATCACTTGAACACCGCGGCAAACGTTTGGCTGCCAGCCAGATCAATCGTGAGGGAGGCCATTGCGAATCGTTTCCAGGTGAGTTCAACCGAACAAACTGTTGGCAAACCTTCGAACGGTTGCGGAGAAACATCCCCGGTGCTTGGAGCTTTGCATAGATTTGAATAGAATGAACAGAGAGCCTGAATCGTTAGGTTACGTAACCATTGTTTTGTTCGGGCAAACAAAAATCTACCACGAGTGTTACCCGTGATTGCGTCATTGTGCAACAGCGTCTCTGTCCTGCATTCATTCGTCGAGAACAAGGAACCCGTAACCCGCAATCTTTCGCTCTACGATGTTCAATTTATGCAGAACTCATGAAACAGAGGGCGCGACGAATAATTGCAGGTGGATCCCAGCGGTGAGATAATAGAATTGGCGTGCATGGTGCCGTGGTCGGAGCATCTTTACCAGTTGGAGGCAGAATTGAACGTGCAGCCACCTCTGAAGTACATCATATTTAAGGACGGCAGTTACAGGGTCAGATGCGTCCCAGTGGCGTCCGGTAGCTTTGTCTGCAGGTACACACTTGACCCACCGATACCCGCGGAATCGTCAAAGATCGGATGTTTAAAGCGCAGTTTGCTGTTCTAGGTTATTTTTACCGGAACCATGGGCAGGCTTGCGAAGGCAGGAACTGGTGAGTGCCTGCGGCGTCGAGGGCGCTGATTTCGTGCACACCATCAGATTTATTGGCGGCCATGACACCAGAGAGGGAGCCATAACCATGGCGCGAAAGTCTCTCGAGATCGGACGAGCTACGCAATGATTCATCTAATTAGGCCGAACTGTATTACCCCATTTCGTTCCGTCGTTCATCGAAGCTACGATACGTTGAATTTCGTGCGAGCACTATAGGGGAAAACGGAGAGGCGACACAAAAGGCGTTGTTACTTCTCGAAGAAAACATTTATTATGATAAAATCGTCGTATCCGGTGTGTGTACAAAAAATGGCACGTAATTACCCCGACTCGGTCGCGATATTAATTGTTCAATTGAAACGTACAAGAATCACGTGGACAATCGTATGCTTCTCGTGGCGGGTTGTTCGATCGGTATTTTCGTGGACTAACATCAATATAAATAATACGAGGTTCATCGTGAATTATTCGTCGGCCCGTCGGATCGCTTGACAAATCCAATGAATAATTAGTATCCCCCGGCAATTTTGTGGGATTCGTGGGCGTGCGCGGCCAAATGGGCAGCTTTCGCTTCCGCGACTTCCGGCGTGTCCACCACCCTTCCGTCAGGCCCAAGGGGGGCGCTGTATGGGTATCCATAGGCGTACGGATAGGATGAGAAAGCAAGGGCTCCGTATGGATGGAGACCGGCGCTCTTCGCGGCTTCCTAATTTGAAAACGTTCAAACGCTCCATTAGTAATGTACACGGAAATACAAATTCTTATCGTTTAAGATTATCGTTTAACAAACAGCCGAATTGGGAACACAATTATTCGCTCGAACGATTTGAAAGTTGCGAAAAGTTCGAGCAAATAATTTGTCACAAGTCGAATTCGTGTGGTTTCGAGGCTTCAAGTAGCGTTGTCCCGTAATTACCAGAGCGTGGGCGGCCAGGTGAGCAGCCTTCGCCTCGGCGACCTCAGGTGTGTCGACGACACGTCCGTCGGTGCCAATGGGCGCACCATGCGCGTAAACCGGAACCAGGGTTGGCACGTGAGCGTAGCCCAGGGTATTTCTTGCCGCCTCGTACGCGTGGGTCGCCGTGTGGACCGCCTTTGCGTGCGCCACTTCCGGCGTATCCAAAACCCTGCCATCGTAGGCCAGCGGCGCAGCCACGTAGCTGTACACCAGGCTCGGGCCCAGGTAACCTGGCTCGGCGAGGGCCACGGCGCAGATTGCGGCGAGGATTATCTGTAATTCGAACGATTCTCGTTTCATTTCGAGGATTTCATCGGAATATTTATCGCGAAACTAATCGCCTCCGAGGCCTGCGATAATTTCGCAAGAACCGTCCCCCTCGATTAATTCCACAATTGCGGGATAATTCAGGGGAATCGCGAATGAATTGTCCCAATCGAACCCGTTTCCCTCTATACTCACTATGGCCTTCATGATTAATCGTTCACGAACGGCTTCTCTGGTCGACCGCAAATAAAGTGCCAACGTTTGATGTGCTGCCATGTCCGGCCACGCTGTCCCCTTTTATATATGTGAATCTGGTAGGGAGTCGTCGACCCATAGGAGGGGACCACACCCCGCGAGACAGGTGCTCCGCTCTCGAAGTGCCGACATTGGCATTACATTGTACGCCTCTCGGGTGGATCTCGAGGTCGTGCGCAATGGGTGCAAGAGGCGAGCAAAAAACGATGAAACCAATGGCGCAACGACCTGCAACTTCCTCTTCGTTTAGTTCCACGAGGCTTGTTGTAGTCTTTGCCCTCTTTTCTTTCTTTTTCACTTCGACGATGCACAGAATCATCGTCCGACCATTGTCACTCGTGGTTGTTAATACTTCTTTGGACCATAGAGTCCAAAGAAATTTTGGAGAAATTGTTGGTTCCTTTCGTTTAAGTTCGTGGTGGAGATAAGGGGGATTTTTCATTTTTAACGAAGCTTCAACGACGGAAGAGTAACGGTGAAGTACAGTAGTATTATGTTTAGACCGCGTTATTTTTCTTTCCGTTTTCTTTGCAGGAAAATTGAATCGACTCTGGATCGGACACGACATTCCACGCTAAAAAGAAATTCCGCATTGCGGACCCATTGCGAGGTCGATAAATAATTCTCCGAGTCAGACCGAGCCGTAAATCAGTCGTTCAATTACTCAATACAAACTTCTGTATATTACAATTTATTATTTAACCAAACTATACGATCCCATTCCACGATTACGTTTGTTCGCTTCGATAATGATCGATTGCAACATTGCGCTCGAACGGTGTCGTTTGCCGAACGAACCGATTGATTAATCAACGTCGAACAGGTGAGAAAGTTATCAACGATACTCGAGCACGGCAATTTTGTTGAACACTGTGATCATCGTTCGGACCATTAACAAGTCGTTACTTGTAATCATAGCGATGGGCAATAATTAATAGGAACCGGGTAAACGAGCGACGACGAACGCACAGGGTTGGGTAAAATTGTTCGCGGAAATTGCAGGGTGTTCGCAACCGGTCAAATTTCTCAATTACGTTCGGAGAATCGCGAGCGCGCGGCCTCGAGTCGGATGCCGCGGAACCAGGTGAAGAACGGGGACGAGATATGATAATTAAATCGAAGGGGGGGAAAGAAGGGACGGAGGGGTGCAAGATGGCGGAGAGAGGGCAGGGTACGACGATCGAGACGAAGGTCGCCCAGTCGTCCTTGGAATAATCAATCGCCCGTGATTGACTGAAGCGAATGCATTTTTACGGCGGTTCAAAGGGAAGGAACGAGGAAGTTCGGTCGCGGAGGGTAATCGACGCCGTCTCGGTTCAATATTTCTTTTTTCTTTTTTTTTCAATCAGTCGTCCAGCTTTTAATCGGCCATAATTGTCGTGCGATTTTCGTTTACATGATAACGGCGAGGGGATCACTTGAAAAAGCAGTTCAATTAATCTGGTTAACTCGGGTTTGATGTGTATTTAATGCTCAGGTAATTCGAGGTCGATTAAAAAAAAAGTGGTACCACGAAATTCGATAATTATGGTTAAAGATTGAATTCCCAATGAGATGCTCGAACGAAGGGTACGAAATATTTATTGATTTTTCCATTACACAGATAGATACAGTACTGGTAACAAAAAATAGTATCAGCTTATCAGAGGAATCTCGCACCTGTAACAGGTTACGTAAAACGATCGCTGGTTGCATGAATCAGTTATGGCGGGCCTCGTTTGGAAAGGGCCCGCCTGGCGACAAAAAAAAAGCAAGAATACCTAAACAAGTCGAAAAGAAAAAAGGGAGGAAAAAAAACTCGTTCGAGAAATGTCACCTTATGATAAATTGGAAAAAAAAGAAGGGGAAAAAGAACGGTTGCGCGATTCCTGTGAAATTTTGTCGGCGAACAATTCCATTTTTGCATAACACCTCGAACCGACCGGTGTCATGCACGTCCGCCTCCAGCTACGCGTACACTACAAGCACACTTTTCTCAATCGTATTTTCCTAACGCTTCGAACTATCGTTTCGAAACTGTGCAATCTCAGTTTTGCCCCCGTGGCCGGAACGTTCCATTGGATTGGCGTGGAAAAACGCGAATAGATTGGCATCAGTAGTAATTTAAATAATGTTCGAAGGGAAATTGATTTCTTTCGGAAATAATGAAATGCGACGGCTGGAAATTGTTCTTCGCTATTCCTGAAGTGGATAGTCTTCAATTTATAATATAATATAATAATTTTAATATAATGCAATACAGTAATATAATAACTTTAATATAATACAATACATTAATATGATAATTTTAATATAATACAATACATTAATATAATAATTTTAATATAATACAGTATAATAATATAATAATTTTAATATAATACAATAGAATATTATAATATAATACTTTTAATATAATACAATACAGTATAATAATATAATAATTTTAATATAATACAATACAGTAATATAATAATTTTAATACAATACAATATAATAGTATAATTTTAATACAATAGAATATTATAATATAATACAATACAGTAATATAATAATTCTAATATAATACAGTATAATAATATAATACTTTTAATATAATACAATACAGTAATATAATAATATAATAATTTTAATATAATACAATACAGTAATATAATAAATTTGATACAATACAATATAATAATATAATAATTTTAATATAATACAATACAGTGATATAATAATTTTAATGTAATACTATACAGTAATATAATAATTTTAATATAATATAATATATCTTTATTTACGTTCAATATACTCCACAATTTTGTATACACTCTTAAATAAAATCTCAGTAATCGTTCATAATTTATTTCGCTAATTTTTTTTTTATCAGTTTCACTTGTTCGCCGCCACATTGTAAACCACGATATTGACATTGGTACCGCGCCGTTAGCACCGCGATAATCGCAATCGCGCAATCACGATTGCCCAAGTGCGATCGAAGAAAGATCCGCTCTCGAACGGGTGCCACGAAATTCCCACCTCGTTCCACCTGTCGTTCGTGCGTGAAACGGCTCGGTTTACGTAGAACCGTCGATTTCAATTATTATCAATTACCCAACGAGCGTTAGAGATCGTTTCGGCGAACGTTTCGATTTTCTATAGGCCCACGAGACGTACGTAGCGCCTCTCTCGAAATTCTCTCGCGCTTTTGAAACATTAGAAAGGCCGCGTATTGTATTGTAAATCGCTCCAAGTGAAACCGTAATAATGTGCGTCCCTTTCCGTCCGATCCGTTCAATCAATAATTATTAATATTGACGTGTATCCTGTTCGTCGAACGAAATACAATTAACTGTCATCGGTGCCCTGCGAATGGATAATTTCATTACGTTCGTTACGTTACATCATTATCATTCGCTGCGCCGAATTAATACTTATTAACCGGCAAGGAAATTGAAATAAATGCCCACGTTCGTTTCGCAGTGAAACGAAGATGAATGAGAAAGAGTGCTAGGAATTATTTGCTGGTAATATTGTTAATGAGAAATGAATCATCGATTTGAAAATAATAATAATAATAATAGCGTTGAGCAGTGACTGGTATACATCGATCGATAGCAGAAAGATATTTGATACAATAAATATTTCTTTTTCCCGATTCAATTTTAATTGACTCGCGCCATTTTCATCGAAGGAGCAAATAATAATAATAATAATAATAGCGTTGAGCAGTGACTGGTATATGTATGTCGATCGATGGCAGAAAGATATTTGATACAATAAATATTTCTTTTTCCCGATTCAATTTTAATTGACTCGCGCCATTTTCATCGATGGAGCAAATAATAATAATAATAATAATAGCGTTGAGCAATGACTGGTATATAACGATCGATAGCAGAAAGATATTTGATACGATAAATATTTCTTTTTTCCCGATTCAATTTTAATTGACTCGCGCCATTTTCATCGACGGGTCTCGAATAATAATAATAATAATCGCTGGAAAACTGATTGCCCTCGTAATGAACTTGTCCCAATTAGGCCCGGGGAACGCTCGTTAGAAATGATTGTTGGCCGTACAGTTGGGTGTCATTGTTTCGCGGTTGCGTTACGCAAAGTGTAATTGCTCGAAGGCTTATTAAGAACTCGGGGCGTAGCAATACGTGACGGTATCTCGGAATAATTTGCATCGATCTTCCCTTTCGTGGATCGCTCGGCGCTGTCCATGGTGCGCCGTAAGATCCAGGGAAATTACGGTAGAAATTACCAGAACGAAAGGAGAGATGAAAATTTGAGGAAGCAATTGATGAATAAATAATGTAACAGCCACCCTTAAACTCAAACTGATAGAAAAGGGAGTTGACAAAACGAAAATGGTAATATAATAATATAATGATGATAACGATAGCAACGTTATACATAAGTGATGTATTAGATTTTATATCGATATCCATAAATATTTTTGCCATTTACAGTCAGAACACTTGTCATAGCTATCCATAGTGATTTTGTTTGCATTATAATATTGTATATTTCATACATGCATTACAGCAATTCTATATTTTATTTCATAGTATACCATATATTTTATTTTATAATTGTCACACCACTGATTTTGTTTGCGTCATAATATTGTATATTTCATACAGGCATTACACCAATTCTATATTTAATTTCATACTATAATATATATTTTATTTTATAATTGTCCCAGCGCTTATTTTGTTTGCATTATAATATTGTATATTTCATACATGCATTACACCAATTCTATATTTAATTTCATAGTATACTATATATTTTATTTCGTAATTGTTTATTTTGTAATTGTCCCAGCGCTGATTTTGTTTGCATTATAATATTGTATATTTCATACAGGCATTGCACCAATTCTATATTTTATTTCATAGTATACTATATATTTTATTTCATAATTGTTTATTTTATAATTGTCACACCGCTGATTTTGTTTGCATCATAATATTGTATATTTCATAATTGTTTATTTTGTAATTGTCCCAGCGCTGATTTTGTTTGCATTATAATATTGTATATTTCATACAGGCATTGCACCAATTCTATATTTAATTTCATGGTAGACTATATATTTTATTTTATAATTGATTATTTTGTAATTGTCCCAGCGCTTATTTTATTTGCATTATAATATTGTATATTTCATACATGCATTATACCAATTCTATATTTTATTTTATAATTGTCACACCGCGGATTCTGTTTGCATTATAATATTGTACATATCATACATGCATTACACCAATTCTATATTTTATTTCATAGTATACTATATATTTCATTTTATAATTGTCACACCGCCGCAACTTTTTACGTTTCATTACAATTGCATTATAAAAAAAAAAAAGGCTCGTTACAGATAACTGAAAATATTGCTACGTACCGAATATAGAACTCCTCGAACAGGTCCCATTCCCCGACACCGTGGTCCACTTGGTACCTTTCAAATTATAAATTTACGCAATCGGACTTATTTCACCTATCGATCCCGATTTCTTCTCGTTCACGATATCGTTTCCCCGTCAGCCGTTCGGATCGACTCACTTTTCCCGCGTTGCCAAACAGAAATGCCTGGCTTCCCCACCCCTTATTATGTGAAAATCAAGCGGAACGCGCGCGCGCGCGCGCACACACACACGCGCACACGCGGGAATAATTCACGTACACCGGCGTGTCCGCTTGTTTACCTGTCCCAGGTGGGCGCCCGTATTGTCCCACGACTATATAAGGTGTACCACGGTCCCTTCGACAGTCAGAAAAGCATCAAGTCGTCGATCATGGCAAGCATCAAGCTCCTCGTGAGTAGCGACACCATAGACACCATAGAACTTAACTGTTTCGTTTGATCATTCGGTATAGTGAATAATAATAACGTGGATGAATAACGTGATCGAGGGAACCGAAGTACTTTGTTTAATTGTCTTAAACTGGGAATGCAAATGTTAATCGATCGTTCAAATTCGAGTAGAATCTATTTTTTCTTTTTATAAATGAGAATTTAGTATTGTAACGAGACATTGAACGAAGTAATTAATTGTTCATTGAAGTGGATAAAGTGGACAGTGTTAAAATTATTACTAATTTATGCGTGGATCGCAATATTGAAATTATTCGCAACAAATCAATTGTTTGACTTAACTGTTTCATATTCCGGCACATCCACATAAGTGCATCTTACATTATTCGAAACTTCTACCTCCAAAATTTTCCCGCGTTACAATATTCCATTACATGTTTCCCACGTGACGCACTTTTTACGTTCACCCACGTACTCCGCCGTGCTGACCTAAGCTCAACTCGAATTCCACCATAAAAACCACGACCCAAATGGTCGATCGAAGGAAACCACGTCCAACCAATTGATTTCCACGCGGATCCACAACGCTCCCCGAATTTCCAATAACAATATCCATTCGTTCTCTTTCAGATTTCCCTCGCCTGTCTGGTTCTCTCGGCGTCCGCCGGTTACGCCCCCTATGCGGCGTACGGCGCTGGCTACCACGGCCCGGCTGCACCGCTGGCCCACGACGGCAGGGTCGTAGACACGCCCGAGGTGGCCCACGCCAAAGCGGCCCATCTCGCCGCCCATGCGGTCGAGATCTCCAAGGCCGCGCCGTACGCGTACGCCGATTACGACGGAAAATACGAGAACTACGTTGCGCCGTACGCGGTCCCCGTTCACAATGTCTACCATGGGCCCGCTGCACCGCTTGCCCACGACGGAAGGGTGGTCGACACGCCGGAAGTGGCCCATGCCAAGGCCGCCCATTTGGCCGCCCACGCTGAACAGACATCCAAGGTCGCTCATCTGTCCTACGCCGACCCGTACGCCCAGGCCCATTGGTGAATCGATTGATCGGCTGTCCCGTTGACGACGAAGGGTGGATACTACTTGCGATCGAGATGATTCGTTTTCTGGAGAACATTTAATCGTTTTCTTTTCATATATATATGTGTGTGTATATTGTTGGATGTTTTTTTTTTGGATATTTTTGAATACTCTTCTTTCCGTTTTCTTTTCTTCGCTGACTCGATGTTTGTTTTGTACCGTTTCTTCCTCGTGAATTTGTGTGGTCTTGTTGGAGAGATGGATTGTCTCGATATTGATTAAACAGCAATTATTTACCGAAATACTCTGCGTGCGATTTATTACTGTGCTTGTACCTTGTCCTTTTAGTTTTATTGTTTCCTCTTTGCGACGGCGGGGGCGCGTGACTTTTGGCGTTAGATGGAATGATTTATTCTATTTAGCCACGAGGGGTCTGGGTTTTTCGTCGAATTTAAACGAGAAATATGAATTATATAGTATCTGATTTGTATGTTACCGTTTTATTATTCGATGTAAGTTCCTAGTGCGAAAGCATGAAACAATATATATATATATCTGGATTGAATATATCTGTTTTTATTTCTCCATTGTTGTCGAGGACCTCGTTTAATTATTAGCACCATTGTTTGCACGAATTATTGTATCCACCCCCGAATATATTCGCCTGCAAATAACTAACGGACATTTTCTTGTTCGCCTATTCCAACAATTATCGTTGAAAAATTATAATTGAAGCAATTAATTCCAAACGATATAAACAAAGTTAATTCGACGAACAATGAATAAAACAAGACTGGGATGTTCGAGGAATAAAAATCCACCCCTTCCAGCCCGATCGATCCTGCGAAAAAAAAGTACCCCACGGCCACGCGAATGAAATGAACGTTACACCAGTTGCACTTCGTCGACGCGCAAACGTAACGACGAATTGACCGCTCGGTAGTTTCGGCACGCCAATGGCGTACAACCCTTTCACGTTAACGCAGATCCGCGTCTCGATCGACGTTATCGAAGCGTTGGCGACACGCTCGCGGTTCCGTTCAGGTCAGCACGCGAACAATGCGCGAGGAGGTGGCGTTCTTTGAACCGGTACAACTGTCGCGATTGTTCTTTTTGCTTCGACGGGGAGAAAAAAAAACCAGGGGAGGGGGGAGGTCGGTGGAAGGAGTTGGAGGAGAACGGGGAAGAACCGAGAGTGAGCGTTATGTCACGTGGACTGTTGAAGGAATTTTGTATCGTCCACTTGTTTGCTAGGGACATGTTTAACATTAATTATTTTGTTGCTATTTAATACTGTTTATTTGGACCAGCTGTCGCGAGGGAGATATTCAATATTACTTACTTTGTTGCTGGTCAATATTGTTTATATCGACCACTTGTTTCCGAGGGAGATATTTAACATTATGTAATTATTTTGTTGCTATTTAATATTGTTTATTTCGACCAGCTGTCGCGAGGGAGATATTCAATATTACTTACTTTGTTGCTGGTCAATATTGTTTATATCGACCACTTGTTTCCGAGGGAGATATTTAACATTATGTAATTATTTTGTTGCTATTTAATATTGTTTATTTCGACCAGCTGTCGCGAGGGAGATATTCAATATTACTTACTTTGTTGCTGGTCAATATTGTTTATATCGACCACTTGTTTTCGAGGGAGATATTTAACATTATGTAATTATTTTGTTGCTATTTAATATTGTTTATTTCGACCAGCTGTCGCGAGGGAGATATTCAATATTACTTACTTTGTTGCTGGTCAATATTGTTTATATCGACCACTTGTTTTCGAGGGAGATATTTAACATTATGTAATTATTTTGTTGCTATTTAATATTGTTTATTTCGACCAGCTGTCGCGAGGGAGATATTCAATATTACTTACTTTGTTGCTGGTCAATATTGTTTATATCGACCACTTGTTTTCGAGGGAGATATTTAACATTATGTAATTATTTTGTTGCTATTTAATATTGTTTATTTCGACCAGCTGTCGCGAGGGAGATATTCAATATTACTTACTTTGTTGCTGGTCAATATTGTTTATATCGACCACTTGTTTCTGAGGGAGATATTTAACATTATGTAATTACTTTCTTGCTATTTAATACTGTTTATTTGGACCAGCTGTCGCGAGGGAGATATTCAATATTACTTACTTTGTTGCTGGTCAATATTGTTTATATCGACCACTTGTTTTCGAGGGAGATATTTAACATTATGTAATTATTTTGTTGCTATTTAATATTGTTTATTTCGACCAGCTGTCGCGAGGGAGATATTCAATATTACTTACTTTGTTGCTGGTCAATATTGTTTATATCGACCACTTGTTTCTGAGGGAGATATTTAACATTATGTAATTACTTTCTTGCTATTTAATACTGTTTATTTGGACCAGCTGTCGCGAGGGAGATATTCAATATTACTTACTTTGTTGCTGCTCAATATTGTTTATTTCGACCACTTGTTTCCGAGGACGATATTTAACATTATGTAATTGTTTTGTTGCTATTTAATATTGTTTATTTGGACCAGCTGTCGCGAGGGACATGTTTAATATTACTTACTCTGTTGTTGTTTAATATTACTTATGTCGACCAGCTGTTTGCGAGGGAGATGTTTAATATTAATTATTTTGTTGCTATGTAATATTGTTTATTTCGACCACTCGTTTGCGAAGGGGATGTTTAATATTAATTATTTTATTAGCGTTTAATATTATTCACTTTGCTACTACTTTATTGTTATTTATATTATTACTCTTTACTGTTACTCATATTGTTACCGTGCATTGTTATTTATATCAACACTGTTTAATATTATTCAGTACTATTTAATCATTAGTTATTCCATTACCATTTAGTATTAATTCCTTTGTCGCTATTTGGTAATATCTATTTTCGCTGTTTAACTGGAAAATAACTAGAGAAACATATCAAACCAAATTACACCGACAACTATTATTATATTTATCATCGTTACATAAATTCTGCTTTCTATTCATTCAAAACTTTGAGCGTAAAAAAAAGTTAACGAGACACAAATAAATCCCAAGGCCGCGAGGAAAAACTTGACAGATACATACAAAAAAAAAAAAACCTAAATTCCCTTTCCCCGTGCCCAAGATACACATCGTTTGACGCGCAACAAATTCGACAATCTAAATACCGTCCAACGAGTTATCACTTTCCAAACGCGTACGTATATGTAGCTCAGCGCTATCTTTCTCGCCAGGGCATCGATGTCACCTACGCGTGCATGTGAATTTCACCGCTCTACGCAGCGACGACGTTTCGCGTGTCCAGGTAAGTCCCATTCCTGCGACACGAGGTTACGGGACCGAAGGTGTCATTGTTAACGACCGGTAAATGTTACAGGGCAGGGCAGAACAGGCAGCCTTTGGAGGCAGAGCATTTCCCTGGGTGTGGTTGTACCCCGGTTCGGCGACAACGGGGTGGGGCACGCAGGCGAAGCGATCGCGACGCCATGTACCCCTATAAATTGAACGATCCAAGATACTGGAAGTCATAATCCACTCCGAGCTTCGACATGTTTCAGTTACTCGTGAGTATCCAGCTTTCCTTGGCGATCTTTGTTAATAAACGTTTTCTCGTGTCACGTTTATCACTTCATCGAAATGTCACGGTTGGCGAACAATTTTTAATTCAATAACAAGTTTACGCAATAACGTCGGACATAATTTTGCCCTCTCTGAATGTATCGTCCGTTTGTCTGTTTCATCTGCAATATCGCACACTTTTTTTCGTTGCTACGCGCTAAAATCGGACCGTCCGTTTCCCCGTTTCAGGTACTCGCATCGGCGCTCCTGAACCTGGCCCACTGTGCGCCGCAGTGGTACGGCGGTGGGCACGCCGCCGCTTACGCCGGCCATGGGTCCCCGGCGCCGCTGGGACCGGACGGAAGGGTCGTGGACACACCAGAGGTGGCGCAGCTGAAAGCGGCCCATTTGGCGGCGCTGGCTGACGCCAACGCTAGAGCGCCCAAGGGACTGGGCCCCGCTGGCCCTTACTCGGGCCCCGCTGGGTCCTACGCGCCTGGAAACTACGCCCCGCATTACAGGTTTCGATTTATTCGCTGAAAAGTTCCACTCTCATTGCCTTCCTCGTTGCGAAACAATTTCTGCATTTATTTAATCGACTATTTGCAAGAATTGTTTCCAATTCGATTTCATTGAAACGCTGCTCACGTTGAAGGTACGAAAAGTACCGTTCGATTTTTATTCAAAAACAGAGGACAGCCGTTTTCGACAAGGCAATAATAAAATGGAAAATTCGTTCATCTGGTTGATTAATCGTTGAAGCGATTCTAATTGAATTTCCTGGCGTTCTCCAGCGGCCCACCGGCCCCATTGGGCCCAGACGGCCGAGTTGTGGACACGGCCGAGGTGCAGCAAGCAAAGGCTGTCCACTTCTCTCTGTTCAGCGCGGAGGCCCAACGAGCGCCGGCTGTCCCGGGCCAGCAGACGGCCCCCGCGCCCCATAATCCATCGTGGACACCGTCCTGGAACCCGACGAACAACTGGAGCCACTATTAAACGGGACGTTGATCGCCCGTCGAGAAGCATAAACGGAACAACGATAGAATAACGCGAAAAACCGGCAGGGAATTTTCGCTCGAAAATCGTTCATCTACCTCCTCGCGAATCAGCCATAAGTATCTTTCTACTGTCCGTTAACTTTAAGCACCGCGTTTCCACCTGTCTCGCCCTCGGTGCTCTGTGATCTTCCGCTGTCCCGTCTACCTCCCATTTCGTCCGTATTTTCTTCGCTCGCTGCGCGCAGAAATTGTTGTTGTTGTTGTCCTCTTTGGCGATCGCTCGTTTCGTCGTTCTTTTTTTTTTGCGCGCGAGGACGTCCGTGCAGGGTTCCTTTTTCTTCTCTTCCTGCCCGAAAGGAAAAGGCGAGGGAGCGAAAGGGAAAATTGGAAAACGCTGTTTCTATTTCTAACGGCGAACGCGATCCCGTTACAGATGTTATCGGGGCGAAGAGAGAAAGAAGAGAAAAAAGGAATCTTGTCACATTCCACGTGTTCAAGGCGACATCTACTCGTCACTCTCGCGTTTCATTCGAACGAAGGAGAGGCCGCGCGCAATCATTGAATCGCGATTATTTAAACGAATGCGACGCTGCAACAGCTCGACCGAATTCTCTGTTGGAACAATTTGAAAAAGCGACATTCCCCGTTGAATCGGAATGCGATGCGTTAATGTTAAATAGGATGCACAATTTTGTACACGCAATATAGATACGAAAAATATGAATGGAAAAGTTTTATTCGAAATATCACATCCCTCTGCCCGCCCTTTAATAAAGAGTTTAATTTAATTCAACTTAATTTAACTTTAACCTGAACTTTTACTTTAATTCAATAAACGAATGCAAAGAAATTGAACTGTATTAACGAACGGCGAACAAATGATTCAAATAGAATACGGAGAAAAAACGTTGCGAATAAATGAAAAATAAATGTTATCGGTGTCGTGCACCCTAATTGTAGTTCGCGGCTATGTGAATCGATTTCGTGGGGTTGCAATGCCGCCAGGTAAAGATCTAATCTGCTCCCCCCACCCACCCAATCAGGAAACAGGCACGCGTGTTCGAGTAACATGCCCGTGACACGAATCGAACAGTTTCATGCACGCGTTGGATAACACGACAGTTGAGAACCAGTTTAGAGCATAAACGGCCACGTGCGTAAATCTGATTGCACGGCGAAATCCGACGCGTGCGCATTGGCGTGAAAACGACACGCGTGTATCATTGGTTCATTCGATTCGTCGGAGGGAGCATACCTGCGCGAACCGGAACGAAAGAATCGCCCGAAGAGTTCTGTCATCTTCTTCGATACTGTGCAATCATTAGTTTTTATTAATTTTGATGTATATTGATTAAATTTCGCTTGGCGCGACATATAGAAATATTACATTCGTATGCGCACAAGGAAACAATGAAACTTACAATCGTAACTTTTACCTTGTTCGCGTCAGGTTTATTTCCATGCACATGTATGTAGTTGCAATATCGTGGGCGTTATTTATATTGTCCTCCGCGTGGTATTTCAGGTGTATCATTACGCCGTGACGCACCCGAGAAAGTAATTTGTTTAATGAGTCTCGTCGGGACGGTGCAATTACGCGAAGTTATATTTTACGTACCCCGCGACGACGATTAGACGTTCATGGAAATTCGAACAGCAAAGGCACGATGACTCGACCGTATAAGACCTCAGCCCACGCTCCAATTAGATTCCTCATTTTTTAAACATTTCAAACTGAGAATTAAGAATGTGGGCTCAGATCTTATTTCAACATTCATTGTTCCACATTTCTCCAAGTCTGATCGACGATTAATCGAAACGAATTATCCTCCGCGTTATCAGAACCATTCGTCCAGCCCAAAAAATAATTAAAGAGGCAATTTTCGCGTCGTTCGACGGGTCGCGAGTCACAGGTGTATCGTTCAACGTGCCCGAACGGACAACGAATCTCCGTTAACGTTGAGCCGATCGATAACCGAATCGCCGTAACGTTTTCAGGCCCTCGAAGTGTCGCATTCCTCGTCAGGCACCGCCAAACACGTCCTTGTTGGTCCCCGGCGTCTAGGATACGCGGAGTCACGGACGGAACCGGTTCCACGGCGGTGTCCCCCACGACCCCACCGCCCCGATAAGCGCAAGGCCCCGTGAACCGTAGTGGACACGGCCCCTGCGACTCGTTTGCTCGATCTGGATCCGCGGCGTTATCGCGGCCGATCGCGTTCAATTGAACGCGGATTAATCGAAAACGACGATTGCGTTGCAGCGCTACGCGCACGTAAACGGAAGTGAACGTTTGGGGCGTGGAAGGTCGATGTTTCCCACCGCCAAGCCCGGATCGGACAGGTGAGATTGTTCTCATTGCGGGTCGCTGGGTATCGAGTCGGGGTTTAAATTTCGATGGGGGAGCGTTTGTCGTTGAAGGGTTGAACGTTGTACGGTTTTTCTTTCTTTATTTTTTGGGAGGGGGAATACTTTAACGAACATAGCAATTATTATATTGCACGATTAGGCTGATTTTGTTTGCGATTTTATTTGAGTCACGCCTGACATTGGCTGGTCCGAAGTAAATAATAATAAATGTTCCCTATCTTTAAGTGATATTGTAGAATTTATATATTATTTTTATTTTGTTATTGCATCTAGGATCGATTTATAATGGTAACTGTTGTTCTCCATTTATTTGCTTAGCATTGCACGAGGAGTGAGAATCATTTTGAATGAAAATTTAGGCTGTTCTGTATTGCAAGTCAGGTTTCTATATTAGTATTTAATCGCCCGCGTAGATCTTGAATAAGAACGTTTTCCGAGCCGCGTTGACGATGAGAATGAAAGTTCATCAGATTGCGAATGTTTTTTTTTCGAACTACGAGTATATGAGAGGATTGAAAAAATCGAACAATAGAACTTGATTCAGAACGTTCAGAATCTTAATTCTTAATGTCAGGTAATTGTTATCGAAATGGAATTCGCGTTGTGCAAGACTCGGGTCAAGCTGGGTGTGCTCTTCCTTTCGATTTCTCGTTGGACGACGCCCACGGTGTTGCCTGGCCCGTTGTTTTACCCGTGCACGCGTATGAACGCGAAGGAATGCGAATTTTATATTAAAATTTGGGAGGAGAAATAATTTGGTCGATAGAACGAATTGCGGTGTGAATTTTAATAGAATTCAGTATTCATTTTAAATTCAATTGTACGACAGACTTCCTCTTTTCTTTTCCATACGGAAGGGAACAGAGAGAAGGACACCGGAACCACATTCACATTTTATTTCACAGACAATAAAAAATGCAGAATACACTTCGGTGGCAGGAGAAATGAATTTTTTTTTCTTCTAATTAATACAGATTTATAATTACGTCACGCTCGATATCTTAATACCTAGGACTATCATGGATATTATCTTATTCTCTACTTATTATTGCGCAATTATTGGCAATCGTATGGCCGTGAAATTCGGACCGCAAAGAATTGACGACGTTAAAGTAACTAATACATTATATACACAACACGCGCGCGCGTTCTCGTTCGCGACTTCTAAAATTGTTGAACAAACGAAAATCGAATATACCGCGTATACATAACGAACAAATTGTATCAGGTACGAAGGGAAACACTTTGACGGATGGCAGAATTAATTTACCGGCATTTTTGCATACCAGTTCCGCTTAAACAGAATTCATCGAACCGAAAAATAACTTGTCTGTTTGTATTTTAATAGTAAACATCGTTTTGAGTGGAGTGCGCCATTGCCCGCGCATGCGCCTTCATGTGTGCCTCGCGCGCCCTCGTCACTTCCGGCGTGTCTACAACCCGACCGTCCGGTCCCAACGGCGCCAAGGGTCCCCGATAGCCCGTGAACGGGCTGTGCTTGTAGGCAACTCGAACGGGCGCCAGGTAAACGAAATTTCTCCTTCCGCCGAACACGTCGAACTCGTAAAATTCGGACGCCTTCGATGCCGCCCGCGAATGCGCCGCGAAACGGGGGCTCGTCGCCATCGTCATCTTGAATTACGGATAAATGGCAAAATTAATGGGGAATTTCGAGGTGCCTTGAAATACTTGCAAACAAATTCCTCCCTAACCAAGCTCAATACATATCACGGGCGATAAAATAATCGCGTCAAAGTTTAGTGGGAAATTTGCATTACAAACACCGAGTGCGATACAAATTTTGAACTTACGACAGGCGGCGATTCCGCGACGCGTCCGTTGCGCTCCAACTGCGCAAGCGCCATCTGCCTCTGACGTTTCTGCATCGCGGCCACCATGGGGTCCATAATGGTCGGCGCGTAGTGCATTTCGTTGTTCTCGTACATGTCGTAATCGTTCTGTGCCTTCCGCAATCTCGCCATTGTGTCCGCGTGCATCGCGAGGTGTGCGGCCCTTGCACGGGCAACTTCCGGCGTGTCCATTACCATACCGTCGCTGCTCAACGGTGCCGGTGGGCCCCTGTACTGATAATAATCCCGGTCTTCGTAGGACTCGGTGATCGCCGGCGCCACCAACGCGGCCAAGACTATCTGAAACAATTGCAACGAAGGATCACGTTGCATTACGCGTACGTGCACACGCGATACAATCGTACGGTTCGATTGGAAGAATTCGGGCGAAGATCGTGGGTGAGTACAATTGCGTTAACCTCGAATCGGATGGTTGCATGCGATCTCTTGTTGCGCGTTAATTCACGCGGAGTTTGAGGTTATTTCGAAATTGGCGCGCGTTACGTGTCAATTCATAGTACCGCTGTTCCTTTTACGAAGAAATTTGTTCGAAGCGATACTACTTTTCTTGTAATTAATATGCATACCGATGCATCGCGAGAATTATTGCGTTATTGCAAACGTCGAATCTATTCGTTCCCGTTGGAAGCTTTATTTCAAATCGAGCATGGAAATTCGTAATAATAACGAATCGAATGAATTTCTACATATTGTAGAACTACGTTGTCACTTTGCGAAAGGCATTGTTCGTTTTTTTTTTCTCCAAGAATCGTTAACGGTTTCTTTATGTTGTTCGAAAGAAAAATTTTAATTCGCGACATCGAACTTCTCCGGAATTGTCTTTTTTCTTTCTCCCCCGCGACGATTTCGCACTTACGAGCAAGCTCATGTTGCTGAAACACCACCGGCCACGAAACGGACGTCTCGATTGCGAGTGTGGCTGGTTCGATCGGTCGATCTAGCTTTTATAGCGTCGCGGTGCCGATCCGCGAAACCACGTTAAGATAATCACACCCGATACGATAAATGATATCGTAATTATTGTTTTACTTCGAACGACGCGAACAGTGCATACACGTTAGCAGTGAGTCTGTTGTTCGAAACCTTGGGGGTTGCTGTTACCTGTTCAAGGATGTAACAAAATCTGCTACCCTGAACCGGAAGCGTACATAACAAGGGGGACGGTGGACTCAATGCAGAGTTAAATAAATAGAAACGGGGAAATTGGATGGATAGTGCATTATTAAAATAAAAATTGCAGGAGATTTTTTATTGAATCGTAAAATAATCGTATTATTATTATTGTTATTGTTGGTAACAGTATTAGCTAGATATAATTACAAAGTTATTTAATCACACGAAAGATTATTCTTTTCATTATTGTATCTTGCTTATTGGACTCGTTAAACTTCGCAGAACGTTTATCGGTAAAATTCATTTGTCCTTTAATTGGAAAAATAATTGCCGTCGGTTTCGTAGTCGTCCCCAAACGTCCCTGACGAATCGTCTCGACTTTTCGAGGTCGTTCTCACGTGCTCCGATCTCAACCCTTTCCCGCAACTTGGGCAGAACTTTTCTGCGGTTTTCTCGAGACGTGGCCGATTCACGGACGACTAGACGGGATCATAGATCCTCCTGGTGATCCAGCGATCATTTCAAGGTAGTCCCCTTTTCACGATGAACTTCCCCCTTCACTCCAGTGGCAATAATTATTATTGAAATTTTTATTCCCCGACTATTTTTACAATCGACAACTGTTTTCATTTTGTCTTTGTTTAATAATGGTGATCTTTCTTCTTCTTTTTTTTTATGTTATTCTGCATCATTTTTCTGCAACATTTTTCTGCAACGTTATTAGACGCGAATGAGGAGTGGTTTTATCAATTAAAATTTTTGATTGCAACAAATCGTGCGGAATAATTAGATTGCCAGCCTCGTTTGGTCCGATTAATATCGATACAGATTCCCTGTTTACAACGTAACACGATACAATTCGGTCGATGCCTTCGAGAGACAGTTTCGCAAACTTTTTACGCAAACTGGTTCTTCTAGTATGCAACATGTGGAACGTGCAACGGGATTAGGTCAACAAATATAATAATAATAAATAGCCGGGTGTACATCAGCGTAGCACAGTTGAAAACCATAATTGAATTGAAAAATAATATCATTTCGAAACTTATGTATATTAAACGTTCACCTGTATTTCCTATTGAACTAATTCTTTTTCATTCACATCCGATCAATTGCTTGAGATCAATCGTTTACGCTGCTTACGGAATTATTCTAACATCGTACATTTTGTGAGAGGAGGAGTGTTTCGTCATAATTCGTACGGCGATGTTTGGTTGGTCGATTTATTAAAAGGGATAATTATTGATTAATGGCTCGGCGTATCCCCACCAATATTTTCACCTGTCCCCGTTCACCAATCTCGTTACAATTCTCGACCTTTCCAAAAGGGACGGATCACGTTCGGTACCACAGGCTCGTTTCTTCTCACGTGTTTCGTACAGCATTTTGACCTATGTCGCAAGAATCGCTCCACACGTAACTGGGTACAACGAAACGGTAATACTGTTTCGGTGAGATTTACCGCTACTCCACGAGAGAATCGTCCAGCGTTCGATCGCATTTGCAACAATTGATTGTGAAAAAAGACGGGAAAGATGTGCGACATTCGACGGTTGTTTAAATTAAACGAGCGAAATAAAGATCTTATCTTCCTTCGTGGATTGTAATTTTAACCGACCCATTAAAATCCGGGTGCTCCAGTTTTACGGCACTTTCGTTTCGGCATTTTGAAATTTGTTACGCAAGATGGACGGGAAATAGTAATATGGAAATTGTGCAGGATTTATTTAATTTTCGACGTGTGAATTAATATTAGTGGAGTTTAATAACGTTGGCTTCGTTGCATTCCATTCGATTCTGTGTTAAAATATTCGTTTCAATTTCTTGCAATTTAACGCGAGCAAATTATTTGTCCGGCTAATTTTGTTTAAATTCTGACACGCGGTATGCTTTCCTTCTTTTACAATTTAACGAATGAACCCGATCGACGTTTTTGAAATCCAACGACGCAAAAACTGCGACGTTTCACGCCAACCGACTACAACTTCTTTTCACAGTCCGATGGCAAAACTTTTTACACGCCGCTTGCTTTCGCGTGAAATCGCGCGTGCGGAAACCACGATCGTACGAGACAATCGTTACGATCGTATCTGCTAAACGTGCTGTAAATCTCTTTAAAAAAAGGAGAAAAAGAAACTGTTGCCCCATTATTTATATAATCCTCGTACTGACGCCAAGATTCGTGGACATTCTTATATTAAACTGTCGTCCAAACGTCGCCAGAAAGGTAAAAGCAGCGTCCCCTTCGTAACTATCTACTTTACTTCGTAATAAACTCGTATTCCCTGACAAATAAAACATACATGAGTCCCCCATCATTCCATTAACAACGAAAACTGAGTTAACATTAATAAACGCTGGCGACTATAATCGCAGTAATACCACGCCCCCGCCATAAAAGAATAAAAATAGAACGCAACCAACCCTCCTTCCTTCCCAATTAATCATCCGACTGCTCTCCACGCCAATTACTATTCACAGACGTCCATCTTTCAAAAATGCAATTAAATTAAATCGTGCAATAGCCCTGTAACAATCTGGAATCCATCTAACAGCGACAAAAATATCCGCGGCGGTTTGTTGTCAAGCTTTTTCATTGCAGGCATTTTCCTGGAAGCACTGGCTTCGAGGAAACGGCGTCACGCCGTACCATTGCCAACAGAAGACGCTCCGCGACGAGCTTTGTTTACATCACCTACATCGGAGCACAAGCTGCGGTCGAAGGCTCACGAAGATTTTCGGCAATTCGCGAATACCGCCGAGCACTTACGGAGCATTCATTGCCAAGGGTAAGGCACGACGCGTCATTAACAGTTCGATCGTCGTACCGAGCGGATCATCCCAACGTGTCGCAATTAGAGGTTAGCGTCCTATCTTACTCGTTGCACCTTAGCATCGCCGCGTACGCTCGATCCACAGCTTCGAACAGTTGATACGCGTTTAATTAACCATCGTTTTGCCGTCCTGCCTTGCACATTGCATAGTTGTTCGAGTCTTTATTGTCGAACGCGTCGCCGATACCAGCCCTTAATGTGCGTACGTTCTACGTGCACGCAGCCGAACAAGGACGCTTCTACCGGTGGCGTCGATTTATTCATACTGCAATCAATTAGTCGTGCGTTGTAGCTTCGCGTTAATTGCTTCGAAACGGTTCTCCTGATATTCGGTGCATTTCATTCTGCTTTCGTTGGAAGCTTTGGCGGACCGTAATACGTATGCGTGTGCAGTCAGCCTTATTCTTTCGCGACTTCGAATTGGATTGTAACCAGTGCTTTACACAGTGCTCTCGTTTTTTGTTGCAGGTACGAAGGATGTAATCTATTGATCTATTGATCGTGAGCAAAGTAACGAGCTGGAGGCTATTGATTAACGACGACGATTAATAAATTTATCCGACAAACTTTGATTTGGCGGATTGGTAACGTTGAATTGATTACTTAATTTCAAAGGTTGATTTATAATATGTGTGTTATATGTCTTGTTATGTCGCAATTGAATTTTGGCGAAGGATATTTTTTTACGATACATGAACTGTTTTAAATAATAACACGTTAATTTGGGTTATACAAAAATGAATGATATATCGAATTAAATATTATATTTAGAATATTCTAATACCAAGGTGAAATAAGAATTAATTAACGGGGAATAATTTCATTATTCGCGCTTTGTTTTACAAAATCAATTAATAGAGCTTTTAACTTTAAAAAAATGTTCATTTAACTTTCTTTCTTCGATCGAAACTTATTGAGTACTTCTATTCATTTTAAATAGAACTAACAATACGTAATTCGTAATTGTAATTAAAGCCGGCGAAATTCATTAATTGCAAACGAAAAATCGAAACACGTTCATGTTCCTCTGCATTTCGATCGCGATTTGTACCACAACTTCCACTGGTGTCCCATCTAAACCCTTTTATTCTCTCTGTGACCTGGTCACAGGTACGGTCAAGTTGTATTTTCGACGCAGGGATTGTCCGCGTAATTACGTACCTGCTACCATGCATTTTTGATTTTTGATCTCTGCAAGCGACCACGAGAATTTATAAATACGCGATTCGGGTTTACCGTTAGGGACATGGCCACCTTTGAACTCTGACAGAGAACAATCACAGTATACGCTTTTGATAAATCATTCATGTCACGATATTTAATATATAACAATACAGATTGTCGATTAATTGAATCTGAATAATGATACGGTAGTACTTCGTTAAGAAAAAAAAGCAGTATTTCCTCGACAGCGGTGTTTCATCAATCCCTGCCTCCCTCCCCATTTACTAACCTGCACAGATTTTCTTCCAGCGAAATCATTGATGACCGCGCGCAATGCGGTCGGTAGAGTCAGTGCTTGCTCCGTCAATGATCTTTTTATTATTCGCAGAGCGCTACCGCTCTTGATAATTAGAATTAAATATAAATAACAGTAAAGAGACGCGAAATTCGAGGCACTTTGTTCGTCGATCAGTCACAGAGTAGTCTTTTATTTATTTTTCTTTTTATTCGCAACATGTATTCCGGTATTAGAGTCAACGTCTGTGCTGTTCGGCGAGTTCGTGCATTCATCCGTCAACACGAAGAGTAAGTACATCTCTGTATTTCTTTCGTCGTGCGTTGCAACGATCCTCGATCGTTATTCGAGGAGTGCCGGAAACGGAAGGATTTTAAGGTTAGCCGTTCTGTCGAATGTTTCAGAAGCCGCCATGACGGGGTCAATGGTACCGCTCCACAACAATGATGACCGCGCGCAATGCGGTCGGTAGAGTCAGTGCTTGCCTTCGTCGAAGTTCTTTTTATCATTTCTCGAGCGCAACCGCTCTTGGCAATTATAATTATTTAAAATAATAGCGAAGGGGCGCGAGGGTAGAGTCAGTGTTTGCTTCGAGGTAATTCCCTCGCGAAATTCGAGTCACTTTGTTCGTCGATTGCAATCGTAAAACGCGCGCGATAGAGTAGTCTTTTATTTATTTATTTTTTATTCGCAACAAGTATTCCGGTATTAGAGTCAACGCCTATGCTGTTCGGCGAGTTGGTTGCATTTATCCATTAACTTTCAGGGTAAGTATCTCTGTGTTCCTTCGATCCTGCGTTGCAATGATCATCGATCATTATTCGACGAGTGCCGGAAGATGCAAAGATTTTAAGGTTGCCCGTTCTTTCGAACGTTTCAGGAGCCGCCACGACGGGGTCAATGGTACCACCCTACAACCTGCAACACCGACGACCGGTCTGGAATGTTTCCGCAGTTTTCATGGGGGCGATGGCGACGTGTTCGGTGGCATCCCTGACCAGTCTGCGACCGGTGAGTGGCATGCTTTAAAGTTCCTCCGGTCGCACAATCATGTCGCAGGACGAAAGGTCCGTACCGACACGTGCGACTGGTTGTAATTATGTACGTAGAATTCTCTGGCAAGCACTGTGACCATGGGTGTATGGAAATATACTCATGAGTAGTAACTTCTTCACTGTTTTATTTTATATTAGGATAGGTCTTCTTGTACAACGCGTTTCTAAATAGCTTGATAATTTTAATAGGGATCATATTTAGTATCAAATATATCACTACATATCTTTTTATAATAGAGTATTTCATTGAATACGTATGAAACGAATATTTAAATAGCTGTTAATTATTAAATTGAATATAAAGTAACGTGCATTAGTTCGTAGCGGAGAAGTCGGATACCCTTCGACTTCGTTTATTTGTCAATTGCAATTACTGCACGATTATAATAAAATGCATAATTATTGCTGTTAGTGAGAATGTAGTATTTCGTCTACTTTGATTATATCATATATGTATAAAGTAAAGGTACTTATTTACCTTGTCCATTCGTCGGAACCATCGAATAATTTTATTATTCGATATTTACATTAATCCGTCGATAATTTCACTTTTTCCGCGCGACATATTAATCAATACTGAATGTACAAGAAGACACATTACGCGAACGGGCAGATCTCGGAATCGAGGCAGCCAATTTTAGAACCAATCTTGCGTTTTAGAAACAATGCTTTGACGACGGGATCGCCCGAGGATGTTTCAATATAATTCAAAGTATATTAAAGTAGAGTCATTGAATAATTTTTCTAATAAAGTAGAGTCATTGCTTAATTTTTCTAATAAAGTAGAGTCATTGAGTTTTCTCTGGAATAAAGTAGAATCATACATTGATCTTGTATATAACATACGTATATTTAGCCCGTTAGAAAATCAGTATGTCTTTATCATCTTTTTAGACGAGGATTTTCAGGTTTAACCCTTTCCGTGTTCACTGCCCGGATCCCACTCACGTGCCCCTGTGCTACTTGGGTGGGAAAACGGTGGTCGGGCACGACGATATTTCTTTACTTGATAAGCCATTGAATGATTTATTGTTGGCGACCGACAGTGCGTTTGGTGTATCGTGCACGACGTAATATCCGCATTGTGTGTGTGTGTGGTTAGGCTGTGGATTTGCGTCGTTCCGTACTAAAGCGTATTTACTCCGACCACGATAAGATGTCCATTAGTTTAAAACAGAGGCAGCATTTTTACTATTAATCGCGTTAATCACAAATGCCATAGAGAATCGAATTTACTTATCAACTGCTATCGAGCACCTCTTGCATCGGTGCTGTTTAATTATTCTATTAAATATCTGTTAAACATCTCGATCGCGACGTGGTTTTCACCACGCGAACGCAAAGATCCCAGCCACTGTCGGTCGATTTCAGGCAAATGGTACGTACCTTAGAGTGTGCAAGTTGTGCGACAACACTTGGGTGTCGGGGGTGTCCCGGGACGCCTCTCTAGTGTAGGCTTTCGCGCCCAAGTGTTCGACTGAGAACCGTGGAGAGTCGTGTGTTGGCGTGACTGTTTGCCATTTTTTAAATATAGGTCCAGGCAGGATAGGTAGCATACTTTCTGGCGCGATTGATAGACATAAGTAGGTAGGGCCGGGCAGGTTGACACAGTCTCCGTTTCGGGTAGGCGCTGTTTCGCGTGTTCAACCTGTTTCAGGAAAAGTCTGATTTGAAAAGTCGACGGCGAAGCTGTGGCGCGAACGAAAATGCGCTCGCCCCTGGCTTTGCCTATCGATTTTTCGGAATCCCTTCGCGGTCGCGGTCGCGATTTAGGCCCCGAAACGAAACGCCTTACATTGTGCTCGAGGCTGCACGCGCGCACGAAGAACGATTACAATTTTAATCGTAATCTTTGCGATTTTCCGTAATCACAATTTTTACGATTCTATTTGGTCGTGATTCGGCCACGTGCGTTCCATTCAGCTCCGCGATTTAAACTCTTTATTTCACATTTATAAGTTTTTCCTTGATTTCCGAGTAGAGCCTCGAGCCTAGCTTAAGTTTCAGCTGGCCCTCGGGCCCGACGACAAGAAGGGGCTACGTGCCGAAGAGGCCCGACAAACTGTCGCTCAAGAGGGCAACTACCAATGGCTCGCCATTCTTTTCAAGAATGGGGAATCATTCTATGTTACTACTTTGTCACCGTGCTTGCATTTTCATTCGTAGAATTTTTATTTGTACTTGGCCGACGCGCATTCCGGTCCAACGATACAACCCCCCCCCCAAAAATATCGCGTTGCTTCAGAGTCGCGTTAAACGCCACGCGGTTTTTAATTAGAGTCGCGAGCAAATGAAAGTCGCGATTGTTTTAGCGTCGCGCAACGATGTCGCGATTGTTCTTGCGATATCGCCGTTCTTATATCGTTAGTTGAATTTTATATAAGCAGCATTTTATAATAGATTTCACGCATGAGAAAGTTTCTAGCGTTGCGAACATTATTTTCGCGTCTTGAGCCTTCAGCTAACTTTTTCAGAGGATCATCAGTTCGATTGTTTTTTTTTTAATATCACAAATAATTTACTGTCTGCTTTCTGTCGGTCTTAGTAGATAGCGTTGCGAGCATGCTTCGCGAATTTCAGGTAGCGTCTCTTAATTAGTGTTGCGAATATTATTCCCCGACTGCTTCCAAATGGAGGCCTGTTCCTGAGCCACCCTGTAGGGTGGCACATCGTCGTCAGCCGAGGACCATGGCCGAGTCTTCCGCGTTTAGTGTTGCGTTTGAAGAGAAATTTGGTGCATGTAGTATTATAGAGTCATTGCTTTTTTATTAGCGTTGCGTTTTAATCGCGATTTTGCTGATTTTTCATTATTACTGAAGATTAAATTGTCGATTGAGAGTTGCTGTTTGATGTATTGATGCACCGCTCGCGTTTGATTCTTGCCAAGTCTTTGTTGCTATTGAATTTTTTAGTATTTAAAAATAGTATGCTAAAATTAGTTGCGTTGAGATACTCTTTTTGGCGGCCCCTCTGGCCACCTGTTACAGCCCTAGGATTTTTTTTATTTTTATTTTCATTGGAGCCAATTCGTTTGCAATTTGTGTTCCATCTTATCAGCCTTCTATTCCCCTTTGCTTTTCTTAATCGTCGCTACCTGCAACACCTGTTGATGGAAATACTGCTAAAAAATTGTCACAACTTCTGGTTGATATTAACTTAATCATTTGAAGTTTCATGCCCAGCATTTATTATGCTTCGAAAGTATTTTTGCATACAAGCAGCCTCTGTGGCTTAATGATATTTGAATTGTAGTATTTTGTCCGTTTTGATTGAAACTAAAAATTGCACAGCGAAAAGTTACGAACGAAATAGAGATAATTGAGAAAAAGAATGATCAGAGTCTTCGACAAATTTAGAATAATTCCAGATAGTAGATTCAATTGTAGAGACAATACTGATGACTGTTCGTCATCGGAGTTTTAAGTATCAGATACTTTCTCGTAATCGTTGCAATTTTACTTTCACCTTTTTTTTTCTTTTTTTAGTAGAGTCAATTTTTATACATTTTCTGGCTCGCTTCGCAGATATTAAAATTCACCCCGCGACATACGTAATATGTTTAAAAAGATCCTTGCAAGAATAATGTTCTTGGCTGTAGTTGGGGCCTGGCCATGGTGATAGTAGAAGTGGTTTGATATTTGACTTTCGAATAAACGTTTGCCGCTTCCCTTTTATGGAAGCCAGATAGAATGAATTGCAGCGAAACATGACTGCTTCAATTTCGAGTCTTTAATGAAATTTCGTTGGCATTTTCTTTGTTATACAATTAATTACAAGTGTAGTTTGAAATATTTCTGATACTTATTTGATTTTCACTGATACATAAAAGACCGTGGAAGAAGTTTCAATAATTTTGATCGAAGAAATAAAGTCAGTTCAAAGTCAGTTAAATTCTAATTTGTTAAGTATCTGTGAATCACAGAATATTTAACAATTTTCGATACGTATGGAAATTAATTTTATATAGTTAACGGATACGTTTCATAAAAAGAGTTACTTCATTTCTGAGACCTTGATTTATTCGCTTTTCATCTCGGTGTTGCTATTAAATGTTTGAAAATTCAATGATATTGAATTTTTTGACATTTTCATTGACAACTTGAAGAAGTAGTAGCTTCAATTATTCTGATTCTTAAATGGAAGAATATTTGTAATATTCATTACGACGGGGAAAGTGAAAAAACAGTATCACCTTGGCCAAAATTCAATTACCCACTGATAATTTATAATGTGTACCAACTTTTGTTTTCCATATCAATTGTCATCTGTTTCAATAACCAATGTTATGTAAAACAATTTATTTAAATGTCAATGCAATACGATATTTCGATAATGTGATTATATTCCGCGCATGATATGTCGTTGCCATGTCTTTTTTTCATTTTACTTTCTATTCCTGGCTAAAGATTAGTGAAGTTACTAATGGAACGCAATTGAGATTGTTACAGACTCGCAGGTTAACACAAATATTTTAAACGGACGTAAGTAAATACGCACAGAGGCTCGAAAGTGAAATAACACGGTAACAATCCAACGATATTATTGAAAAGACACGATCGAAACTGGGAAATAAAATTCGAGCCTCGCCTATCGAATATCCACGATTTTACCAAAATTAATTTTTATGATATTTTACTGATCGTTGCCGGTTTGAGTTTGTTTCAGAAGCATCGAACAGAATCAGCTGATCAACAGCTAAAAATATTCTTCAATCATGCTCACACACACCCACCCTTTTCACCCATTACACTTGTTAGATTACTAATTAGGCAAGTCCAATTATAAATCGAACGAACCATCAGTTCTCTATGCAGGCAGGTCTCACACGAATTCAAATTACTCGATTTCTAATCAATCGGATTTTATGAGATTTGAAACGTTGATAGGTAGGCTCGTTAAATTTTTTTATGCGAGTTTTAGTCTGTTCCAGGGAACCATGGACCGCGGGATTAATCTGGACGAATTGAAGAGGAATTAGGTATACAGATATTTGTACCTATGTGGTAAAGAGTATGGTAAAGTATTTTTTAGACACGTACGTTAGGTAGGATGTTATCGAAAATTGTTCTTAATGGAACACTTAGATTTTATATTAGGTAGGACGATTCGATTGTAATTTTAAGTCAGCTATTTAATCAGGTAGGGCGAATCTGAATCTAGTATTTAAGCAGGCAGGATTTATTTCTAAGTCTTTAGTTTTTAAGAAATCAGTGTTGACCACTGGAACAATCCTTCGTTGTCTAGTTTTTAACTCGATAGGACGTACGTTTAAGAAACTTGAATCAATTAGACGGGGCCCAGTCATTAAATCGAACGACACTTCTAGCTCCTTTGCGTAGGCAGGATTTATTTGAACGCACAATCTTAGATACTTATGCAGGCAGGTTTTTACACGAAATTGAAATGATTGGACCTCGAAGTCAGAAATGTGTTTCGTGCTGCAATTATTTCGTGCGAGCTTCAGTCTGTTCCAGGTAACCATGGACCACTAGAAGGGGAATCAAGTATTGTGCATACTTGTACTTGCACGAGTATGGTAAAGTATCTTTCACATTTACACGTGGGTAGGATATTATTGAAATTATTCTCTTGATTGAACCATTAGACGTTACATTAGGTAGGCACGTGAATCTAATCTAGTATTTAAGAACTCGATCTGAGTCACCCTAGTTTTTAAGACATCAGTGTTCACCACTGCAACAATTCTGCCCTATCTAGTTTCTGAACTAGTAATTTGCTGGACACGCATTTTCTTTTATGCTCGGGACGCACTAATTTTGTTTCAATTCGAGGAGGCACTAATTTCCTTTCACTTGACGGACACGATCGTTTTAAAGTACAGTCGAGGTATACGTTGTTTCGTATTTTTATCCGGATAAAAATATGGAACAACGATTTACAGGCTTGCCACGGTGTCCCGTGGAAGCGACAGCTTCAGAATTTTCGTTCTCGAAAATTTTGTTCACAGGTTTAACCCATTCGCAAGACATTCTTTCAGGTTTTGTTTCTTTTAATATTCAATTTAGCTTTCGGTCGCAATTTCCCTAAATATACGCTCCTCTCGTTGTCATGTTTTCAGCACGTTCTGGAAAATCGCACCGAGGGGAGTTGTTCTTTCTAACGAAATGTCAGTAGAAATCAATTTGCCCGCGATTGGAGGGTGGAAGGGCCGCGGATAGGGCGGGTCATTGTTACGTAGCAACCTCCAAGTGGTGTGACCCGGGACCTCGATATTATTTATCGCAGAAATTGTCGAATTAATGTTGTAAATAATGTCGTGCCAATAGCTACGATATACAGGGTGGTCCGCGCAACTCGCGCACCTCCAATAACTTCGAAAGTATGCGTCGCACAGTGGTGCAAAATCCCCAAAACGTGGCAAACATTCGTTTTTTATGGAATAATTTTTTTTTTAAGTTTTATCATATAGATATTTTTCAACGCGATCAGTATTTTACGTTAAATTAAAAAATTTAAACAAAATACAAAGTTGAAAGCCAATTGTTAATTTTTTTGTTTATAACAGAAACCCTTCGAGTCTCACCAAAAATTTTTTCTTCTTTAAAACTAGACGTCAATACGAACATTCTAGTCTAAAAAAGTCCTGCAACTTTTTGCAACTTTAGTAGAAATAAGGTCACAAAGGTAATTAAGAATCACGTTTTTCATCACATTTGTGACCTTATTTCTATTTTTATTTTATTTTTATTTAAATTTTTTAATTTAAAGTAAAGTAATTATCGCGTTGAAAAATGTCTATATGATAAATGTTTAAGAAATCAAGGATTATACTCGAAAACAACAGGAAATGAGAAAACAAATTATTCTTAAATAACATATATCGCAGTTGTTTTTAATGTCAGTTTCTCGTTTCAAGTTGTATTATGATCTACGATCGATGTATTTTAATATTGCCGTAAAAATTTTTTAAAATGTCGTTTCCATAAGAAACGAATTTTTGCCACGTTTTGGGAATTTTGCACCACTGTGCGTCGTACGAAAAACTTTTGTATACCAAAGTTGTATGGTTTGAAAGTTTACGTTATGTAGCGTATTTACTTTTCGTATAGGTCAAAGCGAATTACGATATAATGTGGAATTACTCGTTAGCTATTAGGTTTAGGGCTAACGAAGGTCGATACTTTTTTATTCAGAATTCGACATTCTTCCATATTTTGGGCGAAAAAATATACTGTTCCATTTAAAAAAACAAAGTTGACCTTCAAATCTCCGAAACGCTTCTACCTGTACAAAAGACAGTTACGCTACATAATGTACCATTGCGAACCATGCAACTTTTGTATACGAAACTTTCTCGTGCAACGCACACTTTGGAAGTTACGCGGGTGTGCACGTTGCGCGGACCACCCTGTACAATATTGAATATTAAATATTTTCTCGCAAACGTCGACGCGTGCAGTTCCCACCGACTCGGCGCCAGGTGAGATCGGACACTTGAATTACGCTTCACCGCAGAGAAATCGAATGTAGGTTGACCCGTGGTTTTTACCACCGATTAAATAATAATCCACGATGATTTATTCGCACCGTCGATCGTTAATCCAATTTTTCTCCCGAGTAACATGAACGAGGAGCAATGTCACCTGTATTTTCCAACCCTTGAATTATTTGAAACAATAAAATTCGACGCGTCCCTCGCACCGGGACGAAATTCACCACTTTGCAATTGCAGAACGCGTTCTGAACGCACCCTGTGCTGCTTCTTTTATTTCGTTGGAACAAAGAAACGAACGGCAAAAATGATTGCTCGATAACAATTTTGATAACGAAACGGCAATTATCGTCCCTTTCGAAAAAAATGACAAAAGTTAACCGCGCGCAAAGTTACGTTCCTTTCCAGGCAGAACGAATAGCCCCGGGGGTTGGTAAGGGGTAAAGGCAGGCGAATGAAAGAGAGAGTAAGATGTTTACAAAAAAAAAAAAAAAATTATTAGAGATACAATTTATTGGCCTAGGTTATGTACAGGTGAGTTCCGGATTGTCGAGATTTAATAGGCGCCGAGGTACTGCTGCGATTGGTAGTTCTGGGGTTGGTAAGCTTGCTTGGGGTAAGCGGGTTGCGCGCCAGGGTAAGACGGCCCTGCGACGGGGTATCCTCGTGATCCAGGGGCGTTGTATTGGCCAGCGTTGTAGGGTGCCGGATTTCCGTAGGCTGAAAAATTTAATGAACAATTCGATCACTCGCCACCCCTTTCCAATTATTCGTTTGTCGCACTACGTCGAGCAGTGTCAACTTTTCGTTTTGAAAAGTCAACGAAAAATCGGTTCGAAAATCATTGATAAAGTGTGACGCCGTGACCTGTGTCAATGAAATTCGTGTATGTACGTCAGGAGTCTGTATCATCGGTATCTGATACTCGATCTGCACGGTAGTAAGCTGTCGAAACGGTTCGCGTCGTTTTTGGGAGCGGCGATCGAACGAATCGGGTCGAAGGAAACCGGTTCCCTGTCTGACGCCGTTACGCTCGTTATCAGTGAAACGTGTGTTAATCCGAAGGGACCGCGATAAAAGAAAGAAGGAACCCGTGCTTTTTTTGTCGTTGTAGACAGGTTTCCAGTTAATTAGATACGAATAACAGTCCGATGGATCGGATAATCATCTAATTGAGCCTAATTGAAACTCAAATATCGAATTCAATGAATATCTGGGCTGTCGCTTAATTCCTGCGAAACGAAATCAACGTTGCCGTCGTTATTAATAGAACGGGCTGGATAAGAATTAATCGGTGCAATTTTTTTTTTAAAAAGACAGAAAAATTGAATCGATAGTTAATTTAACGATCAGCATGTTTTGTCGGAATTGTTTCGTCTGAAACGATAAACGATTCGAATAATAATCCACTCGGCAATTGCTTATCGATTCTCTAGTTCCCAGCGATAATATATTTCCCGTGGGTCGACTCGCCTCGCGGCAGAAAAGATTATCATTCGGTTTATATGAATTACGACTTTAAGAAGGGAACCCGGAGTGAAACTATTACAGTTTGTGACCCACGACATCTCTGTTCAATATTCCAGAGGAGAAACGGGGCCCGGTCACGATTATATTCGCAGCGATTAGCGGCCGCGCGGTTCATTCTCACAGGGAACAATTGAACGATTAAGTTGTTGAGCAACGACTTGACTCTCGGATTACGTCAGGGCGTTACGAATGCACTTTACAGCCGGTCTTCTAAGTTCAAACGTTCCTGCTTGAGGGAATTCCTCGATGCACGTCCGGCGAATAGCGTTATCGACCGATATAATGTAATGTTAAAACGCGTTAATACGTCTCGCAAAATTATTCAAGTAATTTATTCCTTCGAGGAGTATTTATCCAAATGAGTCAATTCTTCTAGCAAAGTTGTCAAAGTGATTCATTTCCTGAAGGAATGCTTGTTTAAGTAATGCAACTATTTTCCAAGTTTGCATTGTAAATCAGCATTATAAATTGCATAACGTTATTATCGACGGTAGGCAATTTTTCACGGAGCTTTTTTTTACAGTGTTACACACACATACATATGCATATATTATCATCGAAATAAATACTTCCTTTTATGTCAACGATGATAATTCGATTCCGGACGGGGCATTCTAAATTCCCGAAACGATTACCCACGACCGTACGCCGACGGTTAAACGTCGCCCGACGCGATCGGAAACTTTCCAACGGGCAAAAAGAATCGACAGAAGAGAAAAAGACGACGAAGAAAGGAAAGAAAAAAAAACTGTTTCAAGGTCCGAGAAACAGGAACCGCCGAACGATATACGTGCGTCTCCAAATGCCGCTTTCATTCGTCCACTGTCGTGTCAACGCGCGAACGTACCTTGGCCTTGGACTTCCGGTTTGTAATCCTGCGCGGACTTGTACGCCCTGGCTTCGGCGTCGGCCAATTCTGCCAACCTGGCGGCCTTAAG
This sequence comes from Nomada lathburiana, assembly GCA_963667235.1. Lineage (NCBI taxonomy): Eukaryota > Metazoa > Arthropoda > Insecta > Hymenoptera > Apidae > Nomada > Nomada lathburiana. Next base: position 18,697,480 of record OY763899.1, on the reverse strand, counting down.
AGCGGCCACTTCCGGTGTATCGATCACAGTGCCGTCCTCGGCGAGGGGCGCTGGCACGAAGGGGGCGGGTTTCACCGTGGCGGCGTAGCCTTGTTGTCCAATGAAGTTGTTGTTTCCGGCGTACTGCTGTTGATAGTTGACCGGGCTCGGTTGATTGTACATTGGCGTGGGAACTAGAATTGTCACGGCAATAATTATTTGGTGAACGATTCGAATACACCATACGCAATAGTAATTCGTAACGATGTAAATTTAAACGGACGTGGAACAAAAGTTTCGTTTTCGAAATGGGACGGTGGGAGAATTTGAATTTGATTCGAATATATTATCAATGAAAGCGGATCGATAAATTGGACAGAAATGAATGTTAAGTAGCATAGAACTTTAGCCGAGGGAAACGGGGAATTATATTCGACGAAAATCGTTGCGAATCGTTCGGTTGATAAATTTCACCTGGGGCGGAACGGTAGACAGGTGCGGGCGGTTGGTAGCTCTGCTGTCTGAGATAAGCGGATGGCGCGGGTTGCGCTGGGGGCAAATTGTAAGCCTGGTGGTTGTAATCGGCGGTTTGGGGTTGATTTTTCCTCTCCTCTACAGCCCTGGCAGCGGCTCTCGCGAATTCAGCGAAATGGGCCGCCTTCGCTTGAGCCACTTCCGGTGTGTCGATGACGTTCCCGTCCTGACCGACCGGGGCCGGGGGTGCGAACGTCTGGTGCACAGCCTGGGTGTGTTCCCCGTAAGAGGGCGAACTCAAGAAACCCGCCTGGCATGTCGCCACCGCTGCCAATAGAACGATCTGAAAGAAAGTTGATATTTGTATTTGAAGAACGAATAGCCGCCGTATCAGGGGGGTTGGAAACAAGGGACGCAAGAGTTTGGGGCGGTATTTCTGAAAGAATTTCTGCGAATCTTGTGAAAACTATGGAAATACATAATAAATATTTTCGAAGCAGTAGTTGAATTAATAAACGGTGGTCAATATCTGGGGGTTGGAAATAAAAAAAAAGAACCCCCTGCTTAAAAAGAATTTCTACTTCCCGAGAGCGCCAGCACTTCGCAAACCGACCTAACGATTCCAATAAATTTATCCACCCCTTGAACCCTTTAGAGGAGAAAAAAAATCCCCACCCATCGCGATGTACGAAAAAGAAAATCCCCACCTATCGGGCCGGACGAAAAAGAAAATCCCCACCCATCGGGTCGGACGAAAAAGAAAATCCCCACCCATCGGGCCGGACGAAAAAGAAAATCCCCACCCGTCAGGCCGGACGAAACGAAAAAAAAAAAGTCGTGTCGATAGGCATCGAACCACAACACAGCGACCCGATCTACCCTGACCTTTCACTTTCCTTTGTTCCCCAACACACGTCGATCTAACCGAGGCAACAAACTCTCGTCCACTAGTTCAAACAGGACTCACCAGTCCCCTCATGATTCTTCTCTCTGTCTCTCTGTACGTTTCTCTACTACGTCACGCTTCTTCACCGTTTCCGCCTCTGTATGCGCGTGATCTGACTCCAAAGCGTGTCTATCCCCTTTCCGAAAGCGCTGCTGGTTTCCAGTACTCGCTCCGTTTCCGTTCCAGACACGCTACCAGACCGGTCACAACGTTTTGTGTTCCTGGAGAACGGCGTTGGTAGCATTTATAGCGGCTGATCATCCGCCCCCTCCCAGGTGGACCAGTTGGCAACTGCCTAGGAGGGAGCCAGGAGGTGATCGGTTAAAGCCCACGTAGCCTGGGAAGCTCGACAGGAAAAAGGATATGTGCTTCTCCCCACCCCTTCTTCCTCGCGCGGTACACTTCACCTGGATCACGTTGGACCTTGGCATTTCGACGTGGTCCGTGCCCTTCTGGACCGGAAGGATGGGGCCGGGTAACTGGTGTGCGGTTACCCTCGTTGCGCGGGTATCTGGGGATTTTATTTTTTGCAGGGCGATAGAGGGTGGTTGTCCTGTTTGGGGAATTTTTTTCTATTATTCTTGTCTTTAGGGGGAACGGTGCGGAGAAGTGTGTTTTATATTATAATATACTCTATTATTATTATTATTATTATTATTTGTCCAAACGCTCCGTTCTATTAAATACCGAAACCCGGGTTCCACGATTATTATTATTCATTATCGAAATTATTATTATTATCGACCGCTTTATTAATGCAAATTCCAGAATCATTGTAAAGCTACTAATGTAAACGGGGAGGTGTGTTAACACTAGGTTTACGGACAAATTTGAACACTTATTTTTACTGACTTCCCTCGGATTGACTATTGCCAAAAAAAATGCGCCGTTTTCTTCAAAACAATTGATTCACCCAATTCAGAAATGAAATACAATTGATTTGAATTCTATAATATTAACGGACCTCCATTAATTTCTGTCTTTCGAATTCTGAAGTGCGTCAAATTGACGCGTTCCGTAAACCTGGTGTCAATATTGTGTTCGCTTCTGACGAATTTTAACGATCGCTCGATATTGCAGATTTATCTGTCTCGTAATTGTCGAGGCGGATCGAGTTTGGGGCGGATTCGCGATCGTTTCGAATCGATCGACGTTTCGTTAGAACGGAGGTAACAATGTCCAACGGGCATTCGTTTCGGTTCTGACGCGCCGATAATTGAAGATCGAGACGATTGCGATCGTTATCATTTCATTGTGATTATCATTCGGAGGCTTGAATGGTTCAAAATGTTCCCATCTGACGCGCGACAAGTGGGACGACGATGCGCGGTGCACCGGGTACGGGGGGATTATTATTACCGACGTGTAGGAATCGTGGAATCAGTAATTTGCAGGATTACCGAAAGTTGCGCGATCGTCGCGAAAAGAATGCGGGTTCGCGGGAATGTAGAAGCTCGCAGCTCCGCCATTTTACAACTACGGGCCGACGAAAATACTCGCCGTTCACGCTGTTTGCGAAATTCTTAAGTGACCGGCGATCGCGTAATTACTTTGAACAAAACAATCGCGTTTATTGGGAAAAACTGCTGTCGTCGAACGACGTTTAATCGACGGAAATAATATTATTAATTTAGCATATTTGAAAACAAAAAAAAAATGATTAATTTAATAAATTAACAGTAACAGACACGTGAAACACCAGTGGCAAGACTGCGTTACACAAAGTGCACGAGGCATCGACTAATTTGTAAGATCAGACACCGGCCTACCTGAGAAAACACCTGACTTCGTGCATCATGTGAGAAGCATGTTACATCATGGGTAAAGGAAGTTACATTCGAGACACTTTTCACCGTGATTACATACGTACTGTGCGTGAAATAATTTTGCTCGTCTTGGGAAGCTGCACATAATGTTGCAGATTGCGCTCCTGAAATTTCGTACAGTTCAATTACACCGACAAACGGAACCCCGCGCAGGCTTTCCGCATTGCAAATATTTTGTCGTTGTTGATAGATCAACGACGAATGGACGATGACGAAATAAAACTTCGGAACTTCGTCGCGGGTCTACGAATCTCAGAGAATGTACAGAAAAGGGAATTCGTGTTTAGTTTCGGGGGTGGGGGTAAGATTATAAATTGCCTCGATTCATCCTCGACGCTTATTTGCCTCGCAGTCGTCGTTGAAAAGGGATCCATGTCACGCTTTTTCGTCCCCCGGTTACGTTAACGAACTTGTCAACGGTTTAACCGGAATGGATTGCAACAATGGCGCCGATATAGACATTCAATGACAGAAATATCATGGTACGATGTTTCTCAAGCGTTTGTTAAATAATCGTTTCAAAAAATTCACGGCACACGTCCCTCTGTACTAACCGCGACGAGTGAAAGTGTGTTCCGATGAATGAAATCGAATTGTGCAAGAATCGAAAAATACATACTTCGTGGTTCGTTCGCTTTTCCTATTTTTCATTTCACCTGTCGCGCGGTGTGTCGCCGTTCTTTTTTTTTTTCTTTCCGTTTTTTTTCGTTTCTCATTCGCTCGTCGAACAAAGCCGGCGCGTGCCCGCGTTCGAACCGCTTACCAACCCTGAACGAACGAAGGACTCCCGAGGCCCCGAAGGACAGTCTGCGCGCTGCCATGAATGCATTCCTTTGATATTTTTTCGTTGCTCGAGCCGCTATCAGCTGCGCCGCGCGAATCGCGATCGAAATTATCGCGCTCGATACCGGCAGCGAAGTGACGAGTCGATATTAAAGACGGGTAGATGAATAAATGAATCGGAAGCAACGAATTTATTCGCGACGGACGAAGCATTGTTTATTGACAATGTCGATAAACTTTGGCTGCATCTGAAATTAATTCTCAATTATTGAACGAATTCGCGATAATTCGTCAACGGGTGTATACAAGCTCATGAATATTTAACCATCGATAAATAAATTTGATAGATGCGTACACCTTTAGTGAACACGCAAACGATGTAAGGGAACGATATCGGTATCGAGAAGCGGGGAAAAGTCTTGACCGTTTTGTCACACCGTGTTGCACGTTTAATTGAGAAATCACGAATATTTCCCTGGCACCTCGTGTCACAACAGAGGCAAACAATATTCAATCGACGAAATAACAATCGTACAAAACGATTTTGTAACCACGTGCGAGGTGTATTAGAAAGCCAGGCTCGCCTCTGGTTTTTTTCTTGTTTCGTTAAATCGAACCGAGAGTGAAACCCTTCGACGTTGCGACATTGAACGCAATTGGTGCTTTCCAATTGTGCGTACTTTGCGTTATTTTTTTTTTGTTTTTAAACCTTTTCGCATCTCGCAGATGCAACGATAATGATTTTGAAGAGAAGGGTGATTAATAATTGATACGAATCTCGGTGAAAGGAAATAAGGGATGATTTAGTTTTGCCAATGATGTTTTGTAATGAAGTTTGTGTAAAAATTGTGCACGATTAGTACGCAACGCGGAGCAAAAATTGCACGGGCTTATATTTTAATAATGATAAAGATTCGTGTAGAAAACAGGATTTTTTTTAATTGCAGTAATAACGTCTTTTTCCGGTTGGGGCAAACGACGAATTTCGCCACGGTTTGATTAATCTGGTGACCCACTTATTTATCTGCGGCTAATTAGGAGTAATTAAGGACGATGTTATATATATATATATATATGTGGAGAACAATCTCAGTCGCGTTGTTCTCGTGTTGCAACGTTAATTAAACGGACCGCGAATTAAATATTTGTCAGTGACGAGAATCCGCTTGTTTCAAAATTAACGAAATAATAATAATAATAATAATAATAATAATAATCATATCAGTAAACATTGAATTTTTCATTCGAAAGCACTAAAAACCATACGATTTCTTTCTCCTCTCCGTTTTTTTTCGTCGGGGGTCAAATTTCGTAATGGTCTGTTTTCAGAGACACGCCCTGTGATTCAGTAGTCGTAAGTTGTCGACCGTGAATACCGTAATTTCGTGACTTTTTAACACGAGCGCCGATAGAAGGTCCTTGGATTCCTTCCGCAGTTCTGTGGAACCGGAAGTCTCTCTGGTACACGACCGCAGGCACGAAATATTTCGCAAGAAATAAATTAAAAAAGAAAAAAAGAAAAAGGGAATTCTGCTCGACTCAACACAATATTTTTATTCGACAATAAAAATAATAATAATAATAATAATAACAGCAGTCAATTTTTTACTATTATTGTTATTGTTTTTGTTGTTATTGCTATTATTATTGTTACTGTTTTTGTTGTTATTCTTATTACTATTAATTCCTTTCAGATTCTCATTATTATCTTGAAAGTTTCTATCCTATTCGTTTATTATCTTTGAACGAATAATTTCTCGCGACGAACATTTTTGTCGACGAACCGAAAGTGGAAATTAACGTCCCCGGCGCTGTCGCGGATAATTACATACCGGGTGGCGAGTAAAAATCTAAATTTATTCCCTCGTCTCGATGCGAGTACAGTGTACAAGTGTAATGCGTGCACTCGCACGAACAATACTCCCTTCGTGGGCGTTGGAAAAAAGCTTAACCTTGACTGTTTCGCACTCTTTGATATCCCGACGATCGAATCGAACGGCGCGAAACAGAGCAGCGGTTCCCAAATGGGAGCCGCCGTAACGCAATATACAAATCGTCGACGCCAAAGTGAAAGTAATGATTTATCGAAGCGACGTTTGTTTCTCCAACGTCGCACAGCGGTGCAAAATCCCCAAAACGTGGCAAAACTTCGTTTTTTATGGAATAATTTTTTTTTTTTAAGTTTTATCATATAGATATTTTTCAACGCGATTAGTATTTTAGTTTAAATTAAAAAATTTAAACAAAATACAAAGTTGAAAGCCAATTATTAATTTTTTTGTTTATAACAGAAACCCTTCGAGTCTCACCAAAAATTTTGTCTTCTTTAAAACTAGACGTCAATACGAACATTCTAGTCTAAAAAAGTCCTGCAACTTTTTGCAACTTTAGTAGAAATAAGGTCACAAAGGTAATTAAGAATCACGTTTTTCATCACATTTGTGACCTTATTTCTATTTTTATTTTATTTTTATTCAAATTTTTTAATTTAAAGTAAAGTAATTATCGCGTTGAAAAATGTCTATATGATAAAAGTTTAAAAATGCAAGGATTATACTCGAAAACAACAGGAAATGAGAAAACAAATTTTTCTTAAATAACATATATCGCAGTTGTTTTTAATGTCAGTTTCTCGTTTCACGTTGTATTATGATCTACGATCGATGTATTTTAATATTGCCGTAAAAATTTTTTAAAATGTTTCCATAAAAAACGAATTTTTGCCACGTTTTGGGGATTTCGCACCACTGTGGCGTCGGACAGATTTGTAACAAATTGAACAGGAAAGGAATAGAAATAAAAGGAAAATTAATAGGGGGAACCGAATGAAAGGAACATCGTGTGAATTGAACCGTGTATTTCTCTTCTTACAATATAAATATTCGTACAAACGCTCTGTCTAGGAATAAAGTGGCGTGTGTAAACAATACATCCGCGTGCTTATTTCCCTCTCGGTTCTTCTCTGAGCTTAAGTACGCGAACGGGGAAACGAAGTACAAGATCCGCAGTCTGGTGAAACGAATGATTCTTCATCCGCACGATATACGTATATATATATATAAAAAAAAAGGAAAATAAAAGAAGAAGAAATAGCGAAAAGATCAGGAAGAAGATAAGAACCATTCCGGAATGATCGATACACGACGCGGAAACGGAGATTCTTAAACGAATCGTCGACGTTTCACGCCCGCGGAAAGCTTCTCAGGGGCGGAATTTTTTCGGGGGCCGCTCGAAGGGGAACGAGGAGCAGCGTGATAAATCGTTCGAGGCCTGTCGAACGATTTTTCTCTGATTGACAATCGTTTGACACGCTCGAATAAATACAAACGGGGTTGAATAAATAATTCGTAAAAGATAAGAGAATCCGTTTCGTCGCCCTTGAAATAGAGGGACGAACGAAATGGTGGTAAAATTGCTTTCAAGCCTCCCCATGTACGAGGGATCGAGAATAAAAATCGGTGCAGGTTAATTAATTGCCCGTGCCACCGGGCCCGCGAGAATGATCGCCTCGTCTCGGGAATGGTTGGAATTAACGAGATGTAAGAACTATGTTAAAATAGTGCCATAAATAATCTAAACTAACGTGGTAGTCTGCTTTCGATTGTAGCGTTCAATCTTGAAAATAAGATTCTTTTTTGTTTTTTTATTAATACAGTACTGTACCGATAATTTTCATCGAACTTTCATCGTTTGTTTATTTTTTTTTAGTTCGTCTGATTCACTTTTTCAATCAGCGATATCGCGAAAGCTATAAAAAAAAAAACTGCTTCGTTCTTCAGCAGCGAATACTTTCCGATTTCTTGACTTATTGTTAGCACTATACCCTACTGTTTCAGTTTTATACAAATTTAAACACTGTCTTACGCAACGTAGCAGTCTATCTATAAATTAATGATTGTTCGATCAGTGTGTGTGTGTTTTTTTCTCTCTTTCTTCATTTTTGTACTCATCGGCCCAATGTTCGGCTAGTTTCTCACACTAAAAGCTGACACGCGGACGTTCCTAGCGGATTCAGGTGCAGATCTGTCCTACCTGACCAATTGGACAACCACGAAAGAAAGTCACAAGCGGTTCTTCGGCCCATTGGTCAACACAGAACTCCGGGGAATAGTCCGAGACTACGGCAGTTCACTTCGTTGGACTCTTGACACCGTCCGCCGGTGATTTCTCGTCGTCCAGCTCCAAGCCAAAGTTCGTGATACCTTGGATGTTGTTTGCGCGAGGCTTGGTCTGTAGGCGAAACAGAGACGCGATCGGCGGGCTGAGAAGATCTTGATCCAGTTCCCTTGGATCCTGGAAGCCTGTGAAGAAGCTCACCGCTACGCCTATGAACGTGGTTAGGACGCAGCCGATGGCGCTGTACCACAGGTAACTGATCTGCGAACGAATGGAACGAGAGTTACCATTGAGATAATAGCAGAACATTTAACGGTGAATCTACTCGGGCCAGGAACATTGTTAATACCTTGTAAATGGAGGAAACTTCGTCGTCGCGATCAACCGGGTAGCTGGGAGTTACGGTTGTGGAGTTGACGCAAGGACAGGCGTCGATTGAAACTGGTTTGCTGTCCAAATGAATCTGTCCGTTGAGGACAGCGACTTGAGCACCCAGACCGATCCACAGGACTATCGCTAGACCGCTGACGGCGCCTGTGATCGCTCCCTTGGCGTTTGCCCACGGCACGAACATGCCCAGGGAGAACAGTCCCAGGGTCACGCCACCAACCATGCCGTTGAACGACAGCGCCACCTAGGAAATCAATTTTCATCTGTGATGTACTCTGCTTAAGGTTGCGCAATCGAATGGTTGAATTGGATCGACAGTTATGGGGGGAAATTGTTTCTCGGCGAATGAGAGACGGGTACCTGAAGAACGCTGCCGAGACGCTCCACAACGAAAACCAGGGCGAAGCTGAGTGCACCGAAGAAGATGCTAATCCATCTGGCATAAATGGCACCCTTCCTGGCTGGCATGTCGATTTTCAACAGTCCCTGGAGGATATCTTCGCACGTGATGGCCGCCAGTGAGTTCAGGGCGCTCGCTACGGTCCTGAAACAATCGCCAAAAATGTTCTTCACTCTGAACGAATGTTCCGGGATGACTGACACTGCGAATGCGACATTGTTGCGAATCAGTGGAGTGAAAAATTACCCCAGAGAGGCGGCGAATATCCCAGCAACGAAGAAACCAGGCACCCCCTTGAGATCACCCATGAAGTTCATGACGTACAGTGGTAGCAATTGATCTTGACCGCTGATGTGACCAGCCAGTAAAGGATCGCAGTCTTTGTACGTGCTGTACAACACCATTCCAGTAAGGAAGTTCACCGTGTATATTATGATCATGCCAAACGCGGACACCCATAGTGCTCTGGGATGAAGAAAACGAAGATATATATAATATATTGAAGATATTGGCTGGGAGTTTTTTTTTTTTTTTTTTTTTTTTTTGGAAAATACTCACGTTCTGGCTTGGCCAATACTCTCAACGCTAAGGTACTTTTGGACGGAGGCCTGATTGCTGCAGAACATGGTGGTCCAATAAAAGGTGCCACCGATTACCACGCTCCAGAAACTATGACGAACCGTTGGACTTGGGTCCATGGTGAAGAGCTCTATCCTATCGGATCGTTCGCTTGCCTGCCATATTTGGGAGAAACCGCCCTCCCAAGAAACGCCGTAGCCAACTATGAGAAATAGGGAGCCCAGGAGTACCGCTGCTTGGAAGGTGTCCGCCATTATGACGGCTTTCATTCCACCCTGGAACCGCGAAGAAGAAAATGGAAACCGTGGATGAGGAAGCAGCGCTTTGGAAATATGGAGACTAACAAGGACAAGAAGAAGAAGAAACTGAACAAGAAGAAGGAGAAGAAACTGATCAAGAAGAAGAAGTAGAAGAAGAAGAAGGAACTGAAGAACAAGAAGAAGAAGTAGAAGAAGAAGAAGGAACTGAAGAACAAGAAGAAGAAGGAACTGAAGAACAAGAAGAAGAAGTAGAGGAAGAAGAAGGAACTGAAGAACAGAAGAAGAAGAAGAAGAAGGAACTGAAGAACAAGAAGAAGAAGTATAAGAAGAAGAAGGAACTGAAGAACAAGAAGAAGAAGTAGAAGAAGAAGAAGGAACTGAAGAACAAGAAGAAGAAGTAGAAGAAGAAGAAGGAACTGAAGAACAAGAAGAAGAAAAAGTAGAAGAAGAAGAAGGAACTGAAGAACAAGAAGAAACTGAAGAACAAGAAGAAGAAGTAGAAGAAGAAGAAGGAACTGAAGAACAAGAAGAAGAAGTAGAAGAAGAAGAAGGAACTGAAGAACAAGAAGAAGAAGAAACTGAACAACAACAAGAAGAAGAAGAAACTGAACAACAACAAGAATAAGAAGAAGAACAAACTGAACAACAAGAAGAAGAGGAAGAAACTGAACAAGAAGAAGAAGAAGAAGAAACTGAACAACAAGAAGAAGAAGAAACTGAACAACAACAAGAAGAAGAAGAAACTGAACAACAACAACAAGAAGAAGAACAAACTGAACAACAAGAAGAAGAGGAAGAAGAAACTGAACAAGAAGAAGAAGAGGAAGAAGAAACTGAACAAGGAGAAGAAGAAGAAGGAACTGAAGAACAAGCTGGAACAAGAAGAAGAAACTGAAGAACAAGAAGAAGAAGAAGAAGGAACTGAAGAACAAGCTGGAACAAGAAGAAGAAACTGAAGAACAAGTAGAACAAGAAGAAGAGGAAGAACAAGTAGAACAAGAAGAAGAAGAGGAAGAACAAGAAGAAGAAACTGAATTACAAGTAGAACAAGAAGAAGAAACTGAATTACAAGTAGAACAAGAAGAAGAAACTGAAGAACAAGTAGAACAAGAAGAACAAGTAGAACAAGAAGAAGAAACTGAATAACAAGTAGAACAAGAACAAGTAACTGAAGAACAAGAAGAAGAAAGTGAAGAACAAGTAGAACAAGAAGAAGAAAGTGAAGAACAAGTAGAACAAGAAGAAGAAACTGAAGAACAAGTAGAACAAGAAGAAGAAGAGGAAGAACAAATAGAACAAGAAGAAGAAACTGAAGAACAAGTAGAACAAGAAGAAGAAACTGAAGAACAAGTAGAACAAGAAGAAGAAACTGAAGAACAAGTAGAACAAGAAGAAGAAACTGAAGAACAGGTAGTACAAGAAGAAGAAACTGAAGAACAAGTAGTACAAGAAGAAGAAACTGAAGAACAAGTAGTACAAGAAGAAGAAACTGAAGAACAAGTCGCACAAGAAGAAGAAACTGAATAACAAGTCGCACAAGAAGAAGAAACTGAATAACAAGTAGAAGAGGAAGAAGAAACTGAATAACAAGTAGAACAAGAAGAACAAACTGAATAACAAGTAGAACAAGAAGAAGAACAAGAAGAACAAAGAATCAGGCGCTTAGAAAACCCGCAGGAAGAATAGTTACCATGCCCGAACTAGAGAAAAGAAGAGAAACGGAAACGGCTCGAGCGCCCAACAGAAAAGAAGAGACAGATTCAGTTGACGCAATTGATGTGCATAGTTACAAGGATAATCGTCGGCGAAATATCGAAAAGAAGAATATACAAACCTGTGACGCGTAGAAGATACACACTACGTAGACTAGAGTGACGGCTATGTAAGTACTCAGGCCCGTGACTGTAATAAAAGCGCCATGGGATTCAATCAAGATAACTCGCGAATTAATTGGCGGAATTGTTCGGCGCCTCTGCCGTTTTCCTCACCGTGACTTAGAGCTAACGCTGGCGCGTACACGGCCACAGATGTGTAAAGAATCATCTGCAACATGTAGAGACAGCCGGCGAGCAGTCTGCAGTGTCGATTGAAACGAAGATTTAAGTATTCATAGCTGGAGGTTAGCCTGAGCTTCATGTATACTGGCAGGTACAGGCACGAGGTAATGGGCACAACAACAATAAAAGCCACACAAGTCATCCAGAATTGGGTGCCCTGTAATATTTTCGCAGCAAAACCCTTTCTTTCAAATTAACACATTAGATGCTTAAAAATAAATTTAAAAAAAGTATCCGATCAATCCTCACAGACTGACCTTAGTGCTAGTTCATGAAAAAGAAGAAATGTAACGGTGAAGATTATTATATTGCAATGAAAAGTGGGGAAGAAATAAATTGTTTTAAACAATAGACGGGCTATAAAAGAGCAAATAAATCAATCGTAAAAAAAAAAATGAAGAAATAGAGAACTATAATAAATAGAGTTAGTTAATTAAACCATTGATGCTCGAACCGTTCTGACCACAGTTTTTCTAACACAATGCAACCCTGCGAACGTACCTGACTATACATCTCCGCGGGGTTCCCCAGGAGCTCGATAGCCGTAATAAAACTAGCTGCCAGGGACATCGCCATGGGGAACGTCCCCATGCTTGACCCGCCCAGCAGAAAGTCCTTGCTGGTTTCCTGTTTCTTGGCGAAGAAACCGTAAAACGTGCCGATCAGACACGAGATCAGCAGCATCGTCGCTAACACTGTATAATCGACCCACGAGAAATAATGGAGGAGAACGGGATGCTCCTCCCTGCATTTCTCGTGCTCGCCTCCTGACGGCCGTTGCTCTGCCGAAGAAACAGCCAGGAAGAAGAACAACGCCAGGAGTCGGGACTTCATGTTTCGGGTGCTTCAACAGAAGAAGAGATGCAACTGTATCAATATTCTCTTCGGCGGTCCCTTATTCTCTTCTTCTTTTCTTCTTCCCTCGAAAGTGTAAAAATCGACTAATTCGTTTCCAATTTAATTACCGGCTGAGTTAGTTATATTGTTTTGTTTTTTTTTTTTAGTACTTCTTCTTTTTATCGCGGATATATTTCTTCGCCTTGCCATTCGGGCGCGAATATTGACGTTTATTAGAAACAGTTTATGGGAAGAGAAATGTTGCGTGCACTTGGGATCGAACGGCCTCGAGCTGCATCGATCCACAAGTTGATCAAATATCATCGGAGATCTAAGATCACGTGAAACGCTTAAGATTGATCGGCACTTCTGCGTGATACAGATTGATTTCTATTGTATGCATTTCACTTTGGATCTCGTTTTACCAACGAATGCCCGCAACGCCGATATATTTATAGAATTTGCGATAATTGCACTGAAATCAATTAACGAACAGAACTTTACAAAGGAAGACAGCAATTCGTCGAAGAATCCTCGATGAAATTACCTCTTCTAATGTCGATCTTCGCTTCCCGATTATCCGCGACACGTGTCGATTATTCAAAATCGTCTGCCAAACGAATTAAACCCTGCGTCATTGTGCGCTCGTTGATCGATTCAGCGTGCGATGCACACAGCGAAGAAATGCATTATAGCTCAATCGAAATTGTTTCTTCCTTATATAAGCAAAGTGTAACGCACTGTCTGCGTTCTATTTATGACCCCGGGAGAGGGAGGGGGGCGATCATTATTGGCTGTTAAATCTGTGCTTGGAATTGGCAATTAAAATTTGTCGAAATGAAACAAAAATAAATACATTTCTTCAGTATCTCCCCCGAATGATGACATATCGCGAAATAGCGGGTCGATTTAGAAGCGTGTGCGGGCGTAATTGTCGCGTGAACAAAGCATTGCGATCGCGAACCGTTCGAAGAATCCGGAAACATAGGATCAGGGATCCGTGAATATTATTGCCCGTTAAGGGCCAGGCGAATGAATGAGCGAAATAATGCGCGGTTATTTATGTTTCCCTCCCATTGTGTTCGCCACACAGTTTCATTCAACAATCACGGATTGATCGTTGCAGGATGTTCATTCTGTAATTCTGCGCGTAGAACGACAAGGAAAGAAGGGAATTAGAAATAGAGATCACCGGAAGAAATATATGCACGGCAAGGAAACAGTTAATGATCGTTGAAAGCAGTGTAACGTAAATAATTTAGAGGAAAGAATTGAATATTTTTAATTCTCACCGAGAAAAAGTCACGGAGTATCACTCCCGTTCATAGTATTATTATTATTATTATTATTATTAATATAGATAATTTTTGGACTGATAGAAAGTCTTCCAACGAATATTCCTTCCAACGGGAACCGTGCGGATTGTTTAAAACTGTCGAGAACAATTGTTCCAAGTAACGCAAAGGAAGACACGCGAAATTGAACGACATACCTCGTCGAAGGGGAACAGAGGAACGGCGTTCTTCGTCCAGCCAACGTCAAACGCGTGCCGCCCGGGTAGAAGAGACGAAGAGGCTGCAGGAAACCTGCTAATGGTGTCCCGCGGTCGACAGAAAGGTGCGAAACTGCAGCTGAATAATCTTGCTGCTGGTCGTCTTCCTGACGTAACGCATAAATGCGCCGATTCTTTCGGCCCTCTCCTTTGTCGAACTTTGTTTCTTCTTTCTTGCGCGCGTGCCTCTTCTGACGAAAGCGAGTAGAACCGCGATACGACGCCTAGTCCGTTAATTAATTAGGAGTGTCGGTTTCACTCCGCCCGTTTTCAACGATAGCCGACGGCTCGTTATGCCGGAGAAACGATTTCAGACTGTCGTTTTAATTGTCACATGTGCCCATTTATACGGGCCAGCCCCTTCCAGGCCGCGTGTCTCTTCCATTCCGCGGAGTTATGGAAACGGATTGCGATAATTGCGTTGCTCTTCGATGGTGGTTGCACGGTGGAAGGGTTGGGAACACCCTGTGTAACGGGGAAGAGTAGGGTGCGCTGTATTTTTTTGGGGGGAGAAATATTTAGCAGTGATAAATGAGAATTTTAGGTTTGATTGATTGAAGTGATCAGGAAGAGGATGAGAGGAGAAGTAAATAGTTGATAATCGAAGGAATGGTTGTAATGTGAAAGAAGAAAAGAAGAAATGACTGTGTTGCAGAAGTTTGGATATACTTCAGCATGGAAGCTGCAAAAGAAGAAAGGAAGAAATGGATGTGTTTTTAAAATTGGATGTACTTCAGAATTCAAGGGAATGAAACGAATGAATGTAGTGAGAAAGTAAAAGAAGAAGTGGAAGTATTGATAAGTGAGAATGGCGAAAAGAAGAAATTAATCGTGAAAATAATTTATTTCAATCGTTTCTCGATGCCTGAAAGCAGTTTCCTTTCCTTTCCATTTGTTTCTGACACTCTTGGCAATAAATTTTGTTTGTTCTGTCCTCGTGATCGCACGACCTTTCATTATTTATAAAACACTCGCGTAAAAGTGCATACTCCAGTTAATAACAAGACACGATCCAAAATAAACAAGGTGCAACACTGGAAACGAATCTTTCTTATCCTTTCCAAAATTATTGTCACATTCCACCACGATTGTAAATTCTTCAAATGTATTAAAATAGGTTGCCACAAACCACTTTGATGTTCAACAAAATCGTCCACCAAGGAAACAGTGCTCGAAGAAGCATCTGAGTCCAACAAATTGCACGGAGAAAAGAAGAAATAAGAACAAAAAGTCCAGGAAGGAATGAAAAATTCTGTTTGAACAGTCTACGAACAGAAAAAGAAGAGAAAACAAACTGAAGTATATAATAATGCTCCTGTTTCTTCGTTATTTCACTTTCCCATCGATTTACACTTTCCATTCTCTTCCTCGCCATATTTCCATCAAGAGACACCAAAGGATAGTGAACAGAGCAAACCCGGACTAGCAACGATGCCCAGGATAATAGGGGGCTAACAAACTACTGCTGCTTGCTTTGCTAGCCGAACATTGAAACATGAAAAATCGACCACGAGCCGGAATACACATGGAAATTGTGTTTCAAGTCGGTTCGAACGAGATCCAACCGGATACTGTGCACAGGGTTGTAAGCAAACGACGTTCTAACAAGACAGCAATTCGATGCACAGTTGTCAAGAAGCGAGAAGAAGAAAAAGAAGAAAAGAGTAATAACAGTAATAGATCCGTAAGATTCGCTAATTGAATAGCCATCAATTGATCTTCGAGGCGTTTCGGTGAAAGAAGAAACAATGCAAATCGTCTAATGATCATTAATTAAGAATAATCAATAGGAATTCAATTCGTTTATCGAACAATAAGAAGATGAATTAATAATAAATCAATAAGATTCGCCAATTGAATAACCGTCAATTAATCTTCGTGGCGTTTGGTAAAAGACGAAACAGTGCGAATCGTCTAATAATTTCCAACTGATAATACGTTTGGGTCAGGTTCAATTATTCACTCTATCAACAGCCATGTCATGGGTTTCTTCTGAATGAATTCTTCGCCATTTTATTGCTCTTCCCGGACACGATCTGGCTGTTAATCAGTTCACTGTGTACACAATTTATGCTCCAGACGTGCAACGTCTTGGCTGTATAGTGAGGAAGATGGTAATGTTCAGTGCTTTTCGAGTCCGAAGAAGAAGAAGATAAGCCGAAGCATACAGAGAGGATTTCCACAGAACCTTGTCTATCAAAGTCCCCTAGCAATGCGATGGGACACCATGGTGGCATTGGGCAAACCTCATTTGGATAATATAAATTAATGTTACTCGCTGTCACAGGCCATAAACTTCTTTGGTTCCTCGAAATTTGTTCTCCATTGGACGTTGTTTTTGTCGATCAATTGGTATCGATCCAGCACGAAATATCCTGCTAATTAATTGCCCGACCCGGGAGCGATTAATTTTCGATCGATTAAAATTGTTCAAGTATTCTTCCTTAAATTTGATTTTTCATTAACCTGGAATTATAATTCTTTAATTTTGGAACGTATCACTACTGTCCACTACTGGCGAACGATCGCAGTGTAACAAGGAAGTTCGAGAGGAAATAGATATTCGACGAATTTATCTATGATAGAAACGCGATACGATGATACTATACTCTTCCTCTATTAATTATGATAATTCTTCTGGGAACACGATGACTCACGTCGGGTTAAACAAGTTGCACCTTTCGTGAATGGGCACGCACACATAAATAACGTTACCATTGACACACATACCGCAGATCTAATATTTTATTTAAACCTATTATATCCTCGATGAAACAATTATCCAAGAATCGACGTCGCGGAAATTAAGTTGGAATGGTTCGAATACAATTCTAAATGTCGCGCGTTGCAAGGGTTTGAAATGTTTCCAAATTTCTTGAACGCATCAACGCTTCGGGATATTAACGTAAAAATGTATAAATATATACCCGGTGAAAGAAACTATCAAAATACATTAATAACTCAGCACATCGGTTGGATCTGTTCCAACAACATTATTGTCCAGAGTCCATTTTCAATTCCAATTCGAAATGTGTATAGCTCACCCCTTTCGTCAATGAAATCTCTTCTCCGCGAATGATTTGTAATGGCACTTTAATTGTCTCCACAGATGTCGTCCCATAAGACGTCACGCGCCTGCCACACAACACAAACGTAAACAGAGACACTGCACGGAATCCCTGTCTCAATTCCCCCGGTTCTAGGTTACTTGCTGTAATCCGTTCGATTGCGATTAAACGACCGGCTATTTCGTTCGTTTACTGTATAAAAATGAGGCATAAGCGCTGCGAAATTGGACATAAGGGGAACGTCGATCTTCTGGACTAGACACGAGGATTCTGTGCTGCGCGAAATTCTATGGGAAGGAGACATGGAGAAGGAGCGAGAGAGGTAGACGCGGGCAAAACATAAACAGAAACGGGCGTGTAATGGCGAAGGTGAATATAATACACTGTTTAAATGTTAAAAATGCGTGTAACATTTGTTTCATTGCGAGTTACCTACAGCGGAACAATATTCCGAATTTCTTTAATTAAACACGCCGGTAAACAATGCCGTAATTATTCGATAATATACGCAATGTCTTCGTGTATTCAATTGACGATAAGTCCGTTTGATTTCTAAGTAAAATTAGCCACGAGAGTACAGAGTTCTCGGGGGCCATAGGTGGCCAAGATATTCGTCAGCGAAGCTAGCGAGAAAAAAATTCCTCGGTTGACTAATTCGCCCGTTGAAGAAATTACTGTGGAAAACGAGACCGCCGCCGTTTCGCTGGAAAAATAATTAAAAAGAGGCTGGTGCCGATCGATGCTCGAGTCACGGGCATAAATTGAAACTGGTTTCAACTGGCCATTGTTGGTTAGATCTGGGCACGTCCGAGACTCTCTAGAAGCACCTTGGACCGTCCTCCTTCCTCTGCAGATGCGTCTTTTTAAGTATTTCGCCTGTCGGGTAATTCAGTTTTCGAACCGAAATAGAATTCCTTGGGAAGGAAGAAGAATTGACACGCTTTGGAGCTCCTCCCCGGTGGCCGCTGAAGAAAATCCAACATGGCGGCCCGATTGCACTCGATGAGCCTGCAGGATTGTGAGCGTGCTGAGAATTAAAATACCCGAAGAAATTCTTTGTCGCTTGCGCTCGTTGAATGCGTACGAAAACCATGATTCTTCTCGCCGGTTTCTTCCGTAAGAATAAAAACTAACAATTCTTGCGCGGCTCCATCGCCTTACAGTTCAATTGTAATTAACTCGATTCTTCATTGGACTGGCAAGAAGGGGAGGGAAGGAGAAATAATTGCCGCAACTCTTTGGCGTCGATTCCATTCACACATACACGTTGCTTTATTGAACCCCGCGTTTCATCGTACATTTAAGGCCCGGACAAGCGTTCTGTTACTCTCCGCGACACATAGGCCTGTCGAGGGGGAAATTGTTTTATTGTCAGCTTGGTCCAACGATCTTGCGACAGAAAATAACTGTCCATTCGTTCTCTAGCTAGAAGAAAGTACACGGCTGGTGCGTTGTGCAGGCCGATCTGTTTGCGAGGCGTAGAATTTTTTATGTACAATGTGTGAACGCGACAGGTCAAGTACCATTGATATGTAAAACAAAAACACATTTGTGCGCACGTGTTTTCCGCTTGATCGTTGTAAAATGGCAGTTCAGGAACAACAAATGGAAGACATTCGGCAAAACAGCGAAACGTACCACGAATAACAAAATAACCCTTTGACGACAGCAAAGGAAATTAATACGTCTAAACTTATTAATGTAACACATCTCAGACCAGCTATTTGAAGATTAATCCACGCTTCGAACGATAGGTAACAATAACCAAAAAAAAAATATAGGCTATTCGTTAGCCGTAAAAGTAAGTACAATTAGTTAAAAAAAAAAGAGAATAAATAAATTACTAATATAAATAGTAATCTATATTACTTCTCACCTGGAAGGGGTCCAACGTCAGACTATTCTCTGTTGGCCCCTCCCCCAATGAAAATACTTCGACTTAAGACGAAACGAAGTACGGAATGTCTAATATTTAGCCACTCAAGCCCATTAACTAATTAATTAGTAACAACACCGTCAAACTTTGGTAGTGCTTCGTTTCCCCAAACTGTCCGAATCATTAATCACGTTCGTAGTGAAGAGGTACGTCCTCGGTGCACCAGAATCATTCGATGGCTGATCCCCTTCTAGTCTACGACGTATACGATTCGCTATTACAGGAAAGTAAAGATTGGGGTCCAGCTCGACCTTCTGCTCGTTGAATATGCGCTTGAAGCAGAAACTGAGCAGCAGTCCTATAACGAATGTCATTAGGAATCCAAGCGGACTGTACCACATGTACGATAGCCTGTAGAGGTAGAAATAGGACGAGTCGGCCGGCCTTCTGAAACAACGAGGCGGTCCGAATGAAATTTTTAGGCACCGAAAAATGTAAGTTAGTGGGCGAAAAATCGACTACCCACTGCGCGAACGAAGGTTGGAATGTAGAAAGGGTCGCGTTTGGGCAACCAAGGTCGGTCACTGGCAGCACCGGAGGCGCGGGTCTGGGTTGACCGAAAGCGATCCAGAATAAAAATGCCAGAGACAGAGTGGCGCCGGTCACAGAGCCAGCTTCCGTGGCCGTTTCGGTCAGCATTCCAAGGGTGAACAGCCCCAAAAGTGGACCCCCAACTACGCCGAATATCGTCAGGCCAGCCTGCAATAGAAGAATACGAATTAAGGTACAGCGTACGAATCAAATGGATGAAACACGAAGGATTACCTGCAGAACGCCGCCCAAGAATTGAGCTAAAAACGCCAGGGCAATGGACAAGATGCCGTAAACGAACGCAAGCAATTTGGCTATAGTTGTCGTCGTGCCGAGAGAGAACTCCTTGTTCCAGCACTTTTTGTACACCGGTTTCACGTAGTCTTCTAGGGTTACCGCAGCCAGAGAATTCAACGCCGCCGAGATAGTGCTGAGGCCGGCGCTAAAAATGCCTGCCCGAGAATTACGTGAATAAATCATGAGGCACCGAGTCTCGTTCGTATATTGAATACCGTCCGAATTGATTTACTGTTGGAAATTCAAATGCAGTGACGACTACCTGCTATAAAAAGACCAGGCAGACCAGGCTTGTCAGACATGGTGTCCATGACGTACAATGGCATCAGCATATCGGTAGAGGATATTCTCTTCTGGAGCAACGGATCGCAGTTGTGATATTTACTGTATATCGCCAATCCCGAGAAGCACGTGGTCATGGATAGAACAGTCAGGATCGGCCACGACAGCCACAGGGCTCTCTGCGACGCTTTTATGTCCCTGAAAATATCGCAGAACGTTAATCGTCGTCGTTCCTTCGCTTCGTACCAATGATGTTACTCACTTGACGGTCAGCAAGCGTTGCACTTGAACTTGGTTCACACCGTACAGTGACAGAAATGTACATAAACCGCCGATAGTGAGAGACCACCATGTGTGTCTCACGGTGGGGTCTACAGAAATACTGCAAAAATATTGTTCCCGTTCAGATAGTTCCGTGGGATTAATTAGAACGTAAAATTATAATGTAAGCCGTAGATACCCGTCGAATTCGAGTCTGTTCCCTTCCCCCGCTATCCTCCAGATCTCCCCCAAGCCTCCAACTTGGTTCGCCGCCGTGATGATAATGATGAAAACGGAAACGAACATGAGCAAGCCTTGGAACACGTCGGTTATCAGGACAGCTTTCATGCCGCCGATGCTCGAATAAAACGAGCAAACCAGCCCGATTATTATGATACTGCCAGTTTTCGAGATCCCTGTCGTCGCTTCCAACGCTAGGGCAGGGGCGTAGAGAACGACGCCCGAGTATAAAAGCAACTGCAGCCAGTACACGAAACTGGCCATCATTCTAGCCCTGACTCCGAAACGTTTCTCCAAATACTGAAACGAAAAACGAATCGGTGATGCATGCCGGATGCATTTTCGTGCCAGTGTTTCGGTTGCAAC
Organism: Nomada lathburiana; assembly: GCA_963667235.1. Lineage (NCBI taxonomy): Eukaryota > Metazoa > Arthropoda > Insecta > Hymenoptera > Apidae > Nomada > Nomada lathburiana. The sequence continues at coordinate 18,676,300 of OY763899.1, read as the reverse complement.
TGTCGTACCAACCTCGTAAGCGCTCGTCGCTTGTAGCTTGAAGAATACTGGCAGAAAGCAGTAACAAACAATAGGTGTACCTATCAGGTACGACAGGTTGATTACCACAAATTGTGTCCCGTACGTGTAGTTTTCCGCAGAAACTCCCAGCAACGTTATGGCAGACATGAAGGAGACTACCAGCGCGACAGCCACAGGTATCACACTCATGGATCTGCTTGCGACAAAGTACTCCTATCGAGAACATTGTTTCACTGCGGTTAGATTTGAGAAAGGTCGCCTACCATGTATCGCTGACAGTTGCAGGGATGTCATGTTACCTCCATAGTCTTCTGGCGTCCACCGCTAAATCGATAATAGATACCAATGCCAATGCTTATGCACAGCGTGGCTGCGATAACCAGATAGTCCTCCCATTGTAAGGTCCCCGTCAATCCCATGCTGTCGTTCTGTTCGCAGAGAAATTGGCCGATCAGTGCTGAATGGTGACAATACTCGCGCAGGAACAAGCGAGACTAACTTCATAGGCGAAAAGAAACCAATCTAATCTACTAGATCCGCTTTATCAAGGCCTTCGGTATCTTTATGGTACAGGTCAAATAAATAATATTTGCCAAAGTTATTAAGTGGAAGCCAGAGCTGCCAGCACGTGCCCGTGCTCGAATCCTTATCGTGCCTCCGATCCCAACAATTCATTAATCACATAACTCTGCGTGCAGCCAATCAATCTAGGGGGCAGATAAAATCAGTCGACTGGCAGGCCAATCAGTGGAAATATCAGAACAATTCAAAGAAGGTTGCATCGAGTGCTGTTCAATCGTTCGGCAAGCAACGGATGACATGATTAAACTATAACGGCGAGCTGCCAATGCCCGCTTTCTAGCATGCCTACAGGGAATCGTACGGTTGTACATAATCTCTAATACTTTACTATCTAATTTCTCAGCTAATTTGAGGCTCCGCCTCTCTTATTGGTGATGACCAAAGGGTCGTCGTGGACCGTCTATTAATTGATAATTTATGTTGTTCCCATTACGTCAACAGCAACAACGTCCACCACGTTGAGAACTTACCGGGCGCGTGTCGCGACGTCTAGCACCGACTCTACTGGCAGAAGTGGCTACGGATCACAAGCCCGATCCGTTGTCGTACCTGTGTGACCCCACTTCTTGACCGTAGTTAATTGGTTTCGACACGATGTGCGTTTTTTTACCGTAAGTATTGTCTGGCTGTAGTGGGAGGGACACGGCAAGAGGAGGTAGACAGTTACTAAACAACGACCGGGGAAACTTTTTCTGTTATCTTTATTTATGAATGAGATATTGCATAATTCGGAGATTGCATAAATTGCATCATTTTTCGTTTTATCTCGACACTTAACAACAGAATTTTCCCTGACTGCGAGAAATATTGGATCGAGTCTAACGGTTATATATTTGGCGTCAGTTACTTTTCTTTGGATTCTTATCGTTAGAAGGAATGTATTAGTATGTGGTCGCGGCTGGTATTTATCGAAAGATCGCCGATTTGTATTATTTACAGAGTATTTGCTTTGTTAATCATTATAAGGTGCGGTAAATTGTTTATTTTAGATGTATGGGACGAAAGAGGGGTTAAGGAAGGGATTCGAAGGTTGAGAACCACAGTTCGTCGTTTCCTCGAACACTTATGACCGACGTACATTTCACAAAGCAGGGCAAAGGCAAACTGCATTTAAATGGTCGATTTTCATCCAGATATTCATGTGCATTTGTATTAGAAACTTCGTTACACATATTTGATTCCCCATATAATTACTGTCCGACATACCGTAAAATAATTATATATATTTATGTTATGCAAAAGTTGCATGACACGGCCGATGTTCTATTTCGAAATCACTTGATCTGGATTTACAATAATTAAAAGAAAAAAAAGAATCAACAGGAAACAAAGAGGAAAAGGAGGTGTTATCAACATTTTGATTAATTGAAACGGAACTTTGCAAACGATTTGCATTACATACGGATCAGATATACTTTATTTTTTGAGTAAAATTTGATCTGTAAATAATAGAATGACAGAAAGATACATCATTATAATCGACATTAATGAGTATGGGTAATGGGAAAAGATATATTTGTTACAAATATTTCAATACTAAAATTTAAGTAGCTTAGTACTGTCTGACCAATAAATGCTCTATCTACTGTTCCGCGATTTTCTAGGGTTCATAGAGATTTCATCGCGATCTAGGTATTTAGTGGTGGGGTAATAAATGGCGCGAAAATTGAATACCAAGGTTATACATCCAACTGTAAAGTTAAAGTAATCGATATTATTCGAAAACTGCTAAGAAATTTTATTACCATAACCATTTTCGGAAAGATTTTTATACAGTTTGTTAATTTGCATAAACAAATATTGCATTATTATAAATTTACGAGTATATGTATATTAGAATGAAGAAATGTGAATTTAAATGTAAGAATTTAGACAAATAAACTCACACGATCTTAAATTCAGAACAAGCAGAAATGATTACATTAGTTTGCTGCGAATTAAACAAAAAATTATTAACAATCGTCCACAGCGTAAGCATTTGTTAGAATTCCCTAGCCGATTAACATATTATTAAACCATGCATAATCCTGCTTTTATTAACAAAAACAAAACTCAACGTCGTGTACAAATGATAAGTAATAAAAGAAAATACAAATATTTCCATCACCTCTCCATCGAAACAATTGTACATGATTTCGTATATTTAAGAAAGAAGAGGGGCTGATTTAGGAATTACATCCCTAATTATTTCTCCGACGAATTCTCCACGAATTACTCCCGTGCATGCCTCTTGTTGCAATTCCCAAACACGAAGCAGCAAAGAAAACGGAACAAACCACCTGTTCGACTAATTCCCGAATTGCGTAACATCGTCAACACAATAACAATGCAACAGAGGCTCATTCGTCGATGAACGAGGCTTTAGATTCGTGACAGCCTCCGCCTCCCACCGACTGTCACCGGGAAACTCGACGCTGTGGTCGTCGTTCTCATGCAAAACAAAAACAGTCGAGTCTTCGCATCGTCCATGAACACGCCAAAGATACTCAGTTGATCCAAAGTCTCTTTTCCGCGACAGCGTTCTCAATTGGTCGAACTCACCTTGAAGGATGAGCTCCCCGGTGTCCATAGGCAACACGGGCCCAACCACTGGTGCCACCGGAATGGAAACAGTAGTGGCCGTTGCACTTGGCGCGCTTGCTGCTGTCTTCCTTGGAGCGCTCCTGGTCCTGCTCGTCATTTGCAAAAGGCAGAGATGCTACTACGTAAGTGGACCACTCATCGGTTCCTTCGGGCTGCAAGGAACACAGTCGTCTAATCTATAACGCCTTTCCAGAATCAGAAAGACTCCCCGGATCTCAGCTCTGACCTGTTGGAAGGAGAGAGCCTCTCCGGTCTAGGCTTGGACGCATGGGAGAGCGAGGAATGGTTGGCCGGCGCCGAGAGGTATAAAGGGTTTCTCCAGTTTGTAAGGCGAACGTACCAACAATGTTCTCACCCTTGCAATTTCTCTGAACAGATGGGTGGACGACGCCACAGGTCTGGCACCTCTGTGCATCGCCGTGCTGAGATCGTGCCACGCTTTGGCCTCCAGTCTCACTGCGATCGCAGGCACGGTGAACAGTAACACCGTTCCGTTGGAAATAGTGGATGTAAGAGAGCGTTTGTTCGGTCCGGAGAACGTTTTGTACCATTTGATTTACGTTCCTCAGGTTGCCAGGCGTATTCCGCCTCGAGTGGACGACGTGGTGCGAAGTTTGTACCCGCCTTTGGACGCGAGACTATTGGAGGCCAGAGTGGCGGCTTTGGTGTTGGCGGTCACCCATCTGGCCTTGGTGACCAAGCACGGTGTGTCAAAGAATCACGCTAGGAAATTGGCGTTCATCGATCAGGCCTTGGGCGACATGGATTCGCATTTGTCAATTTTGAGAAACGCCGCGTTGGCCCAGGAGGTGGCCTGCTCCGTTCCGGCCTCGACGCCGGTTTGAACGATTCGTTCGACCTTCGCGGGTAACAGATTGTTTTTCTTTTTATCCGCGTTTTAACATTGCTTTCGTGTCTCTGACGGATCTGGGTCCGTGCGACGCACACTTCTTGGAGTTCTGTGTAGGATCGAAGGTGATAGGTTTTCGCGAAAGAGAAGTTTCGGTATATTATTGTTTGTATGCTGTTTTTTATTCGATGCCGAGGTCCGAACACCCAACAGTGCGATTTGGCGCTTTCTACCGACAATATATTCAGCGTATTACATTTCGTGTAATCGTTGTCGTTACAAAAATGCATACATTATTTTCGTGACGTATTAAAAAATATTGTAAGATATTTATATTATATTTGAACGTTGTTGTTTCGTTTTGTTGCACGATCAGAGAACACCAGAGATATACGTTGTGTGATATGGATGATGCGCGAGACGGTTGTCTTCCATGATTGTTAATATTAGATCAGAGTATTTTTTATATATATATATAAAAGTTCTATCGGAGATAACAAAAATTCTATCTCGAAAACTGGATCGTTTTGCCGCATATAATTAAGTATTTATAATTACTGTTTGTACACATCTATATATATATTTTTTTTTATATATATCGAGAATCAAATTAATTTATATATTCAAAATAGGACTTTGTAATAAAGTTGAGAATAATGAGAAGAATTCGAATATTTGTTGCTTGCTTTCGTAATACTTAAACCTGTTTTATTTTTCCGTAATACTCTGTAATCTATTTTATATGCATACGTATATGTTCAATTTATATTTTCTAGTAGTACAATTAGCGTGCAAGATCGGATCTTTAAATTATCATCAGCATGGCGGTGGAGACGTTGCCATGGTTATTCAATGTTCTCGCAGAATAATTCGCTGTTCTTCGTTTAAATAAATTAACTAGGTAATCCTCGATGAACACTGGCGAACGCTACACAGCAGCGCGAACTCAGTGCTACACGCGCACAATTAAATCGTCCGGAAAACAAAAGGAAACAAAAAAATTGAAGAAAATATACAGGGCAGGTTTCTACTATAATAGATGAAGAGAGATAGAGAGAGAAGGGTGGAAGAGGAGAAGGAAGAAAAGTGTACTTGGAAATAGAAACCGAGCAGAGCAGAGTTACACATCATTCATTCGAAAAAATTATTTTCCCCTATGCAGTTCCTTTTGTCTCTTCTGATTGTCGTTCAGGATCTTATCTTTCAGATGCTCCTTGTAATCCAAGATGTTTCCACTCCATTTCGTCACTGCTCCATTTTCACACACCCAAATCTCTTCCGCCACCTAACAACAGTGATCATAATTAGCGAGTACTTATTCATTGGCAAACAGGGAGAATTTCGTTCAAATCCCAGCGTACCTGATTGATTAATCTGAAATCGTGAGACACTAGAACCATCCCTCCATCGAAATCATTAATGGCGTCAGCGAGTGCATCGATCGTTTCCATATCTAAATGATTCGTGGGTTCGTCGAACAGTAGTAAATGGGGCACTTGCCAAGCCAGCCACGCGAACACCACTCTGCACCGTTGTCCATCGGACAGTTGTCGAATCGGACACACCTGTTACAATAAACAAAAATGGAAATAAGATTTCTACTATGTCGCAAACTCGTCTATTTAATTCTTCGATATTTATAAATCGTCATACTTGTTGGCGGCCTGTTAATCCATAACGGCCAATAATCTTCCTCATCTCCTCCCTCTCTTTTACATCCGGGAATGCCCTCATCATATAATCCAAAGGCGACACATCCAAATCCAATAATTCGTGCAAATGCTGGTGGTATCTACCGATTCGAAGATGGCTGTTTTTACGTATCATACCACTGCTTGGAACCAACTGTAATCAATCGCGCACGAGTAAATAATTATACCGTTCCTCAAACTACAAACACGAAACACTGATTAAAACTTACATCCCCGTATAACAGTTTCAACAGTGTACTCTTGCCAGCTCCGTTCGGCCCAACCAATGCAAGTCTGGTATCCAAATCTATACCGAACTCCAGATTCTTGTAAATCCAAGGGGAATCGTCGTTGTAACGAAAGCTGACATTCTGCACCATTATAACTGGCGGTGGAATAGTTCCGCAGGATGGAAAATAGAAATTCAGAACTTTGTCGTTCACCACTTTCTCCGTGAGACCTTGCGCCACCATTTTCGCCAGGGTCTTCTCCTTGGACTGCGCTTGTCTCGCCAACTTCGCGGAACCGTGACCAAATCGTGCTATATAATTCTTCATGTGCGCGATCTGATCCTGTTCCCAATTGTACTGTTTCGCCTGATTTTCCAACAATTCCATTCTAAATAGGGATGACAAGTTTTCTATAATATTTCCCCTTTCGTTGCCTCATCAAGCATTGGACAAATCCACATTTTCCCCTGCTTACCTCGTTTTCACGAACGCTTCGTAGTTACCGGTGTAGTACTTCAGCTGTTTCTTATTCACGTGAATGATATTTGTGCAAATGCCGTTGAGGAAATCTTGCGAATGGGAAATGATGACCAAGATTCGTTTGTACGTTTTGAGCTCCTCCTCCAGCCATACACAGGCGTCGAGATCCAAGTGATTGGTAGGCTCGTCCAGTAGTAACAGGTGGGGTTTCACGTACAAGGCTCTGATGGCAAAATAGTATGCGCTCGAACGACACGTTTAACACACTCGACGAACGAATTACATACCTGGCAAGAGCGATTCTCATTCTCCAGCCTCCGGAGAAGTCTTTGGTGGGGGTCTGCTGCATCTTCGCCGTGAAACCCAGACCGTGCAATATATGAGCAGCACGGGCCTCCGCCGTGTCAGCGGACATGTCCTCCAACCTTTCGTAAACATCCATAAGTTGTTCCTGTACAGAATGAAAATTGTACAGCGCAAATTGCTTGACCGCCGAAACTATCTACAACGTTGCGAACATCCGCGCACCTGAGCGTCTTCCTCCCCGCACTCGATCAGCTCTTCGGCGAGCTTCTCCAACCGCACACGCTCCTCGTCTACCTCCATCACGCACTCCAAAGCAGTCTTATTGCTGGCAGGCATCTCCCTGGTCAAGTGGAATATATCGATCTGATCGGGGATAGGAACTTCACGCTTTCCGAGCACGGCCAACAAAGTGGATTTCCCTGAACCATTCAGTCCTAGCAAGCCGTAGCGTCTGGTGCAATTCAACTCCAGCATGGTGTCCTGCAGCAGTTCGCAGCCGTGGAAAGTGATGGAAAAGGTGGATATCTTGATGTCCCGACTCCTCGGATGGGAGGCCAACGATCCCGTGCATGAGCGCGCCTCGGCGTTCAGTCTGGCGTCCGCTTCCAGCTTCAGACACAGCGCCTCTGTAACCGAACCGACATTTAACTACGTCCCATTGTTCTTCCACCCTCTACGTTACCTTCCACGCTGATTGGCGGCGTGCCGTTGGTCCCGTTCTGTACGACCCCGACCCCTGGGCTCGACTCCTTCGCATCCTCAGCGGTCCTGCTCTGCGCTGCCTGCGGCTGCTTCTTCCCCGACTGTCTGGCCTTCGCTGCATCCTTCTTCTTCTGTTGCTGCTTCTTCTTCGCGTCGGACGGCATGATTCACCTGAAACTCCAGCAGACACACCTGCAGCAAGCTGCACACGCCGAGGTAGACTCTAGACGAGTTACGTAAGTCCCCAGGTTAGATATCACGGGCTACACGTGTTTCGGGCACGAGGTTGATCGACGCGGTGTGGAAATTCGAAAATTGGGGAAAAAAAAAAAGTTCTCCGCGAACGACCCTCGCGACACGAGAGACCAGACGAACCGCCAGTGCGAAAAGGATAGACTGCGGCCGTTTGGGGGAGGGGAGGAGGAGACGAGGAGAGGCGACGTGTGGGACTTACACAAAAGAGACACGGAGGTAGACAGGAAACCGAGAGGAACGGGAATCGCAAATTTTTCCGTCGCCGCGTCGACAAATGTATCGTCGATCCCGCGACAAGACGATAAGGGAATGATGTACGGATCGCGATTCGGAGACGGCACGGTGGAGCAGAAAGGAAAGAAGGGAAAAAAAAGAAGCGAGAGACACCTCCAGCTGAGAGACAAAAGAAACTTCGTTATGCACCGATACCCGTTGCGCGCGATACTTATCAGTTAGCGGCCGTTCGAACGATCGTTTTTCTTCAGTAATGCTCGGAGATATTACCTAGTTGTGCGCCAAAAATCGAACGATCCGTGCGACACGCGACACACGTGCATGGATAAAGGCGAAGCCGTCAAAAACGAAACGTTGCTTGGCTGATCGTCGGCCAGATGGCGCGCGTTGCACGTTCAAACGTTCAAGGAGGGAATTGTCGGGCCCCGCGTGCGGAATTTCAAACAGTCCGATAGGACGAACATTGAACATCTCGATTGTTTTGAGGGTTCTGCTGGAGTGGCAAGGTGCTTCGAGCGACACGGTAAATTGCGTTTTCTTTGCTTTTGTTGCTGTCGTTCGTTGAGCGCGATTATCTTGTTCGAATTGTTGGAATTGTGCAGCGTTCACGTGTGAACGGTTGAACGATTGTTTATCGCATCGAATTGTCAACAGGTAACTGTTGAACGCGCGTTTTAATCGTATTTGTTCGTCAATCGTTCGCAATTGTTATCGATACACGGAAATAATTGTGATATGTAACAGCGATTTTAATTCATCGAAAGAGGGAAATAAATAAATAAATGGTCGTAGGAATTTTGGTCGATGTGTACGTCGACTTATTTCAATTGCGGCGCATTGCAATTTTTTTTCTCGCATTATGCTTCCAAAGGATTGTAATTCGCGATTTAATTCAATCCTTGGGTGCAACGAGACTGAACAGTGCTGTGTTTAATTATTTCGTGTCGTTACCGCGAGAAAGAAGAATCGCTCAGTCGATATACAACTATTTTTAGGAAGGGCCCCAGAGCAGGTGAGCGAATGAATATTTTAGTTCTCATAAACGTCAGAACATTTATTATAATCGACTGAAATGTTTTACAGTTTCGTCTGCAGTTCTTCATTCTGCGTCGAGGCTATGGGATTCCGGCACAGAAGTAATTTGCTCAATCGTGGAGGAACTCTGCGGTAAGAATCTTAAACGTAGGTCTTTTTAATGCTGTAACCATTTGCTCCAGAAGGTCTTTTTTGTTCATATAGGTAAGCAGTGATTCAACGTAGACCGAGTTAAGAATAATAATATTAAAGGCCAAGCTGTGCTGCGAATCTAGCATCGAAGAGAAGAGTCATCCATGCCACTTGGTCTGTAGAATTTTTATGTTAAAGGGATTTGCCTTTCGACTGCGAAGGGCCAACAGTTTGGCGCACTGCTGGACAACGATACGCACCTTTGGAACACTAAATACCAGAGGGTTTCTCGCCAACGTACCAACAGAGGGATACAAACAGAAATAGCTACAGTGAAAGCATTGTGAAACAAATCATAGTGAACCCACCGTTGCGTACAAATAACTACAAACTCTACGAAGAAGAAATATCCTTCATAGGATTCGCTGCAAGCATTAAAGGGTTAACATTCCGCTGTGCATCCATCGCAGACCAAAATTCTATTCAACGTTCAGCCTTGTTTTCAGATCTATCCAACGGGGAACCACCGTAAGAAAGCAGCAAGACTAAGAAATCGGCGTTCCAACGAGAAGAACACTGCTGTCCACGAATTAAGGAAAGGGTGCATCGATGAATGAACGAATGGATAAACGACGGTTGCCGGTATAGGCGCGGTAAAAGAAGAGACGGACTTGCGCCCCTGCAGGTACGCGGATCGTTGGAAGGGATAGGTGGATGTAGGACGTCGAGGGGTGAGGTGATGTTGCCGGCTTAATTGCACCGCATCACAGAACGTAGTATTTCGTAGTACGTGATGGTGGGGGTTGTAATGCGTCTAACGTCGTCGTCGTCGTCGTCGTCGTTGGCGTCGTTATTCGTATGCAAAGCTCGGCACGCTAGCTCGGATCGACGTGTGCGTACCAGGGCTGTACCTATTCTGGTTCACCGTTGGAATTGATGTCTCAGTATCGAAATATTGGGACGAGATAATTCTTTCTACATTATGCAGTCGAAGTATTGTACAGTCGAAAGTATTCGATTAGAATGATCGAGGTACCTTTGTTCGTTCAATGCTCGGTTACTATTTTCACCCACTTGCAGCCATCTGACAAAAAAAGTTTGGAACAAAAGTTGCAGGGTACAGGATGTTTTTGTAGATTGAGAGCTGCATTATCTTTATCTTTAGTCATTGTAAAAGAATCGTAGGTAATGATATGAGTAATTATCGATGGAGGATCTCGCGTATAATATTGATTTTTAGGTAGATGTTTCCGAGAAATTTCTGGCTTGTAACAAATCTCTTTCCTTTCTTCGTTTTATTTGATCGTTATTGTGTGCGAGGGAATATATCATCGAGCGCTTAATTGCGGCCCAAGTTTTTCATCTGTGCGCTGTAATATCCAGTGATCTTGACGAATTCAAGAAGTTGCAGGAACTTTCTAGGGGCCAATTTTGCCCCAGGCGAAGCACAACTTTGTATCCCGCAATCCCGTATACGTGATTCCATAAATATTTTTTGGCGAAATGTATTACACGAATGGAATTTTATGAATGTCGACAAAATTCCCTTTCTTTGCCTCGATTTGATTTCGCATGGTTCCAAATGAATGTAATAATCGTTCGGACGGGGTCTTGGATCGACTTGGTGACTATAATACGGACCAATCGGCAGGATGTACTCGACGAACGTAATAATCGATCGGCTCAGGCGTTTGACACACTTTTCCAGGCGGACAACGATTAATTTTCGACGATGCAAATCTGCCTCCACGAGGATGGAAGTGGGATTTCGTGGAAATAGGTAGAACAAGGGGGGGGCGAGACCTATTTGTTTCGTTATAAATAATCGATATTGTTCTTAATCCGCTGTCGAGGAACCGGCGGAATTAAAGGGGGAACCCCTCGAGCGAGATTCAATTCGAAAATGGATGATAAATGTTCTATTCGAGACGTTCTCCTATTAATAAAATAGATACGGCGTTTGAAACATTCGAACAAAAATGGCCAGCATTTAAATATATTACACACCTGTTTTCTTCACTCTCGGATAAATATATTTGGTACACACAGTGCTGATAATAGGAGCTTTAAATTATATATCGCGTCCTCTATCTGTTATTTATTCTGTGTAAAATGAGACATCTATTACTTTCGAATATCTTGAAACGGAAAAGAAAATATCTCACCGCTCTTCGATTGATTTCCGTCTGCCCAAAAGAATCGTGCAATATAAATATAATATTAATATAATATTCTCGAAGGGTTAACGCAATAGCAAAATAATAACAAATATAATACGAATATTGTAGTGAAATATTGGTTACACGAAAAATATGTTCCAGGGTGTCCTCCTTGGTACGATCCTGGTGGCTAGTGTGCGTGACGTGGTAGGCACACGCTCACGTTGCTCGCGTGTCAACTGCCGTAACCCTCGAGTGTACATCGGGGGTGGTTTCACGGTGGACGGGGTCGTGGCTGAAAGGAAGGGGCTGAAAAAAAGGTGTGAATGCCGGATAGCATTCATTCAAATGCCGTCCAATCACAGCATCGTACTCCAGGTCGAGTAGCAGGGCCGGCATACGTCTGGAAAATTATTTCAAGTCCTCCGCGCGGATTCTCTGCCCCGTTTAACGAGCCGGATTAACCCGTATCTAGAAGCGGAGCTCTCAAACAGGATAAACTATATATAAATCCTGCAGATTACCGTTGTCCATTTGTAGGTACACTGGATATTGTAGCACGGATTGGATCGCTGCGATTGCCAATGATTCAATGGGTCGAACCGTGGAAACGATTCCCTTGTTTTTAATGTCCTTCAAAAAGCAGCAGGACACCTTACTGGAATATCGATCTTGGGGACAAATTGTTCATTATACGATATTAAAAGAAATATATTATTCCGTGTACTGGAGAACTTATTATATGTATATAGGAAATAAAGATTAGAAAATTGAGGAAGTCGAATTTAAATGAAGTCGATGTCGGTTCAAATCCCATTAAAGGGTAAGCAATTTCCGATAAGGCTAATCTCTCGGCCCTATTAGAAAAACCTGTGCCCCTGAATTAATTGTAATTTTCTTTTTTTTCTCAGAGTTCGAGTCGAGAGTTTCGCGGCGAAATTTATGAGTCTGGCAGAGAAGTAGATCTGGCTCGAATCGACGAGCCCCGACGTCTTTCCGCCGAGTGTTTTTGACACGAGCCGGAGTCTCTCTCGAATCGATCCAGGCCGGAACAGCCGAACCGGAAGTGGGACGTTTAGGCTCGATGGGAATGACAACTAAGAGAGCGACTTAACTTCGAATCGTGTCGGTGTACTCACGCTGTGAATCACTCGAACGAATTTCCTCGATAAGATAGCTTTTCCACCACCCCCTCTGGTCTATGGGAGAATCACTTTCGTCCAATGGGGGGTGGCAACGGGTGGCACATACTCTTCTCCCTTAACGATTAATTGAAAGGGAAATAGTCGACACCGGATCGCGAAAAAGGCACAGTCCTTTTGTAACCTCCTCTGGACTGATTTCACTTAGAAAGTATTCGGCGAAAAGTAATTTCAGAGAAATAGTTTGTACATTGGGGAATCGAGAACGATTTGATTTTCATTTATCGAGTCCTACGTCATTTTTATTCGAGACGAATGCATATAATCATCATCTACCTGGATAACGATTCGCCCGACTAATTTGTGACGGAAGTCAGAGTGATAAGGGTGGCGGTGAACCGTTTTGGGGTAGATCTTGTTTCACGCTCGCTAAGCTGGTTGAAACCGATACAGTCCGGTCTGAAAGACAAGTAAGTTTCATCGATCTTGTTCGGTGATCCCATCATCCCCTTACCCTCGCCACTGCACCCTGGAAATAAACCCTCTCGTTTTTTGCGTTTAATTGCTCGTCACGGCGACGAGCCTGGTACCCGAATAAATTTCAAAGCTGTCCACGGGAAATTTTATTGGACGTCCAGCAGAAACTCTCTCCGGTGATGTATATATATATATATATATCCATGATCCACGCTTTCCCCCCTGAAAATTCTCAGGAAATTGAAACGTCCTTTTTCTCTTCCTGCTTGAAAAAAGAAATAAATATTCTGCACAGCTTTCGAATTCCAATGATTTCAGTGATTCTGATTATTATTATTATCCTCCTTTTCCTGGCAATAATTTTTAAAGAGCGAAAGCACTATTATTGCGTAGTATAGATAGCGAGATATTTTTGGAAAAATTGATTTTCTCAGGAATTCTGCTTCGCTTCAAGTAAAGGTTTAAAAGAAGCAGAAAAAAGGCGGTTGTATGAGTAGTATGACAATTGCCAGATGATTGCGATCTCGCGCCCCGCAGTCGGGGGACGAGGGAATAAAAATTAGCGACAGGGGTGGCAATCAGCGTGTCTCAGAAGTGTCGTGGCCCAGGTACCACCGTGGCTGTATCGACCTAATAGTCTGTAGTTGGCGGCAGCTCGTAAAATACGGTGATTACGCCGCGTGATTTCGTGGAAAACCATAGTAGCCGACCCTGACCGTCGAGAAATCGTCCCGTTGGAACGAACACCGAAGAAGAACCACCCCCCATCCGGTCCCCCATACAATTTATCGATACTGCAATTCCACCTGGAAACACCCGAGAACAATCGCCGAGTCTGCAGAGTCGATAAATTTCGAATTTCTTCTCGACAGATAAACTGCGATAATTTTTTCACAGAATCAAATAGTTTGGAAAATAAAATTAAAAATTACCGGCAGCAAAATTTTTCAGAATGTTAGCGAATGATGAACGAGGAATAATTCCGTGCAGACTCGTGGGGACCGTATTTCAAGGGAGGTCCTTCCACGGATTGGAGGCTCCTCGAGAGTGAAAGAAAAGGTGAAAAGCAGGAGAGCTTTGGGAAGGCTCGATAAGCATCGTTTCGTATGAGGGACTATTTACAGCGGGGTAAGAAATTTAATAAAACTCGGGAGTAGTCTGCGTGTGGAAAGCAATGTAGCACTCTGCACACGCCTCCTCCGTCACTGTCGACGACTTTGGCTGAGAGAAAAATTTCGACGTCTGGGTGTGCAGAGGGTTCGACAGCCGGAGAACGAGCACGAGGAGCCAGGACCGGGTCGCACAGTGGTACAAGAATCAATTTTCATGGCGAATTAAACTACTCCCGAATCCCAGCACTGAAAGGTCTCAAGAACGGACTTACAGTCCTCAAAAAATCCCAAGAATAGGAACTCCAGCTCTGCAAAGTCTCAAGAACACAAGGCCTACCCTGAAAACCTCGTGAACCAGAACTGGAGCCCTGAAAAATCTCAGGAACTCAAAATCTCAGAACTCCAACTCTGAGAAGGTTGACGAGTAGAACTCCAGCTCTAAAAGAATCCCGGTACAGAACTCTAACTCCGAAGAGTCTCAAGAGCAGTAGTCCAAACCTGAAAGGGCTGACGTATAGAACTCCAGCTCTAAAAGATCCCAATACAGAACTCCAACTCTGAAGAGTCCGAAGAGCAGAACTCCAACTCTGACAATTCTCACGATCAGACCTCCAGCTCTCAAAGATCCCAATACAGAACTCTAACTCTGAAGCGTCCGAAGAGCAGAACTCCAACTCTGAAAATTCTCACGATCAGAACCCCATCTCTGAAAAATCTCGCGATCAGAAGTACAACTCTGAAAAGTGCCGATGCAACAGAACTCCAAGTCTGAAAATTCCCCCGTTCAAAACTTTCGGCTCTCAGAGATCCCACGAACGGGGGAACTCTGCGGGAATCCGAAGACCCGGCACGCTGGCGTCGGGAAACGGTGTCTCTCGCGTTCCTCCGCGGAAAAATTGATCCCCCGTCGTCTGAAGGGCCGGCACAGTCCGCCAGAAGACAAGAGAGGAAAAGCTGGGGGCGCGTGTGCGCACTGCCGTCCACCAACATGTCCGCCCTTGTCCTCCGTGGGTAGTCGTGGTTATGCGGCGCGGTGCGCAGCAGCACATCGTCGTCGCGTCCGAACCGTTCCCGGTTTTTCCCCGTGCTTCGGAACTGAAAGTGCCGTGTACCGTCTCGCCGTTCGCACGGCCGTACTACGCCCCTGTGCCCTCGGCCGTTCGTTCGCGAAACAACGGTGACCGCGGCGACCCGCCAACTTTACCAGCGGGCCTGCACGAGGTGCTCTAGACGGCCCCTGTGTGACTGCAACCGGCGGACAGGCACACGTACACGCGCCTGGAGTGCTGTATCACCCGGAGCGTCTAGAGCGGAGCAGAGAGGCTGGATAAGAACGAGAAAGATAGAGAGAGGGTGAAGTCGAGGCAGGCGCGCGTATTGATTCCCGCGTGGCGTTATACGGTGAGGTGAGAAAGCTGCAACCGGAAGACTCGTGCCGCTTCCTTCATGAAAAATCGTCAGGGACAGCCTGCACTGTTGTTACTTCGTTAGACAGTACCGCTTGGAAATAATCGACCGAGGGTTCGGGCCCCTCGCTTGGATACTAATTTAGGATTAAGGTATGCTTCAGGTGTCTCCTCTATTTTCTTCATTCCGCGAACGAAACGTTTTCGAAAATGCTTTTCTGCATATGTATATATATCTATATAGGTGTGTATATACATGTATGTATGTATAGTGTGTTTGCGTCCGTGTTGGTCAATTTGATTCATTCAGCAGAATCGTTCGGTGGGAGAGCGGGAGGCACGGAGGGTGTGTGTGTGCGTGTGTGTGGTTGGTCTGGCTGTGATGGTCGAGGGAGGGTTGAAGGTACTCTCGAAAAAGGGTATATCGATCCGTTGGTCCGGGACCATTGGCTCTGGCACGCCACCACGAAATCGTAGCCTCACTCGACCCTCTTCATCCCTTTCTTCGCCCTTTCTTCGGCTCCCTCAGTTTCACGAGTCCCACGGTTTCAGCGTCGCGCGGCCCAACCATCCCAACCTGCCACATTCCATTTCCTCCGTATGTTTCTATTATATTTTTCGCGCGTTAACATTGCCTCCTTCTATTGTTTCCCCTTGATTCGTTTTTTTCAAGCAACCGGCCCGCGCCAAGGTGTTCCCGTCGCTATTGTCAGTGTCACTGGCAGGTGTCGCTGGTTTTAGAGGTCTCCCTGCGATGAACAGAAGGAAGCGGAGACCTTGCTGGCTGCTGCGTTGCTCCCGCCGCACTCTCCCTCTCTCTCTCTCTCTCTCTCTCTCTCTCTCTCTCGACACTCGCCCTTAAACGTATCCCTTATCGATCCAGGCCCGGACTACGCTGTGCCGTACAAACCGAAATTGCGCCCCACGAGCTTCTTCTCCGTCCATTGCCGCCTTATCGACCATCCGGGCATCTATTTTTCACCGTTAGGAATCGCTTCTTCTTCCCGCGGACACGTCGTCGTGCTGCTTCCTCCGGAGGTCCCTTTTTGAAGGGCTAGGTACGGCCGAAGAGAGTGAGAGAGGAGGAGTCGGGAGTTGCGATTGGAATTTTGAGCGATTTTAATTGGCAATTGATATGGGCGAAGACTGGATTTAGTATCGTAATGTTCTCCTTGCAATTCCGTCAGTGTTCCTCGGCATTCCTCAATTCCATGGAATTGCAAGTTCAAGTAGTTTGCGGAACAGGGCGGATCGTTTTATATTTTTTCGGTATTCGCTGGTAATAATTAATGTACCGTCTGCTAGGATTATGGTTTAACAGTTGGCGCTCCTCGTTAAACGATTTTTTCTTCCACTTTTCGGCGACTACTTTTTATAGGATGATTTCTAGCCGACCTAGCGCAACGGAAAATCCATAATTAGAATAACGACACCCTCGGGCGCGAAACGCCGAGGAGCGTATAAATAGCTTTACTTTCCACCTTCTATAACTTTCTTTGAAGATAATGGCATCGTTAAACCGGCTTGCGGGTGCAGCTATCTCGGCTCCACCTGGAGCAGCGTGAAAATTCTTTCATCGTTGCGGCGGGTTCGAAATTCCGCGCCCATGCACCGTTTTAAACGCCGAAAAGTTTCTTTACTTTCCGTTACTTATATTTGGAATTTAATATCGTATCCCGTTGTTCATAATTCGATTCAATTCAAATCGTTGCATTTTTCTGTACCGGCTCATAGTTCGTGTTGGTCAGTCCCTAGTATCCGTTCTTTGTTGTAAAGGAGCTTTGCCTTGTGCCTTCGGGAATCGATAGAACGTGAAACGGAAAGCGGAATCGGAGAATGAAGTTCAGGAAACCAGTTGAATGTCGACGGATCTCCGTCGCTTCTTTTCTCCGGTAAAATACCGACTAACAGGCCACAAGTTCCTCTGGTAGTACACATTCACGACGCTCGAAACAATGTTCCCCTTTCCGTTGGAAAATCCCGAGGAATTTCATCTCGATTCACCAGGAATGTTTCATTGGGACGTTTTTCTTCTCCCCGGAATTGTTCGCCTCAGAACAGTTTCGTGAATTATCTTTGAAAGAGTTCCCGTAGTCTTCGGAAGCTAGTATCTGCGTCAAACAATTTAATATCGATCGCGTGGATAGTGTTGCAATTATTTCGACACTTCATATTGCACGACGTATCAGTTGACCGAAACTTCCAGGCCTGTTTAGAGCAAGTATCCGAACGAATTCGTGCAAGTATCAATTATTTCCAGCGATGCCGTCGAAGTAACGTTCGTGATACACGTTTCTCAGTAAACAAATACTTGCGCAAGTTTATGCAATCGATGTCCAGCTGCGTCACGTTACTAGTAGCATTGCCATGAAATTTTCC
This sequence comes from Nomada lathburiana, assembly GCA_963667235.1. Lineage (NCBI taxonomy): Eukaryota > Metazoa > Arthropoda > Insecta > Hymenoptera > Apidae > Nomada > Nomada lathburiana. Next base: position 18,658,524 of record OY763899.1, on the reverse strand, counting down.
GCGTCCGAGATACTTTGAGGTGGGTTCAGATTGAGTTATCATCTCTGGCAATGGGTGACTGATATCACATGGACCAAAACGGCGATCGAACCGCCCTTACGACAAAGATTTTGCGCAGTGTGGTTCCCCCTTTTATTTAACGACGCCGCACACACACGTTCTCGCTCACTTTGAGGCCGCGTCCCCTTTCATGTGGAAGTCGCGTCGTCTACTCATCCGTGAGAGAACGAAAATCGTGCCGCGCGATGTTGTACGTTAAGTGGCGTGTACGACGTTGTTAAGTTACGCTTGGCGTGAGTCGGTGTAGTTAATCTCGCGTGCCTCCTCGTGGACAGCTTTTTTCATTTCTCAGCTTTGTCTTTTCGTTTTGTTTTTTGTTTTTTTTATTTGGTTTTTAACAAGGTGTTATACTTGCGGTAAACAATTACGCCGATTTTGTGCGAGATACACGGTGAATTGGGTGCCAGTGGCTCTAAGTCACGGTTCAATCAGTTTATTAATTGGTGAGATACTTTACCCGCAGATTACTTGAAACGTCCGGTTCAATTCAGTTTTACCGCGCGAGAGATACTAGCGGAGGTAGTCAGAATTTTCTAAAAAGTATTCCGTGGAATTGCTCGAGATACTTTCACAGATCTGTACGTTTCGCGTAAATAATTTGACGAAAATATTCAGCCGGATTATCCGAAATTTGACGAACGAATAGTATACAGGCTGCTTGCTCAAAATATTTTTAACGCCACTTGTTGATTGGTTTAAGCGTATAGTGGCTGGGTGTTTGTTAAAACGTTTCGAAACAACCGGAAGATAATTGGCCGCGGTGTATTGAACATTCGTTTCCATGGAAATACCAGGATTGATCTCTAACATATTTCTCTTTTGCTTCAGGGGCGTAGGAGAGGGTGATTCGAGGACCACGATGAGAGAAATCACCCGATTCAGCTCGAGCAGGGACCAGTCGGCCCTTCGCGCGAGAAATGATTTTTAGAAGGTACCAATCAATCACGCGATGCATCTTCTTTACTGTCTTCCTCGCCGACGTGTATCCCATCTGTGTGTCGTTCGACCGCGGCGAACCGTTTGAAAAACTCCAAGTGTTCCCAGAGAATTGCTTTGGCTGGAAATTACTCTGGAGATACGAGTCACCTGCATGGTACGCCTGCTTCCGCTTTGCTTCTTTTGGAATTATTTTTTTCGCACGTTTCGATGCTTCTTGACCGAAGAGACGAGAGTACGGGGGAACCCCCCCCCCCCTGTGTCGAGCACCGTGCATGCTTCGAGTAATCATGAAATATTCGTCTTCTTTGCATTCATTAAATCACACGTGATCGCGGTGCACCGGCTGGTTCGATTATTAAAATGCTTTGCTGATTTCATCGAGTATCTCTGTTGGAGATACTGCTTGGAATTGCTCGTGGCTTAGTACTGCCTTTGTATAGGATACTTGGCTGCTAGTTTGGTACACCTTGTCGGAGGTTTTATTTCGTCAACTTTATTGCTCAGGTTGTTTAAAATTAAACGAAGGAAATCGCTGGCTAAATAAATTTGAAGCGAAGTAATTTTGATTTAAAAGAGGATGTCGCGACAAGGAATATTCTCCGTTTGGTTAATTATGTTTATCTAAAAAACGAAGCGTTAATACTGTTCTAAATAATGAACAATCTTTAGTGGCAATAGGTTTGTTGTTACAAAAATCCTGCATGAAAATTCGCTTCGGACGATGTGCACCAGGGGAGGAGAATCCATAGGGAACGAACCCGGGGCTGTTTACCCTTGTACTGCATCATTATCATTACGCTGCACGTTTCTTTTTTCTTTTGTTCCCCCTGTGCAAGTATTTCCCTAAAACACGTTCCCTGCCAAGAGCATCGCCAGGGACCGATTGGTCGTTTACTCGAGAAGCGTTGCGATGTTGTTTATGAGGCTGCATCATGCTCCACGGGAGCACCAGGATGTATATGCTAAATTATATAGCAAGGGGAACGTCTTATTTTGCAGGAAAAATCTCTGTCCTCTTAGTTCTCGTACGTACAACAGTATGGAGTAGTTTTCTCGATTCGGGTGTCTTGAAGTTTCTTCGGATGCGTACCTTTTTCTCGTTCGTCCAGACGCGATAGGCAAAGTGGCGAGAAATTACCGTGCAATTCCAACGGTAACTCAGACTCGAAGAAAGGAACCACGAAATTCCGACACGGCGAACCCAATGAAATTCCAACCCGGCGAACCCGATGAAATTCCAATCCAGTGAACCCAACGAAATTCCTGATACTAGTACGCGAAGGCAATTCCGGCGAACAACCCCTTCAGTTCAGAAGGAAGAGGCGCGGTCGGTTCGAACAGAATCGTCCGAGAAAAATTGTCCCGGTTCGCTGGCAGAGTAGAAACCCCATTTTTAGGGGACGATTCCAGCAAGGGAGCGAAAGGTCAAGGTTGTGCCACGACAGCCGCACGCGGTTGAGTATTTCATTGATTCTTAATGAGCCAACGCGAGCTTGACACAGAATGTGTCGTATGAATAGTAACCCCGATTGAATTGAGGACCGAGACATTCGGTCAGGATGGACGTCGCTTATGAGATTCTCGGCATAACTCTTGGGTAGCCCTGGGTCAACGGTGATACCGCCCCGGCCACGTGAAATCGATTACTTGGTTAACGTTAAAGGGTAAACGGAAAGGATTGGAGTCGTTTGATTTTCCAACGTCATTCACCCGTTCGTTCGTTCCACGATGATACTCTGAATCGTTTTCTAATCGAGCTGACAATTAGGTTAGGATTCGCGATAGGTAGGCAAAGTTCGTATTGATTATTTCTCTGGATTAATGCAGCTTCGTAGACTAATATAACCCTAGTATGTCCGTTGATATTCATTTCATGTCCGATTATCGTCAGTATCAATTTTGCGGATTGATGCGAGGACTTGCTCAATTGTCCGAGGCAGAATTTTATTATTCGCACGGTATCATTAGTAATTGTAAATGGCGAACGCAGAATATGCTTCTTTAATGTATATGTTCGCCATAGGCCTTCGGCCGTTTAATCTCCTTCTAATTCAGTCACCGAATGAATATTCGACGGTTTTGTAGGTTAGTCTAATGGGACGATAATATCGGAAGAAATATTCCATGGGTGTATCAGACACGCAGAGAGCGACCTAATAACTTTATCCCCCGGCAGCCGATATCGGGGTCCTGTTAATTTATTAATGGGGAGAAATCCATCCATCGTTTCCCAAATGATCGAACGATTTTAATTTGGCACGCGATACGCCGGCCTCGTTCCACATTCCCCCCAATGGGGTATCTTTTTGTTCGTTTGCATTTGTTATCTCCGGAAAATAAACATACATAGTCGCCGGTTTCCATCGATTTATCGGCGTCGTTTCTTTGCCGGCGTTGCCGGCGATTTTTCTTTTTTTTTTTTTTTTTTCATCAACAACGTCCCACCAGCCGTGATTAAATTGAGACTCATTAATTAACGCCGAACCTCAGGTACCGCGTGTGTAATGGCGTCGTTCGCTGCAACAGACCTCTCGTCAGCTCCTCCAATTCACTGTCTAGTTAATTTTTTTTTCTTTCTTCTTTTCGCCCGCCGAGTCCCTGTACTCCATTACACCGTGCTTCAATTTTTCTATAGATATTTCGGACATTGAAATCTTAAGTAATTGCAACCGGGTCGATTGTTCGTCATATTGATTTATTTATTATTTTCGTCGACTTTAAATTATTTTGTATTTACAATTGCACGAAGTATATATTTATTTCATTCTGGTTCCTTTGTACTTTCGTTTTGTTTTTTTTTTCTCAGTTTCCAGATACTTGTTTCCAATATCCTCTTGGCATTCTCTGTCTGCTAATAAGGGGAATAGGTTGCGTTAGAACCGAGACTGTTTGGAGAGAGAATCGATAAAGTTGGTACGTTAAGAAAAGACAGCTCCTCGATAATGTTCTATTTGGTTGGAAGATGTCGAAGGTGAGGAAAGTTTCGTGAATAGGTCCACGTAGACGGAGGGAAGTTGCGGTTGGCGATAAACCAAATCGGAAACCACGAGGACAACCTCGAGCATACACGACTCGCGGTTGTGGCAAAAGGTGGCTGATTTCGAGTCAGTCGACTTTCGACTTTCATAGAGTACACACGTGGACGTTATAGTATTACGGAATTGCCGGTAAACTCGTGTATATCGCAATTCCATTTCAATAATTGTAATCTTTTTCTTTTTCTTAGTATAGTATCGGTAAACTGGTATCAGTACCCAAGGAAAAAACAGAGAACTGGCTGGAATTGTTTAGATATTCCTAACACCGAAATACTTTCAATTACGTCTGTCGATTTACATAATTCCAAAAATAACGACAGCTATTCCGACAGCTAAATATATACATATATATTTCTATATATCGTATTTACAAATTAATCCGAAACAAAACACCGAACAAAGAAAAATGAATTGCTCAGTTCATCGCCGGATACTATCTGTAATTTCTGTTGAAAAGCGTTTAACCCTTTCGTGACCAATGGGGACGAATATAAATATGCATGTAAAAAATTTATCCGAATTCAATATCCGTCGCGGGGCCACGATATTTGACGGACTAATAAGAGACCGAGGAAAAAGTAATTCTTGCCACGAGGGGGTTGAAGGTAAAAGTTTTGCGAACAATGAAGGTTGTCTATGGTGTAGATTATAGAGGCGTTTAGCGTGCAGTAGAAGCAGCCAGTCGTCGGATTCTCTCCCTGCTACGTATCGATCGATCTGTCCTGCTTTCCCGGTAGGGTGGCGAGGGTGTACGAGACGGGGATAGGGTGGGACAGCGACTCCTGGTATCCTTAGCTTCGGTAAAAATTTCCTACTACGAGCAGCTTTGCTAACAAAGTGCATTAGCCGAACGGCAACACCCTGGAAGCCTTTTAGCAACGACGTGTTACGTAACGTTGATTGCTTTTGATAGTATTGTGCCGTGCCCCGAGCACATGAAGATTTTGAAATTCCCGTTTGCCCTTTAGCCGGTCCCCTTCCAAACCCGGGCTCATTAATTAATTCCTGCGGCCAAGTTTACGGCCCACAGAAACTGATTTAGGCAGCTCCTTGTTTAGCCAGCTCCTCATTTAGCCGGAGCTGTGCAGCAAAGTTTGGGGAATGTAAAATTTTATACACTCTAAAATCAGTACGAATTGTATTTGGAGAAATCTTCTTCAGCAATTGGCACGTCAGTTGTTGGATTTCAAGAAACATTTCGCAGGAATGAATTTCTCGAAAATTCATCTAGTATCAGACACCGCGAGTAACGTAACAATTCCTCGATTACGCTTAGCTTCTAATAGACAGCGTTTGTCGCACAGATTGGCAAGCACCCGAGGTGTTTTAATCAAATACTTGGTTAGATTAATAATTTTACTTAAATAAAGACTAACTCGTGGCGCACTGATTCGTTCCAATCTTTTTATTACACCTGTCTTTCCATCGCGACTACGACCCATTGCACTGTAATTGTTTCTCTTTGCCCTACTGATTTCTTTCATTAACCGCACGAAGTTCCACGTCACTGCCGACACACGAGTTCCAAGTAACAACTAGTATCGCCACGTCAGAGGTGGGCAAAGTGCACAGTGCAAAGGGTTGAATCCAACCAAGTAATAAGTCAGCCTAATGTTCAGCCTGTTCGCAAATTGCTTCTCCCCTTTGTCCACGATTGCCAGCTGTTGGCCTGGAATTGCGCGCCGCTAGCATCCGACTGGAATTGCAGTACACCAGCGTCCGGCTGGAATGACCGGCCTGCTAGTATCCGGGCTGGAATTGCGGGTTGCTAGTATCCGGGCTGGAATTGCGGGTTGCTAGTATCCGGGCCGGAATTGCGGGATGCTAGTATCGGGGTTGGAATTGCGGGTTTGCTAGTATCCGGGTTGGAATTGCGGGCTACTAATGTCTGGCTGAAATTTCAGGAAGTGGGCATGACGCACCGAACTCATGCAGTGGCGAAAACACGTGCGCATCAAGTACGGTGGTCGAGTCGGTGTCGGTCAAGGGCAGCGGGAGCGGGAGCAGGTGCACCTGCAGGTGCGCGTGGTGCAGCTGCAGCGGGAAGGGGGCGCACGACTCAGCTACGTCTGTCATCAGCCTCAACTCTCGTCGACGGCTCGCCGCAGCTGCAGCGCAGCAGCCATGCTCTGCTGCGGCCGCAGAAAAGTGAGTACAGTTCCTCTTCATGATGCATGCACGTTCCCGGCCGCGGCGCTGGCTGCGCCCCGCCGACAGGCAAACGGCGTGAGCGCCTGCTTTGCATGGAAATGCAACGGACCCTTGAATCGCGGGGCTGGGATCGTGCTCGGAGACTTGTATGCAGATGCGAACGGCGGTAGTGTCTTACGTGACGCCGCCAGGTGTACCCCTTGCCGCGTTACTCCTAATGGAGTTGCGTGAGAGGAAGAATCGGTTTGGTTATTCTTGCGTTTCGCTCTTCTTCTCAAGTGTTCCGCATCGCGAGGATAGTTTTATCGGCGCGGGCCAATTTCCACCGGTATTGGCCCGTTATTGTTTGGAATTGAAATCGATGCCCAATCCCGGCCCCAATTGTTGCACTCGCTTTCAACGGAACTCATTATTTAATTCTTAATACAGAAACGTCGGAACGTATAACATTTGCTCTATAAATTGTCACGCGTCGCACAAATTTGCTACTGTTTACCAAGCATCTCGAACTCCCAGCCAAACCAAAAGTTCACCATGACCGATTCCCAAGTACATATATATATATATATTTTTTTTTTAAACAGTACAGGTGATTCGTATAGCCAGAAATGTTGTCACAAGTGCAAGTCAACGATGTGGCCCAGGCCTGTCTTTAAGTAGTACACGCCAAAGCAACACAGACAGACGCTCGAGTAGTATAGGTCAATGGTTTGGCCGACAAGCATATCTTCCCCCAAAAGAAAGTACAGATCTCACGATTTCACGACGCTGGCCTGAGACACAAAGGCGTTTCACAGAGGCCAGATATTCTACTCAAAGAAAAACCATCTCCTTTCCAAAATTTCACTTTTACTTCCTGCTACCGAAAGAGTTCGCAAATATTTCCCTCCCCCCGTTTAATTGATTCGACGCGCGTGACTTTTCGTCTCGATATTCTTATCGGTATTCCGGCGCGAAGTAACGTACATATTTCGTTATTTCGTTTCGTCGAAACCCCGTTACACGGAAATCGAAAACACAGCGCGCGGCGATACGGCGTGTGTATATCGGCGGGGGACACCTCCCCCCTCCCCCCCCCCTCTCTCTCCCCGCCCCCGTTATAAATCAATATCTAGATACGGAGCGGAACGGCACGGCTTTTATCGCATATATTTGTCGCGCTCCCGCCCACAAATATCCGGCAGCTTGCCGTTATTCTCCATTGTGATTCGACGATACGGGCACGGCGATACGGAAAACGTTTGGTACGCTACTGCGATTGACTCGTACGCCGTGTCTCGTCGTTCGCGCACGGACGATTATTACCTCGCAATCGCCGCGCATGAATTGGAAAATATTTGTACACATTTCCGCGGCAATACCTTTGCTCTCGATTCATCTGATTCATTTCGTCGACGACGATCATGGTCGACGCGCTCGAGGATCGTTTAATTTTTCCTATCGAGATTTTCGTTTCCCTACAAGGTAATACTCTGAACTGGCCGAGTGTATCGTATACTGTTGGTATTTACCGAAGTGCACACATTATGCGACGAGTATCGAGCACGTTTCTGGGCGTTTATGTTCACGGTGAATTCCGCGAACCTTTCTCACCGCCACGCGAGACCCCGTCTCCGCGTCGGAAGATTCGCCCCCTCGTACAGCCACCCTTTACTGCAAGGTATGTGCGCGTCTGTTAAAAGTACCAGAGCGTCACAAAGGGGGACGACACCTCTCGCGCAAGTATCAAAAGTATCGCGACACTGTGCGCGGCCGGATCTTCGCGTTTCTCTGGCCAAAAGTCGAGGCGTTAAATTTCATCCCTTGCAACGTTCAATAATTCGCAATTGGCAACAATTCAAAGAACTATATGGGATCGCTGGAAGTAACTTACCTGCAATTTATTTTCTTCCTTTCCTCGGCGAGGTCCACGAGTGTCATCGTCGAAAGTCCAAGCATCGAATTTCAACCCTTGTTACGTTAAATAATACTGCGTTATTCCTCGTCCGTTAAAAATTCGTTTGATAATAATTCGTGTCAGGTTGGTATTATCTCGGTCCAATTGATTAACGAGTTAATCAATTCTTTCCGCACCTGAATTTCGACGATGCAGTTTGCGACACGACGGTTACTCGCGAAGGACGGGACAGTAACGACGGTGTAAATGCAGCGAAGGCGGCCAAACGTTGTGCAAACGACGAATAAAACTGTCGCGGGACGAAGTGGCTCCCGGACAAGTTTATTTAAATTCCACTAATGACGTCATTAAAATAATAAACGATGTCGTTTAGACGGTTTCTCTCCTCCTGCCACGGTCAGAAACTCCCAGGGAAAACTACAACCCCCACGCCACCCCGAGCTCACCCCTCGGCGTTATTTTCTGTACGAAAATTCCATCAGGATTCGATAACTCCGTTTCTTCTTTCGATCGTCGAATTTTAATTTTACCACAAATACGGCTAATTTTACGACCGATGCGACATTTCATTATACAGTAATGTCTCGATTAGTGTACCTCGCTCGGGACCGAATGTGAACACTAATCGTGTGCGGACACGATTCTCGAGCGAGTTCGGGTCGCCTTTGATGTTGTGGCAGCCGAGATACGGGGCAGCGTTCCAGGAAAAAAGCAAGTTTAAACGCCCGTGTACGTGAGACAACACTACCGCGATCAAAATTTAATATTAAAACTTGTTCAATTTTGGTCCGTTTTAAATGAAATTTTACGAAAATGTTCGTTACAATCTCCTGATTAAAATGATACCAAACACGATATGGTTTGGACAATTTTTACTTATCACGGTATTAATAATTTTATTCTCCTTTATTATTGTTTTCGATGACAACTAGATTATGTGTATATTAGTTAACAGCAATAAGGTAATTAGTAGTGAGATTGTAAATTTGGAAGTAAACTCTCCAATCGAGAGTCTCTTAATTCTCTTAATCTTAAATTGCTATATTTAGTTAATGGCAAAATATTGTTGTATCGAGAATTATTCTCGTTCCTGTGACATTACATTCGGTGTTCGTAAGAGTTTATAATTTTTACTGATAAGAAATTGTAAGAATTTATATCTACGTTTTAGATAAAGGAACTACGCAGAGAAGAGAGCTGGGTCATTCGTCGCATCAATAGTAATAAGTAAATATATGTATAGTTCCAAAATCATATATTCTAGTTGTTATCGAAAACAATAGTAAAGGAGAATCAAATAATTAATACCCTGATAAGTAAAAGTTGTACAAACCATATCGTGTTTGGTGTCATTTTAATCAGAAAATTGTAACGAACATTTTCGTAAAATTTCATTTAAAACGGGTCAAAATTGAACAAGTTATAATCTTCAATTTTGATCGCGTTTGAATTGTCTCACGTACACGGGTATTTAAACTTGCTTCTTTCCTGGTCGCCGCTGCCTCGAGTCTCGGCTGCCACAACAACAACATTGAAGGTGATCGGCCGCTCGAGAAACGTGTCCTGCACACGATTACTGTTCGCATTCGGTACACTAATCGAGACAGCCGATTCGAATTTACTTCCAAATGTATAATCTCAATACTAATTACCTTATTGCTAACAACTAATATACACATATTCTAGTTGCCATCGGAAACAATAATAAAGGGGAATAAAAGTATTAATACCACGTTAAGTAAAAATTATCCAAATCATATTGTGTTTGGTGTCATTTTAATCAGGAGATTGTAACGAACGTTTTGGTAAAATTTGATTTAAAACGGACCAAAAATGAACAAGTTTAAATTTTTAATCTCGCTTGCATCAGTGTTGGCTCTCACCGATATTCGATCTGGGTTCAGATTACATGCTCGGCGCTTCACGCTTCGCTGGTTCCAGGGGGGGACCACCCCAAGTAGTGGGGATAGAAATGAACACTAATCGTAGACACAATTTTGAACACTAATCGAGACATTACTGTAAACGTTAATTGTATTTTTGTCTTCGAACATTCCCTATTTGTTTAATGCTCCACGCAACCCGTCGATTTATTTATTTGTATTTGTTTATTCGATACCGCGCTTCTTTCGATTATCGATCTTGTTATTATTAATATTGGAGAAAGTCTGCATCATTTTAATGTTCATACAATTATCGATTCATGTTTACATCGCAGCTGTTATATTCAATTAGAGAAATCCATTTGTTATTTAGTATAATTTAGTTTAATTTTTATTAGAAACATTTTCTCGCTTACAATATTTGTAAATCACGATTGCGCGATCTCATCGGACCGATTAGCTTAACGGCCAGGGGCGGGGACGGTGGTGGTCGTAAAGGGCGCTTCCGGTTCAATGTATTTCCATAATATAGGTTTCCGGCTGTTTTACGTCCCTTCCGCGTATCACGTGTGCCGAATGTTTTTGCCGGCTTCCGCGAAACTTCGCTGCAGATATTCTGCACTCGTTGAAGTCGAGGCGCATTACGTTACGATCGTGCACACGAACCGGATGTTCCGTCGGGAATGGTCTGCGAAATATCCGGTGTCTCGAAAGAAATCAGTATCTCAGCCCTCGGGGGAAAACTGAATGAGATTTCTGCCGGCAAATTTTCCCCTTTCTTTTATTTCAATAGAATATTAATGATTTCGTCGATAATCGGAGTAGAATATTTGCTGTTAATAGATAATTGTTTATTTAATGGTCGAGAAAGTTATTGCCGTACCGTTTAATATTTCTTTCTCTTTCGTTCATATATATATATATTATATTATTCGAATGGGAATACGATAGAAACAGAATGAATATTAAACGGCGTTACGATCGCTTCGTTCCTTTTATAAATCTGTCGGGATCGAAATGACACGGGGTGTTTTATTTTTACGTCCGCGAATAAACCACGAATGTGGAGCACCGTGTACATCTTTTACCGAAACAATTCACTACCGAAAGACGGCCGTTTTTTAGGCGACGATGTCGGAGTCGCTTGTAGTACAACCGATAGTTGTAAATATAGACGCGACCCGACTGGTCGACTCGAGTGAATTTTTCAAATCGCGACCCGATTTCGTCCGCGTGAGAATAATGAACGAACAATCCTTTCTTGCGAGAAAAACCATGTATTGCTTAAATTTCTAACTTTCGCGAAAATATTGCAGGATATTACGGTATCACTCATGAAGGTTGCCCCTTAGTTAATTTCGATAGAATTTTAATGCTTTTCGCGAACAGTTTTTCGCTTCTAGAATAACTTAAAAGTTCCGGAATTAAGACCACGGCACGGGGTTCATCGAAAGGAGGACAAGATACCTTGGCGAGGCAGTGGAATTGAGACAATGGGATGGGAGGGGGTAAGGAGGGGGGGGGGGTGGATTTTTCAAAGGGACGGTCAAAAGAGTAGGGAAAATAGGGGCGGAAGGTTGAAGGAGCGAGCGATATGCAGAAGGTCTCGACCATCCTTTGATTTTAATAATTCAGCCAATGAACGAGCGGGGGGACCCCTCCGTTATAACACGTTAATGAATAGCCGTCTATCTTAACGCTGCTCTAATGCGAAATCAATATCTAATTATCCTTGGCTGGCCTTTCTTCATTCTCCGGCAACTGTTCGCGCTGTCGATGCCCCCTTATCGAGAGAGCAAATTGCCCACGATCGTTATTATCAATCCGATGGGTGATACAAAATAGTGCAGGCAGTTATTTTGACCAATTTTTGTTCCCCGATTAAAACAATGAGTGATTACACCGCGCCAGAGAGACATGGTAGACGATCAAATAATTTCTGAATAATTGATCGTTGGAAAAAATTTTCGAGCCACCCGTTGCACAATACATTCGACAGAATATAAATAAATACAGCTCCAAAGTGAAAGTAACGAAAGAGGATAGAAAATTCGGAATTATTAACGAACGGAAAATAGAGATGCAAGTGTGCGTAAATTTCCGAGTCACCCGTTACGTAATACGTGCAACAATAAATAAAGAAAATCCAGCTCCAAAGTTAACGTAACGAAGGGGAATAAAAAAATTCTGAATAATTGATAAACCGAAAATAGGGATGCAATAAGTGCTTGCGTAAAATCTCCGGGACACCCGTTAGAGAATGCATAAGTTCCCCATCGATAGCAGGCGGACGACCCTTCATCGTTTCAGCATCGACACGAAAAGTTACACATGCACACGACGCGTTCGATCGGTTAGAATCTACCCCCGGCACAGTGAACAGGAAGTAAACCAGGGGGTGGTGGGTCGTATGTGACCGGCCCTTAAGCGGCCTTCCTTCCACCCTTCTTTTCCGGGTCACCCGTTACCCCGACGAGGGAGGCTTCATAATTGAGAACTAATTGTCGCGTCGCGGCTCCGCCGGTGGTTCGAACCGGATGGGTAAGAGCGACATAAAGAGGCTGGACGAAAGAAGGACAGACGAGAACCTTTTTATCTCTGATGATTTTCACCTAAACGGTTGTCGTTTTAATCGAAATCAATATCCCTTTCAATGTATCCGTCCTTTAAGTACACCTTACCGCAGGTATTCCGTTGATTTATTGATTTTCTTCTTTTTTTTTTTTTTTCGTTAACTTCGGCACTGCTTGTTCGACGGGGACTGATTTATCTAATACGACGGAAGAAAACGGGAAGAACGTTAAATCGATTTCTGCGACAATGAATAAACAGAACACCGCGAAAGATTAAGCGAAGCAAGAGAACCCGGAGGACCGACCCCGGTCGCAGTGGAACGATGGTGACGGGGGATGATAAAAAAGAAAGAAGGAAAAAAAAAATGGGGCGTAGATGTCGGTCGAAACGGAAGTCCCTTTGATTTTCAGGCGAGCCGCAATTATCCCCCTCGCACGTTCCACATACCGGAACTGGAGCAGCCGGATCGTTACGATGCCTTTCCTCTTTCCAACGAACCCTTTCTTCTCGCAGCCACCTACGGCGTGCCCCCGTGAACGTAGCCCGCCGCGGCATAAAAAAGGAGAAACGCGTGAAATGATTCAGGGAAAAAGACCCCTTCGGGCGTAGGGGTAGCGGGCGCGCAGGGATGCAACCAGCCGGAGGGTATCGGGACTTGAGGGTGGGTTAGAAGGGGGTTGGATCGGTGGTAGCGATCGCGGAGACAATATCGGCCGACTGAATGGAAGAGTTCTCCTTGTTTGTCCGACGAACACGTTCGACCTCATTAAAAATCATTCGTGAAACGTTTTCAAAGCTGATTCGGAAGGCCACGGTTAACCGCCGCCGCTAAAAAAACGAGCCACCCTTTATCGGCTCGCTTCACGCAGCCACCCTTTGTCTTCGACGCGCGATCAATCGCACCTTTACCTCGGGTTTTTTTCTTTTCTTTTTTGCAAGGCGACGCGAATTGGAAATGGAAATGATAATGGTCATTCGTATCTTTAAAGGGCTTATTGAGGTGGGATTTTGTTTTTTAATGGATGATGTGATCTGCTATTTTTGTTTTCAATTTCTGCGGGCTAAGGATTTCGAGCTTCCCATCGTTGAATCCTTGGGTTATTTGATACCTTGGTACCTGAATTCTTGAGTGTCTGAATCCTTGAATTCTTGAGTGACCGAGTTTTAAAATTCTTGAATTCTTCAGTAACCTGAGTTCTTGGATTCTTCACACCATGAATTCTTGGGTGCCTGAGTTCCCGAATTATTGAGTTAAATTCTTGAATTCTTCAGAACGTGAATTCTTGAGTGCCCGGGTCCTTGAATTCTTCAGAGCGCGAATTCTTGAGTGCCTGAGTTCTTGAATTCTTCAGAACGCGTATTTCTTGAGTGTCTGAATTCTGGAATTCTTCAGAACGCGAATTCCTGAATGCCTGAGTTCTTGAATTTATCTGTACTTGAATCCTCGAGTGCCGAGTTCTGCAACTCTCTAAGTTCTTGAATTCTTCAGAACGTGAATTCTTGAGTGCCTGGGTTCTTGAATTCTTCAGAACGCGAATTCTTGAGTGCCCGGGTCCTTGAATTCTTCAGAGCGCGAATTCTTGAGTGCCTGAGTTCTTGAATTCTTCAGAACGCGTATTTCTTGAGTGCCTGAATTCTGGAATTCTTCAGAACGCGAATTCCTGAATGCCTGAGTTCTTGAATTCTTCTGTACTTGAATCCTCGAGTGCCCGAGCTCTGGAACTCTCTAAGTTCTTGAATTCTTCAGAACACGAATTCTTGAATGCCTGAGTTCTTGAATTCTTGAGTGCCTGAGTTCTCGAATTCAACCAAACCTTCATCTTCCCCAGTTTTTCGAGATCACCGACTCGTTGAATCTACAGGGATCTATCTTTAAATGTGGAAGCGAAAAATTCAGGTCGTATATTCGTTAACAAAAGATACATCTCACGTTCCGTGCGTATCTATCGAGGGATGGGGGGAGGATTCTCGGTAGCCGTGCGCTTCGGGGATTATTGTTTTCGAATAAAATTGTCCCGCAAAATCGAACGGAAAGGGAGGAGTACACACGGTCCACACGACGAACGGAATAAATATCGGTGACAGCGATCGCCGAAACAATCCATGCGAGAAAAATGAGTCTCGAGCGTCCCTCTCAATTCCATATAAACTATCCCCCCCCCCCATAAATCCTGCCGATTTTCTATGAAAACAGACGTGAGACCTGCACGATTAATTTCCATACATTCCCTACTAAATCATTTCGTTTGTCATTCACTCGTCTCGCGGCCCCGAATGCTCGCGATAAACTCGTGGACAAATTCGTATAATAATTGAAGTCCGTTTAAATTAACTGGAAAATTACGGACAAATTGTATACGCATTTATTAACAACATCCACCTTCTCGTTTTTGTTCCCATTTCTCGTTTCCCACGAAAAATGCGTGGAAGATTTTACACAAAATTACTTTACAATACGTTTCAACGAAATTATTACGATCGAACACACGTATTATTAACATACTTCTTTATTAAGAAAAAAAAATAAAAGAGAGAAGGAAGAAATTGTGAAACATTCGAGCTCACCGATATATCGATCACCTGTTCCATTCAGGTGTGTTACATACAGGTGCAAAGCGAAAAAGAAGAAACGAGCACGGGACGGCGGGGAAAAATATATAATCCTGGCCGATGTACAAATCGACGTACACACGGTGCACGGATTTTTCTGCTTATTGCAAATGGGCCGTACATTCGGACTCGAGGGCAGAACTCCGCTTCGTTTGAGGCTCGTTGATACCTGCGCGAATTGTGTGCACTATCTTTGATATGCATAGGGGTAGAGAGAGAGAAAAAAAGAAGCGATGGGTCAATCGAGCGATGTGCATGCGAAACGAAGAAATAAGTGAAAGAGGAATCCGTGAAATACGGTGGATTTTTTTTTTTTCTCTCTTCTTTCACCTTTGATACCTGGCGCGTTATCCCGGCACAGGTGAAACACTCCCGTGGAATTTTTTTCCCGAACTCTCAGACACCTCGGATATTTCGTTTCCACGTGGCACACCGACACTGGTTATTCTGCATTTTCGTTAGGAATTACGAAATGTATAATTCCAATATATCACCAAAATGGTGAACAGAATTAAACCATTTCTGTCAGTGGAGAACGATATGAGTCATATATTTCTCGCTTTTCCGTGAAAGGTTATTCTTCATTTTGCGTTTCAATTTTTTCAGAAATTCCGAAAATTAACCATCGGGTTCTACTTTGTTTTCATCGAAACTACTTGTTATTTGTGATTAAGCTTTTCGAGGACAATAGAATCGTGGGGTTGAAATAGTTTCTCCCTTCATTTTCTTTCTTCTTCTTGTTTTTTTAGTTCGTCGACTTCTCAAAGGGTTTCGCCACACGTTTGGCATTTAGCGGAGGCACCGCTGCGTACAGTCACTTGATTATCTACTTCGGGAAACGGCGATCGATCCCTCGACATCATTCTATAACCTTTGACCGAGATGCTCCACCGGATTGAATTACTCGCGTTCGTTCAATTACGCCAAATTCCATGAACTTGCGATGCGCCCTGAATTATTCCCCCTATCAGATTAATCAGTAGATTTCGGTCAGCAGAATTTTAATCCTTCTTTGTTTCGTCTCGATTACTGATCGCGATCATTAAATTGTCCCAATATTGCCGGCAGTATCGTCATTATTATGTTCAAATTAAATCTTGCGAACCGTCATGGAGCCTTTCTATTTCAATTACTACATTCACGGAGCAATCACATTTTTCAATAAGTTTGAAAAAGGGGAGGCCCCGTTTTATATGTATATCGCCGCATTCTATCGGGAAATATCAAGTTTATGAAAAAAAATTCTTCCCCCGCGGCAATCCGTTACGAGCGTGCGGTATATTGCCGGCCATTACAAATTTTAACGAGACCCACCGTGCCGACGTTAACTGCGACATTAAATCCCGATATTCACTACAGTTGCGCTGCTTGTTTACAGCGATTAGCGCACTAGCTCCCCCTTTATCGTAATTGCGATCGCGCCTCTCGTCTGGCCCGCATCTGAGCTCATCCCGTGGTCGCCCGTGGGCCGCTGGAAGGAAATTAACAAGGCGGCCCCGAACGATCGGGAGAAACGAGGCGGGTTCGCAACGAGGCGATCATCGCGGTGGCCGGGGCCACACCTAACCGGGCCAGAAAATTCCACGGTTAATCCCCGATCGATTCCCGGCGACACGAGTTCTCCTGGTCGCATCCATCCGACCAATCCTTTCGCGCAAGTTATTGGAAAAGTTGGAGCACCGGGTCTCCTATTGGGAGGCAGACACAGCTCGCATTTTTATGCCGGGCCGGGGGAACGCCAACCTTTGTGGAGCTCGAAGCCCGCCTGGAAATATCATTATACTCGGCGTGAACTCGCTGGAATATTTGCACTGGGCGCCCCCCCTAACCCCCTCGGTGTCAGGTTATACTACGTATTTCTCGGCGAATTTTATTCCCATGCTGCAACGCGACGTGTTCGCGATACGCTGCTTTCGCGTATTTCAGATTAATCGCTGGAACAAGATTCCTAGACGGTGATACCGACACGGGGGACAGGGAGGGAGAATGTTGAGGTTTGGTGTCCAAGAAGAAGAATCATTTCGAACGTCGGGAGGAAGATATTTGTAGATTCACTGGAGGACCAGAAACGGTCGTAGTTTTGGTAGGGAATTTAGTTGTTCGCCGTGTCCTTTTATGGTCGCGAAAGTTGGACAATTTACTGGGCCCGGGATATTTCTGGAAACCGTCGTTTGGATTGGACGAAACGAGTGCACTCGTGGCGCTAACAATGGCCGAACAATTCCTGGAATCGATTGTCGTGTGCACTCTCTGCGATGATCCTTAAACGATTTAGAATGTATAATCGAGGCTAGGTATTTATATATGTGTGTATATATGGGATTTCTATTTTTCTTCTCGAGGCAATCGTATCGGTAAATAAGTGGCATCTGTGTGTTTCTGGATGCAGAAAGATTGGAAGGTTTTCTGGAGCGTAGGAAATCGAGAAGACAGAGATATTCCTGTATTTTTCTTCGATAGGATTATAGGCGTAGCTTGTGCACGGACGAGCAGGATTACCCAATAAGCGGCTCTTTCTCTTCCCATGGCCGATAAAACCCTGGCAAACGTGGCCGATTCCTGGCGGATATCTTCCAAGTGACCGACTCGGCTGCGAAGTCGAAAGTTCTCTTCGGGCCCGTTCAAAGCCTATCCAGGCTGTTCCTTTTATCCGAGTCGCATTCTGGAGACTCTTTTCAGAAGCAAACACACGAATGATGGTGTGTGCAGTCTCTTAATTCCTTTGGGAAGACAATCTTTTTCGTTTGGACACCGGTGAATGGGATCAAGGTGGTTTTTGGGTGTTGCTTGGCTTTGAAGAAGTGAAGAAATCAAGAAATGAAGAAATGAAGAAATGAAGAAAAGAAGAAATGAAGTTTCAATATTTGGTGACGTTTACAGCCACCAATCATGGAAAAGAATAGTTTACACGAGACGGTTAATTGTTCCCACAGAATGTCTATGAAATGATGCCCGAAGGTTGGCAGAATTTTGTGGAACTATAGCTAATTAATGGTATCCATCAGTCGGCAAGATGGTCCGCCGTTTCGTTCCGTGATTCCCGTTTTACACGGCTGAGACTGATTGGACGCTCCGTTCCAAAAGGTTCCACGAAACTCCCCTAACAGTTTACAAGGGAGAACGCAACCTTCTGCCTTGCGGAGGAAAAAGAAAATGGAAAAGTTCCGTCAGCGATTTCACGGGAAGTCTCGACGATTACAATTCACGTTATTAATTTGTGGAAACGCCGATCTTTCGCGAGCCTGCGAGGTTAGGAGCAATTTACTTTGCTAATTGCGAAAGTTTGAAGGCCCGTGCTCGGGGCTGGTTATTAATGTCGCCTGCTCTACGCACTGATACACGTGGGCTCTTATTATTGCGGAAGATGGCGGCCAGCGGAACATAACTCTGAAATCATTTGTCAGGAGAATCCGATTTACCTCGGACGAACTCTTCGTTTCCCATATTATTGGACGAACTTTTATTGTCCCGCGTACAACACTTGGCAGGTGGCAGCAGTGAACTCGAAGAGCGTTTTATGATTTCAATAAAACTGACCCAGTTACGGAGGAACACTCGTGTGTGCTTCCGACGCAAAGTAAAATGAGAGGAATACAGTCGAACGGTTTGGAGTGGGGGGCGAGCTACCGAAAATTTTATTGCGTTCACCCTCCAGTGGAAAACCCTAGGACTGTTGACTATGGGGGAGAGTTGGCTCAATGAAGCACAGTCTGCGTCGAGGAAACTACCTGCAATTTATTTCTTCTTTAGTATCCCAGAGGAAGGCGATATTGTCGTTTAGATAAAATGGCACAAAACTATTGGAATAAAATAATACCCCGGCCCCGCTAGACATGGGCCAGCGAAGGGTCGCTGCCACGGTGATCCATATTCTTCCCAATTGAAACCAAACGAACGTCCTCTGCGTCCGGCCCACAGAGATTCAGGAACCGGGTTCCCCGGGTATGAAGAAACGAAAAATTGAAATCGCAGCTTTGTTGCAATCAACGCTTCCCATAGACGGCGTATTAACTTGGTAAAAAGCAGGTAGATCGGCGCAATATATGTCACGTATTGTACGTACTTGGCTGCGTACATACGGGCCACATACTTCTCGCCGTACACCCCTTATGTACATATGCCGGTAGACACATAGTGAGTGCACACCGGCGTGCATCGACCTCCGGGTAAGGCGTGCGCACACAGACCCAGTGTGGAAATGTGGTCAAACACCCGGACAGAGAGGGTTGGAAACCGAGTGAGAAAGAAGAGAAACTGGCACGTATAGACGTACACACACACACACACACTCTGTGTGGCTGAATTCAGTTCAGCTCGAGCCACTTCAGGATCGCAAGACGCAGGCGCTGTACCAGTGGCATCGTATCGCAGGATCCGCCCCTCTGTCACAGAGTCACCCCTCTAGTTTCTCAATTTTTCCTTGTTTCCTTGTCTCTAATTCTTTTTCTTCCTGGAATTGCGGGGATCATTCTTTGGATATATTGGAAAGCTTTCCTTCAGCGCGCCATCTTCTTTTCTTCTTTTCTTTAAATCGCACCCCGTACTGCATACCTGCGCCTTCGGCAGTTGGTTTAAGGGAAGGATAATTTCTGGGCTGATTAGTGTGCTACGAAATACTTGGCGCAGTTTATCGCCTCATTCTCGTTTTTTGGTTCTATCGATTTTCTTCTCCGGCAAGCTGCGATTCCAGATCTTGAGATATCTCTCCTTCCTCGGTTTCGATCACGTCCTGCCCTTTCTTCGGACGGATCTCAGCGGTGTTTCTTCTTTTCTGATTCATCCCCAGCTGTCCTTTGTCTCTATCCAAGCTACACTCCAGTAATTCCTGTTCAGGCTGCACACTTTGTGCCCCTTTTGAAGCATACTTCACTTGTTCTTGCCCAGTCTCCCTAACAATCGGTATTCTTCTTTTTCAAGCATGCTTTGACCCCTCCGTTGGTTGTCTTCTTCTTGTAATTTATATTCGCCAGGTTTTCCATCTTTCAAGCAACCCCCTCGCATTGTTCTCCCTCTGCAGGGTACACTTCATTTATCCTTGCTCGGGCTGTCCCCTTCGCTGCCTCCGTCCCATGGGACTTTTTCTTTTACTGCGCAGCCTTCTGCGATTCACCAGAATTTTCTACAGCCCTATGAAGCTAGTGGCAAGTTCTAGAGCTCTATGAGGCAAGTTCTAGAGCTCTATGCAGCCAACTGTTGAAGACTCCGCAGAAGCTGTTGCCCTACAGAACATCCAAACCAATTCCAAGCTCGAACAACTTGTTTCGATTGATCATTAAACCACGATTCAAGTGCCTCAGTAAATTTGCAAATTCTTCTCACAGCAATTTGGCTCGTGCACAGCAATTTGTTTGAATAATTTATATATGATATATTGGACGCCAGAATTGACTGTAGTCCTCATTCCAGTGTCCTCGTCCGTCCTACTACCCCTCTATTCCCCTTCTTCGATTCTACCCCCCCACGCCACCCTTGTAGCACTCATCCCCTCCACCAGGTGGTGCATCTCCTTCCGGCGAACCGCAAAACGATCCTCCTCGCTCCCTTTCGTCCTCGAATCTCCCACCACCGGACATTTTTTCGACCCCGAACGTGCGTACGCCTGCGTACACGACGTTACTACTTACTACTACGTTTTACTACTGATACTTCCAGGCTACTACGCGCAGTGGCGTAGCCTTACGTTTCCACCGGCCCTCCGCTACTTTCCTCCCGGCGCCAATGTACGGGGACAATTATTTTTTTCGTTTTCTTCTTCATTTTTATTGACGAATCGACACTGCGGCATTCTTTATGCTTGTTTTATCGACCTGTAGATTTTACAAGGATGTTTTCTTTTTCGCCGGATTTAGGAATGCGGATGATCCGTATTATTCGGATTCGGTTTTTCATGGTACGGACACATTTAGCGCAGCTCTGTGGTTTTCGATCTTTGGAAATTATTGTTCTCGCCGAACCGCAGCGTAATATTTGATATTTTGCATTCGAGCGATATTTTCGAATACATGCAGATCAGAAAACGGAGAAATGTTATGCGACAAAGCAACGACGACCCTTTGTCGCTGTGTCTATTATTGAAACGTAATAAATCGGACGGTTATCGAGGCCCGTTCTAATTTCCAAGTAATTTTTGATTCTCCATCGGGGAAGCCCCGTTTCATTTTATCCTCCGTCGAGGTTGATTCCAACAAGGGGGTGGGGGGGCGGGGGGGAGAGAGCCAATGGAGCGGTGCCAAATTGAAACAGAAGCAGGGTAAATCGACTGACTTGAAATCCGGCCCAGCGGGACACGTTTCGGCGTTAGGCTAACCCTCTGCCCTCTTTCGCCGTTTTTCAACCCTTCGCCGGACTCGCCCGGTTTCGTGGCCTATGCCTGCCCACTTCACTGCGCTCTGCCAGCCGCGAAATAGCCACTTGAAACTCTGAAGGTAATTCATTTAACGCTCCCGCGCTGTCTTTAAAACGTTTCACCCCGAAACGGCCACGATAAATCTCTCACCCCTTCTACTTTTTTTTTTTTTTTTTTTTTTGGTCCACCCCATAAAACTATTCTTCAACTTCCGAAGTATTCGGTCGGACGAATTTTTACGCGTCCCTGTACGTTTAACGCGTTCTCGGTCCAGAACGTTGGGGGTTGTTTGTACTGGGGTTGAATTTTTTTTCGCTTTACTTTTGGAGGGGTAGAAAATTTGATGGAGGAATCAGTAGTCTGGGGTAAAGTTGTTCCTATTGGAAGGTCGAATATTGAGGCGTTCGGAAAGGTGGAAATATTTGAAGATTCAGGTTTTCCGAGAATTGGAAGAATCGAGGAAATGTGTTCGCGGCTAATTGGAAGAATTTAACATTCTGCACCATTTAGGAAATTGGCGAATAAAGTGTACGTTTGAACCGTGGGAAAATTGGAGATGTTACTGTACCTAAGCTTATGGAAAATTGGGAAAATCTAACCCCGGGAAAATTATGAACCAATGCCTCCGGAAAATTGGGAAAATTGGAAAATCGAGGCACCGAAAAATTACCAATTTCGCGAGCTCGCGAAAATGGGGGAAGGTATTCGAGGGAAATGGAGACCCGAAAAATCTCGCGAGACCCCGATAAATATTCTAGTAACTTAACGCACCTCGTTAGTATCGGCTCAAGTACCGTACTCGTATGATACTAATTCCGACCGAAACGCTTTCCGTGACGCATCGTTGCGCCGCAGAGCGGTGCAACAGCAGCGTAGGGCTCGTTTAATCGCTTCAAAAGGGCTGGAACAACGGCGAACGAGGATCCACGAGGCCGGAGGCGTGCATACACGGGTCAGGACACGTAAAATCCGGGCCGGAAAGGTCGTCACGCCTGCGCCAACAATATCATTCGGGAACTCAATGAAACGGCAGCCGACTCGTCGGAAAAAAAAAGTGGCTCCATTCAAATTAATTCCTCGCGAAACGATTCGCCCGTTACGACGAGAAGTAGAAAGGCACTCGACGACCGGCGTTCTGCTTGAAAAAAAAATGAGGAAAGACAGAATTTTCCTCCCCGATAAGCGCGAAGGAGAATTGCGCGGAAAAAGTTAATGGACGTCGGTCGTATTTGATCTCACATTGGCGAGGAAAGGGAAAACGGGGTTGCTGATTTTTCCAAATGAATTTTACTGTACGCGTGTATCATCGTAGCACCGGGCCCCGCATTGTTTCATTCGAACCGGTGGCAAAGTTTTTGTTCGGCCCGCCAGAAACCGGGATAATGAGAAAATAATTGGTTTCCCGGAGTTTGTATGCGAGAGAGAATCGCGTTTGCGGTGTGTGCCCACACTCGGCCCTGGATATCTGTCCGACCCGAGGTCCGGTACTGCGTGCGATCCGAGAAACTACCCGCGGAATATAATATACACGCGTGAAGGAACGGTTTCGTGCGCCAGCTGCGCGATATTAAATCTCGCAGGCTTCGCCGAAGACAAAGTTGCGTGCAATATTTTCCGGCCGAGGGTGCCGGGTATATTAATTTCAATTGTAATATGCGAGACAACTTTTTAAACGGGTCGATAACAGCGTTGGGAGATATTATTATTATTATTATTGTTAATGATAATGTTAATGGTGTCGTGAACAACAGGCGTGTTCAAGATTGGAAACATGAAAATTGGAACGACTCCAACTGCAGTAAAGTAGAAGCTGCGTGCGCCATTTACAGGTATTCTTCCTGCAGTGCAGCCACTACAAACAACCATAGTTACCACCATCGCCACCTCCGTCACGAGTAACATTATTACTTGCGAGCGTATAGGAACCATTTCACCCTGTCCCTCTCTCTCTCTCTCCCTCTCTCTACACAGGGTTGAAACGTCGAGTTTCAAAGTGGAGGGGGCGTTGCTTGGACCCTGTGGTGGGTTGAGAGTGGAAGGGGTCACGTAAAGAGATAAATAAGAGGTAGAGAGGTAGAAGACAGCGGGAATTAGGGTTGGCTAGGTGGAGAAATCAAAGATTAAAGTGTCTGGATGTGGGAAAATCGGGAATTATGTGACGGGGCTGCAAAAAATGAGGGTGCTGAGATATCGTACGTTAAAACAAACGTAAACTTTGGCAGTCAGACAACGAGGCCATCCCATAAAAACATTAACCAGGAACGCGATGGAATGTCGTCGCAGCTAATCAGCAGCCACGGGACCAAGTGATTCACGGCAACGCAGCTAAGAAGAAGGACGCTTATTCGTGGCTTACGCGGAGAGAAGTAGCGGGTTCGTCGATTGGTGGATAAAACAAATTGTGTGCCGCGGGATAAAAAGATGTCGAGAGACACGGCGAGTTGGATGCAATTAGAGAGGAACGGGCCGGTGTGGTGAAATGAAAGCCGGATAAATGAATATCGAAGCGGGAAAAATGGGTCGGGGTAAAAATAATGGGAAGATCGATGACGAGGATCCGTTGTACGAAGGGAGATAGATATGAAGCGCAAGAAACGCGGAGGAAACGAAGAAGGGGCGCACAGGGACTCTGTAAATCGTGAGAAATGAAGAGAGGACGGGAAAGAAGCTGGACAAAAGGGGTATTGATAGCTGCTGATGATGAAGAGCGAGAGATAGGGGGCCGGGTTGAATTGTCTAGGGCCTGCGGAAGAAGATATCTATGACGACGGTGAGAAACCGGTTCGAAGATTAGCCGCTGTCTGACGAATTGTAGTCCCCGGCCCAGTTTCAAACGTCCTCGCGGGGGAATCACAAGAATCGTACAAAAAAATCTAGCCCGCAATAGAGAAAGGACAGCACATTAGACTAAGGAAGAAGACGTGCCAGGCTTCGTAGAAAGAAGAAGAAACTGCTCCTCCAAAGACCATGGACTGTGCCCAAGAAACGATTAAATCTTGACGCAAAAAAAGCACAGGAAGCCGACGATTTATTCGATCGAAGTGAAACCAGACCCGCTATTGCGGCTGAGATAAGCGTCAGGGCCAAAAAGGCCCACCACTGACCAGCCAAAACCCAAACCTGACGCAAACCTGACCCAAACCTGACGCAAACCTGACCCAAACCTGACGCAAACCTAACCCAAACCTGACCCAAACCTGACCCAAACCTGACCCAAACCTGACGCAAACCTGACCCAAACCTAACCCAGCACTGACCAGCCATTCCAAAAACTGGACTAATACCGACAGGGTCCACTTTAGCGTCCGGAAGAAACAGTCCGCGGTGTAGCGGAGTCCAAGGAGCGTACGCGGCTCTGGAACGTAGAGAGAGAGAGAGAGAGGGGCCCAGGTAACCATTAGAATTGAGACACCGTGCCCAGACAAAGATAAAACGACAGCGTAGGAAACGGGAGGCGGTAGTGTAACCGAGAATCACCGCGATAGACAGAGTAAAGCTCTCCTCCGCTCCCTCCCCCTCTTGCGTATAGGGGGGCCGGGGGGTGGTTGCTAGTGACGTCACGTCGGGTCGATACTCACCCACACTCCGTATCCCAGCAGTCGTCGTAGACGTAGGGACGCAGGCGCGGCCTCGTACGCTCCTGAGCGCACCTTCCCGCCATATTAGCCAGCATGGGGTAGGCGAGGATGTCCGACAGGGTTTGCACAAGGTAATCCTTGTACACCTGTACACACTGCGGTGTCGCGTGTTCTTCCACGGTGGATCGAGAAAAGAAGAAGAAGAAGAAGAAGCGGAGGGTGGAGGTGGACAAAGGGACAAGAGACACCTGGTCCAGGCTGGATTGCCGGCACAATTCGGTGGCGGGGCGGGAGAGGGGTAGTACTGGTGACACGACTCTCGGCTCCTCGGACTCCTGGTGGATCGTGTGCCAGCTTCGCCACGCATGGATGAACGCACAGCGGTGAGAACTGACCCGGGGACGGTCCCAAGATGGAGCGAGGACCATCGCGGGGCTTGGATACCGGGAAACAGGGACAGGCTCGCTGAGAGCTGTATGAACAAGGCCGACGAGATCCTGGCCGCTGGGATTGCCGAGGACACGACGAACAAGAGGGGCTGCAAATCGGCCGCGCAAGTGTGGATGTCTTTATTGTCCCTGTGCGACCGGATGTGCGGATCCACCGCGTGGCTGGTGCTCCTCACATGCCTCCACGGGGTGCGTTTATTTTTTGGTGGTGGTCGTTGGTTGGTCGGTCGGTCGGTGGGATTGTGAAACCGCGAGACGTTTGCGTTTATGGGGCTATGTCGCGGAGACGTGACGCACGGTTATGGAGTTGCAGTTTGTGGAATTGCGGTGGGTTTTTGGTGTAATCGGGGAAGCGGGCATAGTATTATTGGCACTAGTGTCAGAGCACTAGGGAAGTTTGGATCGCCAGACTGAAGATTGCCGGGGTGTTCTATGGCATTGTGGCATTTGGTCGCTGTATTATGATTATTGTCATAATCGGCATACTAGGGGACTAGGTACCTAGGTCACACTCTGTGACCGAGGTCAGTTAATTCGTAGATGTTCAGGCAACTCTGATCCCTCAACGACTATAGCTACAGGTTAAGATTGAAACTAGTTGCGGCATTACGTTGCCACAGTCTACACCCCGATGGTCGTAGAAATAGTATGTATTCCGCAGACATTCAATAAGAGGAAACGCCGCCGCCTCCGACTGATTCTAATTGAGGCAGCCTCTGTAATAAGGGGCTGCCCGCCAGACCATTGTTTGCTACTCTTAATGAGTTCTATCAGAGCGCTCGTACCTCCGCCGCGATCGGAAAAGCTGCCGAGGAAAGCTTATTGGCCTTCAAGACCGGCACGACGAAAGCAATTTGGTATTCATCGTTGTTACCCGAGTGATCCCCTAAAAGGGGAACGATCGTTATTCCGATTCTGCGAGACGATCAGCGGTACCATCGTGTCCACTTGTGTATTTAATCAATACAGTGCGTATAATCCGATCGGTCTTGCTCGAACTATTAATGCACGGATCGTATGACTTGGTCGATCGCGGCGTCTATTTTAACGGGAACGGGTGGCGAATCGAGCCGGGCGTATTTGTAACACCGACGACCAGTCGTGTCGACGAAAGTGCGCCACAGCGGGTCGCGGATCATCCCCCGGATACATTGATCCGTGAATTAAATCCGACACGAAGGAGAGGAATTATTAATGAGAAGCCTAATTTAGAATCCAGGGACGGACGGGGGTGGACAATTGCGATTGCAAGCCAGTGTGCCTGTACAGGGATGATTATTGTGTCTGCGCTGGTGGTGGTGGTGGTGGTGTTGGCTTTGCATCGGTGACCGACAAAGGGATTTCTATTTTCGGCGAACCCTCTGAAGCTCGGGTATCTCTGATTGTTCGTAATTTCCACGGGGGAGAGCGCTTGCAATTTTTATGAGCCCCTAATCAGCAACGCTGATTGAATCTCGCGTGCAACCACCGGCTAGGAATTCCCTCCAGTTTAGCCTGATTTCCTGCTGCTTTTAAGCGGTTGGAGAGTACTGGCTGTCTTCGTGATTCTTTTTTCTACCTGAAAATCGTAATTATCCTTCGAAGAGGAGTGCAGTCCGATAATTATTCAAAAAATAATAATAATTAACTGTAAATTAACGTAATCTTGGTATATTTTTCTTTGCGAGCGTTAGGGTTGATGATATTTTTTAATTAGCGATTTTGCCGTGGTTTTGGTTGTCTTGCCGTGTATAAAACTGCCCTGCACTTGGAATAATTATAGTTGATTAATCGTGAAAGTAGATTGGAGAGTGCGTTAAGAAACTGTCGCTAATTATCGTGTTAATTTTATTACAGGAGGGCCGGGGGGAAGTGACAGACATCAGCGCAAGTCCCGGGAGGCAAGCACCTGCCAACCAGTTGCGCCCCAAGGAACCACCCCCTATGGTTATTCAGGGAGACTTCAGAAAGGTACATTGCTACGCAGTGATTTACTTATTTACACCCAGTATATACTGTCCAGAGCTAAAACAGACGTTCCAAAAACAATTCCTCGGAGAAACGCAGACCTGGTTACCATCCCTCTATCCCAGGTCACAGATATCCTCAACGATTAGATTTCTTCCAAGCCAACTGACAAACCTAATTACAGCGAACAAAATTGCTCCAAAGAGACAAAGGGGAATCGGATCAGGGGACGAAGAAACTGTTCCACTGATCGATATCGATTGCGACGAAGGGAAGAACAAAAAAATCTTGACAAACCTGAAGATCTTCGAGCTTTTGATGAGATATTAGTAAAAGATCATTTTAATGGACGACGCAAGAGAATTTGCAGTGCTGAGATCGATTATTTGGAACAGTTTCTTCGGTTTTTTTTCTTCAATTACAAATGCTGTTAATGGTGCGTGCTGGTTGAAGTGGAAGGGCCTGTCGTTCCAGGTGAGCGGGATCAGCACAGAGATCTTCAAGCAGATCGAGACGGTCGAGAACGATCATGACGCCTCGACAGCAGCGGCCCTCGAATCTGTCGAACGAAGGGGTGAGATGGTCGTCCGGGTCATCGAGCCACGACAGATGGGCAGACAGGCGGCCGATGCGGCCAAGAAATTCATCGCGATGCAGGTGATGCCATCGGCCAATTCCTTTCTTCTTTCTCGTCCCCCGGCCAAGAACGCCCGCGGCCATGGATCTTTGCTTCGAAAGAAAATTGATTGGACCTGATCCAATTAATCTTTCTTGTACGCGCAAAATCGATTTGCCCGGCATAGTTTGATTCCCTTACGACGCATCCATGGCTGTGTTTGGCTCTCTCGAAATAGCCAGCGGCATGTTCCTGACACAGTGGTACCGCTATTTCAGGATCCGAAATACCCCATCCACTTTGTGGAGATAATCAAAAGGCCGGGACAGACGTTGGGGTTGTACATACGCGAGGGCAATGGCGTGGACAGAAACGACGGTGTGTTCATCTCTAGAATAGCCCTGGAGACCGCTGTCTACAACAGCGGTTGCTTAAAGGTGAGGGAACCTCGTCCCGTTGTCCTCGGTGCCGTTTAATTGCCGCCGTGCCACGGATACCAATTTCCCCGTGGAGTCTCATTATCTTGGTCCGCCCGATAACAGGCCGGCCAGCATCCCCCGTATGCTTATGGGTCTCGAATGATTTAATTTTATTCCCCGCTTCCCAATCGTTCGTTTCAAATGTTCCCCCGTGATCAGGTTGGGGACGAGATTCTCGCCGTGAACCTGGTCGACGTGACGCACATGAGCCTTGACGACGTCGTGATCATCATGTCGATACCCAGGAGGCTAGTCCTGGCGACGAGGCACGGCCAGCACCAGCCAGTCTCGCACAGTCGTCAGACAGAGCACAAGGCGCCGCCGGTGGTGGTGATTAAACGGGAGCTGAACGAGGACGAGAGCGATCATGCCACCAGCAATCATGTCAGGTGATTGAACAATGGCTACTGGAATTCTCAATTGGATATCTGTATACATTTAATTGATCTGCGTACAACAATAATCATATTTGTTTTGTTTGGCTAAACGCAGGGACACTAATCGTAGACGCGGCGACGGTCGCGAAATGCTGCCCTCCCGATCTAAATTGGGCCTCACCGGTCTAGGGTCCAGCCAAGATCTAGGATCCAGCAACGGCGACCTGTACTACAACTCGAGACCGGAGGGGCACTGGTCCTATCAGCCGCCACCGCCTCCAGTGATTACACACCAGCCAAAACCATCCAACACGCAACACTTCCAACCGTACGAGCGTGGATATCCGAAAACTTTGGAGAGCCTGGCGGAAAAAGTAAGTTCCACGGTGATGTTCCGTTGCTTCTTCCTCTAAACTCCGCCCGCAGGTCGAGGTTTTATTTCACGCGATCCGCGAACTTCGTTCGACGCGACTGAACATTGTGTACGTTAGTGACGAAACGTGCGAGTGTTCATTGTCGTGGAAGTTTGGTGTTCTCTCTGTTGTTTTTTCACCCGCGATAAAAATCTCCACCTGCGAAGGGAAATAGATCACATAGATGTTCTAGACGATGTGGATCGAGCACCCTTTCATATACCTGTCTGCACCAAGTTGACACTTGTTTGCCCTTCTCTGTCTTCAATTGCGATAGCGATTCGAATAAGAAAGTGGTGAATTCGTGGCAATGTCTCGAGACACTCCTGATAGTGATCGGTACGCTGTGCACCGTCTCGGTTTACCAAGCGAATCTTTCCGGTTCGGGTAATACGAACGATTGTTACGAATGTTTGATATGTTAAACGAACTTGGACGGTAGACGGTTCACAGTTCGCTCGTGTTTCGACCACGTGTTTCACATGACTAATCGGTTCTATGAATGAATGCTACATTGATATTAACCAGGATTTCACAAAGGTAAAGAAACCACCAACTCTTTCTTGATATCTAGACTTATGTATGCAGCCATTCCCTGCACCGTAACCCCACACATTGGATAATGAACAAATATTTCTGCCTTTGAAAATATATCTATTTGTACAATGATTAATTGAAATAGAATTGTTTCGATGAGAGTACAGTTAAAACAATGAATATTTGTCAGTGTCCAGATCGTCATCAATTCAATCATCTGTCGCTATTTATTATGTGATCCCCGTTTTTGTTGTTGCCTTGTAAAGCTTTGCTCTTGTACGTTCGTTCTTTCTATTTCTTTTCTATCCATGGTCGTTGTTGTTCGCCACACCGGACCCATGAATCCCTCGTATTAAATGGGAATTAAATGGAGGGATTCATAGATCGTTGTGGCAATGTATACGAATTAGAGGAAGCATCCTTTGTATCACAGTTGACTCGATTCTCGAATCAAAATTCGGGCGAACATTTTTAAGCGGCGACGTGAATAAAAAGTCCACCGTTCAGTCGACTGTGAACTGAAGGGAAAATCAGATTTAAAGAAAAAAACGAAATGAAGAACCATACAGGTATCAGGCGTTTAATATTCATTAATTTCATTCAACTTAGGTACATTCCTTCTACACGGGGCCGGTAATGCCCTCCAATGGCACACGCCGGATGTCCACTGGCGCAGGAATGCAATCGGTCGGCAGCAGATTGTCCAGCCAAACGCAGTCCTCGCATTACGGCTACGGCCAGCACGCCGGAAGCGGAAGGATCATGCCAAGAAGCGGTTCGGATCAGCACTTACCTCGCGTCGATTACACCAGCATCACCACACCCGCCCGACACACTCTTCTTAGATCCAGCTTAAAATCAGGTACACGATTCTCTATGGAGTACCCTGTCCGCTTAAGCGTCCGCCAATGCTGACACGATATCTCGAGATCTTGGAGATGTTCTTCAGCGGACCTACCGCTATGGCAAGGTACTAAAATCTTTCAGCAATCTTAGTTGCTTTTCGAAACAATGCCGTATTTCGTAACCTTTAGTGCCGGCTATAACCTCTTTGTCACCGAAGAAAATGACACCTCGTTAATGTACCTAAAATACTGGTAACCATATGCGCAAAATGCTAATACAGAAAAAAAATCCCGCAAAGGGGCCTAGAAAGATATCCCTTCGAATAATAAAATTGGCCGGCAATCTACTTGCTTTTGTCCATCTAACAGGAACGTCAGCGTTAAGATATAACACAAGGTACGGGGCCCAAGGGGACACCACAACGTCCACCCAGAGGCAAGGTCAATTCGGAACGTTGACCAGGAGGCATCGGCCATCTCTGGATTATGCGTCAGACACAGAGGCGACGTGCTCCAGTTCGCCGAAGTCTGCGTACTACTATTACAGGCACAATATGAACAATCCTCCGCAGAGTAGCGCCGTCTCGCACCTCGCAACATTGTCTAGGTCACAGATCGGTCAGAGTTCCTCGGGTTTGAGATCGAATTCGTTGCCACGAAGCAGCAGAACGTTGCCACAGCAGCCTGGTCTCAGGACTGGGCTTAGCACAGTGGCGTCTGGCCTGA
This sequence comes from Nomada lathburiana, assembly GCA_963667235.1. Lineage (NCBI taxonomy): Eukaryota > Metazoa > Arthropoda > Insecta > Hymenoptera > Apidae > Nomada > Nomada lathburiana. The sequence continues at coordinate 18,627,059 of OY763899.1, read as the reverse complement.
TCGATCAGGAGGACAGCGATGGCGCGTTGTCTGCCCCAGAATTGCCTTCAATCAGGCGCGACAGAGGTGAGGACAAGGTTAAGGATCATTAAGAGGGCCAGTTCGATTATTCATTAACAATTTATTCGTTATTGTTTCCATTGCTGCGCGATGGCAGGGAGAATACCGTCGTCGCCCAGTGTGTTCACGTCGGACGAGTATCGAGCATGGCTGAGTCGAACGCCAAGCACCAGCGCACTGTACGAACAAATTAGAGCCACCACTACCAGACCGCCACGTTACACTTACAGCGCAGAGAACATCCATGCAGCTGTTAACCAGGTGGATACTCTGTTCATCATAAAACTAGAGAACCTCCTCGTCTGATTTGTCTGTCAAGAATAGTTTAGTAATTATTCGTTTCTTCCTTTGAATTGATTTACAGGGTGAATACGGAAGCTACGGAGCGTACAGGCCACTTTCTAGCACCCTGGATCGCTTGTCAACGAGGTCAGCCTCCGCTCAGCAAGTGAACCTGGCCAACTTGAGGGCCTCGACAGCAATTAGCTCAAGCTGCCATCGTGGAGCGGGGAACCCGAGACCAGCCTCGGTCGCGTCGAACGCCAGGACGGCCCTGACCAACCAGAAACCGTCGTTGAGCAGCACAACTGCCCAGAGGGCCACTTCCGTGAGGAGAATCAGGAACCTGTTGGACCTGGAGTCCACGCGGAGCATACCCACACCAACGCCTACCAGAACTCAGGATCAAAGACTGCTAGACATTAATCCTGCAGGTAGACGATCCTTTCAACATTCGAGCTACGATCTTATCCCGACTTGCACAGCACAGTCTGGTCAGGCAACTTTGCTCGTCCGAGCTTGAGTATATTCTGCTTCCAGAGTTCCTCAAGTATAAAATAGAAAAGCCACCCACCGTGGGTACCCCGAGCTCGACCAGCTCTCTCCTGAGCTCTCTCGGCGAAGCCAGCGGCGGCGATCTGGCGAGTGGTGTCAGCGGGCTGCTCTGGGTCCATCTTCTGGCTGGCCGTGGCCTTCGTTCGACAACGTCCTCCTCGGCTGCGACCACACCCTCCACTCCATCAGGTCAGCCTAATTTAGGTACGTTCGGGAGTCTGCACATCCTTTAGAGGTTGTATCCACTGCACACCCTAATTTAGCTGGTAGGAAACTCAACCAACACTGTAAACTTTGTTTCTTCTTTTTTTGGCATGGGATAGGGGATCTGTAAGTAGATCCTTCTAACCTAAACTCTCGAATGTTACGGAATATACGAGACTAAAAGATACAGGGTCGTTGAATACTATATTTAAGTTCAGACTTGATACAAAGCTCTCAGAAATAGGAAATCCTGTGGAAAGATCGGAAATAACAGTAAAATATTTTCGTTGCTCTGTACCAAAAAAAAAAACAGCTAGTTGTGGCTTGAGAGACCTGTACTGCGTGCTGGAGTGCGACAGGGTGCACAAAGCCAGGACAGTGGTGAGAACAGGTGACTTAATGTTCGACTGGGACGAGACCTTCGAGCTGGACCTCGTTGGCAACCGGCAGCTAGACCTTCTGGTCTACTCCTGGGACCCGCAGTACAGGCACAAGCTCTGTTACAAAGGGTCGGTACATTTGGCGACGCTGCTGAAAGAGTCTCCGGTTCATCATCTGGCTGTTAAAGTCGAGCCACGCGGCACGATCTACTTAAGACTGCAATACACCGATGCCCAGCAGACGTTCAGGAGAAGAGGACTTCCGGTCATATCTCTGGCCACCAGAGTGGCGCCACTTTTCGGCGTCGATCTCGATACAGTGGTACGTCACAGGCTCCCGTGGTCCTTAAATTGATCCAGGTCCCGTCAACTTTCGCCCAATAATTATGTTCCTTTCCTTTGTTTAATTCAGGTGAGTAGGGAAAGTAAAACTGGCGGTGTTCCCGGAGGGGTGTCCACTGCTCTGGCGATGGGCGTTCCAAACGTGCCCATCATCGTGTGGCGTTGCGTCGAGGAAGTCGAAAGAAGAGGTCTCGACATTATCGGTAAAGCGATTTTATTCATTTCGAGTAGTATAGGTCAATGATTACGGTCGGACAACCCTGGAATCCTCCTTTGATGGCTCCGTAACATTTGTATCAATCGACGCAGGTCTGTACAGGCTCTGTGGATCGGCCACGAAGAAGAGGATACTTAGGGAAGCGTTCGAGAGGAATGCTCGTTCGGTGAATCTGTCGCCTGACAATGTGCCAGACATCAACGTCATTACTGGTAAAGTTTCTCGAGCTGCTGCATCATTCGGTTAAACGAGAGTCTGCAGCTGTGCGACGCAATTGGATTAATTGGAAATTCTGTTTCCAGGGGTGTTGAAGGACTACTTGAGGGAACTTCCGGAACCACTCTTCACCAAGTGCCTCTACCAGATGATGGTCGACGCACTGGCCGTCTGTCTGCCAGACGATCCGCAGGGAAACGCGAAACTGATGTTCAGCATACTCGACTGTTTGCCTAAAGTGAACAGGGTTTGTGTCTGCCATTGAAATGATTCCGCCTCTTCTGCAGACCCGTTGGAATGAAACGTAGTAAAATAATGCTCGTCGTTCAACAGTGTACGTTGATCTACTTGCTGGACCATCTGGCCATGGTGGTGTCGCAGTGCAACAAAATGTCACCGGCAAGTTTGGCGGTCTGTTTCGGGCCGGTTCTAATGCTGCACTCGGACGAGAATGGGCCTCATCTCGATTTCCAGCAACCGATCGCGGTGCTCAAGTACCTGCTGGAAATTTGGCCGGTTAAGTCAGGTAATGTCGTCATTCCTAACAATCATCCTGAAGTAATCATTAGTCCCAGAATGTTTGCACGACATCTGTGTGCAATTATTTCTGAAAAATTGTCGAGCTTCTGAGCAAATGAACAAACTTATTCTAGGAGCTAAATGCATTTCTCTCTTGACCAATCCAATGTATTTCCTCCAGAGACATCGCGAAACAGCCGTCTCATCGTTACATCCTTTGCATTTAGCTTCCAGAATAACGTTACCGAGAGTAAAGTCAGTAGACAAAAGCTCGGCCCGATGAATGAACTGAACCAGAAGAATAAGAGCCGAATAATCAGTCGCTCCTTTCACAGACAGTTCGGAAGATTTCTTCAGTCGCTTCAGCGCTACCTCGAGTTACGCAAGCAGTCGAGCACAACAGCAATCAGCAGCAGCTGCTGCAACAGCAGCAACAGGCCCAGCAACAGGCCCAGCAACAGCTGCAGGGAACATTGGGACGCACAGGGCTGCCCTGGCAGCCTCAACACTCACTTCATCAACAGCCCCAAACTACGGTACCAGCCGCAGCCCTCGTGCAATCCACGCGTCCTCCGCCCCCGGTCAAGCCTCGACAGGTCAGTATTCCTTTCTTCACGCTTCCACTTTAGCTGTGCGATGTTCATACCATTTCTCGCCATTCTTGTTATCCCTCCTCTGTACACATTCTCTGTTCACTCTGGAGGTAATTCGATTGGACGAGGAACTTAAATGCGTCGGGATAATGGAAACGCGTAGAACGAATTGTGGTTGGAAATATATTGAACAATTGATAGAATTATTGATAGAATCGAATCGGAACTGTAGTGCCCGAAGGAACGTGTTGTTCGATAATCTTTTCATTTATTGTTGCCGCTTGTTTCAGATTTCCTTAATGTTTCGTAGAGATTGATGTAACATTGACGGGAGTACAGAGGGATGGACAGAAGGAAGGCGGAAGAAACTTTTCTGGTCTGACGTTTGATCCTTATTTTATTTTATTACAATAACATAGTTAGAATTACTTATGAATGAAAGAAAGGCCAGGAAAGTTGAATGAAACGCTTCAAAAAAAAGAAAAAAAAACAAAGAAAAAAAAGAAAAGAGAAAAAGATTGGACGATTATCGTGTGGCTCTCCGCTTGTTACGTCCGTGTACCACCTACTGTCTGTGCATTATCTGAAGCGTGTGTGAACAGCATGGTAGGCAAAACTAATGGACTCTGTTCTCTCCCTTTATCTTTCGTTTCTTTTCGCTTGCGCAAGAACAAGCCCTGTCGAGTGCTTTCATAATTTCAAAATCATTCGTACCGCACAAACAGTGAAACATCCGTTTCATTCATTTACTCATATTCATTCATCTGCGTTCGTTCATTCATTCATTATCGTATCGGTTCCTTTTTTACTTTTTAGGTTAAGTCCCGAGGACCCTTGCAAATTGTTCGCCATTCGCAACATTATCCATGTCATCGTTCCGATATATGTTGTTGTTCATCTAAGATCAATTTATATTTCCGTATATATGTATTGGGTCTCGAGCCTTAAGAGAGGAATTTTTTTTCCAACTCTACATGCATGGACCAATGCCGCCATCCAACATGGCGGAAGATTATTGAATGGAATGCCGCATATTCGATTTTAATTGTATTATTTGCAAGGCCCTTTGGAAAAGGCCAACATATATTGTTTTCTGTGCCATCGAGTGTCGTCGTGCTTTTAACGAAGGCTTACGATCGCGGCCGAACAGTTTGCAACCGTCGCCAACACGTTCGTGTACATACGTGAGACCCGAACGTCTTCGTGCATGTCCCCTCGATGTCACTCAGTACCTGGTTGTCTATCGGTGTGAACGGTCGTTCGCTTATGGTTTCTCTGTTTCCTCTCTGCGCCAGTTCTCACGACGTCTTTCACATTATTATAGTGACGATTTACGTTGTTCTTCTTTATCTTTTTTCGTTTTGGGCACGTATTCTTCAGAGCAAGCGCAAATTGCCGGCTCTACCAAACCGCTGACAGCACAGAGACGCCGCTTCTTGCACAGGTATTATCGTTATTATCGTTTTCATTCGCGTTTTACTTACGTACGTCAGCCTTTAGTTAAATATTCGTTCTATCTCACATGCATGGCCCGTACAACATACACTTAACCATACCTCATACTCGTCTCTCACACGTCAGTCTCGTCGCATTCATTCCTTTGCACAGAGTGCCATCGTACACTGTTTGTTAACGGCATAACCAAAAGAGTGCTCTGTAATCGTGTACATGGAAACATGTAAATCAGATTGCGATGAATATCCGATCTTCGAGAACTTCGTTGGCGGGTCAAAGGTTATCCAACGGTATTAAATATGCATCGAAGAAACGACAATGAGTTTCCTGCCGATTATCATATTTGCGTGGTTAAACGAACAGCGAAGGAATACTTTGACTCTGCCTAGCGGTTTTCTACTGTCTACTCCCGTTACAGACTCGTACTTAATCGAAACACAATCGAGCGTAGGAAGGCATAGGTTAAGCGATCCCTCTCGAGTATAATAACGTCACTTCAATTAACCGGCCACTCGAACTGCGTTAGTCCGAGGGATCAGATTAGTGTTCCTAGCATGCTGCAATAATTGCACCTCGAGAGTCCGTCTTGTATCCAGTCAAGAGTACGTATACATATTCCTAACCTTGCCGAAGAGTAAGACCTAACCCTATTGTCTTCCACGAGGCCAAAGGCGCTCCACAGCGCGCCGAACTCGATATTAATACCCCGCGTAATCCTGTTATTAACGCCCACCCTAGAATCAGCTTCGTTACACGCGAAATAGTATATCGCGAGGCTAACATCCTCTAACAGACAACGGTCTAGGAGAGTCCAAGGGTTGTATGATTAATGTAAAACGACGCTGGTGGTACGGCGTCTCTGTTCGCACAGGTGATAGTCTCGTCTCCCGGTTCACCTAGCAGTGAGGAGTCTGAAGCGTCGCCGGAGCCGATTAACAAGAGCCTCCTGGGCGGTCTGGGACTCGAGAAGAGCAACGAAGGGGCCACAGCGAACTCGACCGGCCCTGGAACAGAACAGATCACGCCTACGAGCAGCGTCGACACGGAAGAGGGCAACGCAACGCATCCTGAGGAGGGCGAGAGGGGCGTCGAGGGTGACGCAGAAGCGAGCGACGACGACAGACATCAGCATGCGCCCAAGACGCATTAGAGCCTCCGCGAAGAGTAGGGTGTGCGCTCCGCATAGCTCGAGTGTCTCATATTCGGCGACAACTTCTTCCCGACGAGAAGAAATTATGCCAATCGTCCGGGGAAGCGAAGCAAACCGTGTTGGGCATTAAGTAAATAGATACTTTATAGGCGGTTGGAATTTATTCGAGGAGGAAAGACGGCGAGGAGATTGGTTTAGCTCGATTGTTAGTTGTTGATGAAGAACGGACTCAAAGTCTGCCTACTGTTTTCTCCGAATTTTATATTCTTCAATGTAGCTCGGTTACGACCGATCGAATATTATTGCCCAATACCGGTTGAAGCGTCGGGTCTAGTAACGCGACTCGTGATGGAAGATGGCGGATTTGAGAATCTGATAGTAGACTAGGTCGATGCGCGTTGGTTTTTTAAGGCGTCGCTCCCCAATCAGAATAACATCGAATTTATTAACGGATCATTGAGGGCATCCTCGATCGATTCCGAACAGTGAACGAACGGTTCACTCAACTGCAGATCCTTGCGGCGTGTGTTGGCGTGAACTGACGGGAGAGGAAACTATTTTAGTCGCGTTGGCTGCTTCGACTTAGAAACTCGAGACTGGTCTTTGATATTTAATATTTGTGAGGCTTCTTTGATATTTCATATTTGCGAGCCGTGCAGAGAACGGCGTGGGCGTTGAATTGTCTAGCGAAATCAATCTCTTCTGTTAGGAATATTATTAATCGCACTGTTGGCTGTGTTAAGAGGAGTTTCCTTTGTTGCGTGACGTTGTGTTTGGAAATGTTTATTCATGTTTTAAGCGGCAGTCAACGCGCAACGGGGCCGAGCTTCGTCGCCGGACGTGCGATAAGGGCGGCGATATTGTTTCCCAGGAAACGACGCGCATAATGGGACCACCTGCGAGTATCCGTTAGAAAATCTCCGCTAGGGAACGAGATTCATAATGGCCGACTTCGGCAACCTTGTCTACGTGTCGTTCATCTGTCGCGACGTGAACGTCAACACACCAGGGACGAGAACCGCGAACAAAAGGGTTACTCTTGGTATATTTGTTAGGGAAGGCACGGCTGCGGGAAAATATCATTGTCACGGGCGAGACAGAGGTTCCTAGTTTGAAGGCTCGTTGCACAAAATCCTACTGCCGGACTGTTAGACGTTTTCTTCGCAGTTGAAGAGCCCTGATGAATTCTCGAGAGCCCTCGAACCTTTCCTCGGGCACAAAAACGCCACGGATTGGACACCGTCGACCTTCATCTCCTAACGTCTATACAGACCCAAATGTCGCTGAAGAAATTACGCCACTCGCTGTATACGAAGCAGGCGGAGGCAAGAAGAGGCAACGAGTGAATAAATGAATATATACTGTTACGGTCCCCTGTATCCTAAACTGCACAAATCTATAAAACGACTGATACTATAATATCCAAGCTATTGAAACTGCTATAACAGGGGTTCTGGGGATGATTCTGCGATTCACAGCACACACCCTTAACGTCAAAGAGGCTCCACCACTCCTACGGTTGAACTTTCCATGGAGTTCAAGTTGTCTCCTGGCCGGTCGAGACTGAAATCTCACAGAAACGAGTTCCGGATGCTGCAGAAGAAGAAGAAGAAGAAGAAGAAGAAGAAAAGCGAGAAAGAACTGATCACACTGGCACTGGAAGAAACCTTGTACGCGACGAAGAAAGAAGAGAAAGGAAGTAACCAAAAATGGGGAAACGTACACACATGACACAACAGTCGGTTTATATACAATATACTATATATATGTATGTATATATATACATATTATATATACACATATAGGCTAGTCACGATATACATGTGCTTTTGATAAAAAAAAAAATAAATAAAACTATTACTTGTAGTAGTTAGCTAGCCCTGGTATACAAAACGCGAAGGATGCTGCGTCCACGTATACCTGCATATCCGAACTGGAGAGACTACAAAGAAGAAGATGAAGAAAATCGACGATGAGCGATAGGGAAATAGTAGCGCGGTATAAGTGCACGCAGACGAATAAGATTATACATAATATACATAACGTTCGGCGACGGCAGGAGCCGAGGTACCGACTCCCAGACCTCTTGTACATGTTGACAATAGCAAAAAAACCGACGAGCTGAGAGTTGAAGAGACGGAAGAAACGGATGGATAGAATATAAGAGCCAGAGGGGAGGGGTCGAACTCACCGAGAAACGATAATAATTACCAGTAAACGGTTAATTGTAACTTGTAAACGACTAAACGTAGCCAGTATTATATTGTGAACGTGAAGAAGATAATATTCGGATGGAACGTGCCGGGTGAGACCACCCTTGGCCAGGGTACCATCATTCCCCGGGGTTCGTTTGTTCTACGATCTCGTCGACAGGGACACGAGTGGCCACCATGTTCATTATAATTATTGACGTTAGATATTATTACGATTGTAGATTTATCGCACGGTGTTTTCGTCTACGGAGGTTATGTTTGGGAGGGGGCAATTTTTGTTTGGTTAAGTTTGCCGTCGTTGAGTTTCAAACCAGTACAGAGTTGTTTAAGGAAGGTAGCTCTAAAGTCAGCGAGGATTTTTGTGAGCCAGGCTACACAAGTTGATGTATATTTCGTTCCGAAATTAAGAGGATTATCCACTCGTTTCCCTGCGTGTGAATGCGATCTGTATAAATGGCATATACAATAATGTTATACATTGCAACAGCATTGTCCAATGAAACATTCATGTAACATTCAATGCTCCCCAAATTCCACGTTAATTTAACCCTCGAAATTGTTTACAAAACGAATAGTTTCAAAAGAAGGAGGAAATTAGCGTTTCTTCTTCTCATCTCTTCCAAGGATTCATTTGAAATGGCAACGGTAAAAAGTGTAAACGAATCTACGAAGGTGAACGAAACGAGGAAATTGCTTCTCAACAATTGAAAAAGAATTTATTGGATAATACTGTTACGACATTCGAAGTATATATGCGTAATTGTATTTACACGTACCGCGTATGCATACAAAAGTGCGCTCTCTTTTTTCCGCACAGTGTTAGTTTAAAATTGGCGGCATCTCGGTAGAGGATGTCACCAGGGGGCGGTGTTTATTTCGCGTAGCCGAGAATCGAGGATCATTGTATGTATAGCTCAGTGTACCATAATTCGCATAACCATAATCTAATCGTATCGAAACCCCGACTGTTCGACTGTCGTTCGATGTGCAAGCGCGATGGGACGTTGGATAATATTCTCTTCTCTTCAAGATTTTCATTCGTTGTAGAATATTCCTTGAAAAAAAAGAAGAAAATAGCAAACAGAAAGGGGGAAAGCTGTTGATAGTCGTTGTTAACTATAATACAGTGCGAAGCAGCTGTAATAAATGCAATTAAATGAACGAATTGGCTGGGGAATTTTGGAAGATATAGAGTTATCGCAGATCATAGTGACTTCTCTCTATTGACTATTGAAAGAGAAAAGAAAAATTGGGTTTCGTCATATCCTTTGAGACAAACTGATACTTTGTTAATGAATTTTGTTTCGAGACGAAGAAGAAAAGATTCCTGACGTTCCTCGACGTTCCTAATTTTAATAATAACAAGGAAATAACTCAGTACCATTAATTAATATTATACGTGAAAGCACACTGCCGCAATTTTGTATGATTGACTGTTGTTATATATACCTATACCTACATATATTACGCTACGTATACATAATTATTAATTGAGACTTGAATAGGAACGATTGATACTTCTCCGACAAAAGGTTTCCAGATCATAGAGGAAGAAAGATCTCAGTAATTTTCCATCCATTTTTAATCCTTCAATTCATTCGACGTATCGCAACAAATTCAACTATATCGAAAATAAGAATAACGTAATATTAATATAATGTATCGAATATAATCACAATTTTTGGATGGCGCGAATTTGCCCGAACAATTATTATTTGAGGAGTGAATTGAATACGATTAAAAGGGGATGCTGTTTTCTTCGTCGAGTTTTGAATTCAATTTAAATTGTACGAAAGAAAGGCACTTTCATTTGATTTATGATGGACCCAGGAATATTAGTACAAAATTCTTAAAGGCATTAAAGTGGCAGATTAACTAGCTGAAAGCAGGATAAGACAATCAATTTTGAATAATAATTAAGCAGCTACCAACACCATCCTTAGTTAATCTGTGGCAAGACATTTTTACTTCAATGGGAAATGACAAGTTACCTTATTATGGCCTGGAGATCCTTTGAAAGACATTGTATCACCCCGAGGCGACCCCTCGGACGAAAAAAGTTGAGCGAAAGGACTAAAAAAAGTGCTGATATATGGTATAAATTCGTGCTCTCGACTTCTCCCATTCCTTTGCACTATTTTTTTCTCTATTTACGTGTCTTTTCGACAACTCATGCGTTATATTTTATTCTCAATTCTTCATGCTATTGTCACGTCGAACACAATTTACATTCTAACTTCCCTCGTCCCTGTTGTATAATTTTCTTCGAATTTTAAAACTCATCACAACGACACTGCGAGGAAGGAGAAAGTCGAGGGTCGCAATAATTTTTTCTTCTTTTTTTTTACATTCGCGAGATTTCCGAAGTTAAAGAGAAGGGTGGAGGAAAAAAAATGGGTGAAGGAAACAAGGACGTCTTAATGTCGATAGGAAAATCTAATTTTTTATTGTGCTCGCATTACCTGATTCTCTTGCGCAAAAGAAAAAGAAAAACATGGCGTACTTCATTGAACACAACCATATATCACGAACCTTTCTTCCGACGAATTTTTTGCGTGGAAAAGGAAGGGAGATAAATGATAACCCGGCGGCTTGTATTTTCTACCGTGGCACACACGTTCTTCGTGCGATTTTATTCTTCTTCATGACAACCCCGCGATATTTTATAGGCTGATTATTTTGATAAGCTCGAGTGCGTCTTTTCCCGGAAGTGGAGGGCGTGTTCGCCCTCTGCTGGTACGCGTCTCATTGAAACAGAACCGTCGAGTTTTCGTTCGAGTTGAAGGGGGGAAGTATAAAAGGCATTGAAGAAGGGATGCTGCGAGAAAAATTAAAGTATACTGAAGAGAAGAAGAAAAGAAGAAAATTGAAGCAGAACTGATTTTATATAGAAGAGAAGGAACCATTAAGGAAATTCGAGTATAAAGAAGAGATATTGTAGAAGAAGAAATGAAGAAATGCAAAATGCTTTGCAGATGAGAGGGCAGAATTTCTTCGCAAAGAAGAAACGTTTCCCAAATACTTTTTTCGATGCTTCACGCGAAGGAAGAAATGGTGTTTAACTAGCAGTGATGCAACCTGAAGAGACAACGCGAACGGTATATGATACTGTACTTTATACAAAGTTTTCATGGGGTGCGTTTCATATTGTTACCACGACGGTTCTGTTAATTAATCTCGCACAATGGTAAAATTCCTGTGGTAAAATTCCGCGTTTTCTTCAATGATTCGTTGGTACCAGCGTCGTTTCTGATTTCCCCTTATACAGGTCTTTTTAAAAATCGTCAGATCCTAGCGCTATAACATATATATTGAACTACGTATATACGATGGACCACGTTTGTCATACTGAAACGTTTCTAAAAAAAAAAACACACAAAAAATATGTGCGTGAGAGGGAGAGATTGAGAGAGTTTTTCCATGACTTTTCTATGATTTAGAGGCAGATAAATAATGAACGGGTGCAATTGTGTCTCTCGTACCCCCGAAGAAGAATTCAATTTTCCTCGAGGAAGAAAATTGAACAAGAATATGAATATGTCTATCGACTTTCTAGGACTAAAAGAAATACAGGAAGAAATTCTTGTAGTTCGCGTCGTATAGTTTCTAACTGTTCCTCGGAAGTCCTCGAATCGTCGCAAGGTTCATGAATGTGTTCCTTCTTTCTTCTTAGTATACTTAAAATCATCGTCGAATAACTTTCTTCCTCGCCGAATTTATTTCTTCACTTTTTACGTATATGAATTTCGAGGAACAACTTCCACAATGGTGGATTTCCTAACCTAATAAAAAGGAAGAAATATTTTACTGTTCGCCCATTCACTGGAACAACAAATCTAAGATTTTTCTATTTCATATAAAAAAGAAGAAATTTCCACGTTACTCTGTTACAACGAAGAAGAAGACAAGACAACCAAACTTATGCTCCTTCGATACAGATACGGATCAGGTATAAAAAGATTGTGATTTCTTCGGAAGCAGAAGAAAAACGGGAACGAGGAATAGAAGAAAGGGGCAAGCTCAGTGAACCTCGAGACGATTCCCAAGCAGCTTGGCTACGATTTACGTTGGTCTTCCTTCGTCCTTCCGGAAGCATTAAACGATTAAACAATCTTCTGGATATATAAATATATTTATATAGACATTAGAGAAGCCAGTAAGCCAGAGGTGGAAGAAAATAGAACGAAAGGAAGAGATCGAATTCCTCGAGCCGCCGTTCACCATGACGTAGACGTAGAAACGACGAACTTCATCATAATCCTATAAATCGGTGCTCAACGAGTTGAAACAGCCATCACACGGATAATATAGCAAGTAGCTGGCCAGTAGCGACGAGTCGGTATATCAGGAAACGGTGAGACAGACAATTTTTCAAACATCGGACGAAGCACAACGAGCCAACCAATGTGTTTATCACGACAGGAGGCGAAGAAGAAGAAATGAAGAAGAGAAGAAAACGATCAGAGGAGAAGAACGCACGTATATTCTATCTCGATCGTTTTCTGAACCACAGATCTCGGGGGATTCGAGACGTGAAACTGATTTCTTCAGCGTCGCAGAAGAAAACGAGTAAAGAAGATATACAGAAAGGTGGATGAAAATGTGGATTAGAAGCTTGTAAATAAGTAGAAAGCGTCTCGTTCGTCACGTGTTTGGATTTGGTCTCTTTGGTAATACTGTATTATTGTACTCGGAGGGGAAAGAAGAGAAGAAGAGATATATAAGAAGTATACACAGATGATCCATATGGTGTACAGTGTTTTTTCGTATTTCGTTTTTTACTTTCGTTTTTTGGTGTCTGTAGAGAGATAACAGCGCCCCAGAAGATCTGGGTACAACTGTGCTTAAACGTAGAAGAGTATAGCTTCTCTTGTATAATTATGTGAATTACAAATAGAGAGACATTTATCTCCTGGAGTCGCTGCGAACACATATCTGGATTCAGAGTTCATTATGTCGAAGGAGAGAATGGAATGGGTGACGGATTGTAGGTTATGTGTTTAATCGTGGGCCATTTTTTTTTTTATCACTTCTGTTATTTTGAACAACTTTAGTACAGGAAATTATTCTTGATATTCTCATCTATCAACAGTGCATTCTTCTTTTAAATCGAAGAGATTGTACAGTGAAATATAAATATCTCGCTTTCCTTGGGGCCTGAAATTATGTTGTCTTTTAGAATATGTTTCATTACTTCTTCTTTTTTTAACAATACGTGTTTTAGGGCCCACGAAGTTTAGAGAATAATTGAAACAATCCGTCGATCAAGGTATCTTTTCAACTTGATCGTTTCCATCCTTCGTCGAGCAGGGGCGTAACTAGGTCGTAGGTTTTACCCTAAAAGCTTTCATCGTCCTACATATCATAGAGAAGGAGAGGAGGAAGGGATCCCTTTGTTTCTGTGGTGAAGAGATGGGCCTACGAAAGAGGAATTCTTCGGGTTCAGCGGAGTATTTAATGAACGAAGAAGAAGAAGAAGAAAAGAGGAATAGAGGAAAAGGAAAAAAAAAGAAGAAATAAAAGAGGGCCTCTAATATTTGATAGGGAAACGTGTCGCGTTTCGAGACAAACGAGAAACACGCTTTTTTAGGATTAGTCGCAGCTTCGACCTAGCCCCCCCACCCCCACAAAAAAAAGAAATGTAACTAGGAAGCACAGTGCATACTGTTGCCCTCGAATTATTTACCTTTCTCTTAATTATCACGAACTCTTTTTATTTTCAAATTGAAATTAGTCGAATTCTATTCATTTTTATCAGTATGGAATTTCCAGTGAAATTAATCCCTCCATTGTTTCGTCATTGTTAATTGATCGCGAAGTGTATTCGTGTGCTATTGATCTTTTAATATTCCTCGAATAAATGTTGATGTTTGCGAGATTGGATTCAGAATCATTCGAACGAGTTCTCGATGATAACGAAGAGAAAGGGATATCGATGCAGCTCATCGAATCATTCAGTTCTTCGACATATCCATCGTCTGACCTCGTATTTTTCATAAATCAAGATACACGACATGCACATCCCCCATCTCTATAAGTATCGTCGACAAATTATTTTCGCAGTTCGACTCATTCGATATTCACTATCTACTGGCAGTATTACTGATAATCGATTTCGTTTTTAATTTTTTTTTTTTTTCCGTTTTCTCTCTTTTAAACTGACATCCCGCGAACCATTTTGTACAAACGATTTACAAATTTTTTACAGCGCGAATGAGTGACAATGGCGAATTTCTCGCATCATTTCCTTTCGTCTTTCCTTTCGTTTTCTTTCTTTCTTTCGAACACAAACATTCCTATCGCTTTTAAATTGTTTGACAATAATCTCGACTGATGAATACTTAGAACGATAATTAACTGAACTTTACAAAGGGGGAAAATGGGTGTAACGATATTTAAAATAAAAAAAATGGCGAAAAAAAAAAATAGAAGAGAAAGAAAACGAGTATTAAGTGTATCAAAGTGCGAGAACAATTAAGGTGACAATTTGTATTTCAGCGAACGTTCTAAATTCATTCCACGTTTATTGATCGACGATTTTTGTAACGCGTAATTGATTCACGTTATCATTTGTACGGGTTAATATTTCATAGGAGTTTCTACGACAACCAAAACAAAAGACAAAAATACCAAAAAGAAAGAACAACATGTACATATAATCAATGCTTGGATCGTTGGATCTCCGCACGTACTAAATATCACTGTCAATCACTGTCAGAAATGAAAGGGGCAGAGTTACGAAGCTTTTACGATTATTTAGAGAGGAGCCTGTGAAACTCTCTGTTAGCTGAAAATAGGATGGTTGGGTAATTGCAATTCACTTGTTGTATCATACACCATAGCCGAAGGAAATTAATTGAACGTTGGATACGCTTGCGAACAAACTATTGCAAAATTGAAAATCAACGTCGAATATACACCACGGACGTTCAATCGATTAATTCATTACTTAATCGGTCTGGATAAGTGAAGGGGGTGTGAAGGAAATGAATGGTTTAATTTGTTCCTCTTTATTCTGCCTGTTGAATGTTGTAATCCAGCGTGCAACTAATTTCCCCAAGAATACACTTAACATCCATTGAAGAACGAACGCGAACGGGTGACGGGAACGAATGTGCGTGTATGGTTGACGAAAGGAAGAATGCGAAGACGATACGGGAAAGCCAGGCGATTCGATCGCCCAGAGAATTGAAAATTCTATGTCTATAAATATATTTACAAAATCGTGTGCCGTCGTGGAAAGTGAACAAATCGGATGAATGAACGAACGAATGAACGATGGAACGAAACGGAGAGCGAAGGGAAGAAAGCTAGTGACTGGAAGCGATTAGCGTGAACGAGGGCGGAGACAGTTAATTGAACAGTAAGAATATAAATAGTAGAATTAACGAGAATCGAGAAAAGGTATAAATATTAATTTGCAATGGGAAACGATTGTGAGGAGAATAGAAAGGGAGAGGAGAAGAGTGGAGGACAGTGGTGGGGGGGAAACGAAGAATGAATGTTTTGTGCAAACAAACAAAAAAACAGAAAAATTAACAAAGTCATGAGTTATAAGAGCGTTTAATGAAATAGTAAATCAATTGGAACGATTGAACCTCCAATCGAAGCTGCTGAACGGATCCAAAGAACGAGTGTGCGTCCAAGCAGTATGAATGGTCGGACAAAAGTGAAAAATTATATAAATATATATATATATAAATTATACATATAGAACGAAATGGAGGAGAAAAGAAAGCAACTATCATTGATCGCTATATCAAGCAAGTAGATATATATATTTATATATATATATATATATATATATATATATACATATATATATAAATATTGAAGAATATATAGTAGCGTGTCGGTATAATTAATTACGATTTGAAAAAGCGCGCGTCGCGGCGCGCCAACATTTAAATACGCCCATTGACCGCTTATGCGAACCAGAGAATTACTATGAAAGACAAACAGAGAAGCATCGATGAGAGTGTAAAAGCGAAAGAATCGTTCTGGAACTGAAAGCAGACGACAATGCGTGTTTACTGTGTGACAGAGTCAATTGTAAATGCGGTCGGCTTTTTCTTCTTTTGTTTGTAAAGTTTTCCTTGCATCTGGATATATTTTTCTAGCCGTTAATAATGCCGTTTAAAATGAGAAGATAATACGAACACGTTTTGATGGAGAATTGTCCGTACAGTGACTAGGGAAGTTTGTATTTATGTTGTGGACACTGGTAGAGTTACCGGGACGTCGGGGGATTCCCCCTGAAGCACGTCTAGTAACTTTCCCACCCCGGAAAAGTTACTAGACGTGCGTTCGATGAAAATTGTTTGTTATTTTTGTGATAAGAGTTTGAAAGCCGAGCGCAGATTAAGAAAGTGTACAAGCACAGTGCGCGGATTAAGGAGAAGAAGAAAAAAAGATAAAGAACCTCAACACCAAAACGAAATGGAATTTCCTGCAATACAACATAGATTAGATCAATTATGGGAATTCTTTGTAGCTAGTGATTAAAAATATTCGTATTCTTCGCTGTTCTTGCGTGTCACGCGTATTCGTTTGTCCGAGTCGCTTAGTAAGTCCGCATAGTAACGAACGCTCTCGTGATAAAAGATAAAGAGAAAGAACGATATAGGGATACAATGGGAAAAAAAATCACTACGAAGGGTTGACGGTGTTTTTCGTTTCCTTTCGTCGTTACGTTTGAGTGTAATGTAAGCCAAGCACGACGCGTGAAAAGGAATTTCCGCTTTCGAGGACTGACTTTTTTTATGTCGTTCTAAATAAATAAATAATTGTAATAATAACGATAATGGTAACAATAATATTAATAATAATATTGATAACGACGATATAATAATAATAATGATGTGCGTTCGAATTGCTAATAATATTAATAATAATTATTATTAATAATAGATATACATTAAGGCACGTTTTCACCCGGCGTGCTTGGCCACCGTTTCGTGTTTTCCATTGTTTATGACGAAAAAAAACTTTATTACGTCGCAGATATTTGTTAAACGACTGAGAAACGATTAATTAAAAAAAAAAAGCAAAAAAACCTTTCATACTCGAACACCCGATTACAACGATATCATGTACCGACGTTTTTCAATTGCTTTTTGCAGTACAAGAGAAGTGTACAAAGTCGTCTAGGAGGAAAGACGTATGGTGTAGGGAGTTTCCTCGTGTTGCTAGATGTTGCGTGCGAATATTGAACACGAATATAATTAAACAACGTAGGTAAAATGTTGTTCGAGTGGGGAGGGTTAATTAGTTACTAATTAGCCAAGAATCGGTCGATCTGTAGAGACTTTATTTTCATTTAATTCCACGATCCGTTGGCTGCCAACATAATCGGCAACACTAACAAATAATCTAGTTACATTTTTAAGAGTATTATACTTTGTACGATTAAAGAAAAATGTTTTATTAGAAAAAAATTCTTTACACTATCGATTATAGATGGCAGCCAAAGAATGAAAATACGATGCTTGATAGCGAATCGATAAATCTCGCGCAAATGAAATGAAAATTAGATATGTAGGGTTCTGAAGTCGCCGACTCCGGTGATAATGTAGTCAGTGTTAAGTCCAAACTAATTCAAGAGGAAGGATCGACGGTGCGCGCGATCGTCGATCGATTATAAATCAACAGTAGACATATAGTAGAGCGTGACAATTTCAGAATGGTAGTACTATCGTTGTTCCGTTGATTGTTTTAATAGATTTTATTGTGCCGTGACCGCATCGCGTGCTCTTGCTAAAAACGTTCGTTTCAATTGCTAAGAAGAAACAATAAATAATCGACTTATTAAATGTATCTCCAATCTTGATTTACTAGAATGTTTTTAAATACGCCGTTAATCGCCCGTGGAAAATAATTCGGAGGATTAACAGAGTTCGTGATAGAAAAACTAGGGATTTTCCTTTGTAATTTCCAAGGAGCAGGGTTGCCTTTAAATTACGAAGGTGCAACGGGGAATCTAGTCAATTAGATGATCATCTAGGGTATTTTCCTCGGGCGACAGAAGCAACTATTTAATTATTCCTAAATGTTATCGTTCAATAATCATGATTACAAAATCAATTTTCTCTTATATTAAATATTTAATCAAAATTTCGATCTTCGTGAAGTGTACTCCATTAAGAAGAATATAATGAAAATCAAATCTTCTGTAATTCTGTCTTCAATAATTAATTAAATATTGTTCGAAAGACCGTGTTTTATGTAAATAAATTTCTATTAGGAGTAATTCTTTGAGGGAAACTAAGAACCGGTTCTACCAACAATAAATAATGACCTTATATAGTTGGTACGTTCGCTGAAAGTTCCCCGACCGGGTCTTGCAACCTGAAAGAATGAATTCCTCAGCGCGATCAATATCGATTAATCGTAGTGCAAGTCGATAGGTTACAAATCACCAGTGAAATACAAAAGCAAAATAAAACTGATTGCAAGGTCTCACGGGACGCGGCCACGACTAGCCAGGACTATTTTTCTAAGTTGCAAAGCATAATAAATTAACAATGTTGCATTATCGTTATTAGAGTATATATTAACAGTGTACATTGATATTTTAACTAGCCGAATAAGTATGAGATAATGTTACAAGTATAGTAAACGAGCTGCATATATTATACATATACATATAAATATGTAGATATTTGGTTGCGATCGTCGACTATCGATTAATCGTGCCGGTTCGCACTTGTGGTCGATACACGCGTGCGCACTGCGATGCGCCATTAGCCTGATATATTAATTGAAATTGAAACGAGGACAGTAATTGTATCACGAAGAGGAAAAGAGAAATGTTTCTTTCGCCAATTGAAACGCCCAATTATTAGTTCCAGCGTCGATCGATTCATGATCCAAACGATACGATTAATACGGAGAAAGAATTCCTAGATTGCGCGTAGACACGGCGCTGGAACGCATAAATGAGCGTACGCGTCTCCTCTGCGACTGTATGCCTGAGTGTATGAATGTGTGAAGTAATACGATCGCGGTTCTGATATTCGATCAGAGAACAAGGAGAATTAAACCAAAAAAAAGAAGAAAATTATGAATCGTTCTGTCAGTCACCTCACGTATATTATACAATGTCATAATGCTATGCTGCCATATGATATAAATACATGTCTACGATAAGGAGTATATTACTAAAAAAACATTATAAATAAATATGTTATAAGTAATTACACAGTGGTTAAATCCGTTTTAACCTTTAACCGTTTTAACGAATCTTTTATCCCCTATTTTTAAGTCCATTTTATTCAAAAACTCAAATTGAAACACCATGAGTACAAGAGTAACACCATTTCAAATCTACCTCTCTGGCGTAATGGACATTCCTAGGTTAGAAAGCTCGTCGCGCGATGGCGCTAAGTGCGCGCAGAAATATACCGCAGGTTGTGCCACCAGCGAAAGCAGAGTCAGTGATCGATGCGCCCTCGCGTAGGGTAACATGACTTCGTCCGTTTAACTCGGTGTAACCTCACTTTTTCTAATGTCTAAAATTTTTAGAAGCTCTTTCGGGAACGCGCGAAGCGTGCAATATTCTATTTTCGTACGTTCCGTCACCGTGTGATACCCGATTTCACTCGGTTTTCGTACCTCGCCGACCGTGAAACTCTATTCCGTCGCAATAACTTTGCGCTCGGAGGTTATGATCGTCTTTCGTTTATTGTTTATAAGGATATACATTTTCGTTCGAAGTGTACGTGTGGCTAGTGTGTAAACATTCAAGCATGGCGTTTACAAATTTACCATTTCGTTCACGTGATTCTCGTGTTCACAGATACCATTAACATCCGCACCGTGCACAACTGAAACTTATGTTTTATTATGAAGCGACGTCAAAGAAGGCCCGTTTTAGAACTCAATCAATCGCAGTCCGGCACTCACGGCGAGCACACACAAAGTAAATATGGAACTATTGTTCATTTCGGTAGCGTCTTAATGGTCTCTAAAGGCGTACGTGATCGGAGAACATTCTGTTGTCTGCGGACCTTTGATTTCTATACAGAATGAACAAGTATTTATTCTTGAAACGTTTATCGTTGATGCATGTGCCGCGCGATGTATCGATCTTTGAAATTCTATTCCAGGTAAACGCAAGCATACGAACAACGATCACCACGAACAGAACGCGCCGGCGAACCCGTTGGCAAATCTGCTCTGCCATTACAATTCGGACAGCGACACGGAGGAATCTAAGAAGGACTGTAAATTGGACGATCAAGTGAACAATTTTTTCAAGGCGAGCAGAGTCCCTTCGTGTAATTAATCGCCGAGCGATACGCCTATATCTAATGAAACTCTGTGTGTCGCAGGAAATACAACTCATTGCGCCCAAGCAACCGGCCACGGATGAACCCGGCAATGCTGCCACGAATGCGAGACCATCGCAGCATATAAATCAACAAGCGTTGAGTAAGATTCATCCGGAACGATTAGCGTGAATATCTTCGAGCAGGACCTCGATTAACTGTGTTTTAATTCGTTCAGTGTGGAGGGAATGTTTGGACGAGTCGTCTGGGTATCCCTATTACTGGCACATTGAAACCAACGAGGTAACATGGGAGATGCCGGAGGAATTGCGATATTTAAAGAACAGCACGAAGACGAATTCTGCTGCGAAACCGCCTTCCACGCAAGAATCTCATTGGGTGGACTTCTCGTCTGTAACATGTAATTACACACCGTTACCGTTCCCTCAATAATCGAAACCCCCCTGACGAACGAAATATACTTTCAGATCAGCAATCTCATGAAAACATACCGGAGGGTATGATACCGAGGGAGGTGGTGGCCAGAAATCGCAATCGGTATATCTGCAATGATGTCGCGCAGAAGCAGGACCCTCAAACTGATCACGACACGACCAACACGTCCGACACCATGGACAACGACTCCGACGACGGGTACGTTGAAGCAATATGCTCCCTCTATAAGTTCGAGTCACGTTCAGCGAAAGGAAAACACGAAAAACGATTATTTCAGGAAAATAGAAATGATAACTTCCTACGGGAGCGAGGAAAGCGACTCCGAAACCGGGGACGAGAAAGAGGCAAAGACCGAGGTGCCCTCAGCTGCCGAGCCAAAGCCCAGAAGATCCGTATCGAAATCCAGGAAGACCGTGAAGGTCCAAGCGCCGGTGATACAGCCGCAGCTGCCAGCCACCGTGCCGAATTCGACGCACGAGTACAAAACAAACGAGACGACGGAAACCGACGTCGCGACCGATGCGTTGAGAGGCAAGTCTGGCGAGGACACGGAGGCCAAGCACTCGAGGAATCAAACGAAGCACCAAAGCGTGGCTGAGGAAGTCGAGGAATGCTCTGACGCTGTTAGCAATGAGAATCGAGGGTCGAAAGAGTCGTTGGCGACGAAGGATATCGTTAAACGGTTGACGGACTCCGACGTGGACTTTCGTGTTTCCTTGGTGCCCGGCTACGACGAGGATTCGGACGCCGAAGAAGAGTCCGAGGTGAAGCAGGAGAGGAAGGCTCTGTTTCCTATTCCCCAGACCGAGCAGACCGTGGAGATCGGTGCGTCGCGTAAAATCACCGTCGACGAGAGTAGAACGACGGACAGCAACGACAGCGATACGAACGGCGAGAGGGGAAAAGTCGAGGAGCAGGATAGCGGAGACGTTTGCGACAGGCTTGAGATCAGAGAGGAGGCGAGCGTGAAGCCTGAAGAGGATTCGCAGAAGGGAAACAAGTTTCTGGATAATTTTCATGGACGAAATAAATTCTTCCAGAGGAAGAAACGCATCGCGTTCGACGGTAATACCATTATATTTTATTGCACATTACTATTATTATTGTATCTCTCCCTATTGATTCATTGAGACCTGCGTAATGCTTCGTGCACAGTTCCATCCGTCAAGGCGAAGACAACAGAGGAGGCTGAACCGAGTAAACCAGAAGTACAGGTGCAACGGGAGGAAACGAATTCCTGCGACGGTAATCCTGGCGAACCCGAGGCTGACCAGAGCGAAGAGTCGGCCCGTACGAATGAAAACGTGGAGGAGAACACTCAGAATTCCAAGGACGGGTCCAACAACACCGACGAGGAGACGAGCGCGCCGGAAACTCAGAGCGAGTCGAAGGAAGACGAGGCGGAGGTTAATTTATTGTCGCAGATAATACTAGAGAAGTTGAAATTCCTGTCGGAGGGAAAGCCAGGCGTATCTCCGGTTCAGACGATGTCCATACAGTTACAAGTATAAATTGATTCGATGATTTTGTCGACGTTGTTGATTAATAAGACTGGCAGTCTGATTTGCCGTTTGGTATGCTCACGGACATTATATATTTTAGACACTGGTTGTTGCTTGGGAAGCAGGTTGCTTAGAAAAGAATTACTTGCGTAGATGGTTGACTGACACTAGTCACGAATTGGAACGGTTGGAACAAGATGCCGCACCACCCGGATGGCTTTGTCAGTGGGATAGGTATAGTATACCATCTAAAATTTGTGTATTACTTCGTATAAATAAACATGAATCGTTTTCATACAAGACATCGTGTATATTATACACGTCATTATTCTGAAAAGAAAAAAAAGAAACAATTCTTTAAGTCACGTAATTCTCTTTGCACTTATCATTACAGCGAGACACATTAAGGTCCCTTATTTTAAGTCGTAATTCACATACGTTTGTGTGTCCTTTTTTTCTTCCTTTTTTTTTTTTATCTCAAGAAATGTTCTATCGAATTTACGTAAACGTTTTTCTTTCACTTCCAGCGCAGGGAACAAAATTTCGATATACACATTTTAATTCAACAATTCGCGAGTTATCAGTTTGAGAAGGAAGGACTTAATCAATTTGATTTTTATCAATTTCAGAGTAAAACATTATTATAAATCCGTAAAGATTTTTCAGTGCGCTTAAGTGAAATGTAAATCCGCTCGGATGCAGGGTTTGTTTTGACATAAACTTGCACGAAAAGATTATATCGCGTTTTCACTTTCATAAACCGTAATGGAAACGTATAGGTCTGTGTTCAGAGTGGAGCCTCAGAGACCGTACGTGCAATTGTCTCTTTAAAACCGTGTACAAAGATTACGCAGAAGAATTGACGAACGTTTAGTGATCCAATGCATGAAGAGAGTACGTTGTCCAAATAATGCCCGAGTTTTCACAAGAGGCGAAACGTTCCAGTGATGTTATCTCTTGCGAGGAAGAACCGTATTAAACAGCATAAAACTGTAGGAAAACTTTTCTTTCGTTAAAAATCCAACCGACCGGGTCAACTTCGAAAACTAAATACAAAGATATGCCAGCGAGCGATAGGATTACAAAATCTTGTGAGTGTTAAAACGATAAAACAAAAAGAAAAGAAAAAAGAAAGGAGACCCTAGTGAAGAACATACTTAGTGCTAAAACGAAGTCCTTGGACCATACCGGACGAAGGAACACGGATTCCAAAGAAGCTGCTCGTCGAATAGATTCACAGTGAATCGATTGGAACAAGAGAAAGCGTAAAGCTGTTAGTCGAACATCAAAGTAACAATCCTTGGTAGCCAATCGTAATATCTGTGTGTTACGCGGTATTTTCTCTTCTTATTTTATATTTCCAAGCTCTCGTCACGTTACATTCTCTGTACATATTTTTAAACACCATATATGTATGTATATGTATGCATATATATTACATATATATATATACATTTATATATACATATTTGCCTGTATCTATAAACGTGATTTATTTTCTTGTCTTCAACACCTCCAATCGCTCCGACGATGTGTTCAATTGTAACAAGATATTCCAAACGGCGTTTCCAAAGCAGTTTCCCAACGAGTGCCACGTCGTCGTGTGTGTTCTCGAAAAAGAAAAGGAGAAAAAGCAAAAGAAAGTCACGTATCAGGCTCTGTTGCGCCCTTAGCCGTACGCGTAATCAGTTCACTTAATATTTCGCTAGAGTAACGCAGAACCGTTTGTCGACCGTAATACACTCGATTGTACATGTTTGCGGAAGACAGCAGCTTGCCTTCCCCACGTAACTAAGTAACACTTAATCCTTTTGTAATAAAAGGGCCTCGCTGAACTTAACGGCACACCGAGCTACAGGTAGGAGTACTTAACTGATTGTTTTCTAGCTAATAAGTAAGCTTCCGTAACTCGGGCGGACGTTCCTTTCACGGAGTGCAACGTCCCTCGAATGTTTTGTCAGAGTAAAGAAAAATAATAAATGAGAAAAGAAATAAGAATTAATGAAAAAAAGAAAAAGCAATGCAAGTAAACGGTTTTCATTCGTCTGTGTGCTACATACCCAGGTGGGCTTTTTTACAGGTCGCATAAGCAATATTATTACCAGAACACTACCACCGGAATAACGCAATGGACCTATCCGGACACCGGTATCGCCGGCGGTGCTGAAGAAATGGAAATTTGTTCCACGCCTCCTCCGACCGAACAGGAGGAAATCATCGTGCCCGGTAAGGAAGCCCGACTGCTCGTTCGTAACGATGCTGTATCGTGGAAATGTCTGTGTAACGTGCAATGATTCTTGGACAGCGGACGAGGATGGATCGAAGTCGAAACCAAAGAAGCAACAAGAAAGCGGTGGGATCAACGGGGACATGACCGGACCAAGGAACAGCGACGTCGAAGCCCCGCCTCCGCCACAAATCTCGAACCCCAGCCCGCCACCACCTCCGAGAATATACGCGGAGGACCTGAACAGGGACAAGAGGAAACTGGACAAGGGAAACGAAAAGTTGGACATCAAGAAGCAACGGCTCGGAGAAGGTTTGATCTTTATTTAACAAACTCGAGAACTTCTTGAGATAGCGTCGACCACTGACTGTAATCATTTATAATTTCCCCGCGCAGAGGGAGCAACGATGGTGGAAGTGAAGCAGCTGGAAACTACGGTGGCGGTTTCTCATCCATCCGCTTTGTTATCACCGCAGCCCACAAGTCTCGCGAATGTAACCACGGCGGAGCCTCTGCCCCCCGGCGTGGATCTAACAGAGGCGCCATACGAAATATCCGCCACAGCTCTTAAAAGAATTATATACGGTGCTGTGCAGCCCCAAGGTGCTGCGCTTTATGATGCATCCGGAAGAGATCCTACAGTTCCTATTCTGAGTCATCCGGCAGCGATCGTGCAAGAGCATTATCTTCAGTATCCTGCTTATCACCAACATTTACATGCCGTAGGTTTCTTCGTTTGTATCACCTGTCTTTCCTTTATCATTATTTATTCGCGCGAATCGTTTCATTATGCTTGCTCCTCTCTATCGAACAGCCGGCGGCCTTGGTACTTCCACATAAACACAGCGTGCAACCAGCCATTCAATTGATACCGGATTACACTCCTCTATACGCGAACCATCATAAGGTCATCGAGAAGCCGCCAGTCAAGACAGCAAAAGAATCGTTGGTGTCCGCTCTGGACTCATTCTACAGCGATATAGCGCGCATAGAGAACGTGGGGACAGAGAAAGTTCCGCAAAGAGAAGATGTAGTAACGGCGGAACCGCCTCCCGTGCCGATGGAAGAGACGAAAATAGAAACGGAACCGGAACAACAGCAGCAGCAACCTGTTCCTGTCGAAGCCACCATGAAGGAAAAGAAAAGAAAAAGGGTAACGGCTTTGTCGGTAATTGCCTCGAGTTTCGAAAAGGGAAGATAATAATTGGAATTTTGTTTGCAGGCGAGAATTGGCATTAGTAAAAAGCATAAAGAGGTATCCAGTATGGTAGCAAAGTGGCAAAAGGTGCAACAGAATTTCGAGAATACATAGATCGAAAATAGGAGTTTAGAAGAAGTGCTTTGTTCTGCGAAGAGGAAAGGTAATATATCTATTTATTTCGAATGATTACATGCATAGGATATTCAGATTTATTTATTTAATGCTGAATGATAATGGATATTGTTCTCAGGTGCAACATGGCTATACATTTAAGTCGTTGAACTCGAATAGTACGTTGTACTTCGGCCAGTATAGTGTTCCTGTACCTGCAATTAATATTCTTATTACTCTATGCTCCCTTTTATATTTTTCAAAATCGTTCTGATTCGAGGGATAGCGTAAATTTTCGTGGGGTCGTTCTCGTAGACACGATTTTTTTTTTCTTTGTTATCATGCGTACAAACGTTAGCTGTAAGAAAATGACGTTATTGCAATTTATAAGCATTTATAATAAATGATACGTTGTGATTGAACGTCACGCCCCAAACTCGACTGTCTCCGCGTAGTTAGGTTCCCATTATTGTTCACGCTATTTAACGTTACATTAACATCGGATGCGAGAGTCGCAGAGGAAGAAAATACGATCGTCTGTATAAGCGTAGAATTGACCAGGAAAGATGTATTTAAGTATCGCGTTTCTTAAAACCGGCCGACCACTTCTGGAAAATATTTAGAACGATAATTTTGCAGCCGATCGTTTATTTACGAAGCGATGAAAGGTAAAGGCCACCCGAACAGTTTGATTTGTCCCCCTTCAAAGCGAACGAATAAAAAAAAGAAACAGTGATATAAGATATAAAATTAATCTCCGATGAGAGGCAATATTTAGATACAAGGAAAGTAGTATTTTTTAAAAATAAATCTACGCAGGAGTTCAGTGTTCGAAAATTTATTTATAAGATCTTGCGCGTTACGGAATTCTTTCCTTGTAACGATATGTACATACGGATTTAACAAAAAATATATATATATACATATGTATAAAAGAGAAAGAACATTGTCAATTAAAACTTACCCGAATTTAAATTTAATTTCTGAATCGAACGCGTTTCGACGCGGTTCGATATTTACATTCGATTGTGATGCTTGCATGAATCGTTCGTATCGATGTTGAACGATTGCCAAAATTAATATTGAAAAGTTGCAAAAGCACGATGAACACTTCGAATGCCGATAACAATCGGGCAAAAATAACGGGCTCGAGAAACTTACGACAAAGCGATCAAGAATCAACCAACCCTTGCTGGAAGGTATTTCTATTTACACAGTAACGTTTTGAAGGTTAGGTAACCTACATTTCGGAGGTTTGGTTAACTAATCTCTCTCTCCTTTGAGGTTAGGTAACCTAACCCTTTTTTCTAATTACGACGATGAAAATGTCGACACAAATCGTGAAACTTTATTACCATTTCAGGAACATATCCTAAGTTTCAAGTGCCTCGACAGAAATTTTTACGATTACGATAAATGTCAACTACAATTTGAAAACTACAAAGTCTGCAAGAGCTTTTGGGTGCATTTACTTGCTTATTCAAATGTAAGCACTCACGTTAAATTGCAAACTGTTTTACGATACTAATATTCTAGGGAAATGTAATAGCCGAAAGAAGGAAGCACAATATTAAACCGTACGTTCCATTGCCCGAAGAGAGAGACGCAATAAAAGCAAAATATCTTAGCACTGGCAGAATATAAGTACCCTGCGGTCATAGAGAAATATTGTACTTTTTGTATATAAGTGTTTTGGTGAGTGTGTATTATTTTTAGCCAACCGAAGAACTCTCGTATAAGTTCTCGGTGCACGTAATAAAATATATTTTCCGCCCAAGGCGATAATCATAACACATTCTTCTATTCGTCTGTATTACGGAGGAATTACAGGGGCTTCTAGGTGCAAGTAAAGAACGCAGGTGTGTCTTTTTGTGCTTCGTTTAATTGTACCAGCGATTACATTAAAAGTAGATAAATAAAATATACACAATTGTCAGGGCGAACGGAATACAGCTTTACATAAAACTCGTATTTAATATCTTTGGCAGAAGCGAACGTTTTACGGAATATACGTTTACATATTTTCATTCGATTGATTATAAAGTGTACGAACTCATGAACAATCGATACATAAATTACAGGCGAAGGGAGAAACGTTGAATATCTTGGAAAATAAAGTTGTCCAAGTTTTGGAGTACGAGTCAGAAGAAGTTATGCAGCTTTCGTTCACTATTATACGCGAGAGTGTGCCATAAATGTTTTTGGTTGTTTAAAAAAATTGACTGCGCTTCTCCCTCGAGCCAATGTATGTACACATACGCTATATCCTACGCAAAGGGAGAAAGAAATCGTGTTACCACTACGACGATCAGGTTCTATCTAAAATTTCAAGCAAACCCCTAGATCTTATTATAAAATGCAACGTGTTACAGTTTCTTTCTTTATTCGATAATTAACGCGTACCCGTGAAACAGGCTAGCGACACGGTAATTGCACGAATCAGAAATTTCATTGATAGTCTTACTCGGACCTTCGCATATCCAATTTACAATTGTACAGTACTAATGAGTTATCTATAAAAGCGCATGGTTCAATCGATCAAATTTATTCTACGTTGACTTACGTGTTAGCGTAACATTTTAACTTAAATGTCGATCGAATTCATTTTCACGACTCGGGGGCCGATTAACGAGACGCGGTCGGATTATAAATTGAAAACTTCCATTATAATTCGTTCCGCGACCCTCTTCCCCCGCGGTTGAAAATATATATATAAAAAAAAATATACCAATTCAACGTATCTCTAAAGTAATAACTAACTTTTGCATCCGCGACAGAAACGGAAAATTCGATTCATACGTTCTTTCAATTAACTCCGCCCGATACTTCAGTTCGGCTAAAATGGAATTGTTCAATTGAAACTTTTCATCGTCGTCCCTCCGTCGACAATTCATTTCCACTCACGGAACCGATATTAATAAGTATAAGTATAGCAACATACGCATGCATCCTTACGCAAAATAAATAATGTCTCTTGCACTATATCTTATTACAAGTGTACACCAAAAATGTTACATTCCCTCCTCTCTTATTCTTTACATCCAATGTCCAGCAGAACTCTGGTTTGCTCAGAATTTTCTACACACTGTGAAACGAGAAAAACTGAGCAAGCCGGAATTCAAAATTTCACTTCTCAGACAATACACGTTAAAAACGAAGGGTTCGAACAAAATTCTCCTAAGGGGAACGAGAAAGTAAAAAAATAATGGAATTCATCTACGCACAGTCAGAGTTACGAACAGAAAACACACGAAATGGAACGTTGGAACTTAAGCAATGCAAATCCATCTAACCATACGCGAGTTGTAATACGAAAGAATCATTGGCAAGCTGATTTCTATGCGACTGTATCGCGGCAACATGAGATTTGAATGATTCGCAGCTTCCCTGCGAAAACGAAGTAAGCAATGCCAGTTAACACAGTTACTCTCACGCACTCAATCTTTCGTTCCCTTTTGGGTATGTGATGAGCGATGGATGCATGCCTCAATTAATCATTATCAATCTCGAAATTGTCCGACACTGGTTATAGAACCGTTTGTTCGAATCGTGTCCATCAATTTCTTCCATCTGTCCGCTCTGTACTCACTCGTTCGTAGCTCGTTCTCCGACTATATTAATTTTTCTGTTCGTGCCTCCTCGTTTTTAACATGTATCGTCGGCAAGTAGTCAATCTGTGCGGTGTCTGATGCGGAACGGGTGAAGACGGAACGCGCGACACATCTGACGAACCTGGTAATAAACACAACGGTTAATGTCAAAACGGGCCGAGAAAAATGCAGCGGAATAGTAAAAAAAAAAGACGAAAAAGACGTACCACGCAAGTTCCATAATGAATATGCGCTAACAATGCTACGATGGCGATTACATACGTGAATCCCAGATCTATGCTGGGCAAGATAAACGAGACCGCGGCAGCGATTGCTACGGGCAATAATATCCAAGATAATAATTCGCATCTGGTGTTTCCCATTTGCGAAACGATCAAACGACACTGCAAATTCAACGTTGCGTTAATTTCCCACGGTCTATCGGCGGTTTTTGGTTGATTATTGCGTTAAATATTGTGCTCTTACGCATATGTTGGCGAAAATAGTTCCGATAGTCAAGAAGATTATTCTCGGATCTCTCTCTATGATATCGCTAGGTGAATGCACCACCCAGATCGTTGAGATCGCGAATAGCGCTATCAGAGATAGCAGGGGTCTTATGGCATCAAAGAATGTTCGCATTTTACCAGTTCTGTCCCTGTAAGACCTGGAGATTCGACGGAAAATATTTCCCATTAAACTCTCGTCGATTAGACGAGGATATTAGACGGAATGTTTTATTCCACTCACTTGTATATGTTCCACAGAACCACAGGCAAGCTGGACAATATCGCAGTGATGTACAATAATATCTCGAACAACACTCCGACCGACATTCCACCAGGAAGTTCAAATTTCCAGGCGCCATGTCCCCCGATACTTGATATAATGAAGACGATAATCGTACCCTAATGGATCACAACGACGTTGAATGAAATTATTCGTTTTTAGGCATCGTTTTTCTGTTTTCTGGTGCTGCAGAGATACTCACTACCATAGATACGTCGTATCCCCATGGAAGAAATAATACCCCGGTGTTATACTTCTCCCAGTGCGTCAAATAGAAATTGATAAACACATTCCAGAGAATGAAATACATTCGCAACGGTGACACACTGTGGTCGGTCCTGCCGAACACAGAAAACATGCAAACACTGATAAGCATTGTCGTCCAACTGTCTAATCCGTGATCGAATAGCTCTCCCAGTGGTCCGCATATTTGAGTTCGTCTGGCCTGCTTCCCGTCTATGCCATCTGCGAAACGAATGACCCAGTAAATAATACGCCACATCGAGGTAATACAGATCGATTCGAAGGAGTACTCTTACCGAGCGTGTATGCCATAAACACATTAAACGCGCCCAGAGCGAAGACCCACCGTGGAATAGGCGGATACTGAGGCATGTCGTCGCTGGAGGCGTACAGATAATAATCGTAAAAGGAAAATAACGTGAAATTCAGCACGGTGAATAGGAAACCAGAGAAGGTCAGCACATTCGGGGCGACCCATTTTGGACAGTACTGCAACAGAACGTTGTTATCAACATACGAGAAGCGCCGTCAATAGTACTACACGTTCGACCAAATTACGCACCTCTACCACTCTGTTCCAAAACGGATGCATAACATACACGCTGAGGGGGCTCGTGTCCACCGAGCTATACTGAAAATGCAAGTAAAAGGTAATTAAATAAAACCTCGCACTTGAACTATGCTCGTTCAATCGTTCCCAAGCCATTCAATGCAAATGCGAGTCTTACGCAACTGGGTCCATGTAATGCCCCGGTGTTGGGCAACATTGCGAGTCTCAATTAAGGCTCCCTGTTGGTTACTCAACAGTTACATCGCTCGCAGAAGGTTCCAACTCACCGAACCCATCTTCCCAACCCGTTCTCGACCGCCCAGTTTCCCAGATTCGCATACCAAACCGTGATGGTCAACGAAACGAAAATCAACGATAAACCTAAGCTCACCTTGTAGCTCTCGAAACCGGCCAGATGTTCGTCCGTGAGGTACTTGACCTCGAGCTTCAATTTCTTATACATGATGCCTCTTGGTGATTCTTCTCTCAGAACCGCCCGCAGTCGGGGACACGGAAACTCAGACCTATCCGACGCTTCGTCGTTCTCACTTCATCGAGCTCGTTAGTAACCGAATGGACTACGGATACTGTGGGTAGGTTAGGATCGTTCGCATCGAAGAAGAGTCTCTACTAGAATCGGCACGTGTACCTACGTGGAGCGTAGCCCGGTCGAGCGTCAATTCATGGTGAGGACAGAACCACGCAAAAGGCCGCCCCGTGAAACGGCCCCACTCCGCGGAGCGGTGTGTCAGGGCCGGTTCTCACGTGCGCGAAAAAAGCGTACGATCGATCCGACGCGAATCGAACGGCGGCGCGCGATGCACAATGTCGCCGCCTATGGAATCGTGTGTCGATGGCGCGTTACTCGCAAATTGGCAAGCTGCGACGCGTGTAATAAGCGGATGATAGGATGGAGTTGCTGTCGATTGATTTGGGGGATAGGGTTATGTCGTCGATCGAACTATTTGATTGATTAGAAATTCGGTCGTTTGATCGCCGGATTGGAAGGGAACGCGAAATTGTAGAGGGAGTAACTTTGAGTGGGGAGGGATCAATGCTGCACGCGTTTATTTATTTTTCTATTTATCGTAATTTATTCGAGATAGGTTACATAAGCCGGAAAATCTAACCCTTGCGTTTAGTCCGGTGTCTTCTCTCATATCCTTTGCGATTTATGTAAATAATGAATCGTGCGACTCACGGTGAGGAAGGTCGTAATGTTTATTTCTAGATTTTATCCTTTAATAAGAGGCGCAATTATTACGATCGATTGAGGTTAGAATCGGTCTGTTGGTTCTAACCCTCAGATAAAATGACCCGGTCTATCATATTCATGGAAAAGGATCGTGAAATAAGGGATATACATGTAGTTTGTTTCAATACTTCGGTTTGATAACCCAACATTTTATTAAATGAACACTGTTCATTCTTTCGAAATCTATTGCCCCTGTAACTTCGCCAATTGTTATGCGTTACGTAAATTACGTAAAAAGAAAGACATAGAAATGGAAATTAGAATAACAGAAAATTAACTACAAGAGAAATTTCTTTAATAAACGGAACTATATTTTTCTCAAATCAATAACAGAGACGTGATAACAACGCTTAACATCCAAGAACCTGCAGGCGTTCCATTGTCTCGTGTACCGATTATAGAAACGAAATCGATCGATCTATATTCTACATAAATGATATCTTTATTCGAGTTTGGTTCAATTGCGGTTTTATTACAAGTGTATGTACTTTACATGCTTAATATCTTTTATAACAGTGGGCACAATAACTTCACTAATGTTAATAAAGTATCACCTGAAACATGAGTAAATGGTAATGAGCATAAGTTCACTAATACACGCATGGTAACGGGAAGTTAAACACAAGAAAACTTACACCATTCATTTTTTCAACTGATAACGAAGGACAAGGAATGGTATAGCGAATCCACTTCCGAAGAATCCAATGAAAATTCCAGTTACAACGTATCTATTACCAATACTGAACGGAAGATTCTGCAACAATGATTCGATTAACCATTTTTCTCCCTTCATCCATTATAGACATTTAAACAACTTAATTTATTAACTTATTCTTATCGTTCGGTTTTATTTCAATTACTTAGTTTCATACGAAAATCTCATTACGCAATAGACTGTTTTTATACTTACAGCACCAGGGAAACCTTCCGGTTCATGGTGACCACTTTTTTGCACAGCAGTGGTACGGAATGATCTGCTGAAACGTTGAAGAACACTCCTTACTGCAGACATTTTATCAACTTCGTATACTTCGAACTGTTAATCCACCAAATTCTAAATGCGGTCGATGGAGATCGTCGTCTGCTCTGTATACACGGTAAGGTGTATTTTCATGAAGGGAAATTATAAGATAGAAGATAGAATAATTTATCCGTATTTCGTTTTTAATTGAAAAGTCTTGAGGAGTTCGATGCAATGAAAGGATCAGTATTAATTCTTCTTGCGCAAGGTATAATAAAAGAAACGCAGAATTAATTCGTTGTGGGTGGTTTCCAATTGTAACCAGATGTAGAATTTCTATTGGCGAAGAATTCTAGGAGAAAGTATATTCGAATACTTTTAATTGAAGTTGTACTCCTCTTAATAAAATAATGTTATTACCCTAAAATAATATTTAAACTATTCTTACATTTTACGAATAATTTTAAGAAACTGTACTGCCATCTATACGCAAGTGGTTGAAACTACTCGTACCTCTTCCATACCTACACTCGAAAGTCGTATACATACAAAATTGCTTTTTTCTCATTTTAAGGAGATATTATAATAAATTCAACATTACCATGCATTATTTAAACTGTTTTTACATCCTGTAAACTAATTACATAGACAAGAAAGCATTTGTATTTTGTTGCCACTTTTGACTGTAGATATGGTAGAAACTGAGAAAGTTGAATATTGCTAACGTGGAGAAAGGGTTTCAATGGGTATAGTGGCCAGATGGCCCTATGATTGGGGGTCCGAGGTAACTACCAGGATCATGGTATCCAAATGCGTTAAAATAGAAAATACATTTTAGTTAAAGACATTTAACGGAAAGTAGAAGACAAAAGTTACTTTTTCGAAAGTAACTTCATGAATATAACAATCTAGTTTACATTCATTCTTTACAACATTGATACCTTTTGGTTTTGTGGATTTCAAATAGTCAGCGAATATCACAACCATTTATTATCTCGGCATATTTTTAAGATCGTAAAGAATAAATCACTGTATGAGATTCATTATATTTTCTGTATTTAAAAACGTAATGTGTAATAGACAAATTTGGTAGTGTTGAATTCCGGGGTAAACGAAATCGTGTGCAACAATTACTTTTGCAACTTTTGCAAAGAGGTTTTATATAAGAATACCGTGACGAGTTTGCGCGACACAGTGATGGTATGCGTCGTGTCCAAAACTATTCTGAGTACAATTGATATTCTGCTACTATGTGTATATATTATGATATTTAGAGGGAAAGGCTGAGCCTTGTTGTGTCGCCTTAGCCAACGCGGAGTCTGGCCCTTGCCAGTAGTCATACCGCTGACTATTCTGCTCTAAATCGAATAGGAAATGGCTAATTTACGTCTTAAATTAAATTAATTGATTAATATATTTGAGTAATTAACCCCTTCGCATCGGAGAAGTAGATATCGCGCCGCGTGATTTCGTTCATGATATGCTTTGGACGAGATATCGTGCAACCCATTGTCTTTTATGCGATGCTATGTACGAAATATCTCGCTACACAAAATCGTTCATGCGACGCTGTGTACGGAATATCTCCCATGCCATTTTATTACAACGCGATACATATATCTCGTCCTCCGATGCGCAGGGGTTAATTGCAGTACATGGTACATGGTACATGGTGCATCGTACATGGTGCATGGTGCATGGTACATGGTGCATGGTACATGGTACATGGTAGATGGTGCATGGTACATGGTACATGGTACATGGTACATGGTGTTTACAGTGCTTCGATATCTTACCTGTGTTAATATTTGCTGACTTTCCCCTCTTCGCTTGCTACTTTGTTAGGTACTCTGGTAGTGTGGCTATTATAATATATTTAGACCATCCGGTCTTCTTCCTGTTGTATCCCTGTCTTTCTCTTATGCTTTTGGTTTCACCCTTAGCACTTTCTTTTTCTTCTAAACATTCCTTAATAATTCTTCTCTCTCCTGTTACATACGTACTAATATATTCTTTGTGTGTGCAGGTTTCATGGGTAAAGAAGGGCAGAGCATTTACCGGCACTTCTCATCTTGGATAGGAGCAATGAAGAAAGAAGAATAACTTGCGCCACATAGTTTAGTTCTTGTAAATTGATTTATGAGAGTAGTTTGCAACTTTTAGGGCTTAAGTTTAATTTAGAACAATTGTGTAACTAAGTCTTGTGTGCACAAGTTGCACAGTTGCTGTAAGTTAAATTTTTAAGCTTCTACATATGCGCAATGCAAATTTTAGTTTAGTTTTATTCTTAAGCTATATTGTAAATTAACTTTTAAGAATAGTTTATAAGTATTAGATTATTTATGTTCATTCCATCTTTTATATTACATAAATGTTAGTTTATTATTATTAGCTTATAGCATTGACTTGTAAATTTAAAGTATTGTAACTTGTATTCACATTAGTTAATTTAAATAAATCGTCTATGAAACGAATTCTGCTACTCCTTTTATTTCCACACCTTAACAGTCCTTAAAAAAACCTACTTCCAATTCCTTAAACAAGTACTGCCGCGTTGGAACTTTAAACACAAAGTCCTGAAGCGAAGTACTTGTAAAAATCGTCCTAACCATTATTAAATTGTATGTCCAATGCAACAATGCTTACAAATAACGCCCCACGAGAACGCAACAACGTTGCAAATTGCGCCTCGCGAAATCGCAACTAAGTTGCACAAGTAAGTGCTCTAAGTCCAAGGACTTCTGAAATGCAACAATTGCGTCTCTCGGAAATGCAACAATGTTGCACATTGCGCCTCACGGAAATGCAACAATGTTGCACATTGCGCCTCACGGAAATGCAACAAAGTTGCAAATTGCGCCTCACGGAAATGCAACAAAGTTGCAAAAACCTGCGTAAAAATTTGCAACAATGTTGCAAATTGCGCCTCGCGAAAATGCAACAAAGTTGCAAAAACCTGCGTGAGAGATTTGCAACAATGTTGCGCCAAAAAATTTGCAACAATGTTGCGCCAAAAAATTTGCAACAATGTTGCAAATTGCGCCTCGCGAAATTGCAACAAAGTTGCAAGACTTGCGTGAAAGATTTGAAACAATGTTGCGCCAAAATTTTTGCAACAATGTTGCAAATTGCGCCTCACGAAATTGCAACAAAGTTGCAAAAATCTGCGTGAAAAATTTGCAACTTTGTTACAAAAATTTTGGCGCAACATTGTTGCAAAAGTTTCACGCAGATTTTTGCAACTTTGTTGCAATTTCGCGAGGCACAATTTGCAACTTTGTTGCAAAAATTTTGGCGCAACATTGTTGCAAAAATTTTGGAGAAGAGTTTGCAACTTTGTTGCAAAAATTTTGCCGCAACATTGTTGCAAATTTTTCACGCAGATTTTTGCAACTTTGTTGCATTTTTTGAGGCGTAATTTGCAACATTGTTGCGTTTTCGTAGGGCTCAATTTGCAACTTTGTTGTATTTCAGATCTCCTTAGACTTAGAGCACTTACCTTTGCAACTTTGTGGCGTTTTCGCGAGGCGCTATTTGCAACTTTGTTGTATTTCAAATCTCCTTAGACTTAGAGCACTTACCTTTGCAACTTTGTGGCGTTTTCGCGAGGCGTTATTTGCAACTTTGTTGCATTTCAGAACTCCTTGGACTTAGAGCACTTACCTGTGCAACTTTGTGACGTTTTCGCGTGGCGCTGTTTAAAACTTTCTTGCTGTAACGTTCTAATTTTTTAGCAACTTAGTTGCGCTCGAACAGCAGTGATCTTAGAACCATTTGTGTGCAATACGTAGTGTTAGCGCAAGGCGATTAAGTAGAAAGAAAAAGAAGCAACCATGTTGTTTAATATCATCGACGTTGCATGAAAGGTTCGCAGTAGAAAGAAATAACCAGGCGTATCGATTAAATAGAAAGTTTATTTCATTCCTTTATTACATTGAGCTCGTATAAATACGTACACAGAATTACATAAGTTCGACGATCGCTTAGTAAAAAAAAAAAAAAAGAAAGAAGGAAAAGTACAAGCCTATGTGTGTTCGCAATAACAGAAAACATTACCATGTACAAAGTAGACGTAGACATAATGTAGTTACTCGCATGTGTATGTAAAAAGATCATCGTTAAATTATCTTAACCAATACATAATATGTCGTTAAATATCAGTGAAGGGTGATTATACATATAAATGTGCGTGTGACTGAGTGGTTTAAGTATAATTCATTGATACAAAAGGTAAAAGCTGTAAAACAAAAAAAAAACGATGGAGGTCCGTGACGGTTGTCGCCCAAGATGAGGGAGATTTGTCAGGTTTTATTTATTATGACGATGATACATATTCGTGACCCATTACTTCCGATAATTTCCACGGGGTGGTAGATACTGATTAGTTGCACCAGTTCCACCAAATCCTCCAGCTGTAATACACAAGTTTCAATAACCATTAAACAAAGAATAATATTGAAGTATCGATGTATAATGTATAAGCTACGAAAGGTTTCAGTAGTGCCAACATAATACTGTGTGAGAACATAAGGGGGCCGGCGATAACAATTAGAATTGGAATTGAAATAAATATTAAGAAAGAAATAGTCTATTGAGTAACATCGTTCATTGAAATTAATTAATTTCGAATGCAAAAGATTTTCAAAGTTACTAACGAAATAGTTTGCCAAAGAGGAATTAATGTTTCTACATAATTTTATAAGATATAGATACTAAATGAACTCATTTTATATTATTTTATTCCTATACTATATGCAACTATATATTTCATAAGAGCTATTACTTTTTATCAAATTATACTTGCCTCCTTGGTAGCCACCCTGGTATCCTCCTGCACCTCCTTGATAACCACCGGTTCCAGCGTAAGCTCCTGAACCTCCTCTGGAATATTGAGCCTGGCCCTCGTATTGAACATCTGCGGTGTATCCGTTCGCGTCGTCAGCCATGTACTTTACAATCTGCGTCCTGGAGTCCGGCAGTAGTACTCTATATTCCCCTTGGACTATGTTACCATCGCTGCTCTCACGCTGAGAGTAATCGTTGCCACTAGGCGGATCGTATACTTCATACTGGAAGCTGTACGGCTGAGGCTGAAATAATAAAACATATCGAATTATTCACTCATGAGTTTACAAATTTAAAAGCGTGGGACTCGAAATATTCATTACACATTATTCAAAAATAAAACATATACAATTATTCATTGACGACTTAACAAATTTAAGAACTCGAATTAATTTAACACAGTCTTACCCTTCCATTGTCACGACCAGAATATCCACTGTAGCCACCCTGCTGGAATCCCCCGTCTTGGTAGCCTCCGTTGCCACCAAATTGTCCTGGAGCCCCATAGGAGGAGGATGGACGTGCGTTAAATGCACCAGCATCGCCGCCACTTCCTGGTGCCCCATAAGAGGAAGATGGTCGTGCGTTAAACGCACCAGCATCACCACCACTTCCCGGTGCTCCATAAGACGTACTGGGTCTCCCTCTGAAACTTCCCCCAAAGTCGCCGCCCCTACCAGCGCCTAAATCTCCAGTGAATCCCCCAGATCCTCCGAATCCACCGCCACTTGGTCTGCTGTATTGGTAACCATTTCCACCAGTGTTGCCACCCGGCAACAATCCAGCGAGTGCATCACTAGCGAGACACGATAGCACTAATAGCACTTTCGTTAACTGAAACAAATATTATTCGGTGTTATTCTGAATGTAGAAATTATTCAAATGGATAAAAAGATAAAGTAATTTCAGTTTATATGTGTGTAGAATAATCGTAAGTGAATGTACAGGTTATGTTGTATGTTGGACAGCCTGTAAATGATGTATAAATGAAAACTCATTCTGCTTGAAATTAGAGAAGCATTGAAGGTTTTGCAGTCGAAGAGAATGAATTAATATTAGTTTAGTAGAAATGAATAGAAGAATGATGGGAGGGATTGTAAGGCCGTAGGCTGTTGGGCAGCCTGCATCGTTCCAGTAAACTAGCTTGGTGTCTGATTACAATCTACGAGTGCTGCATCTTCTTTAAGATCCCGAGATATTAATTCTCGTAATTAATGGCTGGAGATAGAGGTTGAAGATCGTAATGCCATGAATGGGTTTCAGAAAATTAATTTCAAACCTTTCAGCAGCATCGAGATGAATTGCTCAGATGATAACATAGATTAGATTTTCAGATAAACAATTTATTAAATTTCTCGAACGACCAGAATAAATAACGATTAAAAATTGTACAACTTATTATTCATGTACTTTCCATGCAATGAATCGATTGCTTGATTTCATCACTGAACATCATTAACGGATGGCAAAAAGAAAGGGTCAACAGGAAAATCCAGTGATGTCCAGTTCAATGGAAATCTAGAAATATCTCAGGCCAAGGACTTACCAACGACTAAATTATATCCCACTGAAAATGTCTCCAATAAATTGAACAATTTCCCTAGCAAAGTTCAAACCGATCAATTAATCCAATCAATAAAATTCCTACACAGGAAATGTTAAACAAAAGAATAAATAATTACAACACCCCTGAAACAAATTCCAGTATCCTCCAGAGATGTGATTAACAATCGCAACGGGAAGGATGGCCTACCTGATGGTAATTCATATTGCTGTTATGAGCGAAGACCCGAAGCGAACTGAAGAGATGATCCTCCGACGAGTTTATATACCATTCCGGACCCTTTGTTACAGTTTATCCTTAACGTTGTATATCCACGTATTAACCAGCACGTATTAGAATGACCGTCTGTGGGTGTGGGAGGTGGAGAGGAGCAGCGCATCTTCCCTTCACTCTCGGCGATGCATCATGGGATGAGATATCCCCGTTGATGATGACTGAAATGGCTTTAAATTTTAATTGGATCCATGCACGTGACTAGTTGATCGCCTGGATCATTCGAATCTGCAAAGAAAAATGGAGGGATGTTATTGAAGTTGTAATAGTTAAATAGGTTAGGTTTGGGAAAGATTTAAGCGGGTGTTCGAATGGTGAACCCCCATTGGACCCTCCAGGATCATCATAAACAATTGGCAATTTAAGCAGATAATGTATAATTTCGTTTTCTCAGTTTGGATCCTTGAACGAGATTTTTTAGGTTTAGGTTTTGCGTTATTCATTTATATTATTATATTTGCGAAGGGGAAGTTACTTTTGTGGACCTTTTATATTATTTTATGATTGTATTAAAGAATCCTAACTGCCTGATTCTGTACACTTTGTTTTAGCATTAAGTTGTTAATAAATATCTGCTTTATTTCACATTGTAAGCTTGGAATTGCGTTTAAAAAATTAGGGGATGCTTTCGGCTTTCTTCTCGGAGCTTGGCAAAAGTTTCGGGTGATCGAAACGGTGAATAAGTTTGTTTTCAATGATTGAAATTGAATTGTTCGATATGACAATGTATTATACATGCACTGTTGCGCAATTCCTTGTACATCTCTTTGTCAACACTACGATATCGAAACGTCCCACCTGCGTTGAAAAATCCTGCGTGTAAAAAAGATTTCAATCTCGCTCGAGTGTTCGAATGTGTTGAATCGATTACGAACTTGTAATACGAATGAAAGGTGGATGAAGAAACAGTCTTGCTGTGTGGTGATTGAACGGAGCAACGGGCAGAAAATAAAATGATGAGCAGGAAAACTTGTCTGCTTTAACGCTTCCATAAAACATCGACGAGATTCGTCAATTAACAAAAATGACAAAATAAATGAATAAAAGAAAAAAGTGCCCTCAAGATTCGAACGTCTTATTAAACCATCTCTTTTATTTCTGATTTCAGTCGGCAACTCGGCATAATGTTCAATTGAAATGAATATTGAATGGCGCAACTGTGTAATTTTGTATCATCAAACGAAACAATTTTACCCACCATTAATCTATTAATTCGTAACGTCTAAACATTTGTGCAGCAAAGTAAACATACAATGAGCCCGTAAACAGAGCAGGTCGAAGTTCAACGGTATTTTAATAATGAATACAACTCGATTAAAAGGAATGAAAAAAGAAATCGCCGATGCGTTCATTCAGAATATTCCCGACCAATACCTAATCGGATTTGCGTCTGAATGGTGCATGTAATTGCACGTTCACGCCGAATAATGAACCTCTAAATCGTTGTACAGTTGCGCCGCCATTGGTCGAACGAGAAATCTGTCTTGAAACGGATTAAGAATTGGCGGCGAATATCTTTCAAAATTATTCATCGACGGCAGTCGCGTAAATGTATGCATTCGCTTAATCGCAGCCTTTCTTCTTTCTCTCTTCCCCTTCTTCAGTTCCGGCTGAATGGGTCTGGCGTTTCAATTAAAATGAACTGGACACAGTCGTGTGTCGATATCGATTGGTTCGTGCAGAGCAAAATCTCTCTGGATGGATCGCATTGATCTGCGGATTGCACAGAGATGTGACCCGATAATTTCACGTTTGCCAATAAAATCAAACGGGGTAGAGGCGTTCCTCAATCCTGGCTAATTACTTGCGATCGATTTGTCCGCGAACTTTGACACCACGTGGGTGATCTATCCGTCACGAAAATTCACAAAATCGAGGTTCATTCATTTCATATTATTCTATTCCTGGACAAGGGAATAGTTATTTGAATAACGCTAATGCAGCATTACAGATGTGAATCTTATATCTATATATTATGTGATATAATGAATTTTCTACCGCCTGGCAAATGTTTATTTTACCTAAACGTTGAACCTAATAAGAGGTTTATTTAACCGGTTACAGGGAAATCGGCAGTCTGATTACGAAAATGACCAGGTGGGGAATTTTTTACAAGTGTCAAGATTGATCGCACAGGCCTGGCAGGGAACGCGTGGGGAATTTATCTGGAGCTGTTTCTATTCAGAGGCTTGACTGATGTTGATGGTGTTTAGAAACGATTTCGCCAAAAGCATTAACTCGTCTCTGCTTGACACGCTCCACTCCCACACCTGAGCGATGCTTGCATCCTTTTTTTCTCTCGCTTTTTCTGCCACGCGAATCGCTCTCTCTCTCTCTCTCCGATTTTTAAGGCGCGCAATATGTTATCGTCGAAATTGGTGCCAGTAATTTTTAAACAACATACTTCACTACTCCCCCGTTCATTTATTTACTAGCTTATTTGACAATACTTCTGGCACCTTCGTTCCCGTATCTTCATCTAACTTCTATCGAACACCGATTATCCCAGGTAGAGTTTCCAAACGGGACGAGCGTGAAATACGTAGGTCGGTGCAACATGTTAAGTTATAAAAATCGAACGGAATAGCGTGGTAAATAATCGTACGAGCCGAATGACATGATGGCCGTGGAGCTCTGCCATTATATTCGTTTCGTAAAACGTATTACTCGCTCAGGATAGCCAGTGGTTATGCTTAAAACGCCAAACGCAGGCGATTCTTA
The DNA here is from genome assembly GCA_963667235.1 of Nomada lathburiana. Taxonomy (NCBI): domain Eukaryota; kingdom Metazoa; phylum Arthropoda; class Insecta; order Hymenoptera; family Apidae; genus Nomada; species Nomada lathburiana. Next base: position 18,584,319 of record OY763899.1, on the reverse strand, counting down.
CAACACGATTCGTGCTGCACGGTTGCTGGTAATCACTTTCCCTGCACCCCCTAGTAAAACATAATCATAATCATAATCATTAGTCCTTACTCCCGGCAGCCACTTGAAAGAAATACACGATGCTTCGAATAAATGATATTAGTGAAATTCTGCGGCGCCACTAGCTACAGATGTGACGGGCAATTCTAAGTGTATTTGCCGAAATAGATACGAATATATCTGATGTATTATTTAATTGCATAGCTATACGCAATAAAGAATTAATTTGACTATTAACTTTGTAATTTTATTATTAAACTGACAATCCAAAGAATAAAAGAAACAAAAATTAATCAATTTCGAATGCCGCGGGGGGATACAAATGAAACGTACGTATGCACGCGGGAAAAAATTCATATAAAGCCAGGTACATAATTGCGAAAAATCCGGTGTCCCTCAGGCACGTACCTGGCCAAGTCACACCAATTTATTATAATGATTCGCCATCGGCGGTATTCCGCGTCAGCTAATTCCTTCTTCTAATCTGATTTCGAAATGACCTAACCTATAATGCGAAGCTTGCGTTATACACCTGGATTGTATATCCTCGATACAAGGTATTTACAGTGGCCGAGACACGTTTAATTAATCCCGACAGAATTGCCGCTAATTACACCCGGCACGAAACGTATTTCGATGGCACGTATACATATGCCTATGTAGATACATACTCTCTTTTCTTATTATGGAATTACGATGGTGAACGTTTTTGATGGCTGGCTGTACGTACACCGTGTATATGTATCGAGGATAAACGGCGATTACGTAATCGTTACGACGCGGAAGACACGTGGAGTATTTTACCTGGATAATATACTTATACTTATGCGCGTACGAATTCTGTCACTCTTCTTTCACAAGATCCAGCTGGAAGCAAGGGATCTTGTGATAGTATTAATATACGATCGACAGTTCTGCACACCGTTTTTGGAGGATCGTTCGAAGAATATTGTGGCTTGATATTTTTTGAGGGAAAAAGATTGATTGATCGATTTGTGATATCTGTATATTGCATCAGTGCAATTAATCGAATGTATATTTTGTATATCGAGGCGCTCAGAAAAGTGATAAATGTTTTTCGTCGTCCAATCCTCGTTTCACGTGGAATTTTTCGCCACGAAACCAGAGCATTAGAGGCTCATATACCCCCGCCGTCATTATCCGCGTTCCTTTGCAATTGCTAACGTCTTTCATGTCGAAGGAACGCCGAGATGTATATTACATATTACATTCGTGTAAGTACGTTCAGTCGAACGCATTATGGATTACGACACCGTTCTACGAAACCTTTTTCGCAACTTTAGTCCATCCGTGTTCACCCTCGCAACTAAACAAGTATGTATATATGTACTACAGATGGATAGAAAACGTCCGGCTACTATCGATTGTTATTATGTCCTAACAAGTATGAGAAACGTCCGTTTCCTTCGATTTAAAGGCGCACATTTTTACTATACGTTTGATTATAATTGCCGCGTTAAGAAAAGAATATGCGGTATATGCGGTATTTCACTTGACATGAGTATTAATCGATTGTTATTGAGAAGTGCAATGCAAAAGAAACGTCCGTTTCCTTCGATTCTATAACCGGGTAAAAGGTTACAATTCTTCTCATCAATTAACCCAGCTTTCCCTCCATTCGGTTATTTTATTTTATTATTAGCAACATAGCCCCTAAGTAAATGATTGACCAACTGCAAAAAGATTGATTCGAAGCGAATAAATATTCCCAGACTGTATTTCGAATTACAATGTCTGTACTCTCGCGAGATGTTCGACAAGCCCTGATAAATAATCAACGAGGGCAAACAATACTCTTAAATAGAAAAGAGAGAAAGAAATCTGACAGAACTTTTACCCAGTCAGACAGAAATCAACCGGCCATTGTGTGCCGATTGATCCCCGATGAAACGACAGAGGACCAGATCCTATCATTAATCGTCCGTGAAATACGGTATTATGTATTATACACGTTGGTAATAACGACGTGACGTATCGTCAGAATCGTTGACCGTTCTCCTGCTATTTAAACGAAGTCAAGGAAATTATCTGTAAATGGAGCGTCTCTCGAATATGCCCGCAGAAAGCACTTTCAAAACTGTTGTGGCATCGATTGAACCAGCATCTCTGCACACGTCTGCCGATTTAATAGTCCGCGAAGAGGCAGACGCCTCCTAACCTATATTACGTCACGTCGTTTTCGTAAGGTGATTATACTACGGCTGCAATAAGTCGCGATTGAGAAAGTAGTATAAGTATTTTGTTCTTCGTTTTACGTTCACCTTCACCTTTGCTGCGGTGTCGTGTGTACCTACAACATCCCCTGTCGACGATTCGGCAAAGAGACTGACTTGCGCGCGCATCTGTGCTTCCGGTTGCTACTGTTTAGGCGTCTACTTATCAGTGGACTGTAACATGGGGCTGTGTTTAAGATGGAATTTTTAATACCGTATTACAATGTACATGTTTATTTATGTATACAACAACTCTATTAATAAAGGCTGGTCTTCAAACAGCAACTCGACATTATCCGCTCATTTATCACGTATCAACGTTTGCTACGTAACAAAACTGATTTCACGCAGCGTCTAATGATTAATCGATCGCTATTGAAATAGATCTGGCTGGCTGTGCAACTATTACCCCAACCCTTTGCTATATATTCACCTGTAGATTCACGAATAAAATTTGCGCAGGTCCCGGGAAAGTTGGAATAATTGTCCTAATATTCTAATAATATCATAATATTATTTATTTATACGAGGAACGATTACTCTGGGATGGTCAACGATATCTGGATTTCTTACATGCCATACATCACACTTGCTTTCTCTATCTCTTTAGATATTTCAGATATTTTAACATCGTTGAGGTTGGAGATTTTATTCAACAAGCATATATTATTTCTCACTGTTCTATAGTAAATGCTGGACGCTCTCTTTGATATCGATTAATTTTTTCCACTGTATTTCTGTTTGTTTTTTTTTTTTTTTAATAAAATAATATAGGTACTCAATAGTACCAATTCACGGCGCGAAAAGGAATCACACACGTACATTTATTGAAAGAGAGCCATTCTTACAGGGCGTTACTTATCCTAAGGCTGTTAATTAAAATTGTACTAAATCACTTAAAGGCTGGCCCGTACGTCGACGACGGCACCCGAGAATTATAATTATTTCGCGCTCCGAAATTGTTGTAGCTGTTGTCTAAGGAGTTCGTACCAAGTTGGTACGGGTAATTGTTATTACCATTATTGTAACTCCCACTGGGTTGCTGATAGTTGTATCCTCCATTGCTCCCTTGAACAACAATATCACCGATCGTTCGACAAAAAGAATAAACATAATTTACATTTACAATCTATAAATCTGATTCGGACCAGAATTTTGTCAGGCAAATAATTTTTACCAAGCTCGTGAACTATCGTGGCAGGCTGTTAGTATAATTGAACATTTATGGCTCGTGCTGTTAATTGAATTAATGATGCATGATTTACTGTGAGACTATTAAATGAATTTAAGCGATCGAAACGAATGGTATTACCTGTATTGTATCCAGTGGCAGCATTGGTACCATGATAGTTATAGCCTTGGCCATTACCACGATTATTATTATTATTGTTGTTGTTGTTGTTGTGGTTGTTGTTGTTGTTATTATAGCCATTGTTCTGAGTGTTGTATTGATCAGGATATGTCGCTGTGCCTTCGTATCTAACATCTGCATTGAAGCCTGTCCTCCAGTCTGCAGTGTATGTAACTATCTGAGTCCTGCCATCCGGTAGCTGGACCCTGTACTCGCCTCTTACTGTCTCACCATCGCTGGTCTCTTGTCTGCCGAAGTCGTTTCCGGACGCCTGGTCTTTTACAGCGTAGCCAAATTCGTAGGACATTGGCTGAAAGAAATGATTCCCAAACGTGAGCATTATTATTATTATTGATTAACATTAATAGTAATATTATCGGTGTTTATATTAATTTTATTGTTTTTTTTTTATATTAATATGATCGATGCGTATGTTGATTTTAAAATTATCAGTGCCTATTCATAATTCTTCTGTCAACATCCGATCGCTGTCCTCATCAATGATTACAGCGCATCAGTAATTGCAAGAACAATAGACCGGTTGCACTCTATAATCTACATTGTGCCACGTATAAAGCTTATTTGCATGTTAGGTGCCGGATTAGAGTTCTTCTCCCTACCTAACGACTTTCTACTAAAGTGCCTTCCCTGGTTGCCACTTAGCAAATATTTTCCTAACCCAATTTGATCATTTCCCGACCGTGCTATTGTCTTGTACAAATTGAATAACGAAATCCCTCTTGCCAGGTAACAAATTTTCATTACCTCGAGTTCTTACAATCGAAATAAATGCTGTAAATTATTTACATCTAGGTGATTTTTTCCTTCTCCATCCTCTCTAGCTTTTTCGAACGGTTGTTACTTAAATATTGCAGTCACTCGACCACCAATAATAAATTAATTCGAATGGTTATTGAATTACAGTGTTCCAGGCAGCGAAAATAAAAATATAAGTAAGGGGAGATTATGATGTTACGTGGTTGAACTTTCTTCCAGGTAGAAGTGGAGCAGCCCGGGTGACTGTAAACGAAGAAGACGAGGAGGACTGTGATTTAATCTGGCTCGACCCTGGCGCGAGAACCGCGCGGATCCATAGTTATAACTGGATCGTTTAGATCCTCGGGACGATTAGCTAATCGGTAATAATGATTTTTACCGTGGATCAGAGCCCGCGGTTGCGGTTCATCCTATTAATATTGTTACGTCAGTGCGGGTTTACGACACCGTTTGTCCTCGTGAATGTGTAACATTTCGTGGGGCATATATCCAGCAGTGTCACGAACCCTTCTAACCCTTTTCTTTCGTCTATGTCTGTAATTGTTTGAAATAACGCAGACGGTTCGCTGGCAATTTTCGCTACGTTATTTGCCTGATAATTTCCCATTTAATATTGTCGTGAAGCACGAGTGACTGCGTGATTGCTTTGTGAATCGTTATGAAAATAACAGAAGAAAAGAGGAAAGAATAATTGATCATATTTTCCAGGGATGAAAGTATCATCGTGGACGAAACCGTGGAACGATTCTCATGTGGTTTGCGACATTGTCGGTGCTAATGTAATTTCATAGACGTTTCAGCAGTTAAGGAGTGGTTATTGTTGTCTGACGCGACCGCGTTAGGATACTTTAAGAAGCACATAAATTCGCTTAATGGTAGTACGATATGATTAGATAATTCGCAGTCTTGGCTATGCTTTAAACGATTCCAAACGATGACTCTTGGTCGAATTTAGACAAACTATTATTATTATTATTATTATTATTATCTACGATCCTCGTTATTGTCAGAAGGAAATAATTAAATTGACTAAAAAATCGTTGTACAAGATTTAAATGTCACTACCTGACACTGGACAGAAATTAATTCTCCATTGCAACCCCTGCATTCAATCGTGAGGAACCGAAATGTATCTTTTTTATTATATTAATAACGACGACATGAAAGAAAATTTGGAATAAATATAAATAATTGAAATAATAATAGTATATTGTTCAATGTATCTGTATAATTCCACAGCTTCGTTAACTCTAGCACGAGATTACCAGGGATAACATTAATCTTTTCAGAGAACGTAATTCAGTTTCTATCGCAACAGAGAGAATATTGTTCGCATCTCTCGAACAGCCCAAGAAACGGCAATTAAGTTTAAGCAATCGTGATCGTTAGACGCCGCAAAAAATGAACGTTCCTAAATGGCGTGCGATAAATAAATTATTCGAAAAATGATTCGTGGTAATATTGAATTTATTTTCGATTTTGTTCCATTCACTTTTTAATTTGATATTTCCCCTTAAACCTGTTCAAATTGTTCTTCGATTTGTTTAATTTATTAGACTTATTTCTTTAGCCTGGTAAACTTGTTGTTCAATTTATTAAATTCGTCTTCAAACGATTAAATTGGTTTTATCAATTTTCTCCCCCTTATTTTTATATGTATTGAATTTTTATTATATCATTGGGTATATCACCTGGTCAACATAATCGTTGTCGTTCCCATGGTCGTAATGATGATTACCAATGCCATTACCACTTGATGTTCCATGGTGGTTGTTGTTGTTGTTGTTGTTGTTGTTGTTGTTGCTGTTGCTGCCGGCGTAATTCCCTGGTACACCATACTGGGTGTTCAACGGGGGCTCGCATTGCACAATTCCTATGCTTAGCACCAGGACTACGCATAACTAACAAAAATGAAGATTTCGATCGTGATAAATAAAGCGTTGAATAAATTTATTCAGAGAGCTGAAAAATTCTATATACGATAATAACAAGAATAATAATGATAATGATATAATAATTAGGGTATTACCAGTCACAGCCAATAATTATTACATTAAAAATAACAGAGTATACCTGAAATTTAAAAACCCCTTTCGCAGTCAAAAGATATTCCAGTGGTGACTCAATTAGACAATTAAATTAATTGGAATATTAATTTGAAAGGTGCATCATCTGATGAATTCCCAGGTGATATGTATGTGTGCACAGGTGATGCGTTCCACGTGAACGCGAGACGATCAGGTTTACGTTCTCGTTGCGTAGGCGAGAAATTAGAGTCGTGAACCGCTGTTTTCCACCCGTGTCTGTCGTGAGAAAGCGTCGAAACGTTACGTCACGCGTTTTCCTACCATCCGTCGTGGTAGGGAATCGAACTCGCCGAAAAATTGATAAATAGATCGTCAAATATTAATTGCTCGACAGATAATAATTTGAAATTAACGAGTGGCAATAATATTTCTCGGTACTTGTTAATGAAGTGTTATTTATAATTGACGGCAAGGAAGACGTTGAAATAAAAGATATCGAAACGAGGATCGTGCGATTTAAGCCACTTTCATAATCGCCTGCTCAATCGGGCACAATTTTCATCCGGACGCAGATAGAAGACTTTCCTTAATGAATAAATCAACAGTGACTAGTTGCACATTGTTAATTATATAAAGCAATTCCTCATCCCGATACTTGTCCCGCTTCGTACATCGTTATTGTTCATTTCTAATTATTGCTCGGCTTGAAATTATTGTAACGGAGCCACCAGGATAAGTGGAAAATGATTATCGAGGGCAGCTGTATGGAATTGAAATTGAAAATTCCATTTCTGCAGAGAGCAAGATGACATTGACTTCTAGGAAATGAAAGTCCCTCCTGCTTCCATTGAAATAGGAATTTTCTATCTACGAAGGCGGCAGATCATTCGAATAATTGATTAATCAAGGAAGGACTTCCTCGTGGTAGAATTTTTTTAATTACTGTCACTCGCGAAGAGTAGATTGACGGATTGTTGGAAAACACAATTGGAATTAAGAGATGACAAAGTGGTATATACCATTGTTCGAGAGAGTATGTAGTCCCTTTTACGTCGCCAATTACCTGCAATTGTTTGCCCGTGTTGTATTTAGTTCACGTGCGAAGTTATTAGATACTGATTGCCGGAAAATTAACCCAGATACACGTTGTTACTACAAAAAAAAAAGGAAGTACCGCGATACGAATCAAACGAAAGAAATTAGGCTCGTCCACAGTTACCGTAGTGTGCTCCTACTTGTGAGAAGGATTTTCGTAACAAGCACTGGCGAACCGTGCATGATGTCACTCAAACGCGATTAATGTTAGAATACTTGCACGTACACCCATTGCGAAATGCTTGTGTTCTTATTTATATTCCCGTGTAAAGCGTGGATGTACGTATACGCGAGTGTGCATTAAGTGAGATGATTGCGGGGGACCAAGTGCACTTACATAATGAATCGCAACAGCCTACTGTGTGTGCACCGACAGAACGAACCGTGCAGCGCAAGTATATATCGTGCGCAGATGCGCGCCTGGATGCAGGCAACCCGTACACGCCGCGCGAAGGAGGGACACCGTCCCGTTGATCTGTATCGCATGGCCGTTGCTTATCCACTTGTTGCGTATCCCCGTACCGTATCACCGTTGCGTACCCACTTGTTGCTTATCCTTGTATCATTGTATCGTATCACCGTTGCGTATCAATATGGACAAGCGAGCGTTGCATCGTTGCACATCAAAATGTGATACAAAGATACGATACGAGGGATATGCAACGATGATACGATAAGGATACGCAACTTTACATGTGTCCCGTATGAAACTTTTCACTCTTTCGGCTGCGTACCACCGTTCACCAATGCATCCCAATGTACTACTGTCGTGTTATGTACTATATGTATGGATATACTACAGTACTGTCCACTTTAGCGTCCACCGCTGTCCTCACAATCCTTAACAAGCGTCCAGATAAGTCACCGGACCACGGACGCTCAAGTTGGCAGTACTGTATGCACATCTCACGTGCACCCGTGTGGCTAGTATAAGTTACAGTGTTATACATCGACCGTTCCACTGGCCCAACCGTAGGCGTATACGTATACTACTTCGTTTACCTGTCGCGCCACTCTGTCCATACTTGTTGTTTCTAGTATACTTCAAGTAAACCGGAGCACCGTGCGGGAATGTTGAATTATAGTGACGTTTCGCCAACATTGCTGGCTTATATATAGAGAGCACGGTCTCTACGCCTACGAAGATTCATTTCCTGTCGTCCTCCTCCAGCCAGGGACGCGGATGGGCCCGCGCGTGTATCCCCCCATGCAGAAAGCTGCTGTCTCTCCTTGGGTACTCTAGTTCACATAAGAACCCAGAGTATGTGGAAAGCCCGCGCGCTTTATTCCCCATTGTTCTTGCGCGGCGCGACGGGCATGCGCGATTTTTGGGACGGTTCGCGCGTATGCGAGAGGAACGTCTTCCAGAGCAGAGAAAGCTGATTACTTCACGTCGTGGGACGGCGGCGCTAATTAGCTAATTGGGTTTGGAATAATTAAACCGCCGGGACCATTGTCCATCCACGAAATGTGGTGTATGATGCAATTGCATATATATTTATTTATATTAATATGTACGTAAGTGAATTCCATTGGTGCCATCTGCCCATCTAAAGAAGAATCAGTGTTAGATTGAATGGAGCGATACGAGGGGGTTACTTTATTATTGCTTCGTGGGTAATACAGGTTTGATGAATCGGCGGTATTGTTGAGGTTGGAATTTTAAATGGGAAAGACGCGAATGTATGTATGCATTAGGAAAAAGTCTCTGGGGGTCTAGGTTGACGCGAACTTGATCCCATCTATGCGACGACATCCGGCCTTTTTTTTGTGTAACTCATTAGAGAACAAGGTTGTCAGGGTGAACGAAACGGGCCGTGTTCTATGGACATTTGTGTACACATAGTAAACCACGTGTAGAATTCTGAAGCCCAAGTTTTAAGTTCGAAAATTCGGCGATCAAGAAATTACGCGTATGTTGAAATTACGAGATACAACGTCATAACACAAATTGGCATACATAAAGGGGAAAATAAATTCACGGAGCCGCATTATAGGGGTAGTTCCGTGTTGCGTGGGGCTTGCCCCCTAAACAAACGCTGCCCAATGCAACGACGAGGCTCATTAATGCCACTATACACGATGTCCCATAACTTCTTCAACACCCGGAAATAGGGGATTGCTCGGGTTATTCTGAACAACCTTTTCCTTCACCAAACTGTTGGTTGAAGCTTCGTTTTTGAATTATTAACGAAAAGCACTGGCCAATCAGAGCGCTAACAGCGCGCGCTCAACCACGAGAGTGTTGGCTCTAAACCGTGCTCGATCATGGTCGTGAACAAACGCATTGGCACAGCGTGGTTACCGAGGGAAGCGCGCGGCAAATGTTACCTCGTCTTAAATTAAGAATAATGTGGAATTATATGTGTAATGCATCGATGCAGTGGTTTATATGCGTGATATTCTCGACGAGCATCGTAACTTTCCATGATAACGCGATCAAGAGTGGGGGAATCCGAATCAGTCCACTTTAGTAAATAGACGCACGTGGTCGGTGCACAAAATCAACTTTGTCGAGTACTACGAAATGTACGTATAAAAAAAAAGGGCCCCAAGGTAAGACGCACTCGAGTGTTCACGTAAAATGAAGGAAGAGATTTATACCGAAGGTAAGACATCCAATACTATGAACCCTTAAATTGAGTAGCAAACGACATTCCAAATAACTTGCGTTTTCTATTGTACTATAAATCGAGACAGTAATAATGGAATCAACAGGCAATGCATTGCGGGATGCCAAGTGGAATGGAAAACCTGTGGCCGGTTCTGGATGTGACAAACGGAGACGCCCTGTCGCAGACACAGTGGATGTGCCATCGAAGAGGCTGCGCGAAGAATCAAAATTGCCCAATGGTTTGCAAGATGAATCCAAGCAGGATCCGCTCAATCCTTGTCGAACCAATGGATACAGGAGTAATCTTCCTCACGCTCTGATCGGACTGATGTATCAATTAGACCTGTCGTTGCTTTGCTCGCTTAGAAAGTTGACGCACGAATGCAAATATCCTTCGTTAACTTTGGCATTTGAAGATTCAGCAATCGATAAGTTCAACAATATTGTGCTTTGCCGGAAAAAGAGGTCCATACGTGTACAGATTGAAAACGTAGACAAATATTATGTGAATAACGGTATTACTTACACCGGATTGTTTACCAAAGAAAAAGAGAGACAACGATTTTTTATCAACACTTATTTTGACAGTTTCGTGAAATATCGAATCTCTAAATTAGATGGCTCGTCGAACGATATAAAATATCTTGTTGTATATACTAATTCAGGCTTGGATCTTGCAGAAGGGAGGACATTGAAACGGGGGCGATCTAGAAACTATTACCCCTTCAAATTTGATTGTGTGGACATGGAGGAGCGTGAAATCTTGAAGGACTTCTTATTCACGAATGATAAGACGCAGGGGCGAGGCTTTTATCAATTCTCGCGAGAGAAACAAACAAGGGACGAGCTTTTAAAGCGATTAGAATTTTCGCCCGCCACGCAGAAAGCGATGAAAGAAAGAAATCTTTCTGAGGAATTTGAGAAACAAATGAAAGAAGCATTTCCAGACAAACTAGTATTCGCTGTTAATCAGCCCAGTAGAGAAGAACTGAACAGCCTTATTAAAAGCGAAATGGAAGGAAACAGCGACGTCAACGACAATTATACAACATTGCTGGATGGAATGTTAAACAATCTGGTAGCTCCAGAGAAGCACAAGAAGCTTGGAAACTTTGTATCTAGAGTTACATACGACTTCAATTTATTACTGTTCTGTTTGCACGACATGTTCTCGCAGAAACATATATTTTCTATAAATTTCGAGGGGAAGAGCAAAGATATATCGAACGACATTACCATCAATTACAAAGATAGAATTACGTACGTAAAGGCTCATAACGCGGACAGCGATATCGGTTACAGTCAATTATTCCCCAGCAGAGAAAAGGGAGAGGGGAATGTCTTTTCTGTTAATAAACATTTTGCTCTTTTCGTTGAAGAATTGAAGAATGATACGAGATATTTTATTATCTATACCAACGGAGATCTAAGTCTTACGGAAGAACAGAGATTGAAGAAAGGGAAAGCCAAAGATTTTTCTCCTTTGAAATTCGATAACATAGATATACAGAAGAAGAGATACAAAATTTTAAGAAATTGTTCGTATATAAATAAGAACAGTCTCTATCGATTCGCGCAAGAAGAAACGACCAGAGAGAAAGTTTTAGGCCTGCTGAAGCTTCCTCCCCGCCTGCAAAAAGAAAAAGAAGAGGGGCGGCTGTCCGACGAGAATGAAAACGAAATGAAGCAGAAATTTTTCGACAGGCTAATATTCGCCGTTAAACAGCACGACAAGGAAAAATTAAACAGCGCAATTAGAAATGAGATGGACAAGCCTGACGTTCCGTATAGTCACGAAGAGTTGCGCGAAATAGCTTTGCGTTGGCTGGAGTCCCACGAATTCGGCCATATCACGAAGGAAATAATGGAGAAGCTCCTGGAAGACATACAAAATGATAGATCCAGTTACCGAAACGTTCGGAACAGAGACATTAACGAAGAAATTAATTTTGCCGCAAGCGTGGTTGGCAGTCATGGCACACCTTCGTTTCATCGGTTCCTAGATTTCTTAATTAAAGGAGAGGGGGTGGACTGTCTACGAGTTTTGAAAAGAAACAAGATAGATCTGGCCAACATGTCCAGCATTTTGAACAGAGCTGGTAACAATGCTGTGAAGGCATTCAAAGGATTGTACGGTCTTTGGTTCGACGAAAGGGGAAATAAAACTCGATATTTAGAGGCTCTAGAGAAAGAGGGAATTAATGTAGCTAGTATGTCTAGCATTTTGAACGGGGCGGGGAACAACGCTGTGGATGCTTTCAAAGGATTGCACGATCTTTGGTTCGACGAGGAAGGAAATAAGACGTTCTGCTTAAAAACTCTGGAGGACGCAGGGGTAAATCTGGCCAATATGTCGAGTATTTTAAACGGAGCACGAATTCGAGCGTCCGAGGTTTTTAAAGGACTGTACGACCTGTGGTTCGACGAGAAGGGAACCAAAACGCGGTATTTAATAACTCTGGAGAAAGAAGGAATAAGTCTGACTAATATGTCTGGTATTTTGAATGGAGCGGGAATAAAAGGACCCGCGACTTTCAAGAACTTATATAGCCTTTGGTTCGATGAAACAGGAGAAAAAACGCGTTATCTAAGAACTCTGGGAAAAGGAGGATTAAATCTGACCGATATAACCGGTATTTTAAACGGGGCAGGAGTTAAAGCTCCTTCAACTTTTAGGGAGTTGTACGATCTGTGGTTCACTGAGGATGCCAGTAAAGCGAAATGTTTAATAACCCTGGAGAAGGAGGGAATAAGCCTGGCCAATATGTCTGGTATTTTAAGTAGAGCGGGGGCTAACGCAGCGAAAGCTTTCAAGGGATTGTACGATCTGTGGTTTGACGGAGATGGAAACAAGACGCGGTATCTAAAAACCCTAGAGGAGGAAGGAATAAATATAGGTAATATGTCTAGTATCTTGTATGGGGCAGCAGGCAACGCTGTAAAAGCTTTCAAGGAATTGTACGACACTTTCTTCGACGAGCAAGGAAACAAACGGCCGCGTTTGAAGCACTTTCTCGGGGCCGAAGATGGGAGGAAAAGTTTTACCCTGGACAACCTGTCCAGTGTGTTGAACGGGGCTGGGGCGAATTCTCAAGGCGCCTTCGAAAAGTTGCACGGCGTGTGTTTCAATGAGAAGGGAAAGAGAACGAAACTCTTGGACGATTTTTATGAAGCAAACTTTGAGGCGAACCATTTATCCAGTATGTTACGCGGAACAGGTGTTCGTGCCTCTTTGACGTTGAAACGATTCCACGGCGTTTGTTTCAACGGCCAAGGGAAAAGGGCGAAGCTTCTGGACGATTTCTATGAGATGGGTTTCATGCCGTGCGATTTTTGCAATATGTTCAGTGGAGCAGTAGATGATTTAGAAGATTTCCACGCCGTTTGCACCGCGGGAGAGGCAAAGAAGTACTTGAATCGTTTCATAAATAAGGCGGATTTTACGCTGAGTGGTTTATGCAGTATACTGCAGGGAGCGAGATCTAACGTGTGTTCCGCTTTGGAAGATTTTCATAACGTTTGCTTCGACGAGACTGGAGGCAGAGCTCAGCTTTTGGATGATTTCTATGCGGCGGGTTTCACGCCTAACGATTTATCTCATATTTTATCAAAGACAGGAAATAAGGCCGCCTCTGTTTTGAGAAATTTTCATAAATCTTGCTTCGATGAAAGGAATCATTTAAAACACTTCTCGACGAGGGATGAGCTCTTTCCGGTGAGAGATTTATCAAAGATACTACACGGAGTGGGAATCAATACCTGTTCTACTTTCGAAAAATTGCACGATCTTTGCTTCGACGCGGCGGGCAACAGAACGAAGTATTTAAAAAATCTGATAAGAAATGATCGGGACGTGGTAATCGATATATTGTATAGAAAAGTGAGAAAATCTGTTTCAGGATAATCGGATTTGTTGTAAAAATACTTGTAAATATTGTACATGAAATTAATAAAAATTGTTACATATGTAGATATGCGATTTGTGAGGGACAATTGTAACAGTCGCGTTGCAGCGTGAACATTTATTCATTTCATCATCGGCGACGCATCATCGTGAGTTTGCTGGTCGATAAAATCGAACGTGTAACGACGCGTGACAAGAAATGGCACGGGCCCGCCATAATTTGTAACGCAAATGAATGTGTACATACGTACTGTATGCTCATAGGGATGAACGAGACTGGCACGCGGGACCGATTTAGAAAGTGATGTTTGTTTGAATGCCGTTAAAATCGCCTTTCCACCTGGTGATTTTACTTAAACGGCCTCGTTGTAACGTTATTGCCAGTAATTCATGTTTCGTAATCGTTCATCATCGGCCGACGTTCAATTGGAACGGATTTTATTTTATCCGTATCGTCGAAGGAACTAAAAATAGACGGGGATCGTATTTTCTTTTTATTGCCCCAATTGATGTGATAAATAATTGTCGACCGAAACGAATAATCGTTTCTATTAGAATTCCCTCGGTGATTTATTTTGTTCGTTTCTTTTTGTACAATTAATATTGAAAATTAAAGCGAGGATTTCCCTCGTAAAAATGAATGGGACGACACTTTTCCTAGGCTCTCTGTACAATATCCCTTAGTATAGCATCGACGTTGAAACGCTACAATTAATTGCATTATCCTATTTCTTTCGTTTTCTTCTCTGGTGTCCTAGGACTTGTCTGACAATACCAGGCGCAACGAGATCAGCAATCGTTGATCTCGTTTAGGACAATGGATACGATTATCGCGAGCATCGATCTAATCTCCCCGATCAATGAGTCAAACGAAACCTAATCAGGACTGGTTTATTGTTTATTTAGTGTGCGAATTCCCACTTTCGATTTCTTTCGTAACCTTTCCCCGATTGTTCACCCGTTACATGAACGGAAACAGTTGCGTCGTGATAAACACGCGTTCCATCTGGGGCTCGTTCGGTTAATTAGAAATGCCGGAAGTTTTCGGTACGTTCTCCAGTTACGGGAGAATTGGAGATGATATTGTTGGGTCGAAAAATTGACTATTTTACGCAACACGGAACGCAAGAGAATTTTCATTGACACTATCACAACGTTGCAAGAAGAACAGAAAAAGGAACAATATATAATTTTGTCGGGTTTCATTTTTGACTGAACAATTATGTTCCTCGTACAATGGTACGATTCTCTGTTCGTCACCTTGCCCAATTTTGTATATTTCCCACTTTTTCAACCTTCCTCAGAGATTACTAGAGAATTGAACAATGGTACTACATATACCCGTTTCTTCCCTGATCATTATCGAAATGTCCCTCAAAGCAATCTCACAATCGGTCGATAATCTTGTTCTCTCTCATGCGTGATAGACAAGGTCACAGTGCGTTCAAAGGATGCTCTAAATTGATCCCGACGTTACGCAAGCATCCTCCAGCACAATTTTGCCGATCTCTCTTTCCCTTCGCTCCGTACACTCTTTCGTGTACCCTAGCTCGTTGTGAAACGGCGCGAGGTGAATAATGAATTAACTGGACGAAGAAATGTACCAGTGAATATAAATGTAAATGCAAATGTACGCTAATAAAAACATCATCAATCTCGTCATGGCTGAGATCATACGAAATCTCCGACCCATCGAAGAAGATGAATAAAAAACGAAATATTTCTAAACCTTTCCAGATTATCATTGGCATCCTGTCGATTGCAATCTATTCAAATTACTTCCTCGATAATTAGGAAGCGTTTGTAAGGCGACACGAACATTGATGTAAGGAACCATTTATGTAAATTCGTAATGCACACTTTCTCTGCTCAGAATGAAATGCAATAATCTCTATCTGAACCTCGTGCAATTAGAAACCGTGACATTATGAAATCGTAATAGGGGCAAAAGCGTCAAAAATTTAAATTAAATTGTCTCACGATGGATCTGCCCCGTCTACTTACATACAAAACTATGAATACACGTTTATCTTTCCAGATCCTATCACCGGAATAATTCGTATATCGGACCGAAACAAAATAGCCGATCTAAGGACCAAAATTCATGTTCTGCGTGGCTGCACTAGGCACGCAGAAGAAATGATAAAATCTGTACGATACTTTTATTAAAAAAGAAATAAAAAGGGGGCTCCGAAATCATACTTTTAGACGCTACACAAATTATTACCGTTTCAATTGACGATCCCTTTTGAATTTACTAACAGGCCTAGTATCTTTAATTTCTTCGACGACCACTGGAGTCTCTTTTGCAACCAACGCCGAGCTCCTTTCCTTGATATCCTTCACCACCTGAAAATAAGAAAACTGTGTCAGTTGGAATAATGCATACACTGTATCGACAACCTTACAGTTTCGTAAGCCGATGGTTTAATAGTTTCATCGTCCTCCTGCTCTTCTTCTTCTTCTTCTTCTTCATCGACCCAACTGTATCGAAGGGGCGTACCTTGTTCAGGATTTACGTCGTTCGGCGATCTCTTTAGTATAGATTTAGGCTTGGCGAATATCCTACATATATCCGCCGGTGATTCTATTAAATCCCCATCGGATTTTATTACCGGGTTGTTTTCCGAATGGCTAAATTCTATGCGTACAATATCTTCCCCGATATTTTCTTGATTTTCGCTACATTCTGTTTCTTTCTGTGCTGAACTATCCTCTGATTTTTTAAGATTTCCTAGCTCTGCGAATGAGACCGATTTTTTAATTTTGCAACTATCCGGAGACTTCTCTGGGCTTTCCCCATTGGAATCAGGAAGGGGATCGTCCTCCTTTCTAGGATCTTCTTCTTCTTCTTTAGTCTCGGCCTCGCTTTCCGAATCATCGTAGTATTCTTCTTCTTCTTCTTCTTCTCCGTCTTCCAATTCTTCGCCAAAATACTCGTACTTTTCGTCTTCTAATCTGTTAACCAGAAGGCCCATAAATAAAATATAAAATTTAGAAACTGTTGCAAAGTATACCTATTAAATTCATCCGCCAATTCTTCTTCAATCTCGAGCTGATCTAGTCTGTCAAACAGATCTTCTTCTGTCTCGATTTTCTTCCTTTCCTCCTGTTTAAGCTTCGCCAACTTCTGATGATAATCCCTTTCTCTTTCTCTGTGTTTCCCTGCAACAGAAATACAAGTTCCCTGTAATATCTGTTAAATACGAGAGGTAATGAGAACAGTTTACTTTTCCATTCTGCTATTTGATCGTCGTTCCAATGCTCTACGATCTCTTTGCCACCAAAGTCTTCCAAGAGATCGTTCGTTGTTACCATCAACCTCGTTTCGAACAGATTTATCTCGGCGTTTAAGTTTTCCAGCATCTCTTCTGCTTCTGATAAAAATTGCACAAGCGTTGTTAATCAAACGGCAATTTCTTCCGGGCGTATACTATTTCGCGACGTAAGGAATATACTTTTGATCCTCCTTTCGCAGAGGGACGTTGCGCCGGTGGTGCTGTACTTCCCAAAGTATCCGTCGCCCAAGCAAGCGAGCACTTCGTTAGTGTGAATCAATTTTCCCTTCATCAAAGCCCGCTTGCCGATCGGTACCATGCAGTTCACGTACAGATCTTTCTGAAAGGACTGCAGCGCTTCCGCGACTTCCTGGTGGCTCTTCTTGTACGCCGTCCATACTTTGCGTTGCTCCTCGTTCCGTTGAATACCCTTTTGGGAGTTTACGTTCGCAATTTAATATTTAATTCTCATTCGCCTCTTCTGTGTTATAGTCTACCTTTGTGAGAGCTTCGTCCAGAAGTGCCCGTTGAATTCTCACTGCATCATTTTGGAAACTCATGGTCGAATCAAATCGTACCAAGAAGAATGTATCGAGAATCGATGAGTGCAACTGCCAGACATTTATCAGCAGTGCCGTAGAAAAACAATGGTATTCCTGTTCTTATTCTACATTAGACCATACCATGGAACATTCGATCTGGAAATAAATAAATTTGAGCAATTACAAATCGACCGATTGCCAAAAATTTAACGTTCGGTTATGCGACGTGTACCATTCTGTCCCACTTCAATTTCAATTTATATTGTCATAATCGCCGCCGCGATTATTCTATCATAATCGCTAATTTCTGTCTACCTAACCTAAAATGTTGTATTCAAATATTCAAGGTCAGCCTGAAACTATACGAAGATGTGTCTGCGCAAAGGTGATAGCGATGATATGATTACAAATATGATTGAGGAACTTATGGGAACTCGACGATATTTATTCACGGAAGCTTAACGAAATATTTCATAGATATTATTTCTGCGAAGGAATTTTTTAATTTAAAAAGTATGCATTTTTTCCGAGGATAATTTAATAGAAATTTCAATCGCCAGGCGGCCGCAATTCCGTTGTTCATTGCTCGATGAAGACACGCATCTATGTGTCCCCTTAATTCGTGATTTTCTTCCTTGTTTCTTTTTCCATTGAGGGGCATAAGCGCAAGATGGTTAGTGATTCCGTGGAAATCTATTTTTCTTTAAAACATCTACGTCGATCGTTATTTACAAGTCTCATTATAATCATTTTAATCGCCGCACGGAGCAAAATATGTGAAAAGTTTTCGCGCCTGGATACGACCTAAGATACATATTTACACATAACCTCCGTTTTTGTTGCGAGATGCTTAACCTTATACGTTCCTCTAAATATATCCTATCGCCGATGTATCTGCGTCGCATACAGCAAGAAATCAAACAATGATACGATATAATAAATGCAGTTTAATCGAAAGTCGAAATACCTCACGAAATATTTTTCTCTGTGCCGTGTGTATTATTAAGGAGAACATGTGTCGCTCGGTGTCGAGATGATGATCGAAGTGGTGTACGAAAGTGTATTTTAAACGACAGTGACGTGTTTGTTGTTTCAGGGTAAGGTTAAGTGCACCGATTTGAGGACAAAAGATAAAAATGAGTTGCTCAAGCAGCTCGAAGAGCTCAAAACAGAGCTTACAAATCTCAGAGTGGCTAAGGTTACCGGTGGTGCTGCCTCTAAGCTCTCCAAGATGTACGTATAATCTATTCAATTCTGTATCTAATTCTCTATCAGAATTCCCTTAAAAATGTCCAAGATCTAAGCTGAGGTTAAGTAGTTCGATGTCCCATCTTCACTCCAACAATATCGCAAATACTTTCTAGATCAGATACGATTCTGATATGTCGTGCGCAATAAATAGAACTAACCTAAACTGCTAAACATTCGTGACGTTTAGCTTGGTTGAGAATAGGGTAGAATGAAATGTTTGATTTTTATTATTGTCGAAGCGCGGGACCTTCGATCCTACTCCCAGCGTGGCTCGAGCAGTAATGGCGACGGCGCGCCGCTCGTGGTACCCCCACCCTTCCGTATTCGCGGAGAGGGGGAGCGCGCGAAAATTCGAACGCTTGGCTTAAGAATTTCGATGTTCCCTTGTAAGAACGTTAATAATATTCGATAATTATTTCAGCCGTGTGGTGAGGAAGGCGATAGCCAGGGTGTACATTATTATGCATCAGAAACAGAAGGAAAATCTACGTCTGTTGTACAAAAATCACAAGTACAAGCCTCTGGATCTGAGGCCAAAGAAGACAAGGGCTATCAGGAGAGCTTTAACACCGTACCAGGCGAACAGAAAAACACCGAAAGAGATTCGCAAACGGTCCGCCTTCCCCTTGCGAAAATATGCTTTAAAGGTGTAAGCTAAGAGGTACTGAGGGATATAAAATAAAGGTTTTTCTAAAAACTCCAAATGTGCGTTACTCTCTCTCTCTCTCTCTCTCAGCCTGTTCGATCATAAACTCCATAAGTATTGGCGAATGCTTTTTATTTTATATAGAAAATAATATAAAAGATAGAATTAGACGGGTAAGCTTCTACTTGATACAGGGTCTAATACAATTCTCGACTATTTAATACCTAACCACCGTTCGAAATTTATCAACGAATTTGAGGACGGCGTTATATGAACGATTTTGTACAATTAAATACGAATGAATAAATTTAATCTAGAATCCTAACGAGTACCGATTGATATATAAATTAGAAATCACACGAGTAGAGAAACGATCTTGCATCTCCTTGTACCGTCCTCGTTGCATCGAACGGCCTTGTACATTGAACATTCGAGAATTCGTAGAGGCTGCAAGGGATGGTTTAAACGCGGATACCAGGGTTTCTAGAAAGCACAAAGTTCAGAAGTTCGTCACTGTCTTCGCAGACGAATGGTTTTCTATGGTGGCAAGCCACATCGTGCCACTTGATGCCATCGTTGTAGAAATTGTTCAGAATCGATAAGCAGGACTCGTCGTTACCCTAAAACAGAAAACAACCGAGTAAATAATTGAGAATATAGGGGAACACCTGCGAACAATTCAAGATAAAGCACCTGAGCAGCTTCACGGTTGTCAGGTTGTGGCTGTCCGTATCCGCCAGTGTTACTCCAGTCTCCAGTGTTACGCTGCGCTGTGGAACCGATCTTGGCACCGGAGCCAGACCAGAACCATCCGTTGATGTTCTGCGGCTGAAGATCTGGCCTGTCGCAGCCGTTGAAGTTACACTTGCGGCCAGAAGTCCAGATGAACCTTACGTTTCCTACGAGAGAACGTTAATCTACCAATGCTCACACGGTGAACTCAAAAATAATAATAATAATTAAGATTCTATTTTCCAGTCACCTCGAGCAAGTCTCTGCTTGATGAACTCATTTTCCTGCGGCGTCTCGAGAGACACAGCGTCCATACAGTGTCTGCGACAGATATTACGAGCGTCCAACCAATCTACTTCCAAGGATCTTGTGGGTTGGTGTTCCCAACTGAAGAAGTACGAATGTGCAACACCTCTGGCGTCCCTGTAGGTAGCGTGTCGTACACCTGAGGCAAGATTGCGAAGAACTTAGCACCTGCTGTTTCACCGATGAACAATTCATCTGATTAATCGATAATCGGGAAGAAAACTCACGGTTCGCACAGCTACGTGAGTCGGGAAGGGCAAGACGGCGCTGTGCGTTCGCCACAGCGACGACGAGTAATAACATCAGCCATATCGTCCGCATATTTGTAACTCTGCAACAAAACACGGCGAAAAAAATTAATTACGACGACGCATCTGGTATCTAAATTGGCGAGGGAGGAGAACGAAAGCGAAAGTGATTGATTTGGAAACGTGTGTAAAAGATTGTAAAAGGTTGTCTTCCAATGTTCTAATGATACGTCTGGCGGGTAAAAGTTTCCTGGGAATGAATCGTCGTCGTGCGAGGGTGAAAGGAGACTTTTCAGCGGTGAATTATGATTCGAGGAGGAGAGGATTCTTCTCTCTCGCGGGGACGATGCTGAAAAATGTCAGGAGATTTTGCAACAGGTCTTCAATGCGTCTTGTTTTTCATTTAACGTGCCGTTAACTTTCCTTGGAGGCCTCCACGGTACGGTTGCAACTTTCTAAATCGTCCTCGCGACAAAACCGTCGACTGATTCACAATTAATGGCCGGATTTGTCTGAATACGAAGCAATTACTCAAACGAGGTTCTGCAACGCTATTCGTATACGAGCCCTTCAGTTTCCTTAGTATTGTGAAAATTCAACTTTCACGTAATACTTTATACGCTCGCTTTACCAGCGATGTAAAATTGACTCCAATTTCTCAATTAATATCGTTATAATGAAATGCAGCATGTTATTAATATAATATTTATTACCGTAATGAGGATTGCATCGTGAAAATTGGCACGTAATTTTATTACTTTAATAGGGGAGAAAATTATACTCGTAATATTAAAGCATAATTAAATTTCTTTCCGCGGGCATAATACTTTCTATTTCATAATGCGGATAATTGATCCATCTAGCGCAATGGCCGCCATTGCGTTATCCTATTCATGTTCGATTACCATGCTGAATAACAATGAATTCATGTTTAGGATTCTACAACGCCGCAGACTTAATGAAGCACCGTTCTTAATGTCGTGGCTTTCGCTAAAAATTAGTGTCAGTGGTCGTTCACCTGGTTCAAATAAGTGACGGTGGCGTACCGGAAGAGAGGATTCAATTACAACTGAAGATTACTATAGAAAATAACGCCAAGCCGCGGGGAAGAAAGTTCAATGCACTACAGACTAGATATAATTTAAATAATGTATTCCGTTGGCTGGAATAAATGCTCGATTCGTTTAATTGAATAATGGCATGAATTCCATTATAATGACGGGCACGAATTCTATTGACCGGAATGGGTAAGATTTAATCGTGGTGCTTCTGTAAACAGCGAATAATAATAATTCGCTGTGAAAGTGAATTGCTGATTCAATTAGGGTTTAAAAAACATGAAGAAACGACTCGCGAAGGCTACCGAGGTCGATCTGTCGATTGTAATTTTAGATAAAGCGCTTCCACGATTTCATCAATTCTCCGGAAGGAAAATGGGAGATTTCAAAAACGAGGATGAGGCTTTCGACAGAATAGCCTTTAATGCAATTACGCAATAATTCTAGTCCCGCCATGGAGATTAGGAAATTATAAAATACTTTCATGAATCAGTTTGCCTTGAGAGGCGAATTATGACCTGCGCTAGAAGGCAATTCAAAGGGTTTGCAATTTTATTCGAATTATTCTGGCGCCACGAGTCTATAACGCCACCTTCTATGCAACCCCTGCAACAATAAGCCGCCGTTCAATGATACATATTTATCGGCAGACGATAACACATTTTTCAATCAATTACCATTCGACAGAATTCGAACTGGTTTCGTATCTGATTCTCGCATAGATTTGCGAAAATATTTTCAAACACTCCAACTCTATGTAATATATGCCTCCGCACGTGGGTTTAATTGAATATCCTTTAAAAGATCAAGAAAAAAATGGGGAGACATGGTGGCTTTATTTCGTATCCGCATGTATGCTCGTGGAACCGTTATCTGGCCGGCTTTATATCGGCCGGTTTGCGTGTTGTCTGCGTGTTCCATGTCTTTCTTAACGGCTTCTCGTCTGCCGTTGAAGCCCACACTGGATATGCGTATTCGGGACGAGTACAAACGATACAAAAACGAGACAGGAACGTGCCAATGCGTTCTATGGGAGAAGAAAGGAAACGCAAAAAAATTTGCCGGTTCGATTTCGACTTTCGCCCGATCTAGATCGATCGTGGTTCGTTAGGTCGTTCCGTGTTCCATTTTCTTTTTTTTCGCTCGTAAATGTTTTCAGGGCACGTTTCGTTCGCGGAAGAAATTTTTGGTGCTGCCCTAAACAGAGTATGTGTATGTATATATGTATTGAACAAGGTATATATTTTCACCGTTGAACGTCAACGAACGGCCGAGGTATCCTCATTTGTATGTTAAAGCCATAATTATGCAAATAGCTGCTTAATGGCATGTGGGTCACCGGTGACAACCACTGTTCTATTAGAAATTAGGTACACACGTTGTTAAAATGTACAATGAATTTTTCGTTTGGCCCTTGGCTATAATAACAGTAATGGCAATCGCGCGAGGATAGTTAATCCCATCGAACTATCAATAATAATATATCGAATGTGTACATGTCCGTAGAAAAAGAAATTCATTCGACTCTGAAGATAAAGCAGATTCGCAAAAACGTTCAACAGCGCGAGCGAATAAATATTTCACGAAGATTTTTCATTTAAAAAAAAAAATGTTCTCTCGTCTGAACTAAAGAAGGGTGGTTCTCTACTTTTGGTACGAATCCGTTCGCCAACTGGCTTGCGAATGGAAACAGGAGTTGCTTTTTTTCCACTCCTTTTGCGGAAGATACCGTAAGATGCAATGAATTCTCCGCTAAAGTAATACCTCACGTGTTCTACACAGATTGCATCGTTGCGTAGACCTGCAGCGATCTTACGCAAGGAAAGTACCTTTGCGAAGATAAATCCAATCGCCTCTCACGAATCGAAGAGAAAGTAAGCGATCTTCAAAACAAGCGTGTTTACCTGAAAACCGCGCTATGTGAGGAATTTCGCGCTTGTGCAGAATTTTTAAATCGGTGCAGCTAGCCTAATGCGACGCCCATTGCTATTATTATTAGTAGTAATAGTATTACTATTATTAGTAATAGTAGTAGTACTACTATTACTATTATTATTATTTTCGTCACGAGCGATTATAATTAGTTCTGTTAAGTTCCTAGGTGTTGAATATGGAAAGCGTGAGAACTAACAGACGAGTTCTCATGGTGCGTTTGGCAAAACTTTGAAGAACAATCTTGCAGAGCGTGTATGAAAGAAAAAACTCTCAATGAAATAGATAATTGCAGTTAAGTCATTAGGCGAAGGTGAAATTGCATCCTTAATTAAGAAGTCATCATTTATTAGCGGTTTGTACACTAACGTGGTTGCTTCAAATTGTTTTTCTTATAATTAACTCGGAGAAGGTAATTGCACCTCGCTAATTATTTGCAATTTTTTTCTGCCAGCGATTAATTTAACTTGTGAGGGAACTTAAGGTATTAATAAATAAGGGATTTAGAAAATTGTTTTAACTAAACGCGCAGGTAATTTGGATACACTGAATCTTCAATTGTTTTCCAAATTACAAGCACGATTTCAATTATTACATGCACCCCAGAAGAAAACTACGAGAAAAATGGTTACGCCTGATACTACGCAAACGAATAAAAAACAAAAAAACAGTACAGTTAATACAAAAAAAAAATTACAGTCCAACGCCCATACGGGATTAAACAAAAAATTACACGTCCATCAAAGTTAAATGTAAATCGTCGTATACCACAAAAAAGTAAAACGTGTCAACTACCACTCACAAAAAAGAACAAAAAGAGGAAATATACGCTGGAAGGTAAAAGCAACAGAATCGAGCAAACCGAGCACGATGAACCGTGTCACGCTCGCGGTTTCGTTAAACCGAGCAAAAACGTGCTCTCGAGATAGTAGGAGGACGGTCTAACAATAAGAGAAAGCCCGTAGTGATCCTTCTGCGGGTCACTCCACGTTAACCATTCGTTCACGGGGTCGTCGCTTTCGATTTCTCCAACGTACACTTACCTAGAAAAAGCTTCCTGGTGCCTCGTAGTCGACGCTCGCCGATCCTACGGATCCTCGGGATCGAATAACTAGATGGTAAAATTGATTACACGCGGTAACACCGATAATACATATAATATCGTTCGATGAATTCCCTCCGTTGGCGCTGCGAAGAACTGTTCGATGGTTCGTTTGATTTTCAACTGGCCCAATGGAACGTTAGCTCGTCCACGACTTGTCGATCGCGGCGAGAATGAAGAATGAACTGCGGTATACGAGCAGTCGACCGGTATATAGCCGGCCCACATTCCCTTCTGGCTCGAGTAACCCAGATTCTTCCCACCCGGTTGTCTGGTGAACATCTTCGGGGGCCTGAAAGGGGCCCTCGATAATTCCCATCTTGCACCTCTCACTGCTCGTTTCCCTCGCCCGTTACTCGAGCGATTCTGTCGAAGTCTCTTTCGGTGATAGAATTCGTTGTTGATTCTTTCTTTATTTTTTTTCTTCGCGCTGGATCGATTCTTCACCGCGGAGCGGTCCTTTTTCCGACTCTCCGTGCTCGTCTATGGAGTTGCTGCACTTTTTTGCGCTGACAACGATGCTTTCGACGGAGGTGACACTGTATCGGATTCATGGAAATTGTTAATGTTAGTAGCAGTAGTGATCGACGATTCTTTTTATTGATTCGTGTCATTGCTTACGGTATTAACTTATGTAGGATCTATTTACAATTTCATTTACAATTATATTCGGCTACATGATCCCGGAGGCTTCGATTGAGCTTAAACGTTGCATACAAGTATGAAATACCGTGCCAATTATTCGTAGCACCGCCCGGCACCGAGCTTATAAACGTTCCGCCGCTCCTGTCGCATGATCGGACTATTTATTCAGTCTTGAGCGCGTCACGCTGTAAATTCAATTGTACATTGTTGTGCACGTTGTTCCAGGTACTACGGTCACTTGTAATAGTACTAAATCTAATTGGAAACCCAAGCACCGCAAAAACACACAGACTTTCACTCTTCTTCTTGGATACATTTCTCCACTAATTCCCTCAAATTAGGATTCTCCATTGCTGCCGCTATCCTCTCCTTGTCGTTTATCTGCTTATTTACTGAAGCAGAAATTATTCCCATGCCATGATCGGGACATTATGTTTGCGCCGCGCCGCAGTTTATACTCACTTTCTTGTTCCGTGGAGTGTGCACCTTCCTTTATATATATATCGAGTTTAAAAAGTGCTACCAAATTACGCTCCAGTTTAATTCTGATGCAGAGGCCGATCAGCGTCGCCAGGGAACAATGCGGCACAGTTGGATTGAATTCGATACGAATAACGGACACCCCTTTGGGAGTTCGCTTGGAAATCTCTACGCAATCTTCGTACACGACGTCCAATTGCTCCAAAGTCTGCGGTTTCTCCGGATCTCTGATCGTTCTCAATAGATCTGTGATAAGTTTAACCTTTGTCAGACTCGACGAAACCGATTCGCTCCAAAGAAACAAACAATTGTCCCGCGTGCAGTTGGTTCTACCGTAAGCATCAGCTCGGCAACAATGACCTTGCGATATTGAGCTCGCAAGATGTACGCATCATATTGCTTCACCAACTCGTTCATTGCATAATCGTACTATTGTTAATTGCTTTGGAGTGTCAACCGAACGATGGACGACGGACTTCGTTCAATCGTGAATTATTGCTACAGAAATCGATCAACGTTCGAACTCGGAGCAGAAACTTGCCATAAACGGATTCCTTCAGCTCGGTGTTCGATCTCGATACCAGAGCTCTGTTTTTCGTGTCCAGATACCCTTCAGTAGCCTCCATTTCGTCGGCCGTTGGCACACCATCTCTTATCTTGCCTCCGATTGAAATTTTCCGTAAAAATGATAACATTCTTACCCCGTACCCCCCTGGCCTCGCGCAACTGGCCTGGTCAACGATACATCATTAGAATTTGTTTATATTATGGCTGACGAATGCAGTAAACCTAACCTCCTGAATGACCGAACTAAAATAACCTAACCGATGAACTTCTTCGATTCGGGCGTGTTTCTCTATTTCTTTTTTTTAACGAAACATGAATACCAAAGTCGTCAACCTTCGATCAATGAATACATACTATCAGATGTTTCAGAATCCAAAAGAGGCATTTCCAGGTTATGTACTCTCTCTCGAGAAACAACGCATGCCAAAGGGTGGACGATATCCAATTGAAAAATACATATCGATTAATTGTAAGGTTGGATCGATTTGCAATTTGGATTCGTCATTTAGTGTCGATCGTTGCGCTATCTGTCGATATCTCGATGAACTGTAACGAGTATCGCTTCATTCGAGGCATTTCAAATTTTCTTTACCTAGTTTTCATTGAAGTGAAAGAAAAACGGAAAGAAAATTGCTGTGTAATATGAATATGTATAAATTAATGGGGTTCATTAATACATTTGTATATTGTATGACACATCTATGTACGGTGACTAAATTATGGACGACATACTAAATACATATGTATATTATGGGAAAACAAGCAAAACCGGTCGCAAGATGAATATGTATATAGTTTTAGTTTCTATTAATTCGTTTATTTTCACTTACTCGGATTAATATATCAAAATGCAGTGCAAGTGTGCATAAATTTGCTATTTATAATTTTGTTGGAAATTCACATTAGCCCGTTTAAACATTCGTTTACCATTATAGAGACGTTTTAAGAGAAACTTACCGAATTAACATGAAAGTATATTTCCGTAAGTTCTAGCTAATCAAACCAGTTTCAGGTAACTACGGGCGAGAAAAGAAATTTCGTTTCTTCATTATCATACTATTCGCGCGCGTCTTTCCACGCCATTGATCATAAATAATGCAACATATTCATCGTATCGGTTACAAATCCTTTGTGCCCCATAAAATTGATTAATAAAAACCAAGAAATATAATAAATATATATATCTAATTATCAAAAAAGGAAAATTAATTCGATGGCTAGCCTTGCCTTTTAAATCCAATGTTACACTTTTTCTCCCATATAGAATGATAGCTAGTATTCGGTGGCCAGTTCACTGATCCAAGAACGAGATCTTTCAAGGTCACGGTCGTTTCGTTAATGTCTGCGGTCATTTCTTGCTGGACCATTTGGTAACATTGAATGGCCTTGTTAGAAGGATCAATGAACCCTCTATTCATTATGAGCTTGGAATTATTTTGATTTATTCACTAATCGCAAAAACTTTTTCCTAAATTTTCCCACCATCAATAGATTACTTGAAAGGGCAATTCATTTATAAATTTAGAATTATTTATTTGTAAATTAAAAAATATGATATAAAGCCTAGAACTATTTCAAACCGGCTCGCTTTTTTAAAGTTTCTAAGGATTTTTCATTCTCGTGCATACCTCAATATCTCGCGAAAATTAAAATTTCAAGGATCCATTGGCTTGTGTCTTTTTTTAGCCTTTCTATGTATACCAGTGTAATAATAAGTTTAGGGGGAGGAAAGGCAAGGAGAAGAGTTGACGAAGGAGGGTCCACAGTACATAGATCACGACCCAAAAACTGCAGCAACAAATAAACAGAGAACGATTTGAAGTGTTCTCTGGTGTCGCATCTTGCGCACGCTCCGTTCCGCAGCGTGTCTTACACGCAGAGAAGGACCAGAGTGACTCCGCCAGGAACACTGGCGAATTCGTGGAAGCTAACGGCGGTCGCGTCTGGGCCCTCCGTGAAACTGATAAACGCATTCAATCCGGCTGGCCGAATGAGGTTTTAAGGTGAGAGAACGGTGCAACGCGTGTCGGGTGAAGAATGCGTAAGAAAGCTTTCTAGAGGGCCCGTTCATCCTTCTCCTTTTTTAATCTTTTTTTTTTAATCCACTAGCAGCCAGAGCGTGGAACTTACAAAAAAAATCATAAAAAAGAGTCGACGAACGTTTTGTGTCTGTGTGTGTTGGGTAACTTTTGGACCGTTCTACCGATCAAGTGTTCTGCTTGTGCCACTAAAGTGTCTATTAAACGAAGGAGACGACATTGAAGGTACATTATCGGAATTTCCGCGGTGGATAAAACAGGAAGGATTGTGGAGAATTTCCCTCTTGTTTGGGACGCGTAGTGTGGGGAAGACTGCTTCTGGTTTCGTGGCGGACTAGGGACAACTGGTAGCCATCGCCTTGGAACGTGGTATAATAACTGTAGTCGATGATATTTCGGAGAAAGTTCGAGCAGACGTTACCACGATAGGCTATCGTGGTCGTAAAACGGCGTTAATTAATACGATTATCTGATTAGAATATCTTGTAATTCTCTAATTAATCTGGGAGGATTTATTGTATTTCCTTGTTCGTTGGTTAGTTTATCGAGCTGGCTTTCGCGTATACATAATAATTAGGATGCAAGGATTATGGAGATTCAAACGGTGATAGATTACGGCAATCGCTGATCTTCGAGCTTTGCTTAAGTAGAAAGTGTAATTTTAAAACTGTGTCGTCATATCAGTTCTTCCTTTCGTTGGTCCATGAACTGTTTACTCTGCTTTCTATTTGTTTTTGCAATTAGGCTACGGGGTTCCTCCGTCCTGACGAAACTGGCCAATTTTTTTTAACACCAATTTATTGCGGAATTATTGTATCCGATAGGGTTAATTTACATTTAACTAGTTTGTCAACTAGTTCCTAGGAATGGGAAATGTGGATCATTGTAAAATTCAGTCGAAAGAGATCGAGGCTATCGATTAACTAAGTCACAGTGAACATTCAGATTTCACTCGAGGTCGAGCGATTCGTATCTACAAAGTACATGTATATTTGCAACAGTTCTCTATTCGTTCAAATATTAAATTAACTGTCTCATTCAAATGCAGCAAAAGTAGCAGTAATTTATGTAGATTTCGTGTAGATTGTCCTAGGAAGAAAATGCATTGACTGAAATGTTGCACTTTGGATTTAGGAACGTGTGGTAACCGTCCCGATCGATAAGAAAGTATTTTTATCGTCGAAACTGTTGCCACGAGTTACGCGACGTAAAAACAAGGAAAAATACTGGCGGGAATGATTTCTATTGAGACTTGACAGGCTCGTAAGAGATATTCAAGTAACTGATAAGAAATATCTCTTTAACTACAAAGCTGATATATTTGCTGCACCTGATTATGGGAATCGTGAAATGATATTCCGTGCAATGCTGCAAATACTTTGCATCGATATACATTGTATAAATACGAATCTAAATTTCATATTTCTCAGATCTTGGCGCGTACCACCAATCTGTAATAATTTGCATCGAAAGCAGCAGTCCCTTGCTTATCTATTAAGCTAATTTCGTTTCGTTAGCAATTCCAATCTCCTCCACGATTCGATTATCCACCGAGAATTCCAATTGAATCGAATTCTCCGCATTTCTGTGACATTCTAAGACGTACGTTAAGATGTCGCATCGATTACATTCTTGTTCCAATAATATAATTTCTTCACCAAGTTGTCGACTAAAATCGAACGGAGTCGTTTTTAAACGTCTTCGCGACGTTGATTATAAAAATCTTGCATTCAAGATTCACGAGTAATTTTTATTTTTTCCTTTTGTTTTAGCGTCCAAAGATATGACCACAAGGTTGCTCACAAGGACCAACAATTTCGTACGTCCCTGGCCCCAATATTCCGATCCCTTTCATCTAGCGCGCCTGTGCAGCAATTCCACCGAGATTCGGCGTGGTTCGGTCCGAAAATTCGATTAACAGGTGTTCACCCAATCTCCAGTCTCCCGTAAGTTGCGTAACGTTTTACCTCCCACTGTAACTCGGCCACATAACCTAACCATACAAACCGCGAGACAAAAACACCGGGCGTACACGATTCAGCTCGGGGTATGTTACCTTTTTAAAAAAAAACGCAATTACGTAACGCGTGCCACGCTCCGCAGTACGCATATGCCATCGGCTGTATCATCTTTCCTCCAAGTATGTACAGAGTGACTCAGAAAAATATATTATGTCCAATGTAAAATGGCCTTTGGACGAGCAATATTCTGTTGACAACCGTTAAACTTACAAAACACCCTCTTACTCGCGAGATAACTGACCAGTTGACCAATTATACATACACGTATACACGGCTAATTATATGTAAATGAATACAGCAAGGTATCAATGTAGGTGTGAACAGTTGAAAATCTAGATTTTTCGAACGGATAATTGTATTCATTTTTTCCACAGTGTATATACCGTTCGGCGATATTACTCTTTATCTATCTAGGTATCACACGGGTATCTGAGTCATTCTCGTTTACTCAAGTCTAACAACGATGGCCCTGGTAAATTTATCATCAACGTTACAGTACTGCCAATATGGAAACGAATGGATTAACGTCGATAAACATATAATCTTCCGCGAACGTTCGAGGCGCATAGAAAATTCTGCCACCCCTAATTAGTATATCAGCCGCGTGGAATTGTATTCATTTCTTAAATTAGTACATTTGCATTCCAAACAAAAATCATACAGAGGAGATAATCATTGTAACGTCTACCACCCCTCCCAGCCATTGATATTTCCACGAGAACCAATTATAATCCACCAGATGTACTAAAATCAATTTCCAAAGAAACTAATTCAACGTGTACTTATATATTACTTCTACGACACCTTGTGCATGCAGTCGCGTTTACTTTGCAGAGGCAGCGCAGGCGCTGACAGACTCCTAGGACAAAATTACCCGGGTCCGACCAAAGGTGTAAGAGCAAAAGGAAGCGAGGATCAACTGGGTATACATAAAAGATGCCGCAGGCACGCTGGTGGAATGCTGTTATCACGAGCGGCAGGCCTAGGACGTGGGAACAATTAACTACTTCCGCGGGGTCAGGGACGCCCGGAGGCAGAGGACGCCTGGCGTCTGCGAAGGCGTTAGTCCAGCGGCCGGCTACCGACAGAACACTCCGTCGCGGCATGGCGAGCGGTGCAACCGGAGGCAAGGTCCTCACCGAGGACAATGTCTTCACGAACCTACGGAAAATGGAGTACGCGGTGCGGGGACCACTGCTCATACGCGCCCTGGAGATCGAGAAGGAGCTCCAGAAGGTAAGGCGACAACATAGTAACACAGAGTGAAGTCAACGTACTATTTACGTTGAAACCAGGCGGATTAATTCGTGGCGGGCGGTGAAATCGATCGGCCTTTTAAATGCACGCACACAACTTCGTTTGCGAATCTAGGGAAACGTTGAGCTACGGTGAAGTTACTAGTTACGAATTTTTGCGGGCGGTATCTCGATTGGGCGAGTTTTTTTAAATTCAGTTGAGTCGATTAGGGCGAGCAATAAAATTACCTTGGGAATGGCAGATGTTAGTGCTGCGTTTTTATAATTGGGGTGGTTCGCGAAGGTTATGTTTCGGCTTCTGAACATCGCGAAATCTATTGGCAAAAATTGGTAATTCTGTGATAGTCCTTTCCCCCAAAGGGAGGGGGCTTTGTTGATCTTTTTTCCCTTCTGTTGATAACAATAAGTGGATTATTTGAGATCGTTGGATGATAGGATGAAATCGTCAATACTCTAGAGAACTTTCAATAATCAAGAAATTGTTCCTGAAACAAGGGGGTTTTGCAAAGAATGTATATCAAGCGCGATGGTTATTTGCGCGTTAACAGATATTGGTGTAAAAATGTTCTAGCATGGTGGAAATGAGGGAAAGTATGAGTGAAGAATGGAATGCCCTACCGAACGGATAAAATCGACCAAATAAAAATGTCCTTGATGCAAGTGTCATTATTATTGACGATAGTGATGGAACCACCTGTCGCTGAGGGTCGGTTCTCAATGTGTAGAGCGACTAAATATAGCGTTGCAATTGCCGTATCTATCTATCGCAACAAACATACGTAGGAGCTTGAAATAACCACACATTGCTATTTTATCGACGAAATCCTCTATTTCCAACCCACCCTATAGTTTTCAATTCATTGATTAAAAAATTCAAATTTCATAACGCTTACAACTGCCTTGAATATAGTATATACGCGGGGGAAATTAATTTGAAAATAATTATAATTATTATTCGACTTATACTGCTGCCCGTGCAAATAATTATTATTTTTAAAAAATAGCAAAAGTTTTGCAATAATTTAAGGGTAACTACAGACGAATTATTTTTTTCCTAATAAGTAGTTTCCATTGTGATAAATCTGATTAATTAGTCGAACAGAACTACTGTTTGGGTCAAAAGTGGCTGTATCCGGAACAAGTTACTATATTTGTTTGGTAACAAGACCCGTTTAAACGGCGTGTTATTTGGCCTAGTAACTCGATCCTGTAACCGAACGAAATATGGAATATTATACATATGAAATGTTTGTAACAGCTTTCATATGGTAGCAAGTGTTCACGTCACGTGTCACGTGTTCTTTTTGATCCAATAGTATTTCTTTTGATACTTTTTCGGGTCGCCAGAACTTTTCTCGAACAAATAATTATTTGAAATTGAATGATCGAACGGGGGTCCATCTAGTAATTTCTTTGTAATTCTTTTTCTTTCTTTTTTGTATTTCAGAAATTTGCTTGTTACTTAATGTGTCGTAATTTTTCTCGCGGTGATGATAATTCGCTTATAAAAAAAAAAGAAAAGTTGGGTACGTGACTTCAATGACAAATTCTTGACCAAGGCTTCAGTTCGTCAGATAGAACGGAATTGTTCTGACTCACGGGAAAGAAGCAATGCCAACGTTGGGTCATTAATGTTTGCGGAATGAATATCGCGCTTTATGCTATAAAACGTGAACAAAACAATAGATCATCGCATTCCCAATTCTTTTCCTAATACTTCCGCTAAATATTCAGAAAAATAATTCTCTTATCGATCAACCCCTGAGCACAAAAATTAACCAATTTTTCCTTTCTTCTTTTCATTTTCTGATTCCAAACTATTTCGTAAATTAAGTATAAACAGTTCTGGACAAAAATAGCGATAGGGAGATTGGTACCGTCATTTGATTAAAAAAAAAGAAGTTAAAATAAAAACTTGTCTCTGGTCTTCATTAGAGTCTCGAGCCTTATCTGCCCGCCATTTTTGTTTTTATCACCTAGGTGTTCATTATGACACAGCTTATCTCTCTTTTAAATTACATTGCGTTACGTAACAAACGTTCTCGTATTATCCAGCCTCGTTGCTTAAACATTAGCCAACGCGTTGATAGAAAAAAAATATCCACCGACCCAAGAAATCGAGCGTAAAAACTTCAATTGCCTTTCAATAAAGATCTAATAATAAAAGATCGGGAATCTACCGGCAAGTCCGATGCTTGCGTTTACGATAACCGTTTACGCCACTAGGCGTGAGAAACTAAAAATAACGCGTAATGGGTGCAAACATGCAAACGTTTCCTACGACGCTGAGATAATAAGCGTACACATTTACAGATGTTAAGTAAAATTCCATTAGAGTTTCCATAATACTTTCTTCTACCGTATTATTGGTTTTCCCTGCCGCGGGAATTCTTGTATTATTTAAAATTACTATCATTCTTGTTATTATTATTATTATTCAATAATTATACTCATTTAAATATCCATTCGTCAGGGTGCCAAAAAACCGTTCAAGGAGGTGATAAAAGCGAACGTCGGTGACGCGCACGCCATGGGCCAGCAGCCCATAACCTTTCTGAGGCAAGTACTGACCCTGACGGTGTCTCCAAACCTACTGAGCGATCCCAGTTACCCAGAGGACGCGAAGGACCGCGCCAGGGCCATCCTGTGCTGTTGCAAAGGTGGAAGCGTTGGCTCCTACTCAGAATCAGCCGGCATCGAGATCATCAGGAAGCACGTGGCACAGTACATTGAAGATCGTGACGGCATACCTTGCGATTATCGCAACATCATCCTATCGAATGGCGCCTCCGATGGAATCAAAGTGTGCAACATTATTTCTTTCTTAATTCACACTACGTATAATTCTTTGCGTTCAATCATCCATTCCCATTGGAGTGTCAAATATTTCTTTTCTTCCTCCCTGAGAACATCCGTCCGCGTTCTGTATAATTTACTGGCCCGACGTTCGGCATGTTACAGTCGTTCCTGAAGCTGTTCAACGAGAAAATGGACGGAAAGCCATCCGGTATAATGATCCCGATTCCTCAGTATCCCCTGTACTCGGCAACGCTGGCAGAATTCGGCCTGGCTCAAATCGGTTATTATCTGAACGAGGGGAACAAATGGGCCCTGGACGTGTCCGAGCTGGACAGAGCGTTGAGCGAGTCCAGAAGGAACTGCAATCCCCGTGTACTGGTCGTAATCAATCCCGGCAACCCGACTGGTCAGGTCCTCACTCGCGCGAACATCGAGGACATCATAAGGTTCGCCTACAAGAATCGTTTGTTCTTGCTGGCCGACGAGGTGTACCAGGACAACGTCTACGACAAGGACAGCGCGTTCCACGCTTGCAAGAAGGTGATGACCGAGATGGGGGAGCCGTACTGCAAAATGGAACTGGCCTCCTTCATGTCCGTGTCTAAAGGTAAAGGGTCGTTGGGCCTAGATATTGGTCCCGGCTGGTTGAAAGCGATCGTTTACATAAATAAATTGTTCAGGCTACATGGGAGAGTGCGGAATCCGCGGCGGATACGGCGAGATAATCAACATGGACCCGAAAGTCATGGCGATACTGTTGAAATCGATCTCTGCGATGCTCTGCCCGACTGTGCTCGGTCAGGTGGTCATGGACGTCGTGGTGAACCCGCCGAAACCGCAGGAGCCGTCCTACGAGCTGTTCCAGGAAGAGAAGAAATTAACTTTGCGATCCCTGGCAGAGAGGTCCGAGCTAGTGGTCGATACGTTGAACAGCATTCCGGGCTTCAAGGTGCTCGCTAGAAACCGACTGACGGCTAATTTTGTCTATCCACCGATAATTCTGGATAAAATGACCGATTGATTATATTGCCCATAGGTCAATCCAGCTATGGGTGCCATGTACGTGTTCCCAAGAATCGATCTGCCGAAGAAAGCCATCGAGGCGGCCGAGAAGGAGGGCCAACAGCCAGACGTCTTCTACGCCTTTAAACTGTTAGAGTCCACCGGGATCTGCGTGATACCTGGTTCCGGTTTTGGACAGCAACCGGGCACATATCACTTCCGGACGACAATACTACCGCAGAAGGAGAAAATCAAGGCGATGCTTCAGAGTCTGAAACAGTTCCATCTTAAGTTCCTCGAAGAGTACAAATAGTGAGGTCGATGGGATTGTTTGAATGCATTTTTACGTTTATCCCCGAAGTGCCGGTATCGCGATTGCACACCACGCAGTTTCTATCAAATCGTCGAGATTTCATTTGAAATATTGTTTCTAGATTCGGCACGTTGAGGATTAAATACGAAAAAGGAAAAGAAACGTAAACGAAAAATCATCGAACAGTTGTAAATAATATATAAATGTATAGTTATGTTAAGAGATGAGCTTCTTTTCTTTTTTTTTTTTTTAGCAGAGTTGAGGAATGGATGGTGGGTGTGTTTGCGCGTGTGATAACGGGCATAATGATACGCTTTGATAATACTCAACATTCGAGCAGTCTGTACCTAGAATTTGCGAATTTATTATTCAGCCGTGAACACGAATTAAAAAGGAGAAGAAGTTCAGAGTGTACAGATTACGTATATTGTCAGCACGTTGAACTTTCACCCACCAGAGAAACTTGATTTATGTGTTCACGTTTGTCCAAGATTCTCGATATTAATAAACTGTACCAATTAAACAGCCGACTTCGCGGAACGATATACAAATACATTATCCACGCTCACCTCAGATACTAACACGTTTTTACAGACAGGGGCGACAAAATCGACCAACCCGCGAACAATAATAAAACAGCGTACGCACTAGAACGATCCGCGCCGAAGATCCATCGATCGATACGATCCTACACGACACGACCAATATACAAAACTTAAATAACTTAAACAGCCGAGACCTCGAAACGAAAGTTTACCGTAACGAAGGAGACCAAAAGTTAGACTCGTCACGGGCGAACCGTTAAAAATAATAATGCTGCAATTGTACTCTGCGCAGTGACTCTGCCCGACCGTTATTAAAAAAAAATACTTTATTCACAGTTTCCGTAGTTTCACTTAAGAGTATACTCTCGCCTTTACTTCACACAACGCAGTGTAATATCCCCCCGGACGATTCTAGAGATCGCTCGCGAGCCTCTCTATCTCCTCCGCGAAGAACCTCATGTCGGCCTCGGTCAGTCCAGAATTTTGCAGAACGAATCTAAAGAAATTGGGCAGCTCCCTCAGTGGTTGATACGTGATCAGCATCGAGCCCTTCTTCACCATACGCTCCTTCACGACCGGCCCAATCTTCTCCAGGGCCTTCAGCAGGTCACCGCCTTGCAGGTGCCGCTTGGAGGGCGGCACGTACCAGAAGCACACGTTGGTGCACTGGGGTTCCATCAGCAGCTCGAAGCCGTCCCTGCGTCTCACGTAATCCGTGAAGTATTTGGCCAACTCGAAGACACGATCGACGTGTCTCTCCAGACCTCTGGTCCCCTTCGCCTTCCACATGAACCAGAACTTTAATACGTCCGCCCTGCGGCCGCACTGAACGTGCTTGTCCCCGCAGTCGAAAGAGGTGTCGTAGAACTTGTCCGGCTGGAAGAGATAGCTGGCCTTCGAGCCGTGGGCGGCCTGCAGAAGGTCTTCGTGGCGCAGCAACAGCGTGGAGCATTGCTGAGGCGCGGCCAGCAGCTTGTGCGGGTTCCAGGTGACGGAGTCGGCCAGCTCGACGCCGTCCAGGAGGTACCTGTGCCTCTTCGACATCAAAGCACCTCCGCCCCAGGCCGCGTCCACGTGGAACCATAGTTTGTACTTCTGGCAGATGACCGCTATGTCCCTCAAGGGATCGTAGGCGCCCAGGACCGTGGTGCCCGCCGTGGCGGACACCATCAAAGGTGTCGCTCCCAGCTCCAGCGTCTCCCGGATCTGCGCCTCCAGGTCTGCGACGCACATCTTCCCCGCGTTGTCCGTCTTCACCTCGTAGACGTTGCTCGTGCCTATGCCCAGGAACGCGGCGAGCTTCTTCACCGAGTAATGAGCGTCCCGAGACGTGAAGACTATTAACCTGCCGGCGCTGGACGAACCCAGCTCCTTCAGTTCGGGGAACCTGTAAATTCGGACGCTATAGGCCGCTGCGTCTTTCGAGGGATCGCGGGGATGTACCGTGATACCGTACCTGTGGTGGCGGGCCAGGTTGATCGCGTAGCCATTGGCGATAGAACCACCCGGACAGAACAGCCCCTCGCCTCTGCCGTCCTTCCAGCCAATGACCTTTCGCATTTCGCGCAGTATCTCTCCCTCCATCAACGAGAACACCGGGGACACCTCGTAGGTGTACACCGCGGGATTCAGGGCGTCCGTCAGCCATTGTCCAAGGAGGCCGTAAGGATCCACGCTGGAGTACAATTGATTCACGAATCTGGGATGGCCAGTTTTCACGCTGTACTTGATCACGTTACGGGCAAGGGTTAATAGCTCGTTGTGAGAGACGGGATTGTCCGATAGCTTCAGGTCTACGGCGGAACGAAGCGCGGCTGGTTCCATCCACTCCACCACTCTGTTCCTCCTCGAGGTTCCCTGCGAGATCGTTCGTTTTTTAAATATTTTTAATGATAAATAATTTCTACATAAATTAGCATGCCGAGCTGCGGGAGAAAGCGTTCTCTCGAAACGAATCGTTAGAGTCGGTAGTTGTCTCTGAATATTCGAGAGGTTACAAAGAAACGACTGAGCTCGGTCGTCGCGGACGTTTCCATGAATTAGCATGGGAATTCGCTTCTACGATAGCGCGGTAGTTTCTTTGTGCAACATTGTGTCCGGCAACCTTTGCTCGCTCGTAAATAGGGTAAACGTGAATCTGATTTGCGGCGCAATTATACGTCCATGAATTGGCAAATGCTCATTAAACGAGCGCAAAGAAATAAAGAGGAAAAAACGCATAACCAAGGTTTGCGTCACGCTATACGAGGAGGAGAGGGAAAATTGGTTTTCTGGTGAATCAATGAAGTCATTGGTGACTCGGAATTCTGCCTCAACGATTGCACGGGATAATTTAATTGAGCGTGAAGAATGTATTAGTCTCCCCCCCTCTTGATTTCTTGCGATTGAAGCGACAGTGGCGAGTGTGCATGTTTGTTTTAATAATTAGCTGCTCGGATTGATTGCTGCCAGTTTTTTTTTACAATTGTTTCGTTACTAATAGCAGGCGATAAAGGAGAACGAGGGAGGAAAGAGGTGTTTCCTTGACGTTGCAGGTGTGTTTGAAATGTACACTTCCAAGTGAATGGCTTCAAAGTAAAAAGGGGAAAAAAAAGAGGAAGAAAAAAAGTGATTGCGGGCCTTCACTTGTAATAATGTGTGACGCAAATGTATGGGGAATATATATTTTTTTATCCCCGATTTCTTACGAAATCTGGTGGAATTTATGAATCACCTTCGGCAAAAATATCGAACGAAAATGATTTTTTAATATTCTCGCCGGTGTATAATTGACAGAAGAAGAAAAGAAATTTGTTAAATGGAAATAAAAATAAGTGTATGCTAATAGGTTGATAAGAATTGACGTTGAACGAAAGGAAAACAGACGTTGAATTATTCCAGATTAATTGAAAATTAATTATCGTCATTCGCCAAAGGGGAATAAAAACGAAACGTGCTTTCCCGGAGATAAGCATCGATTTTATTGCAACCTGGAAATACCAATGCCACAACAAAAATGCCGCTATTATCAGAGCATGTCAATGGGTGGCATTTTTTCCCGGTAGAACTTGGAATCGTTCTAGCGATATCATTCCACATATTATATATGCAATCGCGGAATGTATGTACTAATCGCGTATACACACGGACTTGGAGTAGTACAGCAGATAATGGAGAGCTATAAAAAGAACAGTATGAATGATTTATGCAATTCTATTATACTGTACTCGCGCACTCACACGTCGTCTTCTTTATCGTGCATCAGCTACGAAGCAATGAACTTTGTAGAATGATTACGGCAATTAATGAAAAAAAATTTTAAAAAATAAGAAAAGGGGTGTATATAGTCACAATTATATAGATAACAAATTTTTGGCACAATAGTTGTAAAGAATATTCGGATCACTGCAAAATGGCGCATAATAATAACAACAATAATAATAATGCAAGGGGTGATTAAGATAGTGCAAAAAAATGTAACTGCAATAGTATGTAAAAAGTAAAATAAAAGTAGCAATGAATTGCCAATTAAAATGCTAAAATAAAAGCAGCATTAAATAGTAATCGCAATACTAAAATAATAATAGCAATAAATGGCGATTGCAATGCAGAAATACAGGTGGCAATAAATTGCGACTAAATGCGATTAAAATACCAAAATAAAATCGGCGATAAATAGCAAGTTGAACCTCACCTCGAAAACGGCATCCTCCAGCAGCAGATCGACGAAGCTCCTCATGAACTGTTCATGGAGGTCCCTAACCGGAAGACTCTTGTAACAGCAATCGCCCTTAACAACATCAGCCGGGCAACCGTTCTTCTGGCACGGGTCTTCGTCGTCGTCGTCGAATGGCACACGACCGATCGTGTTATTATTCTGCGAGCCGTTCACGCAGACCTTCTTCCCCAGGAAATTGTCTCCCGTCTGGTCCGGGGACACGCTCAGAGTTTCCTCGTTGGCCGGCATGGTTGTGCATCGAGGTTTCCATCGATCTGCTCCCGTGGTTGCTCGTACAGTTTCCTTTATACGTATTAATCTCCGCGGACCAAGGACAAGATCGTTGCGTGTTAACTACCTTCGGCGCGTTTATTCACTGAGTTTTACACGACTGGTTCTCCTTTCCTGCCTCTTTTTCTAAAGGATACCGCGAACAGGGGCCTTGATTAATTGGGAAACTTCAGCCGCGCCACCGTTTTATCATTGTACATTTGTTGGCCAACGTATCGCCACCGACCACCTGGGGGAATATAACTGATTAACAACCTGACCCTGGGACGAAGCCGATTTTTAGACGCCGTGGCACAGCGATTTTGGTTCAATTGTTTCGACACTATTCTCATTCTCTCCAAGTATTTTTTAACTCTTTGCTCTGGTCGTCCGATGCAACGAGGCTTGCATTGCACTTTTTCAAACATTTATATGCATTTACATGGAACTTATTGATCGTACGAGATATAATTAATACTTTCTCGATTTCAAATTCTTTTTTCCATCCGGCAAAACACTTTCTCGTTGCCGGTGTAATGGTAACGATCCGTGTTTCCATCGGGAAACCTGCATCTCATTACATAATTTTATTCTGCCTCTGGGCTCTCGGTACGCGTCGCAGTCGACACGCAATTGCGCATGCATCTCCATTTTCTAAAAGCTTTTCAAATACACTGGAACGATTCTGAGAAGGAAGAGCTACGCTGTACGCTCCTCTCTCTTAATCTGTAAAAAGTTATACGCACAAGATTAATTACATGGAACAGAATGTACAGAAATAATTTTGCATCGTTCGTCGTGTTCGCTGGAAACAATTAATAACTGTACAAT
The DNA here is from genome assembly GCA_963667235.1 of Nomada lathburiana. Taxonomy (NCBI): domain Eukaryota; kingdom Metazoa; phylum Arthropoda; class Insecta; order Hymenoptera; family Apidae; genus Nomada; species Nomada lathburiana. The sequence goes on along the minus strand of OY763899.1, from coordinate 18,542,718 downwards.
GTTCGTTTCATCTTGTCCAGAGAAGCCAGCGACGCTTATAACGATTGTGCGGGCTCTAATGACAAAAAAAAGAAAAAACAAAAATTAACCAAGAGTGCGTACATAACGCATGCACAAATGAATATGCATGCCTGAGATTGCGAAAGTATCATTCACGTATCGCGTGCGCGGTGTCAAGTATCATTACGATGATGATACTCTCTTGAATTACAAACCGGCATTCTCTACGGATTTTCAATTACGCGGGGGAGAATTATTTACGTACCGGGAAAATGATAATAGCGAGAAAAAAAAAACGACGAAGGAGGAAATAAAGAATTTAATCGACGTGCCTTACTCTAAGCGTGTACGTATATTATGCTCTACGTGTTACGCAATGCAATTCTACAACGAATTTAAACACTTTTCACGTTTCACTTAATTTGCGAATTACCGCTGTATAATTCATGTACAGGTTTTCACAGATTCCGCAAGAATTCATAACAACAACGAGGATAAATTTTTCGTAACAATTTCGTAACGGATACGGTTCTAGACAACTATATTAAATAACATACCCCGTGTCCCACCCTTTCGTCCGTCGTTCCTTCATTTTCTTTTTTCCCTTTGCTCGCAAACGAATCGTTACTTTAGAAAAATATTACGTTCTTTCAGGTACTCAGTATCGTACAGTGTGCTTTTCTTAGAGAAGAAAAAAAAAGAAAAGAAGAACGTTCCCGAACTGTCTTTATTTTCCCCGTTTGAACATGGCCGGCGTGTGATTATTGTTTCACAAAAATACTGCCCCCTCCATTTAGAAAAGTACAAACCGCGATGCATGTGGTAATGAGAAATTTTCCCTGATACAAAATCTATTTTCTTTCGTTTCACACACCATTTGGAGAACGATCTGCCTTGCGTTCCCCTTGAGATTCAAACGTTTCACACACGCTTCGAAAAGACAGACCACTAGCACATATAGATACTACTAGAACATATATACGCACCAGGAACCATCACTGTCAAACAATGACAAGTATTAAATACAGAAAGCTCATCGAATTCGTTATCTGTGATCAATATGTATATATGTATATACATACCATGGGTTGATCGACAGTTTCAAAAAGCACTCCAAAACACTCGAAATATTTTTCCACGTTCTTCTTTACATAAGCCATTTAGTTTCAATGAAATCTGTTTCAAATAATCACAAATGTATCTCCAACACGCGTTATCGTTTACCTAATGACGTCCTTTTTAAATCACCGATAAGAATTCTCATCCAATACGCCTCCAGCTGCGCCTTGAAATATGCAGCAATATTGCCGTGTACCGCTTTATATAATATACGTTATCGTAAAATAAACTGTAATGCAGTGCAACAATGTTAATCTTAAACCCCTGCGTGATGATTTGCGAAAGTATTAGAAATCGTTAACGAGATAAATTGCACTTCATTTCGTACAAATGAAATATTATGCACGCTATATAATATGCACCACCGTTACCGCGAAATTATTTTCCGTTCCGACCACCGAAACGGATCGCCGTTCAAAAAAAAAAAAACAAAGAAAAAGATTCATTCGCCGTGCTCGTTCTCGCGTCTCCTTAATCCATATAATACGTATACGCATACATCAATCAACCATTGCATTCGAATCTTCCTATCAATGCATCTCCGTTCGCCACATCGCGTTAACCAAAATAGGCGCCGCAGTTGGAACAGCGTTTCGTTTTCAGCAGCAGGCAGAACAGTATTCCAACGGGGAAGAAGAAAATTGCGCACAGCACTCCAAGGCAGGTGTAATCGTCCTCCATCACGCCCACCTTAATATTTGTTTCAAATTTAATTCCATCGTACAATTTAGAAGCTGCTCGAGGCAATCAAGTTAGCCACTTCGCTCTGTTTAGGGAACGGTACTCACTCTGCACGCTGGACAACCTCCGACCAGTATAATCTCCGGCATAATCACCGTTGTGGATTCCGTGGAGCCGTACGACGGCACATAATTGGAATTGGTGCCCGCAGCCGCGCTGGGATAATAACCAGGAGGCGGAGGACATGAGCCGATCCCCACGCATCGCGCAGAGCCTGGATGCGCTCCATACCCGGAACTCACTAAACGAAATTAAGGAGAAACGATCGAATCTGAGTAACGAAAAGTAAATTTTGATAATCAAGCGAGCCTTGACAATGTTTAGGAATAGATACTGCAGTCAAGAAGACAAAATTTGAACCGGGTTCAGATGTTTCGCTCACTTTTTGGCGCAGTGGCAGTCGAATAAGGCGGAGGTTTGTCGCCTTCCGAGTTCAACGGCTGTCTCTCCATCGTCGACCAATTAAAGTATTGCTCCCCTCTTTATCGGCTGCTCGAATCCGACCGATTGAACAATTACCATCGATACAGCCGCCGATCCTTTTCACAACTACCAGTTGGGATGCACCGTTGTTGGTCCCGTGACGACTTGCTTCCAAAACAAATAATAACGCATCACTGTCACCGTCCGGGTGGATTCTTCCAACGGCCGAGAGATTAATACTTTTTCTTTTGCTTCTCGATTAGGTATCGTTGTTTTATTGGTCAATTGTCGATGACGTCATTTTATTATGCTCGTTTTATTTGACGAACGATGGAACTCATTACACGCTTATGCACCGCGTTTACGTATCGTACCTGCGAAGTATATGTGTATTGTAGTTAACGAACGAATGAATCATTTGCTAGTCGAGCACGGGGGAAATAATGAACTCATGGATCGACGATTAATTCCTAACCGGTATCCAATGGATATCTTATAGGTAATAAGAAATTCGTCCCTGAGGGATAAGGCGTAATTAAGTTAGCGAACGTAATGGACATTTAAATCGAGTTTAGCGAACTGCGCAATATTCTCGAGGTTCTGTTGCATCATTTATAAGCTCGAGATAATCTATTTCGAAGCTCTGTTACACTTGTCAGTCGTTTGTTCAAGCTTGTTTCGGTCCCGAGCTTTTAGTAACTATTGGGAATTGTCGATTACTTACTTACGTGGTTATAACCCGTACCTCGATTAAGTAATCCGTCCAGTCGTATAGCACGTCAACTGGAAACACTGGGGAAAGAAGAATTTAGTTCGTCGACAAGCAGCGAGTACTTAAGTGCACAAGTGTTAACACGATTTGTTAAAAAGTTCGCTTGATTGTATTGTTGAGAAACTAATGACTTCACCCCTGGCGCACTGTGTGCAATAACAATGCAGCTATCACTTTACGCACTTTTGTGTCCCACGCTCGACTGCCGTGCCGCGTGTGTATTTAAAACTGATTTGAGCGCCCACTGTTCACGAGTGGTGGCTAGACGGCGAACTATTATTTACTGAAGCGGCACTGTCGGTCAAGTGTTCGATAATATCGTGTTCTGTAATCTGTTGGTAACGTTGAGGGTAATGATAATGCGGCTGTATAGCCCGATAAAACAGGGAATAAGAAACTACTTTGGATGACGGGTCTGTTCTGTACTTCGTCTGTGGTAACAATATAGATACATTACGCGGCGGGAAAATCTGTATTCGCGCATTTTTCATAAATTGACTAAATACGGAGAGGGAACTACAATCGCGCGTTAATTTGATATAACACAGTGCACATCGTTATTATACGCGTATTAATTCGATTTTGATTCGCAATTTTAAGAGGAACGAATATCTATACCTTTACATCTCACAGGACTGTCCACGAATAGCGGTCCCTTCTCGATTCAAACCTTCATTCCTCAAATTACACCCGAACAGCATTTCTTCCAAACAAACAATTACCCTCTGCATTACAGTCTTCAATTAAGAAACACAGAAACTTTTCTTCCACACTTTAATAAACCAAGAAATCTATAATGAAACCGCTCCTCTGACCCAGTACTATCCGAGATTATTTCTCCAGCCATTTCTAGTTTCTCCCGCTCTCAACCGCGTTGCCATGGAAACACACGACGCTTCTACATACTAAATCCCCATTTGTCAACAGCTCTGGACCACCGAGCGTCCCGAACGTGTCAGTGGAGTCGCGCATGCGCACGGCCTGCAACGAACAAGTGGCGGTGGAACGCCTGCCCGCCGAGGGGCATCTGATCGTAAAAATCACCCCGCTCTACAAATCTAGTGACCCCCAGATCTATGTGCAATGTAACTAGCACCTATCGAGGGCGCCACATGGTCCTCCTTCGTCGCTCAGTGTCTGTCCTCTGTGGTTCCTCTGCTGTTTCGAAAGTTTCCTGTCATTTTCGACGTTTCGTCATCGTCCTGACCGATTTCCAGCGAAATGATCCAAGGTGGTTCCTATGTCGGGATCTGGTGAATTTTCGGTGATCCCGTTCGTCTGTCGTTCACCGTGCTACCACGATCGATCTACGTTTCCTGAACAGTCACCGCGGAAGGTGCCGATTCCCGACGACGTTACCTGTTCTCCAGGAGGTGCTGCGATGCACGACGAGGCGGTTCGTCGATCCAGCTGGTAAAAATGCGAGGCTCGATTCGGGTCGCGTGCGCCGCGGTGCCAGCCTAGCAGAGGTGACCAGCGTGGCTCGGCGACGATGCGAGATAACTCCAAAGAGATGTTCATCATCAGAGCTTTGGAAAAGATCCTGGCCGACCGGGACGTCAAACGGTCGCACCTCTCTCAACTCAGAAAATCATGCGAGACTGCGCTCGGTAACTAATTTACATCACCCGTTGCAAGAGAGATTCGCAGTGGCTGCACCCTGCGTTTATTTAGAACGAGCCACTGTCGTTGCATTTTAGACCATACAATCGGTTGTTTGATGGTCCGACGACCATTGGACAGTATTAATTGATCCTGCGTACGCTTGAAGAATTGGGCACTACATAGAGCTCGATTAATGATTAACCAGTATTGACGTTCGTGTATTCTTTCTGAATTATTTAAACTCAGCGATGCGATCCTTATTGTTGTCCGACAATTGATGAGCAGAGTTTAAATGATTCCAAGCGTTACAATTCGAGAGACAGAATTGCGCATTTCCTGGTCTTCACTGTGGAATTCAATTGGATTAATTGGACACGCTTCGACGCGTTGCATCATCTAGATTCTTTTATCGAGCCTCATATAGAGATCAGTTATATACGTGTTCGGATGGCTTTGTATGTCGTAACGTAGTGAATATACACGTTGATACAAAAATAGTGATCGACTTATATGTTGCCTGTTTAGTCGAAAATAGAAGCATCTTTTTTGCAGCACAGTCATTCGCATGTTTTATCGTTCATTTCAGACAACTTGCGAAATGAGATCAAGGAGGGCACAGGCACGCAGGTGTCTACCGCCCTGCCGCAGCCTCGGAGCGATTCCTACGTTATCTCTGCGGAGAAGTATTTCTTGCCGTTCGAGCTTGCCTGCCAGAGCAAGTCCCCGAGGATCGTGGTCACTGCTCTGGACTGCCTGCAGAAGTTAATCGCGTACGGCCACCTCACCGGAAATATACCTGACTCTACCGAGCCGAACAAGCTGCTCATCGTACGCATCGTGGAAACAATATGCGGCTGTTTCATGGGGCCACAGACGGACGAGGGGGTCCAGTTGCAGATTATAAAGGCGCTGCTCACGGTGATGACCAGCCAACACGTGGAGGTTCACGAGGGAACAGTTCTGCTCACCATTCGCACTGTCTACAGCGTCTACTTGGCCTCCAGGAACCTGGTTAATCAAACCACAGCTCGGGCTACGCTCACCCAGATGATCAACGTTATATTCGCACGCATGGAAACACAGGCGGTAAGTGTAATACAGTGGAACATCTGCGAGCATAGAATTTACTCGACGTAACAAACGTTTCACGAACCGATTTATTTGCCACGCACAGGAAGAGGAGATCGTGCGGACTGAGGCGGAGCAGTTAGAAGCGAGCAACGTGAGCTCCGGCAATTGCACCGCCGGCGAGCTGGAAGCCGAGCCGGTGAACCACGAGGAACACTCGACGGAGAGCAGTCAGGAACCGCAGTTGATAGTGCGAGGAATACTGGAGGACGTGGTGAACTCTGTCGTCCCCGACGAAACGATAAACGTGAGCGCAGTGACTCCGGAGGAGGCTAGTCTAGACCAAGTGCCTATCGATGAGAATTCTGACGAAGCTGTCGCGGAGAGCGACAATATGGTCCGGGCAAAATTCACGCACGTTCTGCAGAAGGACGCCTTCTTGGTTTTCAGGGCCCTCTGCAAGCTCTCTATGAAGCCGCTTCCGGACGGCACACCGGACCCCAAGTACGAGTCACAGTTTCGCCTAAAGCTAAAGGAACGGCCGATTATTATTGTCGTTAAAATTTAATACCCGTTGTATGATTTTGACACAAGGTCCCATCAACTGAGATCGAAGATTCTGTCGCTGCAGCTGCTTCTGGGCATCCTGCAGAACGCTGGGCCTGTGCTGCGCTCCAACGAAATGTTCGTCATAGCCATAAAACAGTATCTCTGCGTTGCCCTGTCGAAGAATGGTGTCTCTTCTGTTCCGGAGGTGTTCGAGCTGTCCCTGGCGTTATTCCTGGCCCTTCTGGCTAGATTCAAGGTGCACTTGAAAATGCAGATCGAGGTTTTCTTCAAGGAGATCTTCATGAACATCCTGGAGACCTCCAGCAGTTCCTTCGAGCACAAATGGATGGTGATCCACGCTCTGACTCGCATTTGTGCGGACGCGCAAAGTGTCGTAGACATATACGTGAATTACGATTGCGACTTGTCCGCGGCGAATTTGTTCGAAAGGTAAATAATAATCCCTGGGTATGAACTATGATAAATTGAAGCGGCATCGCGTTCTAACACGTCTCTCTGCAGGCTTGTGAACGATCTGTCGAAGATTGCCCAGGGCAGGCATGCACTGGAACTAGGTGCGTCTCCCAATCAAGAAAAATCCATGCGTATCAGGGGCCTCGAGTGCCTGGTCTCCATCTTGAAGTGCATGGTTGAATGGAGCAGAGATTTGTACGTGAATCCAAGCGTTCCGGCTGATCAACAGCTCCCATCCGAGCCGCCGGACCCTCCCGTGGGCCCTCCACTTCCTCGTTACGGCAGTGCCGGCAGTTTGTCCAGCGCAAATTCGAGTCTGGTCGGGAACAAAGAGATACCGGACTCCCCGGAACAGTACGAAGTGCAGAAGCACCAGAAAGAAGTCTGGGAGACTGGTATCGACATGTACGTCCTTTGGTTTCTTGTTCTATTTACCTGCAAAGATACGGCCGCGACATTCACACTTCTAAATTTCAATCTCCAGCTTCAATCGGAAGCCAAGCAAGGGAGTGCAATATCTCCAGGAGCAGGGTCTCCTGGGTAACTCGTCCGAGGACGTAGCACGTTGGCTTCACATGGACGAACGACTCGATAAAACCGCCATAGGCGATTTTCTCGGCGATCACAATCACAATCAGGTCATGTACAGCTATATAGATCAAATGAACTTCGCCGAGCGTGATTTAGTTACCGCCTTGCGATATTTTCTCGAGGGCTTCCGGTTGCCCGGCGAGGCGCAGAAGATCGATCGTTTGATGGAGAAATTTGCCAGCCGATATTGCGAATGCAATCCGAAGTAAGCGGTCCCTTTATTATTATTATTATTATTTATGCAATCATGCCGGTTCTCATGATTGTAAATTAACTCGGCAACGCCATTTTTAAAGCAACGGATTGTTCACGAGCGCGGACACAGCGTACGTCTTGGGTTTCTCGATCATAATGTTAACCACCGATCTCCACTCTCCTCAAGTGAAGAATAAAATGACCAAGGAGCAGTACATCAAGCTGAATCGTCGCATCAGCGACAACGAGGACCTGCCCGAGGAGTACCTGTCGAAGATCTACGACGAGATAGCAGGCAATGAAATTAAAATGAAGTCCAATCCCAATCGACCTGGGAAGCAGGGTAAAATAACAATGAAAGATATCGGTCATTTGATACCGTGGAATCTGTAAGGACGCTTTTTAATCGAGATTTCGTTAAACTATCCAGTGATATCCAGCGAGAAGAAGCGACGGCTCCTGTGGAACATGGAAATGGAGGTAATCTCAACGGCAGCTAAGAATTTAATGGAGTCGGTCAGCCACGTGCAGGCCCCGTTCACCACTGCCAAACACTTGGAGCACGTCCGGCCGATGTTCAAAATTGCGTGGACGCCATTTTTGGCCGCGTTCAGCGTCGGCCTTCAGGACTGCGACGACCCGGAAATCGCGTCTCTGTGCTTGGACGGCATCAGATGTGCAATACGTATAGCTTGCATATTTCACATGACGGTAAATATATTTCAGCGACGTCGTCGAAATAGGATTCCACATACGCACTGAGACCGTGCACTGTAGTATCTTATTTTCGACTGCGTCACGCAGAATTGTCTTCAGACATTTTTGCGTATCGGCGGAAATAATGATGCATAAATAGAAATAATCATTGGAGCCGATCGACTGTGAAGTATGCTATTCGTTCTCAAATTGCAGCTGGAAAGAGACGCGTACGTGCAGGCTCTGGCGCGGTTCACCCTGTTGACCGCTAACTCGCCGATCACCGAGATGAAGGCGAAGAACATCGACACGATCAAAACGTTGATCACCGTCGCCCACACCGATGGCAACTACCTGGACACCTCTTGGCTGGACGTCGTCAAGTGTATCTCGCAGCTGGAACTCGCGCAGCTGATCGGCACCGGGGTCAGGCCCCAGCTTTTGGGCCCGCCGTCGAAACCGCACTTCCCGTCGCCGTTGGTCAACTTCAATTTGACCCACAACAATTCCCATCAGAACAACAATCTGAATCTCAGTTCGCTGGATCGTGAGTAATTTCATTCGTTGCATCAGCTCCGCGAACGACCGAGTTCCATTAACTGTCCCCGGACAAAATTCCAGCCAGCGTGAAGGAGTCCATAGGGGAGACGAGCTCTCAGAGCGTAGTGGTGGCTGTCGACAGAATATTCACCGGGTCCACCAGGCTGGACGGTGACGCCATTGTGGTGTTCGTCAAGGCCCTCTGTCATGTGTCTCTGGAGGAGCTGTCGCACCCGACGCAGCCGAGGATGTTCTCTTTAACCAAGATAGTAGAGATCTCGTACTATAACATGGGACGCATAAGACTTCAATGGTCCAGGATTTGGCAGGTCATCGGCGATCACTTCGACAGGGTTGGCTGCAGTCCCAGGCAGGACATTGCCTTCTTCGCCGTGGACTCCTTGAGGCAGCTTGCGACCAAGTTCATAGAGAAGGGAGAGTTCGCCAACTTCAGGTTTCAGAAAGACTTTCTGAGGCCCTTCGAGCATATCATGAAGAAGAACAGGTCTCCGATGATCAGAGATATGGTTGTTCGTTGCGTGGCGCAGATCGTCCACTCTCAGGCACCTAACATTAGATCCGGATGGAAGAACATTTTCAGCGTGTTCCATCACGCCGCCAGCGACAGGGACGAGGCTGTGGTCGACCTGGCGTTTTCGATGACTGGCAAGATCATTAGTGAGTGTCGGAGAATTCTGCGAATGGGTAATTGTATGGGACTTTTAATTTGACGTTTACGTGTCGGTCCACAGATGAGCTCTACGCAGAAGACTTTAGCATCATGGTTGACTCCTTCCAAGACGCCGTCAAGTGCCTCAGTGAGTTCGCTTGCAACGCCTCTTTCCCCGAGACGAGCATGGAGGCGATTAGATTGATTCGTTCTTGTGCCTCTTACATCGATGCCAATCCAAACCTCTTCGCAGAGGGTATGATGGATGACAGTGGAATGGTATCTGAGGAAGATAGAGCTTGGGTTAGCCTTCTTCTAAGTATCGATCGGACATACGTAATTTGTGATATAGAACGCCGGACAACTTGGTTTTTATTTTCAGGTGAGAGGATGGTTCCCCCTTTTGTTCGAGTTGTCCTGCATAGTGAGCAGGTGTAAGCTGGACGTTCGAACTCGAGCCCTGACCGTTCTGTTCGACGTGGTGAAGACCCACGGGGCCTCTTTCAAGCCCCATTGGTGGAAGGACCTCTTCCAGGTCCTCTTCAGGATCTTCGACAATATGAAACTCCCCGAGCAGCACACAGAGGTAGCCGAACGCTGGAAACGAGTATAACGAAGGTTATTATCAACGTGCTGATGATTTTTATAACGTTTCAGAAAGCAGAATGGATGACGACAACCTGTAACCATGCCCTGTACGCAATCGTCGACGTGTTCTCCCAGTTTTACGATACCTTGGGACCTCTTCTCCTGGAACAACTGTACTCCCAATTACTCTGGTGCGTACAGCAGGACAACGAGCAGCTGGCGAGATCGGGGACCAACTGCCTGGAGAACCTGGTGATCAGCAACGGTATCAAGTTCGACGAGCAAACTTGGGAGAAGACCTGCAGCTGCGTCCTGGACATCTTCGAAAGTACCCTGCCCTCCGCGTTGCTCGCGTGGAAGCCCCAATCGCCAAACAAGGAGTCGGACCTGGACGTGATCACCGGAGAAGCCGACGGCCACATGGGCATCCTAAAGACCAGCAACAGCTCTCAGAGTTTGACGAACGGCGACACAGCGAAGAACAAAGTCTTCTCCGCCTTGTTGATCAAGTGTGTCGTTCAGCTGGAGCTCATTCAGACCATCGACAATATCGTGTTCTATCCGGCCACGTCCAGGAAAGAGGACCAGGAGAACCTAGCGCTGGCGCAGGCCGACATGTTCAACGGCAAGTCCTCTGAACTGGGCGCCAGAGCTGGCGCGGACCAGCAGAAAGAGGAGCAGGGTATGTACTGTGCCCTGACCACGGCGCACCTGCTGCAGCTCGTCGAATGCTTATTGAAATCTCATAGATTCGCCAAGAGTTTCAACTCGAACCACGAGCAACGCAACGTCCTGTGGAAGGCTGGCTTCCGGGGTAACGTGAAGCCGAATTTACTTAAGCAGGAGACTCAGTCGTTGGCCTGCGCCCTGAGAATTTTGTTCAAGATGTACAGCGACGAGGCCCACAGGGCCGATTGGAGCAAAGTGGAGTCCAGACTGGTGGAAGTCGCCTGCGAGGCGTTGGAGTACTTCCTGGCGTTGTCCAACGAGGCCCACAGAGGAGCTTGGACTCCCATCTTGTTGCTGCTTCTCGCGAGGATCCTGAAGATGAGCGACAACAGATTCGCTGTCCACGCGTCCAGCTGTTACCTGCTGCTTTGCGAGGTTATGTGCTTCGATCTCAAACCGGAACTCCGCTCCGTACTACGAAGATTCTTCCTGAGGATCGGCCCGGTGTTCAGGATCACGCAGCAGTAATTGCTGGAATTAGTGTTGGTTAGGCTTGGGTTAGGTTTCATGGAGCGAGGTTGAATCATTGGAGTCGTGCTCTCCCGAGATTAACCGGTAGAGATTTCCGCAATTCTCAGCGGTCGTCTGTCGGTTCTTTTCGAACGAAAATCCATAATTTTATACGACACGTGGAAGGAATATGCATTGCTCGCGCGATAGATTTAAAATGGCGTCTGTCTGTGATCCTTTTATGTTCACCATGGCAGCGGGGAAGCAACGTAGAATTTCAATTTATTTCGCGGAGCAAAGGCAGACAAATTAATTGCCACGGAGTTCGTGATCCTATGTAATTTTTGTTCGGAAAGACCTTAATATACACGTATGGCTTGAAATGATTCCTCTCCGGCGAAGGGCGAAAGAAGAATGTTAAATACGGAAACTCGTTTGGTATCTGAGGGAATAATTGCCGGACGAAACGAAAACGCGTTGTCAGTAAAATACTAGGGATGAAGCATAATGTGCATGTATTATTGTATATGTTCCGAATCTCCTTTGTATTTAACATGTTCTTCATTTTTATAAGGGGAGGAAATATCGCGCGACGAGTTACTATACTCCAGTCGATACCTGTGTGTATGTTCTTTAGCATGGACGAGTGTGTGCACAGGGTATTTAATAAATAGAGTATTTTCTGGATGCAACAAAAAACAAATTGTGCAGCTACGAAAAGAAGAAAATACGATGATCTTTTTAAAGCTCCAAGCGTTAGTTTCAGTTTAAATACAATATTCGTCGACTCTAACTGCGTATGATTTAAAACGATAATGTACCACGATCTTATTGTTAGACAATTTTTATTGAACTTCGATTGCACCGTTGCATATTGAATATTGGAACGAAACATTCCTGATTTAATCGTTGATTATTATTGCTCGATAACGCAGGGTATAAGGTGATCTATTCACGTTAAACAAAAAAAGTATCGATTAGTAAAAATTGTAGAAAGTTGTAATTACTGCGCCACCGATATGCTTGGCGTGTCTGACAAGAAAAGCCGAGAAAATTCGTGTTTCCTTTTCTCCCAGGGAATGCGCTATTTATCAAATGATTTGTATATTTGAATACTATAAACTTATACAGTGTGTGTCTCTTGAAGTATACTGTATCGTAGAAAGAATGACATTGCCGAGTGAAAAATAAGACGATTTTTCAATATTTTTATAGAATTGATTAGCGATTTCGTAACTTCCGAATAATTTGAGAACTTTATGACCGATAGCCGATAACGTAGAAATCCACCCTCAAGCAAGATTTGTCTTATTTTTTCAACTTGGAAGTCCAATTTTACAGTACGCTTCTCTGGACACTGGTATATGTAATGAATCAATTAGGAAATGATGGTATAAGCGAGAAATGGCAGATACTTAATTAAAAGTTAAATCGACTTCGACAAACGACATTCTTTATAAAAAAAAAAAAAAAAAAAAAAAAATAGAAAAGAAGGAATAATAACAACACGTCCTTATTTTTCTAAGCATCGTAATCAAAATTAAGGACACTCACGTTTTAATCTTATTGTCTCACCGACGTAGACGCAACAAACAAACTGAATCAATTTCTGAGCCACCATTTATTTATTTTTTCTTCAACGTTTCAAAAACACCCGATATTTATTTCGCGCAGAAATTTCTCTCTCTGACGTACCCTCCTTTTTGCTTCTGCACGCGTTTCACTTCACCTATGCCGAATAAAGTAAACTGGGTCGCTGAAACTTGAAAGAAAAAAAAAGAAGAAAAAAGAGAAAAGAAACAGTGCAATACAGTGTGAAAGGGTATGGTGGCAATTTACTATACGTTTTAACGAACGGCATCATCATTTCTAGCTTGTACTACTCTTTTCGAGACATTCGATAGTCCGTGCAAGGAGTGCGAACACGCGCCATAGTCATCACCGAAACGTAGTCACATAAAATACTATATTATAAATATCCATCACGGATAGGTGTTCAGACAACGAGTGATAGAACTGTCTAAATAACTCGCTAGGGTTTCGATTTGTTATATACATAGGAGTCAGTTTAACGATAAGACAAGAGGAATCCCGTGGACACGCGTTGCATGTATATTCACATCGCATAGAAACTATTTATGCTTAAGTTAGATTAATTATTTACATAATGCAGCCTTATTTAAATAAATTCTAGAGAAACGACGTGCCCCCCCTCGTCTCCTGTTAACATCTATCACCTTTCCATTCTGAGTACTAAAACGAGTAACTGGGAACCGGGCCGCACCACTCTTGAACGAAGGCTAAAATATCGTTGAGATTGGAGTCTTGCGGCGCCTGGCGTGCCGTGTTAACCAACTTCGTCCAGTCGTCGCGATCCGCCACCTGTTCGCCCTGAAGAAGAACGCCAATTACTCTCCGGGTAATCGCGAGAACCAATTCTCTTAGCAACAGAATTATATACCTCGGGAAATCTGATCACTGGTCCCCGTACTGGGTAACCGGTGAGTATACAGCCGTGGAGTACCCCAGGACCAACCGACTGGGAAGCGAAAGAACCCACGTAGACACCACGGTGATCCGTAGGTAGCACTTGCTCCACCTTCTGGTCCATGGACACGGCGAGCACCCATTCACGCGCCTCTTCCCTTTGGTCCGACGACAGGCTCAGCGTGTCCGGCAGCGGAACCTCTATGGGGAAGTCCGTCACGGCCAAGTCGTCCACGTCCAAGACAGCGCTGTCACCTTCCTCGATGCATTCCTCTAAATCCAGGAAATGATTGAGGAAAACGAAAGCCTCGCTGTTCAGGCCAGCTGCTCTTGCTTCGACCCCGGCCTCGTAGTACGCCCTGTCCGCGAGGAGCAGGTCCGTGTATCTCAACAGGGTTACGGAGGCTTTCAGAACCAGGCCAGACAGCACCGGGTAGTCCCTGCACCCAGACTTCACTGTCGAATAGTGCGTGACCCTGAGCAATCTATCGAATTTGGACTTGACGCTGGATTCGGACTTCTTCAGGCTGTTCCAGAGATCAAGCAGCACGGTTCGCAGCAGAGCCAGGTGTTTGTACTGGTGGTACGCCTGAAATAGGGGCAGAATTGTTCGAAATATTCGCACGATCGAACCGATAGATATCTCACCTCTGAATTCAGAACGCTCTCCGACAATTGCAAGTACAGGTTAAAATTTTGCTGAATAGCAGGTGCGCCGTATTTAACGTACAACTGCAGAGCTTCCAGCGGGGAGTTCCCCTTCAGAAGCTGAACAGCCCGCTGCGCCACGTATTTGTGCAACGTTTGAGTGCCCTGGGCGCTGGCGGTCTCGAACACCTGATTCCATTGTCCCTTGCCGGCCAGAACCTCCAGGCCGGCGTTCGCGTCGATTTCCACGAGCCTGTCTATCCGTCCATCCCTCAGCATGGCTTCCTTGTACTTCTCTTCGAGGTAGGGCTCTATGTCCGGCGCCAGCTCGTTCACGATTCGCTTGGCCTTCTCCCATTCCCCGACCGACGCCAGCGCGTCTATGGCGTCCTTCAATCTGTCCGCCTGCAGGAACACCTGGAAGAAGGAACAAGTTGAAGCAAGCCGATGACCTCGATTTGGGAATGCTTAAAACGCGAGGGGACACCTGTGCGGCGACGGCGTGCTCTCCGATGGCGAACAATCGTCCGCCAAGGTCTCCTCCAACCTGGACAGCAGTCTCCGGGTCGGCTTGGTGCAGCAGAATTTCGGCTGCCTTAATAAGAGACGCTCTGGTGGCTTGGGGGTCGAGTATCAGAATATCCAGAGCTGCACGCACTTCCCCGACCTCCAACCACTTTTTAGCCTCCTCGAAAGCATTCGCCCCGGCCAGAGATGCACTCTTCTGCCCCAATTCCCGTCGCAAAGTTGCTTCTTGGCTGGGCAGGTATTCTCTGCACACGCGCAGAGCTTCCGACCACATGCCCGCTTTCTGTAACGTAGAGGAGGATGTAGTATAGCTACGACCGGTACCATTTAATTTGGTCCAATTATTACTTTGTAATGCTCTATGATCATCTCGGGCTTGTGCGCCCTCAGCAGCAACGTCTCGGCCAATGAATAATCCTGGGCCTCGGCCGCCTCGCCGGCCCTGGCGATCAGCACTTGCGTAACGGCGTCTTGGTCAATCGACTGGGCCACGTCCTCGGCGGCCTCCCAATCCCGAGTGTGAATATACATCTGCACAGCCTCCATAGTCTTCCCAGCTCTGATGAACTCTTTCTCCGCGTCCGAGAAACGACCGGCGTCTTCCAGAGCCATGGCGTGCCTGTAGTGGACCTCCCTTATCTGTTCGGGACTGCCGTACTTTGCGATCTCCAAGGCCCAGTCGAATAAATTCGCTTCGCAAGCCAGCTGCAGACAGTCGTCCAAATAGTTCAATCGGATCAGCAGTCTGGCCGCCAGCTCTGGGGCCAGGGTGCGGGCCCACATCAACGCAACCTGGAGAACCACGAATCACGAGTAAGAATAAATTTAAGAAGAACGAAGAAGAAATCGGCTGCAATTATTTCATATTACCTGCTGCGCTGCAGAGTCCCCGGAGTGCTGTTTGGCGACGCGCAGGGCCTCCTCCCACATACTGGCCGACCTGTAAGCGGTCACAGCCCCTTTCCAGTCACCAGCCGCAAGATAATGCTCCTCCGCTTCTCTGGGTTTGCTCGCAGCGTCCAATTCCCTGGCCAGGTGAGCGTGAGTGGCCTCCAAAAGGTCCGGCCTGTACTTGCCCACCAGCCTGACCATGTCCGCCCTCCGACCAGCCTTCCTGTGCATGGCTATAGCCGAATCGTGCTCACCAATGGCGAGATACAGCTCCTCCGCGTGCTTCAAGTCCCCCGTTTCGCAGAGGGCCGTGGCGTGTCTGGCCAGGACCTCGTTGGCCTCCTCGGGTGTCATGTACTCCTGGGCCACCTCGTGGGCCCTGCTCCAGTTACTGTTCTGGACGTGAACGTCCACCGCCCGCCTTGCGTCCCCAGCTCTGACGAACAGCTTCTCCGCCAGACTCCACTCACCTATCGAGGCGAAATACTCGGCCAGCTTCTCGCACTGTCTACGAATGGCCGGATCGTCGTCCTCGATCACCTGCATTATCTGCAGGCCCTTTCTCCATTGCCTCGCGTTGATAGCCGCGTCCAGGGCGAGGGCAGTTTCGCCAGCCTCGATGAAGTGGTTAATGGCTGCGTCGTAGTGGCCCGCAGTGGACAAATGTTTGCCCCAGTCTCTCTCGAGATCCACCACCGAGGTTGGATCGACCTTCCTGGCCAGCTCCAACGCTCTGGCGAATACGCCTGCCTGCGAGTAGCACCTAATCGCCTCTAGGGGCTCGGAGATTCTCTCCAGCAGCTCTCCGGCGAGCTCCATCAGGTCGGTGGCTTTGAGAACCCTGACGATTTCGTTAACGATGGATCTGTCCTCTATCAGTTCGTCGTTGGTCAGGACCAGCCTAGCCGCTCGTCCAGCCCTACGAGCGTCCAGGTACAACCTCACCGCCCTACGAGGATTAGCGGATTCCAAGATGGCCGCCGCTCTCGCCGCCTGGCCGCTCTCCAGCAACCAAGTCAAGTGTCTGTCCCTGAGCTCCTGGAGGCCCGGCCAGCCTCTGTTCTGCGCCAGGATCAACGCGTCCTCCCAGTGCCAATATTTCTGATACATGTCTAAGGCCTGGCTCAGTTCGTTCTGCTCTAGATAGATAGCTTCCGCGGTTTTCAGCTCGCCGTTCAGAATGGCCAGCTTGGCCCAACAGTCCGGGCTGGACAGTGGATCGTTCCCTGTCTCTGCGCTGTACGTCTCGCTGATCTCCACTATGTTCTTCAAGAACCTAATAGAAATTCAACCTTAGTTAACAGAGTTTTTCGTCGCGGAGTTAAAATTTATTCTAGAAATTAATTGCAGGGTTAAACCTCGAGCAGGCCACGTCTCCGAGAGCCGCGTAACATCTGGCGGCGATCAACAGCTGTCTGGCGTTCATCGCGTTCCTCGCCACGTTCTCCCACATGGCCTCGGCCTGGGGCCTGTCGGCCAGTTCCTCCAGGAACAGCAGGGCCCGTCCGAAATCGTTGTCGTGCAGAGCTGTGCCGAACTCGATCAGTGGCTCGTCCAACAGATAGGCCACCTTGCCGCCAATCTCTTCCACGGTGACGGAGGTTCTACCGTCCTCCCTGACGATGTCCACGGCGTCCCCGCGGACGGGAATTAGAGTGGCCACCTCTGGGGCGTCGACGTTGTACCAGACGGCAAGGGTCTGGCCGGTTTGCGCTACTAGTACGTCGCTGCCCAGCACCCAGGATGCGAAGCTGACTCCGGTTAGAAGCAACGTTCTACCGCCCAGCTCGTCGCTGAGCCACAGTCTGCGCGAACAACGGAGATTTTATGATCTTGTTTGGATTTAAAAGACGCGTTTAAACGGTGTAACAGGCTTGGCAGACGTGGTTGGGTTAGCAGGTCAATTTCGCGATGATAGAAAGAGGATCATACTACCTGGCCCTTTTGTCCCTTGAGAGTAGCCTGTGGCCGGTTTCACTGAGCTCCAGCCAGTCCACGCGAACATCGTGCGAGATCATCGCAACAGTGAGCCCTGTCATTAGGTCCACGATACGAACCGTCCTGGGATCCAATAAATAAGCCAGTCTTTTGTTATCGGGCGAGCCAGCTGCTTGCCTCTCGTTTATTCGAACGCTGACCACGTGAGGATTGACCGCCTCCGTCCTAACGGAGCCCAGAGCCTCGTTGTTCCCGTACTCGACAATAGTGAGCTCCCCGGAGCAGAAGATCAGACACACTCTAGGGTACTCGAAGAAGAACTTCTCGGTGTTGCTCTTGTCTTCCCAGGGGATTTCGCTGATCAGATTTAGCTCTATGTCGGCGAGCAGCAGCGTGTTCGCAGTGCGGGCCACCACGTTATTGTCAGCCCTGCCGAGGACCTTCACGTCTTCTATTTCGTAGCCGGCCTGCGATCTGATTATCACAGGACGATTGCCTTCCTGCAACGGACGGATAACCACCTGACTTGGGCCAACGTAGGCTACCTCGTGGCTTCCTCTGATCACCGTTCTCTTCAGTACCGTCTCAAACTGCTCCACGGACCCGCAGAGGCTGCCTGCGAGCAGTCTGAGGGAAGATTTTTAAGAACCGAGTTATTGGAATTGTATCTTGGAAGATCCTTCGAGGATCAGACTGTTAAAATAATCGTTTGAGGCTAACCTGGAGCCGTCGCGACGCCAGCATATGGCAGTGACGGTGTAAAAATTGGGCAGAGACCTTGCGTTAGCCTCCTCCCAAATGGAACGCCTCGGGCTCCAGTCCAATATTCTGATTTTGTCCCACGAACCAACAGCTACGCTCTGCCCACTGGGACTGCAACAGGCCACTGCGAACTCCTTCTCGTTCTCTCTGCTGTAGTCGAAGCTTTTCACCAGCTTGCCACGGGAATCGTAAAATGTCACCCTTCTGTCGCAGCCAGCTGCCAAAATGTGGGACTGGGGCCAGGCTAATGCGTACGCTGGTACGGCGTGAGTGCAGATTCGACCGGAGGG
The DNA here is from genome assembly GCA_963667235.1 of Nomada lathburiana. Lineage (NCBI taxonomy): Eukaryota > Metazoa > Arthropoda > Insecta > Hymenoptera > Apidae > Nomada > Nomada lathburiana. Next base: position 18,523,964 of record OY763899.1, on the reverse strand, counting down.
TTCGTGGCCTCCGTCGTCAGTCAGGTGATACTTTATAATACTGCCATCCGCATGGCTGGATAGAAAAGCTGTCCCTCGAGTGCTGAAATCGAACAGAATGATCAATATCGATAAAACCTTTTTATTAAACAGAGTTGGAATCGATTTGCTCGTGCAGCGTACGATGAGAATTACTTTGAAGCCAGTGCGATCGTCATAGAGTCAGCGGTATAGAGAGTCTGAGCCTTCTGGGACTTCACCAACGCAGCACGAACTTTGCCATCGATCAGGCCAACTATGATCGGACCCTCCGATAGCCAGATTAAACAAGTGACCGCCGAACTCTGGCGAAATTTGTTGCAAATCACTTTCTTGTCTCCCCTGTAAGCGACTAGAAATATTAGAACGGCCAGGACAATTGCGAAGTACCATTATCCCATGGTTTCTACGACTTACCATTCTTCCCCAATTTTGTATACATAAATGATACAGTCGGACTGTCCAACTGCGATTTTGGTAGAGTCTGGAGAGAAGGCGACGCCTTTGATCACGTAACTCTTTTTGCCAAACTGGAAAAGATCGATTAGTTCATCTGCGTTAACAGAATTGCTTTGGGAGACACGTTTAATACTTGTCCTACGCAGATACCTTTGACTCTATCGGTTTCGTTGAAAATCTGTCCCTCTTTATGCACTTCTCATCGAAGAGATATATGGAACGGTCGGAGGATGCGACAGCCAGCTTTAAATTATTCGGCGACCACACTATTCCCACCACTCTGTTCTCGCACTCCTGTTTTATGTAACATTCAAGCATAGATTAATTTGCGAACAGTCGAACGATCGTCGTGGCACATTTAAAAGAGTTAATCTGTATTTACATGTGGTGGCATAACATTGCCCAAATACTTGAGCAACATAGCGATGGGTTGACGACGACGAACAACATTGATTTGTTGCAGGAAATTATTGTAAATATAATGACGTATACAGTTTTTACTGTCACGTCGTTTTACCTGGAGCAACGTGAATATTCTGTATCGTAACTTCGTATGTACAACAGGGTTTTGTATACACTGGGGTCGCTTAGCAACATGTTTGGAACACGAAGAGTGGTGGAGAGTCATTAGTATAGATAAAGGATATCGGGGGATATCATAGATCTCGTTTTCGATCGATTTATTTAGATATATCGTAAAATATAATTAACAAATGAACGAATCTCTGCTCTGAACGTTTTAATTAGAAATAAATCGGATACACACTATATTTTTGAAATATTTTTCAGCCGCCGCTTGCAACGAACTTATCTCTCGCCACATATATCTCTTTACAGTTGAAAAAGAAATTCTTGTCGATAAAAGAGATGAAAATGTTTTATTTAAGCGGACAAGCCCGATGATATAGTAATAATGAATGAAAAGAATGTACCCTACAAACTACTGTATCAGTAATAAATAAATAGTGCTCCGGAGAATATAATTGTTAACGATTAATCGATTGGTTTGTTAAAAGCAATTGGCACGTTTCGAACTAATCCAGCTTCGTGGCCCCGCAAGAACGAAAATTCGAGGCCTTTCCCTAAAACTTTCCATGCTACTGCCGCAAAAAAGAAATGAGTGTGAGATCTAGACATTCAACAAGCATTGAAATCCCGTTTATCACAAGTCGTAACGATATCAAATAATCAATCATTTCGAACAAGATGGAAACTATTGAGGTAAACTATTATTTTCCTCTCTCGCGGTTCTCGTCGAGCGTCAATTAAGGACAAACGATCTCGCAATAAAACACATCCATTCACACGAATATCTAGTCGCTAAAATTATACGGTAAAAAAGAAAGAAGAGAACACAAATTCAGGTATGCTTTCGGTAATCAAGAGACTCGGCATCAATCCAGCTTGCAGATTTGCACCGAAGATTCCAATAAATATAATTAATCCCATAAGTAAACGCATTCGCAATTGATGAGTTTCTTTTCTTTGTTTCCCGCCGCTTCGAGCATCGAGTATTGGCTTCTGCTGTTTCTTTTCTTTTAAGGAGCCTGGAACTAGATGCTAAGATTCGTGTCGAGCAATTCGTCTTTGAGCGGCTGGATTTGCACGGTGACCGAGTTGTCGAAGAATCCGCTCGATAATAATCGCACAGATGTCACGCTGTATTCTACTGGTTCACGATAATCTGAAAAATAACGATACTATTATTACATTGCAATTATATCAATGTGCGTACCATTGCAATCAATGTTACAAATACGATTGGCTAATAAATGTTATTTATATCGCTATAATTCTGGCTTGTCTAGTCTGCGCCCTCTTACTTACTTTAATAATGTATTTGACAAAAATAAATATAAATATAACAATTAACATTAAGCGACTATTGTTAATACCTCGTATCTCTCGCATTTCAAATACCGGCAACAAATGTTCAGCGATACGCACGACAAGATTACAATTTATTTTAATTAATCGCGTGCGCGGGGCTCTAATAAGGCAGCACACTCGAATCGAAATCGATACGCGGCCAGAAGTTATTAGTCGTATTACCTGGTTTCGAGTCGATCCCACAAATAGAATCTACTATCTGAACTTTGGACGTGTCCAAACCGTAGCTTCCTCCAATTATTACCTGATCACGTGAGCCGGTTTCGTCGCACTGAAAATCACATATTAATATTTAATCAAGAACGTTCCATGGAAATCGTACATTAATGTATAATAATGCACTTCTTTTAAAATGCTTATCAATATTTACTCCAATCTGTGTACGATTTGAATAGAACAAAAATCAGAAAGAGGTACAACAAGGGAAAGCGTAGTACAAACTTTTCGCAGCGTGCCAGTTTCAGTGGTACGAACAGAGCCGAGGAAATTGGAGACACCGACTCCCAGTGCGATCACTTGAACAGTTCCCGGGTACAGTGCAACATAGGTGCAGTTTATACGACGTCCATAATTGCGTAAAGTGAATGGTTCACTTGTGCTCGCTGCCAAAACGTTGCACGCTGTAAAATTACCGACAAAAACATGTTACTGTAACATAATAATCATACTAATGAATATCGAAGTGTAGCATAGTTCCAAATATTTGTAGAATAATTCGAATAATAAATGAGCGTGGAAAAATAATTTTCCAAAGGTAAATTAAAATATCTAAAAATAAAAATTCCACGAACTCAATGCCCAATACCTGCAGCTTCCAATAAACAAATCAGAAATATTACCGCTTATCCGTGTTCTGTAAAAAAAAAAAGATAATAATAATTCCCGAGACATTCCCCATTTACCAAACTGTTAAGTACAATCTGAACATTTCTACCGCCTGTAAAGTTAAATCCATCGTTTGAAATTTCATCCCTGGTGGCAAAGGACGAGCGTGCACACAGGGTGTACCCATAGAACAACTCACGTCTAGGGTTCTTCAGGAACGTAGCAAGCACGGTGAAACCTTTGCCGGGCTTTGGGATCCTGTATTGTATAACAGCGGCGTTCTGTGAACTCGTGAACGTCCTCTTCACGACGATATTTTTACCACAGAATTCGCTGCTCCTCTGCTTCAACGGCAATCGATGATCCATTTCGCTGGGGAACACCTCGCCGTTTAATTCCCATCCATCGACGACCTGCACCGATATATAAAAATACACTCTGAATGGGCTCGTTTTCTCAATGCACACAATGCACCGCCTACTTTCATGGTGCATTGGAAAAAATACGCCTCTGTGGACGAGCGTGCGTGTGTGTCACAAGTTTTGGTGCGTGGCTTTATTAAAATAAGAAGAAGATTAAAAGAAACTGGCAGAGTGGTGAATCTGCAGAGATTAATGAGATATTTCCGGTGGAAGATTTATTTCTATTATTAATTTCCTTATATTTTCAGCAAAACGATGCTCGATCATATTTATATCTAATATATTCGTACGTGGAATACTTTGCTGCTGAACGCTACCATTTCGTTTTAACCGAAAAAACTTCCCCGTTTTTACTGTATCTAGTTCTCGCCTGAAGATACGAATTTTCTATATACCCGTGTACACATATTTCTTTCTACTGTTCCATTTCATTTATTACCGAGACCAGCCCATGGTGTTCGCAGGGTACGTCAAAAGTGATGAAGTTGATTTCCACTTTTTGGTCGGGCCCTGCCAGGAAGTAGATCCCACAAACCTCCTCGTCGTCGGTCTTCGAGGTGTATATAAAAGATCCTGGCTCTGACGTGACGAACATGCAGTCTGCGAAAGGGTGAAAGTAAAAAAAAAAATTGCTGAGCTATCGTTTTTGAAGCATAAAAGTAAAGTGGAAAGAAGAATAATAAAAGCGAAAAGTTTTTCTAGTTTTATCAAACGAAAGGAAAAATGTTCATGGATAAATTAAACGTTCCTTGTTCCTCAATAAATATTAGGGAAGAGCGTGTGTACCTGTGACAGGTGTGAAACGTCTGTAAGAACTTAGCAATCCATTTTTCCCATCTGGATGGTAAATGTCCTTTGAAAAATGATCGCCAGGCAACTGCGAATGAAAAAGTTTTCGTATATCAATTACATATTAACGAATTACCGCCATCTAATACGATTATTGTTACAGAGTCGAATTGAGATTCGTCGGAAGAGAATCCATGATAATAATAATATCAATAAAATCGAATTGACTGGGCACGTAACATTATAACAGAAGAAAATCAAAGAAGAATCGCTGGGGAAGGAATCAATTATTTTCGGCTGAAATAACAATTCCTGTTTATAAAACTCCTGCGAGCTGTATTCCGTCTGCTATACCTCACGTATAATATCGCAGACAATCGATGAATGAGTAATAACCGAAAGAGCCTAGGGGTTGTTTTTACCCTCTTGCGTGACATTTCACGGATATATATCTCTATCGACAGACGTATATTACGCAGTGATTGTTACCAACGACGACGATTAATGCCCATTCCGTGTCCTTAACAGATTGAATAACTCAATGCCCTCTTAATTCTTAATTAATAATTAATAACTGAGAGATGATTACCGGTTGCTTGGTAAATTTTTCCCAGAATTAAAGCATCCGCTCTTTCCCCGATTAAAGCGTACAGCGAACGTTCGGATTTTAAATATTTCTCAATTATTCGCCAATTAATGGCTGAAAAATTCTATTTGATTGGAGCATTAAGTTACTCTTTTTTTTTTGAACGTAGATTGACTGAAACATAATCCTGGCGTTCGTGGAGAAAAATTCGACGCGACCTGCACGGCAAATTGGATTTTGCGAAATACAAAAACGTCGTCCGGCGGGATTGTATGTGGAAGAAAAGCGAAATTACTTCTCCTGCGTGACAATTTGTCGATCTCCGATGAATCGCAAGGAATAGACTCTCGACTAACGGAGACGTTAATGGGCTCGGGGAATTATATTCCCCGAAGGGCTGTTCCACGATTAGTTCTCCACGGTGTAGCCGGCAACCGGATGAAATTCAACGAACTGGCTCGCCAGTGGCCAATAAATGATAAAAAAAAAACTAGCGGCCATTCCGCAAAAACCATTCTCGATCCCCTTCGTCTATAGAAAACGTATAAAATCAATTTACACATGAACATAGAGGAGGAAATTAAGTATTGTCAAGTGTTAGTAACAAATAATATTGCTTGGAAATGGATCGATTCATTTCTTTTACTTACCAATAAAAACAAAGAAATAAAAGTATCATAAATTAGTCGAGTATCGTTGAAAAATTCCTTCCCTCGTTAATTTCCTCCAAACGTGACTATATCAAACAGTCGCCTTCTTTTCTTAATTAATTTCGTACCGCACTTTCTTTTTGCCTGCAAAATATTTCACGATAAACAAGAATAAAAAAGACGAGGGAACGTTGCGCTCTTCTTAACAACGACGTTCTGTCTGAAAATACTAGGGGAAAAGTGTACGCGTTAGGTAAATCGCGCAGTGCAAACGGTCGAACCATTTAAGGGCTGAGGGTCATGGGAATAAATGGACCCAGAGAAGTCCGTAATATTCGTCGAAGCCAAGATAAAACCCGTGAAATGACGGCATTCGGCCAAGCGATCCTTTAAAATAGTCGACAAGCCAATTTCCTATTCGATTCGGACCGATTCAACATTTCACGTCGTCCTCCATTTCAAATAGTCAGCTGAACGTTTCCAACGGAAACCGTGCTGGTGTTTTTAGATCGTACCACCGACAATGGTACCGCGGTAGTTCCGGTTTATTAATACGTACGCAACGCTCGACTGACCAGCGTGGTGCATTAAATAAAAAAGAAGAAGAAAAGTCGATAATCGTTTGTGTTTGAATTTTACCCTCTCTCGAATGTAAATTTGTATTGCTAGAACAAGTTATTGCTTTACGAATAACGGAAACCAATGTACATATTACACATGTACCTTCTTTTTTTGCACGGTCGCAGCCCCGAAGCATTATTCATGGGGTTTTCAGATAAATCATGTAGCCTAGTTTTCAAGCAACGCATTCTATTCGATATAACCGGCCACTGATCCTTTCGATTTACGACAATCGAATGCATACGCGTATCAAACGAAATCGATAAACATAACCTTAAGCAGGCGGGAAGATAACGTCTAAAAAATCGATGATCGATGATCCCGACATCTTTCGATATTTCGAGAAATTGCCAAACGGCGTATTGTCCAATATCGTACTACGTATACAACCCTGTTTATAACCCCTTAACGTGTCCCATGAGCTTCATGGTGATTTCGAATTGTTTCATCGGATCAATTCGGCCCTTTTTCTGTCGAGGAATATTATTTGAAAAATTCTAACTATCGATATACATCGCGTGCTTTGAACGCAACGAAACGTGTGGCGTAGGAAATTTCGAAACACAAGCGAGATTGCCGTTGTTACATGTTAACCAGACGTGTTGCGTCTTCGATTTACGGTCGACCGAAGTGCTCGTAATCGGGATACAAACAGCGGAACAGCGGCAGCAAATATTTGCTATGACACGGATTCACCTTGCAACAAATGCACCACAATGGAAGAAGGATATTCGATGGTTAAATCGGATTGGATGAAATTCAAAGATCTCGATGATCGACAGGTATGGGGATACCGTCTCGATCATCGATAGAATCGATCCAGAGTAATCGAACATCGACATACGAAAAGGTTCCATTTTGAAAAATAACTACGTGGATCAATTGAGCGTTATTCGAATCTATTTCATTTAAAAGTTAACCTCGCATTTTTTGCCATCTCACAAGAGTCATCATTTTTAATGTGAATTCCTGCGTTTGATATAAAGCGTATCTAAGCGTTGGATAACTGGAGCTCTATTCGTTCGTATTTCTCTATAATTACGATTCATATCCCCCTTAATTAATTAATCGAGATTAATGCGCTTCATCGTTTCTCTCTGTTTCCGTTGTTCCGCGTATTTTTGCACCGTTCCACGTTTATATTCCGAGCCATTATCCGACGCGTATTGAATGGGATAGTAATTACAACATTCTCTTTCTTTTTTAGTATAAAAAAAAATTGAACCGACACTTTTGCAACACCGTTAGCCTGGCTACTAGTTGGCACGTTCAAAGTGTACGTTGATACTCGTTTTGCTGCAATTTACTCGAGCGCGTTAAATTGCGTTTACACTGACAACAAGTAATTTCTCTTCGCAGGTTGTGCTCTCGATAAGCCTCCGGAACGAAGAAAAAGATTCGCCTGCAACCACCGTCGGTGGTGCGAATGTTAATTCGTAAAAAGAAACGATGCAACGTTGAATCACGTATACAGGGCGATTCACGAACTGTGATCGGCTCAAAATGATTAGAGTAAATTCAGCCCTTTCAATTATTTTACGTAACGAAATTTATCGCCACTATCTCGAGCTTTAATAGTTGCTCGAGGAAAAGAATAGCGGTCGAGTTTAAACAATTCTACGGACCGAAAGATAGAAATGTTAGCTTATAAAAAAACAAAAACCTAAACAATTATCGAAACAACGCCTAATCATTAGTTAAACATTGTGAAAAACATCTACGAGCCTTATCGTTCGCTTTTTATTTGCAGGTTCCAACCCCGGAAGTTGCGGACGCGCCTCGTAAATCCTACGTTCAACTTGAATTACGAAACCTATTACGACACCGTGAACAGACGTTCGATAGCTCCCTACAACACGGTTCGTCCTAGGCGAACACATGTGTCGAGCAGAAATATCGTGACACAAAATATTTATTTCATTTATTTTATTCAACTTATTTATCGTTTCAATATTACAAGAGAACAATTCTGTTCCCAGGGGCGGCAGATTTAACAGGACCAATTGTGGAGGAAATCTATGGGGCATTCTCAATGCTCGAGGAGCATCAATTTGAAGAAGTATTCGAAAATCAACAACGAAGGATGTTGTACAGTAGATTTCAGGTTCACCTTTGCTAAAACAGTGGGTGGAAACTTCGTATCGGTATCGAAAGGGACACCGAGGCCTTACATATGTCGAGTTCGCTTCGAGTAGCTCGTTGCAAAGTAATTAGCACGACAAAGGCAAGGGAAATGTACGCAATGCACGCGTAATGATCGACCAAGACTTCGTTATTGGTATTTTGGTATTTCCCATCGCCCCAAAGAATCACCGCGGCCAACGGAATTATTAAACGACACTCGAACCAAATTGCTGTAAATTGTTTTCCAAAAAGGTAGTATCCCGCAGAAATAATTTCCCGCAAATATCGGTAAACAAAGTTACACTCGCTTCCCGATATTTCTACCGAATCATCAGCAAAAGTGACTGAACAATTGCCGCGCAATAATTGCCCCGACAATTCCAAAACGATCTACATTAATTCAACTGCGACACCCAGGAAATCAGTCCGCCATAAATTGCAAATTATCTCGATTACATATCAGCGAGCCACATGCGACGACTAAACTCCCCGCCAATGGGATAGGAAACAAAATCTGCGTTACCTAAACGGCGGCAAGGTTTGCTGGGCAAAAGCTTCTTCCACAGACTGCAAGCAATCGTACAATTAACACTAGAATTAACACAGATTATGAACACGGAAGTGCCCGATGGGGGATAAAATAAAGATATACTAATTGCCATTCTATCTTATAGAAAGTCATCATAAGTTGCCGCAACAATACCTATACGTAAACAATTTCAAAGCAAGAAATCTGAGGCCAGTCATTTTTGACTGGCTTGATAGTACTAGTGTTAACGAAGCAACCGGAACCAACTGGTTCCTAACTAATCGAAATCATTCCAACAAAAATCTGCCCGCGTGACGAATGGCCGAACGAAACAAACTCCCCAGCAATCAAAGAGGAAACGCGACGCCCTTACCTGTTGCTGATAGCGTTGGTAATCAGAGTTCCCCTTTATAACCGCAGACACAAGATTCAGGAGCCCGGCGACGAGGAACAGCCGGACCGAGCGACCTGCGTATCCCTCAGGCGACATCGTTTCACCTCCACGTGAACGGAAACGAGAGAAGGGAGACCAGGAAACCGGAAGCAGCAACGGTGCACCGAAGAATCGTTTCACGAGCAACGCGTGTACCTTCCTGTTCGCCGACTAAACTCCTGCCTCGGACCCTCGAGAGGGGGCTGCTTGTACGGGGTTGGGGGGGTGGGGCCAAGGGAGACGGTCGGAGTTAGCGTCAGGACAAACTGGAGATTGTGTGGCGTCGCGACGCGCGGCGTCCCTCTTTATAGCCGGCTAGTCCAGGCCGCGATTCGTCCAACGCTGCGCATCCCCGAACGGTGTGCAACGTAATTTGTACGCGACGATAACGCTGATAAAACGTAACGCACGTTCGTCTGCACGCGGTTTTTCCGCAATGTCGAGGACCTTTCGGCGACGGGGATCAGGGGGGTTTGCGAGGGGGACGGAAACTAGGGGGATTTTGAACGGAGAGCGCCGTACGGGGATGATTTTTCGTTTTTATTTAGTCATTTTCTTTCGGGGACACACAACCCCGGTGCTACTTCGTATTTTACAGATGTAATCGTTTGTCGATTGTACTTCATGGTTACAGAGCTGATATTGCTACGCGATACTCGTCCAAACTTGGGATGGACGAATTAGTTTTTGTATTTGTTATATTTATTTATGCGGATGACGAAATTTTGGGAACTTGAATCTGTCGAGAGTTATGAGATATGCTTGAATTTGCAAACGAACAGAAAGAATTCTTGTTGTTCAGCAAAATTTTTAATTGATAACAAGAATGATAATTTGGTAGTAAAATAGTGACCGTATAAATGTTTATAATTTTCATTATAAGAAGAAAGGTAACTAAAACCGTTCCGAGAAAAATTGAACAGCTGACTACTTTCTGGAAACGTGAATGTACAAAATATTGTAGAACACTTTCGAGAGTTTAAGACAATGTTCGAAAAGTGCGGATTAAATTCATCAAATTTGACCACGTAATTGCAGTATAGTAATACAAGAATTCAAAAATTAACATAATGATGCAGAATAATTTTGATTTCAGGGAACCCAATTTCCACCCCGAAATGAAGATTCTAAAGAAACATCGACAACCGACTAGACCTTGGTTTTAAAGGATCGAGGGAGATACGATTAATTACTATAATTCCCGGATAACTCTTTCCCCAGGAACTTCATGGAACTTCGAGACTACTGCCCCGGGATGATTAATCCTTGTAACTTGGCTCCATTGAACCGACGATGAAGACCTCCCCCAAGTTCTTTCTTCCCCTTTTGCCTTCGTTTTACCATTTTTTTCCCCCGGTGGGGTTCAGTGAACGTAATAAAGCGCAGTTCCATCGTAACAGAACAGTGGTAAGACGAGTCCTCTGTCTGCTCTACTTCTTCAATTTGAACCGGTGGAGAATCGACGAGAGAATGAACACGTCAAACAGTTTTTCCCTTTTCTATTTTTCCAGGGGAAGGGAGAAATGTGCGCGGCCTTGCGGTAGAACGTTTAAGAATCTGCGTGTAATTTTACCTGCGAAAAGAGGCGCAATAGAAAATTCCAGCTGGCAAGGATGTAAATCAGGAAGGAAAGTTACCAGCCAACGTGATGACTCCGGGGATGCATCGTCAGAAAGGAGAACAAACTTTTATGCCAGCAGTGGAAGACAATTTTTCCATTCTGCCATAAAATAGTCGTCCTTTGTTTTCTTCTTTTTTAATCATTCGAGTGTTTAACGAGAGCAAAATAGAAGAAACTGTTTTGTACGATTATTGAGATTGCGATACAAGAATAGACTGTTTCCCTCGACTTGATTAAATTGTTCCATCGTGCTGGGGCCAAAATTAACGAGTTTATCTTTCAGGGAGCCCGTGAATACAATCGAGACGGGTGTCTCGATGCAACAACGTGGCTGATAACGAGGCTGACGTGCGTGTTCCACCTTGCAGCTCGAGACACGTAAGAACGTTTTTGCCAGCTGATTGTGTCACGTTTCAACGGACCAGAGAAAATTCGCCAACAAAGTTCAGAACGGTGCGACACAGTTTGAACTTTGCTGTGCAACTTCTGTCGACCGTTTCTTTCCTCCCACCCTCGTTAACGGTCCGAATTGTGTAACCCACCTGTCGTGCAAACTGTGAAAACAAGTACAGTAATAATGGTAATTCATTGCCGTTCAATATCTTTTTCATTAATTCCACGTGTTTTTTGTTTTGTTTTTTTTTTAAAGAAGAAGAAAAGAAGAAAGTGCTGTCTCAACGTAATACAATTTAACTGGCCGCAATAATGATTGGCCTCCCGCGACGATGAGAACAACGATCTCGCAGCATCACCGACTGCGAAAAAGATGAACGTATGCCAAATGCACCACGTCGTCGTTTACGTTCCATCCCCCTTTCGTGGCCAAGATCAATTAAGGCCCGCTGTCCGTGATGTTTACACGAAGCCAGTAATTGCTATACGCTGTACCGACGATCGCGACCAGGCGGTATTTTTGGGAAAAACATTCCGTTTCCGGCTAATTACGTTCACCCCTTTAATCTCGTCCGGTGGCCCTGGTATCTGTAATTATTATTTCTTCGTTCGAAAGTCTCGGCAGGTCAATCAAATTCGTTTTGGTTTCGTTTCTTCTTAGAGCTATCTATTAAATATTAAATAATGCATTTATTATTATCTATTATTCGGTATATACTCTTACATTTTTCCTCCACTTGTATATCTTTCAGAGCACGTGAAAATTTCTTTCTTCAATTTTCTTTTAATCCCGAGTCGTTCGACGAGGCTACCCTGTTTGCAACATCCTGTAGGATCTCAGTGGATCTCGTGCGTCGTTGGACAAGTTCTAAGAGGACCGTGAACACGCAATACATATTTTAATTGAGCATGAATAAGAACGGGAATCGACGTATTTACGATAGAGTATCGATCCTGCGAGAATACATAGACTGCGATGCGTTCAACGAAGACACTGAATTATTCACCGCGATTGCCCGCTGAATTTTATTCAATCACGTCCAAGAGATTTACGAACGTTGCGACCACCTTGTAGGTGAGCCACGATTGTTTGAACAGGTGAAACGATTCGTGAAACTTCCCATTTACCGTGGCGTCTAATGCCCTTAATTATTAAGAACGGCAGTAATAATCGACGATAGAGTGTCCAGCTATTTATTCACGTGAAACAATGGAAACGGTGATCGCTTGTTCGCGGGAGTTATTTGTCACTCTTGTTTAAGGATCGAGGCGAGAAATTTATTCGCAATCAAGCCACTTCTTTCAGAATATACGCAACGAACTTTTCCTCCGTTTTCCAGAATTTTACGTTCGTCGCTGCGTTCAAAAAAGAAGGAAAAAATTAATTCTAAAGTGGCATTCAATGGCCCCGCGCGTAGGCTCCGCCACCGGCAAGGTAATTCCATTATTATTCAACTCGAGGCAAATATCAGACAAATCCTGCACGTCGCATAATATACCGTAATTGATTTCACTTGAAAAAATGATTCCAATGGAACGCTGCTTGTTCTCGCCTCCCCCAGAGTTTACGATTAACAAAAAGATGCTCCCGCCAAATGCGATCTGGAAGTCGATTCTCAGTGGTCAGACATTCGAACGGCGATGCAATGTGACGGCTGTCTGACCGCGGCTGGAACAATCTACTTGTCGCCTTTACCGGCATTATGCATGAGACAAGAATCGGGGCACGGATGGGTGTGAATATCTTCAAGAAAGTCCGCATCGAACATGTCGTTCGGTCGTATGATAGGAATAAAGGTTTGGTTCGCCTACCGGTGCCAGGGTCATTCCTGACCCGATGTTTCGTCGTTCAATATTCGAGAGAGGGAAGAACAGAGCATCGAGCTTAGGAAATTATTTAAAAAAAAAAGACAGAAACGATGACCGGAAGTGTCCAGCGACGGATACGCAAGGGTTTCGATCGTGCCGTGAGGATTTTTCGGGGAACGGTTCCTCGGTGTGACAAGGGAATGGGTTAAGGGCGAATGTGCGGGGGGAAAGGGAAATCTAGATGCGGCGGTGGTGGCTCTTGTATCTGACTCCTGTCGTGCCAGCCGTCGGCGGCATGGGTGTGATACAGCCCGTAATTCACCCCGTTCGTCGCTATTTTCTTCAGGCCCTGAATGCTGGACAGTATCAGGGCCATTTTCGCGAGCAGCAACGCCTTGCCGCCGAGAACAGCGAGGAACTGGAAGCCCATCGGTATCAGGATCGAGCCCATCAGCAGGAAGCCCATCATCATCAACGGCACTATGTGACTCTGCCGGCGTCGGTGGCCACGTCTGCGACCTGGAACATTTCGATCACTGCCGCTGTAATAATTATTTCGATACCACGCGTACGATAAATATTGATGACAATTACGATCGGACTTAAAATTCGAAGAAACTCGTGAATACGGCTCGGATTATTAATTGTCAATGATGCTGACAATTATTAGCATTAGCATGAGTTTCCTGATAATATAAGGTCGCCGTTTATTAGGAGATTGGGCCAGAGATTCGTCTGTAATTATTGTAACAGCGACGATAATGTTTATCATAAGGGTTAAAGCCCTTCGTTCAATGGCGATTACAAATGTTAACATGTAATATATTGTGTCTAGGGACCAAGACTGTGACTTGAATCGCTGTTGCTGAATTTCGGAGCATGTTATTCGTTAAATGGTCTTGGGTAAAGAAAATAATATATTCAGCCAATTTTGGAGGGAAAAGAGCAACGGTAAATATCCCTTTAACTCGTTCGTGATGGAAGCATTAAATAAAAGTGCACACACTCACCTTCGAACATATTGCTATCTACATTTGTCTCTGAATTGTTAACAGGTGAGGTGGTATTACTAGTAAAATGGCCCACGTCGACCTTCAGCACGTGGGTGTGCAGAACCCTGAGGAGTCGTTTCAAAATTAGTTCTGTCCAATTGGTGTCGTCCCTGATTTCACTGAAACAGACGAAACATAATCGGTGAGTGCCTGTTCTAAACCTGAAAAAAAATTTATTGCCTGCAGAGAGGTTTAATTGAAAGAAATCAATTGAGATTCTCTGTGCAACGCTACTCGGCTGGCCGGGACCTTAGGTTGACTTTCGAAAGTCAATTGAAAGAAAAGGTGGCTTAAATTGTCGATTTCTGAGTCACGAGAGTTTGCGTGACTTGAAATTTGTCCAAGAGGAAAACGAATCGCAGGTGCTTTGTATCGCCCACGCGAACGGTGTTTTCGTTTATAAACAACGTTATGAGCGGATAAATTTTCATTCATTAAATTCGATCGGGGAGGAGAGAAGAATCGATGCGTCGAACTTTTAATTAACTTTTATTGTTATTTTTTTCTTTCCTGTTTTCACAGGTTTCAAGCAATCTACATCGCGTGCTTCATCCAGACGAACGAGAATAGAAGCTGAAGCATATTTTTCAATGAAACGAGCTTCGACATCACGACAGGAAATTCCGCGATTCTTTTCGGACAGCTCAATTTCGAGCACAGCTATTGTCAGACGTCATTAATGTCTCGGGTGAACAATTGTTCCGAAGTTTTGTTTGACTTTTTACCTAACATTGGTATGGAAATATCTTTGCGAAGTACTTCGCCCGTATTTCGCCTCAATTTCACGTAATTAATATTCTGCTGTGCAGTAATAGTTCGTTATTAATCAAAAACAAAAAAAGAAAGACCAACTAGAAATAAAACAAACTACCTCCGAAAACAATCGAACGAATCGACGTCGCAAAAACAATTTCAATTAAATCGAATATACATATACATACCAGCAAAGTATTTCCCCCGAAACACTCGCCAGTATGTTCGTAAAGTAACAATTAAAAAACTAAATTCGAGCTCAATCGAATTCCAATAAATTTACCTGTCCGTGTAATTATCCACAGATTTCGCCCAGTCCGCCTGATGGTACCTTACCAAATCCAGCCCGTCGAAAACGGGGATAATGTCGTCGACGAGAAGGGAGTCCAAGGCAGCTAACGCGTGCTCTTGCACGCACTTCCGGAACGTTTCCAGGAAATCGTCCCGACCGGAATTGGTCCAAGACTCCAGCGGGCAATTGTTTAATACTGCACGCAGGCCAGAGTACCATCGCGTTTTGTCCTCACAATCTACGCCGCCAGCCGCGAGGAACACCAGCGCAAACACGACGGGTGCACGCGGGTGCATCTGCATTCATGGGAAGATCCACGAAAAACGTTTGAATGGCCGATCGTAACGACTCGCAAAGGCCTATAAAACCTCGAGAGAGCCGAGACTTGGCCGAAGCTCCGGCGCTTTGTTTCGAACTTTTATTGCTGTTATTGCTGACTGTACACGCCCTCTGTATAGGACGCAATAAAAGTTCCTCGCGAGCGGGATAATTTACGACGGTTTTTCTTTTTTTCTTTCAATTTCTTTTTGCCAACGCGCTTCTTCCGGCCACCGTGTATTTACTTTCCGCGTCTGGTCATTAAAGCAAGTATTCTGTCCATTTAAGAATATCCCAGAGACGAAGGATACCGTTATAAATATTATTGAACAACCGGATCATACCGGGCGTGCCGAAGTTGACGTTTATGATTTTTGCAAACTGATGAATATTAATTTCGAATATACCGGCGAACACTTATTTGTTAAGATTCTCGCAAGAGAATGGAACCAAATACTGCCTATATCTGTTGTATTGTTCGAACTACTTTTTAAATATCCCCAAAATATGCCGTCACAATTATCTCCGCGTTTCTTAATAAAGAAAATGCTGATCTTATTTTACAGAGCTTCAGCCAGCGCCGGTTAACCGAAATTCTTCGTTCACCGGTGTACGAGTTTTGCTTGACTTTTATTTTACCTCGGAACACGAGTGCACCACCGGAGACACGTTCTCCAAGTCGCTCGCGATTCACTGTAAACGTTCGACGGCGGGTATATGAAGATTTATAGACGCAGGAAATAGGCTAGAATGCCGGCCAGCTGGTGATTACGATTCATCGAAGGGCAACAGTGGCAGCGGTCAAAAGGCGGCACCTTTCATGCTCGAACAGAATCGGGTCTGTAATCATCGACGGACTCTCGTCGAAGGCTTCACAATTGCCACTTGGCCCGGGAATTGTTCTTTCAACTAATCAATAACACCGCGTGCCCAATCGATGAATCGAAATCCGACAGGATAACTGTAAAGGAAAGAACGAAAAAAGGCAGCAAATCATTGTTTCAAATCGTCGAACATTATCCTCGATGCAAGTTCTATTAATTATTATCGATTGACCGACCGATCGATCTCGAATTTTTCGAAATTAACTTTCGTGCCTCGCTGCTGTTCGTTATAAAATATTGTATCTACACATTTGTCGTGTTATTTCGATTATAACGCTGCGACAGCTGTTCGTGGTTAATAGGCAGTAATAATTACAGGGGACGCTGTATTTATAAATGGCCGCCATTTTCTTCGCGGACGGTGCACCTCTGCCGCAGATCGGAAATCAATGGTTGCCTGCAGAAAGAAAAAAATTGCTAACTGTAAATCTATATACCACGCGTACAAATTATAGTACGCGCCGTTCTTTGTGGTATGCATTTCCCAGTTTACGGTATATCTGCCTTTAAATGTTACGGGGAAGTGAACAAGCAGAGGGGGAGCCAGGGTTTCGAAAAAAAAAGTAATAAGAGACGAAGAGGAGATCCTTCTTATCTGCTGCGAACACTTGTGAAACATAAATTGTTACATTTACAACCGAACAAAATATTTTTTATTAATCGTAAATGCTATGATAACGACATAGCAATTCAAACGTTTTACCAAATATACTTTGCAGTTTAAAAAAAAGGCAAAAAAGGAGACAGGATCTTTACGTATACCTGCGTCTTCTTCACTGAAAAGAGTACATAACATGCTGTGCTTGTAAAAATAACAGAGAGTATTAAAATATAAATCGCACGATCAGGAAACAAAGTGTACGCTATATAATACAACCAGACAGATGATTAATTGTTAATGAGCATTTTTTAAAACAATGAGATCTTTTATTTCTTTCAGTACCTGCTATAACTTCCTTCGTAACGAAGAAAATGCCACCTTGTTCTTTTCTTTCGGTCCACTACAAAGGCCGGATTCGTGTCAGCCATCATGACACCTTTTTACAAGTTTTCGTCGATGACGCATACACGCTACAATCGTACGTATTTTTACTTGAAAAAAAATATATATAATATGATTAAAATGTTAATGACCATATGTGCAAAAGGCAGTGTTCATATTAAAAAAAAAAACAAATACTGTATGATAACCAACGAATAAAAAATACATCCGAAACGTAGTACTGCTTCCCCTTGGCAAACATTCGTCCCTATACAAACGCTGGAAATTAAACAAGGAAGTACTCAGTCTTTCCATCCAACCAGATTAAATCTACGTTTTGCAAACGTTCGAGTTATAGCTGCAAATAGAGTAATTATCTTCTGGTATAGAGTCGCGTTCCTCGTGACGCGAGTTCGCCTCGTTGCTCTTCATTCCCTTCAGTCGATACTTGTTTCTGGGCATACCGGAGCTGATACACAGTTCCAATAGGGCCCAATCCTCGATGGAACCGAGAGAACCCTCTTCGCTGAGCGAGCTCGCAGAACTGTGCCTCGAAGGAACCACGTTCGACTTTACGGTGTTTCTGCAGGGCTCGTCGTCGTCGTTGTCAGTCGCATTACAAATGGGCGATCTGCAGTTGGGAATTTCTGTACGCGGACCGGTCAGAACGTGACGATTTTCCTGTTCTGTTTGGGGGAACTTTCTGATAGAGGGGACCGATGGATTCGTTCTTTCGTAGGCGTTTATTCCATTGCTTTTAACCGCGTGTCTTCTATTGTCTTGGGCCTTGTGAAAGGCGTAGGAGGAGGGCCCACCGTGAAGCGGTGGATAACTTTCGGTGGGTTTATTGTGCATCGATTGGGCCTGTGCTGTTGAGTTTCTCGTTGTGTCCGGCTTGTACGAGTAATAAGAATTGCCGGCGGTGTTCCTTGCTTTGGAATACTGCTCGGGCTTTTTCGTGGTAACTAGGGACGGGTTTGAGGTGACGTTTAAGGCCTGCGAACGAAAATAGTAATTAGTGTGATACTTGACGCAGCTTGATACATTTTTATTCATAATACTTAGAGGAAAATTTGCCCAACTCTTGTGACTAACGGAACACAAAATACCTTTGGCATGCCCGATTTGATACACTGTGCCAACATGATGTCCTCTTCTTCCTCAGAGAGGCTGAAATTATCCTCGAATGGGGCAGGTTTATTCGCACGATGTTTACTCCGCTCAGGATACTCCGGCTGACGATACGTCGACGAGGATTGCTTCCTCGTCGCAGTCGTCTTCGTTTTCTCTACAGTTTGAGCCTGGCTCACCAGCGTCGAGATGTTCAGTCTGACCTGCGAACAAACGAAGAATACCCTCTGTAATTAACGTTCCCAAACAGCTAAGAAACAACGAGAAACAACCTTGGGCATGGCAGATCTGATGCATTCGCTGAGCATCGCCTCGTCGTCCGAGTGATTGGGACTATCGTCGGACAGATCATTGTCGTGCTCCAAACTGGTGCGACACATGGGTTTACGGAGTGCGGCGTTTTTACTTCCACTTTCCACGGGGGACGACGACGGGGTGCCACAGATATTCAACCTGGGCGTTAACACGTCCGCCTTCTGGACGAACGGTAGGCAATTGGTCGGCGGTGGTGTTATCTGTCGAACCTGAAATAAAAACAGCACGTTCGGTACGCTGGTTCACCTACAATTTTCTGGCGTCTCACCTTCGGTATCCCCGACTGAATGCACGCGTCGAGGATCTTCTCGTCGTCGCCGGACAAGTTGGAACTTTCGTCCGAGAGATCGTTCCTGTTGCACTCGACCGTCGACTTGGTCTCCTCGATTCTCTCCACGTCCTCCTGGACGCTGGGCATGGACAGGGCCGACAAGTTGGACTGCGAGCCAACCGGGGAGATATCGGCCGGCGTGTCCTCCGTGCAATAAATGTGAACGGTGTCCGGCGCTGCCACGGCTTCCATGGCGGTCTTCGTTGGCTTGGCAGCCGGTGCCGGAGTCTCGCTGGGCGCAGCAGGAACCGAGGCAACTGGGGCCGGCGTCTCCAGTCTGTTTAAAGCTGACGTCCTTTGGCAGCGAGCCACGGTGTTCGATGGTTCCTGCTGGACGGGTTTCTGAGTCGCGGACGTTTTGAAGGATTGCCTGTACCTGTGACACATATGTATATATATATTTTAAACCGTGAACAGACTTGGAAACGCTTCGAAAGGAATTCAGAAACGTATCGCGTACCTGTTGTTCTGTATACCCATACTGATGCACGCGGCCAACATGTCTTCGTCATCCTCGTCCCCGTCGCTCACCTGCTCCTGATCTTTCTCAACCTCCGCGTTACTCGGTTTATCCACAGGGGACTCGACCTTGCCGTTGTTCTCCGTGTCGTTCGATGCTTCTTTCGACTCGCTCGGATTATTAGCGGCGCTCGGCATCTTCACTTCGTCGTCGATGGTCAGAGAACTGAGACTGGTGGCCGTGGAGAATTCGATGGGGGTCGACTCCTCTTTGAACGTCGCGATGTCGTCCTCGAACACGCTTGCCCTCGGTGCGTTGCACTTCGGGTACGCTGAAATCATTCGCTGTTTAAACCACCAAAATTTCTATAATCGATGAGTTTCTTAGATTTCTTTCTTTTACCGACAATCAATAGCATTGCATACATAAATGTCGAACCGATGGTCTTACGGCTTCCTCCGGCATTTTGCCCGCGAAATCCGCGGACTGGTTCTTGTGGTTGAGCGGACTGGGTGGAATAGTTTGCGTGGGCGAATCCGGCAATTCGCTGGGGGACACGACGCCGCTGGTCCGGCGGCTAATTAAAATAGAGCACCGTTGATCAATATAATTTTCGACGAAACGACCTGGTCAACATTCGCTCCCAAAGTACCTGAAATCGCTGACAATGGAGCTACGATCGTCGTGTATGGAATGCTGCTCGAAGCCGCTTAAAGAACCGAGAGAACTGCAACGGGAGAACATTAATGGAGTCTGCTCGGCGTAGTAATCCTGTCTGCTGAACGTCACCATTTTTCCTGAAACAACCCAACTAATTAAATATCCGAAGCCTCAAATTGTTTATCACCACGTACCTTCTTTGTCTACGACCCTGGTATTGCTCTTTCCATCCACTGGACTGTCAGTTTCGTCGGGAACCTGCGAAACGTTAACGGCAGCGCCAGATGCGCTACGCTCCACCCTCTCCGATACGCTGTCCGATTTACCAGCAGAGTCCGTGGAAGGTGCCTTGGAGATAGTTCCGGCGGCATTGTTTCTCTGAGTCGTCGCTGTGCCAAGTGGATTTGTATCTGTGCGAGGAAAGCTATCGGGCGCCCCAGCCTGATAATAATCGAGCAGCTTCTCCGGCGAAAGACAATTGGATTTACATCCGTCGCTAGTTTTGGTTGTTTCTATCTCTTTGTCAGGAGTGATGGTGCTATCTTCGCCGCGATTAACAGACAATGTTCGCTGGTAATTCAACTCCTCCTTGCGTCCGAGCTGCGGATCTTTCTTGTTGAGCTTCTTCTGCGATTCAACAGGCTCCTTGGCGTCTTCCAAAAGCAGATCGGACATGGATGTCGCCGTGGAGAAATTGAATGGCGTCTCGTACGGCGTACCCTCCGTACAGTACGTCTTTACGGTATCTTTAAAGTACTCCGGGCTCTGTATCTCGTCTTCGTCGGTGTCGTCCTCCGCGTACCGTAGACTGTAATCGGTTGGCTGGTCGAGATCGGTTTCTGCGTAATCTCCAAACAAGTCCACCTTATTGTTGCGCTCTCCGAACTCTTTTTTGCAGGATCTGTAGGCTGGAGGGAAATTGTCGATTGTGCGACTATCGATTACCTTTCTGTCGTTGTACTTCTTATTGCAATAAACCGGCTGCTCGTTCGTCTCGTCATTGTACCTTTGCCCGGTACCACGATCCATAGCGACCAAATCTCTCGATCGTGTTTGCGAAGAGTGTTTACGAAATTCGGGAAATCCCTTTCCCTCCCGACCGTGAATGTAAAGTAAGGAAATTTTTACAGACAGATCAGCGGTCAATTACTGTCACCATCCTGCGTGCTCCCCAGCATTAATTGTCTCGAGCGATATGCCCAAGGTGAAACGCAAGTTTGACACCCCGTTGGATTCGTTGCTGAAGAGTCGCAACTGCAGCCAGCGTTGGCAACCCTGTCGAATATTCCGTAATTTAGGGATACTTTTCTGGACAATCTGAGTTGGCAATGCTGACTGTAGCCTGGTGCAAAACTACCCACTAGTGGTGGAGAAATATCGGTATTTCTCCCCCACTACTACACACGTACATAAAGAAATATTGGGGGATAATGGGCTTCCCTTTTTAAAAACACGCATACATACAATGAATATAAAAATTGTTTTGCGACAAAACTACGAGAATTACATCGCGTCCATGTAAAAATATTTTAAAGCCAAAAGAAACATAGTATTCGTACGTAGAAACTGTACACGCTGAAAGAAGAGGCAACTATAGTGGAAAATTATGGAAACACACCGCATTCGTTTATTGTAATACATGCAAATTGGATCGTTTGGGAGTCGGATGAACGTCCTTTACAAACAATGTAAAAAGAATAGTCACAGGCTGAGTTCAATGGTCTTTCTGTTACAACACATCTTCGCTCGCAATCCTTAAACATTAACCCCGTCCCCGTCCGGCTTGAGATCCACCCGGTTGGTTCTGTTGATTGAGCCAGGGCGCAGAACCGGTGCCTCTGCCCCTCTGATTCTGTCCTCGACCTCTACCCCGAGCTACAACAAACAAGACCAATAACGTAAGCAAAGGTTCTACGAGGCAAAAAAGGAAGGAGAAAGGAATAACAAAGATATCGAGCACGATCGCGAGCTTTGTCGAAAGCGCAAAAAATAAAGAAAAACATTGAACGATGAGGTGCACCAGCGCAAGAACAAACCCATCGTCCAATGAAATATCTGAGTTCTGCGCCGTTCTAGAGGGTTCAAACGAATATGTAAAGCCCAATTGATACACCTTGTGCTCGTAGTATAGCGGATTTCCCTCTGCCAGCCGTGCCGGAACCCTTCCCTCCCGGTCTCTTGAACATCGGTGCGTTCTTCAACATGTCCGGTAATATGAGAAACCTGATTTTCGAGCCTCTGATATAAACGTTCTCTAATTGTGCCTCGCGGCCGTCTCTGTAGGTTACTGTGATATTCTCCATTTGACAGTTCATGTTGTCCTCGGCTTCCACCAATTTCCCACGGTACACTTCGCTCGTGTTTGTTTCGCAGGTTATGGTATGGCCCTCCGCTTCGTGGAGTACTTTTATCGGTACCCCGATCGACATATTGGTTAAAATTTTGGTGGATAGAACACACAGAGGGATACCGTTCAACGGGCTGGATATCGCGGGTTCGTTTCTGTCGATAACAGTGATAAAATATATATTGGATTTCGAACGGACGCGATAACCTCACTCTTTACGCGGCTAAGCGTTCACACAGTCGCGGATCGACGCGGCGATAATTGCGGGAGTGGGGAGAGCGCGGTCGCTCATGCGCGCGGATCGTGGAATGGCGGGCAGAGAACGGAAATTCGAATCTCGACTTCCCTCTCAATCGATATTAATTTTTCGTTGTGAAATAGAAATTAGAAGCGTCGAGATTGATAAATATATTTTCGATCGTTTAGGTGAACCCTTTTTGATTTGCATAGAATAGCGCTGTATTCTTTTTGTGTCATTAAGTATAACTCGTACAGTTCTATTTTCTATTTTTAATGAATCTTATGTTTTATTGGTCATTAAAAGTGCTCGACGAATTTATGTGTGACGCGTTCGGCGGAAATTTCATCGTGCCGATAAATGTTACATGTAATTGGACTAATTCAGTTTCAGTTCGGAAGCCTTAATACAGCAGTTATTAACCAGTTATTTTTGAGCCAAGCTTAGTGTGCTAAAAGATTGCATTCACTCACTTTCGAGTCGCTAATAATTCGTCCTAATTAAATTTCCTCCTAATTTATTCGATCGATAAAACGACGATACAATCGATCGTCCGGTATTCCAGGTAAGAAACAAAAAAGAAAAAATGGCAGACTAGTTTTCGGGAAGCTTGGCCGAAACGCGAAATAACTCCATCTACCGCATCTTTTTTCGGGGGCGGTAAATTTATATATATTTTGTCTGTTAAATATACATAAATATAATCCACTATAATTATATAAACGTTTAAGAACGATTTGGAGAAAGAGACCGATACAGGCGATCGAAGCATGATTTGTTGCACAATCAAGAAGGTACGTGGAAACGAAAATAGAGGTGCTGCATAGTGAGAGGGAGGTGGGGTGTGTGTAGGAGTAGAAACGAACAATACACCAAGTTATTTTCATTTTTTTTCTCCACCTATTTTAAAGAACCTAATTCATTAAGATATATCTAAAAAGCGTTCTTGTCAAAAGGATGGTAAAATCGTGATGATATATAATATATTAAAGTCGACATTACTTCTTTTCGTTTTAATCGCTTAAACATACTAATATCAATCGTGTAGTAATTACAAGCATCATTACGTCCTTAATATAGTCAGCCGAGCACGAACACGTCGCTCCTATTTTCCTTTTTTATCCGTCGTTCGTTTTCTTTTTGTTTCCTTTTTACCGATCTCGAAATTAATTTTCTTTCCGTCCATTTATTCGAACCGTTCACACACTCTTTCTCTCTTTATACACACGTGTCCTGTCTTGTCACCCGCTATAGGCAAGATTCTACTCCCCGATATCGCGTTACAATGTTAGAAAAATATGCTATACCTAAAATAGGATGAAGGCCTGAAGGCAACCATTCCGTCGATATTATTGATAATCGGTGTGCGTACCTCCCCCCATATTATACGTTACTTCGATCAAGCTGACACACTTCCTGTCTCTTTCCCTCTGAGCTGCGAACGAAATGAAAAATTGATCGCAGCGCAACGAATCTCGAAAAAAAAAGTAAGGAATTTCGAACTTTCGATAATCAATCGACGAGGATCTTCTTTTTTTCTTTCGCGAAAAATGTTAAATAATAATCGTATGATTTCAATACACGCGTCTAACAATGATACCCTCAATCCTTTAATTATATATATACAATGTATTTTTGTTTTTCTTGTTAGGGATAAGAAGAAAAGAATATCAATTTTCCGTAAATGGCATCGCCGATATTATCAACAGGATGATCGACAGAAGATAACGAAGGTAAACTTAAATACGACTGTTTCCGGCGCCATTTGCAAAAAAGAGATTTCGGACAGTCGCGAGAAAACGCTTCGGTTATTTTTCTTCGTATATATTGAAACAATACGATTTTTATTTCAGTAACATCTCTTTCTTAATTACGACGATTACAAAAATTGGAAAATCGTGACGACCGATCGTGTCCTCACGCTGTACACATAATATAATTATATTGTCCATAGACATTAAGTTCAGTGTTTCATGTATGCGTGTGTGTATGTACGTGTCTGTATGGAAATCATGGCAAATATAGAATATATGTAAAGTCGGAATCGCTTTTCGAATTAATTCTCCCCGTTCGTATTTTACAACAATTCGACATTATAAAAGTAAAGAGAAAGAAACGAGGACCGTCGATATTATTCGTGGCACTGAAATTAAAAACGATTTACTTTATTCTACTATAACGTAATTTAATACAAGAACTTCTTTTATCTGCATCTCGTAAGACGATTTTTCTCGCTTCGATATATATACATATATATGTATACATATACGTATATATATATATATATATATATATACACACACACAACTTTTATTTCTTTTCATCGCTATATCGGTGGTCACGCAAAAATTTCAGGACGAATCCCAAGGACGAAGGACCGATAATCGTTTAAAAAAAGAAAGAAAACAAAACAAGAAACGCAAATATCTCGAAAAACAGCAAACATGGTGATGCGATGTACACAACAGTGTAGTGTTTTCGTCTCTTTCTCACCCTATACACTCTCACTCACATTCTCTCCCTCTCTTTCTCTCCGTATTTCTTTAAAATCGCCAGTGACCCACAGAGTGTGCGACGACTATCGATATTTCTTGTAATTCTTTCCTTTAATTTACGCACGCTCGAAAGAAGACGATATTTATGCGGAAAAAGCAACTCTCTCTTCCTCTCTCTCTCTCTCTCTCTCTGTTTTAAAAATTCACGAAGCGGCAAGGATTATTTTAATAAAATTGATTTCCTTGTAAAATTTACAATACGCTTCGTGGCAACAGTTTCATTTATTAATCAATTAATTTATTTATTTCTTTCAGTAGAAGCGACATAAAACTCAACATCTACGTCAACTCCCTTTCCGTCATTTCACTTTCGTTCTTTCTACTACGAACTAGTCTAAGAAGAGTCGGAGACACGCTGAACGAAAACTGAGACGTACATATTCTTCTTCTTCTTCTTCTTCTTTTTTTTTTCATCCGCTGATTTTCTTCGTTTCGTTAAAAAGTATTGCAACACGGAAGAAAATGGTTAAAGACAGACGGAGAATATATATATATATTTTTTTATCTCTTGTTTTTCCTATCGATCGATACAACAGGGCGATAGTCGTCCCTTCGTCGAGGGGCCTCCAATAATTTAAAAAAAAAAAAGAAAAAAAAAAGAAACGTTTTTTATCTGGCTGGCCTTTAGACGTTTCATCGTACAAATTGTATTTTAGCACCAATATACAATAATAAATTCTTACTTAGAAGGGGGAAAAAGAAGAAGCTCGAGAAAACTTGAACTGGACGACTCACGTGGCACAACCTAATTTTCTTTAAGTAATTGTAATAATAATAATAATAATCATCATCATAATAGTAATAATAATAGTAATAGTAATAATAATAATAATAATAATAATAATAACCGTTAGAGAAATTAGAGCGAAGAATTATTATATTATTACATGGGCTCCTCATTCTGATTGTTTTTCATTTCACTCACTCTCTCTTTCTCTCTTTCTTTCTCTCATATTTCTTTTCCTCTTATACTTTTGCGGAGATTCGTGAACGCGCGGCATAAATAATTGATTTGCAATATAGTTTGAAACATATCTTTTTAATGAGGAATAATGCTTGGTTATATTCACGTGAAATTGGACATAAACACACAGTACTACTTATACTTCATTGCATTATTTATGAATCAATAGACTAATATACTTAATAATTATTAGACTAATCGTTAACCTAGGATTGTGATCACCCATCAACGTCAGCCACTACCTAAGCAACATTCCCTTTTATTTTTATTTTTTTACCTTTTTGGATATACGAACGAAACAGAAATATAGATTATATGTATATATAAAATTTCACTTCTTTTTCCGTTTATCTTTCTCTCTCTTACTCTCCCTCTCTTTCTATCACGCGCGCGTACACACACTCTCGTTCGTTCGTTCTCTCTCTTTCTCTCTCTGTTTCTATTTTGTCGATCCAAGAAACCAGAATTCCTGATGAGGCCCCGACCGACTGCACCACGAATTCTCGTCTGTTCTCTACAATGTTAATTTGTTGATTTGTTTAATATCATTTAAGAAGAAAAATAAAAAAGGAAAAGGAGACGTAAAGAGCAAACACTTTCGTACGCGAATTTTGCATATGCTCTTTTCCTATCCGTTTGTTTGCTTTGTAAAGTAAATTAATAAACGTAATATAGAATAATAGTAAACCGTGATAATCGTAAGATAATGATAAAGGTAGTAGGTAGTAGTAGTAAGCTGGCAGCAGTTAGAACCAAAATAATTATTCTCGAATAAAAAACTCTTCGCTAGATGACAATAATCTGACATGGCACTAGCATTCACAAAATTTCCACGAGACATATGCACTCTCTCTCTCTCGTACACGCGGGCACTCACTCTAAATTTGTTTTGTTTCACTTCCTCTCACTCTCTCTCGCGCGTTAAATCGTTTATATCGTTCTTCCATGTAAATTATTTCCCTACGTGTCCACCCGGCGTAATTTTATAATATATATATATATAGTATTTTGCGTATCGTGTACAAACCAATTTTTCGTTAATTCTCACACTCTCCCTTCCCCTCTCTGTCGTCATAAGTTCACATTCATTCTTAACAGCGTTCTAACACTGTTCCTCTAATTTCTTTCATACCAAAACGCTCTCTCCCCTCCTTCTTCATTCACACATTTTCACCCTACTTCTCTCTCTCTCGCCCTCTCTCATTCGTTCACGATTCTCACATTCATCCATTTGTTCGCCCCTCGACGTGCAATCAGCTGCCAGATAATTTATCTCGTTTTTTCTCCGTTTTTTTTTTTAATATTCTGTTTGTTTATATAGTTATATAACCATTTTCCCAACGACTACGCACTAAATAGTTCAAATTTTTTGCACTTTTTCACCAACAACAACTGGATTGTTGCGCCGAATTTCTTGAGCGCCCATTTCTCTGTAATCGAATTTGCAGTCGTGCTTGTCACTGTATCGATGCACAGAGCAGAATAGTCCTCCACAACGACACTCGAATCCTGAAATATATATGTGTATATATATATATAGACATATGTATATATACACACAAGAAGTGCGTTAAATTAAATGTTACAGATATTTTCCGACGGTTTAAAGGGCAAACATCAATGGAAGTTCATCACTCACCCGTCAAACCAACTTTTTTGCGACACACGGCGCAACGATTTTTCTTCTTCTTAGATTCTTTGTCAGTCTCTTTGCTATCGAAGCAGTCGTCTGCGTCCCCGCTACTCACAGATCCTTCTGCCACCGCTCCGCTGCTTACACCTACTTCGCTTTCTTGATCTTCCCTGTTTATCTGATGTTTAACAGCAAAGCAGGATAATCGAAGTTAGTTCCAATTTAAATCACCGATCGTCGTAACTGATCTTACGAATGAGAACAAAGATACACCAAAAACTAATCGACCACTCAACGATACAGTGAAACGTTAGCTCAAATTCGAAATTTCGTGTATCTATGTTTTAAGGGGTCGTTAATATTTAGCGCTGCTCGCATGAACATTAGAAATTTTCTTCCAGGATTCCGAAAAATAGCCTGCCCGAAGATATAGCAGTAATGGTACTACTTTCGCTTCGTCTCTGGTTTAATTCAGTTTCTCTAATTGGATAAACGATTCTTCATTAAGGTATTGAGTAAATATAATCAATAACGTACAATGTATTACAATACAACAGATCAAGGGAGGGGGCATGTAAACGGCTGTATATCTTACTTCTTTGGGGTTGGGCAGATCTGTCGTTGGTTGAGGTATGGTAGGAATGGTAGGTTGGGCTGTAGTTCCCGTCGCCGCAGGACTACCGTAACCGCCCTGCAACGTGCCAGCGTTACCAGAGACGGTCTGTGATGTTGGTACGGTAGCAGCCGACACGGGTGGTTGTTGTTTCTTCTTCAGGTTTTCTTTGTAACAAAGAGAACAAAGGCCATCCGTGGCCGGCGAGCCATAGAATCCGCAGCCGCTGCGGCACAGCGCTTGCATAGGATTGGACTCTCGTTCCATCTTGTCCGTTTCTTGAAGTACAATTTTCGATGATCAAAAAAGTCCTTAGTTTTAATCCTATATGCAATCACTCGAAGAAGGCTTCCGAGCAATTGCAGTCAGCTAAACGGCAAACAATTAAGCTTCTCTTGCCACGGCTCGCTCTCCGGTTGCTCCTTCACGACCGCGTGTCACCATATATTCACCTGTTGAAAAGCAGCCATTTTAGCATCCGTTTATCCTGCACTGCGGTAATCCAAGCTAATAAGGACTAGGCTGGTGGTGGATGAAAGGGAATGCTACCACTACAACTACTGTCGCTAAATGTTACGGAAAGAAAACTTTTGCCCCCGCAAACGTTCCCCAATGGGATAAGAAAGCACGAAGAGACTCGACTCTGTTAGGCAAGCCAGCGAAACGCAGAGGCGACTAGAATTCAAAGAGCGGATCAGCGGATACATTATTTCAAGCTGGAAACACTGTCGAGCTGCCATACGCAGGGAAGCCAGACACACGTTATTTCCACGCCGAATTTTCGCTTGAACACACGCGCACACACACATGCGCGCACAACGAAATCTATACATAGCCTAGCGAAATCGTCAGCAGCAGCAGTAGAAACGTTATCTTGAGACAAGGGCCGTTCCCTCGTGCATAGCACAGTTCGTGCACGAGGATGGCAGAGAAAGATAGAGCATAGTTCATCCAAGGCACAATAATACAGAGAAATCGAGCAGCAAACGAGGAAACAATTGACTGTGTATTAAACATCGAAAAGAAATACACACATATGTCAGAGAGGGGGAGAGAGAGAGAAAGCAGAAATATAAGGGAACAAAGTTTATTTTAGGGGGGTTGGAATTTTTCTCAGCATGTCAGATTTTCACGTTCAAGCGCAATATAAAATCGGAGTCGGAGAGGCGTGATCGAAAAGGGGGAGGAGTGACCGATTGGAGAGTGGGAGGGAGGGGGAAACGTGATATTACTCACTTTCCAACACGCAGTCGTGTCGCAAGCAACGCACAACATGTAGTAAGAATTCGTTCGAGACATTTAAGTTGGCTCCCCGTGCTATCCCCTTATCGCTGGTTAGGAGAGGATGTAGATGTCGGACCGTAGTCGATCGGTGGGAGGGAGCTGTATTTTTCTTTTTTTCTCCCTTTTCGTGCGCCCGATTTTAGGTAAAAAGAAATCTCGACGGCGCAATACACTCCTTCGCCTGGCCACTCTCGACGCGCGTGGTATCGTTACAAGCTTTGTCTTCGCCGAGCCTCCCGTCTCACTCTTCGCCACGGCTGTAAAACGAAACGTTACCGAACGGCCCGTGTATTCCTCTCTTTCTCTCGCGCACACCTTGCTCGCTCGGCTGGCTCGCTCGCTCCCACGGGACACACTCGCGCACGCACACACGTTTCGCTGCTCTCTAGCGCGCTCGTTGTGTGTAACTTCGCGCCCTCGCGCGCTCGATATTACTTCGATTCCGTGGAATCTGCAAGGACGGCGGAGAGAAACAACGATGATAATAACGACGACGACGACGACGAGACGAATGTTTTCATGATGGCGATCGTGCCGCCTCTGGGCGGACGTACAACCGACTACACAAACGCCGCGCACACTTGTCACCGATAAGGTTAGGTGTATATCTCCGGGAGGCGTAATTGCGTACGGAACCTCGCCTCTTGTCCACGCGAATAACGCCACGGATATTCTACAACCACCTTCTCGACCGTTCGTTTTCTCCTTTCGTACAGGTTATGTGCATAACGGGTAAACAAGATATCGCGTATAAATTGAATGAAACGCCAGGTGAATACTTGAATTTCCGCCACTTATTTTCGTCGCTCCTTTTCTCTTTCTGCTTCGAATACGCATGTATTTACGCGACTCACTTGTTCCCCCTCCGAGCTACACGTGCCGCGCATGCGCAGACACACGATCCTACACCGTGGAGCGTGCAATGTTTTCGCCAACGTTTTGCAATTTTCTTTTCCGGGCTAGTTAATTGATACGCGAGCGATTTCACGCGGGCAGAAATATTATCGTGAGATTCTGCGAAGTATATCGATAACGATTGCGCCAGAGAAATGGCATGACTTTGTGTTCTAATCATATTTCTCGAACGTATCAGTAGATGTCGTAGGCGATTTCTCGAGGTTAGGCCACCTAATGAAATAAGGCGAAAACTACAATCCGTTTGACGCATGCCGACGGATAAGAAACTGAAAGACAGCTTCGTTGTTTGCTTTCTTTGTTACTAACCTAAAAGATACCACTTCACTCAGTTAATACGTCGTTCAACGAAGCACGTTTTTCGCAATCGTTCAAGCGTGAGAACAGCTTATCCCGATACGTTTAAATTCCTTCGTGGCACCCGTATATCCCGCGCGTTTTTACTTTCGCCGTGAACAAATATATTTTTCGTATACACATACATCGTCGAGCAATGGACGAATTTTGTTGTTAAATAAATAAATCACTGTAAATGTATCAATAGTTTCTTTCTGTAGATACGAGCGCGCTTAAATGTCCCTAGGGAAATACTTGACAGAAATCATTTAAACCTGTTGCTCTAACAGCTTTAAATGAAAAGCATGTGGGAGGCGGCGCTTGTTTTGCGAGGAAAAATAATCGATGTACGTAACGATTAACACAGCTTGTACATAGTTTCGGCGAAAAATCGCCGCAGGGTACGAAAGGGTTAAAACGCCAAATGAACGGGATTTAAATCCGTTAGTTCCACGGAACCCATGACGTCACTACAGCTGTAATTGAGAGCCGAATCAAACGCAAATCACGTGCACGGAAGTTCGCGGAGAAGAAATGATGAACAAAGAAATTCCCGTTTAGTCACATAACCTCGTTTCACTAGATATAATTTTACGCGATTTTTAAAAATTCTAATAGCCTTCGACTAATCGTAATCGAGACATACAGTTTGAGTGTTGAACTGAACATCGATAAAACGATAATTCGCGATCGTAATTTTCGATATATCGAAATAGCAGTCTTGAGAAGTATCGATATGGAAGTCAATTTTATATATCGCATCGCATTATAGAAAATTTGATTAACGCACAATTGAGAATGCTCCTTGAGTTCTAATATTAGTTGTCTCTTAAATTGCAATCGTGCAACGAACATGTAATTAATAGCCAGTCGTGTATCAAAATTAACAATCAAATCACGTGATGTAACAATTGTCCATCGTTGCGTTAGAAATAAATACTGATTCTAATTGCGTAATTTGTTTTCTGTTACATACCGAAATTCACTAAATATTCACTAGACTATAAAGTAATTTAAATGTCTGCCGTCAAATTAAACGAAACCTTTCGAATTTGTAAACGTTCTAATACTCTCCCTTTTTTCAATTATTAAGTCATTATGTTCACTGCAAGAACGCAAGCAAAACGTAAACGGCTCCTGGCACTGGGTTATCAATTGTTTAACTTATTTACGATTATATTGGATACCAGCGCGTACAAGTGACCCAAAAAGTTTCATTTCTGTAAGCATCGCGATAAAAAAATTATCTAATAATGTTTGTCGACCGTTCTGGTGGTAAAACATCCTATGTATCTATCGATATTTGCCAAATATCGGAACGCACTCCCATTAATCGAACTGTTTCGAAATTCAAATTTCAATACCCGAAACACAGGGTTAAGCTAAAAACAAAACGAAAAATACTTCTTAAAATAAAATTGCCTTGTAATGTACCTTTCAGAAAGCCGAACAAATGCGTCAAGAAATTTTGACGCGTAATTATTCCGCGCGTTTCGTGCCAATGGAATTGACGAATTTCATTGATCACTATTTTTATCGCAACATAAAGCTATTCTCGATCCAATGGTCCGACAGTGGCACTAATCGCGTCGACAATGACAATACCGCTGTGCCACAACCAATTAAAAACAGCGACGCTAATGAAAGTTTCGTTTGTGGAAACAAATAGAATAGAAACACTTTCTAACGAAAAGTAACTAGACCAGCGGTTTGGTTACGGGAAAAGGCGCACAAGCTTCGGTTGAGCCGATATATGCATACTGTACAAGCACCAAAAATGACAAACCCGGTTCAAATTTTAACGCCATTGCCTCCACATTTGAGTCATTTCACGACACGACGCATTCCCGCTTTACTTATCTGCGCATGCTTTTGTCCAGAGAACAGTGAAACGTTCGTTTTTTCACGGCTGTGTCAAAGGCCGAAACAATGGATCTTACTAACCGGAGCTGTATACTTTCGTGGAAAACACATGGTCGTCAAAACAAAGGATTATCACGTTTTTTTGTTTATACCAATAACCAATGATTTTTTTTTATTTACCCTTGCAACGCGTATTAGTCTCGTATAATAAAGATTGCATTCATTTCATTATTAGACTATGGAAACTTTTTCGATTCTAAGTTGCAGAATTTTTGCGCAAAGATAATTATTATCGAATTATGTACTTCAAAGATATATTATATTTATAACAGTTATATCGATCTATCGAAATAGAACTGTAATACCGTACGCCATATTTAATTTTGATTGTTCGAAGATCGAGAATCGATTAATAGAAACGAGCATTAGGATCGATATTGATAAATGCACGAATTGTAAACGAAGCAGAAGCCAATAAAAATCGTCATACCGACAATGTCAAAAAGCTGTTTTATACTCATTTCTGTTATTTATTACTATTTTACAATTAAGCACTTGGAAAACACTGTAAGGGACACTGTAGTGAAGAAAAGCAGTTGAAAGATATATCGGTAAATTAGATTTTGCCTATCATTCCACTACAGTCTACTCCCTCATTGTTCTTACGAAATTCGACTGTACAGTCAATGACACGTGGTAAGAATATCTTTCGGAATCGCACACGTATATGGCTGCTGATTTTAAATCACATCCGTTTAAAACGATAAACGACTGACTCATCTACCTCTAAAAAAACCATGTTCTACCAGAAAAAAACAAAGAGGTTAACCCTATTGTCAAAATTCATTGAGAAAAAAATCCTAGTCAACAACACCCCCCTCCACGATTCATGCAGGGACGCGTTAGCGAGCGCACCGCACGCATTTACCGACGATCGACAGTGAAATTCCTCGAAAGCGTCATCAGAACCAGAAGATATTATTCCGCTGGTAATTCCACATGCAGCCATTTTACGCTATATCACGCCCGTGACGGAAGAAAGCGAGGTGTGGCTCGGGTTAAGTTCTAATGAACGCACACAAGATTAACCTGTTAATGGGATTTCTATCGTTCGGTACGATACGACCGAACCTGTTGGTTTTCATTTCATTCCCCGCGTCATTAGCAACAGAGCAGCCATGACACGAAAATTCCATGTTGATACCGATCAAAATCGTAAACCTGCCCTCTGTCCACTGCCTACGGTCGATCGACCGATTTTATAACCTCGTGAATACCACCTACGGGAATCCTTGCATACGAAACTCATACATACACCGACCGCTTCGATACATCCTATTCAGAGACGCTGCACTCCAGCGACACACAGAGAAACGGAGCTACGCTTGGTCGGTGATAACGCGACAGGCTCAAACGCGTGAACACATCGTATGACGAAAGTTTTCAGATCGTTTTGCTTGCCAAGCGTCGTAGATAAGGCCCCGACTGGGAAAGTCGAATTCTACTGAAAGAAGGGGAGGAAGGAAAGCTAGATCGGGCGCATAACCTCAAATACACTATCGAACGTTATAACCTATAACGATCATACAGTTGCCAGTTATTAAGAATATTCGAAAATTCAATTTAACCGATGCACCATTCGTAGTGATTCTCATTGGGGCGGGGAGAGGTGGCTATTGTGTAACTAAATTAGTCGAAAGACGGAGAGTAGAATATGGTGATCGCCAATTGAGTAGCAGAACGAAGGGCCAAAGGGAGAACAGGAGGGGAGTGGGATTTAAGAGCAGTGCGGATGTGGGTGCACGAAAGAGGGGTATGAAAACCGCGGGTGGCGGGGTAGGGGCACAGGGGAGGATAAACGCATAAGTGTGCATTTGCGCTTGAATCGTATCGGCGCTACAGTCGTGCGGGCACACACGCATGCACGCACGCACGCAGCATGTAAGCACGCAGTCAAAGAGCACGAAGAAACGGAACAGATACTGCTAGGACAGAGAGTAGAGACATGGCTCCTCTATCCTTGAGAGCACGCACTTAGTCAGAAATTGCGTCGCTCCCTTTGTCCGACGGTAAACGCGTACAAGTCCACGTCGCGCCGGACATCTTTTTATCGAGAGAGAAAGAGAAACGCCGAGACGGGGGGATTAAAGAGAAGGGCACGAAGCGAGAGGGAACGGGACGAGGCGAACCGTGCGAGCCAGGCTAGTAATGTAATCTCTCCGGGCAGCGTAGAAGAAAAGACGAAGGGAAAAAAACGAAAGGGGGAGAGGAAAAAAAATTAAAAGCGTACGTTACGATCGAACGTACGGTTACGCGTGCGAATTTCACGGGTATCCGTTAAAAATAGTCACCGCCTGATGAACGGGTAGCGCGATTGCGACACTTACCAAGAGCTGTTGCGGTGTAGCAGGGCGCAATATGTCAGCTGACTTGACGTGTGACCGATCGTAATCCTGTGCCAGTATCCGACATAATTCTCAGCGGAACATTAGGCCCCTCTGTTACGAATCCAGTTAATTCCAGTTACTGCCGCGCAACCCGCACTCTCACAAAACACAGATACTCGCTTATCTAGTAAACTGGCCCTTGCACCAAACTTTCGATTACGGGACAGACGAGGCAAAACTGCGGGCACGGGAACAAATACTGCCAATGACTGGTGTAAAGTTAGATCTCTTACCCTCCCCCACTCCGCAACACAATGTACTGAGAACCAGGGTCGACTGGCTCGAACAGGAGCTGACTTGGGTTGAACCGTCCGCAGGCAGATGGCGCTACGCGCGACTCGCGTGCGTCGCTTCTTGAAAGCGGCTGCTTAATGTTCCATCAGCATGTAAGGATAATTACATGTTAATTGACATTGTTTTCCTTTTTATGCTGTATTTTAATCAAGATTGTAGTCTGCAATAAATTACATTTAACAAACTGTGCCTAACATGTACGATCTAAATAAAGAAATATCGAATGCCCTAACAATCTTTCGTACTTCGCACTCTGTACTTCAATAGGCAATATTATTTACTCCGAAACGAACCCCTTTTCACCGCGCAAACAGTAATGCACGCAAAATATTTTTCCTTCCTCCCATGAAAACGGTACTTAGCGTATCATTTTCGAGGTTATGTCGCGCAAACTGTATCGCGCCTAATGGAGAGTTTCCATTACCACCTGTCGTGTCGCGTACCCACGAAACTATGAATCATTAACGGCAATGTTTCTCTTTAATCGGTTCGGGGGGGACTTGTTCGACGAAGAACGGGCCCGCAGATTAATGTAAAAATCCTGGCGATTTTTCCGACATGCCCTCCAATTGAATAACGCGTTGCCTGGGAAAGAATCGCGTCACGATTGGCAAGCGGTGCAATAGTACCCCCGCTGAACATGTATTAACATGTCAGTGTGCATTACGTTTGCCGCTCAAATTGGTTAGCTTACCTGTTCAAAACGTACGCGAGCGTTCCCTTTTCCCATCAAATGCAAATTAATGCGACTACCATTCGACGGACGTATCCGCGTGAAAATGCGACGGCTGTTCGTTCCGGCGGTTTTAACGCTCGCCACCGGGCTATATACGTAGCAGGATGCATTGAAAACAGAAAACATATGCAATAGAGGAGGCTTCCCCGAGCTGTAGTGCGGATGATATAACCACGTTAGTTAATCGTTTACAACACAAACGCAATACGGGAAATCGTGTGAGAAGATGAACACCCCGCAGTCGAACAAAAAAAAGGGCAGGAGTAGAATCGGTATTAATAACGATAGCGGCAGTCCCGCGAACAACGAAACGCTGAGCACGCAGGAAACATCGAAATTTGTTTTGGTATGGAATACGTATTTCGGTGCGACGTCCGTAAATCTGCCCAAATAATTCATTGAACATTACTGCAGGATCTGCCGGTGATGAACAAAAATCGTCAACATTCATTTTTTCAGTTATCCGTAGAATATGTAACACCTCTGTGCATGCACTTCGACGTAATTGTTATTTTCATGGAAACGAGATTTCGTAATAATTCGATGCAAGACAGACATGCCGCCACACGAACGGGATATCAATGAGAAATGTAGCCACCGTAGTGTTTTCGCTTTCAAGGTGACTCCCATCGGCGAGGATGCAAACAGGACGTTCAAAGTTGGAATCGCTGATTCGATACCTATTATCGGCTTGGAGGGGAACAGCTTCGACGAGAAGAGCACGGTGCACAAGGGGCACACCGTGTTGTCGGATAAAGATAGAGATGAGAGGAGCATGCTTTGTAGCCTGCCGGTTGCTATGGTGAAAGAATTGAACGGATACGAGCAGCAGTTGGGCGTGGCGGAGCCGCTGCCAAATTCGTATATCAGATTCATGGAGCGCAGCGGCGAGGAGCTGGACGGTATATAAATTCTTTCGTTCATTCGTTCAAATTGTTTCAATTATTCCTGTTTCTATTCATCGCCTCCTTCCAGGAGAAGTAGAATACGACTTGGACGAAGAGGACACCGCGTGGCTGACCATAGTGAACGAGAGACGGCTTGCGTCTGGCCTGAATCCTCCCCTCGAGCCGGACACGTTCGAGTTACTAATGGATAGGCTGGAGAAAGAGTCGTACTTTCAACAGCAGAGCAATGGTGGGGGAGGCGTAGCAGCCGACGAGGACGCAGTTTGTTGCATCTGCATGGACGGAGAGTGTCAGAACAGTAACGCGATACTGTTCTGTGATATGTGCAACCTGGCCGTTCATCAGGACTGCTACGGCGTTCCGTACATTCCCGAAGGGCAATGGTTGTGCAGGAGGTGTTTGCAGAGCCCGTCGCGCGCGGTCGATTGCGTTCTATGCCCGAACAGGGGTGGCGCGTTCAAACAGACCGACCGTCCGGCCACTTGGGCCCATGTTGTGTGCGCCCTATGGATACCGGAAGTGAGGTTCGCCAACACCGTGTTTCTAGAGCCCATTGACAGCATAGAAAGTATACCGGCTGCCCGGTGGAAACTGACGTGCTGTGTGTGCAAACGGAGAGGTTCGGGCGCTTGTATTCAATGCCACAAGAGTAACTGTTACGCCGCATTTCATGTGACGTGCGCGCAGCAGGCCGGCCTGTGTATGCGCATGAGGACAGTGCAACCCGCGAACGGAGAACCTATGTTAGTGCAGAAGACAGCTTACTGCGAGGCTCACACGCCGCCCGACTATCAACCGTCGACTAATCCCGCGGACGCGAGAAGGCGAGCTATCGCCAATAAGAAGAGCTCCTCTGCGCCTGTTATCTCTATTCCCACTATACCACCTGAACGTATTAAAGAAATCGCTAGGTAACAAACATAATGATTATTACAAACGAAATTTTGGATGTAATTGGAACGAGAGGGAATTTAATTTATCGCCGTTTGCGTGATATTAATTAGCCTAGCCGAGGGATTGCCTAAACGAAGCCAACTGATACAGCGTCTTATAGCGTACTGGACTCTGAAACGCCAATACAGAAACGGTGTTCCGCTCCTCAGAAGGCTGCAGAGTTCGCATCCGCAGTCCAGACCGCCGCTAATCGGCGGGAACTCCTCGCCGCCGCCGGACAGCGAATTGCGTGGCGAATTGTATCGTCAATTGAAGTATTGGCAGTGTCTGCGTCAAGATCTCGAGCGGGCTCGACTGCTCTGCGAATTGGTACGGAAACGGGAGAAGCTGAAGAAGGAATTGTTCAAAGTGTAAGATAATTGCGGGCGAGCGTACAAAACGAACGAGAACAATTGCACGCGGCTCACGCATAACTTCAATATTTATTTTACAGCAAGGAGAAATGTTTGTGGTTCGAGCTGCGCCCGTTGGAAAGCATACTGCTCTCTTTACTGGAGGCGATTAAAGTGAAAGACGTGAACGACGTGTTCGGGCAACCGGTGAACACCAAAGAAGTCCCGGACTACTTGGAAATTGTGTCCCGTCCCATGGATCTTTCCACCATGCAGGTAAACGAGGCGACTATTTAAATAAGACGCTCATCCAATCCACGATTCTACACGGACCACTCTTTTGTCAGGCCAAAATAGAAAGGCAAGAGTACGATACTATCGGAGCTTTCGAGGCGGACTTCAACCTGATGGTGAACAACTGTTTGGCCTACAATCGCAAGGACACGATGTTCTATAGGGCTGGGATTAAAATGAAGGAGCAAGGCGGTGCTCTCATAGAACAAGCGCGAAAGGACCACCCCGAGCTGGACCCCGTTGGCGAAAGCGAGCAAACTGCGTCCAAGTCCAGGAAAAGGGACCGCGCGAACAGAAGCCGTGGTGACACGGACCTGCACACCGGCGAGAAGGAAATAGGCGGCGGCGGTGTAAATAGAAGGACAGCGGTACTGTTCACTCGCAAAGCCAGAGCAAGGGCCAGCAGGAGCAATCAGATGTTCGTTGTGGAGGACGACAAGAAGAAACAGAGCGACAGTTTCAAAGTGTACAGGTACAAATTAAATCGTCTAGTAAATAATCGTTGAATGAAAGGTGTTTCGAGGTACGAGTTGGAACGGGTATCATTGTTCGCAGAAGTGGAACAATGGATAGTGACGTGGGAGAAGGTGAAAGTCAGTCGTCGAGTTGCAGCAGCTGTTCAACCAGCAGATCCACTACTCCCGATTTAGATGACGAGAAACAGAGACGGCAGG
The DNA here is from genome assembly GCA_963667235.1 of Nomada lathburiana. Classification (NCBI taxonomy): domain Eukaryota; kingdom Metazoa; phylum Arthropoda; class Insecta; order Hymenoptera; family Apidae; genus Nomada; species Nomada lathburiana. The sequence goes on along the minus strand of OY763899.1, from coordinate 18,484,230 downwards.
AGGCGGACGAGGAGGCGAAGAAGGAGCTGGAGAACAAACAGGGAGCGGCTAGTAACGGCCTGGAGGCTTTGCAGCTCGTATGGGCAAAGTGTCGCGGTTATCCCTGGTACCCGGCACTCATTATAGACCCCAATACGCCCAGGGGCACCGTGCACAAAGGTGTACCAATACCGGCACCGCCTGACGACGTACTAGCTCTGGCAGTCAATTACAAGGAACCAGTATTCCTTGTCCTCTTCTTCGATACAAAGAGAACATGGTAATTTGTTTTCGTACACTTATGAATCACCGCGACATCCCTAAGAGGGTATTTGTGTTTTCAACGCAATTGTTTAGGCTCTTAAGTCAATTAATATACATATTGTACACTCGTATTGCACTGACGGTGAAAAGGGCTCGAATAATAATTTCTGTTCGAACCCTTTAAATATATTCAGGAACGGTACCTGGAATATTTGCATTTGTTTATCGTGCATTGCTGATAAAATTGTTGTTGTTGCAGGCAATGGTTACCGGGTGAGAAGTTGGAGAAGCTTGGAGTGTCTCAGGAATTGGACGAGGCGAAATTAATCGAATCGAGGAAACCAGCGGACAGGAAGGCGGTGAAGAAGGCGTACCAGGAGGCGCTTCACTATCGGAAACAGACGCATAACACGTCGTTAAACGCCGGCACGACCAGCTAATCTCGTGGATTAAGATATAGATCTTGTAAACTATGACAAAAGAACAGAACAGAATGAAAGAAACGTAGTTCTCTTTAAGGGTTTGTAAGTATGTAAAAAGAGTTTTAACGTACGGATATAACGTAACTTATAGACTTATGTTTAAGTCGCACTTTTTCCAGAATTATATTTATATTTTTAAATAATGACTGAAATGAAATAAAAAAACGAATCGTTGTTTGTAAAAAAGAAAAAAAACAAAAAAGAAACGAAGAAAGGAGAAGAAAAAAAAAATATCAGAGACGGTGTCTTTGTCCGTTGAGAATATGTATGAGAAATACATGTATATTTTTTTAGCACGTTTTCCTCCAATTATACATGTTTAACAAAACAGAAGAAGAAATTTGAAAAAGAAAAAAAAGAATATGTGCCTTTTTCATCGCCTCGTCACTGGCTTCTATTGTTGCTGGCCCTCTTTCTCTTGTACCTCGACGTTCTTCTTCACGAACTCGCTCAGTTCCTCGGCGTACACGTCCAATCGCTGTGTCATCTGAAACGAACGAGAACGAACGAAACCATAAATACATATCGAATTTGAAAACAACCATGGCGAACTTTGAATCCGTATAAAAGTATATCTCTTCCTCACTCTCAGACACCAGAAGTCCTTCACCTGGCGACACAAGTTCAGGTCCATCTCGCAGACGAGAAGACCGTCCTTGCAGCGACTCAGTCCGGGTGTTCTGGTACCGTCGGGGGCGGTGATGTAGCTGGACCCATAGAAATGACCAAAGTCGTGGTGAGCGGGGGCCCCATCGCCAGATGTAAACTCGTTGGGGAACATCTCAACGCCGACACGGTTTATGGCGCAAGTGTAGTAGCTGTTGGCGATGGCTGCGCATCTCGCCTCGATGGACCACAACGGTTCGGACGTGTGGCTGGTGGTTGCCGACGGGTTGAAAACGATCTGGCCGAACAAAATCGCATTTCCAATTACCATAAATGTCCACGGGGACAAACAAGTGGGCAGTCATTAACGTATTATACCTCAGCACCGTTCAGACCGAACATCATCCAGTTTTGCGGATGATGACGTCCGTAGCAAATGTTGATAGCTATGCGCCCGAAGCATGTGTCGAACACAGGGTGTTTGGTGGTACCCTCCATGTAGTAAGTGGACTCGTTGAAGTCGCCTACGCGTGGAATGTGGTTCTTCCTCTGTTTGCCGATCACCTTGCCATCGTGTCCAATCACTACAGAGGTGTTCCACAGAGTGTCGCCGTTCTGAGTGTCCCGCTCCAGAATGGGACAGACTATGACCATTCCATGGCGTTGGGCGAGCTCGCACATCAGGACTATCGTGGGCCCGTTCATGGAGTCTTCGGCCAATTCGCACCATGGGTACTTCTCTCTGGTGCAGAACGCGAACGGCATGGCTGAAAGTATGGGAAAATGTTTCTTGAGCATCGTCATTATTGCAAATCGTGCAACGCACGAATGGGTATAAGATTGCCGCCATCTTTTCTTTTTTTTTTGGATCTACAGAAAATTTGTCTGCCGCATAGCATATGCGTTGCCCTGTTCTTATCTAATCTATTGAAAGCAACGCAGCATCGGGATTATATAATTCCGTTTTGTAGACAAGAAAGTAGAAAGCTTATGCGGCATTATCGTCGGGTTGCAGGCTAATATTTGAACGGCGTCCGATAACGGGCGGTCAAAGAAATGTTTGGCTGGCGTCGTTTTGACGGAGGTATCGAAACGTACCCCAAGCTTCTTGGAGGCAGAGTATGTTGACGCCGCAAGTGGCTGCGTATTGGACATATTTTTGGATCTTCAAGTGCAGAGCGTTTCTTTGTTTCTGCAGGGGCTCCGTGGTGGGCAGTACGATTGAGTTCTGGATCAAACCGACGCGAACGACTCGTGGTGGACGCAGTTGTTCGGTGACGCCACCGCCCATAATGTAGCCCTGGACATCGAGTTCCTGGGTTCCCTTCCAGTCAGGAAGGTCCAGGGACCTGAAAAAATGATGCGAAAATTAGGGGAAAAATGGTGATATACCTGGACAATATAATTTCTATTGCAAACTGTATCGATTTAGTAATTTCTCTGCAATATTTAAATGATGAAATTGCTTTGTGAAATTATTTGGAGAGATTCGAAGATTTCAGCGCTCTTTGTTCGAGGGAAAGATTTGGACACCCGGTATGTGTATCTATAAGACGGCGCTTTTTTCAGCGCGGTTCGAAATTGCCTTTGCTGCGCGAATGTTTATTTATAGAGCGATTTTCCGACAAAATTTTCCCTTACACGAAACGATTCACGCGTTCCAAGTCTAAAAATATGTAAAATGAGCTTGCAATAAATGCATCCAAGTCAAGAGCAAAGTTCTCGTTTAATGATACAGCAAAATCATCGGGCGCTCTACGCCCGCTCGTCTTTCTCATCCGCGTTAGTAGCCCTCTAAAGGAATTCGTATTAAAACTCGAACTAAAAATTTAAATAATTCAGAGCAAATAAAAAAAAAATAAATAAATAACTCTTACTGTAATTCACGGCCATAGAGCAGACGTTTCACCTCGGTCAGCTCCTTGTCTGGTAGACTCTTCTCCAGAATGTCCTCAAGAGTTTGGTTGAAAATCGGTTTGGTGGCCATTATTGGTCGTGAGAGATTCTCGAGTAGAGAAGTCTAGCTGAGGTTCTATGTACCGTAATGCTCCACACGTTACCGTGTCCCGCAGTCGACTTGATAGAATTATGAGCCAGACGCTTATTTTATATGAGACGGTTTGGAGATAGGGGTAGAGCAACGCTCGTTAATCTTTATCAATTCATGCTCCTCGAATAACGTAATTAGTTATCGTTCCAGCGGCTGAAATAACTTTGGCCGAAAAATACATCTATCTTTTGTGTACATACAAGGGAGACAGCAGAAGATATGTTTTTTTTATTGTTACCAATCTGCAGCTAATTAAGCGTATCTTGAACCGGTAAATCGGTCGAAACTGTGGTAATTTGAAAGATCGAGATATTCGATATCTCGTTTTCGATTACACTCACGGAACTTCGATGAATCCTTTTATTTTACCAATCGATAGAATTTAAATATAGCGCCGTTAAGGAGCAAAATTTCGATAGCTGCTCAGGTGGTATTGGGTCATCGGGTTGCAATGATACAAAGAACGTGAAAGATATTTTTTTCTGACGAAAACTTTTTCGATAACCTGCAAATTTCGATGAAAATATTTTTCGAGGGAGAATATATGCGGCATTATGTATCACGGATCTTTTGACTCCGTACTCAAGCCGATTCTCGTATCTGTAAATATAAGAAAGCGAAAACAGTTAACAAGCAGACACGCCCTACAAATTTTCCACGGGTATAACGATGTGAATTGTTTCTTTGTACAATCTCAGATATTAAATGTAATCGTTCTTTGAAATAATATTGACGGAGTGAAAGCGAGTTACTAACCGTTATTCACCCGCTTGAGGCCTTGATTCTATACTAGTTATGAAGCTTAATGAATAATATTATTGGTTAAACGATGTATTATTAAATTTCTTTTCAATAAAATCGGATAATATCAATTTTTCCTTTTCATACATCACTGTAATTATCTACGCGCCTTTCAAAATATCATTTCATTCGATTTAAAGAAAAGGAATGTCCACGGCTTGGATGACACATCGTTTCAATAAAAAAGTAACATTGTAGATAATATTGAATTTGAAAATGATTATCGAACCATCTTCGATACTACTATCGAGGGCAACGGTCATCGATAGTGGCCATCAAGAGCAACATCAACTATCGATAGCCATTTATCTGTGGCCATATTAATTATCGATAGACTTCCCTGTCGAAAACGTAAATCGATCCTAAGATACTGTTGGTACACAATGTACATACGTAAACAAGATAAAGACAGAAATAGGAAGTATAGAAAAATAGCTAAATATTGTAGCAAATAATAAAACGATTCCCGCAAACGTTTATAAATTATATACCTTATACTTTCGAACAAATCGTTTAAAGATACGCGAAGGTCCAGCGTACAATTTTCAGGTTAACGTGGCATAACCTAAACGCTGCACATTCGTTACTCCGACAACCCAAAGTTGAGCACGAAGGAATAAAACGATACTAAGAACAATTGTTGCGTGATAGTATCATTTAATTAGAAAACATGGCAGTGTCCAGAGAACGGCGTTCGAACGCCGGTAGTAAAATGGCGAAATTGCTAAACGAAGAGGAGGAGGACGATTTTTACAAGACTACATACGGTGGATTCGAAGAGATCGAGCAAGATCATGACTACATGTTGGTATTTGTTAATTAATTTAGTTTCATCAATTGCTTGGAACATTCACGACCGAGTCTAAAGCAACTTTTTGTATAACTCAGGGAGGAGGACGAGGCAGAGGACGAGGTAGATTCAGACTTTAGCATAGACGAGAACGATGAGCCAATTTCCGACACCGAGCAACAGGAGGGCCCCAAGAAGAAACGAAGATTGGTAACAAAGGCTTACAAAGAGCCCAAAGTTCAATCTCAATTGCCCGCCAAACAGAAGAAAGTGCGGCAACCAAGGCAGAGGCACTTCATTGAGAACACGGGTGAATCTATTGGAAACGAGTGCGGACTCATATTCGCCAGACGTTGCATTGCAATGTTGTTTTTACAGAAAGGAAATCGATACGTCGTTCTACTGCGGCAAAATCAGCAGCGACGCAGAAAAGGCTGACCGAGAGGCACGAACACCAAAAGCGAAAGACTAGAGTTGTGAGGCACGACACTTGGAAACCTACGCAGGAGGAGTTGCTAGAAGAAGCTTTGCAAACGGAGGAAATTAACGCGAAATCGTTAGGTAAATCGAGTGATACATGTAAAAGTGGTTGAGGGACGATTGAATTATTTGTGTTTCGTTCGCTTATCACTCTTTAGAGAAGTATCAGAAGTTGGAGAACGAGAAGAAGAACACCAGAACTGTAAGAAAAGCGCAGACTGGGCCTATGATTAGATATCAGTCTCTGTCAATGCCCGTTATGATACTTTCCGAAGTGAATTACGACAGGGAGGAGGATAAAATTAACGTGGAGGGGGACGACGAGAAAAGCGGCGGCTCAGAAAATAAGGGACCGGATGATACGACGGACGGAAGGTGCGGAGCATACTTCTCATCCCGAAAGAATGATCGTTAATAAACATTTGTCGATTGCAGCGACGTGACAGTAAAATTGGAAAAGGAGACGAAGCAGGCTCCCAAAAACGACGACCAAAGCAAAAGTAAATATTACTACGAACAAACGAAAGGATATTACGAGCGAACGTTCATCACCTTCGAGAACGAGCAGCTCTTCAAGGAAGCTTTCAAAAGACCGTCGAATCGGAGACCACCAATGAAAGCCCTGTGTGCGATCACAAGGTGAAACGATTGATGTTCGTTTCTACGGCTCGGGGTTACCGTATATTTAATTATGCGAATTGTTTCAGGCTTCCGGCGAAGTACTTGGACCCCATGACCCAGCTTCCGTATAAGAATATACAAACGTTTCGATTACTGAGGGAGGCGTATTATCAACAATTGGAGGCACGGACGGACATCAATGATACATCGCAAAGTCCAGAATTATTACGGTGGCTCGAATGGAGGCAGAAGGGTCACGGTGGTGCACAGAGGAATACTGTACGCCTTGAACCGGCCTCTGCGAGCATGCCAATGTAGTATTTCCCTACGTACCGCGGGGCACTATTATGATATTATCGATACTTGCGCAACAGCTGGAATACGCTGTTTCAAATATCTAATTTCCCTAAGAACCGAAGGCGTTCACAAGATTTATCGAGGGAAGAACTTTTATCAAGTAATGAAAGATAATTCGGGTCAGACCTACGATACTGTGGAAAAATGAGGAACTTGTAAATAATTGTATAATTTATTATCGGGCGCCGCGTAAAATGAATTGTAAGTCGTTCGCATTGTACAGTCCTTAGAGCTACGGCAATGTATCGATTCGTCTGTAGCCGCAAGGTACATGCTCCTTTCCTGGCAGCAAGAATTGTACAATATACACGGCGGCACATGTGTGTTCAAAGCAAAAGTGATTTTTATTAATAAAATTATAAAGTACAAAGCATTGGTTAATAAAAGGTTCGCGGTTCCCGCGATCGGATCTTCTATATTCCTCTCTGCCTCGTATCTCGAAACGGCAGAGGGCAAACTGATCGCGATAACGTCTAAGGAAATTCAACAATTCGAGTATACCATCGGTGGAAATTCGTGGCCGCTCGCTGGGGCACCCAAACAAAAAAAAAGGAAACATAAAATGGAAAATAAAACGTGGCGTACCACCTGGAGGGAAAGTATGGTTGCTCTTTGTCATTTTTTTTTCTCTTTAATTGATCACACGCACCGACACGAAAGAGTGATCTTTAATTACCATTGTGCCTAGTGAAAAGCAGATCGTTCCAGTAGCGTGGGTCGTTCAGAGAGTGGCAGGATATACCGGAAGTGGAGGACTACTTCTTGCGTCTAGCCGCGTAGAATCGCACAGACAATTTATTCGTCTCGCAGACCCGTGAAAATAAATAAAGTCGAATGATTATTCGACGCGGTCGACAAAGTATCGTTTCACATTAAAAATCCATGTAACGTCCAGTGATTGATATATATATATATATATATATACATATATATAGTTCTACGGCAAACGAGACAGTTGTAGGTTTCTAATTGTCGGAAATCGTGCGAGCTTCCTTTCCAGACACTCGTCAATTTTTCGTTGCTATTGAATGAAACGCATTTTCGTGCGTACAATGTCCCTTTCGCGTTTCTTCCCTTCGCCATTGCCGCGAATCACCGCAGTGTGCCGTCTCGGGGCACAACGAGGCGTAAGACATCTCAATATATTTCAACGTTTCACTCACTCTCTATATTTATTCATCAAGATACAACGAGGACTTGTAACGATAACAGATTACATTGCGGCTACACACATTGAAGCAATACTTATTAGACGCCTAGAAAGTACGATACAATCTCGCAAATTGCTGGCACTTTCCCCCTATCGTATCACTCGATTCAAGTTCATTGTACCCTTTCCCATGTGTTACGGAAGAAGACGGAAAAAAAAAGAAAAATAAAAGAAGGGAAGATAATAAATTACCCCCTCGAAAGCGGCACAGTGTTTCGGGGCGGAGGGCTCCTTTATCGTACTTCGGGTGACAATGTCTAGAAGGTGCAAATTCGAAAGCAGAGAGTGAGCAACAATAAAAGTGTCTTTCACGTCCGATTCTCCCTTTGTCGGGTTTTTTTTTTTTACTTCTCGTTCGTTCGTTCGTTCTTTTCCTCCCGTCTCGTGCACCTGTATAAACTTGACCGCTCAAGACTTCCCGCAATCGTTCGAATAATATGGTCCGGCGTCCGAAACGTTTGGCCGAATTCGTTGCAGCGGGCACGAGGAATAAAAAGATTCCCGTCGAATGTAACGATGACAAACCCTTCCCGCCTGGCTAGATAGTTATTGCTCGTCTTCCCTCCACCGTCGACCAACCCGTTCAAACTTACAACATACGCAAGGATAATATTATTAACCGCACGCTCCCCGGTGCTTTATGTAAGAGGCCATTTGTCGTACGCGCGCAGTGTCGCGCCCCTGACGATGCAGCACGAAATACTCTCGCGTATCCTCGAAATAAATTCGACCAAGCATTTCAGGCGCGTCTCTCGCGTGATGCTGGCGAACCATTCGTCGCTTCTACGTGTCAAGTAGAGTAACACATGTATCACAAAGAAGCAGTAATACAACACTGACTTATCGTAACGTATCGGAGATAAAGTATAGGGAATTAGAGGAAGGGGAGAGATAGAGATTAGAGTGTGGTGTTTATGCGTGTCGGGGGCGGAGGGAGATGAACTATTTTTCAGGAATAGAAGTGCTTACGCGTAGTCTTCGTTTCATTGTAAATATTTCTCACGATGTGTGTATTTCTTTCTTTCATTCGGCTTGCAACGATTCTGCGTTTTGCCTCACGGTCATCCCTTTCCTGTAACTCGTACCATTGTCTGGCTATTGTGTGTAACGTGTCGCTAGATATTTCCCCCGTAATCCTCGTGTTTTCGTTTCCTTCTAGCGGCAGGGTGTACAATGGATGTCGTTCCCAAACAATCCGAAGGAACTGGAGGTTTGTTACGGTATTAAAAGTCGCGTTTCGCAGCAGGAGCACGAATAATATGACAAATTCTGATTATGATGCGATCGATTAGACGGAGTCAATTATATGTGTGTGTATATGTATGTCTATATATATAGTTTACATTTTTGTTGTTTATTTTTCACTGAATCGAAGCTAAGCGACCGTTTAAAGAGCAAAAGATGTAACAAAGAATACTCTTCCATTTAAGTACGGCTCGCAAGCGGTGCACTCCAAATCTACATGGCGTTTGCTGTCTGCGTTCTTGTAGTGTGCCGGGCAGAAAACACTCTACACTTTTTTCTTCGGTAGTTTTGTTTTTCCTCTCCTATTCTCGTAGCATCCCGAACGCCGGATTATTTGGGAAAATATTATTAGTCGTGTATACTTATACTCGTAAATAGTCTTGACTCTTGTACTGTATGCACCTGTTACGTTTACCGCCGACCACTTCTTTTCTTTTCGCCTCTGCCTCTTTGTATGTCCTTCTGGAAGCACAAAGGTACGCAAGTCCCGGTTATTATTAGGAATTAATAGGTCCCGTGGTTATTCTTAGCGCTATGTTTTGCATTAATGACACACGCTCGCAGCGGAGACGTTCGATCAGAATTGTGAAGTAAATTGTAAAGAGGGATATGGTTTTTGGTGTTTTCCTTTAGATCCTGCGGTCTTCGCCTCATCCGGTCGAAGTTATCGTGTATGATAACTTAGACCGTATAGACGGCGATTTGCGGGTTCAAATATTGACAACTTTAAATAGAAATAGATTTTAGATATAATTTAAATCGCGGAACAAAGAGTTTTGATTATCAGGATAAGCAATAATGTTAATTATCATAGGCTTTGTTTCTTTATATATGTACATATGCGTATTATGAAAATTGGGTCGCAAGCATTCGTGAATGAAATTAATAAGCAAAATCTGATAAGGATTACGTTACAAAATTTTGGGTAATCGAACATAAATGTACTTTCGTTGTTTAATATGTACTATGGGCAAATGTTCGCGAAACAAAGAGAAGCATGTTGATATGTCAAGAACACGAGAGTATGTCTGAATAATCGAAAGAAATGTTTATTTAGCCGAAATTTACACACTACTACTATTATAGTAGTCTAAAGAAATGCATCGTAGCCTTGAGGCGTTCGTTACACGTAAGAAAAAGAATTATGGGGCGGTGTATTTCATACATAAATCAGTTTCGTACACGCTCGAGTAAAAGTTACACTTGCGATCTTTTCTTTTTTTTTTCTATGCTGAGATTAAAAGTTATCAATTCGTAAATATCTCTTAATAATTAACATCTTCACAGACCACGTATTACATATGTATACATTTAAAGTGTGTGCTATAAAAATAGGTAATAAAATGGTAATACTGACGAAAATGAACGGCTCGATGTGTTAAGTTAATATTTTTTTTTTTTTTTGCTTTTTTAATATATATATATCAAAGTCTCTTAGAAACTTATCGTTGAGAAGCACAAAAATTCTCAGTATTATTATATTTAATACAGTCAACTTAAATGTCTAGCCTAGTGTTTGGAGGAATAGCAACATAAAAGTGTGTAGCGTAAAAAATAAATTACGTATTGGCGTAATTGTAGTATCAATGAAGATCTATTGCCGTTCATACGAATGTAATGTTTCAGTTACTCCTATAAAAAAAAAACAAAACGTAACGTTTAGTCGTGTATGCATATTAGGTATATGTATATGTTGCAGAGTATTCAGTCTATATGTATAATTCCATTCTAATTTGATGATATCTTTTCGTTTTCTTTTTGTTTCCTTTCTCACGACACAACGGAAAAAACATCACTCTTACTTTTGTAATGATAATAATATTAATAATAGTAACGTTGGAGATCGAATATTGATACGCGTAGACTGTACACAATAAACTAGACAATTAGTAACAAATAATTGGAAGAAAAAATACATAATAAAAGTGTCTTTAGTAATATTTAATTTTTGCGTTTATATATATATATATATATATGTATGTATGTATATATATATATATATAAATATATATGTTAGAATTAACTCAATTTACAAATCAACTTAATATTTAATAATTAACTAATCATAGTTTTCTTATATTAAAACTATGCTATCGTACAAAGAATTATCCCAGAAACTTTCGTAATTATTTCTTGCTTCCTCTTTTTTTTTTGTTTTGCAATCTTTTTCCTCACCCCCCACGTATTTTCGTAATTTCGTTTTCCATTTCCCGGACCATAAGACTAAAAACTCTTTGATCTCTTTAGAAACGTGGTATTATTCGAGTGTACTCCCGTGATATTGATATTGTATTTGCGTGTACACACATGTTAAGCAGCAGGGTGAGTCACTGGCAGCACTGTTTACGCATTCCCTCTGAATTCATTGTTGGCTTCACGTCGATAGGTTCTACGTTTTGTGGCCGGATTGTATCACCCTCAGGAGGATCGCGTATCTGTTTCTGCGATACGATTCTGTAGATTTCTGTAACGATCAAAAGTCACAGTGTCACTTTGCGCTCTCGAAACACACTATAGTCAGAAATATGTTACGATTCTCTCGGAAAGTATAATTTGCCTCCTCACGCCTCCGCAGGAAATATAATACAGACGACACGTCTACCTGTTAATATATTTTGAAACGCTGTCTCAACGTTCGTCGAGTCTAATGCGGACGTCTCAATGAAGGAGAGGCCGTTTCTCTCGGCGAACGCCTTCGCCTCGTCAGTCGGGACCGCGCGTAGATGCCTTAAGTCGGACTTGTTCCCGACCAGCATAATGACAATGTTCTGATCGGCGTGATCCCGCAACTCTCGCAACCATCTCTCCACATTCTCGTACGTTAGATGTTTCGCAATGTCGTACACCAGCAGGGCTCCAACAGCGCCTCGATAATACCTAGAGATTCACAGGCTTGCGTAAGTACAAAACTTACAGAACCGAACGCAACTTGTCGGAAGCATTCAATTTCCCTGCAAAATTCTTCCTCCTTCACCCGATGCCACTTACGCGGACGTGATGGCGCGGTAACGCTCTTGCCCCGCAGTATCCCAGATCTGAGCTTTGATAGTCTTTCCGTCCACTTGTATGCTACGCGTTGCGAACTCGACGCCTATGGTTGACTTCGACTCCAAGTTGAATTCATTTCTCGTGAATCTCGACAACAGATTACTTTTTCCTACGCCTGAGTCGCCGATAAGAACAACTGAAACCAGAGAAAATTTGTTGAAAAAAAAAAGAAACAGCACGCCAACTTAATCTGAAGAGAGAAATTCCATTTTAATGGGTTCGAGCACGAAAAGCAATTTCGTGGCCAGAATTGGCAACAAGTAGGCGGATGGCGCGCGAATCGTGCAGAGGAATGTGCGAACACGATCGAACGATCGACGGATAAATTGCAGAGAAATCATTTCTAACGATGCACGAGTGACACATCGTACACACATACGTATATGTATATAATATATACACACAGGAATCCGCGCAAATGGTCGCAGCAGATAACCACGAAGCAGAAATAAATTCAGAGATAGTTGACTCATGCGATTACAACAGTAATTCTCGATCTCGAGCACGTCAGAGACGAATTGGCAACCGCGAGGAATCCATCCCGAAGACTTCCTTCACGAGCGACCGCTACCTGTGATGTCATCGTTTAATTCCCGATTGACGTTCATTGGATCCACTTTTAATGTTATTGAGCAACGATGACAATTGTTGATTTTCTCACCGATACAACATGCTCATGCATAATATAATACATTATATATATGTGCACACATAGATACCATTACACTTTGCGTGTAATATAACGCGGAACAGCAGAAATACGTGTATCCACGCAAATACATACACATGCACACGATGTACGGGCGAATATGCAAATGTGTACATACGTATATGTGTACGTACACGAAGTGCGTGTATGTGCATGTGAAGAAAAATGTTGTAAAATGTCATTGCGCGAAAGGAAGTTTGCGAAAGGAAAGTTTACGATTGCGTCGTGGTGTTACCTTTAAATAAATAATCGTATTCGTCGTCCCGAGTGCCCATCGCGCCTGGAGCAATAAACCCCGTTTAGTAGAGTGACGGACGGTGCCTAGTTATATCGGGGATACACTACTACGAGTTGTAGTTATTTACAAAAAGTAACCGTTAGGAGCCAGATATCGGCCCCTCGTGCACTCGTTCTCTGTTCGGGACGCAAAGACGAAACACCGTTGTACGGTGTACACGGTAAAAAATAGGAAACGAAACAAGCACGATCACACGATGATATAATTATTTTCGTTCTTTCAATTTAACTGTACAATATGGCCTCCTTTCTACGCCCCTCCAAAACCGATATATTACGCACGCGCAGTGGAAACGCGAGCATGCGCAGGCGCGGATCGGTCATTCGTTACGTTCATTGTAGACGAGAATATCTAGCACATTTTGTTACCCTAGTCTAGTATTATCTGGTGTTTGGCGTTCAACTAAAAATGTACGATTATTGTAAAAGCTCGTTGCAATAAAATTTGTTTCTTTGTTCAAATGGGACTTAGTTTTCGATGTACTTCACTTCTGAGCAGGAAAAGAGGTATTTCGTAAGATAGTTCGCCCAATGAATGGAGCCGCCGACTGTAAACAGATGCGCGCGGTGAGCGGCGACTTTGGCGGGATAATTCAAATTCAGTAGTACCGATGAACAAAATGAATTGAGTTTAGGCCAGGTTTCTCTTAAATTTAAATTGGCTTTGAATTACCTTACTTTATTCGGGGAACATTGAAACTTAATCGGCAACGAATTGAAAATCAAGTTCAATTATAATTCCCTACCCGTATACTCCTAGTGACACTTCGCATTCTTCTCGAAATTCACTAAACGTACATGCAGTTTCCAAACATAGAGTCGACTGATAAATGGTTGAATATGCAGTGTGATGTTGTTTTTCGATTAATTGCGGGCCGGTTTACAAGTATGCAACACATTGACTGTGGATTTATGTTTTTTCTACACGAACTCGTAATTTTACGATAGAATCGAATGTTGTGTAAGCATGGGACCACGTGCTTGGTGAAAGAAAAAAACGTAAGTCATCCGACGACGTACAGTTATTTAAGTGACACGCAGTTCGATCTATAGTACAATCGACAACTTTAACACATTTTACAAAAAAAAAAAATATCCGACAAATTTCCCACGCGTTATTAATATGTACATATTTGTTCCTCGTTTTTTTTCTTTTTTTAGACAATCCACGTTCAACCGGCACCGATCGAAACATTACGGAAACGACGAATTGACACACATTTCATCATGTTAGTACACACGTGCATTATCTCGTTGACTCTTGATTGATAATGATACTATTTATAAAGAAGGAGAAATGTTACTAAACGTAGAAGGAAAAGTTCCTAAATGTTGCGTCTACGTACTACAAAAACAGTAGCAATCCGAAATGAATAAGCTAAGCAGCATACCGCCAGACTTGGATTTAGAGGATCCAAGGTATAGGATCAAACCCTACCAACAGATCGTCGCCTCTTGCACGGGCGCCGTTATTACGTCCGTTTTTGGTATGCCATATCAACCAGAAAAGATTTGTTCAATGCAGCGAGGTCTAACGAGAGTAACGAACTAACGAAATATCATTTACAGTCACTCCTTTGGATGTGGTAAAGATCAGGCTTCAAGCTCAACAGAAGGCGATGCTTTCAAACAAATGTTTCCTTTATTGCAACGGTTTAATGGACCATTTGTGTCCCTGCCCAAACGGCAGAGGTCCACTTTGGGCCTTGGGAAACGGAAAGTTCAATGGCACAGTGGTATATTCATATGTATTCGTATTATTATTATTATTTTTTTTCTATTTAACCCTTCGACTGCATAGAACTCCTACAGTAAGCGGCATATGCTTGCTGACGAATAATTGTCCGTATACTTCGTACTCTGTCGAGGTTCGATTTATTGTACAAATCAGGAGTAAGTTACTAATTGTAGTTAAAAATGGGATAGAGTATGTTATAAGCAAAGTTTGAATGTTTCACGAGAACTAGGAAAAAGGAGCAGTCTCGAATCAGACGAGATAGATTCGAAACCTTTTATTTAATAGGGGAACTGAGCAACATTTATTATATTTAATTATATTTAACAGAGACGTGTTAGGAGTTCGATGCAATGAACGAAAATGTACGATAAGGCATCCGCGTTCATAGCAGTTAAAGGGTTAAAAGAAAATACCAGAGAGTTTTATTTAGCTGCTATTAAAATCGTAAGATTTGGCTGTACGAAACTATGCAATTATACCGCTTCTGTTCGCAGGATGCCCTGATGAAAATTAGTAGGAACGAAGGTGTTCATTCGTTATGGAGTGGTTTAAGTCCCACGCTTGTCCTAGCAGTACCTGCAACTATAGCATACTTTGTTTCATATGAACAGTTAAGAGTATATTTTAGGGTAAACGAAGCTTTTTCCGCAAATTAATGCCCAAGTATCTTCCTTCGTTAATTATTTTTACAATTGTTTCGTTCTACAGGATAACTATAATAAAAGATACGAAAAGGTGAACAGAGTTACCATGGAACAACCATTCTGGATTCCCATGCTGGCTGGAGCTATGGCTCGTGTCTGGGCTGCGACCTTAGTAAGCCCTTTAGAATTAATTAGAACAAAGATGCAATCGCAAAAATTAAGTTACGCGGGTAAATACATCACACTCGTAAATTATCTTTTCTTGTTTTCTCAATTATACGATCAGTAAGTTACAATACGCCCGCTCTTTCAGAAATTATGCAAGCGCTGAAAACTGTTGTAAAATATAGCGGTATCCCCGGGTTGTGGATGGGTTTAGGTAGCACCCTTCTACGAGACGTACCATTTAGTGCGATTTATTGGTTGAATTACGAGAGTATTAAACAAAAGTTTCGAGGGCTGCAACATACTTTTACTTTTAACCTTGCGGCAGGTGCTATGGCCGGATCTGTGAGTATATTCCTCGTTTTTTTTTTCAATGTAAAGACCAAAAGAATGTATGCAAGTACCTGCACAGTCTATGCATATTTATCTTACAGATAGCTGCATTCTTAACGATCCCATTCGACGTAGTGAAGACACACAAGCAGATAGAAATGGGAGAAAAAGAAATTTATTCAGGTAGGATTAAATGCTAAATTATTTTCTATACTTGGAGCAACAATGTTTAAGCCATCAGGATACTAATTACAGATAGACCCGGACGCAGCAGCAGAACCATGATTATAATAAGGAAAATTTACATGCAGAACGGTGTTAAAGGACTATTTACAGGATTGATTCCTCGTATAATTAAAGTGGCCCCGGCATGCGCGATCATGATTGCGACGTTCGAACACGGAAAGCGATTCTTCCAGTTGCACAACGCTAACCAAATACTTCAACAAGAAAAGGATGTACAACTTTTGGAACACAAACGCAAAAAGGCGGAATGATATAATGCGTAACTCTATATTTCAATAAAAGGAAAGAATTTTATTTTAAATCTTGTTCGAAACTTCGGTCTAGATCGCTGTTCCTTGCGAAGTAACCACAAACATAACCTAACCCGACTGTCTTCGCTACTTACAGTTCCATTATTTCGCTATATGAGGCTACCGTATTTATAACTCAGTTAAACAGTTGCCGATCGTCCATGTTAATTACAATATGCAAATGAGAAATTATACTCACACTATCGAATATTAATAGACACTACAATTCTAACCTCCGCGTCTATTCTTGCTTCCTTCACTCTGAACCGCGTTGCCAAGGAAACGCCTAATGGTCCACGATCCTCATTCGTCGATAAATGTCACCCGCACGCGCACCGAAAGCACCAGATTTACCGCACATGCGCACTGCGCGCAGAGAACGACTGGTGGGGGATGCAACCACGCGAGGATCACCGCCATTGGTCAGTACTCCTCGCAGCCAACTTCACACGTACTAATCTCGACAGCTTCGTACCAGAGTAGATCACCAGTAACGCGCGCTAGTCAAACGAGCGTCTATATAAGTCGATTTTCCCGGCCATCAAGATCCATTTATCGAAAGCGTTCCGAACGGATTCACCAATAAGAAGCAACGATAAAAAGAAATACGAATTTTAGCGTGCACTGTTTCCAGATCTGACAACTGCACGCGTTCGCCGGAAGTGCTTAACAGCAAATGTACCCACCAGTCACTGCGGGCTAGAGGCGACTCGGCTAAATTCGGCCGGTCGATAGACGCAGTCGGCGATAGTCGGGTCGTTGGAAGTGGAGAATAGGTCATCGCACGGAAGTCGGCTTCTTTCGTTCAGTCGGGATAGATTGTTCGTCGAGCGTTTCGTTCGCTTTTCACTCATCAATTCAACATTCCAAAGGCCGGGTCATCTCACCCCTGGTAAGCGCCGCGGCTCGTATGTCTCACCCTGAAATTAAACGAAAATACTGAAAAATATCTCATTCATCCAGCCTCGTGGATATTAACGTTATCCGCGTAATAATTCCGCGTGCACTCGAGACCGATCGGTGATTCTTAGATAATTCTTAGATAATCGTCGGGTAGCAGTCGAGGACGTAATTGTGTCAGGCGACTGGGAGTTCGCACGAGAAGTGGCCATTTTGTCAGCCATCGTCCGCCATTCCGTTTCTGTGACGATTTTTATATATCTCTGTGTCGGCCACCGAAATCCCCATTTCGGTCGTATATACCTAGAGTATCGCGTGTCGATTCCATCGAGACGTTACGTAACCGTAAGCGGCTACGTACGCTCTATTGGTGCGCCTAGTAGGTTCTCGTTTAAGTTCGCCGGGTTGGCGCGCGTTTATTTCACGCGAGGACCCGTGGATCGTCGTATATCTCGATGATTATATTTTTTCTCCTCTGCAGATAACATACACTAAGCGACCGCACATCTACAAACGTCAGCATGTTCGCCTGCAGCAGATTCATCGCACCCGTCGCCAGATCGACCGTGAGTAATTTTTTTTTATATCTCTGGTCATTATATAACTTGGGAGAATAATACGTTGGTATTTCCACAGTTGGTCTCTGGAACCAAGAACTACATCCGGCCGCTGAGCAGTGCCGTGGTCAGCCACAGCCAGTCCATACAGCAGAATCAAATTCAAAGCCAGCTTAGTGCTGTGAGTATCCCTTAGCTACATTTTTTTTTTCTTCTTTTGGTGGCCCCCTGCATTGCATAACATCTCACTATTTCAGGGTTACATAAGCAGTTTTGTTTTCACAATGTCCCACGCTTTTGTCTTTCAGGAGGATATTGGAGATCCTTCGCGAGGGTGCCAAGTTGTATTTCCGGCAAGGGGGGGCTGTGTTTAGTTACATTTCCGGTTCTGTTAGGGGAACGTGGGTATAGATTGTAACGGTGCAGATACTAGGGATGTACTGATGGAAATGAGTTGCTTAGGGTTCTATTTTTGAGTCGCCGAACAGTTTGTTGCTCGGTAATAAAAATTCTGAAGATCTTGAAACCTCGGGGGGGCAACGTCAATGTCGAACATTCGTGTCATAACATTGATCGGTCAGAGATTATATAAGTCACAGGGTGACACTGAAACAGTTCTTTGATCGCCATGCTCCTTCCATTGAATTATAAAATAGCATCTGCTATTGTTTCGATAATTATTTCTCTTTTTAGACACCGCTGGCGCAGTCCCCAATTGTACGTAGTTTCCAAACCTCCGCGATTAGCCGCGACATCGACAGCGCTGCAAAGTTCATTGGTGCTGGCGCTGCCACTGTTGGTGTCGCTGGATCAGGTGCGTACACAAAATAACAAGAAACCCAACGATCCTTTTCTCTCCGTATCTCCTGCATCGATGTGTATTCCATGTTCCCTAATCTTTTCAGGAATTGGTGTCGGTATAATTTTTGGATCCTTGATAATCGGTTATACACGTAACCCATCCTTAAAGCAGCAAGCTTTCAGCTATGCTATCCTTGGCTTCGCTCTGTCAGAGGCGATGGGCCTGTTCTGTCTAATGATAGCTTTCCTCATATTGTTTGCCTTTTGATCCCTATTTATCCCGTCCATGGTAATGTTATGCCGCACACAATTTTATAGCACACATGAAATGTTCGAATGACAATTGTGAACGGAAGAACATCTGTTTCGATTACAGGAGCTGGAATTGGATCTGTGTTCGGTTCTCTAATCATTGGCTACGCCAGGAACCCCTCGCTCAAACAACAATTGTTCTCGTATGCCATCCTGGGCTTTGCCTTGTCCGAGGCCATGGGTCTTTTCTGCCTTATGATGGCTTTCTTGCTGTTGTTCGCGTTCTAAGTCACAAAAATCGCATGAAAAACCGATACTGCTAGTTTTTAGTGCGTCACTACACCGTGTGGCGATGCCCCCTGATTCGCGTACGTGAAACAGAGGGGATTGCCATCGGTGCACGGGATGCCATGAAATCATTAGAGATTCTCGAGTATTCCGGTTCGACGGGGTATGCGACGGTACGACAATGAACTGAAAATGGCGGCTGTACACGTGTTGGATCATCGATCGAACCGTCCTTAACCCGTTCAGGGCCTGCCGAAATAATTTGTAATTATTTCATGGTCTACTGTATTCATGTAGCGTTTAAAGGAAGAAAAACTCATATTATACAGTAATCGAATTTCATTGTAACGAGGAAACGAACGAGCAACGTCGTAGAAAGTTTATTAAAGACGAAAAAATTGAAAAAGAAACGAAACAACAAAAACATTATCAGCCTCGCTTTGTAAACCCATACTATATATACGCTTGCGTATATTTATCACCTTATTAACGTTATGAATTATAAGGAAGTAGTACACGTCGGTCATTTTTGTTACCTCGAAATGGTTCATCATTGTTGTGCCATCGCGTGCACACGTTGTGGTAACTTGACGAAGAAAACTGTACAGAGATATCGAATAAACACTTTTGTCGTGAAATTATTACCGAATTTCTACGATTCGTTCTTCTCCAAACTACCAAATTCCCTTAGATTATAAGTAGAGTAGTTTCTTCGGTCGAGCCAGTTAAACTGTGCCTGGCTTAATTGTTAATATATCTACGTAATTGATTGAACAGGAAATCGGATTTAAATTGCATATAAATATATGTATATATATATTTGTTCAACCAATGCGTAAACCTAGGCCAGATGCAAGTAGTTTCGCCCTAAATCTTGCAGAGAGTTCTCTTTGTTCGAGATAATGTTGAAAAATTCATCTCCAAATGAAACGAATATTCCGTTGCAAATAATTCTGGGGAATGGAAAGTATCATATTATGCGTACACGAATGAAAAGTTTCACGCCATTTGGTTTAAAAATTAAATTCGATATTATTAAGATTTTATACACAAGTATATCACGATATTGTACAGTATGGTAAAAAAAATTTAATTTAATTCGCGGCAGTGCCGAATCCTATAGGTTCTCCTACGTTATTGTGTGGTAACATGTTCAACTGATCCAACAGATTTTCTCTCTCTCGAAGGCAAGTCCACGCTTTCTCCTGCTCCTTTTTCGTTAACGGCACCTTCCTCTGTTTGGCTACCATGAGTTTCTTGTAGTGTTCTATCACTTCGTTGTCGGCAGTGCCTATTTTCCTCTTCAACGCCTGCCGTTTGCTTTCTTCCTGCGCCAAGCTCAACAATCGTTTCAGCTGCGCCACATTGTGATTAGAAAGCGCTGTGAGCTCCTGCTGGCACCTCTTTATCTCCGCCAGAATTTCATCCTCCTCTTGACCCTTCTTCTGTGGGTCTGGTTCTAAGATCCCTTGTTCCACAAGCTCCTTGTGCATCCTTAATTCTAAATTAATGGAGTTTTGAATAGTGAGATCCCTTAAAACAGGCGGATCGCTGTCCCTAAACAGCTTATTATCCGTATTGTTATTCGCAACGTATACATTCTCCTCCAGCAATGCGGAGACTAATCTCTGCGTCAGAGGTCCCGCTATGCTATGCGCCTTTTTTTCATTCTTCCCCACCAACAGAGACACATCAGAACGGCTCTTCTTCTTGTCCCTGTTCGGATTTGCTGCATCTTCCTCCTGCAGCAAGTCGCTGTGCGCCCACATAAAGCTGTAATGGCGACCCAAAGGAGGAATCTTTCTGAAGTCGCTGATGTCCCCGTGGGTGGAGATCAATTCCTCCAACAGCTTGATATCGTCGGGCATGATGTCTGTACAATACGGGTCCACGGACGCCCAGAATTTATTTGGCGTGTCATTTTTTGGCAGCAGCAACTTTGGCGACTCAGACTTGGAGCCCTCTATTCTTGCCGCTTCGTGCACGTTTGGAATGACCTGAGAATTGGAACCGGCCACGGCCTTCTGTTTAAATAACTTCGCCGGAAGAGGCGACTGCGTTTTAGCGTTCAGCTCCTTCAGCTTGAACTTCTCCTCCCTGACCTTCTTGTCCAAAAGGGACAGACCTTTCCCACTCTTCGACCTTTTGTCCCTCCGCTCCTCGGCTGTGGACAAATTAGCTATCTCCTCTTGGAGCATACGGTGTCTCACCACCACAGACGACAGAAGCATCTCTAACTCTAACTGCAGCGTGTCCAGGTCCTCCATTCCCACGCCTTCTTCGCCGCCCCGCTGCAAAACGCTGCTGTACCTCGGTAGTAGCCGGCTATTGTCGGTGATCTTTAGGATCGGTAGAGACATCGTTGTGTCCAAGCTCTCTGAACTCGCGTCCGAATTCAGCGTCGATGGCTGTACGGTCTTTCCGCTCTCCCGTACCTTGACGACAGCCTTCTTAGAACTCTGCTTCCCTTTGCCCGACATGGCTCGCAAGTCGTGCAACACACAGACGTCTCTAAAATATTGCAACCGTTACTATACTAAGAAACATTCATCTTTAAACGATTTGACTGATACGTTGAATCATTTTGTCCCTTCTTCGCCCAATCATAACCCTCTCGTCTCCTTCGTATCAATTGTTCGATTCAACGCATGGCAATCGTCCTCATATTATCCGCGAGGAATCCCACTACGTTTCAGTTCGAGCTTCCTCTTAACGCTCGATTGGTCAACACGTATATCGTCGCTCTTATCGCAGGGTGTACGAAAAAGTTAGGTTATGAAACGTACACAAGTTGCTACGGACGAACAGCGTTACGACCAGCCGTCGGGATAACGTGCGAAATATACGGGCAACGTCGCCCAGCTACGATTCTAACGGCAAATGTGATTTCTGCCTTAGTAAATCGAACGTAAATATCTTTATTCGATGCTTCGCGTTTGGTAAACTGATACGAGAATGGTTAGTCGACTCGTCATACGATCCCCTCGTCTGCCAAACAGCAGCACTATCGCAGCTGTTCTATTTACATGCACGGTGAGCGTGCGCGAAAGGAAATACTGGTGCGAAAGTATTCGAGGCTTATCAACCTAACATCAACTATCATTCGAAACGAAAGGTTTTAATCGTGTTGTTAACTCCACAAACATAAACATGCTGTGTATTTTGATAATGTCGCTTCCTCGGTGGTTCCGGCTCGTGCCGCTAGATGTCTCGATATTCACACTTTTCTGAAGCGCGCACCGACCAATGCTGGCGTCGCTAGCGCGATGACTTCCCCCACCAGTCGTTCTTTGCACGCTGAGGGAGATGCGCGGTGCTACCGATCACTCATATAGGGATCGTAAAGAATGCAAGAACGTCGATATATCGATAATAAGTGCTATCGTTTGATTACCATTGACGGTTCCGACATATTAAACTCTAAATATCGATGGTAGAAACATCGATCCATCGTGAAAGAATATCGGTGTTTCCGAACATCGCAATGAAGACCTTCCGCAGCATTGGTTATATGTACTGTGTACACTCGTGTACGTGCAAGCGTCGCATCGTCACGTATCAAAATGTCACACGAAGATACGCTCCTTAATATACTCATTGCTTTTAATTGATTAATTCGGTGCTATTGCGATCGTCACGCCAGGAAATTGCACGATGACATCTCGCAATGATACACGTAGACCTTAACGAATTCAAATCTATCGCACTTTCTGTCCGCACGGTCGATTGTTAATGCACTCTGCAATTTACGCATAAATTTCGGGGATCGCTGGTCGTTGCATGAATGATGACAAGTTTGGTGATAGCGTTTAAAGAGAAAGAACGAAAATGGCTGAGAAGGGAGCGCATTTAACTGGGACAACGTTGATAAGGCCTTCCATTTTCGAAATTGTAGCGCAACAATCGTTTGCGTCCACTGTCGAGCCGGCATTTAAAAAGTTTCTATCGGTAGGTTAAGTTGTTCACGATTCATTAAGAACTCGGTTTTTCCATTTCTAAAGCAAATAATTGTACCCCCCTAAGAATACGAAAATTCGATACATTATAGAGATCGAATTACAATCGAACGATTTACTTGAAAAGTTATAGTCGATGCGAGGATAACATTGCTTTCCTCCGAGATACGCGAACCGGAAGTCCGGTAAAGAATCTAAGTTCGAATGAATAAAAATGTTACATACTAACAGATCGCTCCCCTGTGAATTTAAATGTCGAAAAATATAAGATACACAGCTCGTAATAAGAAATAATTAATATTTTAAACAAATCTGAATTTTAGTATATCGTGTCGTTCAACGTTGAGAGATACGGGCATCTTCTTAGATGGGCCGACGAGGGCTATTTAATTTTCAATATATTTCTCCAGCGATATTATTTCAACAAATATTGTAAGTAACCCGTTCATTTCTCTATTAACAAAATTAGTACGTTTTACAAAGATATTACGTTTTGCAGCCGCCTCGTTTTCCGAGGCCTTCTACGGTTTGAAGCGAGTAACGCTAACGGACTCTAAAGCTAAGAACAGGCTGACGAACAAGCAGAAAAGGCTGTCCTTAATGTTCATAGTTTTGTTCCCTTACATCAAAAATAAACTCGCACAATTGAGCAACAGATACAAGCTCGAGCAAGTAGATGGTCACGCTCCAAAATCTGTAAGCAAACATACGTGCACAATCTAATTTTCTTGACATAATACGTAGTTCGTTGTTCGTTTCAGAGATTGCAGACGTTGTATCGTAGTTTCGTGATCAAAGGAAACGCGGTCACATTCATGGTATACGAATTTCTGGTTCTGTACAATTGGATAAGATATATTTCTGGCAAATCGCAGTACGCATCACCACTTCTGAGACTTCTGTCTGTTGCCTTGACGTACGCAGAACCCCAGCCAATAATTAGTGTCTCCGATTTGCTGCGAAAGATCAGAAACAATTCCTTTGGCCTCAGCGATGGCATAGACCTAGCGCAGAGAACTGTGACCACGTCACTGGAGTTCGGTGCCTTCTTCCTCCAGTTCTTGTCCTGGTGGACGCAAGAAAATAATTCCACGAATTTAATGTCTCTGCCTGTTCCGCCACCCCCACAGGCAAGATTCTCGCTCGTTCGTCGCATGATTAGTTAGATAGTTCAACGAACGACCAGGTCGCAGAACCAAATTACGCAAAATATTCCTTTTTATTTGTCACAGATTCCAGAAACAGCGAAGCAGTACAAAGGCTTGTGTCCAATTTGTCGTAAAACGCTCAGGGTGCATACAGTACTTCCCATATCTGGGTACGTGGCGTTTATAGGTAGAACAGCGTTACAAAAATAAGAATTTCAAAAATCATTCGATTTTACAGGTACGCATTCTGTTATCAGTGCATTCTTCCTGCGATAAGAAAAAGTGGAAGCTGTCCGGTGACTAACTATCCTGCCAGGGAGGACGATTTAATACGTTTGTATTTAGATTAACTGACGGTGTGCATATTTTGTCGTACAAATTTTATATATATATATATATATATATACATATATAATGTAAATATAAAAGAAGAGTTACTTGATAAATTCAATTTGCTCATCAACGTGATGAAAATACTTTCTCTTGCCCCCATTGTTGACCGGTATCAATTGCACGGAAGAAGGCACGGCGCGTAATAGACTAATTGATTAAACGTTTTGCGGACAACATATACAGGTACATTATTCTATGTTACAGTGGAATACTGATTTCTTTTTTTTTTAGTCCAAGGATTACTTTTTCTTCAATTGACGTCCAATACTTTTGGTAAGATATATTTATATAAACGTATAACTCAATACTGAATATTCCGACGTTCCATAATTCGTACAGAATCTAGGAATAAAAATGATTCGTAAAATAAAAGAGCGATATCTAAGAGCTAACAATTCGTATTTATTATTCCTGTGCTTTTTTTTCCTCTTTTTTTTTTTCTTAGCATTATCTTAAGCAATCAGAGTTCGAGTAGTTAATTACGTATAAATTTATCGACAATTTTTAGGGCAACGTTTCATTCTTAATAGAGAGCTTTCCAAAACTTGGATATATTTTCCTCGAGCATACGCGATCTTGTACTCTTATTTTTACAAAAATTATGGCACCCTTTGATACAAACAAAAGTATACCAATCTAAAAAGTAAAATCAATCACCCCCTCCCGCTCTACTTTGTCCCAAAATTTTACTTACTTTAATACGGAACAATTGAGGACATTCGGGGAAATCAGGATCATAAATCGTATACAGTTGATTATAGTATAAAAATTAGAATCCTTTTTTTTCCCATTTAAACTATCGTACACATTCGTTTCTATACTAAAATCGATCTGGAGTTAGCTATAAGTTAAAAATACTTGGAAAGCTCAACTTACTCAAGTAGAATACTTGAACACTGACTTCTCTACTACTTTGATAGGAACATTTTTCTCAAAGGCCACAATTAATGCACGAAGATTCTAATGCTCTAGTCTAATTGAACTAATTATATATATATATATATATATTTAACGATACATATATATATATATATATATTTAACGATAAATATATATATACATAGTATTATATTAGTTCTGTTTCATGGCATAAAAATTGATAACAATGATCTGCTTTAGACTTATGTATAGATGACCTAAAAAGAGCGTCGCTATGTATACTCGTCATACGTTGGTCGTATCTTTACATTCGTCTTTTCATTTATATACAATTCTATCGTCTTAAAATTAGTGCTGATTAATTATCTCGAACGAACAATCCTTCTCTGTGTGTGTGTTTTCAACAGCAAGAAAGTTAAAAAAAAATTCACCTAAATTCGTTTATGTAAAATAAAAACTACATAACAGGGCTTTCTCTATTTTGTTCAAATAAATTTGTCAAACTTACTATCAGACTTACTGGAGTTACTACGAATCTCGTCACTTATTAAAATTAACGTCCTCCATTCTTAGCTGCGTTTTCAGGCAATTCGAATCAAGTAAAAAAAAAGTATAAAAAAACCAACAATTTTGTCGACAAATATTTTTCGGCACGATGAACCTCTCCATAAATTCTAAAAAAATATCTCTAATTATCTGTGCCTCATACCCAATAGAGCAGTCTGGCCTTCGGCCAGTTCATTTTCACGAGTTGTTTGACTAGACTGCAGCTTCAATTAACAAGGTCCCTTTTTTTCCTTTTCCGTTTTTGTCTCGAGCACGCGCATGCAATTCTTTCTTTCTTATAGGCACATTCGATCACTTTTCATTCTTTCATTACGATATTACTAGTTTCCTAAAAAATCAATCATATAAAAACTTCAAGTGAAAGCATCAAAAGGTAACACGCCTCTCGAGGATACCTGCTGAACTGTTTACAGTTAAAAATAAAAATTAAAAAAAATATATATATACGTTTCCTTCTTCAAAAGTCGCCCGCCTCTGCTCGATCGTTAACACCTACTGAGTCTATTCGTAATTTTGATTTCAGAGAATCTACGCTGTGACGCTCCCCTAAAAAAGATAATCGTTCAACAGTGAAAGTCGGGTCAACGGAGCAGTTGGGGATAAAGAAAAGAAATCTACCCGGGTTGGGAGCAAAACCCGGGTCTCGCTTACCAATTATTACCCCAAGGATCGACACTGTGATCAATTAAAGCGTGCATCATCGAGCCAACCGCTCATTACCTACGCGCTAAACAGAGCTTTACGTACGTTTTCAAGTATTCTAGAACGTATACGCATACGTACGTGGCCTATCCGATTCGGAAATCGCACAAACGTTTCCTCCGTCGAGAAGAATGTATAGACCATTCACAGCTCCTCGAAGAACGCTACCCTGGCCTTGGTCGATCCGGACTTGACCTTCTTCAACGTACTGTACTTATTCTCACCGAGTCTCACTTGCTCCTCGTGCAGCTGATCTAACTCGCACTGCTTCTCGCCGACCTTCATTACCTCGATCTCCGTTCTCAACTCTCTCAATTGCTCCTGCAAGTGTTTACTCTTCTCCCAGTAATCCACCCTCTCTTTCTCGATCTCTAAAGACAGCTGATCAACGTCGCCGTCCGTAATCAAATCGTAGGACGTTAAATCGGCGGGCAACGGCTCCGTGTCCAGTTGCAACGTTTGAAGGTCCGCCTGCAGGTCCGATGGAAGCACCTGCGTGGACGGGAAGAGATTCGGCACGGGCTGGAATAGAAGAACGCGCAAATTCGTACGTGGCAATATTGATCTTGCGGCGTGCAAAGTTCATGGATAATTTCGCGTGACACGGATATTTACAGCTATGGTGGCGGTGTAAGCGTTTCTGCTAAGGAATTCCAGCAGCTTCTTTTTCGCCTCCTTCTCGGCGATTCGAGCACGGAGCAGCTCGTCCTTCAATTTATCCGCCTCCGCGGCACGTCTTTCCGACTCCTGGACCAATCGCTCCGTCAACAATTCAGCCTCCCTGGTTTTCCTTTCCAGGTGAACCTTCTCCTCCTCTGTCTTCATGTTGTTCAGCCGGATACGCGTGATCTCTTGCTCCGCCTCGGAAGCTTTTTGGCTCAGCAGCATTGCCTCCTCCTCGGCTACGCGACTCTTCTCGGCTAGGAGGTCCGCGGTTTCCTCGGACCTCCTCTGTGAGGCATTTAATCGTTCGTGAAGTTGAAAGAAAAATGTGTCGCGCGTTATTGTTATATTGTCTTACAAGAGCCTCGTTTGCCAGACGAATTTCATCTTGATATTGCAACAGACGCTGCTCCAAGGCTGCCTTCTCTCTCTCCGCTGCTTCCCTCAGCTGTTTCTCTCGCGCCAGTTTGTTTCTTTCGATTTGCCTCCTGGTCGAGACAATGTTATTCGTAAAGCGGGGAAATTGTACGAAGGTGACGATATTGAACGATGAAAACTTGCCTGGATTTCTCCTCTTTGGCCTGCGCTTTCATCTGCTGCACCTCCATGGAGTCTGGCTTGCGTCTCCTCATAAACAGATCATGGTTGCCGATACACAGGTCCAGGATCTTAACAAATAATACGTGAGCAGCTTTGTCACTGTTACGTTCGTCCAATCCTAACGCTATCAAACCCTTCACCCAGCTGCGAACATCTAACTGTGTTTTTACCAGTTTATTCATGCGAACTTTCTGCGAGAAGAACACGAAGTTCGGCGACGTTTTCTCCACCGGCTTAATCACGAACTTCTTGTCGTCGAAGCTGATGTGCCGTATCTCCGACCACGTGAACGTCGTCTTCGGCGCCAGCTTGTTCTCCTTCTCGTATATGTTCAACCCGAGGGCGGTCACGCCCAGCCAGAGGTCGGTCTCCTTCTTGTTCTATCGTTCGGAACAGAATTGAATACGGTACGGGCGCAGGCGGATAGAAACGGGCGAAATATTTACCAATACTTGAATCGGACACGTACGCTAATAGGGAAATAATTTACACCGTACATATCGAGATCCTGTGCAATTTTTAGATACTCCATCTCCGCTTCGTCTCTAGACATCCCACGATGGTCAGCGTACCAAATCTTTATCCTGTCCTCCCACATTTCGGGGGTCATCTGATATTGATCGATAACCCTCTGCGGCAGTAAGTCTTCGCTCGCGAGCATCTCTGGACGGTACGATACCTCATCGTAATCTCCGTACTAAGGACAACAGTGACAATAAGTCGACGGGCCAACGTTCGAACTAACTATCGATTCGAACAGAGCCACAGTTTCACCTTCGCCTGAACCG
This sequence comes from Nomada lathburiana, assembly GCA_963667235.1. Taxonomy (NCBI): domain Eukaryota; kingdom Metazoa; phylum Arthropoda; class Insecta; order Hymenoptera; family Apidae; genus Nomada; species Nomada lathburiana. Next base: position 18,455,381 of record OY763899.1, on the reverse strand, counting down.
CGTAAGAGGCCAGCAGCACAGACGCCTCGGGCGGACAATAGATGTCCATAGACAGAATGGCCTGCTTCACTTGCAGGAAGAACAGATGCTGCGTCACCTCCTGCACCAGTTCCTCGGCCACGTCCTCTGGATAGAACTTAGCCAGGAACATGAACGGTGTGGTAGGTTGCTGAGAAATGCATTGATCTTGCACTGTAACAATAGAAAACGTCGCCGTAGCCAACACAATCTACGAAGGTGGATCAAACGACGTGCTCTCACCCTTCTTGTCCAACTTCAGCCACGATATGAACCCTTTGGCGTCCTCGTACTGCAGTCCAAAGTACCACGTCTCCCTCAGACCTATCGTGCGGCAAACCAAATCGAAGAGGTCCCTGCCCGTCGATCTCCACTGCGAGTGAGAAGGCAATAGATAATCGCGTGACAATGCTTGACAGCCGGCTGAGCAACGCCAGCAGACAGAGTGCGAGAGAAAACTAACCTCCAAACTGAACTCCAATTCAGCGTCCAACGTACAGACTTTAACGGGGAAAGATTTTCCAGACTTTTTCCTTCGAAACGGTGGCATTTTACTCCTCATTATGTTCACTCAACACATCACGAAAGAGAAGGGTAATCAATATCGCAGGGGAGAAAGAAAGAAAAGAAAGAAAAGAGAGGGAGAGAGAGTGTGCGAGAGAAAAAAAAAGACAGAGCTACTCTCGGCAGCGAGTAAGCGCAGGCCAGTCGGAGAATGTTTACATTCTGCTCGAGTAAAATTATATATGGAAGCGGAATAATGATAGATAACCTTACCTACGCATTCGCAACATATTGACGAGATACATTGGGATACGTAACAACAGTTCGTTCGGCTCGTTCCCCGTGGAAAACCATAACAGCACGATACGCCAGCCTCCACGTTCAATTACATCGTGTTGCCCTTTTTTTCACGTAACTTTATTCCTGGAGACTGCGAAGAAAGAGAGATTCGTCTCTGGTCGGACGTGAACGCGGACCCTGACCCTCTCTCGTTTCTTTCGAAACAGTTCGTTCGACCAAAATCGATCGATTCGCGTAACTTCGCTCTAAACAATGACCATACACTGTTAACCTATAGGCAAGCCAGCAATAATCTCGTTCGCGGTGATAGGTCTATTTTTCGTCCAGTCTGCGGTGGTCAGCGCTTGCACTTTGTAATCGGACAGTACGAAATCTGCAATACCGACGGGTCGGTAAAGTGATTCTTATTGGCCCGTGTCCACTTGTTGCGTATCCTCGCAACGTATCGCCGTTGCGTATCCAAAAGTGATCTGCCTCTGCCGCATGCGCAGTCTCTCTGCCTGTGGTTCTTGCCGTTGAGCGATGGTTATTGGCCGATGGTTTTATGGGCGTTGTTCGTCGGGCGATGCTTATTGGGGCGATGCTTACTGGACGATGCTGGTTGGGCAATGCTTATTGGACGAGGCTTGTTACATGTGCGACGCTTATTGGACCGTAATTATCGAACGATGCTTATTGGACGCGCTGTATGTATCCTTCTTCGCGAGCATGCACTAATAAAAGTACAGGAGATGTTAGGATAGCATGAATCGAGGAGGTAGTCTGACTTCGCGTCTTGCTCGCACATGTTCCTATCCTTGTCGCAAACCTCCACCGGTATTCTACATTGCAAATACAATGTTAGCAAAAGAGTAGGCGAACATAATCCAAAGTAAGTAAGCATGTTCCATCTTTGTCGTGGCGTCTCCTCTCCTTGTCTGATGCCTCCACCGTCATGCTGTGTTCCTAATAACAAACGAGATTTTTGGCGCTAAATCATAATGCAAGGAGGTCAGACAAATGCTGTCTCCATCCTTCTATTTTCCTCCTTGTCTAACTCATTTACTGGTATGGGCATAGCGTTTCATACAGCCTGCGCTTTAATTTTTATTCATTTAGGAGTGGCCTACTGTTCAATGACGATTTGCTTTCAAGCTTTCTCAATTCTCAATCGCGAATAGTATTAGAAGATATACATATATCTTAAACCCCACTACTGTGTACTAACATTCATTGGTATTTTAATTCAAGAAATGGTTCCCGCGGCCAATGGAACTGATTAATACGCGAACATTAAAATTACAATAATAATATCGGAATTAATCCCACGGTAAAATATATTATTATTCCAATTGTTACGCATTCACCGTATTGCGTAATTATTCTTTTACATGGATCTAATGCACGAACGCTATTACGGTTGTTTCGTTTAATTATTCACAGAATCCCATCCACCCTGTTGGTAAGGCAGAAAGTAGAGCAGGCGTGAAGAACTTTTAGACGGTGAACTAATTGCAGGCAACGGAATGCATCTTTTATTCGTCGATTAAAAGGAAAAAGAGTACGTACAGGAGGATCGTGGCAGTGAAAGGTGGATGAAAGTAAGCATTATGGCCGAATAGCCAATGCGAGACTATTTATTGCTTGTTCGGTGATAAACTGGAGGAAAAAGTATATGCATATGTCTGTGTGCTTCGGGTGAAACCGTTACGAAACATAATTCATTCACGTTTGAACGGATTCCCCAGTAAATTATCCTCGGTCGATATTTTCCCTAATTTAATGCGAATAATACCGGTTGGCATTAGCTGTGCAGTTTCTCCAAGTATTATAATTAGGTGTCGCCAATGCACGGACAAATAAATTGACGGAGTACTGAACGGTATAAGGGATGGTTAATTATTGATTGTTTTAACGAACTGTTTCAACTGTAAAGATTTAGTAATTCTTTTTATGGTGAATTTTAGAGGTAAGAGAGGAATGGCAAACTTTCTGTTTCTTCCGTGACACTTGAAGGCTTACGTGAGTCTACCTTGACCAAGGACTCGGCAATTAATTGCTGTAATAACTGAGTAAAGAAGAAAGGGAGAATGGCAGAACTGTGGGGAGATACCGCTGGCATTGTCGTTTATGCGAGATATTTTTGTTATGCTGACTATAGTCGTAGAAATACTTTAATGGAATAAATTTTCTGTTCGCAGACGACTGTACAGTATAGTATAGTATAACGATATATGGTAAGGGTGACTATACAGTCTAGAGTCACAATCGGATCGACTATAGATAGTATAGTAGTGTATTGCGGGTGACTATACCCGGGAGAACAATATTCCCAGCTACTACATTTCGTGGGTCAATATTTCGAAAGATTATACGATATATTAAAACTATATTCCGATAATATTGCTAGCGACTATTCGGACTATATAAAAATATTTCTAGTAACTATACACGACGGAGCAGTATTCCAAGAGGGTGTACTACATATAAAAATATTTTCAAGAAACAACTATAATAAGCGTACGTATATTACCCGTAATTTCACTATATAAAATGGTGCAATCAATCCAACAGACTATATACGATGTAGTAATATGGTTGGCGACTATTCCGAGTATACAATAATATTTCCAGCGACTATACTCGACGGTAGAACAACGCCAAGTGACTACAACTATACTTTCACCCTTAAAAATTAACTCTGCTGTACCCCACGTACATTTGACTATACCACAAACAACTGTACACAACTACCATTCTCTAAATCGCTTACAAATTAATCACTACCTGCATTTGACTATACCACGAACAACTATACCCTCGACCATTTGCCAAATCGCTTATAAATTAATCACCGTCTACATTTGACTATACCGCAAACAACTATACGCCGAATCGCAACCCCCTTGTATCTCGTTCATTAGTTTCGTCGAATTCTAATCGCTATTTTTATTTTTCATCACGAGACTATATGCTAACAAGGATCGAATGGAGTATCGGTGGCGATTACTATACCGATCGGATGCTGGCCAAGGTATATCTTTAAGGCGATCGTAGCTCTCTTCGAGCTCCTTTGATGCGTGGGGATAACTGGAGCTACCAGTTAAGTCAAGTGTATCGCTTCGGGACGAAGTAGTACACTGTTTCTTTCCGGAGTGCGTGCATCGTATCGAGGTTCCAGAGGATTGGCAGCCGTATAAGAGAATAGAGAAGAACACATCCTGGAAGTCTGGGGAAGGCCACGGCACGTAGGAACGACTGTTCAACGACTCGTTGATCGACACAGAAAAGCCATGAGATTCCATTGCTTGGTGAGCATTATTTTTGTCTTCACTTCGAACGGTCCATTTTCATTTCTCAGTATATTATCGGTCGCGGTTCCATTATCAACGAGCATTCAAATAATCCTTTTTCCCTTTGCCTTTCTAGCTGGGAAATAATAGTGGTGCATGTTGAACGGCGGAGGGTACAATTGAAACGTAATGGAGAATTCAGAAATGCCAAACACTTGCTGTTTTCGGTGATGTGTCGATCAGGCGAACTCTGTTCGATTTCCGATTATGCGATTCACGATTGTGTTACACGGGTGATTTAACTACGGTTTTCTTATTGAGTTGGCACTTATCGCGGGCAACAAGTTGGAAAGTAATTTTAATTTTCAACGCTGTGAATGAAAGTAAATCTGTCGTAATAATAGGATATATTATATAGTGAGTCGATTCGTATAATCGTTGCCAGTTTGCTGCAATTATTTCACGCCTCTCGCCATTATATTCTACGCGTGTCTCATTGCAAATCGCGTAATCTTCCCAGGTGATATATATATATATATATATACACACCTATAAACTAGATATTTTTCTTGAATTTCGTTTTCTTCTACGTTGCAGTGCGTTTATTATAGTTCATCAAGTTCAATCTCTCGTACGTATTACATTTTTGTTACGACACAAACGAAGGAATGACGAAACAGTTAAAAGCATTCAATTGTATCTTCGATATTTAATGCTTTGTACAAGTTGTTCTTAAACTATTTCGCGCAAGTCTTAATTGCTTCGTTTTTTTTTTTTTTTTTGGTAAGAAAACATAATTTCACGGCACAATACGGTTCTTGTTACAGGTGGCTGCGGTTATATGGACAGCAACCGTGACAGCGACATCGGAATCCAATTCCCATGGAAACTGGAGCAACGAAAAGGTAAACGCGAAGAACTTTCCTGTATCATAATACCGCCGCGATTTGTAAATACTCCCAGGTGGTTTCATTTTCCCACCGTCCATTTCGATCGGCCGATCGATATTCCTTTCGTGCAGAATTTCGAAGGCAACGAGAGACGGTGAACGAAAACGGCAAGACATTGTGCAACCTGCTTTTCCTTCAATTGGAAATATGGAAAAATTCGAGCTACGCAATTTATAAACCATTTCACAAAACAGAAGAGAGAACAGAAAACCGAGGAACGGCGAGTTTCTAAAGCGTTATTAAAAAAATGTCGAACTCCATTAACGCTTCCTCTCTCGACCAACGAAAGGATCGAGATTAGATAACAGTTCCACGCAATCCAGGAGAGAAATTTCAATCGGCAAACGGGGGGGGAAACGACGCGTCGAGGTCGTGCGAGAGCATCCACCTCGAGGAATTCACCTGACCGCTCATTTACCATCCCCCTTCAATAATCCTCGCCGATTCCGCTTGCCTAGAAAGTTTCCTGAACCGAACGAATCGCCGTGATTACCCCCGAAGGCGTGCCAAGGAAGCAATGACCATCCTGTGGACTTCCTGAAGTTGTATTAATCGCCGGGGCACAGTGACAATTACAGAACGCGATGAATTTAACAAGCTCCAGTGGGCGCTCGTGCAGAAAGGTTCATTGCAAAATTAGCTGGCAGCAAAAGCACGTTTTTCATCTCGTCGAGGAATTTTCTTCATCGGGTACCGAATAATGTGTTCGACCGAGAAGAGATCAGCCGTTAATATATTGGCAATTGCACTTCACCACTCGAAGAGGATAAGGAGAAATAACGAGCTTCCAGAAATCGACAAGTTTATTATTACCAGAATTGTCAGAATTGTCAGAATTCGTTTGCGAATTCGTTGCACAACGAGGATACTTTCGACATGGGACGAACAATGCAGAACAAGTTTCGTTGCCTTACGTAAAACGGGAGAACCTTTCACGCATAACCCCCGGTGGACTTATACATAGACACCATGCGGGGACATCCTCAACCTTCGGGCATAGAAATCTTTAACCTCGATCTACTTGCGGGCGTCGTCGAGTGCTACTTCAGCGTGCTGCCTCCGCTATGTTGATAGATCAATTAATTCCTCTGCGCAGAGCAACTGCTCAATATTTCTTCTTCCACTCGACACTTCTGCGACTTCAATTAACGGACGTTTCGTATCGATTCAGTCGTTTGTTTGCAAGAAGTATCCGGTATCTGGGTTTCAGTGGTTCAAGATCCCTGTAGTCAGACAGCGAGCATTGAACCCAGAGGTTCCTCGAAATGCGATGAGTAATTGGTGTGATCGGTATCGTATTCGCAGTGAACTGTAATAAGAAAAAAATGTAACAGATTTCAGGTGCACATTCGTTTGGCTCACGAGTGTATAGTAAAGAATGTCGAGAGTTAAAGGTGGTTCAGGTTCGACAGTGTATATTTCTGCACGTTACTGCTGCTGCACTTTGCCGATCACTTCCGGCCGCGAACGGCCTTCCAAGCCAACCTTCGTCCGCAAGTTTTAGGTGAAAGTCGTCCTTAACCTTCGCCTGCTGCCTAGGTCGTTTCACTCGCGTTTCATTCTCTTCCGACATGCCCGTCGAACAAAGTCTGCCTCACACTTTCCCCCTGCAAGTATGCAACCCTACGCGGAAACGTTTACCGGCCGTCGATCCATCATTCACACGCGTCGACGGACGGCTCGGGGAATGCTCGTTCGTTCTCGGCTTACTGGCAAGATGTCCGATAATCGTCGGCGCTAAACTAATTTTCGTAATATGCATGTACATGTGGATAATACTGTAATTTATTGAAATCGTTCGACTGCTTTTAGCGGTGCCATTCTGGTTCCCCTCCCCCGCCGTTCTGTGTCTTGGATAAAGCCCGGAATATTTCACAGAGATTCTACTTTCTCCTGAAATGTAATTCTGTAGGTCACTTGCGATGGCTTCTTCCCGACAAGAAACGCAATCTTCTGTAATTAGGGTCTCGCGGCCCAGCACGTCTCGTAAGGAAAGGAACGTCACTGAACTGTTAATTGCTAGAAATCGTAATTAATACTTCGTCGGATCACAACCAGGGGGAGGTGAACTGCGAGATATTCTTGGTATATCAGATGCAAGTTAGAACATCTTCTATCATCCGACTTCCTCCTTCCTTTATCTCGAACGAATGAGTTTATTTAATTCGTCATCTGTTAAGTATTTAACAGACCGGCGAGATATTTGGAATTGAAAAGGAGAGAAGAACAAGTCCGAGTGCAATTCGCTGAAGATGGCCCTCCTCGATGGTACGAAAGAATCTCCACGGACAAGAACCCGTGAATACTTTCTCCACGCACTTTCAGATGAAAGCTGGCTCGAGGGTTGACCCACCTACTGTCAAAAATCGATGCAAAACGGTCCTGCTCGTTCCCTTTCTCTTTCTCTGCTCCTCCTCTCGATCGCCGGCCAGCAGATCCTCTCATCATTTTGTTTACGTCCACTCTGCTCCACTTTGCGCTTCACAGAACCATCAAATACTCGTCCTGGAAGCGCCTCTGCCATTTTTAAGGCCCGCTAACTTCGATTCTTCTTTCAGGAGAGACAGACAGAGGGAGAAAGTTTCCAATCGAAAAGAAATGTGCATTTTGAAACGGCTGAATTTTTGCCTATTCGCTATTCAATTCCCGAGGAATCTTCTCGCCAAGAATCAACATTCCACGAACTGTCGAATATACGAGGAACGTTTCTATTTATTCCAAGAACTGCATTACCGGCAGATCTAATCGCTGGACAAGTAGTTCAAGATCTCTGGGCCTTGTCCCTGACAAAGACGCTTTGGCCATTCCGGGAGGTCTATTTTTTTCTTACGAAGAGCCATAAAACAGTGAAAGTGGCTGCACCACGTCGAAGGTGTGTCACGAAAGAATGTTTCAACGGCGCCGAAGATTCGTTGCGCGTGCTCTGTAATTTTACGGAGACCTTGCTCTCCGTCGTTTGTTCACGAACGAAAGGGAGTTTAGATAATCATTTTCTCCAAGCAGTTAAACCGAACGAACGGTGGTATGCCATTAAATCAGAGCAACGATGTTTCTTCTTCGCCGCAGAACGCAATAAGGCAGCGTCCAGAATTTGTTTTAGAAATTGTACCACGCCGATTTCTCTTTTACCGACCTGAACGAGAAAACGGATCGAATAATTATTCACGATATTCTTTCGAAAAAAAAGCCGAGGAATCAAGAACAAGTGAAAACAGCGTTGACCACATTCAAGTGGACTCCCCTTTTGGGGAGAAAAACCTCTCGAGAAGCCAGCAGGAGTTGGGACTAGTTTCTCCGGCGATTGTTTCCAACCACTGTACGACCAGTTCTTTTAGAAAATTCATTCAATCCCGTCAGATAAGAACAGTTGCGCAGTTATGAGAGCAGTCAAACGATTCCGAAAATAATCTTCCTATCGTGCAATACAGAAACTATAATACCTACACAGCACTCCGTTAAAGTGTAACCTTTTTTATCGACAGGTAAATCATCTTTCGGGGCGTACAAATGGGCGAAGAAGTATAGCAGAATGTCGTAGAGGTCGGCAAATGGTAAAAAAGAAATGAGGACCGAGGGCTTGTGATTCATCGAACAGAGTCCCTCCGTCGCGTTCTACAGAATAGTCTGCTTTTAATAAGAGGCCAAGCTGGTTCACGACTCTCACTGGTTTTTCTTTTGCACAGGCTGCAAGAATGCGGCGCGCATCTTTTCCCGTTTCGCCTTTCTTCTCTCTCGAACGGTGCAGGAGAAAGGGAGACCGGCCGTGGTACCGTAAGTCCACCTTTCTCTCATCTCGACCGACCAGCTGCGTTATTTTCAGCGTCCACGCTACTCCACTTAAGCAAAATTCGTACAACGAGTGTCGCCGATCGATTCCATAGACACCATTGGTCTTCCCCGATTCACCATGGCCCGCAAGGGCTTGGATTTTCGCTGCCAGAAAATAAAGGCTGGAGAAGAGTATTTATCGTATCTTCTCGGTGGAAACACTTGTTGTACTTTGTTCAGTTTTTCTAGGGGACCCTTTAAAGATTGATTATAATTCTGCGCTTAATATTTCAATTAACGGAAAAGGATATTCTTTGCTCAATTAATGTTCAATTATCTTGCTATCCCGTTTGTCCATGGATAAGTCCAATTTTTGTATCTTTCATCGAATGTTCGCCTGGTAGACTGTTCCATTTTAACTACAGGACATTGCGTTACAGCTGGTTATTTCGTTCGTTATTTTTACGATAAGCGTCGTCGATATTTCTCCAGCTTCCACGCGATCTGTTCTCTGCTTCTGTTTGAAATAAATCGGGTCAGTCGCTCGGCCTCGCCCACTGGTACCAGTCTGTTTTACCGACGCAGCATCCCTTCTCCGACTGGCGAACACTGCAGCAGTATTTCTTTCCAAATTACGGGGAATTTCTGCAGGCGGATTACAAACACCACCAAATACTTTTCCACGACTTTTATTGTTACTTTTCAATCGATACAGCAGTTCATATCAGATTCACGCCACATTATTGTATTGCAATAATTACGCAAGTAATTTTCCTTCGCAGGATCCATTAAAAGAGAGCCGCAAACCGGAAGTAAATGGCAGCCAATCGAAGGAAGAGATAAAAGCTGCGGAGGTGCAGACATCGGCCATTATAAATCCGCAGGAGAGGATCTACGATTCATCGGGAAACGATAAATTCGTTGGAAAAGAGAAGGAAGAGGCCACGGCCGCGAAGTTCGTCAACAGAAAGGAGGAAGATCGCAGACTGGTTGGTATCGATCGAAGAAGAAAGAGAAATAATCCCGATGAAATTGCTCGGATCGAATGGCTAATCGATTTGCTTTTGAACGACCATGGGGGGACGTAGTTCTCCTCGCTTTCCCTTCCTGATCGCTGGAAAGTATCATTCACTTTCGATGCAACGAGCGCCGACGACACCCGTCGAAAAATATCTGTGTCACACCGTTCGGCAACAAATCGACCGGAAAATTCGTCCACCGTGCGCCAGCCTGACAATTCCAGCGAAAACAGGAAGCGAGCGTTGATTCCTTACGTCAGAAATTCATATCGTCGCGAATCCCACGTACCCCCATCGGCGATAACGCTCTGACGCCGCACCTTTCACTTGGGCGTAAAAGGAAACGTCCTGGCACGCAGTTATTACGCTGTCCAGGTGCATTGCTATCCATTTTTTTTCATACCAGAGCCCACGTACCGTGAGAATCGTTAGCCAATCTTCCAACCGACAATTGTAACCTAGGTTTAAAGATGTCTGCGCAGATGCGTCAAACATTCTATCGAATATTTAATAGTAATCGATTGCCCTTCCTTTCAGAACGAGGCTCAGGTATCCAAGCAATTGGTCCAACCGTACGCCCTGTCTCTGAAGTCTAGAGCCGTCGACGGATCGGTCAATTTCAACGAATCCCTCAATGGCATCCCCAAGTCGACAGAGACGAGGCAAAGGGTGGAGAACGAGACAGCGACCGTACATGTGGAATACATTCCTTCTCGAGAGATACCGGTGCAAGAGTCCAGTTCAACCGAGAGGCATACAGCTGGTCAGGAGGATAGTCCCAACGACCTGGCCCAATTCAGTCCTGACGGAAGCTTGAACGTCGAGGAGATTGGAGACTTCGGGCAACGAGTACGGTCTTCCTTATCCAGACAGAGAAACAGGTCCTCGTCCGCCTTGGAGGACCAGAGAAAATCACACAGAAAGACCGTCAGGACCCACGGTCTCAAAAGACTGAACACTTCGGACAGTAATTCCAGTGTGTCGTCGAAGGATCGACTTCCCTTCACGCTGTCCAAGTCCGCGGACTCGCTGAAGGGCCCAATCAGGAAAGAAACCGACGAAGTGTACACCGAAACCATGTCCGCGATTAAGGATGCCTCGTCGTCTGTCCCGGCTCCGATAACCTCGGTCTCCCTGGGCAAATTCTCTGGGCCAATAGTGGTGCCGGACTTGCCACGTCACAAGAAGTATTCCCATGCAACGACGACGGTCCCCGACGAGGTTAATCGGGCAGCAAAGTCGACCCCGGCACCGGCAGATGGCCAGAGATTGAGGATCGCGGACAATGGCTATCTAGCTGCCTCGCAGATCGCGCTGAATCCCCTCCAGGTCGGCGTCGCCCTGATGAACGCAGGCCAGGATATAAATCTGATCGACGATCAGGCGGCCAAGTCCGATCTGACCACTGAGAACATCGGCGGTGATGGTTTCGTTCAGAACGACACCCCTGACTCGAGTCTCAGTTATCAGAACGACCAGGTGTCGCAGCAGGAGCAGGCCTCAGAAGTGGTGGCACTGAATGCCCCGAGTCGTTCCGTGGAGATCCAGAAATCCGTGGAATTATTCCACACGGCGCCCGTCCATGAGATTCACTATCCAGCAGAGTACGTTCCCAACGTTCAGCAAACTCTGCTGGAGCAACGATTCCAGGAAGACTACAGAAAGCCGTCCAGGGCCCACTTTAAAGACAGAAGGCCCAGCCAGAGTGTCGTCTACAGGTACAACGAAATTTCTGACGAAGGTGTCGTTTCCGGTAGCCAAGATCGTGGTCGCTACGAGTACAACGGGAATGAGAACGACGTCATCGTGGACCCCCGTCTGACAGAAACGAAGCCCGTCTACGAGATCGCCGAGCAGGCGGACAATAATCCTCAGTACGAACAGACAACAGTAAAACACTCCAAAGTCCACGGAATCGCTGATGTTTCACAGTCGACTCGGTTAATAGATAGCCTGTCCAGCCTGGCGAACCTGGACAGTCTTCAGGATGCCTCGGAGGGGCCTCAAGTGTTCCCGAACACGGCCATAAACGAGGGGCCCAACGAACTGAGGCTGCTCATACCTGTCCCACAGCAGTATCCTGCGGAGAAGACGCCTTATCCGTCCCACCAAGTCGATCTGGCAGACAAGAAGCTTCCATTCGCCGTGGAGAAGATCATAGAGAAACAGGTGACGATCCCGCAGCCGTTCCCGGTGCACGTGCCGGTGGACAGAGTGGTGGAGAAGCAAATTCGAATCCCGTATCCCGTACACGTGGAGAAGGTGGTCGAGAAGAAAGTGCCGTTTGCCATTCAACGATTCATCATACCTATGCCGATACACTTCAGGGTCCCCCAGCCGGTCCCTGTTCCGGTGGAAAAGGTTATAGAGAAGGCAATACCAATTCCAGTCCCATTAGAGAAGAATAGACCGTACTCGCTCGAGACTACCAAGCTGATTAAGACCGGCCCGATTTACAACGCGCAGAACGATGGTAATTATCAGCAGTTGTTGATCAGACAGAATTATCAGGTGCCATTGAGGTACGCTTATGGGACCGAGAACGATCAGAATCATTATAATATGACGGGGCAATTTTATGGGCCTGGTCATCATTACCTGGCACTGAACAGGCCTGTCATTAGGCAACCCGTGATACACGCGTTGCCAAAGAAGTACGGGCCTTACAGCGTTCAGTACCCGCACTCGGCCAGTTACGCCCTGAGCGGCAACGGTGGCGGTTACGGACGACCGTCGGCTGATAAGGAGAAGATTAAGGACGAATACGTCGGTCCTGTGCCAAGGAAAGTGTTGCAGAGTTCTATCGGGATACAGTCCAAGTCTTTGTACTCGTCGCCAGAAGTTCAGGCTACATTGAGAAGGACCAGACAAGAAACTGGAAACACTGGTAGTTTTAGACAGTCGAAGATGGAGTACGGCTTTAAGCCACCCATGGTACCCTCTGTGCAATACGACGAGCAGACTGCGAGCAAAGTAAATTAGTCTCCGATATAGGAAAAGCTTTTATTTCTGTATTGTTTTATGGGAGAATACTTTATGTATGTTCGAATGCTTGTGCCCGAATTTCCTGCTGTTCTAAGAGTTTGCTTTGGATAGGTTTGAAACTCCTGATTATTCTTTTGCGGAAAGTCGGAGTTCAATTTTTTGAGAGTGAGAGGATTCTTCTCTCCGGTAAGGTTCTCTTGACCATCTATTCACTGATTGCGAGTCTTATTTTAATCATTATCATAGGATGTAAATATAAAACAATTAAAAGTGTATTATATTTATTTCACATGCAGCCACATTTTTCGAAATATATTGCGTAATAATTAGTTCAAGAGATTTTGTGAATTCCGACGTACGTTACATTTGTGATTTTGTCAAATTAATTATATCATAGATAGTAAAGACTGATATATAGCGTAAGGATGTACTTCAGAAGTAAGACGTTATTCGAATTGGAGTACAAGGTACTGGACAAAATTTCAATATTTTACTTCAATCTCAACTATATTAATTGAAATGGATAAATGTATAAGTATTTAATTAAGAATATTTAATACTTTTTTATTTGATAGGAATTGTGACTGTTAGAAGTGTATTGTAATTCTTATATGTTTAATTATATACAAATAGTTTAATCCGTTTTTTACATCTATTATTGCTAAATATACCAATTTTATTCTAATTACTTCTTGTATTAATTCTTATCAGTACAGCCTCTGGTTACACTAAAGGAATTTAATCCTCTGGGTCCGGACTTCTATATTAATACAAAAAGAATACTAAATACTAGTTCTCTTTGAAATTTTCGCGCTTCTCGTTTAATGGTCCATCGTATCGCCATCTATAAGGTAGTACGCGAAACTACTCGAGTCCCTGCTTTACTTAGAGTCAAAACTATTTTATCAGTAAATATGGTGGAGGCACGAGTTGTTTGACACATCCCTTCATAGATGGCGACACGGCAACCCACTTGTATGGTAAATAAGTCATGGATACGAATAGTGTCCTGCACTTGGTTATAAACCGTGTTATTGTAGATTTAACTAAATTCAGTTATACGTATATCTTTTTATTCATCAAATTACGTTAATAATGCTTGAAAATATTTTCGTGTGCCCATTTTCATATCATAAAGCGTGAGGAATATCAGTATTAAACTCTACATTAAAATGAATACGTGTTATAATCTTGTAAGTTCCATTGTCCATTTGGTTGTACAACAAGCGTCTTAACAAAGGTATTTACATCTCTGAATGCTTTTTTCTTTCAATACATTTTCCTGTGCGCAATAAATACGTACGAACAGTAGTCTTTAAATCGGCCTTGCAACCATCATCTTTTCACTAAGTGTACGTATAATCTAACTTAGTACTATCTTAGCTTACGCATTCTTCTCTTTCACTCTTTCTTTCATACCTCCTCTACCTTACGCATTGCCCTAGTTCTTACTAGCCATCTCTTTATTGCGCAGCTATTGTATATCTTTCTGTTTCAAATTCCTAAGCTTTCATCTCTTATTCTACGCACCAGACCCTCTATCGTAACCCCCGTGGCCGTTTCTCTACATTCTTTTACTAGATGTTCTAACGTTATAAATGTGTCTCCACGCACGTCGTATCTTTTATTCTCTTCTTTCTCCCAATATCTGTTAAACTTTTGAACGTTTGTACATCGTACCTGCGATATTAATCGCTGACTCTTTTCAGTTTCGCCTTTACTCAGTTACTGTGGTAGTGCTGCTGTTCTAATATATCTAAACCTTTCGTTATATCTTGCTCCATTTAATTTTCTACTCTGCTCCTGCTGTTGTATTTCATAGGTCTACCTTTAAGGCTCTCCGTCAAATAATCTCCTATTTCTCTTATGCTTCTAGTTCGGCCCTTCTTTCTTTCTTTTTCCTATAAATGTCCGTTAACAATCTTTATCTCTCCTGTTACGTGCTTACTAATATATTTTTTGTGTGTGCAGGTTTCTTTGGCAATGAAATGAAGAGCATTGACCGGCACTTCTCACTGTGCATACGATCAAGAAAGAAGATAGAAGAACTTGTGCCACATACTTTAGTTATCCTTTAGTTATAGTGAATTGGTTTATAAGAATAGTAACATGTATTCTGCATAGATTTAGAAGAATAATTCATAAGTTGTAAATAATAACTTGTAAATTTGAATTACAACATGTTTTTAACCTGTATCGTTCTTAATTAATTTAAATAAATCTTTAATGAAAGGAATTCCATTGCTCTCTTTATTTATACGCCTTACCAATCCCTGAAAGAACCTAATTCCAATTCCTTACACAAGAAGTACCGTGGACGAACTTTAAATGCAAAGTCCTGAAGCGAGAAACTTGTAAAAATTGCCATATACGTTATTAAAGACAGCAGATCGAAGTCTTCATTTCTTGCCGAATTTGTTGGCAAAAGTCCACAAAATTAAGCGCCCGGAAATTCCTGGAACATGACGTCATTTCTTAGAATTGCTTAGATGGAATACCTCCTCCCATATCATATTCTCCTGATACAAATCCACGATTTTCAGCAGATATTTTTGCCAGAAACTCAGAAATTTAAGTGTTGAAAATCGTGGATTTGTATTAGGAGAATATGATATGCGAGGAGGTATCCGACATCGGCAGTTCTTGGAAATGACGTCACGTTCCAGGAATTTCCGAGCGCAAAATTTCTGAGTTTCTGGCACAAATATCTCGCTGAAAGTCGTGGATTTGTATCAGGAGAATATGATATGCGAGGAGGTATTCGACGTCAGAAATTCTTGGAAATGACGTCACATTCCAGGAATTACCGAGCGCAAATTTTCTGAATTTCTGGCAAAAATATCTGCTGAAAATCGTGGATTTGTATCAGGAGAATATGATGTGCGAGGAGGTATCCGAGCTCAGCAATTCCAAGAAATGACGTCACGTTCCAGGAATTTCCGAGCACTTAAATTTCGACGACGTTGTATGAATTCTTGGATAATTATCGATAAATTTAATAAGGTTCAGGTCTATTTTTACAAGTTCTCCGCTTGTGAACTTTGCATTTAAAGTTCCTGCACGGTAGAACTTGTTTAAGGAGTTGGAAATAGGTCTTTTCAAGGATTGTTAAGGTGTGCGAATAAAAAGAGCAGTAAAATTCCTTTCATTTAAGATTTATTTAAAGTAATTATTGGAGATACACGTTACAAAGATGTTGCAAGTTAAACTTACATGCTAATACTTATAAACTATTCTTTTAAATCTATTTACAATACATCTTACAACTAAATCTTATGCCAATTTTAAACTAACATTTATAAAGCACAATGAACAAGAATAATCTACTACTTACAACACATCTTAGAGATAAAACTCATACTAAAAATTTACATAGGTTTATATGTAGAAGGTTTATAAAAATATATTACAACAATTGTGCAACTTATTTTATATTTAATGCATTTAGTAGAACTTGTAATAGTAATACGAGTAATATTAGATTTACATAAGATCTACTTAGTAAATCGAATGTAATATAAAATATATAGTAGGTATATATAACAGTTAATTGCACAATTGTTCTAAATCAATCTTACGCGCTAATAGTTACAAACTATTTTTATAAATCAATTCGCTATAACTAAAGAATAACTAATGTATGTGGCACAAGTTCTTCTATCTTCTTTCTTGATTTCATGTACGATGAGAAGTGCCGGTCAATGCTCTCCATTTCTTTGCCCATGAAACCTGCACACACAAAAAATATATTAGTAAGTACGTAACAGGAGAGGAAGATTGTTAAGGGATATTTCGAGCAACATGAAACTAGAAGTATAAGAGAAATAGAGGATTATTTGAAAAGGAATGGAACGAGTCTGGCAAGAGTAAATTTGATGGCAGCGAAAGTAAAAGACGTGACGGTGAGCCTTAAACGAAGAGCCTATGAAACACAAGAGCAGGAGCAGAGCAAGAAAATAAAAGGAGCAGGATATATTAGAACATCAAAACTACCACAGTACCAAAGTAAACGGGGAACAGGAAATCGTCAGCGATTAACAGTGCATGTAAGATCTCGAAGCACTCAAAAGTGGAATAGATATCCGGAGAAATAAGACAAGAAAAGATGTTACCTGTGTGGATACAGATTTATAACGGTAGAACATCTAGTAAAAGAATGTAGGGAAACAGCCAGGAAGGTTATGATTCCCGACAACTTCAGGAATTCGAAACAGAAAGACATATTATAATAGGTGTGCAATAAAGAGACAGCTAGTAGGAGATAGGGCAATGCGTAATGTAGAGAAAGTATGAAAGACAGAGTGGAAGAGAAGAATACGTAAGCCAAGATAGTAATCTAAAGTTAGGTTATACGTACACGAAGTCCAAATGTCAGGGCTACGAGGCCGAAATAAAGAAGAATACTATTGTTAGGACGTACTTATTACACGCAGAAAAATTTATTGAAAGAAAAAAGCATTCGGAGATGTAAATACCTTTGTTAAGTCGCGTGATTGTTGACAACCAAATGGACAATGGAACTTGCAAGAATATAACACGTATTCATTTTAATGTAGAGTTTAATACTGATATTCCTCACGCTTTATGATATGAAAATGGCACACGAAATTAGTTTCAAGCATTATTAACGTAATTTGATGAATAAAAAGATATACGTATAATTGAATTTAGTTAAATCTACAATAACACGGTTTTAACCAAGTGCAGGACACTTTTCGTATCCATGACTCATTTACCATGCAAGTGGATTGTGGTGCCGCCATCTATAAAGAAGTGTGTCAAACCACTCGTGCCTCTGCCATATTTACTGATAAAATAGTTTTGACTCTAAGTAAAGCAGGGACTCGAGTAGTTTCGCGTACTACCTTATAGATGGCGATACGATAGACCATTAAACGAGAAGCGCGAAAAATTCAAAGACAACTAGTATTTATTATTCTTTTTGTATTAATATAGAAGTCTGGACTAATTTATAGTTACTTTGTAATCTATGTTCAAATATAAGAAAACGGGTCGCTTCTTCCCAACAAATTGTAACGAAACGTTACTAAAAAAAGACTCATATTGAAATTGCATAAAGGAAAATGAATAATATAATTAGAATGGTCTCTCGTTTATGAATGTGTGTATATATTATCGTAAATACAGTCGATATAAAACGTCCTCGTGTTTCCGCGCGATATCAATCCATAATATAGACATACAAACTCGCGTGTTGCCTTATCGTAGTAAGATCGCGTATAAAAAACGGATTATTAGGATGAACTTACTTCTACCGCCGTAAGAGAGTCGTTGGTTCCCCCCTTTTACGAGATTTGGCGAGCTTAACTTCAATTAATTATCTTCGAGGCCATAAGATCCGTCCGCAATAAAAAAGGGAGCGTGCTCGTTAGCGCGTTTACAAATCTTGTTAACCGCGAACAATCTCGTAGAAACAGAATGAGAAACGATTGCACACTTATTCGAGAAGATCCTACGAAAGCTCTTCTAGCCGTGGATCCTTCACAGTCTACCACGAGTTCTCGCCTGAATCGACTACGTACTCTGGCTCAGGAAAACTCATTCTACATACACGCTTTCGTTACAATCAAATCCACCGATTCTAAACCCTCTAATCATGGTTCCTGCGCAAAAAATAATTCGTCTCTTTTACACCGAACACTACACCACGCACTGCCCAATCTTTTATTTTCTTTCGGGCATCAGCTAAAGAATCGAAGACAATGTTTTCTTCTCTGCATTCCCATAATACTTCGATTTCTCAATCATTCGGTTGCACGACAATGCTCACAGCTAATGCACGAAGGATAATGAACAGATTCAAGCACAAGATATCTGCGGGCGATATCTCTTTTTATTCAGGAACGGAAAACCTTATTGTTCGACGTGCACGAAAAACGGATGAAAGAAGCTAAGTAACATTTACTTAGGCGATTTCAGTAAGCACTTGTTCGGCTTCGTTTGAAGGATACCAATAGAAACTACGGTCGGCATGGATCTCCGATCGCTCTCGTACGATACAAAACGCTGCGGAAACGTTACAAACACTCCTTTTCTTTACCCCCTGCTTAGTCGGCCACGCGAAATTACTCTGAGCAAATTTGTTCCACGAATTCGAGCCCGTGCTGCAACGAAACTGCGCGTGCAAAGGAAGTTTCATTAGAAAAAGGCTCTGGTACAAAAAGTGGCTACATGGAAAAATATTTTTCAATTAAGCTTCTTTTAAGACCGGACAGGTGTCGTTGCAGCGCCCAGCGAATCCTTTCATTCACGATGGATATGTTCTTCGATTCAAATTTTCCAAACATACCCAGTGTCACAGAAATCATGCAATCCATAGTGTAGTAATAATACAGACACACCGATCGGACTATGGTTTCCATGATCTTCCAGGCACTTTATACGAGAGAGAGAGAAAAGGACCGAAAAGAAAAAAAAAACGAGGAAAGAATTTTGCTCTACCTGAGACACCTAATGAGTAGGTGTGTATCATAGTAGAGACATCTCCTCTATAGAGAGATTGTTTAATCGGTACAACGCGAATTTCATTCACGCTTTTACCCAGGCTAATTGAGAATTTCTCTATCGTTCCTACACTCGTCCTGTTCGATACCTAATTTAGATCCTACGACTTAACAAAGTTCACGCGAAAGCTCTCCTTTAGCAGAAAAATATAAAAGTCAATCTTACTGAACACAAAGATTCCATACATAATATTTGGTGCTTATCGTACCCTACTACCGGGTAAAAAACATACAAAGGAAGTCCCCCTTACCCCCCCTTAATAATAATAATAAAAAAAAAAAACATACATCGTACCTAAGAGCTACAAAATATTCTGTGTTTGTGAAAAAAATCATCACTCAGGCTCCTGGATTTTGGATCTTAGATCTCAATAAAATATCATAACAAGTAGCTATATTCTACTCTCCCAAATCTCGTTCATTTTCACGCACACAAACACTCTCTCTCTGTCTCTCCCTCCCATTTGTGCTAATTTCTTGCGATAATAACGCAATACACGACACGTTTCTAAAAATCTACTACTTACCCGATACGAATTCGCGCTTAATACAGAAATGAAAAAAACTGTGGTTCATCGAACACCGTTATACTACTACGTACGGCGATGGTTTTACAGAAACATGGTGTGTGATGGATACGATTAAAATTCTAATCTACTACGGTGCGCATGATAACCAAATAATAATACCGTGCGAATATTATCTTTGGAATCGTGAAAATTGCTGGTACATCAGCAAATATATTCATACAGTTTCCTTGAACTAATGCAAAGTTAATGGATGATTGCTAATGGTTTCGGTGCGGCGTTTCGGGTTCACCAAAATGGCCGCCAATGGTGCCGAACGATTTCATCTCTTATTAGACGTGACACGCGGTTTACCCCCCGCGTAATTCTTCCTCGAATTGCAGAGAATATAATGAGTAAAAAATGGATATATGAAAGATGATTCATAGAGAGTCTTTTTGATCACTGTATCACGCGATACAATTGATTGTTTCGCTGCTTCGCGTAGGCATCTTAATACTTTCTCTTAACGCTCGCCTAACTAAAAATGCAAAATATTTATGTATACGCTATGATTTCTATTCCACACGATAATCCGATCAAAAAAACCTGATCAGCGATACGATTATTGTGCAAATTATCACATTACGTTCGTATTAGACGAAGAAGAAGAAGAAGAGGAAGAAACAATTTATCCCTTTCTCCCCGACAATTGAATAAAAGAAAAGAAAAGAAGAAGCTATTTCTCTGTGCAGGATTGCCCGGCAGAAAGGCGCAACAAGAAAATTCAATTATTTTACACAGAGTAAAGTAATGAAATAATGAATCGCTCCCTAGATTTAGTAACCTAAGCTAAAAATCTCACCCTGTATAATTCTAAGTTAATCAACGTAATATCTATATATAATTTCCTTTCCAACATATCTTTGACGATAAAGATAATAATTATTTCTGCCGGACAATCGTGTAACTGATTTCCACGTGGATGCTCCACCGGGACACGCGCCTCTCCTCCTAGACACGTCAAGAAACCTCGCTCTACGCTATCCCTAAAATAATAAATAAACGTAGCATTAATATCGTCTGAGCACGGACAAAGAACGAAAAAGTATTTTTTAAAGAGAGAAAAAAAAGAAGAAATTCTAACCCAACACGCACAACCCCCACCCAAGCGTGATCCACGAAGATGCTTCCACGTTCCAGCATCCTCCCTTCAAATCCAGAACTTAAACCGCCGCTGTGTCGTCCGTGTTTCTCAATAAAGCGGCCGCCTTCACCACGTCGCCGCCACACTGATTCAGCATAACCTTGCAATCCTCTAATCCAACGAAGTTGTTCTCCCTTTTCAACAATCCCTGCAAACGTTCCAGCTTGATGGCAGCCAGCACGACCCAGTCGGTGACGTTCAAAGCGGCTATGCACGACTCCGGGGTCGACTGCTCGTGCAGCACCTTCATCATGATCCTAACTTCGTCCGACTGTTCCCCGTTTCGGGGACCGCGAGTTCTTCTTGCGTTGGGCCCGTCGCAAGCAAACTCGAGCAGGTCCTCGCAGGACACGTGGTCAGACTGTCTTGACAAGTCGCTTGTCCTACCTGGCACCTTCTCGCTCGATAACCTGTTGTAGGTACCTGTCAGACCCGCCGAATGGAAACTGTCGTTTGAATCTGTAACGGAGGACTCTTTCGTGATCTCCGGCTGTTGCTTGCCAGCGTTGCAACACGGCTGTGAACCATTCTCCGAATATTCCCCGTAGTCGAACTGCATCATGTAGTTTGAGGGCCTCTGGACCGACGGCGCCCTTTTGGATGCCTGCAGTTTATTAGTAGCGGGGTCCCCCTTGGCGGACACCGCGGAGTCCTCAGATTTGTTGGAACCCGTTGGCGTAGAGTTCCTGCTCGCTTCACCTGCCTCGTTGTCCTGCGTGCACTTGGAAGCGGAGCTCCTGTGCGAGCCCTTCGACTCCACGCTGATCTTCCTCTGGAGTCGTTCCGTGGAGGAGTCGGTGGACTGTGCGTCGCTGCCCTCCTGCATGCTCTGCCGATACTCCGGGGTGTCGCAATCGATCAGATTGTCCGAGAACTCGAGCAAATCTTCAGAGATAACGCTGAACCGGTGCAACCGATTCTCATCGGCTGGCAGGGAGTCCAGGGCTGCCAATTCTGAGTCTATACGCTGCTCGAACTCCTCGGGACTGGAAACACACGATACATGATTACCAGCAACTTTCGTTGATTAATACAATCGCCACAGAAAAGACAATCGTAAAGCATTGCCAACCTATTTGCCGAAGTCTCCGACGAATAGTCCTCCTGCAGAGATCCGCTGGCCACGGATGAGCTAGTGCTCTGCAAATTCCCGTCGACCTGGTCCTCTATGGGCGGCGTGGTAACCGCCATCTTGGCCAGGGTCCTCGTTACTCCTCCGCCAGGTATGATCAAAGGATGCTTCCTCTGATGTCTGGGCAAGCTGGACTTAGGCTGCAACGTTTTAGACCGATCCCTAGGCGGCAACGGTATAGGATTCTCGTCCACGTTGCTCTGATTTTGATTGTTCTCTATCTCCAAGGCTGAGTGGTGCCTCTCCAAGTGTCTCGACTGGGGCAATGGCGGCGGTGCGTGTGGCGGCGGCGGCGCTCTGATTTTTGGCAGGGTTCTCGAACCGCTGTTGTAAGCGTCGAAGTGGAACTGTTCGCTGGCCAGGTCCTCCTGGTGGGACACAGGGTGGCCCAGTGTGGCGTGCTTGTTCCCGCGGATCCTGGGCCTGACAATTGGGACACCGGAGCGCAACATTCTCAATGGGTTAGTGTCCGGGGTGGCCTCGATACTGGGTGTCTCCACGAGGCTGTTGTACACCTCCTTGGCCTCGTCCGACAATGTGGCCTAAACAAGTCGTGGGAGGGGATAGATTCAGGGAAGAAGAGAACAGAAATTAAAAAAACGAAAATAAGAAATAAAGGGAAACAGAGCGAATAAGAAAGATAATGAGTGAAAGCGGTAATGAAAGTAATGCCCTTATAGAGACGTGTACACGGACCAGGAACCTCTCCGAAACGGAAGGGACAACCCATAAGCGTGTTTGGGAGAGACAAGACTTGGTGTCTCAAGGTACAGGTCGGTGTGAAGGGGGGACAAAAGGGTGAAGTACATTCGACGACATAGGCCCACTAGTGATGCTACTCTAAACGAAAGGGATGCTCTGATTGTTTTGTGTCTCCGCGTATGTGGGCTGGGTATATTCATATTGCGTACAATAGGTGCATGATTTTACGATTAACATACTCTCGTTCCAGTCCATCTCCAAAGTACAAACGGTATAAACGTGTAAATGCATCCAAACGTATTAACCACTAGACGTTATTATTCTGTTAATTAGTATGTAACATGCAAGCATGCTAAGCGTATGTGCCAACGAACCGTCCGGGGACAGCCCTTCGTTAAGTACACTGTATATTGTCCAGAGTTTGGGGATGCCTAGGTATTTGGTAGTGATCCAAGATCCCAAAATGTGTCACTATTGAGCAAGGTTTTACGTGATTGTGATAGGGTCGATAGAATTCCATTGCCAAGGGAAAGAAAAACATTGCCGTTCCATGGATGACACATTACAGGTATCGGGCCCCAGGCCATACAGAAAGCATAGTAAGAGACAGGCCCTGCGATATTTAGGGGGCCGGTGACGGGGGGAAAGTCAGTATATCGTTTGTGAACTCTGGGTACTCTGAACTAGTGTCGGAATCTAGGTCAGAGTTACTAGTGAACGTTAAACTAGAACTGGGGGCGCTTTCCGGCCATGACAGCAGGTTATTCCTAGAGGAAAATGGCGGCGACAGTGAATTTAAGAAGCTGGTAGACGGCGGCGGGGACTTCCCGCAAAGTTCTATCGACGAGAATCCCCTGGCGGTCTCCGGGTGGAGGAAGTGGCTCTTGTTCTTGAAATTCAGCCGCAGATTGTGTGGAAGCTTCTTGTGGCGGCGTTTGTAACGCAAACGGCTCCTTATGTCCGTTTCCGAATGGGAAATCGAGTCCGAGTCCTCGCTGGAGTCGTTCGTCGGATGGAAGGACCTTCTGATGTTTTTCAAGGGTGGCTTCCTGTTCTCCGACAGGGAAGACGTTCTGTGTCTGTACATGTTGGTCGCCGCGCTCATTTTCTCCAGCAGCACGTCGGTCTTCTGCAATTCCTTCCTGGTGTTGTCGTTTTGATAGAGCTTCGGTGGCTCGAGGATGTGCTGATGAATGCTGGGACTCGACGGCGGGTTCGCGGGCCTCTGCGAAGTCAGATTCAGCTTCATGCTTATCTGCGGCTGGCACTGAAGCGGAATGTTCAAGTCCAAGTGCTTGGGCTTCTGGATAGGAATGTTCAGGCTCCTCAGCGGGGTCTGGGCCTGGCCAGATATATCCAAGTTCCTCATGTTCGTCACCAACGACTTGGGCGGGGCGGTCTCCATGTTTCTGGAGTTCTGCGCTATATTCTTGCCCAGCTGGATCATGTTCTGCGTCAGCTTACCCAAGCCGAAGTTCAATCCCTGCCCCTTCTTCGAGTCCAGATAATTCTTCACGCACTCCAACCCGGACACCTCTCTCTGATACTTCTCCGCCAGCAGCTTGCTGTTCAACTCCACTTGGTTGTTCGCCTCCGCGTCCGACTTTCGTCTGAGTCGCTGGAAGTTCACGCGAAGACTCTCCGAACTGCTGTAAACCGGGGATTCCTTTTTCTCTGACTCGGCGATGAACAGAGGATTGTTGGATATCACGAATGGAAAGCCATCGTGTCCATTCTGATTCTGTTCTATCTTGCGGAAACTCTGGATGTTGATTCTCACGGCGTCCATGTTCCCCCTTGGACTGTCCGAACCTCCGCCGGCTTTCAAGTTAGCCTTTATGCTATCCGTGGAGCCGTATATGGAGCTTTTGCTCTCCTGGCTGGGATTCCTCGGGACGAACGGCACCTTTCCGCCTCTCGGCTTCGGCAGCTCGATTTTTTTCGGGAACTCCGGGATGTTCATCTTGGCGGAATCGCTGAAAGAGGTGGAGATCTTCGGCCTGGTGCCAAGATCGACGCTGGCCACCTTCTCCCTAGGCTTGCCGCGGGCAAATTCAACGAAGTTCGAGGGTCTCTCCTTCATCAAATCGAAGCTGGCCGTCTCGTCGCACTGGGAATCGAAGCTGGCCACGTTGTTGTCCTTCAACGGTTGGTCGCAATTGCCAAATTTATTCGACAGCTGCTGGCTGTGCTTGCCCCCCATAGCCACGTGGGCCTGCTCCTGAATATTGGTGTAACAAGCCGGCTTGCTGGCCGGCTCCAGGTTGCCGATCTTCTCGTATTTGTCCGGCTTCTCCTCCCCGAAGTACGGAACCTTCTCGCTGGTGCAGGTCAACGTGCCGTCGTCGTCGAAGTACTTCGGATGCTCGAAGTAACGGTCCACGTAGCTGGTGGACACCCTCTTCTGCTCCCTGGGGAAGTCGAAGTTGGAGTTCTCCAGGCTCAGTGGCGGCACCTTTCCGTTATGCTGCAGAACGTTCAGCTTCCCGTTTATATCCGTCACGCTGTCGCAGTTGAAGCTGCCCTTCTTGTGGCCGTTCTCCAGGAACTCCGTCGACTTCACTAGATTCTGTTTCATGGCCGCGTTGTCCAGGATGTGGGCGTCGAACTCTATGTCCATGTACGACGTCCAGGCGGTGGGCTTAGTCAGAAGTTCGCGGGACTTTGCGAAACAGAACTCGGCCGAGGCTTTGTCCCACAATGGCAGTTTCAAGGTGGACGGGGCGCCCAGGGATTCTATACTCGAGACGGTGGACGACAGAGATTGCAAGCTCGAGCACAGCCACTTCATAGTCATTCGTTCGTGAGTCGCATGCAAATTTCGCGAACGTAGAAATAATAAGAAAGAAGCAAACGAACGATAGACGGGGCAGACATGCGGGGAACGGCACGGTTCCAAGCAGATGCACACATTTTGTGACGGACATAGAGATTCGTATGTGAGGGTTTCGATGATCGCACACAGAGACCAAAGAAATCAAAGAATGTTCGAGACAATGGCGATGCAGTGACGAATAAAGGTAACGAAATTAACCGGTGGTAAACAATTGTGAAAACGAACGAAAAATAAACAGACAGGATAGGATTAGAGGAAAGTCGAGATTAGTCTTCCTTGTAAATCAACAAGCGTCTTATCAAACTTATAAGGTACAAAACGAAGTAAAGTTGGGTTGGAGTTCTCAGAACGGGGCACGTTCTGCGACCTATTCAGATACCTACTCTTTTCTTTCGTGTGGCATCAGGAATTAACTCTGTTCCATAACAGTTTCTGATTAAACGTTAAAACGAGAGCGCTTTCGTTGAGAGAAAGAAAAAAAAACATAGCAAAGAATATCATTCATGTTTCTTTGGTGTACGGAATGAATAAATCATGTTCATGTATCAACTATGCGAGTAACTGTTGTTCTTGTAATTATGCTGCACGTTAGTATCAGCAAAGAGGTCAATCGGGAGTTAGTTTTTCCAGTAGAGAGAATCACATCGTGTATCATGTTACCAGTGTACCTTTTTTAACAGAAGTTCGGTGATCTAAATGGAAAGATGTTTTATTGTACCTGTATGTCAGGTATACTGGCAGCTTCCTCTGAAAAGTGTCGTCTGTCTGGTTTAGGACTGTGTTGATGTGGCAACTTAAAAGAGAACTTTCTGCGTCTTGAAGGACTGGCGGGTGTTCGGGGAGACTCCGGTGGATGTTCAAGATCTGTCATGGAACGTGCTGTCAATTCCTGTGCCATAGCAATGGCTGAGTAGAGTGTTTTCTGATCGGCTGCTGAGATAGGCTTCACCTAAATATATAAGAGAAACGTTCACCATCCCTCTGGTAAATGCAATAATATATAATAATTTCTGCTTTTTCCCCTCGAATCCGATTTACCGTGAAACATATCGCTGCATAATACGTTTATTAAGCAACTCTGTTCGCCGATGCTGAGAATATTGGGTTCTGTTATGCTTCGACATGCGAGTAACGCACAGTAAACGTGTGAAAGAAAAATAGTGATGCGTGGCGGCAAATAATGAACAGGAAAAAAAACAGAAAAATAATAAGAAAAAAAAAACGTTCAACTAATGAAACAGGTAAAAGCATAATGGTAAATAAGGCAAAAAAAATTACTGTACATTTATTGGACTCACGGTGGCTTGTTTCTTTTTATTGCTCTGCTTTGCCTGGATCTCCCTCAGCTCGTTTCGAACGTTGCTCGACTCGTGCTCGGTCGACAGGGGATGCGCAGGCGGCGGTGGAGGAGGTGACGAACCTAATAAAGAAAAAGGGGTAAATACACGAATAAGAAATATTCGACACGACAGAAATTAATACGCCGCGCTAATTTACCTAGGGATCTGAACATCTGATCCATTTCAGCCAGTAAACTCGGACCGAAATCGAAGTTCAACGTTTTATCAAATCTCAGCGGGCTATCCTGGTTTTCTTCGTCGCTGATCTCATGGTACTCGTGATCCGCTCCGAGGATATCATTATTGCCGGCCACGTTCAACGGAACGGTTTGTTTACTTGAATTTCCCATGTGGCACACTTCCGTACCTGCATCTGGCCACAAGCTTTCTAATAAAGACACAACCGATTGAATGAACCAAGTCCGTCAACAATGCGCTACGCTGAAACAAATACGTACCGCTGTGCTTGTTCTGAATGTCCTGCAGCGCGCCCCTTCCGTCCCTCGACAACTCTCTGTTCGTTTCTGCGCTCCTTGCTTCCTGGCTCAGAGCATGACTAGAATTATCCGTCACATCCTCCTGCGGCTTGTACGGCGTGACCACTTGTCGTGGCAAGTGCGGATACTTCCCACCGAGGAATCCAATGTCTCCAAAATAGGCGCCGTCCAGTCCGACGTGCCCGGTGTGCTTCAAATCACCCTGAGGGGACGAGATCATGTCCGTTCGTATTTTCCTCCTCTGGGAAGAGAAGGCGTTCTTCCCGTCGCCCCTGGTGAATTCCCCAGGCTTGTTGCTGGGTAAATTGGACCCGAGGTATGCTATCGTGTGAGCTGGATTGAAGAAGCCAGTTTTCCCGTTGTTCAAGACGCCCTTCCACAAAGAGTTATTGCCCCCTTTGTCCAGAACCGTAATAACATCGCCCTGTCTGTAGACGAGCTGGCCAGTCTCCGCTGTGTCCTGGACGGCCTGAACCTGCTCCGGTTTCAGGTCGGGCAGGAGGTTGATCAGCTCGAAGAACTTTGGTCGCTTGGATGGCTCGTGCTGCCAGCACTGTTGCATCAGCGAGAAGTAATCCTTCGGGCAACATTCGGGCTGTTCTAGTCGTTGAAAATTTGGCTCGTCGATGGCCTCCAGAATCTGATGACCGGTCAGCGCTGCCCACGGTTGAAAACCGTAGCTGAACATCTCCCACAGCGTCACACCGTAGGCCCACACATCACTCGCGGATGTGAACTTTAAATAGGATATGCATTCGGGGGCGCACCACGCGATAGGCAGTTTCAGATTCACGTTGAAGTTCGTTTGGTAATAGTCTTTGCCGACACCCAAAGCACGGGACAAACCGAAGTCGGATATTTTTACTTTGTTCTTGGAAAACACCAAGATATTCCTGGCGGCCAGATCCCGGTGTATCAATCGTTTCCCCTCGAGATACTGCATACCGTCGGCAATCTGCACTGCAAAATCGCAGAGGGATAGCACAGGGAAGCTGGTGCGCAGACTGGGCTCCTTCAGACATTCCAGCAACGATCTCAGCGGCGCCAATTCGGTGACCAGCATCAAGGAATTGGTGTCCAGAACCACGCCGTACAGTCGTACAATGTGCTCGTGGTCAATGGCGTGCATGATGGCCGCCTCTTTCAGAAATTCAATCGGGTTGTTCTGCATCCTCTCCCGCGACAGGCACTTGATCGCCACTTGTATTCTCTCCCCGTCGTTTGTCCATACACCCTGCTGTACTACGCCGAACTCGCCGGTGCCCAGCTCCTTGTTAACGATTATCGCGTCAGCCGGTATCATGTGCTTGTTGGGAACGCGTATCGGCGGTCTGTCCTGCCTCTCCTCTGGTAACATCGTTAAAGCACCCGTGGCCGGCTCCTCCCTCTTGGGTAACAGCATTTTCTTAAACTTAGAGAGGTAATTCTGCGGGAAGTGCTTTTGGAAGTACTTCTTTAGACGACGCATCTCCGGTTTGCTCATTCCAATCGCGTTCAGATCCTCCTCGGTTACATATTTCAGTTGAGCTGTCGTCTGCACCTTCAAGTCCCCTGTTGATACAAAGAAAGCACTTGTTTAATCGTTACGCCACCCGGTCTTTTCTGACGAAGGTACCAAAGGAGCGCACCTCGAATCCCAGGATAATACTGCTGAAGCTCCGCTTCCATAAGGAATTCGTACAAGCCAGGTCCAGTGTTGCGGGACATTCCTCCTTGTGTGTCTTGGAAAAGAAATACGCGCGCAGCGGATTAATGGCAAACCTGGGACGAGCCGTAACGCCTATTCTACACGAGAATTACCCGTAATTCGATTAACATCGTATACACGGGCCGGCGATAAATTTGCATCGATACGTCGATCGTTGCCGACCAGCATCGCTCGAGAAACTCACTCGAGGCAATGTGACCTCTGTGACCGTAGGACCTTGCAGTTTCCCGACTACGGTCGACCGAGTACCGTGAAAACCCCCACGTAACACAAATCGCGCATTATCTCTAATACAGCACGTTGCTTTCAACGTCAATGACAAAAATTCGCGGAACGAGATGAGCAAGCACGCGAACGGAAAGCACCGTGCCTAAACGCAGAACGGGAGGGAGAAAATAGAAAATAATAGGGGCAAACTGGAGTGGCGAGAAGAGGGGTGGAGGGGAGGGGGGATGGCTAGGAAATTCCTGGCATCCGACCGCGGTCCACGTCGCGTACCGTGTGCACCCGATTTAATAATACCGTGAAAGGTACTTAGCCCGAATAGCGTGAGAAAATGCAAGATATCGTCGTTACGCGGTGGATCGAGAAACTTTCGTGCGCCGTGGTCGGTGGCCAGGCCGTCGGAACAACAGGGGAACGAGAAACGAAACGAAGGGTCGTAGTCATTTCCACGGCAGACACGCCCCGGCGGCGGGCATCGAAATAGACGATTATTTTTACGAACGAGTCCGTCTTAGTGCTCGTGCCGCGGCACTCACCCATTCTACGATGACGCAGCACGGTACACTCGGACCTCCTTCCGTTGTCATGAGACGCTTGCGTCTGCCACTTCGTTCAGGCCGCACGGCGAGCCGAGATCAACCGAGACTTGCCTCCTCGTCCTTGCGGCTCTCCCCACCCCCGGTGCGATCGGTGCCTCCACCTTTTTTTTCATTCGGGCTCACATCTTTTCGCGACCAGCGTACTCATCTCCGCCACCTTTTGGCGCGATTCTTTCGATCGGGTGGTCCGCTCGTTCTTTACCTTCGACGTTCTTGGCGGTCGGTTGACGGACGGCTGAAAGTCTTTGCAGAGACTTTTCTTTATCGCCGCGCCGGCTCGATTAATTGGCGATTCGAGCGTCGAGACGCTGCGGTTCCATCGCGGACTGTTCTATGTAGTTCCGTGGGCTTTCGCCGCGCACTGTGTAGCGACCGGCGTTACCGACGATGCGGGCGCCATCTGGAACCCCTGACGTATATCGTAGTGATTCTAGCTCTTGGAAGTTTGGCACACTGGATTTAAATTGAAGTACTGGTCAAGTAGTTCGGTAACAGATACTTAGCATTATTGGAAAGGTATTGCATGAAGATTGCGAGTGATATCTGTAAATAAAGGTCTGAAGCCTTGTTGGCGCGCTAGTATTGCACTATTTCATTTTCATACCTACGCGCTTTCCCTGTTTTACCATTTCGAATCCACCGCTACAACCGCGGCCACCGTGGTGCCGCCTGGCGGCGAAACGGCGGACCCTACAGAGCAGTGATTCTTACCACTCCAAAGGAACGCTTGGGTTTATGTGGAAAATTTTGCGGAGCAGCGAAATCACTATGAAAACTGGCAATAAAAAGGTGCACGAGCGTAAACTTGTATGAAATAAATGATAGATCACAAATTATGTTACAGTAAAAAGCGAATAAATTGTTTTGGAATATTCTT
This sequence comes from Nomada lathburiana, assembly GCA_963667235.1. Taxonomy (NCBI): domain Eukaryota; kingdom Metazoa; phylum Arthropoda; class Insecta; order Hymenoptera; family Apidae; genus Nomada; species Nomada lathburiana. The sequence goes on along the minus strand of OY763899.1, from coordinate 18,424,412 downwards.
TTCTAACGTTTCGATTAATAGTTAGGCTACATTTCCCTTCTTTAACCCTTTCGTCGCTCACGCAAATCACGAAAAGCGGTAAAATATGTTCGCTTTTGTAATGATTGTTACTCCTATTACCGATAGAAATACGGAAAAACATATTTTCCCTGTGTTATTTCTAAAGTTATTTCGACGAATCAAGTTACCAGTAGTACTCTGTTTTACCGGCACGTCGGAATTACGATGGAACTGAGCACCGCTGAAGGAAACCACAGGACTATCCTCACGGATAGTACTACACTAGTGTATATGCACAGGGTAAGACATATAATGCAATGATTATTTATCGTCTCGTTACCTATATTCAATTCCATCGCTATACGTCCTACTAAAACAATATCCGTTTCAGTGCGATGACATCGATATTCTATGTCAGTGTCCAAAGAACGAGGCCTCTCGGACGTTTAACTCGATTATGTAAGGTTAGTACTTTCCCAATAATGACCACAAATAAACCATTGTTATTCCCTATCGAAAGATGCCGGTAACGATTGTTCGGACTCGTTATTCAGAAACGCCCACGACAAATCCGAGCAACTTCACGTTATCGTATTCGTATGTTCCCCAGACGTCAAACAATCACAATGTAGCCCAAGTGGCTTTCATGACGAGGCTGGCCCTCAAGAATGATCTGGCCAAGCCGCCGCCGTTTCCGTATTGGAAGAAGCCTTGCACGCCTGTGAAAATGTGGTTGGATTACACGTCGCTCCGATACGACGAAAATAGTAGGCTGATAGTGGTGGATGGCCCGCCAGCCATTGGGAAGGGCAAATTCTGCCAGAAGATAGCGGAGGCGTTCGGGCTACTGTACATGCCGCCACCGGTGCACGACGACCTGTACATAAACACCTACGGGTATGATATAAGACAGCTCGATTCACAGCTACCCGTTAGTTGCCAAAGCTACGACCTGAAACAGTTTCTGGCCGATCCTCATCACGTTCAAGTCCCCCACTGCCAGTTGGCCTACTTCTCCATGAGGCTCGAACAGTACATGAACGCGTTACTGCACACCCTGGCGACTGGGCAGGGGGTGATACTCAATCGAAGCGTCTTCTCGGACATCGCGTTCGTTCACACCATGCAAAAAGCTGGCTATCTAACCAAAGAAGAGGTGAAAAACTTTGAGGGCATGAGAAAGGTTGCTATGGAGCATATCCTGAAACCACACCTAGCAATATACCTGGATGCCCCACCGGATTTGGCTCTGGTAAGTCCCCTCCCCCTGTTGTCTGTTCCCGAATTGCCGTGGTAAGAAGCACGAGGCAGCATTCTATGCGAGCGTATTTTGTAGCAAAAAATCAAACGAAGGGGCATACTTGCCGAGGTGAATTCGAAAGTCCTGAACGAGAAGTATCTGGCCGACCTGGAAGCAGCGACGAAGGAGAAATATTTGTCGCCGTTGTTGCCTCACACGGAGATACTGATGTACGATTGGACCAAAGAGGGGAACTACGACGATATCATTCACGACATCGAATGCCTGGACCTGGAGAGCGAAGAAGACAAAACGAAATTCCACGATTGGGTGTTCCTTACCACAGAGGACATTATCGGGCATATGATAAAGTTCCAGCACAAGGTGGACGTAATGGAAAACACGATTTACGCCGAGGATCCCGATGCAACTAAAGTTCCAAGATTGTGGATATCGGTAGACGACGTTAGACAAATGACAGAATTATACAACTCTGTAAGTATTATCGAATAGCGCTTAATCAGCCTTCGCGTAAAGGTGCATAAAATTAATTGAATATTTTCCAGGCTGATGAGGTGAAATACAGCCCCGGATTTAATCCAACCTTCGGTGATAAAGTTCTTTTCGCAAAGCCAGGAAAGATGTACATTCACATCGTGCGACGTTCCCCCCGCGATTTTGTAAATGCTGATTTCACGAAATCGGTATAAACATATTTGTAATATATATATATATCTAGAAGTGAAAATAAAACGTTGTTATGGTGAATAGAGACCGTAATCGATGATATTATATTTTTCAATGAGTAGCGAAAGATTTCTCCGATAGAACACAATGAAATAATCGAATTTAATATTATCATTAATTTCATTTCATTTCGCAAAACATATATTTTAAAAATATAAATATGTTTTTAATATTACATACATACATCATACATACATATATATATATTTATATACTTCGAACATTACAAGTTTGCTAAATACCGATCAGCCAGCTTGGTATTAATCGTGTAAATATGTTTAATTATGGGAGAACAAGTCGTATGTAGTAACTTTCATGATTCGGCTATCTGTGAAGTTTTGTACAGTTCAATTTACAAATGTACGTCGGGAAAAACTTCCTCGTTTTTTCATCGCTATATTTATTTATTTCTTCGTTTCGTATTCACAAAAATAAATTCTAATTGCACCCAGCTCAATCGAAATTGCAGAAGATCGATTGGTTAGGTGAATAATGCAGAGCGACAGGGAACGAAAATATTGTTATACTAACGTTATGTTACGAAATAAAATTAAGGTAACTGTTTGCAAAGCTATTCTCTATTTTGTTTTCTTCAATATCCCACTTCAAGTGAATTTAAAATATTTCACTCGAACCACGTATTTACTTGCTCCTATCTAACGAAACATTCGTGTTCCACGTGAACTTCGTTTTTTCCGTTTCTTTTCCTCGACAAACGAATGGAAATAAAAATTTGGAATGTACCTCTACGCGTGTTACGAGCTCGATTCTCGTTTCATAAAAATATTCCTCCGAAAACAATAAAAACGATGCGAAATCAACCGAGTTCGGCAGTATTTGGTATACCATTTAAGGTGCACTCACATACGCAATATATATATACAAAGAATCTGTACACAAAATATTAAATTTTGCACAGAACGCCGGTTACAGAATTTATAAATTATTCCCATTAATCGAACCGCTGTAAATACTAGCCTTTCGCACCAGCCCTTGCACGTTCGTGCAAGTAAATTACAGTTACATTTGCGAATTTCATCGGCGATGAGCTTTACGGGGCTAAACTGCAGCAAGAGTTAGTTTTGCGCGCAGTTTTGTAAAACGCCTTCGACTGAGCGCTAAGACCTTCCGACTTCGACACCAGATCGTCCAACTTCTCTCCCCTCTGTAGAACGGCTTCCAACGTACTGTGCTGCAATATTTATAAACTGTGCAAACAAACGAACCGACGCGTAGGAGGGTCTTTCGATTTCTACGCTTACCAAAATGATCTTCGTCTCGTCCAAATCATTTTGCATCTTGGTCAGAGCGTCCGCCTCGTTCGGGTTTTGATATTTCGCCAGATAAACGTTGAGCTGCGCGAAGTCTGTCGTGGCCTCGTTCAAGCCGTCCCACAACGACTGCGGATACTTGGACCCAAAGTCGTCCATAACTTTGGTAATCAAAGTGTGCGCCACTCTCCTGGGATACTCGTGGTCCGATATGAGTACGGCGGCTAGATTGTCCGCCCGTACATACACGTGACACATGTAATCTGCGAAAAGGTTCCCGTCTTTAGAGAAATGAATATACATTGGATATCTCCACTCCCGTGTTAACGGTTCGTCTATACGTTTACCTCCTTCCTTCACACTTTGCCTCGAGCTGCTCTGAGTCCTCTCTACGATCGTTTTACTCACGAAACTCATGAACTCCTTGACGCTGCCCCTTTGAAAGAACGAGAAGGACTCCACATCGTAAGCGGCTTTCAACAGTGACGCGGACGTTGGGTGTTTGTACAAGAGGGACAGTGCGTACAGCTTCACCATTTTTTATACTGAAAAAAAAAACTTTACTCTCGAACTGAACGTGATGCTCCGATACATATTGCGTGTCTTACGTGCGAGCCAGAGGTACCGTAGTGGACCGTGAGTGAAAGTAATCCCATAAAAAGTTATTTACCTGATACCAAACCATAAATGGCGTACACGTCTCCTCGAATCTCTCTCGCTTTTTCTTAACATGCAAAACGTAGCGGACTTTGATTCCCTATCGAACTCTTGATCATTCCTAAAGCGGAAGGAACGAGTATTATTTTCATTTACGAACTACACCTACTCCGATTATGGAAACAAGGGAATCGCCATGTTTTTTCGTCGCGAGCAGTGGCTCTCAGTTGAGGACGGCAACCGTAAATCGATGCTCCGAAAACATCGATATCTTCGCCCGATATATCGACGCGTTCGCCGAGATCACGGGAAGATCTCGTCTCGAATATTTAAGTCGCGGTTTCTGTTCTCGGTTCGAGTTCGGGAGCAGGAAAAGTGGCCCAGAAAACGGCGAGCATCTTCGAGGCGTCTGTTTATCCCGTAGTTAGGGGGCGGGTTATCTCGAGCGATTAAGCATCGTTTCCCGCCACACGGTTTAAGGTTGGCAGCCATGTGACTAATGTCTATTGCTCTCCGCTGTCTAACTCCGATCGATCGTTCATCTTCACGAAGTTTCGTCGGGTTTTTTTTCCCCCCGCAGATATTGTCTGACAAAATACACCGTGGAAATTGACGGAACACCGTTTGGCTTATATGAGGCGGAAAATATTCCACCATCTCTCGATCGAGTGAAAGGAGAAAGATGACGACGGCACTGTATCTGGAGCATTATTTAGACAGTAAGCGTTCAATCTTTTTTTTCTCTTTTTCCTTCCTTTAATTCTCTTATGTCAGAATGCCGGAAACAAGTGTTCACAACTATTTTACTTCCGTATCGCATTCTCGATTACGAAACGGTGCATTTCAATTGTTGATATTGTTTTACGGATTGCCTGACGCAGTTTAACGTTCGTTTTAATAAACCGTGCTGCACGACAGATGTGCCAAACGATCGATTAAGAACTCGCAACTTTGTTCCGTCAGGTTTGGAACATTTACCGATCGAACTGCAGAGGAACTTCACGCTGATGCGAGACCTGGATGCCAGGGCGCAGGGCCTGATGAAAGACATAGACAAATTGGCGGACGACTACTTGAAGAACGTGAAGAAGGAATCGCCGGAGAAGAAGAAAGAACAGCTGACCCATATTCAGAATTTGTTTAACAAGGCGAAGGAATACGGAGACGATAAGGTTCAATTAGCTATACAAACGTACGAGTTAGTGGACAAACACATTAGGAGGCTGGACTCCGATTTGGCTAGGTTCGAGGCGGAGATACAGGACAAGGCTTTGAACAGCAGCAGGGCGCAGGAGGAGAGCAACGCGAGTAAAAAGGGCAGGAAGAAGTTGAAGGAGAAGGAGAAGAGGAAGAAGGGCGCGGCTGGTGCCAGTAGCGAAGACGAATCGAAAACCGCTAGGAAAAAACAGAAGAAGGGTAAGATTAGTCTAAACAGCGTTACATATTAATTCTTTGCACACCGCCGTGCAAAAGGAAAATAAGTATTTTCGTCGGTTTTGTAAATATGCATATACCATTTTAGGGGGATCCGTTGCATCGGCTTCGTCTGCTGGAGCTGTTGGAAGCGGCGTGCAAGTTGACTCCACTGCGCTTGGCCATCCAGCGGACGTCTTGGACATGCCGGTCGATCCTAACGAGCCGACTTATTGTCTGTGTCACCAGGTGTCTTACGGGGAAATGATCGGTTGCGATAATCCGGACGTAAGTCACTTAATGCACGATTGCTTGCTTCAACGTGTTTCGTGCATTTTGCTGTTTTCACGCAGATCGTTTTCTTATCGTCCCTGTTTCTGTTCCAGTGTCCTATCGAATGGTTCCATTTCGCGTGCGTCGGATTGACAACGAAACCTAAAGGAAAATGGTATTGTCCGAAGTGTACGCAAGATAGGAAGAAAAAGTGAGTTGTAGGAAATAGCACGGATACGTTGTATCTGTTCGAGGAGCAAATTCGTACGTCACTTCTAAAACTAGAATCTAAATACGTTTCACGGTCGAACGTGAAACGCGGTTGAATTTGTATAAAATCGAGGGGAAAAAGGAAAGCAAACAAAAAAACAACAAAAAAATAGGAAATTTGTAAAGAAATAATGAAAGTACTAAATGAATGGATTTGACATTGCATCTAATGTTGCCAGAAAAGTATATAGATATGTTGTTTTCGTGATTGATGTGACATTACTTCACGTAATTGTGGATGCTGTTTTTAAACGTTTGTGTTCACATCAGTTTCACTGAACGTAATGAAATGTTACGTTTAATGATACTCGATATCGTCGGTAATAATAGATGCAATGAGACTAATTAAATTTATATACAGCTTATCACAGGGGTGGAAGATTTGAAAATCGGCCATAACTATCGTTCTCCTTCTAATTCTTTCTTTCTAATTGTACAAAGTAGTAATTTATTATCAATTGGCCGTTTTTTGAACGTCTGTGATTCGCACGAATGAAATCATTATCACACGAGTATTGAATCATTAATTATAGTATTAAAGCGAAATTATTACTGTTTTTATATTTTATAATTCTAAATGACATTTGTATAGAGTAAGTTCTTTTTTTTTTTCTTTTTGTTGAAATAAAAAATATATATAAATGAATTTCATATGTACATGTGAGAAAAAATATATTTGATTTACAAAACGGATGTATTCATTTCTCTCTCTATTTGACGTGTACATATAAACGATATTATACGAGGAATAGTTATAATAAATATTCCTTCGCTTATTTATTACAAGAAGCAAATGTTCCACGACGGATTATCATTATTTCGTTATTGTTCGTTCATCGAGCAGTTAACTATTAAAACTATTGAAGCATATAATATCTCTGTCAATTACCTATAGAAAAATTCAGTAGAATACTTACCGACGAATTTAGTTGGCTAAATCGATTTCGCACATGCATGAATATGCGGGGCGATCGAAGAAAATATACTGACTAGAATATCAAGTGTAAAAGAGGATACTCTTTAAGGAATGCCCGATTGCGGGCTGCAGCACTGGCTAGGCGGCACAGTCCAATTGTATTGGTAGCTCATACGATTTCTCGTTTCTTTCGTGCACAGTGCACCGGATGCTTGATAATATTCGTGCATGTTCTTCATACTTTCGACAGTCTGTTTATGCGTAACTATGTACTGATTCGAACATCCGCGTGATCTGTACTCAGTGTCAAAGCGAGCGTCGTGTTTCCTTTCGATATTCGCCAACGGTGCTACCCAAAGACCAACAGACACGTCTTCGGCTTTGTGCAATCTGAAAGGAAGTCCGATTAAACCAGACGTCTCAACATATTTCCTACAAGCTTGGCTATTCCCCTGATAAAACCTTACTTCAGAATGTCAGCGTTTGTTGCAATGAACTTGACCAAATTGTAAGACAAAAGGTATCCGCCGCCAAGGGCGTAAGGCAGATAATAATCGCACAATATCCAGTCCGTCTCTTTCCAAGGCCCGCTTCTCTTGACCTGTGCCCTTCCGTTGAAAAATCCCCAATACAATTCCCTTCTGGTCCCCTTGCTCTCCCATTTATCCAGCCCCTTTAATATCTTGTGCACCAGGACGTATGTATCGTCATCACATTTCATCAAGTAATCGTAGTCGTAGTAGTCGTGGACTTCCCTGAACGCGTACAGAACCTTTTTCGTCAAGGTGCCGTACGAGTCGGGCAATCTCGACAGCAAGAGCAGATCATTGAACTTCTGCTCCTCGGAATGCAACGTCTCCCTCTGCTCCGGCAGGATGTCCAACGTACCTATCGCGAACAAGTGCTTGACGGTCGCTTGCCTCTGCGACAACCATGTCTTCCTGATGGTCGCCCTTCTCTCCAAGTTTTCGGGGCTGGAGAGTACGAGTATCACGAGCCTGAATTTCGATTTGCTCCCTGATGCTCCGTGATCGTTCGACGAACACTTCGTGGACGGCAAATAGTGTATACATAAGAAAACGATGGACAATATTATCAGCAGAGTCGGGACATTCAGTTTCAGGTGGAACTTTTTTTTCATCATCATATAGAAACTCTTCGACGATGGTTTCAACGGTAAACGTGTTACCGAATCCATTTGATACATACACGCTTGTACTCACATTCCTAACCTATCCTTGTCCGTGTACAGTTTTAACAGTTGCTTCAACGGCATACTACCTTACCTTTTTCATTCGTTTACTTTTGAAATTCATTCGAGCATCCCTTTTTGCAATGAATGAAAGCGTACTTTTCCTTTACGTTGCTGTTCGAAGAAAGTTTGCAGCGACTTGCTTTGATCGTGGTCAGGACAGACCTAGCTTTACCAACGCGTACGATCAGCTGTTTAAGCTTGAATTAAATGAACCCCCACCCTCTTTTTTATCAAATCTAAAATTGAACAGCTCCTTTAATTATACAAGGTTTTCTGTAGACGATGAAAAATCCGGAAATGGGGATTGCTGGGGTGATTCTGAATAACTTTCTCCCTTACCAAAATGTTAGTTGAGGCTTCGCTTTTGAATTATTAAGGAAAAACGCTGGACAATCAGAGCGCCCGTAGTGCGCGCGCCCAACCACGTGGCTCTCAACCGCGTTCGGTCGTGGTCGTGAACCAGTGCGGTTGAGAGTCACGCCCTCATGTGAAGCACGCGTTCTACGGATGCTCCGATTGGCTAATGTTTTTTGCTAGTAATTCAAAAAACAGAGAACCCTGTAATAGTATTATAGGTGAAGTTAATAACGTTAATTAATTGAACTCGCTGGGACTTACGAAAGGTACATATTTATTAACGTTTTGTCGCATAGATCTCGTTCAATGTACAGAATATTCTGATCTTACAGACTATGCAATATACATGAATGTTGTTCACTTTTCAACCAGGTATCCTGTTAATAGAAAACCATCCAGACCAGTGGTTAATATATCGGGATGCGTTCTGTCCGGTAATACCTGGTACGAACGCAGAAAATTCGAGAATAACTTTAAATTGAGGACTTTGTATTTCTGTTTCAGCGTCATGTATGTCTGTTGCAGGGGTTCCTTGTACGGGTGATAAATCACGAATGGTCTGGACGGTCCCAAGAAAGGCAAGAGAGATGTAATTATGTTTTCGGGATGCTCAATGGCCACAATAGCTAATCCTCTGGCTTTCGTCCCTCGCAAGAGATCTACAGCATCGTGCGCTTTTAATAACCATTTCGGTTTCCGGGGAGTGTTAGTTTCCACAGTTTCATCTTTGTCCGAATCGCTTAATTTACGTTTGAGGCCACGATTCGTACCATCTCCTTCAACAACTTCGTTTGTCTCGTTAGCGTTGCCCGATACCTTGCTACCATTATCCGACGAGCCATTAATAGCTTCAGTCGCCACATTAACATTGCCTGACTCGTCAATAATATCAGATGGTATATTAACTATTTTAGATGACCCGTTAGTAACGTCAGATGCTGAATCAACGTTGTCCAATGTTTTGTTAGCAGTGTCCGACGATAGCTCATTAACAATGACTGATTGTACGTCCATACTTTCTGATGGCACATCAGCAGTCACTGTTTCCTCATTAACATTATCCTGTATCACATTAAGAACGTCCGTTTGTACGTCCATACATTCTGATGGCACATTAACATCGCTGGCTATTGCAGCGGTATTTGTCTGCCTCGCGGCAAGCTTCGAAGCTTTGCGTTTACTCTTCTTCCGTGGTGCACGAGCCTCGCACAAATGCTTCGTCCATGCAGCGCTCTCCCCTTTGTGATACAACTTAAAGAAAGTATAAATGTTAACATAAATTAGCCTCTGCAATTGTTCCGCAGGGAAGTTCATGGCATTGATAATGGTATGAGAGGACGTGGTTGCAGGAGTCAGGTAAATCAAACGTCCATCCGTATTCTCGCCAATCCTGTTCAACATCGCAGCTGCGGACAATCCGGACGATCCAGTGTCGTACAGGATGTACAGCCCGTCCGACTGGACGTCGCTGTAGGACAGAAACTGCGCCAATGTATCCATCCGTAATCTGGATATTTTGGTACAATCCATGGTGAAAAATGCATCCTGTATCAAGCTTATCGTCGGTTTGCAAATGGTTATATATTTCAGATACTTCTGCTCCTTCTTTTTCAGATACTTCTCCTGGGAGTACTCCGTACGATCCAAGAACGACTTGTTGTTCAGAATTAGTCTGCCCACTATTTCCCTCCCACTCTTGCCGGACTGCTGCAGCTGAACGATCTCCTCTTTGGACAACTTCTGCGACGTACCATCGTCCATAATGGAGCGATTGTCGCTGCCGCTGGGCAGCTGGGTCAGTAGATCGTTCAGTGAATCCGTTTTGGTCACTTCTACGGCTCGAAACGTTCTCCTGTTGTAGCCAAACGGTACTATCGCAAATGTGGTCCAGAAACGTTTCCCAATGATCTCGTGCATGTGCACTGTATTCTTACGCAGCGTTAGAATACCGTTGGGCACCACCTTGTACAGCTTCTTGAACTTCGACTTTTGTACTATCACATACTGGCCCGCCTTGATTACGTCGTCCTCGGTCTGACACATGTCTCCTCGATCCAAATCCATTCGTACGAACGTAAACACGTTTCTCGCTGTTCCGATTCGCCCCGATTTAGGTTAGAATCGCGTCGTCCGATATCCCCGTGCGATTTCACGCAAATATTTGATTGCTATTCCTTCTGACGATGCTTCAGCCTAGTACAGATCTACATTTATGCCGTTGCAACGCTCTCGACAGGCGAACAGAATTTCACGAGAGAGTCGCGCGAATTAACCTAGACGCTGCGAACGCTGGATAACCTAACACGTTGCCTCACGGGATACGTACCGTCTGTCACTGGAGGTTATTAAGGTACAGCCGCGAGGAAGACGACAGTAATTCGGCCGCCCGACCACCTTTTACGTTGTCGTATTTTGCAAGTAACATCGATAAGGGAAACGGAAACGTAAACATTATATTTATTGGCGGATTTATTTTCTATATTATTATAAATCTTACAATTATTATTGTTATTGTTTACTTATTCTTGCAGTGGCTAGAGAGAAGATGTCACCCTGCAAAGAGTTCCAAGCGGTGGTGCTGGCCGGAGGCGGTGGTTCTCGTATGACAGAAATAGCGCACGGACAACACAAATGTTTACTACCGATTGGAAATGTACCCATGATTTGGTATCCCCTTCAGTTGCTCGAACGGGCCGGCTTCAAAGAGGCCATTGTGATCGTGTCGGAGAATATGGAGAACAACGTCTGGCTGGCGTTGAACTCGTTGAATCTGAAGATCAAGCTGGACATCGTTGTGATTAAGCACGCCGAAGAGCTGGGAACGGCAGATTCCATCAGATTCATCCACGAGAAGATTTACACGGACTTCTTGGTCATATCGTGCGACTTGATCGCCGACGTCGATATACCCGAGGTCCTGAATTTGTACAGGAAACACAACGCCAGTATCACGGCTCTGATGCTGCCCGTGCCCAGAGTGCCGGACGATTTGTTAACACCAGGCCCGAAGAACAAGCAGAAGCCGGAGACAGATTTAATCGGCATCAGCAACGAAACTGGGCGTCTGATATTCCTGGCCTCCGCCTCGGACTTCGAGGAGACTATTAATATTTCTCGGACGCTGCTCAGGAAACACCCGAGCTTCACTGTTCATTCGAAATTAATGGATACCCACTTGTATGTTATGAACAAATGGGTGGTGGACTTCTTGGTTCACAACAAGTGAGCATTATTGTATAAAAATCGTTGCATGGTTTTCTGTAATAAAATATCTGCTATTCTTGTAGGAATTTAACTACGCTGAAGGGTGAACTCCTTCCGTACATTGTTAGCAAACAATTGTCTAGGCCCCCTAAGCAATGCGCGGAGGACAAGAACACCTCCATGATACAGGTGAACTTGAAAGAGGATATTTATCGTTTTGCAACTGAGAAACCGCTCGACGAATTGATCAGGAAGATGTCGGCGTACAATGATCACGATACCGATCTGGAAGACGCGTATCATGGGGATATAATAAGGTGTTATGCCTGTATCGGTAGCGGGAAGTTTGGTCTGAGAGCAAACACCATACAAATGTACCACCTTGCCAATACCAAGGTAAAAATAAGGGAGATAGAAAATGCATTTCACTTCGAACGTTTGATTCTTTTTTAACGAAAAATTGACCAAATATTCCAGATATCAGAATGGTGGAACGACGAGGACAATGGGCTATCTCCTATACCGAGCATCTCTGCGGCAGCAATTATAAAAAGTACACAAATGCAAGACTGCCACGTGGATCATAATGCATGTATCGAAGAGAAAACATCGCTCAAGCACAGCCACATTGGGCGAAACACAATTGTCGAAACGAAGACTAGAATTTCGCAGAGCGTTGTGATGGATAACGTTACCATCAAGCAGAGGTGAAGCATAAATTGAAAAACCAAAACAATTCGACTACTTTCTATTCAATAATCGACATCTATCTCGATGAATTCAATTATTTACAGATGCCTGATACACAATTGCATATTGTGCAACGGTTGTGTGATCGAAGAGGGTACAGAATTAAAGGACTGCATAGTTGGCGCCCAACACACCGTACCTTCTGGAAGTCAACATTCCCGCGAAGTCCTCACAGATCCGGATAAACTGATAGAAATCTAATTACCCTTGATTGTATAAAACATTTTATTATTAGTCGTCCTAATAAAAAAGTAACATTTTATTTATAAAAATAAAAATGATCCGTTGTCTTTCATTTAAATGACCAGCATCCTAAAAACTTTGACCTTGATAGGACTTGTCTAGGTCATTGCAAAGTCAAATGAACGTCGACGTCATACGCTCCCCACGAAATCGTTCAATATTTGTTTGAAGTATATCTCTTCCATATTTTTCGTGATATTTACGCGTTCCCAGATAAAACGGACACACTGTATATGAAATATTGTTTCCCGTTATTAACTTTTTTTTCTCCAAATGAGAACCACTGGCGCCGCCAATAGCTTTGAGCACACCGATTCGAGCGAGGGAACGTTGCGTTTTGGAACGCGAGGAGCGATCTCCTCTTTTATAACGTTCCTTCGTGCAAAATGGTAAGCGGCTGTTCGATCTATTAAAATCCGATAATTATAACGCGATCGTGTGAATTTTCCAACGCAAAGATGTTCGAAATGATTTATCGTTTCTTCGAATATCGAACGAAACGCATAGTTGCGGCATAAAAGCACCGAATAATTATATTATTAACGTTCGAACGATGGCGTATAGGTTATCCGACAAATGTTTACGTCTCGGCATGAGGACGCAGACTGACAAAGCTATATACACGTTTAAATTGCAAGGATGATTCCGTTCGTACGATATAATAATTTATTTCTTTCTTTCATAGACGAAGGGAACATCGAGTTTTGGTAAGCGGCGAAATAAGACACACACATTGTGCAGGAGATGCGGTCGTAGCTCGTACCACATCCAGAAGTCGCAATGTGCTCAGTGTGGATACCCGCAGAAGAAAATGCGATCATGTAAGATTTCTATTTGTGTTAATTTAAATCCAGTAATTGTAAATAATTCGTGCACCGTTAGGAAGATCCTTGGACACCTGACGTAGAACTACAGGTCGTATCGTAAGGAGTATCGACTTTGAGAAGTTTGGTCTAAAGTAAACGACCAGTCTGTGAGCTTAATATTTGGCCATTGATCCTACGGAAATTACGAAAATTTTATTATTCTTTCCCTACGCATTGAAAGAAGCGACACTAGAATACTTGATGCTTGTTGCGATACTACCTGTACCATAACGAATGACATAAGTGGTCGATGATAAAAATCTATCGATTCGTTTCGTATTAAATTTCCAGCCGAATTGCATTTAATGCTCAATTACGAATTACAGATAACTGGTCCGTGAAGGCCAAGAGGAGGAAGACCACCGGAACCGGTCGCATGCGGTACCTGAAGATTGTTCGTCGCAAGTTCAAGTGAGTCCAACGAGAACAACCTTAACAAAATTAACTCTACACAAAAAAAAAAAAAAAATACAATTCAAATACAACCGTTCGTTTGATATTTTTTGCAGGAACGGATTCAGGGAAGGTTTACCCAAACCAAAATCAGTACAGGCTAAATAATTTCCACCTTTTGTCACTGTTATATATATATATATATCTAAAAAATTTCGACATCTAATAAATAACTTGAAAAGTCTCAAAAAAAAAAAAAGAAGCTGGCATCGTATTCTTATTGAAGCTGATCCTTGCTATAATTAATTCGCAGTCGAATGTAACCGCAGCAATGACTCGTGCGCGCGAAGCTTGTACTTGGGCATTCGATTGGATTTTTTTCTGCCAGGCGGAGGACAGAAGGCGATAATGAACGAAAACAAATAGGGAAAAGTCGAATGGTGGGGTTGCAATCTATCTGCGCAAACGCGGCGGATCTTTCGTTTGCATCCGATCTTATAATAACCGCGGTTTCGTTTATTTCTATTCAGTAACATGTAGATTTGTGTTGCAAAATGGTAACTTATATCTGTTGCTGAGAAGTACACGTTTTACGGTCGCTCTCTTTTCCGCCAGTAGAAACGGTATGTTACCGGATCACGTTCGACCAAGATTCCGTCTTCACAAGCATCAAAAGATCAAGATCCACCGGATCGTTTATCGGTGAAGCAGGGTCTTGCAATTAAGGCAAAAAAAAACGAGGAGAAAAGAAGAAGAATCAGTATTACAATTAAAATAGAAAACTGACGGGGTACAAAGAAAGAATTCTCAGGAAGTAGGAAGAGGCTATTTCTGAAGGAGCTAATAATAGAAAGTGTTGCTCAATTAATTTTCAAGTCAAAACGCAAATGACTGTTTGGAGGAAATTGTTCGGTAAGTTTCGAATATTTTCCAGCTGTTCATGGAACCACTTCGCATCTGCGAGCTATTTGCCATATTCGACAATTCACTCGTCCCATAATTTTCTCGTGCGCAATGAGATATTCCCATCGATCCGTGAGTAATCGAATTCGTCTGAATCGTGGACACTTTCTAGGCAAATATCTTTTAGTCACGAACACCGTGAGCTGTGGCCTGATGATGGCCGCGGGGGACATCATTCAACAGCGCAGCGATCACTTGAAGAAGAACAGATATATTCCAGGAACGTCCCTGGTCTTGGCGGCGTCACCAGAAGACGATAGGAAGCACAGCAATTCTAAAATATCCGACGCTTACGCCCACGACTATGTGCGAACCAAGAACATGACCGTCGTGGGCCTTCTTCAGGGCCCCTTTCATCATTGGTTTTACATGATACTCGACAAATTTCTCCCCGGAAGAAACATTGCCTCCGTAATGAAGAAAACTTGTCTGGATCAAACGATCGCCAGTCCAACTTGCTTGGGAATTTTTTTCGTTGGCCTTGGCCTGTTAGAGCATCACAGTCTCGAGGAGATCTACGAAGAAATGAGAGTGAAGTTATACGACACTTGGAAGGTACCTTATTTTATTCCTTTCATTCCTTCTATTGTCGTTGCTAATCGGTACGACTGAATTCCTAAATATCGTTTGCTTTTTAAGGTCGACTGCTGTTTCTGGCCACCGACGCAGTGCGTGAACTTCTTATTCGTACCTTTTCGTTACAGAGTGCTGTATACGAATTTCATGACAATGATCTACGACATTTTTCTGTCGTACATGAAATACGTAAGTCTTTTTCTCGCCTCTGGCACCCCGTAGATTTATTCTTGTATTAATTGTCTTCTCTGTTCCAGGATGCACAGTATCAATGATCCGATGATCTCGAAGCTAGTCCTATTATCCGTATCGTACTTAATTTTAATCTACCTGGTCGATTGTGCACCATTTTCCAGCATTGTACTATATTGTACAGTGTATTAATCAAGTGTATATATACAATACCACCGAATTATAATGTAATACTCGACGAAAGACAATGTTATCGCTTGACAATAAAGGAAATTTTGTTTTTCGTAACGAACGTGTTTGTAATTGCTGGATATTATAGATTTACACGGGATTAGATTGTAATCCGTAAACACGTGTTTGTTTGGAATCGATGCCTGATAACGATGTGAATTAAACGGGCAACACGTTGCGATTGTTTAATTTCGTCATCGGCGTTGAAAGTTTCGACACTTTTATGCTTCTTCGATCTCTTCCTGCACGAGTAATGTTCGCACGATATTTATCGGTGTTGCAATTTGTCCGTGATGCATCTCGTAGGAATTTTTATTCAATTCCTTATCGCGTGTATCTGTACAACAGTCCATTGAATGCAGGTTGTTTATTAATACGAGAGCTCTTGTTTGTCAATCGGCGACAACGGGATTATAAAGATTTCTAAGCCGCCCAGTCGCCACCGAACAAACAGACGGATATTCCATTGTAAATATAAACAATAAAACCGAGCAAACAATAAACAAGACTGGCAGACGGATATATCTGATGCATTTTCCGAAATTGTATCACAATAGAATCAGGGGTAAATATTAACGAACGATGGGGAGCTTTTGTGCTCGTTTCTGTTGCGGCGTACAGCCAACCGTCTATCTGAAATAATAAGAGAGCGTTACAATTTTCTGCGCAGATAATTCGTTCCTTTTTATTGCCTTTCAGATGCAGTCCATAATTCGTCAATAGTAATAACAATAGTGGCCATTTAGAAATTGCAGTAGCAGCACTTGATATTCGTTGCGTCTCGTTCAGTTATTAACGGATTTAATTTGCGGCCGAATAAATTTGAAGTATATTGTTGCGACTTAACATTTGGGCGTGGGGCAGGGATTTAAGAAATGTTTGTTTTACGATTATCCATGGTGGAAGTGATTGCGAAACGGCGGCAGATCCAAAACTCGAGCTGTGCCGAGTAGTACGAGGGCTGTAAAAATACAAATTGAATTCAGAGAATTTCCACGATCGGTCCGAGATTTTACGGAATTCCATTCTATTATCCGTGAAATTGCAATGATAACTTAATCCATGTAAATAGAACGAACGGCGGAATTCTTTCGAATGAAAGCTCTCGTAGAATGGGAAATCAATTGAATCAAAAGATCGAGGTTAATTGGAGGCAATATTTCGACGTATTTATTAAAAGAAAAAAATAAATAAATGAATGAATTACCGCTTCCAATTGAATACATTACGGGCTTTCCAATGGTCTTTTGGAATTTTTTCGAATGATGCGAAACATATAAACCAGAACCTATAAGACCACAGCCGCTAATAATTCTGCAACTCAAACAGTCACGATTTCGATTATTAATTATGCTCTTCACAGTAGTAGTTTCTTGCATTTTTTATTTCCTTTTAGCGATATAACATTAGCAAATCGTTTGTATCGTAGAACTGTTTGATAACAGATGATTTTTAAAATATAGGTTATGTTTAGACCTTCTTATTCGCGCATCGATATATCGTGTTTTATACATCGAGTTTTACATATCGAATATTTGAATTGGTATGTCTAAAATGGCGCGCTATAAGATAACAAATTTTTCAAATGCCATATTTGTAATTCATAGAAATAAATTGGATGTATTGTTAAAGGAAACCTTTCGTATCGTTTTTATTTCGCATACAAGTCGAACGAAATGGAGAAAAGTTAACAAAAATCTGAAATGAACGAGTATATAAATATTCTTTCTACAAGTAAATCGGGGATGTTTCGTGTCGTACATCGTATAAGTAAAGTTGCATTTCGTTTGATTACAAACCCACCTCGTTTCCTCTTTTTTTTTTATTCAAATTCAATTGAGTATACAAAATTTAAGTCGGTCAATTTTCCCATAACTCGAATAATATTTTGTTTCGCCATCGATTAAGCAAATAAAGGAGAATAAATAAAATTCCTCGAGTTGTAAAAATTGTAAGAATGTTGATAAATTTCATTGCTTCCCGTTACTATTTATTCGATAAGTTTCTTCGCTTTGAAAAAGCGCCGCAAGTAAAGAACTTGCCAAATGGAGAGTACCAGAAGCCAGCACATGGAAAATATACTGAAGTACAGAACTCGAGTATTTGTTGCCTCTGAAAGTGCAAAAAAAGAATGAATAAAGATTGATTCCTTTTCCTATTAATAATTCCTTACAAACTATCTAAGGTAAAATATATTTTGCATTCATATAGTAAAATATTATTTCGCATGAAATGTTCACCATTGGTATCTCTCATTTCTTCTTCATTTTTTCGCATTCGAGCGAAGTCTTGTACGATAGCTTCAGATAAGTCTTCCAAACGTTTCAATTCAACCTCCGAAGGTTTCAATTTTGCTGCTTCTCCGATCTATCGAGAAAACAATCAGGCAAGCATTGCATTAATTTGTACGCTATCAATTCTTCTGCAATGTTGAGTTCACAATTGCTGAACCCATTTAAAAACAGTCTAAAGTACTAAATTAATACTTGGGAAATTCAGGTTGCAGTATATACAATATCTGAATCCAAACTCTGTTGAAAAACGGGAAACTTCGACAAGCAGTTGTGAATTGTGATACAAGCTTAGTAATTTCAATTTTTTTTTTTAAGCCTTTTCATTACCGACAAATATTCTGTGAGTACTAGAATCTATGAATACATAGGTGAAACTCTAAAGTCCACACGAAATTAATTTACTGGGCATTATCAAAGTTCATCTGTCTATTTTCATTGATATAATTTCTATAGATTTCGTTAAGAACTTTTCAAATACCCTGATAACTAATTCATGCCCAAACCCATGCTCCAAAAAGTCATACACTGATGATTTCTAATAAAATCAATCACTCTACATTACCAACTGTGTGCCCATACAAGCCACATATAAAACAAAGAAAAAGAGATGAAATATAGTGAGTTTATTTTCGATAATTCATTAAACAGTTCAGGTATTGACAATCCGATCCCAGTCTTTAATAGAAATAACGAAAAAGTATCTTCCTTCGTTATTTTCAGTTTTCACGATATCGAATGCAGTTAATATTTTTGTTTAAATTAAAGAAACACCTCTCGACTGTAATAGAAAGGATTGTCCCTTCCTGCAAGACACATTTTTGTCAACGACAAAATAGACTCGCTAAATGTAGTGATCATAAAAAAAAAAACAGAAGAATTTGAACGGAAAATTCGTTGACAAAGTCTGGAACGGTCAATCAATTAGAAAACTTACTCCTTCGTAATTTTTTGCTTCGATTCCACGCTTCGTGATTAGGTTAATTTCTTGCTTAATTTGTTTAATATCTGAAACAATTATATCGATGTATTACAAGGATCGTACGCAATGGTAGAAAAGTCATAATATTATTATAAATATAGAGGTGCCTGATTAGCTGCAACTCCGAATCTCCATCAGTTCTCGAAACTGTCTTCGTACTCCTTGTGCAACACATAGTGCGTACTTAGAGCCAAACGAGTTACAGATAGAGCGCACCTCTACGACTCTAGCCACCGCAATAGAGCCTCGAATGGTTGCAGCTAAGCGGGCACACTCCTGCGAATGTTCCATTCGTACTGCCTGAAAACGAAGGCTGTATGGCGTGCGCCATGAAGCAAATCTCGAAAGTATCGTAGGTCTCCGTAACAAAGGAGAACTTCAACATTTTTCCATGGGGGATGTCGTCCTTCCTCGACAGAATGTCTCCCTTGGAGTCCCTTATCTGTGGAACAACAAACATTGTCAAACTCTTCGCACAAACATCACCACGAAACGAAATACATACATACTCCATTCGAAAAGGGGTTAAGTGAACATAGCCTCAAAGCTTCGAGAAGTTACGAAAAGTTACCCTACCGTAAAGATCGCTGAAAATTCGCAATACATCCGATTTCAACCGCTGATTTCGCTATACACTCAATTTGAGAGCCCGCTAAATACAATCTAACATATGCGAGTAGAGGTTAAGTGAACGTAACCTCGAAGGATCGAGCAACGACGAAGGATACAATCGTGAAAGTTTATCTTCGAAAACTTACAATATATTCGGTTTTAACCGCCGGTGTAACAGAAACCTCGTATTCCCCGGCGACCAACACGTTCGCCTGTACCTCCTCCTTCAAACATTTCAACGAGCTCGGCTCGAGATAAAACCTTATGCCGTGCACGTACGCGACCAGCGTCGCGAGAACGAATATTACACCCCGCATCTTTCCACACTGCGAAATCCCATAAAATTGTCTCAACTAATATCAACGGGGAAAAGAACTCCTCGCGGGTAGGGGCACGACGTTAACGACGAACCATCAACATATTGATGAGTTGGCGACCATTGAGTATTTTCGTTGGACCTCGTGACGCGGCGACATGGGAAAAAAGAAAAGTCGTGCACGCGTCGCACCGCGAACGATTTATTCGAATGCCCCCGCCCTGTCTATAAGACGAAGTTTCCAAGCGAATTTACAGCGAGGAACTCAATATTCGGATCGCGGCGATCGAATATTATTTTTTACCGTATTTGCGATCTGTCAGAAACGCGACGACAGCTCTCGCGCGAACCCGGCTTTAGGCGATGGAGGGCGACGAACGCGGCAATTGTGGACGGCGCTGAATCGAATTCAAAGTTTACTAACGTGGCCGTTAATTCTTCCGGCGAAACTAAACGTTGCTTCGCAATTTGTGCGTAATGCGTGCACGTATGTCTCGTCGAGGGAACGATTAAGGAGAAATCGACGAACAATAGTGCTTTCATTGGGGAGATAAAGAAACCCTGATCGTCTGTCGTACGATAACGAGAGGATGGAGGACAAATTTGAAATGTCCATGGAACTTTCTCTTTGATCGTATGTATATTGGCGTACTGTTTCTATTTACTGGTTGTTTTTTTACATGTCCGAGGTGCGGGTGCAAGTGGACACGCACCTTCAGGTTATCCGAAAACTTCTTCTCGTTTTCTTATTATATCGTCGAATCGTACGTTCTTTCTGTTTCTACGTCAAGTCCGTCGTAAAATGGCAACGTATTCCTCCCTGGACGAAGTTTTGGAGAGGCAGTACGAGAAGTTGCAAGTTCTCGAAGCTGCGACGACACTGATAAAAGGTACAATTGCGTTTCGGCGATTCAGTTTGTTCCGTTGAAAATCACGAAAGTATGGTCAAAGTTTTCTACCACAGGCAAAGACGCGGTGAGGGAGGAGCTGTTCAAGATGCGCACGGACGTTTCCGAAATGAGCCATGGCATAGAAGAAATGAGGTCGGCATTGGAGAAGATGAAGCAACAGAACGATCAATGCAGGGTAGGTTTTCCGACGGTTCTTTCTTTCGCCTTTTTCCTGCTCCGATCCTGAATCACAGAAATCTTGTAAACGAAATGAATGCAGGAGTTGGCAGCGCTCTTCGAGAAACTGGACAAGAGAATCGTTCACATGGAACAGAATGTGCCGTGCGAATTGATTCGTGCTCGTGAAAAGGATGCAGCGGATCGGTTGCGCTTGAGCACTGTACAGGAGACAGCATCGCCGGCAATCACGGACGACGAGGCGGAGAAGCAGGATGCAACGATGGGCGACTGCAAGAAGACGCTGTTCAGAGAGCCCGAAGTTTGTCCTACCGTGCCCTTGATCGATCAAAATGAATTCAGGACAATACCAAAGTATATCATTGGGAGGCAATCTTTAGAAACTGTAAATAGTTTTATAAGTAGCATTAACGAGATACTGAGAAGGAAATATACATTTCTGGCGTTGGGCAAAGCCCAGGCTAGAAAGCAGGGCGACTTAAATTTGTATTTACAGTACAAGAAACAAGATATGGATGTCTGCACGAAGAATGGTATGTTGCCCTCCGTGTTTCTCATTTCGTCGATAAAATATCCTTCATTTGACGATAAATTTGTTGCATTCCAGAGTGCGTGTACTTTTTTATGGCCGAGGATTACCAGAGGCACACGAATACTAAATTGAATAAGCTTAAATTGAATCTGATGACCGTGTTACGACACTGCAAAAGATTGCGGGAGCACAGGGTGAAGAGTGAACTGCGATATATCGTACTAACGAAATAATAATGCCTTGATCTATGATGGATATAGTTGAGCGTTATAAATGGAAGGAGAAATCACGCGACGGACAATAATTTGTACAGAGAATGAAAATATATGTAGTTTAGCAATATATTTTTTTTATATACAATTGTAATCTATTGCAAATATATGTATATATATATTTTTCTCATTGACTAAGCCACGAACTAATTGATTAATATTTCAGGCGAAGTTTTATTTCGGCTGCCACAATAATTTAACGATCTCTGGCGCCGAATCTTCTGTTTTCTAGATTCGCATTTGTTCTGGTTGTCGTGACAGCCTGTTTATCAGAAACACTATGCTCGCAAAGATCAGACTCCCTGTTCGAATTGTTTCGACGGGTCGAAGAATCAAGTTTAGTTTGCCATGAAAGAATCCTTCCGTTTTCATTTCCAAGGAACGAGGTAATCTACTCTGAGATACTTTCGATCGTGCCCTCCACTTGCAGAGATGAAACGAACCGATACGATCATATTTTTATTTTTTTTTCTTATCATTTAACAGCAACCTTCTCGTATAAAAATAATTGCCCCAGTCTGGAATAATTTATTTATTTTTTAATTGTACAAGTACATGACGTACCCGTTCGAAGGATTTCTTCCAACCACTTGTCCATGGACCAAGTGTAAAACTAATTTGTTGTATAGAAGATGTATAGGAATAACAACATTCGACGAATGATGAAATATTCCTGCGTCAAATAAGCGAGCAAATTAATATAATTTTCTTACGATATGAAAAGAAAATTGTGGCTCTTCTGAAATCTAGATCCTTACTACGTATCGCCAGCTTCTGACTTCGCAGTATAGCCCGCAGTCTGGGCCGAAATTCGAGCAATTCGGCGACAATTTATTCATAATTTTGTTGCCAATATTTTCATTATAGACCGATGATAATAATTAATATCGAATTCTAGATAAAAGGGACCCATAGTTTGTCAATATGAACAGCGGAAAAACGGAATCGATGAGCACGTTGAGTGAGCAGGAGGACGATCTCGACGATTTCGAGGGGTCAGTCATTTGGTCCCAAGAGGAGCCACTCTCCTCCAACGAGATCTTAGAATTGACTCCAGATTCAGAGAGGCAGAATCGTTTGAAATCTTTGTGCCGTCTGTGCGCGGGAGAGACTTTAAATCCAATTTATATTTATTCCGAGTTCGGCGAGTCCTTGAGACTTTTGCATAAGATCAACACGTGTTTAAGTGTTAAGGTAATTGTTGTCGTTCACGTGTCCTCCTGTGATCGGAAGTAAAGATACAAATATGAACCGTCAGGTAAAGAAAACGGATCCTTTGCCGAAGCAACTCTGTCCGACGTGCGTGGAGAAAGTTAACTGGTGCAACGAGTTTGACATTCAATGCATTCGAGCCGAGGAAACCCTGTTCGAGATCTTGAAGCAGAAGCATTCATTCGCCAATAATCCACCCGATGAAACCGCCCAGGAGAACACAGATTCCTGTCCACTGTGTGTC
Organism: Nomada lathburiana; assembly: GCA_963667235.1. Classification (NCBI taxonomy): domain Eukaryota; kingdom Metazoa; phylum Arthropoda; class Insecta; order Hymenoptera; family Apidae; genus Nomada; species Nomada lathburiana. The sequence continues at coordinate 18,401,046 of OY763899.1, read as the reverse complement.
GAGGGAAAGATGAGGGTTTACGAAGAGGACAAGGAAGCCAGGAGAGACGTCGAATTGTACGACAGCGACATAGTTCTCGAAAGCAGCGACGAGGAGCAAATACCGAACGAAATAACGATTGACGAAGAGCCAGACGAGAGCGAGGCAATCACATTGTTCTGTCTGGGCACCAAGCAGAAATATTTGAAATGCGGAGCCTGTATGAATCTGTATCACACAAAGGAGACTCTAGACGAGCATAAATGCAAGCCCAACTTGCAGTGCACATCCAAGCCGTACAAATGTGACGTTTGCTTCGCGACGTTCACATTCGAGGAACGACTTCAGTTCCATCAACATTTCCACAAGGACGCCAAGGCGTTGTACTGCGAAACCTGCAAGATCACGTTTGGGAAAGAGTTGAAATTGTTTTATCATTACAAGAGGTATCCGGGGATAAATCAATACGAGGGGAAACATAATATACGCATCCAAATGAATTGAACTTCATTTCAGATATCATTGCAAAGGGGGCAAAGTATCCTGTTTGCAATGCGGCAAACTATTCGAGAACCAGGAGGGTTTGAAGAAGCACGTGTGCGTCGATGGAAAGACCAGACCGCACGTATGCGAGGTCTGCTCCAAGGGATTCTGCGACGGATACACATTGAAACGACACGTGGTCACTCATCTGCCGGAGAAGCCATTCAAGTGCCCTGAGTGTTCGAAGAGTTTCACACAGAAATCCAGGCTGAACAAACACGTGGCGGGCCACAGTATAACATTCGAGAATAACCAAACAATTTGGAGGTACCGTTATCTGTTCTGAAACAACGTCTTCCCTGATATAAAAGTTGCCTCTCCTTTTAATCAAGGTGCGTTCGCTGTGGCGAGGCCTTTGGCAGCTGCGAATCTGCTGACGAGCATTGCAAAAAGCACGAGGAGAAAATCAGCCTCATCGAAGAGTTACAAGTGTTGAAGCTGTACCACTGCGAATTCTGCAGCAGCCACTTCGCTGACATGGATCATCTGAAGAGCCACAGGGAATTGCACGTGGTCGAGAAACCGTACAGCTGCAACCACTGCAGCACCACGTTTAAATCGTTCGCGGAGGCTGTCCTCCATTGGAAAGAGCACCCGAGGATATTCAAGGTGCTGGTGGTGTTTCTGTGCGAGATATGCGACAGGGACGTGAAAGAGTTGTCCCTGCTCTACAAGCATAAACAGAAGAGGCATCAGCCGGTGGCCAGAAGATCCGAGCGGAGCAAAGAGAAGTTCATCTGCGAGCTATGCGGTGGCGTGTTTGCGAGTATCGAGGACTTTCAGGAGCATGGGAAATATAGATGCTCGAAGTTCCCATGCGACATCTGCGGCAGCCTCTTGCCGACAGCGAACTCTTTGAACGCTCATAAAAGAAGGCACAGCGGGTTGAGACCGTACGTTGCAAAAGGTTCCTCCTTCGTGTTGCACAAATATTACGCGAGCTTAACAACTGTTTTTCCTTATTTCGCGTTTAGATACGTTTGCAACATCTGCGGGAAAAGTTACACCCAGTCCAGTCACATGTGGACGCACAAACGATTTCATATGGGCGTGAAGCCGTACGCTTGCGAATACTGCGACCAACGGTTCACGATAAAACCCGACCTGGCCGATCACACCAGGAAGAAGCATACGAGGGAACGACCGTTCAAATGCGACGTTTGCAACAAAGCTTTCTTAACCGGGTCTGTGTTTTATCAGCACAGACTGATACACAGGGGGGATCGCAGATACAAGTGCCATTACTGCGAGAAAGCGTTCACCAGAACCGAGGCGTTGAACAATCACATAAAAATTCACACCGGCGAGAAGCCGCACGCCTGCGACATATGCGGCAGGTGTTTCAGGCAGAAAGGGGACATGAGGAAGCACAGGAGGACCCAGCACACCGTTAAACAGGACTCTAAATAGATAGCAAGAGAAATCGAATAATCCATGAACGTATGATAATGTTAAAAAATCGCCCTTTGGTTTCGCGACGCGAACTCGCGCAAATCACGAATAAAATGTAAATAAAGAATTCAACAATAAGATGAACCATAAAGATGAAAGATTATAGGGTCCACGACGTGTATCGTAATTGGGAAGGTAATTGTGCAGGATAAGGGAGCCACTTCCAATTTCGATCACCTTGGAATATGACTATGAAAAATAACATACGTCGTTATGTTGCTTTCTTTCTAATACTATTTGCAAGAAAAAACCTGTCTAATAATAGCGCGGACACCCTGCACATTCAGCGCCAAGTATTTCCTATCATTCCTTGTTCTGAAATGATCGACCCTGAGAACGTATTTCAAGGCCGTTGAAATCGAAGGTGACCCCCTCATTCTCCACGTTTGCCAATTTAAGAATTACACGTACGATTGCACGCGAATCGACCGACAGGAGAAAAGATTCGAGATTACCTTGGAATCGCGTCGTTTCGAAAGTAGCCGCGGCGGCAGGCGCGAACAGGTGCGCAGATGCAACACGTACAGAACAGGTGACACGACCGATGTGTCTCGTGATACGTACGTACTGCACGAAGCCAACGAACCTGGCTCGGTTCTAACATAAGTTGCAGCCCGTTATCGATAAAGGAGATTGCACGCGTGGTCGTGGGCCCGATTATCAATGAAATCGAAACGATGACGACCCACAGATAAAAGAATTTCTCCAGGGTGTCCCCCTCGCGTACCTGACGTACCACCCACGTAAGTGAATTACTGTCCGTTCTCGTCACGAACACTCTCGTCGTCCACCTTGCAAGTTTCTCGTCGCGTACCCGCGACTTTAACGACCGGACGCCATCAATACGTTTTACTTTGCTCGACATTTTTCATATTGTTATCGACGACACGTATCTAACCTGATCAAGTTTGACATTATGCTTGCGTGTTGTCGCGGCAGAAACGTCCTTGTTTCGAGCCTATTCCACGGGTAATTCTCGTTGATTCACGTCGAATCGCATCGGCTCGTCGGCGTTTCGAACGATCGATTTATGCGACGCGTTCGTTTCGCGAATAATATTTTTCGCATATTTTCCTAATTTCTATGGAACAATAATTGATTGACATTGAGGCTTCGCATTCCTCAGGATCCCCATGAAGAATGGCATTTCCGCCTCTGGTTAGTTCCACGCCGCCGCCTTTGGACAGCTTTGGGGACTCCGAGGAGGACGAGTTTGGGGACTTCACGACCGGAGGCATAGATGGTAATTGTACGACTCACGCAGACCACTTTTCTTAACAATATCGCTGATCTCGCGGGGATAACTCAAGGGTGTATACCGTTTCAGGTTTGTCCGCTTCGTCGGAGTCGCCGCACAAGCTTGCGACGCCCCTTCGAACACCACTGACCTCCAGGCATGCGTCGCCAAAGGTGAACGGCGTCCGGGAGGACTTCGTTGATACTCAGGCAGCCGCGGTTTCAAAGACCGCCACTACCGAGGAGCTGTTAATACTGGAGAAGATAAATGATACTGTGACCGACATCAAATTCAAAGCAGAAGCGAAGAAAGTTGTGAAAACTGTGGTGAACAACACCGGAAAGACACAGGAAAATGTGGTTGGGAATGAGAAGGATGACGGCGTGTCGAGAGGGGTTTCCAACGAAGTCAGTTTGGCCGGCGAAGACAGTAGCATCGGGGAGAGTGAACAAGAGCCCTCTCCGAATCGTTCGCAGGACTTTGAACCTCTCAGTTTGGATTTAGGAGATCCCGCTGTTGCTCTGGATACCGTACGGCCGGTGGACGATGACTTCTACGAATACAAGCAGCTGGAGGATCCTGAAAATTGGATCCCTGCTGATGGAGCAACCACGGATGGGCCTAAAGCAGAGTATTTACAGTTTGAAGGGACCGAGGATATTTCAATTAAAACAAACAGCTTGTGCAAAGACTTGAACATAGATCACGAGGATACCCTAAATGCTGACGTAGAAAGTCTTGTGGGAGAGCAGATGGAGAATCACTCCGTGGTGAACGAAAATGCGACAAATCAGGGAAACGTTTTTGTGTTCGACGATGAGTCAAAGTTTATTGAAGATAATCCTTCGAATGTCGATCGCCTGGAAGGCAACCCGTCCCCTACGCTTCAAGCAGCCTATGAAATATCCGAGGATTTCCCAGCGTTCGCCGAAAACGAAACTGAGAATGAAAACGAAAATGGAACCGAATATGTTCAAATCGAGGATGACTTTTTATCATGCGCGCCACTGCCAGATATTTCCAGGTGTTCCAGCGAGGAGTTCGCCGACTTCGATCGCGACCCTGCGTTCGTTGATCGCCAGGTGGGAACGAGCGAGGGGATAGAGGGAACGTTTGTCCAGGACGACGATTTCGGGGACTTCGCCGATTTCTCTGAACCGTCGCAGTTCGAACAGCCCGCGGAACTCCATGCGGCTGACGACGATTTCGGGGACTTCAACGATTTCGAATCGGCCTTCGAGCAGGCCGCGTCGGAGCAACCGCCGATCAGCCTGAGGGAGTCGATTTGTCGAATAGAGAATAGAAACGTTTGTATCTCTCCTTTTTCTTTTTCCATGCTCGATGGTCCGACATTGTAAATTATTCGCAAGTAATTTGACAATTTCTCCAGGCGGCCAACAAAATAGAGGATATCATCGCTACGATGTTCGCGATGGACGGGGCTCGTTGCGAGATCGCGATCGAATCGCTGATAGGTCAGGCGGATAAAGTTTGGCGGTGTATAAAGAACGTGGAGGAAACAAACGCTTTGACGTACCAATGGGCAAACAGTTCCAGCAACAACATATTACTAAATTCTTTGGGGATCGATTCCCGTAACATCGTAGGTGACACTTTGTCCTAATAATATGGCAAATCGAATTCAGAAAATGAAGGTACGTTTTTGCAGCTGTTCGGACCGAGGTGGAACCCCAACGTTCCAAGATTCGCGGCGAATCTCGGCTTCACGCCGTTGGAACCGATCAAGGCAACAGCGGAGACGCAGTCGGCCTCCTCGTCGAACGGAAATAAGGCCCAGTCTTCGAATAGTTCAGAGGTGAGCCTGATCGTTCGTCGATAAATTAGAGAACAGCACCGTGCGCCGTATGTTGCCGACTGTGAATAATAACGATAACATATTATTAGGAAGTACCTGCCGCTCAATTCGATTGGAATAGTTCCGGGCTTGTAAATCCCTTAGAAGCTAGTAAGTATCCAATGCAGCGTGTGTCGATATTCACAATTCTGTTAGCTTTATTCCAGTTTGAACAAAAAAAAAAAGAAAAAAACAGAAGCACCGCTCCATTTTGTGTTGTCGCAATATGTTTTACAGTTAAAGCGTATCAATGTTTGCTTCACTTTCGCTCGCTTGTGTACATTTATATATAAATAGATATATATAAATATATATATATATATGTGTGTGTGGAGGGCCCAGAAGCCAATCAGTGCAGGCCCAACTTTCCCTGAACGTGAGTTACGTAGTTAAAACTTTCCGTTGATAAATCGATTAAGTCACTAATTTCATACGTAAGCAATAGATGATGATAATGACAGTGCCACTTTCCTCCAAGTAAATTGGCTTCTGAACGCTCCATGTATAGAGAGTTGCCCGGGAACTCTTGATCAGGTTTTAATGGGAGGTTGCTGCGGCGACTCTGAACAACTTTTTCCTTTACCAAAGTGTTGGTTGAAGCTTCGCTTTTGAACTATTAACGAAAAAACGCGTTTGTTCGCGACCACGACCGAGCGCGTTTGAGAACCACGTGTTTGAGCGCGCGATCTACGGGCGCTCTGATTGGCCAGTTTTATTTCGTTAATGATTCAAAAACGAAGCTTCGAGCAACAATTTTGATAAAGTAAAAAGTTCTTCAGAGTCACCTCATCAACTCCCCATTAAAAGCTGGCCAAGTCTTTCCCGGGCGACCCTGTATATATTAATGCAAATTGTGCTAATCACTGGGAAAACTGTCTGACGATACGTGTAATCTAGGTGGTGGGTTGTCTGCACTTCTACCTCTGGACTTTCTGTGTCCCTTCGATCCTCTACTAACATCCCACAGCTCCGCCAACTCTGAATCCCACCGTCGACCAAGTAGCGCAAGGAATCCTATTAATCATCGTAAGTTTTCGGGCCAGTATACGGTGTTCGATGTCCCAGTACGTAGCCAGCGTTACATAGATACCCATAGATGCTTTTGTGCTTCCACGTTTACGTACCAACCCCACCCAGAGCGAATCACTGACCTGCACGCTTAAATGTACTCTTTCGCCGAACAACAGATGCACCGGAAGCAAATGTAAATCGGGAACGATGCGATTCAGTGTCCAAACCGGAGGCAAGGGACGCCGTGGAGGTCGACTCGACCAGGTCGTCGAGACGTTCGCAACCGGCGAAGATGATCGACCCTCTGCCAGCCCATCGCGCGGCACCCGAGTGGAAGAGGAAACCGGCGGACCCGGACCCAGGAAGCAAACAGAGGGGCCCGGGGGTTCAAAGGGCGGAGAAGCAGTGTTCGACGACTGACAAACAGAACGCCATAGACAGACAGTTCGTCGGGAACGACAAGCAGCAATTCTCTGTCGATAGGTCCGCTGTGGGCGACGTTCACAGGGGAAGGATTGCGAATAAGAGGGCGGGGCCCGAGCACACGGCGATGGACAGATTTGGCCGCGTGATGCCCATTCAACCGGAGACCAGCAGAGTGCTGAACCGTTTGCCGGATTTGTCGTTCCTCAGCGCGAGGAGCTTGCTGCTGGATCGCGAGCACAAGCAGATCGCCTGCGAGATAGGCGTTATTAATCGCAAGATGCCCGGCTGAGTAACGTCGGTCTGAGCGCGAGTTTGAAAGGTACAAACGAATGATTGGTAGAGCAAAGAAAAACCGAGACGAAAAAAAGAAAAAAAAACACGATAATAGATGAATTTATTGTGCCCCGCGACGAGAAGTGTGTGTAAGGAGAGAAGACGTTCCGCTAACCTTTCAAATCCGCGCTTGGACCGACCTTTGATCCTCCGACATCTTTCCCGCCGAAGGAACGACACCGACTGATAATAGTATTTTCTGCGGCCCTTCTATTCGGGAGGATGAAAGAGTATGTTCTGTTCGGTGTGTATCGAACGATTGAACAATGTTGCACAGAGTATCTATGCCTTTCTCCGCGAAACGGCGAGGTGGCCGGGTGATTGTTCGGTTTGTTCACGAAATGGAGTAGGCTAGAACTTATTTCCGTAAGCTTCGAATTTCTAGACGCACCGAGGATATTCGTAATGGAAGCATCACTTAACGACAATTGTGATACATAGTTATTATTTTGTACAGCTGTCCCTCCCCCGTGCTTTGTTACTTTGTACAGTTCCGGATGGAACGCGGACCAATCGATAGTTTTAATGTGTACAGCCGAGTATATAGTTGAACAGTGATTCTTACAGATATACATAGAGCTGTGATTATATCTTTATTTGCAATTACGAATCGATCATGTTTCCGTTGCAATTTCGCCGATACGAATTATGTTTAGAATTATACCTGTACGAGACCCGCGAGGTTTTTAAAGACAATGTACTTAACAATTTAGCTACGTACGTATGTTAACTCTGTTCCGTGAACAAGCGTAAAAGTACGGGAGCTGGTGGTGCAGCCAGAACGATTGATAAAGCAGCGTTGCAATCGATAGGACGATGCGATTCCGATGGGAGCAGTGTTTGTCGAAACGGTTGTGTTCAATCGTGTCTCCGCGTTTCCACGCGTATAGATATTCTAACGGAAACTTTGTACACGTATTGTTCGTTATTTTATTAAAAAAAAAAATCGGAAACCGCGAGGTGTTTCCGAACGGGTGTACGAGGCACGGTTCATTTAACGAATAGGACGGATAAGAAATCTTATTTCTTAGTAATTCTCTGAAACCCTGGCTGCGCCACAATTATAATTAATCCATGATGTATTGGGTACTCGACAATCGAGTTAAGACTTAGCACTGATAATTACGTACAGAGGGAATTGTCATGGATGTAGCTGGCGTTTGAAAGTGACTTAACAAGTAATAATAATAATAACGAAATATCATAGCGAGACATAAAAGTATTGATGAGAAACTTAATAGGGGACGCTTATACCTTTGACATTTGATAACCATCATTTCTGGCAGGCTAAATCGATTTATTATACGACGATGATTTTAAATCCCACTTAAGTGTTCTATTGTTAACGATAAAGAGGACCAATCTTGCGTCGAAGATTCGGGTGAACGTCGAGGCAACAGTTCGAATGAAACTCGTTAGATAATTTTCGCCCCAAAATGTCCAAGGTGTTAAGCAAGCATTGTATTCTAATTGTACGTTATTAGTTTTATTTATTAATTCGATCCTACGATTCCTTTGTTACATAAACGCTATTATATTTATTGTATCCAATACCACCCGTTTTATCGCCGCCTCTATCTTTCCAAATAATTGCCTTCTAGCTGAAAAATCTTCCACGCAAGATCCAAGTTCCAAGATATTGTATGAGAGAAGACGTCTGTGCGCCGTTCGTTTTATACTAGTCAGCCTGAGAACTTATACGCGCTGACAAGGATACAACTTCGCCCTCGCATCTATCGTGTCAATAAAAAGAAACACAACTCTTATTTTTACCAATCATCCATTCAATACCGACGACGCAACGAAATACAGGTGTTCGCTCGCGTGCACCGGTGAAAAGAACACGGAGCGGGAAAAAGACAGGAGAAAATTCGTAACAGAACGACGGAAAGAAACATGTTGCCTTCGCCCGCACAAGAAAACCCTAGGAAAAATGGCAATTTAACAGTGGAATCGTGGCCATCGCTGTACACGTCAGACACAGTCGTGCGCCGACTGGTACCGCCAGGTACCAAATGCCACAAGGTCACGACTCGTGTGCCCGTATACACGGCGGTAGAGGAGGAGAGACCTTTTATTGTGCGGCTCGGTTTTACGCCGGTAAGGTGCGCAACCAATGAACAGCGAAATAACAGGTGAAAGAACACACACGTCGCGGGGCACCAAGGCGTTACGTCTCCGCGCAACTGTGTGCATCCTCGACGGCAATGAATTTTTAATAAACGCAATTCAAACCTATTTCCTCTTAGATGACCGGCAGCTCGTTCATCCTGCTATTAAACAGCCCGGCCGGAGCATTTGCGAACGACGAACTTCTTCGCGCAAAAGTCGAACCTAACTCGCAAACGTTTATCAACGGGTATATGTTACATACTTCTTCCCTGAAGAGAAACGAATTTTTGTAGAAACGAGGCACGTTCTAAATCGGACACATTTACGTAATTAGAGTGAGCCTCGTTTGCCGAGATAGAGATCACGGTTCGTTTGCGTACGGCTAATGTATGTATGCATTTCGATGCCTGGAATGGAAACGTGAAAGTGACGTGCGACGGTGGATTTTAAGGGATCGCTTTAATGGAGAGATTTCAGGACGTGCAGGGGCAAGAGGGGCGGGGGGGATGGACAAGAATGCGGTTGGTCGTGTGTCGAGACAATGGAGGAAAGGGCGAGAGGCGCATGGCATTTGCTTTGGCTAATAAACGCGTTCGCGAGAAAACGCAGAGTTCGGTGTCGTGTCGTTCTCTCGAGCGGCACCGCCGGGCACGGCCGGCACGAGTCCACGCTATATGTACAACTTCATTCAGAAACGGTGTACACAGAGAGACAAATTGCAGAGATTTCCCTGGTAACCCCTCCCACCTGATACTACCGCCACGTTGCTGGTTCGTCGCTTTCAAAAATTCCTCCGTCCTTGTCGCTGTTCATCCGGGCGTATGTAAAGCGAAGAAGAACAATCATTGAAGCGCACGCTCTATTCGAAGAAGAATATCGTTTGATTCCATTGGCGACGGGACGGGGGATTAAATGGGAGCACGGTGAGATTATTTCGGAAGATATAAGAATGGCGGTATGTAGAGGGGATGGCTCGACCTGGGAGAAAAAAAAAATACAATGGACCAATGCAGGTGGAGGTTCGGAATGCTTGGGACCCGTTAAGAGCGCAGAAAAAGTCAGGAAAGTGGCAAGGGACGGTATTACCTCAGGTCAGGTACCTTCGTCTTGTTTACATTCGCTTTCAGACCGCGTTTCGTAGTGACGAACAGGTAGACGAATTCTTTTCCCTGCCGCATTCCATTTTTTAAATCCGCAAGGAAAGCATTACTATCGTGGGCGAACGTATGTATATGAATGATGCATCTTTCTATTACAGCTTTCATTGCGATTAATTTGCATCTACAATGATATGGCAGGGGGTGCGTAATTGACTAATTACGACGCGTCGTTGATTATCGGATTGAACAGGGGCATGCGTCTCCAATGATCAGATTTTACGTCGTATTTAATATCCATGTCACAAACGTTCGCAGGTATTCGCTAGCCAAATACATACACAATTGTCTTACAAGCAGCGAATTTGCTACACGTGGTCCTTTGGAACGCCCGCGCGGCGCATGCGCGCCGCCGCCGTAGTCCCAGTACCGTGCCCCACCACGCGGCACGCGATGCGCCACGGTGTTAGTCGTTCGCTGACCGCGGCCGCGTAAATATCGTATACGCGAGCCATGAACTGAACTCGAGATACGCTCGTGCTTTCGCATTCTTTTTTTTTTCCCTCCTCATTTTTTCCTCACTTCCTTCTGTCCCGAGGATTCTGTTGCCCGTCCCTCGAGACACGGGGGCGTATTAAGACAATTGTCCAGCTGGTCGCCGGAGAACGTTATTTCCTTATTTTTTTTTTTATTATTTTCATTCCTTCTACCCCCTCGCATGAGAAACAGCTAACCCCCGTCCAAACATTTCCAAACTTCCTCACCTTGGATCAACACCGTCTCCTTTGGTACATTCGTCGAGAAACAAAAGTGTAAACTTGGAAAGGCCGTACCGTTGCCCTCGACAGTCCGTGGTGCCGGGGTCGGACACAGTGGAGACGCAAATTGAAAAGTGTTGATCGGTGCGCGGTGAGAAGAACGGTGCGATGGCAGTGGCTGCGGGGCCACGCCGGCCACGCACGTTCCTCCACGGTGGTAGACGCGCTTCCGGGAATACTTTGGGCACGAGAAGTCTGTGCTGGGTCCTTGACGGGCTTCCGCTCATCCTAGTCCTAGCCGGTGTCGCGCAGGTTGCCGCCATCAGGTTGGGTAAGTGTATTGACCTCGATGGTCCCCACCGTTCATCTCCGTTCGTTAATTTACATTTGCCCCGCGGTTGGAATAAAAATCATGCAATCAGATGTTAATTGAAGCCAGTCGTTTCTCTTCTCTGTTTCACGGTATCGCGCGTAGGACCGATGCGTATGAACTTGCGTGTCCTCTGCAAGTGTATACATACACACAAGGGAGGATGTTTTCTTCTTGTATCGTATCTTCTATCGTCTTGCATCGCGTTCGCGGAACACGGGTAAACAATGCGTACATACGGAAGAATAAATAAATAATGGATCGTCAGACGTTGGATTTCCAACGTTTGTTACCGTTCTGCGAACTTTCAACCAATCGCGAATTCTTGCAAAGTCGAATGCGCGCACACACCCACACACGCTCTCCGCCCGTCTTTGTTCCGTTGGATGAATGGAGATCTGTTTTGCTTTCATTGCGCGACCAGCAATTGAATTTCTTCTTTTCTTCTCTCTTATGCTGCTTAATTTATATGTATACATATATATATGTATGGATATGTACATGCATGTTGTCTTTTTCTCCAGTGCTGTGCAGTTTCGATTGTGTGTAGCGATTGCGTTCTTGGAACGCAGTGGTTGGTAGTCGACGATCGATTAATTGTACATTATATATAATTGTACATACTGTTTTCTGCCTCTCCGTTTTTCTTATTTTTTTTTTAATCACTTTCCGTGAAAGACGTATGCTCCTCGAGGTAGAAAAGTATATTCGATCAGCAATGAGTAATCGTCAATACGAGGGAAGTGCTGTAAACGTGGTGATGCAACCTTGGTGACCTCGAATTTACTTTTGTGACCCCTTTCAAGGTCATTGTACTTCTCCATTTCGAATCACGCTTCGGACATATCCGCGCGGTGCAACCAATCCTGATTAAACAAAGACGCGTTACAGATGCGCGTTTCTTTTTCATTTTTATTATGTGAACGATGACGCGAGCATGGAGAAACTAATTGGCATTACTTTTCGTATAATAGTCGTGGTGATGCGGAATTTACTTAGGAACGAGCAAACCAATAATCGGCCATTGTTAATCTAATTCTGGTTCTGTTGCAAACAGGATCAGGGTCGTTTTTGCATGGGGGCATCTCTGATCGCTGCTTTCTCTGCTCCCCGCTAGGTGTGCGACTTAATACGCGCGTGCTTTTCCCCGTTCGACTTCTTAAAAATCCCACCTCGCACATGAGCATGCAGTTAACGAATCGGGTTTGGTTTACCGTTAACTCCGTTGCCGTCGCAACTTTTGTTTTGCGTAATGTAACTCCTAATCCCTTTGCGCCGTACAGAAGACGCTCAGACAAGAAAATTTCCATTTCCCCTCTTACGCTGCTCGAGCTCGAAACGGATTTAATTAAAGGAAGGAAAGGAATGAACAAATTATTGTCTGATTGTGCAGGCGAGATATTTGCAGGATTGCGAAAGATAGTATTATTACCGTTTTTTGTTTTAAGTACAATTGATTTACGATACGCTCGAGTGTGTTTTGCAAAAAGAAAAGAACGAAGGTAGAAACGTGCCCGTTACAAGTTTCTTCCCGCGAGAGAATATTTCCTGCGACGTATAGTTGACAAAAAAGGCAAACACGGAGGGGAAAAAAAGGGGGAAGAAAGTAAACATTGTCCTCGAGATTCGCCGGTGGACCTCTGCGAAAGGTAAAATATATCAGATTCGACCTTTCCCGGTTGGAGAAGTTATATTTAGCAAACCGGCGAATTATCCGGTTCTGCGCAGGCGCGATGCAATTAATCGTACCGCGTCTGATATTAATTTAAATATCTTGCAGGCCTGCGATGGGCACGAATTGTTCCTTGTCGCTCTATAAAACAGATTGGGCACGTTCGAAATTCCAATTCGATACATACTTATTTCCGTTGCTTCGCGTGCACAGTACATCATGTGCATATACATACGTATACTTACGCTTGGGCAATCATTAAAGAAAGAAAAAAAAATGTCAGCTATTTCATTCGACTGATTGCGCCATTTTTGTCACGCGAAGCACGGAGGGGTATGCAAACTGCAAACACAGACAAATATTTGGTCTCATTTCTCTCGATAAACATTTCGTCGAATAAACGTCTTATCAAACGGGAAATCACGTTTCTGCAATATTCCTGAAGCGGTATGGCAACTTTGTGTCTGCTTGGATACGCGTCCTTTTCGCCCCCCTCCTCTCTCTAACTCTTGGAGACGATTTGACGCGTTTTCTCATTTCCTAATCTGTTGAAAGGAGAGGCAAAGAGCACCGGGACGATCGTGACGGTAAACGAAATAAACACAGGCGAACACCGCCACGCAATCTTTGACGAAACCGGTTTCACCTTGTAGCTTTAGTTTGCTGCGCGTGAGTCGATCAGGATTTTTTTTTTCTCGAGAGAGAATCTCTAAACTCTAAGTGATGGTCCCATGGAAACTCCTCGATTTTGTTTTCCATGCGACTGCGCCCTGCTCTGATAATTATACATACATATCTCAACGGTTGTGACAATTTGAAAGAAAAGGGACAAATAAGATTGAAGTTGAATAAAATGTAGCCATTCGATTCATTGAAGAGAGGAAGAAAATTGATTTATTCAGATTGGAAGGTTTCACCGTTCCGCGAACAACGTGTTACTTTGCTTCAATTGAACCGGTATTAATTGCACGCATGTAATTAGATTTCGTTTGCTGCACCACACGCACAAACGATCGATACGATCGGCCGCTACCGTGCCCGCGTCTAATGCCACATCCGCGCAGGACCAAGTTTTATGAAGAGCGGAGAGAACCGGTTTTACAAACTCGTAGTAAACATGACGAAAAGAATGCTCCTAATTCTTAGGGACCACCACTCCCTGAACATCTTCGAGATTCCATTTCCAGATATTTCAGGACAAACGTTCGATATTAGTTAGACACCTGCCTGTCCGATGTTTCCAAATTCCGCCGCCATTTTGTTGCTCCTCCACCTGTTGCTACTAGCCGAAACTTCTTGCGCCCCTTGCCGATAATATGCGTCGCCACTTGTTGCACTTGAATTCATTTAATTTCATCCATTGAACGGTCTGTAAATGTTCTTCCTGTATATTCCGACGGACAGAGCGTTATTACAATTAAATGCAATACGAACAAGTCATGATACGATAACGACGACTCGACTTGGGCAATTCGATTAGGGGCTTGGTTATTTTTTTTGTTCTTCTGTTGAAAAAGAATAATGACAGATGTACATTGACGTCGCCGGAACTGAATGCATGTTAACTGGCGATCGGGGATTTAAACGGCTTAGCCTTGAGAGGTTAAACGTCAATCTGGCGTAAACGATAAATCAGAGGTCAACCGAAAATCAAAGCTCGACGAGGCAGATAATCGAACACAAAGATCGCGCAGCGGGTTAAAATGTACGCCACTGTTTCAACAGTTTCATTTGCAATATTCGTCTGAAATATTTTTGTCCCGTTTCGGTTAGTGGAAGATTTATGTATAGTTCTGTCTCGTGGTTTCGCTGTTCTTTCTCCGTAGCAAAAAAAAAACCACAAAAAAATTGAACAGGAAATAAAACAATCGTGTATAATACATTACATATACGTATAGTCATGGACCCGTGTAACTCGACGCTGTTTCCAACGATCGCCGTATTGTGTTTCGACACACGTCTCAAAAGAGGAATTACTTTTTGCGTTCTGGGAAATAAATTAAGGCTGGCGTGTGCAGCCTTAAAAACCGACCGGCGGATTCTCAGATTTATACGACGGGCTTCCTCGCGAAATGCTGCAAATATTTCAATGATAATTATGCTAAGTACCGTATTATCTGGCGGCTGGAATACGATGACATTTTTTCGACCACAATCGACATGCCACTGCATGCTCAGATAGTCCCAGGGATAATTATGCTCGCGACATTGAAATATTTTTGCATTTTTCAAAAAGAGAAAAAAAAACAAAAAAAAAAGAACAATGCACGATGATTGAGAAATCGCTCGTAAATTCCACGATAATGCAAGATTTGCGATTTTAATGAATTCCTCGAACGCCACGACGGTTTATCCGAGGATCTATTAATATATATGCACTGACTTTTATGCTGCTTCGTTAAATAACACCGAAGACGCTTTATCTTTCTCCATTCGTTTTCTATGCGAGGCTCGTTAATGAATAACGGTTGTCACGTTGACAAGGGGACAATAAAAATCGCGATAATGGCCGCGATGAATAAACATTCGCGGAATCAAATCTATTTCCGCGACATTAGCCGAGCGCGTTCGAAAGGAAGAATAATTTTCGTACGACGACAATTTTCCAACCTGTCTTCCCAACACATTTTTCCCTGCCGCTATGCAGACGTGGGAAGAATGACGGAATACATTTGTTATACCTATCGGTTCCTTCTTTTCTTTGTCCACGGCGAGAGGGGTATGTACTTTCTCCTTCTTTGGTAGAAGAAAGAAGGAATCAGAGCTTACAAACTCGAGAGAACTCTCGAGCGCAAGGTTCTTAGGTTTCATCGACCCACTGATTCGTGCCACTTCTTTTCCTCGTGCTAATAACTGCACGCGCACCGTGCAGGAGGATCTACCAGCCCCGATAACAATAATAACCTGAATAACATGCGACTGCTACTTAATAAATCGTTGGCCACAAAACAGCCGTCCCCCCTCTTTTGCATAACATACAATTTTAATATACGCTTAAGGGATTTTGTATTAACCGTTTGTTAAAGCGCAGAGAGGGTATTTCCTTTCGTGAAAGAGAAAAAGAAAAGTAATCAAGGGTTTCTAATTTTCCGAAGATGTACCGCTATCCCCTTGTGTATTCAGGAAACACCATTTCCCTTGGCCTTAAAAAGGCAAGAAAAAAAGCCCCCGCACCGACGAGTATTTCCTTCGCCCGGGCTACTGGAAATATTCCATTTTATTTAACATTTCATTAATCGGTATACGAAACCGGCGACTGAATAGTTGATTTAAATCCGGAAAGGAAATATATATTTGTAGAGTTGCACACGTTTCGTCAAATGTTAGACGAGCTTTATAAAGGTACCTTGCAGCACCTGTCGCTCTCGGGCTGCCCAGAAATTAAAGGTGGCCCGTCGTTTCAAAAGTATACCACTGCTCGGTGCAATCAGGATAGTCGAGTTTAATCGTGGAACAGATACAGCTCTCTAACATTTATTGCCACACGTGCAGTAGCATTACGAACCATATTTACTTCTTTCGCCGATCATTCACGATCGATGGACTCCCCGAAAGAACTCTGGGCACACGGTTGATCACGCTAGCCAACCATCCTTTCGGGGACTTATCTCCTTGACCGGACGTAGCCAGCGACAATGCAACGTTGAATGTTTGGTGGCGTGTAAAAGTGTGCCACTGCGAGTTCCTCTTCGCCAGTGGACAAAAATCAAGAATCGAAGGAACTTATTCGGTGAAAATCCGTTCTTAACCGTTGTATTCTTTCTCATTTCGTCTTTTCGAATCAATTTTTGTGAGAGAAATCCCGGTGCGCATTGCCGAGAGATTTCCTGTTAGTACGGGGAACGTTGTTCCGCGCGACAAGCACAGGAAATGTCTCGTAGAAGAGCTGTCGTAGGCGAAATATCCTGGCCGATACCCACAGAGTTGAGCCAGGTTGGCAGGTTCGAGGCTGGCAGGTAAAGTCGGTAGGCGGGCCGAGGTTCATTGACCTCGGCCTAGCGGCCGACCGGATAGCGGGACCATGCCTCTCCGATTCTACGTTCTCCTTCTGCCTTCTCTACACCTTCCTCCCTTTCTTTCTCCATTTATCTATCCTCTGTATCCCCGTGTCGAGTGCTGCATAATACTGTCAGGCGTTTTTTTTTCGGGTATCCGTGAAATTGGGGGTCATTTACCGACCGATGATAATTCCTCGCGTTAAAAAAGATATTTCCGTGTCGCGTTTAATTCGTTGTTCACAATCCTGATTCCCCTTTATAAGCAATTATAATTTGATTCCGCGATATGAATTTATGCGACCGGTCGGCAAGCTCAATTGAAATTTAGTTGTTATTGATCAATCGAACGGTTGGCGAGAGCTATAAATAATTGATCGATACGGTTGTGCGTACGGTAAGGCCGCTAAATAGGGGACTGAATGAACGATGGAATATGTGCACCGGCCACGGAGACAAAAGTATTTAGAGATCCCATTGATTCAAGCGCGGAGTCGATCGCGTGGGAAACTGAAACTTTCACCCATGGGATTATGAGAGAGCTCGAATAGCGCGAATCTAGCGGTTCTGGATTTGGCCGTTGACTGAATTGCAATTCTTAATGTCAGCGTGCACGGCCGTTACACCTCGGCCGATCGATTTATCCATTATTTTCCCTCTATCCGCAGCCTTCGGGTAAACGTGACGCGCGGACAACGAAAACCGAGCATCCCCTGGTCGATTATTCGGATCAAAATGTGGTTTTACCTTAATGTCCACCGTCGGGATGCTTGGCGCAGTACTTAGGCGAAGCTGAACGCACAGGGCACAGTTTGAACACAAAAGAACAAGAACGAGACGTGAACCAGGAACACAAGCAAATATAAACACGCGTCCTGTTGCAAGGAGAACTGTTTTTTAAATTTCTCAAAATGGCCGCCCGCTTCTCGCGCCCTCCCCCGCCCTTCGCTGCAATTTTCGCACCGATAACTCGTGGGAAAAAATAGTGCGCTGCATTATCGGTCCAGCTTTTCCCGCAAATTTATCCTCTTTTTTTCTCGTTCCAACAAAGTGCAGCGAATATATCGTGTTTGCCGGTTGAAAAACGATAGAAGCGTGTACGCGTCGGGTTTGTCGTTGAAACTTCGGGCAGGCAGAGAGGCATAGTAAATGTGAACAGTGCCGGACGACCTGGAAACCTTTAGGAAGGCGCATTGAGCCACGATCAGAGAATATCAACGAGAAAGAATGCGATTGCCGGGCCCCGGGTTGCTTCTACTCAACATTCTTGGCTTTTCTTCACCCGACTCCGGACAACTCCTCTCCTTTCTAATTTGCTGGTCTCGAATGTTTTCCAAAAGCCATCGCGTAATGAGACGTGATTGCAGCGCTGTACATATATTGAACGCCACTATTTCGCCCCTGTATATTAGTACGTAGATAGGTTGCTACTCTGTAGCCCTGCACTATTATACTAATAGTCGCCATTGTGAAATGAGGTTACTCTCACAGCGCCAAGGAGCTAACATCTCTCTCTCTCTCTCTCTCGATCTTTCTATCTCCCTCTGGTTCGTTCGAAGGAAAGTGATTTAATTGAATCATTGTACGGTTTATATTTTATCGGGGAGAAACGCGTGATGCACATCGGGGGCCGACGGTTGTTGGTTTTGTAAATCGGAATCGGCTTTAACGAAAGGAAGTGCACCGCGGTGCGCTATGACGGTTGAAATTGGAGCGAGCATACAATAAGCCCTCATTGCTCGAAACAGAACCGTCGCGACCGTTCTCCGTTGCGTTGCTCTTTTATTTTTCGAACAATTATCGGCCAAGCTAGTCGAGTTGGCCACGGGCACAATTGATACGTAATAGTGGAATGTGGGAGTAAGAAGTTGCGTTCAATTGGGAACGAGTAAGCTCGTAATGTTGGCGGTGATTTTCATTTTGGCAAAGTTGCATGGTTTGTTGGCCGAAAGTTTCTCGTGTAAGTTGTACAAGTAGGATCAACGAACGATGGCGACTGGTGGGCAATCGAGACGCACGTAAATAGGTGTGCCATTCAACTGTTCGACTTATACCTACTGTACTTGTAGTACGTGTCTACAAGGCCACGGAGAGACGAATGCTCGATTAATACTGTGGGTGAAGGGAGCTTCTTTAAGCGTCGTTCACAACTGTAGACTTTTCGTATTCGCCCATGCGATTATATTCGTTTTTTATTTCAAATTCAGCGCGCCGAGGGAAAGAAAGAATTTAAAGAAGCCTCGCTGGAATCGTAACATTTTGATCGCGCGTGTTCTCGAGTTGATTAATCGTTCGATAATCTTTCGTTTTACAAACACAGATTACATTAATTGCCAAAAATTTGGTAGGAGCGACATCTATCATAGCATCGTTGAAACCGACAGACCCGAATCCATTGGACGATAAAAAGGTCGTGAATTGAAAAATATGATCAGATAGATTCGTTGGAAATACAGTGAACACATATTACATTGACCAAGTAATCGACAATCTTCTCTTCCGAAAGTTTCGCAACTTATCGACGGTGTCAAAATGAAAAAAAATTTACCGTGCGAGTAGCCGGTGTGCACTTAGTCGTTTCGTAAGCAAAACCAAAATGGCGGCGAGGCGATATGAAAAAGCATTGTTTCGTTTTTATTCGGGTTTTGTTGTGAGAAAAACTGTACCACAGTTTTGTAAGAGAATCACGTAGCCGTACGCATCGTGAGAGGAACGAATTCGCCTTTAACACCATTTAGGGGCACACTTTCTACTAAAGAACATAGAATTTCCATTTACACGAATCTAAGCTCCGGGAACAAAGACACGATAAACCACAGCCAGTTCTGGCAGAAGAGTGGAAAAGTTGAACCCAAGAATTGTCGGTATTTCATACAATTATAATTAATATCTTACTACTGATCGAAGGGAGGATTTATTTGGCGCCAATATTCGTATTGGTTCCCCGTACCAACATCGTTCGGCAAATAATTCTGTTCGAAATTAAATTGCACCGTCCTATTCCGTACGGATAATTCGCTGTCTTAACCGTTTCTAGCCATTTAAAGAACGACCATGACAACCGATGACTAACTTATCAGCCGTATTTCCATGGAAAAATCGCAACGAACCCCAACAAACGACGAGACGAATATATTCATATCGAAACAATCAGCGGCTGCAGAAATAGAGGCGAGGAAGATTCTATTTCGTATCTAGGAACGTTCGAACGTTACGTTTAATTGTTTGAAATATCCCATTGGAGGTAACAATTTATATTTCTTCTGATTGATCGAGATTGACGATTAAACGCTCCAATTTGCCGTTCAAAGCAGTTTCGAACACGTAATCCGTTTAGCATCGACGCCCCGGTGTAATTGCAGCGACCGAGAAGACAGCGGGGCACGAAATTAAGGTCACACCTCGTTTCAATATTCGATCCGTATACACGTACATATGTATATATATATATATATATATTTTCGGGCCGTCGTTCTCTCTTCGGCGACGTGGAAACTAGATTGAACGACAGAGAACCGGGGCAATGCCGTATTTATCGGTCACCCGTTACGCGACACGTCGAGATTCTTCGATTCTGTCGTATAGACGCAAATTACAGGCTACTAAGCCGGAATTATGTTCCACCTTTTTTCACAGTCGACATCTCTCGCCGGCTCTTTTCACGGCTGAGGTCTCGGCGTGGCACGTTGCCGGGGGGGGGGGGGGGGGGGGACAAGGATTGCATTACGTTGGCACACCTGGTAACATAATAGAGAGACACCCTTAACAATTTCATTAGTCTCTCGTTTCAAGATAACCACGCGCGAGACCCCACGCTCGTGCCGGCAGGACGGTTAGTAGCAGCGTGTACGAAATTTTACCGGGAAAAATGCAACAACGGTGGCAGGCGTGCCACCGCACACAACTTGCGATACAATTGGGGATTAAGATCGGGACGATACGTTTGAGAAAAATGAAACGACAATCGTCTGACTCGCACGGAACCGTCCGCCGTAATGTAATTACCAGACACCATAGAGACGTGCGCTGTGTAACGTACGCATGCATGTACTGACTGGTGGAAAGAAACGACGAACGCCGGGCCGCAATTGTGAACGGGTTTTATGGCGCCTATAAAAATCCCCTGCGCGCACGATACTCTGCGGAATTAGCCCCGGGGTAATCATATGTGCACGATGGTACCGCGTACGCGTGGTACAGTCGGTGAAAGTGATTCCTAATCACCGGGCAGATGCACGCAGCGCAGACAGGCAAAAACAATCCTGACGACGTTTACAACCGCCGCGCTGCCACAATGAATGCTTTATGCGCCCGGGAGGTCGGTCTAGCACGTACCCCGGGCAAACCTAGAATCCCATTTGTGCCGGCCAATTGAATAATTATTCGCCCGGTGGACGGGGGCGACCAATGAGCCGATAATTACCGTACAATTCTACCTGCACACGCCAATAACAGCCAGCGGTCTCCGTTCTAAATCGCGTGGGCCCGATTATTCGTCGCTGAATCCGGCATAATAGACGAATTAGGGTGGGCCAGTCTTGACACCGCGAGGGACGAATGGAACCGGGTTATACACGATTTTCTAGCGGTACCATAGCAGGCTCCGAAGTAATTCACGACCTATTTTGATTTCTGCTACCGGCGAAACATATCTCAACGGACGCCTCCCGGACCGTAGGAAGTGGCAGCGCTTCTCAAACGCAGCGAACGATTCGTGTTCGCGGGGAGATCAGGAGAACGAATCCAATTGGAAATTCCAGTGTTACAGACGTTCGACCGTATACAAAGGTATCCCGCAAGGAGTGCCAAGGTCTCTCAGTGGTAATTGTGCATTATACGAAAATGAGCGTCCCTCCGAATTGAAACGGAGACGAGGATGCGCCTCCGTTGCCGAGGTGCTCGGCTAGAGAAGGTCGCGAGAGGATCGGGCAAAAAAAGATAACGCTGCAAGGAACGAAGGTAGGCGAGTGCACTTCTCCAGCTTCGCCCCTCTTCGCTGCACTCCTCCACCACGACTTCTGATCGAGTCTCTCGGCGAGTCTGGTGGCCGAGTCTACCGGCGTGCCGTCGGTACCAGGGCGCACCGCCTGGTACGAGCGGTGCACTGTTGTGTCCCACTCCCTCCCCCCCACGTAATGCTCGTCTTTCTCTCTTCTGTTGCGCTTCTGTGTCCCTCTCGGCGGACCACAAGCGCTCACCTCTCCGTTCGCGACGCACGAGGAGATGAGAAAATTCGCGGTCTGCGCCGAGGTGTCGCCTTTAGATCGATCTTCGCAGGTTTAGACGCATGCATAGATAACAGGTGAACGAGCCGGGAGGAATTTGGTCGCCGGGTATGGTTGGGGTATGGGGAAACGATTGAACGGGAAGGTTCGGTAAATTTTCCTGCAACCGATGGCATATCCCGTTTCGATTTCCCAAATTCGTGTCGGCTATTCTCGTTCTTTCAAACGAAGCAAAATGGGTCTGCATATTTGAGCAGAACGCGGACAAGTATTTCGGTTAATGCGATGGAAGTGTTCGTGGAGCGGAACGTGTCCTTTTTTGGCCGATGCCTGCCTGCGCGGAATCGCTTGTCTTATTCGCCAAGGACACGTTCCTGGGCCGGCACGCGTGCCGAAATATTTCCAAATCAATCGACTCAGCGTAAAGTTGCGGCTTCGATGCGTTTGTTTTCGATTCATCGACATTATTTGCGGACAATATTTGGAAACTAAACGTTTGGAAATTGGATACAGCCCCGTAGGGAATTATGTGAAAAGGAATCCTACACGCTTGTGCGTCCTTGTAATTTCGTGACAGTAAGAGTCAATATTATTGAGTGTACGTCATCGAACGAGAAAGGCTAACCATCCTGTTGATGTTATCCTTGAAATGATGCACATATACGGCAGGTAGATACGTGCTAGATAACCGATTCCAACTAGATTCCGTTGAGATTCTATCTGTTCGGTGCCAGTCGGTACCGTTCTGTCTCCTATCGACGGACAGTACTTTTTCTGCCAGTTTTCGTTGCCTTTTTCGCATTTCCACGCCATAAGAATCGTTGGATAAATTGGTTCAATCGAAAACCGCGCGTTTTGCAACAAAATATCTATACGAAGTTGGCGCGACTGCATTTTTTTTTTTTCGCCGTTCGGTAACTTCGTGGCACGACGTCGGTGCAACGATTTCGAATGAAATTTTCGAACGAGTGACGCATGACGCTTCGAATCTTTCCGAAAAGACGAAAGATTTAGGTACGAACACGTTAGGTAACGTCTGTGGTTGTTCGTTTAGTGAAAATGTTTCGCATTGAAGTTTTGTAATTTGCGCTCTCGTAATTATTCCGGTAATTATAATTGTGCGCGCGCATGCAGGTCGCGGGCCCGTTCTCATGGGCAGAAAAGTTGGCTCGTTTGTGCCGCAAATTTTCTATATAGAAAGTCAGCCGTTGAATATCGTTGTATTGTTGTTGGCTTTTTTTTCCATTTAGGAGAAATAACCAGTGGCCAATTCGAAATCCGATCTGACACATTTACGCAAAATGTCTCATTAGCGATGATCCGAACGAGGATAGATTAAGTTTAATCGCGCCTGTCATTTCGCGTGGCGACGACAGCTTTCCTCGCTCCTCGAATAGCCCTAGAAATTTTTAGGGGTTAAGTGGCCCGCTAGAAGTTTCTAGGGAAAATATTTATTACTCGGATTGCACGCTTGTTACCAATAACTTGAACATTGTATCCTCCTCCTCCAGGTGTGTCACACGTTCATGACTCGCAGTAATTACTATTATAAATCCTTTACTTAGTTTCTAGAGTATCTAGATCGTACCTTGCCTGGGGTCTACAAAGAAACTGGTTTACACGGGAATCGAACGCTGTAATTTTTGGCATCCTGTTTTCGCCAGCGGGAAAACAAAAGGAATCGCTCGATTCCTGGAAGCATGGAAAATAATTCCGCGCGTACATATCTATGGATGAAACGGCCAGCGCATCCATTGAACCTTTCACCTATCACGCCACTGGTGCATCATGGGTCACGAGAGTTCCCGGCTTCATTACTCGATTCGATTGTTGATATTTCTTTTTTCAAATCGTCTACACGTTGCCGACGCGGCGATTGAAAATTCTTATTTCTACTTCACCAACTTCATCATGCGCGCGTGTAACGTCCAAATGTATGCAATTCGATTGCTGGACTATATATGTATTACATGTTATATCGGATGTATTTAAATGCAGATGAAATTTGTACCGATAACGTGGCTAGGGAGTTTAAGTGTGATTGGCTGGGAATTATGGGAACTGATAGTCACTTTCGAATTCGAACGTTTTAAACGCACGATTTAATTGTTCTCTCGTCTCTCTTTTTCAGCCGACGGAAGTGGATGTGGCGTAAATAGTTTTAGATGCGCGGATGGTACCTGTATACCGGCAGCTTTAGTCTGTAACTATCAGAAAGACTGTGAAAGCGCGGAAGATGAATTCCAGTCGTGCAGTAAGTATCCCGATTCCGAAATATTTTACGAACGAATGCGCTAAAAAACATTGGCGAGGCTGTAATTTGTTGGAAATAATTGACGACAATGATACGTCGCTTTCGTTGTACACCAGAGATCACAATCATGCGCACGAGACTAGAAATCGCGATAAAAAAAAAAAAAAAAAATCTCAGGTGCACGCGATCCACACGTGCCGGCTCTAAATCTTCCTTCTTATCTATTTTTTTTCTCGTAGAATTTCAGCAGGTCGTTACGTAGCATTGCATAAAGACACGAAAAGATTGTCGGTCGTTGGACAAAATTAAGGAAAAAAAATTGTTCGCGATCGATTTGTTGCATTGCTCTTTTGTTCCCGCGAAGATAACGACATTTCGCTTATGCAACTTTGATAACGCCTCGTCCGTCGGGCAGCTCTGACGGATCCGTGCACGTGGCACGTACTATTTTATCGCAACTTGTCGTCGCATGTCCCATGAAATCCGCGTTCGAACCGCGCGTGTCGCGCGACGCGCAGATTATTCCCATTCGTTGGATTAAGAATAATAAAACTATTTGACGACGACCTCGCGAGCCACGGTATTATCGGCGATTGCCGTTAATTGGCATTGCTGTCGAAAGTATCGGACAGCGGCGACGCGTCCTGGGAAATAATTGATCTGGACGCCTGATCAATCAATTTAATTGTTCGCAGCACCACCTGACTGCGAGGCTGGTCAGATCACCTGCGGTCAGTACATTTTCAACAAGACTTATTGTATACCTCCGCATCAACGATGCGACATGACTGTGGATTGCGTCGATGGAACCGACGAGGCTGGCTGCAGTGAGTGCAACAATTTTTAATTTAACGCGTCACGCGAGAGACAACGGCGGGGGGACAGGTGGACGTCGCCGCGGTAATTCGGATTTAGCGTAATGGTATTCATAATGACAGGGGAAGGGGGGGGGGGGGGGTGAGGTAATGTTTAGTTTTGTAAATGGGGCGTAATGGCGTGTCCGCGATGGCACAATGACGGGGTCCATTGTGTAACAGTATTGTTTCCACGTCCGAACAGATTGACGCGCGCGTCTCCTCCGCGAGACGAAAAATTGCTCGATGGTAATTCGTTGAACGAAAATAGATTACAGGAAGTGTCAACCGGACGATTTCCGGTGCGGCGGGACGACGCCGGAGCTCTGCATCCCGAAGGAGAAGAAATGCGACGGCTACCTGGACTGCCGGAACGGCCGGGACGAGGAGAAATGCGACAACTCGAAGCCGGCCTGCAGATTGGACCAATTCAGGTGTAATTCGACGCAGCGCTGCATAGAACAGTCAGCCAGGTGCAATTACAAGGACGACTGCGGGGATAACAGCGACGAGGAGAATTGCAGTACGTACAGGGACGCGTTTCCACGGGATCCAGTGACATCTCGGGCGCAAATTATGTCCCTGGAATCAATATCGTTAACAGCCGAAGTTTCACTGGTATCGCGATGACGGTTGCGCGATTAAATTCGCAAATTTCCAGATTTCCAACCGTGCACCATCAACCAGTTCCGATGCTCGAATTCGCTCTGCATACCGAGGTCCTTTGTCTGCGACGGGTACAAGGATTGCCAGGACGGCACCGACGAGAAGTCCTGCACCACGACCAGCTGTCCGCGTAACAAATTCGTCTGTCCGAGGGGGACAGCCGACGGCAAGCCCCTTTGCATAGATCGATCACAAATCTGCGATGGAAAGCCGGATTGCGAGGACGAGGCAGACGAGGCGCCTTCTTGCTGTTAGTATAACACCGAGCTATATAATTCCGTGAACGAAGAATGTCGAGTAAGAGGAGTTAATCGTTAAAAAATTTCTGTTTTAATTCGTGCACTATTTAATACGGATCCCTCTAGACCAGGTAACATCGCAACGTATGAGATGTAAACATTGCGAACGGGGGACGCGACGATGGCGACGAAAAGACAATTTCCTTTAATATAATCGTTTCGATTCTTCGCAGCATCGGTCTCGTGTTCGTCGCTGGCGTGCCAGTACAAGTGTCGAGCCTCTCCCACAGGGGGTGTCTGTTTCTGTCCAACTGGCTGGGTCCTCGCGAACGATACAACCACCTGCATAGGTACTACACGCCTGATTTTCGTCGAATCGTACGTTGAACACCGTGCAGGCGTCTGACCTTCATTTGAATTCGACAGATCGGGACGAGTGCTCGGAATGGGGCTTCTGCGAGCAGCTGTGCGAGAACAGGGTCGGCTCCTACACCTGCAGCTGCGCACCGGGTTTCGCCCTGCAGGACCGTAACAAGTGCCAGGCACAGTCGCATCCCGGCGTGAAATTGGAACTCCTGGTGGCCGAGGAGCGCGGCGTCTGGCGGATGTCGCCCTCCGGCGAGGACAAGACGCTCGTGGCCAGCACGTTCGGCAGCGGCGGCGTGGATTACCTTTACTCCAGGGACCTCCTCTTCTGGAGCGACTTCAAGACGAAGAAGGTCAGCTCGAAGCCCCTGAACGGCGACGATTCGAGCTCCTGGGTGGCGATATATCTGACCAGCTCGTGGGGGCCGGTCGCCATCGCGATCGACTGGATAGGGGAGAAGCTGTACGTGGTGGACTCGGTGGTCCAAACGATCGACGTTCTAGAGCTGGACGGACGGTACCACGGTATCGCCCTCAGCTCGAACCTGACGAGCCCGGCGGACATCGGCCTGGACCCCACCGTGGGCCTCATGTTCATAGCAGACAGCAAGCAAGTCGTCAGGGCCAACATGGACGGAACGGCGGCCTTCCCCATCGTTTCCGAAGCGGCGTACAAGGTGTCCGGCATCGCCGTGGACGTGATAGCGCGCAGGATCTTCTGGTGCGACTCGCAGCTGGACTACATCGAGACCGCGGACTATCTGGGCAGGAACCGGGTGATGGTGCTCAGGGGGTCCCACACGCCCTCCCCAACGAGGCTGACGCTCTTCGAGAACAAAGTATACTGGACCGACAGCATAAAGCAGGCGATCATGAGCGTGGACAAGGCGGAGGGCGAACACTCCGTGCAGACCGTCTACAAGATAGGCGACGCGAAGGCCATCAAGGCACTGCACCCTCTGACCCAGCCGAAGGTCTCCAATCCTTGCGGGAACAACAACGGCGGTTGCCAGCACATGTGCATCGTCACGGCAGCCAGCGATCAGGAGAACAGGCTGGGCTATCGTTGCGCCTGTCACATAGGCTGGCGATTGTCCGGCGATCAGAGGAACTGCAACGCGGTGCAGGAGTTTCTGATGTACTCGCAGCAGAGGTTCATTAAGGGCAGGGTGCTCGACCCGGTGATGGAGGGTTTCAGCGACGCGATCCCACCGGTGGTCTCGCGGAGGGCCAGATTCGTCGGTCTGGATTACGACGCGCGCGGCCAGTACATTTATTACAGCGACGTTCTGCAGGACGTGATCTACAGGATCCGACAGAGCGGCACCGGCAGGGAGATCGTCCTGGCAAGCCAGAACGAGGGGGTGGAGGGTCTCGCCGTCGACTGGGCCGCGAAGAACTTGTACTACATCGACTCCAGGAAGGGGACACTCAACGTGCTGAGCACAAGGAACGTCACGTATCGGAGAACGCTGCTGAAGAATCTGAAACGTCCGCGGGCCATCGTGATCCATCCGAATCAGGGTTACATATTTTTCTCCGAATGGGACAGACCGGCGAACATCAGCAGAGCGTACACGGACGGCACCAATCTTCTGGTGTTCAAGAACCTGACCCTGGGCTGGCCCAACGGACTGGCGATCGACTTCGCGAAGGACCGGCTGTACTGGTGCGACGCGTTGCTCGACCACGTGCAGCATTCCAATCTGAACGGCACGGACGTGAGGACAGTGAACTCCAGGCTGATTAGACACCCGTTCTCCATGGCCATACACGAGCAATGGATGTACATCACCGATTGGAGGCTGAACGCCATCATTAGACTCCATAAGGAGACCGGCGAGCAGGAGTCGATTCTCGTGAGGCAGCCCGAGACGAACAGGTTGTACGGGGTGAAGGTGTACAGTCGCGACATACAGACCTCCCTGCCTGACCATCCTTGCGCGATAAACAACGGGGGCTGCGAGAAACTGTGCTTCGCCATCCCGCAGTACACTACCAACCGGTACGGGACGGCCAGGTTGACCAGGGTCTGCGGTTGTCCTTACGGCGAGCGCATCCAGGACAACGAGATGACCTGTGCGTCCGACCCAGAGGCCGAGCCACCGGTGGAAGCCTGTCCGAATTCATGGGACTTCACCTGCGCCAATCAGAGGTGCGTGTCTCACGCCTGGGTCTGCGACGGGGAGAACGATTGCCTGGACAACAGCGACGAGAGGAACTGCACGAAACCAACCTGTCCGACGTACGACTTTCAGTGCAAGTCGGGCAGATGCGTGCCGACGAGCTTCCTCTGCGACACGGAGAACGATTGCGGCGATTACAGCGACGAGGAGGGCTGCCCGAATCTGACCTGCAGCGCGAATCAGTTCACCTGCGCGAACAAACGTTGCATCCCGAACACCTGGAAGTGCGACTCCGAGAACGACTGCGGCGACGGCTCCGACGAGGGCGAGTTCTGCGTGGCGAAGACGTGTTCCTACTTCCAGTTCACATGTCCAAGATCCGGCCACTGTATACCGCAGTCGTGGGTCTGCGACGGCGACAACGATTGCTTCGATCAGCAGGACGAGATGGACTGTCCGCCGGTCACCTGTCAGAGCACGCAGTTCACCTGCGCCGATCAGAAGATGTGCGTCCTCGACTCGTACAAGTGTGACGGTATATCCGACTGCAACGACGGCAGCGACGAGGTCGGTTGTCCGTCGCTTGCCCCGGATCAATGCAACACGGACAAACAATTCCAATGCGTCAGCTCGGCCATTTGCATCCCTAGGAGCTGGTACTGCGACGGCACCGCCGACTGTCCGGACAAGTCGGACGAGCCGGCCTCTTGCGGCCAGGTCAGCTGTCAGCCGGGCTTCTTCAAGTGTCGGAACGAGAGGTGCGTGTTCAAGGCGTACATCTGCGACGGCAAGGACGACTGCGGCGACGGGTCCGACGAGGACACGGAGCTGCACGCCTGCACCGCGCCCGAGTTCAAGTGCGACTCGGGCCAATGGAAGTGTCCGAACGTGACGGACAGGTGCGTGAACATCACGAACGTCTGCGACGGAAAGCTCGATTGTCCGAACGGCGGTGACGAGGGTCCGGGCTGCGACTTCGAGGACTGCAAGTACAGGGGCGGTTTCTGCAGCAACGGCTGCGTTCAGACGCCCGTGGAGAAGCTGTGCACCTGTCCACCGGGCGAGGAGCTCAGCAAAGACGGCCTGACCTGTCAGGATCTGAACGAGTGCGACCCGCCCGGTCGTTGCTCTCAGGTCTGCGTCAACATCAAGGGCGGATACTACTGCAACTGCGTCGATGGTTACAGCCTGGAGAAGGACAAGCACACATGCAAGGCGTTCAATCACAGCGCCGCGTTCCTGATCATATCCAACAGGCACACGATCCTGGTGGCCGATCTGCAGGACCAGGCATTGGAGAGGGTGCCGATAAACGTGGAGAACGTCGTCGCTACCGCCAGCAACATGCACACAGGGACGATCTTCTGGTCGGACATGAAGCTGAAGAAAATATCGAGGCTGGACAGGGGCAGCGATCCTCAGGACGTGATTTCGACCGGGCT
Organism: Nomada lathburiana; assembly: GCA_963667235.1. NCBI lineage: Eukaryota > Metazoa > Arthropoda > Insecta > Hymenoptera > Apidae > Nomada > Nomada lathburiana. The sequence goes on along the minus strand of OY763899.1, from coordinate 18,371,034 downwards.
GGACTTGGTGGAGGGTCTCGCGTACGATTGGATCGGTCAGAACCTGTACTGGCTGGATTCTAAATTGAACACCATCGAGGTGGCGAAGGAAACGGGCGTCAGCAGGATGGTGCTGGTCAAGGAAAACATCACACAGCCCAGAGGCATGTGCCTGGATCCCAGTCCCGGTGCCAGGTGGCTATTCTGGACGGACTGGGGCGAGAATCCCCGGATCGAGAGGATAGGCATGGACGGCACCAACAGGTCCACCATAATCAACACCAAGATCTACTGGCCCAACGGCCTCGCCCTGGACATCGCCAACAAGAGGATATACTTCGCCGACAGCAAGCTGGACTTCATCGACACCTGCCTGTACGACGGGAGCAAGAGGATTCAGGTGCTGGCCAGCTCGCACTACCTGCTTCATCCGCACTCGTTAACGCTGTTCGAGGACGTCATGTACTGGACGGACAGGCAGCTGAACAGGGTGTTGTCCGCTCACAAGTTCTACGGCGCGAATCAAACGGTCGTGTCGCACTTGATATCACAGCCGTTGTCCATTCACGTTCACCATCCGGTCCTGCAGCCGATCACGCCGAATCCATGCGCCAATAATACCTGCGCTCACCTGTGCCTACTGTCGCCGGGCAATCCTCAGGGTTACAGTTGCAAATGCCAAGTTGGCTTCAAGCTGTTGCCCAGTGGCCAATGCGTGGAGGAGGAGACGCCGTATTTGATGGTACTGCGTGGCTCGCAAATCGTCGACGTCTCTCTGGTTCCGGGTAGCACGAAGACCGGCTACATAACGCCGGTCGTCGGCGTGGAAGGCGGGAAGTTCGTCGACTACGACAAGAAGGAGAGGATGATCTACTGGCTGCAGACAAAGGGCGACGACGACGAGAACGGCACCATCTACACGACGCCCTATTCCGGCGGCAACAGAACCGAGTTCCCCAGCCCGTCCGGGGAAAGCGGGATCGTCGGGTCGGCGTCGACGATGGCGTTCGACTGGCTCGGAAGGAACATGTTCATCGGGAACAAGTACGCGTCGAACATCGAGGCGATAAAGGTGGACGGTAAAATCAGATACAGGACCATCGTGCTCGCCAACGACGGCCAAAAGACGTCCGTGGCGAAACCGAAGGCCATGTGCGTCGATCCCCTGGAGGGGCACATATTTTGGGTCGACGACGGCAGCTTTGGCATTCCCATGAAGATCGGCCGGGTCAACATGGACGGTACGAACCCGATAGTGTTGACCGACAAGGTGAAGAGGCCCGAGGCAATCGCCATCGACATTCCAACGAAGACCATATACTTGAGCTCGCTGTACCCAGCCGTGGTCATGGAGATTTCCACGGACGGGCGTAATCTGCGGACAATAGTCTCCGAGAATATAGCCTTACCGAGCGCCCTCGCCGTCCACGAGTCCAGGCTGTACCTCCTGGACCCGCACTACGATAAAATCGAGAGGGTGGACCTACCGGACGGTGGCAATCCCACCATCATAATCGACAACGACTCCGAGCTCAAGACGCTGACCATTTACAAGAAAAGGGTCACGGGCGATCATCCTTGTCTGGTGAACAACGGTGGCTGCGAGCAGATCTGTTTCCCAGCCTCCGGTGGGACCAGGTTCTGCGCCTGCGGCCTGGAGTACCAGAAGATCAGCGACACCGCCTGCGAACCGTTCAAGACCTTCGCCGTGATCACCCAGCTGGACGTAGCCAGAGGGTACAGCCTGACCGACGCCAAGGAAGCGATGGTGCCGATCTCTGGCGTCGGTCATCATATCCTACACGTGGACGTGTACAGCGCGGGCAACTGGATCTACTGGGTGGAGTTCAATCGCGGTATGTGGAACGGTATATTCCGTGTCAGGCCGAACGGCACCGAGCTGCAGCACGTTATAAAGCAGGGCATCGGATCTAACGGTATCAGGGGACTCGCCGTCGACTGGGTGGCCGGTAATATTTACTTCACCAACGTGTTCCCCCACGACAATTACGTGGAGGTGTGCAAACTGGACGGCAGCAACAGGAAGGTCCTGGTGAAGAAGACCGCGGACTCGCCCAGGGAACTGGCGGTGAATCCCATCAAACGGTACCTCTATTGGATAGACTACGGACAGTACCCAAGGCTGGGCAAGGCGTACTTGGATGGAAGTAACTGGACGCCCATAGTTACCTCCGGAATAAGCACACCGCGGGACATCACCATAGACCCGGTTACCCACGACGTATACTGGGTGGACTCCAAGCAGGACACTATCCAGAAGGTCTCGTACACCGGTGGCAACCGTGAGATCATCAGGCGGAACCTGCCGAATCCTATGGGGGTGGCGATTTACGGCGACGACGTTTACTGGGTGGACAGGAATCTGGCAACGGTGTTCAAGGCCAACAAGCAGAGCAACTTCAGTCGGCCGACGACGGTCAGGTCTAATCTGCCGAAATTACGGGACATAGTTATGTTCGATCAGAACAGCCAACCGCAGGATCCCACGAATCCCTGCTCGGCGGAGGGAAATGCGGGCTGCGCTCAACTCTGCTTCGCCATGCCCAAGGACAGTCCGGCGCCATTCAAGTGCGAGTGCGCGGTTGGAAAGTTGGCCGCTGACGGTAAGAACTGCGAGAACATCGAGGAATTCCTGGTGTTCGCCACGAGAACGGAGATCCGGGCCATCGGCCTCGATCCGCACAACACCAGCGTGCCGTTCAACTCTCTCGGCAACCTGACCAACGTCGTGGGCGTGGACTTCGACTACCAGGACAAGATGTTGCTGTTCACACAGATCAGACCGTGGGCCAAGATCGCATGGATAAAGGCGGACAATCCGTCCCCCTCCGAGGTTCACACGTTGATCAGCAAGGGGATCAATCCCGAGGGCATTTCGTACGATTGGACGCAGAAGAAGGTCTACTGGACGGACTCGTGGAACAACAGTATTTACGCAATGGACCTGGACGGTACGAATCTCGTGATGATCGCCAGGGTGGACAGGCCCAGGGCCATCGTGGTCGATCCGTGCAACGGGTCCCTCTATTTCACCGACTGGGGCCGGTTCGGGACGTCCGGTAAAATCTTCAGGACAACCATGGCCGGCTCGCTGAAGAGGGCCGTCATCGACAAGGACCTCTCGCAGCCCAGCGGCCTGGCAATCGACTACGAGGATCGCATGCTGTACTGGACCGACGCCGTCAAGGAGAAGATAGAACGTTCCGAGCTGGACGGAAAGAACCGGCAGACTCTGATCAGCGCAACGATATATCCATTCGCTATCACGGTATTCAGAGAGCACATTTACTGGACGGACCTTCAGCTGCGCGGGGTGTACCGGGCCGAGAAGCACACGGGCGCGAACAAGGTGGAGCTGGTGAAGCGTTTGGAGGATTCGCCGAGGGATCTGCACATATACTCGGCGTCCAGGCAGCAGTGCAAGGTGAACCCTTGCAACATAACCAACGGTGGCTGCGACCAGTCCTGCCATCCGGGCGTCAATGGGTCGGCGGAGTGCAAGTGCGACGACAACAGCAGGCTGGTGAACGAGGACCGGATGTGCGTGCCGAAGAACGTCACCTGCGATTCCAGCAAGTTCGCCTGCAGGAACGGCCGTTGCATCACCAGGATGTGGGCCTGCGACGGCGAGGACAACTGCGGCGACGGCTCCGACGAGGACACCAATTACTGCTCGTACCATTCCTGTAGCCCCAACGAGTTCAGGTGCAACAACGGCAGGTGCATCTTCAAGTCGTTCAAGTGCGACCACGACAACGACTGCAGGGACGGCAGCGACGAGGAGGGTTGCGTGTATCCGCCATGCGCCGCCGGCGAGTTCACGTGCGCCAACTATCGTTGCATCTCTCAGTCCCAGGTATGCAACGGGATCAACGACTGCAAGGACAACGTGGCGTCGGACGAGACCCACGATCGTTGCCCGAGGAACGTCACGTGCCCGCCGGACCATCTGAAGTGCGAGAAGACGAACATATGCGTGGAGCCGTACTGGCTCTGCGACGGGGACAACGATTGCGGGGACAACACAGACGAGAATCCGTTGCACTGCGCCCAGAGGACGTGCCCGCAGAACAGCTTCAGGTGTCCGAATCACAGATGCATCCCGGCCACATGGTACTGCGACGGCGACGACGACTGCCTCGACGGCAGCGACGAGCCACCCGGTTACTGCCAGTCCGAGGGCAGGACCTGCTTCGGCGACCTGTTCACCTGCGACAACGGGAACTGCGTGCCAAGGATTTACATCTGCGACGGGGACAACGACTGCCTGGACAACTCCGACGAGGACGAGCGACACCAGTGCAACGACAGGAAGTGCGACGAGGACACCGAGTTCACGTGCACCGCGAACAAAGTGTGGAACAGGGCCCAGTGCATACCGAAGAAATGGCTGTGCGACGGGGACCCGGACTGCGTGGACGGCGCCGACGAGAACGTGACGCTACTTCATTGCCCGGCGCCGACGCCCTGCGCGGAGAACCAGTTCACCTGCGACAACGGCCGCTGCTTGAACCAGAATTGGCTGTGCGACCACGACAACGATTGCGGGGACGGCAGCGACGAGGGGAAGTTCTGCAACTCCAGGTACAAGCCGTGCACCGGTCAGGAATTCGCCTGTCACAATTTCAAGTGCATCAGGAAGCAGTTCCGCTGCGACGGCCAGGACGATTGCGGCGATCATTCGGACGAGGATGGATGTCGTAAGTATTTCACCGTTCGCCTAAACGCACGATGCGGAACGATCGATTGTATCGTTGTTTCGAATTTGCAGCCTCGAAGACGAAGAACACTACCTGCCCGAACCCCGGGGAGTTCATGTGCGCCAACGGGAACTGCATAGATCAACGGCTGGTCTGCAACAAGGAGGCGGACTGTGCGGACGAGAGCGACGAACCACCCCACTGCAACGTGGACGAGTGCGCCGTGGTTGAGATGAACCAGTGTGCACACAGGTGCGTGGACACGCCCACCAGCTATTACTGCGAGTGCAACCCGGGCTACAGGCTTCTGGACGATGGCAAGGCCTGCGACGATATAGACGAGTGCATGGAGACACCGCAGGTGTGTAGCCAGCAGTGCCACAACACACCGGGCAGCTATTACTGCAAGTGCAATCACTATTGGTACGAGCGTGCACCCGACGAGCACACTTGCAAGAGGAGGGACAACAGGAAACCATGGCTGATCTTCACGAACAAGTATTACGTCAGGAACATGTCCATCGATGCCTCGAATTACAGTCTGATGCATCAGGACTTGATCAACGTCGTCGCCCTGGACACCGATTACTCGGAGGAGATGCTGTACTTCTGCGACGTCACTGCTAAGACGATCTTCAGGTAACTACGGCGACCCCATTCTTTGGAGTATCGTCCAATTTCTTTGGACGTATTTCTTTAAATACATTTCCTCCGCGCGCCAGGGTGCCGATCGCCGGCGGAGAGAAGGAGGCAATCATTAGACACGACAGCCTTGGTCTGGAAGGGATTGCTGTTGATTGGGTTGGAAGGAAGTTGTACTGGCTGGACAGACACGCCAAACACTTGGACGTGGCCGAGCTCAACGGAACGAACAGAAAGACCTTGTTAACTGGTATAGCCGATCCGCGGGCCATCGTTGTCCATCCGGGAACTGGATACCTTTACTTCACCTCCTGGTACCTGCAGGTAACGGTCTTACATTTTAAGTTACCTCGAATATTGTGCCCGGAGGGAATAACAGTACAATTAACTCGATTATCCAGGCGTACATCGGGAAGATGGGAATGGATGGCAGCAATTTCACCAGAATCTTAACCTGGGAGGACGACATCGCCTGGCCGAACGCTCTCACCATCGACTACTTCACGGACCGAATCTTCTGGGCGGACGCGCATTTGGATTACATCGCGTTCGCCGACCTGGAGGGCCACCACAGACGGAAGGTGCTCTCCGGGCCAGCGGTGCCCCACGTTTTCGCCATCACGGTCTTCGACGACCTGATATTCTGGACCGACTGGAACCTGAAGGCCATCAGCAGGGCGGAGAAATTCTCCGGCGATCACATTCGAATTCTCAGGAACACCACCCACAGGCCGTACGACATCCACGCGTACCATCCTCTCAGGCAACTGCCCTACAACAATCCCTGCATGGAGAACAACGGCGGTTGCTCCCATTTGTGTCTGATCTCGCCACCCGCCAGCTCCTATTTACTGGAAGGATACGGGCAACCCGGCGTTACGTCGTACAAATGCATGTGCCCGAATCAGTTCGTGCTGGACAAAGACGGGAAGACCTGCAAGGCGAATTGCACCAATGGCCAGCACAGATGTGGTCCTCCGGATGAGAAATGTATACAGTGGTACTGGAAGTGAGTAGGAGTTTACGCTTGTGCTAACGCCCAGCGACAAATAATCCAGAAACGTTGAGGCTAACGGCGGTCGATTTCGCAGGTGCGACGGCGAGAAGGACTGCAAGGACGGGTCCGACGAGCCGACCAGCTGCCCGACAAGGGCCTGCAGGCCCAGCGTCTTCCAGTGTGCGAACGGCAACTGCAGGCCCAGCGTCACGGTCTGCGACGGCTTGGACGACTGCGGGGACAAGAGCGACGAGGTCCACTGCGACTTGGAGTGCGGCGAGCTGGAGTTCAAGTGCAAATCCAACGGGCGTTGCATCCACGAGTCCTGGAAGTGCGACGGGGACGCCGATTGCAAGGACGGAAGTGACGAGGACCCTGCGATTTGCCGTGAGTAAAAACCAATCATCGTCCCGAACGTTCCGTTACGCGCTTCCAATGTCTATAACTGTTTTCGTGTCTTGTGTTCAGACATCAGGGCCTGCGACCCGAACACAGAGTTCACCTGCAAGAACGGCAGGTGCATCCAGAAGGTGTGGATGTGCGACTCGGACAACGACTGCGGCGACGACAGCGACGAACCGGCGTACATGTGTCGCCAGAGGAACTGTACAATCGGATGGCAACGTTGCCCGGGTCACGCCAATTATCGTTGCATACCCAAATGGTTGTTCTGCGACGGAAAGGACGATTGCCGGGACGGTTCCGACGAGCTGCCGGAGAACTGTCCGAAGTGCGACCCGAAAATGGACTTCAAGTGCGCCAATAATCGATGCGTGCCCAAGCAGTGGCTCTGCGACTTCGCCGACGATTGCGGGGACGGTAGCGACGAATCTGAGACCCTGTGCAAGGACCGTTACAGAGAGTGCTCTGAGTCGGAGTTCAAGTGCGCCAACGGCAAGTGCATCGCGTCGAGATGGCGTTGCGACACCGAGGACGATTGCGGGGACAACAGCGACGAGACCAGCTGCCAGGAGTTTGTTTGCAAAGTATTTATCGGTCCTGCAATTGTTTCGCGACGCGTCCGTCGTATAATATGCATTTCACGATAATAATAATAATAATAATGATTCGTTGCAGGGCGACACATTCCAGTGCACAAGCGGTCACTGCATAGCTTCGTACGCGAGATGCGACGGTACAAGGGATTGCAGGGATATGAGCGACGAAACTGGGTGCACACCCAGGTACCCAGATGGAAGGTTCTGTCCCCAATCGAAATTCCAATGTGATAATAATTTGTGCGTTTACCAGACTGATATATGCGACGGAAGTGACGATTGCGGGGACGGTTCTGACGAGAATCCTGCCATGTGCGGTAAGATTCGTTCTTTTTCAAATGTATTCACTCGTTTCAGTGAATGATTGAATGAATTGGATTTATTTATCTCGCAGCGAGCTACAAGTGCGACACGACCAGGCGGTTCCAGTGCGCTAACAACAAGTGCATCGCCAAGTACCAGTTGTGCGATGGGGTCGACAACTGCGGCGACGGATCCGACGAGAACAACATGACCATGTGCGCGACCAGGGTCCGTCCATGCGACCCCATCAACGAATTCACCTGCGCCAATAAGAAGTGTATCGATCGCTCGAAGCTCTGCGATTTCGCCGACGACTGCGGGGACTCATCTGACGAACTTGGTTGCCGTAAGTCGCAACTGATCGCTCTGGGCCTGTCGGTTGTACAATAAATTGCTAATCTATCTTCTGTATACCGCAGATCACAACAAGGTCTGCCTGGACAGCAACAAAGGTGGCTGCTCCCACTATTGCCACAACATCACGGACGGCGGCTACATCTGCGCCTGTTATCCGGGCTACATAATATCGCAGGACAACCGCAAACACTGCGAGGACATAAACGAGTGTCTGGCTGGTCAGCACCAGTGCTCGCAGATCTGCAGCAACTTGAACGGGACCTATTCTTGCTCGTGCAGGGACGGTTTCGAATTATCCGACAGTCGTAGCGGGGTCTGCAAGGCCACGGACACGGACCTGATGATCCTGTTCGCCAGTGGGCCAGGGATCAGGGCCTACAACGCCCGCGAGAACGAGGAGCTCGAGGTGATCGCCAACGAGAAGAGGGTGCAGATCCTTGACTTCGATCCCAGGTCGGAATACGTGTTCTGGATAGACAAGTACGATAATTCGATTAAAAGGTCGTACATGGTGAACGCGAAAGGTGGACAGGTGAAGATCGGATACGCCCAGGATCTCAACATAAAGAGTAATACTTTTGTCTAAATATTTCTATAATTCTGAACACTTGAGCGTTTCGAACATACGACGATCATTATTTGTTAAAGGCCAATTCAGTCTGATAAGTCTGGCGGTGGACTGGATATCCGGCAACCTCTATTGGACGGAGATCGATTTCTCTCAGTCAACGCCGCAGGGTAGGATCATGGTCTCGAAAGCGGACGGTAGATACAGGCGAAGTTTGATCACGACCGGCCTAGAAATTCCAACGGACATAGTGATCGATCCAGAGCTTGGTCGAGCCATTTGGACCGACGCTGGCAGTCGACCGAAGATAGAAATCGCCTGGATGGACGGCGACCGAAGGAAGCAGCTGGTGTCCGATCGTATCGGGCAACCCGTTGCCCTCACCATAGATTACTCCATGAACCATGCCCTCTACTGGGCTGACAGTAAACTGAACACCATAGAGTCCATAGAACAGGTAACGTTCACATTCACCGCGGGACAATTCTGTTTCTGGAAGGGACAAAATTGCTGGACGAAATTCACTATAATCGTATTGTTTCCGCAGGACGGCTCGAACAGGAAGATAATCCTGAAAGGGGAGGAGCTGAAACACCCGGTCGCCCTGGACGTTTTCGAGAACAAATTGTACTGGGTGACCAGAAGAACGGGCGAGATAATCAGCCAAGATAAGTTCGGCAGAGGTGTGCCGGAGATTCTCGTCAGGCACGTGTACAGTTCCGGTGGGGTGAAGGTGTACCATCAGCAGAGGTACAACACCACCTTGAGGAATCTCTGCCACGACGATCAGTGTACGCATCTCTGCGTGCCGATACCCGGGGGAAACCGTTGCCTCTGCTCGGACAGCATCGGTCCCCTCCAAGAAAGAGAGACTGTACGGTCGAATGAGCGTCACTGCGACGCGACCAACGAGAGGCCGCTACCCGCGCCAAGAATTTGCCCATGCAGAAACGGCGGTCTGTGCCAGGAGGGCGCGGACAACAAGTTGCAGTGCGATTGTCCTGGTCCCTTCCACGGTGAGTTCTGCGAGGTGATGCTGGGGGCCAGGGCCAGCAACGCCACGGCCGCCATTGTGATCCCCATTGTTATATCTGTACTGGTCCTCCTCGGTGCTGCTGCTGTCATCATGGTGCTCAAGAAACGACCGTTGTAAGTGCCGCTCACAAAATTCTCGGCCCTCACCGGCAAACTGTGGTATCGTTCGAACGTAACAGTAATTATTTCGTTCGCAGCGGGAAGCCCGGAGGTATAGGGAGTCTAACTGGTGCTCAGAGCGTGTCCTTCAGGCAAGGAAGCAACGTCGAATTTGGCGTGCCGGCTCATGAAAGAATGGTACGCGCGGTTTCTTTCGTCCCTCTGTTTTTGTTCGCAGCTCCTGAGTGGAATATATTATAAATTTGTTTAACAATATCAATCGCGCATAGTAATGTTCGTGAATGTTTGCCCCACGCAGGAACCTCTGGACGTGGAGTACAATCTTGGCGACGTGAGCAATAAGAACAGGGACTTCAGCAACCCGATGTACGACGCGGTGAACACAGAGACAGGTGCCACGAACGGCACAGGCGGCAGCAGTATGTACGAGTTACCGGCCGAGGTGAAACCATCCAGCATCCAGCACAAGGAGCCGCCGCAGTTGCACCTGAAGAGAAAAGAGCTGGATCCGACGCCGATCGACTCGGGGAAGGACACGCAGCAGTTGGTCGAGGAAGACAAGTCCGAGTGTTAGATAGATTGACTCTTTTCGTGCAGTGACGTAGTTAGAAATCGATGGCGTGATTCTGAGGGAAAGGGGAACGAAGAAATCGACGGGATATAACGAATCTTTTGATCAAATGATGGTTTTCTTTTTTATCATGTGACGCATCGATCTATCTCCATATGCGTGTTCGTTGCAATTGTTATTTATTAGATCTGTAAGCATTATTCTCGAATTATCTTGAGGTGTTCTTTCTTCTGTTTTTTTTTTTTTTTTTTTTTAGACGTAGTAATCCCATTTTTGTCTTTTTTAAATCTTGACAATTTGAAATATTCGAGTACAGTTCGTTCCACGGTCTTTTTACTCGGGCACATACACACACACACACGTAAGGTGGAAGAGGCCCCCGAATGGGGCACAAGACTGAGTATTAACGAACACAATTTCTCTTTGCAATGTATGCATGTTATATTCAACACACAGGAAATTTTGTTTTTCAACGGACAGAACAGGATGTGCAATAGAAATCTTTCAGATTGGTATCGGGTGCCGCATAATCAGATGCGATTCCAATTGCAATTTATTACAAGTTTACATATTTATAGCTCGTTTTAAATAAGTTCAGGGAAGAAGGATGAAAGGGTGCAGGATGTTTAATGCATCTGACTACGCCACTGCGTCTACGTAGGGACGCTCTCGCGCCTGTAACGCTTCTGTCTCACTGTAGTTTAACAAAGAGCAAACAAACAAAACGGCTGTTCAGTCTTAACGTTTGAACGACAGCGCAAGAGAAATTATCCAAGAATTCGGCCGTTTTTAAATATTGATCGAGAGAACAGAAATTAGGAGGAACATAACGAATCAGTCGTTGCGCGTTGTCGAGATTGAAGTGCAATTTGGTGGCGAGTTTGCGTCGACTTAGGTGCGATTTGTAAGTCTTGTAAATACGATTATCGCAGAATATTAATTTCACGTTGTCCATGTACCATATAATGAAGCAGAAAAGAACAAAAAAAAAAAAAAGAATACATTCCATGCTATCTTCGAAGGCAGCTCGAGGCGAAGAATCAGGGAGTTTGATGAGGAACTGTATGTTTATGCAATAAAGCCTCGAAACATCTCACGAGAGAAGCGAGAGATGAGTCTCTTTAGAACGAAGAAACAAAAGATGAAGAAATATATATATATATATACACAAGTGTTTTTTTTTCACTTGCAAAGCTTGCTCGGCCACACGTGAGCGTTGTTATATGCGTTTGTATATTTGTTCTCTTAGATTGCGCGCGGGGAATCGTCGGTGTACAGTTTTTCTTCACGTAGGAGCTGTGATCGTAAAGGGAAGAAAAAGAAAAAGAAAAAAAATTACAAATTGGATTCCCCGAGTACGCGAGGTGATCATTGAAACGAACAAAGCGTACTAATTTTTCTTTTTATTTGCTGTACGCCCCCAAAACATGAGAGTGTGTGTGTGAGAGAGGGAAAGGGGAATCGTGCTTCCTCTTTCTTTTCGAAAGATATATTATTCGGTACAGTAGAATCTCGATTATATGTAAGATTGTAACTTGGAATATCTGCGGTTTGTTGTTGTATGTTGCGTATCAAATTATATAGATTGTTAACTCTAATGTGCGACTTCTTTCTTCTTTTTTTTACATTTTTTTTTTTTTATTTAATCACCAACTGTTCATGCCGACCAATGTATTCGAGAAAAATAATTAATAGCAGAAGCCACATATGTATCCGGATTCGAAAAGTGACTGAGAATATTTTACATGGGGCAATTGATTCGATGGAAGAAGTTCCAGTAATATAAAATATAGATATCTTTTTAGGGCAAGCAGTAAGATAGCTTTAAATTAGTTTAGAAAGTTTTCTAGAGCGATTATTAGTTAATCAAGTTTCTACTGTACAGTATTTTACGTTTTATTTCTTTTAATATAATAGAAAACCAGCGTTGTACATAGGTCTTACAATGATCAACGAAGAAAATGAGCGGCACTGACTCACCTTCTTTTACAGATTATACGTAAATAAAGAAATTTATATATATATAAATATATATATGTGTATATATACATATATGAATATATGTATATGTATATATGGATAAATTAATGCGCATCATCAACAGAATCGGTTTTATCTCCTGGGCGGGGCTCCAGAGTGTCCTAATAATTATTTTTAACTATATCAGTATTTTCTGTATTTTTTTTTTTTTATCCACCCAACGAGATATGACGATTGTTAATATATTGTTCAAGCAATTAAAGAGGTACCGTCCATAAATAAATACTGGCAGCCTATCATTTTGCATTCCTTATAGCTGTGGTGAATTATAACACGATTTTACGTAACAATTAATACGCGAATATTGAAAAATTTCAGCCGTAGAACTCATTCATTCACTCATTCAAGTCACTCGAATTTTCGCGCCAATTCTACGCTCATTACTGCCATCTATCCAGAAGTGCTTGAAACCACTCGTGCTCCTGCCTTACCTACACTCAAAAGTGGCTTAAAAATAAAACTTGCTTTTTCTCGTTGCCATGCGATATTATAAACAATTCAAACTTGCCAATCACTGCTAAAACTATTTTTGTGCCCTGTGAATGAATTTGATGAGGAAACAATTAATTATAATATATGTTACCGCAGTTCCTGCCATATCTACACCCGAAAGTGGCCTAAATTTTATCAGGCTTTTGCGCGTACAAATAGCTTCTTAACAGCGTTATTATTATTAAAATCAGCATTTTTGGCATTAAATAGTCGCCAGTACCGTATTTAAAGGAGATAAATGAATTTTTATTTTTAAGCCACTTTTGAGTGTAGGTAAGGCAGGGGCACGAGTGGTTTCAAGCACTTCTGGATAGATGGCATTGACGAGCACGTAGAACCGGCGCGAAAATTCGAATAACGCGGCGCGAAAGGTGGAATGGAAGTTATACAGCTCAAACTTTCCAATAATCGTCTATTAATCATTATATTTAATGTTTGTATTAGTTTAACAGCCCATATAAATTCCCAATGAAGCGTCCATGATTTAGCAAATTAACGCACATAGCATAGAAATAGTTTGACTAATGATTGCCGGGTGGTCCATACAATTGCATTGCTTTCTAATCATGTCACGTTGCAGGCCAGGATACGCAACAAATACGCACCAATTGTAATTCATTCAAGGATCCTGGATATGCGACATAGCAAGCGTTTAGAGGCAATAAGAATGGTCAACGCGGTTGTCCAACGTATTCCTCGGTTATTTGCATAATTCGGTCGATCTCGATGATTATCATAGCGCACCGACGCGTCGCGGCGCTGCGCATCCGCGTCTCACTTTCATGCTAATGAAACGCAATTCGCTTTCGTGACTAACTCGCGACGGCGTTTAACGGTTTATTCATCGGCTATGGGGATGCTCTCCACGACGTAGGAATATTATCTATCTCTTATCTAGACGTACATCCGCCGCGTACGAGTTTCGCAACCCGTAGAAATGCATGTACGTATCTCTCGTCAAAACCATTCGCCTGTACACTTGTCGAGTAACAAGCTTGTTGCTTCTGGTCCGGCCGGTACATCCTAGCGGTCGGTCAGTGCAACATAACTGCACTTACCGCTTGGCGCAGCCGGCTTTTCGTTCTTTATAACGCATTACCGTGTATACTGTCGCCGATGTGCAGCCTCTCGTAATCGAACATTTTTCTGTTGCTTACGCACGACTATGACCGTTTGTAAAACGTCGTTGAAGCATGCTGGAATTTGAAACGAGAGCTTGCACGTGTTTGTAGGACCAAGTATGTAATATCGTAGTGTTCAATGGAATATTTAAGTAATATTTCCGCGAAAGTACGAGGACTGCGAGGTAACGGAAATTGATCGAACGTTGGATGCAAATGTCCAGTATGTATGCGTGTATTCATATTTTCCAAGCAAGTGTCACATTCATTAGGGGGGTTTGGAAACCGATTATTTTCATTGCTGTCGAATGTATGATATACGTTAGTATAAGTTGACGGGAAATTAACTTGGCCAGTCTATTTCCTCGATAATTCATTAAATAGTCTACAGAATCTGTTACGTTAAATTAGCCTTAAAGCTCTGACCCATATTTAGCGTAGATCTCCGGCAGGGTTCATTAGCCATTGTGAATTACACGTATTATTTGTAACCGTATTTTCCAAGCCGAATCATCAAATTATTCTTACTGTCAACTATTATTAAATCTCGGGACTATCGCTAATGAAAGAGAAAAATGTAATTAATTCAAATTTCTGTTAACTTTTCGAGTAAAAATAGACAGAAACCGATTACCAAATATATCATGGCCGATGTAAAGATATCCAAGGTAAAATTGAAAAAAAGTATCCATATCTCTAGCCTCAGATTTCAAAGGTGTAGTTAAAAACGATTATTTAATTAATACGAAAATTCTTATTTTTAGAATTCTCCCCCCAAAAAGCGTCAGGATCGATTCGAAGATATCCAGGGTAAATTTAAAACAAGATTATCGAATTATTTACGAAAGTCCTTATTCTAGGAATTCTCAAAAAAATATCAGAATTCACTCAAATGAATCCAAGGTAAAGTTGAAAAAGATTATTCAATTATTACGAGAATCCTTATTCTTAGAATTTTCGTAAAAAAATATCAGAATTTACTCAAATGAATGCAAGGTACAGTTGAAAAAGATTGTTCGATTATTACGAAAATCCTTATTCTTGGAATTTTCGTAAAGAAAAATATCAGAATTTACTCAAATGAATGCAAGGTACAGTTGAAAAAGATTATTCAATTATTACGAAAATCTTTATTCATGGAATTCTCTCTCTCAAAAAAATATCAGAACTCACTCAAATGAACCCAAGGTAACGTTAAGAGCCGATTACTTCATTAATACGAGAATCTTGATTACAGACAGCAGAAGTTGGACGTATCACGTTGATGCTGTACAGCAACAAGCGGCTCAGGCAAACGTACGTTGAAACAATTGTTTCACGCGAACCAGATGCAACAGATAGAAGGCACAGCTTAACAGGGCCCTCGGAGCACGCTTGCTTCGCGTATAAACCCAGAGGAAAGCGGCCGTGTTTCCGGCTAAGGTAGCCAACAACCGGTCTATCCGACGAAGCTGGTCTCTCTATTCACACCAGAACGGCCGTCCGTTCGTGTACAGGGTAGGGCCCGGCCAGGTGATTGAGGTGCGACTTGCTGCCGGTAACGAACTGCCGCCAGGAATAATAAATGTTTGTCTTTGCAGATGGAACAAACTCTGAATGCAGGCGGCAACGGGTCGAGCTACAATATGGCAAACAGGTATACGCAGGTAAAATGCGATTCGGGCAACGTTTCTGTAACGCGATTTGCAAATTGCAGAGCCAGCCGTGTATCTGCGAGCGAAAAGGGGTAAAGCTTTCTACGATAATCTGCGTAAATGGGGAATCGTCGAAGTTTAGTATTATTGGAGCAGAATTCGGGATTTGCTGAGAAAAGAAGAGGAATAGAAATGGAAATTAAATCGTATTACTTCGAATTGCTTTCAATGAGATACGAAGGGCGAATAAGGTAATAGTAGGGGATAAATTGAGGATTCACTGTTCCTTAAAAACCAAAGAAAGAGAACACGTATGTAATGCTCGAGCGTTGAATCCATTATTTTATTCGGAAAAGAGGTAGAAGAGAAAGGGAGATGAGAAACACAGAAAGTCACGGGGCCATAAATTCTCCACTCTCCGATTGCTTAATTACTTAATTTTGTACATATATCTCGCAATATTTCTTAATAGCCTGCAGTATTCTTATTGGCGACCCGAGACCAACGAAAACGAAAAGAGAAACCAATAATATGTGTAATATGTATGTAGGCACGCCAAACGCAAGCAGACGTTCGATCGCATGGAAGGGAAGTGCATTCCGCTTGAATTTTGCTGCCAAGTCTATCCGTTAGACGCCGAATGAATAATTCATTGAAGAATCATGCCTGTGCCTGGAATCATCGTCTGTACAGCCGGAGAATAATCGTGATTGCGCGAGAATCGTTCGCTCCTATGATAATTGATCGTTAAGGGGCGATCCTGGCCTGATATCAATCAAGGGGACCACCGGTCGATAATGGCATTGGTATCGGCTCTAAATTACCTTGCACATTTTTCGAATGCAGGCAGTCCGCTTGCACATTAATTGTTCTCAACGCCACTCTTATTACCCACCGTTTTTCATCGTGGCCAAGTTTCGTCTTTTATTATATTATTAAAGGGTGAACCACCGAACGCTATCGGCACAGATT
This sequence comes from Nomada lathburiana, assembly GCA_963667235.1. NCBI lineage: Eukaryota > Metazoa > Arthropoda > Insecta > Hymenoptera > Apidae > Nomada > Nomada lathburiana. The sequence goes on along the minus strand of OY763899.1, from coordinate 18,354,484 downwards.
TATCTTGGTATTAAAAAGGGTTGCACGAAAATTCACAATGTTGTCTGTAATCTTTTCCGTGAAAAATTCTAGGGCCCCCAATCGACGACAGATTAAGTAATTTGAGCCGATGTACTTCGTTACTGATGCACATTTTACACTATCCGTTCTAATGATTTCTATCAATTTTCATTTACAAATACCACCTTGCAGATACTTCAGCAAGAACGTAACAAACGCGACGAACACGGAAGAATTGAACGCTCGCGAGGGAAAGTGAATTCAATTGGAATCGTTAACAAAAAGGAGAGAAAAGAAAAATGGAAGAAGAAGAAGGAACAAACGTGGAGTAATTATGGTCGAGCAGGCAGAATGCGTACGATTTAGAAAGAGGCAGCGAACGTATCGCATAATTAATTTTTATACGGCCGTTCGTTGCGCAATTGCCGCGGGTAACTGGTCGGTCGTTGTTTTTTTTTTTTTCTTTCTTATTGCCCGACGAATTCCAGGTGAAAATTGGCCGGAGCGGGAAAGCGAGCGATTACGTGATCCTACGAATTTATGTATTCCGCTCTCGTGGATTCTATTTGAAAATTCGTCTTCGACCGGCGGGAATTCTCCGCGGCTCGATTTTCGATTCGACAGTCGCAACTGCGACGCGACGCACGGACGCGAAGGGGCGACTATGGGGAATTCGAAAGAGGCCTGGCCCCCATCGATTCGCGCCATGCCAATGCAGATTTCACGCGTTGAAAAGCGTTCTACGCTTCCTCCGCGCTCGATCGCTCTTTTTATTTCTGTCCCGAGACGCGACGCGAAGTTCCCCGCGGAAATTCTTCGACGTCGAATACACAGAACCAATACAGGTGCGTAAAAGTTTACGAACGTCCGTTGATAATGATTGGATTGACAGGAAATAGAGCAACAATATTAATAGCAGTACAATAATAACGAGAAGAAGAAAACGATAACTGACCAAATAAAACCGCGAGCCTCAGCCGCGAACGTGTTCGCCGTGTGTCGCCGCGTTTTTCATTTTCAGGCCCGCGGGCCGGAACAAAAGGATAAAAAATACTGGTGGGACCAGTCGAAAGCAGCAATGAACGGGCAATTAAATGTGAAAGAAGAAGAAAAAAAAAAACGCCAACTATGCGGGACCGCGGCTGTGTGGAAGCCGGTGCCCCCGTAATTTTCGTGGGGGTCATTATCACCGGGCGCGCTCGGGCCCGAGGAGAGACTCGGAACGCAGCCTTCAGTACAGTTATAACTTCGCTGCTGGCCTGACGCGTCGTATCTCTCTCTCTCGTCGTTCTGAACTCGCCTCTCCATCAATCGAGTCGCAGAGTCGGCCCTCGGGCCCCGATTCCGGACTCGCGACGGGCCCCCCCACTCGGGCCCAAAAATTAATCGAAGGGACTGCTCTTGAAATTCGTTTACCCGACGATCGTTGCGGCCAGCGTTAATCGCGCGTCCGTCCGGGCGACAATCGTTTAGACGCGACCGATTAATGGGCCCCGTTACGTAGCATCGCGACGACTGACCGAAAGTACGAACAATCGGGCGTTCGCGAGGTGGCTAGCTTTACTAACGAGGCTTGCGATCCTTCAGGTGGATGAATCGGGGAGTGACCAAGTGGACGGGGGACACGGGGATGGATAGAGTGCGTGTTGGTGGCCGGTGATGAGGTAACCAAGTGAGGAGCACATAGGGCCCAAGCGGAGAGCAGCGAGCGAAGATGTTGTGCCTGAAGAAACGAAGGACGTACAGCTTCACGCAGGGTGTGCGGACCGAGGTGGCCAGGCGATCGAAGGCGGACAATCGTCACGAGGGACCCCTGGGCATGGGCATTACGACACTGCCCCGTAAGAACAGGTGAGTCACCTTTGTCCCTGTCCCATTCGAGCCGCACGTGAATTTCAAATCTACGCCGCCGAGAATGGAAGTCCTGTACTGACTGAACTGATAATTAGCTGGCCTTTAGATACTTAGGGACACGTTGATACCCGAGGTATTCGGGCCGTATCGCAGGTACACGTACAAATGATTCCGAGGGCCAAGCTCGAAGCAACGGAACCAACGGTTCGGCGTGTGCGCGCCGCTGTAAATAGGGACCATCGGACATTTGTCGGGCCACGAGGTTCACATTTAGGAAGTGGTGTGCCGAGGAACTGGCAGTCGGGTGCCACGAGTAAGGTAACCTGGGTACTTGCGTACTCGGCAAGCGCTGAAAGTATCAATCAAGACACACAGCTTAAAATACCGCAACGCCACTCGAGGCTTTTACCCTAATTGATAAGCATTGTAATCGATAAGGAGGGTAAGATAGTGCATCCTGAGAGGCCATTATATTCAGAAACACGTTTCCCCGCGTCCACTCTTTTAAGTGGCCGACGCGCGACCGATCTCGCGGTTTCCTTTGTCAATGAACACCATTAACAGAGTTCAGTTTGTCATTGCGAATTCGCCCTCCCCCCCTCCCCACCCCTCTCAGTCAACGTGTTAATGACCGTATTGACGCCCGTTTAATTGCGTTCGTCGACAGCGCAGACGGATTTTCCAGATCTCGCCGGTCACCCGAGAAAACTGTACAAGTGAGCCGCAACGCGAAGGTCGGCCGGAGGTAAAAGTAGGTAGAAGTATGCAAGCACCGTGCATATACGTATATTATGTATACCTATATCGTTCGATAATGCCGGACAAGTGGAATAACTTCCTACGCGGCGTACCATTGGAACGATCCCAGATCGCCTTCGGGATGTTGCGCCCCGTCTGTGAAACTGGATGGTATTTCGAAACGTTACGGTTTGCGCACCCGCTTCCACGAGTCGGGGGACACTCGACGAGATTTTGGAACGTTCGCGGACGAAATTATTGGTACGCTTGATGCGTTTGACAGAGGGCCGCGATATACAGTTGTAGGTTGCAGAACTGTGCAGGTTGCGATTATACGCGGCGATGTTCGTTGAAACGGTCAAGTGTCCCGTGATTTATCAGCGGGGGTGTACGTGGGACGTCGGGGTACGTTTTCTTTTTTTTTCTTTTCCTCTCGATCGGAAACGATTCCCTTTTACGAGAGTTACGTTGCCGCAACGTTGCACAAACGTTCGTTTCCATTCCGTTCCCCTGACTTTCTTGTGAATTGAACGGTGAACCTCGCTTTTATTTCGTTTCGCGAACCGTCGGAGTCGTTGATGGAATTAATTGCCGGCTTGCGAAATTGACGAGCTAATGAATAGACCGGCCGGCAATTAAAACGATGAGTCCGTGGAACGTACTTAGTTATTGCGTTCTATTCATTTATTTGTTAAAATTAATATTGACCGGAATATCGGCACTCATTTATTTGTTCATTTGAATATACAGTTGGACGATAATATCCACCGTTGAGTTATCGCAAGCTCTTCGGGCTTTTCCTCGTTAAATTAGAATAATTGCGTTTACGAATGCAAGCGCAGCAAACTTGGTACGAAGGGGAACAAACAAGTGGAATAATTTCTATTATTCCTGGGGGTGGGGGGGGGAGGGCATTATGGGAGGATTCATTACTCCATGTGAATACGTGCAGCACCGTAAAACGTGGATTTGGATACGGTGATTAGTGGACTGCTACCGTTAGAGATTGAGGGAAGAGACAAGAGCAACGGTGCGAATCGCAGGTAATTGCAATATTAGCGTTGCGTAAGTTATTAGCTGCTTTTTTTTTCTTATCTTCGATGCCGGCTTGGGAACAAGCTGGAACGAAGCACATAATTCCCCCGCGAAGGACTAGTGTTCTTAATTATACTCGTGCGTTAAATGCTCATCATTGTTTCGTTTCACTGACTACGGTACACATGTATGCATATGTTGTTCAGATAATAGCCGATGAACTAAGCATTCCTATTGTTTCTTTTTTAAAAAAAAGAAAGGAAGCGTACGAGGTAGTCTTTGTTTTGATTTATCCCAGAATACGCGAATAGAACATGTCGATAAATTCGATGAATTTCTTAACTATATAGATATGTGTTTTCTCGTTGAATTAAATTAATTGACGTTAATTAAACTTGCTTAGTAACCTCTTACAATTATAGGTAAAGTTAAGAAGATTAGGATAGGATAGTCTGATGGTCGTTTCGATAAGCAAACGTTCGTTTAATAATTAATAGGAAACAAACAGTTACAACCTATTGAACAACGGTATCTACGTGTTCCTTAGGTTGTAACATTTCATTTAAGACGGGATTCATCAAAAAATTTAACCTGGAGGCTATAAATTTTTACAGGTTCAGCTAATTTGTCATTGTGGCGCCATCGAGCAGTGCGCGTCGGAACTGTGCGTGTCGTAGTTCCGACGCAAACTGTTCGATGGCGCCACGAACATGGTAGTTTTCCAGCAATAAATGAACTTTTCGAACCAGCAATCGCTTTTCCAGCAATGCTTTACGAATCATTCTAATATTCTGATATATTTTATTATTTGTATGTCCGTGTCCTATCGAAGGGGCCTATCGATGTACAGACAAATTTAACCCAAGATTACTTTAAAATCGAAGGGCCAAGGAGGCAAAGTGAGCTAGGGCACGGATGCTGCCTTTTACTATTTATCTAGTTCATCTTGCTCGTCCTCTTTCAATGGCCATCGCAAGAAGGTTACGTGCGTCAGATATTTCGTTTCATGGTCTTCGCGATTGTGCCTTATCCGGTATCGTTTCCTTCGTCTCGGTTTTTCCTAGCTGGAACTTCTTTTGAAATCGTGTCAGCGTGCTTAATTACACGCGAGATCGGCGTATAAAGCTGGCGCGGTCTTTTCTTCTTATTCTTCTTAACGCGCTGTTTCTTTCGTCAGTACAAGCTTCTATTTACATGGACCCCATGAAAATGCATGAAATTCGTTTGCTTCGAAAGTGTCAGGATACTCCCCCTCCGTCTATTTGCAAAGATTTGCATACGAAAATAGGGGAGCCTGATTACGTAACACATAGATCCCGCTAATTATCCGTAATCACGATTAATTACAGCCCCGGCCAATCTCTGAGAACAGTGCCGTTCTCAGACAATTTGTCGGCTCTGCAGAGATTGCATTTCGAGTCTTCTGTAGAATGTCCTCGTTATACACCGTTATCTCACAGAAACTCGTCGCCTCTGAAAATAACAATGAATTTGTCGAAAGTAGTCGTGAACAATTTACATACATATATATATATATATATATATATATATATATATATATATATATATATATACATCTGTACGTGAATTTAACTGCGACTCTAGTCCATCCTTTCACTGCCACGAATTTCCAAAATACCAGTATGCAATAGCTTCCGATCAGAAGTCAATTGTCTCCATCTTTTACGAATGGTTCTTTAAATTTTGCTGACTTTGGTGTTGAAGGAGTGCACCATTCGAAACAGAAATTTAGGGCATGATCATTCCATTCCTATGTCCATTTCCCGGAGCGTTTTTTCAACACAGGTGCTAGCTATTTCCCCAAATCTTGCTAGCCATAAACTGTAATTACACGGCAAGGCAACACTTTTAATCGTGGAGGCACGACGCGAAGGACTGGGCCGGCACACGTGGACGTTGCAACGCGTTGGTTCGAAAGTAAACTGGTGTCAGGCGGCGAGGATTGCGTGAAATCGAGAGCTGACGAAAATCCGTCCGAGCACGCTCGAATGCACGCTTATCCGGGGAGATCTCCGAGGTTTCGGAAGCGCGGACGGAGCCATGCTTTCTAACTTTTGCCTTGTAAATCTCGCTCCATCGGAAGACCTGCGCGGACTGATAATATCTGTTGTCCTCGTTAATGTGCACGGCGAAAACGGATCTGGCTCTTTCTGGATGCCCCCTTGCTGTCGCAGTGTTTCCTCGCCCGAGATAAATGGCGAAATGGTACTTAATCATCTCGTCCTTCTCTCTGTTTAATATGGCAGTGACATCTTTGGTGCGTGGAAGGAAAAAGAATTTTTTTTTCGCCGACATATCATACTGAATATCCTCTGCGACCGGTTCACGTTTTGTATTAATGAAATTCTTCGTCGCATTCAAATGACCAATTTCGCCGTCGAGTGACGCTTTTGTAATTCTGTTATTTTTCTCGCAGGTGTAATAAGTTTGCCACCATTTAGCCTAATGCAAGCCCGAGCAATCATACGGGGGAAAAATGTTAATCGGTCGCAAATGATTCGTGGGATTAGAGCGAAGAACGTAATTTATACACCCGTACGTGGTAATTAAGGTGGGAGGGAATTTGATTCATTATGCGAGCGATGCGAGTATCGCACGCCTGCGCCGTTGGCGCTGCAACCGCGTTCACAGCCGTGCGCGACGGGTTGCATACGCGCAGGCGCTGCCATTGAACTTTTTCTCTTTTACAATGATTACTTTGACGGCAAATTATTCTCCACGCGCGTGCGTACGCTGCGTGTACATCCTTTCGGACTGTAATAATTATATTAATTAGTGAAACGCGACCGGTGCAATCTCGCGCATTAAATCAGCCGAACGAGTTCTCACTGTTCATCACTCGAACTTTCCTGTGGTTCTTCGTGCTGTTTAACAAACCAAATCCGCTTCCCTTTTTTTCACCGGGTTTCTCGGATCGTAATGCACGATGCAGAGAAACGGGCCATAAAATTCGCGCACAGCCGCTTCCGCTTTTTATTACAGCGTAATAGCCGGTTGTGCAACAATTGAACCTGAGATTATACTTCAACGATGTAGCTATTCAATAATTCTCTGCAGCAATTCCTTCTTTCAAATAAACAACAATAACCATAATAATTGCGCTAGGAAAAATAAGAAAAATGCAATAACGCAAATAATTCTCGCAATTCGAAGTATCAATAACTATCGATAATCGATTTATTTTTCGATTACACACTATTAATAATTATCTAGTTATTAACTAACCCTTGCATTGGCCTAGTAATTTTCATTATCACTGTGCGAGCATGGGCCCCACTGCCGCCATAGATTTGCATACGGTGAGCGCGTGCCGCGGTTGCGCAAGCGCCGTACGCTTTCGTTCCTTGCAACCTGCTTGTTTCATAGAAAAAAAGTTTACGCTTCCGTTCCCTCTTTTCCCGTTTTCTTCGATTCAATGCGGCCCCCTCGCCCTTGGACCGCAAAGAAAGGGACTCAGTCCCCATGGCAGGGTATACTTGAAGCACGCGTATAAGTATAATGTTCGGGACCGGTGGTTCAAGCAGCTGGCACCGGTGTTTTGGCACGTGACCGTTTCCAACGGTCGTTGCTCAGAACGCCGTGACCCTTGTATGCACCCTTAGTTTATTTTCGAACGCGAACGTGGATAGTGTCGTGTGTTGTCGGTGGGCCCACGAAGGAATTCAATACGGATGGGTGCGAAATTGCGCCGTTTCTTCAGGAAACTTCGGTGAGCCGGCGTTTCTTCATTTCTTGCTATATTTGTTACTGTTTCCCCGACGCGTCGCTGCGATTTCGACCGAGAGGTTCACGGGTGAAACTACGGTACGCGGGATTCGTAACTGTTACGAAGTGCGCAGTAATTCGCGCACGAAATCAAGTGGATCGTGATTAGAAAGACCCGAATTGCGTCTTAGTATTACATTATTATTTGCGTTGTCTCTATGAATACGATGGATTAGGTGACTGATTAGATTTCACTGTGGGAAACAGTATCAACAAAAGGCTTTCCCTCGGTCATCGTGTATAGCAATTAGCTTCATGTCGGTGTTGCAGAATTTATAATCTGCAAGGTTGGAACGACGTTTTGGGATCGGGGCAAGGTCTTAAAATTCGGCGAAGAAATTGTCGTTTCGTCGAGAGAAACGCGTATAAATTCTAACCTTGCACACGCGTACACGTGTGCGTTACTTCTTTTAAAGTCCAAATTAAACTATAAATCTTTTCGTTCCACTTTATGAGAACCATTCGTGAGAACAACCAGGTTATCAAGCAGAAACCTATAAATTTCGATCATTCGTTCTGGATTTCGATGGAAGAGAAACGATCTCTTTGCTTCATCTGGGCCGTATCGATATTAATTTTGATTTATGGTTACTCCATTACCGGGTATCCTGTTGGTTGACCATTGAACTGACCTTATACTATTCCCTGCAGCCGTAGGAACATGTCTTCTCCATTTGTCGCGTAACAAATACGCGCAGCATAATGACAAACATAAAATAATTATTTTAATTTGCTACAATTATGTATCGACTAAATAATGAGCAGTCAGGCTTTCTTAAACGGTAGCTCCAACAAGATATGCAGAGTATTATCTGTGGTTTCTACTGCGTATACATGAACAATGTCTTAGCCAAAAATTAATATTAAAAAATTCCACGTTCTTCGCAATAGTACAATTATTGAAGTACTATTTATTGTTTACAACATTTTATTCGATTTAACAGTAAAATTATTAAGAAGAATAGTACGCAGTTGCAATTTGCAAAAATACTAGCTTTTATATTATTATTAGCATTGTTAATTTTAACTTAGCGTGCAAGTTTAATCGCATTCGCGTCTGCAATAAATCGTACACATAAACGCGTCGTATATCCAAATGAATCGATAATAAAATTTATAAAAATTTATTATCTTAGCCATAAAAATTTATCAATCGTTTTGGCCTACGAACGCGAACGTAAAATTAAGGGGTTTCGTCTGTCCGCGCCGAAGATGGCCGAGCGCCGCGCGAAGTTTGCCGAAAGCGATCGCGTACCGTGTAAAATATATTTTACGCAGGTACGTATCTACTATTGGTCACCCCGAAACAACTGATCACCACGAGGCGAACAAAAATCGCTGCCCAGACGCGTGTACTTTCTGACACGCCGACAGTTTCCAGCCGATACGATCGATTTATTTAAGTCAAGTTGAAAATTCAATATTTCGTCCCGTCGTCCAATATTACACCACGCGAAGCCGCCCCACTGTGCGGCGCGGCGGCACGACGATCGTCGGCGAAAATTGTCGAAGCTGCTCGCACGAGAGCCGTTAGGTGTCGGTTAGTCGTAGTTCGTCGGCTAAACGGTGTGGTTCGTTGGAGCTGTCAGTCCGTCAAGTGCGGCCGTTCGTCTCGTACAAATACCCGCGTAGTCGTCGCGATCGAAACGATTCCGCAGTTTGTCGTCGTTTCGTCGTTCCATCGTACGGCCGTGTTCTGAGGAGATGCATGTGACTGCCCGACGTGGATCGTCGCTCGCGGTTCTGTGAGGGATAGAAATCGTGTGATCGCGATCGCAATCGAGGAGGGAAGAAAAGTGTGCTCGAGGGAGCAACAGGTGATAGAAAAGCGGGCCACGTTCAACGACGATCGAGATGGCTGCGTCGAGGGACTAGTTTTGCGAGGTTAGCCGAAAGTTGCCATTTTCAAATTTTTCCCGCCGCTATTCGCGCCGTCCTAACCCCCTTGTCTTTTCCCGCGTCGCCGTCTCTCTCAAAACGATCTCGATTATGCGTGTGCGTACTTTTATTTCTTTCTTTATGGCCGAGATACGGGACGCAAGGTCGTCACCTGTGTCGTAGTTAATTCGTGTTTTATCTTGTCAGCGTTGCGTGCATAAATTGTCGGTTCTTTCTTCGCGACGATTACGGCAAAGTAACGAGCGATTGCGTCGGTCCGTACTCGTTCAAATTGCCGTCCGCGCATGCACAATGCTTCGTGCTGGAATTAGCCGCGTCGAATGCGACAAATTCGCCGACGTTTCTCTGCCCAGCGACGGTGAAAATAATTTCAGGTTAGCTCCATTCAGACCAGGAACTAACTCAATTTTTTAGTAATGATGTTTCTGGTCTAGAGACGTACGTTCACGATTCAAACAATTTTTTCCTTTCCCGCCTTATCGGGGTCGTGAAGCGTTCCCCGTAATAAACACCGATAATTGAAATTGTTGAAATCACGTCACGGATATAATTGTCTCACGATTTATAAAACATCTTATCGCGAAGATAAGATGTTTTATTTCCTTGATAATTATCGAAACGAGATCGAACGACGACGCAAACATGGCGGCGCTTAGATCGCCCTCGTTATCCACGATCGGACAATTGTTTCCGCGTTCGCATTCTTTTCGTTCGGCATTGAACGATTAACGGAATTCAATTTATGTTTGTCGCCAGGAATTTTATCGTAAAACCGTGGATTCCCTTGTATACACATAGTACGTATACGTAACACATATACCTGAGTGTTTGTTTGAAAAAGTCGACGATAAAGAGCGTCTGTTTTGATCCACTTTGAACGACAAACACTCGCGCTATCGAAAAATGCGTTCCAAATCGTTCACCTGTTCCCGATTCGATTTCGTAAATCGCGTTTAATCAAACAACGCGAGGCTAATCCAAACATGAAATACAATATTTCGTAATGATCACGATTTATCATCGAGTGTGCATAATTATGACAAAATCTGAATTACGTAGAAAAAGTTGGGTTAAATTTAACGACGGCGATATCTCGTTGCCGCCGCAGCGAGTGTTCGACAGAAACGGCAACGAGAAAAATTAGCTTCTGTATAAATTATTCAAATACCGGTTGCGTTTGGTAACTGTTGACAAAGTTTGTTGAAAGAGCGATCGCTTGAACAGAGAGCGCCGCCTGTTTGCAAAGCCATGTTTGTTTAAGGTTTCCCTTTTAGTATTTCTGGTTTCTCGTCGTTATAAGCGTCACGATCTCCCCAGTATTTGTCCAGGAATCAATCACAGGTGGTCGTTACGTGAAACGCGAAGGGAATGTGGCTCGCTTAATTATGAATACAACAGCGTTTCAACTTTAAAGTCGACGTTGATGCTCGGCCTGTGATATTCTCTCTGTACGCGGATCGCCCCGTAATAAGCAATATAGTCTCTCTCTGTGTTGTAAATACAATCATACCGTAAATAAAATTTCTACGACTGCTGTAATCTCTGGCGAGCTAAAGCGTATTTAGGTCTCTCCGATATACTTCGGAGCAGAGTTTCGTCGAATGTAAACATCATCACGAGGACGACTCCGGGCGTCTAAAATTGCGCCAATCGGTGGTCGAAAGCGTAATCGTAGTTTTCGCGCGGACATATTGTACGTGCTCGTGATTTTCGTGCGTCTTCGTCTTTTTTTTGAGAACTCGAACGCGTCCAGGCAACTGTGCACGCGCGTACCGCGTGAACACACGGCAACACAGTCGTGTCGTGTACGTGTAAAAATGATTTTTTTTCTATGGTCGTCGCCCTGCAATCCGTTAGCCAGCGATGTGTTTATAGCGAACGGGGTGACCGACGACCGGAATAATAATTGTAAAATTGTCGCCAACTCGCCTTGGGCCGATTTACTTGTCATCCTATTGACTCCGTTCACGTTGGACTGCAGGATTGAGGCCTGTGAAATAGAAAAACAGGCTTGTTCGAGGTGCTTCTGATTCGATTTAAATTAGTTAATTAATTGCCCTGGAAAATTCTCCGCGATTTAATTCGAGTTCTCTTAGGTTTCTTTTTTTTTTTAGGGCCGTCAATGGGAACTTATTGGAATAATCGAGCTAACGTTTAGGAATTGTCAGGATAATTATTAGGAATTGGCAGGACTTGCTTTGGATAATCGGGGATGATTGCTGGAAATCAAAGTCGCTAGGATAGTTATGTTAGGAATTTCCAGGAACTGAAAGTGTAATTTAATCGGAATTCGCAAGAATTATTAGTCTGTTTATTAGAAAATCATTGAAATTAGTGGAAATGAGTGGAATTGGCACTCCGTTTATTACGAGTTCATAGAAATTATTGGGCCAGTCAAGAATTATTTCTCTGTCTTTCGAAAATCGCGGAAATTATTGGGCTGATTATTGGAGGATTATCGGTTTGTTTATTAGGAAATCACCTTAATTATTGGGCTAATTATTATAGAATCTTCAGTCTGTGTTTTCGAGACACAGCAATTGTTCGGTTAATTATTTCAGACTATCAGGAATTAGTAGGCCAATTATTTCAGACTATTAGGAATTAGTAGTCCAACTATTTCAGACTATCAGAAATTAGTAGTCCAACTATTTCAGACTATCAGGAATTCGTAGGCCAATTATTTCAAACTACATATCAAGAATTAGTAGTCAAACTATTTCAGACTATCAGGAATTAGTAATCCAACTATTTTAGACTATCAGGAATTCGTACGCCAATTATTTCAGACTACATATCAGGAATTAGTAGTCCAACTATTTCAGACTATCAGGAATTAGTAGGCCAATTATTTCAGACTATCAGAAATTAGTAGTCCAACTATTTCAGACTATCAGGAATTAGTAGGGCAATTATTTCAGACTATCAGAAATTAGTAGTCCAACTATTTCAGACTATCAGGAATTAGTAATCCAACTATTTCAGACCATCAAGAATTAGTAATCCAACTATTGCAGACTATCAGGAATTAGTAGTCCAACTGTTTCAGACTATCAGGAATTAGTAATCCAACTATTTCAGACTACCAGGAATCAGTAGGCCAATTATTTCAGACTATCAGGAATTAGTAGGCTAATGAATTGTCTAATTAGTACGAGTTGATACTAGTGATTTGTCGATTTGAATTACGCAACGAATCGGAATGATCGCATTATTCGTAGTTCAATTTTCTAACGAAACGAGTATATAAACACGTGGCTGTGCGGTTTATCAGCGAGCATAACTTCCAATCTTATCTAGGCTTTATTAGACACTCTGCTATCGTGCCAGTCGTTCGGCCCACGGTTCATTCATCTTTTTTTCCCCCCCCTCTCGTTTTCTCACTTAAGTCCTCCTTCAATTCTTGCGACACGCGCAAGGTGTTTGCAGATGCACGGACACTTTCGCCGTCGGTCGGCCGTTTTTTGTTCCTCTTTTTTTGCTCGTCAGGTGTCTGTGCCCCCGTCTCTTGCCCGTGTGTGTGTGTGTGTGTGTGTCTGTGTCTGCACAGAGGTGTGCGGCGCGAGCAAATATATCCCGGCCTTGATTTGAAAATCTGGGCCACGTCGCGTCCACGCGTCGCGGTGCTGTAATCGCACCGTTTGCATACGCTTCTATCCCTGCCCTTTTTCTTGTCCGTTCGGGCGGGCCCGATTCGTCCCCCGTCCGTTTGGGACCGCTGCTCGCGTGCCAAATCGGTGCGTGCTCTGACTGGTGCAACGAACGAGAATGACTGCGGACGGAACGATTCGCCCGATCCAATTATTAATGGAACGTAACGCATTAAATCGATGGCGAAGGAATAATCAATCCTCCGGTTGTATCGGCCCGGGTGATTGAACGCTAATTCAATTAAGATGCAGGTATATTCGATCGATCCATGCCGCGGCTCGTTTCCGTTCGTCTTATATTAGAGCTCGGGTTCTATTTTGAGAAATTAGTCACGGGTGATTAGCCAGTAGAATCCAGCTGCTATTCGAACGCGAGTTAATTGGTCGGATTCCGTTTACAATTCCTTCTCGGTTCCTCGGTAGCGAATCGGTGGATGTTCTTTGCTTCAACTTTGTATTTAAAAGGCTCCTTTAATCATGTTAATTTAATCATGAAAATCGGGGTCGCAAAAGTGCTCCAGCGTAATTTAACAATTTCTCGTTAGCCTGTTAAGACTTGTTTCTATTTATTGATCGAACCAATACGATTTCGCACACCGTTCCAGCTCGCTGCTATTAATTATGGAATTCGAATCCGATCGAAATGGAACGCTCATACCTCTGCTTCTTTCTCGTCCCGTTTTTCCTCTTTTTTTTCCCCCCGGAGATCAAGGTTCTCTAGGAGACGAAGGAACCAAGGCGTTCGTGGCGCGTCGGACGCGACGATCAACTTCTTCTGAAACTTTCCTTTCCTCGCTCGGTTTCCTGTCCCCGTGTTTCTCAATTTCCCATCGAAGTTGTGCCGCGTTCGTTCGCAGGAAGACAATTGATAAACCAGTTCCCCCGAAGGATCGACACTCTGATGATAATTCGGTCGCGGGGAACTTTCACCGAGGTGTCGCTCCTCCGAAGTGAAACTAATTTTTGGGGGTCACTGACTCGCTCCAGTAGCCAACCCTTTATCTGAACACCGTTTCGAGAGTCGATCGTTAAGCATGCAAATTGCCTCCTGTACACTTTTCCTTTTAACCCAGCCGAGGCGGATTCAAATGCCCCTCTTAAATCGGCAACACGGCCCCGATTATAATGAATAATAATCAACTTATTCCTCCATCGAATAACCACTTCCGCGAAATGATATCCTGAAAGTATTGGCAAGAATGTTGTCGTTAGAAATGCATGTACGGCGGACGACTGGAATTTCAATCGACTGTAATCCACCATGGTTCGTCCCACGCGGTGTATCCTCCCCATGCGAAATGAAATTATCCCCCTATGGCCGATAATGTAACCGTGAAGTCGACCGTGAAAGATTACAGCGAACCATACGAAGGGGTTGCTTAGCGCGACAGGAAAATTTAGAGGGCTCTAAAGAATAGTTGCTTGCTGTAAAACGCGGAACACGAAATTCTGTAACATAGTTGCACATAGGGGGTGGGGTGGGGGGGGGGGGGGGGGAGCAATTGCAACGGGGATTAATAGTTGGCGTGGTGAACGCAGAAGGTACTGTTACGGCCGGATTCATCGAGTGTGTCGTGGAATTTGCACGACTTCCGATCATCGGTTCTCCGCGCGGACGCGGAAAAAAACCGCGGAGGCCAGGCACGGTTTGCGGGACAGGTAACTCTGCGCCAGGTGCGGTCTCGCGCGGACCGCGACGAAACTCGCGTTGCAATTGGATAACGATATATCGTCGCGACGATTTCGGCCAGCGGGATTTCTTGCCTCGTGATGATTCACGCGACTTTGTGGAAATAGTAAAAAAAATGCATGAAAAATTGGAACGTTTTCCGGGTAAGAAAATTTGCGAGTACAATTTTACGGGCGGAGTTAAATAAATCGATGCACGGATTTATCTATTTAGGACTATTTCTGCCAAGAGGCGTCGAGAGACGCTTTTCCAATTTTATCTTGAAATTGTTCTCTAACAAGTATAATCATTTGTCCGCAACTAATTTCGTGACTCTTAGTACAGTAGCTGTTAAATTAATTCTGTGATATAATTTTCTAAAATACAAAAATATGCGCATGGTATACCTATTTCTACCATAAGGTGTCCTTGGGCACCTTAAGGATCTTATAAGAAATTCTAATTTTAAATATCTTCTATTCTATTCTATTCTAAATACCAACACCATTTCACTGCATCATCAGTTTTGTCAATTATTATTTGCATACAAACGCGAAGGTGTCAAAAGACACATTTTGGTCGAACTAGGTGTGCCCAAAATCGTGGTAGAAATAGCGTTAAAAGGTTTCGTAAAGTGTGGCGTGACATTAATATACATATACTGTGACGTACATATGATATATTATATATTTTGTTTAATTTATTGCCTTGGTTAATTAGGGTGAATCAGAATAACCTCCGTTCGTGGGGCCGTAATTTACTCAAATATTGATTTATTTATTCAGACGCTTGGGAAAACGGTTGTTTTCTGTCGTTCGATGTTTCACTGTGATTTCGTCAAGGCCGTTTTGGAATTGCTCGTCGGAATTGCTGCATTTCAGACGCGGACGCGTAGAGGATGCACCGTTACTCGCCCTGCAATGCAGATCTTTAGATAGGTAAATGCACAAGTTCGCTCTGCGCCTTCCTCGAGGATCGTTGACGATCTCGCGAACCGATATTCGCGGCCGTTCGAATATCATTCGATGTATACCCCGTTACGGATGGCCGATAGGATGCTCCCGAACTGTAGACTGTAGAATCAAATGCAGAAGCGTGCGAAAGTAATATTAAATTAAAAAAAAAAAAATCCAAAATTAATGGATTTTTCGTCAAATTAAATCTTCCGCTAAAAAAAGAAGAAAAGTTGTCGCGGTATTTGCGGATACCTGTAACAGGAAATACGGCGAAATGATTGCGCTGATTTAGGGTTCGAGTATTATTTCCATGCCAAGACTTTGTGGAAGGGAATGGGAAGAGAAAAACGAAGAAAGAAAAAAGGAGCCGTTAAAACGGATTCTAGCCGAGAAACGTATTACATCCTAACGCGGAGAGCATCGAACCAGTTGATTGCGTCTCCTTTCCTGCCAATCCTTGGCTCTTAAAGACGATCAGACCAACAGAGAGAGAGAAACAGAGAAAGAGAGAGAAAAAAAGTGAACTGTTGCTGGTTGCGTTTTACAGTTACACAATCAATGACTATTTTCAACCTGTATTACTGCTCTAACTTTTTTCTATTTAGCATTGTACCGGGGCTATTTCTGGCACGTTTTTTTCCCCCCTCTTTCTCTTAGCACGTATGAAAGTATATTATTATTAGTGAGAATGCGCGCGAGTTTTTCTGTCCGAAGTCTCCTCTTTCTCGTTCCAGATCTTTTTGTTTGATATAATTGCTGGTTGAGAGCGGTCCCGTGTGCGCTCCCTGGATGTTTCCTTCGGGATAGTTAATTGGAAAACGTGTATGCACATTACGGAATGCGATACTTCTTTTCTCGATTAATTTGTAGGAGTCTACGGTATTTTTTTCTAATTTTATTGCGCAAGTATCAAGGTTTTAATCTTTGGTAGTACATTGGCCAGTTAAAAAGGATCGGCTTATACTGTCGGGAACATGTATTGGCCTTCTGGTATTCATTGAAAAACAAAAGAATGTCCAAAATACTCGTATATTAATAAAATTCAACGGCAGAAGCGCAGGAAATAAAGTTGCTATCGATTTAGGGTATTTTTATGGACCATAAGTGTCCGGTTTTTTTTTCGCACACAATTTCGCCTCGGTTGTGTTAAAAAATGAAGAATAACACAAAAATAATCTCCTGAAAGAGAAGTGTGCGCGTATTTAAATCAGCGAGGGGTTCATTAAAATTCTGAGCGGATCAAGCCGGACGGCCGTTTCGTTAACTCGTTTCACCTCTTCTCTTTCATAAATATAAATATATATATATATATATATTTCCTTCTTCTTCCTCTTTTTTTTCTTGCCACGCGATTACCTTAAATTCCCGTTGCATATTTCCTTGATATTCGCATGGGCCGCAGGGAAATCGAATTTGACTCCTAGCCGGTCTTCGTGTATGCATAATTGGAACGAATTTCTCTCTGGAACCATCTCCGGTGAACCGGAAGCCACTGCGTCACTGGACTCACAAACGCCGCGTCACGCATGGACCAACTTCTCTTCGAGCATTCCCATCGGTATTGTTACCCGATCGAATTCCAACCGCCAATAAAAAACGAGGGAAGAAAGAAATAAGACAATCGTCTTTATTAACGTGATGTTCAATATAGATCTGATAGTAATTAGTTGGAATTTTTTGAGCGACAAAAGTTTTATACACATTATAATTCACAGAGGGAAATTCTCCTGATTATATTTCTATGTAATTTTGTATGTATTGCAATTAGTACTTAGTAGTTGAGCAACGAGTATTCGAATACTTAGAGTTTGAATACTTCTGGAGCAACGAGTATTCGAATACTTAGCGTTTGGGTACTTCTGGAGCAACGATTATTCGAATACTTAGCGTTTGGGTACTTTTAGAGCAACGAGTATTCGAATATTTAATATTTGATTACTTCTGGATCAACGACTATTCGAATAGTTAATATTTGATTACTTCTGGGGCAACGACTATTCGAATACTTAATATTGGATTACTTCTGGAGCAACGAGTATTCAAATACTTAGCGTTTGAATACTTCTGGAGCAACGAGTATTTGAATACTTAGCGTTTGAGTACTTTTAGAGCAACGAGTATTTGAATACTTAGCGTTTGAGTACTTTTAGAGCAACGAGTATTCGAATACTTAGCGTTTGGGTACTTTTAGAGCAACGAGTATTCGAATACTTAGCGTTTGGCTACTTTTAGAGCAACGAGTACTCAAATACTTAGCGTTTGAATATTTCTGGAGCAACGAGTATTCGAATACTTAGCGTTTGGGTACTTCTGGAGCAACGAGTATTCGAATACTTAGCGTTTGGGTACTTTTAGAGCAACGAGTATTCGAATACTTAATATTTGATTGCTTCTGGAGTAACGAGTATTCAAATACTTAGCGTTTGATTACTTCTGGAGCAACGAGTATTCAAATACTTAGCGTTTGGCTACTTTTAGAGCAACGAGTACTCAAATACTTAGCGTTTGATTACTTCTGGAGCAACGAGTATTCGAATACTTAGCGTTTGAGTACTTTTAGAGCAACGAGTATTCGAATACTTAGCGTTTGGCTACTTTTTGAGCAACGAGTACTCAAATGCTTAGCGTTTGAATATTTCTGGAGCAACGAGTATTCGAATACTTAATATTTGATTACTTCTGGAGCAACGAGTATTCGAGTACTTAGTATTTGATTCCTTCTGGAGCAACGAGTATTCGAATACTTAGCGTTTGAATACTTCTGGAGCAACGAGTATTCGAATACTTAGTATTTGATTCCTTCTGGAGCAACGAGTACTCAAATACTTAGCGTTTCAATACTTCTGGAGCAACGAGCATTCGAATACTTAGTACTTTAATACTTCTGGAGCAACGGGGCGACAGAAAATTTCTGCAAAATCGAATTCCCGCACCTTCTAGAGTCCCAAGTTCCAAGTATTTCCATTAAAAAAAAAAAAAAAAAAAGAGGAAGATATTCGCCGCGAAACGTGACAAGTTCGTGCCCGGACAAATACCTCGAGGAGCAAGTATTACCCGTCCGCGGGCTATACTGAATTTCCAGCCGCCCAGCAACAACGAAAGTATGCCCGGACAAGAAGAAACGAGAGACGCAGTTCAGCCGGGACCAGTTTTTCCACGTCGAGAACCGAACCCCCCGCACGTTGATCCACGTATCTCGCGGGACCGCTTCTTGCGGATCAGCCCTCGGACGCGCCGATCGTCCGAAAGTGCCCTCCCCCCCTATGGAACGTTAATCGCCCGAACAAGTTGGTTACTTTCGTTAAACGTCTGCCCCACATTCGGGCAAACGCCGCGCGACGCCCGACGAATAATTTCGTAGCGAAAATCGGTCCACCGATCGCTGCACTCTCCTCTCAATCGTTCACCTGTCCCGCGGCCGGGGGGGGGGGGGGGGGGGAGGGAGGGACAGTAACTCGCCCGAAAAGTCGCCTCGATTATTCGTCGAACAAAGCCCGCGGACGAAAAGAACGCGCCGCGCAACTTTCTGAAGCAAAACGTCGTCCTCTGTTCGCGGCAACCGTTCCAACTTTTCATCCGACCGATTCCGAGACCTCGAAGGAGGACGCACGGAACGTCGCACAGTGGTGCAAAATCCCCAAAACGTGGCAAAAATACGTTTTTTATGGAATAATTGTTTTTTTTTTAACTTTTATCATATAGATATTTTTCAACGCGATGAGTACTTTAGTTTAAATCAACAAATTTAAACAAAACGATTCTGTTAAAATAAGCAGCAAATCCTCCAAAATAACGCTGGAAGTTGATGACATAAGTGTCGACCCTGTTGGGTATATAAACTGGACTAGAATGTTAAGGGAATTCAACTCCAGAAAATTTTCTCCTTTACAAAATCTGGAAGACGTGTTTCATGGACTTCTGATTTCTTCGGACCCCTATAATATCGAGCTTAAGAATGTTGAAACCAAGAAAATTAAAACAATATCCGAATGATGTCCTTCAGTTTTTTAAAGAACCAGACGACAAGTAACAAAACAACTAAGTAAATAATAAAAATAATAAAATAATTTTTTGAATTTCTGCCGCGTTTTGGGGATTTTTCACTGAATAGAATCACGTTTTTCATTACCTTTGTGACCTTATTTCTAGTAAAGTTGCAAAAAGTTGCAGGAGCTTTTTAGACTAGAATGTTCGTATTGACGTCTAGTTTTAAACAGAAAAAAAATTTTTGCGGGATCTCGCGGGACTTTTGTTATAAACAAAAAAATTAATAATTGGCTTTCAACTTAATATTTTGTTTAAATTTTTTAATTTAAGCTAAAGTAGTTATCGCGTTGAAAAATATCTATATGATAAAAGTTAAAAAAATCAAGGATTATACTCAAAAACAACAGGAATTGAGAAAACAAATTTTTCTTAAATAACACATATCGCAGTTGTTTTTAATGTCAGTTTCTCGTTTCAAGTTGTATTACGATCTACGAACGATGTATTTTAATATTGCCGTGAAAATTTGTTAAAATG
This sequence comes from Nomada lathburiana, assembly GCA_963667235.1. NCBI lineage: Eukaryota > Metazoa > Arthropoda > Insecta > Hymenoptera > Apidae > Nomada > Nomada lathburiana. Next base: position 18,334,373 of record OY763899.1, on the reverse strand, counting down.
TCGTTTCCATAAAAAACGAATTTTTCCCACGTTTTTGGGGATTTTGCACCACTGTGCGTCGGCGCGGATTGTCGGCCGTAACGACGGAGGATCGTTCGATACGGCGGCCGGCGCGATGAAAAATGTTAGAAAGCGGCGGAGGACAATTTTTCGACCAGCTGGCGCAGCCGGGCTTAAGAAAGTCACGCTCATTATTCCCCATTAAGGCCACCCCGCGGAAAGTCGTTTCCCCGGGGGGGGGGGAAGGCGACGTCGCTCTCCGTTTTTACTTTCTTCGCCGGGGTCTGGAGGGAGAAAGTGACGAGAAGCCGACCGGTGGACACTTCGAACTAGACACGCCTGCACGACATACAATTGGCCAAGTTTTTCCGAAAAACGGGGGGAAGAAGTTGTCGAGGACCTCGAGGACGTTTACGAGAATCTACAGAAATGGCTGTTGAAGCGTACAGCACGAAGTGTTTCGACGACGAATAGCGAAACAACCGTTTTTCACTGCCGGCCGAGCGAACCTACGATTCTCCGATTAGAGAGCGTGCAAAGTGTCAGCACCGGCTGAATCACACCAGATTCCGCTAACGAGATTAACGGATTAGCGGCAGAGAGTCAGGAACCCTGCCAGACCGCAGCTGTTCCAAACCATAATTCAGCTAGGCCTCGTTTTCTTCTCGCGCCTGTCTTGAACAACACCGGCCGCGATTCCGGCCTCGTTGAACCAGGTGGAACACTATTTTCCAACCTTCGGCCTTCGTGTGAGATACTCCGGCGATAATTAAACCTCGAACAGGTGCAATTAATTCGAACGTTCGCGATGATATATGTACACGAGCATCAACTAAGTGGCCGTTCGGTGGATTTAGATTGGCGGACATGTCACCCGGACGAGGATTAATGACGGTGTCGAGGTCAGGGTCGTGCCTAGCGAGGGGAAAGCCGGGGAGGGGAAAAAAAAGGAAACCGCCGTCTCGCCTTTTGCAGGCGAGGAGAAACGGCCGTCGGGAGGAAAAGTTGTTTCGGACGGGATCCAGGAAAGGGTGAAAAAGTTGAAAGAAACTCCAGCCGGGTCTCTAAACAGGACTGTGCATCTCGACGATATTTTCTCCGGCCGGGGAAAGAGAAACACGCGGGTGCGCCAGAGGTGCGGATGAGACCGTGGCGCGCACTCCGTTGGCCAATATATCTCGCGGAGCAGTTCGGTTTCTAATGCGATTAAACCGCGGCGAAGAACTGGCGGATTCTAGCGTCGCCGGGTTTGGCGAACCGGTCACCTTGTACGAGCGTTATGATAACAATAATGTCTTCCTGGATCGTGTACACGGCCAAACGGGGCGAGCGATGATAATTAACACGTTCCCTGCCGCGTGGGGCGTATACGCCCCACGCTGAACTTTCCGTTCAAGCCATTTGGTATTATCATTGTAAAATGAAGAATTTTTTGAAAATTCATTATGGAGTCAATTATGGACATCTTAATGCTATTGCTGATGCTCCCATTTAATCTTGGGGCGTATACGCCCCGCAACTATACAACCTTTCCTTGACAATTATGATTTTTGCGCTATTTTAATTATTGTAAGGCATACGCCAGACACAAAATAATACAAATGTAAAGCGTGGGGCGCATACGCCCCACGCGGCTTGAACGGGAAGTCTTCAAAAAACGGTCTGTCAGGGAACGTGTTAACGGACCGGCCGGGACGGGGAACAGCGACGAGGAATCGAGGGACGAATTTGCCGGGCCCGCTGGAAGATGATCGTGTTTGTGCGATTATGCGCGACGATCGACGCTGCGATTAAAAGAAAGCAACAAAATTACCGCGGACGAAAAACCGGCCGTCTCGTACTCGCTCGGCGACGAGCGTTGAATCCTGAACGATCTCATAAAAATGCATCGGTTCTCCTCGAGAAAGTTGCACGAAAGTCGACGCTGGAAAAAGAGCAAGTTTTCAGGATGATCGGTTGGCAAAAGTGTGCCATCGGCTGTCGAATAGGGATAATTGGCGTTATCGGTGGTCTCGAGGCGTGCGTTTCACTGGTGCCCGATTCGTCTTGCCTGGGACAACTCTTTTGGATGTTTAGACGCAAATTTTCGATTCATTGGTTTGGCGGCATTGAGCAAAATCGTTTAGCCTGATGATTTTGGGCAATCCAAACTGAAGTTCCCTGTCCCTGACGGTTCATCTAAAACGCCGGTTCGCACTGGCATCCTAAGATCTTCCGAGGCATAAATTTTTCAATTCAGTTCTGCTGGACGAATCTAGCGTGGATAGGGAAGGTTTCGTCCGATTCAATTCGCAGCTTCCACTCGTAACGGAAAAGAAAGAAAATCCCTAGGGGGGCAGAGAAAGTAAGTGAGATACGGTGACTACACGCGTTATCCCACGCAAAGATAGTCACGTTTCTCGTGCACCAAGGAAGCATCCGATTATATTGACCCGCTTCCACGAGATTCGCTGCCTCCTCGGCTTACTTACCTTTGCTCCCGGTGCTCCGATCGATACTACGGAGGCCCGGCTAGAAAGGTCCTTGAATGTGAACAACCTGGAATGGCAGGTGACAACGACCTTGCTACCCTGGCATATCCTCGTGACATCCTTTTCACGAATGCTCGTTTTTCTCGTGCCGCTTTCAATCTGGCCTTAAAAGCCAGCCTTACATGGAAAATCTAGCTTTAATTAACACGGTCTGCGCGTAGTAGGTGAATCTCTTTTCTTCTTTTTTTCTTTAACGACGGTGGGAGGCATCAGCCTCCGCGGTATGGATGATTTTGATGATATAGTAAAGTAGGAATATAGCAATATAGTAATGCAGCAATATAGTAATGTAGCAATATAGTAATGCAGCAATATAGCAATATAGTAATGTAGCAATATAGTAATGCAGCAATATAGCACTATAGTAATGCAGCAATATAGCACTATAGTAATGCAGCAATATAGCAATATAGTAATGCAGCAATATAGCACTATAGTAATGCAGCAATATAGCACTATAGTAATGCAGCAATATAGCACTATAGTAATGCAGAAATATAGGAATATAGTAATGCAATAATGTAGCAATATAGCAATATAATTTATCTGTTGGGATCCCATGTATGTAAGATCTGGTTGAACGATTTTCAAGTGCAGCACTTGCATTGCACGCCGGAACCATTGCAAAAGATATTCTCGGCTCGGAGGTTGGTTTAGGGCGAACCCACAATCAGGGCCCACGGTTTCGTTAGATCGATATTTCGGCCCGAACCTTGACATGGGCCTCGTTCAATTCGAGTATCCAACGTTGTATCGATGCAAGAATCTTGGCAGGGTATAGCATCGTTCAACGGCGAGGCATAGCCACGGGGATTCACAGGTGAGTAGCCTGGAATCTCCGATGGCAACGACCTTGCCAGGCCGCGACGTGTCCTCGCGTTATCCTCTCTCGCGGCATCCTGTTTACATCCCGGTTCACCTGACGGTAAATCGACTTCTCTTTTTCTCTCGCTCGTTCCGCGGGCATTATTAATGCACGCGTGTCGTGTTCGTTCCGCCTGTTGCACTCCGCGCCGCATCCTGCACTAACTCCCTCTGCCCCTCGTCCAACTCGTATCATTCCCCACTTTTGGTTGCAAAACACAGCTGCCGCGCGCACCGGGCCCAGAGGACAGGCGATTGGAATGCTAGATTAAATATCATCTTGTCGCGTAATTAATTGTTACGCGTACAATTAATCGTTTGGTTCGATGTTTAAAAGCATGGAATTCGAATGAGGCCCCTTTTTTTTATTATTTGCCGTGTCTCTCTGTTTCTCGTGAAAATTCCATCGCCAAAGTGACATATTGCGACTCTAATTCCACGTGATCGTCTCCGAATCGCGGGGGCCGGTAATTTCACGGCGAACCGATCGGATGGGCCTTTCTAATCAGAGGTCCGCTAACGATGCCGCGCGCCACGGACACGACAGAACCGACGCTGCACGAGAGTCCCCGGCTAGCGGTTCCAGGGCAGGTGTAAGAAATTGGTTACATAAATCCTCTGGCCCGCAGTACCGTTCCTCCTTGGGGCCCGACGCGGAGAAATTGAATCGTAAGGCCGTTCCGTGACGCGCTCCGCTCGCGGCTAACTCCCCACGCCGGACACGTAACACGTCCCGCGTTAGAATAATGCAAGGCCCAAGCAACGATCATCGTCGGGGGGGAGGTGGGGGGCGGGGGGGTACATAACGCACGCCGCTCGCGGGATGAAACACGATCCTGGTCAGGCGGGCCCCGGCACGTATACTTACGCGTACCCCGGTGCCGCGACCTTATACACTCCAGCGGAGCGAAATCTCTTCCGCGAAGAAAGCAGCGAGATAATGGGCCCGGTCCCACGTGGCCCCGTCCATCTACCGGGCGTCTCGAAACGGCCGGGCAGATCGAGATCTTGCGACGCGCACAGTTCGTTTGGCCAATTTCGAAGGGACGCGTTGAAAGCGGAACTCTGGTGCCACCGTCGACCCGATACCATGCCCAGGTAAATCGAAGTCCCCCCCCCCCCTCAAATATAAATAACAGTACCGCATTGGCCAAGAACCATTATGATAATTCTGCTTGTATAATACTCCTTTCCACCGTGCATATGAAGAAAAAAAAAAACACGACTAATTGAGTTGTTTACACGGCAAAGTCCCGCTCGGATCGTTAGACGAAGAACATGGATGCTCGTTAACCGACCGTCTACGACAAGCCCCCGAGTCATCCCGGACAATTAGCATAATCGTTCCCCCCTGACTGTATCGATTGTCCCGGTTAGTTTCGAGCGCCTTGCCTCCCATACACGTCCGCCAGAGGAACGCCGCGCGCGGTACACCGGCGACACATTTTTCCAATCAACATACCGCCGCGCATTCCCAGAAGTGAGTTTCCGTCTGTGATTTTAATATTTCTCCCGGGTGAAAAAGGGGAAAAAAAGAAAGCAGCGGTTTCCCCAATTTATATCTAGCCGCGTGTAAAGCCTTCTTTTCGTAGTCCTCCTTGAATCGACCATCGAACGACGGCATGAATGGCCGCTCGCGGTCGATTCAGAGGACCACACCCCCCCCGGGTCCACGCAATTAACCGGCCGCAGAAGAAGGAAACGAGACACCACCGGTCTTTCCTTATAACCTCGACGAAGAATGCCCGACCGGGTGGATTCTCTCAACAGGGACGGGATCGATCGCGTCTTGGTACAGTCCCATTTGTTTGTTTTTTTTGTACGCTCCACGGGTTCAGGATTTTGTCTAAAATTTTGTCAAATTTGTTTCCCACGCTTATCATTAATTGTACCACCGAATCTAATCTGGACAAATGCGTCCATTCGTCTGAACGGCCGAACGCGCTCGCTTCTCGTCGTCCCCCCGAAGCCGATGAGAAATGTGGCTCGCCCGGATGCCTAGATGGAACGATTAGAAAATGCTGATAGGAGGTGACCCCCGGGCCGGGACACCTTGACAACGAGCACATAAGCGTCATCGTTGCTCCTTCTTGGGCGAACCCGGGGATGTCCCCCCTTGGCGAACGAAAGAAGGAAAAGAAAACGATACGCCGGCACGTGTGTGCCGCGGGTGACGAGAAACATTCCCCGTCCTACGCGTAATCCTCTTTGGTGATATCGTGACAGGAATGAACATGAGATCACGCTCGTGCGCGTGCGCAATACTTCCTATCGGGGAACGACGTCACTGGCTGGCCAATAGAGCAGCGTCCGGCGACTATAGTCGTATAGTCGTGCCGCGCTATAGAGGCCCCGAGTGCGTTTATAGCGCAACTATATAATTGGCGACTATAATGGGACCGTCATTTCGCAAATTGGTGGCTCATTCTTGCGTGCGCAGGAAAGAAGACGGCAAGGCGACACTGTTACGCGAGATACGTTTTATTGTCTTACGATGGTGAACGTGGTGTCCGCGATGCACCGCGTGCATCTGCATAGAAGCCTGCATTCCTGGCAAGGGCGTACGCTGGTTCACATTGCCTTGGAAGTGCAAGAGGAGGGGAAAGTGTGCTGGCCCAAAGGTCCTCTTCTTCCTTGATCCCTCGCTGATAGTTCTCTTAGAATTGCGATAAAACAAAAATTGCCCATCGAATTTCTTGTAACACAAGAGGCGTGTTAAACGCTGGATGGCGCATTTTTACTAGCTCGTTTTTCTTTTCTTTTTTCTTCATAAGGTTTAATGTTATTCAAGCGTGGCGTAATAGTTGTCGTTAGCACGGGGAAGGGACGTATGATTTGCAATTTGTTTACGAGCATGCGCGACATGTATAATGTCCGTTTTTAAACCGATGTTAATTGCAGATTAGCCGGGACTCGGGCTGCGTCGTTATTATTAATTTTGTCCCCCCCCCCCCCCCCCCCTCGAACGTCGCACCTATCTGCTCTTTGAATTTTCATGAATTCCAAATCGACCCGTGATTCACTGCGCTCGATCTCGCCGGGAACTGATATATTGGTAATCGTTTCATCGAATCGGGTATTTCCCCCCCTTTCGAAATTGAAAAATGTTCCCCGCGTGATTCATAAAGTTCCGAGATCCCCGCGAGGATACGCTGTCTATTTGGTAAGCACTTTGGAATTTTGCCCGAAACAGAATTTTCATTCTGTCGTTAATGAAACGACAGTCAATTTATTTCAGTATCGTTTTTGGTGGAATAAATTACAGTAAGTAATTGTAAAATCGGAAGTATTCGTTAAATGTTGATGTCGACGGGGGAGGAAATGTTATAGAGATGTTGGGGTCCGTTTGTTTGCCGAGGTGTGCACGCGTTGCAAAATCGTATGTCGTGCAACAGGTGGAATAAATTATCCACCTTCGCGGCCCTGATCGTGCGCAAATAACGCTATAGATCAATTTACGTCACTGGAACGACAATTACCGTCGTTTAAAGGACGCGGCATGGATAAAACAGGCGATGACACCCCGGCGACCTTCTCCTAGACAGGTTCCGGGGACACATTCCTCGCGGTACAACAATTATGATGCTCCATAAATTGCTCAATGTTCCCCGGATAGTGTGTCTGACAGTCATACATTATTCAGAAGCTTGGGGAGCCACGAAATTCCAACGGGGAGTTAATTGTTCCGTAATTAAGAGTGTTCGACAATCGTTATAGCAGGCTGGCGGCTCTATAAAATAAATAATATAGCGGTGGAAGAAACGAGCGAACGAACCGCGGGGGAACTGATAATGATTCGTCATTAAAAGAAATTCTCCGCGGAATTAAATTCGGCGTCGCTTACACGGAATTATTTACAACTTGTTCGTCGAAGGATTCGAGAATTGATTTCGAGGAACAGAGTTGCCTTGGTCTCTCTGTAAATCAAACATCGAATTTATATCAAAAAAATGCGTCGAATTCATTTCTGCGCCCAACGCAAGCAAATGAAAAAGCCGGAGGAACGTCTGGTTGAAGTTAAAACGAAATCCAATAAACCAAAGTGCCGCGAATAGGAAGTGATCTAATTCCGACGTCCGCCACGGTTGACCTTCCAACGAGACCCCCAACCGGGGCCTTAATGCTCCGAAGGAAAACGGGGGGGAAAAAAAAGAGAAGAAGAGGAAGAAGAAAAGACTGCGGCATTGCAAGGCTGCTGGCCGAGGTTTTGCAATCGCTTTGTGATGCAATCGCAAATGTTCTGTGAGTCTCGTCGCGACACTGAAACCAACAACTTGCTGCCCACGTTGCGTGTCGTGTGCCGACTGGGACAGAGGCCCAAAGCAGCCTTGTCCCCCCTCAAATCTCATTTCGTGTTTTCGTGCGGTGCTTGATAATTACTGTACAGGAGATTGCGGTTCCATCGTCGCGGGTCCGCGTTCTCCTTTTCTCATTTTTTTTTTTTTTTCCTGCGCCGCCATCCGAAACATGAACGCCTGGAGAATGGTCTCTAATTCGTTGTGGATTTACGGTACGCAGGTTTCTTTGTTCTTGTTCGGTTCCTTGCTCCTTTTACCGTGACCATTATATAGTTGGAGGCTTGTGAAATATCTTCTTGCGTTTATTCGCTGATAGTGGTCTTGGCTAGCTATGGTGTTGTAATGGTTGTGACTTCTGATGAGAGGGTAGTCCTTTCTTTCTTTTTTCCTTTCTCCTTTTTTCGGTGCAGAACAGTCCCTCTTGGGGGAAACATTATCTTTGGGGCAATGTTTTTCTCGGTATAGTTGTGTACAATATAGTATTATAGCATATAGCATTATAGCATATAGTTTTATAGCATACAAGTATTATAGCATTTAGTATTATAGCGTATAGTTATTATAGCATATAGTTGTGTAGCATATAGTATCATAGCGTATAGTTATTATAGCATATAGCTTTATAGCATATAGTGTCATAGCGTATTGTTATTATAGCATATAGTTTTATGGCGTTTAGTATTATAGCATATAGTATTGAAGCTGGTTAGGGTAAATGTCTGCAACACTTGGGAGGATCAATGGCTACCAGGAACTGTACTCCATGCATGCCCCCCCCCCCCCCCAGAAAAGATAAATCCAGTATCGACAACGAGACACGATACTGCAATTATCCGGTTTGGTTAAACAGAGGCCGCTGCTTCGCAGAATTCAAGCACAGCGGAGAGGCTGGCGAATCGCTTTCTGCGATTTAGCACTTGGGGAAAAAATTCCACCGGCCATCAAGACAGACTCTCGCTATTCTAGAATGGCAACCTTTTCCTCTTTGTCTTTTTGAGAAAGTGTGGACAGAATTCCTCAGAATCACAACCAGTGTGTGTACCGTGTACTCTCCCTCGATATCCGGTCGATTGTCGTCGTGTACGGCGGAGAAAGTTTCCAACTATTGTTTACCTATATTATGTGTCCAAGATGAGCCATGCGTCGAATTATCTGGCCTCTCCCTTTTTTTCCCATTCCAAACTCCCGAAGTTCAGACTAACGAATGCTTATGGATAGTCCGCGAAAGAAAATTCGCAGTCGAATTATAGCGGTGCTCTAGAAAATTGTCATCGGCCCATTGAGAAATCAATGGCGTTGTCCGCGATACCATCGAATTTTCGCCGTGGACACCTTACTTCGCCAACTGAAGTATTCCACGCGACAACCAACCGAGAATGACTTCCGCGTACGTAATTTCCCTGCCAGAGCTCACTTATCCAACGAGGAAAGTTGTTCCCAGCCCGTTCGCCGTCTCTCCTTCTCTCTCGCGCGAGCGATAATGCGCATGCCGTATCATTGACTCGCGTGAATTCTAATCGGTTTTTACGTAATATCGACCGGGGGAGCCTGCGTGCAAGGAATGCATCGTTGCGCCTCTTCTTGCACGACCAGAAACTATTTACTGTCGACGCAACTCGCGCTCGGGAAGCTCGTAAATCAGCCGGTTTTTAGCTCTCCTACAGAGCCACAGTTCTGGTCTGGTTGACGGTCTTTGGGACACGTTCCGTGCATTTCGGGCCAGGAAACTGCCGTGGCGCAGTTTCGTTATAGCGGACGCTCGGAATTTATAGCAAGGCCCGATATAATAATAGAGCGATTTAGCGCTATGTCTTTCACAGCACCTCTAACCAACTATTTTATTTCTGTTGCAGGTAAGCCAGCTTCGACTGTCCTGGAAATATTCTGGCTTCCAGAATGCCGCGGGTAAAGTACTGTTAATTGGGCCGCAGGCGTTTCGTTGATGTAAATAATTCAGCGCGAGAACAACAGTTGTATCTTATCGTCTTAAGACCCCGCAGAGTCCCGACCATGAAAAGAATCACTGCTCCATCTGTGTCGGGGCTGTTGTTTCCTAGTTCCCTAGGGACTTTTTGCTCGCCATTGTCCGTCGTTACGCAACGATCCCATCGGCCGATGAACGAGAGTCGCGGGAGCGGAGAGGTGTGATACAGATTGGCATTGCCGGCTTGGTCGAGTCCACTCTCTCGCGTTTAGGAAGCGATCCGTGCCCCGCGGAATGGAACGCCGCGGCCATTTAACGGAGTTCAGACACGTTCATGGCCCGTTCGCCGATTGAACGCTTCCACCCTGGACTATGGACGCGAATTGTGAGACTCATCGCGTTGTGCAACTGTCGTTTTCAAGGCGAATGCGTCTGTTGCGAATATCGGTGAACAGGTTCTCGCAGACAAAAAGCGGAATTATCGACGTTCCGGGCAATGAATACATTCTGCTGCAATGCATCGTCGTCGATCCCGTCCAGCACTTGGACCATCCTCCCCGAACACGCCAGATGCTTCCGTTGCTACGGGTGGCCTTTGGAAGCCGCACATTAACCGATCACCTTATCGCCGAAGAAGCGTAACCGCCAAGTCATCATAGTTGACCGTGATAACGACGATACGATACTCGAGGGGACAGGCATTGGAATCCTTTTTCCAGCCGAGCCGTCAGCCAAATGTCGAAAGACCTGGAACGAAATTGTTCGCCGTGCAAACCGGCGGTTGCCGATGGAATGTTTCCATGACTCCGTGCGTGAATGGAGGATCCAGGAAGGCTCGGAATTATGAAAGGGGGAAAGGAATCGTTACGCGGACTTGTTGCATAAGCCCGCGCGCACTGGTTGCATCGGGAAACGTATTCGATGGTTTCTGTTCGTTTTTTTTTTTTTTTCAAACCCAGCACCGAAACGTGCCTCGGACACCGTCGGTGCGTTTGTCGTTGGACGAAGAACGGTCACTCGAGAGACGTTTCAAGGGAACAGTCAAAATTCTCGCCGCGAAGTCGATACAGAAACAAATCCGTCCCAGATAGAGATCATCTCGTCGATTTTAAGTGAAAGTCAATCCACTTTCCGGATGCGAGATCTCGGCCCGCCCGATAACTCACGTGTGCCCTGGGCCGCGACAGCTTTATTGAGTTCATTGTCAAGTCGAACGTTCGCCATAGAGCGAGGCGGGGAATCGACTTCATTAACATTCCTGTTTCGGTTCGCCCGAGCGCATCCAGGTAAAAGCTTCTGAAATTACAACTTCTTGCCCGTACACCCCTCCTTACCCGCGGCCCGGTGGATCCTGCTCTTCTAGTTAGCGTTCGCTGGCTGCTGGACGGATATCCAGTTCTGTGTCGTTAGTTATCGGATGGAGACCCTTGCCCGTGGGTAGGCCGCGGAGTGGTGGAAAAGTGGCCGAGATGGGATCTGGACGTATTTTATGACGGTCTCGTGATTAGTGCATCCAGCCTTCACTTTTATTCTGTCCTTTTGGTTCTGTCGTAGACCGACCGGACTTTCTTGGCCTGCCTTTTGCACGTTTTCTGTCGATTATCTTACGCGCGGTTATCCCCTTGTGCCCCCCCATAGCGGCGGGACACCATAGCTCTCGAGGCTGTCGGGATACTGTCTTAATTTCCTAGTAATTTGCTATCGTTGCCATGTAAATTTTACGGGTTTTACGCAATGGTCCTTAGCAAGTCTCTCAAAGGGACGGTACACGGGCTATTCTCTGTGTTTTGAATTTCCCCATTCATTGTCAATTCATTTCTGGCTCTTCTAGCTTCCAGACAATTTATCATTCCAATTGTCTTCGGGCAAGAGCCGAACTTTCTTTCACAAAGTTGTCTTGGACAGTTGTCGAAGCTATTCTCGCAATGGTGCTTCGGCGGCTTTGATGGGACGGCGATCTCGTTGTGTTTCGCTTGTCTCTATGCGGCTGACGGGCGTGTGGCAGCCCCCCCCGGTGAATGTGTGAGAGTGTAATGCTCGCGCTTGAAGCAGAGGAACAGCCTCTGGAGAAGCTCTCACCGGGGAGGTCGCGAGCAAGGCCACTTGGGGCGTTGCCCTCCTGAGCTCGATCTGGAGCTCACATGTGCCGGGTTATCCACGCGTCGAGGACTCGTTCAGGATCATCTACAGGGTGTCCTGTTCCCATCCTTGCCACCTGTTCGCTGGTATTAATCGTCAGGCCTCGAAACTAATTCACCCGTATCTGTTTTATTATACTGTATCGTAATATAGCATACAGTATATATTACTATACTTATAGTATATAGTATGCAGTACATTTCACTATATTCATAGTATACTGTACTTATAGTATATAGCATACACTACATTTCACTATACTCATAGTATACTATACAGTATATTTTACTATCCCCATAGTATATAGTATACAGTACATTTCACTATATTCATAGTATACTATACTTATAGTATATAGTATACAGTACATTTCACTATATTCATAGTATACTGTACTTATAGTATATAGCATACATTACATTTCACTATACTCATAGTATACAGTATATTTTACTATCCCCATAGTATATAGTATACTGATAGTACCTATATTTTACTATATTTATAGTATATAGTATACAGTACATTTCACTATATTCATAGTATACTATACTTATAGTATGTAGTATACAGTACATTTCACTATACTCATAGTATACTATACTTATAGTATATAGTATACAGTACATTTCACTATATTCATAGTATACTATACTTATAGTATATAGCACACATTACATTTCACTATATTCATAGTATACTATACTTATAGTATATAGTATACTAATAGTATTCTATAAGTATACTGTGTATGTAGTATACCGTAAGTATATTTATTTCCTAGCTTTATCGTATTTTATTTGAACGTAACAGAGGGCACCAAGGTAAACGATACATTTATTGGTGCTCAGTTTGTTGAATTGCACGGCGGAATATCGGATCAATTGTAAGTCAATTCGAGGGAACGCAAAGCTTCCATCGGACGTATTAATGAGTATTGAAACTATAATATGAAGGCCAGCGGCAGACGCATTGTGAATAACGATTGTACGGACTGAATGCGTATGCTAATAAGTTACGTCGGATGGCATTGTATTCGTTGCTGGGCCAGTTATACTGGCGACGATTGTTCTACTCGCCTTGTAGGCGCCGCGACTTCGTTTTATTAAATTACCCTGGTGATCAGTTATTCGTCGAAGTGAACTTGAACTTACCCCTTTCGGATCCAGGAACAAGTAAGCACGGCGATAATAATAATTGCACCATAAAAACATTGGCATTCCTCTTTGTTATCGTAGCGCGTATTCGAAATATTCATTAACCTGGCAATGCAACATTGAAGAGAAGTGACGGAGGAATGTTTAGAAATAAAAAATGAAACCAAAGCCATACTTCAAACGGGCAGTCGAATAGAAAGGATACCTTTAGCAGGGCTAATAAGTGATTTCAGATCGAGTCGATATCGAATTATCGAATTTTCCACGACCGGCGAGCTGAGGCTGGCGAAAGAAAGTTCAGCACGAGAAAACGTTCCTCCACGACGTGTCCGAGTTCCCATCGGCACGAACACCATGGACTGGGCTCGAGTAACTCGAGTTGGAAGTTGTGCAAGTGCATTACTGGCTTCTTAAGACAATGGGCGCTCACAGAGGCTTAATAAACTAGGAACGGAAATTAAATACCGCGGCTGTTAATACTCCGTTCCAGTATTTCTTGCGGAGGATATCAAAGGCAGGAAGATTGCACGGTGTTGCAGAAATAACTCCTTCGCTAAATTAGTTCCCACCTGTGTTGTTCAACAGGTGGTTGAACAGACGAAGATTGTTTCAGGATCGTCGATAAATTTAAAGGCTTATATATATATAATAGATTCTGCAGATCAGACTTTTTGATCCCCATTCTTCTCAGCGATACGAATCATAGTGTACAAAATTCTGATTAATATCTTCGATGACATTTATTTCACGCAATCTCTTGCAAAGTGTTGGGGAAGCCTCGAAAGTTAGCCGGGGGACCCCCCCCCCCCCCCCTGTGAACCATCCGCGCGCCGAAACTGGAATTCCTGAATCTGTTCATTCTCGATTGACATTGAATGCCGCCTTAAAGTTTCGTCGGCTGGAAAATGTGCGCTCAAAGTATTACACCTACACGCGGAGAAGGGAATTTGAATTATTTCCGGAGCTGATGGATTCCGTCCGATGATGGACGCTTAAAATTGCAAATGGCAACGAGCGCGGTGCGGCTGCGATTTCGAATTCAATTGTAACGTCGGGGCAAAAGGAATGCCCGACGTGTATTTATTGATTCACCGACCACGGGGGAGTTACATAAATCCGTGGCGTTACTTTCGTTCGAGGAAACCGAGCAGAACGTTATTCGCTGTTGGGAAGTACGAACGCGTAAAAGATGCGCGGCGTATATATTTTTTTACGGACCAGAGGGCCGGAACATGTGTGCCAGCGAATAAAATTGCAAATCGAAGGAATTAAATGGGACTCGGCGCGGAAATACGTGCCAGGAGTACGAAGAGGACCCCAATCGCGAAACAAACGCATCGAGGAACGTAATATCGTGGTAATCGAGGAGCAGGAAAATTTTGTGCAACGTCTCGCAACGAAATGCCTTATGGAGATTACTTACGCGTCGTGCTGGCAATTAAAAAGATACTGGCCGTTTCATTAACTCATCGCGCGAACTGTGTGGCGCACGATTTCACGGAACAGCAATCAGAATTATTTTTTACCAGATACCGCACGGTTTTTTTTTTATCGCCTGGGGATCAGTGAGAAACGATGGTACGAGAGAGAATCGAGGAGTAAGAATTGCCGATCTAATAAGGAAGGAAGAAAATCACACGCGAGCGCTCGTGAAAAGAACTACGGGCAACAGCCTCTCATAGTTGCATTATATGTATCGGAAGTTAATGGCGCAATTGCATTGAGCACCGTTATTGACGGAATTACGTCCCCTTACGTGAAGAAGCGACGATTACATGAACTTACATGCCTCGACGAGTAGCTTCGGGAATGGCCGTGTTCCATGGAGCGATGACCACTGATTTCTTTCCTGTAAGAAAGTTCTTCCGATATCCAGTGAGCTATATCGTGTCTATAATATTACTGGCAATTGGTTTTTTAATGGAAAAAGTAGTAGCTTTTTGCGCTGAAAGAAGTACGATTGTTATTAACAACTGTTACTCGAGCGCAGAATAATATCAGAATTTTCTCAGGCGAATTGAATTCTATGAATTAAAATTAAAACGACGGCCACACTGGATGTGGATGATGTAGTTATGGAGCATGTAGTTATAGAGCATATTGTTATAGGGCATATAGTTATAGAGCATATAGTTATAGAGCATATAGTTATAGAGCATATAGTTATAGAAAATATAGTTATAGAACATATAGTTCTAGAGCATATAATTATAGAGCATATAGTCGTATGGCATATAATTGTATAGTATGTATAGAGTCCTCTATAATTTTGCTTCACCTTCTCTAAAATTTTATTGCTCGTCCATTGAACATTATGCTGTTCGTGAGCTTTAAAAAAAATAATCAAAATTATATAAGTATAGAAATCTGAAAGTTATATTCCACCACGGGTTAAATTGTGAAAAAATTATGATCGAGTGTCGGTTTTTTTTTTTTTTGAGTAAAGGTCAATATCGCAATACCGATTTTGAAACCATCATAGGTGACATTCAGAACATTGATCACGCTACCGAAATGTCCGACGATTTGTATATCAGCCACTGTTCACCATTCTATCAATGTCGAGGAGAACGTGACGAGTTGTCGAATTAGCCCGTAACACCTGTAACACCTGTTACGCAAGGCCCACCTTCTCTTGCTGACCTTACAAAATACACGAATATATCGAATTGTCGTGCGAACGAGCGAAACTTGTCACGACCCCGAGTCCCCGGGTTTCGATTGAAACGAATATTGTCGAACATGTTCATTCTTCAATGGTTCCAGAACGAGAAAGGAATGAAGACCTCGATTAGCTTTATGGAAAGAGTTTTATGGCGAAAAAGGAATTGAACGCAACAGCGATTGGCCAGAGCGAATCGCTTCTTCTTTGGTATTACACGGGTTGCATAATGTGTGTGTTGTGTAATTTACTTAAACGGAGGAGAAGGACAGGAAGACGAAAAAACAGGCGAACGACAGAGAGATCGATCGATGGAGGATCTATGTTTGAGAAATCTACTGGAGAATTTTTTCTTCCTCCGTACGTAATTACCGGTGACAGCTGCACGTTGATATTCAACTATACTTTTCGATTTAAATATTCGTTCATTCGCCCGAGGAAATTTACAGATGAAGTTGACGGATTCAGCCTGTTAAGGGATCAGAAAAATAGTCTGAGAAAGTATTCATTTGAATGGAACGGCATATTTTTTTGTCAAGTACGCCAATTATTTTTCGATTGGGCCAGCAAGGATTTTACCTCTTAATTATAAAATACCATCGGCGAGTCTGGCCTGTCGAATTAAGGGAATCCCCTTAATTGAATTTATATTTCCTATTAAGGCCTCTGTGATCGATTCCGATGACGACCTATTTTCCCCACATATTTCCCACCGTTCACTTTCTTGGAGTCAAGTTAGATTCGTTATCGCATATCGATCGTTGACTGTAATAGAAACTCTCTCTGCATTGTAACTGTCGATTCTTGGGAGTTTCACGACGGTATCGATTGCCGATCGGTCCCGAGACGCGGCCCAGAGATCTCTGCATCGTGTTGTTTCACTTGGACACGCGTCACTTTTTATTTTCCTCTTTCGAACATGTCGATATTTCCATTCCACTTAATTACGTTCCGCATCGTCGCGATCTGCGTAAATCGATATACATACGTACGTAATCGAACACCTGGTCTCTTCGTTTCCACATGCATACACCCCCGCTAAAAAATCATAGGACACTCGCCAGTTTCAGCAGATTTTAGTCGCCCACCGTAAATGGTTGCAATTACATAGTTATACATATAGCATGTAGGTATAGAACATATATATATATAGTTATAGAGCATATGTAGTTATAGAGCATATATAGTTATAGAGCATATGTAGTTATAGAGCATATATAGTTGTAGAGCATATGTAGTTATAGAGCATATATAGTTATAGAGCATATATAGTTATAGAGTATATAGTTATATAGCATACAGCTCTAGATCATATGGTTATATTGCATTTACCTCTAGAGTATATGGTCATATAGCATATAGCTCTAGATCATATGGTTATATAGCATATGGCTCTAGACTAGAGCATATATAGTTTACAATATAGTGGTCTGTTAAATATATTAACCAACCCAACAATTTTGTTGCAATTTCGGTAATTAGTAGTCGAACGAGGGGTCTTTAATAATAATAAAAAGACGAGTGAGAACAGAGAAAGTTCGGTGACCGAGGAAGCTTCACCTCGAGGTCGTGGCTGTTTTACGAGCCACTGAAGGCAGAATCGTCTTATTCTTGGTGAGGTCAGGTTCGTGTCCTCGTCTGTCTGTCTGTCTGTCTGTCTGGATGTCTGCCTTGTCTTTATGGGACCGAGCGTATCACGTCCGACGGGGGCCCACCTGCATTTCCATACAACAAGCCAGAAGAAAAAGCATGAAAGAAAGGAAACTCGTGAGGGGAATACGAAATTCATTCTACTTTTAAACGCCGCGGTACCCACGGTCTGCTAAAAATACCACGAACAGGTTTCAAATAAACCGCGAGGTTCATCTGTGAACGAAGAGGATCATTATCCGAGAGCGCTGCCCCATTGCAAACAGAGGATCGAATAATTGAAACGGTTCAATTTCTGCGCTTCGCCGGTCCCGTTTTATCGACCGTTAAATTCGCCCCGTCGACGATCCTAAATCGTGCGTTTCGAACGCACCGGGGCCACGACGAACTATTTCGTACCGGTTCTCGCCAATGAATTACCGCTGTCGAATCGAACGTAATCCCCGGGCGAAGCCTGTCCGGTACGGTATTGTTCGTTTCCAGTATTTGCATGCGGTCGCAATAATTCAATTACGAAATGGAACACGAACAAATGAAATTACCGTGCTCCCTGTTTCGTGAATTTCGCTCGATCTGGTAACTGGAACTTTAAATTAGCATCGGTTAGTCTCTTCCTCTTTTTCCCCGGCCTAAAGTAGGCCATCGAAATGATTGTTTCTTATTTAGATGACGAGCAGGAGAAACTCTTCGGTTCTGTGTTGAATCGTCCAACGAATCGCCTTAACGGATCGCCGTTCGAATCGAGGGAAACGTAGCTGCCGCTGGATTCTTATGATTCACGGGCGAGCGTTCGATTCCGTCGGCCGATTTGCGTGAAAGTAAGAACGGCCGGGGAGAGAAAAAAGAGCGAGCGAATTATTAGAAAAGTGCCGGGAGAGAGAGACTTGTCCGTCGCGAGAACGGCGTTTTCTCCTCGGAAATCGATTGATTGGACGGTTTCGCGAACGATGCACCGTTCGATGCCCACGCCCCTGGACAATGGGACGTCGATTAACCGAGCCCTGGCTCCCCCTAGGAAATGATTACCAAGTCGTCCAGGGAATTTTTTTTCAGGCAGGGTGGGAGAAAGAAAGAAACGTCCGCTTCGAGACGACAAAAGTCACCGAAACACGACTTTTACGTAAATATTGTACGGCCTCGTTGTTTCGCTTCCAGAACTCTCTTAGATATTCGTTCGGAATGATCCTCGTTGCGCTCTGTCTTTCCCCCGACGCGGTATGTAGAGCATTTCCTTTAATGCAAACCGGCGTCTCCATTGCAACGGCGACGGGGGCCCTCCAGATGGAATCGTGAAACTCGTTTCCAAATGATTCTGGGCATTTACTGGTGACTATGTGACTCGTCGGGGCCTACTTCGTCGTGGCACTCGTTCAGCCATTAGCCCACATTCTATTTTATTCGGTGTCGCAAGTGAAAATGCAGGACACCGTGTTAGTGTCATGCTGTTTTCCTCTCTCCCCCCCCCCCCCATCCGTAAACGAAATTCAGTTTTATGAAGGTAACCGAGTAGGATTTTAACGTCCGCGAAATTGCTACTTTTGTTTTTAGTTGCGCCACCTTCGTCGCATCGATTAATCTGAAAATATTATTCTCGGAACGGCCGTTCCGCGGGCCAATTAAAAGTCACGGACGAAGAGCGGTCGCGATATTAATATCGTCGATATTGAAGAGAAGGCGAGACAAATAAGCGAACGGGACGAACGAATTTTAATTGTCACCCACGGTGGAACAGAACGCGTTAAACAGCGTTACAATACACCATTAATATAAATATAGCGTATGTATGAAAGCCCCCCCCCATTAGGAGTAATTAGAGAATCGACGAACCAAGATGTAGAAGTGGGTTCCCACCAGTGGACAAAGGGATTTTTACGCCTCCCACAACTTTGTACGTTCACTCCGGATCGCTCGCATTCCATCTTTAAAACTCGAGCATTCCCCTGCGAGGAAATTAGAACGATTCCACGGCGACTTTTTTCTTCGCTTGGCACTGTGTGCGGGGTGTACACATTGTTGGCTATCTCATTGTGCACCGTGGTTTTCTCACGCGGTTTCGCGTTGCCAGGAAAACAATGGGGGAACCCCCCCCCCCCTCTCTCTAGCACGAGGTGCACGCACGTCTCTCGGTGCACAGGTGCGTCTGTAATTTGATAGACCGTCGAGAGAGGAAGAAAGGGAGATGAAAAAAAACACGACTATTTCCTCGCGTGCGTCGCCTTCGAGTGAGCGCCGATTTCTTGGAAATTAATGGAGAAGTCGATGGCCCCTGCGGTCTGCCTCGACAATCCTCGGCGGACATTTTGAGGATGCAATCCGTGATACGCGTACAAATTAATCAAAAGCGCGGCCGTCAAATTTCTCTGTATTGATATAAACACGTACGTCTCGAAGACACCCCTGAAATCTATCAAAGTCTCTGACTATTATTCGGATTCGAAAAGGAAGAAGAATCCAAGTGACGGTGGACGGACCATCCTGGTCGGAGGATTGAAATCGGACTACGAAGGATTAAAGCGTGCCCGTGGACGAGATTGGAGCTGGTGCATACGGCCGAAGAATTACGTAAGGGACAAGAAAGAAATACCAGACAGAAAAGTGCCGGGGGGGGGGGGGGGGGAATGGAGTCGGAAGATGTTCCATACCTGGAGGCCTTCCTAAATTCCAACAGAGCATCCCGTTACTTCTCCACCTGTCTGATCGGCTCGCCGGGGGAAGTATTGACTACTTTCCAGTCTGTTTACCGCGGCATTGGTCACTGTGTATTATGAATGGAAGCATCTCGCCAATTGTTACCCGCAGTGGCTCCCGAAACAGCCAATTTAAATACCCAAATCGGCAAGACAATCGGAACGACTGGTCAGCTTTTTTTTAGGCATCGTGGGATGAATCGAAGGATGCGATGAAAGTAGAGATCACAATGGGTGAATTGGTTTTAATCTGACTTCTGCAATAGTTCTTTTATTTTTCGAAGATTGATAAAGATATGTTCGTGGAGTTGCAGGGCATATAGTTCTGGACTATATAGTCTAGAGCATATAGTTCTAGAGCATATAGTTTTAGAGCATATAGTTCTAGAGCATATAGTTCTAGAGCACATAGTTCTAGAGCACATAGTTCTAGAGCATCTAGTTCTAAAGCACATAGTTCTAGAGCACATAGTTCTAGAGCACATAGTTTTAGAACATATAGAGCAGCAGTTGTCAAATAGAAGTATTATTCATTATAAACAATGAAATGGGAAATAGTGGATTAAAAGTAATTTGTCGCAAAGAGAGTAGAGACTATGTATCGTTTTCTTGCGGATAAAAAGAGGAAAC
The DNA here is from genome assembly GCA_963667235.1 of Nomada lathburiana. Taxonomy (NCBI): domain Eukaryota; kingdom Metazoa; phylum Arthropoda; class Insecta; order Hymenoptera; family Apidae; genus Nomada; species Nomada lathburiana. The sequence continues at coordinate 18,313,831 of OY763899.1, read as the reverse complement.
TTTGCCGTTCGCTGCACCGACAGGATGCATTTCTTTCGAACGATTTCTCGAGGCAACCAAGGCAAAACAGAGCCCGCGAATGGCGGGGATAAATCACGGTATTCTTCCGTGTAATCTCTGGCAGAGGCCACGGCCAAGGGAAATATAGAAAAAGAATCGATATTTCCGGCGTTCGAGGCACCGCAAGCCAACGAGCCGAATCGCAAAGAAACATCTTTGAAGAACCGGCGTCTCTTCAAGTACGTCGATTGACCAATTACACTTCCTGTAGTTCGTCGTGTAACTTCTACAAGGAGATTGAGTCGGTACTGGGAATTTAAAGAAGCACTTTGTTAATAAATAATAATAATACAAGATTTCAGATTTCTGGATTTCAAAGTATTACGTGGACTATGCGTGTCTACGCGTGCAGTTAACGTTTTGCGGTCCGCGCTCAGCGTTCGCCGTCTCTAACCTGTACCAGTTACGTAAAGGGCCTCTCGTCGGGACCCGAATTACGTCACCGCGCGCAGTTTCTTCAGCGTAATCGTCGATCATCCGCGATTGAATTGATTGATACCGAAACGGGTGCGTGAATCTCAATTTGCTTTCGCCGACACTACGCCTGCAGCAGTGACAGACGTGCTACACCGGGGCATTATCTTGCGAAGGACTGGCCCAATAAAAATTCTTGCCAATGCATACTGGACGAATACGAATCGACTCGTGCATTCTACAGTCGATTAAATTAACAGAGGCACAACGCTTGTTAACAAGGTGTTTAAAAAATGGGCAGGGCCCAGCGATTAAATAAAACAATGTTTATTATACAATATTGTGCAGTTGTGCAAAAATGTCAGACCGCTGTTTAATTCGCAGAAGTGTTTACATTAATTCGTCAGTGAAACATTTAGCCTTTGTCTCTCCCCCCCCCCCCCCCCCCGTGCACAGTAGCGGCCAGATAAAATGGTAATCGATCCTGGGCCCAGTATCGGGCCCGTTCCTCGCTCGACATTAGAGACACCGACAGGGGTGGATTTCGTTATAGAAAACGATCCTGTCTTCGTTTTATCACGCGTTTCGTCTTCCAAGTGTCGCCGTCGTTCCACTGTATCGCTTTACCAGTAGCGGATCGCATCCATCGACCACCCTGGGCCTTACAATTAGAGTCGAGGAAGTTTAATTTCTTCGGTGTCGACCTACCAATGGTTGCCGTTTCTCTCATACTTTTTAATCTCACTGCCTATTTTCATTGCTTATGTCATTTGTCAAGGTTTACTACGAAGAAAATTGGGCCTTTTTTCATATTTATTACATATATATGTAATAATTGAAAAAAGGGAAGCACAGTGAATGTTAAATATAGTAATAATTCATTGAACCTGATCTTTCATCTTGAACTTCCTTTCAATTCCGAAATCCAGATCTCGGATTAATTTCATGGCTCTTCGTAACGGTTGGCATTGAATTAGCTACGTGACACAGGGAATACGAAAGTGCTGCGGCGCGGGGGCCTGGTGTACGTTTGCGGAAGTCCAGGGGAATTTGTGTCACGTTTCTTTCGATCTACGCTTTCGTTTCGTGCTTGACGGGGAAATGAAACAATCGCGCGGAATTCAACGAACGAGCACGCTTTTATGCTAATTGAAATACTTCGTTGCAGCCCCCTTTTCCTCCCTTTCGTGAATTCAAAAGGAAACTTGGTAACGCGGCCGCGGGAACAAACGATGTTGCCCGACAGAGATGGAGATGTTATTGACAGCAATTCACAGCGACAATCATTTCCAGGCGATAAGATATGTCGCGACATTTGCAATCTTTCGTTGCGATATCTTTGTTATTAATTTTAAGTTTAATTGCACTGATCGTGCGCAATGTAATGTAATTGTAATGCAATTCCTTCCCGAAACTCCCATGTTTACTCTGTTTAACAAGCATTCCTCTGTCTGCCTTCAGGATTCGAGAGGAGAGGCCATCCAGAATGGTTCTAACCGTGACAGAGGACACACCGGCAGACATGCTGGCAGGCAGTATGGACCTCCTGGTCCAGTTACCCCGGGACCATCATCCTCAAACGCAGAGGGTCACGGTGCAGAGAAGGTGCGATTCCCGCGGATACTTACCTGCGCTGTTAATTTTCGTCGCAGGAAAATAGCGGGCACTGTTCGTCCTGGTCCCCGAAGGAGATTCTTTTCTTCCCCCCTTTTTTTGTTGTTGCCTTCGAGACGTTTCAAACTTTCCACGGACTCGGGTCGTTTCGTGGAAACGAAACGATGCTTCCAGAACAGCCGAGGAATTGTTCGGCCGACCAATGATCCGTTTTACCCGCGCGAGAAAACGTTCCAGTCGGATGAAAGTTCTGTGAGAAGCGTTTTCTTGTCCCAGGCAGTCTCTGCTCATTGCTCTCCTACCTTGGAACGCTTTTAACATCGGTGTTTTCTTCTGCGGTGGAAATTCATGGTCAAATTCGGTTTCGTGGAAAGCCGGATTGTAAAGGATGTCCCAAAATACACGCAAGATGTAATTTTGATAGAAAACACAGGTTTAGAATTCATAATTGTAAATCTTTTTATTGATTCATAAAGTATACAGTATAGGGTTATGTATGGAGTAGAATATCACAAAGTATACAGTATAGGGTTATGTAAGGAGTAGAATATCACAAACTATACAGTGTAGGGTTATGTATAGAGTAGAATATCACAAACAATACAGTATAGGGTTATGTATTGAGTAGAATATCACAAAGTATACAGTATAGCGTTATATATTGAGTAGAATATCTCAAAGTATACAGTATAGGGTTATGCATGGATTAGAATATCACAAAGTATACAGTATAGGGTTATGCATGGAGTAGAATATGACAAAGTATACAGTATAGGGTTATGTATTGAGTAGAATATGACAAAGTATACAGTATAGGGTTATGCATGGAGTAGAATATGTTGCTCGACAATGAAAACGCGTCGTTCTTTCGCGCAGCGCTTCGTTTTAAATAACCCCGAACTGTCAGCCGTCACGGTGTCTTTCTTTTTCACGTTGGCGACACTCTACCGCACCAGCCGCGCCAAATTCGAATCACGCGCGAAGTTTGGGACACCCCTTGTATCGAGCAAACGTTGCACAATAAAAAAAAAACGGAGTGTTCCCCCTCGTCCTAATTCCATCGAGGGTACGGCGGCAACGGAGTTACAAAGATTCTTCGTGACTCTGCGATTCCCCGTGAATATTCCCCGGGACCGTGACTTATTGTTTCCCGTCTCGAAGCTCGTCAGAGAAGTTCTAAGAGGTCCCCCCCTCTCCGTTTTTTTTCCTTTCTTATCCGCAGCACGCCGATGATGGACCTCCTCGTGCAGATCGCCACGGCACAGAAGTTGGCGGCTTCCAGCTACACGTTGCAAGCAATTGGAGAACGTGGAACGGTTCTACCTCATCAGCCAAACACGCCGATCGGCGCGTTGGACGCACTGCAGGTGCTTGTAACTCGAATTCGGAATCGGCGAAATTTTGTTTGCCCGCGAATATCTTTGCATTATTATTATTATTTGTCTGTATCGTTCCAGGTGAGACTGCTGCCCAAGCAGGGCACGATCGCGCCGAGGAAGACCAAGCCGCCCAGTCAGCCATTCGAAACGACCTTCAGGTTGCAGGTAAAGTTTTTCTTTTTTGATAGAATCGAGATTAACCACGCCGCTCTTTTATATCGTTTCATATCTGCGATATACGTTATCGGGCGTAATCAGCGAGTAATAACGATTGCCCCGCTTCTCTGCACAGGTGCATCTACCGAGGAACCAGTTGTACGTGTCCAGAGTAAGTCCCAAGATGAACTTGGGTGAAATACTGGGGGAGGTTTGCCGTGAAAAAGATTTGGACAGGAACAAGTACGAGCTTCGTCATCCAGGTATAGGGAAACTTCGTTGATTCGCAATTCGCGAAGAAATGGGACAGAATTCCATTCTCGCGTTGGAAAGAAATTTAATAGGGCCCAGAATTTTTCCGACAGGTATCGCGGGTTTTGGGCCCGAAGCTTTCTTTAAGCGACGAAACATCTCGTCTGCTGGCAAATCGTGTGTTTGTCGATCGGGACGTTCGTTGCATCGCTGTAATATAATACGTTGTTACAGTTGGTCGAGTTTTGGGCCTGACGTTATGGAGGCCAAGCCTTGCACCATTCTATCGGCGGGTTATTCGTCGCGCGGAACCAGACACGTTCGTTTCGCGTTCGATATTTAAATTTGATATTTAAACCGGTAGCACCGGGTTGTCCTTTTTCCACGAATCGTTCCCGACAGCTTTCCAAATGGCCCGTATTTTTGCCCGCCCGTTTCTTCCTCGAGCCGGGCGTGGAACGTGTTACCCGGCCGGCTTTCCTCTCGCCGTCGATATTTAATTATGCCGAATTATTGAAAACGAGAGGGGAATTGTTTTCGGGGACCGCCAAGTCTTGTCGCTCGGGTAGGCGTCGATTCGCACCGGTGTACAAGATGTTGCGCGGAAAGTCGACCGGGCCGGGGTGTCCGCGGAAACGCCTATGGCTTCCGAAGCCAAACCGGATCACGCGCGCATAAATATGCGTGTGTGCATCACGCTACGCCGGCAATCCAATTTCCATGAAATTCTACATTCCTCGCCGCACAGGTCGATGAAAGTCTTCCGCGCGAGCCTCCGTGTCGCGGGGCCAGGCGGCGCAGAATTTTTTTCAGGACAATGGTCTCAATCTCTGTTCTTTTGTAAACATCGAAGTTTCACCGGGAGATTCTGTTTGTTCTTCACCGCGGGCGCGGAAATGATGGGCCTTCGAGCGGCCGTTTAACACTCGGACGGGCCCCGCCACGCCTTTCACTTGGAAAGCGCGATTATTGTTCGGTCATCGAAGAAGCGAGAGGTTCCTGTAAAGTGAATGCGAGGTTCGTTCATTCGATCAGCACGGACCTTGGCGACGCGTACGACCGCGCGAGGAAGATGGGCCCGATTGCCCACGCAACGGTGCACGAGATATTTCGGTTAGCTAGTTACAGCGAGCCAGTCGTGTTGAGATCGGTATCGCAAGGTTGCCGGTCGGCCCTTCCACTTGTTACACCTGGTCGTTAGGAGTGCATACCTCGCATTGCTTCTCGTTCCCGCTGATACCGCCGGTTTCCTTGCACCTGCCACCGGTCCCCGTTGGGCCCCTTCGAATCCTCCCACGTTTCTTAATTGCGCGGACTCGTTCAATAGGGCTGCGATTCAACTGACAGTTTGAACAAAAATGTAAGGGGATCGGGAAGACACTCGTTTCGTGGTCCATTGAGTTTTGTACCGTCTGTATTTAAAAAAGGGGGAGGCTTTCTATAATTGAACAAAAATATAGCCTAACGAAGGAATATCGATATTCTTTTCCAGGAAACCTGGAGACCCTGGACTTGTCGCTGTCACTGCAGGACTACCACCTCCAGGAGGTCACCCTGTACGCGAAACAGGGCAGAACGCTTGGGTCCGCTCTGAGTACGCAAGATATAATGGCGCTGCAGAGGCAGGAGGAGAGACGCAGGCAGCAGGCGAAGCAGGGGGTTTTCGGATTCGTGTTTAAAAAATCCAAAGAAGGCTCCTTGAGCACGGACAGCCTTGGCGGGCGTAGCGCGTCACCTGCGAGGAGTGACGAGACCGGCAGGAGTTCCAGTCCCCTTCAGCCACCTGCCAGGCCCCAGAGAAAACGCCGGCCGGCGCCGAAGCCGCCGGTTCAGGCCCAAGCGGAAGTTAGTAGTTTTTGAGGGGTTATATCTGTTCTTCGCGAAACCACGTTGCCCGATCGACCTGAACTTTTGACAGAAAAGTCTGAAAGTTTCATGCCGAAGAAAATGGCACCTGGTTTTTTGGTTTCGGTCCACTGCTAAGGCCCCAATCGTGTCAGTCATCGGGACACGTTTTCTTTTACCAGACCACTTTCTTCAATCACTCGTACCTCCTACAACATTATTTACTTTGACCTGAAAAAAATATATAATGTAGCCGAAATATTTGTTAATCATACGTATAAAAGGCGGACGCGAAGAAGTGTTCCGATTTATACAAAAAAAATTCCGTTCGAAACACAAATACTACCCCCCTTAGGGCACTTTTTTCTCTGTGCTTTCTCCGCCATTGTTGTCGTTCATCCGCGATTGCAATTCGTTTCGAGTTAATCGATGACAACAATACGAATTGTTCTAGGGTACGGAGGAGAGTCCCGGGGATTCCAGCAAGGACAAAGTAGTGATCAGCCACAGTCGCAACAGCAGCGACAGTTCTGGCTATCACGAGGCGTCTGTCTTAAGCGACAATCCGGACTCCGCTGGAAGGCTCCCGGAAACGTTGCCCAGAAGGAACAAGGCCCCGCTGGAAATGTCCAGGAAGTTGGCGCACACGTCGCAGTCCAGTAAGAGTCTGTGCAACCTGGCTTCTGTACCCGGTACGCTTGGCCACGGAATTAGCAGTACCTCGTTGAGCTCAACAGGTGTAAATCCGTCTTTCGTTGCTTACAATTATACTCTTCTTCTTCTTAAAACGATTATACAAGCGATACGTTTAAAGCATTACTGTTTTTAACAACAGGATCGAATGGAACTGGTCAGAAATTCGATTAGATTCAGAATAATACTCGTAGTGGTTCTTTCCCCCTCTATTTTGTGCTTCGAATAATCGATTCCAACGCTAAAGAATACTGTAGTATCGTCTACCAAGTATCCCCGGTATTTTAAATAGAAATTATATACACGCAGCAAGGACTTTCGGAGACTTCATGGTCGCCCCTATATCCGAACGGCCATCTATTGGGGCTTGTTGGAATCGCCTAAACGGCCGCTATTTTACTCGAAATAAAAAAGTATGGCATGTCATTGGAAAAAGATATGATCACCTGGAAATCTCCGGAAGTCCTCCGAGAGGACTTTGCATATTACTGGGCCCCACATTGCCGTAATACTTTCGTACGTAAAGTTGAACGTGAAATCCAACAAAACTCTGTTCGTTCCAGGATTACGAAAGAAGAGAAGCGCCCCGGCGCCGCCGGTAACCAGGCCACTGTCATCGGCGATCTCCACCCAGGCCCTGGAACAAATAATCGACTCCGAGGAGTCCCTCACCTCGGACATAGACCCGTCCAAGCCCCCCTCCGACATCGGCGCCCCGTCCAAAGCAAACTCCGACATCGAAGATCGTCCAAAAGCCAGCTCGGACATCGGCGTGACCACGGCCGGCACTGCGTCGCCCTCCAAGATGGACTACGCGAAGTCGGACAGCCCGAAGTCAGAGACGTGCGCGAAATCCGACCTCGAACCGCGTCACGGATCGGGCCCCGTGAACGTTAAGTCGCCCGGCACGGTCCCAAGTCGCCCCGTCCCCGTAGATGCCGCCCCCGTAGACGGTAGAGTCGCCAGACAGAGAGGTAAGCTAGTTCGTAGCCACGGCAGCGTGGAGAACAACCGTCCCTCGTACAGCTTCGTGTCCAGAAATAGTTTCGAGCACGTAGAGGAGGGAACAGGTGCCGCCGGGAAGTGCAAAGGTCTCTTCGATCCGGAACGGGCGAAGTTGCAGTCGAAAATCGACTGCTACAGGGCCGGGAGAGGGAGCAGCGTGGTCCCCGACGAGGGCCCTGGGTCCGTTAGGTCCAAGATCAGCTCTTACGAGAGGGAGACCGATCGTTCGAGGCCTGTCGCCGGCCACCAGAAGTCCCAGAGCTTCGCTCACGACGATATAGGTAGCTCGAGGGCGATGAAGGGGCCCAACGTGTCCGGTCTTTCGGGCCCCGAGACCGTCTCCGTCGAGCACTCGTTTGAACCGCGCAGCAGATTGGTTCGAATGCAGACCCTGGTCAATCTGGATGGCATAGAGACTGGGATGGGGAACGTTGCGCCACCTGGCGGCGAGGCAGATAGGTTTAGTCCCGGGAAATTGCAGGCCAAGGGTTTGAGGCCCAGCTCTAGCTTTCAAGTTGGCCGTCGGTTGAGAGAGACGAAGATAGTCAGTAGCTTCGAGAAACCAAAATTGTCCGGCGCAAGGAGCTTCTGCGTTAGGACTAACCCCTCCGAGTTCGTGGAAAATGGACAGCCGAGGTTGGGCAGCGTCAGCACCACGAAATGCTACTACGGTTCGATTTCGTCTAGCATCGACGGAGAGAGTTTCGAGAATTCTATCGTGGATCATCGTGCGGCTAATCTGTCGCCCCCTCCGTTGAGTAATTTGCAGATCTTCGCGATTTCTACGAAACCATTGGACATCCCCGTTGCGAACCTGGACTCTGTGCCCGGCGAAGTGGACAAATTGCCGTCCCTGCCAATTATTCAGCGCGGCGAATGTAAATCGGAGTCCGAGAAGCGATTGAGCATTTTAGAGCCACCGCCGCCAGGTTTGGTCAGCCGCGAGGAGTCCACGGAGAATTGGAACAGATTCTTGGTTCAGTTGAATTCGATATTGGAGAGCCGGTCCGGGGAGTTCGTTTAGATATTTTTTTTGCGCGACGGCGTGTTCCATCCTCTACGCGAATGACTACAGAATCAACGGAATTAATATAGAAAGCCTTTGGAAACGTCGAAAATCATTTTCAGCGTACACGAAAGTTGACGAGGGTCGAATGAAAAATGCTTGCAAAATTCATCCGGTCGCCCCGCGGTTTATACACATCGTTTTCTATATTTTCAATCGAATCTCGAACAGTCGCAAGTCTGTCCATTTCGTTCCGCACGCTTTCTAGACAATCGCACCTGTATACATTCTCCTCCCAGCACGTGAACTTCGCTCCTCAGCTTCCGCTAGCCCATTGGTGACGGCCTCTTCTGTTTCTTTCCCTTTGAGCACAGTTGGAGAACCCGTTCCACTTCCCAAGCCTAGAGCAGCGATCGCAGCGAAGCCAGAGCCACCGAAACGCAAGCTACCCCCGCCATCCACGTTGAGTAGAGTCCTCAGTCTAGACTCCAGCAATGTAAACAGCTTGTCGAACGCTCCTCCGCATCAAAGTGTCGCGAACCTCGCGAATACGAGTCCCACTGACGTGAACAGCTCCGGCAGCGTCGGGCCCAAACGTGGAAACACCGCCGGGCCCGAGGAGGAGCTGGGCATCGCTTGCGGCTCCTCCACCAGCGAGGACGAAGTGTATTTTACCCCCGGACTGGATCACATTTCAAAAACGTTCGACTTCCGTTCAACTGCCCCGGCGGACCGAGGGAAAACCGACTGCGTATTTACCGAGGCGGTGGGCGACGAAGAATTGGGCCCAGAGGAGGATAAAGAGAACGTGGAAACGTTTGCGAATCAGAGCAGCACGCCGCAAAGGAGGGTGCAAGATTTTTTAACTGCCAAGGGGACTTTGGGCCAGGAGGGGAAACTGTGCGCCGTGATCTCTACGATTCCGAAGTGCGAGCATCTGGACACTCTGAGCGTGGACTGCAGGGTTCTGCAGGGCAAGGAGTGGGACGGCTCGAAGGATCACAGGAGGGCCAGGATCCCTCGGACAGCGTCGAACCTGAACGATTTTGAGACAAACTCCCTGGAGAGACAGAAGAGGCACCTGACTTCCCACGCAGAGGACATCACGTTCGCTCTGAATCTCAATGTGGCGTCCAACGTTGGTACGAAGTCGGGCGAGATGGAATCGAGTGCGGATGGTGAACAGGAAGCAGGGGCGGAGGTTCGAGATGGTGGAGGAATGACGCATTTCGCAGTGGGTGCATCAGGTGCATGCTGCAAGATCACTAATACAGTTTGGCTGCTCCAATTTGATTTCTACGAACGTTGCTCGAGTCACTTTTCAACAGCACGTTACCAAGAACTCCGCGGAGAACCGTTTCAATTTGATGAAAAGTGATTCGAGGCACGCCTTCAACCCTCGACTGCTTAACTAGTTGGTCGGGGTCGCGAGGTGTCGTTCGATATGTTGCAAATGGTGATGGAACTTAGAGAAGCAATAATGCACACTAGTTTTCGCGAAGCATCTCTTGTAATGAATGGAACGATACATTTAACGAGCACAATGCAAAGCACTGCGACTTATCGAGATATTACGTTTCAGATACGAGTTTGTCAGAGACGGACGTGCTGCTGCAAAAGGTATCCGATACCCTGACCAATTCCCTACCGGTACCGTCCCCCGCGGAGGCACCGGTTTGTCCAGTCGATGCGAGAGAAACCGACCGGCAGAAGGACAAGAAGAATTCGGAATGCACCGATGGATTCATAGCGAACACCAGCACGCCGAATTTGACTGTGAACACTTCCCAGCAGGACACCTCGGACTACGTGTCGGCTGCCGACGAGGACTTGGCCGTAGCCGATTGGGAGTACCAACTTCCAGCGCCGCCTAGCGCCTTCAGGGACAGCTCTTCCCCGGTGTTCGATAGGTTCGAGTTAATTGACCCTGCGATTGGGACCGTCCGAGACTCGGAGGCACAAGATCCAAAGAATAATTTAGAAAGGACGGAAAAGCCCGAGGAGTGCAGGGAGCAAATCACGGAGAGCAAGATGAAAAGGGAGCCGCTGAAAGAAAAATACGTGAAGCAATCGAGGTCGGAGTGTTACTTGAAGGAAGAGGTGATTCACGAATTGGAGAATAAAATAGGAACCGCACCGCGCGGCGCGAAGGACGCGGAGTGCAGGAGGGCCGCGAACAACCCTTCCACCCCCAAAGTTGCTCCAGCGGATAACGCCCTGTCGAACTTCACTATTACGACGTACAGTGGGCAGAAGGATTTGAATATATTCGCGGAGGTGGACGAATATTCGAAGGCGAGGGGTGCGGATGAGAAGTTGGTCAAATCGTTCGCCACTTTGTCGCGAAAGAGAACGAGCGTGGTAGAAGAAAACGGGGACAGCAATTCGAAGGACGTTACTATTGGGACGTTGCAGGAGAAGAAGAAATTCGATGACGCCCCGAGCGAAAAGAAACTGGAACCAAAGATACAAGCGGCCACCTTGCACAGGTGGCAGCCTGGCAACGAGAAGAGCAACATTCACAGATCCAAGAGTTACGTTTCTGTGTTCGAGAAGCCCATCGTTCGAAGGAAGCCGCACGAGGAGGAAAATATGAAAAATGAGAAGAACGTTGAAATCGACGGGGACGGGGGAATAAAGAAGGCGACAAGCGTCAGCAATTTGCACGCAACTGGGCCCAAAGGCAACGAGAAATTCTCGCAGTGGCGCGACAACATTCTGAAGCGGCAAGAGAATCCTACCAAAGAAAAGCAACTGCAATCTTTACAGGTATCGATTGTTTATTAATGGAATCACCGACGAATTTATGTACACTTCTTTTCGCATTCGATGAAACGTGACTCACCTTTGTTTCAGGTGCTGAAGAGCATTTTGCCGCAGTTGAAAAATGCTCAACAGACGGAGGAAAGTGTGTCCAAAGAATCGAACGATACAGTATTATCCGAGAAAACAAGGTATGCAAGCCTGTCGATTATTTATTTTAGTATCCCGAGAAAGAAATTCGTTGTTCACTTTCGTTTCTGTTTAGCCCCGAGGCCGCGTCTAACGGGCATTCGATAGGATCGAGTGTAGTTACGTCCGGCGAGCCTCGCGCAGCGCCAGGCGAAAAGAAAATCGCCACCGGGCCCAAGAAATTGGACCCAGAAACGGGTACGAAACGGTACATCTATTCGGGGCCGCCCACGATTAATTTGGGCAGCTGGTCGGAGAGGCCGAGCGCCAACGTCCAGATAAAAATGGACACGGACTATAAATTTGGAGCTAGACAGGCGAACGGGAGGACTATCGTGAACATAAATGGGACCAGAGACGAGGTGGACGCCACGGGTAACGCGGAGAGTCCCAGCAGGTTCCGGATAAGTAAATTCGAGGCTTCGAGTGCGGATAAAAGGGAGCCCGATGAATTGGCCAAGAAGCTAATTACGCACACGACAGCCGCGGGTTTCAAGAAGCCGGTGTTGAACAAGATCAGTAATTCGGTGGCAAAGGTGAGCAACGACAAGCCGATTATAACAGGAGTGGAGCTGAAGAAGAGCTTCCTCGAGAACAATAAGCAGGACGACGAGAACGTCATAGACACCACTTCTGTGAATTTCAAGGAGTTAACGAAGGCCTTCGGTCAGGACGTTTGCCTGAGACCAAAGCCGAGACGGTCCAGCTTCAACCAGCGACCAAATTCTTTATTGGAACATAACTTCAGCATGCAGAATGGTCACGCGAATTCCTCCGAGCAATATTTAACGAACGGCCGTCAAGATAACTCCAAACCCAAGAGGTTTACTTCCGTAGTTGGCATTCAGACGCAAAGTCAGAGTAATATAAACTTTAGGAATGATATTAACTCGAGGGGAAATCAATTGATGCCTACCGTGAAGGGGTTCAAAATTGCGAACACCAACGGTGGGCAGAATTACGAGAATACGAAGGAAACATCGAACGGCGTGCAGCCTCCTAGGCCTCCAACTATGCCTGTTATAACGGGTGTCACGTTGAAAAGTACCAACAGGCCAAAGTCGATGCCAGTTCAGATGGACCGAAGGGACAATTTGCTGGAATCTATCAGGAATTTCGGCGGTCGAGAGAACTTGAAGAGAGTAAGCATTTTAATTTGTAACTGAATTATCGAGCGGCGAATTCTTGGATAGGGAAATAATTATAGCTCATATTTTAAAACGAGATAGCAAAAAAGTAATTTCGTTGAGTCGACGAACGCAGTGTTTCACTTTACCGACGTTCCAATATGGCGGCTGGTACCAATATGGCGGACACTACCTTCGTCTTCGCGCCGATTTAAAATATTTTTTCGTTACCGCATTGATACCTCATTATTCTTACGTTTACTTAATTAGTCATTAATGTTGCAGGCAACGGAAAGGTGTTAAATAACGAAGAATATAGCGCAAATAACGCCGCCATCGTTATTTACATGATTTCCAAATTTCCTTCCCGGCCAAGGACGTGCATCTTGAGGACAATATTCGTTCCAATAATATCGAGGGGGGAACTGAAAGATGTACCATTCGCGAGGTGTTCTGGTGCTTTAGAACGTACAACCTTAGTAATTAAAACAGAATGGGAATAATGGTCGACGATAATCGACAAGAAAAATGGTGCTTGAATAAAAGAAACGTTTATATTATACATATTATTAAATAATATGCATTATATATATACATAGTCTTCAACATATTCGCAGCTCTGTTTTTTTATCAATTATCCGGCCATATTCTCGTCGAAATCATTCCATTGACGGTTCACTGGCGAATAGTCAATTAAAGAACAGTCAACGTCAGTCGCTCACGTGTAAATAATCGTGTGTAAAAAGTCGAAGACAATCGGGGGAGAGAGAGGAAGAAGGTTGTCTATAATGAAGGTGGAAAAAATAATCGTTCAATCATGTACATAAGCGCGTAAAGCGATATATATATATATAAAGAGAGAGAGTATTGTATTTTTTTCCGTGTCCAAATAGTCCGCGGGCCTCCTTTTGGGTTCGTTTCGAAACGTTGTTGCTCATTGTACGACGCAGTCCACGCAATTCTTGTTAAGTTTTTCTTCTTTTTATATTAATTCGTTCGACCGTTCAGTTTTAACTGTGCAGGGATAAACGGAAGAAGTGGGCGAGTTAGATCTGAACGGGGCTTTCTTTGTTTGTCAAACGACGACTAACACGTCCTTTTCTGTACGATTAACATTAAGTTTCTATCACTGGGACCAAAGGTGACATCTTCTATTTTTACGTATTGTACAACGAATTTGTAGTTGCAGTTAGGTTGAGTAGTATTCCTTTTTTTTTTTTGTGTGTGCGTGTTTGTGTTCTTGGAGAACGAAAAGAAATCTGGTCAGTTATATATATATATATACAATGTATCTTATATTATCTCGATCGAAGATCGTGTATCGATTTATACTTGCAACGTGTGTTAAACGAAAAAAAGTTCTAAAGAATTGCTAACATGTGTTCGGATAAACGACGATGAATTAATTTAACAGTCAGTCTCCGTTTTCTGCGTGTATCACCGTTTACTGTTGATGAATGAAAAAGAAAAGAAATGAAAAGAGAGAACAAAAAAGAGAATAAAGAATTGTTTCGTTAAATATGTTTTTGTTGTTGGAAATATTGCGTGAATCTATGAGATCCGTGTTCTGTATTTTATCGCTATGGATTAAGATCGTTAAGGAGAAATATTTTTATGGAAAATGGTAATCACAATGGAGGAGGGGTGTATTTCAATATTGTAAATATCGTGTAATGTGTTAATATTGTATTTAAACATTATTTTCCTTTGCGTAAAAATATATTACGGCGACACTTCTATATTTATGCATGTTGTCATTTATAGTTCCATCGAACTCGGGTGAAAGTCGGGGGGGAATATTGATTTAACGAAAATTGAAGCGGACAATAATTGGAGAAAATTGAAAGACAAAAATACATATATTAAGGTACGGTAAATATTTTAATCGTTATAAAAAATATGTTCGTTACAACAGTATTGTTAAAATTACTCGATCCGTTGTCGTTCAACAATTCTTCACGCCTTTCGTTTGTTATAAAAAAAAACAACATAGCACCCACCGATTTCACAAACACACCGCACCCTGGCAAACTGGTATAAAATTAACATTAAAGTAAATAATCTGCGATTGATATCAATCGCTCTGAGTGGTCCTTGCGATACACACGCGTAGACGGCTATATATTTAAAATATATATTTAAAGTACGCTTTAAATATATCTAAAACAATGTTACATATATAACATAGAAAATTCGATATCTAATAAGAGAAAAAAAATATTAAAATGATCCAACTAATACATTTTTCCAAAACATATTGCCACTGAGAAATCACAGATTCCCGAAACAAACACGAGAAACATTTTGAACCCCCAAGTTCGAGCAGGCAACAGGGTACAACCCCTTGAACCCCTGCCATTGTAACAATAATAATATCATTAATCCTAATAATAATTTGCGCCCTTCTCCTAACAGTGAGATCTCGCGTCCATTAAAAATCAGTTGATCGACGATTAATCGTCCGGTATGGGAGTATTGCAATTCCCGTGCCACAGTTTCGTCTCGGAATCGCATCTGGAGTAATTCTCAAATACATCAGCGTAACCGCGATCCCTCCACCACGTGCACAGCTGCCTGTTCCACCCGCAGTCTATGGTGTGAATCAATTCAGGCCTTTCCATTCCCAATAGTGTATAAAAATCCTGGTCCCCCAAGTGGCCCTAAAATCAGTTGAAACATATCGTTATTGAAAGGAACAATCGACCACCGATACAGAGGACAAGCTCGCAATACCTTGAAATGGTACTTCTCGGTCATAGCGTCGACTCTTTCCTTCGTCACGATTCTATCGTACACAGAAGAGTTCCGCAGCCTGTCCAGATTGAACAGCACCATGCCGCTGTTGAAGCCGGGGTACCCGTTCGAGCTGGCAGGCTCGCCGAACAACGTGCTCGGGTGCCTGTTGCGATACAGATACAGGACGTGTCTGTAAACCGGCGTTAGCTCCGGGGCCAAGCCGAACAGGGCTCTGCTACCGAACGTCTCGAACTCTTCGAAGAGGTCCCCGACGTCCCTGCGAAACTTGGTGTCCGCGTCGAACATTGCGGCGACTCTCTGATCGGTCGGGGCTATCCGGTGCAGGCCCAACGACAGGAAGAACAACGCGTCCGAGTAGTAAGTTCCGGGCTTGCTGCTGAAGTGCGGAGACATAACGGATACTATGTCCTGGAGCTGCGACGCCAGCTCGTGCACGTCGTAATACTGCACCTGAAACCAGACGAATAACGTAACGAATGGCTCGCAGTTTCGCACGTACAGATAGAAGAAGGGCATTACCTTCATGGACTTGTCCATGGACGAGAGGATACCGGCCAGAACTTCCTCCGCCACGTCTTTGCTGTCCTCGTCCGTTATCACGTGAAACGCGATATCCACGGACGACAGTCTCAGCAACGATTCGGCGAATATCTCGAACTTTCGCCTCATCGGCGAGTTGCTGGCTACCTTCGTGAATATACACCAGACGTTATAATATACCTTGCGCTTAACGGACGGCGGTATCATCGTCACGGTCGTCCGATCCTCCTTGGGTACGTTCGACACGGTGGTCGATGTATTCCCCTGTTCGCTAACAGAGCGCAGCGACCAGCGTACACCATTTGACGTTTGATAGCAATAAAACAGTACTAGAATCACAGCAATGAGCGTCAAGTTGATCAGCACCTTGCGTAACAAGAGCATTTATTTAATTATTTGATCATGTTCAAGTCGCGTTCGTACGTGAAAACGATCCTCATTCGATATTCCGGGGTGAGGAGGGGGAAAATCCACGGGATATTACGCGACGTTTAATTGTCTCTCGTTCGCGTTCTAATGTTTTTTTCTCCGAGAAATCTGTCAAACGATTGTCATAGTTCAGAGCGACCGATTGCACGTATTCGGGGAAATAGTGTTGCTCGACGAAGGCGCGGGGGACGGTTGTCACGGTGTACGATGCTTTTTGATAAACAACGTCCGAGTTTAGTAACATCGGGAACGAAAACAAAAACAAACTTTTGTTTTTGTATTCGCGTGTACTAGCCGTACTGAATGTATCGATCGCCGCCATCTTGGGATTGCAGAGTCTATGGCTGGTTTGAATACGTGTCGAAAGGAGGTAATATTGATACGTTTCGATAGCGTTGTTGCGTTGTTTACAATGCGTCTGAGTATCGGGGAATATTTTCAATTGATTGGCGAATTTATTCGTCCCTTAATAGACCGATTTATTGGTGTCGGATAAACTGAATTCAAATGTCCAAGTTCTCCCGCCGTTTCGCGAATAGCGCCAGGTGGTTTAAATGGACGTAACTAGATGGCACTGGTGAGCTAATGGTTTGTCTTAAAGAAGTTACGTATCTATAAAGGAAACGGGTAGTTCTTGCCTCACTTCAAACGGTTAAATATTCGAAATACTTCTTTCAAAAAGTCGCTTACGAAACGAGACCAAATATTGAAGAGGAAACAGGACAGTTCAAACATATATTTTACATCTCAAAGCTCCAGAGATCCATGAAAGTGAAAGAGATCTTCCATGAGTTTTCCATTTCACTTCGAAGTCTCTCAACTGGTAATAATTTATTTTCTACTCGAGTACAGGCAAGAGAAGCCAGTAATCTACGTAGAATACGTAGAAGGGTATACCCTTCTAAGATCAAAAGACGAAATACGCGAATTTGTTTCAAGACACGATTCATAGCGCGCGAATAATACGAAATACAAATTTCTTAAGTAGTATAGGGCATACTGTGGCGGACAGATATATTGGCGCGGTACACGAAGTACATAGAGCAGTATGTATACATATTAAGTGTATATAACCATTGAAATAATTGCTCGTCCAGTTGTTTTCCTGTATGGATTATTATCTATACAGGGTGTCCCAATTAACTCTCTCGAGATTTCCCTAATGGATCGACTTATCCTTTCATTTTTATTATTAAATAGGCGAGTGCGAAGACGCATCGAAGGGTGTATCACACCGTGACCTTGGATTGACCTTTGGGACCAACATTTCGCAGATAGATAGAACCGTAGATGTACACGAAGTAGATTGAATGCGTAACTAATAAAACTGTATTATACAGGTGTTATATATTACTTGTTTATTTTTTTTAGGTTCGTCTCGCCGAGAAATTATTTCAAATAAACGATATTTGCCAATAAACGACAACTTTTACTCGCGGAACGAACGCCGGACGAACCGGTGGAAAAAGATAGACTTTCCAGACGTGGAAACAAAAAAATGACAGACGCACCAGAGGAATAATTTCATCGCCAACGTCGAAACGGCGAGAGGAACGGAAAATTTTCAAGGACACGCCGCAGACGACCACGGCGTCCCTTTGCTCGTGCTGTCTCCCACGCTGAAATCTGGACCAGCAACGTACCTGTCCGGTGCAGAAGACCACTCGCAGTATTGATCACCGCGGGAGGGTGAAGGCACGTTGGGGGTAGCCGATGAACACGTGCCGCCCGTCGAGCCTCCAAGTGAGGAATTTCGCTCCACCGGTAGATAAAGGAGCTCCCCCCGCCCGGGGAGGGGGGGGAGTAGAAGGAGGAGGAGGAGGACGAACATCCAACGAACCAGCGTCCATTCTTTTGCGAACGAATCGCCACAATTTCGCAACGCCCAAACGATAAAACAGACGGTCCCAGGGGAACTCACGCGAGGTTTCGCTTATGTCGAGACTGTACCTTGTCCGCTATAGGCGAACCGTGCAGTCCCGACGGTTTCGCCTATATCGAGACTATACTGCGATTGGCACTGCGCAACAGCCGGACCACGGGTACAGGTCTTCCGCGTGTCGGTTAAACCCTCGAAGCGAACGAAGTCGCGGACCTTGCTCTGCGAACGGACCAAGGTTCCGCAGAACACGGCGGTCTCCTTTCGACGAGATGCCGGAGTATTGATCCGGCCTTTTAGAAACACAGATCCGCCAACGATACACAGTACGTTGCACGTGTCAGGTGTTCGCCGTTGCGGAAAGCGTCTCCCGGTCGGCTGCGGGAAGACGTTGCGCCGAAGTACGCGGGGGAAGGACGCGACGACGGTTCCGGGCCGGGGGGCGGTGGTGGCGGAGGGGTGTACGCAGCCGGAGGGATTGATAATATACCCGGCAGGCCGATAGGAACCGACCCAGGAGCGGCGTAATGGTGTTGGTATATAAGGCACGAGCGGCGAACGTCTGCTCCTGACAGCCCATTACCACTGTACAAACGGGGGCACAGCGCTTTGGGAGGATGGCGAGGTCTCTCCTCCCGTTCCCCCCCTCTCTTGTCCCGTCCCTTTTCGCGTCTGTTTCCCTCCTGCGAACTTGCTCCGTACCCCCCCCCCCCCCCCCCGGAACCCCCGGAGGAAGACGCGGGCGAACCGACGGAACTTCCGTTATGATTTCGTCGAACAAGGCGAACCGAACTGTACCTCCGTCCTTCGTACATGATGTAGGCAGTGCCTACTTTGGGCGCTGTTGCCTCGTTTCACGATCGTTCGGTTGCTTTGGATGTTCTTCGTTCTTGGCGGAGGGGAGGGCGCTTAATGATTTTGGGCGGACAGGTTGCTCTGTCAGGAAGTTGTTATTTGTTTTGAGTTAGGTTTGGGACTTTCGAGCGAGAGCAGTTATGGAGGTGGTCGTTTTTTTGGAAGAAGCTGTAGAGCTGTGGAACTTCATTGAAATCCATATGCCGGCGATGATTCGTGGCGGTTATTCTTAGATTCGAGCGACTTCGGGCGTCTTGAAAAATTACTTAACTGCGGTGTACCATCGACTCTGTAATTCAGAAGTTGTGGAGCGGTCTGGAACAGTTTTTTGGATTCGAGTGACTATGGCAGAGAGGTGCGCAGGAGGAGGCTGTTAATTTGCAGACAGACTAAGTTCTTCGAAAGCTTTCATTTCAGAGCGCCTATGGATCCCTGGAATTAAATTGAAATCCACAAAATGTTAACGACAATTCGTGGCACCAAATCGCCTGACAATTGTCCTGAGAAATTATTCGTCTCCGCAATCCATAAATCGTATAAAAGGATGCTGTGTTGTTAATTTCTTCAAACGAGTCGAAAATCTATTACAGCTCTGGAATTTTAACAAAAATGCACCCACGTCGCGGCGCTTTCGAAGCACTTACAGAGCTCCAGAATCTAAGGATAATTCGGGACGCTAATTTTTCGACCGAATCCAGGAGACATCAGGTGTCCAGCAGAATTTCATCCCCGAGGAACAGACAACGGGCAAGAAAGAGAGAATCCGCGTGGAATCAATTCTCTCGGCGGTGTCCTAGAGTCGGCGAGAGGGGTGGCTGTGTGATTTTTCGAGGGTGTTTCCCGGGCCACGCCCATCGAGTAAGCCACGCCCACGCGCGATGCTTCCTCCCCACCCCAGAGGCTGTCTCGAGGGCCGAAGGGCTAATAATTCACGTCACGAGCACACGCAACCATAAAGAGTCAGCCGCAGCCGCGGCACGTCGGTATATTCCGTATGAACGTTGTCCGGCTTCAGTTACTGTTAATTACCGATCATCTTCTGTAATTAATTGCCTCCTCGATCGGCCAGATCTCTGCGCGCACACATATGCACGCGTGTGTGTAGAATAGAGCCACTGCAGTCTTGTACGATAATAGATTCACCCGGTATATGATACGCGTCTGGTTGTCTCGAAAGGTTCTCCTCGCGCTCTGATTAGATATTAACTGCGTTAAATTCTGGCGTTGTCTCATTTTATTATCCGCGGTTCGTTGTTCCTGAGGAAACGGCGCGATACTTGCGATTTTGTAACTAGTATTGGCGGTATTAATTTTAATTTTAATGGACAGCGTTGAGTAGCATTTGCACAGCCAATTTTACCTGATCTTACATTCTTTACGGTTCTTTACTCCTGAGGAAACGGCATGATACTTGCGATTTTGTAACTAGTATTGGCGGTATTAATTTTAATTTTAATGGACAGCGTTGAGTAGCATTTGCACGGCCAATTTTACCTGGTCTTACGTTCTTTACGGTTCTTTATTCCTGAGTAAACGGCGTGATACTTGTGATATTGTAACTAGTATTGGCGGTATTAATTTTAATTTTAATGGACAGCGTTGAGTAGCATTTGCACGGCCAATTTTACCTGGTCTTACGTTCTTTACGGTTCTTTATTCCTGAGTAAACGGCGTGATACTTGTGATATTGTAACTAGTATTGGCGGTATTAATTTTAATTTTAATCGGCAGCGTTGAGTAGCATTTGCACGGTCAATTTCACCTGCTCTTACGTTCTTTACGGTTCTTTATTCCTGAGTAAACGGCGTGATACTTGTGATATTGTAACTAGTATTGGCGGTATTAATTTTAATTTTAATCGGCAGCGTTGAGTAGCATTTGCACGGTCAATTTCACCTGCTCTTACGTTCTTTACGGTTCTTTATTCCTAAGGGAACGGCGTGATACTTGTGATTTTGTAGCTAGTATTGGCGGTATTAATTTTTGTTCAGTACCTGCGTGATGTTAATATCGTATAAGAGTTCAACTAATATTACTAATGTTGTTAATATTGTTGATATTAGTTAACGCTTATGCGATACTAATTTTATGAATGTCAGTTGATATTAATTCTCATTTTTGCAGTTCATCCGCGCGCGAGTATTTTCTGCCCATGCGCCCTTGCTTCGATCTGGAAAATCTGTATTTTCTTTTGTCATTTATTATCTCGCTGGGGAACGAGATAATTAACCGGCCTGACAATTATGTAACGTATTGGCTCGTTTACATTCGGACGTGTTTCATCGTTATTCGCTGATCCAGCGTCATCGCGAAAATTATTGCTTTTAATGGGATTCGAAGTCGAGCCTCGAAACTTTATTTCCAGAGAGGCGTTTTCATTCGTCACGGAAGGGCATCGTTCTCATTTCTTCAACTTAAAAGGAAAGAAAAAATGGGTCGAATTAACTTATAATTGCTGAACGCAGCAATATTTTAAGTGCAATAAATATTATTCAGCAATACAGTAAATATTCTTTAATGATATTTAAAATATAACGAATATTGTTCAGAACTGTTTCAGGTACAGCAAATATTATTCAGGGATACTTTAAATACAGTAATATTTCAAACATAATAAATATTGTTCAACAATATTTTAAGTACGATAAATATTATTCAGGAATACTTCAAATACAGTAAATATTGTTCAGTAATATTTCAAATTTAATATTTTAAGTACGGTAAATATTATTCAGAAGTACTTTCAGTACAGTAAATATTAATATTTCGAATACAATAAACGCCATCAAACAGTCTTCTGAATCCAACGAGAACATTATCCAACAAGATATACATTCGAAGCGGGCTCTCCAATTAATACTTTTATCCATCTTCAATTCCATCATCATTTCGGATTCGCCCCCCCCCCCCCCCCCCCCAATGCCGAATCATCCCGAAAATCCCGAGGAAAATTCTCAAGAGGGGGCGGGGGTGCAACGAGGCGGACGAATCTGGCGAAAAATCGGTCGCATGACATTAAACCCGAAAGAGCTGAATGGAATCGACTTTGTCGCCGGTGGTCGGCAGTGTGCCCCTAAAATTAGCCACAGTGACATATTGAAGAGCGCGCGGCTGAACAGGCGGGGGCATGCATGGTGCCCCATAGAACGATCCATCCCCCCCCTTCGTACGCCGTGCGACACAAAAGCGGTGCCCTGGGAAAATCAACTGACGCGTAGCTAAACGGTGTATCATTAATTCGGACGTGTATGTTTATATCGACAGCGTTAAGTAGCATTTGCACGGCCAATTTTACACGGCGAACACGCTCTCCTTTCTGCTTTTCTTTCTATCGTTTTCGGACTACCCTTTTGGGCTCCTCTCTTTGGTTTCTCGCCACGCGGCGAAACGATAAAAGTCGAGATCTGTTTTTTCAGGAAAGTCTATTTTCGAACAAATTTTGTCCCCCTTTTTTGTTTGCATCGATTGGAACGATTGGGGATTAACTTATTTTAATTGAAGTCTGAGGCGCTGACGATTAGATGCTCGAAAGGGAAAGGGAGTTAAGAGGATCCAATTTTTGAAATAGATAGAAAATAGCGCAGCTGAATTGAAAAGCATTATATTTGTCCCTCGTTTTACTGGAAAACGGTAGCAATTTTATTTGTATAATTAATTGAATAATTATTTGAATTATTCGAATAATTAAGAAATAATTGGGAAGGCAGTTGTTAGAATGAAGTACTCAATATTTCATGAAGATGGAAAGTATTTTATTTGATCTTCGATTTACTGGAAAATGGTAGCAATTTGTGTTACCATATTTTAGTCACGTTTGACGTGTTTGATATTGTATGCACGACCCAGTGAGTGCAATGATTAAGAAATAGTTGGGAAGACAGTTATTATAATGAACTACTCAATTTTTCACGACGATAAAAGGTATTATATTTGCAGGAAAATGTTAGCAATTTGTATTACAATAATTTGGTCACGTTTGACGTGTTTGATATTGTATGCACGATCCAGTGAGTGCAATGATAAAGAAATAATTGGGAAGACAGTTATTATAATGAAGTACTCTATTTTTCACGATGATAAAAGGTATTATATTTGCAGGAAACTGTTAGCAATTTGTATTACAATATTTTGGTCACGTTTGACGTGTTTGATATTGTATGCACGATCCAGTGAGTGCAATGATTAAGAAATAATTGATAAGACAGTTATTATAATGAAGTACTCATTTTTTGACGAGGATGAAAAGTATTATATTTGCAGGGAAATGTTAGCAATTTCTATTACAATAATTTGGTCACGTTTGACGTGTTTGATATTGTATGCACGATCCAGTGAGTGCAATGATAAAGAAATAATTGGGAAGACAGTTATTATAATGAAGTACTCAATTTTTCACGACGATAAAAGGTATTATATTTGCAGGAAAATGTTAGCAATTTCTATTACAATAATTTGGTCACGTTTGACGTGTTTGATATTGTATGCACGATGCAGTGAGTGCAATGATTAAGAAATAATTGATAAGACAGTTATTATAATGAAGTACTCATTTTTTGACGAGGATGAAAAGTATTATATTTGCAGGGAAATGTTAGCAATTTCTATTACAATAATTTGGTCACGTTTGACGTGTTTGATATTGTATGCACGATCCAGTGAGTGCAATGATTAAGAAATAATTGATAAGACAGTTATTATAATGAAGTACTCATTTTTTGACGAGGATGAAAAGTATTATATTTGCAGGAAAATGTTAGCAATTTCTATTACAATAATTTGGTCACGTTTGACGTGTTTGATATTGTATGCACGATCCAGTGAGTGCAATGATTAAGAAATAATTGGGAAGACAGTTATTATAATGAAGTACTCAATTTTTCACGACGATAAAAGGTATTATATTTGCAGGAAAATGTTAGCAATTTGTATTACAATAATTTGGTCACGTTTGACGTGTTTGATATTGTATGCACGATGCAGTGAGTGCAATGATTAAGAAATAATTGATAAGACAGTTATTATAATGAAGTACTCATTTTTTGACGAGGATGAAAAGTATTATATTTGCAGGAAAATGTTAGCAATTTCTATTACAATATTTTGATCACGTTTGACGTGTTTGATATTGTATGCACGAGCCAGTGAGTGCAATAATTAAGAAATAATTGGGAAGACAGTTATTATAATAAATTACTCATTTTTTGACGAGGATGAAAAGTATTATATTTGCAGGAAACTGTTAGCAATTTCTATTACAATATTTTGATCACGTTTGACGTGTTTGATATTGTATGCACGATCCAGTGAGTGCAATAATTAAGAAATAATTGGGAAGACAGTTATTATAATGAAGTACTCAATTTTTCACAATGATAAAAGGTATTATATTTGCAGGAAAATGTTAGCAATTTGTATTACAATAATTTGGTCACGTTTGACGTGTTTGATATTGTATGCACGAGCCAGTGAGTGCAATAATTAAGAAATAATTGATAAGACAGTTATTATAATTAAGTACTCAATTTTTCACGAAGATAAAAAGTATTATATTTGCAGGGAAATGTTAGCAATTGCTATTACAATAATTTGGTCACGTTTGACGTGTTTGATATTGTATGTACGATCCAGGAGGACAGTTGTTATAACGACGGTACTAGTAAGTAGCTTTTTATCGGTTTCCTTGCTCGATTTGCAATGGACCAGGTTCGTACTTGCCCCTTTTTGCTCTCTCTACAGGCAGTCATGGTTCGATTGAATGGAACGTCCGTCTCTGTTTCAAACGCACGCTCCTTCGTGATGCCGCCTTTCACTTCTGTCTTCCCTGACACCGACGGCTCTCTTTATCTTTTTTTTTTTTGTTATTTTTTCGCAACACCCTGTCGCGACGAACGGATACCTTTCGTGCCAATCAACGAATCTCCATCGCCGAAGGTGAACGCCGATAACCAGCGTCGAGAAATCGACGTTTCCGCTCGACAGCTTCAGCACCTGGCAAAAGGTGATGTTTCTATGGGTTGGAAAAAGGAATGAAGGGAAGAAAAAAATGGGAGAGGTCGAGCCGATTCGAGAGCAAGCAATGGTGCGCGATAATTGGATAATAATTTGTGACATAAAAATTCGTCGAATAATTATCGAAGCTAAATCTGTATAAGAATGCAGGGCGAAAATCACATTGATACTGTTTGAAAATTGATGCTACTGGTAAACAGAGTTTGTTGTAAAATTTATAGGATGGACTACAAAGTTGCCTTTCTCTTCGAGGGTATTTTTTCGCTGCACGGACTTTCGTCGGGACAAATAAAAAAGATAAGAGAAAGAACAAAAGAAGAAAAACGCTGACCGTTTAATTTTCGTGGCGCCTTTGATCCACCGAATGTGAAGACAGCTCAAGAACGGCACGCTTCATTTTGCAATGGACGGCCACGACGGTGGTCCTTGGTCTGGCCAAACAGGCTTTGAACCACCAAGCCTATTTGGTACACGTGTCCTAGCACGTTGAATCTCAGTCGATCCTCCCCGTTTCGTTTCCGAAGGCGAGACGTAGCTCGTGACAAAAGATCGCCACGCTTCGGGCACGTGGCCGTCGATGGCACGACTTCGGGGTATGCTGGTAAGTGGCAGAAAGCAAAGGGGACGGAAAAGTCTTCTGGTCGGAGCAGGGATTGATAACAGTTGTGAGGAATCTTTATTTTCCAACGATTTGTTACGAGGAATCGAAAGTTCTGTATCCCTTTTCGTTAGACGCCTTGCGTCGGTTCCACGACGTTTATAGTGTAGGAATTACTACTGGGTATTTGTGGGAAAATCTTGGAAAAGTTGGAAAATAGTGTGGAAAAACTACGGGAAAAGTGCAGGAAAACTCCCGTAGAAGTAGAAGACAAGTTTGAAAAAGTGCGGAAATAATAGAGGGAATTAATGGGAAAAATCCTGGAAAAGTCGGGAAAAGGGGTGGAAAACTGCAGGAAAAGTCCCGGAAAATTAGGAAAATTACTGCGGAAAATTACGGAAATGCTACAGGAAAACTGTGGAAATACAACAGGAAAAGTATGGGAAAAGTGCAGGAAGAATCCCGGAAAAATGGGAAAGCATGCACGGAAAAGCTGCAGGAAAAGTGCCGGAGAACTAACGGCATACATCCTACAGGAAAACCGAGTACACAGTACAGGAAAAGTAGCAAAACAAGCATGGACAATCTACGAGAAAACTGCTGGAAAACCCTCACAAAATTATGAAAGCAAGTGCACGAAAACGACGGAAGAAAATGCAGGAAAAGCCCCGGAACAATAGAAAAACAAGTACGGAAACGCAGCGGAAAAACTAAAATAACAGTCGACACACACCGAACATTATGCTGACCATAATGTTGCCCGCGAATCCAAGTGATTCTATAGTCGAGGTGTACATTATTTAATAATTACTTACAGTTTCGTTTTTTCCATGTTTTCTGTTCCCACATTCCCGCGGTCCCTTTTTGTCTTTCCCCGGTAATTTGTCTTCTTTCTCCAAGCAGTCAACCCCTCGCGTGCCCCTGTGCACTGTGTGTCCGGGGGGTTCCCGCTCTCTTTTCAACGTCGGGCCGTCGATTGGCCGCAATTCAGTGTCGCGTCGTTGCACACAGTTTGCGGCGGTGAACGTCAATTGCATTGCTCCGCATATTTCATTTCGGCGACCTATCACCGTTTAAAGGGATTCTAATGATACCCTCCAGAGAGAAAGAACGCCAACGAAAAACCATCACCGTTCCGAGTTATCTTCGTTCAAAAAACAAAAGCTGCAACAAGCCACGCGATTTATTTAACAACGTACAACTCGATTCCGCCATACCGCATTTTATTACAACTGTTATAATATTTGCTATTACATTTCGTTTCGTGGTGATGCTTTCGCATTGCTACCAGGAAATTCTGTTCAACGGCATAAACAAAAAAAGAGAACAGACAAAGGTGGACGGGAGGAAAATTGTCCAGTTTGCTTTTCCCAAACCACAGTGCAAACAGATTCGCGGCTCGTAAGGCGCCGCTCGCTCGTCAGCATATTTGACCAATAAATAATTTGGCAAACAAATTGATCCCCCGGGACTATAAACAGATACTTAGAGGCACGCGTTTCACCCTGGGCCAACGGTGGAAAATATATTGACCGTCCCTGGTGCAACGACACCGATGGGATGAATTGGACAGTAGTTGTCCGACGTCACAGAAGACCCCTACTGTGAGAACCGAAGTGGGGCCCGCGGCGTGAAATCTCTATTATCGAGGGGTTGGAATGGTACCCCGTTGTGTTCTGTGGTGGTTGTGTGCGTGTGCACTGTACTCCAGCCGAACTGGTGATGACAGGGGAACCCCCCCCCCCCCCGGCCCCTTGGAAATAATGTAATCGCGAATTAAATGTTTGCTTGGATATCCTCTGTTATCCCTCGGCATTTCTACATTGTTTAAACAGAAGTGGTCCGACGGCGTAACTGGATCACGTTCGTAGGAACACGGAGGAGCGTGTGCAGCCACTTGGAAAATTGGGCCCGCAGTGGTTGAGAATGTACATTTCGTTTGGACGATGAGAATGATTCGAAATAATACCTCCCGTTTATATGGCGACACTGGATTGATTGGGTGCGGTTCGAAAAACTACGATATATGCGCATATATATAGTTTCGGTTTTCTAATGGAATTTCGGGATGGAAATATGGTAACTAGCGGAACACGATCTCAGGGCGGTGTCTCCCCTTCCGGATACGTGACAAATTGAGATAAATAATCGTTTGTGGGGACCACAATGCCGCTCTTGAAATTTGTCACGGAGACACTCGAAACGGCACGCTCCGTAACATTTGCGAATTGATACTCGTAAAACCGATACTCGAGTCGCATCTGGTCCGCGTCCTCCTCCCGGCAAGTATACTTGAAGATTTTTATCAATTTCGTTGCAGAGACCAACGGGCGGCCATGCTTTCACTTAATTCAACAAAAAGACTTTATTTCACGTACCATTCGAGCGTATTCGAGAAATATTAATTCATTGATTACTCCCCTCCAGTATATTGTTATTTCGAATAATTCTAACGACACGAACATCGTTATTATTACAATAAATTGCTATCGGTACGCATCTTTCCTTTACTTGTCGAGTACCAAACGTTCATTTAATCGCAGCCGGCCCGGTACTTCCGGTTTTCAGGTACCGAAAAGTCCTCGAAATCAATCCGCCCAACAGTACTCCACGAGCAACCAAAAATTTCATTCCCAATCGGATAACATCGAGATATGCGTATCGAACATGAAATAGGTTAGGTGGATTTTTTCGTCTGGAACGTGATCCCATACGTTCCGGGACTAATCCCAATTATGCGGCCGGTGGCAATAATAATTCAGCGGTGATCGGACCACAGGGCAACGACCAAGCGACACTAGACGTTCGCGTACGAAGCTTATCGGCGGACAAAAGTTTGCCGACCGAGACCCAGGTATACCCTATATAACCCTAGCGAACCAGCATTGTGATCGTATTAACACCTTGCATAATTGCATCGCCACCAACGCCGCAGCGTTTCTCATTGTGCGTCCGTTAAACACGTCTCATTTGAATATTGGCCCATTCAGCTCTCTGTCTGGCGGTGCTCTTTCCCGCACTGGGAAGCCCGATAGCCTGATAAAGGGGATGCTGTGTACTCGTGGTCGATTCCTAACGGTGATCTATATGAACTCTTTCTCAGGCTGTCAGACCACGGATAACACGAGGTTGATATTAATACACCGGATGATTGGGAGAGAATAGATCGCGGTGAATCTGGTTAATAATTCTGCTGTACTTGGTCCCGTTCTTTCTCCTCCTTTCATACTGTATTAAAGTATCGGGTATACTTGAGTTACGCGTGCAAGAAGTAGTTTACCGGTTGCCATTTCTAAGCTGTTCCGATATTGTACTTGTCAGTGTTCAAAGTGTGCATACTTGAGTTACTCTTGCAAGGGGAATTTTCTGGTTGCCATTTCTAAGGGGTTCTGAGGTTTACGGCATTCGCGAGTTATTCTTGCAAGGAGGATATTATTTCTGGTTGCCATTTCTAAGGGGTTCTGATGTTTAAGGCATTCGCGAGTTATTCTTGCAAGGAGGATATTATTTCTGGTTGCCATTTCTAAGGGGTTCTGAAGTTTAAGGCATTCGCGAGTTATTCTTGCAAGGAGGATATTATTTCTGGCTGCCATTTCTAAGGGGTATGATGTTTAAAGCATTCGTGCGTTATTTCTGCATATCTGGTTGCCATTTCTAAGGCGGTCTGATACTGTACGTAATGTTTAAAGTTTAAAGTATTCGTGAGTTATTCCGGCAAGTTAAATTTTTCTGGTTGCCATTTCTAAGGGTGTCTGATGTTTAAAGCATTCTGCAAAGAGAATTTACATCCGGGTGCCATTTGTAAGGCGTTCTGATTCTGTACGTTATTCGTGAGTTATTCCTGCCAAAAAATTTTTCTGGTTGCCGTTTCTAAGGCGCTGCTCTGATACAACTACGCGTGTTTTGCATCTCGACCATTAAGTTCCTTGGCGTTCTATTAAATGATATTCTGTTTCGACTGTACCTTAAGGATAATGAAAAAAAAACCGCACTTCCTCCCTCGTCCGTCGCCGAATCGTAGGCGGCTGCCTCCGTTCCGTGGACAATTTCACCGCTGCAGGTACGCGGCAGGAGGGTGGCGAACGACGGAAATAAAATTTCCTCTTTGCCAAGGCAGTAACAATAAACCGCAGCAGTCTGGGGGCTCGAAGCAGTGGCCGTCCAGGGAATCCGCCAATGGTGGGCCGACCTGCGGGGTAGGTTTCACCCCGAAACGTGCACGATTGGCCGGTTTCGCCGCCCAGGGGGTTGCATCGATCATCCCCCTGGAGCATCGAAAGTCTCTGGTATATAAAGCAGCCTCCCCAGGGACACTGGCGATAGTTTGGATCCTCGTTGCCCCGCGCGATCTCTGTTCTTGACCAGAGAAAAAGAATCGCGCAGTGTCCCTGCGGTACGCTGAAAGTTGGTTGAACGACGAAATAAATTAATCGAGCAAACTGTAGGCGAAACGCTGATACCGGCAACTCGTTGTTTTCGTTGTTTCTCGTTGGATGTGAATACACTTTGCAGCAAGGTATCTCCGGAAGGATTGTAATATCCGGTAGTTGGAAGTGCAGTGATTAATGAGCTGGTGAAAGGAGGACGAAGACATGGCCAGCCATTCCAGCTATGAATACGAGGACAGGGGGCAGAGGATGAGGC
Source organism: Nomada lathburiana (assembly GCA_963667235.1). Lineage (NCBI taxonomy): Eukaryota > Metazoa > Arthropoda > Insecta > Hymenoptera > Apidae > Nomada > Nomada lathburiana. Next base: position 18,283,617 of record OY763899.1, on the reverse strand, counting down.
ACAGGGTGGGGACTACCTCTAGGGCTGCTGACTCCACTGTGGCTTGCACCAGGTGAGATCTCTCTACCTGTAACGATCTTCTATCGGGCATCTGTATACTTGGGGAAAGATATAGTCAGATTAATTGTATAGTATATATATATATAAAATAAGACACAGAGTGTGAAATTTATTCACAGAGTTCCCAGTCGTGATTTCTCAACAAATGTTTGCTCGTTTGTCGCGTTGTTTGAATAATAGAGAGGCAGTTCTGTCTCTGTTATTTATATGTTTCGTAAAAATAGAATTATAAACATATTACAGAGGGGGTTGGTTTTTATTTCGCACCATCTACCCGTTAATCATTTTTGTTCCTGCGTCGGTGTAACGCGTATGATAGTGCTTATTTTTAAATTGATTTATTGGTGACACAGCGATGATTGTTTCTTTGCAGTGGGCAGTATTACGTGGGCCCAAACAGCGACATCAGCGAGGAGGATCTTGCGGAGTTGCCCTCTTGCGTTTACGCGGGCAGATCGGCTCAGCATGTAGCACACACACCCTCGCATACTCATTCACCCCTTCATTATCACATGCCTGTGAACACGCCTGGTAATTGCAGCGAAATGATTGATAAATAATACGTATCGTTACACACTCGAGGTCTGAATAGTTAGGAATGCAGTGAACAAGAATTGTAGAATTACTTGACGATTGAAGAATTCTCCGTATAATTACAATTCTCTCAGTTAATTGAAATATAGATTTAACGAAATATATTTCCGTCAAATACTCAGACATCGCAGTTGTAAAATAAGTTTTTTTTTTTACGGCGATACAAAACGAACCCGTTACTATTATCGTTCTTAACATCTTTCAGATCACAACGATACAGAAATAAATGGCGTGGAGGAGGGCTACTATCCAAACGGGAGTCCCTATAGGATCCAACGACACGCAGCCAATATTCGCGAGAGAAAACGTATGCTCAGGTGAGAAATTATTCATAACGCAACAACTGTCATAAATACATTTCCATCGATAATCTTTGTCTCGCAGTAAATAAATTGAAATAACTGTCCCGCACGAAGTGATATAGTACTAAATATCAAGATGTTCAATCGTATTGTATATCAAAGAAATCATTGTACTACTAACGATGATAAATTCGTGACAATTAAAGGGATGCGTTCAGTGAACAATGAAATAGATTGTCAGTGTGATTGCGATTTTTAGCAGCATCAACTCGGCTTTCGACGAGCTTCGTGTTCACGTACCAACGTTTCCATACGAAAAGAGGCTGTCGAAAATTGATACACTGCGCCTGGCTATAGCCTACATTGCGCTACTCCGTGAAGTTCTGGCTGCAAGGCTGGACCCGTTGACGTACGTCGAGAGGTGCCTTAGAGGGGAAATAAACGGGGAACGTGCCGAATGGAATACCAGCGGTATTATATTTAATTAATTATCACGCGGCAATGAAGTATTATCAAATTTGTTTGGAAAGAAGAATAATAGTTGAATCATTTTTATCGCAATAAAAATTTTGTTAATCTTGATCAAGTATTGGATAGTTCAATTTTATTGGCTTCAATTTTTGTACTCTATTACATTATTTTCTATAATAATTGATCTGCCATTCTGGTTACTTATACAATATGATTTTACTGTCCTTAAATTAAGACGCGTTGGTTATTTTGTTTTTAAAAGTATTAATAATTGAATGCTGTTTTCCTTCGCAGATTTAACTGCACGTTTGTCATGGATAAATTGGGAGAATCTAGGGGTGAATCCCAATCGACGGTCGGTATTAACTACACTCGCCCTAACCGCGGACAATATGAATTAAGAGAAAAAGAAGAAGAAGAAGAATAAGAAGAAGAAGAAGAAGATGCAAGGAATTAACTGCAGGCGAATTCTCCTTTTCTATGTAAATAAATCCATGTCGAATAGAGTGCCAAATGGGAACGTGCTATACATAATTGTGTACACATTTCAGTGTAGTCTGAACGTGCAATACGACCGACGTTATACATATTTCGTATTTCTACGTATACAAAATAATACTATATATTATGTGGACAAGCGTGTACATGTAAAATGGGAATAGCTATTCTAGTTTTAGTATTTTGTTTGGAATAAAATCAGCGCTCGCGAGGAGCCACGACGAGATTGTACTTAATCGAGGAAAACCTGTATATAGTTACAAAGAATCAAAGAAATCCTTGTTACCTTTAAAATTATATTTAACTTTGATTTTCATAAAAGCCTACATTTCATTGTATTCATTTCTGTCATTAATCTTTTTTGTTCTGATTTATACAATACCGGGTATTAGATATTTAGGAAAAATTGTTATTATCTAATTGCGTTACTCTGTGGACCTTTCAGTGCGATATATTTCCTTAATATTACAGTCATTTATATTTACTACAGCGTTAATTAATTTCTCGGAATTAATACGAGGACGCAAATAATATCAGTTGTTAAATATAATAAGTAATACGCGAATATTGGAAAGTTTCAGCTGTATAATATTCATTCTTTAATATTCATCTTTAGCGCCAAGTCATTCGAATTTTCGCGAGCAATTCTACATGCTCGTCACTGCCATCTATACGGAACTCCTTGAAGCTACTAGTGTCGGTACCTTATGTACACTCAATGTGGTGATATACTCTCGCCATCTATACAGGCGTGCTTGAAACTACTCGTGCTCCTGCCTTACCCGAAGCGTAGATATGGTAGAGTAACACGAAGTTTCAAACACTTCTTTATAGATGCCGATACCATAGCCTCATCAAAATTTGGTTATATGCACACATGACTTGTATTATTGAAATTAAGTTAATAACGCTTGAAAATCATTTCGGGTTCTCATTGTCACGTTAATAAAGTGTCAGCAAACTCAGTATTAAACTCTATATTGAAATTAATACTTGTTATACCATTCCAAGTTCCATTGTTCGTTTCATTGTGCAACAATCCGGTGTCATTACAAAGGTAGATACACCTGTTTCTTTACATTGAATACACTTTCCTGCATGTAATAAGTACATACTGATAGTAGTGTTATTCTTTATTTCGGCCTCGCAACCGTGAAATTTGGACTAGGTGTACGTATAACCTAACTTTCGATTACTATCTCTTAGCTTACGCATTCTTCTCTTCCACTCTTTCTTTCATACCTTCTCTACCATACGCATTGCCCTATTTCTTACTAGCCGTCTCTTTATTGCACAGCTGTTATATATTTTTCTGTTTCAAATTCCTAAGCTTTATCTCTTATTCCTTGCACCCTATGGTCTATCGTAACCCCCCTAGCTATTACCCTGCGTTCTCTTACTAGATGCTCTAACGTTATAAGTTTGTTTCCACGCAGGTCGGATCTTTTAGTCTCTTCTTTCGCTCAATATCTATTCTACTTTTGAGTGATTCCAGATCTTACATGGACCATTACTTGCTGACACTTTCCTGTTCCCCTTTTACTTTGGTATTGTGGCGGTATTGCTGTTCTCGTATATCTAAATCTTTCATTATATCCTGCTTCTTTCATTTTTCTGTTGTAATTTCATAGTATCGTCGTTTAAGACCTCCCGTTACTTTCTTTCCTTTCCTTTAGGTCAAATTTATTCCTACTTGACTTATTCTAATCTAATTAAGTAATGAACCCTTTGCGATCGATGACTTGTTCGGTCAGGGAAGCAGAAACTCGAGACGATTTTGCGCATATGTGACTAGTGTCTTACAGGTAACATAAAATGAGTGTATGTACAAATTAACTTACTATTCTATTACTCTAATTTCTCGATTTCTTATACCTAATACTATGTCAAGCTCTGCATGAATCTAATCTCGTTTGATCTTGTTTTGCAATAGTGTAAAATCAAATTCATCTTCATTTGAACCTATTTCACTTCTAGAATCCATTTTTGTAGGGTTTCAAGACTTTGTAAACAATACCTCTGCAATAATTGTTGAATCTGATCTAACACCGGCGATGTTCTCAGGACCATAGTTGCGGACGAATTTGAGATCAAATATCTTATCACCATTCTAAGATTCTGTCAGTTTGCACTGCCTATGAAAGTAATTAAGCTAAGGAACCTATTCACGAACCAATACTGCGCTCCTATCAGTTGCTGGTAATGAAATGTAGCATAAACAAAAACTGTCGCCTCTCACTTGGCGCATTAAACACAGTGGCGACTGAGAGTCGCCTCTCGAGCACAAAGGGTTAATCCTCCCTTTCTCTTATACTTCTGGTTTAACCTTCTCCGCATCGTTTTCCCTTAAACGTCCCTTCATATTTTATCTCTGCTGTTACGTACTTACTAATATATTTTCTGTGTGTGCAGGTTTCCCGGGCAAAGAAATGGAAAGCATTGACCGGCGCTTCTCATTGTGCATACAAGCAAGAAAGAAGATAGGAGAACTTTTGCCGCATACTTTAGTTATACTTTAGTTATAGTGAATTGATTTATAAAAATAGTAAGATGTATTCTACATAGATTTAATAGAATAGTTCATAAGTATTAGCTTCTAAATTTGAATTACAACATGTTCGTAACTTGTATCTTCATTAATTAATTTGAATAAATCTTCAATGAAAGGAATTCCATTGCTCTCTTTATTTATACGCCTTACCGATCCCCGAAAGAACCTAATTCCAATTCCTTACACAAGAAGTACCGTGGACGCACTTTAAATGCAAAGTCCTGAAGCGAGAAACTTGTAAAAATTGCCCTATACGTCGTTATTAAAGACAGCAGGTCAAAGGCTTCATTTCTTGCAAAATTTGTTGGCGGAAGTCCACAAAATTAAGCGCTCGGAAATTCCTGGAATGTGACGTCATTTCTGAGAACGAATACCTCCTTACATATCATATTCTCCTGATACAAATCCACGATTTCCAGCAGATATTTTTGCCAGAAACTCAGAAATTTTGCGCTCGGAAATTCCTGGAACTTGACGTCATTTCCAAGAATTCCTGAGAACGAATACCTCCTTGCACATCATATTCTCCTAATACAAATCCACGATTTTCGGCAGATATTTTTGCCCGAAACTCAGAAATTCATGTGCTGAAAATCGTGGCTTTGTATTAGGAGAATATGATGAGCGAGGAGGTATCCGACACCGGCAGTTCTTGGAAATGACGTCACGTTCCAGGAATTTCCGAGCGCAAAATTTCGGAGTTTCTGGCAAAAATATCTCGCTGAAAATCGTGGATTTGTATTAGGAGAATATGATATGCGAGGAGGTATTCGTTCTCAGAAATTCTTGGAAGTGACGTCACATTCCAGGAATTTCCGAGCGCTTGAATTTCGGAGTTTCTGACAAAACTATCTGCCGAAAATCGAGGATTTGTATCAGGAGAATATGATGTGCGAGGAGGTATCCGACACCGACAGTTCTTGGAAATGACGTCACGTTCCAGGAATTTTTGAGCACTTAAATTTCGACGACGTTGTATTAATTCTTGGATAATTAGCGATAAATTTAATAAGGTTCAGGTCTATTTTTACAAGTTCTCCGCTTGTGAACTTTGCATTTAAAGTTCCTGCACGGTAGCACTTGTTTAAGGAGTTGGAAATAGGTCTTTTTAAGGATTGTTAAGGTGTGCAAATAAAAAGAGCAGTAAAATTCGTTTCATTGAAGATTTATTTAAAGTAATTAATGCAGGTACACGTTACAAAGATGTTGCAAGTTAAACTTACATGCTAATACTTATAAACTAGTCTTTTAAATCTATTTACAATAAATCTTACAACTAAATCTTGTTCCAATTTTAAACTAACATTTATAAAGCACAATGAACAAGAATAATAAACTACTTACAACACATCTTACAGATAAAAATTATATTAAAAATTTACGCAGTTTGTATGTAGAAGCTTTATAAAAATAATTTAGAGCAATTGTGCAACTTATTTTACATTTACTACATTTAGTAGAACTTGTAATAGTAATACAAGTAATATTAAGATTTACATAAGATCTACATAGTAAATCGAATTCAAAAATAAAATATATAATAGGTATATATAACAGTTAATTGCACAATTGTTCTAAATCAATCTTACGAGCTAATAGTTCCAAACTATTTTTATAAATCAATTTGCTATAACTAAAGTATAACTAAAGTATGCGGCAAAAGTTCTTCTGTCTTCTTTCTTGCTCGTATGCACAATGAGAAGCGCCGGTCAATGCTCTCCATTTCTTTGCCCGGGAAACCTGCACACACAGAAAATATATTAGTAAGTACGTAACAGGAGAGAGATAAATTATGGAGGGACGTTTAAGGGAAAACGATGCGGAGAAGGTTACACCAGAAGTATAAGAGAAAGGGAGGAGTAACCCTTTGTGCTCAAGAGGCGACTCTCAGTCGTCACTGTGTTTCATGCAACGGGTGAGAGGCGACAGTCTTTGTTTATGCTAGATTTCGTTACCACCGACTGATAGGAGCGCAGTATTGGTTCGTGAATAGGTTCCTTAGCTTATTATTACTTTCTTAGCCAGTGTAGACTGACAAAATCTTAGAATAGTGATAAGATACTGGATGTCAAATTCGTCCGCAACTATGGTCCTGAGAACGTCGCCGGTGTTAGTTCGGATTCGACAATTATTGCAGAAGTATCATTGTTTGGAAAGTCTTGAAGCACTAAAAAAATGGATTCTAGAACTGCAATAGGTTCAAAGGAATATGAATTTGATTTTACACTATTGCAAAACAAGATCAAACGAGATTAGATTCATGCAGAGCTTGTGACATAGTATTAGGTGTAAGAAATCAAGAAATTAGAGTAATAGAATAGTAAGTTAATTTGTACATAAAATCATTTTATGTTACTTGTAAGACACTAGCCACATATGCGCAAAATCGTCTCAAGTTGCTACTTTCCCGACCAAACAAGTCATCGATCGCAAAGGGTTCATTACTTAATTTGATTAGAATAAGTCAAGCAGGAATAAATTTGACCTAAAGGAAAGAAAATGAAGTAACGGGAGGCCTTAAACGACGATACTATGAAATACAACAGAAAAATCAAAGGAACAGGATATAACGAAAGATTTAGATACACTAGAACATCAATACCGCCACAATACCAAAGTAAAAGGGGAACAGGAAAGCGTCAGCGAGTAATGGTCCATGTAAGATCTGGAATCACTCAAAAGTAGAATAGATATTGAGCGAAAGAAGATAATAAAAGTTGCACCCTGTGCGGAAACAAATTTATAACGTTAGAATATCTAGTAAGAGAATACAGGGAAATAGCTAGGAGGGTTACGATAGAGCATCGGGTGCTGGGAATAAGAGATGAAAGCTTAGGACTTTGAAACAGAACGATATATGAGAGCTCTGCAATAAAGAGATGGCTAGTAAGAAATAGGGCAATGCGTAAGGTAGAGAAGGTATGACAGAAAGAGTGGAAGAGAAGAATGCGTAAGCTAAGAGATAGTAATCGAAAGTTAGGTTATACGTACACCTAGTCCAAATTTCACGGATGTGAGGCCGCAATAAAGAATTACGCTACTATTAGTATGCATTTATTACATGCAGGAAAATGTATTCAATGTAAAAAATATTCACAGATGTATCTACCTTTGTTATGACACAGGATTGTTGTACCACAAAACGAACAATGAACCTTGATATGATACGTATTAATTTTAATATGAAGTTTAATACTGCGCTTGCTAACACTTTATTGATGTGACAATGAGAACACGCAATGATTTTCAAGCATTATTAACTTAATGTTATAAATAAAAAGATATGTGTGCATATAACCAAATTTTGATAAGGCTATAGTACCAGCATCTATAAAGAAGATCATGAAACGACTTGTGTCGGTACCTTATCTACTCAAATGAGATCTTTAGTATCGCCATCTATATAGCAATGTTTGAAACTTCTTGTGGCCCTGCCGTATCTACGCTTAAGGTAAGGCAGGAGCCCGTGTAGTTACAAGCACGCCCTTATAGATGGCGAGAGTATATGCGCAACATTGAGTGTAGATAAAGTACCGACACTAGTAGTTTCAAGAAGATGTGTATAGATGGCTGTAACGAGTATGTCGAACTGGCGCGGAAATACGAATGTGTTGGCGCGAAGGGTTGACTGAAAGTAGTATTAGCTTCAAGAATCGGAATATACTTCTAACAGTCACAATTTATATTAAATGAAGAAGTATTCAATTTGCCTAATTAAGTACTTAGATATTTATGCATTTTAATCAATACACTTCAGACCGAAGTATACTTGTATTGAAATTTTGCTCACAACCTTGTACTTCAATTCGACTAACATATTTACTTCAGACATACATGTGCGTTTGCAATAAATATAATACACTTTCAATTCTTTTTGTATTTATGTCCCATTAATAATCATTCAAATAAGAGTCGCAATCGGTTTTCCAACACTTGTGATTCCAAAGTTATTAACCATTTAAACATCACCAAACTATCTGTATTTCCGGACGCGCTACATTAATGATCGAGGGTTTAAATTTATAGGTAAAGGATATTGGTGCACAAACGTACGATAATATACTTTAGTTTATAAATTACATATCGACAAACGAATTGTCTATACATCGTCTTAGCTTACCACCTCTTAACTTACTCATAATTTCAAGGACATCCAACGAAAAGTCACACAGCGCACTCTCGACCGGGATAATCTAATTCGAGGGTAATGCCCTATTTTAATATAATCGTTCACCCATGCCGATTACTAGATGACACTATTGTTCCTTTGTATCCCATCAGAAGAAAACAAAAGCGTGTGACACGTGACTCGTGGTTGCAGTGTACCGGTTATATTTCCATTCTCTAATCACAGGCAACCAAGGAACAATTTCACCTAATCGGCAAGTGTTTTCCAAAACTCTCCTACAGAAAACTTGTACAACATAAAACGCCACAAGGGTATATCTCAAGAAAACTATTCAGTATCGTCTCCAAAAAGAAAAAACAAAAAAAACCCAACATATACATTCTTCAACAAGAAATGTTCAGCCTCAGACGTGCATCTATTGTTCAAGGTCACCCAGAGAGATTTTCCGGCAGCTAAAAGAGGAAAAACAGAAAGGGAAAGCATGTTTACCCGCGATCGTTGTTGTTATTAACATTAGTTCAACGAGAAATGAGATGGAAAATACGAAGATGGACGCGGAACGTGGATATTTCAACAAGGAGATCGACGATGATGTGAGCGTGATTGCTGTGATAGGGAAAGAAAACGATCAGAAAGTGGATGGAAAACGGAAGGATCGAAGGGTGTTCGAGTTGAGCGACGAACGATCCAAAATGGCACTAAGGAAGCAGCTCGATCTCGGGGCGTTACCGACTGAGCAAAGCAACGCCGCTGAATGTTACCAGGGCATGGAGATCCTGCAGAAACTACCGCCCGGGACGATCGTTATTAAGAAAGAAAAGAAATACAAAGATGACAGCGATTACGTGAGGGACTCGACGGAAACCAGCAGCGGGGGCTCGACTTCCGGCGGCGCCACGAAAGTTCGAAAGGTTCACAGAACAACGAGGAAAACGTAGGTTCTCGAAGTAAAATTTCTGTGTTCGTTAATTGAATCCTTACCATACGTAGGTAATCTGGTCGGTTCTGCCCCTTGGAAATCTTGACTCGAGTGGTAGACATATTCAAATTCAATAATATAAAAGATTTCTTTCAGCCATGATAAATCACTTAATATTTAAATCCTCGAGTATCACTAATCGCAGCTATCCAATGTCGCATACAAATGATCGGATAGCCGTACTATTTACTGGAAAAATTCTTTGCAGTCGCGGAACAATGGAGGTGAGAAGAAATCCAATTCGGGTAACGAAGAAGGACCCGGACAAGGATTTCCCGCGGCCAAGGCAACGATTGCTTGCCGCGAAGAGAAAGGAAATGTTGCTCGACTCGGAGCCCAGCAAACGTGGAAAATCCTCGACTATGCCGTACATGAACACGAGATCCGTTACTCGAAAGATGTACAACGTGGGGGCAACGTATCAAGCTCCTACATCGAGGGACGAAACTGAATGGAAAGAGTGGCCTGTTCACGGGATGCACGAGAGGCCGATATTCCATCCACAGGCATGAAATTTATATTCGAACACTGTTGAAACTAAAGTTGCTCAGAGAAACTTCGGGCAAAAGCCCGATCTCGCGTGGTCACGGAAAACGAGGATGAAATCTAGTTCGAAAGTTGCATTTGTTAAAATTTCGAACGAAACAATGCCAAGTTAATCTATTCTAATTCTAATTAACACAACTGTTCCTCCGTCAGGTGGGCCTGGCCGCGGAATATTTGGGACGCAGCTTCGCTAGCTCGGATGGCCTCTCTTACAGGGAGATAACGGATCGACCGGATATCGAGGTGGTCTCCGTGGACCCGCGTTTCGACTTCCCCCTTTCGTCCAGCGAAAAAAAACGAAATGGGACAACCCGCCCCAATAGACCCTCGTCCACTGCGAGAAGCTCAAAAGCATCCGTCGTACGCTCATCAGAGCAGACGAAGTCGTTCGAGAGCTGTATGCACGAAAGTTTCCACTGCGTCCTCGGTTACTGTTCGCAGGTGATGACCCCCACTTACAAGACCGGCGTGGATGGCAAGATAAGCGTGTTGAACGACAGCAGAAGTTCGTCGGGCAACGGGAAAGAAATGGAGAAGCGTCCTTCGTGGGTCAATTCTCCCGAACAGGCTAGCAGAATTGAACCGATGGCGAGCTTCAAGGAGAATCTGCAGAGGCCGATGGAGGAGAGCAAAGGGCTGGACAATTACATGGTCGCTATGTTCCCGCAGAGCATCAAGAACATCAACCAGATTCCAAAGGCCCGCCTGTTCCCCGCACAGAAGGTTTACGTGGCCAACTCGCAGAAGTCCATCGCCTTTACGAATTTGAAAACGTTTCAGGGGGGCCAGGTGAAAATACAGGAGGTGGTGCGGTCCACCAAGAGTCCCTTCATCCTGGTAAATCCTCCAGAAACGAAGGACGCGCAGCCAACGAAGCCGGCAGCCGGCAACGCGAGCGTTATTAAAACGGAGGAATCCAGCTGCCCGGAAGAAACCTTGGGCGAGCTCTCGTCTATATACAAGAATGTGTCCAACGAAGAGTCAACCGTTACGCAGGTTTTCGCGAAGCGTGGAAACAAGGTGGAGTTCACTGTGACGAAGTACCTGCTGGACAGCATGCAGCAGAGGAACATCCAGGTTGCGCAGGAAACGAACACCGCGGAGAAGAAGTGCTGCGACAATAACATCGCCAAGGAGTTGAACGTGAAGGCGATTTCTGCCGGTCTGAGTAAGACCTGGTGCGCCAGCGAGGCGTCGGAGATAGCCAAGATCCTCTCGGAGTACAATAAAAGTAGCTCGAAGAAGCCAGCCATAGAGGGTCAACCGTTGTGCACGAGCATGAAGAGTATACGGGTCAAGGAGTTCTGCAACAATGAGGAGGACGTGACGAAGCAGAGCGTTTCATCGGGTGGAACCGCGGAGAGAAACGTGAACATCACCTTTCCCCAGGGGAAGTGGAGGCGGTTCCATTTGACCGTGGAGAAGTTGAGGAACATGAAGTGCAACAGCACGGAGAAGAAACTTCCTTCGACCGTGCGTGGTAGACCGTCGTTGTTTAAAATTGATCAGCCAGCTCAGGACGTTCCGACCGAAAGGAGAATCGACGTTCCCAGACAGCTAGAATCTGTACAAAGGGGACAGACTGGTTTACCGACCGTTGATAAGAAGGAAATTGCGTCCTCTGCGAATAGCAGCCTGGACACGACCCGTGTGAAGACGCAGTCTTTGCAAGAATTATTGGAGAACACCGCTATGCTGTATTGCGCGGCGACTGGCACTCATCAAGACGATCTGGCTAATTATATAGACAGTTTGGATGCTGCGCAGAGCATACAGTGGCTGGAGTCTTGCAATAATTTAATCGTTTGATTCGTTATAGTATTTAAAAGCGGGACGTTCGAGCCTTAATTTTCTTCCCTTTTCTTTTGTAATTTCGTTCCTGAAATCATGCGACAGTCTGTTATAATCGTATTAAGTAGATTTCAATCGTTTCCCCGCGAAAGATTGTTTAGTTTCAACGTGCACACTGCAGTTCCTTCGGTGCAAGGTTTCTATTTTATTTAGGACATTGGAGGTGGCCGAAGGAATAAGGTTTTCGTTTCTTTATTGATCGCGTCCAGATTCACTAAACTTTCGATACGGGGTAACACATAGTACAAATACCTTCGAATAATTTACATATTAGTTTATGTAAAATTGTGCCGTTAAATATTTTAATAATTTAGCCTACTAAAGTATTCGATTTATTCGCATTATTATTACTGTTGTACTCGACGACGATAAGAATTGTACAATTCTTTGCACTCCAATCCCGCCACCAAAGATACAAGTATTATAAATTGTAAAACGTATTTACAATCATTACGATTAGTTCAAACGCGAGGAAAATGTAGAAAATTATTCCCTTTCATCTTAGATTCCTGTAACGCTGGATGTTGGACGTTTTTCGTCGTTCATTCGCCCGCGGAATTACTTGGAGTGCAAAGAGTAATTTGCGTAGACGTTTTTCTTCATTCTGGTAGCCAGTACCACACCATTGTTGATGGTGGCGTGAATGAAGACCATGTAAACCACGAGAATGGCAGAGTAGATGAACATGAGCGCAATTATACCGAGGCTTCGTTGTCAGTCTCTGTTTTGTCGTCTCTTTCTATGTGCGTGCCTGTGGGGAAAAGAAAAACGAACGATTCTATGAAAATCGTTTTCCATTAAAGTTACTCTTAGCGAAGTACAAGTATCAGAGCTTTTTAATCGGGCAACAATAGTGTGTCTACTTAGTTAGTTACTAAAGTCGAGGGAATAGTTCTCGTTTCTCAAAATCGTTGAATTTTTTTAAATAAATTTTAATTAAATCCAATAAACGTTGTCTATATAGTGAATGGGTGTTCTTTGGCGTTTAATGCCGGATCTTTTTCTAATATTTTACTAATCTGGGCACCTTTTCTTTTCAGATTCTGTCTCGCTCTCCTCGCTAACTGTTTTATCGACCGTTTCCTCGGTCGTCGAGTCGTCCTCGCTGTCCTCCTTGCACCTCCGGCTCTTGCTGGAACTTTTACTGGAACCTTTGCTGGAGTCGTCGTTCCTGGATTTCATTTTGATATTGTCAGAGTGCTTCCTGTCTGTCTTTCTCCTGCGTTTCTCGTCCCCGCTGGAAGCCTCCAGCCCGGACTCTTCCTTATGCGAAGACTTCTTCTTGCAGTCCTCCTTGCGGGACTTTTTATGCTTTCCCGAATTCCTGGAACTGGAGGTGGAGTATCCGGTGTCCTGGCGAGTTCTTCTGCAAAATCGTGGAGAAACTTTGATTGGAAAATATGTCTTCGATCGCGTGTAACTTAAGTGGAGTTATTTTTAAGACGCGGAACATTTCCAACGGCCCAACATTTCTTAAGTATTAATCTTTATTTTTGTTCATGATTAGGTGGAACACTGAATATCGAAGAGGAAACGTCGAACCTTTTGGAGTGCTTCGGCGAGGAGTCGAAGGTGTCTATTTCCTCCGTGCTATCCTCGCTGTCCGAGAAATCGGCCTCCACATCCCTGTCTCTTCTTTTCTTCTTCTTCCTGTCCTCGGAGCCCCTCTTGCCCCTCGCGTCTTTATAAATGTCCGCCCTCGATATGATGCTGATGCTCGACGTTTCCGGCCTCTTCCTCTTCTTGTGCTTGCTCTCCGTCTGCACCACGTACAACCGATAGAGCTGCAGAAGTATTACCAGGGTGTTCTTGCACGTGAAGAAGATGTTCATGTAGCTGACTATGCCGTAATGAATGATCAGTATCAATCTGAACGCCAGGAATGGTCCGTCCTGCAATTATTATTATTATCAATTTCTTCTCAGTTATTATTATTATTATTATGGTAAGGGTAACTCCTGTCAATCATTTGCAGTCCAGTCGAGAACGAGGACAATTCACAATTTCAATTTGGCAAATCGAACCTGCAGGACCATGTTCAAGGCAATCCCCCATACGTCGATGCTACAGCAACTGGTCTCTGTGTGCACTCTCCTTCTAACGGAACAACCGGACGACAGCCTCGACTTCCGCGATTTCGTGGCGGTCAGAACGACCGTGAATTGCATCAGGGACCACGCCCAAATGCCCAGGGTTAAATAAACCAGGACCGGTTCCCTGGCTATACGATCCTCCTTGAAGGAATCGAAGAATTCGATGATGTCCGCGGCCGTTCCTATGTAGACCAATAACAGCTGGCTCAGTTGGTCCCTGGTCAGGTCCCCCTTTGGCAGCATCCATCGTCCGATGATTAGAATTAACATCAAGAATTGCTCTATCAGCGTGACCCAGGTCTCCGTTGATATTTGTATTTCGGGTAGATGTATGTTCACCTGTGAAAATTAATTCGAAGGTATATCATTTTTAGCGGATAAATAATTACTGATTTGTTTAGCAGGCAAGGTACACGTGCTGGTATACGTACGCCCAATGCTTTCTCGAGATGCTTCAGGTCTGCCGCGGCCAGATTGGTTAAATCGAAGTTCTCTGATATGTTCACGTTGGTACCCAGAGCTCTCAATCGTCTGTCCACTTTGTCGAGCTCGAGCAGCCATATCGCGGGCACTATACTGCTCAGGTATAAGAACACTGAGGGGCAGAACCTGTTGAAAAAGGGAGGCGAGATGTGTAAGATGAGAATTGCGTTTAAAATTCCCTCGTTTGCAAATTAGTCATCGTTTATTTATTCATTTCCGTCGAAATAGATTATATACCCTGAACTATTATTCATATATGCATTATGCGGCAAACGGTTTAAATATTTCCAACGTTCTGTTATGGCGTTCATTTCATTTTCAGGGATGATCGCGCGTATCTGTAATCCGTGGAGATTCGATCGCATGATATGAATGGGAAAGATATTAGAAAAAGAGGTCAGTGTTACGTAGCTCTTTCTGTATGTCGATAATTTTTCCAAGTGGGAGAGTGGATTGTGCCCGGTCCCGCTCCTATTACTAATGCTTCAATTTCCGTCTGTCAAATTGCGACGGACCCACAAAAACACACCCCTTCCTTTCACGGGGGAAGCGGGCTTGTTTTATCGCTTAAGTTCTTCCGAATGGGGGAGGCTAACGTGTACTCTAACTTGTATACCTTTCCCGATTTCCTTCCTGTCTTGTGCGCACTTAAATAAACCAAAAACTACTCGGCAAGTGTACTTTTTATTTAAATCAACGAATGTAAACAATGTCGCGAGTATCATCGGTCGATTGGAAGCGCTGAGATAGAATTGTCGTGTTGAAGATTAATGAAATAATTTGTGCGATTCGAAAGGAAAAGAAGAAATGTTAAATTATAGATACGTACCATTTCCATTCTTGGTTCTCTTTTATAGTGAGCGTGAAGATGCCCTCGAAGAACAACAATAGAACCGGACAACTCAGATACCAGTAAAGGGGATTCTTCTTGAAAGTGGTTACTTGCCAGATCGCGATGAAACCGTGTGCGGCGAACACTACGCGTGTGATTATGGCTTTAATCGTTGCCAAGAATTTGGCCATCGTTGTGGTATATAATGTCTCTGGTTAACGTTCAATTCTTAATTAATCGCGTTGGTCGTGTCGAATGGTAAATGAAAAACGGGGTAACAAATTTTACAGACGCTTCAACTTGAACACTACATTTTTCACTGAATTCTGTTTCCATGTAGCAATGGGGGAAGAATTATTCGCCGAATACACTGAGCGATGTTCGACTCAGGACAGGTGAATAAAGACTGAAATAAAAGTGGCAAGGGGTGCTAGAGGGTTTGTATTTCAAACTAATGCGCGCGTGCGCGATGGAGATACTCTTGTTTGGAAAAAAGAAACTTAACATTGTTGAAAGCTTACTTTTTATTATTGATTTCGTTGTTTATTGTTAAACAGCTTTCGCGATTGCAAGCTTGCAGATAGATTGGTAGAAAATCATTTTTTTCCTAAGCTTATCTCTCAATGAACGAACTATAAAGTCGTGGAAAGATTCATTACTGTTCGACGAATTTGAATTGATTTACTTTTCTGTTTTTTTATTGCTATCGATTGGCAGAAAAAAAGAGAAGGCGGGAAAGCTACCCGTTTAAAATTTGAAGAAGCGCTGCGGCTGCGCGCGTTTATCGTTGAATTGGTTAGACTCGCGCAGGATAACCGCGCATGCGTAGTGCGCCGCCCGCGAACTCGCGGTATTTCAATATGAAGATTCTGTCTCGTTTCTTTTCGCGTAAATAACAGTATTTTCAAAGAAATTGTATAATACTTCCAGGAAGTATTAGACAAACGATCCTCCGACTAACGCATCTAACGGATTAAGTCTAAATTTGAAAGGAATGTTGCAAATATCAATGCAAATTTACACGCGAGGAAAAGGGGGATGATTATTCTTATGCAATCTACGAATACGATTATCTGAATGATTTTATTAATTTATTAAATAATAGTAGTCTTTAAATAATATCGTAATAAATATTTCACCGCGATACCAAAAGGTATAGACAGATTTATTGGAATTGGAATCTAGACAAAAATAGTTGTACGATTAAAATGCGCCGTTTATCCATTTAAAGACCAATCGTATTTACTTGCAAATAAAATCGATGAGTGTAACAAGCTTCTGTATTCTCTTTTTTTTGCCTTTTTTCCTTTTTTTGTTGTAACAATTTTTACTCGTAAGCGTACGACAATTTCGTGAAATACAAATGAGTTTTGTATTTTCTGCAAGTGGTTTATAAAAAATCTACCCGTACATTAAGAAATCCAAGCAGGTAATTCATCCGTTTCTTACAAGTAGACAAGGTGTTTCGATTTAAAATTAAGAATCGTCGATCGTTCGTTAGAATAATTCTAGGCTTTATTCATGATACCTCCTGAATTTCTTTTCAAAGCAATAAATATTTCACTTCTGCGTGCTAATTATATATTTCACGATCATCAATCACCGCGACACTGCAAAAAATATTCCATTTCTTTTATATCCATCTTACATGGGCCATCTGTTGTGGGCCAGAGGTGGCGTAAAATTAGAATCACATTTCATTTGAAATAAGCTAATTACAATAATTTATTCGCTTCCATTAAAATCCACGCAGCATTTTAAAACTCCCCTTCGAAAATACACTGACCGGCTGGATTTTACAATTCGACTATCATAACCAATTCTGTTTAATACGATTCAAATGCGATTCAAATGCGATTCCAATGCGGCTCTTAATTTCCACAAGAAGCAGCTACATTTTCGGCCGATAAACAGAAGGAGAAAAACAAAAGGAAAGATAAAAAGTGAAATATCATTACCCTAGCTATTAAACATGATACACTGGATATCGCAAAATATTTTTCTTTTTGCATATTATTTATATAAATAATCATTCAGAAGTTCTATACACAATAAACTATAACATTAAGCCTGATCGAGAAGGAAACCCTTGTAAAGGGTTCACATGGATCATCCCTAAAACCACCTGTAATGTGTATGTGTACGTGTGCTCAGTTTTTTTTGTTTTCCTTAAAAAAAAACCAACGAAAAGGCGTGTAAATGTATTTTCTCGCCCGCCTCTACTGAAGCCGCAAAATAACAAATCCGCTATCGTTAATTCTATTTAATTAAGTACAAAACACGTTTAATTAGTACTCTCGCGTGTTCCTACGGTCCTGTAGCTTGAAGCATAAGGAAAAATACGCTAAACGATTCAACGTCGTACAGAAGGAGGGTAGACTGTGACGATCGCTTTTCCTTTTTTTTTGTGTCTTTTTTTCTTTCGTTTTTCAAACAATTTTCGCTTTGCACTTTAAACATGGCGTCTGTGAAAAAGAACATTATTCTGTTTGCATCTCTCTTCCCTTAGCTCGCTCGGTATTTCAAATAAGTAAGTCAAGACGTGTGTGTTTCGAGCACCCTTCGACAGTTCAGTGCGCTTAGTTATTTGAAATTCTGCCGGTTTCGTTACGTGTGTACGACCCTAAAACGGTTAAACCTAATCTCACTTACTAATATGTACAGAGGAATTAATGGAATAATATATAAGTCGATATAGATTGAATATATGAAACTACAGCCATTAATGATTAGAGAAAGTGGAAACTTAAGCCAGTACGGATTCGTATTGAAACTTTCTTCTCCTCCGTTCTTCATAACCCCGCGCTCCTCTGTCTTAATTCATTCAGATAATCAATTGATTAATATCTGTGCACCGAAAGGCATGAGCGGAAAACGAAAACGAATGCAGAAACAATATGCCGATTCTATTGTCAACCCGTCCGCGACTATTGCCCAACTATCCCGAACAACGCGGACAATTCGTCCCTCTCGGTATTAACATTGGCCTGGTGAAACGGGTTCGCTTCGCTTCGGCAAAAGGGTTAGGCTAGACACGTCGTTGGAACGATCCTTCGGATTCCACGGGCGATGTCTGGGTCGCGTGAAAACTGTGATCTGCACCTCAGATGTTTCGTCGCGTTCGTTGGAACTCTGAGGGAGTGGAAGTAGCAAATGCCTTTACAACAACGAAAAAAGAAAAAGAAAAAAAAAAGGAAGCGAAGGAAAGTCGAACAATGCCGCCGCGAATCTCGAAAATTCTCCACGCTCGTTTCTCGCGGCTTCTGATGCTTCCTCTTTTTTAATTTTTTATTTTCTTTTCCTCAACGAGTTTCACGCCAGACGTCGATACATGCACGCCGTCCGCGCGTCGGACCTCGCCAAGAACGATATCCTGAGATTTCAGAACGCGCCGGGTTGTGCTTCTCTCTTCGTCCCATTCTCGTTTTAATCGGTGATCGAGATCTGAGCGAATCCTATCAACGCTTTGTCGTCCGGCACCTCGTTCGCCGCGTGGCCAGAATTCTGCGAAAGATGCGAATCGGAAAATTATTATCCGAAGTGAATCGCGGATATTTTTTCGTTCTTTCCTTTCACGGGATAATTACCAACGGGAACGTCACTGTTCGCAGCTGGCCGCCGCTGTCGATTAATTTCTGTAAATTCGCCGCTATCACGACGATATCCTTGCCGTCCACCAAGCCTGCACCGACTAATTCAGCGGCTATACCCTCCGCGGAGTCGACGCCGACAGCGAACTCGAATCGGATGTCGTTGAGCTCTCGCTTCTGGTTCCTGGACAGGACAAACGTTCGTATAATCCTTTGCTCGATACACACGAGTATTTTCAGCGCTATTTACAAAATTTCCTAAATGTAATGCGTATATAGTTGTGACAGTCGAAGCGTTGTCGTTATTGTAAATAATATGTATGTATGGAGTCTTGGGAACGGGCAGGAACGTACTCGGACTTGTCTTCGAGGATTAAATGTGTCTCGGGACGTCTGAAATAAGGAAAAACCGGGTGAAATAATCGCGACAGGAAACGGGACACTGTCGTTCTCTAACAAATTTTGAACGGCCTCTTTTCTTTGTCCCTTTGAAAGAACATTTCAACGTTCCCCTTCTCGGTTTCGATTAACCGAAAAATTGAGCCAGCTACGGATAACGACCAATGCCAGGTACGAAAAGAAGATACCTTAATCTCAGCACCAAATTTATAGGAACGTTCAGTTCGTGGGCCAGCACGGCAGTATGACTCTGCGCCGATTTCACCTGTCCGTAAAACTCGTCGTCAGCTTCCTCCTCTGTGCTGGACGCATGCTCGATCGTGTTAACCGGCAATGCCTCTTTACCCTCGTCACCGCTGGACGCGCTGCTGTCCTCCTCCTCGGAGGACCATACCCATTCCCCTGTGACCGTTCTGTGCAGACGACCCGAGGTGCCCGGTTGCCTTTTCGAAGCCTGCCGAAAATAATCCAAATGTACGTCTGCGCTAACCGAGGAACGATTTGTTCAACAACTGATGTCGCACCTTTTGCACTCGTGTCTCGAGGCTGGGGCCACAAGCGACCAGAGTCTGCTGCAGATACTTCTTATCCTTCGCCTTTTTAAAGAAGGGATGTTTCAGCAACTCCGTCGCTGTTGGTCTGCGGGGACATGAACGGTTTAGAATACGCGGTTCGCTTTTCGCGGGCCGTTCTTCGAAATGAAACGTGTACGAAACCTCTTCGTTGGATCCTTCTGCAGGCAGTCGACGATCATTTTCCGGAATGTTTTCCCGTAAGCTTTGTACTGATCCTTGTCGTCCGCGGCGGTGTCCAATGTTGGCGGATCGTTTTGCAATGTTAACATCAGCACCTTCATGGGCGGGTACTTGTGGTACGGTGCTGTACCGCTTGCCATCTCTATGGCGGTGATACCCAGTGACCAGATGTCCGCTTTGAAATCGTAACCATGGTCCTGCAAAATTATTCGCATTTTATAATTGATTTGACGACGGGCGCGTCGGGGATCGAGGCTATAACGACAATAATTTAATAACAGTAGGAACGGCAATATTAATTCATGCTTGTTAATCGGCAGCATGCTCTTTGTCCCAATAGTTCAGCGATAAATAAAGAAGCAAACTCGTATGCGCGATCGAATCACTTTTGCGTGTATTAGTAACTGAATGGTGGACAGCTGTATTACGTATACAGTATAATCGCATGCTCAAGGGGCTGTTTGTGCTTTCAACGTAATTTTTTAGGCCCGAGAAATGTTCGATTCTCTCAATGTTCGAAGCGCAAACACCCCCCCTAACAGACAGCAAAGTTGATGGGGTTGTTAAATGTGTCTTCGATTCCCGTAAAATGTCGATCGTTTTATTTCACGGAAAGCCTACGAAAACGAACAGACAAAGGACAAACAATGGACACAAAGGAAAACGCAGGCTAAGAAGTCGTAATGTTACTTTCCTCTCTCACCTGCTCCATGACCTCAGGTGCCATCCAGCAAGGGGTACCGACAAACGTGTGCCTGACTTTCTGCCTGCTCAAATCTCTTCCGGTCGCGAGCCAGGCACTGACGCCGAAATCGGCGATCTGAACGGTACCATCTTCTCCTAGTAGGATATTACCGGCTTTTATGTCCCTAATATTATTCTCTTATTAAAATTCGTTTATACTTAATAACAGGGAATGCGAATAATAATCACTGTGCAACACCGCAGAGAAATAATCCTGGTGCGTATTGCTTAATATTCCCCGACCGTTTTAGATAATAACCGATAAATATACGTGTAAAACAACAAGTGCCAATTACTCGAGCCGAATAGGCATTGAATAGTTCCTTTCTCTCTCCACAAATGTATGGGGGATCTTCTAGAGACTACCTGTGTATCTGCCCGTTACTGTGGAAATATTCCAGGCCCTTGAGGACTTCCCTCAGAACGGTGGCTATCGTTGCCTCGTCGAACACACCGTGCTTGCAGTTCGTCGTTCTGGTTTTGTGCTTGATTATGTCCAAAAGTGAGCCACCCTCGAGGAGCCTGAGGACCAGCCAGAGCTCCTCCTTCACGACGAACGACGTGTAATACGTGACCACGTTCTCGTGGTTGCAGGAGGACATTGCCTGTATTTCTTTCTGTCGAACAATATGGTTTTTTTTTTTAGCGGCGTTAGGATATTTGCGTTAAATGATATCTTATCGGACGGTGCATTCCGTGTTTGCCGAGTAAATGGAGGGGGGGGGGGGGGGGGGCTGACGGACGATAATTTCGATAAACGTAAACGATTCGTCGATCGATCGTTTGGCTTTGGTCAATAGAGTTCAATGGGATTAATTAATCGTGTGCTCACTAGCAGTTCGTCCATGCTTGTGTTCCATTTCTCCAGGTTTATTCTCTTGATCGCGCATTTCTCCTGCCGTGGAATGCAAAACGCGGCGTGCACCACTGCGGTCGCGCCGACACCTAAAAATAATATTAAGAATCAGTCGCGGCATATATTTTTGGAACGAAAAATCGATCCGTCACATTCACTGGGAGAGTCATACGGTTTATTTTTTTATACGGTTTCAGAATACCGCCGACGGTCACGATCTAGAACGAAAAGAGAATTAGTTTCGCAGTGCTTCGTGAATACACGAGATCTTATTATCCAAAAGCAGCAAATCTTTTATCAGATTCGAATTGAACGCCTCTGAACGGCTATGACGTACATATTAATACGTCACTAGTAAGTCACGTGTGCCTGTTGTGACGTGCGGTGCATTGACGTGGGATCCTCAATTTCGAACCACCCTGTCCGGCAAATTTAATTTCGAACCCCGCAGAAACGATAATTACCCCAACCAACTTTATTCCCGTAACAAACGTGCGGCTGTTTCTTTCAATTCGAATGGCTGCCCGCGTGTGCCGATCTCTGCTCGTCGAATAAACAGTCGCAGTTTGCGTCGCGAAATGAAACACAGAGATCTGCAGGAGAAATTCCGATCGAATTATCGCTTGCACGGCGAATCCGTTTCTCAAGCAACTTAACTAGGTTAGCGCGTATCGGGCACCGGTATACGTGCCTGAACAAGCGCGACAGAGACGGTTAGTCCCCGCGGCGAGTGCGACAGAGAGATTAGCGTAAACGCGGACATGGGCAATGCGTCAATTCAAATCCAACAGTATCTCTGATCATAAAATGATCCGCATCGTGGTACGCCGCTCCTCGTCCTGTTAACTGTTCACCTTTATGTAACGTTTCGACAACGATCTCGTGCGAATCTATCGATGTAACGTCAAGAGAGCAGAAGCAGTACTGCATGGTGGGGGCCGGTTAAGCGTGCTCCGAAACGGAGAAACCCCGTGAAGATTATTCCCATTGAAGTTTTCGTTTATTTCGATCGGGGAACGGGAACGCCGCACGGTCAATGTTACTTACCGATAACCTCTTTGAGCTCGTAGTCGTCTTTCGTGTTCGGCCAGCCCTGCACGACCGTGGTGGAGCTCGAGGACGCCATTTTGTTCGCCAGTGCTGTGCCTAGACGCGCGTGCTTGCTAGCTCCGCGGGCGCCCCGTGTTAACAGTAGCACGCCGCTTTTTGAACGTGTGCTCGTCGCTTTTGACTCACGTGGACCGTTTGCAGCCACGCGTGCGCGTTCGTGATTATTATTTGTCGCAGGTGAGTCCGCGATCTTCGGGGGCGTCGCGGCGCGGAATGATTTCTGCCGAAAGATTCCGGGGGAACAGGATGGCAGAACGTCCGGGGATATTTTTCTGCGAAACAAGTTCGACCGTCAATTAGTCGGGCAGGATTCTAGGAGATCGGGGCGTCGAAATTTTATGTGGAGATGAACAGGCCC
This sequence comes from Nomada lathburiana, assembly GCA_963667235.1. Classification (NCBI taxonomy): domain Eukaryota; kingdom Metazoa; phylum Arthropoda; class Insecta; order Hymenoptera; family Apidae; genus Nomada; species Nomada lathburiana. Next base: position 18,260,416 of record OY763899.1, on the reverse strand, counting down.
GCGGCAATGTGTTTATAAAGTCTCCATTACGATGTAATCTTGTCAAAATAAATGCGTCGATAAAGCGGCGACGCAACCTACGCAAGCCCCAATCTGATTCATTAAGTAGGATTGGCCTTTCTTCGCGAAACCACCGAGTGGTATAATAAATTTCAATTCGGACCAATCTATTCGTTGCGGCAGAACTTTCATTTCGTTTCCAGTACTTTTCAAACCTGTCACGGTCTTTTTAAACGATCGCCTCAATAAGCTCCTAATGTCCTATTCTTCTTTTTCCGAAAAGGAGTTAGTCGAAATAATCTGTACATGGAGAAACAACCCCCTCTATGAAACGCACCCCTAAGTTTTTGTGCAACATGGAGGGAAATTTGAACGGCCCTGTGGTATCCGTTTGCAACCAGCGATGAAGTTGCGCGGGTTTGATTAAATTAATAAAAATGTCAGGAATGTCAAGTATGATCCGTTAAATCCTTTATCAAGGCTTCTATCGCGGGGGTTTACTCACGTGAGTGTTGAGTATCCGGGGGATTACCATTTATCCGACATAAGCAGTCCAGTCTGCCACTGGTGGAGTTCGCCACTGCTGTCAAACAACAGTTGGGAAGACTTTTTTCGGCGTCAGGAGAGAACTAGACGTCGCGTGATACGTGACCGCGATATTAAGGTTAATCCTGGCCTGTCTGTCCAAGTCGAATCCCACCATAAACTCCATCGACACGATAATTAATTGAAGTGCTTTCATCGTCGTTTACGCGTTAAATAGAGACGGATAAAGATGGCGAAAATGCTGGCGGGAGGGGGGCAGGCGTGCCAATCGCAATTTCAATGGATAACGAAGATTAAAAAAACGTACGCGAAAGGCGGGTTAGAGAGAGGGAGAAATCCTATATTAAGATTAAAATAAAATAGGAAAGAAACAAAAGAAAGGATATAAACATCGAAGCAATAGAAAATTTAGAAAGTCGAAAGGATTTTCAAATTGAATTGAAGGAGAGGTGTAATCGATTAACGATACTATCGAATGCTAAAATCGGTATCGATATTGGTATCAATATCGATCAAATCGGTTCGTGAAATTCACTTAAACAGTCGAGTATCGAACACCTGCGAGACATTCAACTGCGATAGCTATCGAAATATTAAATTCCGATGTTTGAATAAGGATCTATGGCGATGACATTTAAATTTGACGCGACAGATAATTTAATAAATGTGTTCAAATAACATGCGCGATATAAAATACCCAGATGAATACAGATAGAGCAGTAGTTCGATTGACGCCTTTAAACGAAGGTGATCGTTTTCGAGATACGAAAAGAAAAAAAACATAGAACACCATGCATCGAATAGGATATCTCGCGGTGGTGAGTCCTCTTAACAACGCATTAAACAATTCAATTGATAGCAATTATATTCAAATGTTCGAACCTCAATATATAAAATAACATAAAAATTCCAACGAAACAAAAGATCCAGCTAAGCGGGGACTAAAAAAGCCAAACAAAAAGGCTCTCACCTTGTTACAGTTAAAATGTGAAACAACAACACGAATTGCAAAACGTTTGCGCGAACTGCGCACGCAAGCAACTTCTCCTTCCGTGTAGCGTGCCGTGGCATCATTTAAACAGTTTGATTATCATGGACGTACCACTACGTCATTAAGAAAACTTGGGCTGTTTACAATGGAACTATTAGTACGTCTCTGTGTGCTCAAATGCATTCGTAATAACTCGTTCGAGAGGATATTATACAGGCGCGCGTCAATTCTCAACGCAAACCGTACGCTAAATATAGCATTTCGCCGGCTAAATTTATTACTACTCCAGCGTTTTTCTATTATTTAATAAATTAGCACAGATTTGCCATTATCGACGAGTCAACTCAACGATTATCGGTATACTAACGGAAGGTAATTGAACGATCGTTCATTTTGAAACAGAAACGAGTGTACGGTCGATAAAATGAAAAGAAGAAATCTAAATTTAGAACAATTGCGGTACTCACCTATTTCTACCGAGGACTAAAGTCGTCAAGAACCTGTTGTCTTGGAACTTCAATCGTTCCTCCTCTGTAGATATAGGCGCCGCGGCGCCAAGCGTGCCGGTCTTACGTTGCCTCATACTGTCTGCAATTCTGCGGACAAAGAAACAGCCGCGTTAAACCGGTTGCCTGCTATCGGGCGCAGAGTCGAAACTCGACCGTTCGGCCTCGTTATATTATATAATCGTTTATCAATTAAGAATTGCGATCATTTTATTTCATTGAGCATTACAGTTCAATTGAAATGATAGAATAAATTTATCCATAACTATTTAATTCGACTCTGTCGTTGAATTTTCTCAATATTTGTCAAATTATCTTTCATAATTGTTCTTGTTCGTCATTTTGTTTCATTGAACAATGATTGTCGTTGTTCAAAATGTCTTATAATGTTTCCTTTAGAGAATTTTTATTCCGCGAAATCGTACAATTCTCTCCGATTTGTATTCGATGCAAACGAATGATACTTGGACAATACGTCTCTTTTTCTCACATTAAATGTAACGCTATGCAATGATTTTTCTGATCACGCAAAGTATTATTTGCATTGATCCGCAACGCAGCCAGAGGTCCCCGTGCTCTGTGAGCGTGTGGAATATTTCTAAATTGGCGATCAGTCGATTGTCACCTAAATACCTAAATGGAATAATTGGAGCTGGATTGGCCTTACTGGCTATTTTTAGCTGACATCAAGGGGTAGCCCCTATCTTGCTACCTAAAAATAATCTCACAGCGAATGGACCTTTCGGTGTTTTCAAACCGTCGAGTGTGGCGATTTTTGCTTCTGGAAAGGAAACTTTATGCGGTGCTTTGCGAATCGAGAAATGTGAAAGCTAGAATAATTGTTACATTCTTAATTAAACAGAACACTTTTTATACATTTATATATTTTTGCAGAATAAATTGCATACCTTCAATTAAACGGAACAATTTTGATATATTCTTTTCGGTAGAATAATTTCTATATTCTTTATTGAATAGAATCATTTTCATTCTATGAACAAGTTATTGGACTTCGGTACACGTCATTCGCGAACTGCTAACAGGTTTAAATCTGTCCTCGTGAAAATGTCTTGCCTGCACGATCTAACTGTCTCTTCAAACAAATGGACACCCTGTGTATTCCTTTCTTACTGCCTTTGGTCAATCTTGCTCAGTCAATGGAAACTTTTTTATGAGAATGACAAAACTTGTCATCAGATAGTTTACTGAAGTCGTCACACCCAAACCTCTGAATGTTACAGTAAATCCTGTTCGAAATAAAAGAAACTCCATTTAGAGAAAAATTCCAGAGGCTCGAGCAAGATGAACGTAGGTAGAGCGTCACGCAGACAATAAATTTAAATTAAAGTCGCTCTTCTACTCAGGAAATGAAACTTTTAACCCAAATAAAAGCTTCGTGCAAGAATTTCTGTCATCCGATAGGCACTTTGAGCCTCTACGGTGCCACGTGAATACAAAAGCAAACACGGAAAATGACGTAGAATTGTACAATGAATACACTATCCATCGATAATAATTATTCCGGACATTGAATAGTTGAACCGTATTCTTAACTACCGTCGCATCGTTGCATTATTTGATCGTTCCATCAATTCTAATCCCGAAAAACGAGTACAGAGATTGAAGTGCCGCTCGCAGGCACGAGTGGACAATTTAATTTCTTACACGACGGAGTCATAATGGCAACCGTGCAGAAAGGAAAATATAGATTCTGGTTTGGCCGGAGGGAAAAACAGAATGATTAGACCACTTGCGGCTCTGTGACTATCAATGTGGAGCAAATAACGTATTGAAACGACGTGTAAACACGTCACGTAGACTTTCGATGGTATTCCCGGCATGTCCTTGCCGCCTACCGCGAGGAATCTAATTGATTTCCTAAACTAACAGGTCTAATAGCCTCTCCTCTGCTAATCGTTCCCGTTCACGAGCCGCGTTCCGTCCACAATTTCGTGTTCTGAATTGCGTGCCAACCGGCGACCCCTGTGCGCCTGCAATCCCGAGGCGTGCATGCACGCGAAATTGCACAGTTTGTCAATTTGGGAGTGTCCGTTGTTCAATTCCGAGGCGTGCTAGAAATGGAACAAAACTTTTCGTCAGAAGCTTCCCTTACTTGGGTCCCAAATTTTTTTTACAAATAATTTTAACTTCATTGATCGAATAATATAATTTTCTAATAGAATTTAATCGTGAATGCATTTTAAGTAAATGGAATGTTCAAGTCTTGAAGGTTTCAGACGCTAACACGGGGATTATTAATTACGCGAACAAGGCTAATACGTTTTACAAAATTGCAGAGAACTAGTCGTCTAATGCCGCCACTGCAACACGTCACGTTGTCAAACAGAGACCACCTGTTCGTATTTATTTTTTCCTTTGACAGTAGTTACGTGAGGACTTGTTCTGCCGCGTTTCACGATCGATGGCACGGAACGCACAAGGAGAGAGATCAAAAACGTTCATTCCATTGCAATTTTCCTGGACGCCTGGACGATTTATTGAAACGACTTTGCTTCCAGAACAAGTCAAGTGGTGCGATTTAACGTGGCTGGGCAACCCGCCGACATGAATGCAAACACGATTTCTGCCCCCTCCGATTATTTCCATTTTCGTCCGTATTAATTTCAATTGAACGCCGAAACATTCGAAGCAATACTTCTGAAGATGGAAATCACGAAGCACTTTGTGCCCCTAGAAATCGGGACCTTTTTGCAACGGACTATTCAAGTTATGCTTAACAATGCTCATCAGCGGAACCTCTGGTCCATCGGTCGAGGGTCAATTGGTTATTAACTCGGACAGCAGTGGCGGCTATTAAACTGTTTCATTGCCGTGAAAATGGGCGTGAAAAAGAAAAAAAAAGAAGAAGAATTCGAATACCAAATGAAACAGGCATTGATCTCGCCTCCACGGGGACTTGGTTCATCAAGCATTCCTTAGCGCAATAGAATTCAGGGAAACTGACGCAATAATTCATACGAAACTCGCTTCACAGAATCCTAATTCTAATTCACTCCAATCAGCCTAAAACATTCGACTCGCTTTACATACCGATTTCGCTCGAGATTTTATTCTAAAATGTCTCGATCCTGCTACGGCCTGACTTTACATTCGTAAGGTCGAATGGGAAACGATGTCAGTGGGATTAATTATTGCTATCAGAATTTGTCAGAATTAATTCTTCGATTCCATTGGCAATCACTAAAAATGCTAACACCTCACCGGCTCCAATTAATTACCCAGGTCACATACAACGGTGAACCATTCGATCAAGCAGCAATGTGAACGCAGTCAACCGAATAACTGAAATAAAAGTGACGCCAAGACCGTAGCAGGGTCAAGAAGGTACTTCCAATTCAACGAAGCGTTTCTGCAATCATGCCACCATAACGCTACAGCCATAAATTCCATTCGCCACTCCGTATTATCTGCAATCACACCTGCAACGATATTAATCCGTTCGTTCCGGTTTACCTCCGTTCAGCCTCCCCCGGTCGATTCGACAGGGCGCGCAGGGTGCAGCGTCTTATCGTCCCTTATCTCTTATCTATTTATCTCTCACCTGCCGGACGTTGACTTCACGGATCCGTTGGCGTACAGGTCGGCTGCCATGTCAACCGAGCCGCATCTCACCCGCTCGGACGGTCGTCGTTTGCCCCAGAAGAAGCTGCCGCACCAACCGGGACCACCGCCGCCGTCTATTCGACAGGCAGAAAGAGAAGCAGATTTCACTGACAACGTCCGGCCCTGACCGAATTCGTTCTCACTGGGCCAGCTACGCGGTCCCAAAGTACACTCGTGTCATTGGTCACTCGTGCGAGGATGCTCATGCTGATCGACTCGAGTACGATTTACAGTTCCGCTGGGATTATTATTATCTTCGTCCACTGTCTGCGTGAATTCGACGGGCCGGCACTTAGAACGGCGGGCAAATGAAATGAAACGAATCGGATACGATATGTCGGATATAAAAGATTTTGCGAGGAACGTCACTGACGCCAGAGACGCAGTCGGATCATCCTGAGCTCGTCGTCGACTGAACTATGTCAGACGTGGGGCACTGTCAATTGGATAACTACCTAGCGCACACCGACGTGCCACCATGTGGAGAACACGGTTGATAGCGGCCTGTAGCTGATCGCTTCCCCTCCTGCCATACACCGGGGGCCCTCCTCTGAAAAGTGTTAATTCGATTTTAATTTCGGGCGAACGCTGGCCGTATTAAACTGTGCCCCGGGCGGTGGTCGACGTTTGTACGTTACTTAATTGGATAATTCGGCGTTGATTTGTAAGCTCGCCGAAAGACGAGTCCACGTAATTCCTCTTAAATGGCCCAAAGTGTTCCTTCCACGCGGAGGGACATTTAAATAATTCTGCAGTTGCCAATTTTTAGATCAGACGGTTGATTAACATTTGACGAACCGTCGTGTCCGTCCGCGTACATAAAACAGGAATTTCTCGCACCTCGAATTGATGGGAAAAATTACCTGAATATCTTGTGCGTTATCTCGATAGCTTGTGTGGTCCGGCTGGACCGGTAATGTTTTACGAACGTTCACGATTTGAATTGTGAACTTTTTTCCTCGGTTAGGTGTGCACCGTTCCACGGTCAATTTAAAGGCAGAGCCACGGAGCTCGGCACGGGGAAGACTAATTTATATCGTACGACGCGAAGCACGTCAGCTCAATCACGATCGACCTTGCTGACCGGCTCGTACTCTGCTTTTTCGCGGGTGCATGTCGTCGTCTTCGGGGATCCGTCGATATATCACGTTCGCATCTTCTGACATCATTCTTCAATTGATAGTCACGAGACCGGTCGATTAATTCATCCACAAATCCAGGGAACCAACGGAGCGAAACAGCTCCAATGAAACGGCTCCCTCGATGCATGAAACGTTCGAATAGACGGTGTTCCTCTGACCCGAATGGGAACGTCTGTCAGCGAATTGTTTCAGTTGAAAGGTGGTTGGACGTTTTAATTGAAACGGCGAAGAGGATCGGAGGTGGTTGCGTCATCGGCAGGATTTAAAGCATCGATGGAGGTCTCAGGCCGCGTTAGAGACCCATCAAACTTGATAAAGCATAAATCGCGCATGCAAGAGGGTTCTGCCAAGTGGGAATGGAAGTGGAGTGAATCGGTCGTTTAATAATGTAACTGATAAAACGGCAGAACGATCGTCGATTATTGATGGCTGGATTTTCACGCTGCCTCGACGTCCGCGATCACGCATTATTTCCCACCCCGGGCCAAACAGACGCTTCCCTTCTTCATTGCCGACGCGGCTCTGTCAAACAAACAATCACTTATTTAGACACCAGGCTAATTAATTACTCGAAGATCGCTCGCAGAATAATTTCGTAAATTTAAACAAATATTTGATTGCTCATTTACGTCGATTTACCAGTGAACGGTAACCAGCAATTTATGGAACCGTTCAGTCCTTTCGTTGCAGTGGATGTTGATGACTATTTGGAAAATAAATTTAGCGAAATAATTACCTCCCGTAATCCGCAGCTTTCAGCTCTGGCAGTGATGGGACAGGACTCGTACGACGTCTGTATGAAGTGCAACAGAAGCGTGGCCAATTCACCGCCGCAGGATCTCGTCAATTTCTATCATCCTCGTCTACGTGCTCCTCTACCAATACAAGACGTCTCGCATTTGCCCGAAGAAGATTACATTCAGGAGGCTGGCGAACAACGGGCGCTGAATCGGGACGATAGAAATCTATTTCCTGTCAGTTGCAATGTACTTGACGAAACGAAATAAAGCGAAACCATGTAACGTTCTAATCATTTGCTTCGTAGGAGTATCGCGGTCTATGCGAGTACGTAACGAGAAGGGTACGACTCGACGATACAGAGTACGAGTACCAACCGCCTCATTACCACGAGGTCTATTGTAAAAGTTATTCTTCGCTAAATGACGCCCACCGTGCGGCTAATCCATCGACACAGGTAGATTAAACAAATCAATTCGCTCGTCACGGTATTACCCTGGGTCTCGGAACAAATACGTCCGCCGAATGAGAACGCCCGCGGAGAGTATCGTAGGCGTTCCGTTTACGTGGAAAGAATAATCTGAAATTTGGAAAAAGAAAATGAATAATTGAAGTAATTATGAATTGTCGTTTAAGCGAGACTTGTTGTCCTCCTTGAAATCGGATCGAAGATATTCACGATCTCGATATATTAATAGCGTAAACCTTTTTCTTTTTTGCAAATAGTACTTTCCAGCGGGTCCGTGTTTTCTGCTCTTTTTTCATTTGATTAAACCGTGTAAGCTTCTTTCAGAAATGCGTGCATCCCGTTTTTCACTGCGTGCAAAGAAGCAAAACGATGTTATTGGTAAGACGACGTTGGGATAGCGAATGTTGGGAACCGTTCGTCAAAGAGATAGCCAGTGGTTGCGATTGCATGTGGCCCGTGTCCGTCCTCGGAGACATAACCGATCATTTTTGACCTTGTCTCTTCAAGCGATGATCGAAAGAGTGACGCTGCCTAGAGACTGGAACCTTTTCTTGTAGCGTCATTTTTTTTTTTTCACAATCGCGAGCAATCACTCTGCGTAAATACTGTTTGCGTAAATTTGTAATGTGTACTATTGTTCATTGCTGTATGTCAGTTTTGATTTATTTCATCGATTCAGTTCCGTGCTTGTGGCTGACAAAATAAAAAGAAGAAAAATCTCGTTCTCGTTCTCTTCACCGCGAAGTTTATTACTCCATGTGGCGAATAATGTTTATTTAAAAAAAAAAGAGGAAAAAAAGAGAAGAAAAGAGGAAGAGCGTTGTCGTATAAAACTATTCTCTTTACGTGACCATACATATATACACATTATTTCCACGAGTTCGCCTTGTGCTTGGGCAAAAAGTGGAATCCTTCAGGCACTTTTCCGAGGAACATTTCCCTGTTAACGAATGAAATGATTGAAATAATCGAACGAAATTACACGGGGCGATCTGTAAATTATTCTTACGATAATTTAATCCAGTCTGCACAGTTCGAACTGGCCATCTGAGTTTCCATTTCGTCGCGTCCTCTGTAAAACGGTGGTCTTTCGTTAATCCTCTGCGGTGGTTTCTCCAGTATTCCAACAGGCACGTACCTGATTGATCGTGGAATTTATTAGAAAAGAATCTTAATAATTCTCTGCAATATAAACGAACTCAAACCTCTCTCACCTGTGCAAGAAAGATATCCACTCCAACATAAATCTCCTCGTCGTTTCAACGCCTCTAGTATCAGAACCCCAATGCTCCAAACCATAATTGGCGTACTTCTTCAAAATGTCGAGCCTCTCGGAGCTCGATATATCCATCAATTTCTTCTCCTTTATTTCCGCGAATATCCAAGGCTTGATCAACGCACCACGGCCTACAGTTACACCGTAAACAGAGCCGTACGCGTCTCGTACCCTTTGATAATCGTCGAACGACAAAATATCACCATTCCCGTAAACCGGCACGGGATCTGCTGCTTGGGCACACTTTTCTATATACTCCCAATCAGCCAATTTCGTATACCTCTGCTCGCGAGACCGCCCATGAACCTGCGATAAAGCGTGCACAATTAACGTTCGAACATTCTTAAAGACTTCCCTACCAACTTTTGTCAATTTAATTCCACAGAACAATTAACTTACTCACAGTAATCATGGACACTCCCCAATCTCTGAACTTTGGCATTAAAGTATGGGCCACCGGCTTTTCCAAATAGACGCCCGTTCTGGTTTTTATGGTAAGAGGTATATTCATTACTTGACTAACAGATTTCACCACGCTCTCCAGAACGTTCAATCTGTTCAGCATACCGCTGCCGCCGCCCTGTCTGTAAATCAGATCAATGGGGCAGCCCAGATTCAAATCGACGAAGTCGATGCCAATCTCCTGGTTCAACAATTGGGCGCATCTGGTCAGTACGCCCGGATTGTTGCCGCATAGCTGCACGCCGAAGATATCTTCGGTCTGGTGCCTCTTGACCAGCGCCCACTCCTCGTGGGCCCCCTTCAATATCCTGGGCGCCAGAGCCATTTCACCGCAAGTTATGTCAGCTCCGTATTCTTTGCAGATCCTCCTGAATGGCAGGTTGCCGACCGTGGTCAATGGGCTCAACAGTATCTTATTTTTCCAGTCTATCTTCTTCTTCTCCGAGTCCCTGCATTTGATTAAATCGTAGTCCTCCACAGGCCCCATTTTTCCCTCCGTGCTTTGCGTCTTGGTCGCTTCGCCTTTCGGTTCGCCAATGGAATCGTTCTCGCTGGAACCATTTTTCACCCGCGATGCCGCTTCCCTCTGCTTATAGTTTTCGTTGCCCGCTTTCTTACTAGACGGTTCGTTCGTCTTAACAACTTGCTCCGCCTTAGAGAAATTGTACTTGTGCTTCCGTAGCTGTATCTGAATGTCCTTGGTTAATTGATTCCTCGTGGAGGGTGGTTTCTTTATGAACTCCTCCACTTTCTCTTTATCGATAAGGTTCAGACCGTCCGCCGTTAAATGGTTGGAACCCATTCTGCAGGCGGTGCCCCTCGGGCACCTGCCGGTCAGATTAAACAAATAACATTCCTCGGCGATGTCGGCCGGCTTGATTTTTAAATACTCCACCCTGTCGTGCAGAAACGTGCATCTTTTATTGTCGCATTGCTTCTCCGGCTCGTCCTCCAATTGATCGGCTATCCAAGGGCACAGATTAATCTCCCGCTGCGCCTTGAACGGCGGCGGCCTGGCCTTGTTCTGACCCCGAAGCTTCTCTTTTCTGTCATCGTTCTTTAGTTTCTTTGATGGAGGCTCGTCTAATGCGGACCCATCCTCGGTCGCATTGTTCGAATTGTTCGAAACCTTTTGCTTGTCCGTTTCGGTCAGACACTCCTCGGTTAGAAGCCTCACATGATCTTCCACGATATACCTGAAAATGATTCCGATTTTTATGCGAGAACTAAAGGAGTACTTCGAAATATGCAAATCGATTGGCTGGAAATTTCATGTTTTCTTCGTTCGAGTTTGCAGTTTGTTAAATGGCAAGGTAAACCACGTGGTTTCGAAGCATTTTAGGTTAACTTGGTCACGACTGAATCGAAAGGAGATAGTTCGATAGAAACGGAAAATAATAGTAGTGGTTAAGATTTCTTACTCTTCTTTAATGAGGCACACGCCTTTTTGTTTATCCTCGCTGTAATCAAATGAACAATCCTCCGAACATTTTTCACTGTAATCCGCCATTTCCACCGTATCGATGCATCAAATCGCAACAGATCGATCATAAACGTTCGAGATAAGATCGATGTATATAAATTCAAAAGAATCACGAGACTATTGGAATCAGGATTACATTCATCACGATTTCAATTAAAAATTAAAAGCTGCTTTGATCCTTTTCAACTGATTGTCTATCGTTAATTATATGAAATTATTTATGTTTGCGTTTAAATTTTTGTAATATAATGCTACAAAATATAGAGCAAGTTTAATCAATTCCAGAGCCAAATACACTTCCTCAATGATTAAACATTGAAGACATAAGGGATTGTTAAGTTTTAACCAAGGTTCAATAAAAATTTTATTCCATGTTTCCTGTAAAGATTTTTTCCTCGAACATTTTGTATTTCCCTCCGATATTTTATATTTTTCATCGGCGCGTTAAGATCGTTTTGTATAATCTACAATTTCTAAGTCGATATGTCAGTCGCATTGGGCCACCGAAGCCACAAGGTGAATTGCCTATTCATTCGTAGATCTCGTCGGTGCCCCTTGATCGCCACAGCCGTGTCGACTGCTGCGCTGCACCGCTCGCGGCGGAATGACTTCGCGCGCATCTTTTCCGCGCATCGTCCGACGTCACACCACCTATGCATTTTTGCTAGCGCACGCGTAACCTTGCGCGCGATACGTCGCAGCATTCCTGCGCAGTCGCAACGCGGCCCGTAACCCTCCACACAAGTTCGTTTGGCAGCACTGTCGGGAAATGAAATAATTCACAGTGCATTTCATAGTCATATGTTTTATGTCATGTACGGGTTGCTGTCAGATTCAGTGTCATCCGTGAACGTTCCTTGACTAGAGGGGCAAAGCTCGCCACGACCGATCCACGAATCCACGGCGCGTCGTTCTTCTTCCACTTATGCATTTACGTCCCCTGGTTTCGTGGGCAACGTAACCTAATTTTCCAGATCGTTCGCCAACTTCGTTTCTCGTTTGGGTTATCGTTGATCGGAACACTGTCGACACGACACCATTTCGAACAAAGCGAGCATCCAACTCTCGTGAACACGTATTCAATTGCACACGACGCAATTTCCGTGAAAGCGATACGGGCTAAGATTCCATCAGGAGGGGCTACACTGTTTACAGAGTCCAGCGGAAACGTTTCAGCAGCAACTCGTCGCGACGGGGAAAGCAAGAATGAACAGGGTAACCAATAGCGCCACTGCGAGACTGAAGCAGGATTACATGAGACTTAAGAAGGACCCGATACCTTACATAGTTGCGGAGCCTGTACCGTCTAACATATTGGAATGGTGCGTACATTGAACGATTTTGTACATGTACGCATGTACGAAGATCCACTTGTTAGCATAAGACGCAGAGAATATCGTCGCAGTAGATGATGCGTAACGCCACGGCGTATTGTACGACGATGTCTTTAGGTCCGACGCAGAGCGTATCTCCCAGTAACAACTGAAATACTGAATAGTAATCTTCTTTCAGGCACTACGTAGTGAAGGGTCCAGAGAAAACTCCGTACGAGGGAGGATTTTATCACGGCAAACTCATATTCCCCGGCGAGTTTCCATTCCAGCCACCGAGCATTTACATGACCACACCGAACGGCCGATTCAAAGTGAACACCAGACTCTGTTTGTCCATCTCTGACTTTCACCCGGACATGTGGAACCCGGCATGGAGCGTGTCAACAATTCTCACGGGGCTACTTAGTTTTATGGTAAATTATTGATCGTCGTAAAACCTAATCGTAATGTACGGCCGACTCTATTAATCGTTTCAACGATAGATCGAGAAGAGCCCGACTATGGGCAGCATCAACACGTCGGACTACGAGAAGAAGCAACTGGCTGCGCAGAGTTTGGAGTACAATTTAAAGGACAAGATGTTCTGCGAACTGTTCCCCGAAACCGTAGAGGTATCGTTCGTACAACCAGCGCAAATCTTTCTGTTCACTCGCTGAATCGTGTCCGTTGCTGTAACGGAGAGTAATCGGTGTAACGTTTACTTTCGACAGACCATAAAGGCAGAGCTGGAGCACAGGAAAGAATTGGAGAAACAAGCGAGGCATCAGTCCACGACATCCGAAGTTTCGTCCCTCTTGAACGATCAGTTGCAAAGGGATCAGAGCCCCTTGTACAGTGCGCTCACCAATCTCATGGTTATCATAGGATTCGCAGCCTTCGCGTACACAGTGAAATATGTATTGTGGAGCGTTGCCATGGAGTAAGCGGGAAACGAGTGTGCGGCGTTCGTTCCTGTCCTTTAGGTGAAATAAGGATAAACAAAGCGAAGAGTTGTGATAACGATACGTTGCTGGTCTTGTTTCACAAAGGTGTTAGAGAATCGATCGGGTACACAGACAACCGGCTCGTCTGCTCCTCTACACCTGTTGAATCTACGTGGTACCGTTCAACCTCTTGGTTTCCGAGTAATACCGTACAGGTGTTTGATAGATTTTTATATCAAGGTTACTTGTAAAATACGAGTTGTACTATATTCGCAAATTTTAAACACGCAAACGTTTAAGCGACGGGATAAACACGGCTTCGAGAGAAGCTCCGCCCCATCCTCGAAGCGTTTATCAACGAGAGCAAAACGAGAATTATTTCCTTTTTTATCCAAAGAGTTGAACTCTCTTAATTGATTCGTATGGTTTCACGTTAAATCGCCTTTGGTTTCGAGTCGGGTTCCGTTCTGCGAATTTCCAAAGTGTACAATTCACCTAACGATGAATTGTACCTAATATTTAGTCTTTGTTTGATAAATTATATATATATATATACACACATTATATATATATACATATACATACATACATACAAGAGAGAGAGAGAGAGAACGAGAGTGATAGGATAACAAAATAAAATCGTGGGGGCTTCCCAAGCGACCAAAAACAAAAAAAAAAAAAACCAGTGAAGATCAGACTAACTTTAATGCAGCTTTATTTGTACATCAATTTCCAATTTCATTCGCACATCTCACGCCAGACTTTTCTGTCGCATCAGATGCCACGAACCATTTATGGTGGCACAAAAACTAGCCGACACGTTGATGGGAAAGAAAAGAAAAAAAAGAAGATGAATACGTCGAAGTTTAGAAACGAAATCGGACTAAGCTTAGTAGAGATTAGCTCTTGCCACGGGTGAACCGTGTCGATCCTGTAAATACGCGTGTGTAGACCGCTATGGAAAACGAGGACATGTATCGTAAAGAATACTCTGCAGATCGATATTTGTATCTGTTATTATTTTGGCTAATGGTTATTATTGTTAAATGGCTCTGGTTATTATTTGGCGGTCTGAGAAACAAATCTGCGAAATTTTGCTTCTGTGATCGTACTCTGCGTGTTCCTGTTTCTTTCTTCTTTTATTTCTACTTCGCCGAAGGTGTTCCTTTCTTCCATTGTCTAATTAAAATAAAAGAGTACAATTGAATTTCAGTGTAACTAACCGATTCGAAGCGTTACATTACATTGTATCAAGCAGTTAACGATTAATCACTTGTAACAGAAATATTAATGGAAACAGAACTGAAATAGAGAGACAGTGAATCGATATTCATGTTCAGATAATGCGTCAGTTTTATTTATACATTAAAAACAGCGCAATAATTTTGTATATGCGAAGAAAAAAAAAAGAAAAAAAAGAATACTCGTGTCCACTTTCTTGCTCTCTCAATGCCGGCAATAAGTACCTGTTAATATTTACATTATTTTATAGAAAATTTATTTTTCCACAAGGATTTCAGAAATTCGATTAATTTCAATGCGCGTGATAATATACTTAACAATGTTTAAAAGTTAAGCGCGTCGCGCGGAATTCGAATATTCAAAAAATCTGAAGTTAGAATTCGCGCGCCTTTTATTCGCGCAGATGCGCCATCTAGTGTCAAATTTTATTTGAAAATTATCCTCGGCTTCGAAAAGTAATATTTTTGCCTTTATGATTGTATTCTCATCAAAGTTTAATTAATCACACTTAAATCTTAATTAATTACAGAAAAGAGATTTGAAATATAGGTGCTCAAGAAATATTGTGCGCGACCTTACTACTTATAATCTCTTCGCGATCTCACATAGAAAATTTCATATCAAAAACACTGATTTCCGTATTTAAAATAGCGGAAAATTTAATTCACTATTTGTCTATACTACACATACTTCCAGAAATTACCGCCGATGTCGCTCACATCGCCGGAAATGCAAAAACGAATTTCAATAATGTCCATTCACAATTCGCAGCCTATAATTCACCCCACATTACAAAATATATAATTCCATTCGCGAAGGTATAAGTATTAATAATTGCGTGTCAAAAATATAATTCACTTGACCAGCTAGGCCACCGTAATGTGAAAACACAACAACCTGTTCGATGATTCGGAGTCCGTGGACACCTGCGTTTCCGGTTTCCCCGTTGAAACTATTCAAACCCTTCCTAAAAACATGATGCTAAAGCAACGATCATTGTTCCATCTAACAAAGGAAATGGCGGTATCCGGTAGAAGAGTACGATAATTCCAGGTACATATCATATTTAACATAAAATTTCCGTACATCTTATAATAATGATTGTTTCGTAAACAGTTCGAACGATTAGATTTAATAAACGGCAAACACGTTTCGGGCTACGTATGCACGTAGAACGCGATATCGCGATAGAAAATTCGATAGAGACCGGCTTGTATACACGGTGTCTTTGAGCGGCGTTTAAAGAACCGTTCACGGTTTGTCGATCAGAAATGAAGAAAGGAAACGGGAGCAGTAGTGGTTTACCGCGGCGATAAACAGTTAGAATTTTCTTTGAATGGCCCCTTGTCCGAGTGCGCTCGTGAGGAAGGATGCATCCTGTGAAGCCGTCTCTGGCTTTCCTACAGATTCTCTGTTTACTTGTTCCTGACCCCAGAAGCGTACCGCTGTAAAATTCAGCCAATAAATTAGCGGATGGTCGCTGAAAAGTTGCTGAAATTGAAATCGTCTTTTCTTCGCTTATTCTAGATCGTCGAGAAAGGTATCATATATATCTCATAGGTTCGAATAATGTCGTTCAATGGAAGATTCAAATTTCAGCGGGAAACGTGAATGATCACGAACAGAGAATAAATCGTGCTTGAACATGGAAACAAATTATCCAAGCAATAAATTAACGAATCTTTATGGTAAAAATTGCTCTAATTGAAATGATGTTTTGTTGTATTTATTCTAGATTATTGATCATCGAGAGTAGTGCAGGTTTGAATGATTACGTTCGATGGACAATTCGGCGGGAAATATGAACATGTAAATCGAGCTGAATTCGTTCGTTCATACAATAAGGGGAACTCAAGGTATAAAATTGAAGAATAAGTAATTTATTATCGTAATTTCGTTATCGTTTAATACTAACTATTACCCGGTCCCGCTGTAATGCACCAAATTCAATCTGAAACGTTTTCTCCTTTCAATCTCGAGGCTCGTCGTCACCTGGTCGTCCTCGAGTTCACGCATCCCAGCATCTGCCTAGAATGCTTCCTGTGTCACCGTTTTCACGACGATCCGCTTTAATCCGTGAAAACAAGCCGCAAAAGAAGCAAACAGCAATTTATTGGACCACGAAATAACAAGGAAGTCGTGCACGCTGGCACATCCAGCGACGACAATCACCGCCTTTGGCGTCCCCTTTTCGGGGGAGTTTCTTTCGACCCCGGGACCGCCCCCGGAAAGTAAATCACCGGGCCGGGCGCCAGGACACCCTGGTCTCGCCTGAGATCCTGCGAAAATAAGATGCATGTGTCCACGACACGTTCTCTTTCAGTCGTATATTTTCTAAATTGACTCGACTCGAAAATCGATCACTTCCATGTCCGCGGGCGACTCTTTATCGATCAAAGTAAATGGAATCGACCGGGGGAAGAATATTAATTGGCGCAATTTAATCGGAGCTGTTTACAGAGGAGAGGCATAACTATTATTTATCGGTAATAGGCGGGATTGAAAATATTACTATATCCTTTTTTAACACTTACGTCAGCAACCAGAATTGTCAAAAAGTTCGAGGCTTAGTTATTTAAAATATTTAACATAAAGTTGTCTTCACGAAACAACGTTTCTGCGTTTTTTTTTTAATCAAGAACATACAAAAATTATATTGAATGAAATATAGAAATGGGTACCCGGTTGCTAACATAAGGGTTAATAAATAAATCAGTAGGTCCGGGAGTATTTTCTTAATTACTATGCATAGAGAGAATCAATCGATTTATGCGATTCAAAGAGGTACAATGATTATTTATTGGTAAAAGGGCAGACTGAAAATTTGCGTACGATATTCTTTCTTAATTACATCGTCATCACCTGTCGCTTTGTCGCGAGCATATTCTCGAGCTTTGAGCATTTAGCTGGGTCTATTTGCGAATAGGATTACGCTTGGTCCCGCGGTCGCTATTTACGTTGTGCCCTGCTGCAACCTGTTGCAATAAATCGCATTTACGATAACTCGATTCTCGGTAGACGGTTTACGACGTCGTTCGATGGCGGAAGTCGGAGGAGTGCCGCAAAAATTGCGTCACTCAACGTTTCAGTGTTCATTGCCATAGTTCATTTTCTCTGATTAATATTGTTCATTATTAACGCATTGTTGTCAATCGTTCCGCTAAATTTATCGCTATAACACGCCGTTGCAACGCCGTGAAAAATACTCGACGCTGCGCTATATTTTTTACAGATCCCCCCGTCCAGTGCAAACGGGGGCCAATAACTCTCGACGAGCGATGCAATTTCGACGGAGATTCGATTAATTAGTCACGGAACGTCAACGGGAAGGAAACAGTTACAATTTATCGTGTACAAATGTCTTCGTCGCGGCGCCGTTCCGTCGTGAAACGTCGCACGGGTGCATGATTTACGCCTGGCTCGGCCGTGAATCGATTGGAAACAGTCCCGGGTATCCGGTTCCGCGTATCCATTTCCCTCCGTGGCCGAGAAAAAAAAAAGCCATTTCGAAAATAATTAACCGGCGGTGACGACCTCATTACGCGGCTTAATTAACTGCCACCGGTGACCGGTCTCCCCGTGGCCGTCGCGGCTACCGAATTCCGTCGATGACCCCCGGTCAAAGGAAGGCGCCTCTTATTAACGTCACCCCGCCTACGATTTTCCGGACTCTCCTTTCCTCGAACGCCCTCGAGACGGGGGAGGAAACTGGCCCGACAAGTGGCAGGCAAGACGTTGGTACCCTGTCACCGATGGAACAGTAATTTCATCCCTCGCAATGGATGTATGCTGCAGCATGGTACAGCGGAATATAGTATCACAGCAGTGTAATAGAGCACGGTATAGTATAGTATTATAGCAGTCATATATAGCATACTATAGTATTATATCAGTCAGATGTAGCATAATATAGTATTATAGCAATCAGATATAGCATAATATAGTATTATAGCAGTCATATATAGCATACTATAGTATTATAGCAGTCAGATATAGCATAATATAGTATTCTAGCAATCAGATATAGCATAATATAGTATTATAGCAGTACGATATAGCACGATACAATGTAACATAGGCAGTCAGATATACAATATTGCGCGACGGGGTAAAATATAGCGGAGAAGTATTAATGTTATAGTGATACAGGGAATAACTATAGTACGATCGTGATAACAATATGGTAATATTATCATCAGGCTGTATCGTTGCAGGACGGCGGTTCCTGACGGAGCAACCGAAGAAAATCTCGCCTGCGTCTATTTCCATCCACGAGAATAACCGGCAGGGTGGTTTCCACTGCCGGTGTATTTACCTACGTCCCGTCGGAGTGGCTCAGCCCGTCGCGGAACGGTTTACTGGCCGCGTAAAACGGACCACGTTTCCATTGGGTATCGCCTCTATAACGGATATATATATATATATATATACATATGTACGTGGTGGTACGTGTACGAGGGGAGGTTGATGGTCGCGGTTGGCACTAACGACGGACGATTCATCATTCTGGGTGAAAACGAAAGGGGTGACAGAAATTGCGGTGATTTAGTAGGGAAAGACAGAGAACAGATGTTTCACCTTATCCGTCCTGTCCTCTATCCACCTTCGACGACGTTGTCGACGACGCTTTCCTTTTTATCGTCGAGCTTTATTCCTCAGGTGCTTGCGTCGAGCGTGGAGTTGCATGCCGCAGGCGGAGACTCTGTCAATTCCTTGCAAAGAGAGCTCACGGTTCAGACAGCAATTGGTAATTGAATTGTAACTGTTTGGAAGCGAAAAGCCATGGAATTGCTTGGATTTCAAGTACACGTGGAATTGCCCGGAATTTAAGAAGAAAAGGAATTGCTCAGATCTTCAAAACGATCTTCGAAAACAATAAGGTATGACGGAAATTATATACCCATAAATGTTTCGTTTCGAAAAGCCATGCGCAATATGGGTCCCTGCAGGTCTGACTCGATGGACCCAGAGTTTTCTTCTGCTGGTCCCTGTTGGACACCCCGGCGTATACACGTGTATATATGTATTGAGAACACGTCGGATTAAACGCAAGGAACATGAAGGAGACGAGGGAAATGAAACGAAAAAGGTAAATAGAGAGGGGAAAAAAAAAACGCGGGACAGTCACGCACAGGATTTCCATCGGGTTCCTCGCGTTCGTAAATAAACTGGTGGAGCGTGGTGGGTCGCTATGTTTAGTTTAGGTGGTTTCTCGGATTTCTGGGATCACCATGGGAGAATGAGACAGGTCTTCCAGCTACACCGATCTGCTGCTTTACGATCGCGGGTACGCGCTACCGATTCAACCGACGCTCGGTTTACAATGGCGCGGTACGGAGGAAAATAGAACGGGCGTACCCGTGATCCTGAAATTCGCGAACACCCCGTGGAACACCGTGGACATCGCGGCGAACCACGGCTGTCCCCGGGAATAAACTTGAAGTTTTATTTACTGGACGCGAATGATTTCTCAGAATGTATGGCCTCGTGACAATGCTCTGCATACGTTCACCAAGTCATCGGCGAAATAAATTTTAGAATTGTTATTATGGAATGCTCGAGGAAATCCGATCGGAAATAAAGAGGAACTTTGTCGAGACAGCAGAGATTTTTATTCACTCTGGAAACAATATTTCCAGACCGTAAATCTTTCCTCCGGGTGTCCCTTCCTCCTCGAGGAAGCAGTAAATCAGGTACCAGACTTAACCCAGCCACTGTACCAAAAAAAAACCCCCTCAAAGAAACTTAACACTCTATCACCACTAATTATCCAAAATTCTCTGTTTGAAGCATCCATGAGTAAGGAGACAGCGATGTTCCACAATTATTGTTCAGAAGTCGTCCCCACATCCGAATGCAGCGTACAATTTCTCGAATATTCAACGTCGTCGTTAGCGAAACAACGACCACGAACCTTCTGTCGCATTTTCCTGCTGGCTGCCGCAAAACATTTCCAACAAGTTGCTGCATCCGCAAGTCTGTTTTTTGACTTATGTTCCTAACGATGACTGGGGAAGACTTGCTCTAGATAGTCCCTAGAGGCAACTCCAGATCGCGTCTAAATGCAACTCCAGATCGCATCTAGAGCCAGCTCTAGATGGTGTCCAGAGGCACCTCCACATCGCGTCTAGAGCTAACTCTAGATGGTGTCTAGAAGCAACTCCAGATCGCGTCTAGATGCAACTCCAGATCGCGTCTAGATGCAACTCCACATCGCGTCTAGATGCAACTCCAGATCGCGTCTAGATGCAACTCCAGATCGCGTCTAGAGCCAGCTCTAGATGGGGTGTCTAGAGGCAACTCCAGATCGCGTCTAGATGCAACTCCACATCGCGTCTAGATGCAACTCCAGATCGCGTCTAGATGCAACTCCAGATCGCGTCTAGAGCCAGCTCTAGATGGGGTGTCTAGAGGCAACTCCAGATCGTGTCAGAAACTTTTTGCCTCAGTGTGCGTACTGCTTTAGATTCGCGAAACGGTGCACGAATTCGGCTGGCAAACCGTGGGACAATGGGAGCGGATGAAAAGGAGAAGCGGAGGGAACAGCGGCGACGAAGAAGTCGATGGCAACATCCGGCGTGCTTGGATTGGCCGAGGAACAACGCCGGTTGACATCGTTTTTGGCCAATCGGGCGAAATGGGCGTCGCTGGCCGACGTTCTCCTTGCAATAATATTTGCCCTGGCTCGTCTAATCCATTAAGCCCGGCATCGGCCGGCGTTTGGTAAATTATTTATCGGCACTTCCATTCCTTCCTTCGAGAGACCGTGTCTCTCCGCGATGCCCCGTTGAATTTACGATCTGGGAATATCCATACGTTTCGCGGTCGAACTCGTTAAGAGCGTTCGGGTGACGTCAGGAGCGGACGCGTTTCGAGAGCGTCCTCGACTTCCGTGAACACCGGACTTCCGGTGGATCCCTTAGTTAGGCGAGAAATAACAATAATAATAATAATAACAATGGTGGCAGTATTGTATTGAATATCAATTTTTATATTTTAAATGCCATATTTAAGAAACCTCGTAAGCTCCAATACCGATATTATTATTATAAATATAGATCGGGAACGATATTAACTTTACTGACATAAAATCTTGGTACGTTTCAAATTATTTTATCCAGAAATTTTCGTAGAACGCTATAATCTTTATAGCATCGTAAATAATTTGAAAGTCATTCTACTGTTTCAATTTTTTTTAATTTTATTACGTTGGACAGATGAGGAATAAATAATGTACGGGGGAAGGTATGGAATGAAGTGTCGTTGAATTACCTTTTTGATAATAATTTTATTGCAATTCTCGCAATCGATATAAAAATACTGTACATTAGAAAGGCGCGTTGATGCACGTAAAAAAAAAAATGCACGTAGCACCGTTCGAAGGAATGAAAATCCATGTGTTCACCGTAATTACATAGGAAACATTGAAAGTATCTCGCTCGGGAGGCCGCCCAATTGATCAACGAACTGTTTCGTCGCGATTAATCAAACGGATCGGTGCGAGTCATGACTCGCAATTGCACTACGCTGCAATTGCAATTGCAGATATCAAACTACTCGAGTCGATTATCAATTCCGCCTGGAAAAATCGACTCGCACCGACGTAAAACCTCCGAACCGGATCATTTTCACATTCTACTCTAACAAATTATAAATATTTACGTTCTAACATTTCACAATCGTTTCAGGATCAGCGCGTTCACAAGTACTCGACCCGGGCTCTTACAATTCTATCATTTACAACAATGTACAGAGGGCTGTTATATAGTTACAGTCCCGTTCGACGACGAATAAATTATTGCGTATTTTCCGGCCATCGTGCGTTAAGATACTAACGAATGTTGAATCGTGTACGCCGCTAAAAATGTACGTATACTATTTTTTAACTTGTACAGCTTATCGACTAATTCCATTATCGCCTACTATGTACAACATTTTTGGTTCTGTTAGCTGTATGCCCGAGGCACTGCGAGTGCACTCGAGAAAAATGATAATTTAAATACGCTCTCTTTAAACCTACACTATAACATATATACATAAGTAGCACTTGTATAGAGAAGTGGAAAATGAATTTACGAACAGCAATCTCGAGTTCCATCGTACTGAATTGAGTATTCATTTGCAATCGTTGAAACTTACTGAATTGAAATATATATATATATAATATTTTTTGTTAATCATTGCACAATGTTTCACTCGAGATCGCCTTACATATAAAATAATTATCCCTTCCTCTCCACGCTGAGAAGTATATGTATATTTACAAGGCCTAATAATTAACTACGCAGGTATATATGTATATATATATATATACACATCTTTGGTTTCTATTCTTTAGTTCGTTTTCAAAACTAGATAACAAGTATAAAAATCTGACAGTCAATGAGTCCGCAACGGTATTTACATCGTTTCGTGTCGGTTCAAATAATTGGAGATTATTATAAAACGTCGCGCATTATAAAGCATACCCAGTGCCTGAATGAGTGTAACATTCGTAACGCTGAATTTTTCAGGGAATCTCGCGGGATCAGTGAGCGAGAATGTGGCGAACGGTTCCCATGGCAAGAGGGAAAAATATTTCCGCGATCGACGAAGCTGTGAGAATCTCCGAAACGGAATTTGTTATATACAAGTTGCAAAGCAAACGAGCGATCGTCCCCCGAATGGAAACGTCTCCTGCGGCTTTATTTTTAGTGGAACACGGGACTGTGGCAATTATGCGACCGCTCGGAAAAATGATTCCAAGCAATCTAGCTTAAAGGCGTTGCAATTCCAATCGCTCGAATGGAACATATGATTATTCCAAGCGCTCTAATTCAAAGGCGTTGCAATTCCAATCGCTCGAATGGAAAATACAATTATTCCAAGCCCGTCAATTTAAAGGCGTCGCAATTCCAATAGCTCGAATCGAGTACATAATTATTCCAAGCGCTCCAATTTAAAGGCGTTGCAATTCCAAGCACACCGACCGAAAGTATTGAATAATATCCGAACCCCGGAATTTCTGGAGAAGTGAAACTCCAAGCGTTTCAATTCCAAACACTGTAATTGAATAGAAATTCGAACTCCAGGATTGGAATTGAAACGAATATCTAATTGAAACTTCTGTGAGTACCCAGGCAGTAAAGAAGCCACCGAAATTGAATGCGCCACGACGGCAGAATTGTTGCTGATCCATCGAACGGCGGAATCGGGACAGTTTTAATTTTCGTTCGCGAAGAATTTGTCGAAAAGAAGTATGGACCTTCAACGAGGGCAAAGAGGAAAAAGAAAGGGGCAAGCATTCTGACAGCATCTCAAGGGGGGCCCTGATGGCACCTCGTTTGGGAGTCAGGCCTTTTTTTCACGAAGATTCAGTGCGGCAATAAAGACGCTGGCGGATTTAACGTAGCGTGTCTTCGTTAAGCGAGTCAAAAACGTGGCGTCGGACTTTTCCTTCTTGCCTTCCTTCTTGGTTTTAAAATAAACCGGCTCGCCGTCGAAGCATTCATACGGAAAGTCGACAAACGGCCGGGAGAACTAACATTTCATTTTTACCAACAATTGAAGCAGGACAAAAAGATCCACCTCTCAGCTCTTCCCGTTTTTTTTTTTGTTAGTAATATTCTGACCGACGTATCGGCGCCGCAATACTCGTTAATGCTTCGTTGCACGTTGTTTTGTTTAAGTTTCATCTACCCGTCGGGAGCAGTTAGGGCTTGTTTCTACAGCGTTAAGAAGCTGGCCCCGCTGCGATCATCCAGGCTCGTAAAAAAAACTCGTAAAATTGTAGCAACGACGCTACTGTCTGTCGTGGACCTTGGAAAGGGAGACTCGGATGGCTTCGGGGAACCAAAAGATTAGATACCTAACGTCCCCTCTACAAATCACGAGTCAGACGATTCGGTAGGTGAGGAATTGCCTTTTTACGAAGTTGCTCTAATTAATTGCAAGCCGTTCTATTCTAGAGCGCTCGCGTTTGGAATTGTTGCACATTCGAGGCGTGGAATTGCGCGCTTCGAAAGACTTGGAATTTATTTGAAAAGCAAATATTACGACGAGATTTTCATTTTCCATCCCGTCGGAGTCGCCGGTTTCGCGTTAGCGCTTTCAGTTTTGAAATTCGTAGCAGAATGTTTCAGGAATTGACATTGGACGCACGAGGCCCGGTAACTTTCCCTTTGAAACTCGAGTGGTTTCGAACCGAGAGGAACGAGCTAGGTGTCAAGGGACAGAGAGGCCCCGGAAAGCACGCGACCAGGTTGGTTCACCTTCGAAGGGAGAAGCCTGCGTGGTCGTAAATCCAGCCTAACGGACACGGCCACCGTTTCTGAGAGAGGCACTACAAGGCGGCGAGAGAGGAAAAATGATTTCGGAAATCCCAGCAATAATTGACCATTCTTGTCCTCATTGTACGTTAGAGGGCCTCCTTCACGACTATTTCCGCGTAAACATTTCCAAAGGGCACCAGCAGTTCCAGATGCATAATCGACAAATTGATGACAAATACTCGGCGAGCAAACGAATCAAATACTAGCTGTTTGATATAAAAAAAAACAAGTACATAAAATAATCGAACGCAAGGCGCTTGAAATTCCACGCGTAAACTTGAAATTCCAAGCGCCGTTGATTAAAGATCAGACAGCTGTAAAGTCTGTGCGATTCCGTTGAATTTAAAGCTCCGCCATTTTTTAAACCGATCGTCAAATTTGATGAATCAACTCCCGATTACAGAACCGCAATTGTCCATCGATCGACCGAGGAAACGATCGTAACAATCAATCCGGACCATTTCGAATAAATTTCGAGATTGACAGCGACGGAAGAGGAAGCTCTGCTAATAAGACGTTTCGCACGGTTTACACTGGAATTGCCGAGGAATTGGCCCACCGGCCAAAGCAGTTTCACTGTTAATAGAGCGACGAGAAGGCGTAAATTATTGGCATACATTATATCGCCTCCGGGCACAGCCTCGTTGATCTATCGCGGCGTGAAATGAACTGTCGCGATTGTATTTCAAAGAGCGGCCAATATAGGACGCGTCTGACCACCGCGAGAAATAATTGCCGTTAATTAGTCATCGAGCAGTCTTGAAAAGTGTGACAGTGTTCCTTTCCATTTAGGGGTACAACTGTTCTTTGGTAAAGCCGTTTTTCTTTTTCCTTTTAAGTAAAACTTCGTTGAACAATTCCAGACTTTAATCGAAAAGTTCTGTTCTTGTTTCAGAAGAAACATATATATATATACATTTGAAGATTGAAGATCCTTTTCCAAAAGATGGAAGATTCTTTGCGAACGGAAGCACTGCTTTCCTCGCGAGAAACACAAGAAGCTACACACACACACACACACACACTCTGTTGAAGTGGGAATCATCACTTTGGAACTCGCGTGAGAACGAGTCGACCGATTCCAAATTTGTCTAAATTGTCTTTTTTAGGGAGGGGCCATGGCAACGGTTGCCCTACTATTTCGATATTTTCGAGCCAGCGAAAATAGGAAATCGTACATCCTCCTTTCTTAATTTCGTGCAAATCTCGACGCCTCTAACCTCGCACCCTGAGATAATCGATTTGAGTAACATTCTACCTTCCGGCCGATGAGAACGTTCGCTCATATTCTCTAGATATTCACGTTCCAGTCGTCCTCCATTCTCCACACGCTGAAGGCGTACGAGAGCTTCTCGTGGGCCATGTAACTGCACGACGTCGACGAGGTTATTTCTCTGGCGGCCAGGACCGCGCTTCTTGGATTTCTTTCTCCTGAAACACAGGAAATCGGAAACATTAATTCGTTTCGTCGGGACATCCTCGGATATATTCGCACATATATATTTCAACCGAGATCAATCGGGGATACAATTGACCGTAGTAGGCGGTTGAAGCGGAGGGCAAAATTATCGCGAAGAGGATAGAAATCGCTTCGATAAATGTGAAGATACTGCGACCGTGCGCAGCCAAGCGTAGCCGAGAGGCGACGTGACGAAAGGTCGAAGGAGCAAAAAGAATGCTGGACGGGACGCTGTGGAATATGAGTCTCACTAGAGCGAAAAGGAAAACAGGAAACCGTGAAGAGGGTGCCCGCAGCGGGCCGCTGAAAACGGCCCGATCGCGGTCGTCTTCGAGACTGTTAGCGTGTCTGGATGTCTTTAGTCACCTGAAGTTACGGTGCATCGTCGCGCTAGATCGTCGTGTTCCCTGTCAACCCTTTACCGATTGTCGAGATACAGAAAGCGAAGGTACATACTCGTTGAAGTCGTTCGTCTGCTTCATCCTCAGAAACAACTAATTTTGATAGACCGGGAGCAATTCGAATTGAGGAAGAATTAATATTCCCGCAGAAGAATGGGCATTGTGCGTCTCGATGTTCACGTTTGCCTAGAGGGCAAACAATTTGAAGAGAAAACAGACAAGCTGGGGCGAACGCGCAGTGGAGATGAATTTAAACAAAAGCGCAACCTACAGAAGCCAGCTCGGAAGCTCCGTTGGCGTCTTTATCAATTTGTAAATATTGTTCTGTCGACGACATACATACACTTGGTCGAGAGGGAAAAAGAGATGTTTACCTGAACGGGTAGCTCTGGTGCAAGAGGCCCTGAGACGACACAGCTACTCGAGTACGGTCCCTAACATTTGAATAATCGTTGGGCCGCTTATGTCGGGAGGGGTGAGGGGGTCTATTTAATTACAGTCCACTCTAAACAAACGCCAGCCAGTTTCTCTAAACACGCGCTACTTGGCTGCAGCAAGGTGCCGACGGCGGCATTATACTACTTTCCCGTGCAGAACTATCGCTTCGATGCTACGTAAAATACTATAAATATATTCTTCTGCTAAATAATATTCCCCTTCTAAACGAGAACTTCTTCCGAACGACATACTTCCAATGCAAAAAGTTCACGAAATTTAATACATAAATTTCAACTCCACCGATTCTGATACTCGCAATTGCAACACCTTCAACTCCGATACTCGCAATTGCAAACGCCTTCAACTCCGATACTCGCAATTGCAAACGCCTTCAACTCCGATACTCGCAATTGCAACGCCTTCAACTCCGATTCTGGCAATTGCAACGCCTTCAACTCCGATTCTGGCAATTGCAACGCCTTCAACTCCGATTCTGGCAATTGCAACACGCTCAATGCTTATAATTTTCGAAAGAAATCACCACGGTTTACAATTCTGAAAGACTCACCTGCGTCATCTGCGCCGTCGGTGCTCTCCGTGTTGCAGTGCAACACCTGGAACAGGAAGTCGATGTACCTAGTGGCCAGTTTCAGCGTC
Organism: Nomada lathburiana; assembly: GCA_963667235.1. Taxonomy (NCBI): domain Eukaryota; kingdom Metazoa; phylum Arthropoda; class Insecta; order Hymenoptera; family Apidae; genus Nomada; species Nomada lathburiana. Next base: position 18,232,415 of record OY763899.1, on the reverse strand, counting down.
TGAATCTTGCTCAGCTTGTCGCTGGGCAACGTGGGTATGATCTTCCTGAGGGAGGCGAACGCCTCGTTCAAGCTTTGCGTCCTCTGTCTCTCCCTCACGTTGGCCATGACCCTTTGATTTTGAAGCTCCTCGAACGTCGACCAGCGCTCCTTCCTCCTCATCTTGGTCCTCGTCGACGAGGCGTCCGTGTCCGTCTCCGGGTCGTTCTCGATGCTGCTGCACTTCCTCTTCCTTTTGCCGCCGTTCCTCGAGCCCCCGGGCGTGTAGCTCTTCGTCGAGGAGGACGCCTCCAACACCTGGCTCATCTCCACCTGTTTGTACCTCTCTTGCTCCACGTCCGGCTTGAACTCCAGCACCTCGTCCACGTGATGATGATAGCCGGTCTGGGTCTTCCTGGGGGCCATCTCCTCGCCGCCGGACGAGTACATCTGCGGCGACGGCGTCAGGTAGATGCTCTGCTCGTGATCTCTGCTGTGATCGGACAGGAAGCCCGGCGAATTGTCGTGCAGCCGTCTGTCGTAGTCTGTATGCAACTCCCTCAGGATCTTCCCGTCGGTGTGGTGCTCCTGGTACTTCTTCTCGTCGTCCAGATTGTCGTACATCAGGTAGGTGGGCTGCTGGTACATCACTTGATGATGATGAAGATGTTGCCCTTGGTATTCAGGTACTTCCCTGTGCTCCGGCGGGCTGCTCAGGTCCATCAACTGCGTAGGTGGGGTGAACCTCTCGTAGTGGTCCGGCGAGTTGCTGGCCGAGCTGCCGACGCTGTGCGGGATACCGGGCCTGTTGTTGCTGTCTAGGAGGTAGAGGCCATGGATTCTCTGGGCCTGGACGCCCACGGGCTGCGCGGTATGCATGATTTCTGATAACATGTAAGGACACTTGTGCGACTCCTCAGTGTACCGACACTAACATCACTCACTTCCCCTTTCGCTGTTTCTCTGAGGGCACTTCGGACCAGCTTTCACTGAACAGCCGAACGATTTACCTCGACGATCGCAACTCGAACTTTGACTGAACTGAGAGATCAGAACCGATGAGTGTCTGTCTGGCATAGACTTGGGCACACTCTTAGAGCAAGTTTAGAGCTTGCTAGCGGGATTCTCGAGGAGCACACGACTCTCCTCGAAGGTTCAGACTCGTTTGAAGAAACCTGGCATCGAGCTGCCTCTTCATGTCATCGGGAACCCCGCCTCCGGCATGGAGACGTACCCCTACTCTCTGCAACGGAGACTTCCCCTACCTGGCTGTCTCTGTTTCCCCTCTGCTGCACTCTCGACGGTTTCTTTTAGTCCCCACCCACGTGAAACCCGCCGGGTGGACAGAAAGGGATGCGAGGAAGGGACTGCTCGATGGCGTGCGATGATTTAATCGGAGGATCGGGCGGGGTGCGATAGCGAGAAGTGGTTGATAATATTATTCTTAATTTTACGGAGAGTCGTTTCAGAACTCTGTGCACCATTCTCAATTACAATATTTGTAACGTGAAATTTTTCAGAGGATCCCGTGGGATCGGTCGTTGAGAAATTAGACTACCTTGAAAAGAAACAAATTTGGCAATCGACGAAGCTGCGAATCTAGGAACGAACCAATTCGGGATGCAAATAGTTTCAAAGAAACTACTTTGCACTGGTAAAAAGGAGAAAGAACCGCTTTGGTCACAGGTACCTGTCAGTGGAGGCGAGTGACCGAAGAACTGCTAATGATCGCATTCGCGATCAATGTCCGCCGAATTCGACAATTAACATTTAAATTATTAAATTATTTTCCGGTGTTGGCGAAAATGGGGGTTCGACAAAATTGTAAGCAGAATGATTGATGATTCATCGTTGTTTCTTCTGCATCCCGACGCGGAGCAGCGGTGATGGAGGAAAGGGACAAGTGTGCCGACTTGCTGGGACGCGAGAAAGAGGGGGAATAATGAAAGTTGGAGAGAGGAGGAGAAAAGGATGGAAGTCTTGAGGGACGACCCACGTTGAATATTTATATCGCGAGGGACCAGTGAGAATAAAGCGAGGGAGAGCGAGGAACGAGCTCCGATCCGCGAAACTTTGCCCTCGCATGCCGCGAAATGGCGCGAAAACGCTCGACTCCTCGGCGTTTCGTCGACGATCAAAACGTTTCATTACCCCCGCCATCGGTCCCCTGTATCTCGCGATCCCTCCAGTTCTCTTCCCTCTTGCGATAAAGCGCAACTTATCCGCGAATTTCGTCCAATCGACTGCCACGCGGTATATTTCATTAATTCTTCAAATACCATTTACTGCGAATCTCACGATACACTATGAAACACTTTGCGTACTTTCCGTAACAAATCATTTCTCGCTCGGTGCAAGTACAATTACTTCAACTTGAAGCGAATTGAATTGCAATTCCAATTCACTTTGCACTGTACAAACCGAATTGCAATTCCAGTTCACTTTGCGCCGTACAACCTGAATTGCAATTCCAATTCACTTTGCGGTACACAAAGCGAATTGCAATTCCAAATCACTTTGCGCTGTACAAACTGAATTGCAATTCAAGTTCACTTTGCGCTGTACAAACTGAATTGCAATTCCAGTTCACTTTGCGCCGTACAAACTGAATTGCAATTCCAATTCACTTTGCGCTATACAAACTGAATTGCAATTCAAGTTCACTTTGCTCTATACAAACTGAATTGCAATTCCAGTTCACTTTGCGCCATACAAACTGAATTGCAATTCAAGTTCACTTTGCTCTATACAAACTGAATTGCAATTCCAGTTCACTTTGCGCCATACAAACTGAATTGCAATTCCAATTCACTTTGCGGTACACAAAGCGAATTGCAATTCCAGTTCACTTTTCGCTATACAAACCGAATTGCAATTCCAGTTCACTTTGCACTATACTTTGCGGCTATTCAAAATTTTCTCAATCGCTGCAAATTGGAATTACACAGAACCGTATATTTTCAGGCGCTGAAATATTGTGCGGGCAACAATGGTGCAAACGGACGAGTCAGATCTCGGCGCCAAGCGTTTTAATCCGAAATGGGCCGGCGTCGGTGTGTTTTCGCTATTGAAATTAACGCGGCCGACGGGGAGCGATTGAGAATCCTCTCCAGCGCGGCGAGCCGCGTGATGGATCACCGGGCTGGATCGCTGGGACGTGTTTGTTGTGACGGACGAAAGCTCTTTTGAAGATGTCTATAAATTCCGCATATCGGCCTTTCACGAGTTCCACGCTTTTCCACACGAACCGCGTGATTTACCATTTCTCGTTCGACGTCGCGGCCACGCCTGCGGGAAATTTAGCTGCGGACGGACCCGGAGGAATTGCCAGGCACCCCACTTTAACCCGGTAAAACAGCCGCGGCAACTTCTTCGTTTTTTTCAACGAATTTTAATTCCGATTTCTTCAGTTAATCCGCGATTGTGCAATTACCAATTGCTGATTTCTTCCTTTCCTTTGTAGATGTTGGACAGCTTTCGGGAGAGGGCTGGAATTTACTTCCCGCGGGAAAGGCGTTACCAAATGTCGCGAAAATCAGGACGACACGCGGCTGAGTTTCCAGCGTTTGAGCAGACCGTTACCGGCCAAGAAAAGGCCGCGAAGTTATTCGACTTTGATCGGCAACGGGGTATTATTTTGGTGTTTGGCCGCGTTATTTATCGGCCTCTTTATTGGCGATCTGATTTTCAGCTGGCCACCAGCCAGAATACGGGATTTTCTGCTTGGCCGTTTCGCTTCCCAGAAGCGTGCAGAGGACGATGAAGCCCGCTAATGTCTTCACTTTCAATAAACGCGTTTCGACGTTGACGACGAACCCAGACGTTCGTTCTGCAGCGTCCTCGAACGTTAGAAAGTATCTTTACCGTTGCAGCATTGCACAAGGGACTGTTAACGTTTGGCGAAGCATACTTTGAAGCTCCTTTGTGAATTATGTATGCGCATTATTCATCACCGACGAAAAAGAGGAAGAAGAAGGAGTACATCTTGTTCCCTTCTTTCTGACGAATCTCGACAGTAAGCCTGAGTATACTAAATTTCGAATAATATTTAAATGCGCCAAGCTTTTCGACAACAATTGTATACTTGATAATTTATTATAAAAAATTCTATGCCTCTCAGGCTTGTCGTTCTTAACGAAAAGGCACCGTTTGTTGCACAACTGAACCGAGTAGCGATATCGCAAAAATCTGCAGAGAGCAGAATTGAACGAGCAGTGGCTGGCGGTCGTCTGAGGGAAACGTTTATAGGACACCATGGGGAATTGTGCACGTGCACGCGGCCCTGCCCCACGCACCGTTTCACGATATTAACGCGAACTTAATTGCGCGTGCTGGGACGCCGTTTAATCGGCACACAAGAGAACCTGTGCCTCGTCGTGCCCCGCTGCAGGTTACAACTACTTTTTCTACCTTCGACCGTGTTTTACAACTTCCTCTCTGGTCGCCGGATTAAACAAAAATATCTCGCTCGCGGCCCACGGTTCTTTAATGATATTACAGCGAACAAATAAGGCCGGCAATTCCAAGAAATAGGTTACAATCATTCCCACTATTGCTAGACGACGCGAGACAATTCCAGCGAAAGTTATTCGTCGATGAAATTTCTATTTGATCGCACGATATTTATTTCATCTTGATTGCTGTTTGATTGTTTCTCTCTTCATCTCATTTCCAGAGGGAATTGCAGTAATCGGGTCCGTTGTTTTGTAGGCGAGAGACGCACTGAAGAAAGGTGAAAAAAAAAATGAAGAAGGAAAGAAGAAAATAGTGCAACTCCGGCGGAGGGTTGTTCGAAATTTATTATCTCGTACTAAACAAGGGAAAACATTTACAGGTAATATGACCGTAATTGTTCTTAGGAGGCAGTGCAGCGTTAAAAGGAGGTAGGAATCGGGGGGAAATTTATGGATCAGGTTGAATTTGGCCACCAGCAAAGCAATTAGCACGCGGTGAGTACCAGCCAGACCTGGTGGCCATTCCGTGACGTACCTGACAACGGCGCCCCGATCTACCAGCCACCATCTGGCCCTTTATAGAGGGGAAGTCCCGGGAACCGAGTGGGCCCTTAATCTCGTTATTTCTTCCTTTTTTACGACGCAAAAACTTACCTCCGAATTTCATTAAATCAACGGGGCCAATTGCCAAGGAATTGCAATTGCAATTGCAATTGCACATTGATTACTGATAGTTAGGCGGATAGATGGATTATCGGCGGTGTTTTCTTTTCATTTTCAATTCGCACATTTTTGTTGCAAGGATAAAATATCGCTCGAGGCGGGCCTGAGTTTCGTAGCTCTTAAAAATTTGAACGAAAGAAGAAAAAAAAATAATAAATCACCCTCCACTCTCGAGGCCCACGTTGTACTTGCACAACATACTCGACAGCCTTCAGGTTCACCGACGTTTATGGCAGCCTCTGAAGGATGGACAGCGGAACACCGTGGTAATAGCAATAGACAGAGGATGGTGGCCCATGTGTCGCTACGACGACCGTTCGCCGTTTGGCGAATTTGCATTTACGAGCCGAATGGTAACCCGGAACATGTGTTCGCGACCTGCCTAAAACTGTTGGCCGAAACACATGTTTCCCTCGAGGGGAAAAAGGTGAAAGTCTTGGCGGGGGACGAGGCGAAAACTCGCAAGGTCACGTGGAGCATCTGGTTTTTTTTCCTTTCTTTTTTATTTCAAACACCCAACTCTTTTCGCTCTCAGGTGAAATTGGGCGAACACGCCATTGAATCGTTAGTTTGCAACGATATCCACCGATGCGTAATTAGATTTGCATTAATGGCTTCGTTGTGTCAACTCTTTTATTGCATACGAAACGAATTAAAGGTGACGATGAATGCGACCACCACGAGCCCCCGTCTAATTTAATTGCAGAAAACAGCGATGACAATTGGCCCATGCTATGCGTATAACGTATGATAGTGCTGTACTATAATTTACCGTGCGAATTCCCGACACAGTATAAAAACATTGCTGTAAATATTATAATAATACAGCCATGCTATATAACGTATGGTGATTTTATTGTAATTCATCGTACGGATTCCTGGTACGGTATCGAAACCATTGCATCAGACGTATCACAGTATAACAATAATAATTATAATATTAATATAGCCGTGCCACAAGTGCATACACGATGTCAATTGCAGACGAATGTTTCAGGTCAGCCAATGGCGGCTTGGGATACGGTGTACGTGCCTCTAAACGCAACTCGTCTATGGCACCTCGGGCCTTATTGCTCCTCGCTGGCACGTCACGTCTGTTGCCGTGTGTTCGACACATGGCGAAGACGCGGCACCGGTGCAAACATTGTACAACCTATCTGTCGGCGCGGATCGTAAAGGCAACCGTTTATAATGCGCACGGCCCGGCCCGGGGACAGTTTGCGTGGAGCACGTGGGCAATAACGCTCTGGCCGAGAAGCCCATAGTGCCTATGGCATAGGCGATATTGTCGTGGATATTTCAAGTTTACAGGCCGTCGAGCGACGCGGGCACGCGCTCGCGTTCGCGGATCTCGGCGCCGACAACGTAACGTGTCCGTCGTCTGTCACGATTAGTCTCGTCCCGGGGACGTTTAACTGTATGTCGCCCCCCCCCGGGGATTTACTGTGCCCAGCCGGATCATGGCTGATAGCCGAAACGACGCTTCGGCTTGTTCCTTTCCAGCTGCTCTGAAGTAATCTTCTTCTTACGCCGATTGTTATTGCGTGTATGTCGACAATGTTGCAAACCGTCTTCTGGGGTCCCCGAATTCTCGAAAGTTTGTCACATTTTCTTCAATGCTATAATCGCGATTCCTTGTTATAATTGCAATTCCTTGCTGCAATTGCTTGCGACAACGGCAATTCCTTGCCGCAATTGCAATTGCTTGTGATAACTGCAATTCCTTGCTGCAATTCCTTGCGATAACTGCAATTCCTTGTCGCAATTGCAATTGCTTGCGATAACTGCAATTCCTTGCCGCAATTGCAATTGCTTGCGATAACTGCAATTCCTTGCCGCAATTACAATTGCTTGCGATAACGGCAATTCCTTGCCGCAATTGCAATCGCTTGTGATAACGGCAATTCCTTGCTGCAATTGCAATTGCTTGCGATGACTGCAATTGCAATTGCTTGCGATAACTGCAATTCCTTGCTGCAATTCCTTGCGATAACTGCAATTCCTTGTTGCAATTGCAATTGCTTGCGATAACTGCAATTCCTTGCCGCAATTGCAATTCCTTGCGATAACTGCAATTCCTTGCCGCAATTGCAATTGCTTGCGATAACTGCAATACCTTGCCGCAATTGCAATTCCTTGCGATAACTGCAATTCCTTGCCGCAATTGCAAATCCTTGCTATATTTTTGTACGCGTTTCATTTTCTTCGTCAAGTTTGACGAATTATTTGCACGAACACGTATTGTACGAACGCTGCGTTTGATATCAGATGTTTCTGAATGATTGCGCAAGCGTACTCAAAGGAACGGGCGTTGTACTGCGATCGGAAATATTTACGAGGATTTCCATCCGAAAGGAAGAGAGTAAACAGTCCTATTGAGAAGGGAGGAGAGCCGCGTCCGAAGTAGGCACGAGACCAAAACTTGAATGGTCTTTATGATTCTTGAATGGCGACAAGTGCCTCTTACAATACCGACCCTCTCGACTTCCCGTCTGGAGTATCGCCGCTACGCCTCCCGTTTTACCTTCCTTATTGTACTCTTTCCACGGATTAGACGCCATTGTCGACCGCAAAATTACCGCCGAAAACCGCCCGCCCGTAACCGATTCACACCCGAATTGCGCAACCCGTTGGCTTTTCGATCGCGTTCGGAATCATCTCGCAGGCCCGCGACAAATCATTGTCGATGAAACGACGAGGAAACCGACGATACGACGAGCGCGTAAGAACGAGGGATTCTCGTCGTTCAATTATTGCTTTTTTTTTTTATCCTGTCCAATCGTGTTGGGCATGGTTCTATAAAAACAGCAAAGCACGTGGAGGGCAGCTAACGGTACGAACAATCGGCCGAAGAGGAACCAGTAGACACTAATCTGCTTATTGTTTTCAGCGCAAATATTTTTCCGCCCTCTTAATCCGAATTACTGTCTGACTTTCGGCGATCAGCGATCCCTTCGCAAGGGAGTGCCCCAAAGATTTACGCCCGCAGCCTACAAATCTGCTTTACCCTGCCCGCTTCTGGCATCGAAGTCACCATTAAGTGTCATCAGGACGTCTAATCTCGTAAAACGATTCGAATCCACGTTCAGGCGTGGTCTGCCAATTGTTGGACAATTTTTAACACCTTCGAAGCCTCGGAATTAAGAACGCACGTAACATGTTAAAAATTTTAATACACGGTTGTTTCATTTCGCCTGGCATTTTCTAGCCGGGCATTGGTAGTTTCGTTTCGGGTCGTGTGAACGGTGCATTTTTTCACGGAGGTCCGCCAGGGTAGTGATTGCACGTGCTACCTGTTTGCGCTGGTCAATCTGCGTTCCTGGCGAACACATGTCAGAAGGTCTGGCCGTCGTACAAACTCGGAGAAATTTGGCGAGCACGTGTTGTTCATACGGTGGCGTGCACCTTTAATGAGATTCCGGTCACGTTGCTTTGCACGCCATTCCCCGGCCCGCTCACTAATTAGCTTATAGCATTTTCGAAATCTGGAAGCGATTACGTGTTACACGTGGGAAGCGTTCTGGGCAAAATTAGATTAGGATCAGATCGCGAGGAATAACACTGTTAATCGTAGACTCGTGCGATGAATTGTTTGCTTATCGAATTAACGAATTTTGGGAAACTTTTTCTCGCTGTATGTTAATGGCAAAATTAGATATCATTTGTTTGTATTAGAGTAATTGAATGTTAATTTAAGCGTTGAGTTTTATTCATGGATAGTCTCAGGGTTCGACATTTCTTCATATTTTTATTAGGAATTGAATATTAATTTAAGCGTTGGGTGCTATTCATGGAATTTCTTTCGTTCGATTTGTTTGTTGTGTTCACGTATATTAGGAATTGAACATTAACAGTGCTACAAACAGTTTATCGTTGAAAATTAGCAGAATTCGATAATTGAGCGTGAAATTCCGATTGATATTGATTCGATAATTGGCTCGAACGATCGACAATTATGTTTATAAAAATTCTTGCGAAAAAGGTACGTGGCCCCTCGGCATTGAAACGAGTATCTTCCCTTCGTCGAGTATAACCTACGGAAGGGGCACTGTAATAAAAGCGCACTTGTAACGACGGCAATAAAAAAGAAATGGGAACGCAAGGTATGGTACCAGAAACTCCTAATAATAACATAAAAAATATAATTCTTTTATTGTCACTTTATAAATTATGGTTAATTATTTGTCAGGTTGATTGTTCGCTGGCCCGACCTGGCGTAGCCGAGTACAGAGACTATAGAAACGCAAGGCTGAATCGGACTGGTGCTTGAAAGGGACCCCCCGTGTCCCACGGAGAATATGCCACCAGCATCACGACATTGTATTTACGCGACCCTGTCGCAGGAGGTGGCAGGATCGTGATTGCCCAGGGATAACAGTTAAAACGTCGAATATTCACAAGCTCTGGCTGGTGACTTAGGTTTGCGAATTACTATGACTAATACGGGAATACCCAGAGCAAACTAATTTGGTCGAAATCTTTATCTTGCAATTAACCACGCCCCATTGAGCACTTTAACCGAGCTGCTAGCATTAAAATAATGCGAGGGCATTATTTTAATTAGGAGGGCATTAATAATGTCGAGCAGTCGGATTATTAATATAGAGAGCGAATGCGATTAAATATTTTTGATTTAACAATGGATTAACGTAGTTATTATAATATTAAATATAATATAATAATATAATATCGAATAATATATAATATATTATAATATTAAATATAATCTAATATTATAGTATAATATTAATTTACTATAGCTGTACTATATAATTATACTATATTTATTTGATATAACTATGCTATATATTTATATTATATTAATTTAATATAGCTATACTATTATACATATAATTATACTAGATTAATATAATTATATTCTAAATTACATAAAATATTGCTCGTTAATACTAATTATCACTAATCGATCGTTGATCAGAATAATACGCGGCACATCAGGCAATTGTTTATTCAACGAGGAATTGATTGGAAATTGCAATTGCAGTGCGGAATCGACGCCGACGTCCGATCCCCGACCAGCAAACGGTAGTTCCATGGGTATAGACAGGAACGTGCTGAAAATAATGGACTGCTGATGCATTGGGGAAATACGTCGCCCCTATGCTCGTCGCCTCTTTTGGATTACAGGGCTAATAAAGTCCCCATAATCCAGCTTCGAAGTCTCGTTGGTCGTGAAGTAGATGCTCCTTTAAAATTGACCAGCGGCGTTCGAACAGGTAAGTGAATTTACTTGCGGCGTGGTTTTCCCCAAAAATTTCGAACATATCCCGCCACCTTCGACACGGCCACACCACAATTAAAATTCTGTCCAACCAGCAGGCAATTAATCACGCTAGCGAACACGAGAATCAACAAAACAACGTCGTCGATACATCGTTGTAATAATAATAACAATATTCATAATATTGATAATGGAGAATTAATGAGGTATTTTTGTCGACGTTTCAATTAACGATTAATAAACGAGATAATATCGATATAATAATAGGAGGAAGGATCGTGTGAAGAAAGAAAATTATAATAATCGGGGGAAGAAGAAATGAAGAAATATCGAATTCGTTTCGCGCGAATTGCGTGAAAAATCGTGGACGATCAGGGTGGTCCTCTCTCACGGCTCGAGACGCCGCGTTCCGGTGGCGACGTGTACACGGTGCACGCGACGTCGACGTCGCGGACGCCGCCAGAAAGAAAGTCGACTCGAAAATCAAACAAACAGCCGACGACGCCGCGTTTCTGCACTTCCGTCGTCGACGTTTGTTTATTGTCGCCGGTGGATCGCTGTCGCTACGCCCCTGTTCCGTTTTAAATGCCGCGTTTCATTCCGTTGCGTAACCCTTTGGCGCGCAACGGGCAAAAATCATTCGTGTCGAATAGAGGAGTGCATAATTAATGAAATTTTCCTCGCTCCGCATCACTGCGTTATAATATTTGTCGCATTGTACGGTTAGCAAAGTATATGATTAAAAAGAAATATTACTATGTAATTCCAGTTCTCTTCATTCTTAATTATGACTAACATAAACGTACATATACATATATATATATATAATTCTCTTCTTCATTTCTTCTCACGTATAGTTTTTTTTCCCGCGTAGCTAGTTTTATTTTTAAGAACAGTGCACAAAAAAAGTGGATGCTTTTTTTATTTTCTAGGTAATGGCGGAACGATAAGGAAAGAAGAAATATGCGTTCGGTCGGTGAAGAAATTGTGTAACGTCGGTTCTTTACACCCTTGTAAAGAGACGGGCCTAATGAAACGTAACTCATTCCCATGCACCTTGTGGAGACATCGTCTGGCGAACACATGTCCCCGTCGGATTTCATCCATTAAGAAAAAGTGCGCCCTTCGTCGCACGACATTGGCCGCCGTCGAACATTGAAACCCGAACTCGCTAATTCACCAGATGCTGGTCGCCCCAAAGGGTTATTAAACGTATACACGTTTCTGCGTTTCGACGGGGACGAAAATGTGTCGAGCCCCCCCATAGTCGAAATTTAATTATAATTCTCTGAATTAATTAACATCATTCGAATCAGCAAAATAGAATAATAATGGTGAAGAATATGTTTCATTTTCGTCTTCTTCTTTTTGATACGTATATAGGTGCAAAAAACGAAACGTCAGTAATAATATACCTCGGTGTAATCTGTCTTTCTTCCCGAGGCAAACAACACGTTATCTCCTCTTTCAAGTATCGTGTATTTTGATCCCTTGTTTGAAGAAATAATTGCGAGCTGTTTTCGTTACAGGTACGTCGCTGCTTCAGTTTACCTGGGAAACTGTCTCACCGGAGATTAAAGTCCCAGAGCGTTTAATCTCCGCCGGTTAATAAGCCTGTTAAACTGGTTCACTCGAAGCGCTAGGTGTAACCCCGTCGAGGTTAGTTTCGAACAGATGTCCGATCAGACTTTTACACCTTTCTCCGCTAACCCGAAAGAATTGAACCTAGTTAACCTGATTCACCTGCTCTCAGTTCTCAACTGTGTTTTACATAGCTCGTTTATAATAAGAGGAATATTTGGGGGTTAGGTTTCCGTTTTTTTTCAATTATTCGCTGTTTTTTCGTTGGCGACGAAATGATACAACGGCGAAACGTTGGCCGGGATTTCGATGGGGACACTTTGTTGCGAGGAAAATGGAGTGCCTGAAGGCGGACAAATTGAAGTGAACAGTGTTCCTGATAGTCACATATGTCGCTGGATTATGAGCGCGATAAATTTTCGCCGGTGAGCGTAACAGCCGGATTAAGCGAAACTTGTCGCTGTGTCAACGAGGACATTTCGGCTTTCGTTCTCTAATTTCTGAATCTCTTCTTTGGTGCAATATAGTTTATTCCGTTGTTTACCACAACATACGTTATTCCCTTCTTCACCGTAATGTAGTTTATTGTCTTCCTTACCACGCCACGTGTCGTTCTCTTCCTTACCATAATATATGCTCGTATACAAACACCACGAATGCCCATTAATCGTTAGAACGAAATTTACCGATCGAAGCTGCGATCGAATTGAACGGAAGATACCAAGTGCGTGGTAAGTTGGCCCCGATATTATTTACTCGCCATTTATTTGATACAATCGAATTACTGGGACGAACGCTTAATATTTCATCCAAGTTATTGCTTCTTCTTCGTTGTTTTTCCCTTCGCAGAGCGGGCTTCCAGCGTTGACACAGGAGGAAATATGATTCCTGGGCGACGTCGGTGTCGCAAGAAGTCCGGAAGTGAAAGAAAACAGCGTGAGCCGAATCGCAAACACGAGGAACGCCGGTCAGGAGTCCCCGGACTTAATATTGTCTCTTGGAGTTCCGCTGCAGCTACCTAGCGTGCATGTGCAGATCCTGCACGCATCTCAGAAATGCTTACTTCAAACACACGTGCTCGCCATCAGGTTGCCCAAGTGGTTGTTTGACCTTCGATTTTCTGCCTCCTCCCCCCCGAACCCTTCCTATTTCTTAACCGACAGGACAGCACCTCATTCCCCAAGAATTTTTGCAACAATTTACAATCGTTATCGCTGTTTCGTTTTAACGGACAATTAGTGCAATCCTGATATTCAATTCGACTTGATTAATTTTCTTCATTTCTTCATTTCTTCATTTCTTCATTTCTTCATTTCTTCATTTCTTCATTTCTTCGCGTCAAAGATTATTATTGCAGATTGTTTTTCAAGGAATAATCATTTCGAGGCCCACGTTATTCCCCCTCTCACTTCTCGTAGATTATCAAGTTACGTCTGGTAACATTAGAGGCATATTTTGATTTTATTTATCCTGTTTCAGTGTCAAGAAACACTTGTTTTTTTCAAATCGGCCGAGACGTCAGCGATGACCACCGTGGAGTACGGATTGTATTTCTCGGATCCACGTCTTCGAGGGGGTATTAGACCCACGTGAGTATGTTGGACCCCGATACCGAGGTCGTGAACTGGAAAGGGGGAAAAAAAAGGGCCTCACGGGTTGTCGTGGCCTGGATGGGCCTCTGGATTCCTCAGTGGGGGACCCACGGGCGCATCTTTCGTTTTTCTACCAATCCCCGAGGATCCATTGTCGTTGTTTTTTTTTCCCCTCTTCTCTGCACACACACCCTTAATGGTTTCCCCTTCACGGCTCCGGGACGTCGATGAATCGCTGGGAACATCTTTGCTCGTCAAAACCATGCCCGAGAAATTTTTATGCATATATTACATGTATACGTATACTTCAATCGCGTTAGTTATTAAATAGTTATTAAATTGAATTCGTTTTAAAATGAATGTATATTAAATACGTATATATATATTTAAAATTCAGCATTAATCGTTCGTGACGCAATTACACTTTCTTCCCTGGGGATGATGCATCGAGAATCATGGCGAGCAGAGAAATTCGAAACGGAGTAGAAGAAGTAGCACACGTGTGCGCTCTATCGCCGTCATTGTACTTTTTAGAGAAAACGCTGGATGGACAGTGGTTGCACGGGGACCCCTGGGACACGTAAGACCCTCGTGGAACGTGTTCAAGTAATTGCGAGGCCAGGTCTTCTTGAACGTAAATCAGAATCGGGGCATACAACCCGGGCGGACCTCATGTAGAGAAGAAGGGGCACGTATGTACCTACTCTGAGGAAGAGGCGACACTGGACACCGCCGCAGCAAGGATGTTTTCTTCATTAATTCGTGTCACTTGCAGATGAGATATGGTGAAGAAGGAGAGAGGAAGAAACAGAAGTAAAATAAATGACTGCGAAACAGTACCTGCGCTATACGGATTTGACCTGGAGGTTAAGACGAAGTATCGTCGTGGGAGCAATAAAACATAGGTAGGGCAGAATTATATTTTATGTGTATACAGCGGCTACAGTAAATTACGATTCGAAGGAAAGAAGACACGCATATACGGTGGAATATACAGAGAGTGTACAGTTACTGCAGTTGCGCGAAGAACAAAAAGAAGAAGAAGAAGAAGAAGAAGAAAAGGAAGAAAAAGAGGAGTGTCCCCTTTGGCTGCAAAAAAAGGAAAAATAGAGAAACGAAGAAAACTGAAACTAATGGTGAATTGTGGAACCAACTCCACTAATTACCATCGAATCGTCGCCGAGTGTGGTGAATCGTTCGGAGGGTCCAACGGCACGGTCGAGGTCGGAGGTCGAATCCAAATGATGCTGCTTCTTGGAAGGAGAGAGTCATCAGGACACGCGACACTTCCCGAGCCGAAGGAAGCGTGCCCATTTTTTATTTTTTCAACCCCACGTAGCCACGGGGTGCCACGGTTCCAGTGGAATCACGCCGATGAGAGATTCATCGTTGCTGTTTCAGTGTACCCTCTGTACTGGTATGTGTATACGTATGTTCTGGTAACTGGTACAATTTGTAGAATTCTGTTCGGGAAAAAAAAAGAGTACACGAGATGATAACGTGGACGAACTTCGTCCGTGTATAAGCGGGTAACATGAATTTTACTGTCAATTGAATACATTGATTGAATTATTTCAATGATAATCGCGATTGTTTTTAATCGATATCATTTGTAGGATACCGAAAGGATGAAACGACGACTGCGACGCCATTTCGTTTTGCCTTTCTATCCGTACGCCTTTCGCCGATTGGCCGGCAGGAACGTTTACCTGTGCCAGGTGACTACAGGCACTCATTGGTGGGCCGAGCACAGGTAAGAGGCAGGTGAGCTCCTCCCAGCATGGTGAGAATTCTCGTGTCAAAATGGCTTCTTTTCAGAGAGAAGATATCATTCTGCATCGTTCGTTTATATATTTATCGGATATATAATATAAATAATATTATATTAAACATACAATGACAGCTGACACCTAATTCTTTAATTAATTTCTTCGCTTTTTTTTTCCAGGGAACAAGGTTGTCGGTTTCGGGGAGAACAATACTTTTCTTCCTATATTGGACGCGTGGAACACTCATGCGCGTGTGTACAGTGTGGCCGGCGGGCAAGACGTTTGCAGCCAGGTGCGACAGACGTCGACACTTGCATTTGTGACGGTGCATCACGTCACGGACGTGGCCGGCTGCTCCGTTTCGTCGAAACAGCTGTTGCCTGATGTCCTTCCTCTTCCATGACAGCCGTGGAGCCATTAAAATACAGTGCAATCCATCATACGAGCATGGAAATGCTCGAATTCCCTCCATTTCAACTTTCTTCTCCGCATACCTCTTATTTCCAAGTACCAAACATACGAATGGTCCTTCCCCTTTCACCGTAGAAGATGAAAATTGATTCTTCTTCGGCTTGCAACTTCTTCTCATCCCAATCTATATAGTTTAAGAAATTCCACCGTATATATTTACGTATTTCTTCAACTTGCAATTTCTTCTCATCCCAATCTATATAGTTTAAGAAATTCCACCGTATATATTTACGTATTTCTTCAACTTGCAATTTCTTCTTTTCTCAATATGTATAGTTCAAAAAATTGCACCGTATACATTTACGTATTTCTTCAACTTCCAATTTCTTCGCAGATTTCCTTGCGTCAAGTCGTCCATTTGTTCTTCTCGTTTACGAACCGTATCCGTGCACAATACAGAAGTACGCTCATTTCTTCTTTCTTCATCCGCAGCTGCGAATTATCCGTCCATCCGCCGGCTCACCGCTGTCTCTTCTTTTCCTCCTCTTCGCGTCAATTAATCCCAGGAGCCGGCCTATATAATTTATTTCACTATCTATTTCCGGACGTCTGTCGGTAGCTCTGCGTCCGACGTCTTTTCTTCTTCTCGCAAGGGACACTCGATTTTTTTTTTTTTTTCGCCTGGAACAATCAGCGTGTGTCGCGCCTCCTGAGGGCATCGAGTTCGACTGCAGCCAACGTTAAATGCACCGTGCCACGGATGTGTAACGAGAGACGACCGCTCCCTCTTACTCCTCCCGTTTTTTTTTTTCTTCTCTTCTTTTCTTCCGTGAAGCCGGACCGTGCCGCCGCTTTGAAATTGGCACGCGGGATGATTTTAGCTTATTCGAGGGCGGAGGAAAAAGAAGGAGGAGTCGCCTTCGACCCGTTGGCGCCAGCGCGACAAAAACCTTTCACAATCGGCCGTGTCTCCCCTTCGTCTCTTCGTTCCCAGGTCCTCCTACATCGACAGGCTAGAAACTCTTCGAAGTTCACGCTTGCGTGACTTGTTGCACAACGTTGCTCTGCTTCATTCCTCCCCGACACGCCGACATCGCTGAAGAATCGTCGCGCGCACTTCTTCTTCGTTATTTCTTCCCTCGGCCCGCGAGACACGACGATAATTCGTTTTCTTCCTTAATACCCGACGACCGCAGGAATTAATTGCCCGTACCCCCGGTTTTCTTCGGTTAATTATAATTGCGTAATAATAATTTTGTGCGAAGCCGATTATTAATTGCTATTTTTGTATGAAGCGTTATGTTAAGTTCTTCTTTTTCAATCGCTCGCCACTTCGTTCAACTGTTTCACGTAATCATTAACACGCCGACGTGTTGCAGGTTTTATGGGACGCTTCCTGCTCGAAGGAAAACAGAATCGGTCGGCTCGCAAACCGAAAGGATTAACCTGGGTCCGCATCGCCACGATTTCTTCTTCGAAAATAACGCCACCGCGCACACGTGGTTCCCACAGTGAAAACACGGAGGGGGCTCTTTCGAACGACCACGAAGAAATGGAGGATTCTCTTCATTAACACACACTTCATCAGCGGCTGTTAATGAATCACGCGTTCATATATCAGCCCCGAACGACTCCCGCGTGTTTCTCCAAGGCCGCTGATTTACACCGCGAGAAAACCCATCGCGGCCGCCATTTTATGGCGTACGAAATAAGAGGGGCCAACACCTTCTGCTCGAGACACCTTTACCGAGGGAACTCCTTTTTTGTGTAACGCTCTCGAGGATCCCTGTTCCTCCCTCTCTCTATTTTTTTTCCGAGTGAAAGCGGCTCCTTTGAGGGGATCGATTTCTTCTCCGATTTTCCGTTGATTTGTTACCATTTCGGAAATGGACTTTCCGTGTTGCCCGATTGTTCGTTTCGTGAACAGGCCGTTGTATCCTAAATGGATTATGGGCGATATTATTTTGTACGATTCGGAAATTACAATACACTTCGACTATCCGGAAATTAATATCAGAAATACTGGATATTACTGACGTAAAAAGTCGCTGTATATATTTAAGAATCTTCGGGTACAGCGAGAACGAAGGAACAGGTATTGCACAATAAACAAGTTGTACAATAGTTCGTACTATACTATAGTCTGTGGAAAAAATAAGCTTCCCCGAAGAAACATGTCAATTTTTATAATACCGAATATTCTTTTCAGACGGACCGTGTCGAATTGAAGGGACAGTGGTGGTTTTCAAGTTGGAGAGATAGCCCACCCTTTTGCGTTTCTCTAATGGACATCACGGAAGAAGGTCGCCCATTTCTCTCCCCGTTTTCTTTCATAAAACCGACGACACGTAGCCGGGGAGGGGCGGCGCCTTCGCTGGCGCAGACGCCCTTGGTTTCACAGCGTGCTTCCGGTAAGGGTAGCCCGTAGAATTCCTAAGGGGTGTCGAACGGCCCCGCGACACTCCCCATAAATTATCCAGGTTCTCATGCCGCGCTCTAGGCTCGTCCCGATTTATCTTTTTCGTAGCCGTGACGGCCTCGTCTCGATTCTAATTAAAGTCCTCGACGTCCGAAGTGATTGCTTGGGTAACCAGTTTTGATTTTTAAGTCGGGGAAACTGATTCTTTGTTTTATAAACTGTCCCGTTTCTTCTTCCTCTGTTCTTCGTTATATTCTCCTGGAGGCCAATAACATTTTGTCAAAACAGTACTCGTGTCTCTTCTTTTTCTATTTCATTTGATATTCATTTAAACAACATCAGTCCCATTTCTTCTTTTCTTCATTGAATTCTTACGGAATTCAATTATGTACGCGTCATCGATTTTCTTCTATTTCTTCACCGCACTTGACGCATTTCTTCTTTTCTTCATTAAGTTCTACCGGAATTCAGTTATGTACGCGTCATCGATTTTCTTGTATTTCTTCACCGAACTTGACGCATTTCTTCTTTTCTTCTTTAAATTCTTTCGGAGTTCAATTATGTACGCGACATCGATTTTCTTCTATTTCTTCACCGAACTTGACGCATTTCTTCTTTTCATCATTGAATTCATCCGGAATTCAATTATGTACGCGTCATCGATTTTCTTGTATTTCTTCACCGAACTTGACGCATTTCTTCTTTTCTTCTTTAAATTCTTCCGGAATTCAATTATGTACCCGTCATCGATTTTCTTCTGTTTCTTCACCGAACTTGACGCATTTCTTCTTTTCTTCTTTAAATTCTTCCGGAATTCAATTATGTACGCGTCATCGATTTTCTTCTATTTCTTCACCGAACTTGACGCATTTCTTCTTTTCTTCATTGAATTCATCCGGAATTCAATTATGTACGCGACATCGATTTTCTTCTATTTCTTCGCCGAACTTGACGCATTTCTTCTTTAAATTCTTCCGGAATTCAATTATGTACGCGTCATCGATTTTCTTCTGTTTCTTCACCGAACTTGACGCGTTTCTTCTTTACTTCATTGAATTCTTACGGAATTCAATTATCTACGCGTCATCGATTTTCTTGTATTTCTTCACCGAACTTGACGCAATTCTTCTTTTCTTCTTTAAATTCTTTCGGAGTTCAATTATGTACGCGACATCGATTTTCTTCTATTTCTTCACCGCACTTGACGCATTTCTTCTTTTCTTCATTAAGTTCTACCGGAATTCAGTTATGTACGCGTCATCGATTTTCTTCTATTTCTTCACCGAACTTGACGCATTTCTTCTTTTCTTCATTGAATTCATCCGGAATTCAATTATGTACGCGTCATCGATTTTCTTGTATTTCTTCACCGAACTTGACGCATTTCTTCTTTTCTTCTTTAAATTCTTCCGGAATTCAATTATGTACGCGTCATCGATTTTCTTCTATTTCTTCACCGAACTTGACGCATTTCTTCTTTTCTTCATTGAATTCATCCGGAATTCAATTATGTACGCGACATCGATTTTCTTCTATTTCTTCGCCGAACTTGACGCATTTCTTCTTTAAATTCTTCCGGAATTCAATTATGTACGCGTCATCGATTTTCTTCTGTTTCTTCACCGAACTTGACGCGTTTCTTCTTTACTTCATTGAATTCTTACGGAATTCAATTATCTACGCGTCATCGATTTTCTTGTATTTCTTCACCGAACTTGACGCAATTCTTCTTTTCTTCTTTAAATTCTTTCGGAGTTCAATTATGTACGCGACATCGATTTTCTTCTATTTCTTCACCGCACTTGACGCATTTTTTCTTTTCTTCATTAAGTTCTACCGGAATTCAGTTATGTACGCGTCATCGATTTTCTTCTATTTCTTCACCGAACTTGACGCATTTCTTCTTTTCTTCATTGAATTCATCCGGAATTCAATTATGTACGCGTCATCGATTTTCTTGTATTTCTTCACCGAACTTGACGCATTTCTTCTTTACTTCATTGAATTCTTACGGAATTCAATTATCTACGCGTCATCGATTTTCTTGTATTTCTTCACCGAACTTGACGCATTTCTTCTTTTCTACATTAAGTTCCACCGGAATTCGATTGTACACGCATCATCGATTTTCCCCTGCGTCTTCCACAAACTTCGCCCCGCGCATTTCTTCATTTCTTCCTTTCTACTAGGCCTCGCACAAACCAAATATCCATTCCGTCCGTAATCCCGGCACCGTTCTGAAATAAACCTCGCGAGCAGGGTAAGCAGCGTCCATTCGCGTTCGAAAATGTGTTTACACGGCACTATACACTTCACCGGCACGATTCGCCGTGTCTTTTTGCCCCGCAAGAAAACGTACGAGTTTTCCTTGGCGCCTGGCATTGTGAGGCCCACGGATCACGCGGTATCGCGAGACCCAAGTGAATTCCACGCACCGCGGGGGTGGCGGCCGTCAGAATTTACTGTTTCCACGTTCCGATCTATTTTAATTATCCCCCGCGCGGCCCCGGGGCGAAAAATTCCATAAATCTTCGTCGCCGGGGTAATTAGCGGGGCGAGGTACTCTCGGCCGGGCGTACGTGAAACGTTACTCCTTCCAGGAACCGCGAACCTTGGACGGAATTAAATGTGTTCGTGGCTGGGGGGGGGGGGTCCCCCGAACCTTCGAATTTTGACGATAATAACGACAATTCGGAATTATTCGCCGCGGCGACCCGGCTTCTCTCATCGTTGTTTTTTAAATTGCGTCAGAATAGGTCGCGGTTTGGTTGAATTCGTTGAGACGGAAATATATTATTTCCTTCGTCAATCGTCACCTGTTGCGTGTCACTTATTTCTGTCGGCTCTTCGGCTGGAAATTACGTTTCACTTTCGTTTCCAGCCGATGTTTCGCAGGAAGTTGTAACCCGCGAAGGGTTACTCGATATTCTGACAAAAGAAGAATTGACCGGGTTGGAGCACGTGGCGGCGGGGGCCCTGTATCGCGGCGAATCGCTTGAAAAATGAAGAGGCGGCCCGTAAATCGCTATTATAGGGGTCCTGAACGCTTGTAGCATTTCTTAATTCGCGGAGGCGTTTATTTGCCGCACCCCTCCGCAGATATAATTTAAACCGGTCCCCGCTATTTTTACCATTCCCACGTGATTCGTTCGCCCTTTGCACGTCGAAACGAACAATATTTCGTAATCGTGCATTCGCGAAAATTCATTTTGCCATTATCATTATTGCCAATCTTATTGCCAACAATTATTTCCTTCTTGCGCTATGCTATCTTTATTATTATTATTATGCTGGCCTGTGGCGTGTTAATACGTCTTCATCTGAATGCACGACGACAGGGTCTAATTTAGTGCTGTTTTTGCTGGAGGAAATACGGGGGCGTGAAAAATATCGGTGAAAATTCTTCACGAATGATAAAAATTGAAAGGCCGGAGCGCGTTTCATTGTCAAGGGGGGGTGGAGAGAGGAATCTGGCTGAAGATAATAATCGCCTTCCGTTCGCCGTAAATCTCTCCTTATGAACGATGGCGATAGGGTTCGCCGCACGAAAATAGAATTTTTTTTCCCCGGCCCTCGTAAAATATTTATATGCGCAAATAGCGACCGGCCGCGTCGAGAATACGAAAGAAGACAAGAAGGAGACATCGATAGGAGAAGCGTGGAATCCGTTCGTCGTCCTGTTCGTCGTTTTCCGTCCCGGGAATATCTCTTTGAGGACGAAACGGCAAACTTTTCACCGCGAAAAATATCGCGGCGCAACGATTCCTCCGTTTTCTTCGCCGCCGAAGGAGAAGAAACGGCGTCGCTTCCGTTGCAACGGAGGATCGTTAAAGGTTGGACAGTTTCGCGGAGGATCAGTGTCTCTTCTTTTAGCGGCAAGTATTTTCATTAACGGAAGAAACGAGTATCTCCTCCTTTAGTACTCTACGAAAGGGGCTATCGAGGATTGGCTATTTTTAATCAGATCCGACGGTTCTCTGCTCTCGCGCGTTCACGTATCTCAACGCCGCTAATTTACAGGGAAAAGGCGTGAAGGCTTTTGGGGCGAGAAAGATCTACTTCACGAGCTTTCTTCCACGGAAGACGAGGCCACGAAATCCTTTCGCCGAGCAGATGTTGCCGCCGATGGAGCCCCGGGGAGATGAAGAGGTGACAAAAATCGAGCCTCCGGTTTTAATAGAGAAGTGGACCCGTTACACTATCGTCCGGGAAGATCGTTACTTTCGCTAGACAGCTGTTTCCTTGGCCGACGAAACGTATGCCGGTGCCGTCAAGGCGAAACGACTTGCGTGGAAATAATCCGTAGAGGTCGAGGTGACACTTCTTTTCGGCGTTTCGGCGCAGGGAAAACCGATTCCGGAATAACGGGAATATTATGCCGATGAAAATATCATTTACAGCAATTTTTCCTATCGCTAACATTTCCAATATAACTTCGGCAATTTTTAATTGAATTTCTGTTTTTGTTTTTAGGAGAGGCGAACGGGTTTCAATTACGCAAGGGTTATAATCGGCCAGGTCCCCGGCAGAAAATCGTTTCAGCGACGCGGACCCGCCCACCAAACCGGAAATTAGTGGCCGACAGGCGGTTCGAATTATAGATTTCTCAGGAGAGACCACAGGAACCGCCTTTTTCATACCTTCCCTCTAGAACTCGATTTATATGCTTCGTTAAAGCAGTAAACGCGCGAAATCAACTTGCACTTTCCTCGTGCTGTTATTCCTATCATTGCAATATTAATAATTATAATTATAATACAGTTATAATTACAGTTATATCGATTTGTATTCAATAATCTTCTTTCGCGATTTTAACTCTTTCTCGTAGATTATCATTGTGGGTCGTCCAGGTCTTCTTCTTCCTCTCTGTACTCCAGTTTTGCTTATGCGCGTTCTAACTCGCAGCGAGTTTCTTTTTATGCAAGCTTTCGTCGTGAGAGGAGAGATGTCGTCGACGTGTCCCCTCGACAGCTGCAACCACCGTGAGATCCGGTTCACACGACCCTCCCCACTCCACCCCCTATCCTAACCTCCTTTTACACTTTTATAAGAGCATTTCGAGAGACGTCCCTTCTTCCAGCGGGATCCAGCGACGCGATTTTTATCGAACGAGCAAGAAACAATGCGATGGTATATACGCATATACTGTACATTCGCCTATAGTGGACGCCGGTAAACAGGAAAACACTGCACGCATTCATTCTTCTCTACTGACCCACATTCGCGGAAGTCGCTATCTCTCCTTCTGCCTCTCTTCCCTGCCTTCGAACAATCGGCCATAAGTCAAGCCACGGCTCGTTGATCTGTCGTTTCTCGTTGCCCAGCCTCGTACGAACCAGTTTCTTCCCTTTGGAAACAAAAAAAAAAAGAAAGAGATTCGCCTCAGCCTCGACTTCGTTTCTTCGGTTCGGTCATTTGTTAACCGCGCCCCAGTATCTCGAACTGGTCAACCTTTCGATATAATAATCATAATAATAGTGGCAGAAAACTGTGAAAGAAATGAACTTTCCAGGTGTTTGTCGATAGGCTTCAATTAACTGCGATGCTAGCTGCCTGTAACAAATAAGAATGCCAAGGTCGTAGAGGCGGCTTCCATTCATTTTGTGGAAGGCATTTATTTCAACGGCAGCAACGGTCGTAAGAATAATGATAATAATAATGATATTCAGTGAAAATTCAATTCGCAGCCAAGAAAAGTATTCTCATTGCTCGCAGTTTTCTTCTTCCGCGGGGTAGAGTGAAGCGAAGAGATGGCAGAGGGGCGTCGCGACGCCACTGGATCGCCCGTCCACCCGTCAGCCTTCTGCCGTTTCGTTTTCGTCGACGTCCACACGCCGAGACACTATTTTCGACTAATTTACTAATTCGTATCGGAACTAAAAGGGATCCCCCGACACGCGGTTCGATTCAAAGAAATACATTTGTACCCGTGTCAGGGGAACATCAAAGAACGTCACATTGTCAGACCGTCGGTCGGCCGTTTCTACTTTTACACACCGTGAGAGTAACATTACAAACGCCGGGCTAACCGCCACGGGAAAGAAGAATCTAATTAACCCGAGCTATTAATAATTGCATCGACGGTGATGATCGCCGGCGAAATTTCGGCCGGGAAGGAATGTACGAAGGAAAATAGGAAACAGGAAATTGCGAGAGGACAAAAAAAAACCGAAGGAGAAACATCAGCGTCGAACACAATGAGTTTAATGTCTAAAAGTGTGAATCAGATGTTTGATAAATTAGCGGCAAGGTTGGTCGTTGGATATAAAAAGCGGGATCGAACAGAAAAGAAGAAAGAGAAGCAGTAGTCGGGACGAGTACATTTATGGCTGGTATCTCTGCAGATAGTATTCATTAGGGACACCGGGTACGCGTCAGCGGACATGGTATGAAGAAGAAGAAAAAAAGAGGCACGAAAAAATGATTCAATCTACACTCGTGGGAAGCTGAGACCTTCTGAAGGCGACTGTGAATGGCTTAACGAGATGCTAAAACCTTTCATCGTTATTTTATTAATTGTTTAGAAAATACCGCAAGCCCTCCGTTTCTTCTTCGTGTCGGAAATTAATTTCACAAAGATAACTGTCGCGAGTTATTCAGATCATTAAGAGCTTCCATTTCGTCCGGTTAAAATCGTGTTTTCCTCTTCCCTAACGAACAAATCGCCGAAGAAGTTTCAGTCGGAAAACGATTTCGCACACTGTCCCGTGAGTAACGAGAGCTATCCGTTATTCGTACTAGATTTATTTCGACGCGAAATTATTCGATACTATCTTGAAGTACGCTGCAGCACAGCGGATGACAGACGACAGTCGTACATCGTTCGTTTCTTGATGGATTTCAGGGTATGCCAGACGAATGTTTTCCCTACTTTCCGTTGAAAGATGATCGATTCGTGATGGTCAGGTCGAAAGGAAACGTCAGAAACGTCGGGACCCCGTGCAGATACTACATGGAGCTCAGATCGATGTCGAGACGTCCTCCACCTTACACCCACGTTGATACACAGGGGTCCATGAACTTGCACGACGATCCTTCGACGAGAAACATAAATGGTTGTTCTGTTTATTCCGTTTTTTTATAAATTTATTCTTAATCGAATCGGAGGTGACGATTGTATTTCTCCTTCTTGTTTATGCTCAATTATTTCCGTTTCGGACGCCGCGTACACAGTTGCACCAATCTGTCCCGTTTTTCTGTCAGTTATAGATAGAAACAGAGTGGAAGAAAAGGACGACACGCCACCTGTGACAATCAAAGACGACTGCGCAATTTATCCAAGGTGCAGATACCTCGCCTACTGCATCGGCGGGATGTTCATATTCTTCCTGTGCGTTATTCTGATCAGCCTGGTGTTTCCCTATCCCATGCACGCTTCTTGCATGGTGAAATGGTAATATGGACATTATGGGTTTCGAGTATTTACAGGGCAGACACGTATTTATTTGCCGCATTATAAATGTTCATGCCCGGTAGAATAATGAATGCAATTATTGCAAGGAAATTCGTAACAGAGGAGAAGTTCGTTATAAATAAATGGAGCGAGGGGAACGTTCTCCGCCATATCCCATAAAAGCTTGGGAAAAGTTTGTACAAAGATAACGTCTACTCCGCAAACAATCCTGTGCATAGAGAAACTCAATATTGGCCGGCACAGTGTGGATCGTATATTTTCCTTTGGCCGGACGACACCGCTTGAAAAATATACGGGCCACACTTTTCGAGCCCCATGAGAACGTCGCGTGTGTTATTTCGGTTCGCCCCTTTGAACTTCCACGCTGGCAAAAGACGACTATAAATTTCCCCCAATAAACCAGCTCATTTGCATAGTTGGATGAAAAAATCAGTGGAAACTTTCTACCATTTTATGTTAATTCCTTTTTCCCTAAATTCTACTCGAATAATAATAACAATACGCTCCTCATTTCAGAATCGAAGTGACACAAATAATAGTAATAGTAATAGAAACTTCTCTGTGACGAAGGAATGCAATAACGATAATAATAATTTGTCACAAAACAGAATTTGTCAAGTTTATGATACAAACATTTTTGCGTCGCTGTTTACAAAATGATTATTGTTTCCTTATCGTAGGAAATTTGGAGATCCTTGCACGTACAGCATGCAGAAACTTAGGAGTCAGATACTTAATTGGTCGTCCTGCTTCAACTGTGGCCGACGTGGCAGCAAATGTCTTTACACAGTAAAAAGGGATTCGTTTGATTGTTCCAGTTTTATTTTGTTTAATAATCGGCCGCTTTGTTCGCAGCTGAAGGAACCGAAATCGCACGAGAGCGATATGATCAGAGCTGTTCACCTTGGTTCAAATTTACAAACCGCGGAGTCCATAAAGATCACATTTGAGGAAGTTAATAAAACTTGCGTGGCAACGGTGGGTATAGGTCGAACAAATAGTAAATTAAATTGATGGAGTTAATCGCGACATTAAGAAAAAGATTGAACGTCCGTTCTATTGTTGAAGGGAGAGTCGGTGTCGAATGAATGGTTCAGGATATTCGATTATGGTACCAATTATTGCAATCTGCACAATTTAGTGAGCGGAATCGGCTTCGATAAAAGTCCCAAGTTTTTGGAATTGACTACCAACGCGGTTTGTACGCAATACAATATGGCGATTTGCGATTGAAACCGTTTCGCCGTGTCATTTCGGAAACATTTTCCCTCGAATAATATTTGAGGGTGCTTGCCGTTGAATAAAAATATTACTACCAATGATTCGGTCCTTTGTCCGGTGATTACAGGATATCGGTGAAGGGAAATCATGAAAGACTATTATCATTATAATAAAACGACGTTTATTTAATGTTATCAATACAGAATAAATATTAAGTGCATACTTAATATCTAAAAGGGAGACACTTCGATTATGTACAAGTCCCGTTCCCCTCGTTCGGATCAAAATCATTTCGACGGAGTAGCATTTATAAAAAAAGAAAAATAAGTTATATACAATAGAATTCGTTTGATCGTACAGAGAATCGCTCACAACGACCTAATCTGGACTAATTTATATACAAAGATCCCGCGTACAAATAGTCAAACGAATAGTCGTAAAAATTATAAATATTCCTTCGAGCTGCTTATTGTCGAGTCGCTACGCGAATGTCTCGTACAAAAATTCTGACCTCTCAGCGCCATGAAATGGCACCTCCTCCCCTTCTTCGTTGTAGCGTTGCACAACACTCTAGGGGCCGTGTGCGACATGGAAACACTGGGGGGGAATAAAAAAACATATGAATTTCGCTACACGAAATTATTATCGTTGGCCCATTACTTCACCCCTTGTTTTCTCAAATTCGCATACCTGCTGTTCGGCGTCAGCGGTCGGGAATAAGACGATCCAGCGACCGAACTATCATCCCTTCGCAATCGGCGCCTCAAATCGTTCGCGTCCAGCAAATAATCGAAAGTATCGAAGCTCTCGTCCCCCTCGTCCATTCGGTGCAAGTGTTCGTAGTCCGTGATATCTTCGGACATGCTGGGGAACTCTCGTTCGTAATCGTGATGGAGGTCCTCGCGATTCCTCCTCGAGGGCACATACGAACAGGACAATTCCTCGCGCTGCGACAAGGTCGACCTTCCCCACGCTGCTGTCGATAACAGGATCGCGTAGCACGCGTCTGAAACGAGTTATCGACGTTGTTATCGTAGTTATCATGCATCGACAGTCGGCAATTCGGATGCATCGGTAACTCACGGATCAATCGATTTATCTGGCGCCGGGTCGAAGCGTACAATTCACCGATAGCTTCCCTCAGTTTCCCGTAGTACGATACAGTTGATTTAACGGAGGTTTGGAGGTTAGGAGGGCTGGACCTGTCGTAACTGGCCACTCTGCCGTTCGCGGGACCGTTCTGGTGGATCACTTGAATCGGTTCGGCCCGTATCCTCGCTGATTTTGGGCCGAAAACTCGTTGAATTCCCACCATGAGGAAATGCACTGCGATAAATTAATTACGATTAGGTTAGGAATATTTTGGAGAAAATATTGGTAGAGGTACCACTGTAGCGTGATTGTACATATTTGACCGTGATCTTCAACGGCAATATTCTTTTTTCGGTGGTACCTTTACCAGTAATACCCTCACACCTCGCAAGTACGTACTTAGCGTAATGATAAGAATTAGAACGGTCATGGACACGAAGTCCAAGCAAGCGTCCGTGCCGTGTTTCAGAAACGACGCCAAATTCAACGGGACAAGTCCCAGAATGGTTATTCTGGTTAGCAATGGCGCGTGCAAAAATGCCGCGACCACCATGGCAAGCAACAAATAAATAACGTGTAGGCCTGCGCGATATATCTTGTGCATTTGTTCCCCTGAAAAGCAAGATTATTTATTGTCAGCGTCGCAACTATTACTACTGTTATTAACACTTTGTTGGCCTTAATTGAATTGCACTGCGTTTAAAAAAATTGAAACAACCAACGCGAGGGCAACAAAGTGTTAATATTCAGTTCTCTATTCACGTCAACTGTAAATACCAGTGTCGCCAATGTAATTCGTCAGCCAGCTAAGCTTGTCGTCCACTTCTGCACGCATGGTGTTGGTTACATCCCAGATGTATTGAATGGTGTCGTTAATCTGTCCCAGTTTCTGTAACGTCTGTTCGTACTGACGCAGGGCCTCCTCGTGCTGCGCGAAAATTCTGTTCGTGCTGATCTCTATCTTGTCCCAGATCTGTTGCGCCTGTTCCTGAATGTTCATCAGGTCACGAATAATCTCGTCGTGATTTTCGCCGCGTCGCGCTGCCTGCTCCTCCAAATTTCTGTTCGCCTCCTCTGCGAAGAAGATCGAGTGGGTTATTTCAATTTTCGAACCTCGAGAAAAGCTGTTTCGATTTCATCGAGCGATTACCCAATTTCTTTCTGATGTCGCTGGTCATCGTAGCCAGTTCTGTGTGACCAGAACGGATCAGAGCTTTCTCAATGTTCAGTTCCCTCAGATTTGTCGTCACCAGATTGTGCGCCGAAGCCTGCGCGTCTTTCAGGTGCGCCTGTTGCTTCAGCAACGCCTCGTTCCCCTTCGACAATGTGGACAGTGCATCCACTGTCTGCTCTTCCAATCTATCCTGGCTGTCCTGTGATAAATATTCAAGTCGTACATAATCACGTCAACAGAACTGTCTCGCTTAAGCTCACCTTCAAGGCGCCCAACGTTCTGATCTGCGTGTGAGCCGTTTGCATCAGTTTGTTCACCGTTAATTCGGTGAGCGCGCGAAACTGTGTACTCCGGGCTGCGTAACAGACCGCCCTAGCTCTGTTGCTCATTAAATGGTACGCGTTCCACATGTCCGGGTCCATGTCTGTGGTGCATTGTTTTAACGACTGTAAAAAACCAGCGTACAGTATTTTGGTGTAGAAAATCCATTTTAATAACACCGGAGAATAACACCTCTAATTTCAGTCCTTGTTGAACAAAGTATACGGGGGAATTTTGCAGAAATTTAGAATGATTAAAGCAGACGGTCGGACGCGAATACAGAGAGAGCAGTTGGCTTTATGGGGCTCCAAAGGAAACTTCAGTGGAGGTCTATGGTCTGTAAGAGGGGGGAGAGTTGCAGGTTTGAACATGTTCCAGCCACCCTTCCATCTGTTCAGCCCCCTCCGGAGCACACCGGCATTAAACAGAAGCAGCGAGAGTGGAATACAGAACAGCTGGCAACATGATTGCAACGTTTCAAACGCGTGGAAAGACCAGGAAATCTGGGAAGCAGAAGTAGCGGATTGTCTACGTTGCGCAAGTGGAAACGCAGGCGTTCCTCGAAGGGGAATATCGAAAGAACGATCAAGAAACTCGTACAGAAACGCGTGGAATACATTCGCCAAGGAATTTTACCATTTCCTCCGTGCACGGAAACATTTTTCTGCCCTCCACAGCGGATTGGCAATTCAACAGATTGACGCTCAGCTTGGCCAGCTCCTCCTCTGTCATTTCCGCGCAAGATGTTCTGATCTTCATGATAACTTTGTGCTGGCAAGTCTCCAAGGGCGACGCCGCTTGTATGTCCGTGAACTTGGCCGCCTCCTGAAGGAACTTCTCGTCCTCTGTCATCGATTCGTAGGGGATCGAGACAAGCGGGACCCCGTCCGCTACGAGTACAGTGCTTTCGTCGGGGTTCGTGCCCCAGATCCAGCCGAGTACGGACGCCTCGACGCCGCTCCGACAAAGTGCGAGCGAAACGCAGAGCGTCAACAAACTCCGACGCAACATTCTGTAAGGTTCCTCCTGAAATTACAGCGAACGATTCTAAGAAGTTCCGTGGCGTCGTTTTGGGCCTTACCGTAACTGGCGTTTTGATTATGGAAATCGATTTACCTAAAACGGACGTGCGATTTATCGCGATGGATAGAAGTTGGACGGTTGAAAACAAGTCGATGCTTGTTGCAACGTGCGGTCGGGTAACGGTTAGCAACAGGTTCCACCGTAGAGGTGCAAGGAAGATGCGCTTTCGGAACACTTTCGCGGGCCGAACGGCGACAGAATATTTTTATCGACGAGAGAACAGATGATCCAATCGACGCGGTCGATGGTTTCGCCGCGTTTATTCAGGTGAACGAAAATAAACGCTCCACAGGTGAGGCACAATGACGAGTGTTTATTTTTTTTTTCACCGGTGGAGTGCCGCTCTCAACGGCCACAGCGCTGCGTTTACGATGGCGGGGTGAATTAACAGGGGAATGTTTCGCTGAAATTTCTGAAATAATCGTTCGTTCATTTATCGCCCTTTAATCGAAGTAGCAAAGCAAAGGTTCTAACGAATACTTTGTTCGAAGGCGACGCCGGGTATAATTTAATTTGCTATCAGGAATTTTATTCGATAAGTTCTGACGGCGAGTTGTTTGAATATTTGCATGCATGCGAATCGTTGCCCAATCGGGATTGAGCGTTAACCGCAGAAATTTTGAAATGGTCCAATGGGGAGGGTCTGCCGGGTATTGACGCGCATGCGCAGTTTAGTGCGCCATTGCGAATCTCGCTCCGGACGCGGCTCTGCGTCGACTCTTCTTGAAATTCAATTGTTGTGTAGTTTATTTCGTGCCAAATAGTGGTGAATGTGGCGAAAGCAGCGTGGAAAGTAATCCGCGTCCGGTTTCGGTGAGTTAGATGTACAGATATTGTTTTAAATTAATAATTTCGCAAGTAACCTGAGAGCGATGGTATGGCGCAGCGTTTCTCAATCTATGGTTTATGTATCTTCGCAACCGTCAAATATTATTTTGCATTTATTATATTTGCATATATGTATATATATTTTTGTCGGATGGGTTATAGATTATAAAGCTATTTGTTTCTTTTCATTTTCCTATATATTTACAAGGCGTATTTTACAAATTTGGTACAAATTGTGTTCTTCATAAAAAAATTGGATACTATACTACTTCTTTTCCGGAAGTACTTCGCTAATTCCGTACATTCCTGCCAATAGTCTCCCGTGAGACGTCGGTGCTGGTTCCTTTGGGGCCAAATACGGACCTTTTTCGTCCATGTAAACGTACCTAAACGTTTGTTAAGGATATATTCGAATTGAAAATGGAGTAATGAATATTCGTTACATTTCTAATTTGTCGATTAAACTGTTCTACGTTAAATAGTATTTATACAAAAATTTATATCGAGCAGAGAAAATTGTATTTCAAAGGATACGGCAGTCGTAAGACCCAATAGGCACTTTGCGACAATTTTATTGGCTCGTCGCAGCCGGTAACAAAAATAGGGCAAGGCGCCGGCCCTGGTTGCACCCTAGGATTTAAAGTAACGTGTACCGGTGCCTTTGGCGTAACCACATGAATTCTCATTAGTTGAGCAATCAGCGGTTTCGTTTGCCTGAAAAAAATGGAAAGAATGCAATATTTTTCTCTCAACACTTTTCGAGATATACGCACCTGCACGGGCAAGGGAAATACAGAGGCATATCGGCAGTACTGGATGTGACTTTATTTCCACTGTCCTTCACAATTCCGTTCCCGGTTGCCTTCAACACCTTGTCCGGCGCGGATGCCATGAATCTGTGCCCCCTCGGGCACTCGTATTCCACACCGACGAAAATTTTCACAACGAACTCCTTACCACCCTTGGATTTCCTTCCGCGAATGCTGTTGATATTCTGGAAATTCTTTCCACGGGCGCAATAACCGTGAGTCCCGTGATCCCCGATGGTAGGCCACAGGGAGCCCCTTTCTTTTTGGTGTTCCAATCTGATTGAAAAATAAGCTTAGCTTTTCCTCGATTCGTTATTCGTTCAATTTAACTTACCTCACGGTCACGTCCCAAGGTAGAAGAAAGGCGGAGGTGGGTAGAACACCGGCCTGGTGTTGCAGGCCCAAATTATGGGAATACAAGCTACTTGGTCCGAGGCAAACTAGGGACCAGCTGGAAAATTGAGGCAACAATCCAGCTGGTGATTCCGTGTGCAACATTCCCGGTAGATACTCCGTCGTCGAAGGTTGCCTGATCAGAGATTTCTCTGCGGGATTTAATTAGATTGAAACTCCATCGTCAGCCAAGTTATTCCGTGACAATTACCTTTAGCAATTTCCGCGTCGCTGTCAGATACTTCTATGACTACTTTGTGAGCGTCGCTTGGCGTCAGACTAGTTTTGCTACTGAGCTTCGGCACGTCTTCGTTTGTTTCGCTAGTCGGGGCGGACTGGCCTCCGCTTCCATAGGGTGTCCCAATATCATCTGAAAAGTATTAAATACAATACGAAAGTCCGCCACTTTGTCGAAACGATTTCTCATTTCCCTTCTAAGATTAATAACGCGTACCGTTCAGCGTGTTAACCCCAAGGCTACATGCCTGAGTGTCACCCCGGGGCGTGGGGGATTCAGCGTGGCTGAAAGAATCCTTCCTCTTCGTGGCGAATAATTGTGCAGGCCTGCAAAGCTCGCGAGTTATCATCACCTTCGTTCGTGAGAACCTCTATACTTCACCTGTAGTTGTGCGTACTCGGTTGAAAAACCGGGAACTGTATGTTCTCCAATTGAGCGCAGCCGCACTGTTTGGCCAGCATTTGGAAGTAGTCGTAGTTCGCCTGTCTCAAGCTGAAGGGGTCCTCCCGGGACCCCTGGCAACGGCCGCAATTGCAGGCGCAAACGTATCGAACTCCGCTGCAATGCTCCCTAATCGGCAAATCGCTGCGAAGTGGGACGGTTAAGGATCACGGTTAGGTAAAGCGATGATGATCGATGAAGATCGATAATGAGAGGCGTACTTGTCGCTGTCCCTTTGTTCCGCCTGTTCCCCGCCACCAGCACCATCGCTTCCTCCTCTGTGAATGGGGTTGGTGCAAGGATTGCCCGTCAGGGATAGCACCTCGCACATCTGCCTGCCAGATCTCCAGTGCTTCTCGCATTCGACTTGCAGCTTCTCGCTGAACTCTTCGAACAGGGGGCCCCTCGCGTGCATCTCGAAGACCGCCATCGCGTGGGCCAGTTTCGACTCGTGGTACGCCCTAGTGAACATATCAGAGGTCCCATGCATTCTTCTGGAACACTACTTGGAGTAGTGTTCTACTGTTGCGATCTATAGTCTCTATAGTCCCGGACAGTCCCTTGATCGAATTACTGAATTTCTACCTTGTATAGTGCTGCGGCAAACTTTCTTGATAAGTCTGGAGAGCTCGAGGCAGCACCTTGCTGCACCTACTCTTGCTGAACTTCACGTCGGTGTCCAATAAACTGTGCAGTGTCGTCAGTTCCTTGTCCGTTCCATGGACGAAGTAGTCGTACACTTTGTTTGCTACCACGCAGAATGTTCCAATGTTGGGTACCTGATACGATCAGATAATAGATTTACCTCGTGGTATATCTTGTTTTACATATTCGGCCAAAATGGTTTGTCAATCTGACCTCGAAGTAAGCTGGCATCGAATGTCTTCCAACGTTGTCGTCGAAGCCCCTTGCAAAGGCCAAGTCTATGTGTTGTTGCAAGAATAATCTGAAGGAACGAGTCTCTGAGAATGTACGAGAAATTATTATCGTTTCCATTGGCGAATATTTCCTTCGATCGATTCACGTACCGGTTTCCGTGTCATCCGTTTGAATGTTCGAGTCCTGGCTGGCTAAGCTTCTCGAGGTGCTGCCTCCTGAACTGACCTTGCAACTCTGCACGAGTTTCCTGGTCATGTAACCCAGGATATCTCTGGACTCCGACGTGCCTGTGTGCACGTAGACGAACTCTTGGTTCGCTGGGATCGCGAACAAAGAGTTCGAGCTGAAAATCAAACGATACGTCGCGCGTATTTATCATTGAAATATTCGTCAATCGAGCAGAATTTTATACCTAAT
Source organism: Nomada lathburiana (assembly GCA_963667235.1). Classification (NCBI taxonomy): domain Eukaryota; kingdom Metazoa; phylum Arthropoda; class Insecta; order Hymenoptera; family Apidae; genus Nomada; species Nomada lathburiana. The sequence continues at coordinate 18,197,936 of OY763899.1, read as the reverse complement.
GTTAGTTACTATACGATTCTTCCTCAACACTTGATAAATCTGATCCTCCAGGGAGTGCTCCAATTTCTTGATGTTAGCCCCACTGGCGGGGTCCTGAAAGACCGCGGGACACGTCTCGAAATAAAACAGTACCCTGGGCGAGCAGGGCCTGACGTTCGACACCCAATCTTTTGGCAAATTACAGATGCAACTCAACACGTCGGACAATTGCGGGGAAACCTTCTGTCTATGAATTACAATAACATTATTGAATCGCGTAAACGTCGCTATTATTGAAGAGAAATCAACTCGTACCTAACAATATCCATGGCCCTGAACAGATGTATGTAGCTGTAGTCGAACGTATGGGTCGGATGGGCGAGGACAATTACGTGCGATATGTGAAACAGAACGAGCAACGCTCTCGCATACTTGTCCCTCATATGTGCCCACACGCTAAGGAAATCTTTGCAGTCCTTCTTTTCAACAAACTTGTCGTACTCGGTCAAGAGTGTATGGGTATCCAATAGACCCCTTAAATGCAAATACACAGTCTTGTCTTTGGAATCGTAGTATCCCTCTATTTCGCACTGAAAATCGTCGAATTATTATCATTACAAACCGCGCCTAATCACGTTTGGTAGGTTCGGTACAATATTTATGGGTTTCTCACAAACGACTCCTTGTCCACGTCGGGTTCATCCAGAAGATCGATCTGCAGTATCGAGCTCAGCATATTTGTCTTGCATCCTTTCGCTCGATACTGCGACTTGCCAAACACAGACACGATTACAATCTTTTTGTCTATGTGTGCGAAACTGAAACAGCATTTTATTAAACATTGTTCTTGTTTTTTTTTCTTTGAATACAGTAATTTTGGATTCCTAAAATTTGTAATTTCGTATTAAACGAAGGAGGGAATAGTTTTTAAAGTAGTTACCTCTCCGGACTGCACGGCAGCCTGAACTTTTGCGGTCTCATTTTTCTCTTGTTTCTGCGGGGCAAGGGTTGTGCATGCCATTCAAATTCACCTGCACGATTCACTGTACTTTAGTACATCTGCAACAAATTACAAGGCATAGAAAATCGCACGTAGCTCCTCTCGATACATCTGCAATCGAAATATTAAATAAAAATTAAATTATCGTCAAGTTTCAAAATCGGGCCGAGCTTCCGTCCACGATTTTGTTCATTTACCTACAGTGGTGGGTCCTGCACGATTCTGAAATGTATTCTGGATTCATAAACAAGTAATGTGTCTGATCTCTTAACCACAGAATTTCCGGAGAAATTATTTTAAAAATATACCTTCGACCATCCAGATTTCTTATCTCGAGCTAAAGGAATCAGAAATTCATGGATTATCCAAAGACGGGTATTTCAATTCTTATTAATCGTCCACCAAACAATTCCCGGTGCTAGAAAATTCTTTATTTACGATGCATCCAGTTACACGCTCATTCTAATAAGGTGTCAGGCTTCATTATCGACAGTATTGCCAACACAGGTTATTAAAAATCCGTTCGAAAAGGCATTTTACTTCTCCAATGTCACTCCCTGCGTTACCGACCCACGGTAAGACAAGATTACAGTACTGGACAAAACAGAGCGTGAATTATGGCGGCAAGTATCGAGGATAATCAATGGCACAACAGCGAAATGTAGAATGAAGCTATCCGCAAAATGTCAGCTGGATCGAGTTTGACCGGTTTTCGGAAAAATAGCCAAATCGTGGACTTACCGACTGGGCCAAGGATCCGCAGATGTCTGTTACGAAGTCCGTCGATCCGCGGGTAAAGTATAATTGTCGATAAATCTACGGCAAGTTCCGTACGGTTGGCAACGCTGATTATCGATTCGACGAAGAGGGAAGCACTTCGTTACGTTGGATTGTTTATTGCCTCATCGTCCGGGGTCCGTGCAATTGATATTCACATGACAATTTCGACGAACGCGATATTCGCCAAAACAGAGGACCGTACAATACTCCCGTTCGCAAATATCGTTTTCATGCTATCGTAAAGGGTTGTCAGACGTTCGCCCCAAAAATGGTATTAACTAAGGAATACCGTATATGCATGCCGCTCACCACGGAGGAGGTAATTTCTCGTGAATTTTTAACGCCGATTGTCTGCGCACTTAGAAAGACGTATCACTTCCTTGAACCGCTGATCCGAGGTTTAACTCGCGCACGTGATCGTTGCTTCTGTTGGGTCTGCGTGTCGTTCTATATCGTTGGCATATTCTTTGCAGTATCGCATAGGACAACTGTATATGATTGCCAGACACAGTCACGAGCAATCGGATAACGACGACGGCGTGGAGGTCGTCGAGAACGTGGCCTGCGACGATCCCGAACACGGAAAGGGCCAATACACGGAGAAGCGAATACATTTGTCTAGGTGAACGTTGCGACATTGTCTCTCTATCCAAAAGATCACCCCAGCGAGGCTAAATGTTTTTCATTCGTCCGCTTTGTTCGCAGTAAATTACCTTACTGGCTTCAGTCCGTCATTCCGAGGATATTCTATGTGACGGAAAAGGCGTGGAACTATTATCCCTTCACTATCACAGGTATACTAAAGTACGGTTGAGGTATCCCTTAAGCGGAGTCTGTAAAGAAATTGTTGCGCACGAAGTTTCCCCTTGATATACGTTCTCGTTTAATGATATAAAACTATTTCTTTCATGTCGTCCGCCGTGAACCAAGAATACACAGTGAGTATCTAGCGTAGGGACTTGCGTCCGAGCACTCCGTTACAGTGAGATTGTATGTTTGCAGTGTTCCTTTATCCCAAAGTTCCAAATTTCGATACGGACCAGATACGAGGATAACAACGGGTCCACGAATAACGTACGTAGTCGAGTTGGTCGCGTTGTTCCGTAACGTAAGCGAGATTCCGTTGCTCACGTGACATTTTGAACAGTGCTTAGGTCTGTCGCCTATCGAGCTGATCCACCGTGACGTGGACTTTGTGGACATCGCGTACGACGAGTTATCCGCGAAACACTACAAAGAGGAGGAGGTATGAAGTAACGCGCCGCGAAACCCACCGGGACAGAGTAAAACTCCACGGGGAAACATTTTCAGGATCCCAAATTTTTCCAATCGAAACGCACCGGTCGCGGGCCATTGGTAGAGGGATGGAGGGACCACACCCAGCCCATAATGTGCTCCTACAAGCTGGTGCACGCCTCCTTCGAAGTGTGGGGCATGCAGACCCGCGTGGAGGACTTCATTCATAGAGTAATTGTTTCTTGCGCAAATAAATCGGTCGCTCGAGGGGCAAGTTATATTGTTTTTTTTTGTTCGACAGTGTATTAGGGATATTTTATTGCTGGGTCACAGGCAAGCTTTCGCCTGGATAGACGAGTGGTGCGACATGACGCTGGAGGACGTGCGGAAGTACGAGCAAATGATGCACGCGGAGACCAACGAGAAAATGCGACTCAGAAATCAGAACAATGAGAAACCCCTGACACCGACCACACCGACATCTTCTGTACCATCCTCGCCGATAGCAAAATCGCCCACGCAGTCCGGCCGTTCGTGGTTCTCTTGGTCATAGCCGCAGTTCTAGGGAAATTAGACTAGCCGATAGCCTCCCCAGGGAACGTAATGAAATTTGTGCAAATAAACAACCGCGTCGTCGATTCTGTGTGTGTATATATACATGTATGTACATGTACCACGTGTACGTTTTCTTTTGTACCCACGTTAAAGTAGCCAGGTGCTTGTAAGCGGAACTCGTGAAACATAATCGGAGCTTCTTCGCATGGGTCTCCGTTCGAAGCGTCAACACTGACAAAACGCTTTCGAATGATTTCGTGAAAAAATCGTCTGTAGGATGTTGACTTATTCCCCTAGTTTATTCAATGTTGGTTGTCGAGTATCGGGGCCGGCTGAGAGCAGCAGTTTAAAGGGCGTTCTTGCACTGCAATTTTCGTTAGGTCCGAGTACTTGTTTCCCGATACGTTCATTGTTTATCCTGCTTCTTTCTCTTTAATTTTCCATTAGTACGCGAATCGTACTAAAAACCATGTCAATCATTGTACCGTGAATGTAACGCAACGCTGCGAACACCAGTGATAGCATTTAATGTAAAAACAATTGTAATGGACAGCACAAAGATGCATCGTACGTATACTTATCGTGATGCAACTGTGAACGACCATGGCACTACTGAACAATCGTGTTCGTTTTTTTTTGTTTTAATTTAAAAATAGAGCTTTGCTACTGTTTTTAATTAATCAAGATGTACATATATATAGGGTAAACTAGAAACACTGAACAAAAAGACGAAAAAAAAAAGAAGCACCTAGAGGTCTTGCGAATAATTTTCTGTTCTTCGATCGGACGTTTAATGTGTCGGCGTCTTAACACGTAGGTTGTCCAAAACTGTCTGGGGACCAAAACCGTATCGCGTTGGAAAAGTGGGCGCTGCTTCACGGGAAGCGGACAAATATTCCTCGATCCCGCTCGACGATGATTCTCGTCTGTCGTTCGTTTTCCATTGGTTCCGGTGGCACATTCGAAATTGTGTTTCCCCCCCCCCGAAAGGATATTCACTTCTGGGCGCGTTTAATTGCCCCCTCGCTGTATATGTGTCTGTGTATTTAAATAAACGTTTCAAGCCGTTCTTCGCATTAAATCGGCCGTTCTATTGTTTAGTCCGCAAACTTGCGACCGGTCGGTTAATCCAATATTGAATTCGCCGGGCGCAATAGTAGAGTACCGGAGGGAAAAGCCCGCTGAATAAATAGCCTCATTGTGCACGGGCAGCAACCTTCACAAAGGGCTAATTAAAATCGTCGAGCCCCTTTCCTTATTTTCAAGGATATATATCGCACACATTATATTATACATATATAATAACATAGAAATAATATCGAACCAATATTACTTCTTTATCGTCCTGTTTATAATCTTCATTTGAATACAAACAATTCCTGCAATTATTACTCTCTCGCTGCATTGACAGGCCCCCTCCCCCCGGTCCTAAATGCGTAACAAATATCAACAGTGCAATTTTTATTCGAAAAGTTACCCACAATTTTAGTCGCGTTTGACTTGCATCATTTCTCGTCGACCGGGCAACATTTACAGCCGCGATTAAATTAAGGCCTATCTAATTTCGAAACTTCTGCAGACGACAGACTAGTTGCTACCTATTGTCAGCCCGGTCCGAGGTGGAGGAGTAAATTGAGACATTCCCCCAAGTTGCCAGATTCAGGTACATATTATTCGCAATGAAATAATTGGCAGGACGAGTCGTCGGAGGAGGAGGGGCCGAACTTTTAATTGTCTTCGAAGTTGGCACGAAATTAATAAACTTCAGTCCAACGTATAGAACTCCTGTCGTTGTTGCGTCAGCGGGGGGGGGGGGATTTATCGGCCGAGATCCAACCTTACCTCTCGACGGCCATTGAATTCGTCGAGCGGCACGAATGTTGGACCCACGTGGACGAGAATCGTTCGCGAATAAATTCCTCCTTGTTGGAGAGGGTGTAGTTAATTTCTTTCGGGAATTACGGTCGTCGGATCATTCAGTTCGAGCACCCCTCAGGGTTCATCACTTTGCGGGAAAATTGTTCGTGAATCCTCGAGTTTCGAACGCGATTCGTTATTTTCATTCGGGATATTATCTTTCGGTTTTTTCTTCGTGGGTGTCTCCCTTGAAGTATTATCTTCTTCGAGGGCTCCCTCTGCCTTAGTTCCTCTGCATCCTGTCAGGGGTATTTCCCCTTAATTGCTCACTTTCATTAGCGGCTCTACTTTTTTCTTCTTTTTCTTCCCGTCAACCCTATTATACCACCGTTTCCATTTCACGTTTCTCCATTCGCCGTTTAGCGTTCTCCGCGCTTTTCCTTCTGATTTATCTCCCGGAGCACACCCGCGCTGCCTTTTAATTTATTTTCGTCGCAAATCACGTTATAAATATTCCTTCGTGTTGCACCGTATTCATATATCTCTTCACATTTTTTTTTTTTTACTATTTATTTCTATACGTTACCCGGTACGCTTTACACAATTTATTCGCGCATTATCGATAACATTTGTCGCGGCTGAATGAACGTAATTTTCCAAAGAGCATTATAATATTCGTTGCCGGCGGCAGGATTGAAAAGCAATCGAGCCGACTGTCCTCGATTTTCGGACGATTGTAGGTAATTCCTGACTTTTGAACGACGTTGCATGAAAGGATCGCGGACGTCGTTCTGATTTTACACGAAATTCATTGTATCGTACGAGGGAAATGGCTTCGTCGATAAGGGATCAATGGAAGCAATCATTTCTCTGACGCGTACACTGCCGTGCACTTTTCTTTTCTTTTCGTCGAAAGAAAATAATCACTCGACAGATAAAATTATTTTCCCCTTTTCTTCCGCAGTGGAATTTGTTTCTGTTTTTTCTTTCCCGTAAGAGGGTCGATCAATTCTCAGGAGAAAAGTCGCAACGATGGTTTGGCAATTGAGTTTGGTCTTTTAGACGCGAATTTCTTGCCAATTCTTGCAGCAATTTATTTTATTTCGTTCCGCTGCAGGTGCTGTGTGCATGTTCCGTTTAATTCCCATTAAAGGGACTTGAATTAAATTCCCGGTTATATCACGGACAGGTAGATATATGTGTATCGTTTAATAAATAATTGGCATACACGTTGAACGTTGGAATGAAACGTGGCAAATATATTTTGCCCGAATATCTGTCGCGCTTTATTGAACAATTACAATTTGTCGAGGCATGCGGCGCGTGGCAACTCTCCTTTGAATTTTGTTAATAACAATTTTCAATCGGGCAGAATTTGGGCGAGGAACGTTTAACAAGTCCAACGAGCGCAACAAATATCGCACTCGGGATCATTTCTGTGCTTCCACACGTGAGATTTCTTCTCTCGTGGTGAAATTCGATTGAATTTTACTCACGGTCCCCCATAAAAAATTTCACAGCCGCCAAGGGCCAAATGAGCCGGCAACGGAACTCTGTGTTCGCGTTCGCAAGCCCGAAGGTTTCAATTGAACCGGACATTAAAATTGGAAGGTCCTTTTCAGCGTGACAGAGGCTGCAAGAGAATCCTTTCCGCCCCTCCGGCAACCATCAATCGGCTCATAATTAATCGTCCAGAGCAAGGCATGGAAGCGGATCTTCATGGTTCGCGAACGGTTACGCAAACGTTGGGAACAGTTGAGGGCATAGTCACGCGGAAAAGAAAGAGCTCGAGGCTTGCTTTTCAACGGGTGGGAAAGAATTCAACCCCTTCCGGGCGTCACGTGGCGATGGTGCGGTCCGTCACGTGTCCGCGGGACCGCGTGATGCCATCATCGACACGTGAGCAGCACAACAATGGGGATATTGTATTTTGGAATTAATGGAAATTCACTTGATCGATGCCGGACCGTCCTATTATTTGAATTAATTAACAGACCCTCCGCGTTTCGTAACCACCTATCCGTTCAATTAACGTATAACCCCTGTCCTGTTCTTTCGTTCGCCCCCCCGCGTTTACGTAACCAGGATTAATACAACTGGGACGGCCTCGGGTTGAATCTTGGATCGGGGCTGGGGTTGGATATTAGAATGATGGCCTTTATCGTGGGGAAGCATGTTGAGTCGGTTGAGGGCAGGAGTGGTGGATGAAATCGAGGTGGTATGGGGAAGAAACGGGCAAGAAATGCAGAAGAAATAGAGAGGAAACAGGAAGTAGTTGGGAAGATATGGAGAAAAAACAGGAAGTAGTAGGGAAGAAATAGAGACAAACAGACAAGAAATAGTTAAGGAACGCAGAAGAATCAGCGAAGAAACAGGGTAGAAACAGGGAAGAAATAGAGAAGAAACGGGAAAGAAATGGAGAAGAAATAGGCAAGAAGTAGAGAAAAAGAGACAAGGAATAGGGAAGAAATAGCACAGAAATGGTGAAGAAACAGGGAAGAAATAGAGACGAAATAGAGAAAAACAGACAAGAAATAGTTCAGAAGCACAGAAGAATCAGCGAAGAAGCAGGGTAGAAACAGAGAAGAAATAAAGAAGAAAAGGGGAAGAAATGGAAATGAAACGGGGAAGAAGTAGGGAAGAAATGGTGAAAAACAGAGAAGAAATGGCGAAGAAATAGAGAAGAAAAAATAGACAAGAAATAGTTAAAAAACACAGAGGAATCGGCGAAGAAACAGGGAAGAAATGGAGATGAAACGGGGAAGAAGTAGGGAAGAAATGCAGAAAAAACACAGAAGAAATGGCGAAGAAATAGAGAAGAAACGGGGGAGAAATGGAGAAGAAATAGAGGTAAAATAGACAAGAAATAGTTAAGAAACACAGAGGAATCAGCGAAGAAACAGGGAAGAAATAGAGAAGAAATAGGAAAGAAATGGAGAAGAAACAGGGAAGAAATAAAAAAGTTTAACTTCTCCTTGCATTTTAGTATACTTTAGGAAGTACTATTTTCGAACAACAATTTCGAGGATTTACGTTTAATGTAAATGATTTCCAAGGCACGAGAATTTGTAATTCGATTGATTTGTAATACGCAAACCATAGCGACATTTGGCATGAATTTATGACGACAGTTTATGAAGTCATTGGAAGGGAAAATGGAATTACGCGAAATGGAAGAAAAATGTTTGAATATGGAGTTTGGCAGGAATTATAATCGAAGGATATTAACGGTAAGTTTCGTCAATTATTAATGGGCGTATAAATATTTAACGAAAAGGGAACGTAGGAAAATTTACATTTACATATTTATTTGTCAGCATTATTACTATTATAATCCGAAGTTATACTTTATGTTATACAAGGCTTTGTGTAATGCATCTTTTACTTGACCCACTTTTACACAGAGGCCGAAGAGTCGGGCATAAACCAGCCATCTGAAACTAAACAGACTCAGAACAATGCGTCCACAAAATTTCTTACATTCTTCAAATTATAAAGAAAGAACGTTCCTTAATGCTACCCAAATATATTGATCGAAACACTAGATCTCACGCACTGTGCGAAATAAGTGACACACAACTTTCACGTAACATCTGACTACAAATCTAATATCTTTTACCCCCTCGCTGCATTGATTCATTTATTTTTTACTGTACAATCCAGCGCTGTCGCCATATAGTTTCATTATTATTCTCATTATTATACACACATACATATACCAATATTGTCCCGAAATTAGCAGTCCGATTCATCCCCTCGGCGGTCGAAGTTGAACAATGTTCCCTCCCATTTCCAGAAATAATCGACTCTTTACGCGTTATCCGTTTAAACGGCCAACAAAGGGAACCATTGTTGCCCGCAGGATGATATACCCGGGACGCAAGCCCCTCGGACCTTCCCCGTAATCATTGCGTGCGAACAAGAATCGACAGCGGTGCGAGCCACCCTTTAGCGGCGCTGGTGGGGACTCCTTGCGCGACTAGACGCGTCCCAAACCGGTCTGGAACAGTTCCCGCGCGCACCTTGACACGATCGCCTCGTTCGTGTACCACCGCCACGAGACACGAAACGTTTTTCCTTCGCACGCACAATATCGTCGTCCGTTTACGTCCCTTGGCCTTCTCTCGATCCCTCTTCTGAACCTGGTGAGTCGACCACGTGTTACTTTGCCACGATAACAACTCGAACGTTCGTCTGCGAATGCGATTTATCGTTAAAAGGTGGCTCGGGGAGTGGGCAGAACGTGCCGATGGTATTTCCGTTTGGAACTCTTCGTTACGGATCAGAGGTATATATTGAGTGAGTTGAATTAGTTTCGGGGCGCGAGGTGTTCAGTAAATCAAGTATCTGCCTTCTTTTCTTCGTAGCGTTCACTTTGGCCTCGAACTCCTATCATTTTCGATTAACTCTGTGACAGTATTTAGCAATTACCAATTTCCAATTACCTTCTTCTTCTTTAAACGTACACCTTTTACACGCCGTGTACTGCTTTCCAATAATCGCAACGGGAGGAGGGCCTTCCATTACGGAAGGGGTGTTGGAAATCTGCCCGAGCAACGATCCGCCCAATAATAATCATTCGGCCGTCGCGTTAAGGACGAAGAGATACTTCCACGGCAGCCTTTGTTTTGCCAACAGAAGTCGAAAGGAGCCAGGTGCGTGCCAATCCCGTTTGAAAGTGAGGGCGCACGCCTCGCTGCGATGCGTAATTATTCACGCGTGCCCCCGTTAATACGCATCCGGCCGCTATTTCCAATTACCAGCGGCTCGGCCGATATTTTTCCGTCCCCGTGGATTCGTCGCCACCGTCGGTAATTATTTTCTTCCGTTGAGAATGCGCCGATCGGCCGCTGAATGTAATCGAGACTCCTTTATTTTTTTCTTTATTCTTTTTCGTGACGTAAACAAGAGACGTTTCTGCGGCAGCTTTAACGGTATTCCCCGTGAAAGTTGGGAGTAATAGTTATTTATCGATTATCTCGTCACAATCACTGATTCTATTTAATTCTCTACTAAATAGTTCGCGAGAAGAAATCAGCAATTCTCGTTCCTGTTACTTGTCGATCTTCGTCCGTTGAACGTGCCAGGAAATGTATTTAATTTTCTAATTCGAAGTTAGTGGCAAACTCTCGGACAAATCAGAGCGTCGTAGTCTGACCACCGTGGACTGTCTCCACTTGGACGTAGTGGCTGTTGTTTACCTTAACTCCTTGCTTGCCCGAGGTTCAAGCTGATTCGTACGTGTCCCCCCCCCCCATTCAATTACGACCGTCCGTTGTCCATTTTATGGCGTGCGAATTCTCCGTTGTTTAAAGTCAGCCGATAGATTACTGTATTGCAGATGGAAATGAAAATAGGCGGCCACGCTCGAGGGATTGGCTCCGGTGTGATTCTGGCCTTTCTTGGACTGATTTCTATTAGAATTGTTTTTAGTGCTGCGCAAGCTGACGGAAGTTAGGACGAGGCTCCCTTTGTTTCGAGGCATGTTACAGGATTAGGATCTCGCGTAAGGATTAAACGGGACAGGTTCGGGACTGTGCTGTTCTTCTAACGAAGCCATTCGCGCGATTGTCAAAGGGATAAGATCTCTTTACCATACTTTTCATTGACATCGGAATGCTCCTTCGTTAATCATAAAATTGCAGTTGTTGTTTTATTATTTCCATCGATTGATAGAATTTGACCAAACTTGACAACAAAATTTTAAAGGGGCATAGAACTTTCAGTGGAATATGGATTATGGTTGTTGGCATGGGAGAAGTATGGCCCACCTACACGAACTCACGGCATTGCCATAATTTGATGCTACTAATGGCACGTAATTGCTGTTCCATACGTTTCCCCTCTGTCTTCTCCAATTTTCGAGGCCTTTGTGCTCCGAGTGGCCACTGAACCACGCTAATACGCTGCATCAGCTATAAATAATTCGCGGATGCTATTATTGGTGCAATTATGGCTCCTATGGCTATAGTAACAATTCGATTGCTATAAATGTTGCTGCTATTTCTGTATAATACTTCAACTATAACTAGTATCGTTGTAGAAAATAATAGTAGCATCATTAATAACCTCTAGTAGTGACTAGTATCAGTAATCAAATCTACTATAGCCAGTATAATATTACTAATTAATAATTCGATTGCTATAAATGTTGTTGCTATTTCTGTATAATACTCCAACTATAACTAGTGTCGTTGTAGAAAATAATAGTAACATCATTGTTAACCAGTAGTAGTGACTAGTATCGGTAATCAAATCTACTATAGCCAGTATAATATTACTAATTAACAATTCGATTGCTATAAATGTTGCTGATATTTCTGTATAATACTCCAACTATAACTAGTATCGGTGTAGAAAATAATAGTAGCATCATTAATAACCGCTAGTAGTGACTTGTATCAGTAATCAAATCTACTATAACCAGTATAATATTACTAATTAACAATTGGATGACTATAAATGTTGTTGCTATTTCTATATAATACTCCAACTATAACTAGTATCAGTAATCAAATCTACTATAGCCAGTATAATATTACTAATTAATAATTCGATTGCTATAAATGTTGCTGCTATTTCTATATAATACTCCAACTATAACTAGTATCGTTGTAGAAAATAATAGTAGCATCATTAATAACCAGTAGTAGTGACTAGTATCGGTAATCAAATCTACTATAGCCAGTATAATATTACTAATTAACAATTCGATTGCTATAAATGTTGCTGCTATTTCTATATAATACTTCAACTATAACTAGTATCATTGGCAAACGAACAGCACCGATAATAATGCCGCATCGAGAATTGTCGTACTAGTACAGCCACTTAAGAAGAAAACGGAATACCTACACGCCGTTTGTTTCGATCGTTTTGTTCCCGACTAATTGCCAACGGAATCGCAATGTCCAAACCCCGGCAAAAGTTCCCCGTAAAAGCCATAATTGCAAAGCAGAGCGGGCCACCGCGCCGTGGCTAAATTTAATTAGTGTTTCATGGTCCCAGGAGAAGCGAATCCGGACGCGCCGAATGAAATTAACCATCGGACAAACCACCGGCATCCCATACCATGTTTGTCCCCCCATGAAATTTTCAGAACTCTCCAGATGTCCGGGACGATCGGAACGAAATCGCGGTGGATCTTGAATCTCGGCCGTTTGCCGATCGTTAAGCGTTCATCCAGGTCAGGGTCTCGTGGTCGGGACGCGAAACGTCCATTCGTAACACACAGCATCTCGCGAACAATGGACGCGCGATGCCGCGCTAATTAGCTGGCAGATTTTAGGAAAGACGCGGGCACACACGTCAGTCCCCCCCCCCCCCCGGTTTGCACGAAACTCCTCAATCCCCATAAGAGGCTGACGCCCATAGGCATAGTCCTGACTCTGCCGATGGTTCTCGATTCGACTGTAATCCTTTCCACGAAATTATTTTTTTCGGTACCGTGAATTGGGCGGATTCTTCCTCGTTTCATGATCTCTATTCTTTTTCGCGACGCGTAATATTATTTCTCAAAGAGTTTCGTGCCTCTCGCGTAAGCTCCTCCCTCGGTGAAATTACTGCCTGGCCGGTAGTAAAACGTGCCGAGACACGTTGATAATAGCCGCCGGTACGGCCTCTGATGGTTTTATTGTCGCACCTGGCACCGACAGAATAAAAGAGACCCGATAGTTCACGATCGGCTTCATTCCCGACGCCAGAGGATTCGATGAAACACGCGTGGGAGGCAATTACTGCCTCGTCGCCAGCTGGAAATCGTTTGGAATTAATATATTTGGTACGTCGATTAAATCCTTCGTCCCTTCATTTCACTCTAGTTATAGGATTTCGGTTTCAGCTGTAAATCTTCATAAACCTGTTAAGATAAAATTCAAAGAATAATTATCCTGCATTTGAACAGAAATATTTGAATAAAATATTTTCATAATAGGCTTTAAAAACTTTGAAGGTTACAGAGACTATAAAGGCTATAGGGACTATAGAGGCTATGGGGGCTATAGGGACTATAGAGGCCACAGGGACTATAGCAACTATAAAGGCTACAGAGACTATGGTGACTATAGAGACCACAGATACTATAGCAACTATAGAGGCTACAGAGACTATAGAGACCACAGATACTATAGCAACTATAGAGGCTACGGAGACTATAGTGAGACTATAGAGATTATAGAGGCTATAGAGACTTTTGAGACTGTAGAGCCTATAGAGAGTACAGAGACTTTAGAGGCTATAGAGACTATATAGATTGTAGACGCTGTAGAGACTATAGAAGCTCATAGACACTGTATAGATTATAGAGACTATAGAGTTTGTAACTCTTTTCCCGAGTTAAAGATTATTTATTGAATTAAGTGGAAAAGAAGGTATGCTGGACGTTTGTTATAACAGATATTTTGTTTTTCCGCAGCGGAAATTTATTTTTAGAGAATTTGGAATTGAATTCGACGGTATCTCTCGTGTATTAAAATGCAGGGAATGCAGTCGATCGCGAACAACGAGGACGAGTAGCTTTAGGGCTGGTAAACTGCGATTGCATTCTCACGTTTCACAATTGTTGCCACGGGCTTGTGCATAATTGAATCGCGGTTATTTATCCAATCAACTGGTCGCCGGCAGGATCTCAATTTTGATACCGGCAAAGGTAGATACAGCCTGGTGAAAACAATTCGCTGAACGACAAATATTTGTTCGGCATCGAAGAACCGAATCCATTAATTAATCTTTTAAAGAAACACACACACGTATCTGCGCGGATAATGGGGAGTAGGGCAAAAATTTGGTAGAAAATTTTTTAAGGACTCTCATGTCTTACCAAATATGTTCACCAATTTTGTTCGGTTTGTTTAAAAAGCATCTCCGCCAATGGAAAACTTTGGCGCTTACATAAATGCAACTTTTCTCGCCCTGCGTCGGACGGGATTCACCCCCATTACGTTTAACACGACCGAAGCTCAGCCGGCACTCATCCTCGCCATTTCACATTCAAATACCCTTCGTTCAAGACGCACCACGCCCACAAACGTTCGAAGAAAGTAAGTAAAAAGTTCAGAGGGACGACGTTTATTTCTGTTTCCTCGGCGAGAAGTCATCAACGGGACTCAATCTAATTCCCGATTGGGGAAAAAGCAAGGCAACCCCTTTTGACGGAGGCTGAAAACTGGCCCACGGAAGCGGCACTAATCCGTCAGCTATGCGGCTGGCAAGTTTTAACGAGACACCCTCGAAAGTTGAAGTTTAACTCTGCAAATGGCGGTTTAGCTTGAAAAGCCACGGATTAGGATCACGGTTAATGCCCGCGACATTACTGTTTAAATGCTCCTCTGATCTGTCTTTAAAATGCACATTTCCATCGCCGAGAATCTCTTCCCCCTCCCCCTCTCACTCTCTCTCTCTCTCTCTCTATCACTCTTCTCCTTTGGAGGATTTACTCGTGGATGTTGACAGAATCTTGGGTTTAGATAAGATTTTGGCCTGGCTGAGGAATCGTTTGAAATGAAGTGGCTCAAGAAGTTTTGCTAAGGACGGTTTGCAACAAGTATTCTGTCAATTTCCAGGCCCTAATATATTAATTATACTTTAATATGCTTTGGTTTCAGCTGTCTTTAGATCACGGCTTTACTGCTTCTTTCGATACATTCCTTTGGAGAATTCAGACTACGGAGACTACAGAGCCTTCAGAGGCTACAGAGACTATAGGGACTTGAGAGACTATAGGGACTTTGAGAGACTACAGAGACTTGAGAGACTATAGAGCCTATAGAGAGTACAGAGACTTTAGAGACTATAGAGACTACAGAGACTTGAGAGACTACAGAGACTTGAGAGATTACAGAGACTTGAGAGACTATGAACCTACAGAGACTACAGAGACTATAGAACCTGCAGAGACTGCAGAGACTATAGAACCTACAGAGACTACAGAGACTATAGAACCTACAGAGACTACAGAGACTATAGAACCTACAGAGACTACAGAGACTATAGAGGGGCCTATAGAGACTACAGAGAGTACAGAGACTTTGGAGACTATAGAGGCTGTGGGGTCTATAGAGACTACAGGGACTACAGAGACTTTAGAGGGTACAGGGTCTATAGAGACCACAGACACTTTCGAGACAATAGAGCTTATAGAGAGCACAGAGTCTTTAGAGGCTTTCGAGGTTATAGAGAGTACAGAGACTTTGGAGACTATAGAGGCTGTGGGGTCTATAGAGACTACAGGGACTACAGAGACTTTAGAGGGTACAGGGTCTATAGAGACCACAGACACTTTCGAGACAATAGAGCTTATAGAGAGCACAGAGTCTTTAGAGGCTTTCGAGGTTATAGAGAGTACAGAGACTTTAGAGACTTTAGGGACTGTAAATGCTATAGAGATTATAGGGACCACAGAGACTATAGAGACTTCAGAGTTTGATGAAGCAGCAAACAATTGATTTACCTGAAGACTTTTTTCGAAAGACTTGGGGGAACACGAGAAATTTACTCAGCAACTATTAGTTCCACTTTCAAGATTTTCGAGAACAAGCCTTTCGTTTGCCGGTTTCATTCAGGGTTTATTCGTTGTCTTCTCGTACCTTTTCCTCATACTTTTCATTCACTCCAGGAGTTACTCATTATTTCCAGCGTTATCTCCTTAACGATTCTTCTCACGAGCTATTAAAGTCCACTTTAATTCTCGCACTATGCTCTTCGATCGAACACTGTTTTGCCTCGCGCTGATTAATCACCGTCCCTGTTGCTGACTGGCACACAAAGTCGCCCCGTCGCGTCGCCCGCCAGATGCGCCCCTGTCACATCCCTGTAACAGCTGGGAATTATTCTCCCTTGGAGCATCCAGCGCCGACAGATTTTCCGGGCAAGATGGCATTCAACTTTTCTCCCACTAACACCGGGGACACGTGTTTATAATTTCGTTGATCTTCGAAGTCCGGTTGCCGGGGAGATTCGTCTTTCGCTGGTACGATTTCCCTGAAAGGGAACATCGTTTATCAGTGTCCCTGTCCTGTCTAGCATGATGGACAATGCTTGTTGTTGGACTTTTCTATTTTCATAAAAACTTCAATCTTATCGCAGGTACTTCGTTCGGCACGTGTACAATATATTTCGATCAAATTTTGGGAAATTCACGTTTCCGATTAATCGAGCTTCGACAAAGGGTTGAAATCATCACCCCGAACTCGTTCATCGGTGTCGCGTTCCCAATTACGTCGTCGATGACCCCCAGCCACTGTTCGATGGCTCGCGTTATTCCGTCGTTTTTTAATCGCTCAACGAATATACTCGACCGAAACTCTTGGTAGATCCAAACGAATTAAACACATTCAAACTATCCAAGGCCCGCCGATGAATTAATACCGAATCATTCGCAAACATTTTAACGAGATCCCGTTGAATTTCGTCGGACGGTTCGAAGAGGCCCAAATTGTTGGGTGAGATCCCCGAGACCATTGGATCCTCAGACATCCAGCCGGAAGGCGAACGGTTAAGAGAATTTTAAGGTCGGAAATCCGGATCGGCTGTGCAGAAAGCGAATAATTGGCCGGGACATTTAAATGTTGCTCGATCATGCGAGCCAATGAACGTTGCAATTAGACAAGCAGTCTATTCAGAACACGTGGGAACACGTATACTAATAGTGGCTCGAACATTTCTGGCTAATTAAGGGAGAATCTGGTTCTTTTCTTTTCTTCTTTATTTTTTTTTTTTTTTTTTTTTTTTGCTTTGATGTTATGCGTACGGAGGATATTAATGTGGAAATATATCTGCGTCAGCTGTGTTAATTGTACTAGCGGCTACACAACAGCTGGTGCTGTTAAAAAAAGAAAAGGAACACGGACTTATTCATTTCTCGTTCATGTTACTTTTTTTCTTTTATTCCTTCGCGATAGTCGGGACTGGTTGCTCATGTTGAAGGGAGGCAATTATGAAAACGGGACGGTGTATTAATTCGGCGAGTGGAAAGTGCTCGACGTTCGATCGTTTGTTGTGCATCGCAAAAATTGCGTCCACATTTTTTGACGGATCGCAGTGTTGCGCGGTTCCAGCACCGGGTAGTGATTAATCACCTGGCTGATAAATAGAAGTAGCAAAAGCGGCGATAAGTTGGCAATTATTAGAAGCCTCCACGGATATTTTCGAATAGCTATAACAATTTTTACACTTTCCACGATACTCGAATTCTATCGAAGTTAATTACAATGTATCAAAAATATTGCTATACAAACACAATATCAATAGAAATAGTAGCAGCAATGTGTTGGCAATTCGTAGCTACAAAATCACTACGCTACACAATCTCCGCTAAACATGTCCCTGCAATTATCCGGGCCTAGCTTTGAGAGTCTCAAACAAACAAAAAAATTGGCCGAGCTCCCGCGTAGATCTTTATACGTCAGTTCGTTGTCTCCCTTATCCCCCCAAGAAACTTTTCCCCGAGCGATCCGACCGGCGATTGTCGCAAACCGTGCAGGAAGAAAGGAACTATGTACGTTGGAACAGTATATAAATACAAAGTGGGGAGTGTTTCAGCCAGTCGTTTCTATTTCCGTTGCGAAGAAAATGAAGAAAACAAAACGAAGAGAAAGAAAAAAGAAGGAAACAAAAAGTGGTTCTTTCACTTTTCCAGCCAACCGATGCTGGCTGACGCGCAGCGGGATTTTTGACCCACAAAAAAAAAAAAGAAGAAAAAAAAAGAAGCGTTGTCCTTGCCCGCCTCGACCACTCGGGCAATCGATTGTCCCACTTCGACGTGAAATTCCGTCGTGAGTCAGTCGCGGATGAAGCAGTCACGATCGACAAACCCCTTTCTCTGGGACCGGGTCGTTTTCAATGGGGAAAAGTTTCCCGATCGGTGGTGGGGGGACCCCCCCCCCCCGCTCTCTGACGGAGTGCTTCTTCAATCTGGAGGGCCGTTTTAATGATCAGAGTCCGTTCGTTGCTTTTTTAAAAGACGCCGTGAAACGAGATTTTTCCAGATTAAAGGGACTTCCCCGATTGCACGGATCTCTTTCAAATTCCGGAATCGTTCGCCTCTTCTCTTCCCTCTAGGCGAAATGCTTGTCCGTTGCACGGCGGTAAGGTTTCCACGTTTTCGCCTCGTTTTCACATTCATCGTTCGCTCTGGTCCACCTGGCAGGATTTCGTGAACAGCGGTCAAAACGATATTATGTCCCAGCTGAATAAATTCCCTATATATATGGGGGGGTCCCCCACCACCGATCGGGAAACTTTTATATATATAGGGAATGTTCACGAAATCCTGTCAGGTGGACCAGATATATATATCGTGTCCCATTATTTCTTCCTATTACTTCTCTTAAGAAAAGAAGAAACGGATTCTCTTCGTTCTTCCTAGATCTCATCCGGTCCAGGGGCGACTCTGTCCAACGTCCCAGGGACATCGGCACCAAGTGTCCAATTGTCCCGAGGACTATTCGCCGGATCGTCTCTTCTTTTCTTCTTCGCCTGGGCGCCCCGGTGCACGTCCGCCACCTGGACCAGGTGGCAGCAAATCTCGCACCAGCCTCGGGCCACCAATTTTGCGAAACGAATCTCAGCTGACGGTCGTTGTCCTTGTTCCTCCGCAAACGAATCTCGCTACCGCGTTGCCCCAAACCCTCACCCCCTGAACCTTAACGACCCGAGGAACTCGCTCCAACTGTTTAACGGTGATCACCGTGATCCCAGAACAGGACCGAAACTTGCTCGCAACTCTCTTGCCGAGGCTGAGAACGCGATGGCCTCCGGCCCAAGTTGAAGGGAGTCAGGCGTCTAATAAACCGGCGAGGGCTGGGAACGGGGTCGCTAGAATGTCTCCCGGGGCATGGAATACGATTACAGCGAAGACGGGTGGTTGATTAAATAGCGAGAGTCGAGTTCTTCCCGGGGTGTTTCATTGTAAAATGGGGGATTATCGAGGGTTGAAATGGACGATCGAGGGACGATTGTGAATAGTTGAGCGCTGCTCAATTTGTCCCGCAAAGGCAAGACAACGGTGCGATAACATTCGTGGAATCGCTGGCCACGTTGATCAACGTGGAACCTAAGGAATTCTCGGAGATCGCCTCGGCAGATTATCCGATGGAATTACTTCTCCCGGAAGCACAGGAATCATAATAATTACTCTTAATGTTCCCAGTTCAGAGACCAATGGTTACACGCGCAACGAAGGGAGTCGGATTGGTCCTGCGAACGGAGGACTTTCCAGGGAAAATTGGATAGAAAATTAGTCCGAACGGGGGGGTGGGGGAGAGAGAGCGAGAAGTTGTCGAAGTCAGCAAGAAATTTTCCCGACGGAATGATTTTGTCCGTCGCTGAATTCGTTGCTGGCGATAGGTGTTGATCTTCTGCTTGACCTATTTCGCCGGTACATCGCGCTGCCGGTGTTCTTCGCTCTACCCTTCGGCGATTTTCCACGCTTTTTCACCGGCCTGTTCGAAAAGCAGGGACGAAAAAACATCGGCCGTGCAGTACCTTTAACTCCAGCCAAATTGCCGCTCGTCGTTGTGAACTTGTTGTTGTTGGATTGTCTGCGCTCGGTTTCGTTGTTTGTCCGTGACGTTGCGCGTGTTCCATTGCGACATTCTGCGTGGTTGTTTTCGTTCTTTTCGGTGGGAAAAGGTGTGGGGTGGCTGGAGGATTTTCTTTTAGAGCTCGCTCTAGAGGAGCGGTCACCCGTTAGAGATAAACAACGTTCTCGTTTGTGCTACCGTTGTATGGATGGTCAAGTGTCAGTTGTATTGCCTGCTGGTACCTCTAGTTTTATTGTAGAAATATTGCTGGGAGCTCTAATGTTGCTCTAATGGCTCCAATGGCACTGCTATTTTATTCAAGAAATATAGGTGGCAAGTCTAATATTGCTGGTAGCTCTGTTTTGCGAAAGAAACATTGCTGGCAGCTCTAATGTTGCTCTAATGGCTCTAATGGCACTGCTATTTTATTAAAGAAATATAGGTGGCAACTCTAATATTGCTGGTAGCTCTGTTTTGCGAAAGAAACATTGCTGGCAGCTCTAATGTTGCTCTAATAGCTCTAATGACACTATTTTGCAAAAGAAATATAGTTGACCGCTCTAATATTGCTGCTGTCTCTGTTTTGCGAAAGAAACATTGCTGGTAGCTCTGTTTTGCGAAAGAAACGTTGCTGGTAGCTCTGTTTTGCGAAAGAAACATTGCTGGTAGCTCTGTTTTGCGAATGAAACATTGCTGGCAGCTCTAATGTTGCTCTAATGGCACTGTCATTTTATTAAAGAAATATAGCTGGCTGCTCTAAGGTCACTGGTATATCTGTTTTGCGAAAGAAACATTGCTGGTAGCTCTGTTTTTCGAAAGGAATATTGCTGGTAGCTGTGTTTTGCGAGAGAAACATTGCTGGTAGCTCTAATGTTGCTCTAATACCTCTAATGACACTATTTTACTAAATAAATATAGTTGACAGGTCTAATGTTGCTGGTATCTCTGTCTTGCGAAAGAAATATTGCTGGGAGCTCTAATGTTGCTGGTGTCTCCGTTTTGCGAGACAAATATTGCCGGTAGCTATGATGTTGCTCTAATAGCTCTAATGACACTATTTTACTAAAGAAATATAGTTGACAGCTCTGATGTTGCTGGTGTCTCTGTTTTGCGAGACAAATATTGCCGGTAGCTCCAATGTTGCTCTAATAGCTCTAATGACACTATTTTGCTAAAGAAATATAGTTGACAGCTCTGATATTGCTGCTGTCTCTGTTTTGCGAAAGAAATATTGCTGGTAGCTCTAGTGTCGCTCCGACGGCTCTAATGGCAATGCTATTTCATGAAACAAATATCGCTGGCGTCTCTATTTTATCCAAGGCAATATTGCTGGCGTCTCTGTCTTATCGATGAAACATTCTATCTATCGCATTGCGCAAAATTAGTGCAATTCAGAGATTCGAAATTTTCCACCGGAATCACAAATTGATCAACGGTTTATGGGGGCGGAGGGGGGTCATCTCTTTGTCCGTATCTCCTCGGATCAGTTTTTTTTCTTCTTCTTATCTCTTCTACGATGATCCCGTTCAATCTCGACCGGCCGTTTCGAAACGGAACGAACGATCGGAGACGCGAGATCCCGTCGACGTTTCCCAAATCGAATTCCGTTCGTGCCACGGACGTGGGACGGGGTTGCAGCGGGGAACACGCGGATCCTTCGCGTTGTCCGGCGACGATCCAACCGGCCGGTAACGTTTCCCTTTCCCGTTCATCCCATCCTTCCCTTTTAATTCCCTCCGATTAGCCCTTCTCCGGGGTTACGCGCCGACCGGCCCCGGAAGTTTTCCTCTCGTCGCTGATCTTTCTCTCCCTTTGTTTCCCAGATTCATCGTAGCGCAGGAATTTCTGTCCCTTCTCCGGAGTTTTCTCCTTTTTTCCCCAGAGCGGACAGGTGATCCCCCTACCCCCGTCCCTCCCCCGCCCCCTGACTGCTGAGAATTTATAAAAGATGCATTCTTCGGCGAGGACAGCAGAAAATTCGTGGACGAGGATAAGATAAAAGTGTCCGCGTTATCCTTTAATTGGCACACTGCCGTAATTGCTCCAGGTCGGGCTCCGAGTAGTACAGGTCGATCATTTCGTTCCGCCGTATAGGAACGGATACGATTTCTCTAAGTGGCGGAAATTGGCGCTTTTATTTTCCTCCGGGTTTCGTAAGTAGGGTGTACAATGCCGGGGGGTGAAGCTCGTGGCAGTAATTCGCCGTTCTTTTCTCTCCGTCGACCAGCTCCAGTACAGGGCACAGCGACGGACAAATAGAGTGCACGAAAGCGTGCCTCAAATAAGATTGGCACACTCGGAGAGATCCGGCAGACGCGTCGTGCAACGAAACCAGAGCGCGATTGACGTTAATCGTTCGACGGGAGCGAGCCGTTTTTGAAACAACCTCTAATTCGTGTCGTTGAGAATTGAATGCTTATGACGAGCGCCTGCTCGAGGGAGTCGAGATTTCCGCCGTTCCTTTGAGAAATGTTAGGTAATGAGAATTTAACTTTAATTTAAACGTAAGAAAATTTTATTGCGTTTGGATTTGCATTAATGTCGCGTCGCATTTATGAATAATCGTGTTGTCAAGTAACAAACACTCCCGTTGACGTTCAAAACGATTGCTGAATAAGCAGTGGGCGAACTGCAACCCCCCGGCCAATATATAATAGTTCCCCTTTAGCCCTTCTTTCTCTACGACCGATCGATTTCCAATTCTTCCGGGCTCCTTTTAAAGTTCGCTCAAAGTCAGAAGAAGTTCCCTGTCGTTCCCCTACGAAACGTCCCCGCGAACTTGAGCCCCGATCATTCAGCGAGGAAGCACAATTGCTGTCTGAAGATCCGTCTGCCGGGTTCCATCCTTTTCCGTTGCTTTCGAATGGTAATGGCAGCGAAGATCGATTTCTAGCGAAAATTGCGGTGTCAGCCGGTCGCCCTGAAGCCTCTGTTCCGCTATAAAAATATTTAATGCCGTAGCAGTCCTTTTAATTAACGTTTCATCCCCTTCGTTAATTCCGTCCGCGCGACTGAAGAAATCGTGCTCGTTCGATCCGGGACGAATTTGTGATTGAATCGAACTGTTGTCTGAAAGCTCGCACGTGTACCGTGGGATTTTAATGTTCGCTCGGTTCGAAAGAATGGACGGGCTGCCAAGTCGACGCAAGTTTCCGCTCTGTCGATAATAAGTTTATATATATATATCCCGCGAGCTGCGCCCGGCGGAAAGTTTGCTCATAAAAATTTCCAGCTCCGGGAGTTTGGTATAATATCGAATCTGACACGAGACTTCGCGTGTATCGCACGGCTGAAACCCTCGGGGCTCGAGAGCAGTCTGTCGCATTCGCTGTTCGCTGCGTAATTTCCGCGACTTCGCGTTTCGATCCGCGGCTCGAAGGTGGACCACCATGCGTTTCAATTGATGCGCGGATATTGGAAAATTCGGGGACCGCGAGCAGACCCACGCGGTGTCCGACCAATCGCGACCCTTTCTACTTAGGGAACCAGTTCCGAGCAGTCCGTTAAGGTTTTCTTCCGCTTGCTTTGGGGATCTCAGGAAATTCAAGAGGACCCGGTGATTTCGTGGCTATTTCTTCTTCTTCGTTTTCTTCTTTTTCTTCTTCCTCGTTTTCTTCGTTTTCTTCTTTTTCTTCCTCGTTTTCTTCTTCCTCGTCTACTTCTTTTTCTTCCTCGTTTTCTTCTTTTGCTTCTTCCTCGTTTTCTTCTTTTCCTTCCTCCTCGTTTGCTTCTTTTTCTTCTTCTTCGTTTTACTTTTTTCCTTCCTCATTTTCTTCTTTTTCTTCTTCCCCCGTTTTACTTTTTTCCTTCCTCATTTTCTTCTTTTTCTTCTTCCTCGTTTTCTTCTTTTGCTTCTTCCTCGTTTTCTTCTTTTCCTTCCTCCTCGTTTGCTTCTTTTTCTTCTTCTTCGTTTTACTTTTTTCCTTCCTCATTTTCTTCTTCCTCGTTTTCTTCATCTGCTTCTTCCTCATTTTCTTTTTTTTCTTCTTCCTCGTTTTCTTCTTTTGCTTCTTCCTCGTTTTCTTCTTTTTCTTCCTCCTCGTTTGCTTCTTCTTCTTCGTTTTACTTTTTTCCTTCTTCATTTTCTTCTTCCTCGTTTTCTTCTTTTGCTTCTTCCTCGTTTTCTTCTTTTCCTTCCTCCTCGTTTGCTTCTTTTTCTTCTTCTTCGTTTTACTTTTTTCCTTCCTCATTTTCTTCTTTTTCTTCTTCCCCGTTTTCTTCCTTTTCTTTCTCCTCGTTTACTTCTATTTCTTCTTCTTCTTCTTAATATTATTAAACTTGTTCTGCAACTAACAACGTCGTTTCTTTTGCAGGCGAAGGATCGTCGATGAAGAAACCTCCAATCTACACCACCAGGATCGTTCCCTCTACCTCCTCGTCGCTCGTCACACCCGAGCAATGAGACTCGAAGGAGCAACGCTCGACTCCAAGCTTCCGCCGACTCGGTGTCCCCGATGAAACTCCTCGGACCGGAAAACCGAGGCGACCGTCACTGTTCGTGGACCTAGAGATGCCTGGAAACGTCGCGGCATTACTTTTTATCGCTGCAAGAGAGTAGCCTGGTTAACGAACGGAGGGAAACAAAGCGACCGCCGACTGGGGATAACGCGGTGCCTGGCAAAGCGATGCGGATCCACTGGCTCAGAAGAAGTCCCTTGTCCCTCTGTCGGCTGTCCGTCGCCGCGAGATAAAGAATTGTCGAGGCGAGCTGATTTCGACGGACACAGAGGCACAGCACCGAAGACGTTCGAGACACGGTTTTCAGTGGCCGGTTTCGCCGAAGGCCGAGAAATGACAGAAACGTACAGGGGAACCGGAGCAAACGTGTTTATCGCGTCAGATATATCGTGCGCCGGACAATCGGGCCCCTGTTGACTGGCGAGTGGCGACAGGAGACGATGTGGCGAAGAGAGGAGGGGGAAATGGCCAATTAGAGGAAACATGGACGCGTATAATGCCATTGGCAACAACACGCGGGACCTCTGCATCGCTAAATACGAGAACTTCGTGCCTCCAGATGGCGGTGAGTGCGGCCGGAATGAATTTATTACTGTCATGCAAAGTTCGAGTATCGCCGTCGCGATACTGATCTTCTATCCTATGAATTGTCACTGCTATTATTATTACCAGCAGTGGCAGTATTAGTATCATTATTAGCATTGCTATGGCTAGTATTATCCTTTCGGGCCCGACCATTATTATCTTTACTTTCGTGAAACGCTCGACGATGCTTCCGGTACGGGAGCAAGAATGTTTCGCTTTTATTATCCTCCCCGTGGCCCCGCAAGAAGATGCTTGAACCAGTTCTGGACTGTTTTGCATTCTTCACGCGTACAGAGGAGCCATTGCGGTGGAAAACTTGTTAGGGCAAGAATTCGGCGGAACAGCTCGATGAACGTGTATAAGTCGAGGAAGAGAGGATTGCGATAGAATACGAAGAGTTAGTTCCGTGAAGAATGCGGCAAACAGCTTAACCTAACTTTCAATGTAATAATGCGATTCATTGGAACGGACATTGGGGTCGACGTCTTTATTCGTGTTTTACGCGTCGAATGGAAATTAATTTATGCTCAGAGATTTCAGCGTTGCCACGGGTATCGGCGATTTTATTCCGTCGGAGTTATTAGAAATTGTATTATCGTGGGATGCGCTTTGTGCGGGGGTTGTTGTCGCGTGTTTCGATATTTTTCTGCCTGTTGCGGATGAAAAGTTTTGACGTCTGGGGACGATTGCCACTGTATGATTACGGTTTTCGAGCCGGTACTATTTTTCCACGCTGCAAGTGTCTCGTCCGTTTACGTTGAAAAGTTTATAGTTGAAGCGTGGGTCTCTCCGATCGGATGGAGCAGGTCTTAAAAAACGCGTCTGATCGCACGCTGACCTATTCTACTTCGCATGAAAGAATATCGATATCTATATTCCAAATAGAACAAATCCACGGGCAGACCGACAAATAGTATAGCTGTTTCCTCGATAGTGTACAGTGAACAGTTTAGTTCCACTCCAAACAATTGCCAACCAATTCCCTGTCTGTATTGAAAAAAAAAATAGGTCGAATTAAAAGACGGACACTTTTAATTCATTCGCCCAGTCGCGATGGCGGCACAATTAGCCGCACTGATTTGCCCAAAGTAACAAATCCAAAGCTTTCCAAATACTTCCTCCAGTTCCGGTGGCTATTTCTTCCTAACTTCTTCGCAGAAAATATCCCTGCCACCAGGGAATCCCCCGTTGCAGCTACTTCGTACAAACCTGACCTAATCCTGGCCCAAACCTAACCAAAGATTCGCCAAACTTAATCCCCGCGAAATTCACCGAACCTAATCAAACCTAACCTCGCGAAATTTACGATTGACGCTCGGAATCCGTCATTCTCCAGTTCGATTTCGAACAGTCTAAAGTCTAAAACCCGATCGCACGTTCTCCGTGACACGTGCCCCGACGGTAATTCCCTTCCGCGTGTCCTGACCTCGTCTTTCCATTTTCTTTGCAGAGCTGTGGTGCGAACCGGTGTGGGACTCGTTGCTCTGCTGGCCACCGAGCAAAGCATCGACGACGATCAAGCAGAGATGCCCGTTCGAGGATGGATTCGACACTACCAGTAAGTGTACAGGGCATGCTCGTTTGATCAATGCGCATTTAAATTACTTGTTAGCTGGCCAGGCAACACCTACGCTCCGCGGATGGCAGGAGGAATATCGACTAACAGTAATTAGAATCCGCCTGTAAATTCCACGGTGCACGTTTCACGCCGCTGGGCAGCGTGGGAAGAAAAATGCTGGGGGATTTCGAATGGGAACGTTGGAGGGAAAAGGTGTTACGTGTAACGGAGATATCTTCGCCGGCATATTTCGCACGAAGTAGGGCATGTCCTTTGCGGGACAAGCGTTACAAACTAGTTCGGAGTAAAGAAACACGCTGCGAGGAACGCAACGATGGTAATAGTTATTGCGTTGATACCAGATGCAATATGAATTGAATCGCAACAATAGTTGCGATAATTATTTGCAATATTTCGAGGAAACAGTTGACGATGAGTTTGTTAAAAACACTGGGATCCTTTAGGCAAATACTAGGACAATAATAACTAGTATCACTGTTGTTATCGCCATTGCAATGCCAATCCTGGTTTCAATTAATACATTCTATCAAATACCCGCAAGTTCTGCCGCTGTCAATTACACTCTGAAAACAGATTATCCATTTCGCCAGAAATATCTGGTTAATAGAGGAGTCAAGTCGAGGGTGATCAAGAGTATGTAATTATTAGCTCTGTTAATGAGCTTGCGGGTAAATGTTTAATAAGCGCCATCTGGATTTATCTGCCGAGGGACTTCTTCTGTCGTAGCCAATCATTATTTCAGGGGCAATTAACGTTCTTTAACAAGGGCCCCGGTGAAAGTTCGCCGCGTTCTCAAGTTATTGATTAATTAATCGCCAGGCTGGGCGGCGAAACTAGTCGGATTCCGCGCGGCTTGGACGATATTTGCATGGAAAACATTCGCGTAAGAATTTCGTCTCCGCGATCGGAAATTCCTGCGCGCTCCCGCAGGCCATCGATCGGAACAACGATGCTCCACTTTCGATATTTATCGCTCCTTAATGAAAATTCATCCGCAAATAACTTTCCGCGGCAAATCGGATTTCAATTCTTCTTCTCCCTCGAATCGTCTCTTCCTTTTGGCGCCCATCAGGGCGGCGGATTGACGGACATTTTTTATGCAATATACGCGTCAGATATAGGGCCTTCGGTGCGCGGTTCCTGTCGGAGAATAGGTTTGCCTCTTTTCCCCGATCGAATATTCATGGAATATTCTGAAAACAATAATTCGTGATATCGAAGCTGTTGTTCATTTTTACTTCTCGCCGTTTACACCTTGCGCCTCGCGGACTCACCAACTGAATGGAAGCCCGGTGCCGCGCGTTCGCCCTCCGATATTCGCTGGAATATTAACCACCGGTGAGATTGCCCCGGTTTATCGAGTCACGTACTAGAAACAGCCCCTCCGCGCGTCGTTCGCGACCTGGAATCGCAGCTCGTCTTCCGATCCGCGAGTTCGAAATG
Organism: Nomada lathburiana; assembly: GCA_963667235.1. Taxonomy (NCBI): domain Eukaryota; kingdom Metazoa; phylum Arthropoda; class Insecta; order Hymenoptera; family Apidae; genus Nomada; species Nomada lathburiana. Next base: position 18,169,945 of record OY763899.1, on the reverse strand, counting down.
GCACACGGCAGATGGTGTTCGGTAATTTCAGCGAATCAGAGGGCTGCGATGTGGATAATCGTGCGGGTAACAAACGGAGGAGAATACGAATAATCCACGTTCGATCGGTGTGGACGGGCTGGACGAAACGCGGAGAATAACTTTAATTAATAATAATTAATTTTACACGAGTATAGTCATAGTTTTAAATGGGAAATATTTAATTTTCTATTTCTTTATTATTATGGGGACAGTGTGGCTCTTAATTTTGAAATGGGTTTATTAACAATTGTGATAGGAAATGCTTAGTTCATGATTTCGTTTAATTTTGTTTGTTTGTTTGGCCTTACGGGAAACATACCGCACTCCAAAACGGGAAGTGCACCGATTGATACGGATCCCCTGAATAATTGTACCGATATTTACTGCGTGTCGCCAGAGCAGAGGTGAGCTTAATTTGTATTCCGTTCCAGCAACAAGTGTTTCTGATTGCACTGAACACCGTCTAATTGCTTGATTTGAGAAAGCTCTGCCTAAAAAGGAAACGAGCCGAGCTTGCCCAGGGGTAGACGTGGACGTTTAATTCTGACGCGGTGAGAAGGGAACTGGTTGCCTTGTGACGAGGATTATGTCAATATCTATCTGCTCCCAACAATAGATTTCTTCTCGTTTTTATTATAGAACCTCGCTCGCTTCGATCGAGGCTAATAATTATAGTTGGATAAATTTCTACATATTATTATCGCAACTATGAATAATTTTCCTAAAACTTTAGTATCCCAATTATGAACAATTTTCCTTAAATTTTAATATCCCAATTATGAACGATTTTCCTACAATTTTAGTATATCAATTATGAACAATTTTCCGAAAATTTTAGTATCCCAATTATGAACGATTTTTCTAAAACTTCAGTATCCCAATTATGAACAATTTTCCTAAAATAGTATATCCCAATTATGAGTAATATTCCTATAATTTTAGTAGCTCAATTATGAACAATTTTCCTAAAATAGTATCCCAATTATGATCAATTTTCCTACAATTCTAGTATCCCAATTATGAACAATTTTCCGAAAATTTTAGTATCCCAATTATGAACGATTTTTCTAAAACTTCAGTATCCCAATTATGAACGATTTTCCTAAAACTTCAGTATCCCAATTATGAACAATTTTCCTTAAATTTTAATATCCCAATTATGAACGATTTTCCTACAATTTTAGTATATCAATTATGAACAATTTTCCGAAAATTATAGTATCCCAATTATGAACGATTTTCCTACAATTTTAGTATCCCAATTATGAACGATTTTCCTACAATTTTAGTATCCCAATTATGAACAATTTTCCGAAAATTATAGTATCCCAATTATGAACGATTTTCCTAAAACCTCAGTATCCCAATTATGAACAATTTTCGTTAAATTTTAATATCCCAATTATGAACGATTTTCCTAAAACTGCAGTATCCCAATTATGAACGATTTTCCTAAAACTTTAGTATCCCAATTATGAGTAATTTTCCTGTAACTTTAGTAGCTCAATTATGAACCATTTTGGTAAAATTTTAGTATCCCAATTATGAGCAATTTTCCTAAACTTTTAGTATCCCAATTATGGATAATTTTCTAAATATTATTACCCCAATTCTGTATAATTTCTCAAATATTATTAATCACTCCTCAATGCCTTACCATCTCAATAACTCTTATAGTTAGAAAAATTTAATTTCTCCAGAGTTCTCACAATTTCTGTCACTTTATCTACCGAAATTTATCTCCCAATAATTAGTCAATGAAAGTATCTTCACGTTATTCATCGAAGTTTCGTTTTTTGTCACTTTTCCTGTTGATATACTCTTCAGAGTATTCTCCGTCACGTTCCAAAGTTTACACCTCGATAATTTCGTCTCGTCAGTGTTCCCCGAACGTCCCGTAATTGTGCCTTCTCTCTGTGGAAATATCCCTGGGAGTCATGTCGAACACTGCGCCAGCGATCAGAGATTCCACAAAGGGGTGGACGGGGTTTGTATTTTTCATCCGCTTGCTAGGTATTCACTTTCCTTCCGGTCGAAAGACGCACACGTGACCCGGCCAGCATCCAGCTGGCATTTAAACGGTCAGAGAAATTCAATACAGCCACTTTTCAAGCGACCCGACGGAGAAAATGTTTTCGCAAAAAGGAATTGCACATCGAGCAGAACGAACGACCGCTTCGTTCCGAGCTGACAATGCGTCCTCTCAATTGCAAACGGAAAAAAAGAATCTCGAAGCAGACGCATCTCGAATGAAAGATATTTCTGAATTTGGCGCATGTTTCATCGCTGCGTCGATTGGAAATAATTTTAATGGTTAATTATCGGGAGGAAAAATTACGATGGAATTCCGGATATCTTGTGTGAAATGATCATTCAGCGGTAGAAATGTAATCATTTCCATGTGGAGGAAATGCGGAACGAAATTTCGTGCGGGAAAATTTGTGGAAAAACCGATGAAATTACAAGCCAGCAACCAAATATGAGGTATAATTAATGAAATATTAAAAACTGCAAAGCAGAGAATTTTCTGCCTAGAAAAAAAAAAGGGGGAAGAAAATTCACCGGCCAGCCTAATTTATTTTTCTGACGCTGAAGAGCTGTCCTGGCCTCTGCAATTTTTTTACACAACAAATTCCTGACCCAAATGGTCGTTCGCCACCCACGACCTACAGTGCGCGAGGCAGTTTGAGAATGCAGGGAAAAAGCTTGGGAAAAGAAATTTGCATGACGCGGATTAACGTCGGGCCAGATGTGACCGTGTCGTCGTTCTTCTATTCTCCACGGTGTATTCGATTCAGCCTCGTTCCCGTGTCTGAATGCGCCACGACCCGGATGCAAATTTTCCCCCCCGTTGTTACAATACGAAACCTGGGCTGCCCTGGGGATTCGAGAGTGTCCCAGACGGCAGATTTAATGCTGTCCGTTGTTGGATCACCGCTCGGATCCGCCGATTCCTGTTCCCGTTTCTTCGTTAAGCGCTCGCTTAACCCGCACGGGCACCCGTCACTGTGAGATTCAGGGATGAAAGCGTGGACCCCTTTAGAGAAAGTTAATCATATTGGTACCCTGTAATGGGTCCCCCAAAAAGGAGAATTACTGAAAGTACCTAGCTCAGTAATTCTTCAGCCATTCTGTACTCAACAGGCACACAAGAATATCTTCCACGCGTTAATTCTTCAGATACCAAACTGAAGAGATACTCTTCAATAACATGAAGAAGGGTGTCCCCCGAAAAAAGAAGAATCACTGCCATTCTCTGCTCAATCATCCTTCAGCCGCTCTAAACTGAACAACCACTTCAAAACATCTTCCACGCGTTAATTCTTCAGATACCAAACTGAACAGATACTCTTCAATAACATGGGGGTCCCCCAAAAAAGAAGAATCACTGCCATTCCCTGCTCAATCATCCTTCAGCCTTTCTAAACTGAACAACCACTTCAAAATATCTTCCACGCGTTAAGCCTTCAGATACCAAACTGAAGAAACATTCTTCAATAACACGGGGGGTTCCCAAAAAAGAAGAATCACTGCCATTCCCTGCTCAATCATCCTTCAGCCGTTCTAAACTGAACAACCAATTAAAAATATCTTCCACGCGTTAATCCTTCAGATACCAAACTGAACAGATACTCTTCAATAACATGGGGGTCCCCCAAAAAAGAAGAATCACTGCCATTCCCTGCTCAATCATCCTTCAGCCTTTCTAAACTGAACAACCACTTCAAAATATCTTCCACGCGTTAAGCCTTCAGATACCAAACTGAAGAAACATTCTTCAATAACACGGGGGGTTCCCAAAAAAGAAGAATCACTGCCATTCCCTGCTCAATCATCCTTCAGCCGTTCTAAACTGAACAACCAATTAAAAATATCTTCCACGCGTTAATCCTTCAGATACCAAACTGAACAGATACTCTTCAATAACATGGGGGTCCCCCCCAAAAAGAAGAATCACTGCCATTCCCTGCTCAATCATCCTTCAGCCGTTCTAAACTGAACAACCAATTAAAAATATCTTCCACGCGTTAATTCTTCAGATACCAAACTGAAGAGATACTCTTCAACAACATGGGTGTCCCCCAAAAAAGAAGAATCACTGCAATTCTCTGCTCAATCATTCTTCAGCCTTTCTAAACTGAACAACCACTTCAAAATATCTTCCACGCGTTAAGCCTTCAGATACCAAACTGAAGAAACATTCTTCAATAACACGGGGGGTTCCCAAAAAAGAAGAATCACTGCTATTCCCTGTTCAATCATCCTTCAGCCGTTCTAAACTGAACAACCAATTCAAAATATCTTCCACGCGTTAATTCTTCAGATACCAAACTGAAGAGATACTCGTCAACAACATGGGTGTCCCCCAAAAAAGAAGAATCACTGCAATTCCCTGTGCAATCATCCTTCAGCCGTTCTAAACTGAACAACCACTTCAAAATATCTTCCACGCGTTAAGCCTTCAGATACCAAACTGAAGAAACATTCTTCAATAACACGGGGGGGTCCCCCAAGAAAGACGAATCACCGACGTTTCGCGCTCAATAATTATTCAGCCAACCGATGCTCAGCAACCGCGCAAAAATATCCTCCACGCGTTAATTACACGTCATCCCCCAAGGTGTCCAAGGTGTAAACCACCGCGTCGGAGCTCTCTTCCCGAAGCATTCGGAGAGTTTACCAGTCGGTCCACTTTAACCGGGGAACATTTTACGGGCCGACACATCGATTCGTAGCCGGGATTCGCATGCACTTACTTGAACTTGCCCCCCGGCCTTTGCGATGCACTTCCGTTTCCACGACGACAATAACGGAGGAGACAGAGCGAATGAGAACCCAACTGCCACCACTCGACCCACTTCTTCCCGTTTTTATTGGTCTCGATAACGCCGCGACATGTTACCACCGTCAGACAAAGCTCACCGCCCTTTTGCGGACTTGTCCATTTGCATTTTCTTCCTTTCTTCGCTCTCTCGATTCCCGGGAATGAGAAAAAACTCTCCGAAAACAACCAGGACTCCGCAGATCAACCGCGGTCAGTTGGCTCGATCTTCTTTGGCGAGCTGACCAAATATCCCTATGAATTGAATTGCTCAATGTTTCAGCGCGCCTGATATTTACTCGAACTGCTGAATCCCCATTTTTCTTTCATCCCGTCGTAGCCGACTTTCTTCTTTGACTCGTTCAGAGGGCTTTGTCCGTGGATTACAGTCTTCCGACGTGATTAGTTTGCTCAGGCTTGTGGACCTATTGGGTATCTCAGTCCCGCGTGGAGGGACTCTTCTTCTTCTCTTCTTAACCGTTTCTCGGAGTGTTTGGATTACACTTGTGTCTGGTTCGGTGTCCTCGACGATAAATATTACTGCTGCTTCGTTTTCTTCTTTACGAATTGCGACCATTGTAATAATTGCAATAATTGCACGAACAAGGTGTTATTTATTTGCAAGCAATTCTAATTCAGATTAATTCGTTCGCGCACCATTTCGTCACATCCCGACGGCCCGCATATATGTTTAACAAACGTTTTGGCAAAGTGCAATGCCGGTCCGGCGCAATTAGAAGCAATCGGAGGAGGGCAATCCTTATGCAGCGCCGACAGCTCCTTTCTTCGTCGCGCCCTTGGCTTTCGCCGTGACTTTGAAGGTGCAGCTTGAAGAGGAGAATGCAGAATGCACGGAGAGAAAGAGAGAGGGAGAGAGAGAGAGAGAGAGTTCTCTGGTTTCGTGGGCTGTAAGAAAGGTTTTAAGTAGGCAGCCAGATAGATAGGCTACTCTTTGAAAGTTGCCCTTTCATGGAATATTCATGGTCGTTCTTTATTCCCGGCCTTTGATAACGACACAGCCGTTCCTCGTTTCCGTTTTATTTATAATCCGTGTCAAAATTCGTCCGCGGGCACCTCGATTGTTGCTACTTGGCGACGCTGCAAACGGTACTGTCGCGAGTCTCGCGTCTTCTTCTTTCCGACGACATAACCTCTGCGTCGCTATTGCCGCTCGAAACGAAGAAATTGATTCGGCATGGATTTGAATTTCGTTTTCTTCTCGCGTCAAGAGTTTCTGCAAATCGATACACGCGGCTATAAATCAGCGGCCGCAAACGAATCTCGTTCGTGGAAGCTTCGAAGGAAGAACGCAGCCACCTGGGGGACAGAGCGATATCACATTGAAGATAACCTCGGGCGTTTCACCGCTAATACAAAGGGGAAGAAATACAGTTCGTATACGTCGGACCGTGTAAGATTGCGGGAAGAAATCCAAGCAACGCAACGCAACGTTTCACAAACGCGACCGCGGTCGTCGGGCTTCGGCCCGAGGAAATTGAGGAAACATCGACGCAAAATTCAGGCACACTTGAAGTGTATTCAATTTCTCCCAATTTTACGGCAACGCGAATTCTCGATTTCTAAGTTAACAACTACGACAAATATCGCTAATACAACTAACGCGATATTGTCCATACAAGTATCAAATATTAGCAAACAAAATATTACGTTTCATCCCTCCGTCCGTCTATATCTCTTTCTCTCTCTCTCTCTCTCTCTACAATCAAAATCAAGTACAATTCGTGGGCCTAAATTGCTAATAATCGGTCCGCTCCCCTTGGAATTGCCCCAGGTAGGGCAAATTTTGGGATTAAGGGGCTCCATTAGCACCGCGCCGCGGTGCAAGGTGTTCACGCAAATTGTTGGTCAAACACAGGGTCGCAGTTAGGATCGATTGCCCCCCCCAGCCACCCCTTATCCCCCGAGTTCAAATTTGTTCACGCTTCTATGAGCAACGCACACACACACACACACACACACAACGCGGAGTGACCGTGATGTTTGTTTAGAATCCGTGGAGAAGAAGTGCGGCTACAACGGCCGTTGGGAGGGTCACAATGGGACCAGCAACGAGGACACACCTCACGGATGGGCGAATTACACGACCTGTCTCACGCCGGAAATGCTACGGTTGCACGGAAAAGTTTACACCAACACCATCGAGGGTAACGTGAGTGCGAACGCCGTGAACATCGGCGGGAATACGAATTTAATTTAACTTTTTTTTTTTTAACTCGGTTTCTTTTTTGTTAACGGTCGCGTTGCTGACTTTTTTTTCTAGATGAAGATGGACATAGCCGAGAAGACACGCACCCTGGAATTCGTCGGTTTAAGCATCTCTTTGGCGGCGCTGCTCGCTTCACTCGCCATATTCTGTCGGTTTAGGTAAATCAGTTTCACGAGTTTAATGCGCGCATATATTTCGTTCAGCTAGAGAAGCTAATGCGAAAGTTTCAGCGGAAATCGATGAAGAAGAAGACTATTAGTTTGTTTTTTAATTTGAAGGGTTGATCGATAATTTTTTAATTAAGAATTTTCTTGCGATGGCAGAAAATGGCGGCAGCGTCCTCTAGATATATATATATATTGTTCCTCGGGACTGGGTGAGGTCCCCAGCCGGGACTTATCGTTAACGGAACGAGGGGCCTTAATTGTTACGACAGATAAGGCCCATTTATCTCGAACAGTTAGAAAAATTGAGGAACCGCCTGTTCGGTGTACCGCAACAATTAGAACAGCAACAGAGGCAAAATGAATCGATATCAAATTAATTCGCGGCGAGGCTAAAATGGAAACTGATTAACTATGCATTTGAAATCAGGTCCCTGAGGAACACCAGGACCAGGATACACAAGAACCTGTTCGTGGCCATGGTGGTCCAAGTTCTGATTCGATTAACAGTGTACATAGACATAGAAATCTTGCGGAGGAAAACTTATGGCATACAACGTGGCATAGGGAACACCGTGAGTATGATGCCCCATTTAACCTATAATTATTTATCAGGAAACTGTAACTATAACAGAGAATTCTGTTTCGTTTAAATTCAGAAAACATTTTCAGCCCCGTTTTCTCGTTACTCGAGTGATCTCGTGCGTTAGAAAAAAAAAATTACCATTCCTTTGCGTTGAACATAGAAAAGAGAATGAGATCGGCGTAAAACGAAAATAGAGGAAGTTCAAGGAAGTCTATGTTTAAAAGGCCACTTCAGAGACGTCTTTTTTTTCCGTTGCAGCCTGTGCTGTGCGAGGCCAGCTACGCCCTCCTGGAGTACGCAAAAACCGCCATGTTCATGTGGATGTTCATAGAAGGCCTGTTCCTTCACAACATGGTCACTGGTGAGCGGGGCAACCCTTACTCCTGGAGCAACACTTTGCGCCCAACGCCATTAAAACCGAGGGGCAAACCTTCCAAAGCCTTTTTGGCGGAACTAAGTCGTTTCTGACTTAATTGAACGTTCGATCCTCTCGATTTCAAGTCCTCGAACTATTACTGTACAAGTGCTCCAACTTGGACTTCTACTCCCTTTTAATTCTACTCCTATTTCGTACTGTAAAATTAACTTTTATACGAATTTTATTTTTCTTTAATAAGGAAAAGTCTGTATTGAAGCAATGAGAATACTAATGTAGTAGTATGATATCGGGTAGATTATTAAGTCGATATAATTAAACTTGATTTAATGATCGAAGCAATGCTTTAAATGTCTTAAATGTGACCTAAAACGGTTCACCTCCGAGTAATTGTCCCAGTTTACCAAGTCTCGGCCCTATAAAGACCCTGTTTGCTGTGAGGCGAGGGTTTGATTAAAAATTCCACGACGAAACTCGAAGTTTCCAGCCCTGTTTCTGTATTGCTGTTGCAGTGACGGTGTTCCAAGAAAATTCTTACTACAGGATGTACCGATTCATCGGATGGGGATGCCCCGTGGTGATGACGTTGGTCTGGGCCATTATTACTGCGTTTTACTATCATCCAAAGTCTAAGTATGCTGTGGATTAATGTTCAATGTGGATGCAAATAGCGTAACACTTTTTTTTTATTTTTTGCACACTATACTGTACTTTACACTAATGCTATTAGTATACTAGGGTTGCCAAACAGTACGGTATTAGGCTGTAGATATGACAGACTCTTCGTAGTATTATAAGATCATGTTAGTGTATTATTACACGGTGCTAATATGTACTTTAATTATGGTTATTCGTTAATTATTGAGGAAGCACTGTTTGCCTCAGATTCTCCAGATGCTGGTCGGGATACAATCTGTCTTCCTATTTCTGGATCCTAGAAGGACCCAGGTTCGCAGTGATATTGGTAAGCAGTTAATATAATCTTTAATAACTCGTTGAATTCATTGACAAATTACAGCTCGAATTCGAAAACATTTCAATTCCCCAGCTCAATTTTCTTTTCCTGCTGAACATCGTCAGAGTGCTCGTGGTGAAGCTGCGACAGAGCCACACCAGCGAAATCGAACAAGTCCTGTAAGTAAACGTCACAAGAATCAAAAGAAGAAAATGTTTGCCTGAAGTGTTCTAACAATTTTCTTCATTTCTTCTTTTCTCCATTTCTTCTTTTCTTCATTTCTTCTTTTCTTCATTTCTTCTTTTCTTCATTTCTTCTTTTCTTCATTTCTTCTTTTCTTCATTTCTTCTTTTCTTCCTACAGAAAAGCTGTCAGAGCTGCTGTGGTGCTTCTACCATTACTGGGCATCACCAATGTGCTCTTCATGATCGAGGCACCTTTGCACAACGTTAAAAAATTCGCATTATGGTCTTACTCCACGCATTTCCTGCAATCGTTTCAAGGACTCTTCATAGCGACACTGTACTGCTTCCTAAACGGCGAGGTGAGCCTATTCTTCCTCTCGAATTTGCCAGTTTAATCGAACAAATAATTGAATTCAATTGGAGGCATTGTATGATAATTGTAAATGGGAAGTTGTCCAGCGGAGCATTCGTTGTGGAACTGATCTCGTCTAGCTTGCTTCTACGATCGATGATTAATGCACGACGGTGATTAAACGAAAACTGTCCGTGCATGCATTATGCATGAGAACACTGTGGAGTAAACAGTGCACCTATGAGAGTGCCAAGGCAGAATGTAAACTTTCGTAAATTGTATTTGAGGTAGCAATTTTCCGCGTACAAGCAAAACAGATCGACCGTTCTTCGTTCAGGTGTTACACTGTTTGCAATATAGAAATTATATGTCGCAAATTGTCGATGTCGAATGCATCGCAATTGTTTATTGAAAAAACGAGAACCATAGGAAATGTAATGTGTACGCGAGCAGAAGCCCAAATGCCGTACTTGAACTGTACAATTATAATTGACAAGGCACTGCGAGGGAAAAAATTATTGTCCACTTGGAATAATGCAGAGGAGAAAAGGGAACGACGATATGAAAATTAATTTCCGACCGGAAAATTCGTGGAAAAGTCAGAGTTTCAAACTCGTTGAACACCCGAGACATTAAATGTCCCATGGAAGTCGTCAGGTGTTATACGAGGGGACGAAATTATGGGAGCCTAGCTCATTGTTTGCCGAGCAGTCGTGGAGAACACGTCGTTTACTTTCCACTTGAATTCTACGGAAATTATTTAAATGAGCGTTGTAACAATACACTGGCCAGTTTGCTGTTACAATTAATCAATTAACTGACCAATCGACTATTCTGTTCGCAGGTGAGACTCGCGCTGGACAAGACTATTTCCGTCTACCTTTCTTTAAGAGGAACTGACCTGCAGGCCAGGAGACAGTCCACTTTCAGTGGATGCCAACCACAGAGGATTGCGTCGGGTAAATAAACAGATTGATGTATTCATTTATTACCAATTTATTAATTTACAAATTTATTTTCCACAAACATCGCAGTTACTCCGAATAATTTGTTATATTAAATGCAATGCGTCAGTAAGTCAGTTGGATGATTGGTATTTGCCTGCACGTGAAGCTTTACAGTTTTTACAAATGTTAATGGTTCCAAGTGACCTGCGTGTTTCTCATGTCGACCCAGTTTACCGCTCCCCTTCCCCAAAAAATAATAATTTCCCTTTTTAATTTACGCCCCTATAAATGTCGAAGCCAATTTAGTTTCACTCTATTTTTCTTCTTTCTATTTATTTCGCGCACGGCAAACAAGGAGAGTAATACTCGTTGGAGTTACGGCAGAACTTCAGAGGATAGAGGATTATTTTTAAAACAGTGTCGTAAAACATTCAGAACGGTCGCCGCGAGAACTCGACGGATTTCAATCAAATTAATGAAAGCCCGACTACCTCGCCTCTCGCTTTGCATGCTCGTCGAGGCTCGAGAAGTGTCGGCTGAGATTTCCCCGAGCAGAATCGATTTCGGGCGCAATTTAGGAAGCGAGAGCTAGAAACGGTTCGCGTGGGACCAATTTCGATAGAAAATTTCTCCTCCCAATCGGTTTCGATTAATGGATTAATCTCCTCTCAAGCTCCCCGTCGGGATAAAGAAAAAATGGCGTTGGAACGATTATGGTTTCAGTGATCGAGATGGAGGAGGACGAGACGAGATCCAGCGGGTGGACAAGACTGTGCTGTCGAGGTGGGAACACTCCACCGCCGGACCGACCTGCCGAGTGAGTAATGATCGAGGAAAATCCACATTTAGATCATTACCACCATCGACGGTCGATCCTCCTCGCAGCATTTTAGACTAGTAGGTAAAAACACACGGAACACCCACGAGCCGCGCATGCGTCGTCGCGTTCCTCCTTTATCGATAGATCATTGCCAGCACGTTCCTGGATCATTTTGCTTGTCACGCTGTTCCTTGCTTCACTATTCGTTCCGTTGATTTATTGCGCAGGAATTTCGGAGCTTTCCCCTCGAATCGGAAAATATTGTACACTTAAATCGATCAGGTCGCTTTAGCTCTGGAATTTTCCCCTTGTTTCTGCCATTTTCTGGTTCCCCTGATTGTTTTTCTTTAACAAAGAAGCTATCTGTTGCGATTCGTTGGGAATCTTCTACGGCGTGCCTTACGGGTTGCACGGGTATTCTTTCGTTTGATTGACCTCTTAGTTAGTAAAGTAATCGCCACTTGTTATTTAAATTAAAATTTTTGTAAGAACTAAGACATCTGTGAATTTGACAGCTAACTCTGATGCCTTGTTACTTCTATTAGTTCTTCGCTTTACGCGTAGAGTTCGCATGCGTGCCTCACCCGAGTTTCATCTGTACTTTACGTATCACAAAATCCATGTGTTATCCTTTATGTCCCAGTGGTCCTGTTTTACTTAATTTGGATCCCCCAAATATATTGAACGTTGTTTCGTGCAATCATTCTCCTGTCATTCTAATCGTTCTTTCCAATCTATGTTCCCCATTTCTCGCCAGAAATTCTGCCGTTCTAGAAATCTTCTCCGGCATTTCCAACCTGACTTTGTATCCTTCCCAAAATCGAACCGTGTATGTTTCTGTATTCGTTTCGCAGCCAGTGAAGCGTGTGGTCGTCGAAGGCGTTTAATTCTTGCGGAAACGACGGTCATTTCTGGTTTCAGAACAACAGTCTGACCGTGGAACGTCTTTGAACTCCTCAGTGTAGACCGGAAGCTTTAGAGTTTTCCTTAGACCACGACGTGAACGGGCTACGAGCCTATCTAGATATTCGGAGGACACTTGGGAAGCCCGAAGATACGAAACTCGAGCCTCCATTTGGAGATTTAATTAATTGTAATGGTTGACGATGATTGTTCGTCTTTAAACTGGAAACAGTTGGAGAGGGGTGAATTTTTTGGCCGGTTTACTGCGTTTATTGTGCGATGGTTGTTGGCAGGTTTAATTCTAAGGATATTTATAGAACTGTTATTTACTGAACTTTGTCAATTCACTGACGCGTTTGTTCGAATGGATTTTAGAAATTCAAAGTGTATTGCTGTGGGAGATTGGTATATTATAATATTAGATTGCGAGTAAAAATTCGAAGAGTTTGGAAAGGATAAGGGAGCGAATGGGGCAACTGTGTGTATCATTTATCATTATTTCTTGTTGCGGGAAGTTATCGATCGTTGCTAGTAATATGAAATCTCTGAAAATATCATTAAGATTAGTCAAATTAAGAGGCTTATTTTTCCTATTAAAATAGAACATTTATTGCGTAATATGTTAGGGTTAGCTTGTGAAAAATTTCTTTTCAAAAGAAAGTTGGAATGAAATAAAGAAAAGGACAGGGGAGACGTTTTGTAGATTTAACTGAATACGTGTATCAGTGTCTGTATGCTTTAAAGAAAATTTCCGAAATAATTCATGCTCCAGTGCAATCAATTTTCTAAAAATTTCGTTTTATTTTTCACCTGGATTCGCCTTCATTACTTCGTTGTTCTTATTTAGTGTATATCAAATGTTTATCAGTTATGTCACTAGCGAAAAAGTTTCTCAATGAAATATATACATATATGTTTGAGGAAGAGTTTGTAAGAGTGAACTGATTTTAAGTGGACGCCTGTTAATATTCTTTGTATAGCACTCTACGAATCTCGAACTGACTACCAATGACAAAGAATACTGTATAACATTTGTAAGCTTTATTAAGAGGCGCAGGGTAAATTAGTTCTAAGGCTAGCAAATTAGCAGTCGCGTCGTTGCTTAAACAACTTTGTAGCTCTGCGTTTTTTTAAAATGTAAATAAATAATCGTGCAATCAAGCCAAGTACTTAGTATTTTGTTTTCGGATAAAGTCGAAAATTGCATGGAGAAGTCTGGTTGCAGTTCACCAGGCGAAGCGTTAACGACACGTATTGATCCACTTGTCCTGTTGCGTATTTTTTCTCTCTTTCTCATATAGTATAGCCACTAGTTTATTAGAAGTGCTTGAAACTAGTCGGGACCCTGCCTTGCCTACACTCAAGCATGCCATATAGTATCGCCATCTATACAAAACTCCTTGAAGCTACTCGTGTCGGTACTTTATCTACACTCAATGTGGTGTATATACTCTCGCCATCTATACAGGCGTGCTTGAAACTACTCATGCCTCTACCATACCTCAAGTGTAGATATGGCAGAGCCCCGAGTAGTTTCAAACACTTCTTTATATATGGCGATATTAAAGACCACTTTTGGTTACTTATCAAACTTTGGTTATATGTACACATACCTTTTTTATTTATAAAATGAAGTTAATTATGCTTGAAAATCATTCCGTGTTCCCATTTTGATGTCAATATAGTGTTAGCAGACTCAGTAATAAACTTTATATAAAAATTAATACGTATTATGCCATTGGAAGTTCCATTGTTCGCTTTATTGTACAACGACAATCCAGTGCCATAACAAAGGTCGATACATCTGTGAATAGTTTTTACTTTCAATACATTTTCCTGCATGTAATAAGTGCATACTAATAGTAGCGTTATTCTTTATTACGGCCTCGCAGCCGTGAAATTTGGACTAGGTGTGCAAATAACCTAACTTTCGATTACTATCTTAGCTTACGCATTCTTCTCTTCCACTCATACCTTCTTTCATACCTTCTCTATCTTACGCATTGCCCTACTTCTTACTAGCCGCCTCTTTATTGCACAGCAATTATATATCGTCTGTTTCAAATTCCCAAGCTTTCATCTCTTATTCCTCGCACCTGATGGTCTATCGTAACCCCCCTAGCTATTTCCCTGCATTCTCTTACTAGATGTTGTAACGTTATAAATTTGTCTCCGCACAGGTCGCATCTTTTATTCTCTTTTTTCGTTCAATATCTATTCTACTTTTGAGTCTGCCGATGTATCTGCGTTATTAATTGCAGACTATTTACAGTTCTCGCCTTTACTTTGGTACTGCCTTAGTGGTGCTGTTGTAATATATATAAACGTTCCATTATATCTTGCTCCCTTCATTTCTCTGTTGTATTTCGTAGTATCTTCTTTTAAGGCTTTCCGTCACTTCGTTTCCTTTCCTTTACGTCAAATTTATTGCTGCTTGACTTATACCAGTCGAATGAATTAATGAATCATTCCTTTCTCTTATGCTTCTGGTTTAACCTTTCCCGCATCTTTTTCCCTTAAATGTCCCTTCATAATTTATCTCTCTCCTGTTACGTTCTTACTAATATATTTTTTGTGTGTGCAGGTTTGCTGGGCAAAGAAATTCGGAGCATTGACCGGCGCTTCTCATTGTGCATACGAGCAAGAAAGAAGATAGAAGAACTTTTGCCACATACTTTAGTTATCCTTTAGTTATAGCCAATTGTATACATTTATTTTATATTCACTGCATTCGGTAGATCTTATATAAATCTTAATATTATTTATATTACTTTCAACAAGTTCTACCGAATGTAGTAAATGTAAAATAAGTTGCACGACTGTTGTAATTTATCCTTATGAAGCTTCTACATACAAACTGTGTAAATTTTTAGTATAAGTTTTATCTGTAAGATGTGTTGTAAGTAGATTTAAAAGAATAGTTCCTAAGTATTAGCTTGTAAGTTTATATTGCAACATTTTTGTAACTTGTATCTTCATTGATTGGTTTTAAATAAATTGGCAATGAAAAGAATTCCACTGCTCTTTTTAATTTCACACCTTAACGATCCTCGAAAGAACCTAATTCCAATTCCTTACACGAGAAGTATCGTGGACGAACTTTAAATGCAAAGTCCTGAAGCGAGAAACTTGTAAAAATTGCCCTATACGTTAATAAAGACAGCCGGTCAAAGTCTTCATTTCTTGCAAAATTTGTTGGCGGAAGTCCACAAAACTAAGCGCCCGGAAATTCCTGGAACGTGACGTCATTTCTTGGAATTGCTCAGATCGAATACCTCCTCGCTTATCATATTATCCTGATACAAATCCACGATTTTCGGCAGATATTTTTGCCAGAAACTCGGAAATTTCAGCGCTCGGAAATTCCTGGAACGTGACGTCATTTCCAAGAATTCTTGAGAACGAATACCTCCTTGCATATCATATTCTCCTAATACAAATCCACGATTTTCGGCAGATATTTTTGCCAGAAACTCAGAAATTTAATTGCTGAAAATCGTGACTTTGTATTAGGAGAATATGATAAGCGAGGAGGTATCCGACACCGCCAGTTCTTGGAAATGACGTCACGTTCCAGGAATTTCCGAGCGCAAATTTTCTGAGTTTCTGGCAGAAATATCTCGCCGAAAATCGTGGATTTGTATCAGGAGAATATGATATGCAAGGAGGTATTCGTTCTCAGAAATGACGTCACATTCCAGGAATTTCCGAGCGCTGAAATTTCCGAGTTTCTGGCAAAAATATCTGCCGAAAATCGTGGATTTGTATTAGGAGAATATGATAAGCGAAGAGGTATTCGATCGCGGCAATTCTTGGAAATGACGTCACGTTCCAGGAATTTCCGAGCGCAAAATTTTTGAGTTTCTGGCAGAAATATCTTGCCGAAAATCGTGGATTTGTATCAGGAGAATATGATATGCTCGGAGGTATTCGTTCTCAGAAATGACGTCACATTCCAGGAATTTTTGAGCACTTAAATTTCGACGACGTTGCATTAATTCATGGATAATTAGCGCTAAATTTAATAATGTTCAGGTCTATTTTTACAAGCACTCCGCTTGTGAACTTTGCATTTAAAGTTCCTGCACGGTAGTACTTGTTTAAGGAGTTGGAAATAGGTCTTTTCAAGGATTGGTAGGGTGTTGAAATAAAAAGAGCAGTAAAATTCTTTTCATTGCAGATTTATTTAAAGTAATTAATGCAGATACACGTTACAAAGTTGTTACAATTAAAACCTACATGCTAGACTTATGGACTAATCTTCTAAATCTATTTACAATACATCCTACAACTAAATGTTGTACCAGTTTTAAACTAACATATATGAAATATTAAAAGTACAATGAGCAACAAGAATAATGTAATACTTATAAACTATTCTTAAGAATTAAATGTTTAGCAATAGCAATTTTTGTGCAACTTTGTCCCGATTTAAAATCGCCTTAGATATGATACATGCACGTCTGCTGCATACAGCTATGCTATCGATGATTATAATATCGATATACATCGAGCAAATCGCGATTTCAAATATCGATACACTGTTGCGATTCCTGACCACAAGATATCTTGCTTATGGGCGACATAACCTGCATCAAAAATGTACACTCGCGAAACATTACCATGTATTTATTAAACCTAAGCAGCTATGATTCAGCATTAATTTACTTTCCGGTGGATTAATGAAGGTAGGAAAATAGATGTACTTCAACAGAATTACGAGACGAGTTTTCTGCAAAAGTATCTACTTATGTTTATGAAATCGTAACAATGAAAGGGTTTTGTTTACAACAGAGTCTTAAATAAAATACTGTCATTTGTGTTTAATATATTATTAAACTTAATTCATTTAATTGATATCATTCTTTATTAATCCATTACTGTCTACGTAAAGACCGAATACTCACGTCGACGCTATTTCTAACCTCTGTTACCATGAACAACTAAGATACATCGAGGGAGATAAATATCCGTCACGTCTTAACGATCGCGAAACAAAATGACAGAATATTTGAAACAGCCTGCATTTATCGTGGGAGAAATTGACGAAAATATTAACCTATCCTTGCCACCAGTTTCCGGTGAGGAATACATCAAAAGGGTGGTGTAAGTATGTTATTTAAATAATTCAATTGTTAATACGCCAAAGTAATTCCACTTTTCGTCCAATTTGGCAGTATAGAAGCACAGCAATGCGCGGAAATTGTGGTGGCAGATATCGATAAGAAACGATTTCAAAAGCCTACGATTGATGTGGAACCCGTAAGTTTGCAAACAATGATTTTACGATTGTTTAATCGCCAGTAAGCATGACACGACCCCACAGTAACGGAGGAATAGCAGTTGTAATAATTTACGCAAACGCTATAAGTTATCAGGATGCGTGGAGGCGCCGCCGTGGCTTGGCCCTACGCTAGATTGGCAATTGTGCCAGGTGTCGGACTTCTCCAACGTCAGATTGTACATAAGTCAATTGAAGAATGAGATTCAAACGTTGAAACGTAAATGGAGGCCGCCGAAGATCGAAACGGTTGGTAAATACGATATATTTATCAGCCGTAACAACTAAAAATGCTTGCGCCGCTTTTAACTGTACGCCCTTTCAGCCAGATATATATGACGAAAAAGGTTGGATCAAATTCTGTTCAGGTGATACCACAGAGACGCCACGAATCGTGCCGACGTTGAACACTATCTTTTGTCTGAACCAACCGATGGTGGAGAAAGTGCTGGAATATTTGGTGGAGCACATAGATGCATTGGATAAAATCGAGTACGAAATGGGCCAATGGATATACGCGTTGCTGGTCATATTGGAGATGCCCTTAACACCGGACATGTGTTCCTGTTTGCGTTCCTTGGCCAGAACGTGTTCAGTTATGCGTGCGAAATCGGTAATACGCGCGGCACTGAAAAGGCTGCACCCTCTTTCCTTTTTTAACAAATCAATTTTATTGCATAAGTGTATAGTAAATTTGCCGTGAACATAATTGGTGAGTGGGCCTTACAAAAAAAAAAAAAAGAGAACAGAGTGGCGTGGAATTATGATTCGTAATTAAAACAGGCGATAGAAAATTCGTTGGCTAACTAATTCTCTCTACAATTAAATACACATCGTCTAAATTATTTTGCTTTCCATTCTTCCTACTTCTTTTCTGTTTTTCTTTCTTTTCGTTTTAGAAGAAACTGGAAGTACATGAAATAGGGGCGCTGAATTTATTCATATGCCTAGTTGCGAGATACTTCCGTCAGCTGGACCTGGCCGACCCTTGAGACTCGTGTTCATTCAAGTGCAATTGTAATTATATTATACTTTATGTACGTTTTAATAAAAATCGATCTTTTGATACATCTATGTTGTCTTCTTGCGCACCTCTCCCTCCTCCCCTCCGACTTTCGACGCGATCATTTAAAATATTACTACCGGCTGTCTGGGTACAATGAGGCAACGGTTTAATTAAATAAAGGTGTATTACAAATAATCGAATGGTAAGCAAGGAGGGAGAAAAAAAAGGAGATGTAGGGGATCGGGGAAACCGATGTTATTATTAAGCTATATTCTCTTGGTCCTGGAGCAGCGCGGTCGCTAATCTTTCTAAGTCATCGTAACTAAGGCTATTCACTTTGTTTTTCAGGTCTTTTATCAACTCGTTGACTATTGACTCCGTCTCCGACTCTGTATAGTGATGCCTCAAAACTCTCGAGACCTCGTCGCGCAAAAGATGCGTGCCGGAGTTGCTGTTGGACGACTTCCCCTCGCTAGATCCTTCCTCCGCCTTCTTAATAACCAGAAGGTTCAGCTTACTACCATCCTTGATACCCGGATAGAAGCTCAACGGGTTCTCGTCTGAAACAATGATTCCCCCCTATATAACCCGCGACACTCAAACCAAGCGAACCGTGCCCGACCATTCCTTTCAATCGAGTCGAACCTTACCGGCCAACGTCTTGCCCGTGAGAAGCAACCTCTGCTGCGGAACATCTATGCCCAATAGGTCGCTGACTTTGTGCTTCAACTGAAGGACCGTGTCCGAGGGCAGAATCTGGGGGAACACAGAATCGTGTGAAACATCGAGCTCACAAGGACGTAACGTTCGAAATGGACAGAAAAATCCGATTAACTTCGAGAAATGTAAAAACCGACTATCGCGTCGGTAAGTTGGTATAGAACAGTGAAACGTCGTCGACGGCCTATATCATGCCAAACAATCACGATCGCGCGACGTTTCCTGCCCGTGGCGTTAAGCAAGACGATAAAATACATAGTTCAGATGCCTGGCCACTCACGTCAACAACGCATTCTTTCCCCTGAAGCTTCTTCACGATAACTTTCATGTTGCAATGCGTTCGACGGGGCGTCCGTGTACCGACACGACCGTGTAAAATCAAATTCTCCGGAAGAACGAGATCTCTAACGATACCGATAAGGACTGGTGCATTTTATTGGGAGGTTATATTTTGCGACACACGATATCACCAACACACACGGCGTCACCTACTACTGTTTTGCGCGACGGAGTAGGGGGGTTAGGCACGCACACGCACGCACAACGCATGTGTGCACACACAGGTAGTCGGAAAACCCTTGGAACGTGCAATATATAGGTCGATAGCCAGGCGTTATTTATCGATACATGCGCGCCATCAACATTTTTCAGTTTCCCGTTTTCTTTTCTCTTCGTTTTATTTGTCTTGAAGTTCAAAAGAACCTGATCGATCGTGGATGATCACGTGTTCGTCGAATATCTTTAAATCATCGTCAACTCCATCGGTTACGTCTAATCGCTGTTTTGCAACTGAGGAAAACAAAAGATGACGATGCTCAATTGCGCAAAAGAAAGTCGCCGGATAATTGCTTCGATACGATCTATCGATACAGGGATCGCCCCGTACAACACGGTTAAGCCGAATTTGCATTGGTCGTATCGAACGGTGTAAAGGCGGTTTCCATTTGCACTACTTGAAATTCTTTAAAATATCTTAAAATCTTACGCTTCCTCGATTGCTAATGTTTCTAATAAATATATTTCGCGTGATAATAAAAGGAAAGTAGTGTCTTCTCGTTAATTCGTTCAGCATAACCTTGTCGTTTGTATTCCGTCTGCGTTTCGTATAACGCGGCATTCTGTAGGAACCTTAATACCGTGTTATACGGGGAACATGTACGCGTTAGCAATTTTGGCGGTTAGTCTGAACGTTGATGTTTCTCTTTTGAGGTTATGCGGTTGATTTCTCGACCGGCGATAATAACACGAGACCACAGTTATGGAAAATGAGGATAAAGATATGAGCGACGTCGAGGAGGAGAATTCTATGGATTGTCGTGGAAATGATGAAATTACTCGCAAGGAGGACTTAACCCCTTACTTCAAAGCCTGTGATCACAGTGTTAATAAAGTCCATTTATCAAAGGTATACTATAATTAAATAAAAAAAAAAAAGAATATATTTAGCTTATTTTTAACACCAGAATGTTTTCTCATTACTTCGATGATTTTCCCAAAATCTATATAGTTCGGTGCGAAACTATTAATTGTTAATAAAACAGGGAATTTAACATTGAAAGTGACCTACGATTGCATTTTGGAAGAGAATTGCTATTCCCTGTTAGTATTTGGCAATGATTTATTGGAACTATCGGGAACCCAAAAGAAATTCAATGAAATATAACGACGTTCCGCTATTGAAATAGCATTCATCAATTGCAAAATCTGCTAGGTGCCGCAACTATGCAAGGACGAGCCATGCCAGCTGGGAATAGACGAAGCTGGTCGCGGACCGGTTCTGGGGCCCATGGTATACGGTATTTCCTACGCGCCACTGTCGAAGAAACAGCTTCTGGTAGATCTGGGCTGCGCGGATTCCAAAAGTCTAACGGAGCAGAAAAGGGACGCTATTTTCGACAAGATCTGCGAGGAGGGCAACACAATGGGATGGGCTGTGGACGTTATATCACCCAATGTAATCGCGAACAGTATGTACAGAAGAACGAAGACGTCCCTGAACGAAGTGTCTATGAACTCTGCGATAGAGCTGACTAAAAAAGTGATAGAGGCGGGTGCAAGAATAACGGAGATTTACGTGGACACGGTGGGTAAGCCAGAGAAATATCAAGCGAAATTGGAGCTGATTTTCCCAGGAATTAAAATAACTGTGGCGAAGAAAGCTGACTCCACGTACCCCATCGTAAGCGCAGCAAGTATCTGCGCCAAGGTGTCCCGCGATCACGCTATAAGAGCCTGGCAGTTTCGCGAGGGATCAATAACGTCGGAGTATGGAAGTGGCTATCCGAATGATCCGGAGACCAAGAAATGGCTGTCCCAGAACGTGGACCCTGTGTTTGGGTTCCCCCATCTGGTGAGATTCAGCTGGTCTACCGCTGAAAATATCCTGAACTCGCAGGCCTTGACCGTGGAATGGGAAGATGCGGAGGATTCGGGGAACGCAAAAGAGCAAAAGATCTCAAGTTTCTTCAACAGGGGTACAACTAAGCATAAGAAACGGCATCAGTTCTTCGTGGACAGATGTCTGTTCGATAATTCGGCGTTATGATCACCGTGTCGTTTGCAAGTCGAATTGTACGGTACAGTTGACGCCGGAGAGGAATTGAAACTTCCCTGTCTCAGTTGTCGGCGTGAATGCCGCTTTATTACGAGAACATTAAGTTAAAGATAAAAGTCAGTTCAATTTATATACATATGTACAGAGTGCTCTTAGAGTAAAAGTACCTTACGCGAAGAGTGGTAGTACACTCATGTGATACCCGTGGACACTCTATGTCTCACTTGTAATTAAACAATTAGGAATGTTAGTTAGCGCAAATCGTTCTTTGGTAAAACACGCCCTACACTCGCACACGCGTCTGCCACGCAAGTAACCCTAGGATAACATATCTCTGCGACTGATTAATAGCGACTAGATTGATAAAAGCTACGAAGAAAGAGAACACTCTTCACCTGACTGAGAACTCGCGTGTCCTCCATCCTGCGACTGGACGATAGAAACACTCGTGTACAATTAGATATAAATATACGCGATACACACGTTCCTCTTTGTTCGCTCGGATAATTATTACTCGTTCATTCACGCAGGTTGATTTCCTTAAAACGATAATGAGATAAGGGACGCAAGTAGAGGAAAAGAATATTGCGCACACTCGCGAAGTGTTTGAAGATAGTTTTTCGACGAATATTGGATTTTAGAGACTGTACTTTAGACTCCGCTCTTGGAATTGTATCAACGATCGAATAAAAAATCTTTTTTTGCTCTAACCACGATCATGTTCATTTTAAATCGATCCATAAATCTGTCCGCACCTTTCTTATAAATATAGAATTTGAGAATTTGTTCAAACCGCTAATACTAATTTATCAGAGGGCAGATATAATGTAGGGGAAAGAATTTAAAAAATATAAACATTTCTGAAAGGCACCGAGAGATTTATGGATATATTCTGTAAGTACGAATTTACATAATCTCCCACCCTCTAACACTCTAATATATTGGCGTATATCTTTGTTAAGTATACTCTTTCGCCTAAGTCCTCGCTAACTCCACTAACTGCGATTATAAAAAATAGAAACAACACGGATAATTTAGTACACCGGGGTCTCCACAAGACTCGGCATGGAGGCCTGAAAACGATGAGCATGAAAAGGACACTACACCAAAACTGTGTCCTTCTTATCGTAGAATCAGTAAACTCGACATCAAGAGTACGATACAAGGAGTTAACGTGCTGCTTCCGCTTCCTGAAACAGAAAATATGAAAAGAAATGTAAGCAACGAATTCGGAGAAAATACAATTCTAATAGTCTTTGATTAATCAGTTATTCATTGAATTTCTTATCTGTCATGGTTAATACACCCACTGCTAATTTTATCAACTTTGGATCAGTTACCAACTGCAAGACTTACCGACGGTAGTTCATTCACTCTCGCTAAATGTTATCGACTGTAGTGCAATTACCCTCGGTAGATTTCAGCAACTGTAGTGCATTTACCCTCGGTGAATTTTATCGACTGTAGTGCATTTACCCTCGGTGGAATTTACCAACTATGGTTGAATTAGTTTCTCAGTAGTGCGTTTACCTATCGTGCTCTTTAGTTGCAATGACTTTTCAATGCATCTTCATGATAAGCAAAGAAATAAAACAGTTGAAGGCAATGAAATCTAGAATCGAGGTTTCCAACACGAAAGCTAGACAGAACAGCTTCCAAGTGTGTATTGTA
The DNA here is from genome assembly GCA_963667235.1 of Nomada lathburiana. Classification (NCBI taxonomy): domain Eukaryota; kingdom Metazoa; phylum Arthropoda; class Insecta; order Hymenoptera; family Apidae; genus Nomada; species Nomada lathburiana. The sequence continues at coordinate 18,146,355 of OY763899.1, read as the reverse complement.
CAGTAGTGCCATTTACGCGAAAGATAAAACTGTCAAACGCTTTGAAAAATGTATAGGAGATCCTCTATAAAATAACGAACTCCACTTGCACTGATGATGCCAAAAAATGCTTCTCTTTTTTTTATCGACGGTATAAAAAAAAGGTCTTTAACTAAACTCTTAAAAATGGAGAAGGCTCGAACAAAAAGAAGCCTCATTCTACATTCCCGTACAGCTTCTTCAACATTCTACCACCACAAGTTAAACCTTATATACGCTATATACTCTTTGCATTCTTTTTCTTTTACCTCCTAAGATATGTTCGGCGTGCGTGTGGCCTTGCGCCCTTGTCTCCCTGCTCTCCATGACCGGCATCTTTAGAGGCTTTTCACCCTCTATGCTGAGCTCATTCGATTTCCAATATACGGTCGCTATCGTAGCCAGGCATTTGATCTTCAGATCTCCCCTCTTGAAGTGCTTCGTTTGCAGACGGAACTCCAGACCTAACACGGCTGTCTCGAGACCCTCACGATCCACCTCGGTGATGTGAGGTCCCCTCAAGTACTGCGTGTCAACCTGAAACGGCCAAAAAAAAAATAGGAAAAAAATTAGGCTTGTTTCTCACGTGCAGGTGATGCGCGTGTGTCTGGCCGCGAATAGGGGAGAGGTTGGTAGGAGGGTTTCAATTTGCAATTCCGCATGCACGAGCGAGGTTAACCCAAGTTAACTCGCATCTTACTTACTCCAGGGAGTGCAATGTTTGAAATAATATGCAAGCAACATGGGAAGTGCACGTCTAGACCGGACCGGTTGAGAGACAACTATCAACGAAACAGTCGTTAAATGTCGACAGAGGGTAACGTCGTTTTCCCGCTGGTTGGATAAATGCATCTTGTCGAAACGAATGGTAAATTAGACTACAGAGGGAACACGGGGAACGTTCGATGATTTGTCGATAACTGATAACCACAAGATGCTTGGCGGCGCAACGATTATTTATGGACGCAGCGGTAAGCTGCGGGGCTCTAGCGGGACTAGTGTACATCACTGGCGGGCTGTTACTCTACTCATCGCAACAATTAGCCGCTTTAAACGATCCTTCTCGCTCGTTCAATTAGCGGAACATCGTTCCACGATGTAACCGGCACGCTATATACGCGTTCAGAAAATCAATATACAAAGGAAGAGTAAGGAGGAACGGTGTGAAGGAGTTAATTTGTATGGCTAGACGGGAGATCGTAAGGAAATTTTTAAGGGAAAAATATCACGGGACTTTTCTCCCCATGGAATTTCGCGACACTGACCAGTTCAAACGTTGAGCCACTTACAGGTTCCCCGTTGATGAACCAGCTGAGCATGGCAGCTGGCTTCGACTTCGCCGAAGTGCAATTGAACCGCACCACGTCACCGACCTGATAACGATGCCTTCCTGGCCTGCCATTGATAACAGGCCCGTCTTCCGGCAGGGCTGCAAGTAGTTACCGTATTTTGTTATTTTCACTTCACCAGACATTCAACCCTTCCCCAAGAATAGAGGGACGGACGGCCTGTTTGGCACGAGACAATTTTGTTTACAATTGAAATAGGGGAAATCCCCTTTGAGATGAAACAGCACGAGGGGGTTAAAAAACACAGGAAGAAAAAATTCCCCGCGCAGACTAAAATATACCTTATTTTTTTCTGAACGTTCAACGGTACAAAATGGTAAATGTCGCCCACCTGACAGTGGATGTTTGTGTTGGGTTAAAAAACGATTTCCTGTTCCGCGCTAGGGGAAAGTAGGATCGACTGATTTTCTTACCCACTACCAGCATGTCCGAGTGATCGGAGACCGTTTGGAACGACGGTGCTTCCGCTGACACCTCGCATCTGTATCTCCCCGTGCTCATTAGGTTCACGGAATAGAGCACGACCGATCTTTCCGTCGAATTGTGAATCTGGAAAATAGAACGATGCTCATGGAATACCCGTGCGACCATTTCTCATCCCACGCAATTTAACCCCACCGGTTCATGGAATTAATCGTCTTACTGTACATATATATATATACATATATTCCAACGTTCTGGCCAAGTCTCGAAACCGAGCGATTTTAATTCCAGGAGAATGTTAGTTTTTCATTAATACGGGAACGAAACAAATGGAATAGAATAAGCTAGTGATATTTATCGTTCTCTAGTTACTTAAAATGTACATTTGTGTTAGCTTTTTTCTGACTCGGGTTCGTTTGTTTCGACGACGACGAGATGGCAATCTCGCGAGAAAGTGAGCTAGAGGGGGGGGGGGGGGGGGGGGGGGTCGTGAACACCGGAAACGATGGATTCCAGGGGAAACCGGGCAATAGAGCGCGATAAAAATGAAAAGCGTTTCGCTTTAAATAGAAAGCACCGTGGGGGCTGCAGGGGGTGCATCGGCACGAGACAAGAGGAAAAAAATCAATACAAAGTGATTCTTACGTTCGCCGTGACACCTGGCAGCTGAAAGACGAGCACCGGCGGCCTATCCTGGGGCACGTATCGATAGAACTCGTTGCCGTCTTTGTACCATTTCACCGAATACAGTGTCTCGCCGTCCAGATTGAAGTTGCACTCCAGTCTAATGTTCTGACCGCGGACCACGTGCTGTGGAACAACCAGCTCCAACATCCTTAATGCGACCGTGTCTGTAACGATAAATGAATAATAAACATGAATTTCATTCGAAAGAATTCGACGAGACTTTTATTCGTTTGCTTCACGCCAGGTTACGCTGCGTCGGACTGACTGACAAGCGATTAAAGTGAGGATAATGGTCGGGCAAAGTCTATGTTACGTTGGTCAGGTCAAAGCCAGAGGGGATTCACTATGTGTGTACGTATGCCGTAAGATAGGTTAGGGTTTAGTTTCGACTGGGGTCAATTATTTTTAAGCCCGCACTGCCATTGGCCGATTAATGTTGTTTCGACTTCGTACGTCACGGAATTGAAGTAACCTAACCTCGAATTCCACATTCGTCGCTGAAGTTGATTCCGCCTTGAAATGATGGAATTGAGATAACCCAACCCAAAATAGATGAGAAAAGGAGACCCTGTCGGAGGGCAACGTGCAGTTCGGCTTTCACGAAACTCGATCGTTCGCGTTCCTGGTTAAAAATTGCGTCCCGCACTCGGAATGAACGAAATCACGGCGATAGCTTTAGGGGCTCCGTCGGGCCTCGAAATGGGAAAACTCTGGAGGACAAACACAATCGGGGCGTGAGAGTGATAATCGAGGCGGGCAATGAATCGTTCGGTGTCGCGAATACGAAGCAATTCTCACGCGTGTTTGCCCACCGTTTCCCGCGGAACTGTAGAACAATTCCATCGAATTGCCTTTTAACCTCCCTCTGATCCGATATAACGCCGCGTTTTTTCTCGTGCTCGCGCTCGCGCTTCACGCGATCTTCCCCATAATACGTGCCACGCGAAGCGTTCCCTGCGAAACCGTTTTACCGGACCGCTCTTGTCTCGCCGACGGAACAAATTTTCAGGATGCACCGCGTCCAATAAACTATCAACTTTAAAGCGACAATTTTAAGAAAAAGAAAAGATAAAAATTTCCACTACACAATACGTGTATATTATATAAAAATAGCAATTGCCGAGAAATCATCGTGCATTCGTAATTTTATTATTATTTCTTATTTATGAAAATAGTGTTTCCTCGCTGGCGATTTGTCCTCGAAGTAGTCAACCTTAAACTTCGACGGGAATGCGCAATTGAAAAATTTCCGTGCAGTCGTTTCGAATATCAATTTATGCAGCCAGGCAAAGCCGCCCCTAACTCGACGGGAAGTTCGGCCACGCGGAAGAGTTTGCCAGGAATTTACGGAAGAAATAAAAGGATAGAGCCGTTCTTGTCGCTTATCTGGCGGCACGCTTCGGTTTCATTTTCCACGACTTTTTAGCCCCATTACTTTTAAGCGCGACGGGCATTAACATCGAATCGGCCGGCATTAAGGCACACTTCGCAACAAAGAGAATTATCTCCTGGAAGAAAAGAATCACATGGAGGCGCCGTGAAACGAGGAAGAAATCTCGAGACGTCTACGTAAATGCAAGAAGAGGCACTTTGGCCTGAAAACTAGTTCGCTGCTATCCTTCACCATGGGCCTCCTTGATACAGATTGAAAAGACAACACGCGGATATTATGACACTGTCCGTATTTGTTCCCGTCGATAAAGCAGAACTTTGTATTTCGAACAATAAAAGAGACCGTTATTAAAAGGAAACCGTTGTGTCTGAATTGCAACGCCTTCTACAATCGCCTGGCCAAAAATGGTTCATTTCCCTTAAATCTACGTTACCGACCATTGGTCGCGAAGTGGGAAGGAAAAATCTTCGACATATGCATTCGCCATCCAAAGATACAAATTACTTATACGCAGCCGATTCCCCAACGATCCAAAGTGTCCAAAGTATCCGGAAAAGGTTTCAGAGACTATCCAATTCCTTGTTCCCCCGTCTAACCTTCGTGTTCGCCGAGTTTCGACAGAGACTAAGGACAACCGGAATGGCGCGGGGTACAAGGGGAATAATCACGTGGGTTGTCCTGGACGAAAAAAAAGTGGCACTCTTCGAAGATAAAGGGGTGGAACGATGCGGGCCGCAATATCTGGCCCGGAAAAAGCCACGAGGGAGAAGAAAAAGTCCTGTTCCTCCGATTGTCAAGGGTCGTGATTCACAGCTGCAAAAACCGATCCAATTATTCCGCGAACGCCCAGGGCGGTCTTCTTTTATCGGCGTGGATCCGTCTGGGCTGGTGCAACGGCCAACGCCGGTACACTGTAACTAGGGGAATTTTTCCGCCTGTGCAAGTTGTCGCTTTGCAATTCGCGCGGAATTACGAGTTTGTTCCCGGCCGATGCGCGATAACTGTTGTACCCCGGCTGTTCCATTCCTATTTAGGTCAGAGACTGATGGGTTTTCTATAGGGACTTTTTTTCCCCCTCCTTCCTTTGGTCTGACCCGAACCGGTAACATCTGTTACGGGCGCCGAGGCGATTATGAGACAATTAGTTAAGGATCCTGCGAAGCTGATTAAGGTTACTGAGAGGAGGGTTTTCTCTCTGCTTTTTTTAAGTCCAGGCTTGGATTGGTTGCGGCTGGAACATGGCGAATGTTTTTTTTTCCCCAGACCAAACTAGACTCGTGTTTTTTTTTTGTTTCACACAGATTTGTTTAGAGCGTCGGGTGAGAGAACAGGTGAGCGCTGGTCAGCGCGGAATTTGCTCCTGAATTCTGTGACCGGTGTTTTCACGCTGCAGGATACTGAGAAAGCCCCGGGATGTTTTCGAAGATCATCCACAGATCGAGCAAATATTTTTCCATCGGTGTGGAAGTCGCTTGTTACCTTGGAACGGGAGTGCTTTGCTTGGACAAAGGGTTGCTTTTCGTTCAATCCCCGGTAGGTCCTGGGGGTCGTGGTACAAGGGCGGCGGTGGCCGCGGTCGAAGAAAAGAAACGGCGGTACTGTTGTCCGTGGAAGATAGGGAACGAGTGGTTATTAAAGGAGACAGAAAAGGGAGGGAACGATAAGAAAGAAGGGCAGGGCGGACGTGAATGGCGATGTAAATGGCGTGGCGTCAGTTGTGAAAGGGAAAAGGGAAAGAAAACCGTGATAAGTGTGAAGACGACAGAGGAGAGAATGAAAGAAAGATAAGAAGGCTCGATAACGAGCAGGAGAGTGAAAAGACGAAAGTGGCGGTGGCCGGGGGTGGGTGAAGGCGGAGGGCGTTGGAAAAAAAGAAAGTCGGCTACCGGGAGAAGAAAAGATACGGAACTGTAAAAACATTAGACGTTTCTTTGACGCCTTTTCCCTCGAGTCCTGGTATAGTCATTAATGCCAGATACCATTCGCGTGCCCCTTCATTTAAATAATAAAAACGACCGCACAGTTTCTTTCGAACACAGCGGAGGTATACACTTAACCAACTGATCATAGGCAACGCGTATCGTCCAGTCAACGAACGTCTATTGACTCTGTCACACTTTGGATTGGTTCACTTGCAACGGGACAAAACTGCGGTGGTTCGGGGCTAGTCGGTGTCCCCTCCTTTCACTCGTGAATGGATTAATAATAATATTATCAGAACGCAGCGACAGATAGTACGATTGTACCACACCAATACCGTTCCTCATTGGGCAAACCGCAAAGAAGCCTGACTTTTCTCATCGGAGAAAAGAGGGTACGTGGGAGAGTCCTTGTGCAATCTCTTCGGGTCTATTTCGATCCACCCCAGTGGCAGACACTTGCCGCTCTCGCCCTCGGTAACGAGGCAAGAAGAAGTCGGAACCGAAAGTCATGGCCGTGGCGGGTCTAGTCATGGATAGGGTTTGCGTGTTGGGGGGAGGGGGGCGAAGGAGCGAAGGGAAGAAAGAAAGAAAGAAATAACGAGTTGGACCGAGAAGAACGCTCGCGAATATGATTCATTCCCGTTGCGTTGGGAATGATAACTCATGCATATTGAACGGCAGGGGGTTCTGATTTGTTCTGTGAGTCAGTCGTTGCACGCGTCCCGACGCCCGCACCGTGTCGCCGTCGTTCCGTGCACGTCTCTCTCTGTGCAATGGTGACGAGGAGGAACAACGATGAATAAGCTCGCACACGGCTGATTTTATCGTGGCTGGATCGCGCCGAGGACTTGAGCCTTCAATGAGAGATGGAGTTCGAGAGATGAAGAGAGAGAGGGGGACGGAATCTACCTTGTCGTTAATTAGGTCGACGGCGTCGTTCCTCCTTACCAAGAGCCTCGATATTCTTGGTAATGAACGTGAACCGATTCCGATTCGCCTGGTGAATGGTGACACGGGCCTGGACCACGTCGAAATTCTCCTAATTACGCTTTCAAGTGCGCCTATTGTGCTCGCCAGGTCGATCAGTCTGTTCGGATGATGACCGTGATTATAATCCTTATTGCTCTCTATCTCTATTTTGCACGCGTTGTAGGAAAACTAATAACGGGTGGAAAAAGTATTGCGGTTTCGACACTTGACGATCCACGTAGGAAAACTTTCCGTTTTGCCCGCGCCTTTGTATGTTTTCGGATTTGTCCGTTTGTTTGGTTGCACGCTGCTGATCCCTTTGGTCCCGGACGAGAGGATACGGGCATGGTGAATGATGGAATAACTGTTGACGTTTCATAAATCGAGGGAGAGCCCGGGAGAGACCGGGAGAGACCGGGTGATTCCAGTTGCGGGTTAAACCAATGAATAACTTTTCCAAGCCTGTCATTTATTTCCCGGGGGCTCTATTCTTTGGTTCGGATGTAAAAGAAATGGGAAATAACCAGGAAGAGCCAGCGGAAAGCCGAGGCGATTCCCGAGTCCCCCCCCCCCCCCCCCCCCCCCCCCCTTGGAACTGTTACGTCCCTGGCTGTTTGAATTCGGTCGTCTCTTGCTTAATGAAACGCGAGAACCCTTTTCAATCACTGGGAATTAATCTTTGCGCGGAAGCAACGGGGGGTCTTCTTTGACAGTCTTGTCAAAGGTGAAACCCCTATCCGATGGAGCATGCATCTAACGCGAATGCCAAGAAGTTTTCTAATTATTGCGAGCCCCCTGTCCACGATTCTTTTGTCCTCTGATCACCCATATCAGAGGAGAGTACGTTTCGCATCGGTGTCGAGTGAAGCTAATTAAGCTATCAAAGCGGGACAGGAAATACAACGGGCGACCAATCCGGTCTCCGTTTCAATGCGCTATTGGATTATTCGCGGGGACGGGACATATGGGCGCGTTAGCAGAGCAGTCTTAATCCACCTGGAGGCCTTAAAGCGATCAGACGCGGTGGGCATCGAGTCCAAGGGAGTAAGTAAGAGGGGGAAAAAAAAGAAGAGAAGAACGAGAAATCCACGTGAACAACAATTGGATCTCTCCAAGATCGCGTCCCCGAAGGAAGCCTTTTTCGCCGAAGGGTCGGTGAAACGAGAAACAGAAAGGGGGGCGGAGGGGGGCGGAGGGGCGAACACGTCGAACAGACAGGGAGGCAGGAAAAAAAAAAAGAAAGAGAAGAGGAATAGCAGGAAGGGAATCTCGCAGGTGTCATCGCGGTAACCCCTCGGTGTCTGGACAGTCGCTTAATTTCGCCTCGGTATTGCTTTACGGAAATCGTACACCGTCCCATAAACGAAGCCACCTATCTGCCAGCCGCATCGGCTACCTGCTCCCGGTTCACCATTGTGAAAAGGGCAAACGGTGTCGTGTGTCGAGTTCTAGGGTCACGACAAAGAGAGAGGGAGAGAGAGACTTATCCCAGGGCTTTTCAACTCCCTTCGATTCTGCCTTCCCCCTTCTGGCCATTAATTTCCCAAAAGTGTAATTACAATTTCGAACATCAATACAGCAGAACCTTTGTATGTATACAGGGTGTCCCGTAACTACCGCAACATCGGGAAATGGGGGATAGCTGGGGCGATTCTGAACAACTTTTTCCTTGACCAAACTGTTGTTTGATGCCTTGTTTTTTAGTTATTAACCAAAAACACTGGCAAATTAGAGCGCCAGTACAGCGCGCGCTCTGGTGCCTGCCTCTGTACTGTTGCTCGGTAGTGTACGGGGGCATCGAGGGTATCCGAGTAAAGCGTACGGCAAATGTTACATCGTCCTAAATTAAGGGATAATGTGGAATTATTTGTTGCTCATGAACAACGACCACGACCGTGCGCGATTGATGAAAAGAATAATTAGTTTATATCTTATTAATGAATAACGATGCAACATTTGCCGTACGCTTTCCTCGATAATCCTCGATGCCCCCGTACACTACCGAGCACAGTACAGAAGTGGGCACCAGAGCGCGCGCTGTACACGCGCTCCAATCGGGCAGTGTTTTTGGTTAATAACTGAAAACCGAAGCTTCAAACAACATTTTGGTCAAGCAAAAAGTTGTTCAAAATCACCCCAGCTACCCCCCATTTCCCGATGTTGCGATAGTTACGGGACACCCTGTATACACTTCTCCAGCTACGCCCCGTTGGAAAAATAGTTATTCACGTGGCCAAAGTTACGACCGTAATAGCAGAAATGGCCGGCCACTCGTAGTCAAACTCGGATAGTCCTCGGGGGCGTACAGTATAAAGACCAACATTATCGCACCTCCGCCGGTTTCACGGAGAATTAACGTTCTTCTGTCCGAAATCGAATAACGAGCTCTACGCAACGAAGCGACGTCGGCCACTCGGGTTAGTTAAACGGTGCCCACGGACGAGCTGCTTTCCGTCCGCGCAATCGTCGGAACTGGTCGACGAACATTTTCGCTTTTCGCCGCGCTTATTCGGCTGGCGCAGTCGGTGAACCGATTCCGCGCGGAGAGGCGTATCGATGCCCGGGGAAACCATAAGTCGTGAGAGAACAAGAAGCTCCTCGGGGACCTTTTTTTTACCCTCGCGTTCGACTCGCGCGCCCTACGGTCACGCGTGGCCACGGGAAAAGGAGACGTTTTAATAATAGTAATAAACGACACTGCAGAGAGAAGGGGGAGGTTCGTTCGGTCGTCCTGCGGGATCGATGACGGTCATGGAACATCTTGATTTATGTGCAGCCGTGGGGAGTGACCCCTCGTGACTGTGCACTTTGCAGATCAAATAAACAGGTAGCAATGGGGTGTAAATGAACGCCTGTTTAGGCCTGGTACATAGACGCGGCCTCGGGGCGTGTTTCGAAATGGTCATTATAACGGAGGATCGCCGCAGTCATTAGCAATGATTTCACGGTGTTAAATATAGACGGGCGGGCGTCCGATACCTTCGCCAGTCATTTTTCTCCGAATATAACGGAAATAGCGGAATCGACGTTTCACAATTCGTTCCAAGAGCCAATAGACTTGGCCGACAGAGAAATTGAGTTAAGCGGAGAGGAATAAGTGAATTGCGACCAGGCTTTTAGTTAAATAATGCCCGCAGAATTTATGGTCCACGCGGATCAACGAAGGAGAACACGGAACTGTACAATCAGCAGGAGAAGCCATCGATCTCAATTGTAAAATTTAGTCGGAACAAACGAAAAGTAATGTTGAACGATACCTAAAGACATAACTCGTGGGCGAAGTTGTACAATACCTCTCTTGCCCGGCCAGTTTATGCGGTTCGCCTCGTAATAGGGCCCGGATAAAGGTCCACTGATACTCCTTGCGGAATTGCCGTTTTTATTCGACATTATCGTTTCCGTCGAATGCCCGAGGGCCGACCGAATTGTCAGGGCGGAGAAAATGAGCGTCGACTGTGAGTCACGTTCCTTTTTTTTTTTTTTTTCCGCCTTCCCGACCAGGAAGTATCGAGTGAGTCATTTATACCGCCGATAAAAATCGCGGCATAACAAATTCTGCTGCGGAAGGAGGGCCGCAGTTCCATATCGTATACGTTCGATCGAAGCTGTCGGTCGCACAAAGAGGTTTCCGACGAAAAAGAAACAATTCATTATGAATTCTCGTAAAATTACCAATGCAAATTTCATTTAACAGAGGTAAATATATATATTGGTTAGGCTTGGTTCAGTATCGTTGCGAACCAGACACCGTTCGTCCCAATTAAGCCGCGAAATCAATTTTCCCAGCCGCGGACCATTTTTCATCGGGCGAAAAACGACCGACGGGGTAAACGCACGGCGACGATACAATTTCTCATCACGTTGCACGTTCCGAAGTTTCCGCGACGTCTCGCGGTAATAACGTGGAAGGCGTCGCGTGCTTTCGAGCGTTTAAACGGTGACGAGTAATAAAGGGTGTTGCGGGCTGACATGTAACACGTCGAGGGTCGTCGACACACGAGACGTGCCCTGTGTTCCCGTGGGATTTGGGGGAAATTCTAGAAAGCCTACTAGAAACCAGGTTTCCGCCTGCCACCACCGTTTTGCATCCGGTAATGGTCCACGTTCGTAAGAAAATTCGCGCGACAACGAGGAAGTATAAATGAGAATGGGTGAATGGTGTTTTGGGTCCGCGCGGTGAAATGGAAATGATTGCAATTGCGTTGGGACGACAACAAAATAATGACCCGGACGGGGAAAATGGTGAGACATGAGAGTGGACGCGCCATGACGGTGCGACGAGGCACGTAGATGGCGCCACGGGGCCATTTCGCGGCCCCGTCCACCCCGCAATAATTAACTCTTTAACTATGTAATTAGATCTGATACACCGGCGCGGCGTTACACTCGCTACGATGAACTTTCCGCCTCTGCTAAAATAATATTTTCCCCGATATCTGTGTCAGCGTTGTTCAGAAATTCGAATTGCGAACCTCGGGCAAACTGCGCGCCAGAATTTGGGTTAACCGACGCTTACTCCACCGTCCCGTGGTGTTTGAAATTCGGTAATGACTCTCCGTTCGGAAATTCTAGCCTCCCTTGCAATTAGGATTCAATTAATTCATTAAGATTGATAGGGCGCTTTGAAGTTGGCGCCAAGATCGAGGCCGCGCGATTTCCCGGGTTCAAGAACTAGGGGGGGGGGATCCCCCGCGCTTAAGACCGGTTCGATTTAAATGCGAAATGAAACTCGGCCGTGAGAGACACTCTTATCGGCTGATCCCTTAAGCAGACATTTAAATCTCCTGTCTTTCGCATCCGGGGAACCCCAATTGTTCGACTCTTTGTACGCAGTTAGCTCTTAATCGCGCGTCTCGACTCGCCCGTGCCACCGGGAATCCACGCTGAAGAATTAAACCGCGGTGCGTTCGCCGCGCGGATTAAACCGTCTCGCGACCTCTCGGAAAGCTTCAATCCTGCCAGATCGTCCGGCCATGGGACAGGTTCCGTAAGATCCTAACGAGTCCAGGGCTAATGGGTTCTTGAGTAAAGGGGGGGAATACCCGGAAATCGCTACGTGAACCGATAAATAAAGAGTCCAACGTGGCCCAGGGATCTGTGCACTCTGTAGTCCGGGACCAATGTGACCAAATGATTCCCATTGGTGGAGGGTGGAGATCTGTCCACGCTCCAAACTGAGAACATAGTCCCAATCTAGCTACTGTCCCTACGAAAAACATTGAAACTCTGTCAGGATGCTGTTTCTCACAGGGAAAATAAGTGGGTGCAACGTTATCAATGCCTCGCGAGCGGGGCATTTTCGTGGACAGCTAGGCGGGGTTCCATCGAGACCGCGTTCTGAATGCTACGGGACCAAGGGGGCAGGAGGATCGATATAGCGTGGACGACCAACTAGGATCGAACAGACGGTGTAATGGAATAGTCTCTCCTTTTGTTTTTCCTCGGTCCGTCCGCAGGCGTCCAGCCGGAAAAGCTTCGCCAGTTTAATTACCGATCCGATTGCGGCGCCACGTTGGATCTCCTCGGCTGTTGCGACGTGCCAACGTCGTTGCTTTCGACCACCGGACGGCGGGGTGAAAAAAAGTCGATGGAGCGGCGCCGAGCGGATTAAACGGAACCGAAAAGCGGGTGGTAAGGAGCCACTGTAAATAGATACGTGTGCCAGTGGCGAGGCGCGGTATTCTTCACAGTCAACGAGGAATCTAGCCACGATCGGCACGGGGGTTGGGGGGGTTTGGAGGGGTGGTTAAACGAGCTGTCCCTGCGGTTGATTTTAGGATCTCGTTCCAGAATTAACGGTATATCTCAGGTGTTCACGGTGGGATAGAGGTTTCTTTTTATGGGCAGATCAATTCTCATTCCGCGACTGGAGGATAAATGGAAGCACTGTTCACGCTCGAAATACATTGGAAACTTAATTGTCGAAGGTCGAAGGCCGGCTTTCGTTGCGGATCCGGGGATTATTAATGACAAAATCGGAAGTATCGATTGCATCAATTTTGTCCCTGTACTCATCACAGGATATTATGCACAATGGTTTGAAACAGAATTAAAGAGAGATTGGTCCTTAAGGATAAACCTCTGCAATGACGGACACGGCGTTTTGGTTCTAATTCGATTCGTCAGACTGGCCTCGAGAAGCCGGGTGGGAGGGTTAGAGGGGGAATTCCGGCTGTAGAGCGATAAGTTTTGCGGATGCAACGTATCCGGTGATTTGGTATTGTTGGCGGTCGGTTGATGTCAATGGGTGCACGCAGGTAGAACGATACATAACGCCGTCCTTCCGTCGTTGTCTTCATCGATTTCCGATCGATCCTCATTGTCAACTGCTCCTGCCTCCCGTTTCCCTTCGCCGCGACCAAGCGTTTCGCTCAAAAAAAAAAATCCTCCCCCCCGTGACGGAACGCCACGAACATTCGAATACGGCGCTGACCCCTTTGAGGTCCGATTTGAACCCCTCCGAGAGGAATATCAAACGAGCCCCGCTGCTGAAGGTCTATTTGTAGGTACGAAGGGATGTGATTTATCAAGGGGAACCAAGAAAATGAACCGACGTATCCAGCGAAAGCTTTCACCGGGGGAAATCTTTTTAGGCCACGCTTGGATTTGGGTGGGAATACGATATTTCGTTCCGGCCTGACGAGTATTTATGAATCTTCGACGAAAGACGCGAGGGGATTCCCTTCAAGGGTCCACGCACCATTGCTGCTCCATTGATTATACGAGATATCAATTTTTCGCGAACTTATCTTCCCCCTAGCCGGACAGATCGGCCTACGAAGCTTCGTCGATGCACGTCACGTTTTTATACGGGCACTGAGATCGCCTACCTACCTACTGTTGCACCAATTATACAGTAACGCTTTCACGTGTGTTGGTTGAAACCGCGAAATTGTCGAGCGGCATCATTTCTCCGACATCAGGTAATCCAGGAATATACTAAGTTATTCCGAGCGTCCCTCGTAGTATGAACGCGTAATATCCGGAAAAATAGCAATTAGAGGGAGAGGGTGGCGAATAAATAAAAACGGGTAACAAGTTTCGTCGACGTCTTCGCCTGGGGAATTTCATCGAGAAACTTCTGCCGGTGTAAACCGGTTGAACGGCGCGCAACGGCGGCGAGCTGACGAAATAAAATCGTCGAGATGTCTGACAAATGGCGGACCACGACCACGCGTGTCGTACCACTCTCCTTTTCTACCGAGCCCGACTACGTCTCGCGCATAAAAATTCCTAGGGACGCGTATGATCGACAGCCGATTATGGTGGCGCTCAATACGTTGCAACAATGCGCGGAGCATTTATCGCGGAGATTGGACGGTATGCATTGGGGTTAGTTACAAAGGAAGACACCTAGTCACGTTGAAGAAACGCCACACCAAACAGCGTTCCACGTCGCGCATGCCCGGGACTCATTTTTCACAACTATCATCATACACCGGGGGGGCTATAGACTAACCTATCAGTTGATGCGCATTGGTCAGTGATGGATGGAATGCTGGTTACAAGCATGTCATTTCCTCGAGCGCATACCTCGCGCTGCCACTTTGTTCAGTCAACGGGAATGCCATCCACATGAATATGGCAATCAAGAGGGGCAGCCAGATGGCAGTAAAGATAACCGATCTGTGTTAACTATTGCCACCGTTCCGTCGCCGACAGAATAGTTCCCCGTTCCTACGAGGCGTACTAGGAACTAATTAGCCCAATATAATACCCGTGTAATAACACATCAATCGTCCAATGATCAAAGGACGGTCTTATGTCATCGCGATGAACCTCTGTGCGTTCGTGTAACCTGTGGCGCGAACCGAAACGAAAAGAAACGAACGAATAAGCCGAGACGTTCGCGGCAGTTTTTCAGCGATTAAACTCGCGATGCTTCTTGCGGCATATCCTCAGTCACGTGACAGTAACTGAAGTCTAACATCGACGGGGTGGGACCAGTTTCAGGGTTTATGGTTCGCCTTACAACCGAGAACATGTCTGGCGGAACGCTGGGGAATTGGTTCGGAACGTGTACATGGATTTTACCCTATCTGCTGTGTATTTTTTGCCAGCTGCTATTTCTTACGGTTTATCGCGGCGAGAGATTTACGAGGGACCCGCGACTGGGAAGAGGAATGTTTTTACACTGCCAATCGTTCGACGTTTTGTTTTACACGTCGCGTTTTACGGCCAGGCACGGGGGCGGCTGTTTTTGCGCCAATTTTTCCGATCGATCGAACCGGCAAAGAAAGGAACTAGGCGTGACGTGGCGACGAATAAAACTGTCTGAGTGCCGGTTAATTAATCGCGCAGGCACGAGGCAGTAGTCGAGAAATTGACGCATCCGATGTCCCTTGTTTCCTCCATTCTGCTACTTTCCCGAGTTACACGGAATAATTCTAGGGGATATTCTTTAAAGCAGAGTTCGCTGAGATTAAATTTAAGGGGAGCAGAGGTAATTCGGTGTAAATAAGCAAACGAACGGATTTATTCGCGACAGATAACCCCGGCCAGGCTTGCCCCTTCTTAAATAATCTGAAATGCCTGGGAGTGTGCCGCTCCATCGCGGCCGGGAACTTCGCGCGAAAGTTGGGAAACTTGGCTAATTTAAGGAACTAGGATATCTCAAAAATTTTTCAGGCAATTTAATTCAATAACGATCGCCGGACGAGGTTCGTTCGCGTCTTGAAAAGTGTGAAATAATATTCCTCTTCTCTTTCCCTTTTTATTTAAGGACCATTACTCTTTTTTCCGTTCGAATTGCTAGCAAATTCCGGGAATATTTTAACATAATTGGCCGTTCGACGTTCACATTTTCAAGGCGTGCCACACCTGTAAAAAGAGGGATCCTTTATTCTGCAACGATTATGGGGGCCTGCCAGGGGCAGACTTCCTTCCATGCAAACGACAACCAGAAAAAAGCTTTAGATCTCTGTCGTCCACACTCGAGAAACGTATTTTTCATCCGACATAAACCATCGAATCTTTCGATCGGAAAGATCGCCGAAAGTTAATAGCGTCTGCCTTACCGACCGATAAGATTGGGAGGGGGAATTCCCGATTTGTCGGATAAAAAGCTAGTATAAACAGTGCTGCCACGTAGCAGTCAGTGGCAGGTTGGTCCGAAAGATATCACGATCCGGGTGTGATAAATGATCACGGCGCGGTGTTTAATAGGTTTGACCATCGAGTGTCGACCTTTAAACGACTGACGCGAAAGAAATCTAGCCTATAACCAAGCTCTATGGGGGAGAAACCTCGTGTCTCTTCGTTTGCAATTGATGTTCTACAGTCTTCAAACTAGACAATAAATGTACATCAAAATAGAAGTACCAGCGTTCATCTTTGATTTCATCCGAAATAGAAAATCACTGTCAAACAATTTTATCGATATTATTGTGCGCTGAAAGTTCATAGGGATCTTTCTTCGTTTTAAAGCGAGGACTCCGAGTCCTGTTCAAACATGGGAATCCGACAGCGCAGCAGGGACTCGGGCAACGATCGAGTGAGGAATCGCTGCTGTCCGATCAATCCACGTAGCGCCAGGTGTATCTTTCCCGGCTATCTTCACTTTATTTATCCGGATCAAGTAGTTCGTCGTTTACCGTCTGATAGCGTGGCTCTGCCGCCGAAGTTCCGGCGGATTCGTAGTTCGTTTGCACGATAAATACGACGGCGTGGCTCATCGAGATTCTGACCAAAGGAAACTGATGCCAACTCCGCCGTGCAAATATTGGCTCCTGTATAAATGTGCGTGCAGGCAGACAACCGACGAGAACGTTGGGACGACACGTTTCCATCTCTGTGTTCCGATCCGCCCCTCGTGTTACCACCTTCCCCGCGAATCGCACAGTAGTGGACAAAGAGAACACCCAATATATACATGCACGCTAGTATAAACCTCTGATACGTCAGAGGATTTCCCACAAGTCCGACGATAATTACAATCGTTAAAATGAACCAATGGACTGATAACGATTTCTCGAACCTGACCTATCTAACCTGTAGCCGCGCAATCATTGAAGTCAACGATAAACATGTGCCGAGGACTACGCGAGGACGATAAGACCTCTGCAGTAGGCCGCAAATACGGGCCCGGGCAAATTTCTTTATTATAAATACCTGTCGCAGACTGTTATTAGAGAAATTGATTGGGCTCTCTGTGAACGTGCTATCGGCGGTTGGCGATCTACAATTAGGTGGCCATTTGCGTCGCAGAAGCAGCTGCTTCATGGGGATATCGCGATCGGATGCGCGCGCACGTCGCGCTCAAGAATTCACCAGCGCTAGCCGACAGCGGCGAATGTGAGTACGACAAGCGAATAATACCTGTTCCCTGTATGCCGCGAGAATTTTTTATCTCACCTTCCGCAAGTGTCACGCACTCTGTGTCCGGTTGTTGTTGTTCATGAGGTGTGGTACCAGGAACGCAACCGGAAACCCCGATCGGCGTGGGCGTCGATAAGACGTGTTCCGCGTGTAACACGGTCTTTGACATGCTGAAAAACCGCGTTCCCACATCTCTTGTCCTTCGAGGGACGGTTCGCACGTTACTTTTCCCAGGGCTAATGGAAAATGGCGTGCCGACCGCTTCCTGTCTTCAGACGTATCGTTTCGGGGAAACGTGTGGAATTTTTGTATCAATTAAAAGTCAATTAAAGAACGACGAATAGTGGGCGTCAGTGGAAAATGGATGGTAGCTGGAGTTATAGATTATTGCGAATCCCAGGGGAATTCTTGGATCACCCCTGGGACCCTGATCAATTCTGAACAAAGGCAGCCCTCGTCTATTGTTGTACCGTTTCTTTATACCTTTGATTGACTGTTATGAAAATCGATGAAAATGATTTGGAAAACAGATGTACCGGCGGAGAGTACAATAATGTTTCTTTTCGGCTAGTAGAATTCCCTAGACCGTATAATATGAGGCGCGTTATTTGCCTTCGTCTGTAGTGTGCCTCATCACGGCCGATATTACTTGTTCCACAGTGTTATTGTAAGGATCCAAGCGAAAAGGGAGGAAGGAGCTTGCTTTGTTATAGGTAAACATGCCGGGGAACTACCTTATGCTACCTTTTGTGAATACAGAGTTTTTCCCCTTTGATTTCACCACGCGATTGATTCGCGGACAATTTCTTCTCGCTCCTTTTCGATACCAACGAGATTTACGCCCCGCCAGTGGTGCGCAACGACGGAGGTTAAATGCGAAATATATGTATACGATAGCGGCTGGCACACACGATGGAAATTAAGGGATAAAGGGGCGATCTCCGCGCTCACCTTTTTCCCGCGTAGCATTTTCCGATAAGTAGCGGAAGTATTGAAAGTAAATGTTCGGGAAATACAGAGGCGGGAAGCGGTGATAAGCTTGGAATTTGCTGGATGTTCCTGAATTCATCGAGCAAAGATAATCTACTTGTTACAACCACTCTATTTACCGAGGAGAAATTAAATTTCAGCCTCGGGACACTCCTAATCGCCTAGATGAAGAAGGATAACAATAATAACAATGATAATAAAATCTGTACTACACCGGTATTCTTTTCGTTGATCACCCAGCGTGTGATATATGTATATGCCACAAAGCAGCCTAATATCTTCCTGCAAGACATACGACGTCGTGACAATATAACAGGCCGTACTGCATCATAGGGGAAAATGATTTTCACCAGGGATACCTGATGGGATTTAGTGTTACGTGACCGGGCTAATCGACACTGCACACGCTCGGTGTCTAAATTATGGAAGGAAAGAGACCATCCACGTGGATTCATACCTGGGGGGGTGTGGTCGTTTAAGATCGAGAGAGGAGTCAAAAAACAAATAGGGGAAAAAAAAGGGCAGATCGTCGGTGAAAAGAGTTATTGGCCACTCGTGGTCCTTCAGTTTTGTATTTCGGTCCTGGTCACGCCAGTGTCCACGGCCATGACGATAAATAGCCGTCTGCCACGCGAGAACACTATCGAAGCGGTAAAGGGATATAACCTATGTTATTTATCGGGAAGACAGATTTGTGCGCGGGGTGGCCAAGAAAATGACCAATTAGACTGATCAGTCTAGATCAGAGAAATTGTTTTCGTTTTCCAGGAATCAATTTCAGTGACCGCCGAAACACTTTCGTCGAATAAAGATTCTTTCGGACAGAGGCGCGATCCTTCGCGAAAAACGCGAGTCTATTGGCAACACTGGCTTCCCATTAGCAAAGCGCAAGACAGGGTCCGATAGAGCCCTCGCGTGGTACTCAGTTAAACTACCTGCCCTCAAGTAGATTACTATATTGGCCATTGTATTTTAAACGGACCATCGGAGACAATAACGGCACCTCAATGGGATTGATTCTAACCGAAAAACTCCGGCGATAATTCGACAGCGTCTATTGAACATTTCGTGGCGTCACAGTGGCCGGCCATTTATGTATTAATTCCCGATCAAAGTCACCAGAGCGAAGGTTAAATCGTGATCAACGCCGGCGAATCGCGAGCCACAGTTTTCCATTGAATGTAGTTACCAGGGATGCGCGCGTTAATACGCCGGGATAATTGCCCGTCGTCTAGGGACATTAATCGACGGGCCTAACGAACGGTGGTCCGTTGATTAACGGTCAACCGTCGAATATTTCGTAACTATCGACGAGCTTGGCGCAGCTTTACCGAACGATCCCGAGTCGCAGGGGCAGAAAAACGTTCGACGCATTCACGGAACAGCAGGAAAGAACTGAGCGACAGCGGTGGGAGTAGAAAGAAAAGGAGAAGAACATTGGTGGGGTTATTGCGATTCTGACAAAGAGAAGGCATTTCTATAGCTTTCAATGGCCGCGGGAAGAGGGAGGGACGCTCGGCGGAGGACGAATCGCGGATATATTTTAGCCAGGTATTTCAATATTTTGTAGAAAACGAGACCGTATTCAAAAAAACCGTACCAAAAAAAAAGAAAAAAAAGAAAAGTGAACAGAACGGCCGCGGGATAAATCGTTCCTTTGGACAAAGGCCCCGTTTTCACCGGCGAAACACACGTTATACCGTCGCAATAATCGCTCTCGTTTCTTTTTTATTCATAATCCCGGAATTACGCCATTAACAAAATGCCCTTCAACATAACGATACGAATATTAATTTACGCGTATTGCGCGTATTTATTCAACGATGCTTCATCGATGAAAAATAGGGACATTTTGTCCCCCCCCCCCCCCCCCCAAATTTTCCTAGCTACTTGGAACAAGCCCGTACACGTGTCGATGCACACTTGAATTATTCCCTGCGTGATGGTGGATATTAAATTGAAAACAGACGCTGATGACACGAACATTGGCCGGTCGTGCTTGCCGATGAGAGACTTCTGATTTATTTAATACCCTCCTCCACCCCGGGTATACCCGAATGCCCGCGGCAATGGTCGCGTGGGGAAAAACAAGTCGCCGGGAATCACGGATGATATGTTTTACAATAATACATGAACGATGGCCGACGTTATCGTTGACGGGCAATGATGATGCACGGCTGCGATATACTTCTTCTCATTAGCGTTAAAATGAACGTTTATTTTATATCACGGACAGGATCGGTCGGGGTCCTGCGGAAATATTTATTAATATTGCCTGGGGAAATTTTCTGTCGGAAAAGCCACCGTTATCAGGATTGATTAAAGCTCGCAAATTAGACAATACGCTCGCGATTCGTTCAGCCCCGATGATTCATGGAATCATATTTAATAATCATTTTTTCCCGCATCTGTACCCCGGGGGGAGGATTTTCCGCCGGGCCTCTCGTCGCTCTTGCCTAATCTATTTATGTATTTCTCCGCCGGAAAGTTTCACGTACGGGAGATAAATAATTCCCGATTCTTCTCGTGGTGCTCAGAGTGGCGTGCCACTCGGAACGACTGTGGAACTAAATTTAAGAAGTCACTGAAAGAAGCCGGGATCATCAGTTGTTTATAAGGATAGAGAGAAACCGTGTAGGGCTTTCTGTTTGGCTTCACGCTTTCGGAGACAGCCTCAATAAGTTTATATGTATAAGATGCGGCCCCGGCATGAATTCTTAAGAGCGCTGTCCCATTTTTAGGGTATGCCCACGGGAGTGCATAAATAGAGAAGTCAAACCGTGATGCAGAGAGGTATGTATCTCCCTTATGAATGCTCGTATCAGGAAATGTGTATCTCTCCCTTTCAAAGGCGACTCCGGCTCTTTCCTGTTTAAAGATCTGCCGCTTCAATCTTTAATTCCAGCCCCGCACACGCTCAAGGAGATTTGTCCCACACACTTTTGTTCCCATCCGTTTGCCGAACAAACGCTTACTGGCACACCTGTTTTCATACTTGAAAGGGGACCCCTCCGCGAATAACGCTGCCGTCGATGCGCTCCATTGTCCCCGAATTACGAGAAAGTGTCTCGTGTAATGGTTGGAGTACGGTCGCCGACGGTGCCGGCTACATCGTCAACTTTAGAACCAATATTGAACGACGTTGCTCATATGCCTCGGTAACTTCCAAAGCAAACATTCGGGAGAATCCCGTGAAGGACACTCGAACCTGACCCGCCCATGTTTTAGCGGGCAACGCGTGATTGAGGAAAGGGAAAAGAAAGTCTCTGGACAATCGCCACGTGGGCCGACAGTATCGTTTTCAAGATTATTGGCTAATTGATCCGGGAAAACGGCGTTAGTATATATTTGGGCAACGGGGGGCGCGATTCTAGTAATGGGTATTACTTTTCCGATTATGAATTCCATTAATATACGACGAGCGTTTCGAGCGTTATAACACCGTTAAAATTATACTAATAAATTGTCCTGGTAATCCGACCGTTACCGTGCACGAGGGGGTTCCCGTTTTATCGACGGGGTTTGTCGTTTCGCGGCAAGTCTGCTCGTGGCTGCAGAAAATATTCTGGTGCGCCAGAGCCTGGGGGTCTGGTTCGGCCATCGAGTGGCTGGAAGTGTCACGTGACGCTGCTGCTCCGCTGAATAATCCAGAATATCGGGACAGGTAAAACTATCTATTTGTCCTAACAAAAAAAAAAAAAAAAAAAAAAAAAAACGGGAAAGAGATCATAGAAACCGTCGGGGAAAAATCTACAAAGAAACCGTGGATCCGTGTCAGGAGTTACTGCAAAAGTTACTAGAACAATACTAGGCAGTTATAGCGAACAGAAAAGAATGTGCCCCCCTCTTTCCTGAATTTCCTTCGACACAGTGACCTTTCGGTATAACGTATCTTCCCGCATTTTCACAGTTTCCACGGCACGCTAAAGGAATGTTGTCCCACGATTAACCCCCGGACGTCTAGAAATTTTAGACGGGTCATCGTGGCACAATTAATCACTCAGAGTGTAATGGGATAGCACGGGCTTGAGAACCCCGTTACAAAGCAGCGGTTTGAAAACCGATGAACAGCAACACAGAGACGCGGTTGCAGGGGAGAAGACTTGTTTACAATCATGGAGGAAAATATTTAGGCACGCGTGGCACGCGCGCGTGTATTAGTTTCCGGGGGGGAAGCCGCACGGGGAACCCCCCCACCCTCAAACCCCCAAGTTTATTTTCTAAACACGGAAGCAATTCTGCCGAAGGGTTGGCATCCTCGGACGTTTCATACGGACCGACTAACCTCTCATCCGAGAGCGAGGCACACATGCATATACCTGGCGTCCCTGTTGTAAAGAGCCTCGACCCACTTCGCCGGTCTTTTTTTCTCGCGGCTCGAAAAAAAAAAGAAAAATGAATAAAACACAAAAAAACACTAGATGGAGGCAGCGAGGGGATCGCGCACGAAAGTTTGATTGCGTCCTTTCTTCCGTGAAAGAATTAACCGACCGTTATTTCGGCGGAGCGTTCAAACGGGGAGCGGAATTTCGTAGGAAAATCGAGCTTCAAGTGTCCCTATTAGTTCCCGGTGATTTAGCGGCGAGAAGATTCCGCAATTAAGCCCGCGGTGAGATTTCGGATGAGTTCCCTAAGTCTTACTACTGGCGGACGTGCCGCCATCTAGGTACACCGCCGCCATTTTCATTACCGTGGAATAACATTGTCGAGACACTGTGCAACGCTGCAGACGTTCCTTGTCGAAGCAATCGCCGGACCCGTCGAGATTTCCTATTTATCGAGGAATCATGGGTTCGACGACTTTTTGGTCAACGCGTGGATTTATAATTCGCTTCGCGCGCGAGGTTCTCAATGTACAACGGGTGTACAGGTTCGCCCGGCATGTATACGGCGCGGCGCGCTTCAGGGGAAGTAATTTCTGCAATTAAGCTTGCGGGCAAGACAGGGATTTCGGGGTGGCTTGCCGGCAAATTCGCCGTCGTTTGTTATCGTGAAATAATTCAGTTAGGCGCTGTGCTTAGTTCTGACCATACCGGGAATAACTCTGCCCCCGTGTATACATCGTTTACCAAATTCTCGCATCAAAACCTGACTACGTTTCGAACAAATTCGTCCGTCGATCCGACGACACCGTTGATTCCGCCGTGCCCGAACACGACGGCCACGGCGGACCTTAATGGTCCCGGGCGGATTTTTCATTCAACCGAGGTTATGTTACGCGCGAAATTCCCCGGCAACGGGAAAGAGCACCGGGGAAATATTATTCGCGAAATCGGCCTCGTTAACCTGCCGCATCGATCGTTCGTTCGGCGAACGGAACAAAGGGCTAAACAATAGTTCAAACTTGTTCAACCCGGAGAAGTTGCAATAATCGCGCGCGCGCACGTGAACGTGATTAATTAAAACTCGGCTTGCGGGGGGGGGGGGGGGGCGCCCCATCGATGAAAAGGCGCGTACACACAATTCCCTAGCACGCCCCACTTCCCCCTAGGGGAAAGAGGAGGTCTGTGAAGAGGCAAGTAATTCGGTCTCGAAATAACCGGGAAACTAGCGGAGAAACGGAAATTACCGTTCCACTTTCCTACAATGCTCCTAATGCCCCTCTGTTTCGCGGAAAGCTCGGATTTGTCCAATCTTGGACGCGTGTTTTCTCATTAATCTAATACCGTGCTTTTTTCCCTCAGTTTGAATGTTAATAATACGGCGTTTAGAACCGCGTTAAATAATCGCGTGCACATTTATACTGTCAGGCGTGCCAATTGACCAACGGGGTCGCGGCGATTGTTAACGAGCGGGACTCGTTGAATAATATTGGAAACATATGGACGGGGGGGGGGGGGGGGGTAGTTTAAAAATGTTTCAGTGCCTCCAATTTATAGTGTCTGACTGGTGGAAAGAATTGCGGACAGGGTATTATTTTGTAAAATGTTCGCGACAGGCCGATATTAAAAGACAGACGGATCGGTCTCCCTTGTCGGTGGAGGATATTAAAAACGCGGCTGTGTAGCCCGGTATTGAAGAGAACATTTGAATAATCCTGGCCGGTGTACCGTATATATTAATCAGAAAAGTAGGTTATTGATCCGCAGAAACTGGCGCACAAATTACTAGTGCGCCGTAACTAGACACGTATGAATTTATAGTAATAATAATAATTAAAAAGGAGGGAGGGAAATATGAGCTTCGCTCGTTGGCCGTTCCGGACGCGGAATCCACCCCTTTTTGATTCGTCGATTCCAAAATTTCTTGCTCTCTTTTTTCGCTAATGCATCGTGATACGCCGAAGGGTATACGATAAAAGGATCGCCAGGTCCCATCGAAATGCACACCCATGGGGCTCGTCGTCGGACCGGAAGTTGGGGTTGCCGTCTGAAGGACATCGTTTTGGCAGCCTGGCCATCCGACGCGACGTCATCCAGCCGTGGTCTCGTGTTACGCGTAAATTGACTCATTTTCAATTAACGACGATTTCAAGCTATTAAAGAGACACGCCGTGGCACGCCCATGTATGACGAGTACCATCTGCTGGTGCATTTCAGCCGCACGCGGTGTACCGTGACGATGGAAAAATTTCACGTGTGTCCCTGCCGCAGTGGCTCCCAAGTAACCCAACCGCAGAGAAAAAAAAAAAGTCGAGAAAGGGAAACGAAGAGCGATAATTGTATTAAAAATGCCGGGACGGCTATGAGATCCTTCGGACGCCCGGGTTGTTCGTGAGAAACTGTATCCACGGGGGTTGGTAACCGCCCCGCGCGACCACCAATATTAACGAAAACGAATTTGGGAGCCACTGGCCTGTACAGGCCACTCGTCCATTCACCAGCGCACGTGCTCGCTCGTGGGTGTATCCACGTACCGTCGTCAGATGTTTAGATAGGCCAGCTAGCCGGCCAGGTGATGGTCAGAGGTGTCGCCATATGGTAAAAATCTTGACGGTTTATTAATAACAGCCGTTACGTTCCGGCCGTCGAGCGCCCCCCTTTCTAACCCTCTCTCATTAAAATCCAATTTTCCATTAAAACTACCCCGAATCTCGGGCCGAGCCTCGCATTCGCCTTTCCGGTCGTGCTGTTGAACCGTAAACGCGTGGACCGACTGGAAACCGCCGCGCGGTGATAGTCCCGAACAGTCCTGGCGACGATCGGACCTCAACGGGGATCATTGTTCACCGCGGGACCGAATCGCGTGAACGCAAGGTGGTGGTACGCCGACGGGCGTGCAACTTTGCACGACTTCGCCCAAACGACCCTATTTCGCCGGGGCAAAACACCCTCTTGAACACCTAAGCTTCGTAAGATAATTGTTCGTTGGTAGAGGTGGATAACGCCAGGCTGCTTTCCCTTTATCGCGACGAGATCAATCGCAACGCCGGCTACGCCCTAATTCTCGAGCGGCCTCTTCAGCGGGGCTCGTAACAATCGTCGGTATGCCGGCAAGTGAAACGCGCCGGTGGATTCGTCCGAGTCGAATTTCCGCGAAATGAAAGACACCGCCGTTCATCGTTCGAGAAACGACCAAATTCGGTGCGAGGGTCGTTCCTGGGTAAGTATACAAACGAATTTCCATTCTTACGGTGCTAACCGACCGCGGGCAATCCATCGGCTCGCAGATGTGTAGATTCCGCGGACTCGATAACGATACTCGTTTCAGCGCCATTATCGTTAATGCGACGTCGCGGGAGTAGCACAACCGTCGTCGACGATAACGCGTTTAACAACAACCGGCCGTACCGTTTCCAAGCGATTTTAATGGAATTGCCGTGAGAACGGTGCGCGCGCGCGTGTGTGTACACAGATGACACATGTATCGGCCGAACGAATTCTCTATTCGCGATTCAATTGCAGGAAAGGAAGCGGCATTGGGAGGCCGGCATGCATATCGTTACGGACAACTGTCCGCGTCATTAACTCATTCGGGCTAAGTGGTTCCCCCTTTTTTTTCTTTTTAATCGAGATGCGTGCTCCACCATCGAGCGCGTTATCGATTTTGTCCCGCCGGCCACTTCGGCGAACCTATTCCCTTGTCGGGGGAACCACCGTTTCGTTTTTTTTATTTCTTTTTTATATTAAGGATACGTTAATGTCGGTCGTGGCTGGGGGCTACAACGTTAATGTATCCTCTTTGCATAGAAATGACGAACAATAGCCGGGTCCTGGGAGCGACGGAAAGAAACGACATTTCGACGGCACGATAAATTAACCGCCGTTTTAAAAACACTGGGCCGCGCAGAGGAGCGGCGGATCAAGAACGGACAATTCCGTTCCGCGAGCGGCCCGAGCGTGAAAATGGAGATTAAGTTTCGTTCCCGCACCGGTTGGCCTTTTTCAGACGCCCAACTTGCGTCGTCGTTTCTCCAGCAATTAATACATCCTGCGCCCCAACACAACCCGTTGGACCGCGATCGCGTGACGATCCTCCGTGTAACGGTCGCGTCAAGATTAGGCGTCTGGTTGGTCCTGGGCGGAATCTATCTAAATTGTCCTCCACACTTGAGTCGCCGCAGCCCTCGGGTAACCGGCGAACTCCGTGGAAGCTCATCAGCGACAGCGCGATCCCTAACCACTTTAAAACAAACTTCCATCCGAGGGGGCCAATCTTCGGGGCATCGAGAATGGCATCCTTAACCTTGCTAACGAGCGTTAATCCAGAAAGACCGTAGAACGTCGCGACGGAGGCGGTAATTGAACGTTATTATATCGTTCGGCGTGACAGAGCGGTCCTAGGACTCTCCGGAGTACGGGAGACGACTGGGGAAACAGCGTCTGGAAAAAATAAGCGGCCCGCCGCGGTGGGGGCCATTCGTTTGCGTTTCTCGTCAAACGATCCTTGGCCCTGTTTCTCCTCGCGGGACACAGGGTGATAGGAGAGAGAGAGAGAGAGAGAGAGAGAGAGAGAGAGAGAGAGAAATAAGAAGGGAAGAAAAGGGCGACGTAGCGCTGCGAGAGCTCGGCGGCTGTTTAATATTTTGCTCGCCGCATCTCGCGGACTTTCGGCGGAAGATCGATGCGACCCGGACCCCCTACCGTGGACCGTTAAATGAAATCATTACGATCGTCCTCGGTAAGCAGCGAGTGGATACCGCGATTGCTGACACCCGCACAGACGCGCGGGGGGACCAAGTCGTCGAGAGGACTATCGAATTCTGCTGCGCCGTTCGAAATAATTAGAGGTTCTCGTGTTTCCCGCTGTGCCAATCGTGCCGGGGCTGTAATAGAGGATTTTTAACGCGCAATTTTCCCCACTTTCCCTCCGTTCCTCTGGAACAAGCGATGAACTTGGGGGCCGCAACTTTCCCGACGATCCGCGTCGAGTTTGCGTCGGGTCAGGGTCGCGTGACGATTAAGGGCGTTAGATGTATTTAGATGTATTGAATATGCCCCCTGGGGGAGGGGTCTGGGTTAGATCTACTCGGATATATTAAATATACCAGGGTCTTGGACGTGCTAGCTAAATCTGACGGTGTTGAGTCAATGTTGTGTCCGTTGGAATCGGGGCCAGGTGACGCGAGTTCAAAGTTAGGAGCTGGCCTGTCGAGATCCGGGGGTGTTAAGTTGATATTACCGTACCGGCGGACGATTTCGACGATATCGACGAATTTCGCACGAAAAAATTTCCACCGGAGGCTTAAAATCGTTTCCAGTCGTGCGGGAAGACCTAGCAACGAGACGTACAATAATTCTCCCGGGACGCCATCAAATTATATTAATCCGCCTCCATCAGGAAATTGGAGCTCGGGACGGACGCGTGTGCTCGACTCGACATCTATTTATCGATCTACCCGCGATACGTGCCGCTTATCTGCGATAGGATCGCGGATGCCCCGTTGATCGGAGACCGTCTTCCACCTTTACGACACATTACGCCTCCGCTCTCTGATAAATGGAGAGAGGGGATGAAAAAAAAAGAGTGGAATTTCCAAGCCTGGTAATTGGGTCAGAGGCTGCTCGAGGCTCTACCGCGGTTGTTTATCCCGTATCGCGAAATGAGTTTCGGAATGAGCAACGTGGTATAAGGAGAACGCGTGCCATCGATAAGCAGATGGGAGACCATGGTCTCGCGTATCGGTTGTCTCTGATAGGGTTCTTGGTCCCCATAGGATGCAAACTTCTGGGAATTTTTGGCGAGATACACGTTTGGAATGAATTTACCGGGATTTGCTAGGCGGGTCTTAGATGAACAGACACCAGTTGTTGCTTCAGGCGTGACGATTTTCCCAAGTGTTTTTAACCTGAACTGTTCGCGAGATTCTTTGTTTACGGACTCATGTGCTACTAGGGTCTATTGCGCGGGGATATTTCCGCGTGGCCCAACTGACCTTTTGAACCAAAAACGCCGTCCTTTCTATCGCCGAGCTACCATATTTCAGTTCAGTCCGAGGGAGAGCAATTTGTCGGAAATAAAATTCGCGATGGCTTCCCTCGCGCGTGGCGATACGATGGTTATCGAACAAACGGCAGCCAGCGAGTTTTAATCCGACACACGCTCAATCCATGCAACCTGCGTCAAAGGCAGGCGCACGGAACGGTCTTTTTTTATCTAACGCAACTATCGCGAGAAGAAGAAAAAACACCCAGAAGAAACCACTCACCGTGGACGAGCAGACAGACGAAAAGCAGTGTCAACCTCCAATCCATGCTTTCCCGCACGTCAGCCTCGCGGCTGTAACTTGTCCTCGATAACAGTTCACCGGTCCCGCACAATGTCACACACAGCGTCAGGCGTGTATACGCGGATAGATAGTTGCACTGTAAATTCTCCGGTCACTTGTCAACGAAAGGCGACAGTCACCGCGGGAGATGCACAGCACCCTGCCAGAGGCGGAGAGGAGTGCAGTTCGAGTTAAGAGAGGTTTGCCGGACTCCCCTTGACCACCCTCACGCCGAGTCGCACGCGTGACGATCGCGCGAGAGACACGCGTCGCGAGCAAATAGCTGCTGCCGGTCAGGCATTTGGAAGGAACGTATAGGCCGCGCGACGATCGCGTGTCGAAGTGTCGCGACCCTAAGCGACCGTGGTTGCCCTCTCCACTGAGCCGTTCGGGTCGGAGGGAGCGTACGAGTAGAAGCGAGTACGCCCGACAAGTGCCGAAGTGCTAGCGTCGCGTTCGACGATGTGGTGTGCAGACCAGGCGAGGGGTGGGGAGTCTGAGCGAGTGGTGGGGGAATTCAGGGCCGCCCGGAGATGCTACGGCACCCGTTGCCGATCTATCAGGCTGGAAAATTGGCCGGTTTCGACCCGGCTAAATTTTCTCGCGATTTCCTTCGAACGAAATCAACTGGTCCAACCAGTCCACGAGTGACTCGACCGTGGCTGAGTGTGGGAGAGGTGGGACGGCTTCTTCTCGAATTTTTCAGCCGCACGGCGAAAGGGAAAGCGGCGAATAGGGGGCGGGTCAGTGGCGATGACTGCGTAAATGAGCGGGGCGCCGGCAATTAACTATGGCGTCGAGGGGATCGACCACTGTGGTCCTTTTCATTTCAAATCATTTCTCCTTCGCGAGGAAACATTGTTCCGGTTCTGCCCTTACAATGGGTGGAACGGGATCCGCGGCGCGGCGGTCTGTTGTAATTGGTGCCGTTTCCTTCTCGTTTATTTTTCGGTAGGATAATTCCGGTGGAGTTTCTGCCTGTATTTAAATTGCGGGGCGGCGGAGAAAAAAATTTCTTCGCAGGAGCGGGAAGTTTGCATCCCTGCTTTTTATTCGCATTCGAATGAGGACACGGTCCACTGATGAGTTAATTAAAATTTTCTTGCCAAGGGAAACCGAAATGAAGGGAAAACTGTGCGCCGTGTAATCTCGAGATTTCTGCCGGCAATCAATTACCTTCGAGTTACGCACCTTGCCGTCGCGCTACGACACGAATTGTGCCACGACCGAAAGAGAAAAAAAAAGCACGGCGTGGAAAACCGTGGGAGAATCGGGCGAAATAAACTGTCACTCCACTTGAATCGAAAGGTTGGCTTATCAGGGAAGAGGAAGAGTGGTTATATAAACGTATAAACAAACGGAATCGCGTTAAACCGTGAAACCGCAATAACAAGCCGCTGCAGTTCTCGTCGCGTGTGCAATTATGACCGCACTGAGGGGTTTGCGCCAAGCGATTGCATTATCGGTGCATGTTCTGCTATGCACATGAAAAGACGTCCACAGGTAGTTAAAAAAATAACAAAGGAAGTGCCGATCGATATTTCCCATTAAACAAGAAAATCACGGCGAGCCGAGCTGCGCGGAGCAGTCCTGAAAATAAAACGGACGAAAAAAAAAGGGGGGCACTTGTAAATCTTCGTGTAACACGATAGAGCAGCAAAAACGAGAAGAAAGAGGAATATAAAAAAAGAAGGAACGAAAAAAAGGGAAAGGTAAACGATGGCGCATGGCACCTGAGCCCCAGAACGGGCTGTTCCTCTTGAAAAATCGTACTTTCCAGGACGGCGACTCGGGAGGGTCGAAAATTGATTGAAATCGAGGCAGAAATCGAGCTGGGAGCTATTTTTCAATCGGGACGCGGAACAATGTGTCGCTATTTTGCCTGAAAACCGACCAAGGAGTCGTAACGATAAATCTCGACTGTTCGGGGATCTCCTGCAGGAGCAAAAGGATACGCGCCTGCGCCGTGACACGCTCCGCATTTCCGTCTAAAAACGTTCCATTAGCGGCGAATATTATTTCGCCGTTCCCGCGGTTCGTTGCGATACGACGTTTTTTTTCCCCGGTCGAGAGACCATCAATAGACATCGATCTTTCTGCCCGCGGTCCCGCTTTCGCGTTTATGCAACAATTTATTTATTCCCTTTTCGAATAACCGGGTACATTCGTTGTGGCCCCAGTTCCATAGATATTTATGGTCGATATAAAAAGAATTCGTGCAAAAATCGAAGTGAAAATAAATTATGTTAAACAGCGCCGGTGTCCAGGTGAATTACCGAAGCCGGGCATTTTATTTGCCCAGCATTATACACCGTTTATCGTGGCCGTCGTTTCAAAGGCAAGTGTTATAGCGCCGTGAATTAAGGACACTTAATAATGCCCATCGAGGAGGCGAGTTTATCGCGATCCGGCCGCAATGGTGCCGCGACTATAATCGCGATTTTATCTTTAAAGGACTTTAAAAGCAACCACGTCGTAACCTCGCCGTGATCCCTTGATCCCTTCGTAAATCATAACACCTCTGCCACCGAAGAGACGTATATACATAAACCGGGATAACATTATTTTCGAACGATTCGCTACAACGGCCAGCAAACGGTCTCAAAGTAGTCCCCGGTGGATTTTCGGTTAGGTCCGGTCTTCGTCGATCTACCCGTTTTCGAAGAAGCACCGTCCGGCGGAACAATACCATTCGCACGTGGCCCGGCCAGCCAGACGACGAGGAAGGTTAATTACTGGTGGGAATTCGTTTGGGGGCGGGCCGGCAGAAAGCGGTAATTGCAAAACACAAACACTTATCCCGCACCGTTGGGCGAGTTGAACAAAAAAAGGGGTGCGGACCACGGTGACTCTTTCCCGCTAATTACGTTTCCTCCTTTTTTTTTTTCAATTCAACCGCACCGTCCCCCATTGTGCCTTCCACCCCTCGGTTATACACTGGCATAAATAAGATAACTGCGAACGGTGCACTTTACGCGTCGCTAAACTTTCCGCCATGAAACGTACGCCGTTCGCTCGGCAATTTTTATCAGAAATATGCGTGCCTGCTTAATTTACCAGTGAAAAATGAGTCCTCGAATTCTATCGACATTAATCGACCACCCGGGAAGCCGACCTTTACGACAAGCGGGGGATACCATGGGTGTGCCCCACCACCGCGTCCCCCTACCCATGAGGGAAGGCTTCTATGGTGTCACCAGGGAAACCCCCGATATTTGAATCAAGAGCGATCGTAAAGTTCCTTCTGGCAGGATATCAAAAGGAGATTCAGCAATTTGCTTAACCTCAATTAAGTATCCCCGCATCCAATGGTACGGACTGTTCAAACTGAAAACATTGACCCAGGGGGAAACCACTCGCGGTTTGCTACCGCGTTCCGTGAAAACGTGGAACCAGCGAATCCTCACTTTCCGAAGCGTGGCACGAGAAATTGAGAGCGGGCCTGGAACACCACCGGCGGTTTCCACCTTTCTGTTCTAATGGGTAGCGATTTAAGGGAATCCAGAGCTCCCTGGCGACGACCCAGGGCCGCCGAGGAACAAGAAATATACAACGTCGTGGGCTATCGCGGCGAATAATATACGATAAATCTCGGCTGCGATGCTCCTGGGTTATCCAGATGGAAGGGATGACGCGGGCGCGAGCAAGAGCCCTTGTACAGCCTCCCCGTGTCCAGGACGGGCTGTGAACTCTCCGGGCCCCCGGGGCAACGAAATAAAAAAAAAAAAAAAAAAAAACGAAGAAGAGGGAATAAAAAAAATACAATAGCCGCTGCGTCTCGAAACGGCCGAGCATTAATCCTTTTATCGCGATGCATAAATGTTTGGAACGGTGACAAACGTTTGCCCAGCGGAGTTTGCGTTTTTAATAAAGACATTTCTCCTGTGGTCCACTTTGTCCGACGAATTTATTTCATTCTTTTTTGTCAAATAAGCTTCCGGGAGGAGAGGATACTTTTTTGTTTAGTTTCGGTCCGTTTCAAATCTGCCAGCTTAGATCCCAGGTGAGACACGTTGATCGATCAAGTCCGACACTTGAATCAACGTGAGCATGACGTAAGTTGAAGGCAAGTACAGTTTGGGTCAGGCTGAAGTTCAGTGTACGCCGCAAATAGATTATCCCGAAGTTTGCCCTGCGATTACCGCGAATTACCCGCACGTCTACCCCCCTTTTCTCGTCGCTCGGCTCAAAAAGCGTGCCGAGGGCGAACCGGCAAAGGAAAGGACAGGTCCGCGTAAAAATTAATCGAATGACACACTTGCGAGCCCTACATTCGTTCGCATCGCCCCTGGCGGCGGAGTGTAGAGGGCGGGGAGGGGGGGACCCCTCCCCAATCCCTTGGCCCCTACGAGAGACCATTGTGCGGGCCGGCGAAAAGTTAGCGAGGACAAAAAAAGACGTGACTCCAGCGCCGGCGGACTTAATGAGAAATAATTGAGTTAAGGCGAGTTATTTTAAGCGGAAAAGTTGCCGCCGAAAAGCGTACCCTTGTCAAGCGAATCGACGATCCTTCGTCTAACTCTGGCGACAAAAAAAAATCGAGAAGGAAATAAAAGGGGAACCTTTCACGGCACCTTAATCGACGGATCGAACGGCGCTGGATTAAACTCGACAAGAATTGGTGGACGAATCCCTTCCAACGGTCCGGCAAGTTCTCCGAGGACTTATTTGGTCGGACGCGAACCGTCGGAACTGGGGAACGTGCCTCAAAAGTTGTGCACAGCGCGTTGCGCACTTTTAAAAGACATTTTTCACCGGTCAACTGTACTTGCTTCTGATTCACCCTCTTCCTTTCTATCGCCGAATATACAGAGAGGAGTGGCGAGATACCGCTAACCCAGATCTAAACTCGATCTAATCGGTCGGTGCAAGGCCTATATACTACGACGCAGCACGCCTTCCTATTTTGGGCTTTCGGATATTTGGCTTCGATCCAATCGCCATGAATTTTTCAGCAGCTCGGCGAACCAATTAAGCAGCATTTCGAAACCGACGGGCGAAGCCTGACGGGCGCTGTTTAAAATCAACGTCGGCGCATTCGGCGACAGGATTGTTTGCCCAAGTTTCGCGCGATTAATCGGCCGTTTCCACGGCATTAATTGACGGCCGATTGTCGAGCAATAATTAACGTTTCAATCCGGCCCAACTTTCGGCCCTCCGTCGCGGGAGCAACATGTGGACGCGCCAGGTAGCAACAATAGGCACCGTGATAATTAATCGGGCCGGCTCGTTTATTCGATGAACATTTGCCGATTCAATGAACCAGTCCCGACGCTCGCGGACTCTTCTCGAGACCGCCGCCTGCGACCTTCGAATGATAAAGACACAACCCGAGCCTACTCCACAGCCAAATAAAATACCTAGCCTGATTCTAAATCACCGCAGTCCGTTGTTGTTAAAAATTGAACTTAATCAGCAAGCCCCGGATCCAAATGGATGTTCCAAGACATCCTCGGGCCAGAGGGATCGGAATGACGACGAACAATGGCGTGACACTTTCGGTAAAATCCCCGACCGACCCGATATTAGAACTGCGACCACCGGCTCGCCGGGGTTTCGCATGGAATCGAAGTCGTCCATTGTTGAACCGAACGCAAGCCACATATTGGTAAGGACCGAATTCTCCGACCCCCTGATTACAAACCGGACTGTAAGCAGCGAGGCTTCCGTGATGGTAGAGGGCGGCGAATAATGACAAACGGTGAAGATACTTTTCGCAAAACGATTGAGGAGGGGGGAGGGGGGGGGGGCAGCTGGCAGAACGTGTCGTGCATCGATAGCGTAACGATCGCGTGCTCATTATCCTGGTGGTCGGCAGGACCGTATGTTGCGCATTCCGGTCGCCAACAGAACTCCATATTTATGCCGGCGGCCGGCCATATGCGTTTAAATACCTTGCACGTTACACGGACCGTGCGTATATACGTAGCCGTATATATATATATGTGTACGTGCGCCATGAAAACGGGACATTAGGAGTTCGTGGCTACGTGACTCGGTCCCGATGAAACGGCAAGTCCTTTTTAATGTACGAGTGTTAATTGTTCTGTCCCAAACGCCGTTTTTTTTTCGGTCGATCCTTAACGTTGCTGACGAAGAGTAACGTATGCGATATATATATGCTCGCGCTGCGACAACGAAATTCTTCTGGAAGAGATTTTCTGGAAGGTCCTCGAAATTTTTTGGATACTTTCATGAAAAATATATACCGCCGAGAGAGAAAGAATACGAATTTCGTGACGGCAGTGGAACTATCGAGTGTTATTTTCGTCGCGAATTTTCTAATTCGAGAAACACTCCGCTGGAATTATTCCCCAGGAGTTCACGAATTCAATAACGTTTTACGTTCGTGCCTGGTCCATGGCGGGTTAAGCGATAAAATATTTGTACGAATAGCGGCGGATCGACGATATTTTCCTGTCGTACAGGATCCTCCACTGAAGGATTCCTGACAAACTTGCCGGGGAACGTCGTAAAAACGGGTTACTCGATGACGGAGCGAGAAAATTTTACAGAACAAAATATCGATTTTCGGTAAAAATAGATCCCAGGCCTGACCTAATAATCCGCCGACAATTAATGCTATTTTTAAGCCCGTTATTTGTCATTCGCCAAGGTGAAATCGAATTTTCAACAAGAACAATATAAAAAGTTCGATGTAAAAACGGTACGCAAACCTGACCTGAATGTTCCCGCGGCGATCTGTTCGACTTTGAAATAATTATCCACCGTTTTTCGATGAAAGAAACAAAAATAAGAACGTCCACCACGCAGAAGGGGGAACCGAATTCATCGGAAACTTTCGTTCAGTCAAATTAAAATGCTCCACGCGGGCGTGGACCGTGACGATTCGTTAAGGGGCAACCGTTTCGGTCCGTAACCGGACGAGCATCGTATCTGAACAGAGACGACAGTTTTGCGATTCTACGAGCACTTTAAGGATCCCTTTACTGCGGCGCGATACTTTATACGTCTATTACCCGTATATGGGCGCAGGTCGATTGAAAACGTCACCGTCTCCGCTCCCTTCACGGCCGCCCCTCTATTTCGCCCCTGCTGCTTTTATTTCCCCCCGCCCCCCCACGTTTAGGCGTGCATCTCGCGGAGCCCGCATCTCCCACAATTACCCGGACGGTCCATTCGTTCCATTCGAAAGATTGAAATTTTTCGAAAACATGGCGCGCACCGCTGGGGGCAGCTGATCAGCTGATAACCGCTGTCCGTTCGCTAACGAACAATTTTTCCGCGCAATTCCCCGATGAAATTTTCACGGATGAATCGACCCCGGCGATCTTTCCGATCTGCGTACGAGACGAGACTGGATCAGGGTACTCGAACGAACAAATTATTCGACGAAACAGTCGCCGACGACGAGCGCCATCGCTCGGTTAAGAACCGAGCGATTATAATTTCCGAAATGGAGGGAATCGCGCGTGCCCGCACGGTGTGGTTCGCGGTTCGTCGGTTCCGACCGGTCATCGAGATACAGTAATGTCTCGATTAGTGTTCAAAGTTGTGTCTACGATTAGTGTTCATTTCTATCCCCACTACTCGGGGTGGTCCCCCCTGGAACCAGCGAAGCGTGAAGCGTCGAGCATGTAATCCGAACCCAGATCGAATATCGGTGAGAGCCAACACTGATGCATGCGAGATTAAAAATTAAAACTTGTTCATTTTTGGTCCGTTTTAAATCAAATCTTACCAAAATGTTCGTTACAATATCCTGATTAAAATGACACCAAACACAATACGATTTGGATAATTTTTACTTAACGTGGTATTAATACTTTCATTCCCCTGTATTATTGTTTCCGATGACAACTAGAATATGTGTATATTAGTTGTTAGCAATAAGGTGATTAGTATTGAGATTATACATTCGGAAGTAAATTCGAATCGGCTGTCTCGATTAGTGTACCGAATGCGAGCAGTAATCGTGTGCAGGACACTATTGTTTTCGATAACAACTAGAATATATGATTTTGGAACTATACATATATTTACTTATTATTATTGATGCGACGAACGACCCAGAGCTCTCTTCTCTGCGTAGTTCCTTTATCTAAAAAGTAGATATAAATTCTTACAATTTTTATCAGTAAAAATTATAAACTCTTACGAACACCGAATGTAATGTCACAGGAACGAGAATAATTCTCGATACAACAATATTTTGCCATTAACTAAATATAGCAATTTAAGATTAAGAGAATTAAGAGACTCTCGATTGGAGAGTTTACTTCCAAATTTACAATCTCACTACTAATTACCTTGTTGCTGTTAACTAATATACACATAATCTAGTTGTTATCGAAAACAATAATAAAGGAGAATAAATTTATTAATACCGTGATAAGTAAAAATTATCCAAACCATATCGTGTTTGGTATCACTTTAATCAGGAGATTGTAACGAACATTTTCGTAAAATTTCATTTAAAACGGACCAACATTGAACAAGTTTTAATATTAAATTTTGATCGCGGTAGTGTTGTCTCACGTACACGGGCATTTAAACTTGCTTTTTTCCTGGAACGCTGCCCCGTATCTCGGCTGCCACAACATCAAAGGCGACCCGGCCGAACTCGCTCGAGAATCGTGTCTGCACGCGATTAGTGTTCACATTCGGTCCCGAGCGAGGTACACTAATCGAGACATTACTGTATTCCGACCGAACGCTCGATGAGCTCGTCCAGGGGTCGGACGGCCTGAGCGACAAACGCATCGACGCGATAAGCGAAAGGGTTCGAACGTGTCCTCGCAGCTCCGCGTCTCGTAGACGAACCCGATGGAACATCGACCAAACCGCGAGACGCCCGAAAAACGAAGGACTATGACTGCGCTGCTCGAACCGGACCACCGGTAAACTCGATTAATTGACGGCCACCAAAACGACGCCCTCTGAAAACGAACAGGAGGGTGGAAAAGAGAAAAAGGTGGAAGCTGCTCGATAAATAATTCCACGAGTTATTTAGGATGATCCCGTTAAGCATCCCCGGCTGGGAACATGGTCCCGGCAACTCGATCCTCGATAGGGAAAACTTTTCTCCCCGCAATACACGATCCGTAGAGTTGTTTAAGTCCATCATCGGAAACCCCAAGCAGAGAACTCGAACCCCTCCTCTGGAGGCCAGGTCTCTATCTTCGAGGAGCGAACGCTAATTCAATATCGCACAGAAGGAGGAGGCTTTTCCAGGGGTCGGCGGAAAAGGAAGAAATAAGTTCGACGAGAACGAAGACGAGCGATATGCCCGTCATTGAATACTACGCGTCGGCGACCGGGGGGGGGGGGGGGGGGTGCGGAGGGTAGAAAAGGGGTGGCGGCGGTGGTGTCATTAAAATGAACAAAGCGGCCGACGGATCGATACCATCGCGATTCCTCGATTGAATTCGAACGACGGCCCGGTGACGTCGCTATTTTTTCCCGGCCGGTAACGCCGAGAGTCGTCGCCGAACTCGAGAACCGTGTCCAACGCGGGCCGGACGTTTCCGGGGACGAACGGGATTCCCCGGGATCCGACGCGCCTCAAACGTGATCACACCGCGGGTCCTATCCGCGCGCCTCGCTCGCGTCGATGAGCGAAATCTTATCCCGCCGCGCTAACGAGCAAAACGAAACTCTGCTCCTTCCGAACCGTCCCTTTCTGCGCCAAACAAAGAGGCGTGTTAAGAAAAGTTGACGCTCGCAAGGATCGCGACGGCAGGTTGGAGTTGAGAGACAGAGAGACAGAGGGAGACAGGAGTGGATAAGACAGGGGAGACAAGGAGAAGCTAAACAGGGGAAGAGAAAGACGAACGAAGTCGAACAGAAAGAAAAAGCAGCAGGAGCTTAAGACGGATGGGGGCTGGCAGAGGGACGAAGCAGGAGAAAGGAAAGGGAATAAAAAAAAAGGAAGCGAAAGGGGAAAGGAGACGGGGTGTCCAGGTCCAGGCCGAGATGGCTGCATTTTCCGTCGGGGCGGCACGAAGTGGGTCGTCGTCGTCGTCGTCGTCGTCGGCCAGAGGGAAGTTCGTAAGAGCGTGAAACGCGAAAGTAAAACGACGAACGGCTGGAGGGGGGGGGGGGGGGGGCAGCGCTGCCGCCGATGTATACCTCGGTATGATTTGCATAAAGTTTTCTCCGCCGGCGATCCCGGGAGGACGAACGCGACAACAACGGGAGCCCCGCCGAGAGGCGACTTCAGGCGAGAGGAGAGAAACGAAGCGCCTCGCGTATAGGTCGGCCGGACGCCTATACCGAGAATCCGTTTTTCGCCTGGTTGATTCTCGAACTATCGATCATCATCCGCTTGGTCCGCCTGCCGTGCGTCTGTCGTTATTGAAATCCTCGCTCGTTTGTCTTCCGTCCTGAGTAATTACCGGAGCCTGTCGATGCGTTCCTCTCTCCCCCTGTCCGCCCCCCCTCCCCTTTCGACACGTTTGTTTGTCCTGTTTTTTCTTTTTTTTTTTTAAACTCTATCTGTTCACGCCGTGTAGCGGAAATGATTTTCCCGGCGTCACGTCGCCCTTCGCTCACTCGGTTTAAAATGCGTCGCCCGGGCTGCGAATTTTCGTTTGCCGACAGGTTAAACGAGAAATCATTGGGGGGTTGGGGGGGGGATCGAACAGTCCGGTACAATTCCAAATGGGGGGAACAGTTGGTTTTTGGATCTCAATTGCTGGGGGCTCCCCAATTTCAAGAGTGGGACAATGGCACGGGGCTTTGTCGGACTCATTAATGGGATCTACGAAATCCCGGATAACGTTAATTGGGCCCGGTGACCCTCACGGCCAATTGACTTTCCGCGTAAACAAGGCCTGTCCTCGAAATTTGGGCAGCTGCCGTTGTCCGGGGGTCAGGGACAGAAATTCGGCAGATGTTCGCCACGAGGTAATTGCCAGCTCGCGCCTTCCTCGAGACTGTTAACCCGCGGACTTGTTTCTCGCCGACGTGTCCTGCACTGCGGACGAATTTTCGCCACGACAAAGGGGCCCTCGACGGTGGACGCTGGTATTGCGGAGAATTTTATCCGACAAGACCGTGGATCGAGAAGTGAGGAGAGACGTACGGCGTTCAAAGTCTACTAGTTTCCGAGATTAACCCGGAACAGCGGACAACAGAATTCTTTCCAAAAGCCAAACGAGACAGGGCAACTCTCTGCTTAATTACACACGCCCCCCCCCCCCCCCCCCCCGAAAGAGCAACGCGCGGGTCGGTCGAAAATTGCTTCTCGAAAGAGCAGCGAGTTCGCGCGGGCACATAACCCGAGTGCAATCTCATTAGGACCGCCTAATTGCAACGGGAGAAGGATTATAAACCTTTCTGACGTCTGGTAAACGAGCCGCGCGCGTTTTTTTCGCGTGTCAAAACGCGCCACACTTCAGGTACGGATCATTTCACGTGGGCTCGCGTCCCGCTCGTAACAACCGGAATGTCTGTTTTACACGGGTTCTATATGTCGCGCCACGTGCAGGGGGACACTTTGTGCCGCCAGACTGAATAAACATAACGCCAAAAAGGGTGATTACCACGGATCTCGGAAAACCTTGCTGTTCAAGAATTAGGATATATTTTGGTAAGGAGAAACAGTGGAAACGAGGGAAGAAAAACAATTGCACGAACCTCGGGTTATCCCGAGAACAAAACTATTCCTATGAATCCACGTGGATTGACATAAATACAATTGCGATGCAATTTTTAATTAATCGTAATTACTTATTTAAGAGTTCTATGGAATTTCTTGATTTGATCCCAAACACCTCCATGTTTAACTTGAGAATGAAAGATCGCTGAAATTAACAGTTGCAAAGGATGAAAGAGATCTACTCATTTGATACGGACACCGTGTATAGGAGCCACTGTTTCGAAATGTACGACGGCTAATTTATTTCGCGTCGCGTTCGGAACAATAAAGCCCCGGCCGAAATACGCGAAGCCACGAATTCTGTGGACGAATCGGCGCAATTGGCCGTAAATGAAGGGGTCGAAACGTTATTTTAATCGCAACGAATCGACTGGGTCGCATTAACGCGGCATTATCGGTCCGGTTAATGGGGTACGCGCCGTTCAAATGACACGCGTCAATCTTTCCGTTCGCAATCAGGCGTATACATAATGAATCACGATACAGGCTTGCAGCTGAGAGAACCCAACAAAAACAATATCGCAAGAGGGGCGATATCTCAGGCATCAGCCCCTAAATCACTTCGACCATTCTATCCTCGAGATTGCCGGGAGGAAAAATTGATACAGCCAGTGTATCAGTTGATAGAAGCAATCAAATCTTGGCGGAACTTTTGCGCGGTAGAACTGACAAATTTTCACCCCAGTTCTGTACTACGGGAA
This sequence comes from Nomada lathburiana, assembly GCA_963667235.1. Classification (NCBI taxonomy): domain Eukaryota; kingdom Metazoa; phylum Arthropoda; class Insecta; order Hymenoptera; family Apidae; genus Nomada; species Nomada lathburiana. The sequence goes on along the minus strand of OY763899.1, from coordinate 18,105,315 downwards.
GACCAGCGATTGATGCTTGGATGCCCATCCGAAACACTCCACTCTTCGTTCAACTCCCCATCCCGTACTCAAATATTCCAGACGCGGCCTCGAATCTCATGATTAACCACGATGAAGTAACTCTGAATCATCCGAGACGAAACAACGCCCGCAGAAAATTACATAGAGAACATTCCAGGCCCATGTTCAGGCCTGCCAAGTCTGTCAGACCAAGCCTGGTCAGACCAAGTCAGACCGAGTCACGCTCTGGGCTAGGTCACCTGTTTTTCCACCACGAATTCAAACCAAAACCACGAACAAGCATTTGTTAATCTACCTGTGCAAGAAAAAGCTGTGCTTTTTCCAAACCTGACCCAAACCTGACTCAAACCCGACTCAAACCTGACCCAAACCTGACCCAAACCCGACTCAAACCTGACTCAAACCCGACTCAAACCTGACTCAAACCCGACTCAAACTTGACTCAATCCTGACTCAAACCTGACCCAAACCTAAACCAAACAACTCCCCATCCCGAACTCAAATATTCCAGACGCGGCCTCGAATCTCATGATTAACCACGATGAAGTAACTCTGAATCATCCGAAACGAAACAACGCCCGCAGAAAATTACATAGAGAACATTCCAGGCCCATGTTCAGGCCTGCCAAGTCTGTCAGACCAAGTCAGACCACGTCACGCTCTAGGCTAGGTCACCTGTTTTTCCACCACGAATTCAAACCAAAACCACGAACAAGCATTTGTTAATCTACCTGTACAAGAAAAAGGTGTGCTTTTTCCAAACCTGACCCAAACCTGAACCAAACAACTCCCCATCCCGAACTCAAATATTCCAGACGCGGCTTCGAATCTCATGATTAACCACGATTAAGTAACTCTGAATCATCCGAGACGAAACAACGCCCGCAGAAAATTACATAGAGAACATTCCAGGCCCCTGTTCAGGCCTGCCAAGTCTGTCAGACCAAGCCTGGTCAGACCAAGTCAGACCGAGTCACGCTCTAGGCTAGGTCACCTGTTTTTCCACCACGAATTCAAACCAAAACCACGAACAAGCATTTGTTAATCTACCTGTACAAGAAAAAGGTGTGCTTTTTCCAAACCTGACCCAAACCTGAACCAAACAACTCCCCATCCCGAACTCAAATATTCCAGACGCGGCCTCGAATCTCATGATTAACCACGATGAAGTAACTCTGAATCATCCGAAACGAAACAACGCCCGCAGAAAATTACATAGAGAACATTCCAGGCCCCTGTTCAGGCCTGCCAAGTCTGTCAGACCAAGCCTGGTCAGACCAAGTCAGACCGAGTCACGCTCTAGGCTAGGTCACCTGTTTTTCCACCACGAATTCAAACCAAAACCACGAATTCAAACCAAAACCACGAATTCAAACCAAAACCACGAACAAGCATTTGTTAATCTACCTGTGCAAGAAAAAGCTGTGCTTTTTCCAAACCTGACCCAAACCTGACCGAAACCTAACACAAACCTAGCCCAAACCTGACCGCCAAGAGAATGGTCCCTTTTGCAAAAACCTAACCGAAACCTGACCCAAACCTAGCCCAAACCTGACCCAAACCTGACCGCCAAGAGAATGGTCCCTTTTGGAAAAACAGTTAAAGAAGTCTGGAACGAAAGAGAATTACCAAGGCCACGTAGTGCCCCCACCCGCAACGGAGGATGCTTCTTACAACAACTCCACCCGCGACGGGGAGGAGGTGTTGGTGTTTTAAGGTGCAGCCAGAGAAGAACTTGGGGGATCCCTGGGAAGTTAGCGACGCGCAAGGCTAACGTAATTGCTTTATCGGGACGACGAAATCCCCGTTAACACGCTTACCTAGCGGCTTCCTGGAAGGAGGTCAGGGCCCGGGAAAAATACAGCGTTATCCGCGGCTCGACGTATCTTCTGGACGGCGGCGTCGATCGAATTCGTAGAACGACTCTCAGGAGGGACCAGTCGGAGAGTTCGAGAGGAGCGAGAGGGGATGGACTCGATATACAGGGTGACATGGTGGATTCGAGCGACTAGGCAGAGGTACGATAAAAGGAGAGAATCTTGTACTTATCATCCGAGGGGTGGTTGTGTCCAGGGGGCCAGATTCCTCGGCGTTGCGATTTCAGGGGGCTCAATAATGTGTCAGGACGCGCATTTGTCATTGATTAATTTATTACATATAAGACGGGTAGGGACAATAAGGAAGGGGGTGAAGACAGATAAGAAGCGATAAATATTTATGGCGTATAGACGAGCGTCACGTCGGCCTGTGGCTGTCGTTTCGGATTCCGGGGGCTGTCGACGGGGGAATCGATACTTTTTTCCCCAGCAAACCATTTCTACGCACTTTCCCAGAGATGGATATATAGGCTGACCTTATACTTGGCCGTGATGCTATTCATGGCGCGCAGATCTCTGACAGGGGAATAAATTCGATTCGAAATTGCCAGGCCATCCGATGGGGGAATCGGCCGGATAAATTTCACGGCGGTGGGGGGTGAATGAAAAGTTCCATCAAATTATAGGAAATTTCCTCAGCCTTGGCTCGCGCGGGCCCAACTTTCATCCTAACCCGGATACGACCCGGAGTTAATTCGTATTTAGCGATTTTACGACCTATTTGTGCAACAACAACGAACGTTCGTCCGTTTCGTCCGCGCCGATAAGGGGCTGCAAATCAACTTTGGTTCGCAGTAGAACAAACGTCGATCCCACTTATAGATACAGCTATCAGTTCATTCATATTTGGTGCCCTGACGGCCGACTGTGATAGAAATGGCGTAACCAGCGCGTACTACTGCGTCGAATATGAAATTGTAGATCCCTCTGTACGTCGAGATACGTGATCGTTAAATCGCGAGATTTAAGATACTTTCTATTCGGTTTCTTTTCGTCGAATGGAAGAATTTTTTTCCAAAACGATCGTATTTATCCCGACTCGGATGGGAGGAGCTTGGGAGCCGGGGATAAACGGGATTCCGGGAGTCCCCAGTCGCGGGGAACCGATTGAAATTAAACTTCGATGAATCACGACCGAGGAAACGGAACGGTCCCGTCTGAATTCCTTGCTGCCGAGGGAAAGGACGAGTGGCCGGATAAAAAAGAAAAAGGAGAAAAAAAATCGTATCACGATCTCTCCCCACTTTAGAGAACGAAACGAGCCGTAATGTCGCCGGTGAGATCGTTCCGGCGAACGTCTTTATCGCGGGGAAAAAATGATCGAACACGCGTTGCTGGGTAGAGGACAGAAAATAGAAGAAGAAACGTCAGGGTGGATTGCAACGCGCCGCAGACCACGACGCACGAATTTCATCCTGTCGTTCGCAGCCGTGTATTTCCATGCCTCTGCAGGCTGCCGCGGAGCGTAGTTTCATATTTTCGAGTCACGCCCTGCCGGAACGTTAAATGTTTCCAATAAAAACTCTGTCGGTCGAATATCGATCAGGTGACACTAAATGCGCAGCAGAATGCTAGTTGACCGTAAAATCGTTGCGGCAAAATCAGTAGTATCGTTCTAGCTACACGGGACACGTTAACGACGCGAATGATATTCTTGAATCGGCCTGTAGACGCGACAAGGCCGCGTCCGCAATAGACACGTTTGCGTTCGAAATCGGTCGGGCAAGTGCATCCCGTTTTTCCGACGCCGAATCTCGACGCTGGGAATTGACGAGCTTTCAAGCCGCCTGCCACTACCCTCGACAAAAATAAAAACGGTATCCGTCCGCCATGTTCGACGTGTGGTTCGTCGCGACTTCCGACTACGAATCGCTGAAAACCAAAAAAAAGGAGAAGAAAAAGATCGGTCGGGTTCTTGCTGGTCGTGTTTGCGTTTCGACGCTTCCACAAATATGCCCGGACGGTACGGCAAATTTTACTCGGGAACCCAAGTCAACGTGCAGCTAGCCGGTTCAATTAACAAAGGGAGACAGGGCGAGGGTGAACTAAACGGCAAACAGCAAGAAGAAGAAAAATAGCGACAAGGTGTAGAAGAGTCAAGAGGGACCGGGCACCGAAGGCCAATACGTTTCTAGAAACTGGCGTCAACGAAAGTGTCGCGTAAAATGTCCCCGTTCGAAACGGGCTTAAAGGACAAGCTGCTCGCTCCTATTAGCTTCCTTTCGGCCAACGGACAAAACGTTAAATCATACGCTCAATATCTGCAAACACGCGCAACGGGATCAGCCACTGGTTTTCACGTGTGCCAAAACAACGTTCGACAAGCGGCACGAAACACGCCGGGTAAAAACGTGGTTCATTCAGCGGCGCCGCTTTGTCTCCCGGATAAAAGATCGCCGCGAATAGTTCGGCCCGCGTGAAACAATTAATTAAACGACACGTGCGGAATGCGTGGTTGTGCAATCGGTGGAACATTCAATCGGTTCTGTCGCCCCGTGCTCATTACGACTTCTCCGTGTTGCACTCGCCGGGGGCAAAAAATTGTTCCCCGTTTTCGGGACGTCACCGTGACGGAAGCATCATTTTCACGCGACGGGAGGATCCTCTCGAAGTGATCGATGCGATTAGGTTACAGTTGCAGGCCACTGACCAATAGGGCGACCGAGACTCGTGAATAAGACCCGCGGCTAATTGAGGCCCCTAACGGGACGAGACAAATGTCCCGCTCGAATAGGGAAGACGTTCTCCGAACGAAGAATCGTGGACAGGTATCCGGACGTAGCATCGCAACGTTTTCGCAGGAGAAGCAGCGAGCCGAAAGAAATATTAAGCGGGGAGCGCGAGAGAGCGAGAGGTCGAATATCGATTTTCGGTCGCGCTAATAAATAAGCGCATGCGTCTTGCGTCGGTTTATACGGGCTGGTGGAGAAGTACTGTACCTCCAGCAGATTCTTCACGCCTTCGGAGCTTAAAAATGCCCCGTCATGGTTAAATCATAGGACAAACACGGCGATCTATCGACGGGTTGTACGCCTGGAGCTGAACAGACGGAGATGTTGATCGTTGCTGGGGCCTTACAGTTGGGGCTAACTGCAGTTGAGACAATTGGGCCCGGCTAGATGAATAGTAGAGACACATCCCTCAGTCTCCCTTGAAGACGCTTTAAATCAAACTAGGCGAGCTACTGATGCGTGCATCAGGACCTGAGTTCGGTTCGTCAAGTGCTATCAGAACAAAAATTAGACCCAACTGTATCAGTGCCGAGACCAGGTATAGCCCTTCGTGAAAATATGCCTGGCTGCGTCTCGATTATGTCTGGTTCTCTTTTCTCCCCTTGATCTTGGTCACGGATCCCTTTCCCCACGATTCCAAAATTAACCTAGGCCCCTCAGAGCGACCGGTGGGCTTTCCACGGACGGCTTTGCGAAGGGAAACCAGCTGTTGTGCATAATCGTGGGCATCAGTTGCGTCAGCTTCGCGTCAAGGTTTTCGACGGTCGGATGCTCCGGGGCGGATTGACGGCGAACGACATTCGCGTGAAGACGGAAGGGTCAAAGGTCAAAGTAACGCGATGAAACAATGTTCAGCGTGGCTGTTGACCCGCGCGCGGCCCGGTTTATCGACGGCGGCCGATGTTCGCGTAACTGTGAACGCGGCGTAATATTATTTCGCCGCGCAACAGACCAGTCGCGGTAACCGGGTGGGGGGTTGGGGGGGGGGGACAAACAGGATAGAAAACAAGCCTACGCATTCGTGATCAACGGACAACATCCGGCCGCCCTAACAAAGGGATATATTACCACCAACAAGGAACGACGGGCACAAACGGGGGAAAACGATATTCCCCGTTCGCGATATAACGCGCGACGATAAACGTGGCAAAACGATATTCGATACACCCCGACGCCTGATTGGTTTTCGATACCGACGATCTATCATTCCACATTTTTATTTCACGGCATTAAAATAACCAAACACCATCGTACACGTCCCGCCCGTCCATCGTCCCCCTTTAATATCTCGCGACACGAGTAGCGATCCATCCGGAGAGACCTACCTACCTACCTAACCACCTACTTGTTCCCACGTAACTACCGTCCTTCGTAATTTTCTTTTTTTTCTTCGCACCCTCCAACCCTCGTGCCCCGGATTCACCCGCGGCAAAGGAGTTAACAATCACCCGCCGTAATTCGCCGCGGACCCGGAATAACGAAATTCCAACGCGTGGCAGCTTTAAAGGGAGAACGCTCGTCCGAGGGGGTCGTTAGCGCAGAGTTCGGCGAGAAAAGTACGAGTCACCCTGTCGGAGGGCCACGATAAATAAGGAAGCGGTTCGTGGGGCGAGGTAGGGGCACGTACCGCGAGGCAAACATCGCTCTATACAGTCGCGCCACGTACACCGGGAGTCGCGACTCGCCGCGAATACTCTGCCCCTGCGAAAGAGGGTCTCTTCTCTCGCGGTATGGCGTTGCTCCGGGGGATGAGAGTCATTCTGACGCGTGCAACTGGTACCCCAATTACAGGACCGGGGGGTCGTTAGTCAATCCTGAAACCACCCGGCTCCCCCTGCCCCCCTCGCAGGGGATCCACCGGTGCTCTTACAAGGGAAGACTCTTAAACTGGTCGACTCGGATTTTAATGTACTTTTGCAGGTCGATATTACAGGGGCTCCTGATGGTCTACGTAAAATATTAGGTGTAGTTATTCAGAAACTTTAAAGAGATTAACAATTAAAGTTACCTACCTTCTATAGATAGAGAGGACTCTTCAAGAAGATTGGTAGCCAAGTGTATGACTTGTACCGTATAGAGGCCCTGGGTTCGATTCGCGGTTAATTAACTTCTTTTTTTTTATTTATGATTTCATTTTGGCGACACTGTGCACGTTTCTAAATTATAACTAGTCCTTTTCAAATATTAATAACTTCGAAACAAGTTTTCGAAGTCGGTCCAAGATGCATAGGCTAGTCCTGTAGGAATCAGTGTAGTTTTTGTAGCCTAGCGAAAGGTATTCCTCCCTCTTCAGTTCGATTTTTTATTGTGTTTGGTGTATGTACAATGTCATTTAATTTTTGTGAAAAATGAAATGAAAACAAAACAACAATTAACCGGGAATCGAACCCGGGACCTCTACCTTACGAGCTATAAACAATCTCGCTTGGCTACCAATCTTCTTGTTCTCTATTTATAGAAGATATGTATCATCGCATAGAAGGTATGTAACTTTAATTGTCAATATCTTTAATGTTTCTGAATAACTACACCTAATAATTTACGTAGACAATCGGGAGCCTGTGTAATATCAACCTGCAAAAGTACGTTAAAATCCGAGTCGACCATTTAAGAGTCTTCCCTTGGTTAGCGCGGAGCCCGATCTACTTCTGGCCTGTAATCCTGTTTGGCCGATAAAAACGAGACAACGGGCTCAATTCCGGGCGATTAATTCCGTTGTTGGACGACCGTGAATCGAAGACGCTAAACGCGCCGCGTAACCCCCCTCTCGGGCTGTCCGTCGATCGTGATCACTATCTGGGTGTCCCCGGGTGGTCTTATCAAAATTATCCACGCAAGATGTTCCATAAAGGGGGCGGGTATTGCCCGTTAAGGGTTCTTATCGCTCGGATCCGTCCATCCGTAAGATTCACGCGACACCTTGAAACGATAAACCCCGGGTGGTACGTCTGCGTTGGTGATAAGATTTTCGGCAGTCCAACAGTGGGGGGCCACGCGGCTAACAATGGAAATAAATTTCACGCCGACTCGGACCAAAGTGTTTTTTTAGCTGGATCGGCCGGGGATGCGACACGTCCATTTGGAACGGAACGTGTTCCCTTTTGTTTTCCAGCGTGTTACTCCGCGATTCCCTTGGACGAAGGCCGCGCGAATAATACCTAACGATTATTCGTTTATCATTCTCGCAACAAGTGGCGCGGCGAGGAACGCAGTCTCGCGCAGGATTGGCGTGATTTTCTACGAAGCTCGGGGGGAGGGGGAGGGGTGGGGGGGAACGGCAGGATGCATGAATCCGGAGAGCTGTTCCGTGAAACTACGGCTTTTTACGATTATCGCCACGAAAGTCCTGGAATCACGATATCCTTTAAAGGAAGCCGATTCCACTGCGCTCCGCTCTCCGAACGGATCATGGAAACAACGTATATACCACGTCCGTGTATTCAATTAACAGATTCACCTGGAACTGTGGCGAACACAATCGTGAACTAAGTTGAACGGGTTACCCAGTTGACGAAGACTGGGGCCCACATTTAACGGGGGACTCGACACCGAACCAAAGCGTAACACATCTGGCCCAAAATCCACGAGTACCGGTGCGTACTAGGTACGGCCCGGATATTCAATCCAGGTGCCGGAGGAAAAATAATCCCCTAGAAAATTGTGACGATCGCGGAAACCAGTATTGCGACGGACGGAAACCAAAACGAACGGGACCGACTCGGTAAGTCGAACAGAGGGGAAACGTTTCGACGGTTAAACAACGCTGGAGGAGGAAACGACAGGGAATATAGAAACTGCGTAACCCGACCACGATGTGTCGCGTTATCGTAATTTCGTTGCCAAACGGTGGAAACTCCCTGTAGCAAAAGTTGACCCGTTCTCGCGGGAAGATCCGGAGGAGGGCGGATTGAATTCGACCGCTGCTTCGACGGCTTCATTGTCGATAATCCCCGCTGCTGTACAGTGGGAGAAAAAAAAAGAGGATGAAAATATAGGGAAAGTCCCTTTGGGAGTCTGTGCGGCCGTCGACGATCGGATCTCCGTAATTGAGCTGATAAGCGGTTGATTAAAAAATTAGGGTCAATTATCAGTTCCCACTTGCCTATCCGAATCCGCGACTTCCTCCCGTACTCTAACCCAGTGATCCTTCGATTTTTGTCGACCAATATCGACAGACGTCCGCCACGATTTAGAACTGATTTCCACCGCAGGGAAGCAAAATGAGTCCATTCCGTTGGATCCTTTGACGTCGAACATTTTCCATCTGGACCGTTCATTGGCGCATTTCGACTAGGCGAACAAAAGAAAGGTGGAAAACTGTCCAACAAATTGTCCCAGATGGATGGGACAGATACAATGGGAGACGGTATAGGCACGGGCTCGTTAATTCGGTTCGAGGAACGAACAACTCCGGGCAAGATACACACAAGTTCGTGGAACTGGTTCCTCGTTATCGTCCGTTTTTTGTCCCGCAATACCGGGGACCCGAGGACAGACCCGACGAGCACATAATACTATAAGTAATACCCACGGCAACTTTGACCGTCGCGTTCAACTTCGCCCCGACGGAATTTGTTTCACACTAATGAATTTATCGATCGGCGAGCACGATTTCCTGCCCACACCCAGGAAACGAAAGGAAAATTAGCACCGCGACCACTCGAGATTAGATCCGTGTTAAGAACGTTGTTACGTGGTGGGTAGATTAATTGAATAGACTGGTGTTGGTTTTTGCCTCTTCGTTTAATTCCCACTCACGGAAAGGTATGAGAATACAGCTCTTATAATCGATGCGCGAGTACAGTCCTCGAACTGTGCTTTACAGAGAAGATACAAAACTATGGAACTAGAACCTACGAGCGTGACGGTTCGTAGGTAGATTGATGCCTTTTCCTAGCTGCCTCCCTTCTTATATCTATCGCTTGTTTTTGGTAGCGTCGGCATCGCGACCCTTGGATCTTTGGGCCTGGACGAGGGAGAAGCGGTATGACTAGTCGCTGGGTCATACCGTCGGTCCGTGCCCTGACTCATCCCTGTATGTCATCTGCTAAGTTGCAATAACAAAAACAGAGAGTCGTCTCTGACACATAACACTTCCGGGGCGCCCGGGGAAAGCTCGGCCCTGAGCGTTACATTATCTTCTGATTACTCTGGTAGTGAAAAGCTTGAGTGTTTTTTTTTTTGTTTCCTTTTCAGCTCCTTACGCCTAGCCTTCGGTGATGGTCCTGGTTCCGTAATTGGGTAATTTTCGGGTAATTCTAGGTCACGATTTGCTACATTATTGTTACAGCGACTGTTGAAGCAGTTGTTATAGATATTGATACAAGGTTTGCCTAGGAGTATATGATGTACCTTAAACTTAATTATTGCGTATAACATTAGTACGCTACGTTGGATTTCTATTATATCTTCAGCAAATAGGGTTACAGTTAATGTGTGGGCTACACAACCTTTACCTAATTCTAATAAGATTATGCCATTTATTTCGGCGGTTATCTGATTGCTTCCTGGGCAATCTATCCTTATATAATCGGGTACGCTTATAATCCCTACCCCGCGATTTAATTCGTACAATTGGTGCCATATGGGCGTGAGTGTTCGGACTATACCGAATTTACAATGATTTTTAGGGTTATCATTTAAGATTTTTGTACCTATTCTAAGACACGGGTCTTCAACCGTAGTGGAGTATAACGGCACGTGTCTCTTACATATACGAGTTTGTATGGTTTGCATATTTACATCTGTTTACGTGAACTATTTCTATCCTGTTTCCTTGTCTTATTTTAATATTCTGTTCACTCAGAACATTTAATATTTCATACGGTCCTTCGTATGGTGAGTTTAAACCCCCTTTTAATTTCCGCGATTCATTGGCCTTTAGCCACACGTAATCGCCATCCTTATATGGGCATACCGAAGTGCCCTTGTCATACCGTGTTTTTACATTTTCTTTAGCACGGATCAGATTATCGCGGGCTCTTGCTTGAACAATTTGAATTCTGGATTTTAGGTCGCGTAAAAAGTCGTTATAGCCTTCGCCATTATTTTCTAAGAGTGTCTCTATTGGAAGTGGTTCCGATCCAAAAACTAATTCGTGTGGTGAATACCCTGTTGAACTATGTGTGGTTTCATTGTAAATTTTAACGTAATAAGGGACCATTTCGTCCCACGAGTTCTCGTTTTCCGTATTCAACCGTAGGAATTCTTTTAGTACCGCATGCGAGCGTTCTAGCGAGCCATTACTCTCTGGATGGAAGGATGTTGTTGTTACATGCTTAATTTTAAATTGTGAAACTAGCTCTTCAAATAATTCACTTAGGAAATTCCGACCGCGGTCCGTTAGGATTTCTTTAGGGACGCCAAAATTCAGAAAGTAATTTGAAATTAATTGTTTGACTATTGAGTTACTGTCCTGAAGTTTTAATGGATATGCCTGTATAAATTTCGTTAAACAGTCTTGTAAGGTAAGAATGTACCGATTTTCGTTTTCTGTAACGGGCAAAGGCCCTACTATGTCTAACGCGATTTTATCATTGAAGCGTCTCGGTGTGTCGGTGATTTTCATGGGAGCTCTAGTGGTATTGCGATCTATTTTCTGCGATTGACATTTTTCACAATTCTTTATGTTTTCGCGAATGTCGTCGTACATTCCGGACCAGTAGTATTTGCGAGCAATGATGTGTGTAGTTTGATTAATACCGCGGTGGCCATAATCGAGAGAGTCGTGGTGTCTTTCAATGATGTCACGTTTCTCGGATTCGGTCTCGGGCTGTAACGCGGGCGTCGTTATTAATTCTACCGTAATCGAAGGGTCATTAAATACTTCGCAAATAACGGCTTTTAATTCCTTCATCGTTCCTAAGAACAACTGTCTCAACAGTTCTAGTGGAATACTGATGCGACGTTTGTCTTCGGCTATTAGGACTGTTAACATTTCGCGCAAGTACGTTTTGAGCCGTGTCTCCGAGAACTTCCTTAGTTCAATCGATAACGCGATAATCCTGTTGTTGTCGTCCTGTAGCGTATGGAGGCCATCCGTGAGTCCTTTCATAAAATGAATCGGTGTAGTGTCCATTGAGGATTCTTCTCTGAAGATAAGGTGTTTTCGCCAGCCAGGGCGTTGAGTCTCGACGACATAGACTGGGTTTCTGCTCAGAGCGTCGGCATTTTTGTGCGTTATTCCCTTTTTGTAAATGATTTCGTAGTCGTACTCTTCTAATGCGATGCGCCACCTCATTAATCGCGAGTTTGGGTCTTTTAGATTGAAGAGCCATTTCAAAGGTTGGTGGTCGGTTATTATTTTGAAATGCTTCCCGTACAGGTAAGGGCGAAAGTGCTTTACGCTCCAAACTATAGCTAACAATTCCTTTTCGGTGGTGGAGTAATGTGTTTCTGCAGAGTTTAATGTTCGGCTCGCAAATGCGACAGGTCTTCTTTGTCCCTTGTCATCTTCCTGTTCCAAAACGCTCCCGATAGCAATATTCGAAGCATCTGTGGATAAGTGAAAGATTTTATTTTGATCTGGGAATTGCAACAGACATTCGTTGCATAGATCGTCCTTTAATTGTTGAAAGCTTCTTTCTTCTTCGGGTCCGAACGCGAAGGATGTATTGGCCTTTAATAAATTGTTTAAAGGCTTGGCTTTCTTGCTAAAGTCTTTAATAAATTTGCGGTAATACCCGGCAAGTCCTAGAAATTGTTTAATTTGCTTAGCGTCTCTTGGTGGGGGGAAGTTCTTTACTGCTATTAGTTTCTCAGTGTTTGGTTTAATTCCGTCTGGTGTTATTATATGCCCTAGGTATGCGAGTTCGGGTTTTAAATATTCGCATTTATCCGGCTGCAGCTTCAAGTTTTTCTGCCGCAAACGTTCGAAGAGTTTTTTGATATTTGCGTTGTGTTCGTCAATAGTTTTTCCGAAAACAACGATGTCATCCAGATATACAAGGCAGGTGTTGCCAATTAAATCACGCAGTGCATGATCCATCATGCGTTGAAATGTCGCGGGAGCGTTCTTCAGTCCAAATGGCATCCTGTTGAATTCGAAGTGACCGCGAGGTGTGGAAAATGCCGTCTTGGGCTTGTCCTTTTCAGCCATTGGAATTTGGTGAAACCCGCTAGCTAAATCGAAAGCGCTGAAATATCGTGCTGTTCCTAATGAATCAAGGATTTCCTCGATATTCGGTATCGGGTAATTATCCTGAGGTGTCTTAATATTCAGAGCGCGGAAATCTACAACTACTCTCCATTTCTTTTTCCCTGATGCATCCGACTTCTTGGGTACGATCCACAATGGAGAGTTAAACGGTGAAGTTGAAGGTCTAATTATTTCCTTCGATAGTAATTCCTGAGTTTGTTGTTCTATTTCCATTCGGTGAGCTTCTGGGTATCGGAACTGTCTTATTTGAACGGGTTTTTCGTCCGTAGTGCTAATAGTGTGTTCTACTAAATCGGTTTGAGGCAAAGGATCTCCTGGTAGATGATATATATCGTAGAACGATTGTATGATATCCCAAATTTCTGCGCTGTCGCGAGGGTTAGTGTGAGATAGACGCGTATTTTCCCGTAGTAGCTTTATTCTCTCGGCAGAGTATGATGGACGAGGTTTTTCTTGGTGTTTCGTACTAATAGCGAAGATTACTTCCTTTCGCACGGTGTCTATCTTGGCGCCTTCTTTTCCTAAAAATGCGAGGCCAACTATACCGTCGCAATTTAATGGAAATTCGTTCGGGACAATGATGAATTCGTGGCCTTGTAGAAGTAACACGTTCGTAGTTTCTACCGGTATGTTGGAGATTCCAGTCAGTACATTTGGCTTGAATTTGATATTTCCGCCTAATGCTGCGTCGGTTTTTACTATATTAACGCTGGATGCTGTGTCAACTACGAAGGTTCCGATTCGATTCGGCAGTCTTAGTTCTATCGTCGCGTACTCGAATTCATCTCTGTCGGTCGTCTTATAGAGTGTTCTGGGCGCGGCGGTCCTTTCGAACGAAAATCGCGATGCCGAAAATCCTGTTGTCGTGGTTCGTGATGTCGTTGACTACCGCGATTCGAAATGTATGGCAAATTCCGTTGTATCTCGTAATCGGTTCGGACTTCGTTCTCTATTTCTTCCGCGTAGCTTTGGGCATCTTCCAATGTGTCGGGTCTAAATGCACGGACTTGACTCCTAAGTTCGGGTTGCAATCCTCTAATGTATTGCGTCTTTGCAACCTCGTCTTCGTGTTTCAGTATCGCGGATTTTTGTGACTCGAGGTACTGATGAGAATTTGTTATAGCGCGTTTCGCTTCGATGTGCCTTAATGTGAATTCTTTGCTGTAGGACGCGACGTTATTTCGGTTTTGGTTCAGACGAGCCCTTTCGAGTGAGGCGAGATCGTAGCTTTTTACCTGGCCGAAGGCGCGTCGTAAGGCGGTTGATAGATCGCGTAGTTTACGATATGTAATTCCGTCTATTGCATGTCGTGCTGGTCCAACGATTTTCTTCGCAATAACGATCTGCGTAAATAGTTCTTCCGGCGGTGAAATCATTCGATACACTCCTTCGATTTCCCGGATGAAAGTCTCTACAGCTATGTTCCGACCGTTGAATTCAGTTATGATATCTAGCTGCTCGCGTATATTTTTTGTGGTTCGCGCACTTCTTGCTATGTCCGTGGAATTTACCGATCTGGCTTCTGATTCTTCGTCATCCGTTGAATCTCTCGTGGACGGAGCGTTATACCTCGGTATATCGTTCCTTCTTACGCTACTATTACTATCTTTACGCGGTGGATTTTCCTTTTTGTATTCGTCAAACGCGAGTTGCAACGATTGCAGACGAGACATTATCTCTTCAAGTTCCATCGAAGGGCGTTGTGTGGTGACCTCAGTCTGTTCCTCAGAACGTCCACACACGTCCGTTTCGGTTTTCGGTTCCCGGCGAGATGAAAACATACTAAATATTGTATGGTTACTTACAGGAGGTATATAAGTTTCATCTGCTGTGTCTTCCTGTCTCGTGCTCGGAGGATCCTCGGATTCCTTTGCTGTATCCCACCGCTGCCACCAATTTATGTTACGTGGTGGGTAGATTAATTGAATAGACTGGTGTTGGTTTTTGCCTCTTCGTTTAATTCCCACTCACGGAAAGGTATGAGAATACAGCTCTTATAATCGATGCGCGAGTACAGTCCTCGAACTGTGCTTTACAGAGAAGATACAAAACTATGGAACTAGAACCTACGAGCGTGACGGTTCGTAGGTAGATTGATGCCTTTTCCTAGCTGCCTCCCTTCTTATATCTATCGCTTGTTTTTGGTAGCGTCGGCATCGCGACCCTTGGATCTTTGGGCCTGGACGAGGGAGAAGCGGTATGACTAGTCGCTGGGTCATACCGTCGGTCCGTGCCCTGACTCATCCCTGTATGTCATCTGCTAAGTTGCAATAACAAAAACAGAGAGTCGTCTCTGACACATAACAACGTTCCTCTTGGGCCAGGTGTACGTGTTAGGTCAAGGTTGGGGATTAACTGGGTCCGTGTTGGGCCTCGGTTAAGCGTCTGTTAACACCGTTTTCATTAAGATTTGGAACCGAAGCTTTACTAACTCTGTAGTAGAATTTTACTGAGGTTGAGTTAGGTCTACGTTAGGTTGTATTAAACTTGGATTAGGTTTGCATCAGCTTTGAGTTAGGTGTACAGTGAATCCTCGATATAAGCGAAAGCTTCGGGTCTGAACGTTCGCTTATATCGTGTAGTTCCTACATTGTTTGAAATTTGCCGACAGCGTCGAACGTAGAAAAGGACAGCGAGTAAAGAAAGAGGACCGAGCAGCCAAGCCAAAACAAAATCCAGCGTATCGGTAAAATAACACTAATGCAAACATGAAACTTTTTTATTTTATATTTTTTTTTTATCAAACTTTATCCAACAGTTTTGTGACATTTTTCTGATTAAAAGGACACTAAACACGATATAATTTGGACCATATTTACTGTACCATATTACATTGGGGTCCACGCATTAACACGTTCGCTCACATGTATAGTATACATACAGTCGTGGACTAGTTTTGTTCATAACCAGGTATCGGTATTTTTTTAGGCGATATTAACCAGAACAAATAAATTCACTCACGTGATCATTTTCATCTGTAGCAATAATACAGACCACTTTCTGTGTTATTTGTTTTAATTATTGTAAGCAGAAATAATAAAGAATTTACATAATTTTAATTATAAGCTTTTTATGCTTCATACTAGTGTAATTTGTAATATTCTAGCCATAGTATTATTCTAAATGTGGGTAACAATTTGTTTCTCTAACTTATTAGGAACGATAATGAAAGATAATAAGTTATTACAACCCAATATTTTCCGAATAATGTAGTGTTTGGTCTCATTTTAGTCAGAAAAATATCACAAATTTATCGGTAAAAGTTGTATAAAAAAGAAACTGAAAATAAAAATGTTAGTATCACATTGGTATGTTAAACAGTGTAGTGGGCCTTTGATCTTTGCCGATTGCCACGATCGCAGCTTCTCTTTTCTTTTCACTAGCTATCCTTTTCTACGGTCGAAACTTATTATCGTTAATTATGGCAGTAAATATAGCCCAAATTATATCGTGTTTGGTGTCATTTTAATCAGAAAATTGTCAGCTATGCTATGTAAAAGTTTCATAAGAAAAGGATGAGAAATAGCAAAGTTTCATCGTTCAATTAGTATTAGCTCACCGATATACCCCACCCCGGATCGCGTTACACTGATAGACAAGGGAACTTGACGACGCCTCAAGGGGTATACCCCTCAGTGGTGGGGATAAACTCTTCGCTTATATCATGTAGAAGTTTTTCGCTTATATCGAGGATTCACTGTAACTCACACCTGAACGGCACTGTACATAAATAGCCCCCGAGAACTGAAGCTTTACTAACTCTGTAGTAGAATTTTACTGAGGTTGAGTTAGGTCTACGTTAAGTTTGCATTAAACTTGGATTGGGTTTGCATCAGCTTTGAGTTAGGTGTAACTGGGACCTGAACGGCACCGTGCATAAACAGGCCCGCGAGAATAATGACGCATCAATGACATTATCCAAGTAAATCCCGGGTGTTTGGCATCGGGTTATTAGGAAAATTATGTACCCGATAGTTTTATCTCGCTACCTCCCTGGTCCGGACACACTTGACCTTCTTCCGACGTTCGGGACGCGCAAGGGAAAAAACCAGATAGACGAGACGATAACGCGAAAATTGCCCGACGATCGTCGAGGAGCGACTTGCTTGTATTTTGCTTAGAACGTTGCAAGATTAATCAGCGATTTTGGTGCCTATTAACACGGCGACACGCACACACACCCACTAATACCCTCCTCTGTGTGCTGTATCTCAAGTCTCCTTCCAGCACTTCTCCTATCTCAACGAGGGATGAAACACCGCCGTCAAATTCGCTCGGTGTCACGGCAAGTGCCCCTAAAAAGTATTCACGAGAACCTATACCGGTGGTCTATACGATTCTGGCTGTTCAGTCAAGGCTGTGTCCTCCCATCGTCAATTTCCCCGTTATAATCGCTGTACACCACAAGCTAAAACTCCTGAATTAAATCTAACTTCGACCCAATCAATACGAAGCTGACAATAAAGAAAAAAGGAAACTAATCCGACGTATTTTTCGCCTGCTTTTTCCCCGACGAAACCGGTACCATGTTTGTCGTTCATTACCGGCCCCTTTACGCACAGGCCAACTGGTCAAACTGTCGCGGACTTTCGGACCATCCCTGTTGGTCGTTGGCCATGCGAACGACGTTATTAAAATTACGCGCGGCCAAGCACGGGGACCCCGCTTCCACCTCTCCGCGGCGAGAATTTTAAGTTCGACCAGCGGCTTCCGCGAATAACACGGGCCAAGCGAATTACCCGACTGCACCGGAAAACTGCTCGCGGATGTCTCCGCGCAGTGCCGGTTGCCAGAGGAGGAAGCAAATCCCGGATAAGTACGGATATTACAGGCGCGTGCATATCGTACATCCGAGCCGGGCCGAAATATTCGCGTGATTTGTTGGATTCGCGTAACGCGCCGCCTATTCACGGCGCGTTAATCGGCCGCACGCGAAACGCGACATATTTTCCAACTAATTGACCGCTTCGGCGAATTTTGATATACGATTATATACCGCGGCCAGTGCGTTCGCCCTCCGACCGTTCGATTCACGTCCGTAAGTGGAACAGATACATGTCTGCCGTGGCTACCCGTTTAGTGAAATAAAGGTGAAGGAGGGTCGTTTCGCAACGAGGAAACGAGTAAAAAATGTCCCCAAGAGATTCCGCCGCGTGGGGTGCTTCGTTCCTGGGGAAATTGAGTTCTAAGATACGGCGGGGGGGGACGACACCGTCTAAGTAGAGTAGGTCCGTGCGTGGCCCGACAGTGCAAGGACCATATTCTCGCAATCATTCCTGCCCTCCGCCAGTGAACCTTCCCTCCCGCTTAAAATTCAAACGGTCCTACACGGTCTCCCCCCTCGTTTCTACGCCCGTTTAACCGACAAAATCCTGCTGCTCCCCGAACAGATCCCCGGAGCCGGATCAGCGCGGAGACGTCAGGATATTGCTTGTACCTACTGGGCGTCCAGTGTACAGGGTGCTGCAGCATTACAGCCCAACACTAAAATCGGATCAACCCGGTCCGCAGGCGGCTGCTGCTGCCGTCGTTCCACGGTTAACTCGGAATCAATCTACGCTACGTTATCCCTGGTTCGTCTGCGAAACATTCGCGGCGAAACCAACCGGCCCTCCCCCCCCCCCCAACCGATCCTGCCCCACCACCCACGGATACGTTCGTCGGCGAAGTAGGGCCACGGTGACATCGGAGAAAGAGATGAACGAAGGGAAACAATCAACCGGCAGGAAAAATCCGCATAATTCCTGGCGGAAGAGTTGCCGGGAGCGGCGGGTCGCCCGGAGCGTAGTCGTATTTTCTCCCCCCAATTTTGTTAGCGCCTGCACACACACACACACACACACACACACACACACACACACACACACACACACACACACACACACACACACACACACACACACACGCAACACGCAGCGAAAGAGTCAACCCCGCGCCCGCGTAGAGGAGGACGGAGGATTTTGCAGCGATCATCGACTTGGAGGACGGCGCAGTCGCCCAGGAACCGGCACGAAACGTGTGTCTCGTTCTCTATCGGTCACGTGATCCCGAGGCTTTGCTCTATCTCTGTCCCCTCCTCTACTCCCAGCTGCTTCTCCACCCTGTCCCCACCACGGTTCCACATGAAACAACCCCCACCATTCTACCCTTCTCTGTCGCTACCAGAGCAGCAGCACCAGCACCACCACCATCAACCGGGGAACATCAGTGGTAGCAGCAGCAGCAGCAACACACCAGCACCGCCTGTTCCTGCTGGTGTGCGCCCATGCCGCAGTAGCTCTCTCGGCCCCGTATAGATTTTCAATTAGTCCGCGCGGAACGTGGAAAATAATGTGCCGGTCCGACACCTGCTGACCATCCTCGAAGGTCGGTTGTTAGACGTATTCCACGGTACGGGGAAGTTACACCTGGTGAACGGAGAGGTACGAGCCCGGGGGGGGGAGTTGGACAGAGAGGGTGGGGATCGATTTTCATCCCGTGTGCGTGAACAGTGCTGAAGGCTGACAAGAGGATGGCTGGTCAGTGACGGTGTCCGCGGATGGTCCATGAGGTCACCAAGCAGGATGCACTTCCCGGTGAATCACAGGACTCTGGTGTCCAGGCTGGTCGCTCTGGCCGCGTTCCTGCTGCACTCAGGTAGGACCGTGAATCGATGTATCATGGTGGGCAGAGAAGACTGGTCACTGCGGTCAGCTTTGACCTGCAGTCAGAACCTGTGGCATCTAGAATCCAGCAATCACTTTTCCGTGAACGGTGATTATGTAAGCGAGTTAGCTTTGGGCTTCCGTTGAGCAGACTTCTTTGGGCCGATCAGAGGACTACTAGCGAGATCCCTTGGTCCTGATCGTTGGAAGCGACATGTTTCGGTTAATTTTTCTACTTTTCCCGATGGTCGATGATCCGTGATGTCCTGGGTTTTCGTTGACTGCAATTCTTTGGGCTGATTAGAGGGGCTGATAGTGTAATCCGTGGTTCTGTTTGTGGGGGGGGGGGGGGGGGGGGGGGAATAAATGTTTGGCACAGGAAGACTGCGTTGGGTTAACAAACAGGAGTTCACCAGGCTGTTCGCATTGTTCGGATGTTTGCACGACGGCCAGTGAGTTCCTGGCATCCTGGGCACATCGATTTCCGTGGCCGGATAGTGTAATTTGCGTAACTTCTACATCCTGACCGTGTACGTCTTCTCTGCTCCACGTGGAGATTAATAGAACGTCGGCGTTCGGAACTTTAATTCGTCCGTCTAGTGCGTACCTTTGAAAGAAGAATTCATTTTGCGGAGGAGAAATTAATTTCCCAGCGGGAAACCCGGCGGACACAAGTATACAAGAAACTCGGCGTTAAATATTTCAAGCAGTGTTGTACCCTTTGCAACGAGAATCGTGGCTTTGGTGTTGATCGGCGCAGCAAGTCTCTTATTCGAAATGGGGGGGGGGGGGGGGGGGAGTAGAAGTTTCCTGAATACTGCGGAACGCGAGTTTCCATGAGAGAATAGGGGTAATACCGTAACCACCAGACATTTAGATAGGATCCGCTCTGTCGCGGATAGAAATAGGATTCCTGGGACGCGGAAGTCCTCCAGGATAAGCGGAAAAGTGGATAAATTCCGTCCCGGAATAAAATGCTCCGCGACAGGGTACCACCATGCTCTGACAATTCTCTTCCTTCAATATTGCACGTCTCCGATTCAGCCAACTGCACTTTAAAACACATACCCGATCCAGGCACAATTCGAACTGCACTGACCCAGCCCCCGATCCTGGCCGCAAACTTTCCGTTCCAAATTACAATAACAGATACATTGAGAACCGCCACCCCGAACCAACAAAAAAAGAAAATTAAAGCCCGATTTTCCATTTCTTATCGCGGCGCGAAAGATTCAACGAACTTGATTATCCTCGACTATTATGGTCCCTTTGAGGTGTAGCTGCAATTGAGAAACGAGGAGAAATACGGTCTTATAAAGCGGTTCGTGACGTCACGCTCGTTTAAAGGCAGGGCCAGCACGACGACGAAAATGTATTACGATAGGTCGTAAACTCGAGTACTCTAATTGGCTCAATTTCCAATAAAGCTCGAGCCCGTTTAAATAAAACAATGCGCCACGACCACCTTAGTGACTCGGGTCGTTCATTCATCCCCCCCCCCCTGGCCCTGCCCACACCTAACCTTTCTAATTCACGAACGGCGAGAATTGCACCTGCTTCGCGCGGCCTGATTGCGTTTTTCGCAGGGCCGCGCGCGAACGCTCTTAAAAGTGGATAATTGCGGTTTCGTTGGTCAGCTCGATTCCAACTGATCGACAATTTGGACGTCAGTGAATTTGAACGTTTCGCCCGGTTCGCTGTCGATAATCGAACGACGTATGTTCGCCGTGCGACTTTCTCCGCGTCGCGGGTTCGGCTCGGATCGCGCGAAACGAAGTCAATGGTAAATTGAAATTCCCCATTCGTTCTCCACCCTCTTCTGTTTCCGGGAATTATACATTTCTGGCACGCCCGGCGTTTCGCTCCGAGATATCGTTATCTGGTAATGGGATACCCGAGAGCCTGGGCCCGATTGTCGCGGCAGAAAATTCGATAATACCTAGGTTCGAAGAAAGAAATACGGCGGTCGCACGCGAGGAGGAAATTAGCGCTCGCGCCTCTACACCGTTTAATTCGAAGTATAAGCGCGTAATACCAGGCGTTAATACGGTCGGTAAATAATCGCGGTATATGTATATCTGGTTGCTGATTAACCTCCCCGCTCGACGGCTCTCCCAACCCTCGTCCGATTGCCTTTAATTAAATCGACCGTGTCCGTGTCCGTCGCAGAGCACGTGCGAGTCGCGTCGCGACGCCAGGCGTCTGGCTACACACCGCCGGAAAGATACAACCCTCTGATCGTGAATGTTTCATTAGCGGTTTAACCAACGGGAAACTTTGTTGAACTACGATTACTGGACCCAAGCGATTTATAGATTTCCTTTAGCTTATTTTTTTTCTTTTTTGTATAAATCGTGGCGAACGTATTGAATTAAAAAATTCATGGTATTGTCGATTAACTCGAGATTATTCATTGGGAGGGTATATGAATTTTGTTTCCCATGCCTGTACATCTTTAATGTTTCATTAATCCGATGAAAGAATCAAACACTTTGCCCAGATCACAATTTTCAACGGGGCGTAATTCCCCGGCGGTTTCATGCGCGGAAAAGTAAAATCAGGTTAATCATGGAAATTAATTACGACCGCTCGAAAAGTTGCAACGATCGGTTCGAGTGGCGTACGGTGGGCCGGCGGTATTGCCGGCAACGAGAGAGAGAAAAAAAAAAGGAGGATCGAATTATGAATGGCGGACAATAATAAAAGGGATCTACCAATCGAGCGGTGTCTGAACGCGCGTGTCGCATTCGTCGATTTATCATCGGCGGGGAAAAAAGGGTGGGGGGAGAGAGAGGGGAGAACGCGTTGCATTGAATATTCGTCTGGTCGAAAATGCTGATCGAACGAAAACAAAAAATTCGTCGACTCGTCGTCGACGACGGGACGGAATTTAATTGTTCCCCGTATCGTTTCCAATAACCTCTGTCTTTATCGTCGGCTCGAAGGAGCGGTTGGGGAGCGAGAGAGACGGGAATTAGGGGGGAACAAACGCGCCCGATTAACTGCCGTTCCAAAGAGAGACATTTGCTCAGTTTCACGACGTATTTTCCGTTCGATCGCGGATAATTTTAAGAAGCTTACCGCGTAAGAGGATCACCAGCCCGGGTACAGGATAGTTATAGGCATCCGCACGGATCCTCGTCGACGATGCAAGATTTTTATTTCAAGCCTCGACTGCTCCCATATTCGGGACCGAATGGTTTTCAAACGGAACGTAAGATGGATTACGGAGTTTCGGCGAATTTAAATGGCGCACGGATAGCGGTGTAAAGTAGTACAGACCTGGTTGCGGCCAGACCCAACGGTCCATGCACCGAATATGCGATAAACTTGCAGTTACTGGAACCGATTTAATGATAATAGGAAAAATTGAGGAAGAAGAAAGAATAATCGCCAACATGGGAAAATATTTCGCCCTGTTACATTCACAAAATTTTGCTTAATCTCGAATAGAGTAGAATAATAAGTAGAAAATCCCCGGCTATGGTCAGACATATCTTCCACTACTAGAATCACATTCTTCCCTAACCAATTTTCTCCAAGCCTAAAAAGCTGCAAAAGTACAGTAATAAAAAAATGTCGTAGGTATCGTGGCCCTCCGTATGACAGCCCTACAAATCCCGCAACACGTCGTTCTCAACGAGACTGTTCGTATGCAGTGCAATTTCAATCTGGACGAGGAGCTATTGTACTCGGTGAAATGGTACAAAGATGGCCACGAGTTTTATCGTTACGTGCCCAGAGACCTACCCGCGGTCCAGACCTTCCGTGTATCAGGGGTAAACGTAAACGTGAGTACACGTAACGACAATACCGATAGATCATCATCGGGGGATCCCTACTATCAACGACCATTCTGATTTACAGATACACAATTCCACCGAGAGATCCGTGGTGCTGAGCAACGTGAACTTAACCAGTTCGGGGAGGTATCGATGCGAAGTGTCAGCGGAGGCGCCCGCCTTTCAGACCGTGTCTGATCACGCGGACATGACGGTAGTAGGTGAGCAAATCCGACAAATAACGAAACTCGGGAATATCGATGGATCAAGTTATTCCAGTCGAGCGGGGACGGAGCGATACAGGCCAATAATATGAAATGGGAAATTGCAATCTTTTCAGTGCTTCCCGACGAGGGGCCACGTATAACCGGTGGTCGTTCCCGCTATCAAGTGGGGGAACTCGTTCGCATGAATTGCACGTCCGCACCCTCGAAACCGGCCGCCCTGTTAACTTGGTTCATCAACGGCGACCCGGTAAGTGCCCCATAAAAAAAAAGGAACAACCGTGCCCAACGCCTACAGTTCGCTAATTTCATAATGAAAGTCGAGCGACTCGCGTATCAAGCCTCTGGCCCGAAGAGGAACAATCCATCGCAAACGCCAACGCGAAAAAAACTTCCTTTAAGCTTAACCCTGGCGCCATCCGTCGGCGCTTCGCCGTACTACCGACTTAAGACAGACTTTCTACCTTGCCGACCAATCTCCGTGGTCAATGTTGTCTCCTGACATTTAATTGCATTCGATTCTCGTTCATTGTTATGGAAGAAATCGATGGCTTTCAGGCAGATACGCAGTACCTGAAGGGACCGCATATTACCGCCGTGGACGAGAAGGGGTTAGAGACCGCCGTATTAGGCTTGGAATTTCGCGTAGCCGGCAAACACTTCAAACGGGGCGACATGAAGCTGAAATGCCTGGCGACAATAGCAACCGTTTATCTGCAAAGCAACGAAGAAAGCGTTGAAGGGGACGAGAGGGTCCTGAAGGCCCCGGTTATGGAAAGCAGGGAGACCAGGGCGCAGAGCCACACGCGGAACGATCTGACGAATGGTATATGCAACAGTTATCGAAATTTCCGTATTTTGTAGAAAACTAATTTGAATTGATTCTGATTCGCAGGGGGTGAGGGTGTAACGATGTTGAAGGGGATGATGGTGCTTCTAATCACAGGGCTCATCCTGACGCGATAATAATAAGAGTTTTTTTCACGTTGCTTCCTAAGAGTGTAAAACGACTACGTTAGGAGATCGTTCCCATCGTATCTAATACTAATTTTTAAGCCGCGTAATCGTAATTAAATATCATATCGATAAACATGGTAAGGGTGCGTGCAATCGAATATATGTAACGGCAGATCCAGAAAAACTCTCTGCGCTACTATCGTTCAATACATCAATTTCCCAATTTCTTTCGTTCGGGAAATATTCTAATTTTTGTTCAAAGTCAAACGAATAAATTAACTGAAATTTTTCGATGAAAATGGTAACGGAAAGGTTGTTAAAAATAAAAGAGAATTCTTCCAAGTGAGATTGCAAACCACTGGAAGATGAAATAATCTTTAAGGTTCCCTGGCGAGTTGACTCAATGGTTCATTTGATTTCTCAGATTTCTGGATCTGCCGCTGTTAATAAACCGAAACATGTTTTAGGCTCTAAATGTTCTCCCGTGCGGAGCAAATGTCTCGTTTAAAACATATCGATGAAACTGATACGAAAACCGAGGGGGAAAATATACCGCTAAGCCGTATAAAATAACGGAGCAAAAGGCGAAAGGAGCATAAATCCGTCTCTCCATACGCGTACATATACATATATTATTGTTAGGTCGTCCAGAGGTCTTTTTAGTCGAACGACAAGAAAGTTCTTGTTGCTTTCCATACACATCGATATATATTATTTTTACTACGATTTTATAAAGGTACTTCTATTTTTACTGCATATCAGTTTTTACACTCGAAACGGAGAGGAGCACCTCGCGGAAAGCTTACTTTTCCATTGCCAAGAACTTGCTATTGTTCCGCACAAAAGCACAGGGAAAACAATCGCTATTAATTTCGAATAGCTTAGCTGGATAATGATTTATTTAAATCGGATTAAGATTCATTCAATCGCACTGTCACAAATGCTGTCCTTGGCGAAAATAATTTTTACTCCAACCTATTTGAGATAAATTGAAAAAAAAAATTACGATGCGGTTAAAACTGTTTTCGATTATATTTTCATTATTCGACGTTCAGCGCTAATACAAAGATGCCCTGCGACTTTAAGGTGTCTCTAATTCTTTTCTTTCTCTTTTATTTCGCGCAAACTGTTCGAATATACGAGGAATTGAGGCGCGTTTTAAAAATGCGCGCAATGATACCAAAGCGACGAGGTGAACCGTTTTATGGCAGGAATTTATACTTAAAAGTGTGTTCTATCGATGTTTTAACGAAACAATGTCTTCAACTTAGCATGCTCGTGTAAGAATTCTCATGCACGAAGAAGAATGAGAAAGAGATACGAATCGCACATGTAGTATATCATTTGAAAGAAGAACATAAGTCTTTCTTGCGAAATTGCTGGGCAACGAAACTGAGATGAAAAAGAAGAAGAAAATATAATTTGAAAAATCGTACTATTCATATTTTAACGTTACGAGGAAGTGTTTCTATTTAAATAAGGAAGCACTGGTAGTTGTCTTCCTATTCAAAGCAATTTCGCAAGAAAGCTACCAGGTTACTAATCATTGTTGACGATATTTATTGTTGTTTATTGCCAGAATTCTATTCATTATGTATGTACGCTTGTTATTTCTATACCGATACCGACGCCATCGAAGCGCGCCAAGATTTGAAAGCATATCCTATCAAATCGAGCCGCCATTTTAAGCGTTCCAACGCGAATACAAACGATTTGTTTCCTTGCTTTTGTTTTAAACGAAAAAAAAAGCACGAACCGTTGATCTCGAATGTAACAGAGCACAAAAAGAAAGGAAAACGAGAGCAGAACTGTATTTAAGCTTAAACGAAAAACAGCGGATATGTGTTTCTTATGTAGTAGCGTAACAAAATCCCGGTACTCGTCGTAGCACGTAAGCGTTCGAACGAAATTGTAAATATGTACATACTTTTCATCGTTATTAAAATTCACTATTATAATACCATCCGTCTCTTTCCTTTCCTTTCTGATACGCGTACGATTCGAGTTAAGGCGGAAGCACATTTGACATCGTGTCAATTAAAATACATCGCGTTGCACACGACAGCACGCGTAATATCGCGATTCGGATCAGCGTCGTGTACACAATTGTATCCCATTAAAACATTGACAACCATTGCGTGACATGTAATCAATGACATAACCTACACCGTTAATAATCCAAACAGAGAATGAACAACAACAGACTCACCGACTGCCGGCGTGCCCCCACACGACGATTGTTGCGCAGAACTTCCACCTGGCCATAATTGACTCCGAACTCGTCCACTTCTCGTGTCACTTCACTTTCACGACCAAAAACACTGATTAACACTCGCGGCAATACTTGTCACGTCGGCCAGCAACTTTCATTCGCGAAATTAATCGAAAACTTGCGGAGCGACGAGGCGGCACGCGCTGTCTTGTCCGAAATTCAAACTTAAAATGGCGGCGTGACGTAGCGACCACGTGCGTTTGGTTACCCCCCACTCCTCCTCGATCGTGTACTGCAAAGAAAACACGAATGAATTATTTCTGCCATTGAACCGACGTTAATTGTACATTTGTTAGATGCGAATAAATCGCCAATAATGACGCGAATAATGCATGGACGGTAGACACGATTATTGCAACGCGTTTTTCTCGTAATATTATTTGTCAGATCGGTGTCGTCATCTGCCGGCAGAAATGGAGTATCATTCGTTATTTGAATTGTCTACTAAACGTCCGAACGGCTGTGAATATTAAGGGTGGACACGTTACAATAAGAGTCTATAGAATTCTGTAATTAATAGAAAGGAAAAGTACGTGGCAAAAGAAATGTGTACACAATTGTTATCGGTAATTTATGTTTCACGTGCATGCACTCAGCAGCTCCGTATGTATATAACCTCTACGCTCCAAACATAGTAGATATTTCGACAAATATTCTCCGTCTAAGGGAAGTAACGAATTATCCAAATGTTTCATTCGGTTCGGTAATATTAGTAGTACGCTGTGTTTCATTTCTCCCGAAAAGTCTTAATGGCTACGAGCATTATTATGATATTTACACGAGTCGTTCTAAACGCTGCTAAGCCAGTAGAAATATCCGTGTAACACTGATAAAATATCTTGCTTTTTATTCAGATGGAGCCTATGACTTTGGGATCACCCGTCGGAAGCCCAGTGCAAAGTCCCGGCAGCCCACTCGCAGCCACGTTCCTTCCAAGTTTCCTGTTGGGCGACACCGCAACGGTACCAAATGTCCAGCAACGAATCTGATAGCGCAATGTTATGCAAGATGATAGTAATCGATCGTTTTCGTGAATTTTCCAGCCGGCCAAAGTAAGCATGACCAATCCCCAAGACACGCCCAAGCAATTACACATCGGACATCAATTCGCGACATCGCCGTTGTCGCACTACGGAACACCGGACTATCGTACCAGCCGCCAAAAGGCTGTGTTCGGCGGCGCCAATACACCAAACACGTCTCAGATAGTCACAGAGAGCCATGCCAGTGGCCCTCCGACCAGAGGATTGTTCGACTCTTTAGACACGTCTCAGGCTGGATCGCCGTACGTGTCGGCAGCCAATCAGAGCATGACTTGCAATCAATCCAAGCTGCTGATGAACACAATGAACAATTCTTTATTCACCGATAGCCCCTTGAATCCAAACACAAACGAATCGCAAGGTCTCCTGCAATGGGTGACCATTTTCGGTTTTCCTCCCAGCGACACAAACACCGTTCTGGCTCACATATCGAGCAGAGTTCGCGTAGTGGACAAGCATCCCGCCCCGTATCCGCAGAGCAATTGGATACATTTGAAATGCGCCTCGGAGCAAGAGGCTCAAAGGGCGCTTGCATGCAACGGGAACGTGGTGTCCGGATCTATTATGATCGGAGTTATCGCCTGCACGGACGAGGGTGTTATAATGGGATCCGATAACGAGAATCGTATGCGAACGAATGGGAACGTCAGGTGCTTCTCCAACATGGGACGACTCAATCATTCGCCGGAATATAGTACACCTCGCACGCCGATTAGAATACAAAACGCGAGACCATTGGCCGCCGGTTACAATCAAAGTCTCAGTCCTCAATCGGTGAAGGCACCGGAGAACATGCCGCAAAAGTCTACGGGTCTAGTCTCTAAAGCGATGGAATACGTGTTCGGATGGTAGCCATTTTTTCGCGAAGTAAATGATGCATCCTGACACCTTAATGACGAATGTTATTTAATACGTAACTTCTGCTTATGCTTTTATAAAAATTGAGTACAATATAAACACGAATTAATCCGAGAGAGAGGAATTCTATTCGAAAATCCAAGAACCTTCGCTTATATTTTTACTATAACGATAGTATGAAATATAAACCTTTATAAACATCAAATAAGTATCACACGATGTTACGTTTTAAGCTAAATGTCTCCTATTAGTACTTCTTCTTCTACTACTTCGAAACGACTTCTCGTTGATATTTATGGGGGTTTCTACTGTAATGTAATGTGTATAGGTATAAGGGGGGGGCATTAAAATTACTTTGACGACGTTGAGCCGCGTATATATTGCACAGATATCAATTAAAAATGGTCCATTTCTTAATTATAGACGTATTATTTAAAAAATAGCAGTAAATTTCTTTTCCCTACAAGCTGGCTGTGAACTTGTACTTCTTCTTCCTCTGACCGTGTTTGTTGCCGGTATTATACACTGGACGAGACTTATGACAATGACGTTCGTTTGCAATATTAAAAACGTGTTGTAATCAGTGCGTTCCTCTCTCTTAAATTCAACCTAATATATGTATGTATACATATTACGTTTGTGTATGTGTATGTATATATATATATGATCGAAATTGTACACGATTTCTTATAGAAAACAATTAATCACTATTCGAACGGGAGTATATTAAAATGCTCAAATCTATTCCTTCCCTAAATTCTGTTCACGTGTTAATCACTAATATGGTACAATCACGCGTTCATTTTCTCTTACTAATAAATAAATCCATGTCATCCCACGCGTTGTCTGGTTAATTAAATTATTTGGGACTCTCGATCGTGGCGCTACCTAAATCAGTCATTTTCGGATACTTCACGTTCTTCGTTTCCAACTCGTCCTGGGCCCACAGTATCATCTTCAGCAAATTATTCAGCCTCGGGCTGGTCGATTCTTTGTGCTCCATCTTCAGTATCGCAGCGTTCAGATCGCTCGCTATCTACAGTTTCATGTAAAAGAACACTCCGTCACGCACGTAGCACATTCAATAAAGACGAAACCAGATGTACATTCATTATTAATGGTAAATTGTGTAAATAGTTTTTTTTTTAACAAACAATGGAAATAAAGCATTCCGCACCGATAACGTTCGACCATCATTACCTTTTGCCTGTGAGTCGGGTGGAGCAGATCGCTGAACGGACTCTTATGGGGTTCCTCGAAGGCGAGCAGAGCCAGTGTACGCTCCAATTCGCACAGCGTTCCAATGTCCGACTCTCCCGCCTCGCTCAGTTTATCCTGGGCGAACTGCAGGGCCTCCTCGACCTTTCCGGTGCGGATCAGCTCGATCAGATGCAGCTGTTGCAAATGGAAGTACAGATATCTGTTGTTGTCCAGCAGCTCCGGGTGCAGCTGGTTCACAAGCTCTATCGCCTCCTGAATACGACCGTTCTGTATCGCCTCCCTGATACGAATCCTATCGTCCAGCGAGCTCAGGTCCACCGTTGGCTCCACACCGGACTCCTGCTGGAACTTCTCGGCTGCCTCCTTGAATCCCTCTGCTCGGCACGAAAACGACCGATTCGCGCGTTAGAATGAGAACGCTCGAACAGAAACGGTAAATAAATCGGCTAACCTGTAACCAGATAGTTCATGATCAAATTGTTCATGGAGACGCGTTGCGTGTACGAGTTCTCCTCCAGCTTGGCCACCCACTCATCCTTCGTTATGTTGTCCTGTTTCTCCGGGAAGCTCATCGTTCGTCGACAATTGGCATCGATCACCGCGGGAATTGAATTGATAATACGGAGACGTGCTCGGTTGGCGGAAATACGCGCGATATCCCTTGTACACCAGCGATTTCGATGCGGATTTTGACACAACAGCTGATCCCCTTATCGCTCTGCTCTATGCGTAAATAAAGCCACAACGCGATCGGAGCGCCGCGGCGAGAGTGAAACCTCCACGAGAATACGACGGATATTAACTCCGCGGGTTCGAAACGTCTCGGCGACGGGCGAAATCGCCGATATTTTCCGTCGAATCGTTCTTTACGGGCCTGAAATACCGCGAACGGTTTCTTCGTTGGGGCAAACGGAGCGAACGAACGAAACGATGCCGCGAGATTAACATGTACCAACGGCGTGCCTCTACAGTAATTTACTTCCTCGTTTGCCGCGCGCGCACGAAGGTGGGGTAACAGTTTGCAAACATGGCGGACCCGTTGAGCTTGCTGAGGCAGTACAATGTTAACAAGAAGGAGATCATAGAACGGGAGAATCAGATTATATTCGGCGAGTTCTCCTGGCCGAAGAACGTGAAGACCAATTATCTGACTTACGGGTAAGTGGGCGCGCGAATATTTTTCGGGGAATCTCGTGGGACAGCTGTAACCTCGAACGGCCACCTCCGTTTGTCTACTACACCCGAGCGTATACGTTCCTGTCTATCGATAAAGCGGTGAACAGTCCACGAAGGAGGATAACATATCGCTAGAAATTCTGAGGGGGAGGGGATTTGAACAAAATTTTCTATCGAACTCGAACAAATTTCCGCGGCGTCGTATGTTTTCCTTCGATGGTGTAAACGTTTCGTCGATCGATGGAACGAAAATGACACGTACGTGCACCCTCTGTTCGTCGACGGAATCTGTGCGAGTAAACTATGAAAAGATACGACGTGCAAGGATGCTTTTTATCGCAGGTCTGGAAAGGAAGGGACGCCGAAGGAGTACTACACGCTCGAGTGTCTGCTGTTCCTGCTCAAGCATGTGCAGCTCACGCATCCTGTGTACGTGCGGCAGGCGGCCGCCGAGAACATTCCTGTGGTGCGTCGACCGGACAGGAAGGATCTGCTGGCCTACCTGAACGGCGAGACGGCGACGTCCGCTGCGATAGACAAGTCTGCGCCTCTGGAGATTCCCACACAGGTGAAGAGAACGGCGGAGGATGGGCTGGAGAGCGGTTCGTCGAAGAAGCCGCGCTTCGAGGAGATGCACGTGCAGAAGGTTAAGGAGCAGCTGGCGGCCAGGCTGGACGCTCCCAAGGAGGCCTCCGTCACTGTGGACAACATCAAGTCCCTGTCGGAGGCGATGTCCGTGGAGAAGATCGCTGCTATCAAGGCGAAACGTCTGGCCAAGAAGCGCACCACGATCAAGGAGAACGACGACATTGGCATGGGGTCCGACCTGCGCGTGATACTGATGGACGTGGACGACACGAAGGACATAGTGTCCAGGGAGAGGCAGTGGAGAACGCGAGCCACCATTCTGCAGAGCAGCGGGAAGATATTCGCCAAGAATATATTTGCGATACTTCAGAGCATCAAGGCTCGAGAAGAGGGCAGACAGAAAGGTCCGGCAGTGCCTGCGCCTATGGTCACACCGCGTTCGACGCCCATGCGTCCGTTGCCGCAGCCAGCCGTGTACAATCGGTACGATCAGGAGAGGTTTATCAGACAGAAGGAGGAGACGGAGGGATTCAAGATCGACACAATGGGTACTTATCACGGTATGACTCTGAAGTCTGTGACCGAGGGCAGCAATCCAGCCGTTAGAAAGCCAGCCAGCAATCCCTCGACGACGCCCAGCTCCGGGCTGCTGCCGACGTCCGCTGCGAAACTCACGCCGCAGCAAGCAGCGCAGAACAAACGACCCAGCAGAACGCCCATCATCATCATTCCGAGTGCGAACACTTCCCTGATCACGATGTACAATTCTAAAGACATTCTACAGGACCTTAAGTACGTCAGCAACGAGGAGAAACGCGCGCAGGGTAGCAAACGGGAGAATGAGGTCCTTCTGCAGCGTAGGAAGGAAGGAGGACTGACTGTACCGTACAGGGTAGTGGATAATCCGCAGAAATTGACGAACGCAGACTGGGAGAGGGTGGTCGCTGTATTTGTAATGGGGCCAGCTTGGCAGTTCAAGGGCTGGCCGTTCGACGGCAATCCTGTTGAAATTTTCTCCAAAAGTACACCTCGTTCTCCGTCCAATTTCATTTTAATCGAGCTTATAAATAATGGTTTTGAACACGTCTCGTTTCGTTTCCGTTTCAGTCTGCGCGTTTCACTTGAAGTACGACGAGATGAGGCTGGACGCGAACGTGGCACGCTGGGCAGTCACGGTGATCGAACTGAGCCGAACGAAAAGACACCTGGACCGTGCAGCGTTGATGGTATTCTGGGAACATCTTGACAAGTACGTATTTATACAAACAATTACTCCATACTTAATCTATCCGACGTTTGCATCGATACGAATTTTCCTTCTTCTCTTTTCTTCACAGACACATGATTAAGAACAAGCCACATCTTCGATTCTAAGCTTCATCTTCATCGGAGGCGAACGGTCGTCGTTCGTTTCGATATTTGGCAAGCAATTTTCGCCGACAAGGGACAAGGGAAAAATGCAAATCTGTACATATTGTCAAAGAAACTATCTCATCCGTGTACATACATAGGATATATAGATGTATATCTCGAAGAAATGCGGAAGTTCGTCGAGTGCCCAATCACTAGAGCTTACCAGCTAATTAATAAAGACTAAACTCCTGTACTGGAACGAATTCGTACCGCAGGAGAATCGTGCGCACGCCGTACACATCGAATATAGTTCACTCGCGTATCGTTATTAATCTTTCGATTCGTTTTTACCCATTACGCTGAATTGCAAGATTAATACACCCCCCTATGTAACGTTTCAACATAGTGGATCCTTTAATAATGGTATCGGTTACTCTAGCATAAACTGATGTGCCTATCGATTAAGCGAACAAGCGTTATCCTTAAGGACGAACAGAGGAGCATACTGGGAGCACGTTATGGTACATTCTCAAAGTACATGTACCAAGAAGAGAAAAACGAGGAGATAAGTGCGGGAAAAAGAGGAGGATAGAAAACGAAAAATGTTATATTCACGGTGCGATATATCCCGTGGATCGTTTATCAAGGAACCAAATAAAGAAAGACCTGTACATGTTGCTCATGTAACCACTGTTTTTCTTTTCGCCAATCCGCCGCGTTCCACCGTGCAAATGAAAGAACAATCTCGACGGTCCAGTTTTCGTCCCGATTCCAGGCACGATCTACAGGGTGAATTCCCCCAGGGTCCAACAGCCATGTTTTGTCTACAACAAGACCGGAGCCAGTGTAAATGCCCGCGGGGTATTCCGATATCTGCCGCTGTTTACACAGACAATTGAATCTTTCTAACTCGATTACCGTCGGGTCGATTACTTTAGCACGCGATAGTTCTAACCGGCTTGCAAAGAAAACGAAATGTCTCCCTTCGAGCCCCCGAGTAAGCGTTTGTAAATAACGTATAAATAACTGCGTTATTTACGGCCCTGTTTACAACGTGTGGCTCAAAACGGCGAATAACAATTAAAAAGATAATAATAATACTTGGTGCAGCCTGTACTGTTGCAAACTTATAGTGTATTAGAAGAAAGAATTGTTACTGAGAGATGGTACTGTAGTATGAACGCCCACGAGTCAAAATAAAAGAAGAAAGAAATGTATCCTGATCTACCTGTCGAGCAGATTTTATTTCACGCTCGACGATCAAAGGTCAATCTATAAAGAAACGAGCTGTGGCATCGGGTCAAGTGATGCATAGGAAGTGCACGCCTCGCTTGGCCCGGCTGATAGCGGTGAGCTTTGAAGATTAAAGTCTGTCGATCACGGGCATTATATCACCGCCCGGTTCGTCGTTAAGCACACGTGGGAATTTCACACACGATAAACCGACGACGATTCGTGCAGCTAATCTAGTGTGCCAGCCATATCAATGCGGGGGGTCGGGACGTTGCACCAGGTGAATCTGGTAGCACGGTTATAAATCAGGAGGGCCATTTGGAACAGTACGATTCCAATTGTGCAGCGGGCTTCGCGGCATGCAAAGATTAACTGCAGCGGTCTAATTATACGAAGAGATTCAACTGATATTCGTTTCCCTTCAAGACAAAGGGCGAATCACGAAAGCGTGGTTGGCTTAAGAAAATTCGTTCAACGTGATTGTAATAAATATTGTATATACGAAACATTTATTACAGTCGCCTTAAAGCTGCGATTAAGAGATGTTTTACTAAATAAAAGAACTGTCGATTGGCCAATGAATGAGTGAATAATTCGAGCTGATCAAGTTTCGTGATTCGCATAGTGAAGGGTTAATCATAATATCCCAACGATCGCGTTGTGTGGCAGAGGAAGTACTCGAAGACCGATTCACCTGCTACCAACTGTCCCACGCGAACATTATTCAAGGCGATCAGGTTATGTTGTCCAGCCTGCATCTGTTGAAAACTGGCATTCCCCCCCGGATCTAGGGGAATTTGTAGCTGCACTGCGCGCAATTGGGTTGCACACAGGGAATCCCCGGCAATACAGGTGGCAAATGAAGGAAGCCGGGTCTAGGCGACAGATGATCGGTCATCTGAGCGTACACCTGATCCCTCAGCTGCTGTTGCGCGCCAGAATTGAAATAATTATTGTACTGAACGTTCAGAGCGACGCCGTCCTGCTCGTGCTGTGCTGCGTTCTTCAGGCTGCAGTTCGTCGCGTCCACTATACTCTTGGGGAATTGATCGGGAACGATGTTCAGGAGACAGTAGCCGTCCCCGTAGAAGTTCCTCGACAGGCTGGAGTATATCGGGGCCAGCATGGTGCCAGCCAGCTGTTCGCTGGGCCTCGGCTCGTTGATACTCTGAGGGGGCCTGAACGCCGACGTGTACGCCGTCGAACCGATGCCGAAACTGTCGCTGGCGAAGTACTCGATGGCCTTCAGCAGGTCCTGGCCGCATCTTTGCAACACGAGCTGCAGTACCGAGAGCTTTGTGTTCGGGAAGAGGCGCGCCAGGGTTTCCACCGACGTCTGAGAGAC
Organism: Nomada lathburiana; assembly: GCA_963667235.1. NCBI lineage: Eukaryota > Metazoa > Arthropoda > Insecta > Hymenoptera > Apidae > Nomada > Nomada lathburiana. The sequence goes on along the minus strand of OY763899.1, from coordinate 18,069,831 downwards.
GCTGGTCTCCTTTGTCTCGTCTGGACTGCTGGCGTTGAGGGCCAGGCCCTTGTACTTCGGCGTACCCTCGACGGTGACGGACTGTGAAAAGACGACCAACGTTTTCGCTGATTACGTGGCTCGTGGGGTGGACCCAGGTGCGATGGTCAGGTTTACCGATTAATTTTTTAATTAAACTTTGTTTAGGTGTCACGCACTTGAGGATCCTGGCGTTGGTCCTTCCTCGGCTCCACCACATCTATGATGGCCTCCTCGTTCACCTCGTCATCCTCTTCTCCGTTGTTCTCGCCGGCGGACTTGGGCTCGGTGACGGCCATCCCGAAGATTTTCCCCGGCGGCAGTCGATTCAGCTTCTGCCCGGTCGCCACTTTGGCCATTTTCAAGGCGATGGCGTCCTCCGCTGCTTGCTGCCTCTTCAGCGCGACCTTTCGCCGCGACACAGAGCGGGGGAATTAATTACAGCGGGTGTAAGTGTGGCGGGCCAATGAAAAGTGAAGCCGGACCGGATCATGACTCCCTGGCCAATTTATAAATGGACCCCGTCCGCTTAGCCGATACTGCATATGTGTTTTCTTTACTGCCAACGTCAATAGGGATACATATGGGACCATTTGGTACGTGTTATTCCCGGCTGGACCACCCACTGTATTGTTTCACGTCGTCCAGATTATTGAGGAAGTCCGACAGAGTGTCGGCTGTTGGACAAGGTGTCCGAGATTATTCGTTTATTATTTATCATATATATTTATTTTGTAAACAGGTTGCCCTCTACACCCACCCCCCGGTGGCCTAGGTATATAATTATGTTAATCGCAAGAAATTCTGACAATCGACAATCGGAAGTTTCGCAAATTGGACAAACGTTTAATCGATGAAATATTCATTCGGAAGCCAGAATCTTCGAATGTCCACGCGGATTCTGTTTGAGCAACCACGCGGCAACGTTTCCATCGAGCGGATCGAGAGGATGGACGGAGGTGGTATCGGGTGTCATAATGCCTATGCAAACAGAAATGAAACGCTACACCGAGCGTTAATGGATTTAATTCCTCCAACCCCGTCCCTCGGGTCGATCGACCCCCGTCGTTTTATTAAAGGGGGAGATCGAGTGGCACAAGTGCAACGGAAACTGAATATCTCTTTGTCATTAGCCGCCCCCTCCCCGTTACCGTTTTTCTTGTTTATCGCAAGAGTCAAGAAGCCTCGACGGGGGGGGGGGGACCATCTCGACTGGAAAATTGTACGGCCGGTCTGCTCTCGTTAAATATCATAGGTGACGACATTGACCCCTTTTCACCCCCCACGTTTTTCGCCCGTTGCCAATATATCGAGGCAATATAATACTTCGTGCACCGTGGCCGTGGTAATGATCAACAGAATTTCAAAGGAATGGAATTCGGCTCGAGTCGGCAGCCGGCTGGAAATTATATTCAATACGAAATATACTTCGCATTTCAATTCTGCAAGCACACAGGTAAACGATGAACTAAAATTCATTTAATTAGTGCGGACTGTTCAATGTGTCGCTGATCTAAAAAAAATATATATTTCTCTTTTTAATTTACCTGCGCGGCCATCACTCTCTGTCTCTCAGCGATCAAGGAACACTTCGGGCAGAGGCATTCCCTGTAACGACACTCTCTCTTGTGCCCCCTCAGCCAAGAAATCAAACCGTGATTCCTACATCTGGCGCACTTCGGCCTCCTCTGCTTCGGCTCACCCTCCTCCTCGTTGTTCTCCGCTTTGCCCTTGCCCTTCCCGCGCAGCATACCCGCCGAATTATCCACACCGTTCCGCAGAATAATCCGCGGACTTGTGCATCCCAAAACGCGCCCGGCAAAACAATGGTTACGAGCAAACGATTCGACGAGGGGGGTACAGTAATGGTCGGCACTCGTGCAATTACAGCGAACAATATTCGTCGAACACAATGGTCACGCGTTCAGGACGGTGTTCGAACGTGGTGATTGTCGCGCGGCGAAGCTCGGGGCCTCGGGACGATTGTTGGTGAACGACTGAGTGAGCGGCAAGTGAAAAGAAAGCTCGTCCTAATCTCCGGTAGCATTTGGATTTTTCCACGATGGATCCCGATTGGCTCTGTACCACGGACACGCTGCGGAACCTCTACGTGATTCCAGCATCCCTCCGGAGGAGCAACAAGACAAACATCCGCAGGACCACCCTTCCTCTACGATTGGCCCGGCGATGTTTATTCACCACGCCACTCCTCCGCGGATGATTTCTAGCCGCCGCGACTTCCACAAACTTTCCGACACTTCCTGGACACGGGGGGCAACGAAACGGGACGCCCCCGACGGCCGGGAACGTCTCCTTCGTTTCGCGCAGATTGTTTTGGAATCGAACGATTGGTATTTCTCTTGGCAAATGGATTTGTTTCTTGGTAACGCGTCGCGCAATTAGAGCGGTGCGTCGATTGACCGGACAGCGATTATCCAAGTAGTCTAATTTACTCGTAATATGGTGTACGTGGAATGCTAATTGTATTTTGTTAATTCGGAGGTAGATAGGTACAAGCGAGGGACTGTAATTTGGTGGCTTCCACGTCTGCAAGTAATTAAATTATTTGAAGTCAGAACGCCTGTTTGTCTTCCGATTAATTCCAGTTAATCGAGGTCCTGCTGTACGAGGAAGAGGTTGGCGCCTGTGAGCAGGCAACCCGCCACGCATCGGTGCTTCCGTTGCGGTTCTCCGACGGGGAATAGAAACGATGCCTTACTTACCCGATGCAGAGGCATTGTATCTCGGAAGATATACAATTCAGAATTTTCTGTTACTTAAATATAATAAACTGGTATTCTTCGCAGTAAATGAATCTCGTACGACAAAAAGAAATTCTGGTATTCTCCGAACTGTGAAACACAAAAAGGATACGATAAGAATATGACGGAGCACTTTGAAAGTAATGAAAAGCTCGAAATATACATTGGACAGGGAAAATGATACTAATATTAACGGTGACCGGGAACGGAAGTGGAGTGAGTGGTAGCAGAGAAGAAATTTACTGCCAAGAATCAAGATTGTATAATTCGCAGTTTTATCCATTTTTTTTTGTTTTGTTTGTTTCGTTTTCTTTCTTCTTGAGTACAGATTGCGTAGCCGGTTAACGGCTTTGAGTGTGGATATTAATAATAATAATAATAATAATAATAACGAACGAGCCGTCGCAACAATAAATCGGACATTCGATATCGTACTCTCTTCACAATTGGTTTTTTTTCTCTTTTTTTCCGTTTTCTTTTTGTCTCGCTAAATATTAAACGTTCTTTGTGCTGTTCTAGACGCACTTCCGCGAGTATACTGTGGAACGCGCGGCCATGATATGTGATTCCTTCGTTTTCATCAATTTACGATTAATCAAAGACGGGACTTATTCCATTTCCATGATACTTGTTCCATTTCTCCCCTTTTATTTTTTACTTTCATAGTTGAGTTCTCGAATTTGTCTATTTTTCGTCGGATATGATAATGCATCATTGATATGGTTAACTGCGTTAATTTTACTCCTTCTTCATATTCGACTCAATCAGAAAATTAATTTTCATCCCCACCTTCGATATAATCGATATGTCGTTTAAATCCCTTACCCTTAAAAATTCCTTTGATCTTTTTTTATAGTTTTATGTCTTACATTGGATTTCTGCAAGGAAGCGAAGTGGGCAAGCGTTTACTATCTTATCTCGTGGTCGTTGACGTCGTTAAATCGCGTCTTTCTTTCGTAAAGTAAGAAAGGAGACGCGGACATATCAGGAGTGTTGTCATTTTTTCATTTTTTTTCTTCTTTTTTTTTAAATTGATTCATCACTTAACAACAAGCTTAAGCCTAAGTAAACTCCCATAAATAACGGACAACGTATCGTTTTTTTTTGTTTTTTTTTTTAATTTGGCACGGACGACCTTTTTTTCGTTCGATCATGGAACATATTATTCGAAGACGAAATTGAAAGGGCAGGAAGTTGATAATATCACACCCCTTAAAACTGGACTCAACCTACGGAAGGAACGATGAAGGAAAATACGAGAGGAAAGATTTGCGTCGATTCAAGTAGTACGTACATTGAACTCGAAACGTTATAATTGTGGCAAGCAAGTAAGCTAAGCCACCTCGCCCGATATCAACTATAAAATCCTGATGATTTTTCTACTTACTTATTATAAACTATCTAGTTCCCTTATATACCTACAGGTACTCTATTTTTGGTACAACAATATTCACATTTCCTACATCCTTTGTCCCTCCATCAAAATGGATCCATCTATCTCTTATAATTTCTCATAGAAAAATTTTAATAAAGCATTCTAATAATTAGTCGGGAACCTATAAAATTCATTATTAGTAATTGTATCTATAGAAATCTATAATGAACGTTTCTTACGTAATCGCTAGTCCCGTTTAAATTCACCTACTTCGTACGGGGCCGATTTATTATACAGTTTTTCTCTTGATCTTCGTCTTCGAATAACTCAGCCTCGATCCGGCTATCAAATATCAAGGTACATCAGACATTCGTGGACACACAATTAAAAAATAAAGCGTAATATCATACGAGATCCATCGTGGTTTTAACGTGATTCAGTGGTCGTGCGTGCCTCCGCAATTTATAACACGATAACAAATTGCTGCTCTCGATGTATATGTGTAAGTACGCTACTGTTCTGCGTCGCGCGAAATCGAAAAAGCGCGCGCCCGATCGGTCTGCCATGGCGCATGCGCTACGAAGACGCGCGCCCTTTGAACGAAGACGAAACTGCGCGACCTCACGCTAAAAAAATATTTCCTATTAACGCAACGCTTTTATCGCTAAAAACTTCCCCGATTAATCCTTAATAAATTCCGAATAGCGTATGTGAGGTATAAAACGAAGCACAGTTTCGCAAAACTTCCGACAAACGGTAAAAATCAGGTACCAAAAGATTTGTAAAGAAATCAGAACGGGCATCGATTTCCTGTTGCAATCGACTGATAGAAAAGGAACGTATTATAACGCGATAGAAATATTTGATTACAGTTCGACCCTGAGAATTTAACAAGGATTAATTTTGAGGTTATTTGTGCGAAACGCGAAGGGAACGCAAATACGACCTACAATCTCGCAGAAAAGGCGCACAATTTATGTAAATCACACTGATTGGCCCCGAGAAATCATACAGAATACGATTTGTCGACCTCTATAATTCCAATGCACGTGTGTATATGTGTGTATGTTTGTGTGCGTATACTCTATATTTCCCCTTTGTTTCCCCTATATTCGTCGCCCTTCTTTTTTTGTTCGTCTACCAGCCCCCGTTCGAGGGTCGATTTCATAAGGTCAGATTCGCCTTTGACTAGACTCCATTTAACCTTGCATCTAAATATAACAGTCAATATTGTACGTGTACATACACTCATACGCAGGTACGCGAGCGCACGAGTGCATGAATACGTTTTATGCATCATGTTGCCGAGGAAATCGAATCTGTTTCCCTTAAAGCAACACTGTTCGTTTCGATTCGGAAACGGGGAAACATGAAAACAGAGACGAGCGTACAACTTAATAGTAGTAATTAAATTACGAAACAGAGGGAAAGTTATCGAAACTATTTGAATCTACGCGAAATCGGCCCTCTTGGTATTTAAAATAGTCCACGCACGCGTCTGCTCAACAGTTACGATACAGGATATGTGTTTCATACGTGAAACAATCGTCGGCATTCGCGATGACCGGCATGACAGTAATTAATAACGATCACGATAACGACACCGATCGGTTCTCTATCGCAGTATCGACGGGGTAAACGTTTTACCCACGCGTTCCCCGCGAAATTGACCATCGCCACGAGTGGACGAATTGGCGGTCGCTATACAAAATGGCTGGAACCGTAATTCGTTGATATTAATCAGAAACGAGCATACACGGACTCTCTGGTTAATGAAATTATAGGCTAATCGCTATCCACTCGTGGCTCCGTTGCGTTTACTTAAACAAAACGAAAGCGTAGACATCCAAGAATACAAGAGACGTCGTAATAACGATCGGAAGTATACGGTAATAGAATGCCCCAACAAATTCGAGGCAGAACAGTCCGGGCAAATTTTCCAACCCAATGGGCACGTGCTGTTCTTCAAACGCTCGTTAAACATTCCCTGCGCATTTGTCAATGATAAAACGGCAGCGTATTTTTAGGATCGGAGAGGCGCGCTGAAAAGTTTGCTCGAACTTGAACCAAGCGCCTCGTTCGCAACAAGTAAACACCAGTAGCGTGGGAAACGAAAGCCAAGACGAGGAATAAAACCAGCCGTACGCGTTGAATCCCTTTAATTAGCGTCTCCTCGCAAACAATAGCACCGCGGTTTTGCCTGTGTACGACATGCAAGGAGGAAAACGCCAAAAATCTGGGTCAACGCGTGTATGTATATGTGCGTGTAGATGTGTGCAAACCCCTCTCTCTCTCTCTCTTGTTCTCTTAGTATCACTCAACGTGTCGAGTAATAAATCCTAATTAGCGTCGTTACAAAAACCTTACAACTATTCAACAAAAACCAATCTCGTAACAACTTTTATCTAATTCTGTCGTCTTTCGTTCGCGTACTCGCCCTCTGCGCGCCGTTTTCAGCTGAAGGTACCGTGCGACGCCGGTCAGAAAAAATTGAATCGTTTACAGTAGTCTCGGTCGACGATGATTTCCGTGAAAGAGCCTCTCGCATTTCGCCGCGTTACGCGGTCGATATGATGCACAACAGCGTCGACGCTTGGCCGCTCTTTCAATAAAAACCCGCTCGTTCAGTTTGGTCGCGAAAGGGACGATCGCATTCGTCGTCGGTTCTTGGTCGAAATCGATGATGGCGGTCAGAACGATCGCGTCCCTTCCGTACAGTAAGCTCGAGATGGCCGAACGGATGGTCAGAGTTTGCAACAGTGATCTACTTAACGAGCCGACTGGTACAGAATGAAGTAGTGAGTACATCGCTCTGTATCAAAATTAAAAAATCTATCAATAGTATGGGGAGTAAGTGCGTTCGGTTGGAAAGAGATTACAGGCCGCCAACTAATGCCCCGCGTAAACATATTCGTTAATCATTCACGCGTCCACAGATCCATCGGAGCGTGATCTTACAAACACTCGATCACACCTGGAGGATCTATAGGCGACCCAGGAAATTCGTCCACGCCGTGGACAAGCTCCTGCCCGTGGAGCATTAGATGCGCCCGTGTATGTATGCACTTATATTTAGTAAGTACGACACGCGATCCCGCAGTTATTCATCGTCCCTTTCGCTCGCCGCAAAACTTAATCTAATCTAAACAGCTACTAGTCGAGTCGAGACTGCCGTGGTCGTTGTTGCCACTCTCAGGGTCGTAAAGATCGGCGACAGCGCCGGTTTCATTCTTCGTTTTCTAACTCTTCGTCGCCTGCAGTTCGCGTGGCATCGTTATGTTTAGCGATTGCGAAACCTTCGTTTCCGTTCAGTTACATGACGCAGCATTTTTCTTTCAGACTGATCGCGTTGTGGCTCTGCACCGGCTGCAACGACACAGACCGGTTCTTCTCGAGCATCAACAGGTCCCGAAACAGGGCGTTCACGTTGTGATTCGTCTTGGCGGAAGTCTCCAGAAAGCCGCAGCCCCAGGTCGCCGCTTCCGCTGCACCCTCGCTCAGCGTTACCTCGCGTACCGATGGGCTCTCGTCGCATTTGTTCCCAACCTATTAAATAATGTCGATAAAGTCACTGTTCTAATGATTTGTTCTCCGATAAAATCATTTCTAGTCGATAATCGATAAATATGTATTGATACGTGCGTAGGACACCATCTATGGAGAAGCATCAGAAGCGTTACGATTGGATCTCTAACGTATATATGTATGTCATGAATTATTGCGATTATTGCTTGTCAATTTATACAAAGAGCAATTGCAGGAAATCCCTAGGGGGATAAGAATAGACGAAGAAAAATGGGGCCGGAAAACGGAGAAACAAAAATTAGGTCTTACCAGCATTATGGGTATCTGCGATATATCTTGTCCTTTAAGCTCCCTAATAATGGCCCAGATCGGTCGTAGTTCCTCGAGGCTTTGCCGTGAGCAGACCGAATATACCAGGATGAAAGCGTGACCTTTGCTTATGGAGAGTCGTTGCATCGCGGGGAACTGATGAGACCCCGTTGTGTCCGTAATTTGAAGCGTGCATATGTTTTTATTGCAGCTTATCACCTGAAATATCGCAGCACACAATCGTCCCTATTTCGCTCGGTCTATGTCTATTTCCGATCGTCGTCCAGCACGCTTCTCGTCGCGGCACACAGCACGGGTCTCAACAGTTTCCCCAGCGAAGCATGTCGTTTTAATTTCCTTTTTCGTATTCCGTTCGACCCGTCGCTTGCAAACGGTCATTGCGCATCCCGATCGATCCGAGGAACAATTTAAATTTGCACAATTTGAATAATTTATCGATCAACGCAGTGGACGATGATTCAAAGTACCCGCCGAATCGATCGATAAAAGCAATCTCCGCTGCAACGTCATCCATGCATCAATACTTGAATTGATATCTATAATCTACAGGATTTCCATTCACTGTTTATCGACCAATCTATAAATGCTACCCACACAAACCTAATTTATATTGCATCGATATCGAGATTATTATTACATTAACATTCTCTTGTTCAGTCGAGACCTATATCTTCAAACTATTGTAATTTCCTTTTCGGTTTTATGCTGTTACAGTAAGCCTATCGGCATGCTGTATACTGTGCCCCTACTAATGGGCTTCTCTCGTGTATATTGAATAAATAAATATTCTATTTACGAGAAATTGTATTATTCATGCTTTGAAAACTATTCAGGGAGTATCGTTAATTAGCAAAAGATAGAATCATTTGAAAGAGAAGAGTATTCGAATGAATTGAATGGAATATCCAACCCGAACCTATTATTTTTGTCCTCCGGGGATAATGAATTCGAAATGCAAATAAATCGGAGAAAAAACTAATCGAGAAGACTGTTTAAACACGGACTTGATTCCGCGTGAATCTCGCGATTACAGAACGAGATAACGGTGCGAAAGATGAACGATTAGAGCAACGATCTTGCATCATGTATGAATCATCGGTGAAACGTCAACGGTTTACGTCACGACTCACAACACGACAGTCCCCTCTAGAGTTATCTGATCTGGAAAGTCTGCTATACCACTGTCCGATATACCGCATACCCTTACTACTTGCATCGTCTGCCCGATCCAATTCTACTGATACTGTTAATTATCGTGCACGCCAAATATAACAATAAGCGCGTATCTAGAATTTCTCTAATGTTTAGAGCCTGAACGAATCCTGATTTCTCATTTCAAACTATAATTAATGCGTCGTTAAATCTTTCAATTTAATTTTTCCAAAAATCAGAACGGTCGCCCCCAGATAATTTAGCGTCGCATCAAATCTTTAAATTCAATTTCTCCAAATATCAGGGAAGTCACTACCTACGTTTCTAACTGATTTTCAAATTGTAAAAAGCGGAAGCTCGCGAAATAAGATTCCTGTAAATTCGTCGGACTTACCTGTCTGTACGTGTCCTCGACGGTGGGTATATAGGATTCGCGAAAGGTTCCTTTCACGAAACGCAACACCAGGGAACTCTTGCCGACGCCACCCGCTCCAAACACCACCACGCGATAGTCGTTGCTCTGCTCCGGCATCCTGACATCTGCCGTCGCGATTATATTAACCCCCGCCAGCCGGGGTCCCTTCACTATTCTCTTTTAAAACTCTCTGCGATGCACAAGGTACCAAAAATGAAACAAAGAGGAGGAAGAAATTAACTCAAACACCCACCACGAGTTTTGCGGAAAACTTGCAGCAACCCTCCCAATCAACCACCCAATCCAATCTGATTAATCTGTTCTTGTCTTATTCCTCTGCTCGCTGCTGTTTACGCTGATCAATATAAATGTATATATACCGTTTCCAATTAGCCAACAGTATAGATACGGAGAGTATCTCTTTGCGGGTAATTTGATGTACCGCACAGACCTCGAGGAGGCTTAATGCAGGATCCTGGTGGTGTGTACCACGTGTAACGCTTTGACGCTCGACGCGGGGATTATTCGGTGGGAAATAAAAGAGCGCCGATACCGACAGCCACTTGACGATCCTCTTATGACCCGTAATCATCCGTCTATACGTGTATGTATTCAACAAGTGACGTTACAGACTCGAGGCCCTTGTCGTTGTCGAACAACGTTTCCACTAGGACGTGCACTCGGCGACCGATATTTCGAATCAGCTTAAAAGCTTTCCCCCGTGATATACATTAATGTTTCCATTCCCTGTCCGCAGTACACTTTCAATAATTGTCCAGAGAAGGAGACAGGGTAAAACGAAAGTAAGCGCAGCCAGCAGAGGTGCGTACAGAGAGTTGATTAAATTCTGACCGATCGCCAGTGGAACCACGACCACGGTTAAACGTCGACGCGTCACGAGTCGCATTAAGCGATAAGATCACGATCGCATTGACCCGGTGATGCGGAGGATCTGCAGATAATAAACTGTCCGGCGAACCTTCTTCGGACCGCACCGTTGCCTGCGTTTCTTCTTTTCCGAAACGATCAATGGGGACTTTGTCTTGTCAAGCGCAACCAGTATCCTTTGCGGAAGGCGATCGACTTCCAGTGTGTCCTTTATTCTTTAAACTGTGCCCTGGTTTCCGTTACAAGCAGGGTTTGAACTGCAGGGTTCAAAGCACTCTTTTGCGAAGGTTCAAGGAATCCTCAGGCTCCTCTGACGGACGGTCAACGTGCCAGGCCAACAGATTCCCCTTGCCGGGACGAAAACAACTGGCTAAGGATATTCCTGGTGCACCGTGTCCAGACACCGTTCCTCTATCGCCTGTTAAACGATCAGAAAAAGCACCTCTGTTAATTAACGAACGATCGATCGACGTGTGTTGCGCTCGATTTCCAACGGCCACGGGATCAGCATATTCGCAGCACTACTCTGGCCACTCGGTGCCGTGAACTTTCACGATCTCGAAGGAAAACGAGGCGCACGCCCTCCGCACCGGGGCTCACCCCACTCCCAAAGGAGCGTGTGTGTATGTGCGTTAGGTACGTGCGCACTACGCCAAAAGTGCCGGGGAAAATCAATATCGCGTCCGTGTGCCGCTGCACACGCACGTGCATCGCGGATTATGCGTGTTTTCCAGTCTCTCCCTTTTTTCTCTCCTTGCAGGATTCTCTCCTTGGGAATGCCTCCGTGTTGCGAGGAGACGCGAGCTCGCGCGGATCGGCAGGTACATGCGTGTAAAAGAAAAACAGGCACTGAAAGGATCGGCGGAACGTGGACTTTAAATATTGAAGGAACACTTAGTACGATCAAAGGTATACGTACTGGCCTTTTTATTGCTTTGCTCAACGATCACACTACTCACCAGTATTCACTCCGACTCTCACGCACCGTATTTATAAATTATTCTTATTATAGTTAATCTAGGTACTAGTATGTACGACTTATGCGAGATTAATGTACAGCGGAGCACAGGGGACAGTGGATAGGTTCGCTTTAGAGCACTGCCAACGAAGCTGGTCGACGAGAATTTTACGTAGGACTGTTACTGTTGCTTCGACAGCGGGCTTTTCATTATTATGTCACTCCCTTCGTTCTCTATGGATTCGTACGTCCACTTACGATTGATCCTGGTGAACAGAATTGCACTTACAATTAGTAATCCGTTGGTACATGAGAATGTAAGTTTATAGGGAGGCCGACCTGCATTCGTGACTGCACTTCGGCGATCCGCACTTGGGACAGGGAAGGTGGCAGCCGGCGCAGGTGAGATTTAAACAGTCGCACATGTCGTATCCGGTTCGCATATGAATGCCATGCTCGTTGTACAAGGCGTGCCTCTTGTGGCCCTGATAGAGTCGACGATAAAGCTTGCGTTTCTCTCTCTCGCTGTGCTCCGGGTCGAAGTTTCGCAGGAACTTCTTCGTCACGCTGTCTACGGCCTTCTGACGCGATCCACGTGTGTTTCTCTGCGATGGAAAACCGTGGAAACGACTTTGGCAAATTTTTGCCGGGGAGATTTTCAAAAACTTACGCGCTCCGTCCTAGTTGGTGAGTCCAAATTTTGCTGCGAGGAATTATCACCGGAAGTCGAGTTTCCCGTATCCATGTCTGTCAATCGAGTTTACGTACCCAAACTTCGATTAATTTCCACGCGAAGTTTCGCAGAAGGAACATAACCTATGAAGGATAACCTCTAATCAAAACAATGCAAATTGTAATTCGTAAGAGACTGTGTGAATGTAATGCCAGTATAGTGAGGCGAGGTATGCAAAATGCAGGATATCACGGTGCAATGGAAATTACTTTCCTTCAATCACTTTTGTCGCATTTGATTGATGGAAAACAAAACTGACATTTCCAAGAAGTATTTTTCTTACGTGTCCAGGTACCACGTGCTCTTAGGATTTTTGGGAAGGAATTCGCATTGCCGACCGATGTTACAATGTAATTTAAAACATTTGAGTGTCGGTATGGCAGAGACACGGGTAGTTTCAACCGCTTCTTTACAGATGGCGGTAACAAATATGAAGAACTGGTGCGAAAATACGAATGGAAGTTGTACAGCTGAAGCTTTTCAATATTCGCGTACACAAATTGTACCGTATACTGTTTCGCCCGTTGAAATTTACAATTTTATTAATCATTTGCCAAAAATATATATTACGTTAAACACTGTTCACAAACATTGCAATTAACTTCTTCCAACATTAACAACACTGTACGAAGCATCTATGCAATCGACGTAACGCATCGTTGCCTTTCCCAATTCAGGATTGGCGACGTAATGCGCGAACCGCGTAATCCCATTGCACGCCGCCCCGTAGTCACCGTTCATATTTATTGCAATCACTGCCCCGGTGAACGCGGGGTAGTGTTCAGCAATTCTACTGATCGCCGTGGTCGCAGCTGCTGTCGGACTGGCACCGCGACGCATCTCTTCCACGGCGAGAAAGCTAAAAATAAACGATCCCTCGTCAAATCCAGAACCCCGATTAATTTGCAATCAATTTCGCCATCGACCGAACCATCATTTTCACCTTGGTAAGAAGCGCATCATAATGTCCCCCTCGCCGGTACCAGCAGCTGCACCAACTTTCTGGTCAGCGTACGCACCGGCACCGGCAATCGGTGAATCGCCAATGCGTCCAGGAATCTTATTCCTGGCACCATTCGTCGATGTACCGGCAGCGACGTGCCCCTTCGAATCTATCGCCACAACTCCAATCGTGTCGTGGTTCTCCTCATTCACGTACGACACGTGTTCCTCCGCAGTGTTCCCCATAGTTTTGTCCGCCCGGTACGGTCCACAGGTGGTGGTTGGATCCGGCACAACGTTCTGCAGAAAAAGATACGCTTTGTTCAGCGTGAAATAAAATTTGTTTACCTTCTGGGGGTACGAGTTACCTTCCAGAAATTCGGCTGGCAATTATTCGACATCCATTCGTTCCACATTTTCTTCGACTCTTTCGTTTGCAGGGACTCCTCTTTGAAGCCCATCTGTACCGCGAACTTGGTGGCCAATTCTCCACCGATCAGGGAATGCTTCGTGTTGTGCAGAACCTTCCTGGCGACCGAGATCGCATCCTTAACGTTCCTTAACAGTCCTACGCCGCCCACGTCCATTGTCACTCTGTGAAACAATTGAGTCGATGGGCGACGTTCATTTAAGGGCAAACGTACGAGATTGCATTATCACAGTACCCGTCCATAATTAGAGCGTCCAGAGTAGTTTCCCCGGACTCGTCCGGACTTCCGCCATATCCCACAGTCTTCCTGCATCTCTGCTGCTCGCAGAGGCTGCAGCTTTCTTCCACCGCGTCCAGGGCGCTCCTCTTCTCGTCGTTCAGAACATTCCACGCTAGAAGTTAATCCACGTTGCATCGATTAACAAATAAATAACGAATTTCTCTCACCTCTCTCCGTTGCCCCCAGGTAGTCCCACGTAATGACAACGAGCGGTATGCTCCTGTTAGAGGCGGAAGCTTCCGTGGCGTACGTCAAAGAAACGCAGGTGATCAGACCCAAAGCCAGGAAGAACTTCATGTTCGAGCTATCGTCAGGCAATTGTAGAACGGTATTGAATTGTTCGCCAACTGAACGATCTTCGCCTGCGGACAAAGTGGGGATTTATCTATCGTTCTCCAAGCCAATAACGCTTGCAATATCGCTCTGATTGCAACATTCACAAAGAATACAGTTGCCGATTATCTATGCGTCTGCGAACTGTAATAATTCGCTGCATCTGTTTCGTGCGTAATGAACGAACGGTTCTCGTTGGAAATTTATGCACGATACGCTGCGACTCTGCATGGAAATATAAGACGCCACGTAATCGATCGAAATTACTGATCATAATATCTTATCGGGTTCATGGAAATATTTATCGAGATACGGTCGGTAAATGGATTTTAATCGGGCGCAGACACCGTCTTATCAACGATGCGTTTACCAACCGTGGCCTCTCTAGGATCTCAAAGACGATCTCGACGTAACAACGGATATATCAGTAAATAAAAGAGATTCCATTCTTTCCTCGATAAATAGTGCCATTAACAGCACAATAGGATGTAGAATAAAAGGATCATGTATTACCATCGAACTTCGAGCGTTACAATTTCTCGGCCAATGGGACCATCGACTTAATTCCCTGGGCAATTTACTGTAATTCCATACGGCGTGACTGTGACCGCTGTGTTGATTGTGGCGTTACTTCTCACGTAATTTCGCCCTTGTTACCGAAAACATATGTCGTCTGTGTACATTGACGTTCATTGCGCGAGACAGATCGCAATTCGACGTTCTGCTGTAAACACGAACGGGGTTCGTTGACACCGAGCGATTTGTCATCATCGATGCATCGGGGCGCTCCGTCTATTTTCGTCGGGGAAGCAAGCTAATAATTTCCCACGACTTACCCACGTCGTGTCTGGACATCTTTGAAGTGCATACCGGACGACAATTGGTTGGATCGAAATAGGGGGTGCACTTCCGTGAAATCCAGGGAGTCGTCTCTCGTCTCCTCCCGATCGTAGCACGTAACCTCCGATCTAGCGGAGATGCCTTTCAAGAAGGACTTGCGACTCTTGTTGAAGCCCTACTATTTCGTGAATATATTCCTCAGTGTATCGTACATCGTGTCGAAACGCGTGCCAATTGTTTGCAATTATGTGTTCGCGCAGGCAGAATGCGAGCTGGACGGGGTGAGCCATCGAACGAGAATAAATCGTTTTGTTACGTTGTTATCATCGTAGCGGAACCTCTGGTGTCCGAAGTAATTTATGACGGAATATTTCGGACGCAACATTTCTCTCGTTATTGGCGGATTCTATATCTTGCTTTTTCAGGAAGCACAATTTTTTGTTGCTTCGAGTTGCGTTACATACGAGATTGTAGGAATGATGCAATTGTACTGAGTGTAACGTTTCGATAGCGGAACGTCCAGATAGTAAAATGTTTCGGGTATTAAGTCTCGAGATGCCAGAGGTTCTATCTGCATCGCGGAGCAGCTGCTTCATGGCGTTCGCTCTTCTGTTACAGAGGGAGACGGAGATCCTGTTTTTCCTTATGATAGTGATAATGATACGGACAAGGAAAACGGGCAGCGTCACCATGATAAGCTACCTGTCGTCCAGCTTCGTTTACACCAAAGTGGCCAACTTGATTCTCTGGTTCTACGCGGACGTTCGCATGGGAATAATATTCGCCATTACATTCATCCGTACGCACTTACTCGCAACCCTCTTCGATTCACCCAACGAATATGTATCATAAATAATGTAACGATTGCAGTGTGCGGCTTGTTGTTCCCTGAGCCGACGTACCAGGGTCCGGAGAACGTGACCTATCTGCGTGGCGCCAGCGGACTACAGGAGGAACTGCAACGGGACACGAGGGTGATTTGGCTGGTCGCGTTTTACACGGCGTGGAATCCTGCGTGCGTTAATTTCGCGCCGACGTTCTCCGAGTTATCAGCACAGTCAGTGACGAAACCGTTCCACGGAATTGTAACATAACATTTCTCTCTCCGGTAATAGTGGGTTAAACTTCGCTGCAACATTTCAGGTTCGCATTGGACAATCTAAAGTTCGGCAAGGTGGACATTGGGAGGTATCCGGACGCCGGCGTAAAGTATCACATCAGCGACTCCAGCACCAGCAAACAGCTGCCCACCTTGATTCTGTTCAAGGATGGGAAGGAAGCGGAGAGACGTCCGTACGCGGATCACAAGGGCAAACTTGTGAAGTTCTTGTTCTCCCCGGTACGTGGAATAAAATTCTCCAAGCCCCAGATAGCTTATACGTGTATTAAAATGGAGGAACTGTTGCGCTTCGCAGGATAACATAAAGGCGGCCTTCGATCTGAACAACGTTTACAAGGATTGCAAGAAGAATCCGATCAAGAGGAGGGAGAAGAAAACAGTGAAGGCTGAGTGAACCGGACTGTGTCTTTGAACGTTCGTGGGAATAAACCAAAAGCCCGGCTGACAGAAAAAGGAATATTTCAATCGACGATTAACTTCTACTATGTAGAATGGATGTCTAGTGTACCGGTGCCACGCGCAAACTTTCATTTATAGCCCCTCTGCGAAGGTCTGTAAATATTCCATTTTACCTTGTATCGTTACATGCAGTTTTTCGCACCGCTGTGTTCCGTTAGTGTATCGAATATATGTTAATCTAGCGTAATAGAGTAATTTATTATGAGAGACGCAAACGAAGTAAGACGAATATTGTTACGAATGACACGAAGTGCCGCGTGTTAAGCCGTGCAGAAACCAAAGTATAGCTTCTAGTTCAGCTACGTACAGATCGTTACGTAGCGTTGCAATTTTCAGGAAATAAACGGTTATTGAAATACATTCTTCTATGAAATATTTATATTTTACAAAACTCAGGTATGTACAATTTCGATGGGAAGTTTATTATACAGGTGGCCAAACGACTGTAACGTGTCCGTGGGCCGATTCTGGTAGCCATTTTTTATACGCCGATAGAAGGACTGAAATGAATAATAATAATAATCCATCTTATTCTCGTAGTCGCTGAAAATTCGTGTATGAAAGAAAAGAAGGCACACTTACAATTTCTATCCGTCTTCCAAGTATCCAATAACTTTTCTTTCGACATTATTCCATGGGATAATAATAACTGCGTCATCTCCTGCGTCCGTGGAATTAATCTGAGAACAGATTATTTTAAGCCACTTTCCTTCCCATTTGGTGTCAAGCAGTTTTGCGTTCGATTGAGATATTTTCAAACTTACTTGGCCCACGCTTTGTTAATACTCTGAGGGGTTGATAGTAACGAGGGAACAAATTGTTTTAATTCCGGGCAGACTTTCCCTTCCAAAAGGAAACAGGCGAACCATTTAACACCATCAACGGTTAGTGGATACTCCACATCCATCACAGGCAATTTCCAGCCTGCTCTTCCAAACGTTCCAGCCAAGCTGCACATAACTTTCCCCGCCTCTGTATCGTACCTGTGCAAACATATGGACACGACGAATTCGTTTATAAAATTGCATTTAATCGAGGGATGTTAAACAAACCTTGGCGGTGGGTCGGTCAAAGGTTCCCCAAGCTGGCACAACGAGGGAGCAAATTTTGGTAGCCATTCTGGTTCTATAGCCGTCACGCCACGCATGTACATTTTATTTGTCTCGTATATTTCTTGGTAAACCACCCATTCGGGGCACGTCTTCCGGAGAACGCACGAGGAGTGCATAAACACCGGCTCCTCCATATCTAAAGTTCTAAAGGAGCGTAGCAAAGGCTGGAATTTAGTTTACCAGGAGAAGCGAAAACGACAACGAAATATTTCTGGCTTTTTACTTGTAAGCGTATTTCCATTTAGCTTTGTCCTGGTCCTCGGTAATTTCATCCGGCATGACCTTCTTCGCAACCTGGTCCGCCATGCCCGCGAGAACTATTTGTCTGAGTAATTTCGCCTCCGTGTCGACCGGGGGCTTCAATCTGAACGTGCAGTTTGTAATGAGAAGTAGAGAAATCATGTTTCAACGTAGAATGTAGTTTAAAGGGCGCGACGGATATTTACCGCGGATCTATGGTCAGATTGAGCTCCTGTATATTCAAATTGATTTCGTTCGTCAATTGCTGACGCAGTTTCCTAATTTCCACCACAGCTTTGTGCCTCAATCCGTGTTGCTCGCAGAACGAAATCAGTTCGCCCTTGGTCCCAGCGTATTCCGCACCACCCACGGCTCTGATCAACACCATTGGGTCGCCTTTGAATAAATCAGATTTCACTTAGATAATACTGTACAGTTGTTTCGCGTTGTATCAGCAGAATTACCAAGAAGTAAACTGTTCGCGGTCCCAGCCCAGAATCGTCTCATCTGTCGCCACTTATTCTTGGAGGCGCCGTCTATCTCGAACGCCTCGATTAACACTTCTTGAACGGACAGCGCAGCCACCATGCACACGGTGTATTGCAGAAGATTGTGCTGATGGGACAGGGCCAACATTTTCCCGTAACGAGGCGCAACCGGAAACGCGGCGATACTGTGGCCAAGTGGCGTCACTTTGGCGCAATAAGACCCTGAAAGAAGGCATTTTTAATTGCTGATTTTTGCCACGAAGAGCACGCAACCGTTAACGATTGTACCTTCCTTGTCAGAGAGTGGCTGCTGCAAAGCACCGAGAATCTGTAGCCGTTTCTCGGCAGTCTTCAATTGAACAATATCCGGCGGCGTTGGGAACGGGAAGTTCACCACCTTGTCGATATTCATTACTTTCATTTGCAACAATAAATCGTCCACGGGTTTCCTTTGAATTTCCGACTGGCTGAACTGTTCGAATTGATCGTTGAACACCGCCGAGGAGTACAGCCTGGGGAAACGACAATTCCTCGTTAATGGGCGCAACAATTTGTTGGAAACAATCGATGAACCGTGTTTTACAATTTTTTACCTGTAACAATGTCCGGGGCCAGTCCTTCCAGCTCTCCCTGCCCTCTGATTGGCGGACGCCTTGCTGGTGTAGCAAATTTTATACGTGCTGACCCCAGTTACCTTATCGTAAAGTCTAGTCTTGCAGCGACCACAATCAATCACGTACTTTACGTTGGGTATGGTCAAAGAGGTTTCCGCCACGTTCGTGGACACAACACACAAGCGATATCCTTCCGGCGGTGGATCGAACACCTGCGAATAAAGATTTTCTTGCAAACGCATTTCTTTTCATTGGTTGCATTCCTTTCGTACGCCTCCTTTATTACCTTCGCCTGTTTGTGACTGGGCAGAAGGGAGTACAATGGTAAAACCCACAGCGGTTGTGCACTCGCACAAGCTTTCAAATCGATAGCATCGTCGTCCTCGTCCTCATCCTCGTCCTCGTCTAATTGCACCTCGTCCTCGTCGTCCGCGCCAATTAGATCTTCGTGAGTGTCGTCGGTAGGAATGATTGAGTAACTAAAAAGACAGAGGGATTTCTAGGACTGAATTTCTTTTTGTTAAATTAAAGACCGTTCACGTACTCGTCTAGATTAATGTTCGGCAACTGAATTCGCTTTCTCTTCCTCAATTTATTGTAACGAATGGCTTCCTTGCAACGTGAATCTTCGTTGTCATCGCTGTTATCGTTATTATCTGAACTCGTATCCTCCTCCTTCCTCGAGGGATCCGACGATTCTGCTGGTCCCTTCGTCTCCTTCCTGGCCTTCTGTTTGTTCTTCGCAGAGAAGGCTCCGCGTA
This sequence comes from Nomada lathburiana, assembly GCA_963667235.1. Classification (NCBI taxonomy): domain Eukaryota; kingdom Metazoa; phylum Arthropoda; class Insecta; order Hymenoptera; family Apidae; genus Nomada; species Nomada lathburiana. The sequence goes on along the minus strand of OY763899.1, from coordinate 18,050,056 downwards.
ATTTTCGCACCACGAAATTCACTTCCTGTTGCCCTGAGCGGCGACAATAAATTTTATAGAACAAGTCGGTTAAGTTCATCAGCAATATATGTTTGCTAACCGTACCTGTTAAAAATATGAGTATACCACCGTCTGGCAGCCGAGTGTGTATTTTAATCGCCTTCTTCAATGCATCAGAGACATAATTGGCACTGGTCCTTCGATTGAAGTGTATGGTGACAGGGAATTGTCTCGATTCCACCGTTATCACAGGTGGCTTTGCTCTGAACAATTTGTTATTCCCAACAAACTCCTCTACTCGTAGAGTAGCAGACATGATCACGAGCTTGAGAGGATTGTTCCTTTTGTTACGCAGCGGGACTATCCTCGATAGCAGACCAATTAAAATATCCGTGTACACGCTACGTTCGTGAGCCTCGTCCAAAATAATGACAGAGTATTTCGTTAGCAAGAAATCCTGAGAAATGAAACGACAAAAGCCATATTAATTGTACTTCAAATATCGCCGATTAAATTCCAATTGAAACTGTTACGAACACTTTGGATCTCCTTCAATAGAACACCGTCGGTCATAAATTTACATTTCGTTTCCGACGTGACGTTTCCCTCGAAACGAATTAAATACGACACTTCCTTCTCGGACAGATTCATCTCCTCGGCAACACGCTTGCTCATAGAAATAGCTGCCACCCTTCTCGGCTCGGTTATCCCGATTAATTTATCCTCCGCGTATCCAGCTTCGTACAAAAATTGCGGCACCTGCGTCGTTTTGCCGCTACCTGTCTCGCCAGTGATTATCACCACAGGATTCTCGTTGATCGCTTCCACTATGACCTGCTCCTCCGCCACTACTGGCAATTTCAGCCTGGCTGCCTGAATCTCTGGCTTCCTTCGCAGGGTTACAAAGACGGCTGGCTTATTACTCACTTCTTCCTTTCGTTTAGATGATTTCTCATCTTTGGCGACGGTCTTCGATTGTTCTATTTGCTCTGCGTCATTTTTCCTTCGCCTGTTATTCTCTGCGGTGTCGTTTTCCTTATTTTCAGCAGGTTTCTTTACCTCGGACACTTCGGTTTCATCTTTAGCATTATCCAGAGAAGAAGTAATATTTTCTTCGTTTTCCTCTTCGCTTCCATCGTCGTTGGATTCCGATTCACTCTCGCTGGCTTCCTGAAAGACAATACTATAGTACTATTCGTTTCTTTTGTTTTTAAAAAAGTTATCAACGTACGTCGAACCCGATAACGTTTGGATCGGAGACAGCTTCCTCTTCCTTCTGGCCGTGCAGTATAGCCAGTCTCTTCTTTTTGCTACCTTTAATGGCATTTACTGTGAATTCTGCGCCATCGTCCGCCGCTTCTTCAACTGGTCTCGCCTTGTATTCTTTGGCGGGCAATTCCGCTTCTCTGAAGTGACGCTTCAAGCCCTTCGTTTGAACGGCGGTCAACGAAATGTATTGCTTCAGCTCCGTTGCCGGTGCTTGGACTTTAGCCAGCTCTTCTAAAAGCTCGGCTCTCTGTTAACGACAATGGTAAATGTATAAAGTGGCAAGGAAGAAAAACAGATGGGTAATAATTGGTAACTCGACGAATCTTACTCGTGATTTTTTCTTCTTCTTTTCAACGACCTTCTCCAATTGCTTCCTACGCTTCTTGGACAACAAACGGACAGTGGTCAGATTCTTAACTTTGCTCTTCGTTTTCCTTTTCTCGCTTGGAAGCACCAATGCGTTGCAACTGTCGTAATTGTCCTCGCGATGTTTTATATCTATCGAAATCTGTTCGGAAAAGAAGGGGACGTATCCCAGATAATTCAATACTGTTCTATTGTTTGCAGTTAATATATCTAACAAGAAGACCAAAGTAAAACTTGGGACAACTAATTGTTTTATTGATGTATTGTATCGAACGATATTATATTTGTTAAAAAATATACCTTCTTAGTAGCGGAGTTGTCAATTTCAACCTCCGTGGTGATTCTCGCCGTCAAATTACGTTTCTTCCTTCCCATATTGAATGATATCTCAAAGTTGCAACACTTACGATTAAATATCAAGCTTTATTTGTTAAATCGTTTCTAAATTCGTGATTCTTTGCAATTTTCATGTTTCATTCAAGTTTGCGCATTATTGTACGAGGTTATATTTTGAACACGTGCGTTACAGATAGTGCGACATCTGGACTGATTCTCGCGAAACCGGCTGCGATTGTCGATAATTGTGGTTCCAGTCACTCACAACGTTACCAACAGTTTTTCCTGCACCGAAATGGTAATACCGACATGCGAGATGTAGCTGCTTGTTATTTCGATACTTCTATTCTGAATGCGGAAAGAAATTATCAGCTGTTTGAACGGAAAGTCTGCTGCTTGTGCAAGCGATTACTTGAAATGTGCTTATGCAACAATATGTTACGTTCCAGTAAGGAATTATAAGTGAAAAGAAAAAATAGATGAGGGGCATGGGATGTCCCAAAAGTTTGTTAGGTTTGGGTTAGATTTTTAGTTTGTGAGATTAGACATTTTTTTATTACCAAAACACTGAAGTAGGACATGAAAGTTATACACTTATTATAAGATAACGTCCTATGTAGAAAGCAGTTATTGAACAAACTAATTTTATATATAAAATTGTGTTGCATGTTGAATGGAATGTATAGGCGACGATACTGCATCTCTTGAATTATCATGCTGTATACTCTGGTTTGATCTGCAAAATTAAATAAGTTTAATAAAAATTGTTTTTTGAGTTTATACCACTTGAATGTAAAAACTGATCCTCGAAGAATCCATTATTATAGTTTCCTATTTGATTTCCTATGTGATTTACTTATCTTTATGCATGCATTGCGAAGACTTGCTTCTTTTCCTCGCTTCGTACAGCATTACCTTTGCCTTTGATATTGGTTGGTTGAAATAACTAAATATATATAAGAAATAACTAAAGTAAATTCATGATTTCCAATTAATCCAATTATTTGCGTAAGAAAAGGATAAATGACATACTTACGCTTGTATACATGTCATTGCCACTGAAAGAATAGCTGCAAGTATAAATTATTACGAGAGTGTCAAGAGACCCACCACCACCCCCGTCATAGACGGTCCTCTTCACTCTCCACATGGATCTTCTGCATACTTTTGTACTTACATTTTGGAACATTACCTTGTTCACTGGGTTTTCGTATGCGCAGAGATTGCAATTTATTATTATTCCTCAGCTTGTCATGTCCGCTAGATGCACTCACCGGTGCATTATTAGCCTTGGATTGCAATGGACCAACAATTCCTGGAATATCACATCCCCGGAGAGGGTTCACTAGCCAGCCATACACCAGCGAACATTAAGAGGGGATTACTACCCACTGTAGTTATTTAAGTGGACAGAGTCTTAAGGTCTTATTGCAATTACTTTTGTATTGCCGTTTCTCATGTTGTATCTATCTTCTTATGTAGATCCTTCTGTTTTCTGAAGCTCTAGAGATAATTCTTCTGTAAGATAATATTTGTTTCGATCCGACAATTATGTTATCTTATTCCTAAGGGAGCCTCTTTTGAATAAACGAAATATCCATGTATATATTTTAATTCATAATTTAATTAATATCTGTAAAGATATGCTTGAAACTACGCGGTCTCTGACATATGTACAGTGCCGGCTATAGTGTTGCCATCTATACAGAACTCTTTGAAACTACTCGTGCTTGCTATGGAATTGCCATCTATACAGAACTCCTTGAAATTACTCGCGCCGCTTACTTACCTTAAGTGTAGATATTGCAGAGGCCCGGGTAGTTTCATTCACATCTGTATAGATGGCGATACTAATGACCACTTTGCGTGTAGGTAAGACAGGAATACGAGTGGTACGTACATTCCGGCGCTTCTTTATAAATAGTGGTATGAATCGTTTCGTACTCTCATTTACCTATTAATAAAGTGTTAGCAAACGCAGTGTTACAATCTATTCATTAGTATTAATACGTACGGGAGCATTGTAAGTTCCACTGTTCATTTTATTCTGCAACAATCAAGCCCTTTAGCAAAGGTACATGCATTTGTGAATATTTTTCCCTTTAGAGACATTTTCCACCATGTAATGAATACATACTAATAGTAGTCTTATTCTTTATTTCGGTTTCGTAGCAAAGAAAGTTGGGCTAAGCGAACATATAACCTATCTTTAAAATACTGTCTTAACTCTTCTGTTCCGCTCTTCCTTTTCATACCTTCTCTACCTTATGCATCACATTATTTCTTGTCTCTTTATCTTTATATTATACATCTTTTCATTTTCTCTCTGTTTCATTTCAAATTCCTAAGTTATTTTTGTGCTATTAATTGCTGACCCTTTCCTGTTCCCTTTTTACTTTGGTACTGTGATACTGTTCCCATTTTAATATATTTATACCTTTTACTATATTTTGCTTCATTCATTTTTCTTTTAAGGTCCTCCGTTAACACATTAAGTGCCCAGTTGGTCCCTACGGACCGGCATTTCATTTTTCGTTTTCTCTGTCGTGCATGTCCGAGACTTAACTAAAGGTTTTAAATGAGTATCAAAGTAAGTATCAAAAATCAATGTAATTTATTCAAACAATTTAAACATAGATTGTAATTTGTTTATTCTTCAGGTCACTCGTTGTGTGGCTTGAAAAGAAAGCGAGGCAAAACCGGTTGGGCACTTAATGTGTTAATTCATTTACTTCCGTTCTCATCAAATTCACTATTGTCAGACTTGTTCCATTCCTTTTAAAAGATTATCTTATGCTTCTACTTTGGCCCTCTCTTCTTTCTTTTTCCACTAAATATCCTTTAACCATCTTTCTCTCTCCTGTTACTTACTTTCTAATATATTTTTTGTGTGCGCAGGTTTCGTAGGCAAAGGATAAGGAGCATTAACCATCAATTCTCATTGTGCAGAAAAAGAAGGAAGAAGAAAGAATAGCTCTTACGATATACTTCAGTTGTAGTAAATTGGTTTTGTGGGATTGGAAGGTTCATGCAATGAAGGCTGATGTAAGTGTAATATAAAATATTTGTATTTGATATAACAAGGGGTACAACTCTAAACTAAACGTATACGTCTTAATTTATTATACGCAAGCCTACACTGTTCTACGTTGTTCTACACTATGCTGCTTCACTCCCAAATCCATATTACTCTGTTGCTAAATCTACCTTCTTCTGATCCTACGTCTACTCTGTGTAATTCCACTCGTTCCTGCAGGCCATTGCTATTCGTCTGCAGACCATTGCTATTCGTCTGCAGACCAGCCGTGTCCCAGGTGAATAGTATTAATCTTTATTTTGGTCTCGCTTCAATGAAAGTTGGACTTAGTGTACATATAACCTACCTTGACAATACTATCTTAACTCTTGCACTCTCATCATTTGTTTCCCCTGTCCCTTTTCATACCTTCTGTATCTTACTTATTACAATATTCTTATCTCTTTATCACACATCTATTATACATCTTTCCTTTTCCTCCCTGTTTCATTTCAAATTCTTAAGTCGTTTTTGATTCTATTATCTCTATTTCCGTACATTCTGTTAACAGGTGTTCCAACGTTCCAGATTTTTGTCCGCACAGGTCACGTCTTTTATTCTCCTCCTTCCCCGTATATTTCTTCATCCATTAACGATCTCGCGTCTGTCACCTGCACTACTAAATGCTGATTGATGGACGACGGCACATCTTATGTTCTTAATTAGGTACGTTAGCAGTGTTTGCTGTTTTAATATATTTAAACGTATCATTATATCTTGCTTCTTTCATTTTTTTGTCTCGTTTCATTTGTGGCATTTCATAGCCCTTTCTTTTAAGGCTCCCCATCTATTCCTTTACCTCTGATCCCATCAAATTCAATCTTACGAGACTCATCCCATTCCTTTTTAAATAATTCTCTCATTTTCTTGTGCTTGTAGTGTGGCGCTCCCCTATTTCCTTTCCCTCTAAACACCCCATAACAATTTCTCTCTCTCCTGTTACACGCTTACTAATATATTTTTTGTGTGTGCAGGTTTCGCAGGCAAAGAGTATGCAGTATTGACTGGCACTTCTCATTGTGGATAAAAGCAAGAAAGAAGAACGAAGAACTTTTGCCACATACTTTAGTTATCCTTTAGTTATAGTGAATTGGTTTATAAAAATAGTTTGTAACTATTAGCGCATAAGACTAATTTAGAGCCATTGTGTGATCAATTGTTATGCATATTCATCATATATTTTATTTTATATTCAGTTTATTCGGTAGATCTTGTACAAATCGTAAGATTACTCCTGTTACAAGTTCTACTCAATATACTAATTGTAAAATGAAGAATGCAATAAATAAACTACATATACGTTGGTCGCACAGTTGCTGTAATTTAAATTTTTACGCTTCTGCGTATGAAGTACGCAAATTTTAGCATAAATTTAATCTGCAAGATATCTTGTAAATTAACTTGTAAGAATAGTTTATAAGTATAGGATTATTTATGTTTATAGTATTGATTTAGTTGTACGTTGCATTGTAAATAGATTTAGAAGATTGGTCCATAAGTCTAGCATGTAGGTTTTAATTGTAACAACTTTGTAACGTGTATCTGCATTAATTACTTTAAATAAATCTGCAATGAAAAGAATGTTACTGCTCTTTTTATTTCAACACCTTACCAATCCTTGAAAAGACCTATTTCCAACTCCTTAAACAAGTACTACCGTGCAGGAACTTTAAATGCAAAGTTCACAAGCGAAGTACTTGTAAAAATAGACCTGAACATCATTAAATTTAGCGCTGATTATCCATGAATTAATGCAACGTCGTCGAAATTTAAGCGCTCGGAAATTCCTGGAACGTGACGTCATTTCCAAGAAATCCGAGTTTCGGATTCCTCCTCGCATATCATATTCTCCTGATACAAATCCACGGTTTTCAGCAGATATTTTTGCCAGAAACTCGGAAATTTCAGCGCTCGGAAATTCCTGGAACGTGACGTCATTTCCAAGAAATCCGAGGTTCGGATACCTCCTCGCATATCATATTCTCCTAATACAAATCCACGATTTTCAGCAGATATTTTTGCCAGAAACTCAGAAATTTTGCGCTCGGAAATTCCTGGAACGTGACGTCATTTCCAAGAATTGCTGCGATCGAATACCTCCTTGCACATCATATTCTCCTGATACAAATCCACGATTTTCAGCAGATATTTTTGTCAGAAACACAGAAATTTTGCGCTCGGAAATTCCTGGAACGTGACGTCATTTCCAAGAATTGCTGCGATCGAATACCTCCTTGCACATCATATTCTCCTGATACAAATCCGCGATTTTCCACCGCAATTTTTGCCAGAAACTCAGAAATTTCTGTCGAAAATCTGGACTTTGTATCAGGAGAATATGATCTGCGAGGAGGTAGTCGAACCCTACAAATTCTAAGAAATGACGTCGAATTCCAGGAATTTCGAAGCGCCTAATTTTCTTGACATGAAGCCTTTGATTCAGTGATATCCTGCTGCCACATTTAATAACGTATAGGGCCATTTTTACAAGTTTCTCGCTTTAGAACTTTCCATTTAAAGTTCGTCCACGGTACTTCTCGTGTAAGGAATTGGACTTAGGTTCGTTCAGGGATTGTTAAGGTGTAGAAATAAGAAGATCAGTGGAATTCTTTTCATTGGAAATTTATTTAAATCAATCAATGAAGATACAAAGTTACAAAGATGTTGCAATTTAAACTTACATGCTAGTACTTATGAACTATTCTTTTAAATCTATTTACAATTAATAGTGCAACTAAATCTTACAACAATTCTAAACTATCATTTACGTAATATAAACAATACTATAAACATAAATAATCTAATACTTATAAACTATTCTTTGAAGTCAATTTACAATATATGTATATCTTATAGATAAAACTAATACTAAAATTTACTTTATAAACAGAACCTTATAAATTTAAGTTACAGCAATTGTGTAACTTGTGCATACGTAAATTATTTATTATATCTTTCATTTTACATTTAGCCCATTCAGTAGAACTTGTAATAAGAGTAATATTGAAGTTTATACAAGATCTACCGAACAAACTGAATATAAAATAAAACATATAATAGATACGCATTACAATTAATTACACAATTGTTCTAAATTAAACTTACAGGCTAACAGTTACAAACTATTTTTATAAACGAATTTACTATAACGAAAGTATGTGGCAAGGGTTATTCTTTCTTCTTTTCTTTCTTTTATCCACCCTGAAAAATCCCAGTCAATGCTGCTTACTCTTTGCCAACGAAACCTGCACACACAAAAAATATATTAGTAAGCGTGTAACAGGAGAGAGAGAAATTGTTATGGGATGTTCAGAGGGAAAGGAAATAGGGAAGCGCTACACTACAAGCACAAGAAAATGGGAGAATTGTTTAAAAAGGAATGGGATGAGTCTCGTAAGATTGAATTTGATGGGATCAGAGGTAGAGGAATAGACGGGAAGCCTTAAAAGAAAGGGCTATGAAATGCCACAAATGAAACGAGACAAAAAAATGAAAGAAGCAAGATATAATGACACGTTTAAATATATTAAAACAGCAAACACTGCTAACGTACCTAATTAAGAACATAAGATGTGCCGTCATCCATTAATCAGCATTTAGTAGTGCAGGTGTCAGACGCGAGATCATTAATGGATGAAGAAATATACGGGGAAGGAGGAGAATAAAAGACGTGACCTGTGCGGACAAAAATTTGGAACGTTGGAACACCTGTTAACAGAATGTACGGAAATAGAGATAATAGAATCAAAAACGACTCAAAAATTTGAAATGAAACGGGGAGGAAAAGGAAAGGTGTATAATAGATGTGCGATAAAGAGATAAGAATATTGTAATACGTAAGATACAGAAGGTATGACAAGGGAGAGGGAAACGAAAGATGAGAGTGCAAGAGTTAAGATAGTATTGTGAAGGTAGGTTATATGTACACTAAGTCCAACTTTCATTGCAGCGAGACCAAAATAAAGATTAATACTATTCACCTGGGACACGGCCGGTCTGCAGACGAATAGCAATGGCCTGCATGAACGAGTGGAATTCCATAGTGTAGACGGAGGATCAGAAGAAGGTAGATTTAGCAACAGGGTAATGTGGATTTGATAGTGAAGCAGCATAGTGTAGAACAGCGTAGAACAGTGTAGGCTTGTGTAGAATAAATTAAGACGTATACGTTTAGTTTAGAGTTGTACCCCTTGTTATATCAAATACAAATATTTTATATTACACTTACATCAGCCTTCATTGCATAAACCTTCCAATCCCACAAATCCAATTTACTATAACTGAAGTATAATGGTAAGAGTTATTCTATCTTCTTCCTTCTTTTTGTGCACAATAAGAATTGATGGTCAATGTTCCTTATCCTTTGTCTACAAAACCTGCAGACACAAAAAATATATTAGAAAGTAAGTAACAGGAGAGAGAAAGATGGTTAAAGGATATTTAGTGGAAAAAGAAAGAAGAGATGGCCAAACTAGAAGCATAAGAGAAACAGGGGATTCTTTTAAAAGGAATGGAACAAGTCTGACAACAGTGAATTTGATGAGAACGGAAGTAAATGAATTAACACATTAAGTGCCCAACCGGTTTTGCATCGCTCTGTGTTCAAGCCACAGGACGAGTGACCTAAAGAATAAACAAATGACAATCTATGTTTAAATTGATTGAATAAATTACATTGATTTTTGATACTTACTTTGATACTCATTTAAAACCTTTAGTTAAGTCTCGGACATGCACGACAGAGAAAACGAAAAATGAAATGCCGGTCCGTAGGGACCAACTGGGCACTTAATGTGTTAACGGAGGACCTTAAAAGAAAAATGAATGAAGCAAAATATAGTAAAAGGTATAAATATATTAAAACGGGAACAGTATCACAGTACCAAAGTAAAAAGGGAACAGGAAAGGGTCAGCAATTAATAGCACAAAAATAACTTAGGAATTTGAAATGAAACAGAGAGAAAATGAAAAGATGTATAATATAAAGATAAAGAGACAAGAAATAGTGTGATGCATAAGGTAGAGAAAGTATGAAAAGGAAGAGCGGAACAGAAGATGAGAGTGCAAGAGTTAAGATAGTATTCTAAGGATAGGTTATATATTCGCTAAGCCCACCTTTCTTTGCTACGAGAACGAAATAAAGAATAAGACTACTTTTAGTTGTATTTATTACATGGTGGAAAATGTCTCTAAAGGGAAAAATATTCACAAATGTATTTACCTTTGATAAAGAGCTTGATTGTTGTAGAATAAATTGAACAGTGGATCTTACAATGTTCCCGTACATATTAATATTAATGTATAGATTGTAACACTGCGTTTCCTAACACTTTATTAATATGTAAATGAGACTACGAAACGATTCATACCACTGTTTATAAAGAAGTGCTGGAATTTACGTACCACTCGTATCCCTGTCTTACCTACACGCAAAATAGTCATTAGTATCGCCATCTATACAAATGTGAATAAAACCACCCAGGCCTCTGCCATATCTACACTTTCGGTAAGTAAGCGGCGCGAGTAATTTCAAGGAGTGCTGTATAGATGGCGAAATTATAATCGGCACTGTAGATATGGCAGAGACCGAGTAGTTTCAAGCATATCTTTACAGATATTAATTAAATTATGAATTAAAATATATACATGGATATTTCGTTTATACAAAAGAAGACTCCTTTAGGAATAAGATAACATAATTCTCGGTGCGAAACAAATATTATCTTACAGAAGAATTATATCTAGTGCTTCAGAAAACAGAAAGATCTACATATGAAGATAGATACAACATGAGAAACGGCAATACAAAAATAATTGCAATAAGACCTTAAGACTCTGTCCACTTAAATAACTACAGTGGGCAGTAATGCCCACTTAATGTTCGCTGGTGTAGGGCTGGCTAGTGAACCCTCTCCGGGGATGAGATATTCCAGGAATTGTTGGTCCATTGCTGATCACAACTTGAGATAACTCGGACGCTCTCCCCAACCGTTGCGATGCACCTGAGCAGGTCCAAGACTTGGTGGGGATGACTCCGCGAACATTAATTGGGGGAAAGAACGAACATTAAGCGGGCACTACTGTACTTTGTATCCTAAGTACAATACGCAGTCTATTCGCTCGAATTATTTTCCATATAATTATCAAACGTCTCTTAAACGATTAATAATTATACAGTAAATAATTGATTGCCCAGGTCTCACCACGTGGAGGTTACTGCGAATGGAGACCCACCCTAGCCACGGCCCTTCCACCCTCCAATTACGCAAAAACTAATTCTACTATCATTTGTAAGGAAGAAAAATCTCCTATCATTGTCAATTTGTAGAACGTTCATTAATTGATCGTAGAACAAATACGACAACAACAGGAGTACTTAGAAGAATCGCGACCGCGAGCTAAATTGAATATCAGAAGGAAACCTGAAAGAAAATCTGCAACAGGATTCAATTTCCTGAAATAAAAGATTTAAAAAATATATCCTATGATCTTAAGAACTAGACAACGAAATATTATTGCAGTGGTGAACACTGCTGTCTTAAAAACTAAGACACAGCTTAAAAATAAATCCTCCCTTCTTAAATACTAGATTAGATTCAAATGCGCCCTGCCTGACTAAAGATCTATCTTAAAACTAGTATGACCCTGCCTAGTATAACAGCTAAGAGTTCAATTAAAAGAACAATTTAAATAATATCCTACCTACACAGGACTCTAATAGATACTTTACCATACTCATGTAGGTATAAGTATGTATATACTTAATTCCTCTTCAATTAGTCCATATTAATATCGTGGGCGATGGTTTCCTAGAACAGACTGAAACACCTGCCAACCAGTTTTGGTTGTATAAATCCTGCCTAATTAAAAGTCGAATAATAATGTCAATTCGTGTAAAACCTGCCTGTTTAAAGATCTAGGATTGTGTGTTCAAATGAACCCTACCTACATAAGGAGCTAAAAGTATTGTTCGATTTATAATTGGGCCTGCCTAATTAATTATCTAACACCTGTAATTAGTTAAAGGGGCAAGGGGGGCGGGGTGGGGTGGGGGAGGCTGTGGTTACATTATACGTATTTTCATGAATCCTCTTCTTTACTTGATTCTTTTCAACGCTTCTGAAACAAACACAAACTCGAAATAATTAGTAAAGCATTATAAAAATGAATTCTTACACTCTCCGAAATTGGATCGACGAGGCTGGTTCTTTAATTTGATAGTGTCCAGTCGTGTCTTTGATAATATTTCTGGGTTTGTATTGAATGCATTTCACTTTTGAATCTCTACTTGCATTTGTTTAATATATCATAATTGTGTTAATCTGTAACAATCTCATGCATTGGATTAGTAACATCCCCAAGACCCTCCATGTTATATTGAAATGAAGCTGCTTTTAATTCGTAATAATCGATTTTTATCGAAGATAATAAATCCCAATTGATATGAAAAGTGTAGGTACATTTTAATAACAATTGGTAATTGGATTTCGGCCAAGTTGATATATTCTTTTCTACTTTTTAGATCAAACCGAATGGTAATATCAATATCATTAAAAACTCCAAATTGAAGTAGTCACATTTCGCTACAATTGATTCTATTTTGGTTCTACAAAGAAGCGACAAACGATTATTCGGAAGCAAAATATCAAACTTCCACTATCACCATGCCGAGGTCCAATTACAGCCAAGAACATTTTTCGTGCAAGGATTTTTGTTTAAACATTTACGGATATCGCGAGTGAATTTCAATTTCCACAAAGCAAGCTCGAAAAGTTATAAAAATTGGCTCTACTTTAAAAAAAGGGTGAGAATAAAATTGCAACGATTAAGAGAAAATATTTAGAAGTTAAACTCCAATAATGAACAGTCACTAGTATTGACTCTAATTGAAATCTACTATCTAGAATTATTTCTTTTTTTCTTTTCGTTTCTTTTCTTTTCTTTTTTTTCTTTTCTTTTCTTTTCTTTTTTATCTTTTCTTTTCTTTTCTGTTCTTTTTTTTCTTTTTTTCTTTTCTTTTGTTTTATTTTATTTATTTTCTACTGTTTTTCATTTCGTTCACACAGTAGTTTAATATTATGTACGCAAATTTTAAGCAGTATTTCCATCAACAGACATTCCATTAAGAAGAAAGCGCTGTAAAGAAAAAATGCACCACATAGAACAAGAATTGCCAAAGAATTGGTCAGCCATGATCTTTGGCTGACGATGATGTGCCACCCTCCAGGGTGGCTCAGAAACAGGCTTCCAATTGGAAGCAATTAGGGATTGGTTTTCGCAACTCTAATTGAAAACGCGATCATTAATCAACGCAACGCTAACTGGTACTCGCGACGCAATCATTTCGCAACACTATTTATTAAGACCGATAGAAAGCCAACATTAAATTATTTGTAATATCAAAAAACAAGCTAATTGAAGATCCCCTGAAAAGTTAGCTGAAGGCTCAAGACGCGAAAATAATTTCCGCAACACTAGAAACTTTCTCATACGTAAAATATATCATAAAATACTACAATATAACTATCAATAAGAACGGCAAAATTGCAAGAACAATCGCGACATCGTTGCGCAACGCTAAACCAATCGCGATTTTTATTTGCTCGCAACTCTAATTAAAGACCGCGTGGCATTTAACGCAACTCTAAAGCAACGCGATATTTTTGGGAGGGCTGTATCGTTGGGCCGGAATGTGCGTCGGCCAAGTACAAATAAAAATTCTACAAATGAAAATGCAAGCACAGTGACAAAGTAGTAACATAGAATGATTCCCCATTCTTAAAAAGAATGGAGAACCATTAGTAGTTGCCCTCTTGAGCGACAGTTTGTCGGGCCTCTTCGGCATGTAGCCTCTTCTTTTCGTCGGGCCCAAGGGCCGCCTGAAACTTAGGCTAGGCTCGAGGCCCTACTCGGAAACCAAGGAAAAACTTATAAAGGTGAAATAAAGAGTTTGAATCGCGGAGCTAAATGGAACGCACGCGACCGAATGACGACCAAATAGAATCGTAAAAATTGTGATTACGGAAAATCGCAAAGATTACGATTAGAATTGTAATCGTTCTTCGTTCACACGTGCAGCCTCGAGCATAATGTAAGGCGTTTCGTTTCGGAGCCTAAATCGCGTCCACGACCGCGAGGGATTCGAAAAATCGATAGGCAAAGCCAGAGGCGAAAGCATTTTCGTTCGCGCCACAGCTTCACCGTCGACTTTTCAAATCAGATTTCCTGAAACAGGTTGAACACGCGAAATAGTGCCTACCCGATCAGAGACTGTGTCAACCTGCCCGGCCCTACCTACTTATGTCTATCAGTCGCACCAGAAAGTATGCTACCTATCCTACCTAGACCTATATTTAAAAAATGGCAAACAGGCACACCAACACACGACACTCCACGGTTCTCAGTCAAACACTTGGGCGCGAAAGCCTACACTAGGGAGGCGTCCCGGGACACCCCCGACACCCAAGTGTCGTCACACCACTTGCACACTCTAATGTACGTACCATTTTTCTGAAATCGACTGACAGTGGCTGGGATCTTTGCGTTCACGTGGAAAGAACCACGTCGCGGTTGAGATATTTAATAGATATTTAAGAGAATAATTAAATAGCACCAATACAAGAGGTACTCGATAGCAATTGATAAGTATATTCGATTCTCTTTGGCATTTGGCCTCTGCAACTACGTTTTAGTACGGAACGACGCAAATCCACAGCCTAACCACACACACAATGCGGATATTACGTCGTGCATGATACACCAAACGCACTGTCAGCCGCCAACTCATAGCTTATCAACTAAAGAAATATCATCGTGCTCTACCACCGTTTTCCCACCCAAGTAGCACCGGGGCACGTGAGTGGGATCCGGGCAGTGAACACGGAAAGGGTTAAAACTGGAAATCCTCGTCTAAAAAGATGATAAAGACATACTGAATTTCTAACGGGCTAAATATATATTTGTATATTGAATGACTCTACTTTATTAGAAAAAGTAAGCAATGACTCTACTTTATTAGCAAAATTAAGCAACGACTCTACTTTATTAGAAAAATTCTTCAATCACTCTACTTTATTAGAAAAATTAATCAATGACTCTACTTTATTAGAAAAATTAATCAATGACTCTACTTTATTAGAAAAATTAAGCAATGACTCTACTTTATTAGAAAAATTAAGCAATGACTCTACTTTATTAGAAAAATTAATCAATGACTCTACTTTATTAGAAAAATTAATCAATGACTCTACTTTAATATACTTTGAATTAAATTCAAACATCCTCGGGCGTTCCCGTCATCAAAGCATTGCTTCTAAAACGCAAGGTTTGTTTTAAAGTAGATTGCCTTGATATCGAGATCTACCCGTTCGCGTATTGTCTTCTTGTACATTCAGGTTTAATTAATATTTTGTACGGAAGAAGTGAATTTATTCATATCTTTATACGCTAAAGACTAAGATGGATATCGAATAATAAAATTATTCGATAGTTCCAACAAATTGACAAGGTATATAAGTACCTTTACTTTATATTCAATCAAAGTAGAAAAAAGAAGAAATACTACGTTCTTACTAACAGCAATCGCTATGCATTTTATTACAACTGTGCACTAATTGCAATTGACAAATAAACGAAGTCGAAGGGTATTCGACTTCTCCACTACAAACTAATGCCCGTATGATACTGGACGTTACTTTATATTCATTTAATAATTAATAACTATTTAAATATTCGTTTCATACGTATTCAATTAAATACTCTATTATAAAAAGATGCATAGCGATATATTTTATACTAAATTTCTGTCTTAAAATTCTCAAACTAATTTGAAACGCGTTGTACAAGAAGACCTATCCTCATATAATATAAACCAGTGAAGAAGTTACTACTCATGAGTATATTTTCATATACCCATGGTCACAGTGCTTGCAAGAAAAATCTACGTAATTACAACCAATCACTCGTGTCGGTTCGGACCTTTCGTTCTGCGACATGATTGAGTGACCAGAGGAACTTTAAAGCATGCCACTCACCGGTTGCAGACTTGCCAGGGGCGCGGTTAACCTCGTCGCCGTCGGGGCCGTGGAAGCTGCTGAAACATTCAAGAAGAGCAGAGAACATTAAAATCTTTGTATTTTCAGTACTATTCGAGTGTGTTAATTATCAAAAGTTATTGCAATACAAGATAAAAGAAATAAAGAGATACTTACTCGTCAGGTTGATGGATGAAAGCCCGAACTCGCCGAACAGGACACTGACTCTAATGGAACACTTATGATCGACAAACAAAGTGATTCTAATCTCGCGAGAGCAATATTGCGATGCAAACACTGACTCGAATTTCGCGTCTCTTTACTATCATTTATGTTTAATTATTATTAAGAGCGGTTGCGCTCAAAAAACAATAAAAAAGAACTTTAACGGAACAAGCACTGACTCTACAGACCGCATTGCGCGCGGCCAACAATATCTTTATGGTGACACCATCGAGCCCAAGGCACCTTCTGAAACATTCAAAAGAGCAGACAACATTGAAATCTTTGAATTTTCAGTAATTTCGAACACGATAGTTATCAAAGACCATTGCAAAATAAGATTAAAGAAATACAGAGATACTTACTCTTCGAGTTGGTGGATGAAAGCCCGAACTCGCCGAACTGCATAGCTGCTGTGATTCTAATACCGGAATACGTATTGAGAAAAAATAATAAAAAAATAAAAGACTACTATCGCGCGCGTTTATTAATTGTGATCGGCGAACAAAGTGACTCTAATTTCGCGAGAGCAATATTTCGAAGCAAACACTGACTCTACTTTCGCGCATCTTTAATACTATTTATATTTAATTATAATTATTAAGAGCGGTTGCGCTCTAAAAACAATAAAAAGAACTTTGACGAAACAAGCACTGACTCTACCGACCGCATTGCGCGCGGTCAACAATATCTTCATGGTGACACCATCGAGCGCAAGGCACCTTCTGAAACATTCAAAAGAGCAGACAACATTGAAATCTTTGCATTTTCAGTAATTTGCGGACACGATAGTTATCAAAGACCATTGCAAAATAAGATTAAAGAAATACAGAGATACTTACTCTTCGAGTTGATGGATGAAAGCCCGAACTCGCCGAACTGCATAGGTGCTGACTCTAATACCGGAATACGTATTGAGAAAAAAGAATAAAAAAATAAAAGACTACTATCGCGCGCGTTTTATGATTGTGATCGACGAACAAAGTGACTCTAATTTCGCGAGAGCAATATTTCGAAGCAAACACTGACTCTACTTTCGCGCATCTTTACTACTATTTATATTTAATTATAATTATTAAGAGCGGTTGCGCTCTAAAAACAATAAAAAGAACTTTGACGGAACAAGCACTGACTCTACCGACCGCATTGCGCGCGGTCATCAAAATTTTTTCTGAAAGAAAATCTGTACAAGTTAGTAAATAGGGTGAGGAGGTAGAAATTGAAACAATATATATTTGATTTTATTTGCCTCTTTATTATTTCTTCGTCATGTAGAATGTCTGTTGAGGAAATACTGCTCTTTGTTTTAATAAAGTACTACCGTATTAATATTCAGATTCAATTACTATTAATTCTTTACAAGATATATTATTATATATTAATACAGATTTATCAAAAGCGTACTGTGACTGTTCTTTGTTAGAGTTTTAAAAGTAATCATGCTGCTAGTAAGTAAACAATATCGCGAACATTTATAAATTCTCGTAGCTGCTTGTAGAAATTAAGACTCGAAACTATTTATCATGCTTTAAGGGCATGGCAGCAAGTACGTAGTTACGCGGGCAATCCTGCGTCGAAAATACAATTTGACCGTACTTGTGACTTGGTCACAGAGATAATGAAAGTGTCTACGAGAACAATAGTGAAGCTATAATAGAAATCGCGACCGAGATGCAGCGAAACATGAACGTATCTCAATTTTTCGTTTATAAATAATGAAATAATGAAATCACGTATATTCTAAGTTCTATTTCAAATATTTTAATAATTTAATGAACGTGGATATGTACGAATTGAGAGACGTAAGTATTGAAATCTATTTACAATAATGAAAGTGTTCAATATCTTTCAACCGAAATCCAATCGCCAGATAACAAGACATATATATATATAAACCGTTCGGATAATAATTTAAATGATACCAGTCCTTCATCATAGGTAATCGGACTGATTGTTATGCGTGTAGTAATTGTATCTCAATACTCTATTCCTGCAGCCTCAACATATAATCCTCTACCAATCAATCATCCATTGGACCTGCAACAAAAAGAAAAGCAACGTGATAAACCTGTGCAAAAATGAGAATCGAAATCGGTATGTAAGTGTCATTTCAAACAAAATAAACGCAACCTTAGCACCGCATCGAATCCGAATAATCGTGCAATAAAATATAATAAAGATTCGAAGAACTGTTCAAACTAATAAATTAATTAACCCGATATTTTAATAAACGAGTAGTTATCGCGTATCAAAGAATAGATGGTACCGGATGACCGGTCAAGCGTCCAGCAGAAGAGACTCGATAAAGACTTTTAAGTACATCCGCAATAGTCAAACGATTGTTAAATAAACGCGTATTAATTAATAGGAGCTAATAGTCAAGCGTATGCGGTGGTAAAGTAGGCTCCGAGATGTTATTGTATTGTAGGATTATGTATGTTGCTAACCTCTGACAACGCAAACGATCCGAACGCTGCGACGCTTCAACTAGTTCTGACGCGCGCGCCGCACACCGAGCATCCCCACTCCGCGACGCGCCGGCGCGTCGGTACCGCTCGGGCGCCCTCGCTCGCGCTCGTAGGTATTCGCACTTTTCGAACTCTTCGAAGGTCTCCGACAGCGGCCGTGCGCACTACTGTACTAAGGTCGTACGTACTGAACTTTTGCGGCTTCTGACCAATTTTTAGCTGAACCTACGATTATACGGTTATACCTACTGAACTTTTACGTTTTCTGACCAACTTTTAGCTGGACCTACGACTGTAGGGTCGTGCCTGCTGTACTTCTTGCGGTTCTGACCAACTTTTAGCTGAACCTACGATCCTAGGGCTATACCTACTGGACTTTTACATTTTCTGACCAACTTCTAGCCGGACCTACGACTCCAGGGTCGCGTCTACTGTACTTCTGCGGGTTCTGACCGACTTAAATTTCTGTTGTCAATTTATCGGACATTCCTGTACATATTTTGTGGATATAATATAAAGCAGACTTTTTATTTCCATAAATGAAAGAAGGTTAAACAAGAAAGCAGAGTGGCGCAGTGGAAGCGTGCTGGGCCCATAACCCAGAGGTCCGTGGATCGAAACCACGCTCTGCTAAAAAGGAAATGACCCTCATCTCCTCTATTTTTTTTAATTTTTCTTTTGTATAACATGTTTGAAGAATTGTTATATTCGAAATTAGCATCTAAAATAATGAAATAATACATTTATTTTTTTGCAGAAATATAGTGATATATAAGAAATGTGCATCTGTACACCAAAATTAATTTTTAAACATACATCTAGAAACTTGACAGACAAATTGTTGTAAAATTCGATCAAAAACCGTATAAACGTCTTAATTTTTCAATGGGCTAGTTTAATTACACTTACATTTTCATTAATCATTTTCTTTACTTAATAAGAAGTACATGCAAGCACAACTTATTGACATAAAGTTATACAGGGTAAAAAAATATTTGTTTGGCATATAGTACAATTTAAAAGTGTTAATTAAAAAAAAACAATTCGCCCAACGTGGGGCTCGAACCCACGACCCTGAGATTAAGAGTCTCATGCTCTACCGACTGAGCTAGCCGGGCGACTAATACTACTTACCAATGGGACAGTGAAAGGTGTAGAATTGCAATCTAAAAATAAATTTCTATAAAGAATCTCGAAATCATAATTCATCGATCATCAAGAAGAAAAAAAAGAGGGTGTTACAATAAATTATTTATTTATGCAGTCGTTAATCACAACTACTTAAGCGTAAGTCAGTTAAAGCCCCACTGGCCAACAATTCTTCATACTGCTGATTTCAATCGTTTCTTCATCACTCAAAATATGTCTAATTAAACCTCGAAGAGCGTTGAACATTAATGCTCCTACCTTGTCAATAAATAATTCTTCTTTCAACGAACATACGTAACTCTACAAATCGGAATCTAACCTTTTGCAACGAACCGATTAATTAATAAAGTACATTATTATGGCACACATGTTGCTGACGAATTATAAATTTTAGGAAATGTATAATTATTATTTGCATCCTCGCTGGTCCCACTCCGCAGCTACGTTCCTTAAAAAATCGTTAGTCTCTTTGCGCCCATTACACTTGAGTCAAGCATTACGTTACAAAACTCCACCACAGTCCCTCGGCGTAAGTATTCTTTTCTCGGTTAAAAAAACAAAAAGAGAGAAGTTAACAACATATACCAATAAATATCTAACATATAACAATTATTCGAACGTTAGAGTGAACACATGTATCATTGTACTGTAGTTAAGTATCGCTTAATAATGTTTCCATTTAATAAATCAGCGACAACAGCAACGGTATTACGAATGCAAAGAGAACGTATCGTTCGAAGTTACCAGCCGCCGAACAGTCGGATGGACAATCGAACGAGCCGTCCGTTTTATTTTGCAGCAGCAGATTTCTAACTAACTTCTTCCCCTCGCAGGAATTTTCGATTTTTATAAACCGTATCTTTCTGGCCTCCAAGAACTGTTCCAATTCGACCCTGCACCTCCATTTCAATGGATTCCCGGAGAATTCGACGACATACACGTTTGGCATGTCATTCAAATCGCTAGTAAAAACGCATTTCAAATCGTTCCCCTCTAAATTCAAATAGGTCAGTTGAGCCAAACGTCGAAACGATCCCGGTTCGATATACTTAATCGAATTCCCACGCAGATCTAATCTCTGCAGATTTTCCATTTCGAACCAGGAGGATCCAATCATTTCCAGAGGATTGTCCTGTATCGTTAAGTTTTCTATATTATTTAAGCCATTAAACGCCCCCTGTTCCACCGTTGTCAATCCAGAATTTCTGATGACCAATTCTTTTAAATTTACGAATCTCGAAAACGTTCCTGACGGTAACCTAGGCAGATGTCCTTCGTGAAAATAGATCCCGCTGACCTCTGGCGGTATCGACTGTAACAGCAATAAATTTCCACCGGTGCATTGGTAACCGGTCCCTGCATTACCAACGTCGATAATCGCGCAGTTTCCTTCTATCGTTTCGTTCCAAAGTGGAACGCTAACCGTGGTGACCGGAAGCGTCGGGTGGCCGGTGGTTTCCGGCACGGAGGTGGCGTAACAATCCTCCTTCGAAAGCAAAGAACTTCTGTCGTACTTGATACCCCTCGAATCTAAAAATTCCGCCAACTTAGTGGCGCACAGACAGCTCCACGGATTGTTCGACACGTCCAAGGAAGACAAATAGCGCAACCGTTGGGCCATGTATTCCACGCCCATGCAGTTCATCGCGTTCTCGGATACGTCCAGCCTGGCCAGATAGGGCAGACGATCGAACGCGTCGTTCGTTATCCGATATATGTTGTTGTGCGACGCGTCCAGGTGTCGTAGGTTGTAAACGCCGTCCAGCATGTCGCCGCTTATGGATTCCAATTGATTGCTTCGCAACGATAGGTACTCCAAGTTATGCAAATTGGAGAACGCGCGAGGTTCGATCTTCTCTATGCCACAGTCCCGTAACTCCAGTCTGGATAGGTAGCCGTTGAAACGAGCGAAGGTGTTCGCAGGTATTTTCTTGATATTCGATAGAACGACCTTGATGGTTCGCGCCGTCGATGGAATTACATTTAATTCCTCGATGGACGTGATGGCTCGACAGGTGTAGATGGACGGGGATCTACCATCGGTTTTCTCCGGGTAACACGAGCCTGAATAAATTGGGGGTTGCGTCGTGGTAATATGAATTTCCGTGGGGGGTGTAGAAAGGGGCGGTCTGACGATCGATATATTCGAATGTTTAATGGTATCCTCGAAGGAGGTCCAGTGAACCTTTCCAGCGGTGAATGTTGTATTACGAACAACAGTCTGGGAAAAGAATGAAACAGTAGTTGTTATTTTGGCGCGCTCTTCGCGATATTTGCAGTCGAAAAAGGTGGAATCGATTAGAGCAGTACCTGCTGTTGCCTCCAGCCAGTGCTGCCATCCGCGATCTCGTTCTCGTTTTCGTAACAGCGTCCCGCGTTAATTTCGAATCCGACGTTTCTCTGGGTCAAGAAATTCTGCAGATTCTTGCGACAAGAGCAAAGCCAAGGATTCCCGATGGCGTCCAATCTTTCTAGCTTCTTCAATTCCGACAATTCTTCGATAGATACGCACCTAAGTTGATTGTCGCGAACATCGAGATGTCTCAGACTGCCTCCGACATGCCACAGGGAGGTCCTCTCGATTTGCTCGATTTCGTTTCTTCGCAGGATTAATTGTTGCAAGCCAACCAAATCTCTGAACCAATTAGCACCCAACGTTTGAAATCGATTACCGACCAGGGAAAGTCTCTGCAATTTGTGCAAGCCAGCGAAAGCTCCGCTCTCTATATTGCTGATCCCACAGTCGTTCAGCTCCAAGCTTCTGAGACTATTCCCGAATCGAAAGAACGCGTATCTGGGCAGAGATTCTATCTGTAGACCAGAGATTTCTATCCAGGTAGTCTTATCCGGAAGTCGGTCCAGCGAGTTGAACACGTTCGTTTGAAATTCGTTACCACTAATCATGGCGCGCTCCTACAATTAAGTATGGAGTGTAGAAAATCAATTAAAAAACAAGTACATAGACCTAGAGCGAAAATTCTTAGTTACCCTGTTATAGTTGTACAAATGTTGATTCGTTAGAACGGTCGGGAGATCGGTAAATCCAATCGACGTCATGCACTGATATCTCCTGCAGGAGTTAATCTGCCTCGAGCATTCCACCTCCTGCACGACATTTCGAGATCGAAAGTATTCGTACAATTTTTGCCTGCACTCGCAGAGCCAGGGATTACCATCTATTCGGACGGTCCTGAGGGACCGTAGGTAAGGCAGTTCCTCTGCCGGTAAGCAATCGAGATCGTTGTCGCGCAGGCCCATAACTTCCACTCTGGGCAGCATACGGAATACATCGGGCTCTACGTGCACCAGACCGCATCTATAAACAATCGTGCTTACGTAATTGTGTACGGGGTCCATTATCATTTTTGCGTAACCGCGAATTTCCTATGACATCTCGAACGCCGGTGTTGCACGAAGAAGGAAACGTTCGCGCTTCCGCGTCTCCCGTGCAAACAGCCCCGTCCCACGGAGCTTTTCTTGGAAACCTTTTTCAGACCGAACGTGACATCATGTTTTCAATCACGACAAGTGGGTCGTCGACATCGTTGTTCATGTAACCGCCATTCGTTTCGGCACCGTTGTCGCCTTGAACACGATCCACGCAGTCCAAAAGGATCCCAAGAATAGCTTTTAGATACCATACGACGAAATGACTTATTTGCTACAATTCGTTTTACTCCAATTATTCTGTGGTCCGCATAGATTATTCCAGAATGATCCTAATTTCGTTCTACTGACGTCTGAGTTGTGCACTGCGTTGCATAACTACGGAATCGTTGAAATATTTCTCTATAATGTATTACACAGTCCAGTATAATATACATATATGGAATGCACATTGAGTAACGAGCATAAAAACAAATTTAATGAAATTCAGTTGTGACATATACATTCTACAATTACAGAACGCAGCGCACCATTGTCTGCACGGGGTAGACCAATCGTGACTAGACATTACCTGTCCAGAATGAGTTTCCTCAAGTTCGTCAGTGGCCGGAACCATGCCGTCCTGGCTACGTGGATCTTGGTCCCATGGAAGATCAACCATTCCAGCTTGTCCAGCCCAGAGAACGCGTCCGGGCTGATGAAATTAACGCGGCAGTTGTAGAACGAGAGCCTGCGGAGATTTTTGAAACGCCAAAACGCGTTGTCGGGTATAAGATGGAATCTGGACACGGTGAATTCTATCCAGTCCGCGTCGCTGGATACCTCGTCGAGGTCGTTCAGGTCGCCGTGCGTGCAAGCGTAGGCGATCGACCGTTCGTCATCTACAATCGGCGCTAGGCTGCATTTGCACTGCACTCGGCCAATTAGGGCGACCAACGCCCAGAGTAAAATCAGATGCATCGCCTTCTTCCAATTCTAGAACTGTCGCGTCACCTGTGTGCACACATACACGCGTTTCGCTGTAGTGAAGCGTCGGTGACCAGCCTCCAGAAGTCAGTGCTAATACGCCTGGAAATTCTGGGATGGAGGCCTTCAACTTGGCCTTGAGAGATGAAGGTCCTCAGGAATACTTAAATACCCATCGATTTTTTTCTGCTGATTTTCTCTTTCTCTATCATTTTTTTCTTCATTTACATAATACCCCATGGCGTTGATGTTTTTTTAATCTGAATCTGAACGCGTCAGCGCGGTAATTATATTCCAATAATTGAACCAACTTTTCGTTTCCCATTTGCCCTTTAAATTGTTACACCGAAGTGTTTCTTATGTTCTATTGTTTGCTCGAGGAACAGGAAGGCCTGTTTTACTCGGCAGACCGGAAACGCCACTTACCATGGTCACGTTCAAATCATCCGACCCCGTTCCCGACGACGATCTTCCTCTTCCTCCCAGGCCGCCTCTAGGGTTTCACTTTCAACGGTCCACGAGCCGCGAGACTATACCCGTGTGTTGCGTTTCAAATTGTCCAGGGATCCTAGTGCGCTCTTCTCTGCCCAGCCGATCCCCCCCCCCTCGTCGTTCTTTTTAATCGCTGGAAGTTTCCGATGTGTAACGGCGAACTGCCCCGGCGCACCACCATAAATGGAACACAAAAATCGACATACAGCACAGAGACTCGGTTCACGTATAATGCACAATGTCACATCGCCAATTCGACGCGCATACTTGAATTGTTATCAACAATTACTGGGTGACAATGGTAGATAAGAACTGGCGCATAGCACAGGGCCCTTGTTTACGACCAGAGCGGAATGGCGGCGCGACAGGAAGCGTGACGGTCTCCGTGGAGGATGGGCCAGGTGTAGGGCAGGATGGAGACGAATTGACGCGACTGAGCTCGTGATTCTCGCGCTTCCTCGTTATATAAACTTGTAAGGCCAAGGTTGCCCTTGTCCACAGCACTGGATCTAGGTATGCGTACTGCACACGCCGATCCCCGACCTATCTTTAGCACACGCCGGTCTAGTTTGGCAGGAGAGACTGTGTACACTGCGATGCACTTTGCCAGAGTATGAGTTTTAGAGCAGGCTGCACCTGCGGCACTATTCAGCGTGCGGCTACGCTGGTCGAGTTACCAGAGCAAGGTCTGGGTTAGGTCTGACTAAAGCCAGCCGGAAGCGTCATAGAATCTCGAGGACTACTATGCTTAGCCCAATTGTACTGAACCGATTTTCATTCACTTGTGGATGCCCACTCTTGGTAATTACTGTTTGACAGAAATGAGGAAAGATCGAGAAAAAATTACAGGGACAACTAGGGACAACTAAAGGACCTATGGATAAAACGTGCTAATGGGCCATTACATTTATTAACCGAGACTCCGTGCATTATTATTATTAGTGGAACAGGTATTTCGATGGTGTCACGATGGTAATGGTTGGGCCAATTCCGGGGGATAAATTGGTCGATGCGTTCATTAGCCGCGTATCTTATCTAGCCAAACTGATTGCCATATGTTGGCCCGTGTGGTTCAGAGAGATGGACCCTCAACAGGTAGCCAAATTGTGTGTCACGTTAAGTGAATCTATTTAAACATCGATACGGTTACTCTGCAAAGTATAGTATTATAAACAATGGGTGGTCGCGAAAAGGTGTTCCTGCGATCAGCAGAGCTAAATAGTTTGCCTTCGTTGTTACCAATTTTTCATGATTATTTGAAACTCGAAAACGTCTGGACAGCAATTTTGGTTTAAACTCAAGCCCCAATTTTTCCCTTGCCCCCAGCATTTTTCACCGCCACTGCGCGCCTCTGGTATTGGTGTTTCACGGCGATTAGTGGTTGCTGCTACGCCGTCCATCCATCCATCCATTTTACCCATCCAAGTCGAAGACGATGCATCGTCATTGCAACCGGCAGTCTCTCGCGGGCTGTCGTTCGCGGCGCATGCAGTTCCGCATTGGTTCTCCCCGACTTCCACAATCGTACAGTGTCCGCGAGAAAGGTGGGAAACGAATATGGATCACTGATCGCCTCTTTGCATCAACCGATTGATCGTACAACGTCGGAGCCAAGTGGTACGTAGGCCCGTGCGACTGAGCATATAATTCTCCTAATTGTCCAGAGGCAACCCCGCGCCAACGCTGCTAACTGTTAACGTAATTACAGAAGCTGCACCTAAGCGTTCTAGAAATCGCGAGATACCATTCGGCTGGCTGTACCGTTAATTTTAACGAGCGATCTAAGCCGCCGCGCGCGGTTCTGGCCTGGTGCTCGCCTAGTGATTAACGCTGGTTATACAGGGGAACAAATATTTGTGAATAGAGGGTGGTGGAAGTTATTTCCTACGGGCGAATTCTGAACCACGATTTAGGACAGCTGGGATATTAGTGTTGCATGCCTGATTGAATTAATTGTATTTGATTTCTAAATCGATCGAACATCACCGTAATGAGCAAATGTCCATAAAGTACTGCGACTCAACCCTGCTGGCTTAAACGATACGTGGAATTAACGGTAGTGGCGTTGGTGTGGTAAGTGCCTGAAATTAGGAGGCACGAATGATCTCAGAGGCAGCGGGGACGTTATTGCTTAAATTGCGTCCCATTGGGCCTAATATCGCTGGACTCTCGTCCGAGTTAGACGCGTCAGTAACCTATCCTCGCCGGTAAACCCGCATCGCATTATATTCCTTTTAAAGCGAACGAATTGTGCATTGAACAAAAACAACAACAACGAACAATTGCAGGTAGCGACCGGAGGAGGTTATTGCGGGCCAGTTTATCCAGGGGAGCCGGGCAGCGGACGGGCAAAAAAAAACAAAAAACAATGGACTCTCACGACAGCAACACAGAGTCCCAGTGCCGTGATCCACGGCTAGATCTACGTGGGATGTCGCGAGCCGTGATCGCACCATGTGAGCAGAAGCGAACAGGTATTTGGAGCGAGACAGAAGCTCTCCCGGAGAACGTTCTCTCCGCGGCTGGCTTCCAGCAGAAAGCGCGGGGATTCGCTTACCTAATGCAACACGCACGGCAAATGAAATTAGCGGCGATTAGGTCAGAAGGTCACCCAGTTCGCGTGCACCAAGGTCGATCGAGCCAATCCAATCGCGTACAACACGTACGCGTATGCACGTGTGTGCTGGTAACGAAAAAAACGGAACTTAGACACGCAGACGTCGCGTGCACGGCTTTTTTTTTCGCCGCATTTTCAAGCCCTGGAGGATGACGAGGATTTCTCTAGCCATGCGTGGCCAATCGTTGAACAGTCTTGACGCGCAATAATTTTCATACCGGCGGCCTGGAACTTGCACACCCGAGTTTAACTGGATTTTCGAAAAATTGCATTTCACGAGGTTCTTCTTTTTGCCATTTGCCCGGGATTGGTTAGGGCTGGATTTGGTATCGAGATACTCGAGTTGCTGCACAGTTCTCGTTGGGCCCTCCTACACAATCGATGGACCCCAAACTCTTCGGTAGTTGCACCCATCTTGTCCAAAGGTTGACCATGATTGCAAGAGTAGATCGTTGTGGCTAGAAATTATAAATCGTTCGATTGTTTGTACAAACGAGTGTATGGGCCTCGAGCACCGATACACGGCGAAGGGACGAGCCTGTTGGAGAGAGGAAGTGAGAGCGAGAGAGTGGCTTGGAGGAAGAGGGAAGCCAAGAGAGGTCATAGTGGAGGAATAACGCGGAATGGAATGGCATGGACGTAGCCAGTTCGCATTGAACTGCCGAATCGTGCGGATCGGTTCAATTCTCCTTTCTCTCGCGACCGGTTCTTTCCCTCGCCACGGTGGACGCTCGTTTGTGGTTGACACTGCCACCAGCCGCGACTTATCAGGCCCAAAAATTGGATACCTATGTGCAGGTGCGATCACGATGAGATTATTGTCACGTCTTAACCGTGCTATACAGCAAGAGGACGGCGGGTCTTCTGGTACAGGGTGGCTGGTTGTCGGGCCTATTGTTGAATGGGGCTCGATGGGACCCATTCAGGGTATAGGGAAGGTGTTATGTACACCGGACACTTTGGACACACTGTCCAAGACAATTTGGGGGGATATTGGAGGGTACCACGCGGACCATCGACTTTCTGACGCGGGTGTCACGTGTGTGGGCTGTCTGCGGGCCCCGCGTACGGCCCATCGAAGCTGCTGCTCCCGTTGACAAAGTGTAGGCCGTGGAAACTGGCCTATCGACGCCACACCCTGCGCCAGAACGTGGAAAACCTCCAGTGCCAAATGGGCCTTACCTGTACATCTTCAGTACCCCATATCGCCTTTGCTTCGTATTGTCCAGTCTAGAATCTACCAATCCTCATGGTGCATCGGTTCATCCTTAATTAGCTAGGACCATACTCTCTAGCTCCGCTAACTTCAACCGTGTAACAGCAAGTATTGGACGACTGTAAACTCTTTTGTAACCAGCTGTTCTCTGCTACTAACCACGATCTACATCTGCATTAGAATTAATAACTCTCGACAGTTCGAATAGGCAAATTTTGGGAACGCGTCCGACCTAATCCTGAAACGAAACCTGTCTCCTGGTCCCAAACTGGTGTCCATCGTTGGTGCTTGGAGCAGTTCTGTATACGACACAGTGTAGCAAAGTACCAACGAGCAAACCGCAAAACAGACACGAGCAGATTGTTTTATAATCAACCGTAAATGATAGACGAGGGATTATCTAACGATGGAGCTATTGGGTTACAAGTTTACGCGCGTACGACCGAACGGCAGATCCTGTCAATTTGCCAATTATGTAAGGCTAGGTTAGTTCACGGGGGAACGGCGAAACACAACGATCCATTCCGTAGGAATTCCAATTCCTACGGTGAACAGGAATCGCGCGCTACTTGGTGCTAGCTAACCGGTCATGCACATGCGCCTTATGTATCAGTTATATATCTTGTATCGCGTTATTCCGCCAGCAAGTATCCCTGCACGTTCATTCAACGGCACCGTGAACATTTACAGTTGTTTGTTGACGATTAATTAAACACATAGGTTAGGCTAGGTTAGGTTCTGTTTACTTTGACGCTGTGCCTCCTCGACTGCCACCGCTTCAACTATACGTAGAAAGCTTTCGAAGAAAATAACAGCGTAACTTAAAGTTACGGCCACCGCAAACATTTTGCAAAGATATTCGTATTTGGCAATATGTTGTTTCTCTTTTGTACCGAATGTACAGGGTTCGGATCAGGTCTAGGTTAGATTTGGTCAGTTTCTCTGTGTCCCTTTTGTACACCTTGTATAGCGATTGGTCGCGTGTGTACAGCAAGTTTAGTATGTACGCGGCGTGTATTTCGCGTCGAGCAAGCTGCCACGGGTGCGGGGTAGTACTTACGAACGTATGTACAGAACGTAGTTACGTACCGGGCATGCATCTTTATTATTGGCCGAGAACCCGTACGCGCGGCGAAGTTCGATGAACCTTTACAGCTATGCACGTATACCCCTCTGATTGAAGCTCTACCGAGTGTGTACATTCACTGAAAATCCGCTGGGACACTCTTGCGAATCCATAACCATTCAACACTTAATGGTCCATTGAAATTCTATAATTTAAATTAATATTTTATTCCCAAATTCCAATGTATGTGAAATAAATAAACGAATACAATAGGAAATAAGATTGACGAACACTTGAAGCAGATACATTTTTCAGTTTTTTTTTCACGTTGATAATTAATATTTATACTAGATTTACGGGCAATCGTTAATTTAGTTTAATTGATTTATTCATTTTACATGCATTATTTTATTTTATTGTTTATTTCACGCACATGTTGGAATTATACGTTGAGTAAATGGGTACGTAAGGGAGGTAAAAAGTATGTAACCAAGATGGCGGAGATGATAATAGATTAATCTCTGAAATTTAGAATACAAACCGAATGTCTGTTATTATCTGCCGTTGGGAATGTATCTGTAGATATTTCTCGACTTATCGCGACCGATTCGTTTCTTATCGTGCCACCTCGAATTCCGTCGAACTCTCTCTGTCTCTTTCCCTCGGTGTGTGTACACCCAAGAAATTGCAGTCCCAGTGGAACATGTTGTCCGTGAACTGTGACGCTCGTTTGTAAGTCAACAGATGTTTCGATCGGGGTTACAGTGAAAGTTTCGACGGGATTAGTTTAGATCGAGCGTTCCTGCGCCTGGAAGTCGTATATCGATAGTAACGATCCATCTAATCGGCGGGCTGAAAATGTTTCGACAATTATTGGACGCTCTAGGAGGAAACACGGTACGCTCGACTCCGATTCTAAAGCCCGTGGAGTGATTTCTGGGGTCCCGTCCTTCCCACGATATTTCTAGACCATGAATTTATTCGCATTTCGCGGAGGTGTACATGCATATCTACAGTTCAGCTTTATTGCGCTTTCGTGCGGCGTCCTTCGTTTCTATAATTATTTACAGGCCCGCGTTTCGTTCGGGTGGACGCCGTTAATACGTATCCGCGGTGTGAACAGATCGAATTCGTGTTCGTAAGAGAAGATATCGCGTCAAGGATGTCACGATTGCGGTTTCTCTGTTGCACCTGCGCTATTAATCCAGAGACGTCGAGAGCGTTTGCGTGTGCACCGAACGGATACGTGTCTGCGCGGTGTTTCACGAGGATTGGTCGCACGATATACCGTTCGATTGTATTTCTAAAAAGGTTTTATGGAATTACCTGATGTATTCATGTGTGTTTACCGTATCTGGTTGCAGGCTCGAAGCGGAATGTCCGTGGGTTCGGGAGGGCGGTCACCGTTTAAGCGGGCAACAGCCACTTCTATACCGATCACGAATAAGTGTGGGAAAAGTCGGTAAGCAGTTACGATTTCGTTCTTCTTGCGGTTTGAAATAAATTGCCACGCTCTTTTCTGCATTTGTTGTGACGCGTTTGGGAAGAAGGCAGATTAGCAGACAAATTCAACGGGAAACGTGCATTGATTGTTTCTGTGCGTCGACGCCCATGCAAGTACGAGAATCTACACGTGAAAGATTATTGCGAGACAAAGGTGTATTTGTTTACTTCGAAATTGATTTTTATCGGCGTTCTAATATGGCGGACACGGTCGATAATGTGTTTAGTAGGGTTTCTGTATTACCCGATCGAGCTATTCAACGTGGTAGTTCAGCGAGCAGTTCGCAGACGGCGTTGGTAGTATTGCTTGGCGGCAATTCAGCAGTTAGCGCAATGAATGCGATTTCTCGAAGCAGAGGAATCGAAGGCGGGCTCGTTGCTGCAATCGTAACGGGCTAGGTTTGCTTTTAACAGGATTTGCCTTGTCTGTCGTGCATCGAGAAACCGGTCGTGTCATTATTTTTCCAAGAAATTCCGTTATGTACCTGTCGTAGCCTTTGGCGTTGCTTTCTCCGCGCCCACTAATTATTATTATCCAGCTGCACTGGTGATTAAATCCGAATACATCACGCTTCGAAACGACGGAATTGTATTATGAAATTGTTTCTCGTATATACTTTTATTAGAATCGTTCAAGTATTTATTTCGGAAACGCATCAAATTGGCGTTAATTCGATCGAGCGGTGATGACGCCATTTTTGAAATTGAGTTGGCATCGGGGATATAGCTCAGTGGTAGAGCATTCGACTGCAGATCGAGAGGTCCCCGGTTCAAACCCGGGTGTCCCCTATTTTTTTTTTTTTTTTCTTGCATTTCTATTTCCTCAATTTTGAACTAATGACATGCGAAATTGATTCCATTGGAAATAAATAAAATAAATATTAGCATAAAGAAATGTTGTCGTGAACGTGAGATTAATATTATACGTGGTTGCGGAGAAACCAGTATGTGTAATAGTTTCTTCTTTTTTTCGTCGAGGTAACTTGTCCGCAGTTTACGTAAGAGTTTAAGGCAACATTAACCAATTATAGACGCGAAATGAAATCGATCCGATCCACGAGATCGCTCCTAGTAAACGTATCGATCAACAGAGGGCATTGACCAGTAGTCAGTGATGGAACTGACCCATCGACTCCACCATGGAGTAATTTGCTGGACGAGATAAATCATTGAGATTCTCGAAGTATTGTTTAAAAAGAATCTTGTCGTCCATCCATTGAGGTAGTCGATACGGGCTGCCCAGCGTGCAAAGAGAGTACAAAATTAATAGTATAATTGATTATTATATTTGTCGTACGCTGGACAATCAAGTTCGCCATATTTAATTCCGTATTTCTGGATTCGCAAGCTGCAATTAGATCCTATCGGACAGTTAAAAAGCTGAACATAAATGAAAGACGAGCGACACCGTCTTGTCATTGTAATTCGATAATGAGCTCGCTGTTCACGCGATCCTTGCCAACGCAGGTGGGAGTGTTAACGCGCCTACGTGTTGCACAATCCCATATTAGTTATTTGCATATGCCTACCATAGAGAAACACCGTTGCTATCTTTCAGAGACTGGCTGAAACGATGTTACGCGTGATTTGTACGATCTTTCGCTCATGAAAATTCAACGTACATAGTATATACATATAGCTGTGTACAACATTGTCACAATCAACTACTTTCACGGCGTAATTGAAGACGCCGCCAAGACGCTTATTACCATGATTGATGTGCGTTACTATACTCCACATTATCAGCCGCCATTATATTACTGTATCTCTGACTACAGTTCTATTAGAGTTCCGCCAGAATGAAACATTCATGTCTATATCGCGGTAATATTAAAATATTGCTGCAATTTTGTGCCAGGCCGGATGGAGCTCTACATATTAGGGTTGTTCCAAAGCTCTGTCAGTTTCATTAGAGTAACATTGACATTTTCGCACGAATTCTGCTGCAGCTGTGCACCGGGTTCCTTCGATTCCCAGAACCCACAACTTCAGCATCAGAAGAGAGATCGGCCTTATTGTGAATTTCAGATCGAAGCCCGAATCAAGGCCGCCGTCCGGCACGGGGAAAAAACGGGACGTGGTCTCGTCGCTTTTCAGCCCGAAAAGGCCAGCGGGCAGAAAAATCGAGCGTTCCAGCGGACTCGAGGCGAGGCTAGAGCAGCGAAACAAGTGAGTCTATCGAACGGAACAACACCGCCGCGATCGGGTTACCGTGTCTCTCGCGCAATAATCCAAACAGTGACACGTTTCGCCAGTCGGCCGCGTGCAGAGCGGTCCTCTGTCCCCGACGGGAAAAGAAAAGCAGCTAAAAGAAAGAACAGGAATAATACACGTTGCGTAGATTCGTCCCTAGTTCGCACACGGGTTCAACGACCACCGCACGAGCCGTGCTGTATCCTCCTTTCCCCGCGATTTCTTGGTGCCACACGGTATACAGACGTCGCGCAGGATGAGCGGATAAAATTTAGATATTCGATACACACATACAGCGGAACACGTGATAACTATAACCAACAATCTCGTTCAGGTTGCGTTGGGCCCCTTGTCTACGTACGACGTTCTTGTAACAATTTCTAGTTCATCGGGTGGATCAGATAAACGTACATGCATATGTGTATTCGCCCGTCGCGTTTCCCAGACCTAGAAAAGTGGAAGTCTCACGCAGAGTGCGCGCTGCACTTTCTCTCCCTCTATCGAGATACGGTCGTTGATTGTTGCGTGCAGCAGTAGCTTTATGTCGCTTAACGGGCGAATTCTTCTCCGCAGAAAGCGCTACCGCGCTTTAAACCAGTTTCTTTTTTGCACCGGCTGCAGTTTCCACGCCTCTCCCCTGACCCCTGCGGCTGAGAGCTAAACCACCGATGCCAGACTCGAGTAGTCCGCGAGGGCCCTTCAAAAATCACCACGGTACCCGGCCAGCGTGTGCAAAGCGACGGATTAAAACTCTCCCACTTGGTCCACCGACGTTGCTGACTGTACCATCCAGTCGTTCATTTGTTAATCGCACCTCGTGAGCCGTGACTCATTGGGGTTTGATTATGTTGAGGTGGCAACCGAGTCTTGTCCTTATTCCCCATTGACGGAACCATGTTTAAAGTTCCTCTTTGTTAGACCGGTGTACGGTAGCTTGCAATGAAAGACCAAGGTCCGAATGTTCGTTCCTAGATCTGTTTTAACCTGCTGTTCATTGCGGTTTAACTGGCTCCGTTTTCTTATACGGCTGTCTATGGTCGGCCTAGTCTAGGAACACCTGTATGCATTTTCCCATGTCTAACGTTTCCTCGTGAATCATACTGTTTCACTGTATATAGGAGAGAATAGAACTGGGCCAGACCTGGTCCAGGTCTTCGTAAATCAGCCCGTCGGGACAAAAGAATGAGGAGTTAAACTTCAACTTAAACTTTAGATGAAAGCCAATGAACGGAACGTAAACCTTACAGCAAGATACTGACATAGCATCACTTTTTCTGTGGGTGATACGTTAAAATGGACCAGAATGTACACTGTAGCTCTGTGGTCCAGGTACATTCGTCATGAAAAGGAACTCTTGACTACACTGTACGAAAGAGATGATGTATCTGCGGTTGTACGGCGGTCGACGACGTCTGCACATTGTCGTCGTTTAATTAGAGTTTAAAAGAAGCGGCTCCTTGGACGGGCAGACGGAAGAAGAAAAAGGAAAAAAAAAATGAAGGGGGAAGGGAATGAAAGAGAGGAGCAGGATGATTCTTACATACACGTACAGGCTCAGCAAAGTGGTGATCGCTCGACAGACCGACGACCCACTCTGACAATGAGAGCGGCAACTTGGTCGACGTCGAACGACCTACATACCCAGTAAATCAAAAGTCAATGAGCGTCTTTGTTGCACCTCGATAGTTTCTTTGGATTTACGGGGAACCATAGAATCGGTGCCCAGCCGAGTGAACACCATGCTAGACGCCTTTAAGTTCCCATTGAATCACGTTGAACGTACAGCGACTGGAGACTGTGGACACCCTTAACACGCTCCGAAGATTCTTTCTCTTTTGTCACCGGCAGAAATAGAACGGGCGGGATTATTATTATATATAAATTCAAGCGTGGCGAACGCTTCGTTACTTTCCGGAGACGCTAACAGAGGCTATTATACGAACATGAATATCTACGGAGGCTGGCAACGAGACGCTCTAAATGCCTCTCTGACTAAGGGTAAAGTCAATTGGAACAAAACAGGGTATGATGTCAGCTGGATGAGGAACCAGCATCTTTATCTATTCCTCGCGGTCGCTTATCGAGTGGCCTCCACAGAAGAAAGTATCCGAAAGCCAGCGAAAAACAAGGAGAGGGCCTATGTATTTTGTTTAAATATTTGCGGCGAGAGATCGGATCGGGCATCAGGTATGAATCTCCGGGTCAGCTGACAGAGATACGCCATTGTTCTTTCCGGCATACCGCCAAGCCTTGTTTACTTATTTATTTACTTCCAATCCGATCCGCTGTTCCCCCCTTATCTTTCAGATTAACCCAAAGCGATCCAACATGTCCTATTTCCAGCTCGCGAATTCCTATGCATCATATTGTTCATGGAAGCCGTTATCTGCGCGAAGAAAGAAGAAAAAAGTGTGGTTCGATCGCGTCACGGGGAACGCATTGGCGAGCCATACGTCGCCCACACCTGGCGATAACGATATCTTCGCCGAGTCTCCTTCGACGCGAGATAAGGCCGCGCTTGTCAGCTGCGCAATTCCGCGGATACACGATTAGGATTTATTGGCCCGTTAGATCGCTATGAATCGCTCGATGTCACGGTGATTCAGGGAAAGTACGCGTGCATACGCCCGATCAGTCCTTGATCTCGTTCATCGAACGGGCTGCCGGTTCTTGGTCTGTCCTATTCCAATGTGACGCAGACTGTCCCGAAAAGTCCACCGTGGCGGGTCGTTTCGTCTTTTTCGATTAGAATAACGAGGGTCAATTGCCAGGCTTTGATTGGGACGAATGTCGATGCAGGACTGGAATTGAAGGGCCAGATAATAATCCATCCATACGTACAATGTGTGCATGCGTTCAACCTAAACCTAACCCTGCCGCGTTCCTCGATTCAACGGTTAAGATTTTTAGGTTAAAGATGACCACTATATTTCTGTCGAACTGAAGGATCGGAAGGAACAAGTTCTTGAGGAGGTAAGAACGTTTTGGGTTGGAAAGAAAGAAGAGAATATCGGAAGACTGTGGCAGGGTTGATCAATCGCTGCGAACGCTGGTTGTCTGGAGGAACGCAGTGACGTAGGATTCGGTTGCATAGAAGCACGCCACTGAATATTAATTGTGGTATAAATAACGCGGGAACGTTTAGAGGCATCAACAGGCCGACGTGTCTACATCACGCCGGACATTCTCTTCTCATTGATATTTCCAAAGCGTTCATCTTCGTACGCCTGGGAAATGTTAATCCCTGTCTGACGCAATTATGCACTGTCCCCAGGCAATTAGGAGGCCCTGTACATCTAAACGGAGTCCAATTCATTCAATGGGATATTCAAATTGTTCGTCAGCGTTCACATGTAGCATACAACAGGCCCGGCATACATAACTTATATATAATTAGATTTGATTTAAACGCCTCCTTTAGTCTGGCCTGCGAGTGTGACAGAAACAATAAAAGAAGCGATAAACGTTGCACATACCGGGAACTTTCGCAACACCCCGTACAACGAGCTCATTATGTCGGAACCGCCGATCGCATATTCCCGAGATCTTTTTTTGGGATTCGCTGTCGGTGGACGCCAGCCAGGATATTTTCCAACATCCATGTCGCGACTATATTATATTTAGACACACTTTTATCTTTTTCTCAGCCACTTCTTTCCCGCGGCTCTGACGCCTTCGTGTCCGAAAATATTTCCGATCGTGTCGTGTTTCCACT
Source organism: Nomada lathburiana (assembly GCA_963667235.1). Lineage (NCBI taxonomy): Eukaryota > Metazoa > Arthropoda > Insecta > Hymenoptera > Apidae > Nomada > Nomada lathburiana. Next base: position 18,012,982 of record OY763899.1, on the reverse strand, counting down.
AAAAACTCTGCTGAAAACTGCGAATACCGTTCCCCGACTGGAGCATACGCGCGTCACGGATAATGTTGCAAAGATGGATCCATTATAGCTGCGTTTACAAATGCATCATTTTTGTCGCGTCTAGTGCTGCCTATCCCATATACGTGTACATATGTACATATTCGCGGACGTGTGCATTTTGTCCGCAATATTTCCACCAGCCGCAGGAATCGACTGGTATTAGGTTACAATCTTCCAAGTCGAGTCATGGGGTAGGTTTAACCAACACCGCCACGTTCCCCTAGCTTTCCTTCCAATTTCGCACAGCGTTTCGTCTTTTCCAATTTACCCTAGACCTGGCCTAGACATGGGCCTGGCCAACCCAGACCTTGGAAGGTCTTTGCGCGTATCAGCTTTGGCTTAGTATAGATCAGCGATACTCAACCGTTTCTGTCCCGCGGCACGCAAAAATCGTGCGCCTCTTAACGGCACAGCTATGGAAAATCGCTGGTATAGGCTAAAATAACCTGCAAGAATGTCGAGGGGCAACGGTGGCACCCTTGTGGGCCCCATATGAGCCAGGAAATGGGTTCGCCCTTACCCGAAACATCTCTGTATCGTTATTTGTAATCAGTTTAGGGGAGACGGGTCAAGTGTGTTTCTCAGGTAGAAATTCATTCGGAGGATGTTTGGGCCACCGGGTACGTACCATATGTCGACCGTATGAGAAAACTGGTCGACGGTGAGACGTCTGCAGATTCCGTGGCCTCCTTAAGCAGCTTCCACCTCTCCCGCACTCGCCCCCTTGCACACCCGTAACCATCCTCGGCAGAGTATATGTATATAGTACTCGTTCCCAGAGAGTTGGCGCAGGCTGTCTTACGCCCCGCCGCGATCTCTCGACAATTATCTCCGTTTCTCTTCTATCTTTATTCCTTGTTACTCTAATTGTATGATCTGGAGATCTCCGTTGAGGAAGAAGAAAATCGAAGGGGAGATCGAACGATCGATAACACGCATATACGATATACGCGCCCGCTCAAATAATCGTAGGACACTTGCCGGTTTTAACGAATATCGGTCACATTCTAATGCGAATGATTGATATTAATTGTCGTTACCAACGCCCGTGTGCCCCCCCAACCGAAATCTAAGAAACGTGTTCGAATCGCCTAGACGCGACTTCACGAGCCCTTCGTCCAACAGAACCGTCGGGGCCCCACGGGTGGGGGCACTCTTCGATGGAGGGGGTAACAAGTCGAGCCTCGTACTCGGTACTCAGTCTTCGATGCACCATCGTTGGTATCGCATCGTTTGTCCACGTATTTCCTCCAGTGGATCCGACGAAAACACGTCGACTTTCGCTCTCCAATCTCCCGTCGAAGTTTTCCAAAATGAGGCACCGCAGTTTCTAAACGTTTCGCAATCGATGCGAATCCAATCGGGCCGCGTTCATTGTTACATCCACCGATGTATTGTCCCAAAGACGATTGTTACACGTTTGTGGGATCGGTTCGAAAGGCCTCGATCGTGTCCAGATTCGACGAATTCGACGTTCAAGGATGCGAGCGTGTTCCACGAGCGGGCATAGAGGTCGGCCGGTCGGTGCAACAAGTGGTCGCCGTCGGAGGCTGAGATCCAGGCGGATCCGTGCGTTGCTTGAGCGGGATTCGTGAACGGCTGTGAGCGGAGGCCGAAAAAAAGTGGCCCGAGGCCGATCGTGTTCGAATTCCTCGGCGGACTCGTGTCACACGGTGCTGGGGACCCGATCAGCATCCCCCGTCTCGTGTAACTTCTGCGGTGAACTGCAGGGTATAAAAGAGCAATTGTGTTTCAATGAAATTTGAAACGTAACGACACTTGTGCGACGCGAAAGTGGCACACCGCTCTTCCTCGCGACCGAGTGCTCCGTCGAGTATCACCAGCGGTGCCTTTCCTTCTGTTCGTACGCTGTCGCGTAAACAGAACGGAGTGCCAGAACTGTATGGAACTAACTTTCTCGTGGTCCCGCGTGACGAAAAATTTGGCCCCACGGAAATGGAATTCTTATCGATCGGGATCGCGTTGCACGCGAGTTGGAGTGCGATGGGGATCCCTGGGATATTCTCCAGGTCTAACCAAGTGCTAAACGAATGTTGATTCGGACAGATGTAAATCGTTTCGTGGATCACGGGTGTAACGGTTGTCGGAGCAATTATGCCGATTGCTAGACGACGAAGCGACGATCCGATTTTATCTTCGTGAATAATGAAATTTTGCTTTTGAGTGACCTGTGAAGAGTGACGATCGACCATGATGAAGTTCAAATCGCTGTTTCGCAGAGGCCAGCCAACCCAGCAACAGCAACAGCCGACGCAACAGCAGCAGCAGCAGCAACAACAGCAGCAGCAGATCGGGCTGCGTCAGGCATCTAGCGCCTCCTCGCTGGAGGCGAAGAACGACAACGCGTCGGTTGGTAATTGGGGCTCCGTCGGTAAGGAAGGTGGCAAGGGTAACTCGAAGGGCAGCTGCAATCCAAAGGGACCCGGCAAGGGGTCCAGGATGCAGGAGCTGGAGCGCGAGATCGAGGTTTTACACAAGGAACGCGCCAGACTCGAAGTAAATCTCCAAGAGGCGTCCTGCGACATTCAGAATCTTCAAGAGCTACGTGCCGAACTCGCGTCTCTCAAGGTAAAGTCCTGAATTACGCCGCTCTGTTTACGAAAACGCTTTCGGCAGGGTCCTTTTGCCCGTTCAATTATTAATTTACGGATTGACTGGCAGGATATCGCGAAGTAGACTTGGAATTTGTTTTATTAGATAATTCTGCTGTGGAAATCGTGCAACGGATCGTTTGCAATTAACTATAAATTGACGAAGGGCTGTTCCGCGTACGGCCTTGTACGGTTAGGTGTATTTTCAAAATGGCGGGCGGTTCGAAGGCCGAAAACAGGTGTCCAGGTTGATTTTTATTAGAATTGGGACGCTGCGAGAGAAAGTATCCAATGTCTATCGACGTTTCTGCTCCCCGCATTTATATCACTCTGGTATATCCCCTCTTTCTCTCTTCTTTTTCTCGCGACGTTATCGTCATCCTTATAAGGGAAACGAAACAAGAGGGACCATCTCTGAGGGCGGTTTACACGAAAGGGGTTACGCACACGATATCTCGCGACGCTGCGTAAACGATTCAAGGTGAACGTGGGTGATCCTCTTTCTCCTTCTGCTTGTTCGTATTACGAAAGACGGATATTATGTAATCGGCTGTGAATAATCTTGGCTCTTAAGAACGGTCGAGGCATTAGCATAATTAACCCTGCCATGGTTTTCCATTCAACTGTATACTTAAGATCTTTGGATCTAAGGATTTTTCTATGTATTATTGCAAAGAACCAATACGTCGCATTATGGCGGGAAAAACACTTGGGGTTCTACTTGTCTCTGTTTCGTCGTAGCATATTCAATTAACAATTTCCGACAAACGTTTTCTGGGAACAGCAAAAGTTGTTCACAAACGAAGAACGCGTTGGCCCCGAAGGGGAGCCGAAGGGTTAAATTCGTTCATTCATCAATCGTTGAAAAGAACGATCCGAGATATCCACAAACGCTTCTTATCCGTGCCTTTCATTTATTTATTCGTTCATTCACTTATCCGTCCACTTATTTATCTATTTACTACGGTAGAATCGCCGCCCCTCGCATAATTAAAGGACAAAAACCAGAGGGCGTGTAAAACGTCTTGGGGATGTTTACAAAGGAAGAAAGCCTGTGAAGCAAAACGACCGCGAACGCTATGAAAAAACGTTGCCTCTACTCGCCCACGGTAAACGACAACGGTCATATTGTTTTGCTGAATGGTGTCCACGATAAATCGTAAACGGACGTCGGTCGAACGTTACGGGAGCAGATCGTTTCCACGATCGTGTGCCTAACCTATAATAATGACAATTACCGCGGAGCCGCCGCGCAGGATCGAATGGAAAAAAGAGTGGGAGAGCGAAAGAAAAAGAAAAAAAAAGAACGGTTCGTCTTGAATCGCGATCCGTGATCTCTCGGCTGTATACTGTATCGTGTGGCCGATCGTGTTACATTTCTTCTTACTCGATAGACCGAGTAATTAGAGTACGATCGACCACCATATTCTCATTTACGTAAGCGTCTCCGGTGTCGTGTGCTCGTAGTAAATAAAACAGTCAACACGAAGGAGGGCAGAAAGAAATGTAAACATACGTGCTTCTTTTTTTTTTTCAAGGGGAACAGTAAAACAATTCTCACGACACAGTTACTGTACCTCTCGATTCAGGCAACGAGAAACCGTGTTTGCTTCCGTATTTCTTTACCCTCTGTTTTTATGCCAACGCCAGGAGCAGCACAGTTTGGAGTTGGAACGTTTGACCGAAGAGAACGAAGCGCTTCGAGCGAGACTGAGGGACGTAGCGCACTCACCGCTGTCCGACTCTGAGAAGCAACAGTTGCTCCTTGACGCGTCGAGGCTGCACAACTCTGCCCCGGCCTCCATAGCGATCCCCCAAGATGAAGGAAACACGCCCGTTACGAGCATACCACAGGACAACGCTCAATGCACCACCCCTGACTGGGACAAGCATTCCTCCAGCTCCATGTCGGAGGTGTCCGTCGCCTGTCTGCAGGATAGAATACTGCAAATGGAGGAGACGCACTATTCGACGAACGAAGAGCTACAGGCAACGATACAGGAACTGAGCGATCTACAAGTAATGTCACCCTCGTTGTCTACAATCTTAAGCAGTGTTTGCTAATTGTATTGTTCCCTCTGCTCGCAGGCGCAACTTACCGAGCTTCAAGCTGACAACGAAAGGCTGACGGAGGAGAAGGACGTGTTGCTCGAGTCGCTGTGCAGACAGACGGAGAAGCTGGAGGACTCCCGCTCCAAAGTCGACACGCTGCAGGGTTTACTTCTAAGGGAGGAACAGCCTCAGGAATCGCCCAAAGGGTACAACACGGAGCGTGAACAGAAACTGGTGGACCTTCTGAAAGTAATGATCCGTCTAATTAGAATAACCGTCCAACAATTTGTCCTGTGTGTGCCGGCGCTGATCGATCGAATTTAATCAGAGTGCCCAGGAGGAACGGGAGTCCCTTCTGCAGAAGCAGGAGGAATTAACGTCGGAGGTGAAGGGGCTGCGTGCGTCAACGGAGGTAAGCGCAGGCGAGACCGAACGGCTGACGAAATGCGTGCACCTGCTGGAGTCGTCGATCGAGACGGCGAACACCGAGCGGAAGCTACTGGACATGGAACTGGGGGAGGCCAGGCAGGACGGCGCCAATCGAAACATAGAGATCAGCAGGCTGGCGACGTTGCTGGAGAACGCCCGGGCGAAGATCGAGGAGCTGGAGCTGTCCAGGCAGGTGGAGAACAAGAGCGAGGCGGACGAACTGTTGGACGCCGCCAGAAGGGAGAAGGACACCCTGGAAACGCAGGCGGCGGCACTGCAGGAGCAACTGGCCCGTTCTCACTGCGACCACGATCGACTCAGGGATCAATACTCGCAGCTGCAAGAGGAATACAAAGTTCGTGCTTACACCCAAGCGTCAATTTCGCCAGACCAGTATTCGCCGGGAACGAACGGACGAGATTAATTCGCTTATTTTTCAGGTAGCGCGCAACAATGCCAAGTCGGCCGTCGACGATTTGGAGTACAGGCTGAATCAGCTGAAGGACGAGAGGCTGTCCGTGGCCGCGGAGCTGCAACTCGTCAGGGACTCTCTGGCGGAGTTGCAGGCGCAGTGTCAGAGGCACCTGGAGGACAAGAGGGAGCTGAAGGCAGCGTTGAACGAGTCCCAGAGGCGAGAACGCGAGGCGCAGTCGCGTACCTACGAATTGGACAGAGCCCTGGCGGACGAACGGAAGCTGAGGCAGGAGGAAGTGGCCGAATGGGAACAGTTCCAGACGGATCTGCTGATGACCGTGCGGGTCGCCAACGACTTCAAGACGGAAGCGCAGAGCGAGCTGGAGCGGGTCGTTATGGAGAACAAGGCGCAGAGGGACAAGCTGAGAGCCCTGGAGGCGCAGCTCGATAAATTGAACAAAGGTGAGTGATCTGTCTTTGCAAGCACGCCTGTTTCTTCATTTTTGCACACAGTTCACCGTTGTCGAAAAGAAGGGACCGGTAAAGTCGCTCTGGCACGGTAGGAAGAACGGCCCTCGTTACATTAGGAAAGTGTCTGACGATTTAACGTTAGCTGTGTTTCTCTCTAGACGGCTCGTTAGCAGAGTGTCGCGGTGGATCGGGAATTAACGCAATACATGTTCTGTACCTCTTTTTTGTTTCCAATTTCATTCGGATGTCAGGCAGCAGCGCAGTTCCCCAGTCTAAGAGTTTCGGTAATGTCGCCGGAGGCGCTCGGAAGCCGGCGAGCAATATATTGAAACGTGGCCGCACCATTATTAAACGGCGGCAAGATTCTCTGAGGGGCGCCCTTAGAGGTAACTTGTTGAAGGCTATAACCGGGCCTGGCCCGACGAGAGGGGACCCGAAATTTTATGATTCCGAGGAGTTACGGTCCGCGCTTCGTTCGGGTGACGTCGAGTCGGACGACGGCAGCGAATTGTCCCGTTCCAAGGATTCTGTCGACTTGAACGACAAATTGAATTGCGAAGAGGTGGTCGAGTTTTGTCCCTCGTCGAGCGAGGACGCCGCTGAAGCGGAAGCGGATTCTGGCGAGACGTTCGAGCCAGACACGAACGAACTGCTGAACATCGCCGTGGATTATCCAAAATTGTACCTATCCAGTGAGTCCACTGCGGACGACAATACGGTCACAAAGTCGTCGCTGTTGAACGGCATACAGGGCATACAGAACGTGGGCACCGACTCCTATGGCATCAAGATCTCGAACAGTCGATTCTTCGTGCCGAAGAATTACATTTACTCGGGCGTGGAGAACGCCATGGACGATTTGAAGTTCGTGGTGGATCCAGATATGAGGAGGGTCTTGCAGGAGGGCACCGACACGAAGAATAGCCAGGCCGAGGTGCCAGATTCGCCCGATACCAGGGACAAAGAGAATCTGTCGGGCATAACGAAAGAACCGGCGGGGAAGAACGATAGGCTTCTGAGCAAGAAACGCAGAATGTTTTTAAAAAGAAGCGAGTCAAGATCCGCCAGCGAAATAGTCGACACTCTGTTCGACGCGACGGAGAGACAAAACGCTTTCAATTCCTCCATGAAGAACAAAAGCTTCTCCACGTCCCTGGACAATTTAACTTTGCGCACCCATTCCGCCGACAGTCCTGACAACAGCAGCGGAAAGGAAGCTAAGAATGAGGAATCGTCTTCGCTGAATAATTACGATGGCAAATGTGCAATACGATACAAGGGTCCAAGCGACTCGATAATTCGGAAACCCAGGAACGTTTCGGCTGGATCCTGCTTGGACCAAAGGCCAGAAGAATTTGATCCCCTAACGTCGAGGAGGGGACTCCAGGAGAACGGTGCTCATACAGCCTCCAAGAGGGACAAAGAGAAGCATAGCACGTCCTCCATCCTCTCTTCATTGGAGAATTTGCCCAGCCCAGCTGTGGATGGTTCGTTAATAACGCCAATCGCGTCCCGACAGAAAGACGGTGCTCAGACTCAGAAGGTCAACGACGATCTCCAGGAAAGCAGAAAACATTTAACCCTCTGCGAGGCGAACCGATTGAAACGGATGAAATTCCTGAACATGAATCTGTCCGAATCGGAGCAAAGCTCGGACCTCGAGACCAGTTGTTCCCCGGCGACGAATGGGATGACGTCAGAGAACGACGCCCCGAGCCAGAGTGGCGATCCCAAGCTGGGTCAGAACGGTAACGATTCGACGTACAAGGATAGAACTCTGGTAGGAAGGACATCGTCTTTGAGAGAGAAATTTGAGACGATCATAGAGGATGTGGAACTGAGGCCGGGCCGACAAATAGGTATAACACGCGACCCTAAGTCGCCAAAGTAGTGTGGAAACGTGATTGCTTGTACTTGCAGAGTTCGACCTCACCCCTCTGTTGTCTGTCCTGGTTTCTTCTAGTGAAAAAAAAGGCATACCCACGTTGGACACTTTGTAATACACACATACACTCCCCCCCCCCTGTTCTTGTTGCTATAGTCTTGGGTATACTTCTTCTATAGGCCCCACTGTCTCACACCTGTTTGTTTGGATCAATTAAACGTCCACCACCAGCTTCCTGTGTTCTCTAGTTTAATGTCTGTACGCCCTGGAAGTTTGCTTTTATGTTTTTCGTCCCTCGTCGATCCACGTTTTTCGTTTCTTTTACTTTCGTATCTTCCACCCTTTGATTCGAAGTAAATGGTGTGTACATATATATATATATTTGTACGCGTTGCGAAAGAAAGTCACGAACGAAACGACTTTCTTCTAGAAGTGTTTTATCCTTGTTTTCACACTTGTGCTTCTCTTTTACGTGTAAACATAATATAGTGCTTATTTGCTTTCTTTTCCTCTCTTTCCCTTTCGTGTTGTGCGGTTTTATACGCGAAACTGGTTTTATTATAGCCGGCCGCTTGTTCTTGCAGCTAACCAGAAAGTGAGTCAGCAGCCGCAACAAAGGCCGGCGAGCACACCGACGGAAACTCAGCAGTGTGTGCTGACGAGCGTTCAACAGGAAATTGCCGCTCGACGAAAGGCTAATATTTCTAGACAGGATTCGAGGCTGTCTGTGAAATGTCTGATCGAGAGCATAGAGAATGCTACCAAGCAAGCAAAAGCTGGTAGGATGATGATAATAATAATAATAATACAGTAGAACCTTGCTATAGTCCAAAGACCCTAGCCTTATAGAGGTTCGACTGTAACAATAATAATAATCCATTTATCGCGCTTTATGTATAAATGCGTACAGATAATTTCAACACGATCATTTTTTGGAATTTAGGTCCCGGTAGTCGCAGCAGCTCTACGTCATCCCTCAACTCCATTGGAACGAACGACATAATGACACTAAAAGCTCCGCTCAGGGACCAACAGCAGATCAATAACTTGATCTGCACGGCGAACACGACGAATAATAATAAAACGCAAGCTGCGATCGCGAGAAAACCTTTGTCAGGTAATTTCCCCTTTAAACGTACGTCAGTCGAATGAAAAATCGACGAACGCACTCCTGTCGATAACAATGAAACCTTCTCTGTAAACTGGATTGGATATCACTGTCATTTCTCGATACCTTGTATCTATATATATATATATATATACATATATATGTAAGCCCAATAACAAACACCAAACACGTACAATCGCATAACTCTGTTTCCAAAATACTCTGTGCTACCTATCTTCTTTTTCTCTCACACGTTCGAGCGATATTATTCACGCATTCCACTGACTCATCGCGCGTCACGCCTAACGCTTGCAACACGATAATCGTGCCGTACGCGAAACGAACACACGATATAATGTTGTAAAACCATTCCAATGATTAACGCAGAAACAAAGTCAACAGTGCCCGTGGTGTTGAGCCCAGGCGAGCTGCTGGACTCGGCCGCGTTGAACGCCAAGGCCATCGACTTCGTGCGACGGAACAGCGTCACCGATTTGTCGGAGCGCAAAGATCCACTGTGCGGGCTGATCAAAAATGGCGGCTCGAAGAGAAACGCGTTGCTCAAGTGGTGCCAGAACAAAACGCTGGGCTACAGGAATATCGATATCACGAATTTCAGTAGCTCGTGGAACGACGGCCTGGCGCTATGCGCCATACTCCATTCCTATCTGTCGCACAAGGTGCCCTACGACACTCTGACACCGGTGGAGAAGCGACGGAACTTCTCCATCGCTTTCTCCGCCGCTGAGAGCGTCGGGATACCTACCACGCTGGTAAGTTTTTACGAATACGCCGGTTGCATACGACGATTCTCCCTGTGAATGGTATGAATGTATTATGAATGAAATGTGGAACCACGTGTATTAATGGGGGGGTATTTGTTTTCGTTCACAGAATATAGGTGAGATGTGTCAATTGGAGCGACCGGATTGGCAACAAGTCATGACATACGTGACCAGTATTTACAAACACTTCGAAACGTAATTTTCGATACGGTTTCTGTGTTTTTTTTTTGTTTGTTTTTTTTTTCTTGTATCATCCTCCTGTACACCATCGAGGCAGGTCCTCTTCCCATTGAGAAATGCTCCGTTGGATCGAGAGTGAATTTAAAGAACAAGATTCATCTAGTCAACCGAAAGGAAAAAAAAGAGAAGAAAGATATTCTTTCGAAGGGCTGCTCCACTCTTTTTTTTCTTCTTCTTCTTCTTCTTTTTGGATTTTTCAACGATCGCTGGATTTATAATATTAATAGCACTGCCTATGCCTAGCCTGTGTATCATCGCGAGAGTGTATTTCGAACGGTACATAATCTTAACACCAAATGGAATTGCTTTCTACTATGAGACTGAATGTTTTTAATATACATACATATATTATATATATATATGTTAAGAACCGGAGACAAAGAAACAGAGGCAGGGAATTTATTAAGAAAAAATAAAGCAAAAAAATGAATAGCCAGAGAGGGAGAGAGAGAAACGCAAGAGGAGACAGAAAGAATACATAGAGGAATGCAAGCTTTATCGAGTCTTCGTGTGTGTGAATATGTGTACATGTTCAGTGCCTCCTTGGCAATGCCAACGCAATTATTGTATTTACATATATATATGCAAGAGGATTTTTTCTACCTATTAGAGAATCTTGCATTGTTTTGTAACTAACGAATGTCGAGATAATATTTCCGTTCCTCTCGTACTGTGAGTATTTTTGTACTTGTATTATTTTTCGAGAAACTTTTGTAAAGTTTTACGAACGATGTACAGAACGAAGCGCCTTAATTTAAAGAAAACGAAAACCCTAATTTATTGTATTAGTCGCGTTTATTTGGTATATACGTATATATAAATATTATAGGGAAAGCCGAGCAGCAAATTTATTAGAGACAACAGCAGCACGAGAAAAAAAACGAAGAGGAAGAAAATATCGTTTTAGTTCTATTTTCTGAATATAGCAAAGAAGAAACGAAAATATATAAGGATTAAGTTCTCTGTGATATAGCGAGATAGCCCCGAGACAGAGATAAAAACGTTATCGTTATTGCTCTTATTATTATTATTACATATTATTATTATTATTATTATTACATATTATTATTACTACTATTAATGCTATTGCTACTATTAATATCATCCTCATCGTCATTGTTGTACCATTGTAGACAATATGCTGTCTGACATAAAACAATAAACTTGCCTAATGACTATTTAAACTGGAACGTGGTGTAGGGAGACTGGTATTGAATATTGCATACAATGGCAAAAGTTTAAGAAATACGAAATTACTTTAATAGATTCGAAAATATTTACAGAGTCATGTGTCGATATTTACAATAAGTCAAATCAGGAGGTGGCGTTTGCTTTCGTTTCTTTTGCACCTGTGCTACGAACGCACGGATCACGATTTCGTTTATCATTCGATTCATTCCCTCCTCTATCACGATTCACTTACATCCATCTTGTCCTGATCTTTGTCACCGGAATAATACTCGTTCGCCGGCTCCACGATTTTGTCAGTGTCTATCACATTCTGCCTGGAGTCCGGGTCAGGCTCGGGCTGCCTCTCTTCCTCCGGTGGCAACGCGTCACACGGTACGTCCTGCATTTGAACGCTCGGTGAATGTTGCACCATTTTCAAGTTATCGTACACGTGTCTCGTGATAGCTTCTAAATACTGTTTACTGTTGGCGTTGTCTTGCCTAGTTACAACGTCCGGATGCAGCGTAAAGTCCGGCGCAAAGTATTCCAAATACTCTGTGTACGGCAGTTCGTTGCTGATCTGTTCGTCCACTAGTAGGGAGGTTTCGTAGGTCCAGCAGCGCGCAACGTTTCGTAGTGTATACCCGCCTCCTCCAACGGTGAGCAACGGTATGTTTAAGTCCCTCACAAACTTAACGCATTCCCCGTGCCCTTTAGTGCTCAAACTGAAGCAACCGAGGCGATCGTTTGCCAAGGAATCAGCCCCGCATTGCAGGACTATCGCTGTGGGTTGGAAGAACTCCATCACGTGAGAAATGACTGGCTTGAAAACTTGAACGTAGGACGTATCATCGATTCCCTCTTTCAACGGTACGTTAACAGAGTAATATCTTCCGCTCTCTGCGCCTATTTCGTACATGTCTCCCGTTCCAGGAAAGAAATAATTCCCGTACTTGTGAAAGGACACGGTCATCACTCTGTCCGTTAGATAGAACGCCTCTTGGACGCCGTCTCCGTGATGGACATCGATGTCTATGTAAAGAACCCTGGCGTGGTACTTCAGCAGCTCTAAAATCGCAATTACGATATCGTTAATGTAACAGAAGCCGGACGCCTCAAACTTCTTCGCGTGATGCAGCCCTCCGCTCCAATTGATTGCGATGTCGCAGCAATTGTTGTTCAGCTTTGTGGCACCCTCGAGGGACGCTCCGGTGTACATGGAGCAAAAGTCGAACAGCCCCTCGAAGACGGGACAGTCGTCGCCGACGTTGAAGTGGCTCAAGTATTTCGTGTAGCCCTGCAGGTTCTGCGGCGTGACTCTCTGAAGGAACTCTACATACTCGTCAGAGTGGAAACGGCACATATCATGGGTGCTGGCACGGTATGGCCTGTAGATCTGCATCTTTTTGTGCAACCCGTAGTTGAGCACCAGGCTGTGTATCACAGCGAGCCTGTGAGGTTTCATCGGATGCCCCGGACCGTAATGGAAATTCCCAACATCCGGATTGTAGAAGTACGATACCTTTTTGTTGTAACTCATTTCGAGGTTATGTCTCTGCTCGGAATATTCAAGCGTATATATCGTGGATCGTTGAGGTGTATTTTTCTAGGTTATTCACGAGATCATTGCACAGATCGATTTAATTGGAATTTTTCGATAACTTGTTGGATGTTCAATTGCTGCTTCGTGAAACGTTCGAGCGTTGTTTAAGTTTCTGTGTATTCAACGTCACCGGCACGTCCCTTCTTTGGTGAGATCCATTGATTGGGACGGGGCACGACAGAAGTATTTTCTGCCCAATCTTTCTGTGTAATAAATAAACGGGTGGAAAAATAATAATAATAACGTCGATTTGAACGAAAACAGACGAATACATGTAAACTCACCCGCGGCTTTTTGACAGCTTTTCAACGCCATCTGTAAACCGGTTTGTTTTTGTTGTTCTTTTGAAATTTGTTGCTTCGATTATTGTTTGTTGAATGGGCACAACTTCGTACGCTAAATTGAATGGGAAAATCGTGGTCGTAACATAAGGGCGACAGTCCACGACGTATTATTTAAATGTACATATATTTTTATAGGAAATATGAATTTATCAGCTTTTTTTACCTTTTTCTTACGTAGAACCAATAATTGACAAAACAGGGATCACCTTAACAACAAATTCTGCTGCCCCTTTAAATGAAAATTTCCATTCTCGAGCGCGAAACTTTTTCTGTAACAAAGAAATCCATTGCGTCAAAAACTACCCGTGCAAAATTTGCAGCAAATCAATCGAATAAGTTCTCTTATCGTCGTGGGCGCCGATTTCGAAACCTGCGCTTCGAGAAAAAATTATATTTAAAGTTCAAGAAGCGTACAGTACCCATGAGGGCATACTACACTTTCGATATCCGTATCTCGTCGTTTCAGCGAACTCCCTTCCCAAATTTTCGCCAAACATTCTCCGACGTAAACAGCTGCGTCGCCCCCCTCAATTGGAAGCTGCATCAAATTGATCGTACAGGCCGCGGCCATTCTTGTTTTCGGGACGCCGTCGGTTGGCAACGACGCTTCCAACGTACCCAAGAGATGAGCAGGACTCGTCGGGCGACCGTGCTATTTAACAATCGTGCTTCGTGCAATAACATTTAAAGAACGTTCATAACAGAAACTCGTGGCTGGTTCACCCGCGAAGTAAAACAGTTGGAAAGTATGCGGCCGGATTCGCGTAGCGTTTCGTTCACGTTCCACCGTGAGGTTCTCAGTGTCAAAAACTCACCGGAGATCACGAAGAACTCGCGGAATCTCAGACGACGGCTGCAGGACCGTTTCGAGCAGGAGAAAACCGGCGACACGTGCAAAGGGAAGATGTCGAAGGACAAGCAGCAGCCGGCCGACCGAAGTTGGAACAATTTATCGCTCGGAAATATGTCGGCGGACTCCAGGCGGGCATTAAGGAGCGGGGCAGAGAAACTGTCCAAAACCATATCTTCCGTGCGCACAACCTTCGGGACCATCTCGCAGGTGAGAGAAACAACGCAATGAACTGTACGTCAATGTTTCTGATCTGTCTCTGTTTATCATTCAGAAGTTCAAGAGTTCTACGCGTAGACGTCAAAGGCTGGAGGAGCAACAGTCCCCGAATGCCAAGGGTAAAATGCAAACGCCTCAGACACGTTCTCGTCAACTCCTTGGTAGAACGCCGACGAAGCTTTACAGCCCATTCGGCATAGAATCGCCCAGGCACGCGTGGGACAAAGAGAACAACGAAACACCTGGTCACACCCCGGCTGGGGCGAACTCACGGTACATACAATGCAGGCCGTTTCGTTTCACGAGGGCCAAAGGATTCTCTATGTTGAGATAAAACCTTTCCTGCTTTATTCTCTTTTCTTTCGGCCCCCTTTCCACACCACAAAAAATCATTGGAACGATCTCCTTAATTCGCATTGCAATGCATTCGGGATTGCGTGCCTTGTGCAACTTACAATGGAATTGTGTTCAATTTTGATTAAGGCAGCAAGACGCGTCGATATTTATGTATTAATTACGATTGTGGTCTGCTTCGAATATGTACATGCAATGTATAATCTATTTATACTTTTTTATACGTATTTATATATATATTGATAATTACTATTAGTACTATTATTATTATTATTATCATCATTGCAATATCGTAATAAAGGAAGCAGTACAGGAGAAATTAGCGGGCTCGGACTTCTTTTTCAGGTTAACAGCGATAAACAACCGAGCGTTGCTATCGTTTCGTGGCATTCGTTGTGTGGCTCTCCGGAGCGAGCGCACGTACTCGAGACCTAACCTCGAAGACCAATCGGTGCCGATTCGCCGACCAACTCGATGCGACTCGATTGCACGTGTTTGCTTTTTCATTTATTCCTCGCGAGATACAACGGCGACAACGACGGAGAAAAAGTCGACGGCG
Organism: Nomada lathburiana; assembly: GCA_963667235.1. NCBI lineage: Eukaryota > Metazoa > Arthropoda > Insecta > Hymenoptera > Apidae > Nomada > Nomada lathburiana. The sequence continues at coordinate 17,997,827 of OY763899.1, read as the reverse complement.
ATCGATGCAGTTTGTTGCACGCTGGTTATTTATCGTTCGGTTCGTTGATATCGTGAAACATCAGGTGGCAGTAACTACAACGCCGATCAATCGCCCGGCCAGCTGTGTCGAGGGTGCTATGAATTTTCGTAGAAAATTCCGCGCGGTGCATCGTCAGGATCGGGACCACCAGGCAGCCGATTGAGTGAAAGATTTGAAGTCCACCGACAACACGGGTTGTTCGCGGGCACGTGCAGGTTAGTAAGCACGGTTGTTAATCAGAGAGAATATCTTCGCGAAACGTAACAACGCCGCGTCTGAAAAGAAAGTATTGCGAGCACTACATTTCGGAAATGGGAAATCGTCTGCCACATCGGAAGATACCCCGATCAGATCAGCGTTATGCCTCGGCTGCGCGAACAATATGAGTCCCCTGGCGGTGCACGTTTCTCGTCGAAACGTATTTGCCATGGCTTCAATACGTTTCTTTAACGACGACGAAAAAATGGATATATTAGCATATGTATAGGTATATTCCATATATTTGAGAAATGTCGTGCTGCGTTTTGTTAGCGCGAAAGCTAATTCGAGGTTAGAACTCGCGTGCATAACTGTTATTGGTGCATATTGGATTCTTTGTTTACAATATTTTATCGCACATAAATTCGAAGAATGTTCTTTTGTTATTGGTTTTCTTTTTGTTCGCCGCATGCTGAATAATGATTTTGCGGAGGCATCCCATTTTGTTCGATGATCGAGCAAACGGTCGCGTGTCAACTTTACCGCAAAACAGGCGTTTGTAGTGGTAACGCGTAATAGCGCAATGCAGTATTTCGTGAACGTAAAAAGTAACGCGAATGTCGGGAAACGAAAGTTCCCGGTATGTATTTCGCGCGGGGTTGAAACGAAAATGCTGTTGAATTTTTCTGTGGCCCGTCGGAATTGTCTGTAGATATTACCTGTCTGTTTACTTGCGGCATATATGCAATATGTAATAAGGGTAAACCGAACATAATGCATGCGATTTTCAATGATCGGTAGAGTAACCTCGTTTCGCGAAACAAAATAGGGTTCGAAAAAAAAGATGACGCTCGTGCAAGACGGAAAATCGAAGTTATTTTGCGAAAGCTACTCGCGACTGATTCGCACGGGATTTCCAATAATTTTACACGGGAATCGATTTGCGTAAAAAAAAAGGCATGTTCACAGTTCCTTATTGGGAAGCATTTCCAAGGTACGTTTTGATAATACTTTCGGTCCATCGCGGGAGAAAATCTCTTGCACGGGTACAGATACTACTAGTGTGTACACATATGTAACTTGCAATGAATGAATTTTCTGTTTAATTCCAACGATTTACGGCGTAAAAATTTTCGAATCAAATAGCCGATATGTTGATAGCATCCGTTTTCTATTTAAAAATCGCCCGCCCAGGGAATCCAATAATGGGAGAAATTGGCGTGAGCCCTAGATTCGTGTAAACATGCGCCAGAAATTTAGGCGGGCTGTCCCGCCCCATGCGCGTGTCCCTATTATACCGGCCGTTTCATTTCACAGGCGTTCTCGTGTATTATATACATATGTGCACTCTGCAAAGGCGATCCTAACCTCTACGTTCAATTTTTCTACGTGCGTTCGTTTTTACAGCCCGGCAAATACGTATATTCTGCGATATTCATCATACGAATTATTAATCCTACCAATACTGAGCCATACAACCAAATATGCGACGCTGTTAATTGACTTTGGCATCACACTCTATTAGCACAGATATTATGTAGCATATTAGTACACTTTAGTACAGCTATTCTCTAAAAAAATTTCACGTTTCATGTATAGAAAAGATACCCGCGGGTTACCGAAAGATCGTAAAAATCTCATTTGTCCACCTGTAGATTAATCGCGATTACCTCATGATCAATTTTTCCCATAAATCGATCGATTCAACGAGAAACTACGTACAATCGATCCATGCCCAACGCCGGCCCAGGTCCGACCATAGTCTGAATCGCTCTATACACGATTTCCTGACACCGAGCAAGAATGGTGGTATAGTGGGGTAGCGTGCCGCGAGAGGGTGCCGCGCGAGGCAGGTCAGGGCTGGGGCTCAGTACGTTTGCGTACGCCGTGCCGTTCACATTCATTGTCCGTGCCTCGTTCCTCCGCGGTTCTTCGCTCGCCAACTTCTCCATTCTCTCTGTGTGTGTCTTTCACTCCACGCGCGAGGCAACGCGCCGCGTAAGCCTGCCAACGTGACGAACGAACGTGTTAGTTGCCTCGCGATGGTGCAACGGGCTTATATAATTAGCGTGCATTAAGAGGCAACCGAGTTGCACAGAACCCGCGTGACACACGAGTGAGAGTGCCGTGGTTGCTCTTCCTCCCACTCGACGGCTATCTCTTTGATCGTGTTCCCCTCCTGCATCGGTACGTATATATATATACATAAATATATATATATATATGTATAAACGTACATGTATATATACATCTTATTCACTCGCTCTAACTGCTGCCAACCTAACTGGTGCGGATGTTTTATCGTCGCGGATACCTCCATCCTTGTCTAGCCCGCGCTCGTGCCCTCTTTCCCTCTCGCTCCCACCGTATTCTGACAGCTTGGTCGATTCACGAATCTGCCGGGCCATTTTCCCGGGACTCTTCAAAATAAGGCCAAAGGATTACCCCTCTTATCGAACTTTTGTAAAGTACGTTTTTGTTTTCTTTTCGTTTCCCTTCTATCTGGCCGACTCTGTCTTCATTCTTTCTCTGGTCAAGCGTGGCTCGTTGTGTCCGATGCGACGGGGTATCTTCGCGGTCGATAATCGACATCGAAGCGCCGTTTATCCCCACCGATCGAGTGTCGGTCAGTAAAAATCCGAGCACACACGGTGCGTAAACAATAAACAAACGGGAAGACGCGAGAGCGATCGGGTACGCGGAAGTTCCGCGTAAACGAAGCGTGATTTTCTTCTCCCTCTTTTTTTTTCTTCTTCCCTTCCTTCTTCTTATTCCTCCTCCTTTTTCACGATTCGATGAACCTCGGTCGCGAGAAGTGGAAAAAAGTTTTCGGCGGCAACCGGGGAAAATACACTCTGACCGAACGGTCGCGGTGGTACACGAGGTATTTACCTCTGGCGTACAATATCTCGCTGTTTATTTTTCTTCACGTGCCACAACAGCGTACGCCTCTCTGTGCGGGTTTGTTGTGCGCGATAAGTTCGCGCGCAAAAAAAGGTTATGACACAAGCAGGAGGCATTGTATACCGTTCGCCGTTTCGCGTTCATTGAGAATCGCCCGGCGGGGAGTGTTGCAGAATTTTGTTACGCGCAAGTATTGTTTGGCAATGATTCGACGGAACGTTCGGTCGACGTTTAGTACACGTCGCGTATCGGTTCTCATTTAGTTTGGCTCTCATTCATCCGGCCGCTAGCTGGTTCCGTTTTGTCCTTACCTGCCTTTGTTTGTTTGTTTCTGACACACAGGTCTGGCATCATATACGTATATGTATATATGCAGATTTATTTTCTATTTATTTTCCAATCGCTTAAAAGAAAGTGAAGGGGGCGCGACGAAAGGGCGGACAGAACAACCGATCATGGCGTTGCACGGGGGAAGAAGTAGTAATGATTTTGTTTATATTTTTTGTATTTGCTGACCCCACCAACGGTTCTGCTGGGATGTATCAGTTGGAGTACGCAGCAGCCGGTGCCGCAGAACTCGCAGCAGCCCGCAGCGACGTTACAGCAAGAGGCGGAGAAACAAAAGGCCGGCGGTGTAGTAGAACAAGAGTACGGCGAAATGACAGATCAACGGGAACAACAGCCTCAGCCGCAACAGCAGCATCAGCAGCAGGCGCAACAGCAACAGCACCATCAGTCCAAAGGCAACGACGAGCCGAGAACAAATCTGATCATCAATTATCTACCGCAGAGTATGACGGAGAAGGATCTTTACAGTCTGTTTGTAACCATCGGACCGGTAGAATCCTGTCGCGTCATGAAAGATTATAAAGTAAGGTTCCTCCGTTCCGAACATCGCCTTCCGTTGGAACGGCAGCGCCGCAGTAGCCTCACGTTCACCGCCTTGTTTTATAGACAGGATACAGTTACGGTTTCGGATTTGTTAATTACGCGAAGGCCGAGGACGCGGCCACGGCTATAAATACCTTGAACGGGCTGCAAGTCCAGAACAAGAGGTTAAAAGTGTCGTTCGCTAGGCCGTCCGGCGAGGAGATTAAGGAGACCAATCTCTATGTAACGAATCTTCCCAGGTAGAACTGTCACACGCTTATTTATTCACCGGTTAGAAGCGAGGTTTGCGATAACACTGAACGTCTCTCTGTTGCAGGAATATAACCGAAAGCCAGATCGATGATATATTTAGCAAATATGGAAATATTGTGCAAAAGAACATTTTAAAAGACAAACTCACTGGATTACCGAGAGGTGTGGCGTTCGTAAGGTATGTTACATTCATGGCATCCATAAGCCATCGGGCAATTCTAATTGGAGCCTTGTCTTTCGAGAGGACAGCCTCGTTTAACGTCTCTCAGCAAATTGCTGTGCTAATAGGTACTATAGTTCGTTCTGTGCTTGGCGCGGTGCCTATATTTTCGTAATTAGTAACGTTTATGCCTCAAGATACCACAGCAGTGGACGATGGAAGCGTTTGCCAACACTTGGCACATGCATTTGATGCATGAAAAAAGATATTGTCCTTGCAAACTGGATAACAGGGAACGATGTTTAGTTCCATGTGCTATATCAATGGAAAATATCAATTCTTGTCTCTCAAACGATCTGAAAGGACAATCTCTTTTCTTTTCGTTCGTGATTCATTATTCTCCGTGGTTTGATCAGCAAGATAATCTGATCCTAATTAAATTAACAACGAATTATTAGTCCATTACTCATTCCATGGACGTCTAAACTATCGAGCCAGTCATTATGCAACGCATTCAAACTTCATCGCCAAAGCACTCAATTGACCCTCGACTTTCGATATCCAAAAGAAATTTCCCTCGCTCCTGTTTCAAGGGAGTTAACCGATTTAGCGGCCAGATATATCTCTGTATTTATTTTCCGAGATCCGCGCTGCCAAATAGTATTTTCGCAACGCTCCTGCCGCCGCCCGTTTCACTGGCATAAAATTCGATTCCTCGCCGCCGAAGTTTCCCCAGTGGCCCACTTAAGCGGCGCTAGATTAGGGGAAACGCTAGATTAGAACCGCGAACGAAACGGCGTTTGTTGCTGGGAAAATAGCCGCGTAACCGTGCCAGGTTTGCTGGAAATAGAAACGAAACCGGGTTTTGACAATTCCTCTTGATTTTGGCAGATTTTAAAGGACCCTCGGCTGCGCGCCCGTCGCGCCCCACATAACGTGCTCTAGATCGTTTCTGATAGATTCGCGCATTTAGAAACCAGATATTTGGCATGGATTATCGGCGTCCCCTGCCAAACGACGGGCGACACTCTCGACTTTTCTGCAAGTCCTCCCGTTTTCTCCGCCACGTCGTGCTCTCCAACGGCCGTTCCTTTTGCAGATTCGATAAACGGGAAGAGGCGCAGGAAGCCATCGCGCGGCTACACGGCACGATACCAGATGGCGGCTCAGAGCCGCTTAGCGTAAAAATCGCGGAGGAACACGGGAAACAGAAGGCGGCGTACTACGCGGGTTGGCAAGCTGGTTACAACCAGAGTCGAGGTAAGTAATTCAGCCTTACGACAGGATAGGCAATTTAGTCGTGCCCGAATTTTCATATCACAAAAACGGGAGAAAAAAAAAGTGCCTGGCAGTGGAAACGATCACGATCGCAAAATTGTTCGCGATAAGTTTGCTGACGATACACGATCAGCCGTTAAACGAGACGATTGGACGAATTTCTGCTGGCAGGCGTTATTACAAACTGCATTTTGGCTTTCTTACGAATCTTTCTTACTAAAGTCGCAGTAAACTTGTTTATTCATTTATTGGCGTATATTTATTGGAACCGTAGAAGCACCAAGACTTTTCCAAAAAAGATACTTTGTTTTCTCTCTTCTCTCTCTCTCTCTCTCTCTCTCTCTCTCTCTCTTCTATAGAACGCATCTTTCTCTATCTATCTACTCTGTCTCTCTTCGTCTCTCTTCTTCGTCTCCTGACTCATATGAAATTGTTCGTGTTAGTTTTTCACCTTTCCTTTCTATTTTATTTGAACCGCGACGAACGTGCAAGAGAAGTACCAGGTAGCGCTCGATATTGTAACAAATTTTGTAACGTAGTTGCAAGGCGTACCAAAAAAAAGAAAAAAAAAAGAACATTTTTGTACCCATGTGCTTGCAACATGCTGTCGAGGATGCACACCGTCTCTCCGTTATAAATTGGCCCGTGATTGTGCGACGGACAGACAGGTCGGGCATTATCGAGAGCATGTTGAGAACCTGTGAGAACATGTCTAATACTTGAATTGTTTGCCAGATATGGCTGCATCTAAGTCAAAGTACAGCGAAGATTGAAAAAAAAAAGTGCTGTTAATGCGTTCTAATGCGCGCAACGAGTAACGCAGCAAAAAAAAAAAAAAAAAGAAATTAAAAAAATACTACTGTTTGCGAATAGTGCGGAGACACGTTTCTTGTCGTGCCTGTTTCGTTTCTCTGTGTTCTCTCTGTTTTTGTTACGAGTTTCTTCAACGTTGTGCGCATGAGATTGTTCCACGTGTTAAACAAAACGGACGAACGAAAGGGAAACAGAATAATAAAATGACGTGAAATGAAGGAAAGAAAGAAAGAAAGAAAGAAAGAACGAACGAACGAACGAACGAACGGAACAGAAGACTTATAACGTTCTCCCTCTGGCGGTGGTGTTGTGTTCGAAATGGATAATGCAAAGGGGTAAAATGAAATATTGTGAAACGCCCCCTCGCAGACGGACACGAAAATTGGTCACGAGGAAAAAAAGTTATACGGAATTGTAGTGGTCGCTGTGATATCCCTAGACATATATTGTTTTCTGTGCGTGACGATGTTATACGGCATTAATGGTTAGCGGGACGAAGGCAAGGAAAAAAAAAAAGAAAAGAACAAAAAAAAAAGAAGTATGCAAAGAACAATGTTTTTTGGTGGTTCGAAACGAGAAATGAAACGAAACACTTGTGGCCGAGTTGGTCGTACTCCCACGCACACGAATGGCTGATCCTTAGAAGTTTGTTGGTCTGTTTTGTTTTTGTTTTGTTTTGTTTTTTTTTTTTCGGACGTTGCCTGGGTTCAACGAAACTGTAACTCTGATTTTTCTAGTTGTTGCCGCCGCCGCCGCGCCGTTACTATGTTGATTTTGCCTCATCGTTTCTCAGATTTGTTCGAACCACGCTGTGGAGCACCATCCTAGTTCTTATTTTTTTTTTTCTCTTTTTTTTTTCTTTTTTGTCGCAGCAATTATGTATAATTACATATGTCGTTAAGCTGTTTTTGTACTCTATTATTTTTCTCTTTTTTTTTCTTCTTTTTCGTTTCTCCTCGCGTAAGAAGACATAATTCGTACTACGTATATATATACACATATATATATGCACACATATATATGACATATATGTATATATGTTCTGTTACTAATTTAAGACATTGGAAATACATTCTCTGTTCAAGAAGACATTTGTTAAATCCCTCTTACGATCCTCCCACGATGAACGTCCGTGCGTCTCTCTTCATTTTTCTGTTACGTACATTACATACATATACGTATATATATATATATATATATATACACTTCTTTCAATTTCATACACACTTGTTTAGGGTTGAAGGTTTCTTTTCCTTTTTTTTTTTTTTTGTACATTTCAATATACGATACAAATTAACTGAGAGCGCCTGTTAGTGTTTATGTTGAAAGGAAATATACGTATTTTTGATCTGTGTATTCTGAGTAGGATTCTTTGTAACACGATGTTTTGTTTTGCGGTATGCTTGTACACTGCTCAAAAGTAGGTTCTATAGGACAAGAGGAAGAACAGACGAGATGATGATAATAATAATAGTAGTAGCGCAACCTTTGAGGAGTGTATAAGGTATGCAACCCGCCTGACACACAAGTTGTTGTATGCCTGCGAATAACCTAGCGAGCGTCGTTGCTAATCCGTCGTTAGTTCTGGTCAGATTGCATCTGCGGAAACCGCGTGTGGCTTTGACGGAAAACTTGTTCAGTGCATGGCTGTGCCCTCTAATCAAAGCGAATTATCATATAACCCGTAGTGGACAAATGTACTCGGATAAATAATCCTCTCAATAAAACAAGAAAGAAAATCACGTGCGAATATCCGTTCTTTAATCGTCGAGCGAGCCGGTATAGAATAAAGAGGAGTTAACGAGAATCAGAATGGCACGGGACACGTGCAACTTATTTTCATCTTTTTCCTGTATTTTTTTCTTTTTTTCTTTGATTTATATTCCTTCAACTATTTGTCGGACTACATTTGTCCAGAAATGTCTCGAAATAACTCTTTAACATGAACCATTTTCATTTCTATGCTCGCCCGAACCACAAAGGAGAACGTCTGTATCCGACCAGGAATAAATACCAGCGTTACACGCATTACCTTTATTAAGAGAAGAGGCTAAAGCATTTGCTTGTTCGGGCACTGGTTGTCGTTGCCACCCTGCGCAAGAGTTCTGATCATGAAATATTCCTAACGGCGCGAGGATAATCGGCATGGCGACGTTTTACGGCCAATTTGTAACTCGGAAAACCGAAAGAGGGGGGAAAAAAAAAAAGAAAACGAAGCCACATCTTCCTCCGATCAAATCTCTGTGGATCGCTTCGTTTACGTTCCTCTCGTTTTCTTTTTTTTCTACCACGTCGGATGAAATTCAATGAAATGTCGGACGTCCGTAACGTTCGACGAGGAACCGCGCGTATTTGCTCAAAACATTGTAAACCGTCGATGGAAGGTTTGCGTTCGCGAGATAGAAGGGGATGAATCTTCCGTTGCGTTGAGAACGATTGCTCAGCGGGTCAATTTCTTGCGTCGAAAAGGGTTGGGGAGGGCCGCGGTGTTTTATGGTGGTCGTCGCGTCGAGCAAGGGGATCGAAGGGGGTGCGTCAGGCGAGAAACGACAGAGTGCTTTGTTAGGGGAGGAGGAAAAAAGGGTTGCAGAATTCTTTCACTCGACCCGACGGTCTGTCGACCGATCACAGTGGACTGTAGATAGTGCGATGCGATTGTGCGACCGTGGACTGATAACGGCGATACTCGACGACAGAGCGCGAAAAAGGCCCGAGGAGAAGCGTTGTCGAGCCGTTTGTTCGACGATCGAAAGTTCTGTAGGAATAATGGCGGTCGGCTTGAAAAGGCGACGGCGATTTTTCCACCGGGGGAGGAAAAAAAAAAAAAGAGTTAAACGATCTTCGCTGTTACTAACTTTTCGTCCTTTTAATCCTAATTATTATATATATATATATATATATATACATGTATATAAATACTATATACACGAAACGAAGGGTGGACCTCGATAACGAACGTACCTCCTACGCCCCTGACAATCGTTCCTTTTTTTATCGATCGATCTTTCACCCCACCACCCAACAATTGATGTTATAGAATAATAGATCCCTGTAGGAGGTACGATCTACCTCCCTCGAATACCGATAACTCGTTCAGGTGCTTAGTGGCGTGATTCAACATAAACGGAGGGGTGCAAAAGACGTTCTCTGCCGGAATAATTTATAATAGTTCGTAATAAGAAGAGGAGCAATGTAAAAAATAGCTATAATAGGTGTGTTTAAATATGGTTCGGGGGTTCGAAATAATAGCAGCAGGCAGGGGAGGAAAAGGTACGTCGTGTTGGGCGTTTGCTTTTGCCAATCTGTTCCCTCTTTATCTCTATCTCTTTCTCTTTATCTATCTCTGTCTCTTCCCTCGTCTAAAAGTCTGAGCGCAATTAGTTCCAAATTATGGCGAAAAGTTTAAACACCGAGAAATCCTCGACGAGGCTTTTAAATGTTGCTGAATAGAAAAAAATCTAGGGAGATACGTATATTCATATATATATATATGGGGGGGGGGGGGGGCGACGAAAGGAAATGAAATTAAATTGAAAAAAGGAATATTAAGCGTTGGAAAGTATAGGTGGTTTATTTGCAATTTTTGTACGTTTCCGAAAGCCCTGAAAATCAAAGCGATTACAATTTGTAAGAATAAATGTGAAATTGTTGATTTTCGCGACGATTATGCACAATGGTACAGTCAGCGTTCATGGCTGGATCGATGAACAAAGTTATTCTATTGGTTTTTTGCACCCCTCGATGGATGATGGCCAATTTTTTGGATCTAGAGAATCGAAACTCGTAGGAATTTAATATTGCGAACGCGCCGGTATTTCAGCCATTTATACACCGCCGGACTGTATTGTCTGCTTGCGAAATTCCTTTTCGCGTCGAGGCAAAAAGGGAATGGCGAAAGACGAAAAAAGAAAAAAAAAAAGAGAGAAAACGAAGGCCGGATTAAACGTAACACCCGAGAACTTAATTAGTACTTAAGTTAGTCGAGTTAACGAGCTAATAAGCTTTCCGATATTCCTTCAGAATATACTCGTACCGATCGAAGTGGACTCGCGTTGTTCTTTCCACGAATAAATATATAAGCGAATGAAGAAACAAAGCCTGGCAAAAAAAAGAAAAATTCCTCGCAATTACGAATCTCCGCGGAACGAGCAATGGAATTTTCTAAAAAAAAAAAATTTAAACGAACAATGCTCCCTCTCCACTGTCGAACAACAGCAATAAATCGTTTGTGTTAATGGAAACGGAAAGAACGACGCGAGTGTTGCCCAGTGTAAATACATACGTCGAAATTCTAATTTTTAACTTAACGTGTTAAGTAGTACATTGTAAGGCTGAACGGATCGAAGATGGTGCAAAATGGTAATAATCCCGATGTCCAGTAGTGCTAACGATGGCTGTGATATGGAATAAGGAAAAAAAAAGAACTAAGGTGAAAATGAACAAAAATGAACAAATGAAAATATCCGGGATATAAATACAACGGATGAAACTTGCTTCTCTCTTCCTCGCTCTCTTGCTTCATTCTCCTCCGTTCCCTCCCCCCTCTTCTTCTTCTTCTTCTTCTTCATTATCGTCAGAAATTCATCATTCGATTCGCACGAGAAAAATATTCCTCCAGTTATACCGCCCTCGAGAATGAAAAAACGTAAATTATTAGGTTAGGAAAGATTGTATGGTGATAATCTTCGGTTCCCTTTCATTTATCTGTTCGTTCGCGAACATTTGTTGCACGATAGACAACGAGAGCGATGAAACCGGAGAGACAGAGGAGATCAGGTCCCGGTTAAAAATGCCTGCGACATTCCCAATAATACACTCATCGTATTTTTCTCTTCCTCTTCTTGTTCGAGAAATAAAAGAAAAGAAAAGAAAAGAAAAGAAAAAAAAAAAAGAACTTGTATATTACGATATTCTACGATCAACGTTTTACTGTAATGAAAATCGTTTTCGATTCAGCGTGAAATAAGGCCGATTCTAGCGTTTAGAACCGTCGGCGTTCCTGTGGCGCAGAGAGTGAACCGGAAGTCGCGTTTTTTCGACGAAACTCACTCGCTATTTCCGAGGCACGATTTATCTTCCTCCGCCCCCCCCCCCCCCGCCCCCCCCAAAGAGAAACCTTGATAGTTATACAATAATTCCAGATCGATTTCCTGTTCACCCTGCTTTGCCAGAATTAAACGCCCGCACAGGACACACACGCATACACACAAACGTTACGCACACGCGAAAAAAAAAAAAGACTACAAGTTACATCGATATATTATAGCGAACTACGACTATTGTATATGGGTAGAAGAGGCTGACAATTGTTGTGCGAATATTTCCATTTAAACGTGTCCAATACACGCAAAACATGTACACACGCACGCAACACACCGCTCAAAATCAACGCACGAAAATCGAATCTGCCCCATAGAGAGTTAATTGTATCGAGGCAGCAAAAAGAACGAAAAGAAAGAAAACAAAAAAAAATAAAAGACAGGCCTAACAGCGTGTTCCGTTTGCTTTTGTGCTGACGGCCCACTTTGTGCTCGCGCGTGCTTCCGTTGACGTGGTGTTCGCGACCGTTCCGCGAACGTTGCGTGTGTATATTCGAATCGGGGAAGCCTACGTCGCCGCATCGTCGTCAGGACAAAAGACATTCAGCAACGGGATCAGTCAGTAGCGCGTCCTCTCATAAGCAGGTACAGTAATGTCCGGGCAGGTTGACCCCCGTCTCGAATTCGCCGTTCGCGAACGAAGGTCGACCACGCGAACCTCTCGATGGAACGGCGGTCAAGCGTCGTGGATCTGGCACGGGCGGGTCGCGGTCACGCAAACGGGCATTACTGTACGCCCTCGTACACCTTTCTCTTGTCCCTGTTGCTCTACACGGGTCCGCTGTGATTCTGTAGCCGCTCGTTAAATTTCATTAAAACGATTAGAAAAGCAAGAAAACCGTGCATCTTGTCCACTTTATTCTATACGCCATCCACTTTGTCCGTTCTCCATTCACTTCCAGAACGTAAAACAGAAAAGAACGAAAACAAAAAAAAAAAAAGAAAAGAAAAGAAAGAAAAAAAAAAGCACCACCATCACATTAAACGACCGTTCAAACGGTGGCAACTTTTCGCTGATACAATGGGACTGTTTTCAGGTAGCGGCGGCGGAGGCCTGACCGGCGGCGGCAGGGGCAGAGGAGGCGCCAGCGGGCCGCCGGGAATGGGAATGGGCATCAGCGGCGGGGGCCCAGGGATGATAGGCAGAGCCGGCGGAGGATTCGGGCCGCGTGGCGGGCCACACGGCAATTTTATCGGCGGCAGCGGCGGCCCCGGCGCCATGAGGATGGAGAAAATTCATCCGCATCGTTTCAATCCGATAGGGATGGGCGGCGGTTACGTGCAGTCGCATTTCTGGTGACCTAGCGTCGTCGACGACCTGGATAGCAAGACAGCGCCGGCCATGTACCTTTCTTCGTTCGATAGGAGTCGCTCGTAGCTTGTCGATAAAGCGGAACGTTCATCCTCGAGCGATCAGCGAAGGCGGACGGGGGGGGGGGGGGGGGGGGCACCGCAACCACCGTTGGCGACGTCGCCAGGATTGAGGAGACGCTGTTACCCTGGGCAACTAGGAAATGAGTCCGGACCTAGACAGGACAGAGACAAACACAGGGTACAAGTTGAGCAGTTCTGGATAATGCATGTATATATATATATATATATATATATATATATACATATATATATACATCCTGGGAGGATATATTTCTCTTGGTGTCTATCATTGAAGCTCGGGACGCTTGGGGGACTCTCTGACTGATCAAGGATGTGTAAATTATTACGCATATAGTATTTATGATGTTTCTACGTGCCTGTACCAAAGCTCAGAACACCTAGTATTGTATGCACAGCGATGGGGCGCTCTGGTTTTTGAGGGACGGCATGGAGGGAAGCTTTTCTCGTCTCGGGTGCCGTTTTGTAGCTGTGATTCCACTCGAAGCCCTCCAGATAATTGTAAATGGGAGTTTCTCGAACAACTTGGCGGTCGATTAGATGACAATTGCGTAACGAATGAGAAATTACTGCCGTTGGTGTTTCTACTTTCCTTATTTTTTTTCTCTCTCTCTCCCTCTCTTTTTGAACGGCGTTGAAGATATCGAGACCGGTTTTGTACGGAGAACCCATCGCTGTTTCTGCGTCGCTTTTTTTTTTTTTTTATTGTTAAAGCCCCGATCCTCTGTCTAGCTTTAATAACTTCGTTCCATTATGCGTTTAAATTAAGCGGCGTCCACGCCCGTCGATGAAACAATGCTGGTCGAATATTGTAATACGTTAAGGTTACCGAAAAAAAAAGAAAAGAAAAAAAAAGGAAGACTGTGAGTGCTTAGCCCGCGAGTCTCGGACCGAGCGTAGTCAGACTCGATGGCCGATGTTGTGCTGAAAGATCTGTTTAGCTCCGTTGTCGGGCCACCGTTCACGAAACGAGAAGAACGCTATCTTTCTGGCAGTCGAACGCGATGCGAGCATCCATTTACCGTTTCTAATGTTTAAGATCGTCGCGAGGCACGGCTGCGGGTCGGGAAGCTTTCGATCTTGAAGTAATCCGGCGAGGAGCATCTGTTCCAGGACAGGTGCTTGGACGGTTAAAGAGGTAGACGAACGCGAATCAATTCGTAGAAACTATACGCGATTAAGCATCGCTAGAAAATTAGTTCCAAAGAAGCTCGCTAGAGTTCATTGTGTTGACAATTCTCGATCTTACAGAAACTGATCCACGATGGTTCGAAGCTTTCGAATATGCGAAATTTTCTGTTCGATAAAACGCAGATCGGTCCCCCTTTCAAAAAGTGATCCAGCCTCTAACAGTAACCGTCGTCCGTGCCGCAGTTAAATTCGCAGTTGTAGGGTACCGATCGAGACAATTGTGTACCTGTTCCGCTAGATCCAAACCAAGTACCCGCGACTCAGCCGACATGACTGTACCTTTTCCCCTCGTTTCGCTTCGGCCAGCAGCCTGCCTCGAATCGTAGTCCAATTCGAGACAAGAACCACGCCGATTACTCGCGGGACATGGTTTCTCTTAGCTTTTTCGACGAGCTTTCTCGACCGCTCGAGCGTTGTCGTAAAGAAAGAACCAGACATTATGTTGGTACCGCGAGAGAGTCAAGCAGGCGTCGAATGAGCCTCCATTTTTCTTGTTAGTTGAATGTTTTATTACCTGTGTACAGGGGGGGGGGGGGGCACGTTGAGGGCAGAAGCTAAGAGTTCTACGTGTTGTTGTACATTTCCTTTTTTTTTTCTTTTTTTTTTTCTTTTAAATGGTTCTAACTCTTGAAACTTTATCGAACGTTTAACGTTAAGAAAGAGTTTTTATCGGAGTCAGCGTGCAAGGAACCGGTGTTTCCCCGTGCTACGAATGGCGTACGAACATCGATGGTAGCGAATTGCCCACTTTTTTTTTTCTCGCCTTCATTTCATCCCTTGAAAATCCTGTTGAAAAAAGAAAAGCAAGAAAAAAAAACGAGAAATATATCGAGATCCGTTTTGTGCCGTGAAAGTTAATCTGTGGGTCGCCATTCGTGTACTTAAAAAAGGATATTTACGTTGTTGTGTAGTAACGATCAGCAGGCGCCATCTTTGTTCACGTGACCGCCATCAGTTGTGTGTACATACGTAAATTGTAAACGAATGCACGCCATTTAATCGTGGCACGTCGTAGACAAAAATGAGACTGACTTTTTATAGAGGACAAATTTTACGCGAACAATTTTAAAACTCGAAATTGCCTTATTGTTACCGCGACGCAAGCGCTAGAGATATTTTTCCTTCTTCTTCGTCTTCTTCTACTTCTACTTCTTCTTCTTCTGTATTTCTCTGTTGTTATTATTATTATCAATATTTTTTTTTTAAATGATTGGCGACAGAACGGGGACAGGAACAACGTTTCAACCCTCTGTCGCATCTGCGTTCGCTGCGGGCGTAACAGAATATTGCACTTTGTATTATTCGACGACGAACGTGTGATTTTTCGAATGTGAAAAACAGCAAATTTTACGAATAACCTACTTCTAAACATCATTCGAATATCCCGTAAACAATAATGATCACAAATACCATTTTCGTTTAGTAACAATCATACGATTCATACATATACTCTCTCTTTCTCACACTCACTTTTCTCTCTCTCTCTCTCTCGATAATTCGTAGTTATATAAGAAATAATTATTTAAGACCGAAAAATAAAATGTCTGTAAAAGAAGAAAAAAAACACACACACACGGAGAGCTTGGTTGTTTGCGTGCGTATACATGTGTCGATTATTAAAAAGAGAAGGTGAAAAAACAAAGGGAGAGAAAAAGTAAAATCAGCAGATGCAAGTAAAATTATTTATTTTAGCCGCACCGTGGGCACGACTTCTATCTTTCTCCTTTCTTTCTATACACTTGTACAAAAGGACAGAACAAACACAGCGTTGACAAGTATTTGTTAACGAGGCGTATGAGGAGAAAAGAAAACGAAAAGAAAAAAGAGAAAAAAAAAATACGATGTTCACTGAGTTCGACGAGATTCACTGAGTACGTTGTTGCCCTTCAAGAGGCAGCTCGCGTTTCGAAATGTTAGCAAAGTGCCTGATGACGAGCCGCAACGTAGCCAGTTTAGGATCATTTTCACAACTCCAGAATGCTCCTGTAACATTGCAAAAAGAAAACGGAAAAAAACCACGAAACTGTACAAAATCCTCCACTGTCACTGTCCGGGCTGTCCTCTTTGCCCTCCAGTATTGTGACCACTCGCGATAGTCCCCGGGAATGAACCAACTGAACGCGCCGCGACACTGGATGTTCCGTCGTCGAACAGTTCACAGAGGAAAAGGGATCTTCACTCCGCGAAGAATGCTCTTGGATAGACGATTTGTCCACTTGGAACAGAAGCTTATAACTGCAGCGCTTCTCCACCCACAGGATGCTGTGGTCTAGAGATTAGCCAGCTACTGGCGAAGAGGAAACAGGAAGGGGCGGATAGTTGCACCAGCAGCGATATCACCTTGGCAGATTTAGCTTTAGGCAAGACAAGAGATAACGAGAACTCCCATGGCACACTTTGTTCCCCGGCTGAAACAACGAAAGACGTCGGCCCGACGTGTCCTCCTTCCCGTTTACAGGACTTTGGGCCCACAAAACGCCCGCTGGAATATTAATAGCAAACTTCATTCCCGAACGGGGAAACGAATGCTGAACATAGGTAACCTGGGATTTCCTGCAACAAAATTATTCTTGTCCGCAACAACCTGAGCATTGGAAGCACTCGGTAGTCCCGAAACAATGACCCCGAGCCTCCCCATTCACAGACAGTCCAAACCTTCCTGGATCGGTTCCTCAGGGATCCCACTGCCAGCGTCAGGATTAATCCGAAGCGTTCATTTCTAACGTTGATTAAATGAATCTTCGGCTAGAATCCTGTGCGAGAGCTTGACCGAAGTGGCTCGGAGATGCCAGAATGGTTCGCAAAGTGTGCCTTGACGCGTGAAGCATTTTAAGGGGCAGTGGTCTCTCTTGACACGGTTACAGAGAATGTCCCCGGTTCGTTAGCCACGCTCACCCTCGTCCCTTGACCTGGACGAGCGTTTTTCCCTCCCCAACCTTCGCTGCCGCCTCTTTTTCTCCCTGAACTCGTGGAAAGCACTCTCCCCCAGGCCTCGAAACGGCTGGCGTGAAGCGAAACATGAACATCTGCTTCACGCATGGCGGAGACGAGCGTGTCTTCGGGTTTCACAAAGTGTTTCACGTGTTGCTGGCCTTGTCTCTTCCCTTTTTTTTTCCGAGGGACATTTTAAACGACGCTGCGCACCATAGCGGGAGGATTTTTTAGAATGCTTCCTTTCACCCTAGAGAGAGACGGAGGGGACACAAAGAGGGATATCTTTGCGCCGTGCGGGTACGAATCGCACTTTATTCCGCGGAAAGAATGATTACGCAACGGTGGCCCACGTGAGAAAAGCCTTTGAAATGCATTTGGACGACGCGTTTATAGGACCACCTTGTATGTTTCTCTGCTGGACCGATAACAGCCTCAGCTGCCTCGGGCACACGAATAAATGAATCACAATGGCTGAAAAAGCTGCGACCCCGATGGAATTGGAAATAACGGCTACCATCGTTGGAGCATTATGATTCTGATCAGATTAGAAGCGAGGACTGTTTTTCTATAACTCAGGGACTGTAATTTCATAAGCCCGGATAATTTGAAGCGGTCAGGTTCGGAGGACCAGAACTGTTGTACAATTGTTTCTGATATACTTCATCTGCGGGGGAAGAAATAATGGTAATGAAATAGTCGACAGCTTGGAATAAATTCTGAAATTTATTTCTGGAAATTAAATCCAATCCAGAGGAGTCTAAATTATTCTCAGCTTCAAGAATTAATTAGAATTAATGATAATTCTGTTGAGAGTCTATTAACGTGTCCAGTGGTCCAATTTAATTATCTTCGTGGCCGTTACGTTATCGATGAAGAGTCGCAGATATAATTAATCATGAATTGGAATAATTTATCGAAGAATCTACAGGTCCTTCTAATAATTAGAGGAACACTGAATTACGTTTACATTGTTGTCATTCAGAGTTTCGCTTACGAGTGAGACCTTGGACAAGCAGCAAAAATTATTAGTCGGTAACCCTTTGCGGACTCGCTGGCCGTGTGGTACAAGAATCTCTCGGGGCTAGTATTATTGTTGTGACCCAGGATGACTCATGCACACCACGATGCAGTTGATTCTTCTCGACTGAATCAACAAGCTAGCGTCCGTGCACCGTGCTATACGTGTACGCTTGGCCTCACTTTTCAGCGCAACAAAGTACGCGCGTCGCTCAATGAAGATCTAATGCTTTTCGTTTGAACAAATTCTAAAAACCGTTCGACCCGCACGAGGTCGATTAAAAATAGGAACAGGCCGAAATAATGATAATGGACAATTAAGGCCAGCCCCGCATAATTTGGAACTGTTTGAAATAATAATTCGCAGTAAAATTAGAAAATTGTTCGTGCATCGAAGGAACCGCCATGCAGTCCTTCAGAATCCGGCTATTATGTTGCACAATCTACAGATAAGAAGAAGGAACACTTTACAACCAATAAGGAATAATAAGTATTAGTTCTGCAACGCGAGAAGAGGGTAGACTATAAGCGTGAAAAGCTGACATGTCGAGGGACATGTGTTGCAAAGAGATTTAGCCTATTCGAGCTGGTCAACAGTTGGTCCAGGAAGATACTGAATATACATGTACCCGTGGTTCGTGGAACACCCGATAGATCAGCTTACCAAACACGCGTGGCCCACAGAAAGATATTCGTTTCCGCCCAGCGCGATATCCAGCGGATCACAGGAAATAGAATCAGCCTTTGAACACTGGCGAACCGTGTGCGTGTACATGTACAATTATCACAAATTTCCTCCGCGAAACTAAACTCTATTCCCGTTCTATTCGCGCGGTACAGTTCGACCATGTTGAGAATCGACGTTCAATTACAGAGAACGAGATTCAACTATCATCACCGCACACTGATTTTGTTTTTTAACAGCTTTCGAAATCGCGTGAAATCGCAGGCGTGTCAATTGTGACACGACCGTTGCAGCACGATGTCTCGAGGGCGACTGAACACAGTGAACTTGATTTGCGGAACAGATGGAGGAAGGGAGGATTCCGAGAGAAAGAAACACGTGGTGCGCTCCAACGTGCGCCGGGGGGGGGGGGGGTGAGACCCCCGCCCCCCGGACACTTGGTCACGGGATGCGTGGCCTCTTCACTCTTGCCCGGCCAATGGAATTGCTAAGTGGATCGCGAATTGAATTTTGGCCGCGTTAATTTTAGTGCAAACGCGACTTCCCGGCGCTGCAACTGTCTTTAATAGACCGTCGATTCTTGCACGCGTAACACTCGCTCCGGATAGTGGATAACCAGAGAGTGTAACTGCATTCCGGGTCTGAAAGCTTCTTCAGAGGCTGCCGACAGAGGTGACAGTATTTGGTGTCCATTGTTCTTGTTCTATTGATGATTGCATTAACTCTCGGACAACCAAATGCCACGCTGGGTCTGTACAGACCCGTGCCAGCTACCTTCAGATGTATACGTATACATTCTACATGGTTTCTTTTTCAGTTTAGTGAGCTCCCCCTTATTTATGCATATTATTTTCCGACGAATATAAATATACGGTGATTTCTCCGTGGAATAAAATCGTGCGGGGTATCTCTCCAGCTATCTGGAATCTCCATGCGATGCTTTGTCAGTCGTCACGGGGAGCTGTCTAAAGGTGCACGAAAAAAAAATGGTAGACGCGACAGTGGATAAGCAAGATAAAAAGAAGCGTGTTATTGGAAGGGAGGGAGCAACGGGTAACTTGGAAAGGGTCAGAGGGCAGCGTCCTGGGGTGACGGGGCACACGGCTGGGCCAGAGAAAAATTTGCATTTCCTGTTCCCGATGAATAATGCCGGATGAAGAAACCGCGCGGTCGCCCGTCGAATTAATTCGATAATTCTCGAAATTCCGTCGAGCAACCTATAAGTCCGGCGCCGGTTGGAACGTGTCTGACCGTCAGAGAAGAACTGGATCACCGTGTATAGATCGTCTATGGAGGCGTCTCGAACATTTTTGGTAGCCAGCAAACGCCGCGGAACGTTGTCCTCTCAGTGAAAACGAGATATCTCGAAGGGGAGCACGGACCTTTGACACCGTCGCTTGATCCGAGGAAAGAAAGAGGAACAGGGACAGGGATTGTTTATGGGAACAGCTGTTCCCGCCACATAGGAGACCCTTCTCGTGTGGTTGCGTCGGGCCCCCAGGTAGCAGCAACACGTGGCTGCCAACTTGGATAGAACACGAATATATAATGCGTGTTATACAATATAAGCGAAATCTCGACGACAGCATGGAACTGTGAAGGTGCATTCAATAATATCCCATATAAATAGAACAGTTCGCGTAATTCAACTGGACGGATGTTTAATCGAATCGATTTTAATAACGCACTGTGAGTCACAGCGCAGGCCTTCCTACGGCCAGGCCGTATTATATAATTGTGCGAGGCAGCTGCTAGAAAGTGGCTTAGAATCAGTATCACATTGTGCCCTGCGCCGCGCTGCATTTGCTGCAATTGTACACGCGGCACGGAGAAGAAAATAAACCCAAGAATGGCCTGCCGGGGAAATGGATTACTGGACCGAGAAAGAAAGAAAAAAAAAAAAAGGTGGAAGATAGAGAGCTTCTGGGGGCGAAGAATGGCGTAACCGGCGACCAGCCCACATAAATAAGAAAAAACCACGTACGAGCATCTGGGCTTTCGAAACAGGGATTAGGTGGGGGCGTCGTGTAAAAACTGTTTACGCGGCTCATGTGCGTGGGAGCCAGATTTTTGCTGCCTCCGCAGAGATAAGGGATTATCTGCCGGACAGGGCAAACGACATGCGCGTAACAATCTAAAAGTTTATTCGACATAAATAGAAACGGGAAATAGAACAGGACTTTACGGATACGATACAATACGTGTAGCGCGTGAACAATGAAAGACAAAAGGGTGCATTGAACGGTGGATGGGATTGCGTCTGTCCTCTAATACTCTATGGTGACCGTCTTCGTCTTCAGGTACTCGTTCAGGGCGTCCTGACCGAGGTCCTTGCCGAAGCCGGACATCTTGAAGCCGCCGAATGGCGCGGCCACGTCCGTCTTGTTGTACGTGTTGATAAATACTGTTCCAGCTTCGATTTTCTCGGCGAATCTCAAAGCCCGGCCGATGTCCTTGGTCAGCACGCCAGATGCCAGACCGTATTCCGTGTTGTTCGCCCTGGCAATCATTTCGTCCGTGTTTCTCGAGGCGAACTTGGAAATGATCATGATGGGGCCGAAAGACTCCTCTTGGGCTATGTACATGTGGTCCTTGACGTCCGTGAAGATGGTCGGCTCGAAGTACCAGCCTGGACGATCCGGTCTTCTACCACCGTACACCAATCTGGCCCCCTCTTGGACACCTCGTTGGACGAACTCTATGAGCTTGTCCAAATGGTGCCTGTGGTTCTGGGGACCGTGGGCCGTGCTTCTGTCCAGAGGGTTGCCTATAGTGATCTTCTTGGTCTCCTCGATCGTCCTCCTCACGAACTCGTCGTGGATGGACTCCTCGACGAACAGTCGACCTGTCAACAGGACACATTACAGGATTAATCTTCACCGTGACGACAACGTGGCGATACGAAGACTTGGTCGTAATTGTCCGAGAGAATCGCTCACCGGCGGCGATGCAGTTCTCCCCTTTGTTGAAGAACACGCTGCTCATCCCGACCCTGACCGCTTGCTGTAGGTCGGCATCCTCGAAAATCACCAGAGGGCTCTTCCCTCCCAACTCCAGGGACACTTTCTTCAGATTGCTGGCCGCGCACGACCTCATTATGGACTGTCCGATGCTCGTCGAGCCGGTGAATCCCAATTTGCGGATCAGCTGGTGCTCGCAGATCGCGTTCCCAGTGACGGATCCGTCGCCTGGCACGATGTTGACGACGCCAGGTGGGAAACCAGCCTTGGCTGTCAATTCCGCGAATTTCAGGGCCGTCAGAGGCGAAGCCTGAGCGGGTTTCATTACCACGGTGTTCCCCGCGGCCAGACAGGCCGCCATTTTCCAGGACAGCATCATCAGAGGATAGTTCCACGGGGTGACCAGGCCGCAGACCCCAATTGGCTCTTTCCTGGTGAAGGTTAGGTTTCTGTTTGGCCTTGCATGGGATATGGGTATGGTGGAGCCTTGGATCTTGTCGCACCAGCCCGCAAAGTATCTCCAGGTCTCTATCGACATTCCAATGTGAGTTTTCAATGCCAGGGTGTACACCGCCCCGGAGTCCAAGGTTTCTATGGTGGCTAATTCTTCCTTGTGCTGCTCCATCAGGTCCGCCAGTCTGAAACGGAACGGAATAGCGACAGGTGATTCGATTGAAATTGTGAGCAGATTCGCGGAACAGTCTTTCGTTCCGTTGTATCGCGGCAGAAGGTGATTACTTGAACAGTAGAGATCCACGTTCTCTGGCACTAATTTTGCTCCACTCGCCATCTTCGAAGGCCTTCTTGGCAGCTTTGACCGCCCTGTCCACGTCCTCGACCGAGCCGCATTCGACAGAACAGATGACACTCTCGTCGTGGGGATTAATAGTGTTTATGGGCTTCCCGTGGCCGTTCACGAATTCCCCATTGATGAATAACTGCTTGGGGAACCTCAGGGTCATGTTGTTTGCCTGGACCTCCACTACGTCGTATTTAATCTCTTTGCTGGCCGAGACACCTCTGGCTGCTAGGATCACCGCGGTTACGAATTGGCTGAACACTGGCGCCATGAACACGTCTATGTTCTGCATGGTCACCCCAAGATTATCCTTGACCTCCTCCACCAGCCTCACGACGTCCATACTTTGCCCTCCTGCAGGAAGTTGTTATAATATTAATAATTATTACATCCAGAATTTTGTTCAATACCCTTTTACCCCAGCTTCTTTGTTCGTCTAATTATGTCATAATTGTAACGTAATTATCGCAAGCTGTGCATTTCGATCGACGTACCGGACGCAAAGAAATCGGTGTCCCCTTGAATGTCCACGTTCAGAATGCTTTTCCAAATATGCTTCAGCGTCTCCAGGCTTTTCTTCTCCTCTTCTGTAAATTCTATCACGACCTCCTCGCTGTCCTGGCCAAATTTGCCGGCGGCAATTGTCCTGGTGCCGATCTTGATCCTCTCCACGTTCACGAACTTATCGTCCACCGCGTTGATCAGTAATCCTCCTTCGTGAACGATGCCCACTCTATCCTCCACATTGATCTCTGTCTCGTGTTCCGGTATGTCTACGCCGTTCCACAAGCTGGACCCAAACAGACGAACTTCCTCGCCGTTGATGGTGGTCCAGGCACCCGGAGTACTGTCCAGGCCGCGAATAAAATCGTGGATCTGTTTGGCCGGCTTCGACCAGTCTATCTTCTGCAGTTCCTTCTTGTTCAACATCGGATCGTAAGTGGCGCCTTCCGCGGTCTGAGCAACCATGGGCGCCGTGCTCTTGGCCACCAGATCCACAGCCTCCCCCATAGCCTTGATGCCTTCGGGATAGAGGAAGTTGTTGTACAGCGTGTCCAGGGTGTCGTTCGGCTCCACTTTGCACGATCTCTGCAGCAGTATCGGCCCGGTGTCCAGTCCATCGTCCGCCCAGAATACAGAAAACCCTGCCGTGTCGTCCCCTTCAATCAGTGTCCTGCGTTCATCGGGGAAAGATCGGTATAATCAGAAGCGAACCGACGGCTATTTCAGTGACGTTCGTTCAATTGACGCGTGCTTATCTACGCGTTATGCCGAAGGAGAAAGCAAACACATGTTACGCGTGCAGCCCGATATCGTTGCATGCGTGAAAACTGAACCGAACCGGTTCCAAGATACGCGTGCGTCTCGATTTACGTTTGCAAGTGTCTCTTTACTGTCCCTACCCTCTTTCACTCTCTCTCTCTCTCTCTCGTTGGCAGGCTCGCGGAGAATTGCGACAGACGGGCACTGATCGTTCCAATTTGTTGCGTTCTGCGAATGCCGCGCCTGATGACCCGCAACCGCGATACGCAACGGTGATACGTCACAATGATATGCAACAAGTGGCCACGCGCCCTTTACAATCGCAGGGCGCTATCGCATGTCGGTTGCTATCCACTTGTTGCGTATCGTCGCTGCGCATGGCGGTTGCCTGTCATCAGGCGCGTCGAGTTCGCGGAACGCTCGATACGAGCCGGATCGAAATCGATCTGCGTATTTTCTTCGGGCGTACTGACCAACTTATCGCGCTGGCACCGCGGTGTCTAGGGAGCAGCGACGGATGGTAACATATGCTGCGATGTGGGGGATGATTAATTACTTCCATGGGGATGAACTGGCTGCAGAACGGAAGTACGTTCAGGTCGACCTCTATCGCCTTGTACAGCTCCAGGATTTCCGGCAAGGTCACGCCCTTGCTCCTCCAGCTCTTGATCTTGAACACGGGCGTGTTATCTGCCTTCGCTGTTACGGCTGTGATTAAGCATCCATTAGGGTACTGTGCAATACGATGCTCCCAGTAATGTTATAACTACGAGGAATATTAGGTAATATTTTTTTTTTTTTTTAGGAAAGCTTGGAGATCTTTGTTAGTGTGTAGGGTGTTCACGCTGTTACTAGCCGGCATATTTCATGCAAACGGCAAGTGTTAGAGAAAAATGGCAAAGGGAAAAGTTTTGTGGTTCTTTACGATCAATATAATAGCGTTTACAAATTTTGCATGCTCGCAATATTTTTCGAGAAACAAACGTGACCCTCAATTTTTCAAATGGAAAGCTGTATATTTTTTTACGTAACATGGAAACGCACGTCAAGACGAATTCATTCATGTACTGTAGAATGGCCTCAAAAGTCGTACAAGGTCACGAAAAAAAAAATTTAACCTTCAAGTGACCTTGAACGTCATTGTTTCGCATATCGATGTATTCGTCTTGATGCACACTATCGTATGCCGCAGAAAAATATATGGCATACCATTTAGAAAATTGAGGGTTATCTTCCTTTCTCGAAAGGTATAGCAAATATAAAAGATTGACATGCGCTATTATATTGTGCAGAAAAAACTACAAAATTTTCTCCTTTATCACTTTTTCCCGACACTTGCCGTTTGCGAGATAAACGCTGACTAGTAATTGCGCGGACACAGTAGTTATCGTAGAAAAATTGTCTTTCGATTACCAAGGGGATCCTCCCGATTGCCCTTGTCAGGGATGGTGAACACGCCTGTGATCTGATGACCATTCTGCTTCAGAAGCTTGTAAACTTCAGCCGCGAACGGGCTCTGACCAATTATGGCCACTTTTAGCTGCGCCATAGCCGTCTAAATGGTACAAACATTTGCATAGTTTTCATCTCACCCCATATGCAGCATTGCGCCGCAGCAAACGGAACAAGTGTTTAGAGGTAAAAGAAAAAGGAGAAAAGCGTTGCAGTTGAAAGTACGGTCGACGAAAAGTATTCAGTAAAACTTGTATAAATCTTAATCTATTTTTAACAAATATTCGACAGTCCATTTCAACGTAACCGCGAGACAATATTTTCCAATATCTATTGCAAAATAACGAAAAATTAAATTAAGCGAAATTGCACAATCGTTTCAGGCGATCAGTTTAGTTTCTTCTCTTTTCTAATGCGACAGAAAGTAACTTGCATCGTGACCTTTTGACCTCGCCACGCTTGTTCCACTATGTATATCCCCGGATCGGCCAAAGAGCGTGTATATTATCAAGCGTGTTGCTCCGGTTAGTGCAGCAGATACGTACCTATACAGGACCAGTGAACGTTCCCCGCTAACTTTCACTGTACTTTCAAGCAAAACTGCAATGAGAAGATCCAGTGAGGAGGCTGTGCAAGTGGAACCAACTGCAATACCACGAATTAAAGAAACAAGATAACCTATAGTCCCTACTGCCTTCTATCTACTGTTACCATTGTGCTCTTATTGTTATTAGTCTCGCAGATTTGATAGTATACTTTAAACTGTCACCGGCAGTAATACCATTCAATATGCTATCACCAACTACTACCATGTACTTTCTATGATTCGTATTTATACACCATTGGAATGTCAGGCGTGTGTAAATAGCAATGTTTACGAAATGTCAGAGGGATTTCTTACGGCGTTCACCACGTAGGAGCGTATCGAGAGTAGGCTCTTCAGAAACAGCATCAGAATGTCGACTGTTGTTGTCCACGATGTGCTTCCGGTTGCCTCTCGAGGTGCATTCACTTCACTGAACGTTTACCGACACTTGCAGCTATCGGTCTGAACCGCGGTAAACCGCCGGACGTTTATATAAGCTGCCTGTATCAGTTCGACGGCGTCAAGCATTTCTTTTCTTTCTCTTTTTTCACATCAGGGCTCCTCCTCTTTATCTTTCGATTCGCGTATTATTTTGGACTCGCTGCTGTCACGGGGGTTCTCCCTGCTCGTGTTATCAGTACACGATTTCTGGGAAGCCTGGCCAGGAAATAGGCCGAGATTCCATTATTAATTACTAACTATTTCGTAGAGTAAAATCGTGTTCGTTTTATTTACGGGCGTATAAAAATAATCAAGCCGGGAGCTTCGCGTCGCGGAGAAATTTTGATCAATGCTGAACGATAACACCGACTGATGAATGAAAACGTTAACTACTGGTGATAAGAAATGGCGGAAGTTCGGGATCACGATAAAAAAACGTACTATGTACGCTCCAAAATAAAGATCTGATATAATTGATTATCGCATTGGGGCATATGAAGTGATCGTAGGATAAATTTTCTTTTCATTGAGCATATTGCATTCGCTTTGCTTGAAATTACGTTTTACGCCTTTTCCGAATAATGGGAGCCAATACTTAGCATACAAGCATGCGCGAATTGAAGATTTTTTGTTTAGTATTAAATACAATCCCGCGAACGTAAGATTGAACCGGTCTGATCGAGTTTGAACGAAAGATTCCCCTATCTATACGGGCATAGGTTATCGAAAATCTGTTTACTCGACCAGTTTCGTACCGGTTTGAGTCGGTTTCGGGTCAGGACTTTGCAGATCTTGGTCGAGATTAAATGGGAACAAAAAAAGCAGCACGCAAGCCGTCCATTTGTGGATTAAAAATTGTAGGAACGCGATTTGGTCAGAATGTACGTCAGACACAGAAACACAAATATTTTTAAAAGTACATATTATACAATCTTTATTTCTCCCCTGGCTCTGTACAACGAATGACAAGCACGAACAGAATACATTTATATACAGGCTGGTGCAACAGTCGCCAAAGGAGTGGAAACATTCTTATTATTTAGGCCATCCTTGCACCACCCTGTACATTACACACAATATATATACATACACGATCAGTTCGATCAAACGAAATCTATTGCAATTAAATGTACGAATACAATGCCGGATCGTTCAGTATCTTGGTACTTTAAATTCTGACGATCCATCCATAACGGTGGTCGGTTTCCTTTTGTTCATGATGTTCTGAATCTTCTGCCATTCCCTGTCCAATTCAGCTTTCTCGTTCTTCTCTTTGTTGTACTTTCTTGTTCGTCGTCCGTCAGCCATTTTCACGCCGTACTGGAACGCTGCCTTCGGCAGGGCCTCTTTGTTATTCATGTATTCGCTGTACTCCTCCGGCGTATCGAAGTCCCATCTACCAATGGGCCCCTTCTTGTTGCCAAGGTCCATCTTGGTGTAATCCACTTCGTCGTCGGAATCGTCGATCGCGTCCTGCATTTCGTCCAAGCCCGGATAACATTCCGCGTAGCCCTCCGGCTCCGCGGCCAATTTATTCAGCAACGCGCCCTTCTTCGGCGCGTTGATCTCCAAGTTGGATGGTATAACGTTTGGCAACTGCGGGGCGTTCGCCTTGTCGTCGTTGTCCAAACTGTTCTCCGGTTTGTCAAAATAGGAGCTCTTCTTCTTCTCCCTGGACTGGCTCAGTTCCTTCTTGCCAACCGTTGGAACGTAATCGCCGATGTCACCGTAGATACTTTCTTCCTGCGGCCTCGGTGCGATGTCCATGTCGTTCATGTCGTCCGGCCTGGACCTTCCATCTTTGTTCTTCTTTCCCTTCTTACCGTGACGGTTACCTTGCCGCAGATAGGACAATATTTGCGCCAGCTTGTTTATCACAATGTCGTTGGTCGTCAGAGTCGGAGTATTGTCCACGGTCGGCACGTCCGCCTTGCTTCTTATCAGAGTGGTTGGTATGTCCACGTCTGTGTTCTCATCGTCCAGTTCTATTACGTAGGCCATGCGACCCGGCGTGAACAACTCGTTCCTCTCTATCGTCTTCGATTTCATGATGACCACTGTTCTGTAGACGCTGCGCCCCATCTTGGTCTTGAATTGCATCTCATCGTCCTTCTTCTCTACCACCTCCTTCTTCTCCTTCTTCTCTTTCGGCTTCACCAGCTTCTCCATTTCCTGCTCCTGCTCGTGCTCCTTCGCCTCTATCTCGCTGCGCACCTGTCGAACAATGTTCATTTTAATGGCCCGCTGCTTCGTCTACCTGAAATGTCACAAGATACACGTTGGATAGTTTGATTTCTCACCTTCTGAAGGAGCGCGTAATCCAGCCCCTTCACCAAGTGAGTGTGCTCCATGTCACCACCCAAGAATTTAGACTGTTGAATCATTTGACGCCTGCGCTCCGCCGCGTCCATACCGGACTTCAGATCCGGCGCCACTGCTCTGTACGCGCTGGCTGTGTTCATCGGATCTTCGGCTTGGTAATCTTGATTCGTACCGTCCCTGCGCTCCCTCGCCCTGTCTCTGTACTTCTCTGCTAACTCTGCCATCTTGTCCTCCTCCTGTTTCTTCAGCTTGGCGTAGAAGCTTTTCTTCTTCCTTCGCAGCTCCGCCCTGCTGCCTCCGCTGATGTTCGGTGTTTGCGCCGTCTTGGAACTGGCATCCCTGGCAGTGCCAGGAACGGAGGCCGGTGTTGTCGATGGGACGGACGCTCTTGGCGTCATCAAAAGCTTTCGGAAATCGTCGTTCGTTAAACGAACGGACATTCCCATATCTTCTTCCATGGTTTCTGGCATTTTGATGGTTTACCTTTGGTCTATATAAAAAGTAAAGGTATCTCGTTAAAGTGAACGATATAGTTCGACGAGGTTAATTAAAAAAAGAGGTTAATTTGTTAAGGTAAACGAAATGAACGAAATATTTCGATTGTTTGTAATTGTTCTGCTCGAAAAGTGGGGTTATCTGGTTAATATAATCGAAATATTCGTTTTGAATGGATGTTTAGAATGATTTCCAACGCACCAAGTTTCACTGCAGTGTTAAGCGCGTTTAATATCGCACAACAAACTGTATTTGACGAGGCCGAGTCAACACATTTGACGTTCGATTTTTTAATATCTCGAAGCGCAGGGTTACCGACGCACGCGAGAATTCTGCCATCTATTGGAAACATCGTGAAACTGGACAGTACAAAATTCAAGATTATAGAAAACTGTCTTATCTAATGGACCACCGTGACTGCCATATCGACGTGAGTTATCGACACTGATCTTAGCGTCATCTACTCATAGACGGGGGCAACTTGATAAAGTATTTATTAAAGAAGTTTAATACCAGCCAAATAGCAGTTGGTAAGAATAACATGCGTAAATTTTCATATCAATAAAATGTTAGCTTATTGACTTATTCCAGTCTAATTAACTAATTAATCCTCCCTTTCTTTTATGCTTCTGGTATAACCTTCCCCGCATCTTTTTCCCTTAAACGTCCCTTCGTAATTTATCTCTCTCCTGTTACGTTCTTTCTAACATATTTGTTGTGTGTGCAGGTTTGCTGGGCAAAGAAATGCAGAGCATTGTCTGGCGCTTCTCATTGTGCATAGGATCAAGAAATAAGATAGAAGAACTTGTGCCACATACGTTAGTTACGCTTTAGTTATAGTGAATTGGTTTATAAAAATAGCACGATTTATCTCTTATTCCTCGCCCCCGATGGTCTATCGTAACCCCCCTAGCTATTTCCCTGCATTCTCTTACCAGATGTTCTAACGTTATAAATTTGTCTCCACACGGGTCGCATCTTTTATTCTCTTCCTTCGTTCAATATCTATTCTTCTTTTGAGTGATTACAGATCTTACCTGCGCCCTTATTCGCTGATGCTTTCCTGTTCCTCTTTTACGTTGGTATTGTGGTGGTATTGATGTTCTAGTGTATCTAAACCTTTCGTTATATCCTGCTCCCTTTATTTTTCTGTTGTACTTCATAGTCTCTTTCTTTAAGGCTCTCCGTTATTTCTTTTAATTTAGCTCATCAAATTCACTCTTGCCAGACTTGTTTCATTCCCTTTCAAATAATCCTCTGTTTCTCTTGTGCTTTTTGTTTGGCCCTTCCGTCTTTCATTTTCCTCTGAATGTCCCTTAACAACTGTTCTCTGTCCTGTTACGTACTTACTAATATATTTTTTGTGTGTGCAGGTTTCCTGGGCAACGAAATGACGTGCATTGTCCGGTACTTCTCGTTGTGCATAAGAGCAACGAAAGAAGATAGAAGAACTTGTGTCGCATACTTTAGTTGTTCTTTAGTTATAGTGAATTGATTTATAAAAATAGTAAGATGTATTCTACATAGATTTAATAGAATAATTCATAAGTATCTGCTTGTAAATTTGAATTACAATATTTTTGTAACTTGTATCTTGATTAATTTAAATAAATCATCAATGAAAAGAATTCCACTGCTCTTTTTATCTTCACACCTTAACAATCCTTGAAAGAACCTAATTCCAATTCCTTAAACAAGAAGTACCGTGGAGGAACTTTAAATGCAAAGTCCTGAAGCGAGAAACTTGTAAAAATTGCCCTATACGTTATTAAACTTGGCAGCAGGAAATTCTCCATCGTTTTCAAAGACTTCATTTCTTGCAAAATTTGTTGGGAGAATCTAGAAATTTAAGCGTTCGGAAATTCTTGGAACGTGACGTCATTTCTTAGAATTGCTGAGATCGAATACCTCCTCGCATATCATATTCTCCTGATACAAATCCACGATTTTCAGCAGATATTTTTGCCAGAAACTCAGAAATTTTGCGCTCGGAAATTCCTGGAAAGTGACGTCATTTCTGAGAACGAATACCTCCTTGCATATCATATTCTCCTGATACAAATCCACGATTTTCGGCGAGATATTTCTGCCAGAAACTCAGAAATTTTGCGTTCGGAAATTCCTGGAACGTGACGTCATTTCCAAGAACTGCCGATGTCGGATACCTCCTCGCTTATCATATTCTCCTAATACAAATCCACGATTTTCGGCAGATATTTTTGCCAGAAACTCAGAAATTTAAGTGCTGAAAATCTTGGCTTTGTATTAGGAGAATATGATAAACGAGGAGGTATCCGACATCGGCAGTTCTTGGAAATGACGTCACGTTCCAGGAATTTCCGAGCGCAAAATTTCTGAGTTTCTGGCAGAAATATCTCGCCGAAAATCGTGGATTTGTATCAGGAGAATATGATATGCAAGGAGGTATTCGTTCTCAGAAATGACGTCACATTCCAGGAATTTTCGAGCACTTAAATTTCGACGACGTTGTATTACTTCTTGGATAATTAGCGCTAAATTTAATAATGTGCAGGTCTATTTTTACAAGCACTCCGCTTGTGAACTTTGCATTTAAAGTTCCTGCACGGCAGTACTTGTTTAAGGAGTTGGAAATAGGTCTTTTCAAGGATTGGTAAGGTGTTGAAATAAAAAGAGCAGTAAAATTCTTTTCATTGCAGATTTATTTAAATTAATTAATGAAGATACAAGTTACAACTAAATATTTATCAATTATAAATGATAATTTGTGTAATATAAGGAGTATAATAAATATAAACTATTCTTAAAAATTAATTTACAACACATTTTACATATAAAACCTATACTAAAATTTACAAAGCTTAAAAATAGTTTATAAGTTTGTATAAATTTAAATTACAGCAATTGTGCAATTTATGCATACGTAGATTATTTATATACCCTTAATTTTATATTCAGAACATCGAGTAGAACTTGCAATAAAAGTAACATTATTTGCAAGAACTGCCGATTAAACTGAATATAAAACAAAATACATGTAGGATATGTACATAAAAATCGATTGCACAATTGCTCTAAATTAAACTTACGCGCTAATGTATAGTTACAAACTGCACAATTAAAGTACTTTAACTAAAGAAGAACTAAAGTATGTGGCAAAAGTTCTTCTTTCTTCTTTCTTGCTCTTATGCGGGATGAAACATGCTACACAATGCTATTCACTTCTCGGCCCAGAAAACCTGCACAGACGAAAAATATATTAGTAAGTAGGTAACAGAAAAGAGAAAACAAGAAAGGAGTAAGGGGGGAAGAGGATAGATTTATCAATTAATAGCGCAGGTAAGATATAGAAGTACTGAAAAGTGGAATAGATATTGGGAGAAGGTTTCCTGTTGGTAACGTTGCGGGTGACACGGAAATGGTAACGGGTCTCTAGAGTCCCGCAAACAGAGGAAATCTATCTCCCGTCCGTGACACATACCAGAATATGTACATCGAAGAACCTAATTTCGATTCCATAAACAAGAAGTACAGCGGCGGTACTTTAAATGCAAAGCTCTAAAGCGGAAAAGCGGCACTACTTTATATCGAAACATTATTTTCAAATGCATAAACCAAGAAACACTTTATTCCTTCTTTTCGTAAAACTACATGAAACCAAAATAATTGGGGCATAAGAAATTGTTGAAATAAAAGGAATGTGTCGATTAATCGAAACGAGGCGGCTTTGCATACAGCATCGATGACCTGGAATTTTGCAATCGCTTATTCAACTGCAGCGATTTGTAATGTTGCAAATTCTCTTCAAGAAACAAGCAACAAAATATCTGGATCATTGTGTAACAGCGTAACCCATAAAATGAATTTCAATCGGTACACGAAATTTCTATATACAGCTAATTAATAAATACGTATTCCAATGATAATGTTTATATAAATACTACGTTAATTTTTATAATATAATAAATGTATATTACTTCAAATCTTTAATTGCATTTATCATTTACATCGGACTATTCGTACAGAGATCGCCTGCACCAAATAAATAAATGTTCCTTACAATTTTCATTACTATATCTTTCCCCATAATTAAAAGAAACGAATATACATATACGTATATATCCTAGCCTCGATTTATCGATTAACCGTATCAGCCCCGAATTTTGCAAAGATGTAGCAACAACAAAACGCACAATCAGCACTCGCCTGCTTACCCATTGCGTGCAGCGGTCCCTTGCGAAATCGAGGCCTCAAAACCGATTCACATGTCCGGGAATCCCTATAAAAACGAAATTCCGTCGATCAATCCTCAATCCAAGTTTCGAAGTCACAAGTAGTGTACCAAGAGTCAACAATGCAGCTGAGAGCGCACTTCCTGCTGTTCCTACTGGGCGTCGCCCTGGTCCAGGCCGGTCCAATGTCAAAGAGCATCGAGAAGAAAACCCTCAGCGAGGATGCCAAGGTGCCCTCCAAAGAAGAGGGCCTTAAAATCGACGAAACCGGCGAGGACAAGGGGAGATCCAAGAAAGCGGCCGTCTGTCTTCAACTGGATTCCGGTTATTCTCAGCAGGGGCAAATGGCGGTGCAAGCTCACGCCGTTCCGCAGCAAATGCAAACCCTCAGCTTCGTGCAGCCCGTCGCTCACGCCCTTCCGCAAGTCGGCATAGGTTGCCAGCAGCAAATGGTCCAACCTATGCAAACGTTGCAAATCGTGCCCAGCCAACCCTGCCCGTCGACATCCCTGAACATCATCCACACTTCCGCCCCGGCGACCGAAGTGCACAGACAACCTCCGCCACCAGCTGACCCAGAACCCATCACCGAACCACCCAAACGCATGGAGGAGCCGACCAGAAACCTGCCAGTCCCGCAGGACAACATCGCTGTGATGCCGGCTGCTCCTCTGTACGAGCAAGTCATTATGGTTCCACAACAGGAACCCGTTTCCTACGTTCCGATGCCGCATGTGCCACACTGCACAAATCCCCTTCACGGTCGTATCACCGAGTGCACCTGTCAGAAGGTGGAACCGGTACCCGCACCAACACTGCCCTGCCTTTCCCATCACCACAGCTACGTGGCCCCGGCGATGATGATACCACGCCGTCTAGCTTCCGAGGTAAGTACGAGCAAGATGGTTGTAAGACGTTTGACTCGGTGTTAGTCGAATTATTAATACGTATCGGTGTCGTTTGTGTCAAACAGCCAATCGTCGTGGCGCCTGCTGAAAAGGTCAGACCTTACGTCAGTATCAACACTCCGCACCAACCGTACTATTATGCATCGCCCCAGAAATTGTACCACAGGGCGCACGTGCACAGCTTGGGTGGCGTGAGCGAAGTTGGACTACTGGACGGTGGCTACGCGAGTTCTGTGGCCTTCAGCGGGCATCCACACGTCTACAGGTCTGCGAATCCGGCACAGCAACCGCAGTTCTCGCAGAGTTTCCTCAGAAGCAGAAACAATTACCAGGACTCCCCGTCGAATTATGGAATGAACGAGTTCATGCAGAGCAACAAGGTTCCGCGTGAGATCGACTCCAACCAGTTGTCCCCAATAGAGGAGGCGAATCAGCAGGAGGGGACGGCTATGCTGATAGACGGACGACGCAGCCCGAGGAGCAACAAAGAAGAGAAGAAGGAGCCGGCGGAGAAGCCCGTGAAGAACTAGATCCTTCCAATGCAATGTACGATACGAAGTTCGTTGACCCCTTTTTTATTTTTGTACCGCTCCGTTCACACAGCTTGTACGCACTGGCGAAGTTACGCGATCAATAAACGTAATTTTTCTATCTAAAACCTTCTGTCTTGTCTGTACGTCGAATTGCCATGCTCCTAATTCGTGTGTGCGCCGCACAACGAGGCTGCGTCCGAGGACCCGGAGTCTTTGCGACATGTATCATAGTCCTCCGGTATAACGAGCAAGTTTTTCGAGGAGGACTGTTGCAAGTACTTTTGCACCTCGGATATGTTTAGCTGCATCCAAGAGCAGGTGCAGGAGGCCGTGCTTTCGGACGTCACCTCCGTCGCGGTTGGCCCTTGAACGTTGGACGAAAATATGGTATCGATACTCGATAAAAGAATATTGATCGAAAGAGTGACCGTACCAGCGATAAGTTTCAAATCCTCCTCCAAGACTTCTTTGTCCATGTTGATCCACCTCACGATCTTGTCCTTAGTATCTGAATTTACACGCTTCAGAATGTACTCGATGTTCTTAATAGGATCCCGAGGGGGCACCACACGTTTCAGTACAGATTCGTCCACGGACCAATCGCTGCTCTCGTCCCCCCGGCACCTGCAGCAGGCACAGGTGTCCGGATGATCGACCTGTCTGCAATTCTCGTCGTAATGAGGAGCTGAAAAGAATTGGGCCTCGATCGGATTCGTTGATTCTGCGCAACAGAGATACAAATCTCTACCTTCGCATTTGAAACAGTAGCAGCATCTACAGTCCTTCATGTGCTCTCTGCTCAGGGCCCTCGAAATCAGAGTCATAATCGACTGGGGCAGAAAAATCGTCTATCAAGTTCCCTATTAAAAGAGCGTTCGCAACGTCGACGTACATGTTTGAACGCAAATTCCGTGGACGCCGAGTACGTGTATTTGAAATATTTCTTAAGTCCCGAACGTGTCGGCGGTGTCTTTATCGGCGGCTTCAGAGAAATCCCGTACGAAACGTCGTCGTACTCCTTTCTGCAACGTTCCCCCTCGTGTCTCGCGAAGTACCACCTGTGATCAACTCTGTAGGGTCTGACGTCTATGTTCTCCTGATTCAGGACACCCGACAACAGCATCCTCTTGACTATCTGCGTTCCAGTATCGATTAGAAACGGCGCCGGACAATCGTCCATCGCCGCCAATATACCTTCGCGATCGGATGGCCGATGCAGTTGCCGAATATCCTCAATTGTCTCAGCATGGGCGACTTTTTTAACGTGTACATTACGTCCACCATACCGGCGTCCGTGATTCTATTATAAGAGACGTCCAGCGACAGCAGCTTCGAAAATGGCGCGGCCCTGCTCAAACTCCTGAAAGGCAGATGTACATGGGGGCAACTGTACGCCCGGGGAAAAACGAAACCTCTACCTCGCGCCGTGGTCCGTCATTATATTTCTAGACAGGATGAGAACTTTCAACGCTGGCCTTTTAGTCAACCACTCACTGATGCGATCGACCCCGTGATCCCCTATATTGTTGCATCCCAGGTCCAACAGGTGCAACGAATTGTTGCTAGCCGCGTTCGACATCATGTTCTCGACGTCGTGGCAGCCGAAGCTGTACTTTTGCAAGTGCAGGGCCGTCAGCGTAGCGTTGCTCTGCGGAGGAGCTTCGATTGAAGCACGTATACGCACAGCCGGATCAGGAATGATTTGCTCACTTTCAGCATGTGACCAATCACGTCCGCGAAGTGAGCAGAGTCGAAGAAATACATGCATCCGGGGTTCGGTCGACTGATGTCCAATGTTTTCAACGTTTTATTCGACGACTCCTGGTCCGAGCTGAGCACCATCATGAAGTATATCAAGCTGGACGCCGTCTGGTTCACGTCGGCCACATTTAAGCTCTGCATGTGTTCGTTTTCTAGCAGAAACATTGCGACGTTTCGGCAAGCCTGGACAATACCGCCGCGTGAACACCGGGAACCTGATTCGTAACTTAAAGATTAGCTGCTTCAAAGTTAATCACGTCTTTCTGCAGTTTGTTCGCTTTCAAATTGAGGCTCCTGAGTTCCAGCTGTTTCCCCGCGTGCAGCATGTAACGAGTTCCGTGCTCGCGTATGTTATTATTCCCGACGTCCAGCTCTTCGATGTTCTTGTTTCGCTGGTTTAAGAAAGAAGCATCGATCGGAAGTATCTACACGGAGTTCTTTGAGGAATAAATTATCTTACGAGAATATGGTCCAAAAGATTGACGAACCCGTAATCGGTGATATCGTTGCCGGCCAAATTCAGACGTGTAATTTCCCGGTGTTTAGTCAGGAAGACTAGCAGAGCCGGTATGTCGATATCTTGAAGATTTCTGCTGCAATTATTTCGACGAATGCACAGTTAATTACAAGTTAATTCGTTGGACTATTGGGGAAATGATTAAAGAATAATCGCTTCGAATTTTGATCTTACCCAAGCTGCCTCTGTACCAAAGAGCTACGCATGTTCAGCCTTTTCGCTGCGCCGCAGGTCGTTTCGCAGAAGCATTTGAAGAAACTCTCACACAGAACTTTCTGTAAATACGTGGGTTTAACGTTTTCGAGGGCTTTCTTCGTGACGACATCTCTACAGTCTGCGCAAGAGGATGGACACAGACGTCTGTTCGGATTCATCCTGCTATCTCGAGCAGTAATACAAATTTTCGAGTCAAATGTCCACTGAAAAACAATTCCTATCGTGTTCCTAACAATTCCTTCAAATGTTTTCTTCTTCTAAAACGTCAAGTCACGAACCGTCCTCCATATTACTACCGTTTCGATAATTTTATTCTTCATGTTATTAATTACCGAGTCCATTTTGTGAAGCAATGGAGGACCCTCTGATTAAAAAAAGGGAATCCGAAATCGTCCCACTGGATGTGATGTTCAAGGGTAACCGGGGAATAAGGAAGAAAGTAATGCTGGCGAAAGAGTATACGAGTTTGAAGATATGTATCGTTCGTTCCAGCTTATTGCGAAATGGACCCGGTTTCGTCCATCCAAAATGTTGAACTGCTACCGTTAACACAGAGCGACAAATGGCTGATATCTGCGCGCATCCTGGACATGGTCACGTTAACGACAACGGACACGGGTCTCGCCTTCTTCAAGTTTCGAAAACGTGCGATATCCTACGACGAGTATTTAATTTACCTGAACGATCTGGCCGCGGCTGGGAATCTGGATCTCGAGCAAATGAAGCTCAAAATGCAGTCTTGTGTCATACCGAAGAAAGCCTCTTGACCACTATGTACAAGCTTTATTATGTCTCTTTTTGTTTTCAAGCAATCGTGTACAATTTTACATAACTCGTTATCAGTAATTGAATACCCAGATCCTTGCGGGACTTTATTTTATATATCAATCGGTCGACGAAAATTAATTCCATTCCTTTCCATGATCGATTCGTTCGATTGTTACACCTTCCACGGAATTCTTGAGGCAACGTAAGTACGCGTACGTGAAGCTTGCACCCCGAAGCTACGGAAAAAAGAAAAAAAACAGAAGGAAAGAAAGATCGGCCTGTGGCGATACGGCTTGGTATCGCACAGTGAGCACTGAAACATTCCTTTGGCGAAACAGAGTATGCTATCTTTACCGAAGACGAAAGATCGCTCTCATTTGCAGGTGAACTAATACAATATTATAAAGGTAAATCACCGCCCAGGCAAAGTATCCCCGACAAGTAACACGGGCGGCGTTCAATTATCGAAAATAAATATTCATCCCGATACTTTCTAAGTATCGTTCCCCGTTACGAGGCACGCGAATCACAAAAGAATCGTCGTTTCAAGTTCGCTAATTTATTCTCTTTTGCTTTTTTCCAAGAGGAACGTTTCTCGTTTAGCAGAAGGTGCGACCTCTTTCGTGCTTCCGCGGAGTATCAAAAATAAATTAATATAAAGAAGAGAGAAGAGATCGAGGAACGTTCGCGGCGATACACGATAAAATCTGACATACAAAAATATTTCAACGATCCTCGCCAGGGCGTTCAACAAATAACGGGGAAATAATTCGTTCCTCGATATGCCGCAGATGAATACTTTCTTCGTGCCACTCATTCCCGTTCTTCGCTAAAAAATATATATTTTATACATTCTGTTGGATCCACTTCAACGCGGCCCGAACGGTGCCAAGCGTGACCCTGCCGAGGAAACTCGCGATCAATTGATACTCTGGCATGGTACGCCTCCCGCAGGATCTCGTGGACAACGATCTCTGATACGAATTCATTCTCTGGACATCCTGGATGCCCCCTTTCCGTAACACGTCCGGTAGAGGTAGCAAAGAATTGCGTCCCTCGCAAAGTACCTTCGTGGTTAAACACAGGAGCCATTGCATGACCTACGAACGCGATGCGAATAAAAGATTTTTATTTGCCGAACGAAAAGAAACAGAAATACTGTAAGCAAGAGTAATTCGGTTCACCTCGTTGCTCGATGGTAACTTTTCCTCGCTTCTGAACCAAGCACTGGGCGCCCACAAGTGCAATTGTACTATTGTTGCTGCGGTTTCGGTGTCGAGTCTCTGAAATCGACAATTTACGTTTAGTTCGATGTGAAGCGTTCCTGAAGCTTATTTTTTTTCTGCGCCATTGAAAAAATTACGCGCCCCACGTTAGAATACCCCGTCGAAGATATACGAAACCGTTCGCCAAAAGTACCTTGTACAAGCTGCGAGACAATAAATTTGCAATTAACGCAGAGATAACTGGCGGCACGTGATTGGGCAGAGGTGGCAGATCGTCCTCCTTGTAGCTGCTATTTTTAAGGGACGCCCCCTCTTTGCTATTATCGCCATGGAACGGATTCCTCGTGCCGAATATCTCGTAGGCTATGGTCCCAACGGTCCAGAGATCGGCCTTCGTATAATTGATACTGGTGAACGGTCCGGGTTCCGCTGTAATTACTTCTGGGGCCATTAAAGCAACGTTGCCTCCCTTATCTATATCGTGGGTGTTATAAGGTAGATAGAGCCCGTGGCTTTTGTCCGCCAGACAGCAGCCAAAGTCAGTGATCACCAAGGATGGACAGTTATCTGTTTCCTCTGACAAGTCTAGTAGAATATTGTCACTCTTCAGATCGCTGTTTTATCCAAAGGCAACAATCGAGTGGGTGAAACAGGATACGGTCCGAACGATATTTAATACTACTGCGTCCCAGTGGAGGCAAAAGGTGTCGACTTACCGGTGTGCAACGCCGTGCGCGCTCAAATGTGCCACTCCCTCCAACAGTTGTGCGAGCAACAGTATCGATTCCCTGGTGTTTAACGCGCGATCACTTAGGTATTGTTTCAGAGTGACGTCGTATCTGTAACAAGGAGAACGAGAGGAACGATTGTATTGTCTGGCGCAACGGTTACGACAATTGCTTCACGGATAGAAACGGACACCTTTTCATCAGCAGAAACAGGCTCATGTTCCTGCCGGACCCGTGCGGATTGATACGAGCTGGCAAGGCATCCGGATACATTCGCCACGAACCGGGAAGCGCGGGCACTCTGTCTGTGAACACGTAATACATCGCCACGATGTTCGAATGCGGTGGCAGCTTGGCCTTCCTCTCCGCCATCCTTTTCTCCCAGTCTTCCAGTTCGTCGCACTTCAAATGCCTTCTGGCTGGCACTGTCTCCCGGTACATGGATCTTAGAATGGACAGAGCGTTGGACTCCGTGTCGTAGTTGAACATCATTTTCAGAGCCAACGGGAATACATTTACGTCATCACAACTGTCCTCCACATTAATTTGACCCTTGTCCTCCGGGGAGAGGTTATTGTTGAATCTCGTTGCGTAAACGACTGCCGAGCATCCTTTAGCGATGGCCGGGCCAATTACAAAGTCTTTTAAAGACACGGCCCTCTCATCGTCCCTGATTGTCTGGTAGTTCTTGTCGTTCTGGGGCATGTTCCATTGCAGTTTCGATATGGCCTCCTGAAAACAGAAGCCATAAATGATTCCCTTCCATTTCACCAGAAACGTTTAACAGCGACGAATCGATACACACTCGTATCTCCCAGCAAACTCCCTCCAATTCATCGTCTTTAGTCAGTATACCGGTTCCAGATGCCAAGGACACGCCGACCAGGGCGAAGAAAGGCGCGGAATCACCGAATACCAATCTGCTGGCCGCCTTTCTGCGTAGATCCGCCGCCAAAGTATTGGTGACCCTCTTTAAGATATTGTCAACGAAGATCCGTCGGGCGTGGGCTCCCAAGTAGCCCAGATGTCTCCCTGCGGTGGACGCATTGCTGTTACCCTGGGGCCGGCTGCCCTGGGACTTGCCTGCGTCGAATACAGAACCAATGAAAACCTAACGAACGTAGCACCGCAGTGTCTGCGTTTCGCAGGCGTACGATTGTTACAGTTGGCGACGCGATCCGAGACACGATCTGCACAGTGTCTCGGGTCCCACCGCTAGCTGCAGCCTCGCAGTTCCAATTGTCAACTCCACGTTCCAGTGGTACCTGCATTCAAAATACTGACAACGCACAGTCGACGAAGAATGTCGAGAGTTTCGACGAACAGACGTCCCGATAACGCGATCGACGTGCGTATTGTAACGAGAAACGGAGACGTCGTCTGCCGACCAGTGAATTGTCAGTTGTGGGAAGGTTAAGTTCGTGCGAAGGAATTCGGGCCCAGCTGATCGGACGTTTCGAACGGCGGCAGTTGAATTCGAACGGGACTCACCTACTTGAGCAACGTGTATCTTGTCGTGGTAGTTCCTTGGATGGCAATTAGAGTAGAAACACTCGGTATTTCTGACGGAGTGCAACAGAGCCCGACCATTTTGCAAGAGACGGTGGGCTGCCGTCCGAATCGACATCTCTGTTCGCTTCTGGGCCGAGATAGCCCAGCGGGCCAGCCCCCAAGTGAAGCAGACCTTCGTGGCCGAAGGCAGGCTCGTTTTTATCAGCCCGATCGTTTTGGATAGATTCTGGATAACTGCGTAGACGACTTTTCAAAACTCTGCAGCAAAGTCGTTGAAATCCCCCACCAGTCTTCGTTCTGCAACGCTGACGACCTCCGTCGGACTTTCGCGGAAACCTTGTGCAGAAATTCGTCTATCGGGTGTTTCGGACGAAGGCAAAGAAATACGAGTAACCCTCCTATAACACGGTAGAAGGGTCCCAGGAAATGCCGTGTTATATGAGACGCCTCCGTGGACGTGTACCTTCAATAAGTTAAAAAATATATAAATACACGCATACATATACAAAACCGTGTTGTACGAGGGTTTCCGCAAATTTGTGCCCGTGTCAGAGCGGAAGTTGGAGCAGACTGCTCCAGGCGCGCGAATCATGAGGCGAAGAAAGACAGTAAAAACATTTGTACAAAGAAAAATGGTTTTATTCATTAAATTGAGTATCTTATTGTTGAAATGCCTTGAGTCTCAAAGAAATTGTTATTAAGTAAGGTTCTAATCGACATACATATAAATATGTTTTTAAACTAAATGTTCAAAATAAGGGGCGCCCCGATTCTACTTGCTCCGGGGCGCTGAATATGTAGCTACGCCACTGCGAGGGTCGTAGAGTTTTGCACTGTGCTATAGGAGACGCCTCGCAATTTTGAACCGCGTTATAAGAGGGATGCACTCGGTTTGGGGCAGAGTGTTATATGGGGGAAGTCGCAATTCTTGCATCGTGTTATAGGATGGCTGTTGCAATTGCTGCATCGCGTTCTTTTACATCTTAATTTTACGCAATGGTGAAAAATAGACGCGACCGTGGTCGAAATGTTTCGGAGACTATCGCATGCTGGTCGCATAAAATTTATTCGAAAAATCCATACCCGCTTCTATTAAGTATCTAATTGGGCGACAGTCTGGAGAAAAGACGCGCTCGACAAAAATTACAATAGAGTTTTAATTATATTTTACAAGCTCGGTTATTTACAACACTGTGTTAGCAGAATCGGCGTACTTCGAAAGATAAATTAGCTCGTATACGCAGCCAGGCAAGAGCTGTTCAACGTTGCTAGTGATTTTTTACATTTTATCATTCGTAAAATCACTAGGAACGATACCGATAAGACCGACCGTAGTTGTACACCGATCTACTCTCGATGGGGTTGCAATTATAAAGAGCGTCGCCGCGTGTACCATCGGGGCAGGTGCAAACAGCGATGTGACGTCTAGGTGTGCAGGTAGCAGTTGGTCCGCACTCTTTTCCAGTGCACGGATTCTGACAAGCGAAATCTATGCACGCTTTATTATCCGGACACTCGTTATCAGTGAGACACTCCCCCCTTTGGCAGCTGGACAAAGCGTTCCCTATATACCCGGTGGGACAGGTGCACACAGGCCTCTCCTTTCCGGTGTTGTCGTGGCCAGGTGTGCAGACAGCGTTCGATCCGCATGGACTCGGCTCGCAAAGGTCTCCTGGATACATTGAATCAAACTCTGAACCCACGCCGAAATAAATTTAACCGTGGAAATGCAGGGTGAACAGCACAAACCCGATCACCTTGAATGTCTCGCTTGTTTTTGACGGTCCGACAAAATTATGGTGTTCATATTCACGTTTTCTGGGGGTCACAGTTTTTCAGGGTCGGCAATATTCTTTCGATGATCGCATCGTAGCCGAGGTCAAGACCAATCTAATGCCCCGTGACGTCATATCGAACAAATATCGCTGCTCCGCCATAATATACGCCCCTTTGATTCAAACAATGTTCTCGCTTAACCCTTTTTCCTGTCGTCAAAAACAAGTGAGACCTTCTACGCGGTGATCAAGTTGCGCCGTTCGCCCCGCACAGTACAACATGGCCGCTTACGTGCTTCGAACAATCTACAACTGACGAACGGATTGCCGGTCATGTGCTTAGGGCAGCTGCAGACCGGGGTGATTCCCCGTAGATTGCAATCCGCGTTCACACCGCAGACACCGTCGCAAGGGTTCATGCATTTCTGATACAAGCAGGCCGGTTTGTTACCCGGACACTCCGAGTG
Source organism: Nomada lathburiana (assembly GCA_963667235.1). Lineage (NCBI taxonomy): Eukaryota > Metazoa > Arthropoda > Insecta > Hymenoptera > Apidae > Nomada > Nomada lathburiana. The sequence continues at coordinate 17,954,052 of OY763899.1, read as the reverse complement.
TGAGGTGCACTCCGGCCGACAGGACACGTAAGGATTCCCCAACCAGTTCTGCGAAATCAAATAGAAATGTGTCAGAAGGGTCTGGTAATTTTCGCGTCGCGTACAATACGATTGACACTCACGTCGGGACAGGTGCATTTCGCTTGGTGATTGATCACCTCGCACTCAGCGCTCGTGCCGCACTGGCAGGGATTCTCGCATTTGAAATTCGAGGAGCAGGCAAGGTGATTGGCACATTCGCCGTCACTTTCGCATTCATGACGGCAACCGGTCAGGGGCGACCCTCTGTAACCCGGAAGGCAAGTGCACACTGGCACCTCGTTCACTACCTCGCATTTAGTGTTCTCCCCGCATGGACTGGGCTTGCACGCGGCCTCTGAAAGAAGTTTCAGTCGGTACATCCGATTGACCTGACCTCCACCAGTATCGCAGTAGCGTAGCTTGCGGTGCACATGAATACATACGTGGGTCGGCTATGCGGCACGAGGTGAAAGCGTCCCCGGTGTGCCCAGGTGGACAGTAACAGGTTGGGACGTGACTCTTGGTTTCGCACAAGGCGTTCACACCGCAAAGACCGTCGCAAGGATTGATGCACTTGTTATTGGTGCACACCTTGCTGCCAATACAGTCCTCGTTAACTGGAAAAAGAACAATTAACGAAGGCCCCTGTCACTTCACCGACAAATTATTTCCATTAATACCGACTCAGGCATTCCACGCGTACACATCGCGATAGGGGGTCCCCCATGTGAAGATTCATGCAGGAACAAACTGCCCTGCCCTCGCTTAGGGTGCACCTTGCATTGGTCCCGCAGGTGTAGGCTTCGCAGCCTGACGGAAAAATGGATTTCAAGCTGATTGAATTTAAAGTACTTTTGTCACCGACTCACCAGCATTGTTGGACGCCAATATTCTTGACTGATGATAACCAGCACTGACAACAGCAGCTGACAAAAGCAGAAACGATACAATGGCCTGAGAGTGTCCCATCTTCTTAACCAGTCTGAAAGAAATAATTTTGATTGATCGTTCGGATAGGAGAAAACTTCTTCGCACAGTGGTTTACGTTTACCTTAGACGAATGGACCAAACGGATCGACGGCTGTTCGACGAATGCAGTGAAGATTGCGAGTCCCGGGACTAGGAGGGCCTCACGCCTCCCACAGCTATCGGTCCCACTTTGCGTATTGCCTACGCGTGCCCCTGACGGCCCATCGACGGATCTCGCCCACGGATTCAAGCTGCTGCGCTACGCTGCTTCTCGTCCCGTCAAACAAACGTGCATCCTTGAGCGAGTGGAGGGACAAATACTCCGAGAACGGCTCTTCAAGTTCGTTCAATGGGAAGCAAGGAACCATTTGCTTTGCTAATGCGAACCAGACGGAAGAAAAACAATCAGCAATGATCTAACTTCGTGTTTTTTTCCTTTCCAACGAACGAACTCGAAGTCGATTGCTATAGAAAGAGTCTATTAGTTGTGTACAAGTACGCGTGTATATATGGGAATAATGTATAGTCGATGACGCGAGGTTAAAAAAAAAAAAAATCGGCCGTAATGTTTATTTTTATAGACCAACTTTCACTGACACCAGGAACGTACAGACCTGGTGACGGAAGAATACATTGAAAAAGAATAAATAAAAATCACCGTGCAACAAATTGGAAACGTTGAACGCGAGCAGATCGGCCTTCCTCTCCAAAAATGGGCCTTGCAGCTGGTTTGCTTGCATATTCTGATCATCGACAAAATGGTCACGGTATGCGTAATCGCGTTTATTCTCTATATAACGTTCGAGGCGAAACGGAAAACTTGCGTTACGCAACGGGATGGTCCACAAGCCCGCGGCGCAACGAGACTCGCCTGTAAGAAAGTTCATTAGCAACGTTTCGAACACATTTCGGCAATATAATAAGCAACAATGACGGTAAAAAATTATGAATTAATATTTGCCCCGTTCAGTTCATATGATTTATTACAATAATTTAAAGAACTTAATAATAAATTTCGTATCATAGATAAATAGATCATGTCGCTTCGTCCTAGGAACAAACTCTGTCTTATCTTTTTCCATCGTTTTGTTTTTCTTTTCCTTCTTCGCGTGACGTTTGTAATCGAAATTTAAAAACGTGTGCATCGGCAGAAATATTGATACTTGAGCAAGACAAAACTAAAGAGAGTACAGGGCAATGAAGGTTGAAACGGTTTCGTTAGAACAAAACTCCCCAGACATTGGTGTACCTTTATCATCATACAAAAACTCATAAGACAAGTTTCGAGAACGTAATTCGCTGGATTATTCCTTGTATTATTATTTTTTTTTCCTTTTTCTTTTTTTTCTTTTTTTGCGTCGCTTAAATTCAGGGAATCGTCCCGTCACACGGCCAATTTTTTTATCTCTTTTTTCGTTCTACAACGAGTGTTACATTGTAAAAAACAAAAAAAAAAAAGTTCGCAAACCAAATTTGGGAGATCGCCCGCGCAGTTTTCAACCGCGTGGCCAACGAAAGTTACACGATAATGATTTTATAAGTAGGCAACTGTCGTCGCGTTCACGGACTATTTCTGCGCCTGATTTTTAATCTGTTTCGGGATAGTTTTCAAGAACTCCTCGTATGCTGCGTCCACGTCGTCCTCGTCCGCCGACAAACAAATTTCCTCGCCGTCCGATATGCTGCAACAAACATTCACACGTATTACCGGGTTCGCGGGGAACGTTTCATCTCGCTCGAATCTCCCGTGTACGCACATGTTGTCGTCGATGCTCGTCGCAATGTCGGCGACGTCCTCCAAGAATTTGTTCTCCTCCGCCGTCAGCACTTTGCCGTCCGGTCCGTAGAACACCGGCTCGTCCACCGCGTGATTGGGATCGATCAGCTCCGTGGTCTCCGTTGCCGTGGAGTTCACGGTACTCTGTCCCCAATTGCCGTTTCTCAATTCGTGAACACTGTGCACCATTCGAACCACGTGCACATCCACTCTGCCGTGCGTAACAAGTTCCGTCAACGCTCGCATCATGTTCTCCATGTCCTTGCGACTCTCGCTCTTGTCCTTTTCCAAAGTGTGCCCCGCCAACTGTTTCGGGGAAAAATCGATATTATGGAATCGCACGGGTTGTCGCAACAGAAACGCGTAGCATACCTTCAGCGCCTGGCAGATGTTTTTCACAGAATTCGGCGCCGGTTTCTTTAATATAACGATGATCAGCTGAATCAGCAGGTCTCCCAAGCCGAACGCGGTGGTGTGCTCCATTTGGGTGACCAACTCGGCCAGGAATAATATCAAACCGTGGCATTTCTTCTGATCGTTCTCCGTGTGGTCCTCACTTTCCTGCCAGTTCGATGTTTGGCTCTCCGTTTCGTTTTTGCACCTGCTCGCCGAACGGTTATACATTGCACAGACTGTGCTCGTTACTTAAAACAGATGTTTAGGTGCATTTCGTTAACTCACAAAGTGTATAAAGTCCACCTGAAGGATATCTGTTCGGTTGCGGTCAGCTTGCTGTGTAAGAAGGTGCATAGACGAGCACCGCTGTATCGGAAGTTGCCCTCGTTTATGGACTGGAAGCAATTCGGCAACGTATATGTACATGCTCCCAATGATTTCTGTATGCTGCGCATGAACTTGTACGACGCGTACCTGATCGATGATTATTTTTACAATTTCTTGCAACTGGCTAGGAAATTCTAAATAAGGCCTAAGAATATTAACGAGCGGCGGGACGACCGATGTGAAACGGCCTGGATTCAGTATCAATGTGTATATAACGCTCTTCAGATTCTGTGCCGTCGGTGCGAATTCAATTGAATTATTATCACCTATATTTGAGTCCTACAAATTATACCATTAATAAATCAGCATTCGACTTCAATACACATAATTATTCCTTCCGCCCGCACCTGATGCTTGTGTTTATAATCCCCGGAGCCGCCGTCGAAGCGACCGTAATCCTGTACGTTGGGGCTGTGCTCCGTGTGCTCATGCTGCCCCATGTTATGAAACTGTTGACCCTGTTCCCTCTGCGGATAATGCTGAGAGGCGTCATAGTTGCACCCAGGATTCTGTAACGGCGCTCTCGCCATCTGCAATCTATCTTGGACCGAGTGTTTCTGCACAAATCTGCCGGAAGGCTGCTGATGTTGCTGCTGCAACGATACGAACCATACTTATACGTCTCCCTGGCTCGGTCACACTGTACACCCATCGATCCCGCTCGTATCGGGTCCGGCTTACTCACGGTTTGCTTAACGGGATAAGATTTTGGAATGAACTCCGCGGCATGCACGGACAGCGTAGAGTTCTGTATAATATCGTCAAAAGACTTGTCCGCTCTGCCCTGCTCCGGATTCCTTGTCTCGGCTGTTCCTACGGGCGAGAAAGTTCACGCTCAGTACTGTGCCGCTCCACTCCTGCCCGTACCCCTGGGACGGTACAGGAGCTTGCGCCCCAAACTCCAAGAACCGTAACAACCTGTTTGCACCGCAGACGTAGAATGATGAGGCCTCCTCAGAGACGGTACGTCCTGCGTATTCGAACTCCAAGGACCGCGGCCACGACCACGTCCGGCCCCGCGTCGGTCCATGTCCCCGTCACCAACACCGTCACCTCCCCCGAGAGGATTCATCCTCCCCGTGGCAGAGATCCGCCGGATCGTGTGATCGTCACGGAGGTTAAGCAATACAATGACCGCGGACACCGGTGCGGTAGTGTCAGCCGCGATCGAAAATCGAGTTGCACGCTACGCGGTCGTGCGTATCCCACCAACATATATCTCACGGTTCCGCTGGTGCCGTTATACCTACCTCCGTTAGCCGCGACGAAACGCGTGCCGCCTCATAAACAGAATATCAGAGCGCAGTCTCGCGACTTGTTCATACCAATACCACGGCTAAATCGACACCGATCGATGAGCGAACTCGCGAAGTTGGTTGATAATCTCTCACGGCGCCCTTTGCAACTTTTTAGCGACGGGAACGTTTCGAGTGCGAGCCGTTTTTTTCCCCCCCGAGAGTCCTTTTGCCCCCTTTTTTTCCCCGATGATTTTCAGGCCACGAATCGATCGCGTGGCGACGCACGATGGCCACGCGAGAGGAATCTGCCCGTTGAATGGATAACAGTCCGCGACGGTCGGCGGCCTTATCTGCCACGCTGATAGTCGATGGCAGATAACGCGAACATCGGAGCATTGGACACGATCATCGCGGGGAGAAGGAACCGATTAGATAGATATTGCGCAAATTGTGGAGGACGGATTATGAACAGGTTGAAAAATCATGTTGTGGCGCCCTGTGGCCGTGCAGTGGTGTTGTTCGGGGTGTTGCCGCACGCACACACAAGCGCAACTTTGATTTACGTTCGGTGCGCGGATAGCGGAGATGGGATAAAGTATGCTGAAGGCGGTTTCGAGTCTGAATGGACGGTTTCGAATGTTCGTCGGGGTGTGCTGCGAGTGCTTACAGGCAGCGCAGAAATATTTCATAGATCTACGGATTTTCTTTGCACGCGTAAATCATGAAGCCGAAGGATTCGATCTAGATGTATTTAATAAAATTACATGAAAGTTGAAGATCGAAATTTGGCGAAAAATGTTTTACCGTTTAGCGTCACCCCCTGTAATTTTGTAAATCTCGGTGCTTCGATTTCGTCGAAATTCTGAAAATAGGTTCCTTCCAGAGAAAAGCAATGTTTCCGGGAAGGATTTTTGAAAGATCGGAAAAACATTTTACCACCGCAATGTCACTCTCTGCGTTACCGATACGGCGTAAGATAAGATTGCAGTGCTAGTTAAAATGGAGCGGGAATCACGTGTCGCGGCTCGGCGTCGAGTTTGGAAAATCCGATGACACGACAGCGAAACGTGAAATGAAGCTATGTGCAAAAATTCAGCCGGGTCAGGTTTGACCTGTTCTCGGAAAAATATCCAAATTATTCATTCATCCCTGGCCGAAAATCCAGGAATTGGAGTTCGAGCTCTGTTGGACCGTGAAGCATAAAATCCGCAAATCCACGGAAAGGTCCGTAGGGTTGGCAACGCTGACCACGAGTACCAAGAAGTACTTGTTGCAAAACGAACAGCGATACTTTGGAGTCGACCCGAACTCAGACGAGATTGGTTCGAACTTCGAGGTTCGAACCTTTTATGAGAACAGGGACGATCGTCGCGGCCTATAGTCCGCGATAGTCCCCGTTTTACAAACCAACATCTCAGTTCTTGCAAACTGAAATCCACTAAAATTTAACTGATCTCCGGGTTCGTCGAATTTCATCGAACAGAGACGAGTCACTGGCAAATTGCTTTTTCCTTTCCCGCCGACCCATTCGGAAAATAAAACGCACTTTCGACCGCACGGTCGTGGGCCAAGTTAATTCGCATATCAATCCTGCGATCTCGGGAAGAAATGGAAGTTGGGCCCGAACACGGGGCAGGTTTCTTCTCTCGTGTAGCATTCCACCAGCCTCTGGTATCGCTCGAAAGAGGCGCCTTTCGCCAGGCACCCAAGTTACGAGGTTACGACGATCGTTGACACGAACGTAGAATCCAATCAAGATGAACCTTCGTAATCTTTGGTGATGATATCGTCGAATGCTGCGGATCCTCCGCGATTTATCCCCTACATGACTGTTCCATTAATTCGCTGAACGACAGAAGGCTGCACGGGAGGCCTCACGAGCGCATATGATCCGTCAAGTTTATCGTGCTGGTCTTAATCGTTTCAGGTACGTATATATACATATATAAATATATATGAATACACATATCTACTATGTATACATGCAAGAGCGAATGTCTGATTGCGTCTGAAACACAGCACCCTCAGAGTTTGTTGCTTATTTATTCATTTGTCGAAAGGGTCGTTTCCGGGGCACAATGAACTGGCAGACGTTGGGCCTCGGTGTGAGGGTGGTCCGTGGACCGGACTGGGAATGGACCGACCAGGACGGCGGAGAGGGCCACGCCGGCACCGTGGTGGAAGTCGGCATGCCTCCGTCTTACCGTAACCCGGACTCAAATCCGACGCCATGCTCCAAGACGTCGTACAAGACCGTTATCGTTCAGTGGGATCACGGGTCCAGGTGGAATTACAGGATCGGATACCAGGGCTGCTACGACCTGCTGGTGTTCGACAACGCGCCCATCAGCGTCAAACACCAAGGCGTCAAGTGCAACGGCTGCTCGACCCAGGAGATCACCGGCATCAGATGGAAGTGCAGGCCGTGCGGCGATTACAATTTGTGCACGCAGTGTTACATGGCGGACGTGCACGATTTGACTCACTGCTTCGACAGAATTCAGTCTGCCGATTACGTAGGGTGGGTTTCACCCGTTGGTCGCTGCGGACGCGACGTGACACCAGATAAATGTCTTTTGTATATTGCACAGGGTTCAATTGACACCACGGGAAGGCTGCACGAAGGTGCCCCTCAAAGGAATATTTACCGGAGCCAAAGTAGTCCGCGGTCCTGATTGGGGATGGGGAGACCAGGACGGAGGCAGAGGTAACCCACATTTCCGTTCCTCCTTCGCGAACGCGATCGCTGCCGATAATAAATAACGAACGTAATTGACACGTCGCAGGGAAAACTGGTACGGTCGTAAGCATAGGCGGTTGGGACAACCAAGACAACCGTTCTGTCGCCACGGTTAAATGGTCCAAGGGCAACAAGAACGTCTACCGTGTCGGGTACAAGGGCTGGGTAGATCTGTCTTACATAGAAGAGGCTGTAGCCGGTACATATTACAAGGAACACCTGCCCCTCCTTACGCTGCCATTAACAATTCCATCCGATAATAGTACCAACGAAACAGCGTCGAGAAGCGCCGTTCCGGCCGCCGTGCCCTGTCCGCCGCAGGCGACGTTCAACGACGGGGACAAAGTGAAGGTACTGGTCGACGTGGAGACATTGAAAGAGATGCAAGAGGGACACGGTGGCTGGAACCCGCGTATGGCGCAGTACATTGGGAAGATCGGTCGGGTCCATCGTATCACGGACAAGGGGAACGTTCGCGTGGAATTCGAGGGATGCCACAACAGGTGGACGTTTCATCCGGGCGCGCTGACCAAAGTCACCAGCAAAGACACGTTCTCCTTGGGCCACATAGTCCGGGTGAAGAACGACCTGTCCGCGGTCAAACTGTACCAACGGGGCCACGGCGAGTGGACAGACGTGATGAAAAATGTAAGTTGTTCGGCCGATCACCGCGGTGATGTTCTAACGGGAAATCTTGCAGGCACTGGGGAAAACCGGGAAGGTGATCAAGATATACTCCGATGGAGATTTGAGGGTGGCGTTGGACGGTCACACGTGGACGTTCAATCCCCTGAGCGTTACCCTGGTACCACCTGGAACGGAGCCTGTCTCGTCGCGGGACGAGGCGAATCGAAGCAGAGAGGCGACAGGTGCGGCAGAAGATCATTTATCGCGGATCAAACAGTACGGCCTCGTCTGCGGTTTCTTTATTTCCTCTGTATGCCCGCAGGCGTGGACACGGAGGTCGAGTTGCTATTGCGAGACGTTGTCAGAGGTGACGCTGGCGTTCCCGCCGTTCAGGAGTTCCTGAAGAAGTACCCTGGCAGAGTGGACGCCAGGGCCGGCAGCCGATGCGATTGCAAGAAGACCTTCCTCCACGTGGCGGCTCACGGTGGTCAGAGAGACCTTTGTATTTTTCTACTGGACGCCGGAGCGTCTCTGACCGCGGTGGACGAAGACGGAGACACGCCGCTCCATCATGCTGCCTTCGGGTTGGTCCTTCTTTGTATCTGTTACGCGCGATGGCCACGCAACGGTCAAAACAATTCCTCTTCGTCTACCGTCGTAGCAATCAACCGGAGATAATGGAGCTGCTGTTGCTGAGGGGCGCGCCGATCAACGCGGTGAACTACAGGAAGTGCAGCGCCCTCCACGTGGCGGTGATAAATCAGTACGCCCAGTGTGTCAAAGTTTTACTGCGTCACCACTGCAACGTGAACCTGCAGGACTCCTACGGGGACACAGCGTTGCACGACGCCATCGGGAAAGGTGACCCGCACATCATAAACGCGCTTTGCGCTTGTCCAAGCGTGGACTTCACTCTGACGAACGAGCAGGACTTCAATGTCCTTCATCATGCTGCCCTGAAAGGCAACGCTCAGTAAGTGGCTCTAGACTATATTCCATGTTGGAGAATTCGAGTTACGATTAATACGTGTTTACGTGACGCAGTGCAACGGAGAAGATCTTGGCGCGGGCGAAGTGCCTGGTGAACGTGAAGAAGGACGACGGATTCGCAGCGCTGCATCTTGCGGCACTGAACGGCCACCTGGACGTGGCGGCCATACTCCTCTCCCCAGAGGGTGGGAACAGCAAGGTGGACCTGAGGAACAATCGTCGACAGACACCACTGCTCCTCGCGATCTCTCAGGACCACTGGGCCCTGGTGGAGCTCCTCATTCGCCACGGTGCCCATATACTTAACGCCGACGCGGACGGCGACACGGTCCTCCACATCGCCATAATGCACAGATACAAACAGGCTATCGCTACTCCCACGCCTGAGAGATGCAGGGATTCACCGAGAATTTACGAAGTATGTTTCTCTCGGCTGCACTCTGTTTTTCTCTTCTTTTTTCTTTTGGCCACGTTGCTGAGATAATAACGTTCGGTGTAGATATGGCAAAACTTGGAGAGACAAGGGGCGAAGACTGAACTAGCGTTAACCTGCTTCCTGGTGAGCGTGGACACCAGCTGTATCTTACTAGAGTATGCCATCAACAAGAATAACCAGACGCCGATGGATCTGATCGAGGCCGATCCGGAGATAGCCCCGTTCGCAGATTTGTTGCGATCTTATCAGCCAGAATCTCATGGCACCCAATCGGAGTAAGTTCACCTATAACTCGCTATAACGGTCTTTTTTAATTGTGGCACTTTCTCGATTTACGACCCACAATGTTTCGTTTATTTCGTGAATTTTTATAGGAAAAACTAGCAAAAACTATATTGTTTTGTACAAAATTGGAACAGATCCAATTGAATTTGTATGGGTTTGTAACAAAATAATTGATTCCTTATACGGCTTTTCGCTTCACGGCCAACTTTTCCGAAACGCATCTAGGCCGTCAATCCAGGTGTATACGGATCATTAATTCCCATTTTCAGAATAAAGAATGCCCTATCTATATTTTGCAAAGATATATCCACTGCCCTGTGTAATCAAGTGTCTACGATTTCTAGGTTAGAAATTGGATCTACTTCAGAGCCCTCTGCGTGTAGGGTGCAAACAACACTGCAAGTAAGGGACAGGGAACGAACTGGTCCCTCGACGACTTCCGGCGACGCGACCGAGGGCCACAGTTCCTTAGGTATACTAATTTGGACAACTGATTCTCGAACTAATCGCTATGGTAACAAATTAATCATCGAATCGTTTTCATTTAGCCGCGGACAGCGAGTCGGCGACGGGTGAAATTCCTGCGACGAAGCAGGAGGAGAAAGTGGAGGCGATCGGGGCGGTGGAAAAGAAGGACAAGGAAAAGGCGGACGACAAAGAGTTGGATCGACTGCGCTATTTGGAGACCAGAGTGGCCGTTTTGGAGGAGGCAACCATCTGCAACGTCTGCTTGGAACGTCGACGAGAGGTCGTCTTTCTGTGCGGTCACGGCACATGTGCGCATTGCGCGGCGCCGTTGAAAACTTGCCACATGTGTCGCCAAGTTATCACGAAGAAGATTCAACTGTACTGAACAATCAAAATGCGAGCCGCCATCGTTTTTCCCTCTCTTTCTTCTCGCGGCGTCGTTTAGTTCTCTAGCACGCGTACGTGTTTTTGACTACCATTGTTTCTTTTTTTTTAAAGCGCGGATACGTCGTCGTCGGGCGAAGTTTAAGCGACCGAAAATTCCAACTGCTAGATCGCGGCGGACGTTTCCTTTTACACTCAAAGCGTCCGCGTACCGCGAATCGAATCGTAATTGCACGATCGTCGTGCGATACACACAGCCAAGGGAGAATGCGTCGAAGATAACGAACCAGGGTGAACGTCGTATTTTTTTGTAAATAATTCTTCAAGTTCCCTTTGATCCTTTTTTCTCTTGGTTCTTCTTTCTTTTTTATAGAATTGTACATCAGTTTTTTTAGCCGAAATGCTCGCGGTGCATGTGCCCCCCCCCCCCCCCCCCCCCCTGTTATAAGAAAACGGAGATATATTTCCTCTGTTACGCCGGAGACTTGTAATTTTTTTTTATACATATCGTAGTTATACCCTTCTACGATATACACTGTATATTGTTACTAATTGTATAGTACCTTTTCTATTCTTTTGTATGTAATATTGATAACGCTAATTGCTATCGTAAGAATTTTGCGCGCGCGCATGAGTGTGTGTGTATATATATACTATATACCCACCATATATAAATGTGTGTACGTGTGAGTGTGATATCGAACGATATCGTTTCTAGCCAAAAGTAGCATAAAAAGGAATTACATTTACAGTAAGGAGTAATTTATAAAGACTTTTCTTGTGATTAGACGATAAACCAACCGACCGTGTCGTTAGAAATAGTTTTTCATCGCATAATATGTGCCACTCATAGAACTGAGAATGAAACAGATCGTTTCCGATGCATATTTATATATTACTGCTAGTATTCGTATGGGGAAAAAAAAAATTCGTATTTATAGAACGATGATTGCACAAGCGTAAATAATTTCCGATTAAAAACTATATAGCGGTCCAAGCGGAGATATTTTTTTTTAGGTTCGTAGCAACAAAAAGTATACCAGTTATACATTTTACAGAGGTTTACTTTTCTCCTTTCTCATTTCAAGCGAAATTGCACAATTCCAGCTGTGCGCCGTTGCGTTTTAGACAAATCAATGCCAAATTTGTTACGGCCGATAAGAATATAATATTTTGCACGAGAATTCTGTTCGCCAGATGGAACAATGATTTTTCTTCCTTCCGTTCCTATTGGTTTTTTTTTTATAATGGTTGTATTGTCGCGAGGTCCGTGTTGCGTGTAACTACACGCAATTTCTGTTAGTACATAATCTATGATTAGCGTCGTAATTTTTAAGCGTCGGCAAATTGTACAATTTTTTTTTGTTCTTCGTGATCTGAAATGACAAGATTTAAATAAACATATTTGAAAAAGAATAACTTTAATCAAATTCATTCATTTCTTTCTCTCTTCCTTTTAAGGCCATCAAAAAAAAAAATCATGCATATATTATATATATACATATACACAGACGTATATGTATACATATACATATATCCCTTACGAACTAAAACAAAACATATTTTCTAGAAACTCGTCATCTTAACTAAAAATTAATAATGATCAATAATAAATGTAGAACGAAACAGCATCGATGATATTCTTTTTTTTTTTTACACAGGCATTAAAACAGCAATAACAATAATAGCAAAACACTCAACAAATGATGTCACATTCAAACAAGACTAAAAAGATGGACTCTTTACTCTCTCTTCATTATTTTTGTTTTTTGTTGGTTTTCTTTCCCTTAGCTTAGCAAGCAATTTTATTTATTTTGGTACTCGATAAAATTCGATATTCATATGTTACATTATTGAGCCAGTTTGCAAAACTGTAGCGGTAGTAATGATAATAATATAATAATAATAATATTTTTTTTCCTCCTAAGTAACCTAAACGCAATATACTATTATTTGATAATATTTTATATCATTTAGTACCTAATAAAACTTAAAATGAATTTTGGCGTTTGAGCCATGCGATAGGATTATCTAATTCTAACTATAGGACCATTTATCCATGTGCTTCGATTTCTTCCACGCCTTTTTTTTTTCTTTTCCTTGTTTTTGCATCTCTCGAAGAACAACGCGTACGATAATTCTTGGAATAAAGTAATCAAAGCTTCACCCGCTGTCTCGACGTTTCCAAAATATGAAAACCCAACCTATCCTTATTCTTCCTTCCTTTCTCTTTGTTTACATATATCAGAACTGATATGAAATTGTCACTGCATGAACTGATTGGTCTCTCACCGTTGCACTTTGCCTGTAGGTTAAGCACGAAGAATGGATATCACAATCTCCAAAAAAGAAACAGAAACGAAAGAGAAGGAAACGAGGCGTTTGCACATGCTTCGGTTCCATTTACAAGCGAATTACGTTTTTTTATACGAATATACGGTTGTGACATCACAATAGCGCACTTTTCAAGTCAACACCGATACAGATCAATCAGTCCACGGGCGCAGACGTTTTTCTCCAGTGAGAAAGAAACAAAAATATATAAAATAAATCTCTCCATTCCTCGCACCGAATTTCGACGTTCTCGTTCATCTTGTATAAACGCAGTTCGCAACATTGCTTTTCCTTTTTTGTTTTTCAATATAACAGTCTCTTCCCGGCGCATCGCAAAATGTGAGTTTAAAATTATCTACTCGTGTGGCCTACTAAACTTTTGAGTATACGCCGATACCGACAGGAATTGATAATCAATGAACAAACTGGACGACCGCTCCTTTTTACTTCCATTAGGTATCCATCGACGGGATACATCTTTAACGTCTCGTTTGTTTTCCCTTCCCTTCTCCGATTTCCCCATACATCGTTCTCTATATCTTCGATCGATCGATTCGTTTTTTCCCTTGCCTTTTCGCGCGCTGGTCACACCGATTCATTCGTCGAGCGCCATTATTGTCAGCTACGATCAAGTCCTGAGTAATACGACGAAAAAACACTGTTCCAATGCGATTCAATTACCTTCGCACGTTCGACTCCATTCCCCCCCACCCCCTTTCTATTAAATACAGAGGACAAGGAGTTCGCAATGAAGACGCGCGTACCGTACGCACGTGTCTCCCGTGAAACTTCTATTTAATAAATCCCTATTACCGTGCCTAATCGTTGCACGCGTACCTCCCTTTCTACAAATATTGCTAAACAAAAAATTCCCACTGCGCCTCGTTACATTAACATCCGCGAGTTCGGCTGCCGTGCCAGTCCGCGAGGCCCAAAATGTTCCAAATCGGTTAATAGGCTGGATCGGCGGTGCGCGTATCGTTAAGACAATACCGAAGATTATGCTTATTATTGCACAACAATACAGCATTACTGTTCGCCAACACTGTTCCTCACTCTATCGGACCATTCCGATCCGTCGTCCGTACCGTCTCGCATATACACGTATACATCGTGAAACAACAACTTTCGAGACACAACAATCATTCCGTCCTCCAAAAAGAAAAGTAAGGTTAAGAAAGTTGGCCGAATCGAGAAGAGGCGAAATTCTCGCGGGAACGGCGGTATCAAAACGGAACTTCCTGGCGGAGAAGCGCGTGTACGCGGTGAAAAAGAAAAGCGTTCGAGATAGTCTTATTGGTTCGAATAAATCAGTGCGCTAGTTAAAGATTCGTTACGCGGTTACTACGTCTCGCCCCCCTCTGTGCCCAATTGATCGACGGCACGTTCAAGCCACGACCGGTTCGGGACTGCAGGGCTGCAGTTCCGGTTCGTTCGGAGGCTCCGCTGTGTTCGTGGTGGCCGCGGTCGGCGTGTTCGGGTCGTGATTCGGGCCCGGGTCCGGCGTCACGGCCGCCCATTGGGACGTATAGGGCGCCGTTCTTGCCTGTCTCCTTGCTTTCCTTTTGTCGCGCCGTTGCTCCATCACTAAACGCAGGCGTCTCATTTTCCCCTTCGTTGCTTCGTTCTCTTTGGACAGTTCCTCTGCGACGACATAAAAAGAAAGAAAAAGCCGATCAAGTATAAATCTCGGACCAGGCGTCCCGGTCCCGTTTTATTTCAACCCCCGAAGGACACTGTAAGTTAGTTTCGATGAAAATTATTGAAGGAAGCATGCAGGAACTGCTTGACGCCGAGTTAACGTCCAATAAAGGGCTCTAGTCTCAATATGGGGAGTGTAAGTTTGTAGTCCCTGTTCAAGTACCAGTGGCGTATCCAGGATTGGAAGAGTCGTGGTAACCGATGGACGCCACGGAGCCGTTCAAACTGGCGGTCGTTCCAGCGGCGGATATGGAATTCGACGAGGACTGCTGTCGGCCACTGAAGTGCCTGTGGTGATGCCTGTAGTGTCCCGCGGTTGGCGAAGGTGTGGCGCTCAGCAAGTCGTTCAGTATATGAATGATGGTGCTTATGTCCCGTTTGGGACGCCCGTGCCCATCCTGAAGGGACGGATTCAGTGTTCCGCTGAATGTACCGGAGTACACGCCCTTTCCGTGATGATGCATACTCTCTATTATTGCACTTTGTCTGCGTCTCGCGTTCTCCTGTTGCAAAAAAAAAAAAAACGATCCGCAATTAGCAAAAATGGGTTCCACGCTTTGCGAGCAACTATTCGATTCCTCGACGAGCATCGTGCATACAACGGAACGACGAAGAACAGTCACACTCGTGAGGCCCAAAGAGATCTTTCCAATGGAGACGCGAGCCAATATCGAGGGCTCTATATCCAGCCGGGCCGAACGAAGATCTCTTGGGGCCTTGGGCACGCACGCACGCACGCGCATCTGTCTAGCCTTATAAACGAAATAACGATACAACATAGGGGGGACTGGCTTCGGTAATAATGTATACCTCTGCGAGGTCGACCCGGGTGGTGAGTACCTCGGAAGTCAGCTGTTTCAGTTTCTGCGTCAAGTTACGGGACGCCTCTGCCAAGGCCCTGGTGTCCAGGGTCGCCGCTTTCGACTTCTGCTTGGCCAGGAACGGCGTGGGGCTCTGAGCGTTGTTTTCCCCGTCCATTATGCTACTCCTCGAGTAGCCGGCGCCGTTCGTTGACTGTTGGCCGTGGTGGTGCGCGGTGCACAGCTTTTTCCTCGGCGGCGTCACGTCGTACGGCAACGTGTCCGTGCATCCACGACCGATAGAGGTAGAGTGTTGAACGTGGTCCGCGGAAGAGGAGGAGGAGGAGGAGGATGAGTTGGTACTGGAGGAAGAGGTGGCCGGTTTGTTTCTGGGATGATGATGGTGATGATGGTGATGGTGATGATGGTGGTGATTGTGATGATGATGATGATGATGGTGGTACAGAAGGCAAGACTGACAGGCGTTCGAGGAGCTGCTGTTTGGCGATATTGAGCCGTGGTTGCTGCCGGTACGACCGGACGGCGGTTGGCTGGCGCAGAAGGACGAGTGCGGAGGGCTGATCGGCGAGTACGAGGAGGACGAAGAGGAGACAGAGGACGCGGTTGTCGCACGGCTGGAACAGACCGGGCTGGGGGTCGTGGTGACGGTGGACAGGCTTGTGCTGCAGCTGGCGGCCGCGTGTAACGCCGAGATGAAGCTGCTTATCAGGGAGGAGGTCTTCGCGGCCGCGTTTCCGTTCTGCAGCTTCGGGGAGGCGCTGCTCGCCGAGCGAGCGGCTAGGAAGGTGGACCGTTTTGTTTGCAGGGGGGTAGAGATGTGGCTGGTGGGCAGGTTGGACCCGTTGGAACTGTTACCACCGATGGAGGAGCTGTTGTTGGAGCTATGGTTGGCCGCCGGAGACGCCGGTCTCACCGTGGACAGTTGCAACTGGATGAGCATCATGTGATCGCCTAGTCGCATGGTGAGATTCAGTGGGGCCTTGCCGGATAAGAAGTCGTTCACCTGCGAGTCGTTCAGGCTCTCCAGCGCTTGCATCACGTTGTGCTCCGGTTGTTGTGCCTGAAAGCATTTCATCAATTTTATCACCGGCTGGTCCTCTGTCCCGTTCACCCCGCCGAGGGTGGAACAGAGCGAACGGTCTGTCGATAGAAATGCGTGCGCGCCTCGGCTCGACCAAGCGCTCATCGGTAAACGGCGTTCGAATACGTTTGCAGGATAAAAGAGCGAGGCCATAGAACAGAGACCGACTGGCTGCGGGCAGAGCGGATACTGCGCGCGGTACAATTTGGCGACTTTTGCCTCGCCAAGCATCTAGGCAATCCTCGAAAAAGTGAAACGCGGAACCGTAGGAAGCCAGATGCGAGATTAACGGCCCAGCCCCGGTCGCGCCTCTTTCCGGCGGACCGGGTTCATTGAAGGGGATCGCTCTGTAATCTTCGAGGGACGAGGATTGAATGCCAATAACCCCGTAACACGCGTCCTATTCATCCAGGCAGGATGAGGTTGAACCGACGTGGCTACGCCGAGAGATGGATACGCGAGAAGACCTGCAGAAGAGAGGAAACCTCGCGGAACCGCGGCTCAGACCCTAGACGGTAGCTAGGCATCCCTCGGTACACCTAACGGACTTCCTTTCACTGACGGTCATCGTGTATTCGGTAATTCGATTTAGCCTGCGTTCATTTTGCGGGGAATCTGGGCTTCGATGAATGGACCTGCGTCACAAGCCCGAGCCATGTAATGCTTCCCCCGCGACTACACCCTTTTTCTTGCCACCTCCGCCGGCAGTCTAATCTAATACCGTCGGGACGTCCGTATTCGGATATTCGCTGATCGATATTCAACGGGAACGCGGAATGTCTGGAAGACAGGACCCGTATCATGATTGCGAACATAGAGGTGCGTCTTGAATCCTGCACAAAAGGAATAATTGGACAGGGCGTGTTCCTCGCTGGCCAAAATGGATTCCAGTGTCGCCGGCGGAGAAGGCGAAGCGCGTCAAGGAAGCCGACGTGGCGCCGTGCAGCAAGCGCAGCCCGCTATCATCAGGCAGATACGCACGCCAAGGATCGTAAACACCATGTTTGTCGCCCCTCCAGAGTGGCCAGTCGGTGCCCCTCCTCTTTTAGTGTCGCTAGGGCACGTCTGTCTGGCCGGCCACCGTTGGCATGAGGTTGCGTTGCACAGACGAGGAAAATGTACGTGCATCATGGAAAGAGAGCTGCTACGGGTTGCAGCGTGCACAGGGGCGCTCACGACCCATGATCCCTGTGGCACCACGTGTCAATTGGAAATGCCAGCGGACGACGCGAAATAGGACATAAACGACGAATTACGCTAATGCCACGGGCACAACGTTTCCTGCGAACGCAACAAGAATCGCCCTTTGCGACGCCTGAAAGCCACTCGATTAGACCATCCCCGCCCATTGAACAACTAACGTGTGCATTACTAAATAAATACGTTTTGTCCGTCGAAAAAGTCGCGGTGCTCAACTAAAATGGATTGACTGACCGTGGGCGCTTCGAACAAAAGAATAATCCTAACCAAACCTGACCCAGAACTGCTGTCCATTTTTTTTTTTTCTCTCTCTATGGTGTCGCTGCATCTGCGGGGTATTCCCGGTATTGCCAGTATGCGAACGGTTGGCCACTATCTGTCCGCCGGGAAGATAAAGCGACGTCGCCGTGCGACCTTATGACTCGATCTTCATCCTATCGTGCCTGAAAGGAACACGCAGAAGGAACAGGGCCGTAACATCGTCGCGTTTCTACGGTTTTCGTTCTATTCAAAGCAGCACGCGAATTCGGCTTCGTTCGAACGCGACAGTGCGATCAGCTGCCTCGTCCGCCCTCGGTCGGACAACGTCTGCAACAATTAATCGAGCCGGCTGCGGAGAAACGATACATCCGACACGTGCCATCCAATTATCGTTTAATGCCGTTTTTGGACCCGTTCCCTCGGAGATAATACGACAGGGAGGCAGGGAAACTCCGCAGAATTTCCATAGCCGATCGATAAAACTTCTCCGACGCGGCGGCCGGGCATTAATGGACCCGCCTATCAAAGTTTTCAGCCGGTTCAACAGAGAGAGAGAGAATCTTAAACACGCCACGCGGACCAACTACGTATTCCAATAACCCCTAACATATTTTCCTTCGCACGCTCACTGATCGATTTCCACTTTTCATCCTGCCAACAGGCCCAACTCCGGAGGGGGGGGACCCGTACGCATCCACGTGAACAGTTACTTTTCATTAGAACCACGGTCGTCACGCTTTTTTTTCTTCTTCTTAACCTTGAAGGTTGAGAACCCTCCGCGCGCAGCACCAGCTGTTTTTTTCCTTCTTCTACAAATAAAGGTCAAGAACCGCTAGCTACGTGCTTATGAATGGACAGAGATAACGCGGTGCTACGCGTTTCACAGGTGTGAAAAGCACGGACAGCGTGCCGGTGCTGTGTTGTATCCTGTTGGGGGATTAAAATAAGGAGCACGGTCAGTCTCCCGCATTTGTAATAGGGAAACAGGGGGAGACGCGAGGGCAAAAAGGTTCCTTTTGCCGTAATACCATGAAGAATACGCATTTTCCCAGGGACCAAGCGGCGAACTGATCAGGCTGGCCAACTACGTCGCGCGAAACCGGCGTAGGTCTCGCCCTGTTTCTTCATAACCACCCACGAAAGTGCCGGTGCCAGTGTGCATACAGCAGCCTGCGTGTATGTGTGTGCGTAACGGTGCGATCGTGGCCGCAGAGCATGACTATACTCACGCGCACACACACACAGCAGCTGCAGCCACGCGCTATACATATAGGTGCTGCGTATGTATATCTGTATACACGTGCACACTTTAAAATTGACTGCGGGTGACCGAGACTCGAGCGGGCGGTCCCCTTGACAGCCATGCGAACGAGTCTCTCGGTCGCGATAAGGACCCGTGTGCAGCGCTGTTGCCAGCGCCTCGAGCACACTGCCTAGACTCTATTTCAATGAGAGAGAGAGAGGCCGTGTCCTTTGTATGCGACGTGCACACCCGGTGCACAGACCACCTTCGTTCTTTTCACGCTTTTTTTTTTCTTCTTCTATCGATTCAAATCGAACAACCTGGCGCGCAGGGGACGGGCAGCTAGAGATTCCTCAGGATTCGTTCTTGCGACAAAAAGGCGGATACCGAGGAAGTAGCTGCTTCGTACGATCAGGCACAGGCTGGGCTGTTTTTCTTTTGTGCAATAGGATTGGCGCGAGGTATACAGGTTGTTTCAGCCGCGAGATAAATTCGAGGTTAAATATATACAGGGACGCCGCAGGAGTTGGCGAGGAGTGTTCGTAAAAATCGACCCTTTTGCTCATGTGCCGTCTTCCTATTGGAGTAATATGGAGCAGGACCACGTCGGTTCAAACGAAGGATCAGAAGCATGGGTTTCGTGTATCGATACTGGAGCACAATGAGAATCGCCTTAATGGTTTCGGACTTGTTGATTAGTTGAATGGGAAAGGTACAATAATAGACGGTAATTGGTTGTGCCACCTTTGTGATGCTCGTGGACGGTGAAGGATTGGCAAAGAAAATTGTGACGCAACAGTATATACCGGAAAATACAGAGCTGACGATGCGGTGACCGAGAAACCAAGTGACCCGATGATACACGAGCAGAGTTAACGGCGTTTGTCCGTTTTCTGCCTCTCACTAGAATTCCTTTTTCGTATAATGCTCTTCAACAGGGCGGACACTCATCGAAGGGAATACAGAAAAATTTGCCGAGTTCAACATTCATTCGACTGAATCCCGACAGGACGTTGCAGACATCTTGAATATCGACACGCAATTTCTACCAACAGACTCGCTCCATTACAGTCGATACATGTATCGATCGGGCGATGAAAATCGTGCCTTTGCATTTCCTTCGTTTCGAACCGCAACTAAACGCAGTCGTGCCCGTTCAAAGAAATGCATTTTCATTTACGCGCTGGGTTCCTGTATTAACGCAAAAAGATGCACAAGCAGCGAACTTACCAATAGACCAGTTTCAACATTGGGCAGCAAGGTGAGCCGACTGCCATCTTGCAAACGATTTTCCTCGAGAGTGCCATCGCTCAGTAGCCTGGAATAAGAATTCGTAAATCGTCATTGAAACATCGTGGCGACGAAATCGGGAATCATAATTAAAGAGAAAAGCTATATTAATCTATGACGTACGCTGATAATAGCGGATATATTTAGACCGACTGAGGCGTTACCCTTTATCGCTGTAATCACGGTACACTCATTGATACCGGAGGTGTCCCTCTACGGTGCGAACTGACGAACGATCGTTTCATGGAAACTCACCTCGAATACTTATCACGACGATCGTTAATTACCGCGATAGAAAGAACCGTCTATTTTTAACGATGCTGAGTATTGCGCGTAAGTGAAGGTACAATCAATTACGACGATATCCTTAGAGACTCGAACGTCGTTCGGTTACGTAAATTACAAAAACGTCGATGCCTAGAAAATCTCGATGACATTGGCGCTGGTCATCCGGTTGAAAGCGGCGAGACCGCAAGGAAAAAAAAAAGAAGAGAAAAGTAAAACGATAACAGGGCAGCACGATCCGAGAGATACGATTAAACACAATACGATTAAAGTGGTATTATCGCCACACAGCAGGCACTCAACGCGACTCACAAAGAGAGTACATACGGCGTACATTCTCAGATATTGACTTAGAATATCGCGGAAGTGATTGTGCAACATCCTCTGCGGAATGTTTACCCTACCCAGCTCGTAATATAGGAGAAACTGAAAGAACCGTTCATACGCTCCTACTGTGCTTTATTTTTCATTATAACAAAATTTGGGCGGACTCGCATGTCGCGGTTAAAAAAAAAAGTACGGCCACTAGCCATCTTCAGCCTCGAAGAAAAGAGATTCTACATCTGTATTTCAACGGACGCCGATTGAAGAAAGATAAAAAAAATTGAGAAAAGGAATTGTTGTTGGTAATTTATTAGAACTTTCGGCCAATGACGAGGATCCGGCTGACGTTACGCCATTGTTACGTCCGTAACCGCGGCACCGGCATTATACAACTCAGGGTAACGCCCGATTGAAATTTATTATCCACGCTTCTTCCAATCGAGTCAAGATAAATTACTGGTATGAAACGTTTCTAAGCCACGTATCGCATTATCCCTGCAGTGCATACACGCATATAAATATCAATATATATATATATATATAGACGTGTGTGTACGAATATTGAAAGTATTTAAAACCAGTCGCTGAAATGATTGCGAAAACACCGACATACCTTCGTCAGGCTCTTGTAATTGATGCCTGATTCTGCAAATGCATACGCATTCCATGAATTCGCAGAACACGTTGCGTCGATGGAAGAAAAAAGTAAGGAGGAAAACCGCAGTACCAAGTATCGCTGACACGAAAGTGTGGCCGAAGATCGGACTAGGATCAAGCTATTCGCTCGGGGGCTAATGTTTATGCATAGCATTCTATTTCCGGTGAATCATTAGGGCAGAGACATCTGTCGATTAATCGGTATTGAAAACGGAAGTGCGAGGGTGGCGGATCTTCGCGACCCTGGCGCCACTCTCGCGGTCTCGAACTTGTTTAACGGTTTTTTCTGAAGATCCTGCTGCGATCGTGTCGCTGACCTTTTCACCCTTTGCGCGGCGTTTTTTTCTTTTTCTCCCCCGAACCTTCCCCGCGGAGAAAAAAATGTCTGGATCCATCAACCACGAAACACGTCACCCCTGAGTCTCGTGTAAAATCAGGTATAGAAATTCTTTTGTAAATGTACCTAATTCCTTTCCGCGGATTAACCGACGAAACTCTTTACTATGTCTCCAACAATGAGCACAAGAATGACGCGGATTATCTTTTTTTTTCATTCTCGAAAGCTTCTTATCCCTTTCGCAGAATACCCAATAAAGTGCACAATTTGTCGCCGCATTTGACGACAACGAGAGTGTAAGTCGTAAAATGGCGGAGCATAATAAACAGAGAGGCAGCGGTCGAAAAATCTAATTACTGCCCGGAAGATATTTTTGGAACGGACTGTTTTGAATGAGAAAGAGAAAAGCGCGCCACGCGAATGGCGCTAAGAATAAACTTAGTCTAAATCTGAGCAAATATAAATACATAAAGTATGGGTAATATAGGAACGTTCCTGTCGGTAACAAGATAAATATGTACTCTTTTCTCTCTTTCGTTGTTACTTCCCATTGAAATCGTACGAGAACGTTAGTCATTTCGTCCACCTCTCCCTGCAGCAGTGTTATATTAATTTCGACTCATTATCTTTGTAAACGAAGACCGGTGTTAACGATGCATATTTTAGGCGGACAAATGGTCGTCTGGCCTACAAGAATACTCATAAGGTAAGGTTCACTCCTTATACGTGCAACGAGGATGACTAACAGCAGACAGGTATACGAGAGACTGCATGACACACGCTTAATAGTGGTACGAAACAGTTAAGGTAAGGCTGCATTGCGTTTGAGGACTTCGTCTTTTTTTTTTTATACCTGATCCAACGAGCAAACACAACCTTTTTCGAACGCGCGTAGTTTATCCTGAAAAGCTTGCCTACATTTTTCCCCCAATTATGCAATTACATTTGTTTTTTATGTTTTAAAGTCAGGCTATGCATCTTCAAAGACCCACGCGACACGCGGGTGCAGCGAAATATCAAGAGAAATATTTTAATGAAGGATTAAAGTAACGCAGGTTGAATTAGCGAGAAAAAATGTTGGTCGACGAGCGAAACACGCCTGCATGTATATCTGTACCAAGTATCGGTTAATTCAGGCGGCCTTTGCAAGGAAAATAACGCTAATACGGTCGAATTAGATCCGTCGGTCCATAGTTCTGTATTTAACGCGATACGCATGCGTTCAAGAAGCCGTGGAACGAGAAACAGAGAAAGGGACAAGCGAGTCGCATATTATACGAACGGAACGGACACCCCGTGTGCACGTGTCGCTACACGGACACATGCAGCCGATGAGAGGAGAGGAGGCACACACGCATTGCATACGTATAGTACCGAGGTACCCGGCGTGTGCTACCTGCGCCTGAAACTGGCCCAGCAGGCACGAAGGAACAAGTAGTGATGGTCATTCGTTTCTCTCCTCGTCGTATACGCCTTTCGAAAGAAGGTCTAGCTGCTTTTCGTTGCAGCCACGTTGAATCCTCTAACTACTATGCTCCATTACTTTTTCCCTATACGCCTAAAAACCTCGAATATTTGAGGCGTTCAACTGTCGAATCTCCCTAGTGTTTCGGTCGATTCCCACGACCACTATGGCTCCGAGAAAATAAACAGCAATCCGGAGGGGCAAAGTATTAAAAAAGAAACCACGCATTGCGATTAAGCGAGAATGATTAACCGTGGAAGGAGGGTCGCAAGAAAAGGATAGAATGGAGTAGTGTCCGTCGCCAACAGCCTGGATGGAGAAGGTATAAGGGAAAGAAAGAAAGAAAATTCCAGCGGTGTGTTGCGTACGGGAATAGCCAGGCTCGGTCGTCTTTTCCGTCCAACTGTTTCTCTTTCTTCGTCTACCTCTCACTGCAGAGGGCTGTCACCGTTCCACTTTACGGGAACGCGATTCCCAAGATACTCTACCTACTACACCACCTCCACCACCTCCTACTCGCGAGTCTACGGTATGCCAACCTTCCTTCTCTCCACCATGTTTCTCTCGCGTGCACGTATATATACGAAGGAGGATCGCAGTCTTGTGGCGGCGACGGCCCCCACGACGCCTACGAATATTATGCCCACTCTCTCTTTCCCTTTCGTCGCACCGACGGCTGTTTTTCGTTCTTTCTTCTTCACCTTTCAAACGTACGCAGCAGCAGCAACGTCGTCCATGGGCACACACGTTCACCCACCAAAGCTTTCTTTTCTTCCCTTCCTTCTCTTTTCTATTCCATCGAAGGTGAAACGAAAAGGGAACAAAGAGAGAGGGGGAGACAGAGAGATACGCCTGATTCCCTTCACGACACAAAAAAAAAAAAATCAAACGAAATGGATCGTCCATCGCATACTTCTCCCTAGCCTCACCGCGTCATCGATTTATCGATAATTTAAAAACATATGACTCGGAACGCTTCCGCCCTCCCAGCGTTCTCACGCATACTTCTCGACCACTTATCCAATCTCTCCTTTCTTCTTTTCTATTACATACCTATGCATACGTGCATTCGGAAAATATTGTTTACGATACGACGCGTCGTGGCGATTTCTCGTAGCCGTAAGTCACACAACGGTAATATGCATATTCTACATCACATGGGTATATACGGCTATAAAACGTTTTTAGTTGTGCACACTTACCTTTCTCGATACAGTAAACTAATGCGTTCTTTAGCGACTTTCAGCCTCTTCGAGACGATCTTCTTGAGGTTCTCAACGGTGTCCGTGCGGTCAATGATAAGATCGAACTGTCCACCGGTGGTCGGCGTGATGCTGACCGTGATTTCGTCGTTGTCGAAGACGGTGGCAGCGGCGCAGCCACACCCCGGCGGCGAGGAGGAGATGAACGACGAAGACGACGAGGACAACAATAACCGGGACGACGAGGGTGACGACAACGTCGTGATCGTTGCAGCTGGGTCCCGGGACGAGGAGCCACCCCTTGTCGGGCCCTGGCGATAATATTCCGCTGGCTGATCGGGCCGTATCGATGTGTACACGGAGCCATTGCCACCGTGTGCAGCGGTCGCCGATGTGGACGCGACCGAATTCGTCACGTCGTTTCTGTCGCGCTGAATCGTATCCGCCTTTGACCCGTCGTCGTTCTCACTGCCCATCGCCGTAACGTCCGACGGCGAGGCGCCCGTGCTACCGTCCATTCTGGCCACGGTGGTAACTAACCGATATCGTCCCAACTCGCGTCGCAAGCGTCACGTCGCGTACAACTATGTATACGTAACACGCACCCGCACCTGCACCTGTGCCCCCAGCGTCCTAGCAGCGAGCACCTAGGAGACGCCACTCCGTTCGCTTCGTACGGATATACGACCCACGGTGGTGTCCGTGGAAGAGGTCTGGCCACGGTGCCTTCGGGAACGCGCACGCCACGAGGAACGACTCTGGGAAACACAACGGCGGCAGGCGAGGAAAGAGAAACGACCAGGGGTACACCGGGGAAATGATAGGCGGAGATAGCAGGAGAAAGGGGGGGGGGGCGAAGGAGAGGCGAATATCGGGGAGAGAAAAATTAAAAAAAAAAAAAGAGGAGGATTTACTGGTTCCTTCGGGCGTACACGTATACAAACCACTGTTGTTTCGCGTTGCGTTGATCGATTCCGCGGATTATTGTTTATTTGTTATGTAGGCGATGCGGATTTGTTAGAAGCACTGTCACCTGAATGGCGTTGGGCACACTTGTAAGCACGAGCACGATACGTTGGATACCTTTCTTTTTTCGTATCTGGCCTTTGTTCGTCCTGGATGTAGCCTGCAACTTTTTCCTTTCCTTTATTCTTATCTGTTCCTAGCACACGCGCACCACGGGCGAACCCTCAACCACGTAAACCCTGCGACCAGCGACTAGCAACTGAATAGCCGAGAGCCCCGGACTTTTGCTAGCATCCCGGACCCAGCCGAGCCAATATGGCGGCGATTGTTAATGGGCCGCCATGTTGCCCGAGACGGCGGGACATTTGAACGACTCGAAGCGGGCATATTCGCGTCAGAGTTATAATGTCTAATAATATTGATTATTTCTGCCTCGGAAGATTAGTAAAAACAATTGTACGAATCGTTGAAAATCGCTTGCGCGTAAAAGGGTTGTTATTATTGTTCTTTTCATTCTTTTTAGAGAACTACGGGGACACGATGAACGCACGTTTTTCATCATCGTCGAGCACTATTACACATTTTTATTGTCCAGCAATCCAATATACATTCTGGCAAATGTTTATTTAATGTGATCTACACATAACAGGTCACAATTATTATTATCATGTATAATAATAATTATAATAAAAAGTCATTTACATTACAGGTCCTTGCATATACATGTGTACATATACATTAATTATTAGTTCGTACCGTAAGGCTTAAACAATTACAGGTGCTAAAATGTGATGAAATCTTCAAAAACTACTTAAGTATCAAAATTACATTACTCGAACAGCTTTAATCTTACACCACCCGAGGATTATATTTTACATAGCTCTTTTTCCAGTGCTTTCTGACAGAGAGCTGGAAGAACATGTACCGGTATAGTAACATTTATATTACAGTTTATCCCTCTCTTTTTTTTCGCTCAAGAAACGTATATTATTACCCTAAACGTAGGCCGCAAACGTTCTCTCGCGCTATATTTCTTGTCTCTCGCTTCTGCTTCACACTTTGCAAAAGACATCGATATAAAAATATACAGTATACAAAAATACAGTATATAAAAATATACAATAATACAATACTCGCGAATATGTGCGATCCTAACGCGGAAGATATTATACATACACACGGATGCTGCAGATGTACATTGGATTATTCGAATTAATCGAACACTAGGTGCCTGTCGTCCCTTGCACCGTGGCAAGAATCATCAGATGCAAGGGACACCAAAATTCACGATCCAAACTCTTCCGTGTCCGGTTCGATTGCCTTGTACTCATAGCTTCCTCTGCCGTCCATTTGCAAGTAATACTAAATATAAACACAAGCAGACACACAGGCATTAAATAGAGATTATGTATATCTTATCTTCCATTGTAACGATAGAGGAATCGACTTGTTTCTCAAACCTCGTGATGTTTCCAAAGGGATCGTCGATGCGATACCGTGAACAGCGTGATGTTCTCCTGTCTGCAGTACGTGTACATGGAGTCCTCGACGTCCACGCTGACGGCGCTCGTGCATTCATCCAAAATTGCGAACTGCGGTCTGTGATAAAAGAGTCGCGCCATCTGCAAGAATTAACCGCAATTATTTGTTCGAATCGACAAAGGCGAGAAAGTAACCGATTACACAAAATATTACCGCTATACGTTGCTTTTCACCGCCAGACAAAACGTCCAACCAGTCGGCCACAACGTCCCACCCTTGATTCTCGCTATCCGTAAGATTCTCCCTTTCCAGTAGATGGCTCAACTGAACAAGATCCAGCAGCTTCTTCAAATCATCGTCGGTCGTTTGACCGCGTCTAATCATTTCCGCCTTGGTGTGCGGATAAATGACTTGGTCCCTGAGAGTGCCCAGGGTCATGTATGGACGCTGAGGTATATAAAACAGCTTTCCACGAGGTGGCTTCGTGACTGTCCCGCTCCAGACTGGCCACAGCTGTTCGAACAATTGTCCACGATTAAAAACATCGAATGCATACGACAGTATTATTGAAAGTTTTCATGGAAACAATTCGACCCCGCTTACCTCACCAAGAATTCTGAACAGTGAACTCTTGCCACAGCCGTTCGGACCACAGACCAAAACGTTCATCCCCGATTTCACCTCGAACGACAGCTCTCTGATGAGAACGTCGCCGTTCGGCGTCACCAGAGGAACGCTGTCGAATCGTATAATGTTATCTTTCGTTACTATATTTCCCTCGCCGGGCTTTCCAATCGGTTCGCACTTCGTATCGCTGACCATAGTCCTCTCGTACTTTCCTGCGCTCAAGTCGTCGAGCACAACCTTGATCTCTGTGACACGAGCGGTGAATCCGGCCAGTCGGGTCATCTCTCTTCCGGCTAAAACGAATCTGCCTATCGCCTCCGCCAATTTCAATAACATTCGGCCGTAGATGTAGTAATTCTTAAATCGATGATCGATCGTTCCGGACAGGACTGCGTGGTCCTTTTGGAAGAAGGGCAAGCTGACCGCGTAGAAGCCGACTATCATCGCCATATCTAAAAGAGAAACGTGAACGAGAAGATCACGTAGATGAATTGCAACTGCGACTTAACAAAATGATTAACGCGTGGAAAATGAACCGCTTACATTTGCCAATGAGATTGTCTATTATTCCTATAAACGTTTTGAACTCGAGGAGCTTGCGAAGATGAACTACCTGTCGAACAGAAAGAAGGGTAGCCGTTTTACGTGCTACGACAGTCAAGCCACGGTCACTGGGACAATGTACTCTGACTTGCGAAGGTCAAGCCTGTCGGGATATCTTACGACCGTACAAGAATGATTTGGTATATTCTTTGGTTCTTTAACTTACGAGCTTGTGGAAGCTAGCCAACAATGTTAACTTTTCCCTATTGTTTCCTTGGTAAAACGCAATTTCCTCGGAATTGGTGATTAACCTTGAGTTAATATGCCGATATTCGCCTTCCAATCGTTGTTCCGTGACAGTCATTTGTCCAATCGGTTTTCGAAGATGCGTCAGCACAGTACCCGCAATGACGAGATAAGATAACATTATCACCGGTGTCTGCAACAAAATAATTGCCGTCAATTATTACAGGCACATTGTTGTACGCACTTATATGTACATAGTTAACGTACTTGACCGCCAAGATTACTTGTGAGCCTGTAAACGTAGATAAAAATGTCGAGCAAAGGCTTAGCAACATTGCTGTACAGCTCTGTGCAACTTTCGCAGAATTTGTCCACATCCGTTGTCAACAGCTGATCCGGATTGGCAATTCTGCTATCCAGATTGTTCATTTTGTAATACGTGAGCCCCCTGCGGGAAGGAACAATAGGACGGCTATTAACTGGAACTTTGCAGCCGGTGCACAGGCACGTGATGGACGGTCTGCCACAGCAACGCTTCCATGCACCGCTGAGAAATTCAGTGGCATCAGCACCAATACTCAAACTTACTTGAGGTACTGGTCCATTAAGTTCCGTGTGATATTTGTGCGCAACTTCAACTTCATTTCGAATAAACTGTATTTCAGTACGTTGTTCACAAGCGATATCTAAATAAATGTAACCATGGAAGATTATAGCGACAGTTTCTTCCGGATCGGTAAGAAAATAAGGCTGCTTGGCAGCCTGAACGAAAGGATTCAATTAGCAGCCTTGGATGGCAATACTTCTGCCAGATCCTTTATCGTGCATCGAATCCATCCACTTACCAACGGCAGGACGGCCAAGAAATGATACAAGCGTTTCTTAAACAAACTTCTGTCCATGTTGATGATCGACCTGCGAAAAACGTAAGGCGTCGTTTACAAACATCTCCAGCAGCCCGTGCAATCTCTATCGTACACAGATAAGAGGATAGATTGGAAAAAAAGAAGCGTTACGAACGACTCAATCAAAGTGCTTATGTTTATCATCCAAAGGTCGCAGAGGGATCTCGCGACCAGTGCACCGGCGACCATTAAAACGTATCCGAATTCCGTGGATACAATGGACGGTACGCCGATCTTCAGCAACTGTTTCAGCTGCCTGAAGAACCTGGCGTTCACGTACGCCTTTGGACCCCTGGGTTTCTTCTGCGAAACAATGCCCACACATCAGGTCAATACCCAATATACATACCACAGTCGTGTCAGCACAGATCTATCCTCACCTCTTTGATAACGTACTGTATGTCGTTTGCGGGCCAGGCATTTCTACGAACGCGAACGAACAAATGCACCGTTAGTCACTGAAAAATCAGCGACGATATCAACGATATCGTCGAATTTCTCTACCTGAGTCTCGCCGCCTGTTTTCTGCCTCTCCTCTTCAGGATCCATATCAACGTCGTCAACGCGCAAACACCAGCCAGCGTGCGTTTATTCACGAACTTGCTAACCGCCGGCGCCATACCTGCCTGCGAGGAGTTCTTGCGGAGAAGTCACTGGTATCCTTCCACCGACGATCGCGGCTCGTCTGCCTGCACTGTTCCACGGGAAATGTTGAACAGGTGGTGGGGCGGAACGTCTCATGAATCAGTTACATCGATAGCAACGTTCCGCGAGAACTAAGCGACTGTGCTTACGTTTCACCTCTGCCCGTTTGTTGTCTCTCACCTATGTAATTTGCGTTTGTCACCCCGTATTTACAACTATATTTATTCCCATCCGATACGGCCGATCAAAGTACAAGCACCGGGCCTCCTCTTTTTACATAATTTTATACCGCTGAACTCTCGACTCGGCACTCTCAAAGATAATTGATGCATATGGACTCAACGGGGACGCATACATGTGTACGTACACGTGTCGAACACATGCACATGGATGCGTAATATAGCGTCGATGGTTAATACTTTGTTCTTCGACGGAAATCATGCTTTTTTACTTATTTTCAGTAATACCTGCTAAGATTAACACAATGTAACTGGCAACTAGCATACATTACTATTTGCACATACTTCTACAAACTAAGACAATATTCCAGCCATTGTGTAAAACTTGTAGTACAGTTCATACGTTTAGGCCCCATTGCCGAATGGATGGCTCAGGAATACTGAAGCATACGAATTCTTGCTAGTGCTTCTTTGTTACAACCTACATCTTGACTTCAACTAAATCCAACATTTAATAAAAGCCTAAAATCTAATTTAGTTGCGATGGTTCGTTAGCTCTCGTTGGCTATGCCAGTTTGCTCTAGTGCTTGGAGTTATCGCAGAGAATAGAAGGCAAGTTGAATTTTGAAGAGAGTCATAAAATTTTATGTGTCCTCCAGTAATCTTTAACGGTCAATATGTTCAATTTGTTTCGCACTGTACGTATGCGCGTGTACGTTGGAAATAATTGAAACGATCCCAGTCAGCCAAACCTGCAAATACCAGATTCTGTTAGCAGGTTTTGTAAACAGAATGGCTGCAGATTTGATGCAGAATCTGATAGGAGCATTTAAATGTCCGTCTAAATCCATTTGAATGGCTCAAGTTGCAGGGTCTGTCCGGTTCCTGCTACCAATCTGCCTTCAGATTCTGTTTGCAAAACCCAAGCCAAATGCGGACGCAGCTGGCTACGGATCTGTAGACAGAATCTGTCAGTTCTGTTGCCAAGACAGTCGGATCTTTGTTTGTACGGGAACGGGGGATTATTTATATATTTCAGGGAAAGAAATGTTGAGACGATTGATGGAACGTGTTTTATTAATATCCACGCCACCTTTGTACTTGCGATCCTCGCCCGATGATAATCGTTTTCGTACTTTATCTAAACCGAATACGTGGAACGAAATTGTTCTATCGTTTCAGATAAAAGAAGATTGACACCCGTAGGCTATTTGGAAACGGCGGTACCGTTAATTTCCTCATTATTGGCCATGGTATACGTGGCTGTCGTATTATGTACGAAATTTCTTTCTTTTTTTCTATATATGTAACATAATGTTTCTGACGCAATATGGAATTGTATTTAACGCAACGAAAGAGATTAGCTTCGGAATGTTAACCTGTAATACAAAATAGATAACTGCCGAAGATAAGATAGGGTGTATTTCTCTTTTATTCCTTGCCTTTCCGTTCTGCTTTTTAATATATTTAGTCCTTCAGGATGAATAACGATATATTTATCGCATACCTTAACTATTATAAGTATTCATTATCACATTGTATTCAAATATATTGTAATCAGGGTGATTCAGCTTTTGCTGTTTTTTCTCACAATCAAGAAACTGATCAAATAAAACGCTGCCAAATAGACACAAGAAAGTCTTTCATTCTCTTTCATTATTACATATGGATTCTTGCGACCATTTATTCATTCAATTATTATACACTTCGGCAGAGCTACGCATCTTTCCAGTTTTTGTTATGGGAATCGCATCGATTGTATAATTCAGCAATGTTGAAATTGAATGAATAATGGAACGAATTATAAGTGTTATCAATTTGCTCCTAAACGAATGCGGCGGATTTAATCGACTGAAGTTCGACGCCGTACATTTGCATATACACGAAATTTATTAGAAATATTACACGTCTCATTGTTTAATCGATACTCCCCCTCCTTAATATTAGACATCCTGCAAATGCAAATCCTGAATATGCAAAAGACCTTTGATCCATCAGAATATCCTCGCGACAATCCTTGGAAACGTTTCAAGAACTGCAGAAGCGGTTCGCCGAATGGCGGCGTCTGCAAGCAAAACATTGCGACATTAATATTTTCCACGTATCGCCGGTAATTACGAAATTATTCATAACATTATAATCTACATTTACGTTTTTCTTCCAAGCCCCGCGTCGCATCGTTTCCTTCCTCTACAGTCCTTATATTTTAACACTGGTTATATCGGTCGCACTTGGAGGTTCGCTGGCGGTAATTCATTCATTTGAACTGTTGAACAGAATGGACCTCCATTAGTTCGCGTTCACTTTAATCGGGTAACACTACGAACGAATATTTGCCCCGGTTTAGTTTGCCAATTGTACTCGGGACGCGTGCAATATAGATAAATGTCGAGCATATTTGATATCCGCTCCGGGAATACAATAGAATGCCCGCGGAATGACTGAAGTTATGTGCTCAAACAACCGCAGGGTCGATCGTACATTGATTTTTACCGCAGACGGGAGTTACAAGCGGGAGAATCGATCCGAACGATCGTTTCAGTATCGTCGAACGATTTTCGCCCTCTATGGCCAATGCCGTACGAACGTTAACGGGCTAATAAGATTATTTGAGGAGGGGGGGGGCGTCGGGCAGCACACGGATGATAATTTGGGGAGCACAGACCAGCGCGTATACAGAAGATCGGAAAACATCATTTGCATCGAAAGACCTTGCGTGAATGTGTGCAAATCTCGATGACGCAAAACCTGATTCTACATAAGAAGTAATTTCAATTCGTAGTCACCTGTTTCGAAGTCTCGGACGCTTCCATGCCTCTCGTCTACTTCCAGTCATCCTCATCCTCATCACCCTCATCATCCTCATCATCATCCTCATCAGAATCATCAAAATCATCCTCATCCTCATCCTCAACCTCACCTCTCAACAATCTCATCATCATCACTATCATTATATGTATAATTACCACTACCATCATCATCATCATAAGCATCAAGTTCATTCATCGATTGGACGGTAACCTGTTATGTAACTCACAAAAATGCCTGATTCCCTGCATCGGAACCACTCACTCATTCCGTTCCGGCACTGATTCCTTGTGCTTCGACAAAGTAGACAAAAAAAATGTGCGATTAAGTACATTGTACACATGGCATGTACAGTGCGCGCACAGACTGGGCCCACGTGGTTGGGACTGGTCTTTTTCAGAGCACGTGCCGCAACGCACCGTTATTTCCCTATTTACTAGGAACACGTTCCTCTCGGCACACCATATTGTTCCTTTGGAATGTTCTTCGCCAACACACGGCGATTCACTTTCGTCCAGCTGTGATCATATACACGCCAGTTCGCATTTGGAAGAACATTCCAATTCACCGGACTCTTCTTTCGGACGGCCGTGTGTCTACGTATAATGCGGCGATAAATACAAATAGATATATTATTCGGCCCTGGTAGATTTGTTCGGTCGTCGATAATCCATACATCCAGTCTTGATCTCGTAACAACAATTTCTCGATGACATTAGGAAAAAAATGGGGGGACGGGGCTATACAAACGAATTCGGGACAATGCACTGCGCACACAGCTCTCCAAAAAAATCTGGCAACTCGCATCATCCGGACATGCCTGTTAAAAATCAATGATCTCAACAGAGAGAGCTCAAGGATGGTGCCAGGTTTGCCTGGACCACCACCTTGCGGACAAGTGTACGTACGGCATACATTAGCATTCTAGGCATAGAAAGTAACATCACAGGCCTGAAATGAAGCGGTGTGTGAGAAACATATGAGTAGTCTGGCGCATAGAAGAAAGTCGTTCCGTGTGGTCGTCATTTCGACGTGTCGAACGGAAAGAACAGAAAAGATTAAGGAAGAAAGAAAATGGCACCTTTTGTGTGACCAAAGAAGTAGAGGCACCTCCAGAAAAAAGAAATGAACAGGAATATAAATGAAACTTGCTTCTTCGTTCGAGCAATATCACTATAGTATTCCTAATATAATATGTATGTACATGAACAAAAAAAGAACAAAAAAAAAACGTAGAGTACAATTGTTGTGATATTGATCGAGCATAAGAATAAAGGTAATTAACAAATGGTCCAACGAAGGAGTCTGAAGAGTGTAAATAAACTACTGCCAGTGTATCAGTTTTTAATCATCCTGTAATGAACTTATGTAATAAGAATCAATCTCTGCCACCTATCAAAATACACATTCTCACAAAAAACTTGATGTTGTGTCGGTCCTCATCATTCAGTTATTCCTCACGTGGAAACGCAATCTCGGTTATAATTTACAATTGAACTGTCTACAACGGAAAAGAAACTCGTAACGTTCACGAACGACATTAATGCTCCATACGTATTATTTACACACTTTGTCGTAGATCATTTCCAAATCGTTTCGCAAGGCAATCTTTTGAGCAACAGTTGGTACCAACCGAATTTCAAATAAATACAAAAATCGCCCGCGCCCCAAACCCATTTCATACGGCGGGCGAAACTAATTCTTTTTCTTTTCACATTCTGAACGGAAGAACTACGACAAGAAAAAAAAATCTGAAGGAAAGAACGGCGGACACACGGATCCATTCGGGTGACATTACAGCGAACGATTTGGAATAGATCGGCCGGCTATAATAATGAGCTAGAAACGGTTCTAATGTCTGTTAAAAGTTGTCTTAAACTACAGTCTTTGTATATTCGGTTATCATTTACAGCAGGACGTCAATAAATAAACCTCGACGCACTTCTCCATCAATGTTTCACTTTACATTATGTATAAACATTCTGGATTTCAATAGAGATACAATACATATGTATAAATGTATACGCACGTTCGCCCTATATACATTTATAAATACATATATATTTTTTTGTTTCTTTTTCATATCCGTATAGTATTATATATATTCAGGCATTCAATAAACAACTGTGTCCCATCCATAAAATATTATTAATATTATTACTTCTTCAGTTTTTTTTGTTTTCCCTAGACTCTTTCGCAAATTAATTACCGCTCGACCCACAATTCTTTCAATAATGCTCACTCATCGTTGTCAACACGTTGTTTACTTTTTCTCCTTTTGCATCAGATACATTTAATAATATACTCGTCATTGATAAACAGTAAAAATCACTTCTTGATTAAACTTTCATGCCTGTAGTTCTGAGACGACCATTAACAAATACATTCGACCGCCATACACACACGCACACAGAGAGACACAAAAAAGTGAGGTAAAACAATCCAATCTAATCCGTCGAATATTAATATTAATAATAGTAATCTCCATGTTCTGTTCAAACGAAAACAAGAAGAAATAGAATAATAAATTGCCTCTTACTTGCTTCTATCTTTTTCTTTTCATTCTTTGCGATTCTAAAAAGCTTGGAGAACTGTCTCATCCTCGTATGCGTTTAACCAAATCTGTTTAACCACAACTGCGAAGCTCGGCAAAATGTTATGCAAACAGAAATCTACATTTTTTTAAATCGAGTCAGAACAATCGCGAACCGTCTACCAAAGAAATAATCATTCGAACTGTACGTTGCAGCGAGCAGCAAGTCCATCGATGTGGTTAAAACTTTGCCGAACCACTTTCCGAACCGGCCATGCGGATCTATTAATTTACATTTGTATTTATACATGACATTCGCGTTACTCTTGCAATTAGTGGTACACGTTTCACATGGATTTGACGAAAAATTTCAAGGAGATTCTTTATACACGGTGTCTCTTTCAATTAGACTTGCGCCACTGATAATGATAATAATAATAAATCAGCCGTAAAATAGATTTCAGCGTCAATTAGAAAATATTCTACAATAACGCGGTACACAGAAGATACAATGGCGACCTGTAATGTATCTCTCGTTGGAATTCTTTCCGTTTAATTATCATTCTCGAATAATGTGTACTCTATATAATCGTTTGTCTGAAATACTTCATCTAGGTTAGATTTCAATGTAGCGTACAAGTCAATGGTTGCAATAATCACTTTGCGTTCCTTTCTTTTTCGTTCTTAAAGAGTTCATCTATGCGAGAGTTATTGACTACAAATTCGTGCAGCGTGAATGGAATCGTCTTTGTCCCTGTGTGTATTTTATATTTTTATATATATATATATGTATATATATAATTTATGTAATGTGTGTGTGTGTATATATATATACATAAAATTTCCTTCTGCTCTAATAAAGATCTTTGGAAAATAAAGAATGCTCCTTTTTTTCAACCTTTGTAAAAGTACGGTAAAAAAGACTTGCAAATATTTCTTCGCTCGGTCAGGAGTACTTGAAAGTGAATCGAAAAAAAGAAACTAGAAGTCGAAAGGATTAGAAATACCACCTTTCACACGCAATCAATCAATGAAATATTTTGTTACGCACATCATACCCCAATGTAAAACACATCTCTCACATAAATCGTTCGTGTGCACGCGCTAGAAACATTTTCTATTCTTTTTTTCTCTCTCATTTTTCTTTCCTCTTCTTCCTCTTCGTCTTCTTCCTTTCACACTTAAGGCGAAGTAACGTTTTGTCAGGAATTAAATGGACATTTGTAAATCTCTGATAGCTGCGATCAATCTGTATGCAACTGCGACTTCTCCATACTTTTTCTGTTTCTCACACATTACTTTGCTCCTCGTTCCACGCATTCCTCACGCAAAAAAGAAAAAAAAAAGAAAAAAAACCCAACAAAATACGAAACATTACACTTATCGTAAATACGTTGCATTGTTTGCGAACCAAAGAAGCGGCTCGGTGAAATATAATTTGGTCGAACCCACGAGTAAATTGATTCTCAAGGGGACATACACACACATGCATATATATGTATATATATAGAGAAAGAGTATTCACAATTTGCTTGTAATAGAGATTACAAGAAACGAAATTAAAATGATCAGAAGATGAGAAAATATAACGGCAAAAGCCTCGTATTTCTTTCGTTTGTTGTTCAATGCAACGCAATGGTAAATGCACCGATACACGTTCTATTAGTTACAGTTCTTTTCGTCTCCCCCGAGACATTCGAGAAACGAAGTCTCGGTTCCTTTAATCAGTGCGGATCAGCCAGCGACACTGTTCTTCTCCCAAAATCACAGAAACAATGAGGAAACATTACGCGGGACAAAGAAATATTTCTTACGAATGGCAGCGTTCTCTCCCTTAACCTCAAAATCTGAAACACCTTGCCCCCGGACTGATCGCAGTTTGTAAAAGTTCGGGCAGCTCTACGGATCGTTGGCGATTAAAAATGATATACGAGTACAATGGCGGCGCAAGACGCTCTATCTAAGCAATGAATGTAGAAAAAAATGCCTAAGACATTCTTAAATACCGCGCCCCACGGTACAAAAGGTGATCTCTACGATCAATGATCAATGTCGACGATTCCATACTCAAGGATCAAGATACTTTGTGACTCCTCGCGTTCTGGACTTTCTACGCACGCTAAAGTCCCCGATTAATTCTCAATTACACATTAATACACACGGGCATGAAACTTTAAATTAAACAATAAGCACATATATACGTACTCCGCTACAATAAATCTCGTTCTTCTGCTTCTACAACACATTCACAATCATCATATATTATTTATATGCATATATCATCATCATCATCATCATCATCACTAATTCATTAACATCAGCAGCATCCTTAAATCATTATCATTCCGGTACAGCAAATTATCTCAGAGTTGGTTAGACCGCGCGCTTCAAACTGAGATCGGTACAATTAGTGTGCACAGTAAATCAGATGATCGAAGCTATCCGTCCTCTCTAGAACACACACTTTTTTTTCTTTTCTTTTTTTTGCATTTCAAAAGAAATATTGCCTTAAAAAATCCCCCGAACAAACCGGCAATAATAAAGCGAAGATTGAAGATAGATATTAAAGTCTGAAATTGTCTTTTTTACACTCATATATGCATATATATGTAAATGTACACATATATATATATATATACATATATATGTATACTGTCTTTCTATTCCTCATGTCGCGTGCAAAGGGGGTGGAAAAAAAAGAAATCATTCTTTCCTTTCGTTCGCCAATTGCAGCTCACCTTTTTACAAATTTCACACACATCTAAGTTCGCTTTTATTATCCTCCCACCCCCTTCCTAGCAACCATGGCCATCGATGTTTGACAATTGAATTCGAACAAAATTAACAAGAAAAGAAAAAAGGAAAAAAAAGTACGCCCATTTCTCTCTGCATCGATGCCAGAAAGAAATGCGGCACCTTTGGTTCGATTCTTCGCGAATTGAAAGAAGAAAAAAGAAAGAATGAATGAAAGAAAGGAAAAAAAAAAAAAATTGAAATTACTTTTCTTTTTTTTTTTTTTTCGTTTGTTTGTACCTACACGCAAAACACTTGCCTAGAACTCTCTTGCCCACTGGTTAATCGTGTATCAGGATCAAAGGAACGGATTCGCCGCAATCCAACGCACACACCGGCTCGCTTCGCTTCCCTCCACCCAGCCTATTCGTACTTGAGAAAGGTGTTCGATTTCTGATCACGCTGTCCGGGATGGTTCTGCCAAGCACCTTGGGACGCGTTTGGATTATTCGGGCCTGGACCACCTGTTCCAGGATTGCCAGTATTACCATCACCGCCCCCTTGATTCATCCAACTGAGAAAGCCAGAGTTTCCACTGTTACCAATACTATTGTTGCCCGAGGGTGGTTGACCAGGTGGACCAGGCTGGTTCGAATAGCCCTGATCGTTTCCCTGATTCTGCAAGTTACCGATCAGACCCCAAGATGCTTGGTTCAGCGCGGCAGCGACCAGGGCAGGGTTGACTGGTAACGCAGAGAGGTTCAGGCCGCCCATCGCCAACGGGTTCGACATACCGCCACCGCCACCGCCGCCATTATTCTGTCCGGTAATGCCCAACGCTTGGAGGTTCGGCATGTCCAGATTGCCACGGTTCCCTGGATTGTTCCAACCGTTTGGACCCATATTGTTACCTGAATGGCCCATGTATCTGTTACCCTGATAATTCCCCTGAACGTTATTCTCGACCGGGCCCGGCGCGCCTCTACGCATATTCGAGTTCACTTGATTATTGAAATTCTTATTGTTCCCATCGGATTTCGGTGCTGCGTTCGAGACGTGTACAGACACTCCTTTAATAATGTGATCCTCGCCGCACAGCGACTGGGCTACCTCGGGATCTAAGAAAGTGACAAACGAAAATGCACGGAAAGGTTTTGGGATGAACACGTCCGTCACTTCGCCATATTTGGAGAAATAGTCGCGTAGATCATCAGCGGTTAGGTCTTCTGTACAGCGTCCCACGAATACCTTGCAGGGTACTTGCTGAATCATTCCCTCCTACGCACAAACGCACAATCAATCAATCATGTACAACAGATTTTCACAGATTTTTTGGTATTTTTGTTTGTTTTGTTTACTTTTGTTCTAGTAAAACTTGTGTACGATGCACATTGCTATTCTAAAAGGACATATATATGCATATATATATATATATATATATATATATATATATATATATGTACAATAATTGTTTTCGTTTATAAAAAGAACTATACCGTAGTCTGTTTTTATCAAATAGTTTCCGTTTCAGTCGTTTAATTTTTCTCCTTTTTTTTTATTTTATTTTTAATATCGCAATCTGCACTAACGACAAGTTTTCCAAAGAAGATTTCTTGTTTTTCGTTACACAACATGTCTAGGTTATCGATCTCGGAAAAAAAAATTGTTCGGCTGGTCAATTTACAACTCTGATAACAACACTTAAGCACTAATGGCCTCTTTTAAAATCCATGCACAAAAGTCTGTACAATTGTCTGTCTTCTTTCTCTGTGTATTCGACGTAAAATTTCATGCTATAATATATATGTATGTATATATATATATTACACATTATCTTAAACTGAATAAGCACAATACTTGATGATAAAATGTAAACAGTAATTCGAAGCTATTGCTAAAATATTAGACAACGTTCATTTTTTTTCCTTTTTTTTCTCTCTCTCTTTTTACTATTTTTGCAACAGAGATCGCGAATCAACGGGAATAAACGCCTGTCTTTCATTCTGTATATACACCGATTGTGCACACAGCTCGTTGCAATGAAAAGAAAAGAAAAGCAACGAAATCAAGCATACACAGGATATACAGGATGTTCACGCTATTATTCTATTATCTTCTCTCAAACGATAGTTAATAGATAAAAATTGTCGCAGTCTTCAATGTCCAACCTAATGATTCAATTAAAAAGATTAAAGGTCAACGTCGTTTCTCTAAAAAAAAAAAAATATTATACTGGCTATTATATTGGTCAGAAATGGCTGCGAAATATTTTATCCCGTCTCATTTTTCTCTTCACCTTCCAGAAAAATACTGGCAACAGCGTGAACACTCTGTGCATCTAGAAGGTCCGTTGAAGAAATCTGACGGCTACATCCATAAAGTCACGGTCGAAATGACCCGCAAAATCCCAGATTCGGAGAGGCGAAGCGTCACACATTTCCCTAGCAATCGGCCCAGTTTCGTCCGGCCCAATCTCTCAACAGCCGAGCTATCATTGTTCGGCGAAAGCTTGTTCCTCCCGCTGACTGGCCGCTACTCCAGCGCCATCTGCGCTCCGCGTTCGCCCGCCATATTGTTCCCAAAGACCGGCCAGCGGGCCCAAAAACAAGCTCCCCCCGTCAAGTACCGGCGACCGAGGATCACCGGGCCCAAACGCAGCTCGGCCGAATATCCCAGGTGAATTGTACGAACGCCTCGCCACTCGAAAGCCCCGAAATTGGGCCCAAATCGTTCCCCACCTGGACTCCGCCCGCGTCTCTGCCGCTCGGCCACCCTCTATTCCCGTTGACCCGCGACTTATGTATTTAACGATAGTAACAAGACTCATCAGTATCTTGAGGCGTCCGTGACGTGGTGATCCCTCGACGGACGTTGCTTGTAATAACGATCGTAATAATTCTCCTTAGCCGAATATCTTGCCGTGTCCGCGAACCTGGCGTCCACTTCCTTCGCCTCCGTTTGATACCTGCCGTCCGCTTCTCGGTTCTCCGCGGCGTATCTAGGGTCCGGCTGCTCCCTACCGTCCGCCGCGTATCTTCTCTCTAAGTCCCGGCCCTCGGCCGTCGGGTATCTACAATCGGCCTCTCTGCCGTCCACGGGGACCCTATTGTCCGCGTGCCTGGTGTCCGGGTACCGTACGTCCAGCGCGTATCTACAATCCGTGGACGCGTAACGGGCGTCAGGTGTCTCGTAATAGTTCCTCTCGTAACCACCGTAATTGTATCGGCCTTTCTCCGCGTAATCCGGATTCTCCATCACCGGATAGACGGCGGCGCGGCCCTCGTAGTTGGCGTATCTTGTGTATTCTGGGTCCGGCGGATAGGCGACGGCGGGATTCGCTGGGGCCGCGTTGGCCACGTGCTGGACCATGTAATTTCGTGCGTCGTATCCGGGATCCTCGTACGACGGATACGCCGGCTTCTCGTACGCGTTGTAGCTCTGCCCATCGTACTTGTACTTGGTGTTATCGTCGTACGGATAATTGGGGGGGTACGACGGATAGTGGGTGGTTTTATAATCGTACTCGGAATCGTACCTAGGTGTATTGGCCGCTTCGGATGTATTTAAGTTGATATAGGGTTTCGCCACAGGTACCCGTCGGCTATTCGGCGTATGAACCGGTATAGGGCGGTAGCATTCATTGTGTTTGCTCGTGTCATACTGACGAGCCATCATTAAGCCATCAATGTTCTGCAACCAGATACACCAGCCCTCGACAATCACATACAATTTGTTTTTTTGGGGGGTTTTTTTTAGCGATATTATAATTGGTTGAATTCTCACACGCACACGCACACTCACACTCATCGTGTCGCACTGACATCGAACATCATCACGGCAGTTACTTTTAACGTTTGGTTTATTCATGGTCTCACGTACCTGGCATGTATGTTTCATTACGATTTCTGTGTTGTTTTTTTTTTTGTTGTTCAGGCCTAGCGTGTATATATATATATATATATATATATATATATATATATGTATATATATATTCATTCATCCACAGACTTGTACCCACACTCTACATGGTTCTCATTCTCTGTTTGCTTTCGGCTTACAGGAAGACGTTTACTTTAAACGCGACACTAGTTGCTGATAGTTTACGTTTCAATCTGGGACCACCGGCTGGAAATGTCTCACCGCAAGATTAAAACCTCGCTTCCAAGATAATGACAGTACACGTTGCTGCTGCGTTTTTACGTTACACTCCTTCTCGTTTGCACACACCCGTCCACGCAAGCTCATTCCCGTTACAATGTTTCTCACATCTCTCTCGTTATTCTTTTTTTTTTTACTCTCTTTCCGGAAAAGGGAAAAGAAACGTAGTCACGGCGTTCAGAGCCAGTGCTAAATTCACACCCAGGCACGTACACGTTTCGATGACGAAAAGAATTCGAACTCCCTACAACGAATTTGATCAGTTTCCGTTTCACCGTGCGAACAATTTACACTGTACGCAATAAAAATACTTTAGGAGGCACGCAAATGATCGATTGTCAAGAAACGAAAATCTCTCTCTCTCTCTCTCACACACACACACACAAATACACACACACCCATACTCTCTCACTGCAGAAATTGTCACTGTTCAGAGATCTGTGTTCAAAGAAATTGAGGGGGACAAAAAAAAACGGGGAAAATAATTTATAAGAAAAAACAAAGACATCCTTGGACTCTCTCAATTGCATTACTCGAGTATTCCACACTGTTTAAAAAAGAGCCACACAAGCACACCTGGTTATTTACAAGATCACGCAAGCATATACTTTCGCAATGTGCCATCATCATTCCACTCTCCAGCATACAACACTCACGTGGATACATTCAGCCACATTTATCACGCTTCAATTATAAAGTTGCCACTTAGATCGACCACACATTCACCTATTTATACCACAGTGTACCCTCCTCTCAATAGAGATATACAAGAGGATCAATCTTATAATCTCGTATTGTCTTGTGCAACGATTCAGAGAATGGGAAGAGAATTTCTAGAGCGAACTATCCGTATATATATATATATTTTTTTTTCTATGCCGTAATACGGCTCTCTAAAATCGTTCCCTTTAATTCTTTATAAATCACGCTCTATCATTTATCATTCCGACTACTGTCTGCATGCATGCCACGCAGGCCTGCACACGAATCGACTGCGTGCCCAAAAGGGCTGGGACTTTCCATTCGTTTCTTACCGCGAACAAGGAATTTCGTGAATCTATACCCCCGTGCCTATGGCGAACGAATCGGCAATAAAACCTGACGAACTGTGATCCTCCGTTGCTCGACAAG
Organism: Nomada lathburiana; assembly: GCA_963667235.1. NCBI lineage: Eukaryota > Metazoa > Arthropoda > Insecta > Hymenoptera > Apidae > Nomada > Nomada lathburiana. Next base: position 17,910,177 of record OY763899.1, on the reverse strand, counting down.
ATGGCGTTCAACGAGAATTATCGTACAGGCCTGCGATCGGCATGCAAAGACCCCTATACGCATGTCTCAATCTTAAATAGTCGTTAGATACTTAAACAGTTTCGGAAGCTACTCAGATGATTGACGAAGAAATAACGAAATGCTTGTTAACGATATGTAACGATGCTCTTACCTTACTGTTGGGAACCTTGACGTCGCACCATCTCCCATCGATCATGTGCCGTTGCGCAAGGCATCTCAACTGGGACTCATAACTTCCGAATCTAATAAATCCAAATCCTTTGCTTTGCCCCGACTTCGCGTCCTTCTTTACCTGCGGCGGGCATATTATTTGTTTTACACAATGTGCGTCGTGCCCGTTCGTCAGATCGTCGTGGGGGAATTGAAATTTGCAACGAAAGCCCCGATCGGAGCGTCGATATCGTTTTTTCTATATCGTTCAAACTCACCTGGGCCATCAGTACTTCGCCGAATGTTTCGAAATACTCTCGCAAGTTCTGCTCGGTCGTTTTCCATGGTAAACCAAGCACGATCAAGTCTGTGCAACGCAACTTTGTTTCCATTCTTTTAGTCTTAGCTGTGGAATTTTCCAAATTGTCATCAGATTTACGTTTGTTCTCTGAAAAGATATAAGTGTTCATGTCTACTAACTTTTTTTTCATCTTTACTAGAACCTCTTTCGAATAGAAAAATAAAAATTTGGTTTTATCGCAAGATTTCTCTACGCATATATATATACATAATCTATATTGTATATATATATATAAAAAAATATAAACTTTTTAGCAGAAGAGTCAAATTGAAACGTGACTGCGTTAGAAACAATAAATAATAATTATAATAATAAAAAAAAGTATGGACATCCAGTACAAAATTAATTACTGCCCGAAACTATACAAATTTGTGTCTGTATCGTGTGTATAATCTGTGTCTCTGTTCGTGTGTGTGTATGTTTATACATTATATTGTTAAATTTCATAATAAACAATTGAGCTCGCAACATAGGCGCGAGCAAATTTTAGTCGTTACACAAGTAGATGAACAATTTTGCATGTTATTAAAATCTGCCGGATACGAATGCTGTTACAGAGATCTGAGAATGTTAATGATACAGCCGAACCTTGTCAACTCAACCACCCACTGACAAGGACTGGAATCCTGTTCGTTATGGACATCGCGAGAACTACAGAGTTATCTGCTACGTTTAAGGTAATTCGAATTCAACAGTCAGGCCTCTTCGTGGCCAGAGTTCTGCCATAGCCGTCTCTGGGAACTCGAAGTACCGAAGCAAAGTACACAGCCAGTGGCAATTGGAGCTTTCATTTCGCCTGCGCCTCTATTATTGGGGAACTTGGCTCGAGTGTGTCAAGGTTCGACTGTACTTCCTGTGGTACGCTGATATGTGCCGATGTTGATAATACATGGAAAATCTGTTATGTTAAATCAAATCGCCAAAAGATATTATACCTCTCCGGGAGAGAAATCGTACAATAATAGAAACGTATTCACGCGACCTTAAAAGTTCGAATAAAACGAGTGGACATGAACGTCGATAGAGAAAACAAAAATAAGAAAAAAAGGAAATGAAAAGTAACAAAATACCAAGCACATGTACTGGATTCCAAAGAATGAAAATGAACAACGAAATATGAAGAAAGAGAACGTTCCACTATTACTACACAAAATAGGTAAAAAAAAAAAACGAGAAAATAAAAGAATCATTCAAATAAACAAATCCGAAAGATCAAGTGTGTATATATATATGTACATGGGGTCCCGAGCCTGAAATCGATTAATCGAGGCCGTGAAAAAAAAAGGTGGAAGCCATCGAACGAGCGTCGATACGGTCGAGAAATTTCAAAAAACGGGGTACACCTATCGAAATGTTAATCGAACGGGCGGGGAGAAATCGATAACCAAAAAACGAAATATCGATTGGCGTATCGAAATTCTGTCTCGATATGCCGACGGAAAAAGAGAAAAAAAAAAATGAAAAACGAAAAAAAAAGTAGAGGCATCAATACTCGATCTTTCTAGCGTTTAGGATTGCTCTTCTCTTCTCTCCAGAGGAAGAGACGGAGGGGTGGGGGTAGAGCGAGAATCGGAACAGGCATGATTTGCAATGGAATAAGCACCTTTTGGAAATACACAAAAGTAAATCGCCTTGCCCCATCCATTCTCTGGCGAATGAAGACGTCCATCAACCAGACGGATCCCGCGCATCGTCCGTGACTCTGGATTGCGGTATTTCAGGCCGCACGTTCCGGGAAACTGGGCGGTTACGGTAGTCAATAAAAGTGTGGTATCGTCCTCGGTCGGCAATTCGATCGGCTCGTCGCCCTCGTCCTCGGCGACCTGGATGTACGACGACATATTTCGCTTTCCTTTTCGTTTCGTTTAATTCCCTTCGAAACGCAACGGTCCACCCCCGTAGAATAATACACGGAACGAAATCCCCTTTTCTGTACCCAAAAGGAGAATAAAAATTTCTACAACACAACAAACACACACGCTCGGCCTCTCGCAGTCAGTCACGCAACACCGCAACTCTTTCTTTTCTGGCTGGTCCGCGCCAGTGCTGCCAACAGAAACGCCTTGGTCGCGAAGCGTGCTCGATGTAACCGCGGGGTGGGGATAAACTCGACTTCCGCTATTGAGACAGTGTTCCCTTTCGAATTAAGCAATACTTTGCTGGAAATAATTCTAATAACGCGGCTGAAGAATTTTGTTTGCCGTTAGAGAACGGTTTTGTCGTCTGCGGCCAGTTTTTTTGGTGGATTTTGGGGAAAGAGCGGAGGAATACGGGGTTCAAATGAAGTACTTCGATTTTTCTCGAGGAGAGAGAAATGTACGAGTTTTTTCGGGAGTACTTGTATAGAACGCGATAATAAATCGAGTGGTATTTTATTCTCGATTTTATCATTGGGTTTATTTGTGCACAACAGCATATCGATACTGGGGGCTATTGATCTTACGTTTATTAGGACAGAAATAATTTGTACGATTTCTAGATTGGTTACTTTCGTAGGAGTAATGTTTCTCCATTTGCTATTCAAACATTCTAAAAATATTGTATTTATTAATGTTCATTCCCTTGCCTAGAACATTTTTTTAAACCCCAGACCGTGGACCAACGCGCCACGTTGCGACAACTACCGGAACTACGTCCCGCGGGAAAAATTTGATTCGAATAAGAATCCCTCGGAACCATCGATCTCCAACTAAAGATATTTCGAACACCGTTCCTACTTGATCCCTCAATCAGATGTCGTTCGGTTGTTTGAAAAATATATTTTCTCGTAAAAATACAGGTGTTTTAAATTAGAAACATCGATACATGGAGAAATGTGTAATAAAGTAAACTGGAATGTAAATATTCCTTAACGTCATATTAAGCGAGCCTCGCTGGACTGTTCGTTGCGATAAATTAAAAAGAAACAGAGTTGAAACGCAGATAGTACACAGCCTAGAAAGTTTGGTATCTGTATGAAACGATCGTCGATGAGGCAACCGTAAGCGAACCACTGACAAGAAACGATCAACGATGACACGATAATGGGGAACGGTAAGCTTTCTGTACTCTTTACCTTAACCACGTGCGCCTGGAAAACATTTTGTTCCGTTAAACATTTGTTTCTGTCCAGCAGGTCGTCTGTTCACAGAAACGAGCCGACCAACTTACCAGCAGCATTAACGGCGAAGCAAAGAATAATACTGTTACGGAGCAGCTGAAAAAACCAACGTACTTTGCGGCCAACACTTTATCCGGCTCATAAATGCTGTAAAAGTATACAGCTCCGAGGAAGCAAGTGGCTCCTATCACTTGCCTGACTGTCTTGTACCTTTTCGTGCTGTACAAAATGAACACCCAAACATAGGACGCTTGGAGGATAGATCCGAATATATTCACTAGCAATACGAATCGATCCTCGATAAGCATACCGTATCTCATCCACAAGACGCATCTGTAACATATTATACATTGAATGCGTATCCCGAACGACTCGACGACAGCTTCGCCGAACAGATAATATAAGAAACATTGAATAACATAGCTTCGAATGGGTGAAAACTTACGATGTATAACATGTTACAAATGCCAAGGCTGAATTGTTTCCGGTTGTTCCATTTTTAATGATCTTCCTGCACACGAGCCTAAAACATATGTCGCTAAAGAGAAGAAAAGCTATTGCTCGAATACAGGGATCGTCTCCAGAAAGAATATTCCAATCGTGCGTATCGTATATCGTTTATTATAATTAATGGAAATACTTGTTATTTGTCATTTCGATCTACAGGAGTGTCAGGATTACATATCGCGAGAGTGTCGTGGGCTTTGTTTACATGGACTAAACGTGTAGCCAGTTGTATGAAATATTGTAAACGAGTGTGCATATATATATGTATATATACGCATATCTACTGTGTACACGTATGCACATCAGGCTAATATTTTTTACTTACACGCCGGCTAAAAATTGTAAAACCGTGAAAATCGAGGCTGACGACGCCAATGTATCTTTTATCCCACTTGAAATCATTATATGAAATTGTCATGTCACCACCGTGCACCAGCATCCGCGATACCGATTCGTAACCTTGAAATTCGTCCATGGAGCGATCTATAGTGCAATCGGAGGGAGATGAAACTGCACCGACTGAAATACTGAATAAAACCCTAAATTGAGCGTTGAAGGTAACTTAAATGTCGTTGCACCGTAGAGGAATTATTTTGCCTCATTTTGATATCATGATTTTAGGTTAATATTTGAACATTTTTCTGCATGATTTGTTTGAAATTCCATCTCAATTTTCAAAGTGTTTTTTACCGCGATTTCATTATCGGTTCTCACGCGCTTGCTAGACACGCCGCTTGTCTCTTCCCGCGGCGCGCTTGCGCAGCATGGTGGACATCTCGACGAATGGCGTGCGTAGCGTCGCGCGTTTCCTTGACAACCCGGTCAAGCGTCGAAGAGCAGTATATAAACAGCCAGCTGGCCTCCCTTGGTTATTATGGCGACACGAATTGTTTATTTGTACTCCTTAAATTGTTATTACTGTCAATGACAATAAATTATATTTAGCAATCGTTGTGTATATTTAATTGCGCAGTGGATATTGTAATTTAGAGCGAGGTAGATTGAGGTTAGGACCTTCGAGTTGTCTGTGATTATTTGTTCCTAACCTAATCGAGGAGAGAAATACAACGAAAGATGAGACAAAATTTATTGAATTGTTTTTTAAGAAGAACTTTAAGCCCCAATAATTTAACGCGCTATTCTCTATGGAGAAATTACTCGAACAAGATAGACGTGAATTCGGTGGATCGGAAGGAGGAGCTGGAGAACACTATGCGGATCATTGCGAATTTCATTACCCCCGAGGAAGAGGAATCGTTGATGGAAGAAATTGATCCGTATATGAGGCGACTTCGTTACGAACAATCACATTGGGACGATGTTAATACAATAACAATGATTAATTGCGACACGTTAATAGATTTTTCGTATTATCCGCGTCTTTCTTTAACTATTGTAGGCGATACATAGTTACAGAGAAACAGAAAGGAGCAAATGGAATGGCAAAAACGAGAAGATAGTAAATAGAATTCGGGAGAAAGCTTTTCCCAAAGGAATGTCTCAGCTGCCGTTAATACACGTTTTAGATTTAGCCCCGGAGGGATGGATAAAACCGCACGTCGACAGTGTCAGAGTACGTTCTTTATTTATTGACTTTCGACGGAATCAACGAAATCTCTGGCACATATTTTTCCGCAGTTCTGTGGAGAGATCATTGCCGGCTTAAGTTTGTTGACGGACTGCGTGATGAGGCTAAAAATGGTTGAGAATGAAAAGATGTTCAAAGATTTTCTATTGCCGAGAAGATCTTTGTACATAATGAGGTAATAGGACGTTGCACTCTGAAACGTTCACGATTCCATCATTGAAGATTATTATTTTACAGTGGCACGGCCAGATACGACTATAATCACGAAATATTGAAGAACGAAGAATCGTATTTTCATGGGGAACGGGTTGCAAAGGACAGACGTATTTCTGTAATATGCAGAAGCCAACCAAATCCAGAAAGCTAGCATTGTATACCTCTGTATAAGACTTTGCTGTTATATAGCGTATGCGTTAATATACTAAATATAGTCAAAGAAGTTTGAAAAGATACAATGAACCCTGCTTTTCGAAACCCCCATCACACTTGCGTCTCTTCGTCATAACTTTCATAACCTTTTCCTTTCTGATTTTCACCCACAAAATACATTGTGAAAGTTTTATCGTTAAAATCTAGGACACCCCGTATACAACTGCTGCAAAATATCGTCCTGTTTCCTATCTATAATTCGAATGAATTAAAGCAGCGCGGGAACAAGCCGTCAAGCCCGGTGTCCTAATTAGCATGTTGTACTGGACCGACAAGATGTAGGACGTATTTAAATATCAATTTCATGTATAATTGTTCATTTTCGAAGTACAAATAACGCCTATTTCACCGGCATCGCATTGTCGGTTGCCTAGACGAAAACGTTCCTGCCGTACGACATCTAACTAGAGCACAGGCTTAGGTCCATCGCATTATCTCGATCGTTTTTATTTACATTGCAGCCTTATCCTATCGGAGAAATAAGAATGAAGAAAGCTAGTCTCTCCGCGAAAAAGGTAACACGGTGCATCGTTGCAATAACTCCATTTTTCATTCAATCCCTTCGCGAAATTCGAAAGCGTCAACGCTGTGTTTTATTCACCGTTTCGCATCTTTCTCGCAGGTCATTGCACGTTCCGCGGTAAAATCGCAGCGGAAAATCTCCGCCTATTTCTCGAGTCAATCGAAGAATGCCCCGTCGAGAGATGAAGATGGCAATGCAGTTAATCTACCGTTGATAGCGATAAACGAGAATTCTAGCAAGCGCAAGACGTGCGAGGAATTGGAGCCGCTGTGCTGTAAAACTTCGAGGCACGACGACGATTACGACGTTCACGGTCTAAACAGTTTCCGACAACCAGTGGACCAGGCCACTGTGGGCTGCGATTGGTTTAACGATGCCAGGAACGGTGGTTCGTTAAAGTTATCAATGAAAACGAGCAATGGTAACTCCAACGAAAACATAGATGGTTCGGTGGAATGCGACAACCATAAGAATTTGCCGAAGGTTTCCCCCGAAATGAATCGCAAGGCGCGTTCCATGGGTACCACAGAGGCAAGTGTTGATCTCGTTGATTCCAAATGCCAGCCCCGTTGTGCAGAAGACATGAGCGAGCTCTTCACCGATGACTTCTCAAACGATGCAAGTAGCAGCTTCGATTCGTTTGTCAGATGCAAGGTGCTCGACGTGGACGTGCAGAAAAACGGCTTGACGCTGACCGTGGCGTCCGTGGAGCAGCCGACCGAAAAGGAGATTGTCAAGTGTTCAGGATTCTGGTGAGATATGTAATCAATGCATGATAAACAATTCAAGTCGCACGGTACAATGTTGTAAACCAAATTGCAGGAGAGAGTTGAAGGTAAGCGTGGGGGATATCGTAACAGTTAACGCTGCGAGAGAGAACTCGGTCTGGGTAATAGACAATCTACGAGGCCTCATCGTTGTACACCCGGACGTTCTTATATCCAGCACAACCATAGCCGCTGGCACTTTTTGCAGAAGAAAGGCTGTTCTTGCAGAGAAGTTCAGGAAGGTTCAGTCTTTGCCTTACAACACCGGCAACCAGAAGCCATTGGTCATCGGCAGTTTAAGCCATCAGCTGCTCCAAAGGGTAAAATTTCAATTGTGAACGATTTCGTCTGGTTTCTTCTGTTTTATATAAACGTACGAAATCGCAGGCGATAGTCGAGGACTTGCACCAAATGAAAGATATCACCGACTTAATGGACAAGATATTATCCTCAAAGTCGACGCTCAATCTCCTCTACGAGTCCAACGTGGACAGCGAGGAATGTCGAAGCGATTTACTCGCGTACGCCAGAAGCGTTCACGAGTTCATACGGCATTACGTGAAAGGTATTCATCGACGAGCATATCCTCCTGTTTCACGTTCTGATTGTAAGAGTGTTTCCAGGTAAACGACAGACCGGCATCATCAACGACAAGAACAACTTCAAAGGCAGTATCGCGGACGTGAAAGACATAGAGGAGTGCATTTGGTGTCCGGAATTGGGTGTGAAGGGAAAGGTGGATATCACAGTGGAAGTGGAAATAAATTCCAGGAGGAGACTCATGCCGCTAGAGATCAAAACAGGCGCAGCCTCGTTCTCCGCTGAGCACAGAGGTCAAATTGCTCTCTACGTTATGATGCTGTCTCGGATGGGCCACGATACCTCGTCAGGATTGCTGCTCTACTTGCGGTAATTCGTTCGAGCGTTAGAATCGCCAATGTGGATCGGCTCGGTTCGCTTTACGTCAATAATATCTGCAACAGGAACAACCTGATGCAAGAAATAGGCAACGGCCAAGCGGAGAGGCGCGACTTACTTCTGCTACGAAACCAACTGGCCGACAGCTTGAAATCACTGTCCGTGAACAAAATAGCGCAAATCGGCACGCGATCCGACTTGCCACTGATGCACCTGCCGGAGCCTATTAATCACCGTAACGCCTGCACCAAGTGTTCTTACAATGCGCTGTGCTGTTCGTACTTGGGTGGCAGCTCGGATATCAAATTGTCGGAGGGGCATCCGTTGACGAAGATCAGCGAAGAGGTTCTGGAGAAGGTGAAGCCCGAGCACGTCGATTACATCCAGCAATGGATATCGTTGTTGCAAATTGAGGAGATTGCGCAGACACGCGACTATTTGATAGAAAGTTTGTGGACATTGAGTCCCACAGAGAGGTCCGACTTATTAACGTTTACTTAATTGAGCTAGAAATTGCATGATCAAGAGGGGGGCTGCTTTAATTTTATCCACGACTGTATCAATTAATGCGACCACCTTGCTTTTCCTGTGCAGAGAGAAACGGAAGACCTGTATCTCTTGTCTGAGCATAACGGAACAGGTGATTAGAAAGGATTTAAAGTACAAGCATACGTTTGTTCGTTTAGAAACGGAGAATAGCGCATCGGCGAAGAGGATACCGCACGCGTTATTCGCTGAAAATGAGTACGTTCTTGTCAGTACGGATACAAGGGTAAATATATCCGCGGGGTTTGTAATTGACATAACAGAGCAGGCTATCTCCGTGTCGTTGGACAGGTATGCAATTTTATGTTACGATTATATTCACATTAAACGGAAAATGACCGCCGAATGTTGCTTTCCTTAAAGAGATATTACGCAGAATCACGCGGAGCCCTTTCATATCGATAAGAATTCATCTTCCAATCTCGTGGCTTCTAATATGGCAAACGTGGGAGGTTTAATGGGCGACGATGAAGTTTGCGAAAGGTTACGGAGCATCGTAATAGACAGGTGAGAAAAGTGTCCAATTTTATTTAATATTTAAATGTATGACATTTAAATGTTTCGTTTGCGCTATTACAGGAAGCCAGCCACGTTTGAACAAGGCGTGCCTGCGTTTGTGGTCGAGCAGTCCGCGATATTAATGAAGGTACTGAACAAAAATCAGCAGAGAGCGGTTTTAAAAGCGCTGACTATGAAGGACTACATGCTGATCAAGGGTATGCCGGGTACAGGCAAGACGCAGACCCTAGTTTGTTTAATAGAGTTATTAGCAAAGATCGGATACACCGTGCTAATTACCGCGCACACGAACAGTGCGTTAGACAACATTTTGCTGAAACTGTTGGACAAACGTGTCGATTTCTTGCGGCTGGGCTCGTCGTCCACTCATTCCTCCTTAAAATCGAAAACCGATACGTCCAGATTTCTACGATGTGACTCCCCGAAGAAGATGGACGAACTCTACAACAAAATCGTACGGCACGCATTCCTTACGTTCGCAACGCGATATTCCCGTTACATTATTGTGTACTTGCATAATAATGTGAATGATTCCAGAACGTAGTCGGTGTAACTTGTTATGGCGCCTATCACATGTTCCTTACTAAACGTAAGTTCGATGTATGCATCGTGGACGAAAGTGCTCAAGTGTCGCAGCCCACGATCTTGAGGCCACTTTACAACTCAAGCAAATTCGTTCTCGTGGGAGATCCTGATCAATTGCCGCCCATAATTAAAAGCAAAGAGGCCCGGTACGATTGCAGTTCCCTTCTAAACAATTTATTCCGTGGAACTAGTAAAAATGCATTGACTGTACTTCCTTTTTTTAGAAAATTGGGCGCGGATGAATCGTTATTCGCCAGATTGGATAGCAAGAATAACACGGTCGTTTTAACGCAGCAGTACAGAATGAATAAAACGATAATGAGCCTGGCGAATAAATTGACGTATAACGATCAATTGGAAATGGGCGATCAAACGATAGCCGATGCTACGTTCGTTGCACCTTGCAGCGAACAAGTAGGTTTCAGGATTGTTGTATACGTGTGCATGCTTTATGTATTGTTCGAAATTAATTGTGCGAATAATAACGATGCTTCAGATTCTGTGCGAAGAAACGAAATGGCTGAGAAAGGCATTGTCGCAAGATGTCGATAATTCTGTGATTGTAATAAACACGGGTTGCACTAAGAAATTAAAAATCAATGGTGGTTTAGATGGTAAATATCCCGAAAGTGAGCAGGGGACATCGAATATTTGGGAAGGCGCTTTAGTACGGAAATTAATAGCGGTTCTGTTAAAGGTTGTACTTAATTATTATTTAATGCTGAACATTGGAGTAAACGGTAACGTATGACACAATGTTTGCACAGATGGGCGTGGAGATTAAAAGTATAGGAGTCATTGCACCGTACAGGGCGCACGTTAATCTATTAAGAAGCATCGTGCTGAATGACATCGAGATAAATACTGTCGACCAGTATCAAGGTCGAGATAAAGAAATTATAATATATACTTGTGCTAAAAGTTTAACGAACAATGTAGAAGTAAAGGAGGTAATTCATTTGATGTATAATTCAAAATCGTTGGGGAGTTGAATGTTTCGTTTTGCTTATATTTTATTGTTCCAGGATCTTGAGGTGTTGGGGGATCATCGAAGATTGACTGTGGCAATTACTAGGGCGAAGAAAAAATTAATTCTCATCGGCGATATAAGAACAATTTCGCAGTATTCGACGTTCAAAAAGCTATTTTCTTTCGTTGACAATGAGTATGTGATCGATCTGACGGATCGCGACGTTGATTTTTCGTGGAACGATGTCACGTCTCTCTTGTAATTATATTTTATCCGCGAGATAACGCGATAACATACGTACCTGGTAACTTTATCGTCAATTTTACCGAAATAGATAACATCGTATCTGTTTTGGAAAAAACGAAGGCTGTGATTATACTTCGTATTTTCGGCAGTAACGCGGGAGACGGTGTTAAGTAATTCTGCACAAGGAGTATATCGAATGTAGACCATTTAAGATAAAGAGGTGCATGCTGATTATGCATGCCTCTATATTCTTCTTTATAAATATGTATGATTTTGTACATGTTGGTCGTGGCGTATATGTTTAGTACAATATTAGAATCATGCGAGTGTACGACATATTTTTTTTGTTTTCGTTGAAATAATATTTACTCGATGTACTAGCGAACTACCAATAATATCTTTTAACGCATTGACAGTAAAAAGAACAATTGTCTTCGCTTTCATTTAGTTTTAGTTATACAAATGTTTTGACACGGAATCATTGAATCTAGCCTGTCGTATTTTTACGTTTTTCTTATTCGGTCGATCTTTCTACTCTTGTATACAAAATGTAAATGAATGAAAAAAAGAGCTATATTTTATTATATTTATAATAATGTACATGTATACAAATGACCCTCCCACAACACGGTAACATCGCCCAGTTTTATGCAAATTTCGACGTAAAAGCGGCATCGCGTTATAGTAAGGACACCGAACATTCTGCACCGCGCTATAAGAGCTGCCATAGTTACATCGAAACCGTGTCTTCAGAGCATCGTGTTATAGGGAGTAGTCGAGTTTGTACCGCGCTGTAAGAGAACCATACATATATTCCGCGCCGTGTTATAAGAGATATACCGAATACTGGGTACCGTGTTATAGAATTGTATCCTTTTTGCACCGCGCTATAAGGGGGTATATAATGTATACCGTGATATAGGAGGGCCCTCAAATTTTGTCCCCTTCGTGCTTACATCGAAACCGTGTCATCAGAGCATCGTGTTATAGGAGATACATCAACATTCTGCGCCGTGTTATAGAGAGTACTCCATTTTGCACCGCGCTATAAGGTGGTATCGAGATATATTCCGTGCCGTGTTATAGGAGGAACCTGATTTTGCCCCCATGGTACATCGAAACCGTGTCAGCAGAGTATAGTGTTATAGGAGAGCTACCTGCACTTATTTATGCAACTATCTTCATGCATGCTTGAAATGTTTGATCGAAAGTAACGATGTGTCAACGCGCGATCGATATGTGAGAAATATCATTTGTTTTTGCAAATTTCCGAGGCTATTGTACATAACACAAATTTCGATCCGTATACACAGTTATATCGAAGTATTTACAACATGAAAATCATGAAGATTTTCCCTTCCCGGTACCTTTCTACCGGCGTTACGTTTCGAACACGGTATCTAACCTCACTTTCTAACGCTGGTACAATCGACAGGTGTTGTCCCGTGAGAAACGAAATCAACAAAATCCATTTATGATACGCCATTTCAGCGTGACCGAGCAAATCGAGCCACTGCCGAAATCCGCCACGTTGAAACGATCCACGGTGAATCTTCCTACGGTGGATCACCATTCTAAACTGAGCAACATCTGGTGGGACACCAACGGTGAAATGCGTGCATTGCACACGCTGAATCCGCTCAGAATTCAATTCGTAAGGGACGGCCTGGCGAACACAGGAATCAGATCAGAGTGCGCCTATCTGCCGTTGAAGGGGACAAAGATATTGGACGTCGGTTGCGGCGGTGGGATATTGTCGGAGCCGTTGGCCAGGATAGGAGCAGAGGTAACCGGAATAGATGCCTCCACGGACCTGATAGCAACAGCGAAAGAGCACGCCGTGTTGGATCCAGACTTGGACGGAAGGATAAATTATATCCAGACAGTTATAGAAAACTTTTCACCCGACAATAAGGAAACTTACAACGCTGTCATCGCATCGGAGGTTGTGGAGCACGTCGAGGACAAGGAGCTGTTTCTAAAGGTATAACACAGCGAGGGGAATGGCACAGGGCGATAAACGTTAGTATACTTGAATTTGTAGTGTTGCGTAGACACATTGGAGCCTGGCGGTTCAATCTTTCTCACGACATTGAATAAAACATTGCCTGCCTGGCTCGGCGGCATCATTGCAGCTGAGCACGTCTTGAAACTCGTGCCGAAGGGCACGCACGATTGGAACAAGTTCGTCACCCCTGCAGAAATCCAGTGTCTGTTAGAATCATGTAAATACGCTCGTTGTTTTATTGATCATTCCATTTCTGCCAGACGGTCGAATGAAACGGAATCCAATGTTTCAGGTGGCTGTAAAACGAAACTGATCCACGGTATGTTTTACAATCCTTTGAAGAACGATTGGTTCTGGATGACCTCAACGGCGATCAATTACGCGATTCACGCGGTAAAACGAAAGGAGCTGTAATCAGTGATATATTCTTCTACTGTGTCTGTACCGTCGTTTTCCACAATGTACCACCGTGTTTGAGAAATTTCTTTCACTCCCAGCGTTGTACAAAGCTGTGTCACGCGAACTATCGTGATGATAGTTCCGTGAACAGGCAAGGAAGAAAAGATCGTGTTTAATATGGAAAAATTTTATTACTCTCGCCTCCCTAACATACGACAGACTGTACATCCCCTGTGGTCAGGGAATTATTTCATTTATCCTACGTACACGCATACATGTCTATTACTATCTTATTTCGACGCACAATGTACTCATAAAAAGCAGGAAACCGACAGAAGATTAACAGAACATAGCATCGCGCCACGATAATTGTATCAGCAAAGGACAGTACATTAACATCGAAGTTTAATTGGTATTGCTCTGTGGAGTATCTCCTTACGTTTATTTGGCCTTCGCGAAACCGATACGATTGTTGCCCATGTCGAATTCGGTGTAGTAGCGACCGATGAACACGTCTCCCAAGATCCACAGCGGACCATTTGGCGGGGGAATGTCCATTCCCATGAATCCGCTGATGCACATGGTCTTCCCGAACTGTGTAACCTTTTAAGGACAGAGAAAGCACAATATTATTTCATTCGATCGACGAATAATTATTTCATTCCGACAGGGCATCGTCGCACCTTCAAAACGTAGTCCTCTCCTCTCAGTGGGAACGCCGTGCCACCGATGACGAAATTGATCGTGGGCAAGTTAGGTATAGAGTCGCAGTCCACCTTTGAACGTAAAGAGAGCATACAAAAATTTCCTATAGACTGGTAACAGCGAATCGAAAGGCATTGTTCTTAAGTACCATTGCTTCTCCAGCCATGATGGGAGTGGCTCCAATTTTCTTGTTGATTGCCTTAATTTCGTCGAGTGGACCAGCGATTAGAGAGGTGCCTGTGTCGGCGATAGCCTGGCATCCGTCTCTGCAGACCTTCATGTCGGTTCCAACTTGAACGCTGAAAATTTCAGTCCGATTAAAAATCAAGGTTTCCATCGGGCAACGTTTGCTACGCTAAAGGTCAATAAGCACCTGTCCACGTTAAATTGCCAGTATCCCTTCTTGTCGACTGGAACGTAGGTGAATGGAGCTTCGTAATGTTCCGGATCAGAGCCACCTAGAATCATTTCGCCGCCGAACTCCTCTTTGGGATCCCTAGTTCGCGAACGGGCGTGAGCGTTTAATATTCGTCCTATTCGATTGGAATTGTTTGGTTAATCAAGGCCTGTGCCAGATACCTGTTCAGGTAGAAGCTGAAAACAGGCTGCGGCACCAATCCTTGCTTGACCATGTTGTAGAAGACAGGGGTCACACCGTCGACAGAGATTGTGGAGTAAGCCATTCCCATGATACCGTCGAATTTTGCTGCGACGAAAGCCAACCCAGGTTCGCTGAGAGCCTCTGCGAATGTTTGATCTGCGACATTCATTCCCGCGATCTGCGATAGGAACAGTTACCGTGATTGCACGTATGCACACGTGATACGTAAACAGTTGCAATGTTTACGTCGTAAACGTCTGCCAGGCCATAGGTCAGCCTCTTGATACCTCGGTATTGCATACAGTTATCGTTATTCGCAGAAATCCAGCCAATTACGGTTCGGTGGATATACTCACGTTCACTGTGTCTGTGGACAGATAGCCGGATAGACTGCCGGAACCGTACCGTATGGAGAAGTCCGTGCCGTTCTTCTGGTACGTGGAGGATCTGGTGCTGTCGTACTTGTGATGCAACTCTGCGAACAATGCAAACAAACAATTGCGTAACGAAGAATCGTGCTTCCCAGTTCTCCCAACAGTGGAGAGGATAACACGACCCCTTTCTCGTCCATCCAGCAACATTGTCTGTCCCATTTCAAGAGAAATTCTTGATTCTTCGCCCAGCGAATGGATCGTTCTTTCCAACTGCAATTTGATTGCTTATCTGTATCGCGTGACAAAGGTCGTTTTCTTCTTCTTCGAGACAAAGAATGCAATGGCTACGTGGAGATAGAATCTGGGTACACGGTATCGAGTTCCACAAAGAGAGCGTCGAAACTTACTGCAAGCGATGTTGGTCAGATAACATTTCTTGGACGGGACCCAGAGGTTTGCAGAACCGGTGTCGAAGATCACCCGGAATTTCTGCGCTGGACTTCCAATGCTGATAACGCCGTAGTATTGGGCGTCCATGTAGTTGGACAGCGGCTCCGGCTGGGGAAAGTCCCCTTGCAGCATTTGCGCCTGCACCAATTCCGTGCCGTACTCCTTGAACTGTTTTCTAACGCTGTCTATCTTGCGCAGGGGGATCCTGAAAATAATGTGATTGCTAATTTCTTGTTCCGTGCAAACGGACGCTAAATAATTGGAACGTTTGAAATGTTGCGAATTTATCTGCGGCTTGGATCCAATTTGTCACGAGATAAACGACGAAAGACGCAATAATACGTGGATCGTGGAAAAATGAATTGTCATGTTCTTTGTTTAAATTTGTTGCTATATTTACCTGTGGAGGTCGGCAGATGCCAGCGCTAACAAAGCGCACAGACCTAGGGCGAAACGGAACATGTTTCGCGAGGTTTACGAATCTTCTTGTGGAAACGAAAATTTCGAGGATTCGAAGAAAAGCTTTCTCTCTCTTTCTCTCTCTGCCGCGAGTAACGGTTCCTGCGAAGCTCGTCGTCCGTAACAACACTGATGCAGCTTCGAATGAAATCCCCTCTAATAAAGGTGTTCGCGGCACTGGTTGGCGGTCAGCGCGCATGCGCGAATCGAACGACATTCCCGTACCGATTTATTACAGATACTGGTTCCTATATTGTTTCCACTTAACGATCAACACTTATATTACCAATCGATGAAATCAATCATAATATGCTAATATTCATTTCTATTCATCAAATGGAATTATAAATCGATCGAGCTTAAGCATTTCGTCAAGATCGTTTTTTTTTTTTCGAGAATTTTTATAGTTGATAGTTAATACAATTTACGATTAAATAATTAATTTGTCCACATCATTCACATATTCCCAGTTTTGTATTTTTGATTAAAAAGTTTCTCGATTCGCTTCCAAATTTTGCATTCGGAAAAATGGAAAATACTTTGTAGAGTGATTGAACTCTAGCTACGCTACTGTGCTTCCGGTCAGCTGATTGAACACTTGCCCGATGCATACAAACGGCACTTGGGTAAAGTGTAAGCATGCACAGGATTGGGATGGTAATACACAGTATTGTATGCGCATGGATACATTTGCAGAATGGCGCGAATTTCAACGAAATTCATTAATTCGATCAAATGTAAATTATTTGACACAGACAGATATCGTTGCGTGTCAACATATTTTATTATCCATGTTGAATTAAACAATTTCTTGTGGAAATAGCATTTTGAACACATTGAACATATTTAAAATGAGATAATACGTGCAGACGCTAGATGCTGCGCACTTTTTGTTTGCACGCAATTAATGATTGCGTGTCAAATGAATGACTATCGCTGGGGTATCGTTGTTTCGCAAACATAACTACCGGTATAATCGATATCAACTCTTCGATCATGCATGATTTAGTCTTGCAAGATCGTGTAATCGGATCGCGCGGATTGTGCGCGTCTTCGTCGACGTCTTTATGCATAGATGTATATGTAACTAGCTACAAAATATTACCCCGTAGATGTGCGTATCCTATAACAAACGACCTTGCAGGAAACAGTTGTTCTCATTAAATCAAATTCAAATGCTATCCTTAAATACGTATACATATATACAGTTACATATTCAAATTGACCGGACGCCCACATGCGTCTAACTAAATGTAGGTCGGTGATGAAAATTGGCGGGAAAATGTATACAAACTCAAACGCTCCATTTTATTGGAAATCTTTATTTTTTACGAATGTACGAATGAAATATATATAGCGTGATTTTCCTTCTGAATATTTTGAGCAATTGTGGATATCCTGTGGCGAACTGCGTATCTAATTTTGATACGCAACGACGCAACACTTGCCCGTCCGCATTGATACGCAACGATGATACGATACGAGGATACGCAACAAGTGGACACGCACCCCCATAGGATTTTCCATTGCAATTTTTAAAGGGCGCGTATCCTCGTATCGTGTCATCGTAGCATATCCTCGTGCGCATCATCGTATCAAATTTTGATACGCAACGCACGCAGCGCTCGTTTCGCCACGTCGAGATCAAACGATACGTTGGTTCGATACATGTCGCAGACACGCATCCTCGAACAATTTACAGCTGGTCCCAAATTCGTATCGCAGAACCGTTGATCGTCGTCAAATAACCGAAAGACAAAAAGCGAACGAAAAACGACGATGACACAAGACACGGGCGGCATCGATAAAAATTCGATTCTCCCAACGACAACGTTTCCCATTCTCCCTATCGATCACTCGAATTCATGTTTACGCGGGTTGCTAGCAGCAATGCATCCCGGGACGATAGAAGACCGTGATAGAAGACCCTAATCGCCGGCCAATCAACGGCCAGGATCACAGTACGAGCACTTCAGTCTCGAACTCGATGGAGGTATAGTCGCTGTCGGCTTAAAGCGAGCTAAATTTTTCGTGCAAATCAGTTCATCGGAGGAAAAATATCCAAGTACACACAACTGCCCAGCCGGAAATACATAACGAACGTTACCCCTGTGTATCTGTCGTCGAGAGTGTCGTATCAAAAGGTATGTCGCACGTTAACACGGACGATAAGATAAATCTATTCTCTTTTCCCTTTTTTTTTTTCTCTTCTTCCCTCCCCGTTCCTCCCCAATGAAAATCCTCCCGACCCGGGGGTAGAGCCGCGCGATATCTCTCCCCCGATGTGTCAACAAAAATCGACCATTATCCCCGTTCGCCTTCCCAACGGGACGTGCCGAAATAATTCATCAATCCCTCCCTCGTCGTTCGTCCAGCCTGGCCGCGGACGATCGCGTGCAAACCAATTTATTTATTCCCGTCGCCGCGTATCGACAAAACATTATCCTCCCGCGTTTCGCCACCGCCGCTCCAGCCCGTCCATCCGTCCACCGAGCCTGTTCCGTTTCTCGCGTTCGTTGAACGCGAGCCAGGATCGCCTCGCACGGGTTCTCGACACTTCTCTGGCCAGGCCCTCCCCCACCCCCCCATTGGCGGATTGTCATGCCGGCACATGACGTGTACGCTACTGTCAGAATCTCCTGCACACGTCCCAACAGGTTCCAG
Source organism: Nomada lathburiana (assembly GCA_963667235.1). Classification (NCBI taxonomy): domain Eukaryota; kingdom Metazoa; phylum Arthropoda; class Insecta; order Hymenoptera; family Apidae; genus Nomada; species Nomada lathburiana. The sequence continues at coordinate 17,891,287 of OY763899.1, read as the reverse complement.
TAACAGGCATCCCATTTCTTTAGACGAGTTAGCGCAGGCAGCGCAGAGCGATGACAGTGTTTGCAATCCGAGCAGTGGACACCGTTGGTGGACGACGCAGGGAAAGGCTCGGCCTATCGGTTCAGTAACGACAGTTTCGTTTTCAGAGCCCCCAAGATGACGGACAGAAAGGCTGTGATCAAGAACGCTGACATGTCCGAGGAGATGCAGCAGGACGCCGTGGACTGCGCGACCCAGGCCCTCGAGAAGTATAACATAGAGAAGGTGCGTTGTTTTGACGTCGGCGGATCGACCAGACGGTGGTGGGACGTTCTAGCCATATACCGTTGGGAGTGTTAACGTCTGGTTGAGACTGAACGAAGCGAGACGTTTTGGATGGTTTTCCCCTGGGGAGACAGACAGAGGAGGAGTCTTAAGCTTGTTTGTTTCAATTTGCAGGACATCGCAGCCTTTATTAAGAAAGAATTCGATAAAAAGTATAACCCGACGTGGCACTGCATCGTAGGACGTAACTTTGGAAGCTATGTGACACACGAGACAAGACATTTTATCTATTTTTACTTGGGTCAGGTGGCGATCCTTCTCTTCAAGAGCGGATAAATCTGGAGTCTAATCTGTAATCGCCATCCTTTCTTCCTCCCTTCGCAAAAACACACACACAGACACACGTCCCCACACGCTACACGGAATACCTCTTAAGTCGCATCGCCATCTGTAAGAGAAATTACAATATTGTGTACAATGGAACTTTGTTTTTCGAACGGCAAAATAAGAAAAGAAAAGAAAAAAAAAAGAGCGCACTCCCAGTTGAAAATAATTGTACGAAGAGAGGTATGAATATATATATATACATTTATGTATATATATGTATATGTACACAAAATCATCGTTATTATTGACTTTGCTGTTTCACTTATCTCGGGAGATAAGGCAATGACTAAAAATTAACGTAGGGACTCTACTTACGCCAGGGGGAAGGGGGATAGGGGTGTGGGGGGGAAATAATGCAAAATGAAAAACGAGCAGTGCGCGGGGATCATTAAGCGAATATAATGAAACGAGAGGGGGGGTGAAAAGTGAAAAAAATGAAATGAAACCAATTGACATACAATCTTACATGTTACAATGTATTCTGTATGCCGGAAAAAGTTTGTTGTGTTCTTGTTTTATATTAGGGTATATAATATAAATGCGATGGTTGAGTTCAATACTGGCGATTTTAAATTAAACAATAAAAATTTTTTAGTGTTCGATACGCTATAAGTGCACCCAAGTGAAAAAGGAAACGAGAAAAAACGAAAAACAAAACAATTGTAACTTAATTGCAAAATTATTGTATGGTTTTTATTATCTTACTACGCTTGAGGAGAATATTGTATTCAGATAGTCGTCAATAATGAATGTAAGCCAAACCTTGATTGATTGCCTGCGATCATTATTATTATTATTATTATTATTATTATTATAATAATTATTATTATTAATAATTTTTTTTTACGTAAATTTGTAAATTGTCCCTTTATTATTCTGCTGCACGCAGAATAGAGATGAGCGTATGCTCGTTCGACCTCTAATTCACACGAATTCTGGCACGCCTGCGAATTCAATCGAATCGGAGGCTGACTGGCGAGGCTAGATCATTAACTAATTAACAATCGACACACGCCGCGCGTTAATCGTGTATTTAAACGTAAATGACTCTGTTTAAATTCACACAGTGCTAAAGTAAGATGTTTGCATAATATCTGAATCGGGTCATTGACATAATTTTACAATTTTTTATATTGTGCTCGGAGAACGTGTATCACCTTAGAGAAACGTATACATAGAGAACTGTTCAATTTGTTTCTCTCTACCGTCGTTTGTTTCACTTGTCTTTATTTTCGATTATGCCTCTCTCTCTCTCTCTCTTTTTCTTTCCTTTGGGAAAACACGACATGTATTCAGAGCGCATTTAAATTCTTCTGTCTACTTTTACGTGACATTCAATATCCAATATTACGGTACTTATATATATATATATGATAAAATATAGATTATACATATATATTATACTATTTATATATAGTGCAATCTTCAAACGATTTTTCAAGCAGTATTTGATTATCACAACGTTGCTACATTGTTCAAATTTTAGACTGATTATTAAAACATCGTCACAAGTATAATACGACCCGCATGGATTCTTTAATTTCTTTTTTTTTTCTTTTTCTTTTTTCTTTATTACATATAAGATACTCTCACGACGCCACTTTTATAATACACGGAAACACAACGTACTCTGTAAGAGCCCGATGGGATTAGGTTGCTCTTTGTAACATTTAGAAACAAGCGTAAAAGAGAAATATGGATACGCCACTATAGCTGTTAAGCACCTTACGCGACGATGCCCTCGGCTAACTAAAACTTTCTAGTTTCTAGCGTGTGATATATTTGTTTCTTTCGATCCACCTCGACAAGCGTATTAATCACTCTTTCAAACCTGTTAACGCACATAAGCGAACGGAACGATAAGTTGTTCTTAGTGGAATCTCTGCAATGGTACACCTTTGAGTCGACCGAACGATTTCAAGGGCCGTTGGTTGTTAACTAGGAAAATTAAGATTCAGTATAGTATTAACACACTTAAAACACACAGACACACACACTACTGGCAAGCCATGAAAATTACTGCAAGAAAAAAAAAAATTTATCGACATATATATATATGTATATATTCCACTGTGTTGTATTTAAACTTTGGAGTGAATTCATTCTTAGAAGGTTTCTTCATATCGAAATTGCGCTATTATTTATTTGAGGTGTAAAAGAGAAGAAGAAAAGAAAAAAAAAAAAGTAATTAACGGTAGCCACCCGGCGGCAACTTCTCTGCGTGCAACGATAAGACGAAGAGAAAAGACTTGCAATTTTATATATGATGAGAAAAAGAAAAATCGTACGTTATGTTTGAGAATATATTTAAAGAAAAGAAGAATAAAAAGAACCAAAAAAAAAGGAAAAAAAAACCGAAAAAAACAAGCGAAAGAAAAAAAAATACCACCAACAAAAAACAACGAGGCAATGCGATCTCTTGCGGTTGTCTGCTAATTATGGATCTTTGCGTCTCGATAAGTTTCTTTTTAATAAAGCCGATAACGATTCTTAAAACTATATAAGCAGACCTTTTCTCGTTGCTTCATTCACCACGAATCATACTAATCTAGCCGTTAAGTTTCTTTCGACGACGCCCAATTAATCGTAATCTCACGTTTTTATTTCGATTCGACAAAAGTTTGCGGCCGCATCGGGGTGTCCCATCGCGCGACCGGATGTTATGCATACTTTCAGAACGAGGGGGGTATACCCAGGCGCTCTCGTTGCCGGGACAACAGTTTCGCACAACAGAAGTCTCATTCTCTGTTAGCGTCGACGTGATGCAAACGGAAGCAACTACAAGATCATGAAGGAGAACACCAAGTTCATTGTCGCCGAGGTGAACAAGTTTCTCGGCCGGAATTACAACGTGATCTATTTCAACTCGTTGAGTCCGGAAGAGTTGCTGCAGGTAAGACGCGCGCGTGCAGAGGCAGCGTATACGTATTCCTCGTTTCGTGGCCGCGTTACAGGTGTTGAAGGAGGTGTTGACCAAGATCCAGGATCAAAATGTCGAGGCAGCGGTCGATACGAAGAACGAGACGCCGGAGGAGACCTCTATTTACATTCTGTCTGTCCTCCGCGTGCTGCATTACCAGCCACAAGTGGACCCAGCGAATTTTAGGCAAGGTCCCCTGTCGCATCTTTCATGCCCGTCGCCGTTCTCCCGGTTAATTTTGTTCGATCTGACACGTGCTTAGACAGAGCCTGATTCGTGGCGATCCCGATACCATTCATCCCATTCTGACCTGGCTATTGTCAAACGTGGACACTGTGCGAAAGAGGGCCTACTTGTCTCGTTTTCTAGTGAAGGTACATGGGTCTATATAAATATATATGTATATGTACGCACAAATATACGGCTGATGTACAACAGGCTGATTTGAGCATCGTTAATCAGGTGGAGGTTCCTGGAGAGTATCTGAGCGAGCCGGAGGTCTCCTCTTTGCACGAGCAGTACGCTGCCATGATCGATAGGTTCAAAGCTGTGCACAAGGAGAGAGAGATAGGTAGAAAGGTAAAGGTCGACCCTGATAATTCATCATAAATTGACCGTACATTTAATTCACCGTTCTACCTCGCGGTTGTCCTTCAGAATTTCGAAAATGCCGGCGAACTGACGGCCGATTTGAGGACCATGGAAAAGGAGAAGGAAGTAAGTGGTAGCGTCTGTGCGATGCTCTCTTTCGTTAACCTCCGTCTTGATAATACAATTTCGTGCCCAGGCCGTGACCATACGAATCGAAAAGATGAGATCGAAAGCCGAGGCCGGGATTCACTTGTTGGACGCCGCCAGGGCGCTGCGCACGGAGAAGGACAAGGAGCGTGATCTTGTGCTGCAGGAGGAGCAGGAGAGAGAAATAATATCTAGATTACAAGTAGTGGCATTTATTAATCCCACTGTTGGAACGTTGGGGGTATTCGTTCTGGCAGTAAGTAGTCCGCGGCGAATTTCGTATTGCAGACGAATCTGCAGCGATCGGAAAGGGAACTGCAGATATTGAAGAAGGACGAGCACGAGATCACGGTCGAGACGCTGCTGCAGCGCCTGACGGAAGTGATTACCGTTCAGACGATAGTGGCGAACGAAAAATTGCCGGCGGAGATATACGCGCGGAAGAACCGGATAAAGGCTCTGCACTCGGTGAAACAGCACTCCTATTTGGGCCCGGAGCACATCAACGCTTTGAGGGCCAAATTGGACGCCGTCGCGAAAGAAATTCAGGCCTTGGTGGAGCGCAAGGTGTAGCCCGATTGTTGTTAACATTTCTGCACGTTGCGTCGAATTGTTTGACGAATCGTGATTCCTTCAGATCTCGCAGAGCAACATCGATAAAATCGAGCCGTTCAGACAGCAAGCGGCGGCCGTTGCCAACATCAAAAGGAACGTGCTCGAGAAATTGGAGAAAACGGAGAGCTCGTTGCGGCAGCTGCACGACAAGTTCGAGGAGAAGCATGAATTGTCCAAGTTACTTGTCGATGATGTAATACCCAAAGGGGAGGAACTGAAGAAATATATCAACCGTTTGAAAACCAGGGGCACGCTTTACAAGCATTGCAAATCCGAATTGGCGTGGCTCAACGCGGAGAATAGCGTGCTGCATAGGACGGCGGCCATCTTGGAGGGCCAGGTACAGTACCCGCGTACTACTCGGAGCGTCGATTCTTCTTCTTTTGAACATTCACCAAACGGAAAGTAATTATGCACGATTTCGTACGTCAGCATAACCAGTGTAGCCAGGCCAGGGAACGTTTGGAGACGGTGAAGAGAAACGCTCCGAGCAATTTCACGGAGGAGAACGCCTCCTCGATAAATCTTCAGCTGTGCCGAGATATATCTGCGTTTAGATCAAGAATGGTCCCGTTGGTCAAGGGTAGGGACACATTCGCGAACGACGCGTAATAAAGGGGGAAACATTCAATGGTACTTTCAATATTGCAGAGGTGCAAACGTTGAGGGAGAGGAATCGCGAGTTGGCGCAACGCGAAGAGAACGCGAAGAAAGCCCAGAACGCGGTGGAGTCGAGTATGAGCGGGTCGTTGAACGACCTGGAGACCGAAGTGAGGAACCGAAAGGCCAAGATAACGCAGGTAACTGTCCTTGTCGATCGAACGACGCCAGTACTAATTCCCCGATGTGACTCGTAGAACACGGCGGAGGTGGAGAAGTTGCAGAAACTTGTGAGCAAAATGAAGACCACGGAGGAACGAATAAAACGCGAGGCAGAGGTTCGTTCAGTTTTATTTTCGTATCCCGGTTTACCAACGTTTGCGGCGTAGTTATAATTTGTGTGAAACCGTGGCGCAGGACCAGTCGATTTCCGAACCCGGCGAAAAGATCAAGGAGGAATTGAACTCCGCCATACAGGCGGAGGAGGCTAAAATAAAGAGCTTAACGATGGAGAGGGAACGTCTGAAGGAAACTGCAGGGGCAAAGGAGAAGCAGATGCAAATGTGGAACGACGTATTGTCGTGAGTAACGTTGTTTCTGTTGACGAAGTAGTAACGGCGAATAAAAATATTGCCTCCCTTCCATCAGGGTATTTCAATGCAAAATAAAGTGTGCAGAGGAATGGAAGCAGTCGAACGGTGTCGTTGTACGACGAGGAGGCGCGGAGACGTTGGTCTTGCAGTGAACAGAGGAGTTGGAACGGACGACAGGTATAATTAGTTTGGATCGTTGACTGTGTAAAAAGATGTGGGTGAAATTTACATGTCGACGAGGCCAATTGAATTTCAAATCTGCGTCAATATTCTGTCTGCCACTCAGTTGTCCGCATGGAATTATAGAATATGTATGAGTCCGTCTCGCCACTTGGTGAAATTGTATAAAGAAAGAACACATGGTTTCTAGGAATATTTTATTTATGAGATACATATGCATCCTGAATGTAATTCGCCAGTCAGAATTATGCCTCCATGGCACGTCGGTACGTATTAACTAAATATATCTTTATGCGATCGGTGTTGTCGAGGAGCTGATTGAAACGAAGCTCGGCGAGCTTTAATCTGTCTTAAACCGAAACAGAAAGCCTGTATCGTATTTTGTTTTTATTTCGAATCAATTGTAAGTTCATTTTCCTCCAGCCCCCGTTACACGTTCCAACGCATTCGAGCTATTCGTCGCACGTGAATAGTTTAATTAACAATACAGTGATATGTCGTCGAGATCTACGCGTGAACCGTAGTCACCTGCGAATTCGATTATTATTATTATCAGTTTCTAAATTGAAATTAGTACGTTTCCCTTACGTAGATAGAAACGAAAGAACAAAACACCATCGGTTCTAGTTGTTCTAATGAACGTTTCACTTGGTGCCTATAGTAAATACGATAAATGCAACGCTATTGTCTAATAACAATAATATCATCGATAAATGCAATTACGAAAGTAATATAATAAATCTACGGGTGTCCCTAAGAAGTTACGTTTCTTCGGTACGAGCAACGGTAAGAATTGTCTGAATCGTCTAAAGTTCAGAGTCTAAACAATTGCTAATCTCTGTCTAGTATCGTTAACACACGAGGGAACAGTACAAGAAACGCCTATAGAATCTCGTTTTCCTATATTCGTACGGTCCGGCATGTTCAACAGTATTTCGCTCTCTATTCTGTATAAAGAAATGCGTTTTGGTTCAATTATTATCGTGTACCGCGAGGTAATATGAAACACTGCACGTGAATTGTTCCTGCGAACAATATTCTCGAGGAATTTCTTTCTCGTGCAAACCTATTTTGAACGCAGTGCAAATTCTTTGTGCCGCAATAAACACAATGGAACCTTGAGCACCGAAAGAAATTCCTATAACAAAATCGTGAAATGTCTTGACTCGATCATTTCCACATAATAATTCACAGCATCCGAAATGTACGCACATTCGGCGTGTTTGTACAAACAGTAATACAGGCATATATCAGTTCAGTCATCGCGATTGCAATAAATATCGACTATAACAACGAATCGTAAGTTATCGGATAAGTAAGTCAGGTAAAACGTTTCTTTGCCTTCGGATAAGTGGCAGTGTATTTGTGACTCTAGTTTCACGATCGTCGTTGATCATCGAACGGGGTGCATTTTACCTATAGGGGAACAGCAATCACATCGAACTATACCGACCTAACGTGGTCTCCATAATGAGTACACCGCCACGAACAAACGTTAAATTGTCCTACAGTATTTCCCCTAGTATTGTTCTATATTGTTCGTAGCTGTATATCGTAGTTATCAATGAATATGTACAATCTCTAAATAGAAGACGAGAACTTCTTCAACCCCTAACCAGTCCCGCGTCGTTTTTCGCCTGGCTAACATTGTTGTTGTCGTTGTTGTTGCTATTCTTGGAGCCTACCGCGCTCAGAGCTATTCCCAGCTGTGCCGCGTAGTATGTTAACATTATAGAAACCTGTACAATGACGTGGTATCATTAATCGGACGAATAATTGCATTAAAAAAAAAAAGCAAAAAAAAACATGCACGTGTTAGAAGCGACGTAAAAAATGATTGTACCTGAGAGTAGGGCAACGGTGTGCGGAAATAATGAAAGCCAAGCAGAGTGTCAGATACGAGGAAGCATATACTGCCGATGCAGCTGCATAATTTAGTCCACGTCCATAATTCCTACCAATGGAAGGTGATTTATTAATTACACTCTGTATAATGGAAAGGCGCGAGGATAGTTATATACTTTGTCGGCAGTGTTTTCCAATCGTAAACGGTCAGTTCGCGTCATGACAGGCAGCGAGGACCGATGGCAGGGTCACCGGCGGACCCAACACCCGTGTAGATCGCACGGTTATTATTACACAGAACGATAAAACGATCGTCTATTTTGGTTACACCGCGGAATTATATGTATAGGAGTTATTTGATAGATTCGATCGCACTGTGGAAATAGTATCGCATTCGTAACAAGTTATTGACCGTACTTTGTAAAACTCTACCCTAGAGATGGCCCTCCACGCCATGGTAGTTAGTAGCACGGTGTAAACTGGCACTCCTATGACCAGAATACCGTTCAGTCCTGGCATTAGGGCGTATATGACTGAAAAATAATTTGTATAATCCGTTGCGTTCATCTTATTTCGTCGTTTTTTTTTTAGCGTGGATAAGTTCATTATTGGCTCACCTAGCGAACACATGGCGTATAAAATTGTGCCTAGCATTATATTAAGCGGCATAAAACCGAATGCACTGATGTACATGATCTGGGCTAAGGCGAACATGCACATTCCCGGCATGAAGCAACTGGGCCAAACCAACAGTGCATCCCCTATGCAACTGAATATCAAACCAGTCAGTATTCGTCTGGAGAACGTGTACCTGGAAAAGAAGACGATCGCTTGCGAGCATCTGTCTCTGTGCAATTAACTTTAAATAATAATGTCTAGCATAACTTATATAATGATAACGTTAAATCGATTCTCCGTGATGGCGAGGGTTTTTTTATTTGTTAATAATACAGCACACTCACCTATTTGCTTTTATAAATAAATTACCATAATGTTTGACTAATGAGAAAGTATAAAATCAGCAATACCGATCGGGCAGTGTCACTTCATACGGTTCTCCACCTACGTCATTTCCCTCATTGCGGACAAGATTTGGGCCCGGATAGAAATTTCGAATAATATCAGAATAATTACACGATAATGTTTACTTCGATACTCGAGCAACGAATGATAATTATTTTATTTAGTTAAACGAAATATTTCACACAAATCATGCCCAACTCCGACGGTTCGAGTGTTCGAATGACAGGGGCACAGAAGGAGTGAAGAAGTAAATTTCAGCTTACACTTACATTTTCAGGTGACTTTATCGGTCGCGATATTTTTATTCAATTTTGTTCTAAACGGCCTTTGGTCTCTTTTTTTTTAGTGCGATTAAAGTATCGTTCTTTTTATTTTTCTCGTATGAACATACTGGAACGATAGTTTGAACTTTATGCATTGTATATAGGACCGCGATAGCGGTCATTGCCAAGTATATAAGGAAGATATACATATACGGATAAATTTCTGGCCCTGTAACGAATCGATTCCTCTTCCTGTTCTAACGGAAAATCGCTCTCAATTACATTATTCGAGACTATTATACGCGATCTGTGGAAAGTGGAGATCGTTAAAGAACAAAATGATAGAATATTTGAATTGTGCGTTGTTGTTGCCGATTAGGAAAAAAAAAGCGACCTGAAAATAAGCGTGTAAGCAAGACAACATGGTACTAAAAGGCTGGCTGTAGTATCCACTAAAAGGGTCATACCTACCTGTGACGTCGTACGTTCTAAAAAAATTCCTACATATTCAGAATTTGATATTCTGAAAAATTACAGGTAGGCATAACACTGTAAAAACCCACGGAAATGTGACGAACGCTTAATTAACTTGTTTCCTCCGCTCCTATTATGAAAGTAATGCTATGTCGACGATGTTATTTAAAAGAAAAACGCACAATCCGGTCGAGTTAATCCGAAAAATAGGAAAAGGAAAAACATGCGTGAGGTCGGCAAGTTACCGACAGTTAACCGTCCCGTAGTTTCACGAATTACCCGCGCGGCGCGCTGTTCGCGTAATTTCACCTCCCACCACACGTTAAATGGCTTACCGACAGGCATTTAAATTACGAACGGTCAGAATTAATACACCTTTTCCTCTGATTTACGACCGCCAACAATAAGAATGAGCGTATCGTTCTACGTTTTTGGCGAAATAAAAGTGGCGTGACACGAACGAAACGGCGCATGCATTATTTGCTTATTTCGTCAAACTTACTCCTGCGACAAACTAATTCCATGTAGGAGAACAAAGACGATTAGACTTATTATTGGCAAACACTTGAAACACGCCGTCAGCAGGGATGGCTGCTCGGCGAGCAATATAAAATATACGCACACGCTTTTAAAGAACGGGACCAGCTTTGGCCCGACACTTTTTAACTGGAACAAAGAAAACATGAAAATTGGAATCGGAAATCGGCAAACAAGGTGTTGAGCAAGAGTGCGCGGTTAAGGGAACGACTTGTGTGCGAGAAACTGGTTACTTAATCGAACAAAGGGATTTTAATTATACTTTTAAAGCATCCGTTTAACACCAGATACACAGAGGGAAGGTAAACAAATATTGACGATAAGATAACCGTGTACTTTGTTATCACAACACGGCAGAAGACAGTGGTTTATTATTAATCGCTGTTTTATGTTCGTTACAATCATAATATTTGCCTGGACTCAGAGTCCGTGGACGATAAGGGACCAACGTAATTATTGGAACCGCTTCGAATAATGTAATGTTCAATAAAAGGCACTGGGCTAGGTTCGGGGTTTGAATAATGTATTGTCCAATGAAAAGCAATGGGCATGATACAGATGGAACAGTGGACACATACTGGGAAACATTAAATCTCAAGGATTCTAATTCATGCATCAAGTCTGAATACACTTCAATAAAACACTCTGCCTTCGAGACGTACGTACTGAATTGCGCAAACGATCAATTAAATAATTATTAGAAAATTGCAGCAACTTTAAAGTCGTGAGTGCATTCAGTGACGTTCAAATTCATCACGTCAATGGAGGCAATATTAAATCACGATTGCAAGAATCAATAACAATTGCATGACACTGTATATACATATATGCGTTCTGACCGGGACTAATGATGTCCACTTATACAAGGAAAATCGTAGGACGAAAGAAATCGGCAAAAAAAAAAGAAGACTGGTATCGACGAGCTCGAAGATATTCCTTTGTTTTCTCGTTTCCGCAAACAGTCGCGTACAAACGGAACGACAATACCACCAACGTCGGTTATTAATAGTTCATAAACATAAAACGAAAACTTAGCAGTGTATGCACGCGTGTATCAAAAAATAAAAGGAAACAAAATAGCGATCTCATTCAAAACAAAGAGAACAGCTGTTTGATACATATTTCTCTTTTTTCACACCGCTCGTCTTTTTCCTGTTACGGTGGAGCATTGGAGAGAGGGAGACAGAGAGATAGAGAAAAGAAGGAAGCCGTTCGATGTCTTTGTTCGTCGAATCGAGAAACAACAAATACGATGCATACTGGGAAGTGTCAAGGTGCGAGTATGTGCGAAATAATCGTATATTGAACGTTGACCGTTGGGAAGATTCGTTGGCACGAGGATATCGATGCGAAAAAACATTGCTCACCACTTGTGCAGGCGATGACATTTCTGATTAAACGGTAATTTCCCCGTCAGAATAATGACACGCACCTACATGCACGATCTTCTCCACTGCACTGTCAATTGCCACACAAGTGTCACGGTGCACTGCTCCCCCGATCGCTGAATTAGTTTCTCCCCCACGTGAGCAACGCTGTGTCCTATTGGACAGTGATCTGGCAATCGTACACGCTGACCAATGGCAGCCGTTTTTTCTTTCACGACGTGAAATTCGATTATCCTCGTTACGGGCGACGAGTTTTCTTTTCAGATTTTGTTTCTCCTTTGAATTTCCCATTTATTTCCCGCAATACTATTACTGTTGTAAATTAGCTTGTAGAGTATTGGAGGTATTTTTTGGAGACAGGATATGCAGTTAGTTGTCTAGGTTCGTCACTGTACTTCGTGATCAAACACAATAAATAATGGGGAGGAATAGTTTCATCATGACCCTTTTCGTTCGTGAATTTGTATACCGTGGTTTATACAATATAGTTTCAATTATGTTATTACGGAATTCATTCGTAATTAATTGCAAGTTAAAGAGCCATCGTCACGAGGTGTCTTCTCAATTTATAAGTGTATCGAGTAGATGCAGATGGCGCGAAAACAGCTGGCGATTATTTTTTAAATATGAATCAAACTGTGATACTGCATTTGTCGGTTGAATACGGAAATCGTTTGATGTATTATGTTTGCTACGTTTAATAGGAAGGATAAGGATAAGATTATTTTCAGTCATTAAAATAGTATATATTCTGTATATTTTAACAATAATTCAGAGGCCCTATTTTCCATGATTACTCGACACTCTATGTAATTCAAATCAATCACATATCTCGATCTCGTCATATCGGTATTCTGTAGAAGATAAGGCAAAGATAATTATTGTGGCGGGTTTTTCTGCAATTTCTTCACCAGTTTCTCCACAAGGGCTTTCCATTGTTCCGGTTCATTTTCCACGAACCACGTTGCTACCTTATCGAACGACACTTTTTGATATTCGGTGCACTTCTCGCAGTTCGTTGCGAACGCTTCCGGAAGGTGTTCTGTAGGATTAAGATGTACAATTTATGCAACTTACTCTATAATATTTTTAATGAAAAATTCCAACAACGAGAGATTTATTCGAGATTATGTAAAACTTTTTAAAGATATTTTAATAATGGGTTAAGAAATGAATCGATTGATGCAACGAAAGGAGTTTGCCCGCACGTCGCACGGACAAAAATAGCGAAAGGTTTAATAATTATTTTAATTTTTCACAAAAAGGTTGAAGAAACTTACCCTTGAAGAATATTGCATCTGGGGTCAAGCATGGGGCCGTCTCCATTATGCATTTGTAATATTGGAGTCGTAGCCGCTCGTTTGCCAAAACCTCGTCGATATTGACGTAATCGTACTTATCAGAATACAGCTCCTTGGCCTGGCTCCACCCGAACAGAGCTATCGTTATTAGAAGGATGTAAGAGTAATGCATGATTCTCATTTTCAAAAGCGCTCGTCCCCACGTAAAACTGCGGATCAATTCGCTCGCCGCATCTTATATAGTCGGATTAAATGCAAATACTACGGAAATAATTGGACCGACTATTCTGCTAATTGTAGCGAATAAGAAGGAAAGAAAAAAAAACCGTCCATATATTGGAAAACTAGTTATCATTCCAGTCCTATAAATTATCAGATCAAGAATCGGTGTACGTATTAAGTTGCATCCGTGGATAATTATCTGGCCGTTTGTAAAGTTTAATAACGCACACATATACGGGGAACATTTTTTTGTCCTATTTCTTGCAACAAGGGTTACATCGAAGTATGCATTTCACGGATTCTAATGGTCTCAATTATCGTCATCGATTCAATCTATCATTATAAATGATTGCACAATGGATAGATGATATATAATAATTTATAATTAACGTTGCAATGTTCCTTTTCGCGCGCACTGATAATGAATTGTAGCGATAAGACGACTTGCTAATTGTTGACGTCCTTCGTTAACATTTCACAGCATTTATACATTCGTTTATATCTTTTCAATTAACCAAGGGACTGTTACGTGTTCTCATTGAGAATGAATAGTAACCGAGAAATTTCTCCACGTGTATATGTAAAAAAAAAAAATCGATGAAATTAAACATGAGATAAAAAGTAATTACGAATGATCGTATAATATTGAAGTCAAGATAACTCGATCGCATATGTAACATGGAGAACGTGTGTTCGCCGCTATAGTTCACGGATATTTTGTAATTCGCCTTAGAGAATGAGACATATATTCCATGAATGAGATCGTTCTCTGTAAACAATCATTTATTCGTTACATAAAAGTCGTTAACTCGTCTTCGGCTCGGCGTCGATCCGCAAATACATAACTCTCGTTCTACAGGCATGCTTTTCTGCACAGTTTGAACGTGCGAACCTAACCTGCAAACTTTGGTGAACAAAAAACATCACGTTCGTCTGTCGGCACAATGCTGTTACGAACCTACAAATGGGAGATGAATTGCCGATTCAAGCAGCTCGCACGCAACTTCGGTATCGTTAAGGTAATTCCAACGTGTCCCGGTGCAGAACGATGCGTGAAAACGTGACATAACCAACAAAATCGGTTCTGTTCTCTTTCAAGCAACAACCGATTGGACTCGAGCACGCTGCGCCAAAGTTGCCGTTGGCTCAATTCGTCAGATGGAAGTCGGACACTCCTATGAACACTGTGGTTCTGTTCGTTCCGCAGCAAGAGGTTCGCCAACGCGACGGTTGATTCATAAGTCGGATGGTTTAAGCCCGAGTCTGAATGCCTGTGTATTATTTCAGGCGTGGGTCGTGGAAAGGATGGGAAAGTTCCATAGGATCTTGAATCCGGGATTGAATATCCTTACGCCGATACTCGATAGGATTAAGTATGTTCAGAGCCTCAAGGAATTGGCAATAGAGATACCGCAGCAAAGCGCCGTTACCTCCGGTATACATTGTTCAATCGAAGAGTGACGCATCACTTGGCCCTGGTATAATATTATTCGATTCCTTTCATTGCAGACAACGTGACGTTGAATATCGACGGAGTGCTGTACCTAAGGGTGATAAATCCGTACCTGGCCTCGTACGGCGTGGACGACCCGGAGTTTGCCGTTGTTCAGTTAGCACAGACGACAATGAGATCGGAATTGGGGAAGATATCATTGGATAAAGTGTTCAGGGAACGCGAGGGGCTGAACGTTTGTATCGTCGATAGTATAAATAAGGCCAGCGAAGCCTGGGGTATAACTTGCCTCCGATACGAAATCCGTAAGGAAAGAATGCTTAATATTACGAACGTGTGTATCACTTCATTCGACCGAATGTTTCATTCATCTCGTTAATCCCGGACAGGCGACATAAGGCTACCGCCGAGGGTGCAGGAGGCGATGCAAATGCAAGTGGAAGCGGAGCGCAAGAAGAGAGCCGCGATCCTGGAATCGCAGGGTACCAGAGAGGCGGAGATAAATATTGCGGAAGGGAAACGTTTGGCGCAGATTCTAGCGTCAGGTAATATCCAACGAGTCGGTGTTATTCAAAAGCTAGGATGGCGAAGCCAATTTGATTATTTAACATGCTACGCGTTGCTGTTACAGAGGCTGCCAAACAGGAGGAAATAAATAAGGCGTCCGGTAGGGCCACCGCTCTAGTAGCAATCGCAGAAGCACGCGCGAAAGGTTTGAAGCTCGTCGCAAATGCCCTGAATTTGGCGGACGCGAAAAATGCGGCCGCGTTTAGTATCGCGGAGCAGTATGTCAAAGCGTTCGACAAATTGGCGAAAGTTAATAATACATTGATCTTGCCTAGCAACGTGTCCGACGTGTCTTCCCTGGTAACGCAAGTACGTCGCTGAAATATGTCCCTGTTATTAAGCAGTTAACAGGCCGCAGCCTTTGCATTCAGATTATTATTATTGTCGCACACTTTTCCAGGCGATGACCATTTATAAGCAGGTCATGGCGCAGCCCACATTAGACAGCGGCAACATAAGGGGGGACAAAGAAACTTCTCTGACCGTGGACGAATCTGACGAGACTTTCGAGTATTTCAGTGATAAAGAGGAGGCGGAGAAGCACAGAGAGAGCAAACGAAATCGAAATCCAAAAGTACTGTAAAATATTTATATACATACTATATAAATGTATTACGACTTTTATTATCCACCTCCCCCCAACGAAATGTATTATTTCAATTTTGTTTCACGCGAAGATACGGGATAGACAACTGTGGACAGGTAGCATTAGCTGAAACGAATTTTATGAAAAACGTTTATGAGATAAAAATACAATGTTCGCGGATCTGGCACTCCTCTTTCTTGAAGTATATTAATACCATATAGAAATATCCTGCAGTGCTCCAGGCATTTTCTCACTTTCTCTTCTTCGTGTGCGTTTGCACCGTTGGCACCTGAACGGCGTACGTTTCCTGGGAAATTCTATTGAGATAATACAACGCGACCATAGAGAATATGAAACACGTTGTGGTTGCCACACGATGGACCAAACCGGATGCGATTAAACTGATAATTAGAGAAAAGACAACTGCAATGAAAATGAATGATTTTAGTCTTACTTTGTATATTACCATTACGATATATATATGTATATATACACTTATTGTATACCTTCTGGAAACAGTTTCTGTTGAAAGGACTTTCCAAATATTGTTGTTTCCAGGTTGCCTATGGCTGTTAACACGCACATAAATAATATCGAGCCGATGTATCCGCCCAATATGGTATAAATTTGCGACGAACCCAGCCAGCCTTTGTATATTTGCATTCCGGAGAAGACGAGAACTGTTAGAATCGACGACAATACGAAAGATACCCCGCTGTTAACAGCTGCAAAGAAATTGGAAGGGGATTCATTATTTTTCTTCTCGTTTCCCGTTTTCTCAATCGAGCTACTACTATTTTGCGAAAAATATATTTATTGGAAACTGAAGGAACTCGAATAAATACAGCGGTATGTTGACATGGTTATAATGCATGCTAAAATGGGAATTAAGTTTCATTTTAATCAAGCGTGTAGGATATAAAGTTTGGGAATTTTTACACGTAATAATTTAGAAATTACCGGTTATACGTACGCATTTTTCAATAAATTAATGACACCGGTTCAAATTGATTTGTCGATCTTTCTACAGTGGTGTCGTGTTGTCATAGTTTGTATTCGTACCAACATTAGCCACGTAGATAGCCAATCTTATACCTCGCTGTATCAATTGGTTATTATTAAAGATTTCAGGATAATAATCGATTTAACTGTATACGTGCCTGAATTTTTCTAAAATCTTATTAGTTGCCACTTACTCGAGATGCGGATTATTTTCAATTGCACATTTCGATGGTATCTAGTTATATTCTACGTGTAGGGTATTATGGGAATATTTCTATATTGAAAAGCTTGTTTTATTGTTGACTGTTGGTTTTACGAAGCGCAGGAATTTGTGTATTCTTCTTCTAAAATACTATTACAAAATTGTTGGAACCAAAGTAAAGTTACAAGCAATGCGCGATTGAAAATGATTTGATATTGAACTTGGTTCCACATCCATCGCGATGAGTAAGTTTTAAAATGACCGCGGTTCAGTTGCGATTGAGCGAGATCGATCGATACATTATCATGTGATCAATTCTCGCATTCAATCGATATGGTGGTCGCGATACGAGCGAGTACACGCAATCGAGTATAATTGTACGTAAATATATCGAACAGTCGGGTTGCCGAATGGAGGGGGAAACTGCGCATGAATCGGCGCAAAAGTATGAATGAAAGTCGTACGATAATTCACGTATTAATTACTATTACGATCTAAATAAGTAATTATACGCTATACTGTATTATTGCTGGCATCAATTATATCGCGTGTCTATCAGTGTAGTGTATGATTTGTTGCTTCATTTATTAAAAAAAGGGACATAAATACATAAATGATTACAATAGTAACAATATAATGGCAGCGATTATCGAAGCGAGGTTAACTTTTAATTATAATCGAAAAAAGGGGTATCGGCTATTATATCTCCACATTTCGTTCGCGAATTAATCATTGATATAATATGCATAAGATGGTGTACTTCACAGGGAATATGCGTGCGCATGGATTGGCCCATCGGTATCGATTTAAAACTCAGTCGCGTTCCCACCCATTTCGATCGATATTCTCACCGAAAATACAACTCGATTTTCACCTCACCACTCCTCAGTATTGCCTGAAATATCTCCTAAAACCATTTTCAATGCAAACAATTCATCCCACCCAACCATTCGACTCCACACACAAATCCCCCCACCATCTACCTAATCCCAGTAAACCACTATAAAGAAATTTCAAATGAAATAACAATATCCGAACAAAATTATCCATAATCCCAATTTTAATTCCCATGCTACCGAAAATCTCTATCGTAATTCATGTCGCCTCGGTCTTCATTTCTTCTTTTGACTAGAGTGGTATGACGTCAGCGTTGGTAGGCCGTGTTTGCGGAGAAAGATCAGGATTGGCTGTCAGGAGTGATCGGTCCGGCGAAGGAGTAGGAGGTCGCCATATTGGCAGATCGTGCGAGCCTTCCGTCGTCGCCGTGAGCTGAGCCGTCGTCCGCCCAGCTGAGTCGTTTACGCGCGAGAGAGCTGTTTCCGGCTCGATCGGGTCGCGATCTCGCAAGGCAGGCCGGCACCGGGACTTAAAAAACTGTAGGGAACATCGTGCGAGTTGGTCGAACGGGAACCGGCCCCGCTTCCACATATATATCGTACAATTTCTCCTCTCTCTCTCTTTCTCACACTCTCTCCTTTAATCCATTCGCCTCCTTCTCTAGTGGCAGTTGCGTTGTGCGTGTCAGTGTGCTCGTGACACTATCGACGAGGCTGGAGAACGGCCCCTGCGTGTGATAACGCGCGGCTAGATCGTCGAGGGGCGCGAGACCTGGCATAAGTTCGATTGTGACAGAAGACGTCGGCAGTATGGCGGGACAGACAATCAACGACAGGCTATTGGCGGCGAGGCACAGTATCGCCGGTCAGGGCCTTGCCAAAGCCGTGTGCAAGGCCACCACCGAGGAGATGATAGGCCCAAAGAAGAAGCATCTCGAGTGTAAGTTTTTTTTCCTTCATTCGTCCTGCCATCTCTGGGTACACGCTGTGTTTATGTAATTTTTTTTTTCCTCCTTTCGTTTGCCAACGAAAACGAAAGGTTGGATTGGTGAGGTCGGTTATTATGGTTTGGGGTACGATATTGGTAGCGTGCATGGGTTTGTACGTGGTTCGAGGCTCGTTGGTAGTCTCCCCCTCCTCCCTTCGACACGGAAGAACGTGAATCATGTTTTGACGGAGTAAGCATTTTTCGCGAGATTCAACGGTTTTCTAAGGTGTATGAACCTAGGGGTATTGACGTTGCTGCATTGATCAGGTTTAATGTAGGGGAGTCGGGATGTGCGTGTTTCGTGCACACGTTTATGCCTGTTACGCGTTCAACGGGTTACTGTGTACTTTCCATTTCGAGAAGTTGCGCGAACGAAAGTGGCTGGAAGGAGGACGGTTTTTAAATGCGTGTTTTCGTGGATAGGGAAGTTTACACTTATAGGGGAAAGTGGGATAGCTGGATTGATCGGTTGGCTGGATAAAGGGGGATAGAGATATTGGTGGCGCGGATCGGTTAAAATGTATCGAACGAATTATGTATCGCGAACGTGTGCATGCCGTTACGAGAAATTGGCATGCGTCATCAGAAATTTTTGAATTGCAGTCTCGAGGTATCGACTTGCATTCCCCTGCACGCTGTTAATGTACGTGTGTCGTCGAAACGACGGTTACTTTTTATCGGGCCTATCGCGACACTAGGTCTAGTAGATTTTTCTGTTCTTTCTCTTGCAACGCTTAGGCACGGTACTACACGAGCCGTGCTGGTATCGATTGTACAGCTCGTTGGCAAAAGCCACCTGCGTTACATATCGGTCATTACGATTCACGCGCATAACTGGTAACGATGATCTCGTTACTTTAACGTTAAGACAGCCCGGCGATTTGCATCATCGATTGTCGCGAAGAAAAAGTATCAAACGAAATTATATATTGATCGCTATTTTGGTCTCCTGGTCGATAGAAACTGTTGGAATTTCATTCGATTAACGGTGAAATCTTTTTGAACGGCAATTTATATTTATTCGTATCGGGATAGTTTCTCGTAACGGTCACGATATCATCGGTTTACGACCGATGCCACGAACACGAGGCTCGTTAGCTCTGTAGAACGTTTTCCACGTTACCGCAAGAAAAACTGTCTCGCATTTGAATAGAATGAATCGTATCCGTACACATACACACATCGTCTGTCCTCCTCGTACCTGTCGATACGTTCGTAATGTTGTTATTGATAGATATCGATGGATACATTGAGACCCGTTGACTGAGTTAATTTTTCGGCGCTGTTGGTAAATCGAGCGAGCTTCCAACGGTCACGATAACGGTTACGCAGGGATTTAAAAAAAAAAGGACAGAGCCGACGTATATATTTAAATGGCAAGAACGAGAACTTCTATCAGCTGTTACGTATGACGTGCATTATCAGTTCGCTAATTGAATTTCGATAATAAATCAATTGCGCAATTCGGTCCATTATCGAGGGAAAATAAGTTACTTTGCTTTAAACCAGAAGGAAACCCCACGAGTTTCTCGTGATTATCGATTCCACTGTCGCATGAGTTGCATCAAGGTTTATAGGTATATGCGTAGGTGTTCTGACCTGTATCTGTTCCAATTTAAAAAGTATATATGTACACCCTTTCTCGTGAGTGTGTGTGGTCTGCCGGGTCTTTGCACCTTTCAGTCATGTCGAATTATTTCCAATTGGCCCATTTGAACTGGCCGGTTCGAAAAATTGTATCTAATTAACGGCAATCTTGCGTTCCATTTCCGAAGCAATATTTTACAATTATATTTCTAAACTTTTTAACAGTTCTGTTCCGTTGTGTTTGGTTCTTGGCAAAGTTATTGACTTGATTGATAACTTCAAGGTGTCAATTGAAAATATTTTTCTACAGTCGAAATGATTATTTCATTATCAGCTAACTTAATCTTAAGGGGCGGTTACATGGATCATTACAAGTACGGAATGAGGATCGTTGCGGAAATTAAGTTTTTTCTATTTTGTAAGATTACTGTACATATGTATGCGTTTGCATGTGTGTTGTCCATCCATACACAGAGTATGACGCGCATGCGCGATAAACGTAGATGTACTTCAAATTTTGAACGCCGCTGCTTATATATTAATGTGAATGAAAGTCTGTGAAAATATTAATTATCTTATATTTTGATTGCAACACGTCGAGATTAAATATTAACGTCTGTAATAATAGAATTAATGGTTCCTCTTTCTGATACGTTTTGCCACCTGTTCGAACCAACGTCTGGTGACGAAAGGCCGTAACATTTAGTTAACAGTTTGTTTCCGCTTTAGAGAAACGGAAACGTCTTTTTTCCTCGCCTGTTAGGTTAGAGAGTGAAATGAATTCCAGTCAATGGGGCCTGCAGTGTGCCATAAGAAACCTGTACACAAAATCCTATTGTTCAAAGTAAGAAAGGTATATACGCAATGCCAATTTTCTTGCCTTCATATTTCTTTTATTACGGTGAACCGAAGAATGTAGCGTCCTCGCTTGAGAATCTCTCGTAGTCAATTAGAAATATCGTTACGTCGACCCGATATTTATCTAAACTCGTGATCTACGTCCACGCCGAGACCAGTTTGCACAAGTATGACGGGCATGAATCACCGTAATTCCTCGTCTCTCGATCTCCGAATCCCTATAGAATTACTGGTAATTGATAACGAACCACGAGGATTCCCCTAAACGAGATCTCTTCGTCTCGTTCGAATTACGCGTAACCGACTCGCGCTGTTCGGCCACGCTATTTTACTAGAAAGTTCGTTAACGGATTGCATAAAGCGTGACGCAACATTTAAGATCCCCCTTTCTCCCTAGGAAAAGACCGGTCTGGTCTTCGATAATCGACATTCCCTGGAGAAAATTCCCTCGCCTGTTATGATTGAAAAATTATGCCGTTGATTCCGTTACGCTGTACAGTACGGAACAGAAAGTTAGATTCTTTCTGTATTTCTTTGAGAGTCAGCCTGTAATTCGTTTCTTGCGAACGGTTCGAGGGACCAGAAAGTGGAACTCTGTCGGTAAGTTCGCAGCAGGACGAACCTAGGAATTATTTTGCGGGTCACGGTCGGTTTCCACAGTTGTTGAAAGCATATTCTTCGTTTTTTATTCCTCTAGGCGTCGAGGTACGAAACAATTGCATAATTGTCTGCGGTTAATGACTGTGAATGTTAAATGAGGATCTGAAAGAGATAAGATCGATCGTAAGAGCGAGAATTATCGACTAGACGCGCGTGTTTCGCACATGCCCACTAGCAATGCATCCTGGATAGCTTTTGTCCGAGATTCCCCCAATCGATCGGCCGTACACTTGATTTTCAGCCGATGACCTCGCGATCGTTTTGATTGCCTGCTCATTCGGATGACATGGATGATCGCTTGTCTCGATAAAAATAGCACGGGCCGTCTATGAATTTCGCGAACAAAAGTCATAGGGCTTTGGGAGGGGGTGTTTCTACTTTATCGACATACATTTGATATTCTCGGTTTTTCGGTCTCGTGACCTAATTTTTCGTTCTCTATGTTAGTCGCCCTTATTAAACTCGCTCGATATTACGAGCCGAAATTGTACACCGCCTTTCCTGACCGTTGAGAACGAGTTTTCCTTTTCCTCTGTTTCTCTTTTATTTCATCGTTCGATGACTTCGGATAAACGCATTCATTATAGGGAGTCGTTTACGTAATTGGTCGTTTTAATATCTGAATGAGCAGCGTGGAAAACACCTGGGATAATCTATTCCGAGGCTCCTTGTATTGTGCAATTCATCTACCGGCGGTGTAATTGCACGCGGCTATTGTACTGTAGCCTCCACGAGGATTCTACTATCGATATTTCTCCCGTTTCTTCACACGTTTCTTTTTATTCTGCGACGATAATGCTTGTCCTTCGCCCCGTTCCATTTCGCGGCCCATGCAATTACTCGGTCGGTAATCGTGGTTGCACTTCTCTATGTCTTTAACATTTGCCAATTGTATAGGACCAACCCAATTATTGCAACAGTCTTTTTCGTTAATACAATTTGCGAAACTTTATTACAATAATCGATTACTGCAATAATAATATGAGGGCAATATTAGGGATCCATTGAAAATTGGGATTATATATTTGTTGAAATTTCTCTGACGTAATGTGGCGTCCACAGAATACCGCGAGAATTAAATATTGTATTCAATAAGCGTGCAGGGAAAAGCTTGTTAACGTAATGAAGCAAAAAGAGATACAGAATTAGAATATAATTCATATTTTTGATACGATCAATGCTTTTTCAGCTATCGTCTTACCAAAACACGCTATCGGTGACGCCCCCATTCGGGAGAAACATCTCAGCGTGCACACCCCTTCGCTTCCAGATAATTCTGATAACCGATTGTGTTCCTCAACGCATTTAAAACTTCCTATTCCTCGTTTGTTCGACATGATACGTCGATTCTCATCGGCTTTAAAATCCACGTTGTTCATCCCTGTCGCGTCATTTATTTATAAGAACGCGTTAGAAACCAGAGAGGCCTCTTTTCATCGATTTTCACTCGCACCTGCGTTTAGTTGCAAAAAAAGGAAAACTTTCCTCGCTGCAGGCTGAAAGTTATCGATGGCAATGAAAAGTTTCTTTGGCTAGGGATGCTGTGCGACTTTTTTAGCTGACGCTTATTTGGATATCAACGGGAACAAGTAAACAGCTACTTTCTCGGTTGCACGCACGAACACTGTGTTGAATCTGACAGCGATATTTAGGCAGTGATTGGTAAATTTTTATTTAAATATCAAATCAGAAATGAAATCACGATTCTCGTCGTAAATAATATTCCGTAATTATCGTTACCGTTTCTTCTTAAAACGCGCCTGCATTTACCATTTCCGACGTGCCTACTAATTAATGACCTTTCCATTACAATTCGTACTTCAAGCGAGGAGGAGTCTAATGTCCAACGGCTTTTAATTTCACGACTGAACAGAGGGAAGCACCGAATCATTGATTTATAAAATAGAACGATCCAAGCAGAGTGACCAGGGCCCTCTTAATGGCACTTGTTACAACCCTGCTTACAAACTGCGTGCTTTCTGCCCTTTATAAATAGTATTGTACTACTGAATGAGCCGCGACTTCTGGGTTCGTGCGTGTTCGAGAGTACATTATTAGAAGAGAGGAAGCACGACAAGGTCGAGCGCATCGACGCTTTTTTGGCAGCAGTCGAATGGACTTTCTTGTTTGAAAATAAACGTGCCATCAACGTCGACCTGTCTGTTAATTTCAAGATTTCACCGAGCAACCGCGCAACGGTGATAAAAGATTGCAGGAAAATAATTGGACGAACATTGTACACGTTCGCAATTGAAATCGGGAAACAATTTTTGCTTCAGTAGAATTCTATATTCGATAGAGCATCCGCGGAATGGTAGATATTCTTGGAAGTCGATTGCAAAATTAGACGGCGGTATTGTGCCCTTTTTAGGCCTCGTTGTTATTTGAAAATCCCATTCAATACTAGGAACAGAGTATGTAATGGTGAAATCCACCGCTGGAAATAAATATCGCCATTCTCGCTGATATAATCTTATTTATTTCTTATTGCAATTGCAATTTGATTGTGGAACAATTTTCTAGATCGTCGCATCCATGACGGTAGCATTCTCGGAAGGATATTTCCATTGTTACCGGCAGAGAGGACTAAAGATCGTGAATCGTCCGTTGGTAAAGTGGTTCCGTGTAGATTACTACGGGCAGATTCGCGCTTGTACGACACAGAAGTTTTTAGATCGAATTGTTGTCGGTGTGCTCTTTCAATTAGGCCTTCATTACAGCGTTTCTCATTCCGGAGTCGACCAGAAGTGTCTTTGGTGGATAGAAAACAACCGTTCAATCAATAGCTGGCTGTGGCAGGAGAAAGAAACGATAAAATGCCCCTTCCAGATGTTAGATAGCTTACGATGCTTCTCGTGGAAATGGTACTAGCATGATAATGGCTAATCTTGGTGTTTCTACTTTTTTTTCTTATTTGCTTGCCCCTCCCAAGAACAATGGGAGGTGGATACTTTTTAAATATTCCTTATCCGTAATACGGATAGAGAGGGATTAATATTAAATTACATGGAATTATCGGTGCAGCAATATAATAATAATAGTAATAAAATAGAGTATTCAAGTAATAATACTGTAATAAATATTAAATTAATACAGTTAATGAAATACCAATATAACAATGATAATGTAGAACAGATCAGTCACGTAATAATTCTTTGATAAATATTAATTTAATACAGTTAATGCAGTATTCGCGCAATATTATGCTAACAAACATTACATTAAAGCAGCCCGTACAGTAACGATATAATTGATAATTCTAATATAAAATAGAGTATTAACTCGCTGTTCATTTTCAATATACAAAATCGAGCTTCAACAATAATTCCACGATTAATCGGGCATTTTTCACGTTCCCTTTCAGATCTGGTACGGTGCACGAACGAGCCGAACGTGTCGATACCGCAGCTGGCGAATCTGCTGATAGAACGGTCCCAAAACACGAACTGGACGGTGGTTTTCAAGGCCCTCATCACGGTGCAGCATATGCTTTGTTACGGCAATGAGGTAAAGACCAACGGCAATGCAGAACAGGATCCAGAAGTGATACGAGCGGCTCTGCCCGATAAGTGGCTCCTTAAAGGCAATCAGACGAGACTTTCCTTGCCTCGACGAACGCTGCCTTGGAAACGATAGGACAGCAACGATTCTATATATATATACATATACAATTTAATTGGCAAAAATATGTGCCCCACTTAATCGCATATTCTTCCCAAAGCACTCTTGGTTGCTATGCTTGGTTTCTATGAATTGAAACATCGGTAATATTCCAGTCGCGCGGTATTATTAGTAAAATGAGAAACAATCCGCTTTGATGGCTAATACAGCTGCTCGCCGCGAAGATCGTACAGGTTGTATGCCGGCAGTGCTGCGATTTGCTGCAAAACAAATTGGACCACGTTTGGTTGAAATAGCTCGCAATTGTATTCGATCGTAATTCTATCCGTTCTGATTTCAGAGATACGTTCAGCTGCGAGTACGAAAGTCTCCGCTACCTGCTAAACACAACCTGTTCGATTCTCGCTGCGGGCGACACTGTGCATTGCAGCCGAGGCAAACGCCATTAAGAATTCGTTGCACGGCCCGTTGAATTCAGCTCCTTATCTGTTAAACGCTGTGACATTCGGATCGCGGAGAATAATATCCCCTGCCAGGACTGTTCGCACTGGTCCCCAGACAGGTTGTCCAACTCATTTCGGCTCGGCAACGAGCCGAACAAGGTGGCGGTGTCGTCGCCCTTGCCAGGGCAACCTGCGCGCGAACACAGGGTCTAACGTTCACGGTTCGCACACGCGATTCAATGGAACAGCAAACCGCGACATAGTTGAACCCACGGGCAGAGTCGCGAACCGGTCGCTCTGATTCCGCTCCTGCCACTCTGTTGCTTTTCAATTCGATAATTAACATAATTAATGTAACCGCGAAGCGTCAATGACCGTTCCTCCATTTTTCTGTTGCAGAGGTTTACGCAGTATCTGGCGTCCAGCAACAGCACGTTTCAGCTCAGTAATTTTCTTGACAAAAGCGGCGTGCAAGGTGAACACACAGTTTGACAAAGGAACCGACTCGCGTCGACGTTCGTCGGGTGGTTCAATTAGATGCTCCGTTCGTTGATTTTCGCACCTTTCCACGGGGAAAGTCCGTTTGAAACTGAACGAACGGACGGCCCGCGTCGCCGGCAGAGTCTTCTCGCGACGGATTGTTGCACGGAAATCGCAACGAAGTCCCCGTTCCCAGTGAATTCGTTGATGGAACGCGGGCCGTCTAATTGGACCACCGTCGAGGTAGCATGAAGTTCGAAGTTTTCATGCTCGCTGTTGCTTCTGTTCCCTTCCGAATTATTAACCGCGCTACTAAGACGTGTAATAAGCAGTTCGTGCCTCCAAATGCAGCACGCACGCCAGCACAAACGCAAATCAACACTAGATTCATGGTCTTTCTCGCGTCGAATTCGACGCTCTAATTGCGACGCCGGTCGCAATTAAAGCGTCCGAGCAATTGAACAAGTAACGCGGTCACTGTCAAGGGGTGAAACAGTCGCGATATGGGTGAAATGCACCAATTCGAACCTTGGTAACCTCCTGTCGCAAAAGTATAATCAATTTCTTGCCGGCTGTACTTCCCAGCGTCGCGCAGCTATCTGTATCTGGCCTCTGTCTATGATTTACTAACATGGAACTAATTTTCTCTCTATTTGGGCGCAGCAGGAGCTCGTATAGGTGAGTTTTAACATCCACAGTTCAGCCCCATTTACGATTAATATCCGAGCGTTCTTCGCGCATTGATTATCAAAATTCCCGATCCGACGTAGAATGAATTTCCAAACGAATTAATGACTGCCCACCCCCGCGGGTTCAATTTATCGTGGAGGTGGTCGAGATGGGGGGGGCCTCACGCTGTTCACGCTGGGCCTGACAGCGCGTCAGCGTGGGCATAGCCCAGGCTTAACCTAGCTCGTTTGCACGCAGACGTTCGCACCTGCACCGGTGAATTTACCTGTTCACCTCGAGCACCTCCAATGAAACCGAGTCCCCTCTCTTTTATCAGAACTCTCCGTTTCTCACGATATCATTCTGCCAAGCCAAAGGAAGCCGTTTTATTATCTGCCGATAACTTTGCTCCTCAGGCTACGACATGTCGCCGTTCATCAGGAGATACGCGAAGTACCTCAACGAGAAGGCCCTCTCGTACAGGACAGTGGCCTTCGATTTTTGCAAGGTCAAGAGGGGGTGAGTTACCAATTTAACGCAGTTTGTTAGAGTAATGCGTTTTCGTGATTACTAAGGTTACAATCGGTTAACGCTTGTAACAATGATCATCGTCGCTTGTAATCGTTCAAGAGCTGCTGTATTTTATTCGAAATTTTCATTCAGCAAGGACGACCAAACTCTGCGCACAATGAACGCCGAGAAATTGCTGAAAACTCTGCCGGTATTGCAGTCCCAGTTGGACGCGTTGCTGGAGTTCGACTGTACCGCCAATGATCTCACAAACGGCGTGATAAACATGGCGTTTATGCTCCTATTTCGGGATCTGATCCGACTGTTCGCCTGTTACAGCGATGGCATTATCAATCTGCTGGGTAAGACGCACCGTCGATTTTGAAGGGTTGCTCGGATTTGTTCGGACGAATTTTTGAGATTCGACCACGAACCTCTTGTTTTATTCAATTCAATGACGACGCCGCCGCCTCGACACGAGCAACCCTGTATCGTCACTTTCGCTATTATTCCAGCCGCGTATTAATTCTCTGATTTTCGCTGTTTCTACAGAAAAGTATTTCGATATGAACAAGAAACAATGTCGCGAGGCCCTCGACTTGTACAAGAAGTTTCTCATACGAATGGATCGGGTCGGTGAATTTCTCAAGGTTGCCGAGGTAAATCTTTCGGTTTAATTAATCACGAGAGACTGAGGAGCCGCGATGCAGCCTTTATATTCCTCTTTATCGAGCATCTGTATATACGTACTCGGTGCTCTTCAGTCTCCCTTATTATGGTAAAAAGAATCTTTCGCAATTTCTATTAATTCGTTTCTGTCCAGAACGTCGGCATCGACAAAGTTGACATACCTGATCTAACGAAGGTAACGATTCGCCACACTTTCACGCATTTCCAGTCCAATTACCGATCGAATTTAATGAACGAATTTTTCATTAGGCACCAAGCAGTCTGTTGGACGCACTGGAACAACACCTGGCTTCCCTCGAAGGGAAGAAAGCCTCGGCAGCGAACACTCCCACGCAATCAGCCAGGTATGCCGAGTATCATTTCTACACAGAACTTTGAAAAACAATGCTCACCTGCAGAGTAGCATTAGGCAATACTAATTCTGAGGAATATTCCGCGATTCGTCTGGTAAGCAAAAAAACGTTCCGGTAAAACGACAGACGAATTGTTATGTATTTACCATACTTGTTTCTATACGAAACGTTGAGTATCCCGTTTAAACAGACAGGCGTAACACTAAATAGAATTATCCGTCATGAATTTAAGCATCGAATCCCATCAGACTTTTTCCTTTGCTACTATTCTACTGCAAATTCAGCGACATACAAAATATATACAAAATCCCATTTAACATCCGACCGATTTAATCACACTGTTCTCCTCGCAAAATGTTTTGTAAATCGTAGGGCAAAAAAGGTAATGTTGGTGTTCCTTTGGTTTACTTTATTTATTGCTTGGGAACGTCCGCTTATTTCTTATTTTTCGCTGGACTCTACTATTCTCTTCTTCTTTGTCCCCCACCCTTCTCCGAACCCTGATAATCTTTTTTATTTTTTATTTTTTTTTTGCTTTTTCTTCTCTGCATCGTATTTCGTTCGACAGATTATTGTAGCAATTATTCTATCGGTGACGACGGATAATTGGCCATCTCGCTTCCTGTTTGTTTCTAGAAATTCTGTTCGTTTGTCTCTCGCAGTGAGTTTCACTCGGCTTCGTGGCAGATATGATTTTTCTCTTCCTTATGACACTGCATGCGGCCTGTACTATCTTTTGTCCGCCACAATACACTTGGTTAACTTAGTTGTCGACGAATTCCTTGTAAATCTGAATCTGATTTGTTCTTCTTTGTTGGCAACGACGCAAACGTGATTGACCGTAACGATCAGTCAGTAGCAATCGAATATTTCACGTATGCCAGTGCGATGTTAATGACAATCGGAAATTCTACTCGTTGGATGCAAAGCCAGGCGATGTTTTCTTGCGCGTCTAATTAATAATCTGTACATAAATGCGTGTGCGTACCGTAGCAGTAGCAAACGAGAAAGCGGCGTGTGTTTTTTTTTCTTCTTTCCTTTCGTTTCCATTGTAAGACACGATTAGGTAGTACCATTTCAATTGATTGCTTGTGGTTAGTGAAAGATCTATATCGAAACAAAAAAAGAGACTAACGTCTGTGAAAAAGAAGGAAGCTAGCATGTATCGTACTTTTGGGATATATATATATATATGCATACATATTATATAATATATATGTATGTATGTATACGTGGTGTGTCGTGTGTGCGTGTGTGCGTACGTTTGTACAGCGAGAGAGGGCACTCTGTTTGTTGAATAGCTGAATTTTTACACGTCGTTATATCTTTATACGTACTACACTGTTTCTTTGTTTTTTTGTTTGTCTTCTCCTTTGTTTTCAATGATCAACGTTCCTTTTCGCTCCTACGGCCAAAACACTTGTCTCTAACTACTGAAAAAACGGCTTCTCCTCTTGTCTAATCCTTCTCCAACGGCACACGAAATCTCTCCTCCATTCGCCCGAAATCATTGCCCACCCGAGCAGCAATAGAACGAATCTAAAGTCGGGAGTGTCCGCCCTGTCTTCCACCAGTACTGCGTTTGGAACAGCAGCCAGCAACAACCGTCTCGACCATGCCGGAAACGGACACATCGACGAGGCGCTTCGGCAGCAAGTCGTCGCCGAGGAGGAGGCTGCCATGAATCAGTACAAGGTAACGAGCGAGATTTCAATCTCATTTCAATCGGGATACTATTGTTTACTTTAATCGATTACTAAGGAGAGAAGAATTTGCAGGCAAAGGTGCAATCCGGTCCAAGCGGTCCAAGCACCAATCCATTCTTCAGTTCCCTGGCGAACAACTCGAATCAGCCAATAGTAGATCTGTTTGGGGCCCCGTCGCAAGCGTCGACGATCGAGGGCCAGGTAAACCCGCAGTTGTCATACAGCTCTGTTGTACATATATATATTTTTTTTTTTGGTAAATTAACTGGTCGTGTTTTCAGCCGCAGAAAGCGTCCGACGATCTGCTCCAATTGGCCGGCAATCCATTCGCCGATATGTTTGGAACCGGACAGCCTGCTCCTGCCCCCGCGACTGCGCAGGCGCAGAACAATATGTGGATGACTAATGGTAACGGTAAATATAAGTATTTGAATTTTATTTATTTGTTTGCTTACTTATCTGTTTAATTATCCGTCTAATGTATCCGTTTGTTTGGTCAATCGTTAATCGTTTATCCTCGTTTCATGTTTTTATTTGGTCACTCCGCTGACCGCCTTCCGAGCCGTATCATTTTATCGTTCTTTTTCTTTTCTTTTTTGGTTTGTAGGTTTCGCCGCAGTGCCCCCAGCAAATAATAACTTTGTTACAGATAACAGTTTCTCCTCCGTGTTCGGCAACCAAGACAGCCAATCTGGTGAGTGTTGAATCACGCTGAATTTATTCCTGTTCTTCTTTCCTCCGGATACTCTATACAGATTTGACTCTCTCGCACTGTTTCTCCGTTTCTTCTAATTTCTTCACGTTCACGTGTACATATATATTTACCTCCCATCAGTCGACGGTGAAGGAACTCACGCTTACGATTTTGTATCATACCTTATGCGCATCCCAATAAATCATCTAGACCCGTGGACGATGCCTGTGCAAGTTACTCCTGTATTTAATAACAGTTCACCCTTAACCGAATTCGCCGGTTAAATTGTCGAGTACGAATGCATCACACAGTGGCGAGGGATTGGAGCAAGCAGATGTAACGAATTCGTTATGCACAGTACCCGTTGCTTTGCAACTCGACAACATCTCTGCGAACTTGACGCAAAAATTTCAACGTCCACCTTGCACGCGTCCCTCGCCACGCCACCGCACACATTCTCATCCTCGTCTAACAAGCCTCGGCCTCAGAGCACGCAAATAGCGAGACAGAGAGGGCAGACCGATGAGAAAAGACCTCGGAGGCAATGCCCCGCGTACTAACCGAGCGATTCCATACGAACGAAAGCTAATAATCGATGCACCTTGATTTCTGCGCAAGCTGGTGCTCCAGGAACAGCCGGATCCGTACCGAATCCCTTCATGTCCGATTTCCCGTCCCTCGGTCCCCAGGCCGCGCAGCCGAACGCGGCCGCTTTCGGCATGTTCGAGCAGGGTGCCGCGGGTGTCGACGGCCAGCAACAGGCCCAGACAGGAGATCTGTTCAGTGCCGTCGGTCAGGCAGATCTCTTTGGAAGCGACTCTGCAGTGATCAAACCCACGGAGATGGTCGCCGGGGACGCCGCCGTCGAGGCAGCATCCTCTGCGACTGTTCCCACCGGTAAGTCCACTGCCACGCCGCCTTCCAGACCGCCGCCTCCCGCGACAGCCATGAACGGACAGCCTAGACCATCATCGCCAACGGTGTCCGGAGCGGCGGTCGCCAAACAATCGTCCGGATCGCCGGTGACGACCGCCGCCGCTCCAAGTAAAAGCGCATTCGACGATCTGAACGATAGTATTCGCATGGCACTGGGCGGGTCTCCTTCTAGACCGGCACCTGTCGCTCAGCAATTACCAGCGGTGCAACAGGCACAGCAACCGATGCAACAGGCCGGCTTCGGTATGTTCGATATGGCCGGCAATATGGCCGCCGCTGGGCAGCAGGTTATGCCTGGAGGGCCCATGGCCGGATACGGTATGCCCGCACAAGTCCCAACTGGGTACGGGTCCCCGGCTAAGCAGCCGATCTCAGGTGACGGGAATGGATGGATGGTTATGGTGTTGCATGGACACAGGGGATCTACTGGACTGCTTTGGGGTTGTCGTAGTGTTGCTTGCTGGTTATGTCTTTTAAGCTTTATCCTTTATTTCTTTTCTTTTTGCCGTCGTTCTGCATCCCAATACCGCGCCGTTCCATTAATTTCGCGGGATGAGAATTGCTGTTTAGTAAAATGTTTCGATGAGTAATCAGCCTAGACCGAGACGCGACAGTGTCAGCGTTAAGCGTATCTGTTCCTAAGATTGATTTTGTTGTCGCCAATCTTTTTGCCATGCTTGCACACCGAACCGTTTCGATTATTATTATTACATTTATTCCACCGCACTAGTCTTTGATTCCCATTTTTCGCACCCACGATTGGAGAACGTTCACTTGACTGTATGTAGCATTGATTTTATTCGTTCGCATTAAGGCGGGCATTACTTCTGTCCGTCCCGTTACTTTGTTGCACTCTGCGTACAGTAGTTCGATACGACAAAAAAAGGTTAGAAGCCTCTCTACGCTTCACGCTAGCGTCGCCGAATGTACCTTTTATCGGGGCTTCGGTGGACGTAGACGTTGCTTAGGTGTTTTCGCGATGTTTGGGCACCCCCCCCCCCCCCCCCCCCCTACCCTCTGATATCTACCACTGTAGCTGGATATGCTAACATTTCAGCAGCCGGACAACAGCAGAACGCGGCCACCACCGGCAAAGTTCTCACCGGTGATTTGGACAGCAGTCTCGCCAGTCTTGCCCAGAACTTGACTATCAACAAGAGCGCCCAGCAGCAAGTCAAGTAAGCGTTGAACGTCGACGAACAAATAAGTGGATGAATCGCGAGATCGTAAATCAGAGATTAACCTGTCAATCCGTCTCCTCCAGGGGTATGCAATGGAATTCGCCCAAGAACGCCGCGAAAACTGGTGGCCCAGCTGGCGGATGGACACCGCAACCAATGGCGGCGACAACAGGCGCCGGTTACCGTCCAATGGTGAGTCCCACGTGTGCTGACCCACCTCACTAGCACTAGACCATCGGCAAGTTGTTCCACGTGAACGCTATCTATGGACCGCAGTATACAGTAACTCCAATACGATATACATATGTTGATAGTTCCTATCTTGCCCACTCGCCATGCGAACACTGAATCACTCTATCAGCATGCTATTCTTAATCGTTATCGGAACCACTATGTTTACTATATAACGCTCGTCTCCGTACACCAAACACGATAGACGGTCCTCCGTCGATTCGCCTGTTTTTTTTTTTTTTTTTTTTTTACCAAATCCAGAGTGTTGAATCGATAAGCAAGTTCACGGACGACGATGTAGTTATCGCATGTAATTCACGGCGACATCCACGACCCCTAGATCAGCACGTCTGCTTCATCGCTCATTTAGCTTACACGTAAACAAACCGATTGTACCGACTCATACCGATGCACACACTTGGCTTTATCGTGTTGCACAGTCGACGTTCCGTCGCTGGTCACCGCGCCCTTTAACGATCGAAGGTCCATCGTTTCGTCGGCATTGTTGTTTTAGAGAGTTGAATGTTGGTCGAACGTTAACGCATAGGCTGTCATCCGCGTGACCGTTCCCGGACAGATAAGTGACCGTTCAGTTCTCCCGCTAGATAAGTCTGGAATTTAGCTGTTTAGGGTGTAGAACAAACATGAGACCATGCCCATACACTTAGCTGTACAATGCATGCATGGCATACGGCATGCTACCTGCTGTTACAGGGACAAGGAATGACGCAGCTTCCCTCGGCGACCCTGGTCTTCCCTCCCCACAACGCACCGCTGGTAAGTTCTGCCATTTTGTGAAGCGTTCCGAAATTAGACGAGCAAGTGAACGCGCCCGCCTGACCCCAGGTTTGACCACTACAACTCGCTGTGTACATAACAAGTGTCACTAACCAGTGTCCTGGTGAAAAACGAACTAGCTCTAAAAGTCCTGCTCTATATATGTGTATGTATACAGATAGATGGATAAGCCGCAGCAACGATACCAATATATTTAGCCGCGGAACAATAGCTATCTTTATTAACACTGTCGCTGTTCCGCACTCACTGTTGAAGAATGATCGCGAACCCGATTTCCCGATAATGTCCCGGTTGTCACTGTTTGGACCGAACTTCAGAATTCTATCGAACAGCGAGAGGGTTAATGCCAGACCCGTGTCCCTCGTATTCCCCGCTTCGCATCTTCATATTACATGTGACGCACCAGGTCCGTCCGGTACATTTATTGTACATTTATTCGATACATATTAGAGCAAGTCGTGCAGTAGAGGCTCCTGTAAATAGACACTTTGAGCTACTTTGTATATAAGCGTGCCTGCAAATACGCGGCGGCCCAATGGAAGGGGGTTGGGGGGGGGGGCGAAATATGTGCCACCGGGCCCAATATTTGGGCCAGTCGATGGAGAATTAAATAAGAGAAAGGAGGAGGACACGGAAACGGTTGGACAAGCGGTAAAACCACTCCAGAAGTACGGGCTGGATCTGATCGGAGGGCTTTCTGGTGTCCCTAGGGAATGCAAGGTGTGCCGATGGGCATGCAGGGCATGAGGCCCATGATGAGCGCGATACCCGGAGGCCCTGGCGGTATGATGGTACAAGGAGGTGCCGCGCCAATGATGATGGCCAACACGAATCCCATGATCGGCGGTAATCTTCAGCAGCAGCAGCCGCAGCAACAACAGCAACAACCGCAGGCTGCTGCGCAGCCGCAAAATAATCAAGTCCAACTCGATCCGTTCGGTGCACTGTGAAGAGATTAGGTATCTATTCGTTTCCCAAAATTAAAATTGCTAGGGAATTTTGTGCCCGCGCGGAATGTTTCCCCTAGAGGTTTCCGCTGTCCTGACCGGGCGATACATTATTGCAACCTTTCTCTCCGTTCGCTGTAATTACTTGCGATTAATGCGGATAACCTGAACCGGGCGGTGTGGCGCAAGTCGAAAGCGGATTCGACCGTTAATCGCAGGATTTGTGTCTAACAAATGCACAGTTTTTCGATTGAGAGCACGGTTTAATTGTTAACTTTGAATTCAGCTGGGCTAAATAATCAGATTGCTTTCGAAGCTTCTCAATCTTAACGGGATACTCTAGACACCTTAGGGGGGTATTTGTGTTTCGAATTTGAAAGAAATCGCCATTTCTCAAGTTTGAGATCTTCGAAAATGTCCACTGTCTGCGGAATTCGGAAAAATAACGGAGCCGCACGTATTAAATGTATCCCGCACATAACTTTCATGCTTTCTCATATGGCTGACATGATATCTCAAGATCTGGCTGTTCAATCATAATTTTTTCTAATTTTGTTTTACGCTGAAAGCAAAGAAAGGAAACCGAAAAATCGACCTGTACTTCGGAGTGTCGCCACTTTGTTGAACAATGAGATTTTTCAGTCTCTTTTGTTAGGCACTACAACCACTTTCACGCTGAAGAAAATGGCGCCTCCTTTTTTTTTTATTTGGGCCCACTGCAAAGGCGCCGGAACCATGTCAGCCATCTTGACCTGCCATTAATAAAAAAAAGAAGTTCCCGAAGAAGGCCCAAAGTTGGCGTATCGAGCACAAATACCCCCCTAAGAAATTAAGCGTACTTAATCAGGCAATCGATTAACTAAATTTCTTTTTCCTGTTTTTTCTTTTTTTAGGACTACTGATCTGGGACAGACGAAGCATCAATTTGTAAATATCGTGTAATATGCCTAGAAAATGTGCCCCGCTTGCTCTCGTTATTCCACGTTATCCGTGACGAGCCTGTCCGTCTCCTGTACGTAGAAGAAGAGGAATAATCCAAGCCGCTGCTGCTGCGGATCGTTCTATGAGAAACGCGACGGCGCCGACGGATTACCATTATATATATATTTCTACTGCTGATGGAGTATAATCACACATACGGGTTTACTCAGTTTACGGCGGTTGCCTTACAAAAGATACGCGTAGTCCTCAGTGTACACACAAGCATACACACAAACACACACACGTACATACATAAATACACACAACAGTCCTCGCGTGGCGAGTGAAGAGAATAATCTAGAGAGCTTAGTTTACACAGAGTTGCAAAATGAAAACATATATATATATATATATATATATATATATATATATATATATATATACTATATACATATATTGTATATATGTCCGTATTGCGTTTAGAATTCCATGAGAACCATTATTGGATGCAACTGTTCCGTAAGAGTTGACTGTGATAGTACTGCATCGACATTGTAGCTGCTGGGAAAAAATCAGGATTGCCTGTGGAGTGGCGTGTGTCTCTTTGTATGCATGGGAGAGAGTGAAAGAGAGAGAAAGGTTGAATGAGAACGGACGACAAAGTGTTTTCGCAGAGGGTAATTGGGGAGTAATTAAACGGTGGCCCCGGTTTGCAAGCTTTTATGCATGATTTGGGAGGGTTGATTTATCGTCGGGTTGATTCTAAACGTAAATACGTCGTGGAAATTATACATAGTTGGCTGATGCATGATGTATTTCATAGCGATGCAAAGAGTTTATACGTATACACGTGCACACAGTGTGCGCGCACAGAGTTGTTTGGTGCAGGTGCCGGGTGCAGGTGCATACGTTGTTGCGAAATTGTATATCGGAATTCGCGTGTGAACTATAACGTTGAGAATATAAATAATTATCTGGAGAAAACGAAAAATGAATTATATATATAATATATATGTATATGGCGTAATCCTAACATATGGCGCACCCGTGTCTTCTGTCTCTCCGTTTCATTTCTTTCTCTCTCCCCCCCCCCCCCCCCATCTCCGTACTATCTCTTTTTGTTTCGACTCAGGGCGCTGAAGCAGTTTTACGACGTATCCTTTGTTAAAGTATTAAAGTACTAAACCATAAATATATGTATATATTTATATACACTTCCGATGATTATCATTACACACAGGCATACATATAAAATATAGTATATGTATATACATATATATATACAGGCATAAACCATATGTACTATATACTATATATATATATATATAGTGAATGAACGACGATGAGTGGAAACACGTGTGCGTGCGAAAGGAAAGCGTTAGAATGTTAGGTGGTCTCGCTAATGTTCTATTATCCGTATACCGTTCCGAAACTTAATTAGACAATTAAAAACGAACTATGTACACAGGCTAAGATCATGATACTCATACGATAAATTATGATGAATGTAACACGCGGATTCAGTATGGTACTATTAATATAGTCAATAATTCCTGTTCTAAGGTCTAATACGCGATTCATTTTGCCCACCCGTTGCGTGCAGCTACATCCACGAACAATATTCGTTGAAATATTATCCAAGTATATACGAACCCCTTGGTTGACAAGTCGGTTAAGTGTTTTTTTCTTTCTTTCTTAGTTTTTTCGAGTATTCAATTTCCGTTCAACCCTTTATACATATACAGAGAGGTTTTAAAATAAAGTTTACTGTTATTTGTCATTAAGAACCGAGTAGTACTCGGTACTGTTTTCCTAATAATTTGGGACTTACGCCACTCGGCAATTTAGGGGTTCGTATGTATATATATATATATATACAAATTATTTATATAATATATATAATATAAATACTATAAAATATTATATATAAATTATTCATGATCGTGGAACTCGCGACTCGAGAGCGCTGCACGTGAACCAAAATGGCGGACATCGCGAAGCGTAGCAACTTTCGTTTCACCTCACACAACTCCGTGCTGTCGTATCCGTATGATATACTTTCTCGTGGCGGTGAAAGCAAAAATGTACAGAAATATTTGTGGTCAGAGCCTAGAGAGACAGCGAGTGCGAGAGGAGGGAATAGCTTCTGTGGTCACCGGTGATTCTTCGATGATCGACGTTGGCCGTTGCCGGGCGCGCTTGACTTTGAAAAGATTACGAGGAAACGAAAGAAAAAGAAAAAAAAAAAAAAAAAAATGAATGTATTTACGCTATTGAAAATAGTGCTGGTAAGTGATTGAAATACATGGAAGATAGGACGAAACTTATGCCCGTTGTTTTTTTTCTTTTGGTGCCGTCAGGTGTTCCGTTAGAAGAGGAGTTTCTTTTCACGAAGATTGCTGTTGCGATTGTGACTTGCGGAAGAAAAGGGACAGACATGCGAGCGAGCGAGAGAGAAAGAGTGAAGCTTGTCGAAGACGTGGGACTTTCAAATGTCAGTGGTGTGCGCGAGACGATTCAGACATCATTTTAACGTCAACGAAATTCTGCAGGTGTACGCGCATCCTCGTTCGACAGCCGCTTGAAGATATCTGGGCCCATTTCCATTGGTCCCCCGAGCGTGATTTTTGCAGGAATCCGTGCACCCCTGGCGAGAAAAAGTCCGCGTCTGCGATTCACATAGCTTAGCCTGTCTCTTTTGATAAAATGGACGTTCGGCGAGAGTAACGGCCATAGGAGAGTAGATCGTAAAGTACATGTTCAATTAACGAAATACGGATCACGTGAGAAACTGGTCACCATTAAGTTTAAGAGAGCGGTCCCCGACCTGCGTCCAGCTATTTTATCTCCAACAGTAGAACCTCGTTAATTCAAGCAAAAAATACAGTATAATTCGAGATTCACTTTGAATCGGGTAGGTTTCATTTAACAAACGAACAAAGAGCTCTGTCGGTCTCTTACGTTGCAAAGAAAATACGTCACTGTGTGTCAGCGTACAGTTCAAAACGGATGTTTCGAGCCGATTGAAATTGTAATTGACGAGGTTCAGCTTCGCAACGGAACGGGGCCCGGTGGTAAAGTAGAACCCCGTTGATTCGAACACGTCCGGAGCGACCTGCATGCGTCAATGAACGACGAGGGCAAAGAGAAAAGGTGAATTGTAATTCTCCTTGCGGGCTAGGGAACATTACGTACTTCGTTGGACGAACGATAGTCGACTACGCGAGACACAAATAACGCATTCGTGTAAACTTACTGGTGATCAAGTGTAACAGGACAATATTGCATATACATATATATAAAGCACATATTTTATCGAGAATTCTAGGGCCGTAGCAATCTATGTAAATCGCCCCTGTAAGCTAGCCAACGCACGATATTCAGAGAGAGAGAGCGAGAGAGGAACTAACGAGAAACGAATTCTGTATGAAATATCTCATCGACCAGTCTCTAACACATTCAGTGCCAAGGAGCTACTCGAGAACAATATCATGGCTTCCTCATTTCTTTTTATATTTTATTCTTAACTCGTCTTAACGCGTCGTTAGTGATCACTGGTTGACTGAAAAAGGGTCCACTAGCATTCCGATTTGCACTTGATAGAATGTAATCCATGTTATACGCTCTAATATCCAATTCTGTTCCTTCGCGTCGACAATTATAGCTTACTAGCGCCCCGATTATTTTGTGCAACGTAACGATATCAACCCCGAGGTTTTGGTGACTCTCCATTCAGTCTGCAAAAGATGGTTCTTAACGTCGTCGAAATTCGGTAACAGTTTCGACTGTAAGAAATATTCGCGGTGCACCAAAATCGCCGACTTGACTTCGTAAAATTGGCACGAAAGATGTGTCCACGAATGGCGTACTTTTGAAAAAAAAAAACATCGCTTTCGAAACAAATGATATGTCCGCAGTCAGATTTGGAACAACGGTTAAGATCCATCGACGCGGATGTTACTAGAACCGTTCTTCAGTCGTTTCCTTAGTTTTCTCTTTAGTGCACAATCGATTCCACGAATAGTGTAAGAGTTAATCGTTATTGTAAATACAGTTAGATTACTTAGTTAGACAAAGTGTACATATCATTAATTTCTTGGATAAGGCTCCGCATTCTATCAATTGTAAGGCAACGGTAATCGTTGATGTCTTTGGAAGTAAATCGGGTAACGGTACGAGGCAGCGCTGAATGTGTTAAGAGCGTCGTTACTTAAGAGGAACCTGTGTAAAGTCGCTAGCCTTTGGCGGGAATATTTTGTTTAACGAGAAAGTATAAACACAGAGAGATTGGACGAGCTCGACCGAATCGTTATATCGGTAGACGACTAGAATATCTTATAGAGACACGGAGAAGAACTGCTATTTTTTCTGATCACACGAGAAGATCCTATATATAGTATGCCATATACATATTACAATCTCGTTTTCCGTTCTATCTTCTGTCAGGCTGTCTTCTTTCTTTTGTTTTTATTCGTCTGTTTGTATTCTTATTAGCTAGGCGTGTTCACGCTTGTGAACGTGCGTCAGAACGGAGGATGTACACCGAGTAAAAGTATATATATACATATATATACATATTAGTTGAGGCGCTATATGATTTACGATTACTTTGTACTAATCGTCATTGATATCATTGTGCGCTACGAATATGTTGTAATGATTATTATGTACCACATGAATGGCGTTTAATAGAGTATTTATTGAAATTATGCCCGACGGTTTTTGTAAATTTTATGCTTGCGTTTCGTTGGACACGCTTCAAGGCCCTATAACAATGTATATGACGTTTTGCACCTCCTTGTTACCCCTATTGAATTCCCTGTTTTTTTACCTCTCAAGAAGCTTCCTCCTTTTTTGCTTTGTCTATCGCAATTTGAAGAAGTTCTTTTCGCACCAAGTCATTCGTATTTTCGCGCCAGTTCTGCGCATTGTTACTGCCATCTATGAAGAAGTGCTTGAAACTACTCGGGTCCCTGCCTTACCCACAAGCAAAAGTGGGATTCTCACCGTCATCTGTGCTCAAGTGCCTGAAACTACTCGAGTCTGTACCTTATCTACTCCTTATAGTGCTCCTGCCTTACATTAAACTTTCATAAGGCAGAAGAACGAGCAATTTGAAACCTTTCTTTATGGATGGCGATACTATACTAAATTACGACCATTTTTCTACGATATGTTGGTATCGTTGCGAGTGATTTAAAACTGTCGATTAGTCGATAGTACCCAACTACTATTTTCAGTCGACTGATTTTTAAAACTACATATAACGGACCATCGGACTATCGGCTGAATGTAGTCGACGAAATGAGCTCTTATCGACTGATTTAGTAGTTTGGACTTTGGACCATCGAGCTATTTACTGAATATGTATATAAGTTGGAGAATCTACCGATAAACTGAATTTAAGTTGCGGGAGTTTCGAATAGATTTGATCATGAGGTTCAAGATTCGATAGCGGTATCGAATAATTAATTCATTAAGCATGTGTAAATTCAATTATGCATAACGCAAACTTATGCAAACCTTTTAATTATTTGAAACTCAAAGCAATATTAACCGATTTTATTAATATTTTCAATAGGTATACTACTTGCTGATATTCATAAGATGCAGTACTTTAATTTTTACTAACGATATTATGTAATTTTCCCAAAT
Organism: Nomada lathburiana; assembly: GCA_963667235.1. NCBI lineage: Eukaryota > Metazoa > Arthropoda > Insecta > Hymenoptera > Apidae > Nomada > Nomada lathburiana. The sequence continues at coordinate 17,849,363 of OY763899.1, read as the reverse complement.
ATCTTGTAAACTGATCCTTTAAACTTTTCAGAATAAAGCGACGAATATACTATACAATTTTAGAATTCGGCTCCGTCACTTGAAAATGTAACCATCTAAGAATGAAAAATCTGATCAGTACGGGAACCAGGGGTGAGTTTATAACAGTCATTCATTAGCTCGTTTCGAAGTTTTATATGTTTTATATTTATTTGTCTTACATTTTATTGTTCATTATAAAAATAATTAATAATATGTTTATTATTAACGTTAACACTTTTCAACAGAAAATAAATGCACAATCAGCTATAGAGTCCTTAAAATCTGAAATTACAACATTATTAAGTAATGAACAAAATTATGATAATAGATCGACAACTTCCTTACATTCCTAATATAGCAATATTTATATCTACCCCAGGAAAAAGAACAAACGACTTAAATTTTGATGCATGAAACATTAATTAATGCCGTCGTGTTAAATACCTGTATATTTTATTTTAAAGAATATTTTCAAGAACTGAGTAAAATATTGCATATAACCTGCTAATTGATTCTCACAAAAAATTTAGAGCAGTTCAGTTTTAAGTCCCGAAATAAAATAGTTTACGACAAATTGAAATATTAGTGATTGTTAAAAAGGAAACTTGTCGACCTTTTATATTTCTGAAATTGTAATTGTGAACTAATAAATTTACAAAAAGTGAATACACCAATATTTCATAACATAGTTCATATTCCAGACATAACCGATAAGCGAAATTTCAGTCGACTAAAAACTATCGACTAAACAGTCGATAGTATGTCGGTACTAAATAGTAATTAGTCGATAGTTTAAATTAATCGATGGTGATCACAGCTAGTCACTAACCTGCGCAATGCATTGTTGCGTGTCCCATCATGGCGGAATGCGAAGTGACATTTGCATAAGTGCAACAAAAGCTATGGAGGCGGTTTCTAGACAGTTTCGTACAATTTCTTACGTAATTGCGGTTTTTTGCAATTACCAGATACTAAACAATGCCGAGTTATACGAGTTGCACGCTAGAACGAAACCGTGTTGTAGGGATAACGCGATCTCTAACCGTGTTATGGACCCGCCGTGTTATACGGGGGTCCGTCAGTTCTTTAAACGTGCCAAATTGAAATCACTTTCGTGTTCTCTGATCGTGTCGGATCCGCGCCGTGCTATAAGGTGGATCCATGTAAGTCGTATTACCTATACGTAATACCTAACTATTACCTATTATCGCTACGCACTTTTTGTCCAACGCTATTTCGTTGTTTCCTATTGTTTTTTTTTTGTCATCATCAACAGAATTGCGATATTGCTGGACCGACACCTGTACATGGCACGGTTGATGCGTCCCATCGCAGACGATTGGAAATATATTTCGAGATATTCACGTGTCGTATGCTTGTACAGCGAGACATTGATCGATCGAGTAATCACCAGAGTATAATACTTTCATTAATGCGCCCCGATCATTACAAAACAATGCACAATTATAATGCCGTAACGTTGGAACGTAGTTTAATTTTTCAGGAGTTCTGAAGGCGTGCAACGAGCTGTCCACTTTGGAGACGATGAACAGGAAGTCCGAAGTCTTCTTGTGAAGTGGGACCTCCGTTATTTGGGCATAAATATGTACCTCTACGTAGACGCGCGTACGAGTCATTCTATGTATACAGGATAATACCTTTTGAATTGTTGACGAGTTGTTCCATTGCCATAACTGTTTTTGCTTGGGAAACAATCTGCATTGACACATTGTTTGCGGGAAACGTACTGTGTGGCACGCCTTTGACATATATCGTTGATTAAAACGAGGTGCTAATGACGCAAAGCACTTTAACGTCATTTGAGCGTTTAAAAATGAAAAATGAGAGAGCGGAATAGCCCGCACACAATGTGTTAACCTTGGCTGTTATTGATGATATCTCAGTTACCGATTAAGCTCCCTGTATTCTGTACTTATCAATTATATTTCATTATGGGAGGATGATCAGACTTGAACGATTTCATACGTGCACACGAATAATTCGTGTTCGGGGGGCAAATATTTTAAGGGACATTTTCTGTACACATCCTAGTATTCTGATGTAACGGGTGTTAATGATACAACGATGTAGAATAATACAGTTCCGACGATAAATAATACTAACAGTGCTTCCTTTTTCAAGGAGATCAATGAACGTTCGTGAAACGAAGACAACAATTTGGCGCTGCGTTCTGCCGATCGAACATCGCTATAAGCGTATAATTAGACGCGTCAATAATTACTTTGGTAAGGGCCAGTATATACGCACCAGTCCGTCAGCCGTGAGTCAGTTGGAGATAAATCGAATGACTCGAAGAAGCACCGGAAGTCACCGCAGGGGAATGGTGAATGTCCTTTCGTCGACTCCGACGACGTCCCGTTTATCATCCCATCGTCGATCGGCACTCGCATCATCGAACAATCAACAGTCAAGAAGCATTGAAAGCGACGAAATCCATTAGACCTCGCTACACGCCATAGTCAATTCTCTAATTATCGGATCTGACGCATCATGGATAACGTTGTGAGCGTTGTTGTGACTCACGAGCGAATCCGATTCGAATGTGTCTCGAAACGACGCGACGGTTGAACGTCTCCGGAACGTTCAACGTAAATACAGAAAAGGGTGTCGGTTAACGCGTTGACAATTACGCCGACCCGAAGTACCATGGCGTTGACCGTCAAGCTCGTTCCCGTTGCAGCTAGCGCAACAAGTGTACGCGCTAAGTGAGTAAATATCACACGCGACGAGTCGGACGGGACAGGGCCGACGTGCAGGCTGGAAACAATGTTTCATTTGTGCAATTTTTTCCCCGTTTCCCCAGATGGTGGGAGGGCCGCGTCGTAGGAGAGGAGCGCCGAAGAATTTGGAATAAGTACAAGTCGCACAACCGTACGCAGCAGTTGCCGGCCGAACGACGTCTGCGTTTCGCCGTATCCCAGAGATTCTCGCCGTGAGACCCGCAGAGGAGGAATCGTTTCGCACCATGGACACCGCGGTGAAAAGCGTCGGGTGAGCGCCATCGAAGTCCGGCCCCCCCCCGTTCACGGCCGCCATAGAATAAGTCGAATCGAATCGGGCAGAGTAGAAGATCGGTCGCCACGCGTTCTTTTTTTTCTCCAACGGGCGAGATCCTCCCCGACCTTCGACTTCTTCCAACCTTTGCTTCTTTATGTCCGTTTGATTTGTACTTCCGTGAACGAACTTGTTGGCAAGGAGCGCGGGTTTCGCCACGCGGTGAACGCGACGAAAAGGTGAAAGTCTGCGAAAGAATTTCCGGCAAAAAGTGAACGTGCTCCGACCGAACCTAAAATGGAAGGACACGGACTTTCGCGGGCAACGAAGCATTGATCGTGGCCGATAGCTGGTCGAAGCGCGAGGCAACGTAGGAGGAAGTCGCAGGAAATTAACAGCGAGAGCCAAATAATAATTCCGTCGCTATTACTGTTTAAACGAATATTGCCAATCATGTCCGTGTTTGAATCGATTATTCCACTGCAAACGCAATTCCGACGAGTAGCGTAGCTCGGTAAATACAGGAAGAGATAAGTCTGTTTGCTCTGCAGTGATTGAAACATAAAAATTGCATTCACCGGAGAGATAGCAGAGTTTTATTGATCGGGATATAAATTTTCCGATTAATTTTCCTCGCAGTAAAGCAGAGTCGGCATATCAATTTTGTTTTTTAATCTAAGATCGATAATTATGTTGCGCGACCGTTGCTAACTGCGACTCGATTACCGCTGATTATTACGTAAGGAAATTATCCCCTGAACGAACGAGGAGATCTCTATAATTTTTTCTTCCCTTTTTTGTTTTCTGTCACGTCCGGCGACGTGCAACGTTCTATTAGCGTCGCTAACGAGAATCGTCGATGAAACCGTCACGGCGACGCGGTCCTCTAACGAGCAACGTGTCGTCAGATCGCACAATGATTGTTAATGCTTGCACTGTCATCAGGATGAAGCCTCTATTTTCACGAGCACGAAATTGCTTGATTGCCGATCATTTTCGCGTCGTCCGTCGAAACGGGGCGGTCGTTTCAACGATTTATCAACGGCGTTAGTGGGACAATCTGTGCCCGGCAAAATTATCAGTGGCAGACGGTCACGCGAATTCCCATTAACGAAAGAAATCTGTCGTCGAATCGGTCGATCGAACATTCGTCGAATGTTTCGCCTCCGTTGCCCGGTTCGCGGGACGAAAGCGGTGTCGCATGAATCTCCGGTCAGCTATTTCGCAGGGAAATGGATTGGAATTGTCGTCGATTGCGTTACCGACGCGGCCGCGGCAACTGTTTAACCGCCGCCAGATTCTAAATATACATTGTCCAGCTGCATCGCGGATCAGAAATCGTGCAGGAACGTGCCGCGTGGCTCTGGGAATGATTTGTTGCGATTTGAGAGCCAGTATTTCTCTGCCCTCCACTCCGCTTCGTGTAACGATAGAAAAGAATCGAACGTTTATCGAACATCGAGTAATAACGGATTGCTAAGCATCCGTTGAGGGTTTCCGATCACCGCGGGGCAACGATTGCACAACCGTCGGCCGGCTTGTATTTTAAATTGATCGAGTCGATTAGAGCGAGCTATTGATAGTGGTGTTTCACGATGTGACGGTCATTGTCGATTATCTCGCCGGCCACGGTGGTGTTCCGGATTCTGTGCCAGCGATCATTAGTCCCTCTGGTATCTATCGGGCTATTATGTAAGATATCAATTGTACTCGTTTCTTTTCACGCTTATTTGGTCGTCCGATTTTCACCGATTGTTCTCATTGCGTCCTCCGTATTCCGTACGCATTGTTTCGTTGATCAGATTTAATGAGCGCCGTGGGAAGATGTGTCCCCGTTTGGGAAGCATAGCTATGCAATTTAATCATTTCGATGGTTTACAGTAAACGTCGGAAACTTGTTCCAATGGCGTATGCGATATAATGATGCATTATAAGCCGGTAACACCACCTTGACGAGGCTAAACTTTCTTTCCTAAACTTTGAGAATTTTTTGTGGGAAGATAAATCAAGAGATTGATGATCCGTTTGTTGTGCCCTTTTATTTACATTTTGAACTGTAAGAAGAAATTTTGTTCTTTCGAAATAGCGCCTGATAAGCGCTGGGGTAGCCGCCAAAGTGGGCGATCAACGCTCAACTACCGGAACGATAACTATCGCAAATGTTGACTCAGATCAAAAAAGCCAAAGTTTTTTGAAAACTACATTGAACTTACAAGAGAAGTACGCACGGAATTTGAAGATGTTTCGGAAATGGTTCGATTTCTCTAAAAAGATATCGTAGCTTTCAGTTCATAAAAAAGAAAGTTTTTGACTAATCGAAAAATACGTAATTCCCTGAAGAATGTATTTTTGTAAATGTATGGAAGTTGTCAAGTGAATCGGTTAATATTTGCGGTAGTTGTCATTCCGGTAGTTCAGCTCACTTTGGCGGCTTCTCCGGGGCTTACCGGGCGCTATTTTGAAACAAAAGAAATTTCATCATACAGCTTAGAATGCAAATAAAAAGGAACAACAAACGGATCATCAATTTCTTGATTTATCTTCCCATATAAAATTCCCTAAGTTTAGGCCCGTCAGGGTGGTGTTTACCCTTTAATGAAATAAGTACACAGATCTGACGATGAATCTTAACGCTATTGTTCCAGGGCAAGCAGGAACACTGTGCAGTTCACTATCAATGGGCAGCCTTACGCTGGTACGTGACTCGATTGAAAAACAGATCAATGCCATCGCGGTGCCCGGTTCACTGAATAATTCCCCGACTATTCTAAATCCAGTTCCACGAAAACCTAACTATTATTCGACCAATCACGTTGCCCTATACGTCCGATCCTCGGACCACGTCGGTTAATGCCAATTTCACCGCTGTTCGTTTCAGTCGGCCAAGATATCGCACCCTCCACGTCCCTGAACGTCTTCATTCGGGACCATGCGAAGCTACGAGGAACAAAGGCCATGTGCCACGAGGGTGGCTGCGGGGTGTGCATCGTGTCCGTGGAGGTGAAAGGTCAAACCATGTCTGTGAACTCTTGCCTGGTGCCAATTCTGATCTGCAATGGGTAAATGAGATTGACGATGAGATCCCCTGGTCCCAAGGTAATCCTAATCGTTCACCGATCCATGTTTCTTGCTTCCCCCAGTTGGGCCGTGAAGACTATCGAGGGATTGGGCAACAAAAAGGACGGCTACCACACGCTGCAGGCCGGTCTGGCTGGGAAAAACGGCTCCCAGTGCGGCTATTGTTCACCGGGAATGATAATGAACATGTACAGGTACGTGCACAGGCTCATCCCTTTAATGAGTCGTGACGAATGGATTTCACCGCATGGGTCGAGTCATTGTTTTTCAGCCTTATGCAAGGCAAACGCCTGACCATGAAGGAAATCGAGAACTCTTTCGGCAGCAACATATGCCGTTGCACAGGTTATCGACCGATTCTGGAGGCGTTCAAGAGCTACGCCTGCGACGCCCCAAAAGATCTTGTCAAAGGCATTCGAGATATCGAGGTGAGTTGGAGAGTGGCAGTTACGCCATCGAAGAGTAATCTCTGAATCGATCTGGCGATCCACATCTTATCGCACCGGGCAGGCTAATCGTCCTTGTAATGCATCGTCTTTGGCTGCTTAGGAGTTGTTCGAAATAAAGGGCTGCAAGAGATCAGGCGGTTCTTGCCAGAACGGCTGCAACGGCTGTCCCAGATTCGCGGAGAACGTTGATTGCAAGATCGACATGCAACTGGACGGCACGAAGTTCCACAAGGTCACGTCGGTGGACGATTTGTTCCAGGTCTTCCATAACGATCCCGACGCAAGTTACGTGCTGCACGGGGGGAACACCGCTCATGGTAATTAGCGTGGACGGTAACAATAGCGATGCCGTAACAATTGCGACAATGTAACGCGGGATTATTATTATCGAATCATCGGGCCGTTCGTTTCACTTTGTAGGCGTGTATCGTTCGCAGAGGAAGGACATGATAATTGACATTAACGACATCCCTGATCTTCGTAAAATAGTCAAGGACGCCAATGCGCTAACTATAGGGGGGAACGTTTCCCTCACGGTGGCGATGGAGACGTTCGAAAAGTATTCGAAACACGCCAATTACGAGTACCTTCGTCACCTGGCCCAGCATGTGGACCTAATCGCCAGCGTTCCTGTTAGAAATGTAAATGCAACCAATTATACATATAGCAGAGTGACACACAACGTATGACGTCTGCAGGGTATCTCTTAATTACGGAAACTCCCGGAGGGTCGATGATATCAATCCGAACGACTTTTTCCTTTACCAAAATGTTGGCTGAAGCCTCGTTTTTGAATTATTAACGAAACACACTGGCCAATCAGAGCGCTCGCGGAGCGCGCGCTCATGCCCGTGGTTCTCAACCGCGCTCGCGCGCTGTGCGAATTGGTAAAGGGGAACGTTGTTCGGTGTCACCCCAGCAAACCACCATTTCCGGGAGTTCCCATAGTTAAGAGGCACGATGAATATAAATGACACGAACGACTTTCAATCGCAGATCGGCTCACTGGCCGGAAATCTGATGATCAAACACGAGCACAGAGAGTTCCCCTCGGATCTCTTCTTGATGCTGGAAACTGCCGGGGCTCATCTTCATATAGGTAACGACGAGCGGGTGTCATCGAAATTATTTCGTCGCTACAAGGAGTATATACAGGGTGTATGTGTTTTCAGTGGAAGCTGGAGGGAAGAAGAGTAGCGTGAGCCTGTTGGAGTTCCTCAGCCTCGATATGAGACACAAAATTATATACAGCGTGGTGATTTTGCCTCTTGGAAAGGAATACGAGTACAGATCTTACAAGGTGCGCATATTTTCTCAATCAATTCAGACACGGTTTTCATCGGACGAAATTATACCAATTGCAGATAATGCCGCGAGCCCAGAATGCACACGCACACGTGAACGCTGGGTTCCTGTTCAAACTGGGAGGATCTGGGAAAGTTCTATCGAAGCCAAATATCATACTCGGCGGGATAAACACGAACTTCGTGAGCGATGTCATTGTTTGCGTATTTGCTCCGGTATTTACACTTCGACTGACAGTTTGTGTTTCGCTGATTTTCGCAGCTGCACGCGTCAGACACCGAGAACTTCCTCGTTGGAAAGTCGATCTTCGATAAGAACGTGGTTGAAGAGGCGCTCGTGAAATTGGACCGTGAAATGAAGCCGGACCACGTGTTGCCCGATTACTCCCCGCAGTTCAGGAAGACGCTCGCGGAGGGGCTTCTGTTCAAGGTTCTTGTCGTCGCGTTGCTTAACAATGTCGACCAATCAAATGATTTTTATTATTTCTGAGAGACATCGTTCGTTTCGCAGTTCATCTTGAGCATCAACCCGGAGAATATAGAGCCGAGATATCGAAGCGGCGGGACCCTACTTGACCGTGGCCTGTCCTCGGGGACCCACGATTTTCAAACGGACAAGAATCTATGGCCCCTGAATCAACCTCTGCCAAAGATCGAGTCTATACACCAAACGTCCGGCGAGGCGCAGTACGTGAACGATATCCAGCCATTGTTCAACGAAGTTTTCTGCGCCTTTGTACTGACCACCGTCTCGAATGGAAAAATCGAGAGTATCGATGCTTCGAAAGCTCTGGTACAGTCTTTAACCATTAACACTCGAAGGGCGGGGCGGCCCTTCTTTTTTTCTATTACGTGGTGGAAATTTTCGAAGGGACGCCTCCTGGCCCCTTGAGGAGGGCGCCTCCGAAGACACCAACCGGTGTCTTCCACGCGCCGTCGCCTGTGGGCCCGTTCCTCGGTGGGCCTAACGTGACCGCCCGGTTCCGCCACAAAAACTGGAATTGTCGGCGAAATAACGTTTCCATCGGCAGACATTTCGTTTTAGTTGCCGAGTCGCAGAGCAACACGGTTCTTAATGTTATTGTCTTAAATTTATCTCTATCTCCTGCTTAATGTTACAGGAATTGAAGGGAGTGGTTGCGTTTTATACTGCCAAGGATATTCCCGGGAGGAATTCGTTCGCGCCCGCGGATGCCAAGGTGCTGATGCTCGACTACGACGAAATTGTACGATTAGTTGCAAAACAAGTATGCTGTATTTTACGAATTCCTATACGTGACGTCGTTCGCTTTAGTTGTTGGCAGACGGCGAGGTGCTGTGCGCCGGGCAAGCAGTTGGTATAGTCGTCGCGACGAATCAGGTGTTGGCCAACATGGCGGCCGATTTGGTTCGGATTACGTACGTGGACTTCGCGCCGGAGAAAGGGTTGGTGACGATCGAGGACGTCCTGGCGTCGAACGATAAGTCCCGATTCCTGCCGACGGCGAAGGTCGAGGCTGCGACCAAAGGTGCGCGGCGAACGGCGTACGAATCGAATCGACGAAATCTTTATACTCATTTGGGCCTTACAGGGGACGACGTGAAGCACGTGATAAAGGGGACATTTAGATGCGGTGGCCAGTATCATTACACCATGGAGCCCCAGAGTTGCGTTTGTATACCCGTTGAAGATGGAATGGATGTGTTCTCGGCGACGCAGTGGATCGATCTCACACAAATAGCCATAGCTAGCTGTCTGAACGTAAAGAATAACAGGTGAAGCGTGTGTAATATAATACAGGGTGGTCCAAAAATCAGCCCCCCCCCCCCTCCAAGAAAATGTTTCCAAACGAGACTGTCCTGTAAACTAAAATATTAATGACCGTATAATTAATATGCATGGGTTTTCGTGCGTTTAGTTCATTGCAATATCTATTGTTTATTTCAGTATCAACATCAAAGTGAGGAGACTCGGCGGTGCTTACGGGGCGAAGATATCCCGCGCGGCGCAGATCGCCTGCGCTTGTGCATTGGTCTGTTACAAATTGAACCGGCCGGCAAGATTTATAATGACGATAGAGAGTAATATGCGGGCCGTTGGAAAGCGATACGACACTCGGCAGGAGTACGAAGCCGGCGTGGATGCGAATGGACGCATTCAGTATTTGAATTCTAGATATTGGGGGAACAGCGGGTGTAACTTTAACGAGTACCAGGCGCCTTTCATCGGTGAACACATGAAAAAGTACGTTGACGATGATAATAATAATAATTGTGATAATTATTATTGTGTGAAATGGTAATGACCATTTGTCTGTCCAGCTGTTACGATGCCTCGTCTTGGAACTTCGTGGGCCTCGAAACCAAAACTAACATACCTTCGAACACGTACTGCAGAGCTCCAGGTGGGTAACCCCGATCGCAATGCGGACTGGGCCGGTTTTATTTGATTTCTGAGATTTTTCTTGCCCTGGGACTAGCGTCCACGGAAGCGATCGCCATGACCGAGAACTTGATGGAGCACATCGCCCAGGCGACTGGTAAAGACTCCATGGCAGTTAGATTGGCCAACATGACCGACGAGCACAAGAAAGCATTGTTGCCCATGATAGAAGAGCTGTCGAAGAATGCGGACTTCGAGATGAGAAAAAGAGCCGTGGACACGTTCAACAACGTAAGAAACTCGTCGAACTTAATCGCCTCTTACGGGAGCGGGCCAATTCGATCTTTATTTCTATCAGGAGAATCGATGGAAGAAGAAGGGAATAGCGCTCATCCCGCTGATGTACCCCTTGGGATTGTTCGGACAGTTCAACGCGCTGGTTTCAATTTATGCTCGCGATGGCACCGTGTCCGTCACCCACGGTGGAATCGAATGTGGCCAAGGGCTCAACACCAAGGTTCCGTCAGACTGAATTTGTCGAGATACATTAGCAACACGCACACGTTTCCCCTCCGTCTCATTTGTAACGTTTGCCTTCGTCACAGGTGGCCCAGGTGGTCGCGCACACTCTCGGCATCGATTTATCATTGGTCACGGTCAAACCATCGGACAATCTGACTTCGCCAAACAATGCGGTCACCGGTGGCAGTCTTACCAGCGAAACTTGTGCATACGTGAGTCTATCATTTAACCAACGGGCGAATGATTGTACGGCGAAGTAATGATTTGGGGGATTTCAGGCCGCCATGACAGCCTGCAAAGAGTTGCTGAAGAGGATGGAGCCTGTTAAAGAAGAATTGAAAAATCCTACGTGGCTTGAGTTAGTAATGGCGGCATACCAGAAGGATATCGACCTGTGCGCTCGTTACATGTACGTTTCGTTTATATTGTAATACGTACGAACACGTTGGCCGGGCCAAACATCGACGAGAAAATGTGTCCCAGGTTCACCACGAAGGACGACATCAAAAATTACCCGATATACGGCTGCACGATAGCGGAAGTCGAATTGGATTTATTGACCGGACAACACGTTGTGCACAGGGTGGACATAATGGAGGACGTTGGTAGAAGTATGAACCCTGAACTGGATTTGGGGCAGGTAGAGGGCGCCTTTATAATGGGCCTTGGCTATTGGACCTCCGAGGAATTGATTTACGACCCGAAAACTGGCGAATTGACAAATCATAGAACTTGGGTTGGTCGCTACGTTTCATTGATTATATATGAATTTTTCTTACGATCAGAAATAGATGGAATTGGGTACGTTTCTTTACAGAATTACAAACCGCCGGGGGCAAAGGATGTGCCCGTCGATCTTCGGGTTTATTTCCTGCGAAACGCTTCTAATCCTTCGAGTGTGCTTCGTTCGAAGGGTAAGAGTTACGATGGAGAATAAATTCTCGGTGATTTTTGGTTCGATTAATCGTTCAATTGTTCGTTGTAGCAACTGGAGAACCGCCGCTGTGCATGAGCTATGTGTTACTCCTTGCAATTCGCCATGCTCTGAATTCTGCAAGGAAAGACGCGGGACAGGAAAATCAGTGGTACCAGTTGGGTCGGTATCGAGCAATACCTCGAAAAGCATTTCGTTTGTAATTTAATTCGGTTTGTTAGACATTGCGTTTCGTTTGCAGATGGGCCTATGACTACTGAGAAGATCTTGTTGAACAGCTTGACTGGAAAGGAGCAAATGGTATTTTAAGATAATCAGGTCTTTTTATAATGAAATATGTGTTTGTTGCTGAATCGTTATACCGATACCCCCTGTCTATTGTCAAGGTACTGCACTTACGATTCCTTATTTTACCACTGCAATAAATCAGTTCCACTTTTGTAAGAATCAAGGAATCGTATATCTTTTTCAAATTCTTCTATCCTTCTGTCATATATTTTGTACGTACTTCCCTTGCATAACACGTATAGGTACATAAGGGACGAGACATTTTTTTTTGAGCTTTTACTACTGTTTAATTGCGATAACCAACTTATCTTTGCACATAATTTGTTAACTAAGTGCATTTTGCTATATTCTTAAAGTTGTCGCGTTTATTCGCAGATAAAGATTTAGGAAGAAATTACCTATAATCCATTCCCTAATGCGTGTTATTTAACTTAATTTCCTAAATATCCGCGGTACGCTATCGATATTTAATTACAAAAAACCCGCGTGTACCCGCAATTTCGACCAAGTTGAAATGACTTTTAATCGTTCGACCAGAAATTATATTTCCCTCGCCTTTCATCATTTTCCCAACGGAAAGATCGACTCGATAATTCGACCGAAACTTGCCCAATGTAAACGGCGTTTAACGAAGCTCGAAAAGTAATAACGTTCCGTTGTTCATTTCGACCGTACTTCATTTCGACCGTACTTCATTACGGTTGCGACATTATATTTTTCAACTTTGCTTTCAAAACTTCTGCGAACTTATGTCGATTTAGTCCATTATCTTTCATATCCTTTCCCAGGACGATCGACTTGGACGTTCGACGAAATCTTGCCTCATGTGAACGGGGTCTTACGTCGCAGTCGGCTGAGTTCAGTCCGCGCGCGTCACCACACCACTGTGCGTCCGAGCTCGTTTAGCTGTTGTACCCGTGATAAATTAGGGCCGCTCTTATGCCGATAAGCTGGTGTTCAGTGACAGTTCCTGGTCCGGTGGCGTAGACAAAACTGTGGCAGCAGTCGCGCAAACACCGGCAAAGTGCATGTTGTGGCCATGGAAAGAAGCGACGAACGTGATCGGTAAGTGACGCTTCTTCGTCTCGCTTCTCGCGTAGTATTTATTGTAATTCGTATCTCGACCTTACCAATTTATTCACGTAGAACGGTATGTGTATTACTGGAACAGTTCTATTGTATTCTCTCGAAGTTTCATGCAAGTCGGCCAGGAATTTCGTTTCTTTTTGACTGACGTCTTTCGTTGGAACCGGAACGCAGGGCTCGTTCAATGTGGTGCACCGTCCGCCATTTTCTCCGGCGCGGTCTTTTTGGCGGTTAAAAATTGTTGCCAATGTTCGCGAATTACGGACACGGTGATATTATTTTAAATCATTTGCAGGGATTACTGTTGGTTTCGCGAAAACATTTCTGTTCCTTAAATTCCAAATTGCGAGTTCTATTTTTTATCGAATGTTTTTAATGGCAATTTACGAATGGTGTTTATAGTTATAATCTATGGGGTCATACTTGCCGAGTTCCGAGACGTACGTTCCATTCGACAAACGGTATGTCGTATCTTATCTAATATGGTAATATCGCCGGAAACTTAGACCAGTAATTAGGCTTTTTTTAACGGCTAGTTATTTATAGCGAAAGTGGTTACCACTGTTAGTTGGTTTGTCGTTATGAATCGCATGTAAAACAGCAAAGAGTAACGAGATTCATCGGGCAGCGATTGTCATACAAAATCGTAATAAGATACGAATTACAGTTAAACTTAATTATCGCGTCAGCCCATAATCAGTAGATGTGTGCACTATTTTTTAACAGAACTAATAACAGATTTTCGTTGGATATTTTTATCATACAATTTAGTCTAAAAGAATCCATGGAAAACTGAAATGTTCAATATAAATCTACAGGGAGCAAAAAAAAACTTATTTCTTAATAATAACACATTTTCTAATTTTCATGAGATCTTTTTGTCGATATCGAACAGTAATAATTTAACATCAGCGGTATCTGCTTGTTCCTCTTGTAGTGGTGTTTAACGATTCGATCAGCTACCACATATGAAGCAAACATTACCATAGTAATCATTGAAATCAGTGAATTCTTGAGAATAATAATTATATATAGGCCCGCATTATTTTGTTTTTTTTCGACTGCGCCAAGGCGTCAGAACATATTAGAATAATCAAACGAATTTGATTCGTGGTACGTCGCAGAGAAATTTGATAGCCATGGACAGAGTTGTAGACGTACAAAAATTAATTTCTATCGTTTCATTTAATTGGAATGTGTTTACCATCTATAGAACCAATGCAATGTGGAAAATTCCAACGTGTGAAATAATCTTCTGCGATCTTTTTCAAATCACTGGTTTTGGGTACAGGCATGTGCCCTTCCAAGAAACAATTCCATATGGAAAGACACGTTTCGTAAACTATTTGTCTTATTGCACAGTGTGAAATTCTATATGAAAAGCTAAAGAAGAATGAAAGAAAATGTAATTTATTGTACATAGCTATTATTCTCAGTGGTAATAGTCAAAACTAAGTGGAGGGGCCTACGGAACACATTCCGGAAGGAAATCAGCAAGATCTCGTAGAAAAAGTCCGGCCCTACTTTAAGGCCATGATGTTTCTAAAGGAACAATTCCTGGCAAGGAAAATGCACGGAAATATTCTTTCAGATACAGAAGAGAAAAGTGGAAACGGTACAACTGTGGAAGACACAATTGTGGAATCCACAGTTGTTGAAGACGTAGATCGACATGTGCCCTCCCTAAAAACAAAAGCTCATCGCTCAGCAGGAACGTCGGTGGCTGCTGCCTTGGCGTTACTCACACATGCATACACATATACTACAGCTATGACAGACGGACGTTTGGTCAGACGTTTACTGCCTTTTTGTAACAGTTCGGATATATGTTCGTCCGAAAACGCATCCACTATAACCGCTACTTTTCACGTTTGTCCGATGAACAGTTCGGATGTATTCGTCAGAACGCCAGTTCGTACGAATACGCATCCACCGTAACCGTAGCCTTATCGGGTGACCTACTATTCGTCTCTGAATTATGCGTGTCGATATATTGTAATAGTAACCTAATTTTTCATATAATTTCATCGTGTGTCAAGTAAAGTAACCCTTTGCGAATATTTTCTGGCACTTTGACCAAAAATTTTATTGCGGACCTGTCGTCCACAGCGGCGCTCGCTCAATTATTCATTCCTATAAGCATAGAAACCGCATGGTGTTTGCTTTCTAAGGCTTCGTTTACCCTTCGGATAATAGGAACCCTCACTTAGGACATTCGTTTCTCTACTCTTCAAGTGTCCCATTGTTTGTATGTGTTCGTTCATCACGCACCTGGTCTTTGATCCGACAGTTACAGGGCTTCGCCAAAGCGATTTTCCAGCAGGTGTTATGTTCTATCGAAATGTCAATGACCCTTATCCCACACTGTCCATAATATCTGTAATATAGTAGTGTATTGAATATTAAATTCTCTCAAAACTCAGTATTCAATATTTAGAAGATAATTATACCGTTGAAAGAAATCGCGTTTCATGTGATCGAACTTGCGATACCTTTGCCCAATAACCGAGGAATCTTCTATACCGACGACGAGCAAACGCTGCGTACGAAGTGCAGCGTTCGTCCGCTGGATGTCGCGATCCGTCTGCCGCAGAACGTCTGATGCTACTGATAGAAACTCCGCGTATGTAACTTTTGCAATCACATCAGAGAAACGTGGTATTAAGTAGGTTATGTCACTGAACAGAGCGATTGCTCGTGACATTTGATTATCATTGATTACAGAGGCAACGGAAAAAAAGAGAGAAAGAGAGAACCGGTTGTTATGTTCCGTAAAAAAAAGAAAGAATGGCCTTATATTCCATACTACGGAAATTAGTCTAACGTAATTGCAGCGTCAGTGTTTGACGTCAATCGTTACTCATCGCCGACACGACAGAGCAAAATTAATTGTATTAATTCCCCGCAATAAAATTAATCCCTCGTTTATTACCGTGAGCGCGTGAAAATTGGCGGTAGGAATTATTTTATTGTTTATATACGTTCTTTCTCGAGTGACACGCGTGACGTCAGAACACATCGTTTCGATGGAAACCTGTTTGAACTGGTATCACGCGATAGCATATCGTAACATTTTTTTTCTCTCTTTGAAGCTCGTCTCGCGTGAGAATTCTTTTCATTTCATCTGAAAAATCAACAGACATTGAGCAATTCCCTATACGTGTCTTTTTCAACTTTATTTCTCAAATAATCAGTTCGCTTTTTGGTATTCGTTGCATTCTATACATGGGCGAAATATGGCCGAGGAAGGGGATTTGGTGAATTTTTCTTGGCAGAAAGTATTTTGAGGTTTTGGAAGCATCCTTGGACATGCGCGTTACACATTCTGCAGAGGCAATCAAAGATCACCGCTCTTAATGCGGCGAACCAGCCGATTCCCTCGGATAAATAGGAAACCTTAGCACGAATTTAGGATACTGCCCTCTCTGGGTTCAAACTATGTATCTCATTCAATGTACATTATAATCGATGAAATATAATATTATCTCAGTGTTTACTTTTCGCTGAAAAAGAAACGAGGCTACAAATATATATTTAAGGGGCGATTAATAACAGCAGAAAAAAAGGAGACAGAACTCGTACACGCAGGTCAGGGACTGCGAGAAATTAATTGCTTGCAATCTCCGTGGTATTTTCTCGGTCGACGTTAAAATTCGACGAATCTGGTTGTCCTAGAAGCATCAAGAGTTATTAAGAAATATCTCGGGGCTGAATCGCGCGATCTTCCTTACGCCGGAAGGTTTTTAATGTTTTTGACGTTCGCTCGAGTATGCGCGTTCGATTGTTCGACAGGCAGTTTAGGGTGGGGATGAGATGTGCTCAAAAGCGCCCTGCAGGAGTCAACGAGCCGAGCATCGACTTGATCGCACGGCGATTACTGTTTACTTATTTATCTATTTTTCGCTTCAATATAAATCCACGAAAGCTAGATAGATTGGAAAAAATGAATTACCGTAAACGACGAATTAATGGGAAAAGAATGGGAATGGTACCGTGGAGGAAGTGGTAAGGGGATGACGATGGGAAACGCGGGTTAGTAGTGTGTTGGAGGGTTGGGCGCGCCGGTGCGCATGCGCGTGTAGGACTCGCGAAATGTGGAGTAGTAGAGGCACGACAGTATAACGGAGACCGCAGTACTGTAGAGGTCGGGCGCAGTGACTTGCACCGAATTCGTGCGCACGAAGGACCTTCAGCCTCTCCCTGTCTCTCGCGCGCACTCTCTATCCGTGTCTCTCTTCTCTCCCTGTACTATCTTTCTCTCTGCCTCTCTCTCTCTCTCTGACACACAACACACAGACACACGTATGCACGTTCACCGTCTAGAAGAGAAGGAAACGTAATGTTGTGTTGTTACGACCTAAACTTAAGTCCGTCGAGGCACTGAACAGGTACACATATTACACGTACATACACATATCTATAGGCAGGATAATTCATTCTCGTTAAACGCCGATATAAAACGTTTTTAAATATATGTATACATTGTAATAGTAATAGAACACAGCGAGAGGACGTGAGAGAGAGGGAAAGAGGAATTTATCTCGCGAAAGACACGAGGCCAGCGACATAGTCGCGGATCGGAAGACACGCTCGCGTGCGCGCGCACGCAACCGAGCCTCGTCGATGCGCGCACGTCGTGTGATAACACGCGATCCGTCTGACCCGGCCAGCTTGTATGAGAAGCGGCACAAGGGGAAAAACTGATCTCGCAGGTGGATCTCTGTAATTTCACGCCGGTCGATCTTATAGTTCTTGTTTCCTCCCTCCTTTTATCTCTCTCTGTCTTCTCCCTGTTTGCCTCGATACGAAAGAAGAAAGAGTCGCACGTGCAGCTCTAAATGGAAAAGATGCATGCATGCCTGTAATGGGCGGTCAAGAGTTATACCGTTAGCCGCACAGTGGCGACGCGATAAATAGAGTGTGCCCGGGGGTTATAGGTGTTCCGCTGCGTGTCACCTCTGAGACACACATCGTTGAACGGGGTTGACTGGCGGGTGGGTGGGGGTTGTGGCGGAGGGAGAAGTGATTTTCCAACGGTCGTCGGCATAGTAGTGCATGCGCGGCGCGTCGCGACGCGGCGCCTCGCGGAGAAAGAGTAAGAAGTAGCGATTTCGTCCTCTCCTCGGTTTCTTCCCGTGCATTTCTCCTCATAGACGTCGCTCGGTGGACCATTCTTACGCGTTCCCTTATTCTCACTCGTTTTTCAAACAGTGAATCTCTCTCTCTCTCTCTCTCTCTCTCTCTCTCTCTGTCTGTCTGTCTGTCTGCATCTCGTATCCCTATACTTCTCCACGAGACCGTTACTTTTCTCTTTCCTCACGTTGTACAAAATAATACACGCAGCGCACGCACGCATTTCCC
This sequence comes from Nomada lathburiana, assembly GCA_963667235.1. Taxonomy (NCBI): domain Eukaryota; kingdom Metazoa; phylum Arthropoda; class Insecta; order Hymenoptera; family Apidae; genus Nomada; species Nomada lathburiana. The sequence goes on along the minus strand of OY763899.1, from coordinate 17,830,943 downwards.
CCGATCCTTGGATCCTACGTTGTCCCATGTGTGCTAGTGTGCGAGGGATTATCACCGGTGTGGATTATTCGGTACGCGTTTTCTCGCGCTACGACCAGCCGACGAAAGGGAAGCTATTCGGGGGCTGCGCGTGTATTTTCGTGCATCGCGCGGGGTCTCGCGTTCCGTTGGGTCACGCGCGCGAAAGCAACGAGAGGCTGCTCCACCTCGAGATCTCTCTGTTATATACATTCGGTTCCTTCGCTACTCGTTCACTCGCGTTTCTCTCTCCCCGCCTGTGAAAACGATTTGTACATGTGTCGTCTGTGAGAAAAAGAAAAAAAAGAAAGAAAAAGAGAGACTCGAGGATCGCCCTTTTTTTTCTGGTTCTTTTCGGCAGTCTCTCGGCGTGCAGCAGCGGCGACGACAAGCGGCGGCAGCCGGCAACACACGTCGGCGGCGAACGGGCGTCCGTGACACGATCCAGGGGAATCGAGCGGTCCGTTTGTTCGTGGTTGCAAGTATAACGAGTGGTCCGAAACGCGCGAATAAATGTGTCGGTCACGGTACAAGACGTGAAGCGGGGGCATACACGGCAAGTGAGTATATTTTTAGTAGCAAGCGCCAAGCGCTAAAGGCAGAGTGGTATAAACGGCGCGCAGTGGCCTGATGAAGCGGCGTATGTGACATCAAATTTCTCTCTCTTGCCACCTCGACGAGACACCGAGACATCTTGCAGACCATCGGCGCGCGGTGAGTATCGCCCCGAACCCTGAACCGATTGATTCGCCATTCCGCAAACAGCCGCTCCCCTGGCTCGTCTCCCCTTCCCAGTGTCCTCGTCTGTGTATGGTCATGTATATATATATATATATGTATATGTGAGCGCGCGCGCTCACATACCCACCCAGCCAAACCCAAATCCCCAACGTCTGACTGCACGTCGCTTGTATCTCTGCTCCTCATACACGTGTGTAGGAATCTTTCGATCCTACATATATATATACACACATTTCTACTTGATATAAGATCAACCGCCCCTTCTCTACACCCTCTTTCATATATATATATATACACAGGGTTCTACGATTTCTAACCTTTATTTCTATGTCGAGTAGGATTCTCTACCCCCTCTAACCCCAATTATAGACCGATACTTCCACGTCTCCGCGAGAGATCACTGGGGTATGTACATGCATATGTATGTACGTATGCAGTCCCCTCCCCTGTTGTGTGGTCCGTCGGATAGCATGTGCACCGATCGCACACACGATAGTGACATTACGAAAATTATGTAACCGTCCTTCGTTTCTTCCTCTTCTCGTTCTTCCTCGACCTACCTACCCCGGTGCGTGGCTGCCTCCCTCCCCTCATCCTGCCTACCCCTACGGCGCTCCTCTCACCCCTCCCACTTTGCACCGGTCGTGGATGAACATTATTTCGGGAGTGCCAGCCAGACCTGCCAAAGTCAGACAGGGACGGATAGAACCACTATCCTTGTAACATGTTCTCTCTCTCCTGCACCTCGTGTGTCCCGGGATCGGGCAGGCGCATTATCGCGCGCAGCTATTGCTCGCGCCGCGTTCCAACACCTGCATTCCTTCCTGATTTTTCGTTTTTTTCCTCTCCCCTTTCCTAGACGACGTCTTTTTTACCGGACGAAAACAAGCCCTTTGCAACGTTTGAATGGCGTGTCAACGCGTGCACGTACTACCTCGTAGGAACGAGTTCATTATTCTCTGTTTACACGGACTCGTTTAATACCGTGTATATATATACACACACCATTCATCGTATCATTCGTGCACATATTACATGTTGAATTTCGGGCAACCGTTTCGGAGGTTAGCTAGAAGATACAGAAGTGGAAGGGGCGGAGGGTTAACATTGTTACACGTAGCTGGCTCGAATTACACGCCGGGTGAGCCGGCGTGGTAATTCCGTCTGTGTATAACCGGTAGTTTGTCGTTTTTCTCTGTTACACGACGACGTTTCACCCGTGCCGCTCTGCCGCCACTGGAAATATTTATTTTCTCAGAACACGGTCTCGAATTACCACAAAAACCTTCACACCGAAATGCATGCGTACGTACCATATGTACATGCGCGCGTTATCATCGCGCAAACCCCTGTACCATGTGCTCCGTAAGAGAGAGAGAGAGATCGCACATAGCCCCGCACATAGTTGATCTGCGATTTAATAGCGTACTCGATGAATCAGGGTTGATAACGGTTTTATAGTCGGTTGCTTTGGTCTCTCCGTTGCCCAGTAGAAAGGGTCGCAGATTGGTCAGACTCATTCGCGTCGGAATAGTCGTGTATAAAATTCCTAGATTCCCTGGTCCCCCCTCGCAGCAGCGTTCTACCATCATCAGCCCTTGGCTTCTCCCACCCTAGTGTGTTCCACGGGCGCACGCCTTTGCTCCTCGATTCGCTTTGTCCTGAAATACATCGAAGGCTCTCTCTCTCTCTCCGTCTCCCTGGTTGCCTCTCTTGAACGCCAGTTTTCCGTCCTCGTCTTTGTCCTGCTTTCATAGTATCGACCCAATACGGGCTGACCTAGACTCACTTGCAAGGAAGTGTACTCAACCTTTGACACTTATACTCGCGGCGCTGACGAAACCGACCGACGATCGATAACCCGTCGAAACTAATTACGCACGTGGTGGGATGAAGCGTTTCGCTGTGGCTGACCCCTTCGCCTCGTTTTCGCACTTTTTACGCTCTGTTTATGTTATATGGGCACGCTCTATCGGGGCAGAGCGAAAGAGAGAGAGATTGATCGCGCGTTACCCATCGGCGACAAATTGTCTCGAGTACCCTTTTACCACCGCGATACGCTGCCCACGCGTTCCCCTTTGAAATGAGTTTTTTTTTTTCTTTTCTTCTATTTCTCTTGTTGGCAACACGAACCGTGTGTATATGTGTATCGCCACATGGGTGAATCGCGTTATACGCGGAGCAGTGTTTACTTATATAGGTTTCTTCTCGCGATGTTTGATATGGTTGGAGGCGAGTATATTCGTTGGAGGATTGTTTATAGGATAAATAGGGAAGTAGACGGTTCAACCATGGGCCGCGCGCGTTCCATACACGTAAACGCGTATAATTCATTTTCGCGAACCTATATTTACTCGATTAGGGACGTTGTCGAGCACGTGATGGTAAAAAGAAACTGCATATTTTGTTTTCCTTCGCCCCGCACGAGAGACTGACCGATATACGTTCATCCTGCCTTCTCGATGAAAGGTTAAACGGTAGCCATAAGTATAATATCGACCTATCGACCTATATATTGGGATTGGAGCCGTGCATGGTTGGGGAATCCGGGGAAAAATGGCCAGGAGGGCGTGTAACTGGCAAACGGGAATGAAATTAAACCGACGCGGAGAATGTTATTAACCGCCACTTTGTCGGCTGTATATTTTTATTGCCCTGGGATGCAAATGGAGGATCAAAATGTCGTCGTATTTTTCAGCGCAATTTATGGCTTCCTGGGTGTGTGGAGTCTTTTTTTCTCTCTCTCTTTCGGGTGGATTCTCAAACGGACGACTTTTGACACGATGTTAGCAGTGATTCACGTTTTTCCCCCTAACCGCTTTATTCTTCGAGGAATTGATTCTCTCTCTCTCTCTCTCTCTCTCTCTCTCTCCCCCCTGCACAGGGAGAGGAGGCCAGAGAACGGTTCTTCGTAAATAGCATACGGCATCTTATCTTCCCCGCCCTTGTAGGATTTTTTTCCTTCTCCTCCCTGTATTCTTCGACAAGCAATTTCGTTACGACCGGGGAACGACCCTCTGGAGGCAAAACTTGCTCGATTCTGATGCAACTTTTCCTCCATCGAGTTGCTTTCTATATATACGCATATATATACACGCGTCGGCGTAGCAAAAAAAAAAAAAAAAGAAAATGGGAGCCCAGTTACACTTTTTTTTCTTCTGCCTTACGTGATACCTCTTGATACCAATCTCTCATTTCTAATTCACCGTGGAGGCAATTCGTCATGCTTATCGAGGGTTAATCCCCTCCCCCTCCGCCCCTCCCTTTTTTTTTCTCGCAGCGGTCGTATGAATCGATAGCATGACAAATAGTAACCCGACAAATTACACTAGACTTAATGGTGTTCGGGCCGCGTGCAGCTAACGCGATGATATAGCGACGCTCTGGTAACATTCGGTCCTCCAGTTCCCGCTTCTCATTGTACGATTTAATTGACGAATCTTTTCACGCGCGGCAAGGAAGGGTACAGAACGGTTTGTATACACGATCGGCGGTGCGTGTCCGGGCTAACGATTCCAATCGGGACGCCCGAAAACCGCCACGTGCCTCGGGATTTATCGACCCGCGATATGTACTCGAAAATTTGAACAGGAAGTGGAGGAGGCTGTGCGTGCGGTGGTTCCCTCGCGTACACTATCCTGTCGCGGTCTTCGTCTGACCCGCGCGGCTGGTACGCATCATAGTGGATTAAAAATAACTAGACACGTGTGTGAAATCTGGTCGAGCGTGCGGCGGCGGCGGCCAGAAATAAAGCAGCGGCCCGTCGATTAACTCTTTCGAGGCGAAACTTTACCGTTAGCTAATATGCATCGTTAGTAGCCGGCCGCAGAGGGGCGATGCTTCCTTTCTTCCGTGGAACGTTGATGGATATATCGTTGTCTTCCTGTTAACGCCGTAGTTATTTTCACGCTTCCTGGTAACGCTTTTTCGGACGTACATTACGCGGCGCGTGAACTGAAATCGGTTCGTTTGAAGAACTTACTGCAGCGAACGGAACGTGCAGCATCAGCGACAACGGTCTAGGGTTTTTCTTTCACGGGCATACCGGGGTACTTTCATTGTGATCATTTATCCCCAGCTCTGCCAAACCGTTTTATTCGCTGGGCAAGACACGTGTATGCGCAATGATCCCTTAACTCGTCGAATTTAATTAATTGTTTCGAGGCAAACGATTTCCAGTACGCTTCTCGGGCCGCGTTTACGGGTAAACCGTGCCACAGCCTGTTAAATATATGGCCCACGGACACCGTCGTGTCTCAGAATCTTTCGGGGCAAATGGTTCGAAAAGTTTCGAGTTTCTAACGGAATGAAATATCGGTCTCGCTTTGGCTATAAGCCACGTTTCCACGTATACGCGCGTACATCGTACGTGTGCGCATGTGTATTATATATTGACGAGCATAGCGGAGAGTCTTTTGCCCCTCGTCCGAAACTTTTCTTGATTCGTTAGTGCCGCGTGCCAGAAGGAAGGGGACAGCTATTATGCACATCGTTCTGCAAAATTTTTCGGTTCGGCCCACCCTTCGCTCAATTAATTCCAACTACATTTATTGACGAATAGATTGTTCTAAGCGGACGGCGGAAATGAATTCCGGTATTATTCTATTAATGGAAAAATATTGTCCGATCGTTGCCAAAAGGATTGATGCACGTCGACTCGACGTCTAGTCCTGTCGGTGCTCTGGCACTCCACGCTGACGCGGACACTTAACGCGACCGTCTGCCAAGTTTCTTGATTGCCGCAAATCATCAGGAATCCCTGTGTTTAATGTTTAGACAATGCCGTTCCACTGGAGTACACTGTCCAGGCTATGGACGCCGATCTACTCCCCAACGTACGCAAATTTTTATGCCTTACCGCGTTCCCTGGGTGTCCGGTAACAGAACCTTTAATTATATTCCTCGAACTACGTTGGCGAACCCAGCCCACGTCGTACCGCCTTTGAAAGATAAAAAAAACTATTTCCGGCAAGTTCCAACTCATTCTCCGTCTGTTCGAACACGATTTGGGTAAATTGTTGATGGAACGAAACAGAGTTGGCTGTTAATGTTCAATATTCAATGGTTCGCAATGGTTGCCTTTGCCTTGGATGAAAAGTTAATCGAGCTTGCACGTGAGTGGCTCGTGAAACGCGCTTTAGTGGTCGCGAAGATGCTTGATGAACCCGTGCCACGCGATAGCTAGACTCATACTACTGAAACTGTGCAGCCCTTTACGCCAGCGCTGTGTTCCGGCTCGGTCGCGTCTTGTCAGACCCGTGGATCGCGCTCAGTACATCATTTCTGCTTAATGCTTCACGCTCTAGCTGCTACCTGCCAGGTGGAGTACAGGTTGGTCAGCGGATTATACTTCGTCACACCAGCACACTTCGAAAATGCACGTCGGTCGGAATAATAAAATTTCAACAGCTCCCGAGGAAATATCTGGGGTGTTCTTTTTGTCCAACTAGAATATTATCGTAGTTGCGATTTGAAATTCCATTGACACGCTGCTGGTATTGGCGTGATTTCGTTTCAATGATATATCGCGACCCAGTTATAACGGGCCGCTGCGTGTGAATATACGTGCGGCCGACCTTCGTTCCCTCATTTACTCATTGGGAAGGGTATTTTAAACGCGATGTCAATGAATGATCAATACGCAGTGAAATGTTGGTTGTTGTAATCGACCGTCGTGCAGGATTTCCAATACACTCGGAAGAAGCCGTGGAATTACCTGACTCGGATGTTTTCAAGGTTTCCCCTCGGTTCCCCTAGAAATAGATTGCCCGCGCGAGTTACGAAGATACCCGCGTTATTCCCCGAAGTTCTTTCACGCTTCTTTTTCGTTTTCCTCTTCCGACGGTCGATTTCTACTTTACCGCCGAGAAGGTCAATGTCTCCTCGATGTTCCCCTGGAAAACGAAGCGGGAAAAAAATCGTGTCTATTTAGCCACGATAGGAGGAGTAAGAGCACAACAGGGTTACCCTAGTTCGATAAATTCCGCTCGAGTAGGCGGGGCAATTAGATGCCCGCTCGATAAAACGTTAAAACGATTGCTTTTTCTATTCTCCCCGTCGCGTTTCTCTGCAACTCGATGGGATGCTCTGTCGGTAAACAGGCTTCGAATATTTTTCGTTTTCCCCGCTGTCCTCTCGTTTTAAGTGATCCGCGCGCAGAGGAAACAATGGGGCAGGACGGGACGCGCGGTTTACAATTTGCACACCAGAAGGCGTGTGAAAGAGAGACAGGGCCAGGCACTAAAGTGCAATTTCCAATACATCTCGAGCCCCCTTCAGGCCGCACTAGTGCCCTTAACACCCACGTTTACGTAGTTGATAGGAATCGATAGGTGGAATTATTTTTGCGCTGTCTTTCGTGACCCATTTTTCACAGGTGTCATGTGCGCTCCAGTTTTGGTAATTCCTGTGATCCGTGCGTCACGTGATCCATCGAGGGCCCCGATTTCTAGTGGTTCGGTTGATATGCATAATGACGGTGTCCCTACGATTATCCATGAGCGATGGACAACTCCGGGGGTTCTTTCCTCGGCGTTTTTTCATCTGGATTCGTGGCTTGTTCCATGGAAGACTAACAAAGCGAAATCAAGGACGTCGCTTATTATTACTAAGGGCTTCGATACCGACCGATCAATACGCTGTAATCCAGTGGCGTACGTTTTATTTGCCTTCAACAGGGACCGCAAGTGCTCTTTAAAAAGTTTTCCCGCAAACGAATAGTGTGTGGCGGTCGCGTTCCTATATTCTTCGATTGTCTGGTAACTTTGGTAACAGCTCCCAAGAAAGTATCCCGGGCAAGGATAGGAAATAAATTTCTTCTCTTTTTATATCGGCTTGTTTATTTTGTAGAAGAATTCTAGCGTTGCCGAACATGTTTAAACCGGAACGTTAACTTTTCTTTTCCGTCGAATTACTTTGGTGTAGGGGGCGGGATATAGGCTTCTCCGGGAGGAAAGACAATCCATGCCGAGTGGTTCAGTATTTATTACTAAGGGGGTATTTTAGGACACAATGTTCGACGGTGTAATTGCAGGCCAAAGGCGCGTCAAATTATTTATTGCGTTCGTCGCAGTGATACAACGGCCATATGGGGCGGCCGTCCGCGCATGTCCCTATATGTACTTGCTTAGAGAATAAAGTGGAGCTTCGGGGCGAGTACCCGAGAGAACACCTGCCTTTTCAACTGATACTCTTCTCTGTTTATTTATTAATTTTTCATTGTTTTTTTAATTCAACGAGATAACGGGGGCCGTTTCAATTTAGTCTGAAATTCTTATCACGTCGGAGGAATATTGTGATTAGAAGCACAGGCGCATAATATACTACATCAGGATATTCATTAAATTCTCGAGAATCTAGGGAATATTTTCCCCCGCATAAATTCCACCGAATTCTTGCCGAATTCCACGTCGCGCAGCAGACGACTTGTTAAATACACTTGAAGATTTATGGAAACAATTATTGACAAATTACGTTGGCATCGTTGAAAGGAGGATGCTTTTATTGTGTACCGAGATAACGAAATCTGTAATCATCAGCCCTGTCAGATATCACGGAACAATAGCACTAATTTACGTCACAATCGCCACGAGATCACACGACGGATAAATCTCTTGAACATTTCAAAGTAATAAGTTCTTATCGTGTTTCCACACTATTCCATATCGATACCCGTTACTACTATCTCTGACCGTTGCATCGTCGCGATTCCACTGCCAACCCAGTGAACTGTACACGTACTATTCTCAATTCCCTAATCCCCTATTTCAGCACGGTAAATTTTGTCCCCCCCCCCCCCCCCCCCATTTCTAATTTCCTTAATTACTAAGATAATGGTGGCCACTTAATTTTATCGATAGAGCACCGCGGTTGAGAGCATGTTAATTCGTCGCGACGTAATTAGATGGCAATACCGTTTATGGGGGAGGGGAACTCGCCCATTGGAATCGTTGGTCGGAATCGTTGGTCGATCTTGCAGGACGTCGAATTGTTCTTCTTTATCCTTCGATCGGCGCGTATTGCCGCACGATCTGAAAAAAAAGGGACAAAAGAAGCCGCGGTTGACGGAGAGGGACCGCCGCTAGTCGGACGCTTTTAATTTCCTGTTCATTGACGTCTTATGTGAATTAACCTTATTGGCGTTTAACGGTTTATTTAGCTTTCTGGTCTAATCTTAACCGGCGCATTAAATCGTGCATAATGGTGTCACGATTGTTACGTTCGTTGTAACACTTTCGCTGCGCGATGTCCGGTACACTTCTCGCGGCTCTGAGTATTTATACACAAGGCAAAAGAGAGAACGAGATAGGGTAGGCGACAGAGCGGGAGAGAGAGAGAGGAGAAGGATGGCTTCAATAGGATGTGTTCCATCGAGTCCGATATTAAATTAATATTATCCATTAGCGTAGTGACGCAGTAGATTCTTATTAACCCTGGACTACTTAACCGGGTTGTAACAAACAACTAATTGTCGTCTGTATCGGTCGTTACCGCTTTAATTAAATTCGCGAAAGAATATGCAATAATGATTGCAAGCATAGAAATTGGGACTGCGAATGGTGGTTGGGAGGGGTTGTTAGACTGATTACAGATATCTTCGTCGTTGAATTGCCCGTGGAAAGGAAAGGACGAAAAAACGAAGCGGACTTGGAAGTCCGACTTTTTGTCGTAGATGATAATACGAGCTACGTATCGATCGTCCATCCAGCCCAAGATTCGTGACGTAATAACGCTGTGTGTGCGTCACGATTCAGGAGTACGCGGGTATCCTGGCACGTTTGAGCTGTGCTTCTAGTGAAAAACTAAATATTCCCCGATCCGACTTTTCACACAGTGGAGAGACTGTGTTCCCTTTCAGCTTGTGACAACGTTGAGCCGAATGATTCACTGCTGTTGTCATTGATAGGAATTTGCACCGGATAATATTGACACAGAATAAAAATTGCCTGTCGGGCAACGATAATCATTACAATTCCCTATACTTAATGGTAACTGGGAAGTTAGATAATATTTGAACAGACGAAACTTGCACTGCATCTTGTTTCTTTCGATTATTGCGGGGCTTCCTTTAAATTGTCGTTTCGTTCTTTCAACAATTAAACAACTGTGCAACGAGGGGCCACTTATGAATGGTTAATTTCGCAACAATCGACCGCGTCGAGAATGTTTCTTAACCAACGGTCATAAGCAGAAGCGATTTTGGGCGTGGACGACGTGGGCGACGGCCCAAACGTTAGGGCGGCCGGGTAAAAATAAACAGTCTGTCCAATCTATAGAAATTTTCGAATTCCATCCGACATGGCTTTGCCAAAAATTTGTTTCAATTAAGAGTAGATGAAAAAAATGCATAGGAATATATCGCGTTTTCAAAATCGCGTTAAGGCTTAAGGGGATCATTCTTTTTATTCATTTTTCCTCCTAATTAATGCTCGCTCAGCTGACTTTAAACTTTTAATCGAGGATAATTAAATTTGAAACCACTGAAGGTTTATGCGCCCGCTTAATTAGATGCACGATCGTGCAGTTTGTAAACCGTTAAAAAAAAATGGGGGGTCCGTAGTAGGATTCCCTGAAACATGTACGGAATCGGCTGCCATCTTGGAGCAAGGTTTTCGCGCGACTTCGTACGAAATCGGGGAACTTCGTTGGCTCGTGTCGTGCCAAGCCCGCACACAGCGAACCATTCCAATAGGTAATACACGATTCCGTGTCACAGATTCCAGGCTTCCAGTCGTCCCTTTCGAACGGCTATTAGATATCCCGGGAGATCGAAAATTGTAACGGCGAATAAAGGAACTTATTTGGCAAAAGGGCGAGCAAGAAAGAAAGAAAGACAGACAGAGGGTGAGGGAGAGAGCGAGAGAGAAGCAGAGGTTATCGTTCACAGGTCCAAACAGTTGAAGGGGTGGGGGTTCGATGCGATAAAGTTTCGTGCCGTGGATACCGGACGTCCGATCGTTTCTTTGAAATAGGATCGAGGGACATCGGAGCGGAATAATTTGATTAAAATGCCCGGATACACGCGAGCGAATTCGCCGTTTGGCGCATACTAGTGTGTATACCGGACGAACGTGTTTATTTGCCGCTGGGTATACACACTGCATCGCCCATCGAAATAACGCAATCTCTGGGCAGGGAACAAAAAAAAACGACACGTTTTATTGAATTTCATTTGTAGCTTCTTCGTTTCCCATTGCACCACGCACGTGTGTACACGATCAGGCGCAAGAATTCCACGGAGTCCACGCCCTGAGGCGAGTTGAAAAACAACGGCGACGGTAGTTAGCCAAGCCTGTTAGATCCTGCGATAGGAATTTCCTTTTGTTATGTATACCGCGACTCTTCTTTTCCCATTGCGTCGAACACGATTGTACATTGTGAATCATAAATGTCGGCTAACCGTTTCCTATGCATACCGTCGGGGCGCATGTCCCTGCTGTCTCTTTTTATTTCGAGCTCCTTTCAGCCTTCCCCAAATGTGTCGCTTCCTTATCTGTACAAACGCGAGTCAATATTTGCTGTGCATTTAAGTGGCCTGTGGCGGGGACCTTCTAACCTCCTCAACGGGTTTACCGTTAATAGTGCATGCTAATTAGAGAAATATATATATATACACGAGCGATACAATGTTAGAGGATTAATAGGCAGACGCGTTTTTAATGGACGGGACTTGGAAAGACAAATGCCGTAGTTGTTTTGTTGTGTTTTTCTTCTTCTTCGTTTCTTTTTGAAACGACGGTACGATTTGTAAGACACAACCTATTACCCCGGGGTGTACGTAAAATACATTAGGGCAAATAAACATAGCGGAGGTACAGTGGAGGCATCTAGCAATCATGGAGGCTATATATAATGCTCGGTCACGAGTACCGTTTCCATGAAGGCGTCGCGTTTGGCGTGACGAATACTGATTAGCAAGTTAATATCACAATGCCTCTCTGGGAAGATCAACCTTCTCTTTTCAATTATGACGCCTGCCACAAGGAATCTATCGCGTTATCCGCCGTTCACGGTAAATAAGACAGATAGCGCTGTATGAATATTTATACGCATGGAAACGCGAACGATCTTTTTCTTTTTTAATCTCTTCATGTACGAGGCGTTAAAGTATCGAACGAAAGCTACCGCATTTTTATATCGCCACACCTCGACTGCGAGCCTCTGCATTTTACGGAAGCCAGATCACGATTTAGCGAGGAGGCACCGAGCTAAAATTGCTGCAATTTAACGATACCGGTTTCCACGAATTGTTATTTCAATCGTTCGTGTTGTAATCATTTTAGTTTCTTTTTCCTCGAATATTCGCGGTGCTAGTAAATGCTGGAGTTTTTCTCTTCCAATAATGATCTTGGAGTTTTATCGTGGGTGGATCGAATGTACTGCAAATGAGATCTTTTTCTTTTAATGCACGAGAGGTAAAACGAGGTTCACAAGTAATCGAACGGTTCCAGCGCGCCTACTTTTCCAAAAATATCAGTGGCAATAAAGAGGCGAGGCTTATAATTCCTTTTTATCTTACATTTTATTGCTTTGTTTTCACGTACAACGACGTAACTCGGAATAGTACCATCTAACTAAACTTTATGGTAGCTACTGCTTAAAAAAATTCGGCAGTCACTGGATCCACCATTTTATTGGGGGGGAAAAGTCTAACATGGATACGCAATATATAAAATATTATTATACATCATATGCACGACACAGCAATTCTTTTATTCTGATTTCTTGCGAAGAGACAATCTTAATAATTTATCACCCTAAAATAATGCAAGGAAAAACAATTCCAAGTATAGCGTATACGTGCACAATTGTACACGGTAATTCGCAGCTATGCGATTGCCATTAAATCTCTCGTACCTTAACCAAACAAAGAAATCAATGTCCTATTGCCGAAGTATATTGGGATGTTTGTCTCATATTTTTAGCAACTTCTCGCAACGGTAGTTCAGCCACGTGGCTGGCTAGGGAAATAAGATCAATACGTTGGTTCAAGTCGCGCGGGGTTGGAACCACTAATCTTCCCCATAGAGAGGGCACTGCTGTTCCTTTCCCCATGACATCACTCCGAATTCGAGTAGAATTCGTCGATGCCAGACGTTTTCTCTCGCGGTGCGTGCATGCGTGCTCGGCACAATCCCCTCACCCTGTCCCCCTACGTTCAAATATATCCGGAGTTTCTTTTGCCCGCCACCACGATTGACGTCATCGTACGACACCGTAGAGCCGTATTACCGTCATGAAACGTTTACACGATACTTTACCTCGCCACCTTATCAATCATCTCGTTTTACAGCAGCCTATCTTGAAATCTGTTAGACCTATTATCGGTGGCTGGGCGAGAAGGCCGCGTAGAGTCAGTTGTACCGCACAATTGTCCACCCTCCCCACTATTCCTCCATGATGGAGCCACCGTCGACGAGCGCGCACCACGGATGCCTGTGAAATTTTGTTTCATAGTCGGTTTCGCGAATTCGTTCACCCGGGGCTGGCCGTGACGCGCGACCCGCTCTTTTACGGGATACAATTTTCCATCGGGCTGCCGGTTGTGTGTCTCTATCGCCCTCTGTCGGCCTTGGATTTATAAATATTCGATTGTGTGCTCGCTCTCTCCTCGCGGTGTGCCTGTGCGTGTCATCATCGCAAATACGTGTTTCTCGATGATACGAAACTCTTCCTGCCCTCGGCAAACAGCACCTTCGATTTCAACGGCGCCTCGAGTTCGTTTGAGTGAAACGTTCCATTAAACGACCAAGCTAGGATAGTGATGAAAATTGTAGGCCGCTGCTCTGACCGTTTTAGGGTGAGTAATCGCGCTCGATCGTGTGTGTATAAATCGCGGCAAGGAGTGGCCAATAGCCATATTCAGGAATATTGGCCGCTTCGAATGCATAACTGTCGAAGTTGATTGAGATTCTCTAAACAACATGAAAATGGGGATTGCGGGCATTTTGCACTTTCGTCATTAGTTCTAGAGTGAGTTTCGTGGTGGCATTTCTTTGGTTCTGTGCACTTTATATTTATCGCACGGCTCTTCTGTCAGGGAGGAGCGAGTAATGAAAAGGTGGAACAGTGAATGGATTGTATGGCACTCGGCGGCGCGCGCGCGCGCACGCGCACCAGTAATTGCATACGAATGCATACAAATGCTTATGCGCGGTAAATCTTGCGTGCTCCGCGGCTTAATTGTCACTCCTCGCTCCGACTAAGGTCATCCCACTCAATTTTCACGCCACGAGGCTCGAATCTTTGGTTTTTTTTTTCTTTCGTTTACTTCCACGTTAAAGAAGATAGTCGTCGATATATATACTTTCTATTTGTTACAGTATTCAGGTTAGAATCGATAACATTACAGATATTTATCACGGTGTATTAGCCCGTCGTTAGATTTCAACGACTTTACAGTTATCTGTCATTAACATACATACTTTTATCAACCAGAACTTCAAAGATACACGTGTGGTATTGATCTTTCCAACAGATATATCAGTCTGTGTCGATTGGGACAGCTCTTTAATGGATTTAAATGCGGCCGGTGATTTCTCTTTATCTGCCAATATGATATCTACGAAATCATGACACGGGTTCCAAGCAACGTGCACTTATAGTAAATTAGATCAGAGGTAAAGGGAACTTCGATAGATTACAATTCTTCGCTCAACTACTGTTCGATGTATTGCGGTAATATACATTTGCTAAAGGTTTTTCTTTTATTATCAGAATACGATGTACATATAGCAGGTAGCACTGCGCATTATCTGTTCATCAATGAGCGAAGGTAGCAGATCTTTTATAATCTAGATTCTAATTAAACTCCGCCGATGAAACAACACGGAAATAGACATGCAAAATCACAGTTGATTTACCGACGCGTGCACAAATTGCCTGATGTATGTACATGGCGAATTCTTCAAGGGGTCCAGAAATATGTATACGGATACTTTTACGCCAGTGTGGCGCTGTAGTACGAACACGTGAAACACTAATTATACACGGGGGTTGTCCGTGCGGCAAGTTTCTCATCGAAATAGGCCGATTTTATCCGATTCAATGAAAACTCCTCTCGTGTGGCATTATAATTAGAGGTAGAGGAGTTATTGTTGGATTGATGGATCGATTGTCGTTAACGTTCCACTGGCCGCCGAGATATAGACGGCGATGCTTCACATAAAAAGGGAAAAAAATTCGTATCGGGAAAAGCGCATTTCACATGCATTTTCATAACCGTTCACCGTGTAACATTTCGTTATTGGCGGATTATGTCATGGGTTTCGTGCGCGTGGGTTGGCAGCCCCGCGTCCAGAGGGCTGACGGGAGGCAGTAGGGCGCGAAATGAAACGTAAAATGACTCTAACCTAAAAATAAGGGCAATTTAGCACCTTTGCGCTTAGTAAAGCAGTAGTTAGTCTTCCCATCAAATCAGCTTCTAATTAAGGAAGCCCTCCCCTGGACAACTCTGCACGCATTGTATCTATATACCCTAGAGAGCGAGACAGGGAGAGAGATTACTCGATTTCTCCGCAGGCTCGGTTTTCATTAGCGCTACGGTGCGAGTTAAAAGATTTTTATCGCGTAGAACATTGCCAGACGTAATTAGAAAGCGAACGAGGCGTTGGTTCGCATCGAGAGGAAGGAAAAGCTAGGATATTTTTGTATTAGTTAGAATTTCAGGGTTATTTTAGTAATATAAGTCGGGCAACGTTGATCCTGTTTTATCGATTGAAACTGTTGGACAATGGGAACGATAGAACTAGTGTAAACAATGGAAGGGAATCTGCGTGAAAATACGAAAATAGTTGCAGCTGCTAAAAGGATTCCGTTTCTCCACTCTCTCTCTCGCTCTCTCTGTGTCTCATTCTATGTAGTAACTCCCTCATCTCTTGCTTTGCCGCTCTGTTTGCTCCGTATCGACTGTGGTCCTTCAGCTCAATCAACAATATCGACACGTTACTCACGAAATATATAGCGCACAGAGAAAATATCTCTTTTCTCCACCCGGCCAAGGAAATGGCCTCTGACCGCTTGAAACAATTACTTTCTCTTAGGGGGCACGCTTTTCAACACGAGAGGCTAACTGGGTAAAGTTGAAAGGTGGCTTGTAGATTATTCAAGAACGATAACCCCCTTCACGTTTTACTGCCAGCTGAAAGGGAAGGGTCTTTGCATTTGTATTGACGGAAATTACATTTCTTTTTTTTTTTCTTTCTTGGAATCGTTTAGATCAAGATCGTTCCGATTAGATCAGCACGAATTCTCGTCCTAGTTGTTAATAGGAACTTATGCTCGTGGATGACTGGTTGCTTACTGGGGCGGGGAGTCGTCGTGTGATGATGCGTTGAAAATAGTTGTGAGTAAAAATTACGTAAACGATGAATGAATCAGGTTGAACTTTCCAGTAAAGAATGTGGCTCAGTCGATCGCAAGACATCGCCGTGTACGATGTGTCGAGTGCGTTTCCATGATATCATAAATCACATATTGCGAAACTACGCGCGTGTTTGCGTCTATCGGGCACATTAAAGCCGAGATTATACACCTGACAAGGATTAATTACGTTATTTACAGAAATTGCTCGAATAGAAGTATTAAAAGAAGATGTAACATCTTTACGAATTATTATTACACAACTGTAATTACTTTTTAATCTAACGTGATACACAAATTTAAACACTAACGCTTTTCGCGCGAAACTAACCCGAATCTAACTCAACCCGAGATTGTACAGCTACCGTGGCTCAGTTACGTTATCCACCAAAGTTACTCGGAATGAAAAATTAAAGATAAAACAGCGGCCTCAAAATTCCACGTAAATAGGTCAATTAATATTATTCAAACACAACGGTGAACATTTCAACATCGATACTTTTCCCGCTGCCTTTACCGTTTTTACCGAGCGCCCGTACGTCCCACCAAGCGAAATAGTGCAACCCTTAGTACACACACGGCCCGTCCAGATGGCGACACCAATCGACTTACCGCTTTGCTAATGGCTCGTCTAACTTAACACGCCTTTCCGTCGCGAGCTGGCTCGCAGCTATACCCGTTCTCCCGATCGGCGGTCTCGTTATTGACAGGAGAATAATGAAGCTTCTCGTCCCTTACCAGTGAGGATTAAGTCGGTTCGCATGCCGGATACGAAGCTCGTCCAATTCGTCGCAGTCAGACTGTCACCAGAAGGTAAACGGGCGTTCTCCTCCGCTTCTGTGCCGATGCATGCGTGCGCGCCGACGTCGTTGTCGTCGTTCTGTCTCGCTTCTCCGCGGTCGCTGCTTTATTTTTAGAGAGGCTTAACCGTCCGCGACACGTCGGACCGTCTGTCCCGTTACACCGTTCCTCCGCTGGTGACATCATTACTCTTATCCGCTGTCCGCCGCCCTTATCGCCGTCGATCGTCCCGCAGCAATGATTCATTCGCACAACGGTACATAACCTCGAAAGCGTGTCGGCGTACGATGACAGCGGCGATTAATCGCCGCTCCCTCTGTTCGGCTACGTTGTCCGCGCCTCGCGATTATTCTTTTCGCTCGCTGCCCACGCGAGAACGATTACCGTCCTTCTCTCTCTCTCTCTCTCTCTCTCTCTCTCTCTCTCTCTCTCTCTCTCTCTCTCTCTGTGTGTGTGTGTGTGTCATTTCGATTCGGGCTTTGCCGACTTCTCCACGCAGGACGAGTTCCCGTCGTGCCGGAAATGTGTCTGTTGCATCCGCGGAAATCTCGTTTTCCCTCGGCGGTTCTCCGTAGTTTTCTAACCTCTGGTTTAGACGTAGCTATTGCAGGGCCCCGATTTTTGTCGATGTTCTTATTGAGTGAGGTTGCGTCGCAGCGTGAAGCATCTGTTTAAATAAGTGCGACTCTGCGGACCATTGTAGTACGCCGATTGATTGGCCTGCGAACGATCAACGGGCGAGCGTCGCTGTGTGTTTGGGACGCAGAGATATGTTACGTGTACGTGAAGGACCGTTCGTTCTATGTTTCAGCTGTTGGCCCTCCGATTTCCTGGAGGCCGGTGGTGTCAGTGACACCAGAGAATAATACGACCTGCTAGCGTGAAGATTTGCTATAAGAGTTGGCTTAGGCCAACGTCGGCGGACGAGGCAAAATGGCAACGATAGATGGCCGGCCGGCCCAGTACGGTATCAGTCTTAAGCAACTTCGCGAGCTCATGGAGCTGCGGGGACGCGAAGGTGTCAACAAAGTCAATAGCTATGGTGGTGTGCAGGAGATTTGTAAAAAGTTATACACCTCGCCTAGCGAAGGTACGTACTCGGCATCGGCGGCTTTTGTGATTAACGGGTCTCATCGAGCGAGGAAACTTGTTCAAATGCTTTCAGGTCTCAGCGGATCGGCAGCGGACATCCAACATAGACGAGACACATTTGGCTCCAATCTAATACCTCCAAAACCACCAAAAACGTTTCTACAGTTAGTGTGGGAAGCTCTGCAGGATGTAACATTGATCATCTTGGAGGTAGCCGCATTGGTTTCGTTAGGTCTTAGCTTTTATCAGCCGGCGGATGACGAGGAAAAACGTGAGTGGTGTTGTTCCTTGCGACTACCTGCTGCCAACACTGTTCGCCTAACCGTTCGGTTGGTTTTCCCTTTTCGCAGCTCTGATAGACGAGGATGAGGCGAAGTACGGTTGGATCGAAGGGGCTGCTATATTTATTTCTGTGATCCTGGTGGTAATAGTAACAGCTTCCAATGATTACTCTAAGGAAAAACAGTTTAGGGGCCTCCAGAATCGGATAGAGGGGGAACATAAATTCTCTGTCATCCGGCAAGGCGAGGTGAAACAGATCTCTGTGTCTGACATTGTTGTCGGCGACATTTGTCAGGTATGTGTGCGAATAAAACTGTTCCATTGAAATGAACGTTCCCACGGTATCTCCGATTAACAGGGGGTTATTTGTGCAGTGAACTTTGAAGTAATCGAATACAGAAATTAAATGTATACCCGCTCATAGAGTTTCTCAGACTTTAACTCGTTTTTCTTTAAACTAAATACACATTATTAGATACACGTTTGCCTCTCGCAGAACAATTTCACAGTGTCTGTATTATCATTTTGATCGTTGTCTACTTTCTTGCTCGCGTCACGAAAACTCTATCTAAGCTCGATTAATCTACGATTCAGATAAAGTACGGAGACCTGCTGCCAGCAGACGGCACCCTTATACAAAGCAACGATCTCAAAGTGGATGAGTCCAGTTTAACTGGCGAGTCAGACCACGTGAAAAAAGGAGAATCGTTCGACCCCATGGTACTCTCGGGTGAGTCGTTCCGTTTCGTACATCGATCCACGATATTCCAACAGAATTTTCCTCTGGTTTCGCGCGTCAATCGTAATCCATCTCGTTCCTTGGTTAAGGTACCCACGTTATGGAGGGCTCCGGGAAGATGTTGGTTACAGCGGTGGGCGTGAACTCGCAGGCTGGCATCATCTTCACTTTATTGGGTGCTGCTGTTGACCAGCAGGAGCAAGAGATCAAGAAAATGAAGAAAGGTACGTAGGGACGGATTTCGATGGAGAACAAATCGATGTCAGGTGCCCCTTGATTGCTCTTGAACATACCTTTGGATGATCTCGAATGTGGCGTGTTGGTTTAGAATGTTGCCATTTTGAAAATCATTTGGGCACAGACGATGATAATTAATACTACGCGTGGCATGTTCGAGGATCCATTTATCATTCTGCAAGGATGCTGGCAGCGTTTTCAAAATGGTTTAACGAATTCTTCCCACCGCGGTACATTCTGTACACGCATCAAAGTAAATTGGTACATAGCTAGCTCGTCGCACACCGGTGATAGATAATGCTAGAAAATTTCGTCGATAGAGTGCAATCACTGCTAGTCGTTTGAAGCAAGAGCGGTAGCGGGTATTACGAAAAGCATGGCACAGAATCATACGAAATGGAACGTAGAGAGTCGGACAATTGAAGCATGGTGTTCACTTGAGGAATTGCTGTGTGAGATGTCATTTTATTTCCGGTCGCCCGTTTCGTTCACCTTGGCATGTGTTTGCAGTACCCTCGACAGAGACCCATCCGATTACTAATTAACACCCACGAGGTTCATTCCGAGATTAATGGCGATGGAAAGAAATTTTTTGTTTTTATATCTTAATCACACGAGAAAGCTCGATTATCCTTTGGAACGTTTAAGTACTCGTTATTATCGCACATTAATAATCGCACTGTTTTTCATGATACTTGCTCATAAAGTCATGCGTGTAATGGCCTGCGTTTGATTGTAAATGTTTTGTACCTTTGTCTCACGTGTTTCTGTACCGAGAACCACCGCCCCCCTTCGTTGAATGGTCTTTTAGAGTATCGTCATTTAGTGTCACCACAACGTTCAGATCGATTCTTGCTATCTATCAGAAACGTCAGCACTCTGACACCGTCGAAGGATAAGTGTGCAACGAATTCAGAACTGTTCTTGAAGTATGCAGTAGCACGAATTGACTTTACGTAACTTACAAATGGTTAATTAGTACATAAACCCATTATGCTTCCTTGTGATTTACGCTGTTGTGTATTTGTATGTTGTTGCACAACCTGGACGGCCCGTCCAAGTGCCGTACAATTTTTCGTTTCTCTCACGCTGTTGAACAACGCAATTAACAAAATCAAAATAGACGAAGAAAAAATAAAATGTCGAAAAAGACGAGCATTGACGAACGAAACAAAATGGGAACAAAATTATTAACACACCTTCTCTGGGCTGTCTGTGACCACTTGGAATAATAAAAACGAAAAGAACAATAATCCCAGCAATAGGCATGTATACGTACATTGTTTCACGAATTCGAAAGAAAGAAAAAAAAGAAACACGAGAACGGAACGCAATAGTACGAAAGAGAAAATTACGAATACGGCGTAACTTACGACTGGCATATTACATTTTTTTTAGATAGACTGCTAATCAATTTTGTTTTGCATGCGTTTTTTTATCTAGAGGCTAAGAAGCAGCGGAAGAAGAAGTCATTAACAGGTGAATAAAGTACTATCCATAAATCATAATTGTTCATCATTTCGGTGTACACTTTAATGAGCACGCGCGCGTACCTGTACATTTCTTTATTTATTCCTTTCACTTCGGTTTTGTATGCAATGCAATATTTTTTTCTCTTTAATTGAAGTTCTCGAAGAGAAGCGTGTTTAATACATACATTTCGATTCTCGTCTTCTTTTATTATATATATATATACATATATATCACTCTGTCTGTTTCGTTATTGCACACTCTACATATATGTGTATATATTTATATCATACAATAGCCTCTGTATGTTGAAACTTGTGTCTCACGTTCGCCTAAGTTAGTCCGTATAGTTTCCTTCGTTTCTCTGTCGTCTCTCTATCTGTCTCTGTCTCTTGTCTACTTTTTTTTGGGTTCATTTGTTCTCGTTACAAAGCAACTGGGAAGATTGATAAATCAATTGCCTCGTCCGTGCTTCTCTGTACCTTCTACTATGATTTCTAACCTTTTTTTTTTTTTTTTTATTACGAATGCCCTTTCAATTGCAGCAATGGTGTATCGTGCATACTCGAGAAGGACTATTTTTCTTTTTTTAACGGCTACTAAATTCTCTGTACAGCTTCGAATATCTCACCGCATCCCTCCCGTAGCAAACGATTTTCTTTGCACTCGCTGGTTTCCTAACATACGCATACTTGATGTAACACTCCTTAACTCTGCTTCAACGTAACCGCAGTATACATATTATTTCTTTTCCTCGGTAGATTCGTTTTAATACTAACGGCGATTAATAGCATCACGGCGTAGAGAATAGATGGATAGATTAAGAAGTAGACGGAAATGTGAATAGGAAGCTCGATTCCTCTGAATTACACCTCACCCCCTGAAATTAGTACGGTAGAATGTCTTTCATGAAAACATTGTTCAACTCCAAGCCCCATCGGCGCAAGGACTAGAGAACATATTCCTTTCAACACAAATGGCAGGCAATATTCTCCGCAAAATTAATTAAATCCACAGCGAACTTTCTTTGAATAACGACACATTTAGGCGTTTAATTATATAATTACAAAAAAGAGGAAAAACGCCACCCTCTGGAAGGCATTAAGAAATATTTGTATCCACCCAAAGTCCTTGTGTCGATGGACACGGTTGTTACGGGACGATCCACGAAGCCCGACAATTCTGCAAATTCAACGCCCTAAAGCTTGGAATTTCCGAGCAAACAAATTTTTCCCGCCGTCCCAGCTATTAACAGAACAATCCGAGCCAATCACGTTTCGTGGATCACTCTTGCAAACAACTCTGCCTGCGATACAGTGTACATACGTGTATTCCGTGCCTGAAAATACGCACGACGGATCAGCCGTGAAAATAGGAGTCGAGCTTCGGCCGTGTCACGTCACCCGGACGAGGTTGAATAAAGTTTGAATTGTGTTCGAATCGAAGGGGACGAGGGCGCAGAGATAACCGGGAACAGCCACGTGAGCGGTGGTAAACACGAGGCAGCGGGGGAGCAGCACCATCCGCCACCCAGCCACCACGGTGGCTCAGAGGGGAAGAAGGAGAAGAGTGTTCTTCAAGCCAAGCTAACTAAACTCGCCATACAAATCGGTTATGCCGGCTCGACCATAGCAGTGCTTACCGTTGTCATTCTAGTCATTCAGTTCTGCGTAGCGATGTTCGTCATACAGGGGAAACCCTGGAAAAATACGTACGCTGGCGATCTGGTGCGGCATTTGATCATTGGTGTGACGGTGCTCGTCGTGGCCGTGCCCGAGGGTCTTCCTCTTGCCGTCACCCTGTCCCTGGCTTACTCCGTTAAGGTGATTGCGATGATAATTATTCTGACGGCTTAGTGGGCTGCCGGGGTATCTGGTTGGCAAATGATGATTAATGATTAACCGTTTCCGTTGGCCGCAGAAAATGATGAAGGACAACAATTTGGTGCGGCATTTGGACGCCTGCGAGACCATGGGCAACGCCACAGCGATCTGCTCGGACAAGACCGGCACTCTGACAACCAACCGGATGACCGTCGTTCAGTCGTACATCTGCGAGAAGATGAGCAAGACGATCCCGCAGTTCGCGGACATACCGTCGCACGTTGGAAACTTAATGATACAAGCTATCTCTATTAATTCGGCGTACACATCCAGAACAATGCCCACGCAGGACCCTACAGAGTTGCCGCAACAAGTCGGCAATAAAACCGAATGTGCCTTACTTGGATTCGTAGTAGCCCTGGGCATGAACTATCAGACGATACGGGACGATCAGCCTGAGGAAACCTTCACGCGGGTGTACACGTTCAATAGCGTTAGGAAGAGCATGTCCACCGTCATCCCCAGGAAAGGTGGTGGTTACAGGCTCTTCACGAAGGGCGCTTCCGAGATCATCATGAAGAAGTACGTCCGACTTACATAGATAGATAGATCATTATGTCCTTAATTTTTCGTCCGTATTTCTCTCGTCGGTCCCGTGGAGGCTCCTGTTGTCCCCACAGATCCCCGCCGATCGAATGGCGGCAGAATCCCCTCCGTCTAATAATTTCGTTTGTCTCGCCTCGATTGCAGATGTGCCTTTATATACGGTCGCGATGGTCATTTGGAGAAATTTACCAAGGATATGCAGGACCGTCTGGTGAAGAACGTGATCGAGCCGATGGCGTGTGACGGTCTTCGTACGATCAGCGTCGCGTACCGCGACTTCGTTCCCGGCAAGGCAGAGATCAATCAGGTTCACATCGACAACGAGCCGAATTGGGAGGACGAGGAGAACACGGTGAACAATCTCACCTGTCTGGGCGTCGTGGGCATCGAGGACCCGGTGCGGCCGGAGGTGCCGGACGCCATCAGGAAGTGCCAGAAGGCTGGCATCACTGTGAGAATGGTGACCGGTGACAATATAAACACTGCGCGTTCCATCGCCGTGAAATGCGGCATACTGAAGCCGAACGAGGACTTCCTGATCCTCGAGGGTAAGGAGTTCAACAGGAGGATCCGTGACAGTAACGGGGAGGTGCAGCAGCATTTGTTGGACAAAGTGTGGCCGAAGTTGAGGGTGTTGGCCAGGTCGTCGCCTACAGACAAGTACACATTGGTGAAGGGAATGATCGATAGCACGTCTAGCGTGAGCCGCGAGGTCGTCGCCGTCACCGGCGACGGAACGAACGACGGGCCGGCATTGAAGAAGGCGGACGTCGGCTTCGCCATGGGCATCGCCGGCACCGACGTCGCCAAGGAGGCGTCCGATATCATACTTACAGACGATAATTTCTCGTCGATCGTGAAGGCAGTTATGTGGGGTAGAAACGTCTACGATAGTATAGCGAAGTTCTTGCAGTTTCAGCTGACCGTCAATATCGTCGCTGTTATAGTTGCTTTTATCGGGGCATGTGCCGTGCAGGATTCGCCGCTTAAAGCGGTGCAGATGTTGTGGGTGAACTTGATCATGGACACGTTAGCCTCTCTTGCATTGGCCACCGAAATGCCTACGCCGGATCTCCTTCTTCGTCGGCCCTACGGCCGCACGAAGCCGCTCATCTCCAGGACAATGATGAAGAACATTCTTGGTCAAGCTGTCTATCAGTTGTCTGTAATTTTTATGCTTCTTTTCGTTGGTAATTATTCACCCCCCCATCTTACTCTAGCCTACACATGTTTCGCGTCACTCCTTGGTCGTCCCGAATGAAATTATACCTTCGGCCAGACTTGGACCCGTTGACAGCCGCAGAACTCTAGTTGTCCGGAATATATCCATTCCATTATCGTCTCTGCATTCGACGAAGTCGACGAGCCAACTCCGGGCTTGACGGGTTCACCGGTTTTGCCCGTTTCGGAATTTTTGGGACGATCAAGGTCGTCGCGGCGAACCGCCGTTTCTAACGAGATATCCCGTGGTTTACAGGTGATAAGATGCTCGACATAGATACTGGCCGAGGAGTAGCACAGGCTGGCGGTGGTCCAACGCAGCACTTCACCGTCATCTTCAACACGTTCGTTATGATGACACTTTTCAACGAATTTAACGCCAGGAAAATCCATGGTCAGCGTAATGTCTTCCAAGGAATATTCACCAACCCCATCTTTTATTCTATCTGGATCGCCACATGCTTGTCGCAGGTAAGCGATCCCGAATGCTCCCACCGCGACGTGTCCAAACAGTAACGGCAGAGAGTTAATTGCAAACGGAAACGGAAACGAACGAAGATACTTCGTATCTTGTCGATATTCGCGATAATGGAAAGCACAACAGACTTTCATAGATAGTTCCGTATGAGTGCAGAAATTGTTTCGCGAACAAGTTACTGTGAAAATGTAATTACAACGAAGGATTGCTGGAGTTGCAGGCAAAAGCAGAAACGGATACGATGGGTGTTCCATGTTTGCACACTTGGACGACGCAATGCTCTTCCAAATATTCCCCCACCCCCCTACCCCTTCGATTGTCTCCCCTCCCTTTTAACCGAATTTCTGTGTCTGTTTTTCTAGATAGTTATCATACAGTACGGTAAAATGGCGTTCAGCACGAAAGCTCTCACATTAGAACAATGGATGTGGTGCCTGTTCTTCGGAGTCGGTACTCTATTGTGGGGCCAAGTAGTTACGACTATACCTACGCGCAAGATTCCTAAGATCCTTTCGTAAGTTATGAACAATATTCACGTAAAAAAAAAAAAAAAAAAAAAATATGAAAGATATGCAGAAAAACTGCCATTTCTCTTATATAATAGTGTGTTGTCTAGATGATGAGAGATACTTCTGTTCAGTTTAGCCCCCCTGGCACAGCGAAAAACGAGAACGATAAAAAAAAAAAAAAGAACGTTTTGCGTCGTTTCACTCCGACGATATTTCAGGATTTTTTTCTTCTTCTATTACATTTCTCTTTCTTTTTCCTTTTGCTGTATCATTTCTCTCTCTCTCTTGGAACGTATTCTATTCTCTGTTTTCCGTTCTCTTGGCCCGAAACTCGAAAGCCTTACGAGCGCCTTTCAACGGCCCTCTCTCTGAGGCATCTTGGGTGCTATGTTAATAATTAAAGCGAAAAAATAAGAAAACAGCCATTTTGCATGCCAAAAATACTAATAAGCAACATTGAAAGAGAGAATGTAAGATTGGGGGAGAGAAAAGTGTACGAATTTTTCTTGCTTTCTTGCAAAACCAAATGGATATTCGGGTTTGTTACACCCATACACACACGCACGCATTAACACACACATACACACATATAGCTTCTATAATTATGTTTTTTGTAATAGAGTCGCTTTTGCATGAACCTCTATCAATAAAGATACGATACATAATATCTATATACTACGTGGAAGTTGTTCCATAAATTGAGCACGATTTCGTTACACAATCGAGTACAGAATTGAACTCTCAATTGTCTACTCGAATACATGGCTGTTAATTATTATTGGGATGAATGTTGTGCCGAGGTTATCGCAACGCGTAACTTATCGGTACGATATTTTCGTTTGCATATAAAATCGCCACCGTCACACTGTAAATAATTATACGAGACACAAGTTGTAGCAGCGTCGATAAGACAAGTACCATTCGAAAGATAAGTATCATGCTAATCGGTATATCGTGTAAAGGTGTAATAGAAGAGAGGCATGCATCGTGGAGCTCATAATATTATTATCATCATTATTATTATTGTTATTGTTATCATCATTATTGGTAGCTGTGTAACCGTAGCGCTTCTATTTGGTTCGTGTCATCTCCCTCTCTCTAATTGCTTTTCTTCATTCTGTCACGTGTCCCCCACTTTCCACCCTGCTTGGCGTGTGTCGCTTATTCGTGGCATGCTACACGAGATAGACGCTCGGATTTCATGAGTATTGCGATATATACGTGTATGGAGGACACTGATTTTTTTATTTCCGAATTGGACACACTTAGAGTGTAATCTCGCGTGCTTAGCTGTACCCTCGCTCCCTTCTTTCTTAGCGCTGGCCAAAAAGAAACGAAAAGGAAAGAAAGAATCGTGGAACGTTCAAGGTTTCCCTTTCGAGAAGCGTCGAGAAACAGGAAGGAAATTTTGAGCGTCCTCAGGATTCATTTGGTAGAACTCTGTAAACCATAGTATTCGAGTTTCATCGCAATTTTCTTCCAGAGTCGATATTGTTGCCTGTAGGATTGTCGGATGGATTTGGAGGAATGGCAGTAGGTTCGAAAAACTCCCTAGATCCTAGGGAGTAATCTGAATAATGCGTACACGTGTGTCCAGAGCGTTGGAGATTTTATTTATCGAATTGTTTCTGAATACTAGGGTGTACAGAGGATAATTGTAGACTCAGTGAGACATATATATATATATATTTATAGGCTTAGCCTATTTGTTGCATGACTGAAGATCCTTGTCGAGCGTACTACGTACTTGTTTGTGGTGAAAATGTACTAACACAAAATGGCGTCCACGATAATTAGATGTGTATAAAATACTGGTGTACGAAATACCAATTTACCAGTACACGTGTTATATAAGCGTACATGTGTCATTGTATTTTATTATTATTATTATTATTCTGTATATATATATATATATTTGCGTTTTCCGTTTTTTGGTGCAAAGGGTACTTCAGTGGCGCCCTCGGACCGAGTTTTAACTTTGGAACTAGCGGTTCCGGATGACGTAAATACAGGGCCGCCAATATTCTGTAACAAAGTTTGCGCTTAAGCAAGGTTTGCCGCTGCAAATCATTCTGCTCTCTCGCTGGAGCTGTTTTAGACGAATCTGTTAATCCCTTCTCGACAACATTAACTTTTCACACTGTTCGTCTATTTATCTATCCTTTCTATCTTTCGTTCTTTCTGTCTGTCTGTCTGTCACACTCACACCGTATACTGTACATATCTGTACACATCCTATCCCTAACCCTCTTGATCGTCTGTCTATATCTGTTTTTTTTTTTTTTTTGCCACCCTTCTGTCTGTCACTCCATCCCCGTTACAAGCACGAAGCCAAGAAGACTGCGATCTCTTTCTGAATCGATTAGTTTCTTCCTTCCTACCTTTTGTTTCATTGAATTATTTTCCACTCTATGCATCTGTCTCTCTCTCTGCCCGCTTAGGTCGCACAGACCAATTCGCGAAGGTGGCCGGAGTGCACCCTTGCCAATTGGGATTAGCCGTTTTATTCTCTGCTCTCGCGTCGAGCGTGCTAACAATACCTCGGAGATACAGAAAGAAATGAAAAGAGTAGAAAAATGAGAAATTTCTGTACGCATAATAATATGGTGATCCATGCAGGGTGGTGTCATTGCTATTAACATGGGGTGCTTCCGTGTGGGTCGCCCTTGGTCGCCATACACGCAGGAAAAAAGAACGCAAACATACACACACACATGGGGCTCTCGCACACTTTTATCCACATTGATCTTTCGCATTCGCTTGTTAAAGCTTTTTTATCAAGCCACTTTGTCGTACGACATATATTTATGTACATGCCGGTAGCTTGCGGTTTTTTCTTCAAGCTTTCACTTGGAAAAAAATCGCCCCTCCCGATGCAGGTAAGGGAGAACGGCGCCGAAGTATCTTGTTCTGGCTGATTAAATGTTTACTAGCCGCAGGAGATGACCGGAATTGTGAACGATGGTCAGGCCCGTTTTGCAAAGAACCGATACACGTGTATATTTAAAAAAATGGAACATGTCCAGAGAAGAAGAGAAAGAACGATAAAATTTTCTACGCATACTTATATATGTACGAAACGAGATAAGAAATTCGCACCCTGGTCCTGTGAGACTTAACAACCGGATGTTGCCACGCGTGTCGCATCGTCCCCTATCACCCCCCACCCCCTAAGGACGTTCGAAGTCACTTCCCCATCCTCCACATCGTCACTGCGGTTTTTTTTCTGTTTTCTTTCCTTCTTTTCAGTTTTGTGCCTCTTGTTTTCTGTCTTTTCTTCTTCAATCTGCGTTCATACGACAAAGCACTGCAAAAGTATCTCTTCCGTCATCATACACATTTACCAATGGGGCCCATGGACCATTTACTTAAACCGTCGTCCTCCATCTTTGTCGCTCACTATGTCCGCGTTGCATATCACATCTCGCATCCCCTCGTTCGTTGGCTCTCATTATTCTGTACACGCCGTTACATCTCTCTTGTTATATGTGTATCTCTCGCAGGCTGTTTCACAGGTCTCAAGTACGACAGTTTGTAAAAGTCATTTGTACGTACGCAATTCGAACGAGGGTGCAAGGAAACAGCTTGAACATTTTCGAACTTTGCATCGCTTAGAAATAAATATAAATCAATATTAATACATGTTATATCAACCGAGAATCGTCTGCAGTAAAAATCACTAGAACCAGTATTGCTCTCTGAAACAGCCTGTAGTTCACACTGTCCGTCTGCTTCCTTTCTCGGCCACTTCCGTTCACCGTTGCCGCACCGTTGATCAAAAAGCGAAAGACAAAAAAAAATCCCCATGAAAAAGAGACTAGAGAATTGACACTAGCCAGCGTCGTCGACACCGTTTCGCAGAGACAGCGTGGTTAGGTTCAAGCTAAGGAGCGAGGGGAATAACCGTAGAGAAAGAGAGACAAAAAAAAAGAATTTTCGTTCTGATGCAGTGCGTCGAGGAGGCCGTCACTGCGCGTCATCGAGTCGGCTAACTAAATTCGACCATTAAAAAAAACAATCAAAGACTCCCATTTGAAAAACTAAAGACAAAAGAAATAATAAAAAAAACCCACTTTGATTATAGACCATGTGTTGTAACAGGGATCGAGTGATGAAGAATTGGTTTCATGTTTTTTAAAAACAGATGGGGCCGCGGCCAGCCGGATGATATCGGTGCGATCAATCTCGGAGATGAGAAATTCGACCCTGACTCGGATAAAAAGCCGCGCGCAGGACAAATTCTATGGATCCGTGGTCTAACACGACTACAGACACAGGTAACTATCCCTATCTCTCACTCTCATGATGCCATCACTCGAAAAGTCACAGCGTTCTTCTATCGGGTCTCCCAAACCTAACCCCCTTACCACCGCCCGCCCCCTCTCCAACAGTCCCTGGGACAAATTTAGGGGATATATATATATATTAAAAATACCAACGGAGGAACAATTGTTCGCCGATAATTAACGGAGAAGAAATCCGCGAGGCTACGAATTTTTATCATCCTTTTTTTTCATTATTTTTCCTCTCTCTTTGGCCCTAGGGCCCAAAAGCCGCCAGCGGTGAGAATTGTTCTCTTCTCCGGGCCACGAGTAACCGTCCGCCATCTTGTGGCTAGGGACCTACGCTCGACTGTGTCCCGTACGTGAACCACGTGGTTCACGGTTACTTTGCGTATCATACGTGTGCGACACCCCATGAACATTTTTTTTTTTTTGCAGAGACACGAGTTGTTCTCGATTTTTGAATTGCGATCAGGTTTGCGCAGAATGGACACGGTACTTGCGGTGTTCCCTTGCAATACGTTCCTCAGGATCGACGTTCGCGGACGAAGGAGTTTGGGGAAGTTTGGTGAAGTTTGGTGTTAGGCCAATGTGTCTTCGCTTAACGTATCCTGGAGCGTGCATAGTTCCTTTTCGTTGAGTCTCGGTGGTATCGAAGATGGTGCGATTTATAGTACAGTATTGGGCCCGTAAAAATCAAATGGTAATATATTAAAATGTACGATACATTGTTAGTATATTTTAATATATTATTACTATTAATTTGAATGCATTCATTAATGAATAGTCGATATCGATGAAGTAATAGTGCACACTTTGAAAGGATGATTAAGCGAGACACGTGTTTTCATCAACTTCTCAATCTTCCCGAAGCTCTGAGCTCGATCTGAAGAAGTATAGTGAAACGAGAGCACAGTGTCCACTGTGCAGACAGGAAGTGTATACATATATATGTACACATACGTCTATACTTCATTCCATATGTGCATATATATGTACATATACATATACACGTTCCTTAGTTTCTCTCATTTGGTTACATTGTTATTTTGATTTTTTTTTTTTACATTCTAGATCGTTGTTTACCTTGGTTTGCATTTTCATTTGAGTTCTTTCCGGTGTTAACCTCGACGATGCGTACCTTTAGCAACATATATTATATATATTTATTATATATACATAACATAGTCCTGCGATGACCACAGAAAGAAAGAAAGCTCGACGATGTTTGACAACTGAACCGTTTAACGCCCCTTTGCATTAAGGAGCTGGAGAGGCATTAATTCTGTTTCGCCTTTGGGTCGTTTCCCTCCGTTCCTTCTGGGTCCTATGTGAGGCCCCTCACCACCGGGAGCGCCATTCTGTTTCATTTGATTTCCTTCATTTATTCATTTACTTCTCGTACACCCCTTAACCCTTTATACAGTCTTTCGCGTGTTAATTAATCTTGAATTTGCATCCTTCTCTCTCTCTCGTCATTCGTTCCTAGACTTATATGAAGGGTTAACTGTTTAACTCACCGCCAGTGTCAGTCCGTTCCAATTATTCTTTCGAAAGAAACTCGATTACCAAGGGAGCTGTTAATAATCGTCTCGTTTGACCTCTTCGACACTCCGTTATCCGCCACTTTAGCTCCAGTCGTCGTTGCACCTTCCACAAGAACGTTCCAAATCACGCCTACCAACGCCGCGTCAAATTGAATCGGAGGGGTTAATTGAGCCGCGGGACGAACGACGACTTAATTCAACTAACAGGAGTGACATTGATCTCCGCACATCAGAATCGAATTGTCGCGTCCATTAACGCGGAATCATTGAACCGCGGTGCTTTGTCGGACCCATTTCAATGGGGGGGACCATTAATTTGTCGAGAAAAGCGAGCCAGCTAACCTTTAATTGAGAATTATGGCCACGAGTGGGTAAAGGTCCACAAACAAGACACTCTTAGAGGCTTTAGAGAACGTAGCTTATTGGTAGACCCCCGACGGCTTGTGTCAGCTTTCATAGTTATTGCCTGTGATAGTTACTTTTTTTTTCTTTTTGTTTTTTTTTTCTTGGGGCCCCGTACAATAGAGCACACATTTAGTCGTCGGCTTGCTCGACGTGTAGAAGCACGGTACGATTATTTGAAAAAGGGAACCATGTTAGAATTGGTCCGCAAGCAGTCATCGATAACCCTATATATATAGACACCTGTTGTCCTCGGAAGTTGAGATTAATGTTGCATTTCCGTTTCATTCCAATCGAGGAATAGGACTTTGAGTTCCCTTGATAGGTTATGAACGTGCACCGGCACCGAACTGTAACCAAATCGTTTCGATGAATTATTTCAGATAATTCCGATCGATGATCTATATTATTACTATAATGATAGGGATATTATTACTTTACGTTTGGTAACAATGGAGCCTCCCCCTGGGTAATGGGTTTTATTGGTTAGAATTGATCGACGATATTTCGAATTAATCGAAGAAATTAGAAATCGATGCTCGAGCGAGAGTCGTAAATGGACGAATCCTCTCTCTCGTACTATTTCCTTTATTGTTTTCATTTTTTCGTTTCGCACATTGGGAAAGGGTTAACGCAATAATACGCAAGTCTGATGAAGCCAGCGCAAATATTTGACGAAACCCGCAGCTCGCGATGCTGTAAATTGTGTTGCCGATTTTTTTTTCTCTCGCACCATCGCGATGCTGCCGATAGTTAATTAATTAATCGACGGATTGATTGATTAAAGAGCAACGTGTACGCCTCTTTGGGGGTAGTGCGATTAATCGTTTCGAACGACGAATAATTGAATTGTTCAGAGCGAATTCTTTTTAATCGCAAGATCCGAAAATGTGGAAAAAAGGAAAAAGAGATATGTATCTCGTACTTTCTTTATTCTGTTTAACTTTTATACCTCGCTTTCTCTCTTATTTCCTTTCTTCTTACTCTAATAACACCATTCTCGATCTTGGCACTGGTCATTTAAATGGATCACACTTTCGTGATGAAAGAACCTAAAAAAAAAAAAAAGACAAAACATACACACGCAGAATATAATTCTGTCTGAATAATATTATTTAAAAAAAACAAAAAAAAAATTGACACAGACACCCAGTTAAGCTAATTATGTAAATTGAATGTGTAACCTACGTTTCAGACGAGCAATAGAACTCTGGTGCAGAATGTATCTGTGACAGGCAGATCCCCCTCTCAGGATTACTATATGGTTAGTCCGCAAGTCCAATCTCCGCACTGTTTGACCGTTCTTAAATATTAATTATTATATCATTTTAATTTGTATTTCACATTTATTTATTTATTTATTTTCGATGGTTTTGTTTTCTCACATTAACCAAGTTTGATTACTCCTTCTTTTACTGGCTCATTCTGTTTTGCCGTAAACTTGATTTCTCCTCTCTTGCCCATACTTTACTTTTTCTCTTAATCTATCTCTCCTTCCCTCTTTTAACAATAATTACTCTATGCTCTAACGTTCTGCCTCTGTTTCTTTTCATTTGACATTCACTTAATTTCCCCTTCTTCTCTGTCTTACTCCCTTGAGTTTTTATTATCATTATCATTATTATTATTATTATGATGATGATTGTCTGCCTCTCTGACGTGTTATTTCTCGCCTGTCTCTATTTTTCTTTGTTTCGTTTCGATCGCAGTTCTGCTTTTGCGAGTCGCGAGCTTCTAACTCGCTTTTTTCGCTAAAAATAAACAAACGTGCTGTATTTTTTCTTTTCATTTAAATCGTTTTCTTTTCCACGAATCGATAGAACAATGAGAACACACACGCACCGTGCGCTGGTTGGATATCTCCATTCTTTTTTTTTTTTTTGTGGGCTTCTATCATTTTTTTTTTTTTTTTTTCATTGTTCTTCGTATCGAATTAAAGCCTGCCATTTTGTTTCAGTCAAGATCGTCGACGGCTGTGGCTTGAAGGGAAAGAAATCCAACCAATCCTGTTCCCCTTCATCCTTTACTCCAGTATCAAGCTTTTTGTGCAGATTCAGGAAGCGATATAGAAAGTATCTTTCTAGGGATTTTAGAGTTCTTAGGGTTTTTACCACTATCGCAATAGTACGGGGAAGTACCCGTCAGAGCTTTTAATAATTCGAGCTTTTATCGGACATTGAATACGGTGCAAGTGGGCATATTTATCATTACAGTGATTAGTATCCTTTTTAACCATTAATATTTATAATCTGAGAAATAGAAACATACATTTCAGCGAAGTATTTATGATTGCACAAATAATTAATTGCAGTGCAGAGCGTTTCCAAGTAAAATTCCTTACTATATCGAAGCAGAAATTTCATTTTCTTTTTCACACAAAATACAAATTCTGTTACATTTTAATATTTAGTGAAATATCTAGGGCTGCACATTTCCGTATCCCTACACGAACGATCTCTTCTCTTCAAGCGCGGACAAGCCAGTATTCTCGTACCGTTGATCAAAAACAAATTGTCGACCTTCTTACTTGTTTCATACGGAAAGATTCACAATTGCATTCATATCATTACTATTTTTCTTTTCGACGAGACATACTTACGTGAATAATCGAGAATTTACCTGGATCTTTTTTATTATTATTATTATTTCTTTACCACCTTTATTATTATTTCTATCGATTCTAAGATGTTGCATGCACGTCTGTGCGTATGTATGTACGTAATACAAGTTGCCCGTATATACCTGTATATACATAGGTATACGTGTAATATATGCACACGTGTATGTGAAACCCATGCGCGTACGCGTTTACGCGTATACGTATTAGTACGGGTATATATGTGTGCAGGACACACATACACGCGCGGCAAGGTACGCTTTTGCAATTCTATTACCCCTTTTTATTTCAACCGGTTCATTTGCCACATTTTATACTCATTTCGTTTCGTCGACGGTCATTTGTATCAGGGGATGTTCATTATTAACGGTGCATCGGTACTTATTATTATTTCTCTCACCCTTATTTCATTTCGATGATTCCTTTCACGGTACAAGAGTTTTACCGAGCATTGCGAATGAATTTATACATGTTTTCGCTGTCTGCTTCTGAATTATCGTTTCGAATTATTTTCGTTTCTATGGCTCTGTTCATCGGACAAAGAAATATACAGAGGATCTATATAATACGTCACACGATATTCCACTTAACAATATGTCCCGAAGGTGAACGTTTCTCCATCCGTTCATTTACTTCTTTTCCCATTTTTCATTCCAATATTCTGCCGTGGAAGTAGATTTTAATCGATATACACATGCATATATACAGGGTGTCCCATTTCAAGTTTCGGACGTAATTATTTCCCAAAGTATAGATCGTTTGGGAAAATGTTCCAGCCAAAACGTACCCTGTTTAGAGGGGGACATTTTATGGTTGTCGCAGATCTTCTGTAGGTGGACGTGGTCCCGAGATTTCAAGGTGATCTTTCGCACGTACGTCCGCTTTGAGAAATTTTGCGACACCACAAGATGTCCACCGCGAAGCAGAGTAAGTTTCGTTCGAAGAATTTTTTCGTTCGACCTATAGTTCGGGAAATAGTTGCGACCGAAACTTCAACTTGAAACACCCTGTACATGGAGGGTCCGGCGGGATCTGACACCCCGCGTTTAATGAGGGGTTTGCTGGGTTGACTCTGAACAACTTTTTCCTTTACCAAAATGTTGGTCGAAGCGTCGTTTTTGAGTTATTAACGAAAAACCGTGGCCAATCAGAGCGCTCGCGCGCGTGGCTCTCAACCGCGCTCGGCCGCGATCGCGAAGAAACGCGTTGGCTCGCGCAGCGACCGCGCGCGGTTGAGAGCCACGTGGGCGAACGCGGGAACTACCGGCGCTCTGATTGGCCACGGTTTTTCGTTAATAACTCAAAAACGACGCTTCAACCAACATTTTGGTAAAGGAAAAAGTTGTTCAGAGTCAACCCAGCAAACCCCTCATTAAACGCGGGACGTCAGAATCCCGTCGGACCCTGTATATTGTCCCCTTTCTTTTCTCACGCTTCAAGTATATATCTTCTGGTCAGCGGTGAATGGTCAGTGTATCAAGAACATATTTCTTCACAATTACTCTGCTCGCCGCCACTTCCAGAACATTTCTAGACCGACGCCCCTTGATTACCGTACGGGCGGCAAGAAACCATTGTTAACCCGACAAACACGCCTTCAGCTTTCGCTTTAAAAACAAAACGAAGAAAACTATCTCACCAATCATCGTCATTGCATCGTAGTATAATCACCAATCTCTCGTCATTGTACATCACGTCCAAGACAGAACAGAGTTCGAACGAAAATGCGGCCGCAAATGATATTCGAGGCCAGACCGAGTGGAAAGCTTTCCGAAACGAAAATGATGCACCTGCGGCATAGAGGAGTCCCAGTGTACCTTGTGCGTGGCGTGCTATGCGTGTGAGAACTGCATGCAGAACTGCCAGGAAGCGCCTAGTGGAGCGATGATAACGTCGGCAGGAACGAGTGTGAACATAATTAACAAAAGCACCAAAAAAAAAGAAAAAAAATAAAGAAACCAACAACGAAGAAACACTGTTGCGTTGCTTGCATTCTGTGCCTGTTTCTCGTCGGAAGAAACGAACGTTCGAATTAACGTGTCCGGCAAAACGGACACCAGCGACACCCTCGTTGGCTGAGACAATGTGTGCCCGTTTTACATATTATACATATACATGTATATGTATATCTTATTTCTGTTCGTTAATCGTTGCGGTGTGTGCGTTGCAGTCTTGCTGTGAATATGTACCATGTACAATTAACCATTAACAGTTTTGTCCAATGGATGCAAATATGTGGCAAAAATGCATCGTGTGTCTCTTTCGATGTGCGCGTGTGCTCTGTTGCGGTTTTATATTTATATAAATGTGTAATATGTTTATATAAATATAACTGAACGTGCACAAGTCTGTCTGTGTGTTTATCTGTTTCTTCTGTTTGTCTCTCTCTGTCCGCCGTGTGCACACGACAAAAACGAAGCATCCGAAGGGAAACTCTGCTCTGGGTGGCCAACTACTCTCACGCACGCAAACACACATACACGCGCAAACAAGAGAGCCACAGAAACTGAAAGGGAGAAGACCCTCCAGTAATAGTTTTCTCTTGCGACGCTTTTTCTGTTTCTTGAGGCTGTCGTGCAGTTTAATTTGTTCTTTAATTGAAACGTTTCAGTCAATGGAAGGGAAGTGATCGGTGCACCGTTTTCAGGTCGCCGTTGTTGTTAATATTGTTATCATCGCGATCGGAGTATCATTTACGAACGTTAATCTGGATCCCATTTCAAGTCTGAAACAACGCTTGCATGCAGCAATTGGCCTTACGACACTCGTCCCAGCAGCTTTCCAGCTATGTTCTATCAATTCAGTCACACCAATGCTCAGCGGCGTTGCTTTCCATATTGTCTCCGGATCAATTGGAGACGGTACGCCAAGTAACGTCCGGGCACACTAACGATAAAGACAGAAGGAAACCCGTGAACACCGAGCCTCGAGGGTCCTCCAGGACTTGTAGCTTCCTTTCACGTGCATACACACTTATATACACCCGCATATATATACAGCGGTAAATAAAATCGAGGCCACTTTTGGGAAGGCCTTTGACTAACAACAAGAACAACAAGGAGTGCCCAGAAACAGAACCAATTAAAACAACAACAACAAAAAAAAAAAGATAATTAACAACAAAGACACAGTCACGCCAGTGTATGCAGCAGTTAAATACTGACGCCAACAAAAAAAAAAAACATTAAAAAAAAAACAATAAATTATACAACGACAACATGAAGAGAATAGAGATTAAGACTCATGGTATGATTTGTGGTTTGTTAGCCAGCGGAACCCATTCGGGAGACTGAGGTATAACGGGGCGGCAGTCTTGCCAGCCGCCACACTTATCCTGTCGGAGTACAAACAAGTACGTAGCTCATGTAGATCGCCTGCCGTTAATAATACGTTGTATCGTCGACTATGCCATACGTACCCGTACAGAGGACGGATCGTCAACGTCGTGTACGACGTGTCCAAAGAAACGTCGCCATTGGGCCAACCCGCGCGGTCCAGGATCATATTTATTGATGTGCAATCAACAAATGCGCTCTGTAATCATGCTTCGAAAGTAGCGAGCGAAGATAATTACAGAACGGCCCGACGGGAGCGACGGGCGAAGTGACGTAACGTTGGTCACGGATCATCTGGAACTGGGATTCATTTGTCACGCGTGTTCGTTCGGCGGGTATGCCTTAATGGCGAAGTTGGTCGGGGGCCAAGGGCGACGATTCCTGCGACACGGATACAGCGAACGATATTGTTACGTCACACCACTGTGTTTTTGTGTAGTGGGCTTGGACTGGCCGGTGGGAAACCCCGGAAGTGACCACCGTCCATCCACCAGTTCTTTTTTCAGTAGTCTTCTAGCTGTCTGACATGATTGTGTGCTGAGTGTATTCCGTTCCCCAATTGTTTCCAATTATTCACACACCGTTAGAGCAAAGAAAAAGAAAAAGCAAGCATTTTTATTTTCATTTGTCAGACTTTGTTTTTTTTTTTTAACAGAGAAGTCGAGTCCAGTCTCTCTCTCCTTTGTCTTATTCCTCGTTTCTCAGCGATCCGGCTGCTTGCTTTCTGTTTATCTTCTTTTTCTTTCCACGCTGTTCCTCTAATTCTCCTGCATTCTCCTTTTGTCGAACGCGGGGATCCACGATACAGACCGTGATGCCATTTCTGAGGATTAATCTGCAGCTGAGTTCGTGCACCTGCGGACCCGGTCCGAGGAAACGTGTCACGGTGTGTTCGAAACGATTCTCGGGTCCTGTCAGAGGAAGAGATATCGAAGACCCTCTTGTGAACGAGCGTGTCTCTGTCTTCTGGTGTCTCGTTCAATATCCTTGATCACTTGCTGAATCGGGGTGGATCGTCGCGTTTGGTTATGGCTGGCGCTGGCTTCGTTCACGAATCCTAGGGGATTTGGTCCGAGGGCCGAGCACTGTAAAGTACTGCCAAGAAATGAATACGAGCATTGAAAAAGAAAAAAGCTTGCACGTGGTTAAAGAAATACATGTGATTCTTCGGCTTCGAACAGTCTATTGATAACTCGGATCTTTGGACGAAGTGACGCCTGATTCGTGAAAGTAAGATCCCCTGGCCATAACCTGTCGTAACAATCCACCGCTAATTCAACACTCATTTAATCTGTTTCTTTGGTGCAGTGTGCGAGTGTGCGCGTGTGCACGATTACTCACGTTTGCATCAAGTTTGTGTTTGCCCGATTTCTAACACGGCATTTGATCGCGAGTGGCATAGAAAAGGTTGACGTATTGTTGCAGTGGTTTGTGTGTGTGTGTGTGTGTGTGTGTGTGTCGTTTGAAAAACATAAAGTAAGAGAAATAATGGGGTGTCGTCATAAGCAGAAGCTTCTAGCGGCTACGATTACTATTCACTATTGTTATTAGTATTATTATGTGTGATAACTGTTCAACGCCGGCATGTAATCGGCCCAAAATCAGTGTCCACGTTCTCCAACGTAAAATTTCGATAATATTGGACAGGATCCAAGCATTCTTTGATCCAATTTTTGTTCGTAATCAAATGTAGAGCACACAATGTGCCCAGGGAGTTTTTCTGGCTAGGGAGGAACTAGAATCCCAAAGGATTCGTCTGGTTATAATTAATTCGAACATGGCCGTACTGAATTATACTTGAGTATCTGGTGTTTTAAGTCTGAAGGATAACATTTAGGATCTATGGAATTGCCATGCGGCTCTGGTTATTATTAAAGAGCTCAGGATTGAAAGAAAAAGGAAAAACCATTCTGACTAATTTAGTGGCCGAGGTTTTTCAGCGTTTCATTGCCACGAATGTGGATGGGAAATCAATTCTGGTAGCAAAACTATTGGTAAACGAAACGAGTATATAATTTACCATATAACGTTATCACCAAAATGCTCTCTTTTACTGTTCACTATCTCCCCACTTTTATCTTTCTCTCTATCTCTGTCCACACAATGTACACTCTATATTTCTCTGACTCTGTCACCGTGTTCACCCTGACCTTTTCATTTCCCGCGCTCTGACTTGTCACGCTGACTACCACTTCTTCCTCCTCTACTTCTGTCTATTTTCTTCTAGTCGAGATTCGACTTGATACATATTGGGGATATACGCGGTACAAGCTCTAGCGTGCGCTTCATCAAATTCTCTAGACCGGTTCAAGACTGTTTAGGACCATTTCTGATTGGTCACATTTGTTGTTCCAAACTCGAATTAACCCCAGACCGATCTTCGACCTTCCTGGTCCCGACGTTCAGATCAAATAATCCCAAACGACTCCAACTGGAGCACGTATGGTGTCCAAAACCGGTTAGTCCCGAACTGGTCCACGGTGGACCAAGTCTGTCCTCGATCCAGGTATCGTCTTTGAATGTCGTTCGATCAGTATTTCCATTCAAAACCGGCTCTTTCAGTCGCATCGACGCGAATCAATCTCGCAGGATGCTCTGAACAACAACCATCCAGGTTCACCGAGCTCTAGTGGCAGCCTATCCTCGGATAGATCGTCTCGGTTTTAATTTGCCTTCCGAAACTGGTAGCTAGGTACGCACAGTAAACGGTAGAAACGCGCATGCCTGCCTGGCAAAAACAATAGCGCCACGTCCCCCCGAAAAAAAAACCCAAACGCAGTCATATAAATAATTAGGGAAAATAATGAACTCGGATGAATTGCAACCACAGGTCCACAGCGAGAAGAGAGAAAACAGCCCTTCGAACACTGTGTGTGTCTACACACCGCGTACAACCATTGCCGTACTCAAAGCACCTTCACACACACACACATAGACACGAATACTGAACCCCGTAAGAGAACCGGGTGTGTCCCCCGAACCCCAACGGAGAAAGCATAGAAAAGCAGCGCAGACATGATCACAGATCACACACACCTAATGGGACAAGCAATAATTCAAGAAAATTTCTCTCTATATATACTATATATATATATATATATAATATTACCAGTCTATATATATATATAATATATGTATAGATCTATAAAGCACACACACGAAAATAGAGATATAAATACAAGTATGACAGTGCTTGTGTGTCGCTGGCTTGCCTCCTCGCTTCCTGATAGAACATCCTCTTCCCTGTTTTTGCAGCTTCGAGTAATCAGAGCGTTCAAGTCGACTCTGGAAGATCTGGAGGAGCGTCGCTCTGTCCATAGTTTACACAGCTTACACAGTATGCGCAGCTCACGCAGCCACACCGGGCTCCGGCCACTCTCTGACTTCACATACATTGACGAAGACCCGACAAACACATCGTTGAACGTCAGCAAGGGTTTATCTAACAAGAGCGCGGACCAGGATCACGGAACGTCAAGGATGAACAGCTCCACGTCGCCGTTGTTGCTCACCGTCACGGGGCCGGCGAACCATCATCATAATACCGCCATAAACAACACCAATGACAATAGATCCTCGTCCAATAGCGCCCTAAACCAGGCCCAACAACCCAACCACACGCAGATGCAGAGTAGCAACAACACCACTGGAAACTCCCTGCTTCTCAGCTCCAATAATTTGGCCCTCCCGGAATTGACGAAGCTCGTGCATGAGACCAGCATCTAAGCGAACAAAATTGATTAGAGAGGCAGCTTTATATTATATATATTTTTTTTTTCTTTTTTTTTTTATTTGTTTTGCGTGTGCCGCCACTGTTATACACATCCCTAAGCGGGCCGCCCGTGACACCGACTCATCCCCCTTTTCTTTTTCGTTTCTTCTTCCGCGTCAGCGAAACGACCAACCCTGTCCATTCACAGGTCTGCATCTGTGGACGTTAGTTTAGTTTACTCCTCTCTGTGTTTCCGGTCCCTGTCTCTTCTTCGTGCCACCGCTGTCCGAACACCTCTGTCGCGGGTCTCCATTCGTCCGACCCGTTGGTTCGGTCCCAATCTCTCTCAATCGTCACAAGATATATATATGTATATATACGTGTGGTCGTCGTACGTCCTCTGTTAACATGATACTCATTCTCCTTCGTGGATTTTCGATGGTTGATCGTTGTTCAGCCTTTTCAATTCCCCGATTATATCGTTCGGCACTACTGTTTTTCGTCCCTTGTTCTGTTCTTTCTGTTTTGTTTTTTTTTTTTACTTCTGCAGTTGTTAATGCATCAGATTACCCACCCCCTTTCTTGTCATCTTGGTATTTCAACCGTTTCTCCGTAGC
Source organism: Nomada lathburiana (assembly GCA_963667235.1). NCBI lineage: Eukaryota > Metazoa > Arthropoda > Insecta > Hymenoptera > Apidae > Nomada > Nomada lathburiana. Next base: position 17,789,053 of record OY763899.1, on the reverse strand, counting down.
AGTTGCCTTACTCATTCTTGCCCCTCTCGTTGAAAGAAAGGAGGTTGGTCTTGTTCGTTGATTGATTTCTCAAGCGTCATCTACGTTTAATTCTCGTCGGGGTTTGCCAATCATTTTGCGACACCGGCAAACGACACGGAAAAGGTGTTCCTTCAACTCCGGGGGAAAGAGAGAGAGAGAGAGAGAGAGAGAGAGAGAGGGAGCGAGAGCCACAAGTACTTAAAAAGGCCCGTTTGGAAGACAGAGGCGCCCTCTTCTTAGCCTGACCGTCCAAACTTTTCTTCGCGTGGCTGCCCTGCTTCTGCAGTGTCCTCGACGTGTGTGCTCCTGCTCTGGGAACCGGGCCCAGAAATTGATCGACAGAATTCTCTTCGCATCTGCCAAGATTGGTTTGGAAGTTCGTCGAGAATTCAACGTTCCGCCATCTTGTGTCGCGACGGGCGGCCATTACGCGTACTATTTCTTCGAGTATACGTACTTCCCCCCCCCCCCCCCCCTCCGTTGGCGTCGTCTTAATTAATGTCAGACCGTAGTCTGAAACCCTGACTGTGCCGATTATTGCACTGCGTACGTTGTATCGTTATTCTCATCAGGCTGACGTGTCTCCAGGAGTACAGGATAGCAGGAACGTTGAATTTCCGTCGATCAGGTATTAACCGCGACCACATCCTTCTTCTCTTCATTCCCCCCAATCTCATTTCAATTCCCCATTATTTTATACGCGGAACCCGTCGGATTTGCCTCATTCTTTTCTCGCCTTTGTTTTAAAAGCGGTTTACGTTCAATGTGCAACAGACAACGCCTATACTCCAGTCCGCCAAAAGAAGAAGAAGAAAAAAAAAAAATAACTTAGACTGACCGCCTATTGTCTGCCCCGCTCATCGGTCCAGCTTAAGTGCTTGCTTGCCTGACTGACTTCCGTTCACTCTCCGCTGTAGCCTGCTTTTCTATCACAAAAAACGATCTCGGTCGTCAGCAGAAAGAAAGACCTCTTTTTGGAGGGGACGATGTTTTGTACCAGGTGAGAAGAAGGACACACGAGGCTGTCACCTTTCTAGAATCTTCCCGGGTCCTTGTCGTTTCGTCAGGGGATGTACTTACTTCTTTGTTTCCCCCCTGAACCTCTCGAGGGGAAAACTCGTTCCGTCGTACGTCGACGTGGAACCGTTGTGAATTATTGTCGTGACTTAACGTGTCGTTGCTCGTCGAAGGAGGACGTGAGTCGTGAGTCGACCACGCTCACTCTGGAGTATCGTACAGGGTGTTTTGTAAAGTATGTGTTCTCTTGTACGTTGAAACCTTGTCCCCGTCTCTGCCTGTCGGACGCCAAGATTGCTCTGTCGAGCACCGAATGGCCAAACCGGATATACCGCCACGCCGTGCTGGACGGATTATGTTGGAAAACGAAATTGGACGTGCCCCAAATTTAAGGGGGGAAAAATTGAATAGTATATTAAATCTTCGAATGTATTTTAAGAGTGAAGAGCCTCAAGTGTGAACATACCTGTATATATATACATATATGAAAGAAAAGAAAAAAAAAAAAGAACAGAAATATGTCGAGCGAATTAAACTTGGATTTTAAACTGACAAATATATACTCATGATTCTGTTGTTACGAAATAAACGACGACACTTGTTTGCCGATTGAACCACCGAAATGAGAGACATCGTGGACACCCTGTATGGTCTCCGTCTTTCACTCATTTAAAGCGAAGTATTATAGGGAATTTTTCTGTTGCTCGATTTCTCCTAGACCACCCTCGTCGGGGTCGATGTGATCGGAAAAATAACGGAAACGATGTAGCTGCGGAGCACAGAGGAATAAGCAAGAACCAGGGCTAGCTAGTCACGAGACAATCGACTTATGGGCCACCGTGGCCGCTCCATGAATAGAGCAGCATTTAATCGTCTCTTTTCGTGGGGAATAAATTAGAAAAATAAAGTTGGGCGAAACGAAAGAAGTACTTAATTATGAGGCAAAATCTCCGACGCTAATCTCTTCTACCTAGTGATAATTCATCTTTCATTCTGGGGGCACAATAGGACCTTGGTCCGCCATTTTGGAATCATAGAAATCAGGCATAAGTAGAACAGAACGGAGGAGTTCTGGACTTGATATTCTTAAAGGTATTTCATTTAAACTTCCTAGAAAAACAAAAAGTATCGATTAAAAGAAAAGAAATATAAAAAAAAAAATACCAGTTATCGAATAAATACGTCAGCTAACATAATTCAAATAATTCTTCAACAGTTTTCAGACCTCGTTATACCTGGTTAGAAGGTGTTCTATAAATAATCCGATTGTTCCTAACGATACAGTTGCTCTGTTCTCTCTTTGCTTATTTGAAAACGCAGAGAAATTGAATATCGGAGGAAAAGAATGGACTCTGGGATCAAGATTTTCATTGTAGCAACTGTGTGCGAGGATCATCGTCAGGTTCAGAGTTACGAAAGCGAACGGGAAACGCGGCGAAAATATTTAATCCGGGCACAGAGAACAAGAGAATGGCTGTAGTCAGCTCTCTCTCTTTTGTTCGGAACTTCTTTTTGAACGTGGTTTCATCCACGGCACACTAATTGTAAGTGCGCGCGCGTGTGTCGTGGTCCACGTCGAATTTAACACCCCCCGTTACATATAATATACATATATAATATCCACTGCCAGGGTTTTGCACTCGGGGGAAATTAAACAGCAAGGGATAAAACTGAGACACCGCCATTTTATGACGGGACTCCGTTGAACACGACGAAGGCAAAACCATTTCCCTTGTCAGGGTCTTCTCTCTCTTTGAGATTACACATCCCCCCCCCAGAGTCCAGATGCTTTCGTGGGAATGAGACTTTCGTGGCACTGCTGGACTTTGTGTGTATTTGCAATCCAATCGACGATTCTGGAAATCATATTTCCGATGTCTGTTTTACTTAGTATAACCGAGCCTCTCGCATTTGGGATAAATCGAAGCGGAGTTTCCCTATTTTTGTTCGTTTCTTTTCTTTTAATGGCTTTAAGTTCTGGAAGAACTTATCAACCGTGTTGGAATGTGAAATTTCAATGAATTGCAGTTCATTCTGGCGATAAGCGAGACTTTTTTTTCCACGAAGAACCAATATATTTTAAACATAGCCGATTTTATAGTTCTTTGTGTTTATATCTCAATTACACCGTGGCGCAAATTCTAGCTGTGTGGCTGCAATACATGGAAATATCATGATACAACTGTTGTACATAAAATCTGCATCTCCCCTTTCGCATTTAATTTCACATTTTTACGACTCGAGGAATATATACATTATTGAATTAACGCGTGGCATTATTCGAGTCCTTTGGAATTCAAATGGTCTCGTACCCTCTGATTAGGTTCTGTACTAGGGATTTTTTCGTGGGGATTCCCTTCCCGTATTGTGGTTAGAATTCCTCACGTTGCACATCTGTCATTGATACACGTTGTAATCGAGAGAAGACGACAGGGTATTTTAATTTTATTTTCTTTTTACACATTGACGCATTTATATTGGTGTGCTACATTGGAACCATGAAATCGACTAATACTATACACATAGGGAATATATAATAAATATATATATATATACATATGGTGAAAAAGTATATATGTATACATATATATTATTAATTTTTAATTAATTATTATTAGCGACTATTATTATTATTGTTATTCTATAAAATAAAGTTTAAGACACGTTATCCGAATGTTATATTTGATCAATGCCGATCAGCAGAGGGCGTACAGAAACGTTCCTATGTATTTGTTCTTTTTCTTTTTTTTCTTTTCCTTGTTTTCCTAGAAGACAGACAAATTTATTTGCTTTATTTTACACGGTTGTTTATGTCTCACGTAATTAATCCTCTGCACTCGTATACTTAGTACAAAGTGGATGAAACTGGGATTATTGTCGATGCAAAATCGAAGAGGCTTTATCGTTCGTTCAGGCTCCTGTAAATATTATATGCTGACGTTTCATTCTATTTTGTAGCGGTGTAAATACTCGAGTGTTACATACGTTAGGTCTATTTCATTTAAGGCGGTGAGCTTCTTACGAAGGGTATTACTTTGAGGTTCGGTATTCATTAGAGGATAAGCGTGGCACAAAAAAAGGTGTAAGATTTTCTCCTCAGTTCTACGAACTTACGAATACGGTACTCACGAGTGCCGCAAGTTTCCACTAAATATATATATTTAACATGTTTCTATGTATTTAAGAAGAAAAGGGAAACTTTCCAAAGTTCCAAGTAAAAGTTACAAAAAAATATATATAAACACATGGTACGACAAACATAGAACGTTAAGTAAAACAATCTATTAATAGATATTATTATTATTATTATATTATGATTAAAAGATTAAAAGATTAACGTGTTCAAATGATCGATGTGTAATTGTAAATAACGTGAAACTAACTTAATTGAATCGTTGGAACTAGTGCAGAGGGTTAATCGTTTTGCATTTTAATTTCATCGTGTCCCCTCTACTGAACGGACGAGACGAGAATCTGCGTGGCGGAAGTCCGTTTCTCGATTCGCGTTCTCGCAATGATAACAAAATGAAGACGAAAACGAAACATTAATCTGCACAATGACTCGGTGAATAAAAGAAATTAATGATTCTTAACAGCAAACTGCGTTGCTGGTACCATATTTTTATCTAAAAATATTCCCCAGCCCCCACATTGAATCTATTCGCAACCAGAGAATACTTCTATTTTTTTTTTTTACACTGTCTAAAAGAAACAGGGTCATTTCTAATAATACTCTGGAAGTGGAACTGCTAATTCTATGTTTACAAGAATGCTAATCCTGGAAGAAATTATAAGTCGCGAGCTCGTTGTTAGAATTAATACAAGTCTTTGTTGCCATCTTTCACGTGCCATTGATACTCGCATTATGAAGCAGTGTCGGGTAAAAGTTTGGAACGATACACCGGCACCACGTGGCTTCCATTTCTCTTTTTATTTAACCTCGCCGCTCTCGCTCGAAAATCGATTTCATTCCTTCACCACTGAAATACAGAAAAAGACAAGGGAACGATGTGGAATTCGATGGTTGATTAATATACAGCACTGAAGCATTAAGCTCAAGTTTATTATTTTCACTTGGATACACCTGTTTCAAGAGACGGCGTTTGTAACAGCCGACCGCTCTCATGTTGCCCGATGTAAATCTTCCCATTTCATGGTTACAAATAGAAAAATCCCTATGCCGGTTTTCGTACTATCGGAATCTGCTCTTTGGTTTCTTTCTTGGGTTTAATTGCACGCCTTGTTCTATCACACAGCATGCGGCATAAAAAGCTTGTTTCCTAGATAGGGTTCATATCGTTGAAGTGGCCTTAGTCTGTAATACTCTTTGTAAACTAGACATTGTGTGACCACTTTTCTACCGATCAATCGTCCAACGATATTGATTATTTGTCGATATTCCGGAGACCTTCGAACGCAGCGCTGTATATTATGATACAATCGCACCGCAGCTTTCCTGCACACTGTGAATATGTGTTACGAAAATCGACCTGTAGAACTCTGCGTGTGGCTAAACGTAAAAGCGCGTATCCCACTTGTTGGGTGTTTCAATTGTACCAAATGATACGGGGGTACGCAACAAGTGGAAAAGGGCCTGCATACATCTTTGTAAGTCCGACGGACCAGTCGGATACTCAACTTAAGTCTATCGGACCGTACGTTGCGTGTGCTACTCGATAGCTTCCAGTCAGTCGCGCCGTGTCTGACCAGTCGCACGGTTATTCTACTACTAGCTCGAGGCTGAGCCTCCGCAGAACGTTCCACTGAACTTGAAACATACGTTTATGCCACGTACTGGCATCTGTACGCTTTCTGTCAGTGCTTCTGATTGTCTGCGTCCGGTGACCACCGTTCGCAGAATACTCTCTTAATTACTCCACGTAATGAAAGGGTGATTATTCGGAAAGCAGACGCCCGGATACTTTGGGTGTACACGGGTTGTATCTGGGGACATAAAAAGTGTGAACGTAATGAGTTTATTGACGGAACAATAATCGATCGTTCGATTAATAGGAAGTACGGGGGTCTTTATTGGGACTATTTTGCCACCGTTTAACGAAGCGGTGGTTCTCATTCCGTGGCGACAGGACATTTTTGTACGAGGGTGTAACTGGAAATATGTTATATCTTGCGTTGCATGTAACAAGCTATCTTCGGTTTCCGCTTATCGATCTCTGTTATCTACTTCAGTTGTCTTTTCGTTCGTTTCTTTTATTGTTCTCTCTTTCCATACACTTCATGCGATCGAATTGTCACGGGTTTTATGAAGCATCCAACTCTCACACCAGTTAACAATATAAATATACATACTAGCAGGGTACTACTTTCAAATTTACAGTCTCCTCTTTCGGTGCTGTTACGGGACGATCAGGCACTTTTTAGCTCTGCAATCGGAAATTATTATTCCATTTCGAACACTTCTTCGTATACACACACGTGCCTGTGCGTGCGTGCGTGCGTGCGTGCGTGGGTGGATGGGTGGATATTATGCGTGTGTGTAATGGTGTGTGTATACCAAGCTAGAAAGAAGAAAAACTAGACAAAATTGATACGCTGTCAGAAACCAGTTAATGGCGCGAAATATGAATGATAGTATAGTGACTTTCACTAGGGAATTGGTAACAGTTAAAAGGTGCCTAAAGGTAGAGCAGTTGTGTTTGAAAATCGGGCCAGAGGTGAAGCGACCTCACGAGAAACAATTTTTTTTAAAACGATTTTCAAGTGGTGTACTGCTAAGTGCGTAACTGCTCGTTGCACCCAGTTATAACCATGATATTATCCTTTGCTCTTGAAGGTAATAGGTGGCGAGTTGCAGGAACGTTTGATACCAGTACCCTACAGCAAGAGTTCGACAGACCAAGCTGTAAGCGCTCCTCTCTGCTCTATCTTTCTCACTTTCGCTAAATCTTTATCGGTTTTTTTAAACAATTCTTTTTTTTTACCTATCTATCTGTCTGTCTGTCTGTCTAACTGTATCTGTATCTTTATTCTATGTCCACACAATTATACTTACACGCAAAACACGTTTTATCGCAGACACACAGTCTATCACTGCCTCTCTGTTTCTATCTCTCTTCTCTATATTTCTACTTGTTCTCTATTTCTTACAATTCACTGTTTATTCAGCGTTTCAAAAAATCGCTGCTGCGTGCCACCTGTTTGTCGCTGCTATTTGATCTGCGCTCTTGCTCTCTCTCTCTCTGTCTCTCTTTCTCCTTTGCTTCTAAACGCTTCCTTCTCTTTCTATACTGTACAGCGGGGTGTCCCATAATGGACGAATACTATAACGAACAGTTTCTCTGATTAAATCAAAATGAACGGACAGTACGACGAAAGATGTCGAATTGATAGCTCCTCACCTTCCTTTTCTTTATAATTTCTTTTTATAAATTTTGCACATGTCCACAATGTGTAATTAAATTTATGATGCGTATATTTACAAGCTCTTCTCTTTTATCATAGAGGTTTTCAAGTTATGGACGATCTACTATACATGTTATAGAACACCCCGCTGTATATATTTTCTCATTTGGTTTTGTAGGTTATAACGGTGCTAATACACTCTAGCCTTTACATTTTTCTTTCGTCACGTTTCTGAAAATAGATCGGATTGTTTGATTGTTATTTCTTGTACGAATGTGCTGCAGATCTCCCAGGAGTTAAAATAGTATAGAACGTATAGATGTTATGCGAAGGAATATGCTTGGTTTTAAGTTTTTTCATGAAATGCAAGGGCTAGGGACATTCTTGGTCTACTAGTTGGTACACACTCTGGGGTAGTTCCCCTTTTCTGTTTGTTTTGCAGCATTTGAATAGGCCCGCGCTAGCTTCTGTTCGTTCGCTTCTAGATTTTTTTTTTCTTTCTATCGTACTCGACAACTGGTGATATTCGATTGCAAATCGGTCATAGAAATTTTGTTTAAACGCTGTACATGTATGACAATAACGATTTCATTATATTTTTGGAAATGACTGGTACCTGCCTTGCACAGTTTTAGTTTATAATTTGAAATGATCTGCGTGCATGGACACCAAACTGGCACTACTAGACCATCAGTTATTCGATAGATTAGAGATTTTCACTCTACATAGTGTATTTTCAATTAAATAATTGGCACGAAAATCACCAGCATTGTCGAAACTACTCTGTCATGACATTTTCAGCGGCACGCTGCACTTTTATGCCCTGTTACTTCTCCCCATGTCTTTCTTGGTCTCTATGAAAGCGACGAATATGGCGGAAAATTACTAGACTCCTTCTCGTTAAAAAAAAAAACAAACCTTCAAAATTGTGAACCTTATGAATTTTCAATTATCGTCCTATTTCCACTGTGAGAAGTACTAATTATTTCGAATAATTTATTCTCTTTCGTCGAAACGAGATCAAAGTTCTTATTGAGAGGACCATTGAAAAGGGACACGAGGCATAGCTGAAATGGAACAGGGCTATTCTTTTCTCGTTTGAAGGGAACAAAAAATCCCCTATTTCCACGTGGAATTGTCCACCCTGAGTCCGCTATTGTCATGTTAATGAACTTCCCGCTAGCCCTTCGGCTAACTATGCTTACGTGCAAGCAAGTAGTAACTTTTGAATGCATTTATGATACGATGTGGTTCGTGAAATTTTGTTGTTACAGAAATTATTGCTGACAAAGATATATATGTAAATATATATCTGTATGAAAAGAATTAGACGATTAGTTTAAAAAGTGGTTTACATAATGGTCATTGAACAATTTCATCACGATCCACGTCGTGTTAAACAGGCACGTTACTATTGTTCCATGCATTACGATTATATCACATTTTCTTAGTAATTTTAATCACAAATTTACTAACGTGTTTCCGGTTCATGGGTTTAAAAAAGACACACGAGATTTATACTGATTCAAGTGACAGTTTCTATAGCACCGCTGTATTCGTGTGGCCGCGTTTACTCCGCAAAGACGTGTATCAAATCGTATGAAAAAATTCTAGTGACAATATTTTCACCACTGTAAGTTGGTACACTGACAAAGGCTTCGGTGACAATTATTTTCACTTCTTATGAGTAACTAAAGATTTGAACAATATATTTAGCTGAAGTGACAATTTTACAGTCGAATTGTGCACAAAAAGGCAGTTATTTTACTCCCTCGACTATCGACACTCGATTAGTCGAGCACTTTTATTAGTCGGGAGCAAAGAAAAAAAACTGAGTTACCGATATCTCGCGTAAAAAGAACAAAGTGTTCGTTCGATTAACCAGTTCTGTCTTTTTTTTTTTACGTATCAGAATAATGGAAACGTGGTCAAGTGTCACGTGACGTGTCCTAGTAACCTTTTCGTACAATATCGACCGACGGATCAAGATCCTTCTTTTCTTCTCCTCGCCACTGTTCACCTTCTTTTCTCTCTGTTCTCTAACAAATCTACATATTCTGGCTGATTCTCGTGGCACGATCGACACGACTTTTCTCTAGAACCCTTAAGGCCGATCTTTTTTATCGACCGTCGTTAGCCCGCAAACGACGTTGTCGATTTAACAATATTTTTCCGTAACAATTTTTTCTTCGCCAAGTCCAAAGAAGGAAGCAGCTACTGCAAGTACCACGCTCAAGAGGAATTCCCTAGTATATATTCTGTAATTATTCTACTGCCTGTGTTTTTATTGTGTTTCCCAATGTATCGTGCAGAGGACAGGCGTGTCGTTCGTGATGCGGGGAATCCCCAGACCACATGTGTCGATCTGTCAGCTGCTTAAGAGCGAAACGAAAGAAAGAAATGCTGTCAAATATTACGAACGATTATCCGTGGGACGATCGTTGCCTCCTTGTGGTGTGCAGTATCGTTGATCAGCGGAGCGTATTGCGCGGTGTAGCGTGCATGTTTAAAGTACCAAGAGTGATGCATTATCTAAACCGGATATTCGGCCATGTTAAAGAGTCTGACTGTCAGCCTGGTTAGGGGACTGCTCTCCACGGCGCCACGTGTAAGTATGCCCTACATGTTTTCTGTCAAACAACAACAACAACAACAACAACATCATCATCAACAACAAGAACAACAAAAATCAGATGTTCATAATCAGTTGAAAAATGAAAGATATCAGAGAATTATTTCCTGCCACCTCCATGAATATGCAAGAAAGGAAGGAAGAAAAAAAAAAGAGAGAGAGATGTTATATGTATATTTATCAGTAATTTTTTACATAGCTATTTCTACCTGCCATATATACATATACATATATGTGTGTGTGTGTATATTATATCTCATTTACCTGGCTGTATAATACATATACGTAAGTGTGGAGAAAAATGATAGGAGGAATATAGTCAATCTTTATCGCAGGTGGTTTTTTTTTCTTTTTGTTTTTTTTTTCGTCGACCGTGGGTACATTTTTCTTGGCTGATATTCGACAGCGATGTTCGTCGGTTTACGTGATACTACGCCAATGCATGCCAAGTTCTCGCCGTCCGCAATTGTCACGCTGGACAACCAGACAGTTCACCGAACGATGCGCAAGTGTATATGCGTGGAGATTTTGTTTTTCTCTTCTTTTTCAGTCATTTGTTTGCGAAGAGATTATTTATGCTGGCTTATTCCGCCACGACGATTTTTCTTTCTCATTTATCTCTTTTTTATTATTTTTTGTATATTTACCCGTTTAAATGGAGTTAAACCTCGTTTAGGGTAAGTTGGAGGAACTGTGGTAAGCTTTAGTGCCTCGCATATTCGCTTCCTGCATCGATGATCGTTTCAGAACCGTGCACGATCTCGTTACCATGGTAAATGGCCGATGGAAACGAGATCCACCATGGAAGATTCCGACGATCGGCGGGTGCATGCGGTGTTGCGTGACATTGCAAGAATTATTTGAAGCGGTGACGTCTATGGATCATGAGGTTAATCCTTGCCGGTCGCAATCTTACCTCTGACGTAATTTTGCAAATAAAATTCTTACAAAGAAAAGAAAGAAATGTTGCAGTATATATATATATATAATTTTTTGCAGACACCTCGAGTCTTGAAACGTTTAACAAACGTTAGGCAACAAGATCCTTTTCACGCCATTATGGACGTCGCTCCTTCATGTTCTTTGTCTAACTATTGCCTTGCTGTGCAGGGTATCGAAGCCCCGCTAGTTATTGTAGTAATTCGTGTGGCCGCTGCTTTCTGTCTTCTCTATACATACACATAATTATATATATCTATATATATATATATATATAAAACTACATGACTGTCCCCTAATCTATTTTGCAGAGGTTGATCGCCGTATCCCCGTGAGAAAATAATTTAGCAGAAGAAACAGAAAAGAATCCACTCGACGCTCTTCTACCCTGTTGAGAAAAAAGAATTGTGCTTTCCAGCGCTGGACACTTAATGTTGCTTCCAAGCTTTCCTTGTAACACCATCGACATTCGTGTCCCCGAGCGTCTAGGGAATTTTTTCAAAATTACCATATCGCCCGGCCGTAGGTGGTTCCCCGGATCTTGGGGAAAATAAAAGTACCCAGGATGGAACAGGTGTATCGCCTCCTATTTTTAATACCGTGCATTTCAGCTTTTTCCACGCAATTATTTCTATACAAGTATGCACGAACAGCGGTATTAAATTGGACATATTTGTACGAAACGAAGAATGTCGATGGAATTGAATAGGATAGAGGATCAACCTCGGTTCATATGGCTAAATGGATTTGTCTAACGGTGTATCTCTCCCACGTCTCGCGGCACAGCCAACCGGTTCGAGGGATCCGTATTGATAAAAAGGTTTCCGGTTACAGATCCGCGTAGTGAACGCATTTCGGCAGGGCCTAGACGCGCGCTACACGAGCGAGCACAGCAGCACTACATTGGCGGAGGTACTGAGGAAGCAGTCGTCCTTAAGCAAACGGCTCTCGCAGACGAGCAGCATCGAATACGCCGACAACAACCCAGACGAGCTGACCATACCCGAGATAGACGTGGAAAGGCTGTCGAGTCACAGTCACACTGAGACCGCCGTTTAAAATTAAGAAGAGGAAGAACGGTGTCCACATCTATAAAACAGCAGCAGCAGCAGCAGTAGCAGCAGCAGCAGCAGCAACGGCAACCATGACATATACGGTCATCATCAAAGCTGTGTGTTTAACATTCGATCCTCTCTGGCGATGTGTAAAGCACGACAAAGATATCCTCATCCTTGTTTTTCTCGTGGCCAGCGCGTTCGGAGGACAGAGATATTTAAATAACGAACCGTGTGCAAACGTTTGATCCTCTTTGGACGAGACGGATATATATATATATATATATATATATATATATATATATATGTATGTATGTATGTATATATATACATACATGTAAGGGAAAAAGGAAATGAGGATCATATTCCTAACCTAGTCAAAACGAAGAAAAGAAAATGCAGAAAACAAAAAAGAAACAGGAATTAATGATCGTGACGCGAGTTAGGTCCTCGTCATTTTCTCTCTCTCTGTGCTTTGTTACCGACGGTCGAATATAGTAGAACGGACGGTCAGCCATTTTGGTTTCGCTGGTGAACAAGATGGAGGAACTAGTAACGTTACGATAATGATGACGATGACCTTCTGCCCACGAGATAACGTCGCCGCGGACACCTCAGTTGATCCGTGCGAAACACCAATTATAAAATACCAAAGTAACGCACCACTGCCTTCCCTCTGTTTAGTTGTTACTTACGTTTTTTTTTTCTTCTTCTTCTTTTCGTATTCTATCCTTGTGCCCCTTGCCCTCCGCCCATCTGTATGTCTCTTTCTATCACTAACGATACTTTCCAACGCCTCGAATTCTATTATACCACTTTGTTTGTCCCCCTTGTCGTTTCCGACTCACCCCGCCTCACGATATTCCGCGGTACTTTCCATTTCTTTTTCTTTCCTCCTCGTAGAATTGCACCGCATGGAATTTTTAACAGGGGCGGAAAGAGTAAGGGAAGAACGGAATCTTAACGAGATGTTAATGTAACCGGAAGACTTGCTCCGTTGTCGCGAATACCGGACTAGCTTTAATTCGCGTTTTCATGCGTACATTGTGAGAACGGAATTTTGGTTTACGTTTTTATTTTTTTCTCATCGGAGCCTCGCCGTTGCCGTTAGCGACTCACGACATTCTTCTCTTGACTTTTCCTCACGCTCGTCTAACCGTCATTTTGTTCGTCAGCGTCCAGCGGCTTTTTACGCGCCATTTTTTACTACCATCTGTCGACCCCCTCCCTCCCCCCACTATTTATGGTTTCCTGTTTACCTCGCACAATACTCGGTGCAGTATTTTTCTTTGCTTCTTTACCCCTTCTTATATTCTCTTCCTCTGTCTCTATCTATTTCTAATACTATCTCTATCTCTACCTCTTTTCCTCGCTCTTTCTCGCGTGACTTAAAAATGATCTAGTCACTAGTTTGTATTGCTAAATACTTCCGTGAATATACTCAGCACTGGGGGTGCCTTACCGAAAAAACAAAGTTGAAAAAAAAAATAAAAAAAAAAGAATTGCGCATTGTTTTTTAGCCTTACTTCGCGTGTAAAACGAGGTGTGACGAAGGTGAAATGAAATGTCGCTGAAGAGTAAAGAAAACATAAAAAGAAACAAAAAGAGAGTGACGAGGTGAAAGAACTTTTCGCACCGATTCTTCTTTGCTACCTCCGCGTAATTAGAATTGTGGGGGTATTTAAAACAGAGAATATTAAATAACGAAAGTAGGGTGAATATATAAATATATATATTATATGGGAAAATGGATGCCACGACATTGCCATTATTACGCTTAAATCGATATAAAGATCCTGATAGTAAAGACGTTAATCACGCCACGGTACGAAACCCGCATGTACTTTTTAATAATAAATATATAGCTACGATCTACCGAAGAGAGAAAAAAAAAACAAACGTTAAACAAGTTTTTTCGACGAGACACCTTTTTCTTTCATTCTCTAATCGCCGAAAAATTTTCGCATTAAAAGGAACAAACTTGTCTGGCCATCGATTCTAACCTATATGTACATATATATGTAGATATATGTTACGTACGTATGTACATATATGTATGTATATATGAATATATATTTATTTTTGTTCACGTGGCTATACTGTAATTATTCTCAGGACCTATCGATTTCGATCGAGAAAAAAGACCCGCGTGTCAACTGTCGATCGATATACGACTCGATGTATTGATACACACATCCGTTGTCCGATGCTGATCGATTGCATTCACGATCTTCGAGAGCTCGAATCGGTTAATCTCGTAATGCCGCTGAGGGCCTTTTTCGTTTGAAGGAACCAGTATTCATGTCTCCGGACCCTGATTATTATTATATTGCCGGCAATATAGGTGTTACTTCTTCGAACCGTGTAATATGTTGTATGTTTTTAACTAAATTAGTGAAAGGAGAAAAACTACACGAGTCCCGCTGCCAAATAAAAGAAAACGAACTAAGGAACGTGACGCGTGTTTACCAAGTCTCCATGAAGTCAGTAGCCGACCTATATATATATGTATATATATATATACATGTGTGTATATACATATATATGTCTAATATTCGTTCAAGTTGTGTGTATGTAGCTTTCTAAAATTTGTTCGATGTGTGTGTGCTGAATTTAAATAATTACGTTAGGAGGTAATGGGGGAATCTGGGGGAAAAAATAATAGATGGACTATCGGTTTTATCGGTAAAACAGGGGTTGCGACGAATAGATGGTTTCTTTTTCGCGCGCGCTCGTGTCACGGGAGCTCGTTAATTCGGCGTTGTTGCGTTCACGCGGACATATTTGTTCGTAGGTTCGTTCGAAAACGTAGGACTTACTATTAGTTTCGAAAGAGAGAAAACAAAAATATATATACATATATATATATGTAAATAAATATATATATATATATATATGTATAAATATGAAATGGGCTTCAAGAGGCCTATTTACTGCACCGTATTCTAGTCTTAAGCACTCTATATGCCTTACACTGCCAGTTATAAAGACGCGCTGTTCTTATGGATACCTATAAACTGTACACAACACATACAGACGCATACACATACAAAAAACACACATTTCCATACAACGATGCCATTGGGGTGTACTATGTTCGCGTCATTGATTGGTTCATCGTTCGTCATTTATTGAAAACCATAGTTTTTTTTTTATGAATTATTTTTCTTGGACATTTTTACTTGCGCCGTTTGCCGCCTATCGTTCCTATCGTTGAGTATGCCGCCATGTTTAAGTCCCATTCGGGCCCCCCCCCCCCCATATTCCAGCCATTCTACCGCCATCCTTGGCAGCAAAGGATACTAATTATAACATACACACGTATGCATCACTCACTCACACTCTTTCTCTCTCTCTATCTCGCACTTCTCTCTGGCCCTCTCTTTCTCGCTCTCCCTCACTTTCTGCCTTGGTTACCTTAGGGAAGCACAAAGAAAAGACAATGTTTAAATGATAATAATAATCGGCTGCTACTAATTTCACGCAGGCTTTGATATACACGGTCGCGAATGATGGTTCGGATTAATTGGAGGAAAAATATTTTAGAGGAGATGAAAATCTCAGTACACACGACACCCACACACAGCAGGTTATCGATATCTTGCTCTAATCGAAGTTTCTGCATGCTCGGTACCACTGTTCTCGTTATTACCGCAATTCTCTCGCCCCATTGTCATCCTCGTTGTAATACCTTTTTACGTTTTTCTTTCTTTCTTTTTTTTTTCTGTTTTTTTCAACCCGCCGTCGAGATCGCACTGATCATCGGAGTGAACAGAACAAAGGAATGAGAAGCTGATAATTTGAAAAAACGAAAGAAAAAAAAAACGACAAGAAAAGAAAATGAAAATCGACTCGTCACACTCGTCCCGTCCCTAAACTGCATTAAGCATCTTTTTACTCTCCGATTGTTCTTACTCTGTACTCTATATTTAAACGCATTTCGCGACTACTTAAGATTGTGTAGAGTATAATAAACTAATATCGTGCGGAATGCAGCAGCAGCAAGCAGAACAGAAAGCTGGAAATAAATTATCGATAGTGTCGATAGCTGCGGCACAGAATGAAAAGACAGTTAAATTATAGTAAAAATGAGTATACATAATAAAAAAAAAAGAGAAACAGAGATAAAACGTAGTTCTCCCTCGATAAAACGATGTTATCGACGGAGTCACGTGTTACGAGAAAAATGGCGGGAAAATAGAAAGAAAAGGAGCGATTAATAAATTAGGGGATGATGGAAGTTCGTGACGAAAGGAAAAATTCGATAGCCACCGCCACGGTTGGCTGTTGTTACATAGTTACTTCCGGCGGATAAGTCTGCTCGTGTGTCAGCTTGGAAAAATAATCGAGTTCTCGTAGCATCGAAGCCGGAGAAAGAAACTGTCCTTGTATATACCTCGCGACGATTGTCAACCGTACCCCTTTATTGAGTACGGACATATTATACCCTTCGTTTCCTTTCGACGTTGCTACGAGCAAGAACAAAGAAGATGGTGGAAGGAAGGGCGGAGAAGATTGGCTAGAAAGTGAACAGGTTTCAACGATGAAAGTGATAAAATATAGGATTCGTGCAGCGGTACGATATTGCATCGGTCCGTAAAAACATCGTTTCACAATCTCCTGCGTCAAATCGAATATCGATCCCGTTACGAGATCGAGCCGTCTTCACCCAAAAATGTAAATATATATTATATATATATAATATATACACATATATGTATATTATATACATATATATAATTTAAGCCTCGAGCCTTCGATCGATGGTAGATCGTTGGGGCCTTTTTTGCGCCACAGATTTTGCATTTTACGAACAAACAACACGTTCACAAAAGATTTCAATGATTTTCATAGTGTTCAGTTTGTTGGCTTTTTCGCGATATCCTTTTCGCCGGGGAATAAATTTCACACTTTCGAGGTTAGGCCGAGGGAAAAGGTCCCAAAGATCGATTGAGCTGCCAGACGATTATGTTCTTTTTTTATTATTATTAAAAGAAGCTCGACGAAGGCGAGTAATTGCAAGAAGAAGAAAAAAGATGTATATCCTTGTAAAGTAAATCTAATCGCTGTATCAGAGAGTTATGAAAAATGGCGCCAGGGGCGCGTTATCCAGGGCCCGCGCGATCCACGTACTTCCTTCCTGTTTGAAAAGTTCCGCGGGATCGCGCCTCAGGCGCTGTATCGAGATTATCTTCGTCGGTATTTCCAGATTGCAAGGTTAATCCTTTTGCGGCATTTAAATATTCTTATGCAGAATTTATTGTTAACCGTTGTCTTCTGTCCTTGTTGAATCAATGATAATATTAATAATAATAATAATAACGATAATAATAATGAATAATAACGACGATTGACTCGGTACGTACATCGCAGCCAGATATCGACGGGCACATTGCGAAAGAATTAATCTTGTCAGGGATAGATTTGTGGCGCATGCGCGGGGGCAAAAATTTCAAATTATAACAGTTGACAGCTGCCTGGTATATAATATTGTACAATTTATTCGTTCGAATATATAAAGTTACAAAATGAGATGCTGGATATTTTTAAGCATGGCCGCGGGTCTCCGTCAGTCTCGTAAGAATGCATGCCCACAAAAAGGTTCTGTTTACAATCTGGTATTTCCGGTCTATCGCGGATATCGAAACGTGCCACTGCCTGGCGGCATCGAAACGCCGCACGTTGACACGTTCGTGCTGGCATTTAACGTACGCTGCAGTTTCTCCTTGTTTTACGCTCCGTCATTGTTCGATAATTGCGTCGCTCATCTCAGTGCTTCGTGCATCGAGTTACTTACCCCTCTCGTCGCGTAGCATTTGTTTCTCTTTTTCTTCTTCAAGCTCTGTCGATAAATCGATTCGACAGCGGAAAAACGATTCGTTGGGGGGGAAAAAAGGAAAAGATAGAGAAGAATCAGCATTAGAGGATGGGAAAACTCGATTCACGTTGCCGAAGAGATCGACTTCGCGTCTGACGACGAAAAGTTGAATTAGCGTTAATCGCGTCCTTGTACCATAAGCAATAAAAGAAGGGAAGAAAAAGAGGGAGAGAGAGAGAGAGAGAACGATGCAAACACGATTCTCGTAGATCGATGCCAGTCTCGATCGATAAAACGCTGCAATATCTTACTGCTGGATCGATCGTCATCGCTCGAAATTGGGGCGAATTTATTTTCGCGGAGGGGCAAGGGGACTTTTTTCACAGGGCCGTGACAAAAACTTTACTTGGACGAAAATTCGATTCGGGCGAAAGAAAAGAAAACGAGAGAAATAATATGGAGCTAGCTTAGACGCGTCGATACTTGTATCTAAAAAGAAAAACGAAAAAAAAGGAAAAAAAAACCAACAAACTATGCGGATCTATCAAATAATTATATTTTACACACCTAGCGACGTTTATTCTCGCCCCGTTGTTTAGAATAACTTGTCGTTTGTTTCAGTAATTAAAGTACAAGATTAATTACGAGATATAAAGAAAGATAACACCACTCTGAACGTTCAATCTCGCCGACACTGTCGCGCGCCTACGTCATTATCCTTGCAGCCATTTTGGCAATCACCGTTCTCTGCATCCTTTCCCGCCGTTTTTTCGCCCGCCATTATCGATCTTCGATCAACGATTATCGATCCCAGCTGCGCTCTTTTGGTAGAACAATCGTAACGATACATGAACGATCTCTCGATCACCGTAGGTTCGAGAAACTGGAGACGAAGAAATGTATATACATAAATATAAATACATGCATATATATGTGTATATATAATATATATGTAATTTATTTATAACAATTTTAGTCCTTATTCGTCGAACGGAATGGAACAAGAAAAGGAACGAGAAGAGTCCAAATTTTATACGTGTATCAATGTTTAAATTCCAAACCGCTTTTCTAAACCTCTGTACCCAGATTTGCTTTCACTTGTTACTCTAAAATTTATAATGGGTGATAGAATGCAACAAATACATTGCTTGTATCAAAATAATACAGTTGCGTAATGTTTTGGCAAACTATTATAAAAAAAAAAATAAGAAAAGAGAGAGATAAATCAATAGTTTTTCAATTAACACATTGTCATTAATCAAAAGAGCGCAGCTTTCGTCACAGGACTGAAATACGGCCGGGATTTCGAGTTGATGATCGATCTTTATTAGTGGAACCAGAGTGACACGAGAGAACTCACCATTGCGGTTGGGACCAAGTCTCGACGATCGTCAAGAGTAATTAGAAAGGCAAGAACAAAAAAAGAAAACGGAAAAAAAGCGAACAAAAAAATTAATAATAATAATAATAATACACGAGTCAGCGGGAGAGACGATTTTCTTTCGACAGCTTAGTTGTGTCTCGTCGTTTATAAGTAAGACGTAAAAAGAAATCCTAGCTATGTCGTAAACGCGATCAGAGCCGAAAGGTGTAAGGCAAAACGTGAAAAAGTAAAAGTGAGAAAACGAAAAAAAAAGAAAAAAAATATATATATATAACGTACGTTTAATTATATTTTCGTCGATTGCTGGATTTCCGGGGCGATTATCGGTCGACGCTCCGCCGATCACAGATACCGATTGCAGATAAATGGCACCGCGTCCTGGGGTGCACGTTCTGTTTGCGTATAAGTGTCCTCGTTGCGTGCACGCCTCTTCTTTACGTACGAACAAATTAAGAGCTATGTTTACGTCGGTGATCGAAACGGGAACGGAAGGGGTAGAGAAACGAAGGACAAGCGGCGCGGAGACATTTTTGTTGGACGCTGCGTTAAAAATATCGATTCGCTTATTATACAAACGGTGTAAGAAATTGTCTAAGGAGAAGACGGTGATAGTGGCGAACGGGAATCAAAGAACTGAATCGTCGGTGAACGAGCCTTTGTTTCCGTATATAAGAGTCCTAGGAGTTACGCAGATTGTTTTTTGCAAACCTATCGAGCGCAAACACTTGGCAAACACTATATATATATTAAGCTAGTTATTTATAGCGAGTTTCACCCAAATGTTTTTGGGGGCATTCGAGTTTATTCCATTGTCGATGGTTTTACGACAGTACTGACGATGCCGGGATGCAGTGAGAGCGTGCGTTTTAATTCTCACGAGTTTTGCATCGAAGACATGCCAAGCGGCAAAATGGAATAATGGGACAGAGACAAATGGAAAGATATGACGCGTATAAATAATATAAACGAAAGGTATACATATATATTTATATACGTTCGGAATACGTGCGCGATATGTTCACGGTACATTCGGAATGTATATACATATATATCTATATGTTGTATATGCAGCAGTAATAAAACTGGAGAGTTGTACTGTGCCAGAATATGTAATATCCTGTGTTACGATTGGGACTTGCTGTAATACAGAAGTATTTTGGGAGGAGCATCCTTTCTGGCGACGGGTCGGAACTGTAACTGGTTAAAATTAAGCAGGTAATATATTTATTGAAGTTAAAGTGTGGTAAATTTTAGAAACGTTGGAATTATGTTTCATTATAACGAGTTATTGGTTTGTTTCACATGTGCAATCATATAATGTGAAAATGATATATTGTGAACACTAAAATAGATAATGAGAAATTATATTATGAATTTGAATTTACAAAAGTTTAATTGAACGTTATAAATAAAGAGAAATACACAATTATACAAAGTCGAGGCAGAACGCAATTCTTGCTATTCGCAGCGGTATTTTTTTTTTGTTTTCTTTTTGTATAAACGAACGCCCCTCGATTCTGCGGCTTGTAAAATTGTTGACCGGGCTATATTAATTATAAGGGGAACTTTCATTAAACGGTATCTCGAACTTTTTACATTTCTAACATTACTGCACCGATAGTATCCACATTTTGTTTTCATGTTTCTTTTCGATCTATCATGAAGAAAGAAATCATCGCCAAGCTAATATAATTACACTGTACAGTACGTCCATGGCAGCACGATGTTGAACACGTCATGGGAACACGTTAGAAAACTCGACATACCGTAGAGTTGCAGGCACACTTCGCAAATGAAACTGATCACTGTTCGGCAGCCTGCTCTTTCTGGAGCAACCCGTACCTCCTTTGAAGCTCCTCCTCCATGGCTTCCAATTGTTCCCTACTTTGCTCTTGAGTCATTTGCTCCATCAGCTCGTGATTGTAAGTGGAATGAAGCATCAGGGCCAATACACCAGCACGAGTAGCCATATTGGCCCTGATCTGCCTCTCTTGTTCCACCAGTTCGTCTATCTTCAGCCACTGTCTTACCCTCTCCATATCGATCTCTGCTCTCCTCAGTTTCTCCCACACGTAATGCTTCACGCAACTCTTCTTCGGCGCTCGACAGAATTCACCAGTAGTGTCGAACACGTTCGTCACCAAGGGGCAACCGCACACTTCGGTCTCGCTGATCTTTGGATCTTTGCAGTGCTCGGGGCACAGTACCCTCAATCTCTTGCAGTACGTTCGATTCACCGGGTTGTAGAAGTCGCAGAACATCACCTGTCCCTCGATACGTGTTTTAAAGATCGACCCGAAGGAGGCCTGAGACTCGTACTGGAAAATAAATGGGGGATTAACGGGACGAAGGATGACGAATGAACGCGTGAAGCCGGACGGGGTGTTACCTTGTTGAAGCATTTTTCCATGTGCTTAATCGCGGCCCTGGAATGAATCTCGTGGCCGCAAGTGATGCAGTACATGCCCATCTCTGTGTCGTCGTTATCGTCCACCTCCGTCTGCGGGTCTATCGTCGCGTGCCTCGCCCTCTCAATGATTCTGTCCAATTCCGCGTGCCTTTTGTCCAGTTCCTGGAGTATCCGTCTAACGTCCTGCTGCTGTTTCCTAACGGTCTCCAATTGTCTTCTGTTGTTCTGCTCCGCGATGCACGGCGTCAGGGACCACTCCTGTATCCTCTGCGGCAGCACTTGGTAAATTCTGTTCGTCGCTAATTTCAATCCGCACTCGTCGGAGCAATACTTGCTTCCTGGTCTCGAGTGCTTCGTGCACGCTGGACCGTAGCAGTGCCTCGGGGTTTCCAGGTGCTCGTTCCTTTCGTTACTGGAGTCCCTTCTACGTTTCTTGATCAACTTGGAGCTTTTGTTGAAGCTCTTCGACGGTTTCAAGGGGTCGCCCAGCACTCTGCATGTTCTCTGCGCGCATCTGAGTTTCAATCGCACGGAGGGACCGAATTTTTTCAGGTGCCTAACGATGGTGAGAGACGTTCGATGTTTAATAGGGATGCTTCGTCTTTTTAATTGATATCGAGTCGGTGGTTACCTGCAGGCGTCGCATTTCCCGCAGTTCTCCGTCCTCAAACAGCCTGTGCATTCTCCGCATCGTTTCGACGATTTCTTCACCAATGTGGGATCCCACGGTGCATCGTACTCGTAACGATGCGCTCGTTCCTTCTCTTTGTGTTTCTTGTACTTGCGGTCCTCTTGATCCGTTCGTCTCGGCTTGTAACGGGTTATCAAGGTGGGGTCTTCTTCTCTGCACCGCTGTAAATATGTACGGTTAACGGGCGACTCGCGGTTTAAATGATCACTGCAAGCTCTCGAAGAATCCATACCACGCAGAAGAATTGTTTGATGTGCTTGGCGTCCTTCTCCGTTATATTTATACAGTCGCCGTGATACCATTCTTCGCACGCGTCGCATCCTCTATAATTAACACTCCGTTGGTGTGCAAGGTACATAAACAAACGAACGATTTAATAATCAATTTCTGTCTCACATCATGAATCGGGAACTGTCCGAGCTTCTACATATACAATAAGCTTGTCCGTCCTGCTTCAGCAGCGTGGCAATTTTACTTTTCCTCTCCGGTAGCATAAATTGCTTCGCTATTTCCTCTTTCTGCGAAACGAACAATAATTACGTGAAATGCAACGACGTGAAAATAAATTTGGGCAAGATCTGCAAGCTACTTGGGATCGTTTTATCGTTTTGGGCGATCTTTAAATTGACGATTCGAAGCTGAGTAAATAATTTATTTGGCACGGGAAGATTATTCGTAAAAAGGTTGTTGTTTGTATTATTCGTAAAATATCTGATAAATAAAATGGTCGAACTGAGATACGTACCGATAAATTCTGCTGCCTTTTGTCACCCATGGTTGTGAATTATTATTTAACAAACCTCTTACAAAATATTCCCCTCGAAAGGTATTTATTTCCTATAGAAATCGTAAAAAATTCAGTCGCGAGACGGCACAACAGAACACTCCTCCGCCATCATAAATTGACCACTGCAGTAGGGATGGCAATGATAAGTCGATGTTTTAAAAACAGCGATACGATATATCGATGTTTTTACCATCGATAGGATTTATCGATGTTTTTACCATCGATACTTAGAGTTTGATAAATCGAAACCATTTGAGGACAGAGCTTCAGTGAACACATACATATAGCTCATGTATAATATAAAATTTGTTCAGTCAATATACACAATTTGTGCGTACAAAAAGTATCAATTATAATTCGGGCGACAGCGATACCAGAAACGTACGGCGATGTGTACGCCGCTGAGCCGCCACATACGCGCATGCGCCGGCTGAGCCGCCCTAAACGCGCCTGCGTCGCTGTGCCACACCAGCGCGCATGCGTCGCTGGCTCGCCATGGCCCGCGTACGCGGCAGGCGCGCGCAGACGTCACTAGTCATCGAGCCACGGTGCGGCAGGGGTGTGCCGTGTCGCTCTGGTAGTAACATGCCCGCAACTTTAACACTTTAAATACACCGCCACTCTACCTTGCAGCGAGTGCGAAGCACCGCAAAGAGGGCACGCATGTCCGTCTCCCAATAACACCCTCGTTAAGTAATATCTACAGAATCGCACAGTCGACGTCGTTAAAAGGTCTAAGAAAAAAAAAAAAATTATGTTTGTACAATAGAACGTGCGATTAATCCGTTGGAAAATTGAATTCCGTCGATTGATGGAACAGGGACATTTTCATCGTTCATCGCAATTCACAACGTGGAAGTAATATGGGCGTCTCGAAGGATTTTAAATTCCCCTCTGACGAGGAGTTAACCACGCAGGAATTAGATATCAGCTGGCCGTATATCCAGGCAGCCGCTGTATTCCTGGGAAAGAAATGCGAATGGTTCAACAACGTGAGACTATACTTCTCTCCTTTTTCTCTTTATACTCTTTGATTAATCCTCGTCTACCTGTTCGATTAGTATTCATAGCTCGGTATAAACAGCCACCATAGGTTACATAACTAAGCTTATATACGAACTCGCGACGAGTAAACTCATTATCATTATCGTGGAAGGATTATTGTATTTCCGATAGTCACCGGTATATGTTACGAAATAATTGATGGACAGACCGGACATAATCGTCACACTTTCAGGAGTTCATGCTCTGTCGAGAGGAGCTACAGGATCCACGCAAGTGCCTGAAGGAAGGGAAACAAGTAACTAAATGCGCGTTAGAAGGCCTTCAGGATATTAAGAAACATTGCCGACCCCAATTCGAAACCTATGTCGAGTGCATTCTAGATACGTCTCAAACTCTCGAGGACAATAAGTATGTCCTAACACGCCTTGGCTGGCCAGATTTCTGTCCCCGGGATTTATCATCTGGTTGCGTTGTTGTTTGTTAACGATTAGGTGTCGGAAGCTAAGGGACCAATTCGACGAATGCATGTACAAGAAATTGAACCTGCAACGGCCAGCGTTTGGATACTTTTGCGAGGCCAAGGTGCACAACACTGCCAGGCCAAAGCCGCCGCCGGTGAAACGGCCGGAATACCCGGATCGTGTGCCAGAACCAGCGCCGCCTCCGTACGCTCCGCCGAAGCATGGTATGCGAGGACCTTTTGCCGATTAATTTCTGTTAGTATCGCTGTAAGTTCTATAGTTGGCGAGACACTACGAGCTTGAGAGAACAAGTGTTGTATTGTTGTTTGTACTCGTTCCACCTGAGACTGCGAATAAATGCTGGTAATCATGGTGTACGCATAACGAAAGGTAGATATACTTGGTTCCTCCGTTGGAAATAAATTGTACGTGTTATTTCTTTTCTTTTTTTTTACAATCGTTCGTTTAAAATTCTCCTGAGGGGCAAGGATTAGATTGAGAAAAAGCGTCGTGTTTCACGTGTCTTTATTTCTTTTAATTGATAATATCGCTTATTTATCGTCACACGATAAAGTAATCGAAGGGAAGTAACATTAATTTAGTTCGGCGCTTTTAAAACGATATAGGGAAATAAAGTAAAAAGGAATCGAAGTTGCACCTCACGCTTTTCAATTTCCCATTAACTGCTCGAATGTACAATAAAATGCACAAAAAAAATCAATCTGGATAGTTTAGTACGATTTTCTCTCTCTCGCTGCGCACTTTGGAAAAAGAATAAATACCGTATACGAAACGAGAACCTCCATTCGAATTGTACACACGTGCTATAATACAAACATTATGTACACAATGACGAAGACTTTAGATTGCTCGTACAATACATCGTGTAGACAACTATAGCAAAACGTATGCACTGAAAACGTCCGTGAATATTAAAAGTATAATATCTGGAAGAGATTGAAAATCATCGAACCTATTTAATCGAATTATTTTATACATCCTTAAAGTAAAATACATTGGAAGAGGAGGATAAGAAATAGTAACACAATTACTAAATCGAATTGCACGAATAATCTAAGCCCCTATTCTTTTCATCAGTCATCTTACATTTCAATAGATATAGTGCCATGGGCGTCGGATATTCCGGAATGCCGGCTCCCCTTTTCACTTCTTCGATTAAAAACGACGAAAGATCATAATTCCTAATTGAATGGGGGCAGCTTCTTAGAATATAACGTCGACGCTCCATAGCACAGCGCGTACAAACGGTGGGTTTTGAGTATCGAGGCACTATGCAAAATATCTCTTATCGTATAACAATTATCTTAACCGAATTTCGCGGTGAAATTTTCTACAAGAAATGTTACAAGCGTCCGTTGCTCTCGATTTTGCTCACCGATCGACAATGTCCCGCGAATACTTAGAATTAATGAACGTTCGTATTTGTCACGTACTCGTGTGCCTATGTTACGTGTAACCCTCTGTTTAGTAATAACGTGGTTAAAAAATATTCATTCGATCATTAACGAACGTCGTTGGAAGCAATTAGTCGTTTCGATTCGTGGAAAAGAAACAGATAGCATCGGATTTTCTGTTAGCTCCATGTTATATCGTAGCCGTTCCAGTTCGCACTGGGTGCCAGGTGCACCCTACGCCCTTTGTAGAAGAACGTGACCACCCCACGGTACCCTGTTCTTGGTACGCCGCTCTATAAAAATGAGTTCACAGTATCATTGATAATGATTCGCATTTAATTCGATCTTTTATTTATTGAATTATTTTCGTTTCTCAGTTACCCTGAAATCGTCCATCAAACCAAACTGTTTGGCAGTGTTTTTGTACGCCTGTCTGGAATAATATGGTATCCGTACGGCTCCTGGTGCCAAGACCTTTCCAGTCTTCAATTCCGAGAAGCTAACCACCATCGACTGGTACACGTCGTTGACAAAATTGATATCGTAATTGTCCTGAAAACCATTCGCAATTTAATTACAAGCGGCAGTTTCATAACCTAAGATAATCGTATTTCGAGGTTATCTCACTTTCAGCAAGTAGGTCAGGTTCATGTTTGTGAAATGCACGAAGTCGGTGTTGAGCTTGATATATTTTAAATGCCTCTCGTAGAACATTCCACTGCGAATCGTATATATGAAATAGTTAATCATAGGCGTTATTAATTAACTGAATTAATTAATGTTACCCACTTGCTGACTCCAATTTTGCCGAACGTTCTGGTTCTTGATATTTCTGGCCGAATACAGGCTCTATTTCGACGTTGCTCGGGTTGCCTTATCCAGTCGTCCCAATATCTGCGTTTGTGAAAGAGGAAAGATTATTTTTTCGCGATCTTGTCGTTCTTGTTCGCTTGAAACTGAAATTTTTAACGCACGACTTTGGCCACTTGGGTGATAGTTCTGCCCATAATTGACGCGTTAACATCCATCCTAATCCGGGGAAAAAATCTGTCCTATATAATACATCTGCCCCGTTCTCGTCAACTAAACCAGCTTTACCATTATCATTCCACGCAGACACGCACCATAACGAATCGTCAGCCACTAGCAGAGGATATGTACCCAGAAAGTACTCGAAAAAATCTGGGGCTATGTCCAAGTCATCTAAACAAGCGTTAAAACGATGGTTTAATTAAATGAGGTTTTAATTGCAATTAGAAGTGCAATGTATATCTACCTTCAACTATTATCACAGTATCGTATCTAAGTTGAAAGAATACATGATTAAGTGCCCATCCGTAGTGGCGTGCAATTTTGAAATATCCTTTGAATTTCTTTTCTTTCGGAGGTACCTCGATGTCCGATTGATCGGGTTGCTACAACAAACGTTCGATGTTGTTACTTTGCTTTCTGTCCGATTTCGAACGACTTTTTTTATAATATATAAATTCACGATGCAGTACTTGTATGTGCATTATCTGATTTCCATATCGTGCAATAATCTCCGCAGTCTGACGGTGCTGACAATCCTCCGAAACAATAATTGGAAATTGTTCTGGACTGGGTCTATATTTAATTAATTGATCGAGGCATCTTTGTACAGTAACACGGTTGCAAGAAAACACCAAAATTGCTATTATCGGAGATCCATTTGGTAGCTTTCCTTTTGTAGGAACATTTCGAGGAGTTTCACTCTGGATAAAACAAGACGATACATAAGTTTACGCTTATATTGCCGAGCGATATAAATATCATAATACTTACTGAATGCACAAGATTTATCTGTGGCTCCTGTACATTTTTATTATTATTATTAATATTATTATTATTATTAGTATTCTCTATATTCTTTTCCTCTTTTTCAAGGGAAATCTTCTCCTGGTAGTTATTTCCATTCCTCTGGTTTCTGTCATGTTCGTTTGCCCTTGCGCTATCTAACTTTTCTGTTCGAGGGCAAAAGAAATCAATATATTACGCCATTAAACAGTCGGCCCTATATCGTTGCCAGTTTTAACAACATACTTTGACGTTCTTTATCTTCTCTAATATCCTGAAGCAGTTCCTGGTTCGATGCAATTTCTTGCTTCACTCTTCTCTCCAATTTGCTAATCTGGCCGGACACTCTGGCCTACGCACAAAAAGGGCATTGTGTATCCAACGGTCCCGATCAAATGGGCGGCTTTCAAGGCTCGTGAACTTACCGTATCCCTTTCCTTGTCCGCTGGTTGGTCGGAGATCAAGAAGTACGTAATCAAACCCCACAGAACAAGAGAGCCGAAAATAACAGTGACTGACCTGTTCCGCATGGCAGAACCAGGTGTCACCTCATCTGAAACGTAACGACCACTATCAAAACCTTCAGTATAGCACAGACGCAGGCAACGAGAAGTGGTCTAAGCTTTTCTGAGGGACGAACAAGGTAATATTTGCAGCATGAAAATCAACTTATATATGTCGTCGTTAACATCGTAACGAACGACGAACGTATATTAAGGAACCATCGGTTTTTCATGCTAATCTGCCGCACAAGGTTACATACCATTACGATATATCACGTAACCGCTTATCAAGTGTCGCTATACGAGGGCCAGCATTTTCTCGTGCGTGTGTGTGACAGGACCTATTATCTGAAAGTCATCAATTGTTTTCAACAGTACAAACGCGTACGATTGAGCACGGTCGCCCGGTTGTTCGAACTTATTCGAACACGTCGAATTTCACACGCTGACACACCGTCGTGGACCCCATCGTTGAGTTCCGTTGGCGGACGCGGAGAAAATTCAGCTCGGTTGGGAAACTTATCGCTTTCCCTTGGGAAAAACTATGTTCATATATGTATATCGTGGAACCGTGATCTCGGCCGTGCGATGGAGCCACGTAGATACTCGTCGTGGCGCCCCCCGCTGAATCCATCGAAATTACGACTATTAATCTAAACATTTGCTATATGCATATGCATGCAATTCAAAATTCAAAATCCAATGTGCTCCGTATTGGTAATTTTTATTGATATCTCAGCCAATAAAGCTATGATTGTTGAATGCAGTAGAAATAGCATAACCTCGATACGAAATGTTACATTTTCATTTGATGAAACATATCGTTTGGAGTGTTGTTTAAATAAATAGGGGAAATGGATTGTTGTGTAAAAGACTGGGATTAATAGGATGTTGATGTAACTTTCATGTCGTTCTTAGATGAGGGTGATTGATTTTCATAATTATCTTTCGTCCTTAAATCAATTTAATAAGATAAATTAGAATTGTTTTATTTAATCATGGAATACGCCACGTCGATACAGTAGCGAACTACGTACTCAAATCTTCGATGTATCATAACCTCTTGTAACTGTTTCATAACCTCTTCGTAATAGTTATTTAACTTTAATGCGTAATGGAAGACGAAGAATAATTGTAATTTATATTTCAAGGGATCAGTGTAAGAGGTATAAGTATATTGGCGAAAGAAGAAACGGTTCCGTGTCGCGTCTCGTAGAGGTTAGATTTCGTTCGCTTCTTTGGCGCGCAGAAACTAACCTACAAAATGTCGGACAACGAAGAGGAGGAATTTAGGGTTTACAGGGAGGACAAACGTATTCCTTGTCGGTACGGAGCTAAATGTTATCAAAAAAACGCAACACACCACGAGAAATACAAACATCCGCCAGCAAAAGAGACGGTATATATTCTTCGTGTATTGTACTTATTGAATTTCAATTGCTCAGTCATTTGTTTTCAAGTAATTTTCCATTTCGTTCGAATGTCATTGTGAAAATTTCCAGAAAAAACGGAAAACTACGAAACGCACAACTGCGGGTAAAAAGAGGAAGAATAACGATGGCGATCAGTCGATTGATTTGCCTAAAAAGAAAGCACAGAAAAAGGAGGATCGTATCTCAAGCGATGAGGATTTAGACAATGCTCTGGCATGTGTCGATGTCAATATAGTAGACAGTAAAGATGTTCCTAGTGAAGATGCAGCTGGATCAACGAGTTCCAATGTCAAAGAATCTACTGGGAATTCTGTTAAGCTAATTACCATTAAATCATTGTTGGTCGAAGAGAAAATTACTATTGATAACGATCAAATAAGTACAAATAACACTCAGACAGTAATTTCTTGTCTATTTTTAACCGTAATGCCGGAAGATTTCTTTGTGTTTTATGAATTCTGCGGGACTGTTTCAATGGAGGATCCTTTCAATGCGTTGAGGGATCTTCGTTTGGAATTAGTCGGACCTTTCGATGTATTCAGAGATACATTTTTAACTGCTAAAGTGGAGGATAAGCAAGCGCTGTTAAGACATTGGAGATATTACTATGATCCTCCGGAGTTTCAAGTAAAGAACAATAATCGTTACTTCATAAAGATATTTTATCACGCCTACTAATCGCACAATTACTTTAAAGACCATCGTCAGAGATATTGGAAAGGACGGTTTACATTATGGTTATTGGAGGGATGATATTTCGGAGAAACCTGTGTTCATCGCGAGAAATAAAGCAGCCGTAAACTGTTTGATAGAGCCCGTCGCGGAAAATCTGTTCGGCGCACTGGAGTAAATATTTCGTCGATTTCCAAGGATCTAAAGAATTATAATTTCAATTCTGATTGTTAATTAATATTGCAGTGCGCATATAACGGAGAAATTGAAGTTGGCTTCCCCGTTCGAGAGAACTAAAATAGCACAGCTGCATCAGAAGCTAAAGAACTTTGCCAAGGAGAAGAACATTACTTTGGAGAAAGATACAGCTAATATGCAAGCGAGGGAGAAGCAGGTCGTTACAAGAACCTTTCACAAAGCTGGAATCGTCGTGCCTTATAATAAAAAATCTCAATTGGGATACAGGGACTTGGCGGTAACAGACAGTAAGTTACCAAAGGGCGAAATCAGATAAATTACGATTAGTACGTTCAGTTGAACGGCAATGTAAAATATATTATTCGTATTACAGATGAGTTACGAAAAGTATTAAAACAAATTGAAAATCCTCCTGAACCGGACGCCAGGAAAACGCCTCTGTCCAAGCTAGAGGAAGTAATTAGACTAGCAACAATCGCTGCAGATGAATGCGATTTCGGTACCGTTCTAGAATTGGGTCACGATCTTTTCTCCAGCGGTATTTCCTACGTCCAAAACAAGACGCTAAATTTACTGTCCCTAGCGTACACCCTTCTACAGAGGACGCCGTTTCTCGAGATACTTCAGGCCCACTTAAAAGACAGGAGGAGAAGCCTGAGCGCAAGTGTTCTCGAATAAAAAATGATTAATCGTATGAGAAATGAATGAATGAAATCACATCTCAGTGTCGAATAATGAATTGTATTTACATAGCGAACTTAAACGAGTCGAGCGCAAGTATTTAATATTATTTTGCAAAACGAATTGAACCATAAACATTTATTACTCCCACTCCCTGTAAACGTACTTTAATTTACGATCATTTAATTCAAATGGTCTCGATGTGGCCTAGTGGTGGACAAATATCGATGGTTACTACTATCGATAGGTATCGAAACGTGGGTCGATATCCGTAATGCCGCGAATTTACAAATGTTGGTGTTCTTTAGATATCAAATCGTCCGTGTCCTAACCTAACAATAAATCACTTGCGCCTAACAATAAGTGCATGCCAACATATATCACATTCCTTCACTATCGATAACTATCGATGGTCCAACTATCGGAAACTATCGATAGTGCTGACTATCGATATTTCTCCACCACTATTCAGGCCACCGTTGCAAACTCGATTTATCGAATATATTAATGATATATGCAAAGCACGCGTTACACGATGACAAAACATTACGTAGCGCTTCACGGTGGTGACAAACGCAATCGAGGCTACACCGATGTACACACACGCGGAAACGTTAATGCGGCCGACGAAGAGGAAGAGAACGTGAAGAAGAATTCTACACGATGATTCGAACAGGGAATTACAATTCGATATTCTTTCGTATGAGAAAGTGAAAAATCTCCCCCGACGTGTGCAGAAGAAAAAAGGAACGGAATAAATAGGGAAAGAAAGAATGATCCGCCTTCGATTCACCATGATAATGTCTAACGTGGTCGCGCGAGAATGAAATTAAGGGGAGACTAATAAAATTGGGGATCGTACGCCGAGAGGATTTTAATTTCTATGGTTTTGGCTCGTGTCGATCAGCGGCAACCCTTCAAACGTTCACGATGGAAAGCAAAAGCTGTAACAATTTTATTAGTTACGTCGGCCTGGAGGAACACGAAATGCAGGTAATTCTCAGATACGTTCCTTATGTAAACATTCGAACATAACCTCAACCGCATGATACTCGCACTGTAGCCAGTGTTGGGCATCGATCGATTGAGAATCATCTGGGAATGCCGATCGACTTGATAGATCGATGACGTTGATCGTTAACCAACATTCGCTGATTAAAAGAACGAACTTGTTAATCACCGATTGTTTCTCTGCAATTGTGTTTCAATTGCAACGTTTACTCCCTGTTGCTTCTTCTTATTTTATTGCGAACCGACGACGCGTTTAGCAAAATTATATAATTTTCAAATGAACACCTCGACAGCCGCTGGGTTCTAGTCGACGAAATTCTTTGTCCGAGAGCAACATTAAATTGCTGCCCGGCGAGATCATGATCACGAAAGCTGAGAGCGTCCTCATGTTTTCCCCTGCCAGCGATTTGAAGCAGGGCACGTCTGGTATTTTATGCGTTACAAACTTCAAATTAACATTCATCACCACCGATGAGACGACCGGCGAAGTAAGTACATTGATGGATACAAGGATACGACATCTTCCGACTAGGATATAATAATTAACGGACAGGCGTTTGATTCGCAGGATGTGGCGCGTCAACAGAATCATCTGTACGGATATATGGATACCTGTTTAACGAATATAAATGATATTTATGTAACGGTGGGCGATAAGAAAAGGAAATTGCTACCTGGGAACACTGTGCCGTCTAAAGTAAAAGGGATATTTATTATTTGCAAAGTAAATATCTCGCATTGTCGCTTGTCTGTACCGTTCCATTTTCTGTCCGTCGTCAATATTGAAAGATACATTACACTGGTTCCAGAATTTACGAACGTGGTCCTTCTCGTTCAAATTCTCCCCCATCGGCGATGGGAAAAATCTGCTGCAAGCCTTGCTGCACCACGCTTTCCCCAGCAGGCATCAGCTGTTGTTCGCCTACGATTATCGGTTCGTAATCCAAACGTTACATTCGTATGTATCGAAAGTTAATTCAATTTGCCTTTCCTTTTTATTTTAGGGAAGCTTATTACAGTAGCCTTGACAAAGCTGTCCGTTTATTTCGGAATATTTCAGACTGGCGCAACGAGTTAGATCGTACGATACGTAACGAAAAGTACCGGAAATTCTGGCGATTGTGCACCGTTAACATAGATTTCAAGCTTTGTCGTAGGTACGTGCAATTCGTTTGCGAAATGTTAGATCGATATACAATCTTAACAGTACGATATTTGTTCGCAGCTTGTCTCGATACGTAATAGTACCAGCGTCTATTAGCGATAGTCAATTAATGGACGCTGCCAAGCACTTTCAGGGCAACCGTCCTCCGATCTGGTCTTGGTCGAGTGTCCACGGCGCAGCGTTAGTAAAAATGTCCGAGCTTTCCCCGTTGGTTACGAACAGGATGCAGGAGAACATTCTGTTCGAAAACGTGCGGAAGAGCCATCCGCAGAAGATGCCGCCGGTTGTTTTAGAATTAAATAAGGACATTAATGTAAAGTTAATAGCCGCGACGTTCTCGAAATTCGCAAGCCTGTGCTCGCCAGGTGGGGTTTCTGTGTGTCATTTACATTTCATTCGTTCAATTTCATTCGTAAAATGAGAGTAAGGTTTGTCCGTTACAGAAAACATTCGACAATTCTGGCTGCAGGATAATAATTTCTATTCGTTAATGGAGAACACGAAATGGTTGAAATGCGTGTCCTATTGCCTGCAAAAGGCTGTCGAGGCCTGCGAGCATCTGCATCTAGGTTTCTCTGTTATATTGCAAGGTAATCCACGGTAAAAACCGTGAATCGTTTCTATTCTTGCTTTCCTCGCTATTCGAATTATGGGTGAATTTTTTTTTTTAGAAGGTGCTGGCACAGATCTTTGTTGCATCGTATCGAGCTTAGTCCAATTGTTGCTTGACCCGTACTTTCGAACGATAAATGGCTTTCAGTCGCTTCTGCAGAAGGAATGGGTCGCCGGTGGACACCCGTTTTGTGATAGATTAGGTCATATCTTGAAGAAGACTTCGGAGAAAGTTCGTTGAACCAAGAATCCCAGTGTTTCTCCTTTCTTTTTTACTAATATTAATTCATTCAACTGGTACATCACGTATTCTTCATTTCAGCAGTCTCCGTTATTCCTTTTATATCTCGACTGTGTGTGGCAACTGGGTCAACAGTTTCCCGCGGAATTCGAATTCACGGAAACGTATCTGACGACGCTGTGGGATGCCGCCCACATCTCCGTCTTCGACACGTTTATTTTCGACTGCGAAAAGGACCGCGTGGCGGCAGCTACGGTATACCGATTGAAACATTGACCCCTTAACATACAAATAAAATAGTACTCGTATGCCAAAAATTTAGTACAGCTCGACTGAATATTATCGATGAACAGTAATAAATATATTAGCAAATGGTTAATAGTCCTGGACCTAATAGTTTGGAAAGAGTACGACGTTTCAAAGTGAATATATTTCAGGATCCAGAGAAACCTTTGGTCCTACGAAGCGTCTGGGATTGGAGGGAACAATTTAGCGACCAGGACATTCTATTGTTCCACAGCCCTTTCTATAATCCACGAGGGGCAGACTCCACCGACAAGGGCGCGATAAAACCGCTGTACAGCGTCGTGAGCCTAGAGCTTTGGACGCAGTGCTACTTTCGCTGGATACCAACGTTGGAGATCCGCAATGGTGGACAGAATCACGTTGAGTTGTACGCAAGGTTGTTGCGCAACGAAGTGAACCAGCTGAAGATGAACGTAAACGGCAACTGTGGATCGCCTGTTTCCAAATCGAACAGCTATTCCGTTCAGATGAACATAGACAGCTTTTATCCGTTCTCGAATAAGAAATCGGGGAACACAGTGACCACGCCCATCATGAACAGCTCCATTCTCGCTACGGAGAGCTTGTTAGAAGCGCAGTCATTAATCACTGCGTCCGACTGATGTACATATCTCTCGCCAACAACTGTTTCCTTTTTTTAATGTTACACGAGGAACAGAGGAACATCTGTTCCTACTGTCGGTTTATGAACAATCGCCAAGGAATATTAGGACAATTCTGCTAATCCTTTCAGTGCCAAGTTTCGCGTACGGTTTGAGAAAAATTGCCGATTATTGTTGCTATCGCCTCTTCTTTTTTCAACGTATTTATGCTGTAAATACACGTGGGTGTATCTTCACCTCTTTCCATCGGACAACTGTGTCGCGACCGGGTCAGCACGAATTTGGAACAAATTGTCGCCGACCCCGGTTAATCCTTTCCGAATTTGGTACTTAAAGGATTTGGTAACCCCCTTAGAAGTGTTCCCCTTTTTTTGTATTGTACGTTGCATTGTAAAGTAGGATACTTAAGAAAAATTGATATTTAATAACACGCCGATGTTATAAGTTAAACAACAATAAAAACTATTTTTTGTAGAAAAATCGACGTTACCACGCGATGAATTTGTTTCCCTCTCATCACATCTCCCGCAGTTAAATAAATCGGGGAATGAACGATCGTTCGAAAGGGTTCGAGGGGCGGCAACGAATCCGTCCACGCCAATCACGTTGGCAGCACTGGCCGCCAAACGCTTTTTTCGAACGATGCCACGTGAAATATTTTTCTTATTGGCACGATGAACAGTGTCGCGGATAAAAAAAATGTTTCAACAACGAAGAGGAAAACGAGGAAAATCGTTTTCGCAACGGAGAAATGGAGCACGACGGGTATCGTTCTGAAAATCTTTCTTCTGGTCACGTGTCTGAAAATTCTGCTAATTCCCACATAGTACGTTCCTTCGTATGTGTACATATTTCTTTATTACATACAGCATTTCAATTGAATCTTTCGTTCCTAATGCAAGGTTATGTACGTTCAATTTATTTCCAGTCGTTCCACAGACTTTGAAGTACACCGCAACTGGCTCGCCATAACGCACAGTCTACCGATTGAAGAATGGTACGTGAACGCCAAGTCGCAGTGGACGTTAGACTATCCACCGCTGTTCGCATGGTTCGAGTACCTGCTCGGTCAAGCCGCAAGGTTCGCCGACCCAGAGATGCTCAGAGTGGAGAACCTGGATTACGCGTCATCGAACACAATCCTATTCCAGAGAGGCTCGGTTATATTTCTAGACGTAATCTTTGCTTACGGCGTTAAAAAGTACAGCATAAGATGATTTCTATTGAAACATCGACCGCTTGGAATATCGCAGGCCTAACTATGTTTCCAATTTCAGACTGGGAGAAGTGTTTTGCAGTTCGCTGAACGATTACGCTACCTTTGTAACACTGTCGCTTTGCAACGTAGGGCTGTTGGTGGTGGATCATATACACTTTCAATACAACGGATTTCTGCTCGGTATATTTTTATTAGCCGTTGCCAATGTTTCCAAGATAAACAGAGAGGTAAAGGAAGAGAACGATACGGCGTTCAGTGGATAAGAATTGATGGAATACATTTTAGGTGTCCGTTCTGCAAGGAGCGCTATGGTTCGCGTTGCTGTTAAACATGAAGCATATTTATTTGTACGTCGCACCTGCGTTTGCCATCTGGCTGCTTCGATCTTACTGTATGAACGGTGGTTCCTTTGTTAAACGTCTGTTCATGCTGGCGAGCATAGTTATCGCTACTGTGACGATCTCTTTTGGACCGTTCGTTTCGCAGATGCCGCAGGTGATCGATAAACGGAAAAAGTGGTGCACAAATTGTTTCTTATAACTAATTAATGACGATTCAGGTACTGTCGAGATTGTTTCCGTTTAAACGAGGTTTGGTGCATGCGTATTGGGCAGCGAATGCTTGGGCGCTTTATATAGGCGTCGATAAAATATTATCGATGATTTTTAAACAACTGGGATGGATAGAAATGAACAAATCGGCAGTGATGACTGGCGGGCTAGTACAAGAACAATCGTTTCTACTTCTGCCGACACCGACTCCATTCGTTACGTTTCTGTTAACTCTTCTATCGATAATGGTAAATACTCGGCACGTTGTTAACCGATTGGTACTTAATATACATATAGCGTATCGTGTATCGTAATTATTTTATATGTTTGCAGCCTGCGTTGTACTGTTTATTATTCAGGGAAGACTGCAATAGAAATCCCAAGCAGTTTGTAAGGTGTTTAATTCTGTGCGCTCTGAGTTCCTTTATATTTGGATGGCATGTACATGAAAAGGCTATTTTAACTGCTGTTGTACCGCTATGGTAAGTTCATTCTCAATTGTTCGAATTGAAATACGAATACGTATTCCATATTGAAAATCGCAAATGAATAAGTGTTTGTTGTTATGTTTCAGTGCCTTGGCTGTGACCGACAAAGAGGACGCGAGGATTTTTTTAATTTTAAGCAGCGCCGGACACACAGCTCTCCTGCCGTTGCTTTATCCAAGCAATCTAGCTCCCTTAAAAATATTATTACTCTTGGTTTACATGATCGCGTCTTCTATCGCTTTGTCTCGTAAATTCCAGCAGCAGTTGCTCTATTGTCATGAATATGTATACGTGATTAGTCTGCCCCTATTAACAGTGTATGAAACAGCATTACATAAGTTAGTATTTGGAGGACAATTACCATTTCTACCCCTTGCTATCACTTCTATATATTGTGCGATAGGAGTACTTTATTGTTGGGTATTCTATTATTATATTTTCTTGCGATCACAAAACGATGTAAAAGATACGAAAAGTAAAAGGGAATAACATATTATTATGTTTATACGTTTTGCGAATTCAATTAATTTTCTTAATAAATGATGCTGTCATCTGTGCACGAGTGCTTGAAACTATTCGTGCCACTGCCATATCTGCACTCGAAAGCGGTATAAAAAGAATAATTGTTTCCTTCTCATTTCAATGCAACATTATAATCAATTTAAGACCTCCGATCATTACTTAAACTGATTTATGTTCTGCATATTAGTTTTATACAAAACAAAATTCAGTGTTTAATTAATATTGCTGCTGCCTGTATGCAAGTACAGGAAACTACGAGATTTCTGAATCCCCGTCTACCCAGATCTGGCTGAAATGGTACATAGATGTTTTACCATTTTGCTGTCACTCTCTGTAATTCTGAAATGCTTGGACTTGGCTGAAATTCTGGAAATAGGTTCCTGTCAGATATAAACAATATTTGTCAGTAGGAATCTTGGTGCCTCGAAAGTAAAGGTACAAATTTTTGCGAAAAGCTTTTTTACAACTGTAATTTCACTCTCTGCGTTACCGGTACAGCGTAACTCTTTATATTATAATTTACTTTTCTCTGTACTGTTAAACACATATTCATATAGATTTTTGTGTGCACAGGTTTGCTGGGCACAGAAGGGAGACCATTGACGGGCCATTCTCATCCCGCGTAAGCGCAAGAAAGAAGAAAGAATAACTTTGGCCACATACTTTAGTTATCCTTTAGTTATACTAAATTGGTTTATAAAATAGATTTAAAAGAATTATTCATAAGTATTAGCTTGTAAGTTTAAATTGCAAAACATCTTTGTAACTTGTATCGTCATTAATTAGTTTAAATAAATTTTCAATGAAAAGAATTCCACTGTTATTTTTATTTTAACACCCTACCAATCCTTGAAAGAACCTAATTCCAACTCCTTAGACAAGAAGTACCGTGGGCGAACTTTAAATGCAAAGTTCTAAAGCGAGAAACTTGTAAAAATGGCCCTATACGTTATTAAAGACAGCAGGAAATCTTGGAAACAACATCTTTTTCAAAGCCGTCGTTCCTAGCAAAGATTTTCAAGTGGTCGGTAATTCCTGGAACGTGACGTCATTTCTAAGAATTGCTGAGATCGAATACCTCCTCGCATATCATATTCTCCTGATACAAATCCACGATTTTCAGCAGATATTTCTGCCAGAAACACGGAAATTTAAGCGCTCGGAAATTCCTGGAACGTGACGTCATTTCCAAGAACTGCCGGTGTCGGATACCTCCTCGCTTATCATATTCTCCTAATACAAACCCACGATTTTCAGCACTTAAATTTCTGAATTTCTGGCAAAAATATCTGCTGAAAATCTTGGATTTGTATTAGGAGAATATGATGTGCAAGGAGGTATTCGTTCTCAGAAATGACGTCACTTTCCAGGAATTTCCGAGCGCAAAATTTCTGAGTTTCTAGCAAAAGTATCTCGCTGAAAATCGTGGATTTGTATCAGGAGAATATGATATGCAAGGAGGTATTCGATCTCAGAAATTCTGGGAAATGACGTCACGTTCCAGGAATTTCTGAGCGCAAAATTTCTGGGTTTCTGACAAAAATATCTCGCTGAAAATCGTGGATTTGTATTAGGAGAATATGATATGCGAGGAGGTATTCGTTCTCAGAAATGACGTCACTTTCCAGGAATTTCCGAGCGCAAAATTTCTGAGATTCTAGCAAAAGTATCTCGCTGAAAATCGTGGATTTGTATCAGGAGAATATGATATGCAAGGAGGTATTCGTTCTCAGAAATTCTGGGAAATGACGTCACGTTCCAGGAATTTCCGAGCACAAAATTTCTGAGTTTCTGGCAAAAATATCTCGCTGAAAATCGTGTATTTGTATCAGGAGAATATGATATGCAAGGAGGTATTCGTTCTCAGAAATGACGTCACATTCCAGGAATTTTCGAGCACTTCATTTTCGACGACGTTGTATTAATTCTTCGATAATTAGCGCTAATTTTAATAATGTTCAGGTCTATTTTTACAAGTTTTCCGCTTGTGAACTTTGCATTTAAAGTTCCTGCACGGTAGTACTTGTGTAAGGAGTTGGAATTAGGTTCGTTCAAGGATTGTGAAGGTGTGAAAATAAAAAGAGCAGTAGGATTCTTTTCATTGAAGATTTATTTAAATTAATTAATGAAGATACAAGTTACAGACATGTTGCAATTTAAACTTACAAGCTAATACTTATGAATTATTCTCTTAAATCTATTTAGAATACATCTTACAACTAAATCTTGTTACAAACTATTTTTATAAACCAATTAACTATGACTAAAAGATAACTAAAGTATGTGGCACAAGTTCTTCTGTCTTCCTTCTTGCTCTGATGCACAATGAGAAGGTCCCATCAATGCTCTTCCTTCAGTGCCCAGCAAACCTGTGCACACAAAAATTATATGAATACGTATTTAACAGTAGAGGGAAAAGTTTTTAAGAGGTGTTATAATACGTTTTAATTATAATGTAAAGAGTTACCGATGTTACCGATTTGTTATCGACAACGCAGGGAGTGACATTACTCAGAAACCAACTTTCTGGATTATAGTACATCGTTAATATAATCAATTGCGTTTCTCTCGGCTAACTATGGGTATTTTTTATCCGGACTGGTCTCAAATTGAAGATACGAACCACAGCTATCTTCTTCAGAAATTTCAAGAATATGGCATTTGTGGTTTAAAAGTTATAAGCAATGAAAGGTTCTGCGAAAATGCACTCCGGGTCACTGCAATTATCTCGTCTTCTACAGACGTTACATTAATGATCGAGTGCTTAAAATGAAGGTAAGGAAACGGTCTAGGAAGAAATCAAAACATATCTTTGAATTCCACGCCACGATTACTAGAAGATACTAAAACAAAAGAGAAAACAATTTTTGAGGTTCCGAAGTATGTACAGCCAGATACAATATGTATATACATATAAAATCTCACTTGTTGGAAATAAAAGGTTCGTTCGTTACAGATAATATGGTATATTTTGTCCAGGTTCTACTGGTTTTATTACATACAGTTGTTTCCTATACGTTTCTTTCAGTAACTTAAACGCTTTCGTCGCCTTATTTACTCTTCGTTAATATAAAACACGTATATAAACATAGATTGAGTACATTGGTGTTTACAGTAATGTATGGTTTAAAAAAAGTCGCACACAGTTTGTTCGTTATTTCAGTACACGATTATGCGGCGT
Organism: Nomada lathburiana; assembly: GCA_963667235.1. Classification (NCBI taxonomy): domain Eukaryota; kingdom Metazoa; phylum Arthropoda; class Insecta; order Hymenoptera; family Apidae; genus Nomada; species Nomada lathburiana. The sequence continues at coordinate 17,747,855 of OY763899.1, read as the reverse complement.
ACATCATTCCTAAAAACTTTTTTATTTTGTGCTCTGCTACGTACAAGTTTTGCAGTGTAACCATACTGTTCCTAGCTACGTGGAGAGCAATTGAACCTCGTTCACGGAGGATCGTTCGAACATATTCCCAATTAAAAACGATGCCACAAAATTGTACGAAACCTATACGCATCATACGCGTGAACGTCTAAGAAGAAATAGAAAATCTCGAATTTAATTCACAGCAGTGATAAGAAAATAATCTGCCACAAATAGCCATCTCGGTGCAAAGAAATACGCTGGTCGATAATAAAACGTATGCGTTGTGTACCGACAGAGCCAAGCGAACATTTTCTACCCTCCAAGTAAAAAGTGACTCGCGACAGCTCGTATACGATTATTTGGGTCGCGAATGCAGTCAAAAATTGAACACGGTCGTAGTAAGATTATGTAATAATATGTTTAATATTAAAAATGAATGAACGGTTGAATGAATGAATGCCGGGATGAAACGATCGAGTTTGATTCGTAAGGACAGCAGACCGAACTATGATCGAACGATACATTTCAGATATCCGCGCCGTTCACGGTCAACCATTAGAGAGAAAGAGAGGGGGAGAGATAGAAAGATATAAACGAGGGAACACTTGAATATCATAAAATAGAGGAGATCGTACACCGTTGTTTCACAAATGGTGTACAAATTTGCATTCTCGTTTACAACTTGAACCGGTGTAAAATTAAAAAATTGGCACACCTTACGCGGTACATATCCCTTCTTCAATCGCACATTATGTATATGTATAGTATGTATATTTATATTATGTATACGTACATGTATATACGAACGTAAATTAACGATCATGGTTATGTGCGTAATTTTCTTGGCAACTTTAATCTCGTCCTCTCGAAGGGAACTGTACAGGGCTATTGCGCAAAATTTCAGACCTTGTTTCCCACTCGATCGGTAATATCATCCGAAGGATGAACGTTATCTGTCGAATGTAGAAGTGACATTTTTATAAACAAATTTCTACCGAGTTATTCTTTCTTTCCAGTCATTTACTATATACGATTTTATATTTACAGCGAGAACATTTAAAACGACATTGCTGATCAGACTTTTCTGTACAGAAAATTGTGCGCACCATTTTGCGCAATAATCTCCCGCTGATTTGAACATTTACATAGCCTGTACATGGCCTGCTTGTTTTCAACGGTCGCGTCATGGAACGTATAGTTTAGAGTTTCGAACAATTTTGTACATGAACAGTTAACTCTTTGCCCCCTTACCCGTTCACCTATCGGGATAACTAAATGTTTTTAAATGTAACATCGAACAGCTTCCCGTATACGTATTTACAAATTTACATGCTCTAAGTATAACAAGTATGTACGAGACAAATGAGGTTAACCATAAACGTATACCGAGTATTTAATATATTCGTGACGTTTACAAAGTACGTCGTACCGCCGGGTTAACTAGGAAACGATACGCTTTTCGTGTGGACGTGACCGTTGAAATGCTGACCGCCGGCTAGCATTAATAAATGTGCACTTTCGACAATTCCAACCAAACAATTAGGTATACACGTATTAGTGAAAAATTGAGTCTGCGATTGAACATAAATGTAAATGGAATGGACTTTTGTTGAATTATTGTTGGCTAGAATGATTTCTAAACTCTATATCAGGGTTTCGAGTCAATAGTTAAATACATATGAAATAGTTTAGTTGTTTCCTTTCCCTTGTAACTTGAGAAATTTGTGCGCAACGTGAAATGCAAAATTTGACAAGTTCAACATAGGAACTAGTTCGCGTTTGGTAGAAATAATTAAAGAAGTAGCGCTGCACGAATCACAGTATGTCCGCGGAAACATTTTTGCAAGACACACGTCAATCCCTGATCACTGTAATAAACATATGCAACTATATTTCTTTGTCATCGTTATTATTATTTTTTATTGTTATTATTATATTACATCAATAATATGAACCGATCACTGTTGAGCTACACATAATATGTATATAAACCATATTTTGGAAATAAACTTATGCGCTACACGTTGAGGAAAAAAGGGAATCAAAACTTCGACTTTCGATTTTTAAACTCTTCGCTACCAGCTAAAAATTGCAACGTATAAATATACGTAAGAATTACTCTATATTGAAAAAGTTGACTTTTTATGTTTGTAAAAGGTGAATAAACCGTTCCTCCATTTCATTCCAATTCGTATAAAACGATCGAATATAAACCCGATACAAAATTATCTAATTGCAATAAATTAGATTTGTAGTAAAATTTCTTTGGTAAAAAAGAAACACATACAAGTCCCACGAAATGTTCGTTTACCTATTGGAAATATATGGGCACACCATACGAAAGGACACATTTATTAAATTACCGCTCTAGTTTATCGATACCTTAAAGCTTCGTTTGGCACGTGTGATTAGAATGTTATTTAATACGAAAACGTTAGAACGTTACTTAATACGAAAGAATCGATGTAGCGCTGTTTCATTCACTTTGTTGCCATTTAAGTCGTGACGCACACTCTATATTTATAATAGCGCTTCTTTGGTTCCCCGTGACTAGTTACACTTAAAACATTCATTTACAACTGGACTACTATTTAAAATGTACATCAAGTGCGTCGCACCTTGAACAGAACGCACAAGAGATGCCTGTTTTACCGACGTTCCCTTAGGATTCGACTAGCTTTCGTTTTGGTTTCTTTTGTGCGGTGTAGCTTTGTAAGTGGTTCGCGAAATTCAGTCAGTTCTCCGAGGTTTTGTATCCTAAAAAGTCATCGTCGAGGAAATATCGAAGGTTACGAAAATTGGAAAAAAATTAACGACTCGATTATCTTCCCCAGCCGTGTCGCGTTAATATGCACGACAATCTTTTAAACTGTCGTAAGCAGCTTTTGTGTAATACAACATTAAATTTACTCGGCAAAAAGATACGAACGAATCAGCTAGGTTATACACGTAAAACAATTAAATCGTACATTTAGTTCTTTTGATTAATCTACCTTCAGATGTGTATATACATATGTATATGCATATGTAACAATAGATATACAATATGTATATACATATATCTAGTCGAAATTAGACAGCTTTCTATTTACACAGCATCATGGATCATAGAAACTGACTTTGTTCCGCGAACTGTAGAAAAGACCTCGAATCGCGGCATAGCCGACGCCATTTTGTTCGATGGCCGCTGAAGACCAGCCGCAAAGTTAGCACTGTCGAGTAAGTGCTTGGGTATGTATCCTTCCACCCGTTTCATTTGTCTTTTCTTTGTACGGTTCAGAAATATATTTATAAAGTTTTATTTTTCATGGCAGTATTCACGTAGCGTTGCCTCAAATACGGGAATCCGAGTCGTTTAATCGTGAGCATTTTGAAACTTCGTTCGATTTCCGACGATTTAGAATTAAATATCCTCTCTGTAGCTATATATGTACATATGTATATGTATCATTTCGGTCTGTTCTGCGTTATCGATTCATCATTGCAAATGCAATTCACGATTCCTCTTTTACCGACAGAAATTCAACACAGCCAGATGAAAATAAAACCGATAATAAAATTCAATTCAAATAGATATACGCGTACTGAATGTAAATGCAGCGCAGAAAATGTATCTCATTACGTTTATCAACTAGTATCGAGATCACCCTGTTTGCCTTAACGTAATAACCTCAAAAAGAACTATTTTTTAATTGCTCGCATTATGTGCGATGAAACATACATTACTGTCAATCTTCCAATATAAAATTAATGATAAAGGTGTAAGATCGTGAACAGCAAATACATAAATTAGTAATCGAGTCAGTACGAAAAGAGGAAACGCATACACTTTCTACAGATACGATTTATACGAAAACGTTGGGCCATTTCGCTAGAAATCGAAGCAACCCAGATCCCTTATTATCGGCAGAGCACGTTCGGAGGAATATGCTTAAAAAGGATAAAAGAGAAAACGATAGAGAAAGAGGAGAAGGTACGCCACACGGCATGCAAATGTCGCATGCGAGGCGTTTCTACTGATGTCATCCCCTGTCAACGGCTGTCCTGTTTCTGTTATGCCACTTGCACTTGAGAATTCTCACGTAGGTTCGTCGAAACGCCGCGTTGCACAATGCGTAACACATTGGATTCACAGTACTGTTTATGTAACAAAGATAATAGAAAAAGTCCCAAAGCGCCTGCGGTATATGCCACGAGCAGTCTGTGATGGATTTTATTAGAACGAGAATATTGTACGGCGTCCAGGTGAAGATGAACGCCAACAAGATGGCCGACAATGTTTTCGCGGCCTTACGGTCCGCCTTTTTCTCTTGCAATTTCTTTTTCTTCTTGTTCGGGGGTTTATTCCCGGTAGTTTTTCCCGCCAACGCCTTTGGAATGTTCTTCGTGTTCAATGGGATTCTTATGTCCGGCATGTGCGACGGCCTCCTGGTGATCGGCGACGGACTCGATATCGTACTACCGAGACGAAATATCTTTCCGTTCTCTTCCTTCACCTCCTCCATCATGCTGTGCAATTGGAACGTCACAGCCTCGTCGTGGTACATCTTTATGCTTGGGCCCTCCGTGTGTTTCCCCATACCGTTGGTATCCCTTGTTGGAAGCCGGATCAGGATTGTGTAAACCTGCGTACAATATTTCCCGTATATATTAAATAAATGCAATTAAATGAGAAATCTGTAATTCTGTCGGTCGATAAGGACGAATGATTGGTTGCATACAAGGAACAGATTGTTCGGTTTCTCGTTCCGGCGAATGTTTTAAAAAAAGCTGACTTGGAATATGAAATTATAGGATTCTACAGTGGTCGCAAGGAAATCGTTTCACATTTACCCGTGACGTACGCAGGGGAAGTTGTACCACTAAAAATATATCCCTAGATTTACATTGGGCAATTCGCAAAGAAAGCTTTAGAAAAGGTTAGCTTGAAAGTAGATGCAAATGAAGATTCAAACCTATGCACAGCTCAAGGATTTATGGAAGAATGACTTTAAAAGTTATTTCCTTGAACATCAGTCGATGGCAACCTAAGAAGATATTTCTAGTGGTACACCTGGTTGTGCGCGTATCACTAGTAGCCCGGAACGATATTCTTGCGCATGCGTAGTGCTTGACTTTTCGTGGCGGACAGTGAACCTACTTAGCGTATAAAAGCATATTAAAAAGCATGTGCGGAATTGAACAAGCGTGCAACATGCATTAGTTGGTTAATTAATGGCGGACATACAGAATCGCTAGAGATGCTTTGCGTTGACAGTTCACCGGGTTTCCCCCATTTTTTGTATTCGTGGTTGTCAGCGATGCTGACACTTTTCTCGGCGGTTATAGAGCCAGGGTGAATGCCGCTTAGAGAAGCAGATCGAGAAACTGTACCGGTAAGAGGAGTTTCAGCTGACAATGGCGTTATAGCTTCATCGTAGCCGTGGCCTGTGCGACTACTCTCAGCCCCTTCAATGTCCTCGTCGTCTTCGTCATCGTCGCGACCACTGTGCCACCACGCGATGCACCACATCTTGAGCCACATCCATGAAAATGGCCTGTACTTCTGAAAATACACACAGATGTTTACGTTGAACTTTGAAAATAGCTACGAGTATAGTTGTCTTCTAATTTCTAATCAATTCCACTATTATTATTATTATTATTATTTGATATACTTACAGTTTTATACTGAGGATAATGTTTCTCAAGATAAGAGACCGCGATATGTGTCGCATTCATGTCTTCTCCCGTACTGGACTCGCTTCTACCTCTCCTACAGTCCTCCATGTCCAACGCTTCGTCACTAATTACAGATAAATGAAGATATTTGTTTATGGTTCACATTAAAAAAACTGGGAAGTATTTAAAAGAATATATTTTTCCCTATATTTAATAACATCTCCAAGCAATAGTAATTCTAGTGTTGAAACTTTGTATTACTGGAGGTCTCTTAATAGAGGGACAGGACCCTAGAATCGTAGGTTCAACTAAAAGTTGGTCAGACAACGTAGAAGTACAGTAGGAACGACCCTAGAGTCGTAGTTCCGGCTAGGAGTTGGTCACCCTGGGCCACGGAAATGCATAAGGTGACTTGTCTATTCATATGTCTCGTCTGTGGCTCCTACTGATTATCGACTGGTACCCTCTTTATCGACATTCTTCCCCCTACGGTTATCGACCGGTAGCCTATTAATCGACATTCTTCGCCCTACGGTTATCGACCGGTTGCTTATTAATCGACATTCTTCCCCCTACGGTTATCGATTGGGGGTCAATTAATTGACTTTTAGGTAGCACAGACAACATTAGTGTTTCTTACTACAGCAAATGCACGCTGGTGTTCGGTGTACAACTAAAAATATCTCCCTCGAATAATGGTACTATTGAATTACAAAAGAAAATTGATTAATTTACCTAGAGTTACTCCGTTTACTGGCGTCCTGTTTTCCGGCCTGCAAGTACGGAAGATCTTTTTGTCTCTTCTTGGTCTCCTTCCATATCCGCCAGTATAGTATGATCATCACAGAAACAGGCACGTAAAATGCGGCGATTGCGGTACCGAATGTGATGTAATGATTTGTCTCGATAAATTGAATGTAGCAGGCGTTCATGGGTACTGTTCTTTTTCCCTCGATATACGGCCAAGCGTAGATCCAGGGTGGCCACAACAACAACGAAATTCCCCATGCACACGCTGAAAAATATTATACCTTTTTTCATTAGTATTTTGAGTTATTCTAAATTGTTAAACGTTATAAATGAATGTAATTTCTTTTATACGTATAGTAGAAAATATTTTAATCTTTAAATAACATTTTAGAGACTGACCACTTTACCGACCGTTCGTAAATTAAATCGTTACAAGCCAATTAACTGGCGGCCGGCTTGTGCCGGCACAAAATGCCTACTAATACCTCCGTCGGTAAAGGAAATATGCAACCAACACATTTGGTTCAAAATAAATCCTATTTTCCATTGTCGTCTTAAAACATTATTCCATCCAGCTCTGATTTCTTCTCTACGATCTACTAACCCATACGAATTAAATGCAACTTACCGATCATGAAGGCCGCCTTCGAAGTAGTTCTCTTGGCGCGGTATGTCAGTGGCCTCGTCACAGAGAAGTATCTGTCGAAGCTGATTATAAGAAGATTCAAAACCGATGCGTTGCTGGCCAAATAGTCTAACGCTAGCCACGTGTCGCAGATATGCGGTCCTAGCGGCCAATAGCCGAGCACAGTATACAGTGTGAACAGAGGCATGGAAATTAGACCGATCGCGAAGTCAGCAACCGCCAGACTGAACAAGAAATAATTGGAAATGGTTTGCAGCTGTTTGTCGATCTTGAACGAGATCATCACCATGATATTGCCAAGAACGGTGGTCAGACTGAGGAAAACGGCAATGATCACTATCATCGAACGTTCCCATATCGTGTACGAGTGTGGTTCCCCGCCACAATCAAGACCTATGCTCACATTGTAATTCTCGTCATCGGAAATGTCCACGGCTATAGTCACATTCATGTCTGTTGTCTGTATTCGCTATTGGCAAAAAAGAAATGAACCGAAAATATATATATATGTATATATATTGTGCGTTCTGAACGTGTGTTTCGTATCCTTTACGGCAATAGATCAATTTTCCTCTTCTCTCTTCCTTTTACATGCGTGTCCTCATCTACTGTGCTACATTTATGTACAAATGCTCCTTTCAGTATCTATTAATTTGTATTTCGAATATACGTATAGATATATGTCTATATATATTATTTCCGTGTCGTCAGAATCGCCGTTCAATTTCGCCCTTTGAACCGCACAAACCGTTCCAGCCTTCAGTAATTTCTCCGTCCTGTTTTAAGCAATTTGTCTCGCATATATAAAATTTCCCTATGTACCAGCTAGTTTTTTTTCCCTTTAGAATTCTTTCGGGGTATCCCCGTTCCGTACGGACACGCCCGTCTCTTTCGTGACGGTGCTCGTTTTTATCGCGCTAGTTCCGATGGAACCAATACCTTTCGGCTTCGTTTCCTCATTTGCGTTTCCGTTTCCGATTATTTCTCCGCCTATGTGCTCCAAACTTCTTGGCGTTCTATCGAGAATAATACCTGTTCCTGTTCTATTTCACGCTCCTCTGGCAGTTCAGCCTTCTCTATCGCTCCTTCTCCCTCTCTCCCCCACTCGCGACCTCTTCTACCCCCTCTCACTCTGTTACAGCTTCGCTAGCTACTGTTCCACCTCCTTGTCGATTCGAAGATGGACGTTTCTCTAGCCCGTACGCGCTTCACATGTCACGTGACCGGCCGAAACATCTCCGTTACGTGAAGTCCGAACCCACCGCTAGCTCTCCCCACCCCCCACTCCCGACGCATGCAAGCGACCCTAGGGAAATACGCGCGTACGCACGCACGCACGCAACTGGTGTGAATCCGTGGCTACTTGAAAATGTCGGACAATTTATTTCCAGGTTTTATGAAGTCGAGGGATGCGTCAACTGCATAACCTCCTCAGCGTCCGCGTTGATGGCGCGCGATCTGCAAACAGACGTTCGTCTCGTTCAATCTAATCGTTCTGCGAATGATATATGGGGGGATAGATGGAGAGCGGTAGTGCGGTATATGTTGGCATTATTGCTGTGCGGGCGGATACGAAATGCTTTCTGCAATGAAGCTTCGAACGATGCGTTTTGATAAATGAATTTCGTTGCGACGTCGCGTCGCTACGGCGGTATTAAATTGTGTATGATTATTTGGAATTAACGAAATATTAAGAGGGTGTCGCGTGTTTCAATTGTACCTGGAAGTATTGTATCACTTATCGACTTCTACTTAATCTGTATATAATGTTGGGTGAAATAACCGTAATCTTAAACTGGGGTATAGTATGTTCATTTATCCGGAGATTACTGTATCATATATGCGTCAAATCAATTCTGTATATAAGTCTGTATAAATGTATGAAAAGTTCTCTCTTTATACGTATCCATAATAAATATCAATAAATTTTGTTGGACATTATCAAATGTATTACCAATTGTTTTTTTACTGTTAAAAAAAAGCGAGATGAAAACTCTGAATTAAAATAACATCCTGTTTACGTTATCGATGGACTAAAGACTACATGAAAGGAATTAATTAATATTTATTACCGGCTAAATGATCCATACCAGTATCCAGGCTGTCGTTGCCACCATCGATACCAATGTATTCTGGGATGCACAAGCAAGCATACTTAGACACGCCGCAATGTACAGCCAAACGGAGGGAAATCATTTTGAAAATTTATTGTGACCCTGGAAAAAAAGCGACAAATGGGTTATGTATACTCTTGTTCTTTATGTTTTCAGTGAAAAAAACCCAGTGCAGGTTAATAGGCAAAGTGGTTACAATTTTTATTAAATTATCCGTGTATAATAGAAAAAAAACAAAAATAACAATAATAGAATGGAAGATAGAACTATTGAAGGTTTAACGGCAGTTTTGTTAACCGATTCATAGTCCACTCTATATATATTACAGGTTTCATTTAAACCCAAGAGAACGGCAACCAGATTTACACATTATTTCAACCGGTACAACAGGGTTTATTATTAAGTGGCACGGCTGCACGTCGATAGCTTTGCATTAGTTCTCCCTATTCAGGCTATAAATAATTTTATCCGATATTGTTTCATCCTCGCACGCGTACGCGTCCATGATCCATGCCAAGCGATAGTTCTCGACGTGCACATTAAAAATATAATCTTGAGAAAAGAGCATCCGTGGCTAATGGAGTACTGTTCTATATAATAATACCTTCGGCGGCCTCTTTGCAACACCCTTTAAATACGAATGAATATTGAAGGTATGGCGTACTGTCAACGGCAATATGAACTGTTCTACATTTTTCATCGAAGGGTTGTCTAATACCTAATACCGCTTCCAAAGGCAATAGACCAAAGGCCTGGTCTATTAGTTAAAAATGGCATTGGCAATTGACAATGTCAAAGCATAACCTTAATAAAGTAAACGGGGCTGTAAAAAAACAAAACAAAAAAAGAGTACGGTTATGGACAGTTTTGTCTTTTACGTTTATTTATAAAGAATATATAAATGGAGATGGTTACGATATTTTTAACATTGAGTATACAGGAGCACAAGAATCAGAATTCAATAGAAATTCGCCATGCTAACAAAGTTTCGTCTTGCAAGCATAGGACAAGTTTAACCACACCTCTTTTCTAAGAGAAGGCTTAATAAGGAGCCAATGGCAAAGTGATCGCGATGCCATTAGGCATACTAATTGATCATCGGAGCTTTTAGTAAGGACTACGCCAATGTTTCATCGAAAATGGCTGGAAATGTTTCAGGTTAATTAGAACGAATAGTAATGAGGTTAGTAACAAAGTCACTAGTAATTAACAGATTGGAATTCATTACAACTAAGAAGTTGGTTAATACTTTTACTACGAATTTAGGTTGGGTTAGTCAGACTGTGCTGATTATTCAGAACCTGTGTTACTTAGTAGTGTAACTTTGTTTCGCGGTTAGTAATCATAGGATCAGAGATCATTTGTTTTTTAATAAATCTAAATCTAAATGGTGTTTGAAAGTAGCAAGGCCTGAGATTAATTATTATGTAGCAGATAATCAGAATTAGATTACTAATTTCCAAAATGTTCCATTTTATTTTAACGGAAGATCATTTTTAAAATATAAGTAGGTACTAGAATTATGATGGAATAATTGATTTTGTAAATAAAATCAACTAGTTCAATAAACCATACTTTTGTTCCTTTTTGTAATAATCGATTTTAGCAATCGATTTAGGTGTCGATGTATAATTAGTAAATATTATAAATACTTCGACATGACGAACTTAGTGGCCTTGTATCCGTTTAATCTAGTTTTTTTCTGCAATGGAACTATAAAAAGACTGAACTAAGTATACAAAATTAGCTTTTCCTCATTAATTAAGGTTGTAGACCGTGCAAAGAATATGGAAGATGTTTCTTGTAAGAGCACTGTTCTACGATAAATATCTCTGTTGTTAATTTATTAACCACGTTATCACAATTAAAATTTAATAACTTTGCGTACACTTTGCGAAAAATAGGTATATAATATTTATATGTATTCTGTATCGAGTAAGGGGATGCCCAAGAATAGATAAGAATAGATAAATTCATTTTCTGTAGTGCGTGTATTTCCTTAAGCGAACTACTTTTTATCATAATCTTGTGAAGTTTCTGCAATATCGAGACTTCCAGAATATGCATATGATTCTAATACAAAATAGAATTTTCAATTTATGCTAATTTGTTCCACATCCCACTTGTTTCTCACGTACATAGGTCCTGTACTGCGATATAACCTATTGGCGACAATCGTGCGTTTCAGCGCGAGTCAACTATCATACAGAGACAATTTCAGGGGTACACTGCCCGAGGAAATAGAGACTATTGACCTGTGATGAAGCATTGCTTCCTGTGGATCCTGTGGATTACATTCCGTGCAGCGCCCCCGACCACCTTAGCACTAACTGAAGTAAATACATATGTACAGTCCGATCGAGGGATCGCGAGACTTAATATTACTGCTGGCGAAATATAACTGATTAGGTCCCGTTTTCAGACGAAACACTTGTCGACACTTATATGGTCGCCATCTAGAGACACCGACAGTGTATTTATCCTTTTAAAACAAAGGCACAAAGAAAAATAGCCTCTGAAATCCCTGAAAGTAGTAACAGCTTGAACCTCTTATCGTTAAATTGCAATAGCAAGTACTTAAAGTTACAATTCAGTGGGATGAATTCCACAGTCTCCTTTACTATACATAGTTAGGTAGTCGGTTTGTTCACGACAGTTACGCGCCTCATTCGGCTCACTGCCAACAGGCTTACAAAGAGTTACCGCCAATTCATGGAGACAGACCTGGGACACTTGACACTTCATTTTTTTTTTCATTGATACCGGCCGCTTCTTTGAAATTGCAGTTTATTTAACTCTACTATCTTTTGTCTTTTTTATTCTCCTTTTTTATGCAAGCCAAATCAATAGAAAAATCAATGACACCGTTAACGTGAAGCATTATTCATGGGGAAATTTTGTCGCCCTTTATTTATTGATGGATATCAATTTTTGTGTACGAACTATCTTCATCATTTTGTAATGGCTGCCAGTCCCTAGGGTATTTGAGACGTCTAAATATTACAGTAGCCGGGAGTTCCATGAAATATGAGAATTGACTGATAGTCAGTATTCCTCTTATCTTGATTAAATGTCAATACCGTCAGCTAAAAACAATTTCATAGGGGGGATACAACTGGGATTGATTAATAGTTAGATCGCAGCCTATTCTAGTACTAGAGTAGGCTGCGGTTAGATCTGTATAATCTCCAGTATTACTTATCGTAAACATGTCCCCTCGAACATTCCTTTATTTTTGTTACGATTTCTTTTGCCCGAATGTAATGATTAAATACGACCTGCGGATTGCATACGAGATTAGAAAAAGTTTCCAATGCTAGCAGAATACACGATTATGGGAAATATTGCCAAATGCTTGTATATTGCAAAATATTGCAAAGCTCGAAAAAAAGATTAACCTAAATTTGATGTAATTGTAGTAATTATCCGTATTTAAGTATATCACCCTAGGCTGAATTGTGAACTATTCAGGCAAAGCTCTGACCCAGTTTTCCTTAAACTACAAATTCGTAACAAGTATCAACGCGGTCGAAAACTTTTCGCCCACATTGTACAGAGAAATCAACAGTGCCACGCGGAGAGCAATCATGTTCGTGAACACATATTTCTTGCATACATAGCGACATTGGTCAGCGTACGTGTAGTATGATAATGGAGAGAAAATGGGGAAAGCACTCTAACTAAGCTCTGGAGATTAGCTTGGACAGTATTGCTGTACCCTGTGACTTCGAACACACTGATCGCGATAACCAAGTGGTCGCGCGTTGCTTCATTGCTATGTTTAAACTAGGTTATGGAAAGTCAGCTTTATAATATCGATTGTTAAACGGCTTGGTTCTCAATCGTGCATTATTAAAAGAAATGGTTATGCAGTCAGCTTTACAAATTCAGATTTGATAATGTTACTTCTGCTACAAATACAAAAATACGACATTTCTGAGCAAATGAATTTTTCCATCCTGAACATTGGCAACCCTCATTACCAGTTAACTCATCCTTCTGAATTTACAGGACAAATGAATTGGTTTTTGTTCTAGAACCAATTTGATATATTGTTATAAAGAATTCTGAATATTTTTATTGATTTATTATATAAATTATAATTACTACTATATTTTATACCGTGCAAAGTACTGAATTGATACTTATTGTTAGAACACCTTTTGTACGCCTTCAAGAGAATATAAACTGGATTAAGTATTTTTAAAATAGAAAATCGTTTGTGTCTCTGAAAGTATTGATTTTTCGTCCCACGTTTACTAGATATGTTTTCTTCCCGAGTTTCATTAGTAATATGATCTAAAAACTGGGTAAACCCTTTTCTCTAACAACCTGCACAAATATCATTTATTTATATATGCACTATTTTATGTTCCTGGTTTGTATCGAATTTCCTATGCAATTTTTTATAAGATTATAAACACCACAAAATATTGAAATGGTACGAAACTGTCCTTGTAAATAAATATATGGTACACCTGAACATTTCTTCCCAATAATATTAATTCCACTCTGTTAATCATGTTCTGGGAAAACTTAATAACATTGCAATTGCAAATGCGCCCAAAATTTCGTTTCACTTTGCTTTCACGTTTACGTATCCCACGAGAATTAGGTACTATAATTTGTAGTGAAAGGTGTACACAGCAAGATAATTGCTTGCAAAGTTAGAACACACTAATTAGATTAGAAGCAGGGAGGAAAAAATTATTCTCAATTCATGAAACGAAGTTTCTCTTTTTCCTCCTTTTCTTACTAATTAAACGGTTTAAAATTTTGCATACAGATGCACGAGTGGGTGTGCACGAAATCTCTCTCGATTAAAATGCAAGGGGCGTAGGTGACTGCGATATGCCCTGAGGTGCAAAGACCGTTATAAAGAGGAAATTGTTAGGACGACGCTCAGAAACTGTTTAAGAATGTTAAAATATATCACAAAGTGAAGCAAGTTTTTGTGTAGTAGGCATGCTTGTGCGATAATTAAAGACCGTAATTCAACAATTATTTAAGTTATAATATTTGATATTTTTCCTTCCTTCGTTGCGACTTTAAAAACACTATTACAATGGCAAAATTTGCATAATTCCTTATAATGTACGAGATAATATTTATCGGGCCGGTTATAATAAACATCCCCTGGTTTGAATACTTAATTCACACAAACCCAATGTAATTTAACATGACTATTAGTATACACGTGTGCGTGTTTTTGCTGGAAATGTATTGCATGACATTATTTCTGAATCGGGAACGTAACAATTAATTGATTGCTTAATTATTATTTCATTGTACGTGACAGCTGATATACTAAAACGAATTAATAAAAGAAGATACAACAAAAAAATGCTGTTTTGTTTCGGCTGCATTTACAAATTTAATGCATAACAATTGAATCTTGGAAGTGATAATACGATTATAAATTAAATTTTAGTGATCGAATTTTATTTTAAGTGAAATCTTAGCAATATTAATCGAAATAACAAGTAAGCACAATAAAATAAATTTATTTACATCCAATACATTTTAATCGTTTGCAAACCATGGAAACGTTTATCGATTCTGGCACTGTTACGCTTTTCACGATAATGTAACAGCTTGCAAACTTTCGTTCCTCTCGCCTGATCAAATAGTGCCCTATACTACTTAACCCGCTACGCCCATGGTCTGGTTTTGCCCTTATTTTACATTTACTACTGTCAGCCAGATTATTCGTGAATAGTAACGAATTGAAGAAGAGAAAGCTGTACAATTCATAGCCGGAAAAGCACTTCTAAATAAATACCTTTTACAGTCGAAAGTATTATTTCTCGTTAAATAGAATCTGACAAATTTATTTGCGAAATTTAAATATAGGGAGAAATACTGTCTAGTAACGATAAGTCGAAAGAAATTTCAACTAGGCAGATGAACTCGGTAAAGGAAGGCGAAAACATAATACCTTTAGTATGAACGTTTAATGCGTCCGCTCTAAAAGCGAACCGGAGCTTAACTGTCGTGCAATACTGTCGCCTCTGTAAACATGACAAAAAATATGAAATTGCGTATGGGGAAATGGAAGAAGGACACTCGGAACACGTTTCGTAAACATCGGAGAAAAAGATTACGCAGTACAAATTTTTGTGCGCAAATCTCATTCGTTCAAGGACACGGGTGAACCGATTGCGTTGCCAAACAAGATTGGTCACTGTCATTCCGGAAAAATATGGACATCCTTTTCTACATTTATAAGTATCTATCACTCGGTCCAGTATGTGCTATGCTACTCAAAAGTTTTGTGAGCCGTGTATTCTATTTAAATGTTTGCATAGACGTAGGATGTGTCGCGTAAAACGATGGTCGATGCGTGATCGATAAAGTAGAATTGGCGCGCCGAGTGGTTTACTGATTTACTTTACAGATGGCGCGGGAATCAATGACGCCCTTTTCGCAGGGGTGCAATACAGCCACTCTCGAAAGCTTCCTTGTATATGATTGTATTTCCGGGTAAAAGTAGTGATCGAATTTTTCAGTTGTATCGTTGCACTTAGGACGAAAGCCGGTCCACTCAAAATGTAACTTTGTTATACCGTCCAATGTTTTCTCCCCCCGTCATTGCCACTTGAACGAAATAAAAGCTACGGTCTATCACGTTTATACGAACCAACACTCTTGTAACACCCTTAGCTGTTCGTAACGCGGCTATCTAGTGGGTTGCCTATTCTCAGGCGAAATTTGACTAGCTCGTGAGCGTCTTTAAATTATGAATTCCGGTTTTATTTTTCGCTGGAATATTAGAATTTTGAATTCAATGCAAATATTGACTTCCATTTACGGCGATGTCACCAGGCCCTTTTCAATCTACTAGAAATATTTAAAATTTAGCGGAAGTATCACGAACACGCGTGCGATAAGAAATAATATTATAAATGATAATATCGGTGGTTTTTGTTATTCAACAAACGTCTCTTAGATCATGTTTTTTTTATCCAAGTAAAATATAACGCAGCAACTGTTGTTGTTGTAAGTTATTCGAGAGGATCCGTGCCGCAAACATAAACATTTTACAATGTTTCACCCAGAAGTTGATATTTATACCCGAATTTGTTCGCCAAACATTGCCGCATGAATATCAAACAAACGTGTTCAACAAAGGATCGCGACAAGCGCGCTGCACTCCAGGAATGCGAACGAGATATTCAGCGATTACGCAATCAGAATTCGACACTCGTCCAATGCCAATCAGCGAAGTTCCTACCTACAGGCAACCGTTTACACAAGTGAAACAATTTATCGATACATACATGTATCGCCCTCGCACGAAGATCTATTAATTCTCGCCATTTGAGAGTCGAATTAAATCGACGAGAATTACGCTTTTTCTCGAACTGTACGAGCCACTGGCAGACAAAAAACCATAACCCTGCGACGTTTACTTCGTTAGTCCATATTTGAATAAGAATCGTCCTAGTACAATATTGGGCATAAACGATGAAATTTCATTTTGCATTGAAACAAATATGATTGACTACACGGTTCGATGATTCATTCATTTCTCGGCATATAACGAACCTGACCTTATGTCACCAAAATCAAAGCAATTCTTGTAACTACCGCAATGATTAATAATAATTATATAATGGTAATAATGTACTGATTATCGAACAAAATGGTTTAACCACTAATTATTAATTATGATTAAACCCCTTACGAATCTGTAAACCGAACTAGTACAAAACCAGATACACTAAAATTGATTACAATTAATCTTGATTTAATGTCCCATATTTTGCTTATATGTATGTAGTTGTATGTATATAGGAATCTATATAATATGATACTCTGAAGAAATACGTAGGCGAATTTTTTTCTATGATAGATATTTAGAAAAAAATATCAATTGGCTATGGACATTGTGAAATAAATTATATTAGCCAAAATTACAAAAATAAATTGAAATGAATTAAATCTCGAAAATTCTTTTCTTATCACTATCTTACTTTGTCATTTCAGATAATAAATTATTTCAATGCTTTGCATCTCCTAATAAAAAATCATAATAATAATAAGTAAAAATTTTTTTTAAAAACTACTTCTTTTATCAAGATTCTAATTGTAAGTAAAAAACCAGCCACAAGCATCCCTCAATGATTTCAGAATACAAACGTTCGGTACTTTAAAAAAAAAAAGAAAAAAAAACGACAGAATAACTATATGAGACATTGAAAAATACGCGCAGCTGGAAACGTTCCGTATACGTACATACATACTTCCCTAAACCTCTTCGACCTGGAGAAATCTTTCTGGTTTATGGTAAAAAAAAAAAATCACAAACACGGCTATCGTTAATTAAAACAACCGAGCCCCGATATCACGTTAAGCATTAATGACACGCACGAAGCGATACATGTTCATATCAACGAATCGCATGATAAACCAAAAACTCGACACGGTCAACGTCGACGCATGTTTAGGCTACGCGCACGATCCTCGAGCTAAACGTGCCTGGGCGGAAATCGGACGCCGGTTTGGATTCCTTTAAAAGCCAAACCCGCCGCCGAAAAGTCATCAGTTCGACTTGCAACAAACGATCCAATAAACGATCCAAAGAACAAATCGAGTAGTCGAAAATGAAGCTGAACGCTGCATTGGCTCTTCTACTCTTAGGCCTGGCGATATCTCAAGCCAGTGTCATCAAGAAAATCGAGAAGACATTGGAAGAATCCGATGTTCCCTTAGAAGAAACCGCCGAGGACAATTTGAGATCCAAGAAATCGGCTTACTATGGATCGTCATCTGCCTCTTCCTCAGCGAACTCTGCCCAGGCCTCCGCCAGCAGCTATGCCTCTGCTGGACAAAGCTCTGCGGGACCGGCCCAGAGCTACAAAGCTCAGGTCCAGAGCTACAGCTCAGGGGGTCCGGCCCAGAGCTACAGCTCAGGAGGTCCGGCCCAGAGCTACAGCTCAGGGGGTCCGGCCCAGAGCTACAGCTCAGGGGGTCGGGCCCAGAGCTACAGCTCAGGGGGTCAGGCCCAGAGCTACAGCTCAGGGGGTCAGGCCCAGAGCTACAGCTCAGGGGGTCAGGCCCAGAGCTACCAACAGGCCGGACACGTCAGCTCCACGTACGGCCAACCATCCGCTACTAGCTACGAGACTGGAAACGCCGTCTACAGTTACAGCTCTGAATCAGGTCAAGCTACTGCTGTAGCCGAGATTCTGGAACCTCTTGAGATCATCCAATCGGCAGGTGCCCTGGAGGTGATCCAATCGCCAGCGACCATGGAACTCGTTCAATCGCCAACAACCATGGAGGTCATCCAGCCAGCTAAGACTTTAGAACTTGTCCAGGCACCCATGACCGTGGAGATCTATCAGCCTGCCAAGACTCTGGAGATCCTTCAGCCAGCCATCAGCATGGAGATCGTTCAACCAGCCAAAACTCTAGAGGTCGTCCAACCACAAATGGCCGTCGAGGTCGTTCAACCCGCCAAGACTATCGAGTTCACACAGCCAGCCATATCCATGGAGGTCGTCCAACCGGCCAAGAGCTACGAACTGGTCCAACCTCCACTTACCATGGAGTTCGTCCACCCGGGAAAGACCATGGAGATCGTCCAACCATCAGTGACCATGGAAGTCGTCCAACCAGGCAAGACATACGAGATCGTTCAACCACCCTCCACTCTGGAAATCATTCAGCCGGCCAAGACCCTCGAGCTCATCACCCCGCCGGTAACTTTGGAGATCATTCAACAATCCAAGACCCTGGAACTCGTCCAACCTCCCACGACCTTCGAGATCCTCCAACCACCCAAGACTCTTGAGCTCATTCAACCTCCAATGACCTTGGAGATCGTTCAGCCCGCCAAGACCGTGGAGATCACTCAGCCATCTCTATCGTTCGAGATCGTCCAACCGTCTAAGACTCTGGAGTTCACCCAGCCATCAATGGCCCTAGAGTTCGTTCAACCGGCCAAGACTCTCGAATTCACTCAGCCGCCATTGTCTATGGAGATCGTCCAGCCAGGCAAAACTTACGAGCTTGTCCAGCCGCCAGTGTCTTTGGAAATCATTCAGCCCGGTAAGAGCGTAGAATTCGTTCAGCCACCAATGTCCATGGAGATCGTTCAGCCAGGCACGGCAGTGGAGATCGTTGAACCGTCCGCGTCACTGGAGATCATACAGACGGCTGCGCCTGCACAGTACGCCCAAACAGCTTACGCCTCCAGCTACGGACTCACTAGTAACGCACATAACCACTATTCCCCGAACGCTGTAGAATACGTTCAATCTAGGGCCGTGGAAACGGTTCAACCAATCAGGGCCCAGGCCTACGCCTCTCACGGCCACTTGTACGGTTCGAGCGGGAACTCGCACGGTTCCATCGGGCACTCGTACGGTTCTATCGGGCACTCGCACGGCCCTATCGGGTATGCGCTCGGTTCAAGCGGGCAGTCGCACGGTTCCAGCGGGCAGTCGCACGGCCATATCGGGTATGCGCTCGGTTCAGGCGGGCAGTCGCACGGTTCCAGCGGGCAGTCGCATGGCCATATCGGGTATGCGCTCGGTTCAAGCGGGCAGTCGCACGGCTCTATTGGGTATGCGCTCGCTTCAAGCGGGCAGTCGCAGGGTTCCAGCGGGCAGTCGTACGGTTCCAGCGGGCACTCGAGTTCCGGGTATTAAATGGTCCGTCATGTCTAGGGATATTTAATGGGACTTTCCCCTATTCTATGCTATTAGAAATTGAATTGTTCTAGACTATTAGGAAAGAACTTTAGGTACTCGAAATGAAACAGTTTTCCAAGATTGGAAGCTGATCCGATTTTGTCCTGGGTGTAACGAAATACGATTCCTCTACTTTCTCGGTTTGTCTTTACGGGGAAATCGATGGGATTGTGGTATCGTGATCTGTAAACGTAGTGTTTTTGTCCAATTATATTATACGTTAAGCTTTATGTATCTTGTATGTATGAACTTATAGTAACACGTTCGACTATTTTTTGTGGGATAACTGTACGATTGCATGGGAACGAAATCAGGTGCAGCATACACATGTTAGTGTAGAACAATATAACTTTTTCCTTTTCAGTGTGGCTTCGTTTGTTTGGCTATCACTTACATTTCTTATTCTGCAATAGTATTATTATCGTATCTCCCTTTTAGCTTCTAAACAGATTTTACCAATATTTGCATCGTCGTCAAATTTGTTTTTCTTATTATGATGTATTATGTTTGTTCTTTGCGATTTTGTGGGGCTGTATCTTGAAGAGTTAATAAACTAACAATACCAAAACAAAAGTATATTTTATCGGCTTTCCATTTTATGGCATCATCCAATCCTTTTGTAAACTAATTCCTACCCTTCCATTTATGCGAAGTCGGTCAAATATGTATCTACCGACAAATTCACACACCCTCTATCATAATTCTACTATAATTCATATTTCCTAGATCTCCCTATATAAAACTACCAACCTAAATTCTCCACTACTATTTAATACGAAATACCGTATAATTTACATCAATACACTATAACATCTATTCCTACAATACACTGGCTATGTTCGTACATAAAATATTTAAACTATGCTCTATAATGCAGCAAAGAAGCATGCGAATATAAACCAGTTGAACAATTGTATAAATACAGAAGTTTGAATGCATGCAAAACTTTTCTGCAGAAAAAGAAAAGAACCTTGCCGTTATATTCTAGGGAAAACGCATATATTCGAATGGGATAAAAACGGGAATAAGAAAAACGTAAAGTGAGAGAAACGAATTCGTGGGAATATGTGTCACACATTGAAAGTTAACACACTTTAATCATTTCTGCCTCTCCTGTCGATAGATATTGAAACGAATGCACGGAAACGCGGACCGCGTTAATAGTGACAAGTGTCCCCCTCTATGACCGCGTATTTTTCTTACAAAAACATTTCCAACCGAACTACGGCACCGCGGTTCATTTACCATTCGATTTTTCAACGTATATACGTGCCAACTGGAGTCCTGTTCAAATGACACAAAATTCGTAATGCACACGTTTCGACATATTTCGAATTGTAACCGTTCGTCTCTGTCACATTCGTGAATTATTTGAGCCTTATCTGCGAGAACGTGTAACAAAAAAATGACTCGAAACGAATAATGTAATATTGATTGCATAAATACTTACTTTTATGCTTATTATGTAACGTAAAATTAAATATGTGCATATGCATATTTAAGTTTAATATATTAATCTTTTTTATACGTTACATTTTCGTTCAAAGTGTAAAATTAAGATTACACGGGGGGTTTAAGGTCCGTCGACGATGGTAATAGAAATAAAACGAAACGCAGTATGCATATAATAAAATATTAAGACGGGAATACGAGTAACTAGATAATGAAAATAAATGATCAATGGGCCACATTTAAAGTAATTTTATTTTATTGTAATGTAATGTACAAATAGAACGTCACTGTTTGGAAATGCAAACGATCAAAGATGTAATAATTTTAATTAATTGTCGATATTCATTTTGTCAAATTTACCATTTTTGGTGCAGAATTTGTTACTACATTTATTAATTAATCATTCATTTCTATTTATCTGATATTATCATTTCACGTATTTGCAATGATTGAAATCGTTAATTGTTATTCATAGTACTAATTATTTTGAATGTTAAAAGTATTATTGAAAAATATCAATGTGTTTGTCCTGACAAAAATGGAACTGTTCGAAACGTTCCGACACACCGATTCGATTTATAGCCATACAACTTTGATCGGTCAGAGTACATTGAAAACAATAGAACGAGAAAATAACGTAAGAATAACAAAGGAAGGCGGTAACAACGGGCCGCAGGAAAATGTACTACATATATACTTACAAAAGCTACCGACGCAAAAAAAGCCTACGTTGAGGGGCACAAAAAAGAAACCACACAGACAATAGCGTCAGTCAAGTTAAAATTTGTAAAGCCGTGAAATTGTACGAATCTAATAATTAAAGAACGGAGGAAATAATTGACTCGATACACGATATGTATTACATTGAAAATATTAATTGGAAAAATCGAAAAATATTTCCACCCGAATCGAAATAAGCATAAATGCAACAAATTGCCGCGTATTAAAGTATAAAGAGTATATTAGGAACGAACTTAGATGATAACACACAGTATTTCTAATATGAAAAATAATAATAGCAATAGTATAAACAGTAGCGCCACAACCATACCAATGGCGATGAAAACATCAACAACAAAAATAGCCACACATATAGGTAATTACTATTGCGAATCTAACGTTAATATCGATTCGCTAATATCGTGACAAACAACAAAGCTAAAATACTCTAGCCTTATAATTTACCATTTAACGAGCCACGCCATAAAACACACAACAGCAAAAATTACACCATGAAAAAACGAGCAACAATTATTGTTACTATCTTTTTCGTAAGCTGTTTACCTTCTTCAGCGTGTTCGCGCATAACGGTCACCCGCTTGGACAAAACTCATCTGTTCCATAATCGTACAACACACCTCTGATTTTTGTCCTTTTTTTCTGTTCATCCTGTTCACCGTTCTCTCGATTAACGGTCTTCAACCGATCGAGCCAAGGGAACGAGATAGTTCGAACATAGCGTCGAGTATTCGCACTGAACCTAACGTGAGAATTTGAATGGAGAACCGTTAGGCGTGGTAGGGAAGCCCGATGATACAGGTTGGACCAAAAAAAAAAAGACACCAATCGACGAAATTTTTGGTTACGCCGAAAGACTGGGTCGGGTAAGAAAAATATCCAGGGCCGACAAAATAACAGAAGAAAAATGGTCGAAATTATACGAAACGGACAACCGTGGAATCAAATCTAATATTGCGATCGATAAGTGCTGGGCGAATCGTTTATCGACCGACTGGAATGATTTTTGCAGAAAAACATCGGCGACGCAGTGTCGAGTATCAACCGGATAACATTAACAGGAAACGAGGGGCGAAACGGTGGTGGAAAATTCGTCGATAGGTTGGAATACGTCGTCTATCGAACGAAAATATCGAAAACTTCACTGGCACAACAAACTCGAGGACATAATGGAACAGCCACGAACCGATGTGTCTCCCTTGGTCGGCTTGCACATAATACAAATCACTGGTATCCAGGCATCGGTGTGAAAAGAGGCGGGACGAGTACTGTCGCGTGCATTGGTACTATATACCCACATAAACTGTGTAATATATAATTCCGGACCGATAATCGAGCACCAGCAGGTTATCCGGCGATGTTTTAACAAGTACCACCACCCTTTCCCTTTTACTCCTTTTCTATTTTCTCTCGTTTTCCACCGATCATCAAACGGGACACATCTCGCTTCGTTATTTTGATTCACTCGATGCCGAACCTAAACCCGAGGGAGATAGACAACACACAACAAGCGGCCGCACACACAGATCAAAGAGAGGACAGACCGCGTGTATGTTATATAATGTACCCGCGTACGTGTGTAGATGCGTGAGAAAGAGAGAGCCAGAGGTTAGATAGATAGAGCGAGAGAGACAGAGACAGAGTGGGCGAGCGCGAAAAGTGGTGGGGATAGGGTGGAGAGCGAACGATCGAGCGGCGGGAAGGGGGAATGGAGTGACAGAGAGAGATAGAAACAGAGCCGCGAGAACGTGAGACAAAGGTAGAGAAAGATAGAAAGAGAGAGAGAGAGAAGGAGCAGAGAGTGAGGGAGAGAGGAGGACGCAAAGACGACGATGATTGCACGAGGGATACGTCCGCGACGGAAGTACGAGGCACACTAAGGGCGTGGGCAATCGGAGCAAGGCCGGTGTGGAGTTCTGAGGGGTGGACCACATTGATTTTGATTTTCGAAGCGCGCGCATGAGTCTCCGTGTTCAGCTCTGCCCATTCATACGTACGGGACGTTGGTCCTTAACTAGTATACATACTACGTCCCTCGATCGTTCCAACTTTTTTTCTTTCTTTCTTTTTTTTGCTTTTTACCCCTCTGTATGTACGCCGACAGATTTTCGCTGGCTCGATTAAGCGAACGCACACCGCGCAGCCTAACCTCTCGGCCGCGGGCGCGATTTCCCTCGTTACGGGCAACGCGGTCCTGCCAGCCGCGAGATCCACTTCACTGAATTGTGGACGGATGTCGTGGCGAAAATTATCCCCATTTCGTGTTCTTGATTTTTATTTTTAAATGTAGATCGTTCGTACTAATGGTATTAACTGGGCCGTAGCAAAGAAAACTGTAATATCGGGGGTCAATCGATGATAAATAAACAGAAAAACAAATCTATTTTCTAGTTTCGTAAAAAAGGAGACTTCCATTCGTGCTCGATTATTCTCTCGCTTCGTAAGTCCGCTAAATTGCGAAACAGTAGAGATAGATAGTAATGAAACAGGCATAGTATCTCTTTGTTATGTGAGATGAAGACAGGGGTAGGACAGCGTTACTCGACAAACAGGGAACCCCTACGAGTGATATTACATGGCGCGGCACAAAGGAATACAGTAGCGACAATTAATAAGACGAACTGCTGAAACTTGGTAAAATAGTAATTAAAAGCGGAGGGACATATATACAGGATGTCCCGCGCGACGGGACAAGCTGTTGCTTTAAAACATTCAGAGATGGAGAAACAATGTTATAAGAGAAAATTGAATGGTTCGCAGCGAAGAATATTCTTGAAATAATTTTAGTGATACAACCTGTATATTGTTCTCCAATTTTTCGCTATTTCGATCGAAGGATTACGTCCCAAAATTCATATTTACCACAACGCAAAAAATAATGTTCGCATTGATAATTCGTTATTTTGAAATAGATTCTAACACAGACAAGGTATAGAATAGACCTATCATCTTACGTTTTGAGTGTCTTACATTCGACTACCATACCGACCGAGAAAATTGAAGTCGATTTGAGAGCCCCCGTTCGTGAACCAAGGAATTCAGGAAGAGGAACCAGTGCCGTAATGGAAAGAAGAAGCCTCACAGAATAGTTAAGCACTATTTCTTGAAATATCAGTATCTTTTAACTCGAGCCGTGAATAAACGGTAAATATTTACAAAAGTATAAGTTGTGTTTGAATATTCCGCGCTTCTCCACAAGCAGCGCGGTACAGCGCCCACGGACAAATGACCTACACAAAGTGCCCGTATCCCACCAATAGCGACGCAATGCATGCACAGCTGTTGTTCAACTTCACCATGAACGTTACGGCATGTTTACTTATACAAAAATCTCTATGAGTGAACATTTCGTCATTGGAATCGTTTAAGGTTTAACTTGCACGAATTTGAAATCGGAGCAGCGACGTAAAATCAAATGAAATTACTCGGTCGAACGTACAACGATACATAGGGACTTAATGTTACAACAGAATCAACCGAACAATCATAATATTCGAAGTGTGTACGCGTTATTTTTAAATATTTTAATTTTAGTTTAATTTTTATTAGCCCCGTATAAGATGAATATTGTCTGCGTGATATGCAGCGATTTGTTACTACCGTCTGACGATGTTTTTTATACACCCTGTGGACATACTTTCCATTTCGCTTGCTTGACCCAATGGCTAGAAAGGTAGAGTGATATCTGATAATTTCGTTTCTCCATTCTTTGCATGAAACTTTTCGACGAATATTCTTTGCATTTCTCGTTCTAGCACAGAAACCTCAATTCATTGGCTGCTTGACTATATTTCACTCTCACTTTTCGTAGATCCAAAAGTTGTCCGCAATGCAGAGAGAAGACGACGCAGCAGAAAATCCACAGATTATATTTTAATTTCTCCAACAACGACACCATCGTAGAGGACACGTGTTCGTTGCAGGATAAAGTGGACAAACTTAACTTTCAGCTCGCACTGAAAGAGAAGGATATTAAACATTATACGGAGAAGACCGAGACTTTGGGGAACCAAAATAAACAGCTGAGGAGGGAAGTACAGAAAGTGGAAAGCCAGCTGAACGAGAAGTCTAGCACTATTTACGCCCTCAAGGAGCAAATGAAATACTTCAAGCTACAGCACGCAGAGACGGAGTGTAAAAGCAAAGAGATCGAACAGCTACAGAAGAAACTCGAGACCTGTAGAAAGTATGCGAATGTATATTAAGAATCTCCGGCGTTAGTTTCAAAGAAACGAAATCAGAATTAAAGATAATCTACTAAACGATGTTTTTTGTTAAGTGTACAAACATTGCTCGAAGCCTCCACGGAAGACGTGGACGAGATGATTTCGAGAACGTCCGATCCAAGCACGCTTATCACATACATATCTGTGATGAAGAGGTAAACTTTTTGTGGTCGCTTATTGTTACAATATCATTGGGCGTATAATCAGAAGTGCATATAAATTTCGAAGTTTTATGTTGTAATTAGGGAAATGACGATTAGTTTGAATAAGAGAAGGGAGCTAAGGACGAAGGTGAAAAGTTTGAAGCAGGAACTGACCAAAGTATCAATGGAACGGAATTTCTTGTTAGACGAACGCGACAAAGGAAAGTATGTGGCACTTTACGATAAATCGTAGAAAGATTTCGCGGAGCTGCTGGATCGTGTTTACCATTGTACGTTGCTTTCCAGAAAATTGGAGGAGAGTTTAGTGGTCTGCGAAGGCGAGAAAATGTCATTGGAAAACCGAGTTAAAGAGCTCGAAAGGCATATCTCGCTAATGAGAAAATCGATGAACTACGATGCGAAAGTAGCGGAGCCGACGAACAGCAATTCCAATTGTAGTCCAAAACGAACTAATATAAAGAAACTCCTTAATAATGCTAAAATCGAGGAGCAGGATATGGATCATGAGGACGGAGGCTTGAATGCTGCCAGTGTAATGACAATTATTTATCTATTTATGCAACGTAACAACCCTGTACTATTTTGGATCATTCACATAATTTCTTTCATCGTCTCTGTAGAACGAACAATCTGATTCGCCGTATCTCCCGGTGAAATCCGTAGGTGTATTTGTTATGCCACACACGTGCCAAAAACGTTCCACGATGATAATAAGCGGATCGATTCTAACGAAGAAGCCAAGAATTGATCAAGCTAACCCACGAAATGTAAGATATCATGTAACTGTTACAAAAAAAGAGATTAATTCTATTGCTAAATTATTTACTTAGGAACAAGCCGGGACTAATGCAATAGTGTACGATGGTTTCGGTGGTCATTCAAAATATGATCAATTTCCTACTACCTCTGTTATGAGAATAAAGCGAACAAAGGATGACGCAAGTAAACAGAAAAAGTCAAAACCCGACGTGGACGGCAATCAGAAATTAATTAACTTCGTCACGAACATACATTTACAAGCGATGGTCGGGCAATCTAATGCCCAAGCATCGATTGAGCCAAGTATTTAAATCGCGCTGGATTCTCGAAAATAGCATGCCAGCTACGAAGTATCTGAAACCTAACTTTCGGGATCACAATACTGGATCAAAATCCGTGATCTTGGATGCAGGCACATTCCTCACGAATATTGTATAAGGCGAATTATATATAGAATAAAAGAACAAATCATTGTACCCGCGACATATTTATTGAAGAATTCAACATATATTTTCGTATTGTAAACAGGATCTACGTAGATATCGAAATTGTAAATTATTCGAAAATTATGAGCCATTGTTTACGCGATTGTGCGCAAGCAATTGTATATTATTAAATTTTGGTATCAAGTTCTCGTTCCTCGTTTAATTGCGAGTTTCTTTAACTGAAGACTAAAATAAAGCTTTGAGAAATTGTAATTCGCCAAATTTTATTTCACAACATAAGACCTTCTCAAGCACCGCAGCAAACAAATTTTTCTATTAAAAAAGCGTACATCACAAAGTCGAACAACAAACCTGAATTATCGGCAATGGTAACTGCATAGGGTTTTTATTGGGAATTAATCGTCGCGAAGACAATTTCCTATCTCGAATAATCGTCTAGCCGTGTGTAAATGAAATTTCTAGACACTTCTGTGCAATGTCGGTTCGTAGCGTGCCAAGTTCCCCCACTCTTGACCGCGTTTCCATGACGACCCGGCACGCTACGTCAACCCACGATCCTGGTTCGTCAAGAAACGTCGCTGACTACGCGTGTGGCGCTGCGCATGCGCACTGCGTTCAAAGACAGAGTGACGGGGAATACCAGCGCGCAAGGGGCCCCACCGCTGGACCCTACGGTTCTAGAACAATTCTATATTCCCCCACGCTTCCGCAGAACATTTGTTTCCTTAGTAATTTCGAGTCTAGCGTGGAGCTGCGCGATCTTCACGTTATTTATATGCACGCGGAGGATATTGACGTTCAACGTGCTCCGAATTTTCCAGAAACAGTACATTTTCCTCACTTTTAATGATGTATTGAGTGGTCGAGTGACTTTTCGTTGAATGGTTCGTTCGCACTCTTAAGTAAATAGAAAGTGGTTGGAGAAATTCTTTTCTAGTCAGAAAAATTGTTGAAAATTTGGTAAGGGAAACTCTACGCGATATTACGTAAAACTGCGTTGCCTATGAATTGCCTGCTTTTTTTTCATCATCGAAGGACATCCACTAGATGAATATAATTTCTAGGTTATGGAATAGAAAAAAAAAAGATCCTCGATTTTATTCTATTGAACGATTTCGTTCGTTTCTCGATTAATTGTTTCTCCCCTTCTTTTTCATTTGTTGGAATCACTGTCGCGTTAATTTTATTAGTAGTAAATTCGACGGATGTACGTATGCAAGACGTTTTCAAACTGAATTAACTTCGTCAATATTTAATTTACGTTTTGTTTTATTTACGCTTCGTATTAAATTAAATTGAACCATCACGAATTTTACATCATTCGTATAACAATCGAAAAGTAGGACGACTGAAGTTGTAATTCTTGAACTAGTACTTAAGCCCGATGAAATATTTAAACAATTCCTGTGTTTTTATTTCTTTGCAATTGTCCCTTTGTAAATCCTACGTACCGTTCTATTAATTATACATAATTATCGTAAAGTTATTATTAACGTTATCAACGATTTACAATACGTTCCTTGTTTCAGAAACAGCTATTTATTTCGATTAATATATTTGGAAGATATATTTATAAGAAATAATGGCCAAGTGGGGCGAAGGTGATCCGAGGTGGATCGTTGAGGAAAGGCCCGATGCCACTAATGTCAATAACTGGCACTGGTATGGTAAAATAATATTTATAGATTTGCATCGATTAAGGAATCGCTTGTTTCGTTCCGTGATTTTCAATCAAATTACTCCAAACACAAACTAACGACAATGTTTTTTAAGGACGGAGAAAAATGCCTGCGCCTGGTCTCAGGAAAAGTTGAAGGAATTATTTACCGATATGAAGATCGAAAATGATGAAGGTATCGATTTCTCGTATTCTATAATATTCATGTAGCATCGATTCGTACGACAACGGAAAGGACACTAAGAACGTAATAGCCGTACCATGATTTTACATACGTATAGAAACTGTGTTCAACGAACGTTTATATTGCTTGCAGTTTCCTGCACAGTATCGGAAGTAGAGAAATGTGAAGGTGAGGCGATGGCGAATAATCGAAAAGGTAAATTAATTTTCTTCTATGAATGGAATATTGTATTAAAATGGGTAACCGATGGGAAATCCGGCAAGAAGATCGAGGGTAAAATAAACATTCCGAATCTCTCTGAGGAAAATGAAATTTCCGAAGTAGACGTAAGTAACAACAACAATATTATCAATAGTACGATATAAATAAATTGCAACTTTGAATTCGCGAACGTTTCATTCGTATATGAATGTATTAGGATCAATGCAAAAGCGATAATGATTTTACAAGTTCAATAGTGGAATTTAATAGTAGTTCAGTAATATGTACTTATACGGATTGTAGCATTGCTTCGATTTCATAATACAGATACGATTTTTGTTTAGTAAACTGTTCCTTTCTGTATATAACTTACGAAAGTGATAAGCAGAATATGGTTTTAATTAATTTCAGATCGAAATTACATTAAAAGATAGCACAGACGAGGGTGAAGCAGTGAAGCATTTTCTACACACAAAGGGGAAAGAAGTGCTTAGGGAAAAGATGAAGAAATACGTTTCTTCTTTGAAAGACGGTAAATGTCTGTTAAGAACTTTTATTAATCTCTACTGTTAAAAGATTGTTGATGTTATTAACATTGCATAATGTTATGGAATATTAATCGTATCAACTTACCTGTTTGCTTCACTCTCAGAATTTACTGTTGGCATGATTTTGCCTAAGAAGGATATTGTGAAAGAGAATATCTCGAATATCACATCTGGGTTCAACGCAAAAGTGAGTGAAGTAATGAATATTACTTTATAAAAATGCTTCTCAATCGTCTTCAGTTTCTCATCGTTGATTAATTTACGTTTCATCGTTGCAGATGCAGATGAACTCTAGTGTAGCACCATCGAACAACAAAAAGGAATTGGAACGTAAGATTTCGACGACGACAATTAAACAACAACAGAAGTTTCAGTGCCGAGCCGAAGAATTTTACAACGCTTTCACGACAGTCGAGGTAGGATAAAGAAAAACAGTCAAGCTTAGTTTCACGAATTCTAGGCTCAATAAAAGTCAGTACTTATCGAAATAGTAGTACACTTTAGTTTAGGTCTATAAACTGTATTCAACGTCAACGTTCAATCGAAAGAGTATAGTCAGGCCAACAATTCCAACCGAATGTTATTCGGTTAATTGTTCGTCCCCATTACTCGCGAGAGGAGTTTTTGTTCTAGCAGCTTGTAGGATCGCTGATTCTTTTGTGTCTGCTTGTATTCCGGTGTAGGTGGAGTAAAAATGAAAGTCTGGAGGGCCGAAAGAGAGAGCAAGTTTTATTTTGTAGAGCGTTCTCTAGTCTGAAAATTGTCCGTTTCACCCGTGTGGTAGGACAGTGATTCAGCTATTGCTATGATATTAGATATAGCGTACTTAAAAACCGAAGAGATATTTCGAGAAAGGTTAGTGCACAGAAGCGAACATTTATTAGTTTATCTTTCGTTTGTGCCTCCGGACGATAACTATTGAAAACGTGTAACAATTGAATTCTAAATCAGAATGGCAGGATAGGCAGAAATCGGATTGAAACTCGAGAGGTAGTCCCGGTTTTTCTTTTTCGATACTAGGATAGGATAGAATAGGTCAAAGCGGTTGGAACACATTCGTTTTTAAAACGTATCTACATACCTGAGGAGTAGTCAGGCATTTCGATTGGTCTTCTTTTAGATCTCACCAGAGAATTCTTCAACAAACGATTGGACATACGTTATGGTTTTTGTTGAGACACTAACAGCTTAATTTATTTTCATCTGGCCAATAAAAGTTCGAAATTGGCCAATCCATTCCAACAAAACACCAGCATTAAGTTTCGATTATGTACCTCACAAAAATTCTAACAAACTTTGCCATATTCGATATTCTTTTTTTTTCAGGTCCTAATATTCGGTATTAAGAATTATTAATTCTACTTTGTTCGATCAATTATACATAAGAGTTATCAATAAACGATTCTCGAAGGCATCAATCAAGCTACGTTTAATTCAATAATCTTGTTTCAGATGGTTCAAGCTTTCACGAAAGGACCAGTCAAACTCGAACCAAAGAACGGGGGAAAATTCGAGTTGTTCGGTGGCAATATACATGGTGAATTCGTGGAAATTGCGCCTACCAGGATCGTTCAGAAATGGCGTTGCAAACAGTGGCCCAACGGACATTTTAGCGATCTTACCATTGATATTTCCGAAAAGAATGACCACACTGAAGTCAATTTGACGCAAGTTGGAGTACCAGTTAGGTAAGACAGTTAATTCTGTTATCGAAGCATAATTTCCTCGAAATGTTCGAACGATTTGTGTTCATTATTAAGCTATACCTTGGGACACTGTATACGAAAACAATTTTTAACAATACAATAACAATTCGATGCGTTTATTTGCAGCGAGGAGGATTCCACGAAAGAGAATTGGGAGAGGTATTACTGGGACGCCATAAAACGTACATTCGGATTCGG
Organism: Nomada lathburiana; assembly: GCA_963667235.1. Taxonomy (NCBI): domain Eukaryota; kingdom Metazoa; phylum Arthropoda; class Insecta; order Hymenoptera; family Apidae; genus Nomada; species Nomada lathburiana. Next base: position 17,715,663 of record OY763899.1, on the reverse strand, counting down.
TTATTTCATGTGATCCATGTATGTTTTAAATTTTGCTTACTTATCGATAAGTAGAAAGACAATTAAAATGTGTGTCGTCGTAATTCACCTCGCATACCCTTCTATAAACTAGCCGCAGAATAATCAGTTGCAGACCAAACGTTTTGTTCCCCTCTACGATAGTTACAATGATTCTCTTAGTACACTGCATTATTCAATGCACTGACATTCAATATCATTGCTTAAATATACATGAATTATTGTCGACATGACGCATTCAACATTTGAACATGACCGATCATGTATTGATACTTCTATATATCGAATAAATCATCTCAGCTACTGAAATCTTGCCTTCTTCACTTGCCATCTAATTTAACTATATGCTTATAAGATTACTGTATATATTTCGTAATGAATCTAACTTGAAGGTATTGTTCTGCGCAAAAATTTCATGGATTAACATTTTGTATTCAATAACGGTATATCGGAAGTTGTACCATCGATTTCGAAGAACTAACCAAATTGGAAAAGTTTATTCACGCTTCTATGCTGTCTACAAACAAACCTTCATTCCAATCTCATTGAATAATAAAACATAATGACGCATAATAAACGATACACCATAATGCGAAAATATTAAGGATAAATTCTAACCTTGAAAAAGTAAAGTCTACTTCGAACTCGCAGCAATTCGCCTGAAATTGTTTGTAACATAAGTTTGCAGTCATTAAATAAGTAATATAATTGGTTGGTTATACCACTTGGAGATAATACGCGACACTGTACCAAGCTAACCTCAAATTTACAATTATTCGTCGTTAAATATTACGTGCCAGGTTATTGTTGACACGATGAATGAGTTTTTGACTGGGCCGCAGACCTCCAGAAGAAAGTTACTAATATCGTAGAAACAGGTAATCCAAAGAATTGTATTTTCTTCATGAACAGGAAACAATGTTGCGCTCGACAAGAACCTCTACCTTCGAAGCGATTGCACAGACTGTCGTGCAGTTCGCTGCGTGGGCATCTGCGCATACGATTGCGCATGTCCTTATAGTGGCACTCACTAATCGCACATGCGCAAATGGAGGGAAAATTTGAAACGAAAATGCAATCATCTCGTGATTTAGACTTTAGAGCATGGCAATTATCAGATAATCTATCATTATGCTTACATCTGTACTATAATAAAAAATTCTATAGCCTCAGTTTGTACATTTATTCAAATTTGAATGGTTATTGATTAAAAAGGACGAAAATAGAATAAAATAAATGATTTTATAATAGGTACATGTGTGTAGCTCTGCTAGATCAATTCACCTACTTCAAATTCAAGATCACAGTTCACCAAAGACTTCTCACGCCAAAATATAGCATTCATGATTTAAAAAACAAATTCAAATATGAAATATAGGGAAATCATATTTAATCAAGAAATAAATCTTCCCTAAAGAATGAAAAAATTTCTTCAGCTATTAATAATTCATTTCATCATTTCATTTCTATATTTTAATATCTATTATATGTTCTTTGGCAATTGAAAGAAACAATGAAACTTTTATTCACTTATATTTCAATGTATAAAAAAAATCATATAAGATGACTGAAAATTTTATGTTTTCACTTTCATTATCACTTATTTTATGTTTTTCAAATATAAATTGCGGGTTTTCATTGGAAAAATGGGATAAACATTCAATTTCCTATAATTGCAATCAACCCAGTCCTATAATAATCATCCCTTTTAAGTAACCCAAAAATAAAACTGCTTTTCCCTTACAAAAATTGAAATTGAAAAAATTAAGGCACTTTGTTATTTTCCATTCTAATGAAAACCCAGCATATCAAAATTGAAAAGATTTGTCACTTCAGACAATTCTCGATATGTATACATTCGCCTCCAGCCAACCCAAGCGCTGCGGATTCTTCTTAGAAATGACGTGCACCGTTTCCCGATACAAAATCTGACAATGTCAGCGGCGTCTCGTGTTTTCATTACGTGCACGATTCTGTAATCAAACGTGCCGTCACGATCATGACGAATCCTTTAAAAGACAGCCACGCTGTCCAACAATCATCACTGGCAGATCGTACGGCGATACAAAGAACCATCCAAGAAAAGGACCATTCACAAAGAAGATGCACCTGAGAACTACATTTATCCTGTTACTACTGGGTTTGGCTATCTCCAACGCTATACCAGTAGAAAAGGATGAAGAGCTATTGGAAGAAACCATTCATCACTTAGAAGAGGAAGCTGGAGAGGACAAGGAGAGATCTAAGAAGGCAGTACTGTACGCAGCGCCATCTCTGTTGGCCCCAATTTTACCTTATGGTACCATCTCTCAACCCCCTAGCGGCCAGCCATCTGTACCAGAAATCGTCTGCTTCCGGATATCCCAATCATCTCCTGATCAGCCTATCCAACTCTTGCCCTATTATCCATTTCATCCGCATCTACCTCATCAACCTTTACCTCCACAACCAATGGGTCCTCTACCTGATCAACCCATTCAACCTCTACCTCAACAGCCAATCGGTCCTCTACCTGATCAACCCATTCAACCTCAACCTCAACAGTCCATCAGTCCTCTACCTCAACAACCCATTCAACCTCTACCTCAACAGCCAATCAATCCTCTGCCTCAACAGCCCATGTATACTCTACCTATCGCGCCACAAGCTCAATCTATCCAGACTCTGGTTAGTCCTCTTCAAACTCCACCTCAGCCTCTGCAGAACCTACCTAACCCTATCCAAGCTCTCAGCCTTCAGTCAGCCCCTCAACGGATCCCAGGTCTCAGCATGCAGACGGCCACGCAGCCCCTCCAGGCTGTGAATCTCATTCAGGCCCAACCTGTACTTCTCTCTCCAGCTGCGATGATACCAGAGCCAGTACAAGCATTCAGTTCATACGATATAGTCCAGTACGCCATTCCCAGAGACCACGCCCAATCTTCATTTGCTACGGACTACATGCATCCAGCCATTGCCGTAGACTACGCACAACCAGCTGCTGCTCCAGTCAACCGTTACGCGGCCGTTTCAATGGACTACACACAACCTAACTCTGTTGCAGACAACACCCAGTACGCCGTTGCGTATGCCCATCCAACCATTGCTGCAGACTACGCCCACTACGCCGTTGAGTACGCCCATCCAACGGCCGCTTCTGACTACGTCCACGCCAACCACGGCGCAGACCACGCCCACTCTAACACGGGCGCAGAGTATACTCATCCTACTATCACTGTAGAGTACGTCCAACCTACCTACGCCCGAGAATACGCACAGCCTGCTCCAGCTGCTGATATTAAACCTATCGTTACTGCTGAGTACATTCAAGCCGCTACTGGTAAGGAACTCGCTCAGCCTACCCATACTATGGAGCCGCCTCAACCTGCCGTCTTTAGAGAATACGGCCAACCGTCCGCGACCAGCTACGCACAGCACATTCAGGCTAGGGATCATGTTCAAGTTCAAGAGTACGCCCAGCCTACAAACTCTAGGGACTACGTTCAAACCCCTTATTCTCTACCCAACCCCAGGACTGTTCAAACAGGATCCGATGTAGGTGGCGCTGGTCACGCTACTCAAGCTCAAGGTAGTTACCAACCACATGCTCCTGCTGGGACTGGAATAATATGTTGAGATAGACACAGTGCAGGTTTGATGCAGTCTGAAGGAGGATCTTTCTAATCTGTTCTTATGAATGACGCGACCCATCTTTGATATTAAGCACAAGTGTGTGCAACAACGATACGAGTCCTTTTTTTGTTACTATGTTTTAGAGACGCTTAGTTGTAAGTTACATACATGCATAAAATGATACAAGTTTCTGTAACTGATAACCACCGTCAGAAAAATAAAGAAAAAATATAAATACATTCTAAATGAATTGTTTTAAACATACATACTTGAAGCCCTAGACCTTAAGGTTCTATTTCCAAAAGTGATCCAAAAATTTACCAGCATCCTCTAATATGCGCGTAACAATGCCAGCCATTTCAAGCACGTGTGCATACAAACCCAAAAGCAAATGGAAATAAAACTGAAAGAACCGAGAGACTGAAATCAACGTTACTAGATTTGACACGAGATTGTTGCCGCCACAGTATCTCAATGGCCTCGAGAATTGCACCGAAAATCGTGTCTGAAACGGGCAACAACAGTTCCAGTTTGTGCCGAAACGTGCTATATGCAGTACCTCATTGTCGTGCACAACGGAATGAATTTTGTACGCAAGAGAGATAGTCGCGGAGAAAGGCAGTGATGTATCATTAAAGAGTAGCAGAATGGGAACAGTCTATACAATAACCGATTTTCATGAAATTGGCGAAAAATATAACAAAAGCGTGCACAATAGTACCTCCGACGCTAATACGCAGGTATTGCATGTAATAGACAATTATAGCATAAAAATTTTCCATCCCAAGCTCTAGCAAAATCATACGCATAAATACAAAAGCCGTCAAAAAATAGTATTACACACCTGACTAGTGACTTTGTGCTGATTTGCAACGCTTCTCGTGTTTTCGCCACGTTTTCGCAATAATTTTAATAAATTTAGAAATAGTGCGGCATGGAACCACTGAAAAGGAATTATGTACTCCAGGTCTAACATGCGTGGCCATTTTATACTGAAAAATTAAAGGAAACCCAGGTGGGGATACAATTGTGCTAAAACAAAAGCAGATGTTACTGGATAACCTGCCCACATAATACCACTCGCGTAATAAACACTTTATCTCAAACGTGTTCAACAAGTGTTTCTCATTTCCCCTAAAAGGAAGATGTTTGTGAATCGCGTACACAAGTACGCAAGTTTGCCGATTCTGCACAGTGGTTTTTATATTTCTAATACAACAGTATTATCGCTTAATCGAGAAATATGGGTTAACAAGCTAATCGCCAATGAGATATAGAATAGACCTATTCAAGGAGGCAATTGTTCGCCCCAAAATGTTGCAAATATTTCTTTCATCCTTTACTTACGGTCATAATTGGGGATATTCAGAAAATCGCAGCCAATTTTCTCGGCATATTTATCATATAATGAACAATTGTATCGCAAAAGAGTAAGTGATACAATTGGTAAATGTATGATAAGTGACATCGATTGTCCAGGTCTTACCATGAGGAGGTGCTGCAAATGAAGACCGGCTGGGCCCTATCTGCGTCCCATTTACCGACCGTTTACGAAAATGGTCGATAGGTAGGTAACGTTGCGAGTGACGTGGAAATGGTGATAGGGTTGTAGAGCCCGTCAAACCAGGAGACAATAGCCCTTTATCTATATTTTTATATGTTTTCTATATTTCTCATATTTCATATTATTCTAATACAATAGGCCTAGAACGGCCGAATAGTATATATTTTATAATTTCATTGTATACAGTCACCAGACTCGATACTTGCTGCAAAGACTACATGGTTTTAAATACTTTAATTTAGTGTTCATTTCACAGTACACATTTCGAACGTAATACTCCAACATTTTCGTGACCCATTGAATGCAAACGTACATTATACATATTAACTTAGTTGAATTGTGTACTTCATAAATCGTTAACCTCACCACAGTAACGGTCATAACTTTAATGGCCATCAACATGTTTTGGAAGAAACCGCGTTTCGAAGTCGGGCAGCAATTCATTTGTAATGTTCATAGAGATAAAAATAATTTATGTTTTTGCAATAAATGACAAATTCTGTATAATAGCGATATGTGAACTTTGACGTAACAATCTGTATATAATTTGTCAGTTCGCGCATGCTTGCAAGTCATAACATCATCCAGGAGAACACGACAATTAAAACGTATTGTAACACGTATGGCTGATAAGCATTAACAGTAGCAAAATTAAATAACATAAATATTTGATGTACTCTACATATCATGGACATGTAGAGTTCATGTATCGAGCTGATTACTTTTAACCGTCAGGCGCGCGCTCTTTTTTATAGCAACCATTATAGATTATAGAAACCACATACAACGGGAACTCTGTATCTGTCGGTAAAGTCACTGTTAGACATCCATCTAACTTCTTCATCACGCAAAACATTATTTTTGTTCCGATAGGTAACTCTATGCAACTTATAGAAGCTTAACATTATAGTAATGAATATTTAGTTTGATGTGCAACTATTTTTGTGTGAATCTCTTATTTTTTCAAGACGTGTAATCGCATAATCTATGAACACAAACTTTCACTAATGCAAGGAACAAAACTGCAAAATGCAACAAATCATTTCTTCTAACAACAATCTTGAGCATCAAAAATCGAACCTCAAAAGAATCACGATCGTCATGATCATAAATTAAAACAATCGCACCAGTTATCGAGGCACGTATTCGAAACTCGCATGCGCCGGGCTCACGGCTTCCCTAATTCTCACGGAACGATGGTGAAACTTGATGCGGCTTAACATAACTGTCTGTTTTGTCAACATGCACGTTCGGTCGATTAAACACGTGCCATCAGAATCGTGGCAATTCCTTTAAAAGCCAGCCAAGCCGTTGAAAAGTCATCATTCGCAAATTCGAACAACCATACGAACAACGGATCAAAAATGAAGAACATGAAACTCAGCGCTACGTTTGTCCTGCTATTGCTGGGTCTGGCACTTACCCATGCAGTGCCAGTGGAGAAAAGTGAGGAAACTGTGGAGGAGAGTGCAGAACAAGTGAAAGATGCAGCTAGCGGCGAGAAGGGCAGACCTAAAAAGGAAGCGTACTACGGAGGATCATCTGGAGGGTCCTCAGGGGCAGTCTCCAACTCGAATAGTTACAGCGTCCAAGCACTGGACTCTCAGTCCCACTCTCACGGCATGAGCTACCAATCAGCGGCCCCAGCAGTCCAAATGCTCAGTCTCCAAGCCACGCCCAGACAATACGCCCAGCCCGCCATCTCTCGGGACTACGCTCAACCCGCCGTCGCCAGAGACTACGTCAAACCTGCAGCCTCTCGAGACTACGTCCAACCTGCAGTCTCTCGAGACTACGTCAAACCTGCAGTCTCTCGAGACTACGTCCAACCTGCAGTCTCTCGAGACTATGCCAAACCTGCAGTCTCTCGAGACTACGTCAAACCTGCAGTCTCTCGAGACTACGTCAAACCTGCAGTCTCTCGAGACTACGTCCAACCTGCTGTCTCTCGAGACTACGTCCAACCTGCAGTCTCTCGAGACTACGTCCAACCTGCTGTCTCTAGGGATCAGTCTGCCGTAGCTGTGGAGGTTCTCCAGCCATCAGTTTCTAGGGATTATATCCAGCCCGCCGTCACTAGGGATTATGCCCAGCCTGCCGCCTCCAGGAGCTACGCCCAGCCCGCAGTCTCTAGGAGTTATGCCCAGCCCGCCGTCTCTAGGAGCTACGCCCAGCCTGCTGTGTCTAGGGATTATGATCAGCCTGCCATCTCTGTAGAGGTTCTTCAGCCGGCCGTCTCTAGGGACTATGTCCAATCTTCTTCATCCAACAGCTACAGCAGACCCGCCCTTTACAGCAGCAACTCACAACCTATGGTTGCCGTTGAGGTCCCAATGAGAGACTACACACCAGTCTATGCTAGGGACTATACCTCGTCTGTCGTATCTAGAGACTACGTCCAACCTCTTACCATGGAAATTCTGCAACCTGTTGTTCCCAACGATTACGTCCAGACTGCCCATGTTAGGGACTACGTTCAACCAGCCGTTTCTAGAAGCTACATTGAATACTCCCAGCCTGCTTTTGAGTATATGCAACCTCTCTCTATTGCGGATTACGCCTATCCAGTAGGCAACCCTAGGGTTATACATTCCGCGCCATATTCCGATGATATAATCATCGATGATCCTCCTCACTATGCGTGTTAAAGAACGCGCAGTGTGAACATTGCAGTTGCCGGAATGATTTTGGTTCTCAGTTTTTGCTCAAAATGTACAAACTAGACGTAACATTGTGCCGTAAAAAATTATTTATCATGTATTTTAGATGTAGTAATATTATTAAAGACACAGCATATATATACATATATATCTATTGTTGCGTATCGATTGGTGGGATATGGGGATTATTTATTAAAAAGAACTATCAAACAAAAGATGTATTTGACAGCATCGTTTCTGTATCATCGTACGCGCTTAGGTTATACTGCGTACTTTCATTAAGTGCGATTTGATAAAATCTGCGGCAAAATGGATATGAAATTGTATTCGGAATTTGATAAATTCAACCCATCCAGCACTGAGGTATACTAATACTTAATCACTTTTTACGTAGCTTTCATATTCCGCGTAATGACGCAATTCGATAACGTCATTTGACAGTGAAATTAATAATTCTTTACTTACCTTTAAATCTCTAGCTACTACATTATTTTTGCTGCTTGTTCACTCATCTCGCCTTCTACTATCTTTCTAAGTTACTTTTGCCTGTGTAACTTGTTTAATATCGACAATTGCAACAGCAGTTAAGCCTAAAATTCCCCTTAGTCAACTAGTTCGATCGTCATGGTGCAAGAAAGCTTTAGGGGCAAGCACGTTCCAGAATCTCTTGAAGTACTACCGAGCACGATACAGGACGCTGTCCAATTCAGTCCCAATTTTGTGGTGTTTGATGAAGCTAGCGAGGGCCTCGCGTGCCATCAACGTATTACTATTAAGAACACGGGGGCGAAACCAGCTTTCATTAGAATCTATCAGGCAAAGTCCATAGTAAGTTAAAATAGATGGGGAAGGTTTTCACAGTAAGAATCCACGCGACATCACATATACTAATGCGACTTGATAGAACTTAGAATGATACTTACTAAATAACAATAGAGAAACTACTTATTATTTATTCATTTCATTGACGGTGCATTCACTGCTTTACCGACCCACGGCAACCGTCCTCTACTCCCCAGTATAGGGAGTAGTGAGTCTCTACTATGTCATCCCACTATCAACCGACCATCTTTTTCTCACTTCTGTCAACCCTGATTAGTAGCACATAGTACGAGACTTTATGACGCAGCATAGCATCGGAAATTCTGTTTTGTGTTAATCTAGGGACATATCTTTTTGGTCAATGTATCCATATTATTTTCCAGGCATTTCAAGTGAAATCTATGAAGAAAGGTTTAATGCTTAATCCAGGACTCAGTATATCGACGACAGTCACGTATAATTTCAAACGGCCATCATTCTTACGCGCAGTAATCCCAGTTGAAATTAACGGGAAGATATTCGATTATCAAGTAGCATGCAGGTTATTGGTCGAAGGAATTAGCGTGGAACCACATTCGATTGATTTCGGATTCGTCGATATGGGTTACTCTTCCGGCGTTAAAGTTATAACGCTTAAGAACGAAGGTGGCAAAAGTACCAGGTAAAATAATGTTGCATAAATTCTGCTGTCTTATACAATTGAATATGCCAGTAGTGAACATTTTTCATCGAAAGGGAGAAAAAAAAGAATAAATAATTAATTTTTATATAATAAACATAGAGATTATAGTTTTTAATTTGAAACGATCGACGAGTTGTAGGAATTATTGTTTGGTGGCGGTGCAAAAGTTGGTCATCGTTCCTACCAGGCCTGCCACTAGAAATATGTCCCTAGATTGGCGTCGGGCGATTGGCAAGGAAACTTTTTTGCGAATCGCTGGACGCTATTTCCGCGCACAGTGCGTCCTGCGCGCATGCGCAGTGAAATAATTTGTTATTATCACTACTCCTATTATGAAATGAACAGATTTTCGATTGATCTCGGTACAAACGATTTACAAATCACAGTAAAACCCATGCGTGGCATCGTTAGACCACACAGACCAGTGCAGCTGACAATTGAATTAATTGGCATGCAGGAAGGTGTATTTTTCAGCGAATTTTGGTAAATTTTATTAATCGTATTAATTAGGAGATAGAGAAGTTCCTTTTGTTTCCAAGTTCTTTCCACCTATTGCAAACAAAATATTTTAAATAAAAATTCTACGCCGTGTATGCAAATTTTTCAGGATTAAGTCAATTCCGAATATCCGCGTTCCATTTAAAGTAAACGTAATCGTTCCACGGCTGGTGATCTATCACCCGAACGCTACTGGGGATTTCACTCTCCTCGATTTCTCGACAGCCGTTGCCAACACTCGGAAATACGATTCCTTTGTCCTACGAAATGTCTCTTCCCAAGTAGCGAGTTATGTGGTCCTTGCTGAAATTAAGAACGAAGTCAAATTCATTCGGGTAACACGACGTATTAATTATAAAAAATATAGCTTTGTATATACATGTAGACATCCTTATACGTGTTCGGCAGGACATCGACCGAACAAAGTATCCCGTGTACAGTGCATTCGATATACGACCAATTCAAGGCCGTATCGGGCCGTTTGAAGGTATTATATTCGATGTAGGGTAAGTCAAATATTTCCTATCGTTTCATACATTTGACAAAAATAGAAAAACCGTAATTTAATTTAGATTTAAACCAACGACCAGCTTAATGAAAAGACAAAGAGTGTTGAACGACACATTCGTTAAAGGGGAGAACGATTTCATGGCTTTTCTAAGGATCATCAGAGTGCACGTCACTGAAACCCAAAACTTCACGAGTATACATATTTCTACCTTGCATATTCTGCACACGTTACGTACACATTAGTCAAGATGAAATTTCTGTTCCTCGAAAAAATTTAGGAAATCACATAGATCTGCACAATCAGTTTCCAGAACTCCATGGAGTTCACCACAGCAAGAGTTCGTATATTCGCCCCTTTTAACACTGTTCCTAAGAAAAAATATCAAGGACGCATTCTAGGTGACGTCCCAAAGTATGGGTAAAAAGACAAGTGCTTTGCATTTCAGAGGATGACGTGCCAATAATGGACACTTCGTCCACCTCTTCCTCGTCCAAATCCAGCAAGGAATCTCAGGTGTCGGACCTTGTAAGGCTATGTCTTCACGGTGACTTTGCAGAGGGTCGTTTGAAATTCGAACCGGACGTTTTGCATTTTGGGGAAGTTAACGTTGGCGAAACGTCTCAGCGAGTGCTTCGCATATCGAATCCATTAAAGTTCGCTCCTCTTCGCTGTCGCTACGTGCAAGCCACGTCCGTCCGTTGCTTTCCCCATTCGATGGTACTGAAACCGGAAGGAGCCATAGAAGTGCAGCTGAAACTCACGGGGAGGGAAAGCGGTGGGTATTGATAGTTACAATTGTAGGAACCGAATAAAAAGGAAGGGCAGGCATCGGGGGAATTCGAACCCGAGATCTTCTGGTGGCAGCACTGATCCGTAGCCATTACGCCACGGTCCCTTCCCCTATATTCGTTATTCGTATGTTCCTCTTAAGTTCGTTGATGGAGGCGCCCGTCCCACACAATTTTCTTATTTCCATTTTCTAGGACCACAGATTACAGCGTGGTAATTTCCACAAAATAACACCATTTTCGAATTTCTTTTCTTAACAGTTTATCCGACGTTCAAGGTTTACTTCGACGTCGAAGCGGACTCGTGCGAATCGACGACAAGTAGGCGTCACACGAAGGTAAAAGTAGGGAGTTACGCTGTTCAGTGTACAGCGACAGTGAAGGTACTGGTAACTAGAAAGCAATCCTGTAAACCGATAGTGCTAAGTATTGCTGGCACTGATTACAAAGGTATTTGCAGTTTAAGCACTGTGGAATTTTATTAAAAATTTCTGATTCAGATAGTATCGCGAGAAAATATTTATTCCGGTCCTCTGCAGATGTGACAGTGGCTCCAAGGAAAACCCCAGAAACATCAGCGCCACCATTTCTAGTAAGTTATTAGAAACTTCTGGCCGCTGATAATGGTAATCGATAATCAGGATGAAAAGTTTAGTTGTTTCATTATTCTTTTCATTGTTTGCAACGTTACAAAGTTATGGAACCGTGGAGGGATGAGATTAAATATAATACACCTGAGACAGGCTGATCTAAATTTTCATTTTTAGACGAGGATAAAGAAAGACGTTCCGATGAAAAGCATCGACGAGGAAATTGAACAAAAAATTTTACGAACGCCCAAAATGAAATATCAAAGTTTGTCCGAAACATTGGACTGCGATTTTGCCGCAGACAAAAAGACACGAAGTCTGACAACCAGCACCGAAGTGTTAATACCTTTGACCCCCTTGCAAATATGCAACGTCCGCATGTACCCTACTCTATTCTCCTTTGGAATGGTACATTCTTTATTTTATTATCGAAAGTGCGAAATAAAAAGATTTCTATTAGAACAATCATTATACAAATATAATATTATTATTATTCTACCACCGCCTGTCAAGAATACAAAATAATAATTATTTACAGGTGGTACCAAGAAGTCGCAATTACCGGCAGTTAATAATCGAAAACTCGAACGAATTTCCTGTAATGATACGACTCACTAACCAATCCTCCAAATGCGTCCACTTCCCGCAGGGTAATCTAATGATATTACCACCTGGCACATTGGCCACGCGATTAGTTGAATTTCGTGCACACCAGATCGGCAAGTTTAACGGCTACATCGATTACATTATCAACGACAATCACTCGTTCGAGCTTGCCATTATTGCCAACATCGTCGAGAAACAATTGTCGTTGGACACGCGCGAGGTCGTGTTCAGCAAAAATTGGTTCAAAGAAGAGGTCTATCAACCAATGGATTTCGCCGTTCGGATACGAAACAAATTGGGCGCGAAGACGAGCTTCAGGTTAGGACTGGGCCGTTATATATTCCCAATAGGAAACTTCGTACGACTATTAAATAATTCAATTTAAAAAAAAAGAAATAAATAAATACTAAGGTGGGAGGTGCCTGAAACCTGTTGCTTCTTTGTCGAGCCAATGTCAGGTGTTGTTCGAGGAAACTCCTCGTTATACACGTACATATGTTACAATCCCGATGTCACGAGGGTAAATTGCACGGAAATGATAATGAAGTGCGAAAACAACAGTTACATCACCGTACATTTGTACATGCCGACGCAGGTACCGAAAGTCAGTTTCCTCAAAGACACCATAGATGTCGGTGAAATATCGTTGAACTTACCGACGAAAACAACGGCGTTCCTGCGAAACTTCGAGCACTTCGAGGTTGAATTCGTAATAGACACATCGTCGTTGGTTCACGGGTGTACCGTTGAACCTCTCAACGGAGTAATGCCACCTCGAGGGGTAGCTGCTCTCGAAGTAGGTGTAACTTTCAGATTTTCTGCAATACTCCGATAATCGAATGGTACTTCGAAGAATAACGCGATAATCCGACAAAGTGGATTAAATTATAAACTGTTGTGTTACATAATATTACAGATTTGTCTGACGTTTAGTTTGTGCTGTCATTTCGTTATGTTGATGCGGGTGACTGTGCAGAAGGCTACGCCGCTGCAGTTGAAGGTAATGGGCACTGTGTCGTTCCCGGTGTTACGATTGGTTCCGCGCGCTATACATCTACGAGGAGTTGGCGCGTTTACGTTTCAACGTTACTTGATAACCGCAACGAATGCCGGAACGACTAAGCTGAAGTTGCACTTTTTACTGGAAGAGTACCCAGAATTTCGTATTTCTCGGTCGACCCAGAGACACGAGCCAGATGCAGGTATACACGCCAATTACAGTACCGTTCACCTATAATGGCCTGTTTCGTGAATGAACAGGACACGAGGCCATATTTATCGCGCCGGGCGCCAGCCAAGAATTTCATCTATACTTCCTGCCCACGGACTTGGCCAGCCACGAATTTTACTTACCGCTGGTAATCAATGACATACTCGGCCCGCCTTTGACAGAGGACCCAAAGACGCTCAGACCCTTGGAATACTTGAAGCAATTCCGTGAAATTTACATCGGACTGCACAACTTTACGATACTGGACATGCCGCCAAAGTTCGCGACGATATACATCGATTGTACCGTAGCGCGATACGTCATCTTCTTCAATAAATTAAAGTTCCGCTTCAACATTTTAACGAACGATGTAAGTATGCAAACACATGAATCAAGGGCTAATTCGAGTGCTCACCGTTGGCAGCATTGGCGGGCTTGTCACGCGTGAGACCCGTGTGACGTAGCAGTGACTGAGAGCTGGACCAATAGTGAACCGCGCGTCATCAGTGATACCAATCGCCATCTCTATTCCCTAGCGTGGACTAGACACTCACTACTACGCCATATGCGTTTCACTTCTGTCAACTCTGGCCCTTTTCATTCACTGCTACTGTATTGTTACAGGTGTCGGATAAGTTCATTATAGAGAATCGCGATCCCACGAACGAGAAATCCATTCTAATAGACATCAGCAACTTTTCCGCCGCTGACTGTCCATTTTCCATACGTTGGGCGCACGGCGTTGAACCGAGTATAACTGCTGACTCTATTCGCTGCACGGTAGTGCAAGGGCAACCGTGCGCATTTGTCTTGGAATTTCGACCAAAATCGCCTGGGAGCTTTCAACTCGAGGCGCCGATATACGTTCGCGACGAAATGGACGACGAATTGTTCAACAAATTGTGCATCGTAGGGGAGTACCATGCCCAGACGATTCATTCGGAACATTCGGAGATATATCTGAAACCGGTACCGTTGAACACGCCCGCCGAAAGGACGTTCCGTTTGAATACTAAATACTTCGAAAAGGACACCGAAATCCAGTTGAAGATATTGCCCCCCGATCGTTACAGCGGCACTTACGACAACGATGTACTTTCTGTTCAGTTCGTGGATAAAAATATTGCCGCTGCCGTTAAGTGAGTAATCGCATAAAAATTGATTTATTTTTTTTTTTTAACGACAATTAGCTGTAATTATAAGCTCATTTATTTCGTAAGGCATTCAGAATTGGAGGTTCGAGTAGTGTTCGCGAGCAAATCGCCGGTCTCATTTCGCACGATCGTTGAATTTTTCGTCGACGGCGGGGTCACTGTTTGCTCCGTACGAATCCATGCCACAGCTGACAATAGCTTGTTCACTATATACGACTTCGTGAGAAACCGAATGAGTACCTTCGAGTGTCCGCTAGATGACGACAAACGACAGTCTCGTAGTTCTAAAATGTCCGGCAGCTTTTCCGATGAAGATGACGATGTATACTCTTCTAAAAATGTAAGGCAACCTGTCCCCGTTTTAATTCGATGTAATAAAGGCACGCCACTCACCTAAGGATCAGGCGCGACAGAAGTAGGAGGATATCCTGCTACGTCATACGAGTACCAGCGGCCATTTTGCTCTTACTTCTGGCAACCCTGCTTGGAACACCCTATACATCTACACATATTCGTTATGGAATACAGCGGTAATTTAATAGAAAGCTGACATAGTAAATAGCAATATTATCTGGATTATTCCAGAGGCAATACTCAGCGCCAAAAATAAGTATTCTGTCATATTTCGGGCGGAAGAGTAGAGCTTCGTTCGAAAAGTTTGTCGAGTTCAAATTCAAACTGGCCGGCGGCGACGGCGACTATTCCCAAGAAACGGATCCGAGTAGCAATAACACAGAGGATGATACAAAGAAGTCCGGTTCTATAAAAGTTGAATCGGAATATAGCTCTGAGACATCGACAGGTTCATTCGAAGGAATACAGGAACAAGTGCAGTACCCATTCTTTCCCATTGGCGACCAAACAGAGTATGTTTCTTTTATTGTAATTACCGTACTCGTTCTCGAAAATGAAGTCGAGAAGTTCATGCGAATATATTCGAGCAAATTGTATCCTAACGACAGAGAATTCGAGATATATATGAACCAAGCGGTGAAGGCAGCCGAGGAATGGTTATACACAGGCCCCTTTAAATTTAACTATTACCCAGAAATTCCGGCCGGCATTACAACGGCGTTGACAGATTTTTTTTTAAAAAAACAATCACTGTTTAAAAGCGAATTTCGAAAAAGTCCGGAATTAGGAAGGTCCTTCATGGACGCTCTGGAGTCCTTGTTGGGACCAAAAATTTACGATCACATTACATTGCCGTAAGTATAAGGTAGTTATTCATGTTAACCCTTCCTTCAAACCTCCAAGCAACTATCGAGATGTTTTTATTTTTAATTAATTTTTTAACGTCGCATCGGCCACTAGCTCGAAATAGTTGTAATAGTATGCTATCCATCAAATATTTATTTAATAAAAATTTCGACTCTACTCGCGCAATATTTCTAGAAAACATTAACACTCGCATACGCTGCGAATAGCTAATGTAAACACTACGCCGGTCTAATGTATACGTATATTGTCTTCTGTTATAACAGCAAAACTTTACCACAGAAGGATGTCGAGAAAGTACATTGCATATATAACCTGTATGACAGTATTCTAACCTTTCTGATGAAGCATGGTGCTCACATGTCCCACGTTGCAGCGCAATTTTTATTAAACTACGACGAATACGTCGTATTTATCCATAGCACGCATCGAAGAGTAAGTACAGCAACTCTGTTCATGCACTTCGTTCATGGCTTCGATGCACACTTACTTCCTCCTTCAGTAGTTCTGTGCACGCGATACACTTCATTACTACCGCTAACAATGCGTAAATGATATGTCACTAATGATGCACAAGCATACTTAACTAACATATTGCTAATAACGCGATTGCTTGCGTTAATTTTGCAATGAACAAAGATGCTGGTCTGTCGTGGCCGCCATCTTGCCAATATTTTCCCCCACTTTTGGTAACGTGGCCCGTGCGCCATCTTCAAACAGCGCCGAACTATGGCAAGTAGAATAAGTAATAGTGCATTTTAATAGTGCATACTAACAAATGTAACCGTTATTTTAACCAAAATTTTAGACTTCCACACGAAGAACGCGTGTATTTTCAGCGCAAAAGAAATTGTCCCTGACAAAGTTTATATCACGAAGTAAACAATGCTGGTTAGATGTGATATTACAGACATACAAATGTTTCGTACTGCTTGATATTAGCGATATTGTGTCTAATCCAGATTCTGCATCGATCTATGTACAAACTGGCAGACGTTCCATTGTTAACAGAACGTCTATCACGGCATCTGCGTTAAGGTTATTATTGCAATAATTACAAGTCTGTGACGAAAAGGCTTTCAAACTGAAACATATGAATGAGGAGAATCGGATAATGATTCATTTCAATAAAAATTATGCTCCCATTTTAACAAAACACAATCGTAAAAAACGTGGTAAAATGCAATCGCAGCAGAGTCTTGCTATTAAAAATATTTTTCCATCGCGACGAAAGCTAAGAAAATCATTAACGTCACAAATTCATTGACAATTTATTTTCAGTTTACGAAAATTTCATATCAGTTACGACGTGGCAATTCATAATATTCGAGACCGTACGGCACCTAGCAATTCTTATTCGTTCAACGAAACGTTCTTATTGGGATGGTTGAGTCATTATTACGAAGAACAACGACATCTGAGCTGGATGTCCGATCATCGATCAGTACTAAGCCCCACTGAGACAAAAGATGTGGCAGAAGCACGTGAAATACAGAACTTCGACATAGACTTGGCCGATTCAGTTGTTTTGTGTGCAGTTACAGCTGCTTATTGCCCTTTCGTTGTTGAAGAGAGCTTCCATAATCTCTATATAAGCCCCCGTAATTACGAAGAAGTACGTTGAACTATCTTTCTTGAATAATCTTTCTATCTTTGCGTTAAGTGTTAAATAATTTATATATAAGTTGAATAATTTACTATAAAATGAATTAATTGTTAAACATATTTCAACATAACATGTGTGACACATTTTATTCTCAATATGAGGATTTGTATTCCCTCGAAATCTCCCTGGAACCCGACGACCGTCGACGCGCGTATGGCGGGTTGCTCGTCGTTGGGCGCTACACTCCCACGTTTCATAATCTGTATAATTCAGAAATAAATTTATATTTTGCGTATGCTTGTTAGACAAAAAATGTTTCTTTTACAATATCCTGCCATTATATCATCAATTTTAATTACATTGTCACAGACGTTACACAACGCTGTATGCGTGATAAAGGCTTGGACAAAAATACGACTCGGTTTTGTAATCACGCCAATGGAGATTGTCTATCCGAATTGTGTGAAAATGTTGATGCTGGTTGCGTATTTGTTTAAAATTCTTCCAACATATCTAACAAAGGCTAAGGTTAGTGATTGTCCTGTTCGGCATCGACTTTTCAAAAAATTCAATTTTCCAAAAATCGATTGTTTGCAGGTGAAATTTAGCTGTCCGCTGACAGAGACTGCGATGAAGCAAATTAGTTTCACGAATCCAAGCGGTCACAGCGTCGGATTCTTAATAGTGTTTTTCGGAAACAGTCATGAATTCTTTCGAACAGTCCCACCGCAGCCAATCGTACGCTTGAATGGCCACGAGACTATCATAGTAAACGTAGAATACTATGCTAGGAAAATTAGGAAGACTAGAGGTAATTGTCTAACGTTTATAAAATATAAATGGTGCCCAATGCATATGCAACGTACAAAACGAAAAATATATTTTAACCGTCATCCACTGTGGCGAAACACATCGTTCTCTGAGACTAACCTCTTTTTTCATCTACTTTTCACGAGAATAGTCTATAATAATTTTTGTCGAAACATTCTGTGTCTAATGATCGTTTATAAATATTTCTATCAGTACGTTCTACTTTCTGTGCCAGCCTACCTATTGTTTTGTGGGTCAACGATTGGCCCTTATTTTGGCAGAAACCAGACGTTCATTTTGGAAGGCCAGGCAGACAAGTTGGCGATATCAAGCGAATACACAATAAGTAGTGGACTGTATCAGACAGTTGATAAAACTTTAACCATTACTGTACCTTACCGAAATGCCGCCGAATACGAGATATGGATGTCAGAGCAACGACCGAATCAAGCACGTAAGTTTTCACATACTATACAGGCTGTCCAACCTAACACGGTCCAGCCAAATATCCCTTTTAGCTTATATTTTTTATACAACCTTAATGCAACAATTGCAACAAATTTTTCCCTGTCTTTAAAATGGTAAATTTCGATCATCTTATGTATGTAAATAAATTTTTTGAACTATTAACTTCTTATGTTTCATAAGAGAAAACAGAAGCTTGCTAAAATAATGTGCAAATGGATGGTTCGTATCTTGTAGGAACATTGAAACAAACACGATGGTCAGAGTTATGTTCGAGAAAAATACCACGAAGACTGTTTTTAAATCAGAAAACCATCGTGATGAACGAAAATAACACTGGAGCTTCTTTATTTGTCACAGTTGCATGCATCACGCCGTTTGATCGAAGCTTTTGGATTGTATTTCAATCGAAGATGGGCGATTTCATTATTCAGGTACTTACTATTGTAATTCGAATGATATTTCACAGGTTACCCCTTTGGGTAACCGTCGAATGGCGTCGACACTAGGGTTGCCAACAGTAGGTACAAATTGGCTGCTAATATCCATAGAGCTAATAGCAACAGCAACAACAACAGACTGCACACGTACAGTTAATTCATTAAATATTACTCAATGAATTTTCGACCATTTCCGTGGCTCAAAAAGTCAGATATTTCGAAATTTTGCTGGTTTATATAAAGAACATGAATAGATGTGTCAGGCAATTTTTGTTGTTTATGGCGTTGCCTAAAAATAATAATTGGCTAGTATTGTTTGATTTACGATGAAGATAAATTCCCGATGGCAAGCATCGTTAACCGATAACATTGTGGTCGAGTGGGATGCCGAAGTTGAAAAGTGCATTTGCACCGAGGGCGATTATACAGAAATATGTCCCTTAAGTTTAAGCGTCCCTATACCATCTAGGAACAAGCAATTATGGAGCTGCGTGGCCCACATGTTCCAAAAAACTCTCGAACCGAAGGAACGATTGTTTTGGTCTCGATACTTGGGTACGCATGCGCACAGATGCACAAACAAATCTGTCTACTTTACCATTTAAAAAATCCACCGCTAGAAATATATCCCTAAATGTGCCACGGGGAATACCGGCATTGAAGAAACATTTGAGATCAGCTGAAAACTAAATGTCAGTGAATGCCACCAACTTATGCATAGCTGAACACGAGCATATCTTTAGTGGTGGATCTGTATTATGCTTTTGGAAATAACCTGTATATTTCACGTTTATGATATCACGCAGATACTCACATTGGCCTACGTTTAATTCGCTGGTTGATGGGAGACTCCGCAGACGCTGCGTCTAGGGAATTCAGCCATATATTCCATTTGACGGTCAAGTATAATGTGACAATGGATGAATCACCTAATATTCTCAGCATTCCGAAGACATTTATTATAGATGGCTAGTACAGCTTATAAGAATTACAGTGCTGCCCACTTAAGTTTCAAAATGGCGGGAGAAGAACGCGAGTGTTTAGTTCTAAAAATGGTTGAAGACAGTGGCGGACACTAAAGTGGGCAAACGTCCGGCCACATAAGTGGGCAGTGCTGCATACATCTTCGAAAAGTAAATTCGCACAAGTTAATTATTGTAAAACTTACGTCACGATAATATTTCAGATGTTAGGCCTTCTACGAAGAATATCCCCCTGAAAATTCATATCTCGCCAATGACAGAGAAATTATGCGAAATTCAATTGAAGTTAACCTCTGCAGACGGTAACGAACGAAGAACATATATGATCAGCATCTTGCATTTGTGAAATTCTATAACGTTTGCCCCAACCATTGTCTTGTATGCTTCATATTTCTTGGGGACTGTGAATCAAAGAACAGAGACGAAATTATATATATCGATAAAACATTTACATTCGAATATCTCCATTGGTCAAAATTTCTACTTTTATTGTTAGTAATATCATACAATTCGTAATGTACAATTAGCCTCTTCAAAGTCTGCATTAACGTTCTTCGTGTTCGGAATTCAACAAATTGAAAAGAAAGGTTACAATTATTACATAATTTCCTGGTTATCGCCACGCTTTTATGTACATATAAACATATGCAATTCTTGGGCACTTTTTGCCTTAAATGTCCATTTCTTGTAGATTTGCCTGGAACGAAATTTCATTTGAGACACCGCCGATTACTTGTCTCCCAAGATTACTTTCGACCGAAAACATCATTCGGCGCTCCCTATATCTGTGCAGACTGCGCGTTCAATTATATACAATGAATATTTCCATGCACAGCATCAAGCGGTGAACTCCGGGAATAAATTAATCAGAATCTGGTCCAAGAGAACGTACGCTAAATGCTTATTGAGCGGCGCGTTTTGCAACGAATCCAAAATCGAGTCCATCAGTTCGGTCCACGGCTTGTAAAATCCTATCAACCAGTACGGCAACAAACCGTACAGTCCTTTCTTCGCCGCTTCGTTATAATTACGACGATTCGTTAACGGGGTTCCATCTTTTGCACGATTTTTATCGCCCAACACTCTCGCGTGCAACAGTTTCACAACGGTCGCTGCTCGGCCACCGCTCAAGAGTTTCGCCAAAACGTTATACAGTAGAACGTTAACGTACGGGTCAACTTTTGCACGGGACGACGACGCGAACATCCAAAGGGTGCGCGCAATTATCGGCGGTACGCTCAATAATCTGTCCACTGAAATAGAAATCATTCGATTGCATTTAACACGCAAGCGTGAAATTATCCTCTGGAAAGGAAAAAGCTGTAAATTAAGGAAGAACACCTTACCAGCATCCACGATACAGAAGCAGGCACCCTTAACGTGAGAACGTTCCAAGGAAGCCGAGGGCAGGGCACGAAAGTTCAGATCCAAATTCAGGTTGTCGCCAAACACTCCTAACAAAAGATCACGGCGTCCCTTTTTCTCCTGCTCGTTCGCGCTTGGCTCAGCGGTTGGTTCGACGCCGAGGACCGCGTATTCGTTTTTAATATTCGTCGAGGTCAAAAAGACGGACATGAATTTGTCCAGATTCTGGCCCCGCTCCTTTCGCAGTTTGTACGCGACATTTTGATACAGTATACCGATATCCGGCGGGTTGTAATTGGCGAAGTACGGCTTCAAGTTCGGCATGGTGAGGAAGTTGTAGAGGAGCTCGCTGCTCCTGAGCACCGGCTTCGACAGCAACTTCTCCAAGAAATCCTCGTACCGCTGTCTGTTGATGGCGCATGACGCGTGGGGATTCTTCCTCGACGGCAACGGGGAATCGCTCAATTCCTTGTCACCGTGGAACTCTGTCAGTCGGGTTCGCAGGACGTAGAAGTCTTGATCTCTGCGCAGCACTGTCCAAGACTTCCCTTCGGCGACGTTGTGCACGGCGATCACGTACAGCATTTGGTTGTCGGCAGTATCAATGTGCGGAATGCTGACCCGCCAGGTCGTCAGATCCCTGTGGAAGTTGTCGTCCGGGCACTTCATCTCGTTGTAGGAACGCGAAGGATAATCAATCTCTCCGCCGTGATACAGATCTTGATAAGGCATCCCGTCAATCGCAGATGTCCTCAGAACGCCATCGATCTTCGAGAAATGATTGCCGATCTTCAGAGGTGCATTTGTGGACGCGGCGGTGACGCTTTGAAACAAATTGCACACGTAATATTTTCTAGCTTTCTCTTGGCTCGCCTTTTTTAAACAGCGCGTACAAAACAATTACTCACCATGTGCGCGGTGACTGTTTGACGCGACTGGGTACTGGCTGTCCGCACAGCAAGTCGTACAGCTGTCGGAATAAACGGCGATTACTAGCGAGTCGATAAATATAGAGCAACGGTTAATTAATCGTTAATTTTCTTTACTGGGTAACTGTGATGGAAAGACGGTAGACAGGTGGATTCCAACAATGCATGGGCTTCTTGGTGAGCTTGGTAAAACGGTCGCGAGGTCCTCATCTCCTGAATCTTCTTCGCGCCCTTTTCAAGGACTGAAAATTTAATGCAATGCGTGTTTGTGTTGTTACAAAATTTCGAGCATCGTTTACAATTGACAGTATCGCTGATCAATTGCTGGAATTGTTTATACCTACTTTGTCGTATACCCGTGGATATATCTTCTGGCAAATTTAGATACTCTGGTCCGTCGGGATCTAGGTACGTTGCATACATATTTTGTATATCCGTGTACAAACTGTTCTCAGCGTTTGGGCTCATTTCTGGGTTTAGCATACGCTTGCTCAGATCGTCTGGAAATAGATCAACTCGAATATTATATACGCTATCGTATGGAATAAGTTGGCAACAGAAAAACAATAGAAATCCGAATGAAACTAACAGAAACCTACGGCACTGCTTATTTAAAAATTTGAAATGACTTTATGAATATATGTTGTTTATTTACCAATATCTAAACAGAATTGAAAGAGATTCATGGGCCCAGTCTCTTTGATATGTTGCATAAACATATATAGCAGGCGAGGATCATTCAGGACTTTGTCCAACGATGGCTTCAGATGATTCGGTGTATTCTTTGGCATTAATGGCGTGGTCATCCAGCACTGCAACATTGGAACGTTAACCGTGTCCACGTGACTAGAAACAGACCCGTCTCGATGGGTCGATAACATTACTAATGCGTTAATGTTGTCTGGATCAGCGATAGCATCGATCGCAGGCAACAGGATCCAATTTGCCAATATCTCGCGAAGTATAACCTGAAAATCAAATATGTTTTGTATCTTAAATAAATGCAGACTGCAATTAACGAGATATCGATAAATTATTTACTGCAAAAAACATTTTACGAGAAATGGACAGTCTGTTTTAATTTTTAACATTTGCTCAATGCAATCGTTTTTTGTTATACAATTTGGCGGACGTGATTCTTGGTTTATTTCATTTTGGTAATAACTGAAAGTGCACAGATGTAAGGATGGAAGAGAATTATGAAGTAAACATTTTTCGTTTAATAATAATATGTCCAATCTCGTTGCATCGTTTGGTAATATAGTTTATAAATACAGATTGTTGGCGCCTAGCGGCAAGCAACCCGACTTACATCGTCCATTTAGGCAACCCGAAATACCCCGCCAATTTCAAGTGGTTCTTACGACAAGCACGGTGTAGAGATACCAAGTAATTACGCTTGTATGTATTACACAATTTAATTTGTGCATTATTAAAAGGAAACTATTCGTATACATGAAAATACCCATGTCTTACCTTATTATTAGTAGAGACGTGTATAGCGGGTAATAAATGGGGTGTAACAGCTGTGACTACGCCTCTAAGATAATTCAACTCGGCTTTCCTCGTATAACTGGCCGGATGAATCTCGCGGCCAAAGTAATCGATCAATTGATTACCAAAGCGGGACTGGTCGCTCGGTTCTTTCACTGTCGTACGCAAAATCTTCCAATCTTGGGCGTGTTGCAAAATCAACGGGATTAAACGATAAAATATTACGTTAGTCACATCCGTACGAAGCAAACGGATCGCGATGTTTTTGCTGGCTGTGGCCGTAGCGAAACGAAGTTGTTGCACGAACGTTTCGTTCGCTGAAAAGTCTGAGTACCATGCGCAAACATACTTTTGCAGCAGATCCTCGAGAAGCTGTGGAAAAAAATGTATACGTTCGTCTTTTTATATATACTCCGTGTTTAAACACACGAGATAAATAGAAACAATGTGCGATCGATAAAACAGCGAGTGGATACATGGGGGACTCCCAGTAGATGTTTTCCCGCCATTTTTTAAATGTATGTATTTAAATCAATATTAAAATATTTAATAGCTTTAAAAAAAATTGAACCTTTATGCAACAAATGATTACGTTTAATTAATATTAAACTGTTTTTAGATTGTTCGGTTAGACGGATATATTATGCGCAATTCTTTTTGTCCCTAATTGCATATATTACATGCAGTAGACTCTTCTTTTTATTTAAAACAATATTTCAAATATTTCTTCGTATAGTTACGTCGACTATCATATGGCCAACTATATTATCAAGGTGAAAAAAAGACTTCAACAAAATGAAGCTAAAAATAAAATTGAAAGCAATCTCTAGCAAGCATGCTGTGTGGATATCGCGTTTCGTGCAAGTTAATATTAGTTGCACGTAAGAAATTTCTACAAGTGCTATAATCATGAGAATATAATTACTTGCTCCAACGCATGGTCAAAGTCCTTTGGTATTTTCACTTTTGTCGAATGTGGTAATAATTTATGCCTTTTACAGCTATTATTGCTGCAAACGCTGCACGGGTCTTTAGTTTCGTAGGTTGGGCTAAATGTGCCGCCTATGGCGTTCAAATTTACTAAAGCCACGCTGACATATTGTAGTATAACGAGTCCGTAGAAGATGGCCGTTACATAGAGACAACACACGATAAGTACCCAGACGATGCTGAAATATTCACGAACAACGGTATTATTTATTTAATAATATTTCATTTAATTAATGGGTTATTTCATTGCCCTCGTGGATAAAGAAATATGTAACATTGTATTGGCAAAAATGTTGTTGGGCAATTAATTTTGTATTATTATAGGAAGGGAGGGTTGTGTGTAAGAAACATTGAATTAATCTCTTCGATTGATGGAAACATGTCTAGTTTTCTTTTTTAATCGTATACTTCACACAGGTACAGAACAAATTTTGAAAAGTTCTCGTTTTAAACAACGAGTATGCGGTTTGTTTGCATCTCTAAATCTGTTCTAGGGATATTAGGGGAACAAATCCATAGTAACCAGGGGGGGGATTTCCATCAGTACTGTTACGCTATCGCGTTAGTCAGGCTTAATGTCTAGTAACATCGAATCACGGATCGACAATAAAGTCGCACTTATCGATAGCGATGGGAACTCGGGAGCGAAATTCAAAGTCAGATGAACATATGGACTACCCCGATTTATACATCAGTTAATTAATGTACGCGTATTCTTAGAAAACGCTGTAAGATTCTTCAACCTTTTAGCGTTTTCTTCCAGGTTTTTTCCATGGCGCCCCATTTACCGTTACCATGCGACTTTCACGCGTTTACCGGGTTTTTCCCATTTCTCCCCTTTGCGCGCACAACCCTTCGTCCGTACAGGAAAGCGAATATGTTGCCACCTCCACGCGCCCGAGCGCGATCCAAGGCCCAACAAGACTCAACCTCATTGGCCGCTACCAAAGGAGAGGGGGAAAGCAGGAACTCAAGAAGAAGAATCAGAGCCGTAATGGAAACAAGAAGAAGACACATTCAGCAGAACTTCTCTATTTCTTGAACTATCAGTACCTCTTACGCTGAATAATAGAATAAACAGTCGTTCTTTCTAAACTCTATAATTTGTGTTCGATTATTTCGCGCCTCTTCACAAGCAGAGCGGTTCAGCGCTCCACGGGCAACCGAACCTGCATAAACTCCCCATATCCCACCAATAGATACGCAACAGTACTAATCTACGTCGGAGAATTCCCCTCTAGGAATATTTCCCTAGATTCAATCACATATTTAGCAGTACGAGTCAGAACACCTGTGGCAATTGGTAGAGATGATTAACTTCATCATACGTTAATTGTTGTTGCCCAGAGATGTTCCAACGTTCTTCTTTTGCTGGCCTTGAAAAAGGCCGACATTTACCACTGAGAATGTACGGTGATTAAATATAGATCGAATGTTGCATTTCGTTGGACGCCTATACTGTACTATTACTGCACAATTCACTTTAATATACATAACTCGATGACTTGATTTAAATTATGCATTATACGCATGTGTCGAATCAAAACGACCATATAACCTCACATTTTGCTTTCTGTAATTGCTTACGACACGGAAAGTATATTTACGGAAAGCAGAATTACCGGAACAATATTTCTAATGAACATATAAAATTCAGTTACACCTTACAGAAGTTAAAAATTCAATCTTTCCTGAAAGTCGGCAAATAAGATAAAACAATCGCATAACCTAATTAAAAAACAATATTGAAATCTGAATGCAAGGGAATCATATTGTTCAAAGGAATTTCGATAACATATAATCGTACTGTGCGTGAATAACCTATGTGTCGCTTACCTTTTAAACACAATCGAAATGAAAGCAACTAGTGTAAACACGGCCACCGGAATGATTATATTACATACATAAAAGTCCTGTATTTTATCGGTGGGTGAAAATGCCATGACTCCATTAAGAATTCCTTTCACCGTGATTCACGCGAACATCATCAATCACACCGCCACAAAAATAAAACAAATCGTTTAGAAAGCAAACAGCAGCAACTGCAGAACGACATTTAACACACCTCAGTTCGTTGACCGACGTGATACTAACACCAAGACGATGAATCATATACATCAGCGCTGCCAAATGTAGCCCCTTGCGCGCTTCTTAACCCCACCACTCGTTTCATGCGCTCAGTGCGCATGTGCAGTGCCGCTGAACGTTCGTCGCGAGTAGGTGTGTGACTCCATGGCCAATGGAAATGCTAGCCCGTCGTAGCGTCGCGCGTTTCCATGGCAATGCAGTCTGAACTTGGGGAACCCGATGCGCGGTCAACTCGGCTGCACTGAATATGCATATGCATAAATTAACACATGCATACATTTGCTGACTTTCCAAATACCACATGAGTCATTGCAATCTTTACCTGCCAATATTATGATTATGACAGTAAGGGGATAATTTGGCAGGAAGCATTATATAAAATCTTCATTAAATCTCAATTAACAAACTAACAAGCGATGGTCACCGATTAATACTTATAATCGCCAGTGAACATCTGATTTCATCAATTGATTAACTCACGATTAATCTTCCTTAATCGGAAGCATTACATCAATGTTGTTATCGATCGATAACCAACACTGTCACATATACATGCATATGCATACACTTCCAATGCACTATGAGTAACGTTCCGTGCAATATGACAAGTTCACAATCTCTCGAACCGTAACGTCAGTTTATGTTTTGTAGAACGCCCGTTCAGCTTACGTAATGTGACTTATGAACGAAATCATGAGTAAAATGTTAACATAAACACAATTCGATAACCGTAAACGATAAAAACGAAAAAAAAGGAAGAAAGAAAGAAAGGAACAATTTACGTAATTAAACACACATTTGAAAGCGGGACAAAATCGTTCGAAGTGCATCGCGGTTTCCAATGGAACGGCAGATTTGAGGTTATGTTGTAGCCAGAAGAGGGAATGATCAGAGAAAATGAATACCGACGAAAATTGGCCAAATTCCACCGACAAGAAATATATCAGATTCAAATCGTCGAGGCGGTCCACCACGCATAATAGTAAAGTCCAGGACGTGAAGGGCCAATTGAACGATGGAAAATGCGCGCAAAAGGGATCGGGTAATTCATCTCTGAACTTGTCAATCCGGCGTTGCACGTGGCATTATAGGATGCATGTCACGCTCATTTGCGTTACGGTTGCAGGTGTGTCCCTTATACAATTTTTACGGACCGAGCTAACCAGAGGCTATGAACTGGAGAACGACGAGGAGAGATTTTCGGCGAGAAGGGAGAAAATATACTCCTTCATGAAAATTCCGCGAGAAGTTGAAAAGTTCATGATTTACGGGTTCTTGCAGGTACGTAGCAATCCTTCGTTCGCCTGCGTTTCATTCGCCCCGTGTGACCAGACACATTCCTTCGGTTGTAGTGCGCAGATTCCTTCCTATTCGTCTACACGTTTCTGCCGTTGAGGTTTATGATGGCACTGTGGACAGTGATTACGAGACCCCTTTGGTATTGCTTGAGGTAAGCCCGAGTCCCACTGGTTGTCGCAACGTATCTTTCCGACCGTCGTACGTAACGCATATTCATTTCCGGTCAAGCAAGGAGAAGGCCAATTCGAGAACGAACGAACGGCATCTGAGGCCGGCGGAGATCTGCGATCTCCTGAAGGGCATCATGGTGATCAGCTGTTGGGCAGCTACGTGGAAAGTGGACACCTCGATGATGTATCATGTGGTAAAAAGCCAGTCGGTAATAAAATTGTACATATTTTATAATATGCTGGAAGTCGGCGATAGATTATTTAGCGCCTTCGGCCAAGATACGATAGACGCCCTTTTGTGGACAGCTACGGAGCCTAGATCGAAAACGCAAGCGGGATCACAGCATTTTGGTACTCTGCCTCATCTGCTGTTCGCTGTTATTTATGTCTGTATCCTTTGTAAACGTGAACACGGCGCATTCGAACGTCCATAGCTCCCGGAAACCTCTACGAGATGCAGAACTTTGTTCGCTTCTGACCCTTCTCTCCGATTCGAATTATAAACCTCCCAATAACTCGATCCTGTGATCGCATGGGGCGGTGCTATGAACAGAAGTATATTTTCCGATGCGACAATTGCATTTATAGTTTTACATAGTATATTGGTGCTTTTCCAAGCAACGACTTTGAACGTGGCGATGAACAGCAGTAACAAGGCACTACTCACTATAATGATGTCGAATAATGTAAGTCCCCCTCGTTATATGAACGCATTTGCAACAAAACCGCGTCAAATTTAATACTACTGAAACGTGTGCGTATGTCGCGGAGGTAACGACAAGACGAATACAATGCGTCGACGAAACATCGACACTAATAATGGCGGCGTGAACTTCTGTTTCAGTTCGTAGAATTGAAAGGTTCCGTATTTAAGAAATTTGATAAGAACAATCTGTTTCAACTGTCTTGTGCAGACGTGAGGGAGCGTTTCCATTTATTGATGCTTCTCCTAGCCGTGAACCTTCAAACGATGAAAGAATACGCGTGGAAGGCAGACCGTCTCGCGGTGCTTCTGCCAGATTGCATATTCCTGCTCCTAGCGGAAGTCCTGGTCGACTGGGTGAGCCGATGAACAAACTTGACGATATTGAATGTGATCTATTTGTCCGTTTCTATCCTTCAGGTTAAGCACGCGTTCATAACGCGTTTCAACGGGCTCCGTTCTACGGTGTACAGGGATTACACTAGAAGTTTAGCGTACGACATGGCCCAAACGCGTCAGGAGAGGGCCTTCTCGGATCCCTCGGACCTGGTGGCCCGCAGGATGGGCTTTATTCCTCTTCCTTTGAGCGTTGCGATAGGAAGGGTGCTCTGCACGACGGTCACGCCGTCCGCCAAGCCGGCGAACATAATTCTACTCCTGCTGGCCTATCTAATTTTAATAGCGCTGAGGATCCTGAACAGCTTGGTGATCCTTGGCAAGGCGTGCGACCTGATTTTGTCGCGCGCCGATGAGCCCGACGACGACCCCGTGGCGTCGTCCGTCGTGCATTCGCCGACCCCCAGCGACATAAAGAATGCCAGTCTAGCCACGGCTATGTTCTCCAACAGCGCCGTTAGCTTGAACAACGTTTGCCTGAACGACGCAGTTTTGAAAGATGAGGCGGACAACGAGAAAGTTAGCGCCGAGAGAGCCCAGTGATCGAGATACACGTGTACAGGGTGTGCCGATGAGGAGCGCTGACTGGGATGAGACTCGGCAGTTATTGACGTTGGCAACAAATGTTTCGAATAGAGTGTGCCGTACTCGAATGGGCCGATAGACATCAAGGCGACCTCGAGCTCTGTGTTCGAGTCTAAAAATGGTTGCCGAATTTTGAGGCTCAAGGTCAACTGAAGGTCGTCGTGTCGCATGTCGTAGAATTCGTCGCTTTATCGACTACAATACGGCGGCAGTGAAACCATGCACTGCCATTCAAAAAAACTCAGTATATAAGAAATATAAAAATATGAAAATGCGTCGATCTAGTTAGCTCCCGCTAGTACGACATATCTTGTTCGAAACATTTTCTGATCACGTCAATAGGAACCGAGTGATTTTAGATATCGGTTCTTATCGACTCGCCCGTATATGTATATACGTTTGCCTCTTTTTTTGTTAATGTGCATATATACAACCGAAATTTTATTCAAATTGTGGCAATTTTATGTCATAAAATTCTGGTAATCCGGTAAAAATGTTTTTACTAATCGTTGCTTTTTTTCTCTCTTTTTTTTTTTTGTTTTTTTATTGAAAAGCGCAGGCAAATCTTGTCTATATACAGAAACTGTGATACTACATATTTATTTAGCGATGAATTCTATAAAGAAATAATCTCTATCGTGCATAGAAAATGGTTCTAATAAGTGTTTATCGTTTTTGGGTTGGAAAAGCATGGTGATTATACGATTATGGTTCATGGTACTCGTATATTAACGCAGTAGTAAATGTTTCATTCGGTGCTGAAGACAATGATCATTCTAGACGCCAATAATATTTTAAGTATTCGCGAAATCGTTGCAATGAATTTCTATTTTATTACTACATTATTATTCCCAAAATGAAGAAACGAAATGAATCAATGAAAATGGGCAACTAAAGTACTAACTTTTAATAAGGCTGAATAGCTGTAAAGAGAAGAAAAATTAATTACACAATTTCGTATTGTTACACACCTGTACACCTATGATCTAATATGTATGATAAAATATGCAAAATTCCCTAATTACAGCGATTGTTGTTATTTATTGCTAATTGCCACACGAATCGTGACCGAACGGATTTACACGCAAACGAAATGCTGTTGTTCCGTGGCGTGATTTTGTGCTTGTCGACATGTGAAACCAAATGTAATAAAATAGCATTAGAGTATATTTTTAAATAAATAAACGTGAAACATCAGCTTTATCACACCTTAATTTATTGCCTAATAATTGTGAATAAATTTCAGTGAATGAATTTGATTTCCACGACTATATTGTTAATTAAAAAAAATCTCGGGAGACATGTTAGCCCAAACCGTATCATATGCTGTATTCATTAAAATTATCAAGCTGTTACAAAGTCGCCCAATTGCCGATTACTAAGATTATTATATTAAGTTGTATTATATCAAGTGCGTTTTGAGTATTTCTTGTCCGCATACATTAATTTCATTCAACTTCCTATTCGAACACCTTTTTCGCACCCTTGCCCTCGGTTTCTGTGACAGACGGGTGAATTGATTTTCTTCGCTCTCTGGAAACGTAATGTTGCGTACTGGTATTCTGTATCGTGGCTCGTTCATTCTGACTATCGGTGGTCGGGCGGTGTGCAAGTAGCTGCTCAGCTCGAAGAATATCCTCAATGTGGTGGTCTAAACGGATCGTTCACGAGACATTAATGGAAACTAATTGACGCATAATACTTCAGAAATATTTGTTGAACAATCTCCCCAACCGAATCTGAATTCGTATTCAAATTATTTGATGGTTGCACGACATATTATTTGCATATAGGTATTTCGGTCTGGCGATTGACGTAAAAAAAAAAAGAGGCCTTGATCTCTCGAGTAATGAATAACCAAGGCAGCAAAATTTTCTCAATCATTTCAAGAGATTTGGTGCTCAACTTACTCTGCCATAAAATTCAAATTGATGCAAATGCTGTTTCAAATCGCTTAACCATAATTCGGCCGGTTCGTCGAGGTGTGTAGACGACAGAATTGTATTCTTGCTTAAATGGTCGACAATGTCGTGTGCATTCTGTCTCATCTCATTCCCGAATCGTCTCATGCACACTTTAGCCACTGTGATCATAGTGGCATAATTCGAGGATGTTAGAACAAAATCTTTTCCTGAAACCGGCAGGTCCATTCTTCGGGATCTTTAATTTGTCACCTTCGTACAAGAGGAGTTTTCTTTCATTAAAATAAATAAATATTTCGTGCAACATATTATATGTATCCATTATTAATAAAAAATTGGTAAGTCGGTTTGGTTAGGTCTGAGCACATTAATATACATATTATATGTACCAATTATGATTAACAGAATTGGTTATTAATCTCAGTATTAAAAGTGTTTAAATTCAACCACTTTGAAGTACCATGTCTTCTACTTTTATATTCCATCCGTGTATCCTATAATAAAATACAAATTTCGCGGTGGAATTTCACGATACATAAATCCGATTTAATTGATCCTGAGGCGTAGACGTGTCAATTGCATTCATTCTTCTCCAATTTCGTAATAAACAAACGGAACCCAGTTGCGAGATCAGTGATCCAACGCATCGCAAGTCGACCTCTCGAATTTAGAGATACATAGGTCCAAAATAATGTGAAAGACTGGAAGCGATAAATTGCTATTATCGTATCTCCCGGATTGAATAATAAAAAGAGTAAACAGAGTCGCCAAAAATTAATCTGTTATGCGATTTATTTTTTTCCATGGCATTACTGTACTGTATTCCACGTAACGTGGATAAGAGATACGTGCATGCATTACGTCCGAACAATATAACTTGAACAACACTTGATAGATCAGACTTCTTTAAACAATAAATGGATGATATAATAGTCTGTAAAATGTGTAACGTCAGAAATGAGATGCAATTATTTATTGAACGCTTTCAACGATAAAGTGAAACAGTTTTTTGTCGGTATTTGAGTTTGCGATAAATAAACGAAGCAACATGGTCAATAAATGGTTGGCATATCTAAATTCGGTAAATAATTCGTGACCGTAAGGGTTAACCATAGATTAATGG
The DNA here is from genome assembly GCA_963667235.1 of Nomada lathburiana. Lineage (NCBI taxonomy): Eukaryota > Metazoa > Arthropoda > Insecta > Hymenoptera > Apidae > Nomada > Nomada lathburiana. Next base: position 17,682,362 of record OY763899.1, on the reverse strand, counting down.
AAAGAACTTAATTAACGATTAACGCAGGCAAAGAGATTTGCCATACTTTGTTACGATTAAGAATTTATCAAAGCTCGTGATAACGGGGAACAAAATTTTTAAATAATCAGTCTCATTCTATTTGCTGTTTTCGCCAAGCATTATTGGGCCCGTTGATAATGCAATAAAATCGTGAATATTTTTATTGACGACAAGTGTAGGCTGGCTGCAAACGAATAGAAAGCATAATAAAATAGCAAGCATTAGATAGGATTCATCTAAGAAAATTAATATATTCGAAATGAAAATCGCCATTAAGGTGTCGAATTATTTACAGCAGCACGTTATTAGTACAAACAGGAACCTAATGTACAAAAAACTGTGTACGTAGTACGTAGTACTAGTACTACACTACTGCTCCTACTACTACTACTGTAACTGCTGGTACAACTACCAGTACTATTACTGCTACTGCTAGTACTACAGCTACTACTACTGCAACTACTAGTACAATTGCTGCTACTATTACTGCTGCGACTGCCAGTACAGTTGCTGCTACTACTACTGCTAGTACTATTGCTACTACTACTGCTAGTACTATTGCTACTACTACTGCAACTACCAGTACAATTACTGCTATTACAACTGCTGGTAGAACTACCAGTACTATTGCTGCTGCTGCTAGTACTACTGCTACTACTACTGCAACTACTAGTACAATTGCTGCTACTACAACTGCTGCAACTGCCAGTACAGTTGCTGCTACTACTACTGCTAGTACTATTGCTACTACTACTGCAACTACTAGTACAATTACTGCTACTACTACTGCAACTACTAGTACAATTGCTGCTACTATAACTGCTGCAACTGCCAGTACAGTTGCTGCTACTACTACTGCAACTACTAGTACAATTACTGCTACTACAACTGCAAGTACAGTTGCTGATACTGCTACTGCTAGTACTACTGCAACTGCCAGTACAATTGCTGCTACTACTACTGCTGCAACTGCTACTGCCACTACTATTGCTGCTGCTACTACTACCACTGCAACTGCCAGTACTATTGCTGCTACTGCTAGTACTACTGCTAATACTACTGCAGTTGTCAGTAAAACTGATGCTACAACTACTACCACTATTGTTGCTGCTTTCTATCAAACTAATCTACACTAGTATTTGCACAAACTCTCGTGGCCAGCTAATTAATTTGCAAAAATACCGCGACACGCTGATCGAATCAATCGTGCTTCACCCTGCACTATCACCGCCGAAAATTGCGAAACATGAGCGAACGCATGATAGACCGATTACATCCGCCGCCCCTGTGACCTCATCCTGCATCGACCCCCGATACACACTATCGAATGGCTTTTGTTTATCGAAAACCTGACCACCCGACCGTGTATATAAGCGGCTGGGCGGACTGATTCCATCAGCAGTGCTTCAGCGTTACCGAAGATGATGAAGCCAGCGTTCGTAGCATTGGCAGTCTTCTGCCTGGTGGGCCAGGTACTCTGTCGCCCGTCCGACGATGAGGCCGAGGCTGACCAGACTTACCTGCAGAAGCAGATGAAACTCTACCAACTGTTCTGGCACGCCGACCAACCCAACCGTTACTTCGAGGAGCTGTACGAGATTGCGCGCAACTTCGAAGTGGACAAGAACGTGCACAACTACAACGACAGGGTACGTTGACTTACAATTAGCGGTACACAACGCAATTTGATCGCGGTGAAATCCTTGGCGAGTCGTGCGGCGAACGATGGTGTAACCGGGACGCTATGGTAAATAGTGTCCGGGGAGAATGGTCGTCTCTGCCAGGCCATCAGATATGACTGAAAAATTGTTAATTTGCGGGCAATGAAATCTCAGTGAATGAATCGGTTGGATTCATGAATTTTGTCACTCACAGGAGGCAGTGAACGCGATCATCAAAGACAAGCAGAATGGATTGCTTTTCCCACGTGGCGAGGTGTTCACCCTCATGGACCCCAAATCGTCGCGGCAAGCCGTGATGCTGTACCGTGTCCTGTACAGCGCCAAGGACTACGAAATGTTCTACACAACGGCCGTCTGGTCCAGATTCTACATGAACGAGCAGATGCACACGTACGCCCTGATCGTGGCCATCCTCCACCGTCCCGACACCAAATTGATTAAAGTGCCGCCCCTATACGAAGTCCTGCCACACTTGTTCTTCAACGAGGACGTTATGCACGAAGCTTACAACATCGCCATGGGTGACACATGTCAGTTACAATAATTAGGTCTGCTCGTCGTGGGGTAATTTCGTAGGTTCGAATAATCAAGCCTAACCGGCATTTGCAGCTGACGTGAGCCAGCCTGTCAGTGGAATGAGCACGTACATAATTCCGGCAAACTACAGCGGCCGCTATGTGCCCAGGGACAGCGTCCACGAACAGGCAGTGAACTACTTCACCGAGGATATTGGCCTGAACCATTTCTACTTCATGGCCAACCATCACTTCCCGCACTACGTGTCCACTGTTGTTCAGGAGACCCCCCTGCAACCGAAAATCCGCGGGGAATACTACTTCTTCATTCACAAACAACTGATGGCAAGGTACAATAGTATTGCAACACATCCCGATATAACGTAGATGAACGACTGGCAGTCCAGGGGCCAGCTTTTTAGGTCACTTGCATTCTGCCCTATTTCCACCTGGGCGAGATACCAATTTAGTCCTAAGCTGAGTGAATGATTCTCGAGAATACGCGCGAACAATTTTACGTGGTCCAGCGCGATAAAGGGGAACAAGGCTGAAGCGGAATCTCGGCATAATCGCTTCAGTACTAACGACGTTAATGATTAACATATGCTGCGGCAGTTCAATTGGCCCATTTGGCTAGCAATGTAATATTGTTAATTACGCGTTTGATTTGCAGACACTACCTTGAGAGACTGTGCAACGGCTTGGGCGAAGTTAAACCCGTGAACGTGGACAAGCCTATCGAGGTTGGATACTACCCTACCATGCACCACCACAACGGTCTTCGTTTCCCGCACAGAGACACCAACGCTGTCTTGCCAGTCGAAGTAGAAAAACACACCCAGGTGAGCGTTTCAATGGATTTCGGATAAGTAAGTAGCAGACGGGTCAAGAAGAGTCGATTATAAGAAAAGGCTTGGGTTAGGATTGGCCAAGACTGGTTAGGTTTTGGTTAGGTTTGGTTAAGACTGGCTAGGTTCGCAAGAATCAATTGTAAAGAAAGGTCCCTCGGCAACAAATTACAGAGAATCAAGGATCTTCACTCGAGAATCGCAAACGCCATCGACACCGGTTACGTCATAGACAGCAAGGGCAAACAGATTGACATTTACACCGAAAATGGCTTGAACATTCTTGGTAACATCGTCGAGGGTAACGCTGACACCATAAACGCACAAACCTACGGACATCTTGACTCACTCGTCAGGAAAGTCTTCGGATTTAGTTTGAAGACGGACAACCATTACCACTTAATCCCATCAGCCCTTGAGCTCTACTCCACCAGCCTCAGGGACCCGATCTTCTTCAGCATCTACAAGAACATTCTGGCCTACTACCACAGGTTCGTCGCCTTGTGTTTTTACATTCTTCAATTTGAAAATCAGTCGGGACACAGTCGTGCAAACAATGGCGTCCTCTTTTTAGATACAAGGAGAATTTGCCTACATATACAGCAGAAGATTTGGCCTTCCACGGTGTCCGTATCGAATCCGTGAACGTAGACAAACTGACCACGTACTTCGACACATTCGACTCCATGCTGAACAACGGAGTGTCCATTCGCAACCAGAAAGAAGCTGACACAAGCATAACAAAGGCTCGTCAACACCGTCTGAACCACAAACCGTTCACATACCACATAGCGATCAGGAGTGACAAGAATACTAAGGCAGTTATTCGTATCTTCCTTGGACCGAAGCACGACGAATTCGGAAACGAGTACGTCCTGAAGGACAACTTCATGAACTTCGTCGAACTGGACCAATTCGTTACCGACTGTGAGTTCTCCTTTCGTTTGTCTCGACACATTTTTTTTTTTTTTAGAAGATCATTCACTTTAGAGTATTTTAATCCTAATCAATTACAAAGTCAGCCGTATACAATCCCACCGGTCAATCTCATTGAGCTTCACATGCGCAATTGTTCCTGTTACAGTGAAGGTCGGCGTGAACACCATCGACAGAGCCAGCCAGAACTCTATCTACACTGTACCCGATGAAATGCCCAGTGACGTTCTGTACAAGAAAGTCGTCGAAGGCTTGAACGGCGGCGGTGTCTTCAACTACTTCAAACACCCGTACGGTTACCCTGACAGACTCATCCTGCCAAGGGGTACGCAAAAGGGCATGCAGTACAAGCTGTTCGTCGTTGCATCTCACTTCGATGAGAAGAAAGCCGTGGTTGTCGACTCTCCAGTATGGGGCACTCTTATTTTCGATGGCCGCCCCATGGGATTCCCCTTGGACAGGCCTGCCAATGGGCTGGAGTTCTCGGCGTTCAACATGTTATTCAAGGATGTCGTCATCTACCACAAGGACACACTCCATAACTGAACGTCGTCGCTTTAAATCATTTCTTTAAGCAGCGGATAAACTCGAATTCGTTAACGAAGAAGCTGATACGAATAAAATGTAAAAGTGATTAAATAAAATAATTAATGAATTATACATTGGTTTTGTTTTAGCTTGAACTATGGTGAGCTATAGGGTTTTTCCCTTAAATTCAGCGTAACCACTACTGTACTACTTTCATTCGGCCTTTCGCGCCAAGTCATTCGTATTTTCGCGACAGGTCTACCACTTAACTCGGAACCAGTGCGCGCGCGAACTTGTAAATTTGGCAACAGCGCTAGAAGTCGATACACGCGTCATCTGTGAACTGTTGGTGAAGGTATGAAGTCTTGTAGGTAAGGTTCGGCAAGATCGAAGAGACTGGGCTGAGATACGATTTGGGTTGCAAGAATGGGCGAACGGTTCGACTTCGACTCGGCTCGGCTAAACTCGGGCGCGATCGGCAGAGGTACCGCACCGAAGTCGCCCCCAGGTCAGTCGCTACCTGAGGGTGACCGGTAAGCTTTTCAATTGTATGGGGTTTGTTTACGTACGTCGTACGCCTTTTTACCTGCAACGCACCGAGGAAAAAGTCTGAGGGTGTCCAACTCTTGGGCCCACGCGCCAGATACCGTTAACCGAGGCAAGCATGCTTTGCTACCCCAAGCTTGGCCAACGAGGCCCCTGATTGGACACTACGTGTCCATTATTAGTATACAGGGTGGTCCACGCAACTTGCACACCTCGATAACTTCCAAAGTATTCGTTCTATGAAAAAGTTTTGTATACAAAAGTTGCATGGTTTGAGGGGCTACATTACGTAGTGTATTCATTTTTTATATATGGCCTTAAATGGCCCTAAATTTTATATATGGCCTCAAAGTAGGGCCATGATGATTCAAGCAGTGTTCCTCCTGCATCTCCGGACCTTTTCTACGAGATTTTGCTGATTTCCTTCCGGAATGTGCCCCGTAGGCCCCTCCACTTAGTTTTGACTATTACAATTGAGAATAGTAGCAAGCAGTAGTAGGCATATACAAATAATAGTTCATTCTACAATACATATAAAGGATGCACGTTTCTTGCAGATTTCTTTCAACCGGCCAGTCATTTAGATCACTTAGCTTTTCATATAGAATTTCACACTGTGCAATAAGACAAATAGTTTACGAGACGTGTCTTTCCATATGGAATTGTTTCTAGGAAGGGCACATGCCTGTACCCAGAACCAGTGATTTGAAAAAGATCGCAGAAGATTATTTCACACGTTGGAATTTTCCACATTGCATTGGTTCTATAGATGGTAAACACATTCGAATTAAATGAAACGGTAGAAATAAATTTTTGTACGTCTACAACTCCGTCCATGGCTATCAAATTTCTCTGCGACGTACCACGAATCAAACTCGTTTGATTATTGTAATATGTTCTGACGCCTTGGTGCAGTCGAAAAAAACAAAATAATGCGGGACTATATATAATTATTATTCCCAAGAATTCACTGATTTCAATAATTACTATGGTAATAGTTTGCTTCATATGTGGTAGCTGATGGAATCGTTGCACACCACGACATGGAGAGATAGAGTTGGTACGATCGATTGGTTCGTTGGTACGAAGCAACAACTATTAGTCGGCACACACCTCGTGCAAATATCAACAAAGCCAGAACGATCGAAAGATCATCCGCTGGTATTTAACAAGTAGAATTGTACGAATACTAGTAACGTATCTCGATCAAATTCTTATTCGTACCGCGTATAAATCTTGTACGATATACAATTGTGTCGTAAGCGTGCCTATACGCTTACTGCAGCATCACGATTTTAATGGAAGGGGATGCACCACGAAGTGTCCCTTTTCCCTTTCTTTATACCCCCTTAGATTAGATGGCGCAATCAGGACGAAAAATCACGTTCAAATATTTATTCAATGTCCTAGAAAATTAAATCTGAAAAGGGTATCTTCGTAAAACGATTATATTAATGTGTCCTCAGAGCGAATATATTCTCCTATGTCGGCTTGATGGAAACAAACCGTTGCCATTGGATCTGCGTATTTGCAATCCGCCGTACTCTTAGCTGCGACACCGAAGCCCTGAAAACAATAAATTAATAAATTGACACGATATTGCAAACGATATAACTGCTGTAGATAATTGATTCTTGTCCACAAATGTTCTTGTCCCGAATTTGGGTCAGTCTGACCCGAATTCCCGCAAACGGGTCAAACAGTTTCTATCTTTCGTAATTAATACGATCTCTCGTGAACTGTGGGACGAAATCCATGATTGAATAAAATTATTCTTTCGACGAGCGTAATTCTGTTTCGATTGAAATTTTGGAAAGGAAATTACCAGTGGTATATCGTTCATGGAGTAAATAACCACGCCTTGATACTGAGGTGTATTTTCTGTGATTCTGTTTAAGCCGGACTTCGATACGTGGTGTCCGTATAAAAATTGCTGCTCGGCCGAATGTTTCAGCCAAATTTTATGCTGAAAGAAAACATCGAAATATTTGTTAGCTCAACAAAAGGATACAACAATTCTATCGATTGAATTATTTTATTGCAGAACAACGCTCTAGGGAAGAGTTAAATTACTTGGGCGTAGGGGGCTAAATGGTACAGCGCTGTGATGTGCAGCCTGAATTTCCCAGACTTTGTAAATTTCCCGAAGCACGTACCAACGCTAGCTAATCGGTCTGGGTTTACCATACTCGCCAATGGTAAAATTTTCTCCGAAATGTAGTATACTCTGGCCTTTCTTTCTCGAAAACAGTAAGCACCGTCTGGCCTGTCGATTAATAACTTTACGTTGCTTCCAATGCTAAAAAAGAAAAAAACATAAATGTTAATAACAGGAAGGACAGCGAAAAAATTTTCGATTGATAAACAGTTCCACCGATTAGATTGCTAATAAATTGGAAAATAATCAAACACTTACTATTTCGTCAGCTTCTCGAGAACAAGCTTCGTCTTCTCCTCGGTCAAGCGTTTCATTTTCTCGTCTTTATTATTTATTTAGCTCACAAGTAATGCTTGTATACACAATACGTGCGCGAAGTGAAAACAAATTATATAATGTACAAATTTCACGGAAATTAGGCGCAATATATTTAGTAGTATTTTTAATTGCAAACTTTCCCTTAACTTTTCACTCGTAGTTACATTGCAAATTGGGAACGTTTCGTGCACGGTGAGGAGGTTATATTTATCTGGAAAAGCATGTGTTTTTCCTACATTGCCCCGGGTTGGTAGAGTCTCGAGTTAGGAAAGTCGTACTTAAATTTTGGTAATATTCTAATGTTGCGTATCTATTGGTGGGATATAGGGATTTTGGGCTGGTTCAGTCGCCCGCGGAGCGCAGAACCGCTCTGCTTGTAGAGAAGCACGAATAATTTGAAACACACCGTTCACGTTAAAATCAAACTGATTGCTTATGTCACACAACGAACGTCGTATCTTATAATTATCGCATAGTCTGTTCCTCCTCTACCTCCCTCTATGACGTTACGCTGTTTTATCCCCCCCCCTATTGGCAACTCAGCCCGCACGACCAAGTGTATCCCGTGTATCTAGACGCTGATGTATACCGTGTTTCACGCTCGACAGCACGATGGCGCTGCAAACGGCGCCTGCGTGCCATGTAACTAAAGATGGCGCCTTGCGGTGTTCTCCCATTTGCATCTAGTTGGGCCGGCGGCGTGCGTGAAATCCAATAGCACTGAAAGTCACCCGTTTTTTCGCGTCCAGGAATTATGCCCACTTAAAGCAGGCAGCCGCGACTGCCAGCTTATTAGTGCGAGTCTTTGTCTTTCCGTGTGCACAAACCAAGTAAAGACCAACGAGTACCCCTGTGTTCCACCTTGTGTCTTCTTCCTCCATCGACTTGTTCACAGAAACCAACTAGTTCCTCAGCCTACTTCGAGGTACGTATCCCCGATATTTCCATTACGTACGATTTTGCCACGCTCCGTTCCGAGTTTCTACGATTTTCAATAGTGAGATATGTGTATACATGTGTCATGCTTTCTGACAAAATGCTGGATGAATTATCACGGGCGATTTGAAACTTTCATGAATCGGAATTTATCGTGAAAGTTTACACCCGACGATTAACGCGTGGCCGGGCGTTTACTACGAAATGTTTTTATTAGTTCATTCTATGGTGGGCTTCGTTTCGAAACAGCTAAATAGTACGGTTTAATATTACCGTTCGAATCCCGTATAGATTTTAAATGGCACTCTGGCACAGCACCTTACTTCTATCTGGCATTTTATCTTATCTCGGCGGTACACTTCGACCTAATACATTTTTTTAAGAAAAATTTGTGTTTAGCCATTTTCTCGAATTAAGTTTACTAGTGAACGAGACCGCGTTATTTCCTTAATGTACAAAGTAATATTTATCTCCGACCGATTGAAATGAATAACTTAAATATTATAATGCACCATTTAGTTCGTTTTCTTTAAATAATTGATTTACAGTGCCGCCAAATGTTGAATTTCTTTTACCAGAAACTTTTACCTGCGTTTATTATTCAGTTTTATTTAGACGTTTCGTTTGAATCCATTTTTTTTAAATGAAATTCTTCGAAATTTCAATGGAAAAGTGTACACCTGAAATTTTCGTCCCGACGATAATTATGGATTTTAGTGCCAATCGTTTATTAAACTTATCATAATATTGAAATAAAATATTGAACGTGATCATGTGTGCACCTATATAGATTGTACGTGAAAAATGTGAAGGGAAGTAAAATGAATGGTTCACCGTGGTCATAAATTGTAATTGTTTGAAATAACACCAGGCGTACCGCATAAAGTATTTATCGATGTAAATCAGTTTTTGGGCCAAGTGTTTCTCCTGTAACCGGCGAATATCTTAATTACCAAAAGGCAGAGAGCTCAATACTGGCGCGAACCTTGGAACGAAGCGAACTACATAATACGTAATATTTATGAATTATTTTTTCCTCGTACCAGTGAATTTCTTAATTAATATTCCCTCCTTAGTATGAATATCCGCGAAAGTAACGTCGAATCGAACTTTTAAGGCGATCTCCAGTCATTATCACTATAGATATCGCGTCGTTATTCTTTGCAGGAGTAAAGTTATCGTTTCCAGCATTTTTTTTTGTTGAGAACCTAAGTATATTTTGGTAGTAGCAAGGAGATTTTGTCGTCTATGTTACGTAGCGCCCCGTTGTCCATCTGTATTATTCTTAACACAAGTTATTTATGCGTTTCGGTAACGCACGTGGCAAAGATTAATCGTCCGAGTTGGCGAAATTTCGCGGCTTAACGATTTCGGCGATTTGTTGAATGGCGTTCGTTCGTGGAACGATAAATTCTCTGTTATGAAATTTGAAAAAGTCCGAGCTATGGAACAATGAACCTTGCTCCCTGCTATATAATTCGATTTTCCGTTTGTTGATCTGGGAATCACACTTTGCAAAACATTCCCAGACGGTAGCGGAACATGCGGCATAACAAATTCAATGTTCGTACTTAAATAGTGTATTCAAAAGTTGCGTAATATAATGGACGTATACATAAGTGTATCAAACACAATAAAAGAAACTTTCATCGACCTCTATAAATATAATCCGTCTTACATACTTTTCTTATCACGCGTTTAATACACGTACATTAACGCAAAATCATGCAGATTATAGCGTGAGCAATTGAATTTCACAATCGAAGAAACTAAATAAACAATAAGTAGGCCAACGATAGGATTCGATTAATCGAATTATTAAAAATAACACGCACTGCTGATAGTTATTTCAATTCGAATTCTCGTTACAATTCGTGCAGGATAATGGAAATACGCTGGAATGCGGTTTCGGTAATATTCTTATTTACGATTTTATTCCTCGAAATCGGTCATTTCTCTCGTATTTTGCCCATAATTTTTCCTCACTGGGTTATTCCTCTACGTCAGAAAAAATTGTATCTGTGTTTTTTGATCCAGTTTTTTCTCTCGTTTTTTTTTTTTTGGGTCGTGGCAACGCGCAAAAGAAATGATCATAGAGAAAGTTGTCGCGTATTATGATAGCGTACATTCTACGTGCGCGCATGCACAGAAACATCATGCCATGCGCGGATAGGATGCGCGTCGGAATTTGAATTCGAAACTCCATATGTAGTTTAGATAAGCGGCTGTTAAAAATCGCATGACCATCGACCTGTGGTGCGAAAACATTTAATTGCTCTTCTTAGCAGTTCATCTGACCCATTGCGGAAAATTTCCGTGTTTACATTTTTTAACGTTCATCGATATCGATTACCCGTCATTTTTCGTTACCATTGATGTCGTCCGACAACGTTAACGCGGGTGAATGTCGAACGATATATTTCAAATGTCGTCGATTCATACAGCGGAATGCCCGACAATTGGTTTCCGCGTGTCAGGTTATGGTTGTTTGACGTAATCGTATAAGAAATTTAAATAGCGTAGACCAAGCGATCGTTGTATTAACGATTGTAATGTTCTTTCCTGTTTTCAAGCTGTGCCTCCTCGTGTATTATTACTTTTCGATGTTTATTTGTCTTCGTATGACGAAGTTCGCGTGGGACCGCATTATTTGCATACTTTTTGCCAGCCAACTTCCGACAATAGTTGGCTTTTGCATTTTTTGTGTTAACCTAGGCATTATACGCCGAACGAAAGAAGCTTGACGCACTGTTGATGGAAAAGTCGGCATAATAGATGCTAATTTATTAGTACATCATCGGACGCGATTACTAATATAACATTAAGTAAATAACTTTATAATTGAGTGGCAGACAAGTATAAAATAACTATTTGACTGCTGGACGTATTTTCAAATGCGTTTTAAGCATGGAAAATCGACATTCTATTCGAAAATCTTTCCAGGCGACCATGTTCTAACAAAGGTTCTAGCAAAGATAGACCTTATTTCTTTATTAAAACAACGCCAAAAGCAAATTCTGGCAAAAATAATCGTAAATTTTTTTGTCAAAGTGTGCGCATATTTCGCTTCGCGTTTCGCGCTATTTTAATTTCGCGGTAACGGTATTTGCTGTTCGTAAAAGGTTAGGTTGCACCATGAAATAATCATGTTCAAATACTGTCCATAACGGTCGACCAGTGCTCTGTGTGCATTTGTTTTCTTTGGCAGACCACACAAACAAAAAGCTCGGCCCATCCGTTACACGCCGTCAAACCATGAGAGGCGAGAACTCGCGTTTAACTACCATATATGCATCAGTATGTATATGTGTTTATATACTTTGATTTTTTTGGGTTAGCTAGTTTTGCTCGACACGTGCCCCCGTGCAAAATCAGTTTATTCATTAGCCATTACAAAAACCGTGGACTCAAAGATGAACGCGTGTCGCAATAAAAGTGAAATTGACTTTCGATTCAATTTTCTGTCCCCTTAAAATTATTATTCAAATACTTTCTATATATACGCACAGTTGCTCACGAAAGCATATTATACACCCGACTGGCCGACGCGATTTAAAATTCAGTTATTCTGTAATGAATGTCCGTAACGGCGTCAAATAAATATATAATAACGGAGGCATTAACAGCATATATAATTCACTGGAAAAATGGCTGAGTACTTTAACATGGTCGCGTACTTTTCTGGCCAACTGTATTGTATGTACATTATACGCGGTCCAATGGTGTAGATTTCGTCAGGTAGAAATGAGTAGGTGTACATTTGACAATTTCTTTCGAAATGTATCTTTCACGACAGTGTATTCCGAAGAAAGTTGTTACCGCGGTATAGTCCCTACACGAAAACAGTTCAATACTAATTAGGATCTACAGTTTCGTGCATAGTAATAATGCCCGCAGGTAGCGTGCGGTTGCACGATAAGCATCAGATGTTAAAATTTTAAGTACGGCTGTAAATAATCGAACGTTATCCCCGTATAGAGTTTCATTTTTCGAATAATTTAAATTGTTAAAAAGATTCTTACTATCAAAAATATATGTAGATAGTTTTTTCCCCTCAAATCTTACACGGTACATACTTTATTGATTAACTTGTGTATGCATCACGTCCCACTAAAGGTCATGTGAAGCTCATTGTATCGTATGTTATTGAATTGGTCTTGACCTCACGTATTACACAATAACGATAAAAATGTAGAGATCCATTGAGTAAGGCACCGATAACGTTGGTATCTCGAGAAATATGATAGTGACGAAAATTTTCGGTCCACCATAATATTTATCCCCTCGAGTGGAACAACTTTTTCCTATGACATTCTTTCCTATCGTTACAAAGAAGCGACTCGGCGTGTTCATGTTAATTGTTATTACCCCGTGTTGCATTTAGCAATACATGCAGTCAGCGCAGAAATTTATGGCTCTTTAAGCGTTTAAGTCGTTAATGTGGCGATAATGGTAACTTGAAAAGTGGAATTGTTAACAACAACAACAATAATGTCGCGGGGAAAGTTCCAAAAAGGCAGATAGAGACGGAGTTTCGTAGAGCGAAAAATTGGAAGTTGTCCACTTGAAACGACAGTAACTTTCGAACGAATGTGCAGAGTCCATGCCTGCGGAGATAAAGGAAAAAGCTCCAGGAAGATTAATTAGCCGCCATAAACGGTAACCACACGTAGTTATCCGAGGAAATATTTTCGCATTTACGTCATACTATATTTCATTATAGTTTGTCGTTCGTATCTTTCGATTTCTCGGATGTCGCTTGGAAGTCTGTTTTGATTCGCGAAGAATCGAATGTTATGCCGTGGTTATGAAGACACAAATGCAATCGACCTGTTTCGCGGGATCATAAGTTTATGAATTCCAGCGGATGCATGAATTTGCGTAGTCCCATGTTTGTCGCACATCACAGGTCCGATGTACAGTGAAACCTGCTTATATGCACAAAATTTTACTTCGATATAGGCACGTTGACTATCCCCTCCACTTGGGGGGCATCCCCCTTCGCGACAGCGACGCTCGGCGAAGAGCGGTGCAATATGATCCGAGTCGGAATATCGGTGTGACCAAACTAATTCAACCACGAAACTTTTTTATTTTTGACTTTTTCTTAATGAAGCTTTTACTGACGTACACGCGAGATTTTTCTGTTTAAAATGAGACGTATTATTATATTTATTATAACGTGCTTTATTATTTTACATTGTCCTGTTATTATTAGTTTAAAAAGAGCAACGCGTTTTTACATTTTGTGGTACGTGTTTAATCAGTATCCACAAGTGAATATAATTCGATCTATATCGCGTTTGGTCTCATTTTAATCAGTATCCACAAGTGTATATAATTCGATCTATATCGCGTTTGGTCTCATTTTAATCAGAAAAATCTCGCAAATACATTCGTAAAAGTTACATTTAGAAAAACTAGTAAACAAAAAAGTTTTATTGTTGCATTAGTATTGTCTCGCCGATACGCTTCGACGCCTCGCTTTGATTCTTTGGACACCTCTCTCTCTCTCTCTCTCTCTCCACTGTCTGTCCCTTTCTACGTTCACGCTCGGCTCGAGCTGCTTCAGTGAACAGAATGGACACCCTGCTTGGTCATATGCGTAACTTGGGGTCCAAATCTTGGTGCATTTAAGCAGGTTTTACTGTCACGGATAAATATGCATCTACAGTAGTGTCTCGATAAGTGTTCCTCGCTCGGGACCGAATGTGAACACTAATCGTGTGCAGACACGATTCTCGAGCGAGTTCGGGTCCCCTTTGATGTTGCGGCGGCCGAGACTCGGGGCAGCGTTCCAGGAAAGAAACAAGTCTAAATACCCGTGTACGCGAGACAATCTTAACTTAATTAGAACTTAATCATTCGATCAATGCCTACGTTTATTTTGTTTTTCCGCGATACTTGCTCCTGTACGAGTGATGTTCGTACCTTTTCTATTCAATTTCTCTTTTCGTCAGATGCGTGGCTCATTTCTTGATAGATCATCTTGTGGGAACAATGTTCCAAGGGTGTCCGAATCCTCCTCGCGAGTGGAACCGTGTTACACGAGTGCCGAAAATATTGACAAACCGGATTGCGAGTTACTACTCGTCGGGTTATCGCCTAACCTGAACCGGTCAAATCTTCTTCGGTTGACAGGTTGGAAGATCCATTATCGGTCCACAAAGAAATCATTTCCATAACTACTATACATAGTATGACTAATGCCCGCTCCTCGTGTGTCGTGCATCGTAACTATGACACTTACTCATTCATACGTCATTAGCCGGATAACGTTAGAGTACCAGTAGTGATACGTATGCGCATAATATGTACCATCAGACAGAGATAAATTATATACGGCACATGCAAACATTCTGCCCTTTGTACGCATAGGCACATTCATAATGGGACGACCTTCGTCGAGGTTTGTTTTCTCCTTCCTTTGTCAACTGCTACACTGATTAGGATTTTTAATTCCGCGTCACGTGGTAAAAGAGCGTAGAATGTTAAGGGGTATGCTGCCTCCAGTGGCCTCGCGAAAACCTGACATTGCTAATGGTTAGAGGCTCGACAAGAATTGCCCGAACAGAATATTCATGTCTCCTTCCTCACTTGGGTTTTAACAAATCAGTGGACATGCGTCAATTGTAATTAAAATCGTTCCGCGGCCGTACCGCGTATGTATCGCATGCATCGTGTTTTTTCGACGGCTTTGAAAATAGTCCTGTAGGGTAATTATTTCTCTCGCCAAATTTTTTTTTTGTCAACAGCGTCGATTGTGGAAACGGGTCCGTCTCGAATCCGGGTATCCGACTCTGTGGAAGGGTCATCGTACTCGGTGTGTGTGTGTGTGTGTGTGTGTGTGTGTGTGTGTGTGTGTGTGTGTGTGTGTGTGTTATCGTCGAAACTTGCTGTGACTTTCCTGAGGCGTGCGACACGTGGACGAGTTAGTTAAATTTTTGGCGCAAGCTTTTACGTTACCGAAAACATTCCGCCGAATCGTATTTCTTAAATGCAACGCGACGCTATATAGAACGAAAATTAATTCGTTCGCGTTGTTTTAATCAAACGTGGCTGCCAATATTTTTTTTTTTTTTTTTTGTTAATATTGCGATAAAAGGTTACGTAACCGTAACTTCATTCTGATCTAATTTGGTTCGATTAACAATCGCTGTGCCCGCCGGCGAGATGACAACACTAATTTCGTTCCATCCGCGATCCTTCTTTCGCTTTCCTCGAGTCCCGCGAGAATATTGAATGTTGAACCGAGAATAATATAAAATAGTATCGTGTAACAGGATACATCCCCAGTTACATAATTAATATATGGAGGTCGGTGAACTGAAATGTAAAACGGAAGCAGGTATTTAATATATGCACATGTGTACTGTGTATTGTGGTTTCAAGGGGACGACCTAGTGAGCAAGGAAAAATCGTTTACGTCACGATGATAATTATTGTCGTCACAATAAGTAGCCATTATGCAGGGCGAGACACCCGGTTCTAATCGTCTCGGGAGGAGACGTGCAATGTTTCGAAGGGGTATCAAGATACTCGAAGGTTGAATTGAGAAAGGAAGAAAATTATGCAAGATCACCGATTGTCGTAAATTGATGATTTCCCCAGTTTAGAGTGGGGAGGACACCCAACGAGGGGGAAATATATTGGATATTAGTATCAGTGGCACCAATTTATTTTCAAGCATTCCATTTACGAGCCTCTGAAACTTCTGTCCACATGGTGGACAGGGGGGGGGGGGGGGTGGCAAATTAATTTCGTAGAATTAGTAACGTTTTCAATGTGTAAAATACGGAATATTTATTAGATGGAACGATACGGAATGATTATGACGCGAGGAATAATTAAATCAAAAGTTACTTGAGAAGAAAGTGCGAAAGGGGATAATGTAAATAACGTTTCTACCATCGGATATAGTAAACAAATGTCACGGAGGCGTGAAAAGAAAGCAAACCTGCGAAATTACTTTAAAAGAAAGTGAGCAATTCAGCAGCCCAGAAAGATTGGGAAAGTAAACTGAAAGGTGAAAAGAAATGATTGGAACAACGCAAGTGTGTCAAGACACGTAACGAGTTACATAAAAAAAATTTTTCTCCTTTCGCAGAATTTAATCGCAACGCGAAAATTCAATTTCGAACAGTCCAAACTCCGCTGTAGCTTCACATTCAATCGCAACTACCTGTTCCTTTCATTATTACACGGAACGAGCGTCGTCACTTTTTCTGGGATTCAACTTGTTGTTTTTGACATCGAGTCATTTATGTCTAATGCCAATATTAAATAACCGCGCACCAAGTACACCGTCTGAGCTTTTTACCTCTTCCACATTTTTCTGGTGGCTCGCCTTTAAACGGCACGATGCCTATCAATTTTCTGCCGATGATTTATTTGCGAAATTTATTTGCAAGCTCATTCCATTCGAATAAAAATCTGCCCTCAAAAATATGTTACATCCGATCTCAATTCAATTCAACTGCAAGGCAGCGCCCACTTATCCAGCCGATTCTAGAAACTGAGAGTAGCCAGTCTAGGCCAATGTATTACTTTCAGGAATGGCGTACACGCGATCAGGGATCGAGCGGTATTATTTATGACACACTGGAACTTAAATTGCCTCGCATCCGGTGTGTCATATTCGACATCATATTTTATTAACCCGCCAACTATGTATCCGATGTTATTTCTCACAGAGGCGATTCCTCAAACTCCTCGTTATTCAGGATACAGAATGTAGGATTGAAACAATATGGCTGGTGTTTCAACAAATATAGCCAGTTCAATAATTACTCCAGTTCACGTCGAACTCGAACGATATACAGCAAAGTCTCCATATAAGCGAAAGCCTCGGGACTGAAACGTTCGCTTACATCGAATACTTGCTACATTGTTTGAAATTTGTCGACAGCGTTGAACGTAGAAAAAGGACCGAACAGCTTCACTCTTTTTTTTTCTCTAGCTATCCTTTTCTACGGTCGAAACTTATTACCGTTAAGGCAGTAAATGTAGTCCAAATTATATCGTGTTTGGTGTCATTTTAACCAGAAAAATGTCAGCTATGCCTGTGTAAAGTTTCATAAGAAAAGGGTGAGAAGTAGCAAACTTTCGTCGTTTAATTAGTATTAGTTCACCGATATACCAGAGCACGGATCGCTTTACACTGATCGCCAAGCGAACCTCTGGACGTCTCGCGGCGAATACCCTCCCCCCCAGCAGTGGGGATAAACTCTTCGCTTATAATAGAATACCACATTTTCGCATATATGGAGACCATAGTGCAGTCCGCTTATGAATTTCGCTTTACCCAGTGGTGATTTATCCTGATCCTGATCTCGCTACATTAATTGGTCTCCATGGAAAAAAGAGGAAACGAATCTGTCCGAGTCATCGCGGCAATAAAACGTCACTGTACCTTTTAGTACCTCAATTTTTTCGATCTCACGAGCGAAAACGTTGGAACGATACGTCGATGTAAACGTGTTCCTGAAGCTGCAGTCTATCGATTGTCAGTTTGCGATCTGGATCTCTGTAATCGTATCGCGGAGGGTTTGCCGAAACGTTTGAAATAATGAAGGGGTTCGTGTGTGTCTGTCGGGCCATGAAACGACGTTTTCGAAGAGTCTACTACTTTTTTTTTTTTTTTTTTTTTTTTTTTTAAAGGACACCAGTACCTTTGACACTGCAGCTAGATTAACATTTCACTGCATCATTTCCTGCATAGGACACGTACTCGCCGTTGTATTTGTCGTGTCATGGTTTTTTTTTCTTGTTGCGACGAGCAGAATGCATTTGTCAATGCTCATCAGTTTTAGTTTCAATTTCGAGAATTTGGGTTTATTATTGTTCGTAACCAAGGGTGTCACAGCTTCCCATTACTTGCCCCGAGATTTAGGTTTATAGCATTCCTCTGTAGCATTAACTTGTCCCCGAAGAAATTGAAAGAATCAGGAATTCCATGGGTCCAAGTAAGAAGTAGCAACTTCCAACTGTACTTCTTTCGGACTTACCCAGGTCCTGGGATCCAAAGGTGGTCTTCTTTTTTTTACAAACCAAACCTAACCCAAGCCTGAAAGATTGCTCAAGTTCTGCGCTTGCCTGCGTGTATTATCTTCGTTCGCAAGAAAGGAACAATATTTCATTTACGTCCTTGGCGATGTTCTTTCTTCGTCATCAATTGCAGCCTGGTGGATAATTTTCGGAGTGCACTATCCGAGTGTTTTTCCAGTAAAAAAAAAACAGAAAGAAGAAGAGGAAGTACAGTTCTCTGGACGCTTTGGTCTCTTTGTGTAGAATATTCTTCAGTCTTGGACCAGGTCCAGTCGGTGGACTAATAGTGACGCATTCTTTCAATATATTCTCCTCTTTAGTCGCCTCTTCTACATTTCACGCAAGTGTTTATAAGTGAAGACTTTTTTAAACTATAATATTATACAATTGTCTGGCGGTATAGTGAAATATTACATTGGAAGAACCACGAGAAAGGTAGACAGATATTTTGTGGGCCTGAATTTTTCATTGGATACATATTGTAATATCATATTTGTATTTTGTTGTTGAGAATGAAATTTCGTTTACCGTCGATTTCATTGTACATATCGAAATTTGGCTTGAAAATTAGACCAAAATCTGCCTATTCGACTATGCTTTATACGTTCCTGCAATTCTTCTCTCAATTTTCTAAAATATGTTAAATACATGCTAATGGAGTCTAATTATATGGCAATATAACTCGATTAAAAAACCAAATCTGCCTTTTCAAGTTACTCGTATAACGTATATACGTTCGTGCTGCTTTCTCATTATTTCCTTGCGCGCTATTGAACGTGATTATACGTTCTGCCAAAAAAAAAAAGAACCTAAATCATTGCTGCAATGTATTTAACCGCTTCTCCAGTACCAATTATATATGTAGCTCTTTTCATAAACAGAGGACAGCGGAATTGTTTCTACAATTCGGATTTGTTTAACTAACACAACAAATCCTGTTATCGCAACAAACGCAACGCAACATTTTTAATAAAAAGATAATAGAGTATCGCCAGCATTACTTTGCAAATGGTATACTTTTCTTCCTTTGCTTAAAAAAAAAAAAAATACAAATTGTCTGACGTCCGTTAGTGTCACCGGATGTACACCGGGAGGAACTTGCCGGGTTGGACTTTGTATGTACTTCTTGGTTACTCTCACGAGGACAAATTTAGCGTTGGTGTGTGTGTTCAGTAGTTAGTGTAATCTAAGGTGACCATCCTTCAATATGTCCTCCATCATTAAGAATAAATTTCTGTAACCTGTTTTGGAATTTGCTATTCCACTGCTGACTTGTAATGGGGGGGAGGTTGCTTCATCACGTTGGAAAGACATAAATCTTCTTCCTTCAAATGTGCTTGCAAAAAGTCCCGATGCCGGGGTAAACGTTGAAAATTAATAACTCTGGAGCGGCATATGCAAAACGCATGAGAGTAGTGTTTCGAGAACGTCTCGATACTGGCTACGAAAATGCGCGCTGAAAGACACGGGGTTCCAATTAAAAATGTGACCTTCGCGAGGGCGCCAAAGTGTTATCGCAAGGTCAAACAGTTATCATCTTGACACGCTCGAATAATTACAGATATAATCACGCGTGGACACTCATAACGAAAATAATAATAAATTACCGGTTTATTATAACGCCTTGCATTTTCTAACAAAGATCGTTAACTATTCCTTTTCAGACAGCAGAGGCAGGAGGAAGAGTGTTCTCTCTCTCTCTCTCTCCCTTTCATTGTGAACAACGGACAGAACGAGATATACTCCAAGATGAACAAAGTGGATTACATGGATGTAACTGTGCCCAACTACTCGTACGTCTTCAACTTCGAGGAGACCTTTCGCCACCTGGACACGAAAATATGGATGACGAACAACTGGACGAACTGTTTCTACTACTGTGGCATCTACATGATCCTAATTTTCGGCGGGCAGCATTACATGTCGAACCGATCGAAGTTCGAACTGAGAGGCATACTCACACTGTGGAACACAGTTCTCGCAGCGTTCTCCATTATTGGATTCACCAGAACCGCGCCAGAATTGATCCACGTGATGAAGAATTATGGGTTCCACTATAGCATCTGTATACCAAGGTAAGACTCAAAAAAGATGCGCCTATGATATATTGGAAATGCCTCTTTTAACTCAAACATCATGCCCTTGGATAATTGATTGAAGGAAAGGACAAATTTAACGATTTATCAACCTTTGATTTCGATATTCGTTGCATTACAAGAATTTAAATATTTCCATTTCTACACTTTTCCTATTCTTCGTATCGAACTGGTGGCTCGCGAGCCATGAGTCGCTCTTTCCCCTATCGCTCTATCTGGAGCTTCCACCTCCACCGAAGTGGTGGCTCGCGAGCCGTGAGTCGCTCCTTCCCCTATCGCTCTGTCTGGAGCTTCCACCTCCACCGAAGTGGTGGCTCGCGAGCCGTGAGTCGCTCCTTCCCCTATCGCTCTATATGGAGCTTCCACCTCCACCGAACTGGTGGCTCGCGAGCCATGAGTCGCTCCTTCCCCTATCGCTCTATATGGAGCTTCCACCTCCACCGAACTGGTGGCTCGCGAGCCATGAGTCGCTCTATCTGTAGCTTCCACCTCCACCGAAGTGGTGGCTCGCGAGTCGTGAGTCGCTCCTTAGCCGCCCTGCATGTGGCTTTGCAAAGGAGTAGGGCGACTTTAACTGGTAGTGGGGCTCCAGGAGGAGAAAAGCTTGGCAGTCCCTGGTCTATAATAATGGGCCCCGAAATTGTACTTAAAACCGGCCTCTATCTTTCCAGCTTCATCGAGCAGGACTGCGTGTCAGGTTTCTGGACGTGGATGTTCGTCCTGTCGAAGCTTCCGGAACTCGGTGACACCATCTTCATCGTGCTACGAAAACAGCCGCTGATCTTCTTGCATTGGTACCACCACATAACAGTCCTCCTCTACTCGTGGTTCTCCTACACAGAGTACACAGCGTCCGCCAGGTGGTTCGTCGTGATGAACTACTTCGTTCACTCCATAATGTACACGTACTACGCCCTGAAGGCGATGCGTTACAGGCCGCCGAAGTCGATCTCGATGCTGATCACCACGTTACAGCTGACCCAAATGGTCATCGGCTGTTTCATAAACGTCACCGCTTACCAGTACCTGCAAAGTGGTAAGATCGACTGCCATATCTCGCGCTTCAACGTGACGCTCAGCCTGGTCATGTACTTCAGTTACTTCGTTCTGTTCGCGAGATTCTTCCAGAAGTCTTATCTGATCGGCAAGCGTGCCGGCAAAGTCGACAAGAAGCATTACACCAACGGCACCGCCGAGTATGAAAAGCTGAAGGCCAATTAAAAAGCGCAGCAACTACTTTTTTTTTTTTTTTTACACGTTTTTTCCCAGACACGCTTTTTCCAGCGGCATTTATTGAAAAGGCGACAATTTCAGGCGGCGCTACCCCCAGACGGCCGTTCGGGGTAGAAATTTTCAACAAATGCCACTGGTGAATTGGTTTTTTTTTTTTATTATTATTATTTAGAAGTCTCTTCGTTGACTCGAAGTCGTGAAATGAAAGGGAACGGGAGGAACGTTGTTATTTTTAGGGTGGAAGTGGTGATGCGTTATTTCAGCACACTGACTTTTATGATAATATTTAATGTTGCACACATGAATTTAGTGAGGAATTTCATATGGGTAATCGATTCATATGTTATCACCGAGTATAAGGAGCTTCATTGTGGTACTTTCTGAGGGAGAAAGTGGGAAGGAATAGTGCGGTATTTTTTTTATTCTCTAGAAGCGATTTGAAATTAATTTGCCAACTATTCCTGTACGAGACTCCCTCGTAAAGTTGAAACGTATGTATTTACAATGGCTTTTGGTAGAACGAGGATGTGGTGACATTAATGGCAATTAGTTACGTTGCATGAAACGTAATATTTATTTGAAGTTAGGAAGAAAAGAAGAGAAAAGTAAAAACATGTTATAAGCGTAGCGGAATTAGACAGGAAGCACGATATTTTTTTATTAAATTGATAAAATATGTTCTACATATTTATTGTTACGCCTATGGGAATGTATAAATACGGTAAGGTATAGGAACGAAATATAATAATAATAATTTGTGTGAATGTACATTCGCAAGTGTGCACAGTGATTGGTTCATTCGACTTCAGTAAATTATATCCGGCAACATGGTGAGTAATTTCTGGTGATAAATTACCATGTAACGGATAGGAATGGTGAAAAGACGAAAAAGTTCCCAGATCTCGTTCTACCGGTAAATAATTCAAAAAACAAACGAAAAACAAAAAAAACAGGTAAAATTGCTTTTTAAAGGAACCAAAAGGGTGGAAAAAATTCGAGGACGTAACTTTATTGGGCCTACCTCCAAGCTAATAAAAAATATTCCTAGTAGAAAATAGAAAGGGGGGGGGGGTGAGGAAAGAAAGATACGTGAAAATTGAGAATTTGTGTTTTACTATTTTCTATCACGATTATTTTGTGCTATTATGTATAATAAAAGATGGGCTTCTCACTGACGTCCCATAACTTTCACAGTGCCGCCAACCATGCAGAGATGTGCTTCCGTACAAATTGTATTATTTATATTTATTTCATAGAACCGTAACGTTAGCTTTAAGTCTCAACGAGAAACCGATGAATGTAGAGTTACTTTTTTTTTTCGTATGATCCAGACAAATTTTTCTCCCGACGAATTGGACGATCTTTGCATGGTTGGCAGCGCTTGAAAACGTGAACTGGCCGAATCTAGTCGCATGGTCAGGTTGAGTGCATTTGTTCCGACGGGATTCCCCGTGTGCGTCCGACGCAGATGAGATTTTCCGCCAAGCGACAGACGCGAAAGCAATACGCGAAAGAAAACCATTTTGCCATGGTATGCATCATCTAAGCGCGTCGGACGCGTATAGTAAAATCGCGCCTTTTGGCTGGAATGGAATACTTATTTAAACGCGATCGAAATAATTCACGCCGCTGATCGACGCGCACTTTTTTTATATCCGAATATGAATTTCCAATATTTACTTTCCAAGATTTTATACGCCGTTTGTTACTTCTATTTTTTCCAGTCTGCATGTGTTTGGGGGGGGGGGGGGTGTTGATTGACGAATTGCCAATAATCCTTCCAGCTCTCGCACAAATATTTCCAAAAAGAACGTTTTCGAACCTCACGTTTGATATACAGTCGCGTGCTTACAATAAGATTGTGTATAAATCATTTTATTCGTTATCTCATTTGGTGTTGGGCCTGACGGAAGGCCCCGTACCAATTGTACAACGTTTGTATTTCATTTTGTACGATACGATAGGGCCAGCCCGCGCGCTGGATTTCATTCTGTTTATTTAATCGATGGCTCCGCCGCACTGTGAGGGGATCATATAGGGATGTTTGACTTTCAGCAGCGAAGTATATCCAGTGCGTTAATCGCTACTTTGAATTGAAATTTCATTGATACCGGCTTGCCCATTTATTTCGTCGTAATAATGTTAAATTGCAATGAGGAGGGCAACGATTGGACCAGGTGCGTGTCACATTTAGGTTGATACGAGGGATTGTATTAATTGTTCGTATGAATTATTTATATGAGTTGTAAGCGACGAGAAGGAGCGTGTTGTGCATGAATGTATAGAGAGAAAAGAAGAAAAGGAAATGAAGCTGAACAATAAGCAAACCTTATAGGGATAATCTAGGGAAAAGAGGAGAAAGAAAAATTACTAGTTTGTCCCTTCGCGAACGGCCAGTGTGGAGGGTTAAACAAACGAGAAAACGCGCAGAAGAAGGAAGACGGTATGTGCGCGTGTGTGTGCGTGCGTGTGTGAGTGAGTGTGTGTGAGGGACACCAAAAAAACGAGCGTTAGACGAAGCAGAAAAAATGAAACAAAATAATTGTGTAATCTGTTAGTACGATTTCTTTTGTTATTACATAATGCTTTTTCTTTATTATATATACATGAATATTGTATATTGATAGTAATAATAATTTATGACAGGAGGTATGAAACATACCGGAGGTCTCCTTTAATTAACGGTTACTGATTAAACCGTTATCCGTAATTCCTATTATCCGTCCACCTTCTTTTACCATTTAATTCGCATATAATTTCTGCAAATCTGAATTTTTTATCTTCCTTTTTTGCAGACATATGAACATTAACTTCTGTTTCAGTAGTTGTTACTCGCACAAAGCATGCTGAATGCAGCGACCCCAATTATATTAAAAAATCACATGATTTGAAAGTTTTAAATAGATCTGTTTTTACAGTAAAATGGATTTTCTTTATCAATGCACTGCAAGCAACGCGAATTGATCTACTATTTTTAACTATTGATGAATTATTCAACAATAAAACGTGTCATGGGAAAATATTCTATTATCTACTGTGAATTTTTCTATTTTGAATAGGCAACATTGTTGTCTAATTAACATCAAGCAATCTTGCTTCATTTCTATTTTTAACTGTTTGGACACGAGGCCTTTTTCGCTCGGGCGTACCAGCAATTCGAGACGTTTCACGGCATGTTTGGGGAATTGCTTGCCTCTCACTTAGAATGACTACACATACAAATTAATGTATAAAACTTTTATACCTTAATATTTCATGTATCTTTACATCTCAAAGAAGAAAATTTCTTAAATATTAGTCTTTGTGCTGTTGTTTAGCATGATATTTTATAAGGCAATTGGCATTTTATAAGGCCGCGGATTCTGCCCTAGTCAGGAACAACATTACACACTAAGGTCGGCCTTTCCCCCTAAAAATCATGATACATCTATATAGTAGCAGTATGCCAATGGCAGGCAGAATAGTTTTAGACGCGACACATTCCATCACTCTGTCGCGCAAAGTCGTCACGGTATTCTTACATAAAACCACTTTGCAAAAGTGAATTGTTGCACGCGATTTCGTTCTCCCCGGAATCCAACATTGCAATTGAATTCGCACGTACCCTAACAACCGTGCAACGGTCTGCAATCTACAACATTGGCTGCTGGGTACTTGTTACTTGTGTTACGTACCGGACCTTCAACTCCGCACGTCCGCAGAACGCGTACCTGCAATAACCCGGAAACCCCCAAGTCCGCGCACATCTGGCAAAAACAACCATATTAATCCTTCGTCCCTTTTTCATTTTACAATACGGAACTTTCCCCACCAAAAACATGCCTTGCTCTCAAGGACCCTGCAATCATAAATTACCTCCTTCCCCAAAAAATCCTAACACTCCTTCCAGTACCATTTCCACCCCTATCACGTAGGGCCGCCATGACCTGTGTGCGTGCACTCACAGAAACAACGGAAAACATGAACGAGGGAAAGACACTAGATTTTTTTCATTGCAATTTTCGTCTCGATAATTTGCGTATATTTTCGCGGGTACAGTACGTACGAGGAGACTAAACTACATGGAGGGGGTAGAGTTTTAAATTTGCCGTACGCTTTTCTCGGATACCCTGGATGCCCCCGTACGCGACCGAGCGCAGTGGAGAGGTACGGGACTGGGCTCGCGCTCTACGGGTGCTTTCATTGGGCAGTGTTTTTGGTTAACAACTCAAAAACGAAGCTTCAAACAACATTTTGGTAAAGGAAAAAGTTGTTCAGAATCACCCCAGCTACCCCCCATTTTCCGATGTTGCGTTCAATTCGTACAATTATAAACAGTTGAAGCACTCCGGTCACCGATGACCACCGTGGCAGTCAACCTGTTAAGGAATATTAAAAACACTTTATACTTCCCACGAAATTTTCAAACAATGTAACGATCGTATTGAATAAATCATTTAGAAAATTTGAATAATACTAGATCGCACTCGAGTAACAAAGATATTATCTTTCATTTTTCAATATTACATTACCCTATTTACTGCATTTGCATTAAACTACTTTCTTCTATGAAATAATTAAAAATATTTATCGCTGCAACTCCCAAGTCTATTCCAGCATTCAAGTTCACAGAGTAAAATTACATTTAATTCCAACAAATTCTGACTTCTATGGGCGCAAGATTATTTCTCTTGGCCCCCGTCCTCAGAGACGTACTTCAGTAAATCGGTAAGATTCTCGAACTCACTTCAACTTTGGGGTGGATCGTTCTTAGGTATTCTTGGTAAGATGTTTCTAGCTTTCATTCAAGATATCATTAGTAGTCACAATGGAAAATGATTTTAATATGAACATCGAGGCAGAAAGTTGGAAAATATATATACAATTAAATTCGCAAGTACCCTAACAACCATACAGCAGTCAACAACGTTGGCTCCTGGGTACTTATTACTTGGTACATACTTAGTATAGAAAGGTTAACAAGGGCTAATGTTTTCTTCATTTTTTCGTAATAATAACGGATTTCGAACTTTCAAATTAATTGAATAATTTATTAATGCTTCCCGCTAACGTTATATGACGTAAAGAATAACTAATCGTGAACATTGAGATTAAGGAATACTAAAAACACTTTATACTTCCCACGAAATTTTCAAACAATGTAACGATCGTATTGAATAAATCATTTAGAAAATTTGAATAATACTAGATTGCACTCGAGTAACAAAAATATCATCTTTCATTTTTCAATATTACATTACCCTATTTAATGCATTTGCATTAAACTATTTTCTTCTATGAAATAATTAAAAATATTTATCGCTGCAACTCCCAAGTCTATTCCAGCATTCAAGTTCACAGAGTAAAATTACATTTAATTCCAACAAATTCTGACTTCTATGGGCGCAAGATTATTTCTCTTGGCCCCAGTCCTCAGAGACGTACTTCAGTAAATCGGTAAGATTCTCGAATTCGGTTCTACTTTGGGGTGGATCGTTCTTAGGTATTCTTGGTAAGATGTTCCCAGCTTTCAACCGAAACTCCTCCGCAGTTCTAGCTCCCGAAAGCTTCCAAATACTGTAAAAAAGTACGCTGCAACCACCGACTGCCCACACGGTGCCCCAAAACAAAGCTCTTGTCGCGAGTGCTGCACCAGATTCATGCAGACCTTTTCCTCCCATGAGGCCTATGTCGAAACTTTTGGTATCTTGTTTCTTGGCCGCTGCTAGAGCATTGAAGAAACCAATCATACCAGAAATTCCTGCGATTCCCCCTAGAAACAATGTTCCTGAAACATAAATAAATAACGATAAATAATCGTAATAAAACCGTAACCAAATAAAATCTTTCCCGATTTCCATTGAATGAACAAAATGGTTCATCGTTAAAAATATTATCGCGTTTTGCTAAGTCAAATCACGTGTATAGGTTATGTCTTGCTCAGAATTTCGTGGAAATAAAATTAATTTATTTAATTAGAGTAATGCATTTTGTTGTAATAAAAGACAATTATTTACTGTACTTAATGTAAGGTTTAATATGAAATGACACTTTCAATAATTCTTAACAATGTTGAACGTGTTCTAACATATACGAACCATATAACCTCTCTTTTTTCTTTTTTGCCTCTTTGTCCGTCATTTTTATTTTTTTTACGTTATATTACTATTTACTTATTATTATTATTATTATTATTATTATTATTATGAATCATGTTATTATGGTAGAAATAGGTTCGGAATTCTCCGAAAAAATTCGGAGAAAATGTTAACGAAAACAGGTTATGAAGGTTTCGCCATGTTTTCGCTTCGTGTGTACTAATTTAAAATGACCCAAAAAGAAATGAATAAATGCATTTGTGAGCCTTCGTCAAGACTCTCTAGCTATTATTCTTAATAATTTGTATAAATTTTTAACAGTTTTGAAGCAATCTTTTAAAGCTTATCAATATTGCAATAGTTTTTGAATCTTTCCCGCCTCTTTTTGATTTTGTTAACACGAGTGAACGTAAGAAATATTTGACTCGGTTACACCGTTGTGTTTACAAACGAGAAATAAAATACATCCCCGTAATTCTGAATACAAAAATACAACGAACGAAATAATAAAAACCAAAATCATATTTCTTACATGAAAACTATATCTTTTTACCGACTTTATTCAATATCACTAGAATATTAAAGCCGAGTTCACGCGATAACGTAACACCGGATATAGTAATTTCGGACACTTAACAGCCCTAAAAGAAACTAGGTCAGCATTTCCCCAATTATTTACCAAAAAATAGAACCCTCTCATCTGAACCATCGTATCGTTCATGGAGGATACTTCAAAGATGTTTCGTTCCTGTTAACAAAAAAATTTTCTTATCAACTATTTCGGCCGTAATTTCGTTTGTCCACAATTTGACATTCCAACAAAAGAATGATGGAAGGTACTGTACTGCAACAATACCTAATCCGTTCGACTTCGACGAACCATTGTTTATATTTTACGATAAAAACAATTGACGTCACAACATTGACAGAATATTAGTGTTTATACGAAATACATCTTCCGAATGAGATATGCGTAATTCGAATTGTTTAAATGAAAGTCATGGGAAATGACGGAATAATTTATGTTGCGCATATTTCGCATTTCTAGCCTGCAATCGAAAGAATATTTGTATCGAATTTATTGTAATAAATGTACTTCTTTCAGGGGAGCTGAAACATAACATTGATAAATTAGTGGAGGAGCTGCGGTTCGTCGTGAAGTCGGAGAAAGAGATCGACGATATCATTCAAGTGTTAGATTCCATTGTTAACGTCAGCAAAACTTCCATCGGAGGTATTCATGGCGCTTGAATAATTCATTATTTCGAATACGACGTGACTCGCACGTAATATACACTACTAGAATCTAAACAATCTGCAAATAATGTGAATATAGATCGAGATACTAATGAAAGGAAGGCCTTGACTATAATTGCTTCAATGTTTCCAGTAAGAATGGTTTGTACGGTTGGCGACGAGCGTTAATTTTATTTATTTCCAGAAGCGACGGTGTTTACGATAGACGACGTCTTCCTGACGTTATTACGTCATGAATCGAAAGAGATTATTGCAAAGACTGCGAAGGCGATCGCCGAGATCGCGAAAAGCGAATGGGGCAGAGAGAAGTGCACCAGTACGCATCTGGTCGACGCACTGATTGACCTTTTAAAGGACGACCGTGTCGACGTACTGACACAGACCTCCAGAGCTTTGGGAAATATATGTTACGAGAATGGTAGGGAGCTTTAGTCCCTAATGATCGAAATTTTCTTCATGTATGTAGCTAACATAAAAGCAACCATTACTATAATACAATTATCAATAGCAGTGCCGGCGCGAATCACTTATTCGTTTCGCTAATTCGTCTGTTTTGTATTAACTTTAATAGTCGATGCATGATCGAAGCATAATATTTCATAACAATATACATTTCATAATGTACAGGGTGTTATACATGGGTTACAATAATCCGGTAATGAAAATATACCGATCCATTTAAAAAAGACAAGTCAGTCGTCTTGAAATCGTGCAAAAACATGTCTGCCTCTGAACATTTGTTTCGTATCATGAAATGCAACCGAGATATTTTCACTGCTCAAGTTAGGTGGAACACCCTGTATAAAGAGAAATTAAACTCGTATATTGTCGCCAATTTCTAACACGCTCTTCAAACAACGAAGGTTCGAAATAATAACATTGGAAAATTACATTTTCATTCACTGAAACCGTAATTTTTAATGCAACTTCGAAAGATATCGAAGCAAAAGATAAACGGACGAATGCTTTATTTATATGTTTCTTTTAATGGTGCGGTGGTTAATGTAAACATGTATTGCAGAAAATGGGAGGAAGTTCGTGGAGGATAAAAATGGGTTGACGTCAATTCTACCAGTATTGGAGAAAAGTGTCGCATTGAAGGACGTAGAAGGTGCACCGTTCCTTCGCAATGTTGCCGCCGGACTCTTACTGAACTTCCTCATTGATCGATCGTCCCTTCATACAGAGGTGCAGATGCTTCACGTTTTTTTCTAATAATTATTGCAGGTATATTGACCGAAACTAGATGCTCAGAACGTTTACACTCTGTATTACTACGTACTATGAACTTTTTGAACGATTTACCGATTCTAATTGGCTGATTTGATAATTTCGTGATCACTGTACGTACGACACACTTCGTTATAAAATCGAAGAAATTCAGCATCCATAATTGCAGGGAAATATTAATTGAAGCTTGAACGTACATTAATCGACGACAGAATGTATTAATCCGTAGGAATATTTTCGTAGGCATTGCAGCAGGAAATAGTGCCGGTGATCTGCAGTATTTTGGAGCTGGATGGAAGCAAAGGCGGAGAGGCCGCCATGCACTCCCTTTTAATATTAGGAATACTAAACGACGCGAATATAATATTTTTAGACGAGAGGCTTACCAAAATTCTGGTCGATATATTGCAAACCGACACGTCGTCAGAACTTTCAGAAATGTGTCTGGAGCTTCTCCATGGTCAGGCGGAGGACGGTACTACGTATAATTATTCGCCCTCGAACTTTCTGCGACGATATCAATACAAATCTCATATTCGTACGAATTTCAGAGAGTGTAAAATCGTTGCTGGCAAAAGTGGGCGTCTGTGAACTGCTGCTGCTGCTTTTGGAAAAGCACAGTCCCTACTGCACGGACGAGGAGGCCAGGTCCGTGTTGAAAATCGCCTGCAACTTAATTGTCCTCGTGCTAACTGGAGGTACGTCCGTAGAAGAGAAATATCAGTCTACTGCGCTGCCACTGAAATCGAACCAATGCACAGCGTGCATATCGAAAGTTGCAACGAAATTTCTTAACAATTAATCGATAATAGCGGGACACGAGCGAATAACACTTTGTAGACAATCCACGTTGACAACGCACAAGAATCGAACTCACGCGTATCATTGTCCACGTTCCTTGCAAGTTATCGTGACGGAGATGAAATGTGTGATGCGATGTTTCAGATGACAGTATGAATAATCTGTACGACAACAGCAACGGTGAGGTGTACAAAAAGTTGGTCGACTGGCTGGAAAGCGAGGACAGAGACTTGCAAATCACAGCGGTGTTGGCGATGGGGAACTTTGCACGAAGCGACGCGCACTGCAAACTCATGGTGGCGCAGGGGGTCCATCGTAATCTACTGGGAATACTCGAGAAGAACAACACGGACGCTGGCGACATAAGATTCCAGCACGCTTTGCTCAGCGCTTTAAGAAATCTTGTCATTCCCCCCGACAACAAGCTGGTGATATTGAAAGACGGGCTGATAGATATTTTATACTCGATGCTTGACATCCCATCGTATCCTGTGGTGTTCAAACTGCTGGGCACTTTAAGAATAGTCATCGACGGACAGAGTAAGCCCCCGAACTGAAATTTTCTTCGTAATAATTGTGAAATTCAAGCGAAAGCTTATTAACGAAACGAACAGGCGAAGCAGCTGTGGAGTTGGCAAAGAAGGACGGTCTAATAAACAAAGCTGTGGAGTGGTGCGAAGTGGAAGATCATCCCGGTGTGCAGGGCGAAGCGAATCGTTTGATTGCTTGGTTGATCAATAATAGCAGGTGTATTTTAAGTGGTTCATTTGTTAACGTTCTTAGCTACAAATTATTGCGATACGACTGCGATAGACTCGACGTGTTAACATTGATATTTTCCTGCGTTAGGACATCCGAGATCTCTGTTCTGATGGTGCGACACGGAGCAGTGAAACACTTGGCCGTGATGTTAACAGCGCAGCATGTTCTGATGCAGAACGAAGCTTTGATTAGCCTGATGATATTAACCACTACTTCGTTGAGCGACTGCGAGACCATCCTTCTCGAAGCTGATATTGGAGAAAAGCTGTGTAAACTTTTCACCACTGCGAACTCGCTGGAAGTTCCAATTTTGCACAATGCTCTGTCTCTGATGGATAACATTGTCAATTCAGGTATATGGCGTATTTCGAATTCAGTTTACGACATTTTAATGGCAAAGTTTCGTTACATTTAGCTGCACGATTATGTTAAATTGTTGAATTATTTCGGTGTCTGAACCGTAATTTCAGTGTGAAATTTTTTGTGAAATTTCAGACGCACTAAGGGAACATCTGTTGAAAACTGATTTGGTAAAGTTGTGCCGGCAAACGAGTGAAATCAAAGAGAATCCAAGGCTTAACGAAAAGTTGGGTAAAATTCTGGAGAGAATTGAGCCATTAGGTGAGAAAGAAAAGTTAATTGATTAAAAGCGTCCCGATCGTTTCACCAAAATACGATAATCGAAAGTTCGGAAATATTTTCTGATCGAACGGAACTAATTCTTCCTTCTCTTGTTTAATAATCTATCGTTAATATATCGTGACGATGAAAGAAATGAAGCATGCCCATCGATTTTTCATTTATATTAAATGATATTTTAAAAAATGTATTACGTTTAATGTCCTTCGGTTTCAACATATTTTTTATACTGAAAGTAATATTTTCCATCGACAATGTCTTCCTTCGAATATATAATAATATATATTATATAGCTTGGATTAATGTTAAATATTGTTCACTTTTCGATTATTTAATAATCACGTGGCAGGCGTGTTGCTTTTTATAATTACAAATAACATTTACTTGAATCGATCGATGTGCATGATTGTAAGCTGAAAAATCGTGGGTAAAAGTTATTTAAAAAAGTAGATTTACGATTTAATTGTGTCCGTAAGAAGTATTCACGCGTATTAAATTGGTTCATTAAATTACTAATACGAATGGTACTGGTCAATTGGTATTCGTGCACAATCGTGTGAGTTGTTCGCTGTTCAATTAAAATCTGAATGACTAATTCGTTAATTGGAAAGGGAGGAAGTGTGGTGATGTACATAGATTTAAGAAATCGACCAAACAGTATATTTTATGTGACCAATTGTAAGATTAATAGAAAAATAAATCTGCGGATGGTGATTTTGTGAAATCTCCCATTTCATGATATTCGCCTATTTATTTTTTTATTCGAGAGCAGCGCAATCGACGTTACGATTGAATCCAGCTCGTGACGGATTTTTCTTCAAATGAGATTATCGGTGTATTAACCCTTTAACGCTGCCATCCGTGACTGGCCATCGACATTAAGCACCTTTAATCGAATGTAGAATGCAGAAATACTAAGCGTCATAATACGGACTTGAATTTCGTCCTTTTCAACGCGCATTTTTCATCCCTTTGGTCATAATTAATTATGTACAACGTTTCTTAGTTTAGACAAAAACAGATGCAGAAATAAAGTCTTTAATGAATAACACTATTTACATAAATATCGACAAATAAAAATGCATCAGTCTCGCGCCACAGTAATCGTGCGTTATTCAAAATATCAATAAACAAATTTTGCTCATTAATAATTTCCCGTGCCCCATACTTCGCTACAATTCGAGCCCACATTTAAACAGCGTACACACATACACTGTTCATGTACAGTGGATACAGTGCATTTATTCGCATACACCGTGTATATTACACAGTTCGCGTCCGGCCCGCCAATGGAAAATGGCGCGTCGATCGACTGGGCTGCCACGTAATGTTGTGTGTCGCGTCAACGAGGTATCGTCTCGCCAATTAACAGCGAATTACACCTTAAAAAGTGCAATGCACGTCTCACGGTGCAGCGAGGTCTGAAACACGTTTCACGTTCGCCGCGGTACAGAACCTCGTCCAATTGGTAAGCAACGATTCACGGTATTTCTGCGAAAAAAAAAAAAAAAACCCCTCCGAAAATCTCCCGAGACTCACGGTTACCGTCTCCACTTGAACATGACGTTTTAACCTTCCCGATATTTCCACCGTTATCCCGCGATCCTCGCCAATTCCAATCAACTTTCGATTCCCCGCTTCCGCCGCGACTGCAGCGTTCAATTGTGAATCCTCGAATAATTCACGATTTTGCCAACGAAATTCCAACCTGCAAGGGTAACCGTATAACTACGTACGCGTATATATATATATTATATATATATCATTTGCGAAACAACGGTACAAAACTTGTTTTGCTTCTTCGTTGGCGTTTTATTTGTTGCTCATTTTTTCTTCCCTGTTGATCTTTGTATTGTGTTGTGTTCCTTTTTTTCGTTCGTGATTTATCGTAACGCCTTCCTGCTTGTTGGGCTTGTTGTTTCTCGATTGTGCGGTTTCGCTGACGTTATACGGGCCAATATTATAAGAATAATGTGTTTCGCGGTTTTAACGAGACTTTTGGCTCAAGAGTTTCGTCGCATTCGTAATTTCTGCATTTAACTGTGGTTTTCATTTCTTTGCAGTGGATGGTCCTTTTTTTTTTGGCACGGGGTAATAATTCCGGCTACCGCAGATGTTTTCGCAGCAGCTAGAACAGAGTGGCGCGCCGCCCGGTACCGCGCAGCCATTGGGCGGGCAAAATATGTACCAGCAGAGCTTCACTGGGCAGCGAGTTTATCCTAAGAATGCGTACAGCGCACCGCACCCTTCGACCGTGCCAAGTGGGACGCCATACGCCGTTCCTGGCGGCGGACAGGTTCAGGCGAATGTTCCAGCTCAGGCGACGGCTTATCCTGCGCAAAGGATGGTTCGTTCTTGTCGTTTGGTCTCGCGACGACTCGCTCTAATTTTAGTACAGGCCCTACTGAATTGGTTTTTCCTAATTTATTTCAGTATCCGGGCCAGCCGTCGAATCCGATGAACACGTCGCCAGGCTCGATGAATAAACGATACCCGCAATCGTCGTATCCGGACCAAATGAATCAGTTGAACAATCAGATGAATACGATGTCTGTTTCTCAAAATGGTTACAATAAATTGTGGGTAAGTAACGAAGGTGATGTTTGCAAACGTAATGCACTACGCACATGTGCATAATACATCTGTTTAGTATATAATACAGTAGAAAATTATGTTTCTTTGCTAACTGATTATCTTTCTTTCCGTTTATTTTGTTGGACTAATACATATTTTATCACAGGGCATGGGGACCGTTAACCTCTTGCAATGTAGAAACGTTCTACCCGCAGAAAAAGTGGAACCGCCAAAGATAAAACTCCAGCAAGAGTTTCTGGAGAGTGTTAACTGCAGTCCGGAGTAAGTAATCGAGAAAGGGGCATTTAATCGGGGAACATTGCGATATCATGCGCGCGTGAGAAATATTTATTCGATGTTCGAAAACG
The DNA here is from genome assembly GCA_963667235.1 of Nomada lathburiana. NCBI lineage: Eukaryota > Metazoa > Arthropoda > Insecta > Hymenoptera > Apidae > Nomada > Nomada lathburiana. Next base: position 17,646,790 of record OY763899.1, on the reverse strand, counting down.
TTTCAGTATTTTTCGCTGCACCGTCACGAAGATTCCAGAATCGAATTCTTTGCTGCAAAAATCTAGGCTGCCTCTAGGAGTTTTGATACATCCCTTTAAAGACTTAAACGTGAGTGGGAACGAGTTTTCATCTCTTCTTGATCGAAACATTTCACGAATTCAATATTAATACTGGGATGAAACAGTACGAATATTATATTATTCGAGTTATTTCATCTTCAATGCTGTGTGTTATTTGGTATTCATTTGATTTTAAAGATTGTTGTATTCCCAGCATTTACCAGTGATACAGTGCAGCACGATAGTCAGATGTCGTGCTTGTAGAACTTACATTAATCCATTTGTGTACTTCAACGACTCGAAACGATGGAAATGCAATCTTTGCTACAGAGTGAACGAATGTGAGTAATGATATTAATCTGACGGAGTACGGCGTTGTTACTTATTCCTTTCTTTTACGAGAATTATATTTACAGTGCCAGAAGAATTTCAGTTCGATCCTGTAACTAAATCGTATGGCGATCCATCAAGGAGACCGGAAGTAAAAACTAGTACAATTGAGTTCATCGCACCTAGCGAATACATGGTAAGATATTTATTCCCCCCTATTATTTTCATTCGACGTAAAAACTGCAGGTTCACAATGGAACTGCACGTATGAACGTAAAATAAAAAGTAACAAAGTCACGCAGGGTGCACGAATCTAATTAAATATATGTAATTATTTTTAAGCTGCGTCCTCCACAGCCGGCTGTATATCTATTCGTTCTGGACGTATCAAGACTGGCGGTGGAGAGTGGTTACCTGAGCATAGTGTGCAACGTGATTTCGGAGGAATTGTCGAGGCTGCCAGGCGATGGTAGAACACAAATTGGATTCCTGGCAGTGGACTCTGCGATACACTTTTTCGGCATACCGGACAATGTATCGCAGCCGCAGGAAATGGTTATGCTCGACATAGACGGTAAATCAAATAATCCTCGGTTGAATAAGAAACGAACAAAACCTCTCGACCTGTCTTATAAAATAGATAAAACGTTTGTTTCCATTTCAGACGTCTTTCTTCCTTGTCCAGAGAACTTGATCGTCAATTTGAAAGAGCGCGAAGAATTAGTGAGAGATTTATTGACGCAGTTGCCGACTAAATTTCAGGGAACACACGACACGAACAACGCCTTGGGCGCAGCGTTGCAAGCTGCGTATAAACTTATGGTACGTGAACAATGTGTAAATGCGTATCCGGTGTGTCGTAGAAAATGTGATACCGAACGTGGAAATAATTTAAACGAACGGATCTATCGAGTTGTTCGGTCGAGTGTATCAATATTTGGTGAATAATGTATGTATGTATAAAAGTGCATCTATTTCAGTCGCCAACTGGTGGAAGGGTAACCGTTTTTCAAACCTGCTTGCCAAATCTGGGCCCAGGTGTGTTACAAGCCAGAGAAGATCCGAATAACAGAGCCAGCAAAGACGTGCCACACTTGAACCCAGTTACAGACTTTTACAAAAGATTGGCGTTGGACTGCAGCGGCCAGCAAATCGCGGTCGATTTATTCCTATTGAACAGTCAATATTGTGATTTAGCTACCCTTTGTACGTAACACTTTGCACATTGCTCCACTATTACACAATTATCCATTTGGTCGAAGATTTAATTCGGAAAGGGGGAGGAACGAGAGCTGATCGGCATTGTTTTTGCAGCGGGAATGTGCAAATTCTCCGGGGGTTGTATATACCATCTTCCTTTATTCCGAAGCTCGAAATCGCAACAGGCGGAGTCTCTAGATAGAATACTGAGACGTTATCTGACGAGGAAGATTGGCTTCGAGGCTGTGATGAGAATACGGTGTACACGTGGTCTGAGCATTCACACTTTCCATGGAAACTTTTTCGTCAGATCAACCGATCTCCTCAGTTTGCCCAACGTCAATCCAGACGCCGGTTTTGGTATGCAAATCTCGATAGAGGAGAATCTCTCGGACGTTCAGAATGTTTGCTTCCAAGCAGCATTACTTTACACGTCGAGTAAAGGTGAATATATCACGCTATAAAAGTATATACCTGAAAATGTTGCGAAATGTTAAAAAGTCCAGTTCAAGTAACAATGTTGAAATCGATTCATTATCCTTTTATATAGCTTCGTAATTATTAATGAAACAGAGGAGTGCAAGTAGGGTAATGAATGGAATTTCAGGTGAAAGGAGAATTAGAGTGCACACGTTGTGCCTACCAGTAGTGTCTACTCTATCCGATGTCCTTCATTCCGCTGACCAGCAATGTATAGTAGGCCTACTTTCCAAAATGGGTAAGTTCTTTGTCTTTTATAAACAAGCATACCCGCAATCAATGTTGCTAATAAATATTCCATCGAGTAACATTCATATTCAAGTTCGATTAATGTCTTTATCCGTATCGACACCATAGCATTGCTATATTTTTTTATCCTTCGACAATTCTGTACCGTTAAATATTTTTTTTTTTTTTTTGTAGCCGTAGACCGATCGCAGCAGTCCTCTTTGTCGGACGCGAGAGACGCTTTAATAAATGTGTCCATAGACGTATTATCAGCCTACAAATTATCTCAGTCGGCGGCCTCTGGAGAACTTCTGGCTCCAGGAAGCTTGAAACTACTGCCTGTTTATATTGTTGCCCTGCTCAAATGCGTAAGTCACGATAAAAAAAACAAAAAAAAAAAATAAGAAAAATCGATTGCGCGTATCTCTGCATCCATAGAGAACCAATTTAAATTGCCTTCATATTTAAACTTAATTTAGTGCAACAGAAAATATGTGAGAATTCGTCTTTTTGGGATCCACAAGTAGTACAGTTCGGTAATTACCGGCAATACAATTGCATTTAAGATGGAAACTAAGTAAAATTCGTGTTTCAGCTTGCCTTCAGGTCTGGAACGAACACGAGACTCGACGATCGGGTGTTCGCGATGTGCCAGCTGAAAAGTCTGCCGCTGTTCCAATTGATCCAGATGATTTACCCCGACCTCTATTCGGTTCACGCGCTCGAGGATCGAAACGCGAAGGACATCGACGGCAAACTGTGCCCGCAGCCGCCCAGGCAACACCTGTCCGCAGAGAAATTGGACTCCAGGGGTGCCTTCTTGATGGACACTGGTGATCGAATATACATTCTCATCGGCAAGAACATTCATCCTTCGTTTTGTTGCAACGTGCTTGGTGTCTCTGCTTTCCCCTCGATACCAGAGGAACTCGTAAGTATCCCCTCTGTAACCAGGACAATCATGTACGCATGAGTTTCTTTACTTTAAATGAACTCAGGAGTATTGTAATCGGACGTTCAACAATTGCGACGGATTAATCAAAACGGATCGTTTTCGGTTTTCAGTACGACTTGCCGGAGATCGACACGCCGGAGAGCGAAAGGTTACGCAATTTTGTGTTCAGCCTGCAGGAAGACAAACCGTATCCAGCTTCTGTACAAATTATTCGGTGAGCTGTGTTCTTGTTGCGTTTAAAATCCGGCGTCGGTACCGAGGCCGTCCAATTAGAGACACGGTAGAAACTCGGCTCTATCTGCGAGCTGAAGTTTCCTGCCAGCATGAACTAAATCTTCGGTGTATCATGGCTGTCGTTCAATTACAATGCTAATTCAACGTTGGCCACCTGCTGCTATTCGAGGCGCACCGCAAAATCGAGTTATCCTTTACACGGGCGCGCACGCAAAGTTTGGAAACTGTTTGCCACCAGTTTCTAAATCCCCGCCTCAACTTCGCGCAAACAGACGTTGAACACCGCGGCACAATCTAATTTCAATGTGAAACTGTATTCCATATTTTGTTCTTCTTGTTTCAGGGACGACAGCCATTTCAGGACACTGTTCATCGAGCGATTAGTGGAGGATCGTTTCGAGAATTCTTTGAGCTATTACGAATTCCTGCAACACCTTAAGAGCCAAGTGAAATAATAACGAAACGAAATCGTGTGCGATATATGTATAACGAAAACGAAGAAGGGAAATGCAAGAAAAATAAGAATGGACATTTTGACAGGCAGAGACCCATTTGCTGATCACGGTGAAAGTGTTTGGCAATCGTAATCATGAACTGTGTTAAAAATTAACGAACCTTCGAGACGAAAAGAAAGAAAAAAAAAGGAGAAAAAAAAGAGAACGATTGATCGATCGGTCGGTTTAGAACGAACCACTTAGGAATATACAAAGAAACAGCAACCATATATATGTGTATATACGTGTGTATATGCATATAATATACAAATATGTATGTAAAGTATACACACATTTATATGTATATTTACGTATATATGTATGTATACCGACTATTATGTACATGCATACATATGTACATGTACGTATACGCATGTAGGAATGAATGTTATTTTTGTTTTAAGAAAATGTTAAAGCATTTAAATATAATTCGATTGTAATTATTATTATTATTATTATTATTTCATTGCTATTAATAATGGTTATTATAATAATTAATGTTACTCTTATCAGTTGCAGTATGTCTTCGAGCTAATGGGTATTCAACGAGTTTTCTTTTTTTAAACTTTTTTTTTTCTTATTTGGCACGAGAGAAACTTTGAGAGAAATGCAAGATTGTTTGCAGTAACTCGCCGCCGTTTTGAATGTTGAATGCTCCTCTCATTATGTACGTATCGTGGTATAAATATTTATCTCATATCTCAAGGATTTATCGGAATATTCTTTCAAATTTTGTTTCCACTCCGAAGATTGGAGGGTCTTACGAAATTTGTTTTTAAGCTTTATATAATTTATATGTATTTAGTGTAATATATATATAACGTTTCCCTTTGGCCGGATTAATTTTGTAAATAATCGACGAATTTTCTCTTGCATCACGAACAGTAATTTTACAAATAAATTATTAATTAGGCTCGGCATCTCTATAATACAAAGCAATATATATAGATACACACACGCCATTCACTCAATCACTGACACACACACAGAGAGAGTAATTTCATTAGGTAGCTGTGTATCCAAGGAAGAAGAAACTCGTACGGCCGAAATAAGCTGAGTATTAATCATTATTTCTCACCCATCTGTATTGGATTTTGCGGGGGTAAAATTTTGAAATAACATAATAATTGTGTATTTATATTTTACAAAAAACAACACAGTTTTGCGTCGATCATTCCAACCTCATTTTCATCCCTTTGTTGTAATATCATTATTCGAAACGAAAATGAAGAAATTAATGTTCTAGTCGATATATATATATATATATATATTGAAAAAGAGGTGTTACAGTTGCTCATCATATTTAACGGGACGTACAGTGTTATGTACGTACGTATGTATACATGTGTGTATGAATGTACGACGTGTATATATGTATATGTATAGGCTGATCTCGAATTAATGCTCGAGATGGGTCTGTGCAGAGAAACACAAAACTCCAGGAATTCGGTTTCTCTTAACACCAATGCTGCCAAACGAACGAGACAAATCCTCGAATCGTTTCTTTTTTTCGTCGATTCCATCGAATCGCGACACTTCGAGAGGGGCGCAAGAGGTAGGGGGATGACGTACGCCGTTTAGAATTATAAATGCGTCACAAAGGGCGCAAAAAATAAAAATCTTAATATTGTAAGTTATTTGTCTTTGAATTTTCTTCGTTTAATAAATACAGTGACTCTTGGATTTATGTCAGTCGGGAAAATTTAATTCGGTTTAAATAGCCTCGATACAATAAATTTGTTTGCTTCGTATTCGAAAAATAATTTTCTTATGTAGAAATCTGTTTAATTCTCGTTTATGCCTATTGATTTAAAGTGAAATATGAAATTATTGTATGCAATTAGGTATTTGATCGTTATATGTAATTTTGCAAGTAATATAGTTTTTAGATTGAATTAGTTTAACTAGTCATTTATACAATATTATTGTGGCTACTGGATAAATAAATCTTCGAGGCACTTGTATATTATACCAATAACCTGAATGAACTTTAGTATTCCAACATAAAACCAAAATTAATAAAATATTTAATAAAATTAAAGAAATCTTGCAACAAAAATGAAGTTCCTTTTGTTCGAACTTTTTACAGTGTACCATTGCAAAACAATTTTCTATGCTGTTTTTCACGTTTTTAATGAGTTCACAAAACTAATACCGTTGGGAAAATTGGAAAATAGTTTAAATATTTTGTTAAAATCATTTATAATTAAAAACTGTACATTTTGAAAGCGTATAGTACTAGTGCAAAATTCGTAGAATTTATGAAGTAAACAAGCAATTTAATATTTAAACCCAATTATGGAAACAAAAGTCAAAACAAAGACAAATTAAATCATGAAGAAAATTTGTTTAATTGGTTTTATGTTTTATTTAATATAATTAGGTATACTAATTTCTTGTGTTTATTTAATACTTATTCTGTTAATTGAATAAATAAACAAAAACGCGCATGCGCGATTTCAATATCGTTCTGCATATATGTACATTCAAAGTTTAAAAGCCATCATCGCTTCCAACTTCGCTTAAACATCGTTTAAACTATTTTCAGTTCCAAATACCATTCAAACGGAGTAAGACCAAAATAGAACGCTTCAAAGTCCTTACGCTTAAAAGAGCAAGGCAAATATCATAAAACAATATTCCCTCTACCAAAACGATTCCCTCAACGTTCCCTCAGCCGTAACATTGACATTGTCTAACATAGTCTCGCATCGTTCAACCTCAAGTATTTCATTCAAGTTGTTCGTAAAGTTTCTTATTTCATGATTTACACCTCCCTCTCCTTTCCAAATTAATGTACATATGCGAATTTTCATAACGTTGTAGACATGATGAAGCGCCAACCATAGTTCCGTTAACCCCTCGTCAGATGGTGCTGCGCCGACTTGAGTCCCAGGCGCGCGCGGTTACAACGCGCACGCGCGTCGACCTATCGCTCCGCTCGAACGGTAGTCAGGCGTCAGTAGTGGTGCGGCGCCCACAGCGAGGGGTTGGTTCTTCTCCTTGGCAGCGGAGGCGACAAACCGGTGAGCGATCTTTTCTTCTTTCAAATTATCCTATTAGTCCTGCAACGTAGGCTTTATCTCCCGTACTGCCATGTGTTCCAAGCTTTTATTCTACTCCTTTTCTTCCTGCTTCTTTTTTTTATTTATCGATTTTACGTAAAATCGTTGGCAAAGAGAGTTTGGCGGGACTGGGGATGCTGCACGCGCCACGATTGTTGTCACCGTCCAGTGTAGGAATTCCTGATTTTTCTCTTCCGTTTTTTTTGCGCCACCCTCTGGTTCGATAAACACCCCCCCCACCCCCTCCATCGCCATTTTGACTCGTCGTTACCGATCGATAGGACGGAGATAATTGGCGGCATTACCGACGCGGTGATTGTTTCCCGAAACGAGACGTATTAAAAAATATATATAATTACCGTCGCTTATCGATGGACAGGTGTCGCTCCGGTTTTTCTACTTTTCTGGCCGGATCGTTTGGCTTATATCTATTCCGGTCAACTCGTGTATGAATGCATGCACGTATGTGTATATACTCTTGCCTCCAATTGTTTAACTTTAAAGCATACAATCATTTTCTCTTTTTACGATGTATACGCATGGGTTGCCCGATGGTTTGTTTATAGGAGGCGTCAAATATTCTCGGGGCTGTGAATTTTAGGAGTAGTTTTGGGGATAGTTTAGCGAGTTTTAAAGAGGCTGAATTAAATTGGCATTCATTCTGCGATATTACTATAAAGTCTGTGAACACGTACAAACTTAACGGCTCATCGGTTTATAGGTAGCGGTACTTATGGAGTAGTTTGCAATTAATTATGAATTATTTAACTATTTGTACGGAAATAGGTAATTTTAGTGGATATATTTTTTCTTTTTTCTGAATTTGGATAAACAAATGTGGGTTACATACCGGGTATCTCTTGTTTGGTAACGATGAATGTATGATGTCAGTGGGTTTAGTTCGTGTATTATTGCTATCGATTTTAGTATAATCGTGTAATATTGGTTGATAATGGTTGATTATTTTTAAACATCTTGTTCGGCAAACTTTGGATAATATAACACACTATATATACAGAATAAATATTAATTCAGTTTTACACATAAGTTTACAAATATTCTCTGGATTATTTTTAAATTCCGCTCCCCTTTGTTGTTTGCTCAAACTGTTTTCGAAAAAAAGGAAGAAAACGAATCCACCTTGTTTTATTTTTATTTTATTCTCTCCTGACCTTCTCCCTAAACAATTTTTCAATACATTGCTTTTTGATTCACGAAATAAAATATCCGTATCGTTAAAGAAAATTCTTTAAAGTATCCAATTATATCTTTTGTACTTTACGATGTTAAAGTAGCCTAAAATAGGAACAAAATTTCATAACATACAATAATATCTTCAATTCAATATTTACGAATGCAGGTATCCAGTATTGCCAACGTGGTTCCTATTTCATTAAAAGATGAAAGCAAGATTTATCGTTCAGTACACTTTCTATAGATTTGTGGTATTCAGTGGAATTTCGTAGAGATTTGTGTACATTGTACGAGATATCTGTGTGCTCAATTCTTTTTATGGATGTCATGTTATTCCACGTGTAATATGTTCCATCTATATCCATTTTTATTACACTAGGGAATATTATTTCGTAGTATTTACTTTTCTCCCGTCGATACTATTTATTTTTACCAACTGCCCAGGGTTTTCAATTTTTAAAATTCATTTTTGGTAACAAGAAAGAGATCATTTAGGAAGATTCAACTTTACATACTTACATTAACAGTTAATAAGTGATATTAATGTTACATTTTCAACTCGAATTTTCTGAAGAAAAATCGGTTAAAAATTCTACATTCACGATTCATTTCGCTCATTCTCGCGACATTCGCTTATCTCACTCACATCGCTTCTTCCTCTCAATCGAGTCCAGATAAGCGTCCGGATGAACTCTTGGCCGCGGACACTTAAGTGGGTAGTACTGTGGCAACGTGTACACGTCTTTTAATTAGTCGAGATACACGGTTTTGCTTAGCACCATCAATCCTCCGTTGATGAGCATTGGTCCCATTAATATATGTAGGTCTGTGTGACGTCATATTGTGCCACACCGGCGGGTATGTACCGGCGGGTATGTACCGGCGGGTCTGGTACCGATGAAGGATGGCCAAGGAATTTGGTTAACGACCAGTACGCGCGGAGCAATTATCCAGATTGAATCGATCCGCGATAATCAGATCCATCGGCTTACGTCATTATCTGGAAGCAGCGAGGTAAAAAGGAACGGGATGTCACGTTTCAATGGTTCATTAAAGGAAAATGCCGAGCGCTCTCGGAATTGCACGCGCTAGGGAATCTTTGTTGTTTTAGGGACATTCAATCGGAGGATTGATTGTTTGGAAAACGTTTGTCCGATTAGTTGTGCAACGTTCGCTCTCGTATTTAAAGTGGATCGTTTTCTAATTGGACGCTCGCCCCTTTTTCTTCCTGCGAGTAAATGCTAACATTTTTTAAATTGAAGCAACTCGGCTTCGATGTCGCCTAATTGGACGCGTTTCTCTTCGGTAAACACAAATATAAAAATGTGAGACAACGAAGTGACTGGCTTTTTTTTTATTTATATTACTGGTATTATTTTTCGAACGCGTTACCCAATTTCTTTCTTGCCCGAGATCGATTATTTGAAATCGTAATTGCCACTTCTCGGCGTGTGGGAATAAAATTGGACGAGGAGTTCATTAAAAATTCCATTTCGTCGGTACGCCCTTATCGTGTTTCAAAATGTTTTCCATGAAAACGCGATAGGAATTCCCTAGGAAGCCAATACATGGGAGATTCGACGACGCTCCAATTACATAATTTTTCGATTCCACGCGACAATCGCGGAGTTCGTTTGTTTGTTCGGCAGGAATAATTGGATTCGTGCGGTTTCGCCTCAGCCTCGTTACACCGGATACGTGTGTATGCGCACAGCACGGACTCATCGACGTGAATCTAGGGACATATTTCTAGCAGTGGTCCATCACCTTTGTGGATTTGTCGTCGGGAGGAACGACATTCTCGCGCATGCTGCACTTGTTCATCTTAGCCGGGGTAGTTGGGTCAAAAGTTCAGGGGTTCACCTGGAACGGGTTGCGTTGCAACTGGTGAATTAGTTGCAGTTGTTTCAACTATAAATACATCTGGACAGACAGATGCTTTGCTCCATTTACTCCGCCCTACTTCCTGAACTTTTTTATTTTGTTTTTGTAGGTTAATTGGCTTTTAAGAAAATTACCGAGCTTTAGGGTCATTGGGTGAACGGGATTTAAAAAGGAATTAAAGTTAGCATCGCTGTTATAGGAGAATATAATGAGATTTAGTTGGATAACTAATAAATACAATGATCGTCTGACTTGTGCATTAGATGCGCTTGTATTTTCGAACGGACGAGAAATTGATTTCATTGTGAAACAATTTGGTTATTGGGACGAAATTTTTCGATTTCGATATATTCAATATTGAGACAAAGTATACCATACTTATCAAAATTATTACTATTTATTGATAGAAGAATTATTTCGATTCTCTCATTATCCTTTATGTTTGGTCTTAGATCTGTCGCGCATATGTTTATAAACATTTTAGTGATTCAAGCGTTCTGTTTAGAGGGGGTAGAATTAGTTCACAGAACTGCATAATGAGGTATTCCGCGGTTTTGTGTTACAACATAGGAATAGCTGCGGCATCGAAGGATGTCAGTTTATGAAGTTTGGTTATCGGAGTTTAAAACATGCCCAGGCTTTGAGAACTGATTTCAAAACTATTCAGGAGTTCGGATTTCAGCCCTTGACGGTATTCGTGTAGAGTCTGGCATGGCCATTATCGAGGTATCACGGTTGACTTCCACCAAAGAGGAATTTTGCTTTCGCAAATTTTCCATGGCAGGGAATTACGAACGCGAGAAAAGTCGAATAACATTGAAGTATTAAATATTAATGTTATCTAACAATTGGTGTTGATAAGCACGCTATAGTTATTTTATTTTTAATTCCGACAGACTAGCGGCAGACAATTCTTTCGATTTCGAACGCAAATTAAAATATAATCGCCATCGTTGAAAAGGGTTATGTGAAGTCAGTTCTTATTCTCAGCCTTCATAATCTCTACGTTATTACTCCTGTGTCGAGTCATCGTGTCAATGGTGTTTTTTAATGGACAAGAGTTTCCTCATAAAAAACGTCGTCGTGCACGAACATCGTTTTAACTGGCCGCGTTTCACGATTTCAGTTATCCGATGAAAAAGATTCGTTCTGAGAATTCTTTGAGGAGAAGTTTAACTTAAGTACCCTCGGTTTCCGTTTCCCCACTAGTAACACCCTTTAAAACATTCCAAGCATGCAAACCAGTGTGAACGGAAAGAAATATGAAAATTCTTTTTTACCCGGTTTACTTGTGTAAAATATGCATGCTATGTATATGTGAAGAAGAACCACAGGTAGAATTCAGTAAAATAAGGCAGACACATTATTATGGCATGTTTAATTTCTATTGTTTAATTGTTAGTGTAAATATTATGCAATCCACAGAAATATTGGATAATTTGAGTTCTCGCAAGGTGCAGTGAACATATGTTCCTTCAACAGTTTGCTGTGATTTACACACGAAGTTAACTGCGCAGCGCGTGGCGGGTTGCCTACTGCAGGGCGCCTACCATCGAAAACTTTCGACCTTTAGTACAAACAAAATAGTGCAATATCGAACCTGTGTTTATTGGAAGAAAAATATTCTATCCATCGTTCTCTACCTTTTGCAACTTAATTTTTTGGTACAGAATAAAATTTCCTTTCGCTAAATCGACGGGAAAAAGTGATATGGAAGGAATTAATAATATTTCCCAAATATAAGGAACAATTTTTTCATCAACCCGAGGGTTCTGTTTCTTACCAAATAAAAATACTTGGACAGATTAATAATGATCAATAACGCAGGATCGACAAGGGGTCCTGGTCCGTCTTATTGTTAGCCCATTCGAACTTTCCCCTAGTCGAGTTCCCCAAATACAGCGCAAAGAAATCTCTCATCAAGATCAACGAGTCCCCAGATGCCATTCAAATTCGCTGCTTCCCCCGCAAATAATTTGCCGTCGAATGAAATTCTTTCCGCGATTTTAGGTGCTTTCGTTCCCGTCCCTATTTCTATCCGAACATCCATTTCTATCGACTCAACATCACCCTGAAAGCATTGGAGCCGGTTTCCTTTCACCGTTCGGCTTGATTCTCATTTCACGTGGCTCAGTTTTATCCCCCTTCAATTTTAATGGATCTCCAGACCCGTGAAACGGCCTGTACGATCCGCATAACGGAGCGTTCCGCCATCTTGCCTGTGACGTCGAGAGGTCGCTTTCGTCGCGCGTGCTGACCTGTTCCTCGCGGCGTAATTTAGAGAAAAATATTAGTGTCCTGATCGTTGGGTTGCTTAGGATTTCTATATAATTACTGGTCGTCAGAGGGAAGACGGACAAATAGAAATAGAATATGAAGTTTAAATATAGGGATTTTTGGTTGGCACGCATGGTCATGCTGTCGGGATTCCCCAACAGAAGAGAGATGCACAGCTTCTGCTTTCAATTCGATACATCAATCATTTCTGCTGCTTTCATAAATAATAGAATTCTATTTAGTGGGGAAAATACAGTAATATTAATAAATGAATAATCAAGTAATTCAGAAATATTTTATTGATCGTGGTATTAATATATTGTATACTCCGCTTTCAACGAATCGTTTGGTTTGTCAGGATTTCTCGACAATTGTTGAACAGTTGGTCTTTCTCGAGAACAAAGAGCGAAGAAAAGGGTCTGTTCGACGTTGGCGGATGAAACGCCAGGGAATTGCGACTCGAGTGTGTGAGAAGCACTCAACCTGCAGGAGTATGATCAATCCTGTGCCGATAAATGAAACCAGCTGGCTGTTGATGGAGTCGTTGATTGTCGATTACTTTTTCGTACTTTTTGTTGTTGGTTTGAAGTAGAAGACAGAGTGATGGAACAAGGAAATGTTGTATCAGGCTGTTTAACGAATGTTCTAACATTAGATTGAAGGTTGCATATTTAAAATAAAATAAAATGCAGGATTAGTTTTATCTTGCTTTTTGAAGACACTAGAGGAAAAGAGTTTTTTATGGCAGTACGTTATTGAGATTGTTTTTGTTACGTTACGGTGGTTGTTTATTTGTTTATTGATTTTTTTATATTCCACTTTGAATATGTATTCCTGGTTCATTATCGATTTTTATATGAATAATAAAATTCGTCTCGCTTTTCTTCTGCGGTAATATGTTTTCTGTGACAAATAGTTTATTAATACTTAATGTTAATGTTAATGTTACAAAGTATAGGGTTTTCCTGAAAGAAATATATAGTAATAGATTTTATGCGGTATTTTTATAGTATATGTATAAATAATGTAAAAGTGCATTTGCTGTTGTACTACATACCATCAATATGATTGCACGTAGTGTACGAGACTCGAATAGTGCAACCATATATCACAGAGGGCTTACGTAGCAAACGCAGATATCGATCTAATTTCCATTTAACGAGTGCAGTGAAAAATACGCTATCATTATTCAGTGATTAAAGAGCGCTTTGAACTTTTCACCGTTGTAGACGTTGAAAGCGGTTGATATACTGTTTTCGTAAAGGAAACGCGACCTGGATAAATGTTCTTCTCAGCTCTTCGTCAAAATTAATCTCCATGCTGACCTGCTATTGTCCCTAGGGAAATGTAGGATTCCTGGGTCACTGATTCCGCGCACACTTGAAGGACTCTTACCGTTGTAGACGCAGTGCTGGTGTATTTAAAATTTCGCATAAATACGAGAGATAGAAAGTTTTAATATTTTCATTGAAAATTTGTATAACAAATAGAAGGGTCGATTTTTGTAGCTACGAATATTAACCTAAATTGTATTATCGGATAGTTACAAGAGTAGTATAATTTACAAAAATAATAAATCATAAATGTGTGAAAAGGTATTCCCCTTTGTAAATGTTCAAATCTGAAAGCCATTACTGAAATTTAATGGAAAAATGAAATTCCTCCGAAATTCGACATTATAGGAAATTTTACGCGAGGTCGCCATACTCCGCGCGATAATGTACCAGTGGAGCGGCTTTATTGCTGTTAAGTGCACTGCATGCAAGTTGGATGCAAGCAACGTTCTTCCGCCTGGCAACGAATTTCCGCTGTTATCGACTGAGCCTTGAAATTACGCTTTTGTCCTGTTCCGTTGTAGCGGGACCGAGCCATAACTAATAATAAATGAATTCGCAGACGAGCAGTCGTGTTACAGTTGGCAGTAACTGGTAGCGCACAGTGGCGCAGGTGTGCCGCTACAAATATGTCCCTAGATACAGAAGTCAATGAATGTTCTGGAATAATGTTTGCAATGCAACTTCCTTTAAATTATTATACTCTTTGCCCATTCCCCATGTACCCCGTGTACCCCATTCCTGTAAATATATTCCGAAAACATTTATTGCGTTCGGGTATTTATAGTTTTTGCCAGAGGCACGGTTCTTTCGATTCGCAGGAATTCTCAAGGAAAATTCTCAATTTCTCTGTTGCAGTGTCACAGGAATACAATGAAGATGGATTCATAGTAGTCAACGAAGAAAACTAAAATTCGGGAAGGTCGGAAAATAGGAGGGGGAAAATGAGTGTAATATTCGTCATTTGACCAGGACCACCAATCAGCAATACGAATTCAGTACAAAAGAAAATAGAGAAATACAAAAAACGAAAAAAAGAAACAAACGAAACCCAAGAAACGAAGAAAGGGAAGCAAATATGAATTAATTAATGCAGTAGTAAGATCGTTTAACATAAACCTCCAAAGGAAAGTACAAGAAACAAATAAAGAAGGGAATGAAAATTCAAACAAAGAACAAGAAACAAAGATAAAGCGAGGACAATCTAGAACAAAGTTACCTAATTAATGAAATCAACGTACATTGATTAACTATAATTATATTAGATCGAATCGATTCTACCTATTTCTATTGACGACTGAAGATTAAAAAAAAAAAAATATATATATATTCATCTAAATATTACAAATTATATATTGAAGGTTAACAGGAGAAGTTATTAATTAATAATCGCTGTTAATGTTAAGAGATATTCGATGTTTTAAAATATTAACAAAGTGACGAAAGAAACTCCGGCAAACGAATATTTGAATCGTATTACATATATAAAAAAATAAGTTATTCGCAGAAATATAAAAAACGAATTAAATATCGATAAACGGAATTTCTGTATGAAAAGTATGGGAACATTTTTATTCTGTCGTCATATGAAACGTTTCATGTCCACTTGGGTCCACAATTAATAAAGAGGGCTACGTGGAAGAATTATTTTGGGGGTTAGAAACGAAGTGATTTTGAAAGAAGAATAAGAGGAAGTAGCGAAAGTGGGTGGATATATCGAAGATAGAGGTAATTATTCAGTGGAACAATTTTTCATGTATTGTAAAGTTCTTTTGGTTATTCGTCAATATCAAACCAATAAAATATTAAACATTCGTGATGGGTCTTAAGTTGTCACCTGTATGTACAATGGCTTTTCCTTCAAATAAAAGATAATATATTTATTAATAATTATTGTATTACATCGAACGTCGGTCGAAAATAAATATTCTACGTCTCTATTGTGCACAAGCTTATCGCCGTCAGAACTGAATGAAGAAAACTGTAAAAAAATCATGAATCGTTAATTTCAGCCACTTTGATAGTTGCAGTGTATATTGTTATTATATTAATGAATATTCACCGTACGTATCTTCGAAAGTATAATTGTGCGATCGTTTTGAATCAGTGGAGGCACCAAGATATTGTCTCGAAGCGGGGAATGTCGTTCTGAATCGCGCCGCCAGGTGGCTCCAACATGAATCTCGAAGTGGAACTTATCGCCGGGGTGATCAAGGGCGGGGCACCCCCGAAAAATTTGCCCGCGCCAAGGTTGATTAAAATCTTCATCGCTGGAGAACGGAATGGTCTTATACTAATCATATTTTTTGTTATCTGTACTTAGATCTCTGTATATCTCGTGATCATTAAGTAACGCATTTTTTATGTAAACAAATCGTTGTTACAAAACGGAGAAATTATTCTTATTATTATGCTTTGAAAATCTTAAGAATTATAAATATTCGACTACTATCGTTTGGAGCGATAGTAAATGAACTATTATTAAATTCAATATGGGTAAGATACATTTCTCTTCCTGATTGGTAAAGAGTAAAGAAAAATGCGTTATTTATGAATCATCCTGTATTCTTAATAGTTGAATTACCATTTAACCCATTAAGCACCAACGTACCTTTTAATTCCTGTCTTGATTATTTCATATGAAGCAAATGATAACGTTCCTTTGCAAAAAGAAGAAAATTTTGGGTTAAATTAATTCCAACGCTTTGTTTAGTTGTTCATTAGTTCGGAGGGAATTATATGTGTTAATATACAGAGCTGTTCAGATATAAATAAAACGTCTGTCATTTTTTGTTAGAAAAATATCAGACGACTTTTTAATTTGCAAAAACACCTCTCCCTATTGTTATTTATTCTACGAAATCAATTTATTTAATCGTCAATCCTGGTAAGGATAACATGGAAAATATTGTTTGCACATCTCTGTACTTTTTCCTACACGCTTCTGTTTATACGCTGTTGTACTAGTTGTTTATTTTCTGTTAATTGTCATTATTATTTAAGGTACGCTTGTTTGCTTAATTAGCATTGGTTTATATTTGTGTGCGTGTGGTACATGTTGCTTGTGTTCGTGTGTAGTTGTCGCCGATGTTTATATTATATTATTTATTAATTTAATAATTTAATCATCGATTAATAAAGCACTTTCAATTCCCCAGACACCCGAGATTTTTCTCCCAACAATTTCGTTGTTTACATATTTTCTATTATAAAATATTTTTTTCTTGAGTCACGTTGCATCACAGAGGAATATAGAGCGGTCAGAACTTGACTTGATATCGAGATGCACCAATAAACGCGTGCTTATGGATACCCCTATAAAAGAGCTATTGTCAGAGAGTATCCGGTTTAACGAGATAGTGAAATTTTATATGTTTCGAGAGAACTAAGGAATAATGCTCGCCAGTAACAACGGGATAAGTAGAGAATTTTATATTTCATAAAGAACAATATAAATTTTAGCATCGTTATTTTCAACAGAATGGAAAATGTCCAAAGTAGTTTTTCTCATTTTTCATTTCCAATAAAATGTATGTACTCAACTTTTAAATCGTAAATGTCACACAAATATTTCGTTTACGCGAAAAATCGTACCACTTGCGAGAAATTAAATTTTTGACCAAATTAAACTAATGCTAAACTTAATGTTAATTGTAATCGTTACTGTGTATTTTAATGCGTTGTTATATCTTTACGCTTGTACAGTAGTTACATTACACCCGTTACACATTGCTAGAACGTTTTCCTTATTTTCATTAATTTTCAGAATTCCTAGAGGAGAGGAAACAGTTATTGGAACTCGTCGGGCCTGAATTGCAATCGATTTATGACGACATGGGAATTGAGGTGAGAAAAACAGTGGAATGAAGTTTTATTATATATCTTTCAATCAAATAAAAACATATCTCCTCCGGGGATATATATATGAGAATTTTTGCTGCTTCATTAAAGTTTATTAAAGTTGACAAATGGTTGAAATTGAAATTGCTTGTTTTCGACCTCATAAGCTATGTAAAATGTCAGTCCTTTTCTATTATCAAATCCCAATTCATTTGAAACGCGGATTTATTATACTTTTATCATTGTCCTAAAATATTACGTCCTTTTGTTTATAATTAGGTTCTGCTGGTGGATATGCAATATGCAACGAACGCGAATCCTGATAGAAATCCATTCTTGGCTGAACACTTTTTCGATGAAATACACGCCGGTTATCAACACTCAAGGGGTTGCTTCCTACTTGTGAGTGTTCCATTAAAATGCACACTATTAGAACTATTAACATTCTAAATCAAACACTCCCTCGATGAATTCTATCAAATTCAAATACAACACCCCTTTAATATAAATTTAATATAAATGTATCGATACACAAGTGGCAATTAATTAACATTTCTCCCTATTACGTTTAAATGTCCCGCCATTGGTCCCGCAATGGTATTCCCCCGCGCCTCTAAGAACGTACGCGAATGTTCGAAATTCCAAATCTGTTTCCCCCCAGTTGCTAATCGGGGACGAGTACAATACCGGATGGCTGCCGACGAACCTCACTTCCGGGACGTACGAGGCCCTTTCAACACGATGCTCGAGTATGGCGGATTATTACGAGCCCGAGAGCGATTGCTACGTCTTAAAGGCTGGAAGGTAGTCCCGTTTTATTACGTCGTTGCACGAAGGCGAAATGGAAATGGCCGGGCGTGGACGGGTGGGGGGGGGGGGGGGGGGGGACCGGGGGATGGACTATGGTTTTATTACTCCAATCAGTGCCTCGCCTTCCTTCTCATTCACCGTCTCCTCCCCCTCTTAATTTGCAGTATCAAATTTGCCATCCACTTTTCTTCCTTTCCTCCTTGAATAAATATTGGCGGATCCACTTCGCGATGCTGCTCTATTGTCCGCGACCCGACTTCCTGAGACGACTTTTTTTATATCTCGACCTGGAACAGCTGGTAGACTTGCGCGCACGGCGTTCGAAATTCACTGGGAATTGAGGAAATCGGGGAATTTGGATTTTATAGGTGAACGTGTTGTTTCCTTGTTGTTCGCGAATTGGCCTAGATTTTTTTATTTAAATGTTTAATTTAACGTATGTTAAATGTTTAACGTATTGGTTAAGAGCTGACGTGGGTAAATAATAGCCCAGTGAAATTTGTGTTATAATTAATTAACAGACTGGGAACTGTAAAGGACAGTTGGCATAGTTCGGAGCCAACGATAAGGGAGGCAGTGAAAAAGGCTGCAGAGTCTGCTATTTCAGAAAACTGTGATAACGAAGAAATTAGGAATATACTGAAGAGCACCGCGGAAAGACAACTCGAGTATGCTTTAAGTAAGTAATTGATACATATGTTTTTCGCCGAATAATAATTAAAGGGCCAATTTTTTCATAAACAAATATCTTTTATTTCCTTTCTATGTTGAAAAATAAATAGTATCAAAAATTAATTTTATATTCGGCATTAATTAATATATATATATATATACGTTATTTAATGAATTAAACAAAACAGTTTTGTTCTGAAATAATTCTCCACAGAGCTGGACGAAACAGGCGAGGGCATCATAGCAGTGACGCGCTCCTGGAAGGGGAAAAAGGGCGCCAGGTCGGGAACATCGTTAAAATCCCTAGTGAACAGCCGTCTACCAACCGACAATATAATTAACGTCGAGGTAGAACAGAAACCGGGCGGAATTAATCCGGAGAACAGGGCCCACAAGGGATACCTTGTGCACCTTTGCCGACTGGTGGTTAATCGTGTGCAAAATCTGGTGAATTCTTCGATCGAGGTGGATCCCGAGATCAAGAGCAAGAAGAAAATGGTCCAAGAGATTTATGCGGAGAGCTTGATGCATTTGGCACTCCTGCGAGAAGTTGAACCGTGCGTGGACAACGAATACATAGAAAGGGTCAAGGAAATTCTGATAGCAGGTAATCGTTATAAACGAACGGTCGACGATGGAACGTTTAGCAGTAATGCAATAATTTCAATGCGACAGGTAAATCGCAGAAACACGGGCCGATCTTGATAAAGGGCGGCAAGTATTCGGGGAAAACCTCTTTATTGTCGAGAATCTACGCAGACGCCTCCGATTGGCTGGACTGTCCAACGTTCAGAATCGTCCGGCATTGCGCCTCCACTCCTCGTTCAGCTTACAGCCTCGAGTTACTTCGAGTTCTCTGTCAGCACGTCGGCTTCCTTTCCGGTTTATTAGACGGGAATCTTCCGAAGGATGCGTCGTTCGATCCGCTGTACCTGAACAATTGGCTGGGCCAGATTATGAGGAAGATCGAGGAAGAACCGATGAAGGAGCAATTGTTGATTCTCATCGACGATCTGCATCGATTGCATCCGTTGGATTGCGACATCGTTGCTGCCCTCTCGTGGCTGCCGTTGAACTTACCGCCAGGTAAATACGGCGTACTTATCGCCTGATGATATATACAGGGCGTTTCGTGACTCAGGAAAAATCGGGAAATGAACAAGTTGTTCAGAATCACCCTAGCTTTTGTTCAGAATCACCCCCCATTTCGTATTGGTCAGAGCTGACAATGAAACAGAGAAACTTATGTCTCGTTTACTGCGAACGTTCTATGTAGGAAATATACAGGATCCGGCGGAATCTGACATCCCGCGTTTAATGGGGGGTTGCTGGGGTGACTCTGAACAACTTTTTCCTTTACCAAAATGTTGGCTGTGGCGTCGTTTTTGAATTATTAACGAAAAACACTGGCCAATCAGAACGGTCGTGCGTGTGGCTCTCAACCGCGCTCGGTCGTCGTCGCCGCGAAGAAACGCGTTGGCTCACGACACGACCGAGCGCGGTTGAGAGCCACGTGGGTGAGCGCGGGAACTACGGGCGCTCTGATTGGTCACTGTTTTTCGTTAATAACTCAAAATCGACGCTTCAACCAACATTTTGCTAAAGGAAAAAGTTGTTCAGAGTCACCCCAGCAAACTCCCATTAAACCGGACTCTGTAGATCACAGTACGACGTGCCTGCGCTGACATAGGCACAGTCCTAACCAACGGCAAGTCGATAGTAGAATAAGTTAGCGTGGACGCGTGTCGTGCGTCATGCCCAAAGATCTATTATGATCTATTATGTGAACTTCAGCAGCTGGCACTACTGTCCCATCCTATGACACTCACCCAAATTTCGTTGAAACTCTGTTGAAAGGCTGAGGAATTACAATATTTGTATAGTACATTATTGTTCATTTCAGGAGTCCATTTAATAGTGACGACTGCCGTTCCTCCAGAATTATTACGGCTTACCCCGGTGCAGAAAGAAAGATTACGTAGCAACGAAATATTAATCGAACTCCAAGATACTAGTTCAGACTCCCAAGAGACGGGCAATGTCTTCGACACTTTAGAGAAATTGATCGGGGTGCGCGCAGCGAACAGAATAGGCGCCATCTTGGCTTCCACTGAGTACGGTCTATCCGAAACGGAGATCCTTGAGGTAATTATGCCAACTGGAGGTGATGGACCGCTGTTTTTGGACGAAGGACAGTTTAATTTTGCAACCTGGTGCTTGTTTAGAAGAACGTTCAACGAATTTTTAAAGGTGATTCCTATTATGCAATTATTTATTTATTTGGATTTTGGTTGTTCTTTCCAGAAGAGAATAAATCAATCGATGAATACCCAGATCAAAAATTACTTTTACTATTTAACAATTTTTCTATTTCATCGTCAGGCTCGAGTGATGAGCGGACGGTTGCTGTTCTCCTGGCGCCATCCGATCCGTGACCTGGCTCGAAAGAGATACTTCCCCACCCAAGAGATCCTGAAGAGTTACCACGGTGAACTGGCGAACCTCTTCTTCTCGGAGGACTTCGAGGACAAAGAGGACAAATCCTCGCCCGAAGAAGAGAGCCCTAAAAAGGAAACACCGTTCCAAAGCAGACCAAGGTCTCAGGACACAGCGTATAATTTAAGACACGTGGAGGAAGCCTGGTTGCATCTGTTGCGTGCCGGTGACGTGGAGAAGCTGAAGAAGCTGGCAGTTTGCGCTTTCGATTTTCTTCTGGCTGCTGTACAAATGATTTCTGTCAGCTACTTGAGGTGCGCCCTCGAACACTCGAGGAAATACTTGCTGGAAAGGGACTTGGAGTTGGTGTACTACACGGTTAGGAAGTCCAGCGACATCTTGACCAGGGATCCCCTTCAGCTTGGTGCACAGCTGATATGTTGGTTGAGGCCTGTGGCTGAAGATGGCGGCGATCTGGTTAGCAATAGGTTCTTTTATTAATAAATTCGATTAAAGCGTTCTTTCGATTTCACGGATGATATATCTAAATTAATTATATGGATGTATTAATAATTATTTAGTATTAATATAATCTTTCGATCGAAGGTCAGCAGAATGGTAACGGCAGCAATGGCATGGTGCGATGGCTATACGGCGCCACTGTTGGTACCACTGAATGGATGGCTGCAGCCCCCTCTACCTCTTCAAATTCGCACTTTGTCCTGTCCTCAAGGTGTGAAACTAGTCGAGGCCGCTCCATCGGGGCAGCACCTTATCGTTGTTCCTTTCCAAGGGGATGCTCAACTCTGGCATGTGATGTCTGGCCAATTGGTCCATTCGTTTAAAGGCAAATATCAATGATAATAATAATAACAATGTAAAAATTCACTTTCATTCCGTCTATAACTTTTCCAAATAGCATATGAGACTTATTATAATTCTTTTCATTCAGTATTTAATAACTTTGAATCGCCTCCCTCGAGCTTTTCGATTTAATTCATTATTCTGCGCCGGTTGTAAATAATTCTTTTCGTATATTACAATATATTGTTAATCGATTTTCTGTTTGTATTGATTGTATTTCGTGTTTGAAAAACGAGACATTCTTCTCACTTCAGGACACTCGAATCCAATTTCGTGTTTGGCCGTGACGCAACACTCGCAATACCTGTTAACAGGCTCTGAGGACACGTCGATTATAGTCTGGGATATGAAAGAGTTGACGCTGAAGCTAAGAATTCAAGAACACATCGCCCCAGTCTTGTGCTTGACTTCGGCGCTGAAGAATTCTGTGATTGTCAGGTTCATGGCTTTATTTCTCATAGGAAAAGCAAAAGATAGTCCCCAAAAATTAGAAAAAAAAACAAGAATAGTCCCCCTTCACTCCCAAATTAACATCAAATCCTTGTCTTCACTTTCAGTGGCGGCGAGGACTCCAGAATTATCGTCACGAGCCTCCTCAACGGCGACGTCTTGATAAAGGTGGACCACCATAGGGGCCCAGTCAATTCCATTCGAGTAGATTCTGCCGGCGAGATACTCGTTTCCGGTTCTTCCGACTGTACGGTCTGCCTCTGGTGTCTAGTGAGATTCACGTTACTAAAATGCATCGTTCTTCCCTCTGCTGTGACGATGCTCGACGTTTCGGCGGACTCCGTGTTCCTATTGGCCGCCTGTGAGGACCAGAAACTGTACCTGAGATCTCTGGCCACTGGCACCGAGATCCACACATTGAGGGGTCATCAAGGCGACGTGAAGAGCATCTGCCTGGCCAGGGACTGCAGAAGGGCCATCGCTGGAGGAGCCAAGGGCAAGGTTTCCGTTTTCGACATGCACAGTGGACGATTGACGAAGACCCTGCCGGCGAACCCGTCGTCAGACGTCACCGCTGTTAAAGTAAATAATTCGAAATTGAAATAGTCGTTCCTGGGTGTGCGCATTTGGGCCACTTAAGATTTGCTTGTAGTGGGCAAGGCTTGTATAATTAGGGGTTCCCAGAGTACAGTGGGAACGCGGCTCTACTACCGCAGGGGAGTAATCAGAACGCTACACTCGATCTTCCGAATATACATATAGAGTTTTATTGTTAACCACTGCACGTGGCGCAGATGTACATGAGCAACGTGCTCGCTGGACAACGATCGGAATGGTAAGACAAAAAACAAAGGTTCCTAGGCACGACGCGAAGATCCCTAGATGGGAAACTAATGGCCTGGCGACTACAGCGCCACGGTGCCTGCGGGATAGTATAATTGTCGCCACCTAGCGGAGAAATGATTGAGCTGAGAATACCCATCTGTTGTAGAATCCTTCTTCAGCAATTGAACAGTAACCCAAATACTGTGCACCCGATAATTAAATTAAATTTTTGATTTAAGCGATATTTAATATGAATGGTTTTTCGAAAGGTAACCGAGAAGGACGATTTTCTGATAACTGCTTCCGGCGATCGAGTGACCTATTGGAGTTTTCGCGGCGAAGAGGCGCATATTAAACCCCAGAAATCGAGCAAACAGGAATCCTTGCACCCACACACGGCTCCTATTTCTTGCCTGGATATATCCAGAGATGGAGCAATGGCGGTCACCGGCGGGGTCGACTCCCTTGTGAATCTCTGGCAATTGAACACGCATGAACTGCTCTCGACTTTCGAGGGACATATCGCTAGCGTCACCTGCATTGCGTTCTCAGCATCCGGTTTGTTCGTTGCCTCTGGTAGGTATAGTTACAGAGAATATAAGAAGCTAATTAAAATTGAATTAGATATTATTCATTTTAAAATTTACTATTCAATATCTTTCTTTTATTCTTATATTGAATTAGAGTTTCTTCTATTTATTTTTATTTTTTCTCTCATAGTTTAGCTTACTTATTTTTTTTACACCCTTTTAGTAGAGTGTTACTAATATTAGAGATTACGCATGCTTTAGTACGTTAGGCATGAAGATTTTTTATTATTGCTCTGACGTTAATTCCTCGAGACTTACAATAGTCGTTATAATTATGATTGTCGCCCTGTTGATACAATAGGGCAGGAACATTTTGTTCTCAGAGGAATCGAAATTGATTGTTACAAACTATGCGCGCACAGTACACCGATAATACGATTACAAAATTTGTCGAGTTTCGTTAATTGATTTAATTAACAAATTCCATATAACTGCTTGGATAAATTTACGAATACATCAGACATTTGCAATAACTTTAAAGAACGAAGTGAATAATACAGCAATATCTGAAAAATGGCGGATGAAAAAAAAATTGACAGCTCTTTTCTTTTCATTATCGAAATTCGGGTGCATAACCTAATAATGAAATTTAATTGAAAACAGGTTCTGAGGACAAGACAGTTCGCGTTTGGGGCTTGACGTTAGGTTTAGTAGTAGCAACCTTTAAGCATCAGGCACCGGTCATAGCGGTGACCGCCATGTTTGATGGCCGAAGAATTGTCAGTTCTGATAGGGCTGGTGCAATTCGAGTTTGGGCAGCTGATACTGGCATTCTAATTCAGTCAGTATGCGGGCCTGGTCGATGTTTTACAGTTTCCTCTGACATGAGGTACATATGATTAAAGTTAATAAAATTTCACGAAAAAGAAAACTCGTTATGAAAGAACACGTAAAAAAAGAATGCGAACCATTGCTTTACACATTTATTTATATATCGAACAAGGTATTTAACGGCAATTTAATTTTTTAACACTAGTAGTAGTCTTTGAATTCCCATTTGAGAGAAATATTAGTTGCTTTACATCAGCGTTGTCCAAGCGCGGCTCGCGAGTTGTTTGGGATTCCCCGACACTTGCATACGTTGCCAGGGAAACGCGCGACGCCAAGATGGCGGCTACGGTTGACCAGTATCTCTGAGTGCTTGGATATCTCAAATACTATATACGGTATCTTAAATATCTCTGCTAGAATTCGAAGACAGACGAATATGTTTCAGACAAAAGTTGTGCCTTGAACAGCACAACCTTTGTCTTGGACATATTTTCTTATCTTCAGTATCCACAAAGATATTAACGGCACTGATGCAAGCAGACTGTGTACGCGCAAACAACGATTGGAAGGACAAGCCACTGGACAGCGTTGTTTTAGACTATTTCTAGAGGTTAATAGTTTTGTTTGGTAAAATTAGTTCTGTAAATTCTATAGAGATATACGTAGTTCTGCGAATTCTAATTTCTTGCTTCGTTCTCTGGATAAAGTTGTTTGTTCAGAAAAAATATATACGTACGAGGGTTTCCCGCTTGAATTTTTAGGTACGCAGTATGCGGCACAGGTGACAATCAGTTAAGAATAGTAAGTTTAGGTGCCGGGCCCGAAGAGAAGTATCAAGTGTCTCATTCTCAGGAGATCACTTGTCTCGTTGTCACTCCAGACGCTCGGCTGTTGATTACGGGTTCTAGGGACATGAGTCTGAAGGTGTGGCAGCTCGCTGGCGGTAAATTGTCGCAGGTTTGTTAACTTAACTGAATTTAACTTTATTCAGGCGACACTTCGGTACAGAACAACGTGTGCATATCTGTTTCAGGCCCTTGTTGGGCACACAGACCACGTGACCTGTGTAGCTGTTTCCGTTCTGGACAAGTCCGTCGTAGTCTCCGGTTCCAGGGATGCCAACCTAATCGTCTGGGACATTAACACTGGCAGCGATCTTCATACCCTGAAGGGCCATCTAGGTTACATTACGTGCGTGAAGTTGTCGGGTGACGGTACACTGGCAGCCTCGGGCAGCGAGGACAAGAGTCTGATAATATGGGACACGAAGAAAGGCTGCTCCCTGAGCACAATTATGCTTCACGTTCCTCTGCTGGGGCTAGAAGTGGCGACCGACTTATCTAGGCTCGCGTTGCATTTGCTGGAGCACAGATGCATGCCGATTCTTTGTCTGCACAATACACCGGCGCAGTATGTCAAGCTGCCCGACTACGTGGCCCCGTGGTGCGATGCCAGAGAGTTGAGGCCATCTGGTCCGAAGAGGCCCAATAAAAGGCTGCTGAAGAAGGAAGTGTCGCTGGACAGCGACACTTGGCACAGAAAGTACGGACACCTCACTTCGGGTAAGACAATCGAACCTTTCGACTCCGCTCTTCGAGGTCCCCCAAAGTTCACGAGGGTTTAACGGATAATTATATTCGTTCTTATTTAGGAATGTTGACGTCGTCGGTGGAGAACGGGCTACAGAGACGATTCAGCGTGAGCGCATCCATGGACGAGATCAGTAAAGTTGGATTAACCAGCAGTCCCTCGGGATTGGGGCCTGAACAGGCTGCCCTGGCCCAGTCGCAGCACTTCGACCAACTCGAAGCGCTGTGGAACAAACAATCACCGCCGGCCAGACCGCGTGGTCATGGTAGAACCCTGTCGAAGCAAAGCTCGTTGCAGGCCACGCGAATATCTGATTCCGAGGAGGAGGGTGAGCTTCTTCGTTAATCTTTCATGACGTGCGCTTCGTTTCGTTACTTAACGCTACAAATTTAATTTTCGAAGTCCGCTTTGTTTGCGTTATCTGTGAACATTAAATTTTCCAACGAAGATGTTAAATGAAAAGTGTGTATCGAACTGTTCCTTGGAGTTGAAGGTAAGCACTGTATTAATTTCATTCCAGGTCTGCCAGACTAGAGCAACGTCTAATTAAAGAACGAACGGACTAATTCCTAATTATTGTACCTATTTCATTTCCATTGTCTTTCGAGGGAGCAAGGGGAACAATACGAATGAGGGAAAGGTAGAAAAATCGAAAAAAAAAATTAAGCACGTCCCTGGGTAAAGCTTTAAATTACAAATATCTCGTGTCTGATGCAATAAACGTAACTAAACATAAATATAAACGAATGCACGTACGCATAATGTATATCGATATTAGAGATGAAATAAATTAAAGGTTATTTATTTTCAGCCCCCCCCCCCCCCCCATCCCACCATTCAAGAAAATCATTTTTATTATAGCGAATGGTGCAAGTAAGTTATTATTACTTCGATGTACTTCATTTGTATTCGCGGATATGCATTGTCTTTTGTAAAAGAAAAAAAAAGTCAGCCATTTGTTGTGCAGAACGAACGTGTTTGTTTATTATTTCAAGTGGTATTAATAATTACAGATATTTGAACAGAAGATATTCATTACGGTGCTCGTGAACGTGACCCCTCGCATTATAATAATCGTGCCTGATGGAACTTAGAATCCATTTCTCAATTGCTTTTTGTAATAATCGGCGACAATTCGCCATGCCTTTGGCGCCATAAATCCCTCCGGAGGATTTTCCCCAGATTTTGCTAGCGCTGCAAAAACATCGGACAGAAATTTTCAATGTTTATACATCAATGAGTTATTTCGAAATTACAAGTTTTTTTGTTCGACTTAGTTTTATCAGCATTTCACTTGCGCAAAGAGTATGTAACGATAAAATGATATTGATATTTGAGATTCACGAAACCATTTGGATATTTCGAGTGTAATTTGTTATTTCATTAATTGCAAATGAAATGTCGGCGACTTACTTCGCATTTTAGTCCCGGAGATAAAACTGAAGTCCTGTGATCGTTCTGGCTCGAAGAACGCCATTTTTTTCGCCCTATTATCGTAAGCAGCTACTCTAAACGGTATTATTTCAAGTTGCTGAAGGCCTGGCGCCATCGAGAGCACTCTCGATCCATGCGTGCCATCATAAAGATTGCCTAATTTAATTATTCAGAGTTATTAAGAGATAAATTAATAACAGAAGTATAGAGTAAAACAAGATACAAAGAATATCTTAATAATTATAATTGCAGTTGATTATACACATATATTACCATCTGGGGTTTTACATTTGTCTGGGTGTGGCAAGCCTGCGGGATCACGACCAACTATATAAAAATTAGCCCCCGCAATCATTCTTGCTTTGGCGTGCCACTGTACCTAAAATGTCAGAAACATTCGTGCTGAGCTTCAATTGTAATTTCGCGTGCTCGAATTTTCAATTATTCAAATATGTTTTTCACAATGTTGCAATCGGTGTTGCATCAAGATTCTGCAGCACGCATGGAAGTATTCTACTGCGCATGCGCAAAGATGCAGGTGCGGTACTAAGAATATTTCCCTGGATTGACATCGCGCGATGTTAAAAATTTGTTTTTTTAGTAACATCGCAATATTGTACCTCAGTGGGTCCAGCATACAGCATCGGGCTTGGAAAGATGGCAAGGATGGTATCTTTGTGCAGCACGTTTTCCTCCAAAACACTCTGGTGTTGATTTATTCGAACCGTTAGTGGTACATCGTCTTCTTTCGTCCATCCTCCAAGTGGATGCAATAAGAGAACCGGTTTCTTGTATCCGCGCTCCTCCGCCAGATGTCTCCTGGTGTCCTGAGATTAATTTCGAATAGGAAGCAACGCGTTAGAAAGGAGACACGTATAAGTGATATTATTCAAACAATTAACACTTGTTAGCGCGATGAAAGTTCAGTTTTACGTTAACCTCATTTTGATCTTTCCTTCGAAATAATTGTCGCGGCAAAGGACGAACCTGCATTAAGAGTGCGTGGCCATTGTGTATAGGATTTCTCAATTGAAAGGCGAAAACAGCATCGGCGCCCATTTCTCTGCACCTTTCCCTAATCTGATTGGGAGTGAGTCTGTACCTGTCGAGGCCGTCGTTCCATTTAACCCTTTCTAGAACCTCTAGTTCTCCGCCGACAAGCCAATCGCCAGACTCGTGGATCATTTTGATATAAGGATGGCCTGGATCATTCGTCCCGAATTCTCTGCAACACCTGTCACACGATTCTCTCTTAATTCCAATTTGAATAAATGTTAAAAATACTCGAAATTATTGTAGGGCACACATTTATTATGGAAAATATAATCCGTTATATAAATGATTGGAAATATCATGGATAATTTCGAATATTTTGGGATGAAAACGAACGAGTTGTCATACCTCTCTTCTTTTCGGTGCGCGAAAAATTCGGGCCTCCTTAAGATTGCGATGGCGCGACCTTGATACTTCAAGGTCAGTGCTGGTACGTCGATGTACCTCTCTTTCTCGGCTTCGCTAACCGGAAGTACAATGGGTATGGACTGGTTGATGATATTACCATCCCGTCCAATGGTTTTGAAATGCTGACACTGAGGAAAGTATAGTTTATTTATTTAAAAAAATATATCAGTTACATTATTTCATAATATGAGTATTTTATTAATATCATTAATTTTATTTATGTATTATTGATCAAGAATACTTGCTTGCAAATATTGGTCCTCCCTCATGAATCCCCTGAGTGGGCTTGCCCATCCTTCAGCCAGCACTTGTACCCATTGTAAATCGATATCAGTGATTTCGATACCTTAAATTAATCATCAACTTAGTACACAACGTTTGTCCGTTTAATAAAATTTGCTTCAACTAACACATACAAATCATGTATCACAAAATTGAAACGTCAGGAATCTCTTTTCAATATTAAATTCGAACACAGTTAATCGCAATTAATTAATCACACAAGTACAACTATATCGAAAGAAGATCCCTAGATCCTCGATAGTATAGTGTTACAAATAAAATAACGTTTAACAATTTCCACAGCTCGTAACGCCGCGTAAAAGTAAAACAAGGAAACGTACTGAAAAGATTTTCCGCCTCTCTTCCAGCTTCTTCAACCCTTTCTTCCCCAACGAATAATTCTTCCACTTTCTCGCATATCTCCGGAAGTATTCCTTCCCGCCGCAACAACTCTATCGCCATCTGCGTGGACACCGTCAAACTATGGCTTTCTGTGTCGATAACGAGGTCTGCATTTTTCGGCGTCTCGTATTCCTGTCCAATGCCGGTGAAACTTTTAATCATGCCTTTTCTGGCCTTCTCGTAGAGCCCCTTAACATCCCTAGCCTCGCAGGTCTGAACGGAAGCCTTGACGAAAATTTCGAAGAATTTCAAGTCGAAATCCTCCAGGATTTTCCTGGCCAGCTGTCTGTCAGCCTCGAACGGCGATACGAAACTGCAGATCGTTATTATTCCGCAGTCTGAGAATAATTTCGACACTTCTGCTGCCCTTCGTACGTTCTCCTCGCGATCTTCCTTGCTGAACCCTAAATTGCGATTCAGTCCTCGGCGAACGTTATCACCGTCGATACTGTAGGCTGGGATTCCCTGGAGAATGTTGCAAACGTTGATTAGAAATATTCGAATAATTTCTACAACGCAGTGCTTATGAATAAATGTGTGTGTGATCTAAATATTAGAGGATGCTTATATTTCCGTGGGAAAAGGGTTTTCCACAGACTGAATTCATAGTCCCCTTTTCGTGAATAGTGGTCAGTTTAGGCGGACCTACGACTCTATTCCTTCAATTTACATAAATAAATAGATATTACTGTTACCTGAGATATTAGGTAATTTTCTAGCTGAAATGAAATCGAGGTCTTTCCGGCACCAGAAAGTCCTGTCAGCCAAATGGTGCATCCACGAAAGCCTTTGTATTTTCCAAAAGAGTTTCCCCGTCTTTCTCTGGATACATGATGGACCTGCTGCATCACATTTGACGACAAGATCTGCAAGCATTCAAATCAAATATAAATGAACTATGGATAATATTGCAAGTGAAATTAAAGTGGTAAAGTTTTAATGGTTTATTATAATTATTTATTATTATTCGTACGGGATCAGATATATTTAAACAGATGCAATATTGAAATTAAACAAATTGTTACATTTACTTAAGAATGTCCAGAAATGTTGCAAGCAGCACATTTAAATTAAAGATTTGCTCGAATAATGTTTCTCCGGTCAGAAACGTGCAAGGCAGCAGAAATTTACATAAACAACATTTTTCATTGCAAATTATTACGTAATTTGGACGATCCTTATATAACGTTAAAAACCATGCCAACAATAATTATAATAAACCGTGTTGTATAAGTATACATTCGATCACTTTCACAATATTAATGCATGATTAATTAAATTAACAAATTTTTTATACAACTGTGATTAATTGACAATGTTTCAGATTGCGTATTGCCTCTTCTTTTAACTTCTGTTGTATGAATAATGAATCAAAATATACCTGATCCGCTTTTCTTTGTGTGTTACGATTTTCCGAAGTCTTCATGTACATTCCCATTATGCGAAATAATTACAATCTATTTTCTCACAATTTACAACGATAACCGTTTATATCTCTAATTGTACGTACTCCCTCCGACGAACAAATTAAGTTAATTATTTACGTTTTGTACAATTCCGATCGGAAGAAAGTATTCGGAGGGATAGCTTCGATTCGACTGTCGAAGATTAAAATTCTCTCAAGCGAGAAAGTGAAAAGGAAAGCAAGTCGGTTTCGTGGTGGGGTCGAAGAATTTCACGGGACACCTCGATTAAATAAAAGTGGAAAGATTGTAAAAGGAAGCTGATCGTCGTGTCACACATATTTTTGTTGTATTGTAATTATCAGTCGTTGAAAATATTGCTATTGTTATATCAAAGTTATTGCTATATTACTGTTTTACTATTACAGTATTAATATTCTTACTATTTAAAAATATATCAAGTGCAATTCGAGTTTCATCGGTGAATCTTATCAATGTGCGCTTCTTTCTTTTTATAATCTCTCATATTATTTATAGTGACGTGGAGTTTGTGAGAACCAGACATTGATTAGATACGAAAAATTTTGGGATTAAAATAAGAAAGTCTAATCACGCAATAACAATAATAACAACGATAAATAATAATAGTAATAATAGTGACAGTAGTTGCTGTTAACATAGAATCGTTTATATTTAATTGGAAAGTGAGTCGGATAATTAAAAGCTGAAAGTGCATTGTGTTCTGACAATAATTATTCACTTCGATGATAACACAGTTAGACATTGTAATTATCGACCGTATTATTTTCTTTAAATACAATAGTCTAATCATTAATAGTACTAATAATTTATTTACACTGTAATACTTCCTTTAGCAGGAACTATTAATGCTGTATAATTAATTATACAGAATATATTTTTTATTTCACGAAATAGGAATTTGAAAAATAAATTGAAAATGATCTGGTATGTATAATATAATGGAAAATAGAAACAAAGAAATTGCATTAGATTCTTGATTGTACCATAGAGTTGTTTACGAAGGAAAGGTGTGATGTCAAGTTATACCACAAACCAGGTATCCTATATCCTGCATAGTGTGGTCATACAGAGAGAAAGATAAGTGAACGAAGTTGTACGAGATGTCACTGACTTTTAATCTCATGCCAAGCATATTTCGAAAACAAATTGTAACCGTCTAGCAAATGCGTTCCATTAATTTTTTTATATACAAGTTATAAGATTAACATTGTGCAAAATTATGGTTACCGGAGAGTTCCGAATTTAAACAAAATTTGTGCAAAATAATAGCAAAATTATTGATTGCAGAATACAGAGTTTCCACTTTCTTATTTTTATTTTATTTTTCAGTCCAATTCTGGACCGTTCGATGAATCGAATGATTTATGCATGTGTGATACACGCAAACGCTTTTCTGAACAAATAGAAAAACAAAGAGAACGCGTGACGAACGATAATCAGTGACCCAGTTTCGCCATACTGCAATCGTTGTATTTTTGCGAAGTTCCAAAAAAAAAACTCAGCGAAGAAATTCAGCCAAAATATGACTAATGGCTGGGAGAAAAACGCGAAGGAAATTGTAATTGTTTCTGTATTGTGAACTATTAAAAGTATTGTATTTACGTTTGAAATTGAAAATAAAGCCATAAATAATGGTGATTATTTAAAAAAATTAAGCTCTATCAGGTATGCATTATTATGCATACGTATGCATAAATTATTATTATTATTATTATTATTATTGGAGTTACTTGTAGTACAAACACTGTCGTATTACTGTTCAATGATCACTTATTGCAAAATAACAGGTTTCATACAAATATAACAAGATTTTAATACGTTTAATAATTGCACGAAATTTTTAGCAAAATTAAAATCAGTCTAACGTGATCGCACTGAAAGTGAATGAAAATTGTCATTGCTCTCCGTTCAATATAAATTTAACTATTAACAACAATAATAATCTTATGATTGCAAAATTAAGTATTCGACGATGTGCTACATGTATTTTCAAGAATTGATATCTATGATCATTAAAATATAATCTAAATAAAATAAAATGTAATCAAAGCCAAAACGAAACAGCAATACAAGACATTGCAATCAACAAAATATAAAAATCATACAAAATAAAAGAACTCACGCAATTAACTTTTCCGTTGGACAACTTCGCTACATCCTCCCCGGTCGTTCTTCCCCGACAACCTTCCCCTATCCGCCCGTTCTGCGCCGGCCCGTCCATCGATCACGATCCAGCGTCAAAAGATCGATATATAAACACCGAGACCTCACGTCTATCTAAACGCGTGTAAATGATGACCCGCGTGGGTGTCACCGAAGTGGCTGGCGATTCTTACACGTGTTCTTTGATATATCACCTGGTAAGTGTCAAGAAGGCGGGCAAACGCTTCCAGGAGGGGGAGAAATTACACGCTCTCCCTGTCTCTCGCTGTCTCTCTCCTTCTGTGTCTTTCTATCTATCCATTTTTTTTCTCTCTCTGTCTTGATTTATCTACATCTTTATCTATATATCGATCTATCTATCTATTTATCTATCTATCTATCTATCTATCTATCTATCTATCTATTTATCTATTGATCGATCTATCTATCTATCTATCTATCTATCTATCTATCTATTGATCGATCTATCTATCTATCTATCTATCTATTTATCTATTGATCGATCTATCTATCTATCTATATATCTATTTATCTATCTATCTATCTATCTATCTATCTATCTATCTATCTACTTATTTATCTTTCTATCTTTCTATCTACCTGTTTAGGTATTCATCACCCCCCCCCCCCCCCACTCTCTCTCGCTGTGTCACTCTCGCACTTCGTCGGCAATTTATTTTCCGCTTTTTCGCCGTTTTTTTCCCAGCCCTCACTCCTTTGTTCATTTTCGTTTTTGCGCCGGCGAACGCGACCCTGGGCACGACGGAAAAACGCTCGTCGAGGCGTGGAAAAACTCGAGGACGAACGAA
The DNA here is from genome assembly GCA_963667235.1 of Nomada lathburiana. Taxonomy (NCBI): domain Eukaryota; kingdom Metazoa; phylum Arthropoda; class Insecta; order Hymenoptera; family Apidae; genus Nomada; species Nomada lathburiana. The sequence goes on along the minus strand of OY763899.1, from coordinate 17,612,211 downwards.
ATTTCGCGTCGTTCCGGCGATTCAGTCGAACGATGTCGGTGACCTTCTTGTTCCCTTTTCATTCCTTTTGGTGGAAATTTTTTGGGCATACGTTTTTGCCCGGGATGTCGTTCGATTTTTGATTGAAAGTATTTTAGATTTGTTGGGTCACGAATTTTCTTTTACACGCAACACCGCATATTATGTACACCGCAAATATTTAACTTACCTGTACGGCTCGCGAGGCACGTGCGACCAAGGAGCGTTCTCGGTATCGCGGAATTTATTAATTCGTCTGATAATTATTTTTAACGCGAGTTTCACGTATCTCAGCGAGCAGCGCGGACTGACTGGAACTCGATTTTATGTTGCTTCGGAGAATTTTATTATTGCGCCCGCGTACGGTCTGTACTTTGCGTTCGATGTTCTTTTTTGTTCTATTGAAAATCGTGAGCGAAGAATAGAATAATATAATGCGACAATCAGTAGTTATTTAATTATAGACTGAAGTGATTGCACGTTTCTTAATAACATGCTAATTTTCCGCAGTAAAACCTTTCCATCGTCTGCACCATAGAGTTTCATTGACATTGACGTTACGAAACCAGTTACCCAACTATTAAAAAGTGTAGAATTGTCGCAATATCAGTAATTATTGGTTTCACCGAGTAGTTCGTAATCTTATTCCCGGGTAGGCTGTACGGTTCAATCAAATATTGGCGGCACTCTGCGCGTCGCCAATGTTTTGATTCAGACTTCACGCAATAGGCAACTTCAAGTCGAGCCCGAAACTTTTCGTGTTATTAAAAGAAAATAAAGCTGCTATATTTGTCGAGCGCGTATGTGACGTTTCTACTGGAATAAAAGTTCAATCTCTTGTGGTCATTGTGTCGATTTATTTAACTACGTGATGTCGACGAAGTCGTCCGTCGATTTGCGAGCTGAACTCGCGGAATTAGTGAAACGAAAGGCAGAAATAGCCGTGAGTACCGAAGCAACTGTCAAACTGCGTCTATATTGTCCACCATATTTTTCTTTCTCTATCGACCATCTATACAATACGTGCAATATTATCGTATTAATCAGAAAAGCGAGCAATCGTATTAAACTATAAACAACGTGTAGAAAATTCTGTAAAAAGGATGGGCAGTTTGTTTTATAAGTTCGACTATTTGTGGTTAGGACAGTCTAACCTCTCAATTGCTTCCAATTGATCACTGACTCCTTCAGTTTTTCGTTCATCAAACTTCACAAATTGCCAATTAACATTGCTGCTGTCTACGTTATATTGCCGTTCATTTTACTTGATAAATCGCGATTTATTATTGTTGTTCTGCACCGCATACAGACAGCAATTTTTGCATGTGAATAATATTCGTTTGTTCTCGTTGACAAGACATGTGTATCAATTTTGCAGGATACGCTTGCGAACTTAGAACGCCAGATCTATGCGTTTGAAGGTAGCTATTTGGAGGACACACAGCTGTACGGTAACATAATACGCGGTTGGGACAGATACTTAGCCAGCAATAAGAATACGAACAGTAAAGCGGACAAGAGGAATAGAAAATTCAAGGAAGCCGAACGGCTGTTCTCAAAATCGTCGATCACATCCATGGCTGTTAGTAATCAATGCTTTGCTTTCTTTGGACTACGGACCGTAACAAACGATACATATTTATCTTCAATTTAAACCACTCCAATGTAATGCACGAGCTAACCGTTGAGATTTGGATAGTTGTATTGGAAATTGTGTCGCGCCCTTTTCATTCTTCGAGGAGAAACGGCGTACGCAGTGTTAATTCAATTGGCATTGTGAAATGTTCGCAGGCTGTCAGCGGACTGGTCGAAAACACCCAGGAAAAAAGTAAGGACCTCAATGGATATTCCTGAGATAGTTAATTCTTTAACGAGAGAAACGAGCACAACTTGTATATTTCAATCCTATCGTCTGCTCCGATTTTTCTTCTTACCCTACCCCTCAACTATAATTCTACTTTTTTTTTTTAGTTTTTAAGTTTAATTCCGATTGTATTTTATTTTCTTTTCATTGTATCGATCTGGACTGTCTTCCGAGAGAACGTAATAAAATGCACATTGTTTGCGAAGCACAGCTGGTTGAGTATTAACGAGAGAAATTGAAGGAAAAAATTCGAAGATATATTTTACTGGCGCTTCGAATTTTTCACTCGGTAATATTTATTTTTTTCTGTATTCAATTTACGAATAAACTTTCATTTATTCTTTCAGCCTATATTTATGAAAATTTATTTTCGTCTTTCGATAGCATTTCACGCACACATTTCCTTTGTCGGTTCTCGCCCATGGTTAAACCTCAAGACGTGTCTTTCTCGTCTATCCGCAGTTATATCGGAAGCTTATTCTATCTACTATGCTGCTCTCTTCTGTGCGTAGGAACAGTTGTGAACGAGTACTTCGCTTGCCATCTATTGCGTCCAAACCACAGACATCATTAGCTCGCCATCGTTATTTTACGTTCTACATTTGTCAACTCTATGCATCCAAGCCTCGCCATTCAGTCAATTCATATTCTGTATATTACTGTGGTTTCGACAGAAACATTTCTTGCGTGCTGCAATATTTACTTGACCGATCAATTAATCTGTAGAACGTTTAGAAATATTCAGTACGGTGCGTCTCGTTGAGCCACGGCTGGGTAAATTCCTCGTGTCGACCGAGGAATTGCGGTTCTCCCATTCTAAACTTGCTTCTAGTTGACCGGTACAGCGAATCGGAGTCGCAGATTGGGAACAGCGGCAGCGAGGACAACTGCAGCCTCGTTAATTCCCACGGGACCACTGGGAACAGCGGTAGCAGCAATGGCAACAAGGAGACCACTGGGAAAAACCACTCCGTCACTGGCCAGTACAGCCAGAACGGTACTCTGGCGTCATCCACGGAGATCCCTGGACAGTTTTCCAATGGCCATGCGAGCAACGGCAGCCTGGAGCACGTCTCCCTGAAGGAGAACACTGGGAAAGAGCCGTCGAAGAATAAGTCTGGGAACAGCGCGAAGAAGAACAGCAACAAGAGGTCAAGGAACAGGTAGAAGAGCGGCGCTGCCGATGATTCTACTGTTTGGTTCGATCAGAGACTACGTTTGGAGCCGTGTTCATTTCCTTGATTATCATTCATGTCCGTAGGCTGTACAAGATATCACCGTTTTATACAATAAGTGCACCGGGAGAGCCATCGAACTGCGTACGTACATTGGAAGTGTGAATAAGTTGCAGGTCGCTCCGATAGATGTAGTATTGTACAAAAGTGTACTTTCGGTTTGGTGTCAGGAGGTGCAGAAATATCGGGAAGCAATAGTTTCTCCAAAGGTGGAACAGTATGTGGCAGGTTTACGAGTGTAATTGCAATAGAGCTATTCTTTGCGCTTCGACCCTGCGTTTATCAGGCATACGCAATCTGTTACCAACGATTAGAACGAGTTCCATCATTTTTCGTTTCTGGAGACCACATTGATCGAGCAATACATATTGTGCACGTTTTCAATTCTGATGACGCGAGAATGTGTGTATTATACACACGTAGCATTCCATTGTTTTACCGTTAGTGTACATATTTAAGATGTGGCGTCGAGGTTGTGTAGTTGTAATAGCAAACGAACATTAATAATTGCACAGGGAAATGAAGTTGGATGATTTCAGTATTTTTTTTTTTAATTTTAATTATTTCGTATAGATCTGTTGATTACAATAGCTAAGTAAGTTAGACAGTGAATAAGGTAAATTAAGTGCCTTATATCGTATTCTTTTTATGAGTCACTTATATTTTTAACCCTTTCAACACTGTTTAACACGTTTGGATATTTTTTCTTGTGCTGCTTAAAACAAAAATCTTTGCATTGCGACAAAGGGTTGAGGGTAATTCTCGCAGTCTTTCGTAAGCTGCATTACGTACAATTGTCCACACATGTGAAACAGACATTTTAAGGTATAAAGCATATTGAAAAAATTGACAACGTATTTAAATAAAGCGTTGCTAATAATGGATCCATAAATGATCGTATTGCAAGCATTGTAAGATTTTCATGTCGCAGCTTTCTTCATGTATGGATACGTTATCTTTTCCTACTGTTTCAAGGAACAAATAACTCAGCTATGTATGTATTTTAAATTAGGGAATAATTAAAGGAGATTTCATTATTTTATATAATAGACTTATTATTAATTTCTGTTTGTAAATGTACAAACTTTTCTTATCGATATTCGACAATGAAATATTTATATCTTTCTACTTTTGCCCTTATATATAACACAGATAATAAAAATGAAGTGTAAAACGAATTGCCTTTGCAACTTTTTATTCATTCTTTTTTTAACTTTGTTACGCTCTCGCGAGGTGCAATTCGCAACTTTGTTACATTGTAGCTAATAACGAAGACAGGAAGAATAGAAATGAAAAGTAGATAAAATTATTAGTCACATCTGCAGTGCAGTAATTTTATTAACAATTATTGCAAATACATGTATACACGTAGAGGTTCTATTAACTAATAAGTTAAACAAAAACACGGTCTTCCGAACTTTCGTTTTTAGTAAAAAATTTGTATACGCCAATGGGTAGAAGCAAATCTTTTTTTCACCGATAAATTAGTTTATCTCGAGTGAGGATTAGGGATACCAGTTGCTGGTAAGAAAGCTTTCAGGTTGCCGTCTTGTTTCACGTTTTTAGGGGGTTCATTCCTAGTGACAATGGCGTTGAAGCCGTTATGGTCGTCAGCAGTGTAGGTAACTGTCCGAATGGAACCATCTGCCTCGACTACGGAGTATTCACCCTTCACAGTGTCCCCATCCCTTTCTTCCCACGCAGACTTTGAATCGCCAGTATATCCGTCCAGGACGCCATAATTAAACGAGTATTTTGGGTACGCCTGTGAGAAAATATCATTGTCTATTAATTATACGGTCATATCGCGGTACAACTAAAAAGAAAGTTTATTCCAAATATACACATACGTTATTAATATACATTATATTTATATAATATATAATATCCTGACATTATTTATTAGTTAGAAAAAGAAATTGTAGCAGATAGCAAGCTTGAACGAATACTGGAGTTCGGTGATGTATAAAATATAATTTGAATGATAGCTTCTTTCACATTCATCTGAAATTACCGTGAATTCTGCCTCTTTTTCATTTTTCGTGTCACTCGCGACGACGGCGGACGCCGTTTTAAAAATTGGCGGAGCAATGTAGACCAAAGACGAGGTCCTCGGCAGTGGCCTGTACGAAATTGGCGGGGCGACTTTCACATAAGTCGGAAACGCCGGTTCAAGTTGACTTCCGATTGACTTAAGGGCGCACGTCACTGGGACTGCGGCGCCACTTGCGGAGATCGCAGCAATTGGGGCGCAGGGAAACCTCCTGAAAATCAGGTATAAAATTAATATTGCCGAGTAGAATTATATAATTGAACTATGCCTATATTATTATTAAATTTAATTATGTGAGTTGTTTAAGAGGTATAAGAATTAATATGCAATCTGTAGTCTTACTGTTGAAGAACGCCAGCAACAGTCAGCTTTAGAAAGCAGCACAATATCACGATCTGCAAAATATTTATAAAACATATGTAGAACAATATGTAGAATATAGTTACTTAAAAATGTAACTGGAAAACGCAATCAAATCTGATAGCTAATCTTCATATACATATACATACACAACTACTGTTCCTTTTGATATATTATTTTTATTTATTTATAAAACAGATCTTTCATTTGAATCACAATTAATTTTGACTCTTTATTCATATCATTATTATTTTTCTTTGATCTCATTAAAAGATCCATTTCCTATAATCCTTAAAGTTCCAATTATTCTTTCAAACTACAATTACAATATTGATCAATTAATGTCATACTATTTTCGAATTGTTATGGATAAGGTTCTAGTTACGTAATAGTCCTTAAAATTCTAATTATCGTTTCAAATTGTAGCCAAAGCTATGTACCGCAATAATGGAAGATCTACAGCGCATGCACACAGCAAGCTATGCATCGCAATAATGGAAGATCTACAGCGCATGCGTGCGCACACCAGATTCCCATTGCGCAACGCGATTACTGCAGCCCAAGGAGTGCCGCCATACATCTACATATACAACTTTTAAACCAACATGCATGTATGCGTAGGTGCTCCATTCAGCGGTTCTCGAGCATGAATTTCTACAAAAAACAACCTAAATCGCTAACCTTCGACACGATTGACACGCTTAATGGTCGATAAATCGAAAAGAAAGAACCTATGTGTTTCACTATCGTGAGAAAAGGTTAAGCATGCCGTTGGAACACCAGGGATATTTATTGGACGTTTCTTGTTAGTTGCGAACCGCTACGTTAAGCAACCGTACTTTCAACTAGCAACCGCAGATGAAGAAATAAAAAGTGATCGTAAGATCATTTATTAGATCTTGGAACGGTCGTACCGATTTTTTGCAACGTAAAGGATTTCATTGGCTACATAAATAATAGTAATTGACACAATTAGAGGATACAAAGCTTACATTTACGACGTTGGTTTTTTTCACGCGCAAACATTTTTAATTGATGTCTAACTGATCTATGCCAATTAACACGCTTCAGAAATTTTTCATTTCTTTTTGTTTGGTCTGGGCAATAACTATGGTAAAGATTAATTTAAACAATTTTTTAAACTTTCACATATATATACCCAAAAGTATTCGTTTAAATACTTTTGCCCATCTTGTTAGACAAATTAATATCATTTCAAATTTCTAATTTTAATTCCTTTCTAAATGTATAATAATGCAATTCATATTGCATATAAATTGCAAAATTTATATTTTAATTTTTATCGTTTCACCAACCTTGTCACTAACCCTTCTAGAAAACTGCGTCTGCATGTTTGTAGCACTATAAAAATCACACCGAATCAAATCTCTACCATACATACACTTTTTTCAATGACCTTCCTATTTTACCAGTTACTTCATGTTCTTGTCGATAACAAATCACATTTTTTTCTCGATAGATACGATACACCCCTATTAATCAATTAAATATATATATATATATGTATATATATGAAATATAAGTATATCTTTCGCAAGAATTGGTGTCGGTGTATGCCTTGCGCGAAATCTTCCCAATGAAAGTTTCACGGCGGTCCTTTACAGTAGAATAGGACATCAGCATCCAGCTCATCCTTATATACGACTTATACAGGGTGATCTTTATTACATTTCAAATATTTTTCGCTGAATAAATCATACATATAATACATTACAAGAATTATATATTATTTCAAAGCCTCAAAAACAATTATTTACTTTTTATTTGGTAAATCAAAATATTCACTCGCTACATTGAACATTTCAGTGAACAAAAATTGTGACTGTGTTATGTGTATTTTATACATTGTTATCAATAAAAATAATGCAAACAATTCTATAAGCACGGCGATTGATAAATTAGTAACGTAAATTTAAGTATTGCATAGTTAATTCGCAGACGGGATATAGGAATGGGCAAATCTTCTTATGGACTGTCGTGGCCCAACGTGACTGCCATACCGACTCCGAAATTCGACACTGATTTCAGCGTCCTCTGCTCATGAACATCGATCAGTTGGAGAACTATTATCTACTGTAATTGTTGGGCACAGGAGAGCACTCGAATCCATTCGGTTCCCTCCTTTACCTACACCCCAAAGTGGTCTATAGTCTCGCCATCTACAAATGAGTGAAGGAAACTACTCATGCTGCTCTTTTACCTACAATCATAACTAAAGCGTAGAAATGGCAGCGACACGAATAGTTTCAAGTACTTCCTTATAGATGGCTAAATATTCCTTAAGGGGGTAGCCACGGGTAATGCAGCGAGCTGTATACCGTAATAATATGGTCCCGAAACACGAGTTAAAAGGGCTCGATTAGGGTTCATTATGTATGTACGTAGTTCGTTAGTTACAATTCAGATGATAACACGTGCTATTGCTTAGCGCTTTATTAATCATTGTTTTATTTTTCTACAGATAATTGTAAGTACATAGGGTAAGTGGGAACAAAAATGCCGCGGCACACAAGAGATTCCGGTGGGAAGATTGATGAAGCTCAATCAAGTGAAGCTCTGCGTCGCAGTGCACGCATTAGGGCGACCGTCAAGCAAAACGAATCTGCAAAACGAACCTGTTTCATCTATAAGCCACCCGAGTAACGCCAGTAATACGCAAACCGGAAGGGTTACGAGGCGACAAAAGCGCGCGATGGAAAAAGATGAAGATAGTTCTGGTAAGCTTACTTTTCATTCATATAACACTTTTCGTATTTAGTTTCGATTGGTACATCATAAGTACGTAGCTGTGATTTATATTGGCAGCCGCTTCCCCCTTGCACTAAATCGCCGATTACCAGAACTATCTTCATCTTTGTCCATCGCGCGCTTTTGTCGCCCGTGGCGGTTCGTAGCTAAAATTAATGGGGGGTGCTGCTCCAGAAAATTTGTAGCCTTTGTCTTAAAATTGTGTAGAAAGCACTGCGGGAGCGACAGTGCTGTCTCTCCTTACCAATACCGCGCCGCTGGAACTGTGAAGCGCACAGTTCCATACGTAGATTCTTGTATCTTTTTCATAAATTGGGGGATAGCTACTGACATTAAGCTTAAGGATTACATATTGTTCAAGTATAAAGAAGGAATTAAAGAACAGGAGGCTCATTATATTAAATGTTATCGATAATATCAAGTGGAAATAGGGGATGCTGCAGTTGCACAGTGCCTATACAACCGACGAGATATAAGAACTCGTCTGTGCCTATACGCGAGCCTCCAGTGATGATAAACGATTTACAGGCTACCGATCAATAAGTATTGGGCCCAAAGCCGATTAATAGACGATCGGTCGGTAAGCATTGGGGACAAAAAGCCGATCAATAGGCTACAATGCTTCTTTCTTCTGTTACATACTTGCTAATATATTTTTTCTGTGTGTGCAGGTTTCAATCCAAAGAGTGAGGAGCATTGAGCGGTGCATCTCATTGTGCATAACAGCAAGAAAGAAGAAAGAATAAATCTTGCCACATACTTTAGTTATTGTACTTTAGTTTATAAAAATAGTTTGCAACTATTAGCCCACAAGTTTAATTTAGAACAATTGTGTAATTAACTGTTATGTATGTATACTTATTATATATTTTGTTTTATATTCAGTTTATTCAGTAGATCTTGTATACATCTTAATATTAGTTCTGTTACAAGTTCTACTCGATTAACTAAATATAAAATGAAGAGTATAATAAATATATAAATATATAACATATCCATTAGTTGCACAATTGCTGTAATTTAAATTTTATAAACTCCTATGTATAAACTATGTAAGTTTTATGTAAATTAACTGCAAAGAATAGTTTATAAGTGTTAGATTATTTATGTTTAATAGTATCTTTATATTATATAAATGTTAGTTTAGAATTGAAACAAGATTCAGTTGTACGATGTATTGTAAATAGATATAACACACTAGTGCATAAGTATTAGCTTGTAAGCTTAAACTACAACATCTTTAAAACTTGTATCTTCATTGATTAGTTTAAATAAATTATCATTGAAAAGAATACCACAGCTCTTTTTATTTTCACACCTTAAGAATCCTTGAAAGAACCTAATTCAAATTCCTTAGACAAGAAGTACCGTGGACGAACTTTAAATGGAAAGTTCTGAAGCGAGAAACTTGTAAAAATGGTCCTATACGTTATTAAATTTAACATCAGGAAATTGTTGGAAATAACACCATTTCCAAAGTCTTCATTTCTTGCAAAATTTGTTGGGAGAAGTCTAGAAATTTAAGCGCTCGGAAATTCCTGGAACGTGACGTCATTTCTGAGAACGAATACCTCCTCGCATATCATATTCTCCTAATACAAATCCAGGATTTTCAGCAGATATTTTTGTCAGAAACCGAGAAATTTTAGCGCTCGGAAATTCCTGGAATGTGACGTCACTTCCAAGAATTTCTGAGAACGAATACCTCCTCGCATATCATATTCTCCTGATACAAATCCACGATTTTCGGCAGATATTTTTGCCAGAAACTCTGAAATCTGAGTGCTGAAAATCGTGGGTTTGTATCAGGAGAATATGATGTGCAAGGAGGTATCCGACCCAGGCAATTCTTGGAAATGACGTCACGTTCCAGGAATTTCCGAGCGCAAAATTTCTCGGTTTCTGACAAAAATATCTGCTGAAAATCCTGGATTTGTATTAGGAGAATATGATATGCGAGGAGGTCTTTCATCGCAGCAATTCTTGGAAATGACGTCACGTTCCAGGAATTTCCGAGCGCTTAAATTTCCGAGTTTCTGGCAAAAATATCTGCTGAAAATCGTGGATTTGTATCAGGAGAATATGATATGCGAGGAGGTATTCGCTGGCAGAAATTCTTGGAAATGACGTCACGTTCCAGGAATATTCGAACACTTAAATTTCGACGACGTCGTTTTAGTTCTTGGATAATTAGCGGTAAGTTTAAGAATGTTCAGGTCAATTTTTACAAGTTCTCCGCTTGTGAACTTTACATTTAAAGTTCCTGCACGGTAGCGCTTGTGTAAGGAATTGGAATTAGGTGTTTTCAAGGATTGATAAGGTGTGCAAATAAAAAGAACAGTAGAATTCTTTTCATTGAAGTTTTATTCAAATTAATTAATTAAGATACAAGTTATAACTACATGTTCTCAATTATAAATTATTATTCGTGTAATATAAAGAGTACAATAAATATAAATAATCTAATACATATAAACTATTCTTAAAAATTAATTTACAACACATCTTACAGATAAAACTATACTAAAATTTACATATTTTGTATGCAGAAGCTTGTAAATTTAAATTACAGCAATTGTGCAACTTATGCATGCGTAAATTATTTATATACTCTTCATATTATACTTAGAACATCGAGTAGAAATTGTAATAAATGTAACACTAAAATTTATATAAAATCTACCGGATAAATTGAATATAAAATAAAATATATGATGGATATACATAAAAATTGATTGCACAATTGCTCTAAATGAAATTTACGCTGTAATACATAGTTACAAACTATGCAATTAAAGTACTTTAACTGAAGTAGGTGGCAAGTTATTCATTCTTCTTTCTTGCTCTTATGCGGGATGAAAAGTGCTACTCAATGCTATATTCACTTCTTTGCCCAGAACACCTGTACAGACAAAAAATATATTAGTAAGTATGTAGCACAAAAGAGAAATCGGTGAAAGAGTAAGGAGGGAGGAGGTTCAACAATTAATAGCGCAGGTAAGACATACATGTATGTAGAAGCACTGGAAAGTGGAATAGATATTGGGAGGTTTTCTGTTGGTAACGTTGAAGGTGACACGGAGGTGGTAACGAGGCTCTACAGCTCCACAAACAGGAGAAATGTATCTCTCGTCCGGTACAGGTCAGAATATGTATGTCAAACGAGCTTAGGTTCATGGGTTCAACTACCAGCTGGTCAGAAAACATAGAAGTCCAGTAGGCGCGACCCTAGAGTCGTTGGTTCAACTACAAGCTGGTCAAAAAACGTAGAAGTATAGTAGACAAGACCCTACAGTCGTAGGTTCAACTACAAGTTGGTCAGAAGTCGCAGAAGTCCAGTAGGCACGACCCTAGAATCGTAGGTTCAACTACAAGCTGGTCAGAAGTCGCAAAAGTCCAGTAGGTACGACCCTAGGATCCTATGATCAGCTATAAGTAGGCACGACCCTAAAGTAGTGCTTATACCTACTGGCTTCTACGTTTTCTCTCAATAAAGTATTTACGATTCTACAATTAATTAAACTTGCCTTGAAATTAATACTTAATATTCATCGCCATGTATTACTAAAAGTACTTAAAAAATCTTATTTCATCATTTTAATAAAATCAATTGATATATACGAGGACCACTAAAAATAGCCTTTCCTGCTCTATTCATTTCTTTTCTTGTGTAGTAACTTTTTGGAAAAGAATTCGAAATGTTTCATTCGGTTATTGTCCGCCATTAATAAAACAGTACACATAATAGATCTCTCCGCAACTTATCTACTAATTGTAAGTAGATAACAATTTAATAATAAAGTAACAGTAACGTAGTACCACGGATAAGAAAGTACCGCCTAAAACGGGATACAGGAAAATGGATTACAAACGTGTCAACCAATACAGAAACCAATTTATTTACACATCCGCTGGAGCCAGTAGCTCTTTCAATTTCTTTCGCGCGATTTCAATGTCTTCTTCCGTTACTGTCGGCGTTACACCACATTCTTTTTCCTCTTTCAAAATAAACTCCAACTTCTTTACTTTATCCGCGTAAAACAGCTTCTTCTGTTCCCTCAACTCAGCTTTGTACGCGTCCAATTTCTTCTGTACAATGTCATCGCAGAAAGTCTGCGTCATATTGCGTATCGAGTCTTTTCTCGAGACCATACCAACTTTCCTACAAACAATTGAAAGACAAATTATAATACAGGAATGTATCATTAACGGAAGTAACAAATTAATTTATGCATTCATTGATAGATAACCGGAACTTTCTCGTATCGATCTATTTGTCTTGTTTGCAACTGAAGAAGTTAACGTACAGCGGTTGGGGTATATAAACAAGATTCAGACGTTCCAGGATCCATTCGAATCGACTGTAATCCCATTTGCGTAGCAGCCTAAGGTACTTCTTCCTTTTCTCGACTAATTCCTTCAAAAATACTTTGGTCTTTCTGTTTCTCGGGTGTTCCTTCATGTATTGTTGCAAATCGGTGATCTCGCTGGTCATTGCAGCGACTGAAACAGCGTATTTTAACTTTTAGTAGAATCATTCTTCAATTTAAAGGAATTTTCATTAAGCTTGTGCCCACAATGTCCAATCTTAAGTTTCCTGTAAGTAGTTATCCCACTTAATTTCCAATTTTAAAGGAACGTTCGAGCGGAGCGAACGATTCTTCGATATCATTGAATTCTAACAGTAACCCTCGATTTTATTATCTCCGCTAGAAGCGAACTTACTTTGTGATTCCGTGGAACCACGATCGCAAATGTGCCTCTTCACCAGTGCCATTATCTTCTCCCTCTTCAGGTTTCTACCTTCCTTCTGCGGTTGAAACTCCAAACTGAACATTCTCTTGACAATATCGTTCGCGCTGGATCAATCGAATATCAGTCAGATCTAGGTATCGCTTTCGATGTTTTTAAAAACTATGTTCGCATGAAATATTCTCGAGGCTAAATGTATGCAGCGTATCCCTATTTGGCTCAACAAATTGCATACTTCAACTATTTTTAACAAACTACGAAAACACAGCGGTTCGTACTCACTCTTCTAACTCCTTCGAGTTCTGATAATAAAGTTTTGTTTCGTTCTGTGATACTTTAATGTCCAGTCCAAGATCGCCGCTCTGTCTCGGATCTGTCAGGGGAATTGATTCTGGTCGTTTCCATTTAATTTTGAAGTCCTCCACCGATGCCATACCGCGGCCAACACAACCTCCAAACTTGTAAACATTGTTCGCTCTCGCGCTGAACAGCTTGTAACAGTTCACGGCTAGGCTCATTTTTTATCGATTAATGAACTATGCGCTGGAAACGATCGACACTGGACTTGAAGCGGCGATGGTATTGATTGATAGGTAACTTTTCTTTAGGAAAACAATACGAGGTTAATGTTTAGCAGAACACTAGTGGTGGAGAAATATCGATGGCACTACCGATATTATCGATGGTTACTACTATCGATAGTACATTTTTACTAACGATAGTTATCGAAAACGTGGGTTGATAATCGTAATGCCGCGAATTTAAAAATGCTGGAATCTATAATTTGATGATAGGTATTTGTTCTATCGCTGACGATAGCGATAGTATTTTGTCATTAAAGAATGGCTTTCTATGTGATCTTGCGTATGAAAGAATCTGCAATTTAAATAATTTTATATCCTTGTTATCAGTGGCGGCTCGCATATATCACTGTGGAACTGCAGCATCCCCTATTTCCACTTGACATTATCGATAACATTTAATCTAATGAGTCTTATTTTCTTTAATTCTTTCTTTATACTTGTACAATATGTAATCCTTTAGCTTAATGTCGGTAACCATCCTCCAGTTTATGAAAAAGATACAAAAATCTACGTATGGAACTGTGCGCTTCACAGTTCCAGCGGCGTGGTGTTTGACTGTGTGCGCATGCGCACATAGGAAGCTGCGCGCGATGCTGCGAGGGAGAGAGCACTGTCGCCCCCGCACTGCCGGATACATGTTTATATTTTTTTACACAATTTTAAAACAAAGGCTGAAAATTTTAGCTACGAGCCGCAACTGCCTGTTATTCTTTATATTTATGTATATGTATATTACATTCCATCAGTATCGATGGTCGATGATCCAACTATCGAAAACTATCGCTAGTGCTGACTATCGACATTTCTCCATCACTACATAACACATTGACCTCGCGCATGCGCGGTTATTTATTCAGATGTATGCATGTAATATACGAATTCGCCGATTTTAGATTTCCCGCCGATTACTTATTTCATTCGCGATCAATGGAAATTTCACAATTACAACTTACGATATTACCGTTCGGGAAGACTTTACAATTCGGTACGAATAAAGGCATGTACATTGTTAATCATCGAACACAGAAAATTAGATTATTACGAACGGAAAATGTGGGGCATTTAGTTTCCCTGTTTATTTTACAACCATTCTTTTGCAAGATATGGTCACTTTTATGTACAGTATAAAACAAAGGACAAGTATAGAGAAATATATAACGGTAAATATATGTTATATTTACAGGAGCATAGTGTAATCAAAGTATAAAACATTATTACAGGACAGAATAATAATACAAACTGAGAACTATTTTTACGTATCAATTCTGCCTACGATTTCAAACCATTGCCTTAACGCATCACTTAGCACTACAGGCAGAGTGTCCAAATCCCTAAGGATAATATAAAATGGGAATGGAAAATTGTCCATATAGGAACGTATACCTAATAGTTTTCCACCTTCGAAAATTGGCATTCGTATGTCGAGTATTGAATCCTAGAAGCAGACAACAATCGAACTTATAAAACTTAACAAATAACAGTCGATCGAAACTTTAGAGTAAATTGTATTAATAACTTACCTTGTTAAGAGGATTGTCGACTACTACGAAAACAAGGAAAATGTTCAATAATTTGGCGCGTCTCACAGCTGCAGTGACTTTCTCTATTCCCTCGGAAAATATTCCTCTGCCGTCTGATAAAATGGTTACCAACTTTGCATTGTCGGAGGAACTGCTTTGATTTGAGAACATGTCTATCGTAAAATTAAGCAGCTGCCCGATCATTGTCTTCTTTTGTTCGAATTTCATATCTTGAATTAACCTAAAATAAAAGATCCAATCGTTACTTAACAATGTAATGCGTAAACAGATTGCAATACTAAATCTAGGAATTTCTGGTATGAACGTTTAAGAGCCTGGTTCCGTTTTGTCACAGTAATTCAGAAATTTAAATAATTTCATTGTTGACAAAAATATTAATAGGTAAACCCCAATCAATTTCCCTTTTCAAAAAGACAAAAAAAGAAAGTTACACTTACCTAGCGCCACTTTCTTCCGTGAAGTTTTCCCCGAAAGGATGCAGGACGTTTACCTGCTCCCCGAAATTAATCACAGCAAGCTGGCCAACCTCCAAATAAGTCATAGCCTTTCCAATCAACGACAAAGATTCAAACGCCAGCTCCTTCGAATGATTGTCGGCCATGCTACTAGAATCGTCGATCGCTAATACAATCTGATAATCCCTTTTCGACGGTTTCGTCCGCCTTAGCCAAATTTTATCTTTTCTAAACTCGCTGGCGATATAAGGGATTACTTTTCTCATGTTTATACGCCTGCCAGTTCTGTAATCCCCTTTCAATCTAGAGGTTAAGGTCGGTTCCAATACCAACCGTAATTTCTCCGATAATTCCCTAGCAGCTGACTCCGTCAGTGCACTTATAGAGCTCCAAGCATTCGCTGCCTCGATCGACGACGGCCCTTGGGACCATTGACCTAACATATTTTCGATTTCTGATCTCTTTTGGGCGACATCTTCAGTGGTTAAATCGATAGTCTCTGTTTCTAATTTCGTATGGATACTAGATTCATTTCCACGCAGAACACGAGTCGTTTCTACTGCCTCGCCTTCGACTTCTCCTCCTACTTCAATTTTCTCGGCGTCGTCCGATCGTTCACCTTTGGCATTTGTCGTTTTCTCTTTTTTACTGTCCGGTACCTTTTGGGATTGTTCTTTTGTCGTTTCTTCCTTTTGATCTTCCACCGTTGGGTCTTCGTGCATCTCGACGTCGTCATCTTCCACTTGCTTGTCCGTTTCGTCCTTTTTATCTAGATACAGGTAATCGCATAATCAAATTATCTTCAAAGTCGGGTAAACTATTTTTGGGACAATACTTCTCTAACCAGTTAACAACAGAATTGTGAAACATTTATCAATTATTTGAAAGCAAGTACGCATCGTTTAATAGTACAGGCAACTTACTACAGGATACTTTGCATATCTTGAAAATTTACCTTCTTCAGGGTTCGCCGCTTGCTGCTTTATTTGCTCCTCCGTGGCTGCATCGAATACATAGTCGTCGAATTTCTCGTTGCTCTTAATATGTTCATAAGTCTCGCTTCGACCACCAGCATCTTCGTTTTCTCTCTCCTCCGGACAGTCTGGATCGTGCTGCATTTCAGTAGTCTTCAATTTTTTCGCCGAAGGCTGTACGTCATCCCGGACCAAACTTCGATTTTCATCGCTCTGTCCTGGTTTCCTGCGTTTTGGAATCGGCTTGGAAGATTTCTCCTCGCCAGAGGTGGGGGCGTTCTCCTCCTGCTTAGACCCTGAATGCCCTTCGCGTTCCTCGGTTTGCGATTGACCAGTGCCTTCAACCGTTAGAATAAGAATGTTATTGAAATGTTATTGACAATGACCCAGAGAGGAAGAGATCGTCAATTGCAAGATTGAGAGGACCGAGTCAGACGGACTCTTGCTCGCTTTATACGAGAAAAAATAGCAAAGATATCACGGTGTTCGTCATAAATGAAATACCTTGTACGATAAAACTACCTTTATCTTTCATGTCGTCACTGCTGTTCTCCGTAGGGCTAACTTCCATCTGTTCTTCCTTCGACTGACTCTCCACCGCATCCCTAGAACCGTCCTTCCTAGAGTCAACTTCTTCCGACGCATCAACCTCCTTGCTACCTGTGTCAAAGCTGGTCGGTGCTTTGTCTTCTTCCATCTGATTCTCTTCTTCCGGCTTTTCCTTTTCTTCCTCATCCTCCTTCTCCTCTTCAGGGTTTTCAACCTTTTCATCTTTCCTCTTGTTGCCCTCCGTATTTGGGTCTTCCTGTTCCTCGTCGTCCTCTTCGCTACCAGAGTCCTGTCGCACATCATCCTCTTCGGGACCATCCTTTTCCTCAGCTTCCTCGTCTTCTTTCTCCTCTGGGATCTCGGTCTCCTTCATCCGATCAATGTCGAAAGGATCTTCCTCTTCGCCTCCGGGGTTATCTTCCTTCGTTTCATCATCCAAATTGATGTCTTCAGGCAGGTCGAAGGATTCTGGCTCTACCTCGGGCTGATGTTTCCCATGGTAAGGATCTATTTGATCGTCGTTCACTTCAGGCTCGTCAAATTCATTTATTTCCTTCTTCTCCTCCTCCTTCCTATCGCCGTCTCCTTTCTCGTCTTTGTCCGAGGTTTTACTCTCCTCGTTGTCCTTGGCGCCGAGTTCTTCTTGCCCAGTCTTCTCGCCGGTCCCACTCTCTTCCTTTTCATCCTGCTCACCTTGCTTCTCAGTCTCTTCCTCTTCCTCATCTTCGTCCTTCCACATCTCTTCGTCAAGCTTCTCAGCCGTCTCGTCTGTCTCGCCCATTTCCTTGTCGAGATCATCGTCTTCCTCCTTCTCCTCCTCGTCTTCGCGCTCCTCGAGATCTTGCATGTGACCCTCGAAGTTCTCTGACATCTCTATACCTTTCTCCTCCTCCTCCATGTCCTTCTTTTCGTTGTCCTTGTCTTCGTCGTTCGGGCCCCTCGTCTCTTCCAGCTGGTCTTCGGTTTCTATGCTCTCCGAGATGTCCTTCTTCCCTTCGCCCTCGGCCAATCCCATGCCACCCTCAGCTGTGCCGCCTTCTTGGTCGTCCGTCGGAGCGTCTGCGTTGTCTGGTTGACAGAAGCCGTTCGTTGCCAGGTCGAGGAAGACGTTCAACTGCAGGTAGAGGAACTTGCAGGTCAGGCGGAAGGACGCCACTTGCTCGTGTAGGTAATAGTGTAGAAGGAGGGAGTATTGCTCCAGAAGAGGTAGGTGTTCCACCAGCGAGCTGAAGAGAAATGCAAATTATGGGGGACATTAGATTTGGGGTTTCAGGTGGCAAACCTAGAGGATTCGACTGATCGCATAGAAGATAAGAATCGAGATATATCTTACCTCACGCAATCGTTGGCGGTGTTCGCGTCGCATTCATAAATAATCTTCAGCAATTCTGCAAACATCCGTGACACTGTTTTCACTTTTAAGTCCGGTACATCCTTACGCAAAGACTCCACCAAACCATCGGTCATCAGATTTTCCTGGACGTCGTCCTCGGCAGACTCTTTCTCAGGGTCTCCTTTCTCTTCGACAGCTTTCTGGCTGTCTTGAACCTTCTTTTGAATCACAAGAAGAACCTGCGTAATTAATTGGTCCAATTTCCTCTGGTGCTCCACTGATTTCCCGGGTTCACCAGATTCGTCATTCATCGACGATTCGATCGTCGACCTGAATAACTCGTTACTTTTGTCGATCTTGTCGACCAAGAAACTCAGATTGTCCGCGATAGGATGATCCAATGTAAAGGAGAGCTTAAGATCGACCAATTGTCCTTTCACCTGGTTTATTCTCTCGTAACTGGACTGGAGGAAGTCAACGTGTCTTCTATGCAGCAGAAGGACCTGGCCTGACCTCTTCATCCTCTTCGAAATCGCCAGCCAGGAGTTCAACTCATTAGCCATACTTTTCATTACATTCAACGAATCCTTCATCGAGACGATCGAGTCCCTAGTAATATTCTGCTCCTTCAAGACAGGCACAGCAATTTCGTTCAAGTCGAGAATGCTTTCATCTGTCAGGTACTCCCCAGGGCAGCTCTCCAGGAACACGACAATCTGATTCACAGACAGCTGCAAAATTTCCAACAAATCCTGCAAATTGTTCACGACAATCTGCAGGTCTCGTTGCCTAGGGACTTTTGTCGATTCTCTGCTCGCCTTTCCATCGACGTCGTCTTCTGTCATTGACGCGAGACTCGCAATTTGAATCCTAAGCGGAAGGAAATACTTGAAGAAGTTGGCGACGGTCTCTTTCTGGCGATGAGCCAGCGAGACAAGGTGCACAGAGAGTCCCCGACAGCGTTCGATGTTCTGAATGCCCAGGTCGCTTTTGCCAGAGTTCAAAATGCCATCGAGGAAATTCAATTTGATCAGAGATTCGTAATAATATTTGTCGCAGCCAGACCACTGTTCGACCAGGCCGTTTTCCACAATTTCGTTCGCCTTTATCCTCCAACCGAGGCTCTGAATCTCGCGCAGATCCAACGGGGTGCACGTGAAATTGGTGATCTCGTTCTTTCGATTCCGCCAAGTCAGAATGCCGATCCTGTAAGAGATCCCCAGTCTGCTCAGCGCTCTGAAATAATTAACCAACGCCATCTTCTTTAACTGGAGCATGCTCTTCAGTTGGGACCGTTGCTTGGCCTTCGTCAGGGTTTTGTCGACGTCCATGTTCCTCAGAGTTCGGCTCTCCTCGAGGCTGTCCTCTATGAAGACTTCGATGTCCCTTCGAATCTGTGGATAATTGCTAGCCGTCACGATTTTTTCGCAGAACTGACAGGCCTTGCTGGTCAGCCTTTCGATCTTCTTCGACTTCTTTGACGCCGCGTCGATCAGAAAGTCCGAAGGGTTGAGCTCTCGTCTGGGACCGGCTTCCGGCGTCTCCGCTCTCGTCTTCAGGGTCAAATAGGCCGAGGCAGGTTCTCGCAGACCCTTCTGAAACTCCTTCACATACTTGTGCAACGTTCTGCGCGTCTTCTCAGCAGTGTTCTTCACGGACCAGTAGCTGATGTCATTCCATCTTGTAATTTTAATAGTGTCCTTCACTTTCTTGGCGATGGGCTCCTTCAAGGCTTTGATCTTGCTTCGAACATCGTTCGCGAATTGGCTGTAGTAGAAATAAATGTTCCAGAGGATCGCTGACAATTCTTTTTGCCTTCCGGTTTCTTCGAAATGGCTGACATGTCGATAGAAGAGGTAGATCAGCTTCAGCCTGGTCTCGTACTCGATCAAGGACGACATCATCAGAAAACGTTCCAAACTTTCGACCACTTTCTCCCTCGAAACGTCATCAGTCTTCTTCTCTGCGCTTTCCGATTTGCCTGTCTGCTTTGTCCCGTCAACATCCATGGACCTGTCGTCTTGTTCGTCACAGACCAGCTCAGCGTCTTCTGAAATATATTGGTCTACTAAATTGAACAAGAAGAACCACCACATCGAGGCCTTTGTCTTCGAGTCGTCCTCGAGCACCTCCAACGAGTCCTTCCACCTCGAAATCTCAAGCTTCCTCCAACGAAGGATCTTCTCGCCAAATGACTCTATAAATTCCGCTAAACTGACCGTGGACCGAGCGTTCTCCTCCCATTGTTGGATTTTGGTTAGCAGCAACTCCACGCCGACCAGGAATCTGGACAGCGAGGAGTCCACTGAGAAGCTGAATAGCCTGTCGATTATCAGCCTGATGGAGTTCAAAATGGGATTCTCTGGCCATTCGTTGAGAAACTCGTTGATTCTTCCGCAAAGTCTCTCGAACAACGGTTGACAGTCCTCGATTTCTGGTATATTTGGATCTCTGTAGAAGTCGTACACCCCTTGGCCCCGCTTCCTGTCATCGAAACTGGACTTCCGCGAGACCAGCACGTTCAAACTGCAGACCAGCTGCGAGGACAGGTCCTCGGGCCAAGTCTTCACCAACGGGCCAAGCATTTCGAACCTCTGGATCAAGGGTTCGACGAAGTTGGGTTCGGAATCACTTTCGGGAGGGTCCACATTATTCCTAGCCCTCCTGGAGCTTCTAACTTCAAGGGTTCCCAAGTTTCTGTCCCTCGGGCAGCAGTTTCGCAAGATGTTCCAATGCGTTTCCTGAATTCTTCGAGCATCCTCCAGCGATATCAGCTCAGAGAATGATTCTTTCTCGTTCGAGCCATCTTCCGGTGTTCTTTGGAGGTCCGCAAGATCTTGGTAGCCCGGAAACATTTCTGCCAGCTCCAGGAAGTCCTCTTGATAACCCGGGAACATCTTCCTGAAATCTTCCTCGTCTTCCTTCGACTCGGACTTGGTTTTGAACAGGCTCTGCTTCTCCTCCGCTTCTTCTTCCCTCTGCCTCTCCTGCTCCTTCCAGAGGATTCGGATCTTCAGGAAAATCTTGTTCAGCTCCTCCCACAGCGAGTCCAGGTCTTTCCCAGCCACCAGTGACAAGTTCTCCATCTCCTTCAACGCGATCTTGGCCATCGCCAGTCTGTCCTTCTGAACGGACCTCGACCTGGACAGCTTCGTCAGGTGGAACAGCAACTTCTCCGAGGAGCACAGCCTTGCCAAGTTGATGTAACGTTCCTGGCATGGTCCAATCACTGGGAAACGCAGCAGGCCGTGACATATGTCGCTGTCGCGATTGTGGGGTTGCCTGTTGACGAGTTCGTGGATCAGGATCGATACACCGCGATGCAAGCTCGAGATCCCAGAGATCATTGGCGTCACTAGATCCGGGAATCCAACGAGGAAGTTCCTTTCCAGTTTGCCGGCGAATCTTTCCAGCGATTTCTTCCAGATCGTGGCTTCGTGCAACCTCTCTCTGAGGGACTCTTGGGATCCTCTTCGCTCCAGTTGCTCCCCCAATTCCCTCAGCTGTTTGATTTGCCTGAAAACGGAGTCGAAGGAACCAATGTTCGCCGTGAAGTTCTCGATCTCTTCGCGGAGAGTTTGGTAGCTCGTCGTAGGTCTGGCCGCCTGGGAATCCTCGAAGCTTCTCGCCTGGTTAGAGGATTCCCTCAAGTGATTCGTTCTAGACAATTTTCTGTCGACCGGCAGAGATGTTCCGAGTACGGCGGATTGCAAGTCCTCGACGCACATTAAATGCTGTAGCTCGGAAATATTTTCGCGAATGTACTTGGACTTCAGCGCGATCTTTCGGACCGGGTCGATGGGACCCAGGTCGTAGAACAGGAAAACCTGAACGTAACCTAGAACCAACCAGCCGATTCCTCTGTCGATTTCGCCGTTTTCATTCTTCAACCTGGCCTCGATGTCCTGCAACAATTTGATCGGTTCCAGGAAACGATTTTTCAGATCGTCATGCTGCTCGTCGTTGAAACTTGAACCGAAGTCGATTAACGTTTTATTTATCGCCGATAAATAGTAGTTCATGTAAAATTGCAGGAGGACGGAGTCGTTCGTGGACATGCTGAATTCGTCGGAATTCAGAATCAACGAATTCCTCCATATCAACGCTTGGATCGTTTGCAAGAGTTTCTTTTGCTGCTTGTAATTTCCAAAATTGATGATTTCCCGCCGTATGCCGGATTTGGTTAGGAACAGTTCGAAGATTAGGTTGCAGAGGGCCGACTTGCTGATAAAGCTTGCCTGGAAATTATATGCAAAACATTGGTAAATTATTGGCAACGGAGCAATTCAGAATTCGATAGTTCCTATTCGAAAGTAAATCAAA
The DNA here is from genome assembly GCA_963667235.1 of Nomada lathburiana. Lineage (NCBI taxonomy): Eukaryota > Metazoa > Arthropoda > Insecta > Hymenoptera > Apidae > Nomada > Nomada lathburiana. The sequence goes on along the minus strand of OY763899.1, from coordinate 17,589,401 downwards.
CTTCGTTGTCTTGATGAAAAGAAAATATATACCTCGAGGATGTCGTCATTTTCTTCGTCTTCGTTTTCCGTACGGTCGTGCCAGTGCAAAAGAACGTTCGAGTTCTTAACGGCGAAAGAAAGACCCGAGAACTCTTCGACGATGAAGAGAAATTCATGGAACAGGGACATCCTTCGATGTGACAACGTTTCATCCGAGTTCAGAGCCTTCATCAAGCTAATCAAACGAGCTGGGATCGTTGGAATCTCTTCGAATTTTTTGAACACATTTTCCTCGTAGATTTTTCCAAATTTCCTAGCATTTTCCCCGTTAAAACTTTCATCGTAACCCTCCCAGTCCATGAAGCTAATCGAAGTTTCACTCGGAAAACTGTCATTGAACTTCAACGTTATTTCTTGATCGTGAACGCTGGAAAACTCCTCGCAGAATTTTCTTTGGAAGCGATACGCGAAAAGCGTGAAGAAAAATTCGTAGATCGGCCATATCGAGATTTCCCTGAAATTTTCCGCAATTTTCGTGCATCCATCGTGGACTTCCCTCGGCTCTATCATTTTCGAGGCAACTTCTTCGATTTCTATTAAATCGTCTGCTCTGCTTGGGCATTCTCCATTGTCCATGAAATTTTTCAAACAAATCTTCATCAGCCTTTCCCTGGCCACGAGATTTTCGGTCTGACCAACGGTCACGATTTTTAATTTCGTCTTCGATAAAGCGATCGAGTCTTCCACTGTGATCTCGAGTTTTCTCAGTAGGGAACGTAATTTCTCGTGGAAAATCATCGACTCCTCGGACATGTGGGGCGACGGTATAGACAAAAGTTTCTTTGCTTTCTTTCGAATTTTTCGAAATTTATCAGCATCGACTACTATATTCATGTATTTGTTTGAGAAGACGGTCAATTCTTGTTGCGTTCGATTGCACGATTGCGCGTTGCGAAGTGAGGTGACTTTTTTGAAAAATTTTGCCAGCCATTTGTAATGGACCTTCAAGATCGAGGATACTTCTCGTAGGTCAAAAAAGGTACCACGCGACTTGTCGATCAGTTCTGTCGCGCCTAATTTCTGGAATCGTTGATACCATTTCAAACCGTCACGTAGTTCGATGTACGTTTTATCATCTATCGGTAAACTCTCATTGCGGAGAATTGTATCGATTATTTTTCCGAATTCGTCGACCAATTCCACGAATTTTTGTATCAGTGGCTCGTTCTTCAGATTACTGGATAGTCTTCCTGAAAATATATGCTTATGAAAACGTATAACATTTGCTTCGGAGTTATCATGAACTTTTTTATTATTCCAATTTTTCCACTTGGTCGGCAAAGGAGAACACGCGAAGTGAGAATCCCCTAACTGTAAAGACTCGCCACCTAGTGGGAGTTTTTGTAAACCAACATAGTGTTTTAAATACTAATAATTGTTCAGAAATGATAAAAGTAGTGATGTATCATAATAAGAAACAAATTTTCAGTAATTTTCTATCAACTTTCTAACAATATAGTTTGCTATATAATTATATAAATACATTTTCCAAAATTGCAATCACATTCTACGAAATATATTTTAATAAATGTTTATTAAGATATTCAAGTAATTCTTTGCACAACTTACCTGAACAAACAGCTGACGAATATTCCCTCAAACACATAATATCTCTATTTTCCACGACTTGTCCATCTAGTTCACACTGGAGGATAATTAATCGAAAATACAATACGATAACCAAATTATTAGATAACAACGGCGGTTCCGTAAGATTCAATGGCATTTCCAAGGTAGATTTATTTTCAAACAGAGATCCCAGGCTCCCGACCTCTTTTCCAAGATACTCGTTTATTTTTCCCAATTCGATTAATCCATTTCTGGTGAAAATATTCGAGGCCCACAACTGTCGAATCTCCAGGTCGTCTATCGACGATCGCTCGTAAAAGTCGAGTAAAAGGTGCTTCATAAACGTCATCGTGTCTGTAATAGGAGACTGGTGGAAGAGATCTCGAAAATCAATTTCCCCCGGGTCGTTCCTGAAAACAACGAAATGAAAAGACATACACAGGGTGTTCGATGCTCGGTCCAATTCCATCGCAGTGAAATAAAATGAAATATTCCGAAAGTTTCGACATTAATAATTAATAACAACATTTACTCTCTTCCCCATACCTCAGCTTCTCCGCGGCAGATTTAAATAGAAATCCCTGTTGCTTAATTGATGTCAATCTAGCGTTCTTCTGTAGATCGCTGACTCTGAACGTCACTGCGTTCAGATCATAGACAAACTCATCATCCACGTCTCCACACACCGCTGACAAAATATCATGAATTTTCCTCAAAGCGTCCCTCCTTGCCCTCCAATCGAGCGTGCCGCAAAGTTCGCGATAGGAATTTTCCAAAGATCTATCAAACGTGAAGCCCTTCGACATCTGTTGGCTGGTGAAGGATGCCACTTGCAGCATCTCGTTGAGCTTGTACTGGCTCTCGTACAGGCTTTCGTGGATTTTTAAGAGTGCCTTCTGATGACTCAATTTCCGTATGCCACAATTGTTCAACAGTGATACTACGTCTAGGCGATTCTTTGGCAGACCTTGTCGTGGCGTTGGTATACTGATCTCTACGCCTCGGTTTCGCATGGCTCTGAAATATCAAAAAAATCAGAAACGTCAATACAGTGGTCGCAGACTTATTTCCACATAACCGACCATAAAGGTAAAAAAAGATCGTTCGAATGAAATTTATTTATTCAAAATATTTAAGAAAGAATGGTTGTAGTTTTACATAAAAGGTACAGACGATGAAAAATTTATTTCCCGTTTTATTATTACGTACCTGGATATCTCTCCGTGACGTGGGTCCATGGTGAGGAACAACCGGAAATTCTCGTGAGCTTTCACAGTGAACACATTTCCTGCTTTATCGACGCCTTTCTCGCCAATCGTTAAAGATCCATTTGGTTCAAGCAGGCCATTCAATCGGTCCAAAATTGCCGGGCTGCAGAGATTTACCTGGTCTAAAAGCAGCCACGTGCCATTTTGTAGACACTGAAAAAGAAGGTGCCACTCTTTTGTCAATTTCCATTAAAATATAACACACTGAACCGCGAATAGAAACTGGCTATCTGCTCGAATTATCCGATTTCAAGTCAATCAAGTTATTAATCAAATTAATATTTATGTAAATATGATCTAAATAATTTCTGTAGATTATGAAATTTCGATAATCAATATTAATTATCACGTATTTACTAAAAATGAACGTGAAGCTGGAAACAATATCTATGTGTACCATTAATAAAATAGTTAATAAACAATTATAAATTATATATATAGCCTGATAAATATAATGTATATTTGATTTGTATTTGAAGATAACATTATTCCTGTTAATATTCTGCATTTAAAAGCTATTCTCGCCAGTCTTCTGAACTTCTGAACAATATTAAAACGAAATTTGAGTGACACCGAGTGTAATTTCACGCATGACAGCCCTTAAGTGTTAAATAAATGAGGGAAGAATATTTTATCCCAGATTTTCTATCAAATTGACCCAGTTTCTGTATAAGCGTTTAAGTACCAGGGATATATCAGAATCAAATTATTTTCCTTTTTTCTTTCACTCTTAATGAAAAAATGGCTCGAAAAGTTGTCCGACGTAGTTAGGTACGTTAATTTGAAATTACTTGCAAATGAATTAAGTTGCGTATAAATGTATTAATAATAATAACGGCAAAGAAACGACAATATACAGGCAAACCTTTTCAACCAACACCCACCAACCAACAAGATAAATTGCATTTTCCCTTTCTCGACATCATTAATCTGCTTCCGTTGCGTCAGATAAAAGAGTCCATTGTGTCGCTACTGTGCGATTCCAGCGTCATTAAGCGAAATAATAAATAGAAACGCTCACCTTCACCAATACACTGTCGACCCATTCGAATTTTCCGCCAGCGTTCAGACATTTATCTTTCTCAACGGCGACCGACAGATCCCTCAGTTTCTCTTCGATCTCCAGCAAACCGGATGCACAGCCGACTTCGAGCACCTTCATCGCGGACACCAGTTTCGATAATTCCACGGTTTTACGTAGGAATAGTTTCGTCTCCGTCGACAAGGTGGTGTCCATTGTCCCGCCGTTCTCTGGAATTACGAATGAACGTTACGTCGGCAAGTACGTCTCGCTCTTTCTTCAACTTTCGGTCGAATTCTCAGAAAACAAACGGCCAGTTAATGTTCCGGTCGCGGACGCTTAAGCGGACAGTGCAGTATCTCGCGTCCACGGCGTAGTAAACGGTCCGAACGTTAATCATAGTCGTGATAGAACGATACGAAATTGATCGCGAATGATCTCTCGTTTTTGGAGAAGAATGAATGTTCGGGGGAACAGAGACGGAAGGACGTTGGCACCTGAATCGGCAGATAAATGTCGAACATTCTCCAGGAGGGCATGGTAACGGGCCAGCTGATCCAAATTCTCTTCGGCCAGTTTCTTCCTCAGGATCCCGATCAGCAATGTTTCCACGCGATCCAGCAATTCCTCCAAGTGCCGATCGTAATCCGTCTGCAAGAAAAATGGGCGGAAACATACATTCGTTTGGATCACGCAGTTCATGTTTTTCTCTATTCGCGTTACATAGTTGGCAGCACCGGTGTCTACCGGTGAATTATAATGCTATGCTGTTGCATAAAATGGACAATGGTGTACCTTTTTATTTGACGATTGCTCGCTAATGGCTATGTAAAATTGATAAAAGAAATAGTTCAACGTAGTTTTAAGTAACACGAAGTTACCATTATCTTCGAGGATAAGGAATACTTCAAATGAAATGGTTTCTTCGTCCCTTCGTGCTGCTAAAATTGAAAAATGCCTCCTCGCTTCATTCATTAATTTTCTACTCTTTCACCTTAAGTGCTGCTCCTCGATAACTGCTTTTCCTCCTTTTCGCCCAGCCACTCGGCTGCCACGGACAAAGGAAACGGGAAATTTAACTTTCCATTGGCATTACTGTTCCTTGTCACGCGAAACACTCTGAACGGGCGCAATTATACTTCATATCCGTTTCAATTGGCAACAATTTTTTAAGGTGAATTGTGAAACGTTCATAAATACGAAAGGGAGCGGAATAGATTTTTGGCGAAAAATATTGCGATCAGTTGTTTCTACAATTGGAGAACAAATTGGACCCGATTGCTTCCTTCTTTGCAAATGGTTAATAAAAAGAAATATTTGCGAATACACCGATGTAAATGCAGTAAGAAGGCGGGGGGGATGATAAATAATAATTAAAATACCGACAAACCACCGGCTCTCCAGAGCAGGAGTAATAAATTTAAATTAAGCAGCGACAAAACGTAAACGTAAACTGTTGGGAACAACCGCTGAAACGGAAAACTGGACGCCACGCATTTTAAATTCTAATGTTGTTTTCCCTGCACTCATTTCGCTCGTGCCCCGTGAAAATGAGGCGGAAAAAAAAACGAGGCAACAGAGGAGGGAAAATACCAGCGGTTATGCGCGAATAACCGTCACAAAGAGTTATCGAAATACGGTACAGTGCAAAAAATAATTCAGCAATTACGACGAATAAATTTTTATAGCATGTACATCCCCCCAATGTATCCGATCGCGTGGCTCAACGTATTTTCACAATAAGAATATCGTGCTGTAGGGATTGTTATGCGGGACGGAAGATGTTTCTTCCGTGCCAAGATGGCCGAAAATCCATAGTACAGGAAACACGGTCGACGAAGAATCATCAATCACTTTGATTCGACCCACCAAGTATAATGCTGACGAATACTCCCACGAAAAGGAAGTTTCTCGTCTTCCCTTATTTCTTTTTTTTTTACAACTCGCTCTCGAGTTTCTGAACATTGAACAGACTTGGTGATTCAATTGAGGACAAATGTTGTGCAACTTGACACTGCACCGAGAACTTATTCCCCCCACCCGAGTATTTTTAGTGATCAGGCGATAAGAACTCCAGGGGCAGTTGTATTTTAGTAAAATTCTTTAGATATGAGATATTATTTGTTGAATCGAATCGGATAATTGGACGTATTTCGTGAAATATTTCATACGCATCAGTGATCTGGGAACTATTCAAGGTGGTTGAAGCAATCTTATTTATTATTCGACACGTGTTTCCAGCGAGACCTTTTTTCGGCCACGTCACAGATTTTACGAAAATTGCTTTCGGGGGTATTTCCAAGGTACGAAAGTTTCAACTACGTCGAATCCCACGGGAACGAGCTATGAATCAGAAATCACGAGACAAAGTAAACACCGTATATAGAAGCGTACGAACGGAACTGTTGAACGTCGTGGTGGATACAGTCGGCTGACGCTATATCAAAATATTTTTCATTCGTCCATGAAAATTGTTAGAAAATTGCACAGAATGCGAATACAAACAAGAAAGATATGCTTTTTCAGAAAGCAGCCGTCCGCAGCGTAGTTGTACATTACGTTTCTGTATGTTGGTAACAGTAACGAGCAGGCTTGCCAACGTTTCAATGGGAGATCGCATTAACCGAGCCATCTCGAATTACTGTAACGGCGAATTCTTTATTTTCGTTTCACCGCCGCGGCATTCAGAGGGCCTTTTAAGATTTAACGAGAACGAGGCAGCTTTTCAACTTTACCGGCGCGAGAAAGGCGAATTGAAAGGAACGAAATGTCCTATATACCTTTTTCTTTGATGGTTACGTGCTGACCATAATTCTGTTCCACTGTTTTTAATTCTTTTACTATCGTCGGCCCCTAATGGGAAATGAAGATCCTAATATCGGTGGACTCGAAAAGTTTTGAAATGAATCTGTATCTGTCCACGCGGGACGGTCCAATTAACATTTTGTTCTAAAAACAGAAAAAGGGCCTCGCTCGAAATTTGGGGAAAAAAGCGGACGGGAACTTCCGTTGCGTGAAATTGAAACGAATAAACGGAAATGAACGCTCGAAAACTTGATTTCCCACGAAGTGAAAATTAATTAATTCCTGGCTGGCACGTTCGCGGGACGATATCACTTTTTCTAACCAAAAATCTCTAGCGTTTACTGTTCATTTTCTCATCTTCTTTTTACTACATTCAAGCCCATTGTAATGCAATACGAATTTCAATATTTAACAGAATTCTTTATAAAGTAGCGTATAATTTTACAGTCGCTGCACAATCGATCAGTTTTTTCTTAAAATTTGTTCCAAATATATTTATAAAGTTGAATCTCTTCCGCGAAAAAATATAGGGGAATCCGCGGTATTGCGGGGATTTTAATCCGCATTTGAAACGGTTACAGCAACCGTCCTTAAATCACGCTGTTTCACATTATTTTTTGGTTTCGGCCAAACCATGGGAGAATATATGGATACCACTCTTATCGTAGTCTGCAGTTGTCTAGAAAGTTTGGTCTACTTCGGTTAAGTCCCCATTTGCTTCAGCAGATCCAATAAAACGAGACGTATCAAATAAACGTGTTCGAAAGCATATTCGCCCTAGTAATAATTTATTTGTTTCTTTAAAAGAGCGAATCGTTCCAAAATGCTTATGAACGTACGTATACGTATACGTAAAAATAAATAAAAATATACGATCCATCATGGAACGTGGCGAATGTAAGTAACCTGCGTTACGTTTTCTTCATTAAACGGGGATTTTTCGCGGTTCGTAAAAGTTTATGGTGTAACACACCGCCGAAATAAAAAGGGCACAACTGGTCAAGATGGCGGCGAGGATCTTAGTGACTTGCGCCATCTGACGGGTGCGTGAATGTATCGACTGCTCTATTGATTAGGGAATTTTGTCGATCGTACTGGCGCTTTCTTCTTTTTTTTTTCGACAGTTGCACAGATAAGTTATGTCTGCGAATTATGGTTGGTAACTGTATTTGTTGGCCAGAGAGGAGGATAAATAAGATTTTAATGTAAGATTAGAGCCAAGTCTCGGGGTCTCGATGCTCGCAGAAAAAAGTTGATGGCGAATGGGCGAGCACAGATACGCAAAAACGTATAAACTTCGACGTCTGAAACAGATGGCTGGCGTGAAATTAGCGTTTCGGCGCATAAACTTGCACCCTGGAATTCTTTATTCATCTAATATCCGTTGGTAGTAATTTCTCTGTGAATATCGAACTCTAAATGCTGTATATATATTCCTGTATTAATTACTAAAATTAATTAAGCAAACGATCCTTTTTTCCTAAATTCGGAAATGTATTTGTAATAAATTTGTAGGCAATTGAATGGAGATCGATAAACAATAAACAGTTTCTATCGACCAGTGATTTTTGTAACCGATTATTTTATTAATTATTCTTTGCGAGGAAGTGTAGAGGAAAGGTCATGGGGGGATGTTGAATTTTATTTATAACAGTATCTAGATTTCGGAGCCCTTTTCTTCCTCCTTCTTTATATTATTAAGAGCAACAGGGATATTTAAAGCGCAAACGCGAATTGGGACACCCGGTACACATGAGGCGTGCAATTTTAATCAGTGCACTCAAATATCCCCGAAACTAAGGGAGACACGATACTTTTCCTTTCCTCTGCGTTTTATCGTTTCAAGTGGAATCGATATCGAGGCTGCATGCAATTGTTTATTTTGCCAAAACAAATTAAAAAGAAAGTATGTTATTTATTTAGTCCAATTTGATAAATAACTTAAAATTGAATACCATTTTCGTTTTTGGAACGAAAAATAGCATTTCTGTAAATCCGTTATCTGTTTTGATTATAATTCACTTCGAAGAAAGTTGTTAATATAACGTCTGTCAAACATTTTGCGAATCGTCGTTCATAAATTTCTGCAGAATTTTGTGCCCGCCTTGTACTTTACTTTGTAATAGGTTAATACAAATAGAAACTGTGTACACAATTTACTCAGCACTAGTACTCAGTCAAAATTTGATTAAAATTGCTTCGGTGCTTTGAGAGAAAATGGGTCACCAAGTTGGAAACCCGCCCATAAGAAAAAGAATAATTTATTGGTCCCCTTAAAATGAATAAATACAGGTAAACGTTTGTACGAAAAAAAGGATAATAAATCTTAATGGCGAAAGATAGTGCGATTATATCAACATAATACAATACAACAAGATTTATTGCTACGTATTTGCATGATCATTTAGTTACGATAAATCAATTTGAAAAAGGCCAGCTTACTTTGATCTACAGTTCCCAATTGGTTAATCAATTTTCACAGAAAGGAAAACGCTATATAGTAAAGTACAAAACTTTAATGTAAAACAAATTTTAAGCGGCACTTGCAAATGAAACGATATTAAGTTCATCGGACAAAATGTATAATTCATGGCACAAATTCTTTATTATAACGAACGAAAATTTAAGTGAATTAAAATTCATTCCAATTGCAGGAAAAGAAGCAGAAAAGAAATAGCAACTCTCAGTTTCGGCAGACATTAATCGACATCTAATATCTTACGTATCTTGAGTGATGTTCGCTTAGCATATATTGGGTGTCCTATTTACGAAGGTACAAGTCCCTTCGAAACCGCGCATTCTAACGCAAGAAACAAAAATTTCCAGCAAATTCAATTTGTCTCCTCAAATAACAGGGGAATGCGAAAAATCTAAATCGCGAAAGAAGAAAAGTGCAATTTTCATTTTTCGACTTCGCATTCGATACGAAATCCTCCATTACGATTATTACGACGCGTTCTTGTGACGTATTTAGTACACGAACAAAAATTAACAACGCGTCGCACAGTTCGGAAGAGAAAAAAACACGAATTTCGATTGTCCGAATAACCAACGACCTGGCACCCAATAATCCGCACACCTCCGCGGTTCGTAACGCGATCTCGGGTTGGGCGGTGCGATCGTGGCGTTCCGGATAATTCAAGGCGTCAGAATTCCCTCCCGCCCCGGAACAAAAGAGAAATTCGTAAAGGCAAATTCACACTTTCCGAATAATCAACAGCAAGTTCTGGTGGGAACTGTGTCGATGCCACCAAGTTGTCCCTCAACAGTTATATCAATTTCGATTACCCAAATCACCTGTCTGTACGCGAAACTTTTGTACTGCGTCTTTCAAACCTATGTTGCGCCTGTTAAGCCACGCCCTCCACCCCCACCACCCAATGCCCCGCCCACAACAGGTCTTAGCTACTTAAAGGCTATGTCCAACCATCGACAATATCTACGTTCTTCCCTCATTTCTAATACCCCCAGGATCAAAGTTATCAACTCAATTTGACCTACCTAATATCACCTACATTTTGATACCCGGCGAACCCAATTGAACCGTCGAAATGGTGTCAAATATTCCAGCTTTCATCCGACCGGTTAACACATGCAAAGTGTAAAGTCTAGATTCGCCTTTAAGGGGTTCGAGAGCTCGTGTGTCACTCGACGTACCATCGGTATCCCTCTGTTAACCCTTCCCCTGCCCAACCCATCCAGCCCATCCAATCCACCACCCAGCGTCCCTCTGCGAAACAACACCGAGAGGAACACGCTCGAAATACGCGCGCGCGTCGATTTCCACCGAGAAGCGGACGCCTTCGTTCCTTCTGTGCCTCTGTGTGCCTGTATGCCTGTGTGCGCGTGCACCCTAGTATCAGGGGCTCCATCCACTTGGAATTCAGTACTCTCTCGCATCCCGAGCCGAGAGAATCGGGGAAAGCCTTGCATCCCTTCGCGACCTATCCACCCTCTTCTTCGCGTACCCTGTTCTCCCGTTCTGACCCTTCCTCCCGGACAAGCCTGACCCGCACACCCCCAGAGGTGTACTCGAAAAACATACACACATATATATTTCAACCCACAAACACGCAAACACCCACGAAACACACGGTGAGAAACGCACGCCTAAGGACTCCCTTTCTCCCTCTGGCTCACGCAACACACTCCTCAACGCACTGTGCCCAGCTGCACACTGTGACACGCGCAGGCACGCACAACACGATGCTTGCACAGACGTGCGCGCTGGTCTGTACATAGGGAAGAGTTTCATGGGGAAGTGAGAAACGTGGTGGCGGTGTGTGATCACCGGTGGTGTCGGTGTTGGTGGTGTCAGTAGTGGGCGACACGTCGGTGTCCTGTGGTGGCCAAGGGGTGGTGATACTCGTAGCTGTAAATATGCTGAATACCCGCGGAGACACACCCCCAGAGGAGACGTGACAATCGGGGATGAGTGCACCGGCGGTTATTAGCTCGGCTGGATTTCAGTCCCGCAGGAAGGGACAAGGACTTAGGCTGGACCGGGTGAGGATCCCCCATCTCCTGATCCGTGTCTCGCCGGACACGCGGTAGGATCTGGGTTTAACGTTTTACTATTATCATTATTAGCGTCGCGAGGGGCCACTGTATGTGCGGGTAACGATGCTTCTGTGCGCGTGCCACGGGTTGGACTATGGGTCTGCGTGGAACCTGGCTGTCCCTTTCTTTACTGTAATGGATGATGCGTCTGGCATGTACATAAAGGGAACAGCGCGTTTTACGAATGGTTTCGGGGGGCAGGTGGACAATCTGTGGTTGAACTGATGCCGGCTAGATAAATTAGATGGACTAGGTGTCGCAGGCACATGACAGCTAATTAGTGCAGGCACTGTATGTGTTTTAGGAGAATCAAAGATGAACACAGCTGCAACGTACTTGATGGTCAGAGTACGGCGATGAAAGTTAATTGTTTAATAACAATTTCACGGAGTTTTATGATCAAAAGTATGAAAATTTCCTTTCTTTGTTAATTCAGAAGGGACCAATGGAGGCATTGAGGTCTAACGAAACGTGAATGTATTACTGAACGAGTGCACTCGATATTTATTCAATAATCGTTAAATATTTATGACCGAAGTGATCGAAACGGTTAACAATGCTGGTAAAAGTTGTTGGCCCGTCGCAAATGGTACAACACCGGCTGGGAACAGTTAGGGCCCTCGAGTGCACAGAACACTATTGTTCTTCTTTAGGAAAGTAAAGTTACGTTAGTACAATAGCATTTTGTGCCCCATCTGGAGCTTTAAGACCTCGGACCTTTATAATTTCCTTTGATTGTTCCTGATCAAAGGTTTCCCCGCCTACAGCGGTGAAATTAATTTATTCTGTTTCGCGGGTGTAATTGTATTGCGGCCGCAAAGCCGGGGTTGTACTTTCACGAGAAACGTCAGGGGTGCATCAGGCACGCGAAGGACCTTTCAGCGCATCAATTACTGCGTCGCCCGTTGCGCCTTGACTCGCCATCCCCAATTAAGCGATCAAACGAAATCGAATTGCAACAAATTACGCTGACCCGCCCAATTGCCGACAAAAATTGATTAAGCGAGAATTAAAGTCACGCGGTGCACGAACTCCGCGCAGCAAAACGCAGACACCTTTTTGGCCGGTAAGAAAGGGGGATTGCACGCGAGAGAATAATTTTCTCCTGGCGATTGGACGAGCAAAGAGAATAAAAGGTGCCGAGGTTAACGCGTTAAAGAACGGCCGATAAGGGCGTGCGGGTGCCAAGAGGAGGAATACATTCGGTTTGTCGAAACGCCGAGCGAAGACACGCGTTCGAAATTTACGGAATGAATGAACGTTACATCCCTGTTGGATTTAACATGCCCGTTTTCACGGTACCCAAAACCCGTTTCGCCTTGCAAAATATTATCACGAATACCCGTGCCGTATGATGCTAAAACTGCGCTTGCCGGTAGGGACATTTTTGTTATTTATCGAACGAAAAATTGGGAGAAAAAGTGTGGTTTAGAAACTGTAATATTATTGTACAGGGTGTCCCGCTTGATTTTGACATCCTGATTATCTCGGTACATGTTAATCCTAGCGAAAAATTGTTTCAGAGTAGAGTTGAATGGTGTCATGTCGGGCATCTTCTGGTCTAATTAGTCCATTCGGGAGTGGACGCGTAAAGGTCACATGAAGGTCAACTTTGTTTTTTTAAATGGAACGATGTATTTCTTAATGTATCGATCGATGCAGCCCGAGAGTCGCTATAAAAACGTATTAACCTATTTGTGCTGAAAAGTTGATAGTTTAGTAGATATTTCAACTTAAACAATTGGGAAGTTCGGCAGCTCGAAAATTCAGAAAAGTCAAGATTTCTTTCGAGGGGTCTCTAGACCCCTTGGACCGTTCTTCAGCAGGAAACAAAAATTGTTCCATCGTTAGCATAATATGAACTGCATGTGTGCAAAGTCCCGAGTTACTCTAATACCGAGATAATGTATTATCCCTGTATTATTCCTTTTCGACCAATATATGTTTTAAACGATGAATATTTAACTATCTCTGTCACCCCTTCTTTGCAATTTATACGTACAGCTGGAGAAAACAACTTTCCTAATAACTGTAATACAAGTAATATTTTTTCTTTAATCAATATCGCGATTTTTAGCGGGTCCTCGGCGATCGCGTAGTTTTTCCTTGGTCCAAGAGAAACCGCGTCACAAAGTTCGGTAGTTGGGACAGAAATGAGCTGCGGTGGGTAACCCTTAACGAGTCCCTCGTACGGCGCAACGTTCGCCGGAACTCGATTCGCGGGGAAACGAAGGCGATTCGAGAGCCGCGAAACCCGTAACGAAAATCGGTGACGCGCAGAATAAATCACCAAATAAATGGCCTCTGAAATGACGGAAATAAAGTAACCGGCGCGTCGCAGGCTCGTTAGCAGGAACGCGTTCTCGTTAATACGCCGCAACGCGTGTCGCATAATTCATCCGAGCCCCATGCACGACCGCGATGATAATTTGACGGCCAGTTGTCGCAGTCGGTAAATTTAATTCCCGTTATCGATTGATCCGGGGAGGGGGAGAGGGGGGGGGGGTGTACGGGGTGCGACCGAAATCGTGTGGCAATAAAAAAGGAGGAAAAAAAACAAACAAACAGAATTCTTCGCTCTGAGGTGAGTGCGATATACGCCGGGTGTCCCGAAAATAATGCCACGCGATCGGTCACAAGACGTACATCAAATCCCGTCGAAAAATAACACGCAGTGGAACGGGAAATGGCGCGTTGAAGTTTTTTTCCCGGCCCTCTCAGCGCTCTTGGGAATATTTTCGACCGTAAAGAGACGCTTCTGCTCGCGAACGAACGACACCGTGAACTTTTTTATCGGCAACTCTACGGGTTTCACCCGCAACGCCATCGTCGCCAATTCCCAAGCGGATCGTTCACGACTTCCCCGCCGCGGCCGTGTTCCGGTTCGGGCGTTCACGCGGGGACAATTTAACTTGTCTTTCGAGTTCTGTTAATTTCGTCGGCGAGTTCGGCGAACAGTTTCGTTCGTATTCCGGATTTCCGGGGGGGGGGGGGGGGGCATGGAATCAGATTGTCGATAGAATCGGTTTGGACAATGTTTTCGCCGAGGAATAGAAATTTCGCGGAGTTATTGGAAAAGTTAGGTTAGGAGGGGGGCAGCCATTCAATTTTTCTCGAAAATTTCGAGCGTTTTCAAGCGGATTTCCTTTCGCCGTTCAATGCCTCCGTTCTTCCGGATCGATATACTGTAGACAACCGATACCAGTCTGTGATCCGCAGGCAATTTCAAGCATTAGCAATAACAGGTGCGATGATTACGATGGATCCCATTACAGCAGATCTGGGCGTGCGGTACACGTGAAATTGGCTGCAATTATTATTTACACCTGCTGGCGGGCCAGGCTAGCCGTGAATTTCATTATGCACAATTTCATTAAGCAGCTGCGTCAAACAGCTTACGGTATCGAGGGTGTAATTGTTTCGGTGTAATCAGGCCTCGAATCTCTATGCGCGAAACAGCGCCGTTGCTGGCGCGTCGGATAAATAATAGAAATTAATTTTTCCATTATCGAGTACGCTTATTGGAAGGATTCGAGTTTTCCAATTGATCAATCTGTTTTCTTCGCGGTTCAATTAATTTCACGACAGAATGAAAATAAATGTCGTCGGTCGATTGAACAATTTTTTTTCCTCGACCCCGTTTTAAATTGAATTTTCTAACCCCCAACTATGCAAAGTCGAATTCCCAATCTCCCCTCACATTAGAATCCAGGATATCCCTTCGAGCAGAGCCATATTGAAAGCCACGAAGCCGTAAATTCGTACATAAAACCCGTGATAATATTAATGTTGAATATATCTGTGGAAACATTTCCGTCGTTCATTTCCAAATCGAACGTGCCCCCCCCCCCCCCCCGTCCAAGTGCTTCCAAGTGGAATTTTTTAATTCCCACAAGAGCAGGGCGACGATAAAAAGAAAATTATATTACACCCGATATACGGTTCAGACCACTTCGACTATTATTGTATTTCTCTCATCGACATATCGAATTTTCACACGGAAAAATGGACAGTGGCAAATAAAAAATATAGCGTGATCAAGAAATAATGGAGTATCGGAGTTGCTGTCCTTCTAATTTAATTGTCTCAATTTTTTGTTTTTCATGTGAACAATTTCTCAATTCCTTTAACAGGTGTTCGACTTCCAATAAGAATTACGGTTCGAATGATATTTCGAGTGAGTGGTGAAGGGGATTTGTCGCAGAGAAACGTTACTCTCGGTGAGAAAATTAATTTGCTCACTGACGGTGGGTCCCCGCGGGGGGGGGGGTCCCCCCCTCCCACAAACACTTCCCACGAAGAATAATACACTCTGCGATCTAAAATCATTAACAATAATCGAAATGACTTTTAACACTAATTACCTCAAGATAATCAACCCCAGAAACACTGCGGAAGTGTCGGGGTGGTTTGCAAGTGAATAGAAATGTATTCGCGGAACTTCCCACAAAGGAAAATACCCTCCACCATCGAAACTAAGCAACTCCGTCCCGACGACGCGTTAATATTAACGAAACGATAATTAATCAACCCCCGGTAACACCGTGAGGCTGCAAGAAGTGTGTTGTAGCGCCCGGACCGAGCAGAATATCAAACCGTGGTAACAGAATTTCGAGTTCACAAAAGGGACAGAGAGAGAGAGAGAGAGAGAGAAAAATCGAATACACTCGCGCAGACAGGTGAATGTCGGCGTTGCGACGGGTGAGGCGAAGGGGGGAAAAAACTGAAAACCGTGATGGCAAAGTGGTCGCCGGCGCTGCTAATTTGGAAGCGGGCGGGTTTGGTGGGTCGGGCGCAAAAATGATCAACACGCCGTGGGTGTAGCCTCGTTTCTCAAACGGGGTGATCTTTCGGGATTAACACGCGGGAGAGGCGTTAAGTTAATCCTTCGTCAATTTGCCTGCCAAAGGGACGAGCCGAGCGACACACGGGGGGTGGCTTCGTGTGGAAACGGGAAGGAAAGAAAAAAAAAAAGAAAAAGCGAAAAGGGATTAGCTTCTCTCGGACGTTTTTTTCCCCCCTTTTCCCTCTCAATGTTTGTCTTTTTTCAAACACAGGATCAAAGGGCGGTGTTCGCTGGTTCGACGGGCAAGGGCCAAACTCGACCCCTAATTCGGACACTAATTCCACTTCGCGAGGGGAATAAAATATTGATACATCTTGACGAAATTTTCACCTAACGACACCGTCGGACGGCTAACTTATGTCGAATAGTTATACCTTGCTTGGCATTCTGTCTGATTGATATTCATTGCGCAAACGGGACTATATTTCGTCGAGTTAATCAATAGATAAGTGAATAAGATATCAATTTGTCCGACGCTGTGGTTTGCTCCTAAGTTTGTCTGGGCTACTTTCCCCTTGCTTTATCTACTTATACTACTTGCCCGGCCATATGTCCTCCTATACTACTTGCCCCGCTATGCGTCTCCCTATACTACTTGCCCCGCTATGCGTCTCCCTATACTACTTGCCAAGTGGTGTTAGCCGGTTGTACTACCTGTTTTCTGAACTGCTCTATTGCTCGCAGAACGACCTTTTTAAAATTTTATTTGAACGTGCAATTAAAACCACCGTTTCCAATGTGCTTGAGATTTTATTGCGATCCAACGTTTTCTTTTATCTCTTATTTTGCACGATGCTCGTGTGCAATTCAATTGCAAAAGTCGGGTGTGCATTTGCACCGTAATCAAAATTGATGCAATTATTCGGGGAACCACACGTTCGATACTTATCCGTTTTCCGGCTTCGAGGATTATGAGTATTGTTCGAGTTACGGTAGCGATATTTTAAAGAGAAGTCTCGCCTACATAGCGAGGAACACTGGAAGTCATAAGCCAGAATGTAGAATATTTCTGGGTGACGAATTGCTCGCGAGAATCGCCAGAATTCGACTACGGCATGTCTAAGCCACGCCCACTGGCGGGGGTGGGGGGGCTGTTCATAACCTATAAAACCGCTGCGACAATTCTGCGGTGCTCGTTAGAACTATCCAATGTCCAAATTTTATTTCGTAAAATCTATCTAATTTGGGTTCTAATGTGAACACCGCAAAACATTATTTCACCCGAGTTCGAATTATAATGGAATACCCAGAATGTTCGTGGAACAAAAACAAGGAATACGGAAGATGAAATCTTGGAAAATGCCAAATAGCTAAAAAAAAAAAAAAAAAACAGAAACCCATTCCGCTATTTAAACTAATTTATCGGCCAACAGAGACCGCTTACGTAGCCTCGAAAGAACAGTCAGAGGAATGAACGGACACCTTCGCAAAAGTTGGAAAATAATACCCACCAAATGGCCGGCTCTCGTTTATCTTTCGCGGGGAGCGAAAGTTTCGAGTTCTTCCTGAATTCGCCCTAATCATTACCGCTCACGCCAGCAGCCGTAAGAAAAATAATCCTCGTGTTACCTGGCGCGCCGCTCTATGAAAAACACACCTCTCACCGCGAACCGTACAGACGGAACGTTGATTTAGGAGTGGAAATTAAACGGGGTCCGGTGGGAGAATCTAATTCGTTCCGGAGAAAGTAATTACGCGCCATTGGCCGATAAGAATACAGAAATTAAGGGACAGCTGCGACATTTATGTCGCGCACTGTACATCGATTCGCGAGTAATTCAAATTAATTCAGGATTTCTTCCTGCTGATCAATTTCTTAGTTGAAGTAATACGAAATAAGAAAAATATTATTATTATCTTCATTTTATTCGATGTATTCAAATATTGTATCCCCGAGATGACCCCACGATGTAAACTGATTTTGATTCCCACTTTAGTCTCCAAAAGACTTTCTGGTGAAACGCTGAAAAGTCGGACGAATTGGCACTGTCATTAGCCTAATCAAAGAATCATTAGCCCCCGTCGACGAAAGTAAACGAGGTTTAATGGATAAAAGGGACCGACTCGATAACTAAATACAGCACGCTAATTTCTATGCTAATTAACTAATTTGGGGCGTTTCAGAGCGCTCCAGCTGGACGAACTTTGCATAACGGGTGTCTCGAAGCACGAGACATTTATTTCCTCCCGCGACTGTACATACTCTAGAAAATCCGCCGGGAAACTACGAAATCGGTCGAAACAGCAGCACAATCAATGATCCGTGTGGAATTTCCTTCGGAACCGTCTAGTTCTCCGGTAAAAAAAATACAATTTCGGCTCGCGAGACCGTTCACTCGTTAGAGAAATCGGGTCAAGCTAAAAGAACATTATGTTCAGCAGTCGTGTCCTTCGGTGTGTACGAGTGTGCATGTCGAACGGAGGAGGTACACGTGTTCAAACAATGGACGACGCTTCCCGATTGAAGAGCAGCCAATCGAGCGTTAATCGATTAACGACCACGATAATGACGAGCTTCTACAAACAACACGATGGTACAGTCGTAGGGACCGATATAGTACGGCCATCGAAATCTATCGAACGGTGAAACAAACGTAATGATTCGAAAGTGGGCGGACGATACAAAGAAATCGACGGGGGTTAAACGATCTGTCCATTCGTCCAATTTACATTCGAGCACGCGTACAGTCGGGGGAGGCAATATAGGTGTAGCAGTTGGAGAGTTTGTCGAACCGGCAGAAACATTATGACTAATCAAATCGGACAACAAAGGACCGATTCATTATCCAGTACGTAAGCGATTTAAGCGTTTCCTTTCGCGGAGAAAAAATAAAGTTTGAAGTTATTATCGATCGCGCGAGCTTAGCCGGAAATATCAGATATAAATGGACGACCGAGGCAAATATTTGATGGCCGTCGCGATAAGAAGATCTCAAAGGAGTTCCTTGGATCGAAGATAGAGGGGCGGCCGGCGCAGTTCAAAATCAGTGGCATCGCACGGATGAGCAAACAAAAATCTTGCCAAGATTAGCGACGATTCCCCGCGGCGAAGAAATGTTCGGCAAGAATCGATGAAACGGCTTAAGCGAAAGCCGAACCCGCTAAAATAACCACGACGATGCGGAAATCGCACGATTAGCGACAACAGCGTTGCCCTTACTTATCCTAACCTCAATCAGTGCCTGCTACGAAATACACGATCCGCCTAATTAAGGGGACGCGACGACGCCAGCAAAAAATTGCCGAGAAAAGGGAGGAGGTTAGAAAAATTCGTTGCCATTTATATCCGCGGTCCCGGAAGTGATACTCCTCCGAAAGTTTCACGCCCGTGAAGAAATTCCGTTTTCGCGAACAAGTTCGCTCGACGCGGCACGAGCAACTGCGACGACAAGAGAAATTTCTGTCGACGGTGGGGGTTTTTTTCTTTCTCCTCGCGAAGGATCGCGGAAATTGGACTGCGAGGGGCCGTCCTCGGCTTTTCTGCGCGGCGTTTCTTTGCCAAGGGGATCCGATATCTTCCTACTCTTAAGGTCCTTTCAGGGTCCCGTCAAAAGGAATATAATCGATCCCGCCTCGTTCTTTCTTCCGTCCACACGCGGGGCAAACTTTTTTCAGCAACTTTCAATCGCCCTCTTCAATCGGTTTACAATTTTCCTGCCGAAGTTATTATTACCTTCTTCTCTTTTCCCTCCTCTCTTTCTCGTTTTCCCTTCTATTATAAATTATTACACTCGCGATCTATCGATGGATCTTCCTTATTCATTTATTTTTCACCTTCCACGGGACTGAGACGTACAGTGAAGTGAATCAATTAGTACGTTTGCTTGCAACGTTTATGATTTTCAATTGTTTAATAGCGAGCGACAGTTTGGCACAGTAGCGGATAATTTGATATATTATAGTAGAGTGAACAGTTTAGTGTTTGGTAATGGCAGTATATCGTGATATTGGGTAATTCGATATTTGGTAATGGGGATATGAAGCAGCTTGGGACAGTTTAATGTTTGGTAATAGTGGCCCGGTGTATTGGATAGTTCAATAGATATTGTATAACGCGACAACCGTTTTTACCATTTCTATTATACGGCCGATAATATTTCGCCGTTAGTGGAAGCATTGAGTTTATTGACAATTTACTGTCGCGAAATTAGAACGATATCGAATTGGAACGTTCGTTGGTGGTGTTCGTGTAACTCTAGGTAAATCGATATTTAAATGATTACGCATTAAATATTACAAGACAAATAATTTATCGTGGTAACCTCGTCCTCCTTTGCCAAAATGGACAGTAACGACGGAGTATTGTACGGGCGTATGGAAAGTTTGATGGTGACGAATTTTCGTCGCAGGTGTCGAACCGTAGTTCGATCCCTCGAAGCCACTGTGACTCCGGGGATCGAGCAACTTTCAAAGATTGGAAAATTCCGTCAGTGAAGCGAAATTGCATAGTCCGAATAAGTGCATCGCAACATTCCGCCAATCGAATTTCGTTCAAGTGTTCCTACGCGGAACGATTCCGTTCGAGTATTTATTTAAAAGCCAACAGATCTTTGGAAAAACGTACATCCGCAAATAATGTCCACCTCAACGGTGTCACGTTTCCTTTTGTCAATTTACCAGCAATGGAAGATCGCTTTTCGAATTTTATTTAAGAAAATACATATATATGCATATACGTATAAACGAAATCGAGTAATGCGAACGTGTACACAAGCTATGAAACTATTTGCGCGCAACAAGCTGCTCGACAATAGGAAATTGTGGGTGTGTATATCGAATGAAATGCATGTTGCATCTCTGCAAAGGCCGGATAGCTTTCGTTGAATCACAGTGTAGGGAATTCTGGGTTGAATGGAACTACTCAACGAGACAAATACCCAGCAAAATTCGGGGTTGCTATGGAAGGAATCCACTATAACTAAAACTAACCGCACTTTGGACTAAGTCTTTCCTAAAAAGATCCACCAGTTTTGTAATTTGATATAATATAATAAATAATGATACAATAAATATAATATATTGTAATCGTCGAGCTGAATTTCTTAAAAGGAAACGATTATCTAAAATTATACATTCTTCTATGTTACTATATTTAACGAAACAACTTGGTTAGAGTTGAACGAAAATGTCTGAGCCCGTAAAGAAAATTCGAAAAATACGTTTTGCAGATTTGTGTCGATTATACGCATGCTGGGAATTTCAATCGAACTTTCATTGATATCTCGTTAATTATTAGCTCTGGTGCAAACGGTGTTCAATACCTCTTCACTCGGAAATTAATTACCGTTCGAACTGCCGCAAGAAAGGCGAGACACGCCGTTTAATGAAGAAAAATGATTAATTCGTTTAAGGAAAATTAATCTGCTTCGAGCCGAAAAATACTTTTCTGTCGCCTCGTCAGTTGTGCATCTAGGAACTTTATTTACATGGCAGCGTGTCCCTACGGATTAGTAGCAGCGTAAAACGTTTCCTTAACGCCGCAACTATATGCCCAACCTAACCCAACAGTCGTTATTTTGCAAGTGATTTCGGTTGAGAGGAGAGCTCGGTGGCCTTTTCTCGACGGAAGAGCCGTCGCTATGGCCCTCAGGCGTGTAGGTTGCGCGTCACGCCAGCTGTTTTGTTTCCGATTTAACCGTTTCTGTCGGTGGCAAAAAAAAAAACCACGCTCACGTACCGTGTAAACCTTTTCCATTACTCGCCAAACAACGCCACCCGTTGGATAGGCTCTTCGAACAAAGCTCTCGCCGGAATATATTATAAAATAGATCGTGGTTAAGCGATACGCAAACAGTGGCAGAACATTTTCAGCCAGGCTGGTGACATCGCACAATTATTGTATTCGTTATACTCTTCAGCATTTAGGCAAGAAAATTTCTTACCTGGGGGAAAAATTTGCGGCCTCTTTGATTCACTAGATAACATGTCGCGGTGGCGGCCAGTGGCAAATATGCAACCGGAATCACGATGAC
Organism: Nomada lathburiana; assembly: GCA_963667235.1. NCBI lineage: Eukaryota > Metazoa > Arthropoda > Insecta > Hymenoptera > Apidae > Nomada > Nomada lathburiana. The sequence goes on along the minus strand of OY763899.1, from coordinate 17,567,319 downwards.
CAGGACGATCATTTCCGGTTCATTTGTCGTGTGTCATAGCTGCCGCAAATTGGGGCCGCAAATTCTGATCCGCGATGGATGTAATTTGCCCGGGGACTCGGTGTAACGTACATTTTTAAGCCTATCGCGGAAATCAATGGTTGCTTCCGTGGCATCCACTGGATCGTGGTTAATATCGCCCTATAGAAAGATACTGGATTAGTTATGTTCGCTGGGCATATTTCATTAACCGATCTAATCTTTACGTTGGTAGACGTGAAACCATTAAATACCCTGTATTATCTATGTATACCCATCACGAACGAAACGTTTGCACTATATGTATGTATATCCGCTTAACCGATGCCATATGACGTATTAACCATAAATTGACTTTAATACAAATTTCACAATAAGTATTCACAATAAATTTACTAATTTCCCGCCCTGTAACAAAGGGAAAATAACGTAGAAATAATACAATAAAGTAAATTAAGAACCCGAATGAAATGCGCCACTTCGAGAACGATCACATCGCAAAACAAAACTCTTCTAACCTAAAACTAACAGAGAACAAGGTTGAATAATTATGAGCCTTAATTACGACTTGGCCGCGGTGAATTTTCGTTAATAATTACACTTGTGCCTCGTTATGAAGTTGAACAGTTGAACGATACTAACGAATAGCCGGGTACATACATACCAAAAAGGTTCTGCATTAAGTGGCCTTTCGCGAAACAACGACAAACTATGAATAAACATGGCGGCGCACCGCAAGGCGTGTTTTGCAAGTCTGGTTTCGGAAAGTTTTCGCGTTACTACCTGCGAAATGGGGCTTGCCACAAATATAAAAAAAAAAAAAGAAAGAGGCAGGGAAAGGACATTCGCTACAGAGTTGAATTTCACGTGTTCCATTTCTAAGACTTGTCTGTTCTATCCAACATCCCTTTTATCTATCTCGTAAATTAATAACGATTTATATATAATTTCCTGTCCCGTCAAATTATGCAAGATAGTTCGATTAAGTACTAAGGAAGCAATCAAGTTGGCTGCATTAGTCAGCTGGAATTTGTCAGCGGCAATCAGGCTTCCGGTTAATAGTTAATCAGTCTTAGATGCAGTCAGGCTTCTAACAGTCGGTTAACTGGGAAGCACCTGGGCCTCGATTAGATTGCCTCGGCTTGATTGCGATGCGGGCATTAAAAAAAACAGGTAACAGTTAACTGACATTGGCATTGTTTAACCGTTCCTTGATTAATAGATCGCGGTACTGTTCCGGAGATTTTACCTTTCGCGCAGGTTTGGAATTAGTTACTAAGTGCAGCAGAACGCGGGTGTAATTGCAAAAGTCCTCGGCGAGAATGATGCATTTTGAAATACAACAATGTCACAATCGGACAAGCTGATTGTCCAACAGGTGCGCCTGTCGCACCTCCAATACCGATTACAATGCGCACACCTTAAATGCAGCCTAACGTAATTATACTGAACCAATCAATCCAAATTGAATCGCATCCTTTGCGCCAAATTCACGTGGCCCATTACCGCTCCTCCATGTTTAGCGATACGCGAACGAATCGCCATAACCTCAAATTTAATAACAAGCGCTATTTAAACGAATCTATCGAGTCTACTAGCTTACAAACAATGGACCGATTCACGACAGAATTGGAACGGAAGAATTTCCGGGGAAAACAGAATCAACGGGGAACAAAGGAGCGCAAAGAGAAATAAGTGCAAATAGTAAAAAAAACAATATGGCCGTCCACTATCCGTTCTGCGACGGATTAACTTTTGAAAAAGACGAACGACCTCTGTCAACTTTTCGCGGAGAAAAATGCTAGTTGGAAGAGAGCCAACATAGATGGCGTAATCATATAGCGTTGGTCCAGCTGATTTCGTGTCCCGTGCAATTTTTATACCACCGTCCAATATTCATTTGGCCGATGTATTTTTAAACAGGATCTTAAATAGCTCGAAATCGCTTAGTTTTTAATCGTCCTGATCCTCCACTTTTAGCCGGTTACTCTAATTACGAGACTTCTGGCACCGCAAAAGTTTTAATTATCCTCATCGATCATCCTGAAAGTCATTCATCCCTATCGTGCCAGTTATAGCGAATGAAACGTTATACCACATAAGGAGATTATATCCACGTAATAAGGGAAGCCGTAGAATTATTTAATATCGGTGATCGTTTAATTATTTTAATTTCGCTAGGAGGATAACAATGCTCAATTAGAAGATTCTTGACGATCAACCTTTTCCCGTTCACGGGATCGTTTCAGAGGGAAAGCACCAATGTTTCGAACGCAATCATTGGAAATCGGTAGAGAGGTTATTCTCGGCGCTGCTGCCAACGACGTCATAAAAATATCTAGATCTAGGTATCAGGTGTTCCTAAAAAGAAAATATCATTTTGTTCGGTTTAGGACGAATAACTGAGGGACGGAGTTACGGGCAGTGGAGACATCGAAATCGGAATTTTTACGTGGGAAAACGTTCATGGCCGACTGTAAAGGCACGTAGTTGACGCGCATCGAGGAACAGACTCGTAAAGGGGAGGATCGAAGGCGGAAAATCCGCATGCTGGCGCACAGCATTTTTGTTTCATGCATGAAAGCCTATCGTGAACCCTGTCCGACGCTTATCCGCGAAACTGCGAGCGCAGAAAATTCTGTTATATTTACACTCGACATAACGTTGCGAGTGAAAAAGGAACGATAACATGGCAATAAAATACCAGCGAAGGAAAATAAGAGAGCGATTAATACGAAGAAAACTGTGCACCCATTTAAATTAACATTTCCGGTAATAATTGATACAATAGTAATCCCTTTAATCCATTCTAACCTCGAATTTTAAGGTGTTCGAAAATCGGCAGTTGCAACGCCTCCAAACAGGAAATAGGGACACCGGCGGTCACTCTGACCACCATTTGGCAGACAAGGAAACAAAATGGCGGTCGACTGCAGAGCCCGTGCTTGCGGTTGTTCCATTGACTAACGCCACGACCGCGATTACTCGAGTTCGAGTCCCTCTATCTTCGTTTCGAGCGTACAATATTATATCGTCCTCCCTCGAAGCCTCTTCGATCACGAAATATGTACCACCGCCGGCGAACTGTTCTTGTCCGAACAAAAATCGTGGGCGAATGTCCGAAGTAGGACAGCTTCAATTGTTTCGCGATTAGAATGCTAGAGGGTCAATTGGTTTAGGACACAATGAACCGTGTAAAGAATAGAGAAAGGAACTGCCAACTGCCAAAAAATATTAATGTTCGCTACTGTACCTATGCAGGTACAACTGAATAAACTAGCCAAACAAAAATACCGGCAAAGATCGTTTATTTATTTTTATCTGACATATCGATTTTATAAACGAATGTACGAAATGAAAAAGAAATCGCGGCAAATGATTCCTCACAAGTCAATAAATCAAGGGAAGCAAAGAGATGTGTAAACACGACGCGGGTATGTACAGTGGATGGAATAAATAAACGATGTAGGGGAATAAATCGAATAAAGACAAATGCGCGAACGTGGAAGTAAATAAATAAAGATTGACACCGATACATGGATGTAGCACGAGTCGGAAGCAGGTGAATATACTCCGATTCCGTCACGTATTAAGCGGAACCCTCCGGCTACGTGGCGGAAACAGAATTAATTCAACGCATATTCGACAAACGGGTACGCTGGACTTTATAGTCCAGCAATGTAGACTCTACGACGAGGCAAAATTACACGTAACAAACAAATGTTCAGATAATTTGTGACGCACAATTTTTTATGATGAACCGTGCAAATATTTATACATATTTAAATACCGATATATTCCTCATTTTACCATAAATTATTAAAACAAGCAAATATATTCCGTGAAAGTTTCTTTCCGCCAAGTTTCTACTTTCCCTCCTCGTAAACTTTTTTTTCCACCTCAATTACGTTCCCTTCTATATAAAACTCTCGACATAACCTCAAATGTTCTTTCCGAAACGTTCATCCAAGTTGGGAATCCCATTGGCGACGTGAGAGGACTGACAAATGTTTCTTAGACGATTTCCCTGGATTTTACAAGCGACCGACAAATTCTGCAGGTATGCGACGTTGCACGTGTCCTTAATTTAGGGAAACCGCAATCCGAAGTTGTGGTACGACTGTCTCCCTAGGGTTTACGCTACCTACGTAAGGTTTCCCCGCTTAGGAGCAGAGGTAATTACAAGTCTGACGAATGTGCAATTCAGCTTGGATTTCTTTATTTTTTGCGACGGAGCAAAAAAATGAGGAAATGTGATATGTACGTAAGAGGTATAACAGCCAGGGCTACCAGAGAATAACGAAATTCCCTATCTTTTTTCTTGCTAAAGTGTTAGACACTGAAACGGATGATTTACAATTAGGCGGAATTTTTTAATGAAATTATAGCGCGGTAAAGATCGCAAAGCTCGAACGAGACAGGGAATATCGAGTTATGGATCAGCCCTGAAGTACGTTGCGGCAAGAATTTCCTGCTACAACGCTGAGTAGAACGAAGGTTATGGACTAAACTGATGAATATGTAACGCGAACTAAACGCCACCGCTGGTGGAACTTTATGAGTTTCATTCTTTGAGTACACAGGATGCTCCTAGTGGCTTCCGTTGCGGTAGTCTCTGTTCGCTGAAGCAGACGCAAATAAAATCTTGTCGACCTCTGACCGAACAAAAAGGAAAAGAATATATTGACCGTCTGACAATGTTTAATTCAATTCCGCTGCTAAACAAAACTGGACACAAATTTGACATAATTTTATCCCTCACGATCTTTATCTAAAGATGGACAAGTTTTGCACATCGATATCACAGAAGTGGAGCATTAAACATTGTTGTCAATATTTCTTTCTTCGAGAGCGTGGCAGAAGAAATTTCGTATAACCGTACCGTATAGGTTCCCCCAACTGTACCGAAGCATCGGTAGCAGCATCAAATAAATTCTCCCGACGTTGTAGCCGTAAGGAGCACGCGAGTGTGCAAAATAATATATATCACAGTAAACAAGAACGATCCGTCGCGCAGGTGAATTTATGGCGATGATCGGGGCCAACCTGAGATTCGGAATCGGGGCATCCGGTAACGTGTCTTCGAATGCGACGAAGGTGTTCCAGTGTCACCCGGGTGGCGCCACTGAGGCCACGCTCATATTCAGCCTCGGGGCCCTTGGGATGGGTGCGAACTTCCTGCTGATGGCTCTGATCCTGGCCAAACGACAGTTACGCAGGTAATCGTAACTTCACATCCTCTCGTCCGATATCCAGATAAGATGGGGCATCAACCTCCAAGATACGGTAATGTCTCGATCGGTGTTCAAAATTTCGTCTACGACTAGTGTTCATTTCTATCTCCACTACTCGGAGAGAGAGAGAGAGAGAGAGAGAGGGGGGGGGTCCCCCGCGCAACCAGCGAAGCGTCGAGCGCCGAGCATGTAATCCGAACCCAGATCGAATATCGGTGAGAGCCAACACTAATGCGAGCGAGATTAAGAATTACAACTTGATCATTTTCATTGCATATTTTTGCCATCGGCTAAATATAGCAGTTTAATGTAGGTAATACGGATTTATTGTATAGACAATAGACGACAATTTTTGATTGCGTTAGTATTGTCTCGCTCGAGAAACGTGTCTGCACACGATTAGTGTTCGCATTCGATCCCGAGCGAGGTAGACTGATCGAGACATTACTGTAACATAAATTCGTATGAGTCCTGTTCGTTTCGAATCGCACGATTATGTGATTTAGGTGGTCGCAGGGCCTGCTGTTCCATCAAGCAATGGTGGATTGTGCTCGGGCAGCTATTTTACTGCCCCTCGGGTCGAGCATCTTGAACTGTCAGCCGATGACCAAGTGTTCGCTGGTCGAGACAGCGTTTCTACTGCTGGTGACAGTCTCCACGGTCAATATGCTGACGACTGTGTTGAACGACAGCCCTATTTTTCCGGAAACCGACGAGGAGGCAGACCTAGCTGCTCCCCTGTTAATGGACTCGCCCCAGGCAAGTGATTTTGCATATTTATAATCGGCCCTTTGCTTCCGATGCTCGTTCGGAGAATAATAGAGAGGCTTTCTCTCTCTTACTGTATTTTGCTTCTTGCATTATTTATATGTCTCCCCAGGGCGGTGGACCGACAATTTCTCATCGAAACGCAAACAGAGTTCGGCCCTTTAACTTTGATTCGTTCAATTTGTTTCAATAGAATCTACATCTCTCTTGCAACATCATTTCAGTCCCAATTCGTTTAAGACGCCGCCCTTTAAACTAGTTAACAGTTCCGCAAACTTGGGAATCGTGCAATCTCAAGCGTGCATTACCTTCAACGGAGGACAGCCGTTTCGACCGTGAACAGTTAAACAAGTTTCGACGTTCTAATTAATAATCGTAATTGGACATGAGATTCGGATAATTGTCCCTTGAGAGAGGGGATTGTTGAAATTGTTATCTTTCGTTGAAAATTTCATTGGAAGAAAACGGAAAAATCCTTTCTCACCGTTTTCCAAATGAAATTCCACAATCTCTGGTAAGAATTAGGTTCTTTCGCACGCGGCTGTATTCTCGTGTTCGCGTCTCATTTAACTCAATTAGGTACTTGAGTGACAGAGGAGTGCTTTTGAGCCAGCCTCAAGTTCCAGATCGATCAAACGTGTGGTATATATACGTATATATATGTACACACACACATATGTATTGATGTATGTACAGCTGAGGGCACGCGCGAAAGTCTACAACACACCTCTTGTGAATGAAATGCAAACGGCTCTCAAAATGCAATTGAAAAATTGTTTTTACGGGCGAGTGTACGATACGTAGCGCGTGGCAATTGAAACTCCTTGAGTGCGGTGATTACGAGGGCGGAACCAAAAAGGGTTAATCGAATGGATCGTTTGCTTTGTTCATATTTTATTCAAATGCGGTCGGTGTACTGCCAGAAAATAAGATATTTTTGACTTTACCGATCGAAAGAGAGGTTGTGCTATTGTGCTGTTCCAAAAGTAAACAGGAGATATTCGATTTTTCAGTGCGTTTTATTCGGGACGTTCATGATATGGTTCGCGAGCATCACCATAAACTTGGGTCCGACATTTTTGAGCGGCGCGTTGGCCGCTAACACGGAGTCCGGCCACAATGCACCAAGCTGCCCCTTGGTGCACGGCCCATTCCGCCATTACATATTGAACGTACTGTGGATCGCCATCAACATGATATGTGTCGCCCTCACTCTCGTCCATCTAAGAAAGCTGCACAAAGACCTGACCAAGGCGAACGTCGAAGCAGTACGTATCTTTCCCGCGTTTATTTCACGGAGAAATCGCGCTAACACCGCGCATGCGCCTGCAATTCCATAGGTCAGCAATTGCACAATTCCGCAATTCCATGGGTTAGCAATTCCACAATTCCTCAATTCCACATGTTAGCAATTGCACAATTCCTCAATTCCATCTGTTAGCAATCGCACAATTCCTCAGTTCCATATGTTAACAATTGCACAATTCCTCAGTTCCATATGTTAACAATTGCACAATTCCTCAATTCCATATGTTAACAATTGCACAATTCCTGAATTCCATATGTTAGCAACTGCACAATTCCTGAATTCCATATGTTAGCAACTGCACAATTCCGCAATTCCATATATTAGCAATTGCACAATTCCCGCAATTCCATATGTTAGCAAGTGCACAATTCCGCAATTCCACGGTACCACAATTCTTCGATCCCGTATTCCACTATTCTGCAAATGCACAGTCCAACACCACTCTCGCTCGTACGTCTCTGCGCAACTACAATTCCACAATTCCACGATTCAATAGAACATCCAATACATATAACATATCCTCTGTCAGCCACAGGCAAAGAACATACACACGCACATTTAGTCCTACAACTTTCTACGTTCTGTTGCAACTGTTGCAACTCCACTGCATGTTCATTTCGCGTTGAAACAACGTCCACCTGTATTCCAAACACGATTATACCTATCAGCAAACGGCTCAGCATGATGCTTAACCGACGTGAAACGCAAGGAAAACTGTGCAACGGGTTTATTATTAAACAAACAGTGTTCCCGGGGATTCACCGGTTTGCTTGCATTTGCGAAACGCTGGCTTCAACCACGATTGGCCAGCGATTAGCCTCTTAATTGGCAGCGTTTTCATTTCGTTCAGCAAATTCGCTGGTCCGCTTAGTAGTCGCGAGGGCTGTTAGCCAATATTATCTGTAAAAATGGCCAGTGTTCAGAAGCAGTACGTTTGCATTTAGTATAATTACGGATGTATATCGTGGTGTCGTTAAAATTAAAGTAGAACGATTTTTCCACACTATTTGGTTCATGTTTTTTTTTTTTACTTCTTGTTGGCAGTAGCAATAGGGATCGGTACAGATTGCTCTCCGCAACAATTGCAAGAACTAACGCACAATAACTATTTTATTTATCGTAGTTTGATAATTAAAGAATAATAACAGAAATAAAATGATCATTATTATTATGAAACTGCTACTAAAGTATTAACTAATTACTGTCACTTATTGCAAGCAATCCGCTTGTTTTAAAAATTGGAAAATTAGTTTTGCAATTGTATAACAATCTATTCCAGGAATCAAACAGAAGGGCGAACAAGAAATTATGTAAATTGAATTGACGTGCAGTTATCGCTACAATTTCCACTGAAAATAATCGATTTTTTAACCAGGTAAAGGTAGCGCTGCTAACGATTCTCGTCAATACCACGGGTAACCAACCGTCGCATTCCCTTCCTGATAATTCTGCCGCATCTACGAACGGTGGCACGCCCAAGGTAATAACAGACAATAAGCAAATTAATTCCAACATTTCTATCGTTCGAACTGAAATGCACCTGTTGAGAAATGTATTCTTCTAACACTTAAATGACAACAATTATGATATTTTCATTAAGTTGTATATTCTCCGTTTAGTGACACCTGTTATTTATCACGATTCTTTAATCGCAACTTGATTTCTATTTTCATTGCGTCACGTTCTTCCCTTCTGTCGATTAATCGAAATGGAGGCAATCGTTACAGAGAAGCGGTGCGACTGAGGAGCATCGCAAAATGAGAAACTACTTGAAGCGAATGGAGAGAGAGGGCGTGCAAAGGGTGAAGATGTTTCTGGTGATCACGGCCGCGTACGGGATCTTTTGGGGACCACTGTTCTTCGTCACCCTGGTGGATCATCCTATCATAGGGAATCCCACCGGCTACGAGGTAATTGAGTGATATACACACTTGCTTGGAACCCGTCGCGGAAACGCCGTAAATTAATTTTTAACAGAGACACACCTGTCGTCCAATAAATTACCGTTACCCAAATTCATTATTCCTCTTTAATTTGCCTTTTTTGTTACGCATTTCAATTCGGAAAAATCAACGAAAATGAATATATCGGTGATTTATAAATATTAATTGTTAAACGATTTATTAAACGTCCAGAAAGGTCAACCCTTGTTACACTTTTCCAGTGTACCTGCCACGCCTCTCGTAACGATGCACCAGTTTCTTTCAAGCGTCGACACAGAAGATATTGAACACAAACGACATTTTTTTCACTCACAGCGGAAGTGGTCGCTGCACTCGCCGCCATATTGGTTCCGCGAGCACAATGCAAATGCAAGCCTCACCTTACACCCTCTGCGCCCGGCGCACAAAGGAGCACGCGTTTTGTTTCTGCACGCCGGGCAGAATATATTCGGAAGATTAAAGGCATTAATTAACGGGCGCGCAAATGACGCCGCTATGCGCGTCACACAGAAGCAGGAAGGAATTGAAAAAGTCTTTGAAGTTTGTTCAATGCGGAACGTTCTAAAAGGACAGTGTCCATGAATGAATTGCCCGCCGAGAGACTGTTTCGCACCTTTCCTTTTAATCGATTCATAATTAATTCGCAACGATTCGAGCTTGCACTACAATCTGATCATTCTGTTTCACGAACCTTTACCCCAGATCCATCGAGCCACGTTTCATGCGACGGTTCATCCGATCGCCTAACCTAGGAACTTTCTTGAAATAATCATTCCAGGTAACTCTACATATCGCGTACGTTCACGCGTTCGTGAACCCGGTGCTGTTTCTGAGCCTGCACCGTGGCCTGCGGCAAGGTTTGTCTGAATTTTTCTGCGGTTGCTGCGAGTTGATCGCCGGCTGGATTTTGGGCCCGAGCATCCCTTTGGAAAGCGTCCAGCCGCCGCGATATCAAGAACCGATAGAGGCGCTGCCGTCGCCGCCAGAACCGCCACCTAACGCGTGTCCAGATCTCACGGACGTGGCGCTCCTCCGACCGCCTTTACCACCAACCGGCAAGCATTTATTGGTACGGCACTGGAACACTATGACGTATGTTTTTGGACACTTCTCCTGCCGCTTTATTGGGCCGTGAAAGCTTTGGAGGGTACAGATGGCGCCTCGGGACGAATTGCAAACGTTTTTCGGGGTATTGCTCGCTAGATCAAATTGGACACCCTACATATTTTTGATACATCGAACGCCAAAAGAAGAGAAGCGATATCAATGTAAATATATGCGACGAGTACTTCATATTTTTCATTTGATTGAAATAGCGAAAGTATTCGAGGTGCAGGAATATTCAAAATTTCAAAATCTCTTCTTAAGACACCCTTTATATCGAGTGCTTTTAACACGAAGACGTTCCGAGTCGCCTTGAGTTCCATCACCAAACCATGGCGGTTTCATGGTCCGCTACTTCATGTTTCCGGAATGGCTGCTTCATGTGGCTTAGGAGTACCCTCTAGTAGTTTTAGAAGCTCGGTGGTTGGAGTGGTCTTGGGAAGTGATACAGCGAAAGGGGATTTTGTCGTAGAAGGATGAAGATAAATCGATTTGCCCCGCATGAAATTTTAGGTGGCTTTCATGAAGCATGCGGGTATGGGGTACATAAAGTAGCATGTGTGTACTGTGTTTAATATTTGATAAGCAGCTTTGTGCATCTGCTGCTTTAGTGGCATTATTTATAGATGAACATGTCGCTGTAGCAAACAGCTTTAATATTAGCGAAAACCTATTGCTACCACTACACTGAATTTCGCCTGTACGTGCACGTTCCTGGCAGGAAATAATCAAACGAAAAATTGCTTAATGATTCGCGCGAATTCTTGCTTTTCCGAGTTTACGGCGCGATTTTTTTTAGCACGAAAAGCATGCTAAACAAATCGGTGGCTCCGAGATGTGCGTCATTAATACAGGTGTCTCTCTCTACACTTTCTGTTCAAGATTAACTAATCGTATTAATCGCGGCATTAAACCGTACAGGACGGCCTAATGATCGTACCGACGGATCCGTGGACGCTGGTATCGAGATCGAAAAGCACGTCGAGCGTTTACGAGGAAGATATTAGTAGAAGATCGAGCATTTTGTTACCACCGCCGCCGGAAGTGATCGACTCGAAAGTGAACGTCAGTCCCTATAGCAGCGATTCCCCTAGCGAATGAATTTCTCGTTTCCATTAAATATTAAGTAAAACGCTTGTTCTAAATGTCTATGTTATACATATATCTGGCGTATTGTACGATAATTATGTATACCAAGGCGACAACTGGTTTTTGTACCAATCAAAGTTCATTATCAAATTGAATATCGTAAGCGACAAAACTAAATATACATGTAGAAATTAGTGAGAAAATTACATTTTTGCTTAAAAGAATCTGTTTTAGAATCATTGTAACACTCGCAATCAGTGGGTCTTTATTACAAACGCATTAAAACAAATTTAATTGCCGTCACAATTTTGAACAAATTACGACTTCTAATCTGCCCAAATACCAAAAGCAATCAAGGGAACTCTAATTATTAAATAGTGAAAAATATTTCTAGAATATCGTCGAAAATACACCTCGTTTAAAGCGCCCTAACAGCATACATAGAAGTTTAAAAAACGTTCACTTTCCAGTCGGTGACGTAGATCGTCCAAGAGAAGTGCACAAACTACACTACCAGACATTCCCGAAAACATGTTCTTCCGAACCAGAAATGAGGTAAAATCGTTGCCAAAATAGGTTCTGCGAGGAACCAAAAATACTGGAAAATTGCCAAAATTATGAAAACAGATAAATAGTAAGGTAATCGTTCGTCAAACGTTAACCACGTTTCCATGTAAAACTTCGCTATCTAGATGAACCTAGTGAAAGTCGGCTGCAGCCAATTTAACAGAAGAAAACGAATAAAAACAAATAAAAACGAAAAAAAAAGTGGAGCGAGAAAAGATATTAGAGATTAACTGTAGAGTGGCAGTGAATCACCGAGAAAACATAGTTCCTTAATTGTGAATCGAACAGACATTAGGTGCACCAATTAGAGATTAATTAGGGGTACCTTAAATAATCTGCACCCTCGAATGAGCTTTCCATTAAACTGGGGACTCAAATCATCGAGCTTTCACCTCGATTATTATTACTAATTAGATATTATTTATAATTACTACTATCGTTATTATACACCGATTATACAAATATATACAGAAGCGCAGGCGCGTGTGCACATATACAGGGTGTGCCACAAATAAATCTTTAATTAAATAATGAAAAAAGGTTTGGGTACATTGTAATATTATAATTAAATAAATGAATTAAAGAGTGTAACATTTAAATGCAGAAATTGCTTACGAACATTTTCTAGAATCCTGAAATAACTTTTTTCTATCTCAATTTCAATTTTAGTATATAATTTAATGAAAATTTTGAAATTTAATAAATCCTACAAAATTGAATTTAATTAAATTTTTATAATAAATTGTATTTTTATTAAAATTAATTATTACTATATGATTATTGCCGTTATCTGTGTTTTAAATAATATATAAATTCAGCAATCACCCTGTATAAGCGTACATATATGTAAGTATATACTTATGTATACTTATACATATATACATATATATTTTCTATGGAAAAACTTTGGGGATTTACGGACATATTTCGAAATTTCATTTCATTAATTTCGGAAAATTCTCAAAAAAATAAAATTTCCAAATATACTTTCCCATAACATGCTAGTTCATAGACACTGGTGTTAAAAAAAAAATGTATTTCCTACACGAACACGTTTCGAAGTGTGTAAGTGAAAAATGAAAATAACTAGGGAAAATAAGTCCGGGAAGTCCCTGAAACAATGTCAATTTCTCTCGAAAGACTTTCGTAGGGGAACGTGGAAGAAATTCGGAAATTCTTCAATTAAACAACGCGATCGTTATAGCCAGACGGATGATAGAAATAAGGATTTTAATTTAAGTTGATTAATAAACGGTGCCTGGCAGATCGATAGACGTTACACGAAGACAAATCGTCCGATATGATTGATTGCAATGTTTGTATCGTTGATTGTACAAGAATTATTTGCAATTATAAAAACTATGAGATTGATGTTATTGAATGTGTAAATAAAGATAGATTATCTTTGACGAAGTGCTCTTAATTTTTCCAGAACTGCAAACCTATTCCAGTATTGTTGCTTCTACTCTTTCTATTTTTTGTTTGTTTTGCTCGGTGGTGTAAATTGCAATTACAGTATAATTCAAGTAATAGCGTAGATGTAACGTGCACTTACCTGTTCGAAGCCACCCAAAATTTCAGTAGTGTCCATCGCGGAATTGACGACAATAGATTTCAGCTTCTGGCCGGCCATGCTCGCAAGAAGATGAACGAGACTAGTTTTTCCACTTCCAGTTCCTCCGATCTACCATGTAATTAATATTGGAAACAATACATTAATAAATAGGATGCTGTAAAATCATTTTGCACTGAATTCTCATTAAATAAACGAGCACTTACGAGAATAGCCATCCAATTCATGTTAACGCACTGCACCAGCCCTCTGAGAACAGTTTTCTGTTCTCTCAGGAGCAACAAATCATCCTCCTCGTACACAGCAGAATCATTACGTTCCAGTATTTCGTTCCCAAAGAATACCTTGTCCTTTGTCACGTGAACCGGATACTCCGAGTTTGGCAACGGATGATCATTCAACGAGAATACACTATCGTATATATCGCACACCTGTAATTGCACGAAATGGGTATTAACAAAATTGGAAAAGCAGGAAAGTAAATTTTACTACGCATTAGGTTTCACAACAGAACTTACATTCTTCTTGTCCTCGTCCGTCCTCATTCTATCTACGTAAATCAACTGAGCCCCAGTCCCAGGACTGAGGGTCCTCATTGTACTCCGTTTGTAACTAGCCATAGTTATTTCGCACCATCTAGTGACGTCTCTGAGATTCATCTCCCAAGGGGATCCTGAGTGACCCCAGGTTGTCCCAACTCGGGCGCTCAGTTCTTCGTTAAACTGAATCATCTTGTCGAGTAAATCGTCGGGGAACTCCGGAAATTGTACTTTCAAAATGAACTTCAGATCCCTCTGCTCGAGGGCGTCGACGAAAACCTGCAAGAAAAAGAAACGAAGCTCTTACAGAAAATCGAAAATCTTACAGAACGGTTCGCAATTATTATTGCTCATACGCAAATATACGATATTTAAATTATACGAGATTACACACCTGTGTAAAACGGTTGAGAAATGACTTGGGTAGTCCTCTTCGCGCCCCACCTTGGCGAAGAGGATTTTGGCAGCCGAATAATCTGGTGCCTGGCTTCACAGCGAACGTCATCGCCAACTCGGGGATGTAGACTTCGCCGCGATGATCCAAGCAAGCGTTCAATCCTTCCAGGACCGACTGCGACGCGAGATTTAACTCGTCCAGGAGGATCCAGTCTCCATTTTTTAAAGCTCTCAGGAAGGGGCCGTCTCTCCAACAGAACTCTCCGGGCTTTCCTCCTTCCACTGGTAAATCGGCCCCAAATAAATCCGAAATGTCCTGCAAAACATTCAATACATCAATTAACAGACGGATGAAGATTTAAAATGGAGAATAAGTAATACTAAGGAACTTAAGGAGCTCAATGTTAATCGAAGAAACCTCAGCGCGGCTTGCATTTAATTACACTGCAAGACGGAGTGATTCAGTGGACGTAAAAACAAAGGTACTCACCGTTTGATCGCTTAAATTTAATCTGAGAAGACGGTGTCCGGAAGCCCTAGCCAGGGCAGAGACCAAGCTAGTTTTCCCAACCCCCGGGCTACCTTCCAATAAAATGGGTTTCCTCAATTGCGAAGCTCGCAGGACCTTCAGAGTGTTCGTCCTGGTTGTTGGGCTGGCAAAAGCAAATCCAACATCGCTAGGAATTCTTTCGTTTCCCTTCTTCAAGTAAAATGGACGCACCCCAAATTTTTCCTCGTCGCTCTCGATATCGAATTCGTTCCAGTTTAATATTAACTGAGAGTTCAACGTACTCTGCACCTGCTGTTCGATAAAATCCAAGGCCGAGACTTTGAAGTCCTTCAGCTTCCTCGAACTTGGGAACAAACAGTAGAATTACATTTGACAATCAGTCGACTAATATAGCGGAAAGATATTTATGGGAATAATCCAACGACTGAAAGATGTCTTTCGCTCGTTGAAATTCTGTAAATCGAGAACTAAAGATATTAAAGGATAAAACACGAAACTCACTTTTCTGCGGCGGTCGAACCAGACCCAAGTCCGTCTATGTAGCTCAAAGCAGCACCGTGGTAGAACGCGTCCCCGATTCCCAAGTCTTCGCAAGAATTCACGAAGTCCACCCACGTGAGCACATCTCTGACGCTAACGACAAGCTTCTTTCCTATTTCCGTGGTTCGAAGCCACTTGAGGAACATTATCATGGCTGCCGGAACACTGTCTCCGAATTCTTGCTTCAAGTTGTGCGCCATAATGCACCTGAGGTCATCAGTCGAGGCGCAACCTTCGCACCAAATCTCGGTGAATCTGTTTCGTAGGGCTGGCGACAGTTCTTTCTTGCCGTAATCGCCGCCAGGATTCATCGTACCCACGAAGATGAAGTCCCCGTGGGCAGAAACGGTCGCGTTCTCTTCGGCAGACGGCTTCTCGGCGATCAACAGTTTGCGTTCCGGTTCTGGAAAGAAGGAAACAATTCGATTTTTCGTTCGTTCAATGGTTGTCCCCGGTCGTGCTTATCGCCGTGAACGATTCAGTACCTAACAGAGAGTTCAAACGCTCCAGGACGCTGTCGTCCGCCAAAGAGATCTCGTCCACCAGAAAGAATCCCCCGCTCTTCATAGACCTGACTAAAGGGCCGTCGACCCACTCGAACAGCTTCTGAGTCTCTTTCCGATCCCTGACAGGGCGGAGACTGCCCAGAAAGTCAGATGCCTCCGTGTGCATGTGGCAATTGACGATACTCAACTCCTGCTGCCTGATCAAGGACAACAACTGGCAGACGGTGGTCTTTCCACCGCCTGTCTCGCCGATCAGAAGGACAGGCTCCTTGAAGTCGCAGGCCTTTGAAAGCAGCACCGCCATTTTGCGCATCTGAAAGGTCCAGACCACGTGCTCGAATCCGGGAATCTTCTTGGACAGCAGGGATTCCAAAATCGGCTTGGTCACGGCGGAGGTCTTCTCGGACAGGGTGAACAGAGCGTCCGGGTCCACGTCCCTTCTCAGGTGCTTCTTCAACACCTGCACGATCTCCAGGCACTCGTCTGGATGTCGAACCTTCGAGGACAGCACCAGGTAACCCTCGTCGGCCAAATGCTGACTCCAGTCGTGCAAGGTGCTCCCCGTATCTGGCGCCAGATGGTATCTTTCTGCCCAGCGGAACAGATCTCTGAGGGTTATGAAACCTGCGAAGTGATCGGCGTTGTTAATGGCGTTTGGTCAGAAAGTAACGCTGCGTTTAACATTTCTGCGGTTCAATACGCACCCTTTTTGCCAGCAAAGGTCGCGGTACCTTTCCTTCGCAATTGAAGCTCCGTCATCACATTGATCACTTGCTTGCAATAGGTCTCCGGCATCCTGCACCGTTTCTGCAGTATCACCTGAAGCTCTTTCGGTGGAATTTCATCGAAATGCAGCTCGATGAATCTGTTCCTGAACGCGCGCGAGAGCGCCTGATAATAGCAACGAGAAAAGAACAGGTATTTAAAATGTGTCCACTCGTGTTCGAGGACTATTGCGTTCATCGTCCGCACATCACGAATCTAAAAATATTATTCGCCGTTTCCCTGTATCACCTTTCTTCCGCCGTACAGGCCTGGAGGATTCTGAGTGGCGAACAGCATGAAATTGTCGTCCGCCTTCACGACTTGCTGGGTCTCCGGGATGAACAATTCCCTGTTGTCATCGAGGACTCTGTTCAGCGCTTCCAGAACGTCGCTGGGCGCCAGATTCAATTCGTCCAGTATTATCCAGTACCCTGGAAATTACGAATAATAAATACG
Organism: Nomada lathburiana; assembly: GCA_963667235.1. Taxonomy (NCBI): domain Eukaryota; kingdom Metazoa; phylum Arthropoda; class Insecta; order Hymenoptera; family Apidae; genus Nomada; species Nomada lathburiana. Next base: position 17,550,001 of record OY763899.1, on the reverse strand, counting down.
AGTTTCACACTGCTCGTGTCACGTAGCCAGAAAATGCATACCTTTTCTCATGGCGTCCACCAGAATACCCTCTTTGAAAACCAGTTTCCCCGTCGAGTCAGCCACGTAGGTGCCAACGTACTCCTGCAGATCGGTGTGCTCGTGGTTGTTAATTCTGACGCAGATGTGTCCGGAAGCCTTCGCCAGGTACGTAATCAAGCTGGTCTTCCCCACAGATGTATCGCCTTGCAATAAAACGGGCATCTTACCAATCGACACCACCCGTACCAAGTCCTTCAAATTTTGCCTCACTGTTTCCGTGAGGATGTACTGAAAAGCCACGCGAACGTAAGATTCAAAGACTCATTGATCGCTGTCCTGAACTATTCTCAGGAGGGAAAGGAAGAACGTAGAACTCACATTCTCTGGCCTCTGCGGTTCTAGATCACCTTTGGGGATCCAGTAGCCTTCGAAGCTGATGAAACTTTCTGCAGACCCACCACCTGGCCTGGGAATCGGAGTACCGATCACAGCACCAGCTGCTTTGTCGCCCAAGATAGCCTTCACGATCATCCTTTGTACCAATGGATAAGAACCGCTGTCCAGCTGCGTTAGGAAGCTCAAGCAGAACGCTTCGTACAATGATCTCAGGGCGTTCGCGCAAGGATTCTGAGCGGACACGCTTAGAGCACGACACAGAGTTCTTAGACTGTAGTGCGGTTTGTGACCAGTCCCGTCTAGAAGATTAGTCTCGGCTTCTTTCCGGACGTTCAAGTAGAACTTGACGATGCCCTCGATCTTCTCCGACGGGAGGTTCAGATCGTTCAAGTACGAGCTGGCCAGAAGCTGCAGATCAGACTTCTCCGTCAGTTCGTCCACGAAGAATTCCGTGAATCTGTTCCTGAGTCCAAGAGGAAGGTCCTTCTTACCGATGTCCGTCGCAGGGTTCATGCAAGCAAAAATGGCGAAGTCCTTGTGCCTTTTGATTGGCTCCTTGTCCCCTCGTTCCAGCAGTGACAGAGACCCGCAGGATCCTTCCAGCAATCCTGAAAGGCATTCCAGTGTCTCCGCTGTGGCCAGGTTGATCTCATCCAGCAGAACCCAGTCCCCGTTCTTCAATGCCTTCACCAGGCTACCCTCTACGAAGGAGAAAGCCAACGAGTACTGACTCTGCACCTGGGACTGTAGTTTCTCCAGCTTCTGCGCCAGCTTCTCCCACTTCCTCGAAAGCTCCGCCTCCGTGTGGCCTTTCGGAGAGGCCTTCAATCTTTTCGACGCGGCGGCAGTACTGTGAATCATCAGAGTGGTCAGCGTCTTCCACTTTCGATCCTCGAAACAGCGTCCAATGTGGTTCAAGAACTTCTGGTTCGGCTCGATGGCGAAATAAGACCTGAAGAGGATTTCGAACTCCTCGCGGATCGGATGGATCAGAAGCTTAAGGTCCACCGGTTTGTAACCGCCCAACAGATCCGTGCTCTCGCTCTGCTGATTCATATTTATCACTATCAATTTGTGACCAGTGATCTGTGCGAGGTATTGAACGCAACTCGTTTTCCCTGTTCCCGTCTCGCCTACCAGAAGGACGGGTTCCTTCTGAACGATACAACTAGCTATACGCTCCAGGAGGCACACGGACGGTCGCGTATAGGAAAAATTTGTGACTCTGGGTTGCAGTTTAACCCTGCTGGACCTCTTTATTCCCAACTTTGCCCTCCCAACGACGAGACACTCCCTGTGATGATTCACAGACGGTTTGTGCATTCCGCAGAAGAATTCTGCCTTCGTTTTGACGATGCCCAACTTGTGCGCCACTGATACTGCCAGGTTTAATCGTAGCGCTAAAAGTGACAATGAAATAAGCAATCGGAAATCCTCGTTTGCGAAGTGTACGCTGCGAACAATTGAATACATTCGCGAATAGGAAATTCTACGCACCGGAGTCGGGTACGGAGTAGCAAAAGATGTCCAAAGCGTCCTGGTAGATCTTCAATGCCGACAGAGGTGAGGACACGTCGAAATCAACGACAGCTCTGGAACACCACTTGAGCAAATCCCTGGTAGATATCTGTCTACCGTTTCTAACGCTGCACGCGACTCCGTCTTCGTGGTTCCCAACGGAGAACAACAGAAACACATCCACGATTCTCGTCGCAATTGTGGTCAACACTGGAAACAAAGTTCTAACTACGGTCACCAGTTCTTCCTTCGACAACGATTCCACGTTAACGCAGGACCAATGCTTCTGTAGCGGCAGTTGTAGGTGCTTTTGCGCCCCGCTGGCGGCGAACCTTCTCGTAACGAACAACTGAAATCCACTCTTCACCCGTATCAAGTCTCTGTATCCAGGCACGGACAACGTTTTAGTTTCGACGAGTTGTCCGATCACACTGATAACGTCCGTCGCGGCGCAGTCGATGTCTTCGAGCAGCAACCATTTGCCGGACAGCACAGCCTCGGTTAATATTCCCGGCTGCCAAAGGAATTCTCCGGGGATATCGGTGCATCTGTACATTCCCAGCAGCATCTTGGAATCCGTCTGATCTCCCAATTGTACTTTCGCGAAGTCTTGGACGTCGTGGCCTGTCGCTCGCGCCAAGAACTCCACCAACGCTGTCTTCCCCGAACCGACTGCGCCTTGCAAGCAAACACTTCTGTTGGAGGACACTGCGAATGCCAAGTTCTGCAGGTTCCGCCTCGTCGACGGCACTGGAACTAAATGTAATTCACTGGTCGGCGTAGATTTGTCGAAGATCGGAAGTAGAATTCCGCCGACGGATATGACTGAAGGCACGTTCATCGTTTCGTCTATCTCTTTGGCATCTTCGGACGTGATATTGCTTCGATCCGTCTGTTCGCATTCGACGGCGAATCGTTCAATCTTTGGAAGAAAACCACTGGCGCGAGACAGATAACAGGACTCCGACATTCCCAGTACGACGGCGATACAATTCATCGCCAGCCTGGAAAGAAATCAGTTGAACGTTCGGTATTCGTTCGGTATCGTTGTTCGTTTGAAACCTTACCATCTGATCGTCTCGTTTTCGTGAGCTAAATATTTGTAGAATTTCGACCAGTTCCACGTGTACTTAAAATGCATAGGCGCGCTGCACAGAATGTCGTAGCAGGCGGCTACTAAATCATGATCGGACACCTCTGCTAACGGCGCTACCCTTCGTCTGTTCTGCCGCTTCGGCGAAGGGCTATAGTTGCCATCGACAGACTCGAATGGAGCCGGATTTTTGTCGAAATAATGCAGAACGAAACTGTAAGAAAGCACCATGGAATTAAACGTTTAATCGCTTAACGCTGTTCACAAATCGTGGATAATATAAACGCTGAATTCCTGTTTCGATTATTTCGAATTATAATGTCGAACGAAAGAAACTATTGGGAAGTTCTTTGAAAGCTGACAAATGATACGTACACTTGCGAGTCCCTGTTTTTACAAACTAGTTTCCCCAAAATGACGGAATTCAATTTATGCAGCGAATCCCCGTCGTTGAACGACAGCTTTTCTATCGAGATGCTCGCAGAAACTAACGCGGGCAGTAATTGGGGAAAACACTCGGCAACATCCTCCGTTGATTCCGGGTCCATCAAAAATTCGCAGAGGATTGTAAAAATTCGTTCGTACTCATCTTTCTTCGGTTTCTGTAACGCAAACACGTATTCGGTGCATAGTGTCAATACGTTGTATATTTCGGTAAATAAATCTCTACTAACCTTATCAGTTTTGAAGGCTGCAAGCTTTTCGGCATAATTTTCCTTTCTGTTGACGAAGGACGTCAAACTGTGCAAGAACATATTTGAAAAACCATCAACCGTATCACACGTGCGGCACTGAACTAACGTTGAAATCAATCCGGACGAAACCACGTGCTTTTGACGGCACTGCACGAAGTTGCTTCACAAGGCGAAATGCATTTGGCGCTAAAAAATCCCTAGAGTCTCTAGGTTAAGATTCACGTATAGTTTGTGCAGGGTGCGCACAAGCATCGAATCTCGGCTGACGCATGTAAAGAATTTTACGTGTACAGCTAGGAGGCGAGTTCAAATAATTCGATACTCGACTCAGTGCGAATTATAAAATGATAGCAGGTTCCGTGCAATTCTGGGAAGATTTAGTCTTTTGTTTTAACGCTTTTGAACTTCTTTTCTGTCATAGAGATGATGCGTAAATTTTAATATACGAACCTAACTTTTTCCCGCCACTATTTCAAATCTAACTTCTTCCCGCCACTATTTAAATATTTCAAACCTAACTTCTGCCTGACAATATTTGCATATTCTAACTCTAACCTCTGCTTGTCAATACTTTGATATTCCGAACCTAACCTAACATAAGCCAACCTGTAGAGGCGAGCAGGTAGTACGGAAGATCTGGAAATATCAATAATTCGTTATAAATTTGCAACTACTAGCGTAATTAATACAATTTTCAATTTCTTATTTGTCATTACTACAACGCAATGTTTAAACGTTTTACGGGAAAATAAGCTGTATACAATTTAAATTACGTTTAATATAAAATATAAAAAATACGATCGTGTTTCAAACGCGTCGTACGAATATTTGCAGTACAACTGTATAATGTAATGTACCATCGAATATATTATAGAATCTCCGGGTGTGAATTGAATTCATCTCGTAGCCTCCTCTCGATAGCAGGCAAAGAAAGATTGTTCACTTGAACATTAAAACTAACGTAAACAGCCATTGAAAGCCTTTTCGAAAGTCTCTTTGATAGGCTGATTGATACATCATCTAAGATAGGTCCCATGATTTTCGTCGACAGTGGTTCCTTCTCGTAGGTTGATCCAATCGCGTAGGACAAGTCATTCATGGCCTTCTCCTTACCGTCACCGATCCATATATAAAGACAGTTTTCCATTTTAATTAAATGACAAGCGATCGACGTGTCCCCAATTTTTGCTGCGAAGTCGTGAAACTTAAAGCTGCACTCGACCTCCGATTTTTCCTTCTCGTTATCCATGGTCCTTGGGAAATACTTTCTGGAAATTATTGTTATTATTCAACGTGTCTTTTATCCAAAAATTCAGATCCCTTTGGAAACAATCGCTGGAAATGACAATAAAATTATTATTTATATTAGTAGAATTATTTGATCGGTTTTTACCAGATTAATCGTTATTTTGAAATATGCTTAGCGGGATGATTATTGTTGTACGCGAACATAACCCCAAAGTGTATTTGCATCACGTGGTACACACGGCAACGATCATGAATTATGAATTGGTGAGACTCGCGTGCCTTGTATTTTGCTCGTGTTTAATCACATACGTTTGAGATGATGCCGGTAGACGTCGCAATACGTCTATTCTATATCTGGTCTGTGTTGCTATATTCATATATTAAGACACAATTAGTTTACGTTACTTTATTAATAATTTTACAAACTGTCGACTAACAGTGTCATAAAGAAAATAGAATTTACCGAATGTCCATCGAAATAATTTGCAATATTTCGATAATACATTATTTTACGAAGAACGAAAGAAATGGTGGATTTAGGGGGTCGAGATAAGGGAAATATCTCTCTACCACAAAGATTACAAGGGTACACCAGTGAAAATGAAGGAGGAGGAGGAGAACCGAGAGCAATGCCGACCATTATTAACATGCAACGAACTTTTTACAACATCAAGATCCAGGATATTCAAAATAAAATAGACAGGTTACAGATAATTTCAAATTCATATAACCACATTATACTTCTCTACTGTAATGTTTGTATTGTATTCTTTCCTATTGCAAAGCATCGCATAATATAATTGTTGTAATACTCAGATGTAGTACGATGTGGAAATAAAAATACTTTTCTTTCGTTAATCACGTTGTAGCAACCCTGAACACGGCGAATGTAATTCATATCCATTTAAGTACTATTTATTACATTGAAGTAAACATGTAGATTAGAAAAACGGAACGAGGAATTGTCGGAGGAAATCGAAACCATAGACGAAGATAACTTAACAGTCGAAACAGAAACAGCGGAGGAAATCGCGAATTTAACCAAACAGGTCTCTTCGCAGGACAACATGATCCAAAGCGTAAAGCTTCGTATCAAAACCATCGAGGACAACCGTGTGAAAGATAAGGAATCTTTCGAGGAGGCATGCGAATTGTGGAGTCAGAAGTATAAAAATGAGAAAGTTGAGCTAGTCTCTCAGATCAAAGTCTTAAGTAACTCGCAAAAATTCTTTAACTCCCCCATTTCGTTGTCCTCTGTTCCCCTTTCTTTTCGCAATAATTACTTTCACCAAGAATAGTATCGTTCCTCCAGACGCAAGAATCAACGTTTTGGAAGACTTTAAAAAGGTGCAAGCCGGTTTGGAGGAGAAGTTTAAATCCAACCAAGAACAAATATTAAGAAACGAGGAGAATGTCGACGAAATCTTGAAGGACATCAAGCGAAAGATTGAGTTCGATAAAGAAATGTATTTTAAATTGCCTTTCTGATTGTGCATTTCGTTAAAATAAGGAATGTACAGGGATGCCCACTTAAGCGTCCGCAGTTTAGCTGGGCTGGTGTACTATGAGAGCTCGAGTGTCCCGAGTCATCGAGTGAGATGACGGACGCTAAAGTGGCCAAGTCCCCGGACGCTTAAAGGAACAACACTGTACATAAGATATTTTACAAATCAGCGTGAAGAATGATATGTACGAGTGTCTGTTCGCTTTGGCGGCCGATTTTCAATTGGAAACCAGCAAATTCATTAGCTTGCCGAAGCAGAGATTGATGCGCGAGAACGTCATGCTGAAAAACGAATTGCTGGAAACGTCTCAAACAATTTCGTCCATGATGGGCGCCCAGATTGATTTAAAGTAATCCTTGTATCGTTTAAATTTCCGTAGTCGAAAAATTGTGTCCCCCGTTAAATTATTAAATTGTTTCCCTTCTTTTTTATTCTACAGGGATTCGGCAATCGATTATCAAAGAAAAATGCATTCACGATTGTCGATAGCAAGGTACAATATAATTATGGAGAAAGTGCAGGCCGAAATATTGAAGCGTTTGAGAAATCGATTGAACAATTTGCAACAGCAGTATCTGTCAGTTAATATTCCAGAGCCCGGGGCGATAGATAAATGTTTATTGCTGATAGATCGCGCCAAGCGAGAAGAAAGCGAAGTTAATTTCCGTTTTTCAACGCTGAAGACATTGCTTCATAAAGAAAGGGTGAAGGTCAACGTTGCGAAATATTTCATAAAAACCCTAGGATGCAAAATAAAGGCGGCCCTGGAGGCGATTTACGATTTGAAATACATCGTACTGTGCTTGTTGAAGGTAAAATATAATGAATATAACAATTTGTAGATACAATATTGTTATTTGCATTATTTTGCTAATTACCGCGGATGAATTCTAATTTTTATTTTCTGTGCATTATATCTCACAGTGTCCTGATACTCGTAAAGACTTACAGAAATTGAGTTGCATCGAACTGTTTCTATTCTTGAAAGATATACTCAACAAAGGGCAAGCGGAACTAGGAAGCCTAATTATTAAATCGTGAGTAACAAAACAAGTGATTAATTTTTTAATCTCTACACCTATTTCGCAATAGCGAAATAATTAGGTATCGAATATTAAAATAATTATATTTTAAATATCGACAAGACGAAAAAGATTGTGTAATAAATACACGACGAAATAATAATTTTAAACAACCATTTTCCTTAGCAATTTCATCCCTCCAATATATTTCATTTGCAAATATATTTAACTGTTCAGGCTCGAGTCCATACCACGAAAACTAGACGCAGAAGAAGATTTGGAAAAAATCCACGAGCCCTTCGATTTGGAGATAATAACAGACGGTACAGAGGGTTCGTCGGACAAAGAAGTTTTCGAAAGAGTAAATTCATATTTTTATGAAAATATTAATTTTCAATTTGATTTTCAATTTTAATAATTTCATTATTAGATAACTTTGGAGAAGCGAGCAGAAATATCTGGCGAAGATGCCGAGGAAATTATGTTCGATGATCGTTCTTCAATTGTTGTGTCAGTTGCTTCCACTGTACCTCAGAGTTACGAAACGTACGGGGAACACGAGTACGAAGGTGAATTGGACATCACCGGTGAATAGAATTTATTGCCCACAACTGCTTTTATTCAGGAATAATTTCGACCTAAATCTTTTTAGAATAGTATCAAATTATCCGCGAATTGTACGTTATTAAAACAGAAAATTGTTTTTAGACGTATTTATCTACAGATTCATTTTTACTTACGAATTATTGTCCTTTTGTTAAAAAGCCTTCTGCGATAAATAGAACGAATTTTCTTCCTCTAGTAATATACCGAAGCTAATATTTTGTTAAACATTTTTGTATATAAAAATTGTACATGTATAAATTGAAAATAAAAGAATGAAACTTACCTTATATTCCTTATTACAGAACTTATTCGTATTTTATTAGTATTATTATTTATTTTCTATACATTACTTCGTAATAATTATATCTATACTTATGCATTACTTAGCTTTAGGCTCGTCGATTCTGTGATCTGGTTTTGTAAACCTCTTCACCTTAGCCTTGTCTCGTTTCCTGTAATAATAGAAATGATAAATGTTATTACTATAATTCGTAATTAAACGTAGAAAGTTAAACCTGTATACATACAACTATAACTAGCAATATGTTAAAATTTTTGATCATTTTTCGATTTCTCGTACATCGAATTTTTGAAAACATCGTAATAAAGTGGTTTATACTTACAGTCTAATATTCGCGGGAGCAACAATATTTCTCTGTTGAAGAGACTTGAATCTGTCTTTTAGCAGGTTTCCACTTGGCTCGGAATTTCGTAGATTCCCAGTCAACTCTTGTGCCATCTTAAAATCGTGCTCCGCGGGTTCAAACTTCACTTTACTGAGAGTTTTGGTACTCATCGCTTTCTGTGCTTTCTTCTTCAACCTCTTCTCCTTCGACACATCTTCCTCCTTATCTTTCGCAATCAACTGTCTGCCCAAGTGCTTCAACTTATATATATCAGACAGCTTCTTCTTCTCCACTTTCTCGTGCTTCATCTTAAGCGCGAGTATCCTCTGCTCCTTCTGCTTACGCCTCTGCACGCGTGTCTTCTTTAAATTACGCACCGGAGGATTCACAGACTTCACTGTAGGATCTCCATCGTCGTCGTCTTCGTTCTTCTCCACTTTGGTGTTCAAACCTTCCGTCAGTTCTTTGATTAAGTTCTTCTCCTTCTCCTCTGGCGAAATCTGTAATACAATGTTAATGTAATTAAAGTTCCCTTAAGCATCACGATACATAAAATATTCACGAGTAACTGTACTTTTTTAAACATCTTCGTGGTAACCCTATCCAAATGCTTCTCTTCCTTTATCAATTCCATTTCCTTCTGCGCCACCTCTTGCAACAGATCCTGATGGTCATCGTAGGATGGATTATAAGACGTTCCTGGGTGTGGAGCCTCGATCGCTGGTATCACAGAAGTTTTCCTACGCAGGGAAACAGGTATTCTCCGTTTCTTTACACCGAAGTGCGTCATTGTGTATCTAAGAGTGTCCGGGGACATCCAATCTGCGTTAACATCTTTCGCAGCGGTCCCTTTCCAGGCGTCGCTGTTAAATTCACCCCTCTTCGGCTTGCTCAGCCTCTTCTTCGCAGCGAGCAAACGATTTTTCTGACCCAATTTCTCCTTCAATTTTAGAATACCCTGGGACCTTCTGAGAGCTTCCTTCTTTAAAACTAGCTTGTTCTTCCTTTCGTCTTTCGTTCGAACGCGATTTCTTTTGGCTATTGGATCCGGAACGGCGGTGTGCGGTTTCAGAACGTTGAAACATCGAGGTTCCTTGGTCTTGATTAATTCTCGACGTTTCGTTTTAGAAAGGACCGCCGGTGCCGTAGAAATTGTAAATAATTCGGAATCTTTCCGAGTAGCGAACGAACCTAACCTCTCTTCCAATCGCGATTCTTCTAAGAATTTATCGACATCCTTTGTATCCACGTGTTTGCGCCAGGATTTCTTTGTTTTCTTCGAAACCTTCTTCTTTTTCGTTTTCAGCGACGTCATTTTTTCACGGGATTTAATCAAATATCGTTATTCACTTGCGACGAACAGATTCAGAAAGCAACGTGATCCACTTTTGGTAGGTTATGGGTTTGTATTTATGTTTTGAGACTGACCGAGGTCGATTCGATCTTAGTAAGTAGGCAACTTCAGGTCGCACAGGGGTTCGCACAAGTTCACAGGAATTGAGAAAATATTCGGTTTAAAATTCATTCGCTTTGAAAACAATAAAATGCACGCAAATGCCACACACATTGCATAATAAAATTTAAGGATATTATGAACGTTTCCAATTAACTCCAATTAAATTAAGAATAATGCGGGATTATTCGCATTTTACGTAAATGAGTCGTGTTTTAAATAAATACTTATTATTTATTACTATATACCCAAAGTCGTGCACTTAAATCGTCCATCTAATGGAAACGCTCCGTAATGCGGCTCTAACCACGTTTTAAACTCGCCTTTCACCCGGGCACACGTGTTGCGTATGCGTGTACACACGCGCGCATCACCTGTGGTGCGGTCAGAAGGCTGGCCACAACACCAAAGAAAAAAGTTGTACCTACACCAATGGCTGTCATCGCTTTTTCTGACAGATGTTTTTACCTTCTCCATCACGCGAATTTTCTCATATCCAAACCGTATCCAACGATAATCCGAACCACGAACCACCTCTGAATAACCGTCCGCCGTTCGTAATCGGTCGCAAATAAAATCCGCACCGTTTCAGTACGAAGTTTGAAAGGGTGCGTCATCGGAATTCCAAGGATCACGATCGTTCGACAAGATCGTCGTGCACAGAGCGCCGAAAGTAGTCGAAAAGGGCGAGGAGAGAAGCGAGGAAAGAAAAAAAAAAAATAAAAGAAGTTCGACGGGGATAATCGCGTGAAACAGAGAAACAGACACTGGGAAAACAAAGGGTATGGCGAAAACGTACGATTATCTGTTCAAGTTGTTGCTGATCGGTGACTCAGGGGTAGGGAAGACCTGCGTTCTGTTCAGGTTCTCCGAGGATGCATTCAACACGACCTTCATCTCGACCATTGGTAAACTATCCCCCCCTTTTTTTCTCTTTTCTTCGATCTGGTCGCTCCTATTTACACACGATTTATAGGTCCACTGGCAAGCTACTCATTTTCATTTTTATTTCCGTCGAAATTCACGAGTTAATGCTAAAGAAACGATTTGAGATGAGTCGGGGTTTGGTACTTTTTTCCAGCGTAGAGTTGGGCGGGCAATGGGTTTGTTTCGTTGCGCAGGCTTGGATAGTCTACGGTTGGATACACGTCGGATTAAAGAAATTACAGAAATATCGCTTTACTCCATGTATTTTTCTTTCTTGCTTGCAGGAATTGATTTTAAGATAAGAACGATAGAATTAGATGGCAAGAAAATAAAACTACAAATATGGTGAGTACCGTGTAACTAGATCCGAATATTACACGATGAATATTATTATACTATATGTAAAATAATAGCCACGTTATTTCGACGGTTTCAATCAATGCAAATTAATATTCCCGTAATGTTTCCTTAGTTCCAATTGGCTGTGTCTTATTTTAAAGGGATACGGCGGGTCAAGAGAGGTTTCGTACAATTACCACAGCCTATTATCGCGGCGCAATGGGTATTATGTTAGTCTACGATGTGACCAACGAGAAGAGTTTCGAGAACATAAAGAATTGGATTAGAAACATAGAGGAGAATGCGTCAGCGGATGTTGAGAAGATGCTGTTGGGCAACAAGTGCGAGCTAACAGAGAAACGACAGGTCTCGAAGGAACGGGGCGAGCAACTCGCTGTGGAATATGGAATCAAATTCATGGAAACATCTGCCAAATCCAGCATTAACGTAGAAGAGGCCTTTTACACCCTTGCGCGAGACATTAAGGCTAAAATGGAAAAGAAGCTGGTAAATATCCTTTTTGTCAATTTGCCATCATTGCTCCCCTATTGTTCCTTTTCTATTCTTTCGAACAGAGGGACGCGAAAAATAATGAAAACCGTCGATAGCCATAGATGAAACGAACTATAGACTTTGTATTGGGTAAATTCGAAACTGCGTAAAACTGAACGAATTATTAATTAATCGCTATCTTCCAGTAACATATTTAGCTCGATTAATTTCGAACTAAGCTCGGCCAGAATGATATGCGGCTCACACATTCATTCGTAAATAAATCTTCCGTAGGAATTTATTGAAATTTTGAGAACCGCAGTAATTCGAAATATCACATTTTAGATATAATTTAGCTGCCTCGCAGATATGTTTTAGCGTATAGTTTTACCACTGATTAACCATCGTTTCTTTGTTTCCTGTGTCTGTTTCTCTGTGTTTGGTGCGGGTCTGTCTGGGCAGAAGGTAACTCTTTCTCTCTCTACATACGTATTTCGCATGACCACTCGTAATTTGACTGTATTTTATTTCCTAACACACATGCCACTGTTGTCGTGCGATATCAATTAACGTGCAGGATTTCTTTTCTGTAATTTTCCGTTCGCTTTCGGTTACGCAGAAACGGCAAATGATCATCAGCTCGCATAACATAACACCTGTTTTTATTATTCGTTGCTCTTTCATTAACACTTCTAACAAGTTGATCATTCATTGTACTCTAATATTTTTGACCTTCCTTGCTTAATGGAACTTCTTTTACTTTCTAACCGTTCTTCGAATTGTCTAACTGCAGTTAAAACCAGAAATAATCCCGGGATGACCCTGCTTGTAAAAGGTTCTCAGGGCGAATTACAGTAGTCCCCGGATAAGTGATCGCTTAACCGGGCCGAAGAATTCATTTTCTTACGATTTCGTGTAACAATATGACTGGTCTATGAGGTCAAGCCTTGTAGAACTTTCTACGCCCGTGTCGTTAGCTCCGGGTAGCTGATAAACAATGTCTCGGATTGAATCAATTATTTCCACGGCAGGAGGCGTCAAATCCACCCAAGGGAGGAGGCCATCAGCTGAAAGCATCCGAGCCACAGAGGAAACCACCGAGTTGGCTAGCACGATGCTCTATACTCTGACCCATCAGCTGGCACATCCTCGACCGTCACCCTCTACAACTCTTCATCTTCGGTCTCCTTCGCTCGCTTCACGTCGCGAGTACTTCTGTGATTTTACTCCTTGACGGCCACGTTCGTTTCCCTCCGTCGCTGCCGGTCTCTCTTTTTTACTGAACATCACACGTAGGAGCTCTTCTTTTTTTTTTATCCTGGAGGAGAAACTGTCTTTCCCCTCTCTGTCTTGCCTGTCTCTCTGAAAACAAGAAAAGGAAAGGATAAGGACACGTTCGAAGGGGAATTTTCCTCAGGAAACGATCCCGGGGAGGATTGTGATAATTTTTTGATATATTTCAACGGCGAGCGTAATCGAATCGAAAAGAAATATCACACCGTTTCCCCTCGGTTGTCATTATTTTGTTGTTTTCTTTCGTAACGAAGAATCGGAGCGCGATTAACTTCCAGCGCTCTTTGACCCTTTTGGGTCATTCGAACTGCAAAAGACTGATGGGACTATATACGAATATCCCATTTTCAAAATTACGGTTAACTCAATTTTTGTCATAGTTCAATTCATTATAGTGCGAATGTTGTGTTACTGCGTTCATTGCCAAAAAGGAGAACAAAATCTCTCCCGAAAGGGTTAATAAACGCTTTCATCGTGTATAGGCTAGGTTCGACGGAGGTTATGTTTAATTGTTTAAGATCGATTGACGATAGCGTGTAAATCGATTTCTCTTCTCTCTCGAAAGAGAGAAGGAGATTCGACGAGTCCGTGACCCCTTTGTGTCTCCGATTTGGCGTGCGATTTGTGCGCAGTCGCTAGGGGACCGAGCAAAAATGGCGGCGAGCTTAAAATATCGCCACATTACTAGGCAGAAGCAATAAATACGTGTTACGTTTGTTTTACACGCGATAGATGATATTTTTGAAATCTCTGTTCACATTTTTGCACAATTGTTCGACGGGGCTGTTCGAATGGTTCGGGAGTTTCGCTGCCGTTTCTAGAAAAAATTGAATGTGACGTATAGTACGTAACGTGCGCATCCATACATACATACATACGTAGTAATACAAGGGTATAGGATAGAAGATATAAAAAAAAAACAAGGATGATGTGTTTAGATGGGTCGCGCGGGTACCCGAGTCTCTTCTAACTCGAGTCAAGTCTGCAAGATCCGGGCAGAATCGATTCGAGAGCTCGATAGTACGTGAAAACCTACGCATGCGCGTGAGACTGTCAGTTTGGCGGGGTGGCACGCGCATGCGCGGAGGCCCGTAACTCTAAATCGATCTAACCTGATCCAAAACCACGAGTACCCGACGCATCCTACCGCCCGCGCATCCGTAGCGTTAATAATTTCCTTTCATTTGCCACACATATATATATACACACACAGCAGGCAGTCACATCCAACACAAAGTTTCTCCTCCATGTTTGAATTATAATCAAGGGGTACGATCGATTTTTACCACGCGCTTTGCGTTCGACATTATTTAAACAAATGATGGGAGAAAAAGAGGACATTTCTCGCGTCGTCTAATTCTGAGAAATCTCTTCTTTAGAAGGTTAAAGCGTTTCGAAACTATTTGTTTATAAGACATTGTAAAAGGGAAAACAAGAAGGGAGTTGCGGATAGGCAAACAATGAGCGGTCATTTTTTTATATATAAATATATAAATAAATATATATATATATATACACACATCGTCAACTTAGCTTTTTCACCGGAACGGAGAGGAATACAATTCTTCGTGAATTAATTCATTAATTAATATTAGCGCAAATTCAGGACACAAAGAAAACTTTACTTTTTTTTCGCCTCCTTTTAATCCCTCTTTCTCTCTATCGTTGAAGAGCAAAAAGATAACGAAGAAAGAAAGAAAAAAAGTAAAAAAAAAATAAAGGAACAGGGACCTCGTCTTCTTTTGAAACGCTTGATGTAATAGTTTTTTTTCCCCCCCAGAAGAAACAGAGAGCTCCCTTTTTTTCGTTAACGAGGAAAAAAAGGGGGTATCCGATTACTGTTTCCACTTATAATTAAAATATACAATTACTATAATACATTTTATATTAATCCTATCTCGTCTATTTTTTTTTATTATTGATACCCGCCTATCCTTAGATAATAATTAATCGAATTAGTAATTAATTTTTTATCGTTAATGTTTAATCGTTTCGGTTGTGATTAATAACGTTACAACAATTCCATTTATACATGTTATTAATAATATTGTTTAGAATAATTACGATCGAACGTCGGCGACGATTTTTTTTGTAATCGATAATAGATAAACTCGGCGCCATTAGGTACGCGGGTAAGAGAGGGAGAGATAGAGAGGGGGAGAGAGAAAGAGCAATAAAAGTGTTTTTTTTAATTCGACAACACAGCGGGACAAAACGAAAAATGGCAACGAACTAACGGCTAATCTTTTCTTACAATCTCTCAACCGTAATTAAACGAGAAAAAAACGAACGGGGAAACAGATGCAAAGATGGCATTGTATATACAAAATTATTGGTAATTTTTTAACGTATTTTATAACGATAAGCAATGTAATTTTATTTCGAAACATTTTATCGAGTCGAAATGGAACCTATTAATTGTCAGATGTATCGAGAAATTGAAATGAAATAAATGTTGGTAATCATCGGACACGATTTTTCCTTTGACTTTTGATTTTTCATTTCCACCGGTCCCAATAGTTAAGCAATTTTTAGGCAACTTTAATGTTTAGGTGTTTGTGGACAATTCGTTGAACAGTTTGTTCAATATTTCTTCAAACGGTTCATAAGTTTGCGATTTTGATTTTAACTTCATCAGTAGTTCTTTCACCTGTAAAATTAATAAAACAATTCTAATAATCGTTTCAAACTGATCACATTAATTCACAACGATTATACCTTGAAACAAAGATTTTCCATGTCTGGGTGGAGTTTGTTACTATCAACATCAACAGGCAATCGCTGGGTTTCATTCAGAGATAGAGCAATCAGTTTATGCTGCAAGGCTTTTATTTGTGCTTTGTTCCCTTCATTAATTGCATGGGAACAAAGACCATAACTTTGTAATCGTCTGTTCAATTGAATTACTGACTTAGCGCTTTCCGTCAGGAGTTTCTGTTCCTTGGAAAGTTTTGCAATTGTCCTAAACAAAAAGAAATCGTGTAGATGCAAATAAGTGCTTAATTTTATTGAAGGATACTTTCGAGGATAACTGAATTTTGGCATTTTTTTTTTACATATCGATGTTCGTAATCAATTTCTTGTTATCCATTTTCAAATCCGTCAATGATTTCTCTAATTTTTCCTTCTGTTCAATTTCCCGCCTTAACGTGTTCTCTAAGCTTTCGATTTTCATTCTCAATTTGACAACTTCCGTTTGAGAAGATAGCGTTTCCTCTTTTAAAATTTTGCGCTCTCTAAGTATGCCCTCGTAAGTCACCCACAAATTCGAATAATCGACCTGAATTCGCATTTTTTCTTCCCCTAACCGATCGATCGTTTCGGACGTCATTTTTAAATGGGTTCGTAAGTCGTTCGATATTTTTTGTTCATTTTGTAAAAGTAACTCCTTGCAACAGAGTTCTTCCCGCATTAAAAGGCGTTCCTTTTCAAAATTATCCAAGTCTTTCTTGAAAAGGGAACATACTTCGTATACAAACAATTAAAATGTTTCAAATATAAATATATAAGACGAATACGGTGCTTACTGTGTTTCGTTGAACCTCGTAAATTATTTCGCGAAACTTTTTCTCGAAATTGAAAATATCTGGCCCGCTGGATCGAATATTTTGCATTTTTGCACGGTTTTTTGCACAATTCGAAATAATTACACCTGTTGTAGCGTTTTGTTTTTTTAAAGCGGCACCAACTTTGTATTTCGAAGTTCGAAACACTGCTACTGTGGCGCTTAGATGCAATCAACCTATCGAATGTCATGAAGGCGGCAAATACAAATATACGAAATGTTCTCCACACCATCCGATTCTCTACAAATTAAGTACATTTCTGTTATATTTAATTTACGCACAATTTAAACGTTAAAATCGAACTGGGTATTCGAAACATTTTAATTAATTCGATTTTATTAATAAACAATATTCTTTATTCGTTTCTTAAATAATTAATATAAAAAATTAGTGGCTATCCATAAATTGAATATCTGAGAGTAAGAGAACCGTGTTCGGTAAAGGTCTCGGTTGTGGGCTAAGAACCGTGAACGTCTGTCTTTCCACGTCCACGTTAGTCCTGCAAATAAACAAATATTGCGTGATAATATTCCTATGAACAATATTGGTCTCGAGATACAATAAGCCAAATTAAAAACCAAATTTTCACTGCAAAGATAATATATCTTGGGAATGAATCTGTATCTGTGAAACACATATAGTAGATTATCGAAATATCTCAAAAGAAGGGCAAAAATTCGATGAGGAAATTCTTACACGCAGACAAATCCAGCAACATTAGTCTGCACCACGTCGTCTTCCGGCGAGTCGGCGAACGACACCGACAACAGGTGATGAAGCAGGTTCGGACCGGGCGTAACAGCCACCAGCTTCGTCAGATTGTCCTCCGCCTTCATTCCCAGTGGCATACAAGAGGCAGGCAGCACTGGAGCCCCAATCTTGTACAGCCTAGCTTCGCTCCACTTCACCTCGAAACTGTGCGGATAAAGCGGCGTCCTAGATCCATAGAAATACTCCCTAACGCCTTGGTCTCTGGATTCCGTCCTCTGTGCCTGACTTCTTTCCACAACTCCCCCGCTCTTTGGCAGAAACACAACCTTAACAAAGTCTGGCATATCCCTAACTAGTTCGTTGTAAAGCCTCTCCTGATCCAGCACCAGAATAGCATCAACTTCAAAGGCCTGGGCAGCGTGCGTCAACAGTTTATATCCAGCTCCCTTCACCCAGCCACAGGTGTTTATCACGATCCCCGAAACCCGAGCCTTTTTATTCGCCTGTAGTCTGTCGGAGCAGACCTCTGCGAGCCGCGCGACCAGAAGGTTGTACAGGGCGATGTTGGCGTGCGGGCTCTTGTGCCCAAAATGAAAGACCAACGGCGCTTGCTGGCTGAAACCGTCGACCACATTCGACGGTCGTTCGACCAGCAGAGCTCCGACTGTTCCGGGTATCGCTATGTGCCCCTGCCCGACGTCCAGATCTACAAAGATTGGCCTGCGACCCATTCGAACCGCATAGTTCAATAGAAGTCTGCAGAGCGTGGATTTCCCAACGTCGCAGGGTCCTACGACCATCGTTATCGGTCCCCTGGTGTCGTCTTTCTCAGCGGCCTCCCTGAGTCTCTCCATCGCTGCGTGACAGTTTAAATAGACGCCCATCGGGGTCTCTTTGGCTACGTAGCTGACATCCGTCTTTCCACCCAGCTCTACAGTGCAGCCCTGCCAAGTGAACACGGCTACCTTCGCTCCGGCTGTGAACTCGTACTTCTTCCCCTTCACCAACTCTGTGCCAAAAACCTCCGCCAAGCCAGTCTTCAACTGCGAACCGAAATAATGTTTCAGTTACGCGAAATGCGCAATTAACTGAATAAATTAACGGATGTTGAATGCAACGTTATGGGTAACAATTTAATAGTGGATTTTTACCTCGAGCGTAACTTTTTCATTTTTCGTTTCGACCTCGAACCGCAATTCGCAATCTGGATCTAGCTTGAATTCTTGCGTTTGTGCCTTTTCGTCCGTCATTTCGTCAATAGGATTATCGTTGCCTTCGTCGCATGTCTTTTTAATTATAACTACGTAACGGTTCGACGTTAATTAATTTTTGGCGCGTTGATCTTGTTTACCTTGCGAAACCTAACCCGAAACTGAATGTTTGACATAGAAAAAACAGTGTTTGAGGTCAGGATATAACCAAAGGTACTTACCTCGCAATTAGTTTTTAACGAACCTAACCCAAAACACCAGAGGTCCATTGCGCATGCTCACTGGTGGCGATTTTAAATGTTCGTAGAAGAAAAGTTAATGTCGTTCTCTTAATTCTTTATGCTAAATAACCCCGGTGGACAGTGATTATTTATTTACTTATTATTTATTTGTTATTCATTTGGCCATGTTTTCCGTATTTCCGACGAACTGAAGTACGAACTCGTTCCTATCGATAATCGTATCAATCAAGGTACACGTGATCGAGCGCGCCACTATCGATTGTGCCGGTGCCACGCACATTAACGTCGAGCTTAATTCCCAACCTGAAAAGAAACGTCAGAACACTGGTAAAAATGACCGCGTTAACAGTTGTCGGAAAGTTTTGGAACGAGTATGCGAAATCTACGCCGAAAAAGCTGAAAATAATAGACGCTTACTTGCTCTACGTGTTCCTCACCGGTGTAATACAGTTCGTGTATTGTTGCCTAGTTGGCACGTTCCCTTTCAACAGTTTTCTAAGTGGTTTTATATCGTGTGTTTCCTGCTTCGTTCTTGGAGGTATAATTAACGATTTCTATTACTACAATTCTATTTCTTAAAACTCGGATCGTACAAAATTCTACATTGTTGGACATAGACTTTTAATGTTCGTATTAATTGTCATCGATACATTGTTATGGAGGGTATAATTTTGCCCAATGAAATATTTACGACCGAGTTTATGCAACTATTATAAAAGTAAACTTAGGATATTCATTTTTCCTGTAATTTCACGAAAGCTGATCCAAACCTAACCCAGATCTAAAATATTGATTAATTAGTAATTTCCTGTAATTAAATGGTCGATTCTCCAAGTTTCTGAAACAAAATTATTTCTGAGAATTTTAAGCGAACAGAAAATATTCGTGCAAATTATTTTCTATATTTGTTGTATACTTGTTTCAGTTTGTCTACGGCTACAGGTGAATCCTCAAAACAAAAGCCAATTCTATGGAATAAGTCCCGAGAGAGGATTCGCCGACTTTATCTTCGCGCATGTGATTCTCCACATCGTCGTTATGAACTTCATCGGTTAAAACTGGAAATTAAGATTTTTCATTGTACAATTTCGTAATAAAATATTAAAATTTATCTTTATTTATATAAATTTCTTATTTTCCCGAATAATATACCATCATAATAATAACAAGAAGTAAATACTCAGAGTAAAATATAAATTTTTTGTCTATGAACAAAAATCAAATACTCGTCTTATTATATTTAAAAATGTTTGATAATCAATTTTAGTTCGAACTGCTTTTTTAACAGGGTAACGAAAAGTTTCTAAAAATTCTTAAGCAACCGTTTTTCTTATATTTTCATGTGAAAAATAAATAAAAAACAAAACCAAGAGGAAATATTTCGCCAAAGAAATTCTTTATTTTACATATCCTATTTGGAGTATTTTTTTGATGCTTGAAGCATCACTTGCTTTCGTTACTTTATTAACATTCAGATGTAATTAAAAATAGTGCTTTCCACTTACACAAAAAACATTCCTATGAAAATACTCTCGCTGAATTTTTTCAAGAATATCGAAATTCTAATTAAAATAAAAACTTAAATAACATATTTCGCTTTGCAAATATAACATGTTCTAAATATAATTTTTCACGAAGGATTTAAATATTTATTCACAATTGTATTACCACTAAAAGTTGGACATTAAATATTACAATAAAAATAACAAAAAAAAATTACAATAACCGTTTAGTATTAAAAATGCTAGAGGATTTTATTATTTATTGTACAAATGAGGGAGAAAAAGAATAATGATTACCTTCGACGATACATTCTTATTATTATCAGTCCTCTAATCCACCGATGAGTATATAATTCACAACCAGTCGATATTAATTACTAAAAATCTCATTTTTCTATTCCCAAGAGGAATATGGTGGTTTTTCTTACGAATAGAAAACGAAGATTTCAAAGAAAATTCTTAAATAATGGAAATATTACAAGATTGCCAAGAAAAATATATTTTTTTTCAAGAAATAGAAATAAAAAGTATTCCTAAGTAACAGCTGTTGTTTTTTTGTTTTTGTTTTTTGTTCTTAAATGTCTAAAAACATTCACCTTGTTAAAAGGGATTAATAACAGATACAATTTTTCATTGAAGACTGCTGGGAGGAAAAGCGTGATATCGTGGAGTAATGGAGTAAAGTGAAAACCAAAAAACAAAAAGGAGGAAAAAGATATTAAAACTTCCCCAAGGAGCGTGTTTCTTAATTATTATTGTTGTAATAAATAAAAAATGAAATACTAATTAAGGGAGTAATACTTTTAAGTTACTTCTTATCCCTAAAGAATTGCATGGTTAATATTTGCCGCTATTAACCAAATTAATTTGTCCCCCTTTTCCTTTCAGCTAAGAATACAAGAAAAGGGAAACTTATTATTCTCATTATTCCCGAAAGGATGGATCGTAGAATTTTCGAGAAAACTATTTAAAAAAATCAAAACCTACAAACGACATTAAAGTTTCCGAAAACTAATTATTGTAAGAATTCGAAACGGAAAATTTCGAAGAGCAATTAAAAAAAAAAAAAAATCGTCAAAACAGAGGGCCACATGCAAAAGAGAAAAACGATAGCAATAAATTAAGATCGTAAAATCACCCTGGGAACGGATACACCGAATAAAGAAAATAGTTTTCTCAAAAATAGAAGGAAGCCGGGTCGAAAGTGAGAAAAAAAAAGGGGGGGAAAAGAACAAGTATAAGTAGACGTTGGCGGACGTGCCCCCAAGAAAATCAGTCGTTATACTCTTCTTCGATGAAGATGGCCGCTACGATGCACGAGAAATCAAAATTTTCATCGACACACATCTTTCTGCTTCTCCTATTCTAAAAGGTGGTCATCCGAAACACTCTGCTCGGCATCATGCTTTTTTCGGTGCTTCTCGAAGTATTTCCTCTTGGCTGCGAGTCTCATTCGCGCCTTGCGACACTGAAGGATGCGTTCTCTTTCGGACGATGATTTTGAAAACCGTCCTCCCAGGCTAGAGGGCTCTTCGCCGCTGCAATTATTCGACACAAAAATGTTCATCCGATTTATTCGAATTACCCCCGAACGCGAATGTAACTAGAAAACAGGATATCCCTATATATGCAGACATAACCTCTAACTGCAAGCATAGGCAGCCTAACATTCACAGCAAGACGACATGGTATGTGCTGTGTATTTTTGAAAACACGACGTGCATCTCACACGCGTATCTCCGCGTGAATCTGATCTACAGTACTGTCCACTTAAGCGTCCGGGCATTTGTCCACTTTAGCGACCGCCGGTGTGGACCCCGATTCTTGGGACATGTATCACTATACACTAGTCCCAATGTCGGTCCAGATAAATCCCAGTACGCGGGCGATTAAGTGGACAGCACTTAACTTGTCTATTTCTGGGTGATAATAAATGGGTGAAATAATTTTTCCAATCGACCATTCGACGAAGTTGAATAGTAAGGCTTACCTATCAGCGAGGGGAATGTCTAATCTTGGATCCGAGGGTAGCGACGTTGTGGCTGCATTCAAGGAAACGCTAATTTCAGTAGTACTGGTATGGATTTGAGGGACGGACTCTGGTTGCGATTCTTCGATTAAATGATGAGGCGATATCAGCACCCCGTCGAGGATATTTTCCACGGTCCATTCAACTGATCTCGTCACCCTGAGGTCCTCTACGATTAAATTGCGCGGGAAATGTGGAAACAGCTGCTGCACCTGTTTCAACGATAGATGATAATAATCACTAACTTCTACTAACGTCGATCAAATTACGTGCCAGACACAAACGGCGGTCTAAAAAATACAAGAATCAAATTAAAATGCTTCCCCTTTTACCAAGCTAACAATAAACCTACAGTATTTATAGTTGTATCGCATTATGAGGTTTATTTATAGGGGTTACTTTTGGACCGAGTCCATTCATCTTTAAATAAATATTGTATTCCCTTCTTGCCATCATTCGTGCAGACGCAAACGGACACGAAATTGAATTAGAAAAAGAATGTTGATGAAAATGTACGCCCGATATCGAATTATAGCAATAATAATTACTATATAATTACTTTAATTTAAGGAACCATTCGTGCGTACCTGTCTGATCATGGTGTCCATCTGCGAATTATTGTGAGCAATAGTGGAAATATTTCCCCGTAACCTATGATGGGAGACTTCGACGGAAAAGCTGGGCAGCCAGGAGACGTATCTGGAGCCGTCGAAATGGAAGAAATGGTTTTCATTTCGCCTGGCCAGCGTTTGCGGCTCAGTCGGTAACTCTTGCGTGTTTTCACGGTGGTTGGGTTGCATGCTCAGGGTAAGCCTGCACGTCGGGCAAGAGGTGTCCTGTTCTAACCAGGACTGCAAACAGGAATTGTGGAACAGGTGGCCGCAAGGTAGCTTCCGAGCGGTTTCCATTTTCTCCCAGCAAATGGCGCAGTTGTCCGAGTTGTCCGCCAGCTCGTTTTGACTCGCCATGGGATAGCTGCAACGAGAGGTCAGTCCTGTAGCTTAATTGCATCAACGGGTGCTACGATATATGTATGTATAACATGCCGGAAAGAAAGGGTGCTCACTTTTGTTCCATGTGGTTCAAGACGGCAAGATAGTTCCTGTGCTTGGTGATCTTGCGCTGGATTTCGTAGAATAGGAATCTAAGCTGCATGCAGATTACAAGGGACGCCATACTGAGGAAGATATTGCTCCAAAGCAGCATGTGAACGTGATGGAGGAAATCCACAGCCAGCACTATCAATTCTGCCGCTAGATCGGTGTAGTAAGTTAAAGGGCCCCTTTTGTCCCAGGAGCGTTGCGAGGAGGTTCCAGCGCCCCTCGTGTAATACAAGTGAATGATGTATCGCACCATTACGTGTGTCGTTCTGACTCCAAGTAGAATGCACTGTTAATAATAAAAAATTTCCCTTGCGGTTCGAGTTACCGACATTCGACTGTGTAAACCCCCCCCCCCCCCCCCCGTACTTCTCGCTTCCTTTCTCTTAAGCACCCTCTCGTTGACAATAAATTGTCGCTTACCTCGGCCGCGGTGAAGACGAATGTATTGAACGAAACGAAAAAGAAGGCAGCAGCGGTGCACAGAAGCAACATGAACGACGACAACGCAAGAATCGCCGCGAGAAGTCCAAGAAGTCTCGCGTGACTCCAGCCAGGCGTCGTCGGTGAGAAGGACAGCTGAAAAAATCAGAAGAAAATCGGCGTCAGCGTGAAACAGCCTTTACGCTGCAGTAGACGGGGGACACGCGTCTTCGAACGTGTTAACTGGGTCGCGATTATCCGTGGCCCCTCTCATCCGAAACCTCGATTACAGAGGGCTCGATAGCAATACAGGAGCGTTGCTTGCGAGTAGCCCGGTTAAGTCCCGTTTCACACGCGACACTTTGCGACGTCACCTGGCAGAACATAGGCACCCCAAAGTCCCCAAGTGGATTATTTCACTTGAAAGCAAAATTTCAGATGAAAAAACTTGATTCTACGGGGCTGCATTATTTGTTACCTTATGATAAAGCAATCAAGTAACAAGTTTAGCCGACTTTACAGCGTGGTAATTCGTTTTGAGGACGCGATGGGGGGGGGGGGGGGGGGGGGTAAAAATGGTTCAGAAGCGACAAGGCAAGTAAAACCGAATGTCATATAGCTGGGACGTAACCTGGTTACCTCTATTCGATTATGCTAACGGGATTTAAGCGAATTCATTGCATAACGAAGTCACGAGATTCTTCGCCTTTGTGTCTCTTATTTCACGGAGACGCTGAAATAAGCATTTGTTTTTCCCGCTGGTTTGCGGAGATTGTTACAAATACTGTGTAACGTAAAACAAACAATTACTGGTTCAAGTAACGTATAATTCGTTTAATTGAACAATTCGTTCGGCGTCTCAATATTTGTCGAGTGAAGAATGAAAGTTTCGAGTACAAAATTTACACGCCTTGCGATGTAGGAACGACAATTGAGAAAAAGGGGCGAATGTTCCCTGCTAGGCGCCATTTTGGTTTCTCCCTTGACCTACACTCCGAAAGGACTACTGATACCATACTGAAGTTAAGAAATCTCGGTCGAGCAATTTCATTGTAACGCCCCGTACAATTTCAGCTTGAATCGCCATTTATTCCAGTCGATTGAACGTGTACTATTCCACATATGTAGTAAGTGTTACGAATAAGTAAACAACATTGATTCACCGCGAGCATAAGGCGCGTGTAAATAAAAGATACTGTGTACAGTGACGCGTGCGTACGCTTACGAGACAACAGAAACGGGCGAATACCATTTCGTTCGCGAATTTCGCAAGAGGCCGTTCCTAAACGACGCGATGCGCGTGCCAGCAGCAAAAAGGAAACGAATTCATCCGTTTCAAATTCGTGTTTGTCTTCAAAATATGCTAATACATGCAGCGAAGTAGCTGGATTTATTGGGCCTACATCATAGAACGGGTTTATCAAGGCCAATTGTATGAATAACGTTCGGCTAATAGGACTGCGAGTTTCAGGATGATTTATTGAGTCATTCATAATGTTTACGTGTATCAGCATTGCCGAAGAACGATTCGCGAACCGCTTGGGTTCCCCCACTGCGAGGCTAGGGAATAGGGAGAGACCAATATGGCGGTCGCCTGTGTATTCCCTATGGCATAGGGAATACGCATAGGGCCTATGCGTAAGTCTCTTACTTTTTCAATGCAATGAAGTCAAATATACGTGCTACAGAATTTATCGGCATATGATATACACAAAAACGTATGCCCTTATTGCATAACGAAAACCAACTACATGCACGTTTTCCCTTCCAGTGGCCAAAAGGGGGTTCTATTTAAGAAATGACCCAGTTAACGAGTGAAGGGTCCTTGAGTGTGGTTAAACGACTGCAGTATACGCGATTAACTCGAACAAAACGCCAAACACAATTTGGACGCGTTAGGAACGACTGTGTTGCAGACAGGAAGTCACTTACGTATTCAAATCGATCCTTGCAGAGCTGGCTGAGCAGACTTAGGAAGCCAAGCGCGGTGAACCAAGCCCACCATAGAACCACTTCGTCCATGTACTGCACGTTCAACACGCCAAAGACGAAGATGAACTTGTAGAACACGAAGTTCCAGAATTTATCCTTCAGGTGTTGCCTCTCGGAGACCCGAAGCTCGCCGAAGACGAGCTTCTGTATTGTTTTGCCCAGCAGGATCAACGCGCAGTACGCCATGTTGATCAGAGTCTGTGGATAGGGAAAACGAAGAATTATTATTATTATTATAATCTAACTGGACTTATTTTTATTTCTGTAACTTTAAGGCGGTGCTTCGTTTACCCGCCACTAGATGGCCCGGTATCGTACACTCTTTCTCGAAAGCGCCCTCCCAACCATTCATACATAAAAAAAAACGCGGAACGGAGAAGAAGAAAAATTCCATTTTCCCTCGAAGATGAGAACGTTGTACGATATTGGCAACGAGTTTTGTCCGATTATGAACCGTCTGGGATGAACTCAGGAAGACAATCTTCCTGTTTGGCAAACTGAGCAGGAAGTAAGAAACAACGAGGAACATCTGTTAAGTCGTCAACCAACCGATCGTAATGATTGCCAAACGTTTTGAAAGTACAGCTAATTTTAGCTCGTGCCGAAGCTTCGTTTGTTCCCTTCCTAAAAGAGAATCGATTATTCGAGGGAATTATTTGCCCAAACTCTCCCGTATGCCAAGGAGTTAATAAACGTTCGAATTAAAATTCAAACGTTTATGGAAGAATTCTGACGCACATAGAAGCTGTTGCACATTAATTCTGTTGTCATCTGAGGAATACGCAATGGAAGAAGATACAAAGCAATCTTTTCTTTAATTTTGATAACAATTGCAATATACAGACAATCAATTTTGGCAGATATAAAGATAAACTTAACATCAAGCGTACATTTGCTTTTATCTTATCTTATCTCACCTTCGCCAGCTTTAATTGATAAATTTGTACGAACATAACACCGAATCCAATCTTCAACTATCTGCAACTATCTGCCGAGATATTTAACTTGATAACGTTTCGTAAAGGAACGATAACAGGAATAAATGCATTGAAATCTATAGTTCGTTTAAGTTCTCTGATTTATGTAACCCACTTCATTTGCAAGTTTCGAACTTAAAATAAAAATTTACTTTTCCCCTTTCGCCGAATACAATTCTCTATTTTCTCATAAATATCCTCGACTCTTCCAACATTTAATTGCCGCGGATGCGTTTTAATTATTCTGTTATTTATCGGTCGAATCAATCAAACATTTTTTCATCGAATGTTTAACTATTAATTGTCCAGCACTATAATACAAAAAACAATATCGATCATTCAAAAATTAAAAAATATTCCTCTTCTACAAAGAAAACGTCCGCAAAAAAAGAAGACATAAATAATGCTAAATATCGAGGGACAATTATAATAATTGTTCACCCAGTACATTTACCATACATGCATACCTACATAACTGTATCGATTACCTCACCTATAACCTATACCTATTACTTCACCAGCTACGTACAAATTATTGTGACACATCGTTATTTCATTCTTTTTTCCTTTGTCCAACTAACTGCTAAGTACTGCATTACGTAGCCTTCGCCTAATTGCATATCTATCCTCTACTTACTCGCATGAAAGACGGAAGGGTTGAGGGGGGTGCACCGAGCCAATCGGCATGAGTATCCCCTTTTTAATCCGATTGAACGTTGTCAAAAGTTTCAATATGTCATGCAATTAATATTCCATCGTGTCACTATCATTCAGTAATATAGTCAAATGTGTATTGTCCGAGTTTCCCATGGATAATGTGAAAATTATACGAAAAAGGTGTAAACAAGTTCTGTACCGTAGACTACATTTACTTAATTTTCACCCTGCTTCGATCATCATTTTGTGCGTATACTCGGGGTTTTTTTTTTTTGTATTAATTAAATCGGACACCCCTCGAGAAATATTCAGAATAGTCTTTTTCCTGAAATATCTCCGGTTCGCTGAAAGATGTGTAAAAATAAAGTTTAAGTAAAAATTGTATTTTTCAACAAATTCGTTCACGTTGTCTGGTAAACAGAATAAAGCGAATAAGGCTGGAGATTACGGATGGCATACTTTGCTCGTACGCATCGTTTCGTAATTTTCTGAATTTCCGGGTTGCCCAACCTTCCTTGTTAGTAGTGAAGCATCGATTGCAGTAGCAGCACGAGAAAGGAGAAAGTATGCTGCTTATGATATAGTCGATAAAAGTTGCCCCTTGGGGAAACACGCAGAGGCCACGTGTCCATCTGCATTTGTTCAAAGCGCGGACCTAAGCAACGCTAGGTGCTCTCGATATGTATTAGGAAAAAATTACGATTGCATCGGACAATTTTTTTTATTAGGGGTTTAATACGTTCGTATCCAGTGACGCGTACGAACTAGTCATAGGGATGTAAGTACGGTGGGCCCAGTGATGTGTACGTACACGTCACGACATAGGGGTGTTGTACTGTGAGCCTAGTCACTAGGCCCTAGTGGAATTGTACCGTGATCTCTGGCGTTATGTCTTTAAAACGACATGGGAAAAATGCGGTAATATCTCTATCCCTGTTGGACTAACAATTTTGGACTTTAATATATGAAACATTTGAGAAGAGGGACAACCTGTCAAGCCCAACGACACAAGCTTTCTAAATATGGCCGTTTAAGGAAATAACATGACAAGACCAACTGATGCAGAGGAATAATTTGGCAGGTTCATGAAACGAACCATGTCAAATAAGAGCTACAGAATTCGATAACAGCCACTTATATAACCGAACATTTTTTTGCTGAATAACGTATTGGCTTCGCCGACTATACGTTTCATTTGAATTAATTACTGATCTGTTGACGGGCTCGCGGCGCTTTACAAGACACTAAACTCATGACCGATAGAGATGAATCCCATGGAAACAAGAATATTTTTAAAACGTCCATGAAAGTAACAGAGACGCGTTGCTTTCACGAGCATCAAGGATGCTCGACGTTCGACAAAAGCGGAACCGAATTCTGCACACTGAATAAATGTATATAAGTATCCATGTACATCGTATGATACATAATGTGTAACACTTACCCAGATGCAGATGGGCTCGTCGAGCATGCACTCGAGAAGTTCCTTCAGATGCATCACGAGATTCCTCGGATCGGACTCCATGTCCGTGGTGGACTCGTTGTCGGCCCCAAAATAGGTGTGGTTACTCTTCCAGGTTGGATCCTTGATGATCTGCACGGCATAGTAAACCGAACAGGACAACACAGCGAAACTTATCTCCGTGTACACCCGAAGGTTTGGAATTGGGAGTCGGTCCAAGAATTCCATCGGCATCTTCGCTTCTCACGGTTCCCTGCTTCCACTCTGTGGACAAACAAATTTTTCGCACCAGTTGGCGTACAAATTGAGCCTTTCGGAGAGTCAGATAATGGCGGAGTACATATGCATGTATAGGCAAGTCTGTAGGCGCTGTTCAGAAAATTAATACGGGGTGTTACGTTTGTTACTTATTATGAATCGCGATGCCTTCGTCATTTTTTATGATACAGAAATACTATGTCCGGGGGCAAAGTCGTTTGACACGGGCCAGAGAATATTGCGGGGCTGCTTTTCTTTCCAGCGGAATCTTATGGCGTACGTACGAGACTCGTAGACCAGGATAGTTACTGCAGATAATATCGTCGAGTGGCAAACAACACGATAATTAGATTCATGGCTGCATTTACATTTAAACGAAGTAGGACGCTGGTATTTTTAGATGAAACCGTAGATTACTGTGAATTTCTAACAAGTGTCTCTAAACAGACGCTACAAGGTTACGACTATCGAACATCGCAGGATTATCATTTATAAAACGAAAATAATATTTAAATGAACGTGAAAAAAAATATATAATACCGCATAAAACGAAAAAGTGAAAAATACCGTTTCGTCCTGGGTATAAAAATTTCAGAAGCGAATAAAAAAGTGTCAACTTCCGAGAAACTTTCACGTGAATAATTGCAACGAAAGTTTTATTAATGCGAATTATAACCATCTCGCACTAGATGATTAAATACAATAAAAATATGTGAAAACTATCGAAACACCATCGATGACCTTTAAAGCTCAAGAACAGTGACCGTGAGGAGAAACGGTCATCAACTACAATATTCGCCAGTCCAAGTCACACAAATTTTCCCACTGACGTTTTTTTGTATACCCAAAGGTAACGAAGATATTGAGATGTATCTACGCAAGCCATAAACGAAACACCCTGTATAATAAAAACGATCAATTTTCCTCTCGTCGCAATATCGATTCGCGAACCATCGATAAACGCCAATCAATCGGAGTGGTGCATTTAAAAAAGGGTATGGATTTATTTCAGCACACCTTTGTAAGATCATCGATCAATGCCGATTACACATAATGCCTGACCACCTTGAATGATGGATCACCATCGATGATCTATTGATTTTCCGCTCGAAGCGTGTTGGCATTGCTTCAGTACTTACTAGATTACGGAACACCTCGATTTGACGGATATCAAATCTTGGAACCAAAACATTAACAAAGATCTATTATATTTCACATCTAATTGAAATGAATGAATTTCTCAAAAAAGGCACAAATTTTGATTAAAACCGGTCAACACTATAAGTATCAGGCAAAAATTCGTGCAATCGACACGCGATTGTTTATTGGCACATGCCACTATTTCTTTGTTATACATATAATCAGCAGGTCGCTGAGGATGACTCACACGGAACGATGAATCCTTTCCATAATAATCTGCTAAAACTATTGTATAAGGCAGCCGCTATGTATATTTAACGAGGTTAAGCGATGGCTCCTATGCAATTTATATTATGCTCCTTATTCAAGGCGGCATT
The DNA here is from genome assembly GCA_963667235.1 of Nomada lathburiana. Classification (NCBI taxonomy): domain Eukaryota; kingdom Metazoa; phylum Arthropoda; class Insecta; order Hymenoptera; family Apidae; genus Nomada; species Nomada lathburiana. The sequence goes on along the minus strand of OY763899.1, from coordinate 17,519,120 downwards.
TTCAATGCCTGTTCGCGGTTACGCGTCTGACGCATACTTTCGCTACTTGAAGTTAGACACGGAGTCGCGTCGCAAGCAAACGAAAAATTTCTATGAGCGTCTTGCCCCCCTTGACGCATGCAGTTTTCCAATTAATGGTCACTCACATTGTTTAGCGAGCAAAGAAAAATGATTATTAATTATAAGCTACATAGCCCGGTCGGTCCTTGGGGCCATTTACATTGAAGCATTTCAATTTCTCTATTTCCTTGATGATTAAAGATATTAATATTCTGTTCAACTTGTCCCGTCAATTCGAACAAGCTATGCATACAACATTTAAAACGCACAATACTGTACTGGTACATTATATCGTAACATTAAATATCATCACGTACAGAGAAAAAAAAGAGATAGATACAATTGAGTTAATATCAATGTTTGCGGGACCCTCGCATGTATTTGTGCATGTCAACGCACTCTATTATCAACCGAGGGTACGCATACAATTAAAATAAGAATCGGACGTGAGATTATGAAGGTCATTATTGAAGGTTACCCGCGATGAATATTATTCTCGGAACTAAGCCCGAAAACGTGTTGGTAACGAATGAAAATTGACGATGGGCGAACCTGACCGGGTGCCAAAAACAATGTTGCAGGAATTTTCGTCACCCGTTCTCGAATGTGTACAAGAACAGATGACTCTGGGCTACTATAATTTATTGATTTTATATAATTCACAGCGCTGGCGAACAACAACTTTCGAGATAATCGAAAATGGGTAAAAAAAATTGCTGTCTTACTTAAATAGATAAAAACAACACGTATCCTTCAATCCGTCGATAGATTGCAAACATTGCCGATTAAAATACACCGTTTGAATTCGATTAAAAACCTTTTGTTTTTAATGTTCTACACTCTACATTAACCTTGAACTTTCTTGCTCGCAATGTCAGCAGACCATTCGAATATACATATGCTAATTCCTTACCCAGTGCCTCTATTGCCATTAATGTCAGTTAGGCAATGCTTCTAGAATCACTTGTACGTTACCCAAACTCTTTCACAGAAACCATACCCATTTACGTTAGATTTATCTTGTTTACAAAGCTAACTTTCCTTTCCTTGTACACCTGAATAATAGCAGATTGTAAAGAGAATATACTACGATGCTACAATGTTTCCAAGCGTCATGAAGTTCCTGGCTTTCTCAACGTCAATACTTTCTCTTCCTCAAAAGTCCATTTTTTTTAATCTTTTCCTCTTAGTTTCACGTGTTGTACCATTTTTGTTTGCCAAGAGCTTGCTGCACATTAACATATATCTCATCTGCAACCGTTGTGACTCACACAGAACGTCTCGGCAAGATACTTTCTTCCTCCCAATATCCTCCCGTGACTAATCAATATAATATATGTATACAGGAGGGTAGATTCGGTGTTAAACGATTGATTTCTAATTGTAATACGAATACCGAGAAAACAGAGCAGTATCAGCGATTTACTATTGTTTCAAATATTCTCAGAGCACATCTTTGAGCTGCTAAAGTATGATGTTCGGTTGTTGCGCGTTGGAGGTAGTTAATCATTGCGTAAATGCAGACTCTAGTACGCATTAGATTAGAAGAATCTAAATTGAATCTTAGTGCAAAGGTGTCTGCACGCAATCGGTCGGGCTTAGTTACAAGCGCATACAACAGCTGTTTATTCTTGCAGGGCAGTACTGATTAGACAAAACGGACCAACAAAGTCTTTGCATAATTCTTGCTGCCACAATGTGCGTCCACTTCAGCGAATCGAAGCGCAGATCCAATAGCAACCCGCGCCGCAACGTATTTTGCTCCGTCTCACCTTTCCAAGCTACCAAATCAAACCTGCCGATCGACACGACTGTACTGATGCACAAAAAGTCATAGTTACACGATTACGCACGGTGACATCGTAATACATTACATGCGCGACAAATGAAAAATAAATATATTTAGAAAAGAAAGAAATTTGTGTCCAATTCACCCAAGCACTTGTACGTAACGAACGGGGGGAACACGTTAAAAAGGAACGAGTGGACTCACCTGAGATTCACGGTCGGAACACGTTGCCCTTAATCCATCACCGTCCGGTCCCAGTGGATGGTCGAAGTTAAACCTCGGTTGGCCCGGGGCCCATTTAACGCACGCCAGCACTGTACTGGCAACCGGAGGAGAGAAATAAAAGACACCGAGGAATACCGCACGGCAGGAGCAAAAACCGGACGGTCGTCGAAAGTATGACTTTCTCGTACGAAATCGTCCAACGGTTAACAGGCACACGCGTTTGCTGCGCGGTTTTTTACATGGCACAGGTTAGAATGATCACCGTCGATTCGATCGTGGTATCGGAGCGTGCATTTAAGTGTTTCGCGAGTCGGCGCGCCGCGGTTGCGCTTCTTTTTACCTCACGCGCTCGATTTCGAGGAAGCTTACGGACGCTTATTGCGACACAATACAACACAATGTATCACAAAGTACCGCAGTGCTCCGGACTGCTGTGGAGACTGACTGCCGTTTGGCACAGTCGATAAGGAAGTATCGATTCGAATGGCGAACGACGATGGGTGGGGGTGAGGTTAGGTTCGCCGCTCGGCGGAATTTGCGTAGGATTTTGAATGTACATACATATAAGTGCATATATGTACTTGCGTATACATCGGGCGGATTTATTACGATTCGTTGCAAACAATAAAATGCGATTTCATTAAGCAAAATGATTAATACCAATGATAAGGTAACTTAAAGTTGACTGTAGCGGCGTAAATTGTGTATGGATATACATATTCATATAGTAGCAGAAATCGTAAAATTAATGGATATTTGATATTCTGAAAAAGAATTACATAATTACGTACCTATTCGTCGGCATAACTTTCATAGTTCTGGTACTTTGCTGTGTTATCTAAGAGAAGTAGCTGTTCGCTAATGAATAGATAGCATTAAAACGGAAGACGATGCGTGCATTGTTATAACATCAATCATGCGACTTTCTAAAAGTAGTGATATAGATACATGCATACAGGAAGTCTAGTATCCTCGTTTCGTTATTTAAAAAAAAATGTATGGATAAATATTTTTGTTCAACATTTAATTAAAATAGGGCTAAAAATATTTCACTGAGTAACATTTATTTACTATCGGAAGTATCGAGTAATGAGTGACATCGTCTTGTTAATATTTTCTGCATAGATTCATCGCTGGACGAGTCCATAACTTCATCTTCATTATTGTATTTTCCAGATTATTTCTGACCAGAAAATATGGGGATAGACAGCACTTAAACTTTAAATTTCCTTTTAAATTCGATAAAGCGCTCTATTGTCGCTCTCTGATGATCCTACGATGCTAGTTGGTCGCAGGCAACCCGTGAAAGCTATAGCAATATGTAATCAGTGTTGAATTTCAGAGTCATGTTAAAAAACTTGTATAAATTCATCTGATAATACATGTCTCGTACAATGTGGAACGTACGTCCCATGTTGTAGGTACAGCAATTCATTGTATTCCATATTTTATTGTCAATCTCTACTTCGCTTGTGGCATTACCTGGATTAGGACGCCATCTTTGAAGCATTTTAAGAAGGTTGTGATCAATGATATTGAAAGCGCACAATTTAGAAGGGCATATATTCACATATAAAAATGTAAGAAAATAATGTAATCTAATTTAAAGTCAATATTTAAAATTGTAACTTATATAATACATCGTTGGTAAATATTTTTATTTTTAATAACTTTATTTTGTAGAATATCGTACATTTGGTAATAATTGTTCTTTTCTCTATTTATTTAAAACCGCATCGATTGTCAATTTTTGTTTTTCAGTAGTTGCTACACTTGAAATAAATATATTAGGAAAATAAAAATAACTTGTATTGCTAGATAGCATACGACGGAACAATTTTTTTCAAATTTGAAGTTCACTTTCCATTTTCCATTTTCCATTTTCTATTTTCTACTTTCCATTTTCCATTTTCAGTAAAAGTAAATACATAAATTACGAAAAAGAATAAGATCATTTTTCTTTAATTGTTATTCTTCTGTACACACTTCTCTGTTACTGTTATTCTTCTCTGACACAGTTTGCTTTAATGAGAGAATAATTCCTTAACAGTCTCAGGCTGGCCCGATCATCCTTGTGACGTCACCGCAATCGCAAAGCAACTTGTTAACGAGAGAAATGCAGCGTCATTGTTAATAGCTTCGAGGCACACGTATATATGCGATAAACGATATCTGTGAGTATATTTTGAAATATAATTTCAACAAGAAGTACGCTTGAAATCTTTATAAAAGTGTTATCGTGTCCTCGACGACCGTATACATAAAATAAAATCTCCAAACATCGACTGACATTTCAATTTGTATAAGTCAAATCATTAATATCGTTCTATATCTAATGAAACACTCCTAAAAACATATCGAAGTGTTCGAACATCGTTGGATGCTTGTACAATTAACCTAGTTCGCCATAACCTCTCTCACGCAACCGCAATACAACGTAAACATTGTACGGTGCTCGATCATTTATCATACAAAACCATGGATGAATACCAATTCGATATTGGACATGCTTTAATTGGCATTCACAATTGGCGCCCGTGACGGCAGCCGTCTACTAACACAGTCAAACGACTCTTGTCTGTGGAGAAAATCCGTGGAGTTGTCCCCACGCTTCGTACTGGAAAAAAAACGTCCAGCATCGACGACGGTCGGCGCAGCAGTAGCGCGATTGCTCTCCGGCTGTTCGGACTTGACCACCGCGGGTCGTGCCGCGCATGCGTCTGCAGTTTGCGCGCGTTCATTTGCACGCCTGCGCAGAAGTTCTTCGACTGCTGCGCGGACTCTCTGCGCAGTTTCATTTTTCCCGACTGCGCGTGCCACCTGCGCATGCCGCCGACGATAATGGCGCAGGAGTAAGTTTGTTCAAAGTTTGGAAAGTTTGTGCGTGCAAAAATGAATATATATACACTATTCAAAACAATTAGAGAATCACATATCGCAGCCGTTGTCCCCGTCACCGGACACATGAATTCTATAGATTATGTATATAAGTATATACTGCCGCAGATAACAAGCTTCTCCCTCCCGATCCGTTGGACAAGATGGCAGTTGCCTAATCTTCGCCGAAAAAAGGAGAAGATAGAGAAAAATCGACGCGACGCGTCGATCAACGATAAGGAACCAGCAAAAAAGTACATGTATATAGTTATCTGGACGGTTATATTTCCGAAATATTCGTTCCTCGTACGCGTGTTCTAGTTAAATTCGCGTCAACTTTCGTCTAATCCGCGCTATCGATTGCGCATGTGTGTCGTCGCGGGCACGTTTCTACCGGCCTTGAAATGGAGGAACGACCCGCGAACTGCGAAAAGACATCGATCAATTCTTCTTCCTCTTCTGTGGACGGTAAGTTATTTTATTGCTTATATTTATTATTGACATATCATCGTTCGCTCTACTTTAAAAAAAAAAAAAATGTTTATAACGTAGGTTATGTTGTGTGAACAGGTATAAGTTAGCAACCAAATTCACTATTGGCGCGCGATAATTAGAGAAGCTTAGGTTAGAACTAGATTCATCTTAAGCATTAAGTTTGAGTTAGCAATTAATTAAGGAACTTTATTTATGTTTTCTTTAGACGACGTATACATATCTTTTTATAATATTTTTAATATGTATATACACGTGATTATACTGTGCTGAATTTGTTTTGTCCGGACATAACAAAACAGAATTAATATCTTTTAAGCATTTCTGCAGCATTGCATAGGTACGTTTCTTTGCGATCACTCCGTAGAATATCGCACGGACTCCATCTCGCGTATTACCAGCCATTAACAAATTCCGTTAATTACTAAAGTGTGTTCGCGGTGTGAATCAATACGGTTACGCAATTAACAGAGAGGCGAACTGTGCGATACGCGTGCATGTACGCGAGGCGTGTGTCTCGCAAAAATTCACGGTGAAACGGAGCGAGACTCGCCATGATAAAGCTCCATCGCTCTGCTCGAACAAGATAACCCGGGGACCCTAGGCTGCGCAGCAACAAAACTGAATTTGCTCGCTCTCGCCTTCATCCCCTTTACCATGGTGACGTCACATACAGCACGTCCGGCTTGAGTGTAGACCCACGATTATTTCTTCAACTTCTAAGAATATGAAAAGAATGTTCATACAACAGTTACTTCACTCGATGGCGACAATTTAATAGAATACTTGATTTTCTTCTTTATTTGTTATTTAGGGAGTTTTCAATAATAATTACATTTTTTTAATGGCACTACTACATATTTTTGTTGTGCGTTTCGTGTCGCGTCCAACGATGTGCATTAAGTGTATTTTTAAATAATTATTTATTAGATACTCGTATGAATATTGCGAGTACATTTCAACTGGAGAATTGATTTTCATTTCTGTGCTCCATTAATAATTGATTGACAGTTTGTCGTTATTGAAACGAAACTGTTGAACTAGATAAGTAATTACTTTATAAATAGAGTGATAAAAATAGACGTTCCCAAATATCGAATGGAATTTATCTATCGATCAGGTGTTCATTACATCAGAACAAATTGATACAGATTATGCTTCGTTTATGCGCGCACTTTTTCACCAGCTGAATTTTTCAAATAGTTCCAGTAAATAAAATTTGCAGCCCAAGGAAGACTATACATACTTCAATTGCACTAAAGTTCAGTCTCATTAATTCCCCTCGCAATCGATTTATTTGTCTCGTAATATTTTTACTCAATTTTATTTCTTCCCTTTTTTTTTAGCCGAATCATACTGTCGATCACAATACAGATTATCTACGACCAAATCAAATCTCTAGTACATTTTATAGATAAGACCTTAATGGAGTTGTTTACAATGTACGTTTGAAAAAAAAAGATGTCTTCCACTTTTGAAATCTACCCTAGAGATACTGATTCAGTCCAGATAATCATTTCGACAGTGTATACACACAGAATTAATAATCTTTGAGCATTTTACAATCGCATACATTGACAAGCTGATTGTGGTGAAGAATGTATTCCAGTATTAACATTGACTGAAAAGAAAAATAATACAATAGCATATCTTTTGTGTTAACTTTTTTTTTCTTATGAAACAACGCTTGCCTTAGATTTTTTCTTATTAGGATACACACGATCTCTTTATGTGCACTAAGAAAATCATTATTTTATATGTATACATTAAGTCATTCTTTGCATTGGATCCAGCGTATGATGCATGCAAACTAATCCCGTAGTTGATTCTTTGGAATATTTGTGTAGTGATTGTACATACAGTACTGGATATATTTATTGCATCAATCGAATATTAAATTTGTTCATCACAATTAAACCTCTCCTATTATTATTTATTGGAAAGTATTGTGACGTGATTTATTATTATTATCATTTTGTTCCCCTCGGGTTCACCTTTTCTTTTAAACAAATTTTGTTAAAACATCTGCAAACAAATATTCAAGTATTCTCGTAATGGCAGTCTTACGGACCTTTTCCTATGGTACTTGTGACTAGCATACAATAACAATCACACCTCGTCTATACCAATTTTTGTTGTTGTTGTTCTTTATTTTCTGCCTTTACGAATGAATTTCGATATTCCTTTCACGAGGTGTACGCGATTAACCGTCGAGATTTCGTAATTATTGTAGGCACGCTTTTCCACCCAAAAATAAACCGGCGTCCAAGGTTGACGTGGTCAAAGAAAAGCATAACAGAAACAACGGTGCAGGAATGAGCAATATAATATATTGAACGATTACAACTTTTCAGCGATTCTTAATTGTGATAATATTTGCTTAAATCACGAGAAATTTTTTCTTTTTTCCTAAAATTTTGGTGAAACCTGAAACACATTTGTAAATCAACGACATTTCAGAACATTGTGACACAACGTGGATGCACACGTTTCATAAGCATCACCACAGCTAAGAGGTTATAAGAATTTCGGATTTCCCTATCAGGCCTGACAATTACGTCACCAAAAACAAAGTCACATTATTGAAGCAGTGACGTCAGTCTTGCAAAGTGTAGGTGTAAAGGGGGCGCTTAATAGTTAAGTAGCTCCCCAGAGACAGAAAAGTGTGTAAATACTAAGTACTCTGCGAGTATGCCCGAGGGACACTGTTTTCCCGCGGCGAATTATCATTTACATAATCTCCTTATCTCGGGCGATTCGTGTCATCAGTTTCTCAAGATTACCCTGGCTCGAAAATAGAGTCAACCTTGACTCACACTTTGTCAAAGGACAAAAAAAGAAGGAAAAGGAAAGAAGGGATAGGACAAAAAAGAAAGGGGGAGGTTAGAAAAATTCGTGTTCACGCATGGGAAGCAGAGAGCGAACAGCTGTTCGCTATACTTATATGCATACGTACACTATACGTAGCAGAGTCAAAGGGAAAACAGTGCTGAAGGTGGCTACATTCAGTGATTGGTAGCGTGAATCACAGGGACCACCTGTGGCCAATGCTGACACCCTTCCTTTTTCCTTTTCTATTTGCAATTGTATTTTTGTACATAATTGTTCTAAACGGTTTCTTCTTGCTCGCCATTTTTATTGTTGCTTCTCGTTCGGTCATTTAATCTTTGCCCGCGATATTTCTCATTCAGACTTTTTGTTTGTGCACTATACCGTCCTCTTTCTCGATTTTCTTTTCGCCACTCACGATTTGACTTTTGGTTCGCCATATTTCACTGTCAATATTTGGTTCTGTTTACCGTTTTCTTCATGTTAATATTCCATTTTATTCGCAATGAAATTTTGTTCACGGTATTTTTCTTTCGGTCCTTGTTTCGTTTACTATTCTCCCTTCTTACTGTTCTTTCTGTTTCTTTCATCGGTCACAATTCTTTTTTCCTCACGATTCACCTTACATGAGTTTAGGGTAGTCACCAAAAACTTTCCACGGATCGTGTACTTACGGTCATTTAAAGATCCATTAATCTCCGGGGAATAACGTACACTCGGATTCGATAAGAAAATGATGAATGAAGGATGTTTTCTGAAATATCGTATTTCGTTGTCGATAGAGGACTTGCCCCTTTTTCTTCGTCTTTTTATTCTCTTCAAAGTGAAATTATTGGTGCACTCGCGATGACTTTTCTTCGGGCTGTTCAACAATTAATCGATCAGCAATGCTGACCGTGAAATCTCGTCAACGAGTCAGTTTAAATATAACCTCGTATTAAATGACGCGATAAACCATTCGAGGTATTGTTTCGTTAAAATGATTATTTTCACGGGAATTTGTCATGATATATTTCGTGCACCGCGAAGATTTGTTATTAATCGATGCGGAATGTTTTATCGGTAATAGAAAAATCTTGAAAAAAATGAATCCGTCACAGGCATCAATCTCTTTCTCTCCCTGTGAAGATTCAATTACCGCACCTGTCTCGCCGTTTCGTTATTTTTATTTTCTCAGCTTCACGAAACGGCACAAGACGGCGGCGGAGGGGGCTGATAAACGTTATCAGTAATTGTCCCAGGTATCGTTATCGACAGATTACAAACAAAAATCGATCGGATTCTAAACGCTTCGACATTGTTAATTATCGAAATAAATAAGACAATCTTTTATGTCATTCGTTTTTTTCGTTCTAATTAAACATATAACAAATTGCATATGCGTGACAATTAGCATCAAAAGGATATTAAAAATGTGCAAGAACGAAGAATTTAAACTGTTTTACAGTAAATGGAACAGGGCACGTTTCTTACCACGGTCGGACGTTGAAATGTTATTTAACAAAAATTCACGATTAGATTAATGATCACTGATTACAGATTTCGTTGCATATTTGATTGCGGATAATTGGACTGATTGGTATTATTTTTATCTGCAAAACGTTTTACATTAGATGGAACGTGATAAAATGTTTATCCGCTGTGCATCCTCTTTTGTTCTTTTTTTTTTTAATTATTAGGTTAGTGCGAAATGGTCAAGGAGCAATATAAATATAAGACTCGCGTTATTTCTCAACATTTACAGTACTTTTCGTTAAAGCATCATATCGATATTTTCGGAAAATGTTAAAAATTTCTCGTTAGCATTAATAACTAATATTAACCGACCCCCGTAATCTACCGCGTGTCCATTTCCGCACAAGTTTTTTGCTCCCCTGAATTTCCATATTAACGATAATTTGTATGTATTCACAATCTTACATAATATACAAGCAAATTTCAATAATATTATGCCGGCAAACGAGTTCCATAACCAAACATATAATGCACGACGAATTTTTCCATCCTTAAAGAAGATAATACATTACAATGACAGGAATTCTGAAATGAAGTCCAGATGAAAATAGAAAATTGCTTAGAAACAACAAAAAATAACATTCATTTAAGCAAGTCAATTTATTTGAAAAGAAAACCTAACCAAAACCTAGCACAATGAACACCGGCGCGGAGCAAATGAACAAAAATTCCCAGCAATTTATATTAAGAAACGATTGCACGAAAATAGCTTCGATTATTTATTGTTTTCGTTTGGGTAAAAGGTGCGAGTCGGTCTAATTGGCCGAGGCATGTTGGTAAACGCTCGTTATAATCGATACAACTGGCATTATTCGGGGTTATCGTTGTGACCTGCACGTTTATAAACTTTATTGTGTGCAACCTTGGTTCGCCATGCGCTCGAAACGTGTTGCTATTTGTCAACTCGCGGCTTTCCCTCTTCTTTTGAACAGTTTCACGGTTCATTTTTCGTTTTGTTTAGCCTATCGTGTGGAGATTGAGGCGTCGGAAAGATCTTTCAATAATATTTCTGACGAAATATGGAAAAAATCCAGGTATAATTGCGAATTTCGATCGGGTCTAAAGAACTTTTTTCTCTTAGGTTATGTTCGTTCGGAACTAGCGCGAGGCGCGATTTCTTCCCCGATTTTGTGAGAATAGAATTGTAATGTTAATATCGACTTTTTTTCTCCCTACCCTCGAATAATATTTATTATTCATAGCTCGAACGTTGATGCTTAATATTATGCAACTTTCTTATAATTTTCAACCACCGATCTACAATTTGATTTGGCAATTTAATTTAGCCATTCATTCATAATTAACTTAAATGATGTATCGCAGACGAATGATCTGATTTACATGAATAATATAAATTAATTTAAACGGGAGAAAGTTTCATTTTTATTTCAATAAATGCAACAGTAATAAGAAATGGAATATAATTTTTAAAGTTCTTGCACATTACGCGCAAATTCTTCTTACATTGCGCACGGACTGTGCTAAAAATATAATCGGCGATGGAGGTTATGCGAGCCGATCTTCGGTAGAACTTTCCGCGTTATCTGAATGAAAACAAACTCTTAAATAAAAATTTTCAGACAGTAAGCAAACATAAACATTTTCGCGGTACTAAGAACGTGTGCATGATTTTCTTCCACGCTCATTGCACGCTAACGCGATATTTATGTATATTCCCCGAGAAAATCGTTGCACAACTTCGTCCGCCTGTCGCTAATTGCATCTTCAGAATTTTCCACTGATGAATTGGATTCTGTTCGATTGGAGAACAAATTAAGTACTAAAGAAAATGGGGAGAGAGTAGGTCAGTGCAATTACATTTTTATCTGTATATTTAATTACCCGACTAATTGTTCCATGTTGATCAAAGCTTATTGTATAAACAACTAATAGACAGAATGAATCGTGCAGATTATTTATGGGAATTTATGTTATTTCTCTTTTTTAATACGTATTTATTTTGTTGTTGCGCGGCTTCATAATACTTCGTATTAACGAATTGGACTTTTAATTTTGGATTTACGAAGAAATATTATTAGTTTATGTTTCAATCTTTAAGAAGTATTGTTCAAAGAAGTATCAGAACCCAAAAGGCAAAATTTAGTTTATCTATAAAACAGTACAAAAATATTTAGGAGGTAATTATTACGAGAAATAAGAAGAATTCAAATTAATGTTACAAATAGTTGTTACGAATGCGTAATGCATATGTTCGTATCGTTTTTACTAACAGTGTTTGACCAATAATCTTTCAACAAAAATATCTAATAGATATTATATAATAATAGGCCAGATTGCCACTGAAATCTATAAAAGGGATTATTTTTCTCAAACATGTTTGTATAATTATCTATTGGTCGATTTTTGTGAGAAGAATTAATACCAAGTACTGCAGCTATTGAGTTCGTAATCGTTATCAAGAATAATGATATTCGAGCGGATTTTATCCGAACAAAGTTTATCAGCTAATTCCTATATTATTTTCTTATCCTTATCTTGCATGCATATATCCAGCTGACGCTAATACTTGAATTTTACGAATGAATAACCCTGTCGAAACTTTACTTCTTGTCCTGTGCTAAAGGATGCACGCAGATAAGTCACGTCGATTGACAGATATTGAAAAATTACAGAAATAATTCCCTTGATACAGTATGCGATTAATCTTAACAATCATGTTTAACCATCAATATCATTTTTTCCACGTGTATTTTTTAAATAATATTTCGTAAATGTCAAGGTAACATGCAATAAGCAGAAATTGTGTTCAATGTAGAAAAATTGTTGCTATTCATTTCTCACGTCGAAGAGGAGAATTAGTAATTATATTAAGATTATCATAAAAAATGCAAATTTTGTTATTTACTTGCCGATACGAGTAAACTTTTGGATAAAATACCTCGATGGTTCGATCATTAATCATTTTGCAATTCTTGTGAATATAAACAATTTTTTTAAAAACATTATTTATAGAAATCTTTAGTCACTGCCAGATACAAATTTATTGGTTACACTTCAACTAAATTATACAGTCACATACATAGTGTATTTATTACTAATTTATCTGGAAGTTATTAAGTATACCAATAATTAAACAAACGGTACCATCTTATTTCAAGCGAATGCATATTTGCAAGATAAAAAGGTGATCTAAACATTCCTTTTTCCCATTTGCCAAACTATTTTCGGTTGATGGAGTAAGAGTAAGTCATTGCTCCGCCATTGGCATTGTGTATACTTTACTCAGGTATGCATACACATAATAGTAAAATTAGATTTGTATGGAACTCTTATCCTCTGCTCTTTAACTCCGAAAACGAGTCATTGTCCGCTACTTTTATTCACATTCGTGCCCAAACTCGTTCAACAACAACACGCACCAATGTTCCCCTAAATAAATCTTCATTCATCCTTTTTGTACCTAAGGATTATCTGTGAGTAAGTAAAATACGCAAATATGTCGGAAGCGAAACGTAACATTTTTCGAATACAAACAAGGTCAGGATGAAGTATATGTACGTGTACTCGACGACCACTTCGAAAGAAATAGAAAAGCTTTATTCCGTCTCCGCAGCAGCATACTTTTTACAAAACCTTCAGGCAGCCACTCGATTTTGCGTATGCAAACAAGTACATCTCAAGGAATAATAATTTCCTACTAGTTTCCACCGTCTAGTGTGCGAGTAATAATTAAAAAATTGTTTTCTTTGCGCATATGCGGATTCATCTCGCTAGTAGCGTGGAAGCCACGCCCACCACCACTCGTCCACGCTAGTCCCACTGCCGTGGCTCGCCAGTCCACGCTACTCCCACCACTAGTACGCGTTACCCCCAACGCTAGTCCACGCTACTCCTGTGTCCAGTGCGCGCTAACCCCCACCACTTTGACCGCGTAGAGCGGCGAAAGCGATATTTTGGCGTTCAGTCGCTCAGCGATCTTCGCGCGCGATGATCGAGTGATTCGATAACGTTATACCCACGTTACACAGAGTGACAGAAGCATGACAATCACCACGTGAAGAGGACTATTCCCTGTGCCTGTGTTGTTTCCGTGCACGCGTACTCTTATCATTCCACGCTTAGCCTCTGTTGGCCGAATCGAAATCGACGAAGAAATACTGGTGGTCAAAATGCGATTCGACGATCAGCTTTTCGAGGTGTTCGGTAAGTGGTCCCATTTCATTGCAGATAATTAAGATACACACGGATTGCCGTAATGCGTTGAACGATTAATCGTCGGTCAATGACGCGGACGTTTCTCGTCGGTAGTTAAATACATATGTGTTTTAGGACACTTTGCACAAAAGTGGCCTGCAATGGCTAATGGAAGTGACAAAACAATACTCTAAATTTATGATTAGATCGCCTATAAAAATTTGTTCGTTTATGGTTTTGTTTTGTTTTTTATTTTATGCCGTCGCGCGTATCGTTGCTCGAGAATGGAAAGCATAATATCATTAGCATTGATGACAAGACATGAATAAAAGGATTGGATTTAACCATGCAGATAATGTAAATTTTTTGTCTGTACAATGAAATGTAAATATCCGGTCGGGCGGTTTGGAATTTGTAATGGGGAAAATGTGTTGATGAGGGGAATATACGAGAAGTTTTGTGAAATATCGAAACGTGTTCGTTTGGTACCGATTCTAAATATTTAGCCGGGGTCGTGATGAATAGTTTTCGTTTTTCATTTATTATTATTTTGTCTTTTCCATTCAGGAACGTCGGTATCCCAGATAAAAGCATATATCGATTTAATTCTGCAACAGCATGTTGTAATACAGCTGACAATTATATTTCATGACCGTAAATCGAATATAGAATAATTATCAGATAGTTGATTATATATTTTTCTGCCATTATTCTTGTCTTATAATAAGAACATCGTTACGTAACGTGTCTGGCAGTTGCAATAGTTCCTCGCAATTATTGTTGGCGTAATTATAGACATTATTAGTTCATTTGTAAAAGAAACAAAAACAACCAAATTACAATCATCATAATGATTGCTCGGCTTAAAAATATACCGGCAGGGAAAATATTATGAAAAAGACGGCTGAAACTTGTTTTATGTTGTTACAATTTAGTCCAGTTTTAAAACGGTTTATTTTCACTATTCATTTTTGCTTAGCGTGACAATAAAATTTGCGGGCATAGGTGAAATACAATTAAAAATACAGATTTAAGTGAATACAATTTTTCTGAAAAATTGTTTCATAAAAATAACTATTATATTTCACGTAATTAAATTCAATTATTACTTCCCATTGTTTTTAATGTTTCCATATTGATGCATTGCTGCGATTTACAAGCATGTAATCGTTTGTTAGAGCGGTATTGCCTTTTTTCGTTGCTTAAACGTTGACTCAATTAATTAGAAGAACGGAGACGTGGAAGTTAATTAAAGTTTAATCTGCTCGAGTTTTGCAAAAATCGTGATTAAGCACGTTCCCGATGATGTAAATAACATTATTTCCATCTAGAGCTGCCTGTTTTATCTTCTTATTCAGAGTTATTTCAAGGCGACACTTCTTGGGAGAAAATTCTTTTTCGCTGTTAATCGTGCGAATTAATGTTATTGGAAAAAGGAGAAAATTTGTTAATCTATTATTCCCGGTTAGTTCCATGAAACGTATCGAGAAATGTGTAAAAAAACCTTGAAATATTTCAGTGACGCAAAATTAAAGAGAAACAAATAATGTACTTATTTTCCGAGGAAATTCTGAGGCTTATCGAATATTTCTATTGAGGTTGAATATATTTTAAAATTGCGAAATATTTAAATTCTGACCCGTTTCTTAAAGTCAAAATACAAATCTTACTTATATTACATAAATATTTTAAGTAGTTGATGCTTTATTCGTGAAATCTGTTACATTATAAGTAACGTAGTGCATAATGCATAGGCTTAATAGTGTACGATATTAAGTTGTATTAGTTGAGCTTCATATTGTAACACTATTATTAGTATTAGTATCGAAAATATGTAACTTTAAATGGGGTCCGGAATTTACACGATTTTATCTTTTTGAAGTATCGTTCAAGAAAGCAATGTCGATTCGTTGTTACCGAAACTTTCCCATTTTTTTTCTCCCCTCGCATTTTCTTTAATGGGCAGCCATTACCTTTCCACTTTAATTACTTCATAGTACTGTACGTGTAACTATTTAACAGAAATATCAAACTAGGAATGCAATTATACCCTTGAAACGTTTGCATTCCCATTCATTTATTAATAATCGGAACCGCAGTTATTGTTCATCACAACTAAATGGAATTTCTGATAATATATATATCAATCGCCGCACCAAACGATATTAATGCACATCGTTGGACGCGACTTGAGACACTTAATAAACTGTCTGCAATAAAAATGTATGGTTCCATTCAAGAGAAAGAGGCTGCTTGTGAAATCTCTGCGAATAATAATTAGGAAACAAAGGCAAACACTCGACTAAATTGTTCCCGTCGGGTCGAGTTACTTTTGTACGAAACATTACTACGCATTTTCAGAAACTAAAGGACTAATGTACATACTGTGTGTATAGCTCTATGTGACGTCACACTGTGTCTACCCATAGGGCCATAGGGAATTCACCCAGCATAGCCGGCGCTGCATGGAAATGCACGTTCAAACGGAGATTCTTATTCGAGCATAATTATCGTCCTGCCAGTGCGATTGTCGGCCAGCACATAAAATGATTCATTTACCACTGCCTCATTGTCTCCCAGTCTGCAGAAACTGCTTCGTTCCTTTCTGTTTATCGCGAAAACTGACTCATTTGCCAGCCGTTGCCTTTGTTGCCATTTTCATCCTTTTCTGTTCTATCCCCACACCGTCCTAACGCCTCTCTTTCTTCGTCCACGTCCCTTACATGGAAATATATACCTCTGATTGTGTGTAAAATTAATTGAAACGCTTTTGTCGCCGACTGATCAATTCCGATGGAATTTTTCCTTTGAAAATTTTAATTCTTTTTCCCAGCTTCTATGTCGAGCGATCGAACTTCCATTAGGCCGGTTCTAATTGAGCGCGAATTTTAATTGTTTCCCCTAGGGTCGAGAGGAAATACTGTATGTGTGAATAGGAACTTTTTAAGGTTATAGATTTCCTTTTAGCTATCCAATGACCCCTCGTCAGTTCGAATTTGGTTTAGGGGTACATACCACGTCCTTATCAGGTTGCACCCTTTAAATAAGATAGTGGACTGACGAATGTAACGAATGAAGATATAATTTTAGATAATTGCAAACGAAAATTACTTTCGTATCGCTTATCTATTTTACTGGAAATGCACAGTGAGCGTTGGAAATGCTGATTAGGAAATTATGAGGTTTCTTTCCTTGCGCCAAAGCGAATAAAATGTGTGCAATAAAATTGTATCGCTGGAAGGTTAGGTTTCGAACAAATTAATTCAAATTAATGCAAATTTCACCGCGTTAACCGCTGCAATTATCGTAAGTACTCGTGTGCGCGCATTTTCCCAGTCCTCTGGTCTCAGGAAGTGCAACGAGATACGAAAAGAAATACCACGACAATATTTTCGTTTAAAATTACATGCTGAAATACGTTGGGAACCAGTTTCTGGAATTTCTTAATTAATAGAGTAAAACGTTGTTGATGAAATTCTTCCTTGTGTTTTTTCTGATCTTGGTCGTTCGCGAACACCATGTGGACATTATGTATTTATACGCTAACAGGAAGGCCGCGACAACTTTTGGCAAACGCTTGGGTAGCCGATAAAATTATATATTTTCCTCGAAAACTGGGCCTTGCATGACGGAATTTTGTGTCACATTTTTAAGTTTTTCTAATTTATCGAAATATTATCATTTTTTGGTTCAGTAAGAGTTTTTCGTTTTTCATTTTGAACAACCCTGCATGCAAGATGTATAGATGCATAGAAATGGTACAGACATTAAAGTTTGCAGACAATAATTTTGATACACCCTGCATATTTAATATGCGCCGTTGTCCGTTCGAATAGGGAGGGGGGTAAATTAATTGTAAGGGTGTAAGTCATTAATTATAGTTCAGGTAATTCAATCTTTCCTCCGTGTGAAGATGCGCGTCGTATTATGCTACGAATCATCCATATCGTTTGGCATACAGTCTCATATTTCTTTGCGTTTGACGTAAATCCTTTGACGCAGAAATACCATTGAGCGATTTCACTCGGGTGGTCGACGTGATGCAATCATCCAACGATTTTCGATTCACGTAATCTTGCACCAGCGTTCGTTATATCTCGCGTATCGTTGCGCCCCAAAAATACAACGAAATACACCTCGTCAATTATCTCGCGCCGATCGCAACGAATCAACGTCGCATTCGAATCGAATGTATGTCCAATAGGTGCAAATTAAATTTCACGCCTTCTGTAACGCATCGTTACACCCATAACTATTTTACACGCACAGTAAAACTCGATAGCGCGGTCGATTAAAATTACACGCTCCACTCTAATTGATAAAGAAACTAACTTACCATACGTATACCTAAATGCACCACTAATTGAGAACGTTCATTAGAGCAAAACCACCCATAAGAAGTCCATGCAAAACGCTGGAAGACGAGGGTTGACACTACCCCATGGCTCTTGTCAGCGCGGGCACCCCCTCCCCCCACCTCCCACCTAGCCCGTCCGGTTGGACTTCCCCCCACTACTAATTATCTCCGCGACTCTGGCTATGCATGCGTAAATACATATATATAGTGCGTCCAGAGCTAAATGAAAAAAGTGGAGTGAGAGCGGCCGATTGATGCCGCCGATCGGCAGGGCCGTAGCGCCCTGCCGATGTTGCGTTCTAAGCAATAAGATGAGACGCTTATGAATTAATTTTTATTTACACTAATAGTTCAGTTACTACTAGTATAGCTATACATTTTATTCAATATTTTAAGTATTTGATAGAACTTTAATTCTTTGCGCAGTATTATCCTTGGTTTGTAGTACAGAAACCACTTTCGAAATATAACGCTCATAGAGCTACCATGCCAATGCGACATCTTTTGTTTTAATAAACTCTAATGTTCCAAATATAGAGACAATGTTCTGGTCATTCCGTTTAAAACCACAAGCCAGGATAGCAGAGACTTCTATATACAATTTTATTTCCGTTACTATTTGTTATATTTAGACTCACATTTTGTACTTCATGACAAGTAAGGATACTTGTCACCTAGTACACTATTCTAATTAATAAAAAAATTGTAACATCAGTATCTTTCTTAAAATTAGAAATATCTATTTTGTAGGTGATCATGAGGAAATTTATTTAAATATCTGACGATTAAAACAAAAATACTTAATTATAAAGTATAACAACCACCTTCGGTCTCTCCGATATAATTATATCTTGTTAATTTATATATATTCTGTACATATTTGTACAGATATATGTATTATTCCTGAATATTTATTAATCTTTTTGAAACATAATAAATTGAACATTAATAAACTTTGTTTTTTAATTATATGTAATAAATGCCTTACAATAAAGATAAAGATACAATGTGGTCTGAAATATATCATGTTTGGTCTCATTTTAATCGGAAGAATTTCAACAATATGTTTAAAAAAATTGGAAGTCGAAAAAACTAAAAATAAAAAAGTTAAGCTGTCCTTTTTATTATAACATCGTTTTGCATTTGTGTATCACACCGACACGGTGGCATTTAAATTTCTCGGCTGCCTCGGCTATCGTTCTATCTTTGTTTTTTCCTTTACAACCTAGCGACACTGACAAAAGCGAGCCGCGAACTTCGAGAAATTGGGGTCCGTTCTACTGACACTGTCTCAAACCATTTACACATTGATCAACAGCATATCGTATACTGTATATGTGCACCCATTTCAAATTGGCATGGCACTGCCCTGCTCGGTTTGACGAGCGGTCGAGCTTTGTAGTTCGTTTAGTGGGGTGAGAAATCCCCACACCACTTTTTTCATTTAGCTCTGGACGCACTATACGTATGCTTGTGCGGCGAATCCTAGTTGTCCCCACCACCGCACCACGAGCGGAGCGCCAAACGCGTCAGCTGCTCGCCAGTAGTCACGGCGCCGTCATTGAGCGAATGTCACGTGCAATTATCGGGGTTGTTTCGTTACCTGTTCGCCGCTGTTTCCACGCACGTTTCAGCTTCTCGTTTACCTGACCGATTGACCGTATGACTCGACCGCGGTCCAAGTGCTTTTTCCGGTGACAGACGAACGATTGTGCGATGACCCAACAATTACGCAATTAGAGAGGGCCGCCGCGTTGTAACGTAATAAACCTGGCTGCTGTCCGCCTCGATGATAAGGGGCAATAATATGGGGGCTACCTGCATGGAGCGTTTCCCGAGAATGATTTGGGGGATCGATGAACGATCGACCGACGATCTAGAGGCCTGATCCGGATCTTTACGGTTGTTTCGAAAATGGGACTGGCAGGTAAAATGTCTTTTTGTATGTTTTCCATTTTCTTGTGTACAGATTACGTAATGGAGATTGTTTCGAGCGAAGCCCAAGAGCATCCGAGGAATACTTTTTTTTTTAATTAAGCATTTTCATTCGGGAGGGACGAAATGATAAGGTTAATTTGCAATGTAGAAATAGCACAATTAGGGTCTTTACTCACTTTGGAAACGGATTATCTATAGTAATTGCATTGTTACATTCATTAAACGGTAATAATAATAAACGTACACGTTCAAGCTAGTCGTGTTTATGGGAACAATTATCGTCATTATGCAATTGTGGAAAACTTCAGAGGCACCCGGGTAGTAGGGCAGTTTACGTTCCGTAATTAAGTGCTGTACGCTCGATCGTGTTATTCGCTGCCTTTTTATTATTTTGCCAAACGTTTCGCGATGAAAGGAAATTTTCCTTCGGCGGGGATAAAACGATAAGAATCGATCTAAAAGCGAAATTTGTCGATATTAAATAGAATTTTGATAATTTTAAGAATTTTAATAACCTTTCAGATCAAATTGGTTCGACGTTTCAACAGGATGATATTTTCGGTGAATCGAAAATTCGTCTAGAAAATTTCCAATTTTCCCTGGGTTAACGCTTGGTTATACACAAGATGGCCCAGTAGGATCTAATTTGAGTAAAAAATGTGAATATAGATTAGGAATAAACGAATCTTATAATTTAGAAAAATATAGAAAACAGCCACAGCTATTACCGCGGCACTGTGCATAAAGAAGCACGCCAATATCAATCTAATTGTTACATTATAATATAATAAGTAAATAAGAAATTGTTTAGGAATCGAATGTAATTATGATTATCATTGCTTGAATTTTTCATTATAATTACAATACGTCCATTTGACGTCAGTTACGGGAAAGGAAACGACGATAATTAGGTGATTCTCAAGTATGTACCGACACGTGTCAGATAATAGTGCTGTAGTATTTCACGTAGCCTCTCTTTTCCCTTCTTTTATACGATTTTATGTTGTAACGGAGCACGTGGAATTTTTTTTTTCTTGTATCCGTACCAATCCAGTGGATTTATAACGTTACCGGCAGGTATCGTGACGATTTTGAAAATTAATCCGCTGAAATATACAACACACGACGTATGTGTGTGTATGGTAATTCGCAAACCAGTTAAATGCCGTCTTCTATCTCAAATAATTAAAATTTAAATAGCCCCGAAGGCACGATTTTAACATAAATGTCGCGTTTACGTCGGCGATGAATATTATTATTGCTTCGATTCGTATTATTTTTTAATAAAAATAATAGTAATAGTCAAAACTCAATGAATTTGTAAATTTGTATTGCCTTCCGGTTATTCTGATTATTAAAAACGAGATAGACAAAAATGAACGTGCATTTGTTTCAATGCCGAACACAATTTACAATTTGCGGAACAGCAACGTATTTAGATGGAATTAATTATCGTAAAAGATTTATAAAGGGACGCGGCAATTATGTGTGCACGTGTTTATTATTTGGCTGACGACAGAAATTTGTATTGTGCCCGACGAAACGTTGCGCGTGAAATCGTTTTGACTATTGCTCGATGATTCTTCGAACGTTCCCCCTTATTTGCCTATGTAAATGCCGGTTCTTCTTAGGACAAACGAGACTACGAATTAACAAGTGAAAAAAGCTTTTAGGTAGAGAAGCCCGCATTAATTACACTGGTCGACAAAATTTGACTTTTACTATGTCCCATGAGGTTTTATGCCGAACTCACAATTGCGATCCATTTGTTTCCGTCAGCCAGGATCTTCTTCATTATCACGATTTCACTCGTCCGGCCGCACAAAGCACAAATAAAAATCCACCCTAAATACCTGTACTATTATTGATCGAATAACAATGATTTTAGTTATTATTGGGTAACAGGAGAAATTGGGACACCCTGTATACAGGCTATATATATATGTATATAGGCCAGTGGGACTTTTCCTAAAACGTGAGAAATTTTATTGTGCGCCTGAAATTTCGTATAACGTTGGTTAACTGGCTCGTTTATTAGCGTTATCCTTGCTTTCACTTTTTTGCTCGGTGTCTGCAACTAATAATTAGGCAACGCACGAAATATGACGGGAACTCGTCTACGCAGAATCCCACTCTCCCTGTAAACTCGACGATCATGCAACTTGGGACGCGTAAAATAATCGCATATTACCGATTAATCTAACCCAAACCCTAAGCAATCATTAGTGTCATCGATAAACGGTCAATAAGCAAAGAACAAAGTTTCCCTACGCGCACGTATGCATGCAGTTACCCGTAGGTAGGGTTCGCGAGGGGGGAGTTAACCAAACCTATAGTACCGACGGATGACATCATTTGCAGTAACCACTGTTGATCAACATCCGCTGAGGTCGGTTCGAAACCGTCTCAAGCATCTCCCCGTTGCATTGGCCAGTGTCTTTTTCACTCTGATTAGGTAAATTTCGTGGAATTCGATCGGAAATGGTCGTCCGGCGGGCAAGTTGGAATCCAGCGGTTCATTCGCTTACGTAATGTAATGGGGCACGCACGCGACATCTCTATCCCTCTCACTCCCACTCACACCGTGTCGTATATACACTTGTATACGTACAGATGTGTACACCACGCGGTTGGTTTCTCTGGTCAAGCATAATCTTGTCTATCTTTCTTTCCGTAATAAACCGTAATAGAGAAAAGAAAAGCGGCAGATTTGAAATTGTAATTGCGCGAGTTTACGCGGACTTGCGTTGCGCACACATGTACACGTACGTATACAGATCACACGAGTTGTAATACGTTCTCTGCCGATCTCACCATCGCTGTCTTCTTGTGCAATGATCTCTGAATATGTTGATAGCAACGCGTCGGTACACTGGAAGATGCTTATAGAACAGGTATATGTTTCTGAATATACCAGGCTTAGTAACCTTGATCCAGTTCTAATCATAATTAGAGACACGTTTTTGTAGATTTAATTCCCGTATTCAAGCTAACCTAGCTAACGATACGCGACGTTCGTGTAAGTATAATGTGTAATAATACGAATAAATTGTGCGAAATAAATGAAGAAAGTTAGAAGTGAAAAATAGGACGAATTGCGCAATTCTCTTTGGACCTTCTTTTTTATTACTATTTTCATTTGAATTCGAGAAAATTTAATTCACGCGGTTCCCTGTCGAGTTGCAATATTTTATAGTAATAAATAATTGATACTTTCGCAGTGGTATCAGTTTTCTTTTGTTGGAATTAAATTTTGTAATAATTATTTCGCATACTTTTTGAATTAGAATTACCAAAGAAGGTCGGTTGAAAATATGGCAGAAGTAGAAAATACAACTTGAGAGTGTAAATAAAGCAGAATAAAGAATAGGGTTAATTAAGAAAAAAAATTACTATGCTATACTATGCTATATCATATTTAATTCGCTCTTGTCTAATTATTTCCCCCGAACAATGTGACCAACGCTTAAAATATATTTTTGGCCGACGAGAAAATCATTTTCTAGATCCAATTATATGTAGAACGTCCGACGAAGAGAAAGAATAGAGGGTATTTATGTACATATGTGTGTATACATATATGTACAATGTATTTCGTAGGCCGAAAATGAAAGTAGGGAAACCTCATTTAACTTGGAAATATTGAGCGTTCTACGACGTTGGAGCAGAAAGTTATATAATAAATTATCCGGCATCCAATAGACTAGCATCATATTTTTTATAGCTCCACCGGCTTATTTATACTTTCTAAAGCGAAAAAAAACCGTGATGCAATTATTTCGCTGTAAATATTCATAGAGAAGTCTTGGGACCCGTGTTTCTGTATTATGCAGTTGGTCATTTTAAAATAAAAAAATGTTTTGAGTGAACCGATGCATATATATATATATATACGTATGTACAGGGTGATTCACGCATTTCGGACGGGTTTTATCTCGAATTCGGTAAGGCATAGGAAAAAACTGTTCGGGGAAAAGTTGAATGATATGATAATGTCTGTTTTCCCGCGACTTCCTTTATCCTCGTGAACGCAACGATGCAGCCGAAAAAACGCAAATGCACGTGACGTTTCAATAAAATTGGATAATAACTGGATTCAAGTGACAAATTTGGGAGGGTAAATCGACGGGGGTGATTAATAATGCCAGCGTAATTGAGAAAAATTAATATTGGCATAATTAGAACAACTTGCTGTTAGTAAAATATTTTCAATTTCATTCCCTCTGTTATATTGTCTCAAATGGAAACAAGTCTTTTCTACAAACGCGAAAGTTAAATTATACTTGTTTGTAGTTATTGGTAATCATTTCAAAACGATACGTCCAGCGAATGTTGTTGTTGAAGGTAAATAGGCTAACGTTCCAAGTAACTTAAACGACGATATTGCGCGGGGCGAACGGTGACAAAGAATCGTTTAATGAACCATTAATCTAGAATCGATGGAAAAACATCGACGGTATAGCTTCATCATTCGCATGTGGAAAACTTTGCACATTTCTTGCTCGTGAACCAAGTCGACAACTCGCGCCTTTTATCGCCCCACTAAAGATTTCTTTCCCCGTTACCGACAAAAAACGTCGTTACTCCTTTTTCTTCTGTTCCCTCGCCCCTGCCCTTCTACCTCCCCTCTGTCGTTTCAGAGAGTTTCTTTCCGTGTCAACCATCTTCGACGTTGGTCAAGCAGATTTCATTAATCAGCACCCGTAGAAAAGATTTACACTTCCCATAGACCAACGATACGAAACGATAAAGGCCGTTCAAATTGGTTCGAGTTATATTTGGGGGGAAAAAATTCTTGCGTAAGTGACGAACAGAATAATACAACGTTGTTCTATATTATTATCATATATCTCATCGTTATATTTGTCATCTTTGGTGGAAAGTTTCCCTGTACACTCTTTGACCTTCCCATTATCATTTTTTCTTCTTGTTTCCGCCATTTTCTTCCTTATCGTCTCTGTTTATTCTCTCTTATCGTGCCATCTCTCTTCTCCTTGTTCCTCGACCCTTCCTCCACCGTTTCCGTATTCAAACTGATCGGATGCTCCCATTTTCAAATCGATGCTTCACAATAGAAAATATCAAAATGCCTGGTCGGCGGTGAATAAAATTTTGTTCGTTCGTTCGAACATTATTTCACGTACATCCAAGGAATGCCTGTTGGAACTTAAATTCGCCTGAAGCACACGCGCATTAAATATTTAATATTCCAAATGTACAAGTACATTCATTTATGTTCGAAATAAACTCGATTCGTGAAGAAAAAAAAAAGATGTGCATGCATTACGTCATTCTGTTCCTCGGAATTGTGACATTAATAATACATTAGATGTGCAATAATAAATTGCATACATCAGAATGCACAGTTGATACAGCCATGGAGAACATTAATGTAAAATGAAAACAAAATCCAAGCGGTGAATGAAAGTAAACATTTATTACTTACTTCCTATGACGTCATCTGTTTGAGAGCAAAAAAAAAAAGCCAAGATATTTTGTGCAAGTAAACGTTGTAAATTTTTATTTCACACTTGACCTTCCGTCCACCGTTTTTTTGTGTCTTAGCATTTTTATGGAGAATCACATAATCTATACCGTACACTTTTTTCTTTCATTTTTCTTTAAACATTCCATCCCATTCGCTTGCTTAATTAAAGTGGATGTTTCTGTCCGGATGTACTTCTTATTTATTCTTTCTTTAATATTGTACATTATCTAAAAGTTTGCTGCTCCTCTATGCGTTTATCGTGCTCACAGGAACAGAGATATGAATGTAGCAAATTGATGCACGTTTGTACAGGATGTTAAGAGAAAAGGTTGAACAGACGTCTACAAATTTATGTCATTTTTTTTTTAACAATAAAACGATCGTGCCGATGCATTGAAATGTGTACAGCAGGTTCAATCGATTAAATGATAATTTTTTTTAAATATTTTTCATTGAAATATACATTATACTACATTTTGTTTGTATTATTCGGGGGGGGTGAGAAATATATAGCATACTTTAATAACATAGTTGATTCGAAGTAATGTCAAGAAAAATCTATACACCACCAATTATGAAACGTATTCACATAGTATAAGTGATTTGAGATATGCGAGAACAAATTCTTTCACGACCCATTAACAGAATTCTATGTATCTATTAATATGCATAACAAAGGTATACGCAAACTGTATGCATTGCTTCAAATAATAGTGCCACAGGTGTGAATACGTTTACCTTCGTAATTTTTACAATTGCAGGAAATCATTCCATCAATTTATACGAACCGAATCGTCAGTTTGTTCGTTACACCCAGTAATAATAGTAATGATAATAATGACGATGAACTATGCGCACGTATATTACATAAAGATCAAAGAAATATGGCGACACGCCAGCATGGCATTTAATGGAACCGGTCTATCAAAAAATCAGCCGAGTTACCGAACGAAGAAAAGGAGGAGGGCGAGAGGTAAAAACATTTCTCCTTGAAAAAGGCACATATATGTATACATGTGTATATTTCGTAACCGGTGAATTTCGTCTGCTCGACGAGAAGGATTTCGATGTCGATCATCGACGGAGAAGGCCTGCTAGCGTAATTTTTCCGCGAAGCATCGTGGCCGTGGCTCTCCAAAGTAATTATTTGCACGCTAGAAACGTGTGTTTACTCTCGGACATCTTGACATTCTTGCTGGACATTCAATGACATCTGTCGGATGGTGTATAGGTCAGTGGATCGTAGCTGGCGTCGGTTTCGTAAATCGCGTATAATACTTATTACAAAAATCGCGCAAGCAGGTTATAATTAACTCATTGGATGTGGACACGGAGTGACACATAACTCTCGATAATGTTTTCTGTTGTGTGTCACCGGCACTGGCTGTCAGTGATTAACTTTTACTGGAAATCGGTGAAACAGTAGTCGAATAACTCGGTGACCGGAAAACAATGCAGTTTACAGTCGGCATTTTCAAATCTTTTCAATTTATTTTAACGTCATTTTCTTTGATCATTGTCATTAGTTTTTTTTTTATCTGGGGTGTTTCTTTATTTTAATTCCCTTCTGTTTTGTTGTCCTTTATTTTATCCTATTTTATTTGTTCGACGAGCGAGGAAACATTTGCGACGTTTGGCGAGGGTTTAAATGAAATGATATTTGAACAACAGTAACGTGTTTTGGGGGAAACAATTAGGAGGTAGAAAACTGTTTAAGTACTTAAGCATTCTAACATTGTAAGTCAAAGAAACTGTGTGGTGAATAAAATTAGCGGAAATTAGTGGCGCATAGAAATGAATGGTGTTTGCAATCAAGTAATGGATTATTTAAGGATAAATACGGACGGTAATAGCTTGTACATAGGACAAATTGCCTTTATTATATATACATACGGTACATGTATTAAACAATTCGAACAAATAAAGAGAAAATTTGCACGAGCTAAAGAAAAGTTCAACATAATAAATAGAAATTTCTTATTCTCAATGGTTCTGGTATTGTCATAATTAATAGTCCTATAATAAAAGAAAATTGTTGATTAATAAGAAACGGTAACAGTAACGTACAGAAATGTATGATGTAAATCGTGCAAAATTTAAGAAACTAAAGATAAAGCCGGAACATTAGCGTTAATTGTTCAGATAAAAAAATTAAATAATTCCCCAGATTTTTTCAATCATTGTTTATTGATTACGGCTGCCATTAAATTACATTAACTTTTCAATATTATTATCTTATCGATGTTTTCGTGATATATTGTTTTGCAGCTATTTGAGCCTAACCTTGAATGAAATTTTGTATGATTGAATAGCGAAGGTTTGGAGAAGGCACGCATTAAGAAGTATTCGCATTGAAATTCATGTTTACCGATTCGCGTTTGGGTACTGTGTTAGACAGCCGAGTTGTTAATTGTAGAATTGCGTTTTATGCGAGTATTGTGCTTAATAATGCACCACGAATGCAACGAACGAATATTAACAAAGGAAACAAGAGCGAAAAACAATTAATTGAAATTTTGTTCATTTTATTTGCTAGCAAAAATTACAGTCGACTAAAAGAAAAATTGCACGAGCATAAATATCGATGTTAAAAGAGTAATAAATTACAGAATTAATTATATATGAACATACAGTACATAGGATACAAAAACTGTTTACATGTTATACAAGATAATAAACAGTAAATACAAATTAGGATTTCACGAAAATGATATAGCACTAATAATGATAGATAAAAATCCACGTCTTCATTCTTTCAAACAGATTCATAGAAATTTCCATCATTTTAAGTTTCCAATCTAAAGCAAATAAATGGCGTGATTCGACTAGATTAGTTATCGTGTATTTGGAAAATTCGATAAACATACCAAACGGAATTTATCTCCATTGATCCATACAGATTATTGTTTTCCATTAACCGCCAACATACAGTTCAGACTCGACGTCGAGTCAACTAAGAATTGAAGATCCACTGTTCAGCCGCAATGTCCGCCACTAATTTTAGCTGTTATATCGGATAGCGTTGGAGTTGCGTAAAATTTATCTAGTGTCGCGCGTGTGTAAATATTTCTGAGGCTAGTTTGCGTTGGATTTGTGTCAGACACGGGTTATTAAGTAATGCTTAGCTCGTGCTTAACGCGTGGATCATTTGAATCTGAATGTGGTTGGGTTTAAATTTATTCACCGTCCCGATGGGATACTGTCTTTTTTGCAACGACTTTCAAGAGCCTTTAAAACGTTCTTTTCTTCAACGAGGATCCTTTCATTGGACGTTTCTTTCATTTCTACCTGAAGGTTAACGTTAAAAGTTAATGCGACTTTATTTTACATACGGTATGTCTTAACGATCGTTTATTTCGTTCCTTAATTACGAGTAACTACTGGACAATTCATGAATAATCGAAACATGATTGTCAGAGGCCCCTTAATGGCGACTATCCAACCAGCACGGCATTTCAATATGGCCGCCGCCACCAATTAAATCTAACCTAAAACTTTTATTTCTCCTCTAATTAAGCTCCACTTTTACTTAGAAATATTTCATGGGAAAAGAAATTGGTGTAAAAATGAATTTCTTCAGCGAGACTACGCCATTCCCCTGTCTTTACAGTTCAGGTAGTTTATCATTTTAAAATCGAGTAGAAAATCAGGTTTAGCGATGCGGACGCAGAAGTCGGTAAGCATCTGATCTACGAGATCAAGGCCCGGTCAACACTCATTCCGTCTCGTCTTTTTTGTATTTTTTTTTTTTCTTTTCGTATCTCTACACAATGAGTAAGACATTGCGAAATCGCTGGATCAGTTGCAAGCTGTCAAGGTGTCAGATGTCAGTAATTCCCATCAGGTGTTAACAGGTGTTTTTGCGGTAGTAAAGCTTTATTTGCCTGAACGCCATTCTGCTTTTCACTCGGATCTTCTCTGTATATTCTCCTTTTTTTTTTTGTTAATTTTTTGTTGGTCGATGCATTTGCATACGCCATTTGCACGCTCCGCGTGTACAATATGGCGGTTGGAACGCGTACCATATTTAAGCTTCTAACTGTATAACTTAGATTAATAATCGTTTGTTTTTCTTCATAGAGTTTATAATAAACATTTTCAATATAAAAATAATAATTTGATTGTCTGGGACTCCGATCTTCAAAATGTTTGCAATAACACAAACGGAGAACTTGTGAACGAACTGCATCACCTGCAGCATTAGCAAAAAAAATCTTTTAAATGGATCAAAATCTGTAAAGTAAAGAAAAACTTTGTCCTATTAAAATAGAGAATGGTTAAGTTACTGTACGAAATTTATCATCGCGAAATGGAAATCTCAGCAGAGGTTCTGTACTCCAAGGCCGAATATAAAACAAAAATTAATATTAATATATTCATCATTAATATTCTGAAGCCTGTTTGCAAATCTGGAAGTTTCCAGAATATGATATACAGAGGAGAAAAGAGTGATTTACTATCAATCATAAGTTGACAAGACCCAGTTCCGTATTCTTATGGAAACGAATTTTAGTGTTCAAACTTGAGTACTAAACGTTACATACAATTATTTCTATGTTCAAGTTAATATCTGACTAAATTTTCAGTCATACTTTTGAAACACCCTGTATATGAATGGTTTCGCATCGCTTGCTTAGTTCCTTACTCAGTAACTACGTCACTGCGGGTAATATCACTGTGCAGCAAATACAAATGTATTGTACATTTGAAGCCTACATTTGAAGCCTTTCCAAGAATATTTTCTAAATAAAAGTGGGGAGAAGTGAAAGTATATTTTAAATTTAGAAACGACCGTTACCAAAATTATTCGGCCACGGCCGAAAATTATTCATTACCCTCGGGGAACGGTCGTTAATCCGACGGCAAATTAGTATTACCTATAAAATAAACAGTTTCACACGACTCCGCCATTCGAGCATGACAAAGAAATCACGTATGCACGTGTACAGGGTGTCCTACGCAATCGGGACCAGCTGTTGCAGCATTTTTATGCATTTTGCAGCATTTCAGTTGCGTGAAACACCCTGTATATACACTTATAATCGTCGCGGTGAACGTTGTTTTGGGTTAGGTTATGTGGAATAAGCCGCCGGTGAATCGTGATGATTACGTCACGAGGGTTAGTTCTGCTTGTCATGGTGCATCAGCAAAATAACCAGTGCCACCGGATTGTCCCCGTAATTAAACGCGAAACTGCCTCGAGGAATTTATGGGAAAACTGCAGATTCGATTTCAAAAGGAAAAACCAATTTTTTTTCCCTATTTTACATAAAAATGTTCATAAAATGTGGAATGAATGTTTTGTATCGTTTTCATCCTAGGGATTTTGCATACGCCGCCAAATTGCGAATAACGAACAAGTGTTACGTAGGCAACAAATGCGATCTGTTATGGTTGCTAGAGAATCCAGACTGTATAATCGGAGGCATAATCGTTGAAAGATACCAGTGAATAGGGTCAGGAACTAGACTTTGGCTCATGTTGAGGCAGGTCTCGTTCACTTTGGTATGCGTGGCGAAATAGAATCGATGCATTGCATTTTCGAGTAATCGTGTCGTCGATGTGACGTCAGCCTGTTCAGAAATAACTGTAATTTTTTCCGTAGAAATGAAAATTTATTTTGATCATATGCTGACACCTATGCGTACAAAGAAGTGCAACGGATGTACTGGGTGTCTTAAAAGCGCACGATTTTGTAAACATAGACTTATTCTTAACTTGCAATTTTATCAACGAAGAAATTTTGAATAAAATAATTGTTTATACTGTGCAATGTGTACGAAGATATTGAGCATTATTTAATAAAAGTGGTGAAAAATAAATCAATGTTACTTAAGTAACATTTATGTTAAAAACTTACGGCCCATTGTTAATGATATTCGCAAAGTTGTGAACAAATTTATGCAAATAAATCATTTTCTTATTTCAGTGGACTACTGCCGTATTCTTATCTTGATATTTCCCGAATTTACATTTCGTTGGTATACGTAACTATCTTTCAAATTTGTTAACATAAACCAGCCACCACTTTAATCATGACATCCATATTATTATTTAAAACTTCACATTAAACTTGCACGACAAATTTGTCTAGATAATCTTTTCCGAAAGATTGTGGCCTTAAAAGAGCGAAACCAGATTTTCTTCGTAATTCTATTATTAAAATACTATTTTGTTGTTGTTAAGTTAAAAGATTTCAATTTGCACAAGATTGAAAATAAAACAATACACACCCCATTTCCCTTAGATAAAAAATATAATAATGAAAAAATCTAAATATTGCATTCAAGATGACATTATCATTGATGATTTTTATAGTCAGATTCTGTATTTCTTGGCACACGTGTCGGTAAACGCGTGATAATAACTCGAGCTCGCTATGAATTTCAAACAAGTACTCCTAACGCGATTCATCAATTACTTTTTTCCCTCCTGTTTCATTGGACACGCTCGTCTTGCCGTCCTTCTATTATTAGTTCGTTAAGTATTATTAATTTTCTTTCGCGTGACAGCCGTATAAGCAGACTGGGGGAAAAAAGATGTTCAAATTATCGTCACGAAGGTTTTACAAAAGTAATTCGAATAGTCGGATGGTTTCCTTTTTTCTTCTTCTTTTCGCCAAGGTCGCGCACTACTCCGTCGGTTTTATTTTCAGCCGCATCGAAAACTCGCTGATATATTTTTTCACTACCTTCTGCTTTACTTTGATCCCGAGAATTTTTACAAATCCCTGTTAAATTCGTCTATCAAACGCTCCGGCCATACCGTGAGACTATTAATAATATTTACACACGCATTCTTTTTCGCGAGTTATGTTCTTAATCGCTGGATGGAGCCACGGCGAATGGAGGCCATTTTTATTATTCAAAGGACTCCTCTATCTAACGCGGTCAGAAAGAGTGGAAAACCTGCAAGATAAGCAAGCGTACGCAAGATGTCAGTAGGTCAGAAGGATGGTGACGAAAAAATAGCAAAATATGTCTTCCCCTGTCGTCGAATCGGACGTAACCTCTATGCATGAGTTACTGCAGGTTGCAAACAAAAAAGCATAAAGAAAAAAGGAAAGAGAGAAAAAGAAAAACGCGCACACACGCGGCATCGGTCCTTGGAATAATTTATAACGAGCTCGATTCATTAAGTTTTATTACTATACTATTTTCCACACGGCTGAATATTCATCATTTTTCCTATCTCGTTACGAAACGCTTTTACAGCGATCTCGTTTTTCCTCCTTAAAGCTATTCTTGTCTATTGAATACCATTTACTCGAATCGCTATACTGTTTGACTGTACTGTGTGCAGTTAAATTTATTGCCGACAGTTAAAGTACAAATTAATGAAATCCTGAAATTATAATTACGTAAAAGCGAACTTGTAGATATCTGCGTTTAAATTTAAATTTAAGTCAACTCATTCCACTAGATGGCACTGGAGGGCGTCGAACTCTGGGAAATATGGTGGGACCAAAAGACCGGTTGACAACTTCAAACCTTGGTTGACACATGTGTCGACCTAAACGCAGTTGTAGTTGATTAATCGCGCACAAAACGTGACAAATAATTTTTTTGTAAATGAATATATAATTGATACATCGTCATTTAATAATTCAGTAAATTAACAATTATTTATTAATCTAGTATCCATACAATAATTATTATAACAACGCCAGAAAGGAATTAATAATTACTTTGAGTAATAATGGTAATGAAGACTTCAAGATTTAACGTTATCTGTATGTCGTTCCATGCTCGAGGTATTTTTGCAATACTTTATCACGAATATTCAAATATTAGATATCCCAAGGACTTTAAAAGCTTTGAATAATTAATCCCCGCGGTGACCTGACCTGATATGCATTCTCACCTCGCCACAATAAAGCTATGATTTTTGTTTTGTGTTATGTACTTCTATTATTTAAAAGTGCTCGTCGAACTGTGGAGCTGATAAATTTTCAACTAACAGAGGTTCGAAATTGTTCATTTTTGTTGTTTCAAATGGTACGTAATATGAAACAGGATTAAACGCGCAAATATTTATTCTCTGTTGTTTTTCTGTTATTTTTAAGATGGTTCGCGATAGTCGTTAAGAAATCGTGCTAACATCGTAAAAATAGAAGAGACATCAATGTCGAAATAACACGCGATTCAGTTGTAACATTGTGGAAACAGGACCTATGAATTCGATAATTATGTTCGAGATAAAGTAGCTTGTGTAGTAGGAAGTAGATCAATTCTCAAAAATATAATATTTCACGAAAATAGAATTTTTCAAGTTAATGGTGTGCGAATTAAGGTGAACTTGTAGATTAGCGATCCCCTCACCGATTTCGATGATTTCTGAATATTTGGTCGGAATGAATATTTTAAACAACTTTTACAAAAGTGTCGGACTCTTTTAAAAATATTTCTTCCTTTGAAAATGAGCAATCAAATATTCGTGAATTTTTCCATTTCGTCCAGAAGATTTGAAATGAATTACATATTGGAAAATTTGAGTTTTCTAATGGTCGAGAATTTCTCCTGGGAGGCAACGAAAATAACGACCGTAGTTTTGTGCGCGGTTGATAAAAAGGAAACTTATCTCTGTAGACATATTGGGAGCAGTAGTTTCGTAAAGAAAAAGTGGCAGAAAAAGAGATCGACCTATCAGCGTTCGTTATCACTGAAATATCGTTATTTATACGCCTTAGGACCGATAACGGGACGATTTTTCTTCACAGAACGAGATTTCGGTTGTCGTTTCGTTTACCCTATTCATGATACGTTCCTCCCCTAGCTTTGTAAGCTAGGTTATGTTTCTATCGATTCAAATCGATTGTTGTTCAAATACGTTTTATCTACGTTTTAGGAAAATTCTTACCCCACATATAGGTTATCGAATCTAACACGAGCTGAATAAGAGTAATCTATTCGCTTAATTTTAGCTTCGATGACTGGGCGGGAAATTTAAATTGAAATGGCTGCGGAATAATTTAGTTCTGGGTTATCGGCAATTAGCGGAGGCCACCGTCAATCATGTTTATGTCTGCAACAAATAATGGAATGAAATTCTTTTTTTAATGTCGATATCTTTTGCTATTTTACATAAATTTCAGTCCACCGAAAAAGTAAGGTTATTCTCATTACGAAAAGTTTATGCCTAGTGTTTATACGATTGGCAATCCTTTTATATAAACATTTCCAAGATGAAATAAATGTATAAGAATTATTCTGAATCGTCCGTAGAGCAATGACACGAGCTATCATTGTATTTATGTGGTTATTCGAAAGTGGATACCGTATTGCCCCTTGCTTACTGGGTCGAACTGGGTTTAGGAAGCTGAGCTTACAATTCCATTTATGATCTTTGTTGAGCTCCACCACATTCTTTACGCCTCTTTACATTCTCTGTTTAATATATTCCTAAAGACCGACAGGTGTGAAACATTTTTAAACTTGTCGATTAGCTTTGCATCGGGTGAAAGTCAGTGTCTTGTTATCGCTGTTCCTCACTTTGAGTGATGTCTAAATAAGTATTGGGAAAGGAAGAATTTTGGTTATAACTGGTGAAAGTACTATGCTATTTAGTGTTACGTTAATGAGTATGTGTTGCATATTTTTATTTGAAGGAATAATATTTACGATAACTATTTATTAAAATAGAATTCGTGCCGATGTTCAGCACATTTGAACAAATAAAATTCGTCTAATTCTTCAATATCATAATAATAATAATAATAATAATAATAATAATAATAATTAGGCTATATGGAGCAACGATTGTTATGGATATTTTCAGTTAACTGCTTTAAGCTGAGAATCATACTTTTTCTACCTAATAAATTTATCAATATTGGACGAAATTACATAGGGTGTTCGCGACGACAAATTCATGTAAAGAGATATGAGAGAGTAAAAAAGCAAATAGGAAAATGATAAACAGCCGGGTGATCTTTTGGAGAGATTGGAAGAGGAGATATCCCGTGCCTTTTGATTGATGTGGAGACAAGCAGGTGCACACTTATTGATAAATAATTTGAAACGCGACGCTGCTTGAATTGAACCCAGATCATTGCTTTTAATACACTTGTTCGCAAGCTCAGGACTAATAGTTCCTTTTCTTTTTTACAGATGCCGACCTGAGCATGGGCGCAGGGGCAGCTGGGGGCTCTGTCCTCGGTCTGCCAGGATCAGGCGTTGGTGGTGTGCTTTCCCAACATTGCGCGATTTGTGGCGATCGTGCAACCGGAAAACACTATGGTGCCGCTTCCTGTGATGGGTGCAAGGGTTTCTTCCGGCGGTCGGTAAGGAAGAACCACCTCTATACCTGCAGGTATTGAAACCTTTTCTTTATAATAAAAGATTACAATTTCCTTCAGAAATTCTCACTTCATCATTGTCCAGAGTGCTACAAAACTTGTGCCCTGTGCACACAACGTATATAGTCAGCATTTTTTTAATGTTCTATTTGTCAAACGAAAAAATCAACCCGATAAGGAATAGAAACGATAAATTGAGCATGTATTGATGATATTTCTTTATAAACTCGGCGATTCGCAATGATCTTACGCAATACCTGTCTACAACGTTTCGTATCTTGGAGTACTTTATTTCCATTAATAAAAACGAGACAGATGTTACCATTGCGTGTTAGGAGGAACTGTTTTTAAAATCGATATTTATGAAAACTGCCACGATAAAACGTGCATACATGATTATATCAAATCCGCTTCAATGCATAATGTCGTTCTGTTGTAAACAGTATTGCGCAATCTTGTTGCAAAATATTAACGATACAAACATAACCAAATGTATACAGGGTGTTTAAAAAAGCGATTCGAAACCCCTGGGGTAGATAGTCCTCGTCAGATGATGAAAAAGTGGGTCGAGGAATTAATTTTGTGAAAGTTTTCAATAAATTTATTTTTATTATAGTATTTTATTTTTATAATTGTATTTGCTTTCTGTTACAGATTTAGTAGAAACTGTGTAGTAGACAAAGACAAAAGGAACCAGTGCAGGTATTGCAGACTAAGAAAATGTTTTAAGGCTGGCATGAAAAAAGAAGGTGAGCACTAACAAATTTTATTATTTTGATTTTATCCTTCATTTCCGACACATAATTTTCCTGCTCGCGCATATAATTTATATGATTTCATAAGATTCCGAGAATATTTCAATCCTCGATCAATAATTAATTAAATTAATTTATAAATCGTTCATACTGTTGCAGTTCGTATTATTGAAAAATAAAAACTTTTCATTGTATCCCATGGATTTTTTCTTTCAAACTTACATTATCTTTCTTTCTATATTCCCTTCTTTAAATATTTATAGAAATCTGTGTACCAAAGAATTAAAATAAACGTTGCTCTCGCGTATAAAGAAACATTGTTGCATTTAATAAATTACAATTCATTTTATTATTATCGCAGGCCTAGTTTCTAAATGAAACCAATACAATTGATTAACATCAATTCATCATTATTTAGTTGCTTACTAACGATGCACTTTGCGGTACAAAAAATCTTATTTCACGTGAGATCGGCTTTTAAACAGCCTGGCCGAGCTTGCTACCATTAAAAATGGAACTATCTGCACGTGTCTTTGATACCGATCAGAAACATAACAAGAACAAGTTGACGTTTTATTTCCTTTTTAGTGAACTGGCGGTTCACCTTGAGTTGTTTAATTGACAATCCATAGTTTCCACCTGTGCGCAATAATATCACGAGTATGGTATCTGATAGTGTGTTACAGAATCGAGATTCTTTTATTTATTCAATAATTGTCCAGGATTAAACCAGATCCAGCAGAATAAAAAAAAGATCGTGCTTTCGATTAAGTACGTTTCATTAGAAGAATTCCGAACAACGTGACAATGCAAAATAGCATATATTCGTATAAATAATCGAATAAAAAACGTAGGAAAAAATATTGCCTACCTTGAACGTCGAAGATGAGATTGTTTGCATTAATATTAATAATACAATTGTCGGTCTCAATTATTAATACGTCAATAATATAGTAACGATACAATTACTTGTAATTTATTAAATCCAGACGTAAATGAAGAAAATATATATATTCATGTTTTTTTTTAAGTAGCTTTTAAGCAATACAATGTAATCAAATTATTAAGAAACATTAATTACATTACACTGAAGAACTAATATTATAATTATTATAATAATGTAATAGAGACATTATTATATTATGTAAGACTTTTAAACGATACGCACTGGAAAAAAAATGTGACAAAGGAATTGCTTACGGCAGCCTGTTCTCGTCAAACAGTTAATAAATGAATCAACACGAACGTATCAGCAAAGAGTAAATAAATTTATAAGAATGAGTCTACCATTTCCAAGTCGTCATTATCATCGTCGTCAACGTCATTATAAAAGCACATATGCACATATTATTGGCCAGTGATACGTCCTTTTTTTCGTTTACCTCAACCTACTTCATATCGTTTTATTTATTTATTTCGATCCGATTCGTTTGCAGCTGTGCAAAATGAAAGGGATCGAATAAGCTGTCGAAGGCCAAGCTACGAGGAGCAGAGCAGCAACGGAAGTGGACTTTCTGTTGTTTCCCTTCTGCAGGCGGAAATGCTCAGCAGACAAGTTGGCGCGGCCCTCGAGGTCAGTTTGGATGAATTATTTGAATTAAGTAAATCATTGTGCACGGAGTCGAAGATTAAATGAATTGATCTGAGATTTTTCTTTTTTTTCTTCATCTTTTTCGTTTAACTCCAATCCCTAGGGAATTTAGAATACAGTTTAGTGGGTCAAATAATTATCGTTGGCAGGCCGAGGAACGACAAATACTTTTTAACGCTGTCACAATTTGTTTAAGCGGAGAGCCCGTTCCATGAAACGAACTTAATATTGTTTGCCTTAATGATTACGGGAAGGGGAAGAATTAATAAGCTGTCGTGAAAATAATACAATCTCCTTAATGCAAATGCCCAGACGGTCGGACATCCGGTCATTTTTGTTTTTTCGTACTCCCGACGACGAAATTGCCATTTTCGTGGCAGTCTGTGAAATTAAATTTATTTAAATCCTGCGTCGATTGGAATACAATCGGATCACAGTCGTCCTTTGCAATCACAACCATCAAAATCCAACGAAACAGTCGTTAAAATGCTTAAATGAATTGTGTCCACAATATTGTGTGCGTACATATGCAATATCCCGCTGCCAACCCTAACCGCAACCTTCCTTTGATAATTCCCTAGATAGTGATAGAAATTAATTTGAGGTACTGTTTCAACAGCTAGGCAGCCCCCACAGCGACATCGACCTGAGCACGAAGCAGATCGCAAATATTAACGATGTTTGCGACAGTATGAAGCAACAGCTTTTAATTTTGGTTGAGTGGGCCAAGTACATACCCGCGTTCAGCGAGTTGACCCTGGACGATCAGGTGGCACTCCTTAGGGCCCACGCGGGTGAACATCTTCTTCTTGGTGTCGCCAGGCGCAGCATGCAACTGAAGGACGTTCTTCTACTTGGGAACAACTGTATCATCACGAAGAACTGCCCTGGTACGTTTTTCTGAGCTTTCTTCATCGGGTGTTGGTTTAGTGTTCGTTTGATTTTATTTTCTTTTCCTTGTGCCAAACCCCTGACGACGACAGTGGATAATAATTAATTACTCAAACGAATTATATTGATGTACTTTCTTTAATGTACGCGCTAAAAGTAACACGTGAATAGTTATGGAAATTGTTGCGTTGCCATTACATTTTAGAGTTGGTAACAGTGGAGGTTATGGTACGCCTGGTGGAAAAGTTTTGAGAAGTAACTATTGCCCTTTTTCGCCTGATATTATTGGACCCTTAAGTTGGTGCTTAACCGAGTTTCAATGAAAAGTTAAGTTAAAAAATGAAATTTAATTTGTATTAATGAAAAATATGTAAATGAATTGAAATTAGTAACAAAGTAGAAAAAGTCGTCGTCGTTGGTTACATACAAAGAAATGCTTGTTTAGCAACATCAAGTATATTTAAGTTATCACACTAACAAAAGAAAGATTGGTCAACTAACCACCAATTGTTAGCAATTATACTAACTCGATTATCGTATAAAAATATTCCTTGAACAGCTTCAGTAATCAGACTGCTTTGGTTAACTAGATAACATCTTTATTTATTGAAGAAAGTAAAATATAAAATTACGGTGCCACTTGACTATCTTAATAATTATTGACAAATATCTATTGCTATTGGGGCAATGTTAAATATAATCAAAAATATTTCACTTTACGCAATTTTGAAACTAAAAGGCTTCCTTGAAATTGGCGAATATTACTATAATATTGCCGGTACTTCAAAAATTGATGTTTCCTAAGAGTTCTGTTTTTCGGACCAAGGATTGAGGGATAAATTCTTAAGTAACGTTATCAGCAATCAATTACCGTATCAAAATATATTTTCTCGTAGGCTGTCGATAATATTTTGTACACTTCGAGACAGCTGAATGTATTATCTCGCTGTAATAAAGATTACATCGTATTATTTTACTTGACGATGTCGTCGGCAGACAGAATCTCGAAAAATTACTAGAAATTACGTATATTTTAAAATCTCAATAAATAATATCGTATAACATTGATATTTCACTAGTTTGATTGCATTAGAATTTTCTGAAACTCTTCTAATATTTGCACACGATTAAATGTGCAATGGCTCGAAAATATTTTGAAACTGCGGTAATAGTGTAATGTTTGGAAGCTGTAGCAATAATTAATTAATGCAATGGGCAATTGAATTTTCAGAAAAACGCAGTTTTAAAGCAGCAGTCATTTTTAACGTTTCAATAAAATAATTTGTAAATATTGAAGACTACTATTTGATATACATAGTTGAGTGTAATTGCTTTGTTAAGTTCATTGAACAAAATTTCAAACTTTGCGATAACATATTAATCTCGTTAAAGTAGCTTTATCTGCGCTGCGTTTAATTCCTTTCCAATGAAATTCCCCGACGTATATCTTATTTTGCACATCGAATCGCGCGGTATCATCGTAGATTCGAAGTTTTGAAACTCATTTCTCTATCGAAATCCATACTTTTCTGATAGATCTTCATACGGTTCAGTACTTCACTGGAGAAATGTAATTACCTGGCGTGGTTTTTTCGAAATTCTCGTAACGTTATTGCAATTCTCTTGTAGCAGAACAAAATTCACGTATCATTAAATGTATCATTATACTGGACAAATTGTGTGAGATACCTTTCAAAAAATAAGTTCGTTTTCAACGCGATCGGTGGAAAGCTACTTGAGCTTCAAGAATTTTCCCGAAAAGTCGGGCAAATTATTTTTTACTTCCAGTCGACGTCGTAAAACAAAATTTGTTCCCAATATCCTACTTTCATAGTAATCTATATATGTTGTACTGCGAACTAGTATAATAAACAAAGCAGCTTAATACAATCGAATGATTCTTTTCAATTCTCTGTTTGCACTTTGCATAACGTAGGTCTGGCATAAAAGATTCGGAAGATAGGGGTGAGTGGATAACAAGCATGCATGCGAGCAATATTTATTAATTTCAATCTTGACTAACATTTTTACGTGTACCTTTCTCGTTGATCCACGAAAGTTCGGCCGTCCGTTGCCATATCGTTTATCACGCCTGTCGTTAAATGTAAATTAGCCTTAAACGTTTGTTACGGCCCCTGTCGAACTTTCGTGGAACACTGTACTGTACACCTTAACATTTGCATTGCCACTAGTATGGAATTAACGTAATGGAAACGGAGGAAACGAGACAATCGATGAACCGACGAAGACAAAACCAATCGAGGCGAAATTATGAATCGCTTAACCTTTTCGTTACTAACGGCCGTTGTAGTAACCTCCGCGTTACGGACGTGCATACCTCGTGACATACTTTTTTCAACATGAAATCGTACTAACTTTGAATGCATTAATCGACGCAGCTATTTATCCCCAGCAAAAGAAAAATATGAAGTTATTCATTTCGAGGAATCATTAGTTCGGGAGATATTCTATTTAAAAGCTATTTATATATATCATGCGGCATTATGAAGTAATATAGAGTGGTGCTGAGCCTAGCCGTGCCGAAAGGGTTAACGAATTGTTTCGTAACAAGTATTCATGTAAAGCATCGATGGTCTCGTTAAACAAATTGCACGAAGGGTAGTTGGGGTTAGTAGCTAGTAGACTGAGTCCGGCCTTCACGTTGCAAGTCGCAGTAGCATGGCTGCAGACAGGGTGTCCGTTCAACGTTCTGGTTGTTGATTTCTTCTTTCGAGCTTCTTTTAATACTTCACACACTTCAATCCGGGCTCAGTCGGTTGGTAATCGAAGCCGATAGGAACGGTTTACCGTGGTTATCAGTCATATCTTTGTCCTCAGAGGGGCGCAATCAGGATCTGGACATCAGCAAGGTCGGCATCAGGATAATGGACGAGCTGGTGAAGCCGTTGAACGAGGTGCAAATCGACGACACAGAGTTCGCATGCTTGAAGGCCATCGTCTTTTTCGATCCGAGTAAGAAATTTCGCGAAACCTAACCCAAGCCTAGCCCAACCCTACCAAACGACACGGTCTTCCGGCAGTCGTATTGCTTAATCGTGGACCCAGACACCACGATAACCACCGATAATGCCCCATTTCGTTCTGTCGCGTCCAAGACGGCGTAGAATTTGCGTGTCATTCGACGAAGATTTGCCGGCACGCGAGAACGATTGTCTCAATGGGATTTAATTGACGATTGGCGCGCCGCCACGGGGGAAACAAGTTAGCAACGATCACGGCCTTCCTCTGTTCCTTCATTTTACCTAGATCAGGAGATCAATCGTGGCCCGGTAAATACATGAACACTTTCGTGTCCGTCGAAACACGCTGATAATGAACAATGAATAGGTACACAGAGCTTTGTCTCCCGTGAACAATAAATATCCTGTGAGCAAACGGTTACGTCGCTCTGAGAAATTAGGCCAGGCCAGTTTCTATATCCTCGTTGGCCATCTAGCGTGAAGTCTTTAAAACATCGAACCCCCTCGACCGATCTCAAGTAACTTACACCGCTCGCCAATAAGCCTGACCTGCCCTGAACTAACGTCTTTGGCATTCCTTTGCTCCGCAGATGCGAAGGGCTTGAGCGAACCGCAACGAATCAAGCAGCTGCGTTACCAAATCCAGATCAACCTGGAGGACTATATCAGCGATCGCCAGTACGACAGTCGCGGTAGATTCGGGGAGATCCTCCTAACTCTGCCAGCGCTGCAGTCCATCTCCTGGCAGATGATCGAACAGATTCAGTTCGTCAGGCTGTTCGGTGTGGCGCACATCGACAATTTGCTGCAGGAGATGCTTCTGGGTGGTGCAACGGCGGAGATCAACGGCGCGATGACCCCCATTCAAATTTCGAATGCCCCAGGCAGCTACGTGAGCAGCAACGGTAGTCCCAGTAGCCCCCTGACGCCAGCCAATGCGCCCCCGTTGAGTCCGCAGGACCATATGCTGTCCAGCGGCAGTCCTGTGATGATCCTGAGGGATCTGACGCCTATACAGGGCCAGGAGGACGTGACCAGCGTCACCGGTTTCAGGATGTTCAAGCAGGAGCCCAGTCTAGAGAGCGAATCTACGTTCTGAGGGTCTGTGGCGACGCTAGGGACATTTTGCGATGTCACTAAGAAGTTGGACTATTGTTCAATAGACAATTACAGAGCCCTATGAACTTGGGGTGTCTAGACAAGGACTTAGGAGCTGTTTAAAATTGGGGAAGTTCGGAAGACTGAGGAAGAAGATGCGGAAAGATCGATCAATCGTGTGTGCTATCAAATGTTGTCGATTTTTTCGTTTTGTTTAAATTCC
The DNA here is from genome assembly GCA_963667235.1 of Nomada lathburiana. NCBI lineage: Eukaryota > Metazoa > Arthropoda > Insecta > Hymenoptera > Apidae > Nomada > Nomada lathburiana. Next base: position 17,475,559 of record OY763899.1, on the reverse strand, counting down.
AACAGAGTTTTGCATGTTTGAGAATTACTGGGTCGATATTTTGGAAAATATTCGACGATTCAGATGGGCAAAGACCACTACTCGACAATACTTATCGGGGGAATGAGAACATTTTACGTATGAGACTATGGCTGACAAATCTCAAAACGTTCAAACGGAAGCCAAATATTGGGAGATACGTCGAACCGCGCGAACTTTAGAAATAATAGGGGGACTTGAAAGTTACCAAAACTAGTGAGAAAAATAAGAGGAAGACAAGCAGTGAACTTAATGGAACATGCGCGTTAAAACACCTTTTTCAGCAATTTTTGACGAATTTTTAACGCAATAATCCTATATCGAATGTACAAGATTTTCTTAATCCTTTGGAAATGAAATTATTCCCTATCTGAATAATTTCGTGGACATAAAAAGAACTGCTTTTAAAGTGAAAGTGTTACGAATGAAATCGAAGGAACTCGTTCGGGATGTTTCAAGATGGCGGATTATACAGAGTACTGTTCTTCAAACATTTTTAAGGATCTCAAGAAATACTATAAGCTTTTTTTTCCAAGCATTACCGAAGATCCCGAAATGCAAGAGTGAATCGTTTCTTTCTTTTTTTTTTATATTATTTTGACAAGGAACGAAGTTCTGTAAACGATCTCTGGTGATCTTTTTTTGAGCTACCTTTAAATGCTAACGATAACCCTTATTAAATACAAGTAAATAGACCTACCATTTTTCTTTTTTCTATTCGTAAACGTTATATTTATATACAGTATGCCCGGTTTAAGTGTATACACGCGATTACTTCTATAGTTTTTCAAAATACGAACAAATTTTGTATACATGTATTGTTCGACTGGTTGGGACAAATTAAATAGAATATTTGACATTTTATTACGCGGTTTCAAGTACGTACAACAACGTATATTAAATTTGTAATTGAACAATAATTTATCCAGTATCTTTGCGTACATTGCAATCGAATTTCGAGTTTGGTTAATGCAGCACTGCCTGACGGTGAGACCTCCACTTGTTTTTTCTACTTGTGTGCATACGTCATTACCACTAACGCACTAACGATGTCCAATAAATTAATAAGCGAACGAAACGCGTAATAAACTGGCGGTAAAAGGAATATTCTACTAGATTGTCCCCAACGAGTCAAGTAACATTTTTGTGCAAAATTTCTTCACATTTCCGGGAATTTATGTTGCATTGTTCGGCGGAGTACAGTTGAGTTGGTTATATAAAGAAGAAAGAACAGAAAAATTCACGCTCAATCGATTGCTCAATTAATCCTTAATTATCTTAATCGTACGATTAAGTAAATTGTCGGTGGATCTAGTGACAAAAGGGTAATCGTTTTGTTACCGCAAGATTCAACCTAATTGTAAAATGACATCTTATTTAATTTTCCTGCATAATATTTAATACTTGTTTGTATGTGATAAATATTATCGAAATTAAGCAAACGAATATTCGGCTTATAGAAGAAAAGAAAAAAAGAAAACGAGACAAAAAAAATTACATTTTATTCAAATTTGTATTATTTCGATCGATTTAAGAGGATATCGATATTTTTGTTTTCTTCAAAATTTATATTATCTCTAAGATCGACTATATATTTTAGATCGTAAAATCTTTAACGAGGCACAAATTTCTATTTTATTCCAAAATGTTAATTTTGTGCAAGAATATTACAATTTCGAATGGCCCACTCTTCTAAAATGCAAGACTAATAATTAACTTTCATTGTTATATTCGCCTAGAGTAAGTGTAATTGTTATTTATGCAAAGGGTTTATTAATTATATTATTTATAATATATTCCTGGAGAGAATATTTTGTTGTTAGCACAGTAAATATCTTGTTACCCCTGTTATACAGAATATACATATACAACAAATTAACGATTGTAATAATAATCGAATATTTTTTTTACAAATATTTTTATAAACGAAGAATACTTTATATATTTTTGTAGTTAATTCTCAGACGATGTGCAATGTCGAATATTTTTCTACCGCCCTCGATTTTTATCCAATCGAGTGGAGCAAGATTTTTAAATAAACACTGTACATAGTATTTTCTTAAGGATAAGTTATGTTAAACGTGTGTATTGACTTTTTTCTTTGACAAACAGATCATTTTAATATCGTCTGCCAACAGATTGCGTTGCAAATAGATGAAATATTGCCGATTAATTTGCAACAAATAGAAATTGTGTATAAAATTATGATTTTAGTAATAATTGTATTTTAATCGAACTTGTTATTGTTGTCGGCGCTAAAATTTTTATTTTTTATCCGTGGAAACCAAGTAGTAAAGTAGGAAACCAAGTAGTAAAATTCGTCGGAATATTTGATTATTAATATGTGAGAGATATTAACTTTTCTGTTTAAAAAAAGTCTATATATTTACAGTAGAGAAAATCATGTAATAATAGACCTTAAAAGATTTTATACGGAATAAATTGTAAATAAAACGTCCTTCCACGTTTTATTTATTTTTTTAAATTAAAATTTTCGATATAATTAGTACAGCTTCGAAGGCAGATATTTTTAAACCACATAAATATTTTTGTTCATTTATTAATCTTGTCGAAAATATATTACTTTACCATACTTTTGTAACAAGAAAGTAATTCAAAATGTTCGCTGCTCTACAAATCAAATTACATTCAAAGGAACTGGATTCATTGAGTTTCGTGATAAATAATAAATACAAAAATATTTATTGAACGGGAAAAACATTGGATCTTTCAGTGGGCTCCAGGTTACAATTAAATCTCTCTTTCTTTTATAAGAAATGTGGAAATATCGATAGCAAATATCGATAGAAATATCGTTTGTTAATTATTTTTTAAAATTATTTTAGTAACGTTGGCGAATAACGTTTATAAAAGGAACGTTAAAAGGAAAATGAATTTTACGATGTTCCGAAATTGCATAAATTTTCCAAATCAAGTTAGTCCATGCAATCGTTAAGGACAAAATCGAAATTTTATTTTTTTAATCGACTACTATATCTATAATTATAAATACATTCGTAATATAAATTTCTATTGTCTTTAAATCTTACTTCATCGCTTGGAATAATTTTACAGACGACATTCCACGTAAGAAATCAAAAATAATAATTAGTACGTAGTTTAGCACCTCTCGCAAAACATAGAAGGGAGCACACGCCATTGCAATGCAATTTTTTGTTTTTTTTAACTAAGGAGTACGCGTGCTTTTGTTAATGTCCTGGTGCATTTGGAAAGGCAATTTGCATCTAAATTTGCACATAATGTTAAACTCAACGGTTCAATCAACGTTGTGTACACTTTTAGTTTTGATACAATTTTTTAATAAAATTCGAATTGATTACACGGCTTGGCACTTCTGTAATTAAAATATGGAAGGACAACGAACTAATAAATTAAGTCAATTCCAAATGTTCATCGCGACTTTGTATTTATGGCCGGAAAGGAAGCAATAGGGTAATTAATTTAGCAATACGATTTCGAAGTTTTAACATTTATTATTTAACATTAATCTATAATACATATTATAATATATAAATAAATAATTTTTTATGTAACGTGTGAGTGGGTGTGTGTATGTGTATGTGCGCGCACGCATAGATTTTAAATTAGTGAAGGTGATAATATTTTCGCCATTAAACAAAGGAGTCTAGTTAAATAAATGAAACGAAAATACATCACGAGTTTCTGCATAATTTTCTTCGATTTATTTTTTTACACCACGATGCACTTTTTTTTTAGGTATCGTTTTAATAAATTAATTTGCAAACAATCTGTAAAATAATATATATATCATTTTTCTAACACGATACGGTTTCTCTTCTTCGGGTATTATCCAAACAAATTGATTTGCAAACGACGCGTAGAATATAATGTATTTAATCAAAACGGAAAATGGAGTGAATAAAATTGATTTATTTTTCGAACAATTCGAAAATTGTTATGCCTTACATAAATCGTCAATAAGAACTGTTTCCGTTACAATTACAAAACAAATACCCTAAATATTAATTAACGAAGTACAATTGCACCTGAGATCAACGAATACGAAGACATTAATTTCCTTTTAAAATTTATTCCACTCGCTGTATTAACTACATATTATTCGTTAAATATCTGTTACAGTAACAGTACGCATACATTCAAGATACAATAAAAACAAAAAGAACTTATCATACCGTTTACGCTGCTTGGTTATAATTATTAAATATTACTCTTCTCCTATTTTTACATACACTCTCTTCACTCGTTCCACTGCATTTATATTCTTAGTCTCGTTACAATGACCCTCACGAAAGTAAAAACATCTTACAAACGATTATCAAACACAAATCCATTCGAGCGTTCAATTTTATAAAACATAAATGTCTAATCGAGCTCGTAGTTGATCCGCTTTCGTTTCTTCAAATTCGCCGTGATCTCCGAGGGAAGAATACTGTTCGTACCCATTTTAAGCCATTCTAAAAGTCGTGCTTCCGCTCTTCTTCCACTGGCAAACAGATCCCTTTCGAGTCGGGGTAGTTGATTGCAGAATGCAGGATCTGTGAGTGGATCCTGTGCCCACTCCATAATGAAGCGAAAGCGAGACTTGAATGTCTGAAAGATGGAAAGGAAATTTCTTGAAACATCTTTCGTGATAACCCTGAAATATTATATCAGTTCCGAATTGTGCTGCTTTCGCATAATTCGAACGGTCTAGTTCGATATTAAACCTTGGCAATAATATTCTTACGTCAAATTGGCTTTACGGAAATTCTATTCTGCAAGTGGAATTCTTCTTGGCCTCATCTTTATCGACTGATTACCTTTATCAAGCATTCTGTGATTTGCTCGCATTCCCTGTCGTTGAATTTTCTCACGTGCATTCCCAGCTCATAGAAGAACGGGCTCCATTTGCTTAAAACAATAGCTTCCGCGTCCGCTTCCAAGATCTCTCTGTTCACAAGTAAATAGACGATGTGGAAACCATGGAATTACTGTCTTAAGAAGAATAAGAAACCACGGAAATGGAAAATTGTAACGAATGGCTGTAATAAATGTTAGAAACGACACCTGTATCCATCCTTGAATATTTTTGGCAACTCGACGGAGACTGCCGGCTTCTGTAAACGTTTCAATTGTTCAGCTAACCATAATGGAAATTCAACTTCCGCTCCTGTGTTTAAGTCTGAGGACTGAGCCGAGGAAATCAAGAAACCTGGAAAAATAGCGTTTGAAATTAATATCGGTGCTCGAGATGAAGATTCTGTTATCTTCGAAATTTTCGCAACTTTGTGTGGCAGCCGATATTTAAATTTTGTAGAAATGTATTAGTGGGGAAAATTTTTAAGGATACATTGAATTTATCGCAGGTTACGAACACTCTGCGCGATTAAAATGGATAATTTGTACGGCATACAAGAACGTGCTACGATTGATTCGAAATATAACTTAAATAACGCAATAAATTAAGAAATTGAAATGAAGGAATTAAGTAATGTGGTAACTTACAGTGACGAGAAGATAATTACCTAGGCCAGGAAGATCCACTTCGAGTTTGCACGATATTCGTTCCTCGGACGATAAAATGTCATTTATTGCAAAGTAATCTGGTATATAACTTGAATGGCATGCCATTTTTCGAAAAGAACGAGAATAAACAATGAAGTTGGTTGGGATTCAGTGTTCTTCAGTAGGGCCAATAAAAGCGAGGACAATTTGTAGAAATATAGATAAGTTAGAATGCATAAATATCCAAGTACTCAATTAATCACATTTAATCATTCATTTTATATAAATTGTGACTGTTAGAAGTATATTGTAATTCTTATAGTTTATACTACCTTTATCCGACATTCCGGACGAAGCCATTCATATTTTCGCGCCAGTTCTACGTATATACTTTCGCCATCTATAAAGGCGTGCTTGAAACTACTCGTGCACCTGCCTTACCTGAAGCGTAGGTATAGCAGAGCCACGAGTAATTTCAAACACTTCTGCATAGATGGCGAGACTAAACCCCACTTTTGAGTGCCGATAAGGTACCGACACGAGTAGTTTCATGCCTTCTTTCACAGACGAGATATAGGAATAGACAAGACATCTTATGGACTTATGAGATGCGTGTCACGTCAAGCCTCCCGCCTGTGCTGTCCGCTTTCATTGCGCAGCAAAAAACAAAGGAATTCTTTAACGAGGTTTGTAGGTTCAGCTAAAAGATGGTCCGATACCTGCAAAAGTCCAGTAGGTACGACCCTGGGATAGTAGAGCGCACGGCAGCGGTCCGTAGCCTACGGAGATTTCCGATATAGCGAATACCACCGAGCGCGACCGAGCGCTAGCGCCGAGCCGGCGAGGCGCGGGGTGGGGATGCTCAGTGCGCGGTGCGCGCCGTGTCAGTACGAGTTCAAGCGTCGTAGCGTACGGGTCGCTTATGCTGTTGAAGGTTAGCGACATACATAACCCTACAGTACAATAACATCTCGGAGCCTACTTTACCACCGCATACGCTTGACTATTAGCTTCTATTAATTAATACGCATTTATTTAACAATCGTTTGACTATCGCGGATGTACTTTAAAGTCTTTATCGAGTCTCTTTTGCTGGACGCTTGACCGGTCATCCGGTACCATCGATTCTTTGATACGCGATAACTAGTCGTTTATTAAAATATCGGGTTAATTAATTTATTAGTTTGAACGGTTCTTCGAATCATTATTATATTTTATTACACGATTATTGGGATTCGATGCGGTGTTAAGGTTGCGTTTGTTTGCAATGACACTTACATACCGATTTCGATTCTGATTTTGGCACAGGTTTATCACGTTGCTTTTCTTTTTGTTGCAGGTCCAATGGATGATTGGTTGGTAGAGAATAATATATTGAGGCTGCAGGAATAGAGTATTGAGATACAATTACTACGATGCTTAACAACTAGTCTGACGACTTTTGATGAAGGACTGGTAACATTTAACTTATAATTTCAACGATCTATGTATATCTCTTGTTATCTGGCAATTGGTTTTCGGCTCAAGTTCATTTCCTTTGATTGAAAGTTATTGAACACTTTCATTATTGTAAATAGGTTTCAATACTTTCTTCTCTCAATTCGTATATCCACGTTCATTAAATTATTAAAACATTTCAAATAGAACGTAGAATATACGTGATTGAAACTAGAGTCACTAAATTTCATTATTTCTAAACGAAAAATTGAAATACATTCATGTTTCGCTGCCTCACGGTCGCGATTTCTATTATAGCTTCACTAGTGTTCTCGTAAACATTTTTACTATCTCTGTGACCAAGTCACAAGTACGGTCAAATTGTATTTTCGACGCAGGATTGCTCGCGTAACTACGTACTTGCTGCCATGCCCTTAAAGCATGATAAATAGTTTTGAGTCTTAATTTCTACAAGCAGCTACGAGAATTTATAAATGTTCGCGATATTGTTTACTTACTAGCATCATGATTATCTTTAAAACTCTAACAAAGAACAGTCACAGTACGCTTTTGATAAATCGGTATTAATATATAATAATATATCTTGTAAAGAATTAATAGTAATTGAATCTGAATATTAATACGGTAGTACTTTATTAAAACAAAGAGCAGTATTTCCTCAACAGACATTCTACATGACGAAGAAATAATAAAGAGGCAAATAAAATCAAATATATATTGTTTCAATTTCTACCTCCTCACCCTATTTACTAACTTGTACAGATTTTCTTTCAGAAAAAATTTTGATGACCGCGCGCAATGCGGTCGGTAGAGTCAGTGCTTGTTTCGTCAAAGTTCTTTTTATTGTTTTTAGAGCGCTGCCGCTCTTAATAATTATAATTAAATATAAATAGTAGTAAAGACACGCGAAGTAGAGTCAGTGTTTGCTTCGAAATATTGCTCTCGCGAAATTAGAGTCACTTTGTTCGTCGATCACAATCATAAAACGCGCGCGGTAGTAGTCTTTTTTTTTTTATTCTTTTTTCTCAATACGTATTCCGGTATTAGAGTCAGCCCCTATGCAGTTCGGCGAGTTCAGGCTTTCATCCATCAACTCGAAGAGTAAGTATCTCTGTATTTCTTTAATCTTATTTTGCAATGGTCTTTGATAACTATCGTGTCCGAAAATTACTGAAAATGCAAAGATTTCAATGTTGTCTGCTCTTTTGAATGTTTCAGAAGGTGCCTTGGGCTCGATAGTGTCACCATGAAGATATTGTTGGCCGCGCGCAATGCGGTCGGTAGAGTCAGTGCTTGTTTCGTCAAAGTTCTTTTTATTATTTTTAGAGCGCAGCCGCTCTTAATAATTATAATTAAATATAAATAGTAGTAAAGACACGCGAAGTAGAGTCAGTGTTTGCTTCGAAATATTGCTCTCGCGAAATTAGAGTCACTTTGTTCGCCGATCACAATTAATAAACGCGCGCGATAGTAGTCTTTTATTTTTTTATTATTTTTTCTCAATACGTATTCCGGTATTAGAATCACAGCAGCTATGCAGTTCGGCGAGTTCGGGCTTTCATCCACCAACTCGAAGAGTAAGTATCTCTGTATTTCTTTAATCTTATTTTGCAATGGTCTTTGATAACTATCGTGTTCGAAATTACTGAAAATTCAAAGATTTCAATGTTGTCTGCTCTTTTGAGTGTTTCAGAAGGTGCCTTGGGCTCGATAGTGTCACCATGAAGATATTGTTGGCCGCGCGCAATGCGGTCTGTAGAGTCAGTGCTTGTTCCGTTAAAGTTCTTTTTATTGTTTTTTGAGCGCAACCGCTCTTAATAATAATTAAACATAAATGATAGTAAAGAGACGCGAAATTAGAGTCAGTGTTTGCTTCGCAATATTGCTCTCGCGAGATTAGAATCACTTTGTTTGTCGATCATAAGTGTTCCATTAGAGTCAGTGTCCTGTTCGGCGAGTTCGGGCTTTCATCCATCAACCTGACGAGTAAGTATCTCTTTATTTCTTTTATCTTGTATTGCAATAACTTTTGATAATTAACACACTCGAATAGTACTGAAAATACAAAGATTTTAATGTTCTCTGCTCTTCTTGAATGTTTCAGCAGCTTCCACGGCCCCGACGGCGACGAGGTTAACTGCGCCCCTGGCAAGTCTGCAACCGGTGAGTGGCATGCTTTAAAGTTCCTCTGGTCACTCAATCATGTCGCAGGACGAAAGGTCCGAACCGACACGAGTGATTGGTTGTAATTACGTAGATTTTTCTTGCAAGCACTGTGACCATGGGTATATGAAAATATACTCATGAGTAGTAACTTCTTCACTGGTTTATATTATATGAGGATAGGTCTTCTTGTACAACGCGTTTCAAATTAGTTTGAGAATTTTACGAGAGAAATTTAGTATAAAATATATCGCTATGCATCTTTTTATAATAGAGTATTTAATGGAATACGTATGAAACGAATATTTAAATAGTTATTAATTATTAATTGAATATAAAGTAACGTCCAGTATCATACGTGCATTAGTTTGTAGTGGAGAAGTCGAATACCCTTCGACTTCGTTTATTTGTCAATTGCAATTAGTGCACAGTTGTAATAAAATGCATAGCGATTGCTGTTAGTAAGAACGTAGTATTTCTTCTTTTTTCTACTTTGATTGAATATAAAGTAAAGGTACTTATATACCTTGTCAATTTGTTGGAACTATCGAATAATTTTATTATTCGATATCCATATTAGTCTTTAGCGTATAAAGATATGAATAAATTCACTTCTTCCGTACAAAATATTAATTAAACCTGAATGTACAAGAAGACAATACGCGAACGGGTAGATCTCGATATCAAGGCAATCTACTTTAAAACAAACCTTGCGTTTTAGAAGCAATGCTTTGATGACGGGAACGCCCGAGGATGTTTGAATTTAATTCAAAGTATATTAAAGTAGAGTCATTCATTAATTTTTCTAATAAAGTAGAGTCATTGCTTAATTTTTCTAATAAAGTAGAGTCATTGCATAATTTTTCTAATAAAGTAGAGTCGTTGCTTAATTTTGCTAATAAAGTAGAGTCATTGCTTACTTTTTCTAATGAAGTAGAGTCATTCAATATACAAATATATATTTAGCCCGTTAGAAATTCAGTATGTCTTTATCATCTTTTTAGACGAGGATTTCCAGGTTTAACCCTTTCCGTGTTCACTGCCCGGATCCCACTCACGTGCCCCGGTGCTACTTGGGTGGGAAAACGGTGGTAGAGCACGATGATATTTCTTTAGTTGATAAGCTATGAGTTGGCGACTGACAGTGCGTTTGGTGTATCGTGCACGACGTAATATCCGCATTGTGTGTGTGGTTAGGCTGTGGATTTGCGTCGCGAACGTTTACGACGCGTCGTCCCGTACTAAAACGTAGTTTCTGAGGCTAAATGCCAAAGAAAATTGAATATACTTAACAATTACACTCAAGTACCTCTTGTATCGGTGCTATTTCATTATTCTATTAAATATCTCAACCGCGACGTGGTTTTTTCCACGTGAACGCGAAGATCCCAGCCACTGTCAGTCGATTTCAGAAAAATGGTACGTACAGTAGAGTGTGCAAGTTGTGTGAGGACACTTGGGTGTCGGGGGTGTCCCGGGACGCCTCCCTAGTGTAGGCTTTCGCGCCCAAGTGTTTGACTGAGAACCGTGGAGTGTCGTGTGTTGGTGTGCCTGTTTGCCATTTTTTAAATATAGGTCTAGGTAGGATAGGTAGCATACTTTCTGGTGCGACTGATAGACATAAGTAGGTAGGGCCGGGCAGGTTGACACAGTCTCTGATCGGGTAGGCACTATTTCGCGTGTTCAACCTGTTTCAGGAAATCTGATTTGAAAAGTCGACGGTGAAGCTGTGGCGCGAACGAAAATGCGTTCGCCTCTGGCTTTGCTTATCGATTTTTCGAATCCCTCGCGGTCGTGGACGCGATTTAGGCTCCGAAACGAAACGCCTTACATTATGCTCGAGGCTGCACGTGTGAACGAAGAACGATTACAATTCTAATCGTAATCTTTGCGATTTTCCGTAATCACAATTTTTACGATTCTATTTGGTCGTGATTCGGTTGCGTGCGTTCCATTTAGCTCCGCGATTCAAACTCTTTATTTCACCTTTATAAGTTTTTCCTTGGTTTCCGAGTAGGGCCTCGAGCCTAGCCTAAGTTTCAGGCGGCCCTTGGGCCCGACGAAAAGAAGAGGCTACATGCCGAAGAGGCCCGACAAACTGTCGCTCAAGAGGGCAACTACTAATGGTTCTCCATTCTTTTTAAGAATGGGGAATCATTCTATGTTACTACTTTGTCACTGTGCTTGCATTTTCATTTGTAGAATTTTTATTTGTACTTGGCCGACGCACATTCCGGCCCAACGATACAGCCCTCCCAAAAATATCGCGTTGCTTTAGAGTTGCGTTAAATGCCACGCGGTCTTTAATTAGAGTTGCGAGCAAATAAAAATCGCGATTGGTTTAGCTTTGCGCAACGATGTCGCGATTGTTCTTGCAATTTTGCCGTTCTTATTGATAGTTATATTGTAGTATTTTATGATATATTTTACGTATGAGAAAGTTTCTAGTGTTGCGGAAATTATTTTCGCGTCTTGAGCCTTCAGCTAACTTTTCAGGGGATCTTCAATTAGCTTGTTTTTTGATATTACAAATAATTTAATGTTGGCTTTCTATCGGTCTTAATAAATAGTGTTGCGAAATGATTGCGTCGCGAGTTCCAGTTAGCGTTGCGTTGATTAATGATCGCGTTTTTAATTAGAGTTGCGAATACCCGTCCCTAATTGCTTCCAATTGGAAGTCTGTTCCTGAGCCACCCTGGAGGGTGGCACATCATGGTCAGCCAAAGATAATGTCTGACCAATTCTTTGGCAATTCTTGTTCTATATGGTGTATTTTTTCTTTACAGCGCTTTCTTCTTAATGGAATGTCTGTTGATGGAAATACTGCTAAAAATTTCCATACATAATATTAAATTACTGTGTGAACGAAATGAAAAAAATAGAAAAAAAATAAAAGAAAAGAAAAAAACAAAAGAAAAGATGAAAAGAAAGAAAACAAATGAAAAAAAAAGAAAAGAAAAAAACAAAAGAAAAGATGAAAAGAAAGAAAAGAAAAGAAAAGAAAAAAAGAAATAATTCTAGATAGTAGATTTCAATTAGAGTCAATACTAGTGACTGTTCATTATTGGAGTTTAACTTCTAAATATTTTCTCTTAATCGTTGCAATCTTATTCTCACCCTGTTTTTTTAGGTACAGCCAATTTTTATAACTTTTCGAGCTTGCTTTGTAGAAATTGAAATTCACTCGCGATATCCGTAAATGTTTAAACAAAAATCCTTGCACGGAAAATGTTCTTGGCTGTAGTTGGACCTCGGCATGGTGATAGTGGAAGTTTGATATTTTGCTTCCGAATAATAGTTTGTCGCTTCTTTGTAGAAGCAAAATAGAATCAATTGTAGCGAAATGTGACTACTTCAATTTGGAGTTTTTAATGAAATTGATATTACCATTCAGTTTGATCTAAAAAGTAGGAAAGAATATATCAACTTGGCCCAAATCCAATTACCAATTGTTATTAAAATGTACCTACACTTTTCATATCAATTGGGATTTATTATCTTCGATAAAAATCGATTATTACGAATTAAAAGCAGCTTCATTTCAATATAACATGGAGGGGCTTGGGGATGTTACTAATCCAATGCCTGAGATTGTTACAGATTAATACAATTGTGATATATTAAACAAATGCAAGTACGCCAGAGATTCAAAAGTGGAATGTATACAATACAAACCCAGAAATATTATCAAAGACACGATTGGAAACTATCAAATTAAAGAGCCAGCCTCGTTGATCCAATTTCGGAGAGTGTAAGAATTCATTTTTATAATACTTTACTAATTGTTTCGAGTTTGTGTTTGTTTCAGAAGCATTGAAAAGAATCAACTAAAGAAGAGGATTCATGAAAATACGTATAATGTAACCACAGCCTCCCACACCCCACCCCGCCCCCGCCCCTGCCCCTGCCCCTTTAACTAATTACAGGTGTTAGATAATTAATTAGGCAGGCACAATTATAAATCGAACAATACTTTTAGCTCCTTATGTAGATAGGGTTCATTTGAACACACAATCCTAGATCTTTAAACAGGCAGGTTTTACACGAATTGAAATTATTAGATTTTTAATTAGGCAGGGCTTATACAACCAAAAATGGTTGGCAGGTGTTTCAGTCTGTTCTAGGAAACCATGGACCACGATATTAATATGGACTAATTGAAGAGGAATTAAGTATATACATACTTATACCTACATGAGTATGGTAAAGTATCTATTACAGTCCTGTGTAGGTAGGATATTATTGAAATTGTTCTTTTAATTGAACTCTTAGCTGTTATACTAGGCAGGGTCATACTAGTTTTAAGATAGATCTTTATTCAGGCAGGGCGCATTTGAATCTAATCTAGTATTTAAGAAGGGAGGATTTATTTTTAAGCTGTGTCTTAGTTTTTAAGACAGCAGTGTTCACCACTGCAATAATATTTCGTTGTCTAGTTCTTAAGATCATAGGATATATTTTTTAAAACTTTTATTTCAGGAAATTGAATCCTGTTGCAGATTTTCTTTCAGGTTTCCTTCTGATATTCAATTTAGCTCGCGGTCGCGATTCTTCTAAGTACTCCTGTTGTTGTCGTATTTGTACTACGATCAATTAATGAACGTTCTACAAATTGACAATGATAGGAGATTTTTCTTCCTTACAAATGATAGTAGAATTAGTTTTTGCGTAATTGGAGGGTGGAAGGGCCGTGGCTAGGGTGGGTCTCCATTCGCAGTAACCTCCACGTGGTGAGACCTGGGCAATCAATTATTTACTGTATAATTATTAATCGTTTACGAGACGTTTGATAATTATATGGAAAATAATTCGAGCGAATAGACTGCGTATTGTACTTCGGATACAAAGTACAGTAGTGCCCGCTTAATGTTCGTTGTTTCCCCCAATTAATGATCGCGGAGTCATCCCCACTAAGTCTTGGACCTGCTCAGATGCATCGCAACGGTTGGGGAGAGCGTCCGAGTTATCTCAAGTTGTGATCAGCAATGGACCAACAATTCCTGGAATATCACATCCCTGGAGAGGGTTCACTAGCCAGCCCTACACCAGCGAACATTAAGTGGGCATTACTGCCCACTGTAGTTATTTAAGTGGACAGAGTCTTAAGTTCTTATTGCAATTACTTTTGTATTGCCGTTTCCAATTTTGTATCTATTTCTAGATATATATATGTTAAGTATTATTTATTATACTGCTTCTTATGTAGATCCTTCTGTTCTCTGAAGCTCTAGAGATAATTTTCCTGTAAGATAATATTTGTTTCGCCCCGAGAATTATGTTATCTTATTCCTAAAGGAGCCTTCTTTTGTATAAACGAAGTATCCATGTATATATTTTAATTCATAATTTAATTAATATCTGTAAAGATATGCTTGAAACTACGCGGGCTCTGCCATATCTACAGTGCCGACTTTAGTGTCGCCATCTATACAGAACTCCTTGAAACTACTCGCGCTTCCTATGGTATTGCCATCTATACAGCACTCCTTGAAATTACTCGCACCGCTTACTTACCTTAAGTGTAGATATGGCAGAGGCCCGCGTAGTTTCATTCCCATCTGTATAGATGGCGATACTAATGACCACTTTGTGTGTAGGTAAGACAGGGATACGAGTGGTACGTCAATTCCAGCACTTCTTTATAAATAGTGATATGAATCGTTTCGTACTCTCATTTACATATTAATAAAGTGTTAGCAGACGCAGTGTTACAATCTGTACATTAACATTAATTGGTACGTTAACATTGGAAGTTCCACTGTTCATTTTATTCTGCAACAATCAAGCTCTTTGGCAATGGTACATACATTTGTGAATATTTTTCTCTTTAGAGACATTTTCCACCATGTAATAAATACATACTAATAGTAGTCTTATTCTTTATTTCGGTCTCGTAGCAAAGAAAGTTGGGCTTAGCGAACATATAACCTATCTTTACAATACTATCTTAATTCTTGCACTCTCATCTTCTTTTCTGCTGACCCTTTCCTGTTCCTTCTTTACTTTGGTACTGTCATACTGTTCCCATTTTCATATATTCAAACCTGTTACTATATTTTGCTTCATTCATTTTTCTTTCAAGGTTCTCCGTTAACACGTTAAGTGCCCAGTTGGTCCCTACGGACTGGCATTTCATTTTTCGTTTTCTCTGTCGTGCATGTCCAAGACTTAACTAAAGGTTTTAGATCAGTGTCAGAGTAAGTATCAAAAATCAATGTAATTTATTCAAACAATTTAATCATAGATTGTCATTTGTTTATTCTTCAGGTCACTCGTCGTGGGGCTTGAACAGAAAGCGGTGCAAAACCGGTTGGGCACTTAATGTGTTAATTCAATAACGTCCGTTCTCATAAAATTCAGTATTGTCACACTTGTTCCATTCCTTTTAAAAGAGTCCCCTGTTTCTCTTATGCTTCTAGTTTGGCCGTCTATTCTTTCTTTTTCGACTCTATATCCTTTAACAATCTTTCTCTATCTTTTGTTACATACTTTCTAATATATTTTTTGTGTGCGCAGGTTTCGTAGGCAAAGGATAAGGAGCATTGACCATCAATTCTCATTGTGCAGAAAAAGAAGGAAGAAGAAAGAATAACTCTTACCATTATACTTCAATTATAGTAAATTGGTTTTGTGGGATTGGAAGGTTCATGCAATGAAGGCTGATGTAAGCGTAATATAAAATATTTGTATTTGATATAATAAGTGGTACAACTCTAAACTAAACGTATACGTCTTAATTTATTCTACACAAGCACTGTTCTACACTATGCTGCTTCACTCCCAAATCCACATTACCCTGTTGCTAAATCTACCTTCTTCTGATCCTCCATCTACTCTGTGTAATTCCACTCGTTCCTGCAGGCCATAACTATTCGTCTGCAGACCAGCCGTGTCCCAGGTGAATAGTATTAATCTTTATTTTGGTCTCGCTGCAATGAAAGTTGGACTTAGTGTACATATAACCTACCTTCACAATACTATCTTAACTCTTGCACTCTCATCTTTCGTTTCCCTCTCCCAATATTCTTATCTCTCTATCGCACATCTATTATACATCTTTCCTATTCCTCCATGTTTCATTTAAAGTTCTAAAGTCATTTTTATATCCTATCATCTTTATTTCTGTACATTCTGTTAACAGGTGTTCTAACGTTTCAAATTTGTTGTCTGCGTAGGTCATCCTTTAATGCTTTCGCATCTGTCACCTGCACTATTAATTGCTGATTGTGCCGTCTTCCGTTTTTACTTAGGTGCTTTAGTGCTTTAGGTGCAAATTCACTCTTGCGAGACTCATTTCATTCCTTTTTAATTCTGTCTTTCTCTTATGCTTCTAGTGTGGCCCTCCCCTATTTCTTTTTCCTCTAAACATCCCTTAACACTTTTTCTCTCTCCTGTTACATGCTTACTAATATATTTTTTGTGTGTACAGGTCCCGCATACAAAGAGTAAAAAGTATTGGCCGTCAATTCTCATCATGCATAAGCGCGAGAAATGTAAATATATTAATTCATTAATTAATATCTGTAAAGATGTGCTTGAAACTACGCGGGTCTCTGCCATATCTACAATGCCTGCTATGGTCTCGCCATCTGTACAGGACTACTTGAAACTACTCCTGCCTCTTACTTATCTTAAGTGTAGATATAGCAGAGGCTCGGGTAGTTTCAGTCACATCTGTATAGATGGCGATACTAATGGTCACTTTGCGTGTAGGTAAGACAGGGTTACGAGTGGTACGTAAATTCAAGCACTTCTTTATAAATAGTGGTATGAATCGATTCGTACTATCATTTGCATATTAATAAAGTGTTAGCAAACGCAGTGTTACAATCTATACATTAATATTAATATGTACGGTAACATTGTAAGTTCCACTGTTCATTTTATTCTACAACAATCAAGCTCTTTAGCAAAGGTACATACATTTGTGAATATTTTTCCGTTTAGAGACATTTTCCACCATGTAATAAATACATACTAATAGTAGTCTTATTCTTTATTTCGGTTTCGTAGCATTGAAAGTTGGACTTAGTGTACATATAACCTACCTTCACAATACTGTCACAAAATCTTGCACTCTCATATTTTGTTTCCCTCTCCCTTTTCATACCTTCTGTATCTTACGTATTACAATATTCTTGTCTCTTTATCGCACATCTATTATACATCTTTCCTTTTCCTCCCTGTTTCATTTCAAATTCTTAAGTCGTTTTTGATTCTATTATCTCTACTTCCGTACATTCTGTTAACAGGTGTTCCAACATTCCAACTTCTTGTCCGCACACGTCACGTCCTTTATTCTCCTCCTTCCCCGTATATATTTCGTCATCTATTAATGATCTCGCATCTGTCACCTGCACTATTAAATGCTGATTGATGGACGACGGCACATCTTATGTTCTTAGTTAGGTACGTTAGCAGTGTTTGCTGTTTTATTATATTTAAACGTTTCATTATATCTTGCTTCTTTAATTTTTTTGTCTCATTTCAGTTGTTGCATTTCATAGCCCTTTCTTTAAAGGATCCCCGTCTATTCCTTTACCTCAGATCCCACCAAATTCAATCTTACGAGACTCACCCATTCCTTTTTAAATAATTCTCTCATTTTCATGTGCTTGTAGTGTGGCGCTCCCCTAGTTCCTTTCCCTCTAAACATCCCCTAACATTTTCTCTCTCTCCTGTTACACGCTTACTAATATATTTGTTGTGTGTGCAGGTTTCGCAGGCAAAGAGTAAGCAGCATTGGCCGGGACTTCTCAGTGTGGATAGAAGAAAGAAAGAAGAAAGAATAACCCTTGCCACATACTTTAGTTATAGTAATTGGTTTATAAAAATACTTTGTAACTGTTAGCCCGTAAGTTTAATTTAAAACAATTGTGTAATTAATTGTAATGCGTATCTATTGTATGTTTTATTTTATATTCGGTTTGTTCGGTAGATCTTGTATAAACTTCAATATTACTTTTATTACAAGTTCTACTGTATGGGCTAAATGTAAAATGAAAGACATAATAAATAATTTACGTATGCACAAGTTACACAATTGCTGTAACTTAAATTTATAAGGTACTGTTTTGTAAAGTAAATTTTAGTGTTAGTTTTATCTGTAAGATATATATTGTAAATTGACTTCAAAGAATAGTTCATAAGTACTAGCATGTATGTTTAAATTGCAACATCTTTGTAACTTTGTATCTTCATTGATTGATTTAAATAAATTTGCAATGAAAAGAATTCTACTGCTCTTCTTATTTCTGCACCTTAACAATCCCTGAACGAACCTAAGTCCAATTCCTTACACGAGAAGTACCGTGGTCGAACTTTAAATGGAAAGTTCTAAAGCGAGAAACTTGTAAAAATGGTCCTATACGTTATTAAATGTGGCAGCGGGATATCACTGAATCAAAGGCTTCATGTCTAGAAAATTAGGCGGCTCGAAATGCCTGGAATGCGACATCATTTCTTAGAATTTGTAAGGTTCGACTACCTCCTCGCATATCATATTCTCCTGATACTAAGTCCAGATTTTCGGCAGAAATTTCTGAGTTTCTGGCAATAATTGCGGCGAAAAATCGTGGATTTGTATCAGGAGAATATGATGTGCGAGGAGGTATTCGTTCTCAGTAATTCTTGGAAATGACGTCACGTTCCAGGAATTTCCGAGCGCAAAATTTCTGAGTTTCTGGCAAAAATATCTCGCTGAAAATCGTGGATTTGTATCAGGAGAATATGATATGCGAGGAGGTATTCGTTCTCAGTAATTCTTGGAAATGACGTCACGTTCCAGGAATTTCCGATCGCAAAAATTTCTTAGTTTCTGGCAAAAATATCTGGCTGAAAATCGTGGATTTGTATCAGGAGAATATGATATGCGAGGAGGTATTCGATAGCAGTAATTCTTGGAAATGACGTCACATTCCAGGAATTTCCGAGCGCAGAAATTTCCGAGTTTCTGGCAAAAGTATCTGCCGAAAATCGTGGATTTGTATCAGGAGAATATGATATGCGAGGAGGTATTCGATAGCAGTAATTCTTGGAAATGACGTCACATTCCAGGAATTTCCGAGCGCAGAAATTTCCGAGTTTCTGGCAAAAGTATCTGCCGAAAATCGTGGATTTGTATCAGGAGAATATGATATGCGAGGAGGTATTCGAACGATTGTAATTTTTAAGAAATGACGTCGAATTCCTGGAATTTCCGAGAGCTTAATTCGCCGGACTTCTGCCAACAAATTCTGCAAGAACTGCAGACTTTGGTCTGCTGTCTTTAATAACGTATAGGGCCAATTTTTACAAGTGCCCCGCTTTGGAATTTCGCATTTAAAGTCCCTCCGCGGTAGCACTTGTTTAAGGAATTGGAATTAGGTCTTTTCAAGGATTGTTAAGGTGTGCAAATAAAAAGAGCAGTAGAATTCTTTTCATTGAGGATTTATTTAAATTAATTAATGAAGATACAAGTGACAAAAATGTTGTAATTCACATTTACAAGCTAATACTTATGAACTATTCTTTTATATCTATTTACAATACATCGTACAAACGAAATCTTGTATTTGTATCCAGCAGCTTATTTTAAATTACAGCTATTGTGTAACTTGTGCATATGCATATTATTTATGATATCTTTCATTTTATATTTAGCACATTCAGTAGAACTTGTAGTAAAAGTAATATCAAAGTTTATATAAGATCTACTGAATAAACTTTATATAAAATAAAACACATAATAGATGATATACATTACAGTTAATTGCACAATTGTCCTAAATTAATCGTAGGCGCTAATAACAGTTATAAACTATTTTTATAAACCAATTACTATGACTAAAGTACGTAAAGTGTATGTGGCAAGGGTTCTTCTTTCTTCTTTCTTCTTTCTTCTTTCTTCGTCCTTGCTTTTATGCGCGATGAGAAGTGCCGGTCAATGCTCTTTACTCAATGCCCAGAAAACCTGCGCACACAACAAATAAATTAGTAAGTATATAACGAGAGAGAGAAAAATTGTTAAGGGATGATTAGAGGAAAAAGAAATAGGGGAGGGCCATGCGAAAAGCGTAAGAAAAAGACGATTAATTCAAAAGGAATGAAATAAGTCAAGAAAGAATAAATTTGACATAAAAGGAAGGAAACGAAATGAAAAATAAAAGGAGCAAGATATAATGAAAGGTTTAGGAATATTAAAGCTGCAACAATACTAGGATACATAAATAAAAACGGTAGGAGGCATAGACAACAATTAATAATGCAGTTAAGACTCGCAAACATTAAGGAATGAAATAAATACTGTAAGATGGAAGAGAATAAAAGATGTGACCTACCGGGACACAAATTTGGAACGATAGAACATCTAGCAACGGAACGTAAGGAAACGGAGAGGGGCGTTAGGATAGAGGCAGTGCTGACTGAAAGAAGAGATAAAGGGATATAAGTATGGCTTAGGATTTTGAAATGAAACAGGCAGGAATGAGAAAAATGTATAATACATGTGCGATAAAGAGATAAGAAATGGCTAGTAAGAAATAGATTATCGCGTAAGGGAGAGAAGGTACGAAAGGGAGTGCGAAAGAGAAAGTAAGATAGCAATGTAAAGTTTGGTTATATGTACACCAAGCCGAAATTTCATTGATGTGAGGCCGAAATGTAAAACAGCACTACTATTAGTATGTAGTTACTATTAGCTTAATTTTATAAATGAAAGGATATGTGCACATGTACCCAAATTTTGATGAGTCTACAGTACCGGCATCTTTATAGCTTATAGATTATCGATTATAGGTTATAGAAGGTAATGAAACTACTCGTGTCGATACCTTATCTGCTCTCAAAAATGGTCATTAGTATCGCCATGTGTAAAGAAGTGGTCGAAACTGCTCGGGGTACTGCCGTATCAATACTTAAGGTAAGGCAGGAGCACGTGTAGTTTGCAGGACTTCTGTACAGATGGCGATAATACATACGTAGAACTGGCGCGAAAATACGATTGACTTGGCGCGAAATATGCACCACTTTTGACCACTTTAGGTATATAATTCAATATGCAGCTGCATAAAATGTAACAAAAGGAATATGTGTATCGACATGACGTCGAAATGCGCAAATTACAATAACTGATATGCAAGAAGTACAAAGCCAACATTTTTTTTGTTAACAGCATTATTTATTAGCTTCTCCGTTTCAACACAAGAATAATGATCCTTATGTATAATAACCTTTTGTACAGTCGTCTCGAAAGTATGTCTTTTTTTTATCACAATAGCTTTAACAACACTTTCCTTTCTGTATTCCTCATGTTCTTTAATAATAATTAGGGTACATTGCGAAATGTATTTACGTAGAGTATAACTATCATTAATTTATATAAAATTAATATGTAAAATATCGCATTCGTTTTATTATATCCCATGATATTTGTATACGGCGGCATTTAATTTATAGTATCGATGTAATTATTGCACACTTGTCGAATGTAAAAAGTACATTTGAAATTCATCATTATTGCACTGTATTATCAACCATAAGAGTTTTAACATTGCAAACCTACGAACGCCGTGAAGTACAAAGAAAAGAAAGTAAATATTCATCTTTTATACAAAATTCATTAGCTACTTATGTATAATAAATACAATTTGCGTTTATGTGATTCCTGTTGTACGTTCTGTAATAAATCGTTACTTTTAATGATTACATGCACATCGTACGGTTGTACGATAATATTACCAAATGCCGACAAAGGCATACAAAGTTTCCGTGTAACAAATTTAACGTATAAATTAAACGATAGAATTCAACTCCATACGTCGCTTGAATAACGTTTCTGGGAGTCCATCTTCTTTATATAATCTGCGGCGTCGATTTCAGACAGTTTTCCTTTCTCCATCACGACTTTCAATAAGATATTATGAACGTCGCGTGCCATATTCTTGGCATCGCTGTTAAACACACGTAAATAAACGTATTACGAACACATGTATATTAAATAAAAATGAAACTAAAAATAATCGACATAATTATCCCACTCACCCGCAAATATAAATATGCCCGTTTTGTTCACCGATCACTCTCCACAATTCCTCCTTGTTGTTCTCCAGTAAATGTGTCACGTACACCTTTTGCGCTTGTTTCCTGCTAAACGCAGTGTGTAGTATTAAAGAGCCGTTTTTCACGTACTGCTCGAGTTCCTCCTTGTACAAACAATCTTCGTCCTTCTTTCTGCATCCAAAGTATAAGATCGTTTCCCCAACTTCTTTCCCTTAAAGAAGCATTATTTTTTTTCAATAATTTACGTAGACCGTTAAAAATTTCTCGAACGATCATTCTAAATACTGAGAACCGTAAATTCACAGTGGGATTATATTCCAATGATCGTTACCTTCTTTCCTCGCCAGATCACGTTCTTGTATGAACCCTCTGAACGGCGCTATACCTGTACCCGGGCCAACCATAACAATCGGCGTTGCTGTTCGGCTTGGCAAACGGAATTGCGATTTGCGTACAAAAATAGGAACGTAGCATGGCGGATCGGAGGGATGCTTCTCCTTTAACCAACTGGTAGTCACGCCTCTGTTGATCCTACCCGTTGGAGTTTTGTATTCCACCACAACGGCGGTAATGTGGATCGTCGATGGATGTAGCTGAAATCGATCACATTCGTGAATCCTTCGGGGCGAATGCAAATTTCACCCGGCAGTTAAGATACAACGAAAAACTCGAGCAAACCTTGGGCGACGATGAAATGGAATAGTAACGGCATTGCAATCTTGGTAAAATTTCGCACAGGTGATCCAAAGCTGGCTTTATGCTTGGAATGTCCTCCAAAATGTGCACGATGTTTCTGTTTTCTTGGACCACCCATTGCTGATACGCGGCCTTCCCTTCTGCGCTGGTCGACGCCATCAATTTCAATTTCTCTTTGTCCTCCGGCTCGCTGCAGTATTCCGCCAATTCCTTTAGGATATGCGTACGTGGATTGCTAGTGATATCTATGTAATGGGTCAGGGCGGTTCTGTAAGAGCACGGACAGGGGAACGGATGCTTCTTTGTAGATTCCTCTGTAACAGACGAAGCGACATGTATTAACCCTTAACGGTCTTAAGTCACATCTTACGTGATGACAGTACTTTGTCGTTGCGGCCTTAGGGTCCGATAATTTACCGTCTGTATTCGTGAGGGTGAACACTGTGTCCAAATCAACGCCACACTTCTCTCCAATTTTGTTCACTAGTTCTGTGCTATTTACAGGGTACACAGCCAAATGATCGCCGGTCTCGTAACGCATCTTGGACCCATCTATGTCGAACTCTATATGCATGCAGGACCTTTCTGAGGTGGGTCCGTGAAGTTCGCGGTTCACTTTCACCGGCGCCAAGTAAGGATTCTTGGCGTCGTACGGCCTGTGGGAATAAGATTCATTGTTTGCGAGTGCATCTTGGATACGTTATGAATATATTTTACGGGACTTTTCCTTCTGGAACAGAACGTACGCTCTCTGATTTTGGAAGGAATGCAGGCGAGCTATTTCACCGGTGTAGATACGCTCTGCCGGTAGGTCAACGTGTTCGGTGAGCTTGTACTGCCTGATGCTAACGTCCTCCCCCGCACCCTCGATTCCAAAGAAGTCGCAAACTGTTGGCCAAAACTTGTCCTTCCACGTGATGAAATCATCTTCTATGCTGCGATTATACAAACGTCTAATTAGTTCCTCTGCAAAGGGCACGACTAACGTGAATTTTTCTAACTCGATGCTAAATCGATAACGATTAAATTGTTGGCAGTAAATGAGGGTAAATTTTAAATTCTTTACGCTTACTTCGCATCGTCGTCTCCTAGTCCAAGTTCGAACACGCGTGTAGCGCCGAGTTGCTCCAATCTATGATCAACGTATATAGCTACCTCGTTGTAGTGTTCGTACGTTTTATTTCCAAGTCCAAATACCTGCGAAATGAAATGAAAGAAAGGTATAAGCAACGCTCTCAAAATTGCCCGAATTTTACCCACAATTGACTGAAGCAAGTGAAATATAAAGAACAGCTACTATATTTGTTGACCTGCTGTATACATACATTAATGTACAGGCTGAGTCGCAGAAGACTCTTGCGAAAGGCTTTTGCGAAAAGAATTGAGTTTGAATACCTCGTGCGGTCGCGGGTAAAGTAGTGTTGCGAGTCGCCGCCGGGCGGCGCTATCGTGCCTGTGATACTTAATCAGCACGTGGAGGAGTTTATCGAACTTTTTCACGTTCATCGTGTAGATATTTCGAGGCGTGTGTGTATCCCGTAGGATTGTACGGAAAGAAACTCCACTGCTATCGCGCTATTCAATTGTACCGATCACAACACTGTTTTTTTATGATTTAAAAATAATAGCATCGACGTCACGCTGCGATACAACTGCTATGTAACTGTACGCGTGAAGGATGTCAATCGGTTATGTAATATTCATAGTTTGTACGCATATTGCAAGGAAACATGCACAACCTAAATAAGAAATTCTAAATCATCGACGAATAATTAATCTCGTCATTCTCAACGATACGTGGCACGATAATGTATCAAATGTATAGTATATGTACTATCTCCGACGAGATATACGAATATATCTCGTCTGTGTTACCACTTTACGCACGCCGCTGTACAAGCGCCCTCTCGCGGAAATAATTATAAGTTTCTGTGCTGCACGCGGCTTTGCTTATGTTAAAATTATTCGTACGTGAGGTATGTAGATAAATTTCCATTAATAAGTTTAGGTTGGGTGCGATTCTTTTTTAAATTAGACTAAAATAAGTATGAGATTGTATAGATTCTTACTTACAGCGTAATTCAGACCGTTCAAATTGCCATCGCCATTCTTTAGCCAATCGACAAACTCCATAGCGTTGTCCGTCGGGTCGCCTTCTCCGTACGTGGCCAAGCAAAACACCGCCATACTGTTTGGAATTGTTTTCAGGTTCACTAGTTCTTCCTGTCGCAATAAATCGTAGACACCTTAGTTACGTAAAACTAACAGCACATCGCTGTAGATACATTTCAAGCAATTGTCTCTACTACGAGGATCTCGACTCTCGAAACTTTAATTGATTTAACTAGAACAGTTCTTGTAATTTATAAAACGCTACTTACAAGTGCCAATGAAATCCAGCATTTTTGAAGCAAATTATTCGAAGAAAGAAGATTTTACTGTTTACACAAAATGCAAGCTAAAAGCGTTCGAAGTATTTTATTCGTACCATATCGCATTCCTCAGGGTCGGCGACCATGCCCTTCATTTTGTACCTGATGCCCTCTTTGGCCAATCTACCGGCGAATTCTTCCGCGGTTCCAGTTTGGCTGCCGTAAAACACTACCAAACTTCTTCCTGAAGATTTCAACTTCTTTATGAAAGAATTCTCCGACGGCTGCACCGCGGGAAACAGCGTTGGCCTTTAATAAGAAATTTCCCCACATATATTCGACCTATATTATTGCGGATAATTTTCATATAAGACAAATGCCAATTAATTGGCGAACAATAATTCTCTTTTAAATTGTGCAGATTAAGTATATACCAATATTTAAAATCAAATATTAAACAATAATACGAAATATTAATATTAAATATTAAAGATCGGAAACGATAATCACTGAATGGAATAGGATTTAGCAACTGGCGTGTATTCTTCCTGTTTGTTTCTGCGCATCAACCACCATAACGCAGCTGCTAAAAGGGCCCCAAGGAGTATGATGTCGAGCGTGCTGAACAGCGGTTCATCGAGAATCTCGGTTCTATCCTCAGCCTCCAGTACCGGAGAACCTGCCATCCTGATTGCTTTAGGCTGCGATGCGTCTACAGTCTGTAACAAAAGAATAAGAAGACGTTGAGTTTAATAGAAGCATCGAATATATCAATCGCAAACTAAGAATCGACGATTAACAATGAATATTTCTAAACAACGGTCGATGATTAATGATTAATACTTATAATCACCAATGAACAATTAATTTCGCCAATCAATTAAATCACTCGTCATTGTTTACTGATTTAGTATTTTAATTGGAAGCATTGGCCAGGTTGAAAATATTTTTTCTTACGTAATTATCGCGATTGTGACCCCTGGATTAAACCTTTGGCCTCAAATGACGCGTCTAGCGTGGCGAGTGTTTCTTATGTTAAAAAACGCGATGATGTGTGAATAACGTCATGCGATTGAGAAATAGTAAGAAAATTTTATTCTGGTCTCTTGAAAAGTAAACGGTAACATATGGACAAGATAAATATTTAGTGACGGAAATAATTTTCTATAGTAAACTTATAAAAATATAGTTCATTTGACGAATTGTTTACTAATTTTGTTAGTTTCGAAAATTCTTTCCAATTACTCTCATTAATTTTTCTTTATTTCATGCTTTTTGTCATTTTTTTTCAACGAATTATTTTTGTAAGCAATAGACTTTATATTCGGAATTATACTTAGAATGCTCTCATATTTCGTATACACATAATACCGGCGCCGCGGGTATACAAATGTTCCTAATTACTAAGAAACATGTTCTTCAGATAAGAAATATTATTTTTAGGCGCCTGGCGTTCCGCAGCCCGCTACACACGTCGTCTATCCTTCGTCTAAAGCAGTGATGAGCAACCTGTGGCTCGCAGTAGGCCAGACATGACAGCCTAATCCCCTTTGCGGGGCGCAATATTAAATACCAATCAGAAAATGTTATTTTATGGAGTGAATTTGTTATTTCTGACATACATTCGCAGTAAAACGATTTTTCCGACTTAATTTACTTTTTACTAGTAATACATGTATGTATACACCGCAATATACATATACATATTACAATATAAACAGGTATATGTACATATAATTTTGTACATGGTAAATTACGTACCATCTGAATGTTGGTACCCAGATGGTAGAAAAAAGTTGCTGGAGGGCCCAATGTGGCCCGCGGCCCCAGGGTTGCTCATCACTGGTCTAAAGAATTTCAACGAAATTTTCAATAAGAAATAGCATGTCAACTATTATCTTATCACTCCCATGATTTACGTCTTAACCAGCTATACAATTCATATTGAAGCACATATTTCCCTTGCGGCTTATACTTGATCTTACTAAAACAACTAGATTCGGACAGTGTGGATTTGAGATTGCCTATCGGCAGGGGCTTACGGTCCCGTTATCCCTATATTGGCGAATGTTGACAAATGTTCGACGAGCGATACCGATCAATCTTCCAACAGCTTTTGCATTCGATATAGAGTGGCAACAGTAATTTTGATGAGTTCACTGTTCGATGCAATTGTCACTGATTCACCGTGGACTTTATATACCCTTGTGCGTGTGATCTTCTTATCGATCCAACGAATGTAACGAAATGTATTATTTATGACTTATGGTAGGTACTATCGGTTTACCAAGGTTACCGCTTTAGTAATATCGTCACTAAGATTACGGCAAGATTGAGATGAAGGGGGATAAATAAATCGTCAATTTTCTTGCGCGTGGGCGTTGTACAAAATCAAGAATATTTGCTGCCTATTTTGTGGTCGTTATCTCACGTATTTCGATCAGCTGGGTAACAAACCTAGGATCGTTAAGATATGCATATGTATTTTGTACGTTTATGTTGATTTTGGAGGTTGATAAGGATCTTTCTATTGGCTTATAAATCTCCAAAAAATTATTTCAGTTATTCTGAGAATGACTTTCACTATTGCTTATCAGCTGAGAATGAAATTAGGCGCTTTGATAAGAGAAATTACGAAGGTACATGCTGGTGAAAGTTTACCCCGAGGTAAAACGAAATAATGGGAAAACAATTATGGAAATCTTTGAGTGGCAAAACCAGATCTGATTTGCTTAGAAAATACAAATGGTATAATTATCACCGAAACTTATTTGAAAATACCTCTCGACAGAAGCTGTTAATATCAAAATATTCATAAGTAATGAGACATCTGTTTAATATATTATATCACGCATTTATGGCCACTACAGTACGTAGGCGGAAACTGCATATAGCGAAACGATAATATTAATTATTATCAATGTTTCCATGTTATCCACGACCGTTATTTACCATATGAAAAACTAATCATTTCATATAAGCCTTACATATTATAAAGTATATAAGTACAGTGTAAAAAATGACCGAGATAATTGAAATATAAAAAAGAAACCAGTGACATCTTTCAGGAGTTACTACTTTAATTGAACGATTACCAAGATATTGTATCAACCGGTTACGTGATACAGATTGTGGAATAGCAAAATAGTCCAATAAGATATATATTTTTTTCCAATTTACCCTTGCTTGCTGCTGTATCGCTCACGCTCTTTATCAAATGATTATTATCAATCATCTTGCGACAACACAGAGCTGAAAACTCTGAGGTTAAGGCAAATAGGGTAAATTGAATATGCATATAGGACTAAACAGTTTTGACTATAAGAAAGAAAGTATATAAATTTTCGTGCAACTTATATTGAAAGTTTGCAAATTAGATTCTACTCATTTTGTAATTTCTTTAGTACTATTGTACGTTCAATATAATCAACGAGCACAATAATGAATGGAAAATCTTCGGTATGAATGTATTTTTCGTACGCGTGCACCGAAGCACATATCAAACTGCGCCGCCATTTTGTTTTATCACAGATTATTTAATCGTCCAATTCATTCGTACACTCGCAGTTTAGCACTAAACAATCACCTCTGCAGCAAACACGTTATCTGTGCACGTGTCCGTCTGTAATCGTCACTTTGACGCAGACGTTTAATGAAAGAATGACTTTCAGAATACAAGCACATATTATGCAATGGCGTGCTGCGTAGAATGCCGCCAAAAACGGTTATTACGGGCTGTTTGTAAATACGTATACTTATGCACGGTAGACCGGATATGCTGTAGGAGACGCGACAAAAGATTATTGATGGGAGTCATCGTGCTGCAAATATACTATATACTATATACAAATGTACTACCATCCGTTCAAAAGGATCTAGACAAAGTAAATTTTTCCTCCCCCTAATTTTTCTATTAAAATTGTTTAACTCTCGTGCATAGTGCGTTGAAGTCATAGTAGAACGGAGAAAGTAGCAAATTCTTGCATTCTAAAGCACTCTAAAGCATTATTAGAATTATTACTATCTGCAGTTGCGATATGGTAATATTGTGAAGTGCATTCAAGTTAATGCGATATGTTAAACATACAGTAACTACTACGAATTTAATTTCTTGTTCTTCCTTTTCAAAAGGATACATCGCGGCGATACGCCATCGACATAATAACCGCCATCAAGGAAATCCTTTATCTCTGCGATAATAATTAGTATGAACTTTGTCGTATGCCATTGTTTGCTGTCAGTTAGTAACACAAACACAGTGGGACTACATGAATTTATGGTTATCTTAAAGCAGTGGTTCCCAAAGTTTTGCCTAGTTGTCTAGCAAATTGTAAATTCCAAAACATTTGGCGGACCAAAAAAGAGTGTTACGGAAAAATACGTCCAAATCGATAAAAAGTTATACATAAGGGGAAGATTTATAATTACCTTTTATTACAAACTGTTTATTGACACATTTAAAAAATAATTAAATAATTTCGAATAAAACAAGAAAGAAATAATAAATTCATCAAAGTGAAGTGACTTGTGCAGTTGTTATTTTCTTTTAATAATATGTGGTTCTAAGTCGGTTGAATCCATTCTTAACACCGCTTGTAAATGTTCATTAGTTAATTTTGATCTCAATTTGGACTTTTCGCATATATAAGTGCTTCCAAATAATGAAAACATTTGTTGAGAATGTCCGCGCAATTTTGGAAAATCCTGTGGAGATAATCCTTTACAAACATTATCTCTATAAATTCAAGATCGTGGATGATCTGACATCGCGGGCCACATTTCCAGGGTTTGCGAGCCGCAATTTGGGAACCCCTGCCTTAAAGCCTAATGATATTATAGATTCTATAATATAGAATATCATCAATGTAGCGTGCGTCAGCGTTCAATTATCACGTACGCGAACGTGTTTCTGAATATTCATAGAAAAACCCCACTAGAAGTATCGATATAAATGTGTCTAACAGAGATTTATTAAGTGCATATTACGTACTTAGAATTATATTAATGTAACGTGTAAAATCGTGCAATACAAAACATAAATTCATCAAGTCGCTACTGTATGTATGTATATTTCCTTCCACTGCACAAAGCAATTTTCTTCAAAAGACTTAGAACCGCACCAAAGATCGACGTTTTTTGTACAGTAAATGACGAGAAATCGATGAAACGATGGACGAATGTAAGTTGCACATGTATCACTTTACAATGTAAACTTTACATGCTTGGATCGAACGATCGATCTATCCATTTGGGAAAGCTCCTTTATCGACCGGGAAAGGATCGTAAAAATCGGTACGCGTTCCTACGTTATGCTTACCGGTAATTCCATGTTTCGGGGAAACGTTGCAATGAGGTTGAAACAAACGGGCTGGTGCGGACAACTTGCGCGTCGATCATTCACAAGCAATTTCCAAAATAATACAGCACGCGACAGTGGACACGCGGAGACCACGAGCTCGCGACGTTCTGCCGATGCGATACGTCTGCAGTATGAACGAGGAAAGCGTAAAACTGACAAGTCATTGCCGATCGTGTTAGCTGCGCGCGCGGGCGCGCGCCCTCCTTCCCACGTGTACATATTATACAGGGTACAAAGCCACGCGTGCAAGTTACAAAGGACAGCGTGCATACGTCAGACAGCATGGAACGCTAACGAACGTCAGTGACATTGATCAATTGCAATTTGTTCGACTCTAAGCTCCAGTTTATCTGGGATTGTCTACTAGGGGAAATTGATATAAAGTGGTCACATCATTTTTTAAACGATAACAATAAATATGATTCTAACGTCTAGATGATTTTTACGGCGATAAAGACCTTCAACATTCCTTCAACGTCGCGCGAGGTCAATTCAAATGTGCTCCTAATAATATTTAGGCGCCGGACGATGCGGCACGGCGCATGGCTACCTGCGCTGCAGCGGGCTGCACGCCGAACGCAGATCAACGCACGTACTACAAACCGGGGACAGTGCGGAGAAATCTGATCCTCGGCGCATGGCTGCGCGGTGCATCATCCAGCGTTCGATGCGCGTCGAAATACAAAATGTGATTAGCCGGGCGTTGACATGGCGTAGGACTCCACGCGCAGTGTAGTCGGCGGCAACGAAGGAAAACATGATCTCTCATATACATTTATTACGCGTCTGACTACTGTCCATGTAATCTGAATGCGGCTGCCTGTGTAGATGTTCCAGTTTTTTTCCATCGCTAGCAGGTAAACTGCATTGTGTATATATGTATATGACTACATGATTCATTCCTTGCGAGAGTTTAGCTTAGACGGCGCCATATTGGTTCTTCTGACTATACTGCACTTACTCGGTCCGTCTGAACAGGCTTATGTAACGTGAGGAAAAATTACCGTGGTTACGGTTGACTTTTTCCCTAAAAGTTTCACAAGAACTGACAAAGGCTACTTCAGTGTGCCAGGAGCACTATCTTTTCTAAAATTATTCTTCAAAAAGAGTATAAATACATCACATTAGAATAATGGGACAAAAATTCCGTCTCCGATTTTTCGGTCCGGTTAAAACGAGTTGAAACAGGTCAGGGACCCTAGCCTAACCCGCCCACGTCAGCCAGCGAACCGCAAGATGATCCTCAGGATAACTTGGGACGATGAAAGTCTTTTCGGCCCATTATTCGGATGGGATAGATTCACTGTTCGATAGGAAAGGATTGCCGTTACCCTGTTTACCATAAACTACCTGGAAAATCTTTCTTGCAATCTTTAGAGCCCTTTTCCTTACATTTCGGGGGCCCAAACGGAAAGGGCACTACCAAATTATAGAATTCGAGTGAAGAAAATTTAAAACAAACACATGTATAAACACATTAAATAAAATTAAAGATAAATGCATATCAATTTTTAAAATATACTCAAGCATGCATACAAAACACTAAGTTCCTTATAATGTGACAGTGCGATAACTTTCTCGGCTAAAAATCACTCATAAACAAAGCGTCCAACGAAGAAGACCCCAATGATCAACTAGCCTTCCTCGGCGTGGACCGATTTGGGTCAGTTTATAATCACGTAGACTGTAGACAATACAATGCGATTTATTCGAATAAAAATGTAACAACGTTTATCATACGCGATATAAAATATACATATACAGTAGAACATCATTTATCCGAACATTGGGGGGGGGGGGGGGGGGCAAGGCAGTTCGGATAACCGAGCAGGTCGGATAATAGAGGTTCACTACCTATCCCCACGAGATGTTCTTATTAGTCCGAATAATATAAGCTAGCATGCGAAAGCTGAAGTTGATTATGTCGTTTCTAGGCAACCGCTTCTCCTTAATCTCCTACGAGTTCGTATAACAGACGCTGGTCATTAACTTGTTCATATAAACGAGGTTCTACTGTATAGAGTTGGTCTCTCTCATTATTGCGATTAGCAATGCCTTATAAACTGCACTGCAAATAACATTCTCGATAGGAGTGATTTTTATGTCAATTAATATCTATAAGGAAACTCTGCTTGTTCTGCGAACTTGTTTGCATCTAATTGCAAGGATATATGCATTATTATCGAAGGAGAAACTTTAGCTTTTTGTGATAAAAGTAACGGGGACAATCTATAATAAAGTCAGATCGATTAAAATGACTCAACGAAAAACAGGAAGCAGAAACATCGGCGTTAAACGATATAACTAATTTATCTCTTAACTGGAGATAGTGAAAGGCGACAAGAAAAATGAAAAATTCGATCCGCTGGGATTTCTATTCCGCGTTCCCCTATCCGCTTGATTTGTTTGATGTTACAGGAGGAAATTCAGTTTTATTCGCACGTGAAACTAACGTAACGGCACTATTCGATTAAATCATTAAATCAAACGACAGCAATAATCTACATTGGCACGGTATCAATGAATGCACGAATGAATCAGGTGAGGAAACGTTTACGATTCGGCTGGTGATAGCATTATTTGTAACGTTTTGCGTAATACGTTTACTCTGTCTTGGTTTACATAACATTGCATTTACGCTACCTCATTACGACAACCTCTAGCAATCCACATTCGTTCGTTATCAATGGCGAGTTCACTCGTCGTCACTGGTTAAAGGGTTAAGAATTACGCACAGGAGCCCAAATACGATATATCATTTATTTTACTGCGGACATAACGAGTTAACCCGTCCCCGCCAATTTTCTTAGAGCACGTGCAGAATGTGAGATTAATAGATGTAAAACTACGCAGCATGTTCTCATTGATACTCATCGAGAATCATCAATAGTCCGAAATGAATTTCCATGGTCAAGGCCGTTCATATATTACATAATAGCGGACATTTAAATTCCGCTTGCACGCAAGTCGCCAGCTGACGGCCATAACCTCGAAAAAGTGATTTCGAAACGACCCGGGAGAATGTCTTTTCGTCACTGCATTGAATTGGTCCTTATACTTATTGCATCCTTGCATTTCGAATGGCTTATTACTTAAGCGCGTAAAAGATCTATCGGATTTGAATAGTCGAATATGTGAACAAGTAATGATTAATGTACCGCCATTTAGCGTTTGGAACTGGACGAATACGATTACGAATTCTCGATTGGTCTAATATCGAATAGCAGATCGCGTATACAATCGAAATAATGATGACATGCAAATTTAAGAGTTCTCAACTTGGAACCAACATAAACATATACATATGGTAGCGATAAGTATTCGGTCGTTACATGTACTTTCGTTCCTAATGCAATTGTGGTCATGTTTGCATCGTGTCGGTGTCCGATAGGTCGTAAAAGGAAAGAACGAAAGGGCCAGGGTGTCGAGGCAGCGGAGAAATTTAAATGCCGCGGTATCGATTTGATTAAAAATCCTTTTTTATATGGCCAAAGTCAAAAGCTATTTTGGTTTCATCATTCCCGTGTCGCTCGGTGCATAGGTTATGTATTGTCTTTTAACGTAAGTGTATACATAATACGCGTACAATGCAGCACGCTTAATTTCAATTCCAAGACGCTATAATTACATCGGTCGCGACACGTATTTAAAAACGTTGAAAGGACGTGTACACACGAAGGGCATTTTTTTCCTCATTATGTTTCAACATTATGGCGTAAGCGTCTATACATGTTGTTTAGAGACTTTTTCGTGAATGTCATCCGAAAACATTACACTCATTTATCAACTAATTAGCATGATAAGTGATAAATATTATCAAGTGCATATATCGTAGCGTTGCACGAATGGTACATTGTGAAAAAAGTTCCCATGCAAATCGATCGGTATCATAGAAACCGAATTGACCGGTGAAGGTAAGAACGTATTCATGCAAATACGCGGTGATGGAAAGAAATGAATAATTTGATTTGTGGCACTATTTATCAAACTGGAGCAATTTATTAGTAAAATGTTATCTGTCTCGTTGTTAACTCCACTATTAGTTACTACTCACATTGCATTATACGGGCATTGCTACATATTGCTACACTGCATAATAAATTGAAATAATGAGCAAAATCGAGATCAGTAAGTAAAAATCTGTTCCGTACACGGTCTAGATATATAAATCTTTAAAGGTTTATCAAAGGCCACGTTCAGACTTACAAGTTGCACGCTGGGTACGCAAGAGGATATTGAAAGCAGGCTCGAGAATTGTGTTTGAACAGGAGATTCAGAGGAATGCGTACATCGTTCTTCATCGTTAATGTACTATGTTACAACCAAAATAAATGAAACATTACTGCAGCACTAAGAAACAGCCTCTGCTTAGATTCTCAGTTCAACAAATTCATACCACTGTCTTCTTACCACATACCACACTTCTTCTTTGTATTAACGTGGTTAATTGAATCAAATTGTTGCTGTTTATTTCACTGGACCTAACAATGAGATAGCTGTATGAACAATAGCAGTGATAATTCTGTGATGCAAAGTTTATCTAGCTAGGCGAGCGATAGCGTATATCGTTGGAATATATCAAACGAGTAACCTAACATTGATGAAATTGATGTTAGGCCAACAGTTTGAGCGATACCATTGATTAATGCATCGACCGCGATAAAAGATTGATTTCACCGGAGTGCGATAGATGTTGCAACCTACAGATTATCGTACCGTGTTAATCGAGAAATCACGATCATAAATTTCGCGAGTCACGTATACATTTTTTGTTCTGCTCGACCGAAAGTTTGCTCTCGATCAATGGACTCACGCTACAATACAATCACATCCACCACCTGTTGCATTGCACCCACACACTTACCGATCAAACAGTCTCAGAAGTGTCCGCAAGGAACGGATTAGAAAATCAGCTGCGCTTCCTCCAATAAAGATCCAATTACTAACAATCGATGATGCACAGTAGCCACGTGACAACACTTCGTCTTTTCGATTTCTCCATTCGGTACGTTGCACCTGCGGTGAAAAAACAATGTGGCCGTACCGGTTTCACCGCTTTGGAAAATCCACATACGTGGCAGCGTGTGCGTGCGAAGAAGACACTTATGACGTCCGAACGGACGAGAGGTCTAATCGTACCGCCGCGTCGACTCTGTCTACCGAATCTGTCGGTGTCGGTGGACAGTGCTTTTTCCCCCCGGTTACGCCATACGTCCAAGTTAATCTGTGCTCGAGAGGGGTGGATGCACGAAAAAGAAAAATAGAGATTTCATCGGATGAGCAGGTTACGAGAAGTGGGGGCAAAATGGCTGCTGATATCCGTGCGACGTGCCACTGCGCACTCGTCGCGAGCAATGCGTGGAGACGATGAACTGATGCTGCAGCGTCGCGCGTTTCCATGGCAACGTGATCGAGAGTGGGAGATCCCGAAACAACTCGCGCACTGACGCGTGTTTATGATTTATATTATAGCGACGATTTTTTAGGTTACACAATCGAAGCATGGGTTTATTCTCTTTTTCGATTTCATTCTTTCCTCCCGTTGCTTTATGCCTAAAAAGTTAACAGTTTGTTAATACGAGAAGAAAGATTGTAGAAGAAAAATGTATTCCTTGGGAATTGATTCGACAGTCGTATTGCACGTATTCGAATGTTCTAATCATGTTGGAGAGACTGTACAATAACGCTGCATACTTATCAAATCCGAACCAATATTAATCGATTCTGGTTTCATGTTTCGCAATTCATCCAGCAGCATCGAATGAAATGATAACGCAGCAGTTCTGCTGAATAATTCTGATACACCGTCTCCGGTCCTGGCAGAAACAGCCCAAAATTCCGCTTTCATTTTTCGCGCCACTTCGGCGGCCCGTTTTTCCATTATCCTGTACACTTGATTCGACTGAAAAGAATTTTTTATTTCTTCAAAAGGAAATCTTCAAACCGGGCTAGTTGTATACGTAAGTGTAAATAAATTACACGGCTCACCAATAAATCTCGTTTCGTGCCGACTAGAAATATATGGTATGGTTCCTGGTTACTCTGTGCAGCTTCGTTCAGCCATTGTTGACAATGTCCCAACGATATCAAATTGGCCAAATCGAAAACGACCATGATCACTAAAACGATTTCACGGTTAACATTATTTTTATAATGTTTATTAATCATAACATTGCTCGTGCAAATCTACGTGTTCGTTTACAAGTAATAATAGCGGACATTTGTACCATTTGAACATCTGTAATAAGACGCAGCTATGGATTTAAATCTTTCTTGGCCAGCAGTGTCCCATCTAAAATCAGCAGGAAAATGTGTTTTTTCATGAAAATCGATCGAATCTATTACTGAGTTAAAATTACACAACATTGTACCGGTTCGGTTGTTTCCCTCTTAATTTTGAATCAATGGGAACACATTAAAATTGAAATAAATTAAATACTAAAATTAACTAAATATTAAAATTGATCAAATATTGAAATATACACAACGTAATTTGCCGTACATTTGTAAGTGGAATGGTACGCCAAGAACATCGAATCTTTCCACTTCGAAATCGACCCCAATTGTTGCTTTATAGTTATTATCGTATATTTTGTGACAAAATCTGAAATATAAATACAATTAAATTTCTTATTTCGGTAAGTATGTAAAAAGAAAAAGTATCAAATTAATTGTAACAATAATTTACTATAAACCGGATAAATTGTTATAGAGAACGACAATTTCATTTTATTATGAAATTTCATAGAAAGTATAATTACCGATTTACTAAACACGTTTTGCCAACCGAAACGTCGCCAATCACGATTGCCTTGGACATTTTTACTGTCAAACCCTTTGTTTTGCACGAACGTTTAACAATCGTGTCAAAATCTCTTTCACTATATTCCGTTGCGTCGGATGAAAACGGTGGCGGCCAATTATTAATCTAAAAAAGAAATAAAACAAAATTCAATGTTAATCCGTAATAGAAAATTGCAAATTAGTTTATCTTAAATTCGAATTTTGGTTCTACCGGAAGTCCGCTCAATTCAGTTACTGAATTATCGATACTAGTTCGATACATACTACTATAAAATTTTTAACTTCTCCTATGCATGTATCAAATGCGTATATAGCAAAGACATAGCAAATTTATAGAAAAAACAATGCGAAATTTTTGTTCGACTCACCTGTCGGTCGTCGCGCGCCACTTCAATCATTTTATAAACAGCCGAACGTGTTTCCAACATTATTTACACTTGCTACGCCTTAAAAATTAATTAGCAACACATACATGTACAATACACTTCTCTATTTAAAAAATATTTGACACGCGCATTAATTCAATATAGTTATAAATTATTTAACCGACATTTTCATTATAAAGTCTTCTTCGACGGCACGCGTGTATATCGGGTTGCGAAAAAATGTTACACTTTTCTAATTAACGCCTTGCAATTACGCTCAAGTAAGTTGTGAAACGAAATGAAAAGGTTTCCTGAAAGGTCTGGTAAAGTATTTTCGTCGTGCAAGCTGCCTATCCATCGCTAACATGAGTAATTTTACCCGAAACAAAAACATTGGTTGCTACGGCAGATGCACCTGCATCCATCTCCACTATTACGAACCAAATGTATAATAATAATAGTACTGATAATGCAAAGACTAATACTAATATTAATAATAACAATGATAGTAGCAGTAGTAATAATAGTAATATTAATAATAATAACAACAATAATGAAAATTGCGTTTTCAATTCCGAAACATATAAAGTTATTGAAACTCTACCCTGATACAGCCCACAAGAATTAATACGCAGGATTCGCGATTTAATATTCATTCTATAATGATCGAGATATTGATTTCCATGAGGCGTCAACGATCAACGTAGTACATTGATCCTCCACATGCCTCCTTCCGGTTAAGCTTGTCGCTCTTTTTAGTAAAATGGCTCCCAAACCGAAGCCCACGGACAAATCAGGTACATTAGGAAATTGCTAATATAACGTAGATTCCATTAGAAGCCGTTCTAGAAACGTTACGCGAAACTATAACAGACAACGGATAAAGATAGAATTATGATTTTCGTGATCCGCGAATGTTTTCTCTCCTAAACACGTGTTGAATTTCAATCTCGACCATGTGGTTCGTCGGCTGTCTTGTGTCTGTTTGAAAGAGAACGGAAAAAATTATTATCGACAATTGTACAGTCACGTTATCCGACGACCTTACATACTTTCGATACGATTTGTCGACGTGTACGTAAAGCAACGAACGTACGAATCATTTTTTTTAATACGTACACATACCTTCGCGTATTTATGTTCGACATAACCTCGAATTTCCACGCTCAACCTCTCGCCGGAAATTTCAATTGTCTGACACCTTTCATTTTAATTTCAGCCGGCAAACCGGCTGAGAAGAAGACGGAGAAGAAGGCGGAGAAGAAGCCAGCCACAGCTGCGTCTACGTCGAAGGTGACCAAGCCAGCTGCGAAGGCGTCTGGCGCTGCGAAGAAGCCAGCAGCTGCGAAGTCAGCCAGTTCCACGAAACCAGCAGCCAAGCCTGCAGCAAAGGCTGCCCCGAAGGTCGCAGCGAAGCCTGCCGCCGCTAAAACCAAGAAGAATGTGCAGCCGGCGAAGAAGACGCCCAAGGGCGGAAAGCCAGCCGTTCCTCTTCAGAAGGCGCTCAAGACCCAGAAAAAGGTCCGCCTATAATCTGCATTCGATAAGCGTACATTGAGTTGAGGTTGAATTCGTGCGAATCGCACGTTTATACATGATGAAAGATATCAGGGAATCTCTTAGAAACTGCTATGATAAAATCTTAAAATATTACTGAATTATAAAGCTGTGTGGATCAAGCAACTTCGGGTAATTCTGCTGGCAAAGGTAACATGTTTGTAACGCATTCGTCCGCAGGTATTGATGGGTGTTCATGGAATGAGGGTGAGGAAAATCAGGACATCGGTGCACTTCCATCGGCCAAAGACGTTCAGGCCACAGAGGAATCCAAAATATGCGCGAAAATCTGTTCCCAACAGAAATCGGTAAGCGTTAAGTAGATCTGGATGTATTTCGATTTCAAAGAAATGAAAATTAAGCATTTCGTTTTATTTGTTGTTGTACTCTTTTTCAGTATGGACGCGTTCAATATTATCAAATTTCCATTGACCACTGAAGCTGCTATGAAGAAGATCGAAGACAACAACACGTTAGTTTTTATTGTTCATACGCGTTCAAACAAGTACCACATCAAAACGTCGATCAAGAAGCTGTACGACGTCGATGTCGCTAAAGTTAACACGTTAATCAGGCCAGACGGTAAGAAGAAAGCGTACGTTCGATTGACTCGTGATTACGATGCGCTCGATGTTGCCAACAAGATCGGTATAATATAAGTGTATCTATATGTGACTGGTGTGGAGGAAAAACGTATCAATGCTAATAAAACATGTTGATACAAAAATGTTGTTTTTCTTTTACTTTTAAATGCACCTGAAAAACATAAATCCTGCATTGTTCGATAGACTATTATTAGATTGTCTTCGTCTTTTTAAATTTGTTTCAAATGTCGTAAAGTCTACTGCTTGCTTTCACTGCACACTTTGCATGCAGATTTAAAAAAGTAGGTGTGAAAAGATCAGTGATTCATAATCGAATAATAGTCGAGGGAGTAGTTTAAATAATAGAACATTGATAGTCAAAAAATAGTAACGACCGTCCGAGTATTAATCGTACATTTCTTATGAAAAAAAGAATTCGTCCATATATTTATATACAAAATACAGTAACTGGAACAATCAACAATAAGAAGTACGCATCCTTCAAAAGTAACGAATGCGCGGAGGTATTTTTACTCGTAACAATCATTCATAATACATTCCATTAATTCCGATACAAAATCTTTATTACAACACGCAATACTTCGTATTTACATATCTTATTGCTAGAAAATTACAAGCCCAACCTACCAGGAGTTTTGCGATACGGGGCTGGAGTCCCTGGTTCTCTGATACCTGGCGTCAATATTTCCTTCCTGTTGGCAATGCAAGACGATAATTAGTGACAAGTTAATCGCGAAAAATATACAGAGCAATAAAAAAAAGGGATTCCAAAATTCAAGGGCTTAAAATATTGATCGGGAGGACAGAAGAATGTCGATCAACATAGGTCGCACAATGCTTCAATTAAAACTTTCGATGCAAAATTAATAACATTCGGCATCGTAAGTCACAACGAACATCTTACGACGACAAGAAATGGAGAAATCATTCGTTAATCCTCAGTATGCCAAGGTGTGATGATCGACGTACTTTTCCAAGCGCTTACTATAACTTTGTCACCCCTGTTTTTCATCACCCAGTATAAAAAAGTACGAAAGAAACTACTGACTTCCTGATGGAAGCCTGTTCCCGTTCAAGCTGTTCTTGCGCGCGCGCCTTCATTTCTTCCTCCGCTTCTTTCATCTGTCCCTCCATTTCGTGCAAATGCTGCATTGCTTGGCGCCTCTTGGCCCGCCCACTTCTTCCAGTCTCTTTAACGCTGAAGAACATAGGTCCTAGTTCTGCTAACCAGTGTCCGTCGACGGCAGTTACACACTGCATGTATTCCTTGGCAGTCATCACGAGTTCGTGGTAGACTACGTAGTCTGGCGTGAAGCCCATACCGAATAGGGCTGACGTCGGATGAAGATGGCAGGGCATTCCTGTACGACAGTTCACGTATTCGCCGATACCTTTCAAGCGGGCTGCTTGATGGAAGTATGCCGAGCAAATACATTTACGTACGATATCCCAGTCCGTGCCACAGCTCACCACTTCCATTTTCTGTTGCTTCAGAATTTCCTCCAGCTGTTGACGGACCTCTCTCACTTTACGCATAGCTTTCGCGTGGATGAAGTGGTCGTTGCACCACGAGCTAGAATAGCCATTCGCTTTCCATTGATTGTACACGTTCAAGTACGTCAAATGGTCAGACTCCGGCACTTGGAACTTTTCCCTGGCCGAGTCGGAGTCCTCCTCCCGGCCCTTCGGTCGGTAGAATATCGAAGGCACTGATAGCATGGAGACTGGAAGAAAGTTATTTCTCCGTTAATTATAGATTAACACTACAAATGAACGCTGATGAATCTCTTCTTGTATCGAAATGTTACGCCTGATGTACAGCAGATGGAAAAAATATCCAATTCTCTTACCTATAATAAGTATATCCGCGGTGCAGCCGAGTTGCGAGGCAACTATGAGCATCTGACACTGAGGCGGATCTAATGGAAACTCGGCCATTTGCCGTCCCAGCGGCGTTAAACGTCCCGTGTGATCTAACGCGCCCAAGATCCACAACTGGTACAAAGAGTTCAATATATTGTCCTGAGGCGGCGGGTCCATGAAATGGAATGCCAATAAATCTTGTACGCCCAAGGACTTCAGTAGCAGCACAGTGTTGGCCAAATTGGTGCGCTGAATTTCCGGGACGCCGGTTAACAACAATTCGTCTAAATATTGTCTCCGTGTGTACAGTCTGAAACAAGTGCCGGGCCCGGTACGTCCGGCTCTTCCCGCCCTTTGGTCAGCGTTCGCTCTGGACACAGGGTACACTTGCAAAGCGTCCATACCGATTCTCGGATTGTACACTTTCAATTTGCAGTAACCTGAATCGACCACGAACACAATACCGTCGACGGTCAACGAGGTCTCGGCTATATTCGTGGCTACCACGCATTTCCGTAGCCCCCCCTCGGACCGTTGAAAGATCTTCGCTTGCAAATCCGAGGGCAGTTGCGAGTAAATAGGAAGGATGGACAGCGGCGGTGCTGATTCTATTTCGGCCAAACGTTCCTTCAATGCCTCGCAGGTCACCTCGATATCCTCTTGACCCGGCATGAACACCAATACGTCGCCGGAACGCGGCTGCAAATGTATTTGCAGTACCTGCTTCACCGCGGCGTCCACGTAATCCTCCACGGAGTTTTTCGCGTGCAACACCTCCACTGGGAACGTGCGCCCCGGTATTTGAAACGTCGCAGCATTCCCGAAAAACGCCGAGAACTTGCTGGAGTCCATCGTGGCGGATGTCACGATTAACTTCAAGTCGTGCCGTCGGGCTACAACCTACGTTCGCATTTAATGAGAAATCAGAAGAGTTAGACGTTACATGTTAGCCTCGGTTAGATAAATGATATTCCCCAATCTTACGTCTCTCAATAAACCGAACAGAACGTCAGTGGACAAGGATCTTTCGTGGGCTTCGTCCATAATGATCACGCTGTACCTGTCCAAGTCTCCTTCCCTCAAACTTTCTCTCAACAAAATACCATCGGTCATGTATTTAATGACGGTCTGCGGGCAGAATTAAAATTGCGTTTAGTTTGTCGCCAAGTGAGACGCTCGGTGCGCGAAAAGTGTACATACGTCTTTCGAGGTGCAATCCTCGAAACGAATGGCGTATCCGACTTTGTCCCCCAGAGTGGTGGCCATTTCGTCCGAAACCCTTTTGGCCACGGACATCGCGGCCACTCTTCTCGGTTGGGTGCATCCAATCATACCGTTACGACTGTAGCCATCTTCGTGCAGATATTGCGTCAACTGCGTGGTCTTTCCGCTGCCAGTTTCGCCCACGATAACAACAACGCTGTTCTCCCTGATTACGTTTAACAATTCCTGACGCACGGCGAACACCGGAAGGGTCCTCCTTTGGAGCTGAATAAGTCTGTACTTGGCTTCCCCGGTAACCTCGTCGCCCCGTATATGGCGTGCATATTTCTGGCCAGCTTTGAAGTCAGTTTCCTGACCAGGATCTTCCCTGTCCTCCTTGTGTTTGTCGCGTACGCCCATGATATTGCCGATGTGAGTTCCAGCGAGCTCCCAATGCTTCTTCTGTGCCCTCTTTCGTTCCTTTTGCTCGCGATACGCTCGCACCAAAGCTGATCCCTTCCTCGCCACAAGAGCCATGTCGGAAGTAGGATCTCGAACTGGCACGACTGGTTCTGGTTGCTTGGTGAATACGATTCGACCTGAACAGAGCAAAATTATTATACTTTCCTCTTTCTCTTTCTTTATCGGTCGATTAAGAGGCCAGCCCCCAATCAACCGAGCCACAGAGGTTCTAAAATTATTTCCATCGCACTGATGTTCTTTGGAATTTCCACTATAATCAAATCATTATATAAGGAAATGTAGGGGAATGATTTACCGTCCAAAAATGGCGGGACAACGTTATGAACCAACAGATGCACCCTGGTCTCTCCTTCGTCGTCAGGGTCCTCATCGTGGTCCAAGGAACTCACCACGCCAGACGTCAACATTCTATTGCGTTCCCATAGCTCGTTGTCCTTGTTTATCTGTCGCTGCTGTGCAGAAAGACGT
Source organism: Nomada lathburiana (assembly GCA_963667235.1). Taxonomy (NCBI): domain Eukaryota; kingdom Metazoa; phylum Arthropoda; class Insecta; order Hymenoptera; family Apidae; genus Nomada; species Nomada lathburiana. The sequence continues at coordinate 17,431,620 of OY763899.1, read as the reverse complement.
TTCTGCCGTTTCGCTTCCAGTTCCATTTCTTTTTTCCGTGTGTACTCTTCGGACACGTCGCCGAACGCGCGATTCTCTCCGTCGTCTAGCGCGTACCATTCTCGGTCCAGTCTGAAAGACAACGTCCACAATCTCAATACTTGCAATACTTGAGATGCCGAGTGCTAAATAGTTGAATAGATACCGTTACCTTTGTTGCTCCTCTTCCCAAAGTTCCTTTTCCTCTCCGTCAATACCAGGCGTGGCCCCACTGGCCTTGCGATCCTTATTCCAAGAATTGTACTTGTAAGAAGGTGTAAATTCGCTCCTCATACTGTCTCGTCCGTCTCTGGTATTATAAAGATTCGGCGTTGGATGATCCCAACTCGAACTTCTTGGCTCTTCGTCATCGTCATCGTCCCAATTGCTCTTGTACGTTGGGTCCTATAAACAAGAAGAAAAGAAGTACGAGAATATATTTTCGAATATCTACAACAGATCGCTATGCCCGACTGCGTAGAACCTGATGCTCACCTTGGTTTTAAATACCGGAGTCTGTGGCTCGTCTTTGAACCTCAACGGCGTTTGCCTGCTGCTATCTCTGACGCTGTCCCTATTCCTACTTCTTCCCCTGTCTCTGTCCCTGTCCCTATCCCTATCTCTACTCCTATCCCTATCTCGATCTCGATCCCTATAATCCCGTCTATGATTGTTCTCCTGCGCGCTCAGCCTCTGACGCTTCAACCTGGCTTCCAAACGCTTCTGCGCCTCTGTATTAACTCCGCCAGTGTGCGTAGGAGTTTCCTCTGCATAAGACCTGTACTTTCTCTCCTTACCATCCGACTTCGATGAGCTTGATTCAGACCTTGACCCGCCACCTTCCTGTGCATTCTCAAGTCTCTTTTTCTTCGCTAGTTTGTCGAGTCCGAGGACGGAGACCTGAGGCTTCTTAAACGTATGATCGGAAGGTTTCTTACGAATAATCAGACCTCCTGCTTCGTTCTTGTCGGTCCCTTCTAACCTGTACAAACCCGGGTCTGTCGCGGGATCCATTTTTATCTTCGAGTGATATTTACTGCTCGATATTTAATCGATGAATAACGTGCACGGTAATGTGCCGTCGATCTGTTTGCATGTTAAACGGGAGACGCGTTCGATATGTTTATAACATTGTACATTTGTTCAGGCGAGATTATCCAAGTTCACTTGTATACAAAGGTGACTTACAAGTGGCAACGATATATCGATATTTTGCGAACATCGATATTTTCTGCCAATATATCGATATTTTGAAAACATCGATGTTTTCTGGCGATATATCAATATTTTGCGAACATCGATGTTTTTCTGCCAATATATCGATATTTTGAAAACATCGATGTTTTCTGGCGATATATCGATATTTTGCGAACATCGATGTTTTTCTGCCAATATATCGATATTTTGAAAACATCGATATTTTTTTCGATACATCGGTATATGTACCAGCGATAGTTGGAGATCGATAGCATCGAAACTATCGATGTTTTTATGAAGAAAAATTCCTTAAAAAAATTGTTCGATCGCTGAACAAAAATTTGTACCGTCCTATTGAAACATTAATCGTGATTTTTATTTATACGAATGTCGTTCGCTATAAATTGAACACTCTATCCAACGATAGAAACTTGCGATAAACTATGAATTTCTCCAGGTAATAAATCCTCGTACTCTGTTCCCGTGGGAGTATGCGAAAGATAAACAAGTGGTGCTACCAGTGATGCTGAAACGATTTTCTGCAAATCATCTTTTATCGAAGGCGATTTATTAAACCGCCATGATACGTATTTACAATTGCATATATGACGTATCACCTTGTTGTTATAGCCGACGATGATTTGAGGTATGTACATTGACTAGCGTAATAATAAACAAACGTAACAATGATAGAACCGTCAGCATGGGGCTCGAAGAAAGACGAGACCATATACAAGGCGGTTGGCTCGATGCATTTACGAAAGTACGGCCAGTTCTTCGAGGAATTGGCCAAGAAAACATGGAAGCGGGATTCCACTTTGGAGTATTTCATGGAAGGCCCCCTCCGACTCGTATATAAACCCGTCGAGGATATTGGCCTAATAAATTTAATAGAAATGGAGAATAAACTGTTATCAAAGTTGCTCGCTGCGGTAGCCGGCACTTGCAGGGAAATTAAGCTGCTCGAGACAGAGGCAAAGACTTTCTACAAGAAACTGTTCATTCATGGAGAAAGAGGTACGGAGGATGATCACAGCAATATTACGTCCCTTCTTTCCGATTTGCAGGACCTGTACATCTTTGTAAATAGAGTGTGGACAGTGGCGCACCTGACGACGGAGCAATTGTCCAGTTTGTCGGGCGATTCTAACAATATCTATTTACCCATGCTGATAGAACATTTCATAGACTTGTTCGTTATCGTTCTGATATTGGACGAGATCGTGGAGTCTCAACCGACGCTGTTGGAGGAATGGAACAAGTACAGGATTAACGTACGATCCATTATGCACAATCCGGCGCAGTTCGGTATAAGCGAATCCAAACTGCAGATGTTCAACAAGTTGTTGAAAGATCTGCAGGAATGTCTGCTAAAGAAGGTACTATTTGGCAGGACGATCGAACGTGTGATGGATGTAAATAAGGGACACATTATGTGCGAACAGATTACCAACTATTTGAAGAACCTAATGCTCGACTTGGAGAACAAGTCGAACGATTACACGTTATCGAACAAGAATTGGGTTCGAATAAACATTGGTGTCGTTCTGGTGACTAAATTGTTCGGAACCTGCGACAAAAGGCTCGTGAAACGGGTGCTGGAGAGTAACAAGAAGCTGTACGGCGTAACATTGATTGGAAACGTCATATGGATTCCAAGTAAACTCTTGAACAATTTCTTGCCAAAGGATGCTGGCATTATAGTCAGCCAACAAACGGGCGAAAAGATACTGGTCGCAAGAATGCAGAAGCTATCGCAGATGGTGAACAATTTAATCCAACGAGCCGTAACGTGGCGCATTGAGATGGAAAACATTTTGATGAAGGCAGACCTCCAAGTCTCGGACATTGGGCAGAAGCGGAGCCTGCTGGTAGAGTTGGTCATTATACTGTCGCAGATCAAGGAAATGATATCCTTTGTGATGAACATGCACGCGGTCCTTATCAAACCAATGAATCGCAGCACCGTTCAACTGATTTGTAGATTGATAGAAATACAGAAATCCTTGCAGACCACGTTCTACATACTGGGACCGGTCATTGTGCAATCGCAGAGTCAAGTGCTGCAGTATATAAGCTACTACGTGATGCTCACTTTGGAGACGGTGCGCAAGAGTTTGGTTCAGAAGGACAAAGGCTACAGCAAAAAAAAGTTGGATGCCCTGTCGCTCGTTGGTCTCAGCATGAGACTGCTAAATGGTCCAGCGACCACGGAAAGAAGATTGCTTATCAGATGCGCTCTGACGTGCGCCAGTCAATTAAGCGATACCTTCAAAGAGGAAGACATGGTAAACCTGAGGTTCCTGTTAGACAATTACGACACTGTCGCCGATTTGCACAATATCATCGCAGAGATCTGCGACTACTCGATACTGCTGCACCACCAAAATATCATTCCAGCTTATTTCTCCTCCGTAACCGACAGTAACTTAAGCATAAACCATATCGTTCATTTGCTCAACGCGTTTAACAGTACGATCAGCGAACAGGAAGGGCAGCAGTTGAAAAAGAAACGAATCGCCCAATTGAAAGACATGCTGACTAAAAACGTACTGCAACCCGTTTGCCACGAGATCGAAACGAACTTACGGCTTCACGTCCACGCGCATTTAAAGCTGGATTCCACTAATCCCTTCAATATCGGGGCAAAAGATGGTGGAAGAATAGTGAGATCGTTGCCACTGCCTCTGGCGAACAGCATGATCAATGCGAAAAGATTCATAGAGCATTATCTGGACGATATGTTTTACAATCTAACTACGGTGGCGCTGCACGATTGGAAAACGTATCGAATAATGCACGCGCTGGCCCACTACAAGCTGAACCTCGATACCGTGCAAAATCATCTGCCCACGCAAACACTGGAACAAGGTCTCGACGCTTTAGAGATCATGAGAAACATCCACGTGTTCGTCTCGAAGTACTTGTACAATCTGAACACGCAAACGTTCATCGAGCACACCAGTAACAATAAACACTTGAACACCATAGGCATCCGTCACATAGCGAATTCTATCAGAACTCATGGGACTGGCATAATGAGCACAACTGTTAACTTTGTGTACCAGTTTCTTCGCGTGAAGCTGCACACGTTCTCGCAGTTTCTATTCGACGAGCACATCAAGTCGAGATTAATGCGGGACATACGGTTCATCAAGGCCCAACGCGAGAAAGGTGCGACTCCCTATACCTACGAGAGGGCGGAGAAATTTCAGAAGGGCATCAGGAAACTGGGCATGACGGCGGACGGCATGAGTTACTTGGATCAATTCCGACAATTGATCACGCAAATCGGTAACGCGCTGGGCTACGTTCGGTTGATCAGGTCGGGTGGATCGCACGCGAGCTCGAATGCCATCTCGTTCTTGCCGAACATCAACTCGTCCGTGCCGTTCGAGTTGCTGTGCAAAAATTTGAACTACAGCGTGACCACTCAGACGGCCGCAAAGTGTTTGGAAAACGATATCGCAAATTTGGTGCGAAACTTCACGGAGGGGATACAGTATTTCAAAATTCTGGTCGACGTGTTCGCGTCAGCGTTTCGGGACACCGGGTCTTATCATTTGCAACAATTCTACGCCATCGTGCCGCCGTTGACATTGAGCTTCGTGGACAACGCGGTGTCGAATAAGGAGAAGATGTTCAAGAAGAATTACGTGGGCGCAGCGTTCACTGACGACGGCTTCGCGATGGGGATCGCGTATATAAATGCCCTCTTGAGCCAGTCATCGGAATTGGACGGTTTGCATTGGTTCCAAACGGTTGAACAGCATATTGCTGCCGAAAGGGGTATTGCTGAAGGCAAAAACGACAGCGGCGATGAAAAATTGCAGCAAACCAGGGCGCTAACGTTGAAACGATTAGGGGAGAGGAGCGATGAATTCCAATTATTGTACTATAGTCTGTCGGGAGCTAGGGTATTCTTTAAACAGTCTGACACGTAATATTTCACGGTGGATAATGCGGTAACCAGTGATAGGTTCCTTTTCGATAACGTTGCCAAACGTTACACACTTTCCTTTTATATTTTTCGTTACTATTGTATATAGAGAGAGTCCAATTGTATATTTGTAATGTAATTATACGTTTCACGATATTATAGTCCTGAAACATTTCGTATGCTATATAAATTTCTTTCATTTTATTTTCTTAACCCGTTCGTAACCTCCATCCGTATAACACAATATCGGGGAAATAAGAATACAGATTGGTGCGTTGAACGAAGTTTGATTTGTCAAAGGAACGCTCGATCGAAACCATTTACGTAGCCTGCATTTACATAACAATATGTAATTACTGCTTTTAAGCTTAATTCGACACGCCCCATGGCCGCGTATCGCGTTCAATTACGCTTACTTACACAAAGGATTTCAGTTTTTTAAATAAGTAATGGCTAGACGAACAGACTAGAATGCATTACGCTTACAACGCTAAATATATAAGTCCTTCGCGGAGATTCACTTATAAGTACGAAAGCATTATTATTGCACGCAATTATACATAGAAAAAGAACTTTGCCTTTACTTTAGGAAATTTCAACGTAACTTTTGTCACACCGCCATACTGTATGAACTTTAACGCTGCCACCGAATTGGATACAAACTCGCAAGTTTTTACTAATTCCGTACGTTACTTTCAATGTTTTACGTCGATTTTGGGTAAACGCATTTCTCTTTTCACTAAATATTATTCAATCGTTACTCGTAAATGTTATTTACTCCACATTTTAACATTTCTCAATTATCGCGAATACGCACTATACGTATATTAAATAAGTATGAATTGCGAACAAAATTTTGGTAAAAAAAAAAAACAGGCAACAATTATAAATTTCATAAAACAATATCAAAAATCGAATTATAAATATAGTAAAAAATATAAATATATATAAATGATATAAATCGCGAATAACACACGGTAAGGCTTCGAATGAAGAGATTCTCAGTGTCGTTATTAAAGGAAATTTTTCATAAAAATTCCGAAGACACTTATTTAAAACAGTATAACTGTTGGTAATTATTGTACCGTTACTATGTAAGGTGTTTACTTATTCGTAGGATATTATTAAAATACGAAACGTTCGGTAGTTTTACACCCCACTGGGGTAACGTCTAAGGATTATCCTTCCTATGTTTCGCTTTCTTTTTGATCATTCTTAGTTTTTCGAGCTGCAGCGTTACCCAAGCAATTCGATAAATATGAACGTGTTATGCAATTGCGCGGGACACGAATCTTCCTAAACGATTTATAATTCAACTGATCTGCACGGACAAACAACTATTTCCACCTAAGTCTCTTTCTCGTTCAGTTAGAAACGTGGATATGCCTCCTTTCTTTTTTTTTTTTTGCTCACTTGCGAACGATAAATTACTGCGAGTATTCGTTTACCATCTTTGTTACTCTTCCGACAAAACCGAGGGAAAACAATTATAGCTTCTATGATTGAAATCTAGTCGAGTCCTCTGGGCCCAGTAAATCGTCACAGGATGCAGTTGGGGGTAACAACTGTCTACCGCCACGTTTTTTACTGCGCGTAAACACTTTGGTAAGTTGCGCGAACTTACGTCGAGACACTGAAACATAATAATAGCAAGGAAATTTTATACGACGCTTCTTGTAAAAAAAAAACGTCAGAGTTTTTGTTATCAATTCGATCAAACTCTGCAGATAGGCGTGGACATTTTAGACTTAATGCAACGATATACTGGTAATAAATCGAACAACAATCGCACCTTTGCCCATGTTTTTCAGTCGCTCCTTGAAAAGATCTTCATCGTCATGGCTAATCTGACCATCACACTTTTCCAGGACCGTGCCATGATCTTTTGTATCTGCAACGAAAAACGGTGTATCTCTGTCCACGCTCCCCGATCTCTTTCTACTATAAAGACCACTACTCTATGACAAACCGTTTTCCAGCGTGGACAAGAAATCTTCGTTCCAGCGTAGCTCAGCCATGAACTCCTCGTTCTGAAGAAACATAGCGATCCGTTCGTCCTCCAGCATTGAACTCTCCTGCAAGTGCAACGGATCCAAATTGTCCTCGGATACTTGCTGTGGGAGTCTAAGGAACGTGTCCGGCAGCGGTCCTAGTAAAGCGGGTTGCCATTTCCGCATACTTTTCGAGGACACGGCCGGATCTATAGTCGCCGATTTAGAAGTGCCCGGAGACTTCTCGTTCTGCTCCAGTTCGCTTCTGATCTTTTCGTTCTCGTTGTCCGTGCTCATGGTGAGTAGCTGGTCGATTGTCGTATCTACCGCTCCTTGATTGGACCTTAAAACGGCCTAGAAAATCAGTGCGTAAAGTAAATTTGGGTGACGCAACGTTGCGTTGGATGCCTTAATTCGTACAGAACTTGCTTCTGTTGCAAGAGAGAAATGATGGAACGGTGTATGGTATTTTGCAAACGAAACGCGAATCGTTTCGCCGGCAGTTTAATCGAATCGTTTTACCTCTATAACGTCGTCGTCCATTTGCGGGAACATGTTTTTGAAATCGGCCATCGCCTGGTAGAACTCTAAGGTGGTCTGCTGCTGTTGCTGCTGTTGTTGTTGCTGCTGCTGCTGTTGTTCCGTGGCGGAGGCCATTGTGTTGTTTATCGTCACGACTGTCGACACAATTGCAAATAATTATCGACGACAGTTGCTAGGAAAATTGTGACAAATCGTGCGAATTTTCACCGGTTAACAGCGATTTATGTCTCACCTGGCAAATTGGTTTCGATTTAGAGTATTTCATAGGCATTAAGGAGTACAATCGTAATCCATGACGGGCAGTATCGGTTTTTCGATCGCTACGTTAATGTCATGCTGCCTGTTTCGGCAAATCACTTACATTTTACGACGACCGTTCGTTTAATTGAACGTGCGCCTATGCGTGGTAATTAATTGTACGATATACCTCGACGTCGTGCCAAAGGTTCATGCACATAATTGGGACCAGGATCAAAGAACACGGTGACATTAGATCTGTGGTGTCCAGCGGTGGGGCCCCTCACACGCTTTCTTCCCCCACCACTCGTCCTTTGCACGCAGTACGCACGTACAGTAGAGGTGGAGAAATATCGATGGCACCATCGATATTATCGACGGTTGCTACTATCGATAGTTATCGAAAACGTGGGTTGACATTCGTAATGCCGCGAATTTACAAATTTTGTTAGCTATAATTTGACGACAGGCCTCTGTTCTATAGCTGACGATAGCAATAGTATTTTATCATTAAAGAGTGGTATTCTGTGTTATCTTGCGTACGAAAGAATTTGCAATTTAAATAATATTATATCCTTGTTATTCTTTATATATATATGTGTGTATATCGCATTCTATCATTATCGATAACTATCGATGGTCGATGATCCACCTATCGGTAACTATCGCTAGTGCTGATTATCGATATTTCTCCCCTTATATCGGACATATTTCAGTCGAACGACTGATTGCGAGTGTTGCACCTGCAACCTGCAATAATAAACCTAATGTTATTCTTCTTGCAATAAATTATGTTGATAAATAAATGTAAATTTTTTAAAATTAGGAACTTCTTAATTACGACAACCTATCTGCTATTTTATATCGAAGCTTATATATTGTCAGGCGCTAATATTAATTCAATAAGAACCTTGTACTTTTGAAGCATGTACGCTTGTTATCACGAAAGTACGAGAATTTTAATGGTATACGTATAATGAAATATACGATTCCATGTAAACAATAAAATGAATTGCAATTCGTTTAATATAAACGATTTAGTCAAACATTTCCTTCGCTGCGCACCGATAAATACACTGGACACGTTTGTACGCAAAACTTCTTACGCGGCGCTTCAATATTTTTCATAACGAATCAAAGAGTTTACGTCGATTTCAGATTCCTAAACAATGCGCTGGTCGTCTGAATAATTTCGAGGAGCAGCTGGAGATTTTGAATAACACCGTGAACAGTGATTTAGTCAAGAAGTATCCAGTAAAACGATCTTATCAAAGAGCGTTTCTAAAATGGCTCATGAACAAGGTAAATATATACGAACGTTCACGTAAGGAAGATATTTGTATTTAACCTTCGAAGCTGAAACAATTTTCTATTTCAGATCGAAGACGAAAACGGCGAAGTTTGCGACAGTATTTATACCATTTATTGCAGTTTAATATCCTCCGTACCAGATGAAACTGTACACTACCAACATTATTTCATGGAAGACGATTTCATTAGTATACGCGAGAGCACGAATATCATATCCGAGGGCACAACTGGTTTGTGCAGTTGGCAGGTACCTTAATCGAACAGCTTGAATAATTTCCATTTGTAATGCAATGTTCGCTTTGCAGGGTGCGATCGAATTGAGTAAATGGTGCGTGCAAAACAAAAACTGGTTCGATGAGAAGAGAGTCTTGGAGCTTGGATGCGGAGTTGGTTTAACAGGATTGTGCGTTATAAAGAACTGCACGCCCAAGCAGTATGTATTTACGGATTGTCACAAGAGCGTGCTGTATATGGTCTCGGAGAACGTCAAGCTTAATTTGTTGCACGATAATGAAGATACGCAACAAGATTTAAAGCATGATAGACTGAAATTGCAAATAAAGTACAATAACAGAGACGTCCGAGTGATGGAGTTACGATGGGAAGATATTAATAAATATATAGACGAACCATGGACTGTACCCGACGTAATAATTGGGGCAGATATTTTGTACGATTCGGATTCGTTTCATGCATTAGTGTCTGGACTAAAAATACTTCTATCGTTTAAAAACCGATTCGCCATTATTGCTGCAACAATTCGTAATATGGACACTATCTCACAGTTTCTACGGCAACTAGGTATTTTCCATTAATTTATATATATATTATGTATATATTATTGATGTATATATACAAATTTATATTTTTTAGAATGTCATGATCTCACTTTCGAAGAATGCAATACGCCACAGAATACAGAAGTACAAGCACAACTAAGAAATCTACCTATAAAAATATTCAAGATTTGTCGGAAAAGTTGATAACAAATTTTGATTAACATAACATCGTCAGCAACTAATGAATTAATGAAAACAAGTAAAAATACTTTGATAAAGAAACGTACTGGCATGTTATCAAACACCTCTTGGAAATGGTATTTACGTAATAGTTACGTGTTGCATTAAATTATTTAATGTTCGAAAAATACAAACGATTCTTTACCCTCAAATGAAATCACACATTTACGCTACTTTTGGTCTAACTCCGATTTTTCGTTCTCTTTTCACTTATTGCAGTCAGTTGATCTTGTTCGTGCGTCTAATAAATGCAATTGTTAAATACAGTTGTACAAATAGTGCAATAAAATGGTCGCAATCGAGGCAACGGAATTATAGGAGGGTTGCCTGTGTACGTACATGCGCATACGTTATTTCGTAATAATACGTATAAAAAAAACTCTATAATTTTATATTTCGAGGCGATTCGAGTTAAAAGTAACGAACACTTTGCACGAAGTAATAAATAGAACGGCCGGTGTAAAAGATCAACGGTGTAAAGATTTGTATTTCCATTTGTTGCATCGATTCCTAAAATGCTTAATATTAATAAAAAATAAAATGTTAGCGTAATTTAGCTAAGTGTCAATTGGTTTGATCGAGTCTAGACGGTTTCAGGTTTAACCTTTGTATTACGTATTCGGGCATGCAATACGTCGGATTGATCTTTTTCAGCGGGTAATCGGCGTTCAAAAGGGAGAGCGCTGTTAAACCGAAAAGGGTGTGAAAGGGATCCGCAATATCGCCCGGACGATCGCTGAATCCACCTGACTCTGCGTCCTGACACGAGAGCACGAACTTCACCTGGAAAACAACAATTCTAATTAATACCGGGGTCGGACGATCGGTTTTCTTCAAGGGCCACCTACCAATTGCTCTTTATTAACCCAATGAAGACGTCCCAGAATTGTGAGCGCGGAAAGGACCCACCAAGAATAACAAACGTCGGGCAACTTTTCTGGCCTCCCATTTAAACCTCCGGACGGAAGCTGCCTCTCGCAAAGCCACCAACTCAATTGATCTGCGTCTACTAAGTGAAGATTGCCTGAAAACATTCAATATAGTTGACGTTACAATACGAATAATGAGAACAAGTATTTTACTTGAATACTTTCAGCATTTCTTTGTTAAATATCTGTATATATAAAATAGAGACCCGACAGTACTTAAAAGAACATCGAATCACCAGTAGAGAAATACATTTCGTCGTTCATAGAAACGGAAATTTTACTAATCGCTCGAACTAAAATTGGACCGAAAAAGAGAATCTGTATATCGGATACTTTCGAACTTATTTCGCTAATAATGTAATATAAAAAAAGCATGAAATTACCAGTTATTGATAACAGTCCTATCGAGCAGTATATCATACCAGCGTGACTCTCGGCACCAGGATTCGAGCCAAAACCGCCATCGAAGTTCATACACTTCATCACAAATTCTACTGCCTTATCAACATCTATCGCGTCCAGTCGATGCTGAAATAGTGCATCGTTAGTTCCTAGTTCTAGGTGCGTCATTCATCCGGTTATCTAAATGCATTGCTTTCACAATGAGGCGTCAAGTTGTACCGCTTACCAAGAGGGACAAGGTTGCTACGGCGCAGAAGGAGAATCTCGTATCGACCTCGCCCCAGATATCTCCAGTAAAGCTTCCGTCCGGCTGCTGCCTCTCCTTCACGTATTTCACAACCTTCTCCACATCGATGGTGTCCAAGGCGTCATAGATACAAAGTATTTGCACCGCGCTCAAAGTGTACAGAATGTGCGGATCGTGCTGCAGGCTCGCAGCAATGCCGCCGCTTTCCGTTTGGCATTGCGCCACGAATTCAAGCACTTCGTTCCTGTCCGTCTGCTCGAGTCTGCCCATAAGGTCCAGCGCTGTTAGTCCCCAGTACATACCGGACATCCTCATGTGCTCCGTCATACAATATATCTAGAAATTGTTAATGTTTGCTGACACGTTAGATAGAATACGTTATAATTAGTGTCGAACACGCAGATATATCTACGAACGGTCACAGAATTGATACATTGCACAAATAACTATCGCTTCTCTATATACTATCGGAGAAAAACTCTGCGGGGGAGGAGACAAGAGAAACGATGGGAAATGTTACCCTACTTACATATTCATCTTTGTCGGTACCATAAGCGAGTAAGAAACTTGAATGCTTTTCGTTCAACAATTCGGGAACCGAAGCCGGTAGCTCGACGTCGTGTTTTAAAATTGGCTGAAACGTGAATCGAGGAATACAGATAATATGAAAAAAGTACGAATTCAATGACAAGAATTAATTTTCTAACCTATATCAAGTAGTTCGTATTTTAGTATATTCTACTCACCATTTTTTTTTATAAATATTCTTTTTAAAATAGTAAACTGGCCGCCAAACTTTTACCAATTTTCGTTCATTTAAATGAATTCGCAAGACTCGTCGCGTTCGCTAACTTCTTGTTGAAAACATTCGAACGAAAGTGTACACCTTATCGTCTGCTTCTGCTAACCTAAAAGTGTCGCCGAGTTAACCTGGCGAGATGACAGCAGACGAAAGAGGGCGCGAATTTTGAAAATGTGAAATTGACGTGAAAGGAGCTCGTTCGTATGACGCGCATTAATTCCTTTCGACGTGTCGATATTAAATTTGCCACAGCTTCAGTTTTATTCGTAACAGTTTCTTTTTATTTCGTATGGAAAGTTTCTCGTGCAATCTTAATTGTAAAATTATCTTTTTTACAGCGTCTATGGTTACTTCGAATTGAATTTTACATTGAAAATTGGATTTTACCGCGGTTCCACGGTTAAAAATTTAAATTTAACTTCGAATCGGATGCATAAAACCCATTTCTCACTTATAATATGTATGTGGTAACAATACAAATTAAAAGCTTTTGTAGAAAAACGATATTTATTTCACATTTCGAGGTTTCTCTCTGTTTTCCACATTCAGGAACCCCAAGTTCACTGCGAAGAAAAAGAAAAAAACGAATGAACTAACTTAATTCTTAGTAAGTTCGCAAGGCGTTAACATCATTTATAAATGATTCAATGGAAGTTGTTGTTTTTAGTAATTGCATTAGAACTACATTTTTCAATTTGACGAATTTCATTTTAAAAATATTCGGTTGCATTCAGCCGTTCATTAATCGTAGTTAAAAACAAAATTCTACCTATATTAATATTCAGCTTGACATCGACTCTTCGTCGTCACTGTCAGGATTTGTCGTTCTGACATCCACATCATTCTGCTCTTCCTGATCGTCTTGGTCATTTTGGTCCTCCTGATTCGACATTTCTTCCCAATGATCGTCAGATTCACTTTCTAAATCTTCATCTTCGATCGCACCATCTTCATCCGATGAATCTGTTTGTATTACAGATCAATTATTTTCAATTTCTAAGTAACTATCATAAAAAGCGAAATTTTCGTGACAAACCTGTATCTTGATACATTAGGCAATTTTCTGCAATGTCCTTGTCCTGGTCCTCAACCGTCTGAGAAATTTGACCAGTGATTAGGGATACCCGGCCCTTAACTTTCGAGAGCTCTGTTAAGAGGGACAACTTGGCATCAATCATACTTAAAATCGGTGCGAATAATTCCACTAGATCTGCTTGTGCCAGCAAATGTCCTGCATGCGCAGTCAATAACGCCTCCAACCATCGTACAGCGATTTTACTCCTGCGGCGTAATACAATTATTAAAAATAAATTATATATTCATAAACAGGACGTCCCCCGCATCTGTCGCCACTATGCCTCGTAGATAACAATCAGCGAGAAAAAGTGCATTTCTAATTAAACGGAAGGCAATCATGATTAAATATTACAGAAATTTTGGAAAAAATGAATTGATTGGAAGATACGTATTTTTAACTTTTCTGGTTATGAATAATCATTACGAATTTGAAAAGATTGTATTTTATAATAACATTTGAAATTGCCAATTCGAAACCTTACGTGTAAGTTTTGCCCTGGAGTAGTACAGTGAGCTCTTTGAGAAGCGGCCCGATCGCCTGTATCGGTAGCTTGGCAATAGTATTCCTAATGATAGACTCATTCTTCGTAAGGAAAATATTGGTTAAAATAGTTTTATCTTTGCTGTTCAATCCCTGTATCAAAAGTTGCGTTCTATTGGTACCGGCGGTAGTTGTTTTCCCTGCAAGACTGCTAGCGGCGCTCAGGCTTAAGTTTTCTAATCTGTCTTTCAACAACAATTGCGATCCAGACGCGCTTCTGATCCTCTTAGGTGCAGTCTCCACAAGTCCTATGGAAAAAGTCGATCAATTTATACGAAAACAGAACCAAAATTAAAAATAACTGTGCTCGGATACGAAGACACTGGATACCTGGTGCAAGATATTCAACATTATCTTCGATTATGGTAGACTTCACTTTCGAAATTTCTTCTTTTCTATCTTTACTATTTTTTTTATGCTCTGAACGAACTAAACATTGCACCTTGTCAGAAAAATCTGGCGCCACTTTTTCGAATATAGGATTCAGATACGTTCCGTATGCCAGCAGTAATTTTTCGTCTTCTGTGAACCTTGCGTTTAAGATAGAAATTTGTTGGACACTATCTCTCTGGCTCACATCAGACGCAACGGCGATAGTTAAATTCGGCTTCAATGGTTTCGATCGGCCGTTCAGCTGATACTGAAATAGGTGAGCTTGTCCGGACCTAGTCGTCACCGATATCATTACTTGAGAGTTCTCTGATACATGCGTGGAGACACTTAGTGGGTCGTCTTGCAGGGCCAAGCTAGCTACAGGTGTCCTTTCGTTACCTTCCTGAAAATGTTTCCTTCGATTACCACCCTTTCCTATTGTTTCCATTGTTCAAGTAACAGAACACATCCTAAATTATTCGATCCACATACTAATTAACGTCGCGAAGTATTGAAAATAATTTGTTTTGTTATTAGAGTGCAAGGCGCAGTTAATGAGCACAAGATTCTTGTTATTCTTGGAACAATCGCTTCAAAACGTATATTACTGATAAAGAATGGTGAGAATACCCATCTTACTTCGTTCAACGACCACACGCTGAGACAACCGTCGCTACTGGCCCCACTGATGGCGTAACTGTTTCCGAATGGCATTTTAACGGTGCACAAAGACGTCACCTGATTGGCGTGGCCTGTGAAAGTCCTCAACAATTTCTTAGTATCTAGATCCCACCACTTAATGACTCTCTCTCCCGACAGCAATGTCTTTCCATCCGTTGCAACCGCTAATGACGTCGTCTTCCCCTTTCCCGATTTCCATTTACATTTAACGCCATTCTCTTGAAGATTCCATTGGATGATATGATGATCGTCGGCTGCGGTGAATAAGCCGGCACTTTCAGACCAGGTAACTGTGGTAACTGTGCCGGAATGACCATCTAATTGTGCAGTGACTGAGGACGTTGCTGTATCGTAAATCGTGACCTTTCCGTTTGTGGAACCCATCGCAACGACTCCCTTTTGGCTCGATTCGTCCGAAATCGACTTCTTTCTGCGCTTCTTCCATGGCAATGGCTGAAAATTATGGGATAGCATGGGTGCATATTTTTAATACATTATATTGTTAGTATATGAATTGAATCTCGTGTGAAACTTGATGTTAACAATTCTCCACTCTAGTAAACGCTTCTTTCCGATATTTATCTCGAACGAAACGCGTTTATAAGTTTTGGCACGTTTACTTCGATCTAGCATGATTGTCCCAATTAATTTGGCTAACCGAAGTACAAACGAATATCTACAGATTAAAGTATCAGTCCTTTCCAAAGGCGTCCTTTTTTCATAAATATAAAACGAGGAGGATTCGATTGCATACAATCGTTATCTATGTTATCAATATGATCGAAAGAATGATAAAAATATATAAATGGCACAAAAGGGAGTTACATGCGCCGTTAGAAAACATTTTAACATATATTAGTGCTTGAAAAATCGAGAAATGCGGTAATTAAAGCAGTGACTTGATTTCTTATTATGTTCGATGTTATAACCTATAAGATAGTGAAAAGTGATTCATCTGTGCGATTAAATAACAAAGCAACTGCTAAGGTAACTCGAAACGGCAGACACAGAGGGGAAGCCGGAGAACGTTTTAACAGCAATAGATCGTTGTGTATTACTTTCAAACGATTACTAGCAAAAAACCTAACCCAAAAGTTCGAACTTCTCGAAGATGAAGGATTTGAGAGTAGATACAAATCGAACGAACAAACTGATGAGATAAAACGTATCTATAATTCGTTGTACTTTCGCAAAAGGCCACTTTTCAAGTTTACTTTCGCGTAAGAATGACGGAAACACGTAAATCGCGTGGATAGCCTAACCTCCAAAACTGTACTACAAAGAAGAACGGGTCAAGACGTATATCTATCGTCGCGATTAACGACGTACTCGACGGTTCGATAACAAAGATATTTCGTTGCGTCGTTATATCGAAAGCAGAGGTCCGCGGGAAAGTGAAGCCGATCGTTTATTGAAATGTAAAAGTAAAGGAGCACATGGCTCACCGAGGTGTTCGTTGCTCGAGAACTGACGTAAAGCCAGGCCAAAACACAACACGGTGACGAGAGATGAAAACTGGAAACATATTCTTGTTTTAAACGTCCGGTGGCGGTGTCCCAAATTTTCAACTTTCCGTCGTTCCCACAGTAAGCGAAATATTCACCGTCCGAGGAAAAAGCGTAGTTGGCGGTACTCGCCATTTTTGAACTATGATGTTTCGAAACGGAATGAACCGCGGCGAAGCTTTTCTTAAGGGAGCAACTTCACTTCGTGCACGAATCCACGTGTTTGTGAAGAGCAGGGGTACCAGCATCTAACCACTTAACAAGTACAAGCAACATGGCCGCTGTTATGGCGTATCATGTGACGTAGCAGGGACTCACTATTCTTTTCTAGGGTTTTGGAGTGGTCGAACACTAGCGTCGTTATATATAGGGTGACCCTTGAAATTTTCCGGAGGAGTCAAAATGGCAATTTCTTAACATGACATTTGTAATCCTTAGTTTATTTATTACTATCGTATGTCTACAATATATTTGAACTACGTGACGTACTAAATGTAGGAATGGGGATTACGATTGATTCGTAAGCGCATAGAGTCGTGAAACCGGTGGGAAAGATTTTTAAGTTACATTTCAATTGCACTATTCAACCGAAACAGATTTCGATATCAGAGGTGAAGGAGCAATCGATAAACGGCGATTCGAGCAGACGAGACTATTTTTCTTATCAATTACAGGCAATTACAGTAAACAGAATCGCCAAAATTAATCTGTTATGCCATTTATTTTTTGCACGGTGTTACTGCACTATCATTAAATCCCCCGTAATGTGGATAAGCGATACATTGCATTACGTCAAAACAATAAAATTTCAACAACACTTTACAGATATCCCTACGTTTACCTGTAAATGGATGATATAATAGTCTGTAGATGATGAAACGAGAGAAATTACGTACAATAATTAAGTGCAAATTTTAAACGATAAAGTAAACGTACTTTTTTCGGTATTTGCGATTTCAGTAAATAAATCAATAAATAAGGAAAATTCAATGAAAAATTACAGCCTCCAAGATGTAGTGCATTGCATTTCCTACAATTTCCTAAGGATGTAACGACTTTAATTAATGCTTAACGCAAGCAAAGAATTTTGTCGTACTTTGTCACGATTGAGAATTTATCAAACCGGGCGACGATGATGAACAAAATCTTAAAATAAATAATCTGTTTTATTTTATTTGCTGTTTTCGCCAACCATTATTGGGCGTATAGATAATAAAATCGTGAATATGATGTTAACGACAATTGTACGCTAACAACAAGCAAATACAGAGACAAAAAAAGCGAAGAATATGACTTTGAAATAGAATGAAATAAAATAGCAAGCATATGCTTGCTACAAAGTTATAATAATGATCGATCAATGGTAATTAAGTTATAGACTTATTTACAGCATCACACTATTAGTACAAACAGGAACCTAAATGTAAAACAGTACTACTACATAGTGGTATACCAAACTACTGCTACTAGTGCTACTACCGCACTACTGCTACTACCGCACTACTGCTACTAGTGCTACTACCGCACTACTGCTACTAGTGCTACTACCGCACTACTGCTACTAGTGCTACGACATACTACTTTTGCTACTACTACTGCCACTGCTACTGCTACTACTACTCCTTCTATTATATTACTTGCAGCACAAGAATTGTCATATTGATTACACCCCTCAAATTAATGTGCTTTATAATACAGTTGGATGAACTGACTAATAAACTAACTGAAAAAATATATATATATATAAACTATTTTTATCTGCCAAATTCACTTACCCTGTAACAAATAGAGTGCGGGTATACATTTATATTTTATACTACATTTTAAATACAACTGCCTTTTATTATTAGGACTTATGTTACTATGTATCACTATGTTTCTTTCACTTCCGCTATGTGGGCAACTCGAGCAATATATTAACCAAATTAATTAGAGCCGATGGATGCACAAAGTACATTGTGTCCGTTATACAAAATGAAAAACTACATTTTGCGAACCTTTCAATGGCAGAATAAACTTCTTTCCAGAGCTCCCGTTCCAAAACTGTCTTCCATAAAAAATAATCTGCACTAATATTTGTAACAAACTTTCGCGGTCCGCTAATTAAGTGGCAAAAATACTGCGACAGGTCGATCGAATCAGCCGAGCTGTACCATGCACTATCAGTGGCCAAAATTGCGAAACGCAAACGAACGTATGATAAACCGATTACATTCGCAACCCTTGTGACCTGCACATCCTGTATCGACCCCCGATACACATTATCGATTTCTTTTTATCGAAAACCTGGCCATTCGACGGTGTATATAAGCCGCCGAACGGCATGATTCCATCAGCAGTGCTCCAACATTGACGAAGATGATGAAGCTAGCGTTCGTAGTCTTGGCAGTCTTCTGCCTGGTTGGTCAGATATCGTGCCGTCTGCCTGACGATGAAGTCGAGGCCGACAAAGTTTACCTCACGAAGCAGAAGAACCTCTATCAACTTTTCTGGCACGTTGACCAACCCACCCTTTACTTCGGGAAGCTCTACGACATAGCTCGCAACTTCTACCTCTCGGAGAACATTAACAACTACGATGACAAGGTAAGTTCATTTAGCGGCAATCCTCATTGATAGTGGTATGGAGAAGTAGGGTTAAATTTTTCAACAGGCATATTTGAAAGAACTACTTTGAATGGTGCTGTTATAGAACTTTCAAGCAACATATAGTAGTGTCCGGATATACGGCCACGAATCTGTCCGCTTATGTGACCGTGATCTGTTCCCACCAATTCATGGTACTGGCCATATATCCGGACATTGCTGTATTAGTTTCACTAGCGGTGCTATACCCAGTCTTCAAGTAAAATATCGTTTTAAATGGCCTATTAAACCTCAGTAAATGAGATGCAGTACATTCGTTCCAAGTTACATTTTCCCCCTGTTATTGCATACGCCTATGTTGTCTTCTTTGGACACCGACAACATGTCGGTATATAATTCTCTCGCAAGCATTTCACGAATAATGCCATTCACAGGAGGCAGTCACCGAGATGATTAGGTACCAGGATAATAAATTATTTTACCCACGTGGTGAAGTGTTCTCCGTCATGGACCCGCAAGTATCCCGGCAAGCAGTGCTGCTTTACCGCATCCTGGTCAGCGCTAAGGACTACGAATTGTTCTACAACACCGCTGTTTGGGCCAGATTCTACATAAACGAGGGAATGTTCACGTACGCGTTGAGCGTGGCTATGATCCACCGTCCCGACACCAAATTCATCAAGATGCCGCCGCTGTACGAAGTCCTGCCGCACTTGTTCTTCAACGAAGATGTCATGCACAGAGCCTACCACATCGCCATGGGTGACACAGGTCAGCGATACGAAACAATTTTCAGTCCCCGAAAATCGGATCCACTTGACTAACTATAAAAGAGCGGATTAAAGGACTATGCATTACGATATAATGATCGCACGGACGGTTGCTTATCATATAAATGTTTCCACTTTGAACAGCCGACGTGATCAAACCTCCGAGTGACATCGACACGTACATACTCCCGACGAACTACAGCGGTCGCTACGTGCCCAGGGACAACACCGACGAACAGGCGGTGAACTACTTCATCGAGGACATTGGTCTGAACGCATTCTACTTCACGATGAACCACCACTTCCCAACTTTCACGGCCACATCCTACAAAACGCTGAACTTGCAACCAAAGATCCGCGGTGAATTCTACTTCTTCATGCACAAGCAATTGATGTCCAGGTACGGTGTGTTGCGGATATAAAAAATGAACAGCAGAGGACTGACCGGCAGCTCGAACGCCTAGCTCTTGCACCTTTGCATTCTGCTTTATCGCCGCTTAGGACGACACGATAATCTTCTCCGCATTTGATTCACAGATACTACCTTGAGAGACTGTCCAACGGAATGAGTGAAATTAAGCCAGTGAGCTTAGACAGGCCTATTAAGATTGGATACTACCCTACAATGCACTACGGCAACGGTCTTCGTTTCCCCGACAGAGACACACACCACGTCGTACCTGTTGAAGTAGAGAAGTACACTCAGGTAAGCATTTTCATTGACATCGGATAAAAGAGTGGCGGGCACGTGAAAGAAAAAGTGGAAACGGTTGTCTGTTGTCCAAGGATCAATAATAAGGGAGGGTCCCTTTGACACCAAATTACAGAAAATCAAGGATCTTCACGCAAGAATCGCGACCGCCATCGACAGTGGTTTTGTTATCGACTCAAAGGGCAGACAAGTGAGCATTTACAACGAAAATGGATTGAACATTCTTGGTAACATCGTTCAAGGTAACGCTGACACCATAAACCAACAAACCTACGGAAGTTTGGACTTACTTAGCAGAAGAGTCCTCGGATTCAGCATGAAGTCGGACGACCAATACCACTTAATCCCATCCGCCCTTGAACTCTTCTGCACCAGCCTTAGGGACCCAATCTTCTTCAGCATGTACAGGAACATTCTCGGCTACTACCACAGGTTCGGCGCCTTTTCTCTCGCACAAAAACCAACTACTTTCAAACCCGATCAAACCTAATCCAAACATGACCAAACTTGACCAAACTTGACCAAACCGAACCCAAACCTGGCCCAATCTACTTCAGCATTACCTCTTTTTTCTAGATACAAGGAGAATTCACCTGCATACAAACCAGAAGAGCTGTCCTTCACTGGTGTGCGTATCGATTCCGTGAACGTGGACAAGCTGATCACATACTTCGACAAATTCGACTCCATGCTGAACAACGGAGTATCCATCCGCAGCCAGACGGACGCCGACAGCAGCATCACCAAGGCTCGTCAACAGCGTCTGAACCACAAACCATTTACCTACCACATCGTGCTCAGGAGTGACAAGAACACCAAGGCAGTGATCCGTATCTTCCTTGGGCCTAAATACGACGAATTCGGAAACGTGTACGACCTGAAAGACAACTACATGCATTTCGTGGAATTGGACCAAATCATCACTGACCGTGAGTGCATCTTTTATTTGTCGCTTGAAACCGGGCACGTTCACAGTAGTTAAAAGTTAATACTCTAGTCCCAGATGTATCTTCCACTTGCCATCAAACTTATCGCTACTCGTATTAAAGTACCTGTCGCTGCCGATCAGTTTCTTCCGCCCCATGCTAACACCTGTAACACCATAGTTTTCCTGCAGCGAGGTCGTGTTTTACATTTTGCAATTGTTCACATTACAGTGAAAGTCGGCGTCAACAACATCGACAGACCCAGCTACCACTCCGTCTACACTGTACCCGACGAAATGCCCAGTAACGTGCTTTACAAGAAGGTCGTTGAAAGCTTGGACGGTGGTCCAACCTTCAAGTACCATAAACAACCATACGGTTTCCCTGAGAGACTCGTCCTGCCAAGGGGTACACCCGAAGGAATGGAATACAAGCTGTTCGTCGCTGTCTCGCCATTTGATGAATCGAATTCCGTGGTTACCGACTCTCCAGTTTTCGGTACTGTTGTGATGGATGGCCGTCCTATGGGATTCCCCTTGGATAGGCCCGCCGAAGCCCTGGACTTTACGTCGTACAACATGATATTCAAGGATGTTGTCATCTATCACAAGGAGATAGAGGGTATGAACGTTGTCGCTTGAATCTTCTCTTTATGTTGTCCACGAAACTTAATTCGTTAACGACCAACGCGGAAAGGAGTAAAAGATGTAAAAAATGATCGAATAAAATAAATAATGAATTTTACTTTTTGCGTTTCGTTCTTTCCATGGAGTATCCTGGACCACAGCTGGTTCTAGTTCTGAGGGAATTGATTTTTACTTTTTCATCTATAAGTTCCAAGGTATTGGAAGTTTAAGCCTTTAAGTGTTTAGTCCGTACGTCGTGCGTGCGCGTCGGTAAATGCGATATCAAAATAAATATGCAAATTATCCCAGAAAACATATATTTTCATATTATTTATATCAAATAGAGACAATATACGTCTTGAAAAAAATAGGTGTTTTCTTGACCACATTTCGTAATTTTAATAAGCACTTAAAGGGTTAATGAGCCTCCAACATTTTGCCGACACCATAGAAGTTTGGGTAACTATTTGTTCATAATGAATTATGGACAGCATCGGTTTCTTTAAATCCTGATTCAAGGTTCATAGAAATAGGGTGGAAAAATAATAGAACGACCCAACTTCAATGTTGACGTTTTACTTTGTAATGTTGCCTTTCTTTGTTGCGTCTTAAGGTAATAAGAACATTTACTCTTTTACCCCGTAATGATGGTTCGAACGTATCTAAACTTATAAGAGTCAAAGTAACTTTCACTACTTTTCGGAGGATACTGGAATTTCGAACTAATTTAATTCATCCACCGTACAACGTGATAATTCTTTTTACCAACTCTAAGCAACGATATATTATTGCTCATTATATGTATGCCTGGCACAATTATTTCCTCCGTGTTCGTAACCTTTTGATAATTAATATGAAAACCACCGGCTTCGATAATTCTCCTCGCATCGTGGTCCGTTTTGAAACATTTCACTTTCATAGCTAACTGGAACACGCTTATCCCTGGTTCCGCGACAATTTCTATTATACTGGCGACGTCTAATATCTGCAACAGATCTCGTAAGCTCATTCTCGACAACGAGTCGATCGATTTATCGTAGAGTACAGCAGATGCTGTTTTCGCGGCAATCAGTCCCGTATCTGAAATAAAACACGATCAAGCATTACTGTATCGTATCTCTAGAATACATCGTCGAAACGTCGTATTAAAATCCCCTCGACGTAACGTAACATTCCCAAAATTGCTAATTTGTGTCAGTTTACCTCCGTGAACAAGTAACGTAACTTTCTCGGCCAATGCTTTCTGCGCAATTCTCTGCTCTGGGTTCTTCCAATGAAGCTCCATGATATCTTTGATTTTCGGCACGGGTATGAACGTAAAGAAATACAGAAGCTTCTCCACGTCAGCGTCTTCGGCTCTAATAAAGTACTGATAAAATTGAAAGCTAGACGTCTTCCTATGTGACAACCAAACCACATTGCCTGTGGATTTGCTGAACTTCTTCCCACCTTCCGCCGTAATCAATGGCAACGTCAAACCGTAAACTTGTTTCTTGGTGTGTCGCGTAACCAAATCATAGCCCGAAACTATGTTTCCCATCTGATCTTGTCCGCCGATTTGAAAATTGCAATTGTGCGTTCTGTGCAAGTGTAACCAATCGTACCCTTGGAACAATGGGTAACAGAATTCTGTGAAGCTCATTCCGCTGTCCGATTGTAATCTGGACTGTACCGACGCTCGACCCAGCATCGTACCCATTCTAAAATACTTTCCAATGTCCTTGATGAACGAGATAAGATTCATGTCTTGGTACCATTCCATATTATTCATAATCTTTATCGGTCGCAAACTATAAGGTCGCCTATGGAAGAATTGGTTGTGGTTCGCGATGACTCTGGTGATGTCATCCCTAATGCCTAACAAGTTTTCCTGAAGGACAACCTGTTCGATATCAGCCCGCTCCGACTTTCTGTAACTTGGATCGCCGATTAAACCTGTCGCACCTCCTAATAGAACGATCGCCTGGTGTCCACAGCGATACCAGTGCAGAAGATTGATTAGAACCAATAGATTCCCTATGTGCAAGCTTTCTGCGGTCGGATCGAATCCTGAGTAGACAACCTGCGGAGGGCTCTGCCATCGTTTTTTTATGTCTCCCCTGGAAAATTATTTCCCTTCATAAGATTGTGTACGTGCGTGAATAGGACGTCGCGATTTTAAATCGATCGTAAGTAATAATACGAGTTTAAGATTGCGATACCTTGTAAGATTGAATCGGTACATTGAAAATAATTGTATATAAGAATTGTTTGATAATACCACTTACTCGCAAATTTGAGGGAAAATATCTTCGTACAGTTGCCTATTGTCGTTGTCTAGTAGATATTTCGCGGAATGTAAACTTCGGATTCCGATGTGTCTAATAATTGAACGTAACCTTAAAGTGTTATTCATTATTTAATTATTTCCTTCCTATTCGAAGAATGTTGAAACTTAAAATTGTCGCACGAGTCATTTATTTATGCATTATTATTCGAATCATTCATTCACAGTATAGTCTTAGGTTTGCGAGTACAACCATGGGGAACTGTAACCTCACTATGTGCTTTTTGGTTATGTATCGTAGATACCGCGATACGTTTGGGGCGGGAAATTTTAAATAGGCTTAAATGGACTCCTCTTAGGCTCAACAACGGCGGCACGTATCGGGTAGTAGTGAAGAGATTTCATTATTGCCAGCAAATGAACAATCGAAATTAACGAAAATTTATATTTCTGCAATTTACTTGCCCAAAGATGTGTCTAACTATTTTTAATGTTTAATTATCCAGAATTGCTGATCTGTAGCAATAAACTTTTACAAACGGTTTGCAACCATTTGACCGATTGTTCATTTCTAAAGTAAGGTCAATTTTCCAAAATCCAAATTTGGCAAATTTTCAAGAAGGAGGAATTAATATCGTTCAGCCAACATTTAGTTACATTTAATTAGCAAATTAAAGAAAAAATGTTCCTCATCCTTAGATCCAGAATAACAAAATTTTTATGAAAAATAAAGTTCCCCCTATTAATATATTTATGAAGAATTTGTTAAATAACAATAGTTGATCCGGAGTTATTCGAAGTATTGAACCGCGCCTACCAGCAGTTATACAATTCATTGTTCCCTTAATTTCGTAACACTTTGTTGCAACGAGTCGTTCGAGAAAAAAAAACACCTCTTACGAGCGCAACAGCTTTTTGCGCTCCAGATAGTACCAGTCTCTAATAATCCAACAGCCACCAAAACAGGTGACTGACTTAATAGATGGCGTAGTTTGTCACCGCTTTCCGTGAGTTTTCTTCGTGCTACGCGCATTCTTGTTTAAATAAATAATAACAAGTGGCTTTTACAAACAGGTGAAACGTGGATTGCACCGTTAAAAGGACCATTAAAGGATAAATAGATCCTTGGAAATTGCCACAGACGATGCAGCGATTGCGTTACTCCGTCGGCTCGAGAAACTTCTGCGTAACTTCTCGATCCTGTTCCGCTCGGTCAACGCAGTTCGTTTTCGCGCATGCGTACACCGCGCTTTATTAGAGGCGGTCGACTACAAATTGAATTATGAAAGCGCGGCATGCAACTCGACGAAACGATGCCACATTCTGGGTCCAATTGGGGCGCAATAAATGCACAACTATTCGAGCTGGAATCCTTGTATCGCGACGTGATTGATTTAGTTAACAATTCTTCTCTCTCCCGTGGAAAAGGAGAGCCGCTGGGATAGTCCAATTAATTAAATCGCTTGCTGTGGGAATCCGATTGGCTTGAATAAATATTTGCAATGGATTTGGATCGGATTTCTAAATAAATCAATTATCTGTCATTTGTTTCATTTACCTCTATCGAGGATTATTGTTTTAAATGAATGAATCGTTTCTTAATTAAATTAATACATGTGATACTTTTGATTGTCTCCGAAATTTCCTATTTCGTCAGACCAGGGCACGTTTTCAGTAAATTGTTTGAAACATCGTCCATCACGCTGAACACCTTCTACTTTCCTCTAATTACCACTGATGGCCAGAAAAACGTTTCAATTCACCTGGATTGCTCGTGGAACCTTTTTCCATAAAAGGGAATTTTATTTCGCCCGCATACGTCACTGTACAGCGTCACGTTTCCACAAAACTTCCTTTCTAACGCGCTTGCAACGTCTCTCTTTTGTAAGACGAACCGCACTATGAGATTCTGCTCCGTTTTCCCATGACTCCGTTTCACATACAGATCTGATAAAAAAAAAAAAAGATACCTGTTTTCATCGGGAGTACTGACATCGTTACAGTCACTATTACTTTTGCACATCCTAATGCGCTTCTTTCGTGCGTTGTTCTTTTTTGAAAATTTACCCATTAAATTATTATACAATTATAAGATTAATATTACAAAATTTACCGTTTAAATTATTATACAATTTCGTCGATTAAAGATTTTGGTTTGGAAGATTTAAAGTATACCTTAAATTTAATTTAAACAAAGTGAAATACCTAACATTTAAGTAGCAATTTTAGGAAGCAAGAAATCACTATTTATTATTATTGTATTAAGAAAAAAGCAATATAAAAATGGAACGCACCAAGCTCTTTAACTTTGCTTTAAAAATTCTGCAAACTGATTTATGGCATGTGAAGTGATGATTTCAATTTATCATCTCATTAACATAATGGAGATGATGAGATACTTTATATACTGTTACTGCAATCGTAGCTGAATCATAATTTTCGCGTGGAATAGAGGAAAAACGTTCATAATTTGTTGCAAGGCTATTTAAGAACACTTAATTAAAAACGCAAAAAAAAAACAGCTTATATTAACAAATAAATATAAAGGGAAATATATGAATATCATATTTTATATAAAATATAAAAATGTTGCAATACATAAACGATTGTAACAACATTTACATTAGCAATATTAATTAAACGGTAGCATCATTCAAAATGTTTCGTATAACCAGAAGATCCCAAAATTAATGAATACATCCAATCAGTTTCACAATTTCTAAATTCCAAATGAATCTCACGATTTTTAACCGGCAAACAAATATATGTACGAGCGATATAAAATATGCACCAACTGCCACGGATAAACCTGATATAATTATACAAGGTGTCGGTACGAATTACAAACGTACCGGATTAAGCAGTTTCACATTTGCTAAAACAGAAAATATACGACCGGCATTAACGTCAACAGCCTCTCGGGTTAATCAAGTTCATCCGCATTCGATTATCCTACCTGCTCGCCAATAAATCATCCGGTCTCGCGGTATTTAAATTCCGTTTCATAAATCAGGAAATACAACCGTTGACGTAAGTCTCTGTGTCTGCGATAAATCATTCTCGAATCGCAAGAAATATTACCGTTTAACCGTAACCGCGTGTTGAAGATAAACCGAACGGAATCACGGTCAAATAAATCTCTATGCATGCACGCCGAGAACGCGATGCACGCAATTGCAGTTGCAAACACGAGCGTGGTCACGTATACAAAGGTGAAATCCCGTGTCAGTTTCGTTTTAGGAAATAGAAAGGACGGAGGAAGTTGTGAAGTGTTGCCGTACAGAATCGTCGATTAAAATTGGTGAATTAATTGGTACGATAGGTTAGGAAAGGAGAACGGGAAGTACGTCGATTCGATTGATTTGATTCGCGCGACAATGCAACATTTCTCTCATCGTTAACGTAATATCGTTTTCATCGGCAGGCGAACGAAACGTGGTGAGAAATTGATGTTTAACGCAGCCCGACACGTCGGTGTCAGTTTCGATTTCCTGCAAATTCCCTTTCTAATGCACTGTCGCTTTTTATTGTCTTTAAGATTCTACGCCACGTTCCCATGACCGTTTCACATGTATTATTTACAAACACGCTCCTCCATGATTCATCTTCGATCAAAATTTCACTCGAAAATTATTTCATTTCACCTCGCGGTTTATTCTCTTGTTATCGCTATTGTTATACTATATTTCGACGAACCGTTCCCAGAAATTAGTAAGAACCAACGAAGATAAGAGGAGAGCAACGTTGAGATGCCTATTGGACACAGCTTTCACCGTTTCGTCGAAAATAATCCCATCCTTCCAAACTGCACGATCGACAAACGATCTGTGCACGAATTCGGCAGATTACAGAAACGACAACTACCGCTGATTACGAGACCGAACTGATTTTCGACTTGCTGAAAATTCCCTTTCTAACTCGCTGTTCGCTTTTTACTCGCTCCGGGATTGAACTCGATGTACCCATGGCCGTTCCGCATTTCGATCGGACGATGGAATCCAAGAACCTTTCTACCTTGGAGCGGTTCTTCTAGCGGGACGTCCGGCGTTGACTGATCCACACACGTGAACACACAAACGCACACACGGTCGTAACTTGAAGAAGCTTCTGGGTACATTACTTTTCCCATTCACCGGACTTACGCGGTTGGTTACGTGCCCCGTTCGTTATTATACGCTATGTACGCTATCTGTGTACGGGATGTCTCATTCTAGAGCCGCAATTAAATCGGTCGCTCTTTCTTGCGATTCCTTGTTTGCAGTGGTTCTCAACTGGACAGCGGGAATCCCCCCGTGTAACCGTGGCACCGCCCTGCAACACACTCTGAGAATCGGGCAACCCTCGTACAACACGCAGGCGGTCCTATAATTCGTATAACCCGCTATAGCACGGTGACCCTACAACGCGGTTAGAGAATTGAGAAATATTTTCGTATACCGTCGTAGGGAGCTTTGTTAATTTTGGTTTCCGAATTTTTGCATCAGTGTTTCGTGCAACCAATATATATACGAGCGATATAAAATATGCACCAACTGCCACGGATAAACCTGATATAATTATACAAGGTGTCGGTACGAATTACAAACGTACCGGATCAAGGTACGTTTGTCCCACGAGTTTTGGGAAACTTGGCGACCGTGTTGTACGGGGGATAACATTATACATGTATCAGAGGAAAATTCATGTTGGGTGAACGCAGTTTTCCTTGTGTATCAAATACACTAAATGTCATTTTCTTTTCAACCGCTTATGTAAACGATTAAATTACAAATTATTTACAAATAATCGTACTACAATCGTAACTCTCGCACAGCTTCGAATAAATAAAAACGTTGCGCGCCCAAGGTCGTCAAATTATATTAATTGCCGTAACACGTCACGCATACTTGAATTTCATAGATGCAACCCACTACACTTATCTTTCAATCTTATTTCGTGGCGGTAGCTTGAATTACGTTACAATTAGGACCGTTTAATTAAAAAAACGTAATAGGCAGGTAGTTAAGTAACTGAAATCACGAGCATATCAATAAACTATCATACGTTTATTTATATAAACAACAACAATGAATGAATAAAGTTACATTCAAACTAGCCTAATCTTTCGCACACTCAACACATGTCTTCAAAAATAAGTATATAAATAAAGAAAGAAGACAAATTACAATTTTCACTATATAAAACCTATTTCTTCTTTCCACGGAAATAAGTCGAACACTCGAATCGCCATAAAACAAGGACAACGTACCGCACCATATAGGAAATATAAATTCCTAATTATACATTACAAATATTTCACCCGTAGTGATCCAATCATTTCAAGACAATATTCACCACAATTTCGAAATACTAATCGAAAATTATCGCAACGTCAATTCGGACGTGTTAATTGTCGCGTACGCGAGAAACGAACATCACAATTTAACGTACACCGTCGCAGTTTCGCTCGATGATCCGCGAAACACGGAAAGCAATGACGATTCACAGGCGACAGGTATCGCGCTCATCTCCGCGTTACGAAACCGAAAGTCCTCCACTTCCTGCGAGGAAGTCTCGTCCTCGAACGGAGAAAGGGAACCTCGAAAACGAATTTGACCCAAATCAATTTTTTTTTTTTTTTTTTCACCTTTTCGTGAGCGCGACGCACGCGTGACTTTCCTTTCGTTTTATTTCTTTTCTTTCGCGACGATCTCACGCATCACCTTGATCATATCTATCATTCGATTGTTAAACCTCGAGAGAGGACTACCGTGCTTGGCACCAAGGAGAGGGGGGGGGGACATGGATTCGTTTCTTAATCATTGATAGATGGGGCAACGGGAATATCTTTTCCCGTTCATTCAATACAATTCGTACCATTTCTATTTTCGTTGTTGTTTTAATATTGTTAAGCTCTCTGCGATTGCAGAATTGTACGCGGACGAAATGCGTTGGAGTTTGTGTGTGTCTGTCCTAATTTGTCGAACGAAAAGATTCGAACGGAAGAATGAGGCCCGATTGTTTCCTCGAGTCGCGATGGTCCGTTTGCAGGAATGTCCAACGGCGGCGTGCAATGTACGCGATTAGCAGCTCGAATGCGGTGCGATAATTCACACTTTCTCATTCCGTATGTTTAAACAAGCGACGCGTATAGTAGATGAAATCAAAGAAATTCTGCAATTAAGAATAGCTTCGATCACGTAAGCCTGAGGAAATTGGTCGTGAAGATTTGCGGAATGGTACGTTACGCGAGACGACATAATTAAAGGAATAGCTCTCTTGATAACTAATAATGATAGTAACAGTGTTACTTCTGTTATAGTAAGCGGTGCATTATCAAATGCTTAACATGAATGTGCAATGTGATTAATAAAAATCGAATTATTTCAAACGAAGTCCACGCATCTACTTTAAAAAATTATAATAATTATTATAAAATTGTATTGAAAATTCGCATTGAAAAATTTTATTTTGCATTTCGTTTCCTGAAAGCCCTGCAATTTTTTTTCAAATTTAAATTGCACTACTGTGATACTGCTATTCCACTGTTCCTCCCATTTTTCACCTCCGCGCATTAGTTCTTCTATCGCATGCCCGTAAAACTTTCACGAGAGAGAAATATCACAAAGTTCGTTTAAGATATTATTAAAACCGAAACAATATATTACGCAGTTAATCCAACGTAACGAAGCAGTTGCACCAGAATTATCACATTAATTTCCTACCAACCTTTCTAATGAGGCATAAATCCACTGATTTAGCTCCACAGTTAATTCTGTTTTTACAGAAATCTTTTCGAAAAAGTTAATTTAAATTTAACCCCTTGGACTTGAAACTTCCTCTGCTATTTCTCCTGTAAATTTTTAATTTGCCAACTGTCTACTGTTTCGTTCATTTCGTTCAACTCGAAACAAAGTTGCGAGTGTTTGGAATTTGACGAAAGAAGTACAATAAAAATAGAAAAAGCAAAGGATCAATCGCAGAATGGAAATGATTTGGAAATAAAAAATAAACTCTAGGAACAGTAAGTAAAATAAATATTCGTCCACTTGCCAGTTCAACTGGCAACGTGGTTTCTTCAACGTTAACAAAATATAAAAGCCAATTTTCTGTTGGAAATCTTCAATTTTCACAATAAAAAAAAAAAAAAAAACAGCGAGACCTAACTCTCCAGTCGACCAAAGGGCCCAATTGCACTGAGTTCTCGCGTCACG
This sequence comes from Nomada lathburiana, assembly GCA_963667235.1. NCBI lineage: Eukaryota > Metazoa > Arthropoda > Insecta > Hymenoptera > Apidae > Nomada > Nomada lathburiana. The sequence continues at coordinate 17,399,729 of OY763899.1, read as the reverse complement.
GGCCCAATTGCACTGACTCCTCGCGTCCGGGCCCAATCTTCTATTCCTCCGCGCTGTTCCCCCAATACAACTCATCCACCGTGCAAAAACAGACACGAGGGTCCCGAAGGGACCACCGTGTGTAGCCCCAGACAAGTACACCGAAACTGCCCGCACTGGTCCTCATTACGCAAACCAACAAATTCTCTCCATACCTCGGACACCTTATTTCCACAAGAATTACTACGGCCAGGCGTTAGGTGAATTTAGAAAGTGCCTATCCTCGATCCACTCAGAAAAAAATCCAATCACTGACCAAGACGATCTGTTTATCAATGAACAAAGAGCAATCGTCAAGGTTCAGGGACGAAAGTCATCGGAAACGAAAGGGTCCCCTAGGGTCCGATTCGAGCCCGGTTCACGGAGATCGTCGGTGGAGGGAAGAAGAGGAGGAGGAGGAGGAAAAAAAACAAAAAAACGAAAAGAGAGAAAGAAAAAAAAGTCTTGGGAAGAGATCGGTGACAGTGGCGAGGAGAAAGAGGGAAAGAGAAAGAGATTCGCCAGACGGTCTCATCAGCATAGGTGATGGGTCGAGATGCGAGTGGGGCCAGGGTTGGTATAAAAGGGGCCCCGTGGCATCTGTGGAGCATCAGTCCTCAAATCCAAGGAACAGCAGCAACCATGAGGGCATTCATGGTGAGTTCGTACTTCCAAACTTATCCGACTCTCACTGAACCCTTTGCCTGTCGACGTCCACTTCCGTTTCACCTGATGTACCATCGCTCTCTGGTCGGGCTTCCTGTATCGAATTTTTCTCTCCTTTTTTTTTCTTTTCACCAATTTCTGGTTTGCTCCAGGTCGAGTTCTATTTTCCGTTCGGTAGTATTAACATCTTTCTCTGCTGAATTATCGAGGAATTTTTTTTTTTTCATTCCAAGTTGTTTCATTTCCTATTTCATGCACCTTTCAGCAGTATTAATATCTTCGATGGAATTTTCCCACATATCTTTATTATCTTACTTTGGAATTTACCCACTTCATTCTCCCAGGGTTAGAATCGTTTTCATCAATTTTCTATTACATACATTTCACTTCGAATATATTTCCTCCTCTGCTAAACGAAACAGTTGTATAAGAAACTGGAAACTCGAATGAAAATCCAATTAGGACCACTGGCAATAACAATAACAATAACAATAAATCCGGCAAGTGACTTAATCCGAACTGTCGGAGGTTTTCGTTGCAATTATATCAGCTCGCTATCGTTCGATTGAGAATCAAAAAGAGGAATGGGGGGGGGGGGGGGGGGGCAAGAAATCGCCGGATAAATCGTGGACAATTGTCGCCGCGTGAAAGTAATACCCACATACGCGAGGCTCGTAGAGATGAAAGAGAAAGAGGCAGAGAGAGAAAAGTAAAATGAGACTTCGTGGAGAGCATAGAAAGGGAGAGGGTACGAGAGAAAGTAGGGACTAGTGGGGACGATCACGACCCAGAAGGCGATTGATAGATACGCGCGATCGTACGTAGTCGATGTCAAAAATATCCGACAGGACGATCCCATCGAGATTACGAAAGCCCAAGTAAAATCAACGTACACAGCCCAACCTGTGCCGTCCAGCACAAGCCTAGCCTATACGCGCAAGGGTTGAGCCGAAAGTCCATCCGAAACCTAGCCCGGAAACAAACCTCCGCGAATCTCTGTCCGTAATCAAACCTAACCTCTACGCTCTCTACTTGCAGATCGTCATTCTCGCCGCATCGGCCATGGCACGGCCCGAGGCAGGCTACTCTTACTCCCAGCCTAGCTCCAGCTACGGAGCACCTGGTGGCGGATCCACCGGTATCGGTGGTGGATCCATCGGTATCGGCGGAGGGCACGGAGGTGGACTCGGCGGTGGACTCGGCGGTGGACTCGGCGGTGGACACGGAGGTGGTCTCGGCGGTGGACTAGGCGGTGGACTCGGCGGTGGTCTCGGCGGTGGATTCGGCGGCGGTTTCGGCGGCGGTTTCGGCAGCGGAGTCGGCGGAGGCCTGGGCGGCGGTTTCGGCGGCGGAGTAGGCGGTGGATTCGGCGGTGGAGCCGGCGGTGGTATCGGGGGCGGAAGCGGCTTCGGCGGTGGATCCCTGATCCAGAAGCACATCTACGTCCACGTGCCGCCACCAGAGGCACCCGAGGACAGGCCAATCAGACCAATCGCGCCTATCGCGCCGGCCCAGAAGCATTACAAGATCATCTTCATCAAGGCACCCACTCCGCCAACCCCAACTGCCCCCGTTATCCCGGCCCTGCCCCAGCAAGACGAACAGAAGACTCTGATCTACGTTTTGGTTAAGAAACCGGAAGAGGCGCCGGAGATCACCCTGCCCACTATCACACCCACCCAACCGAGCAAACCGGAAGTTTACTTCATCAAGTACAAGACCCAGGTAAGGACGTTGAATATCTCGAATCCGAGGTCCCCAAACCCGGGGAAACCCATCTTACCCTATTACCAACTTTCACAGCTAAACAAAATCCCAATCGCACAATCTTCAATCCCCAATCCCCTGATTCCAAAGATTCACAAATATACCCAAACCAGATCTCCTTAAGATTCAAAACTCACCGAAGCGTCTCTTTGAAATTACAGAAAGAGGTTACGTCCGGCGGTGGTGGCGGAACTGGAATCGGCGGTGGAATCGGCGGTGGAATCGGCGGTGGAATCGGCGGAGGAATCGGCGGTGGAATCGGCGGAGGAATCGGCGGTGGAATCGGTAGTGGAATCGGCGGTGGAATCGGCGGTGGAATCGACGGACACGGTAGCAGCGGCCCAAGCGGACCCAGCACGTCATACGGGACACCCGGCGCTTCAGGGCCTTACTAGTCACTTGGAATGCCCAATAAACCCACGCAGCTCCTCCTCTACACGCAATCGAACCCATTTCTACGCTCCGCGACACGCACGCATTCACGGCTTCGGCCTAGGCTTCAGCCACGGCTCAACGGCGATCCTATTGGACGCGACACACTGTGATCCCTCGTGGACGACCGCGGCGACGGGCAGGAACAGAACGATCGATGGCAGAATCGACGGTACGAAGGGGATCCTGCTCGCGATTCGGAGTCACACGATTAGCAAGAGTTACTCAAGTACAACCACGATCATGATGATGACCGTGACGACCAGGATGACGACCACGATCATGACGACGATTACGATGATTATGATGATTACAACGACGACGATCATGATGATGACGACAATGATGGTGATTCTAATGAAGGTTAGGAATACGATGATAACCAGGACGACGACGACGACATCTAGGATTAAATATTTTTTATACGTTACATTTTGCAAGAAAACGGTGGCGAAATAAAGCTTTTTTTTTATGTATTTTTACATAAAACGTTGGTCTGCTGATTTGTATTCTTCGAACCCCTACCTTCCTTAGAGAGTTACGGTTGCGTTAAACGGTTTCACGCTGATCCTGGCTTAGTAACAGCGTAGCATGTAATGCTGTAATGCGAAATTTCGCCACAGCCTAATAAAAAAAAAGTCGCCAGATTATTGATTTCCCGTGAAATCAAGCATCGGACAGGTGCAACGTCTGTTTAACTAATTATTTCCTGCAAATTAAGGAATTGTGAAAGCACTCGTGCTAAATCTTCCACGTGTTTGTTCGACGGTAATGGCCAACGTGGTCAGAAGAACTCGTGAGCTTTCAGTTTCTACTATTTCAACTCCTTTTCACTTGTTTAAGAGGGCCAGAGAAAGTCGAGTATGAAATCAGCCATCGAGGGCAAACGTGCTTACTGAAAAACGAAAAATCCTCGTAATTTTGCCAAAAGAAACTTTCTATCAGAAACGAGCCAAGCGTTTTTGTGTAGTGAAATAGAGGTAAATGACGGTCCGGATTTGCAGGCCCTATGCATATGCAAGTCAAGTAAATATACTTTATAATGATTAATAGATATTATTATTATTATTGTTAATATATTCTGTACTTTGAAACAAAAGATTGCATTGGAGTTACAAACAACAACTACCGAAGTATACTGAAAAAGAAATAGAAACTTGTATACTGTTATCATTTATAGGTGAAAAGCGTGTATTAAGTAATTACAAACTGTTTCCTTTTATATAACTGGAGCGTTCGATACGTTCGACTGATATTACAGGTTAGAAATATGTAAATACATAGTTTGGTCAGTAAACTATCACCGCGTGTTTAAAAAACATGACCGCATTGTCAGAGGGGAAACTGTAATATCCGCTATTATGATGACGCAACGATTGAAGTAACTGTCGAGACAACGATATGCCGTTGGCCTGCGATTATCTCATGGCAATGATTACAGTAATCATATCTTAGAGGTGACGTTGAAAGCAACTGAAATAATATTGTTCTGCTACTGTAATATTCTATTTTCCTTTTGTTTATCGTGTAATGGATAAGGATTGAAAAATTATACAATTATTTCACAATCGGTTTATTAAAATGTATATTTTTTCCGTTTATCCCAATACCACACAAATATTGTGCAAACGATTACAAATTGAAGGATGTTATATTTGTTTGTATTAAAATTTGTGTATTTATTAACTAGTCATTATTGTTCAAATTTTGATTATATTCATTAATCTGTACGCTGTGAATAAGAAAACGATTTGATCGATAATCGTTTTTATGGTAACAGAAGAATTTTTAAAAAATTTCAAGGTGACTCAAAACGACAGGTGAAAGAGCGTTTGTCTTGCTCTTTGTCGTAATACTAGAAGGATTTGCCTATTCTGAGAGAAAGTCCTTGGAATGATTGGAATGGAAATCTATAAGAGATCGAAACATCAATCTATTGCGAAACACAATTTACAATACACCCACAAAAGTTTCTCTATTTGGTTTCATTCATTATTCACACCAAATATTTGTATTGCACTTATGTTACATACTTCCAAACACCTACCCAAAATTAATGTTAATGTTTGGACCTGTGTCTAAAAAGGAAACACAAGTTTTGAAAAAGAGATAACGAATGTTCGATAAGGAATTCGTAGCAAATTTTACGCGAAGTACTGTTAAACAAGCTAATACAATATATATAATGTTAAAATAAAACGATACAGAAATAAATATTGTATTAAGATTCAAATTTGTAATTAATAAATATAGCAACTGAAATACAAAAGTAATCCAAAACTATAATAAGGCATTGTTGTACGGTGTATTACTTGACCTAAGCATAAAAGCAATTTGAGGAAAGCATAAAACAGCCCCCATAAGTAAAAAGCGAACGGTGAACAAATGATAAGTCGCTCTGCAAATCGAATGTAAATGGAAACGACATTCTAGCCAACGTTTCGAAAGTGCTCACGCGCATTTGCCAAACAAAATCTACGATTACGTTAACCAGGTGGTAAATACTAATCCGTGTACTATACCATGGCCAGCGTGTTTCTCGTGAATAAAGAGAAACCAAGCGGCCGCACGGTTTTCCATCATTTAATTCTGCGTACGATGAGATAAGGCATATAAACGGCACATTGTGCAACGAATCCTGGCTCTCTGAAACATTATACAAGCTAGGAAGCGTTCTGGCCCACGCCACCCCGTGTGGGAATTCCCCCTGTGGTCCACCGAGCCGCCATGTTCGCGAGAACGCGTCATTATTGCGTCACGTGAGCGTGTCGTCGAAAGATTCGTATCAGCGGCACACACAACAAACTTGGCAACGAAGCTTGATATTACTCGCCGAGCGTGCAACGAATTGTGTAAAAAGACTGATTGACGTAATGTAGTCACTACAGATTACCGAGGCGAAGATTCGATTCAGCTTACGTTCGAATTTTCGCGGTTACTCCAATTAATAATTGCCAAATACTTTTAGCTCGAAACGAAGATCTACATTCCAAAGTTAAATCACATTCGAAAATCGGACAAATGCAAACACCTTCAGCTGTGCCAACAATACGCGACAGTTATTAACCTAATTGAATCCGTTCGGTACTTACAATATTTCCAAGATGGCCGCCGCGTCTATTACAGTCTGACGACCCCAGCGGCGGCGAACGAAGTCTTCCATTTCCGCGAGAGCAATCGGCGAAGGTTCGCCAAAGGTGTCTCGACCTCGGAGACGTTCTTGGTGAACGACTTCGCACCGGCAAAGAGTGGGGTTAGGGGAAAGGGGAGCATCCGCTAGTAGTCTTCATCTTGATTAGCGGCGGTTTAAAGAATAGTGAAAGTTTCTCCTGCTTGCGTCACAACACCTTTCCCGAAGAAGACGCGGAAATCGACGCTTTCCTCTTGCACGAACCGATTGCTCTTTTTCCGCGACTGCCATTTTCTATGCCGATCCGCCATTTTCGATCGTGCTGCTGTTTCGCCGACTTTTTTCGCGCGCAGCATTGGCCAGGGGTGTACGTGTGTACGATCGACGCCTTCGGCGGGCTTTGTGAAAGAGAAAGTGCACCTGCAAGGCGATAAATCTTGGAACAGCGAAGGGTTATTATTATTATTATACGCTTCAGCGGTCCTGCAAAGGCTGTGAAAGGAAGTGGTTGATAGAAATTTGGATGGAGGGATGGAGGTTTCGATGGAAGGGTCAATGACTTTCGCATGGGTAGTGTTCGAGCGAAGATGGTCTGGTATTTAATTGTTTTACTCGGTATTTACGATTATTGTATTATACTTTGTGTCTCATTTGGATTATGAATATTTCTTGCAATATCTGTGTTTGAAAATTCCCGCCTTTTGCCAATTGCTAATTGCAGGTTAATGTAATATTATTTATAGGATGATTTCACTCCAGTAGCTAGTTATCTTCCGATGCACGGCTCGACACTTTCTATTTCAAAATTCTGTCTAATATGTATGCAGAGTGTCTCTAAAATTGATGATTTCCTTGAAGAAAGTTCTTCCCGTATATTCGCGGCTACGCTGAACAAATCTGTAGACGCGAGAGAAAACGCTTAAAAATTCGTTTCTAATTAGAAGAAAGCGCCATTCGAATGGTATATTTGGAGTCCAAATTTTCCAGCATTTACATTTTACATTATAATTGAATTCAGAGATAAACATTTTGCTACTCCCGTGGGCTTATTAAGAAAAAACATCTTTCATTTAGTACTGTACAGTCTATAGTGATTGCTTCGATTATACCATAGATATTTCTACCGGATCCATTCGATGCGATCTCTCCTGAAATTTCATAAATCTCATTTTACAACTTTCTATGATTCATCTGTAACCCATAACCATTTTCTCAATACTGAACAACACCTGTACCATTCTGTTTCATAATTCCTTTCCAATCAACATCCTGCAGACGTCTCGAATTACCCGCCACGTCAATGACCCATGACGACCCCTAAGTACGCTCACCAGAAGCCCTCCATTCACAATTAGTCAGGTATACCTATCTGACATGTTACAACTGTGCCCGATCCAAACCTAGCCTAACAAATACTTTAAGTCACTCTTCTCGAAATTATTAATCAACTTTTCATTAATAATTACACACAGAATTCTTATCATTCCGCTTATCCTTTCATGCGAACAAGCCTACCCCTATTTCAAATCTGATGCAAACGTTACCTAACAAAAGAAAGGACAGTCTGAAGAAGCAAGTAAAAATCCTTGCACTTTGTTCGAATTAAGGAGCGTGTAACCGCACCAGACAGCCAGGGGCTATTCCCTATGCCCATAAGCGTCAACTGCAAGTCAGAAAATGATCAGTGAAAGGCCGATACGTGATGATCGATGCGAGCAGACGAGGAACAGAATCAAGGGTAAAGCAGCGATCGTCGCGATTCGGGGTAACTGAACCCCGCCAGAAGAAGAGAGAGAAGGTACAGCCGGCAAGGAGGTCAGGTCGAAATTCGTTCCGATTTTCTCGAAGGAGGTCGATGAATGACCTTTCGAGCCGGTCCGTTCGTCGTGGCTCTCTTTTCACGTTACCTTATAGCGGTCGTATCGCTACGTATACATATATATGTACATATATAGTGTAAAGTCGAATCTCTATAACTCCCGAACTTCTATAGGAGCAGAATTTTCTTCATTTACTACCACTCCACGGAGAAGCATAAACCACTCTCGTTCGGCGAACCTCTGTTAATCGAGAACCTCGATGGGACGAAACTTTTGCGATCGTAAGATTTCTAGTTCTTCCTTTGAGCATCGAGTTAACGAAGCCCGATTGTGTTACTCTTTGGTCCCGCGAGGTCGCAGGAAGCCGAAAAGGAGCTTCGCGAGGCGTCCATGTGAAAGTTGCCTCTTGGCAGACGTTACGCTCCCCTCTACGTCACTCTACCCCTGATAGTTTTCCAGGGTTTCTCATCGGGCTAGATTTCTTACGAGAGCATCTTCTCAGCTGCGTAAGAACGTGAGAGAGATCACGCTTTCGTTTCCTTCTTCCTTTCACGACGCTGCTGACACATTCCGCTTTCGCCTCGATTCATGGAGCATCTGTATCCTCTTTTTCTTCCATCGTTGTCTGCTTCTTTTTTCTCATCTCCTTTCTCTTCTTACCCTTCTTCTTCTTCTTCTTCTTCTTCTTCTTCTACTTCTTCTTTGTCGGGTCGATAATTCGATGAGAAGTGAGGATTCTGATCGATAGATGTAGCGAGCTCGCGCCACAATGTGTTCACCCCTCTCCGTGCGATTGTTGCCAACAGGCAATGTGATTCGATTTGGAAAGGTGCTTGTTCTTGTCGATTTAACTACTATCTGGGGCATGTTGGACAGCGGCCCGTTAATTGGTTTAAGATGTATCCTCCGTTTCTCTCATGTATACGTACATATTCATTATGTCTTGTTCCCTGGCTGGGATTATCCATTTAAGATAAGGACATACGAGGACATTTTAATTTCGTGATCGATTTTGGTCGTATGTTCCAATAATCAATTGTTTAGCGATTTCATTATCTCTGTATTTAGGTAAACCAATTTGATTAAGATAATTTTTATAAAACACTATTATTGTTTATGGAAGTGCGTATACTCGATTTGAGATCTAAAAATAATCGCTTGCTCATCTATTGTCAACTGAACAGTCCGTTGAAAAAGTAGTACAACTTACAGTTATGCGAATTGAATGGCGAAATAAAAATAGTACAGATTGCAACGATTAAAACTGGTTTGGCGATAAAAAAGGAATTATTGTGGTTCGAAGTGTCTCGCATTCATTCAAACACGAGCAAATACAATAATAATTATAATTGTACGAAAAGCAATTCATGGAAAAGTCAATGGAAAATGAGAGCTCTATATTAGTTTGCTAATTACATTAATTTCAATTATTCATTAATAAGATTATCAATCGTTTAATTTAAAAACAAAAATTCAGATAATACTGTTTTCTTTCGATCATTTTTGAGTTTCCCACGAAAAAAAAAGGTTACAGTAAATCACGCTGGCGAACGTAACTACGTTAAGTAAATAAAAAAACTGCCTCTTACTTAATGAAGCTCGGACTCTTGTTTGCTGCTTTGGCTTTTCGCTGCTGACCATTGAAATTTAGACTAGATAGCCGTTTTCTGTATTTCGTTTCACCCGTGTCCTATTCCTCTCTAAATTTCGCAAAATTGTTTTGTCGAGGCCGACGAAGAGAATTCTAGGCACCTGAGATTGCTTCTAGCAGGTACTACATTCCATGACCTCGTCCTGCACTCATTCTCGTTTTGAAATACGCATAACCTGCGTGGAGAGTGACCATAAATCACGCACGCCAACCTCACTATCGGTTCGTCGTATTACGGAATTAAAACCGATCTATGTACTGAGAATGTTTTGTTACAATATTTAGTAATGATTAACAATATTTAACGATGCTTAATAATAATAAATAATATTATTAAGTAGAAACGAAATCAATTACGGAATTAAAAATTTTGTTGAGCTTCAGAAAGTTGTATCTCAAAAACAGTCTCATTGAAGATAATTATTATTAATATTTTTACCCGCTTTTCATTCACGATCACGTTCGTACATATACTTTCTTCGGCGTTTGATAATTAGTAATTATACAGATTGAAATTCAGTTATCGGATATAAAGCTAATTATCACGTTGAAATGACTGTGAAGCATAGAAACCATGTGAAGCTTAGAATTAACGTATCATCCGGAATTGATGGAAACTCTAACAATTAATATTTGAAACAATAGACATTAATTAACAAACAATTTGACTTAATTATTAGGTTCTCTGTCTTTAATTGGTACCTATCTCCACTTCAAATGTATATTTCTGCCGCCATACAGAAATCATCGAAATCGAATATTCTCTATCGAAATCGTTCTCGGACTAATTGTCGCGCCAAATTTGAAAATGCATTTCGAGCAAAACCCGTTTAAAGTTGAATGACTTCGAAGGGGGTACACTTTGATGTTATTAATATTCTTATAAGTGGACGCGTGAAGGACCCACGTTGGACAAATTTATATGTACAGAGAAAAGCGCTTACATGGGGGAAAGCGCGGATTATTTGAATATTACGAAAGGGGTGTCGCGATAAAAACGACAGAGGTTGAGAAATACTGTGCTAAACAGTGTCGTAGACGCCGAATACGAAAAAGGAAAGTAGAGAAACGCAATTGGTATTTTGCTATTATGCAGCTTTATCGGCTCGACCGGGAACGTTTATTGGCCTTTTGACCTTAGCTTTCACTCGATTAGATCCTCTTCTTCCTTGTTTCACTGGTCGCATCCATGCACGTTGCATCCACAAGCAACAACTAGACGCCCTTATGCAAGAGTTTATATGGTGCCCCGGAATTATTATTATTATAATGCTCAACATGAATTAGTTACTTGAAATTGTAATTAAGAATAGGGTAAATATTTACATTAGGCGAGGCTGCTGTGACCGCTTTTAATACCTCTCCTGTGTAAATCCCAAGAGGCTTCAGCCGCGTCACTGTACGAAATTTATCTTGTGCTGAATCATTCTTATCGGCTTCCTTGTCGCCGTGTTAGCACTATGTTCATTATTGTTCCGCAGCAAATTACCGTTACACAACAAGATATTCGGAGGGAATTAGATTAAAACGCGGTTCGTCCGCGTGGGAGGAAACGGGGAGCCTGGTTTAATGGGACGCCATTAAAATTCCAGATTGCGTTATTTGCATAATTATCTTCATTTGAATGGATTACCCGGCCGCGCTTAATTGACGAAATTATGAAACGTAATTTTGAATCGGCAAGTGAAATATTTTTGAATGACTACGAGCTTGGCCCTTTGCATTTGTTTTTATGGCTGCAGTTCCGGCAAGAACCAGTGGCCCGTCGAAATTATTTTGTTGAGGGGAATTTTCACGGAAGATTGAATTTATTAATGTATAATGCTAATAAACAGTTTAGAGTGAATAGACTTAATTAATGCACCTTGCGTCAGTTCGTTTCACAAATAATTATGATACGCTAGTGAAATCACTCACGAGCTAGAGAATTAACCACAGCTATTAAGAAATGCTTTAATTAGAAGGTTCGGGACAAAGTAATGAGCAATAATTATTCATTAATTAATTTGCATAGCGATAGAATTGTGTCGTCTTACTTTACACAAATTATTGGCGTGGTAATTGTTACATAAAAATTGAGTTATTACCGTTATTCCTTTTTATTACACATTCCTTATATTTTCATAATTTGATAATTAAATATTTCAAGTTCAGTTCTTAACACCAGTCGTAATTAGCTGTATTTATTTATAGTTGTAATTAATATCGATTTTTTTCATAATCACAAATCTTGATTGAACCCTTAATAATATTTGTGTAATAAAGATGTAATACATTGTAAAAAATATTCTGCTTCAATCATATTTTAATGTAAAAATATTTCAAATCGAATAACAATTTTACAAATACAATCGAACATTCATTGAACTATTCGGAATTACAATATAATGGATGAAATGTTTGATATACAATACAAAATTTCGGAATGAAAGTTGCTGCAATTTTTGAACACAGCATAATTCGGCCATCGTATGAGATTTGTTTATTAATGTAAAACAAACAATCAAAAATTTGTCCTTCCATTAAATTCCTCGGGCACTTTTCTATACAACTTCTAAACTACTTGCAAATTATTTATATTTCGCTATAGAAAAACACAATTCTCATGCAGTGACCCAACTTCAATATTCGAAGAACGCTCAAGTACAAAAATAAAGTTTACAGTATGTTATTACGGTAAACGAATTTGTCTTCGAAGATATATACAATTTAAACAATTTACGAATAAAATTACCCTAGAAACAAGTCAAGAGTACAATAAAATTCAACATCCATCTATAATTAATATCATTTATTGTAAATAGAAAACAATTTGATATTCGTCAGAATTCGTGAAATTCTTAAGAAAATTCAATTTAAGGGAAAATATTTCCCATCGTAATATATAAAAGTATCGATTCTACGCGCAGCAGTCACGAACACGTCACGCAAATTGTTTGAAATTTGTTTAAATTACGTATACACCCCGTGTTTGTATAATTCAAGTTGTTTTTTTTTTTGGAAAAAAGTGTCCAAAATACAACACGTCCACATTTTCTAATACTGCAGCTGCTCGATGTACAACGTCTGAACAAACTAACGACGATTGACGATAGAAATATTTTTCGATGATCGGATGTGTGCAAGATCGAGCAACTTGGGATGTAGAATAATAAAAACTCAGAACGTGCAAATAAATTAATCCTTTCTAGCTAAATCAAGTCTTATGAATTATAATGTTCTAAAAAATTTGTTCAATTTTGTGCAAAAATATTTGTGTAATTCCTTTGTCTACGTTCCTGATCCGTTAAAGACCATTTTGGATAATGTTAAAGGCGGCGCCGAGAGCCCAGCTCAATTCGTGCCCACTGATCTTTTTGTAAAGCTAGATTGAAAATGAAAATGATAGATTATTATACGCAATAATAAATAACTATTAATATTGTGAGCAGCCTTTAATAATAATAATGCAAGTGAAGTGTTATTGCAATTTATTACTAAAAAAATTTTTTATCACGATATTAAGGGGGTAGACACGGGTAATGCAGCGAGCTGTAAACCGACAAAATATGGCCCCAAAACATGGTTTAGTTGGATGCAAATGAAATCTTTATATGACACTATTTTGAGCTCGGAGAGGGCTCATTCGAAAGAGGAAGGTTGAGCGGAGTGCGCCAGATAGATGGTTGAACGAGATTGTGTTGATATTTAATAATATGAGTGTTCAAAGTGTAAGAAAAAATGGACAAAATACAGCAGCAGAATAACAGTATTTTTAGTTCACTAAAAGACACAACCTCGTTCAAAAACACATCTGGCGCACTGCGCTGAACCTTCCTCTTTCGAATGAGCCCTCTCCGAGCTCAAAATAGTGTCATATAAAGATTTCATTTGCATCCAACTAAATGCATTCCCACATACGAGTTTCACCGTCCGTCGTCCATATTGCCGTTAAAACAGAGCACGTGACGTCACAAATTTAGTTCAGGTAGTTTTGACAAGATGGCGCCTACTCAGGAGGGCTGCCAACGTAGAATCATAGCAAAACTGAAGCGTTGGCTTGTTACATGTGCTACAGTAAAAGCGTGACGCAGTCAATGTATGCATTTTCGTACGATATTAGGTTACGTTATATGCATTTTGGGCATACATTGACTGGGAACTGTATAAATTTACTAAACGCTTTTACTGTAACACATCCATGACTTGAAATCGCTGTCGAATTTATGTTATAATTATATGGCTATATTTTTTAATTTTTTACTAATACTGGAAGTATTGATGTACTGATATCATATTTTCAGAATGTGGTAGCTACAGCAATTATTTGAAATCATTGCTCTTCTTATTATTCTTTTTCATTCTTTTGACTATTTTGTATAAAACATATAATAAGGAAATGTCTCCAAATCAGTCAACAGAATCAGTCAGTTGACTCCCTGATTTTTTTCGTACTCCTGTACGGTCATTTGTAGTATCGAACGGCGATTCATACGTGAATACGTGATGCGTGAATGCAAACACAAGTAAGGCATAGTTGCCGCAACTTATCAAGACTTCAGTCGCGCTGTTGCCACATGTGCTACAATGCGGATCATCAGCTAACTCTGCTAACTAAATGAATCGGCTCGAGCGGAGAATTTGTCTCGAGCCGTCGCAAACTTTTCTTTAGGTTCGAGTCCCGTATGTGTTCATTTTTTTTACTTTCTGACTTTCTCTTAATGAAACTTTTGCTAACATATTTGCGAGATTTTTCTAATTAAAATAAGGCCAAACACGATATAGTTTGAGTTACATTTACTTGTTGATACTAATTAAATACGTACCACAAAGTCTGTATTAACCAGTCAATATGATTTAAACTATATCGTGTTTGGTCTCATTCGAATCAGAAAAATCTCACAGATACATTGGTAAAAGTTATATGTAAAAAAATTAATGATTAAAAAAGTTTCATCGTTGAATTAGTATTAGTCACAACGATACTCTGGTTCGGATCATGTTACACCGCTTCCTCGTCGAGCGTCACTATCGCCAAGGGGGTTCCCCCCACGTGGAGGGGATAGTCCATTTCTACAGCCAATCTTTTCTTGCATTTTTGTCATCATAATATTGTCCAAAACTTTCATGTGACCATTGAAACATGTGTACGAGACTGACTAGTCAATTGTGAACAGTTCGAAAAACTGCTTGCAGAAGATGTTTCTAACAATTGAGTGGGTCTGATTTCGGTACATGTACAGAAGAGGGACAACCTCACCGATTTCAATGACTTTTGCTAACAAAAAAATGTCTAATCTAACGAACTTTTTTTTTGGGACATCCAATATCCGTCATCTATTTTTTCTTTTCACTTATGATTCCTTACTGCAACGTAACATATTGTAGCATAAGCACATTTCAAGTAATTGAAATGTATAATGAATTTTCTACGCTTACACTACCAGCAGACTTTCCATTCAAATCTCAAGTTCAACGCAACAGCTGGGAATTTCTTTCCGCATTCAGAATAGAATATCGAAATAACACGCAGCTCCCTCTCGCATGTCGGTATTACCATTTCGGTGCAGGAAAAAGCTGCTGTAATACCGACCTTCCGAATCGGAGAGGTCACGTGCCGTGTCTACCCCCTTAAATCCTGGATGTTATTGATGACAAGATTTCTAAATTACCGACCAACTTTTCATCGAATACTTCATATATACTTACATAAAGCTTCGTTGTGGGATCCAGGCCAAATCCATCGCGTAGAAGAACGTAAATAAATGTTAGATCGAGGCAAATGAACGGTTGGTCTGTATTCGGATAATCGCAGGCCTCCATTGCTTGTTTTAGAAACGCACTTACTTGAATAACTCCGCCGAAAAATGGATCGACTAGGCCAACCTGAAACATTCATGAAATAAAATCAAATCTGTTTCCCTGTTCTTCTACAAGATTCCATCTCCAATTGATTCATCTTCAAAACGTAAAAGTCAAAGGAACAGTTATTTTTTCATTTGTGTCAAGAGTTATGTCTTGGATGAACGTAAAATAATATAATCTCAATTAAAATTTCGCCGATGTTTAAAATTACCTCCGTGGCACGCTCGAAGTAGTAAGAAAACGCGTAGATCTCGTGCTCCTTTAAACCCTCCGGCTTATTCTTGATCCTGCCGATGTATTTCTGTACAATTTTAAGACACTCGGGAAAATTAACAATAGGCCTGTCCACGTCGCCGCCAGCAAAGTTCTGCGTTTTAATCAACTTGTGCGTTCCATTCACTGGTCCTTTAACGAGATAATTAAGTCCTCCGTAACTCCATTCCGTAGTAACTATTGGGTTTACACATTCAGATCGTACTTCGGTAACAGCCTTTTGGTTTACGTTATCCAAATTCATTCCATTCGTCAGGATCTCTTTCCTCGCTGCCATGAGTCCCATGCCCAAGTAACTGTGCGTGTAAACGCTCATGTTGTGGCTGAATATGTTAACGGAGTATACGTGTCCGTCCAGTTTCTTTTCCTGTAGAAGTTTGGAAGAAATTTTAATTTTTGTTGATCAAGAAAAAACCGGTTGCGCGAATTCCATTCATTTAAAACAATTTCTCGTTTATGAATTCGCTGGTTTCGATGAAACAATTTACATATATAAGAGATTATTATTATTTTTCGTGTTATCTGTTGAAATGTACCTGTTCAGGATTAGGTGAGAAGGTCACTTGAGTAGAACCTCCGCCAAGATCGAGCGCGGCGACTGTGTTGCCCGGATTGTGCGTATTAAATCGTTCCAATAGGAAATTAACAGTGAACCAGGAGAAAATCCCTTCGTCAGTGCCCTCCATTATAGAGATTGCATTTTTCGATACCTACGGTAATGAACGACCGTTTAGTTGAAATTTGGGGGCGAATTTGAACAGCGAACAAGCATTTCTTCAATTACAGGCATTTACTGCACGAATAAAAAAAAAGTATCCTGAGTAGTACGTATTTGATTGGAACACTGTCAAAGTTTGTGCGAAAGGTGCGGACAATTGTAAGTTTTATAGGGATCGTAGGAAATTCATGCGTTATTCTGATCTATTTACGTACATCTAGTTTCGTCCAGAAGAAGAAACATGTGCGCAATCCTACCGAAGAGAATAGAAAGAATAGTTTATTTCATCAGGAAACGAAATAATCGCAAACAATGCAGCTTTGAAACGAAAAGTTCGATAATAAGAAGTTGCTTCTTCTTTCAATCAGCGTATCAAATAGCTTCCTCAGTTTTTATTTATCATTAGAATCGTTTCTGAATGAATTGCTCCGTTAAATCGTAACTGAAGAAAGCATTCGATACATCAATTAACAGAACGCTCAGTTGCTCGTGCTTCGCAGACAGAAAAAGGGACAGCAATGAAACCAAAGCAAACCAAATCAACGCAGATAATTATTGGAGAATGATACGATGTGCAGCGGACATAAATCTACGATTTGGAATAAAAACTGTATTATTAATAAACGATCTAACGAGTGCGTACTTGGAAACCGGAGTCTTCGAACAACCGCCTGCACTCTTGGAGAATTTCCTCCGCCTTGTGTCCGGGAAGGAGCCTCAAGCCAGCTGTGGCCCTCAGGCTGAGAGGCGTACGATGCCATTCCGATTGCGGAACTACTTTCTTCACCTTCTCCAATAAAACTGTCAACGATTTGGCAGAGTCTCTCGGCCTCTCTGCGTAAGCACTAACACCCGGCTTCGTTTCGGTGTACAGTTCCTCGTCTAAAACCAAATTTCCGCCCAGTATGGACTCGTGGAAGCTGAAGGCCAAGGCACGACTGCCTGTTGACCCTGCGTCGATCACCACAACATAGAATGGCTTCTGTAGATTGAACGAGAAGGCCAGTGTATCGATCGCCTTGCTGCCAAGGCCGACTGGCTTCAAGTCGTACCTGCGGAGAAACAGTGAAATAAACGTATGCAGGCGTACGTTGCACGACGGTAGAGTTAAGTTAGGAACGAACAATATCCGGCAATAAGCCGATAGATTAGAGTTACAGGTAGAAGAATGTTAATCTTACGCTATTGCTATGTATCCTAGGAAAAGTATCCCCAGCAAGGCTACGATAACGAAATAGCTTCTGCCCGGGTGGCCCTTCTTGCCTTTGGCCTTTTGGTCTGCTTCGAAAGTGTCTTCATCGTCTGTTCTCAACTGAAAATTATTATATTCATTATTAATATGCAACGGAAACAGAAACGAATAAATCGTTCGATGTCTCGAAATAAAAACGCGTTCGTCCTTGTCGATATTGATTCGTTCGAAAATTAGTAGAATCAATTTGAACTAAATATATATTCAACACGAAAGAGATTCTCGCGGAATTAATTCAATAATGATTTTTCAAATCGCCACCATATTGTTGTCTTTATGATTTAGCCATTTATTTATTTATTTCGCGGCCGTGGAAAGTGCGACGTAAAGTAATAGATTCTCTTTTTTTTCCGACAACAAATTACCGATAAGGTAAGTGGTATCGCCATGAAACAGAATTAGTTGAAATAACGTTGCTGTAAAGAATATTAAAAGAAAGGGCAGATAAATTACGAACAGCTGACCAGACAGATAATTCCCGAATGTTTATGCACCTAAAGTAGCGGATAACCTCGAATAGAACGAAATTGCAGATAAATTGGTGGTTAACACGCTTCAAACGAACGGGGAAAGTACGAGGAACATGAGACTTACGGGAATATATTGCATTTAAAATGCAATACAAACGGCCGATATAGACAACGAAGGCAGTTTTCGTTTCTTTATGCGGCGAAATTGCTAATGAAAAAAAGAGCATCGCGTGCTCGCGGGAAACGCGGAAATTTCAAAATCCAGCGGTTGCGCTAAATTTTGGAAGTCTTTCGAAATAATGCAATTGGTATAGATATTGCTCAATGCGATCGTGGATAAAAGGAATGTTTAGATTAGAACTTCGGAAACTTTTGACAAATAGATACAGAAATGCGTTGATACTTATCCATCGAAAGAAAGCAAGCATGGTAGTCTCTTTATCTGCTCGATAAAGTACGATAATTTGGGGAAATCACGTTTTCTAGTACCGCAAACAGAGAACGAAGTTTTGAAACAGAACGAAATAAAACAATCTCAATTAAACGTTGATACAATTGTAACGGAACCGATGATTTATGAAAGCACCTTGCACGACTAAAGTCGTATAGCTTAGAAATTCAAATATAACCGCCACTTTTTTATCATTCACGGAATTACAATCGCGCGTTCGCGTATGCAAATTTATTTCCCTCGAAAACTTATGTAATTACCCTGCTATTAGCAGACATGATTTATCAATCATTCTGTCAAAATGAAACACAAATTCGCGATTAAACTTGAGCTTGAATTATCCAAAAAAAAGATACCGTATAAGCTACATCTACTTAAACAACAAGAATTCACTATCTCGACGTTAATCCTTATCAACGAATAAGACTTTTCCTGCGGGAAAACTGTAGTCCCTTTAAACTTATGATTATACCGATTATTATTTTAATTTGAACAATATTACACAACGAATACATTTTAATCCATTTCAAAGCCCGCGAACGCGAATTCGATAAAAAAAAAAGGAGGAAAATACAAACCTTTCTACGTCTAACCTCCATTTCACTGAAATTTCGTCCGTTTAAAAATTCTAACGGGTGACGTGAAAAAAGGGAGCCCACGAGGCGACTAATCGTTGACCGCCGCTTCAAGTCTATTTAATCGTCGCCAGTACAACTCACGACCAGGGCCGACGGGGCGCGCTAAGTAAGCAGATTATGCGAGTCATAGGGGCATTGGTGGCGCTTAATGCCAAGGGCGCCAACGAAGGGGGCATCCTGGACGCAAAATGAGAATTTGTTAAATTTTCTGGCTGGTGATGGCCAACAAGATACATTTTGCATAGTTTTTTCTACGCAATTTTTGATACAACATTGACAACCCATAAACGGAAGGTTGGAAGATCAAAGGATCATAATAATCGTTCCGAATGTCTGTACAATTTGAATTCATTTAAACCACGGACGATTGTCACAGAAAATTTAAGGACTTGGACATAAGTTAACCGATGAAGATAACGAATATGTAAAATGGAAATTATCGGCGAAATATGCGGCTTCAAAAATTTACTTGGATTTGAATTAGAAAAGTGAAAAAGATTTTTCAGATTGAAACTTATTTAAGACCGATTGTAGCACGACAAAGACTAGGTAAATTTAGCAAATGTTTTCGACAGAAGACGATGCGTGTGAAAAATGAAATATCGAAGAACTTATTCAAGTTTGCTAATACTGAAATCGCGGAGAGTTTCATAGCAAGAGTCATAAGAATAATAAACGCACTGAAATATTTCTACGTTTCTCGTTCATTTCAATTACAATTACAAGTAACCAATTAATGCTGAACATTATAATAACAATAATTCTAGGGCGTCATATAAATTCTTGCATAAGGGCGCCAAGTTCCTCAGCGCCGGTCCTGCTAACGACGATGAGACAGCATGAAAAATATTACTAGAAGAGTATTGTCCAACAGTAAGGCCCCTCACGCGCCAGCTTTTCCCACCACCTATTCTTTGTACGCGGTGCGCTTGCGCAATGCCGGTGCGCACCCCTCGCGCGCAGCTTCCTGGTTTCTCAACGAATCGAGTAATAGCATCGCGCGTTCCCATAGCAACGCGGCTAAGAGTGAGGGAACGCAAAACGACCCGCAAACGAACCTTGGACAGCACTGCACTAGAATATGTAACAACAAAATGGCGGGCGATAATGGTTCAAGGTTCCGAGCGCGGTACACTTCGGGGAAACAGAACATCAAGAAGACGGACAAAGAAATCATTGTTATCTTTGCGGCTATTTGCACTACCGATAAAAGTATTTACTATCTATACGATTCATAGGTCCAATCGTGCGATCATTGACACAACGGATACGATTCAGTGCTGGATTGATTTTATTTATAACCGCCGCTGCCTATAAAAAATTAACAACAATTAACCCCAGTGTTTCGATTTTGTATTTTGCCCTTCGTCGATGATAATAACGTTGTTGATTAACACGTAATAATCATTTTGGAAACTAACCTCACTTTTTTCTATCGATCTTACGATCGATTTAACCCTAGATAACTAAGTAAGCGCCTGGTTTTTGTCACTTTTACGAAAGGCTAGTTATCTAGGGTTAAACGAGACTTAATCTGACGATTGAAAGGGATTAAGTTCAATTGCACGAATGAAAATGTACATCGGGTGTACTCGATGAAAACGATTCATTATTCGGTTTTAATATAATGTCCTTTAAGATGGTCATTATATATGTACAGATTAAGTTGTTCGAATTTTTTCCAGTAGTAAAATAGAATGTAAAAATATTATAACATATGGGGCAAATTTCGTTGAATTATACAATTGATGATTCTGTTACTGTTTCCATTGTTTAGTTACACCGTCGAAGCTGTTAACAGTTATCTTTGCTGTTATTTTATCGCCCTTTAAATATAAAGAACGTTTTAATAGCGAACGATAATTATGACGTAGGAGAGCGGGCAATGTTTTTAGATAGAATCAGAAAATGAATAGTCTTTGTTTTCATTAATATCTGCCTCCAACGTTAATACATTTTCATGAATAAAACTATTCAACCTAAACTGAAGATTGTGGAACATACAGAACAGTATTCTTTTTGATATCGTTATTATAGTCAGCTTAAGATACCACACTCTGTACTATACAACTTAAGTTCGAGAATATTAAATTACTTTTGATTAAAAGTCTCGATATTTTCATTTAATACCAGTCAATGTATTAGGAAACGCTTGTTAATGAAATTTAATTATGGAGTATTTCCTGTTACTAATATATTGGACTTTTTATCCTGTTAATGCATTACGTGCCGTTACGTTGAATTAATTGTATTTTTTATCATTAATTTATATATACGATAACTCAATTAACAATTGAAAGTCTGTCATGAAATATTAACTATACGTGCAATTAAATACCCCGTTAATACATTTATTTTGATCATGTATTTCGATTTGAAAGATCGACGATCATCTTTTACGATTATCGTCTCATCGAATTTAATAAAAAATCTCGGTAGCATTTAACGCATGATCATAGACGTCAGATATCGATTTATTACGATAATATAGAATCGTGATATAATCAGATTAATTAAAAAGAGTGAATTATCAAGCATCATAGGGTATGTAATAATAGCAATATCTGCGCCAACTAATCGGTTCGGTTTGGAAACTTTGGCTTA
This sequence comes from Nomada lathburiana, assembly GCA_963667235.1. Taxonomy (NCBI): domain Eukaryota; kingdom Metazoa; phylum Arthropoda; class Insecta; order Hymenoptera; family Apidae; genus Nomada; species Nomada lathburiana. Next base: position 17,377,995 of record OY763899.1, on the reverse strand, counting down.
ATAAAAAAATGAATTGAAGAATATTCAATTACGTAATACGTAAGACAGTGAGATGTTATTGCCACATCACGTAATCTTTCATTCGTGCATTTTTATGTAATTTTGTTTGTAATCCATTTTTTTTCAATGTCATCGCGATATCGGATACCAAAGAGCCCGCGATTACTCCATATTCTTTTCGATAGTATTACAGTAATATTCTTTTCATTCACGTCCGCAGGAACAAAAATTAAGTACCTACTCATTTTCTTACTTATTCCACGTGAATATGATGATTCGAAATTAATCTTCCTTTCTACTGTAAAAGTTTATTTTTCCTTTTTCGGAATTATCGCCATTCTTTATTCGACGGAATTAATTTACGAACGTATTCTCTTTAACACTCGGAAATTTCATTAGTAAATGATTTTTCCAGGAGCAAATATAATGATTTATTCGACGCGCAACGAAAACATATTAAAGCCATATTTCAAGAGATATTCCACAACGAATGACACCTTTATTAATCGCAACCAAATAAACTTTAATTTACCCCAGGACCATCTACGAAGACGGAATAAAAGTATGCTTCCATAAAAAGAAACGAAATAAATCGTAAGGCACAAGAAGTAAATCAAAACGGGAAAAGATGGCTCACTTAGAAATTGTCCAACGCAAGCCAAGTCTTCTGCAGGAGGCTGCGATACAAATTGGCGCAGGTGGTTCCGCAGGATTCGTGGAGGCCTGTATAATGCACCCTATGGATCTAATTAAAACACGCTTCCAGTTGCAAGTTAAAATGGGAACGCAGGATGCTCTTTACTACACAGGCATTGTATTCGTTCATTTATCTACATATTCTCACTTGAAAGTTATATTTCTGGCTATCCCATTTCTTCTTCAGCGTACTGTACTGTTTTTCCTTCGGGATAGCTTCAAACGAACGTACTCATTCTCTTTGGTTGCATTACATTTTTGCAATAGGGATCGGCGATTGCATGAGAAAGATGTACAGAATGGAAGGGCTCGCCGCATTTTGGAAAGGTATATTACCACCAGTTATCATGGAAACGCCTAAAAGGGCTGTGAAAGTATGTACATTATAAATTCTGTGATATCGACTCCAGAGAAACAGAGATGCCCCCTATGTTTCTTCTGTTTCGTTCCTTTTCTGTTTAGTTTTTCTCGTTCGAACAGTACAAGAAGGTTTTCAACGACCACATGTCAAAGCAAACGGTACGTACAGGACAATGAAAGCCAGAAGGATCAGATTTTAATACTATTTTACGAATGATCCAGGCATTTTTCTGCGCCGGATTTTTAACTGGCGTGACGGAAGGAATCTTGGTAAATCCATTCGAGGCGATTAAAGTACAAATGCAGTCGAATCGTAGACACATCAGTGACAGTCCATCGACATTCGCTGTGACGCGGCGTATTGTTTCTGAACAAGGCTTCGGATTGAATGGTCTCAACAAAGGTCTATCCGCTACGATAATGAGAAATGGTATTTTCAACGCTTTCTACTTTGGTATTTACAACTCGATTGTACCCCTACTGCAGAAGCAAAAGGAATACGTTCCGGAACTAGTTTTGAAGGTACAATTCAGTCTGTCTATAATCGAACTTAATGAAGGAGTAACGTTGAAAATATGCTGGTCAATGAGAAAACGTTAGACGAGGCATCGTATTAATATTAATCTAATCTGTGAGTGCCTTTTCGTTTAGTTCGCTGTAGGTTTCGTGTCTGGTACAGTGGCGTCTTGCTTGAACATACCGTTCGACGTTGCCAAGAGTCGTATACAAGGCCCGCAGGGTCAAGTTAAATACAAGGGAACCTTGCAAACTATTTGCATAGTTTATCGCAGCGAAGGGTACGGAATATTCTGCGAATTTCTTACGTTTCTGTTATTCTTTCGTCGTGTGCCAAAGGGCAAATAATCGATCTATTCATCAATGATTTATTTTAGATTCAGCGCATTGTACAAGGGTTTGTTGCCAAAGATATTACGATTGGGGCCAGGCGGCGCCATTATGCTTATAGTTTACGAGAAAATGAAGGAATATTTGGATGTGCAGTTCGGCGGTTAATTTAGTATTCTGAACTATAAGATACATAGTACTCTGCATTTTTATTAATTAACATTGCCAAAATATTTATTTGGGAAAATAATTTCCAGACACGCTAATTCTGACAACTAACGATGGTGATTCAGCTTTACGATTTTGTGTTTCGCAACACTTTTATATACATAACTCAATCACGTAATCGTTAAAGTAGAACTACACGAAATATCTACGATTATTATACCTTTTGTGAAGTTTCAAACGTTTATACGAGAGAGAGCCAAAATATATTGGAAAGATTTTATACTTTCAATTCGATTGATATTTCATTCACCAAACAATGCAATGTTGCACATGTTTACGAGAAAAAATGATTCCTAATTGTTGCAAGGGCAGAAGAATTCAAGCTAAGAGGAACAAGGTTTATTAGCAACTCGTTTATAAAAATATTATACAAGGGCTCTTAGAATTGGGGAATAGACAACAATTGGAACTCACGTTTAGTCATCCAATACAGAATCCAGCCATTTCTCTAGGTCCAAAGGTTTGGTGGAAGTGCTGGGCTTAGACGCACCAGCTGTTATTCTGGAATCTGCAGAGAATCGTGCGTTTTATCACTATGAACTAGCAAATATTATTGGGTTGTCCGGAAAGTTCGTGCCATTTTTCGATAGGTGGAGTTAGGACAGGTCTGAATACATCAAAATGATTGAAAACATATTACATGTGTACATATTCTAAATGTACTAATATGTACACATGTAATGTTTTCAATCATTCTGATGTATACAGACCTGTCCTAATTCCACCTACCGAAAAACGGCCCGAACCTTCCGGGCAACCCATAGACTCTTCTATCGCTGTTTGTATGAATTCATACCAGCATTGTAAGAAGCGGCTAAGGGTTTCACGGTCAACGAGAGATTACTAATGGGTTCTTGAAGAGATAATAGAAAGTCTAAATCTTCCTCCAGGGAATCCTTGGTCTCGTCTACACCTTTCGTGTTTTTAGGACACTTTGTTTCTAAGCTGCTTAATATTTTATTGTACTTCTCCTTTCCACGTTGCGCGTTGTTATAAATATTCGTCAATTGGTCGTCCTAAAATATTTAGACAATGTTTTACGTTTATAAGGTCGATTACTCTATCGTAAGTTGTACTTACTGTGAAATACTTTTTGTCGATATCAACGTTCTCGTTGAATGGAATCGATTCGATCGCAGCCGACAGTGCCTTCAAGTCGAGCGTGAAGAACTCGGTGTACTTGGAAACATCTACGGTCCAGTCTCGCTCCGATTTGAAGACGAAGTGATCGTCTTCGGAAACAGGAGCATTTATGAGAAATTGGAAATCCTTCGCTGTATTTTCGTCCACGTCTACGATATCGTCAAAGTACTTCTCTTCTTTGACTTCTGCCTTTTCCTTGCCTTTCTCCTTTTTTTTGCCCTTTCCTTCCTTGTCTTTCAATTTCTTGTTTCTAATTGGCTTATTATCGTAAATGAAAATGCATAATACTTGTTAGTTTTATTATACAGTTTGCAATGGGAAAATTGTTGACGAATTTTCTTTCTGTTTCTTACATTCTCGATCGCAATTAATCTCGAAACCCATTGTTATTAAATATATCAACAGTTAAATTATTCGTTTTTTTCGTATTCTTACGTTTAAAAGTTAAAGTTTTAATACATCTTTGCCGAGGAGTAAAGAAAACAGCGAATTTATCGCGAAATGTTGAAATTTTGTTTTGTCGAGGACGATATAGCAAGATTTACGGTGATTAATGTAAAATGTTACCTCGTATTATTTTAACAACGGTTTTCTTTTGAATTAGAAAAATATTGTTTATCAAAATGTTTTGCACTGACCTCACCTGATTTGTTTTGTGAGACATTTTCTTTGCTTATCCCTGCGCCTAGGGACAAACTGGCGACCAGGGGTGCCAGAAGTAAACCGAAAAGGCTGCTCGATAACCTTATGTCGTAATAGTGATATCGCAGACGAGATCTCGTCTCGGGTAATTCCCTGCTCTCGTTCGCATTACCACAGACGAGATATATGAATAGAGAAATCACCTTATGGACTTTCATGGCACAACGCGACTGCCATGCCGACTAAGAAAACCGACACTGATTCGAGTGTCCTCTGCTCATGAACAGTGGTAAGTTGAAGCACTACACTTTATTAAGTAGTGTTGGCGGCAGGAGTCATGCAATTGTGTGAATATATGTGAATGCTATGGGGGAGGGAATCAGGGTAGCAATTTTTACAAACGAGATATATGAATTCTTATATCCCATCGCTGTCCGTGTCAAAAGCACCGACGAAATATAGCAGTACATAAGTACGAAACAGGACAGAGAAAAAATTATGAAGGAATGTTTAGAAGGAAAAGATTGTGGTAGGGTTAATCCAGAAGCATAAGAGAAAGGGAAGAGTGAATTTGACGAGAATATCTTTCCTACGGCTGAATACGAATCTGCAAGCCATTTTCTGCAGTTCCCATTAAAATGGACTGCTTCGAATAGAAATGCATCTTTAAGCCGTATGCATAACCTATACGATACGCACTGCCACTGCATCGTCCATTAATTACGAACTTTCCGCAAATCAGTTTCTACACTGCGATAAATAATGACCCTTTCCTAACTGCGCACATCTCCATATCAAAATATAATTGAAAACCTCGCAAGAAAATAAACCATATCCTCGATTTGCAGGTTATGTTACCAAACAATCCCAATTAATATATCCTTCGTGAATACGAGTACTATCTCCTATTATCCCCAACGATACAACGTTATCCAAATTCGAGTTTCGAATCGTCCCATCTTTCCTACTGCAAAACCAATATTCTTATCGTTGGAATCCAACTTTAGTTATACGACCGAATAGAGCAAGCAACGGGGGACAAAATTTTCCAAAGGATTCGAGAAACAGCTGATCCATCGATTGTTCAAACGAGCAACGTCCCGCCGATAGACAGTATATTAATACGCAGGAGAAGGATCGGGTGAAATCTTCCGTTTTCACGCAAACGGAATACGACACTGTCGAACACGGTCGCGCGAAATCATTGGCACAATAAACCGAAGATGTGCGTTGACGTGTCTCAATGACGTAACGATTTGTCTTTCTACCACCAAAAGAGTCGATTCTCGCGGAACGTGTCTTAAGATGAATAGAAGGATACCTTCGCCGAGCTGCTCGAACTGAACGTAAGTAATTGCCACCGATTTACACCATTCTGCTTCTTCGCCGAACATTTCGTTTCGCCCGTCTTTTAGGTTATAACACTGAACGATGTAACATTTTTCGTACGTTACCGATTGTATACATTGGATGAAAATGTTGATGTCTCAAGTTGCAATCGAGTTTTCGGACGTTTCGTTGTTTGGAAACGTTTGCGAACGACGGGAAATATTTCACGATGAATCATGGCTTTAATATTTCCCAGGGTTCGGAACAATTTGTTGTTGTATTAAATTCTGATTCGATTGTTTCGATAATTAAGCCGCTCCCACATCGGTTAACACCGCGGAACGAAAATGAGGAAATTCGTTTTAAAAATAAAAAGTCAATAGTCCATCAAACGTTCGGACGATAAAAGTTGAAAAAATTCAGAGGGTTGAGTCAACCGATTTGTCCAAATTTGCCCAATTATTAGAAATATTTTTGTATTTCGAAAATTAACAATCGTACGGTTAAGATGCGCACTGGCATTATGTTAATTCTTCGTACAAATTGTTCCTCAGTTGAGTAGAATATGTAAATGCTCGTATGTATGTCTTCCGTAGCGATAAAAGTGTCTGAGTCATGAGAAACATGTGAACGATACTTGCAGTTACTGCACTCCTTATCTTCAACTCAAATCGGAGCAGAACGCGTTGCTTGTGTTCCAGATATTTCGTGCTTCGAGCGTTGCTAATAGTTTTTCTCCTTTATATTAAGATCAGCTGGTTAAAATAGTACAATCAGGGCGCAATCATCAAGATGCGACTAAGGAAAGAGTTGATTCTGCTCTTGTTGGTAATGTCAGCGGCGTCCGAGCCAGAGATTTCCAAAAAACGATCGGATGCGTCAGACGAAGAGGCGGAGGAGGATGTCAGTTTAGAAGAGAACGCATTCGAGCACATGCAAGAGCTGAAGGCGTTGCACGATACCATATTGAAAATAGTGCCGGCCTCCGATCCGTATCTCAACGACAAGATCACCAAGAGGAAAGAGGAGGCGGAGAGCGATCCGAAAACAAAAGATGAGAGCCCTATGATGACGAACGTTCTGACGCACGCGATGATAACTCGGGCAAAAAATATCGATCTGCCCAATGGCAATCTGAGAATTGAAGATGAATATCCTGAGTCGTGGTCCGAGGGGGAACTGCTTGCTGTGCTGAACGAAGAGGCACAGGAGCCACTCACGCCGGGGCAACAGGAAGGTATTCTAAACAATATAGCGCCAACTTTTATGGTTAACAAGAGCATGACGTAGTTAAATTCTTGTCGAACGGATTAATTGAGTTTTCTGTCCGCAGCGGAGCTGCTGTTTAGAAAGGCACAGAGCCTCTTGAACGCCACACGATCGAACAAGGAAGAGGCGTACAAGTTGCTGACGTCCGCAGCCAATCTAGGCCATGCCGAAGCCTGGTGTATGCTCGCTTGGGCCCATTTGTTGGGAACTCAAATCGGTTCAGCCCCCTCGAGGCAGAACATTCCGGTGGCTTACAAGATATTCAAAGTGCTCGTAGAAACTGGTCTGCCGTCTGCCCACATGGTACATACACCTCTGCCCCTCGTAAACTAATATCGACTATCCAATTTGCTCTATAGCCACGTTTTGTTACATCGTTTTTGGAATTCAATCTCTCGTCGTACGATAAAAACTAATATTAAGCACACTGTTCGCCAGGGTATGGGTTTTTTGCACGCGACAGGATTGGGTGGAGTGAATGCTTCCCAAGCAAAGGCTCTGCTTCATTACACAGTAGCAGCTCTTGGCGGTGACACTCGGGCACAGATGGCTCTCGGTTATCGTTACTGGGCCGGGATCACGACGCCAGCATCCTGCGAGAGGGCCCTGGACTTTTACCGCAAGGTGGCCAACAATGTTGCGGAGGAGGTCTCTCTCAGTGGAGGACCGGTTGTTCAACGAGTTAGGCTGTTAGACGAGCAGGAGAACCCGGCGTACAGTTCGGGGATATTCGACCAGGATTTGATAGAGTATTATCAGCTGCTGGCGAAGAAGGGGGATATACAAGCGCAGGTGGGATTGGGACAGTTGCACTATCAGGGCGGAAGAGGTGTACCGCTGGATCATGAGAGGGCATTGCAATATTTCCAACACGCGGCCGACGCCGGCAATCCCCTTGCCATGGCTTTCCTGGGCAAGGTATTAAGCAGTTACTTTTATGAATCACATATTCCGCGCTTTAGGCGCGATCGTTCTTGCCCGATAAATGTGTCGCTCATTCGGTTTGTCGTTTCAGATCTATTTGGAGGGCAGCGACATAGTGAAACAGGACAACGACACGGCGTACAAGTATTTCAAGAAGGCTGCGGAGCTTGGGAATCCTGTGGGCCAGAGTGGCTTGGGCCTTATGTACCTTTACGGAATGGGAGTCGAAAGAGATACTGCGAAGGCTCTTCAGTACTTTAGCCAGGCCGCCGAGCAGGGATGGGTTGATGGACAGCTTCAACTTGGGAACATGTATTTCAGTAAGCTCTTGAAAAACGTTTTCAAACGAACACCCTGTACATAGAATTGCACACATCGATTCGGTTATTGTACGGAACGATTTAGTTGTTCCAATGATTGATCGTTCTTATAGGTGGCACAGGCGTTAGACGAGACTACAAACTAGCGAACAAGTATTTCAATTTGGCTAGCCAGTCGGGCCATGTTCTGGCGTTCTACAATTTGGCCCAGATGCACGCGACCGGCACAGGCATGATGCGCAGCTGTCCAGCCGCTGTTGAACTATTGAAAAATGTTGCCGAGAGGGGCAAGTGGAGTGATCAGCTGATGGCTGCGCATGCAGATTACAGAGAGGGCAGGATAAACGAGGCCTTCGTTAATTATGCCCTGCTCGCTGAGATGGGCTACGAGGTGGCCCAGAGCAATGCCGCGTTTATATTGGACAAAGGTGAGACAACGATATTAACGGAGGAGGAGGGACTGACCAGGGCGCTGTCCTTGTGGGCCAGAGCTGCTGCGCAAGGATATGCTGTCGCGCAGGTACATTCTTCAATTGTTTCTGGATCTCGCGTAGAATTTCCAAATCGTGAACACTGTACGCAATATTGTTACAACGTTAATGCATAATCGGCAGGTGAAATTGGGGGACGCTCATTACTACGGTCGAGGGACAAAGGTGGATTACGAGGCCGCGGCCAGCCACTATCGATCAGCATCTGACCAACAGAGCAACGCCCAGGCGATGTTCAACTTAGGATACATGCACGAACGTGGCCTGGGACTTACGAAGGACAGACACCTGGCCAAACGATGCTACGACCTTGCGGCTGAGGCTAGCCCAGACGCCAAGATCCCCGTGGCGTTGGCTCTGATCAAGCTATCGTTTTTATTCGGCCTGGATTACCTCGAGGAATTCAGTCTCGATCATCTACACAAATGGGACCTGCTGTTGAGCGCGAACTGGGACCTCTGCCTCATCGGGCTCCTCACCGGCATGCTCAGCTTCATTATTTACTTCCGCAGGCCGCAACCACCGCCTCCGGCCCGGGTGAACTAGCTCTGCGATTATCTTCTGTTTCGAGACCCTCTTTCCTCGCTCATTCTTTCAGATGAAGCCGAAGTTTGTTATTGATCGTTCGTAAATACATGCACCGTACGTGCATATCGATACGTTGTTTTCATTGAACCACCTTTATTTTGCACAAGATCGAGACCGCGGCGAATTGTTGTTCGTTCCGGTCTTCTTTACCATCCAGATGTTGAGTGTTTATAGTCCTAGGCACCGAACAATTTATAATTATTCAATGAAACTTTTTACATCGGCATGTCTTGCTCGTTGTGTTGATTAAGCGTTCTTGAAACCTTCGATTTTTAATTTCAGAGGCACGCACGCTGATTTCTGTTTTCGTAGCGCGAGAAGTGGCATTGTGTTTCGAAGAAATTTCCCATGGCGTATTAATGTGAAAACTGGAAAACATTCACGTGGCTATGAATTGTGGATCTTTCGTTTCTAGAGACTGTGTTTTTTTTTTTTAATCTTTAGATTGCGAATTGTATTTGTAACTTAATTCGTTTCAGATACCTTTTTATGTTTAATAATGTATATGTATGTATATTTCGAACAATATATATATACATATATGTGTGCGTAAATAATAACAGAATCATGGAAGAAAGTGTGAATGTTTGTGAATGGAGTATAATGCTTAAGGTCGATGATATGCGATTTTTTTTTTACATTTATTTATAACAGGTAAGTTTTTGGGAAATGTATCATTATCGTCATAGATATACAAAAATATTAATCCGTTGTGTTTAATCGACGAATAATTTGTTTGAAGGATATAAGCTTTTTTTCGATCGAAAAATAAAAATGAATTTATTATGTAGAATATTTGATTTTATCTAGGATATAATTGCGTGTAAACGATGTTGCGTTATACAAAATTATATTTCTTGACTAAAATTGTGAATACTTGTATAAAGATACATTGTTTCGTACATTGATGTATAAATGCCTTGGCAACAACAACAGCAATGTTAAAAAATGTATTATTTATTATTAGACATTAATAAATTTTATTAAAATTCTTAAGTATCAATGTCAATATTATAAACAGTAAGTTACTTTATTGCGCGCAAGGATAGTATGGGTAAGGGAAGATGATTTACTTTAAAAGATCAAATAACTGGGAAACAAAAATGAGCAAAATATGTGCATAATAATAATATATGCATGTATATACAGTGGCGGACATAGACTTTCGAACATTTGAATAATTACATTTTCATTCTGTATATTATGGTATGCACAATATTTATAATTTATTTTGTTACATTTCTTATATGTTTGAGGTACATGCTACTGTATTGTGCCCTATCGCTCCCACAACTTTAATATTATGGGCTGCAGAAAATATTTTGTCTTAACTCGGCGACAATGTTGCGGACACGTACATTACGAATGTTCGAGTTTCCCTCGTTCGTTTTAAATTTGTTGCCCTCACGATCAGTCCCCGCTACTTTATCAATTGTAAGACAGTGTGTACGCCAGAGTTAAAACGAAATAACCATGAGTAAAGGCAAAAATATAACGCCAGAGCAACGAGCCATGGTGAGCTTCTGAGAAAACAAAGACTGACGTACCGACATATTTCCCAACAATTGGGTATACTGTGGGAGTATATTAATATATTAATATTCGGAAAACTTCAGAAAATGTTCCCCGTAAACCGAAAGCACGTAAAACCGACTGTCGAACAGATCGTTTGATTCATCGGCTCCCTAAAGCCAACCGTTTTAAAACTGCTGTGGATATTCATCGTGAAATACATAGTTACGTCTGGACAATGATATCAGTGTACTTACGCACTGTTCGACGTCGTTTATGTGAAATGAATCTAACGGTTAGAGTAACACGACACAAGCCATTCATAGCGGCGAAAAATCGTCGCGCGGGACCTCAATTTGCAAAAGATCATCTCAATTGGGCAGATGTGGTCAAAAGTTGTGTTCACTGACGAAAGCAAATTCAATCGTATTCGCAAATTCAAACCAACCGTTAAAGGAGGTGGAGGATCGGTGCTCGTGTCGAGTAGTATGACCATGTTCGTAAGTCTATGTCCGCCACTGTATATAATATAACAAATATATAATAAATAATTAAATCGAATTTTACGCTATTCTCTTTTATATTTCATGGATTATATGTACAAATGGATTTCATTGAGAAGGAAGAAACGTTAAAAATACTATCCGAAAAATAATTCGATGAAAATGATAATGTTGAGAATCTCGTTACCGTGGAACTTACTGTTTATCGATTTAACAATTATGGTATCATACATTGTCCTTTCGTGTAGTATGAAAACGTTCAAATTATTCGTGTTAGGTTTGTCGTGAATATCGAGAAAAATGCAACGAGGAAGAAGGAAAAAGGGTAAAGGAACGAAGGTGAAAAAGAAATGCACCGACGAAAGGGAGACTCTGACTTATGAACAGGAGATATTGGATAACAATCGACAGTTGGCACGGTAAATATATGTATTTGTAAAAAGAATGTAACTTGTGTGCGTAACTTCGATATATATCACTTCGATATTATTCGTTTCTCTTATCTCTGTTCCGTTTGATTTATTTTGGTATCTTAAATACATACAGAGTGGTTAAAAGAAAAGTATCATTATATTTTTTAGAACAATTAATAAAATAATAATGAGAGATTTTTTAAGCTAATCATTATGTGCAGGATTATTTACCGCAAAATTTCTGTGGTGCAATTAAATTTTCATATTCATTTACATGGAAAAACATCTATAATTATTGTAAAATAACGAAAATATTAATATCGAACAACAAGTAATTTTCACTTGATATATTTTTCTTCACAATTAATTTTGTTCGCAAAAATTTGTAACAATTTCAATCATTATTTAATATAATTCTTACATGAAACGATTGGATAATTCTTCTTCTTAAATCATCTTTTTTTATTAAAAACATTGCAAATGCTGCGTTAAATTAAAGAATTGCGAATTGGAAATGATCCGTGAATAAAAAAAGACGGAAATAAATTAGACTAAGAAGTCGAAACGACGAACTGGAGGAACAAGCGGATGTCATGAAAGAGAAGTTTCAACAATTGGAGGAAGATCGGGCTGATATAATTGCCCATTTAAAGAGGAACTTGGATGAAAAGACAGAAGAAGCCAGCGAGCTTTCGAAACGGCTCACTGCTTTGGAGGAACTGCGAAAAGACGAATTGGCTGTGTACAAAAAGAAGCAGGAGGCGATGGCGCTCGAGTATCGCACGATGCAGAACAATTTGAGCGCCGAAGTTAAATTAGTTGGTGAAGTATAGAAAATATAAATGTACAGGGTGTTCCGTAACTCACGGAACATCGGGAAATGGAAGAAACTTTTTCCATGACCAAAATTGTTGTTTGTCGCTTGGTTTTTGAATTATTAACGAAAAACACTGGCCAATCGGAGCGCCCGTAGAGCGCGCGCTCCACCACGCGACACTCAATCACGCTGTGCGGGCGCTCTGATTGGCCAGTGTTTTTCGTTAATAATTCAAAAACCAAGCTGCGAACAACATAGCTGTCAATGGGAAAGTTGTTCAGAATCACCCCGGCTACCCCCCGTTTCCCCATGTTCCCTGAATTAGGGAACACCCTGTATAGATTCGTACAGTGGGCGATCACACTGATTTGTAATCGCATAGATTAAATATTAATTAAATATTTGATTTCACTGTTTCTGCCGATTCAGTTTGAAACAATTATTCGATCATTAGTCATTATAATAAGTAAAACATCAGGTATCGGTAGTTTTCAATTCTTGTGCACGAAAATCTTGGCAAGGTAAAGTTTGCTATTAATAATCATGCATTTCGTACAGCTGGCAAATTGAATGCGCTGGAAGATTGGCGATTAGCTCGACTGGATCTAATGCAGAAGTTCGAAAATCAAGAGAAGGAAATGACCGAGCAAGAGGAGCGCCATCGAGAAGCATTGTACAAGGCTGAGAAATCTGTAGTGGTGGGGAAATCATTGTACGTGTCATCAAAAAATTCAATTACACCAGAGATGTTAATAATTACATATTGCATAGAATGCTTGTATTTTCCTTTCTCTTGTTTCTTCTAAATAACGTCCTGCATTTATAAATAATTATGTAAGCTCTCCTTTTATTTAATTCATTGTATGAGGCATAACTTAAATTGTTTTCGATCATTCACACTCTACTATGGATTTAAATTAAATTTTAATAATTTCACATTATGTATTTTATACACTGTAATTACGTGGTGTAGAATGTACTCGACAATAATACGAATGCACAGATTGCAGAAAGAGATGGAGGAGCAGTTGCAACTGTTGTCGAGGAGACTTCTGAAGGCAATCACGTTACGAATATCCGATGTCATGAATCGTGCGATTCGTGAAAACGTGGTGTTGAATCGCGAACTCGATAAATTGCTCAAGACCAACAGAGAATTGGAGAGTGTCAACATCGAACGGAAGAAAACCGAACAAACGTTGAGATTAAAATGTGAATTGGTTGAGAACGAATCGAACATAACGTTGAGGAAAACCTTGAGGCAGAGGGAGGCGATTCATCAAGCTGCTGAGGTATGATTTTTATTCGTGTTGAACATAAATAATATTTTCAAACAAAGACATACAATTTTCACAGGAATTTCAAAAACTTATTTCCTATTATTGCGAAGTGGAAGGAAACAATGCTCGTCTAACTGAATTGCAATGCGTTTTGGAAGATATCATTAAACGAAAAGACAAACTGCTGGAGAAGGAAGTTAAACAATACGAGAAGAATATTTTATTGGTGAGAAATGAAAACCAAGAATTGCTGGAACAAATTCAGGACAAGGAGAAACAGTTTGCGGCTTTGAAAATTATTTTAAACAATGCCAGAACTTTTCTGAACGAGGCTTTGCAGGTAATAATTATTTTTAAGCGGCAATTGAATTTGATCAATATTTCGAATCATTGTTTCATTTTTTTCTTTTTTTACTAAAAATTGGGTGAAAATCGACGTAATGGAACATTGAAATAAATATTTATTTTAGTAATAATATTTGTTATATTGTTAGGAATTGGTGGAATAATTATTGTAATTACAGAATAAAGTTTTATATTGTAATATTAAAAATGTTGATATTCTCTGTGATGTTACTTCTTCAAAAAATTGTATGGACATAATTATAATTATTTTAGTATGTGAATACTGTCTTTACAGGTGGCAGAAAATGCTTACAGAAATCAGCAATGTCTTGGATGCATGGGTAGAAAAATGCTCCATTCCCTAGTGGAAATATTAGACACTGACACTATTGCCAATGCTGTAGATTATAGTCCATCAGAGGTGCAAATTTTTACTCAACCCAATATATAATACTAATAGTATCGGATGATAGTAAAAATCCTTTCTTCATTTCGATTTATTTGTCAGTACAAATTGTCAATGTTTTGTAGATCGATAACCTGGACTGCAAGTATACATTGGGACGCTTGGGTCTTATTGAACGAATGATAGACAACGAAGACCAGAAGCAGGAAGAAATCATTGCAAAAAATGAGGAAGATATTTACGAAGAAATAGGGGGAGAAGAATTGCAAAGCAGTTCGGGAAAAATACCGTCTTGTTTGTTGAGTGAAATTAGCTGTAGTATTCCATCTCCCAAGGAATAATCAATTTTTTATTGTACATTCTAGTAAAAATCGACCTGTATTACTGTTATACTGTTATGTGAAATTATTGTGTTAAATTATATAGAGAACTGATTCTATCCTATTAAAAACATAAGAAGGTAAAAAATGTTCTATTTCATTCTATTATAATTATATCGACAATTCGACGATCATAATTAATATTATAAAATTTCAACAATTCCAGCATGTTAAATTGTTAACAGAATATTAAACTGACCATTGTTTTGCATTTTATTATGTACCGCGTCGTACGAGAATCGCATTTTATAAAAAGAAAGTTTTCGCAACATCCATGATGTTCGAAGCTCGTCGGTGTCAAAAGATTCTAGCAAACGATCTGAACGTTCACTAAAGTAGGAATTGTAATTTGAATAAAGTCAAGGCAAGACAAATATTTGTATGATGGAAATAGTTTACTTATTCTATAGTGTAACAAACATTACAAACATTTCAATACTCAGATGTGTTTATTATTCCTAATAAATATATTTGTATCGCGCTATTCGACTAATATCCATTCTGTAATACTTGTAACAGAAAATACGCAGTTCGACACGATATTCAAAAACAACCGCCTTAAAGAGAGAACAATACCCCCCACCCCCCCGCCCGCCCGCTCAGTTACCAGCCAATTAGCGCAAACTATTTCAAAAATCTGCCTCTTTCGCCCAACGGATCTCGTAGTGAATAGACGTGCTCGGAGTGTCCGTCGAATTAAGGTATGTCACATAGTCTAATATATTCTCGAAAACAGGAAATGATATACGCATTGTTTTCATTTACCTGTCTTCCAAGTTTTCTGCAGTTTCTTTGTGAATATTAACGAATATTTGGCAAGAAATGAGGGAAATATTGTGCAGTGAACGGAATCGCACCGCGTGGCGTGCATTTTCAAATCGACTCGAGTATGCATATACGTATCGTCTTTTACGTATGCGTATACGTATTTCAGCTCTGAACGCCATTATCTTGCAATATATTCTGTACTTTCTAGCAATAATACCGTAATATTGGCGATTCTTAATACATTTATCTCGCATTTCAGTTGGATTCCGTTCAATGGCGTCTCTTTCGCTTGCTCCGAGAAGCGTTCAAAATTGGCGGGGACGTGGCGCTGCCGGGCAGAAATACGCAGTCGCGTAATGATGTCAAGCCATGCCGAGGTGTCAAACGATCTGGTTGACAGGTAAGGATTTTTCGAATTCCTGCTCAAAATAAGTAGAATTGTACGAACACTGATAATATATCTCGATTCAATTATTATTCGTACCGCGTATACATCATTTATCTCGCGTTTCAATTTAATTCCATTGGCGTCGACACGATATTCAAAAAACATCGGTCTTAAAGTAAGAACCCCATACCCCCCCGCCACCCACCCGGTTACCAGCCAATTAGCGCAATCTATTTCAAAAATCTCTCTTTTTTCCGCCAACGGATCTCGTAGTGATTAGACGTGTTCAGAGTGTAGTTCGAATTAAGGTATGTCACATAGTCTAACATATTCCTAAACGCAAAATATTATATTAATTGCTTTCATTTCCCGTCTCCTGAGAGTTCCGTAGTGTTTTTTGTTAATATCAAGTAATATTTTAGTGGAAATTTGTGAAAACATCGCGTAGCAAGTGGAATCGCCGAACATGCATTTTTTGTATGTAACCCTACTTCTACGTATAGATATACATTTTTCAGCCCCAAATTCCATTATTTCGCGCTATATTCGGTAGTTTCTAGCGGTATTATTATAATATTGATGATTCTTAATACGTTTATCGCCGATTTCAGTCGGATTCCGTTCCATGGCGTCTCTTTTGCCTGTTTCAAATGGGACAATGGCGGGAACGCGACGATGCAGGCGAGAATGCGCAGGTTCGTAGTGTCAATTCAACTTCTCGCCGACAGGTAAGCGTTCTTCAAATTTCTTGTGGAAATAAATCGAATTTTGGTAATATATGTCCTATTAAATTATAATTCGTACCACGTGTAACACTTGTGTGATGCAGAGTCGCGTTGTAAACAAATAGTAAGATAACACAGGCAATTATTTCCGAGCGTTTCTCTGTTGTTTCTGCCTGTGTAGTCGGGAGGCTTGTTTTTCCTGGAAAAGTGTGCCTTGATATATTTCTGGGAAACGCAGGCGATCGTAAACAAACGCGGCGTTTGGCTTTAGTCGGGCACCGAACATAGCCGAACGGCAAAGGACGACGGCGGAGGTTGCCATTCTACTACGGGACTCCGTGCTGGCAAAACATATCGAAGACATCCCACAGTGAGGTGCGTTCATAATAGATATACCATAATTATTTGCACTCTATTACCGCTGCTGTTTATTTAATAGGATTACTTCACATAATATCGCTTTCATAGAAAATATTTCGTTAACATCGCGTGCCTGCACATTTGCAAATCGAATATTCACATTTTCTAAAGAATTCGGGTTGAGTTATTGCTTTAGTATATCACAATTATCATTACTTTCGTGCACTTGTTTAATTTCTTTGTTGTTCTTTTGTACAGGAGTATGGAGAGGATTGATTATACGGAAAGGAGGAAGCCAATAGCTACAATGATGCCTAACAATTCAATGCAACCAAGGCCTGTGTATGTGAGCATCTTAATTATATTTTCGTATTGGTTTTATATGATATGTGAATGATACTAAGATGAAACAACCAAAGTTAAAATACTTATAAAAACAATTAGATTTTCTATACCAATTACAATTAAGTAATTGCAATTGGAATAGCATTTTTTTATTTCGCACTTTTTGCACAATGCATATGTTTTTATGTTTTATATTTAAAAACATATGCAAGAACTTATTCCATTTGTCTTTTGTTAATATCGTGTGCCTATACATTTGCAAATCGAATATTCATATTTTCTACAGAATTCGAGTTGAATTATTGCTTCAGTATATCACAATTATCATTACTTTCGTGCACTCGTTTAATTTCTTTGTTGTTCTTTTGTACAGGAGTATGGAGAGGGTTGATTATACGGAATGGAGGAAGCCAATAATTCAATGCAACCAAGGCCTGTGTATGTGAGCATCTTAATTATATTTTCGTATTGGTTTTATATGATATGTGAATGATACTAAGATGAGACAGACACAACTAAAATACTTATAAAAACAATTAGATTTTCTATACCAATTACAATTAAGTAATTGCAATTGGTGTAGCATTATTTATTTCGCAGTTTTTGCACAATGCATATGTTTTTATGTTTTATATTTAAAAACATGTGCAATAACTTATTGCATCTCTTATTGCATTGTTAACCTTGCATATTTTCTTTGCATACCTTTCGTGCACATTCATTTTTCACAAAAGTCACTGCTAACAACCACGCGATAGGACGTTTTCAACATGTTTTCTTTCAGAGATTTTTGTGACCGCGCGCAATGCGGTCGGTAGAGTATTTGCTTCGAAGTTTTCTAGCTTTTTCAGAGCAAGTGGCTCTGTTTAAATTTTCGTTCACAGTTTAGCTACACGCGATTGTGGAGTCAGTGTTTATTCGCGTAATTGATATTAATACCATTATCAGAGCACCGGTGCTCCTTTTCAATTATTTCAATTGCGAAATTAGAATCTTAATTTGTTCGCCGATATGTATTGCGGTCGCGTTCATATCTTTTATTTTTCTTTTTTTCGGATATTCGCTATCGGAAGTAGAGTCAGTGCATCACCGAAGGGGATGTTTTACGCGACACTGGTCAAGTGAGAAATGTAAGTAACTTTTAAACAATTCTCAGTTTTCCGTGAACAAATCAATTCTGTAGATTTAACGGTAGACTTTAATCTTCTTTGCTTTCCTGTTTAGTTACAGTTCGCAAACTTCCGGACGGTCGAGTTCAATTGCGCTGCCTCGGTGATGTTCCCGATGTCTTCCACGAGTACTTCCACTGTTTCTCCAATCGACGAGTTGGTGAGTCGCATGCGTTTCGGTTCCTCCGGTCCTCAATCATGCCGCAGGACGATTGGTCCGAAACGGCACGGGTGACTGGTTGTATTTTTCAGTAGTTTTGCGAGCATAGTGACTGCGGGTATAGTTCTATACCCGTCAGTTGTGACGTTATTTTCGTGTGCATTATTTCTTAGATGAGGTTAGATCTGCCTTCTTGTACTCCGCGTTTTTTAATATAAAAAATTTAAAAACCATTGAAATATTTCTTTTTCAAATAAATATTAGATCAAATAAGCACTGTTCGTATAGGTTCCTCTGATAAATACATTAATAAATGTATTGAACAAATGTACATATATTGAGAACATTGCATATTAAATTTGCAATTGCATTTGTAATCGTTTGAAATTTGTTTTCACTGTTTAGCAGTGCAGAAGTCGGATACCCTTCGACTTCGTTACTGCAAGTGTTTCATGATTATAGTAATCATGCATTGAAATAAATAAATATAATGATACGGATATTAAAATCGGCATTAAATATTAACATTTAATATTAATTTCCATATGCTATGGTCGAGTCTTTTTCGCATGAAATTTATTACACATTGTGTACAAGAAGGCACTGTGTATACTAGGGTAGATTTTCAAATCGGAGTAGCTATCTTGAACAATTTGCTTCGATTAAGGAATCACCCGAGGCTTATAATAATTTGTCAACTTTTCAAGTAAATATTTAACTGCATTACTTATTCTAATAAAATCAGTTTCAATATACAGTCATTTTCCTCAATAAATCAATTATTTGTCAGTAATTTTCGAGTCCTTATTGATATTTCACGCGTTACAAAGTCGAGTCACTTTTAAAGAGAATGATAACGAAATGTACATACTATCAGCTATTGAAATTTTACGTGTACTAATCATCTTTTTAGATCAGGATTTTCAGGTTTAACCACTTCCGTGTTCATTGCCAGGAACTCACTCACGTGCCCAGGTGCTACTTGGGTGAGTGAGAGGCAATGGGCACGATGATCATATAGTTTTTAAATTTATAACAATGTTTGGCGGCCGACAATTGCTAGCGCACCGTGCACGACGTATTTTCCACATTTTGTGTGTATGTGGTTAGGCCGTGGAATTGCGTCGGCTCGGGAATTTGATAACAAATTATAAACGAATTTATTTCGAAACCAATACTATGATTTCGCGAATAGCAATATGGTTTACAATTGCAAACGCGCATTGAATACCATAACGAATTATGGAAATATAGCAATGAATAGAGTGCTATATAAACTTAGTACTTAATTGAAAGAAGATGTACAATATATTTTAACAATCAATATTTTATACAAAATTAATGCACAAGCATATACTTTCACGCATATTTACGCAATGGTCGCTAGCCTTTGTCAGCCGATTTCAGGAATTGGTACGTACCCTTTAGAGTGTGAATGATTGTGTGCCAAGCTCGGGTGTCGGGGGCGTCCCGGGACGTCTCTCTAGTGTAGGCTCTTGCACCCGAGTGTTTGATTGAGAAACGTGGAATGATGTGTGTTTGCGTGAATGCTTTGCCATTTTTTAAATATAGCTCTAGGTAGGATAGGTAGTATACCTTCTGGTGCGCCTGACAGATGTAAGTAGGTAGGGCCGGGCAGGTTGACACAGTCTCTGATCGGGTAGGCAATATTTCGCGTGTTCAACCTGTTTCAGGAAATCCGATTTGAAAAGTCGACGGTGAAGCTGTGGCGCGAACGAAAATGCGTTCGCCTCTGGCTTTGCCCATCGATTTTTCGAATTTCTCGCGGTCGTGGTCGCGATTAGGCTTCAAAACGAACGTGACATTATGCTCGAGGCTGCACGTGCAGGCGAAGATCGATTACAATTTTAATCGTAATCTTTACGATTTTCCATGATCGCAATTTTCACGATTGTATTTGATCGTGATTCGTCCACGTGCGTTCCGTTTAGCTGCGCGGTTTAGATTTTTATTTTATTTTTTTTTTTGTTTGTTTGCGAATAGAGTCTCGAGCCTAGACTAAGTTTCAGCGGGCATCGCGCCCGAAGAAAAGAAG
Source organism: Nomada lathburiana (assembly GCA_963667235.1). NCBI lineage: Eukaryota > Metazoa > Arthropoda > Insecta > Hymenoptera > Apidae > Nomada > Nomada lathburiana. Next base: position 17,357,532 of record OY763899.1, on the reverse strand, counting down.
AGGCTAAATGCCGAAGTGGCCCGACAAACTGTCTCTCAAGAGGGCAACTACCAATGGCTCTGCATCCTTTGGATGGAGAGCCATTCTTTGTTACTATTTTGTCACTGTGCTCGCTTTTGTATGCCGTAGCTGTAGTTTATTGTTTCCAGCACTCATCGTCGTATTGGGCGAATCGCGATTTTTATTAGCGTGGCGTACAATTAAAAACGGTTTGCATTAGAGTTGCGATTAAGTATAGCGTGGTTTGAATTGGAGTAGCTTTTATATTAAATTATACTTGCGATATGTACTTGCTTTTAGCGTTGCGATAATAATTTTCGCGTTCCTTTTCTCCACAGGTTTTAATTAGCATTTACGGTGCTGCAATGTTTTTCCATTAGTGTTGCGACGATAAATGATCGCGATTTTTAAGTAGCGTTGCGACGACCGCAATGAAATGCCCGAATTGGTTCCTGAATCACTCAAAGCAGCTATTAAAGCTGCAGAAGGTGATTGCTTCGACGGTAGTCTTGGATGCGACTACCATGACTTCTCCGTTATTAGTGTTGCGAATTAAAAATTACGGGTGCCGTGAATTACTATTTTTTTTTGAATATATACGAAATACTAGAATTAGAGATAACGAAGCACCATACGCGATTGGCTTTGCAAGTAATGCAGTAAGAGATAATCCACTTACGGTTTTCAATCGGGCTTATAACAAGTGGACGATAATCAATAGTAGAATGCCCCTCTGGCTATTTATTATTGTCTTTTGCCTCTCACCTTTTTACTAACACTAAAAACGTGTTGTTTCATCTTAGTATCCAAGTAAATGTTTCCATTTGTAATTCATATTTATTATTCAGCATATTTGTATTTTGGAAAAACATGCTCCCTTTGTACTACTGTACTATTTTTTCACAATTACTAATCTCATAAATAAGTCTGTTACAGAATTATTACGTTAAAGAAGATGTCAATATAATAGAATACTACCCCAAGTAAATTGCAATACATAAGTGAGGCTCCGAAGGGATGCTGTGTGGATCAAATAAATCGAAGGAAATCATATGATTCGAAGGAAATGGTAGAAACAATCGGGCAAAGTACCTAACAAATATCACTAAATTCTTACAAACTTTGATGTGTTTCAGGTTGCAGGATCACGATTTTAGTGAAAGAAGATTCGTTATAAAATATACCTTTCCCCTTTCTTTGTATCCCTTTTGGTTTTCAGGCAGGCTGGCAATTCTTCAATTAAATTAGCTTTTCAATTAGGCAGGCGATGTTCAAGTTAAGATAAATTTTTAGTCAGGCTTGTGCTTTCGTGTGTTTCAGGGTGCACGATCAGAATATATCCTCGAAAGAACTTCAAGATTCATTATGATTCATTTTTTAAATAGGCTGGCAATTATCAAATAAAATTAGCTTTTCAGTCAGGTAGGATGTTTTAAGTTAAGATTTAATTTACCTTAAGTATATGTGGATTTATTTCAACTACGTGCATGCCCATTTATATTATAATCTGTATTCTTTAGTTTAAGTCAGGTCCAACAGCATTTTTATTTCCAGCTTTCGCCATAACTAATTTTCCCATTTTGATACATCCTATTTGCTTGAACTAACTATGAGCTAATGTGCATCATAATCTTTGTCTTTTACTTCAAATGGTGCAACAGAATTTTTATTTTCAGCTTTCGTTCCAATTATTTATTTTAATAGATTTTGCTTACTCGAACAATGTATATTCTAATTTATATTGTAATCTTGATTTTTTTCATTGATTCAGGTTTAACAGAATTTTTATGCTCGGCTTTCGTTAAATTCATTGATCTTACTACTTCCTTCCATTGATATTTTGCGCCACGCTTGCATATCAAGCGCGCTGCAAATATACATCAGAATGAAGTGGCTTTCGTATTTGTGAATAACAATATTTGTGTATGGATGGTGGACGGGGCGCGGCTGCGGCCGCGCGGGTCTCCATTCGCAGCAACCTCCTCGTGGTGAGACCTGGGCAATCGATGTTACTCGTCATACATTTACCAATTCGATCGCTTAATCGATTGCGACGCAATTGTTAAACGCATGACAAGTGCGTCGAGCGAATAGGCTGCGATTTTAGGAATATACGAATCGGCTAATTTGTCTGTGGCCCGGGAATTCGGTCCGAGAAAAGACCGATTCGTCTATGTCCGAATGTATTTTTTGTGTGCGCGGGTTTACGTTCGGTGTGAACAAACTCCGCATACGCTTCGCGGGAAACGCGTTGAATATCGATATGCAGCGCTAGCGATAGTTCTCGATAGGCGGACCATTGAACATCGATAGTTATCGCGGCATTGCGATATATCAACCCACGTTTTCCATAACTATCGATATTTTTTGATAGTTTTCGATAGCTATCGATAGTTTTCGATAGCTATCGATAGTTGTCGATAGCTATCGACAGTTTTCGATACCTATCGATAGTTTTCGATACCTATCGATAGTTTTCGATAGTTTCCGATAGTTTTCGATAGCCATCGATAGTTTCCGATAGAGGTAACCATCGATATTTCCCCGCCACTACCAATAATACGTAATTTCAAAGTACTATTTTGAACAAGCGCAACTTTCTCGGCTCGTAACTTTGGAAACAGTGAAGTTTAAAAGTTTCGGACTGCTATTGCGCGCGTGCGGAGAACTCATGAGGATGTTGGCCATATTTACAGCCGGGCGCCACTTCGATCGTTTCGTGCAATTAGGAAAAGGTGTACATGAATTGATTACGCCCGGAGTCTACGGTTTTTGTTGGCTCTCGAGTTACACCGGCTGATTTTATTGGTCCATTGGAACTCAGGCGACGCTCCTCGACGTTAAACGATGCTTCATTCGATACGAACAAATAACTATCGTCCGTTACATGTTGCAGCTGATTCTTCAGAATTCATTTTGCCTTTCGGCGTATCTGTTTTTAACTTTAGACGTTGTTTTAATCAATAGACGAATACGGGTCTGTTGAATTTCTTTGGACAGAACTAAGTAGAGACTATCGGAGGGAAGTTGGTAACAGGATTGCCTTTTATGCACTTTTATCACGTGTGTGTTTGCACGTGAAAATATATTCTCCACGATCGGGTGTTTCGTACAAGAATGGTCCTTTTTAACAAAATTATATTTATTGTCTCATTTCATTTTGAAGAATTGTTCATATAACAATAGGCTACACTTTCATGGTACCGCAGATACTTTCAGTTGATGGATTATACGTCACCGTTTTATATTTACGCCTATGCATACGTATTATACGAATTGTATAATAACCAATATGTATAATGGAGTGGCTAAAATTTTGCATTTACATCCAGAAAGCATTCATTCGATGTCGGATAATAAGGTGCTAGAGTCACGAGCAATGTACTTACGCTTTCGTTTCACTCTGTACATGATCATTTACAATTGTCCGTATATCGATTAAGCTTTTTCGTATATATTATTACAAATTCTACGCGACGTTAACAGTTTACTTTGCCCTCGATATATCCTACCCGTATTACATCTATCTTGCCTTATGTAAACACAACGAGGATATAATTAAGCACGAGCGAAATTGATGTAAAGAAATTCAAAGGGGCCGGCGGTTCCTTCGCCGTTGTGCATTGGGGACTTGGAGTTTTCCTTGCTCAATGATAGCATTAGTATTACATTACACTTCACTGGTCATACAAATCTAAAAAAAGGGGAATCCGTGATGGTGTACTACAATGGAGGAATTCTGGAATCCGCTGTTGTCAATTTCAACAGGCGGCTGTCATCGTAGTACTTCACGAAGTTTCAGCAGGCTAATATATTTACACACGTTTGCTGCCTCTATCGTTTCGAACGCGAACCCCGTTAAAAATCAGCAAACACATTTCTAGCACCGTATCTTAACTATGCGAACAAGTAACTTTTTGTTAGTATCACATAAAAGGAGATTCGAACGTCCTCTTAAATAATTGTCCACGGCGAAGCTATATAATTGATCTGGACAACTGCTAACGGGAAAATCTCTATCGATTATTAAAGTTTATGGGAAACTGGCAAAGCAGACAATGGCAGTGGAAACTTATGTACGGCGCGTAATACAATATCATTGTGTTTTCTCTCGCAGTCTCACAAAGTCGGGCAATAAAAGAAAACGACTAATTCGATTACGAAATGTCGCATTCCATACATCCGCGGATATAAAACTGCCTGTGTACCATTTGTTGCCGACACTATCGCCGAAGCGAACGGTGGAATCGTCCCCGAACGTAAATTGATTCCTTACCCAATTTATCAAACGAACTAGTACTCCCTCGACGTTCGCGATGCTTTCATTCCCCCCCGATCTGATGCTCCCAGGTCGCCTCTCGTCGGAAGTCTGTCGTTCAAGTGACTGCAACAAACGGAAACGACGCGGGATTACTGAAAAATCCGGGTTTCGTCCGCGTCGAACAATTTACCTTGCTCCCGTTGCCGAACGAAGCATTAAACAATGTACAAATCGATCAATCACGCTGAACTGTAACTAGCGAGGTACGTTCCCTTCACGAAAGGGAACACGTACTCGCTATGAAACGGACACTTAACTAAATATACATTTGACGGTGGCGATGGACAGTACTGTGAAAAGGATGCCCCCCTCCCGGACGTCCGTGGCGAAGGCGAGCAGGTTATGGAGGAGTATCAACAACGAGCAGCGTTCGATGTTGTACGAGGCCAGGTTCGCGGCCGGTTTCGGGTGAATGATATTCACGGGGGGAGGAGGCACGAACGCGTCGAATATATCGGTGTCGGCGTTGGTAAAGACCAAGGAGGACGGGATCCATCTCGCTCTGAGCGGCATGCACAGAATGGACGGGACAATTTAAAATCTTTAACGAACGCGGGCCAGATCGTTGCTTTACCTGGTGCACGGGAAAACGTTCGTTCCCCTCAGGGCCTTCTCGCCGATGTCTATGGCCCCGGAATCCTGCACCTCCATGGTGTATATGCATCCGGAGAAACCGTCTTGGTACTTCCCGTAAGTCATGGCGTAGTCCGGCACGCCACCTAGGTACACGTTTCCCCTGGCGTTCAGATCCTGCTGCGTGCCGTAACTGGCGCCGCTCTCCATGTGCTCCCCGTTCAGTTCTATGCTACCGTCGCTGCCCTGGCGTTTCAAAATTATCCGATGCCGTTCCCCGTCGTCCACTTTCTGCGCGGTGACGCGGATCACTACCGGGCCGGTGCCCAAATTGTACTGGTACTCCACGTAACTGGAAGACAGTTACGGGGACGAGCGATATTAATGGGGGGTCGATCGAATTATTGGCTAGAACATTGTTAATTACCCGTCGACTACGGCGAGAGCCATGTAATGATCGGGGTTTAGATCGTTCAACGTTTGCCCGTGCCACATGATCAACCCTTTGGTTTTGTTCGTGGAAATTTCGAAGCCCAGGACCTCCCGTTCCTCATCGTGCGTCATTACAGATCTGTCCAACTCCAGCCAACCGTCCCCTCTGAACGCCACGTCGTACGTTATTTCTACCACTGAAATGGGACGCGGAAGATTTCGTCAGATTGTAACACATACGCTCGTGAGAATTATGTTGCGGTGGAACAATTACATTTTTCGCAGTTCGGCCCGTTGTGGCCAAGTCGGCAATCGCATTTGTAGGACCCATGGAGATCGGTACACGTGCCCCCATTTCTACAGGGGAGTAGTAGCTCACATTGTTTCAGAATGTTCTCGCAATTCCTGCCCACGTAGCCGTACTCGCAGGTGCACGAGTAGTCGTAGGGATCTATGCTCTGGCATATCCCATGGACGCAAGGATTGGAGGCGCATGGGTCGTAGGGGGTTGTCGTTGACGGCGAAGTTGTTAGCACGGTGGTTAACTTGGTCTGATTGGGATGAAGGACGTTGCAGTCGTCTATGTTCGCCGAGTCTATGGCTTCTTTTAATATGTCCACGTTCATTAACGACACCCCAAGCTGACAGGAAGGGAGAAGTAATTAATCTTTTCCTTTTTTTTTTTTTACGCGGTTACTGTACAAACATTGTATGGAACTTACGTCGCTGATACAACCACGGAAGGACCTGTCGACCCCGGCATTTTTATTCACTGCTATTCTTCTACGATCCACCCCCCCTATGTACAACGGGGTGTTAAGTGTCATGGTGCGCGCTGTTCCGGGAGACTTGCCCCCTATGGTGGGTTCACCGTTCACTGTTAAATTTCCCTCCTTGAAGTCCCTGTTCACTGACACGTGCGTCCAGACACCTGGCTGTAGAACATGGTTCGATCTAATGATTGCCAATCCGGAACCGATATCGTATCGAAACTCCACCCGTTTATCCTTCACTACAAGGGCAACGAAGTCCCCTAATCCTTCGTCGCTTTGGGCACAGTACATCAGGATGCCATCGCGGCCCTCCAGGGGATTGAAGTTTAATGCCACTTTCATCCTACGATAATATTGCACACGTTAAACTGGCTGGCCCGCTGTAATAATCGAGGGATGATAAAGTTAGTCCTGTTAGCCGGGAAAAGAAACACTCCAGTTAGAGGGAAAATCCAAAGTGACGGTTCTTTTTGGTACGTACGGTAGCTTACCCCTTTTTTTTTTCTCTGGTTGAAAACAGCGAAGATGGGAAAACGATAAAATAAATGTTTAACTTGGCAATGAATCCTGTTAAAACAATTTTTATTTGCATTTCAAGACATATATTTATACTTAATAGCATCGCTCGAAGCCCGTCGAATAATTGCATACATAAATGTTTATTCTGGCCCTAGAAACACACCACTTCCAACACATACACACACACGCCGGGCAGTTTCTCGGAAAGGCATAAGTACAAACTTTTTGGATTTGTGCCTGATTTTTCTCGCGTGTGTATGCGTGCGTGCCTGGGTACGCGTATAATGCCACGATTCTGGTGATTTATTTAAAAAGCTCCCGATACTAGCATAGAATGGAAAATTGGCTTGGCAGTGACCCGCGATTAATGGCATACTTAAAAAGAAACAAAGATAATTAAAGTGACTAAATCAATGCGTTAAATTGTATTATTCAAGAAGCTGTACAGGGAAACCCTTTGCGGTCCAAGGTGTGCGCCACATCGTTCTCAATGACAGAGACACACTTGCGACCGCGAAGGGTTGAAATACGATAAGTATAACATAATTATTACATCGACAGATACTCTAATATTACAGCACCATGAGGTTTATTCCGTGGAACTACTCACTAAACAGGCTCCAACATAATTATCTATGACACATACGAGGCAGAAACGAACAGAAGATCTAATTGTAAATAAAATTCTCATAAAAAATATATATATATATATATATATAATATACATATAACATATATGCTGACTGACAACTATAAATAGCAGTTATATAAGAATCGTTTCGTGCATACGAACATTAATAATAATAATAATAAAAATAATAATAAATGACTGTTTCTTTTTGCTATTATTATTCTGTGCAAAAGTTAGAGGAGTTTGGTTGCGGATGGGTGGGGGAAAAGAGACTAATGATTTGTGTGGTGCGACTTATTGTGATGATGTTGCCTCGATCGTGGCTTTCTAACTTGTGCGTTGCGTGCTCGTAATCGATTGTGTGTGTTGCTCGGATTCATTCTCGGCCTGAAAATCATTGCTGCAATTAGGAACGGGAGTCCCCGTTTAAGAGGACAAGGGGGGACGGGGCTATATATATCCTTCGGGTAATCACTTGACCGGGTATACGAAAATTAATGTACAATAAATAGCATGAAAAGAAAATTTAAGATAAAATTCAATTAATGACAAGAATAAGAACTGGGGCACAATGGAACTATTTAAAATGTACGAAGAAATTCTTTGAATCATGCACCGTGCCTCGTGCGCATATAGTTACCGTCGGAGAGCTTTTGGCGTCTCGTGCGCTATGAAGGACTTGTCGTCGTGGAAGGCTGGCTCGTAGATCTTCATGGTGTTTTCGCATCTGGAGCCAGTCCGTCCATAGGGACAGTAACATTCGAAACCTGTTTCTTTGTCCACGCATTTACCGTCTCCGCAGGCACCTAGAGATGTAAGAAATACAGGGATGTATTTAAACGAAACTGTAACCATTCATTCGTTTGTTTGTCGAATCAATTATTTTACCTGGATAGCAGGATTGTCCAACGTAATCGCAATGTTTCCCACTGTATCCAGCACGGCACAGGCAAGTGTATCCATTCTTCGCAGCGGCTTCTTGACAAACACCGCCATTGTTGCAAGGATTCTCGGCGCAAGTCTCGCAATTTGTTATTCCAATACTGTCCGTCTGATCGCCAATCAGATCGACGTCCTTTTCCCCAATCACCAGCCTACTGATGCAACCAACGAAACCGCTGTTTATCTCTGCGTATTTATTGATAATATTATCACTGGGGACCCCGCCAACGAATAACAGAGCCTTCAGATCTAATCCCTGCTTTCTGCCGGCCGCGACGCCTTTGTAAGGCCCCTCGCCGTCGACCAACATAGTCCCCTCTTTCCTATTTCGTTGCAGCTTTATGGTGTGCCATTCACTGAGGGTTATCGGCTTGCTTCCGCGAATGATGGCCGGTCCGGATCCAAGATCGAAGCTAGAACATTATTATTATGATAGTTGGAGAGATCGAAATTGATTTAAATCGTTTAAAATCACTCTGCTTACCTGAACTGCGGGTACCCTCTAACCAATGACAGTAAAATGAAATCTCCATCTCCTCTGTTAGATTCGTCGTTGTACAGAATTATTCCATCGTAGCTCTCCGGCTTGAAGGAGATATCGATATTGAATTTCAGATAGGAGTCCGGTAAGGGGGGCAAGGCAATGAAACTCTGAGGTGCCTGGCTAAAGTATGGCACCACTCCTGTAACTACCAGTACTGTCGGTATCTCTATGTTCTCGTGGTCGTTGTTCACCGTGCAAACGTAGGTGCCTGCGTCCTCTGCTTTGACGTTTATGAGCTTCAATTTACTCTGAACAGAGGAATACATGAGGTTAATTAAGAATATTTAATACAATTCTTATCCATAACGAACTAATTTACATCGAAGGTCTGAGCGTTGTGCGGCAGCAAGCCACCGAGCTTGCTCCAGTGGAATTTCAATGGCTGTTCAAGATTGGGCCGACAGTCCATCTCCAAGCTGGATCCATGAGGGGCCAACTTGGTTTCAATAGCTGGTGCATCGTTATTTCCACCTGCGAAAATGGACGACGTACAATATGTGGCATTCAGGTGCTCGAAGTGTCATCGTATACTCACGTCGAAGCACAATTTCGTTAAGCACAAAGGGAAGAAAACTTGTATCAATATTTTTCAATTTAATGTGTCAACGAAAACGAAGGGACAAATTTACCGTGAACAACAAGGTTGTAGTCCTGTTCGAAAACACCCTCAGGCGTGTCAGCGGTACATCTGTAAAGTCCACTGTCGCTGACAGCCACGTTGGACAGTTTCAGAATGTTACCATACTCTCGAGCATTATCTGGTAAATGGGGATGGTTCGGTCTGGACCAACGATAACGGGTATTGTGTGTCACAGAGCAGGCACAACGAATGTCTATGGTGTCCCCGATGTTCACTGGATCCTGAGAGACTTCGACGCTGACGGCGGGTACCACCGTGGCTAAAATGAAACCAGTGAATTAGTCTGAGGAATGGAAGCAAATTTTCTAGACGTATAAACGTGAACCCTCCTCCATTACTGCCTCCTAATGACACTGATATTAGGGTGACCCTGAATAAGACGACAACAGACGACTATGTGCCGTTTTAAATGAGTGGCATACTACTCTACAGGGTGACGAACACAGGACCCCTGGAACTATGCAACTACCCTTACAAAGACGTTCACATATCTTTTCTAGCGAACCTTCTCCACACACTTGAGTCTAAATGTTTCAAGGTGCGCTTGGGAATTAGGATTTCATCTAATTGATTAAAAGTGGGGATGAAGCGTTAATTGTCCAAGAGACGTCACACATCGGGAACACAATAATTGTTGTTCAGAACAAACCGCGTCGTGGCTGAAGATAGTGGCGGTACTGCGGGTCGTTGCGGAGGTAGTTGCTGAAGTAGCGAATATCGACGTTGCAAAAGTAATCCAATAGAAAGCATCCTTGAACGTTGCAGAAGCACCTGCTCTTTCGGCACTGCGTTCGGTTCGCTTGTGTGCAATCCGTGCGCAAATTAACTACTCATAAACAATACCGCGACAACTATAAGTAAATCTCGCTCGGCCGCGAACAGCTGATTGATGATAATCTAATGGGACACGATCTCTCCTAGTCATTGTATTTTACAGAATCATCCGAATCTATCAATCACTTTCAACGTTTCAAAGTTAGGTGAGTCAATACTGAAGAGACAACGCCATGCATGTTTCACGGAGGGAGCAAAGTTCAACTTACGAGAGACGTTCAAGTTAATATAGTCGCTGGATACTCCACGGGCAGTCTGGATCTGACAGATGTATCTTCCGCTGTCTTCAGGCCTTGCTCGGGGCAATTCCAAGTAGTCTTCTTCTATTCTGTGGTTCGAAGGCAGTGCCTGGCCCTCTCTGGACCAATGTATGGTGGCCCTCTCGTTGGACATACAACGTAGACGAACGGGTTCTCCGACGAAAGTGACCACGTCTCTTTGGGCAGCTCTGACGCCTGCGTCCTCGTAGGGATGTTCTGTAAAATTGTTGCCGGGCGTTACCAATTGTTCTGTCTGTAGAACTATTTTAGTTCACGGTGTCACGTACCATTTACTAGAACCTCGGCAACAGCCTCGGCGGTTCCGGCGTCGTTGGTAGCTTTGCAGACATATTTCCCAGCATCGGAATAGGTGATTCCATGGAACTGGAGGACTCCAAGCTTACTGGTGACAGAGTACGGTAGCTTGCGCCCTATGGCTGCCCATTCTATGGACTTTGGATCGTCTCCAGTCGTGCTACAGATAATCGAAGGGTTTTCACCCGAACGAACTGTCTGTCTGGGAGGGATCAGCACGATCCTAGGCGGAGCTGAACGAATACTTGATAAATGTAAAACGCGGTACAAATATTTCTAGCATTATTCGGCTGCGAAATTGTGAATCTTACATAGCACTTCTAGATGAGTCTTTGCCCTAAAGAGAAGGGTTCCAGCCTGGTCCATGCCGGAGCAAACGTATTCCCCAGCGGCGCTCTTATCCACAGAAGGGATGTTCAGAACACCATTGTGCACTATGCTGCCATCGGGCAAGGGTCTATGGTCCGTTCTCTTCCAGTCCAGGAAAATGCGTTTTCCGTCGGAGGCGTGCACGTGGCAACGCATCTCCACCTTACCACCGTTTGGAATTTTTAGATTATCCTCCGGTATGGTGTCCACGTCCTTTTCGTCCTACAAAAGCCAAGCAACACTTAATAATTACTTTCGATATCGTTTAACGATTCGAGTCGTAGGTTTTTTCGCCGAGGAACACGTACTTGATCTCCGTGATCGGGGTAACCAGATTCCTTGTTATCAGGGCAGGGTACGTCACCCCTGCAAGGCGGATAGACGTCATTGTTGTCCTCTACTCTGATGTACACACGTTCCTCAACGATTCCGGCTGCGTTATTCGCATGGCAGGTGTACGAGCCCTCGTCGGAGGGGGACGCGGTGTATATTTCGTAAACGGCGTTCAAGGGGGTTGCCAGCATCGTGCCCGGTTTACTGTACAAGTTAATACGAGCAAAATTATTTTCACCTTTATGCCTAGCTTTGTAAAAAATTACTTACAATTCCACCACGTTCACGTGTTTGCTCCACGCGACTGTAGGCTGGGGATACCCTGTTGCGCTGCAGACCAATCTCACCCTATCCCCTGGCTTCACGTTCAGAATTCCAGACCTGGGCGAAATCATGATCACAGGCACGGACTGCACTTCTATGTAAACCACCGCGGAGTTCGAACCCATAGAGTTCACCGCGGCGCAAACATAGGCGCCGCCATCGTTTTCTGTAATGTTGGAGAGCCTCAAAACACCGCCAGGTAGCTGCTTAACGTTGTGGGGGAACGGTCGACCGTCTTGATGAGACCACTGCAGCTCAGGCATGGGGATTCCCGCGACTGCTCGACACTGGAGATCTGTGGAGCCGCCCAGTGTAACCGGGGGCACGTCTTTGGGATAGATCTCCACTCTGGGGGTTTCCCTGGCTGTGTGAACAATAAAGGAAGGAATCGTTGTAATCCACGGGACAAAAATGACAGCAGTGAATTTAGAGAACTTCACTCACGTTCAACTTCAACGATAGCACTGGCTTCGTGGCTGCCCGTTGATCCGGTAACGCGGCACACGTAGACACCCCTGTCAGCTATTTGAATATTAAAGATTCTCAGTGTATCCCCAACTTGTTGCGCGTTCGGGCCCATCTGCTCCAAATACTTGGTCCACCTGGCTTGCACGCCAGGTTCTCCGTTCGTCGTGCACCTGATTTCGGCGACGCTGCCCTGAGGGACGGTCTGCTTCTCCGGTTTCACGTTGACAGACGGCGCGACTCGTCTTGGCGTGACTGTCACGTTGATGGTGTTGTTCGTCTGCGTGCCTACGTATGTGGTGGCTATGCACACGTAGACGCCAGAGTCGTACTGTGTCGGACTTGTTATAGTCAGTACACCGTCGCGTTGATCAGACGCAGATGGCAATGGGAGGTTCCCTTCACGAACCCAGTGGATGACACTGGATTCCTGCGATGACGTGCAAGTTATTTGAATTGTTTCGCCCACTGTTCCAGTCCACTGCGGCGGTGTGATTGTCGGACGTATTCCGGTCGGCGGCGGCTTGCGTGGATTGTCTGGAAGCGAGAAATCGAATTGTACAAACGTATTCACAATTGTTTTGTTGATTCTATTGTACCTCTGACATAAAGAACGGCGGTCCTCTCGTCCACGCCAGCGTTGTTTCTCGCCACGCATTTATATTCAGCTGCGTCGTTCTTGGAGACCGCTCTGAGGGTCCAAATACCATTTTGGATTATCACTTCTGGATTCATGGAACCGTAGACTCGGATCCATTCGATCTGTGGAGGAGGATTTCCGGTGGCATCGCAGCGGAACTCTGCTGGCTCTCCTTCTAGCACTTGTAGGACTGCAGGTGAGACTATGGCCCTTGGCGCGGATGAATTTACACCTTTAAAATAATAATAATAGAGTTGGAAAAGTGTCAAAAAAAGTAATTCGTGAAACAATTTGGGCACCATTTTTATGCTGAACCTGAGAATATACCTGGTATCTGCAGCAAGCTTTGCGGGAAAGCTGCGTCCACACGAATTTATACAATAATTATGCTAACAAAATTTGTTATAGTTTTAATAATATCTTTTGACATACCTCCAACGGTCAGAGTAACGTTCTTGTATCCAATATGCACTCCGTTACTAACTTGGCAGACGTAGATTCCGCTGTCAGACACTTTTACGTCTCGAATGATCAATAAGCCCTGGCTATCATCGACGCTTCTTCCTGCGGGCAACCGGCCTCCTTCTTTCTCCCATTTAACCCGCAGAAATTCCTACAGTTCACAGAATTTGATTAGAGGGAAGTACTATTTCGGGTGCTCGTTAATTTTTGGCTACGTACATTGTCCACAGATCTTCCCGAGCAGTGGTATCTAACCGTACTTCCGGTTTCCACGATTTGGAACTCTGGACCCTTGATATAAACCAGGATTCTTGGCGGAGCAATCGTTGGGTACGGTGTGGTGGTTGATACAGCGGGCCCCTCTGCGAACAACCCCGTAGAAATTAAAGATCACTAATCCTCAATCATTCATTAACAGGAAAACACACAACGGAAACAATGATAGTAATATATCTGGCCCGTGATATTCGAGTTCCTACACCCAGTTCGATGAAACAAAAACTGCCGAGGCCCCAGGAATGATCAAATGATGATCCATCAAGCAGTCGACAATGACAGGAAACGTTCTATTGGTAATGGATAAATGGCAATGCCCCATCAGCTGTGAATGCGAAACCCATGGTGCTCTCGCCACCCACGGACGGACAAACATAAAGTGTTCCTGTGATTCTGGTCCGGCAAACCTGGCGTAACAGATGTGACCACTTTGATCAGCTCTTTTCCAGTATGGTCCTTGATGTGGCACTCGATGTTGCAGGGGTCCAGCTGAACGTAAACGTACCAGATTCTGTACGCCCCCTTATACGTCTTTTCTATGGGCCCCGGAGTGGTACCAATCGCGGTTAAAGGCTTGTCATTGAAGGGGGTCAGTTTAAAAGTGATATTCAACGGATCCAAGGATTCGAAGCTGCACGTGAACAAAATCCACGAGTTTCCCTTTACTTCACCCGTCATCGGAGTTAGACTTACCATCAGTTCACCTAACCGACCCAACGTTTCAAACATTTCGTTTAATATTTTCGTGTCCCTTTAACGCTTTGCATTCGACGTACCAGTGTCCTGGCAATATTGGCCAACGTGTCCCGGCAGGCAATGGCACTTCACTTGTCCATTTCTCGTCATCTCGCAGCTCTCCTCGTTGTTGTTGCAGGGGCATGGGCTACAGGAGCCCAAGTAGCTCGCCGATCGATCATTCGTGTCTCTGTAGTAACCCCTGGCGCAGGATTCGCAGGACGTTCCGACGTATCCTGTTGGACATCGACAGACCTCCACCTGGACAGCCCTCCTGTTCCCGGTTTGATGCTCCACGGCCGTGTCCAGGCTTATGTCACTGATGTAGGTGGCGGTCATTCGGTCACTGTGCGTAGCTCTAACTAAAATGGCCTCCAAGTTGGAGAGAACAGTCATTAAGTCGACTCTGGAGGCCACACGTGGTCCCTCTGTTGTCAAACGTCTCCATTCTGTCTCTATGAAAGGCACAGAGTATGTCTGCGACGATAAAAGAAAGATATACATGTGATTAACAACGAAACAAAAATTGTGACGAAATATTGGAGGATTGCACAGTGACGCTGACCAATGGTATATCAGGCTGTATGTCCGTAGGGTTAGTCCAGAACAGTGTCACTCCGCTTCCGATTAGAATGATATCCTGGTCCTTGTAGCTCTGAGCTCCAGGGTGCGCGGTGACGTGTTGAGTCAAGGTCAGATTTCCCCCGTAGCTTTTGACTTTGTTGCCGGTAAATATGGCCGGCAGGGACCAGAACAGTCTACGTCCCCTGCTGTCCGGGTAACGGTAACGAATTTCGTTCATGGCGAAATTCAGCTCGAAGCCGTCGTCGATGATTTCTTGCCTGGTACTAGTGCGCGCGAACGCCAATTAATAAGTGATACACATTTGTTACGATTAAATTCAAAATACTCACGAGTCAGTCAGAGTGAAGCCATGCTGGTTATCGTAAACCCAGACAGGGATCTGTTGAATGTACAGGGAGCTCTCGTGACATTGGTCGGTCACCCCGCTGCAGTAGCATTGGCTGCAACCGTCGGGATTGTTCGCGGAGAGTCCAAAAGTAGCTGGTCTACACCTGTTACACGTGGGACCCTCGACATTCCTTTTGCAATCGCACCTCTCGCCTACGCAAATATCGCTACGCGAGCCAGCCTCGTTGCAAACGCACGAATCCGGCGTTGATCCTCTGTAAATGCAATCGTGGGGCGTTCCCTGGGTGGCATCTCCCTCGTATCCCGGTTCGCAAATCTCGCAGACCTCTCCAGTAGTGTGGTGTGCACAATTCTGAGGCGATTTATTATTTTAACGTCAGTAGGAAACAGTAAACCGAAGACACTGGACGATACTGGATACGTTCTAGTACTTACCTCGCATATTCCGGTATCAGGATTGCATTGACTGGAGTGGCCGTTGCAACTGCACGGTTCGCAGATGCCCAGATAGAGACCTTGGCTGGCTCTGGTGAATCCTACATCGCAGTCCTCACAAGACAGACCCTTGTAACCAACTGGACAGCTGCATTCCTCCACTTCCACTGCTCTGGCTCTTCCGGTATTATACTTTTCAGCAGTGTCCAAGGACACCAATGACAAAGCAGCCTCGTCCGTGTGAGTGGTGTACGTGGCCTTTATTCTGATCGCCCGAATATCTGCCAGAGCCATTAGTAAGTGTTCCCTGTCTGCCTGGGTCCCATCGTTGCGTTGCCAGTGCTGCTCCAAAAGGGGCACAGTAAACGTTTGCGGAGTGTTTGGCTCGAGGGACTCCCGGGAGAAGTACAGCAGATTGATATCGTTGGCCTGTGAGAAATAAAATTATTTCATTGTATGTTAAGTATTCGAAATCACGTGACAACACAGTGAGAGTAATATAAGAGTTACAATAATTATAATGACAATGTGGTTTACTAACGCTGATCAGTTCGACGTCAGCAGCGTTGTTCTTCGAACTCTGCCCTCCAGGTGCTGGAACATATCTTACGGTGTACTTGAGGCTTCCGCCATAGGAGGTGACCTGGTTTCCTAAGAAAATGCTAGGCAGCTGCCAGTAGTAGACATCGTTGTTTCCACGGTTAGGGAACTCGTTGTAGATTATCTCGCGCGTGATCGTGTCCAATCGAATGCCATGTATTATTGCCGGAGCGTCGGGTATTCTAGATTCAATGAGGGAGAAGTCTCTAACGGAGTTGGTGAAGGAGACTCGAATCTGGTGGAGAAGGAAAACATTAAAAAATTAATTCCTCCCACAGGCGGAAGTTTCGGGGAAAATAAAATACGAGGTCAACTCACGTCGTTTCTGTACCAATTGGAGGATACGCATTTATTCGTGATGCCCATACAGAAGCAGCCGATGCACCCGAATTGATTCTTCGATGCTAGGTTGAACGTGTTCGCCTTACATTGGTTGCAAGTGAGGCCCGTTGCGTATTGCTGCAAACCAAGTTACTTAAACTCAGCACCTCCAACAATTATTTAAAAGACCCCGATGGAGTACCGCCCATGGGTATCGAATTTTACTTACTTTTTAAAGAGTAGGAATATTTCCAAATTAATAGGCAGCGTTGACAAAATTTCACACGATTTTCAGTTGACTCGAATTAACTTTAAATGAAATAATTGACAGTTTAATACCTTGCACCGACACTTTCCGGTATTGGAATCGGCCACTAGGCTGAGGCTGCCGTCGGGATCGCACTGTCTTACGGGAACGCACATGTCCCCTGGGATAAGGGGATTCCCTTGGTACCCCACGTCACACTGTTCACACCTGCGTCCCACATATCCCGGCGGACAGTCACAGGTTGGCTGGCCGTCGGAACCGAGATGGCAAGTTCGTGCGAATCTATTTTAAAATGATAATAATAATAATAGTAATCATAGTCAGACACTCCTGGGTACAATTAATGTTTCTTGCAGATCAATGGCGGCAACTAACTGATTGGATGGATTAGTCAGGGGACAGGGGCACATCTGGCAAGCGATGTTCCTCGAAGGATCTCCGTAGTATCCCGGAGGACACGGTGGTTCGTCCCTGTAGCACTGACCCAGCCATGGTCCAGACTCTCTTCTCAGGTATCCCGGAGCGCACTCCTCGCAGGACAGGCCGTTGTATCCTGAGCATTACAAAATATCTACGATTATTCTCCCCCCGAAATGCAGAGTTTAAATCAGTTCAAAGTGCCATTCACCTGAGGGACACTGGCATTCTTCTACATACGAAGCGGATCCAAGCCCGGTGTTCCTTACATCGGCAGTGTCCATCACTATATGAGTAAGTTGTATGTCCAAGAAGGGCGAAGAATCATAGAGAACCCTGCAAGACAACTTGTTAAACTATTTTCCCCGAGTAAAATGTTTCCAGGGAACTTTGTCCAGCGAAATGACATACTTGACGAGAATATTATCCACGTTCGCGAGGGTCATCATGATGTCCTCCCTGGTAGCGGGTACCTCGTTCCAACCGTCCTGCTTGTACCACTCACCCTGGAAGAACCTGACCGTCTCCTCGTTATCGTAATCCGGTATTAACTCCTTCCCTCTGTGCAGCAGTACATAGTTGTTCCCGCTGATGATTACGGACGGCTCGGAATTGGGCAGGCCGGTTCCATTGTAGCGGACTCTGTACTTCAAGTAGCCACCGTAGGATTTCAATTGGTTTCCATGATAGTTCTCGGGCAGCGCAAAGTACGGTACATTGTTGTCGGTCGACAGTCTGTTCGTCGAATCGGTATAGTACAAGTGCACACCGTCCCGGCCTATCGGCGTCAGCTCGTAGTATTGCCTGCTGACGTCGTTCAAAATCTTCAGTTGCGGTTGACGTTTCACGGCTATTATTCTGTGACGATCGAAGGGCGGGGGGATCTGATACGTGAATAGATTGGCGCTGTGGCATTCGGTGGCGGCACCGAAACAGAAGCAGGCGATGCACTCGTCGACGCTTCTTGCTTCTGAATTGAACGTTCCCTTCCGACAAACGCCCTCGGTCTTGTTCACCATGACTATGGCGTCCGGAATGGCGAACACGAAACCGGCAGAGTTCAAACCCTCGCAGGAGTAGGCCCCTTGGTCTTCCGGTTGGATGTCGGGACAGGTGAGCGTTCCGGTACCATTTACAGACGTCATTTTACATTTCGATGGGACGTGGCCCCAATTCAGACGCCAGTTAATTTCTGGTGTGGGCACACCTATTGCCGTGCAGATGATCACCAGGACTTCGCCCCTTTGCAAGGTGATCATTGGCGGCGGTGGTTTCACGATATACACGGGGGCTGAAAGACACAAATAATTTTGTTCACGTCCTACTAAATGCTAAGCGATTAAAGAGAAAGGGCCCTTACAGCATCCGATTTCGTCACTTCCGTCCAGACAGTCCCTCTCCATGTCGCACTGGTAGCTCTTCGGTATGCATTGATCGTTGCCGGCACAGGCGTACTCCGTGTATCTGCAGGGAGATCCTGGCTTACTCGGGGCACAGCTTTCCTCGTCACTTCCGTCGGAACAATCTTTGTCGCCGTCGCAGCGCCACAATTTGCTCACGCACTCGGTATTGTTGCAGCGGAACTCGTTGGGCTCGCAACCGTGCGGGTCTGCGTGAAGAAGATCGAGCGAACCGGTCAGACAAAGTCACAGAAGAGCAGAGGCTTCTCATTAATGATCACTTACTGCAACGCATTTCGTCGGAGCCGTCAGTGCAGTCTACTCTGCCGTTGCAGACGTACGATTTAGGGATGCAGTCGCCGTTGCTACAGGTTGCTTCATCGTATTGGCACACGTGAGGTCTGGTCGTTGCCGGCGGCTCGACTGAGGGCAAAGTTTTCAACCGTTCAGCTGTAGCGGTGAACTTATTAACGTGTTCTGATACTCACACTTCTCTACAGTGAGGTAGACGTTGACTTGGTGGCCTGGCGTGGACGGAGGATAGCCGACAACCTCGCAAATGTACGGGCCTGAATGGTCCAGTTGAATATTCGGAATCTCCAGGCGACCATTGATGTCTCGGCTTCCGGGCGGAAGTGGAAGATTGTTGCCTCGAAGCCAGCGTACCCTGGCTCGTTGGGGACCTTCGTCGCGGCACTGGAAGACGACTTCCCTGCCTGATTTTTGAAAGCAAAATTGTACCTTCCGCGTGGCAAGTATTTCATCTTAAGTTACGTGTTACTGCCGTTCGATTAATTGTATCTGTAAGCGGCGCTTGTATTACGTGATGTATTTAATGCGCGGTGTAAGTAAATGATTTGGTGTGTGTCTGTTTTTTATATCTTCGATGGGCATTCCTAAAAAAAAAAAAGGGGCGAAATAAAAGCCGCTTATTTCCGCCGGGAGATACATATATGACCCCCGCATGCACACGTAAATTGCTGAAACGCTATGAATGGACAAATTATTAATCACATGTTTCATTCGTATGCATTAATCGCTCCTCAAGAAAGGTCTTACCTTGCTTCGCCGGATCTGGCAAGAAATGCAAGAAAAACAATTCAAACTCTTATTAATTAATTGCAAATGTGTACGTTCATTTTGTGCATATAATAAATGTAATCGTTGCTTCGTTCGATTGGGTATAATTCGCGGTACTTACTTTCTTTTATCACTTGCTCGCTTGGGTATGTCTTCAAATTCAGATGAGATGGCTCCCGCGATGGATCTGTGAAATACGTATCGTGAGATAATCTCGTAGGATATATCGCAGTGTAGATCGATGATTAAATATCGAAGTAAAAAGCGTACGGCAATTTTCTTCGTCCGATCTGTCTCTGCATTCCGGAACTCCGTTGCAGATGGAAGACTGGGGCACACAATCCTTGTCGGTGACGCACATGATGTAGCCGGCTGGACAACGACCAGGCATTGGATGGATATCGGGTCGCTCTGATGGAATTCGTTGGAAAATATGCACGTGAGAAATATATATTTCTAGTTGCTACGGGGGACAACTGATACAGGGTGCTCACCACATTCTTCAGGTTCGTCCGACCCGTCGGCGCAATCGATGTAACGATTGCACTTCTGATCAGCCCGGATACAATCGCCGTTCGCGCACTGGAACTGGTCCTTTCCGCAGCCTATAAAAATCATGCACGTTGTGGAATACAAAATCGAGGACAGCGCTTCACGACTAGTGTCATGTATTTTTGCTTTTGAACGTGAACTAGACACGAGGGATCTAATTGCTTCTCAATAGCACGCAGAGAATGCTGAACGATGTTCGAGACAAAAATACAATGGCAGAACAACGATCAATGTGATCTACTTGAAATTATTTTACTACGGTACTCTCATGCCGCAAGCAGGGTCTACGCTAATTCTCTATGGGGGAGCGTAATCAGGCAGCGGATGCACTACGATTTACAAATGGTGCTTCGAGTTCCGTGGAACTCATTCAAGTAGGCTACTGTCTATTCGGCCGCTAGCACAAGACTGAAAGAAGAAAATGCAAAGCCCAAAGAATCTGCGGCGTCCGGTGTTCAAACGAAATCTAACGTCATTCTTCGACAAAAGAAAAACAAAGAGGTTAAAAAACGAAATCGGTCGAAATAAACCATGAACAAGTTGAAGAATTCAATGAAACGAAACTAATCGACAGAAAAAAGGGAGAAAATATATCGGGACGCCAGCAGATGTTGAAGGCCCGCCAGTGATCTAACCGAAGCAAAACTGTTCGTCGGTAAAGTCACGGCAATCGTAGAAATGGTCGCAGTGGTGAGTTTCGGGGATGCAAGTGCCATCGGCACAAACAAAATCGTCTGGAGCACAGCTCCTCGGTGTGCTCATATTAGCCGGCGGCTGATAATCCGTATCGAAACCCTTGCCAGCCTGGTACTCGTGGATAACACCCACCAGGCTGATTTTATCCGACGCGTTTTTACCTAGAAGTAACCGAAACTGAAGCGCATCGCCCCCGAAGGACCTTCCCTTTCATCTTTTTACCCGCCATCTGGAACTCTCTCAACTCCTGCAACTACTTACTACCAACTCTCCCGGCTCTCGCGGTCTACGTCTGTACCTCGTCGTGTTCATTGCAAAATTGAATTTTCAGGTGCAGCACAATTTGCTTGCCCCTAAGCAGGCGGTGCCGGACATTGCGTATGCACCGGGTGCATTGCGTGATCTACTGGACTTGTGTGTGCAAGATCGAATAAGAGCGTATTTACAGTAAGTGAAAACGGCGGCGGCGCGGTCAGACATTAAGATTTTCAACGCAACCCTGAGAGACCGTTCGTCAAGCACGCGACAAACAACTGGCTGTCCCCGCGAGAGGCTATTCTGCGTTCAACCCGCGGGGATAGGGGTTATTTCGGGCGGCCCGAACGTTCCTCAGGTCGTCGGGCGCGGTATTTAGAGGTCACGGCTGGTTCCCGCAGCCTTTTCTGCGCTAAGTCCTACGTGCTCCTGTCCATCGACCTTATTCTACTTGCTTTCGAGACCCACCTCCGGGACAGTTGGCCTCGTCGTCTTCCTGGGGGCACTCGACGCGGCCGTTGCAGACGGAGGATCGGGGGATGCAACTTCCGTCGCGGCAGGTGAACTCATCGCGGTGGCAGCCCACCGGACGTGGCGCTGTGTCGACTGAAATTTTAAACATTAATCACTGACACATCCATCTTAGGGATACCATCTTAAGCGCGGATTTAAAAAAATGTATTTCGGCACTCGAAATCCCGCGAACCGCCTTGGAGTCCTTACCGCAATTGCGTTCGTCGCTGCCGTCGTGGCAATCGACGTTGCTGTCGCAGAAGAAGTGTTTGTTGATGCAGACCCCGTTGTCGCAGGGCAGTTTCCCATCGGGGCACTCTGAAAAGACAGGCGACAGTTAACGAGAGGGTTGATCAGGCTTCGAACGATTCCGAAACGAAACCGGAGCAAGAGAATAGAGGAGGATAGAAGTACCCTTGGTAACATTGTACGCATTCCCCGCAAGCTTGACGAAAGACCGGTCGGTCGGGGTGTACATAGATCGATGTTAAAGGGGTGACGACGGTGGAATTAAATAGGAGAAAGAAGTTGAATAAGTGGTTCGGGGTAATTAAGCGATCGATAGGCCGTCCCGGTCGGAGATACCAACATGGATAAACCCGTCAAATAGACAGCGTAAACACTGCTGGCTGTCATGCGACGTTTTCACGAGTCCTCACGTGTTTTCACGAGTCCTCACGTGTTTTCACGAGTTTTCACGAGTTTTCGCGTGTTTTAAACATGTTTGCACGGGTTTTAAACGTTTTTTCACGTGTTTTCACGGGTTTTAAACGTGTTTTCACGGGTTTTAAACGTGTTTTCACGTGTTTTCACGTGTTTTAAACGTGTTTTCACGTGTTGTCACGTGTTGTCACGTGTTTTCACGTGTTGTCACGTGTTTTCACGAGTTTTCGCGTGTTACACCGATTGTCTGCGATCACACGCCATTGATATTTCATGAAGATGAAACGACGAAGTCGATCCGAATACCAGCGTGACTCTTCTTTCACCCCGATCCCGACGATTCTTTGAATTAGTCTTCTTATCCGTGTCGCGATTTCGCGGGCAATCGTCGCGAGAATCGATTCGACGAACGCCAACGGCGTGGGAGCCTGAACACGCGTTCCATGGGTATTCTGGGGTAAATTGGAAGAGCGGTTAAGTAGGAAAATTCTGCTATGGGGCGCGATAACGCCGTGAACTACGTTCTCTCTAGGGAGCCGCCGGTGTGATGCACTTTCCGAAAGCCACGCGATCGTTTGAACGTTATCAAACGGAAAGATCTGGGCAAAAGGCGAAGCCCCATAAATCTAAGGCTACGGTGTACCCATATGCATATATATATATATATATATATATATATATATATATGTGAGAAAGAGACAGCGGCAGAAAGTAGGAGGGAAAATGAATACAGACAGAGAGGGGTGCATACACCGGGGGCTGAACTTGCGGGACAATAATTTTCTTGTAAATTGGAGAAAACTTTCAACGTCAGCGTTATAGGTGCGGGTGAAAAAAAAGTTTCATCGTTCTGCAGGATCTCGTGTACGTGCGCTGTGCAAGACTTACGATCTAATAAATAAGTATACATATACAGGTGTGAATATAAATATGTAATATATACAATTATAAGAGAGATATAGGTATGTACATATCAAGATCAGGCAACCTGTGCTGAAAGAGAAGATTGGAAAATGAAAGGAAGAAAGAAAGAAACACACAGAGAGAGATAGAGTGTGACAAACAGAGAGATAATTCGAGCAACAGGAGGACAGGGTGGTCCCTTGCAGGAAAAGTGTTCTATAAAATTGTAAATTATCAATCAGATGATTAGAGCGATGTTTAAGAAGGTGTTACGCTGAAACATAATGGCTACCTTAACGAGGCTATAGAAGGGAACGTATTCAGAGAGAAGGAGAGGTGAACCAGATTACAGAGAATTACATCTCTGCCAGCATTCTAACGAAAATATCTGAAACGGGTCAAGGGTGCTGGATGAAGCTTATAGAAAAACCGTGGAACAGTAATAACCGCATCATTCTCATAGGGAAACCGACGGTTCTCGCTTGAGAAATATCTCCAGCTCCGAGATTGCTGGCCGGAATGTCTGGTAGGAATCGTTTGCGGTGAATTGTTTTTTTTTTTTTGCTGTTGCAAAGCGAGGTGTAATTCGCATGGCGAGTTAATGGGGCGATTGTTCGCGGAAAAATGAGTCGAAAATATGCTATGCATTTTTCGTTTTTCGCCCGTACTTTTTAAGAAAAACGACTCGAAAGTCGGTCGGAAGTACGCGGCGGTTATAACGCTGCGCCGTGGCAGTGGTTCTCAGCGAGAATTTACTTCATATCGACGGGAAACAAACGGTAACAACACTGCCGCGCTAATTGGCCAATGGAAAACAGAAATTTGTGGAAGCTTGACAAAAGAGTATTCTCGAAGCAGGGAAGACAGGGAGTCTTCCTCGTCATCCCTCTCGAAATCCCTTTCAAAAGACGGTCCACGGGTTCTATAGCCTCGTCGATTTCTTCGGCTTCGATCACGACGCTCTTGGCGAATAGTGCCGGTGCTCAAGCTGAGACTGCAGTCAACGTCCGGCTCGAAACACGGTCGATAGAACGAGGAAACGAGATTAACGGCTCGCTCTCGTCTGGGATCGAGGTAGCCGGCATTAGTTACAGCTTCTTAATTGCTACCTTGAAGACCGACGCGCGACCAAGAAGAGGAGGAGGAGTGTAAACGCATCGATTTCCATTCCCTTGGCTTCTCCTCGTTTTTCACGCCCCAGCTTTGTTCGCCTCGAAACACATCCGTCCCATAAACCGAGACGTTCTATCTGCCAATCTGGCGTGCACCCCGACACTTTCCAATTATTTTTCTAACGGCGCGGATGACGCGTGGACACCGCGGAGGCGTTGAAAAAGGAGGAGTTCGCCCGCGTTCAGAGAGTGTGTTAAGTAAGCACAGAGAGTTCCCTGTATTTCCTCATCGATTACCGACTCCTTCGCGCGAAGCGATCCGAAACGTCGAGACCAAGCCCCGGAATAATTCATCAAGTGCGATTGTGGGCTTAACCGGGGAGGAAACCGACAGACAAAGGAAGTGGAGAATGAAAGAAGACCTGTTCCAGGGGCTGGCTGATTTGCGTTACAGAGTGGATCGTGATCGATGCGCCCCCGGTTAATTGTTCAACTGAATCACTTGCGGCGGTCTTAACTTTTTAATATGAATTTCGCGCTGCCCTCTTACTCGAGATGCAGGCTCGCAAAAAAGAGAAAGAAAAAAAGAAAAGGGGCAGCTCGTCTGCACAAACGATGCTCGGTGCGTTACGAGAAATAGGGCACGGGCGTGCTGTGACAGTGGTTCCCAATTCGCCTCGGAACATTAGAACAACTTCAACTTTGGAAACAAAGAATTCCTCTAATTGAACTTTAACCGCGACGCCTGGCAGAGAACCACGAAATCGCCCATAAATCCGACTGTATCGACGATCGATCAACGTGTCGATCGTATGCGAGCGATGCTCCATTGATATAACGTCCAATCTGCAACGCGAATCGGCTTTGATCGGCAGAGAAAGGGAGACAGAGAGACAGATAAGTAGAGAAAAATGACGACCGTACGGCAATTGATCTCGTCCGAGCCATCCAAACAATGGGGTCGACCATCGCAACGTCTCTTACTGTCCAGGCACAATCCGTCGTTGCATCGAAACATTCCAGCCGGACATTCGCTTACTATAATAATTCCCAAACGGCCAGGTGGCTCTCCGTTAGAGCATCACGTGCAATGGAGGAAAATTACAGAGAGAAAATGGCCTTACCGACAGAGCCCGCATATCCCTCTCGATTACCGTGCGCGGTTGTTGGTTATCAATGTTTCAGGAGTTTCATCGTTCGATTAAAAAAATGCCAGCACGATTTCTCGAAAGGAATATTTCGAACTTTGTCACACACCCTTGCCTTGGACTCCTTTGCGTACGCGCTTTAACCCGTCGATTCGGAATCGATGAAGGTACTCACGTGTGTCCCACGATGATAAAACCCGGGAGATACATTTACTATTTTCTTTTTTTTTTTTGTAACACTTTCGCTGTGCATGGTGCTCATAAGAATAGTGGAGGAGCAGAGATCTATGCTCCGCTTTAGAGTTACATGAATGCTTCAGTTCCAGGACAACGAATGAGTTAACTGGACGATACAGTGCACATTTAAAAGCGTGAACGTTCTACGGTCATTAACGATTCCCATGCAGCTACATGCGCCCAGACTCTACCACTGTACATCGATCTACGCGAGCATTCGGCAAACTTTCTATCTGCATTTGTGAACCAGTTTTGCAATACCAGTGATCGATTTTTAGCGAGGAAATGCGACGTCAGTTGGAGGATGACGTAATTCCATACCGACGACGAATAAGAGAATGGAAGAAGTCGGAGGGGAAAATCGAAATGTGCCATAATACCATTCAGCAGCTTCGCCATTGAATAATTTGAGAACGATCACGCAAAGGACCGGGCAATCGGGCCATTTTCACCAGACAGAGTGTATATAGTTACCGCATCCGGACTCGTCAGAACCATCAGCACAGTGGATAACATTGTCGCACCTCTCGATCTCCGGTATACATTCACCGCTGGCACATTTCCATTCGGCAGGTGTGCAGGCCCCTTGACGGCACAATTAACAGCCCCAGCACAAGCACAAAAAAAAGCTTAAACAATGGAGTCTTCGGGGGATTCCCGGTCCCACCGGCGCCGGCACCAATCGCGATTAGCCACGATTGAAGGCGCCGCGGTGGGCCGTAATGACGGACAAAAATACGGACAGGACATTGGACCACTCAGAGATTAACATTAGGTAAAAATACTACTGCTCCCGTTTTCGATGCTGACGTTCGATTGACCGAACGTGAGCCCCTCATCTGAGTGATCCGAATCGGACGAAAGGAGGCTTACCACAACCACGCTCGTCGCTACCGTCGAGGCAGTCGAAGATATTGTCACATTTACGTCGAAGCAGAACGCATTGTCCGTTGTCGCAACGCATTTCCTTGCCTGGATCGCATTCCCTCGTGCTTTCGGTAACCCATCCTGACTGCGGAGGGCCTGAGCGTACATACAGAAACAAGCATAACACTAGCCACTTCAACTGCAGCCTCTCTAAGCTTCTACGTGTAATGTCGATAACGACCATCGCACGCCGAGGAACACGATGCCGATAAGTGATTTTATCATCATTCAGCATATTATCATCAATTTATCGTCCCTGTGGCTCGGCCGCATTTGAACGCGGTACTAACCTTTATGAAGATATTTTTAGACCTTTCTAGGGTACTTGCCGGTTACAGTTTCAGCGAGCAAGCAACGCCGATCTTTGAAAAAAGGGCCAGAGAAGCTGTAGGCGGGTAAACCCAGCGGTAAAGAAAGCTACCCGCCCAGTTTCACCGGTTTTTATATTAAGCTAATGAATTAATTAGCGGCGAGTAAGCCGTGACCGACCAGCATCGTCGTCCCCGGCGTTAAGTGCTAAGCAAACGAGAGAAACGCGTCTATCCTAGCCGGTTTCACCTAGGCGAAAGGCCCCCATCCGTGGGTGTATATATTCGTAAACACGTTTCTTTCACGTGCAGACGGAAAAAACAGGCAGAGGAGTCGGGTATATAATCGAGTGCAGATGGTAGTAGGTAAGCGAGATGTATCATAAGACGCGCTATTGCGCCGAAAAGTTGGAAGGAACGAGCCGCTCGAGGCACGTACCTGGTAACGGAAACGGTTTGCAGAAGGGTGAACAGCGAATTCAGGCAAATACGAAATCGCAACATCGTTTTCAACCAGGGACTTACACCGCTACGTAAAATACCGGTATTTACCGGTTGCACCCTCAGAACCCATATAGAAACCGAAATACTGGTATTTTATATCGGTTTTCGGTATTATACAGTGTGTTCCGTAACTATGGGAACTCCTGGAAAGGGGGGGTTACTGGGTTGATTCTGAACAACTTCTTCCTGGACCAAAATGTTGTTTGTAGCTTGGTTTTTGAATTATTAACGAAAAACACTGGCCAATCAGAGCGCCCGTTGAGCGCGCGCTCTGGCACGCGACTCTCAATCGCGCCCGGTCGCTGTGGCAGTGCGCAGTTGAGAGCCACGCTGCGCGCTCTGATTGGCCAGTGTTTTTCGTTAATAATTCGCAAACGAAGCTTCAACCAACATTTTGGTCCAGGAAAAAGTTGTTCAGAATCACCCCAGGAATGCCCCATTTCCCGATGTTTCCTGAGTTCCGTGACACCTTGTATATCGGTAAGCCACTGGACGTTAGAAGTTCTAACCACTATTTCGCGACGCGTGTAGTATTCTGCGAATTATCCGAATAATTCGAACGTCCTTCCTTCTGATTATATGAAAAAAAAGCAGATGATTCCTTCCACTTAATTGCCACTAATGAAAGACAAATCTATAGATTCGTTCTCGAGGCCTCCGAGGTCAGTCACGAATTGAACACGTCGATACCCAGCGAATACATTTTTCAAGGCGGCTCTTTCAAACCGCGAACCGTTCCGATCGCTTGAGCAATTGTGTAACTGACGTCGGTGGTCTCGTATAAGATGAAAGGCCTGAACGAAACGAGTAAACGAAAATGAAGAGGGAAATGAAAAGGCGTACTGGTAGGCTGAGTGATGTGTGTAATGGTTTCTTTCGCGCACTCTTCGTCGCTGTGATCCGGACAATCCGGTCGGCCGTCGCATTTGTAGACACCCTCGATGCACTTGTTCCCGGTGACGCATTTGAACTGGGTCGGTGTGCATTCCCGTTCTGTTTGTGTGGTCGTTTTGTATTGCGGCAGGGATACACAAGGGCAGAGAACACACATTTATATGTACAGATACGTTGGCAATGAGTGCTGTTCAAGGGGGGGCATCGCTATGCTTTTTTTTTTTTAATTCTTTCATTCGGGTCACAAGGTAACCCGGAGAAGGGACAACTTTATTATTTCTACGTAAATTTGATTAAAAACCTTTCGTTTCGCAAGAATAGTAATCTTTCTTGGTCGGCGTCGATTTACCTTGTGCCCCCAATAGAGGATGATCGTTGGTAAATTATGGGGGCACCCCTTGCAGGGCCACGGTACTGTTGTAACATCGAGAAAAGCTCGAAGCTCGTCCAATGAACAACGAAAGCGTTCAAGGAACAACGATACAGAAGCTACTACGTTTAACAATACGATCGATCATCTGACTCCTAGCGTTTCAAACTAGATTAAGGAAGTTCCAGCGACTTCCGGGGGACTTTCAGTCGCGTGACTCTATGTACAATTAATGATCCGCAGCGGTGGATGTTAAGATGTAGCACCGTGGACGGGCGAAAAGCTCTAACCCCTATTAAATATTCTCCGCTCCATAATACAGTATTCAATTTTCAATAAACGAGCAAAGGGGTCAGAGCTTTCCCCGCGTTCCTTAAGTACCATGAAGCAAAAGCGGGGAGAGACCATCGTATTACCAGGGACTCCAGTCTTCCAAAAAAGGATCGAAATAGGACTTTCGTGGAGTCTCCGTTAATTAATGGCCCCGGATGATATGTAAGTGTTTATTATACCGCAATGAAGCTCATCCTCTGCCCTGGGGCAGTCGTCGAATCCGTCGCAGACGGAGCTCTTCGATATGCAAGAGCCGTCGCTGCAGGTGAAGTCCATAGAAGGGCACGGGGCCAAATCTACAAGGGGGCCATCGGCAAAAAGAGATAGCCTGGTTTCGTCATACTCGTCGCCTCGAGCGCCAGCTCTCATTGTAAGGAAAAGCTCGTGTCGAGGCGGGCATGTTATAATTAACGTTAAAAATTTGATATGTACAAGCTATGAGATCCACGCACGCGTGGATACACACGTAAAGCGGGGGGCAACACACTGGGCTTGGTACACTGAAAGCATTTGTTATGGTGAATGATTTTTCTCTCTTTCCTGTCTGATTATGTATACATGTGTACAGGGTGTTCCGTCTAACGCGACCGCACGATTTATCACCCACTTGCAGGCATCTGACGAAAAAAGTTGCGGGGTACAGAGTGTACAATAATTATCAGTAAACAAAATTCCGAAAACAGTTTATCTTCATGGCGAAATCATGGTCACCTTGGGTAAAACAAATAGGAACACATTTTTTTTTTACCATGTTGTAGAGGACACCGAGACGAATTCAAAACACACATCACATGATATTTTGACTAACATATTACTCGCCTTGAAGTAATGGAAATGTGAAATATTTAGCGTTTCGTCGTATTTGACTTTAATACAGTGTAAATATTATTTCACACCGCAGAGATTACGTTGATTTCGCCATGAAAATAAAATGTTTTCGAAATTTTGTTTGCCGATATTTATTGTACACCCTATACCCTGCAACATTTGTTCCAAACTCTTTTTTGTCAGATGGCTGCAAGTGCCGGAAAAATCGGACGGAACACCTTGTATATACGGTGGCTGTCGGGCCGTGATACGCCCGTTAATCCTGCAGTTCCATCGAACGAATCGAAATTTTTGCGAACAACGACAAACGATACGGTGATCATTGTTATGCCGGCACGGCCTGACAGCGCACACGCGACTCCTCGACCACGGGGCAGTTTGTTTCCATTTTTTTTTTTCTTTTTACAGGGAATATACCTTCGAAGCTGACTAACATTTAAAGCGATCTCAAGAAGCCCCTCGAAGGCGGTTAGAATATTCCATGGGTCTCTATGTACAGTGTATAAATGTTTAGTGTAACTCGTTTGTCGTGTCTGTAGTACCAGCTGAGATCCACGGCGATCAACAGGAGAAACGAGGACGGCGTTGTTTAAATTCCAAACAGATAAAATCCATGGGGCTCAGCCCCTGAACCCCGTACGAATAAACGGACGTTAAGTCGATGTGTAATTAGCAAAACCGTTCCGGTTGCGATAGGAATACTTCGGCAGATCACCGCGCAGGCTGCCTCCTTTGCATTCGTTCACCGGGGACAAAGTAAGTGGAACCGCAAAGGAAGCATTCAGCCCGTCGTGATAGTCTTCCCTTCAAGGCCTTTGTACAGCACAGATGGACGTCACAAATTAAACAACCATAAGTTTCGATACATAGATTATCTTCTTTCGGCGCGTCGTCTGGAACCGCACTGAAGCCACCACTTTGTACAGCCGTAGTTCCGGTTCGTTTTTTTTTTTTTTTCTGTCTCATCGAACAGTCCGACGATCCCACGAAGCGAAAGGATAGATTTTACAGCACAAGAGAGGAGGGCTAGCCCGTTTCTACCTTTGCGTCCGCAGTCAGCCTCGTCCG
This sequence comes from Nomada lathburiana, assembly GCA_963667235.1. Classification (NCBI taxonomy): domain Eukaryota; kingdom Metazoa; phylum Arthropoda; class Insecta; order Hymenoptera; family Apidae; genus Nomada; species Nomada lathburiana. The sequence goes on along the minus strand of OY763899.1, from coordinate 17,326,379 downwards.
ACCCGTCCTCGCAGTTCTTCGCGTTGTCGCAGACCAAGTTCCTGCCGATGCAGACCCCGTCGCAGGCAAACTCCCATTCCGCGCAAGACGCAATATCCCCCCTGGACCTGACAGAACCGTCCCGAGCAGTTTTCGCCTCGTAGACGTCGCAATATGTCTCGTCGCTGTTGTCCCCGCAATCCGCCACACCGTCGCAGAGCTGCTCCCTCCTGACGCAGACGTTGACGTCGCAGAGAAATTCGTTCCGGTCGCATTGGATTCGCTCGGTGGCCGCGGTACTCGGCTGGCTGACGATCGTGCCGACGGACGCGTTGTCGAATGTTTTCGCGGTTGTTTCATCATCTTCGTCGTGCTCGGTGGTCGCGGCTACGGTGCTCTCCTCCTCGCAGTCCTCCTTGGACTCTCGATCGGACATCTTGTTTCTATTCATACATTTCTCGGTCGAAGTTGTACCCTGGGCGTCCGGCGAGCTCGTGGACGACGCCACGTCCGCCTCGTTGGACTGAAACTCCTTGTAGACGACGTCCGGGTAAGACGGGGCTGTAGTCTCGAGAAAGGCGGTCGTCGAATCAACGTCAGACGGAGTGGAGGTCCTCCAAGCGGTAGTTTCGCGTTGCTCAATCGCCGTGGTCGGTTTATTCTTTCCTCTGTGCTTCTTCTTCTTCCTGCCTTTGTCGCCCGGTTGTTTGTTCTTCCTCTTCTTCTTGTTCACCCGGGTCCCGTTCCTGCGGGGATCGACAACGGTTTCCACCAAATCGGGCGACTCCGTTGTCCGAATCGCCGGCGTGTAGATCCTCGGCGAGTCGGGGATGAACACCTTGCGCGATTCCGCGTCGTCGGGGTACGAATCGGTGCAGTTGTCGTCCGAGTTCAACGGGGTGATCTCCTCGACGCTAATTAATCCCGAATCGATCCTTTCGCCGTCGACCGGGTCCCCCCCTAAGACCGCCTGGGCCTTCTTCTTTTCACGCTCGTAGGCCCTCCTCCAGTACTCGGCGCACTTCGACGTGCACTTGTCCACGTTCTTTCTGAAAGTCTCGTCGGTGGTGAGCGAGGAATCGCGATGTTCTTCATCAACCAGTCTGTCCCTGCTCAGCAGATTCATGTCGACCTTGTTACCCTTTCCGTTGGACTCGAACAGTTCCGACTCCACTTTCGCTGTCGGACCGCCGACGGTGGAGTTGCCCCGCGAAGACACAGGTGTGGTCGACAACGAGGGCGATACACTGCCCTCCAGGTACCCGTGAAAGTACTTGGAGAATTTGCCGCGCTTCTTCGTTTTATAAGTGTAAATTTCTTCCCGGCTGCTTGGATCCTCTATCGAGTTCCTCCCCTGGTCCGTCGTGCCGACGAAGATATCCGAAGCTGGGGAAGTCGTCGCGTCGACGGCCTCCACTTCCTCTTTGGAAGATCGTTTAAATATCTGCACGACCCTGCCGCCATCCTCCGTGGTCCCCTCGTCCGCGACGGCTCGGAGATGTTTATCTAGATCTTCCTCCGAGGACCAGTTCATGTTTACGATCCTCGCAGAATCAATGGAATTAATATCTTCTCTCGAGCCCGTTTCCGTAGTCCCGTCCGTGGTCGTCGACGCAGTTTCAGTGGTCTCTAACCTGGGCAAAAGCAGCCCCTCGGTTCTGCCCGCGCGAGCAACAGTTGTCGTTTCGTCGCGCGGCTTTTCCGTTTCTTTCTCGGTCAGGCTGTAAAGCATCCCGTCTCTCGGCGAATTCGACACACCAGAATCAGCGGAGGCAATACCCCTCGAAGTCGTTGCGTAATCGGAATTGTTTCTGCCCGACAATATCCCCCGGTTCTTGGTCCCGAGCTTCCCGGGACGCCTCCTGTTCTTTCTGCGCGTCTTCTTCGATTTCCCTTCGCCGGTGGGGAACCCCCCCGGCATCGTGGAGTCGTTCAGGGCCAGAGCATCAACCCGCGTAGAGATTGCGCTGCGAATAGAGTGATTTCGGACATTTTTCCTGCGCGTACGTTGCTTAACCTTGCTCTTCACGGTTCTCGATGCCTTCGCGCCGGCCTCGGTGATATTCTGGGCGGTTTTCAACGAGCGCAGTAACGGTCCGGGTGATTTTGCATAATATTCGCGAGGACGTGTCGTCGGAGCGTTGCACCTGGAAGGTTTCACTACGCTCGTACCCTCGGGGGACCAGTCCCCGTCTTCCTTCTTCTTCGATTTTCTGACAGCCACCATGTAACTGTTCTTCATCCCCCTTTGCTTCGCCACGAACTTCCACAGCATGTTCTCGTCATTGTACACGTTCCTCCATAGGTGCTTCTCTGTGACGACGATTGCGTCGACGAAAGTGAATAAATCCCGCCGTTTCGACGCGAAGCGGACGGCGACCGAGGGAAAGAAGAGGAAGAAGGAGAAGAAGAAAAGAAATTCGTTACACTCGTTACCGTGGCTGCTCGTCGTCGTGGACGATGCGCAATCGAGCATTTTCCAACGAAACATAGCCTGCGACACGCGCAGCGCAACGCTGACAATGATTGAAATTTCATCCGGCCCGAAGGTAGACGTTTACGCGGGATCGGCACGAGCAGTTGAATCGCGTTTACGGCCAAATGAAAACGGTCATCGGAATTAAACGGTGGCGCCGCGAAATTAGCGCGGCGGTATCAATTTTAAAGATCCCAGGCCACGTCGCGGCAACAGGTGCGCGCATTATTCGGAATGCTCCGTTTTCACGTCTCGCGTTTTCACGTTTTCACGTCTCGCGTTTTCAGGATTTCACGTTTTCACGTCTCGCGTTTTCACGATTTCACGTTTTCACGTCTCGCGTTTTCAGGATTTCACGTTTTCACGTCTCGCGTTTTCAGGATTTCACGTTTTCACGTCTCGCGTTTTCACGTTTCGCGTTTACACGATTTCACGTTTTCACGATTTCACGTTTTCACGTCTCGCGTTTTCACGATTTCACGTTTTCACGTCTCGCATATTCACGTTTTCACGATTTCGCGTCTTCACGTCTTCACGATTTCACGTCTTCACGTCTCGCGTTTTCACGATTTCACGTCTTCACGTCTCGCGTTTTCACGATTTCATGTTTTCACGTCTCGCCTTTCCACGATTTCACGATTTCACGTCTCGCGTTTTCAGGATTTCACGTTTTCACGTCTCGCGTTTTCACGATTTCACGTTTTCACGTCTCGCGTTTTCACGATTTCACGTTTTCACGTCTCGCATATTCACGATTTCACGATTTCACGTCTCGCGTTTTCAGGATTTCACGTTTTCACGTCTCGCGTTTTCAGGATTTCACGTCGCGCGTTTTCACGTTTTCACGTATTCCTCTTCTTCCCCCCTTGGTATCGAACGCGTTCTCGGGACAAACGTCCCCCCAAGTTGCGCTGATCAAATCGACCGACTAAATTTCTTGAACGCAACGGCGAGTTTTCAACCTTTCTCAAGGTGACAGACGCGGTTCGAAGTGAAATTCGACGTTGGGTGCGTGTAGGTGTGAGTGTGTGACTGTGTGTGGGACGAGTAGGTGGTGTGAATGGCATAATTACCGCAGTCCCTCTCGTCCGAGCCATCGGAGCACTCCTCCACCCCGTTGCACTGCAACTCGTAACCGATGCACCGTCCGTCCGTGCAGCGAAACTCTGCTCCTCCGCAACCTGCTCCACACACCACACTCATGCACATTTAACCCTTCAACCGTTCGCTTTCGCTGGGTAAAGGGGCCCAGGAGAAAATCAGCGGAACGAGCCACCCCACACCCCCTCCGAGTATCATTTCGGTGTTATCGAATTGTTTGCCACCTGATTCTGCATAATCATCCGTGTCTCCAGACGCGCCCGACGATTCAAATAATAATTGAACGCGAGTTTCCAATCGATCGACGAGGGGTAATCGTCGTACAGCCGAGTGGTGTTTCGTCTCTTTCAGTTCGCGACGCGAACGAACGCTGCAGAAATCGGTCGAATGGCGCAGTTAAAGGGTTAAAAGAGCACTGCTTTCGCAAATAAAACAGGCGGCTCTTCGGCTTACGATTCAAGCGTGTTCCCCCTTTCCGCTCATTGACACCGCCACACAAAAGCCGCGGAGCGGGTGAATCCTCTTGCGTTGATTATAGCGCGGGCGGCTCGATGATTTGCGAAATTTCGAATCGTTTCGATGTCCCGGGGGTGAAGAACGACGTTGAACGTTCCGACAGAACGGTCGAAAGACGATTCGATATTTCCGGGTGAATGAGAAACGTGAAGCCGGTCGCGGGGGTTTGCGACGTCGACACGGGGATGAGAATCTGTCCAAGCGTGGCATGGTGGAAAATTGTCGGCGAGGGAAAATCGTGAAAAACGGACGGCGATGAAAAAAGCTCGCTACCACATCGCGACATCCCCCCCCCCCCCCCCCCCCAAGGAACATTTTAGCCCAACCTTTGGAACGAAGATAGGGAGGGGGCGATCTGAAGGATTGATTTTGTTGCGTGAAATCGCCATTCTTCTTTTTTTTTCAAATTTAAAAATAAACCTCGCAGGCGCTTAGGTGGTGAAAAACGAATGGCTTCCTCTGCGCTGAAAAGTGAACCCCCCCCCCCCCCCCCTCAGAACGGAGCGAGTGAATCTAGATCAGTGTTTCCCAACGCGGTGCCCACAATTTGATTGTTAAGGGGGGGGCAATACATAATTACGAATAATTAGAATAATATAGAAAAATCTTTCATTAAAATTATTTCGTACTTGAGTTTCAGTTCTCCATTATATGTTTTGAAAATTTGCTTCCCGTGTTTCCTCAACAATTTCCGGCGGATTTCTTCAATTTTTGAATTTTAAAAACTATGTATATGTCACATAGGGGGCACGCGAATTTTAGTAAGGCTTAGGTGAGGCACGGCACAAGAAAGGTTGGGAAGCACTGATCTAGATCGATCAGGAAACTCGTCGCAATCACTGCGCGAACTTGTTGCTTTCGCGGTAACCGCGAGCGTCGGGCAGTGGTTCTCAAAACGTTCGCCGGGCCAATTCGACCAGGGGAATACGACGGTTCGTCGGAGCGAATTTCTTGGAGGTGCCGGCTGTTTCTTCCCAATGGTTCAAGTGATTTAATGTTCTCTCTTCGTTTCGATAAAGAGAACGGGCAAACTCACCGCACTGGCTCTCGTCCTCCCCGTTGCGACAGTCGATGTTCTGGTTACACCTCTTGTCGATACCGATACAGGTGCCGTCCAGACACCTGAATTGATCCCCGCTGCATGTGGTCACTGCGAAGAAGAGAACGGAGGATCATGGGCGGCATTAAAAATGCACCGACGGCGAAATTCCTTCCGAAATGAAAGAATCGACGGGAAAAAATAAAAACGGTAGAAACGGAGATGAACGCGGGTCGCGTAAAAATTTTCCGTTTCGCTTGCACAGTTTCTTTTTTTTTCCGCGGTGAACGAGATAAAAGAGGAACATAAAAGGTACCGTTGCAATTGTACTCGTCGGAACGATCCCGGCAATCCGATCTTCCGTCGCATCTCGCGGTCTGGCTCACGCAACCTCCGTCGGAGCACTCGAATTCGTCCGGTCGACATCGAGCTGCGCGCGGTGGAACAGAAAACGAACGATAAAACGACAGCTCCCGTACTCAGTGAGCAACTTAAAAGCCTAAAGATAGAAGAAACAAAACAAACAAAAAAAAGACAAATAAATAAACGGCGAGGCGCAACGTGGATCCGGTGGAACGCCGCGATACGGCTGCAATCTTGCTCGCGGATCGTTCGAAACCGTTTTCCACGAGCGAATTTATCGGTCGACGGGGATGAAACATAGCTGAAGGGGAAGTCCGTTTAGCTGGACCGATGGACGGTTCACGGGCGGCTAATTGGGCAGCGGAACGATCGTAATGAATCGGATTACTATTCCGTTGCGCCTCGTCTCGACGCGGAGAAAGAAGGGAAATAAGATTCCGAGGAGGCAGAATGAACGACTGCACTTGCTCTCCCACTCTCACTCTCTCTCTCTCTCTCCGCTGCCGTGCAATTAATTACTCGAGAAACAAGCGCCTATTATCGGAACCAGTAATATTCTTCGGCTCGAGCGATTACTCGGCCGATTAACCACGCGACGAGCCTTCCGTTTCGCCTGAAATCGAATCCCGAGTTGCGATCGCACGTACAGTGAATCCAGAATTAAATGGAAAAAGTGGTGCGGGGATTTCTCACACCACCTAAACGAACTACAATGCTCGATCGCCTCGTCGAGCCGAGCCGAGCAGGGCAGTGCGATGCCGATTTGATATATAGGTGCCCATACATATGTATACAGTATATCATATACAGTAAAGTATATCATATAAGCGAAAGCCTCGGGACTCAACGTTCGCCTATATCGGACACTTCCTACATTGTTTGTTTGCCGACAGCGTCGATCGTAGAAAAAGACAGCGAGTAAATAAAAAGGACCTTTTGAGACAGTCTCCGTAGAGCGGACCTCGATTTCTCGAAACTCGAGGCTCGCTTTAGTCGGTATCAATAGGTAAAAGAAAAGGAGATACAGCGAGTATCGAGGCAGTCGAGTTTAAACGACAGTGTATCGGTGTGATTACACAAATGCAGAACGATGTGACAATTAAAACAGTTGTGATCTTCTCATCGATCGGCGGCATCAATCGACCGTTCCCGTTCCACTTTTTTCATTTAATTCCGGGCTCACTATAAGAGCCTTATCCGTGCGCGCACATTCGCTTGTTTCTCGTGAGCACCTATGAATATACCGGACTGTCCCGGTGCACCATACGCCGTTGAATAAAAAGAATCGAGGGAATACGGTTAACAGGAGATCCTAATTGAACCAAACACTTGCAAACGCATGCGCATCTCTCATTCTCATGCTTTCGCAGGTGATCGGAGCTTCTCTTCCTTCGTAGTTCGTTAGTTCCGTACTTATGTGCCGACAATTCTCCTCGTCCCTTCCGTCGTTACAATCCATGACCCCGTCGCAGCGTTTCGACGCGGACACGCAAAATCCCGGGGTGCACTCGAATTGGCCCTCCCTGCAGGCTGCAAGAATCGAACACATTCCGTCTGATGAAAGGATGAAAGCGTTCGAGCGAACCCCTTGTTTCTTTTTTTTTATGGTCTCAATGCTCCTCGGCGAGTGGACAGTACGCTGACGGCACGAGTTGAGAAAGCTCCGAGGCGAGACGATTTTAATCGACGAGGAGGACACACAGAGACGGTTGGACGTGGACGCACACAGACAAAAGAGACACCACAGCGGGCAACACATAATTCGCCGCGAACTGCCGACGAAGTTGAAAGAGAGGGCGCGAAGATCGCGGCTGGACACCGTCCTGGGCGAGATGGACGAAGAAAGGGGCGCCATTTTTTTTTTTTTTTTTTTGCAGCGACATTGAACGTTTACGGAAATATTGTACGTCGAACGGAAGCGCGGAGCGAAGGGAGAAGCAGCCGCGGAATTAATTAGGGACGCAGGGGGGGGGGGATATAGCAACCAGTGTGGCGCGGCCATTAATTAACACGCACTCCGTGGAAATTTCGCGGAAGAGATTATATGAATGAACAAGGAGTTACGGGCGACGCCGCGGCTGTCTAATTTACGGCGGCAATTAGCTAACGATCGAGGATGAACGACTGCTCGAACGGAACTGCACTCGTCAGAATAGAAACGGATGGCGGGCGAACACGCCGTGGAATTTCCATCGAGCGTCCCGGAGCCATTTCCGAAACGAGAGGAAAGGCGTTTGAAGCGGGGAAAAATTTTGGCCACTGTTGCAACGCATCGCAACGTTGCCGCGAACGTACTCGGGGGGAAGGGGGGGAAATACCTTTAGGCGGGCGAAAATGAGCCGATTTTCGTGAATTTTTTTTCAAATTGAAAGGCTTGTTTCACATTGTTGAAACTTCGGATGTAATTTATCATAGCTTTTGCCTATTGCTACGTATTTTTTGTTTCGTCCCAAAACGGCGGAAGGTCTGGCTTTGTAAAAAAAAAGTAAAAAGTATTCCGACAGTCGACGTTCACAATTTGTCGGTGAACCTCGAAAAAGCGAAAAATATTAAACATTGTTGCGACGGCACGCTTTTAAACAAAAATCTCGGAATTTTATACAAAATTCCCGCTACATTTTGCGATAAAAATGTACTTTCATTATCAATTTATTTCATACTTTGAGGTTCATACAGAAGGTAGTATTGTTGCACGTATGTGTGCAAAATTTCGACAAGTTCGACCTAACAGTTTCTGAGTCATCGATCCCGCCGATTCCGAAAATGTAGCTTCGAGAAACACGCACTCGAATTTCGTTTCAAACAATTCGGATGCTGTACCAACATTTCACGGCAAACAAAAATTTTGCGTTATTCGAAGGTTCCAAAGGTATTTCCCCCCTTAAGGAATTATTCTGTTCACGAGGATCCGCGGACCTTACAAATGATCCACGCCGACAAGGTGACGAGGGCGGACGTTAAATTTAACGATGAGAAACACTGCGCTCCTCGAGGAGCAACCCCTCCGCCCCCCGGGGGTGGGGGGTGAGCAATTAATACAAACAAACGGAGAGGCGGCTCTTTTTCTAAGTTTCTTTTCCCACTTTGAACGTTCGTTAAACGAATTCGTCCGCGAGGTGTGCGCATTGTTGCCCGTTGACATGCGAAACACGATTCTCACGTGCACAATAATTACACGGGAGCTCGACGTTACGTGTTTCCATTAAGCGTCGGCGTTTACGCGTTCCCGCCGAGGAAGCGGAAACGGAGCGTCGGGCGCGACGTTGAAGACCGAATGAAAGTAAGAAAAAAATTAGCAACCGCGCGAATCGTTTTAAACGGAGCGCCCGTCCGACGTGGGTGGGGGGGATGAACGGGAAAATAAAAGATTGATTCGATTCGGCGGATGCGACGAATCGCCGCGGCACGTGACGTCGCCGCCGCGGGATAATTCGGTTAACATTTTAACGCGATTTGTGGCGCGAGTGCGTGTCCCGATCGGCGAACGTAACGCGAATATCGCGGCCGCGGAAAATTGGCGAACGGCGGGAAGACACGCGTCGCACGTGACGCGACTCGGCGAACGGGAAGTCGCGACAGAACAGAGATTCCGCGGCTTCGCCGACGTCTTCGCGGGGTTCAAGGCCCGTCACACCTTTCCGCGTTCGAATTGCAAACGACCGCCGCGGCGATAGAATACGCCGATAACCTGTTCCCCTTTCGCGAATTCGCCGCATCGAAAGTCGCCGCGAAAGAGGCGAAAAGATTCGGCCCTCGTCCTGTCTTACGGGTGGGCAGCCGCGGTTGCCCGTCGCCAGGCGCAGACAGATCCCTACTTTACCCTCCTCTTGTTGGGCTGCAGCAAAATCTCGATTAGCGCGAACACTGATCGTGTGCAGCAGCAGGACGCGTTCCTTGAGCGAGTTCGGCTCGTCTTTGATGTGACGGCGGAGAATCGTGGCAAAGGTATGGGGCAAAAAAGCGAGCTTAACACTAGGTTCACGGACAAGTTTGAACACTTAGTTTTACTGACTTCCCTACGATTAACAATAGCCAATGAAAATGAGCGTTTTCTTTAAGAAAAATTAATTCACTTAATTTCGAAATGAAATGTAATTACTTTAATTATATAATACTCGCGGATCTTCACCAATCTTTGTATTTCAAATTTTGAAATGCGTCAAAGTCAAAACTAAAGATTAAAGCTTGGTCCTTTTCCGAGGAAATTTTTACCAAATTGTTTGTGAAAATCTCCCGATTAAAAGTATACCAAACACGGCTCAGTTGTAATCGGAAGCAACAACAAGGGGGGAATAAAATGATTAATACCATGATAAGTAAAAATTGTCCAAACCGTGTCGTGTTCGGTGTCGTTCGAATCAGTAGATTGTGACAAGTATTTCGGTAAAAATTTAATTCAAAAAGGATCAGAAATGAACAAGTTTGAATTTTAAATCTCGCTTGCATTAGTGTTGGCTCTCACCGTACCGATTACACGCTCGGCGGGCCACCACTTGTTCCAAGGGGGACCCCCCCCCCCGACCGCCATTTTGAACACTAATCGAGATTCCACTTCCTTTTCTCCCTTTGAACAACTGCAAACGAAGATCGACGTATCCCAAATGACCCACTCCTTCCGTATTTCTCTTCTCCTCATTTTTTTTCTCTTAATTCCAATTCGTCAACAAACTTCATTAGCGGCATTAACATGGACGCCGCAAAAACGAGCCCGGCTGCCAGCCGCCGCCGCCGCCACCGAATTTAAGGCAGCGCCCCCGCAACCGAACGAGATTTACTCGCGTTTATTAAGCCGCCCTAATAACCGGCTGCGATTTTAATCCGACGTCAATCTCCAGCGGGGGTTTGCCCCGGCCCCTTCACGCCGCCCCGTCCGCTGGAAATTCGCCGGTTCTCATCGGTTCGATCCAATCCCGATTCGCGTCGTACCCCCACGGACACCCTCTGCTCCGCGTCGCTGGGACCCCGGGTGTCCGAACTTTTAAGGGACACCCGCGCGGTACAGATTGAAACGCCCTTGCGCCCAGATTCATGCGGAACGCGAAGTTATCAATAATCAAAACAGGCGGGACGTACATAAACGCTATGCGGAAGCCGGCCACCAAAATCAAGCGTTAACAATGTCTCCGGCGGTGCCCTCTTGGACGGCCGCGAGTGAGACCGACAATGAGCGACAAAGAAAAAAAGACTAAAAAGAGCGGCAGACAAGAAAGCCATGCAATTTTCATTTCGCCAGGGCGAAAAAAAAGCTGACGTTCCAGGTTGACGGGTGGCAACGTCGTCGCGGGGCGGTTGACTTTCGACGTGCGGCGACGGAGCGTGTCTCCGCACAAGACGATGGAAATAATAAGGGTTTAAAGGGACAGGAAGGCAGGGGCGGATGGGAGGATTGGGGGGGGGGGGGGGTCAACAAGTGCAACGGCCTGAGAACGCGATGCCGACCCTTTGCCCCCAAACACCGTGCTTCGTGTCTTCCGGGCACGCTATTGTTATTACCGTCACAGCTGTCGCAATTATCGAGCTCATCGTAATAATGTTCAGGCTCGTCGCGCGGTTAGCCGAGGCGAAGTCGCGTGCCGCCGCGATCATAGCTCGAAGATAAAATCTTGGTCGAACGGCGTTCGAGTATTTACCCCGTCGCGGTTGACGCGTCGATTTCGCGGGAAGAAGGACCGGTTGTGCGGAAAAATTGGAGGGATCGAGAGAATCGCAATCGACGACAGCGGGGGAACGGAACGGTTGGCGAAAGGGGGGGGGGGGATTGTTTCAGGCAGGGTTAATTTTGAAAGACGCACACACGCAACACGTACAACACCAGTCGAGTGACGCAAGCGTAGGATAAAATTAAGCCAACAGACAGCGGAATAAGTTTCCATGCGAGGAATAAAAAGATGACAATAGGTATTCGGGGTACTCACGGCAATTAAATTCGTCGGTACCATCCAAACAATCCTCGACCCCGTCGCAGTGAGCGCTGCTGTTGATGCACTGGCCGTTTCTGCATTTAAATTGCGCGGCCGTGCAAGCTGTTCGCAAAGAGAACGAGAAAAACCATGTAGAAAGGTTGGAGGAAAATATTACCGCTCGCGCGGGTCCAGTCGATGGAAATTGAGGAAAACATTTTTTAGTAAATATCGCAAGCTCGGCTGGCGGGCAAAAAATGATGAAATGTACCTCTAACCGATTTACGTTAGCAGACGCAAGTTACAGTACATTTCCTATAACGCGACTTATGTCTTCATACAGCGCGATTGTTCGTACAACACGCTATATAATGAAATGCGGGAATTCCTCTTCTTCTGTTGAACTTATATAAAATAAAACATACATTAGCATTTCTTTTTGAATTGATATATTTGATGAAGCACGAGAAATGAAAGTTGATGTAGCAGAAATCAATCGAAACATATTACGGGTAACCCTCCTATAACACGGTAGAGAGATTCGTAGAAAATGCCGTGTTATGCGGAACCGTGTTATACGGATCCGTGCTGTGCGAATCCGTGTTATACGGAATCGTGTTGTGCGAATCCGTGTTATACGGAACCGTGTTATGTGGAACCGTGCTATACGATGCGCATCCGTGGACGCCACGAAACGCGGACAAAGGACCATCTTCTTTCACTAAGTTACAAAACTTAACCGTATACATACATATATAAAACCGTATTTGTACGAGAGTTTCCGAAAATTTCTGATCGCGTTGGATCATTTTTAGGCGATACACTTTGCACGCCTGAACGATATTCCAAGAGATCCAATTAACGTGACGGGAATTCAATTAGGAGGATTGACGAATGCATACTATAATAGTTACGCGGCGAATGTGAACCGGAAGTCGACTACCCGTTATAATTTGACAATTGATTTGTTCAGTTTGAACACGATAGTTTATGAAACTGGGAAATTTATCGAGCACGATTAAATCGTCCCCAAGCGGCAATAAATTTTAATATGACAGTAGAAGCAGATGGCCTGTCTCCGGTGTACAAACGGGGGTAAGCGTAGACGGGATTTCGATCGGCTTAGAGATCTCGTGCCAATGGTGAGAAGGGTGCCGATAATGCTATGCGAGCAGGGTTTCAATATAAATTCGCGGAGGAAGAGAATCGCGTTTCAAAGAGTACAATTTTCATTGGACTCGGTGGTCTTCGATACGGGCGCACCCTCACGACTGTTCACTCGACACCGCCCCGGAACTATTTTTCGATATCGACAATTCCCCCCCCCCCCCCCCCCCCCCCCCCCCCCCCCCCCCCCCCTCCATAGACCCTGTATTACCGACAACATTTATCGTCCTCCTAAATTTGAAGCGAAATAAATTAATCGTGAGAGCGGCGAGTCGCGTACGAATGTTTCCCGGAATGCGATGACCTTTTTTTCCTAACCAGTTAACCGATGTCCAGTCGGCCGTCCGGCACGAACCCGCCACTTTGCCGAGCTGTCAAAAGTCTGGCCGTGTATTGCATTTCAGATAAATACAGACCGTGAATATGGTCCTGTTTCACCAGGCCGACAGAGACCGGCAACCGTTTCCACTTCGGTGATACGAGAGTCCGTCGACCACGGTTGTTGTTTCAGCAATCGGATCGACGCCGGCTCATCTCGTTTTCACAATTATGTCACCCCCATTCGAGACAATCCGATATCGCCCGGCTCTCGGATTGCGTTACAACGGTTAACAACGATTCGTGTAGTGTTACAGTAATAGCCGGATAAACGCGTGGAAAAATTGGCTGGATAGACGCAAGGTGGCTGTCCCCTCCACGCGGGGTGGGTCCCCCGTCGGCGAACCCAGACGGCTCGACGAGGGAAGCGGTGTAACGTGATCCGAACCGGAATAACGGCGCGACTAATGCTAATTCGACGACGAGAAACATTTTCCCGACGAACATTCTAATTTCCGAATCGTTTCGCCGAACTCGCCGTTCTCCGCTCGATTCTCGCGAAAATTGAACGAGTCCTGCCACGCGAGCCCCGACCGGCGGTCCCGGACGGGCTAATAATGGTCGCGCAAAGGGACGCTCGAGGATTCGCAGCTTTGAGTAACGCGAGATTTAGGGTGACTCGGCTGGCGACGCGACGCTTCAACGGCAGTGGAGGGGAAATTCCCGTTGGTTTTCGCAGCGATACTCCGGCAAATGGCCGGCCGATGCCGGAGCGGAGTGATTGAGTGACGGTCTCCTGTGTCAAAGCGCACTTGATTCCATTCGCCGGACACAATCTGATCGCGCCCGCCGGTTCTCGGTGCTCTTGTTCTTCCCCCACTCGAAACCGTTGCGAGACCATTTTTCCGCGGTTGCAATAAGACCGTCGACCTTGGCAGGTGTGAGCCGTCAGAATTTCGGTGCGGAAATTTTTTTTAAACGACCGCGCAAAGCACTCCCCTCGAAACTCGCGATAATGGACTGCCGTCGAAAACTCGGCATTAACATCTTTATTGGAAACGGGGGGGAGGGGGACACGCCGAACGACGGATTGAAATATTGAGGGAGCACGCTTGTGCGGGAAAGCACCGGGTCCCGAAGCGGATGGAAAAGTTTGCCCGGCTCCTCCTTTTTTTTTTCTTTCTTCACGCTCTAAAGATGCATGGAGAGTGTTGCCTCGCGCCTCAGAAAGCCCGCCTTTACGAGATGCATCTTTTTACAGCCGCGATTCTCTTATCACTCCCCTTATCCGCCTCTCTGCCAGCTCTTTCGATCATAACTATTTAAAGCTCGGGAAGTTCTGAAAATTGCTGTTCCGCCGCGCTCTAACCACTTGGGGGGGGGGGGGGGGGGGGGGGGGGCTTAAAGCCGCGCAATTTGCCGTCTTTTGCCGCCACGAGTTTTTAAGTACCCGTTGCCGATGACTGGCAGAATTGTTTTAACACGTTTCTCAATTATTCACGCTCGCTGAGAACGCGTCCCGGTTGGGCCGTGGCGACAGTGTCAAAGGTTCGCCTCCCCCATATTCCCTACAGTTTCTCCAAACGTCCGAAAACGTTCGTAAACATTCGTAAACATTCCAAAACATTCCAAAACATTCGTAAACATTCGTAAACATTCGAAAACATTCGAAAACATCCGAAAACATTCGAAAACGTCTTCGAACGGTGGCAAAGAACGACGAGCTTTCGCGAACGCGCCGAAAACCGCTCGCCAAAACCGTAAACACGCGTGTGTACACCGGTGAGGGGCGGAGAAGCACCCCGCGGGGACTAAACTTTTTCCTCCCCGGCGGTCCATTAGACGAGCACGGGCGATTTAGCGGAGGGGCTTTTAAGGTCCAGCAATTTGATGCTCCTTGCCTGTCATGCTAATATCCTCAGCTTTACGGGGAGTCGAGTTTTTCTTCCGCTCGCGATGCACACATTTTCCTCGCGCAAAAGCTGCCTGCTGGGGCGTACGCGTCGTTGAACACCACGGACGCCGTGTTCCCCCGTTGTTCCGCGGGGGAGTTTTTCTTCGGGTCGTCTTGCCGCGAATTTGTCAACGCTCCGCGGTAAGTATCTCGCGACGGGTTTTTCGCGAATTTTCCAACGGCCCAACTGCGGCCGGCATAAAGCTTCCCCCCTTGGACCTTAACAATAATATTATCGATGTGTTTCGCCGCCCTTATTTCCAACTGTACCTCGCTCGCAATATGCGACGATCGAGTTATTTCATAACCACGAGCACAGATAGGCAAAAACCGGCCGTTTCGTCGAGGCGAGGTACTCGGCTTTTTTCGGATCACCGAAAGACGACTATCTTGCCCGTGAAAGCTTTCGTTGCTGATCGCGGCGTTATTAATCACGGCTCGACAATTATATTTCGGACGAATTACCGTCGATTTCGCGGAGAAATTTGCATGAAAAATCCGCAACGATGCGCCGCGTTTCCAACGAGCCGCCCGCGATACACGAACGTGGCGCACAAAGTTACATTCGCGTCATACGTCGCGCCGGCAGGGGGGGGGGGGGGTATTCCCCGTCCGCCAGGGATTCGACATATTTTAGCGGCCGATTTGCAATTTAAACGTTATAATTAATGACGTCCCGTCGAGTCCGGCGAACGTGCCGCAACGAAAAAAACGAAATTCCACCGGAGAACGCGGGATACAATTATTCAAAATCATTTTCAGAAAGAGATCCCTCCTCCTCGCCGGTTTCCCTGCCCGTTTCTGTAATGCTCATTTGAATAATCAACCCGACACATTATCCTTCGTGTCGCTCCCGTCGCGTTTAGAGAAATCAAGCGAGAGCAACGATTCGTAGAAAAACAAATCGCGCCATCGATAACGCGGTTTACAATTGACTTCCCCGGATCGACAAATACTTTCTTTCCTCTTTTTTTTTTTTTTAAATAGAATGACTCGCGACGAATGGAGGTTCGCGAGAAGCTGTTCGATTTAAGCGCGTCTCTCCCGCAGCGGTTCTCAACCTGTCCAGACGAGTCGCCAGAAAATCGTAAGATGCGCTTAAAAAATTACGACCACGCGCGTCACATTTCCTGGGCGTGAAACGTCTGGCCCTTTCGCGGCGTGCAAAACCGACCGGGTAATCTACACCGGGTCTGCTATGCGTAAACGCCCGCGATAACCACGATTAAACGTACGTCTCGGCCGCTTATCGCGATCCGGCCGGCTATAATTCCTGTTTCCACGGTCGGATCATTGTTATCGTATGGAATACAACGCTAATTCGCCCGTGGCCGCCCCGGGGGTTCACGCCTCGGGGCCCGCGAGAAGTTTTCCAACGGAATTTCCAACTTCCGAGTCACTTCCAAAACTCGGTCGCGTTAAATAACACGAACGCCCGGCGAACGAAACAGTAATGCCAACGCGGGAATATCTCCGCGCGGTGATAGCCACTCGTCGCCTTATCTCGCGACATAATCCGCGTTCCTGCGAAACCACCGGCTCATCCGGACTACAACGGCGCCGTGTGTTCCCCGCGGGGGACCCCCTCTCGCTTGTGAGCCGGCTTTTGCAGCTTGAGTTCGAATCAATGGACCGCGGTAGTAAATCGAGGGGAACGCGAAAAATCGTGGCAGAAACCACCGCGTTCGTCTCTTGGGGGCTGCTCCACGGATGAGATATCGCTCGGCTCGGTGAAGAGCGTGGCCGCGAGAAATTGGACGGCAACGTTCCTAAATAGCGAACGGAAAGGGGGGGGGGGAAAAAAAAGGGAAACGAAACCGGGGAAACTTGGTCGCGAAGTTGCCTTTCCTCGACAGTCGACGATCCGTCGACGCAAGAAGGGAAAGTCATCGATTGATCGGCGAACGAGGGAAACGCGCGATAACCGCGCGGCAGCCTCTTTCCGCCCTCGAGCGTCGTAAATAACGTCCAGGTGAAACGAATTGTCGATAAATAAATGCTCGGCCCGTGGATACGTGTCAGGCGTGGGCGGACAGCGGCCGGCCGGATCGTTATTTCATAACAGGTCACGCTATCGTTGCGTCCGGCGAGCGTGTGCACATCTCCACCGTTGCGTCGCGTCGCCGCGACGCGTCTCGACGCGTTTTCACGTTTGTTGTGTGACGCGCGTGTCGTTTTCATGGGGCGCGATCAGAATTCGGTCGGGCGTCTCGCAGTACTGCCTGGATCCTCGAAAAGACGGGGAAAATTCAATTTTCCGTGCGTTTGGCAGATCGGTTTGCAAGTCAATCGGCGTTCGAACTAGGATGAACAAGGTTGTTACAAGTCACTTGGGAAAAATGACAATGTTGGTACCGGCGTCTGTTGCCCACGTATGAGAGCAGTGACTTACTTTATTTGTCAACGGAATGTTTGAACAACAAAGAGGTTTCTGAACTACGAAACTCGTGCCGAGGGAAAGTTGCACTTGCACTGATTGGCTTCTCCGTATAAATACAGGTAACCCTCCTATAACACGGTTTCGCTATAACACGATCAGAAATTTGCGAAAACCCTCGTGCAATACGATGATTTACAACGCGGTTTCATATATGTATGTATGTACACTTTAAAATATTTTTTGAAATTTGTTGACTGTTTGAAGGAGGACAATAGACTGTCGAATCTCCGAGCTGAACCACCGACCCCTTTTTGTACTGACTCTGGGTCTCGTATAACACGGCATTTTGTAGGAACCTATCTACCGTGTTATAGGAGGGTTACCCGTATATCAATGCATCGAGTGTCGCTCGAATTTTTTAAATATATTCGTTGGTTAACGAGATACAGTTGCCGTGAAAGTCGACGATATTTCGTGCTTCTTCGTGCCTCGAAAATTCGAGCTTGTTCAACGTGTCGGGGAAAGTTTATCTTAAAATTATTAATACGTGAAACGTTTCACCGTTAAAGTAGGTGTTATAAACGTAAACTTTCCGCCGAAGTAGAGTAGCACATCTTCCGTTCTCGATATACCATGAATCTTAGCCGCATCCTAACAAACCGGAAGGAAAGCAAACACGTTATCCCAGAGATCCTCGGGGATCAGAACCCCCCAAAAAACATTGGGGTACCGATCTCTCTGAAAATCGTACGAAATGACGAATTTTTGCCGGCTTTTCGAGAAATGGCACCACTGTGCGTCCCCCCTCCCTCTGCGTCGACGGACAAAATGGAACCGGGAGACCCCCCCTCCCCAACCCCGCGCGGCCACGCGATTTTTACGACCACGCGTGAATAGCGACCGTGTTCGGTCGAGTTGCGCGAAACTTCGCGCGACAGGAAAGTTATCTCTTTTATCGTCGTGGAATTCTCCGGTAGGCAGTTCGCAGGCGGACGGAAGGGCATCATATTTTACCGCATCTGCAGCTGATACGACCGGAGGAGCGTGTTTTCTGGACGCCGGTCGAGATTTCGCCGGCTTCACGAGGGTTCCGTGTCGCGTTTCGCGACTTTTGTTTGCCAGCATCTCCTTTTCCGGCCCGTTGATAAATTCCCCGGCCCGCTTTCCAGGCCCTTCGAGAACCGACCGGACCCCCATCTTCGACCCATACACGTTGGCGGCCGACGTTTTTACGCCTGCTTTGGTAACCGGGTGCCCCGTAATCGTTCCATTCGCGCATTAGCCAAGTTTTGGAACTTTTTGCGTGTAAGATAATTTGACTTTTTCTTGTTTCGCGGTGTTAACCGATTTTGGCCAACGAGTGGCTCAGTCACGTATGTATGTATTTTTTAGGAAACCGTTAATTTTCAGTTCCGTTAAGTCGACAGCCACAGCTTTAAACAATTTATGCATAGAAATTATGTAAATCTGTTGCATATTCTTACTCTGAAATCAGGTTTTTTCGTAAGTATTTCTTATTATACTTTGTCTATACGTGTGCATGCTCTTCTGCGAGGTCTCTCAGTTTCTCCGACGCCCACTTTTCGACCTTTGATTCCTCGAATCGTTACAAGGTGCCCCTGAGCTTAACATTGAACCGCCAATACTGCATTCCCTAGCATCTATCACGTGCGCAGCACGCATCTGTTCTGTTCGCATTTACCGACTCGCCTCGTTGAATAGGGTACAGAACTAGCATGGGCTACAAGAAAAAAACAGTCAATCATGTTGGTACACAACAGATAACAAAAAGTGGAGGGATTTTCCATCGCTCAATGCGACATATCGAGGTCCGCGGCGTGTGAAACTGAGGCGGTCTGTACGACGCATCGATGTCGGCGACATATGGAGAAACCGCGGTCTATGCGACGCATGGAGATCGTCGTTGAGGGGTCAAAAGTTACGAGGCAACGTCGCACCATAACCCAATCCGCACCGCTGTGCGGCGGTCCGTTCGCGAAATCCCGCGCCAGACACAACCGGGGATTTCTTTTCGCGGGCCAACTTGTTCCCCGCCGAACGATTCGTCGGTCGATTCGGCTCGGCGTTATTTCGACGCTTCTGCATGCGCGAACTCGCGCGCAGCACAGAGTGAAACACGCGAAAACGCTCGAATACCTCCCCGTCGCCCGTTCGTTCCGCAACGGCAATGCGTTGTCGGCCGATAATTAACCGTGCCGATAATTATAACTTCGCGGTGCGATCATGCGTTGCGTAACAAACGTCCACCACCCCCCCCCCTTCCCCCGCCGACGCCTCGTCGCGCCCCGCGCCTCATTCTTTCGCGAATACCGCTCTTTAACGGCCGTACCGAATACGTGACGCACGCACGATCTACGGAGTAAAGGGGATCTCGATGGCGCGCATGCATCGCTCGCTATGTCACCCCGCCGGTCGAGTGTTGCACGCGATGAGTTCATCGGGCGCATACCATCGGCGACGTGTCGTGGAAAACGCGGTGACATCAGCCCGCTTTCCGATCGTGTTTCGTCAGAGATCTTGCATTTTGTACGCGACGAGCAGCGCCGCAACAGGAATCTTCGTTCGACGCCGGGGGAACCCCCCCCCCCCACTCCCTGAGGAACGCGGCCCGTTGCGTCGTCGCGAATCGCACGCCGGATTGGATCCCCCTTCCGTCCGAGAGCTTTTCCCGCATGGAGAAATGACGAGAAATCCGTGGTTTACTGAAATTTTGCTGAATTTCTTTCGTCGACGAACAACGTTGGCGGACAGGTTAGGTTAGGTTAGGTTCTGTCTCGGCCAGAGATCGAGGCGCGACATTCCGGCCGCATTTTGTAGGCTAATTGGTCGTCGAGCCACGCGTTTCCTTGGAAATGATTTGCCGGCCTGTTAATCGACGGTGTAGGATTACGTCCCCGAACGAGTTGCTGCTTAACCTATCCTTTCGAATCGCCGCGTTTCTGTGTCAATGTCGCGGAAGCCTCTCCCGTTCGAGAAATGTATCAAGACCGACCGGCGGAATTATTAGCAGCAGGGTCGGACGGTTTCTTCGGGGCGTAGGAGGAATAATTTCTGACTCTTGTAGATGCTCCTGGTCAGACACATGGAGCATCGGTGGAAACGCGGAGGTACCTCTCCTTGACATTTGCGGCGAAGCTCGGCGGCATCCAATTTTTAAGTAGATACAGACGTCGGCGCACAGACGTCGCGTCAATTTAACTCTCCAAGTATATATAGCAGGTTTTTCTTTATTATCGCAGATTTCAGAAAGAAATTTCAGTGTCTTGAAAATTGGAGCTTGTTCAATATGTACGGGGAAACTGACGTGTGATACATTTTACCAATTGAAGCACGTGTTATAATTGTAAAACTTTCCACAAAAATAAAACAACGTATCTAATTCCGTTCTCATATCTGAATAAATCGGAGGGAAAGCGAGTATGTCATTCGCCGAATTTCATGCTGTGACGAGTTTATTATTATTTGGATTCGAAGTGCCAGGTAGAGGGGTAATTACGGTCTGTCCCGCCAGATTAATATATTTGTACAAAATTTCGTACGAGTTGACAAGATCAATAAAATATAGCAAATCATTTTAAATATAGAAACCTGAATGTCAGTCAAGCGCTTCAGAAATAAAATTTAAAAAGCTACCAAAAGTGCAGTTAACCGACGAGTGGCTCAATTCCACGGTTCCTACTAATTACGCGACCCACCGAACGCGAAAATGTTGAGCCCTTCACCGTAATCGGAAGAAACAAGCTTTCGAGATTCTTCGTTTCGACAAAGCTTCCAAATCAACGTCGTCGCATTAGGTTCGACATTCCGATTACGCGCCTTCGGCGAAAAGTCGAACAGTCGATTCTCGCAAATGTTCCATGGTGAACAACGTTCGATACCGCTCCGACATCACATCCTCCGTTACGAGTTGTGCATTTTCGACAAGACACTCGAATTCGGCAAACCCCCGAAAAACATCGGAGTACCGATTTCCCCGAGAATCGTCGAGAATTACGAATTCCGGTCAGCCCTCCGATGTCGGCCGTTTAATCTCTCACGCCTCGCCCTCCAATTATTAATCGCGCTCCGCGTTTTATTCCCCATCGTTTCGCGTCGCGCGGTGACATCAGCGGGCCCTGCGGTTAATTCTTTCGGCCGGTGCTCAATGAGAAGCGATGAGATCAACCGACGCGACGAGAGTGGCGTTTTAATTACCGCGAATCGTGGGTGTTCCAACGCGGTCGGATTCATTTGTAAGCAGAGCGCAGAAGGAAAGCCGGGCACCGTGTCCCTTTAATTATTTATCGGGCCAGCAGCACGGTCCGATCTTATTTCCAACGGACGTGTTGTGTCGTCGCGACCACGTGATTTCTGCGAGAGCGAAAGGTTAACTGCGCGCCGGGCTCTCTCACTCTCTCTCTCTCTCTCTTGTCGACGATCGGACACACATCGGGTACGGCGAAACGCTGCGCCGCGAAGACGGCGAAATATTTCTGGAGTTCGTTACCCCGGCCGGCGACGATATCTGCTGCCTGCGATCTCGCTCTGCACGGCCTTTGGCTTCTCCTTGTTTCCGGGTGCGCGGACGGCCCCACGTTTGCCAACTGTTGAACGATTTTCCGACCGAATGGAGGGACATTCGACGCGGGAACAACGGCCAACGCCGGATTCATTCGAATCCGTCCGATTCCCGGCGTCAACAAGTAGCCCGAGGCCGGACGGGGGGAGGGGGCTTGACTTGGCTCGCTGCTGCGATTGCCGTGGGTCACTCTCATTGAGCCTCGTTGGGCTCTCTCCGAGCTCCTTTATATTTATCAATGAATCATCGCGCGTCCTTTTCACACTCGAGGTCCCGGCCGGTCTATCTATTAACAACCTTGCCAACCGCGATCGATGACGGAACGCCATCGGCGGCAAACCGCGTCCGCACGCATTCCTCGATCCTTTTTCACGTCGCGTCGAGTAAACCGACGGCGCGGCGCTGTTCCCTTTCGCGATACGCTTATTATCCGCGCCGCTGCTCGCGCCGGGCAGGGAAGCAATTAATGTTTCGTGGAGGGGGCCACACCGTCGATCGAATTTGAGATTCGCGAGCAAGATTAACAATAAGTTCGACGATGTTCCCATTCAAATCTGTCCACGGCTTGCGCGTCCGTCGCCGGGTAATTTAATTGCAGCGATTTCCGTCGGACGGGCATGGAGATCGACTTGAAAAAATCCGTTGGCTAATTCTTATGCCATCTCGTCGCTGATTAATGATTCATTTCGCCAGGGGCCGGCCCCCTGTCATCGCGGCGAGCGATCGACGAGATCGATCGATCGATCAAGGACGACGCTCAGCCGACGCGCAACCACAGACCCAGAGGCGATGATCACCCTCGACTTGCGCAAGGCTCGTGCCATCGGCGTCGATAATTGGCGATGATCGTGCGCGATGAAAAAATAATTGAGCAGCATTTTGTTAGAAATGCCGGGGGATCGACCGTGACGTCGCTCGATTGGACTAAGGTTTCGTCGGTAAGGTTGAATTCTGCAGCGTGTCAAATCGGACTGCATCGGGAAGGCGCGGCTATTATAAATAAGAATCCCCGTGATCCCTAATCTCGTACTGCTAGAACGGAAGCAGACAACCACCTGGATCTGCTCGTTTCAACGCACCCTTGATATGTTACCGCGATTCGTGGGGGGAAAACATTGCAGTCGCACCTCTGGTATTTCAAACGTAGAATATGTTACGCGGGAGGTAATTGGGGAAGAAATTTAACGCTGCGAAATCGCGTTGCGGAAATGCGTAACGGAAGTATCTGACGCTGCGCATGCGCAGACACGCGATACTACACCGCGAGCGTGCGATGTTTTCATTCGGCTAACATAACCTGTTGTCAAATTCGAGGCAGAGACCGCGCGCGGACTCCGATGACAGAAATGCGGCAGAAACCGAGCGGATCCTGTAACTTCAGCCGTTACAATTTCAAATGCAAAATTTGCTCGTCGGTTTTGGTTTTTGGCATCGCTGGTTAGGTTCGTAGGTCGATCAGACAGGGAAAAAGAGACCCTCGAGAGATCGATCGTTGTTTAACAATCGTTCGAGCGTGAGAACAGTTTATCTCGTCACTTTGTTCAAGGCTTTAATGCATTAAAGCCGTTTTTTTCTTACTTAATCGTTAACCCTTTACGCCCGCGGCCGTTGCTGGAACACAGTTCTGGTTAGTTATCGAGACAACCGGGCTGTGTCAACGGTTAAGTTACACGTTCTTGGAGACAATGTTCGCGGCGTTTGCGGTAGTGCGTGGTTTATGGGATGCGCGTAATCTGGATAGCGGACACGTAAGCGGGAATCTTGATCCGATAACGACCTCGGGATACCTGCGCGACAGATACTCAGGCGAAGCGGGAAGCGGGGACGAGGAACGACGAGGGAGAACGGACAAAGGAAAATGACGCGCTCTCGACGTCAAGTGTAACGACCATTCATAAATACTAGCGATGGGTTCGAAACTAATGTTCGAATTCTCGAAACTGGAATCCAAAACATTCGCGAGGTTTCGAAACTCTCGAAACTTGGGATGCCGATTTTATTTCGCGGGCGGAACGTTTCGTTTTTGAGAAACGAATCAGTCGCGAGAACGCGAGGAGACGTAACCAAGGAAGATATTAATTTAGCCCCGCCCGATCTCCAAAATGGCGACATCGAGAGTAGTCGGTTAACTCCAAGAGACGCTGTGAACAGACGCGCGACACTGATTCCTAATTAACGCCGCCATTGTGGACACCCGCAACGATTCACGAAACTGGGCCACGTTCAACTTCCCCCGGGACAATCGAACGGCCGCGAGATTCGGTGACGCGTCGCGTCGGCCTGGATCTGACGGAACGCGGGCGCCGAAACGTCGAGGGTTCCCGTCGAGAAAAACCGGTGGATATCGGGCGTGCATGTCGCGGATTCGCGAGAAGGGAAACGACAGTTTCGGCTGAAAGATTGAGGGCTAGGAGACATCTTAACCGTGTTCGAGGAGTGCGCGCACACCCACGATAAAGCCGTTGCAATATGCATTAGAACGGCGTTACACGCCAAGGTGAGCGCGGCCGAATAATTTATTACGCCGTCACCGAACAGCTCGCGATCCTCCGAGTCCCGCATTCAGGTATTTCCGTCGGGTCTCGCGTACAACTTATGCGCGTATCTTGCACTACAAACAGGTGTTTCCCCGGGTGGCACGGCGCGGCACAGGTGCGGCAAGACTAAAGAATTCAAATGTTCCGTGTAGAGTAAACGCTGTCATTTATGGTTGACAAATTGTTAGCGGATAGTTGTCACTGGCACGTGAAACGAATGAATCGGTGGTGTCCATTTTTTTTTTGGTTGTTGCTGGCCCATTCGATTGTTTCTTGCGGGGATGGGTTTCTCGAAACGTCGAAAAACTCGAGAGAGTTTCGAGTTTCGAGAATCCGAGACGCATTGGAATTGTATTCGGATTAAGACATTGCAGACGTGGTACATAAATAATTTAAATGCCTGTTCCCGGGGATTTGTAGCCTTTTAACCTACATTCTGCGCCGTGTACTTTAAAAATTCATATAACATTCTCTAATTTTATTATTACTATTTAACGCTTAGTTTGCGCCAGCTGTCCTCAATGTGCTAATATTGCTGGGATAGCCAATAAGTGTCCGCAACATTTTTAGTACGCGCGGAAAGCTTTTGGAAGCAACGCGCAAAGAAATTAGATACTATTAAAAACCAGCTTTAATGCATTAAAGCTTTAAACATAGAATATGAGGGCATTTAAACGTGACGGGACAAACCGTTCTCGCGCTTGAAGGATTGCGAAACCATCTGCCATCAGAGTCCGCGAGCAGACTCTGTTGCGTTTCTGCCACCGATTTGACAACAGGTTATGTTTCGGCAGCATGAAAAGATCGCAAACTCCACGGTGTAGGATCGTGTGTCTGCGCATGCGCGGCGTCACGTACTTCCGTCACGCGTGCCCGTAACGTTACATTTTGTCCCTAATTGCCTCGCTTATAACATATTCCATGTTAAAAGGCAAGACAAGCGGAAATGTTGCGAGCGTCGATCTATTTCGCTCTCCTCTGCCCAACCTCGTATCCCCTTGCCACGACGAAACACGATTTAAACAAAAAAAGACCACCGACGACGTTCCCGAAATTGAACGGTGCATTAGTGCACTCGCGGACGAAGCAGGAACCTCAAATCTGTTCGATTTCCTGTCGCTCCTTGACACGGGAATAGATGCAACTCTGTCTTCTTATACACACATGCACACGCATCATGTATACATTTGTCGGCCAACCGGCGTCGCGTATCAATGATTAAAAATCGATTTCCTTCGGCTTGTCCTAAAAGCGGCCCGGTAAATAACCGATAACGCTGTCAGGTCGACGGACGCGATGTAAGGCAGGTTAAGTTTAGCCGATTTTAGTGATTCGCGGAATACGGATAGGTATACATACTTACATATTTTCTCGCGTTCGAATCCACCATCGGTATAACCGAGTTATCATAAAAAAAAAAGAACGATCGCTCGTGAAGCCGGCAGATAGCGACCCGGCAATAGTCGCGGTTACAACATGACAAACTCCTCGCTAATGGATTACGAAGACGGATCTCGCGAATCGACCGACGTTCGCCTGCCTCGTAATTTGTCGCAAAGTTGAAAGTTCGCCCCGTGGATTCCGTTACGGGGGGGGGGGGGTGTCCCCCCCCCGGACGTTAAACGCGGCAGGGTGGGAATGGAGTGGGGGAGGGTTCGAAGCACACGCAGCCCGCTGGTACACTGTAGTGGCAATTTAAAATCGCTTAACGAGTGAATCGTTGACGATATTCGGGTCAGGCTCGAGTGCCGACCGATCCTTCGATCGACGGCTCTTCTCTCTTTTTATCCGCTCCAACGATTATCGGCCACTGGGCCAAATTCGTGCCGAGGATCTAAACACGTCTGACAGGACCTCGCGATCGATAATTGATCCATGCTTCTCTTGGCAACTGATTTCGCCGGATTATTTTCACGCGGCATAACAGGTGTTTCTAACTTTAACCCAAGGGTGAAAGAACAAGCGAGGCGTGCACCGGGGATTATTTAAGTTGGTGCAAGAATGTTTTCCTCCGTTGGTCAGCCTGGGTCGGCCGGTTCTCGATTTTACCGAACGCGTGGGATACGGATGACGTAAACAGAGAACGAGGAACGAGGCTGAAACTGAAGGGTGGTGAGTCCAGACAGTAATTGATTTACGTTTAAACGACGTTCTAGGAGAATTCGATCGACCGGCAAGAGAAGTCGCCTGAAATCGATGCCACTTGCGATACAATTAAATAGCTCCTCGTCCGGAAGGGGGGGGGGGGGCGCAGGCATGAGGGGGGGGGGCCCAGCTGGATCCATATTTCATTTCCTGCGTCGATCGCGCAGGAAGACGAACGAAATTCGATTGACGAGCGGGAGAGGCATGTGTGTTTGTCGAAAAGTATGTTTACCGTCAGAACCGCGAGAGACAACCAGAAAACCTAATAACGCCGGCAGATCAAACAGCCACCGCGACGGAGGAACCGGATTTTGCCCAACGGCGGCTGCGACCTCGCCGACGTACAATTCCCCCCCCCCCCCCCCCCCCCCCCCCCGCCCTCCGTCATTTTCGCAAAGCCGTTGTTCGCCCGCGAATGATGCGGCGGGGCCGAGAAACCGGAAGCCGCGAGTGAAGCCGAGGAAGCGAGGAGCGGGAAATAAATCGTCCCCAATGGTCCGGAAAGCTTTCGAACCCAGTGCGAACCGGACGCGCTGCATCAACGTGTGTACCCCGAGATCCACGGGAAACCGGCGAAAGCTGTTGAGACAGAAATGATTAACCGAGACGCGGTCGACGGGGGCCGATATTTTCGTGCGGGGGGGGGGAAAAGATATGGCCGCGGGCAAAAATTCGTTCGCGTTCTTCGGCAGACACGAGGGGGAAGATCCGTATGCCCGAGAGAAGCAGGTCTCGCCGGGAGTTGATTCGATTTGCCCGTTGTTTCCATGCGAGCGATCTTCGTTGTCTCGCGAAACAATTTTCCGTCCGTGCCGCCGGAACGGAGCGGCGAGACGGCGGCGGAAATGCAAAAGATGGCGCAAGTTCTGCACAGCCGATCGAGTCGCTGAAACTTAAATGGTTCTCGGATCGGTTAATGCGCGAACTCGGGCGGGGTGTCCCCCCCCCCCACACTTTTCGCGATACGGCGGAGTACGGCGATAGCGTTGAAGTTGAGGAACAACGCGCTCGGAACATTGGCACGCGACTGTGTGTATATCGGGTCGTCAAAAAGTATCGGAAAAGTGAGCCAAATCGAGAGATTCGGTGACGTTCAAAAAACGAACTCTCACGTATCGACATGTTCTAATCAACGAACTTCGCTTCCGTAAATGTCCACGGACACCTCGGAAACGGAGAAATCGGTCCGATTTAATAAACATTTTAAGGAAACAGCATTTTTCACGACCGAAATTTCTGCCCCTCGATGCGTTGCCCTGACGATCCTATTTAATATTTTCGCTTCGATTTTGTTTCTGTTTTTTTTTTTTACGAATTACATTCCTTCCAGCACACTTTTCCCTACGAAATGGCGCAAGAATCATTTCCCCAGGCGTCACTGTGTGCAAGTTATGGTTATTCAAAGTATAGTAGACCGGATAGCTGATTGTCCTTCGAGTTTTTGCAATAATATTTCAAAAAACGAATAGATTAGATATGTATGTAAATAATTTAGATAATCAAATTTATTTCAAAAAAATGGGGATCAGACTATGTTAGACTCATTGTACTCATACCCGTCATTGAAACATCGCGAAGTATTTTCTTATTCACGATATATACCTGCTTAATTAAAATCAAGATTTAAACGTGATTTTAATACACCGATTCCTCTGAGTTTAGTGTTATATTTACAATGACATTTACACTATTCATCTTGCATTTTATTTATTCTCGGTCAAACAAACGTGTCGTCGTTTAAACATTTCATTATATCGTATCGCGTACATCTCAATCATTTCTTCGGACAACTAAAACATTAATCACCGACGCCGGGAAATCGTACAAAAATAAAGATCTATTCTTCGTATTATGAATATGCGAAGACATAAAAGGAAGCTTATAAAAAGCCATGCGCGATTTAAATTATTTGAGAAAGTACCAAATAAGGTGAGAAATGAACAATTTGAAAAATTATTTTTGCCCAACACTTAAACGATTAATTAAACAATAATTACAAAATACATACATACATATATATTACAAGAATGATCAGTATCATCTACTGACCATAATAATAAGAAATAATAAATAATAAAAAGATAATATAATACACGAATAATTTTTTTAACGAATTTTACTGCAAATTTTCGAGAGTTATATAGTGAAATGTCACCGATCACCCACATGGGGAACAAAGTTCGACACGTTTCCGTCGGTGCCGTCGCGTGTGCAGCGGGGGTTGCATTCGGTTCGGCGGAAAAATCAATCAGGGGAATCGCTTTAATTGCCATTCGCGTGTATGTCCGTCTTCGTCCGCGTCGATTATTCGGAAGATCGGCGAAGATAACGCGAGGCCCCGCCAGAAGAAATGTGTCTCGAAACAGCGAATCGAGGTCGCGTCCAATTATCGTGAAACGATTGTGCGCTGTCCTGCGCCCTCGTTCGATATCTCTCCGCTCGATTTTAATATAAAATCGCTCGGCGAAGCTGCGGCGTGTATCGGCCACGTGTCCAGCGGAATTGCCGCCCGTCGTCGGACGGGGCGCGGCGAAATAATTCTTGTCGCGCGAATTTCCGCGAATGAAATTCTGTATTCAATTTGGCGTGCAAGCAAGCCGGCCTCGGATTAGAACAGGAGCAATTTCTGGGAAAACGGAATCGGTCGTGTTTATCGCCGGAGGGGTTGAACACGGGGGTAACCCGAGGAATAAGCAGGGGCAAGGGCGTACGAATTCGAACAATGGCATCCGGCCGGGGGGGGGGGGGGGGGCAACTTTTTCGCGTAAAGGGTGGAAACGGTGAAACGGCGAGGCTGCGGGCTAAATTAAGCGAGGGCGGGACACGTTTCGCCGGATGAAAGAATAATTCCGTTGGTATGCCACGAAATATTCAAGAATCCGCGGAAATATAATCGCGCGGCGGACGAAGTAATTAAATCCTTCGCCGATTCGTTCGCCCGTGCAATATGCATGAGCGGATTTTTTTTCCCCCCCCTCGACCGGTGGGCCGAAAGGCGGAACAAGAAGAAGAAACGGCGGAGAAAAGAAACGTCGGCGAAGAGGGTGGGGATAAGTCGAGAATAATCTCGGCCCGTGCCGCCGGAGAATTTCCTCGCGTTATTTAAAGTGTTAAACCTGAGATTGTTCCGGCGTTTTCTTTGCCACCGTGAAACCTCCGCCCTCGATTCCGAATCAATTAGTCGATTCTCGATTATTCGACCGCCAATTTCCGCCACCCCTTCGACGGTTCGTTCGTTTGACCGGACGGGAACGAATACGCGATTCGAACGGGCCCGTTTTTAACGAACACGCGGGTAACGAGGGACGAACAGAAGAAAAAAAAATGGCTGCCCTTTAATCGTTAAATCGGCAAGGCATTAAAGGCGACCAGAAGCCCGACAGAGAGTTACGGCTGCCTCTTTTTACTGGAATTTAAAAAATTTACGAGCTAATAAAAACGATCATTCGACGTTAATTATTCCGGGGTGCGGGTAACCCAGATTTCGCAGCTTCGTCCATCGGAGCTCCGCTCGATTCCGCGCGAAAGGAAACAGGACTGTCGGAGAATGGGAGAGGAAAATATCGGCAAGGTTCTGAAGGGAGAGGGAAAGCTTGGACGGAAAAAAAACCTTATGGTCCCTGGCACATGACTTTTACGCAAATTACCGCGGCCAATCCGTGACCGCCGAATTACGGCTGAACGGATGTACGTGGCCGAACGGCGCACGCAAAAACCTCTCGGCTTGACACAGAAAACCGCATGGCCCGCGTTGGGAAGAGCTCCCCAAATACAGTAAGAGCTGGATAGATACAAGGTGACAATCCCCTCCCCCGCGTTGGGGCAACCCCCTTAGCGAACCCAGGAGCTCGACGAGAGAGCGGAGTAATATGATCCGAACAGGAATGTGGGCGCGACTAATGCTAATTCGATGACGAAACTTTTTTATCTTTTCTAGTTCTTAATGAAACTTTTACTAACGTATTCGCGAGATTTATCCGATTAAAACGAGACCAAACGCTATACAGTTCGAATTATATTTACTTGTACCTTGCGGTACGTATTTAATCGGTATCGACCCAGAAAGTGTGAGTCGAACTATATCGTGTTTGGTCTCGTTTTAATCAGACAAATCTCACAAATACATTGGTGAAAGTTGAATTTAGGAAAATGAATAAATCAAAAGGTTTTATTGCCGCATTAGCAGCACTGTCTCGCCGATACGTTTCGGCCCCTCGCTTTTGTTTCCTTGGGCCACTATCTCTCACTCTCTCTCTCTCTCTTCCACTGTCTGTCCCTTTCCAAGTTCACGCTCGGCTGGAGCCGCATGTAAACATAGAATCGACATCTCGATTCGTTATATGCAGGAACCGAATAAAAATGAAGGGCAATATCATCGGCAATCGAACCCGAGAGATATTTTGATGGTAGGCACTGATCTCAGTCAATCTACACCACGACCACTTCTTAATATTCGTTGTTCTTATGTTCCCAATAGCGTTCGTCGATGGAGGCGACCCAAACCCCGCATTTATGCAATTTTTCCGGTCCAAATCTATCCAGCATTTATCCAGCTTTTTCCTGTACACCGAAAGTGTTACCTCTGAGTGTCTTCCAAGAAATCAACGCCGTTCCACGGGTTAGCTCGGGTGGCGTATCTCCTTGCAATTCAAATTTCCTCCCCCATTGTCTCCGGGTTTCGTACGAAAGAAAAGCACGCCTCGATTTATCGAAACGCGGGCTGGCGATAGCGAACACTCGATGACGCCCCCTGTCACTACCTTCGAATGAAGGGAACTTCAATCCGTTCGTATTCCGTTCCCATTGAAATGGAATCGAGAGATCGTTCCATTAACAGACGTCGTAAATTCCCGTTGACAACGGCTTTCAAGCTCCGATCGACGCTCGTCCTTGATACTTTTCGCCGCTCGATTTCTCCCGGTCGGTTATTTATTCCGAAAATATGGCAAACGAAAAACCGATGCCCAACAGGGACAGATCGAAGGGCGAGCCTCGTGGGGCAACGAAATTTGGCCGAGACAAATCGAATCATTGCTGCCACCGGGGGGGGGGAAAAGTGAAATCGCTTTGCACAAACGGCTTCCCTTCTTTCTCTCTTCATCGTTCGTAACCGAGGTTCCTCTTCAACACCATTTTACCGCCCCTCGCGCTCACGCATCCAGAAACGGAAGCGTACACAGGCTCTTCTATATTTCACTAATCTCATAGGGATTTTTTCCCCCCTCGAATTCGATCGCTCCGTAAGACGCCACGGGCCGAGGCGTCGCTGCAATTCGTTCGTTATTTTCGGAATCCCCTCCCGGTGGAAATCTTTGCCCACTAATGGTAATTTATGCCGCGCGTCCGATCCGACCGAAGGGGAAGTGTGCACCGACTGGAAAGAGACAATGCACGAGCGCCCCGCGTACACGCGATTGTTTCATCCCGAAAATGATATTCACGGGCCGCCACACCGCGCCTCGTAAAAGGACCATGCCCGTGTGCTCCTCGCGGGTTGCATCACGCCATCCTTTTTCGCGTCTGCCCTCCCTCTATGGCCGGCTGTCGTATTTTTTCGCAAAGGAAACAGCGCACGCTGTTCGCCCTGAAAATGCATACATCGCGGCGGCCCCGGCGTCGTGCAATTAAACGCGAGTACGTCGGAGGAGAGGGGGGGGGGGGGGGGGGGGATAAAGGAACGGGAGGAAACGAGCAGAAAAAGGATCCGGAAGAGGGCGAGGGGTTTTCGCGAAGCGCCGAGGAAATATGTTGTCGCTACGAACCCCGCAAATTATGCGGATTTTTCTCCGCGATATTAGTCGGACTCTCGAATACGCGAAATTCGCGAGGTGTCGCCGCGGTGCGATTTTTCAGCGATCGACGGGAACGTTGCGCGTCGAGTTGCACCCGGTTTGACGCCGGGCACAAATTACGCGCGTACGTGCACACTATCGAGGCAATTTTGTGCGTCCAAAATTTTTTGGGGGGGAATTTTATTACGTTACAGTTTGTAGACGCGTGAATGCTGATGAAGTTTTGTCCGAAACATTTTTTCGTCAAATTCTCGGAAATTATAGGAACACCTCACGACAAAGGCGACGCGACGAACGTATACGCGTATATACAGGTAACCCTCCTATAACACGGTAGATAGGTTTCTAGAAAAAGCCGTGTTATACGAAACCGTGTTATGCGAAGCCGTGTTATACGAATAAAGTAATTTTAATGTATAGGTACATATATAAAACCGCGTTGGAAATAACCGTATTGTACGAGGGTCGCCGCGAATTTCAAATCGTGCTAGAGCGAAACCGTGTTATAGGAGGGTTAAACGCTGTTAAACGGTTAAGAATAAATTAGTCAATGAAATCTTATTGTCGCGAAGAAAGGTACAGAATCATTGATTCCTTTCAAACCATTAATAACCCGTAAAGCTTCTACAAATGCAAAAATTTGCCAATAAACGAATGACGTTTCAGAGGATGAACAGGATAGAGGCGCGTGAGATAAAATCTATTAACTTCCGACGAGTCGTGCCGTTTCAACCATCTCGGACGGCAAAAATTGTTGAAAGTGTTCGCTTTTCGCTTTTTCGGGTCAGAAAAAGATTTCCCCGCGAACAGACGCTTGCCCGAGCCCAGCAGAGAACTGGCGAGCGTCGAAATTATTTGAGGGGGGGGGGGGAGCGTCGAAATCGAAGGGCGACCCGGGATCGAGTGCAACAGGTGCATAAACCGACAAAGATTCGTGGTGGTTTACCTCTGTTCCGTTGACGATAGGGTCTCCTCCGCCTCTGGCCGAGGCTCGACTGGGCCAACGCCAGCAGCAGCAAAAGGATCACGAGGAATCTCCCCGCCGGAAGTCCCATTTCACTCTCTCTCTCTCTCGCTCTCTCTCTTGTCGTTCACTGACGTCTCATTTGCCGCCGCCGATTTCCAACCGATCTTCGGAAGCACGAAACTCTAGTCGCGTGCAATCTTGACGTTAAAAAGACGCCAGCCTCGCGGAACACCTTATTCGAGACAGCGACTGTGCAAACGATAATTGAGCGAAAAACATACGATGCATCTCGCATCGATTGGCCAACGGAGCCGGCTCTCGTTAGTTACACGAGCATTTCACACCCGGCATCCGATCGGTCGACAATTCGGTTTTTGTTTTCGCGGAAATTACCGAGCGGTCCGGAGAAGAAAGGAGAAACGGCGACGCCGGGAAGAAAGGCAAGGAAATTGTGCAGCGAGCGGGGCACAATGGTTCTCGCGGCACCGTGGCGGCACGCTGTGTTTTTCAATTATTTTTAATTATTTTCTGAAAGCCGCGCGACCGCGTTTGATGCACACGCGAGCTTGCATTTCCTCCCCCAAGCCCCTCACGACCCTTCCCTATATCGATCTCGCTCACTTTTCCCGCGTGCAATTAATGGGAAAAAAAAGACCGCGTTCCCCCCTGTCTTATTCTCGCTCTCTTTCTTCCCGAACACAAGCGGCATCACCGGTCACCGAACAAAGGGTGGGATTAAACGAAAGAGCTTTGAATCCGTTCGAGGCAAAGGATCGTCGAGCTCGAGCTTCCTCGCGCTGTTAACACTCCGCAGGAAATTTAAGAGGCTCGGCTCGAATCGAAAGCGTTCAAAGCGTTCGAACTGTCCTTGCCCGGATAACTCTATTAGCGCCCCGACGAGTTGCGACCAACTTCGGACCGTGGAACTAGAAAAGCTTTTCGCGAACCGACGGAATGACGCGAGGACGGTTTGAAACCGCGCGAATGTTTTCAGCGAAAAGAGAACGAGCGTGGACACGGAGGCGCGCTAGTCGTGAGTGTAATATTTTGTCCTCGAGGAAGGTGTTCCGATGGTTCCCTCGAGCAGAATCTTTCTCCGCCGAGTGGTCGTCCTACCTACGGAAACTAGCTGGGGGAGACGCGCGTCGAAGTAGATACCGCGTTGACCGAGGCTGACAGACTGGCAAACTAGCAGTCGCCATGAACCGAACCGACAACAGGCCACCCCACCTCCGCTGTCAACAAGGGAAGCGTGGGAGGCGCCAAGCTACTTTGGATCTTTCTTCTTTTCGCCGCCGCGACTAACGTCGACGCTAACGTCGCGACGGCGAAACGCGTTTTTCACCTTTCGTACTCTCCACGAATCCCTCGAACCGACGGGGCGCCCGAATTTCTCGAAACGAGTCGCGGCTACGAGGTATCTTCGTCCCGGATGCATTGGTAACGAAAAGGGGAGGCCGGAGGAAGCGAAACTGGACGGTTCGAAACTGCGTCGCGGAAGAAATTGTCGAGAGACGAAGTTCCGAACGAGCTCCCTCTGGAGCGCCCTTTCGGTTATAATTCTTCTAACCGTCTTAGTTCCGGGGGTTCTCAAAAATCCGCGCTGGACAGTGCCATGCGGCGCGATGCAGCGCTCCCTTCATTTAACTGCGAGTAATGCCGAGAGTCGCGATTATTATTATTACTTTTTCAATTGAAAAAAATGGTTATTAGGAGATGGAGCTTTGATACGATTGACGGTGCGCTGCACTCGGAACCTAGCGCGTTTGAGAGCCGCGACTAAACGCCGCGGCACTTCTCAGCACGGCATCTGAACAGCGCGATCGCGCTGCGTGGCACTAAAACGGTTAAGCAGCGAACGATCCACGCGAGATCCATGGGGATCGCGGCCCGTCCCACGAACCCGACGTGAAAATTTTCCGCACCGTAGGCGAGGAACCGTGACTGCGACGAGAATAAAAGAAAAGCGACGGCGAAATGAGTAGGGGCGGGGGGGACTGAAGGTGGACCGATTTCGAACAATCTCATAAAGCCGAGAATAGAAAGATTCTGCTCCGCGATTTACGGATCCACGATTTACCGATCGAGCAATCGAGCGTGGCGATCTGCGTCTCTCTCTCTCTTTCTGGAGAGAGAAAGCGTATGAACCGGCCCGCGGAGTCTCGAGCGACCAACTGGCGTCCGAGAGACGCGCGGCAGGTGTTGCGACCGCGGCGGTTACGTCGCCTAATGGGAGGCAGAGCGGGCGTCGCGACGCTGTTTGCCGCGCGACGCTCCTCTCGCCGCGCACGCGCTCGTGCCGAAAGGTAAGGGCAGGCGACCGGACAATTGAGAACCCTTCGATCGTTCTTCGATCTGTCTTTGCGATCGTCTGAATCTTACAAACACGGTGGAACCTTCGTTATACGAATTAATTGAAGGACCAAAGTGTTCATACGATGGAACAACAAGCGTTTAGCACACAATTTAAGACGAAATGAACTGAAATCAATACGAATGATACATAATAAAAAAGAAGCACAATCTTCCAATCTTCCTTCTTTCTTGTAACGAAATCAAATTTATGGATGTCAAATTTTGTCTGCCCTGCCGATCGGCGGTGTCAATCGGCACTTACAGTACTGTGCAGTAATAGCGTTCGTGTAATAGAATGTTCGCATAACGGGTGTTCATATAATAGGGCTGTGATTTCTAATATTTGTCCTATCGATCATTCGTCCGGCACCGGAAGGATCCACGTGGCCCCTCGGAAATCAAACGATCCTTCGGGGATTAACGATTAATCGAGCAAACCCGCGAGGGGATCCGCAATTCCAATTAACGCATTCAAATGAGTTATTCCACGGGAAGGACCGTTGAAATGTTCGCCGGTGTAGAACGTATTACCGGGGCGGAAGAATACGAGGACACGTTCGTTCCCGAGGATTATAAAAGTTTAAATAAAATAAGTTCGAGAATCGTGGCTCGTGCTTGCGATACGACGGACGTGGGGGCCGGGGAACAGGCAGTCGCGCCACGGAAACGAACACGGTGGCGTTTGATTCGAACGCGGCCCCGCATCGCATTTTCATACTAATGGACTTCTTCTCAACTTCCCGGACACGCTGTAACCGGGCTCGCGTTGCCCCCTCGACGGCGGCGTTAACGCGCCTCGAAGGATCGACGAGTTCTATACGGCGAAAGCTGGATATATGCAAGATTGGGACCCAAACGAACCTGTGTTTACATGCGTCTCCAGCCGAGCGTAGAATCGACACATCGGCTGGTTATGTGCAACGTTTGGGTCCCAATCTCTCTTGCATTTATCCGGCTTCTACTGTATTATTATATTTATTATAATGGGCTTTACTGTTTTACCAGTAAATATACTTCGAACTACACCGTGTTTGATGCCATTTTAATCGGAACAAATTTCACAAACACGTTAGTGAAAGTTTCGTTGAGAAAAAGTCCAAAATGAAAAAGTTTCATAGCTGCAGTAGTATTAGTCGCTCCGATGTACCGGTACGGATCGTATTACACCGCAGCCTCGTCGGGCGGCGGGGTTCGCCAAGGGGGATCCCCCCAGGTGGAGGGGATAGTCACCTTGCATATATCCAGCTTTTACTGTACACGGAATATAATAGCCCCCACTATCGAACGCGCAAAACGGGCATCGATATTAAGCGACACGACTGTGGTAGATTTATTTCACCGGGTGGTGCGTGCCGGGGTGCTTTTCCGAGAGACAGCCCAGATTGGAAACATGCGGCTTTCGGCCCCGCGTTTCTCAAATTTTTTTTATGGCCATTCGAGAGATGCCGCGTTTTTTTCCTCTCTTTTTTTTCAGACAGAGGGACAGGCTCGACGATCACTCGTCGTTAGCGCTCCGGAAACAGACGGGGGTATCATTTTCTACTAAATTCCGAAAACGAAAATGTGTCCGCCCGCACGAACAACGGTCGACGACGAGAATTTGTAAAAATACGAAAATACCCTTGGTCCGACGGAACAAGAAGAAGAAGAAGAAGAAAAATCGCGGGCAAGCGTGGACATTTATCGTCAGTTCGAGCATCGTCGCAATTACGATCCATCCGCGACACTCCGGCCAGATTTACGATCAGCCAGATCATCCCCTTTTCGACGACCAACAACATCCCGACAACCCGCCCACCCCCCGGACCGTCCTATCCAAGCCGACCAAGCCACCGACGTTTTCATCAGCCACGCTTTTTAGAATTCATTTTCGGCTTTAAAGCTTCATTTCTCGCCCGAGCAGAATTAAGCTGCCGCGAGGGGGTGGCTCGTTCGGGGTCGTAGGGGGTTGAGGGGGGTGGGGTGAGACTGTACAAACGGCAGATTGGTAGGCGTTACCCTTGCCGTTGCCGCACTTAAGGGGTCCACCGGTAACGAACCACCCTCCGCCGCTCCATTCATCCCGGATGCATGCACATCCCAACACTGTGCTCGACAACGGTTACAACAACGCACAACAACAACAACAACAACAACCAGCAACAACCACCCGGATGAAACGTTGGCTGGTACGGTCCGGGTTATTTCGCGGCAACAATTCTCCCGGTTTTTTGTAATTTACGACAATACGAACGGCACCGGTAGAATTACGATCCCAACCCTTCCGCCGCTTCCAAACCCCCCCCCCCCGCCCCTCCACCATTTATCCGCGACACGGCCGCGCAACCCGAATCGTTCGTTCGATCCGACAGCGGGGAGGAAAATTCACGCCGCGACTCGACTTTTGTCTCTTGGCCATCGCGCAGGCGATCAGACGTCGTGGGAATCCCCGATATTGCGCGGCCGTCCTCTGCTCCCCGTAACGTTGACCGGCGTGTTGTGGCCGGCCGATCTCGGACGACGTTCTCGCCATTATACGTCATCAATTATTCACAAAACGAGCACGAGGCGCACGGTTAGGACCGGCCCGCGTCGAAACTTACAACGTACACGAAGTTTCACGGGGGTTTGGGTGTCCGCGCGGCCGAAACGGGGAATTATTTAACAGCCTCTCCGGTCTCTTATGGGGGCGGGTAACGTGGGGGCCGGGATCGATCGATCGTCGAACACGTCGAATCGTTTCGCCGGAAAGTTAGGACCGAAGATTGCAACAACAACAAAAAAAGAGGAAAACAGAAGAGGTTACGCGGCGGACGCAATTCCGCGCCCCGCAGACGGATCGAATCTGTGCGGACCGTTGAAATACCACGCGGGAAAGAAGCAGTCGTCGGCGACCGAGGGAAAGTTTCGCCGGGAACTAAAGTGGCTCGTTAATTTACCGATCAACGATCACGCAACGCGGCTGATATTCGTCACGTGATTTATGGGCGGAACGAACGACCCAAGTCCGTGATCCGTGTCGAGAAATTTAGCGACGTTTCGGTGTAACTTCTAAAACAACGAAATTTCGGGATGCCGAACATTAACGCGTGATCATTTATAATAAATTGTCACTTTACAATTTGCATGCGATGTACAATGTAATACACTTTACGTCTATTTAACAGACCTTTGTTTTATGAAACGTCGCGGAGTCCCGACGAATTTGTGCAGCAGGACGAAGTAGGAAATAATTCTTGCAGAATTAAATCGGAGAAAGTATGTTGAATGTATTCCAGTTTTGTCAGAATATGGTACTTCTTTGAACTCAAAAGAATTCCATGTCAGAATATTGACAATTTCCATAATATTTTCAATACATTACGTATAGTAATTTTTAATTGACAGCGGTAATTTGAACCTCAGATATACTTTTCGTTAAAAAAAAAATGTTAGGAAAAATATTAAAAGGAATCTTAAAGAGAACCAGCAATGTGTTACTTTTGCTGTCTTTAACTGTCCGTCACAGTTACGGTTGTTATGAAACTTAATTCGATTTCTCGCTCCCGAGGTTAAGGGGCGTTAAGGAAGCAAAGTTCATCGATCCGATATCGACGCGAGAAAGATGACGTTCTCGCTGAAGGTCGCCAAATTTCGCATTTGGGCCCACTGCGCGGCGCGGCGAGCTGTCAGACACGTTCGCGTACGCGCTTGTTTCGTCGATACGCCGAGAGGGGAACCGTCCGCGGGCCGCGGAGAACGGCCCCGCCGAGACCGACGCGTGACGTAAGAGCTAAACGGGGCGGAGGGGGAGGGGGAAGGGGGGGGCTCGCTTAAAAATACTCGAGACCGGGGAGCAAGTCGAGTTTCGTCGCGGCCACCCTAATCGTTTCGCTGGTATCTATCCCGGTTTAAACGGATACATGCCGCGGTGGACGTTTAGCAGGGACAATTGTGTACAGGGTGCTCCGTGAAATAACACCCCGAAGAATTATCGCCTCCGAGAATAAAACCCTCTTACCGTTTCTCGACGTTCGGTTATTAGTGGCGGGGCTAAAATTATCGTGTTTTTTCGAACATCCGCGGAGCGCGGAGTCCCGGCCCAAAACACATTAAGACCGACCTGGTTCGGGACGTAACAGGTGACTCTATCGTTTCACGGGGCATCCGAGGCGAAATCATCCGTCGTCGCGTGTCGAGACACTCGATGTTCTCGTCGATTCGATGAACGAGGCGCCGGCGTTCGATCGGCCGTTGAAAACGTTATTCCGGGCCCGGCGAGGTCTTCCTCGATCACGGCGTATATGGCGGGCCAAGGAGGACGCACCTGAATAATGTTCCGGGACAACCGGGGGTTGACGTTTGTCGTGGTGGTACCTAGCGTGCTGATGTTCCACCTACCGGCCTAACGTAACCCCCCCCCCCCCCCTGCCGCAGCTCCGCGAGCCACGTTACAGGCCCCCCCGGCCCCGCCTACCCGGGACTCATAATTGTCCTCGTCCGAGCTGGTATATCGCGGAAGCAACCGGGGGACACGAAAGTGGTTAATGCGCATTCCTATCCGCTGTGGAAGAGCTGTACAAGCAAAGGGGGGGTGAGTTGAAGGGTTGTGGTTGGCGATGGAATTAACGTCGCCGGTGTTTGCCGTCGTGGAGCGTTCCTTGGACTCGTGGGGGATGGGGGAAGAAAACAATTGACTCGCGACGGATGGAAATTGGAAATATTGAAAACTGTTTTCCGCGTGGGAAATGATTCCGATTTCAAATGTTTCGAAGATAGTCTGGCTTATCGCGCGATCCCAGTATACCCAACCATAGTAATGGGGGAGGGGGGGAGTGGATGAACCCCTTCGCCCCGCGACAGAATACTTGAATATTGATTAAGCATGCATGTCGCGATTACTCGAAGCGGGTAAAAGCGCGGCCTGCGTGCTTGGGGATATTTATATCGGACGTTGGCCTGTCCTGTTCCCCTTCGCAGGGAAAAAAGACAACCCGAGGACTACCCAGCCAGACCGCGGCGCGTGCTATTCGATTTACGATCGGTCTTTCAAGAGTTAACCTTCGACTCATTGTTCTGTCGCGGGCTGGCCTACTTCCAGAGCGCCAGTGTTCCTCTTTCAGACCTGAAATTTAGTTTCCTTTGTCGCGTTTCTAGTCCCCGCGCGACCGGCGAACAGCTTATTATCTATTCTCAGTTAACTTTAGAGGATACAGCCTCTTCCTAGTTAGCTACTTGTATGGGGAAACTGTGGGGCAAAGGTTTCCTACCGATTTGGTACGTTTTTAGAATAGAACGATTAATTCTTCAGACACGGCTGCCTGGAAAAAATAGATTGCATCGTATTATCTTTCCAGGCATGCACAAAAATGGAACGGTTGCGTCGCGACCCTACTGATTGCAATAGCGGACCAAACGCGAGGTTGTCGTACCGATAAAAACTCGTGTTCGGTAGCCTAATGGAGGTTCTAGCACCACGTGGCCGACTTCCGTGGCCGTTTCCACGTTGTCGCCCATAATCATGCTCCACTCGACGGCGAAAAAAGCGCGACAAAACAGAACAGCAAGGGGAAGACCCTCGAGCTCTGAATATTCAGTAGCACATCCTGGTCGACTTCCACCTGACCCTCTTTCTAGGGGGAAAAATCGGCACGTTCTAGCCTCGTCTTCTTGAGCTTCCAGACTGAGCCGGCGTCGATTTTATTCACAATTAAACTTGCCTAGTAGAAAGGCCCCTTTTGCTAGCAGATATTCATTGATCCTACTTAGCGAGGAAAACAACCCAACGGATCGCAAACGGCAAGTCGTATACCGTGCGATACATGTCGGTAACCATCGTCGGTAACCGCCGTCGGTAACATACGTCGTTCACCTTCGTCGGTAATAATGATAAATGCTCTCGAAAATTCTACGAATCTGCGCATCGTTTCTGCTACATCGATAATAAAATGGTGCCCGCAAAAGAAAGCCTGGCAGGTATTATCAGCCACCGGTGTGTAAAAGTGCGACTCACCGGGATAACTGCAGTCGTGTTCGTCGCTTCCATCGTCGCATTCCTTAACGAAGTTGCATCGATGCGATTCCAAGATGCACCTGGAGACGTCGCAGGCGAATTCTCCTGGACTGCAGCCTGTAACGCCAATTAACCATCTTGCTTTTATCCAGCGTAATCTCGGGCGCTGCGAAGCGAATGGACCGAGAACGGTTCTCGCTTAAATTGTGGCGAATAAAACGGGAAACCATTCGCATTGACAAGCGTGCAACGGGTCTATATACATATGTACAAGTGCGGCGAAATAATATCTACAAGAGTCCGGCGCACAGAAGAGACCTGCGAATCGAGTAAGAGACGACTTGTACCTGGATGGGGACAGCCAACTTCATCGTCGCCGTCGTCGCAGTCTTGCACACCGTCGCATCGTTGCACGGAGCAAATGTAACGACTTCCGTCGCTGCAACGCACTGTGTCGTCGGCGCGACACTTGTTCGTGCTGAACGGTCTTGTGCTTTCATCGTAATCCCTCCCCGAGTCCTCATCCTCTTCCAAGGTGGACGACTCCTCGGGCTCCACGGTTTCTGAATAGGGTTCTGTGACGGTCTCGCGGGTCAGATCTATCGACGGGGATGGTCGGGCAGGCGAGACACGGTACCAAGCGATGGTGATTAGCGGAAGGGGTACAAATTATAAACATAAAGAAAGAGAGAGAGAGAAAAAAAAATAAGAACGACAACGTAACGTGCGATGAAATTAATTACACCGAGTGTGTACAGTACGAATTACATTGTCCGAGCTAAGAACAGCGTTGGATAGTATACAGTTTTGCGTATGTACAACGGGCGTATCGTGTCGGGCATAATGATTACTTACGTGTGGTCGTTTTGGGACAGTCCAGCTCGTCAGAACCGTCCTCGCATTGGGGAACACCGTCGCACCTGGAGTCTAAGGGCACGCATGCACCGTTTCTACACCTTAACTCGGTCGACGAATCGCATTCCTCGACGTCTCTCTCGGCTGGTTAAGTGTGTGTCACACGCGTATGTACGTTTTATCGGGGCAGACAAATAGATGCAACAAAAAAGATAAAAGGAGGGCGCGTAAAAACAGAAAATAATAATCGTCTAGCGAAAGGCGTTACTCGTGCAAATGAACCAGTCCGGAACGATTCGATTCCTGCGTACGGTTTGTCAGATTAAGGAACGACATGACAGTAAAGTCTTCGACCAGGAATCGATCGTTCCCGCGTCGCCACGAGGGGGACCACCGCGAGTTACCTTGGAATATTCTGAACGTGAAACCATCCGGAAGCACTTGGACGTCGTCCAACGAGTGGTACTGCAGCTGTTCCTCGAGGATGCTTTGCACCTCCAACTCGTCCGTGAAAGTCGACCCGATGTCTAGGGTAACTTGGGACGTGAAGCTGTCGGCCGTTGGCCTGCGCAAGGAAACACGAATTATTACTGCGTTCGGGAATCCCCCCACCCCGAGCCGTATCAACCTCGCCACGGGGTCAACCTACGATATCTTGATCACGTTGGCATGGTGGTTCTCGTTGGGAATGTGGCGATTGAGCAGCGCTTCCAGCGGCTTCGTTAAGTTGCCGCTGAGTTCCTTGTACTCTCTGCTGCTTCTGTCCGCGTACTCCCTTCTGTACGGCTCGCCGACGGTCAGCGTAATCCTGTAATATCCTGCAAGAGATATGCCACAATTAATGTGCCCGGAGATTCGGCGAGTCCGTGAATGCTTACTTATCTCGCCCCTCGAATGTGGACGATAATTGACACCCGGGTCGGTCTCCACGGCGCTGCCCTCCACCTCGCCAGAGCCAGCCAGGTCCTCGTCGTCGGTGTTCCTAAACTTGTGCGGCTCCCTTCTGGCTTCCGCGACGTTCCCAATTTCGTTCTCCTGTCGACAATAACGTAAAATCAGCACCGGATCAGCGCCATTAAATCAACGACGACCGACCTCTTCAGCTTCCTCGGCGTTCTCTCCGCTTTCCCTGACCGTCCTCTCCAAGTGGCCCGGGGCCCTGATATTCGAGGGCCGAGGCTTCGCCTCGTCCTCGGGATCAATTGGGGGCGCGTTGTCCACCTCATCCTCGGGATTGTTCTCCTCGAAGGCTGCGGAAAGGATAAACGGATAAGTGGTCCAGAAAAAATGAGTACCCTTGCGCACAGGCCGGGACGTTCCGTACCTGGGGTCTCCGTGGTAGTCGTGGACACGGTGGCCGAGCCGAAAATGTCCCAGATCCCTCTTCTTATCCTACGGAGGAGGGACTCTGGCTGGCGAGTTTCTATCAACGGCGCCTCGCCGTGGGGCTTGCTGCCATCCTGGTCGAACACTAGGTCGTCGTTCTGCAAGGGGGACAAAGGCGGCTGTAGTCTGAGACGCTCGGTACAATCAGAATCTACCGGCGAGAGGGGTTTCTGAAAGATTCAGGGGGCCCAGCTGGAGCCACCCCATGAATACACATTTGCGCCGTTTTAAAGGAAGCAGCGTTACCGAACGAGGAGGCCGCCGGATCCATCGAGGGTATCGCGCAGTGCGCTCACGCACGGCTCATAAAGAACCAGTTCTCACCTAAACACGCGATATAAATTCAGGATCGGCCGCGCGTATCCACCCGCGCGATTCGCCGGCCAGGATTCGACGTCGTCGTGGGTCAACGACGCGTCTGATTCCTGAAGGGGCCGCAACGGCGGGGCCCGAACGAGATTAAGTATCGTTACGCGAGGAAACGGCTGACGAGCCGGCTTACGCAACCAGACACCGCGTGCAATAAACGCGTTCGCAGTTCTC
Source organism: Nomada lathburiana (assembly GCA_963667235.1). Classification (NCBI taxonomy): domain Eukaryota; kingdom Metazoa; phylum Arthropoda; class Insecta; order Hymenoptera; family Apidae; genus Nomada; species Nomada lathburiana. The sequence continues at coordinate 17,282,056 of OY763899.1, read as the reverse complement.
ACAGGCGTCAAGGGGTTAGGTTTTGGTTAGGTTTGATCAGCACGTCACAGTGACGCGACCCTGCTAAAGTGTACGATTCTTGAAGAACGGTACGAGAAAAAGTCAGCGGTCTATTAATTACAAGACTTTACGTTTTATTTTACTATTATATGAACTTCGAAAATGCTTATAATGTTTAAAAAAGTAAAAGCTTGTTTTTATACCGTACACCGTCTTCGCTCGGAAGACGTTTTCTTTGGAGGACAGAGTTCGTGTACAGGATTCTGCGAAATGGGAAAATTCCGAAAGATGTTTTAAATTATAATGTATTCTCTAGGCATTGACGATCTCAGATTTCAATTTTTTGGGAAAATTAATGAAACGGTAGATACTTGAAATATAGTCGTTGAAATTCGACAAGAAATGTGTTAGTTATTGGTTTATACTTTGCATAATAATATGAAAATTGTTAACAATCGTACGTCAATGCCTAGTATATATTATGACAAAGTTAACTGTCAAAATTCAATTGATAGTTAACCTTGTTACAATATTTGCTAGTCATTATCGATCGATTTTTAACAACTGTTAAAATTTGGCAAATTACAAACAAATTCCCCTGCCTATTGCGCAGTTCTCGAATCCACACTGCGCGCAGGTACGCGAATTCGCTGATAAATCCTTTTTATTCCATTTTCAAGACTTCAAACTACCATTTCAAGCACCGAACAAAATTCGAGCTTTCACAAATTTTCCTGTGATCCAACCCCTTCGAAGATGTTTGTCGACTGGCCAATAATGCTCAACGGCGCAGCAGGGTGGAATACAGTACATATTTTTCGATAAAAGTATGCCCATCTGGCGGATCTGCCCAATAACTTTTTTCAGCGCCATGTCTCGCGTTTCGTCGCGAATCCGCCGGGCCCACGTGGCCGGAAGTGGCCACACTGTTTCCTGCTTGCGCGTTTATCAACTTGTCAATTCGAGCGCCGCTGTTCGCGGCGGCGACAACGCTTTGTTTGACGCGAAAGAGGATAGGAAGAGAGGAACAATTGAAATTAAACGCGCGGCACTCTGAGCGATTCTGACGGCTTAAAAACTTCACTTCCGCGTGTTTTATATTGCAGGGAAGCCTGACGTTATGCAACCGCGGAACGGAGTTCGTGCAGGACAATTACAGGAGGTGGGGGGCCCGCTCGTTAATCCTGCATCTAAAATTAGTCGCGACACGCTCTTCGCTTAGGAACGCAAATCCGCATCGACGAGCGAAAGATTGGCAGAAATTGAATCCGTTTGCATCGGTGTCCGGTGTGTTTCGGCGCGTTGTTTTTCCTCGCGTATCCGCTCGGCGACCCTTGTCGGTGAACGCTTCTGCGCGAGGAACGCCGAAAGGCCTGCCCGCCTTTCGATAGCCGCGTGGAGGAACGCGCAACTTTTCAAAGCGGCTGGTTCAGTGTTTCCCGCAGTTCCGCCTGAAAAACTCCGAACAAACCCCCGCGTTCTTCCCTCATCCCGTTTCGAACGCGAAACGCGTCGCGCGAAATCGCGACGTTTTGGGTCATTCGGTTGCACGGTCGAAGTAGGCCGGAATATTCCTAGGAAAAAAACCGCAGTCACTGAAATCTATACCAGGACTGCCAATCTTTTCCCCTCGAGGAGCCTCCGAGTCCCCACTACCAGTTAAAGTCTCCCTACTCGTGGCTCGCGGGCCACTACGTTCGTTGGTGCCAGAGATCTATAGTGCGTCCAGAGCTAAATGAAAAAAGTGGTGTGGGGATTTCTCACCCCACTAAACGAACTACAAAGCTCGACCGCTCGTCAAACCGAGCAGGGCAGTGCCATGCCAATTTGAAATGGGTGCACATATACAGTATACGATATACTGTTGATCAATGTGTAAATGGTTTGAGACAGTGTCAGTAGAACGGACCCCAATTTCTCGAAGTTCGCGGCTCGCTTTTGTCGGTGTCGCTAGGTTGTAAAGGAAAAAACAAGGATAGAACGATAGCCGAGGCAGCCGAGAAATTTAAATGCCACCGTGTCGGTGTGATTCCACAAATGCAAAACGAGGCTATAATAAAAAGGACAGCTTAACTTTTTTATTTTTAGTTTTTTCGACTTCCAATTTTTTAAACATGTTATTGAAATTCTTCCGATTAAAATGAGACCAAACATGATATATTTCAGACCACATTGTATCTTTATCTTTATTGTAAGGCATTTATTACATATAATTAAAAAAAGTTTATTAATGTTCAATTTATTATGTTTCAAAACCATTAATATTCAGGAATAATGCATATATCTGTACAAATATGTACAGAATATATATAAATTAACAAGATATAATTATATCGGGGAGACCGAAGGTGGTTGTTATACTTTATAATTAAGTATTTTTGTTTTAATCGTCAGATATTTAAATAAATTTCCTCATGATCACCTACAAAATAGATATCTCTAATTTTAAAAACGATACTGATGTTACAATTTTTTTATTAATTAGAATAGTGTACTAGGTGACAAGTATCCTTACTTGTCATGAAGTACAAAATGTGAGTCTAAATATAACAAATAGTAACGGAAATAAAATTGTATATAGAAGTCTCTGCTATCCTGGCTTGTGGTTTTAAACAGAATGACCAGAACATTGTCTCTATATTTGGAACATTAGAGTTTATTAAAACAAAAGATGTCGCATTGGCATGGTAGCTCTATGAGCGTTATATTTCGAAAGTGGTTTCTGTACTACAAATCAAGGATAATACTGCGTAAAGAATTAAAGTTCTATCAAATACTTAAAATATTGAATAAAATGTATAGCTATACTAGTAGTAACTGAACTATTAGTGTAAATAAAAATTAATTCATAAGTGTCTCATCTTATTGCTTAGAACGCAACATCGGCAGGGCGCTACGGCCCTGCCGATCGGCGGCATCAATCGGCCGCTCTCACTCCACTTTTTTCATTTAGCTCTGGACGCACTATAGATAGGACGATAGGGGAAGGATCGACTCATGGCTCGCGAGTCACCAGTTCGGTGGAAGTTCCAGATAGGGGAAGCAAACCACAGATGGCTCGCGAGTCGCCGGTTGGAAGTCCCTGATCTATACAGATCTACACATATGTAAGTACAGGCTGGTCGATTTAGGCAAGGCCACCTAAATATCTCGTCACGAAGTTTGAATTTGAAACTCCTACCGAAGGTTTCGAGCTTTCGAGGTTATCGTTGTTCTTTTTCCATGGAACCATATATTTTTGTTTATTGCACAGTGATATGTACAATGACATGCTCTTCTGGGATGATACATTGTCCGAAACGAGCAATAACCGATCGCAATGACCTTTCGATCATTTCTGAATTAATAGCAGCACAAGCTTTTAACTATACGCTTATTGGTATCCTCTGATGTAGTTGGGCGTTCGTTAGTAGCTGTTTGTTTTACTTTTTCCCACAAAGAAACCCCAGTACGACCAATCCATCGATATGGACACAAATTGCTCGTTTGATATACACGACTGAACGTATTTTTTAACCTACTGCAATATGCAATAAACAAAAATATATAGTTGCATACAACAAACCATCGTTAACCTTGAAAACTCCGAAAAACAATATTCTTGCCGTATATTGATCCTCTCCTAAAAAATATTGGTTGCAGCATCACGATTCGACGAGATATTTAGGTGGCCTTACTTAAATGAACCACCCTGTATCTATATATATATATTTATTTTATTTTAGGCCAGAATTACTGTGCACAGAGATCGCGCGAGAGTGCGGAATATCGAGACCGTTCCAGAGCCTAGCGAGAGACTTTAAGGAGGTGGAAGGAAACTCGATTATATTGTCTCCGTGAGCATAAATCGCACGGCTCCGGGAAAAAGGGCAAAGAATTAGAAGGGTGCGAGAGGATGGGGGGGGGGGGGGGGCAGCTTCGTAGACGAAACTTTGTTATTCCGGGCAAGTTTTACACGGGATTCCCCGGCTAAGTCCACTCTATGATCCTTTCACGACAACTACGTGCTCATACTTCGACAAAACACCGGGCCCCCTCGCGTTGTCCGAAATCCTTAAAATGCATGGGAACTACGTGTCGGTGCAGCTTAAGTGGCCAACGGAAAATTCGTCGTCGTCGGAAGTTCGCCGCGAATCTGCGTCGAACGTAACGCGCCCTCGCTCGGACGAGCAGTCGACGCCATTGCCCGAATGACTCTGTACGTGCATACGAAAAATGTTTAACAGGGCGATCTATTTTCGGGACGAATTCGAAAGTCCGGGCGGAAAGGGGGTCGTCGATGAACCGGGCCGTCGGACAGAGGGACGAAGCGAGGGTAAACGGGTTCGTTAAACTTGCTGCGAAAATGGGGCCCAGACCGATGACTCACCAGTCGGCGAGAACTGGTCCTGAAAGATCGGCGGGCGCGTCAGCCCGTCGTTGAAGCAGGCCCAGTGCGGTTCGCGCGCACATGTCGATTGCGTAACGCGGGACAAGAGGCCCCTTTCCCCTTTCATCCTTGCTCGGGCGAAAATAGAATAGCGGGAATACAGTAAAATCTCGATTAGTGCACTTCGCTCGGGACCGAGGGCGAACACGAATCGTGCGCAGACACGTTTCCCGTGCGACCTCGGGTCACCTTTGATGTCGTGACGTACTCAGGAAGGAGGCAAGTTTAAATAGCCGTGTACGTGCGGGACAAACCTTGCCCGTTTTTCATCCCTTTTAAACGACATTTTACCAAAATGTTCCTTCAGATCTGCTGATTAAAATGACATCAAACACGATACGGTTCGAACCATTTTTACTTATCGCGGTATTAACAATGGTCTTCTGAAAGATCAGTCCCATGGCGGCAAACTATGTCGTGTTTGGCGTCATTTCAATCGGGAGATCGTCCCAAACAGTTCGGTGAAAATTTCATAAGTAAAGAACCGAAAATGACGAAGTTTCAATTAGAAATCTCGCTCGCACCAGTGTTGGCTCTCGCCGATGTTCGATCTCGGTTCGGATTACACGCTCGAGCCGCTCGAGCCTCCACTTGTTTCAACGGGGGGCCACCCCAAGGGTAGGGTATGGAGGGAAATGAACACCAACGATAGTCGCAATTTCGAACGCTAATCGAGATTTTACTGTATCGACTTCTGCCCTTCCAACCTCACAATATCTTGGAACATTTCTCGGCCACGAGAACGGCGAAACCGGGACCGCTTCCGGGCCCAGGTTCGAGTGCATCGCGTCAGGTGAAAATCCTACGGTCCGATGGGGGGGGAGGAGGAGGGGAGGGACGCGGGTCGGCTCGCGTTGGTCAAGAATCACGTCCGGCGGGAAATCCCCCAATTCGAGGGACTTTCGTAGGGCTTGGAACTTAACGAAAATATACACGCGAGCGTACCGGGTTGGCAAGACGATCGGGAAACGAATCTCCCCGAGGAAGAGCCGTGGAGGCCGGCCGCCACGTCTTTTGTCTTAAGCCGGTCTATATTAATGCGAGGAACATGCCGGCATCGAAGTGGGCTAGGACGGGAGGGTGGCCGGCCGGTTAGGCGTGGAAAAGGGAGGGGGGGGGAGCCGTGAAACCGCGCGGAATACTAAACAGCGACGAACCAGGGTCTGCATAGGGGGCAGCAGCGGCGGTCTCGCGGCACGGATCCTTTGCATTTCAACCGGCTCCGCGGAAGAGGAACGATCCTCGCGCTGGTATCCGACGGACCGCGGACAGCCTGAACGTCCGCCCTGCACGCGTGTCTCGTTCGAGCGGAGCGGAATCGCGCGGCGAGGAGGGGGAGGCGGTGTAAAGTCGAAGAAACGAAATGTCGACGGCGAGAACAATTTCGAGCTGCTTGCGATTCTGGTAATTTTTTTTTCCTCGGCCTAGGAATATAACAACTTTTCGTGTCGCGCGTTGATACCCGGGGTCGTAAAACGAACAAGAGGAGATCCGGTTGGAGCGGGGATTATCTTATATGAACTTTTATACTCTCCAACCCCGGAGCGTCCAGGACAAATACCGCGCGGACAATCCTCTCGGGTGGGTGAAATTGCGGAAATCACGGCGCTTCGACTTCCCGACAGCGGCATATCAACCCCTACAGGCCGCGGCCCGCCAGTCGCACGTCGAAACGTCCGTAGCTGGCGCGTCCTGATCCGCCGGCGAAGGACGGCTGAATATAACGCTCGTCGATCCTGAAATGTTAAACGAGTTTCACTTTCGACGCGGGACGCGGCACAGCGGTCTGAAATGCGAAATTTGGCGACGTTTAGACAACAGGTCAAACTTTCTGTCATCGATATTTGACAGACGAACTTTGCTTCCTTGACGCCCATGGACCTCCGGAACGAGAAAATGAATAAAGTTTAATAACAACCGGAACTGTGACGGACAGTTAAAGTTGGAATTTCTTCATGGAAGGAATTGCTTGTTTCCTTTAAGATTCTTTTTAACATTTTCCCTACGATTCTCTTTTAAACGAAACGTATCAATTGAAAATCGCTATTCGTAATGTATTAAAAATGTGAAGAAAAATTTTCAACAATCGACATGGTGTACCTTTTTGGGTCGCAAAAAGTCACAAAAAGTCCCACGTTCTAAGAAACGTATATATCCAACATACTTTCCTCTATTTAATTCTGCAAGAATTATTTTCTACTTCGTCCTGCTTCCCAAATTATTATTACATACGTGGATGGCTGTATTCGTCTACGGGATTTTGCGAGACTTTTTAAAAAACAAACAATTAAATAAACATAAAGTATATTACATTATGCACCGTTCTAAATGATTACGCGTTAATATTCCGCGCTCCAAATTTCACCTCGATATCTTTAATGGTTTAGAAGTTATCACCGAAATGTCGCTAAATTTCTCGATTTAGACCACCGTGCGTCGTTGACGTCGAGAAGCCGGAATAACAAATCAGGATTGATCGACGGATTCCATCGAATTTCCATGCCCTGAGGTTTCCTCCGCAGATCACCTGGGCGAAAATCGTTCCGAAGAACTAGAGGGGTGTCACCGAAGGAGCGAACAGGTTTGTTTTCATAGCAAACAGGGGGAATCGCCTAAATACATCTCTTAACCGACGCGCTGATTCACCCTTCTCCGTTCCCCCGGCTTTACCGCGACCCTCTTTCCCGTTTCATCCCCCGGGTTGAAACCCGAGGCGACTCGACAAATTACGAGGCTCACTTAGCGGCTCGTGTTCCCTATCACCGCCCTCGAAGGCCATCGTTCCTCGTCTTCCCGCCCTACGGCCTTTCGTTGACTGTCCTTAGACAATTGGGCTTCTTCTTTTTCAAACGTACCCGAGGACCGGCGAGTTTCTTCGATGTCCATGGGCTTCGGTAAGTCGAGCAATGATCTCGGTAAGGGACACGAGACACCTGTATCGACCGACGAAAAGAAGAACATCGGGGGTTCGTGCCCTCAGGATCCGCGTGAAACGTTCGCAGCTTTATATAGCGGATAAACCTGTAGTGGAATTTATGATTCTCCGCCGTGGAGTACGCGTGACAAATAACAGAAGGGCTGTTACGGCCCGGCGGGGCGAACAGGAGGGTACATTTGTTTGGCCAAAGCAAACAATCCATCGGTAGACCCATTTCCGTCTGATCGAGATAAGATCCAGACCCGGCAGGCCTGGTGAATCGTTTTGATCGCTGGAATCGAATGCTGAAAAGTCCGAATCTAATACAGAAATTTTGCTGGGCAAAAACATTTTTGGGACCAACGTCGTGGCGCATACATTTCCAGGAAATCGCGGTGTGCCACCAAAAACCTTATCTCTGCGCGCAAAAGGGAGAAACTTGCTCGCCACTTCCTCGTCCGTTATTCGGCGAACCGAAATCCCGCAAACGTTTCCATTCGAAGACACCGTTATCGAAACGCGAAAAATTAATTTGCCCCCTTTGAAGCGTCGCTAATAAGCAGAACAAGTGGCTCGCGAAGCACATTCCTGTGAAGCTGAATTTCATTAGCCGGGAAATCCGCCGGTTGCCCTTTCATTCAAAAAAGATCGAGCTTTTATTCCACGGCGAAACGAGGGAAATGAAGTGGCACACGAGACCGAACTCGGGGCCGAGATCTGATAGGAAATGTCGTCAGATGATGGTACTGTTCTGCCCGAGCATCGACTCACGCGCGATTACATCAGAAATATAATTACCAATCCGTTGCGCAAACGCGTTCCATCGCCACCGACTTTCGCCCAAATCTGTCGTCAAATAATTCCCCGCGCCGTATCGGATTTAACCCGAAAAAATTCCTCTCGCTCGGCGACTGATCAGCCTGCTCGCACAGGATATCGATTCCGCTATCGAAGTTCGTGTATAAAAAAGAAAAGTGAGAGAAAGGAAGCAGAACGAAACGCGCACGAACACGCCAAGAGACACAAAGAGATATTCCGCAGACATTGGCGGATACAAAGCGCCCCGAGACAGGCAACCACCGGTGCAAATAGGCACGAAAAAGGAACAAACGTGGAGTGGAGGAGGCGTGGGTGTGGGGCAAGCACTCTCGACAGCCCTCTTCTCCCTGCCTACGTCCGGCCGCGAACTCCCTCGCGATATCAGAGAGGCTGCAGAGCAGCTTACGTCGCGAAACTGCCCTAATAGTCTATTGTCTAACATCCGGGCGACAAATCCTCGCTTCTGTTCGTCGATATTCGACTCCGAGGCACGGGTAACGAGTTCCTTCTATCGTTGTGCTGCCCGGGGATCGCCGCGTGAAACCGTGGGGATCGCGTTGAAGCAAAAATTGAACGAAAAATTGGGCAGCGCTTCGCGCCCGTTTACTTTGGACCGGCCTGTACATCGGGCGGGCAAGAGCGACGTTTCTTTATCCGTGACTCAATGAGGGAGAAAGCACGTGGCGGAGAAACGCAGTGAGTCATTTGCGCAGAAATACATACGCGGCGGCTCGGTTCGAATACCGAGTACACGATGTCGATCGTTTCGTCCCGATAAATTGGCCCGCCGCCGTCCACGGAGATCGCTCAATCTCTCTGGCATCTACTCTCGGCGAAACAACACTCGCACTCCTTTGATCGTGAGTGAGAGAACCGGGTCGGCGTTGGCGAATTAGCTGCGTGAGAATCTCGAATGCGTACAGTGGGGTGCCGATGTAAACGAAGAGTTTATATACCCTTGAGACGTCCAGAAGTTCGCCTGCCGAATAGCGTAACGTGAGCCGGGATCGGGTATATCGGTGAACTAATACCAATCCAACGACGAAACTTTGCCAGTTCACGTTCCTTCCTTGCGAAACTCTCGCCCAGGCGTTGTCGACGTTTCTCCGATTAAAACGACACCAAACGCGGTACGATTTGGGCCATATTTACTGGCTTAATCGATGGTAGTAAGTTCCGGACGCGGAAAGAGATGGCGAGTGAAAAAGAGGGAGAGGCTGCGACTTCGACGATCCGACGTCAGAAGATCAGAAGCCTGAATGGACAGGTCCCTTTGTATTGTTTTTGTTTCACCGGTTGGTCCGTTGCATTTCACCTCGGGTTTCGCTCTTATGGAGACTTCGCTGTGGCTCGGAAACCCGATCTCCGAATTGTTGTAAGCGTCATTGCCCGAAATCGACGCGACCCCAAAGAGTACGGTTTACGTCATGCCTACCAACGGAGACTTTAAACGACGATGACTCGTGGCGCCGATCAAAATTAGCCCGCCGCTGGACGGAAAATTAACCCCGGAACCCCCGTGATCGCACACTCTCATTGATGTATACGCGACCGTAAATAAGTCGCCGGACTATTTCGGCAGATCGTACAAGTTGCCGACGCGAGTCCGGGGACGACTCGTCTGGTCGCAAAGGGGGCCGAGGAGATCACGCGGAGGCGCGGATCGTCGCGAAAGAAAGCGGACAAAGGGACGACGGGCGCAAAAGCGATTTACGATTGCGCTCTCAGCCGTCGTGGAAAAAAAGCTGTCTGCGGCTTTCGTCCGAGTCAACCGGGTCGCAAACTCGTCCACAGATGTGCGTGCCGCGTACACGCGGTTCGTTTCAGCCGCGGAAGCTGCGCCCATCCAGCCGACAATTGACGTTAATTGTGACGCGTCGCGTCGCGACGCGATTCCTCCTACGCCTCTGCGAGGGGACTCTCTCGATCCTCGCTCCGTCCTTCTTTTCCACCGTCTTCTCACCCCGACACACTTTCGCGCGAATCCTTCGAGTCCCCGTGACTCATCGCTGATTTCTACCGAGACGCGGGACCCGGTCCGACCGGCTTCCGCCATTTTGCTCGCCGTGAAATCGTCGCGTCTCGTTCTCGGGACAGTCGCGGCAATTGCAACTTCGAGGGAGGGAGCTTTGACGAATCATTCGTCCAAGGGTGGGGGATATTATACAGATAAAAGATAGAATGCCCCGCTATTTGTACTCCCGTGTTCAGCAGGGAGTTTTATACGTTTTAAGCTAGGGGGGAAAGGGTGGCAACGGGGCAGCTAGGGTCCCTAGACGATCAGGTACGACGGGGAAGCACGTGCCACGTGTTGCGGTCTCGGTTAGATTAGAAACGACGGAGCGGAACGTAACGAACCGTGGTTGGACACTCGATTGCCCCTCGTTCTTGACTTTCGGAGGAAACTCGTCCCGCTGTTGTCCGTGATAGAATAAAAAAAAAGGGAGGTCGACCCCTTTTCGTCTCAACGGCAATTACGTCGCGGTACATTTTCGCGTCGTGTTTTCAGAACAAACGACGACACCCCGTCAGCCGCGCCTCGATCGCCGAGCATAATTTATTTATCGCCGCATGATGTCACGTGTCGCTGACGTAAGGCGCGAAACAGTTATCACGGGTAACGCCGCAGTAACGCCAACACTTTCCGTGGCTGTACCTTTTTTTCTTCTTCTTCATCTTCGTTTTTGCAATTTACGAAGTAATGACGTAAGATAAGCGAGCATTGGGACGGGTCAGCGTACAGATATATTGCCGCGTCCATCGGGGCATAATTCGAAGGGGCGGATACGACCTCGAACGCCGACGAGGGAAAGGGGTTCGTGTTCCATTAATCCCTCCGCGGTTTCCTTGGCGTGCATTTTCCCCGTAATCAATCGCTGATGAGCCCCGTAATGACGATCGACGCGTTCCGCGGGAAACGTTCGGATAATTGCCGCTTAATTGGAAACACGATAACCTTTTCGGATATTAGGTTCGTTTGCGGGATCCTCTCTCTCTCTCTCTCTCTCTCTCTCTCTCTCTCTCTCTCTCTCTCTCTCTCTCTCTCTCTCTCTCTCTCTCTCTCTCTCTCTCTCTCTGCGGCCGGATCGCTGGGCCCGCCGAGTAAATTACGCGCGCCCGGGCACTTTCTATTTTTACGCAGTTACGTCAAAAAAAAAAAAAACAAAAACACGAAATCGACGCACAACTCCCTCGATTCCAGTCGATTGAGGTACGAACAAAATCGACGATTCCCCGGCGGTGATGAGTCCTCGGTGTCAACGCGTAATGCCAGGGTCACGCGTGGTCGTTTCCTCGGATACATTATCGCGTATCCGTTCCCTTTCCAATTGCTTCACGCGTGCCCGTTTTGTCGCCGCGTTAAAAGCTCGTCTTGTTGGCCAATTGATCCGTCGCGTCAAGGCCGAATATTCGCGACGGATCCAGCGTTGTCCGTCGGCCCGCTGGAAACAAAGTTTCGCCCGTCCGCGAAACAGCGACGGTCCTCTCCTTTTCGCCAAACTAATCTCCAGTACGCAGACCGTTTCCTTCCTGCGATTCGCCGGCCGGCCAAATGTAACCCAGTTTTTCTCTCCGCGAGCAAACAACTGGACGTATCTGCGTCCGCGTTAGACAAGATATTGAACGGAATAAAAAAGCCGCCGGTTTCCTCCACAAGGATAGCCACGACGAGGATCACGAAGAAGACGAGGGCCTTTTTTTGGGGGGGGGGGGGCAGCACGAGGAGCATCGTAAATGGCCGGATCATTGCATCGAGAGATGACGAAACGAGCGACACTTTCTCTACGGCAAACAAATCGGTGTTGCGTCGGAGGGACGAGGCCGATTGCGCAACCGTAAAGGCGATCGTACGTTTCACAAACTTCGTTGGCGGTCTCGTCTATGCTCGCCGAATTTTTACTACAAGATGGCGGCCAGCGAAGTCTCGTTATCAGAGAAACCTCCAAACCTGACCCAAACCTGACCCAAACCTGACCCAAACCTAACCCCCTATAGCGGATACTTCCTGCGTTTATTAATCTTAGAAAAGGTACCAACACTTTGTCCAAGGCAGAACAAAATCTGGCGCGTATCTTTGTATTGAGAATGTTAACGGAAAGATTTTTTACGATTTTTTCAGATTTTTCGTTCGACTCGAGATTTTGACATTTTAGAAAATAAGTTTCGATTCTGTCGCCGCAGCGATTGGCCCAGAGAGGTCTCCTCGTTTATTTCTCGTTTCTTTCATTCGAATGCGACGCTGACGGACGCTGATGAAAAATTTGTTCGCCCGTGTATTCTCGAATTTTTACCAGAAAAATTCTCGCGGCGTCGTCCACCACTTCCCGCGTTACAATTTTTTCCCCCCGAATTTCGCCCCGCCGAAAGACGCGACCAGGTCGCCGAAGCCACGAAAAGGGGTCAAAGCTTCGACAAAACATGTTTTCTCGCGAGAAGACAGAAGATAAGCCGTCGGTGCATCCGTCGAAAACGTGTCGCGGAATATCGGCAAACCGAATTAATTCCCCGAGCGTTTTTTTCTTTTTCTTTTTCTGCTTTATCCACACTCTCTTTGCCCGGTGTTTGATCCTCCCCCCGATGCTGTGTGCCGCGAGTTACAACGGTGCTGCGGCGACTGCTATCATTTGCTAATTAATCGTACAGGTCGATTCAAAGCCGAGAGGCAACGCGTTCCGATCGATAATGACGCCGATAAATCTAATCTGTGCGACGTCGCAAGGTACATCTATCGCTCTGACACGACATAATCAGAACGGAGCGGCAGCGAGTTAATCGTTACAAGGTCTGTCTTTGAGGAGACCAAAAAAAAAAAAAAAACAAAACAAAAAACAGTCCAACGATTGTCTTGGAGGGGACACACGCGGCTGGCCGAGCAGGCGATCGCCGATCAATTACGCTATTTGTCAGCGATAACGCGTTATCCGTCGAGAGCCGGCGTGTCCCGTTGGTGCAGAGGAGGCGGCGGAGGTAGTGAGAAAAATTGCGGGACGCTGACTAATTGACCGAGTTAAAGTTCGTTTCTTGAACTGGAACGGCCGCAGCCCGTTGCATATTTCACGCCGTATCTCCGCGAGTGCGTATTTATAGAGTGCGTGTTCCCCGCGCGTAAGGGAACAACGGCAGTTTTTCGGTGACGAAATTGCTGAGAATAGCCGACGCCAGCCTCCTCGACTTGTACCCACTTCGTCCCAGAATTCCACCGCGCACGTATTTCCTTCGACGTGCTGGCCACGATCCTTAGACGACCGATCGCTGTTCCGACGTGAACGATCGCCTTCATTGGCCGACGTATTGCCCGCCGTTGAGCAGTTTGAAAATGTGGCGGAGCGAACTGCGAACGAACGCGCGTCGTTAACCGAGAGGAGACAGTTCGCCCTGTGCATGTGTGCGCGCAGAACGAGAGAATCGGAAGCTTATTCGTTCGAAACGCAGGAATCCGTCCTCGAGAAATACCGGGTCGACGATTCGCCATTCTTTTGGTCGGGGAAACGACGAGAGCAACGGGAGAAAAAAAAGGGAGGGAGGGTGGTAGAGAGAGAGCGAGCGAGCACGAAGGGGGAAAAAAGGGGACGAAATTACGAAGCGGAGGCAGGAAACAAAAGGGGAGAAATTTGATTCATCCCGCTCGACCTGGCCGCACAAAAGGCCAGACACACGGATATAAACAGCCCCAGCCGGCACAGACGACGGTAATCGTCGTTAACACCTGCAATTAACTTTGACGTGGCTGGTATGTGGGACGCGCGACCCAGATACCCTTTTACCCGCCCGGGGAAAAACGAGCAATTTCTTTCCCCCCCGGGACGGGGGAAGTTTTCGCCCGCGCCCCACAAAAGGCGTCCTCGCCGATGTAGATGTATAAAATCTGTGCAAGAAAGTTCCGTCGCGCTGTCTCGGACAATTTTAATTGTACCCTCCCGCGACCGGGAAAAGATTTCTGCCTTGCGACGCTGAGGCCCCCGCGAACACGGGAAGCAAATATTCAGGTAGCAACGATCTCCCGGGCATCGACGATTGAAATCGTGAAATCTGTCGTTCCTGAATTGCGAAGAGAAAAAGGATGGAAAAAATCGTCAGACCCTGAGAGACCGACTCGCGGCCGACCGTAGACAGTGCAACTCTGTTCGCGATATCGTGTCATTATGGCATCTGTCGTTGCGGGGATTCCCCCGCCCCAGCCAACGATTTCATCGCGCGTTAATGAGCGCACGCACGTTTCAATAGGCGTCGTGCCGGGTCGAGTATCGGTGGAACGCGTCCGCCGACAGCTAGGAGGAAAAAAAAGGGCGACGCGACGCGACGCCTCGCTCGTGAATAAATTTCGAACGACTGTGCCTTTGCAGCATAATGACGTGTCTGCCGGGCGCAACATTAACCGACCCGTTCGAGCAGGCGACGCGTGAGATTCGAGGAACGGCTCCTTCGTGGAAGCAGCCTCCCTTTCGCGAGTCTGGGCCCGGCGGGTTCGTGATTCGTGGCGTTTCAAAACTGGGATTACGATTTCAATCGATCGCCAAGATCGGTAGGAGAGGGGTGGAGGGGGGGCGAATCTGTCTGACAGACGGGGACCACCTGGTCGTCGGACAATTTGTGGGCGAATCGCACATTGCTAACCTCGAGATCAAATCGTTACTCGCGCGCGATCACATATTTTCTTCTGGTGTGGGAGGAAGTTTGTACCAGACCTCTGAAACGCCCTTGCAGGCGGAAAGCTAAAGATAGACAAGGCAGAGGGTACAGAATGCTCGCGCCTCGTAATTCCTGTCTCCTATTTGGTCGACGATACAACGATTCTGATCGATCTCGCGGTTGGAATTGCAGTAAATGTCTCGATATAAGCGTCACCCCCCGGGACCGAACCGTTCGCTTATTGTCCAAGGCGAGACAAAATCTGGCGTACATCTGTGCGAGAATTAAACCTCCTCATTTTTTACTTTGTGAAACTTTTACCAACAGACTTGTGTCACTTGTCTGATTAAAATAACGCCAAGCGTTATATTATTCGGACTATAATTACTGTTCACAATGCATTATACGCCACTTATTCAATAATGTAGATGCGATCCAAATGTTGCCGTGTTTGGGCTCATTTTTATCAGAGAAACATCACCAATGCCCAAGTCAAAGTTTCATAAGAAAAGAACGAAAAACAGCGAAGTTTCATCGTTGAATCAGTATTAGTACACCGATATACCGAATCCAGGATCGCGTTACACTGATCGCCAAGCGAACTTCACGGCGTCTCCAGGGGTATACCCCTCAGTGGTGGGGATAAACTCCTCGCATCTATAGGATACCACGGTTCCGCTTATATGGAGACTATACTGTATATCGATTGCACAAGAATCCGCTTGTTCGCCGTTATGGGAAAAATTGATGCATTCACGGAATCATCGTGGCAATTAATCAATCAGGAAGCGAAGCTGAAACTCTTCTAACGATCGATCGATTTGCTCGGCAAGGCCAGGAAAACACGGTGCAGCTCCTAGGGAACTCGATGTCGAATTCTGGGGAACCTGCGCGATAAAAGTTGCGCAATTATTCGAGGCAGGACGGCCAATTGATTGCTGGTTCATTGGCGACTCGTTCGAACTCGTCTACCCAGCCCGGCGGGCAAATCGAACGTTTACAAACTCATTGCTCCCGTGGCACTCGCGAACTCGCACGTCACTCGAAGCCGGCGCTGGCTGCGCTTGAAATATGCGAGGCGCGTTAAGCGTTTCAGCAAGAAATCAGCCTCGCGGTCATCCAATTAGATCTGTCTGAGCATTGGCGGCGTTTACATATAGATTAGCGGCGGTGCATTCGAGCAACAGTTGGAATAGACCGAGCCGTATTCCCATCAATTAGCAATAAGTATTCTAATCCTGTTGCGTGAGCGGATCGCGCGCTCTGGGACACTTGAAAAATGCTAATCGCCTGTATATATGTAGGCCTACGGTTCGCGGCGCGAGAATCGTATCTCATTATCGCCGCGGGTGAGTCACATGCTGGCGCGCGAGATAAACAAGGAGGCAGATGCGTGAATTATTGACAAAAGGACGTCGGGCGTGTTGAGAGTTCTGTCGCGGATCTCGGTTAAAGACGAACGTACCACGATGAATCCCCTGACCCGGGAAGCGTGCTGCGGAGCCCCCCAGCCGTTAGTTATCATCGATTCGATAATTCGTTAACCGAGGAACGATCGCGACGGCCAGGGTCACGCGGGTCGTTTATTTTATAGTTTAATTACTCCCCGACGAATGTCGCGGAATAATTGGCAGGCCGATTTGCGCCGCGGAGGGTGAAACGGGTATCGGCTCGCGATTGCGACAACTAAATCGAGCGATTGCGTCATCGCGGCAAGTGAAAACGGAGTTGAATGAAAATGCATATGCACCGTCGTGTCAGGCGTTCAATGAACGTCGTAACGCATATTGTTGAACGGTCCGACACGCTGCCGTCAGGTTTCTTTCGGCTCGTGTACGAGGCAGTTATATTTAGCGATGATCCACGGGACGACAATCATTATCGCGCGTCGGACTTATTAACCAATGAAGAAAAAAAAAAAAAAGATAATCGAACGTCGAGCCTAATTATGCTTGTCAACTTAGCATTGGACTTATCCGATTGTGCCGCAATTACCGAGCGTGGAGAATAAAAATTGCCAATCGGAGCAACGAACTTCAGTCCGACAACGAGGTGTCGATACTCTAGTGGCCTAGTTGCGCTTAACGAGCAGATATGAAAAGGTGCTCGCTTAAGTAGGTATTACTAATCGAGAAGAAGCGGCGAGGCCAAACGCGTCGGTCTGACGGGAAACGATTATTTATTATTTTGGGTTTGCGACCACGATCGACATCGGCGTAGAATAAATCCCTGCGCGGAGATCATTTTTATCGAGATCGTGCCAGTTCCATTGACAATAACTGGCCCGATAATTGTTCTTATCGTAACGGGGCCCACCACCTTGCCGCTCAGTTCAACATTTTATCGTCCGTTTGCGAGCAAGGCCGACGCGATTCCTCGCCCCTCGCCGCAGAAATTGGAAAAGCTTCGGGCAACCAGCATTAACGGGGAAGAAAGCCTGGCCGAGCTCGACGGTATTTTTTCGCGCTTTCCACGAATCGAAATAAATTCGACGGCCCCGCGATTACGTGAAAAGAACAAAAATCGATCGGGCAACGTGGCTCTTGCATGGTTCATCGAGCCTCAAAGGTCTGATTTATGGCAGCCGATAAGCTGGAATTTATTGACGCGATCGCTTTCTTAAAAAAAAGAGGACAAAGAAAAAGACATGCGCTGCCCCCGGAAAGCGTTATCGAGACACGCATTGTCACGCGCCGATCTGTACCAATGCTGGTTTGGTAAACAAAAAAATGATGTTAGAAGTTAGAAGTTATACTTCTCTGACGTGATTAAAATGATCTTTAATTCGCACGAAAGAAATTTATTGAAATGAAAGAATAAAAGGATTGCAGCGGCATAAGAAAAGAAGTTAACAACGTTTTCAAATTATGCCTAATATCGTAGACTTCTTCAGGTGGTGACTGAGTCGGCACGTCAGTTATCAGTGGCTTATGATAACTAAAATATGATAGAAATAGTTTCGTACTAACGTCGTTGAGATATCGTGTAAATACAGCATCTATGTCGGTGCCGTGTCGCGTTGTTGAAGTCAGGGGATTATTATTCATGGTTGGATTCACATGCTTGTGGAAAAAGTCAATAAGTGGACCGGCGTCTTCTCGCGAAAAATTGACGTCGAAGTCTCCACTTAAGGAATCATCGGTAACTTGTCTTCTCCTCTACCAGGAAATTCTCCTCCGACTGTCGTGCACGGCCATACTAATCGTTTTAAGAAATAAATGACGTCGTCTATTTTTTGATTCGGAGTAATGTAAGCTACTAGTAAAACAATTTTTCTTCCATCTTCCATTCTGCATATTGTATTATACTGGTTTGGGTCAGGTTTGGGTCAGGTTTGGGTCAGGTTTGGGTCAGGTTTGGGTCAGGTTTGGGTCAGGTTTGATACAATTAAAATCCTTCATTGGATAACCAAGTTTCGTTTAAAAGTGAAACATTCGAGTTTGGAATAATTGAATCGGTAAGATCTATGGAATGAGCACGGAGACTTTGACAATCGAAAGTATATATAGTCAATCCTTTCCTGCGGTTAATAAAATCTAATACATTACTACTGATCGTTTGTGAGCGATTAAGCGAGAGTCTACGGAATTCATGTTGAAGACTAGTTATAGCTGTGGATGCACTTCGGCCATGAGAAAAAGTTTTGTCATTGTCTTTTGTTGTAATATATATGCCTTGAAGACTAGTCACCCGCGTCAAAGCAAGTTACACTAATGACAGTTGATGTTTTTTTTATTATATTCGTAAACGATTTCAGGGCATGTGCTTCCCTGAGATTAATGAATCGTAATAAAATCGAATCGTTTAACAGTTATCGTTTTGTTGTTGTTAAGTGATCTCCTTCCTATCGGTACAGCAGTTTTACTAATGTGACTATGCGCTACACGTCCAGCGACCTTTTTCTTTATTTTTTGACAAATCTTTTGTTAATCTGGGAGATCAAGCCATACAACAGACACTTCTCCTTCGTCATTATGTTCAAGATGAACTAATTTTCCGACTAATTTTCTGAGCCATCTGACACATCGATATTTGCTGTAATCATATAAAAACATTCGGCACAAATACAGTTTCACAAGGCAAGCCTCCAGTATCAATGAGTGACATTTTGTATCATTTTTTTACATGCAAAAGCTGTTTGTTCTGCCGAAGTACGAATTTTTGGGTACATACCAATTGGGTACATATTGGAATTGTTTCCCGGGCCCATTTGGTACACCGGGTTTTTTTAACCTTTTTTTCAAACAATTAAATTAAATAAATTAAAATAAATATTCAGCGTTCAATATTAACGTGAACATATATATAAAATTAACTGAGATAAACATTAGTCGACACTTAAAAGAAATAAATAAATGTAAATAATGAAATAAACCTCAATGAAAAATTGTATTTCAATGTCTCTTTTGTGTGAAATATTAATTTATAATTTAATGACAACACGAATTTCTCTGCAATGGATATTATTTATTACTCTATAATTCTTTTAGTTAATTAATATGCTATCGAATGATTTACAGAATATTTACCAATATTCAATATCAATCACTACTGTATACAATTAATAAACCGATATATAATTTTTATTAGTATTCAAATGAAACACGTGTTGTGCATTCAGAAACATGTATTCAAATAGTATAAATACAGTTGAATACGGATGTCAAACGCGATGCGCGTGCAACGGAGATCTCCACTTCTATTTTGTTGGTAGCCTTTTTCTCGAGACTTAACAAGAGGTTTAGCAAGCGGCTTCAGAGTGTAGACTTTGTGTTACGCTGTGCGCGCGCATCGTAATAATTCACTCTCATCATTTCTTCATAACGCGCCCAAAGAAGTGTAACTTCAAAAACTGATAAGAATCGATTCACCGGTTGCGCGCCGCGGGATCATCGTCGACAATAATACACCTACTCGTAGTCAACGCGGGCATCTTGATAAGCTCGCCCGATAAGCGCCAGGTATTCCAGCCTTCCCCCTGAAATTTCTTCTACGATTGTGTTCGCGATGACGGCACATAAAACGGCTCGGATCTGTCCCGAACGAGACGGTCCGTTGCCGTTTTCGATGGACCAGGATCGTGAATGGCGACTGATTAGGACGCGAGAGCGGCCCCGTTCTACCACGAGAGTCTCGTGGTTTTGCGCCAGAGTGTCTTCAAACGCCGAGAGAAGTGGCATACGGCAGAAATGGTACGATCGAATTCAAAGGAAGCAACAATTTGGGAAACCCTGCAATCCCTCGCACGACGCGCCACAAGATTCAGAAAATATGAACCCCTAGGGTGGGAAGGAGAGACAAGTCGGACCCGAACGATACAACTAGGAAGACAGAAATTCCTACAACCCTCTCGATTGCACGCGATCTTTTCCACGGCGGCGATTAAACGCCGACCGGTGCACTTTCGAGGAGGAAGCAACACTGAGTTCGTAAGTTAATACCAGAGATACGGTCCGTCGTGTGCGAAAAACATTACGCGGTGAATTCTTTCACTCGATCGCGCGGGAGACCAAGCACGTGTGCGACTCGTTCAATTCCTTCGGCACACATATCCCCCTTCTCACGGTGGCGTCGCGTAATTAAACGACGACACAGCCGGACTCGTTATTTTTAATTTACCCGCGCTGCCTCTAATTAAGATAAATCGAATCGCGCCTCGTTGCCCAGCCACCGCTGAGAGGAACAACCTTGTGGCGGGCCCTTTTCTCCGAGGCTGCTTCAACGTCCTGCAACGAATGCAAGCGTCGGGCTCCGGATTAATTGAGGGAGAAAGAAGCGCGATCGATCCCGGCACCACGATAATCCAAACAGTCGGTCGACTGTTCGTAAACGTTTCCCCGATCGGCGAAAGCAATCCGGGCTGTGACGCAAGGCGTTCTAAAAATTGCGAAAACCCCGCGGTGGAATCGTGCATCTCGCGATAAACCGTAGCCCGATCCATAAATTCGACTCGGGGCGAACACATGCATATATATATATTTCTTCTCCCTCCATCGATCTCTCGATGATCTTGTTTCAAAGAGGCACCGGCTCGTCGTAAAGTTACGGCTGTAAACGCGCTTAAAAATGTTTCAGAGACGAAGAGAGATTTCGCGTTCAGCCCGTAGTGGAACAGTCCGAACCCGGTCACGCAGCAACTTTTACACCTATCGGATATCACGGGGCGAGAAGGAAAAAAATGGATTTAAAAGCGCGACTTTCGAACGTAAGAAAAGGGAAGCGGCTATAACGTTGCGCGTCACAGTATGAACGGTCTCGGGAGTAAGAGTCTCCCTCTATGAACGCGGCGGTCCTTTCGTCGAATGCGAAAGCGGCAGGGGGGGAGCGGTGGGGAATCCTCGTGGTACATTGGCGTGTTGCGGGGATTTTTAGGTCCGGGCGTTTTCACGCTGCATTATTCAGGGCCCTATGAATTCGAGATCGAAGTGTCCCGGGGCTTTAGCCCTTTCGAAGATTGTCCGTGAGGAAGATTCGCGCGTGCGACGAAAGAGAATTCACGTCGAACAATAATAAGTCGCGGGGATCGTAGCAGTGAATCGGAAAGCGAGCGGAGCCCCGTCGTGCACCTGCGATCCCCAATTCGAGATGCATCCGCGATCACGCGCGCTTCCTTCTCGCGGGGGAAGCTTCCTTTTTCTGAAAGACGAACATCAAAGGATCGAGGCAGAAGCAATTAATCGGGGCCGCGGCGAGTTCGTTACGGGAGGATGATGCAACGCCTCTAATGAAGTATTTTCAATATCGACGACGGTTACGGCCGGGTCGATCGATTAATTGTTGATCAACGGAATCGGCCGGGCCGGTTAACAGAAAGACGTTGCACGTGCCCGGAACCAGGCCAACCGTTAATTGTTCCCCGTTCGGGTGTTCCCATCGTGTCGCCTGCCGAACGAACTTTCTTCACCGCGCGGAAAAGATGCCCGCCGGTCGATCCATCGAGACGCCGCGAGTTAGCGGATAAGATCGGGACAAGATACGCCCGGGTTGTTGGCAACACTGCGTCGCGGCGTCGGAGATAACGCCCGGGTACCAAGTGACAAGTGGTTAACAAAGAGGCAACGCGTGAGACACGTCCTGTACGTGAGTTTCGACGCCTTCGGAGGGACGTCGCGCGTGGAATAGTTAACTTCCGACGGGAAATGACGCTCTGTTAGGTGCCCGGCCCCTGCTTCGCCGGGTCTGGGTTAGATTTCGCGGCGAATCTGGGCTAGATCCGATCTAAACTTAACTTCCCAAACGCGGCCCCAGAGGTCGGCGGGATCGATTTAACTAGATTCGGGGACAAGTCGAGGTTGCGGGACGAAATCGCGACCGAACTGTACCTTCCTCTGTCTCCGTGGGCACAGAGTGTGCAGCGCGCGAGCCCGATGGGCCAGTCGCAATAAAGATCCGGCCGGTTCCACTCTTCCCTTTCGTTCGAGCTCCCTTCTGGTGGACGGACACGCGATGCTGGAAACCAGTTTCCGACCCGCCTACGCGTTCCAGAACGCAACTATTCTGACGGCTCTCCCCTTCCCCCCCACCACTCGTCACATCGAATCTTAATGCCCCGCCGGACACGCGGTCCCGGGCCTCTTTGTCCCCCCCCTCCATGGAACAGGAATAAGCTGAGACGCGGATCCTCCGGCGAGAAGGAGCAATCGTAGAATCGCGCGACTCGCCTTTCCGTGCGTCCTTTCGCGAAATATTTTCGCGTTCACGAATATGTATACGCCCCCCTCCGTCAGAGTTTGGACGACACCAGAACGCTCATTCTCCGCGCTGGAAAATCGCAACTCTTTTTTTCACCGCGATACACATCGAAATCCCCGGGGGATCGTCGAGGGTGATCGGCTTGTTTCATAAGTTACACGAGGGTGGAACGGGCAGCGAGTACGCGAGAAATTCGAAAAACGGGCTCGGGAGCAACCAATGCGGAAACGGATCGATACGGTGGGCCGGTGAAAGGGACGCGCAAACACGTTATTTACCAGTGCATGCGTACCAGATGCACCAAAGCCCCCAGGATCCTACCTGTCCAGGCGTCGAAGTTACTTCATTCGAGGCTAATAGCCGGAACACCGTGGCCTCACCGAACACCTCTCTTCTTACTCCGCGTTCGGTTCAATGGAAACACCGGTCGTATTCGAATCTGTTCGCGGGGAAGAACGAACCGGCTTCCCCTTCGTCGCCGGCTCGAGCAACGAGTTCGTGTGCCGTGTCGCGCACGGCACGGCACGGCGGCACGGCAGATCGGCCAGCCTCTGATATGGGTGCGTATTGAATTATGCGAAGACACGGGGAGATTAAAACGGGTACGGGTATACATTATCGGGGCAGGGTAACGATGAACCAGCGATTAAGAGGGGCCGGATAGCCGCGCGAGGATTATACAAAAATCGATTAGGGGTAACCGGCTCGTCGGACGCAATCTCTGGGCCAGACGAAACAATTGCAGCGCCGTCAGATTACAATGGAGTATAAACTCGACCGGTGAAACGAGCCTTGAAGTAGGCGAATAAAAAACTGTCGGACGACTAACAGTTTATGGGTGCGCCCTTTTCTCAAGAGGAATCCTGAACGTGAACTATTCAATGGTTCGTGGCTGGCGTAACTCGAGCCACAATTGATGGGTGAATATTTTTCGCCCCGGGGGCACCGGGTACGCGGTTACGGAATTCGTCTAGCGTAAGCGCGTTACAGCGCGTTCGAAAGGTGCTCCTACAGCCAGCCGGTGTCGGCCGATCCGAGGCCGACGAAGAAATGGGATTGTGGGCGGAAAATCGTATCCGTAACGCGAG
Source organism: Nomada lathburiana (assembly GCA_963667235.1). Classification (NCBI taxonomy): domain Eukaryota; kingdom Metazoa; phylum Arthropoda; class Insecta; order Hymenoptera; family Apidae; genus Nomada; species Nomada lathburiana. Next base: position 17,258,481 of record OY763899.1, on the reverse strand, counting down.
GAACGCGACGGCTGCCGATAAAAGATCCTCGGCTCGAGCGAACTCTCAAGAGTCAATCGGAAAAAGTTGGCATTTTAATCGTTCCGCCGTCGGTTCATCGGATTAATTAAAACCAGAGCGGTTCACGCCCTCCTTATTGGCTCGAGTGGACGCTCAAACGTCTACCACTTGAGTGCGCGTGAGCCTATATACAACACACTTGCGCATAGTGGGCTTTCATCTAACGGCAACCGGGTAAATAGCCGGTCGTTTTTAGAATCTCGAGGGGAGCCGCTGGAAAGATATGTTCAACGGACTCCTCGATTCCGACCGAACGCTGAATAACAAAATCCGACCGGTGCGTCTGATTGAAAACGTAAAGGCGAAGTCTAATGGACAAGTATTCGTTGGAAGTCCGATAGAAACGCAAGTGCATGGCGAACGCAAATACCGGTAACGAACGAGCCGTTACCGGGGCGGTGTTTCTTGGAATCGCTGCAACGAACACGGCATGGGTTTCTCTCGTGGCTGTTGATGCCGTAAGCGGACCAGGTAGGCGTTGGGACCAATTGCTATTATTACGTCGAAGGTATCGTTCGAGTTAGATTATCGGAGTGCTCCCCATTCGCGGTGGCGTGAACCACTCGAGAACGTGGACACTAAAATCGGCTGCGAATCGGCTGGCCGCGAACAAGTCTCTCCCTTCTGGCGGCGAGGCACTCGAGCTTTCGCACTCGAGTGCCTCTACTCGGGGACAAGCGGCACTTGCCGGCTCTCTTTCGAGCGCTCGAGAGAAGGCTGGCAATGGCGGGATCGATCCCGGCGCAACCAAGAAATTGTCCAACCCCCCCCCCCCCCCCCCCCCGGCGACTTTAATGCGATTCCACTGACATTGTAAATAGCGAAATCTCTGGCGAAACCTTGTGCCCCTGTCGGTAATCTCGGATTCGCCGAGACATCGAGTGGTACCCCTCGAATGTTCCAGACGAAAGTCCCTAGGCTCGAAATGTTCGAACGGGGCGCCACAACTGTGCAATTGTGACGGGAAATGTGGTCCACGTTTACCCGGAACGCTCTATCAGCCGCGTGTTTCGTAATGCTGAATCGTGTACAATTATCGGCGGCTTGTAATTAACGACTGCGGAAAGAAATGGAAACGCCGGCACAGATTTCATTAAAACAGACGGCACGCCCGATGTTTCCTTTCAGCTTTTTTCCGCTTCATGGCGATTCGCGCCGGAGGTCAGCAATATTAATCCGCTTCTAGGTGCATACGGTTGTCGGTACGCCGCGCTGATAAAAAAAAAAGAAAGTTAAATCTGACACTTGTCCGATGCGTTGCCCAGCTTGCAGTAAAATTCGCAGTTAGATAACGATTTTTTTTTCTCCTTTCTTTTGCTCCACTTATCAGCTCCCTCTCGGGCTTATCTCTTATCGATTCGAATCACGTTACAGAAGCTAATTAGCGCCGCCAAAATGTATCACGCACGCCCGACGCAACAGACCTTGTGCCAAGAGGCGAAACGAAAATGGCGAAGATTGGGAATATTTACGAACGAGTCCGGACCGGCCGTGGTGAATAGATCCGATTGGGAAAAGAAGGCCTGGAAATCCTTTTCGCTCCGTATCTTCCTCCCCGTCGGCTGGACGCGTCCAGCCTGGCCCGTTCCAGCCGGAGAAAAAAGCTCGAAAGATTTGTACCTTATGAAAAATATGGTAATGCACGCTCTATATCGTTGTTCCCAGCAAACGGGAATAAGAGGGGCTTTCCCTCAAGATTTTTCAGGCTTCCCCGACCCGATGGAACGCGTAATTTGAAAAGTTTGATTCTGCGGTTTCCCGGCGAAGAAAGAGAAAAGCATTGGTTTAATTGGAATAGACCATTTTATTAGACGCTTCGGAACGAAGGGAAATTCTTGACAAAGAACAGACGAAATTGTAGATAATATATATAGGGGGGACACCCCCACGCCGCCCTCCAATCCCAGCAGGCAGAAGACAAGTGGGGAAGAGGCTGCGTTTGAGACAATCGAATCATCAGTGAACTATATACGGGCCTCAGAATGTACTATTTTAATTGAATATCCGTCAACTTCACAGTCGAACTTCGTGTAACGGCGCGGTATTATAACGAACGATGATTGTACTCCTTTGGAACCGTTTCGGAAAGAAGAAGCACAGTTCCGTCTATAATAAGCTTCATCCGCGAGTAGCGTTTCGCGAAGATTAACACACATCTGTCGACTGGAAATCTCGGAAATCTCAAGCTTCATTATTCAAGGCAGCCCCCTTTCGATGGGGAAATTGATTGAAATCTATTACACGCGATTCGATATAACTTGAAGAGATTGGAGCTATTGCTTTCTCGTTAATAAAGATCATACGCGATTCTTAATCGGAAACTGGGCCAATTATTCGTACAAATGGATCGCTCAACTTGTCCCGTTAATAAACGATAAATTGACCGGCGAAAATTGGCCGGATAACGAGCAGGAATGACTAACCCGCCGCGCGATACAGCGTAAATCCATGAGGAAGCCCTGTCCGTTTTCCCTTATCAGAGTTTACCTATTCCGAGACCAGAGGCGAGCCTAGAGATGCTACCAGAACTGAAAATATCTTATTCTGTTAAAATTGAGACCCACAGATCGTTGATCCAATTCCGGTTATAAATAACGCCCTATAAATACACTTTCACGCTTCTTAGATTCGCGGGGCTTCCCCCGCGGCCGGCCGAAAGCGATCCCGTCTACGTGCAATAAAGGGAGTGATATTTGCAACGGGAAACAGAAGCAGATTGGCCTCAAAGCTGTGCGCATCGTCCACAGATCCTGGTTGTGTAATAACAGTAGTCGCCGGCAACTAGGATCGTACTTGAAAGCGGTAAAAAACCGGCGGAAAATTTTCCAGCGTGTACAGTACAGACTATCTCGGAAGATGTAGAGAGAGCATGGACATTAAACGAAGCGAGCGCGGGCATTAATCGCGGATTAAAATACGGATTCGCGTGGCAGAAGGGAAGAAAGGGGGAGGAAAAACGGTGGACGATATGCGAGGCAAAAGTCCGTGGACACGGTGTGACATTTCGACGGGTTGGCAGATTGCAAAGCTGACGCGAGCTCTGTGTTCCGTTCCTCCGAAGTTCGCGATGCGATCGGAATACAATAATAATCGAGTCTACCCGCGAATCTCTGGTCGAATCGAGCGGCACCATCGCGAATAATAATCGGGGAGCGTAGTTGTACTTGTTGATCACGTACCCGGTCACTTCCCTTTCCCCGTGAGATATATTTTATTTCGAAAACTGCACGACGTCTCTGCGCGAGGGGAAAAAATTGAACGATTGAACGGAGGATTCATCGTCGACCGGATTCGTTGCCTCGCGTATTAGAGATATCCGATACAAGGAAGTGGAGGCTATCGGGGCGACAGATAAGACTGCTTCGCGGCGGCAGGTATGCGAAGATCCTTATCGTTTCCACGTAACACTGTTACACGCCGCGAATAATCTCGGTGACTGAACTTTTGCGTGCCTGCCAAAAGAATCTGATCAACCCGTTCGTGCCGTGCCAATTGGCCTGGTGTCCTCTCTTCCTGACACGAGGGCCACCGCGATCAAAGAGATACCGAGAGATGTTCGAACAGATCTGGACAGATCGGACCATTTACAGATCCCCCAAAGATGCGCCCCAAACCCCGCCTAACGGAGCCACCGATTCTCGAGCAATCTTTGGTCCGCGCTCACGCGATACCAAGGGTTGAATTGCCCGGTGTCCGTTGGCGACCGATGCTACCGACCAGGCAAATTAAAAAAAGCAACGCGTGCACTCACCACGGACGCACGCACGAGGACAGAGGCAGTGACCAGCAGCAACAACAGCAAGGTGAGGCCTTTCATGATACCCAAAATCATCCGGCGACCTCGTCGCCCGTTTCTGCCGCGGCGTGTTCACTACGTTGGTCTTTCTTCGTTACACTGGAGTCTCCGGGAATACCCGTCAACGCATGACAGTTCGTTGTCAAATAAATGGTCCCCAGTTCTGGCCACTATTTTCTGAATGTCCCGCGTGCCCGGGGCACAGTCGAACCGGCGGCGACGAAACCTCGACGTGCAAACAGTCCTCGGACTCGTACACGGGGGGACACACCAAGACCGTACAACAGCGCACCGGTGTTCGGTAGCGTCTGAGAGGCCGAGCGCGCCAGCAAGATAAAACTTTTTCAAAAGCCCGGTGTGCTTTACCCCTTCCACGAACGCCGGATTCAGCCACGTTCCCTTGCTCGCGGCCCGTCGCTCTGTCCTCTCCTGCCACGGATCTTCTCTTTCTCTGCTCTCGCAGTTCGAAGGCTTCCCCCTCCCAGCTGCTCCACTATCATTCTGCATCTCGCTTCAACTCGCACATCAACGGCGTACAGCTCTCCCTGTCTCGCGTACGATCCGCCGGCGCTGGCGTTTCCTCACACAGCGCAGCGGCACTCGCCCCACTCCCGGTGTGTATACGTGCATGCACGCACACATGCATACGTCGACACGTCTTTCTCCGCCAACAACTTAATGCTGTCCGTCGCAGTCTTTCTCAGTCCGTACCCCTCTCGACGCTGCCGTAACGCGAGGCGTCCATCTCTCTTCAGCGTCCGGAGAACGGATCGCGTCACGTTTCGATATTACGGCGGGGTGGACACGCGTTGGAAGGAAGAGCAAAGTTCCTGGCGCGTCCACTCCATGGTCAAAGTCGCTCGGACGATGCGTTTGCACGAAAGGCTTCTTTTTTTTTTGACGAGCCTATGATTAAATTGCCGGCGATGGGAATAACTCTGACTGCGATTTGTCGTACAGCGAATGTCCGATGAAATAAAGGGAACGATTATTACTCATTTGTTTTCTCGGCCGAGCAGTGTATCCTAGGCAAAAATAGCTTAATCCCTGCGACGTGTACATTTTTCATGACGATCGGATATTCTCGGCGCTATCAATCTCCTTGAATTTTCCTGATTCCCCCCCTCTCTCTCTCCCTCTATCTTTTTCTCTCGAAGCTGTCCGTTCGGAAGATCGCGAGACAGCGAATCGAGCGGGTCGTCATTCTGCTGGGAAAAAAGCGATAAAAAAAGATCACGCAGCTCGCGAAGTCGCATCCTCGTCTGCCTCGCCGCGGTACAACCTCCTTGTCCAGCGCGGTGGATCTGTTGCGCTCAGCAACAGATGCGAGGGTGATCTTTTTTAAACGGGTCAACCGCGTATCCGCTCGCATTTTCTCCGTGACCAACGAAACGCATCGTGAAACGCGACAGACAGATTAATTATAACCAGGCCGCCGGTTATGCGCAGGACTGTCGCTCTAATTTACCAACGCCGCGGGAACGTTAACCCTAAAACGATGCTGGACTCCGGCGAACTGATAATACGATCTCAAACGTTGCGCCAATTGTTATAAGAAATAAGCATTGCCCTTTATCGATGCGAGACTAATCTCTGCGTGTCGCCTGAAAGGATAATTACAGGGGACTTACCTTTTTGTGCCTGACAGATGAAGCTTGTCAACTGACGGCCAAGACACCTTTAAGCCGCGCTTTTAGGGCGCACTCTCGGCGGCCATTAAAGAATTAAATTCGTCATATTAGCGCTGACCTCATTGGCCGAAGCAATCGACGGAAGTATACACATATCCGGGCTCATAAGGAAAGCCTTCGATCGCCATTTTTCTAATGAAATACTCGATTCCCTAGAAGCGGTCGTATTATAAATTGATATCGAAATGAATGGAATCTACATGTATTGAGCTTAGCGATAGCAGTGACCCAGGAATAGTAACGGCGGACGTCAATTATGTTAGAAAGCATCGTTTGACGAGTAGAGGGAAGCAAAGTGTTCATAGCAGCTGGTTGCCGTGGAGAACACACGTGGTACCAACAGTACATGACAGAAGAGGATCCATGGGAAAATGTCCAAATAAATTTTTCGGGCTACAAAGCAAACTTGTCGACGATTTATCGTCTGACAGCTGGACTCCACGATCGCGTGTGCCCTTCGGCAGTTTTTAGACGCCGTCACGGCTCCTTTTATTTGATCAGAAGACCAGCTATTTTCAGTCTTTCGGCTCTTCTCTCTATCTCGCGTCGAGATTTCTGTTTTCATTTTTACGTAATGGTTGGCAATGAATTACCGGTGCCGTCTAGTTTATAATGACCTATGCCCCCAAAATCGGAGGCCCGCAATAAATTAAACGTACACTATAGTCCACACAGAGATGTTCATTTTTCTTTCTTCATTCCTTTTTTTCTTTAACATTTAGGTGCGCATAAGTTGTCACTGATGAGTCATACTTTGTGTCTATAGTTATCGAGTCGCGATTAAGTTGCGTCGCTTGTTGAATAATAGTTGAATAAAACAATAAACGAGTAACGCTAGGAACAAAACCTGCATTCGCTAATCAAATGAATTTACATGAATCAAATCAATCAAATTAATTTAAACGATTTTGGCAAATATCGCAGATAGAAAAGGAATATTCTTACAGAATTCTGCAGCAATTTCTTCGCGTGTCGAGAGAGACGAGTCTATTTTAACGATTCCTATTTGCCGTTTCTATCGTGCGCAGGCACGAGCCGAACGATGTTTCGTTTAAATCCAAAGCCAGCCCTCGAAATCAGAGATAAAGGAACTGGAACTCGGCCGAGGATCCTGAAGCATACTGTCGGTTAAAAAAGTTCCCCCAGCTTTTGCAATATCGCGACGAAAACAATAGATATTCATAAAAACACAGCGCACACAGCCGGGATCACACTGCTCGCCTGAATTTTTTTTATTCAAAAGGTTAAGGTTACACTAACTGTGATTTCCGGTCGCCAGTAAAAAATAGTTTTATACTGTAACCATTTTATAGCACAGGTGACAGATTTCTAGAATTTGTCGGATAACTTTGGCAAAGTACAAAAATTCGATCTGCTACTTGGATCTAGTGTTATTATCGCGACACTGATGCATTGTGCAGTGGTGTAAAGTCGCCTAAAACTCAATGCTAAAAATTCAAAGCTTATAGCACAGACGAGATGTAGGAATGGACAAGTCACACAATGTAGTTTTTCGACCAGCATTTCTGGGTCCCGGGTTCCATTACCATTTCCGTGACAATCGCAACGTTGCCGACAAATTTAAAAAAAATTTTAATCTCTGTTCCTGGAGGTGGTTTCTTAATAAATGGAATGTCAACTAAAAGGGAAACGAATAAGCTACAGGATAAAAAATACCCCGTTGCTGTAACTGTATGCAGTTGGCCGTAATACCAATTTTAATTGTTTGATTGTTTATAACAAATGAACCGCACATGGGAGAAGGTTCACACCTATTGGAGATGGTAGCCTATGCCTCTGGCTTTAATTCATCTCCTCTGGTCATTGATGTACCTAGCCAGCAAGTGGCAGTAAACGCATTTGTTTATAATTTCTGTAAACAAATTCAATTATCTCGACTTCTACTGGGCCGATCTCAATCAACGACATGTCAAATGAAAGGGAAACGAAGAAACTACCCGATAAAAATACCCCGTTGCTGCAACTGTATGCAGTTGGCCGTAATACCAATTTTAATTGTTTGATTGTTTATAACAAATGAACCGCACATGGGAGAAGGTTCACACCTATTGGAGATGGTAGCCTATGCCTCTGGCTTTAATTCAACTCCTCTGGTCATTGATGTACCTAGCCAGCAAGTGGCAGTAAACGCATTTGTTTATAATTTCTGTAAACAAATTCAATTATCTCGGCTTCTACTGGGCCGATCTCAATCAACGACATGTCAAATGAAAGGGAAACGAAGAAGCTACCCGATAAAAAATACCCCGTTGCTGCAACTGTATGCAGTTGGCCGTAATACCTATTTTAATTGTTTGATTGTTTATAACAAATGAACCGCACATGGGAGAAGGTTCACACCTATTGGAGATGGTAGCCTATGCCTCTGGCTTTAATCATGTGCTCTGGTCATTGATGTACCTAGCCAGCAAGTGGCAGTAAACGCATTTGTTTATAATTTTTGTAAACAAATTCAATTATCTCGGCTTCTACTGGTCCGATGTTAATGACCGACGTTTCAAATGAAAGGGAAACGAAGAAGCTACTCGATAAAAAATACCCCGTTGCTGCAACTGTATGCAGTTGGCCGTAATACCTATTTTAATTGTTTGATTGTTTATAACAAATGAACCGCACATGGGAGAAGGTTCACACCTATTGGAGATGGTAGCCTATGCCTCTGGCTTTAATTCATCTCCTCTGGTCATTGATGTACCTAGCCAGCAAGTGGCAGTAAACGCATTTGTTTATAATTTCTGTAAACAAATTCAATTATCTCGGCTTCTACTGGTCCGATCTTAATGACCGACGTTTCAAATGAAAGGGAAACGAAGAAGCTACCCGATAAAAAATACCCCGTTGCTGCAACTGTATGCAGTTGGCCGTAATACCTATTTTAATTGTTTGATTGTTTATAACAAATGAACCGCACATGGGAGAAGGTTCACACCTATTGGAGATGGTAGCCTATGCCTCTGGCTTTAATTCATCTCCTCTGGTCATTGATGTACCTAGCCAGCAAGTGGCAGTAAACGCATTTGTTTATAATTTCTGTAAACAAATTCAATTATCTCGCGTTCTAGTGGGCCGGTTTTAATCCACGTCGACCTAAATTAAAGGTCTCGATTAGAGGAACGATCTGTTCCTATTTTCGAGCGATCCTCCACCCCTGATTCCACTCCTTTTCAAATAAACCTCTCTTTCTCTTGTGCTTCTTGTTTGCCCCTCCCTTCTTTCTTTTTCCTCTGCATATCCCTTAACAATCTTTCTCTCTTCTGTTACATACTTACTAATATATTTGTTGTGTGTGCAGGTTCCGCAGGCAAAGTGACGAAGAACATTTACCGGCACTTCTCATTGCGCAAAAGAGCAAGAAAGAAGATAGAAGAAGTTTTGCCACATATTTTAGTTATTCCTTAGTTATAGAGAAGTGATTTATAAATATAGTTTGTAACTATTAGCGCATAAGATTATTTTATAGCAATTGTGTAATTAATTGTAATATATATCTATTATATATTTTATTTTATATTCAGTTTATTCGGTAGATCCTATATAATTCTTAATATTACTTGTATTACTACTACAAGGTCTACTAAGTATAATAAATGTAAAATAAGTTGCACAATTGCTGTAATTTATTTTTAAAAATTTTCTACGTCCAAAGTATGTAAATTTTTAGTATCAGTTTTATCTGTAAGATGTATTGCAAGTATTAGAGTATTTATTTTTATAGTATTTTTCATATTTACATTAATGTTAGCTTAGAATTGATCAAATTTAGTTGTAAGATGTATTCCAAATAGAATAGAAAGAATAGTCCATAAGCATTAGCTTGTAAGTTTAACTTGCAACATGTTTGTAACATGTATCTTCACTAATTAATTTAAATAAATCATCAATGAAAAGAATTCTACTGCTCTTATTATTTTCACACCTTAACACTCCTTGAAAAACCTAATTCCCATTCCTTAAACAAGTACTACCGACCAGGAACTTTATATGCAAAGTTCACAAGCGGAGAACTTGTCAAAATAGACCTGATCATTATTAAATTCGGCGCTAATTATCCAGGAATTAATACAACGTCTTGAAGGGAGCCCCTGAGATTCTGTGCTCGGAAATTCTTGGAATGTGACGTCATTTCCAAGAACTGCTGCTATCGAATACCTCCTCACATATCATATTCTCCTGATACAAATCCACGATTTCCGGCAGAAATTTTTGTCAGAAACCCAGAAATTTCTGCGCTCGGAAATTCTTGGAACGTGACGTCATTTCCAGGAATTGCTGCGATCGAATACCTCCTCGCATATCATATTCTCCTGATACAAATCCAAGATTTTCAGCGAGATATTCTTGCCAGAAACTCAGAAATTTTGCGCTCGGAAATTCCTGGAAAATGACGTCATTTCCAAGAATTACTTAGAACGAATACCTCTTCGCATATCATATTCTCCTGATACAAATCCACGATTTTCAACGAGATATTTTTGCTAGAAACTCAGAAATTTTGCGCTCGGAAATTCCTGGAATGTGACGTCATTTCCAAGAATTTCCGCAGTCGGATACCTCCTTGCACATCATATTCTCCTAATACAAATCTACGATTTTCAGCCGAAATTTTTTCCAGAAACCCAGAAATTTAAGTGCTCAAAAATCGTGGATTTGTATTAGGAGAATATGATGTGCGAGGAGGTATTCGTTCTCAGAAATTCTTGGAAATGACGTCACGTTCCAGGAATTTCCGAGCGCAAAATTTCTAACTTTCTGGCAAAAGTATCTCGCTGAAAATCGTGGATTTGTATCAGGAGAATATGATATGCGAGGAGGTATTCGATCTCAGCAATTCTAAGAAATGACGTCACGTTCCAAGAATTTCCGAACGCTTAAATTTCTAGATTCTCCCAACAAATTTTGCAAGAAATGAAGACTTTGAAAACGATGGAGAATTTCCTGCTGCCAAGTTTAATAACGTATAGGGCAATTTTTACAAGTTTCTCGCTTCTGGACTTTGCATTTAAAGTTCGTCCACGGTACTTCTTGTATAAGGAGTTGGAATTAGGTTCTTTCAAGGAGTGGTAAGGTATGATAATAAAAAGAGTAGTGGAATTCTTTTCATTGAAAATTTATTTAAACTAATCAGTGAAGGTACAAGTTACAAAAATGTTGCAATTCAAATTTACAAGCTAATACTTAAGAACTATTCTTTTATACCTATTTACAATATATCTTACAACTAAATCTTAATCAATTTTAAAATAACATTAATGAATATAAAAAGTACAATAGACTCAAATAAGATAAAACTTATACTAAAAATTTACATAGTTTGTATGTAGAAACTTTATTAATTTACTATAACTAAAGGATAACTAAAGTACGTGGTAAAAGTTCTTCCATCTTCTTTCTTGCTCTTATGCACAATGGGAAGTGTCGGTCATGAACAGAGGACGCTCAAATGAGCTGTGTCGATATGGCAGTCACGCTGGGCCGCGAAATTCCATAAGGCGATTTGTCTATTCTTATATCTCGTTGGTACGTATAGAAAATGGGTAGAGAATTTGAGAGCCTATTAATAGAATCTAGTTTACCGTCAATAGGAAAAGGGCTGTGATCCGGTTTTAGTTATCATCGTAAGGCAACGGATGGACTGATTATCAACTGATACAAAGAGATTTGTAAAACAGGTAATCTAAATAAATAGTACACTTTCCAGTTGATATATAGTTTATATTAAGAAAAATTCCTGAAACATTGATATGGGAAGAAAGGTTGAGGCTTGACTAAGAGAATGCAATCATAAGAATTCATAAATTGTTCCTGCAAAATCGTTTTTGTTTGCTTCTGAAAATATCGTCGATTTGTGGACACACAAATAGTATAGCCATCTCGCGGTGATCAGGTGGTACTAATTTTGCCTGCTTTGAGTATTAAACAAATTCTATTTTCTCGGCTTCCAGATGCTTTTTAACGATCAATGAGGTCTCAAATTAAAGATGAGACTTTCAGCTACATGCTTATAATAGATTTATTAACAGTGCATACCACGTTCAATTGTTATAAACAATTTAACACTTGTTTCACAATTACTGAGAAACAAGCAACCGCAAACTATTAAATAGCCATTTCAGCGTGTTCCATAGGCTTTAGCACGTAATATGAGACTAATTTCATTAAAATATTTTACCTGGAAGCGAAGATATTAACATTTAAACATTTATAGTTTGACCGGTTCAGCTATGGGCATCGTGGCGCCATCTCTTGGCGCAGGCACTGCTCTCATATAAAAATCTGTTACTGCGAAGAAGTTCCAATCGATGGTACTTACAAAAGCAAAAAGAACGCTTTTGCAGGAACAATTTATGAACTTTTATAATTCCATTCTCTTGATTAGACTCGAGGCTTTCCTCCCATAACACTTGCTATGGGTTTTTCCTTCAAATAAGCTAGTTTTAAGCTATACGTTTTCACAGTTAAAAACTCGCGCGCTATATTATTCAATCGATGACTTCCTGCAAACTAATTTATGAACTTTTAAGATCGAAATGGCTTAGCTTGTGTCCCAGGTGTCCGTTCGTAATGATTTTGTACCAAAAATAAGCGTATTCGCGTGACAAGTTGTAAACAAAAAAATGCCATCAATCGACACCCAAGGAAAATTTGTTTGTGGCGTGTAGCAGGTTCCGTAAGAGTTCTGCACAAAACTCCGTGTTGTAGAATTTCGAATTTCTGAAATACAAACGCAAACATGGACGAAGTTGAGAAGCTCGAGCATTTGTCGCTGGTTTCGAAGATCTGCACGGAACTGGAGAATCATTTGGGACTGAACGACAAGGATTTGGGTAAGGAATTCGATCTTTTTGTTTAACGTATCTGGGACGCGAACCTAACCTCGTTCGTCCGTTACGATTCATAATATTTACTCCCGATACATTGACCAGCCACTCTCCTCTCCTTCTTGCAGCCGAATTTATAATTCATTTAGCGGAGACGAACAACACGTTCGACAAATTCAAGAAGGTCCTCATTGAGAATGGGGCAGAATTTTCCGTAAGTAATTCTACGAGCCGTTCACGTTCATTTCATTCCCGTTGAAACCCTCTTTAACGCTAGAAAACCTGTGCAGGATTCCTTCATGGCCAATTTGCTGCGAATAATACAACACATGAAGCCGTTGAGGATGCAGGAGAACAGTTCCAAGCCGGCGACGAAGCAGGACGAACTCGCAGAAAAATTTCCCGCCCTTGCCCTGCCGAACGAAGGTCCGAAACCAACAGAGAACAAGGAGATGAAAGACGTCGACATAGTCAGCAGCGCCATGGCCAGTTTGGAGGAGCTCGCGCCCTCCAAGAAGTCTGGCAAAGAGGAGCCCGCCAAGAAGGAAGAGACCGCCAAGAAGGAGGAGAACGTTAAGAAGGATAGCCAACCTTTGGAAAGCGTCGATAAGAAGAGCAGACACCCCAGAAGAAGTAGATCGAAGGAAAGAAGGAGGCACAGATCGCGCTCGTCGAATCGTAAGGAGAGGAAGCACAGATCCAGGTCCCGTTCCAGATCGCGGGATCGTTCTAGATCCAGGGATCGCCGGCGTCACAGGTCGAGGGATCATAGAAGATCCAAATCGCGGGACAGGAGATCTCGGGACCGCAGGGACAAATATTCGAACAGATCCGAGAGGTCAAAGTCGCGATCCGTGGAGGAACTCTCCATGGACCCGGAAGTGGGGAAGATTTACTCCGGGAAAGTGGCAAACATCGTTCCCTTCGGCTGTTTCGTTCAGCTGGAGGGTTTGAAACGCAGATGGGAGGGGCTGGTACACATTTCGCAATTGAGACGGGAAGGCAGAGTCGCAAGCGCTAGCGACGTCGTATCCAGGGGACAGAAAGTGCTCGTGAAGGTTCTCAATATTGGCGGACAGAAGGTAAAAAACATACGGGACGATAGAAATGGCGGACAATCAGTGTACTGAGTGCAATTTCAGGTTTCTTTGAGCATGAAGGACGTCGATCAAGAAACTGGACGAGATCTGAATCCTGTGGTGGCTGTGAGTAAAACAGAGGAGGATGAAAAGCACTTGAGGAACCCGGACAGGCCTACGTCTTTATTAGAACTCCAAGGAAATTGGGACGAGGACGAAACCTATTCGAGGAAACGAGTTCAGAGGCTCTCGTCCCCAGAAAAGTGGGAGATCAAGCAAATGCTTGCCGCTGCCTGCATCGACAGGTATGTCATTCGAGGTTAAATCTCTATTTTATTGAACGCAATTTTATTGAATCTGTTCGTTGCTCTATTATAGGAACGAACTGCCAGAGTTCGATATGGAGACGGGAATTTTGCCTCGCGAGGACGACGAGGAAGAGGACGTCGAAATAGAGTTGGTCGAAGAGGAGCCACCGTTTCTGCACGGCCATGGAAGAGCTCTGGGAGACCTGAGTCCAGTTCGTATAGTAAAGAATCCGGACGGCTCCCTGGCGCAGGCTGCGATGATGCAAAGCGCCTTGGCGAAAGAAAGAAGGGAACAGAAAATGTTGCAGAGGGAACAGGAAATGGATTCTGTTCCCACTGGGCTTAACAAAAATTGGATCGATCCCCTACCAGAGGGTAAACCATTTTCTCTTTCACATTTTCCTATAATTCATCAACGTAACATAATAATATACCTTCTATCCGAATTCTGCAGCTGAGAGCAGAACTTTGGCTGCAAACATGCGTGGGATCGGTCTTCAAACGCAAGACCTTCCGGAATGGAAGAAACATGTAATAGGAGGAAAGAAATCTTCCTTCGGAAAGAAGACGAACCTGACCCTACTTGAACAACGTCAGAGCTTGCCCATATACAAATTGAGGGACGATTTGGTCAAAGCTGTGACCGACAACCAAATCTTAATCGTCATTGGTGAAACCGGGTCGGGGAAAACCACGCAAATTACACAGTATTTAGCCGAGGCGGGATTTACGACGCGGGGAAAGATTGGCTGCACGCAGCCGAGAAGAGTGGCCGCCATGTCGGTTGCCAAAAGGGTGGCCGAGGAATTTGGCTGCCGATTGGGACAGGAAGTCGGCTACACGATCCGTTTCGAGGACTGCACCGGCCCAGAAACCAACATAAAGTACGTCGCTCACTTCCTCATTACTCTGACGTCGATTTCTAGCGTCGGTGCTTAATCTTGCAGGTACATGACTGACGGTATGCTGCTTCGGGAATGTTTAATGGATCTGGACTTGAAGACCTATTCTGTAATTATGTTGGACGAGGCCCACGAGCGCACCATTCACACGGACGTTCTTTTCGGGCTGCTGAAGCAAGCTGTCGGACGAAGACCAGACCTGAAGCTGATCGTTACCAGCGCTACTTTGGATGCTGTCAAGTTTTCGCAGTACTTCTTCGAGGCACCGATCTTCACCATACCTGGAAGGACGTTCGAAGTAGAAGTAGGCGCATCAAAGTGCTTTTCACGTGGCTTGAGAATATTCTACTCACTAAAACGATTGGATTGTTCGTAGGTCATGTACACGAAGGAGCCAGAGACCGATTACCTGGACGCCGCGTTAATAACGGTGATGCAGATTCACCTGAGGGAACCACCGGGCGATATACTTTTGTTCTTAACTGGTCAAGAGGAGATCGACACAGCCTGCGAAATTTTGTACGAGCGGATGAAGTCCCTGGGCCCAGATGTTCCCGAGTTAATTATTCTGCCGGTTTACTCGGCGCTGCCTTCGGAAATGCAGACGAGAATCTTCGAGCCGGCCCCGCCGGGTTCCCGGAAAGTGGTGATAGCCACCAATATAGCGGAAACGAGCTTGACTATCGATGGAATTTATTACGTGGTCGATCCCGGATTCGTCAAGCAAAAGGTTTATAATTCCAAAACGGGAATGGACAGCCTTATAGTGACCCCGATCAGTCAAGCAGCGGCGAAACAGAGAGCTGGAAGGGCCGGACGAACTGGCCCGGGTAAATGCTACAGGCTCTACACCGAAAGGGCTTACAGGGATGAAATGCTCCCGACACCGGTCCCAGAGATCCAGCGTACCAATTTGGCAACCACAGTGTTGCAGCTGAAAACAATGGGGATCAACGATCTGTTGCATTTCGATTTTATGGACGCCCCGCCGGTGGAGTCGCTTATCATGGCCCTGGAATCTCTGCACAGCCTGAGCGCGTTGGACAACGAAGGTCTCTTGACCAGGTTAGGACGAAGAATGGCTGAATTTCCTCTGGAGCCGAACTTGTCGAAAATGCTCATCATGAGTGTGCACCTGCAATGTTCAGACGAGATATTAACCATCGTGAGCATGTTGTCCGTGCAGAATGTTTTCTACAGGTAATATCACGCGTCGCGATAATCGCCGAACATTCGTCTTCATTGTTCGAATGATTTGTTTCAGGCCAAAAGACAAACAGGCTTTGGCCGATCAAAAGAAGGCAAAGTTCAATCAGGCGGAGGGTGATCATTTAACTTTATTGGCGGTCTACAACTCCTGGAGGAATAATAAGTTCAGCAATGCGTGGTGCTATGAAAATTTCGTACAAATCAGAACGCTGAAGCGTGCACAAGATGTGCGCAAACAGCTGCTGGGTATAATGGACAGGTGATTATTGTTTTATTTTTAAAGCCAATCCGGCCGAGTATCGCGAGATAAGCTTACTATCTGTTTCGATTATCAGGCACAAATTGGACGTCGTATCTGCCGGGAAGAACACAGTGAGAATACAGAAGGCGGTGTGCTCTGGTTTCTTTAGGAACGCCGCGAAGAAAGATCCACAAGAAGGATACAGAACTTTGGTGGACAGTCAGGTTGTCTACATTCATCCGAGTAGCGCGTTGTTCAACAGGCAACCCGAATGGGTAGGTGCAATTCTGTTACGAAGATCAGTCGTAATAACTATGTGAACTAATAACTAATAGCTAATAACTATGTGAACTGAACGGTGTTTCTCGTTTGTAGGTAATTTACCACGAATTGGTGCAGACTACGAAGGAATACATGAGGGAGGTAACAACGATTGATCCGAAATGGTTGGTGGAATTCGCGCCCGCATTCTTCAAATTTAGCGACCCAACGAAGCTCAGCAAGTTTAAGAAGAATCAACGATTAGAACCGCTGTACAATAAGTACGAAGAACCGAATGCTTGGCGGATATCAAGAGTTCGAAGGAGACGTAATTAAATTTATTATACAATATGTAAATAGTTTTGTACAAAGTTGCGATGTAAGAGATAATGCGAATAAATAGTTCAAGATGTGATCCTTTGTTTCTTCATTTTTTTGTTTGTTTGTTCACCTTTCCCTGTGTACGATACAAGAGGAAATTATAATACGTCGGAGTTACAAAATACATTTGGCGATAAAACTATAGCACTTCATACTTGTAACATACATTACCCCCCCACGTAAGTAGGGTAGAATTATACAGAATTTTGTTCGCGAACAATCATCGTATCGAATGCAAACTTATGGCCCTTAAATATTTACAACAATAGTGCAAGGAACGGGGACCACTGTTTCTAATTCATTTGTTAAAAATATTGAAGACGGAATCTTTGTACTGATTTTAACAAGTACAATATAAATATCGTGGTTTCCACGTCTAGTATTGATTATTTTTGATATAGTCCACTGTATAAATATTTATGTCATTTAATGTATCGGGAGTTGTATCGGTAATACAACAGCGTTTTATGTACTTTGGCATGGTTACTTTTTACAATTTTCGAAAACAAGATAATACAGACTCGAGCAGAGCGTCAGTCTCACAGAACAGGAAAGTATTTAATTATCATCTCTTGTCAGTCTTTTCCTCTTAATTAATTATTAAATTTATTAAATAAATACATTCTCCACAAACATTTAGCAATAAAATGATGTAGGAGTTATTATGCTTTCTTGTGTATAAAGTTTCTCTCTTATCACTCTCAATGCGTCATTCGTTTATATTAAGAGTACCCTTAAGAAATCTGTAATTCATTTTATAAACGTTGTACAACAGCCACGAAATATGTACCATCTTCGCATGGTCGAATATTATGTTCGATTTATGGACTTGTTCGTATTGGACTACATATTTTTCTTTTCGGAGGAACATCTTGTACATGGCAGGCTACTGAGTATGTTGCTTCTTTTTTATTAATTCCACCAACTGTCTATATCGTATTTGACACTCATCCTTGAAAACGAGACATCCATTGCATTACGATATAGATATATATACACATGCACATATTTAAGAACCGTATTCATATACTGTACCTTCGTCTTCCCTTCAACGCAATGCGCAATTTTCTCCCATCTATCTACCGACGTGCCCTTGGGATATTTAATAAGAGCTGCTTCTAGTGCTCTTTGCTGCTCCTGACTCCATTCGTTAACATTCTCAACATTTTCTGCACGAGTTTTCGTCTTTCTCGGTCGTTCTTCCGCCACAGTTTCCTCCGCGGGTGCACCAGGCTTTAACCCTTCGTCCTTTATCTGAATAAATGTTTAAATTATGGACAAAACATCCTCCGATAAAAGCACCCTTCCAAAATTATTTTATCGTATCAAAAACCTTTTTCGCCATGTGCGTAACCTCGGTAACCGTTCGATTCATTGCCTCAGCGATTTTATCCCACCTTTCCGAGGTGCCACTTGGATATTTTTTCACAAGCTTTATTAGTTCCAACATATCATCGTCCGTCCACAGACCACCGGAAAGAACAGGTCTCTGATACACATGGTTCGCCTGATCTTTCCTGGACATCTCCTTGACACCGTTGCCGCTTCTCTCTTGCGGCGTGAAACCGGCCCTGCGTCGTCTCGTGCGCGACGTTGGTTCTGGTTCCGGTTGCTCGTTCTCTTGCGCCCTGAAACACGGTCCATGAAGTTTCCAAACAAACCGAACGATAAGAGGTGCACGCTTCATCGCTCACAGTGCCTCCTCTTCCTCCTGTTTTTTCCTGCGCTTCCTCTCCTCCAGGACGCCGTGCATCACACGCACGAGCTCCGGAATGGACAACACGAACGCCACCGTCCATCTGGGAAACTGAAACGGCAGCGTGTTCCATATGGTCGGCGTGGGAATTTTCTCCAGGATGTCCGCAAGATCCGGCACGTCCATCTTTCCTTTCTTATTCTTCTTCTGCATCTTCTGCAGTTTGCTACCTAAGACTTGTTCCTGCAACGGAGACCCCTTTAATCAACATATCATCCGTCACGGCGTTCCTTTTTACGTACGTATGTGTATCTCTTCTCGAAGTATGCGGCCCATGCGACCACGTACTGCCCGACCGTGACCAATGAGAATAGAATTATGCCTAGCTCTAGAAGTCCCATCTTCCGCACATGGCGGTAATAATATACAGCGGATCGCCAGTTCGGCAATCCGTTAACAAGCACATTGTCGTACTTCGGACGTTTCACTGGATCTTTCAACACGTCGTAGACGGCGACCAGCTGGAAACAAACAGAATTACGAGCGACGTCGAACGGATGGTTCACTCGCGAGGGACATACCTTTCTGAACTGTTGCTCCGCGTCCTCCGCGGGATTCTTGTCCGGATGCAACTGCAGCGATAATCGCCTGAACGCCTTCTTGATCTCCGAGGCATTTGCAGCCTGGAAGAAAAATTCCCCCGGTTAGCTGGCCACTTTCATTCGAAAACAGGGGTCGAGGTGAAGTGTTGAAAATTAGGGACGTACCTGCGGCACACCGAGCACCTCGTAGAAATTCTGATTGACCTCCTCGACAACATCGAACACCTCCAGCTCTTCGTTGTCCCAACCTCTTGTGACCCCGCACACCGCGAAAAAATACAAAGCTCGAATGATCAGTAACAATGACACCCTCATTATTTTTTTGCTTTTCTTTTTTTTTTTGTTTTTCTATTCGCTATGTATGTACATTCATATCTACTAGAACGTTTCCGCTGATTGATCGAAGCGCGCCCGCCGCCGTATGCTTACGCGGCGATCATTGTTTTATGGTGAAAGAAAGCGATCTCCTATAGAGCAGAGCGAAATATGTTAAAACGCCAAGTGCCACATCGCAAGTTCCGATGAGGTTACATTGAGGAAAACGTAGGCCCTGCGTAGCGAGCGCGTCGAAGATATCTGTTGCATCGAGATCACGCAGCGTTTCCAACTGGCGACATTTTGTCCCGTTATCTGCTTTACCGACCGAGCGCAGCCGCTGCGCGAGGATCCCCCTAACGTTTGGAACAAACCGATTTGCGGAAGGTTCCTATCGAAATAGAAGAACAGGACGCTCTAAATGTTGCGCGCCAATAACTGCGGTCGAATGCCTCCGTTAATATGCAACTTGTTGCGAGTGTTGCACAAACTTATCGAACGAATGTATTGTGAATGCGTTCCCGTTCGTTTTACCTTCGGAAATTCGCGTAACCGATCGGTACGATACGTTTCACGTGGACGGATTGCGATTCGCGAGAGGCGATTATGCCGATCCGCATTGGACAGCGTTGCGACGATTGTACACAGATGGCGCTGGCCACGCGAATGATTCGAGGCGCGGCGCCCAGTGGTACTTTTGCATTCGCATGCATCACCGTCCAGGCTATTCGATCGAAAAATGTGTCTTCCGCTATATTTAAGTGCGACTGCCCGCACTGTTTTTACAAGCTTTCGCCTATAGGAGGTAGAAGGTTCGACGTTGGTACGCGCGGGCATAATTTCGGGCCGGTGAATCGGGGAAATTCCACGGACTCGCGGAGCCACTAAACGGAGGCCGCATCGTTAATTCCCTGCCCGCAGATGGTCATCGTGGCGAACTCATCCGATTTCCATTGATTGTATTTATAGTGCCCTCCAGTTTATTTTTGCATGCGGTTCCTTTGAGAAAAAGATGCGCCTATCCGCTGGCTGACAGCGTCCTCGCATCGTAAGTCCCTTTAACCAGGATTTAACAGTGAGAAAATCGTGGAAAAAAAAGAAATCGAGAGAAGTAAAAAAGGGGAGAGAGAGAGAGAGAGACAGAGAAAGGAAGACTGTGTGTATATGCGAGAGAGGAGGAGAGACAGAAGAAAAAAAACACGATTGACGATACAGTAAGGTCTTATTTGCATGTATTCGGCCTGGTGCAATGTGTGGGTGTGCGGGTCTATTAAAAAATATATATATATATCGACGAACGTGCAACTCGATTGCCACCTCTTTACATTTCGTTTGTGCTCCAAATTCGTGTGGGCCCCCGTGTAACGTCGTTGTCCGTTGTCTATCCGACGTAATATCCATGGGGAGGATCTATCTCGCTTTATGGTGCAGCCGTGCGTTGAGCAAATACATAATTAGACTGCACCTAACGATGATGTTATTCTTAGCGTGAAAACGCCGTAACTTTAGAACCACGAAGGATCGTTTTCACCTGTGCCAGATTCTTTCACTCTTTCTATTTCGATTGCTCTATCATGCCCCGCCGGGTACTGTCAACCTCTAACCCGTGGAAACGTACGAGACCTCCTCTTTCACGCTTGCTCCCCTTTCGACATTTCTGACTTCAGCTGCTCCGTTGTTCCTTCGTTTTTGTTCGTAGACGTGCATCGGAAACCAATTGTTCCGCAGCGTTAATTACTGTCGTCCGTATGTAAAACGTCCTTGCCTGAATAACTCGCGCTATCAGCGATCCGCGATACTGCTAAATTGTCCTACGTAACCAGTAAGGCGTTATCGGAGTACCGAGGTGCAATCGCAAGGACAATTCTCCTGCAAACGTTTCGCAGTTAACACTTTTTGTCTATGCTCGTTGACCGTGTTCAGTTGCGGAACGTCTTTTCACCATTTTACTCTGCGACACACGCTGGACCACCCTTAACGCATTGATAATCGTGCCCGTAAACTACTAGCTCTAGTTGTGTGTCCCTTTGTCCTTTAGTGTGGTGGTATTTCTTGTGAGGTGACGGATGCCGATCTGCCTAGCGCCGGTCCCTGATAATTAAGCAAAGTACAGATAATAGAATACAGAGTCGAGCAAATGGAATCTGCCATAGCCGGACGTAGGCGGACAACCGCAAGACACTCGGCAGAGGATCAGGCTCTCGATCAGATAGCCAAGGAGGTATGGCCCCCAATTACTTTATAAGCGGGTGTAACAGGGATGGAGTTGAAGAGTACGACGACGCTGAAAGTATAGAATTTTGTTCTCTTCCTTTTCGATGGCAATTCAGACGGTCAATTGTTTAATATCAAAACGGCATTTTGTTACCTTAACGAGTAAACGGAGGGATTCGGTAAATGTTGCTATACGTGTGCTTGACCTTGGGTGCTTACGTGTATGCATGGTTGTTTTAAGCGGGGGTTTTTGCATCTTCTTTGTTATGTTTATCTCTGCGCAAGACTGTGTAGAGAAAAGTCGTTGATTATACGAGGCGCTGTATATAAATGTACTTTGTATCGGAGTTGTTCATTGAATTTCTGTCTTACCGTTTGTTTGTATTTGAACGTAGAGCAAGTATTTGCCGGTCCGAATTGTCGCCGTGTCCTTATGTGTTGCGCAACGTGTCTCACGTTCCCAGAAACTCTATAAAAGTGTCAGTTTTCATTCGAATACATTTTACAAGAGAGTTCCTGTTCCGTGCGTCAATGTGTCAATAACAGATTTGAACGTGGCGCTGTGTTTTCGGTAACAGGATGGATTTTCCGTGCATACTTTCAGGCAGAAGCTAGATTAGCCGCTAGAAGGCAGGCAAGGGCGGAAGCCAGAGAGATACGAATGCGGGAGTTGGAAAGACAGCAGAAAGAGGCAGAGGAGAATGCCGACAGGGTTTACGACATGTGTTCAGGTATTTAACTGAAGCTTCGAAGAATGTCTCAACGACAACTTCGAATGGAAAATGAAGTACCCTTGCGTTCTTCTCTTATTTTCATTTTTCAGCCGACGTTAACAGAACAATGAGAGTCACGCCGGATTCTGTGAGGGCGTCGCGTCTCCTCACAAATTCTAACAACTTTCAATCCAGTAGAAGATCTTCCGAAGATTCATTAGAAGACGCTGGTTTAAACAGAGATCTCAGGGTATTGCTCTTAATGCATTTTATTTGTAAACAGAATTGCTTTCTTTATTTAAGCGTATACGTATATTTTTCAGTTAGAGCTGAAAGAATTTGAGGAGAAATTCAGGAAGGCAATGATAGCTAATGCTCAGTTAGACAATGAAAAGTCTTCGTATGCTTATCAAGTTGATTTATTGAAAGACAAATTTGAGGAATTGGAGGAAACAGTTGCACAACTTCGTAGGGAACTCAGGGAGAAGAATCGAGAGTCTGACCAGTTGAAGAGACTCAGTCAGAGATTGAAAGACGAATTAGATGTATGCCATGCACAACTAGTTGAAAGAGATACGCTTATACAAGTAAGTAAGCGTTAATTATATTACATATATATATTTCAATGATCCCGTCTAAATTATCTTCCGTTTAGGAAAACGGTCTAGTTATTGTTGATGATGAAGAAAGTGAAAATGAAGACAACGATATTGAAAACGGCCCACGTCCAAGACGAAGAGTACTAGTCGGTACAGAAGCGGCAGAATTATTGCAAAATGCCGGGAAGGGTTCGCTAGGTATACAATATTAAGCTCGTTAAAGAGACGAGTGATAACAGAAACGTAAAATATTCTGCATTTTATTGCAGATGTTCGGCTGAGAAAGTTTGCTTCCGAAAAGAAAGAGTTGCAAGACGAGATACGACACTTGAGATTGGAATTGGAGGAGACAAGAAATCGTATAAGGTCCGAGAGATCGCCCGGTTCAGTATTAGGTGTATATTTTTATTCCCCCAGTAAATTGCCGTGCAAAAGCTGCGTCGTTCTTTTTAATTATCATTCTTAATTGTCATTCGTTGCACAGGTTGTTTATCAGATTCAGAAGATGCGCAACGAGAAGCGAATAAACTCCTAGCCGACTACAAGTTCAAGTTGCAAAAGGCCGAACAGGATATGTCCACGTTACAGGCGACAGTGGCCAGGCTAGAGAGCCAAGTGATACGTTACAAATC
The DNA here is from genome assembly GCA_963667235.1 of Nomada lathburiana. NCBI lineage: Eukaryota > Metazoa > Arthropoda > Insecta > Hymenoptera > Apidae > Nomada > Nomada lathburiana. The sequence goes on along the minus strand of OY763899.1, from coordinate 17,234,943 downwards.
AGCCGCGGAGGCGTCCGAGAAGGCAGAAGATGAATTGAAAGTCGAGAAAAGAAAATTACAAAGAGAAGTAAGGAAGTGCACGCTGCTGTTGAACTCTTTGCCCGTTATTTTTGTGCAGGATTATTCAGTACTTGATAATGTACTTTCTTCCTCGTAGGTGAGGGAGACGCAAGGCCGCGTTGAAGAATTGGAAACTGCGAATTCGCATTTACAGAGGCGACTGGACAAACTTAAAAATGCAAAATCGGCTCTGCTGAAAGAGCTTTGACGGGACAATTTTTTGAGGTCTGTACAATGAGTCTGCCATTTTCAATTCACCGAGAGCCGTGTGCCGATGTTGCCTCAACACGAGATACTACTTGAACACAATGAATATATGCGAACGGAACGTGCATAGTAATCGTTACGCGACTTTTACCATGATTTTAACTGATTTTTAATTTACGATATTGCAACAAGTACGACATCCTGAAATGGCAGCAACGTGAATTGCCTTTCAAGATCTCGTAATTGCTTATTAATTGTACGCTATCTAAACTGCTGTGAAAGGAAACCACTGTTTTTTTTTTTTTATATTCACTTGTTCTTTTCTTTCAACATTTTTCTTTTTTTTCTGTTGACACTAACAATTCTACATTTTTTCGGTGAAAGAAAGAAGAAGGAGAAGAAGAAGAAGTAGAAGTAACAGTCTTTTTAGTGCATTTCAAACACCGAATACTTTCACGAATTTGCGAACAGTTATGGAGTCGATTCGTAATTTGTATATTATTTGAATGGAAAGAAATGCTGGCTCGTATATCATAAATATAATTAAATATTTCCCACGCCTATCTTAGGGTCAATATCTGTGTTACTTTAGCTCTTACTTGAATAATAAACGTAGGGCACCATCGATGGAAGCTTTGAAGTAATTAATCGTAAAGTAGACATTTTCGCTGTAATTTATGATGTACGAGTCAATTGATATACTGCGTACGTCAATGAGTGTAATTTTGTGTTACATCGAATAATTTATAAACGATATTTCTAAAGATACAAAATATTTATAACTTCTACGAGAAACGTGTTATAGTTAAAGCTAGAATTTCGAATGGAAACCAACCAGTCTAACGACCCTCATTTTTCTACTAATCAAACTGTGGGAATTTGATGAACGTTTTTAATTTTATATCGTACTCTTCCTATTCCGAGATAACCGTTTATATCGGACATTGCATGCCGAATGAAACGATAGATACATCTTCACTAATATATGAATAGAAAATTGAACGGCGATAAAACTTTTATCCATAGTATTTTGTACGGATTGAATTGTCTCCAGTACTGATACTTTTTTTATTTCTTGGACTGATACGACGTAAAAGAAAGTAGATGTATGATAGTGTGGTCTTTGTACATTCGAAATAAATTAAACTATGTTGTTGAAGCTATATAATATTCCTGGTATATAAATTTCTTAAATATTTTATACGATACGGAGAAAACTACGTATACAATTATATATCTCAGTAAAGAACGCATATTAAAAAGAGCAAACAGCAAACGTAAAATAAAAACGAATAAAATGAAGACAAAATAAACATATTCACCTCAGGTTTAGCTGTTACAATCATTAGTTAGTTGAATTAAAATATTTAGTAACGTTTATAGAAACGTGTATAGATTATTCTTGTTTTATTGTTTGTTTATTTAAAAAAGCATTATAGTAATTAAAATTAAGATAATCATCGTTAATATGAAATAAATTTCATTTTAATTAAAGACGCAGTCATATAAATTGCTACACGTGCCATTAATTAATCACGAATTGTATCCTGACGTTTTAAATTTGTTACGTTCCAAATGTGAAATCGCAAGGAACAGTGAGGCATATTTACCCACCAAGATTTAAAATTTGATTGCACCAATTTGTATTAAAGAAAAAAAAATTACTTTATTGCAGTACTATATTATGAATATTCAAATACTTGTTATATCTTAAACAAATATCGTCCGACAAATAATACCATGTTGCATTCACCGCAAGTACTTCATACATGTATCGTTAAGCTTCGAAGTTACGAGACACCTTTCGGTTTCATTCGACTCGCCCATGCGGGACTCCTTGGACTGGTCACAGGTTTGGTTGACCTTAAAACAACCAAAGGTTTATATACTGGCATCGGCCTGGCTTTCACCTCCGTCATTTTTCGTAACTCTGCTCTCTCCATCTTTTCTCTCAACAACTTGCTCTTCTCTTCCTCCTGCCTCTTTGCCTCCAATTCCTCCTCCTTTTTCTTGATTTTGTCTTCAAACTCGTGTCGTTCCTTGGCTCTTTTATTTGTATTTAATTCGAGTTTGACAAGCTTCTTCTTGGAAACATTGAGCTTCTCATTTTTAGAACACGTTTCTTCCATACTACTACTTTTGCATTGTTTCTTGTCCATTTCTTTATTGAGAACGCCTTGCTTTGTTTCCTTCTTCTTTGTGCCCGCACAAATTGTACTGTTGTGCATGACATTGGGCTGCCTATTTTCCTGATCATAGCAACTCTTGGTTTGTCTCAGTGGAATTTCTTTGGAACAGTTTACAGACTTGTCCTTGGACGATCCATGGACAGTGATCGGCTTGAAATTGGGAACGGGGTTCGCGTGGAATACGTGCGCCTTTTTATTTTTCTCCTGAATCTGCTTGAGCAACTCCTCTTTCTTTTTGGCGAGTGTCTTATCTCTCGCTTCAAAGCTGAACGGACATTGAACCACCACCCTCTTCTTATTATTTTGCTCTTTGACAGGATTCGCAGGCTTCGATGGCATCGAAAATTTGGGCACAGGCCTCGCGTGAAATTCCGCCTTGGTTTTATTGATCTCCTGATCATGCAATGTCTTCAGTTTTTCTTCCCTCTTCAACTGAAACTCCTTGTTCCGTGCTTCGAAACTGAACGGAATGGGTTTTGTGGTCTCCGCTACATGCTCTACACACTCTTTCCTGGTAACGCTCGCTGCACTACTGGAACGTGTGATGCTCCCCACACTCTTCTGTTCCTTGTCGTTGGCGTTCTGCGACGGGTTGGCTTGCGAACCTTTCGCGTCTCGAGTCTTCTTAGACTGCGTCAAATGGAATTCTTCGGCAACAGTAACTGGTTTCTTCGCCACCTTCTTCAACGCGCACGGACCCTTCAAAATGTTAGCCGGTATCGGATTCGCCTTTACATAATGCTTCTTCATTTCCTCGAGTTCAAGCTGCTCGCGTTCCTGCTGCGTAAGAACAATGTTCTGCCTTGTCCTCTGCTTGCATCTAAGCGCGGGGGACACCGGGTAAGTGAGCTTCAAGGGAGAACGTTTCATCTTCATCAAAGGACCCGGCTTCATGTCTTTGTTGCTCAGGGTGCGGAATCTCTGAGGCGTTCCATTCTGGAACTTGGAGACCGCCTCTGCCAAGCTCACAAACTGATTCGAACACCGACGATACTTGAAGCTCTGCCTACGGTACTGGCACGTGAGCACTTTGGGCTGAGATCTTCCCGCTGAATATTTCTTGCTTCTAAACAAATGCGACTGTCTCCTTGGCGCCGTCACGATCTTAAAAGACAATCTCTTCTCCGTCAGACCTTCCTCCGCGTAACTATCGATCGTTGCTAAAGTCTTCTGCGCGTTCGTTTCCTTTTTAATATCGCAGTTTTTAACGTTCTTCACGAACGATTTGCCACCCGCATTACTGCTCTTGATAATGTTCTTCGACTTGAACATACGAACGTGGTTTTTAATCCGTTCCGGTGCTGCCGCTCTCATTCCCTGGCCAGCCGATGATACTTTAAACTCGGAGGTCAGCTCGGATATAGATATGTTCCACGTCTGATGAACTTTACTGGATCTGCCTTCGAGTTTCATACCCGTCATAGCTTCGCTCAGGCTGTCTTCTTTCGTTTGCTTCGTTGCATGTTTCTTGTCGTCGTGGGATACAAAATACGCGACATTCGTGCACACAGGCGGTTCCGGTTCCAAGCTGTCGTCGAATTTGGATTCGGACACTGGCTGTTCGCTTACAGTGGCTCCTTTGCACGGTAAGGACAAGTCTGACTGCCCAGTCAAATTCACGTTTATTTGGGGCTCGTGCGCCTCATGCTCTACCTCGAAATAATTGTCGGAGAACACCTGTGGGCTACGCGTGAAATCTGCCCATTGCGGGGCACAATAATCGTCCATCATAGTAATACGGTTTTAATTGACTAATTGCACTTACGCAAAAGTTACAGCGAGCTGCCGCGTAGCGAGCGGTATACAAACATAATCTACGAAAAGAAAAGCATAGTGAGAATAACGACGGAGAAGCGTTTACTTTGTTGTTTGCAACCAAACTTCCGTGTACCTTGGAAATATATATCGGAGGTACAGGAAACTTGCGATCCTCGATAAACACTCTGTTTCGAAAAGTTTCTTCTTCCCTGCAAGTCACTGGAAATTCTTTCGAATTATCTTTAGTATTATTCTTCGTAGACTGGCTTGCAACTGATTAACGTGTACGTTGACGGATTTGAGTTTGAAATTTTCTAAGCACTTCGTCCGATTGGCCGAGGTGGACCAGTATGCCAGGAAAATTAAATGTCCCTATGTTGTTCCCTTGGTGGTTGCAATTATCTCAGAATGGGTAATTTTTGTTATGTTCCATTAGCATCACTGCGGTATTGCAATGAAATGCAACCAATGGAAAATTGCAATTTGTATATGTTAATGCATATATAATTGCAATATTATAAACTTTTTAAATGTAAACTATTTTTCGTTCCTTGTAAAACTTGACTAACTCGATACATATTAAATACGTGGGATTGTACAGTAAATATTAAACAACGTTATCGTATGATTAATAATAGATTAATAATATAACGATGATACTTCACGTGTACAGTGTTTATCAAAATATTCACGAACATACAATAGTTATTAAGACTTGCAACTTTCTGAAGTATTAATGTAACTGATAATAATGATATTATAATGCAATTTGTTTCTGTTATGCATTTGGATTTTCGCCTCTGTATCTATCAACATTGTAAGCCCATATATTTCCAAGCGAAGCCGCTAGGTGCGCACTTTTTCATCAAGCTTCTCTCACTAGTGATTTGAAATCTTCCATCGTTTAAAATGGATCTGAATACAGAGTGCTTTACTTTGATTCAATTGTACTTGTGCAATTGTAATTGTTTACAATTGTACTCGTACAGTGGAATCAAAGCCGCAAAGCAGAAAAATATGCCCCTCAAAGAAACTCAAAGAAACAAGATTTTTAATTATCTAATGTAGTTCTTCCCTACGTTTGATAAATCCTCCCTAAAACGCCTTCGTCTTGTTAGATGGGGGAGAAAAACTCCTCGTCTTGTGAGATTGGGGAGAGAAAACCCCTCGTCTTCTGTGATGATTTTGGGGGAGGGGAGGTAATTTTTGTAATCTGTGGCACTGGTTGCTGGTAGAGAAAAGTTTCGTCCTCTTCTCGCAACTCCTAACGGAGCTACGGGAAGGATTTTGATGGACTTTCTTTCGCACCTTTCGTCACGAGTCAGGCCCTGACATTGCACTACACCGTCAGCGGCTTGACACTCACTAATTTAATTAAAAATTAAATCCCACTTTTCGAATTTAACCCTTTGCGGACTACGGGACGCATATATACGTCCTGCGTAAACCATCAATTCTGGCCGGCCGGTGGACTCTTCTTATATGCGTTCGGCGAAAACAACTGATAGAGCCCGAAAGACTTATAAGATGCGTCCGGCGTAAACACATTGCTGCGGGCGGCCCCATGTCGTTGATGAACAGATATATACCGTTCAAGAAATTACAAAAATAATCATTTTATTTATCCTGTGGACAATCTATGCGTGTAAAGTACATATGTCCAGAATTTGGCATCTTAGAGTGCTATAAACGAAAATAACGTGCGGCCAGAAATGTGCGGCTGGCCATTTCAGACGACTATCGGGACGGCAGTTCGGCCCCACGGTATGGTTGGCTTCGAACCGTCCCGTCCGCAAAGGGTTCAAATGAAGTACAGGCCAATAGATACTCTCCGCTTCCCGATTTAAAAAAAGACGTTTTATCGCAATCGAGAACGTGCATAATACATATGCATAAAGATTACAAATTCTCGTGTTCTGTAGCATAAAAATGCGTTATCATTTCCCTCAGACATATTACATAAAGAAAAGACATTTCTGCTTTAAATCCCTCCTGCATCCCGAAGTTCAGTTGACAATTCCTCGCGTACATATTGCTCGTGCTGAGGACCAGAAAACGGCGAAACCACCCGCAATGAAGTGAACAAAATCGAAACGACAAAAGTGCGAACCGGCACGGAGCATTCTCCGCTCGTTGTATCCAGAAATCGAACGCTTATTACGTGCCGTGCATAAAAGTTGGCGCGCGGAAGCGCCCCTAACATCCGCAAGCGGAACTAACGAGACATGTCGCCGTCGAGAGTATTTGCCGGATTAAATCTCGCCCGCAAAGATGTAAACAAATTGTTGATTAGCTGACCAGTTTCGTGCGATGAATCGTACGAGAACCGCAATATGTGCGTAGCTGTATGTACACGGCCGTTTATCCGAGAATCCAAAGGTGGGTGCACAGGTCGCGTGGGGCGCGCGGGCGCGCGCTCGCGAGTGCAACTAATCGTCTTCTCCGTAGCAGACGGAACGTATTAATTCCCGCAAACATATCGTTCCCATTTCAAGCGTGCGCATATTCATTCACTGGGCGCGCACCGGTCGATCGCCAAACTTTTGTTTCACCGTGAACCGATAAACGCATGCGATATTTTCGTTATGAATACCTTTCACCGTTCCGTCCACCTGGCTCCTCCTTCTGTCATTACTCGCACGATCTTGCCTGCGTTTATTCGATCCTGGCTTTCCGACTCCTGGTTCTGAACGTTCCCGTGACTATCGTTGAACGACGTTTAATGATACGGTGTCCCTTGTTGGGCAAAACGGTGGATCTAGAAAGGGGAGAGACGAACGAGATTCAGAATGTCTTAGCGTGCACTGCGAGAGTCCATCCTCGCGATAATGCGAGGTGTGGACCGTGCTTCATTGATAAGGACCGTCGAATAGGAAATTTCCAGTAACGTATATGATTTCTACTTGATTATCCGTACGGCAGTAGTCGCAGCGCTTTCCTGCTATAATAGTTACCACCGTTTCGGTACGCTCTGCGCTGGACGTTTCTTACTCAATTGGTTCTGGCGTTTCGCAGATGAACGTTCCACTATACGGACTTCTTGGAGTTGCGGCGGCTCTGCTTGTATATCTGGCTGGGATTGGAACGATCGTGAAGCTGTTCGTTTGCCTGTTGGCCATAATCTTAGGGTAAAGATCAAACGGTTCGACTGTTCCCTACGTTAAGGATATTAACTGCGTACTTATGCCTGTGCTTTGCTTCAGAACAATCACTTGTGTATATAGAACGTACGGTGCGAATCTTGATGATGCTGTTAAATCCGGAAGGGAAGACTTAAACAAGAAGACTGAGAAGTTTCGGCAGGTAGACGAGCGTACAGTTAAACGTTCTGCCGTTTGATTATTCCCCGCTTTACTATGCTCATCTCGTCTGTTCCAGTATATTCTAGACCTCTCCAAACAGAAGATGTCCTTCACTTTAGATAAAAGAATCACCGGTAGCCGTATAATTGACGAGTCCCTGCAAGTACATAATCGACTTAAGAATATCTCTCACGTTTACACACCGTAACTTTGCATCCGATTTATGCTTCATGTAACATTGCAATTTATTCTGGGTCTCCCTGTTCCGTTAGGAAATACTAGATTTCGTTATCAGGGACTACGTGGAACCATGGTACAGCATCATCACGGACGACGAAGAGTTTGTGTATTCGGTTCGAGACACCGCTCAGAAGATAGCTATAAATATCGCAAATCGGTTGGTAATGCCAAATTGATCAGCCTCCGTACATGTCGATTTTACTTTCTTCTAAGAGAACCGTTTTTTGTGAACAGAGTAAAAGGGGTAGATTGGATTCCGTATTTAACCACTAGACTTGTAGATGATGCGGCATCGCATGTAAGGCTGTATCGGCAAGCAAGAGCCAGAATAAAGCAGCTGAGATCCAAGAAATTCCAGAAAGGTAGCGCTAGCTCGAGCACCGCTGGTGGCACGCCGAAAAGAACGCCCACACACAGGAGAAACAAGAGTGAAACGGACGTGTCCTGGTACTCCCAGTCGAAGTTTTACATTCACAATTTGTCGTCGCTCACCGAGCCGTTCGAGAGTAACGACGAAACGGGGGAGGAGTCGTTGGAAAAGATATTCTTCGACCTGGAGGTGCAAATGGAGAACAATGTAATATGCAGGGACCTGGTGTGCACGAACACCGCCCGGGAATTGGAATTCCTGGAGGAAATATCCGAGATCCTGCTGTACCTTGTGTTACCAAAGGGGGACTTCGATTGTCTGACCGTGAGATTTATTTTAAGGGAGTTGTTAGTGAACGTGATAATTAGACCGTTGTTGGATTTATTCTCTGACCCTGATTATATTAATCAGGCATGTATATGGCTGGTAAGTATGTACACAGAAATTCGATACACAGAGACTTTCCAATTATATCATTTATAATATAGTACAGTTATAATTTATTATACGACGAAGTATACGACGCAGTAAAAAATCATTTTTTTCAGTGCGCTAAGGAGGGTTGCTTGCCCAGCGACGTGTTCTTAACAGTAATCAGAGTTACGGATAGCCTGGACGAGTTAACCGCGACGAAGAACATAGTTTGCAAAGAAATAGCTCATCTTCGTTCGAAGGATTCCGGCGGGGAGGACGACCTGTCGGTCAAGCAGCAGCTGAACAGTCTGCTTTACGTGAAGAAAATTTTGGAAACCAGGATCATTGGAATGCAGGAGGGCCTGGAATCGGAGGCCGATGGGATTGGGGCCCGGCCCGATTGGAACCGACTGCTGATACCCGGCCAGAAGTTGGTCAATCTGCCTCTGGACGAGCTGCTGAAAAACAACATCGCCCTGAGCTACTTCATCGATTATATGACGTCGATAAACGCGGAGTCGTATCTGTACTTTTATTTGAACATATACGGATGGAGGGTGTCCGCGGAGCAGCAGATATCAAACATAGAATTGCAGAAGTTGCACTCGGCCCAGGCGGCTCCCAGCCTGATGGGCGCCAAGCGGAAAAACACCGACTTGGAGAACCTGAAGGAGGCAGCTATTAAAATCTACCAGCAATACCTCGGCGACAAAGCGTCGCCGAAATTGCTGCTGGACGACGCCCTGGTGAGAACTTTACTGGCCAGGATAAAAACCGAGTCGGTGAAGGAGACGTGGTTCGACGATCTTCGGGCTTGCTGCTACGAGAAGCTGCAGAACGAGGATCGTTTCTTGCCCGGTTTCAAGAGATCCATGGGCTACGTGAGGCTCCTCGCCGAGTTGGACCTCCTGAAGGATCCCACTTCGGAGGAGGACACGAAATCGCTGGACAGCATCAGTCTGTCCAGCACGAACAACGAGTTGGAGACCCTGGACGAAATGTCCGAGTTTTACAAGCCGGAGGAGATGAGGGGTGCCGAGTTGAAGGACAGTAAATTCAAATCGAGTTCCTCGACGAGTTTGGGCAGTATCGTCGAGCCGTGCGAGGGCAGAACAGTGGACGAGGTCGATTCTGAGACTCACGCGAGGATATTAAAAATGAGGAAAGTATCGAGCATCGACGCCGATCACATAAGCGAAGGAAAGGACGTGTCGTTTTACGTGGAGTCGAACGCGGAGCAATTCGTGAAATTGGACGAGAACACGTACGACCAGAACGCCATTAAGAAGCTGCAGCAGGGAAGATTCGAAATCGCCGCGAAGATCATAGAGACTGGGATAGTAAACGATCGTGGGAAAACATACGGCATTTACGCGGTGGCCGTGACGAAAAGCTACGATTCGGGTTATCAGGAGAAGTGGCACATTTACAGGAGATACTCCGACTTCTACAATCTCTATCAGAAGATCAAGGAGAAGTACTATGACCTGGCGAAGATCCCGTTCCCGGCGAAGAAGGCGTTCCACAACATGGAGAGGACCGTTCTGGAGAGGAGGATGCTGATGCTGAACGCTTGGCTGCAGCAATTAACCAAACCAGCTGTGGTCGACGGTCACATGGGCCTGCAGAACTTGATGCTGAACTTCCTGGAGCAGGGGGATTACGATAAGGGCGTCACCGGCGGTCAGATATCTAAAACGGTAAACAGAGCAATTAATATTCCAATCGAGCGCTTGCACAGCGGATTACAGAAGATATTTAATTCCCTTTAATACAGATAGACACGCTGATGAATCCTCTGAAGACGTCGATGAAAACCGTGACCCAGGCCGTGAAGACCATGCCCGACAACATGCTGAACACCGTGGATGGCGTGATGGACAATATAAGCAAGTTGTTCGGCAATCCAAAGAAGCCCAGCGCGTTCTACGAGAACACTAAAGTCGGCGCCGGCCTCGACGTGGAGGTACACACACGCGTTTCCAACTTGGCAGAGTGCCATTTCGATTCGGTTAATGTTGAAGAAAGATTGCCGTTTGTTTCAGACCGACGATAACATTCCGCTGCGTATAATGCTGCTGCTGATGGACGAGATCTTCGACCTGAAAGTGAGAAACCAATGGCTGAGGCGTAGGATAATTACATTGCTCAGGCAGATCATACGCACCATGTTCGGGGACATAGTGAATCGAAGGATAGTTGAATACGTGTCCCTGTTGACCAGTCCGGCCAAAGTGGCCGGCTACTTAAAATTGTTCAAGTTAGCGAAACCGTACACTCCATTGTACACATAATCAATGAATCACGGGGGCGTACTCAATCCAGCGATTTTGCAGGAACAGCTTCTGGCCCAACGGAGTTAAAGCCGAGAAGAAACCGCCGAGGGATACAGAGATGAGAAACAGGACCAGGGTGGCAGCTAAGGTCGCGTTGCTCTCTTGTCTGTCCGATGAACTGAAACATATCATAGGCAGCGAAACGACCAGACGGGGCCTTCTGAGAGTGTTCGAGCTATTCCAGCGGCCTGTACTCAATAGAAGACTGTTGTACGTGCTCCTGGAGGGAATCATAGAGACCCTGTTCCCCCAGAATAACCTGGTCGATATCTTCCGGAAGCTGTATTCGGTGTCGCCGAGGGTGCACAACAGAAATGTTCAGAAATCTTAATCGTATGGCTGTAATCTGTTTGCCAGAGGCGCCTTGGACAGATCGGTCGAGTAGCCAGGGTTTGGGGGTGTGGTGAGGCGTTCAGCGACCCCGAATGAGAAACTAATTCTGCGAGGACTATAGGTGCGCTAAGGAAATTTCGAAGGGGATGAATGCTCAAGCGGTAGACAACTAAAACCATAGTGTACATTATTCTCAAGCACAGTCCCGTTGCAATAGAACGGGGATTTAGACGAAGAATGGGGGAGAGGAGTCGTTTTTTCAAACTGGGAACAAAATGAAAGTTACATTGAAAGGCTTTCTGAACATAATCTCGATTTCTATTGCTATGCATACTCGAGTTGAAATAAGTGCAGCAATTCAGTGGCCAAATAATAATAGTAATAATAACGATACTAATAATACTAATAGTAATGAAACATTTATACGCGCAATTCGAGCACTTTGACCGAGGTACAGTCAGTAAGTAGACACTTATCCGTACTGTGTAGAACGATGAAACTTTTCACGAAATCTTTCCGCGCGATTACCTCTCTAGGGATACACACGTTTAAGGACATTCCAATCTGCATTTTAATCATGTACTTCACGCCCACGATAAAGGGGAGAACACACATTTTACACGTGTACCGGGAGACCAATATTCTCCGTCGTACCCAGGCTACTTAATTCGCAAGAAAAAGGAAAGGAAAGAAAAGAAATGACGTTTGGGCCGCGCGCTTATTTCGGAGCAATCGGAAAAAGGAGCAAGCGCCTCTATTTATTTGAAATCTCACGGAGGATCTACGGAGTTTAAGGCTTAATTTAATTCCCCCCCGTCGCCGGCGGATCGTAAGTCGTCGACGATAGTGTAAAATTGTTTGTAAATGTCGTGCAATTGTATATATACATAACGTTATTTCTATCGTGTTGAAATGCCATATCCGTCACCGTTTACTTATTATTAAAGGAATTGTTTATAAACCGACCTTACGCTCATTTGCCCCAACCCCCCTGTTTCTTTCCCCGTCGACGAACCCCCGCACATCTCGTACATTACTTTCGGAAAGAGAAATCGGTTCGATCATCCCCGTAAAAAAACGCGAGCACCCCGCATCGTCGTGCCGCCCACCCCGAAGCCGGAAGTCCCTTGCGTCTTCGCGGTCAACGGTTTGCCGACGTAAAATCGTATCTCCCGTGCCGCGACGCTGAGGCCGGTTTAATTGCACCGAATCGATTAGCCGCGGCCACTAATAATAGCGAGCAACTTGTGCCCTCTTCCCCCCCCCCCCGGGGGGGGGGGGAGAAAAAATAGAGAGCGAGCAAAAACAAAAGAAACAACACATTACCGAAGGCCTGCTGCCGCGAAATTAGGGGGAGTACATTAGGTGAAAGGAAGAGGGGGCGACGGGGTACAAGAGCGTCGCCTCATACGGGGACATTTTGCTCCCGCGAAAAATGGAAGAGAAAAGAAGGGAGGGTTCTCTGAGGGCTTTTAGCATCCGAAGAGGAGGAGAAGGGGGGGAGGTTCACACACAGACCGGACTGGTCCCCTTTTTCAGACCTTCGCGAGGACACGAATGCTAAGGGCCGGCCGTGTTTCCTCTTCCATCCCCCCAGCGGTGTCTTTCGCGGAAACTTCCAGGTAGACGATGTCACCTTTCCTTCCCCCAACCCCACCCCCCCCCCCCCCCCCCTTTAAAAAAGAAAAAAAAATCAACGCGCAACCTCTTCTAGCCGGGTATCTGCGTGGATTTCCGTGGACAGGAAAGATTGCTCCGTTGTCGCGAAAAGAATCGTCGGTAGCCGCGTCTGGCGCTCATTTTCAGTAGGGGTTCCAGCCGTGGCGGACCCCCGGCTCGCCGCTTATGAAGCGCGGAGGGGCGAGAGGGGTTGGGACGCGCGAGAGGGGGAATCGTGCCAGGGGCGTAGATGGCCGGGCAGGCACAACTACCGAACGACGACGATGATGACGACGACGACGACGACGACGACGACGACGTGCTAACGGAAGAAAATCGATATGCATGATTCACGCACGCGAGAAGGACGCCTCGTGGGGAACACGTGGGGGGGTTGGCGGGGCACGGAGGGGTGGACGTACGCACAGTGAAAGGCTGCGGAACGTAAAGGGGGTGGAGGGGGGAAGAGCGAGAACGGAGAGCCACTCTTCTCCCTTCGTGCTCCCTTTTGCCGCAAACTAAAGGGGACGGAGAGAGAGCTGTATGCGCGATCACACACGTAATTCTATACAAACCGTACGAGGAGGGGTATTCTTACAATGCTACCCCCTCGGTCACTCGATCAGTCGTGTCCAGAGTCCCATGCTCGCTGCGAACCGTGGTGCCTCTCGTCGTCGTCGTCGTCGTTCACGCGTGTTCCCGAGTTTCCGTTTGTTTCCGACCCGCGCGCATTTTCCTTCCCCCCGGCCCACCGCCCCCCCCCCGCCCCCCGCCGCAAAATTGTCTCGGCCGGATCTCTCAACCGCCGCGAAGTTTTCTTCCGGCCGGCGGGGCGGGGGGGGGCAGAGGTCAGCTATGGTCCCCGGATCGACGGGGGGGGTGCGCCGCGACATCGAATCTCGGGGGCTGACTTCGGTGAGCGACAGTCGACGGAGCCGCGTTCGCGAGTACCATCGGTGATTTCGACGTCCAGTGCGTGGCAGGGTGTTCGACGGTGTTCGGGTATGGCTCGCTGCGTCCCCGCGGGATAGCGGATTCAATGACAGGTAAAAGAAAAAAGAAGCATCCGACGGTCCTCCGTCCGCCGCGGGACTCGTAAATTTCGCCCCGATCTCGATTCGGCTCGATTGGCAACGGCGATTTCATTGTTAACGAAATTGCGCATGTACACTGGCTCGTTAATTAACGATGATGTTGCCCGACGGATACTTTCGCGAACGTCGCCGGCACGCTTTTCTACCCCCGGCGTCTGGGGCAGGGGGTTGGGGGGGTTGGTGTCGCTCGGGGATTTCGATGCGAGGCTCGCGGCGTCGCGAGGCGCCTAAAACGAGCGTCGGGTTCGACGGGGCGTGCGGAAAGAACGGCGGCCTGGATAACCCGCGTGCGTCCGCGGCGATGTTTCTTCACGGTTAATTCGCCGCCACCGACACCGGGGTCGACGCGTAACGCAAGAGAATAAAATGAGAAAACGATGCCAGGCTGCGGTCAGCTGGGTCTGGCTCCGAAACGGGATACGCCTGGGAGTTAAAATAAACAAACAGAGTAATATGCCGGCGGCCGATAGAAAAGCCGGTCGGATCCGCTATCGATTCCGATCGCGACGCGGACCGCCGCGAAAGAAATTTCGTCGGGCGCGATTCGATCGAGGGCGAGATACGAAGTTGGATCGATATCTCGAATGGAACGCGATGGGCCGCCACTTAATGGATGGGGGGGTCCCCCCCCCATCTGCGCGGGGTGACCGTCGGTCCATCATCGATCCCCGATTCATCCTCATCTTTCGTTCAAAAGGTACAAAGTGTTGCATTTCTAATGCACGATCGTTCTCCGTTCGCGCGAACCAAACGTTGCCGACGAAAGTTCTCCCGGAAAATTCCGGCTGGTTTTCCGACGTGGGGTCGCAAAGTCGACGCGGTCGAAGGGGACGGCCGATCGTGGAAACACCTGCGTGCCACGGGGGAAAAGTGTTTTCCACGAGCATCTGCCCGCGGTCTACTGGCCCAATTCCAGCTGCGCCTACTTAAACCCCCCCCCCCCCCGGGAGGAGGGGGGGACGTCTGATTAATTTGAAATCGCTCGAAACCGTGCTCCCCAATGTCATCGGCCCGGAGAAACCACGATTATCGTTAGAAGTCCGCCCTTAAACATCTGTCGCGGCGTTAGTCCCATAATGAACGGCCCATTTTCTTTTTTGTACTGCTGCCCATTGAACTCCGTTCGATCCTCACCGTTGGAGAACGTCCCGCGGGCCTCGGCGTCGTTCGCGTAGTGTCCATTCTAGTTCTCGTCGACCCGAAGGTCGTCGCGCGTCGGGAAGCACCGACGACATCGTTTTCCTGAAAAGAAACGGGAAGGGGGTGGGGGGGGGGGGGAGGTGTTGTAAGTGGCGTCGAGTTTCTCCCGTTCCAGCTGGAAACATTATTCCCCGTTGCACCGGTCCTCCGATGAATTTCCAACACGGCAGAGCCCGCCGCGGAACATTTAAGATAAACCGCCGGCCGTAGATTCTAATCGAGTTGTCCGCTCGGGCGACCGGCGCGAACGGGCCCCGCTGACAGGAAGAGAGACGCTGGAAACGGAGAAACGGGGTCCCCGGTTGATGGTGCGCACAGGCGGTCACAATTCGCGCCTAGAGGAGCACCGATATCTAGTATCCCGTCGTATTATTACGCTCGAGGGCGTTCGCAAAGGGGGGACCGAGGCCCATGGATGGCCGGGCGGGTTGGTGTAGGCTTACTTTGGACTCTGGTGTGGGATTACCGTACTTATATTCAAGTCTAATATTAAGTTACCATTTTGCTTTACGGCAAGTGAACAGGCTGCCTGCATATAGGAAGCCATCCGAGCGCTCCTGGGACAGTCTGGGTTAGGTCTGGGCCCACCTACGACACGTAAAGCCTCTCACGGGCCGCCGACGACTTCCTCTCCTTGCCGATGTTACAGGCGACGAATTCGAGTCGGCCGGGGATTCGCCACGTTTCGGCAGCGCGAGGGGCAACACTGTGCGGCGGGTACCGTTGGATAAAGTGCAGGAAGTGACCGGTCCATCGTCAGGTGCAGAAACGGGAAGAGGACGAATAAGAAGGCAGAGGTACTGACTTCTGTGCGTGCTGGGGTTTGTGCCGGACCTCCTAGCACCATTTGAAATCAGTACTACTCTTCTTAGCAATCTCCGCGAGCCGGACACCAGCCCCCACCCCCCACACCCCCTACCCACGGGACATCCCCGGGAGAACAGGAAGGAACGGGCCCCGGACGACGCACTGGATGGTGGTAATTGTGGTATTCAAAAATATCGCCAGTCGTGTTCTTTTTCTTTTTCTCCGTATGTATCCGTTTTTTTTCTTTCTTCCATCTCCTCCTCCCCCTCTTCGATACAATGTCCGTACAGTTACACGGGGGTTGAGCACGTGTACACGGGTTTGTGCGCATTGAACATTCGGTTTCGCGCTTAATTCTACGCTCTTAATGAACACTCTCGTTTCTCTATAATTACACCGTACGCAATACAATATTTATAATCGTTTTTAGGCTAATAATTAATCACGCACGAGTCGCCCCGTTTCTCGCACGTTCCTCTCCGCTCCCTCTTGCCGCGCCGAGTCCCGTCGTCTCGCGGCCCCGCAGAATATCTCTCACCTCTTAGGGGCGCGGCAAGACGAAGCGGAGTACGACGAACCGGGGGTTCAGCGTTTAGCGAGGCAGTATGGAACATCGTATAATAAATAACTTCGGGCCCCTGGGGCCACCGGTGATGGCATGATAAAAGAATACGCGTCTATATACACAATACGTCGAGTACAGGTGGTCACGATAGGTGCGAAAGAACACGATGCCCTGCGCATTTCATCTCCAATTAATTGGACGTCTGTCCAAGGACACTTGGGTACTCTTTCATTCTGCTTTCCGCGCGATCCAAGATGACGACGATGAGACAATGATGATGACAATAACAATAATAATAATAATAATAATAATATAATTAATAGTAGTAGAGTTCGTTGCTTGCGTATGATCCTTCCACGTACAATGTAAATCATTTCACGTTGCTAATTAATTGGCGAACGAATTGCACACGGCGCGCCGTGGCCTAGTGAACAATTTTCTTTTCAGCGAAGGGAAACGGCAACGACCCGCGACGTAGAGGGCTTCCGGTTAACTGTCCGGCAGTTAGGTGGAATCGTTGCCTCGGCCGGTCGCTTGCAGCCTCGTCCAGGTCTCGCCGAGGGCCTTGGCGAAGTGGTCGTCCACTGGTGACACGGTAAAAAGAAAAGAAAAAAAAAAAGACAACAATGAGGTCAGACAATCAATCGGAACGACAACGTCGCGCGATCGTTAAGGAAAACACGGCCTACCGCTCAGGCCCGCCTCCTTGTCGGTCGTCGTCGCGTTGAACACCGCCGCGTATTCCTCCAGGCCCAGGGACCGTTTGAAGTGCTCGTCTATCGCTGGGTCGCTCACACCGCCCACGGTTCTCACCCCGGTTCTCTGGCCGCCCGTCGCGGCCGACGGCGTCAGCGACGGGGTGGGCGTCACCGCCGTGTCCTCAATAGTTGTGCCTGGCCGGACGACGAATTTCTCCATGTATTATCGCGTGGCCCGGAAAATTCGACGGAACAACAACGGACAATCCGAAGTACCCGCTTCTTGGCCGCGCCGTGAAATACCTGGCCGCGGGCCAGATTAACCGTGCGCCATTCAACGAGCACGCATCTGCGCGGCGGCGTGCATCGCGCCCCATTGTCAGGGGGCCCGAAGCAGTCCGCCCCTGTGGCAAACAATGGCTGCTGCGCGCACCCCACCTCCCCGCCCTCCCCCGCGCCCCGCCCGTCCCATGCGAGGCCAAGAACAACGAATTTGCGAGGAAGCTCACCGGGTTGCGGTGTGGTGGGCACGATCACGCTGGGCCTGCTGTGATGATGATGATGGACCCTCGCCGCGGACATGTCCAGGGCCTCGCTTTGGATTGGGTCTCTCCTACGCTCCTTCCGCCACGCGCTGCTCGGCTTCCGGTGGAGATTCGTCGCCTTTGGCCTCTCTTCTGTACAGTCGGAAAGGAACACCATTTTTGCATGAGTACTTTGCGTTTTGTGTGTTTTTTTCGTGAGGCTGGGGGGGGGGAGGTTGTATAAGTAATCACGGTTTCTGCTTCTCGCGTGTTACGACGCGTCTACGCTCGACGATTGTTCAAGGTACTGCGCAAGAAGTGCATGATTAAACGTTCGTTCAGTGTTCCCTGTTGCATGCCGAACAGACGAACGATTGATCGCTCGGATATTGAAGACAATGGTCCGAGCAGTTCCGAATCCCTTTCTCCAAACTTTTGTGCACGCCGAACGAATTTCCGCAGAAATAACGAGACCGAGGCGCAACGTTTGAAAAACGGGGGCAGGGTGTAACTGCGACGCGTAAAATTGAGAATCGATCGAGCAACCCTTGGAACGATCGAGAACGGGGGAAAGAAGGGTAGACAGAAGGGAGGAGCTAGTAGAGGAACGAGTCTGGTTCCCAGGATGGGGCAGGAAGTGCCTAATAGCCGTGAGAGGATCGCCAGGAAGACGGTCAAACTGGTTTAAAGGCGAAGGATGAGCCGGAGCAAGCCGGGGAAAAAGATGAATGGATCCAGCAAGTAGTCCCTTTTCAATTAACACTCGAACTATTTGGCCACTATTCAGATTATGACCACGAAAGTCGTTGGTACAGAGATACACAATTGTCATTCTGTCTCATTAAAGCTAATCACAAAATGCTGCGATACCTATATGCCAATCGAAGCGAGGGGAATTTTTTTGTTTTGCTTTTAGAACGAACTAGTTCCAATCAAATGTGATATTCCCATGGCGCGACCAGAAGTTTCCCCACTGCATTACCTCCCGGTTTGTGCACCGTTCGAAAGTTCTCCGCCGCGAGCCACGGTTGCCAGAGGCACCTTCTCCTCGCAGAGATCTCCATGCTTGCCCAAAACAGTCCTCGGGTGTCATGAACCCGACTGACAGCCACTGGCGCCGACCACCACGAACCACGGGGACTCCCCCGTTTCAGAATCCTCGATAGAAATTCTGGGACGAGACACGACAATCCATCGTTACGAATTGATCCTGAACAATTGTAATTATCACTATTGCGGTAACTTCGGTCCACTTCGCTCGAAAACGATCACCCCCGTCCTCCTTTAAAGTGCCGGGCGAACGGTACGTCCTCCCCAAGAAAGGATCTTCTTCTCGCCGAAGAAGGCGGCTTCCATGATGTCCTGACCGCCTCGAGTAGAGCTCGAGGAAAGCGTCGTGACGCGATCTATCCACGAGTTCGAATGGGCCCCGACCGGGGACCGAGATTTTACGAGCACGATCCAAGAGAAAGATCCACTGGATCCACGAATTATCGCGTTCGGAGGACTCGTTACGATCACTGTGACACGGTGCAACGAGGTTTTCCGCAAAGGTAGATCGAGGGGGACAGAGAGATGTGCGTGGTCGCGTTGAAAACAACCGTGGATTCGTGAATGCCCCTCTTACACGACTGTCTTAAGATTCATTCATTCATCCGCCTCGTCCCGTCGTTTGCCCCCTCCACAAGCAGGAGAGGGCTTGCCCTTTACACATGCACATGGCCTGCACGCGAGCCCACGAGGAACGGCTACGTTTTTCTGCAAATTCAGATAATTTGAGGAATAATCATCCAGATGTACCCCTTTTGTCCGCGAGATTATTGGAAATGCCGCGAAAATCCGACAATCTTGGTGTCCGTACGGCGCTGGCTCTAATATTAAATTTTAATATTAGACCTGGTCCCACTCTTAATAAATTCAATGAAATCTTATTAATCCGTTTGAATAATTCGTTTAAACGACTACTGCGCCCCGCGGACATATCTATGCGGTTTCGATGGATTCTCGTTCGAGAATCCGAAACACAATAAACTTTATTTTCAAGGAAAGTGGTTCGAAGCCATCACTACTGCGTTGCACTGCTGCGAATATGTGCAGAGGACGCAAGCACCTTTGGCCAACTATCCTCCTTCCTCTTTAACCTTCTTTTTTTCCCCCAGCACAGGTAGGCAATCGATGCACATGTGCGTCCAATGCACGTGCACATCGCGTCATGTTTTGCGAGAACAATTCGTTCGATAAGAATCCCTGAATTGCGATCACCGGTTCTATGAAAGTGTTCGATTTCTAACAATGTCGTGCTGCATACTAATTCACGGATTCTTTTTATATCATTTCCGTGAAATCAACACCGAGAGAACAATTATTCCTAACAATAAATGCAATACTCGAGAAGCTTCTGGTCGAAGACGAAGCTCGCATATAGAAATGTCTACAAAATTCCTGGCCTTAAGATCAATTGATTCGTTGACCGCCTATAATTACGATACTACGTACTATTGTTAAGCAAGATCAAGGTGGCAGGTTATCCTCGAGGGATAGTGAAACATCGTTCAGGAATCCCAGGCATTTTAATAGTAAACGCAACCAGGCAATCACGCATCGTTATCACGCATTTGTCTTTAAACTTCGTACTCTCGGGCCGCGGAATACCTTCCTCGTTCTTCTAAAAAAGCCGAGCTCAATAGAAATTGCATTTGATACGCCTGCGAGAGCGAGCCGTAACTCACGCCCCCAGGAATGCGCCGAAGCAAATAGAAATCTGCAAGGCACACGCTAATACTCAGAATCTGAAGGAAGGGCAAAGATTTTTTTTTTGGATCGATAATCAATTATCATTGTTATCCCCCGACTTCTCCGATCGGGACTATTCAGGCCACCTTGACGATTTCAGAAAAATTGCAATCGATCAATCGACCAATCGGAAACGTACGAATTATCCGCTGATGCCATCTAGCCCCCACGTCGATAATCTGGCTCGCATTTTTTGGCGTACGAGAAAGTCACTAAACGCGCCATCGTTCGCCATGGGGAGCAACTACACGTGGTATTCGGAACAGGTTCGAGGCAAGGCATTCCATCACAACAAACCGCACACGGTAGAACCAGTCACACTCTCAAGAATCGGAGCTCGTTATGCTTTGCTGTCCACCACGATAGCAAGCACGATGATTTATGAAAATCATCGTCGTGAACGGCGCTGTCACGCTCCCGATTGCCCCCGGGATTCGAAACTTTTCTCTAACGCGTTACACTTTTGCGGCCACGCGTGATTCATTGCTACGGAAAAATCACTAGCGGGCTCAGCGACAAGGATGAATGTCGATTTCGTTACAATTCTGGGGCACGATTGTTTGCCCCGGAATGTCGGAAGAATTTTTGTACAACTCGAAAGAGCGCAGCCAACGCCTTTCTCCTATCCTCTACTTGGCCCAACGAAGAATACGGAAAAGACAATCTCCGTGTTATGTATTTACCAAGACGAACGAGCGCCTTATCAACGACTCGATAACCGATAAGAAATCTGTCCCCGAAACCACCACTTCCTCTTCCTGCACCCAGATACATATTTGTCCAGCCAACGGAACTGAAATATCATTTGCCGATAAAAAAGGGAGATGCATGCTTCTACGGAGCACGGGACAATGTAATAGAATGATTCAACTGATTCCGTCACGGGGAGGCAGTTGTTTACGCTCAATTACGCGACACGGTATTGCGAAAAACGGCACACTTTAGCCGGCAATCGTTTCGTGACAACGGTGAGAAGCAGCTTAGAACGCAGCCAGGAGTTAGTACAGAAACGTAACGCTGTTTGCAATTGAAACGGATCGTCAGGGGGGGACGTTCGATGGTCTCTTGGCAAAGGAGCGTGTTGGAGAAGCCGCAAAACCGACGAATCTAAAATAAACGGCGCACAATGTTATCTAATTCCCGGCGAAATTGGCATTTCGCAGGAATGCGAGCACGGAATGGCCTCCTCCTCCCTTCTTACATAAATCCGCCACCCGCCGACTAAACAAATTCCATCAATCAGTTCGACGAACCGTGATTAATCCCCCTGCCTCTTATTCATGGAAACAGACATCCGCGGGTATTCACATTATCGAATAGGAAAAATCGTTTTGCGAGGGTGTCGCGGACACCACGTCGAACAATGCCAGGGAAATCTGTTGTTCTCCACGAGCTACCCCGACAATTATTTCGATTGCCATGCAAGCCGTTGGAACGACTCCAACATCAAACCTCAGAGAACACGCGAACACTCTGCGAATCTGGAGAGAACACTCGACCTCCAAACGATCCCGAGGAACACAACACTGGCAGCCACCAAACTGACCTTGCACCATGGTCGCCGCCCTGGAGAGGACGTCCAAGGCGCTCTCGACGGCGGACATCTCCCCTTTCCTCAAAGTCCCCGGGTGTGCTCCCCTCGGGCGCACCAGCTTCGCCCTTGCTCGTTCCAACACGGGGGTGGTCCGTTTATCCTTACGTCAGCCGTGTTCCCGGCGCTGGGGATGCAGCAGGTGTTCCGCGCCGATTGAAATGCCCGCGAGAAGAACGCCGGAGATGTGCACTCTGGGGACAGAAGTCGAAGTTAACTGTTTGGGGGCCTTCCTCGCGGCCGAAGCCAGCACAAATAAAGTAAAACGGGGATTAAAAAACGTGACATTGTCTGTGGAATGCGGACCCCTCCAGCCCGCAGACCGCCCACCCCTCGCCGCTTCGCGAGCCTCCACTCGATCCCACTCCACCCACCGTTAGCGTGCCGTCTAGCAATGGTTTTCAATTGCTCCCGAGCCACGCAAACGATACACGCCGAGATCAAATAATTTCGAGCGAGGAAAATATTTCCATCGGCTGGATGCATAGAAGCGTTTAAGAGGATGCCCTCGTTCGGAATTTAATTTACGGACAATTACGGGGCGGGGGGCGGTCTATGGTGTTTGGTGGTACACATTTGAACTCGTGGGGAGTGGTTAAAGCCGTCATTAGCTAGCGTTCCCTCTCTCGCTACTGTATCGCGCCCCCTTGCTCTCTTTCCAAACTTCAACGCAGCCGGAGGCGTCGCAATTCCATCCTAACTACATAAACAACGTCCACTGAATCGACATTCTTTCCACGATAAATCGTGGCCCCCCCTCCCTCGCGAGGAATGCACGCTTGATAACGCGTGGCGCATGTTCGATAACAAAATCATCGCGACGACGATTCTGTTTTGTTTATGCGACCAGTTGTAACGCTGCTGGGCTCGAGTAAAAGGTGATCTCACAATTTGGATCGAATACCTCTATCCCCACCACGCGGGCTGGATACATACTCTCGCGAGCTTTTCCACGATTCTCCCCGAATCTTAATTTTCCGCGTTCGACTTCTCGCTACGCGTAGAAATCCCCGATCCGTTGCCCCGAGTGCAATCGACGAATGCCGGACGATCAATGTCCGCGTAAATAAATGGTAAATAGTCTGTATGTTCCAAAGGAATTCGTCCGAAGCGATGAATCAACGAAACGCTCGACACTATGCACACAACGATATCGCGTATATAACTAAGAATCGTGCACATTCCATCTCGGCGCTCGCGTGCACGCAATTATAACATTCCGAGGAGCGTCGAGGCGCTGCTAGAAAGAAAAAAAAAAAGGGAAATGAAAAGCGTTGAAAAAGAATTCCAACAGCGATCGAACCATAGGTGAACGATTTACGAGAGACTTTTTTACCGATCAAGCGAACGAAACGTAACGTCCCCTGCCCCCGGGGGAAGGGGAGGCGGCGGCGTGAATCGATAGAGGAATGCGGCGTAGCGTGAAGAAGAGGAAAAAAAAAGGAACGAGCCACGCATTCCTCGAGGTAAATCGAAGTTTAAGGTGGCTCTCCCGCACCTTTCTGTAACGTACTCACCGATGATACAGCGATGACAAGCCGGCGAATACACCATCAAACATCCGGCACAATGTCCGCTGGCATGTCGAGCCAACGCACGGCACGTATTTTCATTGAAAACGATAGAAAATCTAATGGTATGTGCGGTCGGGCACACACGGAACACAGGCTGTTTGACACACGAGAGCCTGCCTCGCTACCCCACTACTGGAACATTACGTTGGAATGCTCGGTATTCGCTTATAGTTCTCGCTATCTGTCGGAAAAATCGCAAACTATAACCGAGCGCGCGCGCCACAATATAAATTTGATTCGAGAGAGGGCTTTGCGTGGAATCGAGGGACAACAAACGTGTAGTCGTTGCGGCTCGGATATTTTATTCGTTGCCCATCGTTTGCGCGCAGGATTATTGTTCTGGAAGATAATTCTTCTTTGGGCGAGTCGTTGGGAATGATATTTAATGGCGGGATGTGGTTAACGTCCGGAGGAGACATAGGATTTCATAGATGTGCGTATACGTGGAAACGTGAAATGAAAAGAATTATCTGCTCCCCATGATATTTATGATAGGATCGTGTGTTTTTATTCGACGATATTTAACGTTAAAAAATCTTAAAGCGCGTTCACTTCGATGTTCGTATAAAAATTCTACTCAGGATAGCAATATCCGTAACGAAACGAGTTTCCAAGCTTACACATGTACTGTGATGTTATGACATATATCGATATGTCATGCGTCAATTGTACAATAAAATACTGTCATAAAACGACTGCAATTAATGAATATGGATACGAGAGATCCATGCTAGATACAGTTTGATTTCTTTCGCGCGTTAAAATATAATTGTAGATGGATATCCTCGTGTACTTTCACGCGTAGGATAAAAGAAGGTACATGCTTAAGGTATCACATTCGTTTCATCTTCTTCGTCTTCGTCATCGTCGCTCATATTGTCCAGTGCATAGCAAAGCTGAAACATGTTCCGCGCAAATAATAAAATAACAGGACATCCGTAAATCGACGAAGTTATAAAATAAGATTAGGTAATATAGTACCTCGTCCAAATCGGGTCTTTTAAGTATCTGCTCCAGTCCCGATAATTTTTCCAAATAATTCGGCACATTGCACGCGTCCAGAACAAAAGATAAGCCTCTGTTTTTATATTCCGTGATAACAGGCACAGAACAGGCCGTGCAGGATGTGAATCGGTGAGTAATCGTCAACTGGGTGTCATAATTCCACAGGGACCCTCGTATCGTGTGTGGAACACATCCCAACAGTCCTACCAATTCTTTATCACTTGGACTAATATTGTCTCTGCTGTTGCCCACCAATGCTTCTGCCTCCACGCTGCAAAGTATGCGTCCATTAGAACCCCGCAGATACATTTATCCACAGAAAAAAAATGCAATATTCCATACCCTTGAGGATGCTGCAGCAAAGCCACCAACAATTCGACCGCCATTCCTGCGGCGATCTGAGACAAACCTGGCCTACTGACTGTACATTGTTGATCCAATGTTCTGTCGGTCTGGGACTGCAAATTATCCATGAGCTCCAATCATTTGTTAAATATTTCTTTTCTGTCATACATACGTTTCCTGGCTGAGTGACGTCGTTGCAAAAGTAGCAACCGAGATCTATGCCGCTGGGATTTTTCGTCTCAAGGTCCGGGGAAACGGGGGCAGTGAAGTTTCTTGTGCCATGCCTCTGTACAGTGTAGGAATCAAATCCGAGGGCCGCATTGATAGCTATTTTATTCCTAGCGGCGCACATGACTGTCGGCAACCATCTCGCTTCCCGCGAGTCCAACAAAAGAAATACCACGTCGCTCTTTTCCATCAGCTCCTCCAATTTCGCCAACGATTGTTCGGTCGACTCGAGCATACTTTCGCCGACAACATGGCCGGGCATCGGAACGTGGAGGACCACACCTTTTGCATTCTACGTGTTCAGCAATGTTAATGCAACGGAAACCTTTACGAAATACCTATTATCCGAGTGCACTCACTATGCTGGGTCTGATGTTCAGCAAAGCGTCTCTGGCCGCGTAGGCCTTGCACTTGTGCTTCACAGCGTCTTCGTGACAATAAAGGCTTTGCCTCACTGTGTTGCTGTGAGACACGGTCGAACTGTCGACGAACGTTATATTGTTCACACCCCAACCTAGTAACACTCTGGCCACGGAGCATCCCAAAGTTCCTGCCCCGAGCAAAAGGCATCTGAGAGTGCTGATCTTCTGTAGATCCAAGTCTGGGACCAGGCGCCATTTCATGAGCTTCAGGTTCAGGTTGATGGCTCTGTCCGACAACCTGGCGGAATGAATTCAAACGAACTGCGTTTTGATACATACTTAATACATAACTTCTTTATATATGGAAATTACTTGGCCGGATCCATGGCGTCAGACAAATCTGCTACGGTAGGGCCAAGCTTATCGTTGGAATTGGTCTCCCAACCGACCAAAGCACTGTCAAACAAAGTGTTCAATGCTGTTGTATCGTTCTCGTACTGTTTGGCGTTAAGCTGGAAGACCAGGCTCTTCTGCGCCTTGTTTCCTCGTACAGATATAAATTGGAGAGTTTGCGAGAAATAATACCCCGTACAGTGCCAACACAGTAGGCATAATAAGTTGCGCAACGGCCAGCCTGGTTCAGAACTTGTCGAGGGATCGTAAAATGCGAAATATACCCTGCTGTATTTCTAAGGAAATAAAGAAATAAATACATTTGGCGATTGGTTGGTACTTTAAGCGTAGTTTTCGGTACCTCCGATTCCTGTCCACTGCGTCTGTTAATTGCTTCCACTCCTGCCGCCAGATCGACGACGCTCATTTCATCCTCCTCGGATATTAAAACGCTGAAGTAATTCCTCGACCTGCTGTCCAGTGCCAAGAATCCCTCGCAGAAGTCTTCGGCGTGATTGACCGAGAACTCCTCGACCATAGATTTCGGGGATTCCCGGTAATACATTTCCGGCAACATCAACGGCGTAGGACGAGCGACCCAGTAGTAAAATTTGTACTTCTTCAGGTCTGAATAAGCCAGTACCAAAAATAGGGACAGCTTCCATGGATTCTGTAGTATAGAGCCGTCCTTGATACCGTTCACAATGTCCCTTCCCATGGTATCGATAAACTTTCCAGGATCGGTTTGTCGGAATGCTTCGAAAGTATTCGTGTTAATCATTCGCCCGTAGCAAACAACGGACGAGCTATTATTAAACGTCTCCGGGTCTCTAAAAATTACCTACGTGGAGTTAATTCTCATTGGCACTCGCAGCGGAGGGTAACAGCGTAACGGTGGTGTCGTTCACGAACGGAAACAACTTACTCATTGAAGGAAGTGAAGTCCAACACCAACGGATTGGTGTTGGCCTCGTTCAACGACTGGAGGCTGTAGCTTCCGCGCAAGTTGATCACTGCCTTCTCGTCCAGCTTGAACTTGTCAATTTTCAATTCGGCAAATTTCGCCCAGAACGTGCAATCTGTGGCCGTTCTCAGCTTTGTAAATTTCACGAAGCCCGACATTTCGGGAATTCTGCGAACGATTCGATTGTGCAAGTGAAATATGCCTCCGTTGCGATAAACAAACAACAACACTTACGATGTGTGCGCTGGAAATTCCAATGCCGCGAACGCTGAATCCGCTTATCTGTCGGACCCACACAGAGACCGATCTATGATCGTCGATAACGATTGAACGGGCCAGACGGGACGGGGAAATTCATAGCATCGGGAAAAACAGTCGTTGTACGATCACCGAATTCTGCTCCACTGAAATTCCACGTGCACGCATGCGCGTGTCGATGCAAATTAAATGGAATTGCAGCAGCCCTTTCGAAATCAACCAGCAACACATTCGACTCCGCTTTCACTTCAGCTTGGCTTGAACACCTGTCCGAACAATAACATAATCATAACAAATAATCGTCGCGCATGAATATTGCGATAATACGTCGATTTTATCGCTGACACTGTATCCGAAGCAGGGGAGCAATAATCGAGTAAAAGAGAAGTTTCACGAATTGTCACGGTGATTTCTTCGTGGATAAGTTAATGCAAACACGCAATATCTTTTTAATTCTATTGCAACCCATGTATGTATGGTTGCTGTTCATTTAACACCGTTTCTGTTGAATCGTTAAGCGTAATTCTTTTTACAATTCGAAATCGAGGGTCGATTCGTGTCGAATAAATTCCCATGTCGATCGAGTAATGAAATAAAAACAGCGAACGTGTAACAGTGTCAGTTTTATCGTTCGTAAAAATCAAAGAATTCCCCTAGGTACGGCACTGCGTGTGACGTCACAAAGGCAGTATGGCCGGACAGCATCGGCTGTCTGCACTGTAACGTTAAGAAAAGACTTTCCGGGGGTTCGACGGGACATTTAATAGAAAACATGTCGGATTACTTGAGGTCCCCCTTGGGCTACTTAAACGGTGCCACAAACACCAATGAATACGTCGGACAAATATTGGAAATTAACAATGTGAAATTACGCGTGACCAGGCTACTAGCCCAGGGTGAGTCCTCTGTCAACACATCTACCACCTCACTGCCACCGAGATTTCATTTAAATGAAATACCCCTTCGTTACGATTATCCTTGGTCGTTCGGGGAACAATTTCTATTTTCGTTCGTATCGGCTTTGAACAGTACAGAAAGAATCGCTGTCGTTGCGCCAACATTTCGAACAGAGTCCATCCTATTGACATGTGTCAAATGTATTTTGACACGCATCTATATATCCTGTCGCGGCTCGCATATTCCTGTATCGTATGGACCAACGGACGACATATAATTAGTTGCATTCTTTTAGAATGCCTCGACGCGGAACTTACTGCAGTCGCTTGTAACATTTAACGTTTGTCGTAATTTCGAAGTTGGGAGAGAATTTCGTTCCGCTGCAAGAGGCACTTTGCATGTTTCTATTCAACGGCTTTCGTTCCGTCGATAATAATTGCGGTGGCAGTGGACTAACTTCTTAGATTCGCTTATGACGATGAACGTTTGGGCGATACATGTTGAAATAATTTTCCCAACAGGTGGTTGGGCGTTGGTGTACGCGGTGGAAGACATAAACACGGGGAAAGAGTACGCGCTGAAGGTATCGAGAAATAGGATCTGTTTCTGAATATACTTTTGGGCTCGGCGAAGGATTGGTTCTAACGTAACGTTTACTTTCAGAGGCTCCTAGCGTTCGATGCGGACGCCAACGCGATAATCAGACAGGAGATAATGACTTTGAAAAGGCTATCAGGCCACCCGAACATAATCCAATATTTATACGCTCAGTGCGTGGAGCGCGAGGATCGTAAAGGATGCGAATATTTATTACTGACAGAATTATGCCCCGGAGGCACAGTGGCGGATGTACTTAGGAGCCTATCGACGAATTCCCTGACCCTTGCCCAGATCTGTAAGCTTGCCTACCAGGCCACGCGAGCTGTGCACCACATGCACAGCCTTCAACCCGAGCCTCTGATACACAGGGACATAAAGCTGGAGAATTTCCTAATTGGAAGCGACGGTTTGGTGAAGCTCTGCGATTTCGGCAGCACCACGAACCAGCAGATCTTGCCAGATCCCACATGGAACGCTCAAAAGCGTGGTATGCTAGAAGATCAGATGGCTAGATACACCACACCCATGTACAGGGCCCCTGAAATGTGGGACACTTGGAACAATGAACCTATAGGTCCCCCGGTCGACTGTTGGGCCCTCGGTTGTATAATATACGCACTGATAACATTAAGGCACCCGTTCCCAGAGGGTACATAGCTCGACAAGTAACAATAATTTTAATCGTTCACAGAAAGCATGCATTGAAATGAAGCCCCCGACTCTATTTGCAGGCAACAAGCTCGCAATATTGAACAGCAAATATCCGCCGCTTCCACCGAATCCGAAATTGTCTTGCCTCCACGAGATAGCGAGGGGATGCCTGGAGGTGTCGCCGATACGAAGACTGACCACTTCCATGATCCTCGAACGTCTGGCGGCCATAGCCGAGTCGAACAACTTCGATCCCAGAGAACCCCCGAGAGTGGAAGTCGCGGCGAAAACTCCACCGCCGCCCAGACCCGGACCGCCCCCCAACACGCAAACTCCGCCGCCCAGACCGTCGCCCCCCGTGACCGCGCCACCTCCAAGGCCCGCGCCAGCTCAAACGGCAGTGGCAAAGGTCCCAGCAGCTCAAACGACTGGCCTATTTAGCTCGTTAAAGGGCGGCGCCGATAGTATTCTACGAAACATAAAGGACACCTCGAGCAAGGTGATGCACTCCATGCAGCAAAGTATGGCCAGGACTGAATTAGACGCAAGTTACTTAACGTCCAGGATACTGGTCATGCCGTATCCCGCCGACGGCTTGGAGTCTGCGTACAGGGCCAACCACGTGCAGGACGTGAAGGCGTTTCTACAAGCTCGACACCCACCGCCCGCCCGTATACAGCTGTACAATTTGTCTCGCGGAAGGCCAAACGTGGCCAGGCTTCCCGGCAGGCACATCGACTGCTCGTTTGCTTACGCCTCGGCCGATTCTAATGCCCCTCTGCTGTCGGCCCTGTACCAGATCTGCCAGGACATCTATCGGTACCTGAACGCCGACTTCAGTCACGTTGTAGTGCTGTATTGTAACGTGAGTATCGCGTTGCGATGTAAGGCGGGGGCGGAAATCTTTGTAACCGCGACTTTTCCCCATTTCAGGACGGTCTCAGAGCGAGCGCAACGGTCGCCTGCACCCTGCTGATCTATGCCAGGGCATTCACCACCCCGGAGGAGGCAATCGCGATGTTCACAACAAGGCGGCAGTCGCCGCAATTGCAGCCCTCGGAATTGCGCAGCATTCAGTACATGAGCTTCCTGAGCACCGGCGTGCAGCCGCACACAAAGCCTCTAGCCCTTCGCTCCCTAGTAATTAAACCTGTTCCCCTTTTCACCAGGGCGAAAGACGGCAGCAGGCCCTACATTGATATTTATAGCAACGGTGCTTTAGTGTTCTCCACTAAGCGGCCAGAATACGAGGACATGAGACTGTTCGGGATGATGGAGGGGAAGGCCACTCTGGCGTTGGGCAACGCCACGGTCAGGGGCGACGTTACCGTCGTGGTGTACCACGCGAGGCAGCAACTGGGCCGCATTATCGGGATCAAGATCGCTTCTGTTCATTTTCATACCGGTTACATACCACTGACTGAGCCCGCTCTAACGTTTAAGAAGAAGGATCTGGACGACGCGCCCGAGATCGGCGGAAACTTCAGCGTCACGCTGAACATCATGGTGGCGGAGGAAAACTCGAAGATGGCTAGAGTACCGGCACCCTGGGAGGCTGAACCTTGCACGAAATTGGAGCCCGACCCGCTGTTCGGCTCTACGCTGGAAATGGAGGAGACGATGCAGAGCTTCTGGATTGAAAGAACCGAGGAGGTGAGTCGGGAAATATTTCCTTTCTTTTCAAGGTAACAATTTGTCGAACATTTCCTGTCGTACGTCAGGCTCAAAAGGAGGCGACTGTCCCGTCAAGAAGTGAAACTCCGTGCAACGTACAGGAAGAGACGCCACAGCAGCCGGTGGAGGACGCGGAGGAAGAAACGGACGAAGAAATGAAACTAGAAGAGGCAGATCTCTTGAATTTAAGTATGCCTGAACCCAGTACCTTAAATACTCCGCAGCCCGCAGTGAATCCGGGATTAGATATTTTTTCTAGCTCTAGTCAGAAGGAAAGTGATCTCTTGGGAGGTTTCGGTGTTTTTACCCATGAGGAAACGAAAAACACCAGCGGCGATCCTGCCCGAAGCGAACTGCTGCTCGGCCACGATCAGCCAACCAGAAACGATAATAGCAGTAGCAATTTGAATGATTTATTCTTCAACCAAAACGAGCCGACGAACAAGCAGGACGTGAACGATTTGTTCGATCTGTTCGGCGGTAGCACTGCCGCGAACAATTTGCTAGGCGGAATACAGAATTCCAAGCCGAACAACGCGAATCCTCCGACTGTCGAGGAGAACTTGCCGCGAAATTCCAGCGTGCCGAATTTCGCGGCGCAGAGCAAAGACCCGTTCGCAAACTTGGCCGGTTCTCTAGGAGCCGGCTTGAACTCCAGCTGGAATGGAACACCGAGGAACTCAAATACTCCGCAATCGGCCAGCCCCGCACCGGCCAGCACACCTATACACTCGAGTCCCAATACGCACAGAAACACGACCAACGACGCCAATAATTCGGCGGACGGTAACGCATCGGCGACTAAAACGGGCAAGTCGAGCGGAGACGCGTTCGAGGATCTGCTCGGCAGCCAGGGATACAATTTCTTCAGCTCGAGGAAAGCCGAGAAGGATAATCCAAAGACAATAAATCAAATGAGAAAAGTGGAGGCTGCGAAAACTATGGATCCCGATCGGATGAAGATTGCTGAGTGGACAGAGGGGAAGAAGGGAAACCTGAGGGCACTGCTTTGCTCCTTGCACACGGTCCTGTGGCCCGAGGCTGACAGATGGCAACGATGCGAGATGCATCAGTTGGTCTCTGCTGCGGACGTGAAGAAGGCTTACAGGAAAGCCTGTCTGGCTGTACATCCGGACAAGGTATTCTGTCGCTGACAAACTATTGGTTTCTCGATACAATGATTCTGTACGATGAACGATCATATACTTAGCTGGTTATTTTCACAGCAAGCGGGAACGGCGAACGAGAACATAGCGAAGCTGATCTTTATGGAACTGAACAACGCTTGGAGCACATTCGAGAACGACGCGTCGCAACAAAATTTATTTAGCTAATTCCGATGACTGTTAAAACACTTGTTATGCCCACGATTTAAGGTAGTTCCTAGCGGAAAAGAGAGACCCGAGAATATTACTATTACTATCATTATTATTAAATGTAAGATAACTCTCCGTGTTACATTCCAGCTAATGTTATCTTAGCTGTAGCGAGACAAAAAAAAAGAAAGAAAAGCAAGTAACGATTATTATAATAGCGAATGGCGAACTTTCGATGCTGCATTTGACGATAAAAAAAAAAGGCGAACCCGTGTATACAATGCATCTTTATTGTATGAAAAAGAAAGGAAGGAAACAGCCTTGTCAGATCACTTAAAGAACGAAACTCTATTAAGCATACCGAGACATCACATGTATATGTATATAAGGCAAATGTAAATTAAGGAAGATTCCAAATATATAAAGATATTTTCCGGCCAGCAATTCTCTTAAACCACAATTCTCCCTGAACTGCGATCCCCGTGAAAACTGTATCAAATTGACCGATTAACATTTTCTCCAACGTTCTGTGCTGAGTTGACCAAAATTAAAGGACCGCCGCGTCCGATCGATTAACCATTATATTTTGGTTTTCATCTTTTGGAGCAGCGTCGAAAAACCGAAACAAGAACACGGGTCTTGTCGTTCTATGTCTCGTGGCCTACGGTGGCGCACACCGAGGATATGTGCGTGTGGTGCGGCGCCGAGGGTGGCATGTATATCGTAGGGGTGAAACTTAAAGGGAGGGGCTGCTCGAAAATGGCTGTTATGCACTGGGTAGGACGTCTAGAAGAGGGCAAGTGACGGTTCATCCCTGTCTTCCACACTGACCAATTGACATTATTTTACGACAATTGATACGGTTACCTAATCGATAGGTATTATGTGGCGGCTAAGAAGCAATCTTCGTGCACTTCTACACCCACCCCCGGATCTGCGACATACGATCCGCTTCGGGAAAAGGTAAACTTCTACCCACGACTTACTATTCGCCGCGGTATAACAGTTCAGTAATCCAGTGGCCTCTTCGGGCAACATTCCCATTTCGTTTCGTACTCTCCGACGAAAATAATTGCAATCAATTCATGGGTGAAACGACAGAGTGCAAGCGATCGCGAACGTTCCGAGGTGAAAGTGTAAAAATACAAATATTCGAAACGTAGCAATGCTTGCGCTTCGCGAGTGTCAACAACGCAGAGAGCAATTTACGATGCGTCCAGACAAATCGAGAATCATAACTCGAAACACGTAATTACACCCGACCAATCGTCAGCGATCACATTCCATACTAATGTTGCGTTTGAATTATTGCAGATTAGAGCCCTGTACAAATGACGCGAGTCAGGAGAGCTAAGTGAAGTAAGAACCAGCAACGAGGCGAAAGGCAGAAAAGATGTTCGTCCACCCCTGGAGAGTTCTGTTCCTCTTTATCTTGGGAACGTCCCTCGGTCTCTGCTCTACGGAATCAGCAAGATCTGTAAGGGCTTTAAAGGGACGGTATCGAACATCTTACGCGGCTTGGCGGGTCGTGCTGTGCTTGACCCAGCCACAGGGCTCCCTGAAGGCGGACGTGCAAAAGTCATGGGAGAAGGCGAGGCTGGAATCGTCTCACGCAGACATGAACGTGTCCTTCATCGAGGCCCCGCCGAAAACGGACGCTCTGTCGTATCCTTTGTCGTTGTTGAACAAATTCTGCAACGAGATAAAAGGGGGAAAAACGGTGCTGAGCGTCATCATCGGCGGTGGATCAACCGCCAAGTTCCTCGTGACAGCCGCCGCTTCCCTGAACATCCCGACTCTGTGGCTGCCGTTCACTCACGAGGACTTTCTCCGACAGGTCTGCTATAATTTTCGTTGAACAACAGCTGTTAAATAAAGTTCCCACGGGATTCATTCAAGGGCCGTTTTTCAGGGGAACCTCGCGCAATTCGAAAGTCGTATCGGCTCCAGCACGAAAGAGGTCGGGGCAGCGGCGGCTGCGTTAATGCACAGGGCAAACTGGCATGCGTTTACTCTTCTCATAGACACCACGCTACTCCCGATGTCTCATCTGCTGCACGCCAATCAGACGACCCTGACGCCGCGAAAGATCATACACCTGCCGACGAACGACAAGACCCTGAGAACGAGGCTGAGAAGGGTCGCAGAGGAGGGTGGAAGCGGCGGTGTGATAGTGATGGGCTGCGACTTGAGTAACGCACGGAGGATATTAGCTGTCGCCGCGAAATACGAGATGCTCGAAGGGAGATTCCTTTGGCTCTGGCTGGACTTGAAGTCGGAACTGAGGCCCAACGAATCCAATATAGTCAGCTCGCATATTTTACACGGATCCAGGTCGTCTATAGCGACGAACGAGAATCTTTCACCCGCGGAGGGCACGAATCGTAACGCGAAGCTCGTCGCCGAGAATCATTTGTCGATGAACTCTTTGCCGAGCCTGGCGAACGACATACACAGATCGCAAGAGTACAGATGGAGGAGCGAGAGATCGATAAATAAACGGGAGGAGAAGAGCTTTCGTTCGGACGACGACGACGACGAGGAGATTAGAATAATGGACAAGGAATTGAACTCGAAGGACATCATGCCTGTCGGCATGCTCGCGTTGAGACCGTCGGGAATAAAACTGATGGGGAGCGACAGTATTCTGTCGCGAATGATCCGGGAGACCTCTCAGGTTTTGGACGAGATGTTCCTGGATGTGAAACCCATGCTGAATCGTATGGGCGAGCCTCAGTTGGAGGACAACTTTGTGCCGGAGTGTTTCCCAAAGAGCGACTCCAAGTTTCTGCTGAGCAAGACCAGGCTCAACGTTTCGAGAACCCTGACCCAAAAGCTGAGGAGGTTCGTGAGTCAGTTCTCCAGAGACAAGGCCAAGTTTCAATTGCTCAACCTGCAGGCCATAAGGTACTCGGGAAACAAAACCGAACTGAGGTACGTTTAAGAAATATAGCATCCCGTCTCGGGAGATCTAACTTGTATAACAAACCTTGCGTAAATTTTGGTCGAACAGGTGGACCAAAGTGGGCACGGTGAAGGGCGGGAAAGAGGTTCATCTGGACACGATAATCTGGCCAGGGGGTGGAATCGTGCCAGCCTATCTCGAGCAAGGGGGAGACAAAATCGGCATGCCCATGTACCGTATCGTAACGGCCCTGGCTTCGCCGTTCGCCATGGTGACCAACTTGCAAGAAGGTCTCTGCTTGCGGGGGCAATTCTGCCGCCAGGGAAACACCTTGATGTGCTGCTACGGCTTAAGCGTGGACCTGCTGTCTCTGGTGTCTCAGGAACTGGGCTTTCGATTCGACTTATACCTGGTGAAGGATGGCCTCTTCGGCAAGAGAAACGGCAGCAGCGGCACGTGGAACGGAATAATGGGCGAGCTGGTGTCCGGTCGAGCGCAGCTTGCCTTTGCGCCACTCAGTGTGTCTGCTCACAGAGCGAAAGTGATCGAATTCACCACGCCGTATTTCTTCAGCGGTGTGAGCTTCCTGACCGCTGCGAAGCTGAAGTCCGAGATATCGTTGTTCGCGTTTTTGTTCCCATTCAGCACAGAACTGTGGATAGTGGTGTTCACTTCGTTGAACCTAACCGCGATCGCCGTGGCTCTGTACGAATGGCTCAGCCCGTTCGGATTGAATCCTTGGGGAAGGCAGCGCAGCAAAAACTTCTCCATAGCCTCCGCTTTGTGGGTGATGTGGGGCCTGCTTTGCGGACACTTGGTCGCGTTCAAGGCGCCCAAGTCCTGGCCTAACAAGTTTCTCATTAACATTTGGGGCGGTTTCTCTGTTATCTTTGTGGCGTCCTACACGGCAAACATTGCTGCGCTCATTGCTGGACGGTTCTTTCACCCCGCAGTTGGCAATTATCATGACGTGAGTAGAATATGGATAATTCCAACGATTCTCCCCTAAACGTTTTGTTATGAATGGGTTACCTTTAAACGCCTGTTGCGGCGCAGTTGCTGTTGCAAAAAGTGGGCACACCGAGGGCATCTGCGGCAGAGTATTACGTACAGAAAGCCAACATTCAACTGTGGTCTCACATGGCCAGATACTCATTGTCGAGCGTGGTGGATGGCGTGGAGAGGCTGAGGAACGGCAGTTTAGACATACTGATAGCAGACACCCCTATTCTGGATTACTATCGGGGGATAGACGATGGCTGTCGGCTGCAAAAAATTGGTGACAGCATAACCGAGGACACCTACGCTGTGGCTCTAACCAAGGGCCATCCTTTGAAAGAAAGTATATCGAAAGTTATAGCGAATTACTCGAGTACCGGACTACTCGACATTCTGCAGGAGAAATGGTGAGTAAATTTCGTGCGAGGTCAATTTTCCAGGATAAATTGAGAACAATTTCATAGGTACGGTGGTTTGCCCTGCATCAGAAGCAGAGAAGGCATGGACACCGGTCCGGAATACGAGCGAGCAGACCAGCCCAGACCCCTGGGTGTGGCCTCTGTGGCAGGCGTGTTCTGCCTTCTAGGAATGGGCGTTTTGCTCGGAACAATCATTCTAGCTGGGGAACACTTGTTCTATAAGTACACGTTGCCCAGACTGAGACACAGACCGGCGGACTCGATATGGCGCAGTCCCAACGTGATGTTCTTCTCGCAAAAACTGTACAGATTTATTAATTGCGTGGAACTGGTGTCGCCGCACCACGCAGCCAGGGAATTGGTGCACACGGTGCGGCAGGGGCAAATCGCCTCGCTGTTTCAAAAAAGTGTCAAACGAGTAAGTAGCTTTTCGATTATCCTAAGAGAAACAAAGCTCTGCATGTATCTACGAGGTGACCATGTTCCAGAAGGAACACGAACAGCGTCGTCGGCGTAAAAGTAAAGCGCAATTCTTCGAGATGATCCAGGAGATACGAAGGTGAGCGGAAGAAATTCACAAAGCAGGGTATCCTAATTAAATAGAGCAGCGGTGCAAACTATTCAATGTTCTATCCACAGAGTGCAGCAGGAGGAAAAGATAGAGACTGTGCCGGAAGAGCAGG
The DNA here is from genome assembly GCA_963667235.1 of Nomada lathburiana. Classification (NCBI taxonomy): domain Eukaryota; kingdom Metazoa; phylum Arthropoda; class Insecta; order Hymenoptera; family Apidae; genus Nomada; species Nomada lathburiana. The sequence continues at coordinate 17,197,530 of OY763899.1, read as the reverse complement.
CGAAGCTGACCACATTTAAGAAAGAAGAGAAGCCAGTGAAAGGAAGGGAACGAAGCAGGAGCAAGAGCCCCCTGATGCCCCGTAGTCCAAAGAGATCGGAAAAGAGCAGAAGCTCGATCAATCTATCCAGCTCCAGGCTGGGATTATCGCCGATAAGCCTGGAGGCACCCATGAAACCCAGAGAGTTCACCCTGAGCAGTAACAATCTCAGGGCGAGAAGCCCTTTAGAAACGGTGGGTCGTCGTCTGAGCCACGGCGACGGTGGTTCGCCACCACCGCGTCTGGGCTCGCATTTTGGGGGCAGCGCGACGCTGCGACCCCTGGCCCCGACGAAGAGCGACGCGACCGGAAGTGCGACGCCAACAATTAAAGCGGACGCCAGCGGTGGCGGCGCACCGACGCCCAGGTACGCCAGGAGTCCTGCGAAACGGGGACAATCGTTCCCAGTGTTCGCCACCCTGAGGCCGCCGCATTCCTCCGGCCACCAGATGTCCAAGAGTCCCCTTCTGTCTCCGAACAATGAGCTGACCACCGCTATAGGGCGGAAACTGTCACGGGAATGGGGCTCCGGTACGATAGACATCACCAGGTCGTCGGAAGCGGTGGCCGGTGGGTCCACGTACACGCTGAACCAAGAGATGACGCTGTCCCTGGAACGACCGGGTCATGAAAAAATTCAGGACGATCCACTGCCAATAAAGAAGCCAATCCGAAGAGCGAGAAGCCACGAGAACAGAGACACCAAAATGGCCGATCAACCGTCGCCAAGATTTACTGCTCAGCAACCTGTGGTGGGAGGAAGATCGGTAAGCGAACGAACGAAAAAGCAATTAGAGTCAGAACTGAAGGCGATTTTAAGTGCCAGGGCTCATCATCGCGATCTGCATCCCCCTTGATAGAGGGCTATCGATTTCACATAATCTCAGCAAAAAGAGAAAAACAGAGGGCGTCCTTAAAAGCGTTAAGAGGCTTGGAGGATCGCTGCCTCTGAGGGGCTATGATTGATTTAAGCAATATCAGATTAATAGGTCAATTTGTAGAGGAAATCAAACAGACTGTAAAATATGTATATACGTATACATATATACATACGTATGTATGTATGTATATGTATATTAACGTAGGACACAGTGGCTCTGAATGGGGTAATTAAAAACGAAGGTAAGAGATTCTGTGCTGGCGGGGTATGAGGGAAGTCTCTTTGTCTGTTGATGTTGTTACGTACATTGATAAAATATGATTAGAGTATGTTGATTAAAGAAAATGGTAAAGAAAATGGTAAAAAAAAAAAAAATAAGTGCTATAAAAAAATTTTTTAGTAGAGATTGTCTTAACGAGTAGTGACTTAAACGAGTAATTAAAGTATTTTCTTGTTGGTATTTTAACTCTACAGGGGCCGTCGGTCTTGGGCGAGTCTCCCCGCTATTAAATACCGTAAAATATATAATATCCGAGGAAGATCGTACACTGCCGTATTTCTCAACATCCTGTCGACACTTCAACGGAGATACGAATTGTACTTGTATAAAATGATTCGTAAAAGTTGGGAAACACTGGTCTACAGAATTTCGCTGACAATGAGTCGCATACTGCCATACCTTTGATAATTCTCTTTGCATAGGGGGGAGGAGGGGGGGGGGGGGGGGGAGACACGCTCAAAGTACTCTCGGCGTAGAATGACCACTAACTAAAAAAAAGGAGAAAAATCAGTCAAAAAAAAGTACATTATCCTATTAAATTATCTCGTAAAAAAAGAAAAGAAAAAAAAAACAGCGAGTAGTAAGGGATATTAAAGGCGGAAAGAATCTTAATCGGATGAGCCCACTTTTTTACTGATCAGCGAACGCAAGCGTGATCGTTTGCACATATATATATATATATTATTCTTAATCATTACTGCTCGCAATTTCATTCGGTGATAGCGGAAAGTGAACCGTGCAGTACACTTCTATCGGTTTTTAGATAAACGGTGGGGAAATTTATGCAGGAAGTGCACGCACACATCGACAGGCATAATAGGAATTGAATATGTACATACATATACTACGTTATCGATGGTCTTTTCTCTCGATTATTTTTCTCTTTCTCTCTGTCCTATCTCCGATCAGATTAAAAGTGGAAAAAAGAGACTCTCATCTTCAAGTTTGATCCAGCTGTATCTGACTTAGATTATTAGAACGAGTGTGTGGGACTAAATTAATTTAAAATAATTGATGAGCGAGGCCTTAGGAGTAGTCGATCCGCCCAATTCTTTACTTATGGATATAGCGTCTATCGTATTACCAAGCAATTCGCTATACAATCATGTAATTACATGTAGGGACGTAGCGATTTAGTTTCATAGTTTCGCGTTAGGTACTGTATCTGAAATTCCCGAAAGTCTAATCAAGTAGAAACTCTCACGAATGTATGTTAGATCCCAAAATTAATTAATGTGTTTCAATTATTCAACCCACGCTTGAGATTTGATATAAGTTGTCGGTTAGTTCGTTAGCTATATATTCTATTTGAGCGTTTGCACCTTTTCGCGAGCAGCAAACATGATTTGCGTGCACACCTTTCCAGTGAATTATTACGAACAAAACGGAGCAAACGCAGGAAATAATCAAAATACATCATGGGGGGCCAGTTTAGTGTCACCCGAGCCTAACTAAATCAAAGATAGAAGACTTATTAATTAAGTAGCTGTAATATTCTTTCGTAAGCGGGTTCTGCCAGTAATTTAGTTCAGTAGTGATTCTGTATTCTTTTCCCCGACTCGTTTTGCATGCATAGAAATGCAGAAATTGAAAGAAATCTGTCGTTTGAATGTTCTTGTACATACATGTCTTCTACTCTAGATACCTGAAGAGACATTATTGCACTGAATTAAAGGTCGAGCCCCCTACTTCATTGTGCGCCAACAAGAGCCTGTACAACTGTACAACATTATACGGAAAGATTAGAACAAACTTTGTCTGTATTTCCGTCTTTGCAATTCAATTAGGAAAAAGGACTAAAAATGCAATAATTATGAAAAATGAATCGGCCTACTTAACCATAAGAAAAAATTCGAAATATTATATTGCCCCTCTGCTGAATAGCGCTCAAAATACCGAATCTTTGATTGCTCTTTTCTTTCCATTTGCATAAATAAACTGACATCACAAAGTGTTCTCATTCACGAAATTACAAATCCTAATTAAAGGGACAAATGAATACGTACTAAAAGACCTGCCATTACATCTTGGACATCAATCTAAACTAAAGTTTTACAGTTCTTTTTTCTAGGATTAAAGTAGCGTTTATAGTATCATTAGCATTGTATTAGCGATAATACATTAATTCCATGTTCAATGGCAATAAGATTATTCTACACTACGAGACACTGCCACAGTTTCCCACTATTATCGCATTGATTTCAAAGTCCTGCCAGATAATGTTATTATCGCACTAAAAATCTTGTCATGTATCGAGCTACATTGTTTAAGAACACTTTTGAAAACCTTCAAAATTCAATGAGAAAGGTCAAACTGATAACTTGTATGTTGCGAAGGAGTCAACAAGAAAGTGTATTACTTCCTTAGGCTCGCAATAAAATATCTGAACTCCTCACTCAACTACGAGAACATTTCTAACGTAGAATATAAAGTATTAACGAGTAAGAGCAAATCGCCGGAAACTTGTTCATCGAATTCAATGCATTACAAATGTCACAATTCACGGAACAAGGTTCCCACTACTCTGCGAAGTTTATTTTTTCAACGATACACCGTGGAGATCCAGCGGCGTGCCCCTGAAACGCGTGCAAGGGTGTTTAAAGATTGCTCCGTCGTTTCAGGACATGCAAAACTTGCTTAAGATCGAACTTATACATTTCAATTGACACGCATGGACTAATCGTTAATCGAAAGGTGGTCTAAGATTTAGTAGACACCGGAACCCAAAGATTCTTTGCCACCTGCGTTGCATTAAAGTCGCGCGGACCGTAACGCTGACGGAGCGTGTGCAACTTCAATGGAACACGGTGGCAATACTAGAGAGCACAAACGTAGCGAACCACACAAAAGTAGCTGTAACAATGATAACGGGAAGCGTTCTGTTATCGCGGTGACTTGTTGGCGTACGGTATTAGGTTAGGTTCCTCGTAACCTACCTCGTCTCTCTTGTTACGCCTACTATTATACTGTTATTGTTGAAAACTCCATAATTAATAAGAAATAAATATATTGTCTCAAAATAAGAATAAGCACAGCACGGCTTCCGTCTCTTTCCTAACCTCAAGAAGCGCACAAGTTACGATCGACGTAACCCCCTAACCTCCATTTCGCAAGAGAAACTTTCAATACGCAAACATTTCCTAATTTACCTGCGACCTGTTCCCTCTACTCGGTCTATCCAACAATTTTTCCAATCGACGAGGAAGAACAAATTGGTCTTGTCGAGGCGAAGGGAATTAGTAACGAACGCCACTAATACGGAATACATTAAGAGACCTTCGATATGGGTGTACGGGGATTAGAAGTGATCGTACGGTTTTCGGTCGGAGGTGCACGAGACAGTCTCGATGGTGGAAGAACGAGACGTGGGACAGCTACGTGCTCGCGGAGCAAGCAGAGTAAGCGAGGGAAGTGCAAGTCATCCGCGTCATCTACGATCACGAGTGCTGTTTCATGGTCGCACTTTCGCCCGTGTTTGTCCTGCGCGCGGCCACAAGTGAACCGGAGGCGAGCTCTTATTGCTAATCATCTTTCACGGCTGGAGCCCCGCGATTGTAGTGATATGTAAAGTACAATTTAATCGTTCCATTCGGGCGCTTTCTACGCGCATTACGCACTACCGTGTCCTCTGTCCGTTTCTCCACCCTCCGGTCAGACGAATTTTCTCGTAAACAAATAGGTGGAACTACCGTCTACCCGCGTACATCTGCCATGGATAAATTGTTGCAGTTCACTCGTGCGAACGTTCACCGGGAATAGAACGGTTTCGAGGGTGGTTGTTGCTGCTACGGTGATGCGCCAGGCGTAGAAAAGTCGCTTGTCGAGGGTGGACTGTGTGTGCAGCGGGCTTGTATATCAGATGTCCGCCGGGGTAGAACGGCGAAACTGTCAGTGTGCAGGATCTCGAGTGGGCACGTGCGTATGGTAATTCCACGTTTGACGCGAGCCAGCACGCAAACGTCGCGTTCATCCATGAATTAAACGTCGAACGGGATCGATTTGAATTATGATCATGTCATCGCGCCCCTCCTTCGTCCCCTCTTAATTGATTCTTCGCCCGAGGAAGTTGTCAGGATCGCGAGCCGCCCTTTTCATTCGACCGTTCGTGTTTTCTTTTCGACCTTCGAGCTTCGATCATTCCGGTGAGTAGCAAAGTGTACCGAGACGTAATCGATCAGTGGGTACGGTTCGTTCGATTGATCGCGTCGATTCATTTGCCAGTTCACTTTAATGGACGAAGAAGATGTTCGCACGAAGAAAGAAGCTCGAGGCAGCTTCCACTCCGACGATCAAAGGTCCGGCTCATCGTTCATGACAGAAAGCGAGAGCCTAGGGGCCACGGAGAAGCATGGGGACCTCGGGGACATGACCTTCTACATGACCAATTACATTAAGGACGCGATGAAGATGATGTTCATCATGCGCAGCCATCATATGCTGACCGACGTTGTTCTGGAAGTGGGATCGGAATTGTTCTACGCCCACAAAGTTATCCTGGCAGCCGCCAGTCCGTACTTCAAGGTAACATGCCCGAAAGAACGAGCATAATAGAGAATGTACTAAGTTGTTTTGAATATTCCAGGCCATGTTTACGGGAGGTTTAAAAGAATCTGAAATGTCCAGGGTAAAACTGCAAGGGGTTTGCCCGACGACTATGGCCCGCCTAATGTATTTCATGTACACCGGGCAAATAAGAGTAACGGAGATTACGGTGTGTTCCCTTTTGTCTGCGGCAACAATGTTTCAGGTATACAAGAGATAAGCATGGCGTTGAAAAAAAAGTAATAAAGTGTATCGCACTGTTTTATGTACTTCCTATCTTTACGGCGCAGGTCAGCAATGTCATAGACGCGTGCTGCGTATTCCTGGAAAGGCAATTGGATCCAACGAATGCCATAGGAATAGCGAATTTCGCCGAACAGCATGGCTGCCAGAGTTTGTATCAAAAGGCGAATCAATTTATTGTGCAGCATTTCAGTCAGATATGCCAGGAGGAGGAGTTTCTGCAATTATCGGCCATTCAGTTAATCTCGCTGGTGAGAAAGGACGAACTGAACGTGCAAGAAGAAAGGGAGGTGTACACGGCTGTATTGAAATGGGTGAAATACAACGAGGAGGCGAGGGGGCCGAAAATGGAGCACATACTGCACGCAGTGAGGTGCCAGTATCTCACGCCGAACTTCCTGAGGGAACAAATGAAGAACTGCGACGTTCTGAAGAAGGTGCCCGCGTGCAGGGAGTACCTGGCGAAGATTTTCAAAGACCTGACGCTGCACAAGAAACCGGTGGTGAAGGAAAGAACGCCGAACACGCGCCGAGTAATATACATAGCGGGGGGATTTCTGAAGCATTCCCTCGACGTCCTAGAGGGCTACAACGTGGACGAGAAAACGTGGTCCCAGCACGCCAAGCTGATTGTACCCAGGTCGGGATTGGGCGGGGCATTCCTGAAAGGAATGTTTTACGCGGTCGGCGGGAGGAACAATTCGCCGCAGAGCAGGTGGGTACATTGAAATTGAACACGGCGTCGCATTAAACGCAAAATTAGAGGCTCACACGAATTCGCAGGTACGATAGCGATTGGGTGGACAGGTACAATCCTGTGACCGATCAGTGGAGGGCTTGCAGCCCCATGTCTGTACCGAGGAATAGAGTGGGGGTGGCCGTGATGGATGGATTGTTGTACGCTGTGGGAGGAAGCGCTGGTGCAGAGTACCACAACAGCGTGGAGTGTTACGATCCCGAGCACGATTCCTGGACCAACGTGAAACCGATGCACGTGAAGAGATTGGGAGTCGGTGTGTCCGTGGTTAACAGGTATAAGAAAAAGAATCTCGCGAAACAGTAGTCGAACGATACTGAACGTAGTTACACTGTTTCCAATATATTTCATTATTGTAACAGATTACTGTACGCCATTGGCGGATTCGACGGGACAAACCGACTGAATTCCGTGGAGTGCTATCATCCGGAGAATGACGATTGGACAATGGTCTCCTCTATGAACTGCAGTAGATCGGGGGCCGGGGTGGCTTGTCTTGGACAGTTTATATATGTCGTGGGAGGATACGACGGGACCAGACAATTGAATTCCGTCGAGAGATACGACACAGAGAGAAATACGTGGGAGCAAGTCAGCAGCGTCTCGATCGCACGCAGTGCTTTGAGTGTAACCGTACTCGACGGCAAATTGTATGCTATGGGTAAGTGCGATGGGATTCCGTTTCGAACAGCGTTGTAGTACACTCATTAATGTATGCCTGATCGTGTGATATCTCTAGGAGGCTATGACGGAGAACACTTTTTAAATATAGTGGAGATTTACGATCCTGGGGAAGACGTGTGGGAGCAGGGAGTGCCCATGACTTCGGGAAGATCGGGGCACGCGAGTGCGGTGTCCTATCATCAGTGTCCCCTGCACTGTGACCACCTGGACCATAATATATCCTTAGAGAAACCACCGTCGTGATACATGTAATACGTCGGGAGATGATTTAGACATTATTAGCCTGGGTAAACGAGTGCAAACGGCAGACAGTTAGTAAAACAGTAATGGAGTCACAGACTGATAATTATGTATTTTTCGAGTTCCGGAATACGACTAGTTCCTGAGGTCGAAACACTTCGACATTCTGTAATTTTTATTCCCGAGAGGACCACGAGTTACTTCCATTGAAAATAGCGTGTATAACTTTATAAAACCTTAGGGATCTTTAACAATGTAAATATATACATATAAGGCGTAAGATTATTTTTATAAAATCTTTGCTACTCGAACCGCTGTACAATTGTAATATACCGCAGAAATAATGATATCGCGTGCGTATGTGTATCTAAAATGTCCGTGATTGATCGAGCACCATTGTTAATTACTTATGTACCCTCCCCCCTCAGACACAATTTATCGAAAGACTTGCATTATGCGAAATCAAAGATACTAAGCTTAGCGAATGCGTTCTTTTTTTCTATCCCTCCTCTCCAGCCGAAGAGACCATCCAGCGTACTGTAGCAAAATTGCCTATACTGCCCGCCGATGTATACTTCGAAAACGTACGTGGGAGGAAAAAACTGGTTCTGTTGTCAAGATGGACCACACTAATCGATATTTTCGAAAGTGTTGGAACGTGGACGTTCCTGCCATCGTAAACTCTTCTTAAATCCAACACAGTACACGAACGTTAACACTCCAATCGTAATCAACAACATTCGCGCGAACGTTCCGCAAATGAAACGGAGGCGAGCTCTTATTGCTAATCATCTTTCACGGCTGGAGCCCCGCGATTGTAGTGATATGTAAAGTACAATTTAATCGTTCCATTCGGGCGCTTTCTACGCGCATTACGCACTACCGTGTCCTCTGTCCGTTTCTCCACCCTCCGGTCAGACGAATTTTCTCGTAAACAAATAGGTGGAACTACCGTCTACCCGCGTACATCTGCCATGGATAAATTGTTGCAGTTCACTCGTGCGAACGTTCACCGGGAATAGAACGGTTTCGAGGGTGGTTGTTGCTGCTACGGTGATGCGCCAGGCGTAGAAAAGTCGCTTGTCGAGGGTGGACTGTGTGTGCAGCGGGCTTGTATATCAGATGTCCGCCGGGGTACAACGGCGAAACTGTCAGTGTGCAGGATCTCGAGTGGGCACGTGCGTATGGTAATTCCACGTTTGACGCGAGCCAGCACGCAAACGTCGCGTTGATCCATGAATTAAACGTCGAACGGGATCGATTTGAATTATGATCATGTCATCGCGCCCCTCCTTCGTCCCCTCTTAATTGATTCTTCGCCCGAGGAAGTTGTCAGGATCGCGAGCCGCCCTTTTCATTCGACCGTTCGTGTTTTCTTTTCGACCTTCGAGCTTCGATCATTCCGGTGAGTAGCAAAGTGTACCGAGACGTAATCGATCAGTGGGTACGGTTCGTTCGATTGATCGCGTCGATTCATTTGCCAGTTCACTTTAATGGACGAAGAAGATGTTCGCACGAAGAAAGAAGCTCGAGGCAGCTTCCACTCCGACGATCAAAGGTCCGGCTCATCGTTCATGACAGAAAGCGAGAGCCTAGGGGCCACGGAGAAGCATGGGGACCTCGGGGACATGACCTTCTACATGACCAATTACATTAAGGACGCGATGAAGATGATGTTCATCATGCACAGCCATCATATGCTGACCGACGTTGTTCTGGAAGTGGGATCGGAATTGTTCTACGCCCACAAAGTTATCCTGGCAGCCGCCAGTCCGTACTTCAAGGTAACATGCCCGAAAGAACGAGCATAATAGAGAATGTACTAAGTTGTTTTGAATATTCCAGGCCATGTTTACGGGAGGTTCAAAAGAATCTGAAATGTCCAGGGTAAAACTGCAAGGGGTTTGCCCGACGACTATGGCCGACCTAATGTATTTCATGTACACCGGGCAAATAAGAGTAACGGAGATTACGGTGTGTTCCCTTTTGTCTGCGGCAACAATGTTTCAGGTATACAAGAGATAAGCATGGCGTTGAAAAAAAAGTAATAAAGTGTATCGCACTGTTTTATGTACTTCCTATCTTTACGGCGCAGGTCAGCAATGTCATAGACGCGTGCTGCGTATTCCTGGAAAGGCAATTGGATCCAACGAATGCCATAGGAATAGCGAATTTCGCCGAACAGCATGGCTGCCAGAGTTTGTATCAAAAGGCGAATCAATTTATTGTGCAGCATTTCAGTCAGATATGCCAGGAGGAGGAGTTTCTGCAATTATCGGCCATTCAGTTAATCTCGCTGGTGAGAAAGGACGAACTGAACGTGCAAGAAGAAAGGGAGGTGTACACGGCTGTATTGAAATGGGTGAAATACAACGAGGAGGCGAGGGGGCCGAAAATGGAGCACATACTGCACGCAGTGAGGTGCCAGTATCTCACGCCGAACTTCCTGAGGGAACAAATGAAGAACTGCGACGTTCTGAAGAAGGTGCCCGCGTGCAGGGAGTACCTGGCGAAGATTTTCAAAGACCTGACGCCGCACAAGAAACCGGTGGTGAAGGAAAGAACGCCGAACACGCGCCGAGTAATATACATAGTGGGGGGATTTCTGAAGTATGCCCTCGACGTCCTAGAGAGCTACAACGTGGACGAGAAAACGTGGTCCCAGCACGCCATCCTGCTTGTACCCAGGTCGGGATTGGGCGGGGCATTCCTGAAAGGAATGTTTTACGCGGTCGGCGGGAAGTTCAATTCGCCGCATAACAGGTGGGTACATTGAAATTGAACACGGCGTCGCATTAAACGCAAAATTAGAGGCTCACACGAATTCGCAGGTGCGATAGCGATTGGGTGGACAGGTACAATCCTGTGACCGATCGGTGGAGGGCTTGCCGCCCCATGTCTGTACGGAGGAATAGAGTGGGGGTGGCCGTGATGGATGGATTGTTGTACGCTGTGGGAGGAAGCGCTGGTGCAGAGTACCACAACAGCGTGGAGTGTTACGATCCCGAGCGCGATTTGTGGACCAAAGTGAAACCGATGCACGTGAAGAGATTTGGAGTCGGTGTGTCCGTGGTTAACAGGTATAAGAAAAAGAATCTCGCGAAACAGTAGTCGAACGATACTGAACGTAGTTACACTGTTTCCAATATATTTCATTATTGTAACAGATTACTGTACGCCATTGGCGGATTCGACGGGACAAACCGACTGAATTCCGTGGAGTGCTATCATCCGGAGAATGACGATTGGACAATGGTCTCCTCTATGAACTGCAGTAGATCGGGGGCCGGGGTGGCTTGTCTTGGACAGTTTATATATGTCGTGGGAGGATACGACGGGACCAGACAATTGAATTCCGTCGAGAGATACGACACAGAGAGAAATACGTGGGAGCAAGTCAGCAGCGTCTCGATCGCACGCAGTGCTTTGAGTGTAACCGTACTCGACGGCGAATTGTATGCTATGGGTAAGTGCGATGGGATTCCGTTTCGAACAGCGTTGTAGTACACTCATTAATGTATGCCTGATCGTGTGATATCTCTAGGAGGCTATGACGGAGAACACTTTTTAAATATAGTGGAGATTTACGATCCTGGGGAAGACGTGTGGGAGCAGGGAGTGCCCATGACTTCGGGAAGATCGGAGCACGCGAGTGCGGTGTCCCCTGCACTGTGACCACCTGGACCATAATATATCCTTAGAGAAACCACCGTCGTGATACATGTAATACGTCGGGAGATGATTTAGACATTATTAGCCTGGGTAAACGAGTGCAAACGGCAGACAGTTAGTAAAACAGTAATGGAGTCACAGACTGATAATTATGTATTTTTCGAGTTCCGGAATACGACTAGTTCCTGAGGTCGAAACACTTCGACATTCTGTAATTTTTATTCCCGAGAGGACCACGAGTTACTTCCATTGAAAATAGCGTGTATAACTTTATAAAACCTTAGGGATCTTTAACAATGTAAATATATACATACCCAGTCAGCAATCTGTCTATAAATGGATAGCAGATTGGCGTCAAATTCCGGCACAATCCGCCAGAATCTGGGGCTCAATCGGTATCCATCTGTGTCCGCATTTGGCGTCCTATTCGCAAACAGATTCTGCAAGCGGAACTTATTTGCCAGATTGGCAGCGGATCCTGCAACTTCAGCCATTTAAATTTTATATGTATACGCATATACGTGCATGCTTTCCGTAGTTGTGTGACGGTACGTATACTGGCCGGGGCCCTTTAAATGAGCTCTTCAAATTTATTCTTATTTATGTTTTAAGGGAAGGAACTAAATAACTTTAATATTAATATATGTGCTAGTTATCATGAAAGCGGTATAAGTCAAATTTTTCACTTGATCGAGCAACATTATACATAAGAACTGACAAGTTCAATGTTTTTTACATTTCGACTTACACTTTCATAATAACCGACATATATATGTATTTATTAATTTTAAATACAGATTGACAATTTCGGTATTCAGTTTTACACTAACAATTTCTGTGAAGTAATACAATATAATAATATCAGTCAAAAGTTTGAAATCAGGATTTGGAAGCTGTGCAAACATAAAGAAAAGGAATTTGAATGATTTTAAATCAATAAGAGTATTAATCGGATTTCCAAATTGTGACTGCCAGTATTTTGCTTTTTTCTTCTTTGTTGTGATGATTCCTCTTCGCCACTGCATTTGGGCTGAAATGTACGTGCTCGTGCATGCACCACGTGTCCAATTGATTCTTCTTGAAATCTCTGCATTGCCGTACATGAAAACGAAAAAAAAGTACAATTCGTTAGTATTAATCGCAGAAAAAAATTGTTCAGGATTTTGACCTTAACAACATATGCCGATTTTACATGTGTCGGAACATGGCATCACAGCTACGGCGTGTATCCTCTTCTTTCTTGTGCTTTCTCTTCATTATTGTCCATGTTGTCATCAGGAAAAGGCATCCTGAAACATTTAGCACGAATATGATGTGGATTAATAGAAAACTCGATGTTCAAAATACTACATTTATATACACATAAAAGCAGAGGATTTTATTTCGATATCAAAAATATCATAGACCTCTTGTTCGTACTTGCCCGCTGTAGGTGGATTGTAGAGAACGTGCGTGATTTCCTGTAAGATATCCGTGTCAACGTGTCACTCCTTATTCGCTTTGCAAGAATTCCGCTTCTATTAGAAAGAACTAAAGATCCGGACAATCTAGCACGAGGTCTGCCAAAGCTACGAGCGGCTTCGACGATTGGTACGTATTCTCTGGAGCTTGAGGATCGCGTAGATTTCACTTTTGTTGATTAATTCGTCGCTTCCAGGACTTTGAGATGCTTTAGCACTTCGCACCAGATATTGTGAAGGAGGTGATCTGCTTAGAGCCATTGTGTAATTGGAAAAAAGTTAATCTTCCCGGGTAGCGTCTAAAACGGACGCCGGTGAGACGCGATATGAAACACGAGCGATTTTAATGAAAATCCACACGAATCACGTCGGGATCACTGATTTGTGAGTTTAATGTATTCCACTAATAAAAATCCTCTTGGATATCAAACTCTTTGGATACAGCTTGAAATAAAGGCACAAAGCAATCAGTGTTTTATGCAGTTCGAGAACTCGCGGAGGAACTCTCGGTTTTTTACAGTAATGGCGTCGACAAAATCCGAGATTCTAACTTTCTCCTGTAGAGGCGCGGAGGTAGCAAAAACGACTACTTTTTCCTATAGAGGCGCGGAGGTAGTGATATTGTCACTCTCCCATGCACAATTTAAATGGCTAAAATTGCAGAATCTGCTGCGTTTCTGCTATCGCAGACTCTTCTTTCCTTTCTACCGCTAATCTACTGCCAGAGCGGGGTTTAACAGATCCTGCATCACATCTGTGGCCAGTCCGTCTAAAGAACGTGCTAGCAGAATCTGCTCTGGCAGCTTTGGCTGACTGGGTATAAGGCGTAAGATTAATTTTATAAAATCTTTGCTACTCGAACCGCTGTACAATTGTAATATACCGCAGAAATAATGATATCGCGTGCGTATGTGTATCTAAAATGTCCGTGATTGATCGAGCACCATTGTTAATTACTTATGTACCCTCCCCCCTCAGACACAATTTATCGAAAGACTTGCATTATGCGAAATCAAAGATACTAAGCTTAGCGAATGCGTTCTTTTTTTCTATCCCTCCTCTCCAGCCGAAGAGACCATCCAGCGTACTGTAGCAAAATTGCCTATACTGCCCGCCGATGTATACTTCGAAAACGTACGTGGGAGGAAAAAACTGGTTCTGTTGTCAAGATGGACCACACTAATCGATATTTTCGAAAGTGTTGGAACGTGGACGTTCCTGCCATCGTAAACTCTTCTTAAATCCAACACAGTACACGAACGTTAACACTCCAATCGTAATCAACAACATTCGCGCGAACGTTCCGCAAATGAATATCATCGTATAGCTGAAACGTACGGTGCCTACCTGTTTCTTACGGTGGTTCTGTCTATGGTGGTCAGGTTATAAATATAATGATCATTCGGGAGCAAACGTCCGTACGACAAGGATAGCCAAGTACCATGAACACGACCAATTTCTCCACGGTAAATCCCACCAACCGTGAATCAACGAAAATTCGGCGGACCATGTGAAGCTCGAAAAGTTACCACAATGAAATCTGTGTACAAATTGTTCCTCCTGTGCCTTATCTTCGTTGCCCTGATAATACTGCTCAATCTGACCAATTTCTCCAACAAAATTTACGATGCGCCCACCAAAGAAGCCACCGTACATTCAGCCAACGGGAGGAAAGCTCGTCCTCCACCTGTGACGGGGGAGGTGACGATATGCGTTGTGGTCTGCGGGGACAGGGTGGACGAGGCGTTGACAATGCTCAAGTCCGCCCTGGTCTTCGCCAACAGATCGCTGCAGTTCATCATACTGGCGGAGGTCAACTTGATTCCCGCCTTCAGCGAGAAACTGGCGGAGTGGAAGCTCCTGTCGAACAGGACCTTCGATTTCGTCGTCAAGCCCATCACGTTCCCTGAGGGCAGCGACGCTGCTATGTGGAAGAAGCTGTTCAAGCCCTGCGCAGCTCAACGTTTATTCCTACCAGTAATTAATATCTGCAAAATTTCAATCGATTAGCGACCGCTGTTCAATGTACAAACAATCAAATATACATGTTTCTCGTATATTACAGACAGTATTGAACAACACAGACGCCGTTCTGTACGTCGACACGGACACGTTGTTCCTAGCTCCGCCGGAGAAAGTCTGGGACGAGTTCAAGAAGATGAACCCGAAGCAATTGGCGGCCCTAAGCCCGGAGCACGAGGATCCGAACACGGGATGGTACAACAGATTCGCCAAGCATCCGTATTACGGGAAGCTTGGCGTCAATTCTGGAGTGATGTTAATGAACTTGACAAGAATGAGAGAATTTCGATGGACCGAGTATGTGATACCTATCCACAAGGAGTACAAGCTGAAGATAACGTGGGGCGATCAAGATATAATAAATATTATATTCCATTATCACCCCGAGAAGCTGTACGTCTACTCTTGTAGATACAATTACAGGCCCGATCATTGTATGTACATGCCAGTGTGCACCAAGGCAGAGAAGGAGGGCGCCTTGGTCCTGCACGGATCCAGGGGCACCTTCCATTCGCAGAAACAGCCGCCGTTCAAGGCGATCTACAAAGCTATGGAGGAGTATCAATTGAACACGGACCCTTACGATTATTTATTGGTGCCAATGAGGAACTATCTAGCTTTGGAGCATAAATCGAATTGCGGCAAAGTGTGGAAAGTATTTATTATACAGCCCGAATTACACTTGGGACAGCAATGATATTGAATTTCGATTGTATAGTACGTTCTTTTCATCCGCTATTGAATCTCTATATGTTATGTTGTATGTTCCATTAGCTATCATAATGTTCCGTAGTGCATTCACATTTTGTTTATTAACAATCCTGCGCTGTGATCGAGAGAATCATGCTGTTATATTACTAGTTAAGAGGACATATTTCGACAATACTCGTAAGTCTCTAGAATTCTTGTACTACTTAAAACATCGATTTATATTTGTTGCTATATTGTTACACGAGAGGTATACGGTTTTTAAAAATTTTTACACCTCCGCCGACGGCGGTGACGACGATTTTATATACACGGCTAGAATTATTTTATTATTCCATATGTTGTTTGTGATACATTTCTTACTTTTACGGAATAAAACGAATCAATTGTTCAAAACGAACGCTCGTTGAAATTCTATCGTGTGCACACAATATACCCCCCTGACTGTCTATAGCGCAAGAGGAGGGGGGCCGTCAGCGTTGAAAGGGTTCCCCATAAGGGACCCGCAGTACGAAGATACGCTCCTGCGGGTCACCATCCGCTCGTGAAATATCATTTTTCCTCCAAACGTGCGGCAAACATTGCGACCGCAGTTGGACAATAATTTAACCTACTTGGAAGAAAGCAGCGACCATATGAAACCTCCGAAGTGAGAAGGAGAAGGGGACATGGGATCGAGGATCCATGATGAAGCGCGGAGATCGCGTGGCAAGTGAATTAACACGCTGATAACAATCGCACGGGCGTGAATAGAGGCGATAAGAACGGTTAGTCGACCAGTGAAAAGTCAACCGAGAAACGATACACGTAAGGGACCATGAAGAATCGCTGTTTTCTGTACTGAATCCCACATTGTGCCTGGCACAATAACGTTCTTCTCTACTTAGCGGAGGAAAGGTAAGAGAAGACAGAGAACGATCTCTTCCGATCGTTCGTGCGTGGAATGTGGTGAATAGGAACACAGACGACGGTGCTCGTTTTCACGTCGAACGTGCAATAGAACGCACACAACAGTCGGATGAAATTAATAACCGCGCGAGAACGGTAACATATTTCAATAATTGCACCAGGTTTCCAGTGGTTCTCTCGCTTTGTATGTAAACATGTATAATACCGTTTGGGCCCCTCGTTATTTTCGTTGCTCGTTGTCTCACTGAAATTCGACTTATGAAAATGAAGCTCTGATCGTCACGCTGACACAAAGTTGCAACGATACCGAGAATGAGAACGGTCACGTCACCGTGTTACGAAATTTCGGAGCAGTGAAATGTTTTCTTTCGTATACATTCTACCTGTCATCATTCCCCTTTCTATGCCATTGTCTGTCTCACCTCGGGGATAAAGTTTCATTGTATTTTAGCTCGCTTGTCCGATCCCCTCAATTCGTTTCCACATCTCCGCGGCGTATTTTGCGATTCTCTTCGCCGCATTGGCGAACCCTGAAAACAGATTAGTGGTCAGACAGGTGCAATTTATTTATTGCTAACTGCAGAGAAAATTATACCAAAATTAAAGCCACAACGAATGCACCACGAAATTACGGAAATATAATATAATCTAATTAATGGTCAATCGAGTGGAATTGATTTATTGCTAATTGCAGAAAAAGCTATACCAAAATTAAAAAAACAAGGAATACACTACGAAATTACAGAAATATAATATAATCTAATAAGATACTTGTGAAATCTAGTCAAATAAAAACGGAAAATTCGAGGGAAAGCAAGTGATTTAAAATCGATAATTAAGAGTTTCCTAGTAAGCAATAAAAAAGCGAAAGATTTCTGTTCTCTAGAGATAAGCATGCCGCTGTTCAAAGCCCGTGCCGCCCCCAAGTCCCCGATCTCGGAAAAGGAGAAAGTTTTGAACGGCGGGACACATCCGAATAATCACAGTCAGCAGAATGGCGACGATAACGACGAAGAGACGACCGAGGTGGCCCGTGGCAAGCAACAGAACGGTGAACAGGAACAAAGACGATCGTCGAGGGTCTCCAGGCCGCCTCTGGTCTTCCATTGTCAACTGGCACACGGAAGTCCGACCGGATTGATATCTGGGTTCAGCAATGTCCGAGAACTTTATCAAAAAATAGCGGAATGTTACGATCTATCAATGGAGGAAGTAAGTCTCCCGTTGTCTAGCGTTCGGTTCAAATAATTTGGCATTCGGCTATTGTGTAACACAGTTCGATTTAAGAACGTCGAATCGACCGAGACAAGGATCTACGACATACTTCATTTTATCGGCTCGAATCGCGCCTTACGATAAAAATTCGGCCGCTGAAGAAGCGGTCCGAAAATGTGTATTAGATAATTTTCAAATTGTTCGCCTGCGGTGTTCTCCATGGGGAGAACATCCCGGATACCGGAAACATCGGTTCCGGGCCACGGCACCCGGTTTACCGGGGCTACCCGTGGCTTTCCGCGTAATAACAGGTTGGAAAAGGCCGCTGGCATAACGTTTACCGACCAAACTACGCACGCGGTGGCTCGTTTAAAACGGGGACAGTATCGAACCAGCTTCCGTAACATTTAAGAAACCACGGTGAAAGTTAACGCGCGGCTAATCTCGCCCGGGACGTTTTAATCTCGGTGGTTTCTTTGCCCGATAGAAAACTATTTTTGCGCCGGCCCACGATTGCTAGTCGCCGTGGTCGTCGATCGTAATCGATCTTGGCGATGATATTGTTGACAATGACGGGGGGAACTGACCACGGGCGGGCGACAGGAGATCCGAAACGAGGAACAACGCGCGAAATAATTGTGTAATATTGTCTTGGACAATTTCAGATACTCTTTTGCACCCTGAACACTCATAAGATCGAGATGACCGAGTTGCTGGGCAGCCAGATCGGCGTGGGTGACTTTATATTTGCGCATAAAAAGGGTGAGTTACGAATTGTCGTAATTATTTCGACAGAGTCGGTAATTTTATCGTTGAACGACAACAGGCAGGCCCAAGGAGATAGAGCTGGTGAAAACCGACGACGCCCTGGGATTAACTATAACGGACAACGGAGCAGGCTACGCCTTCATAAAACGGATCAAAGACGGCTCGATAATAAACAGGGTTAAAGTGATCGAGGTTGGAGATCACTTAGAAAAGATTAACTCGACCAGCCTGATCGGCAAGCGTCATTTCGAGGTGGCCAGAATATTGAAAGAAATTCCTAAAGGTGCCACGTTTACTCTAAGACTGGTGGAACCCCTGAAGAATGGTTTCGCCAACATTGGTCCGAGGGGGGACATCAAGAAAGGGAAGAAATCCGGCTACGGAACTGGAAAAGAAACTCTCAGGTTTAAGGCCGACGGAAGTGCTCAGATCATTGAAAAGGTCGGTGGTTATTTAACGAAAGGAAAGAACCATGATTCGATGAAAATTAGTTTGTTTGATTAACAGGTGGACGATGCAGCCACCATAGGCATAGAGAAAATCAACGTGATTCTCGAGAGTTTCATGGGTATCTACGACACAGAATTAGGTACATACAAGGGTGATTCAATATTGACGACAATCTATTGGAAACATATTTTAAATCTTCACTTTAAAACAGCCACACAGATCTGGGAGCTTGCAGAGGACAAGGGCAACAGCATCGACTTCGCAGAAGCGATAGATAATTCCGATTTGGAAGCATTTGGATTCACCGATGACTTCGTCATCGAATTGTGGGGCGCGGTTACTGACGCCAGAGCTGGCAGGCATCGATGATACTAATTAGTATCGTAATTAATTGGAACCGAGCGAGAGAATATTGGCGAGCTTGAAAAGCTTGCACTGTAGAAATGCGGCAGAGAAATAATCAAATTGTAAATTATTTGTAGAAGTTGGCGTTTAGAATTTGTATCAATTTCTATCACAAATTTATATAAATATATATATATATATTTAAAATTAAGAATAAATGCATTTAAAAGAATCACCTCGACAATTCAATATTCGCATTACCCCAAGAGATAGCTCGAGATAGCGTGAGGCAATTTGTTTACCGCGAAAGATAAGGCAATGATATATTAAAGACAAGTCAGAAATAGACAAGCAATTATTCTGAATGAACGAATAAATAATTTACGACACATTCGTGTGCGGAATATAATGAACACTCGGAAAGATATTACGCACAACAAAATGCTTTTTGGCAATTGATAATTGTATTAGGATAATTACTTTTCGTTCTCAAGGGTCTCGGTTTTCCCGTAACGAGCGAACTTTTAATCTTGGCACGCTTTATCGTTCGAGCCAATAGGAATCGACCGGCGCAGCCAGAGAACCTGTTATCAGTCGTCCGTATCAAATATACTGCTGACTAAACGTGTGCTGCACCATTCCTTAACCTGCAGCATTCTGGAACTAGCAGAGTAATCCCGACGGGAAAAGAACATGGTTTTCGGTCTAAGCAGGGCCAGTTGTGTATTCCTCCGTGCCAGCACGGCCACCAGGAATAATTACAAAAATTTTAAACTAACGAGGGTACGTGACAAAAATACCGACCGACCTGTGCATACATTTTAAGTCGTCATTAAATGTCAAAAACTGCGTTTCATTCGTATCTCGATAATTAATACTTCAGTCATTTGTTTGTAAACAACTCGTAGACGTTTGTAAAACATTCGTCACGCCGTACTCCTGCGCATTAAATACCGGTGGGATAAAACTTCTTTCCGGCAGATATGCTCGGCAAGTTTTTCCATAAAAACCGGCGTCCCCGAAGCAGAGGAGGAGGGCACAAAGTTAACGCCGCCGGTGGGTGACGGAAAAGTGTTCAACAGCGTGGAGGAAGCTATCGGGGACATGCCGGACGGCGCTAAACTCCTGGTTGGTGGATTTGGGCTATGCGGCATACCCGAAAACTTAATCGCCGCCGTGTTGAAAAGAGGTTCCAAAGATTTAACTGTTGTTTCGAATAATGCAGGGGTCGAAGACTTCGGATTGGGTATACTTTTAAAGGAACGCAGGATTAAAAGAATGATTGCCTCGTATGTTGGCGAGAATCCTGAGTTCGAGAAACAATATCTCGCTGGTAAACTTGAGGTCGAATTAACTCCGCAGGTAGATATAACAGCATTGGCGTATCTCTTTTACCTTTGGTGCGTAATGTTTCTATCTCTGACTGTGCTTGACGTTTAAAGGGAACCCTGGCGGAACGCGTTCGGGCAGGCGGTGCTGGAATACCGGCCTTCTACACACCCACAGCGTTCGGTACAATAATACAAGAGGGCAACATGATTGTAAAGTATGATGAGAATTCGAACGCAGAGATATCAGCGGAGCCAAGAAACGTGGCACAGTTCGACGGCAGAAATTATGTTATGGAGACTGCGATAAACGGGGATTTCGCTCTTGTGAAAGCTTGGAAGGCGGACAAGGCGGGAAATCTGGTGTTCAGAAAATCGGCCAGGAATTTCAATCCGGTTATGTGCAAGGCGGCGAAGATAGCTATTGCAGAGGTGGAAGAAATCGTGGAGACCGGGGAATTGGACCCGGATCACGTCCATTTGCCTGGGATATTCGTGGACAGGATTGTCAAAGGTGCTTCGTACGAGAAACGAATGGAGGTTTGTACCGGTTCGCGCCCAAAGATATTATTCTTGCATTGATAAAAGTGATAAGAAATTGTGTTCGAATTAGAAACGATACACCAAGCAAAATATGAAGCCGAAGAAAGTGACGCCGGCGGGTAAAGCAAGGGACAGAATAATCAGACGTGCCGCCCTTGAATTTCAAGACGGAATGTATGGTGAGGTATTTAAGTGCGAGAGAAAGATCCACGATCTTGGAGAGGTCATATTTTAATTGCGCCTATTTACACAGCCAATCTGGGAATCGGCATACCCATGCTGGCCTGCAACTACGTTCCGAAAAACGTGAAAGTGATATTGCAATCCGAAAATGGCATTCTCGGTTTGGGTCCTTTCCCAGACGACTCAGAAGTAGACCCGGACTTAATAAACGCTGGAAAAGAAACGGTCACAGTTCTCCCGGGGGCCTCTTTCTTCAGCAGCGACGACAGTTTTGCCATGATTCGCGGGTGCTTAATAGAATTCGTGAATCCTAAATAAGAAAGGTCAACGGGAGACAATAAAATTAATTCTTCTCAGGGGTCACATCAATCTGACCATGCTGGGAGGCATGCAGGTGTCCGAGACTGGAGACTTGGCTAACTGGATGATCCCAGGGACTATGGTGAAGGGAATGGGGGGCGCTATGGATTTAGTTTCTGCAGCCAGCACGAGAGTTGTGGTCACCATGGAACATAAAGCGAGAGACGGGAGTCCAAAGATTTTGAAAAATTGTACCCTGCCTGTCACAGGTGATTCTTCACCTAGTTTCACTTCGATCTACTCGATAGCAAGCATTTAATCTTTCCATCAAATTGACCATCTCCGGCTCGATTTCCACGTTAATTTTGGTTTTCAGGCCGGCAATGCGTAGACTTAATAATTACGGACATGGCAGTGTTCGACGTGGTCCAAGGCGAGGGATTGAAATTAATCGAAATCGCCCCCAACGTCGACATCAGTGAAATCGTAAGTTCCACAGGCTGTGAGTTCTCAGTGGCGGACGATCTGAAGGAAATGGGCCAAGTGAACATCGAGGACTGTCAATAGATGCTATATTCCCCGACTGTAAAATTACTTATCCCTAAATACTGTAAATCCTATTCATAATTCTAGCATAAGTGTTATCATCTCAGACACCACGACGCTTGGGGTATAAAAAGCATAATATTATTTTGTAATATATATATATACAATAAATTACTCTCTAAATTTGGCTTTCACTCTTGCCGGAAGGGGCAACAGATATAGAACGCTGTTCAGTATGCTAAGCCCAACGGCGAACGCAAGCGAGATCAATAAATTTAAATCGACGTTCAACACCTCGGAGATGTTTTCTCCCTCGCGTGTGAAACGCTCTATGAGATACGATCTCCCGTCTGGGTACCTGCACAGCTCGGGTACACCGGGACAGGTGAAACTCTCGTTGTAATGCAGATTCAAGAACGCGGGCACGTCGATGGCCAATTGGTTCAGTGCCAACGAGGCGTATCTGGCAGGCAACGCGGTCGAGACTGCGGCCAGCCAGTAAGGCAGGCCCTTCAGGCTTCGTATCGCGCCGGACGCAACCACCAAAGACACCAGGGTCGCGTACAGGACCGTTATTGCACCTGTGATGGGCCTGCCGACCACCATGAGCACCGCAACTGTGACCTGCTCGGCCGCCACGTAGCTGGCCCACAGCACGCCGCAACCGTAGGCCCAGGTGGACAAGTCTAGTTCCAAAGTGGGCGCCAGAATGCCCACGGTTATCATGGTGGAGATGAAGCTCAGCGGCAAGTTTAGCAACGCGTAGGCTGTTAGGAACATTGCGCCGCCATAGAGGCCCTCCCTTTTTTCTTGATAATATCGGGCCCTGTATCCTGGAACTGTGCGTTCAACGACGGTTAAAATTGTTTCGCCCGTCGCCCCTTTGCTCGGTTCATCCCCGGGTAACTTACAGAGGAGCGCGGTGCACGCAATCCCAGCAACGTAAAACAGGGTCAACACGTTGAACACCAGACCCCCCGTTTGTAGAAAGATCCTGGATTGCACGGGGGCCGAATGCGAATACAAAATGCTCATCAGGGCCACCGAGAACGGGAGCAACAGGAGCCTGGCAGCAAAGTGGCCCAGGCCGGATTTGTTGAAGGCGAACGTTGTTGCCATGCCTCTCCTGAAATTTGCGAGCGTTACGCCAATGAAACGTTTGCTTCGAAAAGCGAGACACAATTACGCGCAGGAACGTACAAATAGAGGGCGAAAAGCGTGGAGAAGCATCCTGGTTTAATTCCACGGCCCAACCCCTTGTGCATAAGTCCCAGGGGCGTTTCCTTCACGTTAGGGGGCACTTGGGGCGCCTCTTTCATGTATATGACACCCTCCGCCTTGAACTTCTCAACCAAGACAGATATCTGCTGGTTGGATTCCAAGAAACGATCCCTCGATCGACGATCAACAGTCGACAGGCACACTAACGACAAGTGGAACAATTAATTCTCGTCGCTGCTCCGAGAAGTTCAGCATTGTAATTTTCGAATGTTTGAAATGCCGGCAATACTGAACGACTGAGGGCTCCGTCACCCCGTACTCACGATAATACATCAAAGGATTCTCCAATTCGGGACACGGGAACCCGATGTATGTAAAATAATCCAACATGCTCCTAGTGGGCCCGGAATAGACCACGGCCCCTAAACAAAGTAGAGTCACGCGACTCACAAAAGGTAACACGTCCGATCTGGGCGTCTCCATGGTCAAAACAACGATGGACCCCCTTCTGGTTGCGTACGACCAAAGCATAGATACGATTAGATACGTGTTCAGAGGATCGGTGTCCCAAGTGGGCTCGTCCAAAAGCAGCAAAGTCGGATCTTTGGCCAATTGGACGCCCAACATGAGCCTCCTGTACTCCGGCTTGGTCAGATCATTCACAGATCTGTTCGCAACCTGCGACAACGCTAGATCGGCGAGTGTCTGCCTGACTCTGGCCTCCCTGTTGCTCAAATTGGCCAGCCATGTAGCGTAGCTCAAGGTCTGACGGACTGTGAGACTGGGCAGCAGATGACATCTATGAGCCACGTATCCGCCGTGACGTCGAAATAACTCTGGCGTCAACAGGTTGTTGTTTAGGGTAACTCTGCCCCTGGTCTCGCCCTCGGCCCTGCCGGCTAGAACAGGACAAACCTTGGTGTCATTTTCGAGACCTCGATCGGGACGATTTCGATGGGAGCGGCTTCTTACCGATGACATCGAGGAGGGCCCGTTTCCCAGAGCCCTTCGAGCCCAAAATTGCCAACACCTCTCCGCCGTGTACACGCGCAGAGACGTCCCTCAGCACTGCGGTGGGCTCTGATTTATTCAGACAACTCCCCTCGATGACAACGGCGGCGGAGTGAAAAACGTTGGATATATCCAGGGTACAGTCGGACGGAATCATCGTGAGCCACCTTGAACCAACTCATACCAAACTTCGGACGAAGTAGAGACTGCACGGGGCTCTCCAAATAATAAAACGCATCAGGAGCGGAAAACGCGCGAGAACAGCGATGCGGCGGCTAGCACCGTGGCCAGAGAAGTGAACATCGCTTGTAAAACGTAGCCATCGGGAACGATACCTGGCTGGGAGTTGGCTTCACGAGGTGAATGTCTCCTCTGAGGTAACTGGTGGGAGGAAGGCAGCATCAGTGGTAGCGCAAGGCTGTAACCACTGACCGTGGGGCCCCCTACGTTTCTAATCGACTAACCTGCAAAAATACTAATTCGTCGAACAGTGGAGAAACATCGAACTAACTCGCTTGCCAACTGTTCCCCGCGATCTCCGTCCGAATAATTATCAACAGCCAAACTAAAATTCACACCATTACCTTGTAAAGTCGGCTACGAAGAAAATTCGCGATCTATCTAACGTCTTTTCGTTGGCCCCACTTTGCAAACAAAGACCACAGTTACCTTCACGGAAGAAGAGCCGCGAAGACGTTCAGCTCTTCGATTCGAGAACA
Source organism: Nomada lathburiana (assembly GCA_963667235.1). Lineage (NCBI taxonomy): Eukaryota > Metazoa > Arthropoda > Insecta > Hymenoptera > Apidae > Nomada > Nomada lathburiana. The sequence goes on along the minus strand of OY763899.1, from coordinate 17,172,465 downwards.
TACGGCCCGGGGATCGAGATCCGTCGCCGCTACGGCACTGCGAACTTGAAACACCGGCGTGGAAGGTAGGGGCCCGAGAGGAGGGGGCCCGCAGGAGGCTCGGGAGGCCCGTCTGTCAGAAGGCAGCGTTCAGAAAAGGCTCCTCCGCGTCGGGCATACCGATGCCATTGCGGTATCGCGATCGCGGTTCAAGTGATGTGTTCGTGGACCGCGTTCTGCTATTCCTGAACACCCTGCAGCGCTGTTCAGCGCCGCAAATTCCTGCCCAAAGTGTTCCGAGAGCGGAGGCAGCGAGAAACAAAGGAGGAATCGGCGGAATGGAGGAACAGCATCACCTCAACTCAGCCAGGCTCGCTTGATAGCTCATCCTGAATACCGGCGGTGAGTCATTGTCAAGAAGGCAAACGTATATAGGAGATTTCAACACGGATTTCAACGGTCCACAACAATTTAATTAACGCCGCCCGGCCGTAATTGTTGCAATATATGCGAGGCCCACGTGCCTGCGGAATTGCAACGGCCAATCTCTGAGCCCTGTACCATTTCCTCTCGTTCTATTCGTACGAAATGCAGAAGAGTGATTCATGATCGATTGCGACACCGCTTGCCCAAGTTCTCCATAGTTACCGTTTCACGGCGTCAAAGAGCCTGATTTTACCCGAAGGAATTTTTCGTACGAAAAACCGGGAAAACACGGGGAAACGCGATCGGTCATGGTTCAACGATCGGGTACCCGGTTACGCGTAATTAGTGAAAGCGACAGGCGATTAGGAACCGTTAGGAGCAAAACAACGAAAATAATGATCCGCTCGCGAAATAATGTTGGAAGGTATTATTCCGACGAAGGCAGCACTTTCCTCCCGACGCTTTTCATTTCGAACCATCGATGCTTTCACTGGCGTGACAATGAAATATAATCGTGCCGACAAATGCGAGCCACTTTTGTTCAGCACGTGTCCCGATTAACGAACGGGACGGTACTTAGTCGCGTTAATTATTTTTTCCCTCCCGCGGCGATTTCCAGGCCGCCATCATAATAATTGGAGAAGTTAATTCGATGCGACGAACGGGCCACATTTCTGCACGGATGATTTCACGTTGCTCCCGAACAACTATTTGTTCGCGTTGCTCAGGGATTTGAATGAGCGGATAGGACGCGTATTTCTACGCCTTTACACACGTGCCGTGGATGGCACTCGGGGCCGATTTGCAATGTTAATTGAACCTTGCGCGTGGCGGACAAAAGCGTACCCCCGTGGAATATTGAAGACGAAAAAAAACAAAAACGGCAGCACTGACCTCGGTGCACGCCTCCATAAAACGTTCTCTGCTTCGTCGCGTGACTTGACGGCGGAGCCAACGCAAATAGCGAGGTTCCTCGGGAAGCGAACACGGAATATTCAATGAGAGTGAATGAGGAACGCTTCTTTTTTTTTCTTAGACGCATCTTTTTGCCGCGGATAGCGGAAGGGGAGAAATAAAAGCGAACAAACATTCCAGTCGTCACTTCGATTCGAATACCTGTTCGACAAGTTGCATTTGAGGGGGAAACTCATGTAACTGGTCCGAAAAATCGAATTTTTGGTCTTCGCCTGAATCAATTGGTTTTTCATGCACGGCAATACTAGCTGATATTAAACTTTTTTAAACTTTCTTCGGATCTTTCTATTCATCCAGTGGACGCTGAAAATAAGAGGAATAACAGAATTCAGGTAAACAATTTATACATGGGAGTTTATGAGTTGGCAGCGGTTTCTGTCAGACAAATTGACCTGGATCAAAGTGGAATTTAGTTATACCAAATTATACGTAAAAAAAAAAGATTCAATATACCTTTTTTTCCTCATTTCAAAAAATTTTGTTTCCAAGCTCTGTATTTTCGATCGGCTACGTGAAATTTTCGACAAATCGAAGTACAACCAGAGCGTAATACCTAGAAAAAAATAAGAGCACTTAATTTTTGAACAACTTTCCATTTCTATCTTATATTCCTAAAATAAATTCTCTTTTTCGCCGCAATAATGTTCGAATGTTAAGCGAAGTGCTAAACAAAGTTTCAACAGGATTCGCTGATTTTTGCTCTCGAAGAAAAACGCTGCGACTTTTATCCTCGAAAGCATACAGGTGGCGGTACAAAATTATGTGCTCCCCCTGTTTCAATGTTCCATGTGAAATGTACTGCGCAGATTTCGGTTTTAGAAACCGCGTAAAAATCATGCTGGTACTGTTATCTCTTCCCGACGGCATTTCGTGTCAAGGTTTATATTGCCCCTATCGGTTGCACGAATTCACCCGGCATTTCGGCCATTTTCCACGATTTCATGCGCGCGATATCGAGGCCACGGTTTATTGAGACACGCTCCCTTGTCACGTGTGTACACGGCTCGTAGAAATCAGTCCGTGGGACCCGTCTCACACGCGGCGGAAGAGATTTCGAAACAGTGAAGTATCGCTTCCCTGAACCAGCTGTACGTACGCCGTAGGAAACCGCGCCGAACATTGTACACACAACTAAACCTTGTACCGATTTCAAGGGACGGCGCGCTAATTATATTCGTGCCGACAATTGCACCAATCGCATTGCCCTCGGGTCGGCGTCGTGGATCGTGAAAACGAAGATCAACCGCAGGAATTAATCATCGAAGGAAACGCACGGAACGTCGAGCGATTCGTTGTTTCAAATGCGTTAATAATTCTGGCAAAATACCAGCCAGGTATTAGATATCACGGAAGCAATTAATCCCTCGTCGCAGCACGCCCCTTTCCTCGGGTTTCACCATAGAGAATGCTACTTAATAGCCGAGTCTCCCATGGTCCTTTAAGCCCATGGGAACGGAGTATATGACAAGGAACGGAAAAATATGAAATGAATGTTATCAGTACGTCGAGCCGTGATACGTGTGCTCGTTATCGTGCGTGGATTAATACGCTTCGCGTGCCCCGCTGGCACACAACTGTCCCTTTTCGTCGCTGGCGCCGATTGAAAAGTGAATTTGCATGTCGAACACGGCGAATCGACGATGGATATCGCGCGACCATTCGTTTCCAGCGTCGCCGGTCGCGAACCACGAATGCACGCAACGGTGAACGGGAGGCGCGTCGACAATTTTCCCAAAGTTGCGGCCAGATGGAAAAAATGGCCAGTCGATAGGACTGTTGCAGAAACAGGATATGCAAATGAACAGTTAGCTCGAACGCGAGATCGTTATCCGGCTTCTGAAAATGTGTACACGCCGCGTTACGTAAAATTTCTGCCGGCCGACTTGACAGTACCCGGGTCGGCTCGTGCGGGTAACGGATAGCGTACGAAAATTTCTTTCTCCCCCTTCCGCGTGAAGGAAAGTCGATGGAAAGTCTTGCGAGGCGAGGCAGAATCCATCCGAGCTGAACGATCTCCGCTCGCAGCATTTTTGTTCGCGCGGAATTAACGACGGAGCGAAACGAATCATTCGACGAAGGCAAATTGGGAAAATCGGAGAGATACGTCAGACCGATACGAGTTTAAGTACGACGACGAGGAAGAACAGCCGGACGGCTGTATCGAGATCTACGATTAGCGGTGGAAATAACGCAGAAGGCTAAGCTTTGGTCGTACCGTTAGATCGTGACGGTGAAAAATATCAGCTGACGTGTTGTCGTCGCGTGCGCAACGGACTGGCCGGTAAAGGGGATTGGTCGAGCGATAATTTGATCGACGGAGTTTTTTCGTCGGAAATCGCGAGGGAATCGTTCGTATCGCGGAAATGCTTCCTAGGGGAAAAGCGGGCCGGTTGTGAAGCGACGAATAATATTCCCCGTTCGAGGAGGCAGCGGAAAGGACACTCAGTTTCGCGCAAACACTGCTGGTGAGTCAACATCTAACGGGAACCCGGTTCGTAGGCTAGAAAAAATGTCCCTATGACGCCACGGTGGTCCGAAATCCCCCAAACGCGGCGAAAATTCGTTTCTTTTTTTCTGTATGGAATGGATATTTCAAACAATTTTCGCGGCAATATTAAAGTACATCGATCGTGGACCGTAATGTAACTTCAAATGAAAAAGTGACATTAAAAGAGACTGCAATATATGTTGTTTAAGAGGAAAATTGTTTGTATCTTTTATCGTATAGATATTTTGGCAACGCGATAAGTAATAAACAAATTAAACAGAATATAAATTTGAACGCTAATTATTAATTTTTTTGTTTTGTAACTGAGGGTCCTCGAGTACCAACAAATTGTTGTTAGATCTAAACGTAAATACGAACATTATAGTCTAAAAAAATTCTGCGACCTTTTGCGACCTTTCTAGAAATAAGGTCACAAAGGTGATGAATAAAAATTCCTTTCAAATGAGCAGCAAATCCTCAGAAATAACTCTGGATGTTTATGACATAAGTATCGATCATGTTAGGTATATAAAATTAGTTATTAATCCTCAATATTAGTGTCTAAATCACAGCAAATACGTGTCCCTGAGAAAACTAAAACAATATTCGAATGATGTCCTTCAGTATTTTAAAGAACCGGATGATAAATGACAAAACAGTCAAGTTGAGTAACAATAAAAAATAATCGAATCTATCGTCAAAAATATAAGAAGAAATCCCTTTTTTATCGTTAGATTGTGATATCCCATTATTTAATTTTTCCACGTATACACTATATTTTATACAACAAATCGCAGAATATCATAATCTATATCATGATATTTATATTTAATTTTTGTACGTTCATAAATAATTATATAGTAATATATAAAACTTTAAGTTCCAAATTTATAAATATATTATACATATATTTATAAATAAATCATTATTTATATAGTTGATATTTATCAATTTATTTAGCATTATATTTAAATTCATACGATATCGTCACCGTGAAACGATATAATCGTGCTGGCTCCTGGTGCCTCGGCGAGTTGCCAAGTTCATCAGGAGCTACACCGTTAAGGGGAATGTCGCAAAGCTCCGTCGGCCACGTGTGTGCGCGCATAATGAGCATAATAATGCACGAGTAAGTACACGAGGCAAATCGTACTCACCGGGAATTACGGCGTGGCATACTCGGCCGATAAGTTCTCGCTGCCGCAACCGTTTCCGTGTCAGTTCCCTTCGTAACGTCCAGCTGTGCTTCAAATATGCGGTAGCTGAAAAAAGTGTCTGGTAAGAGGGGGTAAACAATTTGAAAACCCTGCATGAAAAATGTCGAGGCAAAAGTAGAGAATCAAATATTCCCGCGTTCCTACGTTGATTTGTATTAATTAACTCGAGAAGGGCGATTGAATTGAAAGTATTCCCATCTCAATTTACCAACGTTTGTAAGTAAATTGTAAGTACATAAATCGTAAGACGATTAACGGTCAGACGTGAACAAGTCAGCCAGAATCGGATCCAGGACGCAATAATAATTTATATTAATGCTTGTCGAATGACCCGATGGATTTTATATGTATACGAATATATTGGAAAGCATGTATTTATGAAATATAATAATTAAAGTATAACTCGGCGAAGCAAATTTCGAACAAAGGAAACGTACAACTCACCGCGGCCAATGAGGACGAAAATATGTAATGTTATAGAAGCAGTATCAATCGTGTAATCAGCGGAATTCCTTCCATCCGTGTAGGAACGGTATTCCAGTTCCTTTCCCTTCGCAGTAAACCACCACCAGAGAGTCGAACAATTTCGAGCACTCGGCGGCGGAGTAATTTCAAAGGTGCGCGGATTACGTGCACGGTGTGCAACGCATACACTCGCAATACCGTGGCGCCTTCGAATCCATATTAAACCAATCCGGCCTACCCTGAAAAATATATGGGACAATTAGTCGAATAATTCGGTCGCAGACCCTAATTGAACCTGTTCGTCCATCTTCTGCGAACGTGATCCGCATCAGTCTCGCTTCAACTGTTCAGATACCGCAAAGCATGGGTTCGGAAGCGTGGGAGCTGGAACGAAGGTATTCCGTACCTGGGGCATTGGACACCAGAGGCCTGGAGCCCCCGGCCAGTGAAGATCTTCACGCCTGGTCCATTTACAGGTATCACACGTTTCTTGACTATCCAGTAACACGCGTCAAACCGCCGCGAACACAGTTTTCATTTGTCCTCCGTACCCTGGAAACCGTACAAGGACTACAATTCAGTCTGCAAACTGTTCCAGGCAAAACTTGAACTCGGACTTCACCGATTCCGCGCTGGGATCCGCGGAGAAGTCTCCGCTGCCTTACGGGAATTTTCAATTGAGAGATTCCACCGTACAGAGCATCCTCAGGCACCCAAGATACGGGCCCAAGAGTCCCCTGGCCAGCAATTCCTATACCTATCTGAAGTTCGGACTTCCCAGGGTTCTGCCGCCTAGTTCCAGGAACAGGGATGGGTCCAGCGGTTACGATTCCAGCGAGGAAGGACGCCGGGTGTCCCACGCTGGTACTTCGGCGCACGGGACGTCCGCCATGAGATCCGCGAGGAGCGATCCCGACTTTAGGCACGTTCACGCGGCGGCTCCCAGGGAGCAAGCGCATTCTCAGCTGACGGTTTCCAGGGAGCATCCGAGGCTGAGGAGCGCCAGCGAGGCGAATCTTCTTCAGGGGGGCGTCAGGGGGAACAGGAGGCACAGTATCGCCCCCATCGATCCTGGATACGGGGCCCATGAAGCCAGCAGAGGTGAGATATCCGGCGGGTCGAACGGGGGTACTACAACAAACCTTGGGATGGAGATTGTATAACGAAACGAAGAGTTTCATGTTCAGGCCATGGGATTCTGGGACCGGAGGGCTACACTCTGCCACTGAGAGCGGTACCCTGCCTCCAGCATCCTCATCTTCAACTGCGTGGCGTCGAGGCGTTCGGGTCCGACGGGTTGCCTCTTCTGAGAGGGATCACCTTGGAGGCTGGGGCCACCGAGGTGCTGGCCATCATGGCCACCACGGAAAAGGAGGGGAAACGCATCGTGGAGACAATCGCCGGCAGGAAGAGAATTAAGAGGGGCGACATTTTGCTCAACGGAAGATCCGTGTCCTCGAGATCCTTACGGTATACCAATGATTTCGATCAAAACCTTGCGAACCTCTTCTTCGTCCCTTGTACAATTGTACCCGTCCCTCTGTCAGGTCCAGAGTGGCTTATCTATCCACAGAGAGCGGCCTGAGTCCAGGCCTGACTGCCCAACAGACACTCAGCTTCTACATGCTCCTGCGGGGCGGTCGGAACATTTCCAAATTAGAGGCCGAGGCGATCCTTCAGGAACTGGGTTTGGAGGCCACCAAGCATTGCCTGGTGAACACGCTCACGACCTCCGAGGCAAGAAGACTGGCGCTGGCGTGCCGTCTGCTCCAAGACTCCCATATCTTGGCTTTGGACAGGCCCACCCACGGTCTGGACATCTTCGACGCGTTTTTCCTGGTGGAATACTTGAGACAGTGGGCCGGCAGGGGCCAGAGACTGGTAGTGCTGACCCTTCATCCGCCAACGTACGAGATACTTACGATGGTGTCAAGGGTGGCGCTGACATCCGGCGGAAGGATCATGTACTCCGGTGCCAGGAGGGACATGTTGCCATATTTCGCCCTCGCAGAGTTCCCCTGTCCCCCGTTCAAGAATCCTTCCGACTACTATCGTAAGCGTACTCAGAAACGATTTCGCGGCGTTCGAATTAGTTGCAGCGTTGAAAAATCTTTCAGTCGACCTGGTGACCCTGGACGATCTGTCCGCGGAAGCGATGTTGGAGTCTTCCCAGAGGATAGATCATCTCGCCGAGTTAGCCAGAACGAGACTGCCGCCCCTGTGCGATCCTGGCCCACCCGGTGCTCTTCCGCCGTCGATTACCACGCCCAACGTATTCCTGCAGGTCTACGCGCTCCTCCTGAGGACCCTGATCTACAGCCAACCCTGGACGCTGACCAGACTGCTCAGGAAGATCGTCGTTTCCGCCACGCTCAGTATTTTACTCGGCGCAATCTTTTGGAACGTGGCGGACGACTCGAATCTTCATCTCAGAGACAGGGCGGGCTTCCATTACGCCAGTTTGGGCATCTTCTTCTGGCCCCTGACATTAATCGCGATCTGCGAAGTGGCCGACTGCAGGCCGAACGTGGAGAAGGATATTAAAGACGGCCTCTACGGGCGATTCGTGTACATTCTGATAGAAGTAAATCCCCTTTGCCGCTACCGCTTCCCTCCCTCTCGTTATTGCGTTATTGATCACTCTGGTTTCAGCTTCTGTGCGGTATAATTTCCTGGTGCGTCGTCTATTTGATCTACCTGGCGCCGGGCTACGCGATGTCGGGACTGCACCTGGTGCCGGACGAGAATCTGACGTCCCTGTGGAACTACCTTGGAATCGGTTTGCTGTACTTAATCCTGCAACACCTGATCTGCGTTCTGTTCGCGCACACCTGCAAGTGGGCCTACCTGGCCTCCCTGTTCTCCGGGATCGTGGTCGGCGAGATGACCCTGGCCGGCGGTGTGTCCCTGCACCTGGAGAATCTGCCCGGCTGGTATCAGAAGATCAGTCCAATGCAATGGTCCCTGTCCCTGTTACTGCCGCCGCTTCATCAAACGGACGTCATGAACAAGCTGGCCAACTGCAAGCCGAAACAGATTCAGAGGCAGGACATTATTGTTCAGGCGGCCTGCGAACCGCCCGACGGTGCTCTGGCTTTGTACGAAATCGCGCTGGACAAGTTCAACGTGCGGGGCGAACTGTGGCTGGGAATTGGAATCGCTGTCGTCGGTCTGCTGATCGCGTTGGTGTTCTTGTGCATCAGATACACCACCCCGAAGAGACCCAGAAGCGTCCCGAACAAGCCATAAACCGAAACGATTGGGCGACCGAGAAACCCCACCCTCCGTCAATTAATGAAAATTATAACGCTACTTTGCTTGACGGAGACGTGTTCCCTCGTCCCGTGTAAACGGGGGGCAGCCAAGTATTATTTTGTATTTCACATCGAAACGTTGTAAGTACGATAGCAGGTAGTCGATAAGAAACATTCATACATATCCGCTTTTATCGTCAAACATATAATTGCGCGCCGTGTCGTGCTCGTCGACTTTTCACGTCTGTGGTGTTGCGACTTTTTGAAGCGACAGAGCTTCAGAAACTCGCAAAACAGACTCGAGCAACGATGTTCCAAAAGCTCGACGGGCCCCCGCTTCCGCGGTTCTCGAAAATGCTTTGAAATAACCTCTACTTTCTAGCTGTGTAATCGAATGAAACGAAGAAAAAGTGTTCGTGGAATTGAAATCGTTAATTATTTTCCATCGATCCAACTTTCGTTTTTACGTCGTCGATTGATAAAACAGAGCTCGGTCGGTATACGTACGAAAACTTGATCGCGTGCTCCATCTACAGTGTTGGTAAGTAGGCATTCCATCGGTAAGTATAAGCTTTACGATAATTGATGAAAAAAGGAGGCACATATTTGCAAAAAAACAAAGGAGTCTATATATGTCGGGATATCTCGCAAATTAATACGTCTCGTCTAAAAGCGAAAAGGGTTGAAAATCGATATACCCTTGCGGACGAATATATCCGCCGGCTAATGGCACGGTGCATAATAAATCGACCATCAGCGCTGATTGTTTTCCCAATTAACTCTCCTACTTGTCCAAGCAATTCCGTTTTCCCCCGCCACGGTAATTGTAAAATTAATCCACAATCGGCAATAAACGTTTATCTTTAAACCACCCTGATACGTATCGCGTTTCAATGCCCGGTGCACGTCGCGATTAATTTGCAATTGTTCGATAAAATACCGATTAAAATATCTGTCCGCCCTCGTTCAACGCCCCGCGCAAGTTTCGAGAGCCGGCAGTTCGTTCACCGAATTAGTATAAATTGGCGACGGGCAATCGTCGTAAATGCCGACTTCCGTCGATGAAAGTAATTAACTGGTGGCCGTAGATTGCGCGGCTGGGCGGGCGCAGAATTCCTGGAAAAAGCGCGGACTACGCAAACTAGAGTAATAGGGGGGCAGAATTGCGTTTCTTGTACCGCGAGCGTTAAACTTCAGCATAGTTACACCTAAAAATCAATGAACCGGGCTCCCCGCGCGTGCATCGGAACACGATTCATTCAGGAATACTCGGCTTACTATGTACATTCACCGTTCCGAGTCATCTGTGTCCCCCTTCATAAATGTTCGCCTGATTGCTGAAAGAAAAATTTCCTTCGATGAATTCTCTATTTATCGTTCCGTATTTATTATTATTCGTGCATTATTTTCACGCGAATCCCCCTCGCCGTACCTCGACCAAGGTAGACCTGACTTTTTCCCGGCAGCAAAAGTTCATTCTGAAAAGGAAACAATTTTGTTGTATTTTATTGTGCAACTGGCGCAAGACGGATATTGAATTATTATTTTGCGCCAGACCATCGTGACAACCAATACCTGACAAGGTGTCCACGCGGACAGGAAGAATAAAAACAGCACAGGGATAATAACGAGAGCCTGCGAGCCCGCGTGGGCGCGAACATATAAAGCTCTTTTCGCTTTCCCCTCCTGATCCCGTTCGCCTCTTCATTGATTATTTTACTTCGCCACCTACCAGCTTGTGCCGGCGCGTTCTATATTAGCAGCGTTACTTGTACACAAACCGCCGTATGCGGACAAATATTCTTATATTCACTAACGAAAGAATCTATTTTATTCGCACCACGCTTTCAATAATTCCGCCGTTGTTAAATGTCGAATTTTCGTCTCACTATCGGTAGACGAAGATCGATACGAGTGAAGGGACATGCCTAAATCGATCGGAGATTATCGATGTTTTTTAACTAGTGTGTAGGTCGATAATTGCGTAACCCGGTCGGTAATCGGGCCATTGATTTCTGATCAATCGGTTATTACCATATATGGATCTCTTTCGATTCCGCCAGCATTCGTGTAATTTTTTTGTTATACAAAGTTCTATTGCACATCGGGCAGTGATATATTGAATCGTTTTGGTAATTAGCTTTTCCGTTACTTTGTTGTATGGTTATTACGTACAAAGATTATTTAAAGAAAGATGCGGGAATATCTGCAATTTCTTTGTTATCGATCGACCGCCACGAATAGTCGCGCAGATATACGAGGCGTTAATTAAATTATTTGCAGCTTTAAAATAGACATTTTACGCTACTATTCGTTGCATAATTGTGAAATCGGCAATTTATCTAGCCAGGAAGTAAGATTCGCCATTTTGAATTAACCAATAATGCTCATGCGCTATTTTTATATTCGTGATCGCCTCGATTTTGAAATTGGCGGCCATGTTTAAAAATTTGAACAACCGTCAACGATCTCTGACGATTTTTAACGGACGATTAGAAGAATATTTGACAATGTTAAATAACTTACATCTCCCCAATGCGTTGGATTCGATTAGATATATGGATCGACGCCGAAATCCTCCCAATGTTCCATGAAATGCTTTTCCCCATTTTCGAATCGTTTATTCGAGAACACTTTGCCGGAAAATCAGTGGGCACTCGCGACTATTTTATTTTCCGAATGATTTCAACAACAAATAAATTCGCAATACTCTGAACACGATTGCGATTCTAACAAGATGTTTTACTAATTTTTGCACAAAAAAAAACGGGACCGCGACGAGAAGCTTCTTCACTGCAAAGGGACCGGAAGTATCAAGGCGGATGCAACCACTGCGGTGAACAAAGTTACCCACCCCGACAGCAAATTTAATTTTCTTCTTAATTAATTCGTAAAAATGGAAGCAACAATTTAGTTTCGACCTTAATCATTTTATAACACCCACAACCGTTTAAAAACTTCAAGAAGAAGACTGTACTAATTATCGAAACGACTATTTAACCGGAAACGACGGGAAAGTAAATTTGGTAAAAAACATCTAAGCGCCCTCTTTTTTTCCAATTACCCATCTCAATTAAATAAACGAATCTATTAATTACACCGAAGAAATGTACAGTTACTTTAAAACGGTTTAGAGGTTCCACAAAAATTACATTCAGCGACAAAGCTAATTAATTTAAAAAAAGATAGTAAACGCGGGAGAACAATGTTGTCAAGGGGGTACTAATTAGCGCCACCTCTGGTTAACAGCATCCGGCTCAATGCGCCGGTTAAACGTCAAACGACACGAGAATATTAATGCCACGTCCAGGATTTTCCACCGGTAAAAAAAAAAAAGGGCACAGGAAATCTACAAGAAGACCCGCAGGCACGACACGGTAATTAGAAGGAGCAATCAATTATGCAGCAGGTAGAAAAGCGTGCGAAGTAATTCGACAGGTACAATTATCTACTCATTGTTCTATTGATTTACGATCGATATCGCATCCATTGATCCATTTATGGCCTCCGCCGTTGTAGACAAGTGTCGTCTATCCCATCCGGTAGAAACGGGAAGGGGGACACGGTTCCCGTAGGCAGTTTTACAGGCTAGTGAACGTGTCTGGCCTCTTGCGTGGCCGAAGGAATGTGGGCGCACCAGTTTCGAGAGTCATTCAAAGAAACGGCCGCCCATGCTATTCAGATTTCCTTCGGGACGGAAAGCGCGGGAAGCAGCTGACGTATATAACCTAGAAAAGAAAGTACGCATCCATCATTCGGGAACGTGATCGATGGTATCGATCGACGTTTGCATGCACAATTCCAGGGTTAGGTTCGACGTTCGGATTTTTGATCTACGAAATCCGTGTCGAACGGAGGAACGTTTCTTTTTCTCGTTTATCGACCGGGACAGGATGCGATCATTCACGCGAAAGGTCTGCCTCGTTTACGCCACGGTCCCGATTGTATATTTTCCATGGTCCTCCCGGAGGATTCCGGCGAGGCTATTTTCGTTCCACGCGTGTGATTCGCGGTATCATTTCGATTACGATCCGCCGCCGCCATGTTGCCCGTTCCGTCGCGGCATTTAATTCGCCAAAAATTACATGCACAGGTTTCGCCAATGGAAAAACGGGCCTCCGATGATACCTGTGCCCCTGAGCGCGGCACCCGAGAAGAGCCGTTCACAATGCTTCGAAGAAAGCTCCCGGATGCAGGAGAGGCGAGGGACGTCATTATCTTATCTCGAACCATTTCCTGTCAACCTGGGGCCGCTTTTCGTGGTAATCACACGCACACGCCCACGCTGCGCCGTACACACGCGCGGACCCGCTCACGTACACGGGCCCAAGCGCGTGCACTAATGCCCGGCCAAGTGCCCACGGAGTGTATTGCTTCCGGTGCGTACACCCGCGCCCAGCACGCCACCGTTTCGGCTGTGTGCGTGTTCACGCGGTTCGGCGTTACATCTGGCGTGCCACTGTGAACCCGATAATCGGTTTCCTCCTTCGACGGCCAGCAGGAACGACCGGACGCAAATAAACGTCGCGCGGGTCGTTTCGTGGAAACGCACGTTTCCTTTCGACCCGGGGCCCCGAGATCCTGTGTCCCCCCTTTCGGAGGGCGCGTTAAGGACGGTCAGGAGTACGCCAGACGTGTACCAGACAAATTATCTGGGGATTGTGCATTGAAATGACGGATCTAATTGCAGGTGTACGCCCACGTAGAGGACGTCGAATGGGTGCCCGTGTCGGACGTCGTGCGAGCCGCGACTTCCAACTGCATCACGAAATACGCGACGCCGTGGGACATTAGGTATGCGCACCTGTTAAGGTCATCAACAGGTATCACTTACGTCATCTTAGCGTACACATTACCAGTGTGACCGCCATAACGATACGCTGTGCACCTTCCTACAGGCACTCCTCCCCGCCGCCGGCCCCCACTGACCCGTGGTCGATAATCGCTTTAATGGGCCTCGTTAGCGATGCACAGAGTCGAAAAGTGCGGACTCACAGCGGCCACTAGCTCGGCCATTGTATGCATCAGGTATACACAGAAAGGGACGCCGCCGGTGTTACCCGGTTCGAGCCGGGATTTTACGCGGGGACAGGTAGCTTTGTGCCCTTTGTCCGTTTCGATTTTCTCCCTAAATATAGGGCCCCGCGTGGCTCGCGTCGGATTATTTAACGCGATCCAATATATTCGCCAGCTCCCGGCTATTAAAGGCACTACGACTATAATAGCCCGGCTAATTGGCGGATGGCGTGTCTAATGTTAGACGCTAACGGTTCAATATCGGCGGTGCCCTTTATTTGGCGTGCCGTAGAAACATGCCCGGTGTACACGCGCGACTAGGAATTGATCTATGGCGGATTCTTACGTAAGCCTCCGATCGCCATTGATCGAAACGAGCGTGGAGCATCAAGGACGCCGTAGTACGCTCACCTTATCACGCTCCCACGCGATCGAATCGAAATTCGTCTCGTGGCTCGTTGAAGGCCACCGACACCGACCCAGGCCCTTTCCACCCATCTCTATCACTCTCTCTCTTTCTCTTCGCATCGGTCCCCTCTAGCCCCGCGGTCCCCCCCCCCCCCGGGGGTCGCGACAAAGTGGCCCCTGCGCCGTCCGCGTGATCGAACGTGAAAATCTTCAACGACAGTAGCCCAAATGAATGGAATGCCAGCCCACGCCTGTGAGCCGCCTGATAGGCTGCTCGATCCGAGGTGAGGCTTCCCGTACAGCACGGCAGAGTTCAGGAACGTACCGATCGGTTTAGCGTTTCGGCCTCTGAAAAAAAAAACAGGTCAGAAACGCTTGTACAGAAAAGTGTACCGCAAACGTCCGCGGCACGAATATTCAATTTTGTCACCGCAGTTCAATTTCTGTTGCAGGTTCGCGGAGGATCGAAGCTCGACCATACCCCGTCGATTTTGTGTCGTCCGGTAAAAATTTTGGCACGAAACGGGGCACCGGGGTCCAACCGGGGTTCGGTGCTGCCCCCATACACCTTCATTCAACTCTGCGATGAATCATTACGCGAGCACTGCGCTTCGCTTCGCTGACATTGATGTATTTTTAGGCGATGATCGAGTTTCGCGGCGGCCCGTCGAAAGTTCCACGGGGCTAGGCGGAGCGTTGGGACGATCCTGGGCCACAAGGCACGTGCACGCGAGTGTGCGTGCACGTCGATACGAAGTAGACTACGGCAGGACCGTGCCGTGTCTCCTCGTGTGGATCGTAATAATATGCGCCCACGCACGCGTGAGAGAGTGCGCGTGTAGTGTACCGGGGTGTACCCCCCCCCCCCCCCCCGTCGTCGCCTCCTCGCCTAGAAGGTTCGACAACGGCTCGGTCAGTACCGACCCCCCGACCCATCTACCCACGCCTTGTTAATGAAAACATCTTTTGTCAATGAACTGACGTCAGTCCCGGCGCGGATTGGCCCAGAACCAGGCACCACGTGACTCGACGCCAATCAATGTAAAGAAGAGCTTCCCCTACGCTCGAGGAATAGAGCGCCATTTGCCCATTCTGGACGGAAGAACGCTCGAGGTAAGGTGTGGCCTGCAGCAGGCTGGCTAGAAGGCCACAAGAGGGATAGAAGGAGAGGGACCGCGGTACGGCCGCGCGAGATAGAGAGGGACAGGAGGCAAGAAGACGGCGTGACGAGGACAGAAGAATCGTGAGTCGGAGCAACTGCTGCTCTTCCTCTCTGCTGGCTCGCTGGAGGCTATACGCGGGGCAGGAGTGAGACGTGCAAGAAGACGAGGAAGAAGTAGGAGGAGGAGCAGGAGGAGAAGGAGGAGAAAAAAAAGAACAGGAAGTCGGTACGGCAGCCGAGGGAAGACGCGTCGAGCAATGTTGGAGGGATTCGTGAGGTGAGGGCGACGGTCTCGAGTCGCGCAGCGCCGAGATACGCGACCGATCACCCGAATTAAGCACCTCGTTCACCGGGACGCGCCGCGAATTCACCGTTGACGGGCAGAACGGGCGTACGCGCAGCATCCCCGTTAAGCGTGTTCGCGGATCGAACGGAGCGTCGTTAGCGGCAGTCTCGTCGGGGATCGCGGAACGAGGAGGGACACGGTGCCGCGAGGTACACGGACACACGCGGGTCGTCTGTCTCCGTCGGGAGAGGATAATGCCACCACGCTCACGGGACGGCATCCACGGTCGTGCTGCACCGCTGCGCCCATTCGAGGTGGAAGGCAAGTGGCGCGTGGATCATGTTTGCGTTTGTCGGACGGGCCGAGACATTACGCGGCACAGGCACTAATTGGACCAGTCGTCTTTATTTACGAAAGGATCAATAATCGGGACGAGCTGGTGGCCGCGGCGGCCGAGCAGTAGCTGCAGGAAGTCATGGCGAACACGTGAGAGAACGTCCCATCGTGACTGAAACACGCGTCTGGATGACTACGAGGAACACGTTTCTGCCGTGCAACTCCAAGTGCCATTTTACGTCGTACCCGATAATATAATTAGGGCTGCATGCATGCCTGTCCAGGAAAACGCAAGGGGAATGGACACGCTGTAAGGGGATTCCATGGTCGGTTGAGACCCGGGGCAAGTGTCATGCGTGCGCTTTGATCGTCTCGCAGGAAGCATTGATAATGTGCCATACCAAGAGGGAGATTCTTTTAGCGTATTAAAAGCTCAGGTGTACCATGAGAAACGAAGAGATTGTTAACGTAAGAAGATTGTACCAGTGAGGGTAGCGGAGGGACGACCGCAGGCCAAAGAAGCGTCAGGGATTCCGATACAAGGTAGCGCAATGCCGGGTGGCAATCTTATGGAGGGAGATCTTGTGGGGCCCGAGTGGCTCTTCAGGGAGCTGAGATCGCCCAACGGACCCGGCAGACTTCTCATATTGGACTGCAGGGCCCATTCAGATTTCTCCGAGGCTCATATCAGAGGTTCGGTCCCATTGGCCATACCCAGCATTATGCTGAGACGATTAGCGGCTGGCAAGGTTGATCTGCTGTCGACAATTAGGTGCTTAGATCTAAGAAATAGAGTGGAAGTGTTTCTGTGCGGGGAGAAGAATAGCAGGGGAACATTTGTATTGATCGGTGACTGTACAGACCCTGCGGGACATCAGGGTGAAACGATTCAGGTGTTGAGCAGGAGGCTTAGAAGCAGCGGAGGATGCATAGCAATTTTAATGGGTAAGGAGTACAGCGTCACGACAAAACATATTTCATGTACCGGTTAATTGAGACACTGGTAGAAGTTATGAATGGGGTATTGATCTGCGTGAAAGTTACTGGCATAAGTGTCCAACTTTTTCTTTACCCACTCTATGTCTTATTATTTATTCATTCAAGTGGCAATTGCAAATCTTTATACTTCGTTTCTTTCTTTCAGACGGTTTTGGAGCATTCAGAGATAGATATCCCGAATGGTGCGAGGGTAGTCAAGCAGGCAACGAAGGTCCCCCTGGCCAGGACTCGAACGACGGCGAACTGATGGGCCTCAGGTCCCTTCGAATATCCACGCCTCCAACGAGGTCTTACTCTGACTCTGACAGCGATAGCACGTGCGATTCTGTCGGTTAGTACGCGCACAGAATCACTGGCAATCCCCTCTACCTTAACCGAGGCAAATTCTAAATTCTCCTTTGCGCGTTTCTATCAGGCCCGGAGGAGGACAAGGACTTTCCGGTCGAAATTTTGCCGCACCTGTACCTCGGGAACGCAGCGAACAGCGGGGATCGCGAGGCCTTGGCCCGTCACAGGATACAGTACATCTTGAACGTGACTCCCGATTTGCCGAATGTATTTGAAAGCGCTGGTTCGATAAAATACATGCAAATTCCCATAAGCGATCACTGGAGTCAGAATCTAGCTAGTTTCTTTCCGCAAGCAATTCAGTTCATCGGTAAGCGCGATTGAAACTCGTTTGGAGGATAGCTTTTCAGCGAATCAGTCGGTACAATCTTTCCGTTTCATCTTTCAGAGGAGGCCCGAAGCTCGGACAAGGGAGTGCTGGTTCACTGTCTGGCCGGGGTGTCCCGATCCGTCACGATAACAGTGGCCTATCTGATGCACAAGTGTAGCCTGAGTTTGAACGACGCCTTCAACCTGGTCCGCAGCCGGAAGACGAACGTGGCGCCGAATTTTCATTTCATGGAGCAACTGCACAGTTTCGAGAAGGAGCTGAGGGACAGGGGCGATAGGGGTAACAGGGGAAACGATCAAAGGTGTATAGGCGCATGCAGACCGGGCGGGCCATGCAATTGTCCGGCGCCGAGTTTCCTCAGTCCCATAGATCTGGGCCTGAGCCCGGACTCGGGAATAGAATTCGATAGATGGACGTCGGGCACGCCGGCCGAATGAGACGGGCCAGGGGGGACCCAATATAAATTTTAGGTCCCTCCTAGAACGTCGTATTAGAAAAGAGAAGCCCTAATTGAAGGGTGCGGGAAAGGATGTTTTCGTTCAGCTAGGGCAAAGAGAACACAAAATATATATATATATATATATATATATGAATTTATATCCTAGAACGAGAAACGCGCAGTGTAAAAGTAGATTACGAATTAAGTATGCTCGTTGCGCACTAACTCGTACGTGGATCGAAACGGAAGATGGTACCTCGAGGGGAAGCTTGTTTAAGATGACTGAGCCTTTCTAGTATTTTTCTATGTGTGTAATGGAAATTGCTTCTCGAGTTGTTCTACACTGTCGCTTGGAAAAACGCGAAGAAGAGGAAACGTGGTTTAACGCACATGGATGCGCGAACGGACGGGTTTAATTTTCTCCGAATCGTGCTATACTTTGATGAAAGAGGGAAAGGGAAACCTACGATTCTAAATGTTAATATGAAAACAAGTTAAGTCGTATTGGAAATTGAGAGGAACGAAATTTAGGTAGGACTGTTACAAGAGTGTCCCTGTGACCCTTCATTTCTAAGTTGTCGTGATATAGCGTTAAACATTGAAAGTATTTTATAATTCAGCAATTGTACTTTCTTACAGGTTGCTAATGTATTTGTAACGTCGGGATTATCTCGGCTGAAAATTTACCGTTCTTTTCGTCGCAGATCTTTTTCTAATAGGATTCTTAATTCATTGATCCATTTCTAGGATACGATTTTATACGTACACTATATATCTTGAAGGATACGAGATAATCTATACATATATATATATACACTAGTGTATGTATATATATATTTTTAATACTTATTCCCTGAACCCTTCAATTAACGAGGCTGTGTTTGTTTTATCACAGACGATGCTTATTTTAGGCGAAATGAGATGAAATAAGTCATCGACCGGGCAATCACAAGTAGTCGAATTAAAGAGAAATAATGATGATAATAATTGATGGACAATTGCTTGCAAAGGACATAACTATGTTTAAGTTTGGAGGTACAAAGGAAAACAAGTGAAGAAACTTATCTCGTACTCGGCAGTTTAGATTACTGTAATAAAACGAAGGAGATAAAAGGTATATAATAGCATAAAAGTTATGATTCGATACTACTCGAGCGTAATTTTCGACATAGTTTTTCAATCCACAAAAGTGACTTATCTTGAGAAGGGTACATATTTCCCGGTGCATTCTGACTTTTAAGATTGCAGCCGTGTGTGCGCGTTCTCTATCTCTAACTCTATCCATCCCTATCTCGAGTAATTAATCTCGGTTAATAATCGATTAAGGAGTACGTCTTTGCGGATCAGTGCATTTCTCTAGGGCATTCCGAGTGTGAAAGATATATCAGGTTCGTCTCACACACGTTCAAGAATTCTTTTTAGATCGTTCGAGTTCCAGTTATGACACGCAAGAGAATATTGGCAATTAATTAAACAGAAGCGAAAAGAAAAATGTTAATCTAGGTGAAGCCATGTGTACGTGTTATAAGTCAGAACTCTGGTAGTAATGCAAGAAATTGGTCTCTGAAATTTTGTACGGTACTACTTTTGCGCGACGTACCTTCTGCGTCGATGCAGGAAAAAAGTATAAGAAAAGAGAGCTAATTAAGTATACACAACATAATGACGAGATGTACAGCAATTTGGAGTTTGGAATACTGAAATTCTCTGTTGTACGATCCAGCACTGTTTCTATCGTCTTACAGATCTCAGATTATATATTTAAAATTATTTTTGTAAAAAAAGAAAGAAAGAAAAAAGAAAATGGAATCGCATATTCACATTCCCACGAGCCACAAATGACCTGATGATACTGTAAAAAGAAAAAGCTATCTTTCGTGTACTATATGTAATTGTTCATTGAGCATAATTGAAGTTAATAATGAGTGTACACAGTGAATGTTATTATTTTTCATGTAATTAACTACCAAGTTGTGCTAATCGACTCTCGGCTTATCTGCGAGAGTAAATTGATATATAACTAAGGAAAAAAAAAATATATATATATTTGACGTTAATGTAATAACAATATTCTACTATTACACTGTTGTCTGTTGTATGTTTATCGGGCAAAGCGCTCGAAAGATTTAATCAAATATTATGTATATTACATAAATTATTATTTTATATTCATCGTTGTACATATATTTTACTTAATTAATTTTCATTTTGAAATACAACTTATCTCACCTGATTTCAAATGAAAGAAACTGATCTTTATATATATATATATATATACATATATATGTATATACATATGTGTATATAAAGAAAGGAAAGACAAGATAAAAAAAAAGCGTATACAACAGTTTTCAGCATTGTTTTTCTTTTTTTTTTATGTATGAATGAAGATTTTCTCTCAATTATGGCAAAATGTACTTTTATTAGCAATGGGATAATTATAATGTTTTTAATCATCAAATTGCAAAAAAAATATAAGAAACCTATTTAACGCAATATCGACGAATATGTTTCGTTAATTACAATGCTTAATTAGTCGAGTTTCAAGTTTTACGTACAGTTTTCTTTTCTTTTCCAAACCTTTTTTTTCTATTAATATCTTATACTTAGATAATTAAACTGATAATCTGTTTAGAACAATTTGCCAGCTTGTTCGTTGGAACTGTTGTTTCAGACATAGTTTGTAGTATGCTTAACGCCACCTCTGATTGTCGTACGGCTTTAATTAAATCGTCACGATTCTCCGAATTGGACGACGTGGTTAAAAGCGTTCCTAATGCTACAAGTGTGCGGAATACCGCTTCTGATTCACTTAAACGTGGTAAAACTGAGAACATCACGTTCAGACATTGCGTTTTACCAAGAGTATCATTATACTTATTCAAAGCCACAGTTAGATTCAATATATAAGTTGATATTGCAACCTGGAAACATTCAAATTGATAAATTCAAGCCAATCAAAATCCATGCATCGACACGCATCTTCATTCTTCCATTCATGTACCTGATTATTTTTATTTGCGAGGGATTCCAATTCGGATAGAAGTTTCAGTATCTCGTCCTTGCTATTAAGACACAATTTCTCACCTCGGTCGTGAGAAAACATATTTGCTAATAAACGAAAGGTGAGCATTTGATTAGAGGGGAGCGCATCGGACTTGATGTGCTTCTTTACAATTTGCAACAACTCCTCTGTACACAATGCGTCGTTCACTTCTTGGCAGAGTACGGCGAGCCTGGTAATATCAAGCACAGGGAACAGCACATCGTCTGACCAATTCAGAAGCGTCATCAGAGTGTCCAGAGCGTCAAATTTAAATTGCTCAGAATCTTGATCCCCAACGAGCTTCACCAAGCACTCTAGCTTCTCGTTCGACACCTTCAATGAGTCGTTCTGCTTGGCATTCAATTCCCGCAGCTTCTCTGTATAGAACACAGCGTAATAATTTCTAATTCTTTCGTCAAGGCACGACGCAAGGGAAATGGAAAATGAAAGCACCTAAAATCTGGGAAAGATTGGCCTGCTCCAGTTTCAAGTATTTCGTGTGAGGGATGTACGAGGGTACAGCCGTGTCCGATTCCGAGGAGATGGATACAGCTGGTTTAGCTGGTTCCTGTGGGGCAGCCGCACTAACCGTCGACTGAGGAATGTATCTATTACCTCCTGTGAAAGGATCAGCGTACTGCGTATCGGCTTTCAGAGCTGGCACAGGCTGTGAACCTTTTATTATAAAATTTGCAACCTGCAAGCGAGAATAAATTGCCCGCAATTAGAATCCGCCATTCGGTGGAACCGGCTAATAGGTTTCCAGTCTTGTACCTGTTCTAAAAATAACTGACTAAGACCGTTATCGTGAAGGAACTTCTGCGCGACGTGCCATGGATCCTGATCGTTGTTGTAAGGTAATTTCAACGGAGGCACACCGTCCTGTATGTCCACGGAAAACACATAATCGTACTCCATGCCATTGTAAAGCTGTTTACCGGAAGTGGCCGCACTGCCGCCCGATGCACCCATCACGTTACCAATCTTTATCCACCTCTGTTCGTTCTGCGACCAACTGTACGCCATTACAGAACCGCCGTCGTTCACGATCTTCGTTTGGCCGTCCTTCTGGCCGGGTTGCGACAAGCTCTTCGCGTCTGGCAAACTGTTAACGTACAAATTAAAATGTTTGCTTATTATTCCAGAATTCGATTCACCCCACAGCACGTCGACTTACTCCTTAATTTTGATCCCACCTAGCTCTTGTTGAGCGTTCAGCTTAACACTGGCTACTTCCTGCTCGAATTCCTGCAACGTTTCCGCGTCAGCGTAACGTTCCGGGTCTTGGGTAAATATCCTAACAACGCCGTCTGAACTTCCAGTGATCACGTCTGTGTTGGGCAGCAGAGTGAGACACCACACGGACTGGGTGGGCAATATAATGGTCTGGCTGAGTTCGGCGTTGCTCCATATCCTGAGGGTTCGATCTTCCCCGCAGGAATACACACTCGCGCCGTTCTCCAATGCTAGAACGCTATAGATATAATTCTCGTGTCCGCAATAGGTTCCCAGGCAGGTGCCGAGGGACGCGTTCCAGCAACGTATGGTCGCGTCGTTGGCGCAGGTCAAGAATTCATTGCTGTTCATCGCTGATATATCACGAACGCAATCGGTATGCCCGTTCAATTTGTGCAACACCGAACCGTCGCTCGTCCATATTATAACAAACTTGTCCGCCGATCCCGTTACGATATACCCGTTGGCCAGATCCGCCACGCACCACACGGCAGCCGTGTGGCCCAGTAGGTTCAACTGCGGCTTGCTCAAGTCGGCGAGGTTCCATAATTTGGCGCTCATGTCCCATGAACCGGACAGGAACGTCCCCTCCTTTGTGCCGGTCTTCAGCTTGCACACGGTATCCTGGTGGCACTTAATGATATTTATCGGCTCCGTCTGGTCCGGCACATAGATGCGTATGGTCTTGTCGTGGCTGCCGGTGATGATGAAGCCGGTTTGGTTTCGCTCCGACGGATTAATGACGCACACAGAGGTGACAAAATTCGTGTGGCCCCTCAGCGTCGCGGTGTGCTCGTAATCTTTGCCATTCCTGCAAAACATACACACATCGTACTATTCGTCGCGTTCGACGTCGCAAAATGTACCGTGATAAAAATTGCGCATATACATATACACGCCTCTCGCAGAAGCGTTTTAGATCGAGGGTTGCGTTAACGTTAATAGGTGTACGTGAACAGGTTAAATACCCGGATGGCTTCCAAATGCGAGCGGTCTCGTCGCGAGAGGTTGATACTATTGTCCCATCGGCGAACGTTGCCACGGCCCTCACGTCGGACGTGTGCCCGTAAAGGGTTGCTCTTAGCTTGTAACACGGCCTGGCCATTGCACTCTGATAGTCGTGCGGTGCACGCAGCAAGGACATAACTTATGCGAACTCTATATATGCAAAAATCTCTGCAATCGGTACGAATAATAGCGGCCGGATTCGCTCGGTTTTGACATTTAAAACACGTTCGAGCATGCGTGACACTTGTCACTGTATTCGTTAAGCATTACGTACGTTTTCTGCTCCAAAGCACGCCGTATACGTAAACAAAATTTTCGCTACTTTTTTGCTAACGTCATTAAAGCGGCCCGATTAGTTTAGCGAACGGTTCACCGACGAAAGCGGACGAGGCTTGATTCCCGTGACCGGCGTGCGGCAGAAACTCACGGAACACCTCGGGGGGTCATTTAATTCGCGTCTGGCAAGGTAAATCGAGGATATTTCGGATTATTGTCGTGCGAAAATTTGAATCCACTATCGCTAGTAGTATATGGTGAGTTCGGTTTGCACGGTTGAAGCCATGTCACTTCCGCGAAGCGGACGACTTCCGTTTGGTTACGTGTTGTGCACGGGAGCCGCCGCGTCGAGATAGTGGAACCGGTCTCGTGGCAAATGCAGTAACGTTCGTATGCTGCGCGATGAAATTTCTACGCAAATTTCTCTGCTTGATCGCGGTGTTTGAGGTGGCGAACGCGGGAGGCCCGACGCTTGTTCTCCTCGATAATTTAGCCATAAGGGAGACGCATTCCATATTCTTCAAGACGCTACAGGGTGTGTAAACATTGTTCTATTTTTCAGCAAACAGTGATCCACTGACGATCCATCGAAACGTCACGTTTTTCTCGCCACGAATTATTGCTTCTATGTTAATTTATACTATATACCACTATATATATTACTATGTATAGTACATAGTACTATATATTAATCCTATATAATGTTTTTGCAGACAGCGGATACGCATTAACGTTCAAATTGGCAGACGATGCCAACCTACAGCTGTCCAAGTACGGAGAGTATTTGTACCAGCATTTAATAATATTCGCCCCGACGGTGGAGGAGTTTGGCGGAGCGTTGAGCATCGGCGCGATATCTGACTTCATAGATGGCGGCGGAAACGTCCTGGTTGCCGGTTCGTCGCAGTCGGGGGATGCCCTGAACGACCTGGCGCCCGAATGCGGCTTTGAAATCGACGAGGAGGGTTCAGCGGTTATCGATCATCTGAATTACGACATATCCGACAACGGCTATCACACAAAAATAGTCGCGGACCCTGCGAATTTGATCGACGCCCCTGTTATAGTCGGCAGCAAGGACGTGCCACCTTTGCTGTACCAAGGGACAGGCTTGATCGCCGACGCGGAGAACCCCTTGATACTACACTTGTTAACGGCATCCAGTTCTGCGTACTCTTATAATCCGCACAGTCCCATAAAGGAGTATCCTCATGCGGTGGGCAAAAACACGTTGCTGATAGCAGCTCTGCAAGCTAGAAACAATGCCAGAGTTGTGTTCTCCGGATCATTGTACTTCTTCAGCGACGAGGCTTTCACTAGTTCTATTCAGAAAGCCCAAGGTAAACAGAACGGCTTATAAAGGCTGAATCTTCCCCCGTAATCACGTGTTGATTAATTAACGAATTATTTGTAGGTGGCGAGAAACACGAGAAGTCTGGAAACGAGGCAGTAGCCACAATGATTGCCCGTTGGGTGTTCAAAGAGAACGGTGTGATTCGTGTCTCATCCGTACATCATCACAGGGTCGGAGAAACCGAGCCCCCGGCGGCTTACACGATCATGGACGACGTGGTCTACTCAATCGATGTCCAGAAATTGGACGGGGACAAATGGATGCCTTACGAGACCAACGATTTGCAATTAGAGTTTGTACGAATCGATCCATTCGTTCGTATGACCATGAAACCTGTGGGGAACGGCCGATACGAGGCACGATTTAAGATACCAGACGTTTACGGTGTCTACCAATTTAAAGTAGATTACACCCGCATTGGTCTGACGCATCTGTACAGCACCACGCAAGTTTCTGTGCGTCCGTTGCAGCACACGCAATACGAACGCTTCATACCGAGCGCGTTCCCGTATTATGTAAGCGCATTTTCCATGATGGGAGGTGTATTCGTATTCTCTTTGATATTCCTGCATTACAAGGAGGAGACGAAGTCAAAGTCCGAATAAATTGAGCATCGTACGATGATTATTTGATCATGTGAATACGTAATATCATTAAGGAGAATGAAGAAGTGCTTAGTCAGACGGAATGCATTTGCGTCGCATGCCTGAGTATACGAAGATAAATTACTATTTATTTAATGCGTCGGGAGCCGAGCCGAAGATGAAGATGATCTAGCGCGTATTAAACGGCGATATTGGCCATTTGTGGTACTTGTTAGGTAACTCTACACGATGTTCTTTTTGTATCTAATAAACGAAAAAAGGCAAGAAACACGAAGAGGTCTCTTTTCACTCTCATCTTCTTTTCTATATTTACAGATGCCAAAAATGCAACAGATTTAGTATATAGAGTTGCGGGAGATTTTCGGAGATAGCATTTTCATTGGTCGATAAAAATGCACCACGAGCGGCGTAAAATGACCGAACGCGAGTTTGCATCGAGAATATTTTAATTTCACGAACCGGAACAAAAGGGAATAGTAGGTTTTACAGTTCCAATTGCGGCAATTATCGTTCGCCCTTGTCTTGCCCAAGTGATTTCGGTAAAAATCTTCGGTGCATTGCTTGCGCGTTGTCGCTGTTCGATTGTACGTTCGATATGCAGAAGAAGGATCGTGTTTCGTTCTGAGCAAACACAAGTCTCGAAATTCGATACAAGCGATGATCGGATACAGTTCGACGGTCGGCACGTCGGTGTTCGCAAGATCGATCAGGGTTGTTTGATATGGCTTATATCACTGGCAGTGTATTTCGAGGCATTTACGTGAAACGACGCGACGTACGGGCGTGAAAAGATGCTACTTTCACACGGGAACAGTTGCACCTTGCTAAATATATGATGCACAAATGCTGTTAACTCGCGGAGTTTCGACATTTCTCAACGAAACCCGATGAACATAACCTGCACGGACTGCTTGATGCCCGCTTCTGTATATAAGTACCTTTTCGTAGCCGTTAAGAGCGACATTGGACGGTCATAATGCTGGAGGGACTCGTCGCCTGGGTGCTGAATAATTACCTGGGGAAATACGTGGAGAACTTGAATACCGATCAATTGAGCATTGCTTTGTTGTCGGGTAAGGTTATGTTTCGCCCCTTTTCAGTCGTCTTTCCAAATGGATTTTCAACGCACCACCTCGCCGACAACGTATTCGCATTCGATGGTGTCGTTGCTCATCCATTCATCGACCCGGAATTCGTCGTGTGCCGTGCCATTTCATTTTGCGCGGCCGCAGAATTTTCGTTTCACGTCTCCTCCTTCGAAGCGAACAAGCCAACGGTACCATTTTTAAAGCGAAATGTATATTTTTCATCAGGGGAAGTTGAATTGGAGAATCTGCCGTTGAAGAGGGAGGCGTTACGCCACATCGGTTTGCCGGTGGAGATAAAGGCCGGCTTCATCGGCAAAGTGAGACTTCAGGTGCCCGTCCGTCAAATCAGAACAGCGTCCTGGGTTTTAGTGATAGAGCAGCTTTATCTGGTAGCCGGGCCGATCAGTTTGAACGAGGTACACCGTCGACCGATTCCGTTCCGAAGTACAGTCGTTGTTGGCATTCACAAAAATTACCTCGTTCGCAGTTCGACAATGAGACGGAGGAGCAAGCGATTCTAGATTACAAGTTGAGTCGACTGGACTTGTTGGAGGCCAGATGGAGGGCGGACACCGACCGGGATCCCGGTTATTACGCGACCAGTTACAGTTCTTGGCTGAATTACGGCACCTCGTTGGTCACAAACATCACGGAGAACTTGCAGCTGAATATTAAAGATGTTCATATAAGATACGAAGATGGCATGACCTTGCCGGACGGTAAAAGATGGTTCCTTCGTAGTGTTGAACGACAAGCGACGACACTGGTGCTAATGAAACTTCCGTTGAACAGGTAACGGCGTTGCGTTGGGCGTAACGATAGGAGCTTTAACCGCGCAAAGCTGCGATGCCAGTTGGATACCGGGTTCCACGTCCTGGAATCTCACGGACGCATCATTTAAACTCATGGAACTTGACAGGCTCTCTATTTACTGGAATCACTTGAAAAAGGACGGCTTCTTCGGTTCCCTCAATCTCGGCGACTTGGCTGTACACATTATTTGAACTCGCAACAACGTTAGACACACCAACTCGATTCCCGATTAATAATGTCCAATTTCTTTCGATAGATTGCCATGAGCGAGCAAAAAAATATAATAAAGAACTACATCCTGTCACCGGTTAATGCAAGGGCTCATATAAAAAGGGACAGATCTGAACGACCTTTACGATCTACCAATAAACCAAGAATCGTGGTTGATCTATTGCTAGATGACGTACCGTTGTGCCTCACAGACGTAAGTTCCCACGCATGCTTGTTCTCCCGATTAAAACCGCACGCACTACAAATGTTTTCTGCCAGGTGCAATACGACGAAATAGTACAGTGTATAAAAGGCCTGAAGGATATAGAACGTCGCAAGCGGCAGAGACGTTGCCGTCCAACGGCCAGCGTGTCCGCCGCGCCGAAGGAATGGTGGAAATACGCGGCGAGATGCCACCTTGGCAAGGACACGTTGAAACCGAAACCAACGTGGGAGGACATTCGGCAGAGGGGCAAAGACAACGTCTCGTACGTGGAGTGTTACACGAAACTGCTAGGTACTTGAGTGAACGTTCGGAGTGTCCATTCCTTGATCGCCCATTCGATATTAATCGGTCGTAACTTGTAGGAGCGCCGACCACCATTTTACCACCGGACATGAAACAGCTGAAGGACAGGGTTGAACAGGAACAGAGCTACGACGAACTTAGAATATTGAGGGAATTAGCAATGCACAGACTCAGCCCGCCTAAGCCGGTCCAGAATTTGGACGTTAACGTGCCTCAACCCAGGGGAATGCTGGAACAATGGTTCCCGCAGTGGTGGGGCTGGTACTCGAAAAGTTCGAACACGAACACCCAGAGCACGTCCTCCACGTTCGACGGGGAGCTCCTGGACGTTCTGGCCGACACCATAGACGACGATACGCTCCTGCGTCGCGACACAGTGTTTGGACAGTTCAATTTCACGTTGTCGAAGGGCGCGTTTACTTTGCGCACGACGAAGAACGACGGGGAAAGCACAAAGGCGGTAATAGAATTGCAGTTCGAGCGTGTGAACTTGAGCTACGATTCGAGGCCCAGGTCCGGCTCCCACATGTTCTCCATCAGCTTGGGGGCTCTGTATCTCCACGATTATCTCACGGAAAACTCCACCTTCCCCATTCTGGTGCAGCCGCAAGTGGTTCCCATCGTGAACTCGAGATCGAAGAGCTCTATGGAGAAATTGACCAGCCAATTGCCGCAACATCTGTTCGAGATGACTTACGAGAAGAGACCGCTCCATTCGAGCGCCGATCATTCGTTGCACGTGAACTCCAGGTCGTTGGACATTGTATACAATCCGGCAGTCATACATTGGCTGATAGACTTCATGTGGAAGCCGCACAGATCCTCGTCGAACCAAAGATTGCAAGCGATGAAGCGAAGAACTCGAAGGCAGCTCATTAAGAACTGGGAGCAGATCTTGGACGGTGACCTGGTGTATCGTTCCTCCTGGGATCTGCAGTTCAACATATCTGCCCCGCAGATTCTACTGGTGGAGAATTTTACAGATTCCAACGCCGCCGTGGTCGTCGTTGACTTCGGAAAGCTTCATTTATCGAACAACGCGCAGACGAATGGGGTGGTGATGAAACCGGGTTCGCCGGAATTGAACAGCGACGACGAGGACGAACGATTCGAGACACCGTGCTCCACGCCGCCGGGCAGCCAAGAAAATGGCTCCGTACAGGATTTCCCGGCCATATCTGAGACAGCGCTCCACCAGAAACTGTACGATCACTACTCCATCGATCTGGTCGACTTGCAGATTCTTGTGGGGAAAGTGAAGGACAACTGGAAACACGTGCGAACCAGAGGAATGTCCAGCTTGCACGTACTGGAGCGTTTCAACATATCCTTGCAAGTGGAGAGGCGTGTGTTCGTCTCGTCTGACCCGAATCTACCATCCGTGACTGTGTCCGGTAATCTGCCACGGCTGGTGGTCCACGTGAACGAGCAAAAGGTGGAGGCGATCAGATTGATGTACAGTCTGCTCTCTGGCTTTTCAAAGTCCTCCGGGATGCCTCAGGGCGACGTGATCAACGTGGAGCCAGAGAGTCCGAAGAAGGAGGAGAGTTTGGACAAACCCTTGAGCCACGCAGTGATGGTGCAGTTCATGATCGATCAAATGACCTTCGAACTGCAGTCGAGGGGACGAAGCGTGGCAGAACTGCAGGTATCCGGGGTTCGCGCGGCGTTCAGTAAAAGAACGGCGGACATGAGCGTGTCTTTGTCTGTCCACGGTTTGCTTTTGGTCGACGCCCTCCAGGAGTTCGGACCCGATTTTGAATTACTGGTGGCCAGTCACAAGCACGTAGGAATGGACAGTATTTCTGGAAGCCTGAGGGATTCAGAGCCAACGTCGCCGGTCTCTCCCGTGTCCCCGGGCTCTCCGGAGCCGAACGTCCCGAGGCGATTAACATCTCCAGTCGCACTGACCACCGCCCTGTCCAACCTGGCAAGCAAAACCAAGTTTCCGCAATCCCCGAGGAACAACTCTTTAATCGAATTGGATAAAATGGATTCTGAAGCACTGATCGTGGTGGAATTGACGCTCATACACGACGCGCTGGAAACACTGAGAGTAGCTAACATTCAGTTCAACAACCTGGACATCATTGCCAATCAGGAGACCATAGTAGAGCTCATGGGTTTCTTCAGGAGGATATTCCCCAGCCGGAAGATGAGGCCGGGCCACGTCGAGAGGCAGGAGCTTTTAACGAATCAAACCGTGGAGCTTCAAGGGTCCACCAGGACAGAGATAACGTTCGATTTCCACCGGCTGAACGTGTTGCTCCTCAGAGCAGTGATGCAGGACAATCACCTGGTGGGCCAGAAGATCGCCACAGCGACTATGTGCGACGCTCGGATACAGGCCACCCTGGCGGTGAACGCCTCCATCTCCGGTTCGCTCGGCGGCTTACAAGTCCTGGACCAGACGTCCACGGGGAAGACACATCAAAGAATCGTCAGTGTCGGGAGGGATCCCATAGCTGATCCCCCGAAGCATCCGCTGGAGCACTTCTCGGGCCATCCGAATCAGCCCGAGGCTTTGAGATTCTCGGCGAACAGGTGCACCAAAGCGTGCTCGCAACAGCAAGACGGGCCCGAAACATTGATAGACCTCACTATACGCATAGGCAGCGTTTGGTACACTCACGCGCCTCACTTGTTGTCAGAACTGAGATCCTGCGCCGACGAGTTCAAGCAGTATCTGAGCAATCTTGCCCGGCAGATCAGCGCGGCCGCTACAGACATGGCCATCGGCCTGGTGAACGCGGACGATTGGTCGATTCCTCCCCGTAGACGTTTGCCGAGTTTGTCTGTAGACCCGGAGATCTCGGGGAGCCTGTCGTTGAAGCTGGATATCCTGCTGGACAGTCCGGTGCTGGTCATCCCGCGATCGTCTCACAGCAGACAGGTATTCGTTGCGCATCTGGGCACCATGTCCCTGCAGCACGAGCCTCACCCGGGCGCCATGGCGAAGCACAAATTGACCCTCGAGGTCAGGGACATGAATCTGTACTCTCTGGAAATAACCGCCAATGTAAATCAAGTCCACAGCAATCTCCCGCTGAGGGCCGAGGAGATCTACTGTTGCAGGGAGTCGGGGAAGCCGATCCTGCACGACACCGTGCTGAGGGTCGTCGTGGAGAAGGAGAACGCGCTGGCGCAGAGTCCAAGTTTCTTCCTGGACGAGTTCGCCAACAGTCCCATCGTCCAGGTCCACGGGGTCGTCATGACCCCGTTAAAAGTGTCCCTGTCCAGGGGACAGTACGAGCAGTTGCTGGACACCACGAACCGGCTGTTCTCCATGCCGGTCTCTGTGCCAGTCGTACAGAAATCCGAGGCCACCAGTAAAGTTCTCCACTACTCTGAGAAACTGGACCTCTCCGTGAAAGTCCTCTTCGAATTGCCCACTCTGAGCGTCGAGTTGAAACAGGGATCCCTGGAGCAGCCGTTGATCGAACTGTCTATGAGAGATTTCGTGGCGAAGTACGAGAAGCTGCAGCGAAACGAGTCCACGATACAAGTGTCCCTGAGGTCTCTCCTCATGGAGGATCTCCTTTGTCCCATCGGTTCCAGGCATCGCTGCATGATGCAGTCCTCGGCGCCGACCCGCGCCAAGCTTCCCGCCGGTGTCTCCAAGTCCTGCCCGGACTTTGCGTTCGTGCAACAGGTCAGGAGCGAATTCGGCCGGGGAAGTTTGCCAGACAGATTGGAGACCGACACACTGTACGGCACGATCCCGGCCCACTGGCGCAGGAACCCAGTTTCCACGGCGCACGCACCGAACACCCCTCCTCCGTCGCCTGGAGCGTCCACCAGCGAGGAGAATCTGGTGCTGCTGAGCATCACGACAATAGAACCGGACCGGGAATCGCGAAACGACCGGCCAACGAGGGACCAATTCCTCCAGAGGAACGTCACCGTGGACTTCAGCTGTTTGGACTTGGTCGTCAGCGTGGAGTCCTGGATGGTGGTGTTCGACTTCTTCGGATTTGCCGGGCCGTCGGGAACCGGTCCCAAGGTCGCCACGCATCAGGCATCAATCGACACGGACCAATTGGACAAGGCGGACGATTTGCCGCTGAGATCCGAGACCGAGGTGGAGGTCAGGTCTCTGACGTTGGTCTTAATACAGTCGGAGAGGGAGATCGCAAAGGCGAATGTGTCCAATGCTTGCATGCACATTTTGAAGTCGCACGGGAAGACGAAAGTGTCCGGATCGTTGGGGTCCGTGTCCCTCTTGGATCTAACGCCGCACGGACGCTTCTACAGGGAGCGTTTCCTCTCGTCCGGCCGGAAGGCCCTGAATTTCCAGTACTCCAGGTACATAGACTCGGAGAAGCGACCGTACGACGCCCAGCTGAAGCTGGAGATGTCCGCGGTTCATTACGTGCACACCCAGAGATTCGTGGCGGAGCTCCAGGCGTTCTTCGGCCACTTCTCGCAATTGTGGACGGTGATGGTCAACCTCAGGGCCGGTCTCGGTGCTGTAATTGACGTGAATAAGAGGAGCGTCAGACTGTCCCTGGAGCTGGAGGCCGGGGCGCCAGTCATTCTGTTGCCGGTTAGTTCCAGGTCGGATGAAATGATACTGTTGAACCTCGGCGAGCTAACCGCCCACAATCGATTCGAGGCTTCCGAAGCGATTGGCGACTGCATGCTGGACATAATGCTCCTCGACCTGGTCAACATGGACGTCTACGCGGCCAAGAGGATACAGTCCGACGACCAGGACGACGACATGGACACCGTAGCCGTGGGTGGCTTCCACGCGAGGAAGCTCGGCTCCTCTTTGCTCACCGAGATGTGCCACCTGAAGCTGCGTATCGAGCGAAACCTGGACACCTATATCAGCAGGGACATACCGGATCTAAGCGTTCACGGGACGTTGTCCACGATGGACTGCGCGTTGGACCCGGCCCAGTACATGCTGATTCGGGGCCTCCTCTCTTACAACATAGGGGAAAACCTGGACGATCTGCGCCAGTTCATGCAGGATCTGAACCAGACGGTGGAGTACTCCATCGTCAGCGGGGACAACCGGGAAACGATCTGGAGGAAATCCTGCATAACCTTGGAGCTGGTGAACGTCACGGTGAAGCTGCACCCGAATCACAACATCGCCGCCCTGGCCTGCATCAATTTCATCAAGTCCAGGCTGACGCTGGACTCGTTGAGCGACGGTTCGCAGGACATAGACCTGGTGTCCCAGGAAATACTGATCACGGACATGAGGTTTCAGGACGAGCCGGCAAACGAGCAGTCCAACGTCTTCACCAGCATCCTGCAGCCGCTGAGGAACTCGAACAACGAGAATCGCGTCCAGGCCGAGGTGCATCACAGAAGGCGAAAGGCGAACGCCGCCACGACGATTTTGGTCCACAGCATGCGTTTGACCGCCATCCTGGACTGGTGGGAGGCCGTGAAAGACTTCCTCGTGTTGAACTCCGTGGAGCCGGAACCGATACTCGGAATAGCCCGCGCCGCGGCCGACAGTAATCAGGAAAACGAGAGCAACGCTTCAACTGCGGCGCCGCTGGAGCTGAAGATCAATATAACCGACTCGGAGCTGGTCATTGTCGAGGACACGGCGGTCAGCGACACGAACGCCGTCATTTTGAGGAGCACTGCTGTTCTCTCTTACAGGTCCTCGCCGCAGGACGGCGAGAAGCCGTTGTCCTGCAATCTGTCTCACTGCGAACTGTTCTCTTGTATCCTGGGCCTGGAGGAGGAGACCGCCCTGTCCATAATCGATCCGGTTGGCGCCAGCTTCGATCTGACCCGGGACAAGTGCCTGGACGTGCAGCTGCAACCGCTCTGCGTGAGACTGAGCTACCACGACGTGACCATGTTCGCCAGAATGCTTAGCTCCCTGCCCAAACAGACCCTGGTGGCCAAGAAACGGTCCAGCGAGGTGCTCACCCCGACGGAGAAACAGATCCAGAAGTTGACAGCACTGGGATTCGCGGACCTCGACTGCAGGGCCGCCCTGAATCTCTGCAACGGGCAAATAGACGAGGCGGCCCTTTGGCTGACCCAGAACGCGGTCCCGAATTCGGACACAGGCGGGACCAACGAGTCCCCGTTTCACACGGTGGAGTTGCATACGTCCTGCACGAGAATCTGCGTCATCGACGACTGCAGGGACGCTGACGTACCGTTGCTGGAGATGACGCTGTCCGACCTCAGTTTGAAGCAGGAATGCATGGGGCCCGGCCTAGTGTCCGCCACGTTCGGCATCGATTATTACAACAGGGTTCTCAGCGGTTGGGAGCCGTTCGTAGAACCCTGGCACGCCACCGTGCAATGGGAGCAAACACTGACGAGCTCACTGAACGCAAAGAGATTGCAGGTGTCCGTCGACTCGCCGGACTCTGTGGACGTCAATGTAACATCTACGCTGATTGAACTGATCGAGTTGGTTAAGAACAATTGGATGCAGGATTTCTATTTAATTTCCAGCAACGATCATAATGTGAACAAGGCGGGCAATGTTCAAGCCTATCGACGTAGAATGCCGTTCATACCGTTCGCGTTGAGAAACGAGACCGGCTGCAAATTGTGGTTCAAGACGATCATCGCCACCGCGGACGACGCCAAGGACGTCGGGCAGAACTTCAAGGCGAAGAACACCTTCCAGAAAGACGACACCTGGATCGAGGTTGCCCCGGGCGGCACCGTTCCCTTCACCTTCGAGGGGAGAGGAAAATTGAGGCACAACGCCACGCACATTGTACGGAGACACCAGATCACGGCGTTGGTGGACGGATGGAGGCCCGTAGACCCCGTCACCGTGGATCGCGTCGGTATATACTTTCGGCACGCGAACGCTAACGTCACCGGCGCCCAGGTGGACGCAACCTTGGTACGCTAATTTCATTTGTTTACTCTGCAAGTCGAGGTTGGTTCCTTTATCGAAACAATTCATTCCCAGTTTCAGATGTTGACGCCGAAGGCTAGAATAGTATTCGCGGTAGAATTAGAGGGATCCGCCAGGAAATTGGTGACCGTTAGATCCGCCCTGCAGATATCCAACAAATTGAAGTACCCGGTGGACGTCAAGATGGAGAAGTCCTTGAATCAATTCGGATGTAGGTTGCTTGGACTATTTCAAAGCGAGGGGCTGTTTCAATCAAACTGCGTTTTATTTCCAGATCTGCCCGCCACCTTGTCCGTCAGCGATAGGATTCTTCAAATTCCAGGCGAATCCACGATATCTGTGCCCCTCACACACACTGGCGTGCAAATGTGCTTGAAGCCGATCAGCTTGGGCAATTTGTTCCAGTACTGCACGGAGACAATAGATTGGACAGTGGTGAAGAAGCCGCTGGAGGTCGCGGAGAATCGTATCACCTGTCGAGCCAATCATAATAATATCTTCAGGTACGCTCGGCTGTTGCGGAAACAAATGAATTACTTAATGCCGATATTTTCCATTCAGAATGTGCGTCGCGGTGACGAGAGACAACTATCCGCCGGACTCGAGCCAAATGCTGCCGGCGCACACCATAACAGTGATGGCTCCCTTGACACTGACAAATTTGTTACCGCACGAATTGTTGTACAATATCGAGCCGGAGAGTGGCAGGATACTGCCCGGCGGTAGCGCAGACTTGCATTCCGTAAATATAGAAGAGCAGCTTGAAATAGTCGTACAATTGGACGGTTACCCTGGATCGGGCACAGTGAACAAATTTCTCTATTTCATTTTACAATCGCCCGTTCGAAGCGTTTCCACTGACACCTGTGTACGTTCCGTAGATGCTGCTGTCGCCGAACATGAACTCCTTCACTGCCCGCCTCAGGCTGACCGACTCGTCCGGCAGGGTGTTGTATTTACACGCGGCAGTCAACGTTGAGAAGGGATGCGTCGTGCAGATAAACATAACCGCGCCTTACTGGATAATTAACAAGACAGGCCTGCCGTTGGTGTTCAGGCAGGAGGGGGTTGGCGTCGAGGCAGCCGGACAATTCGAGGAACACGAGAGAGCAAGAATGGTCGCCCCGTTGCTATTCTCGTACAGCGACGAAGAAGCTAGCAGAACACTGTCGGCGAGAGTTGGGACCTCCGTGCACCCCCAGGGAATCCCCCAATGGTCCCAGCACTTCCATTTACAGCCTAGCATACAGGTCTGTACATATCGAACAAGTCGCGAAAGGGACACGTGTGTTATTTCAATCATTTCAGGTGCATCGTCTAAGAATATCTCTTCGCGACGGCAGACCCGACATAGTGTACCTAATTAGCGTAGCCACTAGGACAGCTAGAGGAAGATACAGAGCAACAACGGTGGTTACGCTGTCGCCCAGATATCAACTGCACAACAAGTCGACATTCACGTTGGAGTTGTCGCAAAAATGCTTCACCACGACAGTCGTAAGTGGCCCGCCCCATGATACTGCCGCGATGTTCGGCAACGATTTATTCACAAGTCGCGACCGTTCCCAGAGTCATCCGGACGCTCAAGCGACTTACATTAAAATAATGCCGGACTGCTACATGCCGTTTCATTGGCCACGTCTCGACAAGGACTTGCTGTTGTGCGTACGAAGCATGGACGTGAAGGACTGCATGTGGTCCGGCGGTATCCGATTGGACGACAATTACTCGTTGACTGTCAACATCAGAGACACGACGGGGAGGATGCATTTCCTTCGCGTGGACGTGGTGCTACAGGAGAGCACATATTTCATCGTGTTCACAGACGCGGACACCATGCCGCCGCCCATACGGGTGGACAATTTTTCGGAGGTGCCTCTGGTGGTCAATCAGGTGACTAGTAAATGAAAAGAAAAGATTCAGCCTCTTCTCTGTTATTTTACGCGTCTGCCAGCTGTTCCGTCGTTCACTGAACCGTCCAGTAGAACGAATTGGCAGTTGTTTTCTAGAGTGTTCTCCGTAGGTCACCGTGCACGACAACTTGCAGTGGACAGTGAGACCGCACTCCTCCGTCCCGTATGCCCTGGACGAACCTATACAATCTGCCGGTTTGATCCTAACCGCGCCCGGAGGGGTCACGGCCACGTACGATCTGAACATACTCGGCGAGGGCAGAGTTCTCACTTACGAAAACTTCATTTACATTGCGTTCACGGGTAATGGTCTTCGACGATGTTTCTCCACGAAAGAAAGAAATCCCGTAAATCATATTACCTTCCAACATAGGTACTTTCAAAACCGATTGCGATCTGGGAGCCGGAGAGGGTGGCCTGGATCCGCTGGACGTCGAGACGCAAAGATTGGTCTTGGAAGCCGGCCCCGGTGGCTGGGTCGTTCTGAGAAGGAAACAATACGGGGCCAGGTGTCAATTATGGAGGATGACAGGCGATGGTCAGTTGCAGCACGAAGGTATGGGGAATAGGTGGATCAATTTGCTCTTGTATAGTTTTAAACAGCTTTGAAACGATCTTTTAATCCCGCAGGGTCTAGTCCGCCAAGGGATAAACATTGTAAGACACCGGACACAGTATTAGTTCTAGATATATCGGGCACAGCGCCGCAGCCGTTCACGTACTGTGCCCTTGCGTTGAGGAAACCCGATCCCAGGAGGAGATCCACGCAGACATGGCGGTTCACCGACGACGGACGATTGTGTTGCGCGCACAAGAACATGTGTGTCCAGTCGAAAGATGGATTCATGGGATTACACGAAGGTTTGCCACGCGGAGATCGTTGGTCCTTGCACTATCCAAGCTGGGCCTCTTTTCATCGACAATTATCGCATCGATTTGTTGCGTTCGATCATTTTGCCAATTCTATCAGCGTGGTATCGTTAAAGCCCTGTCTCACGGTCGTACCGTTTTGTTTTATTTGGCACAGCTTTCACGGTTCTCTCGTTTGCCCGCCGAAGTACCCTCTCACCGTCAGGCAAATTACCCGCCCCGCTGATCACGCCGAAAATTCTGTAACGCGCCTCGCTACCGTAAACGTAACACGACGAATCCGTTTTCCCCCCCGATTACAAAAGCCCCGTTCGTCCTGTAAACTTTTATACCATCCCTTGTGACACGTGAATCGTACATTCATAATGATAATGTTGCAGGCGGCAGTGTCGCTCGTTGGCAAATGTGTACGTATAGTACATCGAGATCGTCATTTATGAATCTGTATAAGTATTCTATGGGATCAGACTTCCGCTTGTTTTTTTTTTATGCCATTAACGCTATGCTCATCAAATAACCGCGACGGCTGAAATTAAGATGCGACGTTCCGTTGCATGAAACGGCATCATAATTTCGAGCTGTTCGTGCAGCCACTTAACCGAGAATTAACAGCGATCGTCATATAAAAATTTTCCTCTTGTCGTTTTAGGGAGCGAGGCGGTATTGGGCCCCCAGACGCACACGAATCCACCTCCGATCGAGCAACGCGTTGAAAGGCAAAAACTGAGACCGGGGTCCGGTTTCTTGTCCGTCACGGTAACCACCGACGGGCCCACGAGGGTCCTGCAAGTTTTGGACATCAAGGAAAGAGTAAGAGAGCAACGAATAATTTTCTGAGCACGGGGTATCTCGTAACTATGGGTGATTCTGAACAACTTTTTCCTTTACCGAAATGCTGGTTGAAGCTTCGTTTTCGAATTATTAGCGGAAACGCATTGGCCAATCGGAGCGCACAGTGGCTCTCAACCGCGCGCGGTCGTGGGCGCGAACCAACGCATCGGTTGAGAGCCACGCGTCTGAGCGCGCGCTCCACGGACGCTCCGATTGGCCAGCGTTTCTCGTTAATAATTCAAAAACGAAGCTTCGACCAACATTTCGGTAAAGGAAAATGTTGTTCAGAGTCGCCCCGGCAACCCTCCATTTCCGGGATTCCCCATAGTTAAGGGACACGGTATATCGATATATTTGTTGACCGACATCTTTCATTACAGAAAAAGACATTCGCTCTGCTCGAAGAACGCGATTGGTCTCATATTGCGGTCAGTCATAGACCGACTCAAATACTCACCGACGCGGAAAAGATAAACTCCAAAGAGTTGGAGCTGAAGGTCAATTTAACCGCTGGCCTGGGACTGTCGATCGTCTCGCGGAGACCAGTCGAAGAGCTATTGTTCGCTAGACTGGCGGGCATATCTCTGGAACTTGTCCGAACGCCCGCCAATACTACTGTCGATTTGAGCATGGAGAACGTACAGATCGACAATCAGCTGTTCGAGGCGCAATGCTCGTCCGTGCTATACGTGGCCAGGCCGGCCAGGGTCGAGAGCGAGCGCAGACCGGCGATACACGTGGTCGCCGAGAAATTGAAGTCGAAGAATCAGAACGCGGAGATTTACAAGCACGTGGTTGTAAGCATCAAACCGCTTTGCATACATTTGGAGGAGAAGTTAATTCTGAAATTGGCCGCGTTCGTTGGGACGGGGAGGTCGGAGCTAGAGGTACCCGTCGACGAGAACGACTTCAAGGCGCAAAGATTTATCTCTGAGGTGTCCGCCGCGCACGCCAAACGATACTACTTCGGCGCATTGAAAATCGTACCCAGTCAGGTTCGTATGATTAAACGCATTCGTCGCGCGCGACAGGTGCCCAACGCAAATGTAACGTATCGTTTTAGGTGAAGTTGAGCGTACTGACCACGACCAAATTGCCGCGT
The DNA here is from genome assembly GCA_963667235.1 of Nomada lathburiana. Lineage (NCBI taxonomy): Eukaryota > Metazoa > Arthropoda > Insecta > Hymenoptera > Apidae > Nomada > Nomada lathburiana. Next base: position 17,132,593 of record OY763899.1, on the reverse strand, counting down.
CACCTTCAGGCCATAAAGAGACAATTGGGATTGACGTTGATTAAATTCGAGGACGCCACTATTGAGTTGGAACCGTTCATTAAGAAACACCCGTTCGAGAGCACTCAATTTTTATTGCATTCCATTATAAAACACTTCAAGGACGTACGGAGATAGCTTGTATTATTCACGAATGCACCTTCTTTTCATTTTCATACCAACACGCGTGCTTCTTTCTCGCCTCCAGGAGTTAAAGTGGCAGGCCGCAGTGATACTGGGTTCCGTGGACTTTCTGGGCAACCCTCTAGGTTTCGTGAACGACGTCACAGAGGGTGTATCGGGATTGATTTACGAAGGGAGCGTGAAGACACTGGTTAAAAATGTTACGCATGGCATATCGAATTCTGCGGCCAAAGTGACAGAGTCCTTGTCCGATGGCCTGGGCCGAGTAATAATGGACGAAAACCACGAAGAAGCCAGGCAGAGGATCCGAGCCAATACTGCCGGGAGCAGCGACCATTTGGTGGCCGGACTAAAGGGTTTCGGATTCGGATTGCTCGGAGGACTAACCAGCATCTTTAAGCAGACCTACGATGGCGCCTCGAACGAGGGCTTTCCGGTACGCGCACTCTTCTAACAATCACGATTTATAATCGTAACAAGCCAACTAATTAAGCGACAACCGATTCCAGGGTTTCTTCGCTGGATTTGGCAAAGGTGTGGTCGGCACCATAACCAAACCAGTCGTTGGAGTCTTGGATCTTGCCACGGAAACCGCAACGGCCGTTAGAGAGACCAGCAGAAGGTAGAGCACGGGTGTTCAAACATTTGCCCCGCTCGATTCTCGTACTAATCGTGTTCGATTGCAATTTTCAGTGCGCACCGCACGATACCGAAGCGAGATAGACCTCCACGGGTGGCGAGTGGTTCCGCTGGTCTGTTGCCGCCGTATAATCGCCAGCAAGCCGAGGGCCAAGAGTTCCTTTACATAGTAAACGAGCACAATTATTCGGAACTGTTCGTGGCATACGAATGCCTGCGCAGCGGCACCGAGAACCTTCGAATACTGGTGTCGAACGGAAGGGTTCGCGTTATCTCTGGCGGCACCAAGGGCGTGGTAACGGAAGTCAGCCTGGCCGATTTACTGTATTGCCAGCCGATGCACAAATTGGAGAGCAACGGCGTCGCTTTGTATTACATCGAGCTGATATCCAGATCGGACTCCGCGATCGGCGTTAACGCGGACGGCCCCGAGATCCTTAGAAGGCCCAAGGTTCGATGCGACAACGAGGAGGTGGCGAAACGGGTCGGTATCAAGAATAGATGGTATGATTACGACAATTTCGTTAAACCGTGGATTATTTCAGGTGTCGCAGCAAATTAATTATGCCAAAGGTATGCACGAGGAGCGCAGTTTGACTCTGTCTTCCTCGGATAACATGCTGGACGATGTACAATACTATAAGTAGTAGCGGGAAGTTTGGGGGGCACGAAAAGACAGTTTTTCATACTTTGCGCTGAGACGCGTGTATGTTTTGTATGCTAGTCAATTAGCCCGGTTCTGAGTGTGTATCGTTCGTTTTTTTTTTGTTTCTTTTTCCCAATGGTGCACATAGCAGCACGGTTACTTCGATTAAACTAAGTTGATGATAAGACTGATACGAGGCATGCGAAATTTCGAAAGGAAATCAAGTCAGACAATATGTATTCACTTGGACGAAAACGTGTGAAGGGGACGTTTGGTTTTCGCACAGGTAGCACACACATACACACGTATACATTTTTTTACACTAACTATAGGAGACAAGCAGGATATCTTGACTAAGGGGGCGAGATTTTTTAATAAGCGTGTATATATGTATATACATGTGGAATATACAGCGTAGGTAATAAGGGGTAAATCTACTTAAACTGTTTACAGAGATGAAGAACAAGTATATAACTAAAAACCAAAGTTTTTATAATAGGATAGGCTATTTATTTTCTACATTAACAAGTTTGATATATTGCAGACCGCACTCGTTCGTGACTATATCAAGTATATATTTTTTATGGCGTTGGTTGTATAAAGAGAACATGTATATCACTTGACCGAAGTATTAATAACTGTACATTCTTTGTCTAACATTACGCGTGTAAAAAAAAAAAAAAAAAAAAACGTAGCTATTAGGAATCTTGTACAGTAACTGTAACATCCAAAATCGGCTCCGTTTGAATAGAACTTTTTGTAACGTTTGATTAAGGCTTTGTACAGCTTGAGAAAATATACAGTATACATTGCATATACATATATTTATGGCAATTGAACCGATAAGTTACGACATGTTGGAACTGTATAATAATAGATTGTATACAACGATTGTCTAGATTTGTTACATCTCGTGATTTTCACGCTATCAATGTAATTTAATAAAGAAGCCCTATTTTCGTTCGACATAAACTGTTTCTCTGTTTCCAGTTTCTCGACAATCGCTTATGCATGCGTACACGTCGCAATTCGCAGCGTTATTAATTGTTTGCTGCGGACGTGACATTATGTTCAACAGTTTATTATTAACGTTTCGATCATAAACGAATAGAAGCGTCATCGCTGATACAGGCATTTCTGATAACGCGGTCTCTCCCTTCATTGAACCATAGTTTCATGGGCTGGCGGTGGGGAGAAGCCGCGACAGGTAACCGGGGCAAAATAAATCGTCAGTTCTGCGGGGACTACCGTGTTTAAAGATCTCTGTTCCTTCACACGCAGACAGAATATCACCCTTATTTAAAATCATCGATTCGAAAATCGTCGGCAATCTGACGATAACGTTATCACTGATAAATTTAGATTGCATAAACATGGCGCCCTTCACGATCACTTGAAATGTCAAATTCCTCGTCGGAATTCACCAAGTAAAACCGTGCCGTTCACGTTACAGAAACTGTCTGTCCAACAGATATCTTTCTCACGAACGGTTCTGCACGTTGCCTGAATTTTCTGTCGCGTGCGACGAGGTGCGACCAGGCTTCCTCAATCAGAAGGACAGAGCGTAACCTACGACGATGGATGAAACGTATTTCGACGAAGGGCTGGCGGAAAACTTTGAAACGTCCACCCTGGAAATCTCCAAGGACCTCGACACCAATGAGTTGAACAATCAGGATTCCGCTTCAGCTGGTGAGCCCATTTCATTGGACACACATGTTGCTTAGATTCGCACGGACGGTTCATTTCTACTCCATCGTGCCTCGTCTGTACTCAATATTGCTTCCAGCAGTGGACACCGCGAAGAAGAACAGGGAGAACGAGGGGCAGACATCGAGACAGGTTCCGTTGTCGAAGGACGTCTCCAACATTCCCTTTAAACATATTGATATTCATTCGTTCTTCTCTGATAGAAACGAAGTGGTGGACAGGGCACTGAAGGACTGCCAGGAGAGCCTGATAAACGAGGAGGAGAATGAGATCGTTGGAAGCTGGCTTTTAACAGAGTAAGACGGTCTTTGTTAGTTTATCACGCTGCTCGTACTAACAACGGAATTGTATTTTGCAGAATAAGTTTGTGGGACATAGAGAAAGAAAGACTGGTAATATTAACGAAGAAAGCTATTTATTCAGTAAAGTACGACTTTATCTCGTTAAAGATACTTGAATACAATCGAGTGCCTCTGTCACAAATCGACACATTAGTTTCCGGTGAACTAGTGTACCCGTCTGCCTCCCTGGCGCCGTAAGTTCTAAGCGAATTTAAATAATTGTACGTTACGATTCAACTTGTTCGCCGTTGGGCCGAATGTATTCATGAATTTCTGAACAATTTCTAGACGTTTAAGTGGATTGGCGGAGGGTGTCTCATCGTTAGTTCATTGCGCAGTTCGTCAAGAGTGGTCCTCTCTTGCCTCTAGTACAGGTCTCGCACAGTTTGAGTCTAGGTACACTAAAGTTCTCAGTAGTGCAGAGACCCTCTTATTTTGTCGAACAAGAACTGCTTTATATATCTTTTTTCCGTCGCTTTATATTAACTGTTAACACATGTATATAGCTGCCACGAAACGATCCCCCTTAATACGGAATGCATAACACGATCTTTTATTCGAATTAGTGAATGCTCACATAAGTGTGTACACTTGTGCTTCGGATTGTTTCGTAAACAAAACTCCACCGCCTTTAGATATTGGTGTTTGGCGTAGAAGAGAAATTCGGGGGGGACTTCCTCTAGTAATTAATTGAGACTTGACTTTCAGAAAGAGGCTCATGTCTGGGATAAGACTGATGTGGAATAAAGGTAATCCATTGTCGGTAAGCAAGAAATGGAATCCGTTCACAAAGGATATACCATGGATTACTTACGCCAGTCATCCCCTGTTCTGGTACAAAGGTAAATCGACTTTTTTTAATTGCATAAGTTATCTATTATAAACAGCTGGGTTTTTTTCTTCAGGATCTGAAGCGGAGAAAGCGAAGTTCAACGTGGAAGGCTTTTACGCATCTATAAACGATCTATTGCCGGCGGAATGCAGCGTGAAAAGTGGTCTTATTATCATAGAAAATTACTTCGGCCTTGGTGCCTTGGTACACAATAGAAACGGACTAGGCTTTTTTAAGATCCGCGGCAAGGTCAGCTTTTGAAGAGTCTGGCCTGTGAATATTCGCGTGTTATTTCCCATTCGGCTCCTTAACAAGCTCCAACTTATAAGCTTTCGCGATATTTATAGATATTCATAGATGGAGTATCGAAGTTTTAGCGTTACGCGTGCAACTTGCGCGCAAGGATTTGCGTAGAGAGACCTCTATCTCTATTCCCGACTTTTACAATGCATATCGTATAAATTTTATTGCATAATTTCTATCAGTATATTCACTAAGTACCTGGCTGACGAAAAGCTGATGACACATAGATTATATTAAATTAATTCGTCTGTACATGTTAGATGTAAAATTCTATTTTTTAATTCTGTATTCTTGGGACGAGGCATAATACTTCTCTGTAACAATGAATAAAAATCGTTCTTCTTTGAAACTTGGAAAAAAAAACAACAAAAAGAACGCGTTCTCTATTGCGCTTAATTAACGCTGGATTTTTTTTCCAAACCGTTTCGTCCGTGCGGGGACTGGTGGTGACATGTCGCTTGGGAAAAAACGTATTCCCGATAAGAGCATAGAAGCCTCGATGTCGGGTTTGCCCCGATTTGTTATCAATAGACAAGTAAATAAATTTCCTATCGATGTTGTTTAAATAACAATCGGAATGATAACACTTTTATACGGCACTAATTACAGATTGGTTATGTTCGCGAGTTACAGGTGCCCAACAATACCACCTGTTGATCTTATTCGTTAGCTCGCACGATTCGCTCCGATTTACGGTAACGAAATATTAATGAACAAAAGTCGCAAGGGCTGGGAAATGTATGCGAGAAATAGAAACGATGGAATTTCCCGTTTCATTTGATCGTATTCCTGTCAGCGAAGGTGTCCGATCATTTTTCACCTCGAATACATGTCCGAAGGTAACGATAATGTACTTTCCAATAATTTCATTCATGGATCTTTTAGATTCGGATGCTGATGTAACGCAGTCGAACGTTCGTCGGTTTAACGAGAGGGCAGCTGATTAATTAACTCCCGAACCGGCTATATTTCCAAGTGGATGGCTCTACGACAGATATGCGCAGCGTTGGATTAATGTAGTATTCGTAAAATGTACCGTCACTACTTCAAGTCGCGCTCCGTGTTCTTGGTCGGCTTCGGGATAGGCTTTCTCCTCGCGTTGCTCTTCTTCGCCGTTCAGGATGTATACAACAGCACGCTCGTCTGCAAGGAATCATTGTCGAACCCCTACACCAGCAACCGGGACGCTCTGCTCAAATGGTTCATGTCCGACACGTTGCCACGCAGACAGATCGGCCTTCAGGCTTGGAAGCAAACGGCCGGCTCCGCGAATTCGACGTACGATCGATGGCTGGAGAGCCGGCAGTTAAGGCAGAAGGACATAGATCTGGACGCTTATTTGTACGGACCGGAGAGAAGGGAAGAGACGGCGGCCAGTTGGCTGAACTCCAATGTTCACATAACGTGCGTAGTATTCGTGAAGAAGATTAAGCTGGCCAGATCTATTCAGAATACTTGGGGGAGGCGTTGCAGCGAGCTGTATTTCTTCGGCCAAGTGAAGAGCCCCGAGGTTCCTATCATTAATTTCGAGATGAAGCTCGTGTCCTCCTGGCAATTGCTGTGCGAAGCGTTCGGCTATATTTGGAAAGAGAACCGGCCCTTGGAGTGGGTTATTTTCGTGAAGGACGACACGTTGGTGATTCCTGAGAATCTACGGTACATGCTCGGCCCGCTGAATCATACGGAGGATCATTATTTAGGTCACGCGGTCGTTATGTGGGGGCAGCCTTACAATGTCGCAGATGCAGGATACGTGATTAGCGTGGGAGTTCTCAGAAAGCTAATTAAAATGTTTGATAGTTCGCCGAAGTGCCTGGCCGGTGGCAAGTATTGGAAACAGGAAGATTATTATCTGGGTAAATTTTTCTTATCACGCCTGACACTTCTAAGCTTGAGCGCGTTTATCAGGTTGACCGTTTTAATTGGTTCCAGCCAAACATCTGGCGTCCATGGGTATTTATCCTTCCGACACGAGGGACAATAACTTGAGGGGCACATTCCACGGCCACCCTTTGCAATCGTTGCTATGGGGCATCGTTAAGACCAGCGTTTATTGGACCCGAGCGATGTACCCCATTAAAACCGAATGCTGCTCGTTTATATCCGTCACGTTCAATGTCGGGGAACCCGACAAGATGTACACGTTAAATTATTTATTGTATCACCTGCACGTTCTGAACGGCGCAGCTAATTTGGGAAGCAAAAGGGCAGCGACGTCTGTACCCGATGAAGATGTACGCATATTATTTCAGCATGCTACTGTTGCGAAAGAGTTGAATTCCGAATGAATTGAATAACATTGCTTTCAGGTATGGAAAGTCGCATTGAAGGAAGAGTTCAACATCACGGATTTGAATGACATCTCCCCCGATGCTTATTACGAGATGTGGCACTCGAAATATTCAGAACCCGGCCAATTAATTGCGAAAAACAATAGGATCAAAGAAGCGGACAAGCTTCCCTAACTGTCCTTACACTCGCTTCGTTCTCGCGACGAAGCAGCCGCGATGCTGAGATTTCCTCTTTAAATTAGTCGAATGGTCCATTTTTTAACGCACAATGATTTTATGAATACTGTTGACTATGTTACACGGTTTAACGATTGTTACAATTGTTCAGATATTGTTTATGAACGATCGCGTAGTTTGCTGGCGACAACGTTGCTTCGAACTTGAAATGTTTATCAGGTTTCACGATTTATACGCATCACGCTTGTAGTATTAATAAGTATTTACGATACGACGAATGTGGGAACGGGCGGAGTGGCGTTGTTTGATAAGCTGCTTCCCTTGTTACACCACCGCTGCCTTATCTGTCTAATTAGGTGCTCATTAACGCTCCTAATAACTCTGATAACCGAATCGGTGCTGCTCCTGTATGAAATATATGTCAAGAATAATGGGGCGATGCGTTTACGCTATTTTGCATTCGCATGATCCGTTTTTGTTCAACGAAGACGGGCACCCGGTGGACATCCAAGGCGAGTTATCCCAGCTCGTGTGTTAAGATTCACAGTACCTGATTATACATACAGATATATGTTTTTCTAATGCGTATTTCTATGCGATAACTGGAAGCATAATACGAACGAACTTTATTCGACAAATAAATGCGTAATATTTATAACGGCGAGCCTCTCCTTTCGATCCACCGGCAGGGCGGCTGAAAATTTTAAGCCCCTCTAACGACCTATATTTTTTCGTCGAATCTGCTTATCAAGCTGGACTTCGGTTATCGGTTATCCGCTTCCTCTCGGAGGTAGCTATATAAAAGGAAGAATTCAATTAACTCGTATATTCGGCGAGTGTGGGCTTCCCCATAAGGTTCACCCGCTGCAGCTTCGTTTATTAATGCGTGCGACGCAAGTGTAGCTGCTTCAGCATGGCACTGCTGCCGAAACTATTCTCTACCATTGCCTTCGTTTCTATTATTGCCAATGAATTCGTTACCGGGGCTGAACCACCCAATGTCTCCGACGTGTCAGAGTAAGTAGTCCGACGTTATTCGCTCCAGGGACCGAATTCAATTGTAACAATTCATTCCGTTTAGCCCCGCGATTCCACTGAACGATTCTCCAAGCTACGACGAGGGCGTGAAGAGAACGAAAGGGAGGAAGAGACCACCTCTGTTTCCAGGGGGTTGCACGGGACCACCGGACGCGCCTATAAATGGCGGACTGAGATGCTCCACGGACAGGTAATCCTTTTCTAAATCACCGAAAGCGTATCACCGTGCTCGAAGGTGTACATTTCACGTTCTCCATCGCAGCGGATGCATCGCAACTTGCGACCACGGATACAAGTTTCCCAACGGCGTCTCGCAGTTGGCCGTCACGTGCTCCGACAAGGAATGGCGCATCCCCGGGACAGACTGGCTCTCCGTGCCGCACTGCGAACGTGAGTTTCACACTGAAATATATTTCACATATGAGCGGTGTCATGAGATTGCTCTTCTTGCGTTTCCAGCAATTTGCATGCCGGATTGCCTGAACAGAGGGGTGTGCATCGCTCCTCATCAGTGCGATTGCCCGGAGGACTTCACTGGACCCCAGTGCCAATTCGAGAACAAACCCTGCATGAATTATCCGGCGCCTGTGTTCAATTCTGACATCCGTTGCAACTCGAAGTTAGTTGAGACTTCTATATTTTCGCTCGTCTCGATTTTTCTATGAAACATTCTTCCCCGCAGGTCCTGCACTATATCGTGCAAGAAGAACTTCACGTTTCCCGACGACAGCACGGTCACCAATCTCATCTGCAAGAACGGAAACTGGGAGCCAACCAGGCAAGACTGGGTCACCGTACCCGACTGCGAACGTACGTTGTAAATCAATCCAGTTCATTGCAGAATAATTCGTACGCGCAGAAACATCGGATACATTTCGTTTGATTGCAGCCGTGTGCAATCCGCCCTGCCAAAATGGCGGAAACTGTCTACCCTCTCTCTTCTGCCAGTGTCCGCAGGCTTTCAGGGGGCCTCAGTGTCAATATTGTAAGCGTCGATCGATTTACCTCGACGAATCGTTGAACGACGTCGATGATATATGATATATCGTTACAGCCGCCGATGCCTGCAACAGCGAGAAGCTGAGCTTCAACGGTGGCTACAACTGCTCGGAGACCGACGGCGTTTATTCTTGTACCGTGAACTGTCCCTCTGAAGTGGAATTCGAGTTCCCCCCGGTCCCCGTGTACACCTGCAATTACGAAACAGGCGTCTTCCTGCCGCAGCCCGTTCCCCAGTGCAAGTACAGCGAAAACATGAACGTGATCTCTCTGGGCACCACGTACAAGTCCTACGTCAAAGAGGTGAACCAGTCTTGGGTCTACAGCGACCTGTACGGCACGCATATGAGCCAGGCCCCGTTGCTTCAAACCAACTACGACGTCGGCAGGGTGCGCAGCGGTTCGCAGACCACTGTGCATTCGAATGAGGTAATACCCTCGCGACCGAGCATCTTTGCGCTTCAATGTGACTACGCTTTGCTTTTTGGCAGATGGTGTTCGATCCTCAGCAAAACGGCATGCTGCTCGTGGAAGAGAGAAGACCGGTGCCAGAGGCGTGCTTCACCTGGGGCGGCGTGCACTACAAGACCTTCGACGACAGCGTGTTCAGCTTCAACAGCGAGTGCTCCTACGTCTTGGTGCAGGAGGCCCGTGACAGGCTGTTCACGGTCACCGTGGAGAACAGTCCCGGTTGCAAGTACAACGACTGCTCGAGGATCATCAACCTGTTCATTCAGGACAAGAAGTACATACTGTTGAGAAACGACGCCGGCATTCCGGAGTTTCGAACACCGAAGAAGCTGCTGCCTATACCGGCCCAGCTGTCCACGCTGAGGGTGGACATGTCCGCGCATTTCATCGTGGTGTCCGTGGACACACTGGGGATACGGTTGAAGTGGGACGGCGCGCTGATGGTCCAGGTGGAGGCGCTGGAAAATATGTGGAACAACACCGTGGGCCTGTGCGGCAACATGAACGGCGACAAGAGGGACGATCTCGCGAGCAAGAACGGTGGCCACACCAAGAGCGTCGACGCGTTTGCGACATCCTGGCGGGCAGAGGATATCGGAGGTAAAACGTTTGCATCGGATGGTCCCAAAAGTTTCTTTCGCTGTTTCACTGCAACGCGTTAGTCAAACATTTTTTCGTTAATGTTAGGGGCAGTTAGGTGTTTTCCAGCCTTCCAATAGTATAATGTCGTTCGAAACGATAGTCTCGGTGCCGTTCTGGGTGTATCGAAAGACGGAAAAGATTTGGAATATACCAGCCCAACCCTTACTCTTCAAATCGTCCCTTTCTGATTATTACTTATTCGTTTCTTCAAAAAATTCCACCCCTTGCCAAATACTCGACTCTTTAAACGAGATAAGAATCATGTTGATAAATATTAAGAACGTATATCGTGCATCGTTTAAAGATATTGCACCATCCGTACAATTGTTCGCAGTTAATAATTAGTGTTAGGACGAAAGAAACTTTTGCGTCAACTTGATACAATGCCACGTGGACTTGCTCATCAATCATCGGTCGTTGCGTCGTTCTTTCAGGTACGTGCGACGAGTACCCGGACATCAATCACTCTTGCAAATCGAACCCGTTGGTCACGGAGGAGGCCATCCAGTTCTGCACGAAATTACTATCCGATCCCAGATTTCAGGCCTGCTCCAGCACGATCGGCGTGTCCGAGCTGCGGGTCGCCTGCCTGTGGGACTACTGTTCATGCAGGAACGACGACAGAACAACGTGCGCGTGCGACACCATGAACGTGTACGTCAGGCAATGCGCCCACAAGAAAGTTGTCCCGTTGTCCATTGGCTGGAGGAACAGCGTTACTTGCCGTGAGTCTCAATATCGTATGAAAGGTCGGGACATCGATGCATCCTCTGTTACCGTTACAGCCATGACGTGCACCAGAGGACGAGTGTACATGCCGTGCGGCAACAAGAGGGAGTCCTCGTGCTGGTCGGGGGTGGAGGATCAGCAGAGCGAGGAGAACTGCGAGGAGGGATGCTTCTGTCCAGCCGGAACGGTGGCCCACGAGGGCGGTTGCATATATCCCGAGGAATGTCCGTGCAGGCTGCGTGGAAAATTGTTCGAGCCGGGCAAAAGCGTGCAGAAAGATTGCAACACGTGCACCTGCTCCTCCGGAACGTGGATCTGCACTCAAGTAAGGTGCGCCGCGAGGTGTGCTGTCGTCGGGGATCCCCATTACACCACGTTCGACGGGAAACACTACGACTTCATGGGGAAGTGCAGGTACTATTTAATGAAGGGGGACGATTACAGCATCGAAGGTGAAAATGTTCCCTGTTCCGGCGCCATATCCGAGGTGGGTGTATGATTAACATTTGCTTATGGGGGTGTTCTACTGTGGCACGCGATTTTTTCGGCTGATTTTAGGAATTTTTTTCAAGGCCTTAGAGAAAGATTTCTTTAGCGAACTTTTCACCCTGTTTTTAATACATCTTGAACTGTAATTAAACATTTTTTTCGATTAATAATATGAAATAAAAATTACGTTACAGCGCACGGAAGTAGATCGTCTCGAGAAAAAAATGGCACGGTCGGTAACCACGATTCAGCTGGTTCTAATCATCGGTACTAAGAGAACCAAAGAAATTCTGAAATTATATGGCTCTGGCTATCGCAGGTAGCAGATTTGGATTGAAATATTAAAGTTTCATAAAATGGCAGCAATTCGAAATTGATTTCTCGTTTTTTTTTTCTATTTTTCTCGCCTTTTCTTGACCTGCAAAATTAAAACGAAAAAAGATATTGGCCCAATTCTGGCAGGGACGATAGCGACACGTCAGCTGAACATTTGTGCAAAACGTGGTAGCGATCGGTTCACTAGAATTTGAGATATCGTGGTTACCGTGTTATGGAACACAGTCGATTTTTTTTATCCGTCACGCTAGAATACCCCCTTAACTCGAAGAGTAACTCCATGGTGAAGTGAATATCGTTTTGCTCGCAGAACATGGGCCTGGTTCCGTCTGACGCGCCGTCCTGCACGAAGACCGTCACAATTACCCAGAACGACACCTCGGTGAAGCTGGAGCAGCACAGGCAGGTACTGATCAACGGGGAGCAACTGACGGCGTTCCCCGCGACCGTCAACGGCATCAGAATACGCGTTGCCAGCAGCATATTCCTGGTGGTTCACCTGCCCAATGATCTTGCCGTATGGTGGGACGGAATCTCACGCGTCTACATCAACGCGCCTCCGTATTTCCATGGTGAACAAAATCTCGGCGCTCTTTCGAATTCGTACTTCGTGTTCCGTGTTTATATTCCGACTGTTCCGACAGGTAAAACGAAGGGGCTCTGCGGCACATTCTCCGAGAATCAGAAGGACGACTTCATCACGCCGGAGGGCGACGTGGAGAGCACTGCCGCCTCCTTCGCCAACAAATGGAAGTGCGAGGAGGTCTGTGCCAGCGTGCCGGAGAAGGAAGCGGATCATCCATGCGATTTGGATCCGCAGAAGCGAGCCGACGCCAAGCAATATTGCGCCTATTTGCAGAGCGACATATTTGCCGGTAAATATTCGCGATCAATGCCCTCCTCTGTACGGTCCTGATGATCGTCGTACTATTCTCAGGCTGTCACTGGCACGTGGACCCGGAGGCGTTTTACAAGGACTGCCTCTTCGACATGTGCTCCTGCAAGGTCGACCTCGAATCCTGCCTCTGTCCCACGCTGGCAGCCTACGCGAAGGATTGCGCGGCCGCTGGGGTCAGTCTTCTGTGGAGGCACAACGTGGACGAGTGTAAAATTCATTGCCCGGGAAGCCAGGTTTATCAGATCTGCGGCAACAGCTGCACCAGGTGAGGAGCAATCCGTGATCGAACTGTCAGTCGATCAGGTTCGCGAGATTAACATATTCCTTTCAGATCCTGCGGGGATGTATCGGCGTACACGGATTGCAAGCAGGAATGCGTGGAGGGGTGTAACTGTCCCGAGGGACAGACCCTGGACGTGAACGGGGAATGCATTCCAATCGGACAGTGTCCGTGCCTTTACGGGGACTTGGAATTCCAGGCGGGACACAAGGAGATCAGACCTGGGACCAAGTACCCCGAGCTCTGCACCTGCGCAGGTCTCTCCTCCTTTCGATTAGAAGCGTTTCAATTGAATCGCGTCCGGACAACATTGTACGAATCTCCCTTTGAACAGGTGGACTTTGGAGTTGCCGAGAGGCCACGCGAGACGAAATATCGGAGTACCCGGCTGCGAAGGATCTCCAGAGCACCTGCGCAGCCGGCAAACACCAGGAGGTGTCGGATTGCGCCCCGGTGGAACCAAGAACCTGTCGGAACATGCACAAATCGATTCGACAGCCGTCTGTCTGTAAATCCGGCTGCGTCTGCCGGGCTGGTTACATCCTGAGCGAGGCGGGTGGCGATTGCATCAAGGAGGAGTCCTGTCCGTGCCATCATGGAGGGCAGAGTTACGGAGAGGCGTCCGTTATACAGAACGAGTGCAACACTTGCCGGTGCACCAACGGAACGTGGACTTGCACGGACAGAACCTGTGCAGGTAACGCGGCGAACAACATTGATTCGGTTGCGAGCATTAAACGATCGACTAATGTTTCACGTTTGTCAGGTGTCTGTTCCGCTTGGGGCGACTCCCACTACAAGACGTTCGACGGAAAGATCTACGACTTCCAAGGAATGTGCGACTACGTCCTGGCCAAAGGTTCTCTGAGCCAAGAAGATCGTTTCGACGTGTCCGTGCAGAACGTACCGTGCGGGACAACCGGCGCAGCCTGTTCTAAATCGATCGCCCTCACCATCGGCGGTGACCAGAATACAGAGACTATCGTTCTGACAAGAGGAAGGGACCTACCCGTGGACAATTTCAAGAGGATCGCCATGAGAAGCGCCGGGATGTTCGTGTTCCTGGACGTGCCGGACATGGGACTGTCGCTGCAATGGGACAAGGGTATATTTCTGTAACAACAATTCGGATCGTGTCGTTGTTTGAACGAGTTGCAATGGTTTTCAACAGGCACCAGGGTGTATTTGAAGCTGGAGCCCGGTTGGAAGGGGCGCACAAAAGGACTCTGCGGTGATTACAACGACAACAGCGAGGACGATTTTAAAACACCCTCCGGGGGTATCGCAGAAGTCTCCGCCAATCTGTTCGGGGATTCGTGGAAGAAGAACGAGTTCTGTCCGGAGCCCAAAGACGTTCGGGACACCTGCGAGCAACATCCGGAGAGAAACCTGTGGTCCGTACAGCAATGTGGGATATTGAAGTCTGCAATCTTTCGACCTTGCCACTCGGAGGTCGAGGTGGAGAGCTATCTCAGTAATTGCATCTTCGATACCTGCGGCTGCGACACAGGTAAACTATCTCGCGCTTTGTTCGCCATTTTGTTTCCGGTTTCTTTCATTATTAATAATACTTTATTTCGGCCGCTCCTTGTTTACGAACCTTCTATTTGCATCAGTATATTCTCTTACAGTCCAGCTTAGATACTAATAAACATTATCACACTATTGCATACAAAAACTTCTAGCTTCTAGTGCTTAATTTCTCTGGTGTCCTTTTCATCCATCTCCTTTTCGTCTCCCGGCAGCTCCTTTATGCCTCCTGGCCGTCTGACCGTGTTCTCGCGCCCGTATGCCACATTTCATTCATCGTTTTCCTGTGTTAAAGGGGGCGACTGCGAATGCCTCTGCACCGCCCTGGCAGCGTACGCTCAGGAGTGCAACGCGAAAGGCGTGCCAATAAAATGGCGGAGCCAGGACCTCTGTCCCATTCAGTGCGACGAAACGTGCAGTTCATATTCCCCTTGCATCACAACTTGTCCCCGCGAGACTTGCGATAACCTAATGACCATGAAGGACAGATCTCGTCTGTGCGCCCAGGACACATGCGTCGAGGGATGCTCCGTGAAATCCTGTCCGGCGAATCAAGTGTACAGCAACGATACCTACAACGAGTGCGTGCCCAGGGAGACCTGCAAGACACCCTGCGTCGAAATCGACGGGGTAAGTTCACGGCGATTGAACGTTGTCCGTTTCGTTCGTGCATAACGACGATATTTATTCCAGGTAACGTATTACGAGGGAGACACCGTTAAGAACGACAATTGCCAGACATGCTCGTGCAGCCGGGGAAAGGTTTTATGCAAAGGGGAGCCATGCACCAGCACCACCGTGGCAAGCACTGTGCCCCTTGAACAGCCGCAGAGCTGCGTGGAAGGCTGGACCGCTTGGGTCAATCAGGATCCAGCGATTAAGGGGAGGAAGATTAAAGACGTCGAACCGTTGCCCTCGGTGTTATACTTGGTAACAGTCCTCTCGGTTCCCGGTTTAATTCGGACGTTTCGCCGCGGTACTTCTCACGCCCTTGTGTCATTATTGCAGGGGGGTATTAAGGGATCCGCGATATGCGACAGGAGCCACATGGCGGACATCAGGTGCAGGTCAGTGAACGGCCATCTAGCGGCGAAGGAAACCGGTTTGGACGTGGAGTGCAGCTTGGAGCGTGGTCTCCATTGTCGGTCCCAGCCCGATCTCCCTTGCATCGATTTCGAAATCAGCGTGTTGTGCCGGTGTTCGGCAACCACCACTGAGACATCAGGTTCGCGGTTCGGTCCGTTCGCGCACGCGTCGTATCCACGAGACGTTTTATATCGATTGCGCTTTGCAGAAATCGTCAGCGAAGCGAAACCAACGGCGGACCGGTGCGACATCAACGTGCGAGCCTACGAGGCTCATCCGACGGACTGCCGTCTGTTTTACCAATGCGCGCCGGGGAGCACCGGGTACGAGTTCGTGGAGAAAACCTGCGGCCCGAACATGCTGTACAATCCGCAGCTTCAAGTCTGCGACTGGCCGGCGACTGTTCGAGAGATGAGGCCGGAGTGCTCTCCGGAGCAGACAACGCCCGGAAAGAATGAATGGATAACCGAGACGAAGACGAAGTACAACGTGACAACCACGACTGGCTTGGAGAAGAACGTTATAACGACCAGTACTCTATCCCGTTTCAGACTTGTAACTCGCCGCGAATTTTCCTGACAATACAGAGTGCGTTCTTGTTGTCTTTTTTTCAGAAGTTTGCAAGGAGGGCGAGACATGGAGCACGTGCGCAATCGACTGCGACAAAGCCTGCGATTATTACAAGCATGTTCTGATCCGGGAAGGGAAATGTGACGCTTCTTCCGGCTGTATACCAGGTGATTTATACACACCTCTGTGGGAAATCTGTGGAACGAGAGCATTACGTTTAACGGGAATATTATTAACCAGGTTGTGTCCCGCTGGAGAGACCGCAGTGTCCACCGCACGAGTTCTGGAGGGATTCGACGACCTGCGTGGACGAGGCCGACTGTACCTGCAGATCCCACAACGGACATCCGGTTATCCCTACCGCGGTTTTAAAGGAATCGGACTGCGAAATCTGTCAGTGCATAAACAATTATTACACCTGCGACAGTTCTTCCTGCGTCACCGCAATTAATCGCGCGACAACTGAGAAACCGATCACGCCGCCGCCCGCAAAATCCACCGCGTTGCCGAGTACAATTTCTTGGTGGGTATATCGGTCAATCATTCTATTCGCAATAACTGTAATGGTATTTCTGCGCGTTTAAGGCCCGGAAGTAACGATCATACGGTCGTGGTAGCGAGCACTGTCAGCCCTCCAGCCGCCTGTGACAGCGACAACTTCGTTCCCCTGATTCAGTATTTGAACGATCAAGTGTCCTTCGACGCCAGCAGTATCGGAGGACCTTTGTTCCAGCCAGAAAACACGCGACGCAACGGGGAGACCGATTTCTGGGAACCGGAGGACTCCACAACTGTCCAGTGGCGAGTATAAAATTCTGTCTGTAATATTGGGGACAGTTTTTGTTTACACTGCGAAATTATTTTTCAGGCTCGACGTGAAGTTCCCCAGGCCGGAGCCAATCTACGGTATCACTGTGCGTGGCAGCCCGGTGGGAAATAAATTTGTGACCAGCTACAAAATCCTGTACTCCGAAGACGGCCACTCGTTTTCTTACGTCCTGGACGATCAGGGCGAACCGAACGTGTTCAGAGGATCCGTCGATCAATATAAACCGGTCGTGCAAAAGTTCTACAAGCCTGTCGAAGCCAGGGTGGTCAGAGTAAACCCGCAGACCTGGCACAACGGAATAGCCATGAGGGTCGAATTGCTCGGCTGTCTGGAATTATTGACCACCGCGGGTGTCACAATAACGCCGACAATTGTCGCGGACAAGATTGTAACACCAGGTAATTGAACGCCGACGAACACGGTCGCGCAAACAATTCAAACAACGAACAATTCAATTCTCTCTCTTTTACGCAGTGTGCGACGAGCCAATGGGTCTGGACGACAATCTAATCTTCCCCGAACAAGTCTCGGCGTCTTCCTCCTCCTCCTCCGCGGAACTGCTGTCGAACTTGAGATTATCGTCACCGAGTGTCTGGCGTCCGAAGCTGAACAATCCGCATCAGTTCGTCGCGATCGATTTTTTGGAACCGCGCAATATAACGGGTGTCGCTACCAAAGGCGGGGAGGGTGTCTGGACGACTGTCTACAAAGTGTTCTACAGCGACGACAACCACCGGTGGAGCCCAGTCGTCGATGGCGGTGGCCTCGAACGGGAATTCTTGGGAAACTTCGATGCCGACACTGTCAAGAGGAATTATTTCGACAGACCGTTGAACGCGAGATACCTGAGGGTGCAGCCGATTAAATGGCACCGACAGATAGGACTGAGACTCGAGGTGCTCGGCTGCTTCCTGCCCTATCGTAAGTCCGGTAATATTGCGAGTCGAGCGTCGTTTTACTTCCTCGACTAATAGCTCGTTCGAACAGCTGCAACTGAGGCAACTACCGAGAGGATCGCGACGACACCGACGCCGACGCAGAAGTGCAATATCTGCGAAGGAATATTCGGCGAGGATGAAGCGAACTGCAACTGCAAGGAGCCTCACTGGTGGAACGGAAATTCCTGCGTGGTTAAACAGGAGTGTCCCTGCATGGTCGGACACATACCGTGAGCAATATATATTTCACGCATTAAATACGTTTTCGCGCGTGCATTTACCGATAGCAATTGTTTCGTAGATACAACGTGGGTGCGATGTACGTGAGGGAAGACTGCCAGGAGTGCGTGTGCACTCTGGGGGGCACCTTCTTCTGCCAAAAGAAATGCGAGCCCTGCGGGGAGCCAGGTATGAGGCCCGTGGTGAACGAATTGTGCAACTGCGTATGCAAACCTTGCCCAACCGGTGCGCGACTTTGTCCGACCAGCGACGTTTGCATCGACGAGAATCTATGGTGCGACGGGGTACAGAATTGTCCAGACGACGAGAAGGACTGTCCCCGGGTCGAGGCTACCACGAAACATGTCACGCCGATGAAAATAGTGGTCGCGACAACTGAACCGACGACAGGTGCGAAATAATTCGTTCAACGGATTAATTAAACAGGCACGATTGTACTCATATTTTGTTTATTTCAGTCGCACCGGTGGGGTGCACAGATCCTGTGTGTCCACCGGGCTACAAAACGGTGCTGACGCAGTCCCAGAAGACGCAGCACCGGGGGGGACAGCATTGGGATGAAGGTGTGAAGTCCGCGCGCAGGAATCACCCGAGGAAGAATGGATTCAGGTAGCGCTGTAGATGTCTATTAATGTATGCCTAATTGTACGGAAATTAACGGGAACAATTTTCCAACAGGAAATCTGCGCAACATCACGCGAAGTACTCAGAAAAGATGGAGTCCTCCAAGAACGAAACGGAGTGTCCGCAGTTCACCTGCGTGCCAAAGAAACCGCCGCCGGTCCTGGACCAGAATGCACCGACCGCGTGTCCGGAAGTGTCCTGTCCATCGGGGTACACGGTGGTTTACGAGAAAATGAGCATGCACAAGCTCCATAAATGTCCAAAGTACTCCTGCAAACCGGTGGCCCCCGAAGAGGTCGTCTGCAACGTGACCGGCAGAACGTTCAACACCTTCGACAGGCTGCAGTACAAATACGACATCTGTAATCACATTTTGGCGAGGGACATGTACTTCAACAAGTGGTACATCACCTGTGCGTGTCTCGTATATTACAATTACCTACAATTAGGTAATTCGGATCGCTTCTATTGTGTCGTTCTTTTTCGCAGTGGAGAAGCAGTGCCACGCGCACACCGGCGACTGCGTCAGAGTCCTGGCGATAACCCTGGACGAGACAGAGATCGTTCTGTACCCCGACATGCACGTGGACATCAACCAGTACAGTTTCACGCCCGGGCAGATAGCTAGGATCGGCGATAAGATACCCGCGTTCAAGATAGCCACCGTAGGCGACGTCACCTACCTTCTGTCGAACCATTACGGATTCTGGGTGATCTGGAACAGCGACTCGAACGTGAAGATCGGTATACCGACGAGGTGGGCGCGTCGAGTGGACGGCCTGTGCGGCTACTTCGACGGCCATTCCAAAAACGACAGACAACTGCCGAGCGGAAACCAAGCTGGCAGCACCGCGGAGTTCGGGAACAGTTGGGCCCTCGAGGGTGCCCCGGAATGCGACGTTCAGGTTCGTTATTGGTCCTCCCGTGTACCAGCGACGTCGTTGCTCAATTAAGACCCGTCGATTGTTTCAGGTGTGTCCCCCGGACTCGCGGGCGGAGACCTGGCGGATTACGAGCATAGTGAAGGAGCATTCGCCGGCAGAGTGTTCCAGGGTCGTGAACGCGGAGAAATTCGCGACCGATTGGTTCGAGGACACGTGCAACTGTCTGCGCAGCAATCGCACCTACGACGAGTGTCGTTGTCGACTGTTGACCAGTTTCGTGACCGAATGCCAGGCTGGCGACTTGAACATTGACCTGTCCACGTGGCGGAGCGTTCACGATTGTCCGGCTTCCTGTGCCCCGCCGTTCGTTCACAAGGACTGCTTCAGGTACGTTCCCGTTAACCGACCAGGTAGCACAGCCGGTACCCATGGACGATTAATTGCAGGAACAAGTGCGAGGCCAGTTGCAACAACCTGCGGCAGATAGATCCTTGCCCGGTGATGCCGGGCGTGTGTTTCCCCGGTTGTTTCTGTCCCGAGGGAACCGTGCGCAATGGTGACCAGTGTTCACCGCCGACACAGTGCAGAGACTGCGTCTGCGAATGGCTGGGCAACTCCAAGTTCATCAGCTTCGACAGGAAGAACGTGAAGTTCGATGGGAACTGCACGTACGTCCTCTCCAGGAACATTATGGAAAACGGGAGGGGAACCGAGGGCTACACTTACCAGGTTCTCGTTTCTAACGGGATTTGCGACGCCGGAACGTGCACAGAGGCCGTCACAGTACTCTATCAGGACCACGTAATCGAGATCAAGGAGGGAGAGCCTGGCGAAGGGTTCGAGGTGGTATTAGACGGTTCAAGGGTGCACGAGTTCCCCACGATCGAACCATGGCTGAACCTGGAGCGGGCATCGTCGGAGAAACTCCGATTATTGATCCCGTCTATCCAGCTGGAGATTGTCAGCTATCAGCCCAATTTTGCGTTCACTTTGAACGTTCCATCGCACATTTTCGGAGGAGCCATGGAAGGCCTCTGCGGCAACTGCAACGACGACGCCGAGGACGACACGAGGCAACGGGACGGTGAGGTACGGTCGTCTCGGCAACGATCAATTGTCAATCGAACGAACGTAATTGACCACGAGCCGATTTGTTACCCGACAGATCACCGACGACGCACAAAAATTCGGCGCCAGCTGGTTGGTCACCGAGTCCCCGGCTGGAATCAACCTGGACACCAAGTCATGCGTGTCCAACAACCAGAGCAAATGCGTTCTGCCGTCGGCCGACCGGGATCCCTGTAGAAAATTGTTAAGCGGACGGGAATTCGAGATGTGCCACAATCTGGTCGACGCTGTGCCCTATCTGATAGCTTGCCAGGACAGTCTGTGCTCCGGGGGTGGCTACTGCGACAGCTTCGAGGCGTACACCAGGAAGTGCCAGCAGATGGGAGTGTGTACCACCTGGAGGACCGCCGAAATGTGCCCTTACACCTGTCCCCAGCGTAAGCGGTCTTCTTTCCGTCGTCGCGAATCAATTTCACCGGCTAAACTGTCGCCGTCTCTTTCAGATCTCATTTACAAACCTTGCGGCTCTTCCTGCAAGGACACCTGCGACAGTGCCGACGAGGCGAACGAGGTGGCGTGCCTGAACAATTACGAGGAAGGTTGCTTCTGTCCGGACAACTTCGCCTGGCACAACGACACGTGCATTCCGAGGGAGCAGTGCTCGTTGTGCGACGAGGAGGGCCACGTCAACGGGGACACCTGGTTCCCGGACGCGTGCACCACGTGCAGTTGCAACAATAGGACGGTGAATTGCGAGAGGACCTTGTGCCCAGCTGTGGACACCGTCTGCGAGGAAAGCATGACGCCCATGGTCGCGAACGGCGCCGAGGAGGGCTGCTGCGCCAAATATCTCTGCGTCCCGAAGGCGGTGACCACCGCGACACCGTTCTGCACGGAGGAGCCTCAATTGCCAGAGTGCGGCTACGGTCAAACCACGAAGGTGTCCACGGGCACCGACGGTTGCAAGAAATTCATTTGCGAGTGCGTCCCACCGTCGGAGTGTCCGTCCCTCAACGAAGTCACGCCTGAGGTGGACCAGCCGTTGCCCGGCTACGTCCAAGTGACGAACACTTCCGGATGTTGCCCGAGGTCGACGACCATCTGCGATCCGCGGACTTGTCCAGCGACGCCGGTCTGCCCGGAACACTACCAGGTGAGGGCCGACGTCGAGTGGAACTCTTGCTGCCCCAGGTACGACTGCGCGCCGCCGAGAGATCTTTGCCTGTACACTATTGAGTCGGCGAGCGAGATAGAAACGACCGGGCAGGTGATCGCCAGGAAACTTGGCGAGCAATGGTCCGATGGGAAGTGCACCTCCTGCGTCTGCGAACCCTCGGAGAAAGGCCCAAAGGCGACTTGCTTCACCGCGGAGTGTCTCAAAGCCGAGGACCATCCGGACGCATCGGAATTCGCGATAGAGGAGGTCCTCGTGGACGACAAATGCTGCCCGGATTTTGCGCGCACGGCTTGCAAAGACGGCGGGGTATTGTACAACGTCGGGGACCAGTGGCAGCCGAACGCAGAGGACGGTTGCGTCACCATGGAATGCGTCAGGGACGAGAACGGTGTCCGGAAGCAAACGAGGGTGCAGGAGTGCGTCGCCACCTGCGATCCCGGCTTCCGGTATCAACCCAGCGACGACAGAGGCGCGAGCTGCTGCGGACGTTGCGTTCCAGTTGCCTGCGCGGTGAACAACGAGGTGAAGGAGGTGGGCGAGGTATGGTTCTCCGTCGATCGCTGCACCAGGTACACCTGCGGGTCCGGCAACGGCAGTATCTACGTCGAGTCGATGTCGGAGAAGTGTCCGGAAATTGATCCACGGGAGCGGGCAGAATACCGGATAGAGAATCGTCGCGTCGACGGACAGTGTTGCCCGCGGCACGTCAGGACCGCCTGCCTCTACAACGACCGGGTGTACGAACCTGGCGAGAAGTGGAAGCTGCTGGACGACAAATGCGTGACGGAGATCTGCGTGTCGGAGAACAACGTTACCAAGTACAGGGAAGTGGAGGTCTGCAAGAGGAACTGCCCACTCGGTTGGTTGTACGAGGAGCAGGGGGGCGAGTGTTGCGGCAAGTGCAAACAGGCGTACTGCGTCGTCGAAGACACGCTGTACGAACCTGGCGCAACCTGGTACTCGCCGGATAATTGCACCGCGTACAGTTGCATGGGCCAGGGAGACCAATTAGCCATTAGCAGCAGCTCCGCGGTCTGCCCGGACATCACCGACTGCCCGGTCAATTCGGTTTACACCGATAATTGCTGTCGCATGTGCAATTTAACCTCGTACAGCAAGGTCGAAATGTGCGCCGCCGACGTGCTGGAGGCGCAGAGTACCATTGGTATGTTCGCGTACAAACATCGGGCGCACGGTTTATGCAGGAACGTGGAGCCGGTGGAAGGGGTCACGGAGTGTCGCGGCAAATGCGAATCCGCCAGTTACTTCGACGCGGGTAATTTTTTTTTTTTTAGGAAATGATCGCTGCGGTACAAAACTTTGGACGACGTAATTGACTCTTCCGTTTCTTTGATTGCAGAAACCTGGAGCCAGGCGGTCAACTGCCAGTGCTGTCAGCCGACGGAGTACAAGAACGTGTACATACAATTGGTTTGCGATAATTACAAAGTATTCACGAAACAAATCGCCGTGCCGGCCGCCTGCACTTGCTCGTCCTGTGGATCCAACGAGGCTGGCCACGGAGGAAGAAAGGGCAGGGTGAAGGGTTGATGGGGGGCTTCGATGGTGGGGATCGGACGATACAGTGTGAAAATACCACGAAACAGAGACTCGAAATACAAAAATTATCTTCGTTAAACTTTATTGACTGATTTATATATATATACACATATATTCTGTATGCATATATATACATATCGTATTAACAATTTATATAATCGGCCTTTCTCCTCGCTGAAACTCAAAACTTATGCAGCCATGCTAAGTACAGTAAAATTAATTCAGTCTTCCTTACTAAAGACTCGCGAGCTCGAATTTCATTCCGTTCGTTTGCGCTTCCAGTTTCGAAGGCTGAAGTACCCGCGGCGTTTATCGATTCTTTGGAGAAGCTGGAATTGTCGGTTTGAAGTCGCGGCTTCCTTCCATTTCTATCAATCATCGAAATTACTCCTGCGCTCGATTCGAAGTAAATCTTGTCGAAATTTATCCCGCATCAATTCCTTCATGCAAATCCCTCGCCCTGGCTTGTCGATTCGACGTGAATACAAAAATAGGACTTATCAAAATCGTTTCAGACTAGTTCTCGTAAAACCTGAGCGGTCGAATCGTTCCGTTACCGAGAAGCACGAGAGGATGGATGGAACACGAACGAATGATACCGCTGCCGTTGCAACGTCAAGCCAAGAGGGGTATATACAAAATTGTGAAACAATTTCGAACGTCCGCGCTTTTCCGTCATCGAACGTTGTACAGCCCGCAAACGCAACAGAAACTACAAACGATAGAATATCTCTCATTGTCGGTAACAAATCATCGCTAGTCCCTTCTTACATACGTGTGGTATATACATATAACTTATCTTTAACATTTCATCCCTCTTCTTTTCAACGAATCATCGCTCTTAACAACAACCGCACTTCTATTGTAAATATCCTAAGTGCAATATACATATATTCATATATAAGCATAGATATCGTTCGAGAAAAGGAGATGGCAACTATAATATTTATGTCGTTTTCCTTTGGGAAAAGAACGAAAGGGAAAACACTTCTGCTATCGTTTTCACATCGATTGAACGGGTTAAAGCACTCGAAAAACATACAAACAGTATCTACTGGCATAATATAATATTGGAACGCGATTATTCATTATTTTATATACACGGTCAACCTCTCTGTCTACTGTCACGATTCTTACGTGCAATTCTCTTTTCTCAAATCCCCCCCGCTGCTGTTCGAATTGGACAGCAGGGAACGTCGGTTTCGCAAGGAAGCAAGTTTGAAAATGTAAACTCAATGTTCCGAGAAGACAACAAATTGAAACGCACCCATGGCGAAGAACAATCGGGGTAATAATAATAGCAACAATATTAATAATTCTCTCTAGAGCTAACACTTTGAACAGAAACAAACACAACGGTCGTCCCCCTCGTATGATCTCGGCGTAATAAACTCTACAATTATGACACTAACGTTTCCGGTAATAAGCAGAGAACCGATCGCACCTGTCGAGTGATCGTTGATCAGAGAAATGTACCGATTAATTTAATTAACTGTGTACGATACCCTCAAGAGCAGCCTGCTTTTTTTTCACCCTATACTTAACAATAACTTTTGGCTCAGATTAAACGGGCAGCCTGTTCCGGAGGGATCGTAATACTGTATCAGGTAGATAAAAGTCGATTTCCCCCATCTTGGAGCACAGGGACCAAGAATTTTCTACCCTTATATGTACATATGTCGAAC
This sequence comes from Nomada lathburiana, assembly GCA_963667235.1. Classification (NCBI taxonomy): domain Eukaryota; kingdom Metazoa; phylum Arthropoda; class Insecta; order Hymenoptera; family Apidae; genus Nomada; species Nomada lathburiana. Next base: position 17,107,419 of record OY763899.1, on the reverse strand, counting down.
GGGCCATTTTACATTTCGCCTCCGTCACGCCCGAGGCTGTCGCCGCGATTAACCGGTAGAAAATTAGACCAATCATCCAGTACTTAATAGCTACGATAAAAATTCGACTTCCCAGTGCCCCAAGGCCTTTGGAAACGGTGAACCGGGGGCGCCCCGCTGAACGGTTCACCGCGGTGTCGCGCGCACCGTTGAAAGATACAGGCTCGTTACTTTCGATCGCAATAATATAATCAACAGCTCAAAGCGACGATAAGAAAAGGCTTACTCCCGAGAAGCATGAAAAATCAGCGCGCTCTGTGTCGTGTCTGTGCAATCACGACCCAATAAATCCAGCATCACGCCCCCGCTGCCGCCCCTCTGCGCGTCAGTGTACTCGACGATGTGCAGACAGCGTAGACCTGAAAGGAGGAAGGACTACTTTTTGCTACTCTTACACAGGGCAAGCACAGCGCGCGACAACGCTGCGATACCTTTTGCTACCTTCCACGTGTAAAACCATCGGCCACCAGACCTTGAGAAATCGCGTGTCCAACCGGTGTCGTCGTCGTCGTCTCCCTGCGTCCGGACGCTCTGGACGGTGTGTTGTTGTTGTTGTTGTTTTTTGTTTGGAAATTGGACGCCGCCCTCGATGGACGAGCATCAACGGCCCATTACTCATGGGCCGTTAGTAACTCCTAGGCAAGCTCTCGTTTCCCTTTGGCCTCGGTGTAGAATTGGGATCCGCCGGTGTTGCCCGCGCGCATGGATCGCTCGTGGTAATGCCTGCTCAGCAGGTAAACCACGGCCTCGTACGTGGCCATTATAATGGCCGTGTTGGGAATCTGTCTGATCAGGTGCGTGCCCAGACCCCGATACAGTCCGTGCAAACCCTCCTCGGCGTGCACGACGCTCAGGGTCTGCCAGAAGGCATGATACTTGGTGCCCTCCTCTCTGAGCCGCGTTCTCGCCACCTCTGAAAGAGTTTGTCTCGTTTGTTCGTAGCAATGTATTGTCTAGCCTGGTGGTCGCTTAACCCTTCAACGACGACTTCCCCATACGTCGTTATAGACCACCTCGTTTTCACATGCCGCGGACCTCGATATGTCGCATTGAGCGACGATATGTCGACCAGGAAGCGGTGTAATATGATCCGAACAGGAATATCGGTGCGAACAATGCTAACTCGACGACGAAACTGTATTTTTTCTTTTTCTTAATGAAACTTTTACTAACGCGTTCGTGAGATCGTTCTGATTAAAATGAGACCAAACGCGATATAGTTTGAATTGTATTTACTTGTCGATACTGATTATATACGCACCACAAAGTACAAGTAAATATCATTCGAACTGGTATCGTGTTCGGTCTCTTTTTAATCAGAAAAATCTCACGAATACGTTAGTAGAAGATTCATTAAAGAAAAGAAAAAAGACAGAAGTTTTGTTGCCGAAACAGCATTACTCGCACCGATATCCGTGTTCGGATCATAGTACACCGCTCCCTCGTCGACATATCGTCGCTCAATGCGACGCATCGAGGTCTATACGACGCATCGACGTCCATACGGCGCATCGAGATCCATACGACGCATCGAGGTCCATACGACGCATCGAGGTCCATACGACGCATCGAGGTCCATACGACGCATCGAGGTCCATACGACGCATCGAGGTCCATACGACGCATCGATGTCGGCGACATATGAAGAAACCGTGGTCTATACGACGTATGGAGGTCGTCGTTGAAGGGTTGACTATCTAACCGTCGTGCAAGGTGTTTACAAGAGTCGGAGGGGTTCGTTGCTGTTGAACCGGGGCCAACTTTCGTGGGTTCGTGAGCAATGCACAATAGTCCGCGAATAAACGAAGGGAACGTATTCTCATAGATCGACCTTACCATGGGGGTAGGCGACGGTGGAGGCGATGGTCTTGGAGAACGAGCCGGCCGCCATGAACTCGAAAAAGTCGCGCATCGTTTTGCGATCGTCCCCGTTTGCCGGCCTGCACGTCGCCAGGGACGCCTTCACCGCCTCGTAGATAACGAAGTGTATCACAGTCTCGCTTATTCCGACGTAGGAGGCCATTATGCCTTTGTAGAAGCCGAGGACGCCCTGAAATGCCAACGGAAACGGTTAAACTCGTGAACCATCGAGCCATTTGGTACGTCGTTATTGGCGGCACTAATGATTAGTTTGTCGGCAATTCGCAGTGTTCGACCTGTTAACAGTTTTAACACAATTTCTGGATCGGTGGACTTGAAACCTGAAGCAAAGAAAGTATTACACTTCGTTTGTCGAGTCTCTAACCGTGGGAAGAATATTGCGCGCGTGAAGATCAGACGATCGGTGATCAAAGTGTGTCGTGCATTCATGTACACTTTTGAATTAATGTAACATTATTATCGATTATATGCGCAGGGTATTACTTCCGACGCGACGCACGATTTTTCGTACCCTTCAACTTTCGTTCTAAACTTTTTTTTGCTCAGATGGCTGCAAGTGGATGAAAAATCGTGCGTCGCGTTAGAGGTAACACACCCAGTGCACATACGTGTATTCATCATCCCTAGACGTATAATATTTCCACGTTCAATCATTCTTTAAGCCCCCCCCCCCCCCCCCCCCCCACGGCGTGTGTTTGCCTGCCAATAAAATTACCTTCATCAGAGCGTGATACAGATATTTATTCTAACAGATAAGACAAGCATCGAATTTGGACGATGATGCAAAAGCTGTTAAATTCTATGATTTAATTATCAGAGATTAGCCCCCTCGGGTGAGAGCCTCATTCACAATGTATTATACCCCGATTACTTATCTCTCGACTCTGATTAGTAGCCCCGGCCGCGATAATGAACGTTATCGCGCTAAATGACAATACAATTATTTCTGTACACTCTTCGAAATGTTCTAATTCAATTACACGCCGGCACATTGTTGCCGAAGGTATTGATTTTCCACGTTAGAACCGGCGATCCTCTAATTTTCACGAGGCGACAATGCACCGGCCGTAAACACCGGGCGATTAGCGCAATTTGCGGAAAAGATTCCTACGCGGGGCGGCGTGGGAGATGAATGGAACTTTTTATCGCAGAAATTTTGATACCTAATCACAAATTTATCGCCGCATGCACACGCATGTTGCGTGATCGCGGAGAGAAGCGAAGCGAAAGTATTGATATAACTGCCTGGCAACTGGCCGTACAAATGTTACACCACCGACACTGCTAACCAAGTTCCACCGATGTGCTATTAAATTACGTTGCGCGCGTTTTCTTCGAGAGTACAGGATAATTCCAGCACGAGAGAAACCCTGACAGTTCGCCGACCGCCAGCCGACAAGCAAATATGGCCCCCATTTAGCGATGAACCCGCGAATGGACGCATTTACACGCTTCACGTGCGTGACAATCGTGTCGAACCGTGCTTACAGAACGATAAACAAATACAATCGGCCTGGCGTAGGCGCCGGTACCGAAAAAGAAACGCGAGATGACCGCAGGTAATTCATTGGCTTTAGCGAACAACGTTCCGCCGCATAAACAGGATATTTTTGGCGAATTTTGCTATTCGCGGGCCGCAGGGACCCGCTTTAGAATTGGCTCGAATGCAATTGCGATGCAAATTGCGACGACGGTCGGAGAATGTCTGCCGAGACAATACAAACGGAGAGGAACGTATCTTGAATATTTTAGAAACACAATGGGCCCGGTTAAGAAAAGAATATGCGCGCCACCGTCAATGTTTCGCGACAAATTGTTCACGCGTTTGTCACGGAAACGTTTTCACGGCGTTCCCCTCGTGAAATTGTTGCATATGCAGATATTCTGGCGCTCGGTTTCTGTGCGTGAACGATTTTAAAAATATCATTTGGCTGCGAGAACGGAAACTCTCGTACCATTGTACCGTTCCCAACAGTTGCGACATCTTTGCCAACAAACACTCGGCCGACGAAAGCTCGAGACCTGTCTTCTCGAGTCGCGTGCACCTTTCGATTAAAAACACAATCGTTTACTCGAAGGTATTAAACGCAACTTATCACTATAAATTGTTCTATACTTCGACGTGGACCAAGTTCTTCCTATCGGTCCCAAGAGCACACGCATTCACCAACAGACGTCCACCCCCCTCAAAAAAAAATAACGCGCAATCTCTTCACACGCATCCTGCTTCAAAAAAGAAAAACAGAAATGAAAATCCGCGATTTCTCCCTATGATAAACGCCCGGGAGGCTCTGCTCTCTCGGCGATCTACCGAACGAAACAATGAACAAATATGTGAGACAAGGAGGATGATAGTTTTTTTTGTTAGGTACAATCGAATCGACCACAGACCGTGCACCATGGGGAAAGGCCAGTAAATAATTGCCGCGGCAGGATCAGGCTTAAAGGGATCGCCTTCTAAAGCGTCCCAATATATAATCGCAATCCCCCAAACAGAAAAAACGAGAGAAGCTCTCCCCCTCGGAAGAGAATTTTCGTACCGATTGTCGATATATCCTTTGCACACACTCCATCGCGGTGATTCTGTTCGTTCGATGGTCCAGCTGCAGCCTGGTCTTCACGAACCAAATAGGATTTGTCAACGTGCATGCCACGAAACCTGAAAAATGAATGCACGTGTCTTTTAATCCGATCGGTGCGTGCGCGAGCGGTCTGTGTGTCTGCCTGCGCCTCCTTAGAAGCAATTATAACTGGGGGGTCCCCTCACTCGGTAAAACCTGCTTCAAGGAAAGGGATCGACCGAGCTGCGTCTGGGAGAGACGAACTTCCAGAGAGAAAAAAACCCCACTGGAAACAACGCTGCGCTCAAAAGAGAGCAATCGTTCTTCTACCAAGTTGAATGTACAACAGGGTGTCTCTTAACTATGGGGGAACTCCCGGAAGTGGAAGGTCGCTGGGCTGACTCTGAACAAATTTTTGTTTTCTAATTATTGACGAAAATTGGCAACAGCGACCGAGCGAGTTTGATAGCCACGTACTTGAGCCCGCGCTCTGATTGGCCAGTGTTTTTCGTTAATAATTCAAAAACGAAGCTTCGGCCGACATTTCGGTAAAGGGAAAAGTTGCTCAGTCACCAAGGCGACCCCGAGACACCCTGTATACATACATATTTGTTTCGAACTGTCCATAACCGCAGGACAAACTCGAAATGTAATCGTTTGTAATTCAATAGCGGTTGGCAGAATGCGTCCGACGAGCAACGACGGAATGAGCAGAAATCTCACCGTTCGATCCCCCGATTTCTGTGAACATGCCAACTTCTAAATTTACCGCGATTACGGCACGAACGATCCAGCTAAAAGAATCGACGCGATAACCGCGAACATTCGCGATCTCCGACGATTATTCGCGAGTTATTGAAACAAACGAGTGGATCAGTCCGCGGCGTCCATAACCTTTTTCTGTAAAATTAGGAGCAAGGCTCGAGAAGCCGTAACCGGTTGGGGTCTCGACACGAAGATGCCTCGAATTAGGAAAGGCGATAAGCTGCCCGCCGCGACCTTGTACGAAGCACTACCGGAAAATCAGACGAACATTTTAGAGACGGTGGCTAATAAAAAGGCCATCGTCTTTGGTGTGCCTGGGGCGTACGTTCCTGGATGTTCCAGGGTTCATCTGAGGGGATTCATTGAAAAGTAGAGTCCACGGGTTCCACTTAATTTCATTTTAGAGAGTTCAATTGAACCGTTGGCCGAACGTTCCCATCAATGAACGCGAATCGATCGATCTTCAATTTAGGTTAACCTCGCGCCTATTATATCGTTCCTGTTTTAACGAAATGAATTAGGTCGGAGGAATTGAGATGCCTGGGATTCCAGGAAATAATCTGCGTTGCAGTGAACGATCCTTACGTGCTGTCTGCTTGGGGGGACGCCAAGGGAGCAGACGACAAAGTAATAACGCAATCTCGCAACAGGGGGAGCTTATCCTAATCTCTGATAACATCTGTGTTATCCAATGGAAAATTAACTCGCCCCCAGGTGAGGATGTTGGCGGATCCAACGGGATCGTACACCAGGGCTATCGGAATGGACGTGGACATTCCAGAATTGGGTGGCACCAGGAGTAGAAGATACTCCATGGCTACCGTGAATGGCGTCGTAAAAGAATTATTCGTAGACTCGCCCAACGTGAAGCTGCTCTGTTTACACGCGGACGGTGTCCCTACCTATTGCACCTGATCGTTGCGCGTTGGCGCGAGAAAGATATTCCGTGCAGAGTGATTCAATACAAGAGAAGGAAAAAAAAGTCTACAAAACACTCGGGCAATTTAGATTTACATCGGCGATGCTGCAAGCGCGTTCAGGGTCGCCGCGAACAGCCTCGTCAGATTCGCAGTCCAAAAGGAACTGTAAACAAGCATCAGTTAGCGCACGGAAGCGCACTTTAATGGATCTTGCAATTGGAGGTTGTGACCGTGCCCGAGGGGCACGCTGCACGACGTCGTTTGTGTCACGAATGCAACGTGACTCTATCGTACGTAAACACGTAAACACGCGCGCGCCCGCGCGCAGCCCGTGCCTATTTTCGCCGCGGTACAAATAACAACACGCGAGATTAGAAGAGAACTGCGATACGCGCCACTTCCGTAAATTATTAGGAATTTATCTTATCGGAAGAGCGGAACGTGCGCCGATTCGCGAGAACATATGTGCCCCGCTGCGCAGCCAGCCTACCCTCACCTTTCCACCAATTGCGCCGCGAACCTGTCCGAGCGGCCAACTCTAGTAAACATTATTTGCATACTATTTTTCCGCGCCCGGTAGATTAGAATTACAGAAGAATTCGAAGGCTGCGCGTGTTCCAAGTTGCGCAAACGATCCCCCTCGGTCCGGGAACGATTAGCGGGACGAGCGAAGAAGAGGGAATCAAGTGCACTATTTTCGCTGACCTGCCTCAATGAGCGCGAAACGAGGAAGCAGTAGAACCGCCAGTATCGATCACGACCCAGGGACTCTTACGTGGCACCATTTGCGAAGATACTTTCGATGCCGATTAATATGCTTTTCAGCATGCTCCAAGGCGATTCCCCACCCCCCGGGGACCGATAATTGGGCGTCTGTATTTTAATTATCGCCCGCGCAATACCGGATATCTCGATTGCCTTTTTCTTTTTTTTACTTTTCCATGATCAACCGTTGAAATGCTTCGGTGTATTAAACGAGCGGGATATAACAACCGCGGTGAGCCGAGTTTACAGCGTTTCGCGATTCGAAGGACGAACGCAAGCCGCTTGCGTAATCCGGATGCGTTGCAAGCGATGCACCGGTGGTAAACAGTGCGTTGGCCGACGCCATCTCCCGCAAACTGGGTCAATAGAACGGGATACCTGTTTGCAAACTTGGAACACGAGTAAACAATCGCCCAGTTCCTGAATCACTTATTTGCCCCGTCCCCTGCGACGCACGCAAAAACCGATTTACCGACGCCCGATCAAAAACTTGGCCGGTAACTCGCACCGTCCGCCAAAATATGCCACCTTTCTATTCGCCGCCACTCGCGAACATAGCGTTCCTTTATCCGGCAAATACGCGCGAGCGCTAATTCGAATGAATCACCGGCCCGTAAACACGACTTTGCATACGGTGTACGGAAAATGTTAGCAGACAAAAAATAGTGGCGATCAAACCTGTTTCAACGGCCCGATTGGATAGGATCTTAAATGAACCATGGCATCCTGGGGTCGAGGGAAAGTGGTGCTCCATTGAGGACTTCAAGCGTGCCATTGTAACCGCCTTCTATTTTTAGCCGTACGACGCTGCAATTTCAACGACCGCAGAGCCCAGCGATTATTTACAACGGGCGCTGCCGGACGGGTCTATAAAGCACCGGTTTTTAGTCGATCCCCGCGCTGAAACGTTTCGTAATAGTCACGCACCTGTGCAAAAAAGCTACTAAACACCTTTTTGTTCCTTTTCCTTTTTTTTCCAAATTGTACACGATCGTTGAGACCGAATACACGTAATAAAAAAATCCAGTAAATTCAGTCGTCCTCAGAAATTTAATGACTCCCGAAGGCTCGAACGTCCGAAACATAATTGAGTTTAATCGGGAGTCGTTCCTGACCACCTCAATTGGAAACTACAGCGCAGCTTAGCCAATTATTAACGCGATCTATCAGTTAAGAATGGTCAGTACAATTAGTGCCGCGTAACTACGCCTGAAACGTGCAGAAACACGTGCTCGCCAGCTCGACTGGCCGCTCCTCGGCCGCGGCAACGATCGGTTTTGCCCCTTATCGGGAACGTTTTCGCTGTCGCGAGAAATCTCGCGCGATCGTCACGGGCTTAAAGCTGCGTTACGTTCGTTATCCGGGGGGACGACTCCGCCGGGATTTCAGAAGATACGCCCGTGCTCCGTGCGCGAGTGACAATATCAGAATCGCGGTGGCAAGTCGCAATTGATCTAATCGCGAGCGTGTTTCAAGGTCCCCGGACGATTGGATGCAATTGCATGCGCGCGATGGATCTCGCGGTCTAGCAGGGAGCCGTGCGTAGTATTTATAGCTGAAAAAACAAGGATAAGCGAGCGACGCGGATCGGAAATGAAAAAAGAACCAGCAAGTGGGAATAGAATCGAAGAATAGAGGCCGGATTGCAGTCGCGTCGAAGGGAAATCGAGTGGGCCGAAAATTGTCGATGGTCAGGCTACGTGACTAGACGCACGGTGACGGTCCGCCGAGGGGGACCCCCCCCAAAAAGGGAACGGTGGCCTACGAGACATCCGTCACGTCTACCGGAGTACCTATTCGAACCGTTTTTCCACTGCGATTCACGCCTTCTGCTGCGTACCCTTTAATGCCGACACGCGCCGGCGTTCGGCGACGAGCTCGGAGCACCGCGTGAACGCGTTCCAGGTTCCGGCACCCCCGCAGAGTGATCCACGGTCGCAAACGATAAACCGGGAGCTGAAGTTCAACTTTCCCCGGATAAGCGTTATCCGCTCGTTAAACAATAACGGCAATTACGCCGCGCCGTCTCTGAAACAAGTCGCACGGCTTTTGACACGCACGTGCCAGGCGCAGCGGCTTCTCGCCCGGCGATAAGAATTATCCCGACGAAGCGGAACTCGTCCGCGTAGGATCCGTAGGATTACGCGTTAGATTTGTCATTCGCCGTTGAACTATCGGTAACCGCGGAAGGCAAATGTTGCCCGGAGGTCAACGAATCCTAACGGATCACGAATTTAGAAGAACCGTGCGTGTTTCCGCGACGGAGCCAGCTCGGTTAGATAAGAACGAGTGACGCGCGTTTTGACCCCACTGAGCCCCTTATCGCTGGCAGTCGAGTGTTCCGTAGGAAAGCGTCGCGATAACGCGATCTTAAACGCATACGCGAGCACCAGAGACCGATACCCCGGGCTAAGATCTCTTTTGCTCGTTGTCTATTTCTGTTTTCTACGCAACGACACACACCCGCGACACATACGCCGCGCGTTCGATTCATCCGTTTCGAACGGGAGCGTTCTTGCGACGCGTTACCTCCGTTTTGGGAACACCTGCGAATCGTCCGAGCGAAAGACAAAGGAGCCCTGCCAAATCGATCTATCGCAGACAACTCTTGGACACCTTCGACCGACCTGACAGCGACGCCACGCGGTCCTGGTTCCCCTGGGACAATACCGACGCACACACTCTTCGCAACAAACGTCCCCATAAACACACAATCGTTCCAAAAAGATCCGCACGAAGCATACAAGAGGCTAAAAAGTAGAATGGCGGCGAAGGGGCAGAGGCAAATTGTTAGGTCTCCAATGGGGGGGGGGGGGGGGGGGGGATACGATTAACTTACCGGCGCAGAACGCGGAGAACACGTGGACGAGGGCCGTGTCCGGGGCGAAGACCGTGTTGAACGCGATCTTGCTCTTCGAGTAGGCGCAGAAGTATATCGCCCTGGACGGCGCGACCCCCACGAGATTCGGGCCCAAACCTTTGAACAGGGCACGGGTCCCCTCGTTCTCGACGATGTACCTGATGCACTGGTAAACCCCGGGGGCGGACTGGGGGGTTCCCCCGGGCGGCATGGATGTGCCGAAGTGAGACAGGGCGACCAGAGCGTGCCTGCAATTGCAATTTGTTATTTTAACGGATACTGAATTATGCGTGACGGGTACGGAACAGTGATAGCATAATTAATATTGATGAGTGCAGGGTAGATTATTGTGGACACGTACCTTGTCTCGCGAGGGGAAGCTCGGCAACTCGAAAATTGCGGAAATATTTGAAACTTTGCACAAATGTGGCTCATATTATGCTAGCAACGGAACAATTTCTGTTTTCTGCTAAAAAAAAAAAAAAACGGTTCTGGGGTGAAAACGTACCTCCAACGAAATCTTGACTCTTCATGCGACCGTGAATAATTAGGGAACTGCTCGAGATGCAGGAAAAAAGTTAAATTAAAAGTTGAATGGTCTATAATACCGATGTGAGAGACTTTCAATAAATATATTCTTTTTCGAACAAAGATTATTGAAGATCTGTTAATATTACGTAATTAAATTAATTATATTTCGTTTCGAAATGAAGTGAATTAATTTGTTCAAGAAAACGCGTTAATTCGTAAAAAGAAGTGTTCAAACTTGTCCGTAAACCTAGTGTTAATTATTCGCGATAACATGAAAGGTCAAGAAAAGTCACCCCCAAGACCGCTTTTCAGCAGAAAACAAAAATCGTTCCGTTGCTAGCATAATATGAACTATAGTTGTGCGAAGTTTCAAATTTCTAGGAATTTTCCCGCTGCCTAACTTTCCTCGTCAGCGAAGTGTAATTAATTCTACTGCGAACGTGGAAAATGATGCCCAAGTATGGGCCCCTGTACCCCGATGAAGATGAAGCATAACGAGGGCCGTCGGTCGATCCGATCGTCCGACGGAATTCCGAATCTCTGCAGAATGTGCACAGCTCGTTGTGGTTCTGGGACGCTATTTTCGGCGAAGAATCTCGCGAATGCGCGAATTAATGGGCCACGGGGCGCCGGGCCCCTCGTGAAACACGTATAACGCGGGTGCAACGAAACCGGCATGCACGCAGGTTCGTTTATCAACGAACAAATATGTATCGGCTAACGGTGGTACAATTAATGGCCGCCACCGGGCTCCAAATAAAGCAAGCACGATGTCCGAGGAGCGTGTATATACAAACTGTGCCGCCAATGTTACACGGAGGATGATACAGAAGCAAAACGAAACACGAACCGTCGTTGCGGAGATAAGCCGGCTGTGCTTTAAAGGGATCCCGATTGCAATCTCATCGTTACCAATTCCTCTATGTAAAACGAATGATCGCTTTGATCGCCTTTTTGCGCGGTGCGCTTCCGCGATCACAATGGAAATAGTGGAAAATATACCTCGTGTAGCCTCCGGTGCATAGTCTTCTCCTCTGTTCCGCTTTGGGGAAGCTTTTGCAGGTTACATGGCCGGAAGCGAGCTCCTTGTTCATCGGGGGCGGATAGAAACCGGAAGAGGAGGATTGCAGACGCGTTTTCACCACCTCCAGGGGACACGTGACTATGGCACCCGCGGTCCCAGCCACCCTGAAAAATCCAATGAAAGCGACTGCAACAACCACGTGACAACATCGGGATTGTATCGATCTTATTTATAAAGTTGCATCGACGGGTCGATAAAATTTAGTAACAGCATGCCCACCTCCTTGCCTCCCTCTATTCTGCGGCCGATTGCCAAACAAAACAAACCACGCACTTACCTGGGGCCTTCTTTTTAACGGGCCCCACGCGGCACTGTTACCAATTATCCAATTATCGCCGCTGTTTACTACGCATTAAGAACCGCGTCCACCTTTCCCACGGATCACGGGCAGAACTTTTTTCACGGATAATCGAATGCAGTTTCGATCGCTGCTTAATCGATTCGACGAAGAAAGCAATATGTACGTATAATACGTATATTCGTCGTGAAAACATGCACCTCCGCGGGGGAAAGCCGGTTAACTTTCTTATTATACTAAGGGATCTCGCAGACGCTATTGCGAATGTCGAATTCCGAACGCACGGCACCCAGAAGATATTCGCACGGAAGAATTTTCGTCGACACAAGGACGGGCGAAAATGCACCGGTTTCTAAATTGGGACGATCAATTACGCATATACCACCAACATATACACGAGACAGCGGCGATGACGTAACAGCGCCAGCCGGCGACAATGTCGCAGCATTCAAGGCTACGGGATGCTCCTGTTTCGTGTGTATATTCGAGAAAAAAGCAGCCGAAGAAACGCGTCCGTCACATGGAAACACGCAGGAGCTGCGTGAATTGCGTATCGCGTAAAATCGCCGGCGATGTGCAGTTCGCGGACAGCCGGTGCGCTCTCGACGGCGCACGTTCTTTGGCCCGATGTTTTTGGCGAGCACGCAACAGGAATGTTACGAAATCTGTATTCAACGGGGAATCGAACGATAATATATAAGAAGCTCACCCTCCGGCGACGAGATGTATCGCCGTGTCACGATCCAACATTATTCAAAACTGTAGGCTGTCACTCGGGGCGCATGTACACGGGACAGACAATCGAACTAAACGAACATTGAACGTAATTCACGCACGAACTGCACGGGGAATCGCGTTCAAACGCGGGCACGATTATCGCACCGACAATATAAACTCTATTATCCTTTCGACAATGGAATTCGAACAGCGCGCAACAAGAATAGAACCTTCCCGCTTCGGAATCTCCGAAACAACTGATCGCATTGACCGTAATGATTGCGCGGCGCGCAATGCGCCATAGACTATAGATCGAGAGACCAGAAAGAGCGCGAATTTTCGAAATTTTTACGTCCGAAGCGCGCGCCATTCGCGCGGCGGTAAATCGTAGCGATCTGTGAATCGGAAAAGTGCAAAATGCGGGGAAATTTTTGAGGAAGGTCAATAAAATAAAGAATGTAGGGGATGTTCAATTAAAAAAATACACATCTTTTTTTTTTTCATATCGCAAAGCGATGCACGATAAGAATCGGTTAAATAAATATGTATGAGTCATACGTCGAGTCGGAGTAGTTACAATTACAAAAATTAAATAGTATATTAAAAAAATGTTAAAAGGTACCTCTCAAAATTCCAAGTGATGCAACACTTGTGCAACATCCTCCATGTCGTCTTCTTTTTCCCTTCTAATGGCCAAATGCATGGCTCGTAAGAATCGAGACAAAGTGCACTTTTTGGTTCTCAGGTAAAAGGCGTGCGCTAAAAACGGAAGCTTTCGCAAAATTCTCCCGCTGAAACCTACACTCTCCTCGCTGAGGTCCATTAATTTCAAACTATTTTTTGTCTGTGGTGTTTCCTCGTACCCCATTTTTTTCAAATAAGACAGATCGTAAATTTTGTCCGGCTCCATAAGCTTTACCTACAATGAGCAATCGTAAATAATGTATCCTGAAAAGGGCAAATTGAGAGCAACATTTATTTACCCTCATTAACTCTTGCAGGCACGAGACATAAATTTTGTATATAGCTTGTTGAGTAGGCGGCCCGATATACTGTTTTATATCCGCTCTATCAATAAACGCCAAGTCAATGGCTTCTGACAAATTGCTGGTCGTTAATATTAAAACATTTGGATATCGCTTTATCTGATCCAGCTGCGTTAACAATGCATTTACCACTCTTATTGAATCAGCCGGCTCTGTGCCGTTACTGCAAGACTTCCTGGCGTGCGCCAACGACTCCACTTCGTCGATTAAAATGCAGACCAAGGCTTGCGAATTTTCCACAAGATTTTTTATTTCGTTAAACAACTTCATGACCAATTTACCGCTCTGAAAATAATCGTAATCGTTTACACCTTTCGTACATTATGAACTACTTCAATTGACCGCAACCGCTACCTCTGAAAACCATTTCGAGAATAAACTGTGGCTGTTTATTTCGACGAGTTCTCCATGCGTGAATCTGTTGCCCAGGCGAATCATTACTTTCTGAGCGAGTGCTTTGCACAAACTGGTCTTTCCTGTACCTGGTGGTCCGTGCAACAGGACCACCTTATTCCAGCTTATTATATTTGTGTTGATGTTGTGATCAGAGAATATCATTGCCGTGTCCACAAAATGCAATAGCTAAACGAACAATAAAATAGATACAAATATTCGCAGACTGTATACAACTTCTGACGATTATTAAACGAATGAAACGCATCGAACTAACATCATCCTTTACGTTGGAGTCAAAGTGCAGGCTCTCCCATAGATACTGGAACTCCTTTGCTGGCAATATCCAATGGGAGGAGACAGGGAGATCCTCCCCGTTGTTTTCCATTGTTTCAGTGGCCGCAAACTCTTCAGTTAATCTGTGTACGTGGAATTTCATAGTTGCCCCCTGTACCTTCATGTGACTTCTCTGCAACGATATACGTTATTTAAACAATGCTCCACACGCAATTCTATTTAATGCAAAATTATTACCTCTGCGTGACCGGAGTAACATATTATGGATTCAATGTGATCTTTCAAAATGTGATTCGACAGATCCTTTCCGTACATGATATTCTCCAAGGTAATATCGTCGAACGTATTTATTTCGGCGTACACCAGGTTCGTTATCTCTTCTGTGGATAAAGTACTGTGGAGAATCGAAATGTTTGAACAATTAATAACGTTTTTGGAAAGCATTCGAACAGCGATATAAAATAATGCTTGTTCGGGCGTTAATTGAGAAACGCATTCATCGAGAAATAAGGAAGACGATTTAAGTCGGGAAAAAGAACGACGCTGTCTATCGTTTATGAAATACCTGTTGATATTTTGACAGATTTCCACGTGCAAAACATCGGAGCCTTCCATTTTACCACGCTTCTCTGTACCCGCGAATATTTCTCAACGTTTCAGAACGCGCAAAACGAATAACAGATGAAATTCCGTACTGCCTGCTTCGAAACGTGCGGAATGTAAAATACAATTCGAAACTGATTAAGCAGGTGTTTCAAAAACAGTTGCAAAACAAGGACAGCGTTACGGAAGAGAGGGAGAGACGGTCGCGAACGATGGGTTAAGGCAAGTTTCCATCGTGGAAACAAATTTCTTGTCTAGTGATGGGCACCATCGACCAAAAACTATCGATGAGTCGATAGTGTCCAGTTACTACTTTCAGTCAACTGATTTTTATAACTATCGACGAATTTCAGTCGCTTAAACCAGCGACTGCCAACGGCTCGCGAGCCAAGCGTGTCTTGACCCTGTGGCCCAGGCTGTCTTTATCTTTGCAAAGGAGTAGGGCGACTTTAAATGGTAGTGGGGACTCGGTGGCCCTTGGAGGAGAAAAACTTGACAGTCCCTGGTCTAAATTGAGCGGGCCAAAAAGCTATAAGCATGAACTGGTAATTACTGGTAAGTTACATCCCCGGATAGGGTTCGCTAGCGAACATTAAGTGGGCATTACTGCTCACTGTAGTTATTTATGTGGAATGAGTCTTATGTTCCAATAGCAATTACTTTTGAGTTAATTACGTATTATTTATTATCCTGCTTCTTATGTAGATTCTTCTGTTTGGATGAGATCTGGAGATCATACTTCAGTAACATAATATTTGCTTCGCCTTAAGAATTACATTTTCCAATTCCTCAAGAAGCCTTCTTTTTTACAAATGAAATACCCATGTATATATTTTAATTCATAAATTAATTAATACCTGTAACGATGCGTTTGAAACTACGCGGGTCCCTGCCATATCTACAGTGCCTGCTATGGTATCGCCATCTATACAGAACTCCTTGAAACCACTCGCGCCGGCTCTGGTGATGCCATCTATACAGAACTTCTTGAAACTACTCGCTACTCTTACTTACCTTAAGTGTAGATATGGCAGAGGCCCGAGTAGTTTCATTCACATCTGTATAGATGGCGATACCAAATACCCCTTTGGGTGCGGATAAGACAGGGCTACCAGTGGTACGAAATTTCAAGCACTTGTTTATAAATAGCGGTGCGATAAGCTTAATAAAATTTGGTTATTTATGTCTTCACTCGTAAAAATAAGTTAATAATGCTCGATAATCGTATCGTACTCTCATTTACGTATCAATAAAGTGTTAGCAAACGCCGTGTTACAATCTACATTAAAATCAATATGTGGTAACATTGTAAGTTCCATTGATCATTTTATTCGACAACAAACAAGTTCTTTAGCAAAGGTAAATACATTTGTGAATGTTTCTTCTTTAAACAAATTTTCCAGCATGTTACAAATACATACTAATCGTAGTCTTTATTCTTTATTTCTGTGTGTACATATAACCTCTCTTTACACTACGATCTTAACTCTCGCACTCTCATCTTCTGTTTTGCTCCTCCTTTTCATATCTTCTCTAACTTACGTATTACCCTATTGCTTAGCTCTGTATTGCACATCTATTATATATCTTTCTGTTTCCAATTCCTAAGCTTTCGTCTTTTATTCCGTGCATCAGATCCTTTATCGTAATCCTCCTAGCTGTTTCCCCGCATTCTTTTACCAGATGTTCTAACAGTATAAATTTTGTCTCCGCACAGGTCACATCATTTGTTCTCTTCTTTCCCCCAGTATCTATTCAGATTTAGAGTGTTTCCAGATCTTACCTGCGTTATTAACCCTTTGCGGTCAGCAGATTTCGTTGAATGGAGTACTGGCAGGTCCGAGCAAGTTTAGTGCTTCGCAGTTACTTTTCTGTACAGTATTTAAAGTCAATATATGGAGATTAAAACACAGAATTTGTTGTAACTGTTCTATAAGCATTGATATCTGTAAGTTGATCCAAACATTTGAATCTGGCATCGGAAGGCTAGTTTTCTTTCATTATTGCCAGCCTCATGAATGACTTTTTGCCGCCACTGTGACGGCACCGACTTCAACGACGACTTGCGAATGCCGCCACTGTAGCGGCATCGACCGCAAAGGGTTAACATGTTCTGCGCCATGTGTACCACCGATGGTACGTAGCATCTTCTTTGGAGGCTTTCCATCGCTTCGTTTCCTTCCTTTCGAGTCCACGTTATTCACGCTTGACTTGTACCATACCTTTCCAATTAATCCCACCTTCCCCTTATGCTTGTGGTTTATGCTCTCCTGTTATGTAATCATTAATATATTTGTTGTGTGCGCAGGTTACCTGGGCAAAGAAATGGTGAGCATCGACTGGCACTTCTCATTGTTCGTAAGAGCAAGAAAGAAGATGGAAGAACTGTTGCAACATACTTTAGCTAACCTTTAGTTATAGTAAATTAGTTTATAAAAATAGTTTGTAACTGTTATTAGCGCATACGATTAATATAGAACAATTGTGTAATTAAGTCTTATGTATATCTATTATATATATTATTTTGTATTCAGTTTATTCGGTAGATCTTACACAAACTTTAATATTTCTTTTACCCCAAGTTCTACCGAATGCGCTAAATATAAAATGAAAGATATACTAAATACTTTACGTATGCACAAGTTACACAATTGCTGTAACTTAAAATAAGCTGCAGTATAGAAAGTACATACATTTTAGTATAAGTTTTATCCGTAAGATATATTGCGAATTAACTTCAACGAATAGTTTGTAAGTATTAGATTATTCATATTAATAGTAATTTTTGTATTATATAAATGTTAGTTTAGAATTGATAGAAGATTTAGTTGTACGATGTATTGCAAATAGATGTAAAAGAATAGTTCGTAAGTACCTGCTTGTAAATTTGAAACATTTTTGTAACTTGTGTCTTCATTAATTAATTTAAATAAATCTTCAATGAAAAGAATTCTACTGCTCTTTTTATTTCCGCACCTTAACAATCCTTGAAAGAACCTAATTCCAATTCCTTAAACAAGAAGTACCGTGGACGGACTTTAAATGCAAAGTCCTAAAGCGAGAAACTTGTAAATATGGCCCTATACGTTATTAAATTTGGAAGCAGCAAACTCTAAGTCTTCAATTCATGCAAAATTGGTCGGCAGATGTCCAGCAAATTAAGCGTTCAGAAATTCTTGGAATACGACGTCATTTCTTAGAATGGCTGAGATCGAATACCTCCTCGCACATCATATTCTCCTAATACAAATCCACGATTTTCAGCGAGATATTTTTGCCAGAAACCCGGAAATTTAGCGCTAGGAAATTCCTGGAACGTGACGTCATTTCCAAGAACTGCTGCGATCGAATACCTCCTTGCATATCATATTCTCCTAATACAAATCCACGATTTTCAGCAGATATTTTTGCCAGAAACTCGGAAATTTTGCGCTCGGAAATTCCTGGAACGTGACGTCATTTCTGAGAATTTCTGCGATCGAATACCTCCTCGCACATCATATTCTCCTAATACAAATCCAGGATTTTCGGCAGATATTTTTGCCAGAAACTCCGAAAATTTCTGCCGAAAATCGTGGATTTGTATCAGGAGAATATGATATGCAAGGAGGTATCCGACATCGGCAGTTCTTGGAAATGACGTCACGTTCCAGGAATTTCCGAGCGCTTAAATTATTGAAATTTTGGCAGAAATATCTGCTGAAAATCGTGGATTTGTATTAGGAGAATATGATGTGCGAGGAGGTATCCGACACCGGCAGTTCTTGGAAATGACGTCACGTTCCAGGAATTTCCGAGCACAAAATCTCAGGGGCTCCCATCAAGACGTTGTATTAATTCCTCGATAATTAGCGCCGAATTTAATAACGATCAGGTGTATTTTGACAAGTTCTCCGCTTGTGAACTTTGCATTTAAAGTTCCTGCACGGTAGTACTTGTTTAAGGAATGGGAGATAGGTTTTTCAAGGACTGGTAAGGTGTTGAAATAAAAAGAGCAGTAGAATTTCTTTCACTGAAGATTTATTCAAATTAATTAATGAAAATACAAGTTACAAAAATTTTGCTATTTAAACTTACAATCTAATACTTATTTATAAAAATAAACTACTGCAATTGTGTAACTTGTGCGTATATAAAGTATTTAGTATATCTTTCATTTTATATTCAGCGCGTTCAGTAGATCTTGTGGTAAAAGTAATATAAACTTTACATAAGATCTACCGAATAAACTGAATATAAAATAAAATATATAATAGATATACATAACACATAATTACACAATTGTTCTGAAGTAATCTTATGCGCTAATAGTTACGAACTAATTTTACAAGTCAATTTACTATAACTAAAGGATAACTAAAGTATGTGGCAAAAGTTCTTCTATATTCTTTCTTGCTCTTACGCACAATGAGTCGTACCAGTCAATGATCCTCACTCTTTGCCGGGAAACCTGCGCACACAAAGCGAATATATTAGTAATAATGTAAGAGGAGAGAGAAAGATTTTTAATGGAAGATGGGAGGCCAAAACCAGAAGCATAAGAGAAGGAGAGGATTATTTGAAAAGGAATGGAATCAATGAACCAGGAGTGAATTCGATCATAGCGGAAGTAAAGAAAGTGATGGACAGCCTTAACACGTTAAGTGCCACGCCATGAACTTACCATTGTTTAGACCACGTTCATTTATCGTTTAGGCTACACCAGTCAATGTGGACTGGCGGTTGACTATTGCTTTAAGCTACCCTGCGGGGAACATTCGCGCATGTCGTGTTGTGTGGCCTAAACGGAAAGCGATGCAAACCTAACCCAAACCTAACCCAAACATATAACGTGGTAATTGGAAGACGGGATGAGAAGATAGGATAGCTTCGGAGTTTGAAATGAGACAGGAATGAATGGTAAACGTGTATAATAGAAGTGCAAATAAAGTGATAAGAAATAGGGTAATGCGAACAATAGAGAAGGTATGAAAGAGAAGAATACAAGAGTTATGATAGTATTGCAAAGTTAGGTTATATGTAAACCAGGCCCACATTTAATTGCTCTCAGGCCGAAATGAAAAATAATACTATTATTAGTATGTATTTATTACATGCCGGAAAATTTGCTTAAAGAAATGAATATTCACAAATGTATTCACCTTTGCTGAAGAGCGTGATGTAGAATAAAATGAACGATGCAGCACACAATGTTACTATTCATATTAATTTTAATGTACATTGTAACACTGTGTTTGCTAACACTTTATTGATACGTAAATGAGAGTGCGAAACGATTATCGAGCATTATTAACTTAATTTTATGAGTGAAGACATGAATAATCAAATTTTATTAAGTTTATCGTACCACTATTTATAAAACAATGCTTGAAATTACGTACCACTGGTATCCCTATTTTATCCACATCCAAAGGGGTATTTAGTACCGCCATCTATACACATGTGAATGAAACTACTCGGGCCTCCGACATATCTACACTTACGGTAAGTATGAGACGCGAGTAGTTTCAAGCAGTTCTGTATAGATGGCGATACCATAGCAGGCACTGTAGATATGGCAGAGACCCGCGTATTTTCAAGCTCATCTTTGCAGATATTAATTAAATTATGAATTAAAATATCTACACGGGTATTTTATTTATAAAACAAGAAGGCTTCTCGAGGAATAAGAAAATGTAATCCTCAAGGCGAAACAAATATTATCTTACTGAAGCATTATCTCTAGAGGAGGGACTGCCAACTGGCGGCCCGCGAGCCATCTGTGGCTCCTGAAAGAATTAAAGAAAAGAAAACTCATAATATTAAATGTATCGATAATATCAAGTGGAAGTTATGCATTTCTGTGCATCGTTCAATACTACAGTACGGTAGATGGTCATATATTTGAGTTTTCCAAAGTAATTATATTGTTGTACGGAACCAATAGCGCACTGAACAAATTAATGGATAAAAGATCGCACATGTCGAAATATTTATTTGGAAAAATCACTGTGAGCGACGCAGCAGTAACTCTGTGCTTTATTGCGGACGTTTGTATCCACAGAAATGTTCACGTGCACAGAATATCAATGCTCGCGCGCAACTTATTACATTTAAATGTAAGAGCAGCGTCAAACGAATGGAAATTTGTACGTGTCAGATATTGTAATATTTTCTGATATTTAAAATACAAGGAAAACGAAATTAATTGACAATATTCAATACTGTTACTATCTAACATTTCCCAGTATTTTCTGATATTTATTTCGTTTCAACGAACAATTGGAAAAACTCGATTTCGCTTTCAGTTCGTTTATAACACACGCCGCATAATAGTTTTATTATCCTTATAATATAATAGTAATTGTTAGCCTCGCCCCGTGTTATTCTTTGTGTTTTGTTTACTTCAGAAACCAAGTCCAGTTTGACCTATTCGTATGTAAACACATCAGTTACGGTTGTTAAATGTCTCTACACTGTGTCGTGTAATGAGAAAATTGATTGGGAGCAGAATTTAAGAAACAGAGACTGTTCATTTTACAATCTTGACGAAATATTTATAATAATGCTGCCATCGGTAACAGGAATCAATTGGAAGATTCCGCAGCGAAAACTGTCGCAGAAGGATAGTGCCACATTGAAAACGGACGATACGGTTTGGAACGAGTGTCGAGGCATAAATAGAGATGAAAAATGGGGCGGGATCAAATCACCGCAATTCCTTGATTTTTCCAATTTACCCGGCGCCAGAAATTCGTTTTTTAGTAAGTGAACGATCTGAAATGAATATCTTTGGCCAATGATATAAATTAATTTCACTAAAATGGTACGCAATAGAAAGCAATTATTTGACTAACAATTTTTGTTCTTCTTTTCTTTTTGAAGATGAAGTAACAGTTATCGTGAGCACCCCGAAACCAAGTATCGAACTTTCGAGCACCGCTCCAAATGAGGAGACGTTGATCGCGTAAGAATGATAATTGTGCATTTTTTTCACATCAAAACGAAATTGCGTTTTTTATAAAAAAATTATGAAACTGCTAATGTTCTTGTAGGTCTTTGGATAATTTCCCTTTGTCCGACATAGAAAATGAAACGGTTATTACAGTTAAGCATATATCAAAGGACAAGAATAAAGAACAGTGTGCTGTTCGCAATGCTGCTGTCTTTAAAGTGGTATGTACTTATAATTTGTGTGATTTCTGTAGTTACCGATTCGAGAAATTTAATACGAGCATTTTAGGTGAATAAAGTGAATGATCCGAAATGGAACAAAGCGAAGAAACCACTGAACACCGCGGTAAATCCATTCACCTTTGATTTGCGAGACAAATACAGACAGGAACGTAAGCAAGAACGCATTAAAATGGTACGAGAATTACAGAAGCAATTACATTGCGGAATTACAGTGGCGGCTCGCGTATAGGCACTGTGGAACTGCAGCACCCCCTATTTCCACTTGATATTATCGATAACATTTAATATAGTGAGTCTTTTTTCCTTCAATTCTTTCATTATACTTGTAGAATATATGTATAATCCTTAAGCTTAATGTCAGTAGCCATCCCCCAGTTTATGAAAAAGATATAAAAATCTTTGCATGGAACTGTGCGCTTCACAGTTCCAGCGGCGTGGTGTATGTCTGTTTTGCGCATGCGCACGTAAGGAGCTGCCCGCGAGGCTGCGTGGGAGAGAGAGCACTGTCGCTCCCGCAGTGCCTTTTGCACAATTTTAAAACAAAGGCTAAAGATTTTCTGGGGCAGCACCGCCACTGATTTTAGCTACGAGCCGCCACTGATTCTTAATCTTGCAACTTAATAAGAAAGATTATATACAATTTGTTGATTATTCTTAGCTCTTGGAAGAGGAGAAGAAAATTAGAGTATTTCATGCGAATCCTGTACCCAAGTTTCTCAAAACTCACGCGACTGCTAACATTCCTAATAATAATCAGAATAATAATGAAGTAAACCATCCTGTGAATAAGAACGAGAGAACTAAGAAAACAAATTTTGAAGATAAGCGCACTAAAACGAATACCGAGGTAATTATAATGGAATCTAGTAAAGCCATTATACAAATTAAATTAATTCGTTCTTCTTTTGATTTGCCATGCAGTCTTGGAAAAAGCCGCCGTTTGTACCGTGTCTGGCGAGGAAGAAAATGGAAATACCAAAAGTACCGCGCCTGCATTCAGAAATTCGGGCGGAAAAAAGGAGAGAATTTGACAGGGCCGTAGAAGAGAAACAAAAGAAGAAAGAAGAAATAAGACAAATGGTAAATTAAGACGTTCTTTAACTCGTTTTTCGATTATATCCTATTACGCGGAAGAAAATCTAATTGTACATATCAATTGAATATAACAGGGGATTGCTATTAAGAACAAGCAAGAACAGGAAGAGATCGCACGATTGAGAAAACAAATTGTGCATAAAGCTGAACCGATTCGGAAGTATAAGTGGGTTTACCGCGAATTCAGAAACGATCGCTAACTGCGAGGCTCTGAGCCCAATATTGTTGAAACGACGACGTTTTGTATAAATATGTAAGATATTGTTTAGGAGCAATATGCTTATAATCGTTATTATTTATTGGCTTTCACTTAGGTATTACTAATGGTATATATCGTATTTTACGCGGAGGATAGAATATTTATAAGAGTGCTCGTTTAAAATGAGACGAAAATTCAGGAAAAAGTTGTACTAAATGTTTTACACTGATACAAACTTTCCATTTCAAGTATTGGCATACTTTATTTGTAAATAAAGATCATTTCGTAGAACGAATAATTTCATGTCTAAGTGTAAGACTGCCTTTTACAACATAACAACTGACCCAATATTTTCATTCATGTCACTGCTAAATAATCATTAGTTTCAATGTTTGTTAAAGACTTTCTTCAAGATTATTATAAACGTCATCCCATGGCAATAAAGAAAGACGTTTTTTTTCATAGCTTATGTTCGTATGCTCGTCATAGTTTATGCTGGATAAAAGATTAACAAAGATTCATAGTAACATGAAAATAGTCAACGTGTATAACAAGCTCACTATAATGCATTGTATAATATAGCCAGACGTGCATATACATATAAGTAAATACTGTTAAAGATTGCCAAGCATTCGACTTTATATCGATATATCTTCCGCACAATAATGCTTACAAATATTTAAATAACCGACAATACATCGACTTATCGATAGTTTTTCGTCGACTTAAATTTCTTGTGAATCGGGTTGGAGAAATATCTATACTCAGCATTATCGATAGTTTGCGATGGTTAGACCATCGATAGTTATCGATAGTGATGGAATATAATATATGCACTATATGTAAGTAATACTTGCACTTATTGTTAGGTTAGGACACATAAGATTTGATATCTAAATCGAAAGACGATATCGATCAATGGTAATAGGGAGCTATTTTAAAACTCCAGCATATTAAAGAAGATTCCTATTGCTCCACGTTTCATACATTACACAGTATTCTTGGAATGTAAGGAACAAAATATAACCTATAAATATAATAAACATAACTAATAAAAGACAATACAAAAAAGTATATAAAATTGTTTAAATTGCAGATTCCTTCCTACGTAAGACCGCACTTGAAAGCCAGTCTTTAACGATAAAATACTGTCGCTATCGTCAACTATAGAACAAATGCCTATCGTCAAATTATAGCCACCAGCATTTTTAATTTTCGCGGCACTGCGAATATCGGCCCACGTTTCCGATAAGTATCGATAGTTCTCGATAGTAGTGACCATCGATAATATCGATAGTACCGTCGATATTTCCCGGCCGTTACATCAGAGCGCGCGACGCTCGCCGACGGTTCGTTATCTGTGTCACGAATGTTCCGCGCCACATTCACCGGACGCTATAGAGATTCGTATTTTTATAAATCGACAAACGGTCAAACACTGTACGGTCAACGGTTCGAAGCCCGTGGACTTGAAATGTAGCGGATGACGATCGAGTCTGGTGTACGTTCGACAATTGAACAATCTCGCCGCGTCGCTGTCTGTCGATTGTTAAACGGCAATTGTCGAATTGGATTTGAATGAAATGAGCAAAGTGCCGCAGGATGACGAGCGCAGAAGACGCTCTCTGGAAGCTGGCAGAGAAATGGTAATGCGTACCCCTTTGCGTCCTCTTTCGCCGATCGAATAATTTGCTTGAATCGAACGTTCAATCAATCAAGCGTCCGCGGTTCGTTTGCCTCGACCGCCCGATTGAAATACGATAGTAACGGGCAACAAAAAAAAAACAACTTTGCCTCCTTTCAGCTGGAAAAGTACAAGGCGGAGAGGGCCAGGATTCAAGTAGCGGGCCAGAGTAGACAGGATGAAGGGTCGGACGAAGAGTCCTTTCACAACGACAAATCCATCAGGCTTGGGGAGTCTTATGTAAGCGCAAGCGTTTCGGGAACAATCGGGCGTTCGTTTCTTTCGTTTCTCGCATTTGTAATAAGGCGTTCGTCGATCTTAGCCCCAGGAGGGCGCGTCTTCGAGGGATATGACGCAGAGCAGCGTCAGTATGAGCGAGGGGGAGGCCGACGGGGATTTGGAGGGACTCGCGGGAAGGGTGGCGCAGCTGGAGGAGCTGCTACAGGGGAAGGAAGCCATAGTCGAGGCCTTGAACGCCGAGATAGATCATTTGAGGGCCGAGGCGTCGTCGCCCAACTCTTCTCATAGTCAGAACAGCAGTATACAAGGCAGAGATGTTATATCTTTGTATCACATAAAGGTACGAGCGATTAATTGTTTTATATTTGACGCAGTGTGTGTGGATAGACTGTCATGTGTTAAACGTTCGATTGAAACAGCTGCAAGAGTTTGAGCAAGCCATAAGTCAGAGGGATAACCTGATAGAGGAACTGACGTGGTCGTTGCAGCAGGCACTGTCCGTGAGGGACACTCTCGCCAGCCAATTGAACTCTATGAACGCTACGGAGATTCCTTGTAAAGACAACGATAGCGCTGCGGGCACCGACATGGGCCTGCAAGTGAAGGTAACGTTCGCTCTGTCGGACGGGAAAGGGCCGTTGAATTTCTGGGTTGCCCAGGCATCAACGACAACTCATTTTGCTAACACTGTTTTCTTCGTCACGATTCGACTGACATTAACTTTCGTCGACACTATGTTTTGATTACAATTACAATACAAATCGATTACAACTTTTTGCTTTCCACGAATAAACGAAATAACTTCTGTCGCTCCTTCGAAATTAGTCTGGCTTGTCGAACTCGTTGCATTTATTTTACGAACAATTTAACACAACGATCACGTACCAAAGCAGAATACGCACTGACACATATTAGCGTCACAAATTGGGATAATAACAGCAATTTCTTGTGTAGCTATCAGTTCATGGAAACGAATGAACTCGAACCCGTCGCTAAATACGGACTGTCGATGTAAAAAATCGATCAAAACATAGTGTCGACGAAATGACTCGTCGCCGATCCCAGGGTAACCCGAATATCTGTGCACAACTTCTTCTTTGTTTCAGATCGATGCGTTGGAGAACACGTTGAGCGATCAGAGGTCAATAATACAGAAGTTGAACGGCCAGTTGGCTCAGATACAGGAGCACGTGCGAACACTGGAAACGGAGAGGGAGAGTCGAAACGCGGAGATCGACGATTACAAATCGCAAATGGACAATCTGAACGAACAGATACGTGTCTGCGGGGGCGACAAAAATGTAAACATCGCCGAGACGCTGGAGCAGCAGAAACAGTACGAAGCAATGGTGGACAAGATACAGCAGGACACGCAGCACATATTGAAGAAGTTCACCGCCGAGACGAACGTGAACGCGGCTCGCCATCAGCAGGATTTGAAAGAGATGGCCGCGAGACACGAGACGGAAATAACTAACATCCAGGGCAAGTACGAGGAACGTTTGAAGCTGATGAAGGACGAAAATAAGGCACTCGCCGACCGTTTGAACAGGGAACTGCCAGATCTGGAGACCAGACACGCCAAAGAACTTTCGATATTTCAAACGCAGCTGTCCCACTACAAGAAGACCATCGAGGCACTGAAACTGGAGTTGATGAATCGTTCCGAGTCACAGCAGACAGCCCAAGCCGAAATGAACGAGTATAAATCGAAATTGAACGAGGCGAAGGTGCAGTCTGAGAAGGCGAGGCACATACAGGAACACGACTGGCGAAAGGAGAAGGAGATGCTCGGTGAACAGATTAAATTGCACAAACTTCAATTGGAGGACATGACCTCGAAGTACATCGCGGCGACCGCAGTCTTGGAGTCCAAAGAGAGTATGGAACGTTCGTTGGAGCAGGCTTTAAACGGCGCGGCCACATTAAAGGAAGAGAATGCCAGTCTCAAGTTTAAGCTTGACGATTTATCATCGAGGTATTCGGTGGCCCAATCGCTGATAGAAAACAGTCAGTCCCACGAGAGAACATTGAGCAACAAGATACACGGCTTG
This sequence comes from Nomada lathburiana, assembly GCA_963667235.1. Lineage (NCBI taxonomy): Eukaryota > Metazoa > Arthropoda > Insecta > Hymenoptera > Apidae > Nomada > Nomada lathburiana. The sequence goes on along the minus strand of OY763899.1, from coordinate 17,080,211 downwards.
GAGAAGTCGCTGTCCAGACTCAGCGGCATAAACGTAAGCACACTGAGCGAATTGAACGAGACCACGTATCAGGCCTTAGACGAAGTAGCCATTCAGTATCAGTTGACGAAGCAGAAGCTGACCGAGAAGGCCGAGATGGAGAAGCTTCTGGTGCAGAGGATCGACGGCCTCGAGGAGGATGTTCGCCAGACAAGAGACGAGCTGGAGCAGGCCAATCTCACGAAGAAGTCTTACGAAAAGCAGCTGAAGGATATGAAGAACATGTGCGACAAATACAAGTCGGAACTGAATTCCATGAAAACGGGCGGTGCAGAAAATGGGAGTCCTTCGTCTAGTCAGAACCAGAAGGACGCTGTCAGTGATCTGCTGCAGAAGACCGAAGAGGATCAGCGGGAGATTAAGAAACTGAAGATCAGCCTCGAACGAAAGGAGGCGGAGCTGGCGGAGTCCGTGAAGAAAATATACGACGTCACGGAGAAGTTTAAAAAATCCGAGGACGAATGCGAACAGTTAAAGAATGGATTGGCGATGGCCTGGGCCCAGTGCGCGGAGGTTGAGGAAAAATTGAATCAAACGCTGGCTTTAAGCGAAAGCAAGCTCGACATATCGGTGCCATCCTCCAGTTACAGCAGCGCCTTTTTGAAGCAACTTAAATCCGGCAGAACTGCGAACGAGTCTGCGAACACTGTGAATGACCAAAGCGCAGACACGAATAGGATACACTATGAAAAAACCGAAGAACCGGACAGTTCCAGGACGGAGCCACTTCGAACGAAGCTTGAATTGGTGCTGGAAGAAAACGAAAGATTGTCGAAAGAGCTAGACCGTTTGACCAGCCGGCAGGCAGACTACGAAGAGATGAAGAACAAACTGAAACACTACACCCTTTTGTCGGACGAACTGGCCGGTGAAAAAGAGCTGGCAACCGGGAAGAATACAATTTTAGAGAAGAAACTGGCAGACATGTGCACACTGCAGGAATCTGTTAATCAATTGAGAAGGGAGAAGGAGGCTTTGCGTAAAGAAATTGAAGCACTGATCTGCGTACACGACGAGCAGATCGACGCCATAAAAACAGAGGCTGCTTCGGAAATCAGGCGGGTACAGTCACTGATGATGGGCGTGAAGGAGGGCACGACAGAATTGAATGATCTGAAAAAAGAACTGGAGACGCAACACGCCAAGGAAATGGAGGAATTGCGCACGTACTTCGAAAGGAAGTGCTTGCTGATAGAGAAACAGTATTCCGAAGAAATATTCAGCCAGCAGTCGAAGAAGATGTCCGACAACGAGAGCGAGATTGCTGATTTGACAGAAGGGTTATATTTCGGTGGTGGTGGTGATTGCTTGAACGCCTCGAACATCTCGGATCACAGCTCGAGAATTGGCTCGCCGACAGGGGACGAGCAGTCGAGACAGAGCGGCGATAATTATCACAGTCGCAGCAAGATCGAGGTGGAATACGAAATGAACGTCAAGGCTCTGCAGCAGGAGTTGCAGAATAAAATTGTTGAGATACAGGAATTGAAGCTGAACTTCGACAAAGCTCTGGAAGAGCAGAGGAACGCGTACGATAGGGAATTGTACGATAGTAAAGCCAAAGAGCGACGAGAGATTTTGTGCACCTTGGTAAATCAGGTAACTAAGAGAGATATTTCATTGTTTTGTGCATTTTTACGTTTGTGTATGTGATAGTACTTTATTTACATTGCCCCTTTGTGTTAAATGTTGATCGTTACTTTGCGCAACACTGCTGCTTCTCCCTCTGCGGGATTATACGTGTCATGTGCTAACGAGGAACGAGTTCGTCCACCGCTCTGTTACTGTATATTTTGAATCTCACTTTACGTTTGGAATGTTTTATTCTTGTTTTGATAGATAGTCTCAATTGTGTCGTATAAATGCATGGTGCCGCGTGTGTTACTATCTCTGTCACTTCTCCCCGGAGAACTTTTAAGAAAGAATACATTGTTCTCCGCTTTGTCCTTTAGTTTCCAAAAGTTTTGGTAGAATACTTCCTTGTCAATAGAGTTGATAGACCTTTGCGTTGGAGACTGATAGAACTAAGTAGAAACACGATGTACAGATCATCTTGTAACTAACATTGCTATTGTGTGGCGACATATGTGCGCATGCAGCATTGTCAAACAGAATGGGATGCGGGTGCGTTGGAAAACGGTGAATTAACGCAACTACGAGCAGCCTACAAACATCAATTAGAGGAGCAGATCGCGCTAGCTAAATTGGATATTGTCAATGCGCTTCAAGAACAGATACAGGTAGCCCAGCCATGAAACAATTTACGCCGCAGTACCTTCCAGAAAAGCAAAGAAACATAAACCGCAGTTCAGACGTATCCAAAATTACTTTGCTCGTTCGTTTGACCCTTCTGTCTTGTCATCCTCACATTCTTATATTTGCTTTGGGCAGGAACTGTTAACCGTGGAGCCGGACACGAAAGAGGATTGGCCAGCGGAATTGCTGGAGCTGCGCGATAAACTCACAAGCAACGCAAAGAAGGAGATGCAGTTGCTGAGGGAAACGCACAACGCAGACGTGCAACGTTTGAAGGATGATCATTCAAGAACGGTGGCCAGAATGATCGATCGCCACCAAGAAGAGCTGAACAAAATGAAATCTGAAGGTGTACAGAGTTACTGTGAGAGGAACTCGCTGCCCGAGCCACAAATTGTTGAAGAAAGGTATCTCAAGTTTCAATGAAAGGCCAAAATCTGGCCTCCTTCTATCGCTTAATTGCTAACATTTTTTTTTTGTACCCACCTCGAAACAGAAACAGCTTGAGCAGAACCTGTGCCACGTTGAAAACGCTGATAGAAGAATTAGTAAAGTACTTCGTCATCTGCGAGGAAGAGGTGAACAATACATTAATCACCGAAGTGCTCAAGCGACAATTGTCCGACGGTCTCGGCGACGAGAGCGCAGTGCGAACCGAGGCGTTCGACGAATCAAGGAAGAGCTGCGACGGAAAGAGGATTCAGAGAGTTCATTTCGCCCCGAAAACAACAGAGTTAGTTTCCATAATAAATAGCAGCGCGGAAACGTTGCCCGCATTACTGAAAGGGGACGGCAGCACAACGGAGAAGTTGAAGCAAGAACTGAGCAATTGCGTGCGCCGTTTAAAATCGGAGAGCGCAGAAATCCTTGGCGCCCGATCGTCCCCGAGCGAAAGAAGAATCAGCCCGTCTTCCAAAGATGTTTCCTGGCTGAACAAGGCAAGCGAAGAGCTGAATTTCAAGCTGAGGAACGCCGAGGTCTTGATCGCCGGTTATCAGGATGAAATGGAGCAACTGAGAATGACCGTTCTGGAGCTGCAAAGCAAACTCATCAGTGCGGAGAACAAGAAGGAGACTATCACCGAGGGTTACGGGGAGAACGACGACATAGGCCCGGATATTGCTCAGCAAGATTTTTCCCAGTTGCAGGAAAAGGGTACGAAATGTTATAGAGGATCCCGTTACGAATATTTGTCTAACAAGCTCGTGCATTTTACAGCGGAGCACGTGTTATCGAATGGAGGAGGAGACTGCACGGCTTTGCTGCAGTTGATCGAAGAGCTGTGCAGACAACGAGATAAACTGCTGGAGGAGACAAGGAAAGAGAAAGAGGACTCGCAGCAGCAGGTAAGCTTCAGGGGACCCTCTCTCGAAGAATGCACCGATCGCATGCATTTTAATTACACAGAGTTGGTATGCTACGTACAAAATAGTTGTGGTGTATTTGCGTTATAGAAGACGAGTTTCTGTATCTACGTGCACCGGACTTTTTTTCTTCTTTTATTTGCCAGAAAACGGTAGACAGTATCACGTCTCGCCTAACAGAGATCTTGATGTCGTTAATTGTTTCAATACGTTAGTGTGCATTTGATAAACGGATAGAGAAGATCGGTATGAAAGATGCGATACGTATATGCCAATGAGTCAAGGGGGTCTGCGAATGCAGTTTGAAAAGAATTGATTGGCCTTCTGTTGTCTTGCCAGCAGGTGCCTTTAGAACCTACTCCTACCCCATACATTCACAGGGTACGCTGCCGAAAGGTAAATTTATAGAATTACTAATATTATTTTACAAAGCTGCTGCGTAAGTTTAACTGCGAAACGCGCAAATAAATCTGACCAATTGACTCGTCTTGAGTAGCCCCTCCGAGACCACCTTCAAAATTAACCGTAATCTCCTATTAATTAGTTGTAGTCTGTGCTACGGTATTAATGGTGGAATGCTCCCTCTTTCTTTTTCACACGCATGCAATTAATATTAGATTATAACTCTTCCCCGCGCTAACAATTTATTTACTACACTAATCATCTTTTTATAACGCGCGAAGAGTTAAAAGGCGAATTTTTCAGAACACTTTTTTTCTTCTATCGTTGTTTGTTGCGTGTAAAAGGCATGCGGCTGTTTGCAGTTCACGTGGACATAATTAAACTCGCCTTATTTTCATCCTGTTCTTTTCTTTTCCATCGCTCTCCGTAAACTGGCAACGAATTTTGACGCGAAGAAAATATGTGTAGATCGAGGCAGCGGACAAGCAGTTGAAGGCAACTCGTAGATTCCTGGACGAACAGGCAAGCGAAAGGGAGACGGAGAGGGACGAAGCTTACAGGCAGATACATCTTCTGCAGGAACAACTGAAGGAACGCGAACGCGAGAAGGAACGGGACCAAAGGATCGCGAGAGCAAAGGTAGCGAGCAATTTTGAACCCCGTTACAATTTCGTAAGGATCTACGGTTCTAATTGTCGAAGAGAGTATTGCTTCTTTGGATACTTCACTTGGCGCAATTCAATTAATACACTTCAAATCGGGTTCAAGGAATTCTTTCAGCTAATTGTTTTCACACGAATTGGTTTGGGATTTATCACGATTCTTATGCTCCACACGATTTCACTAACGAACAAGGTCACTCGTTGGTCCATGTGCCTATATTGTAATCGAGCAGCTTGTAACACGCATCATCACTAATCGTATTAACACGTTTTCTTGCACTTTGGTTTTGGTTTTCCGTTTGTCGCACAATGCAGCCTACACTATCACCGGAAGCAACGTCAGACGTCCCCGTGCCTCGAGCATCTGACACCGCTGTTGCTGTGAGTGGATATTATTTATAAAAATCAATCTTGTTACAAAACATGCATGCCTGGAATTGCCACTTGAGCAAAACGTTGCTTCTACATTTGTGTGCCTTAAATTTGTTGGCGGCGCTTTCTAGCAGCTACTTGCGGACACGGTGAACGTTAAGGAAGATCTGCGTGTACAAATTGCCATAAAAAATATTAATTGCGCAATTTAGGTGGAGGTTCTGGAGTGCCAGATGAGGGACATGTCCGACACGGAGGCCAGGAAGACCGAGACCGAGAGCGAGCTGAAAGAAGCCATAGACAAAATCTGGGTGCTACGGGAAATAATTGCTGAAAAGGAGCAACTGCTGCATGCCGAGAGGGAGAGGGAGGACTCTCTGCAATTGCAAATCAATCAGCTGGAAACAGTGATCGCCGCGCAGACGAAAAACCAGCACGAATTAGTTCAGGAACTGGACGACGTTAAAATGGGCAGCGAGAGCAAACGTCTCGGTGAACACATCAATCATCTCCAGGTGAGTTCAATCGAAGCGGCCCGGGGCTCGTTGGAATATTTGTCTGAAACGCGCCACGTTGCAGGAGGAGTTACGAAAGCATAAGCTGAGCTCGGAGCATTTCAACGTAAATTCGGGCGCGCTGAAGCAGATGAAGCTTGAGCTGATAGACATGCAGAGCCAATTGGACAAGAGGATCAAAGAGTTGGAAACGACGCACATGTGCAGTTCCAATTTGAGCCTCAGTCAGCCGAGCGAGGATGTCTCCATCAGGGAGCAAATCGACGCCTCGAGGTGTCCCACCCCGGACGACCCGACTGCTCCGCCAACGTTGCCCCTCGAGCAGCTTCTGAAACTCAAGGAGAAAATGCTGAAGCACGCCAGGGCGGAGGAAGTGGCGCTCAAACGGATCAAAGACCTGGAGATGCAGGCGAACAGCCTGAAGAATCAGAACGAGGTGAGTCGCGTGTAAAACTTCACGCGCCGGGTGGATCGTTCTGTGAGAGTTATTGTATCGTTTCGCAGGACTTGCAAGCGGAGCAGGAGATTCTCCAGCAGACAGCCTCCGAACAGCTGTACCAACTGGAGGCGATGCGAGGCAGGCTGGAGCAGCACAAACAGAGCGCCCCGTTCGCCCAGAGGCAGGCTACTTCTCGTTTGGAACTGCAGTTGCACGAAGCCAATAATAAATTTCAATCGCTCGAACGGACCATAGCCGACAAGGATCTGGAGGTGCGTAATCTGCGCGATCGATAGGTATTGGGTATTTTATTCGTCCGTTCGATTTCCAGTTGAGAGACATGGAGAACCAATTGGATAGGGTTAATCAATTACTGCAAGAGAAGGAGGCAGAGATTGAGAATGTGGTGCAAGCGGAGCGTGCCACTATTCAGAGCCTGAGGGAACGCCTGGAAGTCTTGGAGGAGGAGAAGAAGATCCTCCAGGTATGTGCGAAAATATTCTTAATTAACGGGAACGTTTTAATGGGAATTATATACGCGAGTGCGATACAACTGAAATGATTTATTAGGCGAAGCTTGGCGTACAAGAGCACGCCCAGTTAGAGCTGCCGAAATTAATCGACAGCATGCTGGCCGACAAGAACGAGGAGATAGATCACCTGAAGGAGCAACTGGATAAAAAGGAGAAGCAATTAGAGATATATTCCTCGCTGAATCTGGACGACACGCAATTGAGAGAGCTGGTACGCCAGGCGGAAACAAAGAACAGTGCCCGTACGTTGAGCGACATTTTATCGATTCATTCGGAGTGCGAGGAGACCGTGGAGGCCATCAGAGGAGGAAACGTGACTAACGCTCTGCCGAACGTGTCGGCGTTCAAAGTTTCGACCCCTGCCGCGTCGTCCAAAAACATGGAAGATTCGCCGGCTGCGCCTCTGATGGACATTACCAAAATGGGCCTGCAAGTCCCTCCTCTGGACTTGGGCTCTCAGAGCCTGTCTGCCAGTGCCAATCAACAGTACGGAGGTACGGACCTGATGCACAGCGGCCTGGACTCGAAGACGTGCTCCTCGGAGAACAATTCAAGCCCGGACAAGACCGAGAACGCTACGCAGTCGCGAGCGGAAGAGTCGCCGGAGAAAGACTGCGCCGACGATAGGAATGAGAGGAGCCATTACAAGACCGACATCACCTCGACGAAATGTACACAGACTTCCATGAACGAGCCCGGGGTGGACGTGGAATACCTGGAGGGCCAATTGCGGGCGGTCAAAGAGGAATTAGAAAGGAAGTCCGCGTTTCTGAGCAAACGAGAGGCCGATCTGATAATGCTGCAAAGACTTTACGACGAGCTGCAGGCGGAATTCAAGGAGACTGTGGAGAGCCTGTCCAGGGATAAGTGTTTCTATCAGAATCAGTACGAGGTGTCGAAGGCGTCCGAGAACAAGATAAAGAAGGACTTGATGGAGGTGGAGAACGTCTTGAAGCTGAGGGACGGGGAAATACAGGAGCACAGGGACAAGATGCAAGTGAACGAGAAGATACTGATGGAGTTGAACTCTGAGAACACCAAACTGAAGAGGGACATAGAAGAGAGGGAACAGGGACAGGCGAGGAAGTACACCACTCTGTTGCAAGAAAAAATGAAGGAGTTGCAGAACTTCAGGGACGCCATCCTCGAGAAGGACATTACGATTGAAACTATCCAGACTCGTAACATCGAGATAGAAAACGAGAACAAGCAGCTGTACGACTTCAAGACCAACTACCAATCGGCCAAGCAAGAATTGTCGGAGTGTCAGAAGGAGATTCAGAGGCTGACCGAGGGTCTGAACAATAGGGACCAGATAATTCGACGACTGGAGGAGATGGCCAGACGCGCCAGTCTTTCCGGGACATCCTCGCCGTCGAACGAGAAGGACCAGGAGATTCATCATCTGCAGGAGTACTTGAAGGAAAAGGACAAGATGATACGACAGATGGGCGACGACACGAAAAGCTTGCACAAGGCTCTCGAGACTATACACAACAAGATGAAGGAGTCTGGGAATGTGGTGGAGCTGAGGAAGAAGCTGAAGGACGAGAAGAAGGTGAATGCCGAATTGAGCAGTATGCTGGAGAAGCTGACCAAGGAGATGTCCGACTTCAAGTTGCACGCGCGTAAGTACTTCTTTACATTGTCGTTATTGTCGTTTGCTCATTGTGCGAATTTGCAGAACGATCGCAGGACGACACCGATATCGAGGACATGGTGCAGAGGGAATTGAATCTGTCTGCCCACCTGGACAGACAAATTTTGAACGCCATAGAAAGCGACGCCGAGGTCAAGGTCTGCAGAATGGAGACGCAGCAACAGGCTTCGTACCAGTATTTCAGCGAAGGAAGGTACATGGAGCTGAAGCTGAAATTGAGCAAGGCCCACAAGCTGAACGAAGACTTGAAGAAGCTGAAGGACGATCTAGAAATGGAACGAGGGATACTTAGGTGCCAGATAGCCGAGTACGAGGGACGGATCTCTCAGTTGAAGTCCGACTTCACCGAGGAGTCGAAGAAAGTGGCGAAGCTCGACGAGGAATTGTCTTCGGAGAAAAGTCTGGCGAGGACACTGAGGATTCAGATAGAGAAGGAGCACAGGGCGATGCAGTCTGGTCACGCCCAGGACTCGGAATTGATTGAATTCCTTCAGAGCAAGCTGAAAACGTCCATGGACAACGAGTCGAGGCTCAGAAACGAGCTGTCTTTATTGAGGCAGGAGCACAAGAGCTTGGAGATACAGCTGAGCCTGAGAAACGGCCACGTTCAGTCCCAAAAGAACGACGATTTGCCTAAACTGACGGACCTCTTGGAGGCCGAGAGGAAGAAATGTATTTCGCTTATGGGAAACTTGGAGAAGGAGGAACGGGACAACGCCGAGTTAAAGGACGCCGTGAGGAAATTACAGATTGAGAAGAGTCGCCTTGAAGTGGAAGAAGAAGAGAAGGAGAAGTTAATAAGTAACTTGGCCCTGGTCGAGGGAATCAAGGATCACTTGCAGTCGGATATCAGGCGTACCAAAGAGGATCTGAAAGCCAGGGAGGAGGAGTGCGAATGGCTGCAGAAGAGGATTAAAACTATGTCCGATGCGGAAGCTAAGAGGCAAGAACGGAGGACCAGCGAGCATAATGAATTGAAAACATTGCGAAGGGAAATTAATAACGCCAGAGACGTGATGGTTGGTAGGATTCATTTGTCTCTGCGAAAGGTGTTTTATGTAAATTAATCGATTACCCGTGTTTCTGATACAGATGGACTTGGAGGCCGACATGAAGCAATCGAAGAGAGAATTAACAGAGGCCCTGGAGCGTGAAATGAAGTTGACCGAGTCTCTGGTGGCCCTCAAAGAGAGGGAAAGCGACCTTCACAAGAAATTGACCGCTGCCAAAGACGAGGAAATGAAGTCTAAAAATATTGTCACCGAACTGCAACAGGATCTAAAGACGTCCACTCGAAGGGAACTGGAGCTGACCAAGGAATTGCAGAGTAGATTCACCAACGAGAAGAACGTTCCGGCCAAGTTCATGCAGAAGTTCAAAGTAACGCACCTAATAATAATTTCCAAATAATACCACAACGCCTTCGTTGCTTAATACAATTATTCCGCCGGCCAGGATCTCAGCGACATCAACGAAAAATATATGCTAGAGAAGACCCTGCTTCAGGAGAAGCTTATCACGGCCCGGGAGGAGAAAGAGCAGCTGAACCAACGAATCAAGCTGCTCGAAACTCAAATGAAACGGGGCAAGGGGCCTCAAGATGCAAACATCGCGTCAGCGGAATACGTAGAAAAGGTAGCATTAAGCGCTGCAATCATTTAGTATTGTTCAATTGTATATTAATAATATTTTTCCCCAGTTGCAACACTTCTATGGAAAGTTCTTGCGGGCAGACAGCAGGCGCAAGGCTCTTGTTTACCAGAAACGCTATCTGTTGACTATAGTTGGCGGCTATCAATTATCCGAAGAAAATACGTTATCTATACTCGCACAATTGACCAAAACGCAACGATTCTACGCTGTGGTGGGGCGGAACAAAAAATCGCCAAGAGTACGCTTCAGGAGTGCGGTGCTAGTCTTGATCAGTATACACAGAATGAGGTGGATGATCCTCAGGTGGAACACTGGCAAACGTGTGGGCGTGAAAACGCTCTTGTGCAACGCGGATCAGTCATTCATACCACTGCAGAAATCCACCGCGAGCCATTCGCCGCCCGTTAGAGAAAAGCGTGCATCCAAGTGTGTGAAATTAAACGACGGCGATACAATTGTTTAGTCGATTAACGCCACGGTGCAATTTTAATTCCTTCGATTTTGATTTGCAGCGCGGATGGCGGTTTCGATGGGTTCGCACTTGAACAGTATTATCAACGGCTGAAGAATATTCAGCAGGCGTTGGGTCTAGCAATGACGGACGCAGGGAACCTACAGATTATTCCGGAATAGTATTACGAGCGTTTAGAGCCCTGCAAATAAAGAGAACTGTGATCCTTGGTATCGCATTTCTCTGTCTTGGATGCGGTCATTAATGTGTGTGGCTCGCATGGGATTGCCGTTTCCGTTCTTTTTTGTAAAATGGAAACACAGAAAACTGGGCATTTGATCGGCGAATATGCTGGAAATGTTGTAGCCTCGTTTAACTATATTTTTTGTACGGACTGTAAATAGAACTGTAGCATACAAACCTACCAGTTGTTGAACACGCGTTACGTCTATGCACCAATGTTTTTTTATACGATAATGTAACCATGCGTGCTATTATTTCAGTACTATATTTTTAGATATAAAATAGTGTTCATACATACATATATATATATATATTATCTATTATGATTTACCAAAGTTAGTGATAAACTTATTCTTCTCGAACGTACCACTAACGTAAGAAGTACGAACCAGTGCCTTGTATATTTTAATAAGTATTTAGTATTTAATTATCGATGACCTGTACGTTATTATATTGTGAATAAAAGATAGAATGACTTTATACTAAATTATGATGGGTTTCCAAAATCGTTTACTCGCAGATTCGTTTGGTTCATTATTATATTTTAACAAAAGAACATAATATATATATATAATTTAATTCAACATCGTTGCATCTTTGTACGATTTTGTAATTCTATCTTTGAATCGTGCCGTTCGTTCCGTTAAATATTCTGGTCCGTTGTGATGTAACGAGAACTAATTTTACATTGAAGGGGAAATAATACTAATTAACGATTACGAAGACAAGGAATCACATAGGATACCGAAGCTTCCTCGATAACATTAAAAAGACGAAGAACGCGACATTCGCCCGATATTCTCGGTTATTTACATATGTACAATGAGACATGTGATAAAATATATAGCGATCATCTAGCTTTATATACCATTATAATATCTAAAGCTACATTCGATTTTGCGAAACGTTATCTAGGAATGTAAGGCTTTCTTTTTATTATTCGTTCGAAGACATTGTATCTAAAACAGTGGAAATTTTACTATCATTTCGTTCACATCTTTATACTCTGAGAATCCAGTAACAAAGTAGCGGCCCCTTGATCGGCCGCAACAATAAATTTCTGGTACTTTCCTTTGAAAAATATTAGGTGTTACTAATTGTTTTACACACGAATCCCCGTAGATACGAATTAGTGCTTCGTTCTGGGCTGACCTTCGGCTAGGAAGAGCTCGAAGAACAATTAATTTCAGCACGCACAAGTATGGGTATTTGCCTTGAAACACTGGCCAAAAATGTTATTTTTGTCCGAAATGAATAATACTTGGCTCATATCTTCCTAAGTATGTACACAAGTAAACTGCAGCGTCTTCGACGCGTCAACGGTTCGAAAGACAACAGTTTTCGTGCTCGAAGAAAATAACAAGAAACGTAATGGAAGGTATGTAAAGCAGTACTGTAGCATTTTTTATTTACTTTTTTGTGCGGTTTTGAAAATATAAGAATTCGAAAATAGTGTTTTTTCTTTCCGGAAACCAAATATATAATACTTTTTTCCATCCAAAAATACCTCCTTGATTTTTGGTTATTTTATTGCTTAGCCACTGCTTTGTATAATTGTGAAAGAATTAGGTGCCGACTAGTGCCATAAATACATATTTTTAAACAGTTTAGTTTCAAGTTCCACGTGAGCGCTAGAATAATTAATATCGTCAAAAGAAATGTGTTTGCACCGAGTACTTGAGATTATGGTTCTGTCCAATAAAGGCAGGTTTCAATATAACTGCAGTTACTCCTAATTCAATCTCCCGTGAGATATACGAAAAATAATCACCGCATTATTTTAAACGAACAATTTTTGAACGAAAACCGAGTATTTGTTACTCTTCGAACTATTTAAAAATATACTTTACCATCAGGAAGCATAGTGAAACGTCGAAGCACTTCAAAACGTGTCGATCTAACCAGCTAAAAAACATTTTCGGCCAGCTTTGCGGTTGCAAACACCGCCAACGGCGCGACGCCGCGAGAATTCGAATCTCGCGGTCGAGTCAGCCGCGCCTGTGATTGGTGCACGCGTCCTTGAAGTTCGTCGCGTTGAACGGCGCGAAATAATCGTCGTGAAGTTGCCTGACGATCGCCTCGATCGGGCACAATTTCAAATCCTTCCGGTCCGCGTAATTGACGCTGTAAAAATTCGAACCCCTGCAGAACGGTATCTTCTCCGTGAAGTCCCTGCCGTTCACGACCACGCGAAAGTAGAAATCGCTGGCCACACGGTCCTCGTTCCTCGGGTTTATCCTGTACACCTCGATCACGAAGCGGGAGGCGTACTGCGGCATGGTCAATCTGTCCGAGAAGATCCCAAGAGCGGTGGCCAGGTATTCCAACGTTTTATCGTGACCGGAGTACAAAACTATCTTCGGTTTCGACTCCGATATAATGCGTAGCATGTAAGAGACGATACTCCTGAGCAGCCCGTAGGCCCTCAGCAGTCCATACTTTCTGCGATTGCCGCTCTTCGCCATCTGCTTGGCCTCCCATTCTGTGTATGCGAACAGGCCAGTCACGTGTTCCGTCTTGACGCAGACCCTCTGGCCGTCGAGGTCCACGCAGGGCAGCGAGGCACCGTGGCAGACGTACGCCAGCAACGCGTCCTTCAGGGTGTTTGGATCGGTGATCTGGGCCTGATCGGGTATCTCGAACACAGCACCGGACGCCTGGCGGATCAGTTCAGCCACCGCAGGATGGGACCTCAGGTGGTCGGACATCTCCTGCAAACAGGCGTAGGTTCGCCGGTCAGGGACGTCGAGTCTCTAACGGTACGCCGGGTATAGTTACTTTTGCATGCTGCCTGAAGTATTTCTCGGCGGCGGGGCAGGCGCACGCCGTGCTGCAAAACGCGTAGCTCTGGCTCTCTTGCATAGCGACTTTGGCCAGATTCTGAAAGCCGTCCGCTTCCAGGAAGGTGTACAGCAGGGCAACGGCGCTCTGGACCGTTCTTCTGTACCTCGTGCTGTAGACAACGACGTCTCCGTTGGTTACGGTGCCATTGCCAAGGTTGAGCCTGTGATGGTAAGCGTTTCGAAGGGCTATCCCGGTCTTCAGGAGCTGCGCGATGCCCAGGCCGGTCAGCTGGCCGATTCTGCAGTCCTTGGAGTTGGCCGGCAGCATGGGGAAACCGTGGAATGGACCGAGAAACTGTGCCCACGCTGCCCTGGAATAGCTGGAGGCATTTTGCAAGAAGTTCGTGTAGCTCTGGTACAGGGTTTCCAGCTCGGGCGCAGAACCGAAGTCCCCGCCGCAGTTCACTGTGCTTATGTTACGTATGTGAGCCAGCGGGCCTCTGTCGCCGTGTCGAATCACCACCAGGATACCTCCCAGCGTCAGGTTTCCGTCCAATTTGCCTGAACAGAGGGAGACGCAATGGTTCTATCATTTCTGTGCGACGACAAAATGTATTAAGCTTGCGGTACCTTCGGTCTCTGCTGTGATCTCGCTCGGTGGATTGCAGAAGCGGAATATCTTTTTGGTTTTCACGTCGGCCTTCAGATTTCTGGGGAACTCCCTGATCGATACGTCGTTGGCCAGTACTCTGGCCTGCATGGAGCCCTTCTCGTCCACTCCGATGTACTTGTACATACCTGTGTGTATGACGCAGGTGTACTTTACTCGAAACAGTATGTTACATAGCTCTACTTAGAATCAATGTACATGTGGGTGTAGGTTTACAAACGATAGGCTGGCGTTCGATCCGCGTTTGATAAACAGGGGGAATAATAAAGAGATTGAGGTTTGACAGCAGGCAACGAGGCCGATAAGATGTAATCGTGCGTGCACGTGTGCACGAGTTAATCGCAATGTTGCGTGTGCTGGGCGCTACGAAGAAGCACGCTACAATACCTACGTAAATATCAACGTATCGCCCAAGAAGCAAAGAAAAATTACAAATTAATGCAGCAATAGATTCGAGTTCCATTTTTTTTTCTTTTTTTTTAAATAGAACAGCTATCAACGTTGCTATTACACAATAATAAATAACTGAAGCCGGTGCTGGCACGTTATTGTCTAATGTCCAATTAAAAAAAGATACAGGTGCAAAACAAAGTTATAATTTACGCAGGGACAGCGTTCAAAGAACACAAGGTAAGCGGAATTAAGAGTATAAATTGTATAAATTGTATAAAGAGTACAAAATTGAAACCTTCTCGATTTCTGCAGGAAAATATTTAACGTAGGAATACGAAAACAAGAAGCCAAAGATGCTTTGCAGTCTAATTACCAGCAACGAGGAGGAAGATCCACACGCTGAGGATCACATAGCAGTAAAATGCTCGATGCTGGTAAGAGAGCCGAACCATTTCCGCCAACATCCTGCGACACCGATTCTGGACCAAGCCAGGGTCTCTCCCCTTCGGTCTATTACGACCCCGACGAATCGAGCAGCCAATATAAATCCAGGCTCGACGACACTTCTCCGAGCTGCATTCTTCTTCACCGTCGGGTTCCTCGCATAACACGCCCGCGGAACGTTTTGGAGTATCGAGGGGAGCCAGGATCCCGTGGAAGATTTCTCAACAGCCTCCTCGACACCGGCTCGAACCAGAGTACATCGACGGGCGCAGGCGTTTGTCTACCCTCCGGCATCTCTCTCGATGAATTTTTATCTTATTATTCGATTGACATTCTATATTTACCTTCGCGATTTTGTGGTCAACAAACTAGTTCAACCTGTACGTTATCGTTTAATTAACGCCACCCGGGTGGCGAACGACAGGGGCGTTTTTGCGTAACGTTGACGTAGCCAGTTTCGGAATACATTTCTGACTATTGCGTAACTTTTGTCTCGCAGTGTTTACATTTGCCCGTTCCGGCAATTGGCGTCCGTCAGAGGCGAAGGAAGAACGGTGGCCGTGCTTGGTCGCTTTCCGTCGATAACGCCGGCGATTAAGGTTAGCATCGAGCGCAGGCGTCCCTGTTTCCCACGAAAATCATTGTTGGACACTTCAGTTCTTCACTATCGGAGTCGTTGCCTGGAGCATCCGGACGATGTCGTT
The DNA here is from genome assembly GCA_963667235.1 of Nomada lathburiana. Lineage (NCBI taxonomy): Eukaryota > Metazoa > Arthropoda > Insecta > Hymenoptera > Apidae > Nomada > Nomada lathburiana. Next base: position 17,064,628 of record OY763899.1, on the reverse strand, counting down.
TCAAACGAGCGACATTAAGAGGTCGACGAGCGGGGGGCACAATTTCGTTACCTCTTCACATTAAGCGTGCGAGATGATCGCAAGAGAATCAGCCCGATCTTTGCCGGAGATGGTGCACCCTGTACAGATTGCCGTCGTCAAACGTTCGTCCTCCGATAGTTACATTTTTACAACGAAGAGGGGAAATGATAAAACTGCGAACGGAACGTACGAAGGGATGAACGTGTTCCTCGACGACATCGCATTTGGTGCCACCCTCGCTCTCGTCGCCCCCGCGATGGCCGGCGCAAAAATGGAAGCACCGAGAAGTTCACTGCGCGACGGGAGACGGCGGAACATCGACCTCCCTCGAGCACGTCTCTCCCACTGCGACAGGTGAACGGTGTTCCGCTTGGGGACAGCGCTGATCTATTGGAACGCGCTTGCGCTCACGTGCCCGCGGTTCAAATCCGTTTCGATCCGTGCAAGTTCATCCCCCGGCTCGAAACACTTGTTTGTTTAATTGCCGGACGAACCGGGCGCCGCCAACAGTCGGCCGAACGGCGAAATTCGAAATCGGATTGTTTCGTAGTATTCAATTTCGAGTTTGTCCCCGGGCCTAAATCCATGTAGATCTTTAAACGAAATACAGCGGATTCCGGATCATTGGGACAGATACTGAGAAACGGAAACTAAAACTGTGATGTAACTATAATTCTGTTGAAATTCGCATTATTTGGACGGCCGATTAATTGGGTCGGATTAGTCCGGGCCCATGGTGTCCCAATTAACCACTGTACCATTTGCCGATAAAAAATGTTTAAAGGTAACTGCCACCGTGGTTAATTGGGACATACTGGTTAATACTTTTTTAAAGTATTATGTACACAGGAGTCGGTAGTCGCGTCCGCTATTAATTGCAGGCTATTTAGCCGTTTGTGGATTTCGTAGAGAAAAGTACGCACTTTCATTTTATCAAAGAATACTCGAATACGTTTAGTCTCATTTTAAGTTAATTTTTTTTCTTCATTCATTTCACTTTTAGTAGAACAATATTTTGTTCTTATTGTGCAGCTTAGACTCTATTCTTCGATTGCTATAAAAATCAGGCGCATATCTGCGCCAGGTGTTCTATTGCTTTAGATACGCGAAATTTGATAATAAATTTATCGAAAGTTGCTTCAACAAACTGCAAAAAGCAACGTGTATTACGCAAAGACGTTCTGCAATTATTATAAGGTCCAGAACTTCCAGCGATACGCACACAATCAACCGATGAAGACTCTGATCAGTGTCAAAATGTTCCTTTCAAAAGCAAAACTCAAGAACCGAAGTTAAAGAATTAAACTATTACTATAGTTTGAAGATTTATTTTCGCGATAAAAATTGCCAGGAATTTCAGGATCAAGATATACCCACCGCAACGACCCGATTACAAATTGATAAAAGGGGCTGTGTTCAGTGAGTGAATTACTTCGGACCACTGTGCGCCGTAGCAAAACAAGAACGATATTGTTCCAAGTGAGATCACCCGCGAACAAAAGAAACTAGACTACGAAACGACCGGCCATCTCTCCCGCTAATTGTCCAGGAATTCAAGCGCAGGACGAAGATGTGCCCGTTCGCCAACAGTTAGAACTCGTGAAACGTCCCGACGAAGAGGGCGTGCAACCGTTCCGTTCGTTCCTGGAACAACTACATCTCACCGGCCTTTCCGTTAGCAACTTAATGCCGCTTTCTTGCAATTCCTCGCTGCCAAACGTCCACCCACGAAGGGGAGGGAGCGTCTAGGGCGGGGGCGTTGAATTGCACAATCAGTCGTCGGACGAACAACTCGTCGCTAACTGGCTTGATACGTCGGGCTCGAGACTAACCGTCAACTACGGACAATCTAGCCATCAACCTTAAATGGAATATACACTTGCGGTCAGACGTGGAAAGAGAGGCTGCGCGTGTGCACGCGTGCCCCCGGCCGCCGTCTCCGGGTAAGAAAACGACGACAACATCCGGGCGAACGGTCGTCGCTTCGCGGAGCGATAGATTTCGGGCAATGGGAAAACGGGAACTGCGCGTCCCGTCGCCCCGGGGAACAACCGTACGAAGACGCGCGACGAACGCGCAAGAGGCGAGAGCGTATTGCTAACGAACCCGCCGATAAAACGAAGGATACACGCTTATCGTGGGTTTATCGGGGTCTAGGATCATCGGAGAAAAAATGCTCGACTGGAATGAAGCTGAGACTTTCGAAACCGCGACAATGACGAATCGCCGCGGACTCGTTGCGGAGTAATAATTGCCCCGCGATTGAGATCCGGACGAAACGGAAATTCCGGTTGCATAAGGATCCATGGTCTGTATTGCCAAGGATGCGCAATTAGGAGCGAACTGGACTGGACGAACACGGGGGCCGCGCTGGCCCATTAAATGGCATAAAATATTGCGGCATTTTTTGTTCCCAACGTATTTATGCGAAAAACGCCGCGTTCGTTCGGTTCCTGGTACTTTATTGCGCCCGTTTATACCGCCATCTGACGCCGCGCCGAGAACAACGGACGCAGTGGTATCGCGGAGAATAATTCAATGCGATATATTGTGAGACGATATCAAGGCACCGTGCTGATACGACGATCCTTGACCGACCACTTTACAAATGAAATAAACTATCTGTGGTGCGGACACGCTCGCGTCAAGTAGAGCGCTATTAAACACGGTTAAATGCGGAGCATTCCGCAATAGATCCTCTCGTTGGCGCAGCCGTCATCGCGGTGGCAATGATCTTGCCAAGGCTGCAAGATCAAGCACGACGATCGCGATCATCGGGCGCAATTTGCTAAGGATCCCCCCAGCCCGTCAACGCTGGTCGATCGTTGTTCCCTTTGCTGCGTACAGCATTGAAACTGTTGATAACAGAAACGTGCAACAGCGAAATGAACGTCCGCCGTTGCTCGACTCTTCGTTCGATCGTACAACGGCGCCCAACAGCTCCTGATTGATTTGGGAAAGCGGCAGGCGGTTCGGGTGTCGCGCGATGTCGAAAAGCTCTGTCAAAATGATTTTACTCGGCCGGAGAAAGTACGCACGGCCTTGCCTCATGGACGGGCCTCGATCCATTTCATAATTGCTCGTCGTTACGTGCGCTAAAAATCGTGCCCCTTAATCGGGGACCGCGGCCACGATTTTAGATGGCAATCGGCGGACGCACAGTTTGTACCGGAATTAACGGAACTCGAACGAAACGAAAGCAAATGGCCCGTAATGTCTCCGCGGCGACATAACGTAGGTAGACGAAGGCCGGAATGAAAAACGCTCATGGCCGAGTTCATTAAAAAAGTTTCGGCCGGCCCGACGGGTCGTTATCTAAAATGATGAAACGTCGGAGGAACGCGAAAATTCGACTACGAGGCGTCCGAGTTACTTCCAGATGGGAAGTCGAGGCGCCTAAGGACGCCTCTTATCGGCCCGATTGCGGGTCACCTGTGACGCTGACGTAAACGGAAATACCGCGCAAGAAGCGGTACATTCGTTACAATGGAATCGAGTCTGGTCGGAATTCGATATCCCATTGAAATTATCTGGTGCCGCGTGTTGATTCTGGGACCGTGTCGATTGTAAACTTTCGGCAAACGTGATTTATCGTCGACGCGAACACCTGGGCGTTTATCATTTTTAAACATTGATTATTTATCGGCCGCGAAAAACGATCTTCGACGACACTTATTGATCCCGCTGCCGCGGGATAATGGGAGTTACGACACGCACGTACACGTGTATCTGCATCTGTAGAAAGTCTGCCCACACACTTGTGTAAATGCACGCGAGCTGGGAAGGAAGTATCAAACTAGATAAGCGTAGCAACGTTCATTGCTTCCGTCTAGCGTGGACGCTGCGCGTTACATTCGTCCGTCCGCTTCGCGAGATTCGTGAATTGGCCAGCCTTTCTATTGTACTCTTGCGATCGTGAACGGACACGCGTTCCACCCCCCCGTACTCCCATAGCGAGTCGCTTCTATGCGCAATTAAGACGCGGCGACAAGCAACAAAGGAATCGGATCGAGCAAATCGTAGGGGGCGATACCTCGCAATCAATTCGCTCGGTTTCTGTGTTCACGAGCACCAGAAACAAGCATTGATCCTCCTCCCCGTGCACCCTTGTTCCGTTGCAATTATTAACGATAAGAGGAGCAGGGCGGAACGGCAGAAGAAATTTCGCGGCGAAGGAAAGGAAAGAATCGCGGTGGGGAAGCCGAGCGTTATCGGGACCGAACGAAAGCGTCCGATCGTGGCACGGTCGCAGTTCTGTCGACGGTCTCGAAGCGCGGGGCATTCAGTTCGAAATCCGAGTTTCGCGGCGAGACAGGCCGAACAAGAGCGCGCTCCGTTGTTACTCCGTGCGTTTCGATTTTTTCGTTTTGTCGCGTCGTCGACGATGACACGGCAGTACACGAAAAAGTGCAGGTGAAGCGAAGCTTCTTTTTTTCTTTCGAAGAGGAAAGCGTCTTCCACATTTTAACGGTCCTCGAAGATCATCGGCAACTCGCGTGGAACGTTTCTTCAACGACGGGATCCTGATCGACGCTGAGCAAGGTTCGATATCGTTCTTTTTTTTTTTTTTTTTTTTTAATAAGCTCTGCACAGTAGATTGATTAGGTGCTCAAGTTCTTTAATGCCTCTGTTTCAATTCTGTCTGAACACTGTGCGCGGAATGACAGTTTGCTCGGTCGGTATCGATCCTGGTCGAGTGTGCAGAATCGAAGGGGCGCAAATAATTGGCGAAGCAAGTTTCCAGCTGTTAGTTTGTAATGATTCGTTCGCTGTTCGAGTAAGTGAACGCGAGTGCAAGTTCGGTTTCGGTCTCCTCGAGGGGAATGCGGACCTCTTCCATTTAAAAGCATGCTCGCTAAGGAGCCCGTTCCTCATTCTGCAGTCGATAATTCAACAGGTTCCACTGTATCGAATGTAAACAGGTAGCTGCTTCATTGCCGCGCGAATCTTCTGTCGAATTTCCCTCGAGTTGCCTCGTTTGAGGGTCCGTCGAATTATCACCCGGTCGTTCCAAAAAAAAACCTCCCAGAATATTACAAACTTTTTCTAGAACCTTCGAACACTTTCTGGAGCCTACCGGAACCATCCGAACGGTCCAGTACTTTCCGCGTTTCCTTGGAACCGTCGGTAAACATTTACAAATTTTCTGCAACCACCGAGACCTTTCTCGAAAAAAATGTCTGCCACTCGAGCACTTCCATCGCGAGCCTCCGGTTCCTTCTGAAGTGTTCCGCAATGTCGAGTGCAACCGCGGCCGGGGTATCATCGAGGTGCCATTACTTTTAATGCGCCCGATTGTTCTTGTTACGCGGCGAAGGTATGCAGCTGCATGTTGAATGTGCGTCGCGGCGTACGGGTCAATCAACCGCGGTGTTTATACCCCCCTTTGAGCAGATCTGGCCCCGGTAACAAACTGTTGACCTCGGTCCAGAGGGGAACTCCGCGATTTATCGACGAATCACCCTCGATGGGGACTCTATTTTTATATCATCTTTAACGCGTGTCGCAGTCCCGATTACTCGTCGCATCGCGAACAGGTCACCCTGTCAACGTTTCTCTGACCGGGGTCCTTTGTTCACAGGTGTCGTATTTCGGATCCTCGAAACGTCTCGTGCATTGTCACTTCCGTTTCGTTGCTTGTCCACCGAACGTACCACGGCGATTCGCTTTCGTTCCTGGTTATCGAATCGGGGGAGCATTTGACGGACGTCGCGTTTCCTCGGAGGAAAGCGTAGTTGTGCCGTTGCGTTTAACGGCGCGCGATCAAGTATGAACAATTTCGTTTTAACCGCCGTCTTGTCGTGTTTCGCGACGCAGTTCAGCCGGAACTCCTGTTCGCTTTCGTATCAGTCCCGCGGTTCGAGAAGACCCAGGCCCGCGACGCAGGGGCAATCCGTCCGAACCTGTTGGAACTCCGCCGGGGGAATTAATGCACCGATTCGTATTTTAGGAATTTTTGTCCCCCCGCAGGGAACGCAATCGAGGAAACGGAAATAAACGAAGGGTTTTCACAACAGCAGCCGCTTTCACAACAAAGCGGCGATAATCGTGGCCAATATCGTGCCCGATTAGGAACGCCGTAAAAGCATTAGAACAGGCGCATGGTTAATGGCGCATAAATTTCATTCAATGGTATAAATCTTCGGTGAATTACCGAAATCGGTAGAAAGTCTCGTTCACGGTTGCCGTACGAATATCGTTACGGAAAACCGTACAGTTTCCGGCCGGTCCGTTGTATCTAGACGTTGGCACCAATGTTTCCAACACGGCGTTCGTCGCACCTGTGCGTCCGATGAAAATCTGTCGACAATTCTAATCGTTCACTCCGAGCTACTGTTCATTCGTTCTGCTGTTTCGTGTCGTCTATTCGCAGCTTCCTTGAAACTCGTAGAACACTTTTCTCTCCCCCACCCACCATTAGAATTGGTTACCGACAGGTCTCCCTTCGTTCCGGTTATTTTCTTTCCCTTTCCTTTTTTTAAGAAGTGAACGAAACTTCTGCCGGAGACCGGCGAAGGCAAGAAAGGACGAAACGAAAGGAACGGGTCTCCCCATTGTCGCGAAAAACGAGCGCTGCGTTTCCCCTCGTTCGGAGCGTGCTTTCAAACCGGAAGAGATATCAGAGAGTTTAATTTATCGGTCGCGGTGAATCGCACGGCGATGCTGGAGAAAGAAAACGAGAACAGCGCGCCCGGTGGAAAGGAGCACGTGTGCGATCGTTTCTCCAATTTAAATACGACGTCCAAGAGGGGTCTTGCGCAACATCTATCGGCCGGCACGCGTAACACCTCTGCTTCGCACGCGAACCACGTGTCGATGTTCTCAGAAACGGCTCGGCCAGCCCGGTGTCGTTCGTCGCGTTTTCGACGATCGGGAAACGCGATCCCGTTTCAATTCGGTTCGGCGTTGGAATCATCGCCGCTGTTCCGAACCCGTTCGTTCCCGTTCGCATTCGTCGCGGGCGTCGAGACGAACGGGTAAAAGTATCGTCGGGCGTTCGCGGAGAATTATACTTTGCAGGAAATTCTCTGGTTACGGGGCGGCAATTCCACCGCGAACTATCCGCTATCTAAACGGATTAATCACGGTGCGAGCGTTACGCCGAGCGTGAAATCGATGATGCTCGCACGATCGACATTTCCTTTTGCAACCCTTTCATGACGATGCTCGGGCCACCGGTTGCTCGCAATCGGTTAGCGAGCTTGGCTACCAACGAGGAGCATCCAGCAATTAGTCAAACGAGACCGGCCGGCCTTCTGCTTTCCTATCGAAACACAGCGTTGCATAAAACGGCCGGTGACACAAAGGATCGACGCCGACGAGCGAACCGTTACAAACGGTTTTCGCGTGTTCTTGTTTGAATGGCGGTTGGAAAAACACAGGAGTTCTCGACGATCAGAATAGCTGGCTGGACGCGGACTAATCGTCGGCACGATAACAAAATATCGTGCCCGAGAACTTCCTTGATATTAAAATAATGTTACGCGATCGTGTAGATCTTCCCGATTCGAGGGAGGAGGCGGACGTGACGCCACTTGGACGTCCGTCGTCGTTTCTGTCGTGCTTCGCGTTGCATCTGGGCGACAGGTTGACAATTAAGTGCGGCGGAATACAGGTAATCCTTCTAGAACACGGTTTCGCTCTAACACGATCGGAAATTTGCGAAAACCCTCGTGCAACGCGGTTTTATATATGTATGCATACATTAAAAGTTTAAAAAAATCTCTTTGTCTGCGTTTCGCGGCGTCCATGGAAGCGTCTCGTATAACACGGTTTCACATAACACGGCATTCTCTAGAAACCTATCTACCGTGTCATAAGGGGGTTATTGGAAATGGGTTTATGTGTTTATAATATACTTTATTTAACCACGCATGGGAAGTGACTTCCTTATTCTCGCACTCTTCTGAAGGAACTAACAGCATCCAAAATAACGCACAGACCCGATGACCTAAACTTTAGGTTTGGGTTGGGTTCGGGATGCTTTAGGTCCTAAAGCATCGAGGACTAATCGCCTCTTACATAAACAATAGATAAAACCTTAGAAATGGACGATGAAAAGAAACAGCATATAGTATCCCCTTTCACACGAGAATAAAAGATTAATTTTTATATTCGTTTTCAATGAAAGATCTAACAGGGGTTACCTGTACCTGGGATCATTTGCCGATTTATCGAAGACGGAATATCGTTTAAAAACGGCCGATGCTTGTAGAAAGCTCGTTACACAGCGTCGCAGCACGTTTATGATTAAGTAAATAATATACATTGCGTTTCCTTCGAACCGGGTGGCCGGGTGAACGTGCAAGAGCAATGGAGCAGGAACTCGAGCAAAACTGTTGTACAAAGAAATTGCAACCAATCGGTACTCGTCCCGCCGCAATTGACCGTCGATTTCTGTTGTTTCAACGCAAACTTCTGTCGACTTTTACGAATTGTTCAGTTCACGCGGACACGTTGAACTGTTCGAGAACTTCGTGGACCGCCGGGATCCAGTGCAATACTTTATTAACACTAGATTGCCGGAGCGAGTCAATTTGACTCATTTACTTATTTCATTGCTATATATATATGTATAGAAAAGCTTAAACAATTTTTTCTAAAACGTACGTTGGTTTTTAATAGAATTATGAAATGTATACGAATACTAATTCCTTCCCCTCCACATTTTGACGGGTGTGAGACAAATTGACTCATTAAATATTTTCAAAGGCGGTCGTTTTACCAACATGTAACTTATTTCTTGTGCATACTCAGTCAGCCAAATCTACAATACCAGATACTGCCCAGATTCTGTTGGCAGGTTTCGTAAACAGAATAGCTGCAGATTTGATGCAGCATCTGCTGAACAGAATCTGATGGGAGATCAGTAGCAGAAACTGACCAGAACCTGCAGCTTGAGCCATTTAAATGGCCATCTAAATCCATTTGAATGGCTCAAGTTACAGAATCTGCTCGGTTTCTGCTACCAATCTGCCTTCGGATTCTGTTTAGCAGGTTCTGTTTGCAGAAACAAAGGGAAATGAGGACGCAAATGGCTACGAATCTTTAGACAGAATCTGTCTGTTCTATTGCCAATCGGCTGTCACTATGCAGGCAGATGGCTGTAAGGTAGTGTAGTATATGCGTATGTATGTGCGACTGAAGCCTAAACCTTTGTGTTATATGGCCAGTTGCTGCAGCCATCGACGTGGCTGCGTAGCGATGTGCTTTTGTTTTTGGGGGGAGAGCACCGTCGCTCCACGACAGTGCCTCAACGGGCAGTGCCGTTACAGCCTTTGCGTAAGAAAGGTCAAACAAAGAGAAACCGTACCTTACAATAGAACTTTATTGGAAACAATCCGATGCGAGAGTCTTCACGCTCAAACTCGTCAATTGACCGGTTAGAAATCTATTTGCGCACCTCAACTTTGATGTCCGAGTCGAATTGACTCATTTCAGGCGAAATAGGCGTACACCCAACATCCGGCAATCTAGTGTTAACGAAACCGAGGAAACGTAGCAGCGTCTGACGGCTGTCGCAGAATTTACGCGCACGGCCTTGTCCCGGTTTATCTACGACTGACCCATAGATTTTGCAACACGTTGCCGGACGATGCGGGAAGGAAAAAAAAAAAAAAGGGCACGCGACTGCATAATTTTGCAGGTAAGTGTAACTGCTGTCCGCTCGAGGCCGAACGCGCTGTTTCCCCCTCGCATCGTGCCTGCTCTGAACCGATCCGGATCCGCAATCCGGACTGTGTCACCCCGCTTCTTGTGCCACTGGCGTTCTTCGTTAGCCAAGCCGACGTATTTCGGCACGGGCACAGTAGAGGGCTCGTTAGTTGCTTGCAATGGACGCGGAGAAAATTCAACCTCCAACCTCGGTTTTCCAAGAGGTTTCATTAACGCTTGGACTACGATTTCGACGGTTGACTTTTCTTGGCTGGTCTGAGCACGCGAGTAAGGGAACCTCCGGTTTTTAAAGGGTGCAGGAAATGATCACAGGCCAGGGTGACGAGGTGTTTTGGAAGCGGAGGTGCGATCAGGTTACATGACGAGTGTTTGCGACGACGTGGGCTTAGAAATATTTGCGCACATGAATCCTCAGGTGACTAGTAGACAATAAGATTAATACAGATACATTGGGGGCGAATACATTACATACTTATGAGGCGCTCAATACTGGGGAACAATATAGAATATAGCCGATCGAAGTAACTTTCACGAGTTATAGAGGGGGGTCGTTTGTTTTATTGGAGTTTTCTTTTTTTTTTTAACCGGTGCAATTATAATATATCGTTGCCCGAGGCACTTCTGTTCGCGATCGCAATCGCTCGTAGATCATAGTTCCACGCTGCTTTGACGTCAGCGCGTATCGAGCAACGTGACCGTCGTAATAATCGAGCAGTGGGACGCTTGTCGGCCAACAGTTTCGCCTGATTAATGGCCCTTCTTCGCTGTTCATTCATCAGATTCACAGCCGCGGTTGATCTATCCGTCGGAAATTAGGTATTCAAGGCCCGCTCATCGATACGACGAACAATCGAATACACCGGGCGTCCGTTGGATTATCAACAGAGGTCGCAATCAATCTATTTGACACGCGTTTAACAAATTGTATCGCTGAATTAATTTAACAGCTATTGTACTAAAAGTAGTCAAATGAGTTGCGGACAAATGATTACACTTAGAGAATGATTCGCAGATAAATTTGGAAAGGTGTCTTTCGACACCTCTTGGCAGTAACAGTGTCAATACCGTGAATATCGAGCTGAATTCATTTGGAACAGGTATGCTCGAGCAATCGATGAATCGAGGACCGTCGAATTGGTAAGTTCGTGACAAATAGCGATCGAGAACATAATGGAAAACACCTGGGTGATTTCATTTAGTACAGTATGCAGGATCACAATTCACCGTGGCAGGAATGCAAACTTACTAACCGAAACGTACACGCGATTGCTTACTGTTTGGAATACTTTCTTCGTCCAAGCTTCGACGTACAGGATTCGCGTCGTTGCCGTCTTCGTTTAAGAAAGAGACTCGGCCGTTCCGATTCAACTTCGCCGGACAGGCGTCACGGTGTTCCGTGCGGTCGTTTGTTGGTGGAAACGGTTGGGTTCACGGCGCCGACAGGGCATTCGGTCGGCGTGGAGGCAGGAAAGTGATTTTGTCACGCAATAATCTGTGATCTAAAACGATAGCAACCGCCGGCTCCGAAGTAGGTAACTTCGGATCGGCCGGTTCTCCACGGCTAATTAAAACGAAAGCTTTAATTGCGGGCACCTCGTGCGTGCCTCGGCTGATCCACGAGAGTCTGTATTCATAACAGCCTTCGTGGAAACGAGTTTCAGCAGATGTTATTCGTTGTTTTGTCCAATTTTCTTTCGCGGGAATATGCCGCCGCGTTTAGCGTTTCAAGTACAGTAGAACCTAGATAACTCTAACCTCTATATGACGAAAATTTTCTTAATTCCCTTCGGCTCCGCTGCGAAAACCCTCTTATAAGTCGAAATGAAACGTACTTTAACTCGAATTATTTGCCACACGTCCAGATAAATCATTTCACCTCTGTAACACGAATTTAGAATAGTCAAACCTCTATTACTCGAACTTCTGTCGCTGCTGCCTCTGCAACTCGAAGTCTATAACTTTTTGGGTCAGAAATAATCCAATTGTATTAGAAAAAAAAGAAGTATATATATATATATATATATTATATTTTCAATGTAATACAACGTCACGGACCGCAGCTACTAATACAGTTCTAGTCTCGCTAATTTCTTTCTCGCTCGGGCTTGTCTTCTTCTTATACTACTCGATTCCCAGCGGTTCACACCCTTTTTCCCTCTCCTCTCTCTCTATCACTCTCTGACATCCTCGAGCACTCATCGCTCATTCGTCATTCCATTCGCTATCGTCATTCGCGCGCATTTACAAAACCTATAACAATTGCTTCCGTCCTTTCAACCGTCAGGATTGTCTCAAAACACAAGACGGAAAACATCAAATGACCACGTGCATATCCATGGATTTTCATAGATAAACAATGTGATAATACATCAACTCATAGCAAAATTACTGACCTTTTGAATAATAAGAATTCGGTACATATATGCATGTACAGTGACCTAACTTTCGTCTTCCGATTACGTTTATATATGTACGCAATAAAAATGTAAACCTCTCTTACTCGAACACTCTATAACTCGAAGTTTTTTTCTTTTCCCTTTAGATTCGAGTTATCGAGGTTCGACTGTAGTAACAATCGAGGGCAATTAGTTATTCCGAATTTCACTCCAGAAATTAATAGCGAGAGGTTGCAATCGTTTCTCGTGATCTTCGCGCTCAAGGCTCTCCGAACTTTTGCTTAGAACTCCTCAGAAGTTTTTAAAGAAAAAGGCTCGACTCGTTAAATGAAAGGTCTCTCGGTAAAGCTGACTTCGCGTTGCAAATAAGAACACGATTCGCGAAAGGTGCATCATCGTTTCCTCCTGAATTCTGCTGAAAAAACTATCGGACATCCCCGAAATCGGTCGTCGTCGCCTGGACGATTCGGACGCAGGGAGCACAGTGGGGAAATTAACAGAACGTAGAAACGATTCTGGGAGATAAACGGACGGCCAGAGGGACGGAGGACCGATTGCCAAGAATCGCAAAACTGAATTTTTGTAATTTTTTGGTTCAACGGTTCGAGGTGGTACGGTTTCAACAACGGGGACTAAAAGTTTTTCTGCCGTTTCCACGGTGGCGATAATTATTCTGTGACGCAAGGGTAACGCTCCGTAAAACGCGGATCTGTCGTTTCCCTATCGACTTCTTGCGAAATTCATTTAAATGGCCTTTACCCGAGCGAGGAAAAAACGAGCCTACAATTAGACAAACGAAGCCGGCGGTTGTTTTTCACGCGAAGAATGTTATCCATGCTTTCGGATGTTTTCTTCGGCCGTCGATACCGCCGAGGAGACCGTATGCAAAAAAAAGCACCTTCCAGCAATCACTTGGAAAACCGGCACGTCCGTTACTTTGCATTGCTGACACGCGATGAGTACTGGATCACGTTTATGGCGGATTTCCAAACAACACGCACGTGTGCGTTGTGCCCTGGAAGTATCTGAAGGCCTTCGAAAGTGTACCAGATATTGCTGGAGTCCCCGAAATTATCTTGGAAGTTCTGGCAGCTCGTAGCGTGTTTGGAAAATTCTCGACAATCCTGGAGCGCCTCCGGCCTGCTTCGTGGAAATAATTCCGAAACGCTTGCGAACGTTTCTGCGATATTCTACCCTGCTGCCAACTGGTGGCCCGCGGGCCACGCGTGGCTCCTTCCCCTACTTATATCTTCCACCTCCAGCGAACTGGTCGCACGTCATATGATAGACTAATATGCAGACAAATGACGCCCCACACACCTATGCGTACTGCGTTCGATGCCATATCAACGTCACATTATTTGGGCAGCTTGAAGAAAAGCTTGGCAGTCCCTGTTCTACGCGTTTCTCGAAGCTTCCGGGGGCTTTTGAAATATTTTCGGCCGTCGAAGCGGTCCGAAGATATTTGAAAGCTTCTACGGAATCTTTCGAGGGGGGGGCAAGAAGATTTCCCGCTACGTCGTGCGTGCGTCCATCGCGTTTTCTTCTCCGCGATTTTGAAAGAGCCAGGCAACGCGGCCGCACGGATGCTCTTTCGTCACTCCGTCGATCGACGAAATCGCGACTAGAGACGATTGGGCAACGGTCATCGTACTTACTTTCGTTTCACGTAACGTCCGCGCGTGTATCACCAGCGCGCGCACGAAATTGACCTGAAATCGCGTTTAATACTTTCGCGGTCAATTAACAGGCGGGCACACACGCATTCACCCCGGTGAAGAAAGCGGGTGTCGCCGTGACGTAAACGCGCCCGCTTACGAAACGGGCCTCCGTGGGAACTTAACCTCGAATATCCACGAATATTCCGGGATCGCGATGATCCGGAAACGGACGGGCAACTCGAGATTTTCTTGTTTTCGAGTTATCCCCGTGTCGGAGGCTGTATTTCGCCGCGCGACGACGACGAGAATGGACAACGAGTATCAACGAATCTCGGATTCGAATGGCGAGGCCGTATCTCAAGTGCGACGGGTGTCCAGCCTCCTATAAACGGCGGCCGGCATTCGCGATCGAACGATTAAGTATGTGGCGCCAAGTAAGGCTACGGTTACGGTGGATGCGTATTCGGACGAACTGGCGTTCTGACGAATACGTCCGAACAATCAAATGCATTAGTTCTTATGCGAGTGGTTACGCTACATGCAATTTCTTTTCCGATGTCGCACGAATTCGCGACAACAGTTTGATATTCCGATCGATCGTACGAACTCTATCTCTCCATGTAGTGGTGTGTAACGATTCGATCAGTTACCACATATGAAGCAAACATTACCATAGTAACTATTGAAATCAATAAATTCTTGAGAATAATAATTATACATAGGCCCGCATTATTTTGTTTTTTTCGACTGCACCAAGGCGTCAGAACATATGACAATAATCAAACGAGTTTGATTCGCGGTACGTCGCAGAGAAATTTGATAGCCATGGACGGAGTTGTGGACGTACAAAAATTAATTTCTATCGTTTCATTTAATTCGAATGTGTTTACCACCTATAGAATCAATGCAATGTGGAAAATTCCAACGTGTGAAATAATCTTGTGCGATCTTTTTCGAATCACTGGTTTTGGGTACAGGCATGTGCCCTTCCTAGAAACAATTCCATATGGAAAGACACGTCTCGTAAACTATTTGTCTTATTGCACGGTGTGAAATTCTATATGAAAAGCTAAGTGATCCAAATGACAGGCCGGTTGAAAGAAATCTGCGAGAAACGTGCATCCTTTATATGTATTGTAGAATCAATTATTATTTGTATATGCCTACATGTCACTGTTTATTTAGAAAAAGTAAATTTATTCCACATAGCTATTATTCTCAGTTGTAATAGTCAAAACTAAGTGGAGGGCCTACGGGCAAAATCTCGTAGAAAAGGTCCGGCGATGCAGGAGGAACCCTGCTTGAATCATCGTGGCCCTACTTTAATGCCATTTGGTTTCTAAAGGAACAATTCGTGGCTAGGAAAATGCACGGAAATATTCCTTCAGATACAGAGGAGAGAAGTGGAAACGATACAACTGTGGAATCCACAGTTGTCGAAGACGTAGGGCGACATCTGCCCTCCCCAAAAACAAAAGCTCATTGCTCAGCAGGAACGTCGGTGGCTGCTGCTTTGGCGTCACTCACACATGCATACACATATACTACAGCTATGACAGTCTGACGTTTGCTCAGACGTTTACTGACGTTTACGCAATCCACTATAACCGCTACTTCTCACGTTTGTCCGATGAACCGTTCGGACGTGTTCGTCAGAACGCCAGTTCGTCCGAATACGCATCCACTGTAACCGTAGCCCGACAAGCAGTCGGCCGTTCTCTAAAATTTATGGAAATTGGAAGACGACACGAACGGCCGAGACGCAATGGAAGTGTCGGTGTACGACGTGACAAATGGCGCACGACCGAGCTGGGGGGCAGAGGAATGATAATGGCGAGGCAGAAGCGTGGATTTCGCAAGGGGAACGCGTTACGTCGTTGCTTTCTTCTTCTTCAAAATCCTCCGTTCTTCCCTGGCATCTCCACATATTCTCGATCGCGGGAACGAATACGCCGCGATAAAATAGAGAATCCGTGTCGAACCGTAGCAACTGCAGCGTGCCGACGTGAAAGCATGCCGCGACGAGGATTTTCCATTTTATTATTTATAAGCGTTGCTTTCGTTCCCGGCCACGCGCTGAAATTATACGTGACACCGTGCTCGTTCGATGCCCGACGGTTCTCGAATCGTTGTCGACGCCCGACAGGTTGATCGTTGCTTATCGAAATACTTTCGCCGACGGTCGAGGGGATATCCGGTTGACGCAGAAAATTCATCGGGATCGGAATTACGAGCCTTGTCGCAATTTTCTCGTTCTGCCGCGTGACACGAGGATAGGCTAATTCCCCGCTGCATCCTGTGAGCAGGACGGTCCTTCGAGATTCATCGAATCGGTGGTCTCTTGGTTCGAGGCCTTTGCAAACACCTTGCCGAAGCTCGGCGAATTTTTGCGAGATTATTGGGAACGAAATTTTGTTCGATACGGTTCACGACCGCTGGTTACTTAACGGCTCTCCGTTTGCGGTTCTTTTGAAGAAGGGCAATCATGGCCGCGAAGGGACGTGCACGGCCACATGTCGGAACTCGAGGACATTAAATTGGCATTCGCGTAACGAATACGCGTGACCAGCGTCTTAGATGAAACGGGCGCCGTTCTCCTCCGAGCCATTCATTATCGCGAGATTGCTGTCCTTTTCACAGACTAGTCAACAGCGCGCTTAGTTCCAGAAAAACAGCACCGTAATCGTCGCGCCTCTCTGTTGAACATATGGGGAGGGTTCAGAAGCCAATCAGTGTAAGCCCATTGACGTTCAAACCGAGATAAATAAGGTTTTCACAAATTACTTAGAAAAAAATGGTACCGTGTTAGCACCGTCATCTATTGCGTCCGTATAAAAATAGTGACTTAATTGATTTATCAAGTTTTAACAATAAATAGGTTTTTGAACCTGCGAAAGTTGGACTCACACCGATTACCTTATTATTTCGCACAGGCTTTGAAGGCGCCAAGAACAATCGCATATAAACGTTATGACAGCTTCCCCTCGCCGATTATGCGTCGATCTCTCGAACGAATGTTCGCCCTTCGAGTGTCGTTCAATAACGTCACGATCAGCCCGTTTCGCAGTCGACGCTCTATTCGACCGAGCCAGTTGCATATTCATTCCGCCCCTGCGAATTTCTCCGTTCTAAAAATATGCACGGACACGTGGCGCGGCAAGTGGCCGCCGCGAGTCAAGTTCACGGATCGACAGGTACTGTCCGGTCCAGATTGAATATCTCGCGAACTGTTCGAACGAAATGAATTCCGGAGGCGCACGAATACACAAGTCTGCCGGCAATCATTCCTTCCGAGCCGTTCGCTTCCTCCGCGAGCCTGGTGAAAGATGTTGCGCAACGCCGCGTAGCGGCTTTCCAAATAATGGTAAAAGCTCGCCGGATCTGTCTCCTGCCCGGTCGATAATCTAGCGCAATCGACGCGCGTACGTGCACACCTTTAATTAGACCGATTAGAGCTTATTGCGCTCGCGGCAATCATCATCTCGTGTGTCGACTCGAAACAAAAGGTGGCTCGATTGTTACGCCGACGGGTTATTCAATCGTGTGGCGATCGGATAAGAAGCAGGCCTGTTATCCAATGGGCCCCGGCCACTTTCACCGTGACGAGCGGAGAAAGATGCCCATCCCAGGATCGGAGGGGACCGCCGAGAGTCGCGGATAACCACGTCATCGGACAGCCGTGGAAAAACCTGCTGGAATCGAGTGCAAGTGGTTTTAGAAAGTCGTTCACGCTCGAATCTGCTGCATGTTCCGGAGCCAATATCCTTCCCTTTCTACGGACGGCAAATACTTTCCAATTTTATCGACGGTATCCCGAAATTTCATCGCGTCATTCGGCTGACATAAACATCCGCTTCCCTCGTGCACCCGGGCCAAATTTGACGACACGGGCGATCGATCTGCTTCCAACGGATCAATCTGGAGACGAGTAGCGATTGAACCAGGAAACAGGATAGAGTATAAATTTTGCTTGTTACGTCCCGGCCCTAAGATTGGACGTAATAAAGGAACTTGCCACGTTACCCGGTCAGCCACAGCAACAATTTGGCTGAGCAGGCATGGAAATTGATGGAAAATCTAGGGATCGACTGTCTAGACTCATCTGCGGGGTCCTGTGCTTCAGACGCAAGGATCTAGGATTGGGAACTTATACGAAGCGGCCCTTGGGCCAAGACGGCGACAATGGCGACCTGGTGGCGAATCCTGCGTACCAATCTGGTGCTTGGAATTAGAAATAGTAGAACGCTAGGGGCGAACTTTTACCGACCACGATCTAAATCAATGCGCAGACGTCAGATGCTGAACACGAGACGTCCAAAGAAGTGCGCAAAGACGTTGGGACAGGCGAGACGTAAAGGAAGAATACACGGTATAGAGTTACGGTATTCCTTGCATGCGGGCCGACGTTTCGTTAAGAACGAGTTCCCTCCCGAAAGGAACAATGAGGAGGACATCGAGCTCCTGGAACCCCTATTGCACGATCTCTTCTTCGTCGGCAACCGATAACTGAGCCGGTGCTTTTGAAAGTGGTATAAGTCCACTTTTGGGAAGACATGAGTTATTGGTAGATTTAGCGAGATATAGATGTCCTCGGTTTATATTTATAATCACATATTTAATGGTGCACGGTTTCTTCATAAATGAATCAAAAGAAGTTTGGCTGCAAAATGTTATCGCAAGAATGTTTTTTGATGAAGGTGGAATAGGTTCATTCGTAATAATTATATTTGAAACAACTTTAAAAATAGCTTTCCTTTTGTATGAAATGAAGCTTTTGTCTCGACCAAATCTCTCGAAGAGGCAATATCGAGCAGGAATAAAAAATATGACGGTGGAATTGTACATTGGCTGAAGATATGCTGGATGAGGTTTGAAAGGGATGAACCGCACAAAATTGTCCATAAAACCTCTGTGGAAGAAAATGCGCCATTTAAACTTATTTATTTATTTGGAAAGCGAGGAAGGCCTACAAATTTGAGCAAAATACTATGTTGTCATAATATTAATATTCAAGACCTATAACAAGAGAGAAATATAGTGACACGATGAATTTACTGCCTTACATACCTCCTATTCACCACGAATACTTCACCATGCTAAGTTACGATTAGTTACCTAACGAAGTAATTTACTGTTCACACTTGCTTATTTATATTTTCTTTCATAACCGAACTGAAATTAGTTCTCAATAAATTCGATTTTTCGTTTAATTACATGCCTTCATTTTAATTATTATATTTTACAGTGAAAAATGCATTTCAGAGAAGCCAACTTCTACAGAAATATAGACTTAAAATTGCTATTGCATTGAAAGTGGTGTAAGTCCATTTGAAGTTACAAAAAATCGTTTACTTTCTTCAACAATTTCATTAATAATTATCGCACAATAACATTGAACGAGTTAATAGGTTAAAAACCATCGCCCGAATCGATCAACGTTTGCCAGTGTTTTTAAATCGATTCAAACGCGAACCCTCCAGCAACTCAACACAGAAAAGACGGACTTATACCACTTTCAAGAACAACGGCTCAAACATTGCCCAACCGCGTCACGCTGTTACCGATATCGCCGCGCTCGTCGGGGCTCCACCCGAAGAATCGAATATCGATTCTCTCCGAGGACAAATTACCCGGACCTGCGTCAAAGAGTGACCGTTCGATGCAGAACAGTATTTCCAAATACGCAGGATTACAGGTCGACGATCTCGCCTGACCCACACGCTCGTGTGTTCCAAGCGAGAAGAATGCTTCACGCTTAAAGAGAATCGCAATTCGACGAGCTTCCTGGAAAAGGGTTGCAGGATCGTGTGCCTCTGTCGCGTTTTGCTCTCCTCGCGATCCAGCCCTGGGCCCAAGGAATCGAACGCCCGGCGACGATTTTGCCATGCTAAACTCGTGTCGCCGCGATCTGGGTCAAGTTTCGTGCGTCACTTTTACACCCGGTTTTTCAATGACGCTTATCCGAATTCGCTTAACCCACTTTTCATTCGGAATCCTTAATATCTTTTGTTTCTGTCGCCGCTCGAACCATAGAGCCGACGCACGACGTACTACGACAACGACGACGACAATGATGATGATGATGATGATGATAATGATGATTGTGCGGCCCGATCGAAGGGGACGGATGTGTGCGATTTTCGTTGTTAAGATCGAATTTAAGTTTCTTCGGAGCGACTCCAGAGGGGGCGACGGACGTCTTCGTTGTTAGACTAACAAGCGTGCTTCTCCGTTGCGCCATTGGCACGAATATCGCCCATTGTCATGCGAAGATGATTTCGCGCCGTTCGATCGACGAAAACGAGATTAACGTAAACGATGGTTTCCCTGACGCGGTTTTAGACTCGATTTCGATCGACTTGCGGGGTATAGCGGACGCCATGGCGTGTAAGTTCGTTTACATAAGCGAGGTGAAGAAACGCCGGTTAAATCTGAATTCTGGAATCTTTCGTTACGTGCCAAACGGGGCGTGCGAGGAATTTCGCGTCGCTGCCGAAGCGGAAAGCGAAGAGCGGCCGTCGTTTAAACGCCGCGGGGAAAGAAGAAATATCGAAGTGCGCGATAAACAATTTGAGGAATTGGAAAAGTCAAGTAGACGCGCAGAGACGCGTGCGGCGGAGCGTTTTCTATTTTTATTCAAATAAGGAAATCCGCCGGTTTTCCCCTGCCGCGAAATGGCACGACGATAAATCTCCGGCTGCCGTTCTTCTTGGCCGTTGCTTTCCACGCGGCGAATATCTTTCCGCCTCCTGTAAGAACGGTCGATTACCAGGGGCGATCGTTTTCGAGAGAATACCGCGCTCGCACCGTGCAATTTTGTCACGGCCGATCCGAACCGTAACGGCTCTCGCGCATTCGAAATTGCAACCAGCGGGCATTTCATTTTCGATCTCTAGTTCGCGTCTCGACTCGTTAGCTGCTCGAAAATGCGCCGGCCGCTCCACTTTCTATGGTTTTTCTTGCTTTTCTTAACGGCACGCTCCGCCTGGGAATCGCGGCGATCGGTCTCTCACAAATTTCATACGATGCTGATCGATCGACGCACGTCCGCAAAACCAGTTCTGGTCGCAACTGCTGGTTGCATGTCACACAGTCCGAGGCTACGTATACATTTGCAGTCCGATAGAAATGGAATGCCCATGGCAAAGAGATGCAGTTTCACAGTTTACAGGATAATAATAATAATAATAATTTCTCACTCTGTCCTAATTTATTTTATTTCATTTGTTATTCTTCTCTGTCTTTCTGTTTTACTTTTACTGTATATACTCTGTTTGTGTTTCAATCCGCTGTACACCAAAGGGTTCTCCAGCCCGTTGATTAACGGAAAATATATTATTATTGTGTGGGGATTGGGGCGCCCCGATCAACGAACGGTATAAGGAACATAAGAACGACGAATATTAAAAAGGGGTCGTGGCGTAGATGGATTGGTCAGTGCCTTACCACCAGAATATCTCGGGTTCGATTCCCCATAACACACACAACACTTTGCCCCTTCATTTTTAATCGATTCATACAATAATATTATAATAAATGTATTTCTCTCTTTATCTCCTCAAGATGCAGCCCACGAAAATTAATGACGATTTTGTCGCGCGGTGTTTTTCGCAGATGTGGGACAATTTGACTTGCGTGGACGATTTTCTGAATCGTGCCTTCCACAAGTTGGGCCTGGTGGTCGGTCGTCATCCCGGCTACTTCGTCATCGTTCCGGTTCTCCTCGCCTGCATCTGCTTCACCGGATACCAGAGGATACATTACGAGATCGACCCGGAGTATCTGTTCTCGCCGGTGAACGGGCCCAGCAAAGCTGAGAGGGCCATAGTCGAGCAGTACTTCAAAGTCGATTACAAACACAAATTTAATTTGGCTCGGATCACCAGGCCAGGTGAGTCGTCGGGCTCGCCGAGGGGAGAACCCTCCACGCGCGAGGAATTTGCCGAACTATAACAGAATTTGGGGGTTGCGCTGGGGGGGGGGGGGGTCTCCCAGACTAATTGAGCTTTTTTAAACAAACGAATGGTCCTTTGGCATTCCCCCCTAAAAATAAACAATAATCCGTTGACGGATTATGGCGGCAGCGAAGTTCACGGAGAAAGTGCATCAATTTCGCCGCGAATGCGTTTCCTCGTTCGCATTGTGCGCCGCATGAATTAAACGTATCGGAGCACGGTGTGCACTTTCACGTTTCATTGAGCCGTTGTTAATTAACCCTTTGACGAGGCTGGAGCCGACGCCCCGTTCCCCCGACGCTTTCGCGCGAGCTTTAAAGGCTGCTTTGGGTCCGTTCAGGTCGGTTCGGTCACGTCATCGTCACCGCCAAGGACGGGGACGATAATTTGTTGAGAACGGCGGTCTTCGACGAGCTGAGGGAGCTGGACAAAACGATCAGGAACACGAAAGCGACGTACGAGGAAACGGAGTACACTTACAGCCAGATTTGCGCCAAATGGCTGGACACCTGTTTCAACAATGACATCCTGGAGCTGCATCATGTGATAGAGTAAGTAACGATACCGTGACGGAATTTCACGAAGTGCTCACGGTTTGGGGTCTTCAGTAGCCGACCAGTGTAAGTCCGTTAGCGTCCAAACCGAGGTAAATAAGGTTTTCGCAAATTACTTGAAGAAAAATGACAAGCATCATCAACTGAACGTTGCAATAATGAAGAGTTACACCGACTTACGCTGATCGGCCACCGAGCCCCTCATTCGTTAGTCGCGAGACTATCACAGAAGGCGCATTTGTTCGGTGGTGTAAGTGGTCGGTGGCACTTTGCAGCGACGTGGAGAAACGGGTGTTCAATCTGACGTTCCCGTTGACGCTGAACCCAGTCACCTGGGACATTCACCTGCTGCCCGTCTACTTCGGAGGCAGCGTGATCGACGAGGACCTGATCATAGAGTCCGTGCCCTCCCTGCAGCTGGCCTACTTCCTCACGGCCGGCAACGAGCACGAGGATGCCGTGTAAGCGTAGCTCGATGATTCGAACAGAACGAGACCCGTTTCGTTCATTCGATCCGTTGATAACGTCCCTTTTTGTTTCGCTTGTTCCCGCGGAACAGCGGCGCCGCGTGGGAAGAGGCGTTCCTGGAAACGGTGAAGAACCTGCGGGAGTCGAACGCGTTCAAGCACATCTCCGTCGCCAGATTCGCCTCGAGGACCCTGGAACTCGAGCTGGAGGAGAACACCAGGTCCATAGTGCCTTACTTCTCCAGCGCCTTCATCCTCATGGCTTTGTTCTCCGTGGTCACCTGCATGATGACCGATTGGGTCCGCAGCAAACCGTGGCTGGGACTGCTCGGAAACGTTTCCGCGGCCATGGCCACCGTGGCGGCGTTCGGCCTCTGCATATACCTGGGATTCGACTTTATCGGGCTGAATTTGGCCGCGCCGTTCCTCATGATCGGTTAGTCCCCCCAAGATATTATTAGCCTGGATCGTTTGCGGGCATCGGTCGTGAACCGATGGCTGACGCGGTCGTTGAGAAACAGCGCGGACGGGCCCGCGCGGTTCCTCGAGAATAGAAAACGCACGTGGGAACAGCCGGGAGTATCGGGTTTCACAACGGTCCGTCCGGAGGACGCGCGCAACGGTCGTCCGGCGCACGCGAGCGCAACGACGGAAGGGAAAACTCGTTCCTTCGCTTCCGCTTCTCTCGCAAATCACCCGGTGCTCGTTGTCCCCTGATCCGCGGCCAGTCGATCGCGACGAGGAGAGACCGGAGGTGTCCGTGTCGCAAGGATTTCGTCGAGCGATGCATCCATCGTCCGGCCGTCGCCGTTCGTCGTCGATCGAATATAAATAAGCGGCGCCGTTCAATCACATCGCGAACGCAGCATTGCCGAGATCGCGCCGGGACCCGGGGCTCTCAAGGAAGTCGCCGCTCGAAATTGAATGAACGCGTTTTATCAGTGGCCATAAATCGTCGTCCAAACGTGGACGGTGGCTGAATCACGAATAAATCGGCCATTCTGATTCACTCGACGCGTTAACTGCCGCCTCGTTATCGCGATAATGGCACCGCGGTCATTTTTAGCAGAGGCGAAAGGGGCGCGCGACGACCGCGACGTAGTCATTCTTCGCCATGATTCACCGGGTGTCGCCTTTTATTTCCCCCGCCATCGATGGTTCTCGTCCCGCGGCCAGGGACGCAATAACTCGGGACGAACATAATTTTGGTCCGCAGGAATCGGGATAGACGACACGTTCGTGATGCTGGCCGCCTGGAGGCGAACGAGCATAACGAAGCCGGTGCCGGAAAGAATGGCCGCAACTTTAAGGGAGGCCGCCGTCTCGATCACCATCACCTCTCTGACGGACATGATATCGTTTTTCATCGGGATCCTTTCGCCCTTCCCCTCGGTGCAGATCTTCTGCATCTACTCAGGTTCGGCTGGACCGTCCGGTCAATTCGTTCGATCAGCGATTAATCGTCCGCGTGAATGTACCCAGCCTCTTCTATTTGTTCCGCAGGTTTCGCCGTGGTCTTCACCTTCATCTTCCACCTGACCTTTTTCACCGGCTGCGTGGCGATCAGCGGTTACTGCGAGCAGAAGAACCTGCACAGCATCGTTTGCTGCAAAGTACAGCCCCTCTCCAAGTCCTGTGAGTAGCCGAACGGTGTGGCGACAAGCGTGATATTCGAATGCAAACGGTTAGAGACGCGGTCTCCTCCTTACGTAACCGTCGAGGAATCCGCCCGGCCGGTAAAAGCAAAAGTCCCCGGCGATCGGGCGGCCCATTTCGGTTACTACATCCGATGTAACCGTGCTCCTCGTGCGTTCGTACATTCACGCGTACACACGTCGTCGGAAGGAACCGGGGATGTTGCACGGCCAAAGGAGACGGTATACGGAATACTTTCACGGCTGCGGGACGCGTCATTGGCTCTTTTTATTTGAACTTTCGTTTATTCGCCGCCCACCGTACTTTCACTGTTCAGGCGAACCCGGTCCTGGGGCCTCGGATCCGTTATCGCCATAACAAGGATACCTTTCCTCGCTCCCTTTCTAAAAATCCGCCGTTAAAAGCGTCGTTTCGGTTTCGGGCATTGCCCGTCGTGTTTCGCTGACGCCGGATATTTTCACCGAACGATTTATAAATCGCTCGATCTCCCCTCGCGGCCTAGGATCACCTTGGGTTAGGTTTGGGTTAGGTTTGGGTTAGGTTTGGGCACGTCCAGGAACGATCGCGGATCGATTAATCACGCTGAAAAATTGTCCCCCGTGTAATCGATCGTTCCGCGATCCGTTGATCGAACGACTTTCTCCGACGGCGTTTCTGTCTTCTCGAGTGAAAACAACTAGAGTCCAGGTGTCTCGAGCTGAACGTCAGTTACGTCAGAGAAGCGTGCCGAGTTACGTTCGACCACTGTTAATTCGTTAGATCGCAACACTCGTTGCGTAACTTGAGCCGCTTTCCCCGGTATATCGTCGATAGTTACGAACGATGTAATCCTCGACACGTTTACGCGCATCTTCGGTCGTTTTGACAGTGAAAAATGATACGCAACCACTCGTGGACGGTCCTCCCGGGTTTCCAGTGAAAGTAAGACTTTTCGAGAGTTTTATCTTACGGGCAATCTGCGTGCTTAACCCCTGGAGTACGTTGACAAGTGGACGGTAACGGGCTCTATCGCGATCCATGCCGATATTCGACTAACCATAGTTACAGTCGTAGTGAGGACAGTCATCTGTCGTCACTTTATTACTAACGGGGGCAGCTTAGTCAGTGTCGGTAAAGCAGGCTACTCATAATTGGCCCCGTTACCGTACTGCGAGGGTTAATAACGTGGGCTCCGGCGTCTCCACCGTTCAGCGTTAATCGGAATTAATCGTAAGAAAAATTGGAGTGGCAATTTTCCAGAGGATCATTGGCAATGAAGTATCCACGCAAATGTGAACGCGTCTTGGAAACCGATTGTCCCCAGATTTGGTCGTCGATTATACGCGCGATGCATCGTAATGCGATTGACGTGTGTAAATCGCGTCTTTCTTTGTTCTCGCTAAAGGATGACCTCATCGTTGTTGCCCGTTTTCAATGTGTACTTCGAAGCTTTGTCTCTCTGACACGCAAGGTGGATTAATTGCATTCGGCAACTTTCAGCGAATCGATCGTGGTTCTACAGAGTCCTGTGCACCGGCGGAGTGAACCCGGACGATCCTTACAACCCCATCGATAATCCGGAACACGGTTGCATGAGCTGGTTCCGCGATTACTTGGCAACCGCGCTCAACTGTCGACCGATCAAGGCCGTCGTCATCCTGATATTCGGATGCTATTTAGCCGGTGCACTTTACGGCCTGACGACCCTCGAGGAGGGCCTGGATCGTCGCAAGCTCTCCAAGCACGATTCCTACTCGATCGCCTTCTACGATCTCCAGGACTACTACTTCAGGGAATTTCCATACCGGATACAGGTAAGATCGATTTGCAATTCGGGGGAAGAAGGAAGCTGTCCGGCGGGTCCAGAGTTTTGCCGATCACGCTCGACGGCGCGTAACTCGCGTCACGCAATTATGTCACGTGGCAAACTTTCTCCGGTCGTGGCGAAAACGAAGAAAAGTGACCGAGGTTGCGTCAGAGACCGTACTCTCGCGATTCTTCTGGTTCGAACCATCTGGCACCATTAAGACTACCACATTGGCCTCTCCAGTGGGTCGTTACAGAGCAATTTCTCCAATTATTCGTTTCTACTGCGTTTCTACTCCAATTATTAACCAGCGCGTACGGAGGACACTCAAGTTCGGAGTAATTGGCCCCTTTCAACTTTACGTAATTTTCTTCCAGGTGGTGGTCAGCGGGCAGTACGACTACAGCGATCCAGCGATCCAGCAACAAATGGAGAACCTGACCAGGTCCCTAGAAGCCAACCAGTACATCAGCAGCGCACCCATCTACACGGAGAGCTGGCTGAGGAGCTTCCTCAGCTATGCGAACAACAGCGAGCCGGAAATAGATATCCGAGGCGAGGAGAACTTCAACCAGGCGCTGAAAGACACCTGGCTATACGGGAAGAGCAGCTTCTCCTTGGACGTGAGGTTCGACGAGGCCGAGAAGCACATCCTGGCCAGCAGATTTCTCATCCAAGCGGTGAACGTCAGCGGCACCAATCAGGAGAAGCACATGGTGAAGGAGCTACGACGGATCTGCGCGGATTCCCCGTTGAACGCCAGCGTCTTTCATCCCTACTTCGTCTTCTTCGATCAATTCGAATTGGTGAAGCCGACCAGCATCCAGTGCATGGTGTTCGGCGCCCTGATCATGATGCTCATCAGCTTCGTCTTCATCCCCAATGTGCTCTGCTGCCTCTGGGTGGCTTTCTGCATAATTTCGATCGAGCTGGGTGTAGCCGGATACATGGCCCTGTGGGACGTGAACTTGGACAGCATCTCCATGATAAACTTGATCATGTGCCTCGGCTTCAGCGTGGACTTCACCGCGCACATCTGCTACGCTTACATGAGCTCGAAACAGAAGACCCCCGAGGACAGGGTTAAGGAAAGCCTGTACAGCCTCGGCCTGCCGATAGTCCAAGGGGCCGCCTCGACAATCCTAGGCATGATAGCACTGATCCTCGCCGGGACCTACATCTTCTTGGTGTTCTTCAAGATGGTGTTCCTCGTGATATTCATCGGGGCCATGCACGGGCTGTTCCTGCTGCCCGTCTTGCTCTCGCTGTTCGGCCCGTCGTCTTACAAGAACGACCCGGCAGACACCGATGCCGATCACCAGAGCAAGGAGGCGGGGAAGGGCATGGACAGCAAGCTACAGCAGCCGTACGTTATACCGCACCCGACCCTAACCTATTACCACCCAACCGGGGTCGCCAAAAGCCTACAGGGTAGCCCGGCGACCAGTCTGGCCGCTTTCGAGGACAGAGATCTTGGCCTGGGCACGAGCGAGGACAGCAACTCCACGGAAAGTGGCTCCTCGCAAAGCAGAAGGAGAGAGGGACAATTGGGACCGGAGAACCAGAGGCGCAACGACACCTGGAGGAGGTCCATTGGCGTTCTCTACGGAATGTCCCAATTCCAGACGGCCGCGCAGCCTGTTTCACCACCTCCGGATTATGCTGGGGCAGTCCAAGAGCCTCGGGACGACCAGCACCATAGGGCGACGAGAACCGTGTCCTATTTGGGCCCCTATCCGTCGAACAGGCCCCCGAATCAATTGCACAGAGATCACAGAAGGAGTAGATCGTACCACAATCTTCATCCGTCCTCCAGGTACCTGACTGAGCCGCGTTATCTATAATGGATACATCGCATGGTGTGGATGCAAAGACGATTTAGACTGTCCGCGACTTGCAGGGTGTGGGGACAGGTCGAGAAATGGTCCTTATATTTTGTACAAAATTCAATGGAACGTTCGCTGATCGTTCTAGTAATATTTAAATGCATTTCGGGGCCTCGAGTGTCAGTGGTTCGTTCAATTGTTCCTTGGGGTGAATGGGCTTGGCCGAATGATCGGTTCTATCGGGTGGCGATATTCACCGTGTCGCGTCGAATTCGAGCAGAAAGAAACTCGACTAACGAGAGGAGGGACTTGTTTTATAAGTACGAGGAACAGGATACTGTTGCGAGGAACTGTATTTCAGCGAGCTACAGTGATGTCTCGATACATGCGAATGCCTAGGGACTGAACGTTCGCTCATGTCGCATACTTCCTGCATTGTTTGAAATTTGCCGACAGCGTCGAACGTAGAAAAGGACGGCGAGTAATGAGAAAGGACCGAGCAGCTTATCTTTTCTTTTCGCTAGCTATCCTTTTCTGCGGTCGAAACTTATTACCGTTAATTAAGGCGGCAAATATAGTCCAAATTATATCGTGTTTGGTGTCATTTTAATCGGAAAAATTTCAGCTATGTCTGTGTAAAAGTTTCATGAGAAAGGGATGAGAAATAGCAAAGTTTCATGGTTGAATTAGTATTAGATCATCGATATACCCGATCGAAGGGTCGCGTTACGCTGATCGCCAAGCGAGCTTCTCGACGCCTCCAGGGGGATACCCCTCAGTGGTGGGGATAAACTCTTCGCTTATATCGAGACTTCACTGTACATACGCATCTGCGGAATCGAATCGCTCCAGTGCACGTTTCGATCGTAATGTTCCTCGTGTCTGAATCTCGTGTATAATTATATTTAGGGAACGAAGAAGTAGATTTAAACGGAGGCGCCGCAAACATTCGGACTGGAGCGATGGAATGTTCGCGATGGTTTATCGTAGAATTGTATGTAAGTCCGTAGGCTAGTTTGTAGTCGTATTCAGCGGGCAATAACAGCTACCCACGCTCGAGTCAACCGAGGATCGTGGAGAATAACGGTGGATAAAGAATTCTCCACAGTCAGCGGATAGCGTGTAAGGAAACAAAGATCTGCTCAATCAATGGAAATCAAAACCAAAACGCAGCAGGGAGAACCAATCTTTTCATGTTCTTGTTTTTACCAGCACAAATTTGAGGACAGTTCATTTGTTGTGCCTTAGAAAGAAATGTGTTCACGAATGTAAAACAAAGGAAAAGATAAAACAATTGTTTGTTACAAGAGAAGGTATGAAAATGTCTCAGTGTTTCTCATTTTGTAATTGTTTTATGACGTACTCCGTTAAATGTGTGACAAGTGTGGCTGGGAGTTCGAATTGTGTAATTGCGTTACTCGGGGATCTTGCGAAGGAAACGTCTTTTGCTTCTGCCATTTTGTGGAGCTCCTTAAATATGCGTCTGGTTCAGCAGATGTAGTGGTGGTTATGAAATTAATTTTTAAGCTTAGATAAAATTCATTATACGTACTCCAGAAATTATTATTTCAACGGAGTGCTGACAATACAGTAATCTCGTGTATTTCGTTTGATAGAAAAATGGTAGCACGGCATAGACGTTTTACAATTCGTATATTTATGGAATTTCTGATCTTCTACATAGTTTCTAAGCGGATGAGGAAAATAATACATCCAGCGCGTGCAGCACAATATTTTCTGTATAGCACAAGCGAGTATGCGTGGAATGAGTGAGAGAGTGCAACGAACAATTATTCTTTGTCACAGACCGGCAGCTGCCATTGAAAACAGAAAAAGAATTTCTTGTAAACGAAATAAATATATTTCTCATAATTATCTCCTATCGCTGATTTTTTTTCAAGTACAGCCCAACAATTTTCCCATAAACCAATCGTAAAACAATTCGAGCGAAATGGCTGCGTACATTGAACCTAGGAAACAAAGTTAGGATTCAGCTGAATAGCTTTCATTCGATCTTTCCCGGTAAGACAAGTGCTTGAAACTGGTGGAGCCTCTGCCGTATCTACACTCAATAGTGGTTTAAAAGTAAACATGCTTTTTTGTTTATGAAATTAGTATATATGACGTAAAAATAGTTTAAATAATGAATGGTAAAATTGAATTTATTATAATAGGACACTGGACCACCGACGAGATATAAGAATAGACGAATCACATTATGGACTTCCGTGGCACAACGTGACTGCCATACCGGCTCAGAAATACCACGCTGATTTGAGCATCCATTGCTCAGGACCGACACTTCTCATTGTGCATAAGAGCAAGAAAGAAGATGGAAGAACTTTTACCACGTACTTTAGTTATCCTTTAGTTATGGTAGATTAATAAAGCTTCTACATACAAACTATGTAAATTTTTAGTATAAGTTTTATCTTATTTGAGCCTATTGTACTTTTCCTATTACATAAATGTAATTTTAAAATTGATTAAGATTTAGTTGTAAGATATATTGTAAATAGATATAAAAGAATAGTTCGTAAGTATTAGCTTGTAAATTTGGATTGCAACATTTTTGTAACTTGTATCTTCATTAATTAATTTAAATAAATCCTCAATGAAAAGAATTCCACTACTCTTTTTATTTTCATACCTTACCACTCCTTGAAAGAACCTAATTCCAATTCCTTATACAAGAAGTACCGTGGACGGACTTTAAATGCAAAGTCCTGAAGCGAGAAACTTGTAAAAATTGCCCTATACGTTATTAAACTTGGCAGCAGGAAATTCTCCATCATTTTTAAAGTCTTTGAAACTTAAGCTCTCAGAAATTCCTGGAATTCTACGTCATTTCCAGGAATTGCTGCGATCGAATACCTCCTCGCATATCATATTCTCCTGATACAAATCCACGATTTTCAGCGAGATATTCTTGCCAGAAACTCAGAAATTTAGCGCTCGGAAATTCCTGGAACGTGACGTCATTTCCAAGAATTGCCGGGGTCGGATACCTCCTTGCACATCATATTCTCCTAATACAAATCCTCGATTTTCGAGCACTTAAATTTCTGGGTTTCTGGAAAAAATTTCGGCTGAAAATCGTGGATTTGTATCAGGAGAATATGATGTGCAAGGAGGTATCCGACCCCGGCAATTCTTGGAAATGACGTCACGTTCCAGGAATTTCCCAGCGCAAAATTTCTGAGTCTCTGACCAAAATTTCGGCTAAAAATCATTGGATTTGTATCAGGAGAATATGATATGCGAGGAGGTATTCGATCGCAGCAGTTCTTGGAAATGACGTCATGTTCCAGGAATTTCCGAGCGCAAAATTTCTGAGTTTCTGGCAAGAATATCTCGCTGCAAATCGTGGATTTGTATCAGGAGAATATGATATGCGAGGAGGTATTCGATCGCAGCAATTCCTGGAAATGACGTCACGTTCCAGGAATTTTCGAGCACAAAATCTCAGGGGCTTCCTTCAAGACGTTGTATTAATTCCTGGATAATTAGCGCCGAATTTAATAATGATCAGGTCTATTTTGACAAGTTCCCCGCTTGTGAACTTTGCATTTAAAGTTCCTGCACGGTAGTACTTGTTTAAGGAATGGGAATTAGGTTTTTCAAGGAGTGTTAAGGTGTGAAAATAATAAGAGCAGTAGAATTCTTTTCATTGAAGATTTATTTAAGTTAATTAGTGAAGATACAAGTTACAAACATGTTGCAATTTAAACTTACAAGCTAATGCTTATGAACTATTCTTAGTTATAGAACTATATCAATTCTAAGCTAACATTAATGTAAATATAAAAAATACTATAAAAATAAATAATCTAATACTTGCAACACATCTTATAGATAAAAATGATACTATACTTTTACATACTTTGTACGTAGAAGATTTTTAAAAATTAATTACAGCAATTGTGCAACTTATTTTATATTTATTACACTTAGTAGAACTTGTAGTAGTAATACAAGTAATATTAAGAATTATATAGGATCTACCGAATAAACTGAATATAAAATAAAATATATAATAGATATATATAACAATTAATCACACAATTGCTATAAATTAATCTTATGCGCTAATAGTTACAAACTATATTTATAAACCACTTCTCTATATCTAAAGAATAACTAAAATATGTGGCAAAGCTTCTTCTATCTTCTTTCTTGCTCTTATGCGCAATGAGAAGTGCCGGTAAATGTTTTTCGTCACTTTGCCTGCGAAACCTGCACACACAAAAAATATATTAGTAAGTATGTACCAGAAGAGAGAAAGATTGTTAAGGGATATGCAGAGGAAAAAGAAAGAAGGGAGGGGCAAACAAGAAGCATAAGAAGAAAGAGAGGTTTATTTCAAAAGGAGTGGAATGAGGGGTGGATGATAGTTCGAAAATAGGAACAGATCGTTCCTCTAATCGGGACTTGTAATTGAAGACGTCGTGGATTAAAATCGGCCCACCAGAACGCGAGATAAATGAATTTGTTTAAAGAAATTTTAAACAAATGCCATTAGTTCGACTTGCAGGCTAGCTACATCACTGACCAGAGGACATAAATTAAAGCTAGGAGGATCAGCTAACATCTCCAACAGGTGTGAACACTATTCGACGACCGGTTCATTTGTTATAAATAATTAGACAATTACAATTGTTATTACGGCAAACTGCATATACTCACAGCAACGGGGTATTTTTTATAGTGTAGAGTGTAGCTTATTCGTTTCCCTTTCTTTGGAGACGTGGTTGATTAAAATCGACCCAGTAGAAAAAAATATTTTGTCGGGAACGATAAGTCGGTAATCGTGTATGTGGCGCCATCTCGCGTTTGCGGCCTTTTTCGCAGTTTGCCGCGGCTTCAAAACCGAATTCCTGGATTACATCGTTAATTTAAACAATTGCATTTTTCGCGGCTTCTACCCCGTATTTCTTAACCGGACTTGTCTTAAATGAAAGCTACGAACCACAGCTATCTGCTCCAAAAGTTGCAACACTATAGCATTTGTGGTTCGAAACTTATTAACAATTGAGAAATCAGCAAAAATGCACTCCGGGTCACTGTAATTATCTCGGCTTCTGGAGGCGCTAGATTAATGATCGTGTGCTCAAAATGAAGGTAAAGGATGCTGCTACAGGCCAATATACGATTTACAAATGCTACATGCGCTGTTTATTTGTTATAAGCAAATAAATAATTCGTTTAAGTATTGCACCGAAATTATACACGAGGGCCGATCTAATCGTGAATCACATTGTTCCTTGAACCAAGAACTTCAATTTGAGAGGTCGCTGATTAAAATCGGACCAGTAGAACGCGAGATAATTGAATTTGTTTAAATAAATTTTAAACAAATGCCATTATTTCGACTTGCAGGCTAGCTACGTCCATGACCAGAGGACATAAATTAAAGCTAGGAGGATCAGCTAACACCTCCAATAGGTGTAAACATTATTCCACGTTCGGTTCATTTGTTATAAACATTTAAACAATTAAAATTGTTATTACGTACAACTGCATATAGTTACAGCAACGGGGTATGTTTTATCGCGTAGCTTATTCGATTCCCTTGATTTTGAGACGTCGTTGATTAAAATCGGCCGGGCAGAAGCCGAGATAAGTGAATTTGTTTAAAGAAATTATAAACAAATGCAATTACTGCCACTTCCTGGCGAGATAAATCAATGACCAGAGGATACAAATTAAAGCTAGCAGTATAAACTACAATCTCCAATAGGTTTGATGATCAGTCCATGTGCGGTTCATTTGTTATAAACAATTAAACAATTGAAATTGTTATTGCGGCGAACTGCATATAGTTACAACAACTGGGTATATTTTATCGCGTAGCTTATTCGTTTCCCTTTCTTT
The DNA here is from genome assembly GCA_963667235.1 of Nomada lathburiana. Taxonomy (NCBI): domain Eukaryota; kingdom Metazoa; phylum Arthropoda; class Insecta; order Hymenoptera; family Apidae; genus Nomada; species Nomada lathburiana. The sequence goes on along the minus strand of OY763899.1, from coordinate 17,030,757 downwards.
TGAGACGTGGTTGATTAAAATCGGCCGAGTAGAACGCGAGTTAATTGAATTTGTTTAAAGAAATTATAAACAAATGCCATTATTTCGATTTGCAGGCCAGGTACGTCCATGACCAGAGGACATAAATTAAAGCTAGGAGGATCAGCTAACACCTCCAACAGGTGTAAACATTATTCCACGTTCGGTTCATTTGTTATAAACAATTAAACAATTAAAATTGTTATTACGGCCAGCTGCATATAGTTACAGCAACGGGGTATGTTTTATCGCGTAGCTTATTCGATTCCCTTGATTTTGAGACGTCGTTGATTAAAATCGGCCGGGCAGAAGCCGAGATAAGTGAATTTGTTTAAAGAAATTATAAACAAATGCAATTACTGCCACTTCCTGGCGAGATAAATCAATGACCAGAGGATACAAATTAAAGCTAGCAGTATAAGCTACCATCTCCAATAGGTTTGCTGATCAGTCCATGTGCGGTTCATTTGTTATAAACAATTAAACAATTGAAATTGTTATTGCGGCCAACTGCATATAGTTACAGCAACGGGGTATGTTTTATCGCGTAGCTTATTCGATTCCCTTTCTTTTGAGACATGGTTGATTAAAATCGGCCGAGTAGAACGCGAGTTAATTGAATTTGTTTAAAGAAATTATAAACAAATGCCATTATATCGATTTGCAGGCTAGTTACATCAATGACCAGAGGACATAAATTAAAGCGAGGAGGATCAGCTAACACCTCCAACAGGTGTAAACATTATTCCACGTTCGGTTCATTTGTTATAAACAATTAAACAATTAAAATTGTTATTACGGCCAACTGCATATAGTTACAGCAACGGGGTATGTTTTATCGCGTAGCTTATTCGTTTCCCTTTTTTTTGAGACATGGTTGATTAAAATCGTCCGAGTAGAACGCGATGTAATTGAATTTGTTTAAAGAAATTATAAACAAATGCCATTATTTCGATTTGCAGGCTAGTTACATCAATGACCAGAGGGCATAAATTAAAGCTAGGAGGATCAGCTAACACCTCCAACAGGTGTAAACATTGTTCCACGTTCGGTTCATTTGTTATAAACAATTAAACAATTAAAATTGTTATTACGGCCAACTGCATATAGTTACAGCAACGGGGTATGTTTTATCGCGTAGCTTATTCGTTTCCCTTTTTTTTGAGACATGGTTGATTAAAATCGTCCGAGTAGAACGCGATGTAATTGAATTTGTTTAAAGAAATTATAAACAAATGCCATTATTTCGATTTGCAGGCTAGTTACATCAATGACCAGAGGGCATAAATTAAAGCTAGGAGGATCAGCTAACACCTCCAACAGGTGTAAACATTGTTCCACGTTCGGTTCATTTGTTATAAACAATTAAACAATTAAAATTGTTATTACGGCCAACTGCATATAGTTACAGCAACGGGGTATGTTTTATCGCGTAGCTTATTCGTTTCCCTTTTTTTTGAGACATGGTTGATTAAAATCGTCCGAGTAGAACGCGAGTTAATTGAATTTGTTTAAATAAATTTTAAACAAATGCCATTATTTCGACTTGCAGGCTAGCTACATCAATGGCCGAAGGACATAAAATAGAGCCAGAGGCATTGGATACAATTTCCAATAGACGAGAACATTATTCAATGTGATGTTCATTTGTTATAAACAATTAAACAATTGACATTGTTATTACAGTCAACTGCATATAGTTACAGCAACGGGGTATTTTTTCTCGTGTGGCTTATTCGTTTCCCTTTCATTTGACACCCCATTTAGTAACAAACATCCACCAGGGGCCGAGATAACAATTTTTACCAAATTTATCGGGAACGTTGCGAGTGACACAGAAGTGGTAATGGGACTCGGGGTCCCAGAAATGCTGGCCGAAAAAATACATTGTATGACTTGTCTATTCCTATATCTCGTCTATGACTGCTCTGAGAAAGATGCAATTTTTATTTTTATACCAGTTTTGAGTGTAGATATGGCAGAGGCACGAGTAGTTTCAAGCATGTGTGAATAGATGGCGATAACGAGCAGGTACAATTTGCGCGAAAATTCAAATGTCATTTACAAGGAAAAAGAACTAAATTTTGTGATTAATTAATTAAATGTTTCTTAAGGTCATTTATGTATTTTTATATATGCTTCTGAGTAATGCTGAATGAAAATATAATTTAAATTCACTAATAATTATCCAGAAGTATAATATTTACGTATACTTATGTATATTACGTATATTAACATGGAATTGAACGGTTGCTTGCGAAGCGAACGATTGAAATAAATCACAAGTTCTTTCCTTTCTGAATAATCACTTTTATTTTTGATCCTTATCAATATTAAACAACGTAGTTACGTAAGGGTATATATATTACATGGAAAATTCTGTCCTCCTGGTGTGCATATACTTTCCCAAGATACCTCGGATTTTCCTCGAGAGAAGAAAAGAAAAACGATTTTCAATAATTACACCGACTCATTCATTCTCCATTCTCTTTCTTCCTTTCACTCTAATCCTTGCACTCTCTACCTCTCGTTCTCCATTATTCCCCGCCAAGTTTTCATTCCTCCGCACGGGGAAATATCATTTAATTCACAATTTATCAACTTCTGCGCAATTGAAAAATATATTTAAGAAATAAAGCGAACGCAATCAACGAAGAAAACAATTTCTCGTTATTTTCTACTTAAAATAATTGAAAAGAACACCGTAGTGTGCCTATGGAATCATTAGATTTTCCTGCATTCTCTGACTTTTTCCTCGTTTCACATTCTCCTTGCATTTCTTTACAATAGATACACAATATCGTTCAAGTAACGCAAGAAACGGTGCATACGATGGCAGACGTTAATTACATTGAATTATAATTTTAATTAATCGTTCGCTTCCCCCTCGACACGTACAAAGTGTTGGAGGATTACGATCTCGTTACATCACCCCTCGCACAATATGCCAAAAGAGACGATCCACCACTTCCAGTGGAGAATTTACAATCAGAAGCCAGAAATACGCGTTTCCCTCGAGATCTCTTCAACTTCGAATTAAAGCTCAACAATCGTTTCATTCATAAAACGTGCAAGAAATGTTAGAAGAGTAGTACAAAGAACCCGAAGAAAATACTTTCACATAAATTTCTATTGACAAAGAAAAGATCTGGATGGAATTCTGGCTACACCGGGGAAGAAACCAAGCCGAGAAACGAAGAAGAATAGTTTCTTCCTCTCAGTGACGTAATCTCTTTGCCCGGAGCAAACGAGAAAAAGAAGAAAACGTTTCTTCATCGACACACACGGTTTCTCTCGCTCGTCAAACACATTGGAAGATAGTTCCCGCCGCGAATCCCTCCGCGGAACACTCGGACAAGCTCCATCAATATTTCCACGTCTTGTTCCACAGTGTTCCGGAGAAAATTGCAGCGTATTCGAAGTACAATTGTTCGAGCATGGTGCTGGACGAGCCTGAACAATTTTCTAGACAATGGACATTCTATTTCTAAACGGGTGTTCGTCTATTACATTAATCAAACGAAAGGAGGCTTAGTTAGAAGAATAGACGTTTTCTTTTCGTTCTGAAAGCATTTCATTTTTGGCAACGCTTGTAAAGATGTGCCGAGTGAGATATGTATGTATTTTCTTTCGAAACTCTTCCTTCACGCATCTGTAGAAAATTTATTTAAGAATTCTATTATTCGTAGAGTGTTTTCAAAGGCTCATCCAATAGCCACGCTTCGAGGTAGGCCATTTCCTCCTATCTAAGAATTTCAAAGACTAACTAAAGAAGCAACGAGCAGAGTGCCGCGTCGAGATCCCGCTTGTGCCATCGATTTACGTTGTCTTTCAAACTAAAAGAGCCTTTCTAGACTTTCGTTTGGTCTCGAGAATGAATCACGCTAACGCACACGAAGAAATGCTAATACCCCACTAGGGTTCCGTGAAGCTGCAACTCGACATTACAGCCGGTCTAGCGAATGGACTTATCGAACATTCGTATCGTGCAGAGATTTGCGAGTAATCCCTAGTGCAAGTGTACTTGAAATTGCGTGAAAAGAAAAGGAATGCTAGAACGACTCTTTCGTTCGCAATATCGTCTTGGTATTATTAATAATTCTCCCTCGAAATCTCGTCCAACGTTCCGGAGACTTTGTGAGCGGATACGCAGGCACTGTTCATTCACAAAATAGAACCCCCCCGTCTTTCGGTAGCTTGTGATGTCTTGCTTTTCTCTCTACACGTTGAGTCTAAGGCAGGACTGCCGACTGGCGGCTCGCGCGCCATCTGTGTCTCCTTCCGTCTATCTAGATCTAACACCTCCAGCGAACTGGTGTCCAAGCCGGTCTTTATCTTTGGAAAGGAGTAAGGCGACCTTAACTGATAGTGGGGACTCGATGGCCCTTGGAGGAGAGAAACTTGGCAGTCCCTGGTCTAAAGTGGTCGATCACTCTGATCGTACGAACGAAAACCTGCTGAGCCCTGAACGAGTATCCGCAATCGTTTCCCTGCTTTTCTTATGTTTCCAGGGGGACTGATCTCTTTCCACGATCATTGATACTTCTTCAGAGATCGCTGGGACAGGTCGAGGTATCGTCGTTCGGCATTGGATAAGCGGACATCCGGAACAATGATCTCTGCTCGATTAAAATCGAAGAGTAGAAAAGATGAAGAAAAGTTTCCCCGCAAAAATATTACTATACCGCGTCTAAAAACTCTTCTAATCGATCTTCCTCTCTTCTTCTTCTTCTTCTTCAGTTAATTCTTCCTGGATTCAATCGTCGTCGCGAGTGTAATTTGGTGGAAATTATTCTAGCTTTCTCCTAATGGAACCAATGCAAGCAATGCGGCTAGTGAAGTTGCAGATAAAAAATTCTGTGCACTTGACTTTCTTCATCTCCAAAACGCTTCTAATGGCGACGTTACAGGGGTCGGGACCGAGAACTGAAAAACAACTCTAAGACAGTAATCTCGATCGCGAATCGATCGGGTCCTATATAGATAGATCGTCACGCATAGAAAGTATATGTCGTTCATATATATATATATATAATATATAATATAATATATATACAGGGTGTTCACAGTATTACTAGCCAGCGTTTTTCTTGCAAATAGTAAGTATTAGAAAAAAATGAAACAGGACAAAGTCGTACTGTTTTTTATACGCAACACAATGGCGCATGTAATCTTTCTGTGCTTATACTATTTTGTTAGATATGAAGGTAACCCTCAATCTTTTAAATGGAATGCCGTATATTTTTTTGTTACATGACAGCGTGTGTCTAGACAAATTCATCCGCATACTGTACAGTGAACTTCAAGACCATGCAAGGTCAGAAGTGGAAGAATATAATAATATGCAGCATTCCATTTAAAAAATTGAAGATCATCTTCATATCTAACAAAATAGAACAAACACAAAAAATTTACATACGATATTGTGTTGCATATAAAAAAAACAGTACTACTTTTTCCTCTTTCATTTTTGTCTAACACTTACCAATTACAAGAAAAACGCTGGCTAGTAATAGTGTGAACACCCTGCATATTAGAAAATTTGTTTAACAGACGCGTCAATACTTAAAGATAATTATTTCGATCAATCTATCCCATTCTTCCGCAACATTCTCTCCCGCTCTATCGCTCTCTACGTCGATCACTCTTTCTACTATCAGAGTCTCACGGTTTCCTTCGCTGCGAAAGCTCCAGACTTGATATGTGAAAAGATCACCGATCGATATGTAGATCCCGGAATAGAATAAATGGAGAGACGCAAATTATCCAGACGCTGCACCCCTGTAAGCTGTCTTACCGAATCGATTTTCCCTTCTCACACTTTGTACGTACACGGTCCGGCGGGATCTGACATCCCGCGTTTCATGGGGAGGTTGTTGGGGTGACTCTGAACAACTTTTTCCTCTGCCAAAATGTTGGTTGAACCGTCGTTTTTGAGTTATTAACGAAAAACACTGGCCAATCAGAGCGCCCGTGCGCGTGGCTCTCAACCGCGCTCGGTCGTGGTCGTGAACCAACGCATTGACCCAGCGACCGAGCGCGATTGAGAGCCGCGTGCTCGAGCGCGCGCTCCACAGGCGCTCTGATTGGCCAGTGTTTTTCGTTAATAACTCAAAAACGAGGCTTCAAGCAACATTTTGGTAAAGGAAAAAGTTGTTCAGAGTCACCCGAGCAACCCTCCCCCATTAGACGCGGGATGAGAGATTCGGGGGGACCCTGTATATATATGTTTTTCTTCTTCGTTCTGAAGCAATCTGCTACCTTTTCAATTTCGCGGTCGTCTCGAGGGTTCCATTTTTTCGTATTCCTCTGTCGATATATTCCAAACTAGAGTGGCAAGTATGATTTTATCGAACGGACGTCGAAGAGTATTCTCGTTTCTGTTAACGTTCAAGGTAAACGCGCGACAAGTGAGATTGTCGTTGGTACAATTCGTCGGCAACAATTAAAGGTCTACGCTGAAGAAAATCAGGGGGGAAACGTTAAATAAATAATAACAGAGGGGCGGTCAACAATCACTGTAGGAACTTGTCGTTATTTTAAAGCTGAACGATCGGCATTGAACAACATTTGCGATCGAACAACGTATATCTGTCCCTTACGGTGCACCGTGGTATTTTAATAATGAAACACCGCATCGGACGAGGAATGTTATAATCGACTGTTAAAACTTGCAAATAGTTCTACCGTCTCCATTCCCCGACGGAGTCAATTAATTCTCTAATCGGAAAGGGACCAATGGAAACAGCGACATCTCGTCGGAAACTCGAGTTAAATGTACGAGATAAGCTTAAGAGTTTTTTCTTTTGGGATTATAATCTGTTTATTCTAAGCTTTCCTTCGAGATTCCCATAGACTAGATTCTGTACCATCAATGCATCCTGGTATCTCAACCCTTTCGTCAATTGAATTCTCCTTCCTCCTACGTGTGCCTCGATTCAGGAACGAATTCTCTTCGATTCTCTCTCTCTCTCTCTCTCTCTCTATCACGCTGCCTCTCTTTCTCTCTAATTCTAGCTCTCTCGTTCACTCTCAGCTGACGGCGCGCTTAAACCTATATCCCATCAGTTAAGGTATGCTTCTCTTCGGAAAACACAAGCTTCGCTTTACACCTAAGAATGGTAATGGTCTTTTTCTTCAATTCTCGTTTCGCGTTCAATTTTCGCTTTCTCTCCCGTCCACCTTCACATCTCACGGGCAGCTCGTCTGCTCTCGCTCTCGCGTTCTCACAGGCTCTCTTTCTCTCGCTCTCTCGCTTTTGTACAACTAGAATAATAAATATTGCCGCGAAAATTATTTGCTACATTCGTCCCAAACAGTAGTCAACAAGTTCGCCCATCGGAGGCTCGCGGATCCGTCGATTTTCCTTGTTTCTCGTGCCATTTTACTGTTTACGCCCAACTTTCCTCCGTGGCCGAATCGCGGGGTCGACGAACGTGCGGGCGGTTCCAGAAATTGACGTCTCTCAGTGGCGAAGAAGTGAAATCGTTAAGGGAAGCTCGGAGTTTCGAAGCAGCACCGGCCCGCGCGATCGTCGTCGCCACTCCCCCGATTCGTTTACACGCGCAAATAAATTCGATGCACCGCATCACGTTTGATCGCGGTGCTAAAACGAAGCGTAATCTGCTCTTGGATTCGACGAAAACCAACGAAAACCTGCGAAAACCAACGAAAACCTGCGAAAACCAACGAAAACCTGCGAAAATCAACGAAAACCGACGAAAACCGAAAAGTCCTGATTACGACCCCCCCACCCCCTGGTATCTGTGCATCAATCCAAAGGCCATGGTCCACCGCGAGCCCCGATGGGTTCGTTTTTTTTCTTTTTCTTATTTTTGTTCCTTTCACGCCGGTGAACCGCTCGACGCCGGCCAGGCCCGTCACAATAATTTAACCGATGTCTTCAAATATATATGTATATACATTTGTATCGGTATGGGTGGCCACTCCTCAGTCGTCCCAGGTGGGGAAGTTCTCCTGGTCGACGAACAGAGGCTTCTCGGTGGACGACGGGTCGCTTGGGACCGGCCTCTGACTCGGCGTCCCGCCGAAATTCGTGCTGCCGAACACAGGCTGGCCGAACGCGTCCAGCTGCTGGCCCTCGTAGATGCTGCGGTCGTCCGTCGGGTACGACGACGGCTGGGCCTTCTGCTGCTGCCTGTGCGTGTCCGTCACGGTCAGCTCGATGTTCCCCGCGGACACCGTTTCCTCCATGCTCTCCGACGGGTTGGCCTCCTCCAGGCTGCTGTGCTTGATGCCGTAGTAGAAGTACATGAGGAAACCTGCGGAGTGGAACCGGTCTGTGAGTTTGGTCCTCTTCGTTGGATCAGGGAGCATTGTTATTTACCGAGGACCATCCAGACGGTGAATCTGACGAGGGTCAGGATGCTCAGCTTGAAGATGAGGTATATGTTCACGGTGACCGCGATCGCGGGGACGAACGGCAGACCCGGCGTCATGAACATCACGCTGTTCCTGAATTGTATAACGTACGAATGTTGGGAAACGTTTCAACGGGGTGATTGAATCGAAATAGGCGAATTATATACCTGTTCTGCGGCTTTCTACTGATGGCAAGTAGCACTCCAATTATGGCGAACAGAAATGCGAACATTATTATCGTGGTGAACGTTCCCATGTTCCCTGAGGAGAAGGATATTAATGAGACATTTATAGAAACGGAAAACACTATTTAATTGTCTCGTTTGAACCGCCACTCACCCATGCCGCAGACGACGATCAAGTCGAGAATGACGATCAGCAGGTACAGCAGGCCGACCAGCTTCATGACGTAGCGTCCCGACGCCTCCGTCGCTGGTCCTCTGTCCACCCAAGGGAATATCGCCGGGCAGAGATACTGCGCCGCCTAAACCAAGAAGCATCGTTTGCCGATTGAGTTACCCCGGGACTGTCGACAATTCATTTTGCCGACACGATTTGACCGACAGTAACTTTCGTCGACACTATGTTTTCATCGACAGTCCCCATTTAGAGACAGGTTTTAGTTCCAAACCTAACCCAAACCTAACCCATACGTTCAAATGTTAAAAAAAAAATAAAAAATAGAGATAACTTATCAGAGGGCAGAGGTAACCCTTGCCGATTCGCTCGAACATCTAAATAATTCGACCGGCATTTATCTCTTAATCGATTCCTCACCTGCAATCGACGTTGGAGGTAATTCAAAGGCGGTCCAATGATCGGGGTGTTCCCCGGGTACTGGTGCGCGCTGCCACACGTGGACGCGGCCGCAGCCGCGTGCACGCTGCCGTAAAATTTGTTCTCGGTTCTATCGCTGACCAGATACTGATCGTCCTTGCCCAGACCAACGTCGTCCTCCTCTGCGCCGTAGGTGTCGTCCGAGTCTGGCGAGGAACTGTTGCACCTCCTCACTTTCCTCACCTGTAAGGACAATTTACGCCACTCTTAGTCCCGTCCACGACTCCCCCGCCCCTGTGCCCCATAAAACGAACGCGACGATTATTCACCATGATCCGTTGGCCGCTGTTCGCCGCGGCGAGATCCGACTGAGTCGCCTGAACGGTGTTCAGAGCGGTGGTCAGCTGATCCGGTCTCAACTCCTTCCCGTAAGTCACCTGGCCGTTCCCTTGGGTCTCCTTGGTGGGCGATCTACAGGGCGTTCTTAAGCTCTGCGGCAGCAGCTCCACCAGGTTCGTGGAGTGCGGCTGATAGCGCAGAATCAGCACGCAGGTGGAAACCAACGTGTACGCCAGCAGGGTGCCTGAAACGGTTAGACTGCGAGGTGAGAATAAGATACGCGATCGCGAAGTAGAACGCAACTAAGAAGAGACAACGGGGGAACATTTGAGGGTTGAATTTCTATGGACGCTCACCGATCGACATCATCTCCACCAGCACCTCCAGTTGTATCAGAAGGGCGGCCGTCGCAGCGCACAGGCCGGATGTGAGCGTGGCCACGGCGGGGGTGCCCGTGGCAGGCCACACTTGGCTCAGACTCCTGAACGATCGTGCAGAGACATCACATGAGATAATCGAACGCAATTTGGATCAACTTTTACACGGCGTCGATTTACCTGAATATAAGGCCGTCCTGGGCCATCGCGTAGACTATCCTGGGCATCGGGAACATGCTGCCGAACATGGACACAGACAGCCCGGCCAACGCGCCAACCGCCACTATGTACTTGCACTTGTAGGCCCCAACCTGGCCGAACATTTCGACCAGCGCCGAGTCTTGGTCCACCTCCTCGTACGGAACTTGAGGGTGAAAACAGAAAGGCGAAGTGCTTTCTTTGTTCTTGGTTTAACGGAGCATCGGTTGTTTGAAAGCAACAACGAGGGATCGCGACGACGCGGATAGGGTGATCGGGGACGCGGAAGAATGGGTCAGGGATGGCCAAGGGCCTTCCACGTGACACGCGACGGAACTGAAGCGAGTAGTCGTAGGCCAGGCGAGATGATAACGATAGAAATAGCGATCTCGGTGTCTTAGTCTGTCATGACCTATCATGTTCACGCAACACTATAAGATTATCACCCGCCGGGCATTCAGAACCTTACGACTCATTCACAGAACCGCTAAATTTATCAAGGATACCGGCACCCTTAGGCTATTGTACTGTAGCATTGCCAGACCAGTTCTAGATTATGGATCATTGGTCCGATCCCTCTATTTTGATTCACATATTCGGACCTTGGACAGTTCTCAACATAGATTCCTACGATTAGCCGCAAATCATGTGACACGCCCCATTCCTAAGATTTCGCACTATTATGACCGAATCTTACGTACACTAAGTCTACCTACTTTCGAGCATAGAAGAAAGTTAGCGGATACACTCATTGTTAGCAAAGTGCTGAAAGGTTTGATGAACTGTCCGGATGTCGTTAACAAAGTCAAATTCAATGTTCCATTCAGGCACTTAAGGCATTTTGAATTATTTCATCCCGAACATCATCGTACATTGTACGGGTACCTTAATCCTTACAACAGAATGTTTATTAACGCCAACACCGCTCACGAATCATCCAACATATTTAACCGCTCATCTCCTTCACTTAAAATATCTTTGCGGAATGTTAAGTTGCAACCGATTGCTGTCTGTCTTCAGATATCTGAATACTTTGTTCGAATACTTCGTTTTCCCTACACTATATGCGACTACTCTTTCGCTAATGGGTTGATAGCCGTAAATAAAGAAATAAATGAAAACGTTTCAAATGCTAGCGTCTCCGTTTCTCTCTGCTGCCTCTTCGTTCGGTTCGCCGGTTCGACTGAAACCAGCGCAGATGACAGAAGGGATAACAGGATCGGACGTGTACACTCACCAATCAGCGTCAGCACCATGCTGCTGGTGACATAAGCGATGAGTATTATGACCAACGAGGAGACTATTGCGAGGGGAATACTTCTCTTCGGGTTTGTCGCCTCCTCGCCCGTGGTCGCGATTATGTCGAAGCCGATGAAAGCGTAGAAACACGTCGCCGCGCCGGTGAACACCTGAAACGAAGCGCCGCGATGAGTATACGTGTGTACAGCGTTCTGGAAAAAGTTGTACGCGGTGATGAGGGCAATAAATCGTAATATATCATTTTGAGAAATGACGAGTGGGGAAAATGTAGTTGCTCATATTAATCAGCCTACTAGAGCGAGCGAAACCCGAAACGTTTACTGCTGACTTGCAAGGAATGTTAGGCAACCCGAGGATTCAGAAACGTATGAAACTTTGCACACAGGTAAAGTACGTCATCCGTAATGCAACCCTATTTTCCGTTCGTGCCGTAATTCGGGTTTAAGGGGTGAAATCAGCCCTTGAAAAAAGTTCGGAATGTTCTTTTTCGTGAAATATTTCGGAAACGCTGACAGATATTTAAAAAAAGTACGAACAAAACTTGCCTCGCTTTGTTACGTTTACAAAACTGCGTAAACAAATTTTTTGAAAAACCCTTTATTCCTTACATTTTTTTTTTCTCTGGATTTTTCAAAAAAAATTTCTATGCAGTTTTGTAGACGCAATCAAGCGATGCAAGTTTCGTTTATACCGTTTTTAAATATCTCTCAGTGTTCTTGAGATATTACACGAAAAAGAACATGCTGAATTTTTTTCAAGGGCTGATTTCACCCCTTAAAACCGAATTACGGCACGAACGGAAAATAGGGTTGCATTACGGATGACGTACTGTACTTGTGTGCAAAGTTTCATACGTTTCCGAATCCTCGGGTTGCCTAACCTTCCCTGTTAGATTTGATATGGAATTACCTTCTTTTCATTTGCGTTTGCCTTTTTGTTTGCAATTTGCCCCAATCGTTGAAGACGAACGATATAAAGGTAATCGCTTTTAGTGTTGTCGGTTCTACTAGGTCAAAGTGGTCAACTGCTAACTAACGTATGGCCATTTACTAGCTTTCGCGTTTTCGAGAGTGGTCAACATCTGACGCAGTTATTGAATTTTCCAGAATGTTTATAAAACATTGAACATTGTCCAAAACATTGAACGACATAACTATGTCAAAAAAGTTAGCTCTGTTACAATAATCTATTCAGTTCAAACAGTATTTTCACCAATAGAGCCTGACTATTTAATAGAGGAGCAAGCACTTACGTCTTAACTGGTCAACTATTGGTGCCTTCACCATAACTACACCCGTCTAAATTAACGGGCAACTCATCGTTCGATGGAAATGTAAATTCACGTGGAATAATATTGCGACCCCTCCGGTATCGACAACCGGGATGAATGGGAATCGTCAAATTGGATTCTCTCTTACTGGAAGACGTTCCTCGAAGCGACCCAGGCAACGCGCAGCTATTCTGTTGCCTTATATTTTTCAAGATCCCCTAACGTCGTTATGAATTCCTGATGCCCGCGGCTTCTACAGCGGCAGGCAAAGTGGAAACTTAATGGAATCCCTTTGGAAACGACCCGCGAGAACCATCAGCGTCTTCGTTTCTCGCATTGAAACAAAACCGAGACGACTTCTCGCGATCGATTAAATTAAGGGAGAAACTAAGACAATTAGACTTGCGAAGCAATACGCACGAGGCATGAAGCACATCTATTCCAGTTGAAAATAATGTATATTGTACTGGGAATAATTGTCCTAACACCAACATTTTGCTGACACCGAAATAACGATGTTGCAAAATGAAACGAACGCACCGTATGAACACGTGTTTGCCCCACTGTGTACATATATGACAATATATCGTTAAATATTGATCGACTTCCGAGTGGCTGAGAGTGGTGAGGGAGAAACGGATACGAATCTAATTAAGACGAGGCGCGTGTGCGTGAAACTTTAACCTGTCCCGCGGGACCGTGCCTCTCGAAAGAAGAAAGCTTCTGAATGTTTCAAGTTGCCCGGTCGACCCGGTAGTATTTCGCCCCCGCTGTTCATGAAACCGCCCATGCACGCCCGCGAGTCGAGAAATGATTTTGCTCGTTAACAGTGCGGAGCCGCGACGGCGGGGAATTAAAACTTTCGTTTCTTCGTTAGCATTTTCCGGAACGCGGGCTATTGGCAGAGGTCCCGCTGAATCGCCCGATGCTGATTAAACGCCGGACCCATTTGGAGGCGCCACAGGGTCGGTCCGCGACGAAGCAGAAACTGGATCAAAGCTGACGGCGAAGCGTCCCGACACAGGCATTAATATTAATCGAGACGTTAACGCGAGCAGCACGAACTCTCGCCTCTTTGCTCAATTTCGAACGCGGGGGTGGCCGTGCTGGAAAGGCGGCCACGTCGAAGGATAAGGTCACCGGCGACTCAAAAGCCACCACCGGTAAACCCACACGAACCGCTAAGGTCAACTCTTCTTAGCTCTCGTGGATGAAAACGCCTGAAAACGTCAGAAAACGTCTGAAAACGCCTGAAAACTTCTGAAAACGTCTGAAAACGTCTGAAAACGTCTGAAAACGTCTGAACATGTCAGAAAACGTCTGAACGTGTCTGAAATCGTGTGAACGTGTCTGAAAACGTGTGAACATGTCTGAAAACGTGTGAAAATGTCTGAAAACGTGTGAACATGTCTGAAAACGTCTGAAAACGTCTGAAAACGTCTAAAAACTTCACTCGCCCGTCGATTGCCCCTGCGAACAAGCGAGACATTTTTCAGGGAGCTAACGAGAGAGGGGGTTGAAAAGAATTTTAAACGCGGCAGGAAAACGAGGAGAGAAATCGCTCCAATTAACTGGAGATTAAAAAGGGGATTCTAAGCCGTCGTCAAGTTGATTCACTATTAAGCTGTTCGGCGTTGCAAATTGGCGGAAGATAATGGGTCCCCTTTTTCTTCTTAATAGTGAAAGCAGCGAAATAGGTCGGCGGGAAAAAGTTGTTTCCACGTAGCAAAAGTTTCGCCGAGGGTGAGACATGGATATTTTTCGTCCCCTGAATATGTAACGCGAGGTGAAAACGCGAGGATGAAAAATTCACGTCTGCAAGAGAGACCAGCGGTTGTCACGACAGAAATGTGACTCTTCGATAGACACGCGACGAGGGTTGACAGGGGTTGCGGAAAAGGGGACGGGATCGCATGCATAAATTGTCGAACAAACTGGCCGACATTTTTCTGCTTGAAGACAAGCGTTTCGAAAGTTGTTCGAAGACGAACGCTTGATACTCACCGAATTATGCCCGCCTATATTTCCTGCGATTTTTCGTGGTATGGAAGTGAAATTCGCTCGGAACGAGGAGAATCCGTTCGAAATTCGAACAATTCTCGGGCCTGTCCGCGGGCAATCGCAAACCACCCGGTGTGTTGTCGCGTGTGTTCGAGAGAACACGAATTCCTGCGGGGCGTGAATTCGAATTCCCTTTCTCCGTTTGTCCACCTGATGCACCCCTCGGTTTCATTGTCGAAACTGGTTCGACGCAACAAGTTTGCCATTGTTCCGGGTGAAACCGCGAATAAAAAGCCACGGAGGAAAGACGACGGAACCGGAGTGACTGGCAAAAGCTCGTTTCAACGAAGCTTCAACCGGTTTCCGTTCGAGACTTTCTTAGTGCCGTTAAGAAACGACCACTGAGATGTCCAATACAGTGGCGATTAATCGAGGCGATCGAATCGCACGGTAAATAAAGAAATTATTTTCGAGCAAGTGGTTACGAGGAAAACAGAAAAACAGTCTCGGGTAGTTTTTTTTGTTTTTTTTCTTATCAAGTAAACTGTTTGCACGGTGTTCGCCGAGGGCGAATTAATAGCTTAGCCGTTTTATCGAGAGTACTTACACCACTCCAGCCGTAGGGAAAGAAGCCCTTGTGCTCGCTCCAGTTGGTGCTGTCCACGTAGAACATCCCCGCCGCCATGACGAACACCCAGACGGCGAGATTTATGGCGTTGAGCACGTTATTGAAGACCAGGGATTTCTTCACGCCCGCAGCCATCAGTAACATCATCAGTATGGTGATGACGAACGCGAGGAAATCAGGCGGATGACCTTTAAATGAAACAAACGAACACCTCAGTGCAGTTTTTACCAGGGACTTACCGCTATTACATCCATTAATTTATATCGGTATGGGCTTGGTACCGGTATTAGGCTCGCGAAGCTATCCTGGAACCGGTATAATACCGAAAACCGATATAATACTCAAAACCGGTCACAATACCGAAAACCGGCCATAATACCGAAAACCAGCCATAACACCGAAAACCGAAATAATACTCAAAACCGGTCACAATACCGAAAACCGGCCATAATACCGAAAACCAGCCATAACAAAGAAAATCGATATAATACTCAATACCGGCCACAATACCGAAAACCGGCCATAATACCGAAAATCAGTCATAACACCGAAAACCGGCCATAATACCGAAAGGCAGCCATAACACCGAAAATCGATATAATACTCAAAAGCGGCCTCAATACCGAAAACCGGCCATAATACTGAAAACCGGCCATAATATCAAAAACCAGCCATAACACCGAAAATCGATATAATACTCAAAACCGGTCACAATACCGAAAACCGGCCATAATACCGAAAACCAGACATAACACCGAAAATCGATATAATACTCAAAACCGGCCACAATACCGAAAGGCAGCCATAACACCGAAAATCGATATAATACTCAAAAGCGGCCTCAATACCGAAAACCGGCCATAATACTGAAAACCGGCCATAATATCAAAAACCAGCCATAACACCGAAAATCGATATAATACTCAAAACCGGTCACAATACCGAAAACCGGCCATAATACCGAAAACCAGCCATAACAAAGAAAATCGATATAATACTCAATACCGGCCACAATACCGAAAACCGGCAATAATACCAAAAACCAGCCATAACACCGAAAACCGGCCATAATACCGAAAACCAGTCATAACAAAGAAAATCGATATAATACTCAATACCGGCCACAATACCGAAAACCGGCCATAATACCGAAAATCAGTCATAACACCGAAAACCGGTCATAATACCGAAAACCAGCCATAACAAAGAAAATCGATATAATACTCAATACCGGCCACAATACCGAAAACCGGCCATAATACCGAAAATCAGTCATAACACCGAAAACCGACCATAATACCGAAAGGCAGCCATAACACCGAAAATCGATATAATACTCAAAACCGGCCTCAATACCGAAAACCGGCCATAATACCGAAAACCGGCCATAATATCAAAAACCAGCCATAACACCGAAAACCGGTCATAATACCGAAAACCAGCCATAACAATGAAAATCGATATAATACTCAATACCGGCCACAATACCGAAAACCGGCCATAATACTGAAAACCGGCCATAACACCGAAAACCGGCCATAATACCGAAAACCAGACATAACACCGAAAATCGATATAATACTCAAAACCGGTCACAATACCGAAAACCGGCCATAATACCGAAAACCGGCCATAATACCGAAAATCAGTCATAATACCGAAAACCAGCCATAACAAAGAAAATCGATATAATACTCAATACCGGCCACAATACCGAAAACCGGCCATAATACCGAAAATCAGTCATAACACCGAAAACCGGCCATAATACCGAAAGGCAGCCATAACACCGAAAATCGATATAATACTCAAAAGCGGCCTCAATACCGAAAACCGGCCATAATACTGAAAACCGGCCATAATATCAAAAACCAGCCATAACACCGAAAATCGATATAATACTCAAAACCGGTCACAATACCGAAAACCGGCCATAATACCGAAAACCAGACATAACACCGAAAATCGATATAATACTCAAAACCGGCCACAATACCGAAAACCGGCCATAATACTGAAAACCGGCCATAATACCGAAAACCAGCCATAACACCGAAAATCGATATAATACTCAAAACCGGTCACAATACCGAAAACCGGCCATAATGCCGAAAACCAGGCATAACACCGAAAATCGATATAATACTCAAAACCGGCCACAATACCGAAAACCGGCCATAATACTGAAAACCGGCCATAACACCGAAAACCGGCCATAATACCGAAAACCAGCCATAACACCGAAAATCGATATAATACTCAAAACCGGTCATAATACCGAAAACCGGCCATAATACTGAAAACCGGCCATAATACCGAAAACCAGCCATAACACCGAAAATCGATATAATACTCAAAACCGGCCACAATACCGAAAACCGGCCATAATACCGAAAACCGAAATAAAATACCAGTAAATATAGGTAAACATGCCAGTAGAACGCGTACCGGTGTTTCGATTTTTCGATTTCTATAAGGGTTCTGAGGTTAGAAACGAAAAATACCGCTATACGTCCCTGCCTTTCTCCATAGAATAAACGTTACCGTTGCGACGCGGATAGCAGAGTCCACGAGGATTCATTTCGAATCGAATAAATAGACAGGCGACGTACGTAAATAATTGGCGGCGTCGAGAATCTTTGAATCCGGCCACGTTAATTAATGGAACCCAATTTCGGCCTGAAATTAACGAGTACCGAGGGACGCCGGATTCGTCGGGCCGTTTCCGCTTCGCTTCTCCTCGCCGCGTAATTTTTCGACGGCCCGCGGTAAATCCGACCCGCGAGTTGTCGAAGGAGAACCCGATCACTTCGGAAGAAGCGAGCAAACGATGATGAAACGAGGGATTCGCCGCGTTCCCGTTGGAAACGCGTCGCAAGGAATTACGACGCCGACGGAAACGCATTCGAGGGACATCGATTTCCGTCACGGGGCGGCGTTAATGCCGAATGATTTCCTTTACGTGTCCCTCGTCGTTTGGGATCTCCACGGGAAAGAACGACGAGCCGAACAAAATCAATCTCCACGCTCGCAGCCATCCGCTCCTCCTCCCCATTCCTCTCGACGATTGACCGTCTTCGCCCGTCGCGGCCGTTTTATTTACACCGGCCCCGCATCCGGTCCCCGGATATGGATTTTGTTGCGTTCCATTTCGCGTTCGCCACTGTCCTCCCTCCCCTGTCCCACCCCTCGAAGCAATCGAAACGTCCCCGCGATCTTACAAAGAGCAGGCGGTTGCTAGCGATGCTTTCGTCGCGTTTTTGCAACCCATGATCCAGCCCATCGTCGAATTTCGAACGAGGATGTAACAACGAAGCGAAGACGGCAAATCACTTCGACGGGGACAACCCTCCGCGATGCCATCGAACAGACCTAAAACCCATCTATACGCCGTGCCCCGGCATTGCCTTAAGGTTTCCCCATGAATATTAAGGTTGAACAGCGTGCACGCGTTGAATACGCGAATCGCGAAGCATCCCGTGCGACAGTGTGTACGCGTGTAAGTGTATCCTCTGCGAGGGAACGAGCGATATCAGGAGAGAGAGAGGGGGGGGGGGCAACGAATGTAGGGGACTGGATTCTGGGGATAACAAAAGGAGGTGCGAGAGAGGCGCCTGCGCGGATCGAGTCTGGCACCTGTGGACCTCATCGATCCGAAACGAAGCGGAGCCCTTCGATGCTCTTTAACCTGCCCACCTGAGCCAGCTTGCCCCCTTTCTTACATTATCCACCTTCCGGCGGTTCCTCGACTTCAACCTTCGACCCTTTCCACCCTTAATCCCCGTTGTCCCTCGTCCGCGCACATGACCCATCGACTCGATCATTTCTGCCCGATGGAACTGCAAGGATAGTGTCCACGAGTAACAGGAACGAACGGGAAAACTTCGTTCGCCAAAGGCGCGCGAAGAAAGGCCGGGAAATTTCCTGGATTTATCGGACACCCGGTGAACCGCTCGGGGCTGGAAAGAGGGCAAGTTGCCTCTGTTCTTTGTGCTTCCCCCCGGGAACGACTCGGCTGCAAAGTGCAGGGGGAAGCGAGGAACGCGCGGGGCATCCGAATAATAGCGGAGGGACGGCGTCGTTATGACGGGAAACGTGGGCGGGCAGGGAAACCAGCTGAATCGTTACCATTTCGCGGAACGACGGTGGCCGCGACAAAAGTAAGGACGTTAAGGGATGGCTTTCGGGGGGAACGCGCGGGCGTGTTTTGTCGCGATTCTTGTACCTTCCTCCCGGAGAGCCTGTTATTTCCGGACGCTCCGGAAAGGGTAGAATAGTGTCGTTCGAATGGAGGGCGGGTATAAAAATAAACGGGTCGAGTGGAAAGCGCTGTTCGAATTTTTGAAGGACCGCCGGATGAAACCCGTGACGTTGGTTTCGTGCCGACGAAAGCCGACCCTCGACAATTGAACCGCGCCGAACCGTGCTCTATCGGTGAATCGAACGTCGTGACGATTCCCGGGGACGAAACGCGACGGACAAGCGTCTGGTCGTGAAAGGCGAAATCTCGACGCGGTCGAGAATGTTTCGCGAGGCTTGACGACGCTGCTGTTCCGGAAATGGTTATGCAGGCGGGAAGTTTCGTCCCTCCGTGTCGTCGGAAACAAATTTCGGACAATGTGAACGAGCCGGGGAAACAAGCGTACTTAATGGGATCGTGAATGATTCGAGGGGGCAAATATTTGGAACGGCGAAGCTTCGGTATCGTCCGAAACCGGGGAATCGAATCGTATCGCCGCGGGCCAGACGAAAAGGATGGAGATGAAAGGAATCCAGCTGGTCTCCATAAAGGGAGACAAATGGCAGCGGGGAATATTGGACGCGAATGTTCTGTCCGCTTTTTCCACCGATCCTTTCTGCACGGAATTTCGAAACAATTCCTCTATTTCAAATTCAACGTTTTTCTGCCCGTCGAGATTTATTTCGAAACAACTATTCTCCTGCGAAACAAAATTAATTTGTCTTCCCGAAGTGGCGAAATATCGTATGAGTGTATTGAAATCGATGGAAAATAGAAGAGTCCGATCGATTTCCCTGGACGAAGGGGAGAAAAAAAATTGCTAACCCTTCCCGTTGTATCGCGGTCTTACGCGGAAAAAGGAAGTCGGGGTAAAAGCAACGGCACACCGCCGAATTAGTTTCGCAAAATCGAATCGAGTGGTAAACGCGTCGAAATTCGATTAACAGTCTCCCCCGTGGCGAACGCTTTTACGCGGCGCGAAAAATGGATGAAAAATTCCATCGTTCGGCACATCGATTCTGTACGTAAAATAACCAATGATTTTGCACGCAAATAATTATTCAACGTCATGAATCGTCTGTTCAATCTTCTCGAACGCAAAGCAGATTGGCGGGGCAATTTTTAACGCGTGCAACAGGTACCGCAAGTAAAAATTTCCTTCGCGGCACACTCCGTGAACGCGTTTCATTCCGCCCTGTTCGACGTCCAGGCAGAACGAAACGAATTAATTAATACAAAAGCCAATACGCGCCCCGCTCAATTACCGAACCAAATTGCAATCTCTCCGATTGCTTATTAATTTTTCAATCGCTCCACGATATTCAGCCATTAATGTGTCGCAGTCCCCCCCGCGCACAGTTACATGTCCCCGGGGAATCCTATTCCCCAGTAGAAAAACACCGCGCGTAGTCGGACAGCAAGCCAGCGCGCCCTGCTCGATACCCAGCAAACAGGAGTAATCTCTCGGTCGGCCAAGTAGCCAAGTAGAATGAACCCGGCGGCAATCGATACGCCCCGAATAGAACGTTCTACTTTTCCCCCGGGCAGTAGAATCGTCCCGCACGTGATCAGACATCCTTAAACGAGGCGCAAGTCGCGACGGAGAGAGGTCGGACGTCCTGTTCGCCGGCGTCGAGCCGCCCCGCGTGACAGGCAACCCTATTTGCACAGCGGTACAGAACCGCCGCCAGTAGGATAATCCCGTGTTTAGTCGGGCGCGCTAGTGGTACGGGTCGACGATTCTCTTTCCCCCCCCCAGACAAACGAGGTAGGCCGGCGCTGTCTGTCCGGGTGATAAAAACGACACTCGAAGGCACGAATGCGCGAAATTAAAAATGGACAGGCCCTATCGCTTTAATATTGTTGCGCGCAGTTTGATAGGAACGACGGCTCACCGAAGATGGTTCCCACGGTGTTTGTTATCGCGCCGGAAACGGCGCCATCCGCAAGTGCGTCCAGACAGGCGCTAAGGGCGCAGGCACACGCGCTCGTACCTATAAGGTACTCCAGTATCATGTTCCATCCGATAATGAATGCTATTAATTCGCCCACGGTCACGTAACTGTACATGTAGGCGCTGCCGGTCGTGTGAGGCACTCGTACTCCGAACTCGGCGTAACATGCTCCTGGAAAAACGAGAAACATCGATGGTCAATGTGTGCACGACGGTCCCCATCGGGTCGGTTGGTTAATTGAAGGAACAAATTTGTGCAAGAAAAAAGTTTCTCCATCCGAAAAGAGTTAATGTAAAACAAGAGTTCGTGGAATATCCACCGTTGGGATTGCGCCGTACAGAGATCAGAGTGGACGCGGTTTAACGGCGGAAGCGACGAAGCAACGTACGCGATCAACGAAATTGACGTGATGAATTAGCAAGCCAACACCCCGTGTACATCCGTCATCGACATTTTAATCCGATCGTTGATTCGGCCACGACGTGCTACCACGTTCCAATGTAACGATTGATTAAAGCTGCACACGTCACAGACACATCCCCCGCGAGGGTGGACGATTTAAATTAATCAGCCCGGGTCCCCACGACGATTCACAATTTCTTCGCCACCCCCTTTTTTCGCCGCAAATAAACACGGACACAGACAATTATTCGCTCACTTGTACACTTCACTTATATTGGGTTGGCAACGAAGCAATTGCGGCTTTCGAGTGTGAAATGAAACTCAATTCACAGTCCAAGACATCTTGGGCGATTTTGCACAATTGTTGCGCGTGACGCGTACAACCCTTTCGCAACGTCCGGCACAGTTATGCGACGAATCGATTCAATTATGGTCAATTATGGTCGGAAGGGCGACCAGAACGTTGGTCATCTTTAACGCTATTTCTACCAGTTTCAATCAAAGGGTGCCTTTTGACACCTTTGCGTTTGTGTGCAAATAATTGACAAAACTGTCCGGATTTCAAATTGTCAGTTAAATATGGATAATTTTAGCAATATATTTATTGATACATTGACGATTGATGAACAGAATTCTCTAAACTGATTATAAGTGATATGACGCAATAAAATGGTGTTGATATTTGTATGTAAAATGGTTTACAATTAGAATTTGTTTATTTGTTTATGTTTTTAGATCCAGGATCAGCCGGAGGAAAATTATGTCGCTGTAATAATTTAACAGCCATTGTACTAAAAGTCATGAAATTAGTTGTGAACAAATGATTACGCTTGGAGAATAATTAAAAGATAAAATTGGAACAGTGTCTTTTGACACCTCTTGACAGAAATAGTGTTAAGCGAAAAATCTCCGGAACGAAATTATTGAAACAAATTCTGACACGTGCGTTTCTGTTAAGCAGCCAACACCGTAAACTTCGCGTGTCTCTTCGTGAGCCATCCTTGCTTCCTTGCCTTCACGAAAGTGAAACAGTAAAATATGTCGAAAATGTATTTATAAACTGACAGTCGTAAACATATTTACACGGAATTTTTGTTCCATAGTAACCTGAAGGTGTCAACTATCAAATGTAAAAAGAATACAAATCATAACATCGACGGAAGAGCAAGGAAAGAAACGCAACGCTGTCTATTTGTGCAAACCGCAACTACTTTGTTGCCAACCCGATGTATTTCTCGACCCACCCTTCATTCATTTCCCGAACGAAACATTTTTCAACCACGCCGTACATCAATTTCCAGCGACACA
This sequence comes from Nomada lathburiana, assembly GCA_963667235.1. Taxonomy (NCBI): domain Eukaryota; kingdom Metazoa; phylum Arthropoda; class Insecta; order Hymenoptera; family Apidae; genus Nomada; species Nomada lathburiana. The sequence goes on along the minus strand of OY763899.1, from coordinate 17,007,602 downwards.
ATGCGGCAAGACAACAGGGTGGGAACGAAGTTCATCGAAGCGTCGTCTCACAAAAGACCCCCCCCCCCTGCGCTCCAATTTTCATAATCCCCCAGGCATATTCCGGTATTCCCCGTTTGCTTCGATTCGGGCATCCTCGGAAGAGCCACGCCCCCCCCCCCCCCCCCGTCGCCCTCGTGGAAACAAAAAAGGAAGATCAAAGATGTCGAAGAAATCGTGCCCGGACAAAGAAACAGACACGAGGAACATAATTCATCCGCCCTTCTTGCGGCGAACCGAGACTCGAGCGTAACGGAGCTGACGTATGGGTGTCCCAGGGTCCGCCACGGCGTTCGTTTATCTCAACGGTGGAGAGGCACGACCGACGATCCGCCCGTAAATCTATCCCGACGTTATTTCTCCGACCGCCCTCGAGCCACGACGTACGTACGACGTCCTCTCGTGTACACAAGACAACGTAGGGGTCGTCGCGGTGGAACCGCCCGTGACCTGTTCCTTGATGCAGGGTGACGGGAAAATGCATCGCGACCGGTGGGAAAGTGCCTCGAGTGCGGATTAACGGTAACGCGTGGAACAAGAGGAATATAAGTATAATAAATGAAAGGACGGGGATAAAAGTGCGAGGAGGAGAATGAAATGACCGGGGGCAGTTGGATGCGAAGGAGAGAACCGCTGAAAAGATCGTTGGAAACGTTTCCAATAACATCCAACAACGTCCAACAAATTGCGCGACGCGCAGTAAAAACGCGTCCGCCGCAGCTTTCGTCGATCGAGCATCGACTAAAATCAATGAGGACCTTCACTCACCGGAAAAAATAGAGGCAACGGCCGCAATTATGAACGAGATGACGACGCCGGGCCCGGCGACGTTGCGGGCCACCATACCCGCGACTAGGTACATCCCTGTCCCAACGCAGGAACCAACACCCAGGGACGTCAGGTCCAGAGTCGTCAGGCACTTCTGTGGAACAGAAACGGGGGCATGCCCCGTGAATAACAATTACAATGATTAAAATTCTTGATAATTCACAAAGTATTTACAAATTCCTATTAATTCCAGTTAATCCCGCTCAAACAAGGCCCCCAAAGGGCCTTACCGTCGTTGCGATACATTGCGTGGCGGGGATCAAATGAAACACGGGACATGAGTACATAGTTAGGTGTAGCAAAGTTTATACAAGTTTGCGGAGCCGGCAATAGTAAAAGAAAAGAAGGAAAAAAAATGAATCTCGTCGGCTCATCTGTGTTCCAGTTCGCCAACAAAGAGCCCGCCGGCGTCCTTGTTTCAACCGGCCGAAGCGTTTCCTAAAGCGTCAATTCTTCCGCCGTATTTCCGGGCGAACCTTCGGGAAACAATGGGCGATCGCCTGGGGAAGCGTTTCGCCCGCGAACTTTCCCAATGAAACGGGCGACCGTGCTCGCGTTCGAAACGCCCAACTTTTGCCCATCTTTCGTACGAGGAAAAAAACGCAACGACGGGGAACGGTAACGCCTTCGTTCCGGATCGAAGAGCCTGAACAGATTTCGTGCGGGACAACATTGCTCGAGATTGTTCGCGGGCGTGAAAAATGTACGAAGCGAACGCAAACAGCTTTAAGCATAGAGTACGAGGGACTTTGAACGTAACTGTTCTCACGCTCGAAGGATTGCGAAACATCGATCGATCTCTCGAGGTGTCTCTCCTTCCCTGTTTTACCGACCTACGAACCTAACCCGCGAGACCGAAAACCAAACCCGCGAGCAAACTGAGCCACCGCAATTCTGCATTTAAAATATGAACGGCTGAAGTTGCAGTACCCGCTCGGTTCTTGTTGCCTTTCTGCCATCAGAGTCTGCGCGCAGACTCCGTTGCGTTCCTGCCTCCAATTCGACAACAGGTTATGTCGGCGGAATGAAAACATCGCACGCTCAACAATGTAGAATCGTGCGGCTGCGCGTGCGCAGCGTCGCGTACTTCCGATACACGTTTTCGTAACGCGATTTCGTAACGTTAGGGAAAGTACCCGATCACGTCCCGTGTAACATATTCTACGGTAAACGTGGAAAGGGTTAAAGGGAACAAACGAGAGATCGGTGAACAATGCTCGAGCGTAATCGTTTAAATGAAACGCAGAGGGCGAACAATGAGTGGTTTATCCCGGGGAGAAATTAATTCGCCAGCGGTGCGATGATTGATCGCGTGGCACGGACAGGGCAATCTGTACAAGCGTAGGAGTCGAACGTGAGTGGTTGAAAAAAGAATCGCTGGTAAAAATAGCCGGGATCGATACCCGCAGGTGGACACGACGTGCACGCGGGACGCGCTTTCTTTTCTCGTTTGCCCAAAGTCTTGGCAAATTAATGTCAACCGCCGTGTCTGCGGAAGAAAGATAGCGATTGTCTTTCGCGACGAGAACCGGAGGCGGTATCAATCTGCCATCGACTCTGTTTCAGCCTGCCTCGCATTCGAACCCTCTCTGTCTCTCCCGTGCGAACCAATTTCCTTCGGGGACACAAACGAACGTTCCGTGGCGCCGGCGAATCAATTCGAATAGTGAAACGGGTGTATCGTTAAAGAGAGGAAGCGGTTAATTGTACTTTCGAATTTCTGCTCTCCCAGTAAAGCGGTACACGAAAGAAAAGATTGGGCTGCAGCTCGGTGTCCGTCGAGCGCAAATAAATATTTCTTAACGTTGATTCATCACTTCGGGGTTGTACTTGCCTGTAATTTCTGCTTGGTGTCGCTCGGATGCAGTGGCTCCGGTCCAGCTTTCCTCTGCTCACCCTGAAGACCGTCCACATGCTTGGTTCGTATAAACTTCCCGAAGAGCTCCAGGCCCTTCTCTCGGTCCATCATTTCGAGCTTCATGTTTCCTGAAACCAGACGGGATCAAGCTTTTACCAACAAGAGTGAGGAAGACTCGAAGGGTCACTATTGTTCTTTTCTCACAATATTTCAATATCGCGGCAAAGTTTCCTCGGGGATCAATATTAATCCGACATCATTGCCAGTCTGGATTGCAGTTGAAACCGAGGGCTGCCATTATTTCTAACAACTATACTCTTTTCGCGGCGATTTAATCGGTCTGCTCCGTAAATATCGAGACTCGAAGCGAGCGGAAGAAGCAGTACCGCGCCTCGACAATTAAACGCAAGAAGAAAGCAAGGCAACGTTTGCCGAACTTCTTTGATCAGGTGCAAATAGAAATGAAGACAATTCCGTGCGCTCCGTTAATTCAACGCGGGTGGGGTAGTGGGAAACCGTGGCAATTCCAGCCGAAATTCAGCGAGGACCCTCGCGTATGGGCTCTCCTCTATGGTCTCCCATGTGGTTTTTCCTAGAGGCTGCGAAGTCGCAGGGGCGAATTATCGATTTGTTAACCAGCGACGTCTGACGTCGTCTGCGCAGCGTGCGCCCTTTGTCCTTCCGCGCGATATCCTCGCGAGGAAAGACCCCGGGAAAAGAGGAAGAAAATTACGATCCTCCGACCTTATCGCCTGCCAGTCGCCATTTCTCTCGTAAAAATGTCGAACGAAACAGGACGAACCGTTTCAATGAATTGTCGTAACGAAATATCCTCCGTTCGCTTCAATATGTCCCTTTTGAAACGCGACTATCTTGCATTATATTTCTGTACCCCGCGATATTTATATACTGTCTGTACTATTATTTTGTATTCCGCGACAGATTACCCGTGTACATTTATACAAAAGGGCATAACAGCCCGTTTAATAATAATAATAATAAAACGAAAAACTTTGTACAGCGTTTCCATCGAGTTCTCGACAAAACCGGAGGAAGGCATTCTTGGAACGAGGCAAATTCTTATCGCCAAACATTCGCCGGGACTTGCTAGCCGAAGCCAGAACTCGCCTCGAGTGTGGCCGTGCAACGGAACAATTCCGTCAGCCTGCAATCATCAATTTTCCACCCGGTACACTCTGCCCGTTGGAATCTCAAGAAATGGCAACATCACCGCGGCCACATTTCCACCGACGAAAATCGTTCGTCGAAAACGAATTTTCCTCGAGCACGTGCGCGAGATCTAAGTACGCGGACATCGAGTGGGTCGTTGGCGAAAAGTTTCGTGGCACGGCGGCAAGAAAAATGGAGCGGAAAAGCTGTTTTTTGTGTGTGTGTGTGTGTGTGTGTGTGGGTACGTGTGTCTATCATCGCAGGAAAATGCTGTACGCGGCTCGTTATCGCGTAACCAGAAAAATCTCGTCTCAATCCCCTTGTGCAGGGGGCGGGGTTGGAAGGGGGTGGGTCGACGGGATTGGGGGGGGGGGGGTGTACGGCTTGAAAGCTGGCGATTATTTCTTGCGCGTTTCGCGCATGCATACACTCGAACGCCGGCTCCGGGAAATTGCAAAACTTTTCGCCGTCGCGCTATCACGGCGTCGTCTGGCGTTTCATTGGCGTTCTCATATCCATCGCGTGGCACCTTTGTCTGGTCGTAGAAATCCGGCAAAGGGGGAGGTCGAAAAAGCGCGCGATAAAAAGTGAATTGGAGGTCGAATGGGTTGTCGCGTCTGCGACACCGTTAACGACGAGCTGAAAATGTAAAAAACCGCCTGTGGCTGATCGAAAATTTTCCGGAAGACTATTAACCCTTTGCGGTCGTATTACGTTTATACATAGACGTATGGTAACATGGTAATCACGATATCTCAAATTCTACTGAAGCGATCAGCACCATCTTTTGCACACATCTTTAGCAGATGTGACGCTATTGTCCCTGCCAGAATTAGGCCAAAATATTTTTCCGTTTTATCTTTACAGGCCACAGAAGGGGGGAAAAAATAGAAAAAAACAAGAAATCGATTTCAGATTGCTGCCATTTTAAGAAAATTTAATATTTCAGCCCAAATCTGCTACCTGTGATAGCCACAGGCATATAATTTCAGAATCTTTTTGAATTTTTTAATTCCGATGACCAGAGCGAGCTGAATCATGGTTACCAACCAAGCTATTTTTTTTCGAGATGATCTATTTCTGTGCGCTGTAACGTCATCTTTACTCCATATTTTTAATTTAAAAAATGTTACATTACAGTTCAAGATGTGTTAAAAACTTAGTAAAAAGCATGGTTGTTTGCTGTAGTGGCCGAGAGTAGACATACGACTAGAACGGTGAAGAAGCTTTGGTGGCTGAGAGTAGACATACGACCGCAAAGGGTTAAGTGTGTACTACAAATTTTTGTCGCTGGAACCATCGAGAATTATCGTTCAATGTTGTTCGACCGCGACAAGTGTGGATCGTTGGGGGGGGGGGGGGGGGGGGGGGGATTTCCGATTTTTCCCATGCAATTCGCTCGGTCGAAGGGGCGTGAACTACGCCCTTCTGTTGAACCCTAGATAAGGAATTGCCGCGACGGCGAGATTTATGAGGCGCGATGCATTTGTTTGTTTATGGCCGACGGTGCGTCCGCAACGGGCGATAAACGGGCGTACCACGGTCGGTAAAGCAGCTTCTCCGCGGGGAAGCACCGTGCGATCCGATCCGATCGCGCGCTGGATGCAACCAAAACGAGACTGGTTCTCGCTCGCAACGGTGGTGATCGACTTTCCAAAACCTGGGACGACGGTCCGCTCGAACAATTCCTACGAAATGTGCGTTGGAAATAATTGCGACATTGGAGAATACAATTTCGTTAGCTTGGGATCGCCGTTCGGTTGACGGAAATGCGTGTTTTCGATTAAAGTACAGTCACGACGCAAGCGAAAGCCTCGGGGCTGAACGTTCGCTTGTACCGGATACTTCTTACGTTGTTTGAAGTTTGCCGACAGCGTCGAACGTGGAAGAGGACAGCGAGTAAAGAAAAAGGACCGAGCAGCTTATCTTATCTTTTCTTTTCACTAGCTATCCTTTTCTGCGGACGAAACTTATTACCGTTAATTAAGCCAGTAAACATAGTCCAAATTATGTCGCGCTTGGTGTCATTTTAATCAGTAAAATGTCCGCTATGTCCATGGAAAAGCTTCGTAAGAAAAGGACGAGAAATAGCAAGGTTTCATCGTTGAATTAGTATTAGTTCACCGATATACCCGATCCAGGATCGCGTTACGCTGATCGCCAAGCGAACTTCTCGACGCCTCCGGGGGGATACCCCTCAGTGGTGGGGATGAACTCTTCGCTTATATCGGATACCACTGTTTCGCTTACATGGAGGCCTTACTGTGCTTCTAATCTCAATAAGTGTCTGCGACAGCTGGGCGTGTCGAGGAAGGCGGCGAACAAATTACAGGATACGTTTGATCGATGGAAAAACTCGCTAGTTTCCGCATTAATTTCTTACGAGGCTCGAAGCACTCGCGATCGGGAACAGGTGTCCCCCGAAGGGGAACCTCGCGGGAAACCGGCGGAAAATTGCGTCCTCCCTTGTTCACCCGCTTTTCCTTGCCGTTCACAGTAGCGCCGGTCAATATATTCCGCCGAGCTACAAGTACGCATAAATGGAGCGACGAATAATTCAGCGACGTAACGAAAAACTAGCACTCGACACCTTCGCCATGGTACTGCTGCCCTCTATTAACAATAATGGGATTCAGATTGCCGCTAATTGCACGAGGCAATTCCAGGGAACGAGGCAACGACTGAGACAGGAAATTGCTGCAAGCAACTCGTTAACCATGATACAACACGTGACCGGGGCGCAAATCTCGCGACGGCTGGCTTTATCGTCCGACAGTGGCCGCGGATAAATCCGTTGACAGGTTTACGAACAGTTTGCGCTTCACCGAGCCACTCCGCCTGTTCCACGCCTCTGTGTTCTCACGGCGTGAAAATATTCCCGCGGTCGACCGGCGGACCTTTTTATTTTACGGCCACTCCGGCGAAACTGACGAAACGGCCACACGTCGCTCGTAGCACAAAGCGAGATCGATCATTTTTCGTTTCGACCGGGGAGAAATTGATCGGTCTCTATCTCTCGTTTCGACAAAGGGCGAACGTTCCCCGAGAAATGGAAATGTGAATGAAGCGGCGAACCACATTAACACTATTTCTACCAAGAGGTGTCAAAAGACACTGTTGCAATTTTATCTTTAAATTATTCTCCAAGTGTAATCATTTGTCCACAACTAATTGGATGACTTTTACTACAATAGCTGTCGAATTAATACCTGCTCATCCTGCACATTGTATACCTATTTCTACCATGTTCTAATTTTGAATATCTTCTATTCTATTCTATTCTAAATATCAACACCATTTTACTGCACCATATCAATTACAATCAGTTCAGAGGATCCCGATTTCTGTTGTAACGGAAAATACATGTGTTGCTGCATACCTTTGATTTTCCGCCATGTTGCATTTTAGTGTGGATCATTGCAGTGACTAATTCTACAATTTACAGCCTGATTAAATAATCTCTAATAAATATGCGTCAATGTATCAATAAATATATTGCTAAAATTATCCATATTTAATTGACAATTTGAAATCCCGACAGCTTTGTCAATTATTTGCATACGAACGCAAAGGTGTCGAATGGCACCTTTCGTTCGAAACAGGTGTCCACAAAATCGTGGCAGAAACAGTGTCAAAGACGACCAACGTTCTGGTCGCCCTTCCGACCATAATTGACCACAATTGAATCGAATCGTCGCATAACTGTGCGGGACATTGCGAAAAGGTTGAATGCATCACGCGCAACAATTGAAAATGCACAAATAACGCAATCACACCTTTTCTGCGTTTCCCTCGCAAGTTCGACCTCGAATGATCTTGAGTCATACGGGTCATTGAAATCATCTTGAAACGCGCTATTTCATGGTGGATAAAAAGCTCACCTTCGCCTCACCTTGGAGTGTCCACCGCGAAAAACAAAAGTTCCACCGCATTTTTAGAGATATTCGTCCGCAACGCTTTACAATTTCTAAATAATATTAAGAATTGAATTCAGTTCGTGTTTTTACGGTTCCGGAACAGCGTGCGCCGTTGCATCGCCGGCGAACGGCACGAAGGAAATGCTCCGTGGCAATTAGGTGGGCGTTCACCGGGGGGGGGGGGGGGGTTTCCCTGAGGTTTTTCAGTGAAAAGGGTCGCGGCCAATCGGCGGGCATCCGTCCTCGAGTGCGATCGGAAAAAGGATTTTCCGCTTCTGATCTTTCCACGGGCAATAAACGCGAACAATACCTTCTGTTGCCCCATTTCCATTCCGTCCTGTTCCATAACTCGTGCTTCAACTAAATTATGCCGCCCCCCCCCCCCCCTCACTCCGCGTGGCGTTTCACGGCCCTAACGGAATGGATATTCCTATAATAGGTCAATCAAGTGAACAATATTTTCCCATTGAAATGGAAATATTAACCTGTTAAATGAAAAGTACCCTGCGTTTATCGAGCGTGATCTATCGAAGATGATTTACCTAAATATCTGTTCCAACTCGAACGACATGAAAAATAGATTCGCTTCATTTTTTACAGATTTCATCGTTTATCTATTCTAATTCAAGGTTACAGGTAACATTGCTACTCGACAGATGTCTAAACTTGAGACAAACGAAATTTAGTTGTTTAGTTTATTAATTTTTAGCAGCGAATTATCGACTTGGTAATGAGAAAGTAATGTGATGTAAAAATGTATGGCAATATAGCGTTAGAAAATGTTACTTTTGACTACGTTATAGAACTGACAAGAATTGACAGATTAATTTAACTAACTTTGACTACAAACAACTGCAACAAACGATCCAATTGCTTTCGATTATTACTGTTAGTCCCCTATCTCGCGTCAAGTTTTGTTGCAAGAAAAACATCGATTCCTAAAAATATCGTACGCGGTCGGAAGTAAATAATTCAATTTCGCGATCTTCTATCTACCTAGAATTGTGAGACACGCTTGAATTTACAAACAAGCACGAACAACTTTTGTTGTTTAGAAAAATTTCAGGTTGATAAAAAAAAATGGTCCTTCGTTAGTAAAATAGTGACCATGCAAATGTTTATAATTTTCATTCTAAGAAGAAAGGAAAGTAAAACCATAACGTGTGCGGGCACTTCCCACATACACCGCTAGGGGGCGAGCAAGACGATCCGGCTCCCGAAAGTGGTCGTATAGGTCCCCGCGATTATATTGTATATAACCTCCGACCATTTCCTACTATCCATGTGTCTAAGCCAGGGTCCGCTGGCGGGTCTAGGTCGAAAGGCAGCTTCTTTTTCCGTCGATTCCTCCTTCCACCATCGTATCGAACGATACGCGAAGCTCCCACAAACGTAATTGTATATATTTATAATGTAGAACATTTTCGAGAGTTTAAGACAATGCCCGCGACCGATCATGAGAAAAATATCGATTGAATTCATCCAATTTTACTGCACACACTTGCTCCTATAATAATAGGATTCAGTAATGCAAAAGCAAAAAACTGTTGGCAATGTTCGGTGAGAGTTGCTTTACAACTAGCTAAGAATGTTTTCTGATTTTCAGGTACATAAAGTCCTCACGCGATTCCCTGTCCCGTTAAGCTGATCAACGATTGCAATTTCGCCCGGGTCGTCCCGTTGCCTTTAAATTCCGCGACTGCTATCGGTTATCCATTACACGTTTAACGAGGTCGCCGCGCAAGGAACGATATTGCAACCGGTATGGATTTATTTACGACGACCAATCCTGGCCGGCGTGCCGACCCTTTTTTTCTTTTATCCTCGCACCGAGTCCTTGCCGCAGGAGCGCGCATAAACATTCAGATGCATAAAAATAAATTACACGAGCCCGTCGGGAGGCAAAGAAATTGAGATTCCCCTCACATCTCATAATTTTCAGAATAAAAAAGAAAAAACGGGAAAAGAATAAATAGACCGCCCCGGGTTCACCTCGACGAAGGCCGGTTTTAAAATGCGCCACGACCCGGTAACCCGCGGCCAGAATAAAGTATCAGTCGCTCCGATTTCGAGTGGATGAAACAATTTAGAATTGCAAAACGGGGAAAGACGAACGCCACTCGCGAGCCACTCGCTGTAAAAAGTCCGAGAGGTCGGCGACGGAACGGGATCGTTAATCCTCTGATCCACGATCATCCCCGGTATGGACGTCGCTTTTAAAACATCCCCGCGGCCGATCTTATCTCCCCCCGGCGCAGCTTTGTAGCTGGCAGTCGGATGACGAGGAACTCAATTACCTGCCGCGTGACTTTAATAAACAACGACCCGCGTCGCTTCGTTTCCGAGCCGTGTAATTTTCGACGTCGCGGCTACTTCGTTACAACGGCGGATTCGCCCGTGAAAAAAGTAATTAGAAAAAGGTGCACCACTTTGAGGATCCCCCCGTCGACCCGGTGGATTGTTCCTCCCGGGAACTCAGGTGGCCTCCGAGAAACAAAACGAAGACTATAGAGAAACGTGAATGAAAAAAATTGACGAATAGATGAGAGAGCTTCGTTGGGGGAGAAAGGAAAAGTAGGTCTAAAAGTGAAGAAGGCGTGGAGAAATGGTCGATCGAATCGAATTCAATTAAACCGGATAAAGAAGCGGCGGTACGAACGGGCCTCGTTCCTCGTGTCGGGAAACAGCCGAGAAACGAAGGCCCGAGCTTTTTGCCCGTGAATTTATTTCCCTTACACGGATGGCCGGCGGGTTGCATCTTGGACGGCGTCCAAAAGCTTTGGGGTCGACCTTCGTTCAAAGGCGCGACCCGAACCCACCGACGTGTCTATCCCGGAGTGGCACCCAACTTTTACCCGATCGCTTTTGCATTATCTCACCGCCTCGAACATCGTAGACGTGGACCCGTATCGGCTGCCCTACATTCCCGGTGTTCTTGTCCCTCGCGAGTGCACAAGATGTATTCAACTACACCTCGGTGTAACATTATACGGAATCGAAGTTCCACGAGTGTTGCCGTGAAAGAAGCGTGGTTGAATATCTTTCCAGCCGAGGCGAAACGGAGTATCTGCGGGGGGAACTTCCCGCATACACCGCTAGGGGACGAGCACGACGGTTCGGCTGCCGAGGATGGTTGTATAGGTCCCCGCGACCGTGTATATAACCACCGAATATTCCCTAGTATCCCTCTGTCTAAGGCAGGGCCTGCTAGCACGCCTTACTGACGAATCCGCTAGCAGGCCTAGGATGAAACACAACCTTCTCCGTCGCTTCCTACTTTCACCATCGTATGAGCCGATATGCCGAAGCTGCCACATATCTAATTTCGTCGTTACGCAACCACCTTTCGACCTGGTTCGCACCCGGTTCACAGAGGACGCGCCCCGCTTTTGAGCCACCAGAATTCGATACACAATTTCTTCGCAGTAATCTCCTTCGTTCCAGTCGCGTCAGAACTCGATCGCCAAAGATCTCTGTTCCACACAACAGCCTCGTAACGATCGTCCGATGAAAGCAGAACCGAATCGATTGCAATTCGGTACAGTTGAGGTTCAGTGCGGACGATTCGTACGTATGCATATTCAGCGAAGGTAGAAACGATTACTGAACGGCGAATCGTTTCGTCGGTTGTTCCAGAAGAAGCTGTATCACAATCGTATCGTATCACAACGCCATCGGTTGGCCTGCATACGAAACGTCTACGATACCCGGCCGTGTGCACATTGTGACACGCTTGTTTTCACCGTGGTAAGGGTTCAATCCAGGGACAACCAACTGAACTGGTGACTCGCGAGACACGCGTGTCTCGCCCCTGTGCCACAGCCAGTCTTTATCTTTGCGAAGGAGTAGGGCGTTTTTATCTGGCGAGCTCTTGGTGGCTCTTGATGAAGAAAAACTTGGCAGTCCCTGGTTTAATCGATGGCCTGGCCCGACGGAAACACGCAGATGTGCCAGATATCGCGTTCTAGTCCTCTGATACTAATCGCCTTACGCAATCCCCGTTGCGTCGGCCGGCAATCGACCCCGATCAAAATGCAATTAGCCCCCGTGACGAGGCCTCGCACGATTCGGTGGATCGATCTGAAACGTCGGAGACGAGCGTTCACGGCGGACGCGGTTGGCAGGGATCATTGGAGTGCGTTTCATTAGAACAGCCTTAATTAGAAGGTGGAAAGGGAGCGACGACGGGACCGGTCACGCCTTGGCACGGTTCTGCATTCGAAACGGCTGCAAACAGGATGAAAAATGGTTCCATGGCCGCGACGGAATGGTAATTGCACCGGGTAACGAGATGTTTTCGACGCCGCCGCGGTGAAACACGAGCTCGCGTAATTGCGTTTCGGCAAAGACACCGTTTCGCCCGGTGACCGGCGACCATCTGTCCGTGAAATGTCAAACCCTTTCGGGCGCCGGGAGTACCCCGACAACGTGTGACGTTGTTGAGTCCGGGTCCCGTTAGTCGTGGCGATTTTCACTGCGTCGCCTCTGATCTCTCAAATGATTCGGGGAATTTTTCCCTCACCCGGTTCCGCGGACCGCGTCGTTAATTTCTTTTGGTATGATTTTAGACATTCCGGAGGAAGCTTTCAGGGTAACGACGACGGTCTGGCGAGGGTCAGTCGACGAGAAGTTTGCGCCAACTCCATGCCAGACCTCTGCATTAGGCCTGTACCGCGTCTAGACTCGGTCTAGACCTAGGAAAAGTTGAAACTACGCCCAGATATGGCTGAAATCGATCTATTATGTCTTCTATTTATTAGGTCTCTTTTTCTTAGGCCGGGCTACACTCGCTGGTGAACGCAGGTTTCTCGGTCCTCGTATTCTCCGCTTCACAATAATCTTTCTTTCGCTTGATCCTCGCTCGAACACGTCCCAATCCACACTGCCGTGCTTCCTCGCCTTTTGTCTACGTTCCTTTTCGCGCGCCATCTAATTCACTAATTGGCATTCACACCTCACTCACACCCGGTTATCGCGTACCTACTTATCGACTATTTGCGCGCCATGTTCTCAGCCGCTACAGATCCATGGACTGTGCCATGACATCACAATGTGAGATTGTGCCGTGTCTAGACCGAGCGTGAACTCGATTGCAATTGATTCCAGACTTAATCCGACTTGAACACAAGTCGGGGACCGGCTAGGTCTTGGTCAGCCCGTCGGCGATTCCCGGTTGTGCGATCCCCGTCGAAACGAACGGACGGTCGAACAAAATGTTTATTCATAAACGCATTGTTAATGGAGCAATTAGAGCACCGCGAACGGGCAAGCCGTTAAACGGAAACCAGTGAATCCCCAAACGAAGAGTCAGTGTTGCGCAAACAGCTCGCGCGAATACAACAAGCTCAACGAAGGGACCATTATCCCGCGGTGTCGATAAACATCCCTACGCGAGGCAATTAGACACGGATGCTGATAAAGCAGCGAACGTATCATTGCAACGTGCCATCGGAACAGGGAAGAGGAAAGCAACAGGCGACGGCGGAACCGTTGTCCCACAAATTCACGAACTGGACGAATCTTGTTGCCCCCGTAAAATTTTTAACAGTTAATTGTGGAGACACTTCCGTCGCCCGGTTTGCGGAAAATTCGTGAATCGAGAGGGACACAACAGTGGGGGGGCATTTAATGGCGGTAATTAGCAACAGGAGGCGATAAGTGGCACGAAGGACCACGAAGATTGATCACCGGCGAGCATGCACGTGGAGCTGGGTCGTTCGAATGACAAAAGTGTCCTTAACTGGGGTGAAATCTAAACGAGAGGATCCTGAAAAGAATTCTCCTGATAGATTAATCGTGCCACCATGGGGGACGTCAAACGTTGAAAAACGATGCCTGCGGCTTGCTGTAATAATTAGAGAACCAGCCGGGAAATTGATCCTCGGCGAAAGAACATCCGAGGGGAAACTCTCGAACGGGTGTTATGTAATTTCGAAGTGTCGCGGTGCACACTGGGACAAACGCTCAATCTATGTGGAAAGAATTCATAAATCGTTTTACGATGGTAATAATACGATGAAATTTTATTTTTGAACCTGGGGCCCGGTTTTCTGGTGTTTTTAACGTTTAAAAATAAATTGCATACTTCACATATTTTAATTTGTTAAAATTTATCTATTGTAATTTAATAAATAACACATAATAAAATATAAGTAGATTTAATGCATAATTCGAAAACATAATGTAATTAGTACATAATAAGTGTACATACAGGGTGTTTGAATATATGTGCCGTTCGATGTAGGATATGGTCGGGTTTTTTTCGTATAAACCTATATGTAAGAACAATCTAGAGATAGATTTTTTTATTCTGCGTTAAACTATACCCATTATACTTGACTTCTACAAAGTTCTTTGCCTGATACTTTCATATACACCGGGATGTGGCGAAAAACGGATGTTCCGAGGGATAATCTCGTTGGAACGCGCCCAAAGCCTGACCCACGGCGAATTACATCGCAAGAATTTTTACAAAACCATTGGGAAAATCGGCTTACGATTTCTGGCCGGGGTTTAATCCGCGGAAAATCGACCGCGAATGGCTCCCAGGAAGACGGTCGTTTTGTCCAAACTGTTGGAGGACTCCTTTCCATTTCCACTCGTTTCGTATCTCGTATTACCGAATCGCAAGAAATGTCAACGATGTACAGCGTGTTCCATCTAACGCGACGCACGATTTTTCGCCCACTAGCAGCCATCCGAGAAGAAAAAGTTTCGAACAAAAGTTGCAGGGTATACAGCGTACAATAAATATCAGGAAACGAAATTTCGAAAACAGTTTATTTTCCTGGCGAAATCAAGGTCAAATCAGGTCAAATCAAGGTCGAAATCAGTCCGTTGTATTTCAATCCGCAATTAATAATATTGAAGAATTGCAAGGAAGAATCATCTTCCTTGACGATGAAGAAGTGTTTTGAATTCGTCCGGATCTCCTCTACAATATGGTAAAAAAATAAATATGTTTTCCAATTTGTTTTACCTTGATTTCGCCATGCAAATGAACTGTTTTCGAAATTTTGTTTCCCGATATTTATTGTACACTCTGTACCCTGCAACTTTTGTTCCAAACTGTTTATCCTCAGACGGCTGCAAGTTGGCGAAAAATCGACGGAACGCCCTGTATTTTGAATTCCGTCGAAACTGCGAACGTCCGTATTTCTCATGGAAACCATTCCGATTTGCAGACTTCCGTCGACGAACGAGGAGGCCTTACAACGTAACCCTGAACTCTGGTACATCGATCTACCGCAATGCAACGAGCAGGAATTGCCGCGAGCGAAAAAGAGCAACCGGGGAGAGAGGAATCTCGCCGTGAAAGTGCGGAAACAACCTATTTCAAAGGCACATGCAGCGCCCGCCGTTCGAAACGAGACACCGTTCGCGAACGGCCATAATGATTTCGTTCATTCTCGTTAGGATAACTCCAAGAACCGTGACTCTCTGAAAAACGAAGGATTCTACGAGAGGTCTGGCAGCGATTCGCTGGATTGGAGGCAAATTGTTCTGGCCGGTGTCCAATGGAACGCTCGGTAACGCAGGCGCAAGTACCAGAAAAGAATTAGCGGAAAATCGTCCGGAAAATGCGTTCCCGCAATTTTCCTTCATCGGATTAATGGAAGAAAGCAGCACAGAAAACTGCTCCAGGAGATTATCCTTCCCGTCCAACAATTTCGCAATTACGACCCCGCGACTGGAAACATGGGCAGCGCTGGGAGGGGCGGAGAGGGCGGTGGGGGGGGGTGGTTGTTTGAAATGAAACGAAAAAGCTGAGAAACGCAGGCAGAACGTCTTATCGCTCGGAAATGGAAGCACGACGAACCGCCCAGAATTGTTAGAGCGGAAGAAGTTCATTAATTAAGAGCTGATGAAATTTTTCTCGGGGGTCCCCCATGGGGGACACCCGTTTTTACCCGCAAGAACGAGTTAAACACCGCCGCGGGATTAAATTGCCCGGCGGGTTGCATCGCTCGGCGTCAAACCGCTCATTATATCAACCTAATCCTGCTAATTGGCGGGACTTCTCGAGCTGCTGCGATTATTCTCGCCGTCTCGTTCGATTCGCCCGTTTACCGGTAATCCGTGTTTGTCCCGTTGTCCCTCGTAATTGGCGTAACCGAGTCTCTCCCTTCTGCGGCGATTAATCCTGTCCGTCGCATCCGGGGCACACTTGAACCGGATTTCGGGGAGCAATTTTTTCCTCGTCGACGAGGCGGAGTCGAGTTCAAGGTGCAAGGTTTTTGATATCCTCGGTCTGAATTTAGACCGTCACGACAAACGGCCCTGCTGTGAGTTTACAGCGGGTCTAACAAGGTTCCTTGGTTTTCGTTCTTGAAAGACCGCCATCCAACCGGGTCAAGTACGAATTCATGCGTCTGACCGCACACCTGCCTCCTCCACTGCCGAATTAAGCATCCCACCGAGCTGTATTCCGTGCATGCCCTACGAAAATGTTGCCCCGGTCGTTATTCAGATGGCCCGTTGTCGGTGAGACACAGCAGTTGCATTCGTCGGTGGATTATCTCGACGGGAACGTTAACGCACAAACCAGATCGAAGTATAGTCTCGGAGTTCCGATCAATGAAAGAGCCGACGGTTATCGCGAGCTCTGTTCGAAATATTTCAGAACGATCTGGGATCTCTGTGAATTGATGTTCAGCGCTTTAGCTGAAGCTTTGGCCGGTTACTTTTGACCGACGGTGCGGGCGACACGCGACCGTTCCGGTTGCACGTCCGACCCATTGATATTCATGCTACGACAGTGGAGCGTATCGCTATTGTTCCGCTGTTTTTCCAGGCGATATCGAGCGCCGCTACCGCGATTACACCTGTACATATAATACCGGTTTTCTTGAGCCGCCCGTCATTCTGTGCCGGCGAAGTTGCTGGGGACCTCGGCGACGGGGTGAAAGCGACGTTTCGAAGCATTCACACAGCGGTGATGTGTTTTGGGGACGAAATTCCGCTGATTTAACGTTGAAACGTTCGCATTTACTACTTCGAGTCTCGACCCATACATAGATCAAGAACTATAGTCTGCCACCCGTTGCAATACTGCTGCCCCGAGCTAAGGGCAGAATCATTTCTGCCTCCGCAATGGTGCAGCAATTACTTCGCGGGAATTGATTCGCGAAATAAGTTCGATTTGCGGGGGTCACGTATCCCGCGGTCTCATTAGACGAGGACCCTCGAAAACGGGTACCACGACGTTTAAAACTTTGCACGCCCACGACCGGGCGACTCGCGACAGACGTCTGTCCTTCCCCCCTGTTCGGGCAATTTCACTTTGTTCCGCGGTCGCAGCGTGGAAACGGTGTCACAGAATCGAACCAAATGCGTGGGAGAGAATTCTTATCGCCAGTCCGACGCTTTCGAGCGGATCTTTCGCGTTCGCGGCGAGCAGTCAACTGTGTTTGGTCGATCAGTCACGGAAATACGATAGCCTGGACGGAGGCGTTTAATGTCACTGCCGGGAGTCGCTGGATATGGAACGACGGGCGTCGAACGGATCGAAGGAAGACCTTTGCGAAGATATTTCAGTTGCGAAACGGGAGCAAGTCTGTTGTACAGTCATTATCCCATTTGGCTTTAGTTTGCCTCCAATGATTTTCCGCGACTCCAACGGCTTTTCCGCAACTCCGACGATTTTTACACAATTCCGACAGATTTCCCGCAACTCCAACGATTTTCTTGCAATTCCAACGGCTTTTCCGCAACTCCGACGAGTTTTCCACAATTCCGACAGATTTTCCGCAAATCCAACGATTTTCTTGCAATTCCAACGGCTTTTCCGCAATTCCAACGGCTTTTCTGCAGTTCCGACAGATTTTCCGCAATTCCAACGATTTTCTCACAATTCCGACATATTTTCCGCAACTCCAACAATTTTCTTCCAATTCCAACGACTTTTCCGCAACTCGGACGATATTCCCACAATTCCGACAGATTTTCCGCAACTCCAACGATTTTCTCGCAATTCCAACGGCTTTCCCGCAATTCCAGCGATTTTTCCGCAGCTCCAATGATCTTTCTTCCGCAATAAGGCGATTCGAAATCGCCGGTTGCGAGAAAGTTCTCAGGCCCCCACCCCGTAACGAAAAGTTAGATCCTCCGGGCTTCTTCCTATTATCCGTTCTCTGTTCTTGAGACAACTTTCGCAAAGTCTGTTGCATTAGCCGCTGTTTCATCCCCTCGATTTCCACAAAGAGGGGGAGTATTACTTCGCCAGCCGACCAAGAGAATTCGCAATGAGCTTCCCATCTTTTTCGTTCGATCGTACCTTCCCCATTGTTACGTTTATTAATCGTGGTGTTGCGTTTAATTAATCTTCCCCGCGAGATTATAGACCGGCATGTATCGACATACCCGCCCTTCGAAGGTAAAGAAGCGGCGACGTCAACGGGGAGGAACGACGAAACGATTCACCTTCCTGTTTACTATCATTCTAAAATTACACCGGAGAAAATCACGGTACAATCTATGTTTAACGCAATCAATGAACAACGAATGGCAAAGCGATCGATACGATTTCTATTTCTGTGACGGTTCTTGAAAGAGATTGCGTGGAAGTTAATAATCATTCATATCGTACAACATCATTTAAGGCTATTATTTAGATCCTCATCCATTCACTGTTCCTATTCTGTTTCGACCCTCCGCCCCCCTATGAAATAGTTTCATTAAACATTTCCCACTGTCCGTCCATATTATCTCGTGCAATATTCGTCCGAAATATTCTCCCCACTGCTTCCACATAGATATATCCCTGTTTCATTTCCAATATCATTCGGCAGACTACAATTTCTGCGGTCTATCTCCTCCTTTCCCGAGCTCGCTGCCTCGTCGGGGCCCGTGAGAAATGTTTCACGGTCCCGCGAGGATAGCGCTAGCAGAAAACATCGGCAGAATATCACCCCGGACAATCCCGAAACACTGCCATTCTCGAGAAGCTCGCGCAGCGCGCCAGCGGGCAACGTAAATTCGGTCATGACAAAAGCATAGTGTTACTCACCTATCCTCGTCTACAGGACGCGCGGCGTCCACGGCACCACGGAATCGCACAGTTCGCGTCGCAAAGCGGTGCTCCTAATGTAAACTAATTCACAACAATCATCCGTACTGGCGGAATGATCCCCCACGGCGTTGTAACAAGCCAGCTGTGGCCCCCTCCGTTCCCGTAGACCGCGAGGTGAACTGTAATAACGATGGCGCAACGAGGGTGCCCGTGAGTGCTCCCAACGGTGCACTATTATCCCCCTTTCTTACGCGTGCCACAAGCAAGGAGAACTGTCCAGAATTTCGGCCGACGTACGATACACGGCCACCGGCTAGCACGTCGTTATCTCTCGCCACATCAGCTCCTCATCCTCGTCGCCGTCCGACTTCGTCTACGCTGTCCGCGTTCGCCGCCAGGCGATCCGTGTCCGCGTTAAAAATGATGTGTTCGTTTCTGGCCGGCCGGATGTCGTCCTCCCTTGTAAGGAACGGTGGCCAACCGTTTCTTCCTGTCGGTCCTGGCGTGCGATCGTTCGTGGACGGCCCGTCACGCGGGACTTTCTATTTCGTTCCTTTTAGTCCCGTTGGTGTCTCGCGTCCTCCACGACGGATTGAAACAAAAACCGCACCTACCGTCCTTTTGAACTAACGAAAATCCCGGCACACACGACGACTCTCTCTCTCTCTTTCTCTTTCTCTCTCTCGATCTCGATCTCGATCTCGCGCTCGCGCTCGCGCTCGACACACACGGCTCCCGGTGCTGTGCTGGCCAGAGTCACATTTTAGTGCGACACACACGGGTGGCGGTGCGCCGTGGGGCTACGCTCTCTCTGTCGTTTCGCTCCCTCTCTGTCCACCATGGCCGACCCTCTAACCGCCCCTGCGTGCCTGCCACCACCATTCCGTTCGCCCCACTGTCGCAACTGTTCCCACCCCTGACGATACCGGCCTGTATAGCACGGGGGCGGCGGTGGCGGTGGTGGAAATAGTGGAGATGGACACCAAGTGAGATTTCAAATATGGTACGACGTTTCATTGATCGTCTAATGTACAAATCAACTTTGGGCCTTATTCGCGGCCACCGATTTAATACGGTCGGGAATATCTTCAATATCGGGAAACAACGTTGTCAATGGCCAGAAGCAAGCGGAACAAAGAAAGGGTGTTTGGCGACGATTCCCCGGTTGAGGTAGTTACACTTGGAAACGAGTGTTTGTTCGGTTCTATCGCTGGCAGCCCCTAGAGCATCCCCGCCGATTGATACGCCACTGAAGTTCCGCCACGGTTCCCCCACCCGTGTACCCCCCCAATGGAACGCGGCGGTGTGCAAGCTTGAAAAGTACCCTGTTTCGCTCCGTGCGTTTTATAAATTTCCTTCGGAAAGAAGTAGCGATCTGTGAGAATTGGAAAACTCTCCCTTTGAATCGCGCTGAAAAAGAAATCAATAACGCGGTTCTTTGTTCCCCTCGTTTCCCCCTTGACTACTGCAACCGGCGATACAAAGTCGTCCGCTGCTAGACAAGACAATTAACCCGTTCGGTATTCGTCGGCCGGCGAAATTGTCGCCGAACGGACCCGAGGCTCCTCGTCTTTGTGAGGGAAAAATTCGGCGCCGTGCGATCCACCAGTTGCCGGGCCGGTGTGATACCGGTCGGCTTGAATAAACAACGCGGGCGCGAAACGAGGCGATCGTTTGCGATCGAGGAGTTTCGTTTTGGGGAAGTTCGGCCAACGCCGCCGTAACTTTCCCCAGACATTCCCGAACGATCGTACCCCGACCCGTCAATTTAATCCGACGGCCAAAATTCCCGTGCCTCCGACGATTATCGATTACCCAAACTTCCGACGATTCGTTCGAAACCGCTGAAATATTCACGCGGCGTTCCTCAGGCGTCGCTCCCGCGGAAAATTGGATTCCAGAAATTAAGAGGAGAGATCGCAGGGGACGGATAGCTTCTTGACCGATATAGGTTTACGTTCGACGATATAAAATTCGAAACTTTAGATCGCCTCGATAGTTTCGTGTGGCTGTGAATAATTCAGAGCGCGGCGATCGTGACGAGAACGATGTGGCAAGTTTCGGAATGCGAAGAGAAATATAGAAAAAGCTCGCGAATGTTGCTGTGGATTTTAGATATATACGAATCATCGTACGGTAGTTTGCGAGGAACCCGAAAACGATACGCGAACGCGCCGTCCCTACGTCGGGGTCACGCTCGTCCCCATTGAACGAGCCACCCCTGCCGCGCCGTGGCTTCGAAATCGCCCCCGGCTCAATGGTGTACGCAGACGTGCTATCTAGATACGCCTATCCAGACCGTGTCTGCCTTCCCTGGCCTGGTTGAATGGACAGGGCTTGTTTTGATCCGTGTAAGATCAGCAGCGAAGCTAACTGATCTTGCCAGAGGGGCTGCAGAAAAGGTGCACCATCCCCGTAATGAAATTTCAAAGCGAAAGGAAAGAAACATACGAGACACTCGGGCTCTCCTAAAACATTATTATAACGTCGCATTGTCCCGTGAAACTGGAACGCACAATTCGAACGAACGCACGAGCAAGAGAATCCTATTGCAATGAACGAAATGAAATTCTATTGTAATTACCAGTTCATATGCCGTTTTAATGTTCCCTGCTTTCGTTTCGTTTGAGATTTCGCCGGGGCGCGGGTAAACGCGTTTCACGGCGGAGCGTGAAAGGAAGTGTGGCGCCGGTCGATCGATAGATTTCAGCGTGATAATTATAGTAAATGCATTGAATTATTCGGTCCCGGGGGCGTCTAAGTCCGGCACACCGAAAGCTATGCGAGACGAAACATAACCGGGCCGGCCTGTGCCAGCTTGCGCCCCTAGCTTGACGGTCCCGGCAGTGACGTAGCTGTAAAGAAAAATTCGGGTCGAACAAGAGAACGATTTCTAAAATCATCGATCCTGTATTCTCAATTTGGAACGAGGGGGGGAAGGGGGTGGGGGCGTCGTACCCATAAGCTGCTAGTCTGAGAAAAAAATGTCTGCCATCTGCGAGCATTGATGCCGTGTCGGCGTAATTCGGAAGTAATTAGATATACCGTCGAAAATTGCGAATACTTACGTATCGTCGAGGATTAATTAAACGGGTGAAATTAAATTAAAATTGAACGTAACTAAATTCAATACACCGCTAGAAATGATTATTACGAAAATATATATTACATTGTTTCATTGCTTTTACCTTGACCACAATTTGACGAGCAACTTACGATAATCGGGTTGACGAGAGATTGGGAATTTTTGGGCCGCTGATTACGGCCCTGGCTAGTACAACCCCTATCGTCCCTATCGCCTACCCCTCTTTCTTCCCCCACCACGTCGGCAAAGGATTCTCCTATTGACGTTCCACCCCCTCCACTCCACCCCGTCGTCCTTTCCAGCCCACCCACGCGTACTATCCCTCTTGCGTGCCACCGGCCACGTTCTGACGTAACGACGTTACGTCAGAATGTCATCGTACGCCGGCGCATGTACGATTTTCCGTTGCACCTGCTTTCCTCTATCGAAAAGCCGCGTTCGATTCGAAAATCTGTCGTATTGAAACTCTGTATCAAACGCGACGGGAAATCGTCGGTCACGTGGGCAGTCTTTGACTGACAACGTGCTTAGATTTCGGTCTTATGCACTTGGCAATGTACGATTATCTTCCTCGATTTACTACAGATCGGTCAGCTACCGATTATATTGACGAACGATACTAATTATATGGAATGCTAGTGTTCTTCGTCAATCGTTGATATAAGAATGAACATTTCGAATGCCTCTCGTGACACGAGAGCAGCCATTGTTCGAACGATTTGACTTTTCGTTATATTAGCCGTAATTTAGGAATGAACTAATTGACAATATGAAATATTAGTGCCTCACCGTGGCCGAGATGGTTCGAGTTGGTTGAACATTGCCAATTATTGCGTGGAATCTTGCGACGAGACCTGGTTGTCACGAGGATAAAACTGACACCCACATTGCGAAAAATTTAAACTCCGAACGATCGATTATCGATTGATTACGAGACTCAAGATCTTTGATCAACCTCGAAGCCGCTTTCGATACTATTGAACGCTCGCGACTCTCGAATCCAACATGGCGATGCTTCTTAAATAATATCTTACGATCCTAAGTAATATCTTAAGTAATTCGATGTGAAGCGATTCTTATAAACAATTTCGCAATATTTATAAGTACAATTCAATTTATGGTTATGCTCGTTTAGCTGAAATGGAATGAGTGAATTAATAGCAAGCGTTCGATGATGAAAGCTAAATAAATACATAACCAAAAAGTGGCCACATAAATACGAGTAACATGTTACGTGCAGTATTAGACAAAAGATTGATCTGCGCCGCTTTCTTTCCGTTTGGTTCTCACTTCGGCCAGGTATCCGATGGAGAATCGACAGAAGTGTCCTCGCACCGAGTCACCGTGGACAAATTAAAAAATATCATGCTCGACGCGTAAGAATTTCTCCAATAGCAATAATCCATTTCCTTAATTCTTCGTTCAACTAATTGCCTCCGGTTGCTTCTTCACCCTCCGCAGGGAAGGCTATCCGAGCAAAGAACTGCAGTCCGTCATAAATGCCACTGTCGTTGGTACTTCGGCAGGATTTTTGTTGGGTGGTGTGCGTAAAACAAGTTCTATGGTAGACACCTTCAAAAGGGAAAATCAGGCCACCCTGTTCGTTACCAAGTACGACGCCCACAAACAATTGCATATTAAGTCGGGCGCTTCCTTCGTGAAAGGTGGCTTACAGCTAGCCGGGAAAGTCGGACTGTTCTGTTTCCTGTTCTCGTAAGACTCTGAACAGCATTATTCCTATAAGGCCGTAATAACGTACGCTTGAGACGTCAATCGATTTTCTATTTATTAGGAGCATATCGACGAGTTTGCACATATACAGGGGTCAGTTCGATATGTTAAATCATATTTGTGGCGGCGCACTAACAGGATTCTTATTTAAAATGAACATGGGACTTAAAGGAGCAGTTGCGGGAACTGTTCTAGGTGCTATACTGGGCACCATGTCTGGTATCATTACCATGTGCCTATTATTTATAACGGGGTCCGATATGAATGACGTGTATCATGTTAATAGCGCAATGGCCTACGCCAGGAGAGAGTGAGTCTTTACGTTAAAGTTGACCTACACGCTGGGAGCTTAATCTAATTTATTTGAATAATTCCTTTTTCGTTTTAGTAAAATAAGGGAAAAGTCGAAAGGGTTTAGGAACGCGGAAGACGAGCGACTGCGAAAGATGTACGAGGAGCATCGAGCGATTAACGTCGAATACAAGAAATAAGAGCAGAAAGAGTGCGAAAGTTTTAGAGATAACAATTTAATGTATAACGAATCAATATGGTTCAGTAACATACATCTATAGATTTGTATAATTATTACATAAATCGTTATGTAATATTTTGTACAGACAAGAGTAAATACGAGAAATCAATCTGATTATATCACGAGACCGAAGGCAATCACGTAATCATATCTCGTGCTGTAACAAATTCATCGATATTCAACTTTAATAAATAGAAACATTCTCATTGCGCGATATAATCAGCTATCGTTATAAACACTCCTTATTTACATTCATACATAATACTCCGAGCAATTGAACTAAATCGTAATGTAAATGAAACGTAATGCACGTTTAAAATTGTTACAGAATAGGCCTGATATTGAAAGGAATAATGATTTGCAAAGATGTAAAAATATATATATATAGTATATAGAGAAAGAGATACTTTAAATTATAAGATGAATAATACTATACAGTAATAAAGGTAAAGCATGATAAAAAGAAACACATTGATTTCGAAATCCCCCAAAAAAGGCACGCAACTGTGCATGTGTTTTTATGCATATGCATGTGTGAATGTGTATGTATGTATGTATGAACCGCGTATACATGTATCTTCTCGGTTTAATTCAACGAATATCAAAAATATTTCTTTAATTTTCTTGTTCCGAAGTTGCTAAATCTTGAACCTTGGTTAAACGTTTCGCCCCTCTGCCTGGTGGACCCTTAGGCTTTGCGAATTTTGGCTGATGCAAACTGATTTTTGGATGCAACTCCTCTTGTAAAAATTCTTCTGTTAGTTCCTTTCCATCATCTATTTCAAGCTATACAGTCAACACATTTCAAAAAGGGGAATTATTACATTGCATTAGAAAGCAGGAACACGTTGGTGTCGCTTCGTGAAGAAAATTAACACGAGAGAGAATGAAAAACGGCAGGAGAAATGTAACATTTTGTAGGCCTATTCTGTAAGCTGAATGTCTTAGGTTTACCTTAAAACTATAATTACATACCCGTCCAATGAATGAATTATCAGCATGCCCTGCACAGAAAACCTATTGAATTCTATTTACACAAATATTAATTACATATTACCTTAACGAAGATTAAAACACAACAAACTGTAAGATTAATTTGCATAATGCTTTATTGTTTGTAGCGTGTTTAGTATCGGCAAGATATACAATTTATTGGATCGTAATGAAGCTACAATTATATACTAACAGGTTTGAAACAAAATTACACTAAGAACTTACAGAATAGGCCCGGTGCGATATATTTTAAATTCAAATATGACCAGGCTATAGTGTGCGTTACATCTAAATATGGAACACATTTTTGTTTCGTAGACAATCATTTGAGCACTTTGCAAAAAGCTTTCCTTTCTTTCTTTCTTGTAATATGTACGGAAACGTGTGTGCCAAATTCTATGCATTTCTCTAACGTGTAAAAATGTCGGAGGAACTTAAGCTGTGGTAGTTTAAAAAAAAAACTATAAGTAAAATTAAAAGGCTAATAAATTATGAGTAGCGTAGAAATAAGAGTAACTTTAGTATTCTTAATAGAAATCTTGGATTTCGAGCCCAACTATCCGTATAGATAAACGTAAAGATTACAGGCTATTATTTAATTGAAATCATATGAATGTGAAGAATTTGGCGCACTTCATTTTCTTGATTATCCTCGTTTCAAATTAGGCCAAACTCTTTCAGCAAGTTGTTCATTTGTGTGTGTGTCTTGGACGAAAATTTTTAAAAAGTTTATAAAAAGCTACGAGAGATAAAAAAATACAGATCACGAAAAATAGAATGCCTTCTCGAATATCTTGTTGCTCGCTATTACATTATAGTCCCATTTGCTATACACTTTACACGCGGAATGTTTTTTCACAAATACTCTGCAAGATTCATAATAATTTATCACAATCGATTATACAATATTCCACCTAATTAATTTCTATTATTAAATCGAAGCTGAACAATTATGGCATACGCGTTCGTTCTCATTAGAAACATGACAAACTTTTCATTTTGCTCCTTTTGTATTCAATCAATAAATTGAAACAATACGAAATTAAATTTACGCAAAATTTTTACAGTATTTCTACTTACACGAATCCGAACATTGCACAATTTTTTATATTATACAGCCAATGGGACATACCAAGATCAGTCTTCGTACATATATTTGTGGAATCTAATGTTTTGTATCATTTACAGTAAGTGTAGAACATGATATATATATATACATATGTATATATATCTAATTTAATATGTACACATACGTATATATACATATATAATAATATGTATATAAAGTAACTAGTAGTATCACTAGCTTGTGTTGATAAATGATAATTATGTGCAAAAGAAAATATATCCACAACTGATGTGGCAATTTGCACGTTTATCACTTGTTTGTTATATTTCCTTATTTATTTATATTACGCAGAGAAGTTAGGTGAGTGGCATCAGCTAACTAGAGCACATGGAATTTTCCCTAACTCTCTAATAATCACATAAGTTATGCAAGTTTACCACAGATATTTGTTTGAAACAGTCTACCTCTATTTATATATTTATATATATCACTAATACCTAGAAAAACGAGCGTCTGAATGAATTTGAAAGTCAAGCCTTCGAGTTTCGCTTAACAAAATTACTAATACAAAACTGAGTACTTAAGAATACAATATCACTTTTCACTGGACTAGGAACTAATTCGTACAGCCGACTCACTGGATTTTCTTCTTCTTTTTCATTTTCCTTTTTTTTCCCACATCCGACGTAAAAATCATTAAAGTAGGAATAACAATAAACTATAAAAAATGAGTAAAGGTAGTAAAGGAACTATATAGAGAAAGATATCTTTTATATTGGAACGCAATTAAACGAAAAAATGCAATATCCCAATAGAAGGCTTCACTTTCAATGTCAAGCAACTGAATCTCTTCTCATTATAATATTTTTTGTTTGTTTGTTTGTTTTTACGGTATTTCTCTATTCACGAATGAACAATTATCCATTACAGTTTGGTACGGATCAACAAGAACTGCTTATCACCAATTTCTCATAGTTATCAAAAAGATATTTCCGTAAGACCTTAACGATTCCGCGACAATTTTGCTTTTCTTTCTAAAATTTAGAAAAATACATCGTTTGGTCTACTCTGAATCGCTACATAGATATTACGTATCACTTTGACCAATTACTTTTAAATATCAATAAATATATCGGTGATTAATAAAAAAAGAACCAAAAATTTATCTCTGCAAAGGTGCGCATTAAATTTGTTCTCTTCAACTTGTTTAAAATTACTTCGGAACGAGTGTAACTGTGCGCGGCTAATGCGAATTATTGGAAACCAATTACACCGCATTGTACTACTGCATAACACATTCAATAATGTTAATATATATCGTATTATCACAAATTCCAAATTCAAGAAGGAAGATATTCAATGTGTAAAACATCTGAAACATTTTAACATGTAGAAAACATTTAAGAATAATGGCAGACAAAAAGCATAGACGTGGTTAACTTAATATACAAGATCTCTTCTGCTTTGATTTTTTCTCGGGTATAGATTGAGTAGGAGCATAGGGCGTTGACGGAGTTGCAGGAGTTATTGCAGCTGTTTCTTTTATGGTTGGAGGATCTTCCAACATGTCTGCCAACTCCTCACCACTATTTACTTCCAACTAAGGATTCGTCAAATTTTTACAAATAAAAAAAAAACAAAAAGAAATGCTTTAATCTCAACATTAGTTCACATGAAAGAGCGAAGTCTACAAGCAGGAAGTACTGGAGAAAAACAATAAGAAAAGACCAAGTAGTTGTACCGATGTACGATACAAACAGTGTTTTGCAAACGAGGAAAGAATAGGGCAAATAAACCGAACGTTTGTCCGTCTCGAAAAGCTTAGAGATTGACAGCGTAATTTACCAGTTATACAAATAATCCTGTTAAGATGATCATGCAGAAAAAGAAATCCGGCAGAGAAGAAGGTAAATCAGAAAAGTATGGTACGTGTTTGAGAACTCTGCGTTTGTCTACTCACTTTCTTTGTAATGATCACTCCAAGCGATTGTATAAGTTCTAAAAGCGGCGCTTTACAAGACGAATACAGCATTCTCTCCTTGATGCTGCACCTGTATCCCGGCATGCTATATATAAAAACTGTAACAGCAAAAAACAGACATTATTGATCGGCACTCAGTGGCCTCTATTTTTACCTCTCACCTATACATTCCATGTAATCCCCCTCGTGCGTGTGTTTAAAATTATACAGATGATATCTGGCGGAGTCGGACGGGACCTTCGTCGGCAGCTTGTCCAAGGAGATTTCGCAGGCCATAACTAAATGTATCCTCTCCTCCTCCAAATCAATCTTCAGTTGAACGTACTCGTGTATCCCTTTGCCGAGATCCGTGATCGCCTGTTTCGCCTCGTTGGTAACGGGGAATGCGACTCCGCTCAACGTTTGATGCCTGGTTTCCACGCTGTAGTCCGTAGTGACCGTGCTTTTCCTAAGTTCCGCCAGTTCCTCTTCCGCCGTGGTCAACGGCGCTGGCGCTGCGTCGTTCCTTTTGTATTTATGATAGCCGTCTAAAGTTATATCCTCCGGTACCGTGCCGTGCAACTCCTCCTTTATAGAGGCAGTGCCGAACTCTTGCTTCAGGGTCGCCTTCGTAGACGCGTACAGCATCTTCTGCCTGACCGGCGCTGTGTCAGGCGACCACGAAATGAACAGCCAATCGTAGCCGGAGTCGGGTGACTTAGCGTCCAGTCTATAAAGTATATACGCCGGTTGATTCTCGACGATCAACGGCTTGATCATCTTGTCGTAATCGTCCTGCCACTTGTTCGCCGGTTTCAAGGAGGCGGCTGGCGTTAGTTCCTCTACGGACCGAAAATTATTACGGCTTTAAGTCGTACAACACAGATAAAACAGCCGGATAATATAGAGGAAGGACTTACCGTTTTCAATGGAAACTTTCAGTACCCGTATTTTACCGTCACGACATTTGGCGAATAACTTCTTGAGCGCTTCGTTTGCTGAATGGAAGAAAAAAAAAAGAACGAACTACAGTCGCCTTCCTTCGTGCATCGTTAGAAAAATCAAGGTTATCGACCGGCCCGAAACGATCGAAGTGTTCGAAGCGGATTTGAATAAAAATTCCATATCGAAGTTTCCGCCAGGGAAATGTATACCTTTGATTCCTGTCTGATGTGACATGGTTCGATGTAAGTTCGCCCGTGGTCAAGCTACGCCGAAAATATGGTAGGAAAACTGGTTGTTGCACGTCCTCGGGGTACCTCGGTGATTATAGTCGCCGACGAGTATATCTCCACCGCCGCAAACAGAGCGTGCAAGTGACTAGAACACGGGTGGAAAGATCGAGCGGAATACGAAATCGGGAGAAACCGCAGCGGCGCGATCTATTTGGAGAGGGATATATTCAAAGGAGGATCCGAACGATAGATGATCGTACGTCACGTCGGTGAACGCTGTGACGAACGATCTGTCAAGAATGCTCTGAATGCAGCAGTTCCAGTTTTATGACTTTTTAAATAAAAGAGCGGAAGGAAGCCGTGCAGCGATCTAACGGAGCGAAAATCAATTTGCACATCGCAACGTGTAATGACCCTTTCCAATTGGTTTCAAGTCGGTGAAAAATTCGCAGAATATTTCTACCGTCTATTCTGTACTTTATTCGCGTGGATCTAACGCATCCGCTGTATACATGTTCGCGAACCGAATTATTTTTTTTACCCTACTCGTGCAATTAATTATCCCGTCGCGTACAATGGGCGCAAAATGTGCATTTATTCAAACGTTTATAAATTAAGCGAATAAATGTTCTGCTCGATTATCATGTATCAAAATCCCTGCCGTATCAGTCGCGTGCGTAGTGGCGATACGCGATTGGCATATTTCGGAAAATCCTTAAGATGGCGTGCAATTACCTTGTCAGGTGTGTGTTATGATTATCTCGATGCATTAAAAAAAAAAAATACGTGCAATCTGACAGGTTTCACTTGTCGCGAAGGCGGTTATAATTACGGGCAGCGGAGTAAGCTTGGTGATTCAGAGGAGCTTCGGGTATTATTATTATTATTATGGAAACCGAGAAACGATCGGACTTGTACGAAGAATGGAAAAGACGGGTAAGATAGCACAACTTTTGCCGCAAATGTTGCAATTCATTTTGATTCCAGAAAAAAATATCGACAGGCATACCGAGTCTGTCTGTCTTCGATTCTAAATATAAAGCAGTCGATATTGAAGCAAGTACTTGTACGATCGGAAAATAGTCCGCCGATATTACTGTCGAATGATTAATCCAATATATTAACAGAACTTCTGATGACTCATCTCGTTAATATAGCATTTTTCGTCGATAATAATTATCCGTTCGTCTAAAAACGATTCGTATCGCAGGCCTTCCTGGGTTCGCTTCCCCATGGATTCCTCAGACTCGAGGAGCACAACGCACAGCAGCAACAAGAAGCGGCGGACCAGCAAGCTGCGCTCGCGCTTCATCAGCTTCAAATGCAAAGCATGCCGCCAATGAATGAACCGCACGTCGGCAGACTTAGTATAACAATTGTACAGGTAATTCGACGGTACCGTCATTGGCCTTACGGACTTGAAAAGTTTTGCGAAAGTAGCTGTACGTTTCATTGTAACGCCCAATTGGTCACTTCCTCCAGGCTAAACTAGTGAAGAACTACGGAATGACACGAATGGACCCTTACGTGAGATTGAGGGTAGGTCACGCCGTGTACGAGACCCACACCTGTTCGAACGGGGCAAAAAATCCGCATTGGAATAAAGTTATTCAATGGTGCGTGATCTAAATCGAATTTATATCCTTGTACGGCTTACTGATCTGCTAAAATTTGTTTAAAACTCGATTGTTCAGCCATTTGCCACCCGGAGTCACGCAAATATACATCGAGATTTACGACGAATGTTCATTCGTAATGGACGAGCTAATCGCTTGGGGTCACATAGACATACCGCCGCAGGTGATCCAGAAGGGAGAGACACACGAGGATTGGTATATGCTTAGCGGAAAGCAAGGGGACAATCAAGAGGGGATGATGAATTTAGTGTTTAGTTATACGGTAAAAGTAAATAATATATTAGAGGGGCGGTTCGTTCGTACCCCGGAATTAATAGCTCAGAGAAATTCATATGCTTTAATTAATAGACCAAGTGTCATCCGTATATGAGCGCCTCCCCGATTATGATGGTTCCTTCTTCAACAATGTTCGGCATGACACCGTACGCCCCGGTGAATGTATATACAGCACCACCTGCAGCCGTAGCACCGGCTGCTGTCCCCAGTTCTATGCCAAATGCCGAGGTGGAATTAAAACAGGTAAAACGTGAAATCAATATTCAACTCGTTCTCAGTGTGGAACATAAATTAATGTTAACGTCCGATTTAACCAGATTTCCGAAATGTTTCCGAACGTGGACAAGGAAGTAATCAAATCAGTCTACGATGCGAATAACGGGAAAAAGGACGTAACTATAAATTCATTACTCCAAATGTGTGAATAAGTAATTTTTTTATGGAAATTGCTATTTAATTCCAAAGGCCATATCTGTATTTTCTGCTACGCTATATTTGTTTTAAAGTGTAATATATTTGCAAGTCATTCCCATACATTTTATGGTATACGAACGTTTAGTAATTTGAATATAAGAAGGTCCACGGAGCGTGCAGGACAGGGAAATATATTTTAAAAAAAAAAGTACGCCCTTTTAGTGCTATATGTATTCATCAATCCTGGTTACATCGTTACGTACGTAAAACTGTAAGTAACTTAACAAGATTATTTCCTACGTCTGAAAAGAGAGTTCTGCTTTTGTTCAAAACAATCTCTGTTCTTTTTTTTTTTGATTCGTAAACAAAATAGGTCGAAATAGGTTTGGAAAGGTAATATGTAATACAGTACTAAAGGTATTCGATATAATTTTACTTAAAACACATCCAATGGAAAGAATGGAATGATGGCTAATATTCCGCTATACAGTTAAAAAAGTATTTGTAATTTTTCTATCAAATATATATTAAAAATAAATCTGTAAATTGTTAAATGCCTCCATGATCTGTAAAAAATACTTAGCCTTCACCTATAATAAATACAAAATTTTAAACAATACACGCATGTCACCTGCGATAACAATCAGTCCTTCTCGCCCTGTATTAAAAAAAAAAAAGAAGAAATCCCTAACTTTTATTTGTACCAGCCCCTGGTTCGCGATACGACAGCCCTTCCCGAAATAACATTTTGTACCAATAATTCCAAGTCTCCAAAAGCATTTTATACAATTCCCAAAATTAACTTGACCACATATAAAAATATGTATTTTGCCAATGTCGCAGATACTCCTTTGTCGGCTCCGTTACGAACTT
Organism: Nomada lathburiana; assembly: GCA_963667235.1. Classification (NCBI taxonomy): domain Eukaryota; kingdom Metazoa; phylum Arthropoda; class Insecta; order Hymenoptera; family Apidae; genus Nomada; species Nomada lathburiana. The sequence continues at coordinate 16,975,034 of OY763899.1, read as the reverse complement.
CGCAAAGGGCACTTTGGTGGACAGTGCAGTGAGAATGGCATATATTTTTAAACGGCTATACTTATCATAAAAAGGAGATTTTAATACATAGAGCAGCAAGGCGAGTCGCCGTCTATAAAATTCGGTTTGCTCCTCTCTACTGAACGATGTATTCTTCGTCTCGTTGCTAACTATTTTCAAGCTGAAACATGTGTGCAGAGATTAGAAATTTGCAATAACTGTTTTTTTCGTGTTACAAATAGGAGAATCATTTACCTAACTAAATCAATGGCAAACGACAACAACCACGGGGGCCAGAGTTTTTCTCCGGTAAAAGATATGCATCCCAAATGAAACAACGGTTTCATGATATAAAGGGTCTGAAAATAAAATTCGATATATATCGAGAAATAAATACTTCGTGTACACGCGGACCATCCTTAACTACCTCGGCAAGCATCAAATTTTTCTCCGACGCCGGAGATCTGTTTAAATTATCTGTCGTGGTGGATGGCAAAGGTTCCCATGAACGCATTTGTGAACAACTCGAGCCCCTTATACTTCTAACGACCGTGCCGGATCGTTTCAATGTATATCCCTCCTTCAATTTCTCGCCGTCGGACTCCTTTAATTGCTGTCTGTTGAGCGGCTGTATCGGAGGACTTTTTGTCAACCGTTCCTTGTACAAATGAACCAACAGAAGTCTTAACATCGTCCTGCAAGAAATTCATGTAAAATTTGTCGCAAGCTATCTGCGAATATTAATGAACGGACAAGATACGTGTAACTCACTTGAATATTTGCACGACCGTGATTATGAACCATTTACCGGCCTGTCCCCATAGTTTCCTGGCAGATATTTCGAGCAACGCCTCTATATACTCGACGACGGTCAACCAAATTTTGATTTTCGATTCGAACTGTGGAAGCCTCAAATGTACGCGTTTCCCGCTGCACATTAACAGATCGTTGAACAGTACTACCAAGTTCGACAACGAGTACAGGAGTTCCGAAACAAAAGTGGAATTACTGCATTGGCCTGGAAATAATTTTCGGTTAATAAGAAAAACGAAAAAGAACCCGACTAATCCTTGGAAACGAAAGATCGAAGTTGTTGTTCTAACCAGCGGTGAAATAGGGCAGACATTGAACCGTACTTTCCACCTCGGACAGTAATTGTGGATTCTCTATGATCCATTTTCTGTACGGTTCAATAATTTTTAACATGGAAGACTGTATTGCGTTTAACACCATACTGATCGATTGAAGAACCTAGTTAATAGTATTTACGAATGAACCTATGTGTATACGTATTAAACCTTGCACCGTCAACGTGTAACCTCCATACAACTGAGGTATTTTGAAGAGTAACCATTGGTTAATTCCGATGGATCGGATGCATGTGAATTACGATTTTTTTTTTTTTTTTTTTTGGTACGTATCGTTCTTATAAACAAGCAATGTATTGCATCGCGCGCACTGCAATTACATGCATGTGGGGTGGCGGTGGAGAAATATCGATAGTTTCCGATAGTTGGATCATCGAACATCGATAGTTATCGACAGTGATGGAATGTGATATATGTATGCACTTGGGCTCAAGTGACTTATAGTTAGGTTAGGACACAGCTATTTGATATCTAAATCCGAAGACGATATAATGGTAATGGGGAGCTATTTAAAACTGTAGCATATTAACGAAGATTTCTATTGCTCCACGTTTTGTACATTACACAGTATTCTTGGAATGTTACGAATAAGATATAACTAATAAAAGATTATTTAAACTATATGTATATAAAGAATAACAAGGATGTAAAATTGTTTAAATTGCAAAATTATTTCGCACGTAAGATCACACAGAAAGACAGTCTTTAATGGCAAAAATTAATGGCAAAATAGCTTTTGCCAGCTATAGAACAAATGGCTATCCTCCAATTATAGCTACCAACTTTTATAAATTCGCGGCATTACGATATCGACCCAAGTTTTCAATAACTATCGATAGTTTTCGACCATAGTAATCATCGATATTTCTGCACCTCTAATGCAATGTATTGCAATCGTGCGCAAGCTGCATTCACATTTGTATGAGGTGTGTACATGCAACATAAACTTATTATTCTTCGATGTATTTACCTGCATTAAAAATTTAGTTATAGAGTGTTCAAATACATTAATATTACGTCGATAACACGAAAACGAATAATACATTCAATCGACCGTCAAAATGATAATTTTACAATATTTTAACAAATGACTATACACGTTTCCGTTGTACAACTTCCACTGTGCGCAAACTTGTCGCGGAATTTAATCTCTTTACGATGATCTTTGATTCAAGCGTAAATGAAAAATAATGTGTACAGGATTATCTCGACCATCGATTGAATAAATTTCTCTCAAATGCGCGAATAATGTGCCGTAGATATTTGAATTTCAAACATTTAATGGCAGGCGGACGCGTGACGTCGATCCGTCGCGCATCTTTTTGGCGCCTAAAACTTTCGACAATTGCCAGCGCAGAAAACAACGCGAGTGTGAATCGCTGTACTGTACTTTACAGCATTAACAATCGTTGTTGTATCTCGTTTGTATTCAGCTTTTCTTCATTCGATAATGAGCGAAATTGTAAAAAGCCCGGAGATACCTGCACCTTGCGATAGAAGCAGAGAAGTGGTGAATGAAAATGGAAAGGGAAACAGTATCCAGCACGATGGGAACGAAAAGGAGCACGAAGAATACCAATATTTAAGTTTAATCGATAAAATTATGAAAGAGGGTGCAAAGAAATGCGATCGTACTGGCGTGGGAACATTGTCCATATTTGGGACCAACATGCGATTTAATTTAAGAAATGGTAAGCGAGTTTAATTAACGTCGATGTCCAATAATGTAATCATTAATAGTTCAAAGGTTTTTGATTAATCGAGACGATTAATCGTCAATAGATACGTTCCCACTGCTGACCACGAAACGAGTCTTCTGGAAAGGTGTGCTGGAAGAATTGTTATGGTTTATCCGAGGATCAACAAACGCCAAAGAACTGAGCGACAAAAATGTTCACATATGGGACGCGAACAGCTCTCGAGAGTTCTTAGACTCCAGCGGCTTTACGGACAGGGAAGAGGGCGATTTGGGACCCGTTTATGGATTTCAATGGAGACACTTTGGAGCAGAATACAAGGGCATGCACGCGGATTACAACGGACAAGGTGAAACAAGATCCTGTATATACCAATTATATCTTTTGGGCTGTACCGATCAACATACTTTCGTATCCCCGCAGGTATCGATCAATTGAAGGAAGTGATAGACAAAATAAGAAACTCTCCAGACGACAGGAGAATTATAATGTCGGCCTGGAATCCGATTGACATCCCAAAAATGGCACTGCCCCCGTGTCATTGCCTCGTTCAGTTTTATGTGAGCAACGGAGAACTGTCTTGCCAGCTTTATCAAAGAAGCGCGGACATGGGTCTCGGCGTGCCGTTTAACGTGGCCTCGTATTCGCTGTTGACTTACATGCTGGCGCACATCACGAATCTAAAGGTGAACTGGGACACGGATGGGAAAGCAAAGTCGGCGGAACTCTTAAGGGAAACTTGTATCATTTTTCGTTTATTTTTAGCCAGGTGAATTTGTACATACAATGGGCGACTGTCATCTGTACCTGAATCATATATCTGCGCTAAAGAAACAGCTGGAACGCGTGCCAAAACCATTTCCCCGTTTACATATAGCTAGAAAGGTTGATAACATTGATGACTTTACGGCGGACGATTTCCAGCTAGTCGGATATAATCCGCACGCGAGGATTTCTATGCCGATGGCTGTTTGAAGTTCGAACAAATAACGGATCACCGATACAAGCTTATGTACAGTTTTATTCTAAAAGTAAGATCACCATTAAGAAAATATGTGTTTGACCGACGTTGAATTGGTGAACGAGTACAGAATTCTTATAGTATTATAATTTCTTTAACTGTATCTAATATTTTATTTTCTAATAAAAATTATGTTCTTTTCAATAAACTCGTATCTTAGCAATTATACATATCTATGTATATATATATATATATATATATCTATATTTATATCAATTTCTTTCAGTACCAGTTTCGAATTGTGGTCCATACATGTCTGTTACAGCTTCGACAAGTACAAATCTTAAGAGGATCGCCGCCACTTCTTAACACCGAAACGATCCCGTAAACGAAGACAGTTCGAACGGATGTAACCGACAAGCATGGACAATAAAAAGGCCTTACGTAAGCAAGATTCAAATTTAACAAAATTGTGTTACTTCTATACAATTTTTCAACCCAGAACTTCCTTAAATCGTGTACATAAATGTTATTCGTTCAAAGTATCGTTTCTCGCGTCGCTACGAACGTGAAGGTCCGTTTCTACCGTTTCGAAGTTAAAACGTTTTTGCTCGCGGATAGAGAGAAAAAAAAAGAAAAATAAAACTACAAAAGACGAAGAGAAATTTAAGGAAAGTATCTGAACATTAGGGGCTAGCACATTCTTACATCATTAGACGACGAAGTACTTAACTGATGCAGTTGCTGAGTAACAGCCAAGGTACCACTTTCACTCACAGTAATAATTATCCAAATAACATCTAAATGAAAGAAACAATTATTATTGTACATACATACGGATCTCTATATAATACTCAGCTGTGACACGGACGCGCCGGCGTACCTCCAAAAAAGGTTTCCGTAGATTTCACCATCATCCTCCATTTACTTTGAAATACACCGCAATGCGGAGGGCTCTGAAGGTCCACGCTCACCTCTGTTACTTCCTTGGGGCCTAAAGATGTGACCGGCACTCTCGTACAAACTCCCATTTGTACACCGCCGATGTACTGCAGGCAAACGCCGTCGGGCCACGCCTCCGTGCCACTGTTTTGTATGTGCCACGATTTTCTAAAGTTAGTGAGAGGCGGAACGGATTCTCCTTCGCCGATCGTGCTGTCACATATCAGCGTCATACAAGGAAATTTATTTTGAACCGGTGACTCAAAGTCAAAGTAACTACATATAGCTGCTTGGAGGTTCCTGCAATTGTATGGTTCAATTATTTGCATCTAAAACGTCCGTTTGTGTAAAAAACCGCTTTGTCGCCACACTACCAATCATATCTATTACGCATCGACAAACAAACATCCATCCCAAATACAAAATTAACACCGCCTTTCCATTCGCAATTGCAGCAATCAAGAAACAATGCAAAGCTGCGTCCAGTATATATCTACATACATATATATGTATATCCTCAAAAGCAATCGCTCCAATCAATCAGTCACTCCAAGTACGTATCAGCTCTCTATTGCACAAACAACGATTAGACGGGGGGGAATAAAAAAAAAAAGAGAACGCTGCTATTACGAATTTGAGCTGTCAATAGGATGGATAAAGGTGGATGAGACAAGCTCCACACGTAAACATGGCGACGAATGGGGGTTAGGTCGTGCGAATGGGTCTTGACCTACGTAGAACAGCATCGCGAGACTGAATCTCACCAGTTGTTCATATCGAGGAAAAACGTAGCGGTTGCCTCGTTCAGCTGGCTGCCGGCCAGCAGTTTCTGCAGCTGCTTGACAAGATCATCCTTGTCCGTGGTCCCTAGACAGCTGAACTGGTGTAACAAATTCTGATCCAAATCGTTGTCCACGTTCATGATGCGCTCTGTCGCACGTTCAATACCCCATATAATGCAACTGACACGAACATACGGGCCGGTAAGACGCGCTCTGTGTTTATCGTCTGATCTTTAACTGCAAATTTTAAATGTCATTCTTCGTGACGTTCATCTGTGCGCAGTGGGTGCATGCATCTACACACTGTACACTCCGGGCAAAAAGTGGCAACTGAACGCGCTAACACATTTCCGTACAGTCTGTCGGCGCGTTGGAATTCGCCTGTGTTTATATAGAACGGCGTACTTTTTCTTCCCGTTTTCGTTCGTGACGTCGTGTCACCCTGACCTTGACCGTCAACGGACCCCGTGTTTTCGCACTGTAAAATAAACAAACACCGCTAAACGGCACCGTTCGACTTACGAAATCGACTCGTCCGTCCCTTTAAACTTGACTATACCGTGACGCGACGCGGGTTGCCTACCTTGCAGGGGCCACGCGATTTCAGTTGCCGTAAGTGGCATATGTATATGTAGATGGGGCGCGATCGATCTTTCTGAACAATTCTTTTATCGCATCTAAGTTAAAGTATTTAACTATGGAAATGGAGTGATAGAATTTTTATTTAAATATTAATGTGTCGCAGTTTACCATAATGGTATATTTCTTGTAGGGAACGCGTTTCGACGAGCGGAAATTCAAGAAAAATTTAATCCGACAACCTGTTCAACGAGACGCAACAAATAGTCGTAATCTTGCATCAAGGAAAGGACCAATTTAAAAAGAGCAGAGAAATAATGTATTTTGAATTGCACAGGAACTGATTTCTTGCGCAAGCACAGAATGGTCTGCGTTAAACCGTCTTAAACATTAAGTCGGCACAGTCATCATGCCGGTACAAGCTGCAGTCGTGGTTATAATTTATTTATTGTGCATAATTGATTGTAAACGATACGGCGCGTACATGTTATCCCGACGGAACGCGGGTGTTATTTTGAATTTCAAATATGTGCGCAACCGCGAGGCAACGACGTCTTCGCGTTGCGCATGCGCACGCATCCCCACCACTTGAGCTACGACCGTGGAATGCGCGCGCACCGCGCCGCGTAACAATTGAAATACGAAAGGGGAGACAGTCGCGATCCGAAGTTGATCACGTAGATATTCTGAATACGTCCGATCGCAAGGTGATTTCGCGTACAACGTGAACGAAAGGGAATCGAAAACCGCGAGACCAGTCCGCGATGAGACATCTTTGAATCGTGTGGGAACATTCTCTTGCGTTGAAATTCTTCCTCTTGATTATTCCACGGTGGCCTCTCGTGAAAAGTGTGCGCACGGGCATCGATGAAACGACATTCGAGATCTTTAGCGTATAGTTTCTTCGTCAATATTGGAGCAACGTGATGAAAATCGGAGCTCGTTTAGCAATCACCCGCTCCGTTCCGACGATCGCGAAATAATCCGTGCCGGCTCGTCCAAATTGAGACGCAGACAGTGTCGAGGTGAGCACGATCGTTGCATTACAATAGTTTTAAATTCCTACCCTTTGCACAGCAATTTTTTTGAAATATTTCCCTTGTCTTTTTTTTTCCTTCAACGAAGCTCTTCAGACTAATAGATTATTAAACGAAACATTCATTCACTTTGCTCCGTCTTTATCTTTTTAATATTTATAAAGAGGTCCATATATATATATATATATATATTTTTCGAGAACGATTGAAAACTCGGCGAACCCGCGTAGCGCGTCCCGTCGCACAAGCAATCAGTTCAAAACCCGCTCTTTGGACAGCATGATCGGGCCGTCATCGGGCATCGGCGGGGTCCCAGAACACGAGGTACTGGACAGTCAGTCCCGCGCCGGGAAGAAACGAATTTTCGACGACCTGGACATCGAGAGCTTCTGCGAGGAGGTGCAGAACACTCGCAAACGGTACCAGTACCAAGAAGTGGACGCCCCAATGGAATTGGTGTCATCCACCCAGGTGATAGGCGACACCGCGGCACTGTTCTCGTCCCTGTCGGCCCAGGACGCCGCGGATGAGTGCCCGGTAGCCCGTCTAGAAGTCCTCCTCGTAGACGGGACCGGCTGCACCTGGACAACCGTCTCGGAATTGGACACGCACCAGGGTATCGCGGAGATCGCCGTCTCGCCGTCTACGTCGTCTACGTCGTCGTCGGAGGCCAGGCAGGAGCAGTTGATCCAGAAGGTGCAGATCGAGGGGACGAGTTATCCGGTCGGGACGGATTATTGGGAACCTGTGGTCGCCTTGGCGTCCAGCAATCCGCAGCAGGTCAAGCAAAACGTGCCTGCCAATGGTTACCAGCAGCAACAGTACGACGATCAGGAGACTGGGAATCTCTCTTGGCTGCTGGACTTCAAATTGGATCCGTTCATCGAGGCCGCGGACGACAAATCCACCGTACCGCCGTCCAAGGACATTCACAACGGTGTGGAAAATGATCTTTAACCCTTTGACTACGGCGCGATATTCGCATGTAAGAAAATGGCAAATAATAGGAAATACGAGAAAAGTATAATAAGTAAGAAAAAGAAAGATAACACGAAATATCAGAAAAGTGTAATAAGTGAGAAAAATTTAAAGGGCGTATATATACGCCTTTCGTGGTCAAAGGGTTAACAAGAAATTCGTACTTGCAATTACGGAAATGTATGGAAATCGTTGGAATAACGGCCACCCGTTTTTCTGCCTCGTACAGGGAACAGGGCCAGAGTAAACGGACGTTCCTATGGGTCGGGCTATATGAACGAGATGAGGAGAAACTGCAACGGGGCCGGATCGCCGCATCAGGAATCGAATCAGAATTTCTCGAGTCTGGACAATAGAAATTTCGCGCCATCGCGGTGCAACGGGCCAAAGAAACCACCGTTCACGTATACGGAGCTGATCGAGCACGCTCTTCGTGAAAGGGGTGAGCTGACGGTGTCAGCTATTTATCAGTGGATCTCGTGAGTACTGTATTTTGCCGTGGTGCACCGGTTCTATGCTCTACCAAAGTCATTACATTCTGATTGAAACGTAATGTACATTTTGTTGGTACGCGAATGGAGATGATTTACGGTTTGTTTGCTTTCGTTCGTGTTACTGGGCGGGAGGGGGGTTGAAAAATGGTTTGAGGGGCTCGATTATTGGGCACTATGCTTTTTCACGAACGAACGATCGAACAGGTGAAAGCAGAGAACCAGTAAATTGCGCGCATTGGTAGGGGTTTGTGAGGGGGTGGGAGGGTTGCAACGAGCCGTGGAAGGCCTGTACCAGTTGGTACCACGTTGGGAGGGTTGCTGTGCCAAGGGGTACCATCTAAGAACGTGACCCTCCAGCTAGCCACCCCGCATCGACGTCCGCCACGTTCTCGTAAATTCGTAGAAACTTGTTTCCTATGTTCGAATAAAAATGCCGGGGGGTGCTCAACGTAGTACATTTGCCGAGTCACTAGCGAAAGGAATGAAACAATCGCAAGAATATTTTGTTCAGCTCCAATATTATCTTTCGAAGTGAATTGCTTGCATTTTTCAAAGAGAATGATATATAGTTTAATGCGGCACAGGGGACGAATGCAATATTCGGTGGCCAACATAATAGAATACAATTGAAAACGCTGTCATTATCTTCAGAAATATCATTTTGTTATTTGCACAACACCTGTATCAGAATCGTTACAAAAATCTTGCCTTCAGTCCACGTTCGGCAATTTTCCGAAAAATATCACTGTAACATTGAATCGCCGAATCGAAAGAGACCGTCCACAATGGAAATCAATTAGACGTACCGGCTCGAGGGAGAATTTTTTTTTATACGATGATCGTAGTCATTGGAGCGGATAAAATTTCCATTTAAAGTTTCCTTACCTGAGGGCGGGGAATTAATTAGGGGTGTGCGTAACACGCCGTGACGTCGCCGCGAGCAGGTGAAGAAAATTGTTCCCGTTGAGGGGTTGAATGCACGACGATCGGAATGATTTGAATATGTCCGTATTATGGCAGGTATTCATTCATTAATTTCATATTATTTGCCCGTTGTTTTTCAGCGAACATTTTCCTTACTACAAAAGCAACGACGATCGCTGGAAGAATTCTGTTCGACACAATCTTTCCATAAATCCGCACTTTCGAAAGGGGTCCAAGGCGCCGCACGGGGCCGGACATTTATGGGCCATCGCCAATCGTTCCGGGGAGTCCAGACCCAGACAAACCATTAACACGTGTACCATTAATTCTTCCATGAAACAAGTGACCAAAAACTCTGTCGAAGCAGAGAATCACAGGAAAAGCATCAGGTGATACATTTATATCGTCGCCAATTTATTTGCTCGTTCATTTGTCGCTGTTACTATTATTGGAAATATGTATTTCATTATAGCATTATTGGTTTTAGTCAAATGAATCCTATAGATGAAGTAGAAGCAGCCACTGCCAGCATCACGCAACAATCCACAGAAGACGAGGCTGAGAGCTTGGTGAATTCTGTTACATTGGAGCACTGCGCCGAGGAGATCCTGAGCGGTATCAAAAAGGAAGTGGAAGTACAATATCTTGTCCCTATGATGGTGTCCAGTAATGAGCACGAGTCCACTCAATCCAGCCAGCAAACACAAGAACTTCACTATCCCGTGAAAGAGAGTGGTAAACCTGTCGTTAGAAAGCAGAATAGAACGAAACCGGCGATTTATTTCGATTTCGAATATCAATGAACAAGTCGGCAAATATTTTTCTAGATTTTCTCAACCCGGTGTCGAAGGAAGTGGTGGCTGAGGAATGTGGGCTAATAAGTGAAGGCTATCTAGTCACAGACTTGAATCCAACCGCGTTGGGTTTGAACATGGTCGAGCCAGAAATTATCACGCCTGAAAATTTGTTCGGGGAGGAACTGAGCTTTCAGTTCTACGAATTGTCGTCTCCGTCGCAGATTCAGTCTGCCTGACACGCAGAGAAAAATAAGCTACGATTGATCGTCATAGACGAGCTACACGTGCAAAATATTCAGGATTGCGAGCAAGTGGAACGTACAGAAGACATTCACAGTGCTATCGACGGAACGGAATTCCAAGAGTCAGTGGCAGAGAGTTGACTTCACACAGATTTTCTTTGTAGAGATCAGAATAACGACCGTCGTGAAAACTTTCTTTCACAACGTTCCCTGAACTTGGGCGTGAGCGAATCCGAATGAGAAGGAGCAGCATATTTATTGTCCGAATTGTGCCTGGATAATGTGTCTTAATCGAGTCATTTAATACTACACATTAGTATAGTTCCTTTTAGTCCTTGCAGAATAATATGTAAACGTTTTTTGTATTAGCAAAGGAAAATACAATATTTACTACGAGCTGTAAATATTGTTATTCTTTTAAACACTTGATTACTTTGGAATGTTTATACGCGGGGAATAGAATTCGATCGAAAATGGATGTTTGTAAATCGTTCATTTTACTATGTAGAAATTATTTTACAATACAACACGTTTTCATCAACGGGTCCCCGCTCTAGCGATAACCCGAATTATCCTCTTTTATTCTCTTCCGCGTCTTCGCCCTCTTCAGCATCAGCATTTTCTGCTCCAGCCTGCCGGTCCGTCATTTGCTTTATCAATCGCTGTTGCCTCTCCAGCATTTTCAGTTTCTTAGCCTCCTTCTTCTTCTTCTTCTCGTCCTTCTCGACCATACTCAATTCTTTCTCCAGTTTCTCCTTGGTCAAGCCGCCTTCGTCGATCAATCGCTGCCTGATCTCTTTGATCTTATGCTCCTTGATCAGCCTCGCTTCTTCCTCTATCATTTGCTTTTTGGCAATCTTCTCTTGCACCTCGGCTATCAACTGTTTCATATTGACCATTTTGGCTTCTATGTGCTTCTGCCTGCAATTACAAAAACGTGTACGCAAGATGTTCTATTTCACTGTAACAAATATGTTATTCATTTATTAATTACCTAGCTATCAAAGCTTCTTCCTTCCTCTTCTTTTCATCCTCGATCTTTTTCAACCTTTCTTGAATACCTAACGGAAATGCAATTCTCTCGTATTCCTTGGCTTCCTCTACTTCTTGCGGGGTTGGCCACGCCATTCCCGCTGGTACGTCCAACGCGCCCATGCCGTATCTGCCCAACATTCTTTTCTTATACTTGACGGTATCGTGAAACCAAGCCATCGACTCGTTGTAAGGTTTCTGACCGAGCAGTATGTTCCTATGCTCGGGATTCAACCTCGACTTGTCCCTCTTCCTCTCTGACTCGGCGATAGTTGCCTCCTCGTCTTCTAGAAAGATGGGTTCCTCTTCCGCGGTTTCCAAAACAGACTTTTTACAGTAGCATCTTGTTCCAATAACACTTTGCAGCCGCAATCTTAGTGGCGCTAAGAGGACTAATTTTCGGAAAGTCATTTTCTGTCGTCCTGCTATTTATTTTCGTTGCTTATATCGTCTGCAATTGAACGTTCATTAATTGTTACGTTATGCTCGTGAAACATTGCTTTAATTAGAACACTATTAAATACCATATCTTCGGACAGGAAAAAATATTTATTGAATATACTCAAACGGTTCAATTTCGCCCTTGCCAGAGGTGACAATTTTATTAAACGATGCTCTTTACTTGAAAACGTTAAATGTAATTCACTATTCGACAAGTGTTCACGAACATAAAATGGGGTTATGTGTATAGTGACATGGAAAGATAGGTTATATTTGTGTTGTAATGTGAACGTGTTTGAACGAGTGCGGAATTTGTCGGGTCCTGTGAATTTTGCTTTAACTTAATACCGCGATGTTATTAATGGTAAATTCGTATAATATACAGTACAACAAATTAAATGGAACAAATTAAATGTTCGATAAGTATTCACGAACATCAAATAGGGCTATGTATATAGTGACATAGAAAGATAGGTTATATTTGCTTGTAGTGTAAACGTGTTTAAACGAGCGTGGAATTTGTCGGGCCCTGTGAATATTGCTTTAAGTTAATACCGCGATGTTATTAATGATAAATTAATAACATATAATACTACAAATTAAATAGAACACCGTGGTATTTAGAATATTATTTTCGAATCGATCCGAAGTGAATAATTTACGACATGGGCAGGTTAGCAGAGGTATGTTGTTTATTTACAATGTATTATGAAGATTTAATTGCAATAATCATATTGTCGTTAATATTCTGTACAGGTACCCGGCGGACAACCTTCTGAGCAATGCAAAACTTTCGTGTTCATGGGCGAAGGTTATACTCTTGGTAATTCTTTGGTGACCGTAATCTCGCAGAAGTACGTTCATCAGACTGCACAACAATAACAGCAGAGAAATTGAATCTCCAATCGTGGAATGATTATAAGTAATGTACTTTTTTGCAGTCCTGATGTACAGTTCTGTGCATGTTTCGTTAACCACCCGGCAGAAGGGAACATTTACTTGAGGATCCAGGCGAAAAAGGGTAAAGCGATAGACATCCTGAGGAAAGGGCTGCAGGACTTCGAAAAAATATGCGACCACACTTTAGAAGCATTCAATAATGCCCATGAACAGTTTAAGTCGTCTAAAGATATACCTATGGATAGTACATAAGTTCTATTTTGTTTATCTCGAATTAAATCTAAACTAAATCCTTTTTTTTATACCTGACTCATTATCTACGAAATACAACAATATATGTACGTACACCCTGTAAGATGCAAGTTACTCTCGTTCTTGGGAAAGGAGGATGACCGGGGAAAATAACTAAGCAAATAGTTTCATCGGAAAGGGTTATTATTTAAGCAACCTCTGCAGGCCTCTGGCCTCCCACGGGTTTGTGGGTCTTGGACAGTAGGTCCGCGAACTCTTGGTACGGGGCCTTCCTCAACGCTTGATCGTGCCAGAGATCCGGCGTCAAGTACGCGTAGGTCTTGGCAATGGCTGCATAGGTAGCCTTCGCGAAGTTGCCAAGCGTACACGTGGATCCTCTGGCCGACGTGTAGCAGTCCTCGATACCGGCCATCTGCAGCAGTTTCTTGGGAACAGGGGCGGACACGATTCCTGTACCTCTCGGCGCAGGAATCAGACGCACCTGAACTGATCCGCACTTGCCGGTGACTTTACAGGGCACAGTGTGAGGGTCGCCGATCTTGTTTCCCCAATAACCACGGCGAACTGGCACGACAGAGAGCTTGGCCAGGATGATAGCTCCACGGATGGCAGTGGCTACTTCCTTGGAACACTTAACGCCCAAACCGATGTGACCTTTGTAGTCACCAATGGCCACGAAAGCCTGTAAAAAAAAGACATTTCGATTAATAATACAGTCTGTATCATACGAAAAAGAAAGACGATAATTAAAGCAAACTTGTGCGGCACCTTGAAACGAGTACGTTGACCGGCTCTGGTTTGTTTCTGCACGGGCATGATTTTCAGCACTTCGTCCTTCAGTTCGGCGCCAAGGAATTTATCGATGATTTCGTACTCCTTGATCGGCAGGGAGAATAGATAGATATGTTCGAGAGATTCGATTTTCCCTTCTCTGACGAGACGTCCAAGCTTGGTCACCGGGACCCATTCTTTGCTGTCTTCCTTACCACGTCCACGGCCACGGCCTCTACCTCTTCCTCGGCCGCCGCGTCCTCGAGGACCGCCACGGTCACCTCCACGAGAACCAAACCCTCCGCGAAATCCACCACGCGCGGCTGGAGCAGTGTCCGCCATTCTGTTGGAATTATAAATAACGAGAACTTATACAGATTATTAAACGCAGAGTGTTGAGTATTAATTATATTATCGTATGGTGAAATATTTCGAGGATGCACAGTATGTATGTAGTTAGGATGTTTGCCTAACCGTAAAAACACGTGGCTCTTCTAATTTCTACGTTTATTTTAAACGCTAAATAAGAAATCGCTCTTTCGCATTGTTTCTTAACTGGGCAACATCATTTTTGTTAGTAAGGATGTGACGCAAATTTATTTCTGAAGAGTTTTTACTAGCGAAATTAGAAAAATAAGTTCCAGCGTACTTACGTTACTTCTTTCTTCTGATCACGGTAACGGAAGAAAGACTAATCGACTCTCGCGAAGTTGCAAGGTTAGATAGGTCGATATATCTCGATGGTGACATAACTTCCGTTTTTTAAAATTTGTATCGGTACTAATATTGCCGCACCAATATTTTCCATCTAATTTAACCGTCAGTTTTATCTTTGATCCGCTCTTGCTACACATCGAGCAGTAGAGAAATTATTTCACAGTATTTTGGGAATAGTATCGTACATAGTAGGGTATGAATCCTCGTGTCAAGCAATATCTATTTTGGCAAAATGGTTAAATAAAAGCAGACATTTCCATCGCCAGAACTCTATTTTATTACAATCTTACTTGGAAATCAAAAGTAAGGGGCAGGAATAATCGTAAAGAGTTTTGCAAAATATATCGTAGCCGCAGTTGTTAAAAAGAAGCTGATTCGTACATATTATATATAACTTAATTGTATAACCTTTGCTGTAGAAATTCGAATAGCGAATTAATAGAAAGTAGTACATATAATTATTAATTCTGATTTGCAGAACCAGTAGGATGACACCTGTGGATCGCGAAATCTCATGTCGGATTTGAATCGGACACCATCTGAGGAGGCCGTTTTACTTGCACGCGGGTACAAATTTATAAAAAAAATTGGCGAAGGCGCTTATGCGAAGGTATTGTAAACAATACAGCAAAAATGCACTATTTAAAAGATATATGTATGTACTAACAGAGGGAGGTCAAATTCGCGCCCTTCCCTATCACGGCCGGTAACATCGAGAACTACAAACGCAGAACATTCATAAAATTAATAATTAATATGCAATGCAATTTCTAATATCATATTTCATTGTAGGTATTTCTGGCGGAATACAAACCAGATTCAGAGCCGGAGAGAAACAATGTTTTAGCGTGCAAGGTAATAGACACCGTGGATGCGCCACGAGACTTCGTGAAGAAGTTCCTCCCCAGGGAACTCGACATCCTGGTGAAATTGAACCATCCACACGTAGTACACGTGCACAGTATATTTCAAAGACGTGCCAAATATTTCATATTTATGCGGTACGCCGAAAGCGGCGACCTCCTTGAATTCATCCTAAAAAATGGTGCGGTTGCAGAGGGACAGGCGCGTGTGTGGTTCCGTCAGCTTGCCCTTGGTGTCGCAATTTTTTCTATAGTTCAAACAGAAACCAATCTGGGTACAATACGAAGAAGTTCGTCACATTTCTGTTCTTTTTACAGGCCTTCAATATTTACACGAACTGGAAATTGCCCACAGGGACATGAAGTGTGAGAATGTTCTTTTAACATCAAATTTCAATGTTAAACTCGCCGATTTTGGTTTCGCTCGTTACGTGATAGATAATCGAGGTAAACGTGTTCTGAGCGATACATATTGCGGTTCCCTGTCCTACGCTGCTCCAGAGATCCTCCGCGGTTCCCCGTATAGTCCCAAGATCGCAGACATTTGGTCCCTCGGCGTGATCTTATACATAATTCTGAATAAATCGATGCCATTCGACGACACTGACATTAAACGTCTGTACGAACAGCAAACGAATCGGAAATGGAAGTTCCGCAGCAAAGTCATAGACACATTGAGCGAACAAGTGAAGAAGCTGGTGCCCCGTTTGCTCGAGCCCGACGTCACCAAACGTTGGAAGCTGGATCAGATGATTAATAGCGATTGGATCGCGATGGATCCCCGTCTGTTGCTGCTCACCCCGGCCGAACAAGCCGCCCTGAACAACGCGATACAGGACAAGAAGAAGTACGACGATAAATTTGCTACAAGGGATCCAGTAAGAATATCCATCTCCATTTTGTACGATCCAAGTTTCGACTGAAACGATGAATTTATTTATCACGCTCGAGCGTTTGCTTTGCAGAAGCTGTACAAGGTAGAGGAGAAGAAAAGGGTGGCCGTGCACCCGAGCAAGCCGAAACCGACGGAGGAGGTCACGGTCATCAAAAAGGCGGCCAGAGTTGGTGTCTTTATTTGATCATTTATTTTTCATTAGAGAGACACACATAATTCTTTGTACTTCTTAGGTGGCAATGTCTTCCGTTGCTGCTGGGCCTATATTTAAGCATAATTAACATCGGAGAGTACCCATTACGTGCCTGCGAGAACTTCGCCAAATTGAGCGCAAAAATTGATTATACAACAATTTCGTGGCACCAAGTTAAAGTTGGATGAATTTTTCTACAATTTAATATACTTGACTAGGAAATTCCACTTTGTATTACGCTTTACGGAAACTCGATAGTAATAATAATAGCAATAATAATAGTAATATATCTTATGTACATTAAAGCGTTCAAATATCTCGCAAACTTTGATTTATCAAACTTCCAAAGCTTTCAATCGGAATTATTACATTTCAATTTCCCACGTATCGCGCTTTCATCAGTCCCGTGCTATTTTTTACAGTATATTTTACATAGTAATCGTAACCATCGAGCCAGGTTTCCACTTTCTCTTTAAGCGGGATCCCAATGATGTTTCTAGGACTACCGAGTCCGTCGAGAATCCACACGCCGTTCGACAACAATAACAAAAGCTGTTCGTTGGGCGAACGGCTCAGCGTGAACACGTCCGTGGCAGGTAGAACATGTTCTTGTATGTCGTTCCACGGCTGATAGTGTAGCACCAACGTCTGCGACATTAATCGAAGAACGATCCACAGGGATTGTAACGTCGGCTCCACGAACGCGTCCATTATTTTAGGAATGTGCAACTCTGCAGAATGATTCATCCGAATGCATTAAAGTTCTCGATTGATCGCGAACGATAGTAAGTAAGTACGTACCTTTCAAACGAACCCGGGTGTCTTCTGTATTGTTGTACACGTATATAGAAACCGAATCGTGTTTTACGAGCACAGTAAGCTCCATTTCATTCAGTGCAACAGTTTTCAACAGTATAAAGTCGCTGCCGTTTGTCCCAAGGACGGAACTAGTCACATGTTCGTTTGTGCATTGCGGTGAAAGGTTATCAGCTTTGCACTGATCCATTTGCACGGGTGTAGCTCTTCTAGAAATAACGTCGACGTTTCTCACAACCTCCAGCTTATTTATATACATTGCCCGATCTGTAAAAGGTGTAAAATATTTCAATACGAGCGACAAGGGCATTGACCAAGCTAGAAAGTATTGCAGGCAATGTGGTATGTACTTTGAAGCGCCGTGTTTATTGCTCCTGCCTCGTTGAGTGATCTCGTCAGCATCTCAGTAATAGGAATCACGCTTGAGTAGTTATTGTAAAAGTTCTTCATCTCTGCCCCGGCATAAGAACCATTAATCGTAAGATTGCCAACAATGTTCAAACTATTTTGCACCTCAATTTCGGATATTATTGTCAAGGGAGTCTCGTTTTTCTTTAATTGACGAGCCACTAGATCAGTTAAGTTCACATCGTTTACTAGGCCATTAATGACAAGCTCGGAAGCATTAACGTGGCCATGGATAGTTTTTTGACCATAGATCGTTTGATTTGCAGACTTAGATAGCATGTCTTCCATGGTATAGCCCATCACAGTTCCGGATAGCCTACGAGTATATAATTAAGTACCAATATAGAGCAAATTGATTAACTAACGATAAATAGACTCCTATTCTTATTACTTCATGTCGTTAAAGGTAACGGTGCTGAATGTCTTTTGTCCCTTGATAATTACACTCTTCTTACTCTGCGTTAAAACATTCTCGACCCATTTATCAAAATTATATCCATTTATATTTTCTGCGGTCAGGGCCGTGACTATTTTCTTTCCAGTCACGATGTTCTCGTCAGAATCGTGTCTCATAACGTCGCTCTTCAGATTCAGGTTGTTAATTCTTCCCTGCACGTCCAAGTTTCCTGCATTTTTTATAACGATAGTTTTTGAATGATATTTACTAATAAAATTCCCCCTTTAATCGCACGACGAATTATTACCTAACACTTTTAATGTGTCGAATGTCCACTTCGCCTCAACTTCTTGGTCCTTGTTCTTCATCAAAGTATTATCGAATATATCGTTAAAGTCTTGCACCGTGGAAGTAATAGTTGAAGCATTAGAACCTACAATAATAGGAACGTCAACGTTGCTGAAAGAAGCACGAACTTTAATTTCCTGCGGCTTAGTTTTGCTTAAGAGATATTTCGAAAGGTTCGTCCATGTTTCCGGGTTTAGTGTGCTCATTGAATTCTGAAATAAATAACTATTTGTGTTTGTGCTCGAGATTTGAACAACTGCTATTTCAATCACTTACATTCAGAGTAACCTTTCCTTTAATCACTGCATCTTTGATATGGAGATTCTTCCCGTAAAATACGGTCGAGTTTGTTGCCAGCCAAATCTCTGCCAACAGATCGTCTACTTTAATATTATTCACCTTATTTATTATCGGTTCGGATAGAAAGTTTGCGGCCCCTTTAATAAATATATTAACCGGAGCTTCGTTCTGAACCATTTGGAAAGAGTATGGTAAATTCATACTATGTACTTCTACATTCCCAGAAATTTTTTTCTTATGGAGATTGAGGTCTTTTTTAAGTTCCATCAAGGACGACGGAAGATAGGTAGCATGCGTGTAATTCGTACTGAAACCATTAGCTAAAACAGAGTTATATGGATTAGCAATTACCGGATATAGTGCAATGATTAAAATAAAATATAATTTACCGAATGTTACGTTCTGCAAAGATATCATATCTTCAAGCTTGATGGCATCGGCCAGGAAGTCCATAAAGTTAATGTTATTAATGCTATCTATTTGCGCATTTTGCTCCAATATTATATTCCCATTTATTTTATTTAAATCCATGTCAAACCGAACAGGCGTTTGTAGAATATTTATTGCCAGATTTGTCGTTTCAATCGAGGAATTGAGCATATTTGGCGCAATCCATAAATCGGCAAGTTGTTCCAATTCTATATATTTAAAGGGGCATTACACAATTATAAATAATCATCTTAAACGAAAATAAAATGTACAAGAATAATTCAACTTTTACCTGTTAAATTTACGTTATCCAGACGCGATGCGATAACTTTTTTGGCGGTAACATTACGATAGTATCGTTCACTGGGTAATATTGGTTTGAAAGAAAGTGTAGAATTATCAATTGAACGCCTCACGCCTAAATTACCGAACACTCGAGAGCTCGTTAAATTTTTTGCAGTAATATTGCCTGCTGTCAGTGTCGAGATTTTTATTTCCGGAGCAATGACGGAAACGGCGCATAATTTTGTTCTGATCCTTCGGAAATACATAAAACAGATCGATATATTTGTTTCGTGTTTGCAAATATCTGCGTTGCCATAAATACAATATAAATAATCTTACTGTGGAAGGCTTAAGTTATCATAGGAAAACTTAGTTATTTCTACATTACGAAGCATACGCTTCTTTCCTGTTACATTACTTATACTCTGAGAATTTGCGGTAATCCATTTCTGTGGGCCACGTAATGTAATATTGTTCCATTTCTAAATTAAAATTGATAATTTCATTCTCTCTTCCTCATTGTCGTCCCAAAGATGCGGCGATTATTTATAAATAAAGTTGCCCTTACCATATTTCTGCTTGAAAGTTCTAACGAGACTGGTATGTTACCATTTAAAGGTATCGTGTTCGACAGAATGCTCTTAACCGATCCGAATTTATCGGAAATGAAACCCCCGCATATCAAGTTCTCGATCTTCGCATTTTCCAATGTAACATTATCCAAGAACATTGGCTCGGGCACGAATATCATTGGCGACAATCTTTTCGTCCATTCCCCAGCTAATTTTCCTCTTATCTTTATGACACCCTGCGATTTTAATTTGGGGGCTTTAATCGAACCGGTGAATGTCGTGGATGGCCCGTTTAGGGGCAACAAAATTCCCCCGTCTGTTAAATTCAACTCTTTAACTTTGATCTCCTTTATTTTTAGCACTTGACTCGTTAAATGTGTAGCAATGTCCAGCGGCATAGACGCATTCGTCGCATTCAAGTTGACAAATGTGTGATTTCCTGGAATACATTTGTTTAAGAATCCGTTTGATTGCAAAACCTAATTAGGTGAAAATAAATGTTAGAATATTTCACCTGTGACTTCTTGATTACCCGTTACTTTCAATGCATTCGTCTCTAAATCACTTAAGGATATTCCATTGATCGATTTGTCGACAACGATATCTTCTATGGGAAGATTCAAACGCGGGCATCTCCAATTTTTTATTTCCTTTACAGTTAGTTCTTTGAAACTCAATAATTGACTCTCATCGATCCGTCTCCTAAGCTTAGATAGAGAATTGGCATTTCCCTTGATGTTCAATCGATTGACCTTGCATTTCGTTTTACATTTAATGGAAACATTCTTTGCCCGCAGAGTAGCGAGAGTTAAGTTCTTAGGATGCCATTTGTCTTTTAAAATCGTTTTTTCTTCTTGAAACTTGGAAACCAGTTGTTTATAATGTTTGGTGATACTCTTCAATTTTTGCGAATTATGTTCATTTATCTGCGAAAATAAATAACAAATGTTGGACCCACTTCAGATTGATGTACTTTTGGGAAAAGAAAGTTAAACCTTACGTTATCAACATAAAGATTGTCAATATGACCCTTTAATATCTTTACAGGCCGCTCCAAATCTGGAACCTCTTTGATAGTTCTTTGCGCCTTATTCTTAGCATTTACGTTCCATATTCTTACTTCATCTAACAGATCTATATAGGACTTCTTTTTTATCCACACTGGCTTCTTTAGTGCCCATGTACCGTTTCTGTGCCTCGTCAGTAACAATTCTTCTCCGTAAAGTGGATTTAGATGAAATCGACTGACATTGAACAGCTCCGTGTTTATTCTAACGAACCGCCAACCGTCGTACTGGTGAGCCCTAACTGTGCCTTCGCGTAACGTCAATAAAACAACTGCCTTTTTGGAAATAATCGGCACTGCGGACTCCCCAGGATAGATTTGTTGAAAGGGTACAAAATGATTGTTAATTTCCTTGTAAATAACAGTGGACGACTTGGCGCATAAGCTTAAATAGTGCTCTGTGAAATGCCTTTCCTTTAATGAAAAGGACGAAACGTCGCTGCTGCCCGGCAATCTCTGGGTCACCTGGAACTTGTTGAACCGCAGAAAGTATTTAAGTATCAACGTGGTGGAGCCGGTCGCCGCCAAATACATGAACCCCTTGCTTTGAAAAGGGATCAGCCTCTCCGTGCCGATATCTATGGATTGTACAAAGTCGAAGTAGTTCCCGCGCCAAGTGAAAACTGAGACATTGGAGCGCGAAGAGATGCCCAGATGCAATTCGTGCATTCCGTCCCATATCGTCAGATGTGTCGTGGCGTTTAACTCGAAGTCTTGTATCGGCTGCAGGTAGTATCTGTCCTGGGCTCGACTGAAGCGCAGGACTAGAATGGAACCGGTGCGATGCTGTATTATGAAGAGGACCCCGTAGCTGCGGTTGCTCACGATTATTCGCCGTCCGTTGATCAATGGATAGGAGCCGACACCGTACAACAGTGCATTCTAGAAACAACGAAGCTACAGCACGGGAAACGAGAAATATTCTTGAAACGTGCAGAATTACGTATGACGCACGTTCGTCTGATATACGGTTACTTTGTCGACATTTAAAACCACGGTGAACCAGATCGTCTCGGAACCATGCTTGAGAGAAAAGAAGCCAATATCCTGCGCGCCATTGAAATTCAATTCCCTGTAGTCGTAGAATCCATTCAACACGTCGATACCTGTAAGGTGTTCGGCGGAGGAAACATGATAATTCGCGGACGAATTTCGATCGATACGGGAATCGATACCAGCTGTCCGACACACGTGCCCGCGTGCCCGAACAGTTGTCAATAACAACAATCCACACTTCGCTAACCTCAAACTTATTTATTTCCCTTTTTTTTCCCTCTCTCTCTCCCTTTTCCTTTAACATTATCCCTATTGAAAATAATATTATCGCGCGGACACATTTATGTGTGAAAACTCTGTTCAACGTGCAATATGTCCACATACGAAGAGGTGGGCAAGAATTTGACGGCACAGATTTACGAACTGGAGGTTTTGCAATCGGTTTACCCGAGGGAATTGGTAATTGCCGATCACGGGGTGCTCGCCGACATTAACGATTTTGTTAACAAACCGACGGAGGAGTTGCCGCAGAAGCTGGAGTATTCAATTAAGATATCGTTGAACGGTGTAAGACGGAATATCGCATCACGAGAAATTTCGAACGATTGTTATCGCTTGCCGAGAGTTCATTGAAACAACATTTCTCCACAGGGAACCGTGGAATTTTTTGTTAGTCTATCGTCAAATTATCCCAAAGAGAAGCCAGAGGTCTATGCGAGAAGTTCATCGCTGAATCGTACGCAACAGTTGTTATTGAATCAGGCGTTGAGCGATTTAGTTAAGCGTCAGGAGCAAGACGAGCCTTGTATATACGCGTTAATATCATGGCTGCAGGACAATGGGGAGGATTATCTTGCAACGTCGAGTACGAATACCGAATGGGCTGAAGAGAATAGAAACAACGATACGGAAGACGGAAAGTCAACAACATTTGCTAGATATTGGATTTACAGCCATCACATATACAGTAAATTCAAGCGGAAAGAGGTTGTCTCTCTCGCGAGGGAGAACAATCTCACGGGCTTCTGCGTGGCTGGAAAGCCGGGGATTATTTGCGTGGAGGGTACCTTGGAGGACTGCGATTATTATTGGCAAAAGGTAACTCTTTCTGCCGGCCCTTTAAATGTTCAAACTCGCAAACATTCGTACTACTATTGCGTTATTATATTTTTCAGATCAAATCCATGAACTGGCATAAAATAGTGATAAGACTATTAGAAAAACAGGAAGGCTGTGACGATATCGATGCTATGCGTAAATTTGATAGTATTCAGGAAATAGCTTTTCCCAGCTCCGAGCGTCATAACGATATGGGTCAGGTATTAAAGTATTTAGTGGAACACGATTCGCAGCATGCATTCAAAGAACTGTTCGGGGTCGAAGGTAAAACTGCAGAACTGCCAGATTAATGATTAGCGATAAATGATCACGTCGTTACACATGTAGATATATTATTTAGGGAAAGTATATTTTTGCATAAGACACTCACCCTTGTTGGAATCTTCTGGCAATTCTCTTTTATACCTGACAGTAATTGGTTTTGTTACATTTTTAACATGTTTCATGACTCTCTCCTCAATTTTAATCAGTACATCTTTATTTAAGCTTTCCCCAGCTACGAAATAAAATTTAGAAATAGAATGCAAGTGATACGTCTCAATTTTACTTTACTGTTACAAACATTTCGTACCATAGTTCAGCCGTATTTTCTCGAAGAAACTATTCGTGCGTTCGAGCGCATTATCAAGGTCGTGCAGTTTACCGGAATGTATATTACATATTATGTTATTAACTAGAAATAAAACGATCGAAGATTTTAGTATCATGTTGAAACACCGAAATCGTCGCTTTGATTACTGATTCACAACTGGCACAATATCACAGGCGGAAAGGATAATCCTTACATTCTCTGTTTATATTTTTTTTGCCTGCCCGATTGTCGAATCGATCTGTATTCAAATGTATGGTGTCCGTGTGTACATACAATGCCGTAGCACGAATCTAAACAGAACACTCCTCGTTCGGTGCGTAAATTATTAATATTTAAGTACAGCGAATATTGTAGGACAGATATTCGAAGGCAGATTCACGAGGGTTAAGAAATTTCTGTCCCTTTTCACAGAGGCGTTTATTTATTCATCTGACCGTGGCGTAGCGCAAGAAATCGTTGGTAAGAAACTGTCCGGGGACATAAGGCGTTGGCGGACCAAGAACATCCTGCGTCGGGCTATAAACTTTGATCTGCCTCATGTGTGTGTCCCTTCCATTCTGATGATTGCTTATCACGGCTATCTGTATCATAAATGTTCTGATCGGCCTATCGTTTATATCCTTTATCGGAATCACGACCCAGCCGCTAGGTTCGTTCAGATCCATCACCTCTATCTCTTGGAGATCATTGAAATTCGTCCCCGCTCTGACACTAATCCTGAACACAGAGGTCGTTAAATTGCAAACACGATAAACAACGACAGACGAACCGTCCTATATGTTCTCACCTACTAGGAGTGTAACTTTCGTCCAATTTGTAATCCGTATATATACATATGTCGCGTATCGTTGTCTTCCTTCTGAATTGTATGTTTACCAAGTGAGGAAGCTGTCCGTCGGATTGCCAATAGGTCTCAGTAATGTCGTCGCGTAACTGGTCCACGCCGAAGCCTGGCTTGCAGCTGGACAAACTCCAAATCGCGTGATTCCCAACTTCCCTGACGCGACCGGACAATTCCTCCTGCACAGGATCTATTTCACCTAAAGAAGAGGAAAACGTAAACCAGCGTCGTCGGAAACGAAAATCTTCCCGTAAAATATATCAGTAAATTCACCCGAATTATTCGCCTTGTTACTCATCTTTCAATTTCGGAACAACTCACTGGATCGATATCGAGCTTGTCATTGATAAAAAGAAACAATAATCTCGAAGTAAACTGTTCGTCCGTAAGTCTCATGCAAACGGTCTGTCAAAAGAGTTGTGGTTATTCTTTTTGCTGCCACCTACAAAACGAGCAATAACAAAATCCAAAGTTTCGGCAGAGAAACAAATTAATGATATCGTCGCTCGCTCTTGCGACTGCTTTTTTCTTTTCTTTCCTTTTTTTACATTTAATTCGCGTCGGTATTTTTGCACTCGATTTCCATGGAAAACGGGTAAATAATTTTTCGTTCCATAGGGGGGGGGGGTTAAAGTTGAGCACCACTGTGTCGAAGATATACACGGTCAGTGGTAGCCAATTTGCGATTCGTCAGATGGTCCATCTCAGGTGTAAACAATTGTGAAAGTATACAGAGCGAAATGGATCAAATAAAGATCCCGAAGGTATCGAGATAAAATGCTGTTTCGTTTATCGTAATGCCCCTACGATATAAATTTAGTGGTTCCACGCCGATTGTCTGTCAATGTGTGTCGTTCGACAATATGTTTCGATACTCGCCGTATATCGGCATCGACGATTAGAAAATGAAACGGAAAAGAAAAAAAAGAAAACAACGAGACAAAAGTTTCCCTTTAATTGCACAGAAATTCGTTTAACAGTTTGCACAGCTATCCGCGCCAAGTACTTCTACTCGCAATGAAATCCTTGGAATTCAGTAATTTTGCCGATAACGTTAACGATCGTATTGTCCTACTGGACTTGTGACACCTGTCATTGTCATTGACAAATGTACGTTTTCAGGTGAAGAACGTTCGGATCCTGGACAAATATAGCAACAACCATTTGTTCGGTAGCCTCTTTTTAACCGTAACACATCTTGTATTCACGGAACGGAGCGGCAAGAAGAAAATCTGGGTAACGGGTTTCGTGTAATAAATCGAAACTTCATTCCTCTAACGGAATTATCGCGTATTTCAGATGCTGTACAGTCATATATCCAATATCGAGAAACAACCGTTGACCACGACGGGCTCTCCGTTGTGCATCAAGTGCAAGCATTTCTTCGTCGTGACGTTCGTCATTCCCAAAGAGAGAGACTGCCACGATATCTATCTGACGCTGTCCAAGTTGTCCTGCCCAGGTAAATATTGCTATGCGTATATATAAATGATACGATTGAAATCGAAGAAGGATAATTAATACATATCGGAAGGGATTTTTCAGCGAGCTTAAGCGACCTTTATTGTTTCAATTACCAAGCGAGTGAAGAGACCTTGCCGCAGCACGCGGGATGGAATTTTTTTAACGTACAAAGCGAATTTCAGAGGCAAGGCGTACCGAACAACGAGTGGTCGCTGTCTTATTTAAATACAAATTACGAGGTACGGTGGTTATTCGTGAACGCACAAACCCGACGAATATGTACTGATCAGTTGCACTTTGCAGCTCTGTGATACTTATCCAAAGTATTTATACGTGCCGAGCACATGCACGAATGGCACCTTGGTGGGCAGCGCAAAGTTCAGAAGCAGAGGGAGATTACCCGTCTTAACTTATTTACATTCGAACAAGGTAAAAATAATTAGACGGAGCATGTTGAAATCGATGGATTAAAAGAGGACATTTTACAGGCTGCTGTTTGCCGTTGCAGTCAACCTTTATCTGGATTTAGTGCACGATGCCCCGAGGACGAGCAAATGATGTACAATATTTTACGTACAAATCCGAATTCTAAATATATGTACATTGTAGATCCCCGACCACGTGTAAGTCTATAATCGGCCAACGTATTTTTGCGAACGAACAACATTTCAGTTGTACAGCCATTAAATTCAATTGCGTTATGTCTTCAATGAAACTTTTTTCCCAAAACTTTGCTGAAGTTGTTAACTCGCATATCGTTTCTCTAGATCAATGCCTTTGCCAATAAAGCTGCGGGAAAGGGATACGAGAACGAGAACCATTACGATAATATAAAATTCCATTTCTTCGGGATCGAGAATATTCATGTTATGAGAACGAGTTTAAACAAAGTGATAGAACGTAAGTAAACGAGATAACGTATCAGTACTTGTAACTGTTCGATGTTTTTACGAATGATTTCGTTCGGAACTCAGTGCAAAAAACAACGTCGATGAGCCCATTCTTAAGCGGCCTGGAAAGTTCCGGATGGTTGAAACACATACGATCTATATTAGAGACAGCGTGGTTTATTGCCAGGGCAGTTACAAATGGAGTTAGCGTAGTGGTGCATTGTAGCGATGGTTGGGACCGCACTGCTCAAGTGTGTTCATTAAGTGCGCTGCTATTGGATCCATTTTACCGGACAGTCCAAGGTTTTCAAGTAAGAACTCGTTCGTGGTGGTTTCATTTGAGATTATTTAATTGATTTCAATGCTACTTTCAGGCACTGATCGAAAAAGACTGGCTATCGTTCGGGCATAAGTTCAGTGATCGTTGTGGTCACATTAGCTGTGATAGTAAAGAGCTCGCGCCAATTTTTACGCAATTTGTCGACGCAACGTACCAGCTACTACAGCAATATCCTCATAAATTTCAGTTCAATGAACTGTTCCTCTTGACTCTCCACGATCATGTGCACAGTTCTAAATATGGTACATTCATAGGAAACTCTGAAAAAGAAAGGCACGTACTCAGGTACGATTTTCCAAGTGGTTCCTTTGGTATACTGTTAACTTAATGCGATTTTGTAATATATATTGTTTCTCCTGTATTCAATTATTTTCAGAGTATCGGAGAGAACGTATTCTGTGTGGGGCTATTTAGCAAATAATATGCACGAATATATAAATCCTCTGTTCAAGTGCAATCGATTTAACGAGGAGACCAGCCCCGTTCTTGAACCGAAATTATCACCACAAAGCATTATGTAATATATAATCTCTTTGCGCTGTGAAAAATGATCGAATATAATGGAAATCATTTTTTCAGCTTATGGCGGGGAATGTACTTTCGTTTCGAAAATGATATTCATCCCAGGGAAACTTACGACGATTTGCTTTTAGTGATGCACGATCATACAAGCTGCTTGGAGGATCACGTTAAACTCCTCGTAAAGGTAGAGCAAAATTTAAACTGTTCAATAATTCGCGTAATTTTCTAAATCTTCAATACTGTTCACCCAATTACGTAGAGGGCGAATTCCTTGAGTTCGATATTGAGTTTGAACAACGTTCAAAAGAAGGGCGTGCAAGCGAAATTGAAGAACGACAATAAATTTACTAAAGACCCGTTGTCCCAAACAATTATTGAGAACACAGCGAATCACGAAGAAAAAGCAAAATGTAAAATAAAAATAAGTCAATTAGAGAATGAATTAAAAACAGTAGCTCTAGACTGGAAATTATGCCGCGATAAGGAAGAGTGTTCATGTTCTACAACGTTTGACGCATTTAATCAAAAGGTAAATTCAAATATATATTATCGTTAATTAATGGGTGAATTAATGGTGAACTAAAAAAAAAATTATAAATGTCTGTTTAGCATCATTGTTGGTCGTGCGGAGAGGTAGTATGCACAAGGTGTATGGGTAGACACACAGTTTTAGCTGGGCATCATTCACAACGTGCTGTACCTACTTGTGAGTCATGTATACAGAATTCTAGTATACCTTCTACCAGTCCCTAAATTTAATCTTTCAATTTTATACCTCGATTCGTGATTCTGTATCTTATAAGGAAACGTATATGTTTGCCAGATATTAAGTTATCTTCTAATATTCATTCTTAACTCCGTTTTATTCATATTTATTTCTTGTACATTATTTTAATTTGAACACTTTCATCAATACGCGAGTATTCTATTATTGCAGTAGAAAAGACCTTATCGAAATTTTAATATTTATCAGTTTGTAAATTATCGATCGTTCGTGCTTAAAATCAAATGCCCGGCACTTGCGGAAAAACTGAATATGCTTCCTTGTAAGATGTATATTACATAATATATAATACTTGCATAATATTAGATTTAAAACACAGTTAAGGAAATAGTAATTTATAGACATGAATTGAAAAATGCTCCAGTGAAAACTGATAATAATACGGAATTGTATATTTAGTATCTTTTTTTTTTATACAATATTTAAACCAAAGGAAACGAGGAACGACGTTAGAAACGTACGAAAGTATTACGAATAAAAATATAATTTTATTTGAAAGATTCAATGCAAATTGTATTATAATAGATATTCTTCTAAGAGTGAACAATTATACTTTCTTTTTTCTTAAATAAGTCTTGTTTTACTTTTTACCGAACTATAAGATACATCTAAATAGCGGTGTGCAATGTTCCCTTTCAAAAAGAAAGAAGACAAGTCTTTTTCAAAATCAAACTCAACCTGGTATTTTACGTTACCGTTTTTAGCCTTGTTTTATGAATAGAAAAAGGAAAAGTATTATAATGTTAGATACAATTAAAATACATGGATTTTTTCAAAGAGCTAAGTGTTTTTCCGTTTTTACGAAGCGAACAGAAGAATATTTTCTAAACATAAAGGAGAGAATGCCTTCACGGCGTGTGCTGCTTCTAATTATTCTTAAATAATTCCAAAACTTAACAGTTACAAATAATACAACATCGTACAGTACATAAAATCATTTCATTCACATTTTACACTTTATTAACACAATGGCAAAGGAATGGAACAACGTTTAAGAAAGATCGTTTTACATTGATTAATATTATAAGTCCCGGTTTCGGATTGAGTGTGTTAAAAAGTATCATCGCGATACGATCCACGAACTTTCTATAAAAAAAAAACAATCACATGACCTGCTGTTGTTGTACAGAAATTGTGAATAAATCTATTCTATTATAATTTTTTTTTTTTATCCATATACAATAACAAAAGTTACAATAGCTACATATTATTAAGGCATAAATAGTTACACCAAATATCATTCTTACAAATCATTGTTTTTGTATTTTTCTTCTTTTTCTTTTTTTTTTTAAGTATCTATAACATTCATGCGTGAGAGACATGCTTCGAACGTGAAAAATCATTTTGCTTCAAAAGTATGATGTAATGGAGAAAATTATGCACGAGGACCTATAATACCTGTTCATCGTTTAGGTCAAAGATCTGGTTCATAGTGATGTTTTATTGCATGTAGCTAGATACTGAAAAAATCCTAATATCCACAATGGCACGTGTTTTTTTTTCTTCTTTTTTCAAGTGGAATGTGAGTGTTGCATAAATACCTTAGCGATAAGAATTCCTTTCATTTAATTTCAATTAATTCTATTCTTTGTTTGGTTTTCTTCGCCGTGGCCCATCACCACCCATTGCTGGCTTATCCTAAAATCAAATGATTTTTTCTATTTTATTACGATAAACCTTAGGATAAATTGTTTTAGTCGCTGTACATCGATAAAATGTCCACTAACATTCTCCTCGCTCTCAATGATCTCCTCGGTTTCGTTTACTTTTTCCGTTTCCTCTTCCGGTTCGGCCGTGACCGGAGGATCTTCGGTTTCTTCTTGCTTCGATACAGTCTCTTCGTTTGCCGCTAAAGGCTGCTTATCTTCGTCCTTTAAGTCGTATTTGTCCTTAAAAAGATTCATCAGTTTTATAGAACTCGTGTATACATGTTTTCCCGTATTATTAAACATACTCTAAGTAACTAAGAATCAATGTTGTCTACATCTCTTGTGCTTAGCAAAATTCATTCGATACGAACTTTTCAATGCAACTAGTGTAAGATTAAAAATATAATTGTATATGTTTGGATAGTTACTGTTTAAAGGCTTATATTGTTTTTTTTATACCTGAGAAGCAAAGCAGCAACAATATATTACTAGCAGTATTGGTAAACCAGCAGCTATTATATATACAGCCCACATCCAAGGATGTTCCGCGGTAAATGCGCTGATTTGACGCCATACACTCCACTGTGTGAAACAACGAATTACATTACAGGTCGTAAGGGTTTAAGAAAATCTGCGCACCCGTGTACAAATAGACACTGTGCACCTCCTGGCTTCGATTTAAAAAATATACTGAAAATGTTTTCTACGTGTTACGTTTCGTATGCCCCCAATCATTTTTTTTCAATTCTTTTATACTACTACTTCGTATAATTTGTTACTGATAATATTTACAGTTGCGATACTATGTACAAGAATTCTCAAGCATAGCCACTGCACTCTTACGCTTTTACGTCAATATTACAAAGGGCGAGATAATTTGCGCATATTTAGTGAGACTCAGAAGTATACCTCTCGATATCGTTTCAACAGATACCAAATGTACAAAACGATTGGTATCGCGCAATATATGAAATACAGGGCCCACCAGCCTGGCTTATAATTTGTGGCCTTTAATATGCGACCCCATAAAGTTTCCTGCATGGCACAGTGCACACGTATCACACATTTAACGATCGTTTATGTCCCTTCTAATAATCTTCCATCGCAGACCTCAATAAATTCCGTAATTAAGTAAGCCTCAAACGAATGGACTTCGCGTTAGGAAAAAAATTACTCACACTCTCCTCTGCGATTCTGGCCCTGTGCACTTCGAACGTGTCGTCCGCCCACTTTTTCGCTACCTCCTCATTGTCAGTAATAAGAATATTGTCGAAGGAAATGTCGGTGGACATCGACCACAGTTCAAAGCCGATAGCGAACTGGGAAAATAAAATATTTCATTCAGAGTTTGTCCACAGAGTGTCTAAAGGTAACGTTTGAAACATACAATAGGCATCATTTGGAACGGGTGCTCGTCGTTGAAGTAATCAGGATTGTGTATCAGTCTAGGCTTCCATTTTCCTTTATAATTAGGATTGTTTATCAGGGGCGGTGACCATTTGCCCTTATAGCGTGGGTTCTTCTTCATCTTCTGCTTGTACGGTCCACACCCCGGTGCGTCTGCGCACTTTGGGTTAGGCATTTCAGGAGGCTCCCATTCCCCGTCCATTTCTACGTCCCAGTCCTCCGGTTTCACAGACTCTGGATTAGGTATCATGGCTGGTTCGTCTTCGAGCCATCCGTCAGGCATTATGTCATCCTCGTCTATTATTTGCGCCGGCGCATCTTCGTCCCAGTCGTCTGGCTTGACAGCCGACAGATCGGCTATCTTTTCCCTGTCATCCCAGTCCTCCGGTTGAACATCGGTCGGATCTTCTATTTCCAATGGCGGGTTAACAGGTGGAGTGAAGTCGTCCAATAAAGATCCAGAGTTCACAATCTTACTGTCCACTTTAATTTCGAAGCTGTTGTCCGGTCGAATGATCAATGTGTACAGATGCGGCTCTTTGTCTTTAAAGAAATCCTCCAAGCGTTCCTTCGGCTTCTTGCAATGCTTTTCTTCAATGGAACCGTTCAAAGGGTTTTTGTGCCGGAAGATAAAGTGCAGCTAAATGAAATGAATTAATAATATCGTAAATACAGTTTTGAAATGTTATGCAAATGAGGCTTCCCTTTGTCCGCCCGAGCATACCTTGTGACTGTTTCCGCATTTATCCGGGCCGAACATAATGGTGTAGGGAGTCTTATCGTTAAACGTCTTTAGATCTTGATGATCCTGGTCCAGTGTGAGCAATTTTAAATAAGCTCCGCCGCATTCTTGGCCTTCTTGAAAGTTCACTTCGTACTGTACGATTAAAGGGTCGTCTTTGAAATGGAACGGTTTGGATAGTACGGCGGATATAGCGGCGTGCCTGGCTTTGCTCTTAAGCACCAGGCCTTGGTTACCATCTTGCGCATGTTTCTTGGGCTCCTCTATAGACCAAACACCTGCGCCAATGGGAACAACTAGTTAAACTTTGGGTATCGTTAATATTCAACGCCGATAGACAAAAGACGAACCGTCGTATTTCGCAATATCCTCGTCTGTAGAATCCTTCTTTGCCTCGGAAGTGACCCACGTGTTTTTGAACTTCTCTTCGTCATCGAACGTCTCCACTAAATGAGCGAAGCCGGAGACCTCCGGGGTTCTATAAACCGACTTGGATGTTACATCTTGAACTACGTTATCCTCGCTCTCGTTGGCACTAGTTATAGTAAATAGCAGGCATAAAAAAAGAACGGAATTCCCTGTAAGTCTGGCCATTTCATATTCCTGAAAAGAAAAATTCTGCATATACCGTCGGACGCTACTCCGTAACACCCGTGGACGATATATTAGTTTGTTTCCACGGATATTCGAATATGAGGGGGGAAAAAAAAAACGAATTTCGCCCCCTTCGAGCGTGCAGCGATATCTGAGGGGCGATGGGAATTAAGGATCCACCCAAATGATAGAAGCTTCCTTACCGAATTCAGCAGTCGAGCGTTCGATTCTTCGGCGAATAGAACGAAAGAAAGAATCACGCTGGCCACGATTTTATCGTGGCTGGTTTAATCGAATAATAATAGTAATTCGATTACACGCCGAGAAATCCTGTTTGTAGGTGTGTGTTCCAAAAAGTAGCGACAATGCCGGAAACGGGGCGGGCAACGGAAAATAGAGTGTTCCGTTTAATTAAATTAATTGAATTATCAGAGAGAGAGTCCCATGGTTAGCTGGCCATCGAAGCAACGACGCGAGAAGGATTACGGATGGTCGATGAAAATGGAATCGAACGAAATTACACGACGATACTTTTCCTCCGCGCAGAAGAAATGATCGAACAACCTTCGGGAAGATTTTCCCATTCGCATATACTCTGACGTGTGTTATGCATGCAACGTACCGTTTCCCTTGAACATCGCACCGTAAAGCCTCGTTACAGTGATTCCCAATACGCGACGCGAAATTCTCCAGGAAGGGAAAATTCTAACACCGCATGAATGGCAACTTGTTGTTCGTAAGCTTACTAAAAAGCATGAATGAAAGTAGGAGACTATAACGTTCGAAACATTGGATAAGAATTGGTCAATGTACTGTCTTTTAAGTACGTTTCTGTTTACGCGGAGAAAAGGAACTAAAAAAGTAGGGTTATATTTATTTATTTTTTTTTTTTTTTTTTTTTTTTTTTTGGCAGCGATCTAACGGAATACTTGGGAACTACGGTTGAGAACCACTGTCGGTAAACCCACCTATGATAACGAAGTACAATATCAGTGCGACATTAAGTAATTTGGACAAAATAATTTTTTTTTGTTAGTCAATTGCAAAATCCGCTCATATTTTATTTCACGAATCAATAATATTTAATATTTCGAAGTCCAATGCGAAGTATATAGCGGGCTTGTAAATACGCGTAACTGGTGGTCGTTCATGAAAATCTACCATAAAGTGTACAATGTAAATAAGAAGATACACTAGAATAGTTTGTTTAATTTATTAATCAAGAATCCGCGCAATTGAATTGGGTAAACATTCCGATTGCATTACAAGTTTCTGAACTGATTGAAGCCGACCATTCAAAGTTGATAACGTTATGTGTTCGCGGCGTGATCGGAAGATGTCGCCCGTATCGCTGCATCGACGAAACTTGGGGCAGTTTCTAAGCCCCGTGCACGGTCTATAAGTGTATACCCATCATTATATTAATTGTTTGCAGGGCTCCTGCATTGGGGTCAACTCTTCTCGATTCGAATGATTTATTCCTCCGCTCTACATATGAAAAACTTCGAAATATTCGCAGTCGAGGCGTCAAATAACAATTGAAATTGAAACAGTCGCTGTGTAGAATTGCGAACGAGTCGAGGTTTCGTGTGATCGATAAAATGTTTGTTAGTACACTTGATACGCAAGCCAAAACGTTGATCGTCTTCGAAACGAAAATTTAACACGAGTCCTAAGTGGGTAAGCATACCGAGGCCAGTGATAGACCAGTGTTTTTAAATGTAAATACATAAAAAAAGCGCCGAAGCAGAAGCCAGAAGGGAAGAGATACATAGAGAAAGATATATATATATTGAGAGAGAGAGAGAGAAAGAGAAAAGAGCGAGAGAGAGGGGGAGAGTGTAAGAAGAAGGGACAGAAAGAAAGCGAGAGAGACAGAGTCTAAGAGAAAGAGTTAACCGCGTGTGTCCATTAAGCAAATTTCGAGAGGAATTTTTTTGTTATCTCGAAACGAAGGAAAGACAGCGAGAAACAAAAAAGAAAATAAAAGACGACAAATCGGAACTGAAATGCTGCACGACGGAAATCCGTTCGTCATAGCAAGCGTCGCGCGTTAATTCAATTTTTTTTTTCTTCTGCGCGGTGTGTTGCCCCGCGAATACGTAGCATCGTTTTATGCCGCACGATAGTAGGATTTTTTTCTTGTCGGAGGTGATCAACTCGGAGGCGGTGTTTCATTTTCGTGATTAACGATCGATGCGTTTCACGATCGGACGGGACGAGCTCGTGATTGTTCTGTCTTTTCTAGGTATTCACCCGTCCCGTTTGTTAGAGCGGAACGTTAAGCAATTATCCACAATTGTAGCGACGCGTGCACGTCTCTAAGAAAAACGAGAAAGAGAAAGAAAAAGGGTTCATTAGTAGCGGGAGGAATATATTTAAGCGAGCTAAAGGAGAGGAGGGTCGCAGGATGGCGTCGTCCTTGGTAGCTGTTCCGACGGGAACAGCGTCGGTCCCAGCTGGAACTGGTATCGTTCAGAACGAAGATGTCGAGAACGGAGACGTGTTCAGCGAGCGGGGCATCAACGCCGTCACTGGCTGCAACGAAACCTCTAATCCAGGCGACGCGCTGGAGGAGATAAACTGCGGTAACGGCGAATCTGGGGATCAGGAGTGCGCCATTTGTATGAGCAAGCTTTGCTTGCCTCGAGTACTCTCTTGTCTCCATGTGTTTTGCGAGGCTTGCCTGGACAAGCTTCTGATGGACGAGGCGGGCGACTCGAAGGTCAGCTCCGTCCTGATCTGTCCCCTTTGTCAACAAGAAACTTCCATTAGTTCTAAGGGTGCGGCGTCGTTGACCTGCGACTACGTTCTAACTAATATACTTGACATGTCCGCGATCGAGAATATGGCTGTGCTCTGTACATCGTGCAAGGCCAAAGAGAGCGCGGTAGCCAGATGCTCGGACTGTGCCAACTTCTTGTGTCCGAATTGCAATACTGCGCACCAGTTCATGCGCTGTTTCGAGAGTCACAAGGTGGTCGCCTTTGAAGACCTGAAGCAATCCAACGAAGCTATACCGATACACAAACCTATTTTTTGTGAATATCACCCCTCTGAGAATATGAAGTTTTACTGCTACACTTGCCAGGTAATTAGTATTGTCAATTTATCGCCGTACGACGATGCGTTAGCAACTCCCGAGCCCGTACCCAGTGCGGATTAATTTACATTCGAAGGAAACATTATTCGCGCAGTCCTGACGACTGAAAAATACTTTATCGAATGCTTCGTTTAGGAACCTATTTGCAACGAGTGCTTGCTCGTCGAACATAAAGCGCCGGATCATCAGTATGAAAGGTTGGTTGACGCGGAACCACGTCAGAAGGAGGAGCTAATCAAGCTGATGAACGAAAGCAAGGCAAGAATTGCCGACTGCGACCAGGTGTCTGCTCAATTGGAAAACGCGCTCAGCGAGCTACAGGCGCAGCATGATCAGGCGAAAGATTTGATCGTGGAGACATTTCAGAGCTACAAGGCTGTTTTAGAGAAGTGTCGCGACAGCGCGCTGGTGGAGCTCGAAAAGCTACATTCAGACAGGGAATTGGAAATAATGGACACGTTTCATTGGTTAGAAGGATCTTTATTGCAGTCCGTATCTTCTACGTTTTATCGCTGTTCGTACTAACGTACGTTCAATTTTTTTCAGCGTCGAGAAGACAGTGGAGAAGATAGAAGATGCTTGCCGTTTCACATCCAGACTGCTCGAGCACGGCGACGCTGTGGAGATCCTCGCACTTCGTCGTATCGTCGGGACGCAATTAATGAATTTAATCAAGAACACACCAAAGCCGAACGTTTCCTTCTCCATACAATTTCAGACCGATTACAATCAGTTCGAGAAAGCGCTAAAGGTAAAATCACGAACCACCCCGTTTCGGCTGTGACGCCCGCCGGTGATTCAGATTAACGGCAAATTGAAACGATGAATTTGCAGGAAGTGTTTGGTAAATTTCACACGGAGAGCACACCGGTGAGAAAGGCAACACCCGAGCCGACCTCAACAGTGCCAGGCGTTTCGACGAACCATCAAGTTGTTCACACAACGATGGGCTGTCCTCGCTCTATTAGCACAAGGTCTCCCATTTCTCTTCCCACGTCGATGCAATCCTCGTTCGAAGGTGAACCTTCGTATGTTATACCTCCGACATCCAGTCCCCAAAATATTCCGCCACCTCCACCACCCGTTTCCCTTCCTACAGGTCCCATGCACGGGCTCACCAGTATTCAAGAATACAATCTGCAGCAGCTGGCCAGCTTAGCCGAGAAGGTTGAGATGGTTGGTGACACGAACGTGGTTGGTCCGAGTTCGAATCCCAGCCCGACACCTCCGTTTACATTGGCGGACTTGTTTGCCGGCGATCTGAGTTCTACCAGCCACGCGATTAACAATCTACAAGCCCTTGCCAAGCTGGGAAATACACTTGGAAATCAGGGTACCCTATCGAGGACACTTTAATTTACTTTGAATAATCGAGCAGAATCTGATCGTCCTTCGTTCCTCCATTGTCAGATCTTGGTAGCAACGCGATAAACGGCGGCAGTGGTCTAGTACTTGGCAGAGGCTCTTCGCCAGCAATCGTGGACACACCAAACCTGGGGCTAGCTGCGAACAGCCTATTAAATGGAGGATTCCAGTCGTTATCCTCGTCCACTTCGCCGATACTCTCACAGGGCGCTGGTAATAATTGTCTGGCTCAATTGTCGCGATAACTTTGTCCCGAATAAATATATTTATCGAGTATCTTTTTTACCAGATGATTTGAGAGGAGATTCGATGCATAATATGCCTGTAGTTGTGGGCAACTCTGTCGGCAACGTGTCCGGTTCCGGTTCCGGAAATTACGCTCATCTACGTTCGAATAACATAAAATTAACGCCTATGCACATTAGGTGTAAGTTTGGGCAATTGGGTCCCAGCAAAGGTCAATTCAGTTCACCCCATGGATTCTGTTTAAGTGCCGACGAGGATATTATCGTGGCCGACACAAATAATCACAGAATTCAGGTATGTACCAATATGCCAACTACAATTAAGTGTGTGTGTGTGTGTGTGGTGTGTGTATGGAATTTGAATAATTTTATTTCCCTCGCAGATATTCGAAAAGACTGGTATCTTCAAATTTCAATTCGGCGTTCCCGGCAAGGAGGAGGGACAGTTATGGTATCCTAGGAAAGTCGCTGTGATGAGGAACAGTGGGAAATTCGTCGTCTGTGACCGGGGAAACGAACGCTCCAGGATGCAGATATTCACGAAAAGCGGTCACTTTATTAAAAAAATAGCGATTCGATACATCGATATTGTTGCTGGCCTAGCTGTGACCAGCGAGGGCCATATTTTGGCTGTTGATAGCGTATCGCCGACTGTCTTCGTAATCAGCGATACAGGAGATCTGTTAAGGTGGTTCGATTGCAGTGAATATATGAGGGAACCAAGTGATATTGCAATTAGTGGTAAGAGCAGAAGTAAAGAAATTAGTTTGTCCGCAAATTTGTCTTCAACAAGTTTCACGAAATTTCTGCAACTAATCGTTAATTGTTTCACGATTTTTCAGGTAAAGAATATTTTGTTTGTGACTTCAAGGGGCACTGTGTCGTGGTGTTCAACGAAGAGGGCAAGTTTTTGCGTCGCATTGGCTGTGAGAATGTAACGAACTTCCCAAATGGGATCGATATTAGCGATGCAGGCGATATATTGATAGGGGATTCGCACGGTAATCGTTTCCACGTCACTGTTTTCTCGAGGGACGGTTCCTTGACGTCCGAATTCGAATGTCCATACGTCAAGGTGCGGAAAATTGCGTTTTACGCAGGCGGAGAACATCTTAACGGGTTGTTCGCGGTTCGCAACGTTCAATTGTTGATGTTTCGCAGGTCTCACGGTGTTGCGGCTTGAAAATAACCTCAGAGGGATATATCGTGACTCTGGCTAAAAATAATCACCACGTCCTCGTGCTGAACACTCTTTACATATCATGAAGCGAGGAAGCAGACCAAATAAGTATGTCGTAACTTTCTTCAGTCGAGTGGACGTGTTCCTTGTGAATCGCTCTCGCTCTCAACGAAGGACGAATTGTTTGAAAAGAAAAAGAAAAGAAAGCGATAATCATAACACACAAATGCCTGTGGCATCAGTTCTTTTTTGAGATTTGGGCCTATCGAAGCAATAGAAAAAACGAGTGCAGCGTGCAGCCTTAATGTTAGTCTGTGTACAAAATGAACAGCAGAAGAAAAAAGAGTAATGGAAAAACAAGTAAAAAAAAAAAAAAAAATGCGTCCCTGTTTTATGAAAGTAACAACTGTTGAAAGAAGAAGAAGAAGCAAATAACGGTAAACGTACGTCTCCGACCAAAAATGCAGTATAAATAGTAATTTAGCGAGTTGCATTTGGTGAACTGCCAAGAAGAAGAAAAATTAGCTAAAAGAGGAAACACGAGTTTAACAAAGGGAAGCAGGTGGAAGAAGAAGAAATATGTATGGAACCATTGAACAACCGGATTTTGGACTGCTACGACCGGAAGTGGAGGAACACGTGAAGAGCGAAGAAAGAGGGAAGGAAGTTTAAAGAAAAAAAACCGTAAAAAAATAGCTTTCCGTCACAATCGGTCGCATCATCTTCGACTTCGTCAGTATTTTAGGTATGTTTACAAATCAAATTATTCTAGTCTCTAATGAGCACTGTTTTACACGCTGATTTTTCGATCCGTGCTCGAAGCAACGTGTTATTTTCGAACTTTTGTGGGACCGTAAGGTGTTCACACACATACATACATACATACACACATTACATATATATATATATAGAAATGAGAGGAAAGAAATAAGAAAAGAAGGAATCAAGACTCTTTCCTTTCGTAACGTTACTTCGAGACCTATTCGCATAGACACGCTAAGTTTCTAAGGTTTCGTTAAGAATCGTTAGGTAATCTGATAAGCATGTCGAGAAACGAGAGGTTAATGATTAGTAAGGATTATTAAAATATAACAAATTCCTGTGCTTAACGCGAGGGGAAAAGGAAACGTGGCATGCTGCGACACATGGTAGTATTTCCTGCTCCTATCATATCATATCTCTACGAAAAAAAAAGACAAAAAAAAATGAAACGATAAAACACACAGTACTCCTCGTTACGGCAGACACGAAGCTTAAATATAAAAAAAGAAAAGGACAAAAAAAGAAAAAATATGATCTATGTTCCTGATGATTCTTCTCTGTGCATTTGAAATGAAAAAAAAAGAAAATAAACATTAACAGTTCGAAAAGGAATTAGAGAAAAAAGGGGGAAATTTTTATGAGGCAACGTGTTAAAGTGGATAAAATAGATTACAATACGTTGAAAATCAAACATTTTAAATGTCTTGCGAGACGAGGAATCTTACACGATATATTATATTCGAGGAAAAATCGGAAACAATTATTTAGACTTGCCACTGATAAAATAGAGATCCCGTTTGCGCATTGTTAAAAGAAACAAAAAGGAAAAAAAAAATAAATACTAGGCGAGACATCATAATGATTACAATATTTACTCAGGATGCTTTATTATGGTCCACCATATAATATATGCGTGTATGAATTATTGGTTCGTGGTGCTAGCGAATAATAATAATAATAACAATATATCCATACCATGTAAATGTATTTGTTATAAAAATTACAGAATCGTTCCAACATTTTACAATACTGTGGAACGGTCATGTAATATATTATACAAGGTTCATAAGTAAATTATACCACCGGTATCATAGGAACAATACTTTATCTATGTGTAAAAACAAAAAAGGAAAAAACAACGTACAGTTTGCTAAACAACTTCTATTTATGTATATATTAACATTGATCCGTAAAGAAGAAAATCCACGTAAAACACATACATATATATATATATATATATATATATATATATATATATATAGAAATACACATATTTTTTAGGGTTGTTTACATGATCAGCCTTAAGATTTAATTGAAACTATATAAAAGAAAAAGAAATGCAATGTGTATACAATATATATACGGATATATTGGGCAGATCGCTATACTGTGTTACATTACCTACAATAACGATTGAATGTGAATAACTATCTTGCCATACCAAATGTTAGAAAGCACATACTTATATATGTATATATATATAAGTATAATATATATATAATATATATTTATGCGTATATATTTCTACTTGGATAGCTTTGACAAATTTGTTTCGCATGCAGATAAAAAAAATTTGGCTATGCTACATAGAATCGGTTTAAGGAAACGAATGGCTACTACAAAGGAAATGGCAAAAGAAAACGTATTGGTATAGGCCGAAGAATGACAAAGAAAAGTACAGAAATGATAATAGGGGGTTACTCGAAACCGAAAAAAAAAAAAATAATAAAGTTGCGCATAACATTTGTAGTAAATTGCACGAAGCCTACGTACGTACACCAAAGCTAATCAGTCGTAATCATCTTTTATTATTAGAAGTTTTAGTTTTATATATATTAAAAGAAGGAATAATTCTGAAGTATTTAATAGTCATGGTTAGCAGAGTTATATAAATAATGCCTGTGATAATAGTATCGTCAGGATAAGTTGTGTCCTTACAGAGTCTCTGATGTTGTTGCTAGGTAAATATAATTAGAGGTACCAATGAGATGCTGTTAGCGAACGAACGCCTTGTTGGAAGGTGTATTTATGTTGAATGCACAATAACACCCGACGCAACGCCATCGATATGTGGTCTCTAACGGTACGTTGAGTATAAGAATGATAAAAGAAAAAGAATAATAATATTGAGAAGAGTAAAGAGAATATGTTGCAAAATTTTTGCCAGTCGTATTTAAAGGAGGAGAAGAAAATGGAAAAAAAATGAACTCATAGTGTAATGAATGGATGACCATTAAATGAGAGGGTCTTTTACCTCACAAAATTATTATATTACGCTCACCTTATATATACTTGAATATTTTAGTATAGATTTACTCTATTTACATATTTTTATCTGTGGAAGACTACTTGGCTAATTTAGGCCACTGTTGAAATTCACCCCTTATTTGCCTTGATGTTTAAATTACAATAATAATATAAAAGGAAAAAAAAGAAACGAGGATTACTTGTTACGTAAATGGTAATTGTGATAGATTTTTTGATGATTTTTACAATCTCAAAAGTCTTATTATCCTAATATGTATAGAATTATAATAGTCACTCTCTACATAAAAAAAAACTACATAAAGAAACTCTGCTTACAATTGTTAAACAAAAATGAAAAATACTAATAATTATTGAAACGACAAAAAAGGTAATGGATATATCACTCTATCGTAAGCAGTTACGAGAGACAAGAGATATATATATATATACATATATATACACATATATATATATACTATCAGTCTATTGAAGTAAACGTATTCAGATATGTTCTACGTATTATACTTTCAACTGATCTAAAGTTTTCATCGCTATTAAACGAAAAAGAACAACACAGTTTCCAAGGCCTTTTTTAGGTGCCACCTAAACTTAAAAGAAAAAATTTCAAATATATATATATCTAATACCTCTTCGACACGATTTCAGTTTTTCTAATCGTTCTTATGTTCGTTTGCGATGGCGTGCTATCAGTGTCCAGCTTAAAAGTTAAATAAAGCAGGAAAAATTTTATAAAAAAAAAAAGGAAAAAAGATGAATTAAAGTTCAGGAACATTTGTCCATTGTTTCCACGCGATTCATGTCTAATTTATTTTTTTTCTATGTTGTCTAATTTATTTAATTTCAAAGGTGTTTGTAAATATTTCGAGTGCAACAGAGAACTTTGTAAATGTTAGTTAATTATTAATTATTTTCATAGATTATGGGCCGGATTGTTTACCGACGGGGAGAAGTTTTCTTTCCAAACTAGTTCCGTCGATTACGAACAGAGCGCGCCACGGTCGTTGCCCTTAAAATTTAATTTATTAGAAACGCTGTTTTATTTTCGTCGTTGATTTTATTTACTTGACGTTAAAAAATTGTAGTTCATTTTGCGAGGAAAAGGGGTAAAAAAAGTCGCGCGTGACAATTCTTTAAATAATTGCTGCAAACGTGAGAAGGTGTTAAGAACACGAATTGAAATAATATAAGCGTGTGACAATACGCATACCAGCTGTAAAAGATAACGATGAACACAAATATTCTGTCAGACGGACAGATATGCGATTTTTGCAGAACAGATAGAAAATGCATTAATATATGAAATATGTTCCTGATTTCGAAGATTACATCACATTAAATGATACAATAAAAGGAATGAACTCGCGTGTTTTTTGCGGATATCTCCACGGGGGCATCTACGCATCTAATGATATATAATATATATATATACACACACATACACACAGCATACACACTACACACGTAATATATAATATGCGTACACATATTATTGATAGGATTTAAATTAAAAAAAAAAAAGAAACAAAAAAAAAGACGCAACATTAACTGAATTCTAGCCTACGGTTAATCATAGTCTTCCTAGAGTCCTGGAAAAATAAAAGAAAAGTTCGTCTTTTTGCGATTTTCTTTTTTCGTTAAAAGGTCACGGCCATTCGGAAACTGTGTCGTGGCTGTTTACTATATAGCCATATTTAAAGGAGCGTAATGAAATGAAAGTTATTACATCTCCTTCCCCTCCCCCCAGCGACGTGATTAATGCTAACGAGAATTGGCAGTCGAAACGACCTGCTGAGAAGAGACATTTTATCGAATATGACGTTTTTCGCATTGCAAACACTCAGTAAAGGAAACAAAAAAAAAAATATGAACGTATAGAGGAGGAGCAAAGAAATTAGGAGTACCGTACCATACATTATATACATATATTTTTTTCCCCCCTTAAGCGTTATTATTCAACGTGTATTTATACAAAGATTTAAATACGACGGACACAGACATAGAAAGGAGAGAGAAATAGAGAAGAGAGTACGAAATGGGAGAACTGTATTTTAATAGTTTATTACGCGAAACAATTGCGTTTCTTTGTTGCTTTTTTTTTCCTCCGTATTTTTTTCTTCTTTTTTTCTTCTTTTTAAAGTAGCATTTTTATTTTTTCATCGCTTTACTCGTATTCTTTATAAGTCGTCTTTAAGTAACGTTAACTGTTGTTTTTTTTTCTATCTTCGTCGTGGCATTAAGTAACAAATATATGTGTTCTCCTGTCGGTTGTTGTTTAGGGACGTAATTTATATCTCGAGACGCGTTGAGTTTATTTTCTCCCCCCCCCCCCCTGTTCGAGTTTTTGGGTGCGTCCGATTTACCAA
Organism: Nomada lathburiana; assembly: GCA_963667235.1. NCBI lineage: Eukaryota > Metazoa > Arthropoda > Insecta > Hymenoptera > Apidae > Nomada > Nomada lathburiana. The sequence continues at coordinate 16,930,542 of OY763899.1, read as the reverse complement.
TAATTTAGATTTCACATGACTTATTATTATTATTATTATTACGAAACAGGGACACGATTTTCGGTTTTACATTTTTGTATGGTTTACACGTCCCTTGTGTGGCGTTCTTCTTCTGTTTTCTTCTTTCTTTTCCGCAGGACTTGGGCGTTTTTTTACCACCCTTTTGTATTTTTTTTTTCATTCACCCCCACTCTTCCCCCTTGAATTTTTCGAATCATTGTTATATTCCACGCTCTGCACCTTTCGTTTCGTTTTTCAATTTTTTTTTTGTTTTTGTTTAATTACATGGGTTTTTTGTTGTTGTTTTTAATTGTCGTTCGGTTATTTCTTTTCCGTTCTCGTTTCTCCTCCCAAATACTCAGATCGTAAGTGACGAAAGGCTTGTTAGATTATTATTTTCTTCGTCTCGTTACCTCTCGAGCCGCCGCCCCAAAAATTACTTTCGGATTTTATTTTTTTCTTCATTGATTCGTGCTACTCTTTTAAGAATTTACTATTATTCCTATTAATATTATTATTATTAGCGCTATTATTCTTAATCTTATTATTGCTACTATTATTATTATTATAATCATTATAACTATTTTTTTTTAACACTAGATTCCCTTGGTACAGGTAGAGTAATTTAATGATAGTTTATTATCGCTAAGACTTCGCATTTTTGTTTCCTTTTTAAGTTAAAAAAAAAAAAAAAAGACAGCGTGTAGATCTCAAGACAATACATTACAAAAAAGAAAAACGAGAGAAAGAAAAGGAAAGATTTACGATCGCGCGTGCCAAAACGGCGATCTCTGTCGAACGTACAACTCTCTTTCATCCCTTGTTCCCCCTTCGTTAAACTATTCGTTCGGCTGAAAATCGAATAGGAAGTAAGCGGGTTTCGATTGTTCTTCTGAAAGAAGGAAGTAACAGCGCGCAATGAAAGACTCCTTAGTGCCAAACGAGAAAAAGTTAAATGGAGGAAATAGAGGGAAAGTGAAAAAAAATTTTTTTTTTAAATGACCGATAGACTGTGTTTATTTAACGGTCGAAAGCAAACAAAACAAAAGGAAAAGGGGGGAATCAAAAGCGATCCGATTGCGATCACGTTTTACGTTTTATTCCTCGTTGATATTTATTTAATAATAATAATAATAATTCGTTCATTGAGTTCCGTTTATACGTGAGAGATGAAAAAGAAAGAAAGAAGAAGAATACACGGGGTATCAGTGGTTCTAGAGTTAAGGGAAAAGACACGAAGAAAGGAGCAAAAAAAGAAACAGAAAGAAAGGGAGAAAAGAAATTCTCTATATATATACATATATACATATTATATATCTATATATATATATATACACACACACATATACACACATTATAAAAATAAAAAAAAAACGAGAAAAGAAAGAATATTAAACGATTATAAAAAATCCTTGCTTAGTCAGTTAAAGTACAAATGTTTAAATGTATTCTATGATTAGGTGATAAGCGAAAAGAAGTGCGCGTGCAAGTGCGATGAGATGCGTGAAAGGGTTGAGAGTGAAAGGGAGGAGTGATAGGGAGAAAGAGGAGCGTAATGTATAAAAACGCGTAGCGCGTATAAACTTGGTTTCATTCCTTAATAAGCCTCTGATAGCTTTATTTATATTCGCATTAGTTACCTTTGACGTTTAAATAATACTTAAAAGAAACGTGAAACGGGCTGAGAAATGTGGGCGTAGTGAAAAGAAACGTGACAATGTTTTTTGTTTTTTTTTTTCTTTTTCAACATATATATTTACAAAGCCGCGTTTACAATGATATTAATGGTAACAAGACGTACACACATACACACACGACACACCTATGTTCCTTTTTTTCGGAGACATTTTTCTTTGACATATCAAATTGACCACAATTGAACACACGTACATACATACATACATACACATTGTAAAGAAACCGTTGCATTCCATCGGCGTCGTTGTACGCCCAGAAATGTTTCCCGTGATCTCTCTGTGCGTTTTTCACTTTTCCAACAATTATACCGTGTCATTGTTTTAAGACGGCACCACGGTTGGAGGGCTTGAAGACGATTTTAATAAACACGTCCTCGATACAGGGAAAAATAAAACGTAGTTCTTCTGTGGGGGAAATCCTGTGCATCCATTTTTCAAAGAACATTTCCGCCTGAAGGGGATGTTGATTCTCTTTAAACCTTACTGTCTGGCTCGGCGTTTCACTAGAGTTACTTCAACTTTTTAGTTTCTGTCCCCTCCGTTCGTCGGATCTGCGAACGCGACGAATCGAATTAGCGACGGTTGGTGTCACCGATGTGCAATGTTGCAAACGAAATATTGCGTCTAGTTCTTAAACTTGTTGTATTCTAGAAGCTTTTTGGTATATAATAATAGTTGGACAATGGGCAACGGTTTCGTTGCGATTCGGTGGGGACGTGGTTCTTCTTCGATTCTTCTTGATATTCGTCGTGAAGTTCGTCTCGACGATTCGCCAAGTCTTGTACCTGGGAACGGCATCTCCAGAATTATTCTAGTCATAAAGGGTTTTGGAAAAGTTCAGCCTCAAGTTCTCGGCTCGCGCAGCGAGCGGGTCGTCGGGATAAAAGTAGTCTTCCTTTTTTAATATCCTGGAGGACGTTCTTGAGAGCGTTTTGCCTGCCCCAGAGGAAGAAGAACGGGGGAATACCGGTGTTGCACGGTGTTGGATCGTTCATGAGCTTCTACAATCGGTTTTATTCACGATGAAATGTCTTCTTGTCGTCATAGGGGAAAATCAAAACGAACAGCCTATCCTGAATGGGGGACAGTCAGGGTGTCACAGACAGGGTGATAGAAATGTTTGTCGTTTATTATACACTACGAAGGGGAAAATGGAATAGAAAATTTGGAGGTTAGAACGCCGAGCCATATGTTAAGCGGAGCTGCAGTATACTGGAATTAAACTAATGTCTATGACGAGTAGAACTTAACGAATAGAAACAACTAAAATGTATTATGGGAGGGAAGGATTTAAAGCAAAGAGAACAAAAATGTGACAAGCAGAGAGAGGGAGAGAGTAGAGAAATTTTGCGGTTCGCTGTGCGTAAACCATGTTTTCCTGAGACCTGAATTGGTATTTTTTTATTAAACGGGACTTACTTAAGAAACGGGGAATGGATTTTAAGGGGAATAAGAGAGAGAGAGAGAAAGAACAAAAAAAGGATGATGTTCCGACGAGTTGCTTAATACATACTTCAAAACTGTAAACTGTATAAAGGATAGTACAAGACAAGAGAAATGGTAAATTGTAAAAATGCAATACGGAGAATGCGTGTATTCCAAATATATTTTTTATATATGCTAATGGATGCCAAGGAGCATGGTCGCGTTGTAAACGTAAAGAAAGAAAACTGTTGTATTATTTAGCGTTACACGTACGGTTATATGGAAAATGCACACGCATATATCGACCGTGTAATCGATTTGTCAGTTACCCTGCCCCCGAGACTACTCAGCCTTTAGATTAAACAAAAAAGAAGAAAAGAAGTATATATATATATTTATAGTCGCGAACTTCGTTTTCAAAGTATTTCGATATTTATATAAATATATATATATATTATTATTATTATTATTACTATTATTATATATATACACACATACATCCATACATACATATATGTGTGTATCCATTTCTCAATTAAGTCCTTAAACGAAATGAAAGAAAAGGGGATATCTTTGACGACTTTGATTTTAATCCCTCTTGTACTCCCTCTGAATTTCCTTAAAGTTTGTTAAACCTAGTCTTATATAATATATATATATATACACACACGCAAACACGACACATAAGTGTTAAAGCTATATATATGTGTGTATATTATGCAAATGGAGGAGCATATGTACGCATGTATATGTGTATATAAATGCAAGGTCTCTCCTTTCGTTTATTGCGGATTTTCGCTTATTAATTATTATTATTATTATTATTATATTATTATTATTAATATTAATGTTTTTTCCTCTTCCTTTTTTTTCCCATTTTTTCTTCTCTACGTCAGTACCTACTAAATTTTTAGTTTCATTTTTATATGGAATATTCAAATTTATGGTATTATAATAACGTATACACATCTCTATATACACTTTTACAAGCAACAATAAAATAAAAAAAAATATAAAACGAATAAAATATTTTAATCTACATACTATATATTATATTACGTATTTAAAAGATATATGGAGAGAAACATTTGCTACTTATATATTTGTCAAATGTATCGCGCGACATGCTTGGAAAAGTTTTCTCGCGGGACGGGGACAGAAACGGAGTATGAAAAGATTGTGGGCCCGATTGTTGCTGCTTACGTGGGGTTCCCCCCATCTTATTGGGACCCTTTTCGCGAAGCTGCTTTGCGCGTGTATAGTTTTATATGCGCCGACGGTGTATTTTCTTTCCGTTTCGCGACGTTGTTTTGTTTTTCTCTTTTCTTTTTTTATCGAATAAAGACAATTCTCTAGCCATTTACCTTTGTCAATTCGCCCCGCCACTGTTTTGTCACAACCCGCGTGGGACACGTTTCCAAGCAAACGTGAAATGGAAGGAAAGTTACTCAACTGATGCAGTTCTGTGAAACATGTAGCGAAAAAAAAAAGTACGTTCTTGTCTGCGTATAGGCTGCAAAAAATGCAATAATAAATATATTGTGATGCTCACGAAAGCACATAACATAATTTACCAAAATTGTAATGTTTAAAATATTTCATGTGATTTTGGAAACTGTTATATTTTTTATTTCCTGCCAATTGTTTAATTTGTAATGTTGTTCTTTGTTCTTTTTTCAATAAAGTAAGCAAACAAAAAGATATCGATCGTGTACTCCTTTCGTCTACGAGTTACACCGCATCGATTCCTGCATCGATTAATACAATTCTTACAGCCTTTTGTAACAATGTTCTGCGATTTTGGATCACGGTGGAACATTCGGAACCTGCGACGATGTTATATGGAAGAAAAGGGTAATGAAAATAAGTGAAAATATTTATATACACATGGACAGATGTTTTTATTGTATACTTATTTTTCCCATACAGATCTATATGTATAGCAACTGTGTCAATCGGAATCGGAATCGGAATTACGACGACCGTATTGTTGCTTCGGCAACTCTTCTTGCAATTCCAGGACGTGTTCGATCGGCTGTGGTTTACCATCTTCCCCGATTCTACAAGGCTGGACCACTCCCCCCCTAAAACACAATTAAATTCGGTTAATGGAAACAACGCTGGAAAAAGAAACGAAGAAAATAATACGAGCCTCGTCAGTTTATCAACCAGGCTAAGCAGTTGCAAAGCTTCGTATTCTTTCTGTTCCTCTGTCATTCCTTCCAGGGGATTAGGTTTCGTCTGCTCGTAGCAACCAGTTACAGGATTTACGCTTCGATGGAGATCAAATGATTATTAACGTTATTGAGCATTATTTGCACGATAATTGAGGACAGATACTGACTGTTCTTTCTGTTGCAGGTACTCTTCCGTTTCACTGTCCTCCGATTCCGAAGAGTAAACCGGTTTCCTTTTGCACGAACCCAGTAATCCCTTATTCGCAAACATCCCCGCTGCATTTCCGTATCCTGTATACTTCACCATCCGGTTAACTAAAAGAGTAATTCTGTTTTAAATATCGCAATGGTTATTTTAAATTCAGTCGAAATTGTGCAACGTACCATTTTCTCTGCACAGTATAAACAAGAACTCTGCAACGAGATCCCGTAGCTCTGTCAAAGGGGACGTTAACAGTTTGCACAACTTTGCTCTGAGAGTAGTCCCTTCTTCGGGTCGATGCATTACATCTTTCAACGGAGGTAAAATCTGAATGGATAAGAAAAAACAATGTAAGATAAGACGATTTATCGAATGTAACCATAATTTCTTTCATTTTCGTATTTATATATTTCTCACCATTAACCGGGCGTACTTGCGAATCAATCTCTCGGATTTAACCATTCGAGTAAGTGCAGTGACGATTGGACAGATGTTCCCTATTAAATCGTCCTTACAATTTAGCCTCCTGTCTAAAAATTTTAGTAACACGTACACGGCGCTCATGTCCGCATTTTGGAACACTTGACTGTGGTTCTCTTCGGTATCGCGTATGATCGTGAGGTAACAAACGGGCGGTATCACTGTTAGTAAATTTGTGATGTTACTGAAATGAAAATTGAAGTTGGATTATATCAAACCGATAGATATAATAATAATTGTGCGTAAAGTACCTTATAAGATTGTCTTTGTTATCACGTGCGCACAGCAGTAATTTATGCAAAACTTCGAAATCTGTATGCTTCTCCTCCTCCTCACTGGTGTCGTCCGAATTTATATACAAATTGAATAGCGCCTTCAAAACTTCGCACGCCAACATTTCATCGCCACCCTAAGGCATAATTGCAATTTAATTCATTTGTCTTCTCCGAGTAATACGCATTCTGTACTTCAACGAACTCGCTGTACACCTTAATAATGTTTAAACCGTTTTGGTCGCACTGAAGGCCTATGTTGTTTAACATGTTTAACAAACATTGGTCCCCTTTCAGCTCAATTTTCACAGTTCGCTGAGTAGATTTATTCAGGGCGGTTATCAGAAATACTATTCTTGTATCGAACAGCATTATCTCATGCGGAGTGGCGTTGTTGTAATTTTTCATCCGTTCAATCAGACGTGGCAGACAGGACGTGTTCGGTAATGTTTCCTGCACCTTTGTGCTATTGAATGTCAAATTGCACAGCAATTTTATTGCTTCGACGACAACTGCAACCAGAATTAAATGTGAAACAGAAACACTTGGCTCCTGCGTAGAACGAATCAGCGAATACAGCATTCTTACTGTTATTACAGGTGTTTCGGTCCAAGCTTGCATCCGTCAGAGCTGCCTTATCTAATATAATGTTTATTCTTTCATCTGTGATTAGTTCGTTTATGCGCGTTTTGTCTCTGCTACGTTAATAGAGAAAAATAACAGAATTACTCAATTGCTATGGTCTATACGTTCGTGGCAATAATAGAATGCGGTGTCAGAATAGTTCTAGTGTTTTGCTTGAAACGAAAATATGTTTGTTCAATAGAGGTTGTCATTCCTGCGAAGTTTTAACGAGTGTGATATAAAAAATACAGAAATTATATTGCGATCGGTATCGGTAAATATAATTGCGTCACGATCTCACCTAAGCATTCGCAAAGTAGCCAAGCATTGGGCTTCATTTGATTCGGAATTATCCGACAAACGGCGGAACAATGCCTCCCACAATTTTTCACGCAGCTGTTCGTTATTTAATTCATCGAACGTGGTCCTACTTTCGTACTGAAATGAGATCATTTTTAATTAATCCCTCGGAGAAATGTACACAACTTTTGTATAAGCCGATGAGAAAATCTTACATTTTCCTGAAAAGTGGCGATATCATTGAAAAATTCGTCGCCGGTGTCCAAAACTATTTTTCGCACCAACGTGTCCATGTTACTGCGACCTAATTTGGAACAGATTTTAAAAGATCTTGATTTAAAGAACTGACAGCTTTCAAACGTCCAAACGGGGCGTTTTAACATGCGAATTCACAGGACACTTTAATAGGGTAACGCGAGAGGCGGCGCCATCTCGCGGGAACCGTGCTTACGAGCTAATGTTAAATTACCCCAGAATTCAGTGCGCAATCGAATATATCAAGGGGAGGCACGATCGTCTCGCTGCCGAAAATTAATTTTGAAAACAAAACGATTTCAGATTTAATGCATTTACGGCAAGGTGTATTACATCTTTTGATAGTCGCATTGCTTAAGAATACTTAAAAACTTCCGATCGCAAGGTGGAGAAATAATTCGATATGGATCATCCGTTTAGGATTTCCCAGACCAACGGTCAGAGTCCACCATTTTGTCGGTGTTCGAGCATCGACTGCAGGCGAAATTGATATCCACATTGTATTGCGAAGCTCATTCAAAATTTTCCAAACGAAACTGTGCTCCACTGAAAACCTCGAGAAATCGAGAATATCAAGAAGGATGCTCACGAGCAGTTTCACTCTTTATTTAAAACATTACAGCAACAATGGCAGTTTAAACATTAATATCTGTCATAATAAAAAATTAAAAAAGGACGGGAACGTATTTCATCGCCAGGGCTGAACAATTTCGAGGATGAAAAATGCTCCTCCCTTTCTCACGGAATTTATCTGTAAGTCCCTTCAGGTGGCACAACGACCCTTATTAGTTGCGATGCCTCTGTCCCGCAACATTTTATCGAGGATTGACCCTGTAACATACATAAGGGCCGTGGCTCTAAGAGGACTAAGGGCCCGGAGAAAGGGCGTGGAACTCGCAATCGAGAGGAACAGGTTTCTATTCGCATAGGCTTCTCTTACTTACCGGCCGTCGACTCTGGAGTGGTCGATGCTCCGGCGATCTGGTTCAACGACTTTCCTTCCCGAATTAACAAAGCAGTCGACGACCATTTCTTTGATCTTACATCCAGCCAACGAGAGCGCGCGGGCGCACGCAGATTACATCACATTCCTGTAATCGCTCGGGAGGTTAGCTTTTTTTTTGTTCCTTTTTTTCGCCCGGAGAAACGCCACGCGGTGCATAAAAGAAGAGTCGAAATGTTGGGCATTAGGGAAACCGAGCAGCGGCGTAGGAGCCAACCATGCCCCTTATTTCTCTACCACGTTTCAGATAGGTTTTTCCTGCTCTTTTTTTTTTCTTTTCTTTTCTATCGAGAGGTCGTGCGTCCGCGTAAATATTACGTATTATAACGCACACAAAAAGAGCTCGCGACATTTCTCGCAACAAATTCTTTTTTCCCCTCCCCGGTTCGCCTCCGTGGAAAAATTATTTTCCTCGTTCCCGGGGTTACGCAACACGGACGTGCACAAAATGGACTCCGAAATGCATCTCCCCCGTCCACAACGTGCTATTCTTATCACCCTATGCACCACACTTTCGCACAGTACGTCAACGGTATCTACAAAGGACTCTCCGCCACTTAGTCGGGCGTGTACTATTTTCGGCCGTATGCCCGCTGCAGAGGTATATACATACGTGCACACGTAACGGCGTTCGAGAAAGAAGGGAAAAAAGAATGGAGGAGAAATAATGACTGGATCGCATCTGATGTGCACATTAGGCGTGGCGAAGAAAAGAGCAGCCGATACAACAGGTGCCTCGCACAGGAAACACGCTGGCATTGTCAGGCCCCAAGGACATGTAGCTACCTATATAAAAAAAAAAGAAGAAGAAAAAGAAAAAAGAGAACTCCTCTATCCCATTTGGACGGGCTTAAAAAAGGGCGCAGGGGAATGAAAAAAAAGGATGACCTTGGAGGGTAGGGTTGTCCAAGAACTGGAGGGAAAAGCGCGCGCATAGATGCGTAAATTATGCGCCACTTTCTAAACGAGCTAGGGACTACAGTATTTCGATCTCCCTTTTTGTCTTTCCTTTTCTCTCTCTCTCTCTCCCTCTCCCCCCCCTCTCTCTCTCTCTCTCTCTCTCTCTCGTTCTCCCTTCGGTTCTGAAAAGGTGCTTGACCAGCTGATTTACCGTTGATAAGCCCGCAGGAACACGGTCGAGCCTGGGGAACAGCAGAAAGCCATTTACACGATTTTTCGGCACAAAGTATGATTATCGCTCGAGTATTGTTAAATAACTATTAACTGTATAGAACTGGAATTTTCTATCTGCTTATTATATGGTTTGTCATTCTTGTTGGAAAAGTGGGGATTTAATAGTTTCGCCCGTCCACGGGACGTTTGGTAACAGTGCAACGACCTCGTGGTGGAATGCAGCAGTAAAATAATAGGCAAATTAAACGGCGCACCTATGACATGTCAGATACACGAGTATGTTAAAAAGATTGTCACTCTTGTAAATTCTGATTCGGTAGACGGTCAAAATATTGCTCATGGTTCCATTCACATTTGGCAATTTCATCGACCATATTCAATATTCATTTATTCACAAGCCAGTGACTACATGAAAATAGCCCGTAATCGATTATTATGGTGGAACGGAAAAGACTGTATAACAAGTGCGTAAAAATGCGCCCGAAGGAAAGCTGACTTCCGAATGCATACATATATTATTTTAGCGTCTGGTTAGTGAAACCGGGCCCCGAGCTCTCACAGTTTTCCCAAAATCGTACGAAAGTCAGGAGGGGAGAGTGTGCGTGCACGCGTGTTGCGTGCAGCAGGCCTACGGTGGATGCACTTTTGGAAAATCATGCATATAACGTGGCAACGTCGCATTGCGGGCTCACATTCCACGTGGTCAGGACCGGTTTGCGGGTGTCGACCCACTGACACTCGGGCCCACCATAGATAAACCCGTAGGCCTGCATATTGGCTACACCTTACTTTACGGCCCTTTTTTTTATTGCAACTCTTGAAACGTTACGGCCGTTTGATTTATAAAGCCCGTACGCGACGGGGCGAGCAATAAAACTGGCCGTTCGTTCCGTCGTTTTTTTTTTTTCTACAACAATTAAAAGCTTGCGCAAAAAACAAAAAGTAATAAATGTGACGCGCCACAGTTGCGCAAGTCCCAAGGATACAACGGCGTGCATTTTGTATGTACACAGTTGCAATTACATATTTAGCTTCTTCCTTCTGTAAATATAGGTCAGGACCGGCATCAGCCTCCGCAAACAGATCAACCGTCTCTACAGCGGAGTCAAAGATGTGTACAAGAACAATGATTTACCCGTAGGCAAAGCAGCGGTAAACAAACGGCGGCGGGAAGTCAGCAGGGCTGAGGATTCGTCTATAGTTTCCAGCGGGTAAATAATACGCAAGAGGGGTCAGATTTTTTACATTAACACCTTGTATATAGGTGCACGTGAAAAGAGCTAGACGCGCATTGCAGGGCCATTGACCGCGGAGGGGTCCACCCGATCGATGATCGACGGCTACCTGCTGATACATTGTTGCCTATACAATAGCGAAAGTATTGTCAGTCTGGTGGGAACCCCTCGGGCGTCAAGTGCAATTATTCCGTGTAACCGAGTGCACTTTTGTTCCTGCCGTTCAAGATCTGCCTTTCTGTACCTTGCGGCGAAGGCCATTCATTGCATCCACTGGGTGTAACGCCCCTGTTCACCTGTACCATCGTAAACTAATCGCGTAATTCTATGCCCTGCGTCCCTTAACCTCAAAGGCTTGAGTAATACTCTTACGTCGACAATAGAGAAAATGACTTTTATCGTTCGATCGGATTGGATTGACTTCACGACAATTTGATCTCATGGCTTTTTCTTCTGTTTCCTTTTTCTTCCTTTTGCCACAGCGCGTTCGTTAATTCTGTTGGACGCGGATGGAAACGAACGAGATATCCTCTGCTCGATAAAAAAGATTGTACATATCGCGGAATGAAATATAAACGCAACAACAATAACGATTGTTGCATTCGATTCAGCATGCGTGTCCGAAATATCTTTGACAAGTTCAAATTTATTCCTGTCAATTAATTCCGGGCTTAGCCTAATCCGAGGCTCGATCTTCGGCTCGAAATACCAATTTCTGGTATCTCGAATTTGGACAGGTGAAAAACGCTGGGAACAAGTTTTACGAATCGGGGGTTCCTTTCTTTCACTCTGACCATCGAAGCGAAAATTCGGGACGGTTTTCCAGGGAAGTCAGAAGGATGAGAAGCACATGTGAAGAGAAACAGGTTCCTCACCGGTGGTGGGGGAGGGGGAGGGGGGATTGAAAGCCGCTTGCATCCACCTTTTCAGCCTAGAAAGGTCTAGGCCTAGGCCCATCTAAAAGTCTTCCCCTCTCCCCCTCGGGCCCCATAGAAAGCTTACACCTACGTGGTTTTCCTTTCGGCATTTTAACTAAGACGTAGGCGTGCAGTAGAACAGGCGGCAAGATATTTATTTGCAATTAATAATTATTGAACTGTCCTGCATGGAAATGAAGTTTAATTTTCTTGTCTTTTTCTGTACACAATGCACACATGAATAATTATTACGACGGGGACGGTTGAATTCGATACAGAGTTTCAGAAGCAAAATACGCGAGAATACGGAATCGAAGCTTCCGTGTTATCTGTAAAAGCGATAAGCAAACAGTCGGTATCCCTGTATCATCGCTTTGCTCACGATAGATAATATGCAACGTTGCTATAGTTATCACTAATACATTGCTCTCCCATGCCCGGTCTGTTTTTTCTTTACTTTTTTTCCCATTTGGCTTCCACTAGCTTCTTGGAACACGCACGACGGCCCCTGGATGCTTTTCGCTCGTCCTGCGTTTTTTTCCAACGAAAATCCGGCCGTCCCAAGACAAGAGGGAGCAGCCTGCTGCTAAATCTGGAGGCCGGGGTGGACGGATCATTAAGTGGAACTGCAACAGCACAGGGCAAACACATGCAACTTGAACTGGTAGGAAATTTGGGAAAACATATGCTGCAGACACGTTTTCGGGATATACGATTCTTCGCTCGCATTAGGAAGTTTCTACACTCGAAACGCAGCATCATTATGTTTACGGGAAATTTTATTTGCATCCCGCTGTTGCGATAAGTGTGCTGGATAGATTGGGCAGGAATTTTCAGGCAGCCCGAAGGCCGCAGCGAAAACCGAGCGATTCTAAATCGGCACGGGGGGGAAAAAGTCCACGTGGTCGAAAGCGTAGACGAACTCCTACAGTATACAGCCGGGCGACGAATATGGAATTCTTTCGATGGCGCAACGGTATACAGGGATTCACCTTAGCAGCTTCGCATTCCCCCCTTTCCTTCATCTTTTTCTCCATCGACCATGGGCCTCGGCCCCAAATGCGCACCAACACGCAACGCCTCACCATAGTTCACGTCCACGTGCATGCGCGCTAACATGCACGCGAAGAGAAACGATTTTCCTTTATCGTTGCCCGTTTTTTTTTTATTTTTTATCGTATATCGCCTTCCTCCTCTTTCGCTGTACGAACTGGTCTAGATAAGGCGAGAATCGAGCCGCATATTTTCGTCCCGCTCTCAATGCGCCACTTCGCGAGCCCATGGTAAACAGGAAACGGAGTCCACGTGTGTACGTTTATGGGAAAGGGACCGGCAGCGGAGCCAGTAGCATTTTTAGCCATGTTTCGTCCCAACCTTACCCATCGCGGTATGAATTTATATTTTCGTTCCTTTTCGTTTCATTGGGTTGCCCGGCCAAGGTTTTGGTTGCCGATCAAATGTTTATTAGCGGGGGCACAACTGTCGAACGAACAGCACGGTGGGAAAGGCTCGATATTATTTTTGCCTTTCTGCCGCGGAGAATGAAGGGGGGAAATTGTAGGTTGTGGGTTGGCGGTGGAAGGAAAAAAGAATTGTTTGATGTGCGTGGCTGCACAGTGGACAAGCTAGAAGCATGGGGAAATTTTTTGGAAGATCTTATAACAGGACGCAGGCGCAATCAGCGGTCGCATCGAAGCCAGGGCGTGGTGGCAATTTTCGGGAACGCATACGGGCACGCAGGTTTTCCCGTTCCTTGTCGCACATGGGCAAACCTATCATTAGCGATGGCTTTGAGACGCCAGCAAGTCTGAACTTTTATTATTTTTCGTAGGTATCGAGCGGTTGCGAGATCGCGTTTGAAAAATTATTAACAGGGTGAACGAAATAATAATATTATGACGGACGACAGATTTGTTGCTCCGAAGTTGCGAACAGATGATGGATCAAGTGTACCTTGGTTACGGGTAGATACGTTGCTACGAGACTTAAAAAATATAGGCAGCGCTTGCGGTAACGATTTTCTAATCGAGTGCCCAACTTTTTGGCAGCCAGGTTAATATTTCGACGCGGGGGAATATAGTTTCCACGCTGAATTAGGAAACTCGTCATTTTCCAGAGTTTTAATAGAAGCCCCACCTTCGCCGGGATATAATTTTGCAACGATATAATTGCAACAATGGTTCGCCGTGGGAGAGGCGATGAGAAATATTTTTGGAGAAGAATAGAATATGCTGAGCAATGTTTAAGGCTTTCCATAGAAGCTTGCAAGAAGAAGGAAAACTAATGGGCATCGCTAGGTTTGATACGCTGGCAAAAGACGTGGGAGTACGCACACGGCGCCGCACAGTCATCTCACACACAGGCATACACGTGCAGCTATGCACTAGTTGCACGTGTATGCGTCCTACCCCGCAGGATATTGGCCTAGGCGATACGTGATTGGCCGATCGTGCAACCAGGGACGCCGTTGCCTCCGCAAGTCTCCTTGTGCATGCTATTCAGTGGCGTAACTTCGCTATCCCCGCCCCCCACATCTTTTTCGAACGCGCATTTTCGTCTCTGGCATTTCTTTCACGCGCCGCAGTACGTGTATTATTTAAAACGGTGCGAATAATTCGAACAACGATTAACAACGTGACGCTACTTTATTATTGTTAATTACAACAATAGTATCGCAGCAACAGTTAACGCTCGGTATAGCCCGTGTAAAATTCGTGGGGGCAGGCTTTCGAAAAATACCGCACACGTCATGCGGAGCGTAGACTTATCAGCGGGCTATAGTTCGCGTGGCGATAATCTGCTCGTTAAGCAAACAGGCTAATCGGCCGTCCATTTGGTCGGTTCGTTAAGCAAAGATATAACGGTTTAATCGGTCACAGAGTTCATTCCGTGTAGTTTATTGCTAAACGTTTTCATTCAACCTCAGCGTGGTTTAAAAGACCCATTCGGCCCGAAATAATTTCGCATCGAGAGGCCCGCCGGTTACGCCACTGTGCGCAACGCACACAGCATCGCGTGGAAAGAGGGGAAAAACAGTGACGCACCAATACGCGCGCACCAGGCCACCCCTATGCGAACGGAGCTCCGACGGAGTGCGTCTTCCACGCACGGATCGTCAGTGGTCGCCGAGTTGGCCGTGGGAGAGGGTTTTCTTTAGCGTTTTAACTTTGCTCTGCTGCGGGTGTGCACTCGTATCACGTCCACGTTGTTGCGAACAGAAACATAGTACACAGTCCTCAGTACCGAAAGTGAGTCAAGGCAGATACATCGAAGTATCGAAGGAAGTCAAGAGAAATTGAAGATACTATCATATTCCTTGGTGAATCGTGACATCAATTCGGCGCATCCACGACAATCGAAAAAGGGGTTGCCAATAAAGGAGGATGCAACAGTCGTGACGAAAGGTTTGTTTTGATCGGCGGTTTCGCGCACACGCGCGCCCCCATACGACATGCGTGGTGACTAAGGGTTGGATTCTCGGCGGCAACGTTACACGACCTGCTGTTTGCGAAGGATTTATCGACGAATGCGAGTGCACACACATGCTGAAAAAATTCTACGTCTCCTAGCGTACCCCTCGGCGGCCATTTGAACGTCCTCGCCACTCAGCTGCTGCGTCCCGTGCAAGGAAGAACGTTTCTACGAGTAAGTTCATACGATATTTTACGTCACAGATGTTTTTAGGGTCGCATCGACCCTTTATCTGTCTTGTTTTAATTTTTTCGCGGTGCGATGTTGGTTCCTTACGGTTCATAAATTCTTAAAAATCTTAAACGATAAATAAAGGTCTGATCGATATAACTATCAAATAATTGTGTACGCTAAAACGTATGTTGCAATATTATGCTGATCGATTTTCGTTGCTAATTAATTTCAAAGCATTTACTGCGCATATCTGTTTTCGTTAATGTCGCGGGGAAGTTATTCTTTAGTTTGTCTATCGCAAGCGAATCATTGGAATTGATTTAAATTCCCACTTCCGCATATGCGTTGCACGCACAGTGTTTGCCACGCACATGCGCAGTGCCGGCTGGCATTTACGCGTTTTCTCGGAGCTCGGTTTAACGAGGGGGTAGTTTCACATGGCTGACTCATGTGTCAGCGAGAAGCGTAACCCTCCGTTAACATTGTCTGTAATTAACGATCGACCCGTCGGCGAATAATCGACGCAACGACGATCTCCTCGTTTGCAAACTTCAAGTGATAACTTTGAATTCGAAACGCGGTACAAAACGGATTCTCACCGTTCCTTTCATTATCTTTGCAGGTCTCATTTCAAACATCGAATTAGCAGAAATGGCGAGCACGTCGCAACAGTACTGTCTCCGCTGGAACAACCACCGGTCCAATCTCCTCACGGTGTTCGACGAGCTGCTGCAGAACGAAGCGTTTACCGACGTGACATTGGCAGTGGACGGCGGCGCGTCCGTGAAGTGCCACAAGATGGTGCTGGCTGCCTGTTCGTCCTACTTCCAGACCCTCTTTATCGACCTCCCGTGCAAGCACCCAATAGTCGTCCTGAAGGACGTGAAGTACTCCGAAATCAAAGCCATACTCGAGTACATGTACCGGGGCGAGGTAAACGTTGCCCAGGAGCAATTGGCCGGCCTGTTGAAGGTCGCCGAGGTGTTGAAGGTGAAGGGCCTGGTGGAGGAACACGGCCCGCACAGTCGCAGGGAAGAAGTAGAGACGTCTATGTCCCCCCCGCCGGCAATAAGCACAAGCACAACGAGCAGCGCTGCCCACAGCAGCGGGCATGTATCTCCGCCGCATTCCACCGGAAATTCCTATAACATCTACGGCAAATCACCGCACGATCGAAGCAGTCGACTGCCCCTGCCCATATGGCCGTTGTCGGGGCTTCCCATGCCACACACGAGTCCCAGCCATCATGGTGCACCCCATCAGCACTCGATCCTGTCCGCTTCCTACGACAACGGCTACGAACACACGTCCATGAAACGCAAGAAGCTGTCCAGCATGCTGATGAGCAGGGACACGCCGATCCTGAGAACCGTGCTGGGTCAAGGTCACGCGGATAGCTCTCAGGGTATCCCGCTGCTGCCCGCGGACAGCCACGAGGGCCACTTCAGGAACAGCAGCAACGTCTCGTCGAACGACAACGATAGACGCAGCAGCACCGACATGGCCCACGGGGAATCCGCGCACAGCCCTTACACCGACGTGTCCATGATGGACGAGGACGATAAGCAGGCGTCGCCGCAGTCCTATTCCGCGGACGTCAAGTCAGGTGAGAAATCGTGCAAGACTTTACTATATTTATTATTATTATTATTAATATTCCGCCGACTTTTACGATCGATGCAGAGCGTGTACCTAACGACCAACCCTTTACTTTTCCAGGAATTGTCAACTACGCGCCAGCCCAGAAGCCGGAGTGGAAGCGGTACAAGCAGTACACGAGGAACGACATCATGTCCGCGATCGAGGCGGTACGTTCAGGTATGAGCGCCTTGCAGGCTGCGCGAAAGTACGGGGTACCGTCCCGTACCCTGTACGACAAGGTGAAGAAACTGGGCATCACGACGTCGCGGCCGTTCAAACGGGGAACGAACGGCAGCAGCGCCTGTTTCCCGTACGGGATCGGCGGTAACGCGAACGGCAGCATATACAGCGGCGCCCTGTCCGAGAACGAGAACGAGAACAGCAGTCTGATCGAGAGCCCCGGGACCATACTCGACTCGTACAAATCGAGGGACGGCCCCATAGAGAGGGACATGGACGACGGCCGTTGCGCCAGCCCCATAATACATTCGGCGAGACAGCAGACCAACGAGGACCAAGTCGAGGACCTCTCTGTTAGTCGTAAGTCTGATGTCCGGGTGATAGTGCCGCCGACGACGGTCATTAAAACCGAGGACGACGTCGACAGCGAGTCTTGCAATCATAATTAGTATAACGTCGATCATTTTCTCTAATTGCTCGGGGTGGGGGACTTTTTCTTCTGGAAGTCACTTAATCGTACTATTTCTCGGTTACGATGGATCGCCTCTCGGGGGAGTGAGAACTGTTTAGGAAATTTCTACGCGAAATCGGGCGTATTAATTCTCTGTGTAACAGAGAGTGGGAGGTAGAAAGAGAGAGAGAGAGAGATTTTACAGACGATTTACTATGCCAGCAAATGACTCAGGGATTAGCAGAATGTTTGTACATTCATTAAGATTATAGGGGGTTGATCGAACCCCGTTCTGAAATTACTTCGCACAAGACTGATACGAACTTTGCGGTTTCATGAGACTGATGTATAATCAATTGATCGGGATTGTGTTTTAAAGTTTTTAAGGCCTAATGCCGACCGCCGCGGGTTATAATGGCGCCTTCCAGAACCGTTGTACCTGGCAAATATATAGAGCAAGAGAGCAAGAGAGCAAGAGAGAGAGAGAGAGAGAGAGAGAGAGAGAGAGAGAGAGAGAAAGGGAGGTAAAGAAAATATCAAATAATCGTGGCGAAATTTGTTAGTGAAACACAAAACCACACTCGACTGGATTTAAGGGATTCCCATTTAGTAAACGATTACGTGTATCTCCTCATTTTTTAATTGTTTTTTCTTCTTAATCGTTTGTTTATAGATACGAGCGAAATGCGTTTAAACCGCTAATTAGATGGAAAATCATGTTCTAATGCATTAAGTTTTAAACACTTTCGGACCAGTGACTATGCACGTCTTTTTTAAAATTAATTAATTAGTTAACTGTAATCATTGTGATTCGATACTCCAATCTTTTTCTATAATTTTTTTTTCTTTCTTTTTTTTCTTTGGCAATCTACGTAGTAGTAATATTTTTTAGAATTTTAATTGATTTTTATAGATCGTACCGCCACGCGTATGGGATGGGCAGGGAAAGAGAGAGAGATATAGATACAGAGTGTATATTATTTTAGCATGTTTCGGTTTTCTTTGCGGAGAAAAGGAAAAAAGGAAGAAAGATATTCCTATCTTTAGCATTAAATGCTGTCAGTGGGACCTCGGATTAGATATACATATATATGCATACGAGACGTATATTACGATCCGAGTAAAAAAGCGAAAAGATACAGGGGGGAGAGGGGGCGAAATCAAGTGAGAGAGAAAGAGAGATTAGAGATTTGTACCATCATCATTAATTTCGTGTTATCGGCTGATAGCAACGCTGTTAATTTGTTAATAATTATAAGGTTACATTTATCGTTACTGATCAATGGCCCTGGGATACAGCTGCAATATTGCTCAATATTAATGCATAATAACTAATAACATACAATAGAACGAAACTACCTCATTGTACAACGGAACGGTTTACAGATCGTTCATTTTAACGTTAAGACTGATAGAGCAGAACCTGCGTTACCAGCTCGATGAATCCACCGTGTGTTTTATTTTACAAACGCCAATTATATGTATACACAAGGAAAGAGTATATACATGTACACACAGACACACACACACATATATATATATATATATTATATAAGTTATGAAAAGTATATTATATTATGAGCAAATTTTAATGTTTAATTTTGGCGTAGGTATAAGTGTATAAGAGTTTTGCAGTTCTCTTAAGTAAATATATATATATATATATAAATATATATATATTATATATAATGCCGTTCAACGGCTGAACACAACAATCACTGTACAAGAGATTCACGGATCATTGTGATTTCTCTATAGATTGCTGTATTCGAAGTTCATGTCATGCGTACACAAGAAACAACAGATTCTAAATCGTCCTCTTATTCTACACGAAAATCCACAACGAATGGAATGAAATCGTTGTTTGCTGCATTGTCGGACGGCTGTACGATCAGCTTCACGCATCTGATTGTTTCTTGTTGACGCGATCGTGTACCACGTACTAAATGTTCACCATAGATCTCAGACTCGATGGAATCAATTTTAGTTACTTTTTAAGGGTCCATTTGACGCGGAGACAGACGCTAGATCGCGCGACGTAACTAATGTAGGATCGCGCACAGTACAAATAGAATGTATAGCGAGAATTCGTCTTCAACATAACCAGCAATAATGTCTCTGTTAACAAAGACTGATCATTGCTATTACTTTTTACTCCAAGCAAGTTCCACTGTACCTGTAAACTATACCGCGGGATACTCATAGATAAGTACAAACCAAAGTTGCCTTGATAAACTGTTTACCTCAATTGAACGGTGATAATAATAACTTGCGACAAGAAGCTTCAATTTCATCTGAACATTTTTTTTTAAACATACTTTTCTTCGCTTACTTTTATCGATACCGCTCAGATGAAATTGGGGCGCCTCACGTTAGTTCTATAATAGAATTGTAGCAAAGTACCTGTTCACCGATCGCTATGCGATTCACGAAATAGAAGAATGATATTTATATACAAGAACGACTGATTCAACGTCGACGGACGCTTGATAATACCGTATTATATTGTAGAGACGCGTAGCAATAGTCGGATGCGAAACGATCGAGACAAAGCTTAAAAGCAAACGATTAGACTGAGAGAAATAGTTGATAGAATATACGAATACGATTATACGAAAACAGTGTGTTCAGAACATGGAGAAATGAAATGTGTAGCTATTAATTTAAAAATAGACGAGAAAAAGAGAATATATGAAAGAGGTGCTGAAGAGACATATCGATACGAGGAAAATCCGTGGTCCGAGAGATGCCTTAACGTTTCTACGAAGAGTGGAAACGTGGGAAATAAAGGAAATATACAAAATTGAAAACAACCCGCCGCATGTCCCGGATGAAAAAAGAAAATCCTTGCGGGAAGAGAAACCAATCTCGAGAACTGTGTGCACGTAGAGTACGAAATTTGACTTTGATTCTGATTGGTGCGTAGACGCAAATCTTTGATGCCTTAACGAGAATTTAGGACTTCGATTAGATGTTAATTGTCGAATTAAGTATGTACATAATTATGATTTTCAAAATTCTTCTTTTTTATTGGGCCAGGGGGGGGGAGGAGGAGGAGGGGGAGAGAAGAGTTGCCTTTCCATTTTTAATGTAAAACTAGCGTCGTATTATTTTTTAAGACTGATTTTCCCTATTGGCATCTACGATGTGGCACTTTTGATTAATTGTAAGTTTCTATGTTCACACCTTCCACCTTAAAATGTACGGATCAATCCCAATCTCCACTATGTGGACATATGTTATTAGAATTGTACAAGCCTGTTATTAAAATATATTACTCTAAGAAATTTCGAGAGAAGCTGCGGTTGTTTCTTTTTTTTTTTTGCTTGATAAATCGTTTCATCCCATTGTCCTGTTCTACTGCGATTAATTTATCGAGCACCAGCAACAACGATAAAGAATTGCTGATATATTAAATTGTGAAATGCCTCAGGTGCACGGACACGGCCTTTGTCGGCGTTCTTTTTCCCCGCTCCCCTTTACTATCATTTCCACTTGTCTGTCGAGCGAAGTTCTCGTTTGATCGTCCCGATGTCAGAGACAGTACACGGATATCGCCTCAAGGAAGAATTTCAATCAGGCCACGAGATAGGCGGTGTGCTTAATAAAAGAAGCGGCGAACTGGTTCCGTATTGCAATTGGACGTAAATATAAGATCTCTTTTCATTTCCCGCGGAACACGTTGTCGATTGCAGGTGAACAAATCGATTTTCATATAATAGAGAAATTGAGTGATGCTAAAATCAACGTTATTCCCAATCATTGATTCCAAGTGCAACGTTCCCCAACTAACAACCCCCATATCCGTTTCAGCCCGGACACCGATTTCTGGCCCATATCCGCCCACATTGGTTTCAAATCGACTCTCTACGAGCCCAGAAACCGGTCTACAGTAATAGGGAATGGTCAGAAAGGGGGAGAGACAGGGAGAGACAGGGAGAGACGATTGTGGTATAAATCTATGAATGAACTTCGGTAGCGTTTCTATTTGGTCTCTTACGTTGAATTATGTATTCTGAATGTCAAATAAGCACAAAATACTTAGGTAGAACCGACGACAGTCGGGGAGAGCTAGGGAGATCCACCTGCAGTTTGGATCAATGAACAAGCTCCGCCACTTTGAGATTTACTTTCTACCATCCAATTATGTGTCCTCCATGTGAAAAATCAGTGAAATACCGACGGAGAATCGTGGAGAGCCAGGGAGAGACGGGGAGAGACATGGAGGTTCCCCTATAGATTCATCTCGCCGAACAAGTTCTGTTACCTTATTATTTCCTTTCTAAAGACGGATCATTCGTATTGTATATACGAAATGAACGCGAAACAAGCGATGCGGGCCAAAGAGAGAGAGAGAGAGAGAGGGCGACAATTCTGGTTTTACGCCAATGAATAAATTCCGGCACCTTGTTACTTCCTCTTGACGCCTGAATTATTCATATCAGGTGCGAAGGGGAGCCAAAATAGTCAAGAGGGATGGAGTATGGGGAAACATTGAGGATCCGCGCTGAACAAAGAGGGCAACACAGCTACACCAACAACTTCGTCCAACAAATGCATTATAGGGAAGCTATACGTGGTGCCACGTAGAGAAAGAAGAGAGACAGAGGCACAGTACTGCTGTGCGAGCTCATCGATGGCTGGACTACAGGCCGGTGCGATCAAAAGCCACAGATCAAGTCGTATTATCCTAGGTCAGTACGCTTTCGCTCTGGTCATACCCCTACAGTTCTATCCCTCTAATAAGTCTCATTCCAGGCTACGCGCACGGAGAGAATAATTATGGGCTTGCGCAGATCGCTCGACGGGGGTGGAGGGTGGGTGGCTAAGGAGAAATAAAGCCTCGAGCCCAGCCGGTGAACGCGGCCACGGATAGCGAAATTTCTCCGGCCCGTTTCGTCCTCCTGGTTTAATCGCGGAATCTTCGTACACGGCTAACCGTCTAGTACCTGACATTCCGGTAAGACCTACCAGCAGTACGTCGTTCCCTCCCCGTGATACGTGAACCAGTGCGAACCTACGTGGTGAAACGTTTGAAATATTTTTTTCCTACCCCGGGACTTGGACTTTTTCAGGACACGCCGGTACATCGGCAGCTGCTCGCAACGTTTTCCTGGATGCTGAGGCATGCGCCCTAAAAACACTGGGATTGATGTATTGCAGAGCGCAGGTACAAATGAGAGGGTTTCGCGTGTGTGCACCGTGTCGGCGGTTCCTGCCCGTGTTACGGATCATTTGCATGCCCGGAGAGAGCCCTTTTTGTCGCTCCCGTTCTTCTAGGCGTCCCTTGCATACCCATTGAGAGCCCTCGCTCGTGATGTTGAAATTGATAGCCGCGGTCACGATGTTTAGGCGACACTGCTCGCAGCCTGTTCCTTCTTCTTCTCCCTTTCGATTTTTCGCCCATGCCTTTTGTCATCCCGCGCGGAAGCCTGCGCGTTGATTGAAGTGTTTCCTTTGTCGTTTCGAGAATTGGGATGTCATATCGACACTGAGAACAATTGTTTGATTGATCGCGCATTGAAAAATTGAGGGCGGACCGTAATTATTCCTCGGAACAAGCGAAGGGTGAGATCTTTGGGAGATTGGTTTCGGATGGAATTAACAGGCAACCGACTGTAATCGTTGAATCAATAAATCTCGACTATAATTAATCGTCGTCGGACGATAGGGGGGGAGGGAGGGGGGGGGGGCGAATTGGTCGCAAGTAAAATAGAATTCGGATAATTGGAACGATCTCCGGGCGAACGAAGTCTGTTGACCATCCAAGCAATTCTCTGGTAGTTTCACATGTGCACGAGAGAATTCCAGAACGCCTCGAAATATCCGATTGTTTGCCGGTCGAGTTTAATCGAATTTCCATTTTCGTTCCCGCAGATCTGCATTTATTACCTGCTGTGGACAGCAACGCTGGGCCCAAACTTTACCCTAGAACAGGAAGCCACCACCGCGAAAATTTGGGACTGCCCCGCGGAATGCATTTGTCTCTCGCCGAAGCAGGTAAACAATGCGTTTCGCGTTTAAATTGTATTTCTACAAACGCAGAAAAATTTCAATAATTCAGCAATCAGCAGAGCGTGGAAAATTGGATTTGTCGTTGGTCTACGATTAACAGGAAGCTCAGAACCGGGGGGTTTACCTGCGATTAATTAGGCTTACACGAACCACAGTGCCAACCAATCGCACGCTACGATATTCCGTGTCCGGATATTACAGTGCAGACTTAAGGGATTACGACAGCAAAGCTTTAGTAAATAAATGTTAACGTGATATCGGTGCACATAATACAAACTTAATTGACAAGGAAAGCAGTTTCAAATTGCACATGCTTGTTCCCGGAATCTTTCGTTCGGATTATCTTTTGGGGCGGCCTTTTCATACTAATGAAGAGGAAGTGTGCCTTTCGAATAGCACGCATTACAATATTGAAATTAACTCGTGAAAAATCTTTCGCAGGTTCTTTGCAATACAGGCGGGCTGAAGGACATACCGACCCAGCAATTACCCCAGACAGTGGAGGAACTGTCCCTGACAAAGAACAACTTTCCGATAATAAAGGGCGACGCGTTCGCCGGTTTGAAAGTCCTCAGGAAGTTAACCATGGATGGGAACAACATCTCCACGATAAAGCCGTTCGCGTTTCGCGGGCTCAGTAAATTACGCGAACTCTCCATACAGCACACGCCGCTGCCATTCGTCGAGAAATTCTCCTTCGCCGCCCTGCAGAACGTCTCTGTGTTGCTCCTGGCGAACAACAAGATTCGATACATCGAAGGTTACTCCTTCGCCGGGACATCGAACATTCACATCATTCTGTTGAGCAACAATCCGCTGCTCAGGATTCAGAGCCACGCGTTTTCGGGCCTGACCAACGTAGTCCGCTTGATATTTCCATCCGGAATAAGAACCATCGAGCCGGAAGCCTTCGACGGTTTGCAACACGTCGGCCTTCTGAAGCTCACCTATATGGACCTGTCTTCCCTGCAGTCGTACACGTTTCGTGGCCTGTCCTATGTGCACTCGTTGAACATACAGGAAAGCGATTTAGGTATCGTTGAGAGGAACGCGTTCACCGGGCTCAGCCACGTGGAACGATTGAACATATTCAATAACAAGATCGACCTGATCGAGAAACTGTCGCTACAGTACGAGAACAGTATAGAGATGCTGAGATTCCATGGGAACCACGTGCTGGAGGCACCGCGACACGCCAGGGACATTAATTTGGAAGTCAGCACCATCAGTGCAATCAATAATCACTTCCCCTGCGACTGTCAAGCCCACAACGTGCTGGAGAGCGACTTCGTCAACGGCACGGCCAGCGAGTTTCAGAAGAAAAATTATTGTATCTCCCCCATCGAGTACAATGGAAAATCTATGAATACGGTGGACTTTGATCTGATCGCGAAATGCCATGATAATGTTGTGCAAGATAATTTGGGCTCCGGCGTTGCTGGAGTTTTCCAGACGTTGCCGACGACTTTGTCCCTGGTTCTTTTGTTACGTATGAAACTATTCCAGTGAACGCCAAGCTCCTTGAAAAAAGGAATACTACTTGAGAGCTCTCGATTTCCTCTTATTTTTATTCGAATGTAAATTTGACGACCATCCCCCTCGCTTGACATATAGGATATAAAGTGGTAGGGTATTATATTTTCAATTGAACATTTAGGTTGTCGAAATTCCAGATAATAGGATTTCGTGTTAATATCGATAAGCAAAATGCTGCTGGAAAAGGTAACTATATTCTGCTATTTGTACGCGAATGAGAAATTGTTGTAAGTGAATGGTACACCGAACTTTTTAGGCAATTCGATTCTTGCCACGGCAATTCTGTTTTATGTTTCAATCATTCGATTGTAATATAAATAGCTGGGCGAATTTGGAACTTGTTTTACACGAGACCAGGAAGCAAAGACTGCAACAATGGTCGGTCACATTTTCGCATGGCTGGGGCGATTGTTACAGTTTTCTTTCAACAATAATTGCCAATCAACGTTTTTCTATCGTTCACTGCATTCCATTATTAGAACTCTCACGATCTTAAGCATGCAACTACGAGCTTTAACCGATCCATATAACTGGATCAGCGAAATCGCATCCCTTTTGGAATCGTTCGTGTTTATCACTTTCTACCTTGTTAACCCTTCGTTTTATATCTTCTGTCCTTTTCATTATTCTTCATTAAATTGTTAAGGACATATCGTTGAACGTTATAGTACATATACATATCTCCGCGATTTATACATTTAAGTAGCCGCAATCTTGAGTCTATAAAACAAAGGGTTAACGACCAAGGCTGAGCAAATAATTTTCGTCGATGATAATGAAAGTACGTAGGGATAAGGATATTATTAAGTTTGACTCGTGTAAGTGCCCCTTTTAAAAGGGCGAGATTTGCGTGATTTTGACGAAAGAAATAGTGCTGATTTGTGCTTTATCTTAGAAGAAGTTAACTCTTGGCGGAAGAGTATGTTTCCAGTCTTCACTTAATGCAATTCCTTCCTATTACGTAAAAACAAAAGGAAAGGAAAAATAATTAGAAACATTGAAGTCCTCCGAGAGTTTACTGTATTAAAAATACTTTCTACATATGTGTAGTCCTCCTTGAGTAAATGAACTGCTCTAGAAAAGTCACATTTGTTAAATGGATATATATATATATTTAAAACCATCAAGCCGCAAATATTTCTAAGATGCAGTTTCCCCTCTTCGTTCCAGATATTTGTATATTTTTGTCGAACGAATATCTTGAGGCCTATATTACATTATAATAATAATAATAATAATAACAGTAATTCTATTCCATTAGTCACAGCCTGATGTTTCCAGTTGATGTTTAATACATACTTGGAAGGTTTCGACGAAAAGTTTTCAATCATTTACCAACTTTATCATTTTAACGATTCGTTTCGACTGGGAATTGAAAGTCGGTACTGTGCTTTTAACTATGGGAAATAAAAAAAAAAACGAAAGAGAAACATTTTTTCTCCTGTTATTTGTAATGTAAATCTGCGTGGCCTTCGGTCAGCATAATAACCGAGGACCAAAACTAGCTTATATTTTTTACCAACATCTAAACTTATAACAGTGTAACGAGAATAAACTCTGTAACCTTTTATTGTAGTTAGAACAGCCTGTCATTTAATAAACATTGAAAAATTGCTTTCTGCATTGAGATATAATTGACGCAACTAATTGTAAGAAAGACAAGTCAATGTGTCCTTATACATTATTCTTTATTGAAATCGAAGAACATTCTATCCATTTACGAATTCCAAACTATATAAATCTTTATTTCCCAAGTGTTTTCACAGTTAACGGGGTGGCTTTTTGCAGATCCGTCACTTCGTATTTGTAACGCTCGTACGGTACGATTACCCAGGGCATTCGATCTTCCAATTCTGACGGCGTCACACCCAAATCTTCTAAAGTCGGCAGGCTAAGATCGATTTGATCGCTAACGTGATGCTGAAAGGAAAGCAACGGGTGCCATGTCTTTATAAATAGACATTCATATATATATATATATATAATTCGAATCGATTAGAAATACGAAGGTGCACTCACAAATTCTAACATGTCCCAAGTCATATCCGACATAGGATGCACCGTTTGTATATAATCCATGAACGTTGCCTTTAACCATGCGTACGGATGAAACCTCATGTCTATCAAATCTATCTTCGCACCGTCGCCGTTCTTCAAAGCCAGTTCATACATCCATTCGACTAATTTGTTCAACTTGTACCGCTTCGGACTGAAACGACGAAGGTATTGCGTTCACAAATATACAATGTATATTCATCGGTAATAACTATTTTATGTACCCGACGAATTGATAGGTCTTGCCAGCGGTGTCAGGATTTCTTACGATCGATACAATCCCAGAAGCCACGTCTGAAATGTATACCGGTTGCTTCTCAGTCCTTTCCCCTTTGTACCACAGCGGAAGACAACTGCAACAGATCGGCGTGATATAAAATTCAAACACTGTACACTACGAGAAGTTGCTCCGCGAGAGTATTCACCTTACGTAGATTGTCCTGGTTTCGTTCAAATAATGGCTCACGAACTTATCAGCCGCTCCATATATAACCGACGGTCGAACGATCGTAGCTTCTGGAAATTCCTCCTTCACTGCCTGTTCGCCTTCCCATTTCGCTGTAAGTATCGCCGATCCATGCTTCGTGATCACTGGCTTGAAGGCAAAGAGCGAATGAATTGCTATCTGCCACGATTACCTTGGCATTCGCCGAGTTATTCAATTATTAGTATATCCTACTGTTGGATTTTCAGCTGCGTTCAGGCACGATAGATGAATGAAACGTTCCACGTTGCACTGTTTGGCCAGCCTGGCCAACCTTCTGGCCCCGTCCACGTGCACGTCCTTGTAACTGAAGTTGGACGTTTCGTAGTTCGCTCCGATTAAGTTGATCACAACGTTGGAATACTTTATGCATCTGATTATAGACTCGTCGTCCATAAGATGGAATGGGTGGAACAAAACTTGTCCGAGATCTCCTCCTACCTTCAGTTCCCTTATGTGATATGGATCGCATCTGTGCGGAAAGATCATCTGTAGGAAAATGCTCGTTGTAAATATGAATCTAAGCATAGGGCACGGAATGCTATGCACGATACATATTATTTGCTTGCCTGAGTACCAATTCTTGCTAAACGAATGCCCAAACTCCTTCCAATGAAACCGCTGCAGCCAAACATCGTACACACTATACCATTGAAAGAGCTACGGCCACCGGTGCCCCTTTTCAAGCTGGCCGTGGTGGGATCCTTGATAATTCTAGGCTTCGTACAGTAATCGCGATTCTGTACCGCGTAGCTGACGGCGCAAACATTTTGATTCCCTGTATGATTTATTGTGGGACCAAACGGTTATTGTTATATAACTGTGAATAACGTCGACGATTTCGCGAGACATGTAAATTGGGAATGAACAATCGTGAGAACAATTGATATCTCGTTGCCATTATTAAAAACGTCATGATAATAATATGGCAAACGAAGCGGCTTCAATGAACTTACTTGTCGCTTGTGCGATCTTCGGAACCAAAGCCGCCATGTTTTTCCTGCGCTAACTTGGGGAAGACAGCACTTCTGGAATTTGATGTCGCGTTTAGGTTAGGAAATTAAGTTTCGAATCGGAAGATACACATGTGTATAGCAAACGTCAGTTGCACAGGAAGGCAATGTAAATATTTGCTCGTTAAGTTTCGAGTGTAAAACGAAAAGAGTTAAATTCCACCAAATTTTGGGTATATTTAATAAATAAATCGAACGAAAAACTTGTTATACGCAGTTATTATTAGGGTTCGTAAGAAGATATAAAAGTTTACAACGCGGAATTGGAAAGTTAAGGACTAAAATAATTAAATACAAAAGGTACAGTTCGTTTGAACAATCGTTTATTCGTCATATTATAAATCATACTAATCATAAAAATCAAGGAAAATTATAAGTAGAAAATACTGAAACGCAAATTCTACATTCCTTTTTATTAACTTTCGCTGTGCCATGGACTTTGATAATCACATATGGCATCCGCATACATTACTCTCCCCGCAGTACTTCCAAAAAAGATATTTGTTAATTCAAAACTTCATACGACTATTCATTGCATTAATTCGTAATTCGTAGCAATGGTGCTACGCATGCGCAGCAGCAGCTATCTCCAGACCGACATGCGCGCGCATCGGTCATACAATTCGTTGGCTCACGACCACGGCCGAGCGCGCGCTCTACGGTCGCTCTGATTCGCCAGTGTTTTTCATTACTAATTCGAAAACGAAGCTTCAACCAACATTTTGGTAACGGAAGAAGTTGCTCAGAATCACCCCAGCAGCCCCTCAGTCCCGCATCCAAACCCCTCCACGGCTGACCCTGTATATGTATGAAGATATGTGATTTTAGTTACGTGTAGTAAGACTGGCGCCTTACTATGCATAGGGCGTTTATTAAATAATGGGACTAAGCATAAAGGTAACAAGAGAATATATATTATGACTATTGTATGTGTACATAAAAATAATCTAAGGTTTACATGAAGACAACTTCACTCTATGCCGATCAGAGCGCGCGACGCTCTGGCCCCACTTTGGCCAGGGGCGAACGATGCTTTCGGCGACACAATTCCGGTGTCACTGCATACGTGTTCCATCCTGTAGGTATTTCAGAATCATGTCCAAGATTCATTTATCCAACTTTCCGTGGATATTTTCAAACGCTAAGCCAAATGGTTATAGGGGGCTAAAAAATCGAAATCAATTATTAGGACGAAAATTATGTTTATAATTTTTGTACAATTATATGATTATACGTATAATTAATATTGGCATCACCTAAAAAATGGTCCTTGAAGATCTTAAAAATATTTTGAATAAAAGGCTCTTCTCGCGCTACGTGCTGCTCCAACCTTTGAAATAAATATAGCAGCTCCACTCGTTTGCTCTCTTGCGTTTCTGTACTTTCTGGCACCATCTTAGCTTCTTCCACCTCTATACTCTCTTGCGCTTCTGTACTTGGTTGCACTTCTGTTCTTTCTGGCACTATCTTAGTTTCTTCCACTTCTATACTTTCTTCCACTTCTGTACTTTCTTGCATTTCTGTATTTTCTTGCCCTCCCTTACTTTCTTGCCATTCTATACTTTCATGCATTTCTGTACTTTCCTGCATTTCTGCACTTCCGTGCAATTCTGTACTCTCTTGCGCCTCTTCATCCTCCTGCTCTCCTTCGTCTGCCTCCTCCGTGGTCTCACTTTTAATCCTTTCTCCGCAAGTGGACGTCAAATGCACAATATCCTCCCCTGTGTCCGGATCACCTGCTAAATTGTTTAAGTCCCTCCTCGTAGCACTATTATCACAGAACTTTCTCGCCGAACCTTTATCAGCATTCAGTCTTTTCCCAGGCTCTCTAAATATTTGTACATTATGTCTTTTTTTGAACCCGTCCAACCAGCCCTTGCTAACTTTAAAGCTCGACACCAACTCCGTACTGTCCCTCAATTCTGTTGCTTTTCGCAAAAGCACAGCGTTCGTCATCTTGTCGCCGAGGAGTTTTCTTTCGGCCACCCAAGCCATCAGATTTTTCTCCAACGAATCGTACAAGGACGGCCTGATCCTTCGTCGACTTTGCTGCAGCTTCCCTTTGTCCATGAACTCCATTACTTTCGTTGCGCTATGCTTTATCCGCGAAATCGTTTGCGGATGGACGTTGTATTTTCTTGCGATGGTTGTGATATTGAACGTTTTCAACTCATCCAAGACTTTCAACCGTTCGTCCATGGATAAAGTAATCTTCTTCTTTTTTTGCTCGTCATGTCCAACACTTCAAACAGTAAATACATATAAAAACTGCTCTGCACTACAGTGAAAGAAAAACAACACAAATTAAAGTACAAAAAAACACTGCGCATCACAATTAAAGAAAGAAAATTATATACGCGCAAACTAACGTAAAAACACTACTTAGCACTGCAATAGAAATATTTAAAAACAAACGAATGAAAATCGTAAACTTGAATATATTTGAATGGTTTTAGTGTTAGATATTTTCGTATTCGAATCGCTGTGTGAGAAAAGGGGTAAATGTCATGCCGTCTGTTACGGTCCTCTTTTTATAGAAAATCCTACGTTTTTGTACTTTGGGGTACGTATTTAATCGGTGTCAGCACGTGAATATAATTCAAACTATATAGCGTTTCGTCTCATTTCGATCGGGCAAATCTCACAAATAGATGGATGGAAGTTGCGTTTAGAAGAAAGAGTAAATAAAAAAGTTTTATTGTTGCATTAGCATCGTCTCACCGAAACGTTTCGGTCCCTCGCTCTGTTTCCATGGACCTCTATCTCACTCCTCCACGTTCTGTCCCTTTCTAAGTTCCCGCCCGGCCGAAGCCGCATGCACCATAGGAACTGACAACTCGGCTGGTTATATGCAATGTTTCGGTACCAATCCTCCTTGCACTTATCCAGCTGTTACTGTAATTGTTAATTGAATGTTTGGCTGGTTGCCTTGGTTGGCTTTGCGGGGGTCGCCGTAAGAAAGTACACCACGTAGAAATATTTAAACCGTGAAGGGAAGTGTCTTTAAACAACACGGTAAACGGTATGAATCTCTACTTTAACTACGGTATAACTGGCTTTGGCAGGATCTTTATTTAGAATACGCTTTTCTCTTAGAACTCATTCTCTTAGAACTGATTTTAGAAGCGTCGTTTTCGAACCAGCAGCGTCCTTTGTTCTTCCACTCTCTGCCTCGATCATGCACCTCTCGATTGGCTCGGAAAGCGCGGCCAATCAACTGTGACGCTGCAGGTCGTTTGTCAAATCTTGTTGGGCGAGAGCAGCGTCATGGCCTCTAGTGCGAAGTGTTTCGCAATCGTTTGGCGGGAAACGCGCAAATAATTACGCGCCCAAAGGGCCACAGCTTGGAGTATTTGTGCTGACATATATGAAGAAGTACTTGAATGTAAATAGTTAATAACTATTGACGCGTTAGTTTCATTTAGAACAATTGTGTAATTAATTGTCATGCATATTTAGTATATATTATATTTTATATTCGGTTTATTCGGTAGATTTTATACAAACTTTAATATTACATTTACTACAAGTTCTACCGAATGTGCTAAATATAAAATGAAAGATATAATAAATACTTTACATATGCACAAGTTACACAATTGTTGTAATTTAAAATAAGCTTTAGAATATAAAGTATGTAAGTTTTAGTATAAGTTTCATCTGTAAGATATATTGTAAATCAACGGCAAATAATAGCTTATAAGTATTAGATTGTTTATGTTTATAATATTTTTTATATTACATAAATGTTAGTTTAGAAGTAATTAGAATGTGTTGTAAATAGATATTAAACAATAGTTTATAAGTACTAGCTTGTAAGTTTGAATTGCAACATTTTTGTAACTTGTATCTTCATTAATTAATTTAAATAAATCCTCAATGAAAAGAATTCCACTACTCTTTTTATTTTCATACCTTACCACTCCTTGAAAGAACCTAATTCCAATTCCTTATACAAGAAGTACCGTGGACGGACTTAAAATGCGAAGTCCTAAAGCGAGAAACTTGTCAAAATGGCCCTATGCGTTATTAAATTTGGCAGCAAGAAATTCTTAAAAATACATCATTTCCAAAGTCTTCATTCCTGGCAAAATTGGTTGGCCAAAGTCTAGAAAATTAAGCGCTCAGAAATTTCTGGAACGTGACGTCATTTCCTAGAACTTCGAGGTTCGGATACCTCCTCGCATATCATATTCTCCTGATACAAATCCACGATTTTCAGCAGATATTCTTGCCAGAAACCGAGAAATTTTAGCGCTCGGAAATTCCTGGAATGTGACGTCATTTCCAAGAATTGCTGAGCTCGAATACCTCCTCGCATATCATATTCTCCTGATACAAATCCACGATTTTCAGCAAATATTTTTGCCAGAAACCGAGAAATTTTAGCGCTCGGAAATTCCTGGAATGTGACGTCATTTCCAAGAATTGCTGAGCTCGAATACCTCCTCGCATATCATATTCTCCTGATACAAAACCACGATTTTCAGCAAATATTTTTGCCAGAAACCGAGAAATTTTAGCGCTCGGAAATTCCTGGAATGTGACGTCATTTCTTGGAATTGCTGACATCGAATACCTCCTCACACATCATATTCTCCTGATACAAATCCACGATTTCAGCAGAAATTTAAGTGCTGAAAATCGTGGATTTGTATTAGGAGAATATGATATGCGAGGAGGTATCCGAACCTCCGTGTTCTAGGAAATGACGTCACGTTCCAAGAATTTCCGAGCCCTGAAATTTCCGCGTTTCTGACGAAAATATCTGCTGAAAATCGTGGTTTTGTATCAGGAGAATATGATATGCAAGGAGGTATCCGGCGCCGGCAATTCTTGGAAATGACGTCACTTTCCAGGAATTTCCGGACACTTAAATTTAAAGAGCTCCCATCTTAATTCCTTAACAATTAGCGCCGCAGTTAGTAATGTTCAGGTTTATTTTTACAAGTTCTCCGCTTGTGAACTTTGCATTTAAAGTTCCTGCACGGTAGTACTTGTTTAAGGAATGGGAATTAGGTTTTTCAAGGAGTGTTAATGTGTGAAAATAATAAGAGCAATAGAATTCCTTTCATTGAAGATTTATTTAAATTAATTATTCAAGATACAAGATACAAACATATTGCAATTATGAACTATTCTTTTTAATCTATTTAGAATACATCTTACAACTAAATTTTATCAATTCTAAGCTAACATTAATGTAAATATAAAAAATACTATAAAAATAAATAATCTAATACTTGCAACACATCTTACAAATAAAACTGATACTAAAAATTTACATAGATTGTACGTAGATTTTTAAAAATAAATTACAGCAATTGTGCAACTTATTTTACATTTATTACACTTAGTAGAACTTGTAGTAGTAATACAAGTAATATGAAGAATTATATAGGATCTACCGAATAAACTGAATATAAAATAAAATATATAATGGATATATATTACAATTAATTACACAATTGCTATAAATTAATCTTATGCGCTAATAGTTGCAAACTATATTTATAAATTACTTCTCTATAACTAAAGAATAACTAAAATATGTGGCAAAACTTCTTCTATCTTCTTTCTTGCTCTTATGCGCAATGAGAAGTGCCGGTAAATGTTCTTCGTCACTTTGCCTGCGGAACCTGCACACACAACAAATATATTAGTAAGTATGTAACAGAAGAGAGAAAGATTGTTAAGGGATATGCAGAGGAAAAAGAAAGAAGGGAGGGGCAAACAAGAAGCATAAGAAGAAAGAGAGGTTTATTTCAAAAGGAGTGGAATGAGGGGTGGATGATAGTTCGAAAATAGGAACAGATCGTTCCTCTAATCGGGACTTTTCATTGAAGACGTCGTGGATTAAAATCGGCCCACCAGAACGCGAGATAAATGAATTTGTTTAAAGAAATTTTAAACAAATGCCATTAGTTCGACTTGCAGGCTAGCTACATCACTGACCAGAGGACATAAATTAAAGCTAGGAGGATCAGCTAACATCTCCAACAGGTGTGAACACTATTCGACGAGCGGTTCATTTGTTATAAATAATTAGACAATTCAAATTGTTATTACTGCCAACTGCATATACTCACAGCAACGGGGTATTTTTTATCGTGTAGAGTGTAGCTTATTCGTTTCCCTTTCTTTTGAGACGTGGTTGATTAAAATCGACCCAGTAGAAACCGAGATAAGAATTTTTAAATATTTTGTCGGGAACGATAAGTCGGTAATCGTGTATGTGGCGCCATCTCGCGTTTGCGGCCTTTTTCGCAGTTTGCCGCGGCTTCAAAACCGAATTCCTGGATTACATCGTTAATTTAAACAAGTGCATTTTTCTCGGCTTCTAATCCGTATTTCTTAACCGGACTTGTCCTAAATGAAATCTACGAACCATAGCTAACTGCTCCAAATGTTGCGACAATATGGCATTTGTGGTTCGAAACTTATTAACAATTGAAAAATCAGCAAAAATGCACTCTGGGTCACTGCAATTATCTCGGCTTCTGGAGGCGCTAGATTAATGATCGTGTGCTCAAAATGAAGGTAAAGGATGCTGCTACAGGCCTATATACGATTTACATATGCTACATGCGCTGTTTATTTGTTATAAGCAAATAAATAATTCGTTTGAGTATTGCACCGAAACTATACACGAGAACCGATCTAATCGTGAATCACATTGTTCCTTGAACCAAGAACTTCAATTTGAAAGGTCGTCAATTAAAATCGGCCCAGTAAAACGCGTGATAATTGCATTTGTTTAAATAAATTTTAAACAAATGCCATTATTTCGACTTGCAGGCTAGCTACGTTCATGACCAGAGGACAGAAATTAAAGCTAGGAGGATCAGCTAACACCTCCAACAGGTGTAAACATTATTCCACGTTCGGTTCATTTGTTATAAACAATTAAACAATTAAAATTGTTATTACGGCCAACTGCATATAGTTACAGCAACGGGGTATGTTTTATCGTGTAGCTTATTCGATTCCCTTGATTTTGAGACGTCGTTGATTAAAATCAGCCGAGTAGAACGCGAGTTAATTGAATTTGTTTAAATAAATTATAAACAAATGCCATTATTTCGATTTGCAGGCTAGCTACATTAATGACCAAAGGATACAAATTAAAGCTAGGAGGATCACCTAACATCTCCAACAGGTGCGAACATTATTCCACGCGCGGTTCATTTGTTATAAACAATTAAACAATTGAAATTAATATTACGGCCAACTGCATATACTTACAGCAGCATGGTATTTTTTATCGTGTAGCCTATTCGTTTACCTTTCTTTTGAGACGTGGTTGATTAAAATCGGCCCAGTAGAACGCGTGATAATTGAATTTGTTTAAATAAATCTTAAACAAATGCCATTATATCCAATTTGCAGGCTAGCTTCATCAATGACCAAAGGACATAAATTAAAGCTAGGAGGTTCAGCTAACATCTCCAACAGGTGCGAACATTATTCCACGCGCGGTTCATTTGTTATAAACTAATAAACAATTGAAATTAATATTACGGCCAACTGCATATACTTACAGCAGCATGGTATTTTTTATCGTGTAGCCTATTCGTTTACCTTTCTTTTGAGACGTGGTTGATTAAAATCGGCCCAGTAGAACGCGTGATAATTGAATTTGTTTAAATAAATCTTAAACAAATGTCATTATTTCCAATTTGCAGGCTAGCTACGTCAATGACCAAAGGACATAAATTAAAGCTAGGAGGTTCAGCTAACATCTCCAACAGGTGCGAACATTATTCCACGCGCGGTTCATTTGTTATAAACAAATAAACAATTGAAATTAATATTACGGCCAACTGCATATACTTACAGCAGCATGGTATTTTTTATCGTGTAGCCTATTCGTTTACCTTTCTTTTGAGACGTGGTTGATTAAAATCGATCCAGTAGAAGCCGAGATAATAATTTTTAAATATTTTGTCGGTAACGATATGTCGGTAATCGTGTATGTAGCGCCATCTCGCGTTTGCGGCCTTTTTGCAGGTTGCCGCGGCTTCAAAACTGAATTCCAGGATTACACCGTTAATTTAAACAATATACGTTTTTCTCGACTTCTACTGCGTATTTCTTAACCGGACTTGTCTTAAATGAAAGTTACGAACCATTGCTATTTGCTCCAAAGTTGCAACAATATGGTATTTAACGGTAGTTTCAAGCACTTCTTTATAGATGGCGATACCAAGGAGAATTTTTGCATAAAGGTAAGCCAGGGACAATTGGAAATTTTGCAAAATTCCGAAATGCATTAAAGTTTAATGCAATGAATATACTATTTGAATAAGATGTATAACTAAAATAATGGGAGTTTGGTGTGTTAAGCGAGATGAGTTTAATAAAAATAGTGGTTTACTTTATTGCTGGAATGAAATTTGGTGATTGAAAGTGATAGAAGTTATGAGAGAAAGATGAAGTATTAGAAGGAATACGTAAAATTAATGTATTTCTCGAAGGTTGCAGAAAGAGTGGCAACTATTTTTATGAGAAACTTAAATATATTAACTTTGACATCGAAGCTCCGACGATGTAGCCTCCTCAAGGGCCGGAGGAAGACTGACTGAATTTAAGCGGGTATCTTGAATGTATAATTTGAGTTTATTTTTGTTATATGTAGAGTGTATCATTTTCAATGATGGTGGAACTCTGGCAAACGTTCTTCCACATACGACAGCGCGTTTGCAAGATTGAAAAACACTAGCCTTTCTTTGTTCGTTTATTTCGACATTTGAAGATGTATGGACAATTATTACATAATAATTATATATATTTATATATGTATAATGAGAGAGCATCCACCTCTCGCAATATTTCCTTTCTCATATCCCAAAAATCCCTCTGCCTTGTATAATTCATTCACTCACTCCCTCTCTCCCTCTCTCACTCTTTCTCCCTTACTCTCTCCCGGTTCACAATAAAAGAATGAAACGATAAAAGAAAGAAACGGCGTCGATTCGTCAAGTCTACGAATGATTTTACGAAACGATTTTCTCTTTGGGCGCATTATTCGTTTTTATCATCATTATCATTACACAATCGTGATTAATCCTTCCTCCCGCGTCCTCTTCTTTTTTTTATTTTTTGTTATTTCCTTTATGATTTTTTTTTTTATTCATCCACGTCTCTTATTATCATTTAGCGTTTATCGATAAGATTATGATCGTTACCATTAATCATTACAATTAGGATAATAACACTAGTGTTAGTTACTCCCGGACTTGCCCGCCCAACTTTCTACCCCCACCACACGGCCACCTACCCCCCACCGAGGAACCTTGGCAGCAAATTCGAATGTCGAATTTTGGCGTGCGCTGAAGTTGTCGATTACTCTACCTCTCCCACTTTCCATATCCGTCCGTTCTGTATTTCTAATGACCGACGACTAGGTTTCATCGACGCGAATTCGATTTTGTAGCAAAAAATGGCCTGCCACATTTTCGTCCTTCATTCCGTTGTAAAACTTTTATTCTTCCCATTCTTTATCTATTTTATAACTCATCCCTTCGTCCCCCACCCCCCACACGCATCATTCGATTCGTCTTTGCAGTAAGAGTGTTTTCTTTTTTGTCCATGAAAAATATGATATTTCCGTTTGTTATTCTTCTACTGTTGAACGACTGTTCACTTTGTCTCCGATTTATTTGCCGTTTCTCGACATAGAAACATGTTGTGCAAGAATCGAAAGATTCACGTTGTTATTTGAAAAATCCCTGAATTTCACGCTCGTAATAATATACAGAAAGGAATGAATCAAAATACGATCAACTTAAATATGAAAAAAATAAAGCAAAATCGAAACGGAAGATTAATCTGTATACATTAACGAAGAGTGAAAGGTAGACAAACGGTCGCTACTGAATTACAAAAAGCAAACCTGTTCCCGAATAGAAATTTGTTCCTTACAATGGCTCTTGCAACTTTGTAAAATTCGCGAGCGAGTTTTAAAGAAACTTGTCGTCCGCTGCAATCCGGTTGGCCAGCCTGATCGGGGACAATAAAAGCCGACAATAATGAACATTTTCAAGGCGGTCACTGCTATACACAGTTTAATTCATTGCATTTATCCTAGGCGATTATTATGACTGAATTACAATTTCTAGATTCGAAATTGCACATTCGTTTTGTATTACAATTATATTCTCGATCGATTTACAATTCATTAATATATTTCTTGTCATTGGTTACTCCTTTACTCTTGCCGAGCCTATGAACAATCATGAAAAAAACTGATTCGTTCAACGCTCGCGTACCTCTAGTCACACGTTTCAATTAATTAAAATCGACTAATCAGGTTCAAAGTTTTGAAATGGTTTAAATTTGGCGCCACGAATATGTACTAAACCTACGTCTTGAACATTGGTAGTGTACGAGATGTAAAACTTTTTTACCGATTGCAGGTATCGAATCGAACTCGAAATTAATCGCAAATCGAGCAACGAAAATTCTCGATGAACGAAAGAAAACAAAAGTAATACACTTCCCCGATCGATACACAATTTTTGTACGAGCTAGTACGATCTCTATCTGACTAGAAATTCTATATACGTACTTAATTTATACATAATTACGGCTACTACATATAGGAATACTTAATTAATTGTAATCGATACCCCTAGAATGTATATATTAACTTTTACAGTAATATGGCAACGGCGGTGACGGTAATACTATTTTTTTTCAGTGTTTTCTTTTTATCACCTAGATCCAACTAACAATACAAAAATAATTCGCAAAATCAACGTATAAAAAGAAATAGTGAATAAATTGGGAAATAAACGAAATCGAAACGAAGCGAGTGTTATTTCTTCCTTGATATACTTGCGATCGAAAAACAAAAGAAGAATATTATAATAGTTACGAGCAAATGCTGTTCTTTGTACACAATTCGGTTTCAATTGCGAGAATAATTTCTCTGTCCTTTTCATTTTTCTTTTACACTTGTAATTATTGTTCTACGCGGTTCTTTGGTTCTTTTTGGTCAAACACTCTTCTCGGTAAATTAATTTACTGTACAATTAAGTAGCGTCGAATTGCAATCGCAATTGTATCAAAGAAATTTCAAGTTAATCTTATTATCAATAAATCGTAATAAATACTGATAAATGTTTTCAATAGAAAAAAAGAAACGGGTCGTTTTGAAAACACATCTTGTGGAAACGAAAAAGCTACACGAAATATCTTTGGTCATATTTTCCACAACAAATTACTCTTTCACCCATCGTAAATTCGAGCAACTTTGAAATCGCAATTGCAATTCCGTAAAGGAGGGCGAATCATTTCAAAGAATACTTTCAACGAAAAAAAAAAAAAAGAATAAAGAATGGCCAACGTTGTGCGTTAATTAAATGCAAAACAAGAGGGAAGAAGAAAAAAAACATGAAACGGAAATCTGAGTTCGATTGTACGTGGAATGTTTCGATATCTGTTCTCGACTGTGTTACTGTTGGTTCGTTCTAGAGCCGGCAACGATTTCCTCGACGAAAAAGAAGCGAAAAACCTCAACCTAACCAAACAAATGTTAAATGCGACGGCGAACAACTTGTACAGTAACTAAATTGGCCGGAAAATTCGGAAATTCAAGGATCCTATTTCTCTCGATGGAACCTCGTTCACATTTTCTTTCCAGGTAAAAACACCTCACGAACGCTTGATATATTTCGTGCGGCATACGCGCGCGTGTTAATGTTCGACTGTGTGCGTAGATTTGTGTGAATGTGCTTGGCAATGAAACGAAACCCTCGATTTCTGCGATCGGCGCAAGAAGCAAACGCGAATTATAATTTGTCAGAACTCCAGGTATCGACTTCTCGCAAAGTCCATGTGTGTATAAATCACCGCACGGTGAATTATCCGTGGCTCTCTGTTGCGCCAGTTTCAAATTCTTCTTCGCAACCCCCGTTCAGTCCTACCAATATCGGTAATAAAACTCCTCGACGAAAAGTACAGTTAAAATATAGCAAACGACGAAAGTATAGTTTGTCCGGTCGATTTTGTTGTGCGCGACTTGTGCGATCGACGATGAACGTAATAATTACAATTGTTCGAATAAGGCTAACATAGGTGAACAATATCGTGGTGCGCGTGGAAATGAAGAGAAAGGAAAATTGTATATTGTGCTGCAAATAGTACCGATCTTTGTAGGTAGAAAATTGTCAAAACTGGCAATTTCTCCGTTGTAATCACCGGAAAAGTCCCTAGAAAACGCTCCCTCCGTCTTTGAAGCTTTTATTAGCGATTATTACGTTCTCATTGAATGGAGTAAAAAATTGTAGAATAACATTTTCAAGTATTCAGGACAAATCACCCCCCCCCCCCCCCCCCCCACCTTATTCGTTTATATTAATTGAATAATTCGTTTGGTAAGTTAACAGTTTTCTACCTAATCGACAAATTTAGGTACTTTACATTTCAACGACTCTTGCTAGATTAATTTACAATCAAACCGGATGAAGGATCTCACCAGATCCAAATGTGCTTTGTGATTGGTCTTTGTGCGATTCGTCGCGAGATCTGTGATAAATCGGGACGATCGATCATCGCCTCTCCCCTTTCGAGATTTTCCGCCAAGTCTCGTTCTCGATTCTCGGAGGATCAAACCGTTCAACCCTTATTCTCGTACAATTATCCTAAACGGGCCAGCAATAGTAATAAATAACCCCCGCGACATGTCGACTCGGGGCATTTCAAACGACACGAGATTCAATTATTCATAGACGTCTCTTAACCTTAAAACAGCTGGCGCGCAGCTGCATCGAACATCGATCGAACGAAATCTAACGTTTAAAACCGAAGCATATCGATAAGGGAAATCCCCTCCGGGTCGGGGCGCTGCCAACAGCGGAAAGTCCCTAGCCGAAATTCCACTTACGTCATAAACGACAATCAACAACCACGGTTATCTCGTTCAAGAAACAACATTACAACTACACCTTGCATCTGGCCGACAATTTCGAACCCTATTCCCTCGCCAGTACTCTTCCCTAGCTGTTATACCAGGGAAAAACGTCGAAAGGGGAAGCACGAGTGCGTGTTTAAAAATAAAGATGAGGCTAAAAATAAAAAGTAAAGCAGAAAAGAATGGAGAAGGTATCCGCAAGTGGTCGGTAGTAGCGGTGGTACATCGGCGTATCTCTTGCTCTCTTTCATTCTCTCTCTCTCTCTCTCTCCTTCATTCTCTCCCTGTCTTTCTCTCTCCCTCTTTCTCTTGTCCGTTCAGCCGTTCGCGCCACCTTTGTCGCTCGTTTACTCACGCAATCTCTCTCTTTCGTTCTTACACTCGTCACCCACAGTCTCGCAGTCTCTCTTTCTCACGCGCTCCCTCGTTCTCGCCATGCATGCCTGCCGTGTTCGTGTGTGTGCGAGTGTGTGTGTGTGTGTGTGCGTGTGTGTGTGTGTGTGTGTGCGAGTGTGTGTCGGTCGATCGGCTCCGCGACGGGAATATTTATCCTAATAGAGACCGCAGCCACGGAGATTCTTGGCGATAATGACGTCTGTGACTGCGTCGAACACGAATTGAATGTTGTTTGTATCGGTAGCACAAGTCATGTGGCAGTAGATTTCCTTAGTGCTTGACTTGTTCCTCGACTCGAATTGCGTCTGGATGTATGCGGCGGCCTCGCCGTACTCTTGCGCCCCTGCGGTGAACAACACAGAGACACATGTTTGGAATTATTACAGCGAATCGAGAGGAATGGCGGTGAATTGCGGCGCGACGTAACGCTTTTTTTCCGCGCTCCTCTTTCAGCCGTCCAGCCCCGCGGATTCACTTT
This sequence comes from Nomada lathburiana, assembly GCA_963667235.1. Lineage (NCBI taxonomy): Eukaryota > Metazoa > Arthropoda > Insecta > Hymenoptera > Apidae > Nomada > Nomada lathburiana. The sequence goes on along the minus strand of OY763899.1, from coordinate 16,888,011 downwards.
CGGGGACGTTCAAAATTGCATCCTTTTGGTACGGTTTCGTTTCAATCGATCAAGCGCCACGCGATATTTTCTTTCGTTTCGCGGAACGGCTTTTTTGCTCACATTTTTGCACCTGAAGTGTGGGCGTTTCAAAAATAGCTTCGACGCGTAAATCGAGAATTTCGAAGATGGACGACACGCGATGAACGATACGTATTTAGATCGGCATGCCTCGAAGTAGCGGCATACGGCTTTCCTGCGGGGCGTGATGGAATCCCAAGGACGGGAGCAGACCGCGAACTTTTTCATCGCGATGATAACTCTCCGCGTTTATTTTGACACGCGGTATTGCAAGTTTCGTTAAACGCGGCTCGCCGCGAGTCGCGATTGACGCGCATTTAAGGGGCAACGATTAAACGACGATGCTCACTCTGTCGAGCACCGTGAGTGATGAATTCTTACCGGCATATTCGGGGAAACAAATGGTGAGCGGGGACTTGCGAATCTTCTCCTCGAACAGGTCCTTCTTGTTCAAGAAAAGAATGATGGAGGTGTCGGTGAACCATTTGTTATTGCAAATTGAATCGAACAGCTTCAAACTCTCCTGCATTCGATTCTGCAACAAAAATAGCAACGTTATTATCTGGGAAAACGAACATCATTAAACGAAGTACCATATCGAAGAAATGGAGGAGCTGCAAGGAAATTGTTTGAAATGTTCGTTCGTCTCAGCTGAAAATGAAAGAGGAAAGCATAAACGTGACACGATGTGCACAATAAATCGTTCCACCGGTGTCAAGAATGAGGGGTTAATCGATAGGTCGATTCGCGGGATGAACTCGTTAATTTCAAACAATTGCCGTCTGTCACGTTTTCTTCCCACGTTGGTTCGTCAATGGACTGGCCGTATGCATACGGATAGGTGTGTACTCTCCCCATTCATACGCACGTGGTACTCCAATAAACGACGCAATATCGAGAAGAAGATTATTCCCAATTGCGCAATGAAAATCGAATTTCGTTTCAACAATAACTGCTAATATGATAGGGCCAAAGTTCAAGTTAATGACACTGTTATCAAAAAAAAAAAAAAAGAAAAAATGGAATGGAATCACTGGTGAGCAGGTTTAAGCCTCACAGACTACTTGAATTACTCTATTGTTACAAATTTCATCGCCCTGACGTATCGTGTATCTGTTTCCATGTACAGGGTGGCGCATTAAAAAGTCGTTTCATCATTTACGTCTTTCACTTGAATTTCTCTCAGTTTTCTCAAGATCGTACGAGGCAATTGCGGACGGACGATGAAAATGAAACAACTCACCGTCGATTCGTCCTCGTGAAGGACTTGATCGTACTCGGACATCGCGACGCAAAATATGATCGCGGTTACGTCTTCGAAGCAATGGATCCATTTCTTGCGTTCGCTTCTTTGGCCGCCAACGTCGAATAATCTGCGGGCAAATAGGTTGAAAATAATAAGAATCGGTGTACTCGTGAAATTAATTGGACAATCGGCCAGTAATTGTTCAACAGTCGATCCATTTAATTCAGTATTCTATTTCCGTTACCAAACAGGTAATTTTTATATAGAAAATGGGAAATATTACTGAAGACAAATTATTTCAATTCGTGCACGTGTATTTAAAATGTGAAACACAAAGAAATGCTCCTTGGATCGACAAATAAGCGAGAGAATGAACGTTGGCTCTCGTCGTCTCAAATTATCAGCGGCATGATTCATCCTCAATCATTCATAAGTCGTTGCACTTTCCCCTTTATTCCTCCTTCGATTCTTCCCTCAAAATCGAATTAACAATTGCATATTGCATTACGTAATGCAATGTACAAAACCTGAACAGATCCCCGTTCATTAATTGATTTATTTACAAAAAAATTCGTGCGAAGAATAACTTCGAAGAAATTTCATTTCTCAGTGAGGTAACTTTGGGCACACCTTGTGTAACGGGATGTTAACGCGAGCAAACTAAACTGTGCTATCACGAGTGCACAAGATAGGAAAAATCGTTCGGCTGCAAAGTTGGGAAACAGTTTCTCCTCTGTCGAGGCACCCTAAAGACCTGCTGGAAAAGGTAATCTTTCTCGTTGATAATATTACACCTGTGCTCGACATATTACAGTCTGATGTTTAACGAGACGAAAGAAGAACCACGTTTCCCGAATATCGCGGTGACAATTAACGAATGGCTTGGCACTTACTTAAAATTAAGATCCTTGAAGGAAAAGTGGACTTCGACTATACCCGTTGTTTTCACACGGGTCCTTAGTATATCTTGCTCCGTAGGCTGGTAATCCCTTGCCCCTAATCGGTCTAACTCGTCCAGGAAACTGAAATATCAAATAAAGAACATTGGGTTAATAAGCAACGTAGTTGGAGTAATACTTTTAATTCGCTGCTATCTTTAATCGGGATCGACTCTCGTTTTTAAAACTTGCACATATTACTTCTAGAGAAAGATTTCAGCCTGCTTATTTAATGGCAAAGCTCAACTTGTCTCATACTGTAAACAGAATCCTATAAATAGCAATCTCCTGAGAGGTTAATTCATATATTCATGTATATTCACATTTTAATATCATTCAAGATGCAAAAGAAAAATAATAGTACACACAGCGAACCCCTTGACGCTCGGTGCAAAAATAATAAGTACAAGAATGGGTAGTAATATCGAAAGAAAAATATAAAAGGTTTACGCGTGCACGTGGTTCGTTTGATAAATTTTCATCGATTATTATGCGACGCCCGGTATAAAGTGTTAGTGGAGATTTCTAGGGGGTAAAAGACATTCTAAATTCAGGTTATAATCGGGGTCGGGTTCGATCGATCTCACCACTTGTGATTTGCCATTCATTGCCAAAGTTGGATGCACCTGTAGCAGGCGCAGGTAAGTACTTTCATCTTATCACGGTGCGTGGCTTTATATTGCTTTTCGTGGCTGGCACGTGCAAATATCAGGCAGACTCGATCGATAACGGGTGTCTAGGAAAAAGTCTTTTGTTCCCGTCCCATTGTCGTGCATACTGCTGTTTCATTTCACCCCCCCCGCACAAATTTCCCACCCGGTATACGGAAAGTGCAACGTGGTATTATCACCAGTTGCTCCCCGAAAGCTACGTGCTTCATTCGATTCTGAATCGCTGGCGTCCGCGACTATGTATTAAAGTGCGGCGGGCAAAATGTACCGGGTGGTCCAATATGATTAATGGTATTACGAGTGTTCACACCGATGAATAAGGATGCACGAAGCTCGAAGATGGAAAGGAAATGTATCGGAAGCTATTTCCTCGTCGAGGGAAAAATCTACCCCCGTAGCACGACGAAATTTCCGTGCCCTTGCACCCAATTTCACCCCCCTTAACCTGGCCCCATTTTTCCCCCCCATTTTTCTCTAGGCAATTATCAAGTGTCCAATTATTACGAGCTTTCCAACCGCGAGCGGTGTTTCCACCCCTATTGTTCTACCATTCTCTCCCTCCCATCCCCTAGATGCTTTTGTGCTGCCATTATTTTCTAGTTTCCCCCCCCCCCCCCCCCGCGCGAAGGGAAGCGGCAACAGAATGAAAGGAGATACAATTCGGCGGTCGCTGAGGGTGAAAACGAGCGAGCATGTAACCAGCAGAGGCAGTAAATGGTAGGGATGATGTCGGCGGCCATTTTAAGCCACGTGACACGGGCGTGGCGTAACGTCATCGGCGATCAATACGCCGCGGAACCTAAATAAGAAGGGTAGAAAAAAAAAGAATAAAGGGGAAGAACCGGGAAGGAGAATCGGTCGAATCCCTCGTAATTGTACTACTTTTCCTTCCCTAATTACCGAGGGGTGTATTATCGTACAACGGCAACGCCTCTCGTTCACGTTTTGATTGCACCATAAATTATGTCTCACCCTATATATTCATATGTATACATACACATGTCTGTACGTAAAAGTCACGACGCTTGTTGCCAAGCACTCTATAATCGGGACACAACAGGTTGCTATACAGATACTCGTTATTAAACAATTGGTCACACGATATAACAGCAGCTACTATGATCGCACAAATATAATTATTAATCATTCCGATTCTGTTACTTTTTTTTAAGGACAGCTAGATGTAACGGATAACTTTGATTCACCCCACTATTATCATCACTGTTATTATCAGAATATTATTTCAAACGTATGCATAGTACTGGCTTGCATTTGCAAAGTATAGTGTTACTATCTCCAGGGGTGTATCAAGCTTTCTAGATGGATTAGGTGTAACCCGACCCCCGTCCATTGTCTTCATCACAGAATCATCGCTATTGTGTGCGACCGTATTAAATGCCCCCGGTATTTGCCGGCTGAATTTAACAATTGATAAAGTAAAATTGCACGGTGCACGCGCGCAAACATATCGAAGCATCTATTCTCCCTAAATTTGTGCAAACGTTAAATTGAATTGAATTTCCGCGTCTACCACCGTGCCCCGGCCGAGTAGCAATTAATTTCTACACGATCGCCAGGCAACCTCTCGATCACTCTCTGTTGAATATGAATGAAGGGGCAGAAAATGTTGAGTCTCTATTAGATTTGGACGTTGTCCAAATTAGGCGGTGTACGGAGCCAAGGACTTTGGCAGAGCCCTCTCTAGGTTAAGTTTATTTGTAAATATGCTCTATATAGTAAATCGTGTCAATGCTCGAGTCGACACGTCTTTGAGCTGTTTCGAGGCTAAAAATAGTTTTCCCTTTTCTTTTTATCGCGGATACGTAATGCGTATGGAAAACAATTTTTCGCGCATGAAGAATCGCGATTGCAAGCGGAGAACGTGACGATTTGTTTAAATCTGTTTAGATAATAATGCAACAAGAATCTCACGTAATTTCCCTGGTTAATCGAAAGTATTTCGCGACCGTACCGGATAAGCGAAATTTTGTTTGAAAATCTCACGAAATAGTATCGCGCACGTGCGACGGAATTTACGTTAAGGAAGAATATATTTCACGTTCAGACCTTGGAAAATATTACCGCGATCGGGACAATTGTCACGCACAATGCCCATTAATAATTGGACAGTGTTTTACAATATTTCGAACAGGCGGAATCAGAGTACTTTCGTCGGGGATACGTTTTCGCGTAACGGACAGTATTGGGGTCTTTCGAGACATAGATGGCGGATCGATTGCTCTGAATGTTTAATGAAAGACCCTCGGTGTTTGGACTGCCTTCTTAGCTAAGAAAACTTCTCGAGACATCTCGAGGAGGGTTTGCGTTTTAAGCAGAATATATACGATTAAATGCCAAAGGAATCATTATCGTTAATAAATTTGCTCACTATTTCGCCGAGTCGTTGAGCTGGTACTCGTTGCTCCTGCCAAAGCATTCCTGGACCCCGTTGTCGGCCCAGAGTCTCTTCATCGCAGCCAGAAGCTCCTCGCTGAATGGCTCCGTGTCCTCCATTCTTTGAATCACGTCGAACACCATTTTCGCGTCCGTCTGGAAAATAATTTCCACCCCAATTAGATCCAGACATGCACAAAGCTACGCAGAAATAATTCTGACGGAGCGTTACTACGTTAATCTTTGGCGAATCAATATTTCCCCGCTACTGTACGCGGCTCTCACGCGATACTATTAACGAAAAAGGCGAAAAAATGTCAATAATAATTTACGACGGAACTGAGATGATTTATTTTATAGAAGGGTGTCAGAGAAGTTATTGGACACCCTGTGTGCCTATGTCGTGGAAGATTTTTCGATTATATTATATTGAAACCGTCAAATAAAAAATCGCAACAGTTTCGGGCGTTACTTGACGTCCACGAGTACTGTGCCACCTAAATTAGGTTAAAAAAGCTGAAGTGGATGCACATTCTATGTGCAATCTTTCTGATTACGCCCTTGCCAAATGCTTCAACAAGTGAACACTACTTAAACACTTAAGATACAGCGAGTCTCGCGGGCGGAGGTGTACAGTGTATATATATAAATCTTGACGCATTCGTAGTAGTGCATCGTTCTCTTTACCAGCTCCACAAAGGCGCACGATACATTTGCGATTATTTATCTTTCGCCCTCGTCGATATTACTTTATCTGCGAGAAACGAGACGAAGTGAAAGTAACGCGAAATATAAGGCGCGAATTTCAATCGACATCAACGTTTCGTCCATAAATTTCGATGCTCGACGAATTTAATATCAATATTGTTCAGTAATTTTAATATCAACCAAAGTATCGCTTTCTACTCAATAGGAACTGTTAACGACTAACATATATCCATATACCAGAGCGCCGACATAAGTGATAGTATTAGAAAAGAAGGAAAAGAAACGAAAGGGGAGAAAAATAGAAGCACGATCAGATTGAGAAGCACTGCTTCGAGGAGCCGGATCAATCGGTACTCGAGAGCAGCCCCTCGTGCTCGTTGTTTTCGAGGCAGGGGCTCGTTATTGGCTCTAAGGTAAACGACGCAGCCGCGACGCTGCACGATCGGTAAATATGCCGAAGAGGGTGCTTCAGAGACAGCCTCGAGATGCGCATCGATCGTTCAAGTACTTGGCCTATCGATCATTTTTGACTCGAGGCGAACGGCAGTAGCCTTTTCGGCCTTTAATTTATGCCGCGGCTGCACGCTATTGCGTACAGTAGCGGGAACCAATACAGTACAGTGGCGCGAACCAATACAGTACAGTAGCGGGAACCAATACGGCACAGTCGCGGTGATCAACGGATACGGATAAAGAGAAACGAAGGAAAATAGGTGAGTGATGTATATTTAGAGAAACAGAGAAAAACAGAATCTACCGGGGAAATCTATCGCCGTTGATTCGGGGAAGATTTGCTGACTCGATAACGGCTAGGGTAAATGTTAGAAACACTGACAATGAGAACCGTAGATGATGAGAGGCAATGTTGCACGAGGGGATTCACCCATGGAAGGCACATAATGGCAAGTGAACGTGGGCGACGCGATATCAATAGATGTCACTGATTAGGGGGTCTGGCTTTATCGCTTCCTGCGACTGTACCACCGCCGAAGTGTCTCCACTGTGCCCGTTACATAATAACTTCGATCAGAGTTCCCCCGAAATTTCTTGGAAACTTTTCACTGGACACCGAATGGAAATTCTCCTCTGCCAATTACTGTTTCTCTTCCCATATACATATATAAGAGCAAATGGTCGCAAATTTATATTATACCGGGTGGAACTTTTGTCCCACGCCATATGGATCCACCTGAGGAAATATTGTTCTTTCTTTTTTCCCTCCCCCGAGGAAGATTCGCTTTAAGGGGGACCTACAAGTGTCCCCGCGTTTGTACCACGTGTTGCTCAAAGAGCAGCTTCTCGCCGGAAGTGGCGGTTCGACTCACCTCCCGTTCATTGGTCGAAAAGCCGATGCTCAAATTCGGCATCGCTCTTAGAATAGCGACTAGAGATTGTATCGTGTTGCTGTACACTACCGGCCTGTACTGCTTGAAGTCTTCAGGTGTAAATCCGCTTTCGTGTATAATTCTGTGAAAAAGAAGAAGCGAAAAAAAAAAAATTGTTATCGAGTGCGTTCATTGTTAACGAAGTCTGTTTTCTTTCTACCTATAGCCAATTTGCATTGTATGCGCGAACCATTTTAAGTTCGCGGGAGAAAAGATTTTTCGCAGACACGGTGTCCCCGGTAGTTTTTCTTTAGAACCGCGGACGTGCACGTCCGAAGAAAGTTGAGAAATTCGATGAATGGTAAATTAGCATTCCAGAAATGTTGTTCGCAGCTGAACACCCGCCGCTTTGTCCATGGGACACCGTGAATGGGGCCCATTGACGGGGAAACAAGATTTCAAACACGTTCCACCGACAACTGGTCTTTCAACGCAGAAACGATCGATTTTTCGGGGTGAACAACCGATTTGTTGTACACCCTTAATTAACTTAACAGGCGCAACATATCCGCCGTGCTATTCTCGGCCGCGCTCGTCGGACGTTATTTAAACACGCAAATAGTTTATACAATTACAAACACAAAGTGACAAGCAACATCAAAACACTTACTTCATCTGTTTGACGATGGTACTTTTCCCAGACTCGCCGGCACCTGGTGAACAAAACGGAAACGAAGAAATTAATTATACGGCTCGCAAAAATAATTTGCAATATTTCACCGCCACCCAAATATAATAATAATAATAATAATAATAATAGTTCGTCATCTGTCCAATGGTTGAACTGTTCAAAATCGGAGCATCTACCGGGTAGGAGAGAGAAAAAAAAACAGAATCGAAGAAGCGGCGCCAGGGACGGAAGCACGGAACCGGAAATGACGTGGCGCACTGTGCCAGCGGAACTTGTTTTCCTGCTTATGGGTGGCGGGTCTCTCCCCCTCTTTTAAAAAGCTCTTTCATCCCGAAGCCAACGACTGTACGTACGTACGTACATCGCGTAATATCAGCCGTTTACTTGCCGCGGTAAATTAACCTCATGAAACGTTCGAGAGAATTTCTTCTTCGACGAACGATTTCGCCGAGTGTCTGACGTGACCGCCGCGAACGGGTTGAAACGTTCACTGTCGCAGTTATTTATTTGCGATATGATCGGCTTCACCGCAATTCTGTATTGTTATCTTGTTAGACGGCCTGGTTCATCAATGAATCGTTGAGTGTGGAATGGAAAGGGCGAGTGTCGGTAAAATATATTGTTATTTCTGGCCGGTGCCTTTCTTTCTCTTTCCTCCTCCTAAGACTGCGTGTCGTTTCTTTTCGCATTTCATTCTGCCCGATACCCGTGGAATTTCTAGCGTCTGACGGTAGAATTGGATTCGATATAAAATCCAGCGGCTGGCATTGTTCGAAATCTGTAGGAAACTCTGGAACACATATTCGCTAAAAATACGCGGATTCTGCTCCTGCGCGGGTCTAATTTTACACCGCCGAAAAGGTGCCGTGTTAATTCAACAATCGACGCGTCCCTTCTTCTAACGATTCATCAGATTCATAAAGTACGATTCGCTCATTCAATTATTCTGCGGGCCGGCAATGTTTCCGGATCAAAGAGCAAATGGGAAGGTATTAATTGTGCGTTGGTGTAATACGATCAGGAAAGGTTTGGCGTATTAAAAAGAAAATTGGCCTTTCTGTTCGGCATTCACGCCTGAGACTCGTTCGAAGGAAATCTGGGTCCTGTTTATTGGTGTTACCAATGACGTCATCCGTTTTGCTTGCGTCTTCCACGAGTATTTTCATCCCATTTATGCTGCAGGAAACGCACACGCACGCTCTTTCTGCCACGACCCGTGTATATCATTCGCTAATTTGAATTTACGTTGAAATTCTGCCGGCGATTAATGGCCGCAACGATTTCTTAGACGAGCAAAGTGTTACGAATTCGTCACGTTGTATATTTTAACATAGAATACGTTTTATGGGTCACTTTGCTGAAAAAAATGTGACGGTTTGCGATGCAACGGAAATGAAATATTGTAACGGAAGCGTGTGACGCCGCGCATGCGCAGACACACGATCCCACACCGTAGAGCGTGCCTTGTTTTCATTCGGCTAACATAACCTGTTGTCAAATCGGAGGCAGGAGCGCAACAGAGCCTGCGCGTAGCATCCGACGGCAGGAAGCAAGCAGAAACCGAACAGATCCTGCAACTTCAGCCATTTCAATTTCAAATGCAAAATTTGCTCGTCGGTCTGGTTTTTCGTAACGCGGGTTAGGTTCGTGGGTCGGTAAAACAGAACGGCTTATCCCGTCGCGTTTAAACTCCTTCATATTCAATGTGTAAAGCATTAATGCATTAAAGCTGAGAACTCTTTCTTCTTTTTAATTCTTCGGCGAAAGATATCAATGGAATTGTCAATCGCAATCGAGCGTCCTGTAAACGTTTTGACTCCGCGATTATTTAACAATTACCGCCGAAGAAAAATGAACGCTCCAACCGTGCGAACGGGGCACAATCGAATGGTAATTGATCATTTCGCGGGCTCACGTTCGCGGCAATAATTACACGCTCGTTACCGCCCGGTTCATTAATTTCGAGTCACGATCGCCGACGTTATATACGCGGGAGTCGTTAAAAATCAAACGGCAAGAAAGTAAATTTCCGAGGGGCGCTCGGCTAATTAACGAGCTACTCGAATTTTTACGCTCGTTCGCGGCGACTTTTGTTCGAATTGTTCCAACCCTTTCGCGGTTCCATGTTGAATCGCTCTTGAAACAATTACTTCGAGCACGGAAATTTATGTGAAACGATAGAGAGTGCGGTTCATTACGCATATATTAGTATTGACGAGTTAATTTATCGCCTATATTACTTATTTGCTCAAAAATTATTCATTGGAAGCGCGAAGTAACAGTTGAATTGATCCTTTTTTTTAATTAATAATTAATTTTAATTAAAAATAAAATTTGTATTATTTTTATCAGGGGTCGTCCATAAACTACGTATATACATAGCTCTGTTTCTGCCAGATTTCAACCCACCTAGAGTGTTACTTAGTTTTTTCTCATTTTTTTTGCAAGCAACTGATCGTCATAAAAATAAAATTCACCGTTAATAATAGATATATTATATAATTATTATTTAAGAACGGTGAGACTAAACACACACGTAAATCGTCGATTTAAAATTCACGAATTTCATCAATAGAATCAATTTCTCGCAACAACAAAAAATACGTAACTTTTAGACTTAGAAAATGTGGCTTATTAAGCGTAGCCTTTTCCCACGCCCCCAACACCCCCTGTATCGACCACGTAATTTATGGACGACCCCTTATTTATCTCGGTCATTGTTGAAACTAAGAATAGCAACTTTCGAGGAGCCAAATTTATCAACCATTTTCCATATCCATTATTAGAAAACCCCCCGGTTAAAATATATACAAATAATGGGCCCGCTGTCGCATGATAAGACCGCGGCACTTAAAATGATTCTTACATTCGTTGTTTGTATTGTATTACGATCTTTCTCGCCCATCACGAACGGTGTGAACGGTGGCGCGGAAAAATTGTTTAAAAAAAAACTAGGAAGCTAGAAAAACCGAGAGCTCTGCGGCAACGGGGGTTATGGCGATATCTCCGCCATTTAGAAATATTTCGAAGAAAGAAAAATACGTTGCAACAGGCAAGAATTATAATAAATGATACCCCAAGGTTTCAGAAACTTGGGACAAACCTTTCCCTTGAGAAAAATGTATAAAAAGGATGAAAAAAATAGATAAGAACGAAAAATCGATTTCAAATCGCTGCAATTTAAGAAATTTTAATATTTCAACCCGAATCTGCTACCCGCGATAGCAAGAGCCATGTAATTTTAAAATTTGTTTTGAAATGAACGAGCTTAATCATGGTTACCGGCCGAGCCATTTTTTATAGACGATCTACCTTTTTGCTCTGTAACGTCGTCTTTATTTCATACCTTTAATTAAAAAAAAACCGTTTAATTAGAGCTCAAGATGTATTGAAAACACAGTAAAAAGTTCAGCATAGAGATCTTTCTCTGAGGTCTTAAAAAAAATGTCTAAGTGCAGCCGAGAAAATCGTGTGTCACGCTAGAATACCCCCTTAACACTAGGTTCGCGGATAAGTTTGAACAGTTATTTTTACCGACCTCCCTCGGATTACCGATTGCCAATAAAAATGCGCGTTCTCTTTAAAAAATTAATTCGCGCAATTTAATTGTCCCCACTAAGTCTACGTCAACGGCACGAAATGGAAGAGGAGCGTAAATATGTACAATAATGTCTCGGTATAACCAAAAAAGTGGTATCCGAGATAAGCGAAAAGTTTATCCCCACTACTGGGGGGGGTACACCCCAGAAATTCGACTGTCAATTAGTGCCGCGTGATCCTGGATCGGGTATATCGGTGAACTAATACTAATTCAACGACAAAACTTTGCTATTTCTCATTCTTTTCTTATGAAAGGTAGTATCCGCTATAAGCGAACGTTCAGTCCCGACGGTTTACTATTTGCCATAGCGGGGGGGGGACCCCTCCGATTAATGGTGGGGGACCCGTGGCGTTTGGCGGGTATGTCATACAGGAGAAAAGTTAAATGATCCAATTCTATAGATCATTATCTATAACACGGACGTGAGTAATTAAAATAGAAACAAATATTTTTGGAAAATTCGTAAAAAAAAGAACAATTTTTCTCGAACATCCCTCACATCCGTATCATAGACCATAAAGGGTAACTGCTGTAAGTTACTCCTGCAACTCTAGCCCCGGAGTTGCGACCAAAAGTACAAGCGGATCTATCTTTCTGTTGCTCACTGCATCCATTCATCCCCCTCCCCTTCACCTTCCCCACCCGCCCCGTCGCCGCAAAATCCGAGTTCCCTGTTACGAGAGGTGCTCACCAAGCAGAAGGAGCTTGATGTCCTTGGCGGCCTGGATCCCGTCCTCCTTCAGGTTCTTCTCGATCTGCTTGCTGCGGGCCAGCGCGGCCCGCTCTTCCGCTGACATGGCGCAGCCCATCTTGCCACAGGTTGCCTTCACAAACGCCACCACCAAGCTCTGTTTAAACCCTTCCCGGCCGGAAAACCCGTTGCTCTGCCCTCGCGCGTCAGCGACTCACGTCGCCAGGGGTCGCCTTGGGACTTCCTCCAGCTACGGTCGCCAGCAGCCTCCGCCTCCGCCACCTCCTCCTGTTCGTCTCCTCCGCCGCCACCCTCGGACCCGTCTCCCTCGACGGCGTCGTCTTCGCCTCCTTCGTCCTGGGCCAGGAGCCGACTAGCTGCTACCCCGCGACGCTCGCCGCTTCCTGCTGATCGTCCCCGCCACCCTGGGACGAGTTTCACCCTCTCGCGAGCACTAACTCTGGAACAGAATGGGACGCTTGTTAGCTTCGCACGGACCTTTGTCTAGTTTATGTTAGGGGTGTTTGTATGAACGTGGATAATGGTGGGAATTACGGTGGTTACGTGGCGGTTTTGTTTGTTACACTGTTCGGATTATTGTACGATTTTCTGGAGAGTGATCGTGGAAATTCTGAACCGAATTATTCCGGAGAAATGTATTTTTCCGTCTGCAGGTTCGGCCCTGGTCACTGTGCAGCTTGTGGCAGCGCAGGAAAGGTCGGAAATTGTGTTTGAAGGGCGCAGGGGGGGAAATTTGTGTTCGGAATGAAATTGAAGGGGTCCTTGAAAGGGGGGGGGGGGGGTGACGGAAGTGGAAATTTCGCGGAGAGGTAGGTTCCGGAGTTCAGCGAAAAGGGGATGGAGAAATTTAAAGGGGTAGCCGAGCTGGAGGAAATTACGAGGCGGATGATTTATTTCGCGGAGGAAGTCAAGGAAGTCCTTTCTAAAAGAAAGAAAGAGGCTCGCGCGGAATCTTCAATACATTTCCCACGCTGTTACACTTGTTACCAAGGTGTAGATAATTCTCACGGAAGCGCAATCGTGCTGCACCATCGACGAAACCGTACAATTCAAGGATTTCTACGTTCCAGTTCCAATACTATATTGCTCATACAAGAATATATTAAACAAATTTCCCATCGATTCGAATAAATCATTCCCAATATTTCCAGCATATTCCCTGTCGAATACGTGCGATCACACGCTTCGTAAAATTGCAACGCACCCGTAACACGTAATCTGGCGATGTTTTTTCGAAGGAACGGGGGCTTAAGGCGAGTTTTCAATTCCAGCGAAACGATAGCCGAGGGGAATCGTAAGCAACGCTTCAATCTGCGGCCCTCTGGCTGAAATATTAACGAGATAACGGATGGCGATGCATCCTGAAAATCGATCGAATCGTTTCGCTGCATCGAACCTGTGCACACCGGGGTCGTTATTATTTTCCAAGAAAATATTCATGCGACACGTTCAATTGAAGCTCAGTGGTTCAACTGTGCAGATTTGACGGGAGTGCTAATAATCCGCCGGGGAGGAAAGAAAGCTGGCGTTTCAGCAAACAAATTACTCATCGCGTTCGAAAAGTTATCGAGCGTGTAAACGAACTCTGGATAGATAAACGTCGCGTTGCCATTGGCGAACGCGCATTGAATCGTCGCGAACGCGAAACTATTCCCCCATTTCCGTTCGAATTTTTCCCATGGTAATTGCGAACGAATGTTCGATGTAATTGAACGTTTCGAACAACGGTTCGCGTATTTCCAGAAATTAGCAAAACGTTCCGAATTGATTGTTTGCGTTCCGCAATTATAGTTACGACAATAATGGCTACGTTCTGAATGAAATGAGAGCTAAACACATCGATAACGAGAGCCATTACTTTAATCGCATTTCATGAAACGCGATCCAATTAATTATTCAATGGGCAGACGTGTAACGCGTGTACGTATTGTATTCTATCGAAACGGTATTCCTTTTCAATTCGATCCGACATTCTTTTCATACGGCACGGTGAATTTGGAAAGGAGAATTTTGTAATCTGTATGCTGCATAGTGGAATTCACTCGTGGGCCGGTTCTTGATATTTGCTTATATAGGCAGAGCTTTTCACTTGGTCGCGGGGCGTCTGCTGTTTTTCGGTTCGGAAGAAAGGCTTTTCAATTCGTTCGAGAAATATCAGTGAAGTATTACTTCCGAACACTTTACCTCGCAAGTGCCGAATTATTATAGAATAATAAAACGACGCACCTTGTGTGCAAATAAGGAAACCACGAAAGATAATGGAATGTTATTCGAATGCCGTTCGCATGATAGCCGAGAATTAATTATTCCGCGCACACGTAATCCAGATAAAGTATCGACAAGGGAAAAATATCAATTTTCAAATGGCCCTAATCGTCAATTAATCACACTTCTATCCGGGGAATTATTGTAAGAGCCTGGAAATCTCGTTAGTTTCATCAACGATTTCTAAACAGACGAAAATTAATAATAGTAATAAGATACTCGAGAATTGAAAAGAGAAAAGAAATTGAATCGTCGATAAAAAGATTCTGTTTCCGTGGATCCACAAGGGTGGGGCGCGTAATCAACGCTTAACTCGTTCAGATGTACAGTATCAATAATAAATTGTGGCGTCTTTCGGTATGTAGCTGGCGCTGCTGGCGATATTTTCTCTACTTCTTTTTTCCTATCCAGGCATCAAAGGAAACACGTCTTTCGCCTGACGATCCGTCGCATAAAAGCATCCTTTCGGAAGTTTCGAAAAAGGGAACGAGGCCTCGGCCCGAGGGCCAACGTTTAAACACTATAACATCGGTAATGTCGCGTTTCACCATTTCCCTTTCTCTCTCTCTCTCTCTCTCTCGCTCTCGTTCTCTTTCTCCAATCTCTGCGGCGCATGCTTTCCAGAATTTCACTCAAGGATTTCGTTTTCGGGGAAGAACGTACTTACTTTTCCATTGTAAACGAAAGGGAACAATTTTTTCGGGGGCAAGTAGGCGAGAGGAGAGGTTGATTCTTTTTCGGACACCCTGTGTGCGAGATATATTCATTTATGCTTTGAAACGATCTCGTTCGGTTAGAAAGTAAAAAAGTAAAAAAGCAAAGTATATACTGGAATATGGGAGTAAGATACTCATTTTTCGACGACGCCATATATATATGCATACATATATATTATGCAAATGTTCGTAATTTAATTGAGAGGGATGGTTATTGATGTATAAGGGCCGTTATTATTGAAAGTAATTAAGGAAATTACGGAAATAATTTCTGTCTTCTCTGTTTGCTGCTCGTGATATTGTTCATTAGTATTCAAAGGCGAAACTATGGTTATCTTATTAGTAATTTGCAGCATTAAGGTAATTAACTTTTCCCGGCGAAAAGGAGTTGACGCAATGGTAATTAATTAATGAAAAAATAATGTAGCCGCAAGCGTACTGTATCTCTGCCCCATGGAGTACTGCATGACGGAACAGTACACTTCTCGAAGCCTGGATGAGAAACCCTGCTACAGCAGTCGCAATTCAATATCAATTAAACCTCGCACTCTATCGAAGGCGTTTAAAGCACCTATCAACGTGGACAAGACTGTCGCGAACATTGATGCAAAAAAGAAAATGGGGATTCCTAGTTCAGAAATATTCGAAGGTTTCCAAGGTTTTAAAAATAAAGTTTGACAGCACGGCGGCCGTCGAGATACACCGACGAATAAGACATAATAAGAGATCACGGTATTAAATATTATATACCACAAAATATTCCAAACAATTAACTTGAACTTAGCAAACGGGGGAAAAAACGAGAAGGAAAGTTACAATTGTATCGTAAAACTACGCATCAATATGTACAGGGGGTAGATATTGATTTTTCGAGAATTAACGGGACGGTTAAAGGCAGTGTGGCCAAAAGGGAAAACCGTTTTCGAGACGTCCAAGCTTCCTTTCGACACCACCCTCGAGCACCGTGGAAAGCAGAGCGATATTCAGAGAAACAGTTAGCGTTAGCAAACTTCATAGTCAACCTTTTACGCGTAGCTGCCAAGCACGATACGAAAGGGACACCGTACACCCCATAAAAGGTTGAGATCCACTGACGCCCCCTTCGTACAATTAAATATCAATAAACGATCGCGGGCAGGCTTTCCATGGGATACGAAAGACGTTCGTCCTTCTGGGGGGGTGTCGAAAAGAAACGAGAGGAAAGAAAAGGGCGTTAAAGCTGAGACTCACTGGTGAAGCCACCCCGCGTCGTCCGCTAGGTGCCAGGGTAGCTCTCCGTGTCACCGGGCGCGCACATAGACGCCTTCTCCCCCGTGGATACTTTCGAAACCCTTTTTACGCACCTTCTTCAACGTATATCTCACTTGTCTCACTGGGCCGTGCGTATATCTCTATGTACGTACGCCCGTATCACCTCCCGAATCGATACGGCCGGCGAGAACGCAACAGAACTAGACGGCGATCGAATAGAGCCGGCTGTTTCGTTACTGAAAATGAACCGAACGAGCGCGTAGAACGTGCCGCGTCCAACTGATCACTGGTTGATCCGCAGGGAGTACCGAAACTATAGTGTACTATCCACGGGAACTACTACTACTATACTACTACGGGGTTACGGGGAAAGAAGGATATCCCGGAGAACACTGAACACGTTCGCTCCCTATTTTTAATGCTTGACTACGCGAGCTTCGTGTCCCTCGAATACAGCCCCCGAATGGAGGAGCGTTTTCGAAAGGTTTGATCAAGAGAGATACAAGCGAACAAGCAACTCCCGAAACGTTCGAGGAGCTGGACGCGTCCCTGGTGGGCTCCGGTGCACGACTGAGGCGCCCTCTCGCCCCGCCCAGAGGCGCAGCGGTGCTTACGGGCGCGAGGTTCGACGGGACGTCGATCGATCCACCGACTGACCCCACCACTCGAGTCTATGGAAAGGCGAGGAAGGATCGCGTCTCGCGCATGCGCGGGATTTCATCCTCGATAATCGCCGCGAGGATCGACCGGCCCTGCGGTATCGAGGGTTTGAAATTATGCGCGCCGCGCCGGCGCGTCAAAAAGGGATGCTACGTTGAGATAGCTTCAGATCGGAAGCTTTCAATTTTTGAATGGAGGGAATAGGTTTTAGATTTAGATATTCATGAGGATTAGTTATGGGATTGTTGTTGTATTTTATGGCTCGGATTACTTAACGGTGTATTATTCCTTTAATGAAATTGCATAATGCAAAGCACTTCTTCTACTTATCGGTTGATCATTAATTCAAGATTATCGAGTTTCACCCCTTTCTTGCGCATCTAATTTAGAGCGCCAGACATTTCTTTCTCGTGTAATGCCAAAGGTCCCTAGAACCATGAAGCTTAAAATGGAAATAGCGATGACATCATGATTACGTTTACGAAAAAGTTGATGATGAATGTTCAAAGACCCTTAGTGTCTGAGATACAAAAATATACTGACTTTTAACCTTCTGAAACGACCTAGCAACTGCAACCTACTCTTCGATTCATCAGCAACTAAATTGTGTAGCAATATTGTTATATTGAAATGAAAATGAAAAAACCTAGACCCTGTGGTGCTGCCTACATTTTTTTTTTTACAGATATATATTATATTTTCGTAAAGGAACCGGATTTCGTGAAGTGAATTCGTACAATATATCCCCGACGACATTATCGAACCACAGTATTTTTACCTTTGGTCGATTAATTTTTTATCAAATATTCCGGGCAAAATTTAAATAAGATCTGCAGCCAGCACGATTGTAATAATATGGTACTTTGGTTTGAAATTCATCATACATTTTTTATTTGATCCTGTTAATCAAATAAACCAGAGGTCATTTTATTTTTATTTTTTCCCCGTATTTTCAGCAATGATTACTGTTAGTTAAAATTGTTGCAGCCTTGGAAAATTAATATTTAACTAAATGAATAAATGCCAGCTGATGGGAACTAAAGCATATTTTTGTGAAACATGAACGATATATATATATAATATCTTCTCGAAATAAAAATTATAAAATTATTTCAGATAGGTAAATTTTTATTTTACCTTTTCTGCCTTACATACAGTCGGAACAACTTCGACTGTAGATATGCAGCGAAATCAGTGATGTCAAGCACCTCTTTATAGATGGTAATTATATATTCCACTATTGAGTGTAGATAAGGAAGGGACACGAGTAGTTTCAACCACTTCTTTATAGATGGTGGCACTATATACGTAACAAAATTAAATTACCTTCTTTTTTATTTTCAAAATTAAGTTACTAATGCTTGAAAATCATTCCACGTTCTCAATTTCATATCAATAATGTTGTTAGCAACCCGAGTATTAAAAACTACTTGTTCTATTTCAACATAGGAGGTTTTTAATTAATGTTACTGCATTTTCACCAACCTAAAGTTAGTTAACGATGGGTTTTGCTTTGTCACGTTTTATTTTGCATTATATATATGTATATATATAATCAGATTGAATCTTTTTCTTCCATCACTGATCATTCATAATTAATGTTTCTCTCGCGCATTCTTTCTCTCTGTCTCACTTTCTCTATCACAGCTTCTCCCTCTCTCTCGTTCTAAATGCACTCACCAGCAAAATTCAATCGTTCTCGTCATGCCTGCGTATATTATGTAGAACGCTGGGGACATGCGGTTGCGACGTGCATACACACGGACATACGATGAATGTGTGCTCTATACATATACACACACATGTAAAATAATTAATAAATTTTTTTGCTTGAAATCTCACGCGTACACTATAATCCATACAATATTAATTCTTTCGTGTTTTTTTTCTTCATTTATACACATATACATGTTTATATACCTTCACATGTATGCATACATACACATGTATATACGTATCACGTATTGTATAATATAATATACTATGTCGCATATAAAAAACAATTACTTATTATAGAATACAAGATTGTTTCATACATACATATATATAATATATACATATAGTATATACATTATATATGTATATATATATATATTTTTTGTTATTTATTGATTTGTTTCATTTTTCCCTTTCTTCTTCATTTTTTTTTTTTTTTAAATTAATTGAGTGTCTGTTTTTCTTTTATTTCTTCATCGTCGTCGCTAGTATTATTGTTTTGTCGTAAATTATTTCATCGTTCGTCACCCCTTTCGTTTTCTTCTCCGTTGTATTTTTCTTTTTGTAATAAATTTTGGCAATCGTTCCCTCGTTCCATGGCTAAAAATCCTTTCGTTCTCTTAGTAATACCTTAGATTATTATCAACTCGAGTAAAGTCTTGTTGGCGTTTCTTCCTTTTGCTTAATTTTTTCGCGGCAATTTTGCGCGTCAAGATAAGAAACTAAACTATAACTGTTGCAATTGAAACACCTCCGTGCAATTTAAAAATTATACCTAGCGTATATATTTAATATAAAACCTCGATTTTTATGCAATTACGCTAAATTAATTTACGTATACAATCCCTTTAATTCAGATCTGACCCGTACGTTGTATGTATTCAGTATAAAATTGTCCGATAATTTTCTTCGCTATCTTAATCTAAAATCTCGCCCTTACCACTGACTAAAATTTTATTACCTCTCGATTGTTAAATTGCTTCGAAATTCCATTAAATATTTGAGAGTTTAATTAAATCACGGTTTCCCTTGGCAAAGAGAATTCATTTCGAAAACTTAAAACAATTGATTGCGAAACAGTCCTACACCAATTCGAAAGGAAATACTTTAAACAAATGAATCGTCAGAGAGAAAAGATAGAAATAGAAAAACAGCTGATATTTTAGAACGGTCTCTTTAATTACACAACTTTTATTAATTTTCACTGTATAACTGCCATAATCTTCGATCTTTACAATCATTCAGTATCGTATATAATTCTCCATTTTCATTGATTTCGACGCTCGATTTTAGTATATATATATATATATTTTTTGTGTTTTTTTTTAAGTTTTCTTTTTTACAAAGTTCCTCACGTGATCACACAATTATTCCTTAATTAATTCCATATCACTAATACATGATTTTTCCTTATTCCATTTTTGTTTCCTTTATCCGATCGAACCTAGGACGAGTGATAATATCGAACGAAAAATATTCGTAGATCGGCCGGCGTTACGATCGATCGTTACGGCCCGCAACAATAGAAAATAGTAAAAATTTATACGACCATTAAAAAAGAAGAAAAAAAAAGAAACAAACCGAGGAAAAAAAAACGAATACCAAAAGGGAGAAAATGGCTAAAAAAAATCATGGGTTATTGCTTTGTCGTTAGTTCGTTCGTTTGCAATGGAAAATCAGACTTAAATTGAACGATCGTCGATCAAGAAACCACGGTTCTCTCATGTTCTCTATCCTAAACTTACGATAATGAAAAGATAATCGAAGAATATTCATTTTATTTATATGTTATCTTTTTTTTACCTTACGAGGTTATCTTTTTCCCCTCTTAATTAATTTCTGTTTCTCCATTAAGAGCTAACAATTGATACAAAAATCGACTCGTTGACGATAACGGTTAGAAAGGCTTCCGGGATAATCGACGAGGGATTAATTAATCGTAGTTAAATATAGACGAGGCTCTTTTCTCGTTAATTTTCTCTAAAACACTCGTGATTAAAGGCAAAGGGACAAAAATTATTCGCGAATAAAGCCAGCCGAGTAGAATAAACAACGGAGCAAAACGTTAAAAGAGCCAGTGAATATAAAATGATGCGAATTACCAGTAGACGTGGATCATTACTTAGAGCGAAACGGAAATTCCAAATCATCATTTGCAAACCGAGTCTTAATAATCAGCGGAATTAAAATCGTGCAGATCGAAGGCTGAAAATTTTGAGAAACAACAATTCAATTCGACAATGAAGCAAATAAAAGATGCGACTGCGACGCCAAAAGGGCGAGAGAGAAAAAAAAAAAAAATGAAGGAAAAATATTGGCGTACAGAGAAAAAAAAAACAACAAAAGATCAGATGAATTGGGTTAGAAACCTACCTTAACAACAGTTTATAGTTCGTCGCCTGGTGACCGGAAATAAGGCGAAAATACAGAAGCGTGTTCCGCTGTAAGAAACGAATCCGCATACTCGACGGCGATCGATTACGGGAACGAGGGAACAACCACGAAGATGATGGTGAATTATTACTAAAAAGAAAAAGAAACGAGAGAGAACGAGAAAAGGGTCGTCTTGGCAGGTGTTTAAACATCATCTCCTCGACGTTATTCATCTTCATCCTCAAACTTTGTCCGCCTCCTTCGATTCTCTCGTTCTTTCGCCCAACGAAACAACTCCCCTCCCTATTCCTCTTAAGTCCCATCAATCGTCAATGCCATCTAACGTCACGGTGCTCTTTACCGTCCGCCATCTTATTCTCGGCCACGACCCTTAATTCCGTCTGTTTCATTCCACACGCAACTCCCGTCTTTATGGATCATTCAAGATCGTCTTCGTTCACGTCTATCAGCTATTTGAGCTAGTGTTTCATTTTCCTCTTCGTACGCTGATTAATTTCAATTCTTAAAATAATCATCCACGAGTCCGATGATTATGGCTAGCGATCATCGTGGTACTTCTTCTTTCCCGTTGACGTTTTTTACATTATGTACTTTTTTGTTGTTTTTTTTTTTTATTATTTATTTGTTTTTGGTGGCTCTCGCGCGTGTATTCTTATGTATTCGCTTGTGTGTCGGGTGTAGAGATGTGTGAGATCGGGCCAGAGAACCGATTGTCGTCGGGCTCTAGCTGAAGAGGCACGCGATGTCGCGAAGTTGTTGCTGCAAAAGTATTATCTGCTCCACGTTCCGTCTCCACATCCTGGAACAGACGGCACGGCTGTGGTCAGAATGAATATCTGACACGAGTTGGAATATTATTTGGCAATTTCTACTAAATCTTTGCCCCCCTCTCGGCAGAGTGGGCGTTCAAACGGATAATGGAATTTGATTATTTATAAGGATTTCGGGGTAATTTCGATGAAGCTGAAGTTTATGTTAAAATTTAAGTAATTATTGAATATATGTGATTTACAAAAAATATTGTTGAATTTTAGCTATCGAATCGTTCTTTTTCTTTTTTCTTTTGTAACATCGTGAAAGGGTTTAGTTAAATTTGAATGAAACTTCTATAGTCGAACTTAGAAACTAAATCGCTAAATTATATTTAAAATTTGTATACAGTGAGTATTGCAAAGATTACTATAAAAAATAATACAGTCACATATGGATAGAAGTTCGTAGAACACTCACATTATTATACGCATAATCAGTGATCCTATATAGGTACGTATACAAAGTTGAGACAAAAATCAAGAGCGTATCAATTACGAAAGTATTCGCAAACGCAAACGTTAAAATTCTATATTATAACAATCCTTATTACAAGATTCCTAAAATTGTACAAAACGCGTGAAAAAGAAAAGGTCTACAACGTCTACTGCTTAATTTCTAATTACAGCACCGCTTGCTAGCACGTTCCACGAGAACACCCAGAGAACGTAAAAACGAATTCAACACTAACAGGTAAAAAAAACTCATTCGACGACTCTCCATTTTCCAGTCTCGTATAATATCCTTAAAATTTTTTTTGTTTTTAGAAAAATATATATAAAGTCAAGTGTGTGTTAAACAGTTACACGAAAGGATTAATAATAACTAATTTACAAACTGATCTCTATGCGAGAACCGTGCGCTCTTTCTGTTCTCCTTACAAACATGTAAATCGTCATAAATTATGTGAATACGCGTAATCGGGTCCGCTATCTACATCAGAGGTAAAAATTGTACAAAAATGCAAAAAACATTCCCGTCCAGAGTCCAGGGATAATTGATACATGGGACACACCAAACACCGTCACAAAATCATGACAGAACGATCACGGTTACCAATTGCACTCAACCTCGATGCTTCCAATTACATAAAAGGGAAAAGAAATAGAATTCCATCACACTCCGCTCTGCCATACATATAAACTATGTACCCCTTCAAATGTTACAGACAGATACGGCCAACAAGAAGACACTCGGTGACACGCAACCAACGAAAACGAAAACGAAATATCTCGAATGTCCAGGACGCACGGCGCACCAAATCAACAACATCATCGGCTCAGTTTAAGAACGTCGGCCCTACGCGTGTATCAACTATCCCCGGCTTCTTCTAACCGACGCGCAATTGTACGCTTAAGTGGGCTACTAACCAAACTCGAGCCGGCAGAAGAAGTAGACGTGGCAGCAGGGGTAGGCACCGTCAATATTGGATGATATTGTCTACGACCGCGAAGCCGCATGCCCCAAGACCAGCGTGAGACATCAGGCGTACCAATTCTCTCGCGTGGGACGCCGCCACTTCCAGCGGCGGTCGTCGTGGCAAATTACTCGATTCTGAAAGCACCCATATGCTTAGTACAATGTGCAAGCTATGGTACGGCTTGGGGACGAGTCGATTAGAGCAAAGGAGTATCCCCGCCCCGATGGAATGGGGGATTTCTATCGCTGGCTTGAAATGTTTGGGGAATTCGTTGATCAGGCGAACGCCGACAGATCATTTTACAATCCCTCGATCGTTATACATACGTGCACGCGTAATAATGCTCTCACCGAGTATGGCAGAATTGAGTCTGGCGCAAACAGTTTCCCTTTGTTGTGGATCGAGCTGCCATCCGACTGGCGAGTTCCATGGGTTTGCATAAGCTAGAAGACTGAACGCATCTTGGAGCATCTTTTTATTGCTTTCGTTCTTTCCGTGCTGCTGTCTCAGATGTATCGACTGGGAGTACAGCTGTCTGCCGAATTCCAGCATCTTCTCGATTGCCTGCTTGTCCCCGCCGCACAACTGTTTCTTATTATTATTCTTACTCGATGTGTTGTTGTCCAGCGTGCAGCCGCCGTTCTGTTGCTGCTGAGTTTGATTAACACTGTTGGCCTCTGCGGTACAGATCAAATATTCATTCAGACGCATGTAATGGATCGAATAGCATCGAGCAAATATATAAACAATTTAGACAAATATCGGACATTGAGCGCCGTGTAATTATCACTTCAATTGAAAAAGAAAGAAAAAAACGGTAAAGACGGAACGGCGGTAGTCCACCGTGGAAGTTTCTTCCGGGGAACTATTTTGATCGCAGAGGTATCCAGGTACCAGGCCTGACGAAATGATTACGCGAAGTAGCAAAGCAACATTGTCTCACCCATGTCGACGTCCTCTCCGTTTTGACACTTGTACCCGTTGGTATTTAAATCACCGTTCTGATAACCATTCTCGGTGGTGGTAGTTTTTACACCGTTCATAACGTTCTCCTCCATATCTACATCGTTGTCGATTTGCCCGTTAACGAGCTGCTGCTCCGTGGAGCCGTTCATTGTGTTGTTCATGTTCATCTCCTCGACGTTGCCGTTTGTCGATGACTTGGTGTACGCCTTCGTGGACTGTATAACGCTAGTTTGATTGACATTGGAGCTCTGTGTGACTTCCGAATCGCTACCGTTCACCATTTCAACGAACTGCCGGCACTTGAGGGCGAACAGAAGATTCGGATCCCGTTCCAGTAGGCCTGGGTAGAGCCGGCTGGTTAATTCTATGGCCTCTCCCATTCTGCCTGCCAGGACCAACTTTAGAATTTCTAAAAACAGAGTAGGATAATTTCTTTCTCGGGGTGCGCCGTCGAGTGAACTCTATTCCCATTGTAATTAATAAAGGCGAGATCGGGCGGCAATTAAATATCGGACGTCCCTCGCGCGGCAATGTCATTGACAACTTACTTTGTCTATTTTTAATAGAGTTAAGATCTTCCTCGAATCCCTGACCGGTACTTTTGGCAAACGCCTCGGCAGTGGCACAATAACCGTGATGGACCAAATATGTTGACACCATTCTGAAAAATTAATCGAAACTGCTAGAACACGTGGCGCGTACAAAATAATTGCAAACATTCCTTAACCATCGACGTGAATATTTAAGCGGTACTTAACAAAGAGAGAAGAAAGAAAGAAATATTTTCCGAAAGGTGCAATTCGAGTCAACGAATATTTATAAAGGAACGCTAGGTTGTTCGTTTCAACGAGACAAGATCTCCAAGTTCGACTTCTAAGGTGAACCATTACGCTCGCGTTATATTTGAATAAAAATTTGACTGCTAATCTTTGCTAATGCGGCCGAATGTACTTATCTCCGCAAGGCCGTTTTACATTAAACCGACGCGGTAACTGTTGTGTCTCGTTGCACAACATTTCATTGTGCCCCTTACTTGTGAAGAACTGCTTGCCACTGGCCCTGTCCGTAATCTGGCAAAGGGTAGTTAATAATTTGCAATCTCGTTTGAACGCGGAGCTCGTTCAGCATGTCGTCGATATCGAAAACAAACGGTTCCTGACCGAAGTTCGCATCGACGACCTCCCCCGGTGTCTGAAGACCCACAGTCGGATATAAATTTGGCTGAAAACATCAAAGGGCAAGGATCGTTTGAGAATATCGTTTGCGTCCCGATAAGAGGAAAAACAAATACCACTGTACAACTTGAACTACGATTCAATGGCAATAGAAATTTTCCCACAAACCGGAAGATCAGTGAAGGCTATGCCAAGATGATGTCCGTTCTTTGTGTAGAAGGCAGTGTTTTCAACAAGATTTACGCCGCAGCCGATCACATCGCCTGTGGTGAACGTGGGCCCGTACGGTTGGCCCGTTCCAGAGGAACAAAAGCTGTGCCCATCGTCGCCGTGGTAACCGTAGGAGTGTTTATCCCAACCTGGCAGCCTGTTCACGTTAACGCCATGGGCGGACAGGCCTATTCCCATGTAACCGTCTCTGCCTTTACTAACGATCTTCACCTCGAAATAATAGAGGCCACAGGCTGCCGGTATGGGATGCGTTGTACGCACACTCGCTGCATCCTTGTGGGTTTTCCCGTAACCTGGGGGGGCAAAATTTTCAGCAAATTATTACAAATTCGGGCATGAAGGAAATTCGCAGAATTTCGTTACGGGGGCAGTAATGGATCTGATGCTATGCGTGTTGGGGTAAATCGGTACGAGGAAAATCATTTATGGAGAGCACTGTTTCATTAATTTCTTTTCACGCGAGGCATTATACGCGGTAGTAGATTTGTAAATTAATCGATTTTTAGATAATTATGGAGGAGTTTAATTGGATTATGCGAGAATCGAAGAAATTTCTGGCAGCAATACGAAGAAATTAATATTCTCGAAGAAAAATAGATAAAATAATATTTCCTCCTCGTCCTCTGCTTTTCACACGAAAGAAAGTTCGAGGAAAGTGATCTACGCCGAGCAAGTCGATGGGTGGAAATTCGAGAGCAGAAGTGATCGTTCGTCGCAATCTAATCGCTAATCTTGGATGCACTTGCAATGCAGTGATGCAGTTTGTCGACCTAGTAACCTACAGTTAACCATTTCACATTTAATTAAGTATAAAGAATTATTAAACGAGCCTTACAGATGCACCGGTGATCTCCGTTTATACACGATCGAAATAATCGAGCGTTAATTAAAGTAATATTTGTGCGACAGCTATTTAATTAAATTTAATTACGAGGAGAAAAAACGATTTTCTTGTTGTTTTTTTTTTCACTAATTAAATTGACTCTGCATTTAGGGAGATCCTTTCAGAATCTTATTTTGTAAAAGAAGTCAAGTAAAACGGATTATCCGAGACTTACATTAATTTCCTTAAATAGCAAAAAAAAAAAACTAATATAAGGTACCCGTACTCGTTAATCACATAAACAATCCTGGTTGGTAATTTTTCTGCATAATTTGTATTACATCTAAACAATACTCAATCCTTTATTCTAAGCGCCCAAAGGAAAACCAAAGGAATTGTTGAACACAGAAGAAGGGACAATGAATGACAATCTGAACTGTGCGATTAACAGAGAAGCAATAATTATTAGAGCAACGGTACCATGTCAATCATGCTTGACGCAGAGAATACATAATCCGTTTCAATCTTACTATAAATGCAAAATGTATCTTCACTAACGTGTGACTGCGAAACAGTAAGCTTGCAACGTATCTTCCTCTAGCATCGCTTTACAATATTAATTTATTAACAAGGCTGGGTCGGCTATTCGCTAAAGATTGCTTCGTCAATTATTCTTCGTAGAGAAAGGAAACATAAAAAATAACACTGTACGTATTTCAGTTGAGCACTTCATTGACAAAATAAAACATCCAAATGATTAGCGCAGCCTCAACTTTGATCCAGAAACCTCAGGATGCAATAACCTATAACGATAACACAGATCCGATGTAATTGAACGAATAAACCTACATTCATCCAATTTCTACGAATGCGTAATTCGAACGTGTGTGACGAGAAATTTTGTCCACTTCGAAAATGATCGACTACGTACCAAGAGACACTGTAGATGGAAGAGGGGCAGAGTAGGGAGGGGGCAGAGAGTTAGATAGAGAGAGAGCCAGAGCCAGAGCAAGAGGGAGAGGTATAGTAGTTGCGAGAGAGGAGACAGAAAAGTAACTGTTCAAACATCGCAGCTGTCATTGCCGTTGCGCCTTCCCTACGCAGATTCATTTTTCCAAATGAGTTTATGAAATGAAAAAAATCGGCGGCAAAAATGGCTCGATCGTACGGACCGATCGCGATCGACGTGAAAAACGTTTTCGTCGAAATGCGAGACGCGACGGCGGAAAATGAAAAAAGAAAGGAATACCAGTGGATCGAGGGAAAGTCGAATAGAGACCATGACCGATCAGCTGATTCCTTTGTTTAGGTCGCTGACACACGCGAA
The DNA here is from genome assembly GCA_963667235.1 of Nomada lathburiana. Taxonomy (NCBI): domain Eukaryota; kingdom Metazoa; phylum Arthropoda; class Insecta; order Hymenoptera; family Apidae; genus Nomada; species Nomada lathburiana. The sequence goes on along the minus strand of OY763899.1, from coordinate 16,859,911 downwards.
ACGGAGACCTGCCATTTTCAATCGATATTACAAACCCCGTCAACGATTCGTCCGTATCGAGCAGAGATCGTGTCCCATTGGCCGGGATCGTTCCGCGATCCCTCGTACACGGCAGTGGCGAAAAATCGTCGGCGTGAACGCGTCGAACGGCAATGAAATTATTGGGAAAGATCGAGGGACCCCAGGCGAACGTACCTTTATAGTGAACACGAAGATTGTTTTGGGAGAGGCCGATGTAATTGTACTTGTCCTTGGGGCTCCACGAACGTGGCAACGGCGTTTCCTCCTCGTTCACCATCGGATAGAGCATCTTTAGAGGATCGACGGGCTGATTTTGCCCGGAATTCGTCTGTGAAGGCTCCATAACACTCGGTTTCTCGCTGGTGGCGGCCATCTTTCTCCTGGGCAGCCCCACTACTTTCGCCAGTGGACTCTGCTTAACTGACTGCGCAACGCTTATGCGCAACTCAGCTTTACCTTCTGTTCATGAAGCCTGCGAAACATAGATAATGTATACTTGTAGGGAAAAAAATAGAGCGCACCTTGTGCCATCTGGCGTAGAATGGTGCAAACGTGTTCAGGGCGGCGCGTGTTACGTATAATAAAAGGGTCGGGGGGGTTATTATTATGTACACGGGGACAAATTGTGGATGCTTGTTTTAAAGAATGTGTATCATTAGGTTTGATTTTTTTCTTCCGAGATATTATAATTGAATTATTGTATCGATTTTCTATACGTTTCTCTGGATATCTGTATCCTCTCTTTGTTTAGTCGCATTTCCCATTTTTGTAATCGCTTGCGAAGTACAAACAATATTATCTAATGACGATTGGTAAAGCAGTGCGACTGCAAAATTTGGCTAAGGTCGTGAAATAATTAATTATCTTTCCATCTCGGCACGGTTTTGGCTGGCAACGTTATTTTTTTCTTTTTTCCATTATCGATTTGAAATGTATGTGCGCAGTACCATGCATTCATTTATTAGGCATGAATATTATTTATGCTATGCGGAAGTAATAGCGTTTGTAGTAACTGAATTAAACCAGTAGGACAAATATATGCGCGATACGATTCTCTTTTCCAGTATATCAAGTTGTGTAATACAATCTCAGTATGTTGTACGCAAATGTAGCATTCCATGCGTAAATGTTTTATGTATGATGCAGCTCAAGCCAGCATTATTAGTTCAAGCATATTCAACAAGCCTATCTAATTTTTATTGCGCGTTCAAATAAATTTCTGCTACATTTTTTTGTTATCACAAAACATAAAAATCGCTTGCGATACCCTTGCGAAAAAGTTGCTGCCGATTATCTTTGGCGATCAAGGTTTTATTAAATATATACTAGAATGTATGCAGGCGTGAAAAAAACAGAGTAGAAAATGTAATTACTTGTATTAATCGCAACACAAAAATTGTCAATTAACAAACTTCAAATATGGAGTTCGACAAAGAATATACACGCTACGGTTAAATAACATTCATTATAATTGCGATTTAATCGCGATCTAAGGGAGATACGAATTAAAATCAGTAATTGTATGTTATACACCTTTTCTCTAATTCCTCTTCATTTTTCTTCCTTCGTGAAACATAACACATTTATGATGCGACGTATAATTTTTCTCACGGTATAAACACACGTAACACAATGCTGCAGAAACTAAAATAAAATAGAAGGCCGTTTTATTATCTTTCACACCACCGACTATTATCTTCGAACGAAATGAAATTGTCGCACTGAATTTCTCGTAATTTAATCACCATGGAATTAAAGGACAACGAGAAGCATTAATTTCCCGAGAAATCGACGCACCCATTGTAAATAATAAAAATAAAAATAATTATCTAAATATATTTCGACAGCATACTGCGGCACGTACTAGGGAATACCGTTCGCAGAATGAGTTAGGTACATTTTTGTGTACGCCGGCTTTGTTAATGTAGTGTCAGTCTGTCGACGGTGTTGCAGGGTTAAAGCGTGACTTTTCGCAAATTTTTCTATAGAAATTTGCGGAAAATCCATTTGTTTAAAATGTCGAAAATACTTAAACGAAGACTCGAAGCACTGAATTATCTAGAATGGGAGAAAGTCAATGTCAACGGTTCGTTACCATGCTATTCCCAATGCTGACGAATACTTTCTTCCAACATATCGACGTCGTCGTCAATACCACATAACTATTTCTTCGAAATTGTATTTAGTAAATGATTCGAATAATTACAACCTATAATCACCGGTGCAAGTTATACCATTAAAAAATTCGAGTATCTTTTTGCCCAGAAAATATGAACGATCCCGAAATATTATTTCATTGTATTTGCACGAATTCTTGCCCAATGTTACCGTAATCATTCAACAAACATATATCACTCATATCAATCGAACATTACAGATACGCAGCATTTTCGTAAAGTAACACTTTGGTTGGAGGAGCAAAAGATACGTCTGTACAATATACAAGATCGAAAGGAGCTGCGCGATTTAAAGAGCGAGAATTGGCCGCAAACGTTTGCCAAATACTGCAAGGATGCTAATTGCCCAATATCTGATAACAACGTGGACCAACTTGAATGGCTGTTGGGCCAGGCAATCTGGTTGGAAGCGGAGAACAACAGTAAATATACAAAGATTAATACATCTGTAACGATTCTAAGGGACGATAAATATTGCGTTATATTTCAGCTGAAGAATATTCACAAAATGTGAAGGAAATGAAATTGAAAATAAAAGAGGAAGCTAAGGTGCCTTGTCTTAAATCCAAAAATCCATTGGATAATTTAGACTGTGAGTATATATGTATAAATATCCTACAAATACATATATCTATATATATATATATATATCGTTGTTGTTTCGATAGTCGAGAGCAACGAATTTAAAAACGAGATCAATTCTATGGCGAAGCAACTACGAGTTCTGCAACATCCTAATCATCTGATTACGTTGGCCGCCTGCAGTAAGCTGGTGCAAAAGCGATTGAACTCTGAAAGCCTGCAGAATCCGAATTCTAAGATCATTGAAGGCAAACCGTATCCGGTGATGAATATCCATCCTGGTTTTCAATTGAACAAACCCGCGATGGAGAATGCAGCTAAGATACTTGCGCTCCTGTATATTCAGGACATTAGGAACCTTCAAACGAAAATTAACGAGGTGATCGTTAGTGTGCAAAATATCACGGCTAATCCCAAGACGGACACAAAGTTGGGAAAAGTTGGGAAATAAATTAGTCATTTATAGTACGAATAATAGGCCTTGGATATTTTCTTACGACACTGTTGTACAGCAAAGCTGGAACGTCGTAGAAATTGTACATGGTTCAGAATCTTGGAAGAACGTCTAAGACGACTAATTAATATTTCTTTAGAAAATGTATGGTTTGCCATGATTACGTATTTAATTTTCGTTGATATGTATACATTTTGGGATTCCGTTTGAAACGTAAAGCATTGTCGAAATGTATTGTCAATCGACGAATAGCAATTCCTATATTAAAATATCATGTATTATAATTTGTACATCACACATTGTAGAAGTCGAAATGATATTTTAGTTATTTTGTTGGATAGCGTTTGTTCTTTTTCATATTTATTTTGTAGGGAATACTTAACGAAATATATGCATAATAGATCTATTTCTTTAACTAGTCGTTTGATGCATTTTCAACATGTAAGATCTCTCTTTAATAGCCTTGTATTTTTAAAATAAACTAATATAACTAATTAATAAATTCCTACTTTTTTGTTTTTTTTACACAAGGTGTTCGACGAAAGTAATTTTTAAGCTGATAGGAGTAATTCTGTACATAGATATTTATAAAATTCATGAATAAAGGTATTGAAGATTACTCTGTCTCCTCTTTCTATTGCTTACAATTAATCTGCTAATAGCTTTCCCTCGAGACGCAAAAATAATATTTGAAAAATGGAAACAAACAGTTCATTGTATATTTATTTAATAAATATACAAATTCATTTTAATATTTTTTGAATAATTAAAATCCGCATAGCACTGCATTGTCTTCAAAAATCCACGTGGGTATTACGTTTATTATTCAAAATAAAATAATACATGCAATTCAATCAATATGATTGTTATTAAATTTCGATAACAATTAACGCAGTTAATGCATTGTCAATGAAATAAGCTCAGTCCATTAAGGCACTCATCTTCGAGATTGCCTATTAATATTTATTTCTTTATATGTCGCTTATTTGGCAGGTAATGTTGCTAACAAATATTCGGATTATAATGGGATTAAAGTTATTCGCTTTTACAATGCAAATATTGTGCAATCATATGAGATTTTTATCATTCATTTATCATCTATATTATACATTTGTACAAAAAGTATATAACTATAACAATTTATATATACACTATATTCATCTTAAATGTGTCCGCTCGATTTTTTAGATTTTTAAAATTGAATATCATCATTGTATCGCGAAGTAAATGGCTAAAGAAAATCTAAAAAAACTGAGTGGACATATTTAAGTTAAATATACTGCAATTTTAACAGTACGTACATTTAAATTATTTATTTAGATTATTATAAGAAGTCGAGAGAAGTTTCTTTACGAGGGACGACGTAGATAAAGTATTATTGTATATGTTAAAAAAGTACAAAAATGCAAAGCTGACTGTATCGATATGTTAATATCGACGTTAAATATGCTAAATTGCAGAATGGATAAAAAAACAGCTTAAGAGAATGTGAATAACAAGTACAAGGAAAGTTAAAAAATAAAAAATATTTATCTATATTATAAGAGAATAGTAAGAATAAATTCAATGCTATCTTTTGCTTTTTTTTATTAAGTGCGAAATGTATCCCAATTTTTTGCCAAGTCATGTCTGCATTTATCATGGTGCAGTATTGTCCGAAAGAACGTATAAATAATTGTATGGTACCGATAGATTAGAATAATATCCTTCGGATAAAATCTGTTATGGAAGTATCTGCGTTCATCTTTGTACATTTATCATTGCTCATGGTTTTACAGATGAGACAAAGAATTTTATGATTATATCAAGCATCAAACTATCTCTACGTCGAGAGCAAGAAGATACAATGTAAGTTTTTCGTGAGTATTTAATACATAATTCGGTGGAATAAATTATAAAAATAGTATCTCATACATTTGCACGAAATGAGGGGGAAAATGTGAAATTACATTTCAAAATTACTCTGTTTTTTTCGATATATCCTTAGAAATATAAAATAAATTCGCCTCTATTACAATATACTACGATGTACGCTAATATGGTTCGAAGAAGTAGTGGTTTTTAGAAGTATATAATGGATTGTGAAATTGTTTTCCTTGTGCAGTGGAATAGAAAGTTGAAGGAAATATGTCGACTGTTGTACAGCCATTAAATCGTTCTTTATCGTAAGCAGATTAAAATCTCTGAAAGGTACAAGAATTTCTCTAGTTTTGTGCGACTGAAAAATGTACCGTAAAGCGATCGTAAAAGTTCATATGGAATAAAGAATTATGACAGTCGACACCTATGTGACACCCTATTTCCCGAAGGTACAACTTCCAGGGTTCTTTGTCTAGGTTCTTCCTCTTGCATCGAGGCTTGCAGTGCCCTGGCGAGGGCTTCATCCTCGCTCATACTGCCTTGATAATTCTTAAAGATATCGCCGTTCCTCCTGTTCACTCTTGTGCGATTCTCTAGAACGGCCAGTCTTTTCCTCCGAGCTGTTTCTTCTTCACCTATGCACGCATGATCCGTGGGATGTCTGTGCTTGAGGCAGAAATTCTTTCCGCAATCTGAACATCGCACTTGGACTATTTCTTTGATTTTACAGCCGTTCGACGAGCATCTAAGAACGAAATAAAACATATTACAATACATTCTCGTGCAATTTTAATTGTACAAATGAGTATAGCTATCGGATAAATGCGAAAATGTATGTGTATATCGTGCCTATTGGAAAAGATCTTCTGGCTGGGTTTTTTCAGGTCCGATTGACATTCGTTATCGATGTGCCGCCCGACGGCGACATCCGGCGGATCGCCACGCTTTACAGGTATCGGAGTGTTGCAAAGCGGACACACTGGAACTTGAATGTCTTTCTTGTAAGCGCTTGGACAATCATGATGGAGGTACGATATGTGCTCGTTGCAAAATATTGCCGAACAGGAGTCACACTTGAGAGGCAGGAAGTCCAAGCGTTTGCAACTGTTCTCCGAGCAATGTTCACCCAAGTTCGGGAATTCCATCTTTGACGCGAAGAATCTGGAACACAGATCGAACAGATTAGTTTGGTGGTTGGTTAAAATGATTTGCGAATCATAACCTACCTTTGCATTGCACATATCGCAAATGGAAAACGATACGTTCGATCGTTATGGAAATTGTGTCGTAATTCTCTATGTACTTGCATGTATTTACGATGATATTCCATAAACGCGAAACGTAACCTCCAAAACTTTGCAGTTTTGTTGTTTAAACGCGATGGATATACCACGGGGGAATTAAAACGCGCAGAATTATCAATTTAAATGGAAGAAATGGTGTGGAAAAGTTGAGCTAGATACAACAACGGTAAGAATAAAATTTTATACGAACGAATACCTTAAATTATGTTGACGTAAACCTGTTGCTACTGCCTTCGATGTGTCAACGTTAACAGTTCACTGTTACCACGTATCACAGGGTAATCACTGTCACTCTGAGAGCGACTCGACCTTTCACTGCGCTAATACAACAACGTTTGGATCGAAAAATGTTGAGTGAAAAGCAACACAATTTTTCGATGCGCAAGATTTAAAGGTTATGCCTGCCTCGATCTAAAGTTCTAATAAACTGACTACTCAACGTTGACGCGAATATAAAGCACGCGTGACTTACGAAACGGACGGAATGATCGCGTCACCTGAATAATCGCGAATTAAGCATGACGTTGCTGGCGGTTGGACCGCCAGTGGCGCCTCTACAGGCAAATGTTAGGGACTATAATTCAAAAAGAAATTCAGTCGCGTCGATAAAGAAGAATCATCGTTGCCTATAATCTGTTGATAACGTTGCGAGTGACATGGAAATGGTAAGGGGTGATCAGCACCCCCAGGAAAACGGGCCGAAAGAACACATTGCATGATTGGTCTCTGCCTATATCTCGTCTGCGGCGTAAGCGCACTTGCTCGTGCACTGTAATTAATAATTAATCGGCGACTAGCTTTACACACCTCCGTACATACGACCCAATAAGGTTTGGCGCGCCTCGAAATCCGTCATTCCACTCGCACGTCTCATTTCGATAATGAACAGAAACACGGAGCGCGCGGCTCCGACGATTTACAATCGCGAACTTGCGTTCGCTTTGTACTTATCGCCGGAGCATGCTTTTATTATGATTTTTGAGCGCCAGGTGGCCGCGTTTTTGTTGTCCGTTTGTCGAACGGTGCAGGTCCCAGAGCGCCATTACATCGATTAATGTCACTGTATCCGCGTCCCTAGTAGCCGATTCGCCCCCAGTAACAGATCAATTCAAAAAAAAAATCGCGAGATCCGTCGATATGTCGAGCAAGCGGAAAACAACCGGCACGAAGAAGGGCCGCCCGAAATCGCGAAAAGTGGAATACGACGACGACGATATCTCCAGCGAGCACGAGTCGGATGTTGATGACGCTGCTGAGACCGGCTCGAATGCCGACGGCGAGGACGCCACCGAGGACGATCTTACCGATGTCTCCAGTATTCCGGAATTGCCGCCACCTGAGGTGAAATTACTTCCGTATCATTTGTTTTTTCCTCACCGTGTCTATTTATCCCAGGTGCTGGGTAATTTTTGAGATCCACGGAGGGACAAGAAAGCGACGCTTGTGTGCCTCCTCTCGCAGCCATGCATTTCCCGAGCTGGTAAAAGACAGGCGTCTCGAAAGAGAAAGGAATTTGTGCACCGTGGATCGCATTATTCGTATTTCAATGAACGAGAAACGTTACTGCGATTATCGTTCGCATCGTTGTTTTGAACTTTTATCGATAATTCAGCGGATTACGGATTTCCAATTGCCGTCAGCTGGAATGAAATAATTGTTCACGTGGATGAGCAATCGTTGGACGAATAGCGTAAAACGATCACATTTATATAGACATGGACATACGAGAAGATTTACCTATGCGCGGTAATTGCAGGGAGGATGGGGAAAACCAGGAACTTTGGTCATGTGCGGGCTCACCAACTGGGACATGGCGGGTCGCAAGGCGCCGCCGAAAGGTGTGAAAGTGAGCGTTGGTCGTAATTTGTGGACGCCGCACACTTTCAAAAATTTGAACGACGCCAGGGTCAGACTAGTCGCGTCGGGCCCCGCTGCGTCGCACAGTATTATTGTTACCGAGGATAATAGATGCTTGGCTTTCGGTAGAAATGATAAAGGTAAATGAACGAAAGGTAAACAAAACTTATCTTACGATTAAGCCTTACGCTGTAAGTAAATGTACCTTGAACAAGTAGCTGTCCGGCAGGATTTGTTAAGACGTACATCTTCTTCTTTCCCTAGCACCGGATTAACAAATGTCTGGCTCGGTATACCGGTATTCGTAGCGCCTGTGAGTTATTAAATTTTTTTCTTTTACCCGTTAACCTTTGTAGGTCAGCTAGGTGTCGGCGATGCAAAACGTCGGGACGATCCCACTGAAATCACTGCGTTAAAGGGGCATACAGTGATAGGGGCGGCTTGTGGGCGCAACCATACGTTGTTCTTAACGAGTCGTGGCATTGTGTTCGCTGCTGGGGACAATAAACTGGGCCAGTGTGGTGTCGGGAAGAACGACGCCTGCATTGTGTCCGCCACTAAAGTCAAATACTCCGGTCCGCCTATAGTGAAACTTGGCTGCGGTGCGGACTTCTCGATGGTCCTCGACGTTAAGGGCGGCCTGCACTCGTTCGGCAGCCCCGAGTATGGCGCGCTCGGTCACAACACCGACGGCAAATATTTCATAACGAACACGAAGATGGCGTTCCATTTCGAGAAAGTGCCTAAGAGAATCGTTTTGTACATTGAAAGAGCAAAGGACGGCCACGTGATGCCTTTGGATCGCGTGGAGATCACGGACTTCAGTTGTGGGCACCATCACACCGTCGCGATCGACAGTAAAAACCGGGCATTCTCCTGGGGATTCGGTGGTATTGGCCGTTTAGGTCACAATGAGCAACGGGACGAGTTGGTGCCACGTTTAATTAAATATTTGGAGCCGCCCAATCGCGGCGTCAGGGCTGTGCACTGCGGAAGTACTTACAGCATTGCCATCAACGTTCACGGATCGGCATTGATGTTCGGCCAAACGAAACGCACGGGGGAAGCGAACATGTATCCAAAGCCGATTCAAGATTTGTCCGGCTGGGAGATCAGATGCGTTGGATGTTCACAAACTAGCGTAGTAGTCGCTGCGGACGACTCGGTTATAGCGTGGGGTGCTAGCCCCACTTTTGGTGAATTGGTAAATAATTGTATAATGAATAAATACGTTGATAGACCGTTTGCGGACTTTTACGCTAAATTCCTCTTCTTCACTTTAATAATTACAGGGTTTCGGCGAAATGCGTAAGTCCTCTACCACACCAATGGAAGTAAAAGCCCTGGAAGGTTTGTACGTTACCGCTGTTACCTGTGGTCTCTCTCACACGCTTATGATTTGTCGGGACGAATCTGAAGAAGAAAAAGCTAAACTTAACAAGCTACAAGTATATTCGGTTTAAGGCCGCATAATTTCTATTACTGGCGGAGTATTTCTACAATTCATCGCAATCATTATTACCTATACATAACGACGAATCGAATTTTCTACGCAATGGGTACACAACAACGCCGGCTATATCGATTAATAAAGTTCATTTGGGCGACTCGGAGGAGGAAGGATTGACAGATCTGCGAGGAACGGTTATCGATAGACTGCGTAAAAACGTCCATACGAAATATAAGACTTAAACTTGTTGTTCTCTACTTTGTACTTCCACATTTACTTAACGTATGAAGAAAAGTTTACCGTAATAGGGAACCCCGTTCTGTTAGTAGCTCAGGATATAGACCAAACGCGAATAGATGCAAAAAAGAAAAAGAAAAAAGAAAAAAATATATTTTGATACGTTGCTATTTTTTATCGAGGGTACCCTTCTGTGTCTTTTAACAAGAACGAAAGAAACGATCGATACGTAACGGAGAAGAGTGCTGGCAACTGAATGGAACATGTTACGGGATTTAACAAGTACATACTGCCTTTACTTTTTGTCTTTACGTTTTGACACGCGAGACGCAAATAGTCTATATATCATTGATTCATTACAGTAGTACCTGAATCATTAAATCTGCAGAAATCATTCTTATATTCTATGTACAGGAAAACGTTTTAGAGGTGATTATACAGAGAAATACCGGATCGTACGTGTTTAAATGATTTCGTTCTTACGACTAAATACATAGGGAATATTTATGCGCATTTGTTTTTTTTTTTTTTTTTTTTTTTTTAGAAACTCTTTTTATTGCCGCGTTAACAGTTAAGGAACCGTCTTTGACTGGCCGCAAGGGAAAGACGATTTTCCCTTGAATAACCGACATTTGTTCAATATACCTTTTAAACGAATAATTGTTCCACAGTTAAAATATTACTCAACGAGGAAATATTTCAGTAAAAAGGAGAGAGAGAAAAGAATACATTGTTAATTGCTATACACATTATGTAAGATGGTCGAAAAGTTCTTGTAACGAATTTTTATGCGATTTGGACACCATATGCTATCGAAAACACATGTATACGCGTTATAAGTATGGCTATCCACGAAACAGTAGTGAATGTAATCGAAATTTTATATATCATTTTATTTTAGAATTACTGGCACAATGTAATACAATGAGCGTAAAAAAAGGAGCGTAACGTTCATGCGTTTAAGAAGGACTGAAATTAGAATCACTGCCACAAATATTGTTCATTCCATTCCCTTTTGTCGCATATGATATTTCTATGGAATTACACTGCACCGTTTCAGAAATGTACAAGGCAAATTGCAAAATAAACGAGTTTTTTAAGTAATTTCCACTAAAGACTTTTTTTTTAATAGTAATAATATTAATAATCATTAATCGTCTAACTTATAAAGGCCGCGGTGTAGAAAGATCGTCGCTCTTGTGCGATACATTAATTTTACACGAGCTACATACATCAGGAAATTCGCAGCTTTCGAATGTTTTTAGAAGCCCTCTAACACACTGCCAACACTGTGTTTTAATGCGACGCAATTCTTGACGGTCCTTGCAAATCTCGCAGGGAATATTTTTCGTGGCCTCCTCATTCTGTATTCTAATTTGTTCTTCTTCTTCTAAACGTCTCTTCATCTATTTAAAGTATCATTAATTCTCCATATCAACATACTACGGTATCAAATAGTATTAACTCTTGTATCGGTTATTTTTTAAGCAAATAAAGTACGTATTTTTAAAGCATTGAGAATTATTGCGAGCGGCACACTAACGATTAATTTACGATCCATCGCCATAGTGGACACCGTGAATACTTGGTGAACGCAATCCTTATTCGTTTCCGAGACGTTGCCGTGGATCCAACGTAGTAATTGGTACGCCGTATAGTGTAACGGATCGGTTGGTTTGTACCTCAGTGACCTTGCCATAGCCCATACTAATGGTACCATGATGTTTTGCCTACGAATGGAGGTGTTCAAAATATCAGGGAAGAAAGTCTTTTAGTTGTAGTGCAATTGTTTCTTTTTAGTAACGTTATCACACATCCGATAGACTTATTAATTGTCAACCTGAGATAGTCGTTTCTCCGCGCGTTCATATCAGCCTCCGTTTGATTCTGTTCTAGTACATGACACTGGCAATTGCACAGCTGATAATGTTCCATTGCATTGGAATAATCGGAGCCGCTTTTAGTGCCTGTTTCGTGTACTGTTTCTGTTACGTCTGCATGCCTACAGATTGGCTCCAATATAGTTAAACTGCACCTGCATATTATTTCCTACAGACGATATTTATCAACGTAAATATAATAAGATATCCGTGAATTGGTAATTACATTCAGACCTCCATATCCGAACACTTCTCTTCCATTTCGTTTAGCCCCAGGTCGATTAACATTTGCTCGGTTTCTTCGTCGACACCGTACTGCTCTACCAATTGCACGTCTTCCTCCCCTATTCCAATGTGCCGGAGAAACGCGATTATTTTAGACGACGCGGATTTAATTGGCGATTGCCAGTTCAATATTCCAGGGACGTCGATGCCACTTAAAGCTAAGTGTCTAAGGATGGACCGATTTTGCAGCACGACACCATATATAATAATGTCCCAACATTCCGTCACGCTTAAGCCGGTCGGTTGCAGATTTAAAATTAATTCGTTGCTGAACTCGTTGCTAAAACATTTCCTCCATATCTCCCTGTACTGCATGGCATGCGGTTCTATCTTGTAGTCTTTGAAGTAAAGGATTTCGGCCTGGTCCAGACTGGTCAGTCCAAGTTTCATTCCTTTCAGGATCGTATATAAAGGCATGCCTGAGAATTATATCGAATTAATTAAATTAATTCAAAGAAGGGTGGAGAAAGAAGATTATCATATAAATAAGTACACCTTTGTTTTGCAAATCCTTTAAAACACGAACGCTGTAGAGTCCACTGTAAACAGTCATATGTAATCGTTTCTGCTGCAAGATATCATAGGAATTCCTTCTTGTTGCCGAACACGGTTCTACATTGGCCGATTGTCTGAGTCTATCTGTAAGCAGTCCCAATAATTTGTCTTTGCCCCATGTTCCGTATATTTGAAGTCCTCTGTTTGTTAGAACAACGTTTAATTTGATCTTTTTCAATATTTCTCTTGACGATGTTGAACACGACGATGACGATGACGACTCGGACGCTTGTCTACAAACAGTAAGCAAGTTTTAAGTAAACGATGCAACATTGTAATGTCAAATTGAATCGAATTCGAATGGAATTGTAATGTTGGGAATCATTTTACTTCTCAGCATCGACAGTTTCATTATCTTTATTCCACATAATTTGGTTCACTCTGCATTCATGTCCGCAGAGATTACATTAATTTTTAAAAATACGATTTTAATTGAAATGGTCGTTTGAAAGCGAATATTTTCACGGGCAATTGTTTATATCAGCGAGAACAATTGACACGTTTTGTAAATGTATTGAAGAATTCACGTACAGAAATCTGTTTTATTTACAAGTGGATACAATAAAATAACTTTTGTTAGACAGGGAGATGGGTTACTCATTCGATCGCATCGTTTAAAATAGAAACACATACAAAGATTAAGTAAATTTATAAGTATATTACTATAATACATTACGTTCACATATATGTAACGATATGCATTGGCATTCGCGTTAATTGTGCATGACACTATTCAAGTCAAATCAATAACAACAAAAAAATCCTAAAAAAAGAAACGAGTGTACATTTTTTAAATCGCAAGATTTAAACCTAATTCAGCACATACAGAAATGCACCTTATGGGAGTTAAACGATACCATGGTCCTTTTCGTCATGTTATCGACGTTTTATTCCCATATTTATTAATCGTTCATTTCCGAACCTATGCATCATATATTTACACGAATATAAATTTTGTATGAGCAAACACCTATATAAAATTTAATCGTTTAACAAATAATTCGAAGTTATAAGCAAACTCTCTCTCTCTCTCTCTCTCTTTCTCTGATACACGTTTTGTAACATTTATTCCTATAACACACTTAAAGCAATGTGATATATTATTATTATTGTTATTCATGTTTGCTATGAAACTTCTGACGTTTTCGATACCTAGCTTTTTAATAAAGACCACAGCCAGGGAACGATCTCCCTGCAATCATCACCAGCAGAAGATTATATTCCAGTCGATTAAGTCAGACTGCAATAACAATTTGAGTACGGCTCAGCTTGCGGCGAATCGTTCGCCAATTGAATTCCTCTCTGCCCTCTGTGTCTCGCACCTCCCATATTACCATTCCCATACGATTTAAGAAGGGCATGTCGATCCCAGAGGCCGGGCGTCTGTATTATCTGCGAAATAACATTAAATTGCTTGTATACATCTGTTTCGAAAGTTCGTGTACGGTTGCGTACCTTCTGCACAAGTTCCTCGAAACAACATTTTATCCCGTCCGCCGTTTTAGCGCTGCTTTCAATGTAAAGAGCTTGATGTCTTCTCGCGAACTGCAGGCCCTCTTCCGTGCTTACTTCTCTGTTCGGTAAATCTATCTTGTTGCCGACTACCATTTTAACTATATCGGTTTTATTGCAATACGTGTTCAACTCATTCAGCCACGTCTCTAATTTCGTGAACGTTATTCTGTCCGACACATCGTACACTAAGATCGCCCCTTGACCGTCTCTGTAGTAACTGGGCGTTAAGGTGCGGAAACGCTCTTGGCCCGCAGTGTCCTGCAACAAGTTTTATTGTAAATACAGGCGATAAAGTCAATAGAACGTACAAAGTATTGTTAATCGGTTGAAACAACTAACCCAGATGGCGAGTTTTATCGAATTACCGTCGATCGTAACTTGTTTGGTTCTGTAATCCATGCCGACCGTGCTTTGCATATTCTCGTGGAACTCGTCTTCTGTAAATCTGAGGAGTATGCTGAAAACAACGATAACAATCCGTGTACATTATTTATGGATGAAATTCTAAGTAAATAATTATCGTGCTCCATTTATGTACAATTACCTCGACTTCCCGACGTTCGATTCCCCTATCATTAATATCTTTAACACCGTTAATATGTCTTGATCCATTTTCTTGGCGTTACAATGTCGCTGCACTCAACGTAAACAATTTGTATCTTCTTTGGATATTGTTGTCGCTGTTGCGTATGAAATAAGAATTACATAATAAATTTTAGTCTGGCGATTTAAATAATTCGAAATTCGAAAACATCGACTTTTCCGATTCTGCAAGTCGGAAATCGCGAAATTGAAGCATGAAATTGTTGATATCGTTCAAATAAAGAAATTGTACAATGCAAATTAGGCTGCACCTGTGATAAATGACAATGACAAAGAGAATGCAAAATAGGAGAAAAAAAGACGAGGAATATCGATAGATTTTGTTTACAAAGCGTTGGAAAATAGTTATAAACGATAGGGTTATAAATTAATATCGTGACAAACAACACTTCTCGAATGTCTCGAAAAAAAGGCTTACCATAAACGTAACGTCACACGGATTTAATTAACGATATCAAATACTTTTTTTACTACGCACGGAATACCAATTACAATAGATAAATCGTAACGCAACTTAGACGATAGGAAAGGGAGCGACGTTGTAACAATGACGATGGTTATTGCAAAATAATGCAGATGTCGTTTGCATTTGTTTCTAACAATTACATTTTAAAAACGTTCACGCCGGGGTGCAAAGACGAGCGTAAAACGTGCAACAGAACCAACGGTACGGAATTCGCGAGAAGATGAAAAAGAAAAGAATTCGTCTAAAAATATCGCGCGCTATTTATTATTGAACCATCAATCGCTCAATTTACGTACAGCGTATCCGTTGGAGGTTCATTTCGAAATCGAAACTAAAACGTCGGGGAACATTGCGGAGACGACAAGAATCTCGAGAGTCATAGATAAAATCGTTTGTAAAATCTCCAATTAGCAGTAGAATTTCGCGTCGACAAATGGTAAAGAAGATGTGGCCGTCGACGTTCCTAACCTCGAACCGAGTGGTACGTGCAATGCGTTATCGCGCATCGGGCGATTGGTAATCTCATCGAAGATGCCAACTGTCAACGCATCGTCGATTCCAACGTGCCGCGTCTGACGATACTACTTCCACGATGCGATCCCGTCCGTACAGAGTCAATCGATAACCCTTTCGGTCATAAGTTCGATAACAACGGCGATGGAGGAACCGAGTTACCGCGAATGGAATATGCCGTGGTTGAACGGAACGGGGCAACGAATTCGCGGAGGCATGCACAGAACTCGACACCCGTGAGATCGCTGAAAAAGTGCGCACACGCCGGGGGTTACGAGATCGCGATCCTCGGATTCTGTGCGCGAAATTCTAGAATAAAAGTAAGTTTTCGCCCGCTATAGTGGTAGAACGTTCGAAACGCGAATAGGAGTGAAAAAGGAAAAAAGATGGCCGCCGGCAGGCTGCCATGAAGGGGCTGCGTCGCTCGTGCTCGTGGAAATGGGACGTTGCGACATCCAAGTGTCACCGTCGTGCTCGTCAAGTGTCACAAAGTGTTCACGAAGTGACGTGAGGTGTTTTACGCTGCGACGAACCGCGGCGATTAACTCCCCGGCATGGCATCCGACGGGTAAGAAATCGAATATCCCGTTCCTAGGGGAATGGGATATACGGCACAAGTGCACAGTAGTATAGTGGACTGTGTTTCGCGAATCGATAGTGAATTTTTTTTTCCCAGTGACCCGTCCCAGTTTTCTTGGGAATTGATCGCCGTGGGTATTATTTATTCGCGTGCAAAGTCGTCCGCAACACTTCCTCCGTTCTTATTCGTGGTTTTTTCTTTTCGCCGTTTCACCCGTGGTGTTTCGTGCTCGCGGCGAAATTGCCGTGTCCAACATTTATTTCCCGGGTCGTGTCCCCGCTTCTACTCTCTCCTCTTTTCTGTCTTTTCACCACTTTCGTTTTTCTCCTCTTTTCCCTCCTTTGTACACAATCGTAAGCGCGAACGGACTTTCTGCCGCCTATTTCGGTCAATTAAACGGATAGCATGACATCAGACAGTTGCTCGTATCGCAGCCAGCATTCCTATTAATTTATGGTTATAGGGGGTGGGGGTGGACACCCTTTTCATCGCGATGGAAACTTTGCTCGATTTCAAATGATGTACCTCATTCCTCTGGCCATCCTGTTCTTGGATACTCTTAACGCTTCCTTTCGACCATCCCCGACTTCCCCTTTTTGGAGCATATTTATTATCCGAAAAAGGGATGGCCTCGATAAAGCGACACATTGTCCCCGTGTCCCGTTTCGTCGCCGGATCCGGCCGAATGCTATCGATTAATTATTTATAACTTTAATGCACGATCCGACGCGATTTTCGTCTTTCCGAGAAATCTATCGCGCCGGTTGTCATCACGAACGCTTTTCCCTTCTTCTTTGCTCATTTAATTCTCCGTGCACATTAAACCGTCCCCATCGTGTGCACGCGTGCATATATATTTCACCTTTCCTTTTTACTTGACCGCCCTATTTTTAGCGTTTTTAATTATAGGGATAAAAGGAAGCGGCAGCAATTTATCCTGCCCACCCTACGCGTGCATTAACGATTTTATCCGCGACACGGGCTATTTTATCCGTTCTAAATATCCGCATATTCTTTTCCTTCCGCGTCGGAGCAGGCACACGCGTGGCCTGACGATTTTTTTGCGCGAGAAAATTTTCATGCAGTGTGAATTCCAATTGCAGCAGAATGGAATGGGTGGAGATTATAGAGCCACGCACCAAGGAGCACATGTACGCCAACCTTACGACCGGAGAATGCGTATGGGATCCACCGCCCGGTGTACCCGTGTAAGTTACATTTCATACAATTCATACATCTCAGAATGATATACAGCACGAGACAAACTTTCTCGTTAAAAAGAGATATAACGGCCTGTGCAAGATTAGGTTGTCTCTTCGATCCAATTAGTCCGGTGAAAGTTATCGCTTATACAAGCTTTTCCTTTTACGATGTGCCGAGCATTTATGGCAGTCATGATTTCTACCCGACCTATGCACCGAATTTCAATGGCTCCTCGCGAACCTACATTTGATCCATAAATCACTCCATCGATTGGGACACTTGTGTATGGTGGTTGACGGCCGTGCATTTGAATTTGCAGAAAGAAAACGGACAACAATCAGTGGTGGGAACTGTTCGACCAAAATACATCACGGTTTTACTATTACAACGCTACATCCCAGAAGACTGTGTGGCACCGTCCAAGCGATTGCGACATCATACCTTTGGCAAAGTTACAGGTGTGTGATTCACCCGGCTGATAAGAGTTATGCTGTACGAAAGGCTGTTGGCAGAGCGTTAAGATAATCAGCGGTGCTGTGTGAAAATTTAGGCGGGTCCCAGAAATGTCTGGTATTCTAGATAGGGATAAAGATCTGTAAACACTATATCTATGCGTCGAACGTATTATTCTGCTTGTTGAAAACACGAATTCTATCGTCATCGTAGACGCAGCCGTTTCTGTAGCTTTTTTTATATCGCACATCAATGCCGACTGCCTGTAGAATGGTGGAGATATAAGTATGCAGGCTGTCTGCTCTCCTTACCGCTATAAATAGACTACGAACCTAGGAGAAAAAAGTCTGCTTTGCATTATACCGCGCCACGTGAATGGAAATGATTTTTCGAGGCTCCCGTATTTCCCGCACATCCGTAACCGTTGTTACGAAATTGTTCTTTCTTCTTGCGAATGATGTTCAAACGTATACGACATATTTGTTACTATCTGGTAAGAATTATCGCGGTGAAAGAATAACGAGAGATTGTGTGATGTGTGTCGCAGACCTTAAAGCAGAATACAGAGCCAGCAGGTAGCAGTGGCGTCGATTCTCAGAAATCAACCGAGCCAAGAAGAAAAGAGTCCGTGTCAACGCAGACGCAAACTCCTTCGGTCAGTCGACTGGCAAGGTTCAATCATCAGGAGTGCTCCAATTTATCTCCTTCGTTGGTAAGGCTCTATTTCTTCGGCACCCTTTGCCCCAACCGAAAGGCCAAACTAACGCCAGCTGCATGCCGAAACTTTCGTTCCAGCAAAGTGGTAGTGTAAATAAAGCCAGAACATCCAGCGTCGGCGTGGATCTTCAAACGTCTCCGCCTTCTCCGTCACCGTCGTCGAGGCGGCATCATCACCATCATCATCACCATAACAACAGACACCATAGGCATCACGAAGTGCCCACGGCCCGTCGCCAGCACAATCATTCCCAGGATTCTGGCCGTTCTAGCGATAGTTCTGTGTCCCACAGCCGAACGTCCCTGGAATCGACTGGGTATCGATTATTGGACTCTCCGCACCGACACCATCATCGTACCGCTGCTCAGACGCCGGCGAGTCAGGCACAATCCTCGCCCAGACAGCACAGCGGCACTTTGGAAGCGAGGGGACACAAGGGCGGCACCTTGGAAAGCGTGAAAAATCAGAAGTCCGTACCCTTGGGCGAGCCGCCGCCGTTGGGCTTGTCGCTCTCCACTAGCACGCCGCTTTTCAAGAAGAAGACGTTCGTTGACACGCAACGCGAGGCGAGGGCGGGGAATGTAGAATTAGAAAAGAATAAAAATGGTAAGAATGTGAGTTAAAATTTCGTACGGGATTTCGAGTTGCGCGGGGCCTGGTTCGTTTTCAACCGCGACTGATATCGGACGAATCCGGCGTGTCTAATGATACAATTTTCTGTTCAATGTGTAATCCAGGTAGAGAAAGCAGTAGAGGTTCCTACGGTCCTGAACCGAGCACTTCGCCGTATCGCGATTCGTTGATGGAGTCCCGGATATTCAGGCAGGAGATGCCACCGTACCGTCCGCCAGAAGTTCAATTGAGTCATAGTTATAAAACGCAGGGTGAGAAGTATGGCTCCCTGGTGGAAAGTAGCAATCGTTATCATAGAGATAGGGAAAGAGAGATTCACCATAGAGAGAGAGTAAATAGTTTGGACAAGACAAACACTTCAGCCTTTTATCCAAGTTCCATGCATCCGCGTAATATGAATAAGCAAGATAATACTGGTAGTATAGGTAGAAGGCATCACGGGTGTTCGGTGTCGCTCTCGGAGGCGAACGTGAGGGACATGTACGGGGCCATGTTGGCCGAGAGGAACGAGCCTTCGAAGAGTCTGGTCAGGGGTGCGAGTGTCCTAAGTAATTCGTCGAAGCAGAGAAGTCTCGAGGTAATTGAACGTGAACGGGAGAGATACGCGCAGCATCAGAAGCAGCAACAAAAATTGCAACAGTTGCACCATCACCACCATCATCAACAACAACAACAGCAACAGCAGCAACAGCAGCAGCAGTCTAGAAGAAGAGACAGGGACGACGATTCTATGCACGAGCGTTATTTAATCAGTCAGAGTCACGAGCAATCTAGGCAGAGACTTAGCAGTAACACTAGCAGTAGCAATAGCAGTAACAGTAGCAGTAATAGCGCCGTAGGCGAAGAAACCGAAGGGCTGACGGAGGGCGACGAGGGTAAGAAGAAGAGGAGCAACGGCAATCCGAGTCCACCTCCGTCTCCGTTTTACGGAAATCTGCTGTCCGACGCGGATCACTTGTTGCCACTTCAGCATTACATTCTTCAGCAAGCGAAACTCTCAGGCACGTGAAACGTATGGGCGGTGGTTAAACTCTGACCGTTAGAAAATGCTTTACTAAATCTGTCTTTAATCCGGCAGGTTGTTACAAGTTTGGAGATCCTTTGTTAGCAGAAGAAGGCGACGATTCATTGGACGAAGAAGGCGGACGGGGTGAAGGTATCGGGGGCAGGGCCGACGACGATTCCGACGATCAGTTTGCGGATGACGAAGCCGCCAGCAACCAAGGCGACTCTTCTAGTCAGGAATACCTTGAAGACCACTATGCAGGTTACGATTCGTGAAGACCACGACCGTCGCGAACGTCGAACAACGTTCATCGTTTGCTCAATGTCTCTTATTCTCCTCGCAGATTTGGGAAACTACGATACGGCGGGATTCGCCACTTACTACAACACCGCGGACACGCTGACGAGGCCTAAGGTGCGTCCACCGTCCCCACCGAGCATCCCTTCGCAAGCGGAGACGCGTGAACCGGTTACAACGTCCACCAGACAGCCACCGGTCATCCCACCGTCTGGGACGATAAGCTCCGTACCCAGCGTCGGCGGTGTCGTCGACAACACGGACCACGACGAGGCAAGACGTGACGACAGCGCAGGCGGCGGCGACATCGAGAAATACGCACAGGACAATCTGAATCTGAACTGCGGACGACCAAAGGGGCTGAGGCTATTGTTCCGAAAGAAGTTCAGCGTTCGTGATATTCTCAGCTGGTCTAAAGATCCCATACCGCAGCCTATGCTGGTGGTGGTGGACGGCGAGAAGTTATTGAAACGCGAGGCCTGCAACCTGTTCAGGTTGGTGCAAGTGTACATGGGCGACCGGAAGGCCAACGTAGGCATGACATTGGACAGCGTGGCCATGGACATCGTGAACACAGCCTACTCGAAGCCGCCGCTGCGGGACGAATTGTACGTCCAGATCTGTCGACAGACCACGGAGAATCCGCGCAAAGAGAGCTTACGCAGGGGTTGGGAGTTGATGGCGGTTTGTCTGGCGTTCGTCCCGCCTAGCGCTACGTTCGAGCCGTACCTGGAAGGCTATATGAACAGGCATCGTGATCCAAACTTCCAGTTCCCCGAGGTGGCCAAGTGGCCCATACACGTGCAAGTCAGTCATTACGCCACCGTCGCGTGTCGTCGTTTGCAACGAATTGGGGCACACGGCAAACGGCAGCCTCGCAAGGCTACCATAGAGGATATCGATCAGGCCAGAGTACGCTACCGTGTTCCACTTGACTAATTCCATTGAACGTAATATTGTAGAACAGCGTTGAACTGATTGCTCTTTCTCTTGTTGCAGATACAGATATTCCGCGCGTCCATGTTCGGCGCGACGTTGCCGGAAGTGATGGCCCTGCAGAGAGACAGATACCCGAATCGAGAGTTACCATGGATACAAACGATGCTGACGCGTCAGGTGTTGGCGCGCGGCGGAATATTGACGGAGGGTATTTTCAGGGTGTCCGCGGACGCGGACGAAGTTAGTGCTTTAAAGGCGTGCTTGGACAGGTTCGAGGATTGTACAATTCTGGCAGCTTCACAGGATGCCCACGCGCCTGCTTCTTTGTTGAAATTATGGGTTCGCGAGCTTTACGAACCCCTGATACCTGACTCCTTTTACACGGAATGCGTGTCGATGAGGCACGACGACGCTGAAGCTTCTGCGGCGAGTGTCGCCGCGCTTGTAGACCGATTGCCTGACCTGAATCGTCGTGTTCTTTGCCATCTGATACGATTCCTCCAGGTATACATACATATGATTGGTTCGCGAATATTTACTTCGTCCGTTCGATTACCGTTTACGTGGTTCCGTTGCAAATAATTGAAAATGATCGTGATTTACACGGAAACAAAATTGTTGCAGATCTTCGCCAGACCGGAGGTCGTGGTCCGTACGAAGATGGACGCGAACAATTTAGCGATGGTGATGGCACCAAATATACTGCGATGTACCTCGCAAGATCCGCGCGTGATCTTGGAGAATGCACGAAAAGAAATGGCTTTTGTTCGTACTTTAATCGAGTCATTAGAAACTGCTTGGGTCGATGATCTTCACTGACCATTCTCTATTGCGCGCTAGATGAAAGAACGCTCTAGACTACTATGCCAAATGAATCAGCTGTATATTCACACGTATTGTTAGTTATTTCACTGTTCTATATTATCGTTCACCATCCTCGTTTCTTTTTCTATTCTATTCCTCTTTTTTACGTATATATATATATATATATTATTGTCACGCGGCACCCCTTTTTCGCCCTCCCATAGACCCGTCGATGTTCGTAATGGTAATTTTAGCGCTAAAGTCTTACCAAGCTAATCACCGGTCCCCCCCCCGCTCCTCGTTTCCTATTTATTATTTATATTGCAGATTATATATGTTACACAGATAGAGATTATTAGATTATATTATGTATATCGCTATATATTCATATTATATATTTTACCAACCCTTGTTACCGCGTTGGCCAAAAACGCGGACGGCTTTTTTACTCAGATCATTGTTGAATCTCGTGTAAGATAAAGGAAATCATGTGTTACCGTGTATAGCTGCACTCCGCGATGATCTTTTTTGTATAAGCGACGAATTGACGTGTACAACGTTTATCGAGGAGTAAACACTGCAAAAGATTAGCAAGCTGTACAAGTGTGTTTCTTTTCCTTTGCAGCCTCTGGAAACAAAACCTCTACAAAAGAAAGAAAGAAAGAAAGAAGAAAAGAAGAGAGAATTGGTTGCAATATATTCTTATAAGAAAATCGTGACAGAGAGATATTTCAGCGTCGTTTACGATTGTTATACAGTGCGTCCGGTTTAAGTGAGAACAGAGCTATAGGTCTTGAATAATAATAAAAGACACGAAAAAATGATTCAGGCAAAAGTTGTAGCATATCAGGGGGCCGCAATTTCATGCTGGCAGTTGCGTGAACCAAATGACCCCGAAATGCCCCAGTAACATCAAGTTAAAATTTCTAAATGGGACTCTATATTTTTTATTACATATTCTTATAGCCGGCAGCGAAACGTTTTCAAAACACTACGTGCACGTGTCATTTACATTAGCCAGTTCGGAGATATGAAAACAAAAATTGGCCGTGCCGCCGGTATTAAAGTTATCCGATCTCGCGGTGTATATTCAGCCACTGTAGGATCATAGGAATTGTTAATAATAAATAGTTAATTTCTTTTAGTGAACATTTATTCAACCTATTTTACAAAGTAAAAATTAGAAATTGCATAAAGTACGTAAGGAGGTAGTACGCGGGTAATGCAGCGAGCTGTATACCGACACAATAGGGCCCCGAAACATGGATTAGAAGCATGCATTGTTTGTCCCCATATGAAAAGAATTTGAGCTCGATGAGGGCTCATTCGAAAGGGAAAGGTTCAACGCGATGTGCGACACACGCCGCAAACGCGAGATGGCGCCACGTACTTTTTCTCTGGAGTGACATACCATTGCCATGTCACTAACAACATTACCGACAAATTAGTACGGAACGATGTTGACGTTCTCTTCAGTACTTTATGTAATTTGTAATTTTTACTTTGTAAAGTACGTTGCATAAATGTTCAATAAGAGAAATTAACTAATTTTTATTATTAACAATTCCTATGATCCTACAGTGGCTGAATGTACACCGCGAATTTACTTTTTCATATATCCGGACTGGCTTATGTAAATGGGCAAGTGTAAGTAGTGTTTTGAAAACGTATCGCTGCCAGATATAAGAATATGTAATAAAAAATATAGAGTCCCATTTAAAAATTGGAACCTGATGTTCCTGAGGCACTTCAGTGTCATTTGAAGGACACGCAAATGCTAGCACGAAATCCGCCCCCTAATATGGCCCACCTTTTGTCTGAATCATTTTCCCGTGTGTTTTATATTTTCCAAGATATTTAACTCGGTTCTCACTTAAATCGTACGCAACAGTATACAATAGGCATAGCAGAGGTTTATTTAAATCGAGTTTTGGTTGTTTTCTTTTTTTGTAGAAAGAGAAATAAGATATGTTTTTTATATGTATTCTTTTTTTTATTTTTATGTAAATATTGTATTAAAAAATGTACGTGGACACAGTTCACGCCGGAACGAAAATTATCTAATTACGCCTATCCAATTTTATATACAAGATGTACAAAGTGATTCATGGTAATTAATACTGCCGCAGACACGCGCCGATTTTTTTCAATGCAATTCCCAGGGAAAAATGTGGATGGCTTCGAAGCGGTGATTTTTGTAAAAATGGATACAATATAAGGAAATGAAAGGGAGAAGAAATGATAGATTAAAAAAAAAAAAGGAACAATCATTTTTGTGAAATGTGAGAATAATTCCACCGAGTTATCTCTATCGAAAGATAGGTATAGTTGTTAGTGATTTTTACACCTCTAACTCGTGTACTTCGTCTTCTTTTTTTTTTTGGAAATAAATTTCTTCGTCGATACGAATTCTGCCTCGGTTCTTCAACAGAATAAATAGTTTCTCTTTTTCAAACGCATGTCCAATGAAAATATCATCAGATCAATGAATTAAGTAAGTTTCACCGGTCACATTGCTAGTTCGTAGCGTTTTAAATACAATTGATTCTAGTTTAATTACTATACTTTCCACAAGGAACAACATCGTCGAATTATCACACCCTGATGAGATACTTATACAATTAATCGAAGATGTCAGCAGTTATCGATGAAGGATGCCGTGGAACCACTAGCAATTTCTGCGTATTCCTGCCTGCTCGCCGAGCATAGTTTACTCGTGAAATCTGCCTCTCTTTTTCTGCAAACACACGAAGATCAATCAATCGGAGCAAAACGAATCAATTAATCGATTACGGAAAGTGTTCGAGAGAGAAACAATTAAATATTGCAACAATTCGATATTACGCATTAAAGGAATATTTTAAACCTTGCAATCTTGAAATATTAATAAAATCAATCGCGGTGCCCCTGCCAATAGACAATATTGATCCGGCGCCTTTCAAACTACTGTGCAGATGAAAGAATGGCATTTGGCGCTCGACGGGTTGCCTACTCGCAGGCGCCCTCCGACCAAGTATGTCCGATCAAAAAATAAAATTGCCCAGCCGACTTACCCTCTGCCTGGCAATTCCATCACGTCCACGGTGACGCTGTTCACGTAGAGCCGATCGTTGCACCAGAAAAAGCACAAGGACCTCGGCTGGAGCACGTCCATGTCGTAGGCCCACGAAAGCTCGACACGTCTGACTTTGCCAATCTCGCCGGTCGCACCGGCCGGATGGGCGACGACCATTCGCACTGTCGATCCGTGTTCCAATTTCATGTAACCGCTGCAGTCGCGGGTGAAAGAAGCAGTAAAAAAATTTATCTTTTCGAAAGTATCGTTTCCGTTCGACGAGCCGTTCCATGCGCCTCCGATGCGAATCACGCGAACCGTGCCAATCGCGTTGCACTTCGAATTTCGAGATTTTCTAATCGTTAGAATTAATTGACGGACGAGCTAACGGGCGCAGATTACACGTTCTCAAGATCGTTCATATCGATTCCATTATATTCCCGCCCGTCGTAAATTGGACCGTCCGACATTTCAATTTAACCGTGACTTTGAACGAGATATTATTAATCGATTCAGCGGGGGACACGTGGGCGGGATTAGATTTTAGTTCGGTGAGAATCGTGGAGGTGGATGAAAGTTACCTGGGAGTGAGATCGATGTCCCGAATGATGCCGTTTTCCGCGTGAAGTGTAACTTTCATGAAACCTTGGACCCAACTCTCCGCTGTCGGTGGACGGGCAAGATTTATGGTGAGCCTGTAGTGCCTCCCTGGAAAATGACGATTATACATGTATACATAATTCAGCAATTTTTCCCTCGTATTCAACGAATTTCGTTTCCACCGTGCTTAAATGCTTAATACAAATTCGAGACCGCGTCGAGCTGGTTGGATCTCGTTTCAAGTGCGGGAGTCGTGCAATTATTTATCATTAAGAATCGCAGGAGGCTGGCTTTCACCCAGATATCGTCCCGTGGTTGATTTAAACTCTCTGCCCCACATACATACATATAAATATAGATTAGAAACTGGTGTCGACAAAAAAATCTATTTTTCATTTCTCGTGCGAGAAACGTTCCGTTCCAATCGAGCATGTATAGTACAGTGTTTTCCTTTCGATCATGTACTATTTTTATGTAATAATTTACCCTTTCACTAAGAGCTACGATACTCACTGCAATAAGGATCGTCCTTCCCGGTGGTGAAGAAAAACTTGGAGCCCAACAAGGACAGAACGTCCTGTCCCATGGCCTGCCTTCTGACCAACGCAGGGCTCGTATCAGCATGGTACCCCATCACGCCACAGCTGAGGCTGTTGTTGCTCTTGCACGAGAAGCACTCGCCCCTAAGGAAGCTCACATAACTGGAGCACTCGTGGGCCACGTAGTGGCACTTGGAGTTGATGCTCTCGATGAAGAGCTTTATGGCACGCACGTGATTGCAGGCTACCAGAACACGCGAGGCCTCTTCCAGGCCCTCCCTTATCAGCGTCAAGGGCAGAGAAGGGGTGGTTTCGCTCAGGTCGGTGCAACCTGGCTGCTCCTTGCCGTTGTTCGGATAGAAATCCAGGTGGCCGCATGGCTGGCTCATCCCGTATCCTGGAAGCCCTTATCGTGTACTAAGTTAGTTCAGAGCGATGGTTTTATATTACAAAGTGTCGTAACGAGTTGCGGGAAAGTAAACAAGTAAATAAAAGTAACAAATTCAGGAATACATGTTTCTCTTCGACCAATGAATTTAAGTTACTCGGTGACAGAGATTTAAGAAATTCCTTTAATTCGGCACGCTCCTCATTTGTCTCTCCAAATGAAATGGTTTCAATGATCAACGCAATTAGTGAATTATTTCGGCGGTCTAAAATGAAAATTTTCGTTACTCAAATATTTCGTTACCTAGGAAAAAGATGCTCTTGCCATCGGTGTGAATGACATCGACCAGCTTGGCGTCTGTGTAATCCAGCCTTAAATGGCTGGGCATTCCTTGAAAGTAGGGCTCAGCAGGGTCCAAGCCGGTGATACGACCGACGATGCCGCCCAATTTTTCACCCGCATAGCCGGCTGTGTGGGCCCCCAAACTGTGACCAATCAGGTGCACGTCTCTCGGGTCCAATCCGTAATTCGTCTGCGTTCGTGCAAACAACGCTTCAATATTTGGAAATATTTCGTAAAGCGCATACGCACGTCAGTTTAACGAGCGTTCGCTTGGTAAATTTCTATCCATAGAAATCAAGCTTCCATAAATCGCGATATGAATTACGGAATAAAGCCCGCCGAATGTGACAGCAACGGTAATTAATTGATTTAGGTGACATACTTTTGGCTCGACTCGTCTTTCAACTCAAGTATTCTGATATCTCTCGAGGCTCAGCTTTTGAGGTGTCTGTACCATCTAAAGATGAACCCGAAGCGATCGAAAAGTTTGCCAGAACGTGGCGTGTTGATTTTTCGTTTTTTTTCTTTTTTTCACGTAGAACCGTCCGCGATACTTTCGACACCGATGCGACACGTCTGCAAATTCGCTTTACCTGCAGCTGTTTAATCAGATGCGCTATTTCAAGGCCCACTAGTCTTGTGTTGGCGGTTGCCTGAGTGTAAAGCGGCAGGCTTCCCCCAGCCCAATCGACTATGATGACGTTGTACTTGTCGTGCTTCAACAGTTCGTTCCTCATTTCCTGCAAGAGTGATTCAATGTAAGAAGGGAAACGAGAAAAGGGCATCAGTCACGCTCGCGCTGCGCAGGTGGTAAAAACGCAATTGACATGTCCAATTGCAGTTTGTATTAATTATTACCTACATATTGATCGATTCGTTCACTTACGTTCACCCAATTGCTGAGGGGCGTATCTATGAACCCGTGTATAATGAATTTCGTTTTTCTCTTGGGGCTGAAGTACGATCGTTTGATCGATTTATCTTTGCCCACGATCAACACTTGGCCCTGCAACAAATAATCCGATATTAATGCGACAAAAGTTGACACTTGGCGAGAAAATAATTGTCTTCCACGCGAAAAAAGAACATTCTACGAGGGGTAACAAATAAATTAAAAGTTCAGTTATTTGTTGAAAATTGATTGACCAGATTTGCTCACCTCGGTGGGATTTTCTTCCGTGTATAAGATAAACCTGGTGTTGATCACTTCGCGTGGCAAAGGGAAGACATTTAACGGCCTGTGGATGAGGTGGTACCAGCTCCTGGTTATGTTTAAACATCCTAGCTCGTCGTAGCAACGTGTCTCGTTCTCGACTAATTAAACCGAAACGTGCAACACTCAAATCGCTATAAATCGAACGAAGCTTAATAAATATCGTAACGGAATCGAAGTGAAACACGCGAGGTACAGAAATACCATCTTACTAATTATAAATTTTCGCAAATGTTTATGCAGCAATGCAGCAACTATTTTTGCCCCGTCTTTCTCCGAACACCTTTATCAAGAATTCCGTAAGATCAAATGACGCACACTTTTGCAACGTCTCAATTATTCACGAGGATATGTTGAATTAAGTTAAAAACATAAAAAAAGGGGGGGGGGGGGGTGGTAGTCGAAGGTAGCAATCTATCCGATAGAGTGGAATTCACTAGTCATTCTTCATTCAGATGTTCAAACCTTTCGCGGCTCTAAATGATCAATCGGATCGGCTGATATTCCGTTAAAAAGAAGACAACAAGGAGAATCCAACGAACGTGTCACTCTTACTATTATTATTAATCGAGACGAGAAAAATGCCAGGAAGCGAACACGCGAGTGGAAAAAGCTGACGGTTGAATCGCGAACCGGAAAGTATTGATTAAGAAAATTAATTACACGGCAGCCAAGGTATGTTGACCTCGATTCGATCGCTACGTGCCCACTGCCAAGGATCCAGGATTCCAGCGGAGCAGATGACAGGAGCCAGTGCGACGAATAGCAGAATCGATGCTGCTTCGCCCTCGGCGACCCCTTGCTTCTTCCCCCTCATCCTGAAGAGGAAGTAAAATTCGAGTTAAATATCTGCACGGACTCGAACGTGCAATTTTTGTCCCCACCGCAGCTCGAGATAATTTGCACAGACGGCTCGGTAAGTCCGGAGGAATAATTTCCCAGGCGCAATTCACCCCTCCTGAATTGATTCAAACAGGAGGTAATTATAATTTCAATAATGCACTGCAGCGAAGAATCGAAAATCGGCTAAACTGACCAAATCAGTTTTCTTTGTTGCATCTATGTTCTTGTTTTCGTTTACGCGAGGTACTTGCGCGAACAATGGGTCGAGAGAGTGTAATATGTGCTGCACAGATGTCTCGTTAGTAGCAAGTAGAATGGGCGCGATAGGATCAGACCGTCCGTTTCCGTCGCGATGGTTTCAAGGTTTAACGTAATCGCGCGGTTGCCGTGGAAAATACGCAAGGGACGTCGAAGGAACGTTGTTCTTATGAAGAAAAACTTACTTGCGCTTGATTTCAATCGAAAGAAGCGAAACAATGACGTACGGAGAATTACCTTTGATTCGAAATATCGGCAGGAACGCTGAAGCCGCCGCACGAAACTCGACGCAGGACGGGATCACATCACGCGGAGGTGCAAATCTGTACTAAACGCCTGAAGGAACCGGCGAACCTGTTCGGAAGGTTGCCATTCTGGAGGGGGCGAATTGACGGCCTTCGAGGGCCAGCGAACCATCGTTTCAACTCTCGTCCAACTCGTGAAACAGTCAGGGACACCGTTATCGATATTTAATTTTATTTGCCAGGCGATGCTCAAACTTTATTCATGAGGTTATCTCTGAGCACTGTCTCCCGATGATCTAAGAGGCGACATTATGCGCGACGAATTCGCTTAATTGCCGAACGAAAAGGATTAGTAACCTTGAGCTATTTTCGCTTCTGCTTTTTTTTTTCCCCCGCTCGCAGATCAAACACGTTTCACACGGAGGTTTCTTTTCCTGGAGAGGCGTGTCGCAATTGTGGCTAAATACCCGACAGTGTTTACAGTTGCAGAGTTCGCGATGATGGAATTGTATTTTGAACGGAACTTCCAACCCTTTTTATTACCGTCGCGCCAAATATTAATTGACGCTTTCTACCGGTTGGTGGCGGGGTTCCGTTATTAGCCGAGCGACGGTGGCGCGAATTCCGTGCTGAGTGCAAGCAGAAAAATGCGGAACAAAGGTGGGCCACCTGGGTGTAAAAAAGAAACGGTGCCCTGGGCAACCGTATCGCGATGAATAAGGTCGGTGGTCGAGCGGAATGTCGCACCGTAACCCGTTCGCTTGCATTTTTCCCTTGCCAGATGCGCCGACCGACCATCGAAACGTTCACGATGCGTACGGCAATTTATGGCATCGCGCCATGAGCTTAAACGGTTATGGGGAAATGATGGGAAACTGATGTCCCGTCATTGCAAAATTAACTTTACGGCGGAGGCTGAAGAAGCTTCTTGCCAGACATATCATAATTAACGAATGCTTTAACATGCGGGAGAGAAAAAAAATGGACAGTCACGGCGTTGCATAATAAATTTGATAGAATCCAAACGCTTTAATCGATGATCTCGTTGCGTAAAGTTCAGTCTGGTCTCCGTTCGACCGGGGATCGCCTTTTCGAAAATGTTTTCGACGCGCGCGGTTGTCTGGAAAGCGCGTGTCTCAACCATGGAATAATGAGAGAACGAGAGAGAGAGAGGAGGTGAGAGGGGGAGAGGACGAGGTTTTTGGGTGCCGGATGGTACTGGCGTTGGTCAAGGAGAAAAAAACAAATCGGTCGCTCGCATTTCACCGCGACTTCGAGTATTAAATAATTATTATTTCGAAAGCGAGAGTGTAACCGTGGCGCCAGTGCCTCCAGTGGCTCGCAATCGATGGGTTTTTACGATATAAAAGGAGCGAAATGAGAGGAAGAAAAGAAGATAAGAAAATCCGATTGCGACCTACGCGATTACGAATCAATTACAATTATTAAAAATTATTAAAATACAGATTGCAAATTCGAATATGAATTTTACGATGGACTAAAAGTTCTCCTAAAAGTAAGCAATCCCCCAACGCCAAAGAAGCAAAGAACAGAACTTTCCACGAGGCCATCGAACAGGGGACTCTAATTGTACCGTCGATCACCATTTGGGATCGTAAATCAATTTTTTTACACTCTCAGGGCAACGTAAACAACAGTGTCCCCGCGTCTGTCGATAAAACAGGGAAATGAGAACCTCTGGAACCTACATATCCGCGCAGACAAGAAGAGAGGAACACGATTGTGGCCTAGATTCGACGTCCTTCCCTGCGGCAATGCTGTACCACTTCCTGCACACGCCTCTCTTTCTCTCTTTCTCTCTTCTCTTCCGAATCGACACGCAGCTTTTTTTTTCCTCCCTTCTCCCTTTGCTTCCACGCCAGGCTTTTCTCTTTCTTGTTTCCTGCGAAGTCGAACTCGTGGCCGTGGAACGCGTCGTCGGCCCGGGAAGAAAGTCTTTCTAAACGGCACACGCGGCGAAAGTGGACGGCCACGCGGGGCACAAACGTTCGTTTATTGTCCATCGTCGATCGTTTATATCGATCGTCACGTTATAACATTGTTTCGTTCGCCCCTGTCCAAGGTTTGTAACATTTATTATCGCGCGTCCCGAATATATTTTACTGGACGGAATTTACTAATCAATTTTTTTAGCAAGGAATATACGAACGAGGAAAATAATCGCAATACTACGATTTTCCTTATATAAGACCAAAAGACTGAACAACAATCGCCATAAAATGGTTTCGTTGAATTGCTGGCGGGCTGAACAGCGACAGGGGTAACTTATTACGGTCCGGTGCAATTTTCACACGGGCCGGTTGAAAAAGAAAAAGAAAACGAAAACGAACGCTCCGCTGTCGCTCGTAAACCCGAGCATGGAACAATCGACGAGTCGGTTCAAGCCGAGTATCCATCGAGCAGGAAAAGTTTTACCGCGAAAGTGGCACGAGTTTGTTTTTTTTTCCCTCGTCTTTTTCTTTTTTGCGCCACGCGAGCTCGAGAGCTGCATCCGACCGATACTTTTTTCCCCGGTTTTCGTTCTTTTTTCCCTTCCGCTCTTTTTCTATTTTCCAAGGCTGAATTTCTATGAATCCCTGGCCCCGGCAGACGCGCGTTTACTCGCGCCTGGCGGTTGGCAACCAGCGTGACTAATTGCACGAGAAGTTAAACAGACGGGCGCAACCGGAAGTGCCGCGCCGGCGTTTCTGCGTCCTTCCAGAGACGCACGAGGATCGTTGCTTTATCTCCCCCGCGGCGTTCCTTCAGATCTCTCGATAGCGTTTGAGAAATGGAAGCGCGATTTTTCCGAAATTTCTCCCGACGTTGTGGCGGTTAATTGACGATGAAGATAACAATTTTTTGTTCGCAGGGACAAGGCCGGCGCGGTGTAGCGTGCAGGCGAAAATATTTGTGCAGAAAATTATGAGGCGGTCTTTTTTTTTATTTGGTTAGTAAAACGGGGATTATAATTTCATTTAATTGGCAACGACTTGCGAAACTTTTTCCACGGGGAGAAAGTGTTGGTTCTTTTATTATTTGAAAATAAAATACGCGGGTCATAGTACGTGGAACAACATTTCCTGGTACCTGTTCACCTTGTATACGCGTGCATGTATTACTATTTCATTGAAACAAAGACGAGGAATAATAATTCCAGGATAAAAAAAAAAGAAAATTGGGGGGAGGGGGGTTGGAAAATGTTTGAAAGAATCTTGGCCGCGATGTTTCCAAGCAAAATTAATTCGCTGTTACTTTTACTTCGGCGCGGATTAGAAAATATTTCCAACACCTTCGAGCGACGACCCATGCAAATGAACATTGCAAAGGAACGGAGGAGTAATTGAAATTCTTCGGTGGTGTAACGTCACGTGACGTCTTGCGCATGAATCGGCGTCTACTAGTGTGTATAATACAAAACAGTGAAAGTGGCCATTGTACGCGTAATGGGATTCCATCTATTTCCTTTTAAGCCGCGGAAAATGAACGAGTGCAATTAGGCTCGCAAAATTTCCGACACATATTTCGTCGCGACGCATAAATAATTTCCACCCAAACGACACGCCTTGAAACGCTGCGATTTCATCTCGCCATTTCTCATTTTGCAACCGCATTTAATTCATTCAAATAAAAAAAAAAAACACGAGGCGAAAAAACTTTTCCCCCGAATATGTGTGTACAACTAAATTCAGGACGACGCGATTAATTCAACACAACCAGCGTCATCCGGGACCTCTGACCCCTTCCTGGGATTCGTCACGTCGATCACCTTCGAAACACGTTCGACGCACGTGGCTCGCCGTTATTTTATCCCGAGCGAGGATCAGCGGGATCGCCGTTGGGAATGGGCGGCAGTGAAATTTATTCCACGAAAGGATTGTATAATACGTTGCTCGTGAATAAAACACGGTATTTCATTCGACGTTTCACGTCCCCGTGACGCAGTCACCGTTGTTTACCCATGAGTGCCCATCGATCTCCGCGAAGGGCACGGGCGGCCCACCGGCTCGATCGATTCCCCACCAAAACAGTGAATGCGCGAAATAAAAACAGAAAAATGTACAGAAACCGCGGCACCGTTTCCGGAATGATTATTCCCTCGAAGCCCGCAATAATTATAATCATCGAACGGCACGATACTTCAATTCGTTCAGCTCCCCCCATCGCCAATATTATTATCGTCAATAGCGTTCGGTTCTCGATAAACCCGCCGCCGTTCAAGGGACAACCGGCAATAAAGTAATCGTTCGTCGCCCCTCAAGTTCACGTGCGACAGAACTGACACAATAATCACCGATCCGCCAGAGACCGGAAGAGGGCGAGAGCGTCGGTACCGCCATGCAGGCCTCAACTTTCCCAACAATTTCACGTCCGCTTAATCGCACGATCGTTGGTACGTGCAACACGCCGCGATAGTCGATCCCGGCATCGAATTCAAACGGCCTTCCCGCGAGATGAGAGGGACCGGGCAAGATTCTGTGCCCGTGGCCTTCCACGGACGGGCGCATTAATCCTGCCCGCGTGTCCCGATTATCTTGTAAATGTCAGGACGACTGAGCGCCATTTTTTTTCCTTGTGCACGCGGGACGCCGTTCGTACTTTGAGATGACCGTCTTTCACCGCGTACAGACGGTGGACTTTTACGGGGAGCCAAGGCGAGCTACTTGAGGGAGGTCAAGAGATTTATTGGCCTATTGTGAGGCGAAGCTGGTGGAAGATGGAGTTGGTTGTTACGGGGAAAGTTCGCCATGT
The DNA here is from genome assembly GCA_963667235.1 of Nomada lathburiana. Lineage (NCBI taxonomy): Eukaryota > Metazoa > Arthropoda > Insecta > Hymenoptera > Apidae > Nomada > Nomada lathburiana. The sequence goes on along the minus strand of OY763899.1, from coordinate 16,825,284 downwards.
TTTTGCCGGGAGGTTTCTGCTTATTCCTGCTTGAACTGGTTATTTTACTCGCGGACCGATGGTGATAATAATGATACAGCGACGGCTGGGTAAATGGAAGGGAGATTGGGGCCGCAACATTGCATTTAACCAGCCTAGTTTGTGGTTTGTATGTTTACACGCGGCTCCGGGTTAAATGCAATGTTTTAATAAGAGCACTACCAGCAAATAAATATAATTCAAACTGTATATCGTGTTTGGTCTCATTGGAATCAGAAAAATGTCACAAATACGTTAGTAAAAGTTAAGGAAAAGACAAAAATAAAACAGTTTAATCCTTTGAATTAGTATTAGTCGCACCAATATTTCGGTTCGGACCATATTACCACGCTCCCTCGTCGAGCGTCGTGGTTCGCCAAGGGGGACACCCCCCCCCCACGCGGAGGGAACAGTAACCTTGCATTTAATGCGAATATACTTCGTGTTTCTTTGACACACAATGGGACGAGTCCTGTTTATTTCGATGAAATAATGCTAGTAGCCATACTGGCTACAGTTACGAATGATTATGTTGAAAAATCGATTAAGTGGATCATAAGTACGGAGCCTGCGAAGCTTGTGCAACGAGATTACAATGCTACTTGCGGCGGGGCCATGTGCAACAGCCGGCCATCGAAACCGCAGCCACTTGGAAAAAGGAATCGCTTGCAGCTGAGCGAATTTAACTTAAACATCCTCTTCGTCCATGATACCGTGGTCCTTGACGAACTTCGGCCTTCGAAGCGTCATTAAAATCGCGCTGATTTTATTGCTGCGCATTCTTTCGATTTCATTTTGGTAATAAAACATATGTGTATTTTGATTAATTAATAATCCTGTCACGCAATGTGAAAAGGACCATTTCTCTAGCACGTTTCTTCGCTGTGTACATATCGTTCTCCGTTATTGGACCGACAGCTTTCCAACGCACGGCCTTTACACTGACCTACATACCTAGCATAACAGTGGCGGCTGGTCAGTGAACAACAAAACCGTGCGGCAAGTGCTGGACCATCGATTGGTTCCCATTGTTACAGTTTCCTCTGTGCCGAAACAGCGCCGCGGAGTTTCTGCCGACAATAATTGATCGTGCCAATCGGCGCAAATTAAGTACAATCGGCGTCGACGCCCAGCCGCAACTGCATTTATCAATCAATCACTTCAGGGGGGCGACGCCGTTGAACAATTCCTCGAATCCCACGGAGAGCTGCGCGACTCAAACGAAACTTTGTCTAGGCAAACGTGTTGCGTCACTCGACGCCGGTGCCATCGTAATTTCCATTTCTCCCACTTTCCGCGACGGCACTCAAACGACGAGCCTCCTTTGCGCGACACCGTCTTCAATTTTTACGAATCATCATTTACATCATTCCCGGTACGTCCCCGCTTTTACACCGTTATATAACGACGTCTGTCCTCCAGCCACGATAATGACCAAGCGGTTTCCCAAAAAACGTGCCATTTAATGGATCACTGTCCGCCGTCGGCCACGTCATTTTCGTAACGGTCCCTCGTGGGACGACGCGGACACGACGAATAATTGCAAATCGTACACGTATAACGTCTCTGCGAGAAGAAGTGAAAGCGCCGATGTCTGCGTTTAAACGCATCCATTAATTAAGATTAGCGAGTTTCTACGGTCAATTAAAAATTGTATGTGCGTGCAACTAAGGTGTATTGCACGGGATCTCGATCGTTCTGCGGTGAACAATTTGGCGAGTGGGCATTCGCGATTGTCGTTTTGCAAAGAGAAAAATGAACATTCCGAACTGAAGTATCTCGGGAATGGTAAGAAAAATGGAGAGGTGAAAATCGTGCGGAATTCTGGTGTTGTAAAGTATTCTACTGGACGAGCAGGGAGCGTAGAATTCAAATAAATTATCCATCCTGCCGTGCGACCTACTCGATCGAAAACACATTCAACTTTCAACGAGAAATTGTAGTGAAAGATGCGAGGCTGGTTTATTAAAAGTCGTCTTCCGTCTTTGATATTTCCTTCGCGAATAATTGCACGCTGTTACTCTGATGGCTCACCTCTCTCTAGTCACTCTCCTTTTCTCTGTCTCAGTCTCGCACTCTCTCCCTCTGTCTATACCGCTGTTGGATCGTTCGATTACTTTCTAGTTCAAGGGATCATCGAGATACACCGTGCAACCGGCTGATCTCGCGTGTTGTCCGTGAAAAATCGCCCAAACACGATTCACCTATGAGTTACGATCGATGTTAACCACACGTGAAACTGCTTTTCAGCTTTCCATTCCCTGTTGTGACGCGGCGTCGATCGCGGGACAGTTTCACGTTGAAATTCGAGGCATCGAAATATGTGTATCGGAAGGCGAGTGGAATTTTTCTGCGGAGAGGAATATTCAACGATGATTGAGGGGAACTCGCGTCGAGGCGAACGCTCTGTAGGAGAATCGGGACGAAAACGTATCGACACATTTGATTGTAACAGCGATCTCTAAATAAATCGAAATCGTGGACTCGACTGTTGCCGAATCGGGGATGAAAAAAAGCACAAATCGAACGCACTGAAATAGTAAAGTCTTCTCTTGTCGAAAACAAACTCAGCTTTAACGCGTTAAAGCTTTGAACGTTTAAACGTGACGGGATAAGCTGCTCTCAAGCTTGAAGGATTGTGAAACCCGCGATCGATCTCTCGAGGGTTCACTCCTTCCCTGTTTTATCGACCTACGAACCTAACCCGCGTTTGCTGTCTGTGCGCAGAGTCTGTCGCGTTTCTGCCTCCAGTTTGACAACGGGTTATGTTAGCAGAATGAAAACATCTCGCATGCTCCACGATTAGGATCGTGCGTGTGCGCATGCGCAGCGTCGCATACTTCCGTTACGCGGTTTCGCGGCGTTACATTTTTCCCCTAATTACCTCCCGCGTAACACATTCGACGTTAAAAAGGAGGAGACAAGAAAGTAAATAGAAAATCGCTTAATGGATCGACCCGTTAACCGTTTGGAAACGAATGGCGGAAGTGAGAACAGATGCACGAAAACACACGGACGGATGCAACTCACGTAATCTCGCGAGGAAATTGCGCGCAAGCATTCGATTTCGATTACCGCCAGTCACCTCGCCTCTCGTTTCCCACTTCGGGCGGAGATCGTAAACCCTTTTTTATTCCACGTTCACTCGCCAGCTGCGGTCGTCTCGAGCGTTTTTTTTTTCTTCGCCGGAGCCATCCGCTTCGTTGGACTCGTTACGGTGCTCCCGTGACTCCGGTGCAATTCGCCGCGATTACATCTCTCGGTTTTCTACCGAGAAATCGTTTACATTTCGTTTCGGCGAAATGGCCGGGAAGAAAAACACGAGCTCCAGACGGACGAAATGATTCAGCTTAAACGGAACTCGCTCCGTGCAGGCGAACGAAAGACGAATATTCCGCTCGTTAATAATTTTGACAGATTTTTGAAAGCGAAGTATCCAATTGTTTTGGATTCGCTTCGGCCTCGATGAAACCCTTTCGTAGTTTATAAAGGAAAAGGATAGATCTCGGAGATTTAGAAAACGAAGAACGAACCAGATTCCACACCTAACGAGTTACCATATAAATGATCCGTGGTGACACGGAACGGCCCTCAACTTCTTCCTACGGGCTTGCGAAACATTTCTACGGCGTCGTGGCCTGGCAGAACAACGTTTCAACGAATTAGAGTGGCCAGACGAGGAGTCTAGAATTGTTTGGTAAACGAACGAGCGTACCTGTGCCCGCCTACGTGGACTGAGGCATGTCTTTGGAGAAAGTGCGAGACACCTGCTCCTAAGCCTGCCGCCAGATACCCCGTGGACTCTTTCGTTACTCGCCGAATACTTTGCAAAATCTCAGCTGATATACGCATCTTTTTCTAATCTCCAAGATTCGCCGAAACAAAAATGAATCCGTGCCCGATCTCTGTCCTATTAAAAGCGGCAAGACACCGGTTTGGACTAAACTGTCCTAATTGATTCGGCGGGACTAATCCAAGGTCTGAGCCGTCGTTAACGTGTTCGCAGATCTATTGGCCCAATTTCGCCAGGTAAATACCGCGGTCATGAATAAGTGAAACCAGTAAAGCCGCATTTGAGCGTGCTATTACTAAATATTGCCATGCTAATTTTATTCAGCCGACAACGTGGAATTAGCATTCGATTAGGAAAAACAAACTAGCCGTGCGGGCACCTCGAACAATAATTAATTTTCGATAGAGCTGCCCGGGTATTTCGCATTTATTTGTCGAGTTTAATTTGCGTAGCGGGACTACGCTGCTTTTTTTTCAAGAAACTGTCATTCACTACGCCCGTTTATGTACTGCTTCGAAATTTCCTGTTGACCAACGTCGGGAGAAAAATTCACGAGTCGACGGCCATCATGCGAGAGCGCAATTTAAAGGCGCGTCTCGCCGCGTGTCGCGAATTGAAATCGAGCCCGAATGTAGTCTGCGATCGTGATTCGAATGCATGCACGATTGAATCGACGCTCGTTAGGACGATCGTCGATGTGTACCTCGATCCAGTTCGACGTTACAGTTACCAGGGTCATTCGCGGTTTCGTAATATACCTATTGTTCGAGGCACAATATTGAACCGGCGCAATTTCCAATAATTTATGTTGCAATTTGTACTATACTAAGATAGTAATGAAATTCGTTAAAGGAATACCGAAAAATAATAATAATAATGGAGACTCCGAAGTCCTTTGAATTCGTTCAATCTCATTTATTTGACTTATTCTCGTTCCACCGTCTGATCGGACACTTATATAATGCCTGCGAACAATTTCGCGAACCATGCGGGAAACTTATATAAATGATATAACGGTGTTATTTTCTCCTTCAGAAATTCCAGAAGGAAACGACAGTCGCCCTGCCGATTACGAATTTATATGCAATAATTCAGTAATAATTGATATCCCCGTTTTTATATCGGAGCTGACATCTGGCGATCAAGACGAAAGCCGCTCATCGATCATTGTTTCATTAATCGACCCGCAATTAGCCCCCTTCGGTTTTACAACCATTGAATCCTACCGTTCGCCGTGAACCTAAAGCGGAAGTAGCTTACTATTATATTAGCCTCGCGATTTCACGACCACGACACTGACATTGCCCGTGCCGCCATTCGTTGCGGCGGTAAAAAATTGTGGATACAAAAATGACTGTCATTATAGTAGCACCGGTGACTGTAATAAATATTCCTATGCAATCAACGCGATGTTACTCCGCCGTGCATTAGATATTTTAATAATAATAATATAGGGTAAATATTATAATATAATATAAATACCGGAGGGAACATTACGGTGGCAATAATTTGACGAATAATATCGGACGTTACGGCATATTGGACAGTAAATATTCTTGGATAATGATGACGTTGATTGTATCTGCCTGTAATCAACGCGAGCGGGTAAACAGGTAGGCAGAGTTTTCCAATCGAAACCGATTGCGAGCCTTGTTGCGGACGGTAATTATAGTAATCAAGTAATCGTGAATGACGCTGGTGTAATTGTAACGGTCGGCGTGAACCTGGGTTTTTAATTAAAACCGTTCGCCACTGCAGTTCGCTACACTGTTGCTTAATTGCAGGCGCGACTGTGTGCCATTGGCACCGTCTGACCATTTTCGTCAAACTGGTTCCAATTCCAACTTAACGTCCAGCCAGCTGAAGTGAGCAGGAAGTCGAATATGTACGTGCAACTTCTCAACTTCGTTCCGAATGTTGCCATTACTCGAAACAATTTTTCAACGATCCGGAATATTAATTCCCGTACGCGGGCCGCGATATTCTATCGCGTTACACGTATCCCCGATTATTTAACAATATATTACGCGCTCCCGGAATTTGCAAACCATTTTTCAACAACCCTCGCGATCGATCCATATGCCCGCATGCATTCAATTTATTCAGATACACCAGACGTCGTACCCTTCCGCAGAACGCGACGAAGCTGTCCTCTTCTAGCTACGAGACGCGTCGAAAACATCGAACGTAAACACAGCTGCAGCCAGCAATTCCGAGAAACCATGGCCCAACGGACGAAACCTAAAAAAACGCCGTGCACCGAACGCAAGGGCGAACCCAGTCGATCCCGTTAAATATGCGACGCTGGAAATAATACGTTCAACTCGCCACGAAAGACAAAGGAATCCTTGTCGTTATTCCGCGATACCACGCTTGTACGAGAAAAAAAATTCCTCCGTTCCAGCGATCCACGATCCTTCGAGATCCGTAGCACAAAATAACGCAACCGAACCGCGACGACGAAAACAAATCGACGGACAATCTTTATATTGCGACTACCCGGCGATCTTATCGTACTCACATTATTCACAATCTGTCTATCATGTCACGGCGTCGCCTATCCCTCGATCCTCATAACGATCCACGACGATCCACAGGTTGGCAGACGCGTGAAAGGATGCAATTGGCAAAAAAACAAAAAAAAACAAAACAAAGAGGAACGACGGATCCAGCGGGAAACGGTCTCACATCACGGTCGTCCAACAGCCACAGTCTTTCGCTGCGTGCCGATATCGATCGATGGCAGCTTCCGGTTCCCGTGGAACGACGACGACGACGACGACCGTGCACACTCGATCGAGATGAAAATCGACACGTTAACGGTGAGAGGACGACTCTCGACTGAGCTGTTCTGCGTGGGCACGTAACTTTCAGCTCGGTGGCCGTGCGTACCTTGCAAAAGGTGCGGGGTGGGGGCGGCAGGTAGGGGGGAACAGATAGGCTAGGGCTCGATTTTTCGTCGACCTTGCTTGGAATTCGGTTTTCGGAGCAGCGATGGGCAGATTTCTAAAGAATGGGACAATTTCTTGGTCGGAGCGGGGACGGGAATTTTCTTTTCCTCTTCTTTTTGGGGAGTAGTGGGGGGGGGGGGGGGAAGGGTTGAAAGGAGGGTTTTTTTCTTTTTAAATCTTGCCGATTCTGTGTCACTGTAATATCGTTGCTTTGGTAATCCGTTGCGAGAAAAGAAACCTTGTTCGGGCAATAACTAATTGAACTAAACGGAATTAAAGATCCGTATCGCAGAGACGCATCACGAGAATCCATTCATTTCACCGTGAAACAACGATGGCCTTGGAGTCGTTGCGCCGGCCGACGTGTCTTTCTTTTCATTATTTTTTTCTCCGTTTTTTTCTTTCTTTTTTTTGTCATCGAGATTAGACGGTGGACCCTCTCGAGGCGTTGCTGGCCTAAATTTTTTTTTGTCCCTTTTCGGACCTCTATTACTAGTACAGTTGGATCATTTTCACGAATTTCTCTCCCGTGATCCGACGTGGGACGGAAAATTGTGAAACAGCGCGGTCATTAGAAATTGTTTATTGTCCCCGATTTTTCCGCTAAATCAATCGCGGCCGGTATCGCGTGAAGCTCGTCGAAGGGAAATGCTAAGAGCGACCGCGGTTGACATTTCGCCGATCTTCACCAACGGAGCGGAGCGAACTTTCCCGCGACGACACTCGGGTAATTAGTCGACGGTCATTACTCATTACTCAAACGTCGTTGGGCAATGATCATTCGGGACAGTTACGACTGATTTATCGCGGAATCGCCCGCGACGGACTGAACTTTAAATCGTACACGGCTGTTCGAAAGGAGAGAAACTGTTCGTGAAGTGTGAAACTGGCCAACGGCCGACCGGTGTCGCTGCGAGCGACCGTTGCAAAATCATTTTCGTTCCCCCCGAAGGAGAAGCAGCGAGCGACGAGGATTGATTTATGTATATTTTTCGACGCTCGAATTCGAGTTTCTAGATCAGTCGTTGGGAATAACATCCTCGAAAGAAAGGAATGCTGCTCACGGCGTGAAAAAAAAAGGGGTGCGTTTATTGCAGAAACAAACGAAAAAATAGTTCAAACAAACCAGCAATGATAAACAGTGATACATTAAAACGGTGATTCGCGCTTAACCGCGACGATCGAGGCTCGAACAGGCATGCTTTTCATCCGGCGAAAACTCTACTGCTACGTGAATTCGTTTTACTACTGCGACAAGTAAGAGAACAAACGACAGAAGCGAGATTTCGTATTGTCGAGCTGCGCTACGTACGATACATCCCCCCGGAAAATTCTGCTTCCTCTTACGCAGCAATCGTGTTCGGAAAAGCGATCTCACAGTTCATCGTCGTTAGGACTTTCGGCTCGTTGGCGATCAGTGCTTTCGTCTCGTCTGGGCACACGGTGATGCTAAAATCGACAGGAGCAGACAGTTAAACCACACTCGGTTCCTCCGCTGGCGTTTAAAATATTATCTCAAGTTTCAACGTGTACAGGCATTGCATTTCTACGTAAACAAATATCAATAAATGTATATCACTTTCGTTGAATTCAAAGACGGACAGAACCCATTATTCAGAAGAATCAAATTTTCCCAATCAGATTCGCAGGAAAATGTCTTTCTTCTTCAAATTTTGTGTGTAAATCGGTCTAACGGAGAGTTCTGTTCGTTTTGGAATTCGAAGGAAATAATACATTAATATTTACCGAACAATATCATTTCCGTCGTTACCAATGTAATATAGAAGAGCTCATATTTAGAAATACAATGGTGAAAAATGGTGAAACTTGAGGTTACATTATCAATTATTCGTTTTAATTAACATTTTATCAATTATTAATCGGGAAAATTAATAGTGCATATCTGGATAATGATATTTCTTAATTCAACCTGAAGCGACGTTAAAGGAAAATTGTGTTGGTGTTAACTATAATTTAAAAAAGGGACATAGAGATCGATACGTAAATTAACACTTTCGTTCATCTTAATATCATCCTTTCAATTTCCTTAGACCTAATATTATCCCCAATTAACGCACAAACCTGCGGGACGCCTCCAAACTGTCGACCATCAACGAATCGACGTAGACGCGGGGTGTGTGCAGCAGCCTCCACGTGAGAGGATTAAAAACGGACGTCTGATACTCCCACGAGATTTCAACTGCTTCCGGTTTGTCGACCACGTCGCCAGGCAACACCACGGTGTGATTGCTGCCCGGCTCGTAATATTTCGACCGCGAGCTCAAAGGTATCCTCTCGGTCCGTGCTCCGCTGGCGTCGATTATCCTGATCACGAAGGTGCCGACCTCGCCGCCGTGGTCCAGGCTTTCGTCCGTCCTTGAAATAACAATGGTGACCTTGTAGTGGGCCTCTGAAAAAGTACGCCGGTTTACAATTGCCCCCTGTTTGTTCGCGTTTCGGCGAGCCTTCGTGCTACTGCCAATGGTACTAACTGCAGAACGGTTTGGTCGAGCTGGTCATCAAGTAGACAGAGGCGTGGTAATTTCCAGGCTGGGCGTCCAATCCGAACCTCGGGCAGTACTGATTCACGCAGTCGAAGCAGCTGCCCTCTTGAAACTTGTCCCAGGAGGGACAAGGGACGGCCAGGAACGGGCAATCGGTGTTGATGCTCTCCATGAAATACTCGTAGCTGCGGATATGATTGCAGCCCAGAAATCTTTTTATACCTGGAACGAAATTACGCTCGTTTACGTCTGTGCAAATGTAGGGTGCTTGGGAACTCGCGGGTACAACCGGCAGGCGGTGATTCCTTGTGTAAAACTGAGACGAAAATGTGGAATAAAGTTTTTTCATGCGAGGCTTCATTTACGAGAAAATTAAGTTTGAAAATTGGTCGAACCACGAATTCGGAAACACCCTGTACAGTAATTCTCGATTAGTGCTCATTTCTATCCCCCCTACTTGGGGTGGTCCCCCTCGGAACAAGCGGAGGCTCGAGCGCCGAGCGCGTAATCCGATCCGAGATCGGGTATCGGTGAGAGCCAACACTAATGCAAGCGCGATTTGAAATTAAAACTCGTTGATTTTTGGTCCCTCTTAAATGAAATTTTACCAAAAAAATCTCCTGATTAAAATGATACCAAACACGACATAGTTTGGTGCCATGGGACTGACCGTTTAGAACACCATTCTTAACACCATGATAAGTAAAAATTGTCCAAACCATATCGTGTTTAGTGTCATTTGAATCAGGAGATTTTCACAAACATTTTGGTAAAATTTCAATAAAACAAGAACCAGAAATAAACAAGTTTTAATCTTCAATTTTGATTCCGTTAGCATTGGCTCGCACGCACGCGGATACGTTTAAACCTCCTTTCTTCCTCGTACGCTGCCTCGCCAACGCAACATCGAAGGTGACCCGCGAACCAGCTCGAGAAACGCGTCTCCACGCGATTAGTGTTTACGCTCGGACCCCTGGGCGAAGTGCACTAATCGAGATATCACTGAACAAAGTTAAATGAAACGAGCAAACGGTGAAATAGCAGATTGAAAAACCCACCGCGAAAGAAGCTGCCACGTTCCAAGGTGATGGAATTTAGAACACCCTCGTTGCAACCGGGCTGATTGCGTCCGCCGTTTGGATAGAAATCGATATGCGCGACGGGTTGAGTGATACCGAGGCCGCCGCTGATAAAAGGATTGCAATCGGTGTGGATAGCCGTGACAAAGGTTGCGTCGGTCGGATCGAGACGCACCATTGTCGACGTGTTGCTGAAATGCGGCTCGGCTGGATCGAGGCCTTCGGACAGAGAAAACGAACGAAACGTGAGGAGCCTCGTCGAACGTTTCTTCTAGCCGCAATGAACGGTTGCAATAATCGATCTCGACGATATAGGCTGTCTTAATTCAATTCTCCTGGCGCCCCGTTGCGCGCAATTCCTCGGCCTGCAAATGCCTGCCGCGATTTGTACAAATGGGGGGGAGGGGAAAAAGGGTCGCGCGAAAACTCGCGATTTCTCTTTGGGGATCGTCGCGAAATTGCGCAGGCGTCGGCGCTTTTCCGGCGAAACGAAGAAAATTTCCCGACGGTAATTGTATGCGTTGTTGTGTCACGAGCACGCGGCGACCGCCTTCTGCGTTCTGCATTTTAATTTAGTATCTCGCCGGACCGAGAAGTCGCTTCCTCGTTTGCGCAATGTGGACGTAACGCCACGTGTGGCAATTCTTACGTGACCCGATGCGTCGAATTCGGAGGAAAAACTAATGTACAGCATTTGCGATTCGTTTCGTTCAAATTATTCCAATCTGAGTTGGCAATGCCGGTGAGGACCAAAATGGCGCGCGGCCGCAATTTTTCGGCCGTTTCGCTCCTCCGGCAAACTGTTAGCCTGTTCATTTCTGATTCGATCGGCCGTCTTCGCGCGTCCTCGTTCGGCGGAACGACGAACGGCGGTGGGGCCAATTTCGCTCGGACCGATTGAACGCGCGAGAAACGAAGTATGCGTTGAGAAAGGAGCCGATTAATTTTCGTTTCCCCGAGCAAAAGTGTCGAGGGTGGCAATGCGGGTATATCTTCGCGCGAACGAAGAAGATACGTCAAATATGTTAACGGTGTTTCATTGGAATTCCGGGTAGAATGATTTGTCATTCACCCACCGGTGATTCGGCCGAGGTGGTACGCGTATTTCTGCCTCAGGGTGTATCCAACGTAGCCACAGGTGTGAGCGCCAAGGCTGTGCCCTATGCAGTGCATCTTCAATGGATCTATACCGCCGATATTGATCAGCTGATAAGCCAAACGAGCCGTCATGGCGCCTACTAATCTCGTGTTAGCCACAGCTTGTGTATAGGGCGGTCCAGCACCGCCGATCCAATTGACTATCACCACGTTGCAGTCTTCCCTCAGCAATAACTCTCTCATTGTTCTCTGCGTAAGTGAAAATGGAAGGGTTTTCTCTTTGATAAACGTAAATGAAGAGGCACTGATTATTTCGACGTAACTTGTCTAACGATTAAATTAAAGAACGATAATGATAAACAACGACGCACCAAGACCCACGTTTTGTCCCCATTGTCGAGGAACCCATGGACGATTATATAAAGGTTCTTCTTCTTCCGTAGCGGCGCCTCGATGATCGTTTGAGATTTGTCGATTTTCAATTCGTGCGGCGTCTCTATGGTGTCGCGGGTGTGACATAAGTAACGAGGATTTATGCTGTCCGGACGAGCTGGAAACGTGGACACAGGCCTGTTCTCGCCTGACCATGGCGAGCCGATGTAGAAACAACCGTAGGGCTCGAAGCATCTCCACATGTACCATTCTATGGGGCGAGGCAAAATAAATGGACAAAAATGAAAACTAAAATGGTCACCAGTAATACAATAAATTGAATAAATGAAAAAGAAATAATTTCTACAGGGTCGTCCGGGAACCCCTGACCAGCTTTTAATGGGGGGTTGCTGGGGCGACTCTGAACAACTTTTTTTCTTTACCTAAATGCTGGTTGAAGCTTCGTTTTTGAATTATCAATGAAAAACAGTGGCCAATCAGAGCGCCCGTAGTTCCCGCGCTCTTCCACGTGGCCCTCAACCGCGCCCGCTCGTGGCGTGAGCCAACGCGTTTCTTCGCGAACACGACCGAGCGCGGTTGAGAGCCGCGTGCTCGAGCGCCCTGATTGGCCAGCGTTTTTCGTTGATAATTCAAAAACGAAGCTTCTCCCGACATTTTGGTAAAGGAAAAAGTTTTTCACAGACACGCCATCAACCCCGCATTAAAAGCTGGACAAGGGTTCCCGGGCGACTCCGTATATCGCCTCGCGAAATTCCACTTTTCGTTAACAAATTTTTCAATTGGTTAATACATAGATCAGACAGTTCCCCCTCCCCTTTCGATTTCCCACCGACTCATCTTCAAGATTAGCGCGTTCAAAAGTTCCACGGTATTCGATAAGCACGCGGGAGAATTAGAATCTTGGGGACGATTATTCGAAAACTCGTATCAGTCTGGCCGAGCCGCGTATATTTATCATTATTTACAATAGATCAGCGTTTTAACAACGAATTGCCATGCCCGACAGGGGTTATCTCGCGTGTTAACGCTATCTCTGCACGCTGCACTCTATCAGTTCCTCGAAGGCTTCGCCGCTGTTTTGTCTAGGAAATTGGATTAACGATTAGCGACTTCCGAAATCGATTCGGCACGTGACTTCCGATCGAACGCGCGCGCTCATTGTCCGTGTACAAAATAATTAACAATATCGGAAACGAAGCTCGCGATAACAAACGTACACAGTTTAATTCTACGTTCACGCACGCGATTATGCTAAATCGTCAAACTTTGCGTTTATCTTTTAATCAGATTTTCCTTCAGAGATGTCTGTGAATTTTCGCCGCGTAACAGACGAATAAATCTACGCTCGACTATGGTTTGCAAATATGGTTCGTAAATTAGAAGCCGGATTGTACGTTTCGTGCACGAGTCTCGATGCAAACGCCGAGGAATGTAGTGAATTTGCAAATTACACAGCGAAACGATAACACACGATTGGGAAACGTCGAATACGTCATTTAGATTAATTCTTTTACGGAGCGTCTACGTCTCGTTTCGTGTAATTGTATCGCGTACTGGTCGTCTATTGACATAAAAGGTCCAGTGAAATCTCGGGACGGGACGGTATTAATGAGAGAAACGATAATGCCCGAGAAATCTCGGCTTCACGAGAATCGTGCTTATCATTTCTCAGACGAATCTCACGGTTGCCACTGTTCTATGAAATGACACTACTCCTATTTTTTCTCCCCTTTCTGCGACAACGCTTGCGCGATTTTCCTCGTTTGGAGGAAGGACGATGTTCGTTTTACCTAAATTAAAATATCGTTTCTCACCAAAATCGATCGGTACGAGCTTTCTAATCGTTCGACACTTGATTTAGAATTATTATTAAAAGAAATGATCAACGATCTTTCGACATCTCATAACGACAATAGTAACGCGTTTAACGAAGGTGAAAAATTGCGGACAACAAAAAAGGGGAACGAAGCATAAAGTTCTACTCACGATCAGCGAAATCGAATTGATTCTCCTTCTCCTCCGGGGACAACGTGGTCGTCGTCGCATTATTTTGAAAAACATCATCCGCGGCCTTTGAACCCTCCTTCTGTGGCAGGGTCGCCATCATATTCGCCGTGTAGGCGAGTATCAGCATGGTCTCGTTGACGAACATTTTCGAATTCCACGAACGATCCCGGCCGAACAAAAGCAACGATCAAAGAACTAAGCACGCCCGGCGACTGTTGGCAACGAAATTCTTCATGAACATTTTTACAGAACGCTCTCCTCATCCTTTTCCTTCATGGCTCGAGAATCGCACGTTGCTCGCCGCGTAATATTTTCACCAGATCTCCGGTAGACGATTCCCGGCGATACGTGATTGCTCGAAATCGATTCGGGAATTGAGCTTCGACCGGTTGGAATTTTTCGTTGAGACGTGTCTGTCACGGAGGCTTCTTCACGCACGCCTTCGAGTCTGCATCCCGCGGCCGAACGTCGGGAAAAATCGATTGACGCAAACGGCCAGAGTCGATCGTTCGAGAGACGCATAAACAGAAACGGCGTGCAAAGATCGACGTTGCTCGTCGCGAGCACGCTTCGTAATATGTATTTCTCGCGACGGTTTCCGATGAATTTCGTGGCCTTGACTCTCGTCGAATTTCCGTCCGCGCGATTACCTCGATCGCGAAACGGCGTTCCCTGAAATTCGTGGGAGTTATGGAGAAAAGATATAAAAGGAAAACCGTGCCAGATATTACGGAATTTGCCTGTGTCGTAAAACTAATTTGGACGGGAAGTGTATTTACTCAATGAAAAAACGTTTCCTACTTTTTCCTTTCTCTATCTTCCAGCAACGTTTTTTTTTCCTTCACTTTTTAATCTTCTTTCTTCCAACGTCCCTTTCCTGTATCCAACAGAGAGAGAGAGCACAATATTTTCCTCTGCCCGACGCAGTTCCAGACGGAGGGTTCAAAGTCACGGACAGCCGTTTTCTTGTCGCGGAGAAACGAAGACGAGTTGACTGATCGAGCAAGCAACACGCACTAATCACTGAAAAATGTCCACAGCTCGACATTATCGCTCCCCACTCTTGCCCCTCGTTGTTCTGCTTTCTTAGACCCGTTTCAAACGGGACACACTGTAGCCGACAGTGTCTGCCTGCGCTCGCTTGTGTGCACATGTACGCGTGACGCGTACGTTCTATACTACGTTTGGAACATTTATTTATTTATATTTGTATTTAAACGCGTTCGCTGTTGAGTAGCAAAAATGAAACAGACAGACAGTATTATTGCATTGCTCATTGGCACGCCCGATAGAACGACCGAAAGGTCTGCCGGGGTCCTAATTGGACGTCATTTGTGAAACTCGGTAGGGGTCGTTTCCCTTTCGGACCTTCGACGCAACGAACGAATCGGTGAATCACTTTAGAGGCAAAGAAAAGTGTTGGATAATTACTAGTGACAGTATTATTATTATTTATTTGTAATTTTTCCCCTTTCAAGGCGTGTACACTTTTTCTTGTATCACAGCACATATGTTTTATACTTTACATCAATTAACATCGACACTTATTGCATCTTATTGCTAGTTTTTGTTTCTATTCTTTGGCTATACAATTTTTTGACAGTCATTCTTAACCCCGTCCCTACTTCCATTCATACTTACCCTCCTATTTAGCTTTTGTATATTCGTATTTCTTATTTTGCTTCCCCTCACTTTTCTCCAGCTCCTCTAGCCACTCCACCACCTTTTCATTGTTACGCCCACCCACTATCTCCTCCAGCCTAACCCCCTGACTAGTGACAGTAAATAAAATGTATGCGTGAAACGTCTCACTAACAGAGATAGTAAAGGGGACAGATGGGCCTGCACTTGGCTAATCAAAAGAGGTCCAGGTTGTAAAATTCGTAAGATCTCTCTGGGCGTTTTTCAGTCAGTACTACAGGGTGTTTCATAGCGAAAGGACATTCCTTCTGAGTTGTTTCAAATAGTGTCACAGACGAAGTTGATTAGAACTTGTTTTTTAACAAACAACAATTACTTTATTACAAATGATTAATGGTATTTACTATGGTTTCCATCTTAACTACATCAATACTGGTATTGGACTGCCTTTCTTTTATGCGTCTCGTCCATTGGACTTATATAGTGCCCCACCACGTCCTTGGCCAGGTATTGCGTCTCGGGCCCAACGTTTCAACCGCGTTTCGGAATTCCCTTCTTATCTATGACTATTTTAATTCGGAGGCCACGTCAAATTGCGTCTTCGAACTTTCGCATCAGTTGCGTCTCAGAACGACTAATAAGGATGTCGCAATAGTTATTTCATTTATATAATATAACCCCCCTTAGTGCAGGGGTTTTGTTAACGAATAAATTGTTGGCGTACGGATTCGTTCGTGCGTAAACCCGGTGAGGCCATTCAATGGGTCTTTCCACAGAGACCTGAATGAACGTGTCGAGGGGGATCGATAAACGTGTTTCGAGGGTTGCCCCGGGATCAATAGTGTTCACGATGGGGGTTCCTTTCGGCACAGTTGCCACGGCGAGTCGAAACCGGAGCACCTAGCATCCCCTGTCGCCATTCAACCCTCGTGAAAACAGCCTCTTTTATTATTATACAGTCCTGGTCCGAGTCACCCCTAAGACGTCTCTCGTGTTTGCACAGGGGATGCTGCGAAACCACCCTAAACGATATATCGGTGCTCCTGGGTGTTCCTGGGCGCTTGATAAGGGAATCGTACGAGGGTTGCATCGTGATTGCTCTGAAGGCTGTGAATGACACTTCTGTCGAGGGTGTCAGAACGTCAGAGCCACCCCCTCGTCAGGGTGGATCGACGGGGGTTGCTCGAAACGGATTTCCAGCTGGGTCGGTGGACGTCGAGTGGCTGGTACGCTGCGCGATCCACTGGAGGGGGTGTTTCTGTATTTCAAGGGTGAACGGTTTCACCTCGCACCATTTTCTGTGCGGTTCTTTTCGAAATTTCTCCCTCGTCTTCTTTATTCGCTGTTGTCGCGTTGTTTTCGTTCGCCCAGCGTGCGTTATGCGGGATGCAAATAAATTATATAAATTATGTGAATAACATAATTCCGGCAACATTTACAGCTCTGCGAAAAATAAATTTTCTTCGGCAAAGATTCTCGCCTCGAATTACGGAAACGGACGGGAATAAAATTATTTTCAAACCGTTTCGATGTCGACGGAAGTGCGTACGCGTGTGCAGGTAAGCGGAAACATGGCCGACAACTGGTTCCACACGTTGCAGAATCGAAGGGGCCTTCAAGTCCCTTGGGATGCTCCTTTCAACCCCTGTTACCCTGTTACGTTGCCCTATTCGGTCCCCGTTCATTTACGCGGGTATTCGTAATAGGGCGCGGGGCGCGAAGAAAAATGGCGGACGTTATTCCCAGAATAAGAAAGTGATAGAATCGAACGAACGAGCGCAACAACCTTCGGCTTCGTCTCCTTAATTGAGCAGGGTTAATTAAAACGTATGGTATATTACACCTCGATCTTTCTACCCTATTTTTAATTATAGTCAATACTAATGCAATTTTAGTTTAACATCGCTTCTGGTTTAATTGAAAAATATCGTTATGTAGATATGCACTATTAATTTGCCCGAGTAATAATTGATAAAATATTAATAATTGTAATCTCATGTTTTACCATTATGTGGCTGCCCCTTTTGCCACCATTGTATTTGTAAATATTTGCTCTTTTAAGTTATTTACATTGGTAACGATGGAAGTTATATTGTTCAGTGAATATTAATGTATTTGTTTCTTCGAATTCAACAACGGACAGAACTCTCGCACAGAATGGACCCAAGCCCATTTATATTTAAATTGAGATATTTCAGAGTTTGCGTTTCGAAAAAATTAAAAATATACGTATGGGACACCAATGTGTCGCACTGCTTAAGTGTATCTAAGAGAGTTAAATTTACAGTTCCCATTAAAATAATAGCAATGATTAAGCGAATAATATGCGCTTTCTTACCACGAATGGAGTTAAGCCATTTTCAAAATTAACAACGAGATTTGTTATAAAATTTAAGAGGGGCCAAGTCCATTCGACATAATTTCAAATGCTTCAGATTGAGAAAATAATACTCAATTTATTTTATATTTCTTTGCAACACTTCAAAAACACAATTTATACTTTCATTTGTTATGCTTTTATTCATTGTAAAAGCGCTTATGTAGAAATACAATGCCATATGTATGTTGAAACTTGGGATTAGGCGAAGCAAATATTAGGCGAGGCAAAAGTATTATCTCTATCCCTTTTTTAATTATAGTTAATACTAATGCAATTTTAGTTTAACATCGCTGCAGGTTTAATTGAAAAATATAATTATACAGACATGTACTATTGATTTGCCCGATTAATAATAATTAATAATACGTCTGTTTACATGTTCAATAATTACTATTTAAATAAACCCTTTCCTCTCATCTCAATTTGCCTTACTATGATCCACGTGGTAAATAAAATGTACATACCTGTCGTTACTTTCTCCCTCTATGTTTGTGAAGGAATTTCATGTACACCATACCTTCTCTATGGAGTCCTCCATTTGTAATATTGCAGGGTTTAGGTGGTTCCTTCAACCTCGTCCTGAACACCGCTGGCATTCATAAAATCCTGTTCTCAATGCAGACACGTGTCCGTCTGCTGTTGCGAGGCATCCCTCGCCCACCACAATTCACTGACGAACCAGCAACCAATAAAACTCGAGTCCTCGATGAAGTAATAAAAACCTTCGCTACGAGCCAACCATTCACCCAATAATAACGCAGATGACAATCAACTGCCAGCCTCTGCAGCAGTCAAGGTTGCACAGTAAAATTGCAGATGCGCGTTACTGCTTCTCCCGGGCGAAATTGAAAAAAAACCCCCCGAAAGACCGCCATGTTTTTGGGTGGGAAAGGGTGGCCCTTTTTCCTAGGGTACGCGGGACAGTGATCGCAGAGTCCCTAAAACGCTTGCCCTCGTGTTCTAACAGCCTGTGAACCCGGCCCTTTGTGAAACGTCCCCAGAGGGTTGAACAGTCCCGCATAATCGCACGATAATTATTCCGTCCGCCCGTCGCCCTTTATCGATACCGTCATTCGATACCAAAGGGAGGTGGACTGGTGACACTGACTAGGAGAGCATGCCTCGACATCGGTGCCCTTTCGACGCAGGGTGTTTCCGTATTTGTTCAGGTGCATTTCGGGGACAGTGCGGCAACCATGGGTGACTGGGGATTTTTCTTCAGAATTTTTCGACACCTTTCTCCAGCGACCGTGCGAAAAGGGTTGGATTAATATTTGGCACCGTTCGATCGGTAAAAATTCGATCGTAAAAAGAGTTGCGTAATATCGTAGCCGATAATCGAGAGCCGAACGCGAGACTCGACACGTTCGATCGACGAGCACAGCGAAGTCCGTTACGCGCCCAAGACAAAGGCCTGACGTTCCTTTGTTCGACGAGCTGCGACGACGAGCGACGATCAACGGGAAACACGCGTGAGTAGCGCAGGAACGTTCGCGGAGTGAGGCCGTTGTGAACGTTGAGTTAAACGTAGTGCAAATTTGTGTGTGCCTTGTGTTTTTAATCTTACGCTCTTATGTTCATTGTGTGTTTGTGCGTTACATTGAACTGAATATATATCTAGTACTCTATACGTGTCGTTACTGCGATTGTTTTGTCATTTGCGGAACGTTCCCCCGATAGAAACTACTACAATATGTATATGACTAAATCTGTAATTAATTCCCTAATAAGAACACGCGAGACATAAATCAGTTCGATATAAATAAACAGACGAAAGAAGTGGAATTGCTGCAGGTGTAAAATATCCGCGTGAGATCTAAATAAAAAGGGTAGGTTGGTTTGATAAAAAAATTGGCACAAATTGTTTAGCCACGCAGAGGAACAATGGCGAAGTGAAACTGTGGGAAAATTAGTACAGCGTACATGCGGTTCGAGCAGTTTTACTCCTACTTACGTCGTCCCTTTTTTTCTCGCCTTCGCCCCATATTTTGTCTTATTGTTTCTCGCGCAAGGAGTTTCACTCCCCATTGAATCCTTTTGGAGGATTGTCAAAGGGCCGCCACGAGATACAACCAGCCCTTTCCTCATGGTTCCCTAGTAAAAGTGCGTAGGCGTATTCCCTTTAGGGGCCAACAATCCTCGTTCTCCCATAAAAGGGCTCCCTTGACCTTTTAGGGTGTCCCATTCAATTTTCGTCAACTCCCCGCCATCGTTTCCTGCGATCCTGCTTTCAAAGTTCCTGTTTAATTCAGCACGATACGCGTACGATCATCTACGGACCCTTCGAACCCTTTCAGTTACCAACGAAACTTTTCATAAATTGTTATTAACATTCTCGGGACAAAGGTATTCTATGTCGATGTCTGCAATTGCGCAAAAAGAAAACGTAAAATAAACCTGCAGGAACTTTATTCTAATCTCGGGTAACACGAACTGTGAGTTTGATTAAAACAAATTAACGACGATTCGCAATGTTCGATTCTATGATAAATAATTATGCAAATAGTTACGGTGAATAAATAAACGTGATTGGTTAGATAGTTCGTTTGAAAGGTTCAAACGTTCGCCATAATGGGTTCTCATCGATGGGAAAGTAGAGCTGACGGGGAGGACATTTTATGTCGGTTAACGAGGGCGGTTTAATCGAGCTTAATTACGTGGCAGAGGGGAGGGTCGTACGACTTCGATCCGGTTGGAATTTTTTTTCCACCGACTTCCGGAAGCTTCGACCAGGAAACCATGAACCGATGGCGGCGTCCGGCAACATGGTGCATTAACATACCGTTCCCCATAATCGATACCATCTTATCTAGGTCATATTATAAACAATCGAAAGTTCAACATTGTACAACATCAGCTCGCAGAAAATCGAACTGTGAACAGAGATCTCGAATATTTTACTAAGCTGGCAACAATTTCGCCAATTTATTACTTGCCCCTAACAACTAACGGGATCGAATGTAACTTTCAACGAAGAAGAGTTTGTTTCCGATATAAATATTGCAAAATATTACGCGTATTTATAATGAAGTTGTGATTGTGTTACGAACATGTACGAGCGTGGTGGAAATCGTTGAACGATTTTTTTTCTGTCAGTTTGGTATACGATAGCATCAGGCAACCATGGAAGTGTCGAGGTTCGCGAGGAATGTCGCGTTGCTGGTTTATATATTGTGTACGGGAAAAAGGCAGGCTCCGTAAATGGCCAAGGGTAGATGAACATGCCATAAAATGTGTTCGCTTGGCGATGGAAGCAAAGACAGATCGTTTGGATGTCAAGTGTACTAGGAAACCATGGTTTGACGGCGGGGTTTTATTGTTTTTCCACGAGGATGCTATTGAGAAGTACATACGTGTCACGATAATACCGGCATTCTTCTAAATTAATTAAACGCGAAGCATTAGACTCGTATAATCTGACTGGCAGCACGATAATTACGAATATGCAATCTTGAGGTTGGTCTGTCTTCCGTTTTCAAGCGCATATTGGCACCGGTATGGTATCGAGATACAGTGAAAGCTGGATAAATGCAAGGTGACTATCCCTTCCACATGGGGGGGGGGGGGGGGGATCTCCTTTGGCGAATCGCGACGCTCAACGAGGGAGCGGTGTAATACGATCCGAACCGGAATATCGGTGTAACTAATGCTAATTCAACGACGAAACGTTCTTATTTTTGAGTTTTTCTTAACGTAACTTTTATTACTGTGTTCGCGAGATTTTTCTGATTAAAATGAGACCAAACACAGTATAGTTTGAATTATCAGAGTACAAAGTACAAAACACGTTGCTCTTATTAAAATAATAATCAAAGGATAATGTAAAATAGTAAAGTACATTATAATAAATATAATAATACAGTAACAGTCGGATAAATTCCAGAGCATTTACCTAGCTTTTACTGTGCACTGCTATTATAATGAAGAGTATCGTCTCTCGTGGCAGAAATAAAAGGATGCGATACAGCCGCGAGATATAATCACGAGTATACTTATATATGGAGGGTTCAGAAGCCAGTCAGTGCAAGTCCAGAAGCACTCAAGCCGACACAAATAAGGTTTTTACAAAATACTTGGAAAGATTTAAACAATGTTAGTTAACAACCGTAATCTATTGCTTACGTATGAAAACAGTA
Source organism: Nomada lathburiana (assembly GCA_963667235.1). Classification (NCBI taxonomy): domain Eukaryota; kingdom Metazoa; phylum Arthropoda; class Insecta; order Hymenoptera; family Apidae; genus Nomada; species Nomada lathburiana. Next base: position 16,803,284 of record OY763899.1, on the reverse strand, counting down.
TCTTAATTGATTTACCAACTGAAAGTGTTAACAATAAAAAGGTTTCTCATGTTCAGGGAAAGTTGGCTCCCGAGCCCTCCATATGTACTTACAGACACGAAGCTATACAATTCAACCAACAAAAAAATCACATGCCGCTTCCAACGCGCGCCCAAACTCCCGCACTCATGATCTTCTGTTATCCAAGAACGCTTAATCCTCCTCCATTTTATGACTGCATTCCTCGCTTTAGCGCCTCCGTCCGTTCTACCAGGCTGTCAGACTTGGGACTACCCTCGACCTCGTAAATTATGCTCCCGTGTCGTACGGACAGAGACGAGTAGACACGAACGCCATCAGGCGAACATAATTAACGACAACGTGATCGCCGGCAACCGTACCGGGTCCTGATCTCCTGAAGGTAACCAATGTTCACCGACACCGACGACCACGTGTCGTTCCGCACACGCCGGCCGCACCTGTCCCGCCCGTGTTCACGCACGTCCACCACCGATACACCTGTCGCGGCATGCCTGACAGTTTTGTTTTTATAGTGCGAACACACGCGCAACTAGGAGACCATGAGACTGGCGAGGACTATCGCCGCATAGGATGACGGACCGGCCCAACCCTGTGGCGAGTAAATCCAATCTGTCCCGGCTGAAGAAAGATAAATCGCACAGATGTCAACGGGATTAGGGTTGCATGTTCACGATGGAGGTCGGACGGGTGCGTTTCAAGTCAGGGCACGTCACGGTGAATGCGCCGGGACGGTTGTATCGCAGCGTACAGGTGGAGGAGGCAGATACGATCTGGCAGGAGAAATTGACGAGCTATTTAAGGAGGAAAGGCGGTGGCTAATGTATGCAGGAGGGAAGGTTGCTTGGACATGGGAGTATTTAAAAGCAGCGATGGGTAGGAATTGCTGCGGTGGATGTTCAATAATTATTTTTAAGGGTAGCGTATTTTGTCCTGCGTGTTCTCGATGGACTTATCCTCAGGCTCTGTGGATCGGATATTATTTATACCGCTGCCAACGATTCCATTGTGACTGAATTAATTTCTTCTGGAAGGTTGAATATTTCTCGAGGAATTATCGCTCGGAAATTTGCAACGGACTGCACACACGTATACGGATTAAATTAATACAATACAGCGATGTCTGTTTAATTCTTTGCCTGCAGAAAATTTGCAGGACAATATCCCTACTGTCGCACCTCATGCGCGTGTACATGTTTGCTGCGCCGCAAACGTAAGATGCTCACGATCGTTAATCCACACGATTTGACATACTACCCTGGTCCAATCGTCGCCGAATCAATCACTGGCGATGATGACAGTCGAATCCCGTTAAGTATCAGGATTTCATGAGCGGAGTAATTTGTAGAAACCGGGTGCAAGGAGTGAATGATCGTGGTAGAGTTATCATTTAAAAGGAGGTAGGGAACGTACATACCAACAGGATTTTTACGTATACACGGCACACGTCGTTCCTCACACACGTCCAACCCCATTCGTCACGACACCTGAATGGTGGATCCATCCACATGTATAAATGTACATATGCTACCCCCATTGTATTTCCTTTCCCTAGCATCTCTCCGCCTGTATTCCCTCAAAGGCAAACGACAGGAGGAAAGGTATACATATATATATATATACTTCTCCTCAATATCCATTCGGAAGCATGACAAAAAAAACGTCTTGGGACGAGCCAAGAAAGCTGAGGACAATGGAGCAACTCCTCTACGTGACAGGGTAATATGAACCAGAGAAATGATCGCCAATGGCCAAGAAAATCACCAGCCACGACAATGCGTGGGGAACAAAAGAATCCTGGGGTGTTGTAACAGGGCAGCATGCATGGGACACTTGTCACCATCGACCCGTCACACTCGGCACGATCTGAGTGACATTACGGCCTCTCCCGTCCGCCATACTTCCCATCGAGCACTACCAAGCTTCCTTTATCCTCGAGGAACCATTTCGCTGACCGAGCTTCCGACCATAATCCATCCGGCGCCCCATCGCGCGGCTTGCAGACAAATACGAATGCTCTCGGAAATTAATGGGAAAAGATACATCGTCCGTCTGAGGATTATTCAAAGTACAAAGACCGAGTAGGTTGCTCGTGGACGGCTGGTTTAAAGACGGATCCAATTCCATCGTCTCGCTTGGACGAGTCTGCATAAAAGGAATGCGGTGACAGCGATCAGGAAGTCATAAGAAACAAGAATCTCGAGCCTGGCGCTTCGTTACTTCCCTCTTTACTCGTGTTCCGATTGAAATACCGGACTGGGTGAACGTGTCAGGAGGACCGTTCCACCTGTTCGGCGGAAGTCGTGGGCGACGGAAGGCCGAGGAACGAGAAAGGGTTGTTGGCGGCGACGGAACATTCATAGAAACTCTATCCGGCCTTCAGAGAGACGAGGAGGTCAATCGGCATTTGCTTCCCCTTTACGATTGTCCCTTGCGGCTAAATCCTGGTTGACTTTTATACGTGCATGTACAAACATCTGCTTGCGTACGTGCGCTATGGTATATAGGTTGTCGGCCTTGAGGATGTCTATTATTATTTTCTTTTTATCAATTATAGCGATGTCCGCGGGGGAAGTTGTATGTATACATCATTTTTATTATTATTAAAAACTTGACAACGAAAGCAATGTGAATTTTTGTTACGGAAGTGTCGACTGTCCGAATTGTTTAATTTTATTGCAATGCTGCTATGGCTAGAACGAGAGTGTTTGGGTAGTGTGAATATTCCCACCCTCTACGCCTCTTCAGAAGTATATAGAATACAATGGGAAGCCGTTTTCACCCTCTATCGACCTATGCAACCCTATGAATTTCCTCGATTTCTCTTTGTTCGCGAGAGTGTCGTTATAATTATGCACCTCAATCGGCCACCTTTGTCGTTCTTCACGGCTACTGTACCGAATAAGAATAATCCCAAAGCCACCCTTAAGCGTAAGTAAGTAAGTAAAGTAAGTCCATTCTGCTTGGACGAATCAATTAAAGCCAACTCTTCACCGTCACACTCTTCATCCCCTTTCAATCACTTCCCCCCAAAAATTAAGTACAACTCGAGATCCTCCCCTATTCACATCCCCAGGCAATCACCACGCAATTACCAATTAATCCGGCACGCCTACAGACACGTCACACAAAGAGACACACGCACACACACACTGTCAGTTTGGCAGGAAAAAAAGAAGATCCCTCGACTTTTTTCAACACCAGGAAGTCATAGGGCAGTCGCGGTCGTTCGGACGTTCAGTTAGCAACCCCCGTGGGGTTTCCAATCAATCGGTTGCTTCCGGTGTTATTAGAGTATCATAAACGGCCCAGGGAAAACCGAACTTTCCTATCGGGAAAAACGTGCGTGTCGCCGATGCGTCGCTCCTGATAGACAGCGACGCGGCCAAGACTTTTACGAGACGGAAAAGAAATCGTGGTAAGGAGTATCGGCGTTGATTACGTCGCCGAGCTGTCGCTCTCACATATGAGGACCGTCCGCTGGGACGAGCCCCAAGGAAAGGGTTAGCCGTTCAAGTGCTTCGAGTCACACATCGTGACAGGGAGGACATAAGGGGACAAGAGGTGTCCTAATATTCGTCTGGTCGTTCAACCCGAAAGCATGACGGCAGAATGGTCAGCCGCGGCGACGAAGAAGGGACATTGGCGGACCCTTGATAATTTCTGGATCAGCCGAGGAATGTAACAAAGCACACTGGATAAACCGCTTCGGGCCGAAAGAGTTGCCCTCGCTGTCCAATTAATGAGATTCTAATTTCTCGACGGGGTTGATCGTCCCTTTAGATCGTAGTTCGTCGTTGACGAAATGAAAGTGTACGATATTTCGGATGAACCGCAACCTTCGACAAAGAGGATACAAATTGAGCCAGGTGAAGTATACACGGTATCGCTATTTGTCCATGTCCATATTCCTATAGTACCCACGCGAGATTTAATTCCACCTTCCACGGCGCCTCGAGGAAACCCTCCTCGCGGACCTACCAGGTGCCTCCGGCTACAGTCATCGCCTGTCAGAACTGTCCATTAACGCATCAGATCGATGGCATCATAACTCCCCAAAGTAACAGGGGACCATCTGCGCCTAAGAGTTCCCGTCATATCCAGCGCCAATAATACCCATTTCCACACGCATGTGGAACACTTGCAGGACAATCCAGACTGTCTTTCCTCGCGTGTACACGCGCACAGAATCCAAAGTACTTACGTATATGCATAGTGGCCGAGACCCAATCGTCTCGATTATCGGAACGGCTATCGGCAGTCTATTGGTTTGATCCCCCGTTCCCAGGCTAACATAACTTATCTAGTGGTCACACGAAATACCCATTTCATCGATGTATTGGTGCAACGATCCCGAGACTCGCACAGGCATGCGTTCACCGTGTTTTCGAAAGCTTGCCAGGCGGTTTGTCGTTGATCGACTAGGCAGGAGACGCTTCGGAGGAGAGAGTTTAATCGCGAGAGTTTAAACTCCCCCGGATGGGAATAATTTAATCCGATGCCCGTGGGAAAGGGTTGAATAAAATATATTCACATATTCGAAATAGGAGACTACACTGTGCCAGGAGGTGTTTGGTGTCGCTGGTTTGGAACTCGTCGGGGAGTTTGGCACTTGGACAGTCATGTTTCTCTGGTAGTTTGTCTGGTTGTTCGGAAACTGTCGTTTCGTGAGGGATTTAAAAAGGAGATGGATGATTTCTTAAGGAAGAGGGAGGGGTAGGAATTGTTGATGGGCGATGGAAAATGTGTAAATAAAAAGGCATCGTGTTGTTGCGCGTTGGAGAGAAAGGGTTAGGTTTGTTGGGATTCCACCCACGCTTTTTTCACAGGATAACATCCTGAAGAGGAACCACCCTCAGGGTTGCCGAGGAATCGAAGACCTAGCCTAGGTTAGCTCGCGGACAGAGTTGCATTCAGTAACGAACTCTTACTTACACTAATTTATTCGTCCACTGTTCACCTATAATAATTTGTTAACTTAATTTGAACTGCCGCTTTGACTATTCTAATGCGTCTCTCTAATTTTCAGAGTACTGTATTCATTTATTTATTCATTGATAAAACAAAAGTAATCCAGCCTCCATTAATCCTTTACCTTTTACCTCAACGTTTGCCCGAATATTCTACACCTCAGGCGTAAATTAATCGACGAACCAAGTCCCATATGATTGAGACCTAATCTATAACCCCGGCGAACCACCCTCTGTTAAAACGTTTTTAGACTCCTTACCCAGTCCAGGCAACCTCCTACATCCTGATGCATTCCGGTACAATGTCACCTGCGGTGTAATTAATATTCATGCATATCCTTCACGAATACACCCGTCAACAACCGCTATCTCATTACAAAGTAACACCGCCTAATGGCACCGCCAATCTGACTGCCATTCTTTATTTTCACGACAGCAAAGGCCCGCCGCGAGACCAAAACACGGCGAAGATATTTGACCCGCGGCAAATCGCTCGGATCTATTCGCGAACCACCGATATTAGGGTAGCATGGAGCTGCCAGCCGATTATTGGATGACACACAAAAGTGTTAGGGGAACATAAATTCGCGTTAGGGGTTTCCACGGTGCATTGGTAAGTGTCACGGTGATTAACGATTCAATAACGGGCGATTTTACAGTGGTTCAGGACAATACAATAGTAAACAAGGGGATCAGGGGAAAATGCGAGGCGAGGAGATGGTTGGAATGGAGAATTAGGGTGCGACACCCCAAGGGTTGGCTGGCTTATTGAGTTTATTCTCCGCCAAGGGGCGGTTCGGAGGATTAACGGATCGGAGGGTTGTTCCCGTGTGGGGCAAGAACTTTACTACCCATTCGATTCGTTTCAATTCGTTACTCGTAATAGCACTTGTGCAATATTACTATTAAACACTCCGACCGTTGTTTCTCACCGAATTCTTTGCCCCGTTAGAATACCACGGAGTTGAACAGGACGGAGAGAACAATGACAGCGAACAGCGATGAATTATTTCCGTCCGGGTAAGAGACGACAAAAAGGAATGAAGAACCGAGAGAACTGAAAGGCGAATAAATGATAATGGAAGGCTAGAAAGTTCCGCTACACGTTTCCCTTCCTAACCACGCGACTGCAACTACTTCCTCAATCTTACTTCACTCAACCTTTCATTTCCCCCATTTACATAACAGCCTCCTGGCAACGTGCTCTCTAATTCGCCGAACCCATTCTCTCGCCTGGAACCGTTCTACGTTCCCGCGAAATTTCCCAGCTCGTCCACACCCCGACGACAACTCCTATCGTCAACCCCTGCAGGCGATAACACGCCCGCTGTGCCATTCTTGCTCTCCCTCGCGCTATCCGTTCCGAAGGCTTATCGCTCAAGCCGCACCTTCCCTTGTCTCTCCCTAAAAACATCCCCGAGACCGCCACGCGTTTAGGATTAAGACGCATCACGCGCCGCACACACAGAGTCCTCTGGGCGTACTCGTCGTATCCGCCACGCGGAAACACCTAACGCCTGGGCGTTTCCGTTCCAAGAGCCGTCTTCCATCCAGAAACACCTTGTCTCCTCTCGGCGCGACCTGTCAGCCTCCGCAACGGGAACCATGGACCCGTGGATGCTGCTCACCAGACAAGGATCGCCGGTCCAATTTGTACCGGGTGGCTGGTCGCCACGGGGTCGCGATTCCGCACCGCCTCTTCATGTCATGGTTCCGCCCCGCGAGTTTGACGGCCTGCCCTCCGCGGGAGCCGCCCCCGCTCTTCGAATAGGAACACAGGAACGAGAAGGAATTAAGGCGGCCGCGAACGAGGCGAACTGGGTGAACTTGGCCTTCGCGCGGCGCGACGACCGCCATGGAGCGGGGATTTTTATGGGTGAGACTGGGAGAGACCGGGGGATGGCCAGAGGGGAATTCAGGCGTCTCTCGGGGGAGCTGCGTTCGGCCGTGCACGAGATTTCATTTGCTACGGGATGTACTGCGCCCGGGGCCAGGTATATGTACGTGGATCGCGACCGCCCATGGTGTTTCCACGCGAGGCTTGGAGAATTCACGGACCGATGTTTTGCTAAACTGACGGAGGACAATGCAACTGCCACCTGTTACCTATTACTACAGATCTCCCCTATGGTTTACTGGGCTGGCTCTGTATTTTATTGCATCATATTGATGAGATCTTCTAATTCAAATGGGGTTTCGAATAGTCGACAATCTATGCACGTATTGTGCTTCGTTGTACACAGTTACCTGAAGCTGCCTATTCGCTTTAGATGAATGGAAGCTGTTCCACTATTGGCCTCGAAGGGGCTCCCTGAAATCGACCCTCCAGGCGGTCCTGGTAGGCTGGCAAATCGCCACCCTGGCATGCGTAAACACAGGCTTGGAATACCCAGAGAGGAGGAGAACGACCCGATGAATCGCGCAGGCCGCACTGCGCAACGCTGCATCGCCTTTCGAACGATCCCACTGTGCCGGAGACAGGGTGGTCAGGGGGTGCAGGAGCATGCGTGAGGGGTGGTTTGCGTGTGCGCGTCGACACAGGACAACAAAATACGACAATAGCTGTGCAAATAAATAATCCTGATTAAAAATGCCAATGCCACAGAGTATCCAGTATCCGAAAACAAGCATCCCGAACACTTTGAACATCGAACAACGAAACCTCCCTCCGCTCGCAACAAATCCAGATCGAAGAAGAGCAACCTCAAAACTCGCCCTCGGAAACAATGAGCGCGGTCAACCTTTGCCGCACACCCGAACAGGTGCACGCCAATTACCGTTGACCCAATTGCGGGACAAAGGCGTACAGGCACGTGGCGGCTACGCGGCTGCGCGGTTCTCGCCTCCAACGGGACACACCGTTCCTTCAGGATCGCTCCGAAGAAAGGTGGAGAGGTCGGAGGGCACCGCGGTCGCGCGGCTGGTAGGGGACAGATGGTCGAACGAGGTTGGACGAAAGGGCCAGGCAGACGCCAGTCGAAAAAGGGTGCGACCTTCGTTGGCCTCGGCCAGCCCTCGGGGAGACCGCGCCCACGCATTTTCAGCAGGATCGCAGCATGCGGACGGAGCTTGTTTGGCCTTGGATCACACCACGACCGCGAGGCCCGCGCTTATGGTCCTATGGAAGGGCTGGCAAGGGTCGAGGGAACCACCATCGCTTGCTCTCTATGGCGTGAGCACGTTTTGGAGGGGGACCCTGGCGGCGGGGAGAAGGAGGAGGAGGAGGAGAACGAGTCTTTGTTGGCTGCACTGGCGAGCGTCGCCTTGTCTGGAAGAAAGATCGATGGGTTCGAGTGTTTACGGTGTTCGCGGGGTCCTGTATGGATGGGACGATTGATGGAGGGATTGTGCATTGGACTTGGGTAGAAACTGTGGGCGATTCATCGTGCGACTACGTTTGTCGATTTAATCGTCCGTGCAGGAATTTATTTCGAAGCTGGACAATACTTTTAGGTTGTCCAGTACGTGGGTTCGATCGGTCGTGGAAAATATTTCGGGAATTATCGAGATATTTTATAATTGGCTAGACCTGCTGCGTCGTCGACACGTGTGTCAAATAATTTCGATGTTTCTGTTTTTAAGAGGTCGGGGAGCGTGGGGATTTTAATTTACCCTTTGTGGGACCGGGGAAACGTTAGTCTGGCGATGTGTATTCATTTCTGTACGCTTTTTCTTCAACAAGATATTCACCTACGCATTTTGAACAGGATCTCATCAGCTCCGACTAGGTGAATATAAGATTCTCGAATGATATATGTTTCGAAGGTTTCCGGTATGCATCGCGAAAAATTGTACGAAGCGTTGGGACATCGTAATGATTTTCCATTTTCGGTGGAAAGCGGAGTAATTTGTTGAAAAATGCGGCAGCGTTATTCAGCCTTTCCGTGCTATGAACATGATTATTGTATAAACTTTGGATAAATTGTAAATACCAAACAGATAACTCGAACACCGAATATAGGTTAAGCCGTGTAGCAATGATTCCAATCGCAACAATAGCAATAATAATAATAATAATGAATCAGTTATGGAGTAAATTGTAGCAATGAATATAATTTAAAAAAATATTAAAATATATATTAATCCGCATTACATTTTCCCTTCAATTATTCCTTTCGTGTGGTCCTCGCACGTTACGGCTCCACAAAATTCCTATGGGATGCTGCACTCATGAAAATATGACGACCATACCATAACCTAACGCTCCTTGGCATGCTGCTTTCCTATCTTACGCCATCTGAAAGATATGAATCTGCCTATCTTCATCAAATACCATAAATAAATGATGAAGCAACTCCGAAACAATATTCTTCGCCTTCCATGTAAAATTATACGTAAGCCAAGAAATATTTTCTTATCGACCATACGCTCACTACTTGTCCGAACAATGCAACAACAATTAATACATATTTCATAAAGAAGAACCCCCCAAAAATAAGATAGAACTTGTCACTCTAAATTCTAAACGGATTTGGACTTGGACTAATTGTTACACACACATTAGTTAGAATAGAATGTGATGTAAATACAGCTTGAGATTATCAATCGTTCATTATATTATTAGTCGCTAATTATAATTAAGGTCGTATATAAAATTGTCCACCGTATTGACCAAATAATGGACTGGGTTCTTCGAATAAAGGGAACAATAGTGTCCAACGTTCCATGAAACGTTCAGCGCCACGGGGAAAGGAAGGAACGGGTGGAATAACGTATAGAACAGATTCAGTGGAATGGCGATTCGAATAATCTCCTTCACGGTAATATGTGCCTCTGGTTCACCAGTTCCCGCCAATGGCAGCTCCTTGGCTATTTTATTCTCCTGCTCCACCGATGTAACGGAGTTGTTTACACTGCGCATGTAACATGGCACCAAACGCGTTTCTGTTTAAGCCATACGTTTCCATAAATCGACATTACTAGCATCGTTATCAACCGACCGTATAAACCGATTGACATTTCTCAATATCAATTTGCAACCTTGCCGATAACCGTGCCATGTAACTTACGAAAACCCCCCTTTGCCCCTACAGCGACAGCTCGGAATACATTTTTCTATTATTGCGTGAACGTTTCACGATACATACTGTACATATTACCCTTCCATATATATCGCTGGTATTAATCCGCCTATAATTGTTCACGCATTTTCGGAAAACCCCCGTGGAATGCAAACAGAAATACCGCGGTGCGATGATTCATTATATCGCCGTTCATTACACGCGCATATAACATCGAACTTACAGTAGCCTGTCCACGGGCTTGGAGATATCAGAATTGAGGAGAAAGTCGAATCGTTCTCGATACATCCAGCACCAGGGGCACATGTTCTGTAGGATGCTGCCTCCAGTATCGCGGGCAGATGTTTTCGCGTTGGAGCGTCACCCGATGGCGAGAAGAAAGGGAGAAAAGGTGGCATCAAGAGCAAATCACGATACGTCTGGTATTAGGATCGCAGAATTCCGCGCAGGGTTCCCCTTCGTCGCGATACGCAAATATCGTGGGAGACGAACGGGTACATATTGTAATTTACCCGACGACCCTTCCGCGCCTTCGAATCGATACATTATTGTTCGTGGATTCGTTCGATTGAAAACGATATCGCAAGGTGTACATAGAGATATCGAAGATTAATCGTTTAAGTAAGTGCGATGAGAATTAAAGAGCCCCAAAGCTATATAAAATTCTATAAATATACTTATATGTACATGTACTTCGAACTTAATTTCTTTGGCTGAGAATTATATTACGAATAACGTAGCATGTGATCTGACGATCAACAAAATATCCCTTATTGTTCTACACACGCGTTTCTATGCAGCAGATAAATTCGCATTCACTGGGCGGTGGGGAAACAAGTGGAGCGTTTGGGACCGTGCTACCGGAAGGAAGTCCACGACGAGATATGAAAAAAATGAAAAGTGATATCCCTGTTAGCAGGAGACCATGGACGGTTTGGAGCATCGTCCCAGAAACAGGTAGGCGATATTTGACTTTCTTTAAAACGGTCGTCAACCTTTTCCGTATTACACCACAGTTATATGTATATACTATATATTCAATTATAATGATTAATTTCGCCTGTACCCAATCAAATACTTGTCAATCCCCTGTGCACTTGCCTCAATTATCCCGCAGCTTTGAAAACGCTCGCTCTGATCTCTAGCAATTTCCGTTTCGATCAAACTCCCGACGAATCACACGCATACAGCAATAAATAAATGAAAACGAACGACTAAAAACGATACACCGGTCGGAACGTTCTATGCATGCTTAATGCATGTTTAATGTTCGACGTTCAACAATGAAATCCTGGCGCTGACAAGCGGCAGGTCGAGTTAGAAGCAATTACACGTATAAGTCCCTAGGAGGTTCGCGGACGTCACGATCGGGTATCATCTTAATAACCGCAATTAGATCCGCTTCATCGAGTTCTAAATGCGGAGACCCGATCATTAGGGGAGCAGAGAACCATAGGAGCCAGGAAGATCCTTGAATGTGGAAGGAGACGATCCTCCTGCGATTTCATCCTGCTATCCTGACCGCTGTCGCCGTCTTTCTTATTAATATGCTAATTTTACACGAGCACCGCACGAAATTGTGGGAGGGGCCGATTGGATTTCCCCGAAATCCGCCGGCGTTTGATCCAGTTTCAACGTTGTCCAGGGTGTTTCAAGCTTACAGGCACGTGTAATACGAAACACCTTCGACCAGGATAGCATGGATGAGCGAAGACTCATCCCCTTTGAGAATTTCACCTCCTTAGTGTATGCATGCGTATTCCCTGACTGTATTAAGAAATTGATTCCAGAGATATTACTTGGTCATTTCTAATCGGTTGGTTCGTCCGGCGTGCACGTTGTTGAAATTATTGTACTATTTATAAAGTTTCGGATGGTAATTTTATCTTTGGCCCAGATAAATATAGAATAGCATGCACTCGTGAGCAAAACTGACGAATCCCCATATCAATAAATTTGTATCACTTGTAAATTTAATAGGAATGTCTATAATATCTGTGAACTCTGTTATACAAAGTACATATGTTTATGAAACGATGAAAGTCGGATTAAAGAAAACATTGACTGTTATTTACTTTACTTAGATTGTTTTTAATTATTATCTTTTAAATTACGAAAATTACATTAAAAATCACTTTTATTTGTAGAAAGAAACCGATATATTCAATAATGATGTGATTCCTACAATGAAACAACTTTATTTCCAAAAAATGTACATTATTTTACAGTAAATTACAGTTACGTATAAAACAAGCTATCATGGTTATTATTATTAAAACCGAATACTATATATTTAGTCATTTATTATTCCAGTAATAAATGTGTTAAGGGAACTTCATAAATGCAAACAATATTTACAATGAACATTGAATAATGTACATATGTAATAACTTGTGTTGCTTATTTACCATTTCTATTCGTCTCGTACCATAAAATGAAAGTGCTTTCTCGTCCAATGTTTAAAATGATATTTTGTAATGCTGTAAATCATATCGCGCAAAAGATAAATTGAAACATTTAATACAGTCTACTAAACTTATAAAATGGAAGAAATGTTAAACCAAACTTTGAGAAATTTCTTACTATATTATTCACTTTCTGTTATTACAGAAAACATTTTTATATTTTCACAATATTAGTAGTAAACAATATTTATTTTATCTATTACAATTGTTTTCAGATTAATGTTTAATTCATGTAATAATCTTTTTCGAATAAGTAATAAGTTAATATTTTTTATAAACTGGGATATCGCTCAAAACAGTCACCTTTATGTAATGGAGTATTGCAAAATTTGCAGACAAAACATGTTCTACTTTCTTCTTTCTTTAATTGCACGAACTCTACATTGTCTTTGATGAGACTTTACAGTTGTACAATCTAACGCGTGTACCTCAATAATAGATAACGCTAGATATCAGGAGCTCATATGCATAGTTTCCTTCGAAGATGACACAGAGTTTTCATATAAACATTACACTCCTTTGATTTCCATTCGTGCATAGATACATTAACAAACGTTGTTCTTTAACTAATGTACACACGCTGTGATGCCTCATAGAAGGACAGAGATCTATGCGAGACTTCTATTTCTTCTTTTTCAGAATAAATATATGTAAGCACAGTGAAGGCAAGATATTAATCTATGTAGTAAAATAATTGCTCTCGGGTTAGTATATATTATAGAACTGTGCATACTGTGCATAATAACATAAGGTATATTTAAATTGCAAATAGCCTAAAGCTGGAGTGTCAAACCGATGGCCTATTAGCCACGGGGAGAAATTTCCCCTACCTTGCTGCGTCGCTGAGTCCCCCCTCCATACCTACTGAGCTCTGACGGTTGCAGTGACGAATTCCCCCCTCCCTAGTAGCCACTACAAATAGTATATGTACATATGCATATGAGTATGGTTGTGTAGTGACTAGAGCAGGGGAATTCGTCTGGACCGTCAGAGTTCGTCGGTGTGGAGGGGGCCGATTGGCCACCAGTTGGACACTTGTGCCCTAAAGGGACGCAGTTGATGTCTCGCGACAGGTTTTTCTAACTATGTATGTATATATCATATACATATATATGTATATACCCGTAAACTTCGAAACGTTCTGCCTCGCATGATCAGGGAATCATGGATTCTGGAGTTCGTGTAATACTACAGGACGAGAGTAACAGGATACAAGTATGGGTCAGTTATGCTAATAACCTCGATGATCATTAGCCGCGACGTGAGTGTATTAAAATATATATATTAGAAACGACGGAGAAAGCTCCGGCTGAAGAGAAATTGTGGAATCGAACACCGAGAACAGAGAACGAATAAACAACCTTATGGGGAGGTTAGAACCTTGCAGAAGGTTGGACGAATCTGTCTGGACTTTAGGTGGTTCTCCTGGCGACGAATATTGATTATACATGCGACACGCTACAGACGCTATTCTCTATTTACATACGTGTATATATTTTGTATAATATGTTCAAGTTTTTTCGTTCTATTAATTACAATGTAGTATTTATACACTTTACTAAATATGTATATAGTTATTGTTGTTAATAATCGTGTTAGCGGCAACGCTTATGATTCACTTCTTTTTAAATATCCTCTTTACAATAGTTACTCGACGAGTGGAATAAAAAAAACCCTATATTAATTCTAATGGCAAAAAAGCTGATAGGCGAACGAGACACCTTAATCATAAACGACGAACGAATGAATAAAAACAAAAAATTGTTATTAATAATAAAAAGATTACATGTTAGCTATGCTTACGTCATCGCTAATATCGAATCTATATCTTTTTCAAAATTAATATTACACGAGTGGTTAGGTGTAAATTGTTTATTAATTAATTTCTGTAGCTCATTCGATGGAAAACCAAGTAAGAATTGTTATGGGAAGAAAGTTGGGAGTATAACGAGGACATTTCGATCGCAAATGTTGGTAAATTTATTGGAGGAAGGCATTAATTAATTAGTAACAGAGCTCGCGCGCTTTTGTTATAGCCTATGCATACGATGATACGGTACATATCGAAAGTAGCTTATTTGACAGAAGGTATCATGAAAATTGTTATGGGAGGAAAGCCTGGAGCCGAATTAAGGGAATGCAATCATAAAAGTTCATAAATGATTCCTGCAAATTCGTTTATTTCGCTTTTGAAAATATTGTCGATTTGTCGCTACGCAAATAGTATAGCCATCTCGCGGTGAACAGGCGGTACTAGTGTTGCCTGTCACTATGCATGTACGATATGTTTGACATACAGGAACAAACTGTCCTGAGGAACTTGCGGCGCAGACGAGATACAGGAATAGACAAGAGATCCAATGTATTTGCCTCAAGGAAAGAACAATGGCCCCCCACCACCCGCCCAGTTACCAGCCAATTAGCGCGATCTATTTCAAAAATCTGCCTCTTTCGCCCAGCGGATCTCGTGGTGAATAGACGTGCTCGGAGCGCCCGTCGAATTAAGGTATGTCACACAGTCTAATATATTCACGAAAACAGAAAATGATATCCGCATTGTTTTCATTTCCCTGTCTTCCAAGTTTTCCGTAGTTTCTGTGTCAATGTTAATGAATATTTCGCGCGAAACGAAGAAAATATTGCGCTGTGAACGGAATCGCGCCGCGTGGCGTGCATTTTCAAATCGTCTCGAGTGCGCATATACGTATTATCTTTTACGTATGCGTATACGTATCTCGGCTCAGAATTCCATTATCTTGCAGCATATTCTGCAGTTTCTAGCAATATTACTGTAATATTGGCGATTCTTAATACATTTATATCTAATTTCAGTTCGATTCTGTTCCATGGCGTCTCTTTCGCTCGCCTTGAATCAGAAATGGCGCGAACGGGACACATTTTTGAACGGGAACGCGCAGGAGCAGAGTGACACGGCGCCATATTGTTAAATCAACATCTCGCTGACAGGTAAGCGTTATTCAAATTTCTCGTCGAAATAAGTAGAATCCTGGCAATACATCGCTATCGAATTACAATTCATGCCACGTATAATACTTGTATGTTACAGATTCGCGTTGTAAACGAGGAGTAGCATGATACAAGCAATTATTTCCGAGTGTTTCTTTGTTGTTCCTACAGGTGGTCGGGAAGCTTGCTTTTTCCTGGAAAATATCGACAATATATCGCCGAACAAGAACAGATAGTTATCACGTAACGTGTGCGTTGAAATATTTCTAGGAAACGGAAGCGTACGTAAACAAAAATAGTGCTTGGCTTTAGTAGGGTATCGAACATAGCCGAACGGGAGCGGACAATAGCGATATGGCTCATTCTACTATTTGACACCGTGCTGGTAAAACATGTGGAAGACGTCTCGGTGAAGTGCGTTTGTAGTAGCTATAACACAATTATTTGCTGTCTATTACCGCTGCTGCTTCTTTAATAGGATTGTAAGTACCACTTCACATAATATTGCATAATAATACTTTCGTGCACTTGTTTAATTTCGTTGTTATTCTTTGGTACAGGATTATGGAGAGAGTTTGTTTGTATGGAATAGAGTAAGCCAATAGATGCAATGATGCCTAATAATTGAATGCAGCTAAGGCCTCTCTATGTGAGCATTTTAATTATATTTTCAAATTGGTTTCGTATGATGTGTGACTGATAATAATTGCAAGATGAAACAACCACAGATGAAATGCTTATAAAAACAATTCAATTTTCTATACCAATTACAATTAAGTGTTTGCAATTGGAATAGCATTTTTTATTTTGCACTTTTTAAATAATGCATATATTTTTACGTTTTATATTTAAAAACATATGCCATAACTTATTGCATTTGTCATTGCATTCTTAACTTTGTATAAATTTCTTATATATTTGTATATTCTTACTGCGCACTTGCATATTTTTCGTTCATACTTGCATATTTACATATTTTTAATGAACACTTGCATATTTTTAATGTATACTTGCATATTTACATATTATTAATGAACACTTGCATATTTTTAATGTATACTTGCATATTTACATATTTTTAACGCGTGTTCACATATTTCTAATGCATATGTACACATTTTTCGTGCACATTTATTTTTCATTAATGTCACTGATAAGAAACACACGATGGGACGAACATGTTTTCTTTCAGAGAATTTTGTGACCGCGCGCAATGCGGTCGGTAGAGTCAGTATTTGCTTCGAAGCATTCCAGCTTTTTTCAGAGCAAGTGGCTCTGCTTAAATTTTCGTTCACACTATAGCTACACGCGATTGTAGAGTCAGTGTTTTTCACCTACTAAATATTAATACTATTATCAGAGCACCGGTGCTCCTTTTCAATCACTTGAACCGCGAAAGTAGCATCTCAATTTGTTCGCCGATATAATCTGTGGTCGCGTGAATAGTCTTTTATTTGTATTTTTTTTCTTACATTCGCCATCGGAAGTAGAGTCAGTGCATCACTGAAGGGGATGTTTTACGCGACACTGGCCAAGTGAGAAATGTAAGTATCTTTCAAACAATTCTCGGTTTCCCGCGAAGAATTAAATTCTGCAGATTTAACAGTAGATTTTAATCTTCTTTGCTTTCTTGTTTAGTTACAGTCTGCATACTTGCTGATGTTTTACTTGAATCGAGATGCCTCTGTGACGTTCCTGATGTCTTCCACCAGTCCTTCCTCTATTTTTACAATCAACGAGTTGGTGAGTCGCATGTGTTTTGGTTCCTCCGGTCCCCAATCATGCCGTAGGACGATCGGTCCGAACCGGCACGGGTGACTGGTTGTATTTTTTAGTAGTATTGCGAGCATAGTGACCGCCATTATTTTCTTATGTATTATTTCTTAGATGAGGTTAGATCTGCCTTCTTGTACTTTGCGGTTTTTCATATAAAAAAAATTAAGCACCATAGAAATGTTTCTTATTCAAATAAATATTGATCAAATAAGTACTGTTCATGTTGGTTCCTCTATTTCGTTAAATATCTATGATGAGATTAATAAATACATTGAACAAATGTATACATATATATTGAGGACCTTCTATACTAAATTTATAATTGCACTTGTAATCAATTGCAATTTGTTTTCACTGTTGAGCAGTGCAGAAGTCGGATACCCCCCGACTTCGTTACCGCAAGTGTTTCACGATTATAGTAATCATGTACTAAAACAAGTAAATATACTGACACGTATATTAAAATCGGCATTGAATTGCGTAGCCAATGATAGAATTTAATATTTATTTTCGTATGCAATTTATTGCACATTATGTACAAGAAGGCACTTTGTATACGGGTCGATTTTTAAATCGGAGTAGCTATCTTGAACAATTTACTTCGATTAAGGAATCACCTGAGGCTTATTCAATACCTTGTCAATTTTTGAGGTAAATATTCTGTTGGATATATTTTTTGATTACATTACTTATTCAAGTAAATTCAATTTCAATTAGAGTCATTCTTCTTAATAAATAAATTATTTATCAGTAAGTTTCGAGTTTTTATTGATATTTAATAAATTACAAAGTCGAGTCATTTTTAAAGTGATTGGAAACAAAATATACTATTTGCTATTGTAATTTTCCGTATACTAATCATCTTTTTAGATCAGGATTTTCAGATTTAACCCCTTCCGTGTTCATTGTCAGGAACTCACTCACGTGCCCAGGTGCTACTTGGGTTAGTGAGAGGCAATGGGCACGATGATCATATGGTTTTAAAATTTCTAACAATGTTTGGCGGCTGACATTTGCTGGTGTACCGTGCACGACGTATTTTCCACGTTGTGTGTGTGTGTGTGTGGTTAGGCCGTGGAATTGCGTCGGCTCGGGAATTTGATAACAAATTATAAACAGTTGCAAAAATACATTGAAAATCGTAACGAATTATGAAAATATGACAAATAACAGAGTACTATACGAACCAAGTATACTTGGTTGAATGAAAATGTACAATATATTTAAACAATCAATATTTTATACGAGAAAAATGCACAAGCATATACTTTCACGCATATTTACGCAATGGTCGCTAGTCTTTGTCAGCCGATTTCAGGAATTGGTACGTACCCTTAGAGTGTGAATGATTGTATGCCAAGCTCGGGTGTCGGGGGCGTCCCGGGACGTCTCTCTAGTGTAGGCCCTTGCACCCGGGTGTTTGAGTGAGAAACGTGGAATGAAGTGTGTTTGCGTGAATGCTTTGCCATTTTTTAAATATAGGTCTAGGTAGGATAGGTAGTATACCTTCTGGTGCGCCTGATAGATATAAGTAGGTAGGGCCGGGCAGGTTGACACAGTCTCTGGTCGGGTAGGCAATGTTTCGCGTGTTCAACCTGTTTCAGGAAATCCGATTTGAAAAGTCGACGGTGAAGCTGTGGCGCGAACGAAAATGCGTTCGCCTCTGGCTTTGCCCATCGATTTTTCGAATTTCTCGCGGTCGCGGTCGCGATTTGGCTCCGAAACGAACGTGCCCACATTATGCTCGAGGCTGCGCGTGCAGGCGAAGATCGATTACAATTTTAGTCGTAATCTTTGCGATTCTCCATGATCGCAATTTTCACGATTGTATTTGGTCGTGATTCGTCCACGTGCGTTCCGTTTAGCTGCGCGGTTTAGATTTTTATTTTATTTTTTGTTTGTTTGTTTGCGAATAGAGTCTCGAGCCTAGACTAAGTTTCAGCGGGCATCGCGCCCGAAGAAAAGAAGAGGCTAAATGCCGAAGAGGCCCGACAAACTGTCTCTCAAGAGGGCAACTACCAATGGCTCTGCATCCTTCGGATGGAGAGCCATTCTTTGTTACTATTTTGTCACTATGCTCGCTTTCGTATGCCGTAGTTGTAGTTTATTGTTTCCAGCACACATCATCGTATTGGGCGAATCGCGATTTTTATTAGCGTCGCGTACAATTAAAAACGGTTTGCATTAGAGTTGCGATTAAGTGTATCGTGGTTTGAATTACAGTAGCTTTTATATTAAATTATACTTGCGATGTGTACTTGCTTTTAGCGTTGCGATAGTAATTTTCGCGTTCCTTTTCTGCACAGGTTTTAATTAGCATTTTCAGTACCGCGATATTTTTCCATCGCAAATATTCTTCATAGACTTTTATTTAGCGTTGCGATGATAAGTGATCGCGATTTTCAAGTAGCGTTGCGACCACAATGAAATGCCCAAATAGGTTCCCGAGTCACCGAAGGCACCTATTAAAGCTGCAGAAGGTGATTGCTTCGATGGTAGTCCTGGATGCGACTACCATGACTTCTCCGTTATTAGTGTTGCGAATTAAAAATTATGGGTGCAGTGAATTACTATTTTATTTTTAATATACAGGGTATTTCACCTAACTTGACCACCTTAAATATATCGCTTATTTTGTATGATAGAAAAAAATGTCAGGGGGAGAAAATATTCTGTTCGTAGGCGCCATTACGGCAATGGGCCGAATTTTTTCCCAAGGTCATTTTTTTTCGAGATTTCAAGGTCATCGTATTTTTTTTAAACGGGACTGCTTATTTCCACTACAACATTCTTATAGCTTATAAAAAAACGAATCCAACGAGGTGCAATATGTTGACCTTCACGTGACCTTTAGTCAGCGATGTGGTTTCAGCATGACGGCTCTCCAGCTCATAATGCACTCGTCGCACGCAATGTATTAGACACAATTTTTCCCGATCGTTGGATAGGACGTGGTGCAAAAATTTGTTGGCCAGCTCGATCGCCGGATCTTACGCCACTGGATTTCTTTCTGTGGGGACACCTAAAACGTAAAGTTTACAATGATGTTCCCACAACACCAGAAAACATGCGACAAAGGATTCTACATGAATGTAGGTCCATTACTGTAGAACAACTTAAAAATGTACAGCAACAATTTATTTACCGCATTCAAAAATGTATCCAGGTTCATGGTGCACATTTTGAACACCTTCTAAAATAAAAATTAAACTTAAGACTGTTTCAATGAAATTGAAATTCCTCCATTTACCGTCCCCGAACGCGTACTGAAGTTACTGACAAACATTTCATAATTTCCTCGCTAAAGGTCACGTGAAGGTCAACATATTGCACCTCGTTGGATTCGTTTTTTTATAAGCTATAAGACTGTTGTAGTGAAAATATGCAGTCCCATTTAAAAAAAATACGATGACCTTGAAATCTCGAAAAAATGACCTTGGGGAAAAATTCGGCCCATCGCCGTAATGGCGCCTTCGAACAGAATATTTTCTCCCCCTGGCATTTTTTTCTATCATACAAAATAAGCGAGATATTTAAGGTGGTCAAGTTAGGTGAAATACCCTGTATACGAAATACTAGATTAGAGATAACGAAGCACCATACGCGATTGACTTTGCAAGTAATGCAGTAAATTAGTGTTGCGAGAAAAAGAGATAATCCACTTACGGTTTTCAATCAGGCTTATAACAAGTGGACGATAATTAATAGTAGAATGCCCCTCTGTCTATTTATTATACTCTTTTGCCTCTCACCTATTTATTAACACTAAAAACGAGTTGTTTCATCTTAATATCCAAGCGAATGTTTCTATTTTGTATTTCATCATTATTATTCAGCATATTTACATTTTGGAAGAACTTGCTCCCTTTGTACTACTGTACTATTTTTTCACACTTACTAATCTCATGAATAAGTTTGTTACACAATTATTATGTTAAAGAAGATGTCAGTATAATAGAATACTACCTCAAGTAAATTGCAATATATGAGTAATCAGAGGCTCAAAAGGGATGCTGTATGGATGAAATAAATCGAAGGAAATCATATGATTCAAAGGAAATGGTAGAAAAAATCGGGCTATCATACCTAACAAATATTACTAAATTCTTATAAACTTTGATGTGTTTCAGTTTTGAGGATCACGATTTTAGTGAAAGAAGATTCACTATAAAATATACCCTACCCCTTTCTTTGCATCCCTTTAGGTTTTCAGGCAGGCAAGCAATTCTTCAATTGAATTAGCTTTTCAATTAGGCAGGCAATGTTTAGGTTGAGATAAATTTTTAGTACCAGGTTGGTGTTTTTGTGTGTTTCAGCTGCATGATCAGAACTACCTCGAAAGAACTTCGAGATTCATCATATATCTAAATTAAATCAATTTCCAAATAAAATTAGCTTTTTAGTCAGGTAGGATGTTTTAAGTCAAGATTTAGTTTACCATAAGTATATGTGGATTTATTCGAACTACGGGCATGCTAATTTATATTATAATCTTTATTCCGTAGTTTAAGTCAGGTCTGACAGAATTTTTATTTTCAGCATTCGCAATAATTAATCATTTTAATGCACCCCATTCACTTAAACTAACTATGAGCTAATGTGGATTATAATCCTTATCTTTTACTTCAAAGGGTACAACAGAATTTTTATTTTCAGCTTTCGTTTCAATTATTTATTTTAATACATTTTTCTGACTGGAACAATGTACATTCTAATTTATATTATTATCGTGATTTTTTCATTGATTCAGGTTTAATAGAATTTTTATGTTCAGCTTTCGTTAAATTCATTCATCTTAATTCTTCCTTCCATCGATATTTTCCGCATCGTGCTGATTCGTCTGTTGCTATATCTCGTCGGTGCTTTTGACACAGACAGCGACGAGATATAAGAATTCATATTGTTTCGTTTGTGGAAATTGCTTCCCTGATTCCCCCCGTAGCATTCACATATATTCACGCAATCGCATGAATCCTGTCCCCAACGCTACTTCGGTAAATAATAGTTCTTCAAGTGATCACTGTTCACGAGCAGAGGATGCACAAATCAGCGTGGTATTGCTGAGTCGGTATGTCAGTCACGCTGGGCCACGAAATTCCATAAGATGTCTTGTCTATTCCTATATCTCGTCTGTGCTTGCGGCTCACGGGCTGCCTGCGACATCTCTCCCTACTTCTCAGCTGTCCACGCCGTACCCACTTGGGTTCGGGTTGGCTGTACCCATCCAAAGATCGTAATTTGCCGACGAATCAAATTACATAGTTACACCGTCTCTAGTCTTATTGGTTGAATCAATCACATGCGCAAGTCCGTCGCGCGCCCGTGACAGAGGTCACCAAGGAGGAGCGTGGAAACTCCATCCTTGCTGACGATGTAATTGATCTTACTCGCTTTTTCCATTTTCTCGTCCAGACGAACCATCGTGTCGAATTCTATCGATTCTTCTCAATGATAAACCACTATACTTGGCGGGGGGCGGGGGGGGGCTTTTCTATCGGACGAAGGAGTTCACCCTTCCTTGCTTCCTTTCCGCATTTTTTAAATATTTCTTTAACTGGCTGCCCTTTTTTATGCGTCGCCATTATATATGATGGCATTTTCTTATCGCTCACGACGTTACCAACTGATGATAAAAAAAACCGATGGTAACACTCCCTATCATAGACAAGGAAATTAAATAATTTTTAAAATACGCCTTCGTTCATTGCAGCAATTAAACATCCCGAACAAATCAAACAGTCAGAACTAAAATAAAAATGAAAATCCCCAGTATATCGACAGCGGCGAACATAGTTCAGATATCTCGTTCGCCGTGCCGATGCTCCACTCTCATGCCAGATGGCAGCACCATACAATAAACTGGTTGCACCAGACTGTACATCTATCTCGCGAAATGCCACGGCCCAAAAGTGGCAGCGCGTGTCTCCTGTCGCTCGTGACGACGAAACAGCGTGTGTGAATCGTGCGTACGATCCGTGTGGTTCACCGGGAAGATACACCCCTTCAACCCATATCGTTTCCACTGGTACATAAATCCGTTGGACATCAATTTCCCCTCCGGCCTGTGCTCGTGCGAAACCCATACCGCGTGTGCATCCGCATGAAAGCGACTTATCCGCATCGTTTCGAACGTTCACGTCGATCGAGGCGGTGACGGCGAGAGCAAGTGCAGAGCGTCGTACGGGCGCGGCGTACATGACTCTCTTCTCTCTTTCGCGGGAGACAGAGGAGAAAAGAAACATTGTGCCTCGAGAAGACGAAGACGTTCGGAGTCGTTCGGCTCGAAGCAGCGAGTGAAAAGGAGCGAGAGAGACGAGGACGGGCACTGCGACAGTCGTGTGGCAAAAAAAGAGGCACGCGGCAGAGACACGCAACGGGTCCGGCGAAAGTGCGGCAGAGACAGAGAAATAGCGTCGAGACAGACGATCGTGCACAAAGATTCGTCGCAAGGCTTGCGGCGATTGAAAACGGCCGTTATATTCGACGCGTCCGCGTCTCGCCGGTTGGGTACACGGTGATTTTTTTTGTCGCCGCCATATTTGTGCCCCCGCCGTGTCCACATGCAACCTGTTGTTTTCGTTGCATCCTCGTGTCGTCGCTGAGATCGCCACCGGATATATAATATACTACTCGTGCGCGCAACCGGGCAACGTCAAACGCGGGAGTTCTCGCTTTAAATCTAACGTGTTGTCGCGTCTGCCAGGGGAAGAACCGTCCATCGTGGGGATCGGCCAGCAGGATGAACGGGTGAGTTCCGTGCACATGGGAAATTACGTTTGGCCGCGGAGCGTGGAGGAGCTTGCGTGCATGTATGCACACATGTGCACCCGCGCTCATAAATCCATGGGACAGGTACCACAATTTTAGGAAAGTTGCATGCGAAATTATTGCAATGATTGATACATTTAACAGAGAAGACTTTTCCCTTATATTTTACACGATTAGCTGCGACTGCGATAAGAAAGAAAAACCTTTGCAGCATTTTAAATTAAGCAACGCTTGCGCTAACTTCGACGACTCGGAAATTAATTTCCTTTTTCTACTTTCTGTATATTGTAGTAATGTTCTGTCTAATTCCTTAAAGAGATCTACGCTACCAAACATTTTGTTCTCCTCCTCTAAACTAATATTAAACATATCGTACTTTCATAAATGAACAGTATGCACATCGTTCCAATCATTTATTTCATTGCGATTGAAATTGTTCGAAACTTGCGGGTGTCCCATGATTTTTGAGCGAGGGTGTACACGTGTGTGGGTCTGTCGCGCGCACGTACAGCATAGAAAGGGAAAGGAAAAGGGTGTAGGCTGGACGCACGAGGGTAGAGAGAAAGAGAAAGGGAGAACGAATCGATCTGTGAGAAGAGTCATATAGAGAGAAAGGTGAACGATATCGCGAACCAATGAGAGTGGAAGCGAGACAGTTGTAGCGGACGTTCAATAGAAAAGAGCGAGAGGGTAATATAAAAAGGTCGGCCGAGCAGGCGCTCTTTCAAAGTCGTTGTTTCTTTTTCATCTCTTTTCCTATCGTTCTACCCCTTTCTCTGCGCATTCGTTCGCCTTTGCACAGGGCACACAAGCACACGTACACATAAAATACACGTGCACATACCAAGCAGGCATTCTGCTTCTGCGTACACTCGTTGGCCACGTGACGTTGCCTCGTTAACCCGTTTGTTACGTCGCGTGTCTTCTCTCTCTCTCTCTCTCTCTCTCTCTCTCTCTCTCTCTGTCTTTCTCTCTTTTTCTTTCCCTCTCTCGACGCTTTTCGATGATCATTATTTTGTCATCGCGCTCTCGCTGCCTTCTCCCCTTTCTTATTGCCGTGTGCATACTCAAGCGGACGATTAATTCTGGGGAACATATGCTACGTTTTCGAGGAATGCTAATCGTACACTTGTACAGGGTGATTCAGGGTAAATGTTCAGAGACGAAGTCTTTTGTCGGGAAATTTATTGATCGTTGCTTTCGTCGTGAATTTCTGAATTGTACCGATCTTCGTTGTACCAAGATTTGCTCAATTTGGAACAGCCTGTACAAGATCTGCGCGACTTCTCCACCCTCTCGCGATACTCGCCCGTGTCACACGCCGCGGTTTCTTTACATTAGCACCGGGATTCGTTGATTGATATTCCCGCGTAGCGAATTATTTAGTAGCGTTGGCAAATTAGTTAGTGTTGTGTGTGCAGCTGAATTGTGCAAGATTTATGTGCGATTAATATTTCAGGTTCCATTGCGGTAACTTTAAAATAGTTATTCACGTTTGGCTCATTGCTTTCCACGATATTTCGCGGAGCACCCACTGTAGATTAGTTCTACTTTCGCGGTATCTGTTTGGGTCGGGGACCGCTCTATTTTATTTCTATCTGAAACGCAACTGTTCACTCCGGCGCTAACATTATTTCCCTGAAATTTCAACCAACTAATCCGCTCAGTTTCTGAGCCCATCTATACTCCCTCTGCAATTCTCCATGTTTGGGTATCTCTAGCGTTCTGTAATTTTGTGTGGACTGTGTTCTCGTCCCGTTTCATTCTAAACTGGCAAGTGGAATTCACGCGATACCGTTCGCAGACCGATATTTGTCCACAGTTGAATGTACAGGCCGCAACAAAAGCTGTGACACAGCATTCGTCGATGGACCTACGTACATGGATGGACTAACAAGCCCCGTGAGAATGACGAAAAGTACAAGTATGTACTCTTCTGTTCATCCAGTTCATCCAGTTCATCCGTTGTTCGACACAGAGGAGGAAACTAAACGAAAGGATAAGATCGCCCTTAAAAATGGATGATTTCTGAGAAACGGAAGTTGCCCGTGGCTCGACGACCATCCGTTACCAAGCACGAACGTTCAAGAAACCACCCCGTTCCACGAGGGGTGAGCTTTACCGGTCGGTATTTCGGCGCACGTGGTAACTACTCCGGCGTTTCGGCTCGAACAGGTGTGCCTTATCAACCCACGGTCACGTCAGCGCCTATCGTACGCGGATAACGTTTCGTTCTACCGCCGCCGTTTCGCAGTTATCTTGCATGCAAAAACATGTTCCTGCCTGTATGCAAATCGACAAGAGATCGTGCCCCGCGTGCAATGTATCCGTGAACTGTTCCTGGCGCGTACGTTCGCCTGTCGCCTGGGCGTTGAAATAAATGTGCAATAAAAGAAAGAAGCAGGCTCGTTTCATTTTTGCCTCCGACCCCAGCGCGCCTGCCCATAATCTCTCTCGTCGCAGGAACGTTTGCCGATCGATAGACCTTGCCCGAATCGAGCGGGAAGAATGTTTCGGGAAAACAACGCGAGGATGAATTGTTGTCCGACTCGGGAACAAGCCAATTTCCACTTTTCATTCCATAATTACGCTCGAATCGAGCCAGCGCCATAACTCTATCCACCGAGACGTCTATATTCGCCGGGTCCAAGGGGACGGTTGGCGATCCGTGGACGAAATTAGGTTTCGCCACTTCATCGGTCCACGGGACGGGCAATAAGACGAGGCCCTCGCCTCGGTCTCTCTCTCTCTCTCTGGTGCAGAGCCAGCCGAAGATTTATCGGCGAGCCGCCGTTGCAGCTGCTTAAATAAGAAGCCGCGATCGCGTCGGGTGCCTCTGGACAACGCGTCGCCGATAGATCTCGCCCTGACAACCCTCGTGATTCCGATCCTCGTACTCATGGAACGATAATAGGACAATTAGGTGACATCGCTCCCGACAAGCTCGTAACACGCGCCCAAAGAGCCGTCCCCGGTGTTGCGTTGCATGCGCGTGGTGTATCTGCTTGGACGTGTTGATTCTTCCACGGACGTTTCAATTGTCCGCGGAACTTGACATTCCACGGAACGCCCAGAAGCGACGGAAAAGTCTGACGCCAACTTCTGACGTACTTTCCCCGGGGAACGTTATTCCCAAATTTTTTTCGTCGCCGTACGAACACCGGGCAAACCGCGCTCCGCCCAACGCTTCGAATACACTCGCAAACCCCTTTCGTCGCGCGAGTCCATTAATTTTCCCGCGGCACCCACGGAACGCGCAAAGCCAGCCATCCGACCGAATCGTTCGCCTCTTTGTTCGGCCCGCGACGTGCAACGTCTCTTGCTCCGTCGAGCACGCGTGGGCCGATGACGTCGCGCCGTTGATAAACGCGGCGAACGCGACTCTGAATGCGAAACCGGCAGGCCGTATCTCGAATCGCCCCTCGATGCACCGTTTTCAATGGCCGCGACATCGATCGCGGCGCGTCGCGCCTCCGAGGTACGATTCCACGGAAATGACTAGATTCTCGCGATCCGATTCTCGGTCGGCGCGGTTCCGTGTCTTCCAGCGCGATAGCAGCGCCGTTGTGCGTCGCAGGCCGGTAGCCTCGTTCGAATTAAATGAAAGCCTATAGCCTCTACTTTTCGTACACTTAATTTTAGCGCATGGAGCCGCGTGGAGCATATTTTCCATGACCGATGAATCATAACATGATTTCAGTTTTTACTAAGAATTAATTGCTTCGCTGGAACTTCGATTTACAAAAATACAAAAAAAAATTATTAATAATTTAATGTTATTTAAGGTAAACCGAATGCTTTGAGATGCTAAATCCATCAAAACTTTAGAACTTAAATGCATTTTAATAACATTGCAGTGCATTTCTGTTGACCAAAGAAATGTGCTCGATCGATTCTTCAAAAATTGTTTGGTCGAAGTCGTACTTTGACCTGTAAACATCTGTGAACATTGAACCAGTGGGTTTAATGTTTTAATATTCTAGAGTTTTAATGTATGATTATAGTAGATTACATTGAAATAATTTTTTTTTCGAAATTCGAAAATGAATTTTCCGAATTTTGTCCACCTAAATATGCCATTTCGAACACTGTGGGTCGTCGCGATAAAGCGGGCGGCTCTGCTTCTTTTCGAATAATGTGATCTCGCTCACTTGGCGCAAGGGGGTCGATTGGTTTATTAGGTTAATAAATATCGCGAATATATTTGATTTGATCGATTCGATATTAAATAGGCGCATTCTTCGAAGAACCAAGAGGAACTTAAGAACCGGGAATTTGAAACCGATATCGTGCCGAAATCGGCTAAGTACACAAATCGATATTATAACCGAAAATCGATTATAATATAATAATAAATATAATATAAAGATAAAATGAATACCGGTGTTGCTTCGGTTTCGTATTCCATTATTTCTCACTTACAATTTAGAATTCTTAATCCAGTTCTCGCACGTATACAGGGTGGTCCGTTTAACGCGACGCACGTTTTTTCGTCCACTTGCAGCCATCCGACAAAAAAACAGTTTAGGACAGAAGTTGCAGGGCAATAGAGGGTACAATAAATATCGGTAAACAAAATTTCGAAAACAGTTCGTTTCTCCTGGCGAAATCAAGGTCACCTTGGGTAAAACAGATAGGAATACATATTTGTTTTCTACCATATTCTGGAGGGCATCGAGACGAATTCAAAACACATATTACATGCTGTTTTTACTAACATATTACTCTATTTGCAATAGTGGAAATGTGAAATATTTAGCTAATAAGCTAATAATATTCTGAAACTTGAATAACAAAACGCCAGTACTAAGTATTAATAAACTGAAGTAATAAATTCTGCACTATAATTACGATATTTAATAAATCAGGAAATGCCAACAAATCTTTCTCTGGTTTTAATATATGTTCTCTCAATGCTTGATCATTAAGACTGACAAGGGAACCTCGGCAAACCCGAAAATTCCGAAAAATTTGAAACTTTCCACAAATGAAGTTACCGAGCTAACAATATTTGTTTCCTGCTGAAAAAAAAAAACGTTTCCAGGGGTGAAAACACCCCTCCGAAAGAATCCTGACATTTCATATCATCGCGAATAACGAAGAAACGGTTTGACATACAGGAAAAAATGTTAAATTAAAAGTTCCACGGCTCTTTATAGCCGTATATTATTCGCATCAATGCATTAACAATACTTGCCCGCTCCAACAGTGTGCATCGACCTCTCGACGTCGACGAAAGGAACGTCGATTGCCCCGATTCAAAATTGCCCCGTCCGTTTTCCGCGAGAGGGACGACGAGAGGAGAAAAAAAAAAACGAACAAAAAAGAATCTGCGCGCGAACAGGAGAGAGAGAGAGAGAGAGAAAAAAAATGGGAACAAGGATCGACACGTTGGCTCGATCGACACGAGAATCACAGCCCGCCCGGGACGCACGCCGTTCGTCGTGGTTCAACGATATAAACGCCGTGAACGACGGGGACACGGTCGCATAGAAAAGTTCAATCGACGGATGCGCGCGACGATGCATCGGTAATGCACCCATCCGGCGGGGGGGGGGGGGGGGGGGGGCAATTTTGTTGACGGGAAAGGATTGGAGGGACGAACGACGAGGAGATTCCCTGGCACGAGGCAACGACGAGGTCCCTCCGGTAGCAATTACCAAGCATTCATCCCCCGTGGAAACGTTTCACCCCCCCACACATCCCCCGTCGCTGCGACCACCCCATTGTCACCGGTAGTCACCCTTTCTATCTGGCCAGGTGTGATAAAAAAATCAAGTGTCCAGGTTGAAAACGTCACACCGGGACCTGTTACGATGGAAAGGGAATTTCGGCGAACCACCGGGCGCGGCAGAATTTGATCGATGCAAATACGAATGCATATCAATATTTGATAATAATGTTTGACGCGCGGCGAAATACTTCGAAACGTATATAAATCGTGGTTTCGTTCGCCGCGTTGATTCGCTTACATTCGAACGGTAACTCGGTGATGGAATTATTTGGAAGTGAAATTATTTCGGTCGGACGGAAAAAATATGTTTCTGTGTACGTTGTTGTTTAATAGAATGACGCGTTCAACGGTATATACGCGCTGTTGCACACGCGCATCCAGCCCGCATATTCACCGTCGACCCCCCCATATCGTTTCGTTATCGATGCGTGCACTCAAGTCCTTGTCAATTTTTTTTCTTTGGGGCCACGGTTACGGCGGATGGGTATTCGTACGAACTGGCGTTCCGACGACCTATATACGTCCGAACAATCGAATGCATTAGTTGTGTTACGCGAGTGGTTACACTACGCGAAATTTCTTTTCAGATGTGGCACGAATTCGTGACAACAGTGTTGATATTCCGATCGATCGTACCCAACTCTATCTGTCCATGTGGTGGTGCGCAACGATTCGATCAGCTACCGCATATGAAGCAAACATTACCACAGTGACTATCGAAATCAATAAATTCTTGGGAATAATAATTATACGTAGGCCGGCATTATTTTGTTTTTTTCGACTGCACCAATGCGTCCGAGCATATTGCAGTAATCAAACCAGTTCGATTCGTGGTACGTCGCAGAGAAATTTGACAGCCATGAACGGAGTTGTGGACGCACGAAAATTAATTTCTATCGTTTCATTTAATTCGAATGTGTTTACCATCTATAGAATCAATGCAGCGTGGAAAATTACAACGTGTGAAATAATCTTCTGCGATCTTCCACTCACGCATGCATACACATATACTACAGCTATGACAGTCTGACGTTTGCTCAGACGTTTACTGCCTTTTCGTAACAGTTCGGATGTATGTTCGTCAGAAAACGCGTACACTATAATCGTAGCCTTACCCTGCCTCTATCTGCGACTGTTCCAGGAAACTCGTCACGTTGCACGACCTCATCGTTTCAAATTATATTCACCAGGATCGCGTTTATTATTTCTGTTGATTATCCGACGGGCATTAATTGCAATCCCTTCGTGGTAATTACTCCCCCTTCGATTGTTCGAATTAAATGTTATGCGTCCTCTTGTTCCTCGTCTTTGTTTCTTCTCATTTCTTCTGTATATCCTGTCCGTTAGCCAGCTCGCAAGTTCCCCAGGGAAATTTCCTTCCATTATACATTCATTTCGGATTATTGAAAGATAGTTTTCGTGGATGTAAGCCCGGCTTCTAGCTCCGTGTACTTAATTCTTGTTCCCACTGTACCGTGGGCGGATTCAAATACGGCCAAGATAGCAGTTAGGTATGTACCACGTCTTTCTGCACCTGCGTTGAAGCCTGCATTCCATATTCAGGCTCCAGCTGCAATTATGCCGGCACCTGCCCCAAAGGGGATCCATATTATATTTAATAATAAAGCGCCTCGTGTGTTCGTCCATTTTTCCTTTTGCCACCGCGTCTTATTAGACCCTCCGAAACGAGGACCGGAATTTTCTTCGGTTATGTACGAGCTTTGAATATTCCTCGCGTCGAAACGCATCACTTCTTCTTGGTCCATTTAGAAAATCTAGCCGCCACCGATACATTTTTATTCGTACGTTTGAAATGAAAGTACAGTTAAATAGAAATCGAGATATTTCAATATCATTTTATTTTTTGTCTGCAATTTTGTGTCATCGCACCAGGGTTAAAATTATTCTTATTATTTAAAGTATATATATGTACATATTAGTGGGTTGCCATTATTTCAGTGAAATAATCTTCGTCTCAACAAAGTATCCACACTCTTCTCAAGTGTTCACAAATTTCCTGCTTGTCCCAGCCAATCAACGAGCAGCACCACTGTAAAAGATTGACAAGTTTTCCTATTAGAAATTAAGGGGACGCACAGTAGTTAATGCAACATTCTTTCGCAAGTTATGCAGCAACAGTATGTTTCAACGAGTTCCTTGCCTAACGCGCGTAGTTCCGGCAAGTTTAAACTCCCCATCAACTTGACTAAATGCATACACCGACGTAAAACTTCGTCCAAACTACAAGAGCACTGTTCCAGAGACGCATAGAGAGCACGCTGATAAAACTAGACGGAGTCAGGTTAAAAGGAAACGTAAAAAAAAACACATATTCGATACGCGCGTAGATTATCAAAAATTCTTGGTGCAATAAATTGTAAAAATCGAAAATCTTCGTTGCGTTTCCGTCCTACACGAGGGCTGGAGTATTGCGATTTCACGCCACTGTATCGATGTCTCGATCCCAAAGGCACACAGAATTGCCGACTCGAAGGCGTCGAACCTTATGACAATACGACCGCGAATAATAAATCTGTCTATCGTTTTTCCTCCCCGTTCACGAATTTTTCTAGCCACGGGGAATGCTTCGAACCAACGATTTATACGTCTCTGTGCTATCGATTCTCGCACACCGGACGCCTTCTTATTGTATTGGATGCCTCTCTGCAGGAGCAAATATTTTCGAGTATTTCATGGTTTGCAATGACTGAGATGAGCAATAGCTCATCTATAGTCCTCTCGAATCCCCACAGTCGTGAGCACCAGGTCCTAATTTCCCTATCAGAGCTTTTTTTTCATTTCGACTACCTGGCATCCTGAACTCTTTGAAAAGGATGCGCCAAGGTTTGCGATCAGCTGTTGACAGGGAACCGTCTTTGGAAGGGTCACGCCCGTAAAAGATGTTAGAAACGTCTATCGCCCAAGTGTTCTAAAGTAATTGCAAGATTTCGAGTGTTAAAGCTCAGTTTAACCCTTATGTTAGCAACCGAAATTTCAACGTCTGTCTCGTAACCGGGTACCCGGGTACCCCATACTGTTTCCATCGGCACATTAGCCAAATTGGTTGATTCCACCTATTAAATTTGTTAAAATTTTATCGTTAAAGCGCTTTATTGACACTTAACTTCTTATATTTACAATAAATTGACTTCTTTTTGTTTTGTGGAGTTAACCGATTTAGCCAATGTGTGGCTGAAATATGAAATTATATTCTTTCGAGACTGTTAACTTTCATTTCTATAACTCAACAGCTGCAGCTTTAAACATTTTATGCAAATCTATTATATGTATATTCTTATACTGAAATCAAGTATCAGTTTTTTTTTTTAATATTTTAAGTGCTCTTCTATGAAGTCTCCCAGTTTCTCAAGTGTCCAGTTTCGGACTTTTGATTCTTCGAATCGTTCCTAGTTCCATAACTAAAGAAGGGATGCTTATCTTATTTATATAAACAAGTTTAAGCTAGCATCGGAGATCATCTCCAATATCCATCAGTTTGTATTCAGTTTTCGAATCGAGACACACGATTCTTCGCAGTTAGTTGAAACGTACAGTGCTTTTGTGAAATATAATTTGTAAGTTTTAGAAGTTTATATTGCAAAAATGGAAGCATTATCAATAATAATATATTGTCTAGAAAATCAAATAATCGTCGTGTGTTTCTACGTCAATTAGGGGAAGACAATTCGAAACCGATTGGCAAATGCTCAAACTATGAGACATCTTTCCACAAAATTGGCAATACAAAGCATGAGAAACAATCAAGTAGAAATAAATGAAATTCCTTCTACTTCTACATAAGAATACGACAACAGTTGAAGGAAAAAAGTCGTGGGATCCTGTTATATGTGTCAGGCCGATCCCGAAAAGAAACGACGAAAAACACGAAAGGCTTGCCACAAGTGCGACCGTCCTATTTGTGATAAACACGCAAATACTATAGCAATAT
Organism: Nomada lathburiana; assembly: GCA_963667235.1. NCBI lineage: Eukaryota > Metazoa > Arthropoda > Insecta > Hymenoptera > Apidae > Nomada > Nomada lathburiana. The sequence continues at coordinate 16,769,616 of OY763899.1, read as the reverse complement.
GCAGAAATTGTCCACAGAATTCTTAATTATTATAATCTAATAAATAAATAAATCATTTCAGTTAAAAATTGGTTCATGTTTATGTGCATAGAACACCTAACAGTCACGTCTCTTATATGGGTACCCGGGTACCCGGTTACCAGACAGACGTATAAATATGTTTATAGCTTTATAATTTAAAAAATTGCGATCCGATTTTATTTAAAATTGGTGTATCGACGTAGAAACATCCAAACAAAGAGTGTACATAAGATTTAAAGAATGCGTGATTGGCAGAGAGAATGGCTCAATCGATGATGTAATCTGATTTTATTCATATTAGTATTAACTAAGAGTGTTATTGTTAATAAATTAGCTTAGTGCGATTAGGAGACGCGTGTGAGAACCGCTTCAACCCTACATTTCTGTTGAACTTTTCTGCGGCAACCTTAAATACGTTTCATCATTGCCAGTTCTAACGGAAACAATATCAAACACGTATATGTATTCACGCGTGCCTTCTTCGCCGACAAACCCTGTCCGATACAGGGCGAATTTCGCAGGAATATCGTGCCCACTCCAACAGTGGCCTTACCCCTTCGACCGGAAACGCTGCTGGGATTAACGGCTGGGAATGGACAGTTGCAGAGAAACGAGAAACACGCACAGACCGCGGGCTGGTATCAAACCCCCCCCCCCCCCCCTCGATATCTCGCCATACCCTAAGTTCGTTTCGTTCGCGATCACGCAAACCCTGCGTAGAAACTCATGTTTTCCGCCGAGAAGATCAGCTTTGGAGTCCGATGCTTCCTTGTTGAGCGGTCGTCGGGAAACCACAGTGCATCGTACGATCATAGCGCGTGGTATTCTCGAATTTGTCAGATCATAGTTAAGAAACGAGATTGGTAAGCTCAGGAATACCCCGAATACGACCGCCATGTTCCAAAGATCTGAACTAAGTGCCAGGGTTGTGCTAAGGGTTCATCAGAGGTACAGAGTCCCTGTTCTTCGGGGACCTACAAGCGGCCTGACGCCGTGCTGCCGTATTTAACCTCTGGCTCTCTTCATTCAAATAAAGATTCCATCGACATCCGATGGTTGGAAGGCCCAACACGGTCGCCAGGATGTTGGGACCCATTCACTTACCTTCAGAACCTCCGATAGTCAATCCTCGGACACCCGATAGCTGAATGGCGACTCGCCACCGGCCGTCTGCTCTCAAAACACCCTCTGACCACACGCGGGACCGAGTCCCCGTCATAAATCCTCCAAAGGGTCGAATGGCACCCCATTCCTTTCTTTGAAAGCGCACAAACGCCGACAAATGGTTAATCAGCAACGGGGGGAGGGAATTGACGCGCGACCACTCATTGTCAGTTCTATTACTTTCATTATCCTTTGCCCTCAAGTTCTCCGTGGCATTTAATTCAGCGCGAGAGCAGCTTTCAACATATTTAACCGGGTCTCTGGTCGCGGATTCGCCGGACACATTTTTCCTTCGAACGGAATTAAAAATTCCTTTCTCTTCGCCGGGAACCGACGGGAACTCGCGACCCGTTCCTGTAACGCGACTCCTGCGAAACAAGCCAATTACACCAAGTACACCCGGTTCTGTGGCCGGCGGAATTAAAAGGAACGAGGGGGCAGTCGCGCGAAGGTATAATTCAACGATTTAGGAGACGGCCGACGAACGCGAGCAGCAGCCACTGGACCAGGACGGCGGGCCGCCTCGTCGTCGGACAAACGATTAAAATGCTAATCGCGTGTCCTGTCCTTGCGATTTCGTCCGAATTTTTCAACCCTTCGAACCCGGGGCCGGGGGGAACGTAATAGGGTGAGACACGATTGGCGGCAGGGTGTTAGGGTGAATTCGTGAGCCGGGGCCAAGTCGGCATCTTCCCTAATCCTCTTGAATTCCCCGTCATGACGTTATGCTATGATTCCCTTTCGAATTTTTGATTGAACTTGTTGTTCAATTGTTTTGGTCGCCGCGTTCCGTTGTTTATCGGAACGGAACGTTTTCCTTCGCGAATCAACGATTAAAGTTGTCTGTCTCTGTCTGTCTGTCGGGGATCCATCATTCTCAAGCTATCAGCTTTATCTTACGGCGGCCGACGCATTCCCGGGTTCAGTTTACCCCAGGCACGTATCTGTGCAGGCTTCTCCGGGCCGAAATAGGCGAGAAGAGAGAAAAGATAAAATGACGTGCACCCGTTTTTTTTTTAGACCCGTTCGACAGAGAAAGAGAGAGTCAGGCGTGAAGGAAGAGGCATATTTACATTACAAATTAGGGATCGTTCTTTCGCTACTCGTTCCTCCTCCACTGAATCTCGTAAAAATGGCTGATCACAGACAGTTCACACGGCCAGGATGATAATATCTTCTGAAGACGTTTCTTCTTTCGCTCTTCCGCTGTTTATTAATCCGCCATTAAAAGAAACTGTCAGAATTGCGAGACTGTTTATTGCTTCTGACTGTACAGTTCTATAATTATTCTGAACTATTACACGAAGGATTACACAAAGGATTACACAAAGGATTACACAAAGGAAAAGAATCAAACACGTGCAACCCCTAACAAGAACAACCGCTCACACACGCAGTACTAGCTACAAAAAAAAAAATGAACCATCTCTTATTTAATACTCCACCTTAATAAAATTTAGTGGCATTTCCGACAGAAACCAACGAAAAAACCGAACAAACCGTCGAATCATCGTCGATGACGATTTCCACGATCAGCGATGCGTTAAATGGAATCATGGTCATAAATATTTAAAGGCCGCCCCTTTCCGTCAGGTGTCCATTCTCTGCTATTTTTCAACAACCCCCACCCCCTGCCCATTCGCCGTTTCATTCGATTTTGTTTCACGAAATGTTTCAATAAGCACGATCACGCGCATCAGTTAACTTCAACTCTGATTATTCCCGTTTCAGTTTTCCCTTCTCTCCCGCCTGGTCGGACACGCGTTTTATTTTATTCCTGCCGGATACAACGTACTTTAATGCATACACCGTCGCGTTTCGCGGCGCCTCGACGATTTCGCGGGTGAAGATAAACACGAAAAAAAAAAAACTATTTCTCGGAGGACATTCCTTCGAAGTTCTCGACATGTTTTCGCGATGTATCGACGATGCGATCAAGCAACGTCGGTTAATTGTTGCTTTGAAGAATCGAAATCTAATTATTTTCCCACGGTGGGAGAATCTTTTTACGTTTTCGATTTTCCTCGAACAGCGGCGTATTCTTCTGCCTGCTCTCTACCCGCTTTCCCTGTCGTCAGGTATTTCGGCTCGATTCGTCGGAAAAATCGCGACGATACATTCACGAGACGTTTCGTGAAAGGTTTTTTTTGGATTCGGTTCCTCGGTTCCGCCCCGTGGATTCGGTTCTTCTTTCCATTACGGCTCTCGCGGTTTTCGCGTTAATCGAGACCGTAATCGAGAGGCGCGATGTTTCCATTGATTTTTTCCGGGCATTTCGTCCCGACCGTTAACAGCGCTTGTTGGTATTTTCGAGTTTTATTCGCCCGCGTGACTCCGTTTCTCTGTTTCAAATTGTACCGAATAAACAGTTTCGAGCGCGGGGGGGGGGGGGGGGGCGAATGTTTGCGTGTCGATCTATTAAAACTAAATAAATAAATAAGCCCGACAAAAGAGTCGGGGCCAATTTGGCCGCGGTTTCGAGCGTTGCCGCGGGTTTCGGAACGATTTTTCCAAAGCCCGGTGAACAGTGCGTTTCTCGCGAAACAGCGCAGACCGCCGAGCGAAATTTATCGTTCCGCCCGAAATGAACGGGACCGGCATTAATAGAAAACCAAAGGGCGGGCCGGATAATTGTAACGAAATATCCCCCCATGAAGGTGACATATTGAAAGTGGAATCGTTCGAATATTTTTCGCTGTCGCTGGCGCGTTGATGAGAAAAAAAATGTTTCCAACGAACAGAGGCACCGAGGGGCTTGAAATTCGTTGCGGAAAAGCCGAGGCAACAAAAAGGGTGCGTTTCAAATTCCGCTTAAGCCACGAAGTTCATATAGCACGGAGACTCTTGCAAATACCGCCACAAATCGGAATTGCGGCCCGGCGGAATTCGGATTAGGGAAAGAATAACGAGTAATAATCGTCCCAACGATTGGAAGTTGCTGGACCGTTGGTTCGTTAGAGAGAGGGAGGAAAAAAAAAGAAGAAAAAAAACATAACAAAATCGACCCCCTGTAATCCCCGATAAATCGAAATTTTCGTTCCGCCCCCCGCGCGAGAAATCCCGTTTTCGAACCACCCCATAAAGTCACCGAATTTTTCTACGCCTGCAGTGTCGCATCTTTGTCACAGTGCTCGATTTGCGCCACTGACAAGGAAGATCAGGCAAACCGAATATTCAGAAACGCATGAAACTTTGCGCGCAAGTACAGTATGTCATCCGTAATACGACCCTATTTTCCGTTCGTGTCGTGATTCGGTTTTTAGGGGGTGAAATCAGCCTTTCAAAAGAATTCGGAAAGTTCTTTTTCGTGAAATAACTCGAGAACGCTGGGGGATGTTTGAAAAAAGTATGAACAAAAGTTGCATCGCTTTATTGCGTCTACAAAACTGCGTGAAAATTTTTTGTGTAAAATCCACGGGAAAGGAAAACGAAAAAAATCGTGGACTTTTCAACAAATTTGTTTACGCTGTCTTGTAAACACAACGAAGTGATTCAAGTTTTGTTTAGAATTTTTTTTAAACATCTCTCATCGTTCTTGAGATATTTCGCGAAAAGGATCATCACGAATTTTCTTCAAGGGCTGATTTCACCCCTTAAAACCGAATTATGGCACGAACGGAAAACAGGGTTGCATTACGGACGACATATTTCTACTTGTATGCAATGTTTCATAGGTTTCTGAATCTTCGGGTTGCCCAACCTTCCTTGTTAGAAATACGTCTGACCATATTTCTGCAATTCTTTCCAATTTCTTTGTTTGCATCGCGGGTCATTTGTGGTCAAACTTGGATCCATTTTTCCAACGACCAAACCGCGACCGCGAAATGTTACCGTGAATTCGTTGTTAAAATAATTTACACGCCCTTGGTGCACCGTGAACAGGCACACCGCGAAACGGCCGAACGAAGCACGTTACCTCGAAGATAATTCAACTGCGCGGCCCTTTTAACAAAAAAACGCAACAGAAAAACGGAAAGGAAAGGAAAACACTGAGCCGGGTAACATAATTAGAAATGCACATTCCCCGGGAATTTCGTTTCGCCAACGAAACATGAAATTGTTCTCCCTCTCGGAGAGGGCTGTTCTCCCCTTTTTCTCTTCTGCGTTCTCTATTTCCCCCCCCCCCCCTTCCGTTTTACCGTTCGCCTCGATGCGCGCGAAACAATAACAGCATCGATCGCGAAACTATTATTACTGTCAAGTACCCATTCACCCTTTGATCTCCACGTTTCCCTCACGATTTCCATCCATTCTCTCCTGCCCTTTTCCCGCCGACCGGGAATTAAAAATTTGCGGGACAAAGGGAGGGCCCCGAGCCAGGATAAACCGAATTACAAAGGAATCTTACGTTCTCCCGTTGCTGCGCTCGTTTGGAGAAATACAACCGGCCCTCGGGTGCTCGTTGAGAACCCAACGGTTTCGTCCGGCCCGGCCGGTTAATCGAGTCCCGTGCACCCCGACAAAGTTGCCCGGTAATTTTTAACCGGTTAAAATTTGGAAAGAAAGATTCGTTTATTGCTGGAAGCCCCACCAGCAGAATTGTTTGTTACAGTAACGCGAGTCCCGAATGTCAATCATTCGCTGCCGCGAAGTTAATTGTTATCTTTGAAATACTACATTGACAGACCTCGATTGCGATTAAAAGAGAAGAGTAGCTGTTCTACTTGAAACCGGCACTGAAGTACATCAAACAAGCCACGAAATACGTGGCGCCCGGAAGCCCAACACACCGTCCAAATGCCCTTTGAACTTTGAATTGAAGAAAAACACGCCGGATCCCGCGCAGTCCTGTTCTACTTAAAACACGGCTGGCCACGCGTCGGCCCGTACTACTGCGAGCGGTCAAAGTAGACTGTGACGACGCGAGGCCAGCCGCGCCTTAAGTAGAATAGTCAGCCGTGCACGGCCGGGCGTGCTTTATTCACGAAGGGAACGGGAGCACGACGAAGGTGTCGCCGATGAAAAAAACGAAACGAAGTATCGCCGCGTTACTCTCGACGAACAAATAATCCCGCTCGTCGGATAATAGCACGCCGGTGGCGGCTATTGACCCTCGAACCGCCGTCTGCTACTAATTAACCCCCCTGCATAATGGACCGCGAGGGGTGTATAAAGGTCGGCGCGGCGGTGGTGAAGGGGTTCGGTCTGCGGAGACGAACGGCTTTGATATTTAATCGCGTTTAACGCGAGCGTCGAGTGGCCGGGGTCGCTTTTAATTCTGTTTGTCCCGCGAAACAGGGTATTTCCTGGATAGAAAGGGGTTGTCCATACCCTGCCCCTCTTCAGCTAATAACCCCGTTCTTATCATTCACCCCCTCCCGATTCGCGGGATTTTATTTTCACTGAAAAAACGTTTACGAATCTGACCATGGGGGCTGGCAATAAAATCCGCTACGGCGAACGTCAACGTCGAAGGGGTTAGGTTTGACTGCCCAATCGAGCCGCGTTCAGGCACGAATAATATTGGACTGGCAACAACGTAATTGCGGTTTTTAAGCGTGAAATAAAACTCAATTCCAGTCGAAGACATCTTATGTGATTTTCAATTATTGTATGTGATACATTTAACCTTTTTGCAATCTCCCGCACAGTTTTATGACGATTCGATTCGATTATGGTCAATTATGGTCAGAAGGTCGACCGGAACGTTGGTCATTTTTAAGTGAAAAATCTCGAGAACGAAATTTAAACCAATTCTGACACGTGCGTTCTGTTAAACAATCAATACCATAAACTTCGCATATCTCTTCGTGAGTATCAGCCGCTTTCTTGCCTTTGTGAAAAACAAAAAAAGTAAAATACGTCGAAAATGTATTTTTACACTCCGTGTCAAAATTGACCGTAAACTAACAGTTGTAAACGAGAAATACGGAATTTGTTTCTATAGTGACCTAAAAGTGTCAACTACCAAATCTCAGAAGAACAACATTACGGCATTGACAGAAGAACAACGAGACAAGCATAACGCTATCGATTTGTGCGAACCGCAATTACTTTGCTGCCAACCCAGTAGTACCAATCCCGATTAGTAATTGACCCAATTTCGACAACAGCGGTCCAGCGGTGTCGGGGATCTTTGGGATCTACACCGGGCAAGCGGGGTCTCGTTTCGAAAGATCATAGGGACTGGATCACAGGGGCCGGGCGGGCCGGAGGGGGACAATCGGAGGCCTAATGGGTCCGTAAACATTTGCGCGACAAGATCAAACGGAATACCACACCGTTGTCCCTCCGGTTTGCCACACCGTCATCGTATTTGAACGCCAATTACTAGATACGGCCGGTGTTTATACGATCGTTGCCGCGCGAATCATTTCCCTGCGATTCACTGACGAACGAGGACGATCGAGACCCGGGTGGGAAAGGTAACGATACAGTAATGTCTCGATTAGTGTACCTCGGTCGGGACCGAATGTGAACACTAATCGTGTGCAGACACGATTCTCGAGCGAGTTCGGGTCGCCTTTGATGTTGTGGCAGCCGAGATACGGGTCAGCGTTCCAGGAAAAAAGCAAGTTTAAATGCCCGTGTACGTGAGACAACACTACCGCGATCAAAATTTAATATTAAAACATGTTCATTTTTGGTCCGTTTTAAATGAAATTTTACCAAAATGTTCGTTACGATCTCCTGATTAAAATGATACCAAACACGATATGGTTTGGACAATTTTTACTTATCACGGTATTAATAATTTTATTCTCCTTTATTATTGTTTTCGATAACAACTAGATTATGTGTATATTAGTTAACAGCAATAAGGTAATTAGTAGTGAGATTGTAAATTTGGAAGTAAACTCTCCAATCGAGAGTCTCTTAATTCTCTTAATCTTAAATTGCTATATTTAGTTAATGGCAAAATATTGTTGTATCGAGAATTATTCTCGTTCCTGTGACATTACATTCGGTGTTCGTAAGAGTTTATAATTTTAACTGATAAGAAATTGTGAGAATTTATATCTACGTTTTAGATAAAGGAACTACGCAGAGAAGAGAGCTGGGTCATTCGTCGCATCAATAGTAATAAGTAAATATATGTATAGTTCCAAAATCATATATTCTAGTTGTTATCGAAAACAATAGTAAAGGAGAATGAAATTATTAATACCCTGATAAGTAAAAATTGTACAAACCATATCGCGTTTGGTGTCATTTTAATCAGGAAATTGTAACGAACATTTTCGTAAAATTTCATTTAAAACGGGCCAAAATTGAACAAGTTATAATCTTCTATTTTGATCGCGTTGGTATTGTCTCACGTACACGGGTATTTAAACTTGCTTCTTTCCTGGTCGCCGCTGCCTCGAGTCTCGGCTGCCACAACAACAACATCGAAGGTGACCTGCCGCTCGAGAAACGTGTCCTGCACACGATTACTGTTCGCATTCGGTACACTAATCGAGACAGCCGATTCGGATTTACTTCCAAATGTATAATCTCAATACTAATTACCTTATTGCTAACAACTAATATACACATATTCTAGTTGTCATCGGAAACAATAATAAAGGGGAATAAAAGTATTAATACCACGTTAAGTAAAAATTATCCAAATCATATTGTGTTTGGTGTCATTTTAATCAGGACATTGTAACGAACATTTTGGTGAAATTTGATTTTGAACGGACCAAAAATGAACAAGTTTTAATTTTTAATCTCGCTTGCATCAGTGTTGGCTCTCACCGATATTCGATCTGGGTTCAGATTACATGCTCGGCGCTTCACGCTTCGCTGGTTCCAGGGGGGACCACCCCAAGTAGTGGGGATAGAAATGAACACTAATCGTGGACACAATTTTGAACACTAATCGAGACATTACTGTACATGGCGCAGAACGAATGCTCCCGTACCGCGAACACTTTCGACGATTCCGCGAAGGAAATCGGTGCTTTCGAGACATTTCGAGGGGCTCGGCCCAGGGGCGTCCATCCAGTTCGCTGGACCAGGTGCCCCCTCGTTCCCCTATTGTGTTGTCGATTTGTCGGCGGATGAATTTGGCGGAGATGTCACTCTGTTCGATAAACCGAATAAATTGGCATCGGGGTAAACGCGATAAATAATCGGTGACACGTTTCGCAAAGCCACTTTAGGAGGGTGGATTCGAGTTTTCGTTGCAAAAGAGGGCGGTTGGAATCAGCGCGTGCTGGTTTTCCTTTCGGTATCGAATAGGATTTATCGTCACAGGTACTCGCCATTCCTGGCGTCTGTCGTGAGAAATTCAGTGGACAGGTACATATGTGGGTGTGTGTGTGTGTGTGTACGCAGTGCCAGCCACGATTCTTCTTCTTTTCTGTCGACGTATTCCATGGAGAACCGTTGGATATAAGCCGACAGATCGGCTGGAAAGGCTTTTCCACTGTGACGAGATACTGTGCGTGTGTGCATTATACCATAGCATCGAAGAATCTCTGCGCCCGAGTCAAATAGAATTTCTTGCCCATTGTAGCGGAGGAGAGAAATAGCTGAAATAAAATTAGAGGAGATGCCAGCTCTTGTGAACTTTTCGATTCCATAAACGGCTTTACTGTTTTTACATACTTCCCCTGCCGCGACACTTCGTCCCTCCGTTATCTTCACAAGCTCCGCAAAAATCTGATTAATATCGCACGCTTAAAGGGAAAATAAATCCCGCCGGGAACCAAATCTATGCTGCAAACCGCGAAAAACAACAACCGTACACACTGTGCGGTGTACTGTGATTATTCTTTTAAACCTTTTAGAATCGTTGACGTTGGCATTCCGAAGGCGGTGTTAGATTTGTAGGATTATTTGCCAGGGGAAATTGTGATTGACTCCTACTCGTTAACAATAATGCTTTACTGCTAAATATCTCTTCGCAACTCAACACAGCTCTACAATACTCGATACTCAATACTGGCAACAATTCTCACAGCGCTACCTTTGCACTCTTAGCTCCACTTTGACTCTGCCTCGATTCCGCCAGCTTCCCTCTCATTCTGTTCCTCATTCGTTCTCACTCATTAGGACGCACACCGGCACACACACACACACACACACCTTTGCCACGTGTCACAGGTCGACCACGGGTCACCAAGCACTCCAAGACTCCACGTGCATTCCCCGAAACCGTTCACTCTTTCCTCGAGACAAACATTCGCTCGATCCACGTTCGACATTTCCACAAACACTCTTCATTCACACCTCACCCCTTCGCACGATTCATACAAAGCCCTCCCGCACCGTTTCCACGAATTCCTGCAACCCACAGATTTTGCGCTCACGAAGTCGACATTACGAAAAGATGTTCCGTGCACTCTGGCAGGTGTTCCGCGGTCTTTGCCCCGCGTAGATTCGGTTTCCCTGTACACAGCGAAACACGCGTAGATTCTGTTTCCCCGTACACCGCGAAACACGCGTAGAACCCGAATTTCGCGATGCAACATTCGGTGCTCCGCGGGCAACGTGCTCCCCGTTTTCGGCATTCAGAATTACGTTGCCATGGAGATTCTACACCGGTTGCCCGATAATTTCGCATCCACGATGCAACACGTTCAACCACGCCTTCCGTTTCCCCGCGCCGCGAACCAAGTTTCCGCGCTCCGCTTTCGTGAGTTCCAGTTTCCTTTGGCCGAGCACAAAAATGCCACGCTAATTACAATGAAGAACCCGAGGGCCGCAGATAGAAACGCTGCTGTGCACGTTCAACTGTGCCCTGTGTGCTTCAAACGAATGCAGTGATACTTCGTGGCGTGTATGATAAACCATCGAAATGAATTTATTATTGACACTAGTATTATAGACATGTGACACCATGAGAACACTTGGTCCCCATTCAACTGCGATCCCAAAGTTACGAGAAAAATGAAAAACACAATTCCACAGAAGCAAAACCCCGTCATCCCTTACCCGGTTTACCCGGTTATCCTTCCCGGTATCTGTTCGTCTCGGGGCGACGTTTCACCCACGGATTTCACCAGATTTACCAGGTCCAAGGGAGGCCGGGTTAAGATTGGAAATACGAAGTAGTTACCATTCGGTTTGGGCTGCGTTTGACACATCTCGTATTCGACTTCGAACCGCACTGTCTTGTCCGGAAAGTGTCTTCTTCCATTTCCTATCCGTCGTTGCGTTCCTCCCCTTTGTTCTACGCTGGGAACGACGACGACGCACTGTCACTCGATATCCTGCTCTGTGTTCTTTGCGCGCATCCGTTTTCCACGATAAATGACGACGCCCGGTGCCGATTCTGAAACGGCGGATGCCGCGGAAGGTATTGTTAATGGGTAGACAAGAATGAAACGAACGATTGAACGGCTAGAATAGGGAAACAGGAAGATCGATAATGTAAAGAAATTAGTATAGAAACTGGAAACTTTGTGGTCGCGTTTCCCACCCCCTTGAAATATTTCCCTCCCCCTTTTCAACCCTACACGGAACCCCGTTGTGCCCTCTTTCTTCGCGGTTTCCAGCGAAAACCTGCTCTCCACTTCGTTTTCGTTTTAATTGAATCGCGGCAGCGACGGGCCGATTTATTTGTCGCTTCTTTCATTTTTCCATCCAATTTCCCTCATTTTCTTCCCTCGGCTTTCCCCGCCGTTTTCCGCGCCAATTGCCGCGCTGCTTGAATTAACATACCCAACGGGTCGGCCGTCGCTTCTGTCGTCCCATCGTCGAGCCGTGAAATGAAACGTTTCACAGGGCGGAACGGGCAACGGATCGGCCAGGTGAAGTGTCCGCCGGGTTGGCCGTTTACTTCCGGAATCGTGCGACTATTCGCGGCCGCGGAGAATTTCGAGGGGAGTCGCCACGCTCGTAACGCAAACGCATCGCGAACGCATCGCAAACGTCGTCATCGATGCACAAACTCGCGTGCGTTCGATTATTCGGTTATTGGTCGCGGTCGGGCGCAGGTATTCGGGCACAGGTGGCTCGTTTGCTGGTCAAATCGAACGTTTAGTTTCTAATATCGAGCCGCGGCCGTTCCGTTTGGCTTCGATTACACGCTCGACGATGGGGCGCAGCGATACGGCGGAATGGTATCGAAACGATCGGGAATCCCTTCGATACGATCTTCAACGTACAGTGGGCCAAAAATGTGTTCATGCATACTTTCGCTTGGAACCTCATTATTTTGGTGCTAACCCGGCGTTAGAAAGGTGGGGGAATGTAACAAAAATGTTGAGCCGTGGTCCCACAGACCCAATCAAGGTTTGTGGGATCTTGGGTCAGTTAATGTTGTGTATTATAGAAATCCACATACTTTTAATCAATATTGCATTACGCATTGCTTGGGTGTCCTGTAATTTAACAAAATAAAAACGCAGACCCACAAATTTAGATTTTCATTATCCAAAAATGCTAGATTAATTAAACATCCTTATATTTCAACAATAAACATACTTTTCTTAGCTTATTTAAACAGCGAACTAAATAAATCAGTATTGTTTAGACGCCTTGGTATTGGTGTACGAAAGGAACCAATACGGTAATAGACATTTGGACTTCAGATTCCAACTAACATAAACGTGGTCACTCTTTTGAAAACTGCCTGTCACCTATGGCGTGGAATACGTAGTGGGCTACGAAAGGGGAAGCCAGCCTGAGTCACGATTCACTGCAACGCGTTGTTAAAAAGTTATAGTAAATTCAAAATCGTCGGACTCCACCTTATTAACGCTGGGTTAAAATCATTATTCCTGAAACAATATGCATGGATATGAAGCACATTTGTAAAAGCGTAATTGATGTGCCTCGTATCCACGTACAGTGGATTCCAGTTAATTGGGAACGCCGTTTATTTGGTACAGGTACCGCGGAACGGAAACAAAAACTATTGGTTTCGGCTGCCAGTTGAAATTCGCTTTTTTGAGACAAGCTAGTCGGGTGCCAATGTGTCCCAATTAACCGAAATCCGCTGTATATTGTTTTAACTTAACATCAATAACTGCCTTAACACGAAAATAATGAAGTTGCGAGCGAAACTGTGCACTGTACGAATACTTTTTTCGCCCACTGTATATATTCACTTTCGTCCTTCGCAATCCTTCCTTCCCTTCTCTTCGGATATGATTTCCGGAATTGTTCCGGGACAATAGAATCCCACTTCGCAGCTGATCAATCGAATCATCGATCTCACTTCGTAGCTAACGAAGAAACGTGTCTCAATTATACCGAAAGCTGTTTTTAACGTAAGCGAACGTGCCCGTCCCGCAAATTGAAAGAGAGGGACAAATAAACGAACGTCAATTAAACTCCCTCGTACGGTCTGAATATGTTCCGCGGTAATTAACAGCGATCTTCCGGTGTAATTGATCGAACGTGAACGCTCTCAGAAATCGCTGGCATTCGCAAGCATAGAAACAGCCAGCCCCGACGCGTCCGTTTGTCGGTGGAGGGCTTGCCGTTCGATCAATCGCTAATTACATTTACCTGTAGCCGCTGCATCGTCCTGCTTCAACCTGACGTTATACCGATCACGGACACCCGAGATCATGCTGATTTATGCACAATACGCGGCAGGCGTTGCGCGATGGAATCGCCACGCGGACTCGTTTCGTGCTCGCGAATTGTCGGCGATTATCGTTGTTGCCTTTTGAATTGTCGGTAGCGTTTCCCGGGGAATTCCTGGGGCAAAATGTGCAAAATAATAACTTGTCCACGGGGGATTGGAATTGTGGTATTGGTTGACCTTTTAGATTATGTTAGCGGATAGGGACAGGTCTGTTGGGGCCTTTTGGTCTATAGTACTGTCGCGAGAGCAAGCGAGAGATAGAATGAAAGAGTAACTATGAGTGAAAGAATTCACAGGATCCGGCAGAGTATGACATTGCGCGTTTAATGGGGGGTTGCTGGGGTTGACTCTGAACAACTTTTTCCTTTACCAAAATGTTGCTTGAAGCGTCGTTTCTGAGTTATTAACGAAAAACACTGGCCAATCAGAGCCACGTGGTTGAGCGCTCTGATTGGCCAGTGTTTTTCGTTAATAATTCAAAAACGAAGCTTCAACCAACATTTTGGCGAAGGAAAAAGTTGTTGAGGTTCACCCCAGGAACCGACCCATTAAACGCGTAATGTCATACTCTACCGGACTCTGTATAGAGTGGCTGTTGCGGGCGCGAGGCATAATAGTTTTGGAAGCACAATAGACAGAAGCGTAGATATCAGAGGGCAGAGAGTAGTATCGAGTTTGAGAGCATCGTGAGTCGTGCGACAGTCATTGTTGAGAGAGTTGTCGTGCGTCGACCTTTTATACGAATATAGTTGTTAATGGTTGAAACAAACCGGAGTCTCACTAGCCCGCCTGTTCTCTGCTCGTATTGATTAAGAAGTTTACCAAGAATAACTTCTACAATATTCGTTTCGATGATCGTCGAGGACTATTTCATTGTAATCGCAAACAAACGATGTTGGACGTCCGACGGTGTACGGCGTGGAGCTTTATTTTCCGAATTCCGGCTCGGGAATGGAACGACACTGTTCGCAAAACTGTTTACCCCTTTTTGCCAACGGTAGACCCGCATATTCGAGCACGGTTGGCCTAAGTCGAGGCTCCCCCTAAGCGCCTTGTGGTCGCCTCGCGACGGAGAGGCTCGGCGCCGCGTTATCGCAGGCCAACAGGCATCCATTCGCAAAGGGTTGATAACGTGCCACCGTGCTGACTAATTAGAATTCCTTCCCGGCGATACGCAATCTAGCCGAGGAAATCGGGCTGCTGTTCGGATGCGACGAACCGAGATGTGGGCATTTTTCTTCTGCCACACGAAGTGTCTGAGAAACAGTGGCCCAGAAAGCGTGTTTCGCGGGAATAATCATTTCGGAGGCGATTCGAGGACTCGAAAGTCGTAGTACAGCAGGTCGTTGAATTCGTCTTGATGTCGAGGTGTGCCGTTGCGAAGTCGAAGGTACATAATGACATGTAAATGTTGAGGTGACATTGAACATTTGATAAGCAAACATTTCTCCTGAATTTTTTTATAAAGAAATTTGTAGAAGCCTGAATGCCGATTAACGTTTGTCAGATCATTTTTGTTCCCCCATACCGTAGACCAGTGTTTCCCAACCTTTTTTTTGTGCCACGCCCCACCTAAGCCTATTCTAAAATTCTTATGCCCCCTATGTAACGTATACATAATTTTTGTATATTCAAAAATTGATTTGTCCACCGAAGAAACTTGAATTATAGGTTTTAAGAAGAAATCGCTAGGAAATTGTTGAGGAAACACAGTAAGTAAGTACACAAAATATATAACGGAGAACTGAGAATCAAGTACGAAATAATTTGAATTAAAGGTTTTTTCTATATTATTTTAATTATTAGTAATTATTTATTGCCCTCATTAACAATCAAATTGGGCCCCACGTTGGGAAACACTGCCGTAGACGCTTCTTCTACTTAGAATATCTAGAGCGTAGTGGGTAAAAAATATGATAGCATGTAGAATAACAAACGCAATCTAATAATACGTTAACAAATACATGACACCATTTAAGGAAATATCAACGACCCAAAATGACAGCGAGATATTTCCGACATTCATCAACATTACCGAGAAAACATGCTTCGCAGGTTTTCGTGGCCGAAACCTCTTCGGACGCAAACTTGAAGATGTAGATTAAAAATGCTCCATTGTTCAACATATGTCTTATTGAAATAAATGAGATTGCCCCTAACTTTGTTCACGCAATTTACTTGCCGATTGTGAAACATAAGCAAGTCACAAAATTGTACTTTCTCTTGAATGTTTCAGACACTTGTAGCCGCGTTTATACGTAGACGCGCTTGTAGATCAAAATCGCCAATTCCCTGTGTCCCAACATTCGCGTCGCAATATCTTTGCAGTGGATATTTACAGAAATCTTTGTTGATCGCGCTACTACCACCATAGGTGTCCGACAAAATCGTTAAAGAAGAGAAGCAAGGTGTATCGCGGCCTGGTCTCAAAACTGATAATAACAATAGTAATGCTGAAAGTAAGAACGGAAACATTCGGAATAAAACAATCTGCGTCTCAACTCGCGTCTAAAATCTGAACGGTCCAACCGGTCTGCACGCCTGCAAACTCAACGGACCAACAAAGTAGAGAAATATCTACGAATCTTGTCCGTTTCTGTCTTTTTTTCCAGCCACCCCTCGAATCGCGAAACAGGAGATCGTGCCGCAGCAGATCAGCGCTACCCTGTCGCTTCTCTTCACCCCCCCCCCTCCCCCTCCCCATTCGAACGCTATAATTTCCTCCAACCCTCTGTCGCCCCCGCTTTTCGTGTCTCTGTCATTATGTTCGCGCATTACCTCGCAGTCGAACAGACTGCGATAACCGCTCGCCCCATCGTTTTCCCTTCTGTCTTCAATCTACCATTTTCTCAATCGTTTCTCGACCGCCCCTCTATCTATCCATCTATCTTCTTCTGCCTCTCTCTCTCTCTCTCTCTTCCTCTTTCATATCTGTCGTATTTATGTGTACGTTTTTTCTAACTCTTCTCTTTTCTGTTTTACTTTACAGAGATACTCTGCACAGCGGGCAAAAGGTACGAGCCTCCCCCCCTACATTCACAGTTGCTTCTTCTTCTTCTTCTATCTCTCTAATCTTTCTTTTCTCTCTCTCTCTCTCCCTACTTCTCTATCGCTATCGCTGCCCCCTCGTCCGTCCGTCCATATATATTTTTCTCTGCCTCGATTCACGTAAGTAGAGTAACACGTTCATTTATTTTGTTTAACTTTAATCTTGGTTAACTCCCCCCCCCCCCCCCCAATCCCCCTCCACCCACAAAAGAGAGAATGATTCTCTCAAACGTGAGGTTTTAAAGTGGCACTCGAACCGCGGCCGTTCCGTACAATCTGTCCGGAAAACTAGCGTTGCAGAATTTCTGCGACGCTCAGTTTGAGGAAGAATTACGGCTGTCCCGATACAAAAGACAGTTTGACGGCGGAAAAATTGAAGGGGTCAAAAAGTTCTCGGCTCGACCGACCGAGCCGTACCCTCGCGAAATAATTAATTTGCCAATTATCATCATTCCCCCGATTCGTGGAACGTCCGATGCATTCCCTGTGACCGGTTCGCACGTTCCAACCGGAACAGCCGCGACTTACGCGAATATCCGGGACTTAGGTTCCCTTTGAACGTAGCTTTTCCCGCGTCAACTTCGATTAACAAACCATAAGGGAGCGGACGTCGAGGTCGAACGTGGCGAAAGGGGATAACGGCTGGTCCGGTTTACGGGTGTGTACCCGAGTTTCACGCCTGTCCGGATCGTGCAGAAGTGTGCCGATTTTGTTTTTTCATTTTTCGTAACAACAATACAGCGTTTGGGACACGCACGAGTTTATTTCGACGATTGTCAATTACACGAATCGAAACGATGCGAAATAATGGTGCGCAGTGAACGCAGTGCTGCGAATGTTCGAAAATGAATGGATAAATAAATAAATGGTGAAGATGGTCAGGATGGCGGGGTGGAGGGAATTTTTCTTTGTGCCGCGGAAAAGATGGGGCGACATAGAAAGGGAGGGAGGGAATTGCGGGAAGAGCGGATCCGAAGGGTGGATCGAAGGGGGTGGTGGAATCGTATTTAAATTTCAAATACCCCTTGAGAAAGCCGCACGGCCGGATATAATCGGATATCCGGACGTTCCCCTGGATGGTATTACGCGGGATACCGATTTACTTCGGGTAACCAGCTGGAAAGCAACTAGAAATAAACTATTCTCTTTTTGCGTCCCTTCAACCCTTCCCCACAGGCGTCCCCCTTTTGAGTCGACGACGAGAGAGTCGACCCCGAGATCTCTATTTCCTCCAACCTGCTTCCTCGTCCCCCGAAACTACCCCCTCCGACAATATTCTTTTCAACAACGTTCGTACCTGACCGAGGAACAATTTCGTTTAACTCGGAATCCCGTTACCAAATACACCGAAAACCTGAAAACCCAAAAGCCCAATCCAAACCGCCCCAAATAAGTAAATCAATAAATAAGTAAAGAAAGAAACGCTGACACGGTAACGATTGGCATTGAACGCAAATTGTCGTATCGAAAATCAACAAAAAAAAACAACACCACCCTTGGAACCGTTTCGTCGAAAGTGAAATAATCTTCGAGTGTTGCACGTTCCCGGTCGGCGAGCATTGTCCGTCGAGCGGCAACGGCATCAAACGGTTAATTAACGATTCGAGGAGATTAATCGTGGCCCTCGAGGACTCGATACGCCGCTCGAAATCGACGGAAGGGGCGGTCGGACCGAAAAGGTGAACGGCGGTGGTTTGGGGCGTGCGGCGAGGGGGGGGGGGGGGGGGGCACGAAAACTCGAGTGCATCCGGCGATCGTTAATCGTGCGGGGGGGGGGGGGGGACGGGCGAGTGTCGCTTTGTCGCGTTGCCTCGTTATCGACTACAGACACGTCGAATATCGACTGGAATATCGATGGTATGTGTCAATGCGACCTGATGAACCACGGCGGACACGTGTCCGTCCGGGTTTCCACGATTTTTCACGATCGCTGGAAACTCGATTGCCCCGTTCGAACCGTGACGGTGGAACCCTGTTGCAAAAATTCTCCAACGCCGCCCCCTTCTATGTTTTCGAGCCGCTGGGCGACTCTATTCTTCTGGGGCGGAAGAATATCGTCACGGTTTTCCACCCCTTTATGTTCTGTACAAAATAGCGCGTTCCTGCGTGGGCGTTTGGGGGGGTTAGTTGACGAATAATATCGTTCATTTTGAATGCTTGAATCGCCGAGACCGTGCTCTCTTTCTTTATGATTTAATTCCGACAGATTTGCCCGGATAGCCGTGGACACGGAACAGGTGTTCACTCTGGCGCACGGTCGATCGGGAAATTTGCAGTAAAATTCATTAAAAACTGATTCTTATCTACTAACCATTATTGTAATATACACAGGGTGTTCCCCACAACGCGACGCACGACCTTTCACACACTTGCAGGCATCTGATAGAAAACAGTTTGGGACAAAAGTTGCAGGGTTTAGAGTGTGCAATGAACGTCAGTAAACAAAATTTCGAAAACAGTTTATTATCATGGCGAAATCGTGGTCACCTTGGGTACAACGGACAGGAGCACATATTTGTTTTTTTACAGTATTGTAAAGGACATCGAGACGAATTCGAAACACGTATTACACGATATTTTTAGTAACATATTACTCGATTTACAGCAGTGGAAATGTGAAGTATTTTGCTTTTCCTTGTATTTGACTTTAAGCCAGTGTAAACGTTATTTGACCCCGAACAGATTACTGAATGTGAACACACGACTACAACATAAGAAAAATGCACTTTATTTAAATACATGTTATAATAGTCATCATACATTGCTGCAACAATACCTATATGTTAATAATTTCAAAGCAAGAAATCTGAAACCAGTCATTCTGACTGGCTTGGTAGTTCTAGTGTTAAAGAAGACCATCAGAACACCTCGAAGAACGAAGGCAGTTTTATCGGATGAAAGGTGCCCGTTTGCATTTAAACCTTTGCCAAATTTGATTAATATCTTCATTTCGGGAACTAACATACAATTCGCTAGACACTGTGGGATCGGGCGCCTCCGTCAAAGAACTAACAATAAGAGGAACATAACATCATAGAAGACTGGGAAGACACCGTGGCGTGGTGGCACGGATCAGTGCCTACCACCAGAAGAATATCCCGGGTTCGATACCCGTCCCTTCCCTTTTCTTCGGTTCCTACAGTACCGATATGGGAATGTTTTGATTTCTTGCCAAACTGTCACTCAATTCTTCAATTCCGACCGCTGTGCGCCGTGAACGTGCAGTAACCTGCGGAAACCGTTGGACAATATTCCCAGGAAGTGTACTAAGATCGCTGGACCGTTCTCGAAATCTCGTGTACGTACGGTCGAGGTACGAGCAAGCCGGGCCATTCAGTTTGCCCATCGATCGACGAAAGCCGATCTCCTCTTGCCGGCCAGCAAGTGAAACGGACCAGCGGGAAACCGGAGAAGCTTAGCGGACGTGCGTCGAACATTGGTGCGGGGCCGAGATAATTTAGGTCAGCTTAGGTCGCCTGGTCGGGGTCGTGACCCCGCCGATGGGGATGACGATGATCGCACCGCGCCCGATAGACAACAATAGTCATTAACGCGTCAGACATCATGTCGATGCCTCGCAAGAAAGACGACGACACCAGGATAATACGGGTGAAGCGTACACGCGGAGAGGCGTGGCAACATTGTGTTTGGGTCGAGTTCGGTTCGGTTCGGTTCGTTTCGATCGATATCTCGATGGGGGAATTGAATTTTTGAGCGAGTTCAACTGGTCAGAATTAATTACCAACGATGCAACGTACGCTTTTGATCTTGATTAGGATAAGATTTGACCCTTGTGCAGGTTTCTATATTTCCTTTAATAATTTTCGTATGTTTTTGACAAGATATCGCGAAACCACTTCGGATCTCGATTCTTTGGAAAATTTATAAGTGTATTTATGTTTTCTGGAAAAAATGTATGCACAATATTTTAAGTAACTATCAAGGGAAGTTCGGCAACTCGAAAATTCAGAAACGTTCCAAACTTTGCACAAATGTAGTTCATATTATGCTAGCAACCGAACAATTTTGGTTCCTGCTAAAAAAAAAAACGCTCCTAGGGGTGAAAACATCCCTCCAAGGAAATGTTGACTTCCCATATTGTCATGAATAATCAAGAAACTGTTTGAGATGCAGAAAAAAAGTTAAATTAAATGTTGGACAGCCCTTTTATGGTCTATAATAAGGATGCAAGAAATCTTATTTACAAACTTTTCTGAATTTTCGAGTTGCCCAACTTCCTTTGTAAGCTTCCAACATATTGACCATTCTCTTTGCCCACGCAGGGGTTAATTCCCGGGCTTAAGGGTTAACAAACGGGCGTTCCGTTTTTTCGATACAAATTAATTAACCAATGAAATTTCGTTGATCCGCGGGGCGAGAATTAATTGCGCCCGAGCCTTCCCCGACGGGGCAACCTCTGAACCGAATATTCTGTCTGGGTTTCTCCAAATTGGTGAACGTTAGCTGTTTCAGTGGAACCTCTGCAACTGATAACCCATTATCCAAACATTCTGCCAGCCCCAAAATATTCTGTTAACGTTCGCACTAAGTTCTGGCCCCCCCGATCTCTGCTATCGATAACCTTCCGGGAAACACCGAGGGAAAATTCACAACAATAGAATCGCCCCGACGAACCAGCGCAAAAAAAGTGAAATCCAACTTGCGGTGAAACAATTTGTAACGATCGTTGAGCGTCACGAACGGAAGCTCGATCTTGCGTTTTAACGTTTTTCTATCAAATAACCGTTGCGCCACCCTGGATCCCAAGGAGAATGGTTTATGGGCTAAGATCACAGTAAAATTGTTAAAAACTTGAATCGGTTCTTCGTTGTTGTTTCAAATAGCAAATAGTTCGCTGCCCGCTTGTTCCCGCAAGGTTCTTCAAATGTCGTACACATTAGTAACCCGCGTCACCGTCATCTAACCCCTTAACGGGGATCCACCTTAACACACCCATGCTTCAGCCACTTTCCCAACCGCGATAGCCCGGACCCGGCATCTCATGTTTCAAGATTCGACATTCGTCGGGCCTCTCTCCGCCCGCTGGAGATCCTCTCGTTCATGCATGCACATTATGCATGGAGCCACCGCGCGGATCAGAGTGGCCAGGTGCGCGGCTGAAAGGAGCCGGACACCTTCATGAAACATTCAGACGGGGCCCGTGGTGTGCGGGCCACGCGAATCTTACACCGTATATGCAGAACAGCCTGGCAAACCCTTTCGCGCCATTCGCGCGCCTCGTTAAATTAACACCGCGATAACATTTATTATCCGTGGAAACGGTCGCCCGGTCCCTTACCCAAAATCGTTGCGAAAGTCTTCGTTGAAACAGACGCGCGTAGGTGATTAGTATGTCAACACAAATAACAACGATCCTTGCTAGGCTTCGGCTAGGGGAAAAAGAATCGGGGTTGGGAAAATTCGCGGAAAGCCATCGCATCGGCCTCGCAAAAACTCCGGCGACGTTTCACGGCCGCGTGCCGTTGTCTCACGACGCCACTTTTAGCAAACAATCTTGGCGCAAAATTACCCCTGCCACGGTTATTTGTCGAGCGTGGATCGAGAGGGCTGGCTCGCTGTTGCGGAAAATGAAAGTTACCCTCTGAAGGAGAACTTCAACCCTCCTCCGCCCACCCTCTCTCTCTCTTTTTCTTTCTCTCTTCAGGTTGGCGTGCGTACGCTCGCGCGAGCACTCGAAACACCGACGACGAGCTTAATAAGCCGCGACGGTTAATTTCGCTGCTTCCCTGCCCAAACCCGCCAAGCTCTCCTGTAATCACGGCTGTGTCTTGTTCGTATTCCTTTGACGGGTATAATGCTTGTTGCTGTTCGTGAAAACGGCTTTAGTCGATTTTTGACAACGCCGTTGCACCCTTTGATTCGGTCGTTCAATTGGAATTTAGCGCGCGTGCGGTTCCTTCTAATAATTCCGACAATACTATGCGGAATTATATTCCCTGGCTGGTATTGATCGCGGATCAGGTGGAACGAATCGGTTGGATCGGAGACTGTTTACGTGGATTTTCCGGGGCTCAAAGGGGTCGCAAACCCCTCTTCGTTAACGTATTAATTAACGCCCGCGTCGCGACGCGGCTGGCATAAAGACTTCGTTAGAACCTTCGTTCCCTTCTCGACGTCGAACACCGAGCGTCAAAATTCTTTCCCAGCTCCTTCGAGCGTCGGGAACACGTCAAGGACAAGCGTGCACTGACGAGCATCGCCCTCTGATCCTCTTCGATGTGGATTGAACATTTTTCAAACGATCCTTCTGCTATTATTACAAAAAAAAACAAACAGAAGAAACAAATAACCCCCCAACATTATTACAACAATTAACGTCAGTGATAATTATACGAATATATCAACCACAATGAATATTAAACGATAACTTTTGGCCGCAGTTAAACGATTAATTAAATTCACAGCAATAATGATAAGCCGGTGAGCATTTCTGCGAAATGTTTAATTAATTCTGCCGTAACAGTTGCCGGCGCTCGTCGTTCCCAGATAGAGCGGAGGATCTAAAATTTAATCCACCTTCGCGCAGGTGAAGATCGATTCCGCTGTACCCGGTAATAAACGGGGAACCGTCGGGCTCGTAACGCGAAGCCATCGGAATCGCGATAAAATAATTCGTGGAAGCGAAAGCAAAGAAGCCCCGCCCGTTCTGGCCCTTCCGTTCCGCGTGTGTTATGAAGCAGCGAGCGTGCAGCGACGGTGAAATGATGAATCGGAAGCCCTCTGTCGTAAATTTAATGCGATCGCAGTAAAATGGTCCCGGGCCATCTCTCTGACAAGCCACCCCCTTCTGTGACTTTCCATTTCCAGCCACCGGGGTACATTCGACGAAATTAACGTGTCGAATTTCGCGGAACGAGCTTGTTACGCCTCCGACGGGATCACGGAATCGAAATAAACTTTATAGACCTATCGTTCGGGTCGCGGGTACATTTCGCAGTAGCTTAATTCGGTTGTTCCGCGACCGAGCCCTTCTTCACCCAGAAATTCGCACGCTTTCAAAGAATCGAAATTCTCATCGAGAAATGCGCCTCGAGGGAACGGAACAATTGACACTTCACACCGCTCGATGGACAGGGGAAAGCGTGCCCTTTAAAATGAGCTTTGTCCCGTCTCGATATCTCGATGCGTTCTCGAGATGCGTCCCATCAAAGTTGAAGCGTTTATCGTGCAGGTGATACGAAATACTAGTAGTACTACTAGAAAATTGCGTCTACGCGACGCCACGCGTATCACTGACCAGCGCTACTTGGGATAGGTCGGCGCGTGAGACCGAGCGAGAGGTCCAATGGGCGCGAGCGAGACAGAGACACCGAGCGGCGAAAAAACAGTCGCCTCTTTAAACGACGATATCTCCGGAACGGGAAGTCGTAGCGAGACCTGCGGGAGCTCGTTTTAAAGGGGAGACTTCAGCGCTTCGAACGACGCCAGGATCGATCCGTTAAGATCATTCGAACGGAAATTGCGGCGACTCGAGGTTATCACTCACCCGAATCGTCCAATCGAACCGAGCCGAACGATCGGAACGACATCAACCAATTGTCCCCTCTCACATTTCTTTCGTCGACGCGACAAAATTCTTCCGCGAAACGCGCGTCGCACGTGCGACGAGTCCGCTCGGCTCGTTCAATTAACGGTACCTTACACAGCACTTAAGAATCTCCATGACAGCTTTTTACTGCGAGCCTCTGCGCGCGGCACTCTCGCCGAGGAGTTATTCATAGAGAATACATCACGGGGACGCCGGCTTTGATCTGTGCCAGGAGTTCGAATTATGCAGACCTCCCCGTGTCTGTTTCTCGAGAGTGACGTGGACGTTGCGGCCGACGCGTATACACGCACGGGCGCACACGTTTGCAGCTTGTGCACACAGAGGAACAAGGCGGAAGCCTAACCAAAGCTAAACTGCATTAGTCGTATGGAGTAATGCAGGGTGAATAGTAGCTATCAGAAATTTCGGCAAGGGCTTAGAAAGCCCTGGCGGGGGTGTCCACGTCTAACTTCGCGTTAACGGGTTTCACCTGGACCCGTTTTCCACCGTGAAATTCTCCCCTCCATTGCTATGGAAACGACGTGCTCTATTTTTTTTGTTTTATTTTTAGGTCGTCGTTGCGTTCTTAACGGCGTGGATCAGTTTCGTTGATATTTTTTTCAATCCCGGGGGACGCTTAATTATTCCGCCGAGTGAATTCAACGACGGGCCAATCTGTAATTTTAATCTGTTCAGATTTAATTCCCTTTTTGTTTTCTTTTTCTGGGGGGAGGGGTTCGTAACGTTGCTCGTGAAAATTAATTTATTGAAATGTTCATTACACATTTAATGGGCTCTGTACCGACAATTTTATATCCACGATGCTTCATCTCTTTCTCGTTTCATATCGTTTCGATGAATTCGTAAATTGATACATTTTTTTTTTTTTTGAAATATTTATCGCGTATAGATGTTTCTATTTTAATTAATATTTTCGCGGAGAATTTGCTGCACAGTGGATCAAGTAACCCGGGGCTCGTGTTACGAGGTTTCGTATAAACAAACGCAGTTTTGTTCAGCGGGTTTCGAATTTCAATTGCATTATGTCGCGGCGGTCTGACCTGTTACGTGCACACACCACTGACGCAAGCTGCTTGCGTCAATAATCGTAGGGTCAATAATCATGCGATAACAGTATGATTATAGACCCGTCCGGGCCATTACGTGCACAAATTAGCCGTTGAAAATGTCAGATTGTTATTGGAGTATTCCCCCCCAACCCCCCGTTCACTTCTCTTCTTTTTTTTATCGACGAATTAAATTTCCTTTTGCGCTCACCGTTCGACCATTGAATTTTACAAATTATACAAATTACGGTGATTCAATATCTTTCACGGCGAACGATACAAGTCTGCGTCGAATTTTATCGTATAGATTATTATTTGTTGTTGTCGCTGCGTGTATTGGAGATCTTGAACAAGGAGGAACGCGACAGAAAGCTGCCCGCTGTAATTCCAGGCTGCCCCGACGAGGCTTTTTAATATGCATAACGCAATCACGCGTCTGACAAACGTTTCCCCTCGCATCGGTAGCTCCATTAGCTTTCTTCAATATGCATAAAAGCTTACGATGAGCGGCCGTATGAATCTCGTCGTCGACCGGTTTATTCAGCCGTTTTCATCGTCAAACGGTTCGAACGATCGAACGCCGAACGAAAAGTTCAGCGGGTCAGTTAATACGAACAAGGGAATGAAACGTCGCTATACGACCGAGAGAAATTTGGATTGAACCTCGAATTATCCATTCGCTCTTATTCGACTGTCGTATCGAAGGCTCGGTAGCACAAAGACCAAGGACCGTCCCGGCGAGCGAACTCGAATTTTCCGAAAAGGAACGCAAAAAATATCGGCGAATCGAAAGGAACGTTTCGAGGGGGCGCCCGGAGCGACGGATCCACGCACGAAACGGAATATTTTCGTCCTTGTTCCATGGGCGAGCACGAAACAAAGGGATGAATGGGCGGTGGGGTGGGTCGGCGCGGCGGTCACGGGGTGGTACGTTTAAGCAACGCGGAAAATTCAATTTGGAAAAGCGACCCGGGGTCGTGTATCTCGGCTTCAATTTACCAGCCACGAAAGGATCGGGCTGCTGTTATGGATACTGCGGATTCGACGTGGAACTGCATATCGCGTTGCCAATAGAAACCAGAAACCGTATCAACCCCCTGGGGCAGGTAGAACGCGACGGTTCGCCATAACCGACGCGCACAGGCCAGTTTATATCTGACTGGGCCACGCCGCGTGGCCTGACGACCAGGAAAACGTTTTAACCCCGTCCGTATCGCTGGAGAGTGGAAGCTTTCTTTCCATGGATATTAGCTTCAGCTTACCTTTGACTGGGAGTTTCGCGAAATTCGTTACGGGGTGTTAATCGAATCGACTGACAGGGTATCTTTGGAACATTAACGTGAACGGGGGAAGACCTCGACGAGCTCGTTGTTCAACGACGAGGGTGATAGAAAGGAATGAAAGAAAGAGGGAGGAAGAATTGAACGGAAGCCCGGGGAGTTACGTAAAACCCGCAGCTATTTACTTATCCAGCTTTTGTATTCCCTGTTCCAGGCTATTCATCCTTTATCATGAATTTCCGGCTTCGATTAACGGATTATCGATGGCTCACCTTTCTCTTTTTTCCCCGCTCCCTTTCTCTCCCTTCTTGTACAAAAGCCTCGAATGCATAATACGATATTGTCTGCAAGACTCCCTCCTTCTCTCTCTCTCTCTCTGTACCTCTGTGCGTGTGTATGCGTTTACATAATTCTCGTTAAACGAAAATTCATCCATTATGTGCCCGAGGCAAACTACACAGTGCAAATCATCCCTTTTAGTTTCCTCAGGATTTTTGTTCACCCCCTTTCGGCGACGTAACAGGGAAGCTTCGAGCACTGAACGGTAAACACTGGCACTCTTTATGAAAGTGAGGCAAGCTGCTGGAAACGTGTTTCGCCATCGACGTTGTTATTATTTTGGGATTATTCCCGTCGACAGAATAATTTGTCGCATTGTTAGAATAACTCATTCACGAGCCACGCTTTCGCCCACCGATAGTCTCGGTATAATGTTATTCGAGAATTGTCAATAGCATGTGGCCATTCCAAGATAGACAGATAGAGAGAGAGAGTGACTGGGGCAGAGTACAACATCCGCGTCTCCTCAAAGTTCCAGGGTCCGTTAAGTCGACTCGAAATCAGCCACGGATGCACCGCAATCAACCTGTCGACGGGCGTCGTCTCCAAAGCAAATCCGATATTGTACACGCGGCAGTGGACAATCAACGTGTGACGTTGAACGTCCGAGCTAAGTCACAAAGGGAATCGCGAAGTGCGCCACTATTACGGCCAGATTGGCCTGTGGATCGCAATATGATTCGTCAGTTGCGTCCGTGGCTTGGATTGCGCCGATATAGTCGATTGTCCCACCCCCCTCCCATAGAGACCCCATATTTTCATGGTTTACAGGGGATTCGCTGTCGACGTATCCTCCGTAATTCACACTCGACTCTATGGAGATGTTACACATGCATATACATATACGGAGGGCTCAGAAGCCAATCAGTGCAAGTCCAACATTCCCTGAACACGAGTTTTGTAGCTGAAAAACCTCTTTATTGTTAAAAGTTTCAGTGGATCAATCAATGAAGTCACTATTTTCGTACGTCAGCAACAGATGACGGTACTAACATGGTCAGTTTTTCCCAAGTAACTTGTAAGAACCTTATTTATCTCGGTTTGAATGCTAATGGACTTACACCTCGCTAACTGTTAACTTTAGGACATACAATGTTCAACACTTTTCTGCTTGGAAATCAATGAGCTTTCGCACTGCCGTTAAAAGAATAGGGCATTCCATTTGAAACGACCTCGGATCTGCTGAACTCCTCGACTTACAATGAAGTCGTCTACATCACGTGATGTCCCCTGTTGCGTCTCGCGCACCGCAATTCCTAGGTAGAATTTCGCAGGGTCGTAAATCCTGCTTACGCTTTCGATGACGCTGACTCTCATGACGTTATCAGTCGAGCCTAGTTAGGTCTTCGAACGCTGCGCCGTCGGTTTGGCAACGCAGCGGAGTTTCCGCCAGGGTGTCGAAGCCTGTCCTGATCGATGGCTGTCCGGGCCCAACTTCGTGGCCCCTTTGAAAGTCCACGTTTACGACGCACGTAATTAACTGTAGAGGTCGTGCATAGATTTGAAGGCTTGTGTCGTCCTGCCTTAGGACATAAAACGATTTGAAACGTCATAAAACGTGCTAGCCGTCTTCAGGTTTAAGGTTGTTCCTTCTGCAAATTGCTGGCCGATCTTTTTGGAAGGTTCCGATTTTATTAATTCCGCGGGTAAGCCGTGGAACAATGCTTGTTGCTTCGTTTCGCGACGAAAAACTCCCCCTTGATAACACGCAATCTTTGCAGAAACAACTTTTCTTGTGCAACGCATAACTTAGAAGTTATTCGAGGTGGTCAAGTTAGGTGACTAACCCTGTATACATATATATTCGTCGCGGTGCTCTCGATAACAATAATACCGCCAATAATAATAAAATGAGAATGAATTAACGATGCGACCGTGCGAGGAAGCAGGGCCGTGTCCACCGATCGAAATTGCAGGGCGAGCCCCGACAAATACTTGCTCGCCTGTGCTCATTCGTTATCCCCCCGGGTGCGCAACTCTCGGCCCACCCGTTGCTCGCGAGCTTTCCAGAGGGGCGAGGGGGGAGGGGGGCAAAAGAAATCCACGGAAAGCCGCGCAACACGGCAACGGCGGTGGCTAACGTTTAATCGCGAGCGAAACGCCGCGGGCCGGTCGAAATTTCGCCGGGCATTGTAACGACGCTCATTGTTCCGCTGCTAATAATAATCAACCGGGGCCGTTTGAAGTGGCTGCATTGTTAATGACTCGCGTAATTAACCGAGCAACCGGATCCCCGCGAGCTGGCCGGGCTGAATCCGCGTTTCGTGCGTTTTAACCCGCGCCTGAGAGCGCAGTTCAGCGAAAGCACGAGGGTTCGCCCTTCAAAATGAGCCAAGCCGCATCGTTGCACGATTTTTTCTCGCGACGTTGGGGCGGGTCGAAGTTGGGAAACTTTTCGGGGGCAAAATTTGGGGCGGTGCCCTTCGAAATTAATTAAAAATTATTTCTCGAAGGAAAGCCGGCGGTCGAAAGAAAATAATCGTCGTCGACATTTAAAAGAGAATAATCAATTTTAAATACAAACGCCGGTGGGGGCGGGGGGACCCCCCCCCCCCCTCATGAAAATTGCAGGAATCTTTATTCTCGAATTTCGTTGGGTCTCACTTCCCCCAAAGCGTGATCACGGATATGGGGAGATAATTTTTCTTTCGATACTTGCACCAGTGACAGAGACAGTGGTAATAAGGGGTGATGGGGGTGTGGGCGAAGGAAGTCGAAGAAACTCGGCCACTTCGCGTGATTGCGGACACCGGCAGGTTCTTATCCGCCGTTTCTACCCGTTATTTACGTGCCCGCCACTTCCGGCCTCGTCGTCTTACACCGCGTGCCCGGAAACGCAGGTGGAAACTCGTCTGAACTTTTCGTCCCCCTCAATTCTCGGCGTTGCCTTGAAATATGAAAGGCCGGGCCTCTGTCTGCCTCGTTTCTCAAGCGCGCCGTTGCCGCTGTTCGAATCTCTTCCGTTTTAATACGCTATTTATTATTTGATACTTCGGAAAGTACACCGTCGACCGGCAGTTAATCAACCCGAATGAAATCTCCTGCCTTCGGTCAAATACGAATAAGCATTTCACTTGAACACTTCACGCCGCTGTAACTGTTGCGCCAATTTTATAGGTCGAACGTTGAGTCCGCGTTACATCCCGAACACCGACGTTCCACCGACATCCCGAGGGCCTTCGGCAAACTGTTTGCAAGGTCCTCGAATATTATAGTGCCCCCTGATCACGAAGAACAACCATAGTCTTCGGCTTGGCAGGCGCTGCGTCGATTACTAATTAACTAATTAATACCGTAACCTCCGGCATCTCGCCCCGTGTTCTCATTACCCCGTGAAAATGTGTGCACATGACCGTCCCGGTGTAGGCGAACCATGCATGTAGCTACGCGGGGGTCGGTTTGCGTAGCAGTCGAGTGGCTGTCGCTGATTT
Organism: Nomada lathburiana; assembly: GCA_963667235.1. NCBI lineage: Eukaryota > Metazoa > Arthropoda > Insecta > Hymenoptera > Apidae > Nomada > Nomada lathburiana. Next base: position 16,739,245 of record OY763899.1, on the reverse strand, counting down.
TCAAACACGAGACCCGTGCCCCAGCCATTCCGAAGACGTGCGTACATCGGTGATCCGTTTCTTTCAATACGATTTACGATCGAAGGATTTGTCACACACCGAACTGTCGTTAAATATATCAAACGCTTAGAGAACGGTGTTACCGCGGGTAACTAATCGTGCATTTCATTGCAACCGTTTATTGTAATCGCGTCCTTGATACCCTGACCGAACAAAAGAATTGCAGCGCCTTGCCGAAGGCCCTATCTGACCGTTCGGAGAGCGTCGAAGAAATCCCGACGTTTGCATCCCCGCCGAAAAAATAATTCTCAAGGAAGCACCCCTGTTGTCAACTTGCGTCGAACTGGCAAAGCACGAGGGCAAAAATTCCCCTCACCCGAATCCGCTTTCAGCCCCCCCGTCTGCTCTCGGCTCTCAAAGAAACCCAACCGCCCCAACCATCCCGTGGAACGAACTGATCCCTAAATCTGCAAGAAACACACAGGGCCCCGCTAATTGTCGGAATAACGAAGGAACTTCCTGTCTGCCTGTTCCGTCTCCTTCGACCCGCAGCTGTTCACCGCGTTGTTCCGCGAGGGACGTCTCTGTCGCCGTTTATCGCGAGCCATCCCCGCAAGGGGACGCCCCGCGTTTTGGTTGCCGCGTCAACAATTTCGTCGCTCCGCGATAAATCCGGCCGCGTGTTTTGCACCGGGCGAACTTTCCCGCGCTTTGTTCACGGAGCCGTGTTAACAAGCAGCCGAGATGCTGATCCTCCGTCTGGTGGTTGAACGGGGGAGCCGGGGGTGGAGGTGCAGAAAGAAGGGGTCGTTTGATCGAGTTCGACTTCTTGCGGTCACGAGGAACGGAACCGCCGCGCCGTCGGATAGGGGAGCTAGTTAATTTAACGGGGAGTTTGATTCGCGACTAAGGCCTCGACCCTTTATACTTTCGGCTCTGCTGTTGTTTCGACGCCATTATCGAACGTATTCGAAGAACGGCGATCTTTCTTCTTCCCTGGCTGGCGGACGACGCCTTTTGTTCCTCTTGCAACACAAGTGGGCGGCGAGATAGGTAAAACGATCAGGGACCCTGACAGTTACAATCGTGACGAAACTTTCGTAAATCGATAATGTTATACATCGATCGTCAAAAGCAATTAGATCGTTTACGACAGCTATTGGTAGCCAAATTTATCTAAATTAATCTATCCACTCTTATACTGCAACGTTTTTTCCTTTCGGTTTGTCAGGTTTATGACGTAGTCAAAAGTAGCGCTGTTTTCGAGCAATAGTTTTTCACGCTATATTGTCATACATTTTTATAAAAATTTATAAAAATAAATTAAATTAATAAAAGAATTAATTTGTTTATCACCAGGTTAGATGAGTATCGAGTAGTGAATGAGTATGAATGATGACACCTGTAAAATATGAAGCACAATATAGCCTACCTAATTGTCAATCTGGCCCGGTGTGCGACGGTTAAGCGTCCTTCCTTTTAAACATTTCCACGGGCGCCAGACCATTCCCCATCAACACGGTCACCATTTTTCTTCGGCTGCGACGAGCGCGATACATTACTTAACCCTCCTCCTAGTCCGTTCGTTTCGCGGCGCGACCCGAGGAGCGAACGAATTCCTGTCACCGGGGCGCAAAAGTCGTTGCAAAGAGGGAATTTATCATTGCCTCGCCTTCATATTTCATCCTCCGCCGTGGGGTCTCGATGATGCACGCGAAGGGAACGTCATGTTTCCGGCCCGCGATAAGTCAGCCGGGAAACCCATGGATTTTCCCCGACGCGAATCGACTGCGTGTGCTTGTTGTACTATTTGCCATTAATATTTCCTTCGGCGGGGACGTTAAAGCCACGAAGGCTGTACAGCGCGACGGAAGATCTGGGAAATAAGGAACTTCTCGTGCCGCGAAAACGGTTCGCGGTATTGCTGAAAGTTTTTACTGAATTTACCGAGGGATTATCTTGCATATTATTGTGTACATCTTCTAGGTACGTTCGGGCTCGAAAGGGTTGCGAAATTGAAGCGCGGATTTGTACGGGGGATAATTCGCGTCGGGCTTTTCGGCAATTAAAAAATGATATTCGCAGGAAACTACTTTCGTTCGCCCGGCAAATCTTCGAGCAATTCGCTCGGCGGTGACGGAGGTATTATCTTTCGAATTGGAAAGTATTGTAGGATTATTATAATAATTGAGAATAACGTTTATTATTAAACTACAACACTATTATTAAAATTAAAGATAAAGTTTATTACTAAAACACAGAACTATTACTATAATTAAAAAATTCCGGTTATTCTTATTAATATAGAGAAAAAAGAAAAAGATGGCTTTGCGACGTCCCGTCTTGTTTCGTCGTTTCTTATACACTGCGCATTCGACTCTCGATCAGTCGCTCGTCAAACACACACAGGCTGCATCGCTCGCACGCCTCGTCCTTTGTTTCTTCGCGAGACACACACGCACGCACACAATCTACATCTCTCGCACGCCTCGTCCTTTGTTTCTTCGCGTGACACACACGCTCACACGCATGCGCGCAAGTCAGGACTGCCGATGATCATAATAGCAATTCGCCGGCCGAAACGAAACTTTCGTTCGCCGGTATTAAATAATATCTTTCCCCGTCGGCAACTCGCGTCGGGGTTTTTCGTCTCGCGGGCGTTCGATTTTCGTCGGACCTTCCCATGAATACCGTTCGTAATACCACCGGCCGGGCGATTAAATCCACGGGGTATTCGAATTTGTCGCCCGAGAGAGGCACGCCCGCGCAATTTGCCGCACGAACGGGGCTCGCGTTCCCGTCGTTGCGAACACGCCCTTATAAACACAGCTATGCCCGCGAAACGTCGAACGGAAAACACGGTCGGATTATCTCCGCGGGCGTTGAATGCGATTGCAGGTGAAATTCACCGACGGACCGGGCAGCCATTGTTTATCATTCTCCTTTTGTTTCATCTCGAGCGCGTTACGCGTCGTGTATCGTCGCGCGAATCGTTCGAATCGGCGTGTGGGATGTTTTTACTTGTGATTAGCGTGTTCGCGATGTTTTCTCGATACAAATGCAGGTAATTGAACACGTTGAATTCCGTGGGGGTCATCGGTGACCGGTGGAACACGGCGATGCTTACAATTAGTTCAATACAAAAGCGTGCAATTCGAATAAATGACAATGTTGAACATTAACATCGTTAATGCAATGACATAAAGAAACTAAATCAACTTAAAATTGTTTGTTTAAACTTTCCCATCGTCTGCCGGGTAAATAATTAGGCGTTTCGAGTTCCTTGAGGCATAACCATGTCTCATAAAAAGATCTCGCGTCCAGCCAGGTCCAAAGTCAGCGAATTTCTGCCATTGTCTTCTTGCAAGCAAAGAATCGTCGAGCAGCCAACAACTCTTTTTCAGCGTGACGGTAAATCGAGTCGCGTTGGGTCAAGAACGCTCCAATCTTCCATGCGATTCCCCTCTCTGTCACGTGAACAGCAATTTGCCGCGGGCGTTCATCGGAGGTAGCGTTTCAGCCGGGAGAATTTCAGCCGCGTTCCGGGTGCCTGCTATGATACCGCCGGTCGACTTGCCGCTATAATGACCGGGCCGGGGTTAAAAGGTGGAATGGAAATCGGGCCGGCATCGATTACGATACGGCCGTGTCGCGTGTTACAGAACGAACGGGGTCGTCCCAGCACAATGCGCTAATGCGACATATTGTTCGCCCCTGGAAAAATTGCCGCTCGTTACACCTGGCCGACAATGGGGCGGCTCGCCGCTGCCCGACCGGGCGCGCGTAGCCGTGGAAATTATGTATCGCGCAAAACGAGTTCTACACGGTTCTCCGAATGGAAGACGGGCAAATCGCCGCGCCCGGTAGAAATTAATCGGACCACCTGGCCAATAGGAACGACCAAATTATTGTTCGGATGAGGGTGAACAAATTGCCGTTCCCGAGCTTCCATTTGCCGAACCAACACCGCGGGACGTCGTGGAAAAAAGGGGTCGGCCGGTAATTTTCCAAGGCGATCGCAGCGGCTTTCCAAGTTTGCAGCAGGCAGTCTCGCTGGTAATGAGGTGTCCGCGAATTCGACGGACACGGCGCCTGGGCGGACAGGTGCGCGGTGTAATTAGGAAAAGTCCGGGGAAAATCCTGCCGCGTCTTCCCGGCGCGTAACCGACGGGCGCTTCTATCGAGCCGAGCTTTTACAATCGGACGACGCGTACAGGCTTGCGAGCGTGTCTCAATTACCGTGCGAAGGGCTGTGGCCGGATGAATTCAACCCTTTTGGGTACGCGTCAGAAGACTGTCGGACTATTGAGTGTCTAATCAATTGTGTTTGCGCGATAATAAATAATAGTCGCAACACAATCCTGTAGAAGTTATCTTGGGTAAACGGGGGAAAGACTCCAGTCTTCTGCAAACGTTAAGCTACTTTGTTGATGCGAGCGTCACACGATACTGTAACGATTCTCTCGATTCAACTCTCTTCTACTCTGCCTAGCGTACGGATCATCCACTCTATGCATATGGGGGGTTCAGAAGCCATCGGTGTCGGGGCGTTAGCGTACAAACCAAGATAAATAAGGTTTTGGCGAACTACTTTGGATAAAAATGGCAATGCTAGTACCGTCGTCGAAGATAGTGACTTGATTGATTTATCAGGTGAACTTCTCAACAATAAAGACGTTTTTTGAGCTACGAAACTCATGTTCAGGGGAAGTTGGACTTGCGCTGATTGGCTTCTGGGACCTCCATACATTCTTTCACTCTTAGTTTCTCTCATTCTATATCTCATATGCTCTCACTCATTTAGGATACACGCTGCAGACATTCCTTGGCGACACCCGAATCCTTGGGTCGCTGCACCCTCCGTTCGCACGATCATCTCAAGTGCTCAGCTCCAAACAAATATTTTCACACCTTGGAATCATCCGAAACAATCATGCAGCATTTTCAATCCCACAATTCCTTGCTTCGGTAATGATAATAACAGTAGCTGGGACGTGATTGTTATTATCGTCATCATCGAAGGAGAAGCATCCTTTGTTTTACTGTGTTTATAACACCCGCCATACTTTCTCGCAACGACGCGTTCGAAATAACAGGTGAATCGTTTGGAAAAAAACATGGACCGCGATGAAAGCCACCACGAACAGGGGTGACGCAGGAAAAACTTTAGGCCGCCAAGCATTCAACGCGTTACGAACAAAGAATCGTCCCCCGGGGACAAGCCGGTGGAACGAGAACCGGCCACTGTGTGTGTTTTTCTTTTTTCTTCTCCCTGTTTTCTTTTTAACCGGCGGCGAGGGGGCACAAAGGTGTCGATCGGGCGCCGAAGGCGCGACGGGGAAACGAAGGGTTACGCGAGGCTGGAAAAAGCATCAAGGGTGGGGAGGGGGTGGGAGGGGTTCCCATCGTTGATTGACCATTTGCATAGACAAATAAGTCGAAGCCTCTGCGACGGAGCCGTGTTTGACCAGCAGTCGAATTAATCGTTTTCGAATCGATTTCGAGCCCTCGTGTGACCAAGTGTGCAGGGGCAGGTAAACGCGGTTGAGTGCCTTTCGAAAATTCGACGGCCCGGAGAATCGGGGGCCGCACCGTGTCGATTTCCGGTCTAGTCTTTCTCGATTTCCGGGACGAAGCGGTGTCGTTGTTTTCGAATTGCCGGTGTTTTTGTTCACCGCTCTTTTCATTGCTTCGCCGTTTTTTTGGGGGGAGAATCGTGTTGCGAACCAATGTTCCCCGGTATGTTAATAAAAATTGCCGTGCAAAGTGCGCGTATTATTTTTCATTTGAAATTCCACATTCTATAGATAACAACGTAGACGGGGATACGTCCGACGGACTCTCCGAGCTTCTCGTTGAAATAATTCCGACGGGGCAGGGCTTCAATATTTTGTGAAACAATACGGGCTAAGAGTCCGGAAGAAACCCGTAAAACAAATCTGCGCCCGAATAGACCCAGTCGCGTGGAATTGAAATGAACGTCAGCTTTGAAGCAACGGCGACCGTCGAGGCTACCTGTCGCAACAGTGGTCCGGATCGGGGTAAGGTGTGACGTTTGACCAAAAAATGAACTTTGACATATCGATATTTGTCGAATATATATACTAATTCCTAAACGTCCACCAGTCTCAAAAAACCAAAAAACATTTACATCATTTAATGCCATTTTTTTTCAATGGAAATGGCAACTTAGGGTCGGACTTTCTAGGGACAGTGTTTTTCATCCATGAAACGCCTATTATTCTTTTGGGTATGGAGGTCCAGATTCTACATATATTTAGATCGTTCCTTTTTTTGCTTAATTGGTGTTAATAATTACCATATAAAATGTATTCAAAAAATATTGTCGAATGAACTGTTACAAATTCTTGAAATGTTCTGTTTTCGACAAGAAATATCTTGCAAGTCCCAAAGATTCCCGCGATTTACCAAATTGGAATATTTTCCGGACACCTACCTCTAAATAGCTGCGAAAAAATCGATGCCCCCCTCGTTTCACTGTTCAGACTATTATTGTTATCACATCGCCTCCTTTTGACATCAGTTCCATACATGACCACTATTAGAATAAAATCGTGTACCAAAACAGTTGAGGAATTAGATCCAGAAGACCCACAATTAATAATAATTTGATAATAATGATAACACTAGTAATAATTGTGAATAATAATAGTAATAACACTGATGAATATTTTCTTAACCATTCGTTAATCTGACATTACTACACTGTCCAGTCCAAGTTTCGCGTCTACATCATTTACGAATTAAAAGTTACGAGGCATTGTCACACCTTACTCCAATCCCGACCACTGTGTGTCGTACCTGGTGAAACCGACAGCGTCGAACGTAGAAAAAGACAGCTTGTAAAAAAAGAGGACAGAGCAGCTCATCTTTTCTTTTCAATAGCTATCCTTTTCCGCGGTCGAAACTTATTACCGTTAATTAAGCCAGTAAATATAGTCCAAATCATATCGTGTTTGGTGTCATTTTAATCAAAAAAATGTCAGCTATGTCTGTGTGAAAGTTTCATAAGAAAAGAACGAGAGACAGCAAAGTTTCATCGTTGAATTAGTATTAGTTCACCGATATACCCGTGCCCGGATCGCGTTACGCTGATCGCCGAGCGAACGTCTCGGCGCCTCCAGGGGTATCCCCCTCAGTGGTGGGGATACACTCGTCGCTTATATCGCGTGCCACGTTTTCGCTTATATCGACACTTCACTGTAAATCTATTTGAAGAATAAAAAAAATCGAGAACGATGGAATGGAGGAACTCGCTTCACACGGGTTTCGCGTCTTCGTCTCGCGGCTGTCGTATAATCGTCGACGGAACGGCCCGCGTCCCGGAAACCGCCGCGAACCGGAAAGAAGACAAACAGACGCCGGCCGGATGATTAATTTCCCCCGGGCGCAAATGTACGCCCGCGGCGGCGTTATATTTTATTCACCCGTTTAACTCGCCGCACGCCCGCCGAACTTAATTTCCACCGGATTCCATTATGCTTTTCGTTTATTAGGCCTGTCTTAAATGGAACCGGCGACGTACCACGGGGGACGTCCACGTTGCTGATAAAGTAATCCGTCCTCTCCGCTTCTCTGTTATTCAAGGACCCCCTCGGCCATCCTGTACACGTTTGCTGGAATTCTTCCACCTACCCAAAGGTACGAGGGTTGAAACTGTCGACCGGCGAGGACGTTCATTTCTCCCCGTTTCTTTTTACTATTATTTTATTGGCAACCGCGCCAGCGTTACCTATGACAACGATAATAATAATTGTGGCAGCAAAATCGATATTTCATGGAGGCCTTGTGTTTCTTTTAGGTAAAGCATTGGTATTTATTGGAATTTGTTCGGCGAGTCGAGTTGAATAAATTATGCCCCTTTATTGGTGAAAATAATTTATAAATATTGTGCGTTCTGATTGGGGACAGTAGACGGCAAGGAGTGCAAAGAATGCATGGACCTGACAGTGCTGCCCTCGTCGGGCGTGTAGTCGAGTTCAGATCGTGAGGTTAGAAGCAAGTTTGTATCGTATGCTCGAACCGATCGCGACTGGACGACCGTTATTATATTTCCATAAACCCGTAAAATACTGACACAAGGAGTAGTAGGAAGAAGGGTAATATTTTATTGTGTTCATCGAATGTGGCGCTGCTCGACGCTCCATCCTCGTCCTTAATTAGCGGTTGGATAATTGTTCGGGGTTCTATGTTGTTCAGGGATAAGTTCGTCGACAGTTCGTCCCAGAAAGCCATCCTTTCCGGGAAGAACTGATTTTCTATCAGCACTTCCGGGCGTCTGTCGATTCCAAATCGCAGGAATTCGTTGGAGTACTTGTAATTTGGCCACGCCGGCATCCTCCAGGCCTTTGGCACTCTGTTGGCGTTAATTGAAAATCGTCATTAATTAACGCGTCGTATATTCGATCGGTATTCTTGAATCGCCCGCTCGACGCGTAAAACATTCTGGGCGACTCGCGCGTTACTTTCGAATATTTCGACGATATTAATTAACGGGGAATAATTTTCGTTTCGACATTTCGGAAGATATATTAAATTTGTAGCAATGTAAAATGTCAGAGGGAAATGTGAATGATTATTATTCGTTTAATTAAGCGAAATTAGAAGTATTGAATTCCCTTATGGATTTTCGTATTTTTTCCAATATTTATCTTGGCAGAAATGCGTCGCAATAAAAGTTTGATTAAAAAGGGATCGGAATATTTGCCAGTCTGAATAATCATTAACTAATTGATGTATCGGTTGCGTTACCCATTGGCTGCGAAGCTGGCCCACATTTCCGTCATTATATTTATCATGGTGACGTCATTCTCAGTATTGTGCAACATCTGATCCTTGTGCTGTTTGTTCAATAATGGAATTAAATAATTCAGATCGTCAGCATGGGAGATACCTGAAGTATAAAATATCCTTCGAATAATAATCCCAGCGTAATTATTAAACGATCCATTGTTGTTCATTAAAATTTCCCCGCTCGCGGGCCAACGAAATATCGTAAATTAATCAAATTAATTGACCGCAGAGAGTCGCAACGGGGCCCCGAGTTTTAATTATTCCAAATTTCATCTTTTTCCGCGTAATGTATTACGCGCACGTGAAAAATGATTTCAACAGGCCGGGAAATAATTCGTTACGTAGTTCTTTTCTCTTTCCAATTAATATATCCCCGGTACCTTAATATTACCTCATCAAATTTGCAATACTATATTTAATATCACACACTGATGAATGAATGCTTACCGTAGTGATTGGGAAGTCCAAAAATGAAGGTGCTGGTGAAGGTGCCATCGTACGAGAACAAATAAAAGTAAGCACTGGAATTCATCAGCTCTGATTGGTATTTTATCGTTTGATACGCTGGCCACAAGAAAACGCTATCGGAGACCGTCTGTGTAGAAAATTTACGAAATAGAAGATACGAATTCATTTCTTTCCCGTACAAATGTGAAATCGCGGGCCGTGTAAAATTGCAATGGGGAACAAAGGAACGGTACCTCGGTAATATTTTGTCCAAGAGTGGAGGACACGTTCCCAGCGAAGTAGAAATCTACAATGGCATCGACGAAAGCGGTCGAGTTAGATGTCAGCTGATAATATTCCAGAAAGTTGGGCAAATTCGTTTGGAGATTGTCAATTAATTTGTCCTTGGTCGTCGCGTTCGTGATGAGGTCTGAAAAATCGAAACGATCCAATCTGTATAAATTCGTACAGTATTATAGTTCAATTATAAGGGCAAAGAAATAATGAAATTAATATACTCAAGGCGACGTAACAGGAAAAATAAATCTTGCATATCATATTTAACCGTTAAGAAATGTTTTGCTTAATTTGCTTTGGAATTTACCAGCTGTCTTTATCAGTCCCTCGTTCTCGGTGACTCCTATAATAAATGGTATATCCCTGAAGAGGCGTCTTTTTATGGCTATCAGGGGATGCACCGTCACTATAGCATCTTCTGATTCCTCTTCGATCGTGGGTGCGAAAATGCAACAGGGATTTCCCTTCCAAACTTTCTGCACGATTGTATACGTCAAATTAATATGACACAACTTTTGGGCGGGGAAAATTAATTCTATTTACTTCACGGTATTCGACGATTTCAATATTCGTTTGGGAATTGCACAGTTGAAGAATTTTTAACAAGGCCTGTTCTAAAACAGGAAGAGGTTTTGTTGCTCGAATCGAGTGCTTTCATTTAAGACGTCGTCGATCAAAATCGGTCCGGTAGAACGCGAGATAATTGAATTTGTTTAAACATATTATAAACAAATGCCATTATTGCCATTTCCAGGCGAGCTAGATCAATAATCAAACGACAGAAATCAAAGCTAGTTGTGTAAGCTAACATCTCCAATAGGAGTGAACATTATTCCACGCGAGGTTCCTTTGTTATAAACAATTAAACAATTAAAATAATCATTACGGCCAACTGGACATAGTTACAGCAACGGGACATTTTTTTCTAAGTAGCTTATTCTCTTCCCTTTCCTTTAAGATCTCGCAGATTAAAAAACAACCACCAAGAGACGTGATAATTGCAACGAGCTGAAGGAAATTTTCTACGATTTTTTAATCGTTTATAACTTTTAAACCACAAATGCCACAATCTTGAAGTCTGATGGAGAAGATAGCTTTGATTCGTAGCCTCAATTTGAGACAAGTCCGGATAAGAAATATCCACTGTAAGCCGAGGAAACCGCAATTGTTTCAATTAACGATGTAATCCAGAAAGTTGGGTTTCTGTGCTACAGAAATTGCTCGAAGTGCGACAAACGCGAGATGGCGCCACGTACTATTGTCCCCGTCTGTGACACAACTTTACCTACAGATTACCGACCTGCGCTTTTTCTTCGAACAAAATAAAAAATTGTTCCTCTCGGCTCCTGGTGGTTGATTATTAATAAACGAGGTATCAAATGAAAGGGAAAGGACCGCTACGCGTCTGTAATAGTCTCGTTGCTGTAACTTCACCCACTTGACCGTGATAATTAGTTAAATTGTTTACGTACATTGTCAAAACCGATTCGGGAATTCTAGCTCTTCCAGACTTCCAGCTCTAATTTCATCCCTCGATCGTTGTTCAAGCTTGTTGACATTCATCAAATTTCCCAAGGATAAGCGATGCAGTTCTGCCAATAAAACGAGGGGACATTCACTCACATAAGTGTAGTAGCTCATAACATTGCCAATCTTCGAGGCCTCGACGTTCCTCAAGCACCCCATCATCATTTCCTCCTGTTCCCCGTCGTATTCGTCCAACTCCGGGTCGTATTCCTCTCGTTCGGTCCTCACTTCCGGCTGTACAGTTGTCGCACTTTCCTCCGTGCGACCATCAGTCACGCCGTTTCCCTTCTGCCGTTCAGGAAGACAGCCCAGGAGCCCGGCCGTTTGCAGCGCTATCTTCCTCGTCCAATGGGCCGTGCCTAGTGCCCAGGGGCAGAGGGCACTTCCGCTCTGCAGGATGTACCTGTTGAACAGCCCTTCCGTTTTGTTGCTCAGGGCCAACGCGTGCACAGCAGCTGCGCCAGAACTGTGGCCCCAAAGGGTTACGGCGTCACGATTGCCGTCAAACGACCCGATGTTCTCGTGCAACCATCGTAGGGCCATTAATATATCTTTCACGCCATAGTTGCCCGGACTGGCCCTGCTGGCTGTGCTCAGAAAACCTGGACAGCCGAGGAAATTCATCTGTTCAGTATCGCCTGGAAGCTGGAATTATTGTTTCTTCACTTTCATCTTAACTCCGATTAAATTGCTTTGTCATTACCCAGAATGTTCAAACGATAGTTGACCGTGACCAGAATTACGTCCTGATCCATCAAGTAGTCAGGCGGCAGCTGACGACTATCGCTGCTTCCGGTCGTGAACTTACCACCGTGCACGTACACCAAAACCGGAAGTCCACTGTTCTCCACGCGTTTCTCTGAAATCTGCACGCACCACCCTCCAGCACAAACTCATACAAATTCATACAAATCGAACAAGTCAAATGAGCCAAATCTTTCGCCCGGTCAGATAACGTTTATGCCCGAAAGGAAATGGAACTACGTGCATTTTTACACCGTCACAGCGGACAATTGACGAGGTAAACAGTTAAAATTGGCGCATGAAAAAGCGTCGCCTCGCCTTGAATCGTTTAAATTTAATTAAATCGCGAGAGGAGGACCTTGCCGGCCAATCGAGCTCGCGTTTCAACGAAACATTTCGCTGCCTTTCAAACGAGCCATCGTAGTCCAGAGTTCCCCGTGAACACCGCGTTTTACGTGGGACCACGGGTAGCGTATACGGCGTCGCGACGCTGCGAACGCGATTGGAATATTCGACGAGGATTTATGATGGAATTTTAGCGGTCCTCGATTTTTCTTCCTATTTCTCTTTATTTCATTGCCCGCGCTGGATTCGTCGATCAGTTATTTTTCGGTTTATCACTGTTCCCGTTCGTTCAGACTGGCCTCGTTTTGCTTTTATTCCTGGCACCCCTCTCCTCGTCCACCCCTCCCCGCCTCCCCCTTTCACCCAATCACCTGTTACTTCCGTCGGATTTTTGCGCCGACTTATTCAAACCGTGCGGCTTTTATATTAATTTGTTCTCCTGCTCTTTTTTTTTGTTGTTTCTGGCTGTTGCCTTTCCTTTAACGACCACTCACCATAGGCAGAAAAATGTTGAGGTAGAGGCAGTCCTCGCTTCCTACGGTGTTGCCATCCTTGTCTGGCTGAATGCACATGGGGCTGTTTTTCGTGGCTTCGTATATGTCGCCCCATGTACGGTTCCAGGGCTGTGGGCTCTGTTAAATAAATATCGCAACGTTATTTTCCTCGTCAACAATGAATACAAGATTCATTCGGTGCCGATCGGGTGAGAATCGAATAAATACCGGCGGATAGATCAGGTGCAAGAAAGTAATAAGAAAAATGCCAAGCAGAGAAAACAGAGAAACAAGTTTTCCTTCCCCCCAAAAAAAGAAAAAACTTCATCCGAAAAAATTCCAACAGCAATTCACCCTGAATCTCAGGTCGCCCACTGGCGGCTGGGCGTAGGGGATGCCCAAATAGTGCGCCACGAGCCTACCCCTGGAGCTTCTGCTCCACAGGCCCTTCACTTGGCCGAACCTCGTCGTCACTTTCGTTGTGTAACCGTCCGAACAGTTCGCGGTAACCACCAACACCAACAACGCGGCCCGCCAACACTTGAGGGCCAATCTCTCGTCCGTCGCCCGTCCACGTTTCGACGCAACCATTTTTCAGCAACTGCTGCACGTAATCGTCGCGAGCGCTCGAACGTGTCTGAAGCGTGCACGAGCGTGTAGCGCCGTTTTCGATCGCTCCGCCGCAGCTAGACGAGAGTCGACTAGGCTGATTCATCAGCGAAACGTGGCGCGATGCCAACGTTCCGCCCCTTCCCCTCGTTCCTCGGACTTTGGTTTTTGTTTGTGCCGCCTGTCTGGTTGTTTGGAACGACCCGGGGATGGGGAGGGTTGGCCCTGGTGTGAACTTGTTGGGCAACAAGTTTCGTCCCGTTTCGCTGGTCGGATTGGATCTGCGCGGACGTCGAGAAGTCTAATAGCTTCACCGAGAAGCCGGTGAATGTTTATCGGTGCGATTGTCCGGGCTGGATGAACGGAGATGGGTTTGACTTATTATTGCTATAGTTGTTGCCCTTGCATCTCGGATCCGGTTCATTTGTGTGTCACAGTTTGCATCGACGTGCAGAGGGACGAGCCTGGCAATTAAGGGGAACAAGTGAATGCGTTTGAAAATTTGTTCCTTTCGTCGGCGTAACTGCCGCGGGTTTTTTTTTTTTACCTTCGAATTAATTGCTGCGTTTATTTCTGCCGGTGAGCAAAAGAGAACGGACGGTTATCGGCATCGTTGAGTCACCGGCTGGGATTACTATGCCATCGACGTTTATCGCGTTGCCCGTTTTCCTAGCGTGTGCAGCCTTCGCTGGCCGTCCGTTTTGCGCCGTTTGTTTTGGAACATTATACCGGACTACCAAAAAGTATTAGGTTGTCACAAAAGTTCATTTCGCCTTGATATTAACTGCAAACAATTTAACGAAGAGCACAATATTTTTGAATGATGCGCGATAGGTTCTTTCTCTTCGTTCTCCTTGATCCGTACGGCAGCATCATGATATCATGTTTTGAAATTTAGTTTATGTTGTTGCAAAATATTGATCGACATGATTTTGATCACATTTGAGGAGTTCAATTTTTCAAAGCAAATAGAACTTTTTAAAAGTAATAAATAAGAAAAATACGGGGAGGCTAGAATATTCCAAATCAGATTCAAATCCCTTCCCTGACTATCGATTCGAACGACATTGTACTATTGGAAAGCTAGAAAACAACGGACTGCCCTAACACGAAATGGATCATTCAGTGTGTTTGATTAAACGTTGCCCAACAATGCCGAGCAGTCGAGCAGCGAAAGAGACTTTCGGGACAACCTAATATTTCTAACGGTGGCTGGAGTCCCAAAGATCGATTTGAAACGTCGATTCCCGTCCCGAAACGTTCGCCAAATGTTTTCCCAACCGCGACTCCTCAAATTTTCAACGGAAGCCCACCCCTTCACTTTCATCCACCTTTTAATCCGACCGACGCGGCCAGAAGGGCCGCTTCCTGTCGCGGTTGTAACAATTTCCCCGCGAGGATCTTCCCGGAGGAGTTTCCGGTCCGTTTCCGCGCGGCCTTCGTTGCGCGTCGTTTGCCAAGCCGTTTATCTCCTCGTCATTAGTTATGCCGTGTTGCCTGCTTTCTCGGTCCCCCTCTCGCCCCGCCCCCCCCATTCGCCGTGCCGGTGAAAATAGGTTGCCGATTTAATTGCCGGTAACCGCGGCGTCTACGTCACGATCGCGTTACAGTGATCGCGGGATTATTTGGATTTACAGAGATTTCGGTACGGAGGCTCGCTGGAAATTTCGCTGCACCCTTTTGCGTCGTTACCGTTGAATGTTAAGAAATTATTCGGGCGAGCTTCCGCGACATTATTTTGCGCTCCAAGGTGTGTACAACGGAATATTCAAGCCTGGCGTTGGAATAAATTTCCCGGATATTCCGCTCTGCGGCGATCACCCACCGGGGTTCGCGTCAACGGGGGTGGTGGCACCGTGTTCTTTACGATTTCGTGGCTGAAAATCGTCCGGGGTGCCCGGGCCTGACGATGTCGAGGGGTTTTAAATGCTAGCCGAGGGGCTGCTTTTGGGGAGGACAGCAGCTTCGGCGGGATTTGCCCAGGAAGGATAGGGTTTAGGGGATCCTCAATGATGCAGGAACTCGGGTTGCCCGGCCGGGGAGGCTCGTCAATAATTCCGTTACTTCTAATCCGGCAGATGAAACGGAAACATCTGCGCAAACTCGGCATTACAATGTTATAAATTAATTATAAAACCAACCCGGCGCCTGGCTGAAGAGTTTTCAACGCTGGCGCACGACTTCCTTCGACTGATTCCTAAATTCAAGCAAAACTTCCGACGCTTGGCTGTCAAACGTTCATCCTGTATCCGCCAGGGGTTGAAAACAATTATGATATCGGTTTCGGTTCTCGAACTAGTCATAAGAGCTGCAGAAACTTAAAAACCGTTATGAATATGACCAAAACGAATGCTCGAAAACTTCGTATTTTCTTGCAACAACTATTGTCCACTTATAAGTCCACTTATGCTCAAGTTTACATTACCGGCAACCACCATTAGCACGTCGTTTCATTTTCAACTATCTGCAACTTTTGTACTGTTTTAATACTCTATGTATAAAACTATTAACAGTTACTTTATATAATTTAATTTTGTGATATCAGTAGCAATAGTTAAATATACAGTGGTGATAATTAAATACATAGTTTTTAGTTGGCGTTAGCTGCTGATATTAGTGAATAGTACCGTCATCTATTGCTTACGTATGAAAACAGTTGTTTTGGGCTGACGCCGTTCCGGAAAGCGAAACTGACTTTCCTTACCCGCACCAGTTATTGCGGCGACCCGCCTATCTTTAGGAATGGATGGGCCCGACTGAAATGAGCGATTGCTATGTTACAAGGATCTTTATTGTCTGACTTTCGTCTGAAGACTGGTGGTCGAGAAAATCGTAATGGTCCAGCGAAAATAAAGGACAATTGCTGATCCGCGCGCTCTTCGTGATTAAAACTCTCACCAACCGTGACTTAACACGTTAAGTGCCACGTCGGTCACCGGTGACCGACAGTCTACTTTTCGTCGCAGGCCGCGTCACTGCACGTTGACTGACAGTACGAATGATCTGTGCGACAGAGCAACTTTCTGTGCATATAAGATGAAAGCAAACGTCGTGAAAGTGTAACTTTGTGCACAAGACGAAGCTAAATAGCGTCACAGAGTGTTGCACACATTGAGCCCCATCGCAAATCATAAACAGATCGCAGGCAGCCAGCATATCGGCGAGGTCCGAGATCGCGGGCCAAACGGAAAGGAAGTCGAAACGGGGCTTCTGAACGTGTTGATCGATGTGTCGACCGAAAGTGTTCACGATAAAGAGGTTCTCGAACCGCGAAACCCACGTTCGGCGAAAGTTGGACTTACGCCGATTGGCTTCCGAGCCCTCCATCTAACAGTTCGTTCCGGAACCGTTTCGATCTTTAGAAAATAAAAAACCTACGTTCCACCTGCATTCCAAGGCTGCCGAGCTGTCGCCGGACGTCCAAACAATGCGGCACATCCCGCGGCACATGCGATCGTCGAGCGTTTCGTTTTGCTCGACGCAGAATCCCCGCCACGCGACTCGAAACAACGCTCTGATGGTTGGAGGGGTGGGGGGAGGGGCAGAAGAGAGAAAGAAAACAATAGAGCGACGAACGAAGAAAGGAAAGCGGGTATGTCGATCCTTGTTTCATTGCCGTCGACGCGTCGTCCGCCGTCGGCCACAAGAGAATCCTCATGGCGGATCTCTATTTGTCGCGGTCGAATTAATTGCAGAACGGCTGGCGGCCATGCATCACGGCGACACGCGTCCAGAAACGTGGCTCGAGTGAATTACTGGCCGGAGGATTGGTATATCGCTTTTAACGACGGGCCGGGCCGGGGGATCGTTTCCGGTCCGCTTTCTCCCGTTCGTGCGATATTTTCGAGGCCACCCGGTGACCTTGGACGGTCGCGGTCATTTCTGGTTACTTTCGGGGATCGGGGCGATTTTTTTGTTCTTTTGTCGCTAGTTTTTCGCGGCGCAACGGCCGATTTCATTTTCGCGAATTCGCCGCGCGTGAAATTGACGATCGTCGGATTCTGTTCGCAGAGTTTATTCGTGGACGTTCTTCAAGGGACCATTGTTTGGAATCGTTGACCCTTGACAACACGGTACACCAAAAATAACAAAAAGGTTTCTTCTGTATCATTATAGTGTTGTGCCGTGAATTTATTCGCGAATTAATTTTCCGGTGCTGCTTTCTTTTTAAATGATTGCGACGACACTTGTTCGTTTCTTCTGCAATGAAATTGATTAAAGATTCTGGACGAAATAATTGAAAACAGTCGGAAGTCTAAGGGCCTCGACATGTCATGCAGGGCTGTTTTGCATCCGGAATCTTTTGCATCGAAATTGTTGTATTTTCCGGCTCGAACCTCCTTGGCAAGGTATTTGCGATTTTGAAACCATCTTGTTCTCCATTTTCTCCGATTCTGATTGTGAGTCAGAACTCAGTACCTGTGTAATGAGATTCTCTTCCTCGAGACGAGGAGAATGTTTTATTAAGAAACACTACCTTTTCCTAAGAAAACTGCAGTTGGCGTATGTTTACGTCTTTCGTATACATATACTGATGGACTCGTGAGTTGCGTATACATACGCATTTGGCAGTCAAAGGGTTCATTCGCGGAACCACGAGGGCGGTAATTTTAGTGGAATTATTTGGCTCGTTTGCGAGAGTTCGCCGGGGGCCGGGAGGGGGGGGGGGGGGGGGGGGGGGGTGAAAATAATTCTTCTCGCAAACGTCGTTCTCTGTCTGAATGCCTTTCATTTCTCTCTGTTTTTTCGTTGCAGGTAAGCATGCGGGAGAGCACGGTGAGTTTAAACTAATTTTTTTCCCATTTTTTAACAATGTTTCATAAGAAGACCGGCGCAAAGCACGAAAACACCGTATCGTGTGCTCCTTCAAAGGAGCCCCGCGGTCTCGAATTTTCCACCGAATTATATTCCAGCATTTTTCAAACATAATCCCAGGCCGTAGAACCTTCCGCCGCTCTCCTTTGCGTTTTCCTTCTAATTCCCGTTTCGCTTTGTCCCCGTTCCGTACCTCGCCCCGGTCCGGTCGTGCCGAAAACACGGCCGGACATATTCCTCGCGCACGGATGTTTTACACGGTTTGCACGGAAAAGGATTTAATTAACACTAAATCAACCCTTCGCTTCAACGCCGGAAATGAAATGAAAAAATTGCCGCCGTCTGTGAATCGATCGCAACCAACCGAACGTTTCATTCGAATTCTGGCACGACGATACAGTCCGAGCCGCGACAACTCGAATCTCGAGGGAGAAGAACGAAACATCGAGTTGCAGGGGGTTTCGTGTCGTCGAGTGTTCGAGTAACGCAGGTTTGACAAACGAAAATTCGTCTTATAGGGGCTTTGTATGACGGTTAACTTTCCGACTTGCGAGGAAGGCGATTTAAATTTTTTCGCGCGAATCGCATTTTTATTGCTTACATACAGCGGCGGACATGAGTATTGGCACAGTACGATGTTCCGCGTACAGACATTTATAACTATTACAAAAAATTGTTTATACCACTTTGCTTTCGTATGGACATTTATTTGCAATGTCTTACTTTTTATCCCAGGAACTGTTCGTCCGATCGAGCTACTTTTTTTTTCGTTTCATTCGCAAAGGATTGGGCTGTTGTAAAATAATTTCTTCCATCCCGATGATTAACGTCGTAATATCGAAAAATATAAACAAATTCTTTTTCCGCGTCTCTTTCGATGATGGGGCTCGCGGTATAAATCTCGAAAAAAATATGTCCGAAGTTTTCCCTTTCCCAAAATGTGACCATCAGAATGACGGAGGAGTGAAAATTCACGTCACAATGTGCTGGTTTGCTAGGTTTACTAGTTATCGAGAAAAAAATCTCATCCCCCAATTTCTGCACTTCTCAGAGAACAATCTAAGCGTCGCCAAGCGTCGGATTAACGGCGAACGACCCCTGCCCGGCCCGTTCTCGAATTTTATTCACGTGGCCGAATTAACACGGTTAATGTGCACCGTCGCCGCAGAATCGAGCACGCCCACTTCCTGGGGGGATTATCGATGTCAAAACGTTATCCTGAGAGTCGAGCCCCGCCCCTTTTGCCCCGGATCGCGGTCTTCTTCGCGCGTCAGACCATTCAAGGGATGAAATATCAGGGACGCGGGGGTGTGAATAATGCATCGGGTAGCCACGACGAGGCAAAAATTGCTTCCGTTTTCGTTTAACGCGGACACGAAACTGTTCTCGTCGAACGGGAAAATAGTGAACTTCTGTCCCTGTCGCTGAAACGAAAATCCCCCCCCCCCCTCCCTGTCACCCATGGTCGAGGGGTGGAACAATTATTTTCAAGCAGGCCGGGACGTCGAAACTCGTTTCCTCTTCAAATTCAAAACGATTTGCATAAAAATAAATTTATGTTTATCATTTGTTATTTATCATTTACGCAATTTTCACCTGAGAAACGGTGCTCTGTATCGCGGTGTACGTCTCGCACGGGGGTTGATGAAACGAAAGGTGACCAGTCGGGGGGGGGGGGCGGTGTGCCTGGTTCGTTTAAACCTTGCCACGATTTTCCTGCCACAAGGGTTGTCCACCAGGGTGTAGTAACGTGCTAATGAAGTATTTACTATTCTATTACTACGTACCACGAATTCAGATCTCCTTTCCCCTCCCCCTTTCCCCTTCGCGTCCCGGCGGCTTACGTAACGCTAGGGGCGGTTTGGGGGGTGGGGGGCGGGTGGAGATTCCAGACGGCAGCTGGTTCCTCGTAACCCGATGAAACTTTGTCAATTTAAGATGTGGGTTGGGCACGTGTCACGGGGAGCGATTGCCAGTTGTCTAACAGTGATTTTATTTAGGGGTTGAATTGTTACCTTCTGCTTCAGCCAGAGACAGGCTACATAGGGGTTATATAAATAATCATGGACAATTTAATTCACGTGTGTAATTCACAGCGACGATTCTACAATTAACTCCGGTTTGTCGAAAGGAAAAAAAACAACAATGCAATTGTTAACTAACTATTGACCGCAACGAAACAAACGTTTCCGTCGGTCGGAGGCCATCGTTTTTCCGCCGGCCGTTTTATTTGACGAAAAAAAACCGCCCCTCCACGGTGATTCCAGTTATCGTTATAATTTCTGCGCCGGACATTCCCGACTTCTAACGTCCCCCCTATTGCCGGTCGAACCAATAATACAGCGTGACACGTAAAACGGAGGCACATGCCTGTTCGAGCGGTGACAAACGGCCCCGGCGACGCGCAAAATGGAAGCCGGTTATGAATACGTTTGCCAGGTCGAACCGCCGCAAAAACCGCCCGACCTGTCGTCGTTAGGCAAAGGAAAAACGTTGTTCCACTAATATTTTTTACCCGGCCTCGATTTGTTGTTCCGTTTGCCTTTTCGTTCGTTTCCATTTTTATACCCGTCCGACGCGGTGTCCCCCCGGGGGTTACGGGGGGAGGGGGAGGGGGGGGGTTAATTCCGATACTTTTCACGAATTTTATATTTACTTGTTGCCTTTGTCGAGCTGGTATATTTTTTTTTTTAGAGAGAGGGAGTGAGGGATAGAAAGCTGTGATACCCCGAAGGAATTTTCGTGCTGACCGCAACGCGGCTAACAGCGGTGCTCGAACGCGTTGACAATATTCGTCGAAATTTGCCGACCGTCGTTCGAATAACGCCGTTCGAATAATTTCCCAAGGAATCGCAGTAGAATTATCGGGAGAATGTTGCCCAGATTTATTTTCGTCAAATTTCCTACAGGGCGGGCGATCCAATTTCCCACGAAAAATTTCCCCGCGCCGTACGATTTCCCAAGCGGGGCACCGCCGACTAAACGGGTGTCCCCCTCGTGACGTTCGGATAGGCGCGCCTGTAAGCATGCAACCGGGCAGCGTCGTACACCGCGTTGCGGCGCGCAACACGAAACTTCCATTCGATTTTCCCGCGTATGTACGCGTTTGTTGAACGTTCGTCGTAAGTTCGTTCCTCTTTGTTACTTATTTCGCCATGGAAACGGCGAAGTTTTCACGGGCGAATAGTGCTCGGCTGTTCTGCATCGAGGTAAGATAATAATTTGTACGGGGTGCGTTTGTTTCGTTTTTTTTTTTCGAAACTCGATAATATACAGGGCATGGAGTGTACAATAGTAAGCTATCAGTAAAAGAAATTTCGAAAACCGTTCAATTTTCACGGCGAAATCGCGGTCACCTTGGGTTTTACAAATAAGGAACACATTTTCTTTTAACACATTGTGGAGTGGGGGTTGGAACACATTTTTTTTTAAGGGATCGTACACGATTTTTAGGTTAATTCATGGTTAATTCTACTCACAGAGGAAGAAAGAAAAAACGGGTTCGAAATTGATTTTTTAGGATCTGATATTTTTACATAACATTTATACACGTGCTGACACTTACAAGAAGGCACGAATAAAATATTTCCATTCATTGGAACTGGTTAAATTTTGCACTAATGCGGTGATTGCAATTGTTTTTTCTAAGATAATATTTCATCATACTGGAGTTCGAAGTTAGCGTACTTCCTATTATTAAAGTTGTTTGCGAATGGTCATCTGTTCATAATGAACTGCAATGCGATTTTACATACTTCATTTTATTCTCAACTCGACTATCGAAACAATATTGATAACAATATTTTCGCTAACATTAATTACTTACTTAATATATACTTAATAACATTAATTACTCGATTGACAGTAGTGGAAATGTGAAATATTTGGCTTTTCGGTGTCCAATAGTGTTAACTTACTGTCTTAAAGTCAAATACGTCAAATACTAAATATTTCACATTTGTGTTAGGAAAGATATCAATGTAAGGCGTGTTTCGAATTCGTCTCGATGTCCTCTACAATATGGTAACATGTGCTCCTATTTGTAAAACGCAAGGTGACCTCGATTTCGCCATGAAGATAAACTGTTTTCGAAAGTTTTTTCTACTGATATCTATGGTACACTCCATACCCTGAAAACTTTTGTTCCAACCATTCTTTTATCAGATTGGGTGAAAAATCGTGCGTCGCGTCAGGGGTAGCACCCTTTACATATGTTAATTTACGTGGTGTATAAGAAATATATGATCAACACCATTATACCAATAGGATTGTTCTAAATTATTCAGGCTCTAAATAGATTTTTTTAGAAAAGCCGTCTAACAGAAACTGCATAATTTTACATAATAATTAATCAGGCTCCCCAGAATCCTTCGTTTTTCTTCATCGAGGTAACGATATTTTCATGGAATAAAAATATCAATATTTAATTCGTCCTATACACTCAAACAACGCAGCCTTTCCTAATATTTTGCTTGCACCTCCAACAAAAAGGCCACCCCTAAAATTGATTCCACAGTGTCCACGTTCAGCGGCGAGTCATCGACAGAATCTCGAACAACTCGCCATTCCTATCAGAGAAATCACAAATTAGTCGCGAAATCGTCGCCCCGGTTCGCAGCCCCTCGAATAATTTCCACCGTTCGCCTATTTATAACCGTGTGCCCGTGTGTATGTGTGTGTGTGAGTGTGTGTGTGTGGCTCACGGTTACAAGCGCGTACGTGCACGCGTTGACCCGTGGCCGTGTATTCGATGCAAATTTCCCCGTTGGCAAAAGCCCCTGAACCGCGACTACCCCCTATGCATACGTGGGCACGCTGCAATCTTCCGCGTTCGACGCGATCGATCTCTCGATCACAGGTGGCGACATTGTCGCGGCGAACGCGAGAGGATATTTTTCGGTGAAAGGGTTAGGTGGGTTTCGGAAGAAATAATTCAGCGTTGCTCCGTCGCTCCTTGCATCGGATATCTTTTGTTACTTTCATATCTCCGTCGTCCCACAATTGTTAATCACGCCGACGCACATTGTTTCGCGTGCTTTTCGATTTGCCGATGGTACAATTCGACGTACGTGCACGATTATTAATATTTAATTGGACATAATTCGAATTTCTTGCGGCGTTTCTTTGTTTCGCGCACGCGACGAGGAGCGAAGGAATTTCATTCGAAATTAACAGTCGCAAACAGAGGTACCGGCAATTAACGTAATCCCGGTGGCGTATTGACGATGATGACGCGACAAATGAGGCGTTCGACGAAAAACTAATTGTCAAAGGGGCGCTACGGAAACGCGGGGAACGACGCGCGACACATCGCGAGCGTTGTTAATTAATTGGCAGTAATTTCAGCGTTGTACAAATTTCGCATGGTCGCGCACAGTTCTAGAGGGGTTGGGGGGGGGGGGCCCCGAGTTCGCTGATACGAGAGCCGTATCGGCGATAATCAGTTCCAATAACGAATAAACAACTGTTCGCCCGGCAAACAGGTGGACAATTTAATTTTCAACGGAAACTGAGTACCGTAATTCGAATGAAAAACGTAATTCGAAGACCGTGGATCGTTCTTCTGTACGCCTGTGGGAGGCAGTGGCGTAGAATCTCGCTGGGATTGCAAAAATCGTCGCCAGAGAACCGGTGCCCGCATATCAAATGGTGCGTATCTCGGGATACAAGCAATTCCCATCAGCCAATATTGTCATGTGGGTAATGAACGACCGTGCGTTGAATAAACACGCGACCAGGGCGACACTTGGACTCGTACAGCCGGGCTGGCCCGCCTATGGAAACGCGTGGAACCGGAAGTGGCTGCCAGTGTCCAGGGGGGAACCCCTGTCGCGCTGTTTCAACACGGACGAGTTGCTCCACAAAGGAGATCGAACAGCTCCATTTTATTTCTCCCGTCGTTGTTAACATTCGCCCCACAAAATTCATTCCTTTCGCATATTGTCTCGTTTTTTTTTTTTACTCGTGGACGCCAGGGAGTTGCGTGTTTAAATTCAAATTCGCGAAGGGAATCACGACGATTGTCCGATCGTTTTTCTATATTCGAAGTGGGCAGTGACCTATTTTTTTTTTTTTTACTCGCAAAGGGACACAAAGGACCGCAATAATACCCCGCGTCGATCGTATTCTTCTACTTTCCGGCGCTTCTGCCCGTGGCCAATTGATAGAACGCCAAATGGAACGGGCTGAGTTTCAGCCAAATCGTTCTCCAAAGGACCGGTCCCCTAATGGCACGCGGTGACATTTATGACGCGGCGCACAATGGCCACCGGGAGTGACGCGTGTGATTTTATTGAGCCGGTCGAACGTCCGAGGGAGGCAATTTATTAGCGGCACATTCGCACTCCGAATAGCTTCGCCTCTCCCCGGAGGAAATAGCCGCGACATATTTGCCGAATATTCGCGCCCGCGAAAAGGAAAACGTTCAATCGAATGGGCGTTGATTAGATCGACACCTCCGACGAGCGACACGAGTTGGAATTAAACTCGTCCCCCGTCTCGACGTAAAATCGGGCGACATTTAAATATACATATGTCACGCCGTGGAGAATCGCCCCGATAGTTTGCTCTAGCGGCGGACATGAATGGAGCCGGGGGGGGGGGGGGGGGTACGCAACGAACGTACCAACTTCGTAGTAAGGTCCCGTTGAATCGAAAAGGAAGCGATACGAGCGTGGAACTCGATAAACGGTCCCATTCACCGGTTATCTCGGGCAAATATGCACGTAGATACGTCCTTGCACAATACGTTTCTCTGTTCTCCTCGCGTGGCCCCGTTAAACGTGCTGGCTTGGATACAGGCTGGCTCAAAGTTTCAGCGAGAGTTCCGCGACAGATAGTGCGTTTGAAGAAATTATATCACAAGGATTACGAAATGATCGGCCCCAATCGTTAATGCTTCCACGCGGTCCTCGTTGTTCATTTATCGGTGAATATTGCGGCATATCAAACATTGTCCAACATTTCTCGGCGATTTTTAACGTGGACTATGCTACACGGGAGGTAATCAGGGGAAAAATGTAACGCTAGGAAATCGTGCAAAGGCAGTAAGCGACGCTGCGCGTGCGCGGACGCACGATCCTGACCGCGTAGCGTGCGATGTTTTCATTCTGCTAACATAACCTGTTGTCGAATTCGAGGCAGACACGCAACGGAGTTGATGGCAGAAAGGCGGCAGGAACCCAGCAGATACTGCAACCTCAGCCATTTATATTTTCAATGCAAAATTCGACTTGCTCGTCGGTTTGTTCCTTGACAATCGCGGGTTAGGTTCGTAGGTCGATAAGAAAGGGACAAAAGAGGCCCTCGAGAGATCGATCGATGTTTCGCAAACCTTCAATCGCGAGAACAGCTTATCCCGTCACGTTTAAATTCCTTCATATTCTATGGTTAAAGCTTTACAGCTTTACCGCATCTAAACTGTTTGAGACTGTTTGAGAGACACTTTGCCCAACGTGTGCACACATATGTACGATGCGTGCGCTCCTGGCGGACCAAACCGTGGGCACAACGAAAACCCATAGGATATCGGTGGCGCTGCAACGCGACGGATATGGCCGCGCTTATCTCAGTTGTCAAACCCGTGACAGGCGACGTCAGACACGAAGCCGGTCGTTTCCATTTCGGAACGTCCAGCCGTTCCAGGGTATCTCCCGTTCCCCTCTTTGTGGCCTTGTCAAATCTTCGCCGAGGGGAGCCGTCTGATACGCGAGCCGGACGACGACATGTCGACGTTCGACGAATACGGCCCAGCAATTTCGGCCCCCTTCGCCCCCCACCCCTCCCACTGCTTGCCGATTTCTTTTTCCGTTCAGCGACGCCGGAATTCCTGAGACGATTCCGAGTTGTCGCGAGTTTGAAGCCAAGGAATTTAGGGGATGCGAATTGCCGTCTTTCGGGGGGGTGCTTCCACGTTTGAGAGGGTCCGGAGGTGGTCGTAGATCTTGATTATTTTCTTCTATTTCGTCGCTCCTGCGGCGCTGCGGGGTCCGCCATACCCTTCGGGAGTCTTGTGGCATGCGGAGGGATTTTTATGGGGCCGTCGAAGGGGCTGCAAGTGAGCCGTCCATTAGCCAAATCGGTTAAGCCCACTTTTTGAATTGTTTAAAATTTTATCGTCAAGGGGCTCGATCGACTCCCAACTTTTCATATTTAAAGTAAATTTGTTGGGCCACAAAGTAACAGACAATTTATTTCAGAAGCCGATCTGGTTAGTTCCGTGCGTTTATGTAAATCATTTGAAACGGATAATGCTTTTCTGCAATGATAAGAATAATACATTCTATAATGTTTATTCGATTTTGTATTTAAAAGGGAACTTTAATAAGGGATCGTCCACGAACTACGTAGCTCTGTTTTTGCCACGTTTCACACACACCGCCCCATTTTTTCTCAAACAATTCATCGGCACAAAAATAAAATTTACCGGTAATAGTTGATATATTATATAAATTTTTATTCTCGACTCGTGTAAATCGTTTATAATCGGAATCGTTGTCAAAAGAATCAGTCGAGTTCTTTGCACAAATCCCATGTAAATAGCTACGTAATTTTTATACTTAGACCCCCGCCCCCCTAATCCAGTGATCCCCAATCAATGTGTACTATCGAATCACTTTTCTCCACTTTTTGTTTCGTGCAGTTCAACCGATTTGGCTAATGTGCGGCTCAATTTGTCTTTGCAAGCGTATTTCGAGGGTTTTCGTTTCGTCGACCTACATCCGCATTGTCCCCCCCGTTGTTCGCGCGATGCTGTAAACGACGATTAAAG
Source organism: Nomada lathburiana (assembly GCA_963667235.1). Lineage (NCBI taxonomy): Eukaryota > Metazoa > Arthropoda > Insecta > Hymenoptera > Apidae > Nomada > Nomada lathburiana. The sequence continues at coordinate 16,712,383 of OY763899.1, read as the reverse complement.
GAAACTGGTCGCTGGTGATCCACCCTTTAATACGTATACTCCGCCGGCGATCACCGACAATCCCAGTACCTTTCTTCCCCCGACATCGTTATCCCTTGCCGCGAATTGGAACGCGTTACCAGAGAATGCGGATAAGCGAGTTTCGTCGGAGAACAGCTCCGGGAGATCGTTCGGTGTTTCATTGTTATCAGTCGACGGCGGGGAAGCCGGGAGATGTGTACTTTAATCTCGATGAAAAACACCCCTTTTTGTTCTGGCTTCTTTTTTTCATCCCCTCCTCCCTCCCTCCCTCCCTCTCTCTGTCTTTCTTGCATCCCTCTTGCCCAGCGCCGCGTCTTCCTCGCGGAGGAAGTTTCCGTTATTACAACCTGGACGGCTCCGGTGAATGGCGATCTTCGGGGGATTGTTGCGTTTTCGAATTGCAATTTTCTGACGGCAGACCGTGGGGGATTGGTTTTTTTTATTGCCCCGTACCTCAGGGTCCGGGAAATTTCGTGTCCCGATCGTGTTTTTTCTTCCCTCCCGACGAAAATCTCCCGACGACGGAATGAAAAAACCGAAGCGGCGATGTGCGAGCGTACGTGTTGCTCGAGGTGCACTACGGGGGAAATAAAATTCTGTAAGCGTCTGTAAAGAGAGTGGATTTCGGGCGAGATACGCAAAACGATCGCGACACTCGTAAATCAGGCCCAAGGTCGCGTGACCAACCCTCCAGTCGCGCAAGAATTTTTTTTTTACCCGCCCCTTTCTCCCCCGAACAGCTTTCTTATCGAGCGAACGCGAGGACCGGCAGGTTGCGTCGGGGGTTGTTACGAGGGGCGGTTGATTCCCTTCCGTGTCCGTGCCGCAGGGTGGAATGTCGGGCTGATAAATTTAATAGGATAATGGAACTTCGTCTTCATACTTTAGTACATAACTTCCGACCCCGAATCCGAAGTTCGATGGTTCCTCTTCTGTATCACGCCGATCTCCATCGTTCGATGTCACTGAATCGGACACAGGATTCTGTGCCCTGATCGGTACACCGTTGGTCAGTGTTAGTGTTGTCCTCGTCATTTTGATCACTCTGAAAACTCTGAATTTCACTTGGTGGTTCATCCGTTTCAGCTTATTGCTCGAGTTCTTTCTGTGTCAACTTTCGTTCCCAAAAACGGCGTTCAATACCGCTGAACAGTTGTAGATAATAATTCGCAATACGCACATAATGCTAGACGATCTAGAACAGATCTCCTCCGAATAGGCTCGACAGTCAACGCTGATCCGGGAACCGGAGGTGTCCGTTGCCCGATTAGACCTCACCGTTTTGTTCCACAGGTGGTCCGCAATGAATCGCCTTTGATAAAACACGCCGAAACAATTCTGCGTGTTCATTACTGGGCTTGTCGAGTACAGTACTTGTGCGCGCGCTTTCCCAACTGAATTGCAAGTAAGAATTACATGCTGCCTCGTTGTATCTCTCGAGCGATTTCGACGCCACCGCGCCTGGAACTCGGTTGCCACGCAAGCGACGAGAACCGCTGCTCTCGTTGGAGACTGCGCTAACTAATCATAAAAAACGGTAGCTGTCGCTACCGGTCGCGCGAGTTACGCGGCTAACAAAGGAGTCGCGGCCGATTCTCTGACGGGTAAACGCAGACCTTCGTTCGCGTCGTCGCGACACCGCGGGCGAATGGTTTGCTCGCGAAATAACGGGTGCGCGAACGCACGTTGCGCAAACATCGACTAATCACCGGGTGATCGTCGTTTGATCGTCGCCGAGCTTCTTGCCCCGGCATTATCTGGACGTCAAACATCCGGACGGGATGAAAAGTTGGCCGTGTGCCCAGCTGGCAGACGCACAGAGCGTCCCGTTGGCGGAGGAACGGGACACAGGAGGGAACGAACGAAAAGGCCTCGGCAACAAGTCGCGTCTCGCGACACGCTTTGACACCTCGGTTAATTAACTCGCCATCGCAATCTCGACGCCGGGGATCGACTTGTCCGCGGCAATTAACGCGCACTCGTTCAGCTAGAATGCTCTGTACGTGCTATCCCAACAGATTTATTCGCCCCACTGTGGTCCCCGCGTCTGCCCCTCTTTCTCCTCGTCGCTGAAATCGCACGGAAGCATTGCTAACCGTTTCGGCGCAGTTGAATATGTATTTATTTATTCATTCGAACGTGACCATCTTGGATATGGTGCGTCAAATAAAATAAGTATTATATTTGTCTCGATCAATGTGTTTAAAATAGCTCGGAAGGAATGTTCTTTCGCTCTGAAATGCTCCCTCGAACTGAACGGAAACAGCCACAGAGAAGTCACGAATTTTACAACCCGGCCAAGTGCAGGCCCATCTGGACGTGAGACGTTTCTAAGAACGTTCAGACTATTTTACTCTAGCATGATGTATTATATTTACTATCACTCGTAAATATCCAACAGACCCAAAGCTAACAGTGTCGGCAAAGTTGGAAACATATTTATTTCTTCATTCAAACTTTTTTCCTTTTGCTCCCATCATCTCCATCGACAGACCAGTTCCGTTCGTCCATCCTGGACCCTCAGGAACTAGTTGTTCATTCAAACCTGGCCCAAACCTAACCGTTACGGCAAAGTTGAAAATAATATTTATTAGTTCATTCAAACGGACGAAAGCAGAGCCCAATAGTACACTGAATATACGTAACGCCAGTCAACTGCTATTTGTAAGTTTCTTTAACGTTTGCCTGCAACTGTCCGCCGTGCCAAAGAACAAATCAAGCCTGTCGGCGAGCTTGTTTGCATACGTGCAGATCCTTGTGATCGGATCAGTGAATCTTGCTACAATCTAAATACAGTAATGTGAGTCGAAGTGATAACGTTGCCGATCATTTTGATGAGAAATACTGTGTCAGCCATATTTCCTCTGTCTACCAAAGTGGACATACTGAGTCCACGGAGGTTCGGTTCATAGCTGTGATCGAATCTGAGCGTAGGGGTGCCTAGTCTGCGAGAAACAAATATCAAAAGCTTGTGCTGCGTCCATTCAAGCGATCGACCATACGGAGGAGACCATAAAAGCTGGCGTATTCTCAGTGACACAGTACGTATGAGTTACACAGTGTTTCCAACGTACAGGGGATTCCTGAAATTCTTACAAAAAGGAAAGACAACGGCCATGGATCTGTGTGCAACGTTAACAATATTCGTGACATACAGGATCTCGTGCTTCGCGAACAAAGGATAAGTCTTTACTGATCTTTACTGGTCTTTACTTGGCCGTGCTCTCGAAGGGTCAACCCTTTCGACGAGGACACCTCGAGAAATCTGCGGAAATCGATGCTCGTCGATGATTTGGCGACGGTTTCGTCGTCGCGAATTCGTCATGATCGGCTGGACCGGCGGGCGTGTACGGGGTGAGGAAGACGAAGAGGAAGAAGAAGAGTCGAGGGCAGGACAAGCTGGTCAATTAATTAACCGAGGCAGACGGACGGCAGATGGTTGCACACCGTGGGGACAGATAAGAGCGAGAAAGACGTGAGAGAATGGCGGAACGTTTCTCTTCTTCTTGGTCGGCCCTCGAGTCGGCCTTTGCCGACCGGAGCGATTACTTAATTTAGATTAATTTTCGTTCCAGCGCTTCTGACGCCGCGAACACTCGCCCGGAACCTCGTGTCGGCGACGTTTCTGATGGAAACGGGGCTTCGAGGCAGCCTGGCCGGAAAGAATATTCGAGGCTCGTCGTTTTTAAATGCACCCCGATAACGGGAATAACTTTCGTTTCGCCAACTTCGGGGAAACAGTTTCACGATTATTTCGTCTGTCGTTCATCGTTTTATTGTCTGACGCAGCCGGGGCGAACCAACTTCGATCCGCCGGGACACGAGCGTTTCGGAAAAGTCGTGTTCTCGCGATAATTGGGAGAGACCGCAGCCGATATTCCCGATTCCCGTGGTCTTATCCCGACGGTAATTGCGTCCGCGCGTTTTAGAGATCTCGTGGAAACGATCCAAGCGTATTATTAATGCCTCGTTGCGTTTCAGAGAGTCGTGCGGCGCTTTATTAACGGTGCCGCTAAAATGGGTATAACATTGTCATCAATCTCTGCGACGCAAGGATGATTCCTTCGCCGTTCTGTTCAATTGCACCGCGCCGTAAATACTTGATATCGTGCCGGCGGTCGAAAAACCGGACAAATCGTCGTATCGCAGCGCGTAACAAACGCGGATCGTTGAGACGACGCACAGTGCGGCCGTTCAATGGGCGTTCGGGACAAAATTCAAAAAATGCATATAATGTTTAAATAATGAACATTTTTATAGTGGAAAAGGTCAAACTAGTTGTATGACATAACATCATCATAACAATAACACCAATTATTAACAATTAATAACAAATAGTAACAAATAGTAAGAAATAATTGTTACGTAACGAAATATAAGTAAAACATGAATATTATAATAAAAAAAATACACAGTGGAATGAACGACACATAGTTAACATACTGTTGTATTCCGGGATTTGGGACCACTGTGCGTCGTTTGGTGAGCCGAAACTGGGTTTTGGTCTCTCCAAAAAATTCAATAACTTGTAGGGTAGCAGGTAGTAGCAGCTAAAACTTATACAGCAGGTAGAACAACACCTTGTTAATACAAAACAATAAAAATTACAGGACGTTTTGTGCCGCTTTTTTGCAAATTGAATTTTAGTAAAACATTAAAAATTTTGCATTTCCAATTAAAATTTTGCATTCCGTTTATGAAATTCTCCATATTTAAGGTACAACAAACAATATTGCAAAATATGAACAAAAAATAACGAGTGATGCACGAGTTATCTAATTTTTAAGATTTCAGGTATTATAAACAGATGACTATTGCCGGTCCCCTATTGATTTTTTACACTAATAATTGTTACATTCGTATTTCTTACCTATCCCTTAATGATTATTTTCAAGAAAAAGTTCAAAATTCAAACATGACTTTTTGGATTTTTGTCCATTGGTGGCCGCACTGTGCGACGGCCCGAATTATTCTTCCTCTCGCCTCGCGTGCGCACGCCCGGCCTGTCCGCGCCGTTTTCGAGTTTCAACGCGTAAGTCTTCATCGCGATCGCGATAAATCTTGATTCGCGCGTTGAGAGCGGCGTTTAGCGTTCTAGCCGACTGAGATATGGCCGCCGGGGCGTCGCGCGGTAGAAGCTGTGAAAAACGATTTAAAAAAAAGTGGCGACGAAGAGGGCGACACCTCGTTCGCAGGGTTTACTGTCCGCTTGAACGGCACGAATGCGCAAACTGCCCCACGATGTCGCAAATAAGGGACTGTCAGCGAAAGCATCCGCCGTGATTACATATTTGAAAAATCGAAGCAAGCCGCGCAACTCCGACAGGATTGAACGGTGATCCAAGGAGGATCAAATCCATTCCGTTCCCCTTTCTCCTTCGTCGCTACAGTAAAATCTCAGTCAGTGTGTGCTCGAATTTGTGACGGCGAAGCGTCGAATGCCGAGCGTGTAATCCGATCCGAGATCGAATATCGGTGAGTGCCAACACTATTGCAAGCGAGATTTAAGAATAAATCTTGTCTATTTTTGGTTCTTTTCTAAATGAAATTTTTATCAAAATGTTTGTGAAACTCTCCCGATTAAGGTGATACCAAACACGACGTAGTTTGATGCCATGGGACTGATCGTTTAGAACACCATTATTAATACCATGATAAGCAAAGATTGTCCAAACCGTATCGTGTTTGGTGTCATTTTAATCAGGAGATTTTCACAAACATTTTGGTAAAATTTCATTTAAAAGTGACCAGAAATAAACAAGTTATGATCTTAAATTTTTGATTGCTTTAGTATTGTCCCGCACGTACACGGGTATTTAAACTTGCTTTTTTCCTCGCACGCTGCCGCGAGTCTCCGCTGCCACAACATCAAAGGTGACCCGAACTATAGCTCGGGAAACGCGTCTGCACACGATTAGTGTTTACTAGTTTACTAGTGCACTAATCGAGATTTTACTGTATTGAATTCGCGCAATCTTCGGACCAGTTCCAGAGCTCAACGAACCACCCGAACGATAAGTTCTACCTTTCATTGCGGCAACCCGCGTTTTGGTCCACGTCCAGAGGGTGGAAATGATAATTCGCGAGCCCTTGCCGCTGTCCTAGTCATCGACGACCCGGGGAACGAATTGTGTCACAGCGTTTTACCGTTCGGCGGAACAAACGACGGAAAAATCCCGCGACGAGATCCGTCGAGCCTTGTTTGTTCGCCGTAGTGACGCTGGCGATTTATCGGTGATTAAAGGCACGAGCCACGCAGGTACACCAGGTTAATTGAACTTATTCTGCGGCGTTGCTGTCGATCGTTCGACCGGCGTATCGCGGTCGTTATAAACGCGAATGCTTATCGCGGGATCGTGCGCTCGACGCGATTGGAAATTCGCGCGATTATTGCCCGTCCCTCTGCACTGTTCAAGGTGTTCGTTTCGCGAACGGTTTCGGTCGGAAAGGGGAACAAAGCCGGGACGATATCTGGGGAATAACCGCGGGGTGACGCGGAGTCGGTAACAGGTTGGAGACCACGCGTCCGCCGACCAATCCTTCGAAAGAATCTAAATCCGTCCGGCAATAAAATTCCCCTCGCTCTATAAATACAGGGTGTCCCCGAAGAGGTGACCGTGGCAAGCGAAAAAAGAAGACAATAGGAATGTCCGTCGATCGGTGATAAATTAATCCCCCCACCCTCGACGACGGACTTCAATTGCATCAATCGGGGCTCGGGTAATTTCGTTTTCGAATACCGGCGGTAACTGAACTATTGCGCGCGAGCAAAAATAATATTCGAGCACGGAATCGAACCGGACGAGTCGAGAATTCAACCAGCTCTGCCTTTATATGCAACCGGTGTCGAACTCTCTCGAAGACACCCCGTCGCGCGATTTTCCAGCGAATCGAAAACGGAAACCGCGAGTAAAGTTCCCTTTCCGTCTCCAGCCAGCAACCATCCGCATGGTGCACGTTTCCACGAGACGAAGGACGCCGCCCGTCGAACCTCGGATCCTTTTTCCAAGGCCACCCCGTAGACGAGCTCTCCCAATTTAGAAGGCCTCGAAGACAATCACGCGCGCTGCATCGGCGCAGGATGCCATTCAGAAACCTGTTCGCCGGTGGTGCGCGCAAATACGATCCCCCCGCCCCTTCCCCCCACCCCCCGAACCCGACTTTACACGTAAAAGGTTGGCACGTCCTTTGTGCAGGGTCCTGCGGGCACGTTCGCCGTGCATGAACGCCGTACAGGATCGTATCCGTCGATCGGCGCACCCCCAACCTCTCCCCATTGTCTTCTTTGTTTCGATCGACGGATCGTCGAACGAAGCGTACCAACCCTTTCGCTTACATAAATTCAGCGATATTGAACAAAAGACTTTTACGTAAATCGAATATTCATATATTATATGTATATATATATATATATATAGATATATACGGGCTGACGATAGCAGTCTCGTTATTTTATGCCCGCATTTACGTAACACCGGTGTGCTACACACGGTTTTATGTAACCTGCGCGGTGCGATCCCGACCAATGGGAGACGTTAAATCGGCCCGTAGCGTAGGTAGCGCGTACGACGACCTGCGTCGAGGAGAGCCCGTGGTGGATTCCGAGAAACACTGTCAGGGACAGTGTGGGTCCGGTCTTTTATTTTAGACCGATCGATGCAGTTTCCTTGCTTCGCGCCACCGTGGACGCGTGGCTTCTTCCATTCGTTCGTGAACGGGGTTTCAACGGGTTATGTTCGGGTTTGAATCGTTTGGAAAGTTCGATTTTTCTGCTTCCCTTTCCTTTGGAAGATACGTGCGGCATATTTTTACGCGAAAAAATGCCGCGGTTTCAAGTCGATACGAAATTGTTTTCGCGCCGATTTCACAGGCGTTTCGATAAGTTATTTTGGAAAAGTTGTTCGAACGAAACGTAGCTGGAATTCCATTTTCAGTGGACGGAGGGAAAAAAGAGATACCCGGGCTTCGTACGCAGATAAATTTTTATTTGCTCATACTTGTTGGCGAGTTATTTACGATCGAATGTTGGCGTTTCGACTTCGAGCAAACATTTTTTTCCCTCTTTTTTTCCAAGGCATTCGACGAATTCGTACCGTCGAAATTCCGCTTAGAGCCGAGTCGCTTTCAAACGACTCGCGTAGGGGGGGGGGGGGGGGGATTGGACGCTCGAAAATGCGCGTATTCAATTAACGAATAACGCTCGTTTCCAACAATTTTTTGCGACCCTTGAATTCTTGACAAAATAGGTAAAAAACGAAAAAGGCGAATCTGATCTGATGAAATTTACCACAGAATTTTTTAAACATTGATAAATCGTTCGCAAATTCGCCTTCTGTATTGCCCGGTTCCCAGAACGTCTGGTTCCAGTCTATTATTAAACCATATATCCAATATCTTTCCTAACTATCCGCTCCGAATACGTTTTTTCTTCACGCCAAGTAACAGGTCCCACTTTTCCTCGCACTATAGGGTACATATGTTGTACAAAGTAGAGCTGCCTCCTCATTACCGCAGCCCCCTCGATCGTGCGCTTCCTGTAACCTCAACATCCAAGGGCAATTTCCATTAAAACACCGCCAATAATAATAATAATAATAATAACTGGGCAACATTAATCATGCCGTGCAAAGATAATCTATATACCCACACGTTTCGTGGAAACGTCCATCGTCGTGTATCCATACAACTCGACCAAAGACCTTTTACCTACCAGAACTCCTGTCTTCCCCTATCCCCAGCCCTTCCCGACTCTGACCCGTGAGAAACGCAGCGCAATATCGTGGCATCGACGCAGCGTTCACTACCAATACGCACGTGTGAAAAGACCTTTAGACCCGCGAACCGCCGCGCCGACGGCAGAGAGACTCACGAGGCCCTTCTTTTCCTTTGGCCTGTACTTCCTCTCTTATGCACAGGCTACCCCAACACAAAGCGGCGTTTTCTACGCGCTTCGAGCCACGGCTTGGCAAGGTCTCCCGTTCGTTTCCCTCCCAGAAACCCTCTGCCTCCTCACCTGCCGTGTCCTTTTTTTTTTCCTTTTTTTCCATAGGCGTCAACCTGTCCTTGTCCCTCGCGTCGCGTTCTCGGTTCCCCTTGCATTCGCGTATTCTTTTCACCTATGCAACCGTGTGTGCACGCGCATACACCGGGTGTCGTCGAACGGGGACGAACTCGCGTACTTCAACTTCGTGTATACGCGACGTTTGCCGCGGGATTACAGAGAGAGCCGTTGCGGCTACGCAAACAGTCGTTCGCAAAGTGAAATTTCAAGGAACCGTGTACCTTTCTGTCTCGCTCATTGTTTGCGGTTCTAGGTTGTGCCTAGGTGGAACTGGTTTGGTAGGGAAAAAAAGGGAAGGAAAGAAAGAAAGAGGAGGAAAAGAATATCGATTCGCTCGTTCATTCACTATGCACGCTAACGTGCTTCGTTAGTCACGCTATCGCATCGATGCGGGGTCGAAGAATGAAAAGGTAGGCGAAACGTTAATCGGGAGTCATTTTTAAGAATCTACCTTCGCACGAGTCGCTTTGCACATTTTTTTTTACCGCCGAAGTACGTATGTGGTCGAGCGACATTTAACTCTGACGGGAATGTGGGCGAGCTCGCACGCTGATATAAATCAAAACGGCGAGCAATAACCGCACCAGAAATCCGCGGTCGAGGTCGCAGGTTGACGCGAGAAGCCTCGCGCGCCTACCGCAGGCAACCTGACACTCGCGTCTCAACAACAATGTACGTACTCCAACAGCACCTTGCCTTTGCATACACACCATGAATCCTCCCGTATCTCTGCGAAACTGCATTACCGATCTCCTCCGCTCTAAATTGGAAGGCACCACCCTGTATAGATGCGTCGACGGGTGCACACAGTGCTGGAAGGCAGAGGGGCCTGTATCGTGTGCCGATACACACTAATACACATCAGATGTTGGGAGACGGAGAAAGGGTGCCAGACAGAGAAAGAATGAGAAGAAGCACGGAGTCGAGTCGAGTCGAGTCGGCTGTTGCCGGCTGCGAGTTTCCCCTCCCTCGATCTTCCCTCCATCCCTCCCCGGCTTCCACCACCATTCTGGTCGCTTCAATCACCCCACGGCCCTGCTGTGAGTCGACATATCCCCTCCCCCTCTCCCCAGACCCTCGTGCAGCCCTGGTCGAGTGGCCGACACCGTACTCCCCTCGATTCCCTCGCCCATGCTTTCCTTCCCCCTCTAGATTCGCCGTCTCCTTCTATCCCCCCTTCTCTTCCCTCGGCTCCGCTCGTGGCGTGCCACGACTCGTGGCGAAGTTTTAGCGTCGCCTACCTCTACTCGTGGCGTGCCTACAACTCTTAGCCGGATCTATTACGCGCAGTTTTCGTGTTCGCGCTACGTTTCTCGTCTTCGCGTATATACATTCTCGTTTCTCCGTGCTTCGTACGCAACGTTTGTTGTTTCCTTACCGCCGCTTCTGTACGTATACGTGTTTGTTCGTCGCTTGTTTCTTTTGTTTTCTTTCGCGACGTTAAACGATTCTTCGCGCGGCTCCTCCGCACGACCGAGCGTGTGAAGTTTTACAGTGCGTAATAATATACGAGGCACCGGTTGTGCGAAGCTGCTGCTGAGACGCCGTCGTCGTCGTCGTCGTCGCTTACCCGGCGCTTTTTCCGCGTCACGCAGCCGGAAGAAAGAAAGCGTCCGTCTGAACGCCGGAAGTCCCCCTCGTGTCACCGGGCGCAACGCGCACCGATTTCGCGACGCGCCATCACCTAACCTCCAAACGCGTTTTCGCGAACGGTGACAACCTTCGTGGAGCAGCGGCTGGCGTTCAATCCAGCTCCCGGCCGTGTGACGTTGCCTACGATTCGATATTCGCACGGCGTTCCGCGGGTTCGTTCACGTCGTTTGGCGCGTGGTGCGTGCGCGGTTATACACATACGTGCGTCGATTCTCTCGGTTTTGTGAAGCCAGGCGCAAGGATTCGCGTCCGGTCGCGTCGGTGATACGTGCTGAAACGTGAGCTTCGCGCGACTGAGCAGCACCTACGATAAACGTAAACGAGACGAACCTGTGCCTGCCGTTTGTTGTGCTCTGTGCCAAGGATAGTTCACGTTGTGCTTATCGCTCCGCCGCGGTGCGCGCGCCGATTTACTCAGGGAACACTGCGCCTTTGGATACGATTTTCCGGCCTTCTCACCTGTGGACCACGTCCTACCGTTCGCACGGTATGTACACGAGCTTTCCTACAGGAAACGAAGCAAATGCTTGCGGTTTCTGCGTCGCGCGAACGCGCGTATTCGATGCGCGCGTGCCCCGAAATCTGTGTATACACACGCCGCCGGTCTCTGACGCGAGACTCAAGGGCGCATGCGCGAACGTCCGATGCTACGTTCAAACGTGCGTGCCATCTTTCCTTTCATTTCGGCGCCCTCGCGTCGCGTTCGTGGAACCGAAACGTTTTCTTCTTTTGTTTCTTTCTTTACTTCTCGTCGCGCACTCGTTCCCGCGAATTTTTCCCTTTCATTCCCCGGTCAGGGCATACGTGCCGACGGTCGCGATTACCAGCGGCAATCATAATATTTGCCCCGGCTCTCTGTTTACGTTTGCGCAGCCGAGATTCGTAAAGCACACGCGCGCGCTACTTGTTACGCGCCAAAAACATGTTTTAACGTGTTCGACGCCATTGATGTCGCCTGTTCCGGAAACGAGCTTCACCAACTTCCGTTTTATTCCTCGCGGTGCTTCACGAAACTCGCTCCCCGTGGTTTCCGAGTTACAGATGCGTGCCGCAGCCAAAGGCTGTACGAATTTACGTTTAGTTGCGATAAAGTAACGCGCTGTCTTTTATCCATTGTTTGTCGCAAAACATTGTACTGCTACGGCGCACGTGTACATTTCCACACGACATTGCGCAACACATTTTGTGCGTAGGGTGTTCGGTTTCGAAGATTCAATGACGGTCGTAGTGGGGGGGGAGTTCGAATTTGACCGGCACGGTCGTGTTGAATTTCGTCGAGAGGATTTCTATGTTGCGTTCGTTTGCGTAAGATTCGCGCTTAGAAAGTGGATATTTCGTGGCGACGTGGTTCCTGACGCAACTTTTTCAGCGCGATCGCGAGGCTGCCGATCGAGCACCGTGTGCCGATCAGAACATTGGCTCAGCCTCGAGATACTCGAAGCCGAGCAGCTCGCTTCATTTTATTTTCGCGAACCGAAACCCCCGTCGCTGAAATGCAAGAGAGAAATGCACCGTCCCTCCCTTCCACCTGGCCGTGTGTAGTAACCTCCCAATTAAACCATTCAATTACCCCGCTGAAAACAATGGAACGTACTGGTGCCCGGGCTCTTGCTTTCGTTTTCCAAGGTGCCAGGCCGCTCTGAATGGACTCGAACCACGTATCAGTCGTAACGAAAGCGAGTCGGCCTTAATTAACGTCTTCGTTGCACAAGCTAGAATCTCTCGTTCGGCGAAATTCTAACCCCCCCCCCCCCGTCCAATCGGTAGTCTAGCCGATAGCAGTCTGCCAATTTCAACAAAACATTTGTTCGCACTTCATGAAACGATCAATTATTGCGCCGAAAAATGAAATCGCTCGTTCGACCGATAATCGTCTTCTTCGAATTCGTCGAGAATAACCAAGAAATAATTGAAACTGAGTCGTTCGGGCGTGAATCGCCCCGAGGATCGTTCGAATGCCGTCTGTTTCCATTCGTTGAATCGTCGTTGGCCACGATATCTCGTGGTGGGCGGAAAAATGCTCGTGCCATGGGGATTATGGTTCGTGATCGTGGCACATGGCGAGGAATACGACGACCCTTGTGGCTCGCGTGTGGAGCCAATGGGTCCAATAGCCCCGCACGTGGTGCTCCAACGATATGTTCGTTGAAAAAGTATCGATCTCGAGGCCGGTCGAGATATTTTCGCGGCCCGGCCGTCCTCGAGAAACGAAGCCGCCGGGGTGTGTTCGGGGTGTTCGGTCGCCTCGAATTTCCAAAAATTCTTCGTCTCCCATCGAAGCGAGTAAAATCGCCGGCTCTTTCTCGAGGCTTGGGGGGGGGGGGGTATTATTCGACGCGGTTTAACAACGCGAAGAAAGCGTGACGAGCACCCCGGTGATTGGAATCTCCAGTTTCTAAAGGTTACGCTCGTTCGATGAAAGCGATAGTTCGTACAGGCCGCCAGATAAGAACGCGGCGAGATAATGCCGCGTAATTAGATGTTTAACAAGGCGAATTAGATAAAGAACTTCGAGTACTCCAGGGAGTACGTTGACCCCCGTTGAAGGCAGTAATGATTTCACGCGCTTGATAATTGTCGTCGTTATTGGCCTTACAAGTTTCGAGGCCGCTCGACGAATTTTCCCTACGCGACGAATGAAAAATTCGTCGAATTCATACACCTACCGCCGCGCGATCGCCGGATATCTATAAAATCCTCGTCGTAAATTTTCAACGGCACTAACCTGGCCAGTAGTCACCTGTTTCTTTTTCCACCGCGGCGCTTTATCGCTCTTCCGGCGAACTTAATAAAAAAGAAGAAGAAAAAAATCACGCCAGAGTTACTTTACGAGCGACCGCGGCAAGGAAATAAAGCCCGCGCCCGAGCCGGCGAGCGAAAATTTTTGGATAATGTTATGAATAACTGAAACTGTTCCCCGCCGAAGTCGGAGTAAACTTCCATATAAATCGTATTAATGCGCGTCGAAACTTGGCACGAGTCTTCCGTCCCCGGGGGGAGGGGACTCGAACTCGCCTCGTGGAAAATCGATCGGTAGCTCTCGTTAGCAGCGACGGGGTTCTCTCGTTTCGTTCCGAAGGAATATCAGAACGGCCCGTTGAACGGGATGGAGACGAAAGATCGAAACACCGGTGGACCCCTGTGCCCGCCGAATGTTCCCCGATCCCTCCATCGAGAGTAGGTTTGTTCGAAAAAGAAGTCGTCGATGAATTTTGCCGGCCGTTGAACGTCCATCAGGTCTCGCGGGATCGTGAGAATCGGTCGAGCCTCCCGCGTGAATCACGTGGCAACGCGGACAGCCAATGCACGATCACCGGGATCAGCACGTACGGCGTTCTTTATTTTCTTAACTCGCCTTCCGAACATACCGCTCGCGCGATGCTATATTTAGAACCGCCGGCAGCTACGCGGATACCGCGCTCGATTTTCATTAAACGATTTCCTCAAATTTCCCGTGCGTCCCTCCGTTCCCTTTCACGCGTGCTCGTCCGAAAGTTTCCGGAACAAACGACGCCGATAGACGTTAGTCGGCTCTACGGGACTTCGCGGCGGTTAAGGGGCGTTCTGATTGAAACTTAAAGCCGCGTCTGTTGCAGCTGCAGCGTCGCGTTGTCGCGCCAAGAACGTCGCGCTATTGTCGACAGAAGACCGGCTTTAAAACCGGCAATCAGAGCGCGGCTCTGCCTTGTGCCTTCCTTCTTCCAGTCAAACATCCTCGTGGATTGTCGCGCCATGGAAACTGCGGGGCGGGGGGGAGGCACTTTTTGCACGTGACAGGCCTTCACGGCGATTGGAAACCGTCGTACCAATAGCTTCCTATCGAAATAAAGGCGCGTCTCCGTTATTGCGCCGATACCCAAGATATTTTCACCGCTCAAGAGCCCCCGTGCATACAGCCCTGATATCGCTGTAATTCGACTCGCGAGATACGAAATAACGATGACGCTCGATCTCTCGAGCACGCCTTCCACGAGCTTCGCCGCTCTCTGCCCTGGTGAAACGGAAAGTTATTTTCTCGGGTGACGCAAGGGCCACCTGTTTCGATCCCGTCGTGGACGCATTTTGTTTTTTTCGCTTTTCCTTCACTCGCTGAAAGGGCCCCTCGTCGACGCGCCGCTGGCCCCGCGCTACGACACATCTGGAACCGGTTTTTTGGCCGAGGATTTATCTCGTTTTTTTTCTCTCTCTCTTTTTAATATCGCTTCGTTCTCCTCTGTTGGAACACGGACGGGTACCACGGCGAAACCGCCCGAACGTTCTCGGCTCGCGATCGTTGATCTACGAAAAATCTTTGTCCCGCAAGTTTCATCGTGCACACCCTTCCACCTGTTTTGCTTCTTAAAAGTACAACGAGTATTGCCACCAATGGTCAAGTGCGAGAAATGGTCGATTATTTTCTACTGTCAGAATATCTAAGGGGAAAAATAATTGATCGGCAACAACGAAAGCGGGCCAAAGGGTTTTTCATTAAACGATCGGTTCACTTCGCGCTCGTCGTTCTCGATAATACACCATCCCTTTACGTACTTCCCTCCCCGCCGTTTAAATCGCGTTTCAGCCTGTTTTCGAAGTTATTTTTTCTCTGTTTGCTTTCTCCCTCCCCGCGAGAGAGAGAGGAGAAACGAGATTTTCCACGCGAATTGTATTCCGCCGACGAACACCGGGGATCAAATATTTATTACGCGTTCGCTATTTCGCCTATCGCCTCTATCGTTATTTAGGTTGCACTCGTGCACCCGCGTGTATCGATTGCAGGCTATCGAACAGCGGCTCGTCGCAATTACCGTATCGGCCCGCGCGAATTATCAGCTTCGATTCGACCCGCGACAATCGCGCGGAAGTTGGACGAGGTTTGTTTTACCGGTTGATTGATCGTTGCTTGCTTTGCGCGTTATTTTTTTTTTTTTTTCTTTCTTTCGAGGGAAATTCAGCGGTCGATGAACAGTTTTTTGGGACAGCATTTTGTGCATCATTTCCTGGCGATTTTTGTGTGCAGATGTCAAGATTAATTTCTGCCGATTCGCTTCGAAACGTAAAATGTTCTTTCGCACATGAGAATTGTTCGTCGATTGCGCGCCGCTTCTAAGTATTTTTCCAACGGTTGTTTATATACAGGGTGTTTCAGAAATTGTTGTGCAACGGGCATGAAGAGCGTATAAAACTAACAATAGGTAGAAAATAACTTGAGCCCGATTGGACAACGGGAAAGCCTAGCCCACTTGAACATTGAAATAATTAATTGAATGCTCATGAAATCGATTCCTTTCGATTATCTTCTGACTATTGATCGTATCAAAAAATATGTCAGGCAATACTTGCAAACCTACATAGGACACTATTACTTTTTCTCGTACAATGAACGGTTCTTAAATTTAATTCTCTCGTAAATGAAGCCTCATATGAAAAAACTGTATTCCATATTTACCTCAAAAACGCTGAAACATATTTAAAAAAAAGTATAAACAAAACTCGCATCGCTTTATTGCGTCTACAAAACTGCGTACAAAATTTTGTTCGAAAATTCCACGGAAAAAAAAAAGAAAACACCGTGGACTTTTCGAAAAATTTGTTTACGCAGTCGTGTAAACACAGTAAAGTGATGCAAGTTTTGTTTAGACTTCTTATTAATATCTCTCAAAGAACATTCTGAATTTTTTCAAGGATTGATTTCACCCCCTATATCCAAATTATGGCACGAACGGATAATAGTGTTCTATTACGGACGACATACTTCATTCGCATGCAAAGTTCCATACGTTTCTGAATCTTCGGGTTGCCTAACCTTCCTTGTTAGTTTTATGTGACTGGTTGTACCACGATTTCGGAAGCACCCTGTATATATCTGACGCGAATTTCACGTTGAAAACGACGATGCCGCGGGGATTAGATGCACGCGGCCAGGTAACGCGTCCCCCTTTCGTTGTTACCTGTTGGCGGCGCGAACCGCGTGACGAAAGTTTCAGAAGATCTGCCCTTTGTACGCATTGTTGCCCATTGTCGCCGGCGGCGAAGAAGCTTCGTCGTTTGTCATGCAAATTTTCTCGACGAGGAAAAACTTTCCATTCTCGTTGATCCCCGTTCACGAACGTCAAAGAACCACGTGCGACACTAGTTGCTTCTTCTTCTTCTTCTTCTTCTTCTTCATCCTCTTCTTGTCAGTCAAGGCCGCCGGAACTTGCTCTCAGCAATCCCCTCGTCTCCTGTACACCGAGCTTCCCTTTAGTTTCGTCGGTTCATCCCACAGTTTGAAATTGTACTTTTCATTTATCGTTCGAACGCTTCGGGGCGAATGATTGTTCTTGAACGTATCGAACGGACTCGAACGAAAATAATAATAGTAATAAAGCAGTGGCGAGTTTATTTCACGAAAGGAAGGGGATCCAAGGGGCTCGATAATATTTTACAATAATCATCCGTGGGAAGATCGAAGTGTTCTCTCGCTTGTTTCGAAACGTTTATTCGGCTCCCCTTCGCGGCGATAGAAACGAACGAGTGAAATTCACTTTGCGCCGCTGGTAATCGCGTGGATGTTGGTATCGACGAATCGCCGTTACACACACACACACACGCGCGCGCGCGCGTGTGCGCCTGCGCGCAGGACACACATATTGTTTCCGGCGAACGAGCCCCGATGGAATTAGTCGTAACGAAAATAACCGGTCTCGAGGTCGATCCACGCGAATCGTATTTTCGATTCTTTCTTCTCCTTTACATCTTCCCTTTCGTCCTCCCCCCTTCTTCTTTTTACTTTGTATTTGCTCCCCTTGGAAAAATGGGACGGCGATAAATTGTTCGCCGTGAGCCAACGGCCAATTAAGATTTTCACATCGTCCGGGACGACGTCGAGCAGGAGCGGTCGACCTTTTCAATAATTTCCTCACAAATTTGCCCGCCGCACGAATCTCCCCGCGGGACGCCCGGATTGGTTCGTTCCCTGGGCCGGTTGGTCGGTCACGTGGCGTGACGTGTACACTTGCGATAGGGGCGGCGCAGCGGGCCCGCCGCGAAATTGGGGGCTTTAGGGGAGGGGGGGCCCCGGTTCACCAGGCGTGACGGCTCTGTTTTCACGACGACACGATCGAACGTTTCACGGCTGCGCCCGTGATTCGCGTCACGGGGACTTAATTAATTAATTAATTGAATCGACCCGCTTTCCGCCGGCCCTGATCGATACGGGAAAATTATACGCGGGCTCGGTATGACCCCGGGCAACCTCTTCGGGGGCGATCGTTCCCGCTGTCCTCCTGTTGTCGATGGTCTCTATTTTCGGTCGGACGAAAACAATCGTCGGCGGGTTTTAAATAATTCCCTTGGATCCGAGTGATTCGAACGGGTGAGGGTAAAGCATTCGTTCGCCGCGTACTATTTTCAATTCACCTCGACTGGGCCCCCCCGCTGTCAATCTAATTACTCATTTTTATTTCTGGCCCCTCCGGAGGAGCTTTCGTGGTTTGATTAATTTCAATGCATTTCCCGTTAAATGCGCTGGGGGGTGGACTTTTCAGGCCTGTGTGTACTATTTTTGGACCACCGGGTATATTGGGAAAATTCTCGACGGCCCGTTTGTTGTGTGCCTCGTCACGTGGTGTCGGGGCGGAATCGACCCTGGAAATGTCTTTGGAATGCCTCGAGGACGGGAACGATAGAAATTTTATTTTATTCATTTTATTTTATTTATTCATTTTATTCGTTCAGAATTTATGCATTGTTTACTACTGCGTAGGACGTCGTTTATTTAGTCGAGCCGTGGGCATTTCAAGTTTCTTCTTTACGTCAGGAATAAAGTGACGTTGAACCGTAGAGGCTGCCGAGTTGAACTGCCTGCAATTGCTTGACGCAGACAAAGGTTCTTCAACCAGGAAGCGAGCAATTTTGCTATCTCGCCGATCCGCCGGTTAGACGGACAGATATTTAATTAATTTTGATACGCCCCGATGTCGATAGCCGGTTAGCCCTCGATTCGAAATTATCCCCCCTCCAAAAAGTGTCCTCTCATCTTCATCTACCACGGCGTTTGCAAGAGAAATTATTTGCCGGACCTACTAATAATAAAAAACAACAAAAAAAAATACTGCACCAGCAGTAATCGCTTCACAATATTTTTCACAATTTTGTCCGGGGACGAGAGGAATCCGTTAAAAAAAATTCCGCACCGTCGATAGATCAACTGTTCCGCCACCGTTCAGTGTTTTTTCGTTTTTAAATAAATGCTGGACGTGGTCCACCGCGGCGTTGAAAAATTCTCAGGATAATAAATTGCAGAATTTTTCAAGATAACATTGGGCTAATCTGTCCGTTTATATATTTACACGGGAAACGGCCCATTAGTATAATACGCAATAATAGTGACAAAGTGAGGTAGGAGTTTTATATAAAATAAATATAGCCAAGAATTAAGTGGATTAAAGTAGGCTAAGAATAAGGTGTTGAATTAAATGGATCGATACGTGAGATGGCATTATTAACATTAATAATTATTTGCCCAGAATGGAAGGGCCATTGAATAATTTATAAACGAACGAAATCTCTTGCGATTCTTCTTCCACGCTCGAGATTGTGTAGATCTACAAATTGATGTATAATCAAGTAATACTATAATCATATTATAATTCTCTTTCCTTTGATTATCAAAGGGGAACAGCAGGTGAGGCCTCCAATGAATTTACCCGTCCCGGCCGGTTCACCGTGGAAAATTTACACATCGGCGTAATATTTCGTAATTTAGATCGTCTTCGTTATGATTTAAGTCGGCCCGTGGCCTATCGTCGTTATTTCGCGGCCGGGGCGAGGCGAGACTCGCAACCAGAATACGGTCCATTATTATGCTCCCTGTTGCACCACTTATCGTCGATCATGGCGTTCCTATTCGCCGGGAATTGTTCCTCGTGGAACGGGAACGCGACCTTTTCCAGCCTGGTGAAAAGGTTGCCAACGGTAGAATTTCGCCCTGAGACTCTCTTGCAATTTTACCGGGCGAGCGAGAAACCGTCGACAGACCTCTTCGAAATCGAGGATCGGGAAAACGTCGTCCCTAGTTTCTGTCGACCTGTGGCGCCTCATGAATTTTCACCGATTACTTCCGGATTCTATTTCGCGTTGTAAATATTCGGGATCGAAATGGACTGGAACACAGGCGAACGGCGTGCCTGTAGGGATGAAAAGGGACCAAGGCGAGGGATCGCGAACAGATGCTTGTCTCTTGTTAACACAGTTATCGACGTTTCACTGTCAAGACCGACAGCGCGACACCTGTCCACCGTTCCTACACACCTTTGACTCTCTTATCAATTAGCTTGTGCGCGTCGGCGCTACGCAAACAGAATCACACGTCGCCGCGCGGAGTGTGTAGGCCCCTGGCAGAAGCCAATCTTCTTTCTGGCGAAAGAAAGCTTGTGCCCGCGTACCTTGACCCAGAAACGGGTGGCAGCTTATTGATTTATCCGTTTATACTCCTTTGCCGGAGAGATTGAACGAGGCGAAGAAATCACGCGATCCTTTTCCTTCCTCTTGGCGCTCTCAGAGAGTGTTTTGTTAAATAACGAAGAATTGAAATCACGGAGGCGCAGGAGTATTTAAAATTTCGTGTGAAATTAATTGTCCTTAATTGAGTCGATTTTTCCTCCTTTTCGTCTTCGTGACTGTTTGACTCTCACGAATTTAATTAGTTCATTGATTGTGCAGGAGTTTTTTTTGTCCTTGGTCTCACAGACAGAATAATTTGAACACGGAACGGGGGCAATTAGAAACATCGATGAACTGATACGTTGCAATCTACATTAAATACATCTGTACGGATACTTAAGATAACGCTTAAGATAAGCGTAGAAAAAAGTGAAGTACTCTATCCGTGTTCTGTGTTACTTGACAAATACATTAAACGAAAGAAAATCTTGTTCGATTTCGTGCTTTATCGTTCAACGACCATCGGGCCTAAAAATAAGACACGAGGGTGACAAATCAAAAATTCCGCGGCTACTTTCTATTTCCGCTCAAACGATTTTCTTCATAATTCTCGACGATTCAAAGAATTCAACCAACCGGCCCTGGTTCGGACGCAAACTTCGCTTTCGCCGCGCAGAAAGGGAAAGGGTTGGGTTCCTTCCTTTGTCAGGCCCCGTCTCTCTGGCGAGCAGGCCCGCCCCAAACGTTTGCCTGGCCGTCCCATAATTGCTCATTGTTCCCTTCGCGCCCTCTGCAGACCGGTTTCGTGGAACAGTAGTTTCGGAGAGCCACGGGCCCAACCTTGAACCCCCCCCCCCCCCCCCCCGTTTACTCTATCTCTCGTTTCAATTCGATCGCGAACCGAACGCGAACCTTGATACATTCGGACAGTATTCGGATCCGAGAGGACTTCGGTCCCTCCGGGCCGGGAACGATCAAGCAATCGTTCATAGAAATGAAAAAGGAAAAAAAGAACATTGAATTGCAAATTGACGAGCATACAGCGATACCCTGTTAGATTATATTTATTCAGTATCGCCCGGAGAAAACAGCCGAAGCCTCTCTAACGAATCCAGCCTGAATAAATTACGCGATCCCAGAATCGTGGCCTTGTCGAAACGACACGGCCCTGCCAGAAAAAGACAGGCGGATCCCCATTACGCTTCGCCTTCCGGATTAGAAGGCGCCCGTTGCCTCGCCAAGTCCGCAGGAAACATAAATTATTCAGCCCGCTGACTAATTCTGACGAACGCCGGAGCGAATAGATTAAGATTGCGTTCATGCTCCACGCCAGAGACGGTCGCTAAGTGCGCAAGGCCCTACAGGGGACACCCGATCTTCGTGCCCCGATACAAAATTATTTATTCGAACAAGAAGCTGCCGACCTGTGGCGCTGCCCCGAGGCGATTCTCCGACCTCGGTTTCGTCGAAATGTCTCGTTCAGAAAGAAGGAGAAGACGCCGGGTCGATCCCCTTCCGCGAACTTTCACCTTTGACCCGAAGCTTCCGCGTCCGTCCGGGTCTCCGCTTCGTGGGTCCCCCGGTTTCGCCGGCATTGCCGATCGGACCTCGCCGCGCCGCCTAGGGAACTCGGCCGACGAGTCTGCCGGACTGGTGTGTTGTGTCCCCCTTCAGCCACCGTGGAAAAAGTGAAAGTGTGTTGCTGGGTCAAGTGTGCCGCGGATCATTGCGCAATATCCAGATTGGCCTTATTCCCCTCGCGACGATCCGCCAATTTCTAGCGCGCTCCTAGCGTTCGCTCGCCTCGCGCTAGGTGGCGCTCGGCGTCTGCTGCCTTTTCGTGTACCTTTTCTTTCTTTTTCTTTCACCACTTGCCTCTGTTAACGCACACCTACATCGGCGAGAGGTGATCGATCGCCCGGTGTCCGACTACCGCGATGGCGTGAAAATATAACTCTTTAAGCGGGGGAGCGGTTTCTAAATGCGTGCGTACCGCCGGCTAGTGATTTATTTCATTGGTTCCTCCCGGGAGCCCGATCGGGTTTCGAACGTCGCGAAGGGACGACGAGACGCGCGGCGAGGAGACAAAACTCCTCGCGGCGAGACGCGGAAAAGCTGAACGGAAACGACTTCCGCGTGATTTCTTCGCGAGAACTGGCCGCGTTGAATGATTCGCCGATGACGAACCCGGCGATGGTGTTACGTGGCGTCGAAAAATAGCCAACGCGGATACGGAATGAGACGAAGGAGGAAGACGTCGAACGAATTTCCATATTAATCATGCCGCGACCTTGCCTGGCCAGGGACAGGAGTGATATTAAGGAAAATTATTCCTTAGTTATTCTTTTCGTCCCGGTCATCAAAATAAACGTAACAATGATTGCAATGCGTAAAC
This sequence comes from Nomada lathburiana, assembly GCA_963667235.1. NCBI lineage: Eukaryota > Metazoa > Arthropoda > Insecta > Hymenoptera > Apidae > Nomada > Nomada lathburiana. The sequence continues at coordinate 16,689,851 of OY763899.1, read as the reverse complement.
ATTGTACTTCGATTATTATTATTATTATTATTCGCCGGCTCGATTTTTCCAATTAAAATTCCAATCGATCAGCCGATTTATTCCCTTCCCCTCTCGTTCCGCTGCTGTCTCCGATTAATTAACAAAATTATTCCGCCCCCTAACAGCGGGGCAAAAAGGAGCCAGCTGTGTGAAACTTTCAATTCCACGGATTCCCCGCTCCGATTCGTCGGATTCTCTTCCAGAAAACGTGGCCGCGATTCGACTCCCCGACGAGGGAGGCAACGAGACGCTCGTTTCGTAACTTCAAGGGCCCTGGATTCCCAGATGTTCAAGGTCGCTCTGTACAGAGACTTTCAGATTCGTAGGCCTCTGTGGCAATTTAAAACCGGTTTGTGCCACCTTCCGTTCGATTGCGCGCGATCCGGCCGGCTTCGTTGGAAAATCTCGTGCCCGGATGACACGAGCATTTAGGCGTCCCTCGAAATGTTTGTTCGAACTCGACCGAGATCACCGTAAAGGGTGATACGAGAAAGAGAATCGAATATTCAACGGCATCGCCGAATACGATTCCCCGCAAACGTCTCTCGTCCGCCATGGAGAAAAAGGAAACGATAATGGCGCAGAACACGTCACGGGATGGTCGTCGAAAGTAGAGAACCTTGAAATAACGTATGCACCGTGCGTCAGCGTCTGGGTCCGTCTTCGGGAGCGCGACGACGTACGATCGGAAATATTTCTCCTTCCTCCGTGAAGAATTCGCCGGACGTCGGAGGGTCCTCGGTAATATAAACTCTCGTGCGATCGTTCGCCGGTGTTAAATTGCTCCTCGTATATATATATATATATATATTTGTCTCTCCGACGCGACACGCTTGGATCCAAGCGTGCGAAACGCGCGCCTGTTAACCGAGTGACACACTGTTCGGGGACGCAGGTGGGGCCGTGTTCGCGTATCCGCTCGTCGAACAGTTGTATCCGGTATCCCTTGCCCCGTTAAACGGACCGATTCCTCGCGCGATCGCGTCGTTCCTACCTGGGCGAAAAGGGTCAGGTGAGAAATGATGGACGACTTCTTGTCTGCCCCTATTGTCGGAATTGCTTCTGCGAGACCTATTGGTCTTGACAGATCGCCGGCGATACGCACGCGACGCCAGGAAACTTCGGCCGCGTGGAAGTTCAAGGGGGAGGTCCGTGAAAAGACGCGGCGGAACCGTGTGAATCAGGCGGAAGAATTGCGAGAGAAACGCGAGGAGTGATAGCAGCTCCAATTAGGATCCGGCCGAAAAATCGTGCGATCGATGATTCGGGTAATTAAGTAGATGACAGGCGAGAGCCTCCGTCGGTTTCGTCCGTTCCCCTGACGCACGCACACGCTGATTCGTCGGGGGTAGTTCGCCCTTTCATTCCCCTAGCGTTCATGGTTTTCGACATAATTACGCGTACGAGCCGGCAAACAATAGTCCTCGGTACCGGGAGTGCTCGTGTTGCAGCGGACAAAGCGTCGAGTGGCCAGGTAGCAAAAGCGTTCGTGCTACGCCGAGTCGTGAGCTAAGGGTGAGAGATAGAGAGAGCGAGAGAGTGAGAGGGAGGGTGAACGAGATGCACACGCTGTGGAGGGTGGGTCAGGAAGGGGATGAACGTGGAGGGCGAGAGGATAGGCGGAACGGAAGGGCCAGGTACACGAATTTACATGCAGCTGCGTTGACTCGGCTTTAATAATTCAGAGACTGACCAGAGCCAACATGGTGTCCGCGGTTACAGCGGCGCGGCGCACCACCATGGAAACGGCCGCAAGGTGGCAGATACGGCTTTCTGGATGATTGCTTTTTCTAAGGCCTCGATCGGGACTATACGGGACTATTCTGTGACGCGTCCACCTTTACGGCGATTTAGTGATGCTGGTACATTTAATACTCTTCCCTGAATGTAATTATCTTCCGCTCGATTATTATTCTTCCCTTCAATGGAACGTGAAGGGGGACAATAATAGCCAGTAATTTGAACACCGCACGAACAGTGGGGAGACTTGTGTTCGAAATATACGTTGAACAAAAAATGCGGGCATCGTAAATATAGGAAACTTCTGTACGAATGGGAATCCAACGAAACCACCATTACCCGAAGCCACGAACTTTTCAAACCCCCGCCCCCTAAGCGTGTAACGGTTCCACTCCGTTCCGCCGTTGATAATCCCAGTCCATTTAATTCCATCGACGCGGGCGGAACGTTTTCGGATTTAATCAAATTAATGCCCACGGGCCTGGCCGCGATTAATTCCGGGCGAAACTCAGCCTATGGCGGAACAGGCGGTTTCAGCCGCAAAGCTGACCGGCGTGTGTTCGTCACAAAGCCGTGCAATATACCGTCGGGGAAATGTGCAAAACGTCTTTCCTGGACGGCAGAGGCGGCCACGGCCGGTCCATTAAGCCCCGGCTGTTTGTAGTCCGCGCGTTTGTCCCGTGTTTCAGCTCTTCCCGAGGGACTCCATCGGCCGTGTCGGTTAAGCTTTTCACGGTTTGCACCCCCTGGCGAGCGGGAGCCGCGGTTTTCCGCTAACCGCGGTTCGGACGTGATTGTTATTTTCGCCAGGGGTTCATTCGTTTCCTCCTTTTCGTCCGGGCGAATTGTCTCCAATGTATCGTCGCGATATCGTTTATTTGTTATTTACGTGGCAGCGACGCGTTACTATTGCGCGATCACGAGGCCTCCGCGCTAACGGACAGTTATCCAATGATACATTTCGGTCGGTTCTCTTTCGAACGAAGGAAATGACTGATTAGACCTCGGGTCAAGCCTCCATCGTTCATCTGTTGTGCCGGCGTGAAGTGATTCAGGTCTGCGCGATGGGCCCGCCAGGAAGTCGTTACTTGAAAAATTAACGCGAACGTCGCGGGAAAAATATTGATGCGATAAACCAAACGATGCACGTTCGTCGCAAACGAAATATTTCATTTCCATATAATAAAAACGCGAACAGAACCGTTGCGGCAACCACGTCGAGTAACGCGGTCGTTCACGAGGATCGTCCACGTAATCGAACGAACTGTTCCCCTAGCCGCGCGTTCCCCTAGCCTCGAAACACAGACGGCCCGCGCAGAAATTTCCCTTCGCCCAGACGGGACCGTGAACCGGCGAACGTTCGGCATCATTCCGTCCACGTGCCGAACCGACGAATCCCGTCGAAACCCGTCGAAACCCGTCGTAATTGGCAGGCGGCACGCGGACGAACAATGCCGGTGGTTCGTTCAACGACTTCCGCGGGGCAGTTTCGCGCGGCGGAATGACACGCAGAGGCCGGTGCTCTATTCGACCGCGCCGCTTTGCCGTCGATCCACCCAAGAATAGGTTTTTACGGCTGTCCGGTGTTCGGGCGCGCAGGAATTATTTACTTGCGCCGCGTGGCAGAAATAGCGCGGCCGGAAATTTATTTATCCACTGTCCCGGCGCGGCGAGGCGTCCGGCGACTGAAATATAAATTCCCTAGGGAAAAGGTCGGGACGAGTCGATTGTTCCGCGCTGAGGCACGGCCGTCGCGTCGTCCGTCGCCGAATTGCGGGTCCGAACCGGGCGAAGTTCGAACACGGTGAGAAAAAAAAGGGATTCAAAGTCGCGCGAGCAATAGCAGTCTTCACGTTTTTAATTATAGAGAAGCGTGAACCCGGGTGGCACCCAGAGCTCCGAGAGCTCCGAAAATATCCCACGTCTGTGCCACCCGCATGGTCCGCATCCGAATGCCTCCCTACCCTTGTCCCTGGAGAAAAAGGGGAAAAAGATCCCCCTCAATTTAGGGGATAGAGGAACCGAGAAGCTTCGGGAGGCCATCGATCCTTTAATCCTCTGTAGAAGGGCGACGACACTGGTGGCGTCGTTACGCCAGGCGTCAGGCACATCCTCGACGCGACGCCAGTGGCAACGTCGCCCGACAATTGCCAATTAACCGGTTCGAGCCGCTGGGTCAATTGGACCCACGCTTTCAGCTCGGATTCCTGAGTCTGGTCACGTCTTTCGCCATGAAATTACTCGCTGGTACACGCAATGTCGCCCTCTCCCAGGCGTGCATCCTCGTAGCCCGTGGCTGGCCTTCGTCCCCGTGACTCTCATCCTCTCGGCTCAACGGAGACCCGTCGATCTCACGAACGCGCCACCGTTACGGACACCTTCCTCTCCGCCGGAGTTCGAGGTCACCGCGAGGATCAGGCGGAACGCGCTGATCGTAATAAGAAAAGGGTGATGCAATAACGTTGTTATCGGTGACGGCCGACCAGCTAGACACGTGTCTCTGGCATTTTTCCTTTCGCGATCTGCCGATTATCGTCGGGCTCCTTCGTGCCCCGTTACGCGCAGCTCTCAATCCTTTGGCAACGAGTTAATCGGTGGTCGCCTTTTGCCCGGAGCTGTACGGGAGCCAAGGAACACACAGGCGCACGTACACATTAAGTTCGCCACGGTGCAGCACACGTCCGCGGCGACATATGGCAGTGCTCCAACAAGTGGCAGAGGTATACTCGGTGTGTTTGCAGGCCTTGTGGCCGCGTGTGCGTCGTCCATTGTCCGCTCTGACGCGTGACATTATGCTTGTCCCTTTCTGCGAAAATCGCGTACACATTGGTCTCGCCTTGCCTTTTTTTTGCCAACCGTTGGCAACTTTGTTTCTTATTACGTTGTCGCGACAGAGGCGTTCGACGAACGAAGATAACCATACGATGTATAGATCGCGCTGGAAACGGGGGATTATTCTTCGCGCGGATCAGTCAGCCATGGGGACTGTCCCTGCCCGGGCAAGATTTAATTAACCGGCATTTTTGTTCCCCGACTGGGACAGTATTCCGAGAATCGCTGTTGTTCGTTCGCTGCGTTCGTCAGGTGCCTGGAAGTTCGTCGCGCTTCTTCTTCCTGGAACTATTCGAATCGTTAAATATTCACCGCTCATTGTTGCCCGCGTTCCTTCGCTCAGCCGCCCCGCTGCTTTCGACGCGTCCAGGCATTTCGTTGCGATCCGCTGCTCTTAATTAGAATCCCCGGCGAGTGTTCGCGAGGCAAGTTGTCCCCGCGTTTGAGAAATGCCGAAACGCGCGGGGAAACTGTGATTCATTTATCCCGAGGACTATCGGCGGATCCTGAGGGGACAGTCGACGTACCTTTTAGCACGATTACCGGCGAAACGTCGGCCAGACGAAGGTCAAGGCGTGGACTCTTCGGGGCCCGTTCGAAGGGATTCGCGGGGCCCCCCCATTGTTCTCAACAGGCCGTCGAGTTGATTATCTCCCTGAACTATCTCCCCGTCCTGTTATGGGAGCGTGGGCAACGTGAACTCTTGCAGAACTCTTTGTCCCTGTCCCCCAACAGTACAACACCATGATATGGTGGAGAGTTACTTTTGGGGAGTGCATAATCCCTGAGCACTCGGTACCCCGAGGGACCTTATGGCGAGTGGAAGAAAGGAAATGACTATACCATGGTGTGCGCTCTGTAAAATATATTGCATGGGATTTCAGAGAAGGGGCAGGCGATTATTTGAAGCAATAGCGCTAACAAACAATGTCAGTACGCGTATAAAAATATTTCCACGCTGATACAAAAAGTTGGTTAATTTTCACGAAACGAACGGTCCCCAGGTGATTCTACTGTCCCCGTAACCCTTTGTCCGCGGCACGGCGAATCTTTCTTCCGCGAAAGGAAGAAAAACTCTTGCCAGAGAGTGTACAGCACGCCACATACCGAGCCGCGATTTGAATTACAATCGGCGCATCCCGTCCAGCCGGTTCGAGTCTCGTTAACCACCCGCCATTCTTATGTAATTTTATGCTAAATTTCCTCAACCCTTTTCCACCGGGAGACCACGACGGCACCGCGCGACGCTTCCTGTTGCTCGCTTTTTCCCCGTCATCTTTCACCCTCCGACACCGCGCCCTTTGTTCGACGACGTCTCCTCCTTCACCCCCACCTTTTTACAATTTTATTTACCCCCCTCGTTTTTTTTTCGTCCCTTCAGCGACGCCGCGAAAGGCGGCTGGCTTTTTCTTTCAGGCATTGTTGGGGATTTTGAATATTCCGTTGGCATGTTCCTTGAGCGGTGCGCTTCGATTTTAGGGGGCTGAAGCGCGAATAGAGTGACCTGTCGCGGGGGTTGAACGCCCGGGGCGTGATCGATGATGTATTATCGTGGGTTTTTTTTATTGGCGCAGAGTCGACTCGGTGCAAAACATCGCTGCCGATAATTCGTTCATTGCGGAATTTATGGGATTTGATTTGCTGCATTTAAACGGACGCGCGGAATACTTCCAATACTTCGAACTGTTCTTGAATAAATACCTTGATCGCGCTGCAGCACAGTGCAAAAATGGGGAACGCGAGGTCAAAGGTTTTTATCTCGGCGAAAACCCTGGTCTTGGTCCCTCGAAGGGAAACCGGAAGTCCCTGAAAAAAGCCCCATCAAGTCGGTACAGGATCCCCTTTCCTCGAGCACTTCCTTACCGCCGGTGAATGAACAGGCGGTCTACCTTATCCTCTCGCGGCCAAAGAAACGGGGAACCCCCTTGCTCCGTCGCGGAATCGATCAGAGGCGCGAAGAAAAAAAGATTCAAACGCGGCACACGTCCAACTGGTCCAACTGGTCCAACTGGGAACAAGGAAAACATTTTTCCCCCGTTCCTGGACTGTTTGTCAAGCCCGCCGGACTATCGTCGCAAATTCCAGCAGCCAGAGTTACCTGTCACCTGGGCCCAGACGCGTCGTTCTTCAAGATCGCACCTGCCAGGGCGATCAATAACACCGGCCGATCCTTAATCACGATCCAGCTAACCGTTTTCCGGGAGCCTTCTGCGGGATTACACACGGTGTCCAATTAATAACGGGCGTCGAGCGAAGGGGCTAGGGGACGGTCATGAATAAATTGAAACTTCATCGGCCCCCCCGGCCTCGAGCAGTCAACTCATCAGCATGCAAATTTTCCGACTCTTCTCCTTTTTCGTCCTCCCCCCCTCCCCTCCCTTGTCCGATCCGTTTCACCGACGCCGCGCTATAGCAAACCTCCTAATCGCGGTGCCGCGTCGTCAGCAAACTCGGATTACGATTCCCTCGGCTGTTATCCGAGTCCAGAGTTGCGCTGATAACCCGTTACTTGGGTTACTCGGCTATAATCGCCCGGTATCTGTACGTGGAATCCCGCCTTGGTCATCGGCTTAAGCCCCGTTCACGCTTGTCTCGCCCGAAACGTCGAACATGTCGAAACACGTCGGCGCGATTTGTTCAACAGTTTGTCGAATAATTCGGTGAGACCCGGCCGCGCAAGCGGGACACCTGTTCGCCATACTTCAACCGTGGTCCGTTATGGTCCCGGCCTAAAGGAGTTCTATAAATACCGCGGCGCCTCGAATCCGCGGCGCTTGTCTCGAATCTAGCTTTCGACCTGCCTGCCATCCTTTCCGGCCCTCGAAATGGATGAAACGCTCGTCGCTTCGTACGGGAAATCGTTTTCGCCGTGTAATCTCTGCAAATATTTAAAGGGTAACGCACATACAATAGCGATAGAGAGAGAGAGAGAGAAAGAGAGAGAGACAAATTGTCGCAAGTTTCTTGCCCGTATTAACGTAATTCGCGTTCGCGGCGGGCTTTTTAATTAAAAGCACCGCGGTCGCCATTATCTTGCCAACTTGTAATCGCGCCCATCCATCCCAAGCCCGGCTTCTTCCCGGTGGTTGGCCTTTATTCCGCCGGGCACGAAGGGCTAATGAGCAATAATTCATATTCCCCCCCCCCCCCCCGGGTGCCGTCGCGCGGCTCGCGGAAGAAAATGGCACGGGACGGTCCTCCGTTCTGTCTCGAACCGTTTAATTCCTCGAACGGGCCTGTTCGCCGCTCTTAACGGGGACAGCATGGAAATATCGTGGCAGGCAGTTGCCATTTTCCGCAGCGAGGCGACCGAGATCCTTGGGGAGGGGGACTAAGGGCACCAGCAATCTTCTTGAGCACCCCTGGCCGCCATTTTGTGATGGCTTCACGGGGCTTAGGCGCGCGAGATAAAGACGCTGGACAGTCCGCTTCGCGGATCTCGCAAACCGGAGACGGTTTGTTGATTACGGTTTACCAGCCCGAGCAATTATTATACTCGCGGACCTTCAGAGGTACCCTTCGCTTTGCCGCTCCTCGCGACTGTTACATTTTTCAATGATAAACCGTACAAAAATTGACGTTTCGTTCTCGTGTGAAAGGGGATGCCTCGTGCCAGGGTCTGTCAAACTGTGGCCCGCGGGCCACTCGTGACCCCCTTCCCCTACTTATATCTTCCACCTTCAGGGAACTGGTCGCGCGTCATACGACAGAGACATACAGACAAACGACGCTCCACACACCTATGCGTATTGTGTTCGATGCTATGTCAACGTCACATTGTCCTCGCGTTTAATTGGTGGTCGGGACTCGGTGGCCGTTAGAGGAGAAAAGCTTGGCAGTCCCTGCCTTGTACTGTTCTTTTCATCCTCTGTTTATAAGGTTCGATCTGTTGTTTACATAAGAGGCGTTAGGACCCCGCACACACAGGAGATCAGTCGTCTATGCTTTAGGTCAGTCCGTTAATTTGGACGCTGTCAGTTCCTTCAGACCATCGCTATAGTGAGGAAGTCACTCCCAGTGCGCTGTTAATAAAGTGTATTATACAATCACAAACGAAGAAGAGTTACTTAACAAACCAATTTCCAATAGCGACCTTTAAAAACATTCCATTGTGAAACGAACTGGGGGCTGTCAAAGCGGAGACTGCAAGCTTCGAAACGACCACAGGGGTGGTCCCCCGTGCGATTTTTTTCCCCCCGCGAAGCTATCGGAACCCCGAAGATCGACCGCCTATTAGAAAATTCAGCCGCCCTTGAATTTCCCGAATTATTGGACAAAAACGTTTGCGAACGTTCTGTTATAAGCGCCATCCTCCCCGAAACGTTTCCGCCGCTCGACTCGGCACGCGAAACTCCTGCAGCCAAACCCTCCCTGCCCCGACCCGGCTGTCCTCGCTTGCCGCGCGTCACGCGGAAACTTCCGACGAAGGTTGAAGTTTCCAGCTTTTGCCCGGGACAAGTTGGTTCGGCTGGTAGACGGCTATCGCGGACCGCGGGAGCACGTTTCCAATCTGTCCCCCGTAGCTTTCGCCGGGGGAAACGACGGTGAATTGTCGTGAGAATGTGTCCGTGAGCCGCCACGGGACAAAGGAAACGCTTGCGGCCGCAGGGGTTGCGAAATGGGTGGTTGAAAATTCTTCCGAACTCCTACCGCCCCCACTTTTCTTCCACTTGTACCGTCTTGTCCGACGGTTTTCAACCCGCGGGGCTAGGGATACGGAGGAAGGATTTTCTGGGGGTTTTTTTCTTCAAGGGGGAAGGTTCTGACATGCCCGTCGGGGGCAACGGGGTGGCCGTCCCGACAGGCTGGTGGTTTGGAATAATGGGGATAATAATTGGCGCATGTTGCTCCGGCTTTTCGTCGAGCTTTGTGTTTTTGTTTTTTTTTTTTTTTTTTAGTCCACAACGGGGTTCGGTTCTTTTGGTTCGGGGCTCGTTGGCAGGATCTTTTTGGGATAGCGGGGAGCGTGAATAATATTTGTCAGGGGTTCGGTTAAGGGGTTACGCCTGCCTGCGCGTTTTGAAAAAGACCGATTTTTCGGTTTCGATATTTTCTATGAAATATCTCGACAACCGCAGGACCGAATTAATTCAGCTTTTGTACACAGGTTCTATGCATACAAATCTGGTGCCCGATGCCTGACGGAAGAAAAACGAATGGTTTTTTTTTTATGCCGAAATCGATATTTCGACTTTGAACAGCCGCCGTTTCGTCGCAAACTAATTATTCGCGCTAACGAGCTGTGGAGCACTAGATAAAAAAAGCAGACCAAAGATAGAGTGGTCACAGCAAAACGGCGATATTTCTTTCGTTTGTTTCGCGTTGAAAAGAAATAACTACAGTTACTGTTACTCGAAATATATGCTTTGGAACGTACAAATATTTCTTAAAAAGGTCTTCTAGTTTTTTCCAGAAAAAATTGCCCGGTTATAGGGTTCCTTCGATCCCTACAAGGGGTTCGATTATTTTGCTTCCGCTTCGACGATACTTCCTCCGCTGATAAAAATCATTATCGCGTCCGTCGTTATCATCCAGTAGAATTTGTCGCAATTAGCTATGCTTGTATTATCTCCGTGCGCGGTGCCATTAAAATTCCGCATAGAGTAAACGTTTGTCGTAATTCCGATAAGGTGGCCCGCGCTTCACGACACGTTCACCTCCGTTAATAAATAATGATAACAGCCGAATGAGTAATCGAGTGGCCGGGAGCAGACCTCGGTTCATCGTCGACAGGAGGATTGCAATTTCGTTACTGTCGTTTCAGGCGAGCTTACAATCCGGGGAAAATAACGATTCAATGTTACACCTAAACGTAGCCGCAATAAAGATCATTCGATCTTACCATTGCATTTTTCTTTCCACCCTCTGTATCGTCCCGGGGGCTCAACAAATAAATTGGTATAAACGATCCATCGTAAATCCTCTTCACAGACAGAACTTACGGCGCGCAGTAATTAATTGGACGAACTTCGTGCGACGGAAGCACGCGTCCACCCCAGCCCGTTTAATTCCTCCGCTTCCGGTCGCGTCCAGGATTTTCCAGGACGTTTTATTTAGCGCGCGCGCGCACGCAACGGCTGCTACTTGCGTCACGTCCGTGACAACCGTCGACGCGGGGTGGTGTGTGGCTCGTTGATAAAACACCAGCCACGAAAATTTCGGCACCTGTTACGCTCGCGTAATGTCCGCCGACGACTCTGGAATTCGTGTCGCTATCATTCGTTTCCGGTAGCAATAACTGGTTAAAGCGATGTCACGTTGTTGTACTCCGCAGAGCTTTTATTTACATTATATTTAATACATTGCAATGGTGCTTTCAACGGAAACTCGACGAAACCTTAGAGCGGCGGTTGATACTCTCGTAACCATTCGCCGAGAGGGACTACGTCTATGAAGTCTCTAGTCCTAAAGGAGTTCTAACTTTTTGAAATGTTGTGTCAATATATATGTATATTCGGGAGAAATGGGAGAGTAGGAGCTTTGTAGGATTCAGTATGGAATAAGGAAAGGAGTTCGAAGTTCATGGATTTGAAGATGACCAATAGGCAGTGTGTTGAGAATCGAGAGTTTAAAGCGTTGAAGCATTGTGTTGTATTCCGCAGAGCTTTATATATTATGTTGGATAATAAGTACAATTAAGCATTACGGACACTTAGACGGAACTACGGAGCGGCGAAGTACTGCTGGTATTTCCCGTAACAATTTTACTCGAGTAGAACTACGCGGTGTACGGTCTCTAGTCTAAGGGAGCACTGGTTCTTTGGATGGTGGTCGAATATATTTATGATTGCAAAAATGGGGGTGTAGGAATTATCTGTGGTTTAGTAAAGGATGGAAAAGGGAGTTTGAGGTTCAAGGATCAGAGGGTGTTTAATGGGTAAAGGTTGGGGTTGTTGCGTGTCGCGAGGAGACTTGGAAAATTTGGTATCGGAGTGGAGAGGACTGTTTATCTAAAACTAGCATGCGCTATGACTAATTCGTAGCTGGTCATATAAGCTGACTAAAAGTAGCGAGTAAGTTGGTATACAACAATTGTGGCCAGTGAGGTTCATTCGCGTATCGTCTTGCTTAGGTTCGAGGGTGCGAGTCCGATTTCCATCGAGTTCAAGCGTTGGGCTGTCGTTCTGCCTTTCGTCACGGAGGCTCGGGTCATCGCCTCCGCCGGACCCAAAGGTTGCAGGGTTTATGGGGGGTGGTTCGACTCGGGTAGCCTCCGCGTTTATTTGTTCTTTAGCCTGTCGACGATACCTTAACAGGAAGTCATCAATTGCGCCCCGTTGCTGCAAGAAATTCTATGCAACGCAGCCCCCGATACATTTGGAAAAGTTCCCTCTCTTACGCCTCACAACTCTCCTCGATGGTTCGCTTTCAGTTTACCACATATCTCTGTCATAATTAGACCAACAGATTTCTTCGTTACTCCCCGTAGTTTAAGACTGCCCACCCCAGCGAGGGAGTCTGTAGTCTTCCTTGGGCAGAGTTTGCGCCGCGGTAGTGGGAAGCAATTGTGAGAAGCAATTCTCCTTCTCAGAAGGGGAGGCAAGTGAGAGTTACATTGAGAAGCAAGTATTTCGAGGGTAAACACGAGAACCATGGAACTCTGTTTGCCAGCAGAGTGTTCTAACGTTGTTGTCGCTTGTATAATCGTTTATCCATGGTAAAGTTATTCTGGCTAATATTGGTTAGTCTGGTTCGGTGCTTTTATTCAACCACCCCCCCATAACATTGCTCCTCACCTTGAACGTCAGCCCAAATTCTGGGGCTTTCGCACGGAATCGTGAAGATTTACAACCTTCGAGAAAGCGACGCCCTGCCATAACACAATCCGTGGGGTTGTTACGTATCGCGAGCACATCCGGAATATTCGTTATCGGAGTGGTTACATGAAAGGGACCGGGTATCTATGATTAATATAGGCTATGAGAAATTCGCGGTTGTGGTTAAAACTGACTAAGAAAAGGGGCCAATTATGTTCGTGTACAACAACGTTGAGCATGTGTAGAATTAAGTTTGCTACATTATTGGTCGTGGAGGTATTTTTTAAAGGAAGGAATAGGATCGGGTGGCGAAGTGCCACGCACCCTGCGGATAATTTACGATGGGGTCGCAGTCATACGTGTGGCCGAAGAGTGTTTCGGAAATCGAATGTCCTAGGATCGACTAATTTATTGAATGGGACCGAACATCCTGTCGGCAGGCGGTGGCTGACGACCACTCTCTGGATCTTCCAACTATGGGGTGTCGAGGGATTGTTTATTAGATAGAAGAGAGAGAGGGAGAGAGTTTAAATGTGGCAAGCGACCTGACGTCACATTGCTAAAGAATAGGGAAGACTTTGCTCCTGGAGGATCTGGCCATGGAGTGAAGGCTATGCCTTTTGGTAAGAGGACTGTGATGAACCCCATGGTACCTACCCCAGAACCTCGTGCGAATAAGCATACATTTCTGAGATCTCACGAACTTATAGAAATAATCATACTATTTCTGACAGGCGTATCGAGTTGCAATAGATAATTGGCAACTCCGCTGGATGTATTAAGGATAATTTAAGTAATCATTTATGGCGACCATAGCCGAAACGCGAAAAATCATACTGTTACCGTTCCATAGAAAATTCGCCCGAACGAAGTTTTAACTATAATTTAAGAACTCTCTATGGAACCGGTCACTGTTTTACGTTCCCCCAAGCGTGTACTGACTTTACCTATATTTCTTTTTTCTCTGTGTGTTTCAGGTGAGTTTCTTTCCCGTTTCCCAGAGGGGAGGGGGGGGGGGGGGGTGCAAAGACTTTTCCTACGGCGAGTCGGTGAGTTAAGGTTAAAAGTTTCGCAAGAATCCACCCCCGTTGAGTGATGGACGAAGTGAAAACGGCCCGTCGATTTTCCTCGGCGAAAATATTCGCAACGATTCTCGCCGGGGAGATTAATCGACAATTTTAGTCGACCGCCGAAAATCCCGTGGCAAAGATAATCGCCAGCAGAGTGTTCGTGCCCGTTTAATTCCGACCTATGGTCGACTAATTAATTGTCGTTAATTAGCACGCCTCCTCTACCGCGTTACGCTAATAGGCACCGCGGCAATGCCATTTTTCTCAATTACGCTCTGTTGCGTCGCTCTTTCATTACTTTCCCTCGAAACATTTAATTAGCCCCCGCGTCGACCGCCCTTTACCGCGCCCGTTAAATTGCGCCCCGAAAACGAGACGGGACGCCGGAACGTCTTGTTCTCATAGGCCATCCCCGAGACGATTCGCGAGCAAGGATCGAATTGGCCAGTTCGTAACGAGAAAGGGGGGAAACCGTGGCTGCTGCGCGATTGGGAAATCGATGGGGGTTGCGCCACCGGTGAAATCCTAAATAAACGATTGCACCCCCGAGAACAGACTGCGAGATAGCTCGTCTGTCTCGGTTGGACCAGGGGCGGAGGGGAAACAGGGTTGGATGTTTATCGTAAAAATAAAATTGTTCGTTCAGCACACGTCACAGCGGGCTAACTCTCTCAGCAGGGTGGAATAATAAAGGATCGAAACTCTCGCGGGGTGAATTCGAATAAAATTAGACCCACGCCGGAATTGGCGAAAGGCGGTGAAAGAATTTCGAGGGACGAAGGGGGTGGGACGAATATAGGATCGTTCCACCGTTCTTTAACTGGTGCAGCTCGTCACAGGGGGTGGATACGGGTTGGAACGACGAACGAGGCCAGCAGGCTGGCCTGTGCGTGGAAATGTTTCCCCACCTGTTGCCAAACGATTCCCATGGAAACGAAGTTATGGCCACGATTTCCGTCGGATAAATACCGCGCTGCACCATGGGTAACGAGCACGGCACCGACGACTCTGCCGACGACGTTCCGCCCGTCACTAAGCGGCGAGAAATTACTGACAATCGTTCGTATCCTAATGCTAATCGCGGTATCGCGGTTGATTATTGCCGGGCTAACTTATCGGACACCCTTCGCGCATAATTGCCAACCCCCGACCCCCACCCCGTTTGTACGAAATTTTATTCATCATTCTGCACATATTTTATCCGGTATTCGCAGTGTTAATTCGCGTGAAGGGTGGCCGAACGATTTCAGTTATTTCCACCCTCCCCCGCCCCTTCTCCGTCGCGTGCTCTCCCCCTTGGCCCGTCGGGGTGTAAACTCGTCGAGGGATGAAAAAAATGCAGGGATTTTAATTAGAAGTCCCTGTCGTCGGTGATCAGAAGATCAGAGCCGACGTAGACGATGCTCCACGGGGGTTCAATATAGTCGGGGGGGGGACCCCCCTCCCTGGCTCTGTTGAAATTTACCATCGTTCCACGTGTGTATTTTGCGTGGGGAACGCCTCGAAGAATTATTTCATACGTCCTGCCGGCAAACTGGGTGAATCTTCGATTTAAAGAGTCCAACAAATTTCCCAAAACACCCGTGTACGACCGAAATCCCATCTGTTAATTAATTTTTCCACGCCACCCTTGAGAATCGTTGAGTCTCGCTGAAAAAAAGATAAACCAGAGAGAGAGAGAGAGAGGGGGAACAGAATTCACATCGTTGCATTTTTAAAGCAAACATCGCGATACGAAGTAATATTTGCAAATTCACGAGCAACCCTCGCTCTCCATTTTTAGCCGGAGCCTTCAATTTTAATGAAATTTCGAATCCGCCATTGTAAATAAAAGCTCGAGCTTCCGGCGGCGAGCCGGTTTAATTAATCTCCGCCGCATTATCACAAGCGTCCCGTTGTTACAAACGCGAAACATTCGCGCGAGTTCGTATTACATTTCATTCAGAATCATCCGCGAATTACCCTCGCGTATTATTCGATTCGACTGCGAACAGAAGCCGCGCGGATTTCTGCGATAATAATTTAAACCACCATTTTTGTTGCTGCGATACACGCGAAACGAGTTTCACCCCTTCGAATTGTTATTAAATCGCCCCCCTCCATGTAGGAATATTTCCTCGCGGCGATCGCGTTTAGAAAACAAACCGCGGTTTTTCATAAACAAACGGGGTGTATCGCGCGAAAATACGGTCCGGTCTATAATAAAACCACCCGGTGTGTACACGGTGTGTGTTTCGCGTCGGCTGGTAACACGCGTCGACCGAATATTAAATTGCATTAATAATTCGAGGGTTGCATAACGGCAAGAGGCGTGCCTCGGGGTGTGGATTAAATCGAACCGACCATTTAACAAGAATGTTACGCGCGAAAAATCTTCCCGTAACTATTGCGATCAATTAAGAAGAAAATGATCGGGAAACCCCGTGCGCCGTTGGAATGATCTACCCCGGTCAACCCCATGGGCGGATTCGCGCACCTGGTCTCGGGAAGATACAACGGCGAACCGGCGGTGGCACGGCACCCCGGGATGCTTTATGGCCAATAACCGGGGGGCGTGCGCGTCTTGTCGTTGTAAATTATTGAGCCGCCCCCGGAGTGGCCGATAAAACGGATCTGATATCCCCGGCGACGGCCGACAGAGACCCCCGAACAGAAAAGGAACGATTAAATCCGTGTTTCGGGCGACACCGTGTGCGCATCTGAGATAAATCATCGACGACGTGGCGTCGCGGCGGACCGTCTTGAAATAATATATCGCGTTCCGCTGCCGGGCATTAAAAGTCGGTTTAGGGGGATGATATCGTCCGGCAATCTTTCGCCCCCGCGCGTTACTCTTCCGTACGGGTGTACGCGAGAAATTATTGCCGGCTCAGTTTTCGATTTCTCCGTCCGGCGAGAACGAGTGTGTATCTCTCGCGAGGAATTTAATTTTTAACTTGAAAAAGAATGAACGGAACAGAACAGTAGAAATCATCCGGCGAACAGCGAAGGGTCGCTGCGAATCTTCGATTGCACCATGGCGCCTCTGAGAATTCGTTTCGAAATTTCCGCGCGCCTGGAAAATCCCTTCGAGATAGCCCAACGCCAGACGTCTCCTGTGCTCGATAAGGTTTAACCGTGCGCCAGGGGCGGAAGCGTATGGCCGCGAGAGGGGGGTGGGGGCACTTACGACGAAAGTTAGGCGCGAATCGTAGTTTTAAAGTGGAGCACACATCGACGGGGGAAACGGGCGAAGTTCTTGGTCGTCGCGGGGGCGACGGCGATGTATCGACTCGGGTCGTCTTAAGTGCCCCTTAATATTAAGGAAAGGGGCGGGCAAGGGTGGCCTTTATTGACGGGGCCGCGCATTAATTCGCTCGCGGCCCGCGCGTTACGGAAATTTGTAGGTGGTTGTAAATTTTAAAACTTGTTCACGCACCTGCGTTCCCGCACCCTCAGCCCACGAACCCCCACACCCTCACGGCAGGGGTTAATCGAGCGAGCGGAATAATGAGGTCGATCAAATGCGCGGCCAACTTCCCCGCGGAATATTACGCAGGCTCTGCGGCGAGGAAAAAAATATGCCAGATATTTCAACGGCTCCGTAAACACTCGAATCGGAAAAATTCGTTAACTATCGGGAAACGAAATTCCCCAGCCTGGTAACTAGGCCGGGCGATTGGATTTTTCACGCGCCAACCCCCCTCCCCCCCATAAATCGGTCCGTAAATTGAACGAAGGTTGAGGGCGTTTTAAACGAATCGGCCGGCTGGTCAAGCAAACGGTGTCCTTTCTGCGCGGACGACATTGTATTTCGGTTAACGCCAGCGAAAGTTGACCGAAGGGGGGGGGGGGGGGGGGTCACAACGGGGCGAGCGGCCCGATTGGTCAGCTATTAACGACGCACCGAACGTAACGATCATGCGGCGCGCGACAAATACAAATTAATTAATAACGTTCATAAACCAGTCCGGGCGAGTAGCTTTAACGGCTGGCTCTCTCCACAACCCCCCCCCCCCCCCCCTTGGGTACAGGGGGTTAGTTAATACCCGTTAAATTATCTACGGTACTTACGCGAAGATCATTAATTTATGCGCCGTCCTGCCAGTGCTTTTCACGCGCGCCTCACTCGACCGACCGCGGCGGCCGCGTTTGTCAAGTTTTAAGTTAGATTATGGGCCTCCGCGGACCCTATTTCACAGTCGAAACCGACCGTTCGGGCCGCGCCCACGGTGTTGTCGCCGTTTGACCCCTTTCACGGGAGCGCAAAATTCCTTGGCGAGGATCGTTTCCTGTCGCTGCTGGCATTCTGGCGATTATTAACTAAACTGATTCGCCGATTCGATTGGCGTGTGGGTAATATCGAATTTCCAATTAACAGCGCGCGTGGTTAATGAAACGTAATAAGAATAATAATAATAATAGAAATCTGGAATAATGCCGTCATCGGCAGTCGGATGAAATTAATCCCCCCCCAAGCACGTCTCCGAACGTCAGCATTCATAATTTTAAGATGGAACAGCCTGGGGCCATTTGGCCGCCATTAATCATCCGTCTATTATTTGCACTCGATCACTGGCTCGTTCGTTACGTTAATTAGCGTCCATCGATGGAGCCAAGGATGTTCCAAATACGTTTCCACTACCTAATGGATCGTTCCCCGGTGATTATTCGACCGGTACTGCTGGTCTCACGGTTACTACTAGCGCCGCCGATCCACCCTCAACTCCCTGGACCAGGCGGGTTTTTTTAAAACGCGCCAGGCGACGCACAGTGCGGCACAGTTCAATGGGCGTTCGGGACAAAAATCAAAAAATGCATATAACGTTTAAATAATGAATATTTTTATAGTGGAAAAGGTCAAACTAGTTGTACGCCATAATGTGAGCATAACAATAACAATGAATAATAACAATTAATAACAAATAATAACAAATAATAAGAAATGTAAGTACAACATGAATATTATAATAAAAAACAATACATACTGGAATAAACGACACATAGTTAACATAATTAATAATTAATAATTAAAATTATTCGCTGTTTTCTGATTCAGTATTTTCTGTTTCGGTAGTCTCTGCTTCACTTAAGCTGATTTGCAAATTATTAAAAATGCTTGATCGATTGTTATCTGCAATAATTATGTACTGTTCTATTTCGGAAAATGTTTTCAGCCTCTAACTCGTAAAATACCAGCATGTATTTTTTAATACCAGGAGCCTTCGTAGCTCAATGAGCAGAAGGCGTTGAAAAGTTCAGTTTTGCCGTTTTCAAAATTCAATAACTTGTAGGGTAGCAGGTAGTAGCAGCTAAAACTTAAACAGCAGGTAGAACAACACCTTGTTAATACAAAACAATAAAAATTACAGGACGTTTTGTGCCGCTTTTTTGCAAATTGAATTTTAGTAAAGCATTAAAAATTTTGCATTTCCAATTAAAATTTTGCATTCCGTTTATGAAATTCTCCATATTTAAGGTACAACAAACAATATTGCAAAATATGAACAAAAAATAACGAGTGATGCACGAGTTATCTAATTTTTAAGATTTCAGGTGTTATAAACAGATGACTATTGCCGGTCCCCTATTGATTTTTTACACTAATAATTGTTACATTCGTATTTCTTACCTATCCCTTAATGATTATTTTCAAGAAAAAGTTCAAAATTCAAACATGACTATTTTGATTTTTGTCCATTGGTGGCCGCACTGTGCGACGGGCCGACTACTTGCGGCAATTTGCCGCGAGAAACGCCTCGAGGACGCACGGAGCAGGCCGACGCACAGTGGGGTATTTGGACGAAAAATCGGACAAAAGTCAATTTTCAAAGTTTTGCGAAAGACAAAAATTTTTGTTGTCTGGGATAGTTGAATATGCGAGAAACAATGTATCAATTTTTGTTTTCTTATTTGTGAACTCAGGGAGCAGCATATTTCGTCGAAAGTTAGCAGATTTGATGGCACGCGTTTCTTTCTTAACCATTCTCTAAAACATCGTTGCTTATTAGCCATTTATGAATCCTTTAAGGAATTTGTGTAAATTCTGCCCTTATGGAAGCTTTTTAGGTAGGTGTATACTACACTTTCCAACAGATTTTACACTTTTAGCACGTATATTTGTATAGTTATTAATATTTGAAAATAATCAATATTTCAGTACTTTTCTTTACGGTTACAAGATTTCATGAACGATTTTGTTATGGTATTTAGCGTGTTCAAAAGCTCGTTCTGGTGTCATTGCATTCGATAAAGGTTTGTGATCACAATGCAACAAAAATTGGTTCCGGTTTCGTCCGGTTTCACGTTTTATAACTAATTTATGTCATATGCATATGGTAACTGTTTAGATGCAAGAACCGAGCGTATCGACGGTCTTCGTTACCAGGCAAACTTTTTTATGATCGGGTTTTCTTGAACTTGTCATAAAACAACTACCAAAAAGTAAAAATTACTGTATTGGCATTTAAGACGTTAATGTTAAGCTGCATTTAGTCGAAATAGGGTCGCCTGAGAGTACGCATCAAATTGACCAAATCCACTATTGACCCTATTTCTCTAGGGGTTTGAACAGTCTTATAGAAAAATGTTTTAAACAAAAGGTAAATGGTATTCTGACATCCACAAACTTCAATATATGCAATTTCGAAAACAACCTTTGTTATAAGAAATTAAGTTATAATTTTATAAAATAACGTTAAGATTTATTTTTAATTTCATGACATTGTAGCTGACGTTAAGACGATTTCAACGACCTACTACATTATGACCTTGAGCTTATAAACAACCCTACAATATTTTTGTCCGGTTTTTCGGCCAAATACCCCACTGTGCGACGGGTAGCCTGAAATGGGAAGTTCGGCGCGACGTTTCTCCCCGTTCGTCGTCTGCGCGCAATTACTGGGATTCGAGCGAGGATCAAGATGGCCGCCGCCGGCGCCCCCCGGTCCCGCGATTAAGTGATTGCAAACTGCAGGACAAACCGTCTTTTTGCCCCCGGACCGGGGACAGGAATAGCAATTACTCTTAATTAACGAGAGACGCCGGCTACGTGGGCGACGCCGGCGGGGGGTGGTTCCGATTATGTTTAAGAGGTTAGGTTCACTCACGGCTCAGTTGTTTCTCCGCCCGTAAGGTTGGCCGGCCGTCGTTTCCCAAGGAGTCGCGGATCACCGACGAACGGATACATTCGCGAGCAGGGCAAACGTGTCCAACGAAGGAGCAACCCATTCAAATCTCGCCGTTCGAACAAATCCGACCAGCGACGCGTCCAACACCCCCTGCATATTCAACAGGAACAACCCCAGCATCGCTGATAAACCAACTCGGTGGCCTAATAAACCGTCCGTAACCTCGTTACACGCGCGAATCGCCAGGCGGCGATAAAACAACCGGGCACAGGGTCATTTTTACCCTCGAAACTGGTCGGACCGCAGCTGTGAGCCCTCGCCCGGGACGGCCGTGTCGAATATTCGATCCCGTATATTCTGATTTACGGCCGGCCATTTCGTCCTGGCCAGTGCGAGATCGCACGGTCTTCCTCGACTGCCGAAAATAAAAAAAAAACACCAGACGGGGAGAACCGTGGACAATCCACAGGGAGCTAGACAGACGGACCTGTCTCAACACGGCTCGAATCTTTCCGAGTCTTGAGTCTTCCTCGCGGCGAGCCAGTCGCATTTAATCCTCGAAATGATTCGATCCCGACGTTCACGTTCGCGGATTCTCGATCCTCTCTTTTATTTCCTTCGTTTTCCTCGTTCCCTTCCTGGGCCGCGATCGCGCCGTTCGCCGTTGGTCAGGGGATCCCCCCCATAGGCCCCGGTTAAGAGGTTTGAAGTCGAGCGTTCGGCAGCGCTTAAGACGCGGTTCGTTAGCCGTCGGAGATTGCATCTCGTCGGATTTTGTGGAAACGCGCGTCGCCCATTACCGGTCGATTGCCGGCTCGAGTGCAATCTCGTTTCCGGATGTCGAGCCTGCCCGTGCGATTTCTTGCCTCGAGTGGCCCGCTTATTTCGCGCCCTCCTGTGTGTGCGCCCCCACCCCCCTGCCCCTGCCCCCCGTCCCTTGATCGCGAACCGTTCGGGACCGAGCGAGGTATATTCAGCCGTGATTTCGAGAAAAAGGGGCTCGACGTTTCGCGCGGCTCGAGTGGCGATTCATTTCGTTTTAATTAGCGCGCTGACAAATTTCCACCGCTCCCGCGTCTGTCTCCGCTTCGGTTCCATCGAACGGGGGGGGGGGGGGGGGGGGGGCTCGGGCGATTTGCTTGCCCGTGTAATCATCGCCAGGGAACATCGGGGAAATCCGGCGTCGAACAGATTCGAAACGCCCGCCGCGCTCTTTACGCGGCTATCGTTCGCGCTTTTTAACGCGACGTTGAGTCTCGCGATTGATTTCGAGGGATCCGTTGCGGCTCGTTTCGCGCGACGGACTGCTGCAAAATAATCGAGGAGAAAGTTGATGTATTTCGTCGGGCCAGGTGTTCCGACGATTCGCTCGAGAACGGTGGAAAAACGGCGCGGTTGTTTCATCGTTTCCCGAACGGAGACAACGTGAGCCACCGTCTGGCAGCTCGTATTTCTTCGAAATCCACGGAATAATCGGGACGAGCGCGGCACGGGTCTCGATCGCGCACTGATGGCTTTTCCGATGTGTGCACCGCCTGCGCGAAACAGCTCCGTTTGAAATTCCGTGCCCGGGACTAATGCGTCTGCCATTTTGCGACGGTGCACCCTTGGAATGGAGGATGATCCTGCCGCGAGGAGCTGGTAGCAGAGAGCGTTCGGGATTCCCCCGTTCGATGTTCAACTTTCCCTCAAACCGTCAGACGACTGTTTCGCCTGAAATTCTTTTCCGAGGGGCAGACATTCGTGGAAATCTCGAACAGGAGGACTTAGGGAGGCGCGAGATATTTAGAAACGTTGTTAAGAAAGCGTTTGATCGTTTATTCTGACGTTCCTGTCGATCGTTCTGCTCCGTCCACGGTTCCTCGACGACACTTCCCCGCCCCGGCGAAAGCTGAAAGACGTACGCGAAGAAAAGGTAAAATCCCCCTGGGAGCCCTTCGTCCTTTCGATTTTTCCTGCATATTTCCGCTGCGTCGTAATTCCCCCGTTTGATTCTTCGCGTCGCTTCTCTTCTCCCGTCGTCGTCAAAGAGAATTATTTTTGCTCGATAACGAATTCCATTACGGTAAAAACGACGTCCTTCGTCGTTGGAAGCTTCCCAGTCGTTTCTCTGTTCGGCCCCCTTGTTTCTCCTCTCTTTTCAATTATTTGCCTGGCGGAAGGGCAAACAAATTGCCCGTTCCTTTAAGCGCTGACGCGGGCCCCTTTGACGTTGAAATGATTTCATTGATTCCGGTGTCATTCGCGATAGCAGAATCATGTTCGTTAGTAGGGTGAAAGTGGCCTCTGGGTTGTCAGAAATTGATAGACATAGAAATTCCATTTGTTCAAAAGTCTACAGCGCGGGGATCAGTTTTGTTGGGATAGCGTGCAATCAACCTGTGGTCTCACCAAGCGCCTGAAAGCAGGCAACCGCCTTCGCGCTCGTGCCTGCATCCAGCATCGTCAGAAATGAATCCGTTTCGCGAATCATTCGTCCCCGAAACGAAACATTCAGCGTCAAACATGCGTCAAACCTGCGTCAAACCTGCGTCAAACCTGCGTCAAACATGCGTCAAACATGCGTCAAACATGCGTCAAACATGCGTCAACTACTCGAACGTGTTCGACCGGACGCTTTCTCGCCTCAAAGAAAAGAACAAAAGAGTTTGGGAAGACTTAATAACAGCCTATCGCCGGACGGAGAAAGGGTTGGCCTCCGCGACAACCGACAATAGTCCGCCGTCCATGTCTAATAGCCGCGTTTAAAAACATCCAATCAACGCGAATATACGCGGGCCGGTTTCAATTAGCTTCGATTGACCGTCCAGTCTTAATTGAAGCGTCAGCGGCGGCGCTCCGGCTGGCGGGGCACGGTCGTTCGAATTAATTTCTGCAATTAATAAAATCGCGATCGCGCCCCGCGATTTCTATGTAAACGATGTCCGCCGTTCGCGACGGTGCGTGCAGGTTTTTCCCAACGATCCCGGTACGCGCCACCCGTGAATCGAATTGTTCCGCCGTGAATAACGAGCGCCGTTTGTTCCATCGAATTATCTTTACCCTATCGGTGCCGTTTTATGGCGCGTCCTCTCGAAACTGTCCGCAACGGAGTCGCACACCGGTGTACGCGTGCACGCGATATATTTTTCTCCTCCCCCCAAAAAACCCCCACCCCCCTCTCCTGCCCCGGCGTTTCTGTTCCGACGCGTCCGTTCACGGCCGATCGCCCGGGGTAATTTGGAAAATTGCTGGAATCTCGTCGACCGGCTTGTTTTCGTGGTTAATTAAGGGTGGCGGGAATGGGAAAGGGTCGCCCCGGTGAATTTGTCACGGCTGATGGGCGTTTGGAAATTGGCACTGTGACCCAGCGAGGTGAGGGGTGGCGGCTCGTCCCGGCGACGATTTTATTTCACCTCTTTGCCGGGCGAAATTCGCACTGTATTCGTATTCCGATCGTTGTCCCATCTTGGCCCAGGACTTCGTTTGACAGGCGGCGATCCGCGGTGGTCGAGGGTACAATTCCAATGCGAAATAGGGGTAAATTATTCGGGGAAAGGTATTTCGGTAGTTTCCCGGATTTCACGGCTGGCAACGCGGTAGATATTAAGGCGAGTTACCTAGTCAAGTGGCCTGGAAGAGTTTTGTAAATAAATGTGGACCGTGTCTTGTTTCCTTGTAACGTTACTCGTTACTTGGCTCGGCTGCATCGACGAACTGTCGGTACAGTGACCCCCGCTCCTAAAGGAGTCAGGTAGCTGCCGTAAGATGTGTGAACCTGTCTGTGCTACGCTATTCCTATGCATGCAGACTGTTTAGTCTTGGGACATAGGCTCGTTCGGCCTATGCCTGCGAGATAGCCCTGGCGCCTTTGGCGACGCAGGACTGTTGTGAGTGCGTGACGAGCTGGGCCCTAGGTCAGGTTTATGCCGCGGTCGAAGCTAACGCTATTTTTGCAAAGTAGTTATTAGCCCTTCCATCATCTAAGTGCAGGACTCTGATGGTAGGAATTAGAATCACTTCACATCACTTCTTTAATACAGTTAACGCCATTAATAATCATTGACTATCGTAAACTTTAATCAACCCAATTGGGCCCAACAGTAGCCAAAACAGATACAAATTTGAAGAAAGCTACGACTATTCAAGAACGGCTCAGGTATCTTCTTTGGAACGGGTCACTGTAGCGACAGTTCATGGAACAGCCTAACCAAGTAACGACTAAAGACAATCTATCCCAAATCTGTTCCCAGACCTGTTCCAGACCACTTGACTAAGTGATCGCGCGTTTACGCGCATAGATATATAGGAACGGGTACCACAGCGAACCTCGTCGCCAAAAACAGAGGTAACGGGTGTCGGTAATGGGACTAGGTAACAAATGTGGACCAGCCTTTGGGCGTCGGATTATGTAACCCGCTTCCGGCCGATAGCGGCGCGATTATGAAAACGAAAACCCGTCGGCGGGATTAAAACGAACGCGCATGGACTACAGGTTACGGCTCAGTTAACGGCTAATTGCCCGATTAACGCCGATTCGATTGATCGGTAATTATTTTACGAGCCCTCGCGCGACCGTTGGACAGTTTCTGTCCGGCGAACATTGTCGATTGGGCATTTTTAATCGCGCGGCCGTAATGATAGTTCCGTCTGGGAAGGGGTAGCCTCTTGCGCCCCTGGTTGCACAACGGAAGCGTCCAAACAGGGGGACCACAATGGCCCACGGACTTGGTCCAGACCCTTTGAATAACAACATCGGTCCGTTTCGCGGACGACCAGAGGACGTTGAACGTTGAACGACGTCGGAATCGTCCGAGACGATTAAAGGAGCGGAAGGGTGCCACGCGCAGAAACCGGAAGAGCCGCAGGGGTAGAAAGGAAATAACGAGCCGTGCTTGGACGTCGACTTTCACCCCTACCACAAACGGTCATTAGGGTGCCTATAAATAAAATAATCGTTGGCCGTGTCTTTTGTCGGCGTCGCTTTCGTTTCTTCGTTGTTTTTCTTCTTTTTTGCGGCATCGCGATTAATTGTCAGGGTTGAACCGGACCGTCGATCCTGGGACGGATGAAAGAGGGTTGTTCGTTTGTATTTTGCGATCGTAATAGCGCGGACCGTTCTGCGTTTGCGTCGGACATTTCGAAGTGAACATTTTGGGGACGGTTGAAATGATAAATGAATTGCCGTTCGTCGATTATTATTGCGTTTAATTATTTCTTCCTGGTAGCAATTAAATAATGATGGGAAGAATTAGTTTAAAATTGGCTATATTCCGTACCCGACGACGATTCCAGTTTCCGCGTCACCCCGTGTACACGTCGTAGTTCCCACACCCCAGGGTAAAACCACCCCCCCTTCGCCGGGCCAGTGGCAGCACGTGCCATCTTCCAGAGAAGTTGATCGCGTCTCGCACCCCAGTTTCAGCTGGCAAATCGAAACTGTCGAACTACTTGGGGCAATTAGTAATAACTAATTAGCGACCAGGGAAGGACAGGGCGGGCCGCGGAGGGGTGAATGCGACGGTGAACTTGCAGCAGCTCGATACGACGACAGGCTGGCCCGCGATCTTATTCCCAGTTGCCCGCGCGTGTAGACCTAGACGTTTCCAGAAATTATTCGAAAAATATTCCAAGCAGACGCATGAATTTATTCTACGCGAATCTCGCAGTCAGATGGACAAACATTCGAACGCGAACCCCTGCCCTGCCTGGCTAATTAAAGAGGAACGCACAATTAGTAGAAAAACCGCGATGAATCCTCGGGAAGCAAAGGGGATTTTCCCGACCGCGCTTCCTCCATTCAATGTCCGGGGGTTGAAAAACTATCCTCCCTTTGCTGGATCGAGATTCGACCCTCGAGAGAGTGAGAGAGAGAGAGAGAGAGAGAGAGAGCCAGGTGCTCTCGTTGCCGAGACACGGTGATTCGTTAGATTCGAGAGGGCCGCGGCCACGATGATCGTTCTTCGACACGCGAGACTCTCGACCCGGGCTCGATTGAGTTTCGAAACGAGAATTCACGACAGGATCGTGCAGCTTAGTTAGCCGACGAACGAGGTTAGCCTGGAATTGGCCACTCCGGGCCTACCATCGTCAGGAATCCGGGATATTCCGGTCAGGACTGCGCTCTGCACTGGACTGGCCACCGGAAGCCGACGGAAGTAGCCCAGAGTGGATGTAGAAACGCTGGGCGGGGGATGCGGATCAATTTTTTTTACGGCAGCCACAGTAGGGGATGAAGGTGGCCTAGAGGGTCGGGTTCAATTCACCTTTTAATCCTCCGTTACTGCTGCGAAGACCTAAGTTCTTTCTTGAGGATATCTACGAATCCTGTTCATTTACGTTCCTCATTATTATTGTACAGAATATTCTGCACCCCGCGCGCAATTTGTCTGTCTCCGTTTCGAGTTCGCCGCGTGTCTATCAGGATCGCCGAAGGCCCCAGAGAGTCACGAGGGCAGGGATTCGTTAATTCAGCAAACAAGGGGTGCATCTCTGATGTTAATCAGGGCGGGTGGCAGGCATGAACGGAACTGGCGATCCCCCCCGGGCTGGGTGTGGGGGGCTGAGAAAATAAGGGGGTTGGTGACAGCAGAACGTCCCTTTCGCGTGGCCAGGGCGTCTCCTTATCGAAATTCTTAATTAGGAAATTTTAATTATGTTCCGTTGCAACGTGCACAAGACTGCAGGCGTGTGGGTGAGAATGGAAAGAGGAACGGTGATCTTGGAGGATGGGAACACCCCTGCGACGCGTTGATAGTGAATTTCCTCCGTGAACCGGAGGCTTCCCGGGACTCCGGGGCCAATTAAACCGGCATTTTGCCGGGTACGCCGTCTTTTTCGTGCCGATGTATTAAATCTCACCCGGGGCGGGCCGCCCTTGCGTTTGAATTTCCCGCGCTCGCTCGGACTCCGCCGTTCTAAACACGGTGGGAACATATTTGATCTCTTCGGTGTAAAAAAATTCTTGCCTTCGGTGCTCGTCTTATTTATCTCCCATCATTTAATTGTTCGCGGGTACGCCGGAGGAGGTAATTCGATTTCGGAATTACGTATAGCCATTTAATATGGCACGGGTGACCGAAAGAAAACGAGAAGAACACTTCCGTTCCTCTGCACGGATTCGTTTTAATAAATGTTTTCGCAACAGGCAGAGGGGATAACAAAAACGGCGGAAGTGGGGCGGTGGTTGGGAGCTATATCTCCCGCTGTTGCGCTCTCTTTTGTGTCCTGCAACTTTTTAAGAAGTGCCCTCTACCCTATTGTTCGAAACGAGTCTCGAGTAAAATCTCATAAAAGCGAGCAGATTTCGCGAACTTCAGCTTAACGCCGTATACTATGCAGTTATCTGCGATTGAATTCTTTACGCCTGCCTCGCTGCAGTTTGCGAAACTATAAATGTTTCAGGTAAATTCTTTTCAGATTGCAACGAAATATTTCCTTTATGGGGGAATATTTTTCGTTCGGACGATTTTCTCTCGATAGGAATTCACGCTACTTGGCAAACCCTATTAACAGTAGAACTACCAGGCCAGTCGAAATGTCTGCTTTCTTCCTATAAAATTATTAACATGTAGGTTTTGTTGCAACAATTTGTGATGACTTTCAGTAACACGAAATGCCAATTATGTATCTCTGTTTAATATCCATATAACCACTGTATACTTAGTAAATAATACCAACACCTATTGGTAGTTGTAGTCTTAAGTCCATTAGCCTTCAAACAGAGGTAAATAAGGTTTTTACAAATTACTTGGGAAAAAATGACAAAGTTAGTGCCGTCATCTGAAGGTTGTAACAATAGAGAGGTTTTTGAACTACGTAACTCGTGTTCAGCGAATGTTGGACTTACATGTTAGTCCATATTATAAATTTTGTTATTTTCGTTCTTTCTGTAGATTGCAAACGTTTTTACTTATTACGTTAAAGGTTATGGTCAAATCGGTTCCATATATTTCATTTGCAATATAAACAGCAACTGCGTAACGATTTTTCGTTCATCCCGTTGCTGCGCTGGCTGCCCAGCTGGCTGCAGAGACAATGGCAGGATGATTCCCCCGGAATCAGTGCCATTTTGAGGACCGGTCAAACGCCATAACGGGACACGTGCCTCGACTGCAATCCTGTTTGCAATCTGTCAGAATTGAATTTCGAAGCAGCTTTGCATAGAAACCTCGCGGAACCTGTTGCCTATGAATTTAACGAGACATCTGGGGACGATCGTCGAATAATCTTGTTCCATCCTTGCTCGAACGTCGTTCAATTAACGACTGTCAGTCGTTGGGGGCCAATAGTCCTGCCGTTCAATTAACGTAAAATCATTGTACTTTCGACCGTTTCACTTCTCGTTGCAATCTTACTCGACTAATCGCCGTTTATTATTATGTTTACCCGCCTTTCGTCTTTCATACGTCTGATGAAAATGGTAATGCGACGTTAAGGGGGAGGTCGGAAAAAGGGGTTCCAAGGTAATGCGATTAAGTTTCCGCCCGGCATGAAAGTTTCAGAGTGTCTTGCAAGGAGAAAAAGCGGCAAGTGGCCCGCGGGAAGCTTTCGATATTGTCTTTGAATACCGTTTGAATGTTTTACAAGATGCACTCAAGCTCTTACCTCTCTATTCTTGCAAACGTTTAATGGAGCAGAGTCTGGGTAATTCTTGAATTCTCTCGAGCGGCGACTTCATAAGCCCGCTCGTTCAATCATTCACCGAAGAAATTGTTCTTGCCGTACCTTGCCCCCGTGAGGCCCGAAGCCCTTTTGTCGATAGAGAGTGCAACAGAAATTATATTTTATCGATATTTCTAATTCGCTCGATTCGGGGACGATTTTATAGACGGGTACAATTGACGGGGAATTTTTAATCATCACCTCCGAATCGAGCCGCGGACCATTCCAGTTTCATCGGCAGCGATTCTTATCTCGACCTTAAGCTAGAATCAGCGTTAAGGTAACAGTCTTGGACTTGGCGTTGATGAGTTCTACTCGGGGCAAATGCCGCGGACGTGCACGTTTCACAGTGTTTCACGGTGTTTCAGGCTAAGCCTGCAATTTAGAAGAAAGTATCCGGGCAACAGGTCGAAATCGTTGGCCAGATGAGCGTGGCGATTGGCTCGAATATTGGGCAAAAATGTAAATTGTCCCTCTCGTTCGGGTGCACGATGTGATTGAAAACACGCGTCATCTCCGGCTACGACGAGGGGTCCCCCAGGCCGTAGTGTCCGGCGCCGGTCTTGTTCCGAAACGAGACCATCGACTCACTTATAGAAAGATGAGACCCCATGTTGAGTCCTCGTAATTTCATTCATGCTTCTTCAATTGAAAACCAAAGTAACAAACTGCTGAACTCCGAAGCCGATCCCTGTCTCCGTCGCAGTACGCAAATTGGAGACCGGTCAGATGGCCACTCATTTATCATTCGCTGGGCTATCTGCACATCTGTCCAACACGTTGCGAGCACAGCAACGCCTGACATTTCCATTCTCTTTTTCCCTCTTCTGTCCCCTTTCGACGCGCGGAGTTAATCGCCGGCGAATTAGCCACGGCTGGATACAGAATTAATCAAACGCGGCTCGCGCACACCGGTGCACGGCCGACAAGAAAAACAGGGGGCGAAAGAGAGGCGGAGGATGGAAGTGGGAATAAAGGGAAAGGCAGTGGACGCTTTATCCTGCGGCATTAACGCGGAATAACGCGTGCAATTATCGCTTTGAGCTTTCGCAGAGGCCATCGCTGGCCCCAGGACATCCTTCTCTCTTTTTCTGGGGTTAAATAGACGGGAGAAAGGGTTCTGTTGGCTGCTATTCGATAAACAAGTCCCGTTAAGTCACCATAATTTTCTAAGACGCAAATTAGGGTTGCTGAGACGCAGAATCGTCAGAGATCGAGATATCTCAGGATTGCGACCGGTTGCACGATCACTTCATGGGACAGGTCTTGAGACGATGCGGTGTTTTTGTCGTTGACGTCGAAACGAGAGGAAGCTTAGCCGTTAACGAGTGCAACCGGTGAATAGAATACGCCAGTGGGTTCCGATCGGTCGATACTTGCCGCTAATTGGCAATCGGTGTACCTGCATTAGGAATGCTGACAGTGACGCGCGAATGATGATGCGCCACGGACGGTTAGCTTGATTTTGTCGCAAATGATGGCTGATGGCGGACGGGCTGTATTCGATTCTCTTCGGGGTTGGGATAAGAAGCCATTTTGTACAGCCGGAATCCGAACAAAACGGGGGAACGGATTGGACAAAATGAAGTGCCGTCTCATAAATATGTTAAACAAGCACGAACCCTGAAGACTATCAGACCCGGCAGCATCCAGGTAATCCGTTCACCTGTTCCACCCTAATCAACGCATTGGTTAACCCTCGGGGACCTTCCGTCCCGCCGCACGGTCCTTCAGCACAGAAGCCTGGAGCGTCCTGCTTAATCCTAGATTTTTTTTTCACTCTCCCTCGCCCCCTCGTTTTTTCCACTGTCCACGAGACGCAACTTCGTCTTGCCCAGCCGTCAGGGGCCAACGCCGGGGAAACGCTGGCTGCCTGTTTTATGCAAGCCTCGGGTTTTATGCAATGAGACTGCAATATCAAACGGCCACGAGTGCCGTGCGGAGCAGGGCAGAGCAGAGCGGAGCCGAGTGCCGCTGAATAAAATATTCCTCCGTATAAAAAAAACGGCGGCCAGCACGACGAGGGATGAAGAGGCGTTGAAAGTGGGACTACATGGGTGGCTGTGAGGCAAACGCGACCCGCGTAACGGTTAGGCGACTCTTGTACTGAGGGACCACGAAGTGCACGGCGTGTCCTGATCGTCAGGATTCATAGTCCAGTTCGGGGACAAAGGTTCTGTCACCTTTTCGGACTCGTCGGCCCAGTTTCAGCCCTCGCTGGCCAGCGGCTACCGGATGCTAGCCTCTCTCAGTGCTCCCGTCGCTCTTGCCACGCTTTGGTCCCTCGGTTAACTTCGACAAGACTGCTCGCAGTCGGCCAACCACCTTACCTGCGGCCAGGTACCCGCCAGCTTTGTCGCAGAGTGATCAAACGGCAGGACTATAGTCGGTCGGTAAATAATTATTGCCGGGGAAAGAATGGTGCCGCGCGAGGACTACAGGAACTCGCGGCTTCAGTGCTGACAGAGAGAGGGGGGTTGCTTTCGAAACTTAGATTGGCGTCACGTGGCCGTCGTCGATCTACGAGTTAGAACAAGGGTTTAAGGGGCGGGGTTGGAGGGGTTGCGGTGCACAGGGTGGCAGAGGGAAACGTTGTAACAGCACGATCCAGGGCGGCTTAACCGGCTAAAGCCGTCGTAAGACCTTTTGTGAAATCTCTATTTCCGTGAACGTTGTGTTTCCACGCTGTTTCCACGCTAGACCAAACGATCCCCTTCTTCCTTCGACCCTTCCACCCCTTCTTTCAACCCCTTTTCCATCAACCCCCCTGTTGTTCCAAGTCGTGGCGAACTCGTGACGCTACTTTCGTTCGTCAGTCCATTGACCGTCTATGAACCTGTGTTAATTTTTTCCGTCATTTTTAATGCACCCCAGTCGATCCTCCCATGACTGTCAGATTTCTCTGCCCCCTTTGAAATACACCCGAGCCAGGCTCCTTCGGAACCCCTTCCGGCCTTTTACATCCCCCGATCCACCACTGTCCACGTCGACTTTTGCGGAATTAATTCCTTAATTGGCCAGCAAGCGAAGTCGAAACGCGGTTCAGTTCGTGAACGGGGGGAAACCCGAAGGCACGAGTTCGAAACAATGTTCTCGCGCGTCGGCGTGTCGCCGCTGGAAAAGTTGGTCGACGGAGATAGCTGGGGAACTCGGTTCGCCGGCTCTTTTGTTGCACGTTCCGCGTAGATTTCAGATAAGGAACGCTTTGTTCTAACCGCGCGTAGAAGGCGAGCCCTTGTTTTACCCCGCGACGAATTGGATTCCTCGACCGTTGGATATAAGTTCTCGGAGTTGTTTCGCCAGGATTTGGCGAAGTTGTCTCGCGAGTCGAATAATTCTTTCGATTTTTCCATTCAGATATCGCAGCAATGTTTTTGTTGTTGTTGTTTTTTTTTTTGTCAAACCTTGCTGTGCAACTCTGTTAATCGTCGGAGCTTTGACGTTAATTGCCACGGTACCCGTAAATGTTTATCGATTTCTGTGAACAACGCACAATTTTCCTTCGTATTTTTTAAAAGTTACTTAACGATACGAAAATCGAATCCGCGATAACATGATATTATATCCGCAAGCGTTGCAAACGTTGCGATAACCCGGAAGATATTTTCGTTTCGTTCATTGTTAAATGAAACGGTCTCGCGACAAATATACAGACTTTCCGAACTATCATTGCCCTCGCCATACCCGTTGCCCATTACTGCACTTTTATTTCTCCCCGTCGTCGAGAAACTCCGCTAACCTTATCTTATTTTCTGTGTTACAGGTAGGTCTAGTAAGCAATAAATTGATTTGTGTTCTGTGCACGAAGGGAAGGTACGTGCGAAGATTCTAGACAGTATGATGATGGCAAACCTACCCCCCGTTATGCTGCCAGCCCTTACCGACTATGGGATGCTGACTCCTACCCTCGGAATAAAGGTGAGTCGCGAATATCCAGCTTGGATTGGCCAGAGTATCTATCGAGGTCTGATTAAAAAAAAAAAAAAAAATTCGAAATTCGGTGAAAATAAAATTTCCAAATACGAACGCATTGAAAATCGTGCAAGTCTTAAGATGTTGCAATGATGTCTTTTACAAAATCGCCAATTCGGAACGCGCATAACCATGATAATTGTCCAAAGGTCTGAAATTAATTTTATAAGTCCAGGAGAAAAAGAAAAAAAAAATATATATATATATATATAAAAGGGTAAAGGCTAGTCAGTGTTCGGGGTAAGTGAACCAACGTCGTACCCTTTCTAAACTTTCTCTTAGCAGTGATGATTTTTCTTTGCATTTCTTTGTAAAGCACCCCGCGGAGAAGCGTGTGCAGTACACGTATTATACTTGCTTTTCTCTGTGTGCTTCTGTTTCATTTATTTTTGTTCCTCGTCGTTTTCTTTGGCCCGATGGAGGCATGCTTCTTGTCGTTGTCAAGCTGTTGTTCCATGTATTTCGATGGCTGTTTGTTCTTCCCCGTGGTTTTGCAAGTGTTGCGTATCCAGGAATGATATTGTTGAAATAATCGTGGAGTTGAAATAACGAATAACGTATGATAATTGTCATGCTTACCGTTGTACCTTATTTCTTGTCTTTGTCAACCAAGCGATATTGTTATTATTTTCGCCGAAAAAGTGATCAATTTGAGCTCCACGGTTCATAATTAATTCATTTGTATGAATACATATAGTATATATATTATTTATTGTGCACAAAGAATATTTGGTTGGGATGAGTGAATTTCGGCCCCGACCGGGAATTTTCCTCGCGCCCAGAACCGCGAAGGAAAATCCTAATTCCCGAAACGAGGACATCTACATCCCCCAGTCGGCTTTACGAAGCCACTGTTGCCAACGCAACAGGTCCCGACTACTGTCTGTGGCCGTTCTGCGTTGGACAGAGGATCCGAATCGGTTCAGTAAGCTTATGGAACTTATTTCTGGTGACTTTGTGTCTATTAGACTATTCAACGGCCTCCCCCTTAATCCTCTTTCACCCTCGCGCCGTTTTCCACCGCCCCTTAAAAATTCTACCGTTCCTCGTTCCCCTCCCCGTTCTGTAATTATCTCGTTTGCCGTCGTAATTTCGCGATTTCCCGTGGACAATACGGAAGAAACAACATAATATAATAATTCTTTCAACGCCGATCACGGGAAAGGTTCGTTGCCCAATTTTCCTCGATTTGCCACATTTGATTTCCTCGTGTTTTCGGAAAAAAAAAAACCATTTTTCCCTTCGAACCGCAATTTCTATCGTCCCCGCGACGATTCGGGCGAGTAACGGCCGCGAATCTCGCGCGATTCGCCAGTCCGGGGGACCCCCCCACCCTCCCGGTGGGGGGGGCAATTACAGGGATTTCGAAATATTTTATCGCGGCCCCGTTCCGAACGGCTCGCTATTTCAGCCCGATCGCGTTTCCTTCCGAAACGACCGCGGCGCTTCCTAGACGCGATAACCGTTGTCGTTAGCGGAGTTTTATAAAGGCCGGGATGCAAAACGGCCGCGAACGCGGCAGGCCTCGTTTCGAGTTCGTGAACGAGAAACACGCCAGGCCTCTTTCGAAGGGAGCCCGTGCCGGTGAATCACGTTAAGTCGCTTAATGCGTCGCTTTCAGTTTTAATTCCCGTCGTTTCCGTAACGTTCGCCCGGCGTTCGATGCCTTTTTTTTTTCTCCGCCCCCCCACCCTCTCGTTGTTTCTATTTTTGCGACACGCCTCGAATGGCGGTGGAAACGTCGAGGCCGCTAGAGGCCACAGGAGTTGAACGGGTCTCGACGTTGAACAATAATTTCGCCTTGCTTTTTTTTTTTTTTGTAAGAAATCGGGAACAAAAAGAAGCCGAGAGATAATTAGTCGCGAGAATGAGACGTGCAAAGTAAATTAATTATAAGCGCGGGGAATTTAAAGTTGATCGAGTATCGATCGGTACGGGACGATCCCCGTCTTTGTCCCCCCCCCCCCCCCCCCCCCCGGAAAGAGGGTAGGAGGGCAGTTTCTTCGCAGGTGCCCCCGCCTGTATCTGGTTAATTGAATCGGTTAATTAATCTTGCAGTCTTTAATTAAACGTAAGGAGGCGCGGCGCGTAGATGGGGAGGGGGGAGGTGTTGCGATAATTTTGATGAGACTCTGCCTGCCGGAATTGGGAGAGGGGGCAGGGCTGGGGATAACTCGTTGAATAGTTGATTGCAATTTTCGCAACACCCTATAGAAGTTGGCCGGCCCGCCCGAGATATCCCCGGCGATTGCGTATAAATTACTGTTGACCGGTGGATAATTTCGATTGGATTTGCAAGGATAATAATCCCTCGTGCTTCGACGTTTCTCGCCGTGGTAATAATTAATGTGACTCGTTTGTTCATTTTCGACTCGTCGTACACAAATTATTAAGGGGTAAACGCCACCTCGACGGGCCTGAACTTTGGAGAATTTTTTGGTGGAAGTTAAAGCAAGAAATTGATGATCCGTTTGTTTTGCCGTTTTATTTACATTTTAAACTGTAAGAAGAAATTTTTGGGGTTCAAAACAGCGCCTGGCAAGCCCTGGAGAAGCCGCCAAACTACCGGAATGATAACTACCGCAAATATTAACCGATTCACTCGAAATTTTGTACACATTTAGACAAATACATTCTTCGGGGAAGTGCGTACGGATTTTTCGATTAGTCAAAGACTTTCTTTTTTACGAACTGAAAACTACGATTTTTTTTTCTTCAGAAAAATTTAACCTTTTCAGAAACATCTTCACCATTTTCACCAAAATCGGCATTTTAAAAATTCCGTACGTACTTCTCTTGTAAATTTAATGTTGTTTTCAAAAAAACATTCTTATTTTATTTATTTCTTTATTTCCCATTACCTAAGTCAACATTCGTGGTAGTTATCATCATTCCGGTAGTCGAGCGTTGATCGCTCGCTTTGGCGGCTTCTCCAGGGCTTACCAGGCGCTATTTCGAAACAAAAAAAAAGTCTCCTCACAGTTCGAAGCTTAAATAAAACGGGACAACAAACGGATCATCAATTTCTTGATTCATCTTCCCGCAAAAAATTCTCGAAGTTTAGGCCCGTCAAGGGCGGTGGCTACCCCGTAACGGGTGGCAATATTTCCAAGCGGGGACCGTTCGAAAGTCCTCCGTTTCCCGGCGAATTGTCTCCTGTCGAAGTGGCACGAGGAAAATTCCAGCGCCGTGACACGGGGGTGGAGGTGAATTTTTCTCGGGTCGCCCGCGGCCCTTCCCGGGACACCTCCCATTGAATATTCCATAAATAAATCGGCGTTTAATAGAAAATCGTCGGGGGGGGGGGGGGTTCCCCTCATCGCTCACTGTCACGCCGTGGTTTGCCCGCTATCTCAATAATATTCACTTTATAAAGTTTCAATGGCGCCCTTATTACGTGGCTGAGGAGACCTGACTGCTTTATCTCACCCTCCACTCCCATCGTCTCTCCTTCGACAGCCGTTTACCGACCGGTCCCCGGCCCGTTGTCTCTGATATTTTTTTTATTACGGATTTATTATTGTGCATTTTTTTTATTTCATTAAACACCTTCTCTTCCGACTGCTGCAACTTTGATGCTCGACTTCTTTCACTCAATTTTATCTCGCCCCTCGGATGAAAAGTGAGCCACCCGGTATTCGGGTAACCTAGGGCAGACGGGTTTCCTTTGGAGCGCGATAAAATAGTGGGAAAAAATTCGTAGAGCGATTTGTCCGTGATCTTGGGAAATGGGAGTCTTCAATCTTCAAGTCAATAATTATTCTAGTTGCGAGAAAAAGTTACATTTACAAACTTCACTTTGCCCCGTCCCCTTGCTCGGGGCGCTTAAAGTACAGGCTTAACCCTTTGAAACGAGTTAAGGATTGTCGTACGATTTTTGTTCACGAAGTTACACTGGTCGAAGGATCGACGATTTTTCGCCGAAAATTTTTCCGATCCTTTAATTTCGTTGGGGCGTGCAGTTTACACTTCATGTTACCGGCAGTGCTGTTTTATCGTAGCTCTATCATTTTTTTCGCTCACCGTATCCCGGATATTTTATTTACAGCTTTGTTTTTATTTCATCCTCGGCGGTATTATCCGTAGCGCGGACATGCCTCCATTTATGGTCCGCGATATTTTATTATAGTTTTATTTCACCTTGTTTTACTGTTTACTTATATTCCACTATATTTTTTTTCGTTATTTTATCGCCCGCTCAATATTTATCATAGTTCCGTTCTCGTTTCATTTATTCGCGCTCGTTACGGGCCCGTACGCCGGATGGATTCGCAGAAATTTAATCGCGACAGAGAAGCGAATGAAATCCCGAAAGGCGGGCTTCCTTCTTGAACTCCTTTTCACCCGAAATACCCGTAGATACCCGACATTTTTGTCTCCCGCTTATTTCGAACATTTTTGTCGAACGGACTTTTGGAAATTTTATTTCAACCCTGAATCCTGTAGCTAGAATATTCGTCATATCTGCATAATTGTATTTATTGTTGTTGTTGTAAATATTAATCATCTTTGCACGCTTCTGTTGTAAACTTTTGTAAACAGCAGGTCGATATTTAATTTATTGAATCGCGTGGTGCTTCGCTTGTTCACTGTTCCCCCATTCTTATTAATGTTAATTTGCTTTCGATGATTTCGTTACGAAAAATCTAATGCCCCGTAGTAAGCTGCCCTTTTTTTTTTTTTTTTTTTTTTTTTACATATTTCCCAGCAGATTTAATCCTCCCAAATATTATAAAAAATTAACGCGCGCGGCCTGCGCGATTTTCGACCGAATTATTCCCGGCGAAAAATATTCTCCCCGACGTGGCTGTCAGAATTGATTTTTAACGGAGGCCAGATAAAAGCGCAATCGTTTACCATCATCCCGCGTTTTATCGAGGACAGATAATTATTTGCGCGATGCAGAAATCCATCACACTCGATCAAGCATCGTTCCAACGTGAGGGGGGGGGGACCCCCCCTCCCCTCAATAACGTCTAACAGTCAATCAATTGCCCGCGTATCTCGTCTCGTTGATCTTTCTACGGTTCTAATTAATTCGATCACAAATATACATTTTAACGGGGGACTAATAATCGAAACGAAGAATAAAAAAACAACATTCCTCAAACCCCTGAAAATATTGGATTGGATATATTGGTTTTTCGATAGGCTGAATTAGGACAGGTCTTTATACGTCAGAACGATTGGAAACATTACGCGTGTACATATTCTAAAACGGTGTTATTTCTCGCTTCTTTCGAGAAAAAATTTGATTAGGATAGATTGTTTTTCGAATTTTCGCCGAAAAACTTGAAAAACGTTGCAATATGATTTTTTTTATATCAATCAAAGAGTTTGGCATTAATCAAGTTCTTGGAATTAAGGGGATATTGTATGTACCTAAATAAGTGGAAACCTGAGGTAGCACATCCCAACAAAGCTCCAACAACTTCCGGCGAAAGAATAGCATCAAACGCCTTTGATGCACTTTGCTTCCTTCCGCGTTCAAGAGCGTATGAAACTGACGAAAAATAATGTATCCTGATGAAACTTTTCTCTAAAGATGCCTGCAATATCATCTTTTAGGACATGTACACATGTAACATGTTCTCAATCATTCTGATGTATTCAGACACATGTCCCAATTCCGCCAACCGACCAAACGGCACGAACCTTCCGGACAAACCAATATTTTACAGGAAGGGGCCGAACTGTCCTCGTAAGCAGTCCTGCCGGAACTCCCTTTTCGAGGTCTTTCGGTCATCGGTGCGATTTAAAAAAAAAAGAAGTAGGGATCACGTTTGAAACGGGCCGAGCCGGCGGAAAACGGCTACGGCTGGTTGACATGTTTGGCGAGGTTTGAGAGGGTTTGAGAGGTTGCTTTTTTCTTTCCGCGGAATTAATCGCGACGTTTCGAACATTTGTGAATCGCTGTTTCACCGTTGTCGCCGTCGTCGTCGTCGTCGACGCGACCTTGCCTGTAATTAAACTAATGGGAACCCAGCCAGCGCTTTTGTGCGAGCCCGGTGCACGGAAGGGGGCCGGCAAACATTGGGACGACGCGATCCATTGAAATTCGCCAGCTGAAAGCTGCGACGAGGCTCCCCCAACGCGCGTGCAACCCTCGAAGAGAGAAAAAGAAAAAAAAAATGACAAAATTCCACGCGGCGCGCGTTATCTCTCGGCGATTTTTCCGCGGGTTGCTTTAAGGGGGGGAACCGGCTTTTGCCACTGGGCGACAATGCGTCTTGACACGGTCGATATTTTCGTCAGGTGGCCGGGATAGAGAATCGGGGAAGCAGCGATCGGTTGATTGATTAATCTTCGCGTTCGAGGGGTGTCGATGCATCGGGACGGGGGTGCGGCAAAAAATGTTTGCGGATTTTATTCGACAGAGGAAAAGTGGTCTCTGTGCAGGGTCGAATGGCGAGTCTTGCAGGTGTTTTCACCGCGCTAGCTGGGCACGTAAACGGACGCAGTTGCTCGGGGTTGATTAATGGCCTCGCCGGGGCGTTTAAGATATAATTAATTAGCGGGTTAAGCAAGCCGCCACCCGACTTCGGATAGTTTTCGAGTTTCGTTAGATTCGCGGGCAGCATTTAATTTGATGCGTTCATACTGACTTGAGCGCTGTTGGCTTCTAGAAACGTCTGCCTCCCTCGATCGGGTGTTCACGAACACGTTTTTAATTACCGCCGTTACGCCCGGCTTCCACGCCGCGGACCGTTAACCACGCTAATCGAACGGAGCAAGATAAAATAATTCATTGATACCAGTCGAAAAGGAAAATTAGACAGCGAGAGGCGAAGGAAAAAATTATATAGAAAGGCTTGCCAGACAGAAGGAGCCGCGCTGGAAGATCGTAGTAATCGTTGAACGATAATGGGAGGGGGGGGGGGCTGGTTGGGTGAATGTCGACGGGGGTGGTTGTCGTTCGATAGACATTACCCGGCACGATCTTGGAAAATGGGGAAATCGCGGTGTCCCGCCGCTGGCAAATGGAAAACGGATCCCTCGTACGATTTTAGTGTGCCACGTGCTGGATATACATCTGGGGGGCCCCCCTCCGCCAGTTAGATTGCCTCGTTGCATCGTCGAGTTACCATCTTCCTGGCAAGTGTATATACATATATAGTGTAACAGCGCCCTCTCTTTTCTTCCTCGGATACGAGTTGCTGGTCAAAGGCAAGTGGATTCTCGGAATTTATTTACCCGCCCAGTGAGATTAGTCGGAGGCTTGACGCACTTTGACGGGGGTTGAGGGTGTGTGGAAAATCATCCCCGGACTCGGGACAGGGTATTAAGAATATTAAGTTGATGTTCGCAGCAAGCGATGGGGTGGCTCGCTAGCTATATCGACAGAACTTTAATCCGTCCGTTCATATTTTCTTGCGATTCGACGTTAATTTCTGAGCCGCGCGGCCCTCTTCTTGTTAATAACGAAGGAAGATCTCTTGGGTGGAAAAAGTGCGGGAGAAAATATCGTGCGGTTTCAAGTGTGGTGGTGGTGGTGATGGTGGGGGGAATGGCCTTGAGCGACAGCGGATCTTTTTCAGACTGTAGTCAGCTCCGCGAGTTAAACCTGCCTTCGGCCAGTTGCCTTCTTTCCCAAGTCTCAGCCCCTTCTCTTTTAGCCCTCCATTTTTAATTTAAATTAACAAGTAAACCACCCTCTAGCTGCCTCGGCGATTTCAAAGGCTCTTGAAATTGATATCCCCTTGAAGTGAAAAGAGACATCGCGCGCGCCCTTGCAATCGTTCTTAACGAAATGTCCGAAAAATGGATAGAGCTCCTAAGAACCGACTTCTTTTTGTCCCTCGATAGATTCATAATTTGCAAACGGTTCACACCGTGCAGCCGTACAATAGCCAGCAATCGCCAGCAATTCGCATCTCCGGCGCGGTTTGAATGGACGAAGAAAAAACACCTGTCCACGTTGGCCAGTCCGTCGAGCGCGTGCTTAATTGAGCGGGCTAATTAAGGGTGCGATTGAACGATACGCTTCCCCGGCCAACCCCTTTGGCCCAGCGTTGTGGACACTACGTACCATCCTTGCTCCGCCGATCCTGTGCCCGCTGTTTGCATCATCTCGCGCGGACACGAAGCGAACAGCTCGATAACTGTTCAACCCCCTTATTACACGATCGCTTGGATCTCCAATAAGTCACGCGACCAACTGGACGTTGCAACCCCCTACCATCTAAAAACACGAAAACGGTTGGTCCTTCGCTGTTGAATCTCTTCGAGAACAGTCTGTCCTAAAATATTCGAAAACAATTAATGTGCTAATGTAAAGAGCAAATTTTAATTTCGACTCTTTCGGCGACGAGCTGACAATGTCGCCGAAACATCGGTGCCAACTCGACGAAAGGGTTGACTCTCAACTCGCCGCGTCCGTTAAACTTCCGTCCAACGAATCGCACGCGATCCGTACGATGAAAAAGGTGAAAAACCTCCGCGAAAGACGCGTCCCGCGGGAGGCGAATTAACCACGCCAAGGCTCAGGTGTCACGGGCGAGAGCGTCTCGTTTCAGAGACTGCGCGGCGCTGATCAAATTTTCGGCGCGGTCGACGTTGCAACACGGGCGAACAAAGTTTGCTTAGCGCGACGGCGTTAATTCGGTTTGCCGTCGTGCTTTTTCCACGACGAGACGTCCCGCGGCGATGTTTCCTCCACGCTGTCGTAGACACCCTGATAGGCGAATTTTAAACTCCCCTCTGCCACCGCCGCTCACCCCGTTGAAACACTCGACAATGCCGAAACGAGGGCCGATTCTCCCCGCGGAGGAATTCAATTCCCTCCCGCCCTCGACGTTCAATGCGAATTTCACAATCAACGGGCTCGAAAGCGTCCCGCGTTTCTGTACCACCCTGTGTACGCGTGTTTACGCGTGTTTTCGCGTGTTTACGCGTGTTTACGCGTGTTTACGCGTGTTTTCGCGTGTTTACGCGTGTTTACGCGTGTGTTTTACTCGTGTTTACCCGTGTTGTCGCGTGTTTTCGCGTTTGTTCGCGAGTTTTCGCGTGTATTTTACTCGTGTTCGACTCGTTTGAGAAAGATCGCCGGGGGAGAATCCGGGGGAATGAGCAAAAGAAAAATGACGAACCGTTTAATAGCTGGCTGCGTGCGTTTAATCATTTTTCAATTTGCCCCGGTTTCTGTTGCGGCTTGGCCCGCGGATTGTTCGTTTGTGCGTTTGAACGGTCTGATTCGCAGGATTGGTTCTCTGTTTTTGCCTTTTTCGCGGCTGGTTAGTTTCCTTGGGACAGTTTTCGCGGTTCATATTTCTGATACGCTTCCACGCAGAGATTGGTCGTTATATTTGGCGCGGGGGGGTTGTTCCCTTGGCAATCGTATTCGAGGGGTTGATTAATGGCGCAATGGTGGATTTTAATGGGAGTCATAATAATAATAATAATAATAACCAATAACAGGGTCGGTTTGAAAATAATAATTACGATTTCGTCAGGATCAAGTATTGTATCTTTTGCTATTGCGCACACTGATAATTATTGATATCTTCTGTTGGTATGCGTATTAAAAAAGGAAGCAGTTTAATCGTGCCCGTTTCTATATTTCCTTCAGTAATTTTTCTATGTTCTTGCCAAGATATCGAAGAATCGCGTAATTCACGTTTTGCGAAGAAATTGCATGCAAAATATTTCAAGTAACCAAGGTAAAAACCTGTTGACCATTATGGCTGCCCGCGCAAGGGTTAATCGAGAACTCTGGCGGGGATAGTGTAAAGTTTTAAACCGGGAGACGCGACGGAAAAACGTAATGGAAA
The DNA here is from genome assembly GCA_963667235.1 of Nomada lathburiana. Lineage (NCBI taxonomy): Eukaryota > Metazoa > Arthropoda > Insecta > Hymenoptera > Apidae > Nomada > Nomada lathburiana. The sequence continues at coordinate 16,646,937 of OY763899.1, read as the reverse complement.
TGATTAAAATGTTCCCCGGTCGATTCTCAAAATGAGACGTCGACGCCGGGGCACAATGACGCTGTCCGTCGCACACCTTAATCCCCCATTGTGATACGAGGTTCACAAGGAACGACAAAGGGCCGGCTCCTTTCTGCCCCATAAATTTAATCGGCTTCCGGTTTATCTCGGCCTCAGCCTTCGATCACGAACGAATCTCTTTCCCTCTCAATTTCTTCCTCCATCGAGAGAGGCGCTCCACGTTCCATTGAGCGGCTTTAAACACGCGTGCAGAATTCCGCTCGCCTTCCACGGAACGAAAATTCTGCCCTGTCCTTTTGTATCGGTCTCCATTCACCGCTGTCTTCCTGGGAAAAGTTCGAACGGCGAGCGAAAAATAATTAAAATAAGAAACGGTCGTCGCAACTTCGCAGAACTCGAACCGATTTGGTTTCTTATTTCGTACACCCTGTTGGTGTTCAGAAATCAAATCTAGGTTTAACCCCGTCACTCGGTAGTTCGTCGTTCATTCCGATATATATATATTCGGCCGTTCTTTCTTCACCCGCAACAATCGCGTGCATTCGGGGTCGAACGGCCCAGAAATTTATTTGCCCGCCGTGACAAATCACCGGGTTCCCTCGATCCACGCCCGATCCCTCAGACGTTGGCAAGGGTCGTCTTGGGGTGGGATTTCTCGAAAACTACCTGTTCACCATGAATTTCCCTCCGCGTTACGGATCCCCCGCTGGCCCGTAATTCTTTCTGGCCTGAACTTGCCCAGGTTGATAGATACCAGTCCTCTGCACTCGTGGACGTAGACCCCGCGATGCAACCACGGTTAATAAACAGGTAATTGAAAGAGAAACCTTGCAGGGGTTGCAATAATCACCGCAACGAACAAGAACAACAATAATACCAATAAGGGTCGGACCAGAAAAATCACGAAGTCAGACTGGCAAAACATTTACCTCCAAACCACTTCAACTATCTCCCCCTCGCCAATAATATTCACTTTCCCTCACGGAAAAACCACAATCCCACCGTTCGAAGTGGCGATCAGTCTGCGGGGAATCTCGTGAAACGAAAATCGCTCCAATCGAGCGTCGAACCCGAGCGGAGTCGACTCCCAGCGGGCCCAAGGGCCCGGTGACGGGCTCTAAATAAATAACGAGAGGGTAGAAGGGAGGAAGACACCGACGCCAGGACGAATGGCAGATCGAGGGGCGGGGGGGGGGGGAGCAGCATCCAGGGAGCCATGCATCAACCCCTATTACCCACCCCTGGGGTCTAACTGCCTAAACGTAACTGAAATCCGGCAGGCATTGTTCATCCCGTGTTCCCAGGGCATGATGAGTTTAGGATGGATTCTTCCACGAGGCCGCACGATATTACTTTCGTTTGCCGTGGATCGTTGCTGTAATTGGGGATCGAACCGGCCGAGGGAACAGATTCTTCGCCGGTCACCGGACGAGGGATTATCGCGGTGCGTCGCTTTATTGAGCCTCGTCCCTGCTAGGCGGGATTTCGCTCTGCGAGTGCAATCTTGTCCCGCCGCGTTGTTCGATTAATTGACGGGCAATTTTTGTTCGAACCCCTCTGAACCCCCGAAAACTAACCTCGCAAACGTTCAGAAATGGTCGCGGTTTCTAAGAAAATTCCGCAGATCCCGGAGTGTATTCCGCGAGGCGATCTCACACTTTCGCCGAGCTAATTTCGTATCGCGGCGAAACACGGGATCGCCCAGCACCGGGGTAAGTTAAATAGGATTCCCGGGGACGTTTCGATCTGGCGATTCCGCGGATCCTCTTTAGCCGGGCTGCCTCGGCGAGCTAATCCTCGATGTATGCCGCGATTTCGCTCCCCGCCCCCGCGGAGTAATTTGCCAGGGACTTAGGCTCGGTTCCCAACGGCTGACGCCGCGAACGAAACGGTTTGCTCAACGAATCAAGCCGTCGCGACGGGATTAACGATCCGCGGCGGCGGCGTGCACGCGATTTTCCTTCCCATTCGCCGTACGCTCTGTGCATGGTTAATTCCGTTGGTCCTCCGTAACGTAAACGACCGATTAATTGTTGCGAGTTAATACGATCGCATGGCTCGTAATATCCAACCAGCCAGGATGTTACGTGTAACGAACGGACGCACCTTTTGTCCGTGTGCCTTTAATAAATTAGAATTCGCATGCTAATTTCTGTTCCAGGTAAGATATCCGGCCCCTTTGACTCCGTTCCCTTTGGCACCCGAGCAGCCGGGGGTGAGTTGATTAAGTTTCCCTTAGCGCCGTTCCTTTCGCCCCGGCCGTCATAAATGAAAAGTGCGAAGAAGATATTTGTGTACCTGCTGGCGCGAGAGCTGGCGTCGTCGCGGCGGATTAATATTTTCAAACCGTCCGACGACGGGAACCCTGGTCCGTTCGAATCCGCCCCAAAAGAGTCCCCGGATAGTCCTCGCGGTCGGAGAAATGGTCTCCATGGCTCGACGACGAGGGAAGACTCTTCTTTTGGGCTCGTTGATCAGAGGTTGGCCCTGATCCCCGAGAGCCACGGCGAACTGGTAATTATTTCGTTTGCCACTTGACGATTCGACGGTAATTAGCGGGGACCACTTGGCCGGGGCAGGCATTAGCACGTCGGACGCGATAGTCAGCTTCGTTCCACCCCTTGTTTAATCTTCGTTTCGCTTTGCGATACCGCGGTCGCGTTACACCAACGACACCTGACCCCTTTGACAACCCCTTCGAACGGGAATACCCCGTGCCGGGGAGATCGTCGGGCAGATTTCTGATTTCTTTCGACAGATTAGAGGGATATCTGGTCGAACTGCGGGAAACTTGGTTCATAGATAGATTTCGGACAGCAGACTCTCCTTGGGATAATAAAATCGTGGGCGTTGTAAACCTCGCATGGAACTTTGGACCGCTTGTTTTCGAGAACCGACGCAAAGTCGGGATTATTATACGGCGATGCGTTTAATGGACGGTAGTATGAGAATTATTCGGCAGAAGCGGTGAGCGCCAGCGTTGCGCAGGTTTCCGGAAACTAATGAGGACAAAGCGTTCCGAAAAGGACGGATTAAAGTCCTGCAAGGTTGTGTGGTGTGAGTAAAAAAAGGAAGAAAAAAAAAAAAATAGAAACTCGAGAAATATGCGTTTCAACGTCGTCCCTCGAGCTCCTTCTCGTAGTGCCTGCGAATTTTCTTACCGGGCAGGTAATTCGAGGATACGCGAATATTTCCCAAAAATATTTTTAACGAACCACCGACGGTTGCGGGATTTTATTCGCGCGCGAATTCCCACGGGGAATATTATTTCACCGTTAAAAAACGTTCTCTTCCATTTCGTCGAATAATTTGGGCAGCTCGGACGAACAGGTTTTTTTTCCTTCAGGGGAACCGATTGCTCTAGCATCCTCGTGCCATTTTAGGGTGGGTAATCGATTCTGAACAATCAGGCTCCTCAAAGAAAGAAAAAAAGAAGGAAAAAAAATCCGTCGATGGTGCTCGCGATTCCCTTCGAGGACCTCCGTCTGATCACGCCATCGAATCTCACCGTTTTCCACCCCCCTCGGTTCTTTTTCCGCTTCTCACCCCTAGTTAGATCGCCGCAGCCGCACAGGCCCTCGGCGAACGTAAGGGGGGGGGGGGGGGGGGGGAGAACCGTTCTCGCGGATCGTATAACAACAACAACACCACCAGCCCGACGATGAGAAATGAAACGTCTTCGGACGGGCCACCCCTGCCGAAGACAAAACGAGCCCCGATAAATAAGGAAAGGGCCGGGCGAGAGCCGGGGAGAATTCAGCATGAAACGCGAAACAGGGTTAGTAAAGACACGCTCCTCCGCGCGTCTCTCCTCTCTCGTTACGCTCGTGGGAAGGGGTTAGGAGTGAGTTAGGTCGGGTGGTTGCAAGGCGCCCAGGTAGGGGCGGTGGGGGGGGGGGTAGGTACGGTATCAGCCAGCGGGCAGAGGGAAGCCGCCGCCGCCGAGGGAACCTGGCAAGTCGCGCAAACTCGCCGCGCCTCGTGCAGTCTCGCGGACGCTCGGCGGTTCGCTCGCTCCCGATTGGTGCGAACGGCGTCCACGGGGGTGCGAGGAGCAAGGGATAACGTTTGAAAGCCGCGTATACGCGGCGACACGACCCGGCCGCCGCGACGGCGGAGGCCTACGCGGGCGCCGCGAGAGAGACGCTGCTCTCAGTTGTGTCAAGCTAGGCGATCGAGTAGGACGCTCTTTAATCGTTCCCGCCTCCGAGTTACTCTCTCACGTACACACACACACACACACGCACACACACATATCCCCCCACACGCACAGGCACACACAGATACATCACACATCTTCTCCCTTTCGGCCTTTCTCTCTTCCTCTCCGCCTCCGTCTTCGCCAGCCGTGCTCTCCTTTTCTGTCTGTCCGCCGCGAGAATCCGTGCAGGCCCACCACAGACACACGTGCACACGAACAAGAGACACACGCATACACAGACACCGAACCCAAGTTTCTTTCACTCTCTCGAGCTGCTCGCTACTTTGCTGTCCTTCCATTCTCACGACGACGGTCCACTTGGTCCTCCACCGATCGCCCGCGGCTCTCCTTCCTTTTCCTCTCTCTCTCTCTCTCTCTCTCTCTATCTTTTTTTCTCTGCCTTATCTATCTGTCTCTCCTCCTCGCTGCCCTTCCCGCAACCTGTATAAACTCACTTGTATCATCTGTTTACGTCACTGGTCAACGCGGACCAGCCCACGAGAGTGAGAAATCGCGCGACAAAGGGTCCGCCAAGGCGAGTGTGCATGCATGCTACTTGATCGCTGTCACCGTCGCCGTCGCCGCCGCCCTCCTTCGCTGTCCGGCCGTGTCTGTCTGTGTGTGTCTGTGTGTGCCCGAGGCACCGTGAGCAGTGAGATCCGAGGAAAGCGAACGGTGCCGACGTACGGAGGGCCTCAAGGTCGTCGTGGCACGAGAGCACCGAGAGCAATTCGTCGTTCGCCCGAGCCAACCGGCGAGCGCGGAGATACGTGAACGGGTGGGATCCACTGTCGCTTCGGGGTCCCCGAGTGAGGCTAAATAAAGAAAGGGGGCGAAGCTCTGTGAGGAGGACGGGCGTGAAGTACCGCGGAGATATTTCCCTAGCTTGATTTTTTCCGCGGCGGGCCGCGGATCCGTTCGGACGTCAGATGTATCATAGGGAGAATCGAGAGAGAGATCTCGTTAGATTACCGAGAAATCGCTAGACTAAGTAAGCACTAGGATACTAAGTATATAAGGGAGAAAAAAAGAGAATCGCGTCAAGACAATCAAGCACAGTAGTAGATTGGGCATAATAGAAGAGGAGAAGGAAGAGGACGGATAAGAGAAGAGGAAGGAAGAGGGTGGAAGGAAGAGGAGGAAGGAAGAAGAGGGAATTAAGGAAAGGAATAAAAGGAAGAAGTCGAGAGTTTCGTGTCTTCATGTGATCTACTTCCGCACACGCTCTAACATTATCGTCTACGTATATAGATATTTATATATATTTACACTTATACACATACGTTTATATGTATACACCCCTCGCACATATCCAACCGTTGGGCCAGCTGACTCAGGCCCGACCGGGCCACCCCGCTGTCTGCCCCGATTCCACGGCGGCGTTCTCTGTCAATCTTCGTGACAATCATTTTCGACTAGCTCTATACTCAAAAGGAAAAGGAAAAAGCCCAAAAAAAAAACACCACAAAATACTAAAATAATAACAATATAAAATCCGCGTGTGTACCTACGACGTTTCAATTAAAACGTGCGAGCGAGCCCGTTCCGCACGCTCGTGCCCCTCTTATAAAAAAAAAAAAAACAAACAAACTCGCTCACACTCTTCGACAATCACCAAATACTTCGTATCTCTCTATGTGTCTTCTTCGTAACGTGTATGTTGGAATATAGTACCAATAAGGGCATCCCTAATCGTTAAGACGTAGCCAATTAGTCACCGTTTCTCTGTCGTCCGAACGACCGAACCGGTCCGGCGTACCTTTGGACTTGGCCCAGCCGAATCGGCGGCGACCTGATCGTAGAGGAAAACGGCCGGTCGATTATTCCGGCGGGAGCAGAGTGGACGAGGCAATCAGTCAAACTGTGGTGGCCGTCGTGCGAGTTGAGCAAGACGGAAGCTCGTCATCATCAGCCGTCGTTTGAACGGGGCTGGCCGGGCCAGGACAGAGGCGGACGATTCTTTTGGAGGCTGCACTCGTTGGCCGGCCGTGGTCTGTTCCTACCGGCGACCCTCGCCAACACCGGGAACAGCAACAACAAGTGTTGGTACGCCGAGACGATTGGCGCCGACGAGGCACGCTCCTCCATCACCACGTATTTTCATTCGTACCCGTTTGTCCCGGGTGGTGCGGTGTCCCTGCCTCCGCCCCTGATCAACAGCATTAACAACGCGGCGGCAGCAGCGATCACCCCCGGCCTTGTTGGACACCTATTCGCCGGCCAGCAGGCCTGCAACCTCGGCTGCAGTTGCACCTGTGCCACTTTGGGCAGCTGCAATCCGCACCACCATCACCATCATCATCAGCAACAGCAACACCATCAGCAACAGCAGCAGCAGCAGCAGCAGCATCATCACCGCCAACTGGCAGCTACCACTGTCCTCCTGCAACCGGTCGAGCACATCAAAGACACCATGGTGAGTGGATCGACGGGGGTTGCTAGGGTGGTCCAGGGGTGTTGGACGGGTAGGATCGATCTTCCGGATCGCGCACCGTCGTGATTCGTTGTCGTTGGGATTTTAAAGGGAAGACGCGAAATTAAGAACAGAAGGTTTCTGGGGTTTTCAGTTCTTTTGTTGTGCGAAGGAGCTTCCAGAGGTTGGCCTGACTTCGTGACCGCCTTCCAAGTGGAGGTCCATTGTTAATATCGTTCCCCGTCGAACTAGTCGTCCCGCGGCACGAACTAGCTTTTACCGGGCGATTGTCCCCCCCCCAACGACGAACGAACTGTTTAATATTCCATTCGATGATTGCTCGTGCACGATTAATAAGACGGGCAAAACCGCTCCGCGGCAGTTGTCGCTTTTAGCCAGCCGCTTTGCGGGTTCGACCCTGATCTTTGACGCGTCGGAGTATTCTCTTTTCAGTTTCGGACTATCGAAAATAGTCCGTCGAGTGTCCCCGAATTGGAGCGACGGAAGATTGCAACTGTTTTTCGCGGCGCGACGCAACATTGTCCCCGCGGCCGTTAATAGAAACGGGCGGCTAGACGTTCTGTTCCATCTTCAACTGAACGTCTACTTGGTTACAACACGGGGGCTCCATTCCCTCGACTTCGCGAAGCCGTTTTGTAGCGATTTCAATGGAACTTTGTGCATTACATAAATGCCGGCCGGGAGGTGTTTGACAGTTTACATGAATAGTAAATAGTTCACGGTACGCTCGACAATAGAGATATCCTGTCCCATATACCGATGCGCGCGGGCACTTGTGCCTCGACAATTGTTTCGCGCGGAACCGCGACACCGATTGCCGATAAATTCACCGCCGCCCAATCAGAACTCCCCTCGATCCTCCAGCTTGCCGGGCCTGTGCGATTCGCTGATCGTCGCTCGGTCACCGAGTAAAGATAAACTTCCTTGAAGATAACGAACAAAACGCCCCGCAACCGAATTCCCCAGAGGCTCGGTCGATCTTCCCCGGGGGAACCCCCTCGCCTGTAAACCGCGGCGTCCTCGCGGAAAGCAACAGAAGGAGGCTCGGAGGACAAAGCTTTGGGCTAACGAGGTTTCCCGGTAACGAGCTTGGGCCACTGAATCAGTAACAGATTTAGCCGCGACGATGAATCAGCCCGGCGCCCCTTGCCTCGCCCTTTCCCCGCAGAATTAAAGACACCGTGCAAATAACAACGAATTGCGCGATTTCGCCCAACGGTTCCAACGGGCATTGACCCGGGTGACAATTGTTCCTTTCGTTTCGCGCCCCCCGTCGGCCGACGCGGTAAACATTAGAACGAAAAAAAGGGACAGGGAAATGTCGTCGCAAGCGGGAAGAAGGGAAACCGTGTTCCGCCGCGAGCTGGACGCGTTGAAAGCTCGCGGAACCGTCGCGTCTAGGGATTTTTTTCGACGCGCGGCCTATTGCGTCACGCTCGAGGAGCTTTTTGGGGGGGGGGGGGGGGGCACGGTCGTTGCCTCTCGACGGGCCGTTTCGCTGGGAGATACCCGCGAACGAGCAGCGACGCCCGCACGGGTTGAATAATAACATAAATAGCAATATGTTCGGTAAAGATCGGGGCGCGATGGAGGACCGGTGGAATATTACCTTGCCATTATTGCCTTCCGCCTGTCACGTTGCCACGACTTTTCCCTCCCTTTCCGGCGTTCCGCGCCCTCACGGACCCGGAACAGCAAACACTCGAACACACACGCCATCCCCAATCTCTCAATCAACCGGCCATTTCCCATTCCCAGCGAGACCACCCACGTCGCTCATTCCAACGAGGCAATACGATTTGCCCCGGCACCGGCCGAGCCGTTGTCCCACATTCGTCGCCCGAAATCTGTTCGATTAATCGTGCAACGTTTCTTTCTCCCCCTGGTTCTCGTGAAACGTTCCCGCGGAGATCGCTGTTGAGACGAAACGAGACGTCGTTGATCAGAAAATATTGTCGACAACTAAAGTCTGTTCGAAGGAGAATAGTCGATTGAATTCGCGCATCGCGGACGGCTGTTAATTTCTTGATGTTTAATCATCTTCGCGCTGCGCTTTCGGCGAATCCTGAACGCGTTGAAATTAAAGGGGTGCATGTAACTGGTGAAAAAAGTCGAATTGTTTTTTCTTCTTTATAAATCAATAGTTTTTTTTTCACGTACAGCATACTATCCACAAAGTTTTATAGTGCGATCAAAGGTTTTTAAACGTTTAACAAGTGCTATATATTTTTTCACAGAGTGGAATCGACTCGAATCTGTTTATATATTTTTCGAGGGTGTTCTTTCAGCTACGTGTATGTACGTGTGTCATGAAAGGTATCTGCGCATTTGTACCCTTCGAAGCATACCTTTTCGCGAATATCTATTTTAACTTCACTCTTTTTCCGTCGAAAACTTTGAACGCGCCTTTTTCTCAAAACGACTTTCTTCGGTCTCTCGTGCAATATAGCGAAAAAACTCATGGACCAATCGACTTGAATCTAAGTGGATTTTGAAGATAAATAAATTCTCTTCTGGTTATATCTAATTATGCGTTAGGAAAAATGATTTAACATACGTTTTTTTCCACCTTTTCAACAAATTTTTCTAAACAGAAATCAATTTTTCTAAACACAGATCAATTTTTCTAAACAAGAATCAATTTTTCTAAACAAGAATCAATTTTTCTAAACAAGAATCAATTTTTCTAAACAAGAATCAATTTTTCTAAACAAGAATCAATTTTTCTAAACAAGAATCAATTTTTCTAAACAAGAATCAATTTTTCTAAACAAGAATCAATTTTTCTACACAAAAATCAATTTTTCTAAACACAAATCAATTTTTCGTTCAAAGCACTGTATTTTTGATCAGCTACGCGAAACTTCTTGCAAATTTCGGTACAACTATAGCGTGAATCCATGAACAACATGAAAATACATCGTTTTTCGTTCTGAGTCAATTCTACGAAGCTCTACACTGCACGAAATGGAACAACGTTTCCGCCAAAGCGTTCAAGCTAACTGAAGATATTTCTATAAGAAATTCTTTTTTCACTACAAAAACTTTCTTTCTTTAATCTTAAATGTTAAACGAAGTATTAAACGAACTTTCACATAGATTCGTTAATTTTTGCACTCTAAAAAAAAAAATGACAAAGAAACACCGCGTTTGAAGAGTTGAGCATGAGTTGCCCACCTTAAAACGAGCACCTCGTTGCAATTTCTGCCTCCGTCTTCCGTGCACACGTCTTCCTCGCCGTGGCCGAGAACCGTGTCGGCTGCATCGACTTCCGTCGCTGGAATCGCGTGAAGAATCTTCGCCGGCCGCTCGACCGTCCCGACGTTAATTATTCGCCCGCCTTCGGAATAACCGTTCGCGAGTGTTTCGCGCGAAGGTTTTTTATCACGCGGCAGGCATTTTCACCAACGCGACCAGTAAATCAATAAACGAAATCACCCCCACCCCTTTGCAAAAAAAATCCCGACGGATCTCGAAATAATTTCACCGGGACGCGGAATTTTTAATTCCCACGCTGAATCCGGATTTCATTTCATTATTTCATGCAGTCTGGTACCAGCCTCTGAGTCGTATGGTTGACTTGTAAACGGCTCCGTGATTGTAAACAGATCATATAAGTTCGCAGTGTTAAATAGCTATTCGATTATCGTCTAATCGTGTTCTGTGCGAAGTATATAGTTCAACTATAAGTTCTTTACCTCAACCGTCACGATATTTTTCGTGCGGTGGAGGTATGTGACCGCCACGAAGTGTCTGAACCATTTATACAGTGCCAGATAAACCCAGTGATGGCAGAAAATTCACAACAGCAACCGACTTTCACGTTCGGTTTTGACCAAATTTCCAGACCTCACAAGGCAAACGATACATCCAATGTGGATATCAATGAATCGGAAACAACGGACAAACGCCACTGGCAAGTAATAAAGAAAAGGAAAACATCGAACCGCTCGCCAGAGCCATACACAGTACAAAACTCGTTTCACCTCAACACACAAAATAGATATGAAGAACTCTTACAACATTCCGACGAAAACATGCAAGTAAATGAAACTGTTTATACTTCAACAAACGTTAAAGATAAACAAAGAAATGACCATAAACCGCCGCCAATATTTATATACGGAGTAGCAAACTATCAAAGAATGGTAGAATTTGTAACCTCAACGATAGCTAAAGAACAATACCAATGTAAGGCCCTACCAAATGAAACGATTAAAATAAATGTAACTACACCAGACTGCTACAGGAAACTAATTAAAAAGCTCCAGCAAGACAAAATAGTGTATCACACATATCAAATTAAAGAGGAAAGGGCCTATAGAGTAGTACTACGAAACCTGCACCACTCAATACCAACAGAAGAAATCAAACAAGAAATTGAGAAACACGGTCATACGGTCCGCAATATCGTAAACATTAGGCATCGCAAAACCAAAGAACCTCTCCCCTTGTACTTCATAGATTTAGAACCTAAACAAAACAATAAGACTATCTACAACATTAAGCACCTATGTAACTTGAAAATAACAATTGAAGCGCCGAGAAAGAAGAGCTCCATTGTCCAATGTACACGATGCCAAAGTTATGGGCATACAAAAACCTATTGTACAAAACCGTATGCCTGTGTGAAATGCGGCGGTGATCATAATACAACTCTCTGTAAAAAGCCTCCAAACACTCCAGCAAAATGTGCCCTATGCGAAGGAAGCCATCCCGCCAATTACAAAGGGTGTGACGCCTACAAAAATTTACAAAAAGCAAGAGGTAAGAAAATATACCAAGCGCGAGAAATCCTCAGTCAATCGAACAATAGAAACTTCAATGTCAGTGATACAAACGAGTTCCCTCGCCTAACTCCCAGTCACCCCCAAGTACAGACACCAGTACTCCAACAAAAATCCTATTCCCAAGTCTTAGAGCAAAGTCAGATGCCTCCAAGTACAACTGAGCAAATATTTACTTTCCTGAATGAGCTTAAAGCAACGTTTTTGCAACTGATCCATCAAAACAGCATGATACTAAACATGCTAACAACGGTCATTAATAAAATTGCTCAATAATGGATAATTCATTACTAATACTACTCTGGAACGCCAACGGTCTAGTAAATCACAAACTAGAATTACAAAACTTCCTCCTAATGCATAAAATTGATATAGCACTAATATCTGAAACGCACTTTACTTCTAAAACTATGTTTAAAATACCGTACTATAAAGTCTATCATACTCCACACCCTGATGATACAGCTCACGGGGGTGCAGCTATTATTATTCGAAATAATATTGCTCATCATGAACTAATTCACCATCAAACGGTTAAAATCCAGAGCACTAATATCCAGGTTGAGGCAGAACCCCACTCATTCAAAATCTCGGCTATCTACTGTCCTCCAAGGTACACTATCTCTACCGAAGAATACTTAGCGTTTTTCATATCCCTTGGACCTAAATTCATGATAGGCGGTGATTGGAACGCCAAACATACTGAATGGGGGGCAAGGCTCGTAACACCAAAAGGACGAAACCTATTAAGGGCGATTACCAAATTAAACTGTACATACATATCTACCGGTGAACCTACGTACTGGCCAACGGATTCCTCCAAAATACCAGACCTATTGGACTTTTTTATTCTCAAGGGAATCAATCCAGGTTATTCGCAAGTCGAATCTAAATTCGAGCTCTCATCGGATCATTCCCCAATAATTGCAACCATAAGTACGCATATAATAAGAAAACCAATCACACCAAGACTTACTTCGGCAAAAACAAATTGGGACATATTTCGTGCATTCATAGAAGAACATATAAAACTGAATATAAGATTAAAAGAACCTGACGAAGTAGATAATGCAGTGCAGTACTTCACCACTTTAATACACGAAGCGGCCTGGAACTCAACTCCCATGACAAATGAACCAAAGGAAAGCCAAAACATACCCTTTCACATAAGGCAGCTAGTAGCAGCAAAAAGAAGTGCACGAAAGAAGTGGCAAAGAACGCGAAATATCGTTGACAGATACTCATACAATAAACTAAGACGGAAACTTCACAAATCTTTAATGGATGCACGAAACCAAACATTCGAGCACTATATCACCACACTTTCCAAAAACGATCACTCAATCTGGAAAGCCACCAAAAAGTTCAAAAGACCACAAATATCTGTACCACCGATACGAAAGAGGGACAACGGATGGGCTAAAAGTGATCACGAAAAAGCTACTGCATTCGCTGAACATCTCGAACAGGTATTCACACCCTTCCCTAACGTAAACTCTGACGATAACGAAATTGAAAATACACTTCAGGTTCCGCTTCAAATGGCGTTACCCATAAACCACTTCACACCCGAAGAAGTGATACAAGAAATCCTCAACGTAAAACCGCAAAAGGCACCTGGTTACGATCTAATTACGGGCTCAATTCTTAAACAACTACCAAAAAAGGGAATAATATTACTAACAACCATCTACAACAGTATGCTTAGATTATCATATTACCCACTAATGTGGAAGTTTGCCCATATCGTAATGATTCATAAACCTTGTAAACAAATGAATGTAGTAAGCTCCTATCGTCCGATTAGTTTACTTCCTGCCCCATCAAAACTATTCGAAAAACTGCTGTTAAAGAGAATCAGAAAAGATATCGACTTATCAACTGTCATCCCGGATTTTCAGTTCGGGTTTAGAGAACGTCACTCTACATTCCAACAAACGCATAGAATAGTGAATAAAATTGCAGCTAGCCTTGAGCAGAAGACACTATGCACAGCCGTGTTTCTCGATGTCGCCCAAGCATTCGATAAAGTATGGCACAACGGACTTCTATACAAAATTAAAAACATACTCCCTAGCTCATACTACCTGTTACTAAAATCCTACATCTCTGAAAGATACTTCCAAGTAAAATTCAATAACTCCTATTCAAATTACTGTAAAGTACAATCAGGTGTACCTCAAGGAAGCGTACTAGGGCCCTTATTATATCTAATCTACACGGCAGATCTACCCACAACGGATGACACCTCAATCGCAACCTTTGCTGATGACACGGCCCTAATAGCTGTAAATAACGACCCAGTAATCGCATCCAGACAACTCCAACACCACTTAGACCTCCTACAACATTGGCTCAGCAAATGGAGAATAAAAATAAATGAATCGAAATCAGTGCAAGTCACTTTTACAACAAGAAAGATAATCTGTCCCAAGGTTACCATTTATAACACACAAATTCCAGTTGAAACTGAAGTCAAATATCTTGGCTTGCACCTTGACCAAAAACTAACCTGGCAAAAACATATTAAAACAAAAAGACAACAATTAAATCTAAAACTACGTGAGATGTACTGGCTGCTGGGCTGCAAATCCAAGCTTTCGTTAACCAATAAAGTCCTACTGTATAAATGTATTATAAAACCCATATGGACTTATGGGATTCAGTTGTGGGGCTGTACCAAACCTTCAAACACCAAAATCATACAAAGACTACAATCAAAAGCATTGCGTATGATAACTGATAGTCCATGGTATGTTTCCAATTACACAATTCATAACGACCTCAAAATCCCCTTTGTCACCGAAGAAGTACACAGACTATCATCACTCTACCACCAAAGAAACAAGGACCATAAAAACCCACTAATTGCAGAGCTAAACAACTTACCCAACGTGAAAAGAAGACTAAAGAAAAAGTGGCCGACTGATCTACTTAAGATGCCAGAAAGAAGACACTCCAACTCATAACTAAAGAAAATACAATAAACCATTTCGGAAATCAAAGGAGTTTCATCGCTGGATGATGACTCCGCTCGTGACAATTTCAATCAACATATTTACTTAATACCCAAATATAGGAGTAGCTTGTAAATTTGCTGTAAATAAATAAAAAAAAAAAAAAAAAAAAATTATTTCATGCCGTATTTTATGCGCAACGCAGCACTGAGATTTTTTATTTCGCTTCTATTGTAGAATTTCTTTGTCGTCCAAACCGAAATCACGTTAAGGGTTGAAGCACCACATTGACGGGACTAAGCTTTGAGAATTTTTCGTGGGAAGACAGATCGAGAAATTGATGATCCGTTTGTTGCGCCTTTTTATCTACGTTTTAAACTGTAAGAAGCAATTTTTTTTTGGTTTCAAAATAGCGCCTGGTTAACCCTGCAGCAGCCGCCAAAGTGAACTTAACTACCGGATCGATAACTACCGGAAACATTAACCGATTCACTTGAAATTTTGTACACGTTTACAAAAATACATTCTTCGGGGAAGTACCTACGGATTTTTCGATTAGTCGAAAACTTTCTTTTTCACGAACTGAAAACTACGATTTTCTTTTTTTTAGAAAAATTGAACCTTTTCCGAAACATCTTCACCATTCTCTCGAAAATCGGGATTTTGAAAAAACCGAACGTACTTGTCTTGTAAATTCAATGTAGTTTTCCAAAAACTTCGGTCTTTCTATCTAAGTCAACGTTCGCGGTAGTTATCATTCCGGTAGTTGAGCGCTCGTCGCTCACCTTGGCGGCTTCTCCAGGGTATACCGGGCGCTATTTCGAAACGAAAAAAATTTCTCCTTACAGCTTAAAACGTAAATAAAAAGGCACAGCAAACGGATCATCAATTTCTCGATTCGTCTTCCCACGAAAAATTCTCAAAGTTCAGGCCCGTCAAGGCGTTGTCACCCCTCAATCTTTGACAAGTCAAAAGTCAGAAGTCGAAATAATTGTCGGCGATTTCCCCGAATGGAAAAATAATGGACTGGCCAGTAGGTTCTCCGCAACGGCAACGATCAGTGTTATCAGCGAGACGACGGCACCGATTTCGGCAACGAATATTTCCGTCCCGGCTTCTCGACCCTCGTCTAGCATCGAGTTTACGAGGCCCCTCGAACCCCGAAACTCGTTCGCGATGCGTCGATTCGACACGAGCCCGCGAAACAACTCGTTTCCCGCCGATAAATTTCCGCGGCTCCGTCGGCCGCAGTTTGATCAAGCCCGGGGGGGCAACATTTTTCGTCCTTCTTCGGCCGGTACAGAGACCCCGGCAACATTTCCGCAGATTGCAGACTGTTTCACAAGAGCGTGGACACGATATGTCCGTGCGAATAATTATTTTTGGTAAAAATGTTTAGGTGAATCGATAGTGCATCGAAGAAGCTAGCACGCATTTAATTGGTGTAGTGTGTTCAGACTCCTGGACGTAGTTTGATTCGGCGTTTGTACTTCGTAATGGACCAGACATTTTCTATTGGATTGGCATTAGGGGACTGACAAGGAAGGTTAGGCAACCCGAAGATTCAGAAATGCATGAAACTTCGCATGCAAGTAGGAATATGTCATCCGTAATGCAATCCTGTATTCAGTTCGTGCCATAATTCGGTTTTAGGGGGTGAAATCAGCCCTTGAAGAAAATTCAGGATGATCCTTTTCGTGAAATGTCTCAAGAACGTTGACAGACATTAATAAAAATTCTAAGCAACACTTGCATCACTTTACTGTGTCTACAAGACGGCGTAAACAAATTTCTCAACCGCTTCAATACAAATCGATCATTTGCGGGGCATTTAAATCATCCGTAAAGACGCGTGATGTCCCAAAATCCCGAACGTTTTCGCAAGGAAGTCCGTTTCAAAGCGTTTAGCGTGCACGGCGCTCTTTTCGAAATGATCTGTCCTCCTCGACGACGGAAAGGATAGCGAGAGAACTCGGCCGATTTGCGTATCAGAGGAGACGTCGCATGTTGACGGACGCAAATACAAGCACCGACGGCAACGGGTATCGAGATGTCGCGTGACGTCGCGTCCGCGTTCTTGCGAAACAGACTGCAAGTAAAGCCGAGGGACAAAAAAGGATGAAAGATGTGCGGGGCGCAAATTAAACACGCGGCACGAGACTGTAAACGAAACGAAACGTTTGCCACGCCGCTGTTAATTGAACGTCTCGCCGTCCAACTTTCCGGGGCACCCTCAGTGCGCGAAGAACGCTCGCACGAGCGACACCTGGAACCGGGTAACCGATAACGTCCGTCGCTCGAGCGCGCCGATTGCTCGTCCAACTTCGATTAGGAGTCAATCGAGTGCGTCGGACGCGACGCTTCAATCGAGACGCGACGTTGAATCGTGTAAGAGTCGAAACGATTCTATCGTCTCCCCGTTCGCCGAGGCGGTGAACCGGGAACGGGGCGAGAAATTAAATTGGGGGTGTTCGCCGGGGGGGGACCCCCCCATCGCCCGAAACAGCCCGTGATCTCCATGGAAAGTTTGTTGTTCGATGCGGCCGACGGGTCGACGGACGTCTCCGTAAAAATTCGCTCGATTTCCAGCGAAACGTTCGGCCGGGCCGCGGATTGCATGTATTAAGAATGAAAAGAACGAGAAACGCCCGCTGAGAACTTCGATTCCCTCGTGGCTGGGCACGAGTTCGGCGAAGTTAAATCTGTTTTCGTCGCTCCTTTGTTCATCGAGTCGTGGTGGCGACGCGTTTTTAAGGGTGGGGGGTGGTGATGAGAGGAGGCGGATTTTCATTTAACAATTTAAGCTCGAACTCGGGTAGACGAATTAAGAGGCCGCGTCTGTGTATCAATGCGAGTTCCGAAGAGTCGAGGCATCGTTGCAACGGCGGTTTCTCTCCGCCCTTGGGGAAAAGTGTCGGGCGACCTAAATTCGTCCTTCCAACGCAAGGGAGAGGGAACGAGTCGCGACGCTTCCTCGTTCTTCCTTCCCCGGAAGGAAGGAAAGAGAGAGAGGGGCGAAAAATTGGTGGTAAAAGGGAAAATCGAGAGGGCGTGAATTCCGTTTCACTCTCTCACCCCTTCCGCTTTGGATTGGCGTCGCTTGGGCCTGCTTTCGATCCGGTTTTCGAGGATCGCCTTCCATCTTGCGCCGCGCGGAACCGTCAACAGCAATTCCCCGGGCGCAAGGGGTGGCTCGAGACGAAAAGGGTGGTCGAGAGAAAAGGAAGGGGGTGCAAATGGGGTGGTATCGTAATGTAGTATTGTGGGTACGTGCCTGCGGGCTCTCTTCTCTCCCTCTCTCGATGGCTCGGCTCGAGATGCGGCTGCGATATGCAGTTACGAGAACGATAGGGGTGGCGATGGGCGACGTCTGAATATTTCTTTTTTTTTGGAGGGGTGGAGAGGGTTTTATGGTTGCGAGAGACTTTCAGTTATTTTTTATCTATATACTTTTACATAGATGCTAATTTTAGTATCTATGGCACTTGAGGGGTCCCCCTAGTGTGACGGCTTAAAATTCCTGCTTACTTTCGGAATTTGTTTTTCAGATATTATTTTGTTTATCAAGTTGAAACTTCACGAATTTCTTGTACCACGTTTGAGGAATATCACCTATTTTTTGTTATGTAAAAATTAGAATTTTATTCAAAGTTATAGAACTTATTCGAAAGGCCTTTTTAAAAATCTTCAGTGTCGGCTGCCATGATATCAGCTGTCCAAGTTGTCTGAAATCAACATATCAGAGAGTTTCTCAATCTGTATGAGTGTGATTATAGCTGGTACTAAGATGATAGAAAAATATTTAAAAGGAACAAAATGGCGGTGTCTCAAAACACAGTGGCTAGTTTTGCTCATAAAATTCCTTCATTTTTAAGTTATAAACTGCTAATCTTGCAAGATATCGACTTGATTCTAGTACGGCCTAGAATTACGCGTCCGCTGAACGTACATATTACCAAAGTTGCAAGACAAAATTGGTCGATTTGTTTTTGAGTCATCGTGACAGCTATTTTAGAAAATGTCATTTAGAGAAAAATGCGTTCGACCCTTTGCAGCTCCTGTGATAAAAACTGATGCCGAGTCACGCTCGACAAAGGTGTGCAAAGGGTTGAAGTTATGCATAGCACCGTGCCGCTCGCCTCCAAGGCCTGTAAATTTTATATTTCTTTGAATTTCGAAAAAGTCGCTTTTGGAATTGTGTTTACGAGATATTAAACCGCAGAAAATTTTTTCGGGGGGGGGGGGTCTCCCCAGGGAGACCCCTCAAACGATTTTCCCCGTTAGAAGTACGTTTTCGCAATAAAATAATAAGTATTTTTTTACTAATCTATAAATGCACGCCTCTGTTCATTCACATAAACTTTCCATGGCATCGATAAACGCCGTAACAAACGAACCAGAGTCCCAGTCGCGCTGCAATCATTACCAAACAGCCCGGAACAATCGCACGACCGGTTCGGAGACGGTTTCCGCCACGAAATCCGCTCGAAGTTCGCGCGCCTTTCCCTAATTGGTTCCGTGGCGGCCCGACCGGTCCCAAAACCCTTCGGCCTCGCCCCACTCCGCGGCCACGTCGATACATAGTCGTCGCTCGTCCGTCAAGCAGTCAGGTCGTCGCACGGGCGTCCCTCGAACATTGCATCTACGCCGCCGGTTTTGTGCTCTCGACGCCGGGCCACACCTGTTCCACTTCGTCTCTCGAGGCTTTCTGCACGATAATCCTGCTGGCCCCATCGCCGTGTCATCCCCTCAGCATGATTTTTTACGATCGCATGGACTTGCCGGAGGTGCCCCACACTGTGTTCCCCTTCTACACATGCAACAAGGTAGATGCCAATCGCTGTAATCATTCTATCGTACATTTGCCGGCCATGCGGTCAATATGACCGGTGGTTGTTTGTTTATTTCTTCAAGAGGGGTTGCGTCAGGCTTCGCGATCGATCTTGCTAGTATCAATAGTAATTTATGATGTCATGAACATTGTCGGGTATTCCTGTAACTTCGCTGATTTTTCACGGTTGTTTACAAAGTTTTCGTGCGCAACATCTGCCACGTTTAAGGGACGAGCATCGCACGCTTTTATTATTTATCATTATTTTATTATTTAACCGGGCAGATACTGCGACTTCTGTTTAGTGCGTTATCCGGGAAATACATTGACGACAGTTTGGAAATATTGACGTTATTTAATGGAACATTAACGCCGCAAAGAGCTGCAGAATGTTCGCAAAGCGTCGCTGTTTGGTCGGGAGAAATTTTGAATTAAATATTACACGATAAAAATGTAATTCATATTGCGACAAGATATTAGCAATTTATTTATTTATAAATTCGTATCAACGAACTGTTCACTTGTCCGTGATTGTTATAAGTATAAAGTATATCCAGGGTTTATTCCCCATTCTGTACCTGATAATTTGACATAGTAGCCCATTAGAAGAAACGGGGGAAAACGGCCCGCAAGGGAGGGTCGAATATTACCGTGCCCCTCTGCGCACACAGAGACGCGCTGACACAGGTACACGACCCTTCAGGATAGTAGTGCGTAAACTCTGGTAACGGTAATGCAGAAGTTTTTTCGGTCTTGGAATTCGTTGCAGGAATTTTTCAAACGGGCAGAATTTTGTATAATGAATTATCATTCGCGCGATTTCCGCGTTTCATTTATAAACAATTGCAAATACCGTGGTGCGTCAGTAAGAATAATAATACCGTCGAACCTTTATTTCGCAACGATCCATCGAGTATGAAATGAATACATTTCAAAATTTTGACAGGGCATTGGGGAACAGCTTTGTTCTTCGTAGTTTCGAATTATTCTCAGTCACTTTATTGGAGGTAATGGTCAGGTGCTTCGAACACAATGCAAAACAAAAAAATTGTAAAAAGTCTCGGAAACTCCAGGCCAACGGCCATTCTATTCTTAACCGGAAACCATATCCTCCAGGCATTCGCTTATGCATGTATATATACCTCTCGGGCCGAAGTAATGCGCCTAGGTAGGTATCCATTGCGGGCATAGCGAACGCTAAAAGAGGACCCGTGCACCGTACGTGCTCACCTAGGTCCAGGGGTTGCTGTTTGCGACGGTGGTAAATGGTCATGGTAGTGTTCCAGTGGTTCTCATTCGCGGCGTGAATATTTTCAGCGAGGCGATTTCTGCGAATAGAAAAACAATGGTTCTGCAAATTAAACGCAGAAATATTCAACCGTTATTTAATTCGTTATTTCGATCATAATTTCGCATCGACAACGGACCTCGAAGTGTCGTATTTCC
Organism: Nomada lathburiana; assembly: GCA_963667235.1. Taxonomy (NCBI): domain Eukaryota; kingdom Metazoa; phylum Arthropoda; class Insecta; order Hymenoptera; family Apidae; genus Nomada; species Nomada lathburiana. The sequence goes on along the minus strand of OY763899.1, from coordinate 16,626,260 downwards.
TCGGCGCGGCGACAAACGAATCGTTTGCCGCGTGGAGATTCAATTGACAATTTTTCTCCACCGCGAGCGACAACGATGCAAATCGACAATTGAACACGATGGTTATTTTTCCTTTATGGGAGCGAAGTTATTGTTTAATTGGTAAACGGGTAATGAAATCGAAAGTTTTCGACGGCGTTCGAAGTTGGGAACCATTGGCCCGTGGGATTGTTGTCCCTCCTGTGAAGGTATTTTGGGTAGGGCGATCCTGTCTTAACTGAATTCCACGACCAGGTATGTCCAGCTGTCCCGTTGTCTCAGTCGGAAGAATAAAAAGAATAATCGCCGCCAATAATTTCCACTGAAATATGATCATTTATGCGATCTCGCAATTACTCCAGTCCCTCTGCGACGACTGTCGTTGATGTGAAAATTCTGCCGGACGGAAGTTGCGTTTCCGCCAGGCTCGAGTTGCTAATAACGATTAAGAATTTTCACGGCTCTCCACGGGAAAACGGGTCCTCGGGTTTACCTGCGAATTTATGGCCCCCCCCCCCCCCCCTGCGACGAAGCCGTTGGAAATGATGCGACGAATTATTACCCATAACGAACTTTACCGCCCACGATGATGGACTACCTTGGGCGTTTCGCGTTGTTGCGCCATGTTGCTGACGAATAAGTGTGCAGAAAATTTATGCAACAATTCGGCCCCGGAAGTCGAAGGGAACGGTGATCTAATTTTCCATTTCTTTTCGCTGTTTTTTTTTTGTTTGTTCGTTTGTTTGTTGGATAAATTCTGTTCACAAGACATTCGATTGTACAATATCTTCGTGGCGTTGCGAATCGATTGGCGGTTAACGAAAATCAGTTGTCGGAGACGGTCGATTAAAAGTCCATAAACGTACACACCCCCGTACCGTCCGTCCCATCGTTCTCGCCGCCCTAAAAAGCAAACCTCCTTTCCAAGAACGACACACCCTCCCTCCTAAACACACACCCCACCCCCCGCGCCAATTAATCCTCGCGGTTGTTTCGTTGATCCCCGAATCGACCTGCGTAACCCCCATCGACATGTATCCCGGCACCCATAGCCCACGGTTTAATATCTCATCAGGGAAATGATTTCGTGACGAACATTCCGGCGACCCCCTCGTCGACGGATAAGGGCCGATGCTCGCCGATGAGAAATACGGTGATTTAGGAGAATTCGTCAGACGTGGTTCGAGCCCCGTCCCGGATCTATTATTGGCGTTGGAGCGTAAGTTAGTGGCCGTAGGGGGTTGAAGCGTATACGGCGAGGTGGTGGGTAGGAGGGGGTTGGTTGGTTGGCTGGCTGGCTGGCTGGCTGGCTGGTTGGTTTGCACCGATGGCGTCCGGGGGATAACGCAACGGACGTATTAGGTAATTGTGGGGGCCGGGGGTCTGAGAAGGAAAGGGTGATTTATATTGGCGGCACGTGACGCCGGATAGGAATTATCGTTAGCCACCTCTTGCAAACCCTTGCGAACGACTCACGGGTTTCTTGGCCGAGAATGTTCTTTCCTCCCTCTTTTTCTTTCTTCCCTTTTTTTTTCTCTTCTCGCCGTTCAATTGTATTCAGAATTAACAGCAGTCCCGTTGGAACGCGAACGGTCCCCGTACAATTTTCGGCCTCGTTGAAGTGGTTTTGTGTGTGGGAATGGGGGCGGGGGTGATGATAGTTTCCCTCCGAGGGGGCGACAGGTGAGAACGATCTTTCCACGTTTCCCCCGTCGGGGGAAACTAAAATATTTCCCCGGCGACCGAGACAAACGGCGACGGATTTGAACCGTGCCACGTTCCAGCCGGATAAATCAGTGACAATTAACCGTTTCATCCCCTACTTTTTCAACGCGACGTATCACGTTCGGCGGGACCGGGGGGTTCGAACGTTCTCCGTCTCGCCTGGAATTTAAAATCTCGATGATCCTCGTCGCGACGGCTCGACATCTTGACGAGGCATTCAGCCGCGAAGATTCGCGTTAGGAAACACTCGACCCCCCCCCCCCCCCCTCCATCCGAGGAGCCAGCCGCTGATCCGTTCTTTGACGACCCTCGTTACCGGAAGTGTACCTCGGCCTTGATTTATCGTCGCTCGTCGCGGCGACAGAGAGAGAAAAAAAAAGTATGGAATTACGAGGATCAAGCGCGAAAACATGATTCGTTCGAACTTTTTGCCCCCCCTTAGACAATTACAAGAGTTCGTAACGCGGCGTTGCTCGATTTTTATTTCGCGACAATTGGCCCGAACGTGTTTTCCGGGCCAAATCACTTTTGTCGAGTCAAGCAAACGTCGGTCTTCACGATCGATGCGCAACTACCCCGGCGCGATATTACCGCACCGTTTTCCGCAACAACGAGATAAACATATTCCGTTTCCTAACAGTCTCCTTTCTCGTTACAGGTAAGCGCAACGACCATTAGAACGCATTTTACCGGCGCCAATATTTTGTCCCGCCCCCCCGGTGAGTCGAACGAGCAACAATTACTGAACGAAAGAATCCCCTTTTAAGAACTTGTTCGATTTTTTCTTCCACCTGCCGAAAAAGATTCCTCCCCCAAGCGATTCTCGCGGCAACCCTTTCACCCCGGCGAACCACCGAACCGACAGCTAACGAGATGGTCAGGGTGGGCGACGGGTGTGGGTAACGGGATAGCAACGGATAGCGACGAAGCAGCCGCGCGTCGTCGGGGCACCTGCGGTTTGTCGGTACGTTACTGTGGTGCACGATGCGGTACCGAGCCGTCAAGTTCATATTGCCGGTTTCCTGTCGTTAACGTGCCGTGTCGGGCCTCCGGCTCGTGTACATCGTTCCCTGCACAATCGCCGCCTGCACGCCCCTTCGCGCCTGCGAATAATGCCCACGAATGCTTCGCGCAACGAAACAGACAAACGGATAAATCGAGGTTTAATCGGTGGCACGATGATCGCGGGGGCGCAGGGCCGCGGATCGAACGATCATCGATGCGGATAATACGTTGATAGGCTCGGGCCCGCGTCGATTGCGAATCGTTCGGACGAAATCGATATAATTACCGTTCCGGGACGAGCGTGTCGATGGCTCCGGGCGGGATTCAAATGATCGCGGTTCGGGCGATATATTTTAACGGATTCGGGTAAAAATCGAGATAATTATTTCTTCGGATAAGCGTCTGTCGATGGGGTTCCATTTAATTAACAGTGTACGCGGTACTTGCATCGCGGCGACACAACAGTACTGACAAAATTCGGTTTTTAATTTTTTTCACCGCGGCGCACCTGATTGAAAAATCTGAAAAAAATTTAGAGTAATGGTGTAAGCAATACGTACCTACGAAAAAAATATAATCGCGGGTCCGCGATTCCTTCGATACGAAATCGGCATTTTTCAGTATTTTTCGAGGTTTTTTATTTTTTACCGCTCGGGTTTCCGATTTTAAAGTCCGAAAAATTTCTATGATGTGTGCGCCCGTTATTCTAATGTACCAGATTTTTTTCAAAAATTTTTCACGCGCCAAAATGAGAGATATCGAGGAAAAATTGTATTTTGGTTTTTTCGCTGTAACTACTCCCTCGGTTGAGTCACGGAGTTGAAACTGGTTACAAATTGGTTTTTCTTGATAAGCTATTTAGCTGCCATATTAAAATAGTTAAATGAGTTTTTAAAGCAATATATTAACGGGTTCGCAACGAAATCGAACTAATCATCGTACGAGACAAAACGCGTTGATAGGTTCGGGTGAAATCGAAACTGGAATTGATGCGGGGACAGGTTGGACGTTGGGAGCCCTGGTTAACTGGAACTTGTCACTGTGCCAAACACGACGACGACATTTGAATTCGAAATCTCCGCCAACCCGACCCGAGTTTAGGTTAGAATCCCCTGCCACTAATTGCCAGAATCTTTGGATCATAGAACGTTGGAAGTCTCTCCGGTAAGCGTTCCAGACCCAATCTGACTTGCTATGCAACCGAAGCGTGACAGCTAGTCTAATCCCTCCACTTCCGGTCGCATTTGCCCGGAAATGCAGCGTCTGGTGCGCAACCTGCTCGTTAGATACCTCGTTACACTCGGATCGATTCTCCTGTAAAATACTACCGGCCCGCAGAATTGCTTTATATAACGTGGGTCGAAAAATGTATTGAAAAATGGCAATGTTACCAAAATGTTGGAGTCAGGACAATTATTCCCAAATCAATATAAGTTATTTTAAAGTATAATAGATGTGCTTCGTGTCGGTGTACATTGTTTTAGGAATAATTGTCTTGACGCCGAAATAGTGAAGTTGCAAGTGAAACTAATGCGCCGTGTGAATACTTTTCTGCCCCACTGTATATATAGATGTTTCAGCAAGCAGTGAATACGAATTTACAAAACGAATTTGTAAATGGAAGTGTCCTCGATTTTTTTTTTCCCCACCAATTTATCGCCCCTCGAATGAAAAGCGAGACACCGGGTATTCGGGTAACCCCTAGGTGCACCGCTGGCAGGTTGCAAGGTTTCGTTCGGGGTGCGATAAAATGGTAGAAAAAAAAAAATCGTAGATCAATTTATCCGTGGTCGTTGGAAAGCGCAGACTTCAATCTTCAAATCCGTAACAATTTTCGTTGTGAAAAGAAAATTCTTCGCGGCTCGTACAGACGTTTGAATTCGACACGAAATTTTGCAACAAAGGTCTATACCTCCCCTTTGCCAGCCCCCTCAGGATACACGAAATTTTTGCAAAAAAAAATAAGCGTTCATGGAAAAAAATTTAGTCCTTTCGCAATTTTCTGTCCAGTGCGTTCAAGTGAAAAAATCCAGCAAATTGTAATATTGTCGAAACGGTCGGCCACGTTTCTCTCCTCGCTAAGAACGATCTACCACGTATCGGGGTCTAGGTGAATTCGTCCACGATGGCCGTCGTCGGCAGCAACAAGTGATCCCCAAATGAAAGGCGAAAAACGAGAGAGAGTGAGAGAAAAAGAGTCCGGAACGTCGCGAAGGGAGGCACGGCTCTTTAAATTCTTGCTCGATTCCGATTGCCCCGGGGGGTAATTTTCTTGCTGAATACAGCCAGGACGAATTGAGGGTAGGAATCCGGCCTTTTCAGCGCCATCCCCCCCCTGCGCCCCCGGTGCAACCATAACCAACAAGGACGCTTTATTGAAGCTGCAGCGACCTACCGGTCGTCTCTCGCCCCTCTTTGAGAACGAAAATCCGGCCGGTAGGAGATTTCTTTGAAAGCGACCTTTCCTTCCGTCGCGTCGCGAATTTCAGTTATCTTCCATTTCCCCTTTATCGAACCTTCCTCTCCGAAACCCATTTCAGATCTCGTGCCCCCCCCCCCCCCCCCCCCCCTCTCGTCGTCTTTGCCTGTCAGGAACGATATCCAAACTGTATTTGTTCACCGATTCTCTAATAGATTCATATCCTCCTGTCGATCACGCGAAACGAACTTTAAACGAACTTCAATCGACGATCATCATTTTCCTTTTAACAAACAAAATCTCAACGGAGATAATAATCTTTCGGCGTAATTGAGAGTAGATCCGAGACGGTTTCCACTGTCGTCTGTAAACACCTGTCTCGTCCCGTTTGCGCGACGAAACGACGAGCGAAAACCGCGTCACAGCTACCCCTTTTCAGTCTTGCCGGCTAAATTTGCCCGCGGATTAAAGGCCGTGCCAGGTGGGGGGCAGGCAGGGGGGGGTTATCCTCTCTCACCTTTTCACCAAACCCCCTCCCCCACAAAGAATTACGCTCGCTACGGTCGCACGAATCCGCAATATAACGGCGCCCTTTCATCCCTTTCATCGTGCCCACCCCCCCAGCCTCCCCTCTGACCGAATCTTGGAAAGATTATTAAGACGCGCAAGGGCAGAGCAAAGTAACCCCCCCAAGTCTACTTAACGCTCTCCGGGTATCCCCAGGCTGTCGTTTAATTATTCCACGACATGATGCTCGCTTCATTGCGCCGTCGTCGTGGCAAAAATCGTGGATACGTTTCGTCTGCCGGGTGTAGCGGGGCTTTTAATCTCGAAATGATAAAGCCGCGGTGGTTGTTTCTGCCTCTCGGCGGTGCGTGCACCTTGGGAACGGGTTGGGGGTGCGTTTGTCGACTATTATCCGCCTAGGAATATTTTTGACGGCGCAAAAGTAGATCGACGTGCCCCTTCCTCGTCCCTTTCGCCGGGACTACGGGGGGTCCGATTGGGTTTCGACGTTTCGAGTGCAACTTGTCGAGCATCCTTGCTGGACAGAGCTCCACTTCGCTGGGCAGAGAATTTCGAGAATGCCTGCCGGCTTTGTCGTGTCAGTCCTGCCACCGTTCCCGGGGCGTGCCCCAAATATTGGGGGGCCCCCCCCCCCCCCCTCGTTGTTTATTAACAGACCGATAGACTCGCCGTCGAAGCTCCGAGAAGGGTTAATCGATTAACCCGTTCGCTCGATAACCGATATTTTATCGCCCCTAACCCCGCCTGAACACCGAATTGTCGAAATTTTCTGAACGAAGATGAACTGAAAACTACGATTTCCCAAACATCTTCACCACTTGCACGAAAATCGGGATTTTGAAAATTCCGTACGTACATCTCTTGTAAATGTAATGTACTTTTCCAAAAAAACTTTGGTCCTTTCTATCTAAGTCAACATTTGCGATAGTTATCATTCCGGTAGTTGAGCGTTGATCGCTCATCTTGGCGGCTTCGCCAAGGGCTTACCAGGCGCTGTTTCGAAGCAACAAAATTTCTTCTGACAGTTTAAAACGTAAATAAAAAGGCACAACAAACGGATCATCGATTTCTCGATTTATCTGCCCACAAAAAATTCTCAAAGTTTAGGCGGTGTTACCCCTTAAACGCAAGTGCATCGCGTTAGATTTGGCGGCAAAAAAAAAATTCAAAATCGACGCCATCTCGAATCCCATTGAAGGAACGTTCGAGCGCAGTGCGTTAGAGCGACGTCGCGTTGAAAGGGGGTTGAATCGCAGTTTATTAATTTTCCTCCCCGTTCGTGGGGGGGGGGGGGGGGGGAAGGACACCCCCCCCCCCGCCCTTTATCCGCCTCGCGTCTATTCCTCGCACGTCTTCGCCGCTCCCAAACGATTATACCCGAAGCGGGGGCGAAATTGCGCGGAAATTCTTCCGGAGAGGTTTCGCTGTTAACTTTGTTCGTTGACAGATAAACGAACTTATCATTGATCGTATTATTCTGAGGAACGGAGCCGGTGTAATCGTAAACAAACATTAATGACGTTAACATTCGAGTCTCCGGATTCATTTCTACCAAATTTCTCGGAAACTTTCGTCGTCCGTCCGGTGGCAAATCTAAATTCACCCCCCCGACCACCCCTACGCGGTCACGTTTTCGATACCTTCAAGTGCGTGAATAAACCGACGGACATATTCGTGTCTGCCGCCGTGTATCCGCTCCGAAACGGGAACGTTCCGAGTCTTCTGCGCAACCCTTACGTGTGAACGTATGCACACGAGATGGCCGGTCGATCTCGAGGGATGAGTACACACGAGGGTGCTCCGCGAAATGGAATTTGGTAATGCAGCATTGAAATCGTAGTTCGGGCGAATTATTTTAATCTTTTTCTCGTCAACGTTCAAGGAAAATCGGTGGAAATTTGCGCAGGAATTATATAAGGGTGGCGTTTCTTTGATTATTCTTCCGTGCGCTACGGAACAGGGGTTCCCGTAGTTTTACCTAGGTGGGCCGAATTGTGGATTCCAAAATACTCGGCGGGCCAAGAATGACGTGTTCTGGAAAAGTACGTTGAAATCGATAAAAGGTTAGACGTAGGGGAAAGATTTATACTAATTTTATAACATAAACCCTGTTTGCTTATGACAATAATTACTTTTTATCACAGACTGTTTACTAAGACATTAAGAAAATAATTAAAGAAAAATAACTGAATAATTTCAAATTCAGTTTATGTATCAACACATTGTTTATCTATGAAAAATTGACGAAAAACGATTAGCTTCCATGAATATGCACGTGGTCATTTTATGTATCCCGTCTTATGTTTCGAGACAATCCTAACCGTTGAAAGGAAGGAAACAATCGAATGATTTCTGACACAAAGTTATAAACTTCGAGTTGCTGAGGCAGCAGCGATAGTTGTTCGACTTATAGAGCTAAACTTCGAGATCTAGAGGTTTGGCTATTCTAAATTCGAGTTACTCTTAAATGAGAGGAATGAAGGGAGTTAAAAAAATTTTCGTTTTACAGAGGTTTTCAAGTTATCAAGGTTTTCGAGTTATCGAGGATTTCGAGTTATCGAGGATTTCGAGTTATCGAGGATTTCGAGTTATCGAGGATTTCGAGTTATCGAGGATTTCGAGTTATCGAGGATTTCGAGTTATCGAGGATTTCGAGTTATCGAGGATTTCGAGTTATCGAGGATTTCGAGTTATCGAAGATTTCGAGTTATCGAGTTATCGAGGTTCTACTGTATAAGTGCTTCCAAATAATAAAAACATTTCTTGAGCATATTTGCGCAATTTTGAAAAATCCGGTAAGGATTGTAAGGAATCCTTCAAGATCGCGGATGATCCGGTCCATCGCGGGCCACAATTCTCACTTTGGGAAACCCTGTCTCAGAATATAACAGCAACAGCTTCGAATAAGTGCGATAAAAAATTAACGGCGGGTTAAACGTGTCAGGCCTGTCTTCTGCCGAAGAGATTGCCTTCGATGCCCGGAGTTTCGTCGCCGACGAGATCGTTCGAGCGCGGTGAAACGATCGTTTTCACGCGAAAATAACGAGAAAACGATCCGCCCTGTATAAGGGCTTCCGCCTGTTTCCCCACTGTCACGTTTAGCAGCCCCGTCGGTCCAGGCCGGCCTGTCACCATGAACGTGGCTCACGGGGATCCCCATAGTTTCATCCCCCGGTTGTTCGTCCTCGCTGTCGAGCTTCTCCTCTGCAACGCTACGCGTTTAAGGGATTTCACGGTTTTTCTCGTCACTCTTTTTCCTTCGGGCAGACCGAACAGCCCGGGCAAACTGTTTCCTCGAGAACGGTCCACGGGGATCATTTCTGGCATCGATGCGGGGCGTTGATTGACATGCTTTTCAATTTAACCATCGATTCAGCCAATTGCCCGGCAATTGGGTGAAACTGGACGCACGTTAATTATTCCACGCGCTACGCATTGTCCATGGTAAAGTCTTCTTTCGGCAGTTTGACAGTCTGTGACCCCCCGTCTCTCAGATCTTAAGGTCCCGATTGTACTTTTTTCAGTTCGTACTAGAAAAAGCAAATGGAACAAGGTGGTACAGCTCTGCTCGGTGAAGGAATATCTCTATCCGCGGCTCCGCCCGTATCGAGGAGTCGAATCGAACGGCAGACAGGCGTAGTCGTAATGGAACGGCTGTGTTTCGCCGCTACGCGGAAAGTAAACGGCGCGCGTTTCCTCGGCGATGACGAGATGGGAACGCGTGCTAAGGGCTTTCGCCTGTTCCTCGCCTGTCACATTATCCTGCCTGCTGAAAATCCCTTTGTGCGCCCTTTAAAGGGTTTTACGCTTTAAGCCCCCCTCTTCGTGTATTCGCGACAGTTCGGCTGCCGGGCAAGAGCAGCGAAGCAGACTCTTCGATTGTAAATTCCATTGCAACCGAGAGCGTCGCAATTTTTTCATGTTTCCTCTGATAAAACCATTGATAGCACTCCGACGCCTTTGAATAATTGAAAATCTTGCAGGTTGCAAAGTAGGTTGATCCCACAGTGACCTAAGCAAGGTTGCTCGGAAACGATAGCTATTTAAAATATTATTATAGAATAATAAAACGACGTAGCTTAATAACTTCGTTGATGCGGAGCTCATCTTTGCCGATGAGACGATTGTCATTCAAATACTCGCGACGCTCGAACGTCACCGGAATTGAATCTGCAAAGTGTCCGCTCGATCCCTGCATCGACTCTATCGGCGGGCGTTTCAAAAGTGAGGAGGCTAATCGAGTGCCGGCCAGTTTCGTTCTTTCTCGTTGAAGGATCGTATCTCGGCCGTGCATCGAGGCACGGCAAGGCCAGACGGCTCGTTGCGAAGCTTTCCGAGCTGCTCGCAATGCAGACTTGCGGACCAACGTGAGGTCGTCAGGTCTTATAATCACATCCTGCCCCGCGACCAGACAACCTTCCAAACGGGTTCTCCGCGCGTGCAAATATAGACCCGCGACTTCTTCTTCAAGGGATAATGGGCCCGGGGCAGTGTTTCGCGGCGGACGTGATTAATCTTCGTTTCGCTGAAAGGGAAACGACGTGGTCGCCTTGGTCCTTGGGCCTTTTTGAAGATTGGCTACCGCGGGCCCTGCATTTTATTCCCATAGACCTTCTATGGGCATGGATAGCCTATGGGCATAGATAGTCTATGGGCGTAGATAGTCTATAAGCATAGATACTCTGTGGGCATAGATACTCTGTGGGCATAGATACTCTGTGGGCATAGATACTCTGTGGGCATAAATACTCTGTGGGCATAGATACTCTGTGGGCATAGATACTCTGTGGGCATAGATACTCTGGGGGCAGAGATACTCTGTGGGCATAGATACTCTGTGGGCATAGATACTCTGTGGGCATAGATACTGTATGAGCATAGATACTCTGTGGGCATAGATACTCTGTGGGCATAGATACTCTGTGGGCATAGATACTCTGTGGGCATAGATACTCTGTGGGCATAGATACTCTGTGGGCATAGATACTCTGTGGGCATAGATACTCTGTGGGCATAGATACTCTATGAGCATAGATACTCTGTGGGCATAGATACTCTGTGGGCATAGACTCTCGACGCCATACTCTAGGGCCTAGAGTATAAATTGTTTTATCTGTTTCGCCTTTCCGTGCCTCTTTGGCTCGTCCCAGAATTGAACTGTTTATTTCCAATCTTTCTTCGCGATCCAACTTCTTTGTTCCCTTAAAAATCGGACGAAGCAACCTTTAATTATGTACGCGGAGGAAACTTCGAAACGTATTTTCGTTACATGCTCTGATATAATTTTTAAACAATTTCGAAGGAACATTCGACCTCGGTCGAGGCCGGAATTCTTTCAGGCCGAGCTTGCGAGGAAAAAGGAGGAGCAAGTGATACGCTCGGTTGAAATCCTCGAGAATGCGAAACGTCGGACTGTCTCGTTCTTATTGCAGAGCATTTCTTCGCTGTCACGCTGCGAAATGTTTTCTCCGCGAATATTAATTCTGAGGTCTCGACGAGAGTCGAGATGGCGAACGCGATATTTCTTGCGGAAATTTTGCACACGCCGCCGGCAGCTCGATAGTTTAAACAAATTTTCGCCAGGCCCCGCGCAAGGTGGGACAATTGACTTGAAGAAATTCTCGGAAACGAAGCAAACAATAGGAAACGAAGCATTGAAAAATCTAAGCAAAGCGACGGATTGACAATTCCCTAGGCACTCGCTTCATTTTTTACAGATTTCATCATTTATCGATTCTGAATCAAGGTTATAGGTTATAGGTTATTTTACTCGTCTAAACATGAGATACACAAATTTATTTTATTCATTTCTACCAAAATCTTATTGAGTTAGTGATGAGAAAGTTAGTATGACAATATTTTTCGTCAAAAAAAAAAAAACAACGTTACTTTCGACAATGTCATAAACCTGACAACTAAAAGGAAAATAGTTCCAGTGCAAGAATTAATAGATTGATTCAAATAACTTTGGTTACAAATAACTATCGCAAACGAACTAATTGCGTTTGGTGGAAGCGGTCGGATGTAAATAATAAAATATCGCGAACTTGAATTTATTTAGAATTACGAGATTTGTTGTTATTTAGAAAAATTAAAAAAGGACAACAAAAATGATCATCTGGTAGCAAAATAATGTAAATGTTTCTAATTTTCATTACAAGAAGAGAGGTAAATAAAACCATTGCAATAAAAATTGAACAGCTAACTACTTGCTGGAAACGTAAATGTTTAAAATATTGTAGAACAGTTTCGCCAGTTCAAGACAAGAAAAATATGGATTAAATTAATCAAATCTGACCACAGATTTGCCGTATGATAATAGAAGAATTAAACAATTAACATAATAACGCGGAGGCAAAACAATTTTGTTTTTAGACACGCCCCCGGTATTTTACAACATCTCCGACACGAAATTAAAATGCCTGCCACGTCCGAGGGATCTCGAAAAGAGAAAAAGGAAAAAAGAAAATCTTTCGCAATATAACGTCGTCAATGAATTAGATTGTCCCGTCGCGTGCCAACGGAAGAATCGTGGAAAGTTACCTTCTGGGTCTCGTCGTCGATAGTCCTCCGCAGTCAACGGCGAGACATCAAAAGTCCGCCGGTTTGATAGGCGAGAAAAAGCGCTCCCTCTAAAGGGGGGAATCGTTGCGCCCGGTTGCTCGATGAGACGAGGTGGCAAAAAGCGGAAGTCGGAGGAAGGCAACGCTGTTGCATCGAGGAATCCCATCTTCGGGCATGGCAATCTCTCGCGACACTAAAAAGGTTTTATGAGCTGGCTCGCGCCACGTCGCACGCGCAACTCCGATTCAAATTATTTCCACCCCTTTTCAACCCCCCCCCCCCGGCCGCCCTCCGCGATATTCCCCTCGCCACGCTTCGAACGGCGGCCCTTTTATTATCCTTTCCACTTTTCCACGGCACTCACGTCGGATCGATGCTTCTTCTCACCCCGTGACCTCTTCTTCGTGGGTGTTTCTTCCCTTCGCTCTATTATTTTCTTCTCCTCGCGTTTCAATTCGCGGGCGAAACTCGATGTTCGACTTGTGCCAACTTCTTTGCGCAACCCTATTTTAATTCTTCGGGGGTTGTAAATAATTATTGGCGGTTAATTGTTAATTAATTAACATCAATGGTACACTTCGGATTATTTAGATCGGCCTTGTCTTCTTTCTAACATTCTACACGTGACATATCGCTTGCAACACATTACTGAAGAGCACACCACTCTGACTCAAACAGAAGAACACACTGTGGGAATAGGTGTATCATTAAGCGGTATTGCTCGCGTTAAGAATTACAAGTTTATTCAAATAATGTAAACGTTTCTATTGCAATGACCGTTTAATAAAGGCGACCGCTCTTCAATTTGCAATCTTGTCGCCAGGTGATTCAACGAACAACCACAAAATGCGCCGCCCACCGAACACTTTTCATTCCCTTCGTCCTTTAACGATCCCGTTCACACGGGTACGCTCAATCACAGACTCACATACGCGTTCACGCGCGAGCACTGTTTTCTCGCGCCCTGCAACATCAAATTGCACAACAGCGCGTCACTTAAAAGACGGCCACTTATAAAAGTGTAAATCAGCGTTGCCCAAATGCGTCTGACGCGATCCAACAATAATTCTGTCGCTTTCACTTAACCGGAACACAACTCTCTTCACCGCGGAGTCCGTATAAAATTGTTGCCCCGAGTTTCTGGTACTTTTTTTTGGGTTGGGCAATTTGGCGATCGAGATTCCCAGACGGGGCAGCATGATCGTTTAGGTGCGCCTTGACCTCAACCTTGGGGCAAAGGAATGCGTACAGAGATATTCAGCGCAGCGTAACGTTTCTGCTCAACGTTGCACGGCCATCGTCTGCACTTGGTCGTTGCACTTCTCCTGCGCTCTCTCTCTCTCTCTCTCTCTCTCTCTCTCTCTCTCTCTCTCTCTCTCTCTCTCCGGCACGGTGACTCGAGCCGGGGGGGGGCCCATTTGCGGTCCCCCCGTCACCTCCCTTCTATTTTAGAGTCCGCGCTACCTCCACCACTCCCGGTCGTTCATCCGTCCGTTTCTGCCATTGAACGTTAGACAAACTTTCCGCCGGAAGACGATTCGTATTTGTCGCGTGGATCGCGTTGCAACGTAAATCGTTGACGAACGTGCGGCGAATCGGGCGGGCCCCCCCCCCCCCCCCCCCCATACGCTTGATACGCTGCCCTAGAATGTTTTTCTTTTTTCGCCTTAAAGCGGCCGAGCGATGTTCGTTATTTAGTTCGCGCGTTTCGCGATCCGACGTGGTGGTGGCGAACGTTCGCGGTGTGTTTTTAATTATTGCGGCGTGATTTTAACGGGACAGGTCGTTGAATTCGTATCGATCTCGGGTGTCGCATTCTGACGTCGAAAATATGTGACAACGTTGATGCACAGGAGGTGTGACCTTTAAATTTGTTATTGAGAACAATGATTTTGTGCAATTTTTTTATATCGACATTTGTAGAAGGCTGCATACCGATTAAGTTTCGGCTGATACAGTTTTTCTGTCGAATCGTTTTTATTACTCCATGCCCGGGTACCAATTTTCTCGAGTTGCCAATATAATTGAAAAATTGAAAAATTGAGAAAACCGAATGGGTTAGTTCGAAATTTTCGGAATAATTTCGTGGCAACTGAGATAGTCTTGGAGCGTTTATTAATAAAGATTGGGTACGTCTATTGTCCAAATACGTTTGTTACAATAACTGAACAAACGTGGGCAAAGTAAAAATTGCAAATTCGAATTCAACTAAACTTTATGCGTCCACCTGTTATGAAACACTGCACGCAACTGTGTACACAATTGTGACTCTTCGAGACTCACAACTTCTCGCCGAAACACAATTTCGATATCGTTGAACTCGGTAAAGAATGAATACTGGAAATGGCGTTGCGAGTAAATATGCAAATGTGTGCAGCCAAATTTTGCTCGCATTGCAAGATAACAGTATAAACTAAATGTTTAAACGAAAGTTTTAACGGGACGCACAACTCTTTGCCTGCATCGGAACAACACTTACTCGTCAAACTTCATACCTTATTTCGCGCAGTACACTTAGCGATTTACACGGTTAACGGTTGTCAATCCCTAAGATACAACTACCCCGAAGCGTCGCACTTACCTCCACGAACAACATCCATTTGGCAGAATTTAAATTGCTTCGTGCCGAAACAAGTTGCGCGCTATACACTGAACGATGCACACTTGCGCACACCGTCGCGACGAGAGCCTCGTCAAGAAGACCAATGCTTGCGTTGCAGCCGCCTGTCAGGTATATGAAAAAAAAAACGCGGCGCTTTTGTCTTTCACCTGGCCCACAGGGACGTCAAAGTTTTGCCCACGTTTTGGCGATTTGGCGACCGCGGTTCCTTTTCCACGGAAATACACTTGGCCCTTGAGCGACACGATCGATTGCAAATCGTAAACGTCGATCGAACGATTGTTCCTCTTCGACAAATAAACCTAACAAATTGTTCTCCCTTTGTTGCAGGTAAGCCGCCGGAATATTTCCTCGTAGCGTTAAACAATTTACCCGCTGCACGGTGGCCGTTCGACCGGCGGTGAGTCACGATAACTTATAATTGCAAATGGCATCGAAACGGAACGAGGATTGTTTAACATTAAATAAATTATCGTCGATAATGGGCGTGGGGGGGGGGGGGGGGGGGGGGGGGGGTTCTTAGCTCGCCGCATGGATTAACCCAAATCCACCATGGGGCATTCGGAACGAAAGTGCAAATTCGCCAATTAATATCGGGCCATTTAATTATCGAATCGAGTTGGCTTTTCGCCACGCGGATACCACTCGCGCAATATACCCCGCGACTCTTATTCAAGACGGGGCAGCTCCTATTTAATTATCCGGTCGTTGATATTCTAATTTTCGTTTCGCATTCGGCGAACGCGACTAAATAATAATGTAGGAACAGAATAAAAATGAAGGGGAGTGTCATCGGGAATCGAACCCGAGACCATCGTATTACTAGGCACTGATCAGTGCCATTTACGCCACGGCCCCTTCTTGGCTTTAGTTATTCGTTTGTTCCTCTTACGTGTTCTTTGATGGAGGCGCGCGCCCATCCTACAATAATAATAACACGAAATTGTCTCCGGATCGATAAAATCCCGCAAACTTTTCCTTCCCGCGATATTATTCTTCGTCTCTTTTTCACGAGCAGAGAAGGCGCAGAAGAATATATTCGGTCCTCGCGATCCGAAGGCCTTCGTTTCTCGGGCAAGAAGAGACCACGAACCGGCTGCCCTTGTCCTCGCTTTCGAATGTCTGCCTCGCGGTTTTCTTTTGTCCCGCCGCGATCCGTCACTTCGTTCCGCGACGTTCCCGAATAATAGAAATCATCCTCCTCCCCCCCCCCCCCCCCCCCCCCCGAAGGGGGAAACGCCTGAAAAGCTAATCCAAAAGTCCAATTGAAAACTATCTTCACTCGACGCCTGGCAACAGTACCTGGACATTTTTCGAACCGTTTTTTCTTTCGGACAAGGAATTATTTTTTTCGACAATACATTGTCCGGAGGCCGGATTAAACCTCGTGGCACCGAATCCAACAGGTTGCAAAGCCAGCCACCCGGCTGTCGGACGAAAAGAGTTCGTCCCTCTGTTTCCTTTTCGTTCTCCCGTTTCTCCCCTTCAATCAACCCCGAGGATTCGCGGAATTTAATCGGAATGTTCGAAAGCGGGAACGGTGTTGGATGGCCAACCCTTGAGTCGCCGATTACGATTCGCAGTACTGAATTTTTTAAAAGTATTTTGTTCTTCGAAATTTCTGATGTCCGTATTGTGCACCACAAAGAGCCATCCGACCTTTAATTTAACTATTTTCCTGTATCTTGTACTGTCTCTTAATTATTCGCCATAATATGAAAAGTCAAGATTTTTGTTGGAGGGGTGTATTCACCCCCAGGACCGTTTCTTTAAAAGCAGGAAACAAAAATTGTTAGGTTGTTAGGATAATATGAACTGCATGTGTCGAAAGTCCCAAAGTTTTTCGAAATTTTCGAGTTGCCGAACTTTCCAATTATTCCAGTTTAAATATCTACTGAACCATCAACTTTTCAACCTAAACAGGTTAATACTTTCTTATAACGACTGTCGAGATGCAGCGATTGACACATTGAAAGATGCATCGTTCCATTTGAAAAAACGAAGCTTGACCTTCGTGCGACCTCCACGCGTCCACTTCCGAAGGAACGAATAAGACCAGAAGATGCCCGACATGACGCCATTCAACTCTACTCTGATACATTTTTCGCTAGGATTGACCAATACCGAGATGATCAGGAGATAATCAAAAGCAAGCGAGACACCCCGTATAGCAGCGGAATATCAATGGTACTCAGAATAGTTTTGAACTATTGTGTTCTTTTCGTATGACCACTCTGCGACAGTAATTGTTGGACAACGATTTCGTTCGCCCCGGTATCCAGCAACGGTTCGCCCAGGCATCTAGATATTTAGGTCTCGCCCAAAATGACAAAGAGGGGCCCGTCCGCGACGGCCGACTAAGTTTCGCGATCACGGAAACCGCGACGCACCCGGAAAGATAGAAACACGAGACCGAGGCGAACTTCCGGCAAAGTAGCAGCGGACCGTGGCGGCCAGACAGCTGTCCAAAGCGGGGCTCGTCCGCCACTTTGCGGTCTTATCCGTTTAAACCTGCCCCCCCCCCCCCCCCCGGATACACCACCTAAACCCGTGTCTAATTTGACCTGGACTGGACCGAGGCGACCCCTGTCTCTCGTTCTCCCTCGCGACGATAATTAATCGCGCACCGTTGTCACGGGGGCGAACCAATCCGCAGCCTCGACGAGGTCATCGGTTAACCGATTGGCCTCCTTCGGATTCCCTCCAGGCGATGTTGCACAATTATTTTTCTTCCTTCTCGACGAAGTTGACCCGTGTGATTTTGTGATCACTGTTGGCATCGTTCTTCTTCTAGTCATCGTCACTGTTATTGTTGAAAGACGGTCACCTTGCAATTATTCCAACGGATCTCGATGGGAATGAACGATGCCGGCGGTTCTCTAAATAAAACATTCATCGCGATAGAAGGTACAATAATGTGGGATGCGAGAATTCGTGGGTTTTGTGGTTTGTGATTTGTGTGGAAGAGTGTCAGTGCGAACGGTCGAATGTGGATTCCACTGTTGTGGGGCAATAGATATTTAGCAACGAGAAACAGTCAATCACAGTTTCCCTCGGGAAAATAATCCCGGAATAATTGTGGTAGCGTTTCTCAGGTACACCGTTTCTCAGGTGGTAAAACGGAGGAATCGGAGGGGGTTGGAAACGAGGCCGGGCACAGATTCGCCGGAATAATTGCCCGAAGATCGAAGGTCGTCGTTGCAATTTAAAGTGATTTACGGCGCCCCTGGTGCCCCTAACTCTCTCTCCCTCCACGGTTCGCCAGGAATTTTCCAGGGATACCAATGGAAAACTCGTACCTGTCCCGGTTCAGCTGGTTTCACGATTTGCTGGACCCGGACCAGCCCCGTCCGCTCCTTCGGGGATCGGCGAAATTTCCACTCGTAAATCCCACTCTGTCTAGGGGGGGTTTTTTTTTTTTGACGTTCACCCCCTCGAGATACGAAATTTCCCTGAATCCACGAATCAGGGAAGTCTAGAGATAATTAAGCATTTACAATTAACGATGATTAATTTTTCTTCAATTTGAAGCATATTAAATTATGTCGAATGAACTCTTTCGAGTTTTATAACAAATCGGGTTGTTAATTTTGAAAATGGCTTAACTTCATTCCTTATAAGAAAACACTCAAATTGTAAATTTAACTCTCTTAGATACACGTAAGCAGTGTGACGTATATTTGTAATTTTTTTGAAACGCAAACTCTTAAATATCTCAGTTCGAATATAAATGGACTTAGGTCACGTTCAAAATAGTCGTCTCAATTATTTATCTATTCACTTTTTCGCCAGGCGATTATCGTCGATTTAATCGTTCGATCGCGCTTCGTTCCAAAAACCACAGTTCCACGGATTATCAAAATATTTCATCGCGAAACAATTCACCTCACCTGTTTATCTCAGCGTACGTGATCAATATGAACTGCGGTGGCAAGTTTGAGTAACGCGGTCGTCCCGGGAGCCAAATATTCGGGTGAAACGAGTATCGGCGTGGCAGACGAACGAAACTTTATAAAACACGTTCGAACTTTACATTAATTAAATTAGTTCGATGAAAACGAATTCACAAAAAAATTCAATCGTATAGCGCCCCGGGCAAAAGTAATTTATCCCAATTATTGAACGCGACTTCTCTGGGCACGCGCAAAATACATTTTCAACAATTTTTCTACTTTCTGACGGTGGCCAAAAATTTCCAACGATCGGACCCGACGAAATTCGATTCTGCCCAAAAACCACCCCCGGCAAAAAAATATCCCCGCGCTGCAATTTCATCCCCGTAACGTCGTGGCTTCTCCCCATTCGGTTCCACGGTGTTTTTCAAATTGCGCCGCATCCGGTGAGGGGCGGGGGGGCGCTCCCAAATGAAAGTCGACAGGATTGACGAATAACCGCGGCATGGAATTGACAGGGGAATCGATGGGCGAGGCTTAAACGGCCGGATCGATGTTCCAAGTTCAGTAATCGATCCTGAAGTAGCCCCTCGAGTATTGCAGAGAGCCAACAGTCCATCTCGCCTCGCAGGCGAGGCGTTTTCTTTTGAACCGATAACCCCGCGGTCCGTCACTGTAACGAGGGCCCGGCAAGGGGTTAAATTAGAAATTATTTTCTATTATTTTCTTGTTAAAACAGATGCTTCAATTACGCTCCCCTTTCCTCGTTCGATAATCAACGAAAACCTGTTCCCCAGTGTCGCAGTTGTTGTTGGTTTTTATGCATTGTATGAAACCTAGTTAAACAAAAATTATCTCTTTTAGTTCTGAGAATATATTGGGGCACAGAATTCCAATGCTTGTACGAAAGTTTTTATATTAAGAGGGCCCCATAGGGTGACCCGAATGCTCTTCACTTCTCTTCTACAGGGTCCGGTCGAGTAATGACGTTACGCGTTTAATGGGGGGGTTGCTGGGGCGACCCTGAACAACTTTTCCCTTTACCAAAATGTTGGCGGAAGCTTCGTTTTTGAGTTATTAACGAAAAACACTGGCCAATCAGAGCGCTCGAGCGTGTGGCTCTCAACCGCGCTCGGTCGTGGTCGTGAACCAACGCGTTTCATCACGACCACGACCGAGCGCGGTTGAGAGCCACGTGGTTGAGCGCTCGATCTACGGGCGCTCTGATTGGCCAGTGTTTTTCGTTAATAACTCAAAAACGAAGCTTAAACCAACATTTTGGTAAAGGAAAAAGTTGTTCAGAGTCACCCCAGCGACCCCCCATTAAACGCGTAATATCATACCTTGCCGGACCCTGTGTATTCATTCGTTTCTCTTTCTCCTTTCTCCTTTGAATAAGGACGTACCTTCTTTTACTATATAAAATAAAGTACTTGTATTAAACTGAACTGTCTATTATATATTATCACACTACCTGACAATTCAGTTCGTCCAATAGTTATTTATCTGAATTGCGTTGAGGGAGAGAAACGAGTCTTCCTCCGGCAGGAATATAAAATTCCTCGGCGAGGTGTGTTTCTTTATTTTTTTCACACCCTTAGAAAAATGAATGCCACCGGCGAACCCACCCCCTTCGCTCAACAGTCATTCCAGGGGATTAACCCCCCCGAAGACCATCCCCAAGTCGTCTTCGGCCGACAAACTCGAAGTTCACGCCAAAAGATTCCCCGTTTTCGCCCAGAGTGATCTCACCCTCCCGATCCCCCTCCCCCGTTCCACCCTTTCGCCCGGAAAGTTTCCGCGAAAAGGAAGCGGCGGCCGTCGCGTTTTACAAACAGTTCCACCACTTTTCCCCCGGGTGAAATTCGCGGGGCATTATCATGAGCAAATTTGACTTTCCGCGGCGTTCGCAACCCCCAAACCCCTCCGCGCTACCCCCGGAAACACCCCCTCCCCTTCCCGGATTGACTATGCATCGCGCGGAAAAGTGCTTCGAGTGCTTCCACGATCCACGTACCGTCTTGTCTGCCTGTTGAAATTTTCGTATCCGATATTTGGGGATCAAAATCTTGGGGTTGAAGCGGGAGAGCTTTTCCCATTTTTCCATTGTTCTTGTTCCCCGCGAAGATGGGCCGAACGGGAGTTTTATTCGTTCGGGAACAACGTGTCAATTGATTTCTGTTTCACAAAACGGCAGTCGGAAAATGACGTACAGGCGATATAAAAAATTGGTACACCTAGCGTCCCATAAAAATAGCAGCAAGCGAACATTTAAACGGGAACTATTGGCGAACGCAGCTGTAAGTTATGTTGCAGCGCAAAATCGTCGAAGCCCTCGGTCAAAATCTATGTTTCGTGACGTCTGTCATTCGATTTTGACGCATCTTTCAGTTTTTAGGTCGACACAATTATCATCACGAATTGTAACTGTTTCTCTAATTTCATCCGCCGATCGAAATCAATTGCTTTACTTCAATTTAGCATCGACCCATTGCAAAGGTAACATGAAGAAACAGAGAGTTTTTATGGCTCCAGTAATTTTAAGCTCACGCATACAAGGAAAGCAAAGCCTCGCGGCCAAGAGATCCTACCGGCATGTTTAAAACGCAGTAACGAAATTATTGAGAAAATCCAGAAACTATCTGAGCACTCGAAATAAAATATTATAATATTTAAAAATATTTAAATATTTTCTTTTGCTACTATTATTATGGGACAAATTAAATTCATCGACTGCTACTATCATTATGGGACAAATCAAATTCATCGACTGCTACTATCATTAGGGGTCGGAGGGAGTAATAAAATAGCCGGTTCCAAGCTTTCTGCGGTCTTAAGAATTCGCGAATAAAATGTACAGATAACCCTCCTATAACACTGTATCCAACAACCCGTTCAGTAGAATTTTAGACATCTTGGTTGCGCAAAAATGGAATATAACAATGGAATATAATATAGGGTGCACATGTTCACTAGTAGACCTTCTGCAAAACAAGAGGGACAGTTCTGTCAAGACTAGCAACTGACTAGCAACTGCCAATGGATAAGTGTCAAAAATAGAGAAGTAGGCCTGACCCAGTCCAAAGCTGGACACTCCCACCTCTGTAACTCTGTTACTTTTATGAAATCAGACAAACCATTTGGCGGATCTATTTTCTGTAACATCTAACCTGAGAAAGTGATAAGAAAAAAATGGATTTTTTTCATCCATCACACTTCAACTCATCGAACTAACGCAATAGTCTAACACAGTCTGTCGAATGTTCTCGCCAAGCCACCGGTTCTTTGTCTCTGCGTTTCGTGGCGTCCCATATAACACGACATTCCCTACGAACCTGTCTACATACCGTGTTGAAGCAGGTCTACCTGCGCTCGAAAGATGAACAACAATCTCCCAAACTTCAATCGATTCATTATTCAGACCATTTTCCGTTTCCATAAACATAGTCTCGCCTTTACTTTCGTCACATTCTCTCTTCCCCCCCTCTCTCGAACCCGTTTCCTTTCCACGTCACCGGGTGCCCGAGACGAGCTCGTCCGTTCTCCGCTCGCCAGCTGCATCGAGATCTCCCGAAGAATACCCCCCCCCCCTCCCCCAGCCACTTCCCCCCACCCACTTTCCCCCCAGCCACGCCTCGCCCTTCGCTCCCTTTCAGACCCCGCGTGCGACAGATGCACACCGCCTGAATCGAACTGAATTCACGGAAGCGTCACCCG
Organism: Nomada lathburiana; assembly: GCA_963667235.1. Taxonomy (NCBI): domain Eukaryota; kingdom Metazoa; phylum Arthropoda; class Insecta; order Hymenoptera; family Apidae; genus Nomada; species Nomada lathburiana. The sequence continues at coordinate 16,603,771 of OY763899.1, read as the reverse complement.
GACCGAGAATATCCGTTTACCCGTGGAAAAGCGTGCCGGGGAACGCCGGCCCGTTCGACGGACGATCGGAGAATTTACGCGCGACGGATTTCGCTGCTCGTTTGCGAGACACGACACGGCTCCCTCGAGCGCGCGGATCGAGATGTCTCTCGATCGGACGGAGCCACAGCCGGCAGTCGTTAGGAATACTGAATCTGCCGTCTCGACGTTTTATTCGCGGTCCGTTAACTTTTTTTTATATTTGTCCCCCTTCCCACGCGCGTCGAGGAATATTAACCCAGGCGCGGGGAGCTCCTGGGGGAATTTTTTTTGTTTTATGTCGGCTCGGTTGCAAGAAAGTAATTTCGGTTTTTTTTTCTGCGCGCTTTCAATCGTCGTGCTTGATACATTTGAAGTTTTTGCAATCTCCCGCACAGTTGTATGACCATTCGATTCAATTACGGCTTTCGTTTTGTCGTCGTCGGTTTCAGACGGCCGACCGGAACTTTGGTCGTCTTTAAGCGAAGAATGTTCACAACGAATTTTTTTTTTTTAATTATAACATTGACAGAAGAATAACGAAACGAGCATAACGCTATCTATTTGTTGCAAATCGAAATCACTTTCTTGCCGACCCCAATGTAATTGTATCGTTCGCCGGGAGCGATGGATAAATGGTTACGGGTTGAATAAACTGTTCCATGGAAAGCAATGGAGCGATTATTAACTTACAGGGGAGCGTCGCGATTTTGACGAAACTTGGGGATACTTGGTCAATCAATTTTGTTTGAAAAATGGAAAATTGGAAGAAGAATCTCTCAGCGTTCTTGAGACATTTCACGAAAAAGAACGTTCTTAATTCTTAGAATAACCGAGATCCAAAAATATCTATTTAATCCTTATTTAGTAACACTGCTTTATTAATATTTATAGATCTACACTTAACGAAGCCTCAGGGTAATAATGACAGTACTTACGGGGAAACACACAACTGTATTAAAAGATCTATAACTTTATGAAAAAACCTCACAACGCGTGCAAAACCCACACAATATGGCGGCCGACAGGCTCTTTTTGATTAGAACGAAAAACAAAATGTCTACACATCGGCAAGAACCGGAAGCTCGCTAATATATCCATAAATATATCCAGCATTAATTTTTCTCAATGGGTTCAATTTTCTCAATTTTCACCCCCTAAAGTCGCGGTTGGGGCAGCTGTAAAAAAAAAAATACTTATCCCTTATTTTCACCCGTTCAGTATATCCACCAAGTTTCATCGAAATCGAAGATGGACAGTTCGGGTATGTTTCCCTGTTAGCATCGAACGTGCAAATAATTATTGCGCAATGTCATTGGGCCCGTTGCAAAGTAAATAGAAACTTCGGGTTCGGTGTTTCTCAGACTTCCCCCCACCGGAAACGCTCGTGATCTCCCTAATGGACTTTCCGGAAATTGGGCCGTGCCTCACGCGCGGAAAGCCGGAATTAATATGGTCCCGAGGAGTTTTCGTCCTCCGGTGGCGGGAGCCTCGCTAAATTTCATCCCCCAACGTCTTCGTCCGTCTTCCGTGGATACCGCCACCGCGAATTTTTCACCCCGTTCAGTACCCCTTTCCTGTCGACCTGTGCTTGTCGAACGATCGCCTCTGCCTACGCCCCGGACTAATTGCCAGGGCTAGGAGGGAGCAGTCGCGGAACTCTTCATTGAGGAAAGGAGCGAAAAGGGTGTGCACACTGGCTGCCCTCGTTTCTACAAGCTTCCTCGGGATTAAAGGGGTGGCGAGTGGGTTCGTTCGGTCTCGAGTATTATTTATTCGAGGTATCTCATGGTTTTTAAAGATCTCGCACTTCTTTCCCGCGGTTCGATAAATATTTTCAGATTTTTCGAAGAAAAAGTTAAATGAAACACGGAATCAAATGTCCAATTGTCACTTACTATTTACTGCAAGGAAGCAGTTCTACTCCCTTCTGCTGCGGCCTCCACTCGGGTTTCCACCCCCGAAAACTTTCGATACTCCGCCAAAACAGTGGATCAATGAATACTGGGTGGCGAAGGGTGACCGGTGTCCAAGCCTCCGCCTCTCTTATTTCCCAAAAGTGCACCCTCCTCCGCGGTGTTCACATAATCCCACACAATACAGACACACACACACACACACACACACACCGGTACACCCATAGGGACGCGTGGAATGGCGTGTTCGTCACGCGAGGGGTCGCTTTTAATTAGAGAGGCTGCATGGCCGAAGCAGGCTCTTCGATTAAATTATTAATTAACGTTCTCCTGGAAATACCACATCACACGCGACACGTGTGTGGCCGTTGCAGGAAAAGAGAGGGCGAACCGGGTCCGCAAAGAGGGACACGGGGTCGGGAAGCAGAGGCTGCTGCGTTCTTACGGGGCCGCAGGGTCTTCCAGGGACTATCGAACAGAGTCTCGGTAATTTCGGGCAAATATTCCGAACAAAACGCCCGTTCGGAGTTTTATTCCTTCCAACGTACGGCAAGGTCTTGGTATAAGCGAAAGAGTGGTATCCGTTGTAAGCGAAGAGTTTATCCCCACCACTTGGGGGGGTATCCCCCTGGAGGCGTCGCGAAGTTCGCTTGGCGATCCGTGTAACGCGATCCTGCATCGGGTACATCGGTGAACTAATACTAATTCAACGATGAAATTTTGCTATTTCTCGTCCTTTTCTTTTTTTTTCGAAACTTTTACATAGACATAGCCGACGTTTTTATGATTAAAATGACACCGAACGCGATATAATTTGGACTGTATTTACTGGCTTGATTAACAGCGATAAGTTTCGACCGCAGGAAAGGATAGCTAGTGAAAACAAAAGAGAAGCTGTCATCCTGACAATCGGCAAAGATCAAAGGCCTAGCACACTGTTTAACATACCGATGTAATACTGACATTTTTATTCTCAGTTCCTTTTTTATACAACTTTTACCGATAAATTTCTGACATTTTTCCGATCGAAATGAGACCAAACACTACATAAGTCGGAAAATATTGACTTGCAATAACTTGTTATCTTTCGTTATCGTTCCTAGTAAGTTAGAGAAAGAAATTGTTAGCCGCATTTAGAATAATACTATGGCTAGAATATTACAAATTACAATAGTATGTAGTATACATAAATTCTTTATTACTCGTGCCCACAACAATATCACGTATTAATTAAAACATGTTTATAATGTAACAATACAATATTTCGTGAGTAACAAACAACATACAGAACTTAGTCGCGATACCTGGTTCGCTAAAATGTTGGTGCTGACAACGGGTACGACCATCACGAAGGGTCGCGACGCAACAATGACTAATCAAAGTCTAAATCTAACTGAAATGAGTTATGAACGAAACTAGGCATACCATACATATGTACAAGCGAACGTGATCATGAGTGGAGCCCAATGCAATACATGGTACAGTAAATATGGTCCAAATTGTATCGTGTTTGGTGTTGTTTTGATCAGAAAAATGTCGCAAATCTGTTGGATAAAGTTTGACGCAAAAATAAATGAAAAAGTTTCATCGTTGCATTAGCATCGTTTCACCGATAACGCTGGGGGGGGGGGGGGGTTTGACATTGGCTGTTCGGTCCTTTTTCTTTGCTCGCTGCCCTCCTCCACGTTCGACGCTGTCGGCAAACTTCAAGCAACGTGGAAACTACATCCAAATACAAGCGAACGGTTCAGTCCCTTATTCGCTTATATCGAGACTGCACCGTATCAAGTCGTTTACGGTTGGAACCTTTCGCCATAGCCGTACGGCGCTGGGCAAATAATGCAGCAGAGACACCGCTGTAACGGTCGTTCCCAGGACACGACGTCCACGTAGACCATAAAACTGATCCATTACAGACGCGGTGGCGCGGCCATAACCGGCGGTTTTGCAACAAAGCCCCTAAAAGCAGCCCTTACAATGCGACCAGCTTAATTGCTTTGACAGGCGAAAACACCCTCGTCCCGCCCGTTTCCCACTTCTTCCCGGGTTTCCGCCCGCGGTTAATCCCCAATTTTATTTCCACGCACACACACACACACACACACACACACCGCACCACCGGTCTTCGGCGCGGTCTTCTTCCGTGACCCTTTGGTATACCCTTTGGTATCTCGCCTCGAATTCGGGCTTGGAAAGGGGTAGGTTTGGGGGGTCGGAGTTCGGTAAACTCGAGGATGAGGCGGCGATATTCGACGGGGCGAACGATTATCGGCCGCGTCTCGGTGAAAAATGATTGGAAAGCCCGCGAAGAAAGGGGGCGGTCAGAGACGCCTTTGGTCGGTTTCCGCTTCCCGCCCGGGACCAGGTACCGCGATTCTGCGAGGAATTTGATTGATCGCGAGCCTTCGCCTTTCCTTTTTCCCGTGAAAAATTAATGCTGCAGCGCGCGTGACGTTCCTTTTGGCGAGGAGGGAGTGGGGGAAGGGGGGCACACCCGCCTTTCTAAAAATTCTGACGTCCCGATATGAAAAGGCACGCGGCGTTTATCGAACGTATCAACAGCTGACGCAACGGCGTAACAAATTAATGTATCGTCGGATGGAAGGAAATATTGTTGTGGAATTCGATTTGAGGAGAACTAGTAACTGTTCCCCCGGCGTTCGAATGATGACGGCAACGTTGATCGGTGGTGGAACGTTCGCGCGATTTCTCGGTAAATAAATAAATAAATAAATAAAAAACGCGTCGACTGGTCCGATCGTTTGACACTAGGTTCACGGGACCCGTCATTTTGACGGATTTCGGACCTCACGAGCGAAGTTATAAAAACCGTTACTAGTAATTTTTTCCAATTCATGCTGACAATTATTGATGCAATGAGACGAATGTATATACTAATTTATTTACCCCCACAGCCGTGTAATTTCGAAATTTGGAAAATGTACACCTGTTTCTCCGGATACCCGTCAAAGTGACGGGTCGGTTAATTTTACAGTTGATCGTAATGAACCGGCTATTTTCGTGAAATTCCCTAAACTGATTATAATTGTTATGCAGTAAAATGGTGTTGATATTTATATGCAAAATGGTTTAAAATTAGAATCTGCTACGAAATCCTTAAGGCGTCAAAGGACACCTCATGGTAGAAATAGGTATACCATGCGCATATTTCTAGATCCAGGATGGGCTGGAGGGAAATTATATCGCTGAATTAATTTAACAGCTGTTGCACTAAAAGTCGTCAAATTGGTTGTGGACAAACGATCATACTTAGAGAACAATTTAAAGACTAAATCGGAAAAGTGTCTTTCGACACCTCTTGACAGAAATAGTGTGAACGGATTTAATTGACCCATATTAAGCCTGCCAATATTGCAGTTGCTTATAAATTGAATTGATCTTTTCGTTTTCATAGAAAACACGCGTTTTGCCTTTACCCGTCAATCCGACGGGTGTCCGTACACCCGGCGTTAAACACTTTCCACGAACGAAACGACCCCTGCACGCGTTTGTTACCCCGTGGTGTACCAGGGTCAGCCGAGTCGACACGGTCTCAAGGCGTTCGACGTTAAAACGCGACCAGGGGTCGGCCGTGAAACCACCCCGGCCACCCCCACCGATCCCGTGCAACGTGTCGTGTTTCACACGACCACGGCCATTGTGCCCCCGCTATTAGCCCCGTTCTGCTTAGCTCGAGACAATTCCGATAACGAGCTTTCACCCAGTTTCGATTAGAACCGGCTAATGCTGAGCCGGGCCAACCCCACCCCCTACCCACACCCCCATCTCTCATCCCTTGGAAGTTCTAGCGCCCGCAATTAGTAGCCCGTTCGTGCCGTCGTTTTCATGTTTGCGGCGTGCTTTGCGCGCGACAATTAATGATGCACACACCGTCCCGGTGTCGTGGAGTCCACGGATAGGGGGGCAGTTGGGGGGAGGGTGCGTTGTAATTATTTCAACGAGAGAGAAGCGATGGTAATGACAATCTTGGCAGCCGAGCACTGCATTCTTGTTTTTTTTTTTACTTTTTTTTTAATTCACTCGACTGAGTTGCTGTTAGAGGTCGTCGAATTAGGCAGGAAGGACATAATAACTGATATACTTTTATAGTGAAAAACGAGGATAATAGTGGTTACAAGCGAGCCCGATACAACACGCGTTTTATACTAGAGAATAATAGTAATGGGGGTGTCCCCGCTATGGGTAGACAAGTGGCGCCGCTATGGGTAGACAAGTGGCGCCACGCCATGATCGTCCAACCGCGCAACGGCTGATGCGCGGCTATTTCGAACCTGACAGTTACTTCTGGCGAATTTATTTCGGGGGTAGGGCCAGGTATACGTGGATCGCGACGTTGAACGTTAATTCGGAAATTAATCGACGCAGTAATTGCGACGGATATTCGCAGGAACGTCGAACTCGTCGAATGAATCGTGAAAACTCGGCGTACTGGACTGAAACGGCAATTCCGACGAACTCTTCGACCCTCTTTTCTTGGAACTTCGACAATCTTATCGTGCCGTTCGAACGAACTATCGTTACGCTCTTCATCAAAGTGTTATCGGCGGCATTTATCTCTGACCGATGGCGTTATCACTCGATCGATCAACCTTCGTTCCGAACGATCGCATGTTACGTCGGATTGAACGATCGTCGTCCGTCGAAACGAATTTGCAGTTTTTTTTTTTTTTTTTTTCTTTGGCTAATTTCTTTTGTCTGTCCGTCTCTCTCTCTCTCTTTCTCCAGTGTCTCGGTCTTCGAGTTCCTCGTTTTCTTTTTTTCCCCCAGGCGATTCTTTATCGAAGTGACGGCAATTCCGACCGTTTCAGACGGCAATATATACCCGTGGAAACGGCTTGTTGAACAGAGCTGCACCGTAAACTCGCGAAACGTCGCCAAACGGATTCGACCGAGCGCGATCCCTTCGCTCTGAGAACGCTCGAATCCGCTCCGCTGGCTCGTTTCCTCGAGGACCGAACGATAAAATCCGCTGCCACTCTGATGGAACAACCGTTCCGTCGGAAGTAGAGGTAGTATCGACACGGCTGGCGGAATGGCTTTTATCGTCGAGTTTTGCTTACCTGTTCCGTTGTTTCTGGACGTTTCTCTGCGCCTCATCGTGTCCCCTCTCCCCTCCCTCCCTTTCGACGGATTGGTTGTTTTAACATTTATAGCGGGCGAAGAATACAGATCGAATGCTCAATTCAGTCGGAACATCGAATAATATTGCAGCCGAATTCCACGCGGGAAATGAACGAACAATAATTCATTTTGAAGGAAAATATTGCTCAGCATTCCCGTGGAAGAAAGTTTAACGCCCTGTAACTTCACCGCCGACCGTCGAATCGAGTTCCGACTTACGCCATCGGAAGCGCGGAAGCCTGGCCTTTAAAATGAGCCTTGTCCCGTTCCGGTACGACTTCCGGTTCCGGAGATATCGCCGTTGGAACCGAGGCCCGATTTTCCCCGTTTTCGCTGTCGCGGTCTCGCTCGCACAGTCGTACCTCTCGCTCGCACTCACGCACTGACCGATCCCGGACGGTCACGTGCGCGCTAGTCAATGAAAATCGCGGAGTCAGCTGTGCTTTTTTTACTACGTCCACCGCGCGTACGCGATTCCAGGAAAACAGCTGGGCCAATCAGCTGACCAGCAGCGTCGCGCCAAAGGCGCCTAACTTTGGGAGGTCGTATCTCGGGAACCGATCGAGATATCGAGACGGGACAAAGAGCATTTTGGAGGGCCCGCTTTCCGCCATCTTCTCCGCCGTGTTTATCAGCTGTATTTTGCCGTTAATGGTCCCCGTTGGAACAGCCTTCGACTATCTCAATTCGAAACCTCGCTTCGGAGTATTCCCGGAAGTTACATTCGTCGTGCATCGATACGATTTGGCGGATGGTAATTCTCCCGGACGGAGTCGTGCGGGGGCAAATCGATCGACAGTTTTCGATCAATGAAACGCCTGTGCGTCCTGTTCGCAGCGGCGAACAAATTGATACAGCGAAATACGTCGGCCGTGCACCGTTCCAACTCTCGTGACAGGGTTCTCCCCCATCTTTTTTTTTTTTTTTTTGTAAATTTTGTTTCATCGACCAATTTGGCCTCCGCGATCAAACAGTCCACACGGACGGCCGGCTCCCTTTGAACTTTTCCTCGCGATTCGTGGAAATTGCAAGCCGCCTCTCGATTACGCACGCCTTCTTCGGGACCGCACGGTCGTTTACCAGCCGTCCGGGAGTTTTCGCCTCGATGCCCGCTTCATTAGCGGCGGCAAAAGCTAACATTTTGGCGGGGGCTGCCCCCCCCCCCCCCACTCCCTCCGGTGGCGAGGGAAACGCTTTTCGCCGAAGAAAACACTTCGAAACGTCCGAGTTGACCTACTGGCTGAAATTTATTTCGAACAAGGGTGGTACGATTCGAAATTGCGATAAATTTCATCCAATTACGTCGGAATGTATTTTAGGCATTCTTCTGTTATTCGACGATAAATCATTCGGATTTGCCGTTATGTCCCTCGTAGTTCTCTTATTAACGTTTGAAACATCGTCGTTTCAACGAAATTAACCCTCTGGAGCCCGTTCTCAACCCCTTTATCGCGCGTCCACGGCGCAACGAAACCGGGGGGTGGGGGGTGGGGGCGAGACAAAAGGGCGGAAGGCTGCGTGTCGATTCCCTCGACCGCATTTTTCCACCCCTTTCGCAGCTTCCGCTCAATACCCTCGCGAAACTCACCCCCTCCGCCCCCACCGCCCCCCCGGCCGCCCCTGTGGCGTGTTTCACGGTTCCGCGTTTTCGTTTCGTCGACTGTGCTCTCACCCTTCGCTCCTTTTCACGCGACACGCGGAGAAAACTTCAACCCCGCCGCCTTCCGCACCCCCCGATTCGCGTTTCACGGGGGGCGGTTCGATTGTCCGCGGCGAGGATTCCGTTGCTTTACACTTTGCGCGAATTTCGTTTTGTCTTCTGTCGCAGTTCCTTTTCTGTTTAATCGTCGAAGCGATTCTCCATTGAAAATTATTATTCGTTCCTTTGTCGAACGGAGGCTCGAGAATCTTTTTTTTTTTTTTCCCCCCACCTGTTATTTATTCGGGAAATTCTTTTGCCGTTTCCCTCGCATTTCATTTCCCCCGTGACGCTCGGAGGTAGATTTTGCAAAATTGTCACAGGCGTTGTAACATACGTCCAGTCGGGAAGAATTAGAAAGAGCTTGGTCAGCCTTTGCTTTAATTCCCTTCCATCTAAAAAACCCCTCCTCCTCCACCTCCTCCTCCTCACACCCCCTCCCTTACGTGCAATTATTATCTCGCGCCAACAGCCGCTACGTGTTCTCGAATACATATGCAGAATCGTCGTGCGACCGGCGGTTCCGTTAAAACGCATTGTCAGACGTTTCGTAATTTGCGGCGATCATTCGATTCTTCGGACGCCTTGTGTCGCGGCATTGTCGCGTTGTAATCGTTAAACGAGCCGAATTGATAATACGACGCGACGCCGAGTCGGCTGGAAGAAAGCGAGAAACGATAACAATCTGTACGATGTAACGCGGGATGATAGTGATACCGGAAATTGATCGATTGTCGATTGAATTGGTTGTCCGACAAAGTAACCTCGGCTCGATGTTTAATTAATGGGATTAACGCCAGGAAATGGCCGGGGTCGTCGGTACGGGGAAATGAAAAATAATTGGCATAACGGTGGATAATTATCAGCGCAGCGGAGGGTTTAGTTTTGTTTAATGGAATGAACGTAAAATATGCATCGACGTGTCCCGTAAATTTCCTATCGCAATTGATTCGTGGACGTAATACCGGTATACTTTTTGCACCGGTATTACATCCAGTGACTTGCACCGGTACGAGCTTGGACACCGGTACATATTAGGCTCGCGAAGCTACATCGAAACCGATGTAATACCGAAAACCGAAATAAAGTACCGAAAATTGAAATGGAATTCCGAAAATTGAAATAGAATACCGAAAATCGAAGTAGAATACCGAAAATCGAAGTAGAATACCGAAAATTGAAATAGAATACCGGAAACCGAAATGCAATACCGGAAACCGAAATAATACAGAAAACCGATATAATACAGAAAACCGATATAATACCGAAAACCGAAATAAAATACCGAAAACCAATATAATATCAAAAACCGAAATAAAATACCGAAAACCGATATAATATCAAAAACCGATATAATACCGAAACCGAAATAAAATACCGAACACCGATATAATATCAAAAACCGATATAATACCGAAAACCGAAATAAAATACCGAAAACCGATAAAATATCAAAAACCGATATAATACCGAAACCGAAATAAAATACCGAACACCGATATAATATCAAAAACCGATATAATACCGAAAACCGAAATAAAATACCGAAAACCGATATAATATCAAAAACCGATATAATACCGAAACCGAAATAAAATACCGAACACCGATATAATATCAAAAACCGATATAATACCGAAAACCGAAATAAAATACCGAAAACCGAAATAAAATACCGAAAACCGATATAATATCAAAAACCGATATAATACCGAAACCGAAATAAAATACCGAACACCGATATAATATCAAAAACCGATATAATACCGAAAACCGATATAATACCGAAAACCGAAATAAAATACCGAAAACCGATATAATATCAGAAACCGAAATAAAATACCGAAAAGCGAAGTAAAATACCGAAAACCGATATAATATCAAAAACCGATATAATATCGAAAACTGAAATAAAATACCGAACACCGATATAATATCATAAACCGATATAATACCGAAAACCGAAATAAAATCCCGAAAATCGATATAATAATAGGTAATAGGCAAATATAGGTAAATAAGGGTTCTGAGGGCACACCCGAAAAATACCGATACAAGTCCCTGCGATTGTTACGTGCTGTCCAGAATGATCGCCAAATGTTTCCCCGGACGTGTTTCGATGGTAACGCGAGTGCAAATCGGCCCGGCAAGACGCAATTGTGTTCGCTCCGGTTGGGTTAGGGGGGGGGGGTGTCCCCCACGCGACCAAATTAGAATCACGAGTGAGCGTTATTCGAGACTCGCGAGGCGTGAGTTACGACGACTGCATTATTAGTCGCGACGCGAGCGTGTTACCGCGACGCCGTGAATCGGAGGAAGATTAATGGAGGGACGCGTTAGGATCCATTAAGGATCCCGATTAAGCGTGGCACCCGGTATTAATGAAGATTTATTTTTTACCAAGCGAAACTCCCGCGTCATTGTTTCCCCCCCCTCGGCTGATCCACACGCAAACCACCCCCTTCCCGTCGATTTGCGCGTTAATTCTCCTCGACGTCTCGTCGAAACCATCGAGGATAACGATGACAATAATAATAAACAGCGAAGACTATAATGTCGCACCTCAGCCGGCTTCCTTCGACAAACCCAGCGTCGAGGAAGCGCAACAGTCGTCGGGGTCACAAGCCTCCTCGAAGGGGGCGGTGTTCGCCCCTTATTGTTATCCCCCCATCCACCGTCCGATTAGATCAGCGGCAGGAGGGCGGAAAAGTCTGGCGGCTTTGTAGCCAAGAAAACGGTGGGGGGTTGGGCGGGCACCGGATGCCCTCGCGGTTGTTTACCAACCTGTCCGTCAACGCGCCGCCAATTAGTATTGTAACCGACGGACGTTTCCTATGACGGGTACGCGAAACAATAGGAACGCCGCCGTGGCGTTCTTGAAACGTTCCCTGGGTGGACGCGGAACGGGGTTGGAAACAAGGGGGTGAGTTCGTTTGGAATGGGGGGTGGTCGAGGTTCGGGACAGACCGGTATTATATTCTCGGTTCTGCGGCGATTTCCAGTTCGTCGGGGTGAAGAGGGATCTTCAATTATTTATTAATAAACAAAGCGATACGATATTTGCATCGCGGTGGCGAAACAGAACCGACAGACCAGACGTGAGTTAAGTTTTTGCGGTTTCGATCGACTTGTATAAATATTCGGAGCAACTTAAAAGACTCAAATGTGGTATTAAAAGAATCAAGTTCGGAGCAATAACTGTCGTCCCGTGTTCTGTTTACGGGGTCGGAGGAAGTGAACCTGGTTAAATACCTGCGCGGCAGGGAAAATAAGAGACGATCTTCTCTTGATAGAGCGTGCAAGATGATTTAAGATTTAATGCAAGTATAATAAAGGGTAGTTTATAGTTCCTCGAGTCTCAGGCGACTTCAAATTGAATTCGACTGGCCCGTAGTCGCGGTCGGTGATATTTTTCGATATCCGTCGTGCCATATGTTTTTTTCCCCCTCCCCTTTTTGACTCGGAGAAACTTGGGGCAATTATTTCCAATCATCGATGGGAATAATTGCAAGTGCACGTAAAACGTTACTCATTGTTAATTAATAGATAGACCAAAATGGTCCTTGAAAAAACACTCCAATATCCATTGACGTTGTTCGAATGGTTTTTAAAAAAAAGGGAAAGAAAGGGTTGCCACGCCCCCGTGCGCACCCCTAACCATTTCCAAAACTCATCCTCAAACTCTACGGGGGGGGCGGAAAAGGAACACGCCTCGTCTTAAACAACAAAACACGAGCACTCTCGTCGTCTATATCGACATTCTCACCCTCCCCCCCCCCCCCTCCTGCCAGGCCACGCACACCCCCGAAGATGCACACCCACCCCTTCCTGACACGGACGCAAACTGTCACTGATAGACCACTGTAACGCCCAAGGTGCTCGCCACACTAATGCATGTACACTTAAGTCGACCTTACGGGGGCGGTGGTAACTGCAGCTGCTTACAGAGGCTTCCGACAGTTTCCACCCCACCCCCCCACCCCCCGCGCATCCACCCCTGTAAGCCTCACCGGCGGCGTCATTATCATCCATTTGCTAATACAACAAGATAAATTGCCCTTTCTCGTAGAAACGTTACACCGCAGCGAGTTTTCTTCCCTCGTTAACTTATCCACCCCCGTACCCCACCCCTCTTTACGATGGAATTATTTCATTGATTTCTCTCTCTGTTTTGTCACGGAGCCTGGAAAGGAAGATTATTGTTATTGTTTTTTTTTTCAATTTTAGTGAAATGCTTGGACGGTAATCGAGATTGTTTTTGGCCGATTGTTATTGGCAGAGAACGGTTGCGGAGAATTCTGGATATCGGGGGGGGGGGGGGGGGTCTTTTTAATTATGGGGTTTAAAAAGAGAGTTCAAGAAGGGGAAGGAGGATGTTCTGTAATTTTTTCCAGCGGTATCGCAAGACGCAGAAAAACGCGGGGAGCCTCTTTTTCCTCCTTCGTTTCTTTATTCGCGTTCTCCCCGCGTCACGTGTTTCGTCGGGTTCGTTTAAAGGCCTCGTTTGAATGGCTAATAAAGCCCCTTTAAATGCCCGCCGAGAGCCCGGCGTGCCGCGAAAAATCATGATTAATCGTTCGCATATTAACCGGCTCACGCCACCTCGGATATTAATTGAAATTCTTACGGGCCCCCATTGTGCACGCGACCGCCCGCGGCCTGGCGGACGAGTGCGTGCCCCCTTTATCCCCCCCCCACCCCCCAACGTAATCATCCCCCCCGGTTTAATCGAGGTCAACGGCGACGCGGTTGAAACGACAATCGAAAGAAAGAAGGCGGCGCGATCATTTCTAGGGGATGAAAGTATCATTTGAAGCGAGACTCTCGAAAGTAGCAGTACAATTATTTTCGAAGAAAGTGGACGAAATTATTCATTTCTTAATTCTTCCGTCATTATACAGCAATTGTGTAGTCATATTTTTCTCGTGTTCGGCCAGACACAAGATAAAATTACACTGATTTCGTGTGGGTCGTATAAAGTTACGTTGAAACATGAGAAAATTCTATTCAAATTTCCTACTTGTGTAGAAGATTCAATTTAATTGCGAAGTACCACAGATCAAATTATTGTCTTAAACTGTCGAAACTGTTCTGCAATATTTGTTATATTTTCGTTTCCAGAAAGTAGTTGGATGTTCAATTTTTATTTAATTTAATGATCATTTTCGTTATCAATTCAACATTTCTCTGAATAAGAAAACTGGTTCGCGTTTGTTTGTAAAGATGAATAAAAGAAATTTGATTGTCTCAAGTTTAGACGAGTGATATTACCTGTAACCTCGAATCAGGATCGATAAATGATGAAATCAGTAAAAAATGAAGCGAGCGCCTACTGAATTTGTCAATGAATCGGATAAATGATGGAGCGATTCGAGTTTCGTATTTCCGTGCGAACGATTTTTAAGAGCAAACACCATTAACGGTTATTATACATTTATGATAACAGCATATTCGATCACCGTTTCCCCTACGAATCTCTGCCATTCTTCTCTCACTCTCTCTCTCTATCTCTCCCTTTTCCCCCCGTTTCGAGAACAGAGCCACGGAGGAACAATGAGAAAGGGACAACGATACACACACGTATGTACAGGGCGGTGAAAAAATACGCGAGTGTTTAAACAAAGTAGGGTACGCCGCACCGGTGTGTAAACAAACGCGTGCTATTGATTTCACCGGCGGCGTGAACGGAGGAGAAACGCGCACGAAGCGCCGTGCAAATTTAATATTCCTCCGTTATCGCGAACGGAAATCGCTCGCTTCGATTAGGAAACTCCCGCGTCGGAATAATTTTTAACGCGGCCGCGCACGATCGATACGCCTTCGCGGCTCGATTCGAGAACGATTTTCCCTCGTTCGGAAAATTATTTTCACCGTGTTCGCACGGACATACGGAATGGAGAAAAAAAAAAAGAAACGGCAACGAAGAAATCGCATTCGCGGCGTAAAAAGCGTGCGCTTCGCTCGCGACGGAGCGTCGACAAATTCTTGCGCGCGCCGATCCCCGAGCCGTGGCTCTCCCCGTTGAATTCTGTTCCCGTTCGTTGTTCCGTCGCGGTGCCTTTTGTTGTTGCTCGGCTAAATAGACCGCGCGTATCTTGACGAAAATTGATCGAACGACGCCGCCGTTCGCTCGCGGAATGAGCCGGCCGACGTTGCGAACCGGTTGGGGGGGGTCCCCCGGATTAATTTCCGGCGTCTGACGACGCGTCGGCTGTTACCACTTGCTCGGTGCTCGCACGACGCACAGAAAAGCTCTGGCCAAAATAATTTACCTAATTAATCGATAGAATTTGAAACACCTTAACGTTTTATCGCGTTTCATGACGGTGCAATATATTTTGTGATAATTTGAAGACATGAACAAATACTTTTTTTTTTTCGTTAAAAGATTGTTGACAACTTTTTGTTCAGCTGTATGTTTTCTCTCTCTATTCGTACCGCAATGTTGAAAAAAGTGTTTCCGAGGAAAACACAATTTCTACAGGTGCTACTAAGAAATCGATTTTTTTTCATTCCGGGAACCGGTCTCCCCCCCTTAACTATCGGTAATCATTCTACAACGTTGCCCCTTAAATATTGAATTGCTCAATTTGTTGCTCCTCGGCATTAGACAGCAGTTGCTTAATTCAATTCAAGAAATTCCAGTCTAACCGTTTCGCTTTCCGTTTTCAGGTGAGTGTCCCGGAATTCCAGTACGCTCGAGGGACGGACGCGTCCCTGACGATGGTAAGCCATAAAGAAATGTACCCCCTGCGCCACTGTGCAACCCTTAGCAACCCCTTTACGGCTAGTACATTATTAGACGCAGAATTTGTTCCGAGCAAATATTGCTTGACAGAGTTTTAACAAGGAATATCGGCCACCCAGTCCACCGTCCCTGTCGCGTTGTACAATAAGCCGAGTCCCGTGAGGGGGGGGGGGGGGGGGGAGAGAGAGAGAGAGAGAGAGAGAGACGTAGCCGAACGTGTTTGTATATCATCGGGGGTAACCACCGATGGGGTGGGTTTATAACCCACGAAAAATCGTTCTGTGCCACCGGGGCGAACCCTCGTTGACGTCGCCGAATCAATGTTTTAAAGCGGAAATTCAGTTCAACGACGACGTTCCATCGGAAAAATTCGTAACGACCAGCCGACCGAAAAATACATTCCAGTGTGTTCCGATGTTCGCGCCGGAACCATTTCCGAACGTTCAGTTAGCTCGCGGAGGGGCGGGGGAGGTGGGGCGAATCATTCGTGAACGCGTTCGAGGGGTGTCGCATTCAAATAAAAAAATCGAACAGTAGATCTCGGTCCCTCGTGAATATATTATTTCCACCGGGCGAGAACATCGTCGAGGCACCCCGTGGGACCCCGACGGGGGGTGGGGGATTGTCTCAAGTGAAATAAAGAATACATCAATTTCACTCGCGCGTCGCGCTTTTCCAGGACGGATAGCTCGTCGGAAAAATTCCGCCCCCCCACCGAATGGAACGATTTCACTTGCTTAAACACCGATTCCGCGTCGTTTGTACGTCGCGGAAATGGCGTGAGATTTTTCGTGACACCGTCACAGAGTGATGTGGGTGGCGGGGGTGGGGGATGTTGGAAAGGGGTGGAGGTCTTAAAGTGTCCTGGCAGGGGAGAAAAATGGAGGCGAGCGAACCCGCGTAAATCCAACCCTATTTCGCTTTCAATTTGCACCCCGCACGAAGAGTTTCTTTCTCATTCGCTTGATTTACTCAACAATTACCATAAATTTCGCAAGAAACAAAGGGAGCAAAAATCGAGGCTCGACTAGAGTGTTAAAAGTGATCTGCGAAGGACAACGGCAGAAATGAATCGGGGAACTCGAAACGCGATAATTATTTACCCTGGGGATGATGGGAGGGTTTGAAAACACGAGCTACAAACTTCGGAATATTGTGGTCAGTACCACTCGCAATCAGCTTACTTTACGGTCATTGTGCCCTTCGGACGACGATGCATCACTAACGTAATAATTCAGGAATTAATCAGACTCAGTATAATGTTGCCAATCGTATTCAAAAATAATAAAATTATTTTCAAAGGCACCGTCTTCGTATTCACAATCGCAAGCAATGCTTCAGTTAAATAGTCGTGCAGAAAGTTAGCGACGTTATGAAACACTGTTCGAATTCTAGATCGTTTAGAAATTTGTAACGCTTCGTTGTGACGTGCCATAATGATTAAGTACATCAATCTGACGAGTCGAGTCGTACTTCTATCTCATCGCTGCACAGCAGTGCCTCAGTGTCTGGCGTCTATGATCACAAAACAGCATTCGTCTCATTCGTTTTGCTTGCTGACAAGAATCAGTTTGAGTTTTCAATAGCATCAGTGTCATGGACCCCTCAATCGTCGAAGTTACGAAATTGACGTTGACTGTCCTGGGCCCTGGTTGGGCCTGGATGGACGTGTTCACATTATGAGCAAAGGTCCATCCTCACTTTTAGATTATCATCCGAAGAAGACAATGGCGATCATTAAGGCGAGTTTTATTAACGACAATATGCCGAAGTTTAAGTTTATTTGTTTAAACTGTCCCATCATTGCTTGAGACATGCGGAACCACGTCCCATAAGGAGTCCTCATGCCCAAGCCAGGCCCAACATTGGCCCGTTTCTACCGTTGTCCTTTCCAAGAAAGTTCTCTTCGCGCTACGTCCGAATGATTAAAAATACAAATACAAAAAAATCCTCAGACTCGTCTGCGAGAAAGTAAAAATTTATAAAAAATAGTGGGGGGGACCCCCCCCTCAGCCGTTGAAGTCTCGAAACCAAGAAAACGATCTTCAACCCCTCCGGGTGTATCGATCCGGCTCGACTTTTTGCTCGTTAAAATTCTATTTCGCTCAGCGTAAACAACGAATTATGCTCAGGCGGAGGCCCTGTCGTCGTCGTCGTCGTCGTCGTCGTCGTTGTCCACCCCCGTGTGTGTCTGCATGCACGTCGAAACCCCCACCCTCTGGCCACGTTGTTTTTTCCCCCCGGCTCTTTTAAATGGAACTGTGGCAGAGACCGTGCACCCTCGGCACCCGCGGCTTATCTTTATTTTCCGCGTAAACGAGGACAGGCCTTATCAGCCGGGTAAGCCAGCGGCTATCGTTAGAGTCGAACATGTCCCCCGACATGCTCGACGGCTTGCTGCAAGTCGACCATTACCACTTTACACGCGCGCGCGCGCGCCCCCTCCCCTGTTTTTCGTCTCATTATATCGACGTACCTTCGTCGGTTCCCCCCTGTCCTCCATACCTCCCCCTCTTTTTCACTTTTATTTTCCTCCCCCATTTGTGGTCAGCTTTTCACCCCTTTTTCATACTTGTCCCCAGCTGAAACGCGAACACCCGGGTGGAATTACAGATCGAAAGAGCCGCTCACCTCGCTCGCTTAATTTTCGTTCGTCTATTCCTCGCTAGGAGCGCGAACTAATTGCACGCCTTGTTTTTCACAGAATCGTGTCCCCCCCCCCCCCCTTCGCCTCGGGGAACCCCCACTTCGGAACGCGAAGACGATCGGGGCGCAGTTTTTCCCCGTTCGCAACATCTTTTGTCGCACCGTTTGAGAATTTCAGTCGCCGGCGATCGGCCACGCGGAAATTACCACGGTTTTCCCCGTTCGCGACGAGTTTGCCGGCGCGCGCTTTGACACTCGCGGCCGGTGAAAGGGTTTTGCGACGGCGGATGAAGAAAACTCGCGGACGGTTTTCAACAGTGACACGCGTTTTCGAGGGGGGGGGGAGTCCCGCGTTTCGCAGACTCGTTCGTCCCTCCCCCCGGGTTACATTGTGTGTCGTCCCCCCCCCCCCCCCTTCTTTGAATCCTATTTTCTTTGTCTCGCTTTCGCTTTGAACGTCGCGAGCGCTTGCTTTCGCACGCCGGCAATTTTTTTTTCGCTCGCAGCCGGGTTAACGAAACGTTTCGCGGTTCAATTTCATTTTCCCCCACCGTCTTTTTCACCTGGACAATTCGATTCCTCGGGGATCGTACTTGTTCGACCCGCTATCGTCGGCGTTTGTCGCTGTTCCGTCGGATTGGACGCTCGTTCCTCCGCGTTTTCATCGGCTTTGGTCCCGGCCAGCGTTGCTTTATTATTTCGGGATGGCATCTCGCGAGCCAAAGGGGTCGTGAATCGATGATTGGAACTCGACGACCGGACGGGGTCCCCGGTGATCGTGCGCGCGGCCGAGAGAACGCACCCGAAGATGACTTACGCACGCCTCGGGTCGAACGACGTTCCGTAGTTGAATTTATGGGGCCGCAGGTCCACGACCATGGACAGGCGAGCGGGCTTTATGTGAAACGGCAGTTTGACTGTTTTACGGTGCTCCCTTCGAGACCGAACGCGGCGCTTTACGAGCTGTCGTCGCGGCGAGAACAGAGAATCCCGCCCGCCAGATATCGATTCCGCTATTTATTTCAGTAGCTCGCGACCAGGTTGCCTCATTTTCCTCCACCCAAAGCCTGACAATTCTCACAGATGGTGTTTCCTGAAATATTTATTATCGTTATTATTCGTTGTTCATTGTAATACATGTTCGTCGCATGTGAGGTTAATATAAACGTGTTCTACATATACACTTCTACTTATAATTAAATTGATTAGAACACTTGTTTCCTTAATGTCTTACTCTTTGTAGTGCTCTTTATCTCGCATTACCAGCTCTGATCTTACGCACACACTCTCTCATTGTTCTCTCTCTCTTCTACATCACAACCTCACACACAACCCCGCACACAACCCCACACACAACCCCACACACAACCCCACACACAACCCCACACACAACCTCACACACAACCCCGTACACAACCCTACACACAACCTCACACACAACCTCACACACACACAGACGCACACAGCACACACACACACACACACACTTCAATCAGCATTGCCAACTTGAACGTTTTAGAATTATTACCATCATTATTAACCCTTTCCGGTCGTATTACGTTTATACATAGATGTATGGTAACATGGTAATCACGATATCTCAAATTCTACTGAAGCGATCAGCACCATCTTTTACACACATCTTTAGCAGATGTGACGCTATTGTCCCTACCAGAATTAGGCCAAAATATTTTTCCGTTTTATTTTTACAGGCCACAGAAGGGGGAAAAAAATAGAAAAAAACAAGAAATCGATTTCAGATTGCTGCCATTTTAAGAAAATTTAATATTTCAGCCCAAATCTGCTACCTGTGATAGCCACAGGCATATAATTTCAGAATCTTTTTGAATATTTTAATTCCGATGACCAGAGCGAGCTGAATCATGGTTACCAAACAAGCCATCTTTTTCGAGATGATCTATTTCTGTGCGCTGTAACGTCATCTTTATTCCATATTTTTAATTAAAAAAATTTTGCATTACAGTTCAAGATGTGTTAAAAATTTAGTAAAAAGCATGGTTCTTTGCTGTAGTGGCTGAGAGTAGACATACGACTAGAACGGTGAAAAAGCTTTGGTGGCTGAGAGTAGACATACGACCGCAAAGGGTTAATATTAATTAAAGGGTTCGTTGGTTCGCATTAGATGCATTAGACAACGCTGATTTATGCTTTTATGAGGCGCTGTTATGCAATTTGATATGTTCTTTTGTTGAGTTCGGAAATAGTGTCTTCCGTTATGTGTTGTAAGCGATATATCACGTGTACAATATTAATGAAAGTTAAGCTATATAATCCGAGGTGTCAACATTAACTACCAGTAGGGTTAGTACAAGAGATTCAATTAATCCGGCGGGTCGAATTTTTGTTAAAGGAAATAAATAGACACGCTGGCTGTGCGCAGGCGCCGCTTTTAATTAAAAAGAAATCAGAATCGCAAAATGCCCGACTCACCCCTTTCATTCGATCGGTTAAATTAATAAATTAATCTCCCCCCCTCTCTCTCTCTCTCTCGTTGGGAACGACGCAGACTTAGCACCCCTTCCTTAAGCTGCAGATTTTTTTCTTCCAGTCATCGGACAAGCCGTGAAAAATGTCCACCGTCCCAAAATTTGAAAAGAATCGAAGAACCATTTGTGTATACACGCTTTGAGTGGCCTTCGACACCTTGTTACTGATTTTTTTTTCTCTGTCGAACCCCTGGAACAACCCCTCTTGGAAATTGAACGAATGGAGGCAGGGTAGTTTTTCTTTTTAAAAAGGGAAGCACTTCTTTCACGTCTGTGTTTAAGGGTGTTCCGGGATTTCGTAATTCAACACAGCCCCTCCCGGTTGTCAACGAAAGATATTAATGTTATGATTAATATAATATTGTAGAAGTTATTTTTGGTAAAGTTCACTTACAATACAAACAGGGAACAGGTGGGATATTTGAGACCCCGGTTGCTTCCAACCATTAATTACTTTATTCGTATAAAAGGTCGACACAGGACGATAAATCTCTCAGCAATGACTCCCACACGACTCACGATACTCTCAAACTCAATACTATTCAAATCTACACTCCTCGAACTATTCTCTTCTACCTCCCCATCTATTCTATACTATGTATAGCCACTTTATACAGGGTCCCCCCGAATCTCTCATCCCGCTTTTAATGGGTGGTTGCTTGGGTGACCCTGAACAACTTTTTCCTTTACCAAAATGTTGGTTGAAGCTTCGTTTTTGAATTAATAACGAACAACACTGGCCAATCAGAGCGCCCGTAGAGCGCGCGCTCCAGTACGCGACTCTCAATCGCGCTCGGTCGCTGTGTCAATGCGTTGGTTCACGACCACGACCGAGCGCGGTTGAGAGCCACGCGCACGGGCGCTCTGATTGGCCGGTGTTTCTCGTTAATAATTCAAAAACGAAGCTTCAACCAACATTTTGGTAAAGGAAAAAGTTGTTCAGAGTCACCGCAGCAACCCCCCCCCCCCCAATTAAACGCGTGAAATAACTCTAATAATTCTTTCACTCTTAGTTACTCTTTCATTCTATCTCTCATTTGCTCTCACTCATTTTGGATGCACCCCGCAGGCGTTCCTTGGCGACGGTCGGTCACGTCCAGACGAATCCTCGGGTTGCTGCACCCTCCGTTCACACGATCTTCTCAAATACTCAGCTCCAAACACATATCTTTCATACCCCGGAATCATTCGCTGTTTCCTCGAGACAAACATTCGCTCGATCCACATTCGACGTTTCTACTAACACTCTTCACTCACACCATGCTTATCATACAATTGCCTCTACAAACCGCGAGACAGTACAGTAAACTAATAGGCGCCAACAAACCTGGACCTATCCACTAGTATAATATAAAATATCCACCAACACCTCAATATTATAAGTAATTATAATATGAATATTATTATTATTATAAGTTATGAGTTCGCATAGAAATTGATCGGTCGGTTTTCAACGATCGAATCGTCCGGGGGGGATGTTCAATGATTAAACAGAGTACGATTCGTGTTCCGGGTATTTCACTTCGAGTAAATATTTCAAGGGTGCAAAGGAGGGTCGGTCGAATATTCAGCTTATAATCCCCCCCGTTCCAGTCGATTTACGCGCGAACTTCCAGCATCGTGGAAGGAAGGGAATCGTTTATCACGCTAATGGATACCGCGGGGGTTACGTGTTCGGTCCTCGATCGTCGTGGGTATCCACTTTATCAGGGCCGATCGAGCACCTGCTGCACGGGGGATCCCAGCGTCGAACTTCCGGTTAACCGTCGCGTCGGAAATGCGTGAGCCCTTATCCGATCGTTAGACTTAAAGTAGTTTCATCGAGGACGTGGAACTCGCGTGCTTCTAGAATTTGGAGCATCGAGACCTTGGCTGAAGTAGCGGCCCAATTATTCCCGTGGTGGGGGCAGGGATTTGGGGGGGGGGGGGCTCCCGAAGGTGTGAAAACAAATGCAAAGAAAGGCAGCAGAGATTTCTTTTGTAGAATTTTTTTCGACAAGCTGACATTACTTTCCCGTGATGTTCAAATTAAACTTCGGTATTATTATTATCATTTGATTGTTACTCGGTGTTGTACGAAATATTACCAAACTATGTTGAAAATGCAGTCGCGAGGAGGCTCCTTCGCCGTTCGATCCTCCGTGCAAAAGCAAAGAGATAACGGGGGATGGAAAGGGTCCAAAGGGACCTGTTTCATCGCGCGGAGGGTGGTTTCGAGGGTAGGAGTCGGGTAGAGGGAGGAGGAGTTTGGCTTCTCGAGCCTCTGATGACTCGTGAAACTCCTCGAGACGACCATAAGCCGATATATTTATTGCTCAGATACTTCTGAGACTCGCCCACCCCCCACCCCCAAACCATCCCTCGTCGGCCGGAGAGTCGATTTACTAAATAAGACCGGAAGTGGATTGCCTGTGACATCGCCGTCGAACTTCCACCCGGGCCTTTTGAAGCGGGGATTTCAAAGGATCTTTGCTACCGAACCCCCACCCACCCCCACGATCGACAAAACCACCCCCTTGAAGACGATAAGGGAAAAGTTCGAGCGGTCAAAGGTGATCGCAGGCTCCGTCGCGGGTTTAATTAAAGAAATTGCCCTTCGATTAATGTCCCCGCTATCGACTCGTCAATGGGGGGGGGGTACCCCGAGCCTTCTTTCTTTTTCTTTTTTTTACCAAACTTCGACTTGGAGGATCCGGGAAGGAGAAGGTGCGAGGCTAAACGATATCGAAATAACGAGAGACTCCGCGCGAGTTAAAGGGTGTCCCAATGTTCACGCAAGAAATAATTCTGACAGGAAGCACAGGTTCATGATTACAAGTTGTACATCTTTCTTATTGATTCATAATTATCGAGAAATAAAATGCGTCAGCCGTCGCGCGCCGTCTTTTTTTCGTTTCGTTGGCAACGCTTCGCCGCGCAAAAGGGCGCGAAATTCGAATCACCCGTGCATTTCGGGACACCCTTTACATCTCGCGGACAAACGGCGGTGAAAAATGGTATCATCCCCCCCCCTCCCCCCCTCCCTCCCGAAATCCCCGCTGGAAGCGAAACGATTCCAAGCGCGGCGCCAGCCGTATTGTCGTCGGAGGCCTCGACTTCCGGAAAACCGGTCGCGTTGTTCGCCGCCGCGCATAGAAACGGGTCGACACGTGTTTTTCCCGTGCACAATCGTATCGGCGCGTTACAACACCCCCCCACCCCCACCACCCATAACAAACGCCAGTCGCTTGTATTTTCCACCGACAACCCCAGCCCCCCCTGCACCCCCGCCCCCTAATGTTGCACACAAACCTTGCTCCAAAAAGATAACCGCGGACACCTCGTTTCCGGTTTCTGCCGCTGCATACGAGCAAACGAGGCCGAGCTGTATTATTGCGGTCGTCTCTGGGTGAACGGGGGCGAAGGAGTGGGAGTGTTGTTGAACCGGGGGTAGGGAAAACTGGCGCGAGAAATTTTTTTTTTTATTTGTCAGACACTCGGAGAAGACGGTTTGCAGTCGCGGTTTCCGTTTGGGAAGCGTGTCTGCGACACGAGACACGCGGGGGTTGAAAATTGGGGTGGCTGGTGAGGGCTGCGCCCATTTTTGGGGGTGGTTTTTGTTGGCGACAGTCGTTTGGATTTTTTTTGTGCAAAAAATGCTTGTTTGTTTATTTACATTTCGTTTGCGAGAATCGAGGACTCTCTGTGAGCGAATAAATTATTATGAACGTTAATGAATGCGATTAATTACAAGGCGATATATTTAATATTACTATTTAAAGAAACAACCGGGGGAATTGAAATGAGGTGCGCCTCGTAATTAATAATTTTTCGAATTTAATCCACCACCGATCCTGAATAATATTTCCTGAATAATCACGAAGGCGTGATTATCGCGTGAAAAAGAAGCAGGTGAACAAGAAACTGGGAACAGGCGGATGGGGGGAAAAGGTTTGCGATAATCCGGTAGCGTTTCTTCCAGATTATTTCTGTCACTCTTTTTCGCGTGCTTTTTCCACGCCGGAAGCGCGGAGCTTGTGGCCGTCCCCGTTGCAGGTGTACGCAGGCGAGATTCATTTCGTTAGTTTTTCCAGACTTGGCGGCGCTTTGAAGACTTCGCCTGTTCTTCGCCCCTTCTGACAGTCAGCCACCGACATTTTATTTATTTATCCGCCGTTCGCTTCGTTGGACACCTCGGCTAATTGAACGTATCGTGGCAGTAAGGGTTTAACATTTTTACGATTGAAGACTCTCCCTTAAAAATTGTACACCTCTGTCGTACATTTGTCGCGTCTGAGGGAATTTTGTTTTTCCAATTTCGAGGAGGAAATATTGTTTTCGGTGCTGGACGAACGGCGGCGGCACTAATTATACAAAAATATTGAAATTTAATTAAATCAACGCGTCGATCGTAATTCAACAGGCGGCCGCGCCACATGCAGTTAATAAAAGGCGGATTAATTTCAGATAAAATTAATTGACTTGTAACGGCGCGTATCGCGTGGCATTAATTATCTTCGGCCATGGTTACGTTTCGCATCACGATTCATTGGTTCGTCCGAAAATTCGGGGAAATTCGACGGGAAGGTCGTGTTGCGTGGGAAGAAAAAGAAGAACAAATCGAAATTGATTTCGTACGATCGTGATATTTATTCGAGAGCGTTCAATTGTTCCACGGTCGAAAATCGACAAGGCTGGAATTAAAGGCGAATTAGAAATATCGGTTTAACAAGGCCGTCGCCACGCCACCCGTTAATGGGTGACGTTCTTCATCGTCCAATGTCGGGTTGCTGGGGTGATTCTGAACAACTTTTCTCTCGACAAGAATGTCATTTGAAGCTTCGTTTTTGAATTATTACCGAAAAACGCTGGCCAATCAGAGCGCTCGTAGAGCGCGCGCTCCAGCGCGTGGCTCTCAACTGCGCTCGGTCGTGGTCGTGAACCAGCGCATTGACACAGCGTCCGAGCGCGATTGAGAGTCGCGTGCTGGAGCGCGCGCTCAACGGGCGCTCTGATTGGTCAGTGCTTTTCGACGGCCGCACCGCCGCGCGTGACAACATTATTTGAGCCCCGCGAAAACCACGACCGGTTCTCGCTGGGCGACAAACGTGTTAACTGTCAACAGGTCTATTGTTAGTTTTTCAGCTTTATTACATTTGTCATAATTAGTGATACAGATGGTTTCGTTGTATTTATCGGAACCAGTGACACAGGTTACACCGTATATGTACAATTCAACGACACGTACACGGTCCTCTCTTGGGCTATGATTACGCGGAGTGTACAAAGCTTCGTAAAAGAAGGGGGACAAGCGCTGAAGGTTCCATAGTAGGAAAACACGCGAAGAATAATGACAATGATATTTATTTGAATCGTTCAATTCCAACAACTATTTATTGTTGTAATCCGTTTATCGTTCGTCGAACGAGACCAGCATTTTCGCTCAATTTTTCCCATCGCGCGAATTTCCAAGCTCCACGGACATAAAGGGGAGAGGGATAAAAATGTACGGCCAAGCCTGACGAATGGAACTTTCTTCCCGGGGAAGAAAAAAAAAAGACTCTCGACCCTGTTCCCCAGAATTACACTATTTCTCACCGGCCAAGAAGAGTCGCGTGAATTTCATCACGCCGCGCGTTGATAAAAAAGAAAAATGCTGCTATCAGCCTGAACACAGGCTGTTGCGAGATGCCCTGCGAGGCTCGAATCGACAGAACCAATATCGTCGACCGACGAGAAAATAAACTAGCGCCTCGGTGAACGATTTTTCGTTTGTTAATCAAACGTTCCGCGGCGTCGTCAAATCGTGCCCCCCCCCCCCCCCCCCCCTCGGCTTAATTGAACAATTATCCGGGCGAAACGGCGGGGGCCACGATTCAATTAAGATGTCTCGGTATTAAAAATGATAAAAAAATTTGTTCCCCTCGAACGGAGAAAAAATTCCGCGCTGAATTTCAAACGTTCTCGGCGGAGAATTTTCGTTCTCGCGGCGGGCATCGTTGAACAATATTTCGACGGAACGCGAAATATCAATTCGCGTATTGATGTTCCATTAAAAAAAATAAAACAAAAATAAATTACCGTTAAGTTTAAAAATAAAGAGTACGTTTAAAAATATTTCCGCCGATCGTGGAATGTTTATTTTACATCGAATATTCTATGCAAGGAGAAAATTATTGTTAATAGGGGGGGGGGGGGGGGGGTGAGAAAAAGCTTTTCCCCCCATGAACGAAGAACGATATTATTCGATAAAATAAAATCGCCGAAGCTTTGCCATTTGCCCGGCAATACCCCGGCACGGCTTTATCGACAGACGTATTCGGTTTCTTTTCAATTTTGCCGCGCCTCGCCGGGGGGGGACCCCCCCGAAGTTAGATTCCCCATGCGGCACAACGTCCCGCGAGATCGACTTTACCCCCCCATTGATGCAGCGTATCTGCGCCATCGAGCTTCGTTTCTGGATGGCTTAGCTGGTCCGCCGGCATCCTGTAAAATATTAATACGAATGCTCCTCGGATGGGGTGAAAATTCGATACTTTGAGCACAGCCGTGGCCCCCCCCCCCCCCCCCCCCCCCCCGTCGTTTCTCTATGGCGTTCTCGTCTCGTTCCCACATGGTGTCGCGTACGAACTGGTGTTTCGAACGCCCGAAGCGAAAGGACTCTGTGAGACAGATTCGCATTTTATTCGAATTTTTCGCATCAACTTTAGCTCGACTCCCTTTTTTAATTTGCGCTTCGATTTTCCTGTCCTGTTCTTGTGCGTCGTGTACCGGGGGAATCTCGATTATTTAATTCGGTACACAGCGCCTCACCGTTCGCGGTTGATGTCATCGTTTCCGTTAAATTTTTACGAAAATTCGGGAACGGTGGAAATGCGTCCGTTTACCTTCTTCGCGCTCCCACGCCGTGGAACAGTGTGATCGCGACTTATCGGCCACCGGGTGTACGCAGCGTGACAACGACCGGCATTACAGCGTAGTCGAAATGTATTGCCAGCGGGGAATATTCGATGCCGTTGGTCAGGTAAATATTCGATGAACCTGCACGGCGAGGAGCGACGGCACGGTTGAATGTATTTCACCGGCTCGAACTGGACGTTTCTTCTTCCCCATCCTTTTACTCCTTTTTTTTTTTTTTTTTTTGTTGCGCCCCTTTCTATTTATTTATTCATTCTTTTTTTCCATATTTTTTTATCCATCCATTACCGGCGGGGGAAGAAATAAATAAATATTCCGGCATTCCCCCCCCCCCCCCCCCATCGACGAATATTCCAGTTCACTTCATTCCGCAAAGTGATTACTTTAGTGTCTGCACATTTTGTTTATTTCAATCGAACCGTCCCGACATGTTTCGAAATTTGGTGCCACGAGCACTTCGCCGGGGCGGAATTCTAAAGGAGCCGATGCCTCTGGATTGGTCGAAAGTGTAGAAGTTCGAGGGCCTTGAAGACCTAAAAATTGTAGAGGTCGATTGGGCGGGGGTCAGGGTGGTTTTAAGGGCTTACAAAACTTGAGAATCCATATCCCAAGTACACTTCTGATGGCTTCGGAGCACGGGACTTTCGCGAAATATCGAACCGGAGTTCGAATGATCGCGGTATAAATAATTAGAGGAAGTTCGAGGGTAACGATTCGTTCGGTGCATTAATAATTTTCGATGAACGACTTTCGCAATTATTGATGAACAAATTCCCCGTCGACATTCCAGTTCACCGGCGGATCTTTCGCGTCCTCGGTCCTTTCTCCGAACGAGCGTGCACCAAACATCCCCGAAGGAAAAGCGAAAAAACAAAAGCTCAACACTTTGGCCTGGGTGACTCGATTTTCGAAATTTCCATATTTATACGCGGCCAGTCCCTCCGTTTAAAGTGCACGTACATATAGCGCGTGTGTGTTCGTGGTTTCCCTCACGCGGGGCGAACCCACCCCCCATTCGCCGGCGAAAAACGCCGCGGGCTTGGGAAAACAGAGCCACCCCCTTGCACCTATGATTAATTTAAACGTCCCGCAGGCACGATGGAACTTCGATTCTGCCGTGAGCCAATCAGAGGACGCTCGATGGTGTACGAGAAAAAAACAAAAAAAAAAGGAAAAAGAAAGGGAACGAGTGTCAGAGTCGTTCCTTGCGTGGTGCTTTTAATGGGGGTGAAACGATGGTGAATATGCAATGGGATTCGCCTCGGGACCGGGAAGTTCTTCGTTGTTCTTTCGCCACCCTCGCAACCCCCACCCCAGTAACTTTTCTTTCTTTTAATCCAATCTCGCGCAAGGGTTGTCTGGGATTCTAATTCGACCGCGAAGGGGATGATTTTTCTTTTACAAAAATATGCCGGAAACGCGGAACGGATGAATATCAGCAAAAATGCGGCGCGTGGAAGCCGAACCGAGGGCCGACCCCGCAAATTCACCCACCCTCCGGAAAAATACAAATTAGCGGAGAGTGACGAAAAATTGTTTCATGCCCCGGACATCGAGCGACGCTTCAGTCGCCCGAGGCGACGAATCGAATTAAAATCCAATGGTCCTCGGTCGCGAGCCAACAACGGGTGCGCAGCGCGGGGGTTGGAGTGCACACGGATGCTTCAGGGGATGGGAGAGGCATCGATTCAATTCGGCGGAGAAAGAGCGGCCGACCGAAATGGCACCCGCGGGTAACCGAAAGCCGCGAAACTCCCCGGCGATGTTTTATTTTCGCGCGCTTGTGGAGCCGCGTTTCGCTTATTTTCGCGGCCATGACGCCCGCGAAACGAGAGCGCCAAGGGGACGCGCGGCAAATTTGATTTGCGCGCCCGCGACGACGCTCGTGCGTCGCCGCGCGACTTCCTGCCGGCGCCACTGTCGACACCGCCGGCGGATCGGCGATTTCTTTCGTACTATCGTAGACAAGGGCGAGAGGATTCAGGGCGAATCGAGTTGGGGGCGATAGCTCCGTCGGTGGCGGAATGTTTAAGCGGGGAAACTCGCGCAACTCGCTCAGAGTGTGCGGTTTCTTCATAATTTTTCTTTAAACAGCAAAAATTAACGAATCTTCTTGGAATTTCGTTTGGCACTTCAATAATTCAATAATTTCTGCACGTTTCTCGACGGGACATCGCGAAACCGCTCTATCTCTCTATCGCTCTATCAAACTCGTCGACCGTTTCGGTCGCCCACACAGGGGTTAATTGGATCGCGCGGTCTCGCAGAGACACGCCGATAAGCAAATCGAATCTTGTCAATTAAGCCGGCCGAGGGGAAACTCGGGGAGACAAAGGAGGGTTTCAGTCCGTCCCGCGAAAGACTTAACTGGACCGCGAATTTTTTTCGCGCAACCCTTTGCCGGACAATGTGACCGCTCGCCGCGTCGATCGTCGGCCTTTAATTATTCCACCGAGAATTAGGACGAACCCAATTTGTTGGTCCGGACAGGCGACCCGGAAGTTTCACCCGGAGCGGAGAAAAAGGAGCGGCCCCATTGTCCGAAATCCACCGGATTCGCTTCCAAAGGATACGCGTCCCCCATGCCGTGTCTGAACGGCCCATCGAAACCCTTTGTTTCCACCGCCCTTTCAGCCCCTTCGACGTCTCCGTACCGTTTGGGGGTGGTTCGCTGGCCGAGAAATTGATACTCCTTCGAGTATTAATATTTGTCCCCTCCCCCCGAATCGTCGACGATATCGAACCGAATTATTTCCCACCCTCGACGAGAATAAATATTCCACCCCGCCGGAAGAACGTCCCGTGACGCGACGCCGCGATTGAGACGGAAGTGATTGAAATTCTAAAAGCGAAGGAACCGAGGGCTGTGCCGAAAGGAGCGAATGAAAAATCGACGACGGAAGCCGAAGAATCGATCTCGCATCGCGTCTCTGAAAATCGAACGGGGATGGTTCTCATGGTGGTTGTAAGGCGGGGGGCGGAGAAATAGCGAGGGGGTGAGCTACCCCTTCGAGTGTTCCAACGGAATTACTTGGCTCATCCGCTCGCCCTCCCCCGGGGGACGGCAGTCCACTTGGACACCGGAAATAGAGTAACTCGTGGCCGCTCGAGCGTTTTGTGGGCCAACAAGTCCCGGCAATCCGGTTTATTTTCGACGACAGAAACGCGGCCAGCCACTCTCCGTACACGGGTTAAATCCTTCCGAGACTCTCCCGCCGTCGTTCCACCCCTGTCTGGGGTATTAAACGACGTGGCACGGCACATTTATTCCGTTTGCTTAAACGATAGGGGACGGCGATGGCTTACATTTGTTCAACGTGGATATTTAAACTCCCATTCGTTGCGACGAATTAAAGAGTCACTTATGAAACGGAGGGTTTGTTCGTTGAAGGAAAGATTATTCACCCGGTTGATGGAATTATTTATTATTGAAGGGAATTTGAGGATTTATAGTTATTATTGTCATTATTATTCCCATCGCGGCAATTAATATCATTAATTTACTAATTAATTAATTAATTAATTTATAAACGTACCGAAGCCCTCTTACATAAGTGTTGCCATAAAAGAAGAAGACTTTCCGTAACATAACAAAGAAGGGACATGTACAAAAGGTCGTGGTACAAAGGTACGACTTTATCCGATAATTCTGCGTACTTGTCTCTCGAAAGTGAGTAAAGACCCACTTAAAAAAGTCAATACGATCCTAGATAGCGCTAGGGACAGCAACAACGCGATTTACTGGATTACTTAATCCATATCTAGATCCGGATTTAAGTATTTGTGATCCTGCTCTGGACCACAACACACGCGTTCAGGAACGTAGAAATTGATTTGCATAAGGAGAGCGGGGCAATCACTATGGTTATAGATTAAGTTGAAAATAAAGCTGTGGTCGGATATTCTGCTTCGTGCAGGCAATGCTCCGAGATTGATTGTGTTTAAAAAATCGAGGCAGTAATCATGATCAAAGATTGACATTGGATTGTTCAGCTTACATGAACAGAACCTGAGAAAGGCTATAGCCGGATAAGGGCTTATCAAGGAAGACCAATTCGTACCAAGTTTCAACCCTGTAGCGCGACTGGGACGATAGGTGCAGCGAAAAAATAAAAATACAGTTTTTATTTAATATATTCGCCGTATAAGTTACGACGAAAAAGTCGGTTTTTAATTTTTTCAACAGCGGCGCACCCAATTGAAAAATCTGAAAAAAAATTGAGAATAGTACTATCAATAGTATGTACCTAAAAAAAAAATATAATTGTGGTTAAAAGATTCCTTCAACACAAAATCGGCATTTTTCAGAATTTTTTGACGTTTTTTATTTTTCGCAGCTCGAGTTTCCGATTTAAAAATCCGCAAAACTTGTGCAATGTGCGCCTGCGTAATTGCAATGTCTCAGATTTTTTTCAAAATTTTGTGTGCGCTAAAATGCGAGATATCGAGCAAAAGCTGTATTTTTGTTTTTTCGCCGTAACTACCCTCCCAGTCGAGCTACAGGGTTGAAACTTGGTACGAATATTGGTTTCTCTTGACTAGCTATCGAGTGGCACCTCGCAAGTCGAATTCGGTTTAGGGACACATTCGACCCCCTTATCCGGCTATAGCCTTTGTGTTGCGCCCTTTCGAGCATGATTACGCGAGTGAGGCTTTTCGGGGACCACATAATTGAAGCACACTCTAACAGGGGACGGACAAGGGTAACGTATAATAATCTGAGTGTGCGAATTGAACGAAAATCAGTGGAAAAACGTAATTTACGTTTGCACCGACGGAGAAAACGCATTGCTGGGTTTATTTTTACTATACATTTCGTCGATGGGAAGACGAGAGCCAGCGCGCACTGGTATCGGGATAGAGCGCGCATTATATTACGAAACGGTGTCTCGGGCGAAGGGGGGCGAGTTCCGAGAGGGTAAACAACCCCCGGATGGACGCTTTTCGGTCCCCGCGCAGTAATTTCTTAACGAGCCGACGGCGATGCGTTCGCGGTCGTAATATCGGAGAGTGTCTCTTATCGGGCTCGTCCCGTAGCGAAAAACACACGGCCCCGGCGATATTGAGAATCAAATTCGAACAATATTTGAACAATTCGTCGACCATCGTTAAACGTTAAACGTAAAATCCTCGGGCCGAGTGAACACGCCCGACCGTTACGAATCTGTTCCACTGTACGATTGGCGTTAAGTAGAGCAAGTCGAGGCCTGGTCAGGCATCGACTGACATCGACTGGAGTAACGTGAAACAATTATTTGCAACGCAAATATCGACTCATCGGTGCTCTGCAGAAGTAAAACATCCCTCTAATGAAACTTTCTCACCCTGCCACCGTTCTCTCTCTCTCTCTCTCTCTCTCTCTCTCTCTCTCTCGAACGATCGACTTGGGGGCATTTGCCTAATCGCGGACCCCATTAAAGGGCCTCGAAAGAAACGGGGAACAACGAGGTGCGAGGAACACACTGGCGGAGGGGGTTGGGACGCTGGGCGTGGAAACTTTTTGATAACGCTCGCAAATTGCTTTCGAAAATAGAATAACAATCCAATTTCGAGGCAGTCGGGGGGCGGGGGGGCGGTTCGCTGAGGGCGCCGGGGCGACGACGTGTCTTTCGATACGAGAGGGTTGCAGGAGGGTCAGGAAGGGGGTTGGAGAAAAGGGGACGCGCGACGGCCACACTGCACTGCACTTGCCGATGCGATCTTTCCGGCGTGCTTGCGAAAACGTTCCGCGGAAAGGGGTTGTGTACAAGCTCTTGCAAACGCGACCCGCGAGGGGTTTGATTTTTTAAAATTTATTATCGTCGTTAATGAAATTCGACGATCGAGACCGAACAAAATACGCCAGCAGTTTTCAACCCCTTCGCGTGCCGTTGCTTCAGGCCGGAAGGCGGCTCGAAAATAGGGTTGGAAATTTTCCTGGGGGTGAGACCACCCCCTCCGCCACACCCCGGACGAAAATCGAGGGGGACGTGCAATCTTGACCGGCTTCCGGACAATCGGGGCCGGTCCTTCCGGTTCCGGTTACCGGCCCGACCGTTTCTGTCCGTGTAATTGCTATTATGCGGCGGCAAAAAATGGCCGCCGTCGATCGACCACGCAGAGGGGCTGGAGGGGGAGGCGGGGAAATATTCGTGGCCGCGGGACTCGATCGTTTTGTTGCGGCCGTCTCTGCGTTCAACGAAATTGTTACCGGCCGAGGACAGGGGGGAAAAGTATCAGACGTCTCGAGCAGGGGTTCTCAAACTCTTAAAATTTTGTGCCACCGTAAAATCGTCTACCGATTAAAAATCAACGCGTCCCGAACGGAGCGTGTTTGTGATCAAAGAACGAAACTTTTCGAATTTACATGGTTCAATTGCATTCGTAAACGAAACTGTCGCGTTATAATCGAATATAGTAAACGGCGGGTAACAATACGCGAGCAAATATTACGGGGATTTATTATTGCCGAGGATTCCCAGTTCATCGTAACCAATCTCGATATGCCAATCTTAATCTTCTGTAATTTTAATCGTAAGTTAGGTTCCAGTTTGCAACCGTGTTCCATATTTATTTTTAATTAGCAGCACGACTGAGAACCCGGTCTCGCGAGGATACGACGCGTTCAAAGACATCAAAAATATTAGAGTCTTGTCCATCAAAAATAACGTAACGTAGCACAGTTTGAGAAACGCTGCTCTAACAAGGGTTGCTGCGAGATAGCGTCAACAGTGAACCATTTTTAATCGCACAAACTCGAGGCGGCCATCGATGATCGTAACATTCGTATGACGGGGGAAATTTTGCTGAAAGTTTGATTTAAAAAATTTCGCAGCTTCGCCAACGGGGCGGAAACTGCGGGCGAAAGGAAGATTTCCGCAGAGATTCCGCTTGGTTCCCCCGCGGCTCGCGGATAATCGGTCGCGACGCGAAAATTAAAGTATTCAGAACGTTTCTCTCGCCGCGGGAGGGGGGTGGGGGGTGGGGGGTTGTTTTTTTCTTCCGCGGCTCCGACCCGCGTCCCCCGCGATTATTAAAAAGTTAAACAACTTGTTCGCCGGGGCGAATATTAAAAAACTTTCCCGTTTCGCGGGGGCCATTAATATGGTAACGACGGCAGCTCGTTTCCCTTATTTGACCGCGAATATTGTTCGACAGAATTTCACGTTAAACCAGCGCGCCATTGGCGGGTCAAACGTTTCTACGCGCTTTTAATGTCGTACGATGTAACACGCCCGTGACCGTGTCGCCGACACGCGCTACTTAAAATCGCACGCCTGACCGCGCCGCGGACCTATACTACTTTCGAACAACATTCGTACACCCGATTCATTCTGACCCCGTCGATGGGCGAACTTTGAGGGTGGTTCTCGCCCCGCGAAATGCGTGCACCGTGGCCGAACGAGGAAGAAGAATGGAAAAGAATTCTGTTTCACGCGAAGGATGTCGATGAATAAAAATAAATGCTAGACACACTGTCCCTTCTGTGAATGAAAAAAGGGGGAACTGTGGACGAAGGGAGACCCCAAATTCTTCAGCAGCGTCTCGATATCTCGATAACTCGAAGGGGTTTCGCGGGGGGAAACGGACGCTTCGAATTTCATCCGCGCCCCGCCGGTCGACCTTAATCGCGTACTGCCGACTAAATTTCCCATTTCCCGGTCCCCTTTTGGGACCCGTTTTCGTTCGCTCGCGGTACAACAACGCCGGCGCGGTTTATGGAAAGGTAACGGCGTTCCGGTCCGGTCATTCCGGGCGATGTTCCACGATATCGAAGATGGTGTGCCGTCCGTTTCGTTTTATTCCGCTTCTCGCGCCGCACAGTGGGGTATTTGGCCCGAGAAACCGGACAAAAATATTGTAGCGTTGTTTATAAGCTCAAGGTCATAATGTAGTAGGTCGTTGAAATCGTCTTAACGTCAGCTACAATGTCATGAAATTAAAAATAAATCTTAACGTTATTTTATAAAATTATAACTTAATTTCTTGTAACAAAGGTTGTTTTCGAAATTGCATATATTGAAGTTTGTAGATGTCAGAATACCATTTACCTTTTGTTTGAAACATTTTCCTTTAAGACTGATCAAACCCCTAGAGAAACAGGGTCAATAGTAGATTTGGTCAATTTGATGCGCACTCTCAGGCGACCCTATTTCGACTAAATGCAGCTTAACATTAACGTCTTAAATGCCAATACAGTAATTTTTACTTTTTGGGGGTTGTTTTATGACAAGTTCAAGAAAACCCGATCATAAAAAAGTTTGCCTGGTAACGAGGACCGTCGATACGCTCGGTTCTTGCATCTAAACAGTTACCATATGCATATGACATAAATTAGTTATAAAACGTGAAACCGGACGAAACCGGAACCAATTTTTGTTGCATTGTGATCACAAACCTTTATCGAATGCAATGACACCAGAACGAGCTTTTGAACACGCTAAATACCATAACAAAATCGTTCATGAAATCTTGTAACCGTAAAGAAAAGTACTGAAATATTGATTATTGTCAAATATTAATAACTATACAAATATATGTGCTAAAAGTGTAAAATCTGTTGGAAAGTGTAGTATACACCTACCCAAAAAGCTTCCATAACGGCAGAATTTACACAAATTCCTTAAAGGATTCATAAATGGCTAATAAGCTACGACGTTTTAGAGAATGGTTAAGAAAGAAACGCGTGCCATCAAGTCTGCTAACTTTCGACAAAAAATGCTGCTCCCTGAGTTCACAAATAAGAAAACAAAAACTGATACATTGTTCCTCACATATTCAACTATCTCAGGCAACAAAAATTTTTGTCTTTCGCAAAACTTTGAAAATTGACTTTTGTCCGGTTTTTCGGCCAAATACCCCACTGTGCGCCGGTACGATTTAACCTAGGGGTGGTTCTGTGCTGCGCCACCCTCTTTTTCCACCGCGATATTGAGGGGCAATGTTGGAAATAATAAATCGAGCAATACGAGTGATGTTCGGTAACTTGAAAACCAAAAATTCCAACCCTCGCCCCGATACCATCCCGCCCACGCCCCCGCATCCGCCCCTTCGGCCGCGTTTCGTCGAGTTATTTTACGAGACGCCTCGCATTTCTCCCCACCCTGCCCGCCTGCGAAATTCATGAGGGCGAACGGCTTAACCGCGCGAGAACAGAAGAGTTTCGCCGCCGCGGAGCGGAGTGCATTCCTCCGATATTTGAATATCCCGCTTTTCGCGAAATTAAATGCGATTGCGACCAACCTCCGTCGGTGCAACCCCTCGCCGCGGGTTCCGGAAGAAATGTTCGGGCGTCGCGGATCGAGCAAAACTCGTTGTTTGTCTTCGGGCCCGGGTACACGGCTGGGAAGATTGCCGGAATAAGTTGGAATAAATTTTCTGTTTGCCTTTCTCCGGGCGCGTGCGTGTTTGCGCGTTTCTTGCGGCGGTTTAATTCTCACGGGGGTGGCGCGTTCCGGGGCGTGGCATCGGACACGGTGGTGTTCAAGTCGGGTTCGGGAAAGTTCGATTGTTGAGTGGCAAGTCGCCTGAGTCCGTTATTGTTATTAATGTTAATTTTATACAAAATTCCACAAAAATGGACAAAAATGGACAAAAGTCCATTTTTACGGAAAAATCTAGTTAGCATTTGTAATAGTTACAATTGTACGTGATAGTTTCATTTTTAAACAATTTACAGCCAATATGTTCAAATTCACTGAAATTTAGTTAACAGAAAATTAGCTGACTAACCGAAATGATAAAAATGTTTATTTTGAAAGTGGCTTAAGTTCATTTATGACCGGCAAAATCGTCTTACTTTTCAAGTAATGTTTATCAAGCTGCTTGGATTAGTACATTACACATTTTCAGAAGAACAAAAACATTACACTAGCGTGTTATTAGTAACCAATATTTTTAATATGATTTGAAGGCAGCCCTTTAAATATCTCGGCTTCGAAACAAGTGGACTCGAGCCACTTTCAAAATAAACAGCTCATTTATATATAGTTAGAAGATTTCCCGAATTGTACAAATTGTGTTTTTGAAGTGTTGCGAAGAGATATCAAATTGCAAATTGTTTGTTCCATTTGCAGCATTTTAAATTATGTCGAATGAACCTGCGCTCTTTCAAATTTTATAACAAATCTGGCTGTTAATTTTGAAAATGGCTTACCTCCATTTGTGGTAAGAAAACACATGCTACTCACTTAACAATTGCCATTATTTTAATAGGAATTGTAAATTTAACTCCCTTGGATACACTCAAGCAGTGTGACGTATACGTTTAATTCGTTTGCGACGCAAACTCTGAAATATCTCAATTTAAATGTAAATGGGCCTAGGTCTTTTTCAAAATAGACGGCTCAAATATCCTCGTTACAAGTTTAAATAAAATCACGCTTAACGTCAACCGGATTCTCGTCTAATCAAATGAACTCTCTGGTCAATCGTTAAACACAAACCGACGTTGGCTGCCGCGGGAAAATCGCTGAATATCCCGGGCGAAATGAACGAGCCGACGACGAACTTGTTGAACGTCGTTGTCGTCGTCGTCGT
This sequence comes from Nomada lathburiana, assembly GCA_963667235.1. Taxonomy (NCBI): domain Eukaryota; kingdom Metazoa; phylum Arthropoda; class Insecta; order Hymenoptera; family Apidae; genus Nomada; species Nomada lathburiana. The sequence continues at coordinate 16,565,680 of OY763899.1, read as the reverse complement.
CGTCGTCGTCGGTCGAATCGATATCCACGCCGGAAACGAAACCGTCGCCGTTTCAATCGAGATAACACAAATACCCGATTACAATGTCCCGCCGCAATTCCACGCGGAACAACGGGGCCAGAGGATCTCAATAAACCGCGAAACGGTCGAGCCAAGCCTGAACGGGTGTATACCGGGAACAATCGTTTCTGTCCCCGAAGAAAATATCGCTGGTCGAATCGCGGTGACGACGTTCAATTTCGATTGGCGGAACGACGGTCGGGAAAACTCGAACGGACCCCGCCCCGCGTTTCGTCTATTATTCGCGTTAATTAATTCCATTAAGAACCGGGGTCGATTCCTCGGAAGGATCGTCGAACGTATTTCATTTTGTTACGTTCGCCTGTCAGCTTGTTTGGGAATTCGTTGTTCTCTATGGGTCATTCCGAGAGAATTATCGGAGCTGGTTGTTTGCGTAATTCTTTTGGGATATTCTTGGATACCTGGTAGAATTTCATTGAGAACTTTACGGGAGCTTCGTGTGTCGGCTGATACGATGGCGGACGAAGGAAGCGACGGTAGAAGAAAGGGAGGAAGAGGGTTGTGTTTCGTCCTAGGCATTGACGTAGCCACCCGATCAAAGTGTGCACTGTGTATCGAGAAATTGAACGATTCCCTGAGGCTACGCCAATGCTTTGGATACGTTCTATTTCGCTCTGTCTCGACGTTTGTCACCGTCTTCAGCCAATAACAGCAACCCACGTGGTAGCGGCAGAGTGAGAGCGTAAATTGTCTCTCGCCAACTCTTTGGCGAACGCACTGTGCGTCCTCTCTTAGCCACGACAAACATTAGGTAGTCAGAATGACGGAATTACCGTCCTAAAGGTCAGGACTCGTACTTGGTCATGATGTCTCAACAAGAGCTAAGGTCGTCGCAACCCTTCCAAATTCACGATATAAGTACCATCGCGAAATGGTCATTGTGACACACTTATGCTAGACTCTTAGACTCGCACACTACGAGGTTGCTCTGTCGCTTGACAGTTCGACTAGTGCATTCTTATTCTTATTCTTCAAACTGCTACGTTCCGCAAATGTTGTGTTCAGAAGTGAGAACAGGATTTAGAACCGTGAATAAGTATTGTATTATTGAGTACAATCGGTCTCATCCTTCACCCTCGGAATCTAACAACACTGTATCGAGTCAGTTCGCTGAGGAACCGACCCCGCGGTATTCCAATCTGTTTTCAAAACTGCAGAATTTAACGTGGGCTAATTAGATCTGTGGGATTGGAAATACTGACGCGACTGTTTAGAATGAATCCGAGGGGTGAATGGTACGTATTTGGAGCTGAGTACTTGAGTACTTGAGAAGGACGCCAAGGAATGTCTGCAGCGTGTATCCTAAATGAGTGAGGGCAAATGAGAAAGAAACTAAGAGTGAAAGAATATATAGAGTGGATGATGCGTGTGCGAGGCAGAGTTTAGGGAGAGTTAGAGGAGAGCCGATTGAGAATAGAGCAGAGTTAGGAAAGAGTTGAAGAGAGTGTCGTCGAGTGTAGAGAGTATTGAGTCGTGAATATTGTGAGTATCGTGTGAGAACCGTTGTTTGTTAGAGAGTTATAATAATAAATTATAATAATAAAGTTAGCTGGTAATCATAGGACACTGAAGTCTTATTACCCTACCTGCCCTACCTCTATTCCAATCTACACGAGGTTTACAGAAAATAACTTCTACAGATCTGTCAGGCGCTAGCGGTTTCCCGAATCGAGCTGTCTTTTAGATCCCATTTTTCGTTCCGCCTCACGTCCTGCGTTCGAATTAACTGCTTCCGTTAACCCGATTGATACATTAACCGAAACACGATTACCTAGTTTCAATTCGACGCCACTGTACGCCGCGTTATTATCTATTTATTTCGCTCGGCGCGCCTCTGGGGCCCTTCGCGAATCGGCACCGTGCACCATTGTTTATTTCAACGATACTGTTTCCGCGTGTCGCCGGGAGTGTGGGGCGTTTAATAAAACATTGTTAACGCACGGTAGTCGGTGTTCCGCGTGTGTTTAGTCGGCGAAATTCTGCCCGCCCGAAGGTAATCAGCTTCCGTGGAATCGTAACGTTCGGTCAGAAGTCGGCGGCCAGCGATCCAATTCATAACTCAAACGTAACTGGAACAGTTTCAATCAGACTTGGGACAAGTTTTGCCAACGGTACGCGGAAACAAATCGCAAACACGGTGGATATCAGCGTTGCGATCGTTCGAATAACGCGCTGACAATTTCTTCAGCTGTATCGTTCTGAATTATATTATTCCAGTTAATGTTAAAATGTTCGCTTGAAAATAGCGCGGTATACAGGCAGTTTTTGGAGTTTGCGAGAGTTGAGCATAAAGTGCTTACAGTTGAGTTGTGTTGTGATAAAGTGCATTGAGTTGTGTGAGAGAGTTGTGAAGAGATATTTAGCGAGAAAGCGTTAGTTTTATGCGAAACAGTCAATCACAATTGCCCCTGGAAAATAATCCTACAAATAGATGTATAGTGGCACGCAAAAACCATCGATAACCTTGAAAACACCGAAAAACTTCGAAGAGATATTTGGGTGGCCTTGCACAAATGGACCACCCTGCGTATAAATTGTTATACGTTACGGTCACTATATTTTCTATACCGCGTGGTTCGAGTAAAATGTTTCTGCCGTACAGTTTTGAATTATATCTGATCCGTTTCGCGGTTTATTAACATCGCTCGCTAATACTCGCGTGCACGTCACCCGGCGGTTTCCAGTTTGCCGGCAAACTGTTCCGCGGTCTTGTCTGATTCGCGGCAGCCCTAACATCGTGGATTATAATCGGTTTACATCGCGTTACATACGGAAACTCCGTTTCCCGTATTCCACTCCGGGCGAGGAAGTTGCTGAAACGTCAAGCCTTGTTCCTCCATCCGCGAACATCCCCGGGCGGACGCTTTCTAAAACGATTGCGATCAAGGGTGTTACTTCGGAAAATCGGGACAACTGTTTATTATTTACGGAAAATTTAACGGTTCCTATTGTTTTTGGCTCGCATTGTCGTCGACACGTTTATTTTTCAACGATCGAGGAGTATTACCTTTAAAACACCGAACGTGATTACGTTCGATTACGTCGTTTCGACGGTCTTCGACAATACAAACAATCAATGGACGAGAAAGTTCGAGTATCTTGCAACAATTTATCGTTGAAGTGGAGAAATCGTTATGATTGTGCACTGCGTTCAACCCGTTGAATTTTCAATTCTCCGTGTCAGATTCGTTATCAGCGACCAGGTCCTCCAGGAACAGAGTCCCTATTCTTTAGCAATACTCTCCTCTTTCTCATAAACAATCCCACGACACCCCATAGTTGGAAGACCCAGAGTGGTCGTCAGCCACCGCCTGTCGACAGGATGTTTGGTCCCATTCATTCACTTTCAAAACATTCATGAAATTGATCAATCCTAGGACATCCGATAACTGAATGGCGACGGGCCACCAGCCATCGTCTGTCGCCCAGGTTGACGATTCCCAAAACACGTAGGACCGCGTCCCCATAACAAATTAGACACAGGGCGCACAGCACTTCGCCACCCGATCCTATTTCTTCCTTTAAAAATACGCTAACGCTAACAGATCGATCGATTATATTCCCACCAAAGGCGAATTAATTATCTTTCTTACCGAGCTCGGGGTCGGAGGAAAAATCGCTGCCAAGAGGATAGAGAATTCCGCCCAGGCCGCGGGATCCGATCCAATTTCGTACGACCCAACTGGAACCACGAGGCGCGGACGGACGGACGGACGGACGGACGGAATCCTTTCATTTCTCTTCGCCTACGTCTTCCGGCCTTTGTGTCTCGAATATCGAATCGAATATCGTGAACGGCAGCGCCGATCGGCTCGAAACGTTTCGCCCTAACGAGCGGCTTTAATTTCTGCCCTCTTTCCGCGCCATTTGCCCCGGTGAAGGGGCCCGATGAAAATCACGACAGGCTGACACGAATCTTCCGGCCTCATTCGGTTATCTGGCTCGCTGACTCGAAAGTCTCTCCGGACTGCTTCTGATCTCTCTCGCTCTCTCTCTCTCTCTCTCTTCCCCCTGCCCCAAACCTCTTTTTGTGTCCTTTTTGTTTTTCTTCCGTACCTTCTCGGCTGTCGACCGGCGGTTGTTGATCAGCAGTCGAACCGGCGGGCGATTTTTAAACGCCTATTCGTCCCGCAGTGTTCGAAAATCTGAGATATCTCGTTTTCTTTGCTTTCGAGATTTGTTTCTGGTAGAGTATTGTAGAAGTCGTTGTCAGTGAACCTCACGCAGATTGGAATAGAGGGCAGACAGGGTAACAAGACGTCAGTCTCCTTCAATTAATAACTAACTTTATTAAAACGTCGACGCACGACCACTTGCAAGCAAGCAATGACTCTCTCACGGTACTCACAATATAGAACACGAGATCTCCCATTCTGTTTAGACCCTCCTTACTAAAGTACACCACAGCTGATCCTTTAAACAGGATGTACAACTCAGCTAATTTCTATTTCCGAAGACTCAACCTTTTTGCTGTCAGTAGGACGTCTTTTAAAATGGACGATCTTTGACACCCTTTTGGTTGGGGTTCGCACTTATAATAGGAGACAACGCAAATGTAAACTCTCTCCATTACGATTAAGATTGTTTATTATAACGGTACTCATATGTTACTATTGTACACTATTGTACAAGGGTATCATCCCGTTAACTTGAATTAAATAAATAAATATTCACGACTCGATACTCTCTACTCTCCGAACTATTCTGATTCGCGCACGCATCATCCACTCTGTATATTCTTTCACTCTTTCCTCATTTGCTCTCACTGAGTTAGGACGCACACTGCAGGCATTCCTTGGCGACAGTCCACCTGAATCCTAGGGTCGCTCCACCCTCAGTTAACACGATCTTCTCAACTGCTCAGCTCCAAACTCATATCTTTCACAACTCGGACTCATTATAAACAGTCGCGCAGTAGTATTTCCGATCCCACAATATCGACACCGGTCAAATAAATGCGCACCGATTGGCTGGACCTCGGAGGTAAATCTTCCCCCGGGTCACTGCGCCAGGTTGATCCCGAGGTTTCCGCCGAACTGTTCGCCTCTTACTTTGCACGTAGCTCGGGGGAAGATCCTGCACTTCCGGTCCAGGGAGTCCCCCGCGGTCTCAGCGACGCGGTTCCCGCTTCATCCTCCCGGTTCGCTTTGAGGGATCAGCTTTTGGAATCAGACCCGGGACCACGGCGGCTTGATCCTGTTGGCGCGGAGTTATCGGGGGTTAAATACGTTTACGGGGTTCGGGAGGATTTTAATAATCCACTCTTACGGGGGCGAGTGTGCGTCGCGCGCGCGCGGTTTGCTGTTGGGGATCCTCGAGGGTTGGCACGGGTGCCGCACAGTGGTCCGGGTTGGGGTTAAGTGTGACATTGCCTTCTAACTTGTTATTTGTACAAGGTATAGTCGCGAAACTTGGACTGGACAATCTGGCAATGTCAGTTTAAGGATTAGTTAAGCAAGAAACAAAATATTATTTATAATTATTCTTAGTGTTATCATTGCCTGTCATTTCCTGGGTCTAATTCCTCAACTTCTTTAGTTCCTCAACTAATAGTGCTCATGTATGGATGCCGGCGCGGTCGTGGGTTTACCGGGGCGGATCAGGGTCGGGGAGGGGATGAGGTGCTGGTTGAGCGTGCGATTTTTGTTTGTTTTTGCTCGCTTTTCTTCACGTTTAAATAAATTTCTCTTTATTTGTCGCGTTTCAGAGGGGCAGCGACGAGCTTCTGTCGCAAAGCGGAGCGGTCAGCAATGGCGCCGCAATGAGTCCGCAACCACATCACGCGGCAGACAACAACAACGACGCCAAGAAGGTAAGTGGAGAGGAGCTTTCTTGCATTTCGTCGCCAGCGAACGGTAACAAACGTCTTCGATTCTGGCAAGGGACTATTACTCGTCGGGCGAAAGGACGCATCTAATAAATCTTGTCTGCGCGGTGCCTCTATAAAACCTCGCGGCCGGAAAAATGCGTTTCGACCCTCGCGTAACGAACAAAACGAAAGGGTAAAGTGAGGGGTGAAAAAATGGGAGGGATATTTTGCAACGTCGGTTACGCAGGCAAACGGACGGTCGTGCGAGACATTTATCGTTGTCAGTCACGCGTGACGTTTGGAGGTACGGAAAAATGTCGGAGGTTTCGGGCGTACGATGAAAACCTGCCTCGTTTAATCATTCGCGTGCAACGCTGGTGGAAAGGGGGGGGGGGGGGTCGCAAGGGTTGACTCTTGCCCTTCGTTGCTCATTTTTAACCAGGGACTCACACCTTTGTGTAAAATACCGGTATTTTTCGGTTGCACCCTGACAGCCCTTACTGTTCCGATGCTGGTGGATTATTCTCTCGTCGTGCAACGGAAGAGGTCAAGGGAGAACTGGGCACGTGGTCGTCCAGGTGTCCTTCCGAATAAAAGCCTTGACCACGCGTGTACGGCACTTTATAGTCAATACGCCTCCACGGAACACGGAACAGTTGATGCAACGGTGCACTGCTTATAACTCTAGTCACAGGCACGAACGAAGCACAAACGAATTACGATGTCACGTAGTAGAATGTAATGCGAAGCAGAAGACCGGTTGGTTAGCTGGTGCTACTCTGATTCGGTTACCTTGCCTTGCGACGGTTGTCGATGTTGTGATCGACCGGTCGCGCTCACGGATCCCCGGACCGTTGGGCCTGCTCGGGGTGGGAGTGGCAATTGGCCCTGAATTAGGCTACCGCGCCGGTGGTTTTCCTCGTCAACAAGGTACGGAGATCGTCGACCACCGGCGCGACGAAGAGACACAGAGCATCAACACTTGGCTGATGCAATGTCAATGGGCAGTTGATGGATTACCGAACACTTGTAGAAACCGAAACACTGAAGAACCTATATTTGCCTGTACGGCACTCAACTCGCGAATTGACTGTTGATCTAAAGCAGGATGGCCGTTGCGCTCTACGGCAACCTAATGCCGTGAGGCCTAGTTACGAATGCGGTGATATGTGGTTAGAAATGATTGAACGTAATCAATATTCCTATATTTGTATGTCAATGTACAAGTTTGATAATTGAATGTGACTACTCAAAGGTGAGGAGTCTCTGTCGATGATGGTGAGACGACTAGTCAAAGATGTTGACTTGACTCGTCAAAGGTGTTGACTTGACTCGTCAAAGGTGTTGACTTGACTCGTCAAAGGTGTTGACTTGACTCGTCAAAGGTGGTTAATATACTCGTGTCAGGTGGTGGAAGGACTGTGGAAAGGTGATGGAAAGACTCGTGAAAGGTGGTGTAAAGACTGGCGAGTCTTCGTTGGGATCGCCCTTACGAAGACTCGCCAAAACCTGGAGATGGGCGTGTTGCTGGTGGTAACATGATTGGCTAATTCATATGGGTCGTCGCTGTAGAGATATGATGAAAGGGATATTTCAAAATCTGGTTGAAATGGAAATTAGCCGCCCCTGTCTACCGGTCACTCTCGGGCAGTGACTGACCTGCAGCTAACGGTTAGCAAACAGTCATAAAAGACCGGAAATAGCAAAGTTTCATGGTTGAATTAGTATCAGTTAATCGATATACCCGTTCCAGGATCGCGTTACACTGATCGCCAAGCGAACTTCGTGACGCCTCCAGGGGGGATACCCCTCAGTGGTGGGGATAAACTCTTCGCTCATATCGCATACCACTTTTTCTCTCGCTTATATCGAGACTTCACTGTATATCGGTTTCGGTATAGCCTCGCGAGCCTAACACCGGTACAAAGTCCCTGTTTTAAACTAGTCTTTAAACCCTGTTTAAACCGCGGGGATTAATATTGATTGCAAGGTTGGGTTTCCGGGTTGCAATGAAATTGACTTTATTTCCAATCGCTCGTCCGTGCCAGGTATTTATTATTTATTGTGACACCGATTTGTCGACCGCTCGCGTGGCGCCTGTCGAAACGTTCTCCGGTTCGTTTCCATCCCTACGCGCGTGCGATGTTTCGCGACGTCGAGGATCGTTAACTGGAAAACTGGGGACAGACGGACAAGGGGGTGGATTCGGTGACAAAGCGGCGCGTGTTCTCAGCTTTTACTTTGAAAACGTACACGCCCTACTTTTTCGACGCCCGTGCCACCCCTTCCCTTTCCCCCATTCGTTGGACACGGGGGGAAGAAGCGCGAAGTTCGTTGTCAGCGGCGTCGAAATTCGGGGGAAAAATTCGTCGGTGTCAAGGGAACGATTCGTAGAAACGGAAACGGCTGTTTCGTCTAAAGACTCTATGGGATTAATTGAAATAAGTTGTCCGGCCGGGTAAGAGTCAATTGAAGTTTACGAATTTACGAAATTATTTTATTATTCACCTATGTTCGACCAATCCGACCTTCCTGAAACTTTTGCAGATGTTACTTAGACAGTGAAGTATTATCCTTGATTTTTTTGGTGGTTGTCACTCAAGGGGTTGCTTGCGAAAACCACCCCGTAGAAGTAAATTATCTTTTTCTGCCCTTAATAATGCACCTAAAATTCTGGCAAAATTATGCGTAGTGGAGCTCGTATGAAGCTACTTACTCCCTAAGTTTCATTTCAATATCCTTAGTATTAACTGATAGAAAAAAAAAATGACATCCTCATATCGCCCTTAAACCAGGGGGTAGAGATCCGAAATTTCACTGAATGGTGTATCAGGCGAAGTACATCGTTTAGCACCCAACAACAAGAACAATCGCCACGGGGGGCGCCACTTGCCCATTCTTACCCCGCTACGTGAACCAAAAAATTTCGCTCGATTTTTGTTTCCCGGCTCTTGATCCCCGTTCCCGAGGATAATTAAAAGTTGGCCAACGCGTTATTTGCAGCTTGTTCAATCGGAGACCACCCGTTTCGTTCGACTTCAAACCGATTTCGCGATCCTGCCTGCGAACTGGGACCGTATCATTCGGAAATTAAACAATCAAAATTGCTGGAATCAATTTATGAACCTCCCCCTCCGACACAACTAAAGGAGTGCCCTAAAAATTTCGACAAATTCTCCCGCGGTCCATTGGGGGGGGGGGGGGGCCTCCCCGTTTCCAGTATCAAAGCAACCAGGTGACTTTAATTATCAAAATTGCGCTTGCGTAAAGGAAAACAAAGAGGGGAAGCAAAGAAAAAAAAAGAATGAAATTCCTCAAGCAGGAACGTCGATGGCGGTGAGAAGGGGGTGACTGTAGGACCACCGTGGAAACCGGCCTTAATATCGTGAGTGGCATCGGCCACTTTGCTTTATTAGGTGGACAACGGTTCCCTTTGTCCCACTTTCTTTTTGATACGCCATTCCCAGCGGCCCTGCCCCCGCCCCCTGTTTCGTTCCGTTGTCCGCAAATGATGACCGTGTCGCGTCGCCACCTCCGGAGGGTTTCCGAGGAGTTTCGACCCTTAAAAGGAAGGGGTGCAGGGTTTAAGGCGTCGTTGAGGGCGCTGGTCCAGCGTCAATTGTTGGACATTTCTTCCTTTTGTTTTTAAAGGGTTCCTGTTCGTTTCTTCTCTATTCTCGAAATCGCTTCCACCTTCCATCGAGTTGCTGAGCTCGAAATTCTCTGGAGCCTGCTAAGGTGTTGGTAGGTTTTTTTTTATTTTCTTTTTCACTGGTAGGATGTTAAATGTAACAGTCGCAATAACAATCGGAGGCATTTTTATTTTTGCAAGAATTCACCACGTCCCACTGTGTGGACATGAATAATATTTCCCTTCTTTTTCATTTGTTAATGATAACCTTTGTTTGATTTAAAAACTGAAAATTCTGTTTAAACAAAGTAGTAAACATCCCCTATGAAATATTTAAAATAAATGAGTAAGATGTTTGTAATTAGCTATATTTTATAGCAATTATTTAAAAAATGCATTGGCCATGAATGTTACATCAGCACATGGAAAACAATATAATTAACACTTAAATATAAGGAACAAGAAAACTCATCTGAATTTGACATTCATTCATTTGCACAACTCTTCCTAAAAAAAATGTATTTCCAAAATATCAGCAAGCAGTGACAGAAAGGAACTTCATTTTCGCGAATCATTAAGTTAAACGAACGAAATATAAAAAGAAACTGGTATACATCTTTTTACGTATTTTTTGTAAATCGGCCGAAATAAAACTTCGGTTCTCGCGGATAAGAAAGTTTTCAACGATCAGCCGGGTTATATCAAGACAACAGCTTCGAGGGTACGCATGCCCATAATAAAATTGCTAGTAGAATCCATTGCCAATAAAATGAGCCAAGGATAGGAAAAGATATCTTTGGCTCGGGTAAAAATAAGAAGAAGCAAACTGCATCCCCTATGAAATACGAAATGAATATGAGGTTCGGGTAATTAATGAGATCGTGAAAAGTCCGACGGTTGCTTATCAACGCAGCTTTTCCTGCTTTACCACATTTTTTTTTTTCCTTCATCGACGAAGAAGATGATTTCTCCAATTTTCGTCCAATGGACGACACACTGTGCGGCCTACGGGTTAATTAATAAAAACTAGCGTACCGTAAATATCCAATGAAAAAATGATCAGGAAAGAAAGGGGGGAATTCAGAAATTTATTCCTGCGTCTGCGGGAGGGCCGAGGGAATGTAAAACGAGGCGAAAAAAAGCTCGTCTGGCCTGGAAATCGCAATTTCCTCGCTGGATAAGGGATCGAGATTGAGATCTATCGATAATTACGTCGGAGAATAGCGGCGCGTAAGCAGATTACACGCAGTCGACGATTCTAAGTCGATCAGGGGCTGGCGAACGGGTGGGGGGTCCCCCCCCCCCCCCCCCCCCCCCCATAAATGGCTTCCGATTTCGCGAGATCACGCGGGGTCTATCCGTCTTTTCATGGGCGCCGCGGCGCCCGACGCCATTTTCTCGATTAAGCCCCCACGGAAGCCAACCGGCTACGAAGCCCCCGTTTCTTTCTTCCATCGTGGAAGAAAAGTCGTCTCCGGCGTGGGCGAATCGAAACTAATTTCAAAAGTGCAACCTTATCTTCCTCATCCTGCTTCTTTGTATCTCGAGATCGCCTTTCCTTCCATCCCTCGTTTCCTCCTTCTATCTTTTTGTGCTCCTTTTTTTTCGATTAGGGGGGAACACAGACGAAGGCAAATGATATTTCGAAAAACGTTCGCGAAATGACGTCGAAAGAATTTTCGCGAGCCTCTTGTATCTGCTGAGAATTTGCTGTTCGACGTTCGACGTGGCTTCTCGAAGAGGACGGCTATCGCTCGATAAGGGGGTCAAATGGGCCACTAAACGATGTATATCTTCCATTTTGGCGAATTAAGAAATTTGGAAAAAAAATCTGACACATTTCCATTATGGAGGCACACATTGTAGTAGTTTTGCAGATTCTCCCCGCAGATGCTAAGCAGATTAGGGTATGAACTACGAGGAAATCGATTTTTAATTTTTTCAACTGCGGCGCACCCAATTTAAAAATCTGAAAAAAATCGAGAATAGTGTTATCAATAATATGCACCTGCAAAAAAAATATAATTGTGGTTCAAAGATTCCTTCAATACAAAAACGGAATTTTTCAGTATTTTTTGACGTTTTTTATTTTTGGCTGCTCGGGTGTTCAATTTAAAAATCCCGCAGAACCTCTGCAATGTGTGCCCCCATGATGGAAATGTCTCAGATTTTTTTCAAAATTTCGCATGCGCCAAAATCGGAGATATTGCGGAAAAACTGTATTTCGGTTTTTTCGCCGTAACTACCCTCCCAGTCGCGCTACAGGGTTGAAACTTGGCACGAGTTGGTTTCCCTGGATAAGCTGTCGAATGACACCTCGCAAGTCGAATTTGTTTCAGGGGCACATCTCACCCCCTTATCCGGCTGCGCAGCCCTTATTTCTCGCTGTTGAAAGGAACCGTTCTCGGCCAATGATTTCTCAAATACTTTATCACAACAGTTTATTTCAAGAAAAAATTTCCACCCTTCCGTCCGGCATAGGAGGAAATCAAAGTTCCCAACATTTTCCTACACCGCCTCGCCGCGGCGATATTACGTCGAATATCCGCGGTAATTACAATCGTGCCGATAATTAATTGACCGGCCTTCCAACGTGCCCGGGTGGGCGCGCATCGGTGATAGTGAAAAGAGGTTAGAAACGTAAAATCGTGAAATCGAGATATCGAGATGATGCCAGAGGCAAGGGGCGGCATACGAAAATCGTGGCAACGCGAGTTCCAGTGCATTCGCTGGGAAACATTCCAGCATTGAAATATGTCGGACATGCCAAGCAGAAGTTTCGGTCAAATTTTAGAAGTCCCCCATAAGGTGATTGTTCTCTCTTTTTCCTCTTCCCTCAATCTCTCTATCTCTGTCTCTCTCTCTATATATATATATCTATCTACCTGTCCGATTTTCGTATGGATTTCCTGATACGAAATTCCACTGTTGTTGGAGGAAATTAGTTGTACGTCAGAGAACCGCTTGATGTGAATCATTGGAAGAAAAGGATTTCAATGTGCGATGAATGATTTTCTGTAAAACATTTTGTGAAACGTTATTAACAATACCGGCAGAATCAGATTTCGTCTGCCTCCGTTTGAACGTTGAAATGTGCAATAATAAATATATAATAGTAAATAAAAAACGGGAACGGAATTGTAATTTGTTACTTTATTTTAAATCGAACATTTTACTTAAATTGATACTTATTTATTTGTTTGTTTATTTACTTAAACGGCCCATTGGCGTAGTGCAGGACAATGGTGACATAGCGAGGTAGATAATTTTATATGAAATAAATCTGACCAAGAATTAAGTCATTTGAGCGAAGAAGTAAATGTTGACTATAATTATTATAATAATCCTTATTAAATTGAAGCATACTTTCCCCCTCACTCCAGCATAAATCAATTCCTCGGCGAGGGCTTTATTAAGGAAACGCGTTTCGGGTCGTCTATTTTCCATCGCTTAATTCGGGGCCAACCTGATTTCGCTGGCATTTTCGCCCGGGTCTATTTCAACCCGTCCCGTTCCCACCGATATCTCGTGACACCTGGTATTTTCATCAATAGGTGCTTCGATTGGCCGGGAACGCCGGGACATCGATATCATGGTGTTCGGAACGGGGTCTCGCCACCCTTAATTCCATGATTGAAAAATCGGTTCGCTCCTTATTGTAAAATCGGACACCCGGTATTGGAAAACAGTCGGGGGATCTCGGGGCGAATAAATAAATCGTAATAATTGCGATAATGTAGAATTTCGAGATGTCAATAAATCAACAGATTTCAATGGAACAAAACGAAATCATTGATTTACGCGATCGATAGTTGCAATTTTACAAAGTATTACCATCAACGTAATAATTGTTGCGTATTCGAGTTAACGATTCATTGCGCACGGAATCGAATGGAATTGAGCGCGAATCGTCGTATAATAATTGTTGAAGGGAGAAAAATAAAACCCTTCAAAAATACCAGCGAGATACATCGAAGCAAAACCCCATGGAATCTCGCGTCATCGAGCACCACTTCAATCGATTAGAATTCGCCAAGCGGAAAATGATCCCCTCGGAAAAAAGAAAGAATAGAAAAAGGAAAAAGAAGGAAGGCCCATTAGAGGTCCGCTTCTATTTCTCTCCGGGAACACCATGGATCGTCAAGCGCGTCCTTTCGTTTCTTCGCTTTCGTTTTTCCCGTACAGCGGATTCCCATGGGTCACGCACAAAAGAATCAAAGTTCAATGGCGCCAGTAATATTCCGGATGGACAGTGCTTCTCGCTCGGAGCGTACCGGCAGAATTGCCGTTTAGATAAATTGCTTCCAGCACGGGCTCGTCCTCTCCGTCATTCCCTTTCCATGGGGTTTCATAGAGAGTCTCCGGTACGCCGTTGGTCGAAGGCAATCCGGGGAACCTGGCAGGGATTCCCCCGTAGTATCGTTCACGATTTAAGATGGAGCACATTAATTTATTTTGTTTGAAAGATAAATTATAAATGGAGAGCATATTTTTCTTAATTATCCAATTGCACGCGGACAACACGGTATTATGATGTTTGCGGACATTTCCTTTTGGTTCACAGTTCTGTCTCGAGGTTTGTCGGGGCAGTTGTGGGACAAGCATGCTGTGAATGAAGAGTGTCAGTGGAAACGTCGAATGTGGATCGAGTGAATGCTTGTCTCGAGAAAAGAGCGTATGACTTCGAGGTGTGAAAGATACGCGTTTGGGGCTAAGTACTTGAGAAGATCGTGTGAACTGAGGGTTCAGCTACCCCGCAGGACACAGGAATGTCTGCAGTGTGTATCCTAAATGAGTGAGAGCAAATGAGAAGTATAATAGAATCAGAGTAACTAAGAGTGAATGACGTGGGCGCGTGTCAGAATAGAGAGCAGAGTGCAGTGTGCAGAGTAGAGATAGTCCTAGAGAGTAGAGCGAATCCCATAGAGTAGGGAGAATCGTAGAGAGTAGAGCTGAGTTTGACAGTACATTGTGAGCATTGTGTCAGAGTCCTGTCTTTGAGAGAGTTGGTCGTGCGTCGACTTTTTCATATTAATAAAGTAATTAACAGTTGATAGAAACGGAAGACTTACTGTCCTACCTCTGTCCTCTGTTTCAACTGACAACGAAAGATACCGAACTGTCCGTCTCAGATTTTGATGAAACTCGGTGGATATATTAAGCAGGTGAAAATAGGGGACACGTATTTCTTTATAGCGATCCAATCGCAAGCTCAGGGGGGATGAAATCACCCTTTGAAATTTCAGCAGAGAAATGGCATTTCGAAAGCCGTCACAGATGTCAGAAAACTTCTTGGGGGAAAAGTTTCGTGGTTTCCTGTGGTAAAACAAAAAGTGGTCACAGATTTTGTATAAAGTAATTCGTTTATAACAAAATAATTCATTGTTACGTTATTTTAAGAGATACAAAAATTTACGTAACTACGAAAAAGAACCGAACTTCTTTTCTGAACCCATTGACATATAATATGATGGATTTTCCTTCTACAGTTTTGTCAATTTTCATATAATGCGCAGACCGCGAGATGCACATGTATAGGCATACGGGTGGCTATCATTATGAAACTGTAATGGACACAGAGAAAATTTAACGTCCAACTTCGGTGTTTCAAGGGGTTTCATTAACACTTAGACTACGATTTTGACAGTTCACTTTTCTTGGTTGATCTCGGCTCGTGAGTAAGGCAGGCCTTGGGTTTTTAAAGGGTGTTGGAAATGATGTGGTAGGTATGGTGAGGGCGTATTCCAAAGGACTGCGGATGGGTAAGGATCTGAGGTGGATAAGGTGGTATAAAATAACAAAGATTGTCCTCACATCGTTTATTACAATATCGGTAAGCGCGAATGTCAGTGCAGTGCTGGTGTTGTAGTCTCGGAGGCTTACAATCAACTGGCGACTCTCGTTGCATTCTTGAACAAGTCGGAGTTAGAAAAGGCAAAAAGATAGGTGAGAAAAAGAGAAGGGAATAGAAGGGGAAGACTTGAGAAGACAGTGACAGCGATAGAGACAGCGGAAAAGGGTCATAAACAGAGAGAAAGCTGAAGAGGTAGGCGACGGACCGAGACCAACGAAAACCAGAACTCTGGCGACGTTCTCAATGGATGCATTGGAAATACGTGAAGGGCTGGTCACCAAATGTGCGACCAGCAGACAGGAAATAGAGAATAATAGCGTAACAGAGTTGGAAAGGAAAGAGAAATTCTTAGACGAAATATATGCATTGGCGTACCTGGTGATATCGCCACCACGGATCATAGGGCAGTATGACGAGGTATTTTGGCAGCGGAGATGCGATAAGGTTATAGGACGAGTGTTTGCGACGACGGAGGCTTAAAAACATTTGTGTACAAGGTACCTCCGGTGACTAGTAGATAATAAGACTAACACAGAAATATACATATATCATCAGACTAATGTACAGGGTGCCCCACGCAACACTTTTCACGATTTTTCAAGTTCTTCCGATAATCTGGCAGAAAAATATTTTAAACAAAAGTTGATCAGTTTTTTATTGGCTATACAATGCAATAAAAAAAAGTTCGAATATTTTTTCATTATTATTATTGTTAAGGCCATCTTCCTTTTTTTACATGCACTTTGCATTTTTGACTTAAGTATATCGTAAGACTGAAATAGATATATTGGAACATCTCATATCATCTAATTTGCGGTAGTAATATTAATTACATTACCATGCATCGCGGGTATAATATCGTTAGGAAGTTGTTTGTTGCTTGGTGGTGTACGAAAGATAACTTCGGCAGTGTGTTATCCGTAATAATTCACCGGAGAAGCCTGTTTCCGAATAAATCTCCCCAGACCAGGACGCTCGAAAAATGTTAACAATTTCCCGAACTCGCGGGAACGATGATTAAAAGCCGGTAAAAGCGAGAAGGACCGGCGGTGAACGGGGGAGGGAAGCCGTGTCCATTAATATCGCCCCAAGATTCCGCTCGAAACGCCGCGCTCCTTCGCGAAAAGAAAAATCGCCCTCGCATTTGTCTAATTCCGGGCTTCTCCGCGGGCGGACCGGACGTCTGACGTATTTCCCCCCGCCTGGCTAATTTCGCTTCGTTAACCGGCACACGTAGCCGGACAGTGAGGCATCTCGCAGTATCCCGCTAATTTCGCTTCCACGCCGTCCGAGGGGGGAAATACGTTCCGCTTCCGTATCCGGCGAATTAAACGCGTTCCAAGGCCGAGCTTCTTCGCCTTCCTTTCGATGCCCCTTCGAGTGTCCATCGTCCAATAAATCGAGCTTCGGTAATTAATAAAGCGGCGGGGGTGCGTCGTTATTGTTGCACGAGAAGCTCGAACGAAATTAATGGTACCCTTGTTCGTTCACTTCCTGCAGGAATGATTGTTCCGTTTTTTTTTTTTTAACGGGTCGCTGATTTGAAAGGAGGGAGTCGAGTGCGAAATTACTGTGTATGCACCCAAAGGGTGCGTCGTTAAGGGTGGGTCCTATTAATGAAAGGTGTCTTTCGACACCTTCGCGTTTGGATGCAAATAATTGACAAGATCGTCGGGACTTCAAATT
Organism: Nomada lathburiana; assembly: GCA_963667235.1. NCBI lineage: Eukaryota > Metazoa > Arthropoda > Insecta > Hymenoptera > Apidae > Nomada > Nomada lathburiana. The sequence goes on along the minus strand of OY763899.1, from coordinate 16,548,619 downwards.
ATCGGTTGAATATAGATAATTTGAGGAATATATTTATTGACACATTGATGCATATTTATTGGAGATCATTTAATTACACTGTAAATTGTACAATTAGTCACTGCAATCATAAAATCATAATAAATAGAAAATCATAATTGTAAATAGAAAATCATAATTGTAAATAGAAAATCATAATTGATACGATGCATTAAAACAGTGCTGATATTTATTATGTAAAATGGTTTAAAAGTAGAATTTTTCATGAAATCCTTAAGGTGTCAAAGGGACCCACCTGATGGTAGAAACAGGTTGTGCCGTGCGCGTATTTTTAGAACCCAGGACTAGCTGGAAGGAAAATTGTATCGCCGAATTGATCGAGAACAGCTGTTGCACCAAAAGTCGTGGACGAACGATTGTACTCGGAGACTAATTTGAACCCAAAATTGGGAAACCGTCTTTTCATTGTGACGGAAAGCGTCCGTTATTTCATGAGGTGAACGAAAAATTGATTTCCGAATGATCGCGGGGTTGATTCCCCGATTGCCAAGGGTGGCTGGTGGTCCTGCAGGAACGCGAGGCACGCGCCGGCACCGCGACGGCGATAAATCACACCGGATGTGAGATTAGGGTGGCGGTCGGGCCGCTACAAAGTAGCGCGAGACAGGAAACACGATTCCCATTGAGATTCGCCGCTGCTGGCTGCGGAGCCAGTCAGCTCTACCTCTCCTCCCTTTCCCTCTCGCTCTCCTCTCTATCCGGACACGGCCGTTCTTCCCTGTAATCTCACCGTATATCTCACCTATCCAAACGGCCGGCCTCGTTTCACGTTTTTCTATATTTCATTACGCCCGGCCGGCCCGGCCGTGTCTTGTTCCAGCGATCGTTACCTCTCTTTTCCGACTTTGCGATTTTCCGCGAAAGGCCAGAACGTCGCGCAAGGGCGAAAATCATGGAAAATCGATGGTAAAGGCACTCACTTGGGATTCGACGCGTGGATCGAATTGTTTGTATTTATTTTTCGCAGTGCTGCTTCTTTTTTTTTTTATATATTTGGAAAGTTTATTTTACGTCGCGGTGGAACAATAATTCCCCGGCCAGAGAATGTTTGTCGATGCTTACATGGATTCGACGTTGAGAACTGACGCGAACGTCGGAAGGCAGCGGTGATTGTGATTGATCTGCGCTACTGGCCGGCGGCCACTTGCCTGCAAGTGAAAACAGCCCGGCCCCTGTCAGACGCGCTTCACTTTTGATATCGTGTCGTTGCTCGACGTGGGCGAAAATGAGCCGATTTTCGTGATTTTTTTTTTGAAAGGGAGAGGTTTGTTTCACGTTTGTTAATCTTCGGATATTATTTATTATAACTTTTGCCTATCGCAACGTATTTTTTTGTTTCTTCTTAGAAATATTTCTTATGTTCGGAAGCTGTCGTGCGGTCTTTCGTGAAAGTTGTAGCGCGTCTTGTAAAACTGCGGAAGCTCCAGCTTTGGCTGTGTTGGTCAGAGACGAACCAGTGAAAAAGTATTCACAATTTGTCGGCGAACCTCAAAATAGTGAAAAAATATTAAAAATTGCGAAATTTCGTAGGAAATTTCCGCCACATTTTGCCATGAAAGAATACTTTTATTATCAATTTCTTTCACACCTCGAGGTTCACGTAGAAGGTAACATTGTTACACATACGTGCGCAAAATCTCGACAAGTTTGACCCAATAGTTTTCGCGTTATCGATCCCGCCAATCCCGAAAATGTAGTTTTGACCAAAAACGCATTTGAATTTCGTTTTTAAAACTTTTGGAGTACTCACAGCAACAAAAAATTCTGCGTTTTTTGAAGATTCTAAAGGTATTTCCTCCCTTGAAACATATGAAGGGTCCAGTAGCAAATCGGTGCAACTCCATTGGCATTCAAGTCGAGATAAATAAGGTTTTCACTTACCCGCGTAATCACTTAATTGACTTATCGACCGAGAGTTTCAACAATAAAGAGGTTTCGCGAACTACGAAACTCATGTTCGGGGTAAAGTTGGACTTGCGCTGATTGGCTTCTGAGCCCACCATGCACACCTGTACCGATCGCTCCCATTAAATGTCTGAATTAATTTATTCGTCGTTTGCCGACGCATTTGAATAATGCCATTAACGACAGACGTTTACATAGATTTTTGTCAAAAGGCAGCCAATACGTTTACTGTTCATCGTTGCGTCCCTTGGTACGCTGTAAAATATTAATAGTACGTCTGACCACGCGCTGACCGTCTCTACTTAACCCCCACCCCCCACCCCCAATTAATATTCGACGACGACTGCTGCGATTATTTTGCTCGCCGATCCGACAGTTACGAAAGTCGAGACCTTGTCGGAAAATTAAAGGAGTCCCGCTGTGCGAAAGATAAGGGACGCAATGGGAAGAAAGGGTTGCGCGAGAGGGACGGAAAATTGCAACGGAATTGCCGGCGGTGATTAAGATTTAAACGGTCGGTGCTTCGAAACCGAAACGGGGGTCGAACTTCCGGCGGAACCGCGGCGATAAAAAGATACGGGCGGTCGTAAAGACGCGAAATGGGTGGCCGTAAAAAAATTGGGCGCCGCTGCGTAAAAGCGCGTAAAAACTTTCGTAATTGGCGGGGGGTGGGGGGAGGTGTCGGGGCGTAAAAATAAGGGGAACGATTCGCCGTTAAACAACCCTTCCAGGAATAAATAAGCCCCGCGAACAGTCGAAAGTTAGCCGCCCCTTTCGCCCTTGAACGTTCCACCATCGACGACTACGATCTCGGGGGGGGGGACCCCCCCCCCCCCCCGTTCCGGAACTCGAGCAGCAGTGTTTTCGTTGTCGCTTCGTCCCCCATCCGCTAATTCTCGTCGAACGGTTCGTCGTCGCGGACACCTGTCATCTGCTTTCGGTGAAGGGTACAGTTCTGCGGTCCAATTTGTTTGGGAAATTTTTGTTTGGGAAATGTAATACAAGCAAGTGTCGAAATCTGTCGGCCATAGCCATCGATCGACCTTCGAACGACAGTGGACCATCGATCGAGCCTGACTCGCATTTGCCCCCCCCCCCCCCCCCCCCTCCCAACCCCTCGATAAATTCCAATTATGTCCGTAAAAATAATTCACCTGCGAAATCGGCCATCCACCTGAAATCGATCGTGTTCGCCCGTCGGGCCTGGCGACAACTCGAACGCGTCAAAAGCACCCCCGGGGGTGCAGTCGCGCGTACATACGTACGGGTTAATGCAGGGTTATATTTGCCGGCGAATCCAAACATACGTATGGGAAACTTTCGACCGTTCGCCCGATTCGAAACTCGAACCGAAATTCGAGCGAACATTTCCAACCCTTCCGATGGGGTGGGGGGATGGAGGGGCGGGGGGGGGGGGGGGTCCGCCGGCAAGGAGTGGACGTAAAATGGAAGATTAAACGGGGGGTGTTCCCCGGGAGAGAACAACGACATCGAACGGCGACGCGAGGAACGGTTAATGATCATTTGAAGAGGATGTAAAGTGAACGCTGTGTGGGAGGGGGGGGGGTAGGTTTTTAAGACCCCATCGCGTTTCATTTTCGAGTTATTGGCACCGGTACAGGTAATTCGATTCTTGGCGGTGGTCGTTTTAATTCTCGAGTACGAATTACCGTCCTTTGGATTCGTCCAACGGGTAAAGGGGGGGGGGGGGGGGAGCCACGAATTTCCCCGGAAATTTATAATCGCCCGATCACACAGAGCAAACAGAAAATTCTCGCCGGCGAATATCCCCCGCGGGATGTACGACGTGGTAGATTTTAATGGCCGGCAGTAGAACCGCCGGTTGCACAGCCGGAGTTACTAAGTTTCGCGTTACGGCAACTGCGGGTATCAGATTAGGGTTAAATAGAAGCTTGAACGTTCCAGCGGATAGCGGCCGCTAAGTGTTAGATATCGCGCAAAAAGGGATTACGCTGAACTCTCGGGGCCACGAAAAATGATTATTAACCCGGGAAGTCACTCGGCTGTGGCCGCGGTGCGTTTCACATTTTAAGGGTTCGCGCTGAAAACGGCCCTTCACCTGCGAGGGGTTGTCTGGACCTTTGAAAATTGTCCCCTCGGTTGGCAAAGTGTGGCAAATAATGTTACGGCAATTTAATTAGCGGAATCGGTTTGCACAAATCGAAGCTGTATAGGCAGTGGATTCAACAGAGACATATGATTATTATTATTATTATTATTTCGTAAAATTCGTGATTGGACGTAATTTGGTCGTCGAATGTTTGCCTGCACGGTTAAGGGATGATTTATTTAACTGCGTCCCGAATATGTTGATAAAGTTCACCCTTAATTTTTAATCCCTCCCTGCCGGTGAATCAACGACTCATCCCCCGAAACGCACGCCCCCCTTGTTCGCGTCACCCCCGAAAGGAATGATAAAAAATTAACCCCCGTTCCGCCCGTGTATCCCCATTAGCGACCCCTCCGTTTCCAGAAACTCGATTCACCGCCCTCGCGAATTCCATTACACCCTCGGACAACCTTGGCCACGTTAACGATTCACGAGCGACCCACCCCTCGTTCCTCAACCCCCTCCGTCTACCGGTCCCGCGATCAAACAAATAATCCAACAGCAACAGTCGATGTTCTGTTTGCGCGATATTCGTCCCCCCGAACCGTCCGCCGCAAAATAAATCTTGCCGAGCCCCTTTCGAACCCTCCCTCGTCTTCAAACTCGTCATTCGATAATCTTCGTTCACGCTCGGGACCCAAATAATACTAATAACGACAACAACAATAATCCCGAAATAAAAAAGGGGCAAAAGTGGGAAGATATCGACCGGCCAGCAAGTCGAATATTCGTGGCAGCATCGACGTTTAGCTTCCACCCTTTCGTTCTCCTCCGGTTCTCTCAGTGGCCTGTCCACCCCCCCCCCCCCCGGCGTAGGTAACAGAGGGCGGCGATTAATCACCGCCGGGGGCTGTGCAGCATGTCGAAATGGGTTATGAACGTAGCGTACGCCGTTGTATCGTGACGTGCAGACGCCACTGGACACGAAGGGGTTTGGGGGGTGTCCGGGGGGGGGGGGGGGGTTGCAAGGTTCATCCATAACCGGTATTTCCAAGCCTGCTGTCCATCCTACGGTACCCACGCCCGTTTCCATAAAACTGGCAAGACCCTGTATCGGCCCGTCAGCCAATTTATTAACCACCCCCCACACCCACCCCCTTTCCCTCGCCGCCTCGAACCCTGTCAGCCTTCTCGCCTATCGCCACCCTTTCGTCGTCCGCGAAATTTATCGAGGAACACCCCCGGCCGACGAATCCCCCGCCGAGAGTTACACTGTGCACGTTCCTCCACGGAACATGGTCCGAATGAAAAGAAAGCCAGGCTTTTAAAGGGGGTGGTCGTCTTCTGTTGGGTTGCCTTCCGAATCGGTTCAATCTTTGAATAAAAACCGAGCGGGACAATTCGGCGGCGCACCGAGAGCCTTTCCTTATTTCGCTGTTTTTCGAATGAAAAGGTGGGGTGGTGGCCACCCTCAAATATTCTTTCCTCAAATTGACGAGTGACGACGATACGCAACGCGACGAGCGCAAAGAGACGACAGAAGAACAGCGCGCCCTTGGAGTGTTTGCGCGAGGGTGGGGGGACCCCCCCTCGGTCGGGTCTTCAAAATTGACGAATGATGACGATACGCAATGCGACGAGCGCAAAGAGACGACAGAAGAACAGCGCGCCCTTGGTGTGTTTGCGCGATGGTGGGGGGACCCCCCCTCGGTCGGGACTTCAAAATTGACGACTGACGACGATACGCAACGCGACGAGCGCCAAGAGAGGACAGAAGAACAGCGCGCCCTTGGTGTGTTTTCGCGAGGGCGGGGGGGACCCCCCCCCTGTCGAACGAGTTTCCTCAAAGAAGAAACCACCCCCGAGCATCGTTCGTCGCCTCGGAATTAATCAATTACCGCTGCCGTTTGTCGCAATTTTACGAGCGGACAAACGATAGGGCGCGTCGTGCCTAGTGCAGCTGCTTCTTTCGTCGATTTAGCGATCACCGTTCGATAAGGTTTTACGATTATCGCGGGTCCTTCGTCGTCGTCGTCGTCGTCGTCGTCGTCGTCGTCGACGACGGCGGACGAGCAATCGTAAAACAGGCGGGCATGATTCCCGTGGAATTTACCGTTCCCTCGCAATTCCACCCTTGTGTGTACCTTTCGCCGTTCGGTTGCTGCTTATTCGAGATCTCGCTGCGACGAGGGTCGAACGCGGGGTTGGTTTTTTTTTTTTGCGTTCGATTTTTTTTTGTCTTCCCCGTCTTCGCGATTCCAATAGTTTCGAATGGAGCACTAGGGACCCCGGACCCCCGGGGTTGTTATTCAATTCCGCTCGAATCCGTTCGCGACGTTCGCTTGTAATTGACGGTACAATTACAGGTGTGTCGTGACGTTTCGTACAACGGCTCTGTTTAATCGGACACAACGGCGGACAGTGATTTGGCCCAATCATTGGTTACCGGATGGCCTCGTGATTGTGCTCGTATTTATAATATTAATTAACAAAGTATTGTACAATGCGCAGTAACAATAATAATAATAAGAATAAAAATATATTTTCATTAATTAACGGCCTAGAGAACCCTTTAGTATACAGGGGGATTGAAACACACACATAGTAGCAGCATCTTATACAGTAAGAGTAAAATGAAATAAAAATAAAGTAGGACATAGTGAGACGACATAAAAGTAACAGAAACAGCACGAGAAGCCAGTGAGAAAAATCAATAATTATTTACTATTTACCACACTTACAGTAGAATGCTTGAACGCTATAATAGGGTTCCCGAAAAAGTTCGGTCGATTACAAAAATTGTTCGCGTTGGTGCACAATCGGTTTGGGCAGTTAAATTTCCCACAGAGAGTCCGACGAGTGTTCGTGTAAAATAAAGTATGCACCCTTAGATGAGAGGAAGGGACGTGAAATTGTAGTTCCGTGAGGATGTCGGGGCAGGAAATGATGTGATTGATAGTTTTTTATGTAAATAGTAAGTCGGCTGTAACACGCCGTTGCCGAAGGGTTAACAATCCGAAACGAGATAGATAATTTACGTAATTGTGCCATAGCGGTGACATCGGTATTTCAGTCTTAAAACAGTCTTCACTCTTAAAACTAAACAAAATTCTATATGGTTACTGTAGTTGGGGGACCATACGATGGATCCCCATATTCTAGTCGTATTCAACGGTTAAAGTCTTACTACAGTGGAGACATTGGTGGAAGTGTTTACAGGTTACACGGGGGATAAAGCCTAAAATTTTCAGACAGGAGCTGGAGGCATATTGTTGAAACGAGTCAAGAACGACGCATCACTTGACATGGCGATGCCCGTGCACATGATGAAATGGACCATGGCGCCATATGTTTACAATTCGGCCGCGAGCGTCGGGCATTTAATCCGGACGATTGCCGCAGCGATGTTGCGAAATATTCTTCGCTCGATTCTCTCGCGGTGTCCGGAATTTTTTTGTTTCGCTTTTCGTTCTTTCGCAAAGTTCATTTAAAAGTCGATCCTCGCGATAAAAAGTTTCCCCTTCGATGTTCCCGCTGATCAGCGTTATTAATCGCGGTTCCAACTCGAGGGACGAATCGTGCTTTCGTCCAGGTATTCTCTCTCTTCTTTTTTTTCTCCCCCCCCCCCCCCCCCGCCCCGAACGGATCGCGGCAACGCTCGCCGTTCCCCTCCCCTTCTTTTTTGTTTTTTTTTTTTATCTCCGTTCATCGTGCTAAATAAAGTTTAACGACGCCGCATTGTTCCGATTGTTCCTATTAGCCGGCGAATTGTTTCCGCGTTTTGACGTCCGCCCTCTGTTCCGCGAGAACAATGGGGCGAAACGAAAAACGTGTAGATACAGCAGGCCCCAAGTCGAGCCGTACCGCGCGTTCGTACGCTGTTGCTGTTTGCCCCGCCCGGGGGGGGGGGGGGGGGGGAAGTTCGCGGAACAGCGGGGATTGCTGAAGCGAAAAATAAAATAAAATAAAAAACAACAACAACAACATACGTGTAAATAAAAAAATACCAGCCACAGAAACCGTTCGATATCACGATTGTGTTTCTGTACGTTCCTGGGTAGCCACGGGATCGATGGAACATCCGATCCGCGCGCGGCTTACAAATTAAATCCTTCCACCCCCCGGTTCGCGTGCGCGCAAAAACCACCCCCTCCCACCCCTCATGACGATGAAAGAGCAAGGAGCAACCCTCGGGATTGCCGTCGTTGTCGAAACAGAACAATCCGTCGGGGGTGCAAGAACTACGAGCAACGTCGGGGAAGATTGCCTTCTGTCGGGAGGGGGGGCAGCCGTGAGGGTGGGGGGTCGCCTAAACGTTCGCACGGACGTCGAGATAATGCGTATTGACGTTTCGCCGATAATTCGGAGGCGTCCCGACGCCGAGCGCGTCGCTTCGCCGTTTCGCCGAATGACGCACGCTAAAGGGGGTTGCAGGGTTCTGGGGGGGGGGGGGGGGGGGGTTCGCCGGGGAAATAGAAACGCGACATTTCGGTGAACGCTGAAAATTATTCGTGTGTACCGGCGTCGTCGTTTTAGAATTTCCGTCGTTCGTTGAACAGATTACTGTTTATTCGCAAATCGATTGTCGTTCGAGTATATTAAATGGATAATTGCGCTCGGTAATTTTGGACGGTAATTTCCGTTTCTTGCTCGAAGGAGAAACGGGCCCCCCCTTGTTGTTTTCGACGCGCACATCTGTTTCCGTCGCGGTATCGAGGGTGAAAGTATTTGTCTTCTTCTTTTGTTTTTGTTTTTTTCCCTCCCCGGGAAAATATTTGTCGACGTCGGTCGCCGTTTATCGTGCCGCTCCTTCCCCCCCTTTCCGTTCCCTCGAGGTCGTCCCGTTTTATTGTAAATCGCTGTCCTAATCGGTGCGTCGCTTTAAAATTCGGCCACCGTTTTGGACAAAAATACTCCGAATGCGGGGAAGAGCAAATGGAAATTAAAAACGAATTGAATTACTGTCGTTGAAAAGCGATGGGGCGAATGTTCGACAGCACGTGAATGGAATAAAAGCTAAACTGAAGCCCCCCGGGGGGTGGGGGGGGGGGGACAAGTTCCCTTTATCATCCCCTAATAACCAGAGAAACAATTGCGGCTCCGTTCAAGCTCGAAACCGAAAAAAAAACCGGTATGCCATTCAATGCTGGAACAGGCCGCGCAAACAACAGGTAAATTCGCTCGCGTTCGCCGAAACAAAGACCCTAACGATCCTCCCATATTAAGCAGAAAAACAAGGGAAAAAGATGAATTTACAGATGAACAGGAAGGTGCATTAAAAAAAAAAAAAAAAAAAAAAAAAAATACATCCGCTGGTTCATGCGTGGAGCAGAGAGCGAATAAAGGCTGTGTTCAATTAAAACTCTACGAGCTGTAGAACCTTTAAATTTCACTATATGTCTTGCACAAAAATAGTAATTTATCTCGACTGAAAAATAAACCTTTGCAAATAAATTCAATGCGAACAATTCGACTGATCATTTCAGCGGCGACTGCAAATAATTCAGCGGAACCCTCCACCAGCTCTAGACATTTCACGACGCGTATTTACATTTTTATTTCCAACCCTTCTTTTTTTTTTTTTTCACCGTGACACGACTGATCCTGCGAGCTCCGTGGATCGAGGGAGGGATCATCGATAGCTGGCCACGATTCGCGGGGGTGGTATTGAAAATGTAGCTGCGTACAGGTTCGAAAGGGATGATAGGGGGTGGAAATATATATATATATATATATGTACATACGTATATAGAAAAGAGACAAGTGACCTATCGAAATCGATACGAATGCCGTGTATTCATCGGGATCGAAACGCGAGCACCAAAGGGGGACGTGTTGGAGGGGATGAAAAATGGTGGCGACCGGCTTTTGCACGGCGGCGCGCATAGGGGTTGGTTTATTTTATTAGGAGAAATCGAGACAGAAGTAAAGTATCGTGTAGTTTAACGCGTCGCTTTGTAATAATACTGCCGGTTGCCAGTCTTTGCCGGGGCGAAACACGAGGGGGGGGTGGCTTTTTTGCGACGAGCCACCACTATGTCGGTGCTGCAACTGTGCCTCACCCCCGGAGGAGGGCGGTGTTGCGGTGGCGGGTCGTTCAGAATTTTACAAGGGTATTAAATGCTTTATTCGGGGGCTTTTATGGACGACGTGTGTTCTCGGCTCGTTATAAATGACGCAGAATTTTCCACGTTTCGATCGAAATAGAAAATCATGCTTGGGAAAATTTTGCAAATAGCAGAACTGCCCGCGCGATAGTCGCCGGTGTCAACGAAGCCCTTCAATTCCCGCGAGGTTCGATTCAAAGAAAAGATTCTGACGTAAAATTTTCCGCGTTTAAAATCGTTTAAAGTCGTTTAAAAATATTCCGACGTCCGGCAACAATTCGAACGGTGGAAGCGATGTCTGTCCGAGCGAAAATTGCACTCTCCCCTTTGACAGAATAACAAACGGGGCGCACGGCGTTTCCCGATCTTTTTCCGCCTCGTTTTCTTCGCCCCCTTTTATCCGGCGTTCGATTCGACATTTCTTTCTTTTCTTTTTTTTTTTTTCTTCCATTTCTCGTTCGCCTCGAAACGAATCCTCCCCCGGTCATGGGGGCTGGGGGGGGGGGGGGCGACCAATTAAACGAACACCGGGGGCTCCTTTGCTTTTTCCGGGGTTCGTTCATCAGTCTTCGCCGCGATCGGTTGTTCATTTATAGAAATCGTTCGATATCCTTTACCGCGGGATAATTGAAAAACGAAAGGCGAGCCACGCTCGACTTCGTAACGCCCCCGCTGTCCCTGTCTCGGAACGTATTTCATCGTTGCCTCCTTTCTTCCGCGCCCGCTGTTCGTGGCGCAATTAATTCGATTCGACGGGAAATCGAGCGAGATGGCTGAGCACGAAAGCGCTCTTTTGCGTTCGACTCTTCGCGTTCGACTCGGCCGAGCTTTTTCTCCTCTTCTGCTTTTTTCCCCCGGTTCATTTTTTTTTTTTTTATTGCGTATCATCCCCGCGCTTTGTCGAAGACGTTTCTGATCGTTCACGAGATCGTTTTCCGTGGATTCCATTCTGGGGATCGACGCGTGCCCGATGGGCGGAATTTAAAGTAGCAGGGGGGGTGGCTTAGGGGGTGGGTAGGAGAGGCAGTTATACTTGTAATTCTAATCGGGGGATGCGAGGATGCGCCTGTTGCATCGTGTGGCGCGTGGACTTTGTGTGCGACTGTGGATCTAATATTGTTTTGCAAATGATAAATTGAATTGAATTGTTTTCATACTTTTTTGATGCCCCGATCGTGCCTCTTTCCTCCTGGAGGGTGTCTGGAAATTTCTCGGACCCCTCGAATTGGACAATGTATATTAGCAATGTATATTAATAATTAGCCAACGAAAAGTACAGAAATGATTGAACAAACAATTCCTGCCACGATGTAAATGTCAGAACTTGTCCGTGGATGATTAGTTATCGGAAAGAAAATATTTCGCAACGTTATTTCACATATATAACGGACACAGGAAAATACAACGCGTTAAATCAGATATATGAAACACACTGTACACCCTATATGAACTACAAACTACATGGACGCCACCGTCAGTTCTTGTCTATAACTAAAACCGGCGCAGCGCGCCGCAACGGGCATATCGATCTGGATCGTAGTTGCCGCTCGACAATAAACGTTTCCGTCTCAATATACTTCGGAATTTTCATTTCAATCGATAGCAAAGCATCGGTTTACCAATGAAGTTTGCTGTGACAGTACACAGTTGCTCCTTATGCATCTAAATCGTGCATTCGGAATCGTCAGTCGCGTGTAATTTTCATTTCGAAACAACGGTGAACGAACGAGGGCAAGACCTGTGCCGCGAACTCTTCGATTCGAGTTTCGCGCGTTTACGTCGTGACGCCTCGCCGCTCGTGTCGTATCGCGGCGACAGCCGAGCCGAGCCGAGCCGAACCGCGACGAAGACACCCGAGCGTCAGCATGGCATCGACCGTCTCGGCGTCACCTTGTTCCCGCGTTCAATCGCGTTTATCAGTGGTTTTCGGTCGCGTCATTAACTGTTCAGTGGTTTAACGTGCTCCCGGAAACCGTCGTGGCCCCGCGTTTTACCGGCTACGGCGTATTATCCCGTATTTCCGCCCGGTTTCCCGACATTTTCTACCCGGCGTCGTTCGAAGGATCCACGGGCATGCGCAATAACCTGAAAAACGAAACCTGTGACAAGCAGCAGTTCAGAGACCTGCTGGACGACCAGCCTGTACGTTTCACTTTATATCTGTTCCGTTGCCTCTGTTTGTTGTTTACGATTGCGCGTGAATTCATAAGGTTTGTCTGTTGCATCGGCGATTCCTGCGTCGCTCGATTTTTCGACACTTGTCCTTTTAATGCCTCATTTGAACTGCGTATTGCGCGTCGTGTGGTACAAAATGGCGCCACTGTACGAATGAGCATTGCGCGTGCGCGTGTGTATGTGCGTGTATTGTTTGTTCAATGGAGTTATCAGTTAATGTTGCGCGTTATGGAGAAACGAGATTTGCAGTAATATAGTTGCACGAGATCGCGGTTAATTTATTGTATTTCTCGGTTCGAGGTCTTCTGAACGGCTCGTATATCGCGCACGCGTGATATATTATTTATTAAGATTATTAGAAACAGCTTTGCCTTGCAGCATCGCTTTATACACTATTGCGCCAGCATTTAGTCAACCCTGGAATGGACGCAAACCCTTCTTTTTTATTATACGTAATTGATAATCGGACAGTGTATATACGACTGTTGAATATATCGGACGTGGCACGGTAATTGCGAGGCGAAACGTTTCGAACCGTTTCCGTGGAATTCCGCGAGTAAAAAATTGTAAACAGTACGCGGCTAGGAAACTTTTCCACGAAATTTCTTCGCAATGTTTCGCGTCTACGCTCAGAGGACAGAGCAAGCTTCGGAATGGAACAATCACCTCGGGTCTTTTTCTATTCGCAACCTGCGAACCGGGGGACGCTCTTGACGTAAGTCGCACAATGAAATGTGTCAACACGCACGCACGCACGCACAAAGGACCTGGAGATTTCTCCCGCGGCGCCACGGTGCAGATTTCTTCTTCGGGTCGCGTTCGCGAAAATTCTATCGAGCGGAGAGTGGACCGAAAAGGGAGAAAAGAGAAATGCTCTAGGGGAATACGGGTGACGGTAAAAACTGCACAAGGGAGAATCGCACAACCGTGTACATACACACCGGGCGAGATAAAAACAGGATAGACTGGACGATACGGAGGGGGGAGACCGTTCTCGTATAATACGACAGCGGATTTTTATTATTGGGACAGGATCGAACGCCCCTCGTTGCGTCCCTTGAAACGGTTGCACGCCGTTGGAACTTGTTTGCCGCTGTTGCACGTTGCATCGCGCCTCGCGGCGACACCGCTGCAGTGTGGATTCAGCTTTACCACTGGCAACGTGCACAACCGTTGAATCATCATCGATACTCCACGGAAATGGTAATTCATTGCTTGGGAGTTGTATCTTGGCACTCGACGAATTTCGCGATTCACTCCTTTTAATTCAATTGAACATTATACCACTCCGCTTTCGCCACGATTCTCCGCAAAATTATTCTGGGAAATTGCAAATTTTATTAACCGCTCGTTCTCGCGATTGTTTTTCCAACTAACTTTCGGCCTCGTCTATGACGATATACATAAATTCAACGATATACATACATGAATTAGAACTGGACACTCGTTCATTGTTTAATACAGTCATTTATATCCGGCGTTCGATGTCGAAAATTCGCCGAATCGTTTGTGGAATTAAATTCTTCGAAATCCCCGGGATCCGTGTAATATCGCGAGCGGAAGTTTTGAGAACTCGAAATTGAACTTCGTTAACGTTTGTAATTTTTATTTCCCGCTCGTGAGGAAGTTGCCTAATGAAATTTCCAACTCGAGAGTTTTTGCAACTTTATGAGTCCGTGGCTGGAGGGGGTAGGAGGGGGGGGGGGGGTGCCCTCTTGTAGACAGGATAAAACAGAATTCTTCGGAACTTTCGTTTGATTCCCTTTTAATTGTCCCCACCCCCTCCGAGTAATCTCGTTTCAAGATTTCCGCGTTGCTTAGAGAAACAAGCGCCCGCCGAGGGTAACGCGTTTTCCCTTCGTTCGCGAGAGTGTTGGCGATAAAACGGCGAGGACTTTTACGCGTCGTAAATTTCCGCGAGATGCCGAGGCGACGGTCGACCCGCGCGCGTATTTGTTTCGTTCGTTAGTCGCGGCCGGTCGTTTCGATCGGTCGACGTTCGAAACGTTCGCGAACGGGAAAATTTTTCGCCGCGCCGGGACGCACGAACGAATTCGGCGTTCCTCGTTGCCACGACCGTTTTCAATCGATGTTTCGCGTCGGTTCGCCAGCGGGGTAATGTTTGAACGCGGTCCTCGCTGGACTCGGAGACTCTGGTTCGCTAGCGTCGATGTGTCCTCCTTTTAACGAGCGGACGCGACCACCGGTAATGGACGCCGCCGCCAAGTTTGTGCCACCCGCGTTTTGGCCGTTCACAGCCGCGTCCGACGCGGCCCCCTCCTCTGTCCCGTTTGAACTACCGCCGGACAAAGATTATCGGCCCGATAGAGAACGTTCCAGACGTTTCACGGGCGCAAAAAGGTCCGAGTGGCCGTTACAATTGTCCCTGTTCGTTATCGCGTATCGTCTCGCGCGGATACGCGACGGGAATGGAAGGGTTAATCGTGCAAAATTGGTCGGGATATTTCATATTAATATCGTTTATATATATATATATATATATTAATATTATATTATTTTTATATTATTACATAATTATTTTATTATTGTGTTACATATAGAGGGTGTCCCACGTAACGCTTTTCACGATTTTTTAACCACTTGGGGTAATCTGCCAAAAAAATATTATAAACAAAAGTTGATCAGTTTTCGATTGGCTATACATTGCAATGAAAAAAAGTTCGAATAGTTTTGTATTATTATTGTCAAGGCCACCTTCATTTTTTTTAAATGCCACTTTGTATTTACGACTTAACAGTATTATAGTCCGTATCGGGGCGAATTCAACGACCTAGTATACCATGATCTACGGATGATCTTGTCAGATTATCGCAAGTACTTGAAAAATCGTGAAAAGTGTTACGCGGGGCACCCTGTATATATAAACAATATTAATATTAAATACTCTTTACATTATATTATTATATTAGATTTATATATATATATGTAATGTAATAATAAAATAATTGTATGGTAACATAAAAGTAATACTATATTATATATATATTAATATTGTACAACTGAATCCTTTAATATTTAATATTTCTTTATATATATATATTCCAACCAATTTTGTACGATTAGCCCTAACATTCCAGTGGCGTATCCGAGCGACACGATTCGCGATAACGAAGAGGACAATTGATATATATACACAAATTAATCGGGGAAAAATCGACCCCTGTTGGGAAACCGTATAAGCAAGCCGTATTTTTTCTCCGGAAAGGTTGATTACCGAAACGCGAAGTAACAGATTATCGGCGACCGCGAAAAGGGGCCGCGAGGAAAATTGATCGAACGATTGATAAAACGGCGGTGGGAAAATCCGGGGGAATTGGAATGTTGACTTCCGGTTGACGGGAGGGCACATCGTCCCTCGTTACCAGCGGACGGGCAAGAGGTCACGGTGCCCATTTCCTACGAGCGATTTTCCGCGAATTGCCCCCATTATGTCCAATTATCGGCTCGGATGAAAGGAGGACGCGTACTCGGCGCGCCGGCCGGGGGGGGGGGGGTTAAAGGGGTGGCCTCCAGGAGGAATTTTATCATCCTTCGGGGTCGAGAGCAATCAGATCATGCTCGTAAAAAAAAAAGCCATAGAAAATCCCCACCTGACAGAGCGCTATCGCGCGTCGCGCGAAATATTTATTACGTTTTATTTCTCTCGGAGACACCCCTCCCTTCAACCCCCTCCGTCTCCCGGGTCCCCCGCCTATTGTAACCCTGCACAATATAATTGCGTCGTGAAAATTCTT
The DNA here is from genome assembly GCA_963667235.1 of Nomada lathburiana. NCBI lineage: Eukaryota > Metazoa > Arthropoda > Insecta > Hymenoptera > Apidae > Nomada > Nomada lathburiana. The sequence continues at coordinate 16,532,567 of OY763899.1, read as the reverse complement.
CGCGTTTTTTTTTCCTTTTCACTTGTTCGTCCGTCAGCGAGGCGCAGTTATCGTTGTATTCGTTTCTCTCGCCAGAGTGTTTGCCATGAAGGGGCGCCAGTGCAATGCAAAGTAGACAAATAAATAAATAAATAAATAAATAAATAAACGAGGAATCGGACGGGATAGGAGGCGTTCGATTAAGAAACCGAACGAAACGATCGATCGACGGCCGTCCCGTTTGACATTCCGTCCGGTGTAATTGAACGATCGTACGACGAGTGCAATTATACAAATAGGCGTATGTAAAGGGGATCGAATTATTGCGGCGATTTGAAAAGCAACGATACACGAACGAATCACTCGTGCCGCAGCCCGACGGAATGAAATTATCATGAAGAACGACGACCTCGTTACTAGTCGTACAATAATACGAGAATATAATGATTATCGAGCAATAATCCGAGAATATAATGTCGTCGTTATATCGCCGGGCGTCGGTTCGGTTTTCGCGTTCAGCACGATTTCTGCTACGGCGCGGCAAGATTTAATCCCCGCCCGGTATTACTCCTTTCGAGGTTTGCGATATTTCGTCCCGCCGACTGGAATATTAATATCAGATTTTCGCGGCGCGCCGCTTGGGACACGGGGTTGGCCTCTGCGGCGGAGGGGGTGGAACGAAAATCGGAACCGATTGGAATTTCCGAATGAAAATGATCATTGTCGCAAGGATCGCAGATTATAAAAGATGTCCATCCGGGAAGTGGCAATTTAATAATTTCGCCGATCTGTATTGACCCTTATTAAAATTATGGTCGCCACCCTCAACCCTTGCGTTGATGTGTTGGTTATTCGAAACACTTGGCATTAATTTAATTTGACGAGCGCTTGAGTTGACGTGGAGTTGTTCGAAGAGTCGAGATCTGGAGCAAATATTATTATTATTATTATTATTATTATTATTATTAAACGGGCTGATGCCCTTTGGTATGAATGTACACAGGTAATTCGTCGCAGAATACAAGATAATAGTAGCAATAGTATAAACAGTATTTAAATGTCGCGGGTTACACAAATATGATACAGCATAATTAACATGACGCTGGATACAGAGCAATACACAGGGTAGCGACAATAGTATGCCTAATCTAATTGTCGCGAAAGGATTCTCTTTACCCGTGACTCGAACAGGAGTAAAGAGTCTTCGAAGGAGTTTTAGTCTATCAGTGAATTTGTCAGTGGCGATGGTGTCAGTGCGGTTAAATCGGGTGCTGTAAAATTTAGGCGCAAACGTTGAAGGGTGTATTCGGCACGTTCGAATTAATCCTGTCAAGGATTTGAGGGCAATATACACGCGCCCATTAACACGTTCCCTGCCAGACCGTTTTTTGAAGACTTCCCGTTCAAGCCGCGTGGGGCGTATGCGCCCCACGCTTTACATTTGTATTATTTTGTTTCTGGCGTATGCCTTACAATAATTAAAATAGTGCAAAAATCATAATTATCAAGGAAAGGTTGTATAGTTTAACATGCATAACACAACAAACCAATAAATTTATTTTTCTAGGAATTAGTTTAACAAATAACTGGCTGAACATTATTATGCCAAGCGAGTGGCAAAAAACTAAAAAAAACTAAGAAAAACTGTTGCTGTGTGATGCCATATCTGCTTATAAGGAGTAATTATTGTAAAATTTGGAAAAGGTCTGAGGAAGAGAAGGCGGGAAAAATTGCAAACATTTTTAAATGCAAGATATCCGAATTTATAAACTGAAATAATATGTACGTACCGTATTTCCTTCGTTTAACACACTGAACTATAAATCAATCCTAGCTTCAGTGATGCAGTAAGTATTGTATCAACGACACGCGAATAAATGACTGATCGGAATAAGAGAAATGCGGTTAAAACAAGTCACAGTAAAGAAAAATTGCCCATCACGCCGCGTGGGGCGTATTCGCCCCACGATTAAATGAGAGCATCAGCAATAGTATTAAGATGTCCATAAATGACTCCATAATGAATTTTTAAAAAATTCTTCATTTTACAATGATAATACCAAATGGCTTGAACGGAAAGTTCAGCTTGGGGCGTATACGCCCCACGCGGCAGGGAACGTGTTAAGGATCTCGTAAAAATAGGACGAGGTCATGCGCAAGCCGCCTATGGTCTATGATGTGTAAGCTCTAAATAGTCCCCTGGTCGTTGATGGCCATTGGTTGGCCAAGTTCGCAGGCCAATATGCCTAAGCATTTTACGCCGCGCCGCTTCTAATTGTCCCTGGCGTTGAACGCGACGCCGTGGTCCAGACGCTGTCGATGCGAATTTCGAATATGGAAACGGACGCCCGGTCGTTGACGCGAGCGTCGAATCGAAACGAAAGACAGGGGGGAAAAGAATCGCTCAATTAATACGACAAACGGATTCGAGCTCGATTGCCCGTATAAATTCCGCCGAACGATCCCCGGCTATTCGACAACGACTCCGCCCCGGCATCGCGCGACCCTCAGCGCCCCGACCGCAGAAAGGGGGATTACAGAAGCGTGCAGAAGTGTCTGTCTTCCCTAACTCCGGGTAAGAAACGCATTTTCCGAACGGTTAAACCCGGCCGTCGCTCGGGTTCTCGTCTCGAGTAACGCGAGCCGTGAGGACCCCCCCCCCGGGGGGGGGGGGGAAGGTAAGCGGAGGAAGGGGTTGAAGAACAGGCGAAAGGAAACGGGGGGGCCGGCATGGGGGTGAAAGTCTCCGCGACTGGATTGAGCGGTGATTGAAAATTCTGCCTCGCGGGCTTGCGATTTAAATCCCACGCGAAAGCGAGGGGTGAAAAGTTTTTCGTCGGCGGGGGATGCGACCGACCAACCGGTGCTCGCCTTCTGGCGAGCAACCGGAAGCGGGGTGGCGTCGCACGCGTGTTCCGCCGCTGGTACGGTTTAACGAGGTCTAATGGACGTTTAAAGGGGCCAGGGAACGACGAATGGGAGTGGAATTTCATTGGCCGTGTTTTCCGCGAGATGTTCTTGGTTTCTTTTTCTTTTGTTTCTTTTTAATTAGCCCTTTGACTGCTATGGGCGCATATATGCGTCCGGCAAATGCTATCAGCGTGGCCTATGGACGCATATATGCGCCAGGCGTGAGCTATCAGTGTAGACTATGGACGCAAATGCGCGCTCGGCGAAAAAACAAATGTTCCTTGTTGTTTGGCAACGAGGAAAGAAAAAGTATTCAGTCCCCAGCGATCGCTACTGCGGGCCTCATGCCGCTCACGCGCAGCGCTTCAACTTGAAGCAGTTAGCAGTCAAAGGGTTAGAAAGTCGTTTTTCGACGGGACAATGTCTCGAAATATTTTGTCATACCTGTGTAAGTCTACGTTTACGATTGGCGTCTGATTGGTTTCCTTTGTTGCGCAGGTTAAACTCGACAAGAGCCACAATGGCAAGCTTTCGAGGGTTATCCACATCAGAAACATCCCCAACGAAGTGTCGGAGGCTGAGATTATACATCTCGGCGTGCCGTTCGGCCGTGTCACCAATGTCCTCGTTCTCAAAGGCAAAAATCAGGTGAGTGGTCGTTCATAAATTAATATATTGTTATTATTATTATTATTATTATTAAACGGGTTGGTGCCATTTTGTAGAAACGTGCATAGGTAATGTGCCGCCTAATACAAAATAATAGTACAAACGGTGTTTAAATATCGCAGGGTACTGAATTATAATAATATAAAAGATAGTTTAACTAACGTTGGATACAGAATAACGCACAAGGTAGTGACAATCCCCGAGGAAGTCCCCTTACCTGTGATTTGAACATGAGTAAAGAGCCTTCGAAGAAGTTTATTCTATCGGTGAATTTGTTTGCAAGCTCCGATAGTCTAGTAATGACGTCCGTGTGGTTAAATAATAACGCAAATATAAATAATATTTTCCTGTCGTAACGAATTCGCGGAATTACATGCTTCCTTTATCTCCTTATTCGGATTCGATTTTTACTGTCATTTATTGTTGACGGGATTATCTTACTTTCGTACAGGTAATCGATAATTGGTTTTAGGCATTCTTGTTAAGACCTTGGAGGAAGATTTTTATACCGTGTGTGTAATAGGTCTTCAACTCTAATTAAACGTTTCTTTGAATTCAAAGTATGAAGTGATTCCATGATTCCGGCTCGTTCTGGTCATCGAAACCGAAAGAACCAAACAGATGTTGAAATTATATGGCTCTAGCTAACGCGGTTGGCAGCTTTGATTTGAAATATTAAAATTTCTTAAAATGGCGGCAATATGAAATCGATTTTTCGTTCTTCTCTATTTTTTTCGTCTAATTTGACCTGTAAGATTAAAACAGACAAACATTTTGGCGTAATTCTGCTAGGAACGATAGCGACACATCTGCTGACGATGTGTGCGCCAGATGGTCCCGATCGGTTCACTAGAATTCGAGATATCGTGGTTACCCTGTTATAAAGTACGGTTTTGAGAAACTACGCAAGAATGCAATACAATACGTATGTGTACAGGGTGTTCCGTCTAAATTTTTCGCCCACTTGCAGCCATCTGCTAGAGAAAAGTTTGCAACAAAAGTTGCAGGGTATAGAGTGTACAATAAATATCAGTAAACAAAATTTCGAAAGCAGTTCATTTTCATGGCGAAATCAAGGTCCCCTTGCGTAAAACAAATAGGAACACACATATATTTTTATACCATATTGTAGAGGACATAGAGACGAATTCAAACACATATTACATGATATTTTTACTAACATATTACTCGATTTACAGTAGTGGAAATGCGAAATATTTAGCTTTTCGTCGTATTTGACTTTAAGACAGTGTAAACACTATTTGACACCGAATAGATTACTGAATGTAAACACGTGACTAGAACGCAAGAGAAATGCACTTTATTTAATTGCATGTTCGAAATGCATTCCGCCTTCCGCGACGCAATATTCTGCTCGTTTACAGCAGTTCGAATGTGTTGCTGCAATTAGACTTGCTGGATCCACAACTCTGCACGCTGAGACGATTCTTCCTTGCAATTCTTCAATATTATTAATTGCTGATTGAAATACAACGGACTGTAAATATCCCGATAAAACATTCAGTAATCTCTTCGGTGTCAAATAATGTTCACACCGTCATATAGTCAAATACGACGAAAAGCTAAATATTTCCCATTTGCACTACTGTAAATCGAGTAAAATGTTACTAAAAATATCACGTAATACGTGTTTTGAATTAGTCCGCATGTTCTCTACAATATGGTAAAAAAGAAATATGCGTTCCTATTTGTTTTACCCAAGATGACCCTGATTTCGCCATGACAATAAAATGATTTCGATATTTTGTTTACTGACATTTATTGTACACGCAATACCCTGCAACTTTTGTTCTAAACTTTTTTTTGTCACATTGCTGCAAATGGGTGAAAAATCGTCTCTTTGTCGACAGAAATGACTAGTCAATAATTAACTGCCAACGAGTAAGTGCCGAAAGAATTTTCAGAAAATGTAAACCAAAAAATTGTTTTGTTTCATCCGTCACTCTACAATACCCCCTTAAGCAATTCTTTGATCAGCAACAGTGCCAATTATTGTCTACTCGACTCTTCTTTCTGCATTATCCGTTAAACAGCAATCGGAGACTAATTGGAGGTAATTAAGGCAATAATCAGGCTTGCTATTCGGTATTGTCGCTGATTAAAATAATTAATACCAGCGTAGCATTGCAAGCTCCTCGAATATTGATCGAAGGACAAATATTAAACCTCACCCCTAAACGAATTCCTGAAATTTAATACACCCCCAATTCGTCGGAATCGGAGATTATCTTCGGGCAATAATTTTTTCCACATACGAGCGAAAACTTTGATTTCGGATGAGAAACATTCGACCCACGTACGCTTGCGTTTCCTCCCACGTGTGGGGGGCGGGGGGGTCCCCCCAATTATTATTCCTGTGGTTAATGCGCGTGTGATTCGCAAACGGTAGCTAAATCTCTCCATCTGGCTCAGAGCGGCGGACCTGTGCATCGATGCATTATTTTAATCCCCGCACCGGTATAAACGAGCCAAGAGCACCGGCCATTATCGTCGTAACCTGTTGTAACCAAATGTTCCGACACGTGTGCGCAGATTCTGCACGCGTTAAATCCGATCCGATTTTACTTTTTTCACCATTACATACTCGCGGTTCGTCGCGATTGTTGATTCGGGGTCCGTTTGTACAGTGAGTTACGCGTTCTTCGTGTTCGTCCGATTAATCGTTCCCTGACTAGGAAAATGGCTTTGAATTAACTTATTCGCCACCCGGTCGAAGTATCCACAATAAATACTGAAAAGAAAACCGAGTCAGTCTGAGAAAAAATTAATCGTTGCCCGCAAAAGAGTCTTCCCCCTCTCTGTGTCGCTCTCTCTAAAAAATAATTAACGAATCATCCCCGTTGCATCCCTCGCACTGTAATACCTCTTGGTCCTCCCAATCCCCGTTCCAGGCTCGCCTAAGACAATTCAAGGTGAGCCCGATCGGCCGGGAAACACGCGTTATTATCGCCAGGCTTGCCAATTAAACGCAAACAAACGGCGCGCATTGTTGCAACACGACAATGGGGCCCTCGCTTCGCTCTAACGTGCATCAAAGCGCCGCCCATCCGGATGACGCCTCTGGGGCTAGAGGTGGGGTTTTCAGGGGTTGTCGGAGGTGGTAGTAAATCGAGTTTCACGATGAACCGGCGAGTTGACCCCTGCGGGCACTTTCGCTGTGTTTGCTTTGATTCAAAGTTTCCGGTTAAGTTGGTTACCGGAACGGCTGGTCCAGTCTCTCCCCTTCTCTATCTCTCTTTTCCTCTTTGTCCTATTCAGCACGGCCGCCAGGCCCCGGTCGGATTTTCGATCCACGGGGTTCGAGTTACTCGAGTCGCGACACCCTTTTGGAATCTCGATTCGTGGCCACCGTGGCGAAATTTTCGTCGGGGGTAGCTGGACGCGATGGTGCATTTTAAACAGGGGCCCTCGGGGGTGGTACTGGTTGATTGGTTGAGGGCTGTAGTGCGGGGTGTAACGCAACAAATATACGGAGGCCTCGGAAGCCAATCAGCGTAAGTCCGACTTACTCTGAGCACGTGATTCGTAGTTCGAAAAACTTGTTTATTGTTCAAACTGTCGGTTAGTAAATCAGTTGAGTCACTGTTTTCGATGACGGCTCGCCCAACATGGTCGTTTTCGTCCGAGTAGTTTGCAAAAACCTCGCTTATCTCGGTCCGAATGCTAATGGACGTGTAACAAGCGTGGAACCGTGATTGTAATTGGTTTTCACCGGCGTTTTCAGTTGTAACTGGCCTATTTTGTTGGTGAACCTGGGGGACGAACCAATTTCGCCGGGCAACTGTTATTAGTGCCCCTTCCAAAAAATTAATTGTACCTCAATAGGCCGAGCCACGGTTCGAATGTACGCACGTACACGCGTCACACCAAGGATTCCCTTGCTGCGAAGTTAGCCCCCCACCTGTTGTTCTTGCAGTTAGACGAAAGTTCCACGTCTATTTAATCGCCGTTATCCCCGCGCTGAAAAATCGTTTAACGTTTCCGCGTGTCGACGTATCCATCCGCCGGATCTCACCTTCTATTTGCCTTGAAACAATATTAACCCGTTCGGTTTTCGCTTGTTCTCGCGATTCCCTTCGATGTTTGACATTTACCGAGGCAGCTCGGCGGATCCGTCGGCGAAAGTGTTCAATGGGTAACTTTGTCGCCCCATCGTCTTTCGGATTGAAGAGGTTCGAGACTAAAACAACAGTTCGCGTTCACCGAAAACGATGGAAAGGGTGAACTGGCTGCGTAAGCATGTTGAATTCAATTAAATTTGGCCCCATGGGTCGAAGTGGTTGCGGATGGGGTGGAAGGGGTTGCAGGGGGGGGGGGGTGTGGAGAAAAATTGCACGGGGTTGTTAGCTGGCGTCTGCTATCGATCTCCACGGTGTATCGTTCACCTGAATCTGGACCACGCTGATTCCACGACCTACTTCCCCTTCCAACCCTTATTCCTCGACCCTTTCTTCCCTCATTCTTCCACGAGAATATTCGACAAACTCTTTACCCCCCCTTCGCGGTTTACCGCTCGTCCCACCCTCGTTTCCTCCCCCGTCCCACGGTGTCGCGCATAATTAAGAAAATAGGGTAGAATCCGCTCGGAGAATTCGAAAATTCTCTTCATCACCGTGGACAAAAGAAATTTCAGTTTTTAATTACTCACCGGCGACCCGCTGTCCCTCGCAATGAAATTAATACTTTTGAATGGTGCGGCTACAGCTTTGCTGAACGCTCGACGACCGAGCGGTTACATTTGTCTTTTGTTTTTTGTGGTGGTTTTTTTTTCCCCCGCGGCAATGAGGGGGACGGGTCGAGAGAGACAAGGGTGCACGCTACAACTGTTTCGGGAGTTTTTAATTTTGGTAATTAACTCGTTGCTCGTTTACTCTGCCGAAGGATTACGGTTTGTCGCAGTTTGTCGCGGTTTGTCGCGGTTTGTCGCCGTTTGTAACTCGGGGGCGGGGTGGTCGAACGTTCGGTAAATAAGGGGACGTCATTTCCACCGAGATGCTTCGTGGACATTTTGATACTGCGACTTGGGGGGGGGGGGGGGGGGGGTTCCCCAGAGATGTGGAACAGGAAAGAAGAATAATGTGAATATGAAAATTATTCCTTCGATTTTTTTAAATTCCACCCGCACTTATATTTATATTGGGAAACTGCTCCTCGAGTATTCGTTGCCGCTGACAAATCCACTTGCTCCCCGTGTAAGCAATCGAAACGGCATCGATTTTCAATCAGAATCGAGTCCGGCTTGAGAGAACGGTATTTCAAACGAGGTCCATCGAACCGGGACGTTTTTCTTTTCCTAATTTCCGTCCGTCAGAAACTGGAGCGAATTCCGTTGGCTTAATATCGCGCCCGTTGCCCTGGAACTCCGTAGAGGGGTTGGATATTCTTCCGATTCAACCCCCCTCTGCTGCACGAGAGAATCGGGGTCGCAGGATTATCTCAATTGTACAAGGTCGGTCCGAAAAATTATTATGGAGTTTACAAATTTATAAATCGATGATGACAACGATAGTATCAGGAATTGGTGTGGCGAAGTTAACTCGCGGTGTTAGATAATTAATTTCGGCGAAAATAATTTAAATGAAAATAGCACGGCAACGCAACGCAGGTTGGAACACTGTTACCGAATAAGAAAAAAGCGCGGAGCCTTCGAAATTTGCACAAAAATTCTGCGGAAAAGACGAGAGAGACCCGGGTTGCACGCGCAATGAAGAAACACTCGAGACCTCTTCGAAACACGCTCAATATCGTTTCCAGTGGGTCACTTCCGGCCGCGTAAAAATTCCCATAAAAACGGAACGCGCCCCGGCGAGATTGAACGTTTCTTTCTCTCGTCTTCCCTCTGTATTTTGTCGACGGAAAAAGGAGAAAGGTTAAAGGGTGGAGGAAGAAGAAAAATGCAGAGCAGCAGCCCGCGGTTCTTTATGACGACACGAGAAAGTTTTAATTAAGAGCGTCTTTGAGCTTCGAAGATTGGTTTTGTCGCTGGGAAAAATAACCTACGGTCACTTGAATTAACTTTCCCCCCCCCCCCCCCCCCCGTTCTTAGGGCGTAATTACCAGCGAAAAATAGTACTCGGTTTCGAGGGTGGCAGTCATTAATTGGTTCCCTCCGGTGATCGGAGGAATTATTGGAAGGCGACCAAAACAGCCCATGTTAATACCCAATATTATCGGACCTCGACAGATTCACCATCTGGGGACAATGGAGATGGGTCCAAACATTGCCAAACGTCGTGTCACGTGATCCTCTCGAAGCTCCAACTCGATAGCCCGTCCTTATAAGTTAAACAGAACTATATTTTATCCTCCACGAATGAAGTGCGCACGATCTTGGTGTTCGTTTCACTGCTGCGATGGGTTTTTCGAAACACATATCAATCACAACTCTAATCACTAATCACTAATCACTAATAATCACTAATCACTGATCACAAAAACGTGAGCTTAGACCTATAGTAGACCTACGGTTTTAGTTGGAATCCGAACCACCAGAATCAGAGTGTAAAGCACATGTATCATGTCCAGAGGTGTGCAAAGGTGTGCGGAATAATTCTCGGCATTAACTTTTCGCCTAAATGACTGAATAACAATATTGACCGCCCCATCTGGACATTTAAGAAGTACAGCGACTGTTCACATTCCAACGCACAATTCGGTGTACAGTGTAGCTGGCCCAGCAAATAGCGTTTCTACTTTATACAATTACCACCCTCGAGCCACCCTCAAAATTAATCTTCGACGAGTCCTTAGAATGGTTGATGTATACATATAATAACAGAGGCACATTGATAGTGCACAATCATATCTGTTGTAGCTGTAGCAAATTTGTTCAAAAGTGGCGTAGCCCGTTAATTGTGTTGTTCAATAATGATAATAATTATCACTATTACAACAGCAATCATATCAAACAAGTGCGTTCAATTATCCTAAAGCTTTTGGCATTATACTTCCATCGCAGTATCGTGCAACTGTACAAGTGGCAATTATAAAACATTGAGATGTACCAATTGTGCATGAAATGTAAGTCGGTCCGGGAAATATCGAAACTGCTCGAATCTCCGAGACGAAACCTGTAAGAGTTAAACCTATAAGTAAGAGAGTACCGTCGGCCGGGAGTATAATGAATCGAACTCGCTGCCCGCGAAACAGGAATCGTCCTTTTGTCTCGCGGAACGGTAATACCGGTTAAATCGGCACAATTCCGCGGGGCGGGCACGGCAGGGAGGGGATTCGTGATTGAATCTCCGATCATAATTCTGCGCAAATTAGATCCGAAGTGGGTGGCACCCCGGGGCCCTTCGCAGACGTCTAATATCGCGATAGCGCGGGCAAAGGGGTGAACGAACTTCTTCGCCGCCGGGTTGAATGCGCCGTCCTCGTGAATGACAGATGTCTGTGACGATGTCGGGGACCGATGGTGCGCGTATCCGGTGTCCGCTTTTAATCGGGCGATTTATTCCAACGCAAGAAATCTTTCAAGAAATTCAACAATTGGCTCGATTACAGTAATCGATTTTACTCGCTGTCTGATGTTGCAAGGGAAGTTCGGTAACTCGAAGATTCAGAGAAATTTGAAATTTTGCACAGATGTGGTTCATATTGTGCTGACAGCGGAGCAATGTTTGTTTCCGGCTAAAATAACGGTCCTGAGGGTGAAAACACACATGCAAAGAAATGTTGTGTTTTCGTCTTATCGCGAATAATTAAGAAGTTGTTTGACATGGAGGGAAAAAGTTGAATTGAAAGTTGGATGGTTTATAATACGGATCTGAGAAATTTTGTAAAACAGATTTTTTTGGAAATTCGTAAAAAAAAGTATTTTTTTGACAATTTCTCACTTCCATATTATAGACCATAAAGAGTCACTCAACTTTTAATTTAACCTTTTCTATGTATATCGAACAGTTTCCAAATTATTCGCGAAAACATGAAAACTGAAGATTTCTTCGGAGTGGTGTTTTCACCCCCTAGGACCGTTTTTCAGCAGGAAACAAAAATTGCTCCGTTGTTAGCACAACGTGAACTACATTTGTGCGAAGTTTCAAATTTTTCTGAATTCCCGAATTTGCCGAACTTCCCTTGTTAACCGAAAACGAACAATTCTATTTATTTGATATCATTTTTGTTAATATTTATTTCCTATTCCAATCTGCGACGTTTAACCACCAAATATTGCCCGCTAAATTCTACTTCCCGTTCCGAATGAAATTCCTGAAACAAGAAACACACACACACACACACACAGAGAGAGAAAAGGATCGAGGACACCGTGCAAACTCCGAAGAATTCGTCGAAAAATCCAATCAAATTCGAGCCACCGTCCCGCCGCAAATTCTTCGAACACCCCCCCCCCCCCCCCCGCGCATCGGCGGTGCGGGGGAGGGGGTGAACCGTGAACTAGACACGGGGCTGTGCTCGATGCGTCCGGATCGTTGGATGTAGCCTTGCTAACACGGCTTAATCGGATCTCATCCTGTTTGCGATTGGATTAAAGTAACTCGCTTAAGACCGGCTCGGTCTAACCTCGCCATTGATCCTTGTCGTTTAACTAACTCCGCCCTTGTTGCGACCCCGTTTGAATTTCGGCCCGGTCGACCGGGGATAACCTCGTCAGCCGGGCAGAAATCGGTTCTGGGACACGAAACACCCGACCGTGGCTAATCGTGGCCCGGAGCATTTCGATTCTGTGCACGCGCGGTAACGCCACAATCGAAACGCGACCGGGCGTTCGATTTGTAACGGACACAGGGAACATTTAACTTCCAACTAACGGTTGTTCGGGAGTTCGTTTCGTCAATACTTGGACTACGATTTTGACAGTTGACTTTTCTCGGATGATCTGGGCTCGACAGTAAGGGGACCCCTTGGGTTTTTAATGGATGTTTATACAATTCCTCGGGAGGACCGAGGATGGGTGAATATCATGGGGCAGTATGACGAGGTATTTTGGAAGCGGTGATGCGATAAGGTTATGGGACGAGTGTTCGCGACGACGGAGGCTTGAAAACATTTGTGTGCATGAATCCTTGGGTGACTAGCAGATAATAAGACTGATACAGAGATATACATGTATCATCAGACTAATGTACAGGGTGCCCCACGCAACACTTTTCACGATTTTTCAAGTTCTTCCGATAATCTGGCAGAAAAATATTTTAAACAATAATTGATCAGTTTTTTATTGGCTATACAATGCAATAAAAAAAAGTTCGAATATTTTTTTCATTATTATTATTGTTAAGGCCATCTTCATTTTTTTTTTACATGCACTTTGCATTTTTGACTTAACAGTATTATAGCCCGTACCTTCAAGGCTCTTACGATATTGTAGCGAAGTTCTTCGCATGCTGTACGGATTCGCTGCTTTAAATGTTCCATAAACTATCGACTGTAAATGACCCCATAAAAAGAAATCAAGTGATCGTGGTGGCCCAGTGAAAGGGGTCATAAGTGCCCAACCAATGTTCTCCGAACTTTGCCTTCAAGGTCATCCGAAGATCATGGTATACTAGTTCGTTGAATTCGTCCTGATACGGACTATAATACTGTTAAGTCAAAAATACAAAGTGCATGTAAAAAAAAAATGAAGATGGCCTTAACAATAATAATAATGAAAAAATATTCGAACTTTTTTTTACTGCATTGTATAGCCAATAAAAAACTGATCAACTTTCGTTCCAAGTATTTTTTCGTCAGATTGTCGCAAGCACTTGAAAAATCGTGAAAAACGTTACGTGAGGCACCCTGTAGATATATTGGGGGCGAATACATTACAGATCATTTTATTTCGTTCTCGTTCGTTGATCCTTATTTATCATTTATTTCTCTAACGAAATGATCCTGCCTGTTCTCATACTGTGCTTGGTGCAATTACTGTATACAATTGCTCTCATTATCATTATTATTATTATCATCATCATCATAGGATGCAGAGTGATCAGTTAATAATACGAATATTGCAATTTTAATCTCGCTGGAGATCAACAGAACGTGGGTAAAGATTTTTCCGTGGTTCCCGAGCAACGGAGATCGAACGATGAAAAATAGAGAGACAGAGAGAGAGTGTGCAACGGAGTGCATAAAGGAGGATCGATCGTAATCGCGCCAGGCCGATTAATAAATTACTTCCGTTCAATTATGGGCCGTGATAAATCGAGCCGTCTGGCCGAGCCAGTTGCCCGAGGAAATTGAGCGACACTCGCGCGACACATGAAACATCCACGATCCACGGTGCAACGAAGTCGAGCGACGGCAAAATCGAATAGTTCTGATCGTGATTGACTCCGCTGTTAAGAACCCCTGCTCTGGATTCGGGAATCCGAACTTGCTTCCAACTGTTTGGCCGCCTATTGGTGGCGGGTTTCAGTGGTGGATCTGGGGGTGGGGGTGGGGGGTAAACAGTTTTTTCGTCGCGACCATAGCGGATTTATTTATTTCACCGCGTAGAATGTTTTCGTGGTATACAGCCGGCGATGTATGACACTCCTTTTCGTTATCCACCTGTGATGACGTAGGGTGTCCCAAAATTCACGCAAGAAGTAATTTCTTTTGATAGAAGACACAGGTTTGTAATTAAAAATTGTAAACTTTTTTATTATTGATTCTTAAGGTATACAGTATAGGGTTGTGTATGGATTAGAATGTCGGGCAATGAAAACTGAAAATGATTTCGTTCTAAAAATCAGCGTCCACTTGTCGTTCCGTGATTCGTTCGACGAACTCCATTCGCTGTGCGTGGTCAGCAGGCTTCTCAGTTCTTCAGTCGATTGAACTTAGCAGGCATGAAGATGGAAATCTTTCGTGAGAATACGCTGTGATAGGATCATTCCACGCCAAATCGGTAAAATTTGTTTATATTTTTCGACATTATAAAGTTAATTATCGAGGTTGGAAAAGATTATTTTATAATAGCCCGATCCTTTGTGAATAAAACAAAAAAAAAGTAGCTCAATCGGACAAACAGTTCCTGAGATAAAAATTCCTAAGTGAAGCCCTTTGTCGCAAAAATGGCGAAAATTACAAACTTTGAAGGCATGTATTTTCTAAACAGATTGTCAACCGCGAAAACGATGACTTACCCCCCCCCCCCCCCCCCCCTAATTTCACACGGACTACAACATATTTCATTTAGAACAAAATCGCCGATGGCGACGTCCAAGAGTGATCGATTTGGCGTGGAATGACCCTGTAGAGAGCTTCTCGAAATGTCCAATTCTTGACCACGGTGCCGAATTGATGTTCCTGGACTATCGGCAACACTCTCACGAACTGTTTCGACGTTTTGCGTTTGAACGACTTGTCGAAGGACGGCCAGAGTGTTTAAGATCACTAACTGATCTAGCCTCCCTAAATTGTTTAATTGATCTCTTCACAGTTGACGAAGTTAAATCACTATCCCGACCGTATTTTGCACGAAAATATTGCTAATTAATTAAAACGCGTTGTTCTTTCGTGTAGCGCCCCATTTTTAATAACCCCGAACTGTGTCAGCCGTCGCGCAAAATTTAAATCTTCCGCGAATTTTGTTACACCCTTTATATTTAAAAGCCAACGTACTGTCTGTTACTGAAATTAAAATTGAGACGCTCGTCCAGGCTGCTTGTCTGGGATTGGAGAAATCATCGGCAAGAATAGTGAATTATGTAATTGATAGTCCAAAAAAGGAACGGAGTGTGCTTTTGAAATAAAATAAAAAGTGGGTTACGAAAATTGGAAAAGTCGAATTAAAAAGTTCTGAACCAGCGTTCCATAATTGGAAATCGGGGGGGGGGGGGGGGGGGGGGGGGTCCGGGTAACAACGGCGGCACCTTTGGACGAAATTCAAATGACTAATCGGGAATCTCGATTTTTGATGAAGCCAGTTCGAAAGCGATCCAAGTCCCCCGGGTATATCTCGCGAGGACGAAGTAACTTGAACGAAATTCGACGTCCGCGAAAACTAATTTCACCCCCCCCCCCCCCCCCCCCCCCCCCCCCGTACCCAATAATTCTCAATTTAACACTAGATCGACCGAGCGAGTCAATTTGACTCATTTCAGAATTCGAAATACAAAGATCAACGAAGATCCATGTGCATTGTGTAATTCAATTAATTAACGTTCATTTCGAAACTAAGCGAATTAATTTCTTAAAGGGAACGCCCGTTTTCGTTGTCAATTGTTAATCGCAGGGAAGTCGATAAAAATAAGTGTTAAAACTTGTCCGGCAATCTAGCGTTAAAACCGCAGCAAACCAATGCTTTCTCGAGGTCATTCAATTACTTCCAAAGTCGCCAAAAATCAGCATCTTTAATCACGCGATTAACAATGAAGCGACACGCGTCGAATATGCGAAACAAAATTCGGAAATCGCTCTGGCAACCGCCCGCTCATTGAATATATGTATGAACAAAAATTTCAACCCCCGGTCTCGCGCTTCGAAACCACCCCTCGCGTGGGCGAAAGCACCTGCGGGTCCCCAGATCGGCTTTTCGGCTTCCGGGCGACTTTCTCCGCGGCGAAGCCGCGATAAAGGCAGAAAGAAAGAGGAAATTACGAGAAGTCGGGGCGACCCGCGTCGCCAAGAGGGCCAGCCACAGAGGCTTTTCACCCCGTGGCTTTTCTGCGGCTTCGATTCCCATTGGCCGACCAAAGGCCACTATTTCCAACCCCCCAGCCCCCTTTTTCTCACCCCACGCGGGACAGCACAGTGTTATTCGTTACGTTTTTTTTCACCTGCCCGCCCCCCGACCCATCTGTGCTCGCGAGAGTTGGTCGCCTTTTTCCCTCGAAACTTTCTCGGCCGGACTGTATAGGGGTGGCACTCGAATAGGAACCCCTTGCGACAAATCTCCAACCGTCGCGGCATTTTTAGGTGATTCTGTTCGAATTTTATTTTGTTCTCGTGTCTGGAGGGTTGGTGATTTTGCTGAAGTCAACCCCTACCCCCCAAGAAAGTGGAGTCTTGTGTTTCTTTTTTTTTTGTCGGTCGAAATATCAATCAACCCCCCGTTGAAGATGTACCGGTAAGTTATTCAGTTGTTACTTTTTCCATTTCCTCGATCTGTCTCGACCCACCCCTTCACTCGCGTAATAATATTTCCACGAAGTTCCGCCAGCTTAAAGCCCTGATACCGGGCGTCCTCGAGGGACACGTGGCCGGCTCCATCGGTTCGATTAATTAATTAGCACCCATTATCGAGTTTCGCAGGTGAGCAGAGGGACGAGGGGGGTGGCTCTGTGTTTTGCGTGCCCTCGAGAAAGCAGACAGCCCTGAAACGGGGGGAGCCTCGGGGTGGCAAGGGGGCGCGGAACGTATAATTTATTATAATTCCAGTGGCGTCTGTCCACTTTATTCCTTTTTTTTTTTTTCTCCACCGTTTCTAGCACCCTTCTTTTCCACTCGTTCGTACTTGATCCAGGGTGAAACAGCCGCCGTTGTGAAGGGTGGTTCTCGCTTTCGTTCGCGACAAATTTTTATTCCCGTCTTCGTCCACGGGGGTTGGTGTTGCGTTTGAAAATCCACGCAGACGTCGGAAAAACGGGCTCGCCAATTTTCCGACAGAGTGTGTCATCGCGTTGCAAATAAAACTTTCGTCGATCCGCCGCGCCGAGAAATTAAATTCAATTGCCAGCGTCGTTTCTCCGCCGGAATAATTTATTCGAAGAGCGATTCGGGTCACCCCCGTTCCGTGAAATAATATCAGATATAACAATTAATAAACGAAGGGTGACGCGCGTGAATAAAACCTCGTCGGATCGAAGGGTTCGTCGCAAACTCACCCCCCGTCGTCTTACCTTACTCTCACACACCCCCCCAGGAACCTATCAGCCGTAAACAATGGTTACCGCGTCGCGTAAGTCGCGTCGAATTACCGAGCCCTATATTTCCCGGCCCTCCCACCCTCTTAGCTGCGAACCGTTCGGCAGGGGGTTGCTGCGAGATGAGAAACTCCTGCGCAGGCACTCGGCTCCGTTTCGCCCTCGGGTCTATATTAATGATATAATATTTCTTTGATTCGCCGCGAGCTTCTTCCTTAACAAACCCCCGCCCCCTGCCTTCGTCCCCCTGCGCGCACGGCCGCCACCCCGTTTAAACGCGGAAAAAAAAAGGGAGGGGTTGGGGAGCTGAGTCGAAGAGAAAATTGTGGACGGGCTCAAACGCGGAGTCGTTTCGCATCCCTTATAGCCTGGATAAATTACATTCGTGCTGCCGACCCCCGCGAACCTCCCCTTCCACCCTCGTGCGTCGTCGACGAGCAAACAAGCCGGATCCTCGTTCGGATCGTCGAGACGAGATCCCGAGAGTTTATTTAAATCAGAAGTAACTCCGCTTCTTAGCTGGCTTGCTGACTGAAGGGGGGGTGGGTTGGGGAGGGATGGTTGCCAGCGGTCTTACGTTTTCCATCAATCGCGGAAATACGGGGTTCGCGGGGCGCGGAGTGGGATGACGGTGGTGGCTGAGAGAAATTTTTGTGTTCGTCGTTGAGTTGGAAGTTTTTATCGATGCCCCGTGGGGGGGGGGGGGGGTGCTTGTTAAGGGTTGAATCGACTACGCTTAGCTCGGCGTCCATCCCTCCGGTATTTATTTAATACATTTCGAGAGGAGGATTTATGTTCGAAATCCTCTGCTGTCCTAATTTGTTGCGCGATGAACGCCACCCTGAGATGCCACCCTTAAAAAATTTCTTGCGAATTAATTTCGTCGCGTGCCCAAAGAATCGAATGAATTGATATTTCTTCGCCGGCGGACCGCTGGCTTGAAAAATGGGGGTTGAAAGATGTTTCCGCGGACAAAGTTCGGAGAGGGATGTTTCGTGCTCTCAAGGACGAAGTCCGCGGAGAATTTCGCTGCGAGTGAATAAATTTTGATCGAGCGGCCAGAAAATGAAGCCGGTCTCTGTCCTTCCTACCCCGTTGGGCCGGAATTGAAACAGAAGACGGGGGACAAAGGGGATGCTTCTTCCCACCATTTCTGGTTTCCGGCTCGAGGACAGAAGCGGCCTTCCTATTCGATCCTCTGGGACGACCTGTCCTGCGAATTTATCACTTTCCCATATTTGTCACCGAAGAGACGTGTTTTCAACCCTTAGAAGTCGCGAGCACCCCCGGCGAATCGGGGTCAATTCGTTTGGCCCAATTTATTATTCACTCTATCTGCTCTCTGTCCGTTCTTTCCACCGTTTGTTCGCAAAATTTTAGCCAAGAAAAAGTCTCGTCGCAATCCCCTTCGGCCAGTCGAAGGAAAATTCGCGCGATACAGGGGCGGCTGGAGGGTGCACCGTCGAGGTTGTACAATCGCCGGAAGAACGGGTGGCATGACGATAATTGCAGGGGCGTGGATACATCCCTCGCGGTGGCCAAGCCCATTACAAGGGTGCATGTCGCGTTTACGGCCTCGTAAATCACCTCGAGGGGGTGGCATACGGAGACTATCATTTTCTGAATACCCTCTTCGGGGTATACATGCACAGGTGTTACCTGTGCAGCCCGCGACCGATCGCACGTACAGACTTGGAGGGATGAAAATAGTTCCGTTGATCATTGACCACCTTTTACAGGGTTGATCGTTGTTCTTCTTTTTATTTGCACATGGCACCGTGGTTAAATGCTGTTGCGCGGCAGCTCGAGCTCGAGTACATCCAGGCTCGTTACGACCGCGCTCAGTGTTGTATGCGAATTTAGTAGAGGTTTGATGAATTTCAAGTATAACAAGTAGTTGTAAGTTACTGTACATTGTCCCACCGGGTAGCTGGGCTGACTCTGAACAACTTTTTCCTTTACCAAAATGTTGTTTGTAGCCTCGTTTTTGTGTTATCAACGAAAAACGCTGGCCAATCCGAGCGCCCGCGGAGCGCGCGCTCCAGCGCGTGGCTCTCAACTGCGCTCGGGCGCTGTGTCAATGCGCTGATTCACGACCACGACCGAGCGCAGTTGAGAGCCACGCGCTGAAGCGCGCGTTCCACGGGCGCTCTGATTGGCCAGTGTTTTTCGTGAATAACTCAAAAACGAGGCTTCAAACAACATTTTGGTAAAGGAAAAAGTAGTTCAGAATCAGCCCAGCAACCCCGCATTAAAAGCGGGATGATAGACTCGGGGGGATCCTGTGTACACGTTGAAATATATACTTTTTATTCTGAATATTACACTAGTTATTAGTATTCCGTTCGACTTCTACGTATGTTCACTTGTATTTACGTGTTATGATTAGCTTTTAATGCGTTCCGTTCGAGTTCTCGTTACGAATATCAATATGATACATTCGAGTTCTTAACTTAGTTCTTAAAGCGATATGTTCCAGTTTTTATTTTGTTCTTAATGTGATGCGTTCGAGTTTTCAGTTAAGTCTCAAATATCATATGTTCGAGTTTTTAGTAAAGTCTCGCTATGTTCTGTACTGTCTAAAATGTCACCTCGCTTTTATGGTATTCGAAAACTATCGGTGAATGAGCTTGTGGACGTGGAAGGAAAAATTGCTAATGGTCGATTATGATTAGTGTTTGAAAATGACTTGGAAGACGGTGGGGATGTTAAGGACAAGGGGTGGGAAAGTTCCTGTCGCTATACCTAGGTCATGGTTTTTCCTGTTTTGCGACGAGCCTTTTTAGGTACCGTTAAAAACTAGCCTTATCGCCTGATAGCCTTTACCAGCTGCGATACCTGGTTGCGGAAAATTCGCTGCCGAGTACGAGCATCGTGAAGGGTCGCGAGTCAACAATGGCGGGCAAATTTCCGAACAATAAAGTAAATCTACGCACGCACCAACGCCCCGCGATACATCTCTGCCGGGGAAAAAAGGGAAGGGTCAGGAATACGCCTGAAATTCTGGCTTCGAAAGAAACTGGGGTAAAAAGAATAATTCTGTATTCACTGTTGCGCTGGCGGCCCACGTGGGCGGAACACCACCTGCGTTCATTTTCCGGTTGAATAGATCATTTTCACGGCAATCACGGCGCCGGTTTAATCGCGTAACAATGACGGCGGTCCTCGCGCAAGGACACACACACACACACGCGCAGAGGCGCCCACAGTGGCCCCGCACAGGTGCCACACAGGCCGGCACGTGGATTTCTCGCGAGGACCGTTCGAACGAAAACCCAATTGCGTGGCTCTATGCGTCATTAGCGCTGGAAACGGAGTTAACGGGGTTAAATTCAGGACGGTTCGTCCAGCCGCGACATTACTAGCGCGCGCGCGGGCGACCCCGGGGTGAACTACCCCCCCGCCTCCATGGAAATGCGAATGAATGATCGCTCGTCCCGCGAAACTCGATTTCCACTGCGAACTTTCCAACTAGGACTCTAACGAACCCCCCTTCTCCGTACTGTTTTTACATTTTTATTTTAGTTTTCCCCCTATTTTTTCTTTTTTTTTTTTTTTTTTTTTGGAGGGCAGAGGGTGCTTTTCGCTCGGCCTCTTCGAATTTATTTAGCAATCTGTCGTTCACGAACGGTCTGCGAATTTATCTTTCCGGACACGGAATTCTGCTTTACATTTACTTCAATCGAAGAAATTTTATCTTAATTATTTAAGTACTTTTTATTCCCCTGGACGAAAACGGGGCTGAATTTTAATGCGGCTCCAGGGACCTTTCTATCTTGAAGTTAACGTCGATGCGAATTACAAAGCACGTGAACACCTGTCCGCCATTATATGGGGATATTAAAAATGTCTCGCGTCGTCGTTTCCACGCGACTTTCTTTGGACGCGGTATGAAAGTTTAGCGCTGGACGGGGGTGGGAGAAAAAAAAAAAGAAATTTCCCCCTCGTCTTCGCGATACACCCTTTGAACTGGAAATTCATTAAAAGGAGACAGACACGGGGGAGGGTGGTGGTGGTGGTGGTGGTGGTGGGGTTGTGGGAGAAGCAAAAGCACGGCGAAAGAAAAATACGAGGCTAGGAGAAAGGGCGTCGAAGAAGGGGGCGAATTAAATAGGGAAGAGAGAAACGTTGGGCCGATGTGAAATTTCGAAGTTCGAAAGAATATCACCAGACCGAGTGACGGAACTCGAGCTTTTTCGTTACAGCTTCGAACGCACGGACGGTGAATTATTAATTTGAACTTTGATAACGCAACGACACCTCGAGCGTAGATTTTTCTGTTCGGCGTTGGATTCGTTTATTTATTGAATGTATGTGCAAGGAGAAAGTTCGCGGAAAATAAATAAATAAATAAATTAATTAAAAGGAATTGGTGGTCATCGGTGTTGGCTTTATGCTCTGTATAAAACCCAGTTGAACAAAAATTATCTCTTATAGTTCTGAGAATATATTGGGCTATAGAATTCCAATGCTTATACAAAAGTGTTTGTACTAATTGTAAGAGGGACTGATAGGGTCCGAATGCTCCATGCTTCTCGAGTTTCTCCTTTGAATAAGGACGTGCCTTTACTTTCTTTTACTATATAAAATAAAGCACTTTTATTAAACTGAACTGTGTATTATGTATTATCGCACCTCCTCATAATCTAGTTTTCCAATAATCGGTGTCATTTATTTCTTCGTACACATCGCGCGGGTACGAGAAAGAACAACGACGAAAGGGAACGCTCGAAGGGTCACGAACACGGGGACGCAAGGGAAACAGAGGGCGAGAATCGCGGATCCACGTTCGAGCCGCGGCGAGCGTAAATCGAAACGAAAAGCTCCTCGGAACGTTTCGCGAAAGGCAGCTGTTTTCATTCACCTTCCGCTTCTTTTCCGCTGAATTTCACCGTGTCCCAGGTGTGTTTACCCGGTCTCTGAAGTTCAGATATTCCATTACGACGGGGGCCGGCGCTCCGAGGCAAATGTAGAAACGCGTTCGGCGGCCAGGTTCTGTTTCGCTTTTTCCGTGCGCGAGTCGACCTGAAATCACGAGCGTTGCCTCGAGGATCGATCGTTCGTCAGATTTTCCCCCTTCGATTCTTATTTTCTTCTTTTACTCGGCGAGAATACTCGCGGCGAGGTAATAAAGACGGCGAGAAAGTGATAGAGACAGTAATACGGGGATATGTATATCTTTTGAACACCGTGTATAGTGCGTCCAGTGCTAAATGAAAAAAGTGGAGTGAGAGCGGCCGATCGACGCCGCCGATCGGCAGGGCCGTAGCGCCCTGCCGATGTTGCGTTCTAAGCAATAAGATGAGTCGCTTATGAATTAATTTTTATTTACACTAATAGTTCAGTTACTACTAGTATAGCTATACATTTCATTCAATATTTTAAGTATTTGATAGAACTTTAATTCTTTGCGCAGTATTATCCTTGGTTTGTAGTACAGAAACCACTTTCGAAATATAACGCTCATAGAGCTACCATGCCAATGCGACATCTTTTGTTTTAACAAACTCTAATGTTCCAAATATAGAGACAATGTTCTGGTCATTCCGTTTAAAACCACAAGCCAGGATAGCAGAGACTTCTATATACAATTTTATTTCCGTTACTATTTGTTATATTTAGACTCACATTTTGTACCTCATGGCAAGTAAGGATACTTATCACCTAGTACACTATTCTAATTAATAAAAAAATTGCAACATCAGTATCTTTTTTAAAATTGGAGATATCTATTTTGTAGGTGATCATGAGGAAATTTATTTAAATATCTGACGATTAAAACAAAAATACTTGATTATAAAGTATAACAACCTTCGGTCTCCCCGATATAATTATATCTTGTTAATTTATATATATTCTGTACATATTTGTACAGATATATGTATTATTCCTGAATATTTATTAATGGTTTTGAAACATAATAAATTGAACATTAATAAACTTTGTTTCTTAATTATATGTAATAAATGCCTTACAATAAAGATAAAGATACAATGTGGTCTGAAATATATCATGTTTGGTCTCCTTTTAATCGGAAGAATTTCAATAACATGTTTAAAAAAATTGGAAGTCGAAGAAACTAAAAATAAAAAAGTTAAGCTGTCCTTTTTATTATAGCATCGTTTCGTATTTGTGGAATCACACCGACACGGTTGCATTTAAATTTCTCGGCTGCCTCGGCTATCGTTCTATCCTTGTTTTTTCCTTTACAACCTAGCGACATCGACAAAAGGGAGCCGCGAACTTCGAGAAATTGGGGTCCGTTCTACTGACACTGTCTCCAACCATTTACACATTGATCAACAGTATATCATATAATGTATACGTGCACCCATTTCAAATTGGCATGGCACTGCCCTGCTCGGTCCGACTAGCGGTCGAGCTTTGTAGTTCGTTTAGTGGGGTGAGAAATCCCCACACCACTTTTTTCATTTAGCTCTGGACGCACTATACATTGCTTTTTTTAGGGTGAACCGAAATTTTCGATTTGGAAAATCGTCGGCAATTTTCGGTGAGCCCGATGGTGGTCGCTCTCCTTTCGAGGGACTGGTATAAAAAAATGCTGGAAGAATGGAGAAGTGTCCTTTGAGGGACGTTTTAACGAGAAATCGATAACTCTCGAGTCGCTTCCAGCGGCGCAAGTGCAATTAATTATTTATCGTTCCCCGGATGACGTATTTTTTTTTGTCTTTTCTTCTTTTCTTTTTTCCCCCCTCAACAATGGGATCCAATTACAGTTTCCCTTTCATGGAAAATTATCCGCCGGTCGAAGAAAACAGAAAGTACCAGCTTTGAGGGAGGGGAGCGAAAGTTTTAATCGTTTATCTATTGTTCGTATGTACAGTGTGTACGAAAAATTAGTGAACGCATTAAGTTTTAAATGTTCGAATAGATATTTTTGTAACTTGAAGTTAGATATTCTAGGAAGGATAATGACCAATGGCGGGGCAACGATGCTCTATTGTTTTACATGCATTGTTTGCAAATTTATTTTGCGTTTGGCGTTGTTACGTTGAATCCGTTACAGGAGTTACAAAAGTAAATAAACATTTCGAGTTTTTTTTAGTTTACGTTCTGTTGTTGAAGTGTATTGTTATATCGTTCGTAGTCTACTAGAAAGTCATTACGAAGCATTGTGGTTATATTTCTATTATATTTAACCATTATCTTCATTTTTTTAATATATCTTTGGTATAGGCGTGTTATTTTTAGAAATGACACGACGTAATGTCTGAAAAGAAGCATATTCAACAGATGACGACAGAAGAATAGTTGATCAAATAAAAAATGAAAGGCAAATCTACAGAGAAAATTGTTTTTATTTCTCAATTAATAACAGTAGCAAATTAATGTTTAATTTATCGTGTAAAATGAGATTATTTATGTCCGTTCAAAAGGTTTTCTGTTTAAACGTAAAGTGTTTCATACTGTATGCCTGGTGGCAAATTGAATTATGATCGAGCTGAAAGATTTCGGTTATGCGGGTCGAGCACAGCGTTTGCTTGACCCTTTCGCGTGGATTCGTTGGATTTTTCTACAACGCGTTGGTCAATTTTTGTTGCAGGCGTTCTTGGAAATGGCGGATGAGAACGCAGCGGCCACAATGGTGAGTTATTATGCATCCTGTATGGCCCAGCTACGCGGCAGAGCGGTCTACGTTCAATTCAGCAACCATCGGGAGCTGAAGACGGATCAAACGCACGCAAACAACGCGGTGAGTAACCGAAACGTATATTTTTTCGTAAAATTCTGTTCGAGAGGGAAGGTAGAGAAAAATCTCTGCCGACGATCTAGGTCGGCTCAAAAATGAGACGAAATTTGTCGATTATTCTCATCATTCTTCCATCAGTCACTGTAGAAAATTTGTAATTATTTGTTTATAATTAATTCCCATATTTTCTTTTCTCTGGCATAAGTCATAAAGTATAAATACAGGATGTCCCGTAACTACCGCAACATCGGGAAATGGGGAGAGCATAGCTGGGGTGATTCTGAACAACTTTTTCCTTGACCAAAATGTTGTTTGAAGCTTCGTTTCTGAGTTATTGACCGAAAACACTGCCCAATGAAAGCGGCCGTAGAGCGCGCGCCCAGGCCCGTACCACTCTACTGCGTACGAAGAATGTTACATCGTTATTCATTAATAAGAAATAAACTAGTTATTCTTTTAATCAATCGCGCACGGCCGTGCTCGTTGTTCATGAATAACGAACAATTCCACATCATCCTTAATTCAAGACGATGCAACATTTGCCGTACGCTTTGCTCGGGTACCCTCGATGCCCCCGTACGCGACCGAGCGCAGTAGGGAGGCACGGCCCTGAGCGCGCGCTCTACGGCCTCTCTCATTGGGCAGTGTTTTCTGGGTTAATAACTCAAAAACGAAGCTTCAAACAACATTTTCGTCAAGGAAAAAGTTGTTCAGAATCACCCCAGCTACCTCCCACCCATTTCCCGATGTTGCGACAGTTACGGGACACCCTGTATATTTGCTCGTCGATCGGCCACCTCGAATCATCAAAACGATCATCGATGGAGGGGGGTGGGGGGGCGATTTATTTGGCCGCAGAATGTTGGAACACTGCCTGCCGCGAGTTCGATAATATTCAGCCCGTTTATGGCCTCGATTATCGATATCCTACGTCGCTTGTATCTACCTGGTAGCGCATAATCGAAGCTTTATGCTCGACAATGTCGCGGCTGTGTTCGTCGTCTCCCCTCAAAGGCGGCGAGCGGGTTTTCGAGATTCAGATTGCCCCGCGTTCCCTTTATCTCAACCCTTTAACCCCTCCCAGACCACCCATCCCGCAGCCCTTCTGCGACGATATTACTCGATGAACGTGATTAATTAACGTCTACCATTCGTAACGATGTTCGTGCGCCAAAGGGTGGAAATTTTCCGTGAGAAAACGACATTTACGGTGGCTCGTGGTCGAGATAGAATTTATCGTGGCTGTTAAATTCGTCGAAATTGCCGGATAAATGTTGCCTTTATTTATTCGCCGTTTGACCTGCCCCCCTGTAGTTTTATTTATTCTTTTATAATTGCGAGCTTATTATACAGAATTTCCACAGCCTGTCGAATTTATTGAAAGTTGGATGTCTCGTTGATTAACAAGGGAAGTTCGATAACTCGAAGATTCAGAAAAATATTTAAATGTTCGTTTCCTGCTGAAAGACGATCCTGAAGGTGAAAACATCCCTACAACGAAACTTCGGCTTTTCTCGAAAAAACATTTCTTTCTTCAGAATAAAAATAATAATATTCTTTGAAAATTTCTCACATTCAACTTTTGACTTAACTTTTTTCCTGCAAATCAAACATTTCGTTAATTATTCGCGACTACATGAAATGTCATGATTTCATTGGAGGGGTCTTTTCACCCCCAGAACCGTTCTTCACCCGTTGCTAGCATAATACGAACCACATATTGTACTAGTTTCAAATTTTTCTGAATTTTCGTGCCAACGAACTTCCCTTGTAATGCTTTCGTCGACTTGTTCCTCTCGCGATTCGATTCCACGAAATACTGATTAATAATAATAATAATAATAATAAACTTTCATTAATTAACCGGCTAGAGAACCCTTTAGTATACAGTGGATTGAAATACACACAGAGTATTAGCGTCACATACAGTAAGAGTAGAATGAAATAAAAATAAAGTAGGACATAGTGAGAAGACATAAAAGTAACTTGTTAGTAGAAATAGCACGAAGCCAGAGAGAAAAATGACTAATTATTTACTGTTTACCACACTTAAAGCAGAATGCTTAAACGCTATAATGGAGGTGCCGAAAAAATCGATAATAATATATCAATTAACAATCTATCGAGCCGTGTCAAATATCCCCGTATTAATTCTCCAGTAATACACCTGCGTCGCGTATTTTCGGTGCATCAAAGACAGAAAGCGGCATTCTCCTTCGCTCCAACGCGATGCAAAGCTTTGCCCGCTCGTCCAGTCGATAAACAGTCTCTCCCGGTCCTGCAGCTCCGTTATAATTAACGCGTCCATAATTTATGAACAATCCCCGGGGCGCTGGCCGGGGACCATCTTGCCGATCCGGTCTCCGCTATGTTCTGCGGCCCGGTCGACCGTCGCGCCGTCATCCGTACGAAGTTGTCCTTGCAGGTGTTCGTAGGTGTCTCGCGCACCTGTCCCTCTGCGCTTTGTAGTCCTCCGCCTGACGGACACCGCGGTCGCGGTTCCTTCGTTAGCGCCCCCCCCCCCCCCCCCCTGTTGCTCGACGAAACAGACTGGGTCTTGTCGTCTTTAACGGAGGCGACATTGTTTTTAATTAACAGCCCGAACAGAACAGCGATAACAATTAAGCGTTGCCGACGAATCTCCTGATCGGATCATCAGACGATTTAATCGACGAGTTGGCTCGAAAGTGGAATACAGTGAATCCTCGATATAAGCGAAAAACTTCTACACGATATAAGCGAAGAGTTTATCCCCACCACTGAGGGGTATACCCCTTGAGGCGTCCAGAAGTTCGCTTGGCGAAAAATGTAACGCGATCCGGGCTGGGGTATATCGGTGAGCTGATACTAATTGAACGATGAAACTTTGCTATTTCTCATCCTTTTCTTATGAAACTTTTACATAGCATAGCTGACAATTTTCTGATTAAAATGACACCAAACACGATATAATTTGGGCTATATTTACTGCCATGATTAACGATAATAAGTTTCGACCGTAGAAAAGGATAGGTAGTGAAAAGAAAAGAGAAGCTGCGATCGTGGCAATCGGCAAAGATCAAAGGCCCACTACACTGTTTAACATACCAATGTGATACTAACATTTTTATTTTCAGTTTCTTTTTTATACAACTTTTACCGATAAATTTGTGATATTTTTCTGATTAAAATGAGACCAAACACTACATAATTCGGAAAATATTGAGTTGTAATAACTTATTATCTTTCATTATCGTTCCTAATAAGTTAGAGAAACAAATTGTTACCCACATTTAGAATAATACTATGGCTAGAATATTACAAATTACACTAGTATGAAGTATAAAAAGCTTATAATTAAAATTATGTAAATTCTTTATTATTTGTGCTTACAATAATTAAAGCAAATAACACAGAAAGTGGCCTGTATTATTGCGACAGATGAAAATAATCACGTGAGTGAATTTATTTGTTCTGGTTAATATCGCCTCAAAAAATACCGATACCTGGTTATGAACAAAACTAGTCCACGACTGTATGTATACTATATAAGCGAACGTGTTAATGCGTTTACCCCAATGTAATATGGTACAGTAAATATGGTCCAAATTATATCGTGTTTGGTGTCATTTTAATCAGAAAAATGTCACAAAACTGTTGGATAAAGTTTGATAAAAAAAAAATATAAAATAAAAAAGTTTCATCTTTGCATTAGCGTTATTTCACCGATACGCTGGATTTTGTTTTGGCTTGGCTGCTCGGTCCTCTTTCTTTACTCGCTGTCCTTTTCTACGTTCGACGCTGTCGGCAAATTTCAAACAATGTAGGAGCTACACGATATAAGCGAACGTTCAGACCCGAGGCTTTCGTTTATATCGAGGATTCACTGTATTCCAATTCGTCGAGACGGGCCCAAGAAAAGTGACGGCAAAAAAATTGTTGCCCCGTCTTATGCCCCAACACACGGTCTTGTTCCACTTATTCTATGATTCCTTTCTTTTTCGGTTTGTCGACGATAACGAAATTCCCCTCTGTCACTCTTTCTCTCTCTCTCTCTCTCTTTCTCTCCTCTGGCACTGTGGAATTTCCTGCCGCGAACAAGCAACTCGTGCCAATTGTACGCGCATTTCCATCGTGGACAACAAGCGATAGCCGTGGCCCTTGGCTCTCGTCCATTGTGTCCCCGTCACTTTGTTTCGATGGTGAAAGGAATTCGGCATTTTTCTCCCGCGGCCTTTCGTTTGGTCTTCTGGTTATTCCGTGCGCCCAGGCAACGTTACTTCGTCGGTTTCAAAGGTTAATGAACGCTGGGTCCATTGGCGAGCCGTGAATGAGTATTGTTTCGTTGGAGGAAAAGGGGGGGCAAGTAGTATAGGTCGGCCACCGGTCAGCCGTGTGCGAGTTTCGCTGGAACAATCGATGGCCCGGTCAAGCGTTGCTTCTTCTCCCCGTTTTCGGTGATATGGACCGTTTATTTTGAAAGTTGTGCAAGTCCATTTAAAAAGAAAAAAAATGAGATCACATAATTTGTGATTAATTTAGTGTAAACTTTTCATTTAGAACTGGTAAAAAAAAGCAACAAAAAATGAACTTGCGCCACTTTCAAAATAAACGGTCCATATATTTGCGGGGTTTGTTAACGCTTTTATTAAATGCTCGCTTCGAAACATCTCCACCCGCGCAATGTTTGGTATTTGTTGGCGATCGATGCTGTTCGATCGGTTCTGTTTAAAACGAAACCGCTTGTCTTTCGTATCTGTCTACTTCCTTCCGTTTCTTTCTCTTTTTTTTTCGTGCTTTCGTTATTGTTGTATGTTGCATTCTTGGAAAATTCGTTTCACTCCGACAGGTCGTTATTATTCGTTCCGTTTGAACAGAAATGTCTAACGTTGGTTCGTTTCCCTTCCAGCCGTGGAATTTTTCCGCCGGACGGACCGCGATTTGGGGAACGACGTTAATTACGAGCCTCGTGGATCCTGGTAATTAGTTCGCGATGATGTACGGGACGGATTTTCACGGACGATATCGTCGATATTTATTTGTATCGTTTGTTTGCTTTTTTTTTTTCGTCTTTCTTTTTTTTTTGGCCACGTCGAAGGAAACGAGCCGGCCAACTTTTTATGACAGTTCCCCGTAAGGCCACGCCGTAAAGCACGGGGAAATTACTTATTAATTGCGAAAGTTTTTCCGGCGGAAATACGACCCACCCTTTTTATTCCCTTTTTCTTAACTGCCATGTTTTTTTTTCCCCCGCTCTTTTCTAATTGAAAATAGTTTCAATGCACTTCTCGCGCCGGCAAGAAAGGGAAACTTGTGCAATGATTCGCCCATTTTTGGGACGAATAGATTTTTGCGTTCGTTGGAATCGGCAACAATTATTTGGTTGCAAATATTGCACGCGGTCATTGCAACATATTGTTGGAAAAAGAAATCTGTCCTGAAACTTTTCTATAAAAAGAAAAAAAGAAAGGAGGTCGCGACTCGAAAGATTCCGAACATTATCAGTTCGCCGAGCGAACTTCCCTTTCTTTATCCCTCCGCGAAGAAACAACCCCCCCCCCCCCCCTCCGGCTTAACCATAACCCACTTCACCCCCTTGCGAATCTATAATTCAACGTTCCTGAAAACTTTTATCGCAACTTTTTTTTTCCAAGCCGGCCATAAATCGTCGGACGTCCATGTTGTACCGGGGGGTTGTTTCAAAAATTGAGAAGGCCGGGCTCCGCGTGAGAACGCCAGGGCACGGCGGATCGATCCAGCCGTGATCGGGACCGTCAGTTACCAACTAATAAGGGTTGTTCGGTGGTTGGCCGGAAGAAATTCTGGCGGCGGACGGCAACCCCCGGTTCCCCAGGTGCGTCTCGAGGGTCGTCGAACAACCGGAAACGGGCACCGTTTCCACGGGGGATGAAAAGTTTCGCTGTCGGGGGGTTGGGGCGAAATGATAAACAAGGGTGACTTTTGGAATTTACTGCGGCCAGAAAATATTTTAGAGTGCCCGTTCCTTTCTTCGGGGTGGCAATTCTCTGATTTTCCTTTTTAACCAAAATTATTTCTTTATTCAACCCTCTGAATAAATGAAACTTCGCCCACAGGGAAAAATGAATGATCGCGAGCAACCCTCTCCTGCGAGGGATTTCCCTCGAAACGAAACAGAAGGATCCTATTTATGCTTATAAACGATCGACGAAAGCGCACGCCCTCGTTTCTTCGACGTTCCTTTTGCGCAATCTCGATCAAGGAGCTGAGGGGGTGCGTTTTTACGAACGAGGGGCGAAATTAAACGCAGCCGCGCGTGGACGGACGCCGGGGAATTTCTCGAAACCACTTTTCCCGGCTTCGCTCGCCCGGAAATCCCCGCGAATGCGAAGTATTTTAGCCACATATAAAGTGGCGTGGAAGAATAAAGCAGGGTGGACCCTGTCCAAGGGGTGTGCAAGAGAGATTCGCCGGGATTCCGCCTCGATCGTCGGTATTTCGTTCCGAATTTCCGGTCGTCCATGATTCCCGCAGAAATTTCACAACAATTTTACTTCGCGACCCCTTTCCGGTCCGCTCGACTTTCGCTCCGCCAGGGAGGAAATGATTTTTCTGTCTGAAAATCTTCGATATCAAATTGGTGTCATTTGTGTGTTTGGTCGTCCATTTACTCGTTTCCTCGGTCAATTATTTGTAGCTTCGTGCGCTCCGTTTTTTCCAAAATTCTTGTAACAAATAATTTCACAGTGCCCCGACCCTTATGCAGGAAGTTCCGTCTAACGCGACGCACGATTTTTCACCCACTTGCAGCCGTCTGACAAAATGAAGTTTGGAACAAAAGTTGCAGGGTATACAGTGTACAATAAATATCGATAAATATAATTTCGTAAACAGTTTATTTTCATGGCGAAATCAAGGTCGCTTTGGATAAAACATTATAGGTAATCTCGTCGGTGTCTTAAAATCAAATACGACGAAAAGCTAAATATTTCATATTTCCACTACTGTAAATCGAGTAATATGTTAGTAAAAATATCATTTAATATCTGTTTTCAAGTCGTCTGGTGGTCCTCTACAGTATGGTAAAAAAATACATATGTGTTTTACCTTGATTTCGCCATGAAAATAAACTGTTTTCGACTTTCTGTTTACCGATACTTATTGTACACTCTGTACCCTGCAACTTTTGTTCCCTACTTGTTTTTGGTCAGATGGCTGCAAGTGGGTGAAAAATCGTGCGTCGCTTTAGACGGAACACCCTGTACACTATTTTCGCCTTACTTTGTTCATTCGAAGAATGTAAATGCATCCCCCGGCGTCTGCGGGATAAAGACGGTTCGATTTCCACGCGTGTACCCACTACCACCCTCGTGCCAGGGGTCGAATGATTTCTCGCCGAGCGTCGGCGTGACAAACGACGCCTGGAAAGCAATCGCCGTGAAAGCCCTAGCTCGCTTGCATGCACGCGCGCTTCTTGACGTTGGCCAGCTTGTAGAACGACGCTTGACCAGCTTGTTTCACGGCGCTCGCGAGGGGTGGCAACCCCTAACGGTGGATGCTGGCAATGACTGGCCTCGTGAGAATTTTATGGGGGCACGTAGACAGCCCGAACGTACTCCGTGTTCATTAATTTCATCTTGCCCTGTCGGCCGTCCATTAAATTACGAATCATCGTTTTTCGATACCGAAATTGGAGTGGCGATTTTAAAGTGGCCGAAAAAATACCCCCGCTTGCATAAACAAAAGCGTCGCGAGGCGAGGGAAAAAATTGTTCGGGGCGCGGGGCGCCGATAATGCACGAGCCGTCCCTGGGGTAAACGCGTCGCTTAAAGCAAAAGGCGCGTGGCTCGTTTAATGAAGACATCGTGTGGCAGAGTGGCCGGGTATTTCGTGGTAATTAATTCACATTTCTCTTTATTCCTTTTAATATGGCTGTTATTAAACGTATATCAAACGGGTTAACAAATGAGCCGTTTATTTTGAAAGTTGCCTAAGTGCATTTCTGAAAAAAGTCCGGTTAGCATTTATAATAGTTACAATTCTACGTGACTTTTTTTCATTTCCACACAATTTACAGCCGATATGTTCAAATTCACTGAAAGTTTGTTGACAGAAAATTAGCTAACCAACGAAATGATACAAATTTGAAATGCCAAAACCGTCTTTCTTTCCTAATAATGTTTTACTGTTGGATTAGTTTCAGATTAGAATTTATTGGGTTAGTAAATTAGACATTTTCAGAAAAACAAAAACTATCTAAATATACTATCGTGTTATTCGTAACCAATATTTTTAATATGATTTAAAGGCAGCCCCTGAAATACCTCGGCGTCAAAACAAGTGGACCTGAGCCACTTTCAAAATAAACAGCTCATTCATATAGTTAGAAGGTCTCCTGAATTGTATAAATTGTGTTTTCGAAGTGTCGCAAAGATATATAAAATAGATTGACTATTGTTTCTCCGATTTGGAGCATTTTAAATTATGTCGAATGGACCTGGGCCCTTTCAAATTTTATAACAAATCTAGTTGTTGATTTCGAAAATGCCTTAACTTCCATTTCACTTTCAAAATGCACAGCTCAGATAATCAAATAAATTGGCTTGCAATTGTAATCCAATATTTATTTTCTTGTCTGTTTTTTTTTTTTTTTTTTGTAGAAATTGTTACAGATCAGTTCTCGCGCTCAGTGTCGTATTGTTGTTCGAAAAACGATGAATGGTTCCAACTTGTTCACCCCTTTGGTTCCGGGCAATTCCGCATCCTCCCTCCACTTTCATCCCCCTGTCTCGTCGGCAACGCGAATCTCGTGGCTCGTAAAGAGCTTCCTGTCGCAATCTGTAGACGTTGCTCGAGATTAAGAGGCATTTTTACGCGACTCACCATCGTATCGTCCCCGTGTTCACCCTTCAGTTAGTAATTTGGAATAATTTAGATACCCTTAGCCGGCTGACGTGTCCAATCCCGCGTTCGCCCTTTCGCCGATTCACTCGACTTTATTCGACTAACTGATTCCATTTCGTTGTTCTCCTTTCTGCCATCAATTTTCCGCTTTGCTCGTCGAGCAGCGGCAACGGTATTTCTCGCAGCAACAAATCTCGCGCCAAAGTAAATTATTATGGGGCGAAATATCTCTTTGTTTTACGTCCGATGGAAACACTTCGGGCGCGTAATTTTTTTCAATCGAATTGCACGGCGTAAAAAGTTGAACGGCGAACATTCGACGCCGAGGACACGCGAAGTTGCGAGCCATGTAATTTTAGCGCGTGTAAAAGTCCGTTTCGGAGGCTCGCGTCGTTCTCGCCAGAGGGGCGGGTTAGGTGGTTCTTACAATTTCTTACGAACTTCAAGAAGCATTTTTCTTTAAACTGGCCCAATTTTTTTACAAACAAATCCATTGCGCCGAATAATTTTAATTCCAACGCCAGGACGGGGGACACCCCCCCCCCCCCCCCCCCCCAAAATCGACACCGATTAAGCAAGAAAATTTGACCGATCGCGTGTCTCGCTCTCTGGCCGACCGTGGAAAATTTCGGTATAGTTCTGCGGATCGAATTGACGATCATCGTCCGTCAACGTTGCAATTTAAAGCGGCGCCGTCGTTTCTGCCGCGTTACACCGGTTTAATGAAAAGTCTCGGGCGATGGCACGGGGTGCACAAAGAATGACACTCGGGGTTGACGCATCGCCCACGCGACAGAGGGGATTCTTTCTGCGCGACACACAGGGCTCGAGACACCTGTTTCCAATAGCCTCAGAGGTGGTCCGCCGCCTTTGTGACGAGAATATACGGGCCCGGCTAATGGTTTTAGCGGCGAGGAAACTTTTCTCCTCGGCCTTTGCGAAGCGCGCGCGCCCCCCCCATAAAGGGGCAAAGGAAAGAAAAAAATCCGACGCAGAGAGGAAAAGAGTATAGCCGCGACATAATTCCGTTTCAAGCCGTTCGAGCTTCCCTTTTTCTTTCGGAATATTGCGCGGCCCCGAAAGTTTTCGTACCGAAACAACGCAAGGGCGGGTGGGGGGGGGGGGGCTCCGCCGGGGGTTGATCGCGTTTGTTCTTATTTTAAATCGCAAAAGAAATATTTCGAGACCAAGAATCGAAATGTCGCTGATTTATTTGCGTTCCATCGTTGCAGGGTAATGAATTCGTGAATTTTTGACGAAATCTTGGGGATCGAATAGGAAATCGTCGATATCACTCGGGGCTACCCCCGATAAAACGAAATTTCATTATTTCGCTTCCTTTTGACGCCCACGAATTTTATTTCACTGCTTTCTTTTTCCCTCGTATAACAAAGGGTCGCGGCATTTTAAAATCTGGCGAGAAACTCGCGCGCAAGTGTGGCCAGAAATTACGAGGGCGCGTATTATTAAATTCCCCAAGAAATCGCGCTGTTTTATTCGATTTCGTTATTGCTAATTTATCGAACTTATTTTTCTGAAAATTAAAATTCCGATTGCGCGCAATTTCCGCGAGCCTCTCGAAGATTTCCGGGAAAATTTACATGGCGTGAAGGGGGGGGGGGGGGGGCGGGTCGCGGAGAGGGTTGGGCAGAGACAAAGGGGCAAGGGTGAAATAAGAGGGGGAGAGAAGAACGAGGAGAAGCTTCTCGCGGAAACAATGCAACGCGTCGTAGATCACCCAAGACACCCTCCATTAAAAATATTACGCCATCTTGGCCGCGCAGTCGACCCCCCCCCCCCCCGGGCTGCCTCTGCGCCCCCTTTTTCCGCGGACCCTCCTCGCGTTTCTTGAACGGAATTCGGAGTAACGGCGTTCTATTGTTGACGCTGTATCTTTTGAGCATCGACTGTTCAAACGATGCGCGTGTTTTTCTTCTGGAAAATGCCGTGCACTTTGCTCGATTCTCGGGATTCCGCAGGCACCGTGCTTCTTCTTGGAATAAAACTGTCGTGGATCGTAGGTAAGCGCATTGTTCGGGAATTTTTAGTAAATTTACTGTGCGACTTCATTGTTAAAACGTTTCGATTATCTTGCTACTTGATTTTAATAAAATCTTAAACTTCGATTTTAATCAAACTTTGCGGGCAAGAGGAACTATCCAAAATATTAGATACGTACTTTTTTTGAAACTGCGGTGATTCAAGTTTAAAGGGTGAAACTGCCATCGAAAGTTGAACCACTAAAATGCTTGAGAATGGGTTTTAACTAACTACATGGTTGTTAATGTTTCGAAAGAAAATACTGTAAATATTTGTCTATCTCAAACGATTTCCAAAATAGCACTTTAGGGGTTCAACTTTGGAGGGTGGTATCACCCCTTAAACCTGTGTTACCGCAGCTATGAAGACACACTTCATAGTATCTACTATTTTAGACCGTTCATCAAGCCTGCAAAGTTTTATTAAAATTGTGCGACCTTCCCTTGTTAGTATCTTTTCGTTTAACCGTTGTCAGAATTGGATCATCGAAATGCTGGGCGAGTGACGATGTTCAATTTTCATTTGATTCTTGTTCAAAGTTTTTTTTTCTTCTACCAAAAAATTTATCAAAAGTGGTTAGCTAACAGAAGAGAGGCGAGCGTTGTCGCGAGTCCTTTCAACGGCCGGTTGCCGATTCGATTTTTCTTTTACTCCCGTTTTCCACGCTGTCGGAAAATGAAATACGAGTGAAACGGATAACGGAGCCGTTTGAAGGTTGTGGGGGGACCCCCCCCCCCCCCCCGGTGTGTGTTCGAATTTCGCACGTTCCTGCGTTTTTAAAACACGGAGGGATCATCGTTTCGTCGATTAAAATCGAGAAACGAGAAGCCAAACGCCGTTCAAGGTAAATTGATACCCGATCGCGTACGTATTACCTGTTTGCAACATTCGGACGCGTCTCGCCTGTTTGCACGCGTGTACACCTGCGAATTTTTCTCGACGAGACTGGAACAGCCGTGGGGCTTGGATTTGAATGTACAGGATGGTACATTCGTTGTACCATAATTTGAATGGTATCAAAGGATCAACATACGGAAAAAATATGGTTTCTCGGAGTTTTCAAGGTTATCGATGGTTTTTTGCATGCAACTATATATTTTCGTTAATTGCCTATTGTAGCTGGTTAAAAGATACGTTCAGACAAGTATAATAGCATCATCTTGAAATGACCTGATCTTCGTAGATGTTCAAAATGGTGTCCTTCTGTGACGATGCATTGTCTGAAACGAGCATTAACCGGTCGTTTGTGAATTAATAGCAGCACAATCTTAACGCTATTGTGTTGACACTCGATTTGTATACTTTCACGAAATCGCGGCGTCCGTTCCTTGGAATAATTATTTTCTTCGAGCATTACATCTGTGTAGAAATTGTGAAATAATTTTTCCAACTATTTCTCTCAAACCAAATAAATTTCCGTGTGTTCCAATCACTCCTGCAAGAGAAAAATGTACGTGGCTGATGAAATTGTATAAATTAACATCCCGCGGACCTATAAATACATCGGGACAGAAAAGGAATTATCCAGCAGTGTCGTGCCACGAAATTCCTGCGCCCTGAGCGTTGGATCTTCGAGTTTTCCTTTTTTCGCCACTGAATCTCCCTGATCCCGTTGCCGGCGTGCGTGTGTTTTTTCGGCTTCACCTTCTCGGCCTCTTTCTTTTAAATGCTCGTGCCCCGTTCGTCGGGAATAAAGGAACGCGTACGTTGGACAATATTACGAGAGGGATTCGCGGCCGTCAGAATGATGGAGTGGCCCGGCAGCCAGGGCGAACAAAAACCCTCTGCAGTCGGGATAATCAGTCTTCCTTTACCGTTTCCGGTTCACGTTTTTCCCCTTCCGGTTGGGCCCGGTATGCTTTTTCGACGCCCCGACGCTATTTCCTCTGCGAAACGCAAAGTCGCTAGATGGACGTGCGAACGGTGTCGGGGCTTTTGACGATCTTCAAGTTGCCGTGTAGGAATTTTAATGTCGTGAATTTTCTTATTTCTTTAATTCTTTGCTTGGGGGGGGGGGGGGCATGCTGCTGGCTATTCGTCTCGCCAATCTTTCTTTTTCAACATTTTGTTAGCTCGCCAGCAACTTGTGATTTATTGTCGATGCTAGGGAATTAATATTTTCGATGTCGGAAATTGGCAGACTCGCGATTAATTGTTTCAGAATTTGCAAAATTCGAGAGTTCATTGAAAATCCCGAATCTTCGTTTCACAGTTGAATAACTGACAGTTCGTTTCAGCATACCGTGGAAAAATTCGTCGGCCATCTTGCGCTGTATCCGCCGGCCTTTCCCGCGCGATAAATCGTCGCGCATTAAATATTGCGCGGGCGGAAAAAAAATGTTGAAAAAGCGTTGCCCGAAACAAATTCTCCGAAGCCCGTTGGAAATTTTTCACCCTCGGTCTCGCTGCATCGAAATTTCCGGCAACGATTTCTCTTCGATCCCTCGCAGCCTCCGTCGTCGTTATTTCTCGTTCGCCGAGCAAAATGGCGGCCCGTTAGGGGGATGGCACGTTCGTTTTGGAAATAAATCGATGCTCCTCGAGGCAGAGATCCCCGTGCAGAATGCAGCTTCTTTAATCTTTAATCCCTTAATTTTCCTTCGGTGCCGGGCGGAAACAATCGTTGAAATATTTCGACCGTCCGTCAATAAACACGGGGAAACAGGTGAAAACACGCGAAAACACGTTAAAACATGTGAAAACACGTGAAAACGTGTGAAAACATGTGAAAACACGTGAAAACATGTGAAAACATGTGAAAACATGTGAAAACATGTGAAAACACGTGAAAACATGTGAAAACATGTGAAAACATGTGAAAACATGTGAAAACACGTGGAAACGCGAGTTGTTCCGCGCCGGAAAATTGCGTGGGGTTATCTCAAACGACCCTGTCAACAATTAATCCGTAATTAATTACATAACAACTACTTCTTATATAAAAATATGTCTGCCTCTTAAATCAGAATGGCAAAAAAACCCTTAAATCTGATATAAACTCACGAGAATAATCAAGAACGTGAAATTCGACTAGAGTAGTTGCAGGAATATTTCTAAAAATCGTTCCATGAAATTCTCGATCGCTTTGTACACTTCCTCTTCCACTGACGGCAGAATGGAAGGGTTGAAGGGTAATGGGTGTGCGTGTGCGCGCGTGTGTGTGCGTGCGCGCCAGTGGCAACAAGTAGCAGAAGCTTATGGTAACGTTCTCGGTCCGTGCACTTACGGTTAGTTCAGCGGCCAGCCATCAGAAGGGGATGGAAACTACCCCCTTAGAGTAGTTATTTCGCCTGTTGAAAGCCGCTCCAGCCGAGTGCATAGTCAAAGTAACGATCTTCGTCGAGGCAATCCCGCTCGTCGAAAGTTCTTGGATTACTTCGCGTTGCCAACCGCGAACCTTTTTCCCTCTCTATTTTTCACAGTGACTTCTGGGAAATACACGGGAGCCACCCTGCATTTTGCTAGCTCGCTGTGCTCCCCGTGCACTTCAAAAGAATCATTCTTTCTTTCATTTTTTTTCTTCTTCTTCTTTCTATTACACAATTTCCTTCAACCCCGATGTTCACTCGTTGGCAGAGATTATTTTATCGCTCTTTTATTTTCGTCTTTCAAGTAACAGCGTTTCAGTTATTATTGCAAACGTATACTACTTTGCTATTTCTTATCGTCGTTTCATTTTCCCTTTAAAATACCGTCGGAGAATAGAAACGACTCGATTTTCCGTGGAAAATTTCGTTGCGTTTCGAAAACGGCTCGCCGTACATTTTTCGTATAAATACCTGGCCCTATTGTTGGAATAATTCACGGGTGGTTTGCAATACCCGCACGCCGCGGCGGTAGCCGTATTGAGCCGATCGCGGCGATCGTTTTCCGAGATTGCAGCCCGGCACCACCGCGGTTTTCCATGGAAATTTAACGTATTATTGTAGTCGGACACAATGGACACCCCCCCCCCCCCCCCCGGCTCCCGTTGTAGTCGAGAGTCGCTCTTGTAAATCGTGCTTAATGATAGATGAACGTTGGACGCGCGGCGCCCGTTGCACGGGCCGCGGGGATCGACGGAGTTTCGGGGAATTTATAATTCGGCGAAACTTTTGGCCACGACCCCCGTGAAAATTCCCGCGAATTTCCACCATCCGCCGAGAGGTTTTCGGAGCGTGGAACGCGTCATCAACGTTGCGCCGGACAACGGTGCCGTCTTTTGGGACAATGAATATCGCCGAACTTCGGGGAAAGTTGTCGCGCAAACTGTTGCCGAGAAACGTTCCGTCGGTTGGGGAGCGTCTGGCTTGAAGAACCAACCGAAATTTCTGAAGAAGTTAACGTTACGTATAACGGGGCAGATTTCGCGAATGAAACAAAATTGGTTGACTCTGGTTTCATCGAGATTCTCATTGAATGTGAGAATTTAATTGACAAAGATCGCGGACAAACTTTGGAGGAATTAAAATGAAATTCTAGCGCCAACCTTTTGCATTCATTTGAAAATAAGGAACTCATCCCCGGTAAAATTGCTTTCAGGAGGGGGAGGGGGGGGGGAGGATTATTAAATTTCCACGGTTACAGTACAAAAACCGCAAACTGTCGCTGGTTTTCATCAGCACTCCAGAATAGTAGTAATAATAATAATAATAATAATAATTCAGAATGAAAGCTTGGTTCGTTTCATCGATTCTCAGCAAACCCCATAAAAACGTCACTTCTACGTTCAATCTCGTTTTATGTTCAGAATAGAACGTCGCACAGTGGCGTAGAATCCCCAAAACACGTCGAAAATTCAAAAAATGATTGTAGCTGCTTTGACTTATAAAGCTGAAGGACATCAGTCGGATATTTTTTCACGTTTTGGTGCCCAGATTGTTACTGCACAGAGAAGTAATTGCTGTGATTTAAACAGTAACATTGAAGAACCTATATTTCATAGTTTCTACACCTAAGAGGATCGATACTTATGTCATAAACTATGTAACTCATTTAAGTTGCGTCTTCCAGAGTTATTTTGGTGGATATGCTGCTTATTTGAAAAGAATCACGTTCTTTCGTCACCTTTGTGACCTTATGTCTAGGAATGTCTGATAAAGTCGCACACTTTTTTGGATTAGAATATTCGCATTTACGACTAGTTTTAACAACAATAAAATTTGCTGGAACTCGAAGGACCTTCATCGTAAACAACAAAATTAATAATTAGCGCTCGAATTTGTATTTTGCTTTTATTTGTTTAATTTAAAGTGAAGTACCTGTCGCGTTAAATAATATCTATTCGATAAAACCTTGAGAAATAAAGGACTACACTCAAAGACAACAACGAATGAAACAAATATTTGTTCCTTAAGCAGTCAAATAACCTAATGACTAGGAAGGTCGCAAAAGATAGCAGGCTTTTTTTGAATTATAATGTTCGTATTTACGTCTGGTTTTAACAAACGACGCGTCGTTTAAGTCGTTCCTGTTCCAAGTGGACCGAGTTTATGGTGCACGGTTGAATATTCCACGGCTATATACCTGAGGGGACCCCCCCCCCCTCACCCCATAAAAACGTTCTCGAAAGCCAAAGGGTCTCCAGGAATTATTATCTCGACGACGCTTCTTCGATCGGAAGCCCGTTAACGAGCCCGCGTGTATTGTTAAAAAGCTTTCGACACAGTTGCCAGGCACCGGCGAAAACGTTGACAATTTATTTCACGGTGTTGTAAAATGCGTCGCCCGATGGGGGGGGGGGGGGGGGTCACCCACCCATGGTGAACGCGGAAAATGGTCAAGTTACTAAACGTGTTCTCGTTAAACGACCGCTTTTAGCCCTGCTCTCTCATTGCTCTTTTAATGTTTAAAGTGTGCTGAAATATTCAATTATATCGCTTCCCAGTAGGGACAATATATTGCCCCTTGATTTATTAATATTCAGGTGAACTTACCTGGTCAGCCCTTGCTTTGAATTTTACTTTTATTTTCATATATTCTGCCCGGTTTAAATTTACGTTCCTTCATTCTGCATTATCTTATTTCAATTTCGACATCACGCAATCTCTGCCCTATTTAAAATTGTTTTATCTTATTTGAATTTCACATCGCATTCTACCGTATTTCAATTTATCTTATTTTCCTTCATTCCGTGCTGTCTTGTTTCGACTTATTTTAATCCGGTCTCCTTCGAATTCTCGCCCTCTAACTTTCGTCCGTTTAATAAATACCAAAGCATCGAAAACGTGGGGGTGGGGGGGGGGGTGTCCCCATTCCCGTGGGGGCCCTACGCAGTGGCGTAGTCGTAAATTTCCCTTCGTGCACCGTGTGTCCAGTAAAGGATAATCCCGTTCGTTTTAAGACCATCTACGAAACAATGTCCGCGATCTACAATCTCGTCCAACTATACAGGCAGCGGGCAGCTAGAGAATCCCGGCCAGGGTCGTAAAACGTCGAACTCAACGTTGCACCCCTTTCCTTGATCAAAGGATCTTGGTCAGCAGGGCGAAACAGGGTGGAACAGTCGCGTTACCACGAAATCGTAAAAGAAGATAACTGGAAATTACCTTGGGGGGGGGGGGGCGACGTGGATGCACGTGTGTGTTTCATCGTGAAAAGTTACTGCGCTTTGTCTCCGCTTCGTAAACTGTTGCTGCCGATCTCTAACAGGAATCTCGTTTCAATCACGGCGCCACGGTTTACCCCCTCGATCTCGGCCGTGGATCTCGATTAATGTAGATCGTCCTGCTTTGTCCGCGTTTCTGGAAATCGACCGTGAATCGGTGGAAATTTTAGGAAAATTGTTCTGCAATTTTCCGGGGCGGTAAAATGAAAATTTCAATTCCTACAGTTTTTAAATATAGTGGATCTAGAATAATATAGATCGTCCTGCGATGTTCACTGTCTTGCAAATGGTCGGCGAATCGGTGGAAATTTTAGGAAAATTATTCTACAATTTTCCGGGGCGGTAAAAAGAAAATTTCCATTCCTACAGTTTTTAAATATAGTGGATCTAGAATAATATAGATCGTCCTGCGTTTCCCACGGTTTTGAAAATGGTCGGCGAATCGGTGGAAATTTTAGGAAAATTCATCTGCAATTTTCCAGGGCGGTAAAAAGAAAATTTCAATTCCTACAATTTTTAAATATAGTGGATCTCGAATAATATAGATCGTCCTGCTTTGTCCACGTTTCTGGAAATAGACCGTGAATCGGTGGAAATTTTTGGAAAATTATTCTGCAATTTTCCGGGGGCAGCAATAAGAAAATCGATCAATTTAAAAATATTATACAGATCTCACTAAATTTAGAAGGTTCGCATATTATTCTGACCCTGCCTCAAATTATTATCGGGCATTTTCCTGCGATAAACTTCACGTGAATTTTTGCAGCGCCGCGTTACAGACTGTTTTGAGGTCCGTGGAATTTACGGTGTCCATAAGATAGTCACGTGTACAAGCATTCGTGTAAAAGGAAAATGACCACCGGGTATAGGGAAGCTGACGCGTCCAAGTATTTTTATGCCGATATGAAATTACGAGAAATTCACTGCGCTGCCGGTCGTAAACTGTATAAAATAATACCGACTAATAAAACCGGCTGGAATGTGCCTCTGAAAAACCCGATCGCAAAACTGCCACCGCTGAATTATTGTTTGCT
This sequence comes from Nomada lathburiana, assembly GCA_963667235.1. NCBI lineage: Eukaryota > Metazoa > Arthropoda > Insecta > Hymenoptera > Apidae > Nomada > Nomada lathburiana. The sequence continues at coordinate 16,488,956 of OY763899.1, read as the reverse complement.
TAAGCAACGTTGCGTCACGATTTTTAGTAACAAAATATTCCGACAATTATTTCACAGCATACAATAATTCATATTTTTCACCTAGCTCATTAATGGGCTTCCGCACGTTCTCCCAACCAACTAACGTTCGGTTTTCCCCGTTTCAGAACTCGAACAGCCAAGTCGCGCATCCTGGACAGAACCAGGTGGCCCAGCCGCAAGCGGAGACCCAAGGCGGGCCCAACACAGTTCTCAGAGTCATCGTGGAGCAGATGGTTTACCCGATTTCCTTGGACGTGCTCTATCAGGTGAGTCGCAATTTCGATACTCGTAAACAGGCGCAGTAAACAGGTCCAGCATTAAATATCGAGAAAAGCGACCAACAAATAGTCCACGGTTCCTCGCGAAATATTAACGAAACGCGTTCAAACGTGTTCAAACAATCGGAAACGCGTTGCGCTTGAAAGTTGCGCGAGTACATTGTTGCGAAACGGCGACGGCGACCGCGGAGAGGGCTGTTTATTTATTCGACGACGACGGAAACGTAGTGGAAAAAAAGAAAAAAAAATACCAACCGCCCGATGGAAATCGGCGGGAATAATGCAAGGGTAGGAGGGGATGGGAAATTAATCGGATTTCGCGGCGTATCCGGTGCGATACCCGATTCCCGATTCATCCGATATTTTCTCCTCGCTGCGATTCGCGCGCGGATTACGATCGGAAAGCGGAAAGAAAAGGGGGGGGGGGGTACGCGCGGCGACCTCGCCAGATTTTTCAACCCCCGGCACGCGTTAATGGAATATTAAATAATCCATGGAAAGCCCCGCTGGAAAATCCTTCTGGCTTTCCCCGTCCTTCGAACGACTCGAAATCGATTCATTAATTATTTATTTAATTCTTCCCTCTCGCGAACTCGCACGAACATTTCCGCCATTTCCGCCAGGATTTCGTGTATACCTGTTTCGAGTCAAAGGCGTGTTTTGACGCGTTTGCGTTTGTATGCAAATGATTGACAAAGCCCGGCAGTTTTTGTGAACCGAGAATACCAAGTAAGATTGTTATACTAATAACCAGATTGAGAATTGGCCACGCCAATTTAACGCACTCATTCCTCATCACTGAATCAAATCGTAAGGCCTGCGATATACATGCAAGATGCAAATCTCTGTTGACTATATTCTAGACCAGTGGCCCGGATACCTTGTCAAAAGAACTGAGTATAATATATCTGTTTGAGGTCTGTGAGTGAGGTTGTAGATTAAACTGGCACACAAGAAGTATTTAGCATATAATTATATGTAATAAGGTTATATGTATATATGAAGGATTGCACAAACGTGGCTTATACTTAAACGCTCGGTGAACAAAGACTCCAAACATAAAACTACGCCCTCACACTTGGGCGAACGCTCACGCGCATGCGCACTAATTGGAGCACACTTGGAATATTAACTCCAACGATATCAAACCCAGCAATTATGCTACTAGAAGTGGATGCACCTACGAGAGTCCTAATTTTCCTCAAAGATGTCGAGCTTTACCATCAAGTATAAAACTTACCTGCGCGTGATACCGTTTCAAATAAGCTGTGGTCACTAATAACCTAAGAAGGTGCATGTGACGTTAAGCATTCAATTAGAACCAGAAGCGATTAGAAATAACATTCACGCACCTCGAATGATTGAATAGAACCAGTGTTGGGCAATATTTAAATAAATAATTATTTACATAAACATTTAAATAGCAAGTTACTTATCATTCGACTAAGTCTAAATAAATTATTTAAAATAATAAAGCTAATTGCTATTTACGAATACAATTTCGGTTATTATTTGTCAATTATTATTGATTATTCATAGTCTTTAAACAAATTTTCCTGCCAACCGTCCTCAGCAACGATATTGTTTGAGAAGGTTTAGTTTGTTTACGTCGGATAAGTTAAACCGACGTCCAACTAGCGACAGTTTACAGTTTAAAGGCAAATATGAACTACAAACTATCTATTGGAAAAGAAAATTAGCACAAGAAATAGTTATATTTATGTAAATATTATACATACAGGTAATAACGCTCCTATTGCATGTACAAAATACAAGAAATAGGAGATGACCAAAAACTATTTATTTGTTGATTTCCACCTAAATCCAAATCTGAAATCATCTTTTATTTGCAAATCTGAAATCATAAATAGATCATATTTGGCATTATGTAAACGATTTTCATTTAAATCAAAAGTTTCGTTGTTATTTGCAATTACAATCGCACGTTTATTTATTATTTATTATTGAAATAAAAACTTGCCAAACTCTGTATAGGACACAGGTGACAGCCGTGCGATGATATTTTGCCCCGTTTTTAATCGCCGCTGCGTTACAGGTGTGGGAGAATTGATTCGAACACAATGGTGCGTGCACCTTCCGTGGATACCGTGGAAGACAACGATTTCATCGGGGAACAATGGGAAACCGTGGGGAAACGTGATCGCGTCACATGGTCGATCGCATGGCCGTGTTTTGCATTACAAATTCGCGATAAGGAAACCAGCGCCGATTGAATTACGTATTTCGCGGAATAACGAGTTCCAAATTAATCGCGACGCGTGATTATGCGACGGGGGCCGAGTTATTATTGAATTAATTCGTATCGTATCGGGGACACGGGCGTTGTCCATCGCGGACGATTAATCGGGCACGGCCGTGGTCGATTAAAGGTGAATTATCATCGTTGTTATAACCCTTGACGATTCCTGTCGCCGTGAATAACTGGCTTCCGGCAATGATGTTGTCACAGACGGGGATGAATGTAACTTGTTTTTAACAAACAACAATTACGTTGTTGTGAACGATTATGATGTTTACAATGCTCCACGTTATCGATAGTGAAAGAACGGATTCGGAATCTTGAATGAAACCTTGTGCGTTCTGTCTTATGGGGCTTTTATAGTGTCGCCCCGCCACGTCCTTGGCTACATAGGGAAGACTCGGGGCTGGTTGTCAGAAAAATTGAACTTCTTAAATTTCAAAAAACACAGTACCCTCTTATGAAATTTCGATTACACCATTCGAAACCCCTGTATTTAACCTATATCTACGTCACCTATATCAGGATGATGGGCATGCTTCCGTGGGGCCGCCGTCACCCGTTAATGGGTGACGTTCTTCATCGTCCAATGAGGGGTTGCTGGGATCATTCTGAACAACTTTTTCCTTGACCAAAATGTTATTTGAAGCCTCGCTTTTGAATTATTACCGAAAAACACTGGCCAATCAGAGCGCACGTAGAGCGCGCGCTCCAGCACGCGACTCTCAATCGCGCTCGGTCGTGGTCGTGAACCAACGCGGTGGCACAGCCGATCGTGCGCGATTGAGAGTCGCGTGCTGGAGCGCGCGCTCTAAGGGCGCTCTGATTGGCCGGTGTTTTTCGTTAATAACTCAATAACGAAGGTGCAAACAACATTGCTGTCAATGGGAAAGTTGTTCAGTATCACCCCAGCTACCCCCCATTTCCCGAAGTTCCCTTGGTTTTGAGACAGCCTGTATAGTGTCCCACCACGTCCTTGGCTAATTATTGCGTCTTGGGCCCCACGTTTCGGCTGCGTCTCGGAATTCCTTTCTTATCTATGCCTATTTTAATTTGGAGGCCACATCAAATTGCGTCTTAGCACTTCCGCTTCAGTTGCCTCTCAAAATGACTAATAAGGAGGTCACAATGTAGAATATAATTACTTCTGTATCTCCTTGTAGACTTTGGAAAATAAGTGGCTGGTTTTTAAAAGTTTTATTCAACCCTTTTGTTCCCATTTCTCAAATGTATTCGAATTTAGTAGTAATAACAATAATTCGAGTAACTTTGATCGACACCCTGTGACGGTAGAGAACTTAATTAGTATTCTTCGACCGATAGTTAAGTCCTCTAAAAGAAGTATACCGTATAACGGTTTTTCCACGTTATATCGAAACCAAGGGGAAACATCTTGCGACGGTATTTTTCATTTCCACGACGGAGGCCGTTCGGCGGAGTAAAAAGAAAATGGAGCTCATGGCTCGCTGGGCCACGTTACGGACAGCGAGAGCGGCAAATTTCTGGAAATAAATAAAACGGAGATCGATGTTCAAGGAAGGGGGTGAAAGAGAAATGCGAAAGAATGGAAAAATGGGGAACAATTTCTGCGTGAAGCCGCCGCCCCTTTCGAGTCCCGCGAATCTTCGCGTAGCCGTTTGCATCGTGGTTCACAAAACCGGAAACTGGGCCCCCTCTCTTCCCCCCCACCCCCCTCTCTTCCCCCCCACCCCCCTCCCTTCCGCTTGAATGTCGCGTGTTTTCATACGTGACGCGACGCTTGGCGTCGCGCGTGGTCCATTCTACCCCTGTGAATACGGTTCTAAAAATAAAAAAAGAATAAAAATAGGGGTGGCTTTTACGAAGACACGTTTCACGCGATCTGAATGAAGGTTCGCGGATGTTTGCGAGGCAACGAAAAATGAAAACTCTTTCGTGAATAGCGTTTTTTGTTTATTCTCCTAGACCTCCTCCTCCCCCCCCAAGTACGCTTTTCGTTTTATTTTTATTTTTCGTTTTTCAACCTGTATACGGGGCTTTCGCAGTTTCAATACGCGTGGATAATTTTTACGTTGCTCTCGCGAGAAATAGGAGTTTATTTCCCTCGACCCAAGGAAAATAGAGATTGAACGGCGGATTAGGGTTCTTTCGTTTTTTTCCCCCTCTCACGCATCGTTGCGCTTCATTTTAGCGGGCGAAGCTTGCAATTGATCGCGATTGACAGTTCGGCGAAGACAGATCCCCCGCTCCAGTATTGAATCGCGTGAAACGAAAATTATCACCGGGCAAATTAATTATTGAACGAACATTAAACGAAACGATCGTTGGCGGTATTAAATTAATCACGTCGAACGAAATTACTGTTACGCTGATAAATTGAATGAAACGAAATTACTGTCGCTCTGTTAAATTACGTAATAAATAAATTACGCAGTTCTTTTCGTATCAAAGCCGTCCGTTGCAAAGGTTTAGGGGGGGGTATCCTTTACCGCGCTTCTTTTGACAGTCGCGGCTTCTTTGCCCCTCGGTTCTCCGCCCCTGGTCTCCTCGGGGAGTCGCTGGCGCGCCCCATAGGGGGAGGGGGGGGGGGGGGACGCTAAGCCGATAATGGACCTCTATGGAAAACGGGTCCGGATTACAAGGCCGCAACATCGGCCGCTGTTTGGCCGCGTAAAGTAGGCTTAACGTTGCTATTTCGACGCCGGATTTCCACGCGTGCAGATCGCGTCGAAAGATTAGCACGTGGATACGTGGCGTTAAGTCGATTCTGTTCGGTGACCGGAAACATCGGGTTGGATATCAGACTTTGGCCGGAGAAATTTTGGGTTTGGCTCGATGCGGCTGAAGGGGAGTCGGTTGATTGCTCGTCGAAGGGCTTTCAAACATTTTTTTGTTTCAAGCATGACGACCGAAACTAATGTAAGGATGCCAACGAAATGTTTGAGAGATTGAGGGGATATTCTAGCGTGACACGCGATTTTTTCCATTATTTTTAGGAATTTTTTTTAAGGCCTTAGAGATAGATTTTTGTACTGAACTTTTTACGGTGTTTTTACTACGTTCTGAACTGTAGTGTAACTTTTTTTTTTTATTAAAAATATGAAATATAGATGACGTTACAATGCACAGAAGTATATCATCTCGAAAAAAATGGCTCGGTTGGTAACCATGGTTCAGCTCGTTCTGGTCATTGGAACTGAAAAATTCAAAAAGATCCTGAAATTATATGGCTCCGGCTATGGCAGGTAGCAGATTTGGGTTGCAATGTTAAATTTTCTTAAAATGGCAGCAATTTGAAGTCGATTTCTCGTTTTCTTTTTCAAGACAAATGACTAGTAACTGCCAATGAATAAGTGTCGAAAATAGAGAAATAGGCTTGGCTTAGTCCAAAGCTGGACGTTTCGACCTCTGTAACTATGTTATTTTTACGAAATCAGACAAACCTTTTTGCAGATATATTTTCTATAACATCTAATCTGAGAAAATGTAAGGAAACAGAATGGACTTTTTGTATCCGTCACACTAGTATAGCCCCTTAAGTGTATGCAGAAGTTTTTCGTACTTTTAATTGTTAATAATGTAGAAGTTATTTTCTGTAAACCTCACGTTGTTTGAAATAGAGTACAGGTAGGGTAGTAAGACTTCAGACTCCTTCAATTATCAACTAGTTTTATTATTATAAAACGTCGACACGCGACAATTCTCAGCGAACAACGACTCTCACACGATACTCACAATATTCTCAATTCAATACTCTCTGCTCACGATACGACTCTCTTAAACTCTGCAAACTATTCTGCTCTATTCTCAATCAGGTGTCCTCTAACTCTCCCTTAACTCTGACTCGGCCATGCATCATCCACTCTATCTATACAGGGTCCGGCAGAGTATGACATTACGCGTTTAATAGGGGGGTTGCTGGGGTGACTCTGAACAACTTTTTCCTTTACCAAAATGTTGGTGGAAGCTTCGTTTTTGGGTTATTAACGAAAAACACTGGCCAATCAGAGCGCGCGCTCAACCAAGTGGCTCTCAACCGCGCTCGAGCGCTTCAACCAACATTTTGGTAAAGGAAAAAGTTGTTCAGAGTGACCCGCACCAACCTCCCATTAAACGCGTAATGTCATACTATGCCGGACCCTGTATATTCTTTTTAGTTACTCTCTCATCCCAGTCCTCATTTAGGATACACACTGCGGACATTCCTTGGTCCGCTGCACCCACCGTTCACACGATCTTCTCAAGTACTCAACTGCAAACGTATCTTTCACACCTCGGAATCATTCTGAACAGTCACGCAGTACTTTCAGTCCCACAATAATAAATGGCAGCATCTACGAATCAATCTGGGAAATGTTTGGATCGGTTTCGAGGCAAATTTCGAATTCCCACCGCATGTCGAAGACGCTGTCCTGCCAAGGAATGTTACATCTATCGGACCAGGTGATAATCCGAAGGCACCAAGTCAGGACAATAAGCCACGCGAGGAAGAACTTCCCAATCCAAGTTGACGATGGTTCGCTGGGTGACCCCAGCAGCGTTGCCGTGCAGCAAAATGACTTTCCACCTTCCTTGTCCAGCAAATGGTCCTTTTTCTGCAATTTTGTCCGCAACATTGTTCAATTGACGACTGTAGCGGTTCAGCATTAACGGGTCGGGGCGGGCTTTCATTCAACAACACTTCCAAAGCATTGGCTTCAAGCATTCAAAAACACAAGACGAACGGAAAGTATTTCGACTAAAAATACTTTTATTCGGTCACTGAAAGAAAAAGACTACAACTTCTGCGTACACCTAATACATATATTTATTAATTTCTCTTAGCCTCACGGCCAAAAGAAGGGACTTGGTCTACAGTTGTCTTCTATCCGTCCACGCTCCATAGGCCTTTTCTTTTAGCCCCATACCTGACTACCCTGGATTCATCTCCCAACTCTTTTTTCCTCTCTTTTCCTTCCTAGATTTCTCAACCAGTTCAGAGCTTTTTCTGTTCCCCTTTCATCTATTACTTCCTCCACGCTGACACCCCTCTCCAGTCGTACGCCCCAGGTTACGGATCTGTGACCGCGAAATTCGCAGTACCTGGTCCATCAAGTTTCCGCCTCTAACCGCTGACTCCCTGCTCTTCCCTCTTTCTTGAAATGTTCTAGTAACCACTCGGTCCTCGTACATTTGTACTTTTGGTTGAATTTGGATTCGCTTGTTTCATTATATTGCGCTTGCTTTCGTAGTTCCTTGTCTCTGTTCTTTAACTCCTCTGACCTGTCCGCGGCCTCCTCTCCTCTTTGTTGCATCCCCAGTAAGCTGACTCCGTTCCTTTTCAAGCACCCTCCTCTCTCCGTGACACGTCTTGCCTTCAAGCCTCCTGCGTCCTTCTCTTTCACACATTCCTTTCCTAATTGTGAGTCTCGTGGAACGATTTATAATTTTTAACGTACTTTTGCATCAGTTAGTTTAGTTGCTGTTTGACGGGGAAGTTACTCGAATGTTAAACCTGGCCGAATTATAATTTTACCCCGTTTCTGTAACGATTCCTGACCGCGTTATTTCAAAGCGATCTTCGTAATTAATCTTGCCGATTACAAAGGGGTTAACGACCCCTGGATATCCATGGCGACAAGTAAGGGTAATCGACCGTGAAAGAAAGGGGGGAAGGGACGTTAAAATTTTTCGCGTTCAATGATCCCTGAAGTGGACAAGTTTCGTTATGTTCACGGGTCATTAGAAATTTCCGTATAGGGAGCTTTTATAGTTCGTAGTTTATCAAACTTCCAATCTGGTCCTCTGTTTAAAGAAAATGTCTCTCGAGCTATTTCGCGAAGTGACCAGAAATATACGCGCCCAAAATTCACTTCAACCCCCCTCCGTTTTAATATCAAACAAGGTGGAACGACCCAATTTCCATTCTCCGGGGGACACCACAAAAATTATCCAGCGGCTCCCCTCCGTTTAATAAGACCTGCAAGACCTGCAAGGTGTCACAGGTGTCGCGTTGCATAAACCACCCCCACCCCCCTTTGCTTCAACACCTTCCCCATAAGAAAAGAAGAACAGGAACAAAATACTTTGGGAAAGTTGCAACGCCATTTAAGAGAATGCACGTGTAAACATCAAAAGGCTCGCGTTTACGTCCCTTGAAGGGGGTGTTTTCTGCGCGAGGCTCGGGGAACATGCTCCCGGAGAAATTACAGAAAGGAAACGACCGGTTTCGAGGATGCCACGGCGCTTTTACGAGCCTCCATCCAGCGACTGTATAATCCGATTTGCTGAGAGAGAACTCCTCGTGGCTTGCCTCTATTTCCATCCTCTTTCTTTATTTCCCTCTTTCCTCGTTGCCTCGCAACCCCTCGCGGAAGGGGGGTTGCTCTTTCGCGATTAGCGGATACTGTGCAACCGATAGCCAGTGGAGTTTGACGGCCTCCCTGTAGTTGCTGTATTTTTCTTCCTTTTCTTTTTCTCGTGGCGTCGATGAATACAAAATCGTAGAAATTTCGCGGGGGGTGGGGTTGTTTCAGGGGGAATTTTGTTCAAGACCGAGGGGGTCGGTAAATTCGTTTTCATCGATGCAAAGAATCACATTCATTTCGTTTATTATTTTCGCAACTATTTCGCGATATTGTTTTACAGATTTTCACGACAACTAATAATTATTATTCATACATCGGTGCAGGTGAACAATTGTTATCGATACAACAATCGCGAGATATAAAAGCTTACCTGAAAATCCTCCCGCACATGCGTAATGACGGAGCCTATAGTAATAAATAAATAATCCGCCCACAAACCCTGTCAACAATGAACTAATATAGGACGAATATCGGACGATGTGAAAGTACATTGTATTAAATTAATTGATGCCTAGGGACACTTACAGTGTCAAACAAATTATCGGGTTAAGAATATAATTGAAAAGAGTTTTCAAGGTTATCAATGTTTTTTCGCATGCAACTATACATTTTTCTTTATTGCATATCGTTGCAATATCGTATAATAACACGTCCTTCCGCGATGACACATTGTCTGAAACATTTCCGAATTAAAAGCAGCACAAGCCCTAACTATTCGGTCCTTCGTAATCTCCGATGTAGTTGGGCGTTCGTTATAAACTGTTTGTTTTATTTTTCCCCACAAAATTTTTCCCCGCAGTACGACCAATGCATTGATCTGGAAATTTTGAATCTAAAATTTTCCCGGCAGGACGTGTAGAATGAGCCACAGCCTAGGATCTCGAGAGACATAAATTTCACGCAAAGCTTGAATTTTTGGATATCAAGGTCATTTCAAGGTGATGTTATTATACACGTCCGAACGCAGTTTTTAATCAGCTAGAACATGCAATTAACGAAATATACGGTTGCATGCAAAAACACGTCGATAACCTTGAAATCTACAAAAGCAATGTTTTTGCCGTATGTTGGTCTTTTGATACCGTACGCATTGCGTAACAACTATTTTTTGCGTCACCGTAATAGACGAGATATTTAGGTGACCTGACTTAAGTGGTCCACCCTGTGCACACATTAATCTCGAAGTTAATCCACGATGCATGTACCTGTGTTTCGACAAATTCCTCACCCAGTTCGACGCGCGTTTCTTTCCGGCAATGTTCTTTTCGCGGAGCAAACGTTGCACGTATTTGCACGTACATTACAGTTACGATCGTTTACACGACCCCGACCCGACGCTGCAGGCGGAACGGCGTCGCCTCCCCGCATCTGCCCTATCCAACGCGATGAATAATGGCGGATCGACGTCGAAATTACGTTACTATTATTGCACGTTATTGCATTAACGTTTGGCCGGGAACGGACGTACACCGATAATCGAGAACGCGAATTAATAACTGTTACATCAATCAATATGCACAACACGACCCCTACTGTCGGCGATGCGTCGGCCGAGCGACGACCATGAAAGGGTTGACGTTTGCTATAGCGCGAGGGAACATCCCCCGGAGACCGATATATACGGCCGTCAAATCGATGGAACAAATGAACCGGTGCCGAACCACAACCCTTTTACCTGCCGCGACTGGGCGCGTTACGATTATCATTGGGGGCGACGATCGGCGGGTCATGTTTCTCGTCTTTTCGCTTGCCATGATTTTTCCACGTTCGGGGCACACTTCGCAACTGTTAATTGGGGTTAATTTAGTTGGTCGTTATCACGCTCGGGATTATCACTTATGGTTTGCGGTCGTTTGAAGGGGATAAAAAATCGCGGGGAATCGACGGGCAAAGTGTTTTCTTTGTTTGTTGTTGTTTTTTTGTCACGAATAGTTTCTCACCGATATTCGAGGCGCATCGCTACTATATTTTTTTATGGCGCTGACAGCGACGTGATTCCGCAATCAACGCGCAAACAGCGTTTCGAGCACTGTACAATCCTGCTAATCGAACGAATTTTCGGTGGTTTTTTTATTTTATTTTTCGTATGTACATATGAAGTACGAATGATTTGAGCCGGGTTTAATAAAGGGAAGATCGAACAATTTTTATTTGTTTGTTTATTTATTTGCTGTATAGTATTTACCCACGTATTCTAGAGCAAATGTCACCTTCCCGATCTGTGAATTTTTTGTTTATTCTTTCGAAGATGAACGCGTCGCGAAATTCGATATTAATTTCGACGAAAATATGGGGAATAGTGGGACGACGGGGGAAATTGTTTATTAAACGTTCGAATGCACGGCGAAATCTGTTTGGCGAATCGGTGAGATTGTACGTTGTCCCGTTGCCGCGGCAAAATGGAATGTATTTTTATTTCTGACGTGGTGAAAAATAGGGTCGTTACATCCGAAACGTTTCGAACGTGATGCATTATTGCGAAATATAAACAATCACGTAAAAAAAATCAATTGCAAATGTTTCCCTCAATTAATTGCTTATAGAAGGAGGAAAAATGTTTCTCCCTTTCCTCATTCCACCACGACCAATGCTTTTAAATTTCCACTTTAACATTTCAACCGTGAGCGAGAGTCACGTTCTCCAATTTCGACCGCAAGTTTTTAAGAGTCGATTCGGAAGTTTCCTCATCGCGTTCTCGATCCCGGAGTCGAGGGAAAAATTCTTGCGCCTCGATTCTCTCGTTTCATCGTCGACAGAAGTCCATTTCGCCGGCGACGAATGGCCAGTCGACTGGAAATGACGACACAATAAAGGGGCCAACGAATGAACCGTTTTTTTTTTCCACTGTGGACTAAATTCTTCCCCAAATTCGACAAGGGACGGCGCTACAAGTTTAATAAATCTACAAAATCTTTTCACATCGTCAATTGATTAATGCAACGCGGGGATGAATCATTGAACGGCAATGTTTTTGAGACATTCGAATTTAGCTCAGGAATCATGCTGACACTTTTGCCAAGCACTAGCGAAATTAATAATCGTACGCGTTCGTTGAAATTCCAAGTGACGTCAGATCTGATAAAAACTCCGACCACGAGACCGATATTTGTTTATTTAAAAAAACAAATCAGACGGGATGCGTTCTGTATTTTAATTAAACGAAACCGCGGCGCGGCGATTTTTTTTTTACCCATTTACGTTCCTCTCTGGCATCGTTGCTTTCTGCGTCAAACAAACGATATGTAATATGTTTCCTTGCTGAAAAAATGATATGTTCGCCCCCCGCAGATGGAAATAAATATTTAATCAACCGGCGTACCGTTGTTTCTTCTGTGGCGCGGATAAACAAAGGAGAATTAAATGCGCCGCGATGACAAAAAATTGCCATACAACCGCCACTTCATTGTGCTTCATGCTTGTGCAACAATTCTTTAATATTTCACAACGAAATTGCATTTGGAACGAAAAGATTGGACAAATTTGATCAGCGCTCTATTTTATGCCGCAGTTTTCCTATTTTCCCGTATTCGTTATTAATATTAAACGTCGCATTTCAACGTTCCTCTGCACTTCGGAATTTTCGAATGCGCGAAACAATGGTTCGCGAACGTTGCGCCTGGCTGGAAATCATTTCGATGAAGTTCCCTCGAAAATAAATATTTCGCAACTATTAACGTATGTGAATGGCGCGTTTGTTGGAAATAAATTACACCCCAGACACGGATTCAATCGCCGCAGCATCCGCGTCGATACTGGTATCCCCTGGTCGTTCTCGGGCAGAGTTTTCCAAGGAAAATCCCGCGGGAAATCAGGCCGCGCTCGAAGGCTGCAGCGCCGCTCGAACGACAATGGTGTAATTTCTTTTTTCCCCTTCATCCAGGCGAAAAGAGAAACACCTCGGTTGCACGATTGCGGTCGATACGAATTGCAGTACCGCCGCGGCACAATTATTCTACCGTTTTTCAGCGTTGTTCTCCCTTCCGTTAATTAATAATTCACTTCGGACCGGCCAAAACGTGCGCGACCTTCAATCGAATTCAAATCAGAGTTTCGATCCGTTCGTCCGCTAGAAAAATCAATATAGAAGTTAGAAAGATACACGGCTGATGCAGTTTAATACAATTTCTCAGACCAGCCGGCCGGCAGATAGCGGGAAGTGGACCCTTCAAAATGCTCTTTGTCCCGTCTCGATATCTCGAACCGTTCTCGAGATACGGTCCCGCAAAGTTAAGCGCCTTTGGCGTGACGCTACTGGTCAGCTGATTGTCCCAGCTGTTTTCCTGGAATCGCGTACGCACGGCGGACGTAGTAAAAAAAGAATCAGCTGACTCGGCGATTTTCATTGACCAGCGCGCACGTGACCGTCTGGGATCGGTCAGTGCGTGAGTGCGAGCGAGAGGTCCGACTGTGCGAGCGAGACGGCGACAGCGAAATCGGGCCTCGCTTCCAACTGCGATATCTCCGGAACCGGAAGTCGCATCGCGACGGGACAAAGCTCATTTTAAAGGGCAGGCTTCCGCGCTTCTACGACGCAAGACGGAACTCGTTTCGACGACCGGCGGTCAAGTTACGGGGCGTTAAACTTTCGGCTGCTTCAATGGACGTTTCATGGACGGTTCTGGGTAATATTATTGTCAACAAATGACACTACGCTGCGTTCGGGTGAATACTTCGTTTATTTATTATCGCCGAATGGAATAATTCCCGAACGGGCGATGTTTCTTTCACTGGCGCAACTCTTACGCCCGTTATTGTTGTCGTTATTTCATTTATCGAACCGTCCGCCGTGAAATATTTTAATGTTTTAATGGATTTCGTCGGAAACATTTGCCGGGCGCGTTAACGCGCCCCGTATTATTAACATCGTCGTCGATTTTATTCGCTTCACCTTCGTTTCGCTGTTTTTTTTCAACGGCGGTCCGGTTAATGGAACAAACGGCCGGGTGATAAAATCGCCGTGATCAAAAGTGAATAAATGTTAAAACAGCCGTTCCCACCCCTCGCCCAACCCACCGTCGAATGCCGCGCGCGAATCTCGACGCAATTACCCTAATAACGACCCAATTTCTCCCGCGAGCACCGCGAATCGTTAACACGATAATGAGCATCCGCTCGCGGAAAGTAGCGATTTTTATTGTTATTAGCGACGCTTTACGCGCCTCTGCGTTCGACGCCGTTGCTGTTCATTTTCTGCTTAATTTCGCGGAATCCACGAGAAACAGAGGGCTGAGAGAGAGAGAGAGGGAAAATTTGGTTTGTCTCTCGTTTCGCGGCGAACAAGAGCCGAGCTTAAACAATTAACCCTCGAACGACTGAACACACAGAGGGATTTTCGTTCATATCGATTAATTTGCCGATCTCTTTACGCTCGTTGGCGTTAATTTCGTTTGCCCCTTTAATCGCGTTTTCCCTTGTTTCTGCGGTTGTCGACGATTTTTGATACCGGCAAGCGGACAGCCCCGAAGAAATTATCGTGCCGGTTCATCGTTGTTATTTGTGTCGCGCGAAACGACGCCGAACAAACGAACCGTCTCTTCTTTCCGTTTAAGAACTTCCGCATACCGTTGGACGTTCGATCCGGTAACATGCCGATTGTAACAAACGTTGCGCGCTGGAAAATTCCGCTCGCGGGCCGTTTGCAAGCCGCCTCGGGCCGTTAATCGCGAATCGACGTGATTGTCGTGCGTTTCGACGACGCATTAATAATGCCGGCGGCAAATATTTGCGTTGCACCGCGATCACCTGCCACGGTTCCCGTCGAACGGGGTCGTGTTTAGTTGCTGCCGGTTGCTTGGCCTTCTGGCTGCCGAGAATTCGTCACGTGGACCAACCAATTGCGCCACGTCGTTTCCGTCGCCCGTTAATTGGCTGAGAATCACGTCGGGAATGTTTGCTGGCATTGCAGGAGAACCGATTTACTGGAAATCGTTCTCGTCTTATTTTTGCAATGGAACATTTGCACGGAACACGTAGAGTTATCGAAGACAATAATAAAGCAGAATAAAATTATTGATACCATGATAAGTACAAATTGTACAAACCGTATCGTGTTTGGTGTCATTTTGATCAGGACACTGTAACATATATTTTTGGTGAAATTTCATTTAAAGCGGACCAAAATTGAACAAGTTTTAATGTTTGATCTCGATTGCATTAGCGTTGTTGGCTCTCACCGATATTCGATCTGGGTTCGGGTGACATGCTCGGCGCTCGACGCTTCGCTGGTTCCACGGGGGACCACCCCAAGTAGTGGGGATAGAAATGAACGCTAATCGTAGACAGAATTTTCAACAGTAATCGAGACATTAACTGTATTGTGATATTGGCGACATAAAGCTGTTCGTCATTGGCACTCGACGATTAACCGAATAAAAGAGTCAATCAAATGGGGATACCGTCGATAAAAATTTCGCCACTCTCGATTGTCAAGCGGTGAATTGCGTTAATTAATTAAAAGCTTACGCGTGGCGTTGAATGTTACCGATTATTTGAAGGCTCGCCTGAGTGAAAACAAAAAAAAAAAAAATAGAAAGAATAGAAAAAAGACACGTGGCACTTTTCGGAATACCTCGACCAGCGAGGCTGGTTCATTTTTCGTTCAAACGAAGCAAAAACTTTCCATAGAGAAATAAAACATGGTAGACGGGTAAAAAAATTCGAAATTTCCCATCGCCCCGAAAAATATTCCGCGTTGCAAATAAAATTCCTGTTTAATTCGCGAAACGAACCAGTTCTCAAAGTCAGCGTTTCGTTGCGTTCAAATTAGTTTGAAGGGCATGTCTCTAATTAGAGGCGAGGTCCGCAAACATTTTTCAAACGCTTCAACGCGAAGCCGATAATTAATAGTACTTAATAATATCGTTTCGATATTTTACTACACACTTTGCTACACTCAGCAATAAATGTTGTTAAATAAATAATTCACTAATCGTGCTTATTGGTATTTCATGCTGAGATCGGGATTTTATAGATTAACTTTTATTCACATTGCGCACAATGTGCGTCGCTTTCAACACGCAAAACAAAAGCAAGTATTCAAATCTGCACAACAGCGCCTCGCATAGAGGGCGCCACTTGTTAAAATATAAATCAGCGTTGTCTAATGCGATCGAACAGTGCTAACCTAGTGTTTCTTGTTTCTGTTACAGATTTTCACACGTTTTGGCAAGGTCCTGAAGATCGTCACTTTCACGAAGAACAGTGAGTACCGAATTTCACTGTACAATTATTATTTCGACAAAGGAATTGGAGTCAGCTTACTTTGTATTACGCTCGATCATTATTATTTGCCAGGCTCCTCCCCGATAATTGCTAATTAAGATCTCCCACTAAATTTTTCAGCATAGCTGCGGCGAATTTTTTGCACAGCACGACTAGGAACGGAATTTTTATTTAAATTTAAATGTTCCGATTTGAGCCGATTAATGGTTTAAAGGAAATTGCAATTCTCATTAGGAACTAATTAGAATCTTGCAGTTAAATTATCTAACGAGGAGCTGTGTATACGTAATTAAATATTAATCGTAATGTTGCTCGACAAAATTTTCGAATTTCAGTTTCCTTCTTTTTTTTCAATTAATTATTACGACCATTTTTTTTAACGATTCGACGCATATACAGTATTTCGCGTCTAACTCGAGGGATAGCAGCTGGCAGGGTAGGAAACACCGGGACGGTTTCGTACGTTTCGGAGTGGCTCTTGTTTTCCTCCTCCAGCGCAATAGCTGCTACTGGACCACCCTGTATATAGACGCCACTCTTGCTGGCAGACATGCCACGGCACTTTAGTACTTCAGTGTACAGTTGAAGTGTATCCTAGCTCGGCGACGCCGACGCCGTTAAGTACTTTCGGTGTTGCACTCGAATATAACGGGTGTCCTGAAACACCCTTGCCGCACTTCGCTTCGATGTTCAATAATCTCCCCCAAATAAAAATTCAGAAAAAGAAGAGCCACCGGCAAAACGAACGAAATGCACTAACGACGAACGAAAGGTGGAAAAAGATAATGAATAAAATAATCCAGGCTGCCCCCGATTAATCAACCGATTCGTTTCAACGCTTAAATCAGATCAATTGGTCGTTCGATCGACGATTGATTCGTGGTATCAACTTTTCAATTCTGCACGACTTGCGGCCGTCTCTCGATACGAACGATTCGTACCAGTCGCACACCCGTTAGACGGTGGTAGTCGTTTCACTCCGGGCAAAGAATGCGTTACAAATTCATGCCGGTTCAGAGGGCAAAAGTCTCGAGTATTTTATTCCTCGGCGGGGCCGGCTCGCTTTCTTTTCTTCCGAAATAATTTCCATTCGGGTGGGGGGGGGGGGGGGGGGCAATTACAAAAAACCAAATGGCCCCGCGAACAATAAAAAGCTAACAATAATCGGCGTAGGAAGAGAAACATTCGGAAAGAATGTTTCTGACGCAAAGAAGGAAAATAAAGCAACGTTGGCCCCTCGATCAACGATCGGGCCGTTCGGTGTACAAAAGACGTGTTCAATTCGACGGGCGGAAGGGGGAGGGGGGGGGGGGGAAGGGGGCTGTTGTCCAAGATTGAAAGGGGTTGCCGGATTTTCAAAGAACCCGGGACAAATGGCGGTCGATTGGCGAAATCCACGGTGGCGCGGTCACCAAATTAAAGCGAGGAGGGCACCCTCTGTGTCCAATTAAACTTTCGCCCGGTCAAGTGGCTGCCCGTTCGTTCGATCCCCATTTTATTCATTGCCCCCTTTCCGTCCTTTCATTTCCTTCGTTTCTTTCCCCGACGACGCGTGGTCCCCTTTATCTCGCGATCCCGAAAGACCGCCCGTTACAAAAATTCCAATAAACAATAGGAGAGTTCGTCCCGATCGAATGGAAAATTTGCACGGGGTGTCCAATAATTTCTGCGGGCGGGGCAATATTTCTTTCAAACCGACGTCGATCATTCCGCGGCAGCCGGCAAAGTGAAATGTAAAAAAAAAAAAAAAAAAAGAAATATGAAAAATAGAAACGAAAGGAAATTGAAGGCAAAGTTGGATAAAAGCGAATATTTGTAACATTAATGTCGCCCATTCCTGCCGGGCGAAGGCCAGGCGTTGCGGACGTTTTATTGGCGATATAACACGACAACGGGATCGAGTTTTTCGCCGGCAGCAACGTTATTCAATTTCCATCGTTATTCGATCGCAGCGGAGGGGCGGCGGCGGCGGCGGCGGGTTAGGTTTGGCGCGGGGGATGAAAATTCGGTCGGGGGATGATGAATATTCTGGCCCGCGGAGAGAAAAGTGAACGGTGTCGCGACGTGTTACCACGTTTACGCGCCGTGATACCCTAGTTTCCTGGTGATTCGAGTTGCAATTAATTCTTCTGTTCCTCGCCTCCGTGTGGAGGGTTGGTGTTTTCTTTGGAATCGATCAGCGGGTTGACAAATACAGACTCGTGGGACTTTTTCTCTGAATTTTCACTTGCAAAGGGTGTCCCAAAATTCACGCAAGAAGTAATTTTGATAGAAAGCACAGGTTTGTAATTAAAAACTGTAATTTTTTTATTGATTCATAAGGTATACAGTATAGGGTTGTGTATGGATTGGAATATCGGGTAACTAATTGTGTCGATGAGCCTCATCGCTGAAGATGATTTCGTTGGAAAAATCAGCATCCACTTGTTGTTCCATGATCCATTCAACGAATTCCATTCGCTGTGTTTGTAAGCATGTAAGCATCGAACTTTGCAGGCATGGGGATGCAAATCTTTCGTGAGAATACGCTGCACAGGGTCATTCCACGCCAAATCAATAAAATTTGTTTATATTTTTACCGACATTGTAAAGTAAATTATCGAGGTTGAAAAAATTATTTTATAATAGGCCGATCCTTCGTGAATAAAACAAAGAAAAAGTGGCTCAATCGGACAAACAGTTCCTGAGATAAAAATTCCTGAGCAAAGCCCTTTGTCGCAAAAAATGGCGAAAATTACAAACTTTGAAGGCCTGTATTTTCTAAACATATTGTCAACCGCGAAAATGATGACTTAAACCTCCCCTAATTTCACACGGACTACAACATATTTCATTTAGAACAAAATCGCCGATGGTGACGTCCAAAAGTGATCGATTTGGCGCGGAATGACCCTGTAGAGAGGTTCTCGAAATGTCCAATTCTTGACCACGGTGCCGAATCGATGTTCCTGGACTATCGGCAACACTCTCGCGAACTGCTTCGACGTTTTGCGTTGAACGACTTGTCGAAGGACGGCCAGAGTGTTTGAGATCACTAATTGATGCAGCCTCCCTAAATTTTTTAATTAATCTCCTCACAGTTGATGAAGTTAAATCACTATCCCGACCATATTTTGCACGAAAATTTGCGAACTGTAGCTGCCAAACCTTCATTGTTTTAAAAATATCGCTCAGCAATTAAAACGCGTTGTTCTTTCGTGTAGCGCTCCATTTTTAATAACCCTGAACTGTGTCAGCTGTCGAGCTCTTTACCGCACAAATGGCGCAAAATTCAAATCTTGCCTGAATTTTGGGACACCCTATACAGTAATGTCTCGATTAGTGTATCTCGCTCGGGACCGAACGCATGTTACAGTTGTTATCCAAAACGATAATAAAGCAGAATAAAATTATTAATACCATGATAAGTAAAAATTGTACAAACCGTATCGTGTTTGGTGTCATTTTAATCAGGAGACGGTAACAAACATTTCGGTTAAATATCATTTGAAGCGGATCCAAAAACGAACAAGTTTTAATTTTTAATCTCGCTCGCATTAGCGTTGGCTCTCACCGATATTCGATATGGGCTCGGATTACGTGCTCGGCGCTCGACGCATCACTGGTTCCGGGGGGGACCCACCCCGAGTAGTGGGGATAGAAATGAACGCTGAACGTGGACACAATTTTCAACACCAATCGAGACATTACTGTACAACGATCCGTGAAATTGGGCAGTGCATGTATTATTGTTCGTTCGCGTCTGTACTCTCGAACATAATTACAGGGTGTGCGCGATAATAATTAACCAGTCGCGGCAACAATTACAATATTGATTGAAACAGCAATTCTTTCCGCTCGAAAGGCTCTGTTAAATAAAAAAAGAAAGACATCGTTCACCCGGCGAAACGATGAAGCGAATCGTGGTGCTGCGGGAACGATTCGCCCGATTCCAATCTAACGGGTGTTCCTCTCTGTTTCAGGCACTTTCCAGGCACTAATACAGTACGCGGACATGCTGTCGGCGCAAACGGCCAAACTCGTGAGTATCCGCTTAAACTTTCCTCCCCTTAACCGTGTGTACGAGACGAACAAAAGTACCCAACCCCCTCTTTTTCGCTGCACTTTTTTTTTCCCCCGCCCCTTTTCCGGCGCGGCCCGCGCCGGTTTATCCCGGTCGTCCCGCGGGACAGATCGAAATTTTTTCGCGGCAGTGAGGCCATCCATTAAAGGGTCCAGATGCTCCAGCTAGAAATAATGCAAATCTTAATCGCGACCCCGTATACATACGTCTCGCCGGACACGTCCCACGGGGGGTCGCCGGCCGTTTTTTTTCCCCGGGCGATAAAAATTCTTTTATTGCCCCAGGACCGATTGTGCAACCGCGGAACGGTGCGGCGCGCGTGCTCGCTTATAGTTCAGTTAATTCTCTCTGTAATACAGAAACGTGGCGCCACGTACAGATCGACTCGAGTGTAACACGCGTTTCGACGGTCGATCGCTGTGAATCTCGTTGTAGAACAATTTTGCGGCGATTAATGCGGAGTTCAATTGATCGTAGGATAAATATTCTTGCATTCATATCTATAGGTAATACGTGTTCGAGAGAGGGCTATTGAATTTATTGATGGTCGTTTCTTGGACCTTCGAAAACGTTCGCGACGCTTTTAGAAAAATTCTGATACATTCCCTGCGCAAACCACCACCACCACCCCCCTCCCCCCTCGTGCATTTACACGTTGCTTTTAGGGTAAACAAATTTCTCTTTCATCCATTTTTCACGAGTTACTCGATGGCAAATGTTGTACGCGTGTGTGCAGCAAATCCGGCTACTTCAGGTTTATCTGACTCGTTGCTATATTTTTATTTTTTCATTTTTTTTATATATACGTATATATATATATTCGTGGCTTTGTACGAAACACGTATTACCAAACGATTTGAATTCTGCATAGAGGCCGGCTGGAAAACGTTCGAGCTGTTCGGCATTTTTATTTATTTATTCGTGATAAACGGTCGCGTGCTTTTTTTCGAGGGGGTGGGGGGAAAAAGCTCGTCGTTCGGAGGAGATATTACACGCCCGAAGTCTCGTGAAATTTTTAATACGCATTTCATTTGCCCGCTTACGTGAAAAGGAAATAGAGAATATCGTTTGAAAGTGGCGAGCTAAATTAATAGACGAATGGCGTTGAATATTATACAATTATTTGCGCGCCCTTCGAAGGACGTTCGTTAATTTCGTTTATTCGCGAACGAATGTTATTAAGCCGTTATAAAAATTCGTTTTATCAGACGCAAGGTGTTCGTCGTAACGAAATGATGGGACATTGGAATATTATTTTACTCGAAATTCAAATCTTCGTTGCCTTTTTTATTTATATAATTATTACAATTAATGTAATGCACATTTTTATATTTATAATTATTTAATGCAATGAATTTGATGCAACTGCACCGTCGGTTCGTTCGATTCGGGCGAACCGTGTTTCTTTTTTTTTTTTTTCTTTCGTTTCCGAAATGTCATTTCGATTCTGTTTGCGAATCGACGAAATCTCTCGGATCTTATAATGCACAGTATATCTTAGGAGGTAAAGTTTACCGGGCGAAGCTGAAAGACTTTTTTACCTTACCTCTTATCCTCTGTTCCGCGTTTCTTTTCCTCCTCTTTTTTTCTTTCCCTCCTTTCTTTCTCGTTCCTTTTTTTTTTACGAGCTGGCTTTTTCGCGGAAATCCTCTTAGATGTAAGAGCCGGTTCTGTCAACGGGCTTGATCGAACGGAGTTTATGGAATTCTAAAGTCAATCGGAAGAAAAATGTTGTTCTGTATAATTTTCCATTCTCCGCACTTGCGGACCGAATGGAATTTTTCGACGCTGCGCCAA
Organism: Nomada lathburiana; assembly: GCA_963667235.1. Lineage (NCBI taxonomy): Eukaryota > Metazoa > Arthropoda > Insecta > Hymenoptera > Apidae > Nomada > Nomada lathburiana. The sequence goes on along the minus strand of OY763899.1, from coordinate 16,466,990 downwards.
TCGCGTTAAACAATTTCCATTCGTCCTCCCTGTCGATACAGGGTGGCCCGTTTAAAGTAGGGCCGCCTGAGTATCTCGTCGAGTTGTGACGTTGGCGAAAATATTTCTGTACAATGATCAACTTACGGCAACAACTTTTTCGTTTTTTCTGTAGTTTTCTAGGTCATCGACGTGTTTTTGCACGCAACATGCGTGTTGCAGCGGCTGCAATTGCGCACATACACCGTGTATAATTTCAATACTGAATTACGAACGCGATACGAGATTGCGGTTCGTGATAGTTGTTTTTTAATAAACATCGTCGCTGAAACATCTCGCCGTCCCGCGGAAATCTGTGATAAGGTTGAATCTCTAGCTGGATATAACGGGAGGACAATTCTCAAGGGACAATGTGTAAATTACTCGTAATTAATTAATTAATCCTTCTACTAATTAATCCTTCGTTAGTCATTAGGTTTAGGGCCAATGATGGTCAATACTTTTTCGCTCAGAATTCGACGTTCTTCCATATTTTGATAGAGAAAATATACTGTTCTATTTAAAAAAACAAAGTCGACCTTGAAATCTCCGAAACCCTTCTACCTATACGAGAAATAAGTACACTGCATAATGTACCTTTTTAAACCATGCAACTTTTGTGTACAAAACTTTCTCGTACAACGCATACTTTGGAAGTTACGGAGGCGTGCAATTTTGCGCGGACCACCCTCTATACAGTTGCGTGCAGAAACTCATCGATAACCTTTAAAACTCGGAGAAAATGTATGCCTGCCGTACGTTGATCATTCGCATACCATTCGCATTGCGTGAAAAGTATTTCTTCGACTAGATATTTTGGTGGCCTTACTTAAACGGACCACCCTGTACATCTTCGATTAAAAATAATATTAATAATCGAAATAAAACGATACACACGATTTCTCAGCCGTCACGCACACTGAACCACACAATCTAAATTACAAATGCCACGAACCAAGCAACCCTCTATGATCTCTCTCTCACTCTCTCTCTCACTCACTCACTCACTCACTCACTCACTCACTCACTCACTCACTCACTTGTAACTCTGAAACATCCGCGTGCACTTAATCCAGCGACGATATTATAATCCCCGCTGTTTGAACTGGGCTCGCGGACCGTAAATATTAATTGAACACGACGAAATAGGTTTCGCGGCAGGCAATTACATCAACATCCGGGGGATGCGCAGATAATCACGGTGAAGTACGAAATTCGCGGGGATGAAAACGGCGCACCCCGTGATTGCAAAGGGGTGCGCCGCGTCGTTTCTCTTGGAGCCGATTTTCTTTGTCCATTTACGTTTCTCGAGACTTCTTTCTATTTTTTTTTTTTGTTTTTTTCGTTATTTTTTGTTGGCGTTTTTCTCGAGGAACGGTGTGTTCGATCAACGAGATTCGATTGAAGGCCGAAACGCGGGTGTTAATTTGATGGAAGGCCGTTTTTTTTTTTTTTGGTTGTTGTTTCTTTTGTCCTGCGAAAAATTTCATTTCTCACCGTCACGTGATTTCGGTCGTCTTTCAATTGAAACGGAGACCTACTCTGGGCAGATTAAATATTGCGAATCGCAAATATTTGTTTTCGGGTAGTACTTTTTTTTAATTAATCCTGCTCGTGCTAACTCGCGTTTCATCGATTAGTTGATTAAAAGGGTCGGTGAAAATTGCCGGTCGACGTTGTTCAGCGGGTTCCATTTTGAAACGCGAGTAACGGACTTATTTGTCCGCGTTTGTCAAACGGACGAAGGGAACCAGCCCGCTTGAACGTCGATTATTATTAATTATTATTAATTTCATCCCCCAACATTCGTTTCGATCCTCATTTTCCAATTCGGACTCAACGGCGGCCCTTCGTCTCCAAAAAAAACGAAGCAACGCCATCCCGTTGCCGCGGGATATAACAATGAAACCGAATAATCGTCCAGCTTTGCCGTGTCTGCTCGCTCGAGAACGGCCGAAATAACAACATGGCGTCGCCGAAAGCACGACGAATCAACGCCAACTGGGCTGGCCAGTAATTATGTATGAAATTCATTAGCCCGTGTAAATATAGCCGGCGGTTGCGATACAAGCGGAGCGTGCGGCACACGCGTGCATGTGGCAACAATGCACACGCAGGTGAGACACGCGGGGCCAGGTCGGCGGGTTTGGACTGGCTTACGCCTATGCGGAGTCGAACTGCATACGTAATTAGACCGCGTCTTTCCAGCCCAGGGTTTGCAACTGCATTAGCGTGGCCGTTGTTATTAATGGGGTTGGTACGCGTCGAAAGGGCCCAGCTTCCGGTGGTTATCGTTATCCGCCCGCTCCTGGCTCTCCGTGACTCGGGGGATAATTGTTAGGAGGGTGGTTCTCGTTTCGCTGCCACGATACATTAGTTCAATATTGATGGCGAATTTCGAAGCGTTGGGCAGGATTTATTTTGGGAAGTTGATCAATTGATTTGATCGTTTTCGATACTTTAATGAATCCCAGACAATGTAATTCACTCTTCGGGTGTAATATGTATAAGATATATTTACTTTGACGTTACGCTCGTAATTGTCCAGGTGTAATTTATAAACGTCCAATTGTATTATTTATTTTCGACCGAACAAAATTATATGGTTGAAGCGTGCTTCTTAATTTCACTGATTTATTTCTGTTTTATTACAGTCGCTGGAGGGACAGAACATCTACAATTCCTGTTGCACGTTGCGCATCGATTACAGCAAGATGCAGAATCTGAACGTGAAATACAACAACGACAAATCGAGGGACTACACCAACCCAGCTCTGCCGACGGGGGATGCAAATTTGGACGCAGCGTCCCTCGCCCTCGGTGGTGAACTTCTTCCACAGTTGTTGATGGGTGCCGGGTCGCAGCCACGGGCGAGAATACCCGGTGAGTAGTGAAATTTGTAGCGAACTTTCTTGATTATATTTTACAGAGTTCCAACAGATAGGACGTTTAAAGTAATCGTGAATTTCGTAGGCGAACTTCAAGAATGGTGTATTAAATTTCATTTAGAATCCGTGTTAGTTTCAACAGGCTTTCTTTTTAATTTGGGAATGACGCGGATCCTGTAATACGGATTAATCGAAAGTTATTTAAAAAAGCTATTTAATACAGTAATTACTCGCAGATATACAAACTGATTTACACATTCGCGTGTTATAGGTATTTATGTAAATCGACAGAAGACTATATTAATTTTTCCTTCAAACGTATCCCAATATCTTTTGTTAGTAACAGCAATTATCCACGTTTGTTATCGGCGTGCACGCGCATATTTTGCCCCCACTATAGCCGAAACTGTCCCTTTCCCCACTCTACCCGAGTCGGTTGCTATCCCCACTCCAGCCGACTCGGTTGCTATCCCCACTCCAGTCGACTCCGTTGCTATCCCCACTCCAGCCGACTCCGTTGCTATCCCCACTCCAGCCGACTCCGTTGCTATCCCCACTCCAGCCGACTCTGTTGCTGTCCCCACTCCAATCGGCCCGGTTGCTATCCCCACTCCAGCCGACTCTGTTGCTATCCCCACTCCAGCCGACTCTGTTGCTATCCCCACTCCAGCCGACTCCGTTGCTATCCCCACTCCAGCCGACTCTGTTGCTGTCCCCACTACAGCCGACTCTGTTGCTGTCCCCACTACAGCCGACTCTGTTGCTATCCCGACTTCAATTAGCCCGGCTGCTGTCCCTACTCTAGACGACTCTCTCGCTACTGGGTCTACGTTAACGACTCTCGCGCCATTCCTACACCACCTTGTCCTCTGCTTGACTCGACACGCAGCATAGACAAACAGTGCTAACTATAGCTTGTAAATTTCCTGAAGTAGAGTCCATTGCAGGGGCACCGGGTGTGCTGCCCACGCCCTTTGCGGCCATGCACGGTCTACCCTCGCCCCTTGCCGGTCCATACAACGGTGTACCGCCTGCCGGTGGATTGGCTGGACTGGGTGGTTTTCCTCTGGGCGCTGCTGGACTTGGTGTACGCGTGCCAACAAACGCGCAGACCTCTGCAGTGCTGCTCGTCAGTAACCTCAACGAAGAGGTTAGTGATCCTGAATGATTGTTTTGTAGGTTTGCTGTACGACATGGTCGAGGTCATGGAGATCCAGAATGTAGGCACGAAGAGAAATTCAATTTTCTATGAATCATTACTGCTAGTGTTATCTTGGAAAATTAATTGCGATTGATTACTGGACAAATTTTAGCTTTTTACCCATTTCATAGTTTTCATTTTAATTGCTGCTTTTATAATTAGAAATCGTATCGTACTCTTTATAATGAACAGTTCCTCCTCGTGCCTTGCCAAGGAAACAACATAAAAGTGTACAGAGCGTCAGTGCACGTTGCGGCGAATCAAAATAAATGAAGTACGCATATTATGATTGACGTGCTGTACACTTTCGATTAGGATAATTTTCAATTAACGTTGAGAGAAATGCTCAGTGAAGCTCCGTTTAATCAAATCGCAATATATATATCTGTCCTATTTTACCAGAATAATTTCGTAACGAATACGTCTTTCTATTTATACATCAGAATATAATTACTATGCCTAATTGGCACTCTTATTATTACAAGAACATCATTACCATTGACGTTCGATAGATTTGACACAATTAAAATTGTTCGAAAATCGCGTTAAATCGTTTCATTTCTCTCAACGTCCATCTATGATCATGAAACTGGCTTAGGTACGTACATTTAATATTTAATCAAATTCTCCCGCGAATACTACGATACAATTACAAACGTAGTGCTACGTAGGCAACCCTAGCAGTTTCTCCATTCCTCGATTCCAATTTTTTTTTTTTCCTCGTCGAACGCGAATCTTCTTTTGTTCATTTTCTTTGAAAAGTTACAACAATCGAGTGTACTCGTACAAAATTTAATCCGCCCGGGGTTTCACCTCGAAATTAATTATAATCGTACGAAATTCTGGTCGTTCGACGAGAAAAAAAAAAAAAGCAAAATCGAGATCTCAATGCGTATGTACCCCTTTTACGTCACTATCCCGTTTTTATCTTACCCTGTTGCTCCAACTACCCCTCATTATTTTCGATACACACATTATAGAAATCGTTCCGAACGTCACCATCCTCTCTGCCCCGATTAATTAGTAGCCTCGTTAACCACGACGTTACTTCCGGCGAGGCGCCTCTCGTTTTCGGAAATGAAATATAACGCTGTCGATTTATTTCGTCGAAATAAATTCGCACTCCTTTCCTGGCCGTCCGCAAGAATAATTGTTTACACAACGAACGTTCTAATAAATCAGGTTCACGACTGGATAAGAATTCGATCGAAAACGAAAGGACGCCTCACAAAGAAACTGTGTGTCGACGTCACACTTCGCAGCTGCAACTATTGTCACTACTGTACTATAACTATGTGTACTACTATCGTGGCGCCGCGCGCACAAGCTTCCAACCGAGGGTCTCTTTCCTCTGGCGATCAAGTGTTTGTTTTTTTTTTCTTTTTTTTTTTTGTTTGTCCTTCAAACTATCTCTGTGCCCCCTCTCTTTTATATACAGACAGTATTATAATATTCGTTCGGACGCCTCTGTTTCGTTCAACTAAAAAGACCCACGGGGGATTCACATTGACGAGAAGGCCCCGCTGATTTCTCTGCTTCTCTACGTCTAACTGTCTCTCTGTTCTCTCCTGTACTCTCCTATCTCGATCGTGTACTCGGGAATTAAATCGACCCGGAACAATTCCGGCCCCGTCGCCGATACATTCTGTTCGACAGAGACATGGAAACCGTCCCACCTGAACCGATCTTTCATTGCATATCGTTAAATTGAATTGAATTAGACAGCTATCCTCGTGAATAGAGCTTCCTTGGAATAAAAATTGTTCTTTCTCGCGTAGAAAATCAGGTACTACTCGAGCGATCAATAATGGTCAACGTGTTTAACGGACCCGGGGGCATTGTTCCTTTTTCAATAAGAAATTCATTCGAGAGGGCCATTGAATTGTGTCCCCCCTTTTGTCGCGTTGCAATCGCGGTGGGTGACGGTTTTCGCGATTCCGTTGAATCGGAATGGCGAGGGGGCCCGGAACGTCGGAAAGGTCTGAAAGGGGCCCGCGGCAACACGTGATATCGGTGAGAGGTAACTTGTGCGCCGCGTGCCAACACTTGTACATCGAATCCTATTATACTCGCTGACTACTGACTGGACTCTGTCTGTTCTCTGTGTAGATGGTCACGCCTGACGCTCTCTTTACCCTGTTTGGTACGTCTCCACATTTATATTATTAATTATATTGCATTATTAATTATTATATTTACACACGCGGGACACACTGACACGCACACATACGCACTACTGTGGTCTTTTTTTTTTTGTTTTGTTTTTTTTTTTTGTTTCGCATTTTATTATGCCACTGCGAGGATTTTTCAGGGGAGGGAGGGGGGGGGGGGGGGTTATTTTTTTCTTTGCTTCCGTTTCGGAGAGTGAAAAATCAACAAAGTGAACGGTGGATCATTTTATTTGCCACCCCGTTATTTTCTCCGACACCGTTGTTCACATTGGTAACCGCGAACAGAAGTATAATAATTAATGTGTATTCGTGTGACACATACAAAATATAGATCTGTCGTCGATCGTTCATGATTTCTTTTTTTTTTTATTATTTTCGAACTTTCTGTCACTGAAAAAAAAAAAAAATTTCGATCATCCGCAACTCTCCTACGTTTGCGTGTAACTCTTGTTTATCGATCTTCACTTTTCACTCCTCTCGCAATTTGTTTATTTTACTCGCCTCCACGAATTTCTTGGCATTTTATATTCATTGTAATTTCCCCCCCCCCCCCCCCCCCCCGTTCACATTTTTTCTCGGCCTCATCGTTCATTTTACGCCACAGCTGGTTCTTTGTTCACATTCGTCGTGTCTCACGACCCTTCAGCCGCCCGCGATCATTATTCGAACTCATCGTTGCCCGCCAACGACACCGTTTACCCTTGGTTTTTTTTTTTTTTTTTTATTTTACTTTCGTATTTGTTCTCACGTACTCTATACTTCCAAGCATCTCTTCTGAATTGTTTCTTTAATATTTTATTAATATCAGTTCCAGACACCTTAATATCACATAAGCTTTCGCTTATTTTACGTAATACTCCATAGGAGCTCACTTCTCCCGGGCCAAAACGGTTCGGCCACGATTTTACAACGGAAACGTAAAATTCTTAAATGAACAAGATTGATTATAGAATAGTGTTGCGTCGGGCTTGTTAAAATTTACCGTCGTTCAATGCATCGTTCGAGCAAGACAGAAATATGCTTCGGGACGATTGCAGTAATTAAGTCGAATTTAATATGTCTAACGATTTGTGGCCGAACCGATGGTGTCCGTTTTGCATGACCCAGATTCTTACCCCGATCTCGATCGATCATGAATTGTGTCCCGTTTACGTCGCCGACTCGACAATCCTCTAACGAGCCGCGGTTCGTTAATTAACCGGGGTCCGATTGGAATTTTATAAATGACGTGTTGCGTGTTGTGCGTGTAGGCGTTTACGGGGATGTACAGCGTGTGAAGATTCTCTACAACAAGAAGGACTCGGCACTGATACAGATGGCCGAACCGCATCAGGCGCACTTAGGTAAATTCATTTTCAACAAGAAAATATTTTAACGAACGAATATGATTGATTGTGCGTTAGATATGTCTGGAGTATTTCCGGGCTGCGCGAAAATCGAAGCAACATTTACCCGGTTTATTCGTCGGCAAATTGTTGCGGTAGAAATTTGTTAAACGGTTTGCCGAAATGTTCCCCAGCGCTGACGCACATGGACAAACTGCGAGTGTTCGGCAAGCAGATCAAAGTGATGCTCAGCAAGCATCAGACGGTGCAGCTGCCGAAGGAGGGCCAGCCAGACGCTGGATTGACGAAGGACTACACCAACAGTTCCCTTCATCGATTCAAGAAGCCGGGCTCGAAGAACTATCAGAACATTTATCCGCCCAGCTCCACTCTCCATTTGTCGAATATACCGTGAGTGAACGATACCGGGTGAAAGCGAAACGCCTTGTACCGAAGTGTCGCGACACGGCGAACGAGAGTTCGTCGTCGCGTGAAAACAAAATCTCCACATTAACGATCTCGTGTTTGCGCATTTAGCACAACCGTGACCGAAGAGGAGATCCGGGACGCGTTCACCAAGAACGGATTCACCGTGAAGGCGTTCAAGTTCTTCCCGAAGGACAGAAAGATGGCGCTGATACAGATGCCAAGCATGGACGATGCTGTCGCTGCTCTGATCGTAAGTGTCCCCATATTAATTCCTACTGAAAGAAGCAGGGCTTGTTTGTATTTTTCATTAAACCTGTTTGAATTAATTATACGCAGGGTGGAAATTATAGAGCGTACAGATAAAACGGTCACGCCTTTTCTGCATTCTCCTGCAAATTTGACATTGAATGACCTTGAGTCACAGGTCACTGAACTCGTCTTAAAACGCACTATTCGGTGGTGGATAAAAAAACATATCGTTCCATTCAAAAAAAGAAAGTTGACCTTCACCTGACCTTGTAGTGTCCACCGGGAAATATAAAAGTCCCACCGCACGATGTCCCCCTCGGCACCGAACAACTTTCGTCCGAAACAATTTCGCGTGTAATCAGTATTTCTGGAGATATTCGTCTGTAGCGCTTTATAGTTTCCACCCTGTATGCAGTAACTACCGCAAAATCGGGAATTGGGGGGTAGCTGGGGTGATTCTGAACAACTTTTTCCTTTACGAAAATGTTGTTTGAAGCTTCGTTTCTGAGTTATTAATCAAAAACACTGCCCAATGAAAGAGGCCGTAGAGCGCGCGCCCAGGCCCGTACCTCTCTACTGCGCTCGGTCGTGTACGGGGGCATCGAGGGTATCCGAGGAAAGCGTACGGCAAATGTTACATCGTCTTGAATTAAGGTTAATGTGGAATTAATCGTTATTCGTGAATAACGACCACGACCGTGTGCGATTGATTAAAATAATAACTAGTTTATTTCTTATTAATGAATAACAATGTAACATTTCCCGTACGCTTTCCTCGATGCCCTCGATGCCCCCGTACGCGACCGAGCGCAGTAGCGAGGTACGGGCCTGGGCGCGCGATCTACGAGCGCTTTCATTGGACAGTGTTTTCGGTTAATAACTCAGAAACGAAGCTGCAATCAACATTTTGGTCAAGGAAAAAGTTGTTCACAATCACCCCAGCTACCCCCCATTTCCCGATGTTGCGGTAGTTACGTGACACCCTGTACACGTGACTAAGAAACGAAGCAGCAACGTTCTCGTACAGACCGAAAGAAACAAATGTTCGTGATTTCTCCAGAAAATGCACAACTACCAGCTGAGCGAGTCCAACCATCTGAGAGTGTCATTTTCGAAGAGCAACATCTAACAAGAGTCACAATCAAACGACCGGCAGTGGTACCAGCCCTACGCCCTAGTCCCCTTTTGGTCACCTGGCTCAGTGTACGACTGATAATGACGGCGAACGTCGACGATGATCCTCGCTGATGGGTTACGGTCAGCCGCTGGTAAAATTCCTGCGACGCCACTGGCTGGCCACAACCGCCCTCTGGATCTTGCCTGGGAAAACGAAAGAGGATATATACGCTTCGATCGGCGGTAGCGGGCACACAAAAACACACACAAGCACACGCGCGTCACCGATGCATGCGCACGCGCGCGATCCATTTCGATTTTTCTCGACGGACCGTTGGAAAATGAAAAGAAAATGAAAAAAAGAAAAAAAGAGGAAAACACACGAGAAAAAACAGCGTGCAGAACACGATTTTCATTCTGGTACAGACAGACAGGGACAGAGACAGACAGACAGAACACTCTCACAGAATATATAAATAAATAAATAAATAAATATATATATAGATATATATATATATATATATATATAAAGAAGTTAAAATGAAAAGAAGAGGTTAAAGACAAAAGAAGGATTAGGGCTGCGAAAAAAATGGAAAGATGGTTGAAACGGAAGAGAGTGGGTTGTTGAATAGAGGAAACAACGCTGGCTTTCGGGATTCACCGCGGAAGAAGTGAAATAGGGAAAGCCAGGATCGACTTTGGGGAGAAAAGAGAAAAAGAGAGAGAGGAGAGACACCGGGTAGCGTGTGTTTTGCGTGATAGATAGGAGTTGTATCCCGAAGGGATGAGGGAGAGACTAGGTTTTAATATGAAACGGGAGAAAAGAGAATAGGAAGAGCTCCGGCTCTTGTACAGAGTTAAGAAACATTTTTTTTTTCGAGCATTAAGGTATATTCTATGTACACATAAATCTATCTATATGTATATATATATATATATAAATTTTACGAGCGTGGCACGCCACCTGCCCACACTAGGCACAGAGAATTCTCGCAAGTGTTGAACAGCAGTGGGAAATTGCTGGGGAAAAAACCCCTAAAATATAAAAAATATATATATATATACATATATTATACGTAAATATGTCACAATCTACTTTTTAATCGTCGCGAGAATTTGTCTCGAAACGCGCTGGAAGAGAAAAGAATAGAATCAAACGAGACAGCTTCGTCGACGAGCCAATCGATCTAGAAGAAAGCGAATGAAAAAAAAATGAAAAAAAAAAACCAAGAAAAATCAGAGATTGGACGAAGCGAGGATATCGACTTTGAAAGTAGCGCGCGCGTACCAAGCCAGATTAGTCGCCAAGGCTAATTGTCACGGGACCCTTTGCAGCTTTTCGCGAGGTGCTACACTCGCGTCCCCTGGTCCAGAACGGGTTCGGTCGGGTGGTTCGACCGGGACGCACGGCCCTGGAACAGCGGGACGATTGTTTCTCGATGTCTCCGCCGCCACGTGTTGTCGGCGTTCTTCGCGGTCCAGACGGCCAACGATAAATATATCCCCGTTCTCTTGTTTCGTTCTGATTTTCTGACGGAAAAGAATGAGAAATAACAAAAAATCCCCCCCCTCTTCAGTATTCAGCTGGATCCAGACGGCGCTGGATTCGCATTCGCGCGGTGTACTCTGGGACCGCGACGCTACCGCCATCGCGTGGCGGAACCGCGCATTGTCGTTGCAGGTGGTATTTTTATAATTTGTATGTTCGACGATGAATAAGTATTAATCACACGTATACAGAACGCACACACATACACAGACAGAGAGAGAGAGAGGGAATGAGAGGGAGACAGACGAACATTGTACACGCAGAGACAGAGGAGAAAAGTGAGGATTACACACACACACACACATTACACAGGCGCACACAAACACAATCGCAGAGACATTCAAGGCGCAGGTTTCTTAGCTGATAGGTGCTTAGAATTGCGTAGATTCTTAATCGTATAATGTAAGGCCGAGAATAAGAAAAAAAAAAAATGCAGCACCGGTCGATGATCCATCGACCCTTGCGAGGGTATATATATATTAGAGGACCGTTGAACATATCGCTAATTAAACGGAGAGGCGAGTCGCTGTATTCTTCTTTTTTTTTTCGCTAGGTTCAGGGATGCTCCGGCGCCGTTGGAACACGGGTCCCCCCCCCCCCCCCCCCCCCCCCCCCCCCCGCGAGTATTCGAGTGATGAGAAAGAACGAAAATACGGTTCCAAATTAGTGGCGCGACAGTAACATTCGAGAAGCGGGGCTCGTCGCGTGGTTCAGGCTCGTTTTTTTTTTCTTTTTTTTTTCTCGAGGTCCGTTCGAAACGATTAGTTCCTGATCTACGAGCATTCCTTTCGATAATGGGACACGCCCACCCACTCCATAACCCCCCCCCCCCCCCACCCCAAAGGCGACGTAGAACGAAAGCGATCCCCGACCAGAAATGGGCCCGGGCATGCCATTTCGTAAATTTTGGGGCTGGTCTGTGGTGTTGCTTAGACGGCGCTGGTGTCGTGGTAAGGTGACAAAAGTTTGGAAACACGCATACAAATTTACACGAGAACTGTAACGACGGTACCACACGTAGTAGCGTTTAATAGTCCCGCAGAGCGTAAGGAATAAATAAATAAATAAATAAATAAATAGTAGAGGTATCAGGAGGAGGGAGGCTCGAAAGGGGAGTGAGATAAATTGTCCTGAAAAAATTCACTAGAGGACTATCATACATATACACACACAAAACATACATACATATATATATATATATAAGACACACAATTAAGAAGAGCAGGTTTTTGAGTATTTAGAGAGAGAATACAGAGAGAGATAGAGAGAGGGAAAGAGATTCGAGATTCGTTCGCGAGGTTCGAATCGTCGCCTAAAGAAAGCGACGATTATCAGTTAAGTGTCGTAGAGTCGCGATGAAACGGGGCGGTCCTCCTCGCGAAGACTTGGGCCCGTTTCCGAGCGCCACCTAGCCTCTCGTGGCGCGTCAGGGGCGTGCCTAGTCGACACGGGGCCCCGCCGTCGATCTTTGTCTTAACCGACGTTCTGTTTGGAGTCAATTAAATCTTATTAATATACGTATATCGAGCGTAGACAGGTAGCAAGAGAGAGAGACAGAGAGCGAGGACGTATGTGACAGAGATATTTGCGAGAGGATGAATGAGGTGGGTAGCGTGTCTGGCTGAGAGAGCGAATGGGAGAGAGCCTGTTCGGCGTGAGTGTTTTCGATCCAGAGTGACAGCGGCGACGAGGCATGATGAGAAAAAAAATCGAGAAAATAACAAAAAAAATATATATATATATATCGAAGAGAAACAGAAAACAACAAAAAAAAAAAACAAAACAAATAAAGTAAATAAGCGAGTGCCGGCCCGGGCAGTGTTGTTTGTGTGCCAAAGTAGGCTTAGCCGTTAACTCTAGAACAGGATGGATCTTTTCTGGGCGAGCCGCGCTGTGCTCGCGGTCCATCGGGGTTATGGGATTCTTCCAAAAATTTCTCCGCAAACGGGATCCCCTGTCCGTACGTATTGCGCAGGGTTCGCGGTGAGAAAGGAGTTGTTCGACCAATCGGCGTTTAGTGAACGTAGCGAGTAGCCGGCATGAGCGATGGGGCCAGTCTTTGCATCTATTATCACCTGTCTTTCGAATCTCCGATGTTCTATTTACATTGTTTAAAGCCACGACGACTGCATTTATAGATCCTATTCCCTGTGCGGATAGTTCCGCGTCGACGATACACACACACACACAGTGACACACAGAGACACTTGCCGTACACGAGACAAACTATAGCGTTTAGGTTCGCGGGGTCACGGTTCGGCGCTTCAGTTCTGTACTTGGCTTCGACAGGCCTGGTTCCGATGTTCAGAGCTGACGCTCGAAGTTGTACATCGTCAAACGGTTTTATTTTAGTTTGGGTCCCGATTTGGTCATTCGGAGTTGTTTCGTCAAGATGGCCGAAATTAAATCGAACGAAAGTTCTCTGCAGATTTGTTGCCCCGTTCAACAAAGTTAATAAATATTAAACAATATTAAACAAACATAAATATTAACGAATTAGAATTGTTTGGAAATTAAGAGGGTGCAATTCCCGTTTGACGAGAATTCGAGCGTCGGCCCTGCCGTTTTCTCGCCGAAGCACAGGTGTACACGTCTTCTTACCTTCCCGTTTTCTCCTCGACCATCTGAACCACGACCGCTCCGACAAGTTGATTAATCGAAGGAAACAAAAACAAAAAAAAAAAAAAAAAAAAAATGGAGAACAGAAGCAGGCTCTTTCGATCGTCTCGCGGCTGGTCGAGTCGCGAGCGCACAAACGAACAAAAACAGTAAACCGTCGGCCCTCCGGTTAGGCCCCACGGGAAGGGGCAACGATCGAGGGCCCGGCGCACAATAGTATTCCCGAGCACAATGTCTGCCAAGCGTACCTGAAAAGCCTGTAAACGAGCCGAGACGAGGCGATTTCCAGAGGGAAACGAGATATATAGAAAAATGGCGAAAAGCTTCGTGGCTCGCGTTCATTTCACCAGCGTTCTAATAGAGACTTCCGGACACATTCCCGTTCGCAACGCGTTTAACAGACACACACAGACAAGCATATACACACACGGGACAGGGCACATATGCACACATTGGACATGGAGGATCAGTGGATCGCTCTGAAAGAGATTAATTTAAACAGTTCTTTTAATTATTATTATTATGCGAGGTTCGTTCATTCCTCGGTAGTTCGTGGAACGATGGATTGTCATATTATTATTATTATTATTATTATTATTATGATTGTTGGGAGTCGGACAAATAATTCACTGATTCCTCCGAGCCTTGAAGACAAATGATTTCCTTCCTGAAAGACGTTTTTCCATCTGATGTCGACAGAATCGTGTTTACCAGGGACAGCGGTAGAACGGTGAATTATTTTTTGGCAACGGAACTGAGCAGCCATTTCTTTTTGGCTCGCTGGTAATTTTGCAGCGCGTCCCTTTTCGAAAGTGAAACAATTAAACCCCTAACCGGGTGCACGCTGCACTTGGCACGGTGTTATAACTATTAACAAGGCGTTTCTTTTTTTTTAAATAAACCGGACAGTTCTGTTTATTAAATGTCGCTCCGGCTAGAAAGTTATCGCGCGCCGTTCTACATTTTATTTGTCAAATCTCACCATCGTCACTTATCATTTATTACTCGTTGCCTGGAACGGTCATTGAAAATTAATCGTCCGAATAATTTCGAGCACCGTACATCCGTAAGCTTGGTTTTCTTCTTTATTTCTTATTTAGAAATGGGGGGGGGGGGGTCAGACACGGAATATATCACTAAGCTGGGTTGAGGGGGGCCGAGGTGAGGGTTGGGATAGCCAGCACTCGCTACATGGTGTCGCGGAATAATTCAGGCTCCGAAATTTCGCCAGACCAAGTGAAACGGAACGTTGACGTGGCAAAAAATGAACGGAAGAGGTGGCTCGTTTCGCGGTATTCTCGACAGAGGTCGTTCACGTTGCAAAGAAACATCGTGCGCGAATTTATTCGGTGGCTGACATCCTCGCGTAGACGACGTATTTTTGTATATCATAGAAAGAGACCAGCGACCAGATTACGACGAGAGAAAGTGGTGTTTTATTTTTTAAAACGTATCGATTCGGATCGGCCATAATTTCGATAACGATTATCGAGGCGGATTGGCAAGTTGATTTTGGCAAACGTTCGAATAGACGAGTTTGACGGAAACAGAAGGAATGTGAGAATAAAATCCATCGAGGCGGAATAGAGCAGAGTTCGGACCAAGGAAATTCGGGGTCTGGTTCGAGCCACGCGAAGTAGACGAAGCTTAGCCCGCAGAGGTTAATTGAGCGTAATGTCTAATTAAACGGGAGGCACGTAACGTAATATCGACACGAAAAAATATACTCGCAACACGGTCTATGTGTGTGTGCATAAATATGCACAGACGCACCTGCATCTCTCTCCACACGCACACATCCCGAGGAAACAAGAAAAAATAGGCGAAAGAAGATAATACAGGCATACACACGACGACGACGACGACGACACACGTATATATACATATATATTTGATATATCGCAGTGTAACAGGTGTGTCCAAAAGTGCGCAGCGGCTGCATCCCAACAATCTATATTTTATTAATAACTGATAAGAACCATAGGATTATCGACGTTACGGTTTACGGTAATAATGAGCTAGCAAAGAATTATTATTATAAATTATGAAATATAAATATATATATATATATATATTAGAGACACGGATCTGAATCACGACAAAGAGAGAGAGAGAGAGAGAATAGGGAGAGAGAGTTTGGGGGACTCGCGAACAAGAGTTGGAGAGTGTGGAATGGAATGGATGAATGGAAACGAGATGAGAAAATAATATATACGAGTGTGTCGAGAGGCAATTAATTAATTGAACCGAGAATATCTCGTTGAAAGTTGTACACAGGATATATTATATATATATACACACACACACACACTCGGTGGTCCGTTTGTCTCTAATCGGGACGTTGGCCGTCGTTCTAACCGGTGTTCAAGCAGAAACCGAGGCAGCGTACTTTTTTTCTTCGTTTCTCCGTTTTTCCGTTCTTTAAATTGTTCGATTGCGAATTGTAAATTGTTCAACTGTGAATTGTAAATTGTTCAATTGCGAATTGTAAATTGTTCGGTTCGTGAAATTCGTGTTTAATGACGGAGGCAACGAAAAGAAATGTGGAGGAAAAATCGACGCTTCTCGTCGCCGTTTCTGGCTGAATTGTTTCACCCCCTCCCTTATCAGACGAACGTTTCCCCGAACGGGAAACGGCGCACAGGGTTGAAGGGAAATTTTGAGAACCGTTCGAACGCGATTCCGTCCGAAATTTGGAGTCAACATATCAACGGCGGGACAGAAGGGGGGGGGGGGGGGGGGGGATCGATTGATCGGCGAGAAAGAATCACGCGAGAACGGTTTCAAAAATAACCTCTTCATTTCATCCCTCTTATCGTTGACCTCCGGGCCACCCCCGCGGTCTTCCCCCGTGGACTCCGCAGAGTTGGAACTCGACGATCCCCCGGACCGGCTTGAACGATCGGTGAACGTCGCTCGACGGTTGTTTATCAGTTGAGGCGAGCCGATTAATCGATCGATCGATTAACGGTTTTGGGACAGTCGGTGATTCGTTCGAAACGGTTTCCCGACGATACCATTCTCCCCCCCCCCCCCCCCCCCCCTGAAACGATTCAGGCTTGTCAACCTTCATCGAAACGGGGTTTACACGGTCGTTCAATTGAACGATTGATTAATCGATCTCGCATTGCCCCCCCCCCCCACCCCCACCCCTCCAAATGAAAAGGTGGGAAAGGCGGGTCAAAAGGGAGGAAACGTTTCGTAGGGTTAGCTTCGTTGAACGGACCGAGAAGGATTCAAAGGAGAAGAACAAAAAAAAAAAACGAAACGAAGGAAAATGTTGAGTAGGAACAATGGTGAGGAAGCATATACAAAGGGGTCACACGTACCAGTGTAGACGCACGATTTAGCGTGTTAGACTCGTGTAGTAGAGAGAGCCTCTCCCACACATTTATACACACATGTACACACACACACACACACACACACACACACACATCTTTAACCAACCCCACCCACCCCTTTCTAATTAAGCCTCCAGATCTTAACGAGTACTCTAATTGTATAGCTGAACTCGACAATCACTCGACTCTCTGTATCGATAATTCTCGAGGAGAGGGGATTTAAATTGAGGGACGGGACGATTCTTCGCAGCGGAAACACGCGGATAATGGGAATATTTGTGAAGGTGTCGCGGAATGTTTCGTTGCTGCTAACTGTTCTTCAGATGCTTCGCACTATTATTATTATTATTATTATTATTACTATTATTATGATTATTATTATTATTATCGTTGTTGTTGTTATCGTGATGATTTTAACTCGAGAAAGAGCGAAAGGGGAGCGAGCACGCTTGTCCGGCGTTTACCGGTTCTGTCATTTCGATTCTTCTGTACGTTCCGCGGTTGTCAACCTTCCGCTCGTCCACGGATCCGTGATCGAGACGGGGAAGACGAGCATCGTGGCTCCCGAGCATTATGTCGAGCAGAATTCTCCGCGGGTGAAATTGACGAGCGCCACGCGTACGCGCCCCACCGAGAATTCTGTCTCCCGATAGAAATATAATAATAATAATAATAATAATTGAGAACGGGGAAAACCGGCGAACTCAGGTCGACGGAGGTTTCCAGTTCTCTTTGCTTTTCGCGAGTTTTCGAACAGGGGGGGGGGTTGCGCCCCCCCCCCCCCCCCCCTCCCGGCGAAAGGCAAAACTGCGAGGACCTGTGAGCACCTGTGGGGTATAGGGAAAAAAAGGGAAACGATATATGTATATATATAGAGAGAGAGAGAGTGAGAGGGGAAAGAACGATCATAGGGAATCGGTAATCGTGGGCCAGGAATTGCGTTGCAAGTCACAATCAGCTCGCGAGACAAATCAATTTTTTGCTTTTTCTACACGGAAGGATATACACGTTATAAAAAGTACGTCGCGTTCGTGACGACGATTTGTCGGAACGGGCGTTTTTTTACAGTTTAAGCCGTTTCGTAGTAAGTTTCACGATTAAGGGGAATCTCGACTCGCGTGAACCGGGGAACGTTCGAGATTTATCGCGGGCCCGAATACCACGGGAACTCGTTTCTCGCGGTTCGATCGTCGTCGAGTCGCGTTTCTTATTATCCTCGATTATTATTATTATTATCATTATTACGCAGAGCTCGGCGAAAGAAATTCTTAGTTGTCCCCCCCCCCCGCCGGATCTAATTTTACTCGAACGACATTTCGAACAACCAAAACAAATGACTCCTGGTGTCCCCAGTAGTTGGAGGGGGTAATATAATAGATTTTTTATGGGATCGTGATATACATATACATATATAATATATATTTTTTAAAACGTTTCGACTCGGACGACCGATATCATTGGGGGACAAGCATAATTGAAATTTCGAATTTGTATCAGCTTTTTTTTTTTCTTGTTTAAATTGTTAGGTCACGTATTAACTGGCAAGGTAGATCGACTCACGACAATCAAACTATTTCGCGCAAAGGACGGCCTCAACCGTGGAAGGAAAAGAAAACTTTTCCCCGGCGAACGTTCGAGCGCCGTGC
Source organism: Nomada lathburiana (assembly GCA_963667235.1). NCBI lineage: Eukaryota > Metazoa > Arthropoda > Insecta > Hymenoptera > Apidae > Nomada > Nomada lathburiana. The sequence goes on along the minus strand of OY763899.1, from coordinate 16,448,435 downwards.
ATTTTGAGCGCGTCACGGAGAATCGAGGAGACGCGAGGGAACAAGACGAGAACGATTCGACGACGATCCCCGACGAGGCAGCGTTTAATAAAAAAAAAAACGCAAAAAAAACGTCCGCGCGTTCACGTTTCTTCTCGCATTTACGCGCGACACACGGTTTCACACACGCGCCACGCAGAACACCCACAGAGACGCACACACCCATACCGCGACCACGAATCGAGACGTGGAGAATGATAAATGGTAACGAACAAAAAAAAAAAGGAAAAGAAAACGATTAACGAGGAATCGGTGAAAGTATGGGACACGTTACGATCGCTCTTCCACGTGTCTTCTTTCGGCACGGCTCGATTTATTATTATCATTATTATTACTGCTACTACTACTATTATTATTATTATTATTATTATTATTATTATTATACACAATTTAATTATTACGATTTTTATACCTCGATTATCGAACGGAGCCATCCCCCCCCACCCCCACAAGGAATACAGACATATATATATATATAAAACGCATAACACACGGACACCTCTCCCCGCAAGAAAGTATTATATTTTCTGACTCGTGTAATTTTTAGTGCGACCGGAAGTGGTGCCGAAAATCCCCCCCCCCCCCCCATATTGGCGAACGGTGAAATTGTAAGGACTGTCGACGACAAGGTGCAGGGGGTTGGGGGGAGGGGTTGGTGAGATTTTTCTGCTAGATAGAGAGAGAGAGAGAGAGAGAAGCGGGGCGGAAATTTAATTATAGATTTTTTAGTATTTAACCTGACCACTTCCGGTTTTACGAAGTCCTTCGCGTGACCGCCTGCCACAACCCTCCAAGCATCCGCTTAGATGTCCTAAGTAGGTTTTCCGTCGACTTCCGGTATTATAAGGCGCGGTTCCGTTCGCGTCGCCTCTTGAACTTTATTTTTCGTTTCTTCGTGTTTTTTTTTTTTTTTTTTTTCTTAATCGTGTGACGTTCGAGAAATTCTCCTTTTATCAAACAAAAACGACATGTACTACCTAGATGGTTCTTTTTTTAACGACCCAACGAGAACTTAACACACATACACACACACACATGCGTATTACATACACGCGACTTTGCCGTCGCTACTATATATTAATTTACCCCTTTAATCGCTACGCGTTCGTTTTTTTTTTATTACGATTATTATTATTACTACAACTATTGTTGCTGCTGCTACTATTACCACTACTACTACTACTACTACTACTACTATTACTACTACTACTACTACTTACTACTACCACCACCTACTACTATCTACTATTATTGTGATTAATCTTTAGCGCTAATTACTCATTTATTACTCTTTAACATTGTCATTGTTTATACCCTAGTTCGTACCCTATACTACTATTTACTACTATTACTATTGCTACTGCACCACCACGTTTTATTTTTTACTCTTACCCTTATTTTTTTTGTTCCCTTTTTTTTTTTTTTACTTAAATTTTCTTCTTCTCCCCCTTTTAATTTCCCAACCGTTAGACCGTACCGATTATTGCGACACGCGCACGAAGCTTAGTTTTTAAACGAGCGAACGAGAGAGAAAGATGGTTCGATACATGCGTGAAAGAGGAAGAAGAGAAATAAATAAAAGGAACACACACACGTGCGCGCGCGCGCGCGCATAGCGCTCTCGCTGATACACACAATCGTGTAACGTATTACTGTGTGGCGTTCGTGCGTGTATTAAAAAAAAAACATATTGTTTCGAACACGCCCGAACAGTGGAGGAAAAAAAAGCAAGGATGGAAAACGTTTTCAGTTTGTTAGACTCGCCGAATCACCGCTCATGTTCTTTCCTTTTTTTTCTCGCTTTTCGGCGCTACGTTTTTTTCACCCCTTCTTACCCCCTTCCTATTATTATTTTATCATCGTCATCATCGTTATTATTATTATCATTATTATTATAATTAATGTTCTTATTCGTTGTTCTTTCCATACCATTTCTCTGCCTGTAACCTTTCTACTCTTATATTTTTTAACTTTCTCTCTCTCTATCTCTCTCTCTCTCTCTATCTCTCTCTCTCTATCTCTCTCTCTCTCTGTCTTATACTCTCTCGCTGTCTTAATACGTGTCTCTCGTATACCTTTATAACTATACTTCTTGCTACCACCATACCTATCATCGCTACATCCGACTATACTGCGACTACTATCACTATGTCTGTCATAGCTATTCGTTACTGCCGCTACTGTATCGATCACTGACTTCCACCGCTCGTCGTGACCGTGTAATCGCGACTATTACCTATATCTTACTATACCTAATCGCTGTCTCTAAACCTGTCGCGACTATCGCCAGGACTATTACCATCCGTCACTTACTATATCTATCTTCTAACTCTAATGTCGTCGCGGCTATCGTCAGGACTATTACTATCACTATATCTATCACTTGCTATGACTATTCACTGTATCTATCACTTGCTACACCTATTCACTATATCTATTTCTATCCCTGAGCCTGTCACACTATCGGCAGGCACTATGACTATCACTTATCGTGCACCTATCACTATTACTATCACTTATCGTGCACCTATCACTATTACTATCACTTACTACACCTATCACTATATCTATTACTATCTGCGAACCTGCCACGACTATCGTCAGGTCTATTACTATTACTATCACTTACTGCACCTATCCCTATATCCCTATCCACTATATCTATCACTTACTATACCTGTCCACTATATCTATCACTTACTATATCTATCACTTACTATACCCATCACTATGTCTATCACTTACTATACCTATCCACTATATCTATCACTTACTATACCTATCCACTATATCTATCACTTACTATACCTATCCACTATATCTATCACTTACTATACCTATCCACTATATCTATCACTTACTATACCTGTCCACTATATCTATCACTTACTATACCTATCCACTATATCTATCACTTACTATACCTGTCCACTATATCTACCACTATCACTTACTATACCTATCAACTATATCTACCACTATCTCTAAACCTGTCGAGACTATTACTATACCTATCGCTGATACTATTATTACCATGTCTGTCATAACTATCGCTAGCTACTGTCAACTATATCTATGTCTATTGCGACTACTACTACTATCACACTATGCTCGTCATTACTACTGTATTATCTATCCGTTCATCTGTCTATTCGCCCATCCATGTACTATTTACTACCACCAGCGCTCAACTATTTTCGCCTACTATTCCAGCCACCCCCCATCGATTTCGTCGATCGAAGAAAAGACATAAACAATTCGCACCGCTTCCAGGACGCAGTAATTACAAGCTTGCGTCAGCCTAAAAGTTGCGTTCTGTCTAAAAACAAAACAAAAAAACAAGAAGTAACCGAGCGTCCTGAAAGTTCTTTTATTCAATTAATTTCCACCCCTTTGCTCACTCCCCCGCCTGCCCCAAAAACCTCTTCGATTTCCGTCAGCGGCCTCAACACAAACTATTTCTAATGTTTCTCCTTTTTTTTTATATACATATATACATACACATCTGTCTGTGCAAACCCCTGGGAATTCTTGCACGTCGACGCGTGCAACGAGCGTTCCACCCGTCGTGGGGGCGGACGGGCGAGCAAAGGGGTTGACGAACGATCGACGAAAACTTTGGAACAAGGGTCGCTCCTATCTTTCGCACCATGGATCGATGGTAGTCGTTCGAACCGACGGAAACAGTCCGGTGTGCGCCTGCCTTTGTACGTTTCGTTTCTTTCCCCCTCGTTCGGCTATGGCTCGCGAACTATAGCCGCAGCGAGAGATTACCATCGATGTTTTCATGTAACGCGGCGACCACCGTGACCGTAGTTCTTCTGTTTCATTCCTTTCCGACACCCGTTGAATTTTTTTTACCTTCCCCCCCCCCGACGAACGCGTCGAAATTGTATCGTTTCTCTGTCCACTGTTTTCGCGTTTCGTAACTCTCGTATCTCGACGCACCGTTCCCCGTCACGCGGAATTCGCGGAACATTTCTTATTTTCGTATTTCCTCGGTTCTCGTCTTTCGTCTCCTTCGTCGCACTGTCCTCTCCCCGATTACCATTCGAGTCCGCTGCGCCCTGTCACGCGTTTCCCGTCGCACGGAAGGCTGTGAGAGGGTTGATCGAAAAGGAAAACGAAAAGGGGGAAAAGACGAACGCTGTTGTTGTGTCGAGCGTCGACGGAAGGGAAGGAAAATAATCTGTACGATAAAATCGGACGAATAAGAGGGAAAGAGATGATGACGCGGGAAGAAGATGCGCGATGAGAGAAATACGATTGCTATAGCGAGCGGGTAATTTACGTATTACAAAATATAGCCGATTTGTCAAAGAGATAAAAAGAAAAACAAAAAAAAAACAAACAAACAAACAAACAAGCAACAATGAATGGAAAGATAAATAAACCTGTCCGTTTTTTTGTGTTCTTTCTGTGTATCCAGGTGTATCTGTCACCCCAGACCTTTTAATCCGAAAACAACCCCCCCCCCCCCCCCCCCCCCCCCCCCCCGCAACCCCTTTCTCGAATTAGCCCGACCTCTCGCACTGTCTTGTCTTCGGAATCGTTCGGTCGCGCAACGTTTTGAGAATGATTTTCGTCGACGAGAGAACGGCTAAAATCATTTTCGTTCTAGATCGCGACGAAACGCACCAGGTACGTTACGCTTTTATTTTATTTCGAAATATAATGTAGACGCATTTTATGTTTCATTCATCGATGACGATTCATTTGAAAGTTTGATGGTTCTGTGAAATACGCGTTTGAAAATTCGGATAATAGAAAATCTAACTTCTCGGTATCTTTCGAAAATTCTGAGACACTTAATTCCCAGGTCTTGCATGCAATTAATTTCGTTACTTTGTTCCCACGTTGATTGTAAACGAGATTGTCATTAATTTCGTACGTGACACAACATTCCTTGACAAATTTGCTACACCATTAATTGATATTCTCTTTCACGTATTGCTAAATAATTTCGTACTTCGTGTAATGGTGTTTTAAATATCTGTAAGTAGTTCTGAATCTATCTGTATACTATATACTATATATTCTATAGATATATACACACACACACACACACGAATTTGGATGTATATACACGCACACCATTCCTTTTCCTGTCTCTTCTAAAGGGGTTCACGTCCAAGAATGAACTCTGTATCACGAATAAAGGAAAAGGAAGGGAGAAGAAAATTATAGAAGAAGAAAAAAAAGAAAGAAATGCATATACCGATACGTATTTAATTATTTCATTTAAATAGAAGCAGATACATTATTTTTCTTTTCTTTCCCTTTTCGTTGCACTCAAATTTATGAGCTTCTCAAATTTTGTCTCCTGTCTCTTTTTATTTTCCATGCATGGAATATCGATGAATAGTTCTATCCTATGGATTCTACATTTTTCCTAACGACGTCTTCTCTGTTCGCCTTACTAACTTTTCTTCCAGCTCGAACTCGATCATCGACCGCATTATTTCACTATTCTACTGCCTGTCGTCTTCCTCCTGTACGTCGGCTCACGAACGGCCTACTATCGGCATCGATAATTCTTGCAAATTATTATCGCGTGAGGGGGAGCCGATTTTTAAAGCAGAGAAATATCTGTTTGATAAAATTCCACGCGCGACAAATTATAAATCATTGCTATACAATATTGTGAAGGATAAATTAGCAGTCTTTTAAAAAGCGGCACCCCCCCCCCCCCCCCCCTTCTGTCAGAGGCATCTCTGTTTCACCATTACTATTGTTTATTGTTTCATCGTAGTCGTCGGTTCGTAACTGCACCTTCCATCCATCGGCCAAATCGTATCGACGCACGGTTCATACAATATCATATAATTTCTCAGACCCGCCAGCCGGATGATAGAAGAAAGCGGGCCCTTTAAAATGCTCTTTGTCCCGTCGCGATATCTCGATCCGTTCTCGAGATACGGGCCCCCGAAGTTAGGCGCCTTTGGCGCGACCCTACTGGTCAGCTGATTGGCCCAGCTCAGCTGTTTTCCTGGAAACCGCGTACGCACGGTGGACGTAGTAAAAAAATCAGCTGACTCGGCGATTTTCATTGACCAGCGCCCACGTGACCGTCTAGGCTAGGTCGTGCGCGAGTGCGAGCGAGAGGTCCGACTGTGCGGGCGAGACGGCGACAGCGAAATCGGGCCTCGCTTCCAACTGCGATATCTCCGGAACCGGAAGTCGCATCGTGACGGGACAAAGCTCATTTTAAAGGGCAGGTTTCCGCGCTTCCGGATGGCGCAAGCCGGAACTCTGTTCGACGATCGTTGGCGAAGTTACGGGGCGGTAAACTTTCGGTTGCCTCAATGGGCGTTTCACGGGGATTCTGAGCAATATTTTCGTTCGCCATCGGTTTCTGGTGCATCGGGCCGTACAGTAAATTGCATCGAGGGTTGAAAACCGATTTGTTTAAATTATCGTGCAACGTTGTGAACGATGGAAGGGCGCTCCAGAACCAACAATAATTATTAATCATTCACTTTCAACGATGTCTCTTGCACGACAAGCTGTCCTCTTGTGCGTCGTTGTGCTGACACGAACACGCGTATAGAAAAACACCGACGTACAATGCCTGAATAATGTTAATAGCGGATTCTGCAAAATCCGATTCCTCTGTTCCCCGATGATAATTTCGATGTTAAACAATCGACGATTTACGAATTAACCAGTGAAACGCGGGATTTCGTCAAGGCCTAAAAAATAGACATTCTAAAATACTTTCCTTCCGAACGCGACAAACAGAAACTCCTTTTATTCGCGCGAATTCATCATCGCGCCGCGATTAATTAATTAACATCCAACCCGTTTCGAAACCGCGAAAACGGTGATTCTCCGTCGGCTTCGATTCGCACGCCGGGAAAAGCAACGGTGCATTGGATAAATTTCGCGAAACACTGATACTGCAAACCGCGGCGAGAACTATCATAAATCTTATCTGTGATAAGAACGGAGAGTTTTGCGAACGCGGGGTCGGGCACAATTCTACTGCATAGAATAGTAATTCGAATCCGAGGAGTTCCCGAAATCGAGGTAAACGAGAACCGCGCGGAGTAAATCTTTGATCAGGTGTCGTGAACGTCAATCGATAACTACGATAAGAGAGATAGCGCTAATTACGAAATAACGTGTTAATATAGAAACGATCATACGTCGACGATAATTCCTCGTGAAGTTGTGTACGTTAGAAAATAATTATTATCGTAATCGATTATTGTAAAACAACGTGTATCGTAGCTGTGCGATAATTAATTAAATCGATGTCCGTCTTCGACGGAGGTGTTCAAATGAACTCGAACGAACCACAGAATCGATTAACGAGTTATTGCACCGTAGTGTTTGCATCGCGCCGTTATCGTAGATATAGGAGGGTCGTAGGTACTTCGTGGGGCCCGATCGAAATTTGACAATGCACTGTTAACGAGTGCAGAGGGATAGAAAATTTCGAACCTTCCCAAAAAATTTTCCTATTTTTCCTTTGTCTGTCCCCTTCGAGAATTCAACTGTCAACGGCGATAACGACGAATGGATCGTCGTCGCGAGATTTCTCCGTTTCGAGGCTCGTCTATTCTGGACGCGTGTCCGCACGCTGTAACTATAGGGGCATAAAGTCAATTGCGCGTGAATTATCGTGTAACGAACGGCGGGCGGCCGTCGCCGATGCTAATTAATCGATAAGGCTATTCTCGATAACTCGCAAACAGTATTCCGTAGACGTACGATAGGATGGGCGGGTCCGTTGCTGGACATTTTGTCCATAGGAACGTCTCGTTTCTTTTCTTTTTCGAGAAATATATACATAGGTATACATAGACATACATAAACGCCGGTGTGTAACGCAGAGAATATGGTAAACGTGGAAAAGCTTGTAATTTGAGATGGAAATCGACACTCCGAATAACAGATAATAATAATATTTTCCTTTCGACGAAACGAGAAATCACTAATTTTACCATTTCTTATTATTCTACAGGGTGGGTCAGAACTCGGGGAACATCGGGAAATGGGGGGTTGCTGGGGCGATTCTGAACAACTTTTTCCTTCACCAAAATGTTGCTTGCAGCTTCGTTTTTGAGTTATTAGCGAAAAACGCCGGCCAATCAGAGCGCCAGTAGAGCGCGCGCCGGAGCACGCGACTCTCAATCGTGCCGGGTCGCTGTGTTACCGCGATGGTTTGGGACCACGACCTAGCGCGATTGAGAGCCGCGTGCTGGAGCGCGCGCTCTACGGGCGCTCTGATTGGCCAGCGTTTTTCGCTAATAACTCAAAAACGAAGCTGCAAACAACATTTTGGTCAAGGAAAAAGTTGTTCAGAATCGGCCCAGCAAGTTCCCCGAGTTCTGAGCCACCCTGTATAACACTTCATTGCAACACGTTCACCTCGGACAACAATTGTTCCGTTACTAATAAAGGAAAAGACTGTTCTCCCTATTTTATTGTCCTGCATTGTTTCGTTTACTGAGCGAAACAATTACAGAAATTTATTCCACATTCAGGGCGGCGCAGATTTTCGATTCCTCGAAATATACAATTGTCGCATAATTGTATGTTTTAACCGCCACTGACGAACGGCCGAGCACACACCCACGCAAACGCAGACACAGTCGTACACACGAACGCCTAACTACGTATATATCAATATATGAGGATAACAAAAGCAAAAGCAAAAAAAAAATAAATAAATAACTAAATAAAACGTTCCGTATAATGTTTTCTCGTCGTTAAGATAAATCGACGTAGTCGCGCGAATTATTAGCCGGTAATTGAGGATTCGAAGGGGGAATCGTATGGATATTTGTCGAGCCGCACCACGTCTGATAAGTTCAGACGAATGTAATCGAACGACGAACAATGGGTCTGATTTTTTTCGTCGACGTCTGAAGGGGAACACCGCCGACGTTATTGAAAAGAAAGGGACACGCAGAGGCCCGGTGAGGGTCGACGGAGAAGAGGGCGACAGGGTGTGGCTTCGGGGCGGCTCGAACCCTTTGAAACAATAGTAGACAAGGGTGGCTCTCGATGTGTTCGTGTATATCGAACCGTCGTGGGTACGTCGCGAAATTAGTCGACGAATCTAAATCTGAACGGCAATTTCCTTTGTCCACCCGTTCCCCCACACTTTTCATCCCTCGTTCGACAAAATAACAAGACCTGAGTTGAATGTACAAGTATTAATCGTAATTTGATTGAACGTTAATCGACAAAACACCCGTGCTTGAAAGTATTACTATATTTATATATATATATATACGCTTTTTGTTTTCCCGCGAAGGGGGATGAAGCAAAAATCTTTTTGACAAATATAAATGAAAATGAAACGAATATTGAGGCAAATTGCGAAGGGTTGAAAAGTGGAGGGTGTCAGGGAATCTCTAATCAGATTGAATCGCACAGGATCGTGCTGTTCTAGGACGAATATGTTACATATAAATATGAATATTACAAATATATATATATATATAAATATATATATTAATATTTAGATTTATATATTATATATATATTATATAAGGTGATGTTGACGTATTGGGATTATCACGACGGTGGTGTGAGTGATGGAGAAGAAACAAAAAAAAATACGAGCGACACAGGGGACATTTGCGTCATATTTCGTCGTTATTAATTATTTCTATTGTTTACATTAACGTTGCCGTTAATATTCACACACCGCTTTGCGTCAATTATGCCCTTCCTCTAAACGATGTTCGATTATATTATATGTGACGCGCGAAGAGAAATTCAAACCCCGTAATTTATGGAAACTCACGGCTCTAATTATCGTTACCGTTAATGATTAAAAGTAGCGTCAATTGCGTAAGACTTCGATAGAATTGAAGATGATAGAAATCGCGATCTCGTCGATCGTGTTTAAGGGTGTTTTCAGTATTAACCGAGTATAGTATTTGGTGGGATGTTGGGAGGGGACGAAAATTCAGTTCAACCCTTCGATTTGAATATATTGACAGTGTTTGTTGATTAATTTATATCCCCCTTGATAATTGACGAACGCTTATTGACGATAATTGACGAATTGTATTCTGTTTTTGGAGCAAACAAAATTGTCGATCGTATAAATCCGATAACAAGAATAATCGTAATAACAAATGCGAGGGTTGCCCTGAAATTTTCCGTAATCGTTCAACGTTTCCATTCCAATTACGTTTATGCGTCGCGATTGTTTCCTTAACGTTGGTTGCGTTTCTTTTTCCTGCCGTAACGCTTTCTTTCTTGTGTTCGTCTTGAACGAATGAACGAACAATCAACAGTGGACAGGGAGCTGCGAAATATGAACCGTACATAGATTATAAATAATGAATTAAGCGAAGAAAAGAAATATTTGTAGTTGTCTAAGGGAAAACGATAGTTGGTTTAATTTTACTTCGTCTGGAAGACCGCTGCATTTCGAACCCCTCGTTTCTTCTTTCGTTTTCGATTAGGGTATGTAAATACATTGCATATAGTCGATATCATATGTAATCGATTATTAAATATTAATTAACGACGGCCTTTAAGATAGTTAAGTTTCCTTTTCTCTCAAGTTACATTATATTCGAATGGACGTTTATTCACGTTTACCTCATTTACCTCATTTGTTTCGTTCTTTTACATAAACGCGATTTTTCTATGGGATTTTCGATCGATATTAATTAACACGCACGAATTATGCGGCATCGTGTATCCCTACGTTTCATTGTCCTACGGCAGCCGACATTATTTTGTAAAGAAGAATAAAAATAAATTAAACAAATGTATAAAACGGTGTGCTGAATATTCTCTTCGATCAACCGTGCCCGTGAAATTGGCGGCGGCTCTAGCCGATTCACTTTGCTGAAAGTTATAATTGTAGTAGATGTGGAACAGCGTGATGGATGCCTTGGTACGTGACGGCAACTATGCCTTACTTGCGTCTGTTTTGACGCATAACGTATTCACTTATGAATCGCCGTTCGTGGTCGTGAAATTCCAACCTGCATTTACCGACGGAATTCTATTTTTATCGACCCTGACGATACCGCGGTGAAATTAACTAAAACGTACCATAAACGCCTCTAACGGAAAATCAGTGAACTATTCTTACGTCCGATGCGTGCAAATCAAATAATTAGAAATCGAATCAAATAAATTAGATTAGAAAGGCTGTTGCACGCGATATCAGTGAATAAACGATTAAATCGTTCAATATTTTTGCTAAATGAACCATGCGACGAGATGCCGGCAGCCATCTTTGGCCTGCATCGGTGCCTCTGTCTCAAGCTTACATTTGTAAAAATAACATTGGCTCAACGGATAGTGTTTATTGGCGTTCAAACCGACCCCACAGACCTGCGTTTTAAGTCTCCTCGTGCGTATCGTACCGGCGAAAATTTCATTTACGCAAATTATCGTGACGAAAAGTCTGATTTATAAAATCGAGTGTCTCTCTCGCGCATGGCGTATACGTGCATGCTTTCCGTTGTTTGCTGGGTGAGTGCACGCGCACAGGTCGTGGCGCCTGGAGTCGGGGCCCTTAAGGGGGTAGACACGGCACGTGACCTCTCCGATTCGGAAGGTCGGTATTACAGCAGCTTTTTCCTGCACCGAAATGGTAATACCGACATGCGAGAGGGAGCTGCGTGTTATTTCGATATTCTATTCTGAATGCGGAAAGAAATTCCCAGTTGTTGCGTTGAACTTGAGATTTGAATGGAAAGTCTGCTGGTAGTGTAAGCGTAGAAAATTCATTATACATTTCAATTACTTGAAATGTGCTTATGCTACAATATGTTACGTTGCAGTAAGGAATCATAAGTGAAAAGAAAAAATAGATGACGGATATTGGATGTTCCCAAAAAAAAGTTCGTTAGATTAGACATTTTTTTGTTAGCAAAAGTCATTGAAATCGGTGAGGTTGTCCCTCTTCTGTACATGTACCGAAATCAGACCCACTCAATTGTTAGAAACATCTTCTGCAAGCAGTTTTTCGAACTGTTCACAATTGACTAGTCAGTCTCGTACACATGTTTCAATGGTCACATGAAAGTTTTGGACAATATTATGATGACAAAAATGCAAGAAAAGATTGGCTGTAGAAATGGACTATCCCCTCCACGTGGGGGGAACCCCCTTGGCGATAGTGACGCTCGACGAGGAAGCGGTGTAACATGATCCGAACCAGAGTATCGTTGTGACTAATACTAATTCAACGATGAAACTTTTTTAATCATTAATTTTTTTACATGTAACTTTTACCAATGTATCTGTAATGCAGCGAGCTGTAAACCGACCAAATATGGCCCCAAAAAACGCTTTAGTTGGATGCAAATGAAATCTTTATATGACACTATTTTGAGCTCGGAGAGGGCTCATTCGAAAGAGGAAGGTTGAGCGGAGTGCGCCAGATAGATGGTTGAACGAGATTGTGTTGAGTTCAACGCAACAGCTGGGAATTTCTTTCCGCATTCCGAATAGAATATCGAAATAACAAGCAGCTCCCTCTCGCATGTCGGTATTACCATTTCGGTGCAGGAAAAAGCTGCTGTAATACCGACCTTCCAAATCGGAGGGGTCACGTGCCGTGTCTATCCCCTTAACGGAGCTAGCTTTAATAAATATATTTAACCCTTTGCACTCGAGGGATACATGTTACAAGTACCTTAAAATCGGTTATAAACAAACAAACGTATACAAGTAATAAAATTTCATTAATTTATTTATTTTTATATCAAAAACAACAAAATTTGACAAATATTACACTCTATAATTAGTTTTTGTGTGATATTTCGTAAAACAATGCCCAAGATGCATCCTAGGTTTATCAGGACACGTATCACAGTAATACGTTACTTCCCGCCTACCTCCAGGCGTGTTACGATCAGAGCAAACCTTGCAGTCCCTTTTTGGCCCTTTCAGTACAACGTGAAGCTTCCCATTCAGTCGGATTTCATCGGAACTCGACGTAGACGCTTGCTCGCGATGCTGGCGATATGATCCTCTCAATTGCTCGACAAGTGTTCTTCGAAATCGCAAATGGCTCAGTGGCTTTTCCCCTTTTTTGGTCATTTCTAGTTTATACAGAATGTACGAATTGATCAGGCAAATTTCCATGCCCCAAAAAAAAAGCTTACGCCACCATTTCAGCGATTCTCGCAGAAAACAATACGTTGATGCATATTGATCGGCCCGATCAACACCACCCATATATTTCATATAATTCGAAACAATATTTGGCTTCTTGACTGTTACTTCCACGCCATCTCGTGTAATCCTTTTGACCGTCGACATTCCTGTGTCGCCGCTCGTGGTCAAACAAGCGACAATCCTCTTGTCTCTCCACCCCAGAAGCAAGGTGTTGTCCCGTCGATACGCGACCGTGGATTTTTTCGAAAAATCTGACTTCCTTATTCCCTTGGGCAATTCTTTCCTGTTCGTCAAGATAGTTCCGGTAAAATTGCATTTCCATTTGGCCAGTTCTCGAGCTACGTCGTAACTCGTATAGCACCGATCGGCGTACATATGGTGCCCTTGAGCACCGGGAATTTTCTCCGACAACATTTTGTACAAGCGTATCGGAATTCTTGATGAGGCAGGTAAATCGGGTCCGACCGAGAGCTCCGTTGCAAGTGATCCATAATGTGGCAAAATGCAGCAAATGTAGCCGGTATTCGAGTCAACTAGAGTATAAACTCTGTCGCCCCATTTTGTCGGTTCCTTCGGATTGTATGTCAGGAACGAAATTCGACCCATGAATTTTATCGTTGACACGGCCACACATATATGCTCGCCCGGTACAAAATAATCCAAGAACTTTGAATTGATGTAGTCCAAAAAGCAACTTACTCGTTGGAGGCGCGTTCTGGGTGTCGCGTTGCTCGTGGAAATAGCTTTTAGATGAAGCATCCAGAATATTTGGCTAAATCTGTCCCTTGTAAATGTATCCGAATAGAAAGGAATATAACCGACGATATTCCTCGACCAATATTCTTGTAAATTGGCCAACGGCATTGTGCCCATATTGATCACAACAGCAATAAATGCCCAGAATTCTGGGCTCGTCACGTCGCGCCAGCTCTGCCATATCGAATTTGCCGATAGCTGCTTCCCTTCCAATTTTTCTTTCGCGTATATATTGGTTTCAGAAACAATGTTTTCCACGAGGTCATTGGTGAAGAACAGTTTAAAAAAATCCATTGGTTGCTTCGTATTAGAAACTATTCGCGGTGCTATGGGGTTTTCGCCAGGTAGAAATTGTACGTTTGGCGGCACTTCTTCGTACCCGCTGCAAACTACCCATTTTGTACTGCTTGCACCTTCGACTTCGCTTTCATCGTCACATTCGCTCTCTATGATTCGAATTTTTCGGCCTCTCGCGCCTCTCACTTCCTCGCTGTCCTCTTCGCTGGATTCGTTGGATCCGTGGCGTGATCCGTCGGAAATCGATGCAACTTCTTCGTCCGAAGTGGCGAAATCGAATTCGTCCGAACCTGAGCTGATCTGATCCTGATCCATATTTTTGGGGCTCGAATACTTTTCAACTGCTGTATTCACTGCCAAGACTTTTTCAAGCGAATGCTAGACTGAGACTAACTAGACTGAGCTAAGATTTGGTTACTAGTCCACCAAAGTATTTCCGAGAGAAATATCTTATCACACATCGTAAGCAAGCAAATCGTGTAACTAAAGACCGTAACGCCGTAGCAGCGTCGCTCGAGTTGACACTTAAAATAAGCCAGGCGGCGCCACTGCGGCGCCGCTCGAGTTGGCACTGAAAATCAGCCGGGCGCCATATCCGCGCCGCTCGAGTGCAAAGAGTTAACGAAGGATATATTCCAATAAAAGGCCCGAACAAATCACCGGTTTTCCTCCGAATCCTTTATTAAACGTCGCGAGACATCAAGATGCGACGTTTTCAGAAAAGGTACAGGCGAGACAGGATCACGCGGGTTGGTATCATTGGCTGTTGTAAAATACGTAGCGAAGAGTGGGGAGGGCGGTGTAGCTGAGAAGGTGGGGGTAACCGGGGCTCGAAGGTAAAATCTGGACAGACGTGATTGTTCCTTGCGACGGGTCGGTCGATTGCTCTTGCTCTTCCACGGACACTGTCAACCCCTTCGAGCTCGCCTCGTCGATGCTACCCTCGACCACCTGGCTGCTTTTCAGAACAGTACTCGCTGGCGTAATAGGGGAACCTTGATGGATCAATAAATGAATGATATAAGTCGAAATATAAAATGCCCCCCGTATATTTCTTTATATTATATGTTTAAATGAATGTTATTTTAACGAACGTTTACTTTTTCCATATACTTATTAATAATAGGATGCACCGTAGTATGATTCGGTGAAGCTGTTCCACGAGACGGGACAGAAACGGCGGGAGGTGAAAGTGTAATTAAAAAGTGTTCCAAGCGATCTTGAAAGATCGTTAGTCCCGGAAACGGATCGGCCTTGACGAGGAATGGAATTTCTGTCGAGCGTATTTTTACGATCCGGTCCGGTTTCGAAATTTATTCGGCCAGGGAAAGAATCAGACGTTGCAATAACACGAGACCGTAATTCCTGAATAATTGTCGTGAACCAATTGAGACCGTTGCAAAGGGACAACAGTATCAAACAAATTCGACAGCTATAAATCGATGATACAAATATAGAAATATTTGAACGATGTACCTTGAACGTTCATCGGCTCCAGCGGGCCGGTTGGATAAATTGGAAGATTTTCCGGGGAAATTCGAAGCACAGGTAGTTTCGACTGCTTCAACGTTTCGAATATCTGCTCGCTGTTAGACACCTTTGACCTTTCCGGCTGTTCGCTCTGCGTCACTTTCACTCCCGCCTCAGACTCCAACTGGATCATTCGAAGAGCAGTTTCATATTAATATTCGTCGCGGGGCACATTCGACGCGAACAGTTCGATACAAATTTTCTCATACAATAACCTCAGAGGCACTTTTCAACATTCCGTCGATAGCTTTCTTTTCGTCGACGCCCATCAGCTTCTTCTCGTCGTCCGTCTTGACAACGCCGGTTTTTTCGTTCGCCTGTAGATCTGCGACCAACCCTTTCAAAAATACATTCCCCTCGCCTATGGTTCTTCCCTCCTTTTCCTCGGACAATTCTTCCTGAACATCGGTCACGCGGACTGCACCCGCGTCTTGAACACCTTGCACCTGTTAATTTGTAATTGCAAGTGGAAGAAAATCGCGTTCGCCTGGATTTCAATGTAATCTGTCCGCCTTATAAATTGTTGTGGCCGTTAGGAAACGATTAAGTACGGAGTATAGTATTTAGTTAGAGGTGTAATACAGGTAAGATTACAATATAGATGTAAAACATTGTTGCAGGACAAAGGAACATGGGCGCGAAACGAAAACAAAGCGATCACCGCTCCACCTACACGGTGGTTTGGTCGCGGGAACCTTCTTCATAAATAATAATAGAAAAATTGACGGGAGTTCGCTTAGAATTCAAATATTATTTTCGATATCACTAGGTTTACGGAACGCGTCGATTTGACGCATTGCAGAACTTGGAACACAAAGATTAACGAAGATCCGTTGATATTATAATAATTCAATCAGTTATATTTCATTTCGAAACTAAGTGAATTAATTTGTTTAATGAAAACGCGCATTTTTGTTGGCAATCGTTAATCCGAGGGAAGCCGGTAAGACTAAAAGTGTTCAAACTTATCCGTAAACCTAGTGTTAAAAGCTTTCGTTCTATTGTTCTCTGTCCTCACCGTAAGTGGCGCTTGTGGTAGATTGGTGGCCGCCACCCGGAAGCCATTTGCCCCGTCAGCTATGTACTGGGTGCTCTGAATAACACCTGCGTCATCGATGTAGCTGTACGCGCCACGGGTCTCGCCGTCTATCGTTCTGATTTCCGATCTGGCGGAGCCCGGGGCGCTGTAGCCGAAACTGTACTGGCCCAGGCTGTCCTGGTAGGCCAGTATCGGTCCCACTGGCTGGGCCAGGCCCACGGATATCAGGCAGAAGATAAGAAGGAGAATCTGAAAGGGAATTGAGCAACGATTATCTATTTCTATTTCGTTGAGAATTTGTTTAAGCTCGACCCAGGGGCCCCGACGGTAAAGAAATTCCCGAGCCTCACCCCAACGTGTGCGTTCCCCATGGCGATTGTACACGGTATCTACAGACTCGCCACGAGCATTGGCCACTTTATATAGATATCCGGCGAGCCTCTTCGATTGTTTGGTGACGGAAATGCAACGGCGACGTTCTGCGTGCCGCATATGGTTCTCGAAACTGGTCCTGCCTCAAGGACTCCGCGGCTCGGAATCCGGCTCGGAAATCTTTTTTCGCCTCCGCGAAACCCGCACCAACCGATATACCCTAATATGTCGGCCCCTCAGGGTCAGCGGAGATCCGCCTGTACTCGGGGAGTCTCTCGTCGTCGGATAATTATATTATTATTATTGGCAGCGGCAGCGGTATTGGTATTATTCTTATTCTTGTGAGGCAACTGGACCACCTCGAGTAACGTCTACAGTGTGCGTTGCACAGAAAAATTGTTTCCACAAAGGTTACACGGTGTCCAGAGGGGACATCGCGTGATGCACACGACTTCGGTGTAAGTGGAGAAGTTGAAGAGATTTGAAGGTCAACTTCGTTTTTTTAAATGGAACGCCCTGTTTCTTTTACGGCAGTAAGACAGCTCATTAATTCCCAAGTAGAAAAGTGGTGAACATTGTACGCTCTAAAGGTGATAATTAACGTGACACTAGCGAAAGCTACACGGGACTTACATATGGATGGCACATCGACCCCTTGCCGTATTTTGACTAGTCTGACTCGTGATACAAATTTTGGGCCAAACATGAATATCACGGGTCAGATTCGTGGAATCAATTGCGGGCCAGACATCAAGATCACAAGTCCCACTCGTGGTATCGATTTTGGGCCATATTGCAGAGATTATCCTGTGTAAACCTCACGAGAATGAAATGGAGGACAGGTCTTCTATCGGTTGGGCCCGGATTTCGTCGAGCTAAATGGTAGTCACTGCATATTATACTGATTTGTATAATATGCAGTGACTACAATTCACCAGGGTTTCAGAAGTTTCATATTAAAAATATTTAGGTATCATTACGCATTTGAAACTACTCCGGTCCCTGTCGCAGAAGTGGTATGTATCACCGCCATCTATCCACAAGTGTTTAAAACTACTCGTGATCCTGCCTTAACTTGAGTGTCGATATGGCAGAGCTACGAGTAGTTTCAAACACTTCTTTTTATTTATCAAAGTAAGTTAACAATGCTTGAAAATCGTTTCGTGTTCTCATTTTCATGCCCCTAAAGTGTTGGCAAAGTTAATATTAAAGTCTACATTAGAATTAATACGTTTTATGCCATTGCAAGTTCCATTTTTCGTTTTATTGTACAACAATCAAGCGCCACAACAAAGGTGGATACATCTGTGAATATTTTTCGCGTTGAATAAATTTCCCTGCATGTAATAAATACATACCAACAAATTGGTGTTATTGCGTGATGAAATTCGGACTTAAAGGGCATATGACCTAACTTCAGATTACTATCTTAGCTCACGCATTCTTCCGTTCCACTCTTTCTTTCATACGTTCTGTACCTTACGTATTGCTCCATTTCATACTAACCGTCTCTTTATTGCACATCTATTATACAGGGCGTCCCACCTAACTCCGCCACCCTTAATTATTCTCTTATTTTGGTTATATTATATTATCAATATTATCACGGTACAAGAAAACGGTTTGGGAGAAAGTTAGCGTATTTTAGGGGGGAAATTAGGTTGCGAGATTGAAGGTCACCTCAAGGTCGTACCTTCCGAGATTTCACTAATGGTAACGTTCTTTTAAATGGAATGCCCTATTTTTCTGTTTACCAGTACAAAGAGGAGATCAAAATATATCCAACAATGTATCGCACTATCATCTTGAAATGACCTTGGGATGAACGTTTCGCGCGTAACTGGTCGAGGGTGGAAGCTCACAGAAAATTAATTGCAGAAACAAAATAAACGCCATAATCGCATCATTTATTAGTGGATGTTCAAAATGTTGTAAGGTCATAGTGTGATACTTTGTTGGATACGTTTAGACGACCTCTTTGTAATGGCAAACAAATAAATAGGGCATTCCATTTAAAAAAAAAAAGTTACCATTAGAGAAATCTCAGAAGATACGACCTTGAGACGACCTTTAATCTCATAACATGATTTCACCCCTAAAATACGCTAACTTTCTCCCGAACCATTTTTTTGTACTGTGACGACTAAGAGAGTAATTAAGAATGGCAGAATTAGGGGGGGACACCCTGCATATCTTGCTGTTTCAAATTCCTAAGCTTTCATCTCTATCGTAACCCCTACATTCCCTTTGTTAGGGGGCGTAACTTCCCTGGATATTTGCACGAAGTGCCGTCTATGTTCTTCTCGAAGGACCACCCAAGTTGTACGGCTTGGGACCGTGATGGTATTAATTAATTGTGACACGTGGTAATATAATAAGTTGAATGGTTTATTATAACGTCTGTTAATGCTATCGTGTAAGTGGTTTCTCAATGATTCTACTGATTTCTATCTGGACTATGCTATGTGTGTTCTAAAACTCTGTCTTTTTTCCAAGTTCCCTTGGTTTTAAGACTTCATGTTCTCCCCTTCCATTACGCCCTTGGCGTGATGTTCTTTAGGAAGGGGCACGGTGACTTTCCACAGGGAAACTTGGGGGTGGACGACGCACTGGAGGTGCTGGGGTATTTCCCCGGTTGTGCCAGGTGGCCAGCCGATGCCGCGGACACCGTCGAGTGTCGAGGCCGAATTATGCCTTGGTGCAGCGATGTTTATGGCAGGGTCTTCTTTAAAACCTTATTCCATGCGCCCTTTGCACATCTGCAGAAAAATTAACCAGTCACGTACTCCGTGACTGCTGTCAATTGCCCTGCCATAAACCTTGCCTTCTCGCACCTTAACATGCCGCCCCCCTTGAACTCGCGATGCGTGTTCAACATCGTAACGTGACAATATATACTATATTAAATAGATACATTTATGTAGCTTAATGCCTATGTGCGATTCTAACTGCTATGTGTACATGCTTTCTTACATTCTAAATCGAACTGTGCTATTCTATTTGGTTGCTTACTGCTAATGGACCCTACGTTTACAGTACATTTTATATTTCGCTAGAATTGTTCTGGTTTTGCATTGGTAGTATGCAAATCTTTGCCGTGGGTCTCTTGTACACCCCGGTCGCGGTTTTTACAGTGACCACGCGTGTTATGCCATCCTTGCCCGGGTGTAGATCTGTTATTCTGCCCAGTGACCAACGTAAGGGAGGTAGGTTATCTTCCCTTATTACGACCAGGCTATCCTTTCTCAAGTGCTGATTGGAGGGGATTTTCCATTTGTATCGTTGCTGGAGATGGTGTAGATACTCCTTCTGCCAGCGCTGCCAAAAGTGCTGAAACATCTGCTGCACCAGTTGATATCTGTTCAGCCTATTTAGTTTTACATCCGTGATGTCTTGATCCGGCAACGTGCAGGGAGCAGTGCCAATTAAGAAATGTCCAGGAGTCAACGGGATCAGGTCGTGTGGGTCGGAGGAACTTGGACTGAGGGGGCGTGAATTTAGGCAGGATTCTATTTGCGTTAATAGCGTATATAATTCTTCATATGTAAGCCTTTGTTCTCCTATGACACGGTTCAAATGGTACTTAGTTAAGCGAACAGCACTTTCCCAGAGACCACCAAAGTGTGGTGCTTGGGGGGGGTTGAAGTGCCACTGAATTCGATACTCGCTTAAAAAGTTGGCGGTCCGTGCATTGTGTATTTCACACCTGATGAGTTTATCTAATTCTATAAATCTGTTTTTTGCTCCGACAAAATTTGTTCCGTTGTCGGAAATAATGCTCTGACAAGGGCCTCGGCGTGCAATAAATCGGTTGAGGCATTTTATAAACGCATCTGTGCTAAGGTCAGTGGCGAGTTCGATATGCGTTGCCTTTGTGGCAAAACATACAAAAATGCAGGCGTACGATTTTAGTGAGACCTTGCTACGGGTGCGATCCTTTGTTGTAAATGGACCTGCGTAATCTACACCACTGACCAGGAATGGGCGGCCAGGGTTAACCCGGGCCGCAGGTAATTGGCCCATTGGGCATTGTATTCCCTTTGGTTTGACTCTGAAGCATCTCACGCAGGATCGAAGTATTCTTTTTACGTTTTGACCACAATGTACTGGCCAAAAATGCTCACGGAGCGATGCGACTACATGCTGACAACCTGCATGAAGTAGCCTGATGTGCTCGTGTTTAATAATCAAATCTGTCAGTGCGTGCTTTGAGGGCAGCACGATAGGATGCTTTTTTCTATATGCAATCATTGCGTTGTTTAATCTGCCGCCTACCCTAATAATTCCTGACTTATCTAAGAAAGGCGAGAGTGATGCTAGTGAACTCTGTTTTGCAACCACGTGATCTCGTCTCAATGATCCTACTTCATTAGTAAAGCAGTCTCTTTGTGCGAGTCGAACGAGGTGTTCCTGAGCTATCTGTAGTTCTACGGTTGTCAACGCTTCGTTCTGGGCCGCGTGTATGATTATTTTCCCCTTTACCCTATTCAAAGCATTGTTTATGAAGCGAAGACAATAAGCTGTTATTCTCAATAAACGCGTGTAAGTTGAGTAACGGAGGAACAACTCATCCGCATTACAGGTTACCGTAGCGGCTACTATTAGTCTTACCCTTTCATCTGGTATCGCGCCTGTTTCTTCTACAGTTTGCGGCCAATATTTTGATTCCGCTGTCAACCATGAAGGACCCAGCCACCACAATTTATTGCTAGTCAATACTCTGGGGTTGCTGCCGCGAGAAATCACATCCGCGGGATTGTCTTCAGACCGTACATGTGCCCAGCTGTTTGAATCTGTTAATGCCTGAACTTGTGTCACCCTATTCGCGACGAAGGTTTTCCATCTATTTGGATTACCGCGGATCCATGCAAGTACGATCGTTGAATCGCACCAATACTTCTCTGATGTTATTGGAACGCGAAGTGCGGTTTTGACTTTATTCATTAGTTGCGCAAGTAGTAGTGCTCCGGATAGCTCTAATCTTGGTAACGATATTGTTTTTAACGGCGCTACTCGAGATTTTGAGCATAAAAGTTTAGCTCCCCAGGTACCAGTGCCGCTCCTTGATCGCAGGTAGACGCAAGCCCCGTATGCCTGTTCGGACGCGTCCGCGAACCCATGTAACTCGATTTTACCTGCTGCATCGAGTGCGCGCCGAGGAATTTTTAATTCACTTAGGTGTGATAATTCCTCTCTGTAGTCTGTCCATTGATTGGTTAGCTCTTGATTCGTAACCATATGGCAATGTTGGATCTTATGACTAACGGGCCTATTAATTGATCCCCCTAAAATCCAACCTAACTGCGTTTTTTGCCAGAGTAACTTGCCTGCTCTATGTTGACCGACGCACAGCAGCTGCCAAAACAGGCCGGCGCCGATTAGCATGTCGATCGACCGGGATTTTTCGAATTCGGGGTCTGCTAATACGATATGCGATGGTATACACGTCGCATCTCTATCTAACCCTATACTTGGCATATCTTGGGTGATCTTGTCAATGGCTAGGCATGACATGGTAGCGCAAAAGTTGTTTACTCTAGATCCTATGTTTACGCGAACCATATTCTTAACCTCGCTTGAATGTCCGCCTAAGCCTGATACCTGTACATCTGTGGGATCGTATATGAGCCCTAACCTTTTGCATAGCGTGGTGGTAATAAAATTGGATTGTGATCCCGAATCTAATAAGGCGCGACACTGTATCTCCTTTCCTTGTCTGTCCTTTATATTCACAGCCGCTGTGGACAAGACGCTGTGTTCGAAGGTGCTGGTGTTGGAATTCGCGACGCAGGATATGGTCTGGTTGGGTTCAGACGGTTGCGATTCTTCCGCGGCAGTCGTGTTTGAATGCGGAACTAGTTCACGGTGCAACAGCGTATGGTGTTTCTTGCCACACAGAGTACAGTGTCTGCGGGTGCAGGCACGCACATGGTGACCCGGTTGTAAACAATTGTAACAGCCTTGGGAAGCTTGCACTATCTGAGTCTTATCCTCAATGGACAGACCCCTGAACTTATCGCATTTAAACAGGGGGTGTCCGGAACCGCACGCTGGACAGGCACCCGCTGTAACAGCCACATGGGTGGTTGTTCGAAGCGGCCTTCGACTACCTGGAGATCCTGCTGGGCTATCGGTTCGTGCTATGGCTACCTGGGCCGCTGACATTGTGCTCCCTAAATACGCGGATCGATCCTCTAAAAATGCGGCAAATTTCTCGAACGTAATATCAGCTGCTCCTGTGGCCCCCTTTTCCCATTCGTTAAAGGAGTCCACATCTAATTTTCTACTTAAGATTGGTATAATCATAATGTCCCACGCGTCAACGGGTACGTTCAACGACCGTAGCGCTGCTAAATTGTTTCGTGCATCATCTAATAGTTCTCGTAGCGCGTTTTGAGACGATTTCTGAATGCTTGGCATGTCTAAAATTGCTAACACATGATGTTTCTTTAAGGCTGCTGCGTTTTCGTACCGTAGCTTTAACGCGTCCCATGCAAGGCGATAATTCGCTTCGGACACTCCCAGAGATTGAATTACTCGCGCGGCTGGACCCTTCAACGCGGAATTCAGGTAGTGAAACTTTTCTATATCTGGTGCGTCGGTCTCGTGTACTAGACTGATGTACGTGTCTCTGAACCTGACCCACCCGCTGTAATCGCCGTCAAATGATGGTAGCTGTATTGTCGGCATTTTTACCGAGGGACGTGAGCTCGTGGATGCAGGAGACGCTATTTGCCCTGCTATCTGGCTTAGTGTTCCACCCGTACCCTGCGCGCGTTCTATGTATGATTCTATGTTGGCTACTATATTAAAATACGTTTCTTCAAACGTGTCTCTATCTGCCGCGTGAGATGCTTCTGAGTCTGTTCCTTCAGTAGCCTGCTCAATCTGAACTTGAATAGCGTTGTAGCTCTCATTCAAACCTACGTTTGCTTCTAACCGTTTTTGCAATGCCCTTATCGACACTGTTTGCGCGGATTCAGTGAAATATCTATTAAGTCGAGTCAACGCGGCCTTAATTGTGCCGCGGTCGGCAATCAACTTTCTAAGTTCGGCTTCCATTATACGTTATTTCACAAATAGGGGAAGGGAATTTGATCTTACGTGACAGGAAAACGGACGTAGCCCACTGATACTGCTTTGATGGTGACTGATTCTCTGCTACGTCTGCTGTGCTGCTGAATTGCGGCTCAATCGGTTGTTGCTCCAATCCGATCCAAGTCTACGATGCTGTCTTCTGTTGGTGGATGTTGACGTTAAACTTAGCGTCGATCCTTGGCTATCTCCAGGTTGCTCTCTTCTGAAGATGACTGCTTAACTTTCACACTACACTCTTTGCTTTAACCTCTATCACCACGTGTCACTGAACTCTGTTGATGTTTTCTCTGCTGGTCTGATGCACTGCGGCTGAATCGGTTGCTGTTCCAATACGATCCAATTCCACGATGCTGTATCCGGCTCGAAGGACCAAATGTTAGGGGGCGTAACTTCCCTGGATATTTGCACGAAGTGCCGTCTATGTTCTTCTCGAAGGACCACCCAAGTTGTACGGCTTGGGACCGTGATGGTATTAATTAATTGTGACACGTGGTAATATAATAAGTTGAATGGTTTATTATAACGTCTGTTAATGCTATCGTGTAAGTGGTTTCTCAATGATTCTACTGATTTCTATCTGGACTATGCTATGTGTGTTCTAAAACTCTGTCTTTTTTCCAAGTTCCCTTGGTTTTAAGACTTCATGTTCTCCCCTTCCATTACGCCCTTGGCGTGATGTTCTTTAGGAAGGGGCACGGTGACTTTCCACAGGGAAACTTGGGGGTGGACGACGCACTGGAGGTGCTGGGGTATTTCCCCGGTTGTGCCAGGTGGCCAGCCGATGCCGCGGACACCGTCGAGTGTCGAGGCCGAATTATGCCTTGGTGCAGCGATGTTTATGGCAGGGTCTTCTTTAAAACCTTATTCCATGCGCCCTTTGCACATCTGCAGAAAAATTAACCAGTCACGTACTCCGTGACTGCTGTCAATTGCCCTGCCATAAACCTTGCCTTCTCGCACCTTAACACCCTTACTAGATGTTCTAACATTACAAATTTATCTCCGGGCAGGTCGCATCTTTTGTTCTCTTCCTTCTTCCAATGCCTAATCCATTTTGGAGAGCTATTAATTGATTGCTGACTCGTTCCCGTTGCGCACTGATGTTCTTCATAATCTTGCTCGTACTATTTTCCTGCTTTGCTCCATCTGCTGCATTTCATAGTCTCTTCTTTCGAGGCAATCCATCATTTCCTTTCCTCTCCTTCTCTTCGAATAGACTGCTGCTTGGCTCATTCCATTCCTTTTCAAATAATCCTCTCTTTCTCTTATGCCTCTGGTCTGACTTTCTCTCCCCCTTTCTTTTTCCTGTAAGCATCCCTCATGGGAGGCACTTATCACAGTGCGCAAGAGCAAGAAAGAGGAAAGAAGGAAGTATAATTTGTGCTTTTACTTTAGTTATTCTCTAGTTATAGTAATTTGGTCTACAAGAATAGTTTGTAACTATTAGCACGTAAGTTTAATTTAGAACAATCGTGGAGTCAATTGTTACGTATATCCATTATATATTTTATTTCATATTCAGTACACATCTTAATATTACGTCTTTCTTAAAGGGAGCAAGATAGTTCTCTCCAGGACAATTCTGGGTGCAAGGGACTGACAATGAGCGATCTATCTCAGTTCTCTCACTTACCAGAAGACATAGACTTCCCCACTCCTTGGCCAGATCCGCCAGGAACAAAGTCTCTGTTCTTCAGGGATCAACAAGGGGCCTGACGCCGTGTTGCCATACTTCAACTCTGTCTCTCTCTCTCCCGATAGTTGGATGACCCAACGCGGACGCCAGAATGTTGCGTCCCATTCACTTTCCTTCAAAACCTCCAATAGTCAATCATGGGACACCCGATAACTGAATGGCGTCGTGCCACCAGCCACATCCTGTCGCCCAGATTGTCTGCTCTCAAAACACTCTCTCACCACACGAGACTGTGGTGCCAGGACAGGCAATGATGGTCCCCGTCGTAAATTCTCCACAGGGCGAATGGCAATTCGCCAACGGGCCCAATTCCTTTCTTTAAAAATACGCCAACGATAACATGTTGCTATTACAAGTTCTACTAAATGTAGCAAGTGTAAAACAAGTTGCACAATTGCTGTCATTTATTTTTATAAACCTTCCACGTACAATGTGTGCTAATCATTAGTATAAATTTTATCTGTAAGATAAGTTGTAGGTACAGTAATAAGTATAAGCGAATACAGTATAAGCGAAGAGTTTATCCCCACCACTGAGGGGTATACCCCCGGAGACGTCGCAGAGTGGGGTATTTGGCCCGAAAGACCGGACAAGAGTCAATTTTCAGAGTTTTGCGAGAGGCAACAATTTTTGTTGCCTGAAATAGTTGAATATGTGAGGAACAATGTATCAATTTTTGTTTTCTTATTTATGAACTCGGGAAGCAGCATTTGTCGTCGAAAGTTAGCAGATTTGATGGCACGCGTTCCTTTCTTAACCATTCTCTAAAACATCGTTGCCTATTAGCGATAAGTATATATCATATATATACCTATATACAAATATTTGTGAAAGTGTAAAAATAGGTATATACTACACTTTCCAACAGGTTTTACACTTTCAGCACTTATATTTGTATAGTTATTAGTATACGAAAATAATCAATATTTCAGTCGTTCATTCATTAACGATTTTGTTATGGTATTTAGTATGTTCCAAAGCTCGTTCTAGCGTAATTGCATTCGATGAAGGTTTGTGTTCACAACGCAACAAAAATTGGTTCCAGAATCGTCCGGTTTCACGTTTTATACCTAATTTATATTACATGCGTATGGTTCGTCGCAAGAATCGAGCATATCGACGGCCTTCGTTACCAGGCAAACTTTTTTATGATCGGGTTTTCCTGAACTTGTCAGAAAACAACTCCCAAAAAGTAATAATTACCGTATTGGCATTCAAGACGTTAATGTTACGCTGCATTCACTCGAAATAGGATCGTCTGGGAGTGTGTATGTAAAAACATTAAACATTGCATAAAATACTTATTTGACAAAGAATAGACGGAAGTTCGCCGTATAAGTTACTGTGACACGCAAAAAACGACGGGAAAATCGGATTTTAATTTTTTTGACTGCGGCGCACCGAACTTAAAAATCTGGAAAAAATTGAGAGTAGTAGTATCAACAACATGCACCTAGAAAAAAAGTATAATTATAGTACCACGATTCCTTCAATACAAAATCGGCATTTTACAGCATTTTTTGACGTTTTTTATTTTTTCCAGCTCGGGTTTTCAATTTAAAAATCTGCAAAACTTCTATAATATGTGCCTCCATAGTAGAAGTGTCTGTGATCTTTTTCAAAATTTTTTGCTCGTCAAAGTTGGAGTTATTGGGCAAAAACTAGATTTTTGTTTTTTCCCTGTAACTGCCCTCCCAGTTGAGTTACAGGGTTGAAACTTGGCACAAATTGGGTTTTCTTGATAAGCTATCGAATGGCACCTCACAAGTTGAATTTGGTTTAGGGGCACATTTGACCCCGTTATCCGGCTATAGCCTTTACCAAATCTACTATTGACCCTGTTTTTCAAGGGATTTGAACAGTCTTAAAGAAAAATGTTTCAAACAAAAGGTAAATGGTATATTCGGGCATCGACAAACTCCAATATATCGAATTTCGAAAACAATTTTTTCTTATAAAGAATTAGGTTATAATGTTATAAAATAATGTCAAAGTTTATTTTTCATTTCATGACATTGTAGCTGACGTTAAGACGATTTTAAACAACGCTCCAATATTTTTGTCCGGTTTCTCGGGCCAAATACCCCACTGTGCGTCGCGAAATTCGCTTGGCGATCAGTGCAACGCGTTCCTGGTTCGGGAACATCGGTGAACTAATGCTAATACAACGACGACACTTTGCTATCTCTCATCCTTTTCTTACGAAACTTTTGCATGGACATAGCTGACATTTTACCGATTAAAGTGACACCAATCACGATACAATTTGGACTGCGTTTACTGGCTTAATTGATGGTAATATGTTTCGACCGCAGAAAAGGATAGCTGGGGGAAAAAAACAGAGTAGCTGCTCGGTCCTTTTCGTTCAGTCCCTGTCCTCTTCTACGTTCAACGCTGTCGGCAAACAAACGACGTAGGAAGTGTCCGATATAGGCGAACGTTCAGTCGCTAGGCTCTCGCTTATATCGAGACTGTACTGTACTAGATCATTTGTGTTTGTCGTACTTTTTATTAATAAAGATTCTATCCTCGACCCAAATGAAACGCTATCGCACTTGGCGCGGCAGCGATACGCGTTCTGCTGGAAAATCGCTGTGTCATTGATAAGTATCGATTTCCCCGTCCATCTAGTGTCTCAAGTGCGACACTCGAGCCGACCATCTTTTTTCGCTTTTTCCCCCGGCACAGATCGAGAAATTGATGGTCGTTTAAAATGCGACACAGGTGTGCATTTCTTTGGCCGCGAGGTGATCAGGTTTTTCTGCCTTTTTTAATTGTCCATGCTTCGAGGAAGTGTAACTAAACTGTTAAACCTCGAGGCCTGAAATCTTGGATTACCTTTATTTCATTCCGCGCTGCTACTAAATAAACCAGTATCGGAATATAATTAATCAAAAAAAGGGGGACAGAAGTATCGTCGAAAAATTCTCTTTATTATTCCATTCTATAATACGTTCGTCACTCGCCAACAAGTGGCACTCGAAACCGTGAATTCAATTTCCACCGTCGATTAACTTCCAGACAGATAAATAATAAAAATAATAATTATATCAACAACAATAATAACTGAATCAAAAGCCAAAGGATAAAAGACCAATCAAGCCTGACCTTCATTCCTTCCTTCATCTCCCTCTCTCTCTCTCTTTGTATATAGATATATATATATATATTCCCGTCCTTTTTGTTTATCGATTAATTAATAAACGAGTCGTCCATAGGCGAGTCCGGGCCCAGCAACAGCAACGACGTCGGCGGACCTTGCCGCCTCGTTGGCCAGGTTCAGTTTCTCGTTCAAATGAGCAGCCGCGTGGGCCGCCTTCGCCACAGCGACTTCCTGCGTGTCCTGCACCCGTCCGTCCAGGCCGATCGGTGCCCCGGGTAGCAGAACAGCGTTGCCGGCCAGCAATGGGACACCGACGCCCGATGAAACCGTCACCACGTTTCCGGATCTCGCCGCTTCGTTCGCCAAATTGATTCTCTCGTTCAGCTGCGAGGCCGCGTGGGCTGCTTTCGCCACGGCGACTTCCGGCGTGTCCTGCACCCTTCCGTCGGGGCCCACTGTTGCTGCCGGGACCAGCGACGTCGCTAGACCGTTGGACACCAGCTGGACAACGGGTCTGCAAAGGTGGCAAGAGTTCTTTTTGTACTTGGTGCGTCTGTGGGGATTTTTCTTTTAGCTTTTTTCGTTGACGCGCATTTTGGCTTCGTTGCTAATGGGCGAACACCTGTATCTATATGTACAGGGTGATTTACCCAATCGCTGAAGAATATCTCGTTAATTATTGGTTTTTTTACCCATACACCCTAATAGTTTTTCACGCATATGCCAATACTGTTTCTAAGTACTGAGTAAAATTGTAGGCATTATGATCAAGAATCTCAAGGTGACCTTCGTGTCTCGGTTAAGACAATAAAATAGCAACAAACTAATTGTTGCGTCGTATAGACCTTTCGATACCATACAACTTTCGTTGGAAGTATTTTCTCATATAATCAATAGTACGCAAGTAATTATGGTGGCACACTTAGGTGAATCACCCTGTATATACATATAGTATCCGATTCTCACGAAACTTGGTGGATACATTAACCAGGTGAAAATAAGCGACACGTATTTTTGGCAGCGGCCCAATCACAAGTTTAGGGGGGTGAAATCACCCCTCGAAAAGAATTCATAATGTTCTTTTTCGTGAAATATCTCAAGAACCCCGAGAGATATTAAAAACCACTCAAAACAAAAGTTGCATCGCTTTATTGGGTTTACAAAACCGCGTAAACAAATTTTTTGAAAAAACCATAACTCTTTTGAATTTTTTTTTCCATGGATTTTTCGAAAAAAATGTTTACGCAGTTTTGTCAACGCGATAAAGCGAACCAACTTTTGTTTACACTTTTTTTAAATATCTCTCAGCGTTCTTGAGATATTTCGCGAAACAGGACATTCAGAATTTCTTTCAAAGTTCGATTGCGATTGGGCCGCTACAAAACGATACGCGTCCCTCATTTTCACCTGCTTAATATATCCACCATGTTTCATCCAAATCGTAGACGGACAGTTCGTGTCCAATTGTCCCAACACGTTCCATCAGCCCAGGAGTCCTCAAGGAACGAAAATAAAATGAAACGAACTGTCCCGTTAAAGGGACAACAAGTAACCCCGGGACCGATCCACCGGATTCAATAACAGCCCCCGACCAGTCGCCATCCGAAATCCCACAACTTCCGTCCCCGTTAGATCAGCTGTTCGCGCGGCTCACCTGTTCAAATCGGCGCCGACGGACCTGGCGGCCTCGTTGGCCAGGCCGATCCTCTCGTTCACCTGGGCTGCGGCGTGCTCAGCCTTGGCCACGGCCACTTCCGCCGTGTCCACCACCCTCCCGTCGGGCCCGACCGGCGCGCCAGGCACCAGCAATCGTTGCGCCGCCAGCAGAATCGGTTGGCCGACGATCTGTTGACGCGCCACGCCCGACGATCTGACAGCCTCGTCGGCCAGCGTCAGTCTCTCGTTCAGCTGAGCGGCGGCGTGCGCAGCCTTGGCCACGGCCACTTCCGGCGTGTCCAGTACCCTGCCGTCCGGCCCGATCGGTGCGGCCGGCGTCAGGGCGGCTATCAGCGGGCCGGAGGCTATCCCCGGTCTGGCCAGGGCAGACGAGACCAGGCAAGCCAGCGTCAGAACAGCCGCCTCTCTCATGGCTGCGCTTGAGGCACGCTACGGGGCTGAACGAATGATTCGATCAAACGGGACGGATCGATCGGTCGATCAACTCTTGTGTCCCTTACGGGGAGACGGTGCGCAAACGCCGCGAGAACTACGGATGGGACGCGACGATCCCGTTGCTGCTTTTATAGAGCGATATTTGCCCCGCGCGGTCGGATCACGTAACCCCGGTGCATTTTTCCTGGGACCGGGCCGGGCAACGTATCGTCGTTTCCGTTTCACCCGGGGCAAGGCGAGCGTGTTTTGTAAAACGAGTACGAGATCTGCGGGCTGACGTTCGAGCGTGGGGAAAAAAAAATAGCCCGGCCTGGCGGGAACGGTTGCTCGATTTTCGTGGCGCTGTCGCCGCGCCGCGACACCCGATCCCGTTCGTCGTTTCCACGGCGGTGCTTTGGCCGTGGCGGGCAAGGTCGACACGCCGGCGAAGGCCGACGGTCGCGTAACCACGGTTCGTCGTCATGGATCGCTTCGGCCGGGCAATTGGCGGCGCCTGGATCACGTAGCAGGTTGTCTTACTTTTTCTTTCCGTTTCTTTTTCACTTTTTATTTGCCGACCGCGTGTCGTCATCGAGCGATTCGAGAGAGAGGGGGGGGGATATCGATGCTGATGTTGTATAACGTCGTGTGCCGTTGTATAACGCGAGGGATTGCCGGCTAATAATTTCGGCGGGGTGAAAGTGTTTTCAAGTGAAATGTTTCAGGGGGTAACGCCACCTTGACGGGCCATAAACTTTGAGAATTTTTCGCGGGAAGGTAAATCGAGAAATTGATGATCCGTTTTTTGTACCTTTTTATTTACATTGTAAACTACCAGAATAAATTTTTGTTGAGTCAAAATAGAGCACGGTGAGCCCTGTGGAAGCCGCAAAAGCGAGCTTCACTACCGGAATGATAACCACCGCAAATGTTAACCGATTCGCTTGAAATTTTGTACACATTTGCAAAAATACATTCTTCGGGGAAGTACGTACGGATTTTTGGATTAGTCAAAAACTTTCTTTTTTGTAAACTGAAAACTACGATTTCTTTTTTTAAGAGAAATTGAACCTTTTTCGAAACATCTTCACCATTTCTCGCATAAATCGGGATTTGAAAATTCCGTAACGTACTTCTCTCGTAAATTTAATGCAGTTTTCCAAAAACTTTGGTTTGTTTACCCAAGTCAACATTCGCGGTATTTATCATTCCCGTAGTTGAGCGTTTATCGCTCGCTTTGACGGCTTCTCCAGGGCTTACGAGGCGCTACTTTCAAAGAGAAAAAAATTTCTTCTCACAGTTTAAAATGTAAGTAAAAATGCCCAACCAACGGATCATCAATTTCGTGATTTGCGTTCCCACGAAAAAATTCTCAAAGTTCAGGCCCGTCAAGGTGGTGTTGCCCCTTAATTAAGTTGGGCGACTTCCGAATCGTGGAATGGAGTTTGTTATCGTTGCCGGTGTGCGTCGCGATGACAGGTGGCCAAATAATTATTTAGCCGTGCAAAGTAGTTTAGCTTCTATCACGCCCTTGCGTAACGAGCTACCTCGCGATCCGTCATAAACGTGACACTGGAACTCACCTTTTTTACCGTAACTTGCATCACCCGCCTTCTCACTTGTACTCGATACCTTCGTAATCGTTTTCTTTTGTAACGCCACGCAACGTTTCCACTTTGTATCCGCTACAAATAATACATTCCTCGATAAACAATCGGCAATTGTGATGGACAGCTCGATCGATCATTTTTGTGTTCAATTTGGGTTGAGTATTATTCCATATGAATGCTGCGATACTGTAATCGGTCTGACTACATCCGAATCATTTCCCTTTGTTGTATTCGCGCAGCGGAATGTGTTGCTGCGGTAGAATTTAAGCGGCACAGGCCACAAATAACACTAGGCTTACGGACAAGTTTGAACACTTATTTTTACTGACTTACCCACGATTAACGATAGCCAATGAAAATGCGCGTTTTCTTGAAAAAATTAATTCACTTAATTTCGAAATGAAACGTAATTACTTTAATTACATAATACTCACGGATCTTCAGTCATCTTTGTATTTCAAATTTTGAAATGCGTCATATTGACGCGTTCCGTGAACCTAGTGATAATATTCTATGCAACGTTACTGCCACTGGTAAATTTGAGCAACTGCCGTAAATAACTAACAATTTGTCGACAGTTAGCAATTGGATGAAACAAATTTTTCACAAATTTTGCACAATAACCGCAATAAGAATCTAATCACTGTCGCTCTTTCGCTCTACCTTCGAACGCCAACCCACGCTTGGAAAAAAAATCCCAAGGCCGTCTGAGAAACGAATTCTCGCATAACGCAACGAATCAGAGTACGTAAAAAACGGCGGAAAGAATGTCTTTAGCAATTTCGACAATGTACCGACATTTGTGACTGGACAGAGTTTCAATGTCAGGTATATTGCACTTCATCGAGAAGGGCGTTCCCCGTTCACGTGGCCCCGTGGAGCGAAACCATTTCGACCAAGTGGTATATAAAGGCCCGAGCGCGAGGTGAACACCATAAGTTCGTTTCAAGGTACCTTGTCGAGTACTGTTCCTCAGATAGCGCGCAAGGAGCCACGTTTGTTTACGATGAAATTCCTGGTGAGTCATTCTGCTCGATCCAAACACTTTTCCTCCTAATTAGTTCCCATTCTATCATCGAAATATTAAAGTGAATTTACTTCGATGCACATCGGTGCATACCATCGCAGCAATAGTTCGGTTCTATTTAATGAATAGCTACTTTGCTTCACTTAATTCGTAGAATCGAGCTTCCTAATTAATTCAGTTTCTCGAGAGAGTTTCTCCTAACAATTAATCGTCCCGAAACTCTGCTACTATATTGCTGCGCTACATCTGACCACCTTAATCCTGCCTATCCCTTGACCAATTCGTCAAGCAATAACTCTCTCCTTCCTCAAATATACCTTGCCACTTTACTTTGCTAACGAAATGCAACTCTGCCCCGTTCCAGGTTGTTCTCTCCGCCATGCTGGCAGTAGCCTTCGCCCATCCAGGTGTGCTACTCGCCCCACAACTGGCTACCCTCCCAGGCCCAGTAGTCTACACCAAACTGGTACCCGGAGCACCCATTGGTCTCGATGGTCGCGTCGTAGACACTCCGGAAGTAGCCTACGCCAAGGCTGAGCACGCCGCAGCCCACATCAACGAGAAGTACGCCCTCGCCAAGGAGGCCGTGAACTCTGCCGAACATTTCGTCTCCTACTCGTCCCCGGTGCTGGCCAACAGCGTGCACCCTTTGACCTACGCTAGCATCATCCCCGCGGCTCCCCTTGGTATCGACGGACGCGTAGTCGACACCCCGGAAGTAGCCTACGCCAAGGCCGAGCACGCTGCCGCACACTTGAACGCGAAACTCGGCCACTCCGCCGGATATACCTTGGACCTTCCCTACGTTCCGTCTCCGTACTCCACCCCAATTGTCGAGAAGGTTCTGTACTAAGAATCGTCCCGTTCAACGATTGCACCCGTCACCCATACGACGATGACACGCCACACTTGAGTTGTACATAGCTGTGCGTTTGAATGAAGTTAAAGTTCAAATAGAATGCTACGGAAATTATTTTACTTGCCTAATATAATCCTGTTTCATTTTACTTCGCGTCCTCTATCCTTTCTTCCTAAAGTTCTGATCTCTACCTTATTATGAACTATTTCATATTTGTATTTTAGCGTAATCCAACTCGCTTTCGAAGCGCAACAGAGATGCAACAAAGTTAGCTCGTTGGACAATAAAGTTGGAAATTGCGCCTCGCGAAAATTCGACCAAGTTGTATAGAAGTTGCGCCAAATCTTGAACCACTGTTCAAAACGCAACAAAGTACCAAATTAGCGCCATACGTAAATGTAAGAAAGTTGCAAATTGCGCCATACAAAAATGCAACAAAGTTGAAAATTACGTCATACGTAAATGCAACAAAGTGGCAAATTGCGTCATACGAAAATGCAACAAAGTTGCAAATTGAGCTCTGCGAAAGCCCAACAAAGTTGCAAAACGTTTTCTGACAAATTCTTGTGAAATTTGCAACAATGTTGCAAAAATTTTCAGACATTTTTGCAACTTTGTTGCGCTTTCTTGCGGCTCAATTTGCACCTTTTATGCGTTTTAGGGCTCAATTTGCAACTCTGTTGGGTGTCGAAAGTGCCTTCGATTTAGGGCACTTTCTGCTCAACATGTTGAATCCCGGGGTTTTGTATTTTAACGACAATCAGGTACATAAAATCTTAAGTTGTAAGCGCCCTTGAGAATAAGAAAGAAAATGCATAATATCAAATACAAAGTTTCTACATCGTAATATTGTGTTGCAGACATTTTTAGTTCGTTATTATACTCTTAATTAGAAACTATTTATTAGATCGGAGTTGTACTCTTTGGGCTTCTTGATCTTGTCACATATCCGACTGGCTGCGGTGATTCTTCTTCTTCTTCAGCGATCGTTGATATGGCTTGCTGTTGTTGGTCGAGGTCTCGACGATACAGTACAAGTACAGGATCACCTGGTGCTACAGTGGAGTCGAGTGTGCAGTTGACAAAGTTTCCCACGATTGGAGGTATTAACTGTCCAGTAGCTGGACGAGTATGTGAAACAGCACAATCGTCTTCTGAGGAATTCTAAAATTAAGGAACATTAATACAATTGATTCTGCTACAGTTTTAGCTTCACGGTTCGGTACAGAAAATGCGAATGTGTATTTGGTCAAAACGTCCTGTGCAGCGATGATAAATCGATTTCCTTTTTCGGTCAATGGAAGGGGTCCTACTGTACATGGATAGCTGGTATCTCGAATGGCATTTCGGAAGTAGTTGTAATTTCCACTGGTTCGTTGCTGGTTTGAAGTTAGTTTTGTTTAACTGACAAGGGCGCCAAGTTTTAATGCAGTTTTTAATATCTTGCTTCATTGTGGACCAATAATAGGACTCGTTTATTTTAGAATATGTTTTATTAAAGCCGAAATGTCCTGCTAATGTGTTATCGCAACATTCTCCGATTAAGAACTTTACTTCATCTTGATCCTTTGGAATTAGTTTTGCCGTGTCAAAAAATTTTACTCCATTGCGAGAAAAAATAAAGGTTATCATTTCATTTAGCACACGTGGTTTGACGCTACTTCCTTCTTCTGGAGGAACCAAGACGAAAGAGTTCCCTTTAATCACGTTCTTTAACGTTGCTAAACATTCACAGTTGTTCACATTATACTCGATTCTATCATGATGCAGGTTTCTTGCAAGTAGAACGTGTATTGGTTGCTTTTCGTCTTTTTCATTTCTTTGATCCGCTTGTGGATCGTTACAATTCATCGATATTAAAGCTTGATTGGATATAATCGGAATATGGATGAACCTCATCCAGATCTTGGGACCAAAGAATCACGATTGGATTAATAAATTTTATGCAAAAGCATATTTTCTTGCTGAAATTCAAATACCTCTTGGTTGGTACGATGGAATTTAACAAAGTTTTGGTATGATTTATTATACTTGGAAATTGTGTCAATGTTAGAAGGTGATTCATCGTTTACTTCCAGGAAAACCCGTGACAAACCATCTGCATTGGAATTCACTTTACCCGGCTGGAAGCATCACACGTAACTATAAGGGGTTGGCAGAAGTTAGGATATTGTAGTAGCGGTTCCAGTGTCGTGGCACCTTTGAGCTTTTCAAATGCATTTCGTTGAGATTCCGTCCAGTTAAATGGAGCAGCTTTCTTTAATAAGATGGTCGAGAGTTTGGCAATTGCTGAGAAGCAGGCAAGAAATTTACGATAGTAACCTGACATTCCTGAAAATATTTTTATACCTTTTTCGTCTAGAGGGGCTGGAAGTTTTTTGACTGACGGTATCTTGGAAGGATCTGGTTCAACCCCTTCGCTTGAAACGATACGCCCTAAATTTTGGCACGATTTTTGCATAAACTCGCATTTACCAGGTCGGGGTCTGAGAGAATTTTCGCGTAATCTTGAAAATATATTGGCCAATTTCCTATTATGATCATCTATGTCAGATCCATGTACAACAATGTCGACGAGATAAACGAAACATTGGTTATTATGTTATTATCCTGCTAGAACTATGTAAATTCATCATTCTCTGCAAACATGCTGGTGCATTTTTTATACCAAATGGCATACGGCTATATTCGTAATACCCGTCTGGCGTGGAAAAGGCTGTTTTAGGCGAATCTTTGGGATTCGTGGGGATTTGATCGAACCCACTTTGCGAAGTCTAGTGTGGTGAAATATTCAGCATGACCTAATTGATCCAAAATGTCTTCGATATTTGGCAATGGGTATACGTCTTCTCGTCAATTTTAGATAACCTATTACTACTCTCCGTTTCTTTATACCTGAAGTATCCATCCTTTTAGGTACTACCCATGGGACCATGGGATGGTCGATGGTTTCATGAGTCTATGTGCTTACATTTTCTCTACTTGTTTAGAGACTTGGTTTTTTTGAATTTCGGATTACCGATATGATTTTCGATGAATAATTATTGCTATGATTAGTAGGAATTTCGTGCATAGCAGCTGTTGTTGTGGTCAACATATCATTGGGGAGTCCCTATAGCCGAGAATTTGCGATATTTGTGGATGAGTGTGATAAACGAAACTGAATAAATCGCGAATCGCGCCTAATATTCTGGATGAGAGATCTTAAAGTGGCTGTAAAAATTGAGATACACTCTCGGTTCTGGCCTGTCTCATTGAATTAAGTTTCTCGAGAAGCTGATCCAATGATTTTTTATCTTGGTAAAGATTTAACAATAATTCGGAAACTTCTTCCCATGTTGTTGGGTTGCAAATGTATGTCTGTTTCTTCTCTAGCTTTTCCCCGTACGTTTACTTTTCACGTACGTATAATAACGCATGAGACTTTTGAGATTCGTGGGCATTATCGAAAACCGCGCCTACTTGTTTAATAGAACTACGAAGTTTGAAACGATCACCGTCAAATGTGTCGGATATTAATTTCGATTATATCGTTAAGATATAGATATCGTTAAGGGAAATAGAGGGAGAAGTGATCCGTCCAGCATTGGAAAATCGTGAAGGAACGAAGGTTTACAAATTTCCCACATTTTTGGACAATCGCGAAAAAATATTTATCCATTCCTGCTACATCCGTTCCAAACGAACGATTATTTTTCAAAGCTGGACAGATTCTTTGCGAAAGAAGTATCGGTAACATATCGATATTATTGATATTTATCGATAACTGTATCGGGAATCGCGCCACTACTTTAAACTCTTAAGAAAATGATGGTCTCCCTCGAAATTTATGGACAACGATGTTACCCGCGGGAAACGAATCCATGTTCTTTTATTTAAGTCTCACCCCTTTGTATCATGTCTAAGGCTGACTATAATTTCTTCCAAATCCCTTCCCTTACCATGTTCGCACAGTAGAATAAGATAATTACTGCCCCGGTGTTTAAGTAGAATGGGCCAAAAGCAACACTGTGCAATATTACCGCAATTGGAGTAATGAACTTGCAATAAATATTTAACAATTTGTTGCAAGCTCAGTTGCCGAATTTTTCCGTCATTTCCCAAAAGACTGTAGCAAAGCTGCAAATAAATATCTCTATTACTCAAATAAAAATATAGTTACTCTCTCCATTTCCAAACGTCGACCCACGGTTGGAAAAAAATCACAAGGCCATCGGAGATGGAAATTCTCGCGTAACGCAACTGATCAGGATACGTCAAAAGAGCGAAAAGAATGTCCACGGCTCTTTCGCCAATGTAGAGAGACACCGCATGGTGATTGGGTCGAAATTTCAATATCAGGTGTGTTGCACTTTATCGAGAAGGGCGTTCCCCGTTCACGTGGTCCCATGGAGCGAAACCATTTCGACCAGGTACTATATAAAGACCTGGGCGCGAGGTGAACACCATAAGTTCGTTTCAAGG
This sequence comes from Nomada lathburiana, assembly GCA_963667235.1. Taxonomy (NCBI): domain Eukaryota; kingdom Metazoa; phylum Arthropoda; class Insecta; order Hymenoptera; family Apidae; genus Nomada; species Nomada lathburiana. The sequence continues at coordinate 16,409,341 of OY763899.1, read as the reverse complement.
TACCTTGTCGAGTACTGTTCCTCAGATAGCGCACAAGGAGCCACGTTTGTTCAAGATGAAATTCCTGGTGAGTCTTTCTGCTCGATCCAAGCTCTTTTCTTCCTAATTAGTTCCCGAGTAACTATCATCGAAATATTAAAGTGAATTTACTTCGATGCACATCGGTGCATACCATCGCAGCAATAATTCGATACTATTCAATGAATAGCTACTTTGCTTCACTTAATTCCTAGAATTAATTCAACTCCTAATTAATTCAGTTTCTCGAGAGAGTTTCTCCTAACAATTAATCGTTTCGACACTCTGCTACTATATTGCTGCGCTACATCTGACCACCTTAATCCTGTCTATCCGTTGACCAATTCGTCAAGCAATAACTCTCTCCTTCCTCAAATATACTTTGCCACTTTACTTTGCTAACGAAATGCAATTCTGCCTCGTTTCAGGTTGTTCTCTCCGCCATGCTGGCAGTAGCCTTCGCCCATCCAGGTGTGCTACTCGCCCCACAACTGGCTACGCTCCCAGCCCCAGTAGTCTACACCAGACTGGTACCCGGAGCACCCATTGGTCTCGATGGTCGCGTCGTAGACACTCCGGAAGTAGCCCACGCCAAGGCTGAGCACGCCGCAGCCCACATCAACGAGAAGTACACCCTCGCCAAGGAGGCCGCGAACTCTGCCGAACATTTCGTCTCCTACTCGTCCCCGGTGCTGGCCAGCAGCGTGCACCCTTTGACCTACGCTAGCATCATCCCCGCAGCTCCCCTTGGTATCGACGGACGCGTAGTCGACACCCCGGAAGTAGCCTACGCCAAGGCCGAGCACGCTGCTGCTCACTTGAACGCGAAACTCGGCCACTCCGCCGGATATACCTTGGACCTTCCCTACGTTCCGTCTCCGTACTCCTCCCCACTTGTCCAGAAGGTTCTGTACTAAGAATCGTCCCGTTCAACGATTGCAACCGTCCCCCATACGACGATGACGCGCTACACTTGAGTTGTACATAGCTGTGGGTTTGAATGAAGTTAAAGTTGAAATAGAATGCTACGGAAATCATTTTATTTACCTTATATAAACTTGTTTCATTTTACTATGCTTCCTCTATCCTTTCTTCCTATAGTTTTAATCTTTACTTTATCATTAACTATTTTATGTTTGTATTTTAACGTAATCCAACTCGCTTTCCAAGCGCAACAGAGATGGAACAAAGTTGCAAATTATGCCTCGCGTAATTTCGACCAAGTTTTGTAGAAGTTGCACCAAATCTGAAGCACTATTCGAAGCGCAGCAAAGTTGCAACTGGTTCCCTACGAAAACCCAAGAAAGTTGCGAAATCTTTCTGAGAATTTGCAACAACGTTCCCCCAAAAATGGTTAAACCATTGTTGCAAAATTCTCAGAAATTTTTTTGCAAGTTTGTTGGACTTTCTAGGGCTCAATTTGCAACTCTGTTAGGTTTTGAAAGTGCCTTGGATTTGGGGCACTTTCTGCGCAACTGGATGGATTCCGGGGTTTTGTATTTCAAGAAAATGACACTTTCTTCCTTTAAACCAAAACTTTAGTACTCGAAATCTTACAATTATTTTGGAACACTTGGACGTTTAGATGTATCTAGTACTGTTTGGCAATGCTTCTACGTTCGTGACTCTTCCAATGACGTTCGCTGTTCAAAAGCTAAATGCAAACCGTGACGCGTCGTTTTTAAGTAGTCGAGGATAGGAGGATGTGAGGTAGTCGAAGTAGAAAAAGCTTTGGTAGGAAAATGAGGGTTTGAGCGTACAACTCGAAGGTTATGACTGTACCTGTTTCAAGGGTCGCTATATGTCATTGTTTAAGGGAGACAGGTAGTAGGAGGTAGGACCATTTGCCGATGCTCATCTTAGTTACTGTGTACTATGAAATAGTCAAAGATATTTGCTCTCGTCGAGCGGCATCCAACACCCGTCCCCTTAAAATTGTAGAGTAATCGACAATCAGATACATAAAATCTTCTTCTTCTTCGGAGATCGTTGATATGGCTTGCTGTTGTTGGTAGAGGTCTCGACGATACAGTACAAGTTACGGTATCACCTGGTGCTACAGTGGAGTCGAAGTTGCAGTCGACAAAATTTCCCACGATTGGAGATGTTAATTGTCCAGTAGCTGGACGAGCAGTGGAGCAGCACAATCGTCGAATCCACCGAAGACATCCGGAACAATTCCTGTAGATCATTAACAGGATACCTGCACCAATTACGCCAAGTGCAATGGCGTACCACATAGCGTGCGTTACCAAGAAAGGTTGGTCGATCTGTTTCGTGATTATTTCGTCAAATTCGTCGAGTTTCTTGCTGGCGTATTTTAAATCGGAACGATCCGTATTACACAGCTGAATGAGTCCTTAGCTCTGGAGATTTAATTTTTTTCTGACGAGGGGTTAAAATGCTGCAGTTGTTATTTATGTGGTATTCGTTGACTTTTGAGATTATATTAGCGGATAGGTCCAGGTCTGTTGGCGCCCTTTAGTTTATAGTACTGTCTCTAAGTCTGTGTCACCGAGGTGTGAAAGATATGCGTTTGGAGCTGAGTACTTTTCCTCCAAGCACTGTCTGACCAATTCCCTATTCTTCCCCTTCATCAATTCCTCTTCGCATCTGAAGGATCTCTGTCCCGTTCTTGTCGTTATCCTCTTTCTCCTTGCCTCCTCCAAAAATATATAACTGGGCGTGCACCTGGCCAGACCCAAGATCCACCTCATATACTTCACCAATATTCGTTCCAGTATTCCCCACTCCTTCTATGCCCATACCTCCGCCCCTTACAACATTATCCCCATTACCAAATATTCCCACACGTATACCCTCCGTCTGAAACTGTCCCTAAATTTGCTAACCCCTATTCCCCAGATCTGTCTCACTACCACATTTGCTCTCTTCGCTCTCTCTCTCCTATATGCCTTTCCATGTTCCCCGTCCTATACAGCTGCACCCCCATATATACAAATTCATCCACCACCTCTATCTCCTCCCTTTTCCACTCCCATCGCACCTTTTTCCTTCTTCCTCCTCCCTTCCGGAATTCCATAACATTCGCCTTCCTTACACTCAGTTCGAGGTCCTTCTTCTCCAAAAATCTCTCCAGCCTTCTCATCATTTCCTTCGTCTCTTCCTCCCTGTTCGCCACCAGGACCATGTCATCCGCGTATGTCAGCGACCAGAATTTCTTTTCTCCTACTTCTACCCCTCCTGCTTGGCCCGTTTCTAGCTCCTCTTCGAGGTCCTCTATGTACAACGTGAACGGGGTGGGGCTCAGAGGGCATCCCTGTCTCACTCCCATCCCCGTCCAGAACTGTTTCGACTCTCTCACCCCATCTTTTACTGTGTTTATTGATTCTTGATGTATCTACTTTATGCTCTCTATAATTCCTTTACTCACCCCGCTCTTGACCATTATCCGCCATAGCTTTTCCCTCACCACCGAGTCGAAGGCTGTCGCTATATGTACGAACAGTGCAAACAACCTACCTTCTGTCTTTAGAATTTCCTTTACCGCTGATACAGATAGTATCGTTTAAATATGTAATATTAACATCAGTTAATAGAGTTGGCCTAGAATTTGTAATTTGGGCAATACACTTTTTCCCAGTCAGCCAAACCTGCAATAGCAGATTCTGCACAGATTCTGTTAGCTGGTTTTGTAAACAGGTTGCCTGCAGATTTAATGCAGAACTTGCTGGACAGAATCTGATGGGAGATTGGCAGCAGAGGCTGAGCAGAACCAGCAACTTGAACCATTTAAATTACCATCTAAATCCATTTGAATGGCTCAATGTTGCAGGATCTGCTGGGTTTCTGCTACCAATCTGCCTTCAGATTCTGTTTAGCAGGTTCTGTTTACAGAACCCAAGCCAAATGCGGACGCAGATGGCTACGGATCTTTCGACAAAATCTGTCAGTTCTGTTGCCAACCTGCTATCAATATGCAGGCATATGGTTGGTAGGGTTATTATAGAAAATCTCACGTTGATTATGATAATAATGATTAGAGACTGGAAAGGGTAATATTAGGAGGAATAGAATCGTCAGATTCATCTTGTGATGGACATTATTCAGGTTTGAAGAAAAGGAATCTTCCTAGATATATTGGGGAAGGTAAGTAGGCTATTCAATGTTCGAGTATTTCGTATGACGTGTTTTTAGTAGTTTTGTGTATCGATGTATTATAACTAAGCATTGCAAATGGTACAAATTCGTCCCAGTTCTGTTGTTTATTGTTAACATAGTGCGTTAAGCAATTCTTAAGAGTTAAATGGGATCTTTCAAGGGCTCCGTTAGCTTGTGGATGATAAAGGGTACTAGATACGTGTTTTGTTTGGAATAGCCTGTTAAATTGTTTAATTAGGTTGGACATAAAGTCGGACACTTGATCGGATAAAACTTTCTGAGGAATTCTAAAATTAAGGAACGTTAATAGAATTGATTCTGCTACAGTTTTAGCTTCGCGGTTCGGCACAGGAAATGCGAATGAGTATTTGGTCGAAACGTCCTGTGCAGCGATGATAAATCGATTTCCTTTTTCGGTCAATGGAAGGGGTCCCACTACATGGATAACTAGTCTCTCGTATAGCGTTTCGGAAGTGGTTGTAATTTCCATTGGCTCGTTTGCTGGTTTGAAGTTACTTTTGTTTAACTGACAAGACCACCAAGTTTTAATGCAGTTTTTAATATCTTGCTTCATTGTTTTATTAAATCCGAAATATCCTGCTGGTGTGTTGTCGCGACATTCTCTGAATAAGAACTTTAGTTCTTCTTGATCCTACGGAACTAGTTTTGCCGTGTCCAAGAATTTTACTTCATTGCGAGAGAAAATAAAGGTTATCATTTCATTTAGTATACGTGGTTTGACGCTACTCCCCTTTTCTGGAGGAACCAAAACGAAAGAGTTCCCTTGAATCACGTTCTTTAACGTTGTTAAACATTCACAGTTATTATACTCGATTCTATCATGATGCAGGTTTCTAGCAAATAGAATATGTATTGTTTGCTTTTCGTTTTTTAATTTGTTTAATCCACTTGCGGATGGTTTCATTTCGTCGATATTAAAGCTTGATTAGATGTAATCGGAATATCGATTTTATTTAACTCTTGGATTTAACAATTGGAGTAATGAACTTGCAATAATTATTTAACAATTATTTACAAGCTGACAAGTTGCAGCATTTTTTCGTCAATTCCCAAGAGAATGTAGCAAAGCTGCAAATAAATATCTGTACTACTTAAATGAAAATATAGTTACTCTCTCCATTTCCAAACGTCGACCCATGGTCGGAAAAAAATCACAAGGCCATCGGAGATGGAAATTCTCGCGTAACGCAACTGATCAGGATACGTCAAAAGAGCGAAAAGAATGTCCACGGCTATTTCGCCAATGGAGCTAGACACCGCACGGTGATTGGGCCAAAATTTCAATGACAGGTGTGTTGCACTTTATCGAGAAGGGCGTTCCCCGTTCACGTGGCCCCATGGAGCGAAACCATTTCGATCAGCTGCTATATAAAGACCTGGGCGCGAGGTGAACACCATAAGTTCATTTCAAGGTACCTTGTCGAGTACTGTTCCTCAGATAGCGCACAAGGAGCCACGTTTGTTTAAGATGAAATTCCTGGTGAGTCTTTCTGCTCGATCCAAACTCTCTTCCTCCTAATTAGTTCCCGAGATTCCATCATCGAAATATTAAAGTGAATTTACTTCGATGCACATCGGTGCATACCATCGCAGCAATAGTTCGGTTCTATTTAATGAATAGCTACTTGGCTTCACTTAATTCGTAGAATCGAGCTTCCTAATTAATTCAGTTTCTCGAGAGAGTTTCTCCTAACAATTAATTGTTCCGACACTCTGCTACTATATTGCTGCGCTACTTCTGACCACCTTAATCCTGCCTATCCCTTGACCAATTCGTCAAGCAATAACTCTCTCCTTCCTCAAATATACTTTGCCACTTTACTTTGCTAACGAAATGCAATTCTGCCTCGTTTCAGGTTGTTCTCTCCGCCATGCTGGCAGTAGCCTTCGCCCATCCAGGTGTGCTACTCGCCCCACAACTGGCTACGCTCCCAGCCCCATTAGTCTACACCAGACTGGTACCCGGAGCACCCATTGGTCTCGATGGTCGCGTCGTAGACACTCCGGAAGTAGCCCACGCCAAGGCTGAGCACGCCGCAGCCCACATCAACGAGAAGTACGCCCTCGCCAAGGAGGCCGCGAACTCTGCCGAACATTTCGTTTCCTACTCGTCCCCGGTGCTGGCCAGCAGCGTGCACCCTTTGACCTACATCATCCCCGCGGCACCCCTTGGTATCGACGGACGCGTAGTCGACACCCCGGAAGTAGCCTACGCCAAGGCCGAGCACGCTGCTGCTCACTTGAACGCGAAACTCGGCCACTCCGCCGGATATACCTTGGACCTTCCCTACGTTCCGTCTCCGTACTCCTCCCCACTTGTCCAGAAGGTTCTGTACTAAGAATCGTCCCGTTCAACGATTGCAACCGTCCCCCATACGACGATGACGCGCTACACTTGAGTTGTACATAGCTGTGGGTTTGAATGAAGTTAAAGTTGAAATAGAATGCTACGGAAATCATTTTATTTGCCTTACATAAACCTGTTTCCTTTTACTTTGCATCCTCTATCCTTTCTTCCTATAGTTTTAATCTTTACTTTATCATTAACTATTTTATGCTTGTATTTTAACGTAATCCAACTCGCTTTCCAAGCGCAACAGAGATGGAACAAAGTTGCAAATTATGCCTCGCGAAATTTCGACCAAGTTTGATAGAACTTGCACCAAATCTGAAGCACTATTCAAAGCGCAGCAAAGTTGCAAATGGTTCCCTACGAAAACAACAACAAAGTTGCGAAATTTTTCTGAAAATTTGCAACAACGTTCCCCCAAAAATGGTTAAACCATTGTTGCAAAATTTTCAGAAATTTTTTTGCAAGTTTGTTGGACTTTCTAGGGCTCAATTTGCAACTCTGTTAGGTTTTGAAAGTGCCTTGGATTTGGGGCACTTTCTGCGCAACTGGTTGGATTCCGGGGTTTTGTATTTCAAGAAAATGACACTTTCTTCCTTTAAACCAAAACTTTAATACTCGAAATCTTATAATTATTTTGGAACACGTAGACGTTTAGATGTATCTAGTACTGTTTGACAATGCTTCTACGTTCGTGACTCTTCCAAAGACGTTCGCTGTTGAAAAGCTCAATGCAAACCTTGGCGCGTCCTTTTTAGGTAGTTGAGGAAAGGAGGATGTGAGGTAGTCGAAGTAGAAAAAGCTTTGGTAGGAAAATGAGGGTTTGAGCGTACAACTCGAAGGTTATGACTGTACCTGTTTCAAGGGTCGCTATATGTCATTGTTTAAGGGAGACAGGTAGTAGGAGGTAGGACCATTTGCCAATGCTCATCTTAGTTACTGTGTACTATGAAATAGTCAAAGATATTTGCTCTCGTCGAGCGGCATCCAACACCCGTCCCCTTAAAATTGTAGAGTAATCGACAATCAGATACATAAAATCTTCTTCTTCTTCGGAGATCGTTGATATGGCTTGCTGTTGTTGGTAGAGGTCTCGACGATACAGTACAACTTACGGTATCACCTGGTGCTACTGTGGAGTCGAAGTTGCAGTTGACAATGTTTCCCACGATTGTTGATGTTAATTGTCCAGTAGCTGGACGAGCAGTGGAGCAGCACAATCGTCGAATCCACCGAACACATCGGGAACAATTCCTGAAGATCATTAACAGGATACCTGCAGCAATTACGGCGAGTGCAATGGCGTATCACATAGCGTGCGTTACCAGGAAAGGTTGGTCGATCTGTTTCGTGATTATTTCGTCAAATTCGTCGAGTTTCTTGCTGGCGTATTTTAAATCGGAACGATCCGTATTACACAGCTGAATGAGTCCTTAGCTCTGGAGATTTAATTTTTTCCTGACGAGGGTTAAAATGCTGCAGTTGTCATTTATGTGGTATTCGTTGACTTATGAGATTATATTAGCGGATGGGTCCAGGTCTGTTGGCGCCCTTTAGTTTAGAGTACTGTCTCTAAGCCTCTGTCTCCAAGGTGTGAAAGATATGCGTTTGGAGCTGAGTACTTTTCCTCCAAGCACTGTCTGACCAATTCCCTATTCTTCCCCTTCATCAATACCTCTTCGCATCTGAAGGATCTCGGTCCCGTTCTTGTCGTTATCCTCTTTCTCCTTGCCTCCTTCAAAAATATATAACTGGGCGTGCACCTGGTCAGACCCAAGATCCTCCTCAAATATGTTAGCGTCAGCGTATTTTTAATGAAAGAAATAGGGTCGGGTGGTGAAGTACTATGCACCCTGTATATAATTTATGATGGGGACACAGTTCCACGGGTGGTGAAAGAGTGTTTTGGCAGTCGTCAACCTAGGAGACAGACGATGGCTGGTGGCCCGTCGCCATTATTGAGTTATCGGATGTCCTAGGATTGACTAATTTATTGCATGTCTTGAAGGTGTATGAATGGGACCAAACATCCTGTCGGCAGGCGGTGGCTGGCGACCACTCTGGGTCTTCCAACTATCGAGTGTCGAGGGATTCTTTATTATATACAAGAGATAGAGACTTTAAGTATGCCAAGTGACCTGACGTCGCATTGCTAAAGAATTGGGGATTCTGTTCCTGGAGGATCTGGCCACGGAGTGGGGAAGGCAATGCCTTTTGGTAAGAGGACTGTGATGAACCCCATGGCACTTACCCCAGAACCTTGGAACATTGCAGTCGTTACTTTATAATCTCGAGCCTAATAATCTTGACATAAATATAGACTATATCTAACATATACTTCACCAATATTCGTTCCACTATTCCCCACTCCTTCTATCCCCATACCTCCGCCCCATACAACATTACCCCCATTACCAAATATGTATTCCCACACGTATACCCTCCATCTGAAACTGTCCCTAAATTTCCTTTCCCCTATTCCCCAGATCTGGCTTATCATGTTCCATGTTCCCCGTCCTATACAGCCGCACCCCCAGATACACAAATTTACCCACCACCTCTATCTCCTCCCTCTTGCACTCCTATCGCACCTTTTTTCTTCTTCCTCCTCCCTTCCGGAATTCCATAACATTCGTCTTCCTTACACTCATTGTCAGTTCGAGGTCCTTCTTCTCCAAAAATCTCTCCAGCCTTCTCATCATTTCCTTCGTCTCTTCCTCCCTGTTCGCCACCAGGACCATGTCATCCGCGTATGTCAGCGACCAGAATTCCTTTTCTCCTACTTCTACCCCTCCAGCTTGGCCCGTTTCTACCTCCTCTTCGAGGTCCTCTATGTACAACGTGAACGGGGTGGGTCACAGAGGGCATCCCTGTCCCACTCCCATCCCCGTTCAGAGCTGTTTCGACTCTCTCTCCCCATCTTTTACTGTGTTTATTGTTTCTTGATGCATCTACTTTATGCACTCTATAATTCCTTTACTCACCCCGCTCTTCTCCATTATCCGGCATAGCTTTTCCCTCATCCCCGAGTCGAAGGCTGTCGCTATATCTACGAACAGTGCAAACAGCCTTCCTTCTGTCTTTAGAATTTCCTTTACCGCTGATACAGATAGTATCGTTTAAATATGTAATATTAACATGAGTTAATAGAGTTGGCCTAGAATTTGTAATTTGGGCAATACACTTTTTCCCAGTCAGCCAAACCTGCAATAGCATTTAAATGGCCATCTAAATCCATTTGAATGGCTCAAGTTGCAGGAACTGCTCGGTTCCTGCTACCAATCTGCCTTCAGATTCCGTTTAGCAGGTTCTGTTTACAGAACCCAAGCCAGATGCGGACGCAGATGGCTACGGATCTTTGGTCAGAATCTGTCAGTTCTGTTGCCAACCTGCTATCAATATGCAGGCATATGGTTGTTAGGGTTATTATAGAAAATCTCAGGTTGATTATGGTAATAATGATTAGAGACTGGGAAGGGTAATATTAGGAGGAATAGAATCGTCAGAGTCATCTTGTGATGGACATTATTCAGGTTTGAAAAAAAAAATCGTCCTAGGTATATTGAGGAAGGTAAGTAGGCTATTGCATCTTAGAGTATTTCGTATGACGTGTATTTTGTAGTTTTGTGTATCGATGTATTATACGTATACGTATTAACAACTTAGTTAACAATTGGAGCAATGAACTTGCAATAAATATTTAACAATTTGTTACCAGCTCAGTTGCAGAATTTTTCCGTCATTTCCCAAGAGAATGTAGAAAAGCTGCAAACAAATATCTGTATTACTTAAATGAAAATATAGGTACTCTCTCCATTTCCAAACGTCGACCCACGGTTGAAAAAAAATCACAAGGCCATCGGAGATGGAAATTCTCGCGTAACGCAACTGATCAGGATACGTCAAAAGAGCGAAAAGAATGTCCACGGCTATTTCGCCAATGGAGCAAGACGCCGCACGGTGATTGGGCCGAAATTTCAATGTCAGGTGTGTTGCACTTTATCGAGAAGGGCGTTCCCCGTTCACGTGGCCCCATGGAGCGAAACCATTTCGACCAGGTACTATATAAAGACCTGGGCGCTAGGTGAACACCATAAGTTCATTTCAAGGTACCTTGTCGAGTACTGTTCCTCAGATAGCGCACAAGGAGCCACGTTTGTTCAAGATGAAATTCCTGGTGAGTCCTTCTGCTCGATCCAAACTCTCTTCCTCCTAACTAGTTCCCGAGATTCCATCATCGAAATATTAAAGTGAATTTACTTCGATGCACATCGGTGCATACCATCGCAGCAATAGTTCGATACTATTCAATGAATTGCTACTTGGCTTCACTTAATTCGTAGAATCGAGCTTCCTAATTAATTCAGTTTCTCGAGAGAGTTTCTCCTAACAATTAATCGTTTCGACACTCTGCTACTATATTGCTGCGCTACATCTGACCACCTTAATCCTGTCTATCCGTTGACCAATTCGTCAAGCAATAACTCTCTCCTTCCTCAAATATACTTTGCCACTTTACTTTGCTAACGAAATGCAATTCTGCCTCGTTTCAGGTTGTTCTCTCCGCCATGCTGGCAGTAGCCTTCGCCCATCCAGGTGTGTTACTCGCCCCACAGCTGGCTACCCTCCCAGCCCCATTAGTCTACACCAGACTGGTACCCGGAGCACCCATTGGTCTCGATGGTCGCGTCGTAGACACTCCGGAAGTAGCCCACGCCAAGGCTGAGCACGCCGCAGCCCACATCAACGAGAAGTACGCCCTCGCCAAGGAGGCCGCGAACTCTGCCGAACATTTCGTTTCCTACTCGTCCCCGGTGCTGGCCAACAGCGTGCACCCTTTGACCTACGCTAGCATCATCCCCGCAGCTCCCCTTGGTATCGACGGACGCGTAGTCGACACCCCGGAAGTAGCCTACGCCAAGGCCGAGCACGCTGCTGCTCACTTGAACGCGAAACTCGGCCACTCCGCCGGATATACCTTGGACCTTCCCTACGTTCCGTCTCCGTACTCCTCCCCACTTGTCCAGAAGGTTCTGTACTAAGAATCGTCCCGTTCAACGATTGCAACCGTCCCCCATACGACGATGACACGCCACACTTGAGTTGTACATAGCTGTGGGTTTGAATGAAGTTAAAGTTGAAATAGAATGCTATGGAAATTATTTTATTCGCCTAATATAATCCTGTTTTATTTTACTTTTCTTCCTCTATCCCTTCTTCCTATAGTTTTAATCTTTACCTTATTATTAACTATTTCATATTTGTATTTTAACGTAATCCAATTGGCTTTCCAAGCGTAACAGAGATGCAACAGCGTTAGCTCGTTGGACACTAAAGTTGGAAATTACGTCTCGCGAAAATGCGACCAAGTTGTATAGAAGTGGCGCCAAATCTGAAGCACTATTCAAAATGCAACAATGTTTCAAATTGCGCCCAAAGAAAACACAACAAGGTGGCAAATTGCGCCCTACGAAAACGTAACAAAGTTGCAAATTGAGCTCTGAGAAAACCCACTAAAGTGCCAAGTGCCCCTATTGAACACAACAAAGTTGCAAAAAAAAAAAATTTCTGAACAATTTTTAACAAAGTTGCCCGAAAATTGTTGAAAAAATTATGCATTTTCGTGACTCGCAACCCTGTTGCAAAATTTTTTTGCCAACTTTGTTGGGTTTTCGTAGGATGCAATTTGTAACAATGTTGCAAAAATTTTGGTGCAAAATGGTTGCATTCAGAAATTTTTTGCAACGTTATCAGGTTATCGCAGGGCTCAATTTGCAACATTGTTGTGTTTCTAAAAATGCCTTGGATTTGGAGCACTTTCGGCGCAACTCTGTTTCGTTCTCGCGAGGTGTCACTTGCAACTTTGCTGCGCCGTACTGAGGGGGTTAAGAATACTTTCACCTTGTCCGAAGGGGAGTTTCCATTATCTTGGAGTGCCCTTCTTGGTTCGACGTTTATTTAACAATGACTTACCGGCGATGAGATCTTGAGTCAACCGTACACGCCTTGCGAGTACGCTGTCGCAACGATTTCTATTCATTTGCCGACGCAAACATGTAACAAAGTTGCATGCTCGCAAGGCTATTCGACCACGTTGCACGTATTGCATCAATTCGACCACAAAGTGGCGGAATGTTTCGTCGAGGTGCACAACGAAATATCGAATAGTTAACAATAAGGTAAAGGTTTACTCGCTAACGACCAACACTGCAGCCATGCAACTGTAATCACCGACGAAGAAAAAAAGAAGGCAAAGGTTCTGTGGGATACCACAATTCGTGTCATGGGTATGCGAGCGTTTTGTAAAGATCGCGTGTCGTGTAATAACGAATGCGGCGCGAAGCGAAGTGACCGAAGAGTCTTTCAGCGGAAATGTCAAATGTGGACCGAGTGAATGTGTATCTCGAGTGGAGAGCGCGGCGATTTCGGGGATAACACGTGGAGTCTAGAGTGCATGGTGGCACGTGGTCGACCTGTGACACGTGGCAACAGCGTGTACGCCGGTGTGTATCCTAAATGAGCGAGAACAACTGTGAAATAGAACGAGAGAGGAACTAAGAGTGAACGGATATATATATGTACGTATAGAGTGGATGATGCGTGCGCGGGTCAGATTTGAATCCGAGTTGAATCAGAGTGAAAGCACAGTCGAACTGATTGTGAGTCGAATACCACGCCAAATCGATCACTGTTGGACGTCACCATCGGCGATTATGATCTAAATCAAATATGCTGTAGCCCATGTGAAATTAGGGGAGGTTTAAGTCATCGTTTTCGCGGTTGACAATTTGTTTAGAAAATACAGGCCTTCGAAGTTTGTAACTTTTGCCATTTCTGCGAAAACAGGCTTTACTTAGGAATTTTTATCCCAGGAACTGTTCGTCCGATTGACCTACTTTTTTTTTGGTTTTATTCACAAAGGATTGGGCTATTGTAATATAATTTTGTTAACCTCCATAATTAACTTTGCAATGTTGGAAAATATAAAGAAATTCTTTTTTTGCGTTTTTTTCGATGATGGGGCACACGGACTTAAATCTTGAAAAAAATATGTCCATATTCCTTGACGATTCCCCTTCAAAGTGAGACCTTCAAAATGCTGGAGTATTGAATATTGAGTATTATGAGAGAGCCGTTGGGTTTTAGAATAAGAGCAATCGCGTTCAGTCTCTTATAAATAAACTGACATTATTCCATAAATTGATAATCCCAATTTCCCCGAAACCTAATCCCACAGTTATACGAAAGAATGGAATTATCAGGAAAGAATTATTTAGCACTATTTCTACCACGATTTTGGGTATACCTGTTTCGACCAAAAAGGTGTCTTTCGACACCATTGCGTTTGGATGCAAATAATTGACAAAACTGTCGGGATTTCAAATTGTCAATTGAATATGGTTAATTTTAGCAATATATTTATTGATACATTGACGCATATTTATTAGAGATTATTTAATTAGGTTGTGAATTGTAGAATTGGTCACTGCAATGATCTACACTAAAATGCACCATGGCGGAAAATCCAAGTTACGCAGCAGCACCTGTATTTTCCGTTACAACGGATATCGGGATTCTCTAAACTGATTATAATTGATATGGTGCAGTAAAATGGTGTTGATATTTATATGTAAAATGGTTTAAAGGACACCTCATGGTAGAAACAGGTATACCATGTGCAACCTTTTTGATCCAGGATGAGCTGGAGGAAAATTGTATCGCTGAGCGAAAAGTCATCAAACTAGTTGTGGACAAATGATTATACTTAGACGATAATTTAAAGATAAAATTGGAAAAGTGTCTTTTGACACCGGTTGGTGGAAATAGTGCCAAGGAAAATGGAATAGAGTCTATAGTGTTCAATTTTAACATTAACTTTATTCAAACCCACAGCTATGTACAACTCAAGTGTGGCGTGTCATCGTCGTAAAGGGGACGGGTGCAGTCGTTGAACGGGACGATTCTTAGTACAGAAACTTCTCGACAATTGGGGTGGAGTACGGAGATCGAACGTAGGGAAGGTCCAAGGTATATCCGGCGGAGTGGCCGAGTTTCGCGTTCAAGTGAGCAGCAGCGTGCTCGGCCTTGGCGTAGGCTACTTCCGGGGTGTCGACTACGCGTCCGTCGATACCAAGGGGAGCTGCGGGGATGATGCTAGCGTAGGTCAAAGGGTGCACGCTGTTGGCCAGCACCGGGGACGAGTAGGAGACGAAATGTTCGGCAGAGTTCGCGGCCTCCTTGGCGAGGGTGTACTTCTCGTTGATGTGGGCTGCGGCGTGCTCAGCCTTGGCGTGGGCTACTTCCGGAGTGTCTACGACGCGACCATCGAGACCAATGGGTGCTCCGGGTACCAGTCTGGTGTAGACTAATGGGGCTGGGAGCGTAGCCAGTTGTGGGGCGAGTAACACACCTGGATGGGCGAAGGCTACTGCCAGCATGGCGGAGAGAACAACCTGGAACGGGGCAGAGTTGCATTTCGTTAGCAAAGTAAAGTGGCAAAGTATATTTGAGGAAGGAGAGAGTTATTGCTTGACGAATTGGTCAACGGATAGACAGGATTAAGGTGGTCAGATGTAGCGCAGCAATATAGTAGCAGAGTGTCGAAACGATTAATTGTTAGGAGAAACTCTCTCGAGAAACTGAATTAATTAGGAGTTGAATTAATTCTAGGAATTAAGTGAAGCAAAGTAGCTATTCATTGAATAGTATCGAATTATTGCTGCGATGGTATGCACCGATGTGCATCGAAGTAAATTCACTTTAATATTTCGATGATAGTTACTCGGGAACTAATTAGGAAGAAAAGAGCTTGGATCGAGCAGAAAGACTCACCAGGAATTTCATCTTGAACAAACGTGGCTCCTTGTGCGCTATCTGAGGAACAGTACTCGACAAGGTACCTTGAAATGAACTTTATGGTGTTCACCTCGCGCCCAGGTCTTTATATAGCAGCTGATCGAAATGGTTTCGCTCCATGTGACCACGTGAACGGGGAACGCCCTTCTCGATAAAGTGCAACACACCTGTCATTGAAATTTTGGCCCAATCACCGTGCGGTGTCTTGCTTCATTGGCGAAATAGCCGTGGACATTCTTTTCGCTCTTTTGACGTATCCTGATCAGTTGCGTTACGCGAGAATTTCCATCTCCGATGGCCTTGTGATTCTTTTCCGACCGTGGGTCGACGTTTGGAAATGGAGAGAGTAACTATATTTTCATTTAAGTAGTACAGATATTTATTTGCAGCTTTGCTACATTCTCTTGGGAATTGACGAAAAAATGCTGCAACTTGTCAGCTTGTAACTAATTGTTAAATATTTATTGCAAGTTCATTACTCCAATTGTTAAATCCAAGAGTTAAATAAGAACCATATTCCGATTATATCCAATCAAGCTTTAATATCGACGAAATCAAACCATCCACGAGTGGATTAAAGATATCAAAAAACGAAAAGCAAACAATACATATTCTATTTCCTAAAAACCTGTATCATGATAGAATCGAGAATAATGACATTTTCGAATGTCTAAGAACGTTAAAGAACGTGATTCAAGGAAACTCTTTCCTTTTGGTTCCTCCAGAAAAGGGAAGTAGCGTCAAACCACGTATGCTAAATGAAATGATAACCTTTATTTTTTCTGGCAATGAAGTAAAATTCTTTAACACGGCAAAACTAGTTCCAAAGGATCAAGATGAACTAAAGTTCTTATTCAGAGAATGTTACGATAGCACACCAGCAGGACATTTCATCTTTAATAAAACATATTCTAAAATAAACGACCATTATTATTGGTCTACAATAAAGCTAGATATTAAAAACTGCATTAAATCTTGGCGCTCTTGTCAGTTAAACAAAAGTAACTTCAAACCAGCAAACGAGCCAATGGAAATTACAACCACTTCCGAAACGCCATACGAGAGACTAGCTATCCATGTAGTAGGACCCCTTCAATTGACCGAAAAAGGAAATCGATTTATCATCGCTGCACAGGACGTTTTGACCAAATTCTCATTCGCATTTTCTGTACCCAACCATGGAGCTAAAACTGTAGCAGAATCAATTCTATTAATGTTCCTTAATTTCAGAATTCCTCAGAAAGTTTTATCCGATCAAGGGTCTTATGGGACTTTATGTCCAACCTAATTAAACAATTTAACAGGCTATTCCAAACAAAACACGTATCTAGGACCCTTTATCATCCACAAGCTAACGGTGCCCTTGAAAGATCCCATTGAACTCTTAAGAATTACTTAACGCACTATGTTAACAATAAACAACAGAATTGGGACGAATTTGTACCATTTGCAATGCTTAGTTATAATACATCGATACACAAAACTACTAAATACACGCCATACGAAATACTCTAAGATAGAATAGCCTACTTACCTTCCTCAATATACCTAGGACGATTCCTTTTCTTCAAACGCGAATAATGTCCATTACAAGATGAATCTGACGATTCTATTCCTCCCAATATTACCTTTCCCAGTCTCTAATCATTATTATCATAATCAACGTGAGATTTTCTATAATAACCCTACCAACCATATGCCTGCATATTGATAGCAGGTTGGCAACACAACTGACAGATTCTGTCTATAGATCCGTAGCCATCTGCGGCCGCATTTGGCTTGGGTTCTATAAACAAAACCTGCTAAACAGAATCTGAAGGCAGATTGGTAGCAGGAACCGAGCAGATCCTGCAATTTGAGCCATTCAAATGGATTTAGATGGCCATGTAAATGGTTCAAGTTGCTGGTTCTGCTCAGCCTCTGCTGCCAATCTCCCATCAGATTCTGTTCAGCAAGTTCTGCATTAAATCTGCAGGCAACCTGTTTACAAAACCAGCTAACAGAATCTGGGCAGAATCTGCTATTGCAGGTTTGGCTGACTGGGAAAAAGTGTATTGCCCAAATTACAAATTCTAGGCCAACTCTATTAACTGATGTTAATATTACATATTTAAACGATACTATCTGTATCAGCGGTAAAGGAAATTCTAAAGACAGAAGGTAGGTTGTTTGCACTGTTCGTACATATAGCGACAGCCTTCGACTCGGGGATGAGGGAAAAGCTATGGCGGATAATGGTCAAGAGCGGGGTGAGTAAAGGAATTATAGAGAGCATAAAGTAGATGCATCAAGAATCAATAAACACAGTAAAAGATTGGGAGGGAGAGTCGAAACAGTTCTGGACGGGGATGGGAGTGAGACAGGGATGCCCTCTGAGCCCCACCCCGTTCACGTTGTACATAGAGGACCTCGAAGAGGAGGTAGAAACGGGCCAAGCAGGAGGGGTAGAAGTAGGAGAAAAGAAATTCTGGTCGCTGACATACGCGGATGACATGGTCCTGGTGGCGAACAGGGAGGAAGAGACGAAGGAAATGATGAGAAGGCTGGAGAGATTTTTGGAGAAGAAAGACCTCGAACTGAGTGTAAGGAAGACGAATGTTATGGAATTCCGGAAGGGAGGAGGAAGAAGGGAAAAGGTGCGATGGAAGTGGAAAGGGGAGGAGATAGAGGTGGTGGATGAATTTGTATATATGGGGGTGCAGCTGTATAGGACGGGGAACATGGAAAGGCATATACGAGAGAGAGAGCGAAGAGAGCAAATGTGGTAGTGAGACAGATCTGGGGAACAGGGGAAAGCAAATTTAGGGACAGTTTCAGACGGAGGGTATACGTGTGGGAATATTTGGTAATGGGGATAATGTTGTAAGGGGCGGAGGTATGGGGATAGAAGGAGTGGGGAATACTGGAACGAATATTGGTGAAGTATATGAGGTGGATCTTGGGTCTGGCCAGGTGCACGCCCAGTTATATATTTTTGAAGGAGGCAAGGAGAAAGAGGATAACGACAAGAACGGGACCGAGATCCTTCAGATGCGAAGAGGAATTGATGAAGGGGAAGAATAGGGAATTGGTCAGACAGTGCTTGGAGGAAAAGTACTCAGCTCCAAACGCATATCTTTCACACCTTGGAGACAGAGGCTTAGAGACAGTACTATAAACTAAAGGGCGCCAACAGACCTGGACCCATCCGCTAATACAATCTCATAAGTCAACGAATACCACATAAATGACAACTGCAGCATTTTACCCCTCGTCAGGAAAAAATTAAATCTCCAGAGCTAAGGACTCATTCAGCTGTGTAATACGGATCGTTCCGATTTAAAATACGCCAGCAAGAAACTCGACGAATGTGACGAAATAATCACGAAACAGATTGACCAACCTTTTCTGGTAACGCACGCTATGTGATAAGCCATTGCACTTGGCGTAATTGGTGCAGGTATCCTGTTAATGATCTTGAGGAATTGTTCCGGATGTCTTCGGTGGATTCGACGATTGCGCTGCTCCACTGCTCGTCCAGCTACTGGACAATTAACATCAACAATCGTGGGAAACATTGTCAACTGCAACTTCGACTCCACTGTAGCACCAGGTGATACCGTAACTTGTACTGTATCGTCGAGACCTCTACCAACAACAGCAAGCCATATCAACGATCTCCGAAGAAGAAGAAGATTTTATGTATCTGATTGTCGATTACTCTACAATTTTAAGGGGACGGGTGTTGGATGCCGCTCGACGAGAGCAAATATCTTTGACTATTTCATAGTACACAGTAACTAAGATGAGCATTGGCAAATGGTCCTACCTCCTACTACCTGTCTCCCTTAAACAATGACATATAGCGACCCTTGAAACAGGTACAGTCATAACCATCCAGTTGTACGCTCAAACCCTAATTTTCCTACCAAAGCTTTTTCTACTTCGACTACCTCACATCCTCCTTTCCTCAACTACCTAAAAAGGACGCGCCAAGGTTTGCATTGAGCTTTTCAACAGCGAACGTCTTTGGAAGAGTCACGAACGTAGAAGCATTGTCAAACAGTACTAGATACATCTAAACGTCTACGTGTTCCAAAATAATTATAAGATTTCGAGTATTAAAGTTTTGGTTTAAAGGAAGAAAGTGTCATTTTCTTGAAATACAAAACCCCGGAATCCAACCAGTTGCGCAGAAAGTGCCCCAAATCCAAGGCACTTTCAAAACCTAACAGAGTTGCAAATTGAGCCCTAGAAAGTCCAACAAACTTGCAAAAAAATTTCTGAGAATTTTGCAACAATGGTTTAACCATTTTTGGGGGAACGTTGTTGCAAATTCTCAGAAAGATTTCGCAACTTTCTTGGGTTTTCGTAGGGAACCAGTTGCAACTTTGCTGCGCTTCGAATAGTGCTTCAGATTTGGTGCAACTTCTACAAAACTTGGTCGAAATTACGCGAGGCATAATTTGCAACTTTGTTCCATCTCTGTTGCGCTTGGAAAGCGAGTTGGATTACGTTAAAATACAAACATAAAATAGTTAATGATAAAGTAAAGATTAAAACTATAGGAAGAAAGGATAGAGGAAGCATAGTAAAATGAAACAAGTTTATATAAGGTAAATAAAATGATTTCCGTAGCATTCTATTTCAACTTTAACTTCATTCAAACCCACAGCTATGTACAACTCAAGTGTAGCGCGTCATCGTCGTATGGGGGACGGTTGCAATCGTTGAACGGGACGATTCTTAGTACAGAACCTTCTGGACAAGTGGGGAGGAGTACGGAGACGGAACGTAGGGAAGGTCCAAGGTATATCCGGCGGAGTGGCCGAGTTTCGCGTTCAAGTGAGCAGCAGCGTGCTCGGCCTTGGCGTAGGCTACTTCCGGGGTGTCGACTACGCGTCCGTCGATACCAAGGGGAGCTGCGGGGATGATGCTAGCGTAGGTCAAAGGGTGCACGCTGTTGGCCAGCACCGGGGACGAGTAGGAGACGAAATGTTCGGCAGAGTTCGCGGCCTCCTTGGCGAGGGTGTACTTCTCGTTGATGTGGGCTGCGGCGTGCTCAGCCTTGGCGTGGGCTACTTCCGGAGTGTCTACGACGCGACCATCGAGACCAATGGGTGCTCCGGGTACCAGTCTGGTGTAGACTAATGGGGCTGGGAGGGTAGCCAGTTGTGGGGCGAGTAGCACACCTGGATGGGCGAAGGCTACTGCCAGCATGGCGGAGAGAACAACCTGAAACGAGGCAGAATTGCATTTCGTTAGCAAAGTAAAGTGGCAAAGTATATTTGAGGAAGGAGAGAGTTATTGCTTGACGAATTGGTCAAGGGATAGGCAGGATTAAGGTGGTCAGAAGTAGCGCAGCAATATAGTAGCAGAGTGTCGGAACAATTAATTGTTAGGAGAAACTCTCTCGAGAAACTGAATTAATTAGGAAGCTCGATTCTACGAATTAAGTGAAGCAAAGTAGCTATTCATTAAATAGAACCGAACTATTGCTGCGATGGTATGCACCGATGTGCATCGAAGTAAATTCACTTTAATATTTCGATGATGGAATCTCGGGAACTAATTAGGAGGAAGAGAGTTTGGATCGAGCAGAAAGACTCACCAGGAATTTCATCTTGAACAAACGTGGCTCCTTGTGCGCTATCTGAGGAACAGTACTCGACAAGGTACCTTGAAATGAACTTATGGTGTTCACCTCGCGCCCAGGTCTTTATATAGCAGCTGATCGAAATGGTTTCGCTCCATGGGACCACGTGAACGGGGAACGCCCTTCTCGATAAAGTGCAACACACCTGATATTGAAATTTCGACCCAATCACCATGCGGTGTCTTGCTACATTGGCGAAAGAGCCGTGGGCATTCTTTTCGCTCTTTTGACGTATCCTGATCAGTTGCGTTACGCGAGAATTTCCATCTCCGATGGCCTTGTGATTTTTTTCCGACCGTGGGTCGAAGTTTGGAAATGGAGAGAGTAACTATATTTTTATTTGAGTAATAGAGATATTTATTTGCAGCTTGGCTACAGTCTTTTGGGAAATGACGGAAAAATTCGGCAACTGAGCTTGCAACAAATTGTTAAATATTTATTGCAAGTTCATTACTCCAATTGCGGTAATATTGCACAGTGTTGCTTTTGGCCCATTCTACTTAAACACCGGGGCAGTAATTATCTTATTCTACTGTGCGAACATGGTAAGGGAAGGGATTTGGAAGAAATTATAGTCAGCCTTAGACATGATACAAAGGGGTGAGACTTAAATAAAAGAACATGGATTCGTTTCCCGCGGGTAACATCGTTGTCCATAAATTTCGAGGGAGACCATCATTTTCTTAAGAGTTTAAAGTAGTGGCGCGAATCCCGATACAGTTATCGATAAATATCAATAATATCGATATGTTACCGATACTTCTTTCGCAAAGAATCTGTCCAGCTTTGAAAAATAATCGTTCGTTTGGAACGGATGTAGCAGGAATGGATAAATATTTTTTCGCGATTGTCCAAAAATGTGGGAAATTTGTAAACCTTCTTTCCTCCACCATTTGACAATTGTCCATCACACTTCTCCCTCTATTTCCCTTAACGATATCTATATCTTAACGATATAATCGAAATTAATACCCGATACATTTGACGGTGATCGTTTCAAACTTCGTAGTTCTATTAAACAAGTAGGCGCGGTTTTCGATAATGCCCACGAATCTCAAAAGTCTCATGCGTTATTATACGTACGTGAAAAGTAAACGTACGGGGAAAAGCTAGAGAAGAAACAGACATACATTTGCAACCCAACAACATGGGAAGAAGTTTCCGAATTATTGTTAAATCTTTACCAAGATAAAAAATCATTGGATCAGCTTCTCGAGAAACTTAATTCAATGAGACAGGCCAGAACCGAGAGTGTATCTCAATTTTTACAGCCACTTTAAGATCTCTCATCCAGAATATTAGGCGCGATTCGCGATTTATTCAGTTTCGTTTATCACACTCATCCACAAATATCGCAAATTCTCGGCTATAGGGACTCCCCAATGATATGTTGACCACAACAACAGCTGCTATGCACGAAATTCCTACTAATCATAGCAATAATTATTCATCGAAAATCATATCGGTAATCCGAAATTCAAAAAAACCAAGTCTCTAAACAAGTAGAGAAAATGTAAGCACATAGACTCATGAAACCATCGACCATCCCATGGTCCCATGGGTAGTACCTAAAAGGATGGATACTTCAGGTATAAAGAAACGGAGAGTAGTAATAGGTTATCTAAAATTGACGAGAAGACGTATACCCATTGCCAAATATCGAAGACATTTTGGATCAATTAGGTCATGCTGAATATTTCACCACACTAGACTTCGCAAAGTGGGTTCGATCAAATCCCCACGAATCCCAAAGATTCGCCTAAAACAGCCTTTTCCACGCCAGACGGGTATTACGAATATAGCCGTATGCCATTTGGTATAAAAAATGCACCAGCATGTTTGCAGAGAATGATGAATTTACATAGTTCTAGCAGGATAATAACATAATAACCAATGTTTCGTTTATCTCGTCGACATTGTTGTACATGGATCTGACATAGATGATCATAATAGGAAATTGGCCAATATATTTTCAAGATTACGCGAAAATTCTCTCAGACCCCGACCTGGTAAATGCGAGTTTATGCAAATATCGTGCCAAAATTTAGGGCGTATCGTTTCAAGCGAAGGGGTTGAACCAGATCCTTCCAAGATACCGTCAGTCAAAAAACTTCCAGCCCCTCTAGACGAAAAAGGTATAAAAATATTTTCAGGAATGTCAGGTTACTATCGTAAATTTCTTGCCTGCTTCTCAGCAATTGCCAAACTCTCGACCATCTTATTAAAGAAAGCTGCTCCATTTAACTGGACGGAATCTCAACGAAATGCATTTGAAAAGCTCAAAGGTGCCACGACACTGGAACCGCTACTACAATATCCTAACTTCTGCCAACCCCTTATAGTTACGTGTGATGCTTCCAGCCGGGTAAAGTGAATTCCAATGCAGATGGTTTGTCACGGGTTTTCCTGGAAGTAAATGATGAAACACCTTCTAACATTGACACAATTTCCAAGTATAATAAATCATACCAAAACTTTGCTAAATTCAATCGTACGAACCAAGAGGTATTTGAATTTCAGCAAGAAAATATGCTTTTGCATAAAATTGATTAATCCAATCGTGATTCTTTGGTCCGAAGATCTGGATGAGGTTCATCCATATTCCGATTATATCCAATCAAGCTTTAATATCGATGAATTGTAACGATCCACAAGCGGCTCAAAGAAATGAAAAAGACCAAAAGCAACCAATACACGTTCTACTTGCAAGAAACCTGCATCATGATAGAATCGAGTATAATAACTGTGAATGTTTAGCAACGTTAAAGAACGTGATTAAAGGAAACTCTTTCGTCTTGGTTCCTCCAGAAGAAGGAAGTAGCGTCAAACCACGTATGCTAAATGAAATGATAACCTTTATTTTTTCTCGCAATGAAGTAAAATTTTTTGATACGGCAAAACTAGGTCCAAAGGATCAAGATGAAGTAAAGTTCTTAATCGGAGAATGTCACGATAGCACATCAGCAGGACATTTCGGATTTCATAAAACATATTCTAAAATAAACGAGTCCTATTATTGGTCCACAATGAAGCAAGATATTAAAAACTGCATTAAAACTTGGCGCCCTTGTCAGTTAAACAAAACTAACTTCAAACCAGCAAACGAACCAGTGGAAATTACAACTACTTCCGAAATGCCATTCGAGATACTAGCTATCCATGTACAGTAGGACCCCTTCCATTGACCGAAAAAGGAAATCGATTTATCATCGCTGCACAGGACGTTTTGACCAAATACACATTCGCATTTTCTGTACCGTACCATGAAGCCAAAACTGTAGCAGAATCGATTCTATTAATATTCCTTAATTTTAGAATTCATCAGAAGACGACTGTGCTGTTCCACATACTCCTCCGGCTATTGGACAATTAATACCTGCAATCATGAGAAACTTTGTCAACTGCAACTTCGACTCCACAGTAGCACCAGGTGATACCGTAACTTGAACTGTATAGTCGAGACCTCGACCAACAACAGCAAGCCATATCAACGATCTCTGAAGAAGAAGAAGAATGACCGCAGCCAGTCCGATATATGACAAGATCAAGAAGCCGAAAGAGTACAACTCCAATCTAATAAATAGTTTCTAATTAAGAGTATAATAATGAACTAAGAATGTCTGCAACACAATATTACGCTTTGGAAACTTTATATTTGATATTATGTATCTTAATTCTTATTCTCAAGGGGGCTTACAACTTATGATTTTGTGCAGCTGATTGTCGATTACTCTCCAATTTTAAGGAGGCAGGTGTTGGATGCCGCTCGACGAGAGCAAATATTTTTGGTACTATTACATAGGACACAGTGACTAAGATAAGCATTAGCAAATGGTCCTACCTCCTATTTCCTGTCTGCCTTAAACAATGCCATATAGCGTCCCTTGAAAAATAACCTCCGAGTCATACGCCCAAACCGTAACTTTCCTAGCAAAGCTTTTTCCATTTCCATTACCTCGCACCCTCCTTTCCTCAACTCCCTAAAATGGACGCGCCAAGGTTTGCGTTGAGGTTTTTGACATTGAACGTCTTCGGCACGTAGAAGCATTGTGAACGAGTACTAGAAACATCTAAAAGCCCAAGTGTTCGAAAATAATTGTAAGCTTTCGAGTATTAAAATTTAGCTTTGAAGGAAGGTGTTATTTTCTTAAAATACAAAACCCCGGGGTCCAACATATGGCGCAGAAAGTGCCCTAAATCCAAGGCACTTTCAACACCCAACAAAGTTGCAAATTGAGCCCTAAAAACGCACAAAAGGTGCAAATTGAGCCGCAAGAAAGTGCAACAATGTTGCAAATTGCGCCCCACAGAAACCCCAAAAAGTTGCAAATATGTCTGAAAATTTTGCAACATTGTTGCGAATTTCCCGAGACTTTGTCAGAAAATGTTTTGCAACTTTGTTGGGCCTTCGTACAGCTCAATTTGCAATTTGTTGGATTTTCGTATGGCGCAATTTGCCACTTTGTTGCGTTTTGAATAGTGCTTCAGATTTGGCGCAGCTTCTATACAACTTGGTCGAATTTTCGCGAGGCGTAATTTCCAACTTTATTGTCCAACGAGCTAACTTTGTTGCATATCTGTTGCTCTTCGAAAGCGAGTCGGATTACGTTAAAATACAAATATGAAATAGTTAATAACAAGGTAAAGATCAAAACTGTAGGAAGAAAGGATAGAGGAAGCAAAGTAAAATGAAACAGGATTATATTAGGCGAATAAAATAATTTCCATAGCATTCTATTTCAACTTTAACTTCATTCAAACGCACAGCTATGTACAACTCAAGTGTAGCGTGTCATCGTCGTAAAGGGGACGGGTGCAGTCGTTGAACGGGACGATTCTTAGTACAGAAACTTCTCGACAATTGGGGTGGAGTACGGAGACCGAACGTAGGGAAGGTCCAAGGTATATCCGGCGGAGTGGCCGAGTTTCGCGTTCAAGTGAGCGGCAGCGTGCTCGGCCTTGGCGTAGGCTACTTCCGGGGTGTCGACTACGCGTCCGTCGATACCAAGGGGAGCTGCGGGGATGATGCTAGCGTAGGTCAAAGGGTGCACGCTGTTGGCCAGCACCGGGGACGAGTAGGAGACGAAATGTCCGGCAGAGTTCGCGGCCTCCTTGGCGAGGGCGTACTTCTCGTTGATGTGGGCTGCGGCGTGCTCAGCCTTGGCGTGGGCTACTTCCGGAGTGTCTACGACGCGACCATCGAGACCAATGGGTGCTCCGGGTACCAGTCTGGTGTAGACTACTGGGGCTGGGAGCGTAGCCAGTTGTGGGGCGAGTAGCACACCTGGATGGGCGAAGGCTACTGCCAGCATGGCGGAGAGAACAACCTGGAACGGGGCAGAGTTGCATTTCGTTAGCAAAGTAAAGTGGCAAGGTATATTTGAGGAAGGAGAGAGTTATTGCTTGACGAATTGGTCAAGGGATAGGCAGGATTAAGGTGGTCAGATGTAGCGCAGCAATATAGTAGCAGAGTGTCGAAACGATTAATTGTTAGGAGAAACTCTCTCGAGAAACTGAATTAATTAGGAGGCTCGATTTTACGAATTAAGTGAAGCAAAGTAGCAATTCATTGAATAGTATCGAACTATTGCTGCGATGGTATGCACCGATGTGCATCGAAGTAAATTCACTTTAATATTTCGATGATGGAATCTCGGGAACTAGTTAGGAGGAAGAGAGTTTGGATCGAGCAGAAGGACTCACCAGGAATTTCATCTTGAACAAACGTGGCTCCTTGTGCGCTATCTGAGGAACAGTACTCGACAAGGTACCTTGAAATGAACTTATGGTGTTCACCTCGCGCCCAGGTCTTTATATAGTACCTGGTCGAAATGGTTTCGCCCCATGGGGCCACGTGAACGGGAAACGCCCTTCTCGATAAAGTGCAACACACCTGACATTGAAATTTCGGCCCAATCACCGTGCGGCGTCTTGCCCCGTTGGCGAAATAGCCGTGGACATTCTTTTCGCTCTTTTGACGTATCCTGATCAGTTGCGTTACGCGAGAATTTCCATCTCCGATGGCCTTGTGATTTTTTTCCAACCGTGGGTCGACGTTTGGAAATGGAGAGAGTAACTATATTTTTATTTGAGTAATAGAGATATTTGTTTGCAGCTTTGCTACAGTCTTTTGGGAAATGACGGAAAAATTCTTCAACGTAGCTTGCAACAAATTGTTAAATATTTATTGCAAGTTCATTACTCCAATTGCGGTAATATTGCACAGTGTTGCTTTTGGCCCATTCTACTGAAACTCCGGAGCAGTAATTATCTTATTCTACTGTGCGAGCATGGTAAGGGAAGAGGTTTGGAAATAATCATAGTCAGCCTTAGACATGATACAAAGGGGTGAGAGTTAAATAAAGTAACATGGATTCGTTTCCTGCGCGTAACATCGTTGAACATTAATTTCGTGGGAGATCATCATTTTCTTAAATGTTTGAAGTAGTAGTGTAGACTCCCGATACAGTTATCGATAAATATCGATATGTTACCGACGCTTTGATATATCGATAAATAGCAATAATATCGATATGTTGCCGATACTTTGATATATCGATAATATCGTTAAGACAAAAAGAGGAAGAAGTGATGGAAGTAAAATGTAGGGCTTAATTGTTTATCATTTCAATCTATTTATTTTTGTTTGGACTGATTTTAGATAGCATATTTGTTAGTTTTGGCTGTAAAAAATAAAATCTGGCCAGCTTTGGAAAATAATTGGTCGCTTGCAGCGGATGTTGCTGGAATTGATAAATATTTTTCCGCCATTGTCCAAAGATGTTGGAAATTTGCAAACCTTCGTTTCCCCACCATTTGACAATTTTCCAATGCTGGACGGATCACTGCTGCCTCTATTCGCCTTAACGATATAATCGATTATATCGTTAGGTATCAATAAAATATCGATATGACATCGATTATCCATAGTCACACCTCTAGTTCGAAGTGTACGAGAAAATTAATTTATCTTATCGACTAGAATAACTGGGAAAGCTGTTCATTCATATTATAATATGACGAACCATAGTATAGTTGGTTCAAACAAATATTATTATACGCGAGTGTAAATTATATCGATTTTAAGAATTATCAATTTAAGTAACATCAGTCGCATAATTATATTACATAACTTTGTTACATCTAATTGTTGCGATTGTAGAACATATAAATCGATCGAAGGGAATTCGAAATATTAAAGGGCAATCGAAAACTACAGATCGAAGCTCCGGCAATGCTGCTTCCTCAAAGCTCGAAGGAAGACTGCCTGAATTCAAGTGAATGTATAAGCCAGCTTTATTTCTGCGTGGCAATTGGAAATTATATTCATTGGAATTCGCTTAAACCAACATTAACGAAGGCGATAGTAAAATGAAAGAATTTTATTAAATTCAAATACAACAGGTGTTAGGTAACAATATCATTTATCGACGAAGCGCAGCAATATCGGTGGTTAATCGTTAAAATGCATGAAATTAACGAAACAGTAGCAGTATTAGCCTCTTTATACTAACGGGGATAACATTTAAATCTAAAAGAAAACGCAAAACTGTCGAAATTTCCGGTGAAATGATATCTAGGTATCCCCAAGCTTCTTTCACGACAGTACAAGTTCGTCAATTAATTGTCAACGATGATCAATTATTAATGACTTTCCCACGCTCAATTAGAATCGAGAGGAAGCAACATGGCGGCTGGCGTTTGTCTGTCCTTTTTTTGAAAGTGGAGTGTCCTTGTCTACTTTGCGCTCCGATGGGCGTGGCTTAAAGAGCAGCGCTATGTCTATCCTTCTTCGAAACCGTGGTCTCCTTGTCCTAGAGAATCCAAGTCGCGCGTGCGCACTCGATAGTGCTAACCCCCCCTCCACCAACACCCCACGAGTTGATCGATCTTCTTTGCAGTCTGCGCTCCTATTATCTTTCGCTCATTTCAGCCGAAACTGCAATCCGTTATCGAACTTAAATTATGCTTTGATCTAATTGCAAATTCGATTGGTTGAAACTTACGAATGCGGCACGAACATTTATTTACCCTCGTAGAAAAATAATCTTTATTGTTGGTCACATACTATAAATTTATATATATGTACATATGTATAGACTTTATATATATATATATATGTATAGATTTATGTATGTGTGTGTGTGTTTGTGTATTATACAGGGGTGTTCACTGGTTACTAGGATGACACCGTTATCCCACATTTTAGATAAACTGTACACAACTTAATTACCTAAGATCTAACCGCTAGGCGATATATAAAACGAGAATATATATATATATACGTATATAAGTCTAGTACATAAAAAAACGCGAAGGAGCAAATAATTTGATTTGGTGTATCAAATGATTGCAGACATCTTAAGGCTTCCCGCGTCCTGCGAAAAGAGAGTAATCAATATTATTTATTACAAAATACTGAAGTGTTATGCCGCGATAAGAAAAACAAATATCCACCTCTTCCCAAGGGTAACTTAATGTCCGACGTCTTTCTCTTGGAAACACCTCTTCCCCCTGTAGTCGAACAAATAAACAATTCGGTAATGTAAAATTCATACGAAAATCTAATCAAAGTGAAAAGTAAACTGGACTTGAGTGGAGTTCTATCAGCGTGAAAATAAGAGATAGTTTCAAAGCGGAAACAAATACAAAAACGTACGCCCAAGAAAATAAAAGCATTTAATTATAATTATCAATGTGAATTAGACAGAAAGTTTATGTTTGAAAGTATTTTATTGAGCCAATCCTGGCGGCACTGCAATGCCAGGCTGACTCGCGACAGAGGTGGAGCAAGCTCCAACAGCTCCGTCAATTTCCAAAAATCAGTTTAATATTCTGACTCCCCAATGGGGAGTGTATCAGATATTAAGCTGATAAGAACAGATACTACACTTTGATCTTAGCCATAAGGCCGAGAAGCGATACCATCCTCCACGTTCCCGTCCAATATAACACGTCTACCTCTCGAAATCTTCAACGAGAAAGGTATAGTTCCGATCCGCCATCTGGCGGTGAAGTGTCGAAACTCAATACTCTGCGCGCGTATAATCAAACTAGTGGCACCACTGTGCGAGAAGAACCGTTCGAAACATATATAAGCTATATTTTGAATGAAAACTCACCTATCGGTGGAAAATCGTTCATACAGAATGGAATATTTTCCTCCGTTCCATAGAGAGCTTTAGCTATAAAAACAAAAACACAGGGTGAGCGAAAAATATGTATACCTTTTACTTGCGTCGAACAAGTCAAATCAATTCATTTGAATAAATAATGTACGAAATATTTACGCATCGTGGACGGTAGACGCAACGGTTTCGTTGGCAAATTCGTCTGAAAATACAGAACACATTATTAACAAATTTGTTCCCCCGAGATTTTTCATTATCGCACTGTTCACGTACGCTCAAGTTGCGGCGCGGTTCTCGTGATTGTATTCTGTTCTCGTGGAATTTACTGTGATCGATTATTTCCAACGGTTTGCACTCGATTCGTCGTCTCTGGTCCTCGTCGTACGTCCGCTCCGAAACCCTCGTCCTATGATCCTCGGATACCTAACAATTCGCCATTGAAGTTAGCCGACGTGACGCAACTGTAAAACGATATTTCATTTGTCCAGCCACTCACTCCGTTCATCTCGACAATTTTGTGGTTGCCGATCTTCATGTCGTTCAGATGAGAATCGAGATCGCGTAAATCATCGTTCTCGCGCGGTTCGGACGACGGGCAGTGAACGCCTTCTATCATTTCGATATCTAAATATTCGCAGCAGTAGTCGCAAATCGTGAAACCCCAACGCGTAACAGCGGATTTGCTGCAGTACTCTGACGCACCGTCGATAAGCTTGTGGAACTGTGCCCGGGAATTGTACGAAAAATTATTATTATTATTATTAACATAATTACTGTTAACCCTTTGCACTCGAGTGATGACCCTCGGTCCACAAAAAATGTATACAATGCATATATGCACCCCTTTAATTCACATTTTTTAAGTATTCTCAAATATTACTATATATTTTGTGTACATCTATTTATTATGTAGGCTTTTTTTTATTGTCATTTTCCTTTGTGGAAATTCCTTCGTTTCCTCCATAATTCCCTTTGACTTTCATTTTCTTTCTTTATTTGAGACGTTTTGCTACTTTTTTGGGGGGAATTAGGGCCTTTTTCGTAAAATAAATAGAAAGCTGTTTCCTAACAAACTAAAACGCGAACTTTCAAACAACAAAATGTTGTACAACGATGAAACACTTTTTTCGGAATTATAACATTCATTTATTTCGCTGAGCAATTGTTAGAAAATACGCAGGTTTTCGCGGTGCCCTAGTAACGTAACAAGACAATCTATTTTTAATTCCCTGATTTGTTGATTGAATCGAAAAAACATTAAAACGAGATATCTCGTGACCCTTGCGCAAAGTGTTAAAATATAGAAGTTTCATACATTAATTTGCATGCGCAATCATTCTAACTTAGACGCAAGCAACTCACCAAAAATCCCTCGAGTGCAAAACGGTTAAGAGTCTTATTAAGCAGTAAATACTTGTTAGCTCACATTGCATTCGATACCATGAACGGAGGAGAACACATCCTTCGCGAACGCATTTTCTGCAACCACCAAGGGTATGCTGCGATCATTGACATTCTGCGCGGCCGCATTCCGCAGTGCCCCGAACAACGCTTCCAACGAGTAGATCTGGAAATCGTCGATCGATTCACCTGAAACAGACATTTTTTCCAATGCGATTCGATATACGTTCAAGAAAAAGCACTCCGGTTTAACACTATCAACGATTGTAAATACCGGCTGCCTCTGTCATTTTGACCAGCAACGATTCTACGGCCAGTGTCATGTCCTTCGTTGTGAACAACGGTGGGTACTTGTCCCCTGTCTTGTTCGTCTCCAGCACCTTGACGAAATTGTTGTACATGAGCAAGAAGTCGCTCTCGCCTTGCTCCAACTCTATGGGTATCTTGTGGGTCTGCTGGCTGGTCTCTATCGCGTCCCTTCTCCAGCCTAACGGTATCTTCACGTTCAACACCTCGTGGTACACCTTCTGCACGCCGCACCCCAAACTGAACTCGGCCACGGCGAACTCGGCCGGGCAGAACTCGTACTTGTTGATCCCTATGTCCCGTCTGAAGAACCAGTTCGAGTGCACGAACACAAATTTAATCTTGGACAGATCTGCGAACATGAAAGAGCGGCTAGAGTGTCGGTTCAATGTTTCAAGCATTGGTCGCTTCAGTTTCGCTTACTTCCGTGTTGTATCCCCATGGATATTACTGAATCGATGTACTGGAACATGTTCTGCTGGAACTCCTGTTCCTTCTTCTCTTGCGCCTCGACGTCGCTGATGTTTTCACCCAGCGTGGTCTTCTTGGACAGGCTCACCTGGGCCTTGATCTTGCTGTCCTTCGCCTTGCGCTCGTAGTACGCCCTGTCAGGCGGCGTGAGGCTCTGCGATAAACCATTATAAACCATTTTACATATAAATATCAAGTCAACGCATCAATACATATATTGCTCGAATTATCTATATGAGGCTCTGCGGTTTCGTTCGAATTCGTCGAGAACGATTCGCAACGAGGGTAACAAATACGACGAGTAAAAAGACCGTCCCCGTGGTGTCGCCGCAACGACCTCCGGCATTCGTGACCGTGTTGTGAAAACAAACGGTTACTGTATACAGAGGACGGTCGTCCTCTAAACCGACGGACGTGTTTCGTGGACATTTGAAATTCGAATGCGGATCGGGATTACGTGCACGCGTGCAATCGAAATCCCGAAGTGTGTCACTGCGGTCGAACTGTCGATCGTCATTTGTTGCGACGTATCGTTTTCGCGACAGAAACTATTCTTACCTTCCATTCTTCGCTGCATCTCGGATCGGCCGAGGCTTCTTTGAAACTCATGATCCGGTGTCCGTCGCTCTGCTTCAGCCGCCAATCCTCCATAAAGAAGAAGAAGGCGTTCTTTCCTTTGTTCCTTTTCGACATCGTGTTCGAACAATTTTCAGCGTGCCAATTCGAACGTCGTTCACGATTAGACTGCCCGGTTACCCGACTCGCCGGTTGCTTTTATGTCCGGGGATGTTTAGTGTTCATTGGCAACGCCATCTTCGACGGATAAGACACGAAATTGAATTGAAACAGCCGTTACCTTTGTTCGTTGCGATCGTTTCAATCGTTTTATTATCAAATAGACGTACACGAATGTGTTGAATAATTTCAGTCGGTCGATTAACTGTTGAAAATGAACCTGTGCTTAGTATTTACTAGACGAAGTTAATGTAAATTTCGTCAGGAACAAATCGAATGGATTGGAGTTTTGTTCATTTGCGTTGCGTGAGAGAGTGTCTTTGGAGGTATATAGATGGCGATAGTGTCGACTGTCTTATTTACCGACGTTGGTCGCGAAGTAGCGCCCAGCGTTACCGACGTCGCTCGTGATTAGATTAGATTTATTAGGTATACCTGTTCCTACGTGCCCGGTCAAAATGACCGGTCCTTGAAACATACTGTTTTTATAATTAAACGCAGATAATCGTCAATTTGTTACTGAATGAATTAACACTATATCTGTCAAGAGGTGACAAAAGACACTTTTGAAATTTTATCTTTAAATTATTCTCTAAGTATAATCATTTGTTCACAACTAATTTGACGACTTTTAGTACAATAGCTTGTAGTCACTTAAATTTTCCCGGCTAGGATGGCGCAAGAACGGTGGCTCGCCGTCGCCCAGCGACGCGTAGTACTAATATAGCAGTAGCCGAGTAATACAACAGTAATTGAATAGAGTAATCGAACGGCAGAACAGTTGTCGTGCAATAAGCACAGTGAGGGAGAGTAAGGAAAATGGGTAGCGCGGTGAAATAAGAGATCGCAGCATCTGTAAATAATAATTCTATTTCTAATAAAGTTTCATAATATAAAAGAATAAAAGATCACCGCAAGCTGTTAAATTAATTCAGCGATATAATTTTCCTCCAGGTCATCCTGGATCAAAAAATTTGCACATGCTATACCTATTTCTACCTTGAGATGCCCTTTGTCACCTTAAGGATTTCATAACAAACTCTAATTTTAAACCATTTTACATATACAATATCAAGACAACGCATCAATACATATATTGCGCAAATTATCTATATTTAACAGTTTTGTCAATTATTTGCATACAAACGCAAAGGTGTCAAAAGGCACCTTTCGGTCGGAATAGGTATACACAAGATCGTGATAGAAATAGTGTTGATAAATGAAGAACTTTCATAAAATGACGACATAAAACGCTGCGTTTCAATCTACATATTTCTCACTCATTTAGGATACACACTACCAGACATTCCTTGGCGACAGTCGCTGACGTCCACTCGAATCCTTGGGTCGCCGAGAGCCCTACGTTCACACGATCATCTCAAGTGCACAAAACACCAAACACATATCTTTCACACATTGGAATCATTCTAAACAGTCACGCAGCATTTTCAATCCCACAATATGAAATTGCCTTTTTTTTCCTTCTACTGATTGTATACGTTTAGAAGAGTAAATAACATATTTTCTCGACCGATCAAGTAGGCCAGTCGCCGTAGGTAGGACAGGCTACATATATTTCTCAGAAACAAAAAAATAAAACGGGAAGTAAATACTGAAAGTTACATTGTTTGCATATTTTAAGAAAAGTCCTAACGTTCGTTAGCGATGTGATACCATTTAAATATGTAAAAGTTGTACCAACGTTTGAAAACGGTCAATTTGGCGGGTAGTAGGTTAAGATGCGATAACACTCCGCCTCGGTCCCTTGTGGGTAATCTAATTGTAAGACGGTGAATGTAAACTCTCGAGTGCATTGAAGAGACTCGAATGAATGATATATCGAATAAACAGACTAAAAGTGTAAAGGAAATAGATTCTTAGTTATTTAGCTCTCACATGCTTTGACCGTCGGAGCAATCGAGTGTGCATATTACCACGGACGGGATATAGGAATAAACAAATCACCCAATAAAAATGTATATGGGATCTGGGATTCATTACCATTTCCGTATCACTCAGAACGTTACCAACAGATTATAGAAAACGATGCGAAATTTAAATAATTTTAAAGAATTCTTTTGTTCTTTGCCGTAATGAAAGGCACTAACACGTCGCATGCGGGACAGCAATTAATGTTAATCAAACATTTGTTAATTAAAAAAACACATTATAACAAGTTTTCTTATTTCAATTGTAGTATCAATAGATGATGTAGAACCACTTACAAAATTGAACTAATAGCTTGTTACAATACGAACCGTTGAAATACATATTATATTGAATATTAGTACAATGGTTGTACACGCTTTGCTATTAGCTTACGCTTATCGCTCGCTCGCTCGCCTAATTGCAACTGTCGAAAACCGATGTTCCCACCTTGGAGGGGCTTCTCCCCACCGACGTATTTCGCGATTTGCGGTACCTGTACTGATGTCGATTGTCACAAGCTTTATATGTTTTTAACACACAAACAATAAAATTGCCACAATGAAGAAATTTGCTTCGATAATTATATATTATAATTGTTAACTGTATAATAACCATACAAATTCTTTAACCCTCTTTTTCATTGTGGCAATTTTTTTATTGTTAATGGAAGACGGAATTTCTCATTTATATTCAACTAATAATAATAACAACGAAGCAACTCATTCACTAATATATAAGAAAATTTCTGCGACAAAGGAGCACAGGGAAGCTAAGAGACATCAGAATTGTAAGAAAATCGGAGGATTCGGAGCGCCCAGTATGCCCATCTGGGATATATCACCGCGAGAGTTTCATTTGGGGGTGCCGTAAAGCAGGCCCTTCAACGTACTACGTCGTGGGTCCGACGAGCCCGTCTTTTGGACGCCCATGATGCAGCGTCTGGACACTCCACAGTGGGCCCAATCTAGGTGGAAAATATTCATGTCGCGAAACAGATGCACCTTCATTTATTCCTGTTAAGGAATGTTTACTGACACTAATAATAGCCATAATAATTAATTTAGCAATTATATAAGTATGGAAATCGACCACTGAGAACTCCAAACTTGATCACGACGAAATCGTACATTTACTTTCGTTGTAAAGAAAATTATGTGAGAGCAATTAGTCACATTCTTTAAACTTCTATGCATCATGGACCATATTAGCATAAGTGAATGTTCGCACAGCAATACACAAATTTTTTAATTATTCCTTTTTCGATGATTTTTCAAGATATTTTACGGTCTGTGCCACTAGAGCGTTGTGGTGATATCTTGCGCAAAGGTTAATATATTTGTGAAAAATTTAATATGATATAAAAAAATCTATCGAAAACACTAATATAATAATAATAAATAAATAAATAATAATTAATAATAATTAATAATAATAATGATAGGTCCAAGATTATAGCTTCATAACATTGGTTGGTGCAGCATAGTTCAATGCAAGACCACTTCCGAAAGATCTATTTTTTCAAAGATTTATTTAAACGCATACAGGTACATAAAAGCTTTTACCAGTGATAGCTTATAGGCGGAAGGATTAACCGTTGGGGATGGCTAGTGCGACTCTTCGTATTCCGCACGTGTGCATAAATGTATCACTCTCTTAAGAACGTAACAGCATGATTCCTTGACACAAGTCAATTGGACAATATCACGAAGTCTTGAGTTCAGACTTGGAAAGTATACAAAGTGTAATGGACAGAGATACCAGGCCTTCCGGGTATTTGTTGCGGGAACTATTGTCTTCTACTTTCTGTTCGATGTCTTCGACTCTCTATTGTCACACATCTGGAAACTATAACCCTGTTACTTACCTCGGACCTCCAGTCATGGAGTCATCTGGTCGCTATTACCCACTGAGATCCTTTGTACTTTTTCAGCAGTATTCAAACAGTATTGTTCAGTTTTTCACTAAAATCGATAAAAGTAAAATTTTCAAAATAATTAATTTCAACAAAGTTTTGGAATTAACGTCGTCATATTAGATTACACATTCTAATTACATAATTTTAGTCAAAACTCGGAAAATAGTCAATTTTGACAAAAGCCAACTTAAAAGCAAACGTTTATACCACTGATATTAGATCGTCCATTATGAACATTGCATTTTTTATAAAATATTTGAATTGAGCAAGCCCAAAAACATAAGAATACCAATTCTCATGAAAATCGTGTGCAATTAGGAATTGTGACCAGCTTTTCGAGAAATGGCACCACTGTGCGCCGTCGCGTAGCGAGCGCAGCGGCGCGCAGTATATAGTAATGTAACAGTAATGTAATAGTAATAGCAGTACAGTAGCCAAATAGCAGTACAGTAGTCGAGTAGTAAGAGTAAAGTAAGGACGAGAAATAGCGCGTTGAAATACAAAAAGCTAATATATTAGAGATCGAGTATCGTATTCCTCCATCCAGAAGCGAGACTTATGATCAAACATAAAAGATCATTATGTATTATTTTTATTTATATTTTATTATGTGTTATTTATTAAATTACAATCATTAAATTTAAACAAATTAAAATAAATTGTAAATTAAAAATCCTGTATTTAATGTATGTAATTTATTTTTTAACATTAGAAACACTAGAAAACCAGGTCCCAAGTTTCAAAATAAAATTCCATCGTATTATGTACATCGTAAAACTAGTTATCAATTTTTTCCACCTAGATTGGGCGTTTGGCCCACTGTGCACTCTATGGAAAGCCAGCGTTGAGAGCGTACGGATAGCGATCCGTAGAATATTGTAGCATTAGCGCGTAGTACGAATAAATACGTGTATAAATATTACTGGGTAATTTTACCCTAAAAGTAGTCATACAGAATGATGTAAAAATGTAAAGCAAGAGACGAATAAATCCCGGAGGTTGTTCTACGTGTTTTCTGGGAAAGTTGAATGTTGCTAAAAAGGACAAAGGGTTTCAATGGGTGACAGTGGCCAGACGCCTCTGCGATTGGGAGGTCCGCGGTAGATAACTAAGAGGATTGTGGTTTCCAGATGTTTTCAAACAGAAAGGCATCTAATGAAAAGTAGGAGACAAAAATTACTTTTTCGAAAGTACCTTCGTAAATATAACAATCTGTTCTACATACAATCATTAGAACGTTTATACTTTTCGTTTTTTTCATTTACTAAACTTACACAACACAAATCAGTGTCGGATTTCTGAGTCGGTATGACAGTCACGTTGGGCCACGAAAGTCCATAAGGTGATTTGTCTATTCTTATATCTCGTCTGTGATATTACATTTGTAATATTCATAAAAAGTATATTGTTTTTGTCCAGTGTGGAATTTTCATTACAAAAATGTCTAGTGGTGAATATGATAATGACCGCAATGACAAACGACGACAGTAATTGAAATTTCTTCGAGCTTGACACTGATTGTGAAAGTCAATTGGACGAACAGTACGTCGTTGACAGTTCCAAATCCTTCGACTGATCCACCGTCAAAATTCCAATTTAGAAGTGAACCAGGTGTACATGTTACTGATGATAATAATGATGTGCTCAAATATTTCGAATATTATATGAGTAATGAAGTAGTAAATCTCATTGTAAATGAAACAAAACAAATATGTAAATTATTCGGAAAAAACTTTTCGTGATTTTAAGATACTAATTTTTACTTCCAGTTGTTTAAAATCTCTTAGGTTCATGACACTACGTTTATGTTTGAATCTAGTCAATTAGAGCCTACCATGTTTTGTATAGAAACAGATAGCAAGAGAGTAAGAAGAGAACCTCGCCAGAACAAGCGCTGTTTATAAAATTCCAATAAAGCTTTAGAGTCGGTAATTCAGCATTACATTTCTACATCATTGACCGACATAATGCAGTGCGAGTGAGTTCCTACCTTGCATACATTTATCCTGCAAGTAGTTATCTCATGAGAAGTTTCAATTGGAGCCACTTTTATGACGCTAGATGGTAGTACCATACCTTGGTAGGATTTGTAATATAAATAATATATTACGTACCGATGTTAAAAATTAGTTTCTTAAAGGATTTTATTATTTGCTGTTTATATTATTTATCATATTATTAATATTAAATACGTTTATCACATTTCTGTATGTTACGTTCTAACAAGAAGCAACAAGTAAGACAACTATTATACGTTGTTTTATTCCAATTCATTTTATTAGCTGCCCTGAAGTCTGGCGATCGTTAGTAATTCTCAACATTTTTTGTATTATTATTGCTATTACTATAAATTAAGTCTGGCTTAAATAGAGCACGAAAGCTCAGAGTAAATAATTATCTGCACGCTCTGCATATGCATAACTGTACTCATTCGACTTTCCTTTTTACAACTTCTATCTTCCTGTATTATTCATGCAATTAGTCCTTTCTCTTCGCTACTTGTTCCAAGGAACACAATTTTTTATTGTCGCTACCATTACTGCATTTGCGTTGATTCCAATAATTAACTTCAACTTAACTTTAATTCTTCCCCCTTCCACTGCTCTCGCTAATTTTTATCGAATAAAAAATATTTCAAGAATATTTACTACTGCAATCTGTTGTTATCTTTCATTCGAAGCATCATTTTTGTATCGAACCACACTATCGTCCAATTAATCATAACTACGACAATTAATTTAAATTGCTGCACTCAATTATGACTACATAACAACTATGCTGAAGTTCTGGACTCGGTACTGCGACCGTTTTCGGCAAAAATTTAGCAGTGCAACTTAACGTTAATATGAAGCTGAATACGTTCCAAAACGGTTCGCAACAGAATCAAATTCATTGGCAGTCAAATTCAACGTCAATATAGAGTTCAACGGGCTCCGAATCAGCATGGGACAAATGCGTTGTGGGTGCAACGCGTTGTCGCGAATTAAGTAGCGTCGCGGCGTCGGAGGGTGGGGTGGATGCGCGAGCATCTATGATCTCTTCCGACATATAGATCCCGTCTCGATCGATAGTTACGCCAATGTTTAAGAAACAAGGCAACGTGTAGCTCGATCGAGACAGAGATAGAGAGATGGAAGAGTGGCGGCGCTGCAGGTAGAGGCAAGAGGCCACGGCCCGCGTATACTATAATTACGAGTAACTCAGCCACATTTGCGTTGATCCGACACCTTAAAGATAACATTTAGCGGCCCCTTTTATCTCCGCGGCAAACAAACCAATTTATACCTCAGCTCACTTTGTGCCTATCTCTGTTCCCGTCTAACCTGACCGACCAGTCTATACTGTCCTTCTCTCTTGTCGAAAAAAACCCCGCCCCGAACTACGAATTAGGAGCATCCTTTCTT
This sequence comes from Nomada lathburiana, assembly GCA_963667235.1. NCBI lineage: Eukaryota > Metazoa > Arthropoda > Insecta > Hymenoptera > Apidae > Nomada > Nomada lathburiana. The sequence goes on along the minus strand of OY763899.1, from coordinate 16,369,047 downwards.
CTCCTTTTACCACCTCCCTCCCATTCTCCACTTTTGCTTCCCTTTGTGCGCTGCTTCTTTGCATTCTCCTCTCCGCCTTAGTCTTCGTCTTCGTTGGATATTTTGTTTTTATAGTTGTTCAGTTGGCCCGGCGAGTTTTGGTCCTAGGGCTTTCGTACCCAGGCTGTCTCGTCCCTGTCCTTGGTCCTATTTTTTTAACGAACTGTTACTGGCGCGCTTTTGTAATTTTATGTGTACTATTTACACAATTCGTCACGGTTCTTCCCTCTTGCTGGCCTTCTTAATAGACTGCCCGGATGGAGTTAGTCAATGCCTAATGAATTACTTATCGCTCAGAATGGATCTATGAAGCGAGAAAGGGCGAGCGGTCTTGATTAATGATTATAGCCCCTCGGTTAACATCTAAGATTTCTGCTCAAGCTTCTTTTTCTCCCTTTGTTACCCGAGATCTACTGTAAACTTATTAACCTCAGCCTTTCATCTTTTCGTCCTTTTGTATGCTTAGCCCGAAGGTGAATGGATTAGACACGTACTCTAATTTTCGTACTCACTCGTATCATTACAACGATTCCGTAGTCATTGAACCACTGTTCTATATTATGTTCGCCTATTTGACCAAAATATTGCAAAACTCCTCGCACATGGAGATGAAAAGTATTTTTTTAAAAAAATGGACACATTCTTCGGCGAATATAATGTCCCACATTAAAGTCGTAAATTAACAAAGGAGACCGTGCGCTATCATTTATTTTGTAACGAGTAGATGCATGGTTTAAACTGATTATGTAGCATGATGTTCCACGGAAGGATAAGCAGAAGGAAGGAGGAAAAATTAAAGAGCCGATCGAGGTCGTAAGAGATACGATCTCCGTATAGTCGCCGATCAAAAGCATGGAATCAGATCCCACGCTTGCGATTATGGCATCATGAGCGGTAATGGGATCGTATCAGCCAGAAATTTTATTACTTTCAATATTTGCCACGTATACCCCACGTGACCAAATTCTCATTTATTTCCACACTGTACACACGTTTTAAACTCCTCCGCGTATTTTATTTTTGTCGCTTTTCAATTCCACTGCGTCTGGAAAGTGTATTGAATTTAATGTAACGACCTTAACCTCCCTGCGAAGTTCACGGCAAATCAGAGAATGAAACAGTGCTTATTTCTAGAAATTCTACCCTTTCGTTAAAAAAAAAAAGAAAAAAAGTGGACCATCAGAATCATTAGAGGAGTCCGTCTAAATTGGTTCACATGGCAGCATAACCTAAAAACGAGAACACCAACGACGCAAGGTAAGCGCACAAGTGGGCAAATTGAATAGCAAAAAGCACCATTGAAATGGAATTCTTGTGGCAAAACGGGGGGTTAAAAGAGGCGCGTGCAAAAAAGAAGCGGAAGCTGGCATATTTCTGCCGCGTGCTGGGGCTTCTTAAAAACGGCAATGGAACGAGGAGGAAGAGGAAACGCAGAGCTTGGGCGGCCGCCAGAAAAACGTACGAACGAGCAGTGGAACAGGTGTCGAGAAAACAGACTATGCATATATACACTCCTGGTCCCGTGCGTACAAGCTATGCAAGCACCGTGTATCTCCATTGACCACAAGCGTCTACGAATTTATTTTTAATTTAATCAATAAAATAATTGAGTTGGTTAACCCACCGGAGACTCAATTATCCCAACGGATAATAGTACGTCATACGGAACTTGGCCTGTTGAGATATAAGATCCCGCTGTGAAAGACCGATGGGACTATGTATTTTGGAAACTATGCTTAGCCTAATTTGTTTTCATAGTCGAATATATTATATCATTGCCGTTCATTGCCAGAGAAGTGCGGGAATGCTGGTTAAATTTTCTTATTTACTGGGACATGGCTGCTTAACATATGGTAGACGGCGGCCATATTGGTTGCATAAGAATCGGCCAATAACGATCATTAACCCTGCACATTTTCAATTCGCAATACAATATCATTTGTCGAGACTGACGTAACGCCCTATCCACATAATATGGACCGTTAATTTTGAAAGTGGTGGAAATCCATTTCTTGCTGTTTTTTTTTACTAGTTGTAAATAAAAAGTATACGCTAAATTGAACACAAATCATGTGATATCTCGTTAAAAAAAAAAAAGAACTTACACCACTTTCAAAATAAACGGTCCATATCATTTCTACTCACAATTAATATGAAACGTTACAAATTAGACTCGAAGAAGTCCGGATCGAACAGATCGCGTTACACACACAAGGCATTATGCTTGCACACAATAAGTGCAAGAAAATAATGTGAGAAAGAGAAAATCGATTTTTCATGCGTTTCCAAAGGTGAAGGGCCCCTTAAATTTTGCCCGTCTCTGCCGGTGCATCGGGCGAACGAAAATAATAAAAAAAAAAAAAAAAAAACGATCAAATGGGATAGAGGAGCGAGGAGGAACGCGTGAAGAGAGCACCGCGAGGCGAGATAGCCGAGGATCGAAGGTGTTTTTCGGGGCGTGGCGAGGGCCGCGTGATTACCAGGAGGATCGGTTAGCGCGGTGAGAGTTCAAAGCATCAAAGAGGCCCGACCAGCGAGAAATTGCTTAGGATTCATCTGCCGGCACGGGACCCTCCGGACGTTCGTCTGTTCTCCTTCCCCCTCCCCCCGCCGCCGACCGCTCTACTGTTACGGGCATTGTGCACGATGCAGGGAACCTATTCTTTAACGGATTGCCCTTTAACTAACGATCGAATACCTTCGCCGGAGTACACCTCGTGTATATTATAATAATAATGATAGCAATAGTTCTCTCCTAGGCTTGATACTTTTTTTATTTACAAAACAACTGTCCACCTTTTCGTCGCGATCAGCCACCCTGCATACGGATCAAATATTGCTATCCCTTTTTTCTCGTTCCAATTGAAACTTCGTAACGCTTGCCGTTCGCGCGCTCCATACGCGTGAATGTAACGTCGTTTCTGAATATCCGTTGATTTCACCGACGTTTCAGGAGTCGCGGTTCGAACGAGACCGAAAGTGGTACGTTGGCCACACTGATTGTGTATCGTGGCTACACTCCGGTCATGTATGGTGGCCAGCCGTCAGGGGCACGGTGTTGGCTTGCGCGTGATCAGGTGCTTTGTATTCTCGACGGGATTTGCCGGTGTGCTTTAAAACGGTAATCAAATTCCATTATTGGCTTCTTCGCACTGGTCCGGTTTATTTGCCGGTCTGTTTAAGCTGGTTCGAAATTGGTGGTGGGGGGGGGGAGACGAATTTTGGTCGACGATTTATTGCGGACTTTTATTGGGACGGTGTCGGGAATATGGGAATCTTTTATTGAAATTATGGAAATCGAAAATTAGGACTGTTGTTGAATATTGGGACTGAAATTAGAATTATGGTGCGCAAATAATAATGTATCGAATACAAGTTTCGTAAAATTAATGGCGCACGGATATTTGCGAATCCTCCATTATTGATTTCATATTCCACGAATGTTCCGGCACGGTGGGAAAGAGGGGCGAATTCACAGGGCATTAATTACGGTCAATTACTTTTGGTGTTCATTACTTTCTTACATTCGTGTACGACAGATTCTAATTGGGCAAACTCTTCCTGACTTAATTGCCCACGGCCGGAACTGCGCTTCTTATTTAAATGCCCTGTAATTACATATGAAAAACAAAGTTTAATAATACATCTGTAATTATTATTATGTTGCCTTTATGCATCTTTCGCGTTTGTTTGATGAATATAATTGAATGTTGCACGATTAATGGAACCTTGCTTTCAGTCGCCCCTATCTACTGCTGAATAAAATATATTAAACAAATGACAAATACATTTTCAAAAGTTATTTAATACTGTTTACAGCGGACAATTTCGGGGATACATTATTTAATTCGATTAGAAATAGAACAATAAGTTGTTGCGAAAAGTTAAGCGCGATTAATTAATTGTCCAGTTAATTGTTACGAACAATCATTCGAAAAGCGGCGGCCGGTTTCACAGTTGCATGACCGGAGAAATCTGTTTGTTTGAATTTCCCATTTCCTCCATGCAAACGTCGTACACCGGTGTCAGACAGTAGGTTATAGAGTTTCAAGCTGGAGGGTTATTTAAAGTCGTCAAAAGTGTGACGTGAATTAAACTCAGCCGGCTCTTGCAATTCACCGTTACTCACGACTTTCAAGCTTCCTGAACTATAAAGTGTTTTATAGCGTGTCAGCGTCAACGATGAAGTTTGGAAAATTACCACTTGCCTCCGCGGAGCAACCTGTGTGCGTGCGTGCGTGTGTGTGTATGCGCGCCTGCCATAAATAAATTGCCAAGAGTAGACGACTAACTGCTACTATAAATAATTTAATACGCCCGTATCTGTATCCTAAACGGATACAAATAATATCAAAGAATTTTTCGTCGCGCAGAAGTTGCACGAAATTCAGAATCGTGCACGACTCCGTTAATTCGACGTTTCACGAACACAAAGAGACCCAGCAAACCAACCAAATGTATTCGCAATTCTCGTTAATCGACACGCGTCCTTCGCTTATTTCAATGACATCGTCCCTCCAAGCCCGGACACCGTTCGGGACAAGAACGATGAAATCTGTCCGCGACGCGTTTTCGGCGGTTCGCTCGCGTTTAGTGTCGTTCAATTAAACGCGGCCTCGTTATCTGATTGTTGGCGACGGTAGCCACGTTCGGAGATCCTCGTGGCGAATTTAAATGGCCGCCTCCTCCGTTTATGCGACCGTTCGCGCCTCGTATTCGCACAGCTCGTGGCCACTCCAGATGGAAAACATAGATCCAGCAGCGGTTAAACGAGCAGGGGAAAAAAGCGCTGGAACGTTGCTTTCGTCAATCAGATAGGCACGCTTTGTTTCGTCGCCTGACTGTTCTGTTTCTTTGCTCGTTCCACGTGCTCGCTTGTTTAATTAATATTTATAAGCTTCTGCTTCTGCCGTCCCGTTCTCTTCTTTTTCTCGACGCTTGCGGGTAAGCGATTCGCGCGATAAATTTCATAGGTTCTGAAGTGTGCAACAATGTGGCAGATATTTGCAATACGTTTTGTCCGATTGAACGAGGTGTTTCTTCCTCTTTTTTTTTTTTACGCGATTGTCTGCCCCCCTTGTCCCTTTGGTGCGGTCGTTCTGTCATTCGTGAATTAATGCTCTTCTCACTCGCGTTACGTCGGAGGTGTTCTTAACGCCTGTTGTCAGAGATAAACAGACTTGTCGAATTGAAACATAATTTACTCGTTCATTACTTAACGGCGGAAATAAGTCTCGTTAAATAATTAGAAATTCAAGTGCCTCGAATTTTTCAATTATTCGATCATTACTGTTGGACTTTGTATTCGTTATTTCATTACTTGATCAGTCGTTTAGAAGGCAATTAAATCTAGACCTAACTTTTCTTTTTTTATACAGTCGGTATCAGTTCGGTTCAATTTTTCCTCCACTTTTAACGCGTCACATGACCAGTCTCTTTATCATCCTCTGTCCTACGTAACATTGTAAAACCTGTATCGACGGACAACAACGTAAAAAGAAACGCGCAATAAATATTTCATGGGTCTAATCTGCCCAACAAATCGATCTACATCTACAAGGTATGATTATAACAATGATATTGACATAACTCGGCGTGGTTTGCTTGCCGGGCTATAGTTGTTTCCAAACGGCGATGTTTCCTTTTTTTTCCCCGTAAATCGTGTATATGCAGCGTGTAATATACGAAGTCGAATGGGACGATAAAATGTAGATAAAGAAGGCAACGTTTGGCGCAATGAATTTGCAGCATTCGTGTTCCCTGCATCGCGTGCACTCGATTTCAATTATTTATGAAGCATGCTAACTGTCGATGGGCATAGAAAATTATGAAAAATGTATTGCACCGTCGTTCTAGAAACGGGTGTTACGCGTACGTGTGTGTACGTGTGTTCGCGATTGATTGAAACGAAACATTTTTGAATTGCTAATTTTAGGCACGTTCTCAGACATTGTTGGTGGCACTTCTTTTCTTTTTTTTTTTTGTACAGATTTCATTGGACCATTACCTTGTGGTATGAAATGACCATTTTCTTTAATTAATTTATAATTATAATTATATTGTATAATTATAACGCAATTTATTGATTTATGTTATTTGTATTAACGCAGTTCTATTGTCTATGTATTCCTCTCTGACAGACGAATTTTAGTATTAAATTACGCGGAAGGTCCGGGTTCATTTTTCTGAATTTCGTTTGTGAATAATTTTTGTAATTGCAAGTTTTGTAGTTGTCACTTTTGAAAGAAAAAGAGAATTGGATAGAAATTTTGCATAGATAATTAACTATTCACGATTACTTCCATGTGTCTCGTGAATTTTCCACTTATTTTCATAAAATCATCATTGTTCTTATTAATCAATATCGTTACAAAAAATCGTGCAGCCTAAATAAATTTATAAGTAATTGCAACAAATGGTTTCAATTCTGCACTTGATCCGTCGGACCTCTTATCAAAGTTTCTACTTAATAATTTAGTAATTTCCAATCAGCAAGAGAGCATTAAAGTCACAGAATTTATTTTATACTTTCTGCACGAACTTTCAACGCATTGTTTGACAAAATAATTATTATTTTCGTCGAAATAATCATGGATTTATGGAACTTTCTCGTCCGACGGCAGCTTACTTGTCCGACGGCTGATTTGTTTGTAATTGTTTTACAAAACGTTCGATATATCGATGTCGATTTAACGGGAATAACATTCCTTGCATTGAGTTTTGATTCGGTGTGAAGGAATTTTTCTTCGAATTTCAATTTCATTTTCGTAGAATATTTCGCGAACACCGCGATTACGTTACTTCGTTTCGACAAATATCAATTGTTTATTTATATTTCAAGCAAAATTCTCTTCTGCCAAAATTTTCGCCGAAGATAAATAATCCGCGAACATAATAATTCTTCGACAGCATGCAAATTCGTTTGCTTTTGTTTTCAACAATTTTTGTAAATCTCAATGATAATTATACTTCTGTTTCGAACACCCTGTACGCAAAATGAAATACCAAGCGAAAATTGTACAGTTAGAAATGAAACAAGCAGTACGAAAAATTGTTATCGCGCGAACAAGCAATCTGCCAGTTCGCGGGTAATTAACAAATTTTCTTCGTGCAGCAATATTTTTAACGCGTATAATTAGAGCGGCTGATACCGAACACCTGAGGAAGACTATTAAAATACGTTCCATTAGAAGAATATCCGAGACGACTACTAGGCTCCCTTTGCCTGAGATTTAAATGACTTTTTCCCTTTTTTTTTTACGGCCAATTATCTAAGTGACTCGTTGTCTGACAAGTTAGGCTTAATATATACAGGGTGTCCGGGTTTGCGGCAGAAATTGTGATAATATAATTAACGTTTATGGGGAAGATAGAGAAGCATGTAAAGCGTAAAAACACTTCGTCGAATAATGCCTCCGCGAAATTTATTACGAAAGGGAAGAAACAGAGAATTTGTAATTAATGGTGCTTCGTGCAATTCCTTATAGCTACGTGCTTTTTAGCAATTCGGTTCTTTTTTACACTTTGCATTTCCTGCCAGATTTAACATCTGCGATTTTCATTGTACAATTACAATCCTTCGCCTTCATTTATGAATGTCAGGATATTTTTCAACGAAATGTCTCCTCTTACTCTTCGATACAAGAAAGACATTTGGGAGGGACAAATTGACCGGTACACCCTGTATAGTTGCACGATAAGAGCTCGAAAAGGTAGGCTTTCCCCGTTGGTGCGTTTTGCACGGAGATGTAATCTGTTTTGCCACGTATCGTTGGCCCGTCAATGGCAACAAATGGTACACCCTGTTCCCGTCGGAGGTCGCGAAAAAAAGCGTGTTGGCTTAAATCAGCCGCAAGCAGGGTGGCCAACCTCTGTTAGCCGTGCACCGAGCCGTTTATTCCGGGGACAGAAAGAAGCAACAGTAATGTTTAAGGAATTTCGTCGAACCGTACAAAAGATCGCGCGGAAATATAAGGTTAATGTCTCTTTAAACGGAGTAGTCAATCGTCGTATTGCATCTTGGGAACATTGTTTCCAGAGAAAGGAAACGATTCAAATGTCGTGTTAATGTTCGACTGGTTACGAATAACCATATTGCGAATGATTAAAATTTTGTTGTTCGTTTACAAACTAGTCGTCGATGTAGGGAATTCGAAATTTCATCCTGATACTGTTTTTTCGAGGAATCAGACCTTATCGAACGCCGGATATGATCGTTTCTTGATTTCTCGCGCGGTCACCAACGGCGGAAGTGAAAAACAGAATCGACGTTGTCCTCGTTTCTAACGCAATGAATTATACGCGTAGCTTTCTGCGACACGAAACAACAGTATATAACAACTCATCTTCGTCGTCACGATTTAAATTTCGAACGCGACTGTATTAATTGTGATGCAAAATTCGAATGGACTGACGCGGCAATCATGTTACCTAATTCGTGTATAATAATAATTAAAAAGGATGTAGTGACAGGAGTGACATTAATGTGTGAAACATATACATATGTGCGATAATTAAGCGTAAAAGAAATTGTACATTTTACAAGATTTAATAATGGTATTTATATATCAATGGTCCCAGTCTATTTCAATAGTATTTATTATAATACCAGAAAAAGATACGGTTGGGTGTTCCCAAATTATCGTCCTCTTCGGAATGAAATATTATTTTCGTTTTTTATTATGACTCCTATGGTATACCTGAAGTGATAGGGTTACTCCTGTTAGGTAACCGAGAGCGTCATATGGGGATAAGTCTGTCGAATTCAGCAGATGTTTCGGGGCCTCATTAAAACTGTTTCGTATCCATTTTTTGTATGTTATTACGTTAATAATAAGTTCTGATTATACGGCTATTGCCCCAGTTTTATTCCTCGGTTTACATTGGGAATTCCACAATTCATTGCCAGACTTTTCTCAATACTAAAAGGCCACTAATTTAAAAAGGTACATGGCAATAAGTGGGTTGGATGAAATTTAGTAAAAGCGAACTTTTATTTCAGTGACGCAAATTTCAGAAGAGAAAAAAAGGTGAGCGAAAATGATAAATTGCTACGTTTATTGAAATATTTATCGTGTCAATTGTAAAGTGCACTCTCTAATAATTTGGACGTTAGAAATGCTTCTCCCTGTACAACAATCTAGAAACTTATTTGCCGTGGTACACCTGTTCCCACGTGCATAAATAATAGCACTAAACGATTGTCTTGCACACGCTGTGAAATGTTTCCGCGGTGGTTTTTTCTCGAATCGTAAAATAACCTACATGTTTGAGAAAACGGTAAGTGCGGGCTACACAATGTCTCCTTTGTATTTTCCTTGAATCCTTCTCGTGCGATGCAACTTATTTGTTCGAAAATTAATGTTTCATGCCCCCGTCCCCTTTATCCGTCACGGATAAAACGCAGAAACATTTCATTTCATTCTCGTTCCGTTGTCCGTATGAAAGTCATTCTATAGGCTCATCAATTATTTCCCTCTACAGAAATCTTCTGTAAAAAGGGCGAGAGATTTATGCCCGATTAGAGGGGAAGCGGTTTAGGTTAGGTTCACAATAGCACACGCCGGGCAATTTTAATAATTCGATCGGCGTGTGTGTAATTTGACTTTTGCAGCCTGCGTGCACTCTCGTCTCCTTTGAGAGTAAAGAGCGACTGAACGAAATTTCATCCGTATTGGACAGACTTGAAACACGATATATCAGCGTCAAAAAAATCGTATGCACAACGATCGAATTAACAGAGAAAAACGACGAAACGATTCACGAGTGCACAGCCAAATAAGATTAGAACGGCGTCAATGCGATTTCAATCAGGCGGCCGCGTTTCGTAACACCCTGTTTACATTAACACTATTTCTACCACGATTTTGTGTATACCTATTTCGAACCAAAAGGTGTCGCTTGACACCTTCGCGTTTGTATGCAAATAATTGACAAAACTGTCGGGATTTCGATATATGTATTGATACATCGTATTGATATTTATATGTAAAATGGTTTAAAATTAGAATTTGTTATGAAATCCTTAAGGTATGAAAGGACACCTCATGGTAGAAATTAATATACCATGTGCATATGTTTAGATCCAGGGTGAGCTGGAGGAAAATTATATCGCTGAAACAATTTAACAACTATTGTACTAAAAGTCATCAAATTGGTTGTGAACAAACGATTATACTTAGAGAATAATTTACAGATAAAATTGGAAAAGCGCCTTTTGACACCTCTTGGTAGAAATAGCGTCGAGCAACTTTTGTCGCGGCCACCAGAGACAGAAAAACAGGTCACAACCGATAGACGTTTCAACTTGGTCCACGCCGACGTTACACCGGCAATTTCCCGACGATTCGAATGCACGCGAGTCGTCTCGCAATCGCCGTCACTTCTGCCATGTGGACGGTCGTCCCTCGGCCGCAAGGTGGCCTGAAATCGAAACATCTTCGGCATTGTCCTGTTACGTGATTGCCGGTGGCCTCTGTGTAATGGCGGACTTCCGTTTGGCCCGCGAACACGCGACGCGCTAAATGTTGTTATTAGCCCCTTATTTGCTCAAGGAATGTCATCGGGTCCTTTCAACGGACGGGCAGCCCCCAGGATACGCGCCCGACCACGTTCTGCCCTGTTTCCTCCGCGTGCACGCGAGTTTTCAACGCTCTCACGAAGGAACCGTACGACACGGGCGGCGGGAGCTCAGAATGTCACGGATGTCGAAACGAAATTGACGCTGTTGACGTCACTCGCCTGTGGAGAATCCACGAACTCGGACGATGCTTACGTGTGACGCGTGCAATCACGACGTTCACGCCCCCTCGCGGCAAGGGACACCCGGCAACTTTTGTACAACGCTGTATATGTACATTGAGAGCGCGGTCTGAAAGCTGCCCGAGTCCTCGTGCAACGCGGTTTTCGCACAGCGCCGTCATTTTGGGAGCATTGGTCATGGTAATTAGATCAGACAGAGGATAATTAATAACTGGTGGGCCATTGTTTTTTCTTGCTCGCGCCCCCTAGATAAGGGGCGCTGATTTATGATATCGGCCACGGCACTTATCGAAACTTTAAGGATAATAAAAGGCCGGAAGGAGCTGGGAAGGATTAAGGAAAGTGATGGACGATGACCGATCAGCGCCGTCACAATAATGATCCGCGTAAATAATAAGACTCGTTATGGGGCTCCCCCTTTGGAGCCCTTTCTGCCTCCCTGTCTCTCTTTGTTTTTCATCGTTAATAGCGGCCAGGCTGCATCGCCGTGGAGGACCAAATTACGGCAGGAACGTTCTTACGCTGTTGGCCAACTGAGGGATTCGTTGTTCGAAAGTTTTTATTTAGTGGCCATTGTGAATGTCTGATTGGTACATCAACCATCGGGATAACCTCTGGTTTTCTTAATATTACATTATGCATGCAGGATAGGGTGCAATTGGTGGCATCGTACGGCGAACAAGGGGGTGCAAAGGCAAGCAATGAAATAAAAGCTCGACTTTGTTTTCGGAATAAATGCATCGCGACATTCTAACTGTTCCCATAAAGACAAAGGATGGTCGTCAGTTCTTTCAAGAACAGTTCCACGGATTTCAATTTCCCGCCGATTTAACCCTGGCCCCACCGAGCCCACCGTTCATCCCACCGTTTGTTCCAAGCGAAAACTACGTCGCGGTAGGAAAGCGAAGAAAAAAAATGAGAGAGAGAAACAAAGGAAGGAAAGATAGTACGAGCAATCTTATTATTATTATATGGGAGTGAACTGAGAGAGGAAGCCAGCATAGAAACGGCGTCTTACCCACGGTTCAGTCCCGGCCGCTGAAATGCCAATAATTAAAGGCGGAGGTAGGAAGCGAGGAGCCGCTTATTTCGCGGTTCCAGGTCGTTTCAGCCGCGCATTACGGAAATTAATGCGCCGCGATATGCCATTCTGATGCAGTTGCGCGTGCACTTTTCGCCAGGAATCGTTGCTCCTCCTTCTACTCCTCCTCTAGGTCTTGCTACTGCTGCTCTGCTTGGTCGAGCAACGACCAGCCATCGCGAGACACATTGTTTCTGCGGGTCTCCTCTTCCTTTGGCCGTAACGCGGAGTGCTGAATGGTCGTTTAGACGCTGCAGCCCGTTTCAGACGGGACAGTTTACGCGGACGTTTCATGTGGCGCCATCTGGGCGAACGTCGACGCTTATGGGGCATCCCGGACGCGTGTCCGTCATTGGAAAATAGCGTCACAATGGCTCTCGATTGATTGCCATGGCGATGCATTGGTTTAAACGTATACTGTGTTGCAGACGGGATATTTTGTGTCGCAGCTTCCGGTGGCGCCACCTAGGAACTCGTTGACTCTTGTAGGCATGTCCGAAGACATCCGATTACTATTACGTTGCGCTGGTTTAAACGCAGCCTTCTTCTGTGGACTCGTATGGTCTGTTTCAGACGGGAATACCAATAAAGAAATGATTAATTCCATGATCGAAGTAACTGCATAAATACACAGGTAATTGTATGCTCGACGAAGAAGAAAATAAAATGAAGCCTAACATTAACGCTTTCTATCGGTATGCAGACAACCGAGCAGATTTATAGCCAGATCGGCAATTAATTTATCGATATACAGAGCTTAAGTTGTATGCACCATTCAATTAACCGTACGTGTATTAAAACCTTGCTTGGGTCTGTCAGACCAACGCCATTTTCGTGTGAAACTAACGACACGTTATTAAGTGAAAGTCAAAGCATTGCTGTAGAAAACAAATTTACAATAATTATTAATAACCGGCAGAGCTAGCAGAACGAAAAAAGCAGCAGAATACTTGATATCTACCTATAAAGAATATACAGGGTGTGTAACAACAAGTAGCTTCGTAAGCACATTTGTAAAACTACGGATTAAAAATAATTTACCCAAATTTTCGTTCTATTAAACAACGTAATCATAAAATTGCTATTTATTTTACCTAATATTCAATTCAACGCTAAAAATCTGTAACTGAACAGTCCAACCTCGAACCAACCGGCCCAAACAAACCGTGCAAACCTGCATATACACAATACAGACAATACAGAGCATCGAATGGACGAAGAAAGAAAAATACGATTCGACATATTTTCCAGTGAAAACGATCGAGAGAGCGGTGTGGCCGCGCGACACTTGCGTTCACGGCGATTATCCGTATAATGGGTGGCAAAGAATTTCGGTGGTCGTTTGCGCCGTGTTGTGGCAACAAGCAAAAGCGAGCTTTCCACCGTGCGGAATGATTCACGGTTCAGGCGTCGACAAAAGCGCCAACTCGGCGGTTCGCAAGAAAAACGAGCCACGGGCAATTTATTTTAAATATAACCGCCCCGATTCGCCGACTACGATTTGTTCTGGGCATTAAAGGGCCGCTGTCTCCCCACGGTCTCTGTGCGCCCTTGTTCCCCTCCCCCTCACGCTCTCTCTACGATCGGCACAATGTTACCCCGAAACATGTCTGTAATTCGAATATAATGGACTCGACTCGCACGACCCTTCCCTCTCGATTATTCCGACCCCAGCGCTGCTTGTATGTTTGCGCGGCGTCTCGATGTTTTGTGCAGGCGGATTCGACACGGCGGCCATATTGTTGCGTTACCGCGAGCGGTAGAGTAACTTGGGACTTGAAAAAAAAAAAAGGAAGAGAACAAAAATTGATTTTCCCATAACGAAAACGATTACGAGGAATCGGAATCAGAGCAGTTCCATAACGTACGAGGCGCGAACATTTCGATAAGGATATGCGGTTGCTGGCGTTATTATCTTCAAACTGGTCTATAATTTGAGAATAATGGTGCTGGATTACCCTTGTTCTTCCCTCTCTACGCCATCTACGCCTTCATCGGGCATTACCGCATCGCTAGTCCGTTTGCTGTTCATCGAAAATCTAATATTGTAGATAAAAATATTTCAAATTTATTACAGCGATACGAGTGTGCACTGTGAAAATTACCCTCTTCTGATCTCACCCCCCCACCGTTAGATTTGTAGACATACATGCATGAGACATAATCCTACTCCCCCATTCATTGCCTTTAGGATTTTTCTCCCTTTTAAAGAGCTTTGCGCCCTATCGAAACGAGTTTCTGGTAATGTCCTTTCAGCTTTACGACCGTGGACCATTTACGGGAGAATTATTGGCGCCTTTATGTAGTGATAACTATTACACAGTTGTATCCAATAATTCCGGATTAATTTTCCGTAAACATTGTTTATGTCGCCGCCGATAAATAATCTTCAAGCCTTTGTTGCGCTATACATACCTATATTTCATTATATTGGGTTGATGCAGGAAGCAGCGGAATTGATCGATAAATATTTCTGAATTGGTATTTATTTATTTACGTTCCCCTATTCCTCCCACGAAGTTCCAGCGAACTCATCAACGCTGCCAAAAAAAAAAAAAATCACAGTTACCATTAATTTTCCCCAATTTCTGCCAGTCATTCAATGACACACATATATATGTATGCCACTCTTCTAAAGACGCAACGCCAAAAAAAAAAAACGGCCACCCAACTGCCCGTTTGAGAGTTACTCCTTCGACGTTGATACTCGAACGTAGTCGCGTGGTAGGTCCGCCGTCGGAAATGTGTTCACGCGACGGTTCGCATGATTTTTTGCCCAGCCTCGTCCCGAAAGCACGTCAACGGTGAAAAAGTGACGTCCCTTTAGAGCGACATCTCTCAAAGCGCTGCGGTCGCTGGACCGTGGAGAATCTCCCCGATATTTTGAGTGATCCAATTTACCGCTTGCTGCCGACCGTAAGCACGATCGCACGAGCACGCGTGAACTCGGGAGACTCGAAAATAGGATTTTGCTTTGTAATGCATTTCGACGTCGAGGAGAGAAATTTAATATCGTAGCGTAGCAGTGCGGTGCCGATGAGAATGACTCGCTGGGAGATTTCGAGTGCAAATATTTTGGTTATGTGCACACCATTTTTATATAATCAGTCGATGAGCATGGGTTTGGCAAATTAATGCTGTACATGGGGACAATAAATAATTTACGGACTGATTTTTCGTGTTTGTCGGTAGCTATTTAATTGTTTGGTGGTTTTCAGCGTTTGATTTTATCGTTAAACGTCATTTCTGCATTATCGACATCGTCTGAATATTCAAATATCACCGGACAACCGTTACCTCGAGGATTGCAGTACAAAATTTTGCATACAAGAAATAACAAACGGGCCCGTCACAGTTTTTCTAGATTATCGGCACATTTAAAACCGCATTGCATTACAGCGGTTTTGATATTCCGCAGTTTTCCAAGAGCACAGTACCCAATGGCGCGAATTAATTTTTACCTAAAATAGCCTATCAACAGTAATAGCATGCATTAAAAGCTATAATTTTCCGCTAGATCGCAACCGTTAACGATATCATTACGAATCCCGTCGTTTCGTTATTCATCGCGTAACCTAAACTCCCGTCCCGGCCACGGTCTAGTGTTTCATTCGAAATGCCATAATATTTCACTCATCCCGGTAAAAGCGAGCGAGCAAGCAAAGAAAGGGAACACCGGGTCCCTCCCGCTTGTGTGTCGAGAGACCGGCCTGTTCCTGACCAAGCGGAGAAACGAGTCAAGTGAAACGGAATCGACGGTGGCCAGAGCCAGAGGGCTTTATTATTTCGCCGGCATTGTTATTAATTCAGCGTGTGCCATGGCCGTGCACTAAGAGCGTAAGCTTGTCACGACCCTGCCTGACCCCCTCCATTCCCTTCGAAACCGCGAGCACGTTGTTCTTTGCGGAATTCATTAAATCATCGGCATTCCACGCGGCACGTGGCCTGGGCCCCCTTTTACAAGGCTCTTTCGCTAAATTAGGATCGAGCTTGCTTCTCCGCTCCTTTTTTCTTTCCCACCCCGCGCTGGCTGAAGCGTTGCAGGGCGCTCGGTTGGTAAAACAGTGACGGCGTGATTAATTTGTTAGTAACGAATAAAAACTCGTACATCTTCGCAGTGAAATTGGCCAAGAATGGGGGCGCGAAATTAGAAATTATTCAAGCACGCGTTAAATATAAGTACACTTTTGAGCCAAAGATGCTAATTCAATAAGGATGCCTAAAAGAGGACAGCGACCCGCGGTGTATGAATACTTAAACTAAACGATCGAGTGTTTAATAAGTTTCAGGTGCACGTGAAGTGCCGTGGACGATACTTTTGGCTCATAAATCTGCGAATTTTCCACTTACACGTCGTCTAATGATAATGCTCCGACATTTATTAACGAGCCTTTTCCACGGAAAACGTTATGGCGGAAAAAGTTAATGGTCGACGTTACAGCGAAGGAAGAAGGGAATGTGTGTTTGTAAATACGTATAATGAGTAGTTCTGGGTGAAATAGGATTTGAAATGAAAAAACTAGAAACACTTATAGATGCTAGTTCGCCGTCAGTATTAGATGGTTAAATATAGAATGCAATATCAATTAATTTTTTTGCAATAACCCATGAACTGTTCGAAGTGCTTGCTTAATTTGACAAATGTAAATATTATACAATTCTTTTATGAAACCTGAAATTACGTACTTATTTATAAAATATACGTAGCCTCTAACGTTACCTGAAATTCTTCACGTGTTACGATGTTTCGTTTTTCTATGTTTACCCGTGGTAGAAATTAGAGGCACGTTGCAAATAGCATTTGCATATTCATGGCTGAACGTTGTTTATCCTGTTTTTGATAGTTTACAAGCACGCAGATTAGATATGGATCTAGCCGCCACGCACCGGGTGTCCGGAATGGCGATGAACTATTATAGCCGCGAGTATTTGCTTTGCCCCTGTTTATTAGCCTTATGAATTGTAAATTTGCCGAAGAACGCATAGCGTTCGCAGAATTTATCTACTCATTTGCAGCATGATAATTGCATGCCAGATGTTATATTATATAATAATCGCGCGACAGACAGGCTGACCAAACTAAGAAATGAAGTGAAAGTATATTAAAAACAGACTTTGCCCAAACACGGAGTACCTTGACTTAAAACCTTAACACAATTCGATTAACCCAAACCTTTAAAAATCATTCTTCCTTCATGTTCAATCGTAACAGTGTCTCATTTATACCACGTACATATTACTTTTTACTTGGCGGCATGAGACAATCCAGAAAGATCTCTTATGATTGGACATAACCTCTTACCGTTCACAGAATCCTTCGATTATTTATACGCAAAGACACTGCACATCCCTGAGTGTGCAAGTGTGTGTAACAGGGTATGTACAGGGTATGTATAAGGCGTTGCTGGTAGATGGACGGGGGAAGTAAACAGAAACAGCTCGGTCACAGGCGGTTGGAGGGGGGAAGTCGAAGAAGGGTAGCTCGACAAAATGGCCTCCAGAACGGGCTCCTAATGGCCGGCACGGGCCGTTTGCACCGCCATGTTACATAACTCTGCCACGGAGAGCGTAAATACGCTCTTAAGGAGCGTTACGAGGCGTGCTCGCTAGCTTCGTGCTGTATTACGCTACGAGCACCGAGCACGCTTTTACGAGCGTCCCTAATGCGCCCTTCGAAGACTACACACCCTCCACCGTCGACCTTCTCCATTGTATCGGCGGCACATAGCCAAGCCTTACCTCCGATACTTCGTTCTGGATAATAGTAATAACGATTGAAATATTTGTGGAGGGTAATTTACAATCGGTCTGCACAAAGAAATTCGCTGTGATCAAATGTTTAGAAGGTATAGATTATACTTTGTTGCTGTTTGCCACTGATCAACAAACTGTCATCTGCAAACGTGCTCAATGACACCGAAAACGACAGACATATCTATTGAATGGTAATTCAACGAGGTTAATTGATAGTACAATCGAATCTAAGTTATCCAATGAAAACGAACATATCACTTGTTTCGACCTAATAATTATCCGTCATAAAAGGAGGAAACATGACGCGACATCAAAACCGCCCAGCCTCTTCCCATTATTTGAGGTTATGTATCGGCTCGTTAACCCGCGGCCGAGCGATAGATCATAACACGGAGGGGCTCGGTATTGCGTCGAGTAAGGTGGAAGAGAGGGGTGGAGTCTATGATGAAGCATCTGCTTTTCATCCCCCACGGAATGACAGAGTTACCCTCGTGAATCTAATATTCCCGTACCATTAACCACAAACATGTGTAGGATCGTTTAATCGTAATCGTTTTCGACTTCGATAGAGAGCGGCACAATGCGGCCATTGTTGTGGGGTGACTTTATCGGGCGAGATAATCTTATTGTTAGTAAGCGACTTCTTGACGCTGGCGGCGTGATAATTGGGTGGTTTCGGTAAATGGGAGATTTAGTTTGGATCGTGCGTTACCTCTGGTATTTTGCTTTGGAAGCTTTTTTTATTCTTCACAAGTATGGCTTTAATTTTTTAAGGAAATCAGAGTATGATGACATTATACATTTTATATTTTACATTTTACATTTTACATTTTGCATTTTACATTTGATATTGTATGATTTTATTTTATGCCCCATACTTGTGTAAACGTTTCTAAATACAAATGAACGAATGAAAATTTGTATATAAAAACTTCCGAATAAAAATTTCTGTCCGATGGGCATGTGTTCGCAAACGTTTGCAAAAAAGTTTCGGATTTTTCGACAGGCGGAGAATCAAATTTCTCGAACGCCGCAGCCAATTATCTGTACGCGAACGAATCGCCAACGCGGCGTATTTTCATTCCGCTTGGCGGATTATTAAAACGCCGCTCCATTTTCGAGAATTATGTAGCAACGCTGGCCGTAAATCCGACACACTCGGCGAATATCGCGGATTTAATTTGCGAAACTAATACGACGGGGACGAAGCTACAAAGTAAATGATAAACGATAAATAAGGGTGGCGTGTAATTGGGGTGAAATTGA
Organism: Nomada lathburiana; assembly: GCA_963667235.1. Classification (NCBI taxonomy): domain Eukaryota; kingdom Metazoa; phylum Arthropoda; class Insecta; order Hymenoptera; family Apidae; genus Nomada; species Nomada lathburiana. The sequence continues at coordinate 16,350,146 of OY763899.1, read as the reverse complement.
TTCAGAGCCAAATTTAAATTGTGCTCGTAGATACTTTATCAAGCTGTCAAATAACTACTTGCAGGGCTAACCCTCCTCGAGTGTGCGAAAGGTTCACCAATAGTAAAATAATAATCGCAACAATAATGCAACGACAGCAAGACTGTTACGGACCTGCCGAGGCCTGTTCATATTAGGTCCAACCAGAGCGAGAAACTCCTGTGTGACAAAGAAACATGATAATAATAATAATCCTGGTGAGATCCACAGTGATAATAATAATAATAACATTAGCAATACAAATTAACCATAGAATTTAGCGAGGACAGGAAAAGTACGATACACATTGGCCAGCAATATTTCTAAATCTACATACTGATTACCCTGCCGGGTATGATCTCATGGATGCTTCTTAATACACGCGCAAACGAGGTTAAGTTTTAGTGACGTCGTCAAGATTAATAACCCAAGGCATAATCGCAATGATTACGCAAAAAATTACTTTCATTCTACACCTCCAGCAACGTTTCATCCATCCGATCGTAAAAAAGAACAAACGTGAGTATCCTTTACTCACTTCCGTTTCGTCGCTGTCGCGCCTAACCTCGAAAAGAAAACAAACAAACGGATTCGTCCCAGTGGCCGATGTCAGCTGACTAAGGCCCGGCCGTGAGTATTCAAATGAGCCAACAAATGAATAACCCAAACGAAGAACACTGTCGATCCTTCGACGGCGAAGAGGGAGAAACAAACTCGCAACACCGAAGCCCAACCTGCAAACCACGGTTCATAACTAGAAAAGAAAGAAGGAGCGAGCAAGGGGGCAGCGGCGAATAAATAAATAAATGATTTTCGGCGTGTCGGCATTTAGACAGGCAGGGATGGCTTTTTATTTGTAGGAGCCCGGGCCTCGGTCAGCGCGCCGCCTAGTAATCAAAACCCGCCGAAATTCCCAGCTTTCGCAGTGGTTATTACGCCTCGGGGCAGGCTGCTCGCGCGGATCGTTGATACGATTTTTCCGTCACGGTGCTTTGCCAAATTGCACCCTCCGCATTCCACAGGCCTTTCTTTCCTTACACCTTTGCCCGCCGCTTGTTTTATCACTTTTTCTTCCTTTTATTTCTTGCTGCTTCTGCTTCTTCCCTCTCGTCTTGCTTTTATTTCTTTCGTACGCTCGTGGATTTTTTGTTGTTGTTGTTTCGTTTCACGGGTGCCCTTTTTTTTTGCTATGATTCGCGCTGGTTTTGATCGCGGCACGGCTTTCGGGTTCTCCCCGAGAGTCCGGTAGAGAATCCGACGGTTTCTCGAGGTTGCATTGGATTCGATCGGCGAATGGATTCGCGTGAAACGAAATGATTCGACATAGAATTGCGAGAGGGCTGCGGCCGTCTATCCCGGCCAGACAGTGCTTATCAATTCGATCCGCGTAAACGTGGCACCAAGCCCGGCTACCGTTTCCGAACCCGTTCCCCGCGTGAACTCCATTTGCATGGCGCATTCCTTTTTCGCCCGGTCCCGCGACAAACGGCCCCGGTTCCGGTCCCACCAGAGAATCCTCTTCTCCTTCGTAACCGCTCGATGAGTTATCGCGCTTTAAAGCCGCGAGCAGCGGGAAAGATGAAATTTGCCGTCGGCTGAATAGGCGGTTCATTACGAGCGCGGAACGATACACGGTTCTCTGTCTGTGTTCTGCGGCGAGAAAAGAAAACAGAGGAAATTCTGTGCCACACACGAGCCCCCCCCCCCCCCGTAATATCCATCATGTCGCCGATTCTTTCGGATATTCTCGCGAGGGTCCGCGAAGTCATTTGTCGAATTTACACGTGGGGCAATTTATTGGACTAGCGGAAGGTGTTGGGTGATATTTTTCCTTAACGACGAGAATTTATAGTCCGGGAGCGGTTGTACGAGGGATGGATTCATTTCTTTCTAGTAACACGAATTACACGATGGTTGTTTCCAGGGAATTTTGTGTCATTCGGAACAGTCCAAGAAATTTGAGGAACGTTGGCATTTTTAGAGAAGTTTTGGTAAAAAATTGTCCCAAAAAAATTCTCTTCAGTTTTCTTCCTTATCTTCAATCGTCCACTGAAAGGGATGGAAAATATTAGGAGCGGCAATTATTCTAATTTATATTTTCAGTTTCAATTATCAATTCCGAAAGTATATCAGACAGGACAGGACAGACGTTAGAGTACGAACGGAAAATTGCTGGTAAACTTCCTGTCAGATATCATCGGCAAAACTTCCTCCAAGTTGTTTACCCCTCCCCCACCCTTCCAACGCGCTTCATAACTTTCTCTGCACGAACAGCGCGGTCGAATCATCATAAATACAATGCATCTACACTATTGTAGGAACACCTCGCCCGTCCAACACCTAGGCGCCCAGCGAAACGTCACTTATTGTTACAGCGGCAGGAGGGGACGACGCGATATATAGAACACAAAATGGTTACGGAAGATCATCGTATCGTCGTTGATCCCGAGGGAACGAGCAGATAGGAGTTCGATGGGTGCTGGACGAGTCCAAGGAGAAAAGATCGTGCGCTCGCTCGCTTGTCAGCGTTGCGACGAGGCGTTGGAGGGGTAGATGGCGGGAGGGGGTTGAGGGGAGGGAGCGAAGTTCCCATGATGGTAGGTGCGCGCGGTTCTGGTTCCCTCGGTCGAAGATGAAAAGATGAAAGGCATCCCGGCACTGAAGCCACCGCTCTGGTTCTACCTCCCCTAACCCATCCGCTGGACCTAACCATCCTGTCTGGTCATCAACACCTGACCATCTTGCAACATCGTCCGACGCCCTCCTGTCTCTCTCTCGACCGGCTCGTTGTCCCTTTCTGTTTCTCCGTTTGGACGGACTGGCCGTCTCTGTCTAGTTTTCTCGCCAGTACGTACTCTCTCTATCGACTGGCTCGCTGTCTATTTCTTTTCCCCCCCACTTGTGTTCCCTTTCTTTCTTTTTCCGCTGATCTCTTGGCGCGTCCTTCTCTATGTTTCGCCCGCTATCTTTTCTATCGATCTTGCTCTCTCTCTCTCTCTCTCTCCTTTTCCCTCGCTCTGCCTCTAGCTGTTCCCCTAGCTCCCTGCTTTATCCCCTCTCGCTTGCTCTCTGGTGCACGTTCGTCCCGTCTCGTTCCTTTATTTTCGCCCCTGCGTATTTATCTACCTATGATACTCGCCTTTCTTCGACCGTCAGTCTGGCTTTAACCCATTTCTTCCTTTGACGGTGGGCACCGAGAATTTTCTCACTGCGAAGGAAAATGGACGGGGCGCTGTAATTAATTGTTTGACATTTATAAATTTGGCAGTTTGAAGATTGGGAATCTTGGAAAATGTGTAAAGTTACAGGAGGAATGCAGGTTTACAATTTTTTTTTAGCTTTTTACTTTTGTAGTTCTTGTTTTAGACCAGCGAAGACTGACCTTGCAAGTTTGGTCCCAGCATTCTTAAACACCCTGTACAGTCTGCGGGATAATGTGTGATGCACTTAGCGTTGTCTATTTTGTCTTTTTCACGCAAGTTTCACGTTGAATAAAATGTATCAGATAAAATAGGTTAGGGTAGAGGAGCCGGTACGGACGGTCAGGTAAAACGACGGAAATTGCTACTTTGTCCAGCATGTCCGGTTATATAGATTCTGATGGGGGATAATGCAGAGGCAAGTAGCTTAGGACGAGGATAATCAGACGAATGTAAAAATCGTAGTAGTGTAGCAAAAATAGGGACGGTTTCTATTATATCTTGACACATGGAACATCCATATCCTTCGACGACCCAAAATCCCAGAATTACTGAGGATTACCAGTCAAAATATCAATATAAATAATTCTCTCGATCGTCGTTCAGTTTGTTACTATAATACCTAACCCAACGCGAATTTCAATGAAAGACAACGTCGTATTTAATCAACGAATTATTAAAAATTCGCGAACCAAAGGAACACCGCGCTGCCCATTCCCTTCCCATCCACCAGAATGCCCTTTACCATCCCGAAGAGGCGACCCTGAAAAAAAAGGAAGAGACTTCATAGCCCGAAGCTGAAGTCGGCTGGAACACACTCTCACACGGTCGCCTCCTACTTTGTTCGCTGGCTCGTTTGACGGATGGAATTCCTTCGACCTGGTGCAACGCGACTCGGATACCGGCGTGATTCAATTTCGCCTTAACCAATTCGCTACCAACGCTAGTATAATTTCGTTCGATAGGCTTACCATAGTGTGCCATCATGGCCATTGCAGTAGCCTAGCAGTAAGAGACTTTCTACTGACTACTCTGGTGACACAGGGTCAGAAACTAGTCATCTGGGTACCAGGAGATTTCGTATAGGCTGGGACTGTAAAAGTGGGTTCGTGAAACGTGGCAGGACTAATTAGTGAAGCAGGGTTATAGAGATGTATGAAGCGCAGTGTAGTGACTGTGCGAAGAATTCTACCAGCGCCAAATCAGAGACGACTAGTGTTCCCTCCCGACAAATTCCCGAGACACTTTACAATGGCTTGTTTTCCTTATTAGTGCCTATAAACATAGGAATTTTGAGACGCAACTGAAGCGGAATCCCGAAGACGCAATTTAGGTGTGACCGCCAAATTAGTGTAAACAGGAGATAAGATAAGAAGGGAATTCGGAGACGCAACCAAAATATCGAGGTATCGACGCAGATGAAATATGATACCTAAGACGTAGTAGATCAATTCTGTACAAGCCCATAGACAGAACGCATAATGATTCATTCGAGATTCAGAATCCGTTCCATCGCCAACATTAACGTGGTTAAGATCAAGAGCATTGTAAATAACATAACCACTCATGATAAAGTAATTGTTGTTTTTCAAAAATTCCCTGTGACAAAATCTCATTTATAATAATTGCTAAAGGTTGCTAAACTTCGTTGCTAAAGGTCGGTTGGTCAGGTTGACAGGTTGGTCAGAAAACGTTGAAGTCCGATAGGCCTGACCCAAGGATCGTAGATCCAGCTGAAAGTTGGTCAGAAACAGTAGGAGTCCATTAGGCACGATCCTAGAGTCGGAGGTATAGCTAAAAGTTGGTCAGAAACAGTAGAGTCAGACCTGGTGGACTTCCGCAGGTTCTGACCAACTTTGGGCTGATCCTACGACCGTAGGGTTATACCTACTGCACTTCTGCCGATACTGACCAACCTTTAGCTGAACCTACGACCTTTAATTTCTCGAGAATTGTTGAGAAGTACAATCTGATTTCTCATTTCTCGAGAAACGAAAAATTACTAGGGACAACGTTATCCAAAACGGCGACGCAGTTTCGCGGGGGACCACCCGGCCAATCGACTTCTGCTTTCGCGTGCACGCAAACTAAACATATGGCTGTCATCTATACTAGATAGACATTTGTATCCACGAGCGAGCGTTAAATAATCAACGCGGAATTTAATTATCAAATATTTTGAGTCGCCCCGAAAGATCGCTGCGAACGCTAGAAAGCCGCCTTCGGGCTGTTCTCACGTTTAACCCAGGGCCCGGGATTCCGTGGTCCGCGTCATTATTTGAAAAATAAGTAGCCGCTCCGTTCACACGTAGGATCAATACATTCCCGCTTATTCAAACAAACCGATGCCGAGAACACCCTTTTCAAATTTATTGCTCCCTTTAAAATCGAGCTTTCTCCCGCGAGTCAGGAAACAGACGAAAACAGGGAAATAATTATTTGTTTGTATAGAAAGGGAGACGCGGCGGCCACCAATCACCATTCGGGGGAATTAATTAGCGTCGATTCTCGAAACTCCATTGAGTTTCGGGATAAAGGGAAGCCGTTCGGTGTTTGGACACGCAACGGATATGCGGATCCTTTCAGGCCGCACGCAAACGACACGTTTCGAGTTTCGACTAATCGCTGTGCCTCCTCTTCTTTCCTCATTCCTTCGCCCCGAGGGCTACCGTGCTCCTTTCATCGATGCCCTTTGTGTTGCCGCGATTGTTGAGACGTTCGTATCCTTAAACCGAGGAAAATTCAATAACCGCGGTGTGCAAAGAAGACCGTGCCGCCGTGTGGAAGTTTCGCGAGTAACTGCGACGAACAATTCGCAGCCTCTGCAAGGGGCCGTCGTCAAAGATAGCGTAGAATTAGAATTTCCTTCGGTCTTCGATTTAATTGTCGCCGATTGTGAATTGCTCGATCCACAGGGCGGTCTCAGTACTAGGCTCATCCCGCAACAGTGTACCGACAAGAACTTGTAGCGGCTTCCAATCACTAAACTCACTCCGCGCAGTACACGGATAGTCTACAGCTCGTTCCAATTACGATCTACGCCCTGTACAGTGCGCTGACAGTCTCCAACCCGTTCCAATTACGTTTCTCGCCCTGCGCAGTGCGCGGGTACCCCCCCCCCCCCCCCCCCCCGCCAATGCCAAATCCAGCCGCAGCCAAACACGAACCGTATCCACTCCTCGTTCACCTAATTCCCCCGACCACATCCACTATTTAACACACGAGCAATGTCGAGAGATCACTCGACGTCGAGATCCTCAATCCAGCAGCCTGGAAGCCCGAGCCGGCCGGATGATTTATCGTCGCGGGCCTTTGTTGGGTCGAAAACCGAGCGGGCCCCAGCGGTGTCGGCGGCGGAGGAGGCAAGAGGCCGAAAACAGGATCGACCTCGTCCAGACAGCGTGGCTCTTGTTCGCCACAGGTGTGCCGCTCTTTCCAGCAGCTTCCTTCCTTCGTCTCGCTCGCGCCGCCATTACTGCCACCCACACGAACAATTCTCTAAACTCCATTACTTTTTCAGGCCGCGGCGAATTGCTCCCCCGGCCGGTGCCACCCCTCTCTCACTCTCTCTCTCTCTCTTTGCTTTCTTTATCTTGTCCTGTCTTTATATAGCGTTCTCGTCTCGTTTCCTTTTTCGTTCGGTTTGCTTCTTTTCCATTCGTCCTGGTCATTTTACTTTTGCGCCTCTTCTTTCCCCCCTTTTGTTGCACCGTTGGCAGCGCGCTCGGCCTTTTGCGCTCCGTTGCCGTGGCGCGAAGAGGCATGCCTGGGTGGGATACCTGCGATTCCACGCTAACTCGATCGGCCGATTTTTTAGGGCCGGCGGACACCCCTCGCGGAATTCTTTGCACGTGTCTCGCTGTTAAAGTAAGGCGGAGGGTAGTTTGGCGCGGGGGGTTCCGGTGAATTCGATTGTCGTGGCGCGGATAAGGGAATTGTTGTACAATATCGTGTGTAACAATTACATAACAATTGCTCGTGAGATTATCTAGGGACAAAGATTCGGCAATTCGTGTGAGACTCTAATCTTAATTGTTGCGCGTAAAAGCGTGCAGAAATAAAAACGTCTTCGAACTATTCGTAAGGCAATTCCCAAATTGGATTATGTGAATTAGGTTGATTAAATGTTTGGACTAAAATGAACGCCTCTTTTTTTAATGCAAGCATTTCAAAATATTTGTAATATTAAATTGGAAGCTGATATTACAGTTCATTGTGTATTGTTACGAAATTACTGTTTACCTAAAAGCGCGGATATTTTAATCGTTGTTCCGTGACTGGCTAGCCGGTGTATTAAATCGATCGTTGCATTATTCTCTGAACAAGCATGGTGATCTAATTAAAGCTCTGCCGAGTAAGGTATTTCTTCCAACACATACGTACACCGTTATCGTACGATTAAAAATGTCGCGGTGAAATACAGGCAGAATTACCTGACGTTGGTGATAAAATTAATTAAAACAAATACAACAACAATAATAATAATAATAATAAATTAAATAAAATAAGATTCAAATAAATACAAAACGTAATCAACTTGGATTTGCAAATTACCCTAAATATTGATTTTCTCGATTAATAACTGTAACATAATTAACTGTCTCTCATTGCCACTGCAGCAAAGCAAGTCGGTTGGATCAAATTAGGTGCCGCTAAATATTCCTCAAAACAAGTCAAGCCCGGCTCCACGAATTCACAGAATCGGTCTACGATCTAACTTCAATTTCACATTGACCGTGCGCGACACAAAGGAAATTTTACTCGCATCATCCCCGACAAAAAGATGACGGCAGGAAGCAGAAGATACGACAATAGAAGTTATTCGTCTCACCATTGGCGTGGATAATTCGAAAACTACCCCCCTGTGTTAACAGCCACCACCGCGGTGAATCCCCATAAAAAAAAAAAAAAAAGCTGAAAGTCACCCTTCGCAACAAAGGGGACTATTAAATTCTGAGACAGTTCCATTTGTTACGTTTACAACAAAGGCGGACAATCCAGAGTTGCACAACAAATAACGAACAATCCTTTTAGGTAAAGAATTAAACGCCGCTGAAGAAATTCCTATGATCTGAATTCTTATATATCATTCGACCTCTTCCTCGAGGATAAAATTCTTTCCACCAAGTTGATTCTTACGTATCATCCAATTACCTTTCTATGGAGAATGACGTGAGCACGGTGGAAGTCTTCGTACAGGAGCGGGAGGAAGTCGGGGGTTGGAAGGTAGGAATTACGCGGATGTAATTATTATGTTACTTGTGCGGTTATTGGATAAGGTTCTCGTATTAAGGGGAATTTCCGTTAGGAGAGAGCACGATGTTCGTTATTCATTATTAATACTGTTGAACGGTGAACAGACCGATGGTATTATTCAATTATTATAAAATATTTACGGAGAACTTATTTAACAAGATCCTTCGTTCAACTATAAACTTCATTCAAGTATAAATATCATTTTACCAGTAGCAACGCGAATGTGAAATGAACGAAAATAAGTATCGTTCTTTCATAACCTATAACTAACCAAACTGCGACAGCCCAACGGAAGTGTCGCCACCGAAATCGACGTGTAGTGGCAATTAATCAGATCGATGATGTTACCGTGAATCGTCGATATGCGTGGCAGTCGCGGTTTTAATTAAATTGCAAAACTCTTTTTCCCGCAGGGCGGAATACCCGAAGCCTTCATTAAAACTTCAACCCTAATTATTCTTAACCTATACCGTTCCCCTTACGATCCCCTGGAATTGCTCGCTAATTTGATTCCGAGTTACCCGTGCTTATTACTCAAACTAAAAAGGCAAGATACACATTCATATTAAATTACGGATAATTTGTTACCGCGTATCCTGATGAATTCGTAATCGGCCGTATCATTAATTACATTTCCAGATACTGGAAGGAACTTTTTCACGATCCCCCCCCCCCCCCCCCCTGCCACACTTTTAGCACTGTTATTTCAACGTCGTCGGGATCGAATTTATGATTTAATAAGATACTGTGTCCTGTAAGTACTCGCACGTTGACGTTTCTGATTGATCGCGTTGCGCTCGATATCTTTTATTCTGTTACGAAGTCGTGTCTTGCCACGATCCTCGCGCAATATTTATCGCGCGTCACGTGCGTTTAACCACGTGACTTCGGGCGCTTAATGAAAACTCGACTATCCTCGATCCGTGCATATTTAAATATACCCGCGTCGAACGGTGAATATAGCATTGCATTTCACGGATCTATTTTTGGCAACTGTTACGTGCGTGCTTATTCTTCTCGCGCAAACCTGTAACCAATGTAACCACGCATGGTACAATCTGTACCATAGCTAGTTACCTAATCCATATGAGTGCCATACAAGTGACACATAAGTTCACAAAAGTCGAGTACCTAAAACCAATAGAACCACGCGGTACCATCCTGCACCAAACCTAACTACCCAGACGGCCAAATCTGCAATAGCAGATTCTGCCCAGATTCTGTTAGCAGTGTTTGTAAACAGATTGGCTGCAGATTTGACGCAGAACCTGCTGAACAGAATCTGATGGGAGATTGGCAGCAGAAACTGGGCAGAGCCTGCTACTTGAACCATTTAAGTGGCCATCTAAATCGATTTGAATGACTCATGTTGCAGAATCCGCTCGGTTTCTGCCACCAATCTGCCTTCAGATTCTGTTTACAGAACTCAAGCCAAATGCGGACGCACATGGCTACGGATCTTTAGACAGAATCTGTCAGTTCTGTTGCCAGTCTGCTGTCAATATGCAGGCAGATGGCTGTTAGGGTAGCTGTGAATCCCAGCACCACTGTGGTTCGTAAAAATCCCGGAACACCCGAAAACCAACGTAATACCCCTTTCCCAGGGTAAACCCGACCTGTATCGCGGGCCGCCAACATAAACCGTCCTCCCCGTGGTCAGAACTAAAAAAATCCCCAGCATCCCTGTTCCAGGCACCGGCGGCCCGAGCGATCATCCGGTTAAATGCAAACGAGGGAAGCGAGTAGCCTGCACAGACGATGTGTCCATTCTTCATCGCCCGTAACGCGTTCGCCGGTCATTCAGCGATATCAATCATCTAAACGCAGAACGCCGTCTGTTTTCAAACATAAAACAGAGGAAGACTAATAACAAGCGACGGCTCGCGCTGAACCCAGCCCCGGCCAATGTTGTGGGCATGATGGTGGGCCGCCAAGAGGGGACCAAGGAAGCAGAGAGACAGAGAGAGAGAGAGAGGGAGACAGTGAGAGAGAGAAAAAAAGGCGAAAAAACAACGAATGGAGAAGAAGTGGTGGAAGAAGAAGGGTAGCGATCGTCGAGAGGCGGTCCGAAGGTAGTCCTTTTATCAGGGTCTCGGATGAACGCGAACGAAGGCTCGTTAAGTCTTGCTGGCCACGTTCAGCCTTACGCGGCTCGAGCAACCGGCCAGACCGAGCTATAATGGCATAAATAATGACCGGTCTCGGTACTTACGCCCGTTTTCTTCCTGCCACTCGACGCACGACCGCCACAGTCCTCCTCTTCTTCTTCTTCTTCTTCATCTTCTTCTTCGTCTTCTTGATGCCATTATACTGGCTGGCTAGTTGGCAGAGACGGAACGAAGGGCTACTGTCACTACACAGGGAATTTCATTAATCCACTTTGATCCTGTTTCTTTGACACTTTATGAACGTCGGCTTCGTTTAACGCGGGGCGTGGGACCACGGAAGGCGGTGAATCAGTGCTAAGCGGATGGGTCAGGTGGGCCAATAAGGTACGCACTGTTCCCTTCGACGGTTTTATTCGTTCGCTTTCGGGGTTATTGTTTCTGGCGAGAACGGGACAGTTAATGGAGCGGATATTTTGCGCGGCGGTTCATTCCTCGTTTAGCTTGGATTAAGGTTTCAGGTTGGTTTAGGTTACAGGCCAGATCATTCTCATCTTTTTCTAGTCATTTTCATGCACGGTAATCCTCCGTTTCTCGCCAGTTTTACGCCGCGCTGTAAAACGAACACTCGCAACGGCCTCGGCCGCGAGATAAAGGACGAGGAAAGTGTACGTTCCTCCGACGTAACAATGATCGTGCAAGATGACGTTCGTCGGTTCATCTTGGGGACCGACACGCACGTCATCGCGCGCGAAGAAAAGGAACGAAGTGAAATCGAAAATACGAGCGGAACGAAGGTTGATTGGACCACCAACGATCCTGATTCCTTATTAATTCCCGCAGGTATCGAGATTACGGTATAATCGTATTGATAACAGCGGCGTATCCTCGCGTCCAGATGCACCGCGCCGACGGTTTCCCATTTGCCAGGACAATAGCACCATTCAAGCCGCGGCCTTTGTTGTTCTTAATTCGTTGCCGTCCGTGAAATCGACACGTTTTTCCACTTAATTCACGGACACGCCTGCTTCTCGCGCTTTTCTCTCCTCGTCCGCCTCTCCTAACCTCTCTGTCCGGCGGGCACGTTTGATTAAAGTCACTATGCGCCTGGTAACTATGGGTAACTATGGGACCACTGAAAAAAAAAATCTCCAATTCTCGTACGTAACCGTGCACGATCTGTACGAATAGCATACTCGGGATATTATTACTTCCAAAAGTTTCCACGGTATTTCACGGCCGGGCGTAACTTGGCCGAGGTAACGAAATGAAAAAAGTAAGGGAAGAGAAGAAAATGCCAGGCGATGTTTCGCGACGGCCGTCCAATTATTGCTATTAAGGGAAGAAGTACGGGCTTGCTACTCTCGACCACGAAATTCCTTCTAATTTAATATCCCTGGCCGATAAATCATTCGGGCCTTTCTAATTTGGTAGGAGGCCCTTTGGCCCAGGCCAGAATTGGCCCTTTGTCGGAGGACCGGGCGAAGTGCGAAGAATCCTATTAAACGCCATAAAGAAAGAATTTCTTTTTTCTTTCCCTCTTCCTCTTCTAACCTCAACGGTGTTCCGTATCTCCATCGATAGCTCTGGCTCGGGTTACCCCGTATTAATTATCTCGGGCCGTGACCGGCCATCACAGGGACAATCTATCCGGTTTATTCACGTAAGTAACACGATTTTCCCTTGTATATTTAGTATTTAGAAAGTAAAATGCGTGCGTAGGTTAGCTTTGTAGAACACGAGAGCCGTAACAAAACCCGCGTCACACCAGGACGCGTATGTTTCGATCTTTTCCGAAACTTTGAATTTTGTGGACGATTAATGACTGTTTGATGCGGGCTTGTCTGAAAGTGCAGGAGATGCGAAACAACTTCGTAATGCTTAGTAGCCATTCGCTCGTTTCCCGCGTTGTTTTCGTTTTTCTCGCGAAACACGCTGACGCTGTTCGCGCATGTATAGTACGTGCAAGGACAAAATTAAACGTACATCTATACCGAAAATGGTTAGTACCCGGCGTTTAATTAAAACAGGACTATTAGTGTCAACTTACGTTTTCTTTATTACGCATCCTTGCGTGTACATTATACACACACGTTCATGGGACTGTATTTATAAAGGAGAAGAATTGATCAGTAAAATTGAACATTATCCTGCGAGTGTATATATTTATTAAGACACTATCGAAGTTTGTCCGGTTAATTGCGTCGGATTAGCCGTTTAATATTTATCGTGAATATTTTGTGAACGTTTCGAGGCACTTGATACAATCTTGATACGTTAAATTATTCACCCCCGATCAAATTGTAATACAGAATAACATATTACTTTAGAACGCTTTAAATATAATTATACCTATTATTCAGAGGAATAATTGGTTTCGTCGGAATAAGTATTATTCAAAAGCCATTAACTATTTATTCAGAACAATGTCTGTAACATATCGGTAAAAAGATGAGGGTAATTTTGTCGAAGGCATTTCAGGAAGAAACCGACACAATACACTTTCAGATATATACAATAATTTATTTAGCCACGAAGCAATGTTTACATTTACGGGGACCTTCGTGAGAGTACGATCGAGTACATTAATTATATTACGCCTGTAGATCATTTGCCAGTCGTTCGCACAATGGATGAATTTCATTTCAATGGATTCGCACGTGATGGATTCGCGCACACACACACACACACACACACACACACCGGCCTTGGAATACCTTCCACGATTCTGCATGCATACCTTTGTCCTTAACCTGCGTTTGAATTCTACGATAAATAACACCATGGAAAAACTAATTCCCGTAATTTCGTAATAGCAGATTATTTTCAAATTGCGTGTGAAAGAAAACACGAAATTTTTCTGGTTCAAAGTTATAATTGGTTGCCAAATTCAAATACATCGGTTATAAAATTCGATTCTGTCCATTGAATACAACGGAATAATAATAATAATAACGTTATTCATAATGTTCCATATAATTATTATTATTTCAGGTCGAGAAGATTAAAGTTCCGTTTAAATCTAAGCTTTCGCGGATCGTATCGAGAGAAAAAAATCGACAGTTTAAGGCCGTTAGGTCGAGCTTCATTGACTCTGTCAAACTGACGTTCTCGTTCTTTTTCGTTACATTACTTTCCCTCCTCGTAATTATACGAGTGCGTGACTATTTAACAGCTACAATAGTATAGGAGCTACACAGTATGCCGAATCTCACGCGTACTATACGTTCGTTCCCCGAGCATTCAGTGGAACCAACGCTTGGAAAGCACGTGTCTCAGAAATATAATACTCATCTAGCCCTAGGGAATTTTTTATGACTGTTCGATCCTTGCAATCGCTCGCAAGTACCGCTAATTAATTACACCTATAAGTATCGTTAACTGTCGAGTATCTTCAAGTACCGTCGCGTATTATTAGTACTCCGATCCCCCCCCCCCCCCCTCTATTATCCTTTTGTTTTCTTCGGGTACCAGTCCGGCGATTCTTTTTTGTTCTCGACGTTGACTCACTGTTGTCGTCTGGTTTTGTTACGTTGGTAGCTCGTATTTGCCACGGAAATGGTTTTCGTGGTTCGAACTTTTTAAACAGCTCTGAACAAGCTGTGCACTGAGCGTGATTGACTTCAATGAATACTTTTTATTAAGAAAGTATTCAATTTTCCCACACGTCAGATACGTTCACACATGTATATCGTCCCAGAGTAGCATTTAAAAATGACAATCGATGTTTTCGTCGATGTTAATACCAGCTCGTTACATGCCTAAAAGTTTCCACATACTTCTTTAGAAAGTCGCCTCTTGCTGCGTCTATTAATTTGACTTGCCCGCTGTTACCAACTAACCAGACGCCGTATTGAATATTAAGAGCCCGTAAACGGGGACCTAAATGAACACGAACGTTCAACAGAATAAGATACGCTCAAACACTTCGTAAATCGTACCATATTTTTTTTTTGTGTCGATTTCAATTCCAGATCAGTTTCAAATCAGATTAAGTCTAATATAATTTATTCCGCCAGTCAAAAACAGACGGAAATTCGTCTCGTCGTTACGCAACCGCCACAAAAATTGTCTAATTCGTTCAAAAGTGTATTAAATACAAGTTAAAAAGAGCGCATTAGGAATATCACAAGCACGCGATCGCAAAGAAAAAGAATCCCTCTCCCCCTCCCCCTCCCTAGGGTGAAATACTTTTCGAATTAAACATAACCTACCAAAGTTCCACCGTATCACGCAAAAGCTCCCTCCCAGTTCTTCCTTCGTCATTGAAACACCGTGACAACATTTCTGTCCCAGTTGTCCGGGCCAAGAGTAACTCTCGTACATGGTGATCGATTGTCCAATACGATTTATCACCAGAATTATTCACCAAACAGTCTCCAATCACTTCGGACCCCCTGTTAAATCGTCCACAAGACACACTAAACACCCCCCCCCCCCCTCCTCCTCCTCCTCCAAGAAAAGGAAATTCAAGTAGCCGTCTCGTATGGTACCTTAGCCGCAGTCAGGCCGAACGAAAATCCCCCATAAAGTGGCCTGGGTACCAACAGATGCCCCCGTTTCTCGTCCTCCAATCCTCCAGACATCCGTTCCTCATCCGGCGCGATAATGTTCTCAATAGTGAAAGGCTTTTTCTTCTTCTTCTGTTCCGGTTGAACGGTCGTCTGGCTGGAAATCCCCTGATCCCGAGCGAAGCAACGAATTTTCCCCTCGACGGTGTCGACGGTGGCGCCTCTGACCGGTTCCAAGAATCCCCTAGACTCTGTTTTCTCCTGCACGTTGGCCTCCGTGCTCCCGTGGCAAATCTGTCTGTTGTCCCCAATGTCTGTTTGGAAGTAGGACAACTGGGACACGTACGGCGACACCTGGAAGCCGGGGAAGCTCCAACTTCCGGTTTGGAGCAGATTGCTCTCGTAGCCGCGCAGTATTTCGTCGGTGCCCGTCAGTCTCTGTCGCACCTCTGGCGACAAAAGATAGTAACTGGAGGCGGCTGCCGGCGGGGAAAATCCCGGGGGGCTGTTACCGCCGGAAGGGATCGGCTGACGGCGGTCCTGTATCTCCCAGCGGAGAATATCGTGGCGAAGGCGTTGGAGGTTGGCAACAGTGAGGCTGCTCGTTTGGGTGCTCGGGTTTATTGATAATACTTGCGAGGTTTCAGAGTGGGGAGGCGGCATGGCGGACGCCAGGGCTTGCAATTCCGATTTCAGTAACTCCTTGTCGGGCTTGTGGAGCTTAAAGCGCTTCCTGCGGCGGAGTAGGGAACCATTTTCGAACATAGAGAGCGCTGCTGGGTGCAGGGCCCAGTAGGCCCCTTTGCCCGGCCGGTGGGGACCCCGCGGTACCTGGAAACAGAAATGCGACGGTACAGAAACTTGTTCGCCAATTATTGCTTTCGCCTTCAATTAAATTGTATTCAATCCTGACATTATTCGGTTTTTTTTAAATCGTAGAGAAAATCATAAATAAATAAGAAAATACACCGGGCAATAAATTGTCAAATTATTTAATAGGCGTGCACGTATCGTTTTATGAACAATAAATACTGTTTAATGAACATTTCTACGGGTTGTTGCAACCGCGTTATACGCGAGTTCGCATACGATAACTGGATCAGCATAAATGCATACCAAACGTTTTCGCGCACACCCGAAGGAAACCATATTTCATGTATAAATACAGGCAAAGACATCTGTTCGCTCGCTGTTGGGCAATTAACAAACGTGCAAGATTCAACGCCGTCCAGTGAATACTGATGAGGATCGATAATCATTGGAAAGAAGCACGCCGCAACATTCCATCGTTTCATTCCTACGATAATCCATGCATATTCGATGCAGTAATACTTTCGAAACAGCGAAACGTAATCGCTGAGCAAAATCGTGTACGAGCGACCAATATACATCGTTCGCGTGGTATAATGCAGTATTCATCTGGCGCCATCCACGCATCGCAATTGTTCAATAGAAAACGTTTCGTAGAAATAGCTGCGACGAGATGGCCGAAATGGCAGCCAACAAGATGGCCGTATTCGTACCGCAACGACGTTCGATTCACGCCGATCTGACGGGCGGACCTGTGCAGCAGCGAAAGACGTCGCGATTCCTGTCGAAGCAATCGCCCCGTGGCTCAATTACTAACGCGCCCATTCATCGGTACCCACGTGCGACGAGAAACAAACGCGACGATTACGAAGCGGCCGCTCGGGTATCGGTCAGAAACAATATGGCGGCCTTTTTGTCGCCGTTCGCCGCCGCGTCGAGTAACGTTACGGACAAGCTACTTTCTGTTCCATTTCACTCGACCATCTGTTTCGCACCTGCCTCAACACCGTACCGTCGAGAAACGCGATGGCCTCGCTCTTAAGAATCCACTAGATCGTTGCAGTACTTTTTTCTCCTCGTCTTTCTTTGCCCCCCCCCCCCCCCAAGGGGGGTCCCCCCCTCCTCTTCACCTTCCTCGGTCTTCTTTGAGCCGATTTTTCGCACGGACACTACATGGTTCTGGTCGCGGACAGAGGAAAGTTCGAAGGTGTTCGAACTTGGAGACGTCGATTTGTCGCGAAATTGCTTGTAGTGTATTGTTCAATTGGTTGGACGAATTGAGGGTCACGCTTGGTTTCGATTAGTTGGGTTGTCGTGAAATGATTAGAATGTATTTGGAAGCAATTTGTAATTGTCCACAATAAATCAATTTAACAATTGTATTGACAAATTGGAATGGTTTAAAATTTAGCGTAATTATTCTTCCTTTTTATTTGTTTTATTTATTTTCATATTTACCATTAACAATGAATCAATAATACACGTATTACAGTATATTTAATATTGAAAAATGTTAATACAAATTTTGCTCAAGCATTCGATGTTTCCAGCCTCTTTTAAGTCCTATCCTGAAATATTATCCGCCATAATGCGCTACACAGAGATTTAATTGCATCCTGCTGGAAATAACAACGAAACTTTTGCCAGCATTGGTAGATCGTCGTCTAGAAAGTCCAAGAAAAAGCGTGAAGAGAACGTTTCTAAATAGAAACGAGATTCAGTTCTTCCAGATTGCCCCGCGACTGACATTGAGAAACTCGTTTACGAACGTTTACAATGAAAACTTGCTTCCTATCATTCAGTTTAGAAACCCATATTTATTAAAACCTCCAAATAATTATTAACTTCTCGATTTCTCATAAAAATAGTGCAGAAAATATGGCAACAATAAAATGTAGAATTCTATTACGAGCTTTATTAACGCACACAGTAGACAAATCAGGACTATTGGTTTAAACGAGTCACGATCTTTTGTGAGACGAGAGTTCAGTTCGCGTAAGAACGTTCATCAATCATAATACCATGACGGAGCCTGTTCCCCCCCCCCCCCCCTTTACGCCTCTAATAAAATTACCCAGGCCTTTGATTTATTTTTCCCCGGGGAATTGCAATGGCCTATCAAAGCTCATTGAAAAAATCGACGGTCAAAAATAAATTGTGGCGCAGCAATGCGTCCAAACGTACTACCTTTAAATAGTCAATTGTTATCGGAACAGTGTGTGTACGTAAATATGGTGAAAGAGTATTTAGCGAGTTCAGGACGCCATCGACGGGTGGCGCTGGTGAGAGTAATTCGAACTGGCGCGCAAGCGCCGGAAAAGGCCGAAAACGCGGACAAATATAAAAAAGAAAAGTCCCATTTTTAAAATCTGTGGAGGGTTATTCGTTTATGAACTACCGCGGCATCATCTTCTATCAAATTCAGGGCTTATAACTTGTTCCTCTAAGAGATATGCAACTTCAAACGTAACAGTATTAGAAAAGGGATATTTTTTAACTAAAATTAGAAATTATGTTACGATTCACTGTCGATGTATCAAGATAAATCTATGAACGTTGGCATTATCTAATGTGCTCTAGAATCATATTTACGTTGATTTGATTATTTTCGAGAAATTTATAAAGCCGTGGTACTAACAAATGCAAGAGCTATATATGTTTTTCTCAATAGTTGTGAATGCCGCGAGATGCCGCGTTCATTTTTTTTGTTTAAATGAAGATTAACCATTTAGAAGCTGCGACCATTTGCGACCTCGTCAATTATCATCATTCGTTTATCATATTGTTTATGATATTCCTTTCATCAGCTTCCTAACAGCGTGAGCACGACGATATCGTACATTTGCTTTCGTTGTAAAGAAAATTATATGACAGGCATCAGTAACATTCTTTAAACTGTCTATGCATCACGGAGTATATTAGCATAAGTGAATGTTCACGCAGCAACATATAAATTTTTTAAATAATGCCTTTTACAATATTTATTGGATGCTTTTCAAATGCATTTTTTTGATGCCGTTTACCTGACCTTAATAGAGTAGGAGCAAAAAGTTCCAAGAGGTTCCGCTTCGAAACATTTATGGTGCTAAGTTTTAACTACGAATGTACAAAAATTTGGCTGCAAATAGCTGCAATTCTTCCAGTTGCATTGTTTTAAAGTTCGTGTAAATTGGAGACATGTCAACACATTTTGTGATATAACTTAACAAAAAATCAAAGTATCAGGCAAAAAACTTTGTGAAAGTAAAGTATAACGGTTATACTTTAATACGGAATACAAAATTTATCTCTAGATTGTTTTTACTAAATTTTATATAGGTTTATACGAAAAACGGCACATATATTCGAACACCCTGTATATACACTTATTACGTACTAATTACATTACGTTTCCATATTATACATTAATTCTATTTATATTTTATTACGTGCTATTTATTAAATTAAGACAATTGTATTTAATGCATGTAATTTATTTTAAATCATTAAAAACACTAGAAAACCAGGTCCCAAGTTTAAAAATAAAATTTCATCGTTCTATGATCATCGCGAAACGATTTAGGAATTTTTTCCGCCCAGATTGGACGTTTGTCCCACTGTGCTGTGCGGCGGTTCAGCGATACCGGAGAACGTTAAAATAACCACGTACCTTAATGAAGCAATCGTTGAACGACAAATTGTGCCTGAGCGAGTTCTGCCACCGGCGCGTGTCCTTCCGATAATAGGGGAACCGATCCGCGATGAACTTGTAGATCTCGGCCAGCGGCAACATTTTGTCCCTAGACGACCAGATCGCCATCGCCGTCAGCGAGATGTACGAGTACGGCGGCTTCTGGTCGCCGTAAGTGTCCCTGGACGGTCGAGGCATCTTTCAACCGGCTATTATCGCAACCACGGATCTTGAAAACACAGACAGGCCGGGGCTTACTACGTCCTCCTCGATTCTCATCGAACGTGGCTCTCCGCTCTCTCACATCTTTCCGTCGCGTTTCACGTCATCTCTGACGCGGGGGCACGCCGGACGCGTCGGATCGTTGCTGCGTCGGTTGCGCGAGTCGCGTCGGCTAGTGACTTTTCTTGGCGATCGGCGTCATTGTCGGCGGCGGTCGCCCGGTTGCCGGCGGTCGGCGAAGTCGATCCGTCGGGATGGCAGTCTGGAAATCGAGGAAGAGCGATCTGAGGAATTATGCACATAGAACAGGGGGGTAGAGCAACCTACACTTTCTCGTGCGGCCCTTCAAAGATTTTACATTTTGTCTCTTAAAAATTCCTGCAGTGTCACGCAGCCTCATCGGAAATGATGACGACATCATAGATAGGCACCGATGCCACGATTTTTTATACCAGGTTTATTTTGTTAATAAAGAGATATTACGAGTTGATCATTCAGTGTTTGTATTATCATAAGTTTCTCACACGCGGCCCGCACAACATTTTTAAATTTCTAGCTGGCCCGTTGTAAAGAACGGTTGCTCGTCCCCGATATAGAACCTATAGATACAACCGCATTAATTGTAAGTAACTGACACGCCGAGACGATAGGAGACGTTTAACTGAATAAACCCGAGGGAATAAAGTTTCCCGGTTCGCGAAGGAAATAAACAATAACGGAATCTCGCGAACGACTTATCGGACAGTCCCGCGGGTCCCATTTCTGGATTAATAGCGCGGGGACTTGCCCATTCGATTACACTCAAACCTACCGCCGTGCCATTTAACGGACAATAGCTGTGAAACGCATGATTCATGGGATACGCTGCGAAGAGGCGACGGCTCGCTTGGAGGGCCCAATTTCTGGGAACTCGGTGACCGGGGATGGGCCCCTATCGCCCAGGCGAGAGAAGGCGGAAGAACGGGCGAGAGACTTACGAGAAAAAGGGCAAACAGTCGGTAGACAACAAAGGCCGAACAAGGCCAGAGCGACGGATTAAAAGGCGCTCCGTCGCGGCGTGATTGGCGAAAAAAAAAAAGAAACAAGAAGAAGTCGCGAAATATTTGTGTTCCCTTCGTTCAGGAGCGATCGGGAGATGTTCCGCGGGTGAAAGGTTAACGTTTCCGACTGTCCCGAATGAACGCATACGCGAAAAGTCACACGGACAAAGAGGTTAGATAAGACGAAGGGAAAGCTGACAAATTCACATTTTATTATTCGTAATTTCTACGATACGAGCCAAGCCTGAAACCGCGGCGTTTCGTCCGCGTGAACCGAACGAAACGGCAGGTTCGTGACGGCGAAAGTTACGCAAAATGAAATTAACATCGCAAAATCAACTTTTCCATCGGGGGCGGGAACAGCGAGGGCGCGTTTAACAGCGGCGTAATTACAGGAAATAAAGTTTCGAATTGACGGGATAGCATCGGTCGGCGCGACACACGCGAGAATAACTTTCCACGCAGGCGATACCAGGCGTTAACAATTAGTGTCGCGTGAAAACGGCTGGTCCGCGTATTTCTGTGCACGTAACGAGGCGACGTGTTACGTGAAACGCCCTCTACGTTTGACAGTACGTCGTTAGTATTAGGTCCGTCCGATTTATGCCTCTCCTCGTTCCATTGGAAATGCAATAGTAAGTGTCAATTTCACAGCGTGAGCCCGATCGTCACGGTTCCGGGGGGCGAAAGACTTAATTCACTTGGCAAATAACAATAAGGGACTCTACCGGGACTCCGGGGGATTTTGCCGACTGTAGTGTCCGAGTCACGTGACAGATTAACGTCACAGTATGCCCCGTATGAAACGGGCTTAACCCAGTAGCAGACACGTGGGGGGGGGGGGGGGTCCACCGCTGATATATTTTATCTGCTCGCTTATACCATTTCTTTAGCTATCGCCTTGCCACTGAGGTCTAGCTTCTTAGCACCCCTCTCGCTCACCCTCGCGCGCTGAACCCCTCAATTAATACATTACTGTGTCAGTCTGCCGAGAGACGACGTTGGCGTCGTACCGGTCGGCGATTTGCGCGGGCCTTAAGGCTGTTTCGTCCGCGACAATTTTTGCCGACGGTTCCTGTAACGTCAGCAAAGTATCATTGCCGCGTTACTTGCGGCGCCCCCTTCAATGTAGTGCTTCTCGTGAGACACACGCGAGTGGCACGAAACGGGCAGAACACGGCAGAAAAAAGAGACGTTGCGAATGGACAGCATGTCATTAGAATCATTATGGCCCTTATGATCATTGTGGGTAATTTTAGGTATTATGTATATCGCGCATAGTATTTACGTACGTTTGGAGTAACGTGGTGTTGTATTGTTGTTGAAATCGTCGTGGAAAAAGCGATATTATATGGGGATGTGTAACGTTATATTATCATACTGAACTGGACTATTCGAATTAGAAAATTTGAATGAAATCGGACAGAGTTATGTGAAATTGAAAATTTTTTATGAGAGTTGCGAATTCGGTGGCTGGTATGCTGAAAAACGATCTAAGAGTTCGGAGAAATGTAAACTTCATTTAGAAGATTAATATCAGACTAGATATAAGTGACACGCTGATTTCCAGTCGTTGGTGTGCGTTTTATTTATTAATGTTCCGGCTGCTGATAACCGAGTACCTTCGTGACAAAACGCGTTATCGTAATGTAATTACACTACCGGAGAGCATGATAAGACACGTTGGGAATTATCGAAATTAAGTCTCTCTGTTGCATGCATCACAGAAACATCGTATCACGAACCGATTTTTTATCGTTTTATTCAGACTGCAATTAAATATCAATGCCCGGATGAATTGTTGTGAGCTTTGCTCGATCGAAATTCCTAAAGTTTCTGCGTTTTCTGTAAATGCCAGGAATACAGACAACTGATCTCGGGGGGCATGTCCATAAGTTTTTACGAGACTACTGTAAGTTACCATCCGTGTAACATTTTTCTGCCGGTGTCGTAATAAGTCGTGGTTTATTTTATTTTATAGAAAAATTACCACGCAGTGTTACAAAATTTACGCTTCAAAATATCGTAACTGTAAATTAATATCTAGGTAATATTTTAATTCGTAAGTCTTTGTTATCTAACGCTATACTTCGAGAAAACTACAAAAATATATGTTCAAATAACTTTTCGAGATTTCGTTTATATCGTCCATTTATTTATTACGTTTTAATTGTTTAAAAATGGTCCTATTAATTACAGACGACGGTAAATGCAGACATTATTTTATTGGTATATACATACCTATTTTTATTCTGTCCCAAGAAGATCTCTGGACCCTCAATTGCACAAAAAGGACATCAGTCTCTGTGGCAACAAATGCTTGCAAAATCCACACAACAATCAATCACTAAAATTTCCAGAATCGTCCAACTTTCTTTCTCCCCGATAGTCCACAGTCCGTTTTGAAAAAATTCCAATCCAATAATTTTCAAATTTCACCGAACTTTGCCAAAAGTTCTACTATATTCCTTGAAAATCAATTTCCCACAAGAATCGTCGAATTTCTTTCCCAAGACACTGGTCCTCTCACCAAACAGCGCGATTCCGTCGAATAGCGTAGCAGCGAGTCGTTACAGGGTCCCAATCCTCGGATTCTACCATTCTCCGCTCTCCATTTATCCAATGGAATAATATAACAGTGGTCCAGAACACTCGTAGACAGTTCTCCAACCGGAGCTCCCTTCCCAAAAATCTCCAGCGTCCTCCGCAGCAGTTAACAAAAAAAATATAGTCCTCAGAACATCCTCAAAAAGGCACCGAAATCTCGTCGTTCTTCTCCTTGAGATCGTTCCTCCATCAGCGTCGAAGTCTCCGCGACGAACAAGCCACGAACGAAAATCCACCAGACATCACCTTTTCCAGCGTCTCGAAATTCGGTTGAAACGGTCTCAGAATCCTTTGGGAAGCGTCGTGAAAACGCGATGGGACCGAGTTTTCCTCGAAAACGGGCGGAACCGGGACCGGAAGCGACACGAGTGACCGCACGCGGCCGGAAACCGTGAAGAAAAACCGGAAGAGTAGAGGAAAATCGAGCAACCAACGTCGCGTCTCCAGGGACACTGCGCTCAAACGGTACCCACACTCCCGATGCGCTGCCTCACCCCCACCAGTCGGCCGCGGACCGCCAGGCGGCCGCCCGTTGGTTGCGCGAGACACCGCCCACTGCGCGCCACTCGACGCCCGGTCCAGGGGGCGGAGCGTCTCCCCTCCACGCGTCCCCCGCGGCGAACAGTTCTTTTTGCGAAACATCGACTTTCTCTGTTCATCTTTGCGGGACCGAATCGCTCGCGATGTTTCTTGCTCGCGTCGTTGCGCGGACGCTTTGTTAACATTGTTTTCGCTGCGTCCACGCCGAATGGGCTTAACCTGTTGGCGATCACCGACGCGTGCTGCAGCCCTGTGTGTGCAGAAAGATTGTTCGAGGAGGTTCGGTGGTTGAGCTACTAAAAATGATTAAAATTATTTTTTTGATGGTATGGTTCTTCTTTTTTTTCAATGTAAACCGCGGTCGACCTTAAACGCAACTTCTAATTGCTTAATTACACTTTCATTTCTGCGAGGTCTACTTCGTTGGCTGCTGGCATGCTCGAGAATCATAATTACAAATTATCTAATTAATCAACCTGCCATCGCTTCTATCTCGAGCGTGTATCGCAATTATATATCGAAGAATCTGACATAAAGAGAGTGAAGATATTAATAATGTCAAGTTAGTCATCGCCCCAGTCAACCGAGAATTAATTAATCTTCGGAGCAAAACAGATCTGAACTTCCTGCAAATTGTAACCTGTCTGAAAAAAAATAATTGCAAATGTTCATATTCCATGTTTGACTTTAACAAATTCGAATAACTTCCGACAGATTTAGAAAGCACGCCGCAACAATGTTCGAGTCCTTTTCTGTACGACAGTAATTTTCATTTTAGAAAATAAGAAAAAATTACCAGGACTCATATCCGGAGATTAAGCTGGTTGTTAGATAGAAATTATGTGTTCAGCTCGAGAACTGCTGCGTAAGGGAAACAATGGTAGATTCGCTGGTCAGCTGATTAATGTAAATTGGCTTATCACGTAATAAACAAATCCTTCGAATTTGCATTACAATTCTAATATTCTACTTCTTATTGTTTCCATAAGAGTACAATAACATGGTGATACTTATCAAGAAAAAAAAAGGGCTGCCTTTAATTCTTTTCTACTTTATTTTAATATATTTAATATTACTATTAATGCTATTGTTTATAAATTTATTCGAATTTAAGTAACAAAATGGCAACGATTAGCGAGTTGTTTTTTCGTGCACTCGAGGGCCCTGCTTTTATTTAGAAGCATGTACGGTCCTGTAGCATGGTCATTGAACGGTTTAATATCCCTCAATATTGTTTCCTCATTAGTGTACATGTAATTCTTCCCACCTTCTGTTAAACCCTTTAATTAATAAACGCCCGTCGAACTAAAGATATAATTCCCATTCATTCCCGACACGCAGAGTCGTTCGGCTAATTAAAACCGCCGCTGATAGGCATTGGGAATAACCTGTGTTTAGGCTTTCTTCGAGTAGAATACGTCGGCATAAATGGTACGATGGTTCCCCTAGATAGGGGAAATTACACGCTACCGTACGAAAGTACGAGATCGCCCACTGCTATCCACCCACTTCCCATCGATTTAAATTCATACATTTTTATCGGTTTTAAGTAGATATGTAACTAGTGTAACCACCGCGTATAGTAATTATTCCGGGGTTTAATTCAAAGGTCGGTGCATGGCGTGTAGAAATTGAAATTTCGCGTGAAAATCCGGCTTTTCGTGCTTCGCGGTCTGCCGGTACGACATCTGGGATCCAGTACGCAAGTTGGGCGGAATATTTTAACGAACTGCGTAAATGACTTTGGCCAGCTAACATTCAGATCGCCCACGCGTGAACGCCGCTCAAAGAACCAGCAACGATACTTGGTACGTGTGATAAAAGAGGAAACATAAGTCATCACGGTGTCCGGGCAAAGGACTCGTCACGCTGACATTCACGACATTTACGAAATAGATCGTGCAAATAAGAAGGCGTTCCCCCGGAAAAGATTGTGCACGCGGGGTGTCTCGTTTAAATATCATACAAGCGATCATTCATGGCTGTTATACAGACGGCAATAGACCACCCTATCTTCCGTGATTCTTTTCAACGAAATATTCTATTCCAATTAAAATCGACTCCGTCCTATCTGAAGAGGAAGCAATTTGCAAAGAACTGTCCAGAATTAACACATTCAGTATTATCCCATTTCATTGAGCATGAAATCACGAATCGTCACAACGTTTCACCAACCCACACATTCGATCGACACTGTCCATGGTAAGTATCTCCGGCATATATGTATACAAAAAACGGCAACCTGTTACGTAAACCTACATAACCTTAATTCACGCGACGAACATAGAGGAATAACTGTGTTGCTCGCCCGAAGCAACGACAATCGACGTTCGTCTCGTGAACCTAACGAAAAGAGAAACACATAATAATACCGTTTAACGCGGCGTACATCAAGTGGGCCCAAG
The DNA here is from genome assembly GCA_963667235.1 of Nomada lathburiana. NCBI lineage: Eukaryota > Metazoa > Arthropoda > Insecta > Hymenoptera > Apidae > Nomada > Nomada lathburiana. The sequence goes on along the minus strand of OY763899.1, from coordinate 16,323,762 downwards.
CTGGTGCAAATTAAATCGCATAAATAAGAACGGATAACCAGAGGCGAGGGACTCGATGGGCCCGTGAATGGCTCAACGAGCTTCATTGCATATTCAGAGCGGCCAAGTGAATGAGCACATGTTCAAACTTACGAGTTTCCAGGGGAGAAAAAATAAGTCGTCGATTTTATTTTTTCGTAGCCAAATTCGAGGGAGCCCCGGGTGCTCGAAAAAAATAAACAGCAAAAAAGCGGAGAAAAATGTGCTGTGCCTGTGTCTATCATTACCGGAAACTGGTGCAATAAAAGCCTTGAAACAGGTTAAGGAGATGTTACACGATAATGGCGTAGCGGTTAAAACTTCAGAAAAGGCACGCGTTTATGCAAAATACGCCGCGAAAGATTCGTTGCAGTGTAGTTACCGCGAAACCGTGTTTATTGACACTTTACCTAACGGGAAGCTTTTTGTTTTTCGTCAACGATTGTGTGCGTTCAATAAATTAATGTTGTAATATTGTGATAAAGGATTGCGGGAATGAAAACTAATATTATTGTCTTTGTCATACATTTCTTATCGTTGAGACATTCTGTATAAGCTTAATGATGGCTTTGGAATAAGAGATCACCGTATATTTGTTATTATTTACTACGCAATGGGCGGGCAACGGTTGAGTTTGTCGCAATCAGCATTGAAATTCACTGTACAGTAAATTTCTTTTCATGATTACTACTTGCCATCGTGTATGATGCTCCATTTGCGAAATAGCATAATCGTTAGCTCGATTCGAATTATTTATCGTGTCTAGCCACGCGAAAGGCAGTAATTCGAAGGCATACGTTGCATCAATAACTAACATCCATGGAACATTTCAATTTATTCAGTATAATCCGATTAATAGATATATCTGTTCGTAATCACGTGCATAGAATATATCAATTATTGTATGCATACAAAGATATAAAAGAGAAGCACAATAATAGTTTGTATGTTTTTAATCGATATTTCGACGAACAATATTTAATAACGATAACTCAAATATTTGCCCGTACAACACGTGTTCTATACTAAAAATTAAATTAATCCCGCAGATATGATAAAAACTTGAACGAAAGGTTATTTAAAATGCAACAAGCAAGTACAGAAATAAATGAACGCAGAAGACAATCGTGCAATTGAAAATAAATCAGACACCGATCTCCAATTTCCCACGTAAAAACAAACCAATGAAATCCTTGTACCTCCCATTTATCGAGATCAAGAACAATCCACTGTAAGCCCATCCAATCTCATGATCGTGCCAATTCCGTGTCCATAAACGCAAAAACATACATTCGTTTTCCCCTTCCGTTATGACACGACTTTCTCCACCCTCGCTCACGGTCTTGAGTCGCCGCGAACGCCACCAGTCACTTTATTGCTCCCCCGCCCATTATCCGCCCTCTCCACTTCTTCGCCACTGGAGCGTTAGCGGTACTGTAGGCGTGGTCCACAGCCAACCACGTCGCGCGATCGATGGGCGCGGCTACGCGCCGTCTGTCCTTGTCTAGCGCCCACCGCCGCCATGCTTCTAGGCCACGTACCCCGGGACGTGACGCGCTGTCCCATTGGCTGCGGGCGTGGCCTGAAAATATTACCTATTCAGCGACTTTCCGACACTGCACTCCGCCTGTGCATAAAAAGTTTCGCGGTGCAAAACGAGGAGGAAAGAAAGGACGAGAGATCGAAAGGCTGCTCTCGACGAGCTCACAGTGTTCCTGTACCCCCACCCACACGGTACACGGTAGCAAGCACGCGCAAAATACCTTGCTGGATCGATGTACGGAAGAAATGTCGTTAACTGCTCGTTGCACAACGGGTATATATTAACACGTTTATTCATACATTTGGGCTCGTGCAGGATTCTGCTATGTGGAATTGTATTTTATATCATTGGGATTAAGATATTGAATTTCATACGTTTCCAAATGTTAAATAATTTTCGTTTCCTCCTTTTTTTAAACTTATGACATATGTAGTGGGATATTTTGTAAAAATTCCAGTTAGCGAATTAGCTGCCAGCATATCTGTACAAAAGAAATAGAAGAAAATTATAATTCAAATGTTACATTTCAACGCTAAAAAGACATAAATGATGCGAAGTTGTATTAGCAATCCTCGAGCAAGATCGGGTAAAAAATAAACAGCCCACAAAATCACGTAAACCCAACCCATCCAATAATATCTTACCACAGATAACTCTCTCTCCCTTTCTAAAATAACACGCAGATTATCTGAACAACCCCCAAATAACCCCCCCAAATCTCACAGTACCCTATTGAAATACGGGTCCCCATTCTTCCACATTCCAATCGTTCGAGCTCCACAGAATCCCAAGTTGGATCTCGTAGCCGGCTAATAGATTGATCAGTAGCGCGGATAAAACGATTGCTCGACCGGTCGTTTATCCGGCGATCTGCACGGCCGTGCAGATCTTTTTGCTCTCTTCTTGCCATGGACGAGCAGCCAATTCGACGAATTCAATAACTCGCCGTCCTGCGTGCTCGAACGTCGACCTTCCCCCACTCCGTCATCCCCTGCACTTACTTCTCCGCCCACGTGGCCCCACCAGTGCGGCCCGGACGGTGGGTGGTGGGCCGCGAAGGCGTTCCATTGGCTGTGGGCGTGCCGCTCACGCCTGCTGGCGTGGCTTGCGGGACTGGAGCGTCGCGTCACGCTCCGGAGAACCGGATCGACGGTTTGCGCATGATATTAACAGAGTAAGAACGTGCGAACCGGCTCGATGGAACAACCCTCGGGAGTCTAATGGTTGTGTCAGTGAGGGGACTGATTGTTTTTTCCGCGGCGTCGGTATTGCGAGGCTGAAATCGATTGGAACGATTTGCTCGATCAGAATGGTTTGAGGTTGTTGATGGCCGCATCGGTGAATCTGACCGTTTTATTCGCCGGATACGTTTCGACAAATATGGATGGAGATTTGCTGAACGATTGCTCTGACGACTGGTTATTGTTTGCCAGAAACGATTTCGAACATGCAGGGCGATTTTCGCTGCTTAATTGATTACTCGTGTGAGATGGATGGGGTGTTAGGCTGGAGGGGTCGGGAATTGTGTGGAACAGATTATGCTTAATCTGCAGTAATTCAGAGTAATTTAGCTTTCGGTAAAATTTTGAGCTAGCTTTCCAGGAACATCAACAATTTTGAATGAGGTGAAAAATAGAGGAAGGGTTTAAGAATGTAGCATATCTATCCATTTTATTTTTTAATTTATAGTCTCAGGATAGCTAATAACAAAATGATCAAACGATTATTTAAATATGGTCTTATGTAGCAACCAATAACCAACCAATAACTTTTAATAAATAACGTGAATCAATGAAATTTAATGGTCTCAGTAATATCACTTTCAGCGAGATGGAAATTATAATACCTAAGTCGCTTGGCGTGTAATACTACTACTAGCTTGCAATTGTTTCTAGCCACAAGCAGCCACGTTATCCATTTACATTTTTATATGACGTAGGAGTAAAGATATTAATATGTCCGGGAGCAACCACCATCCAGAGCTACTCGCCTTTCCCCTACACCTGGCTGAACATACCTGCTGGTTTGTTAATTATTATTTCGCTGATAAATTATCATTGGAGAAAAGAAAAGGCAAAGTATATCAATAGGATGACTGTTCCAGTCAACGATATTTCAAAGTTTACGTGCATTCCTACAACTTTCCCTCCACTCCCCGGATAAATAATTATACATTTTGCACTCCTTAAGACTTGTAGAAACATATCCTGCAAAAATTTTTCGTTGCCTCCCAGATCCAAAATCCTTTAATTCTCTTTTCTTTTCTTTTCCAAGCATCTCGGAACGCTTAACACTCGTAGCTGTTGCCCCTAGGCACAAAAAAAGAAAGAAATCATGATACAGTGGATTCCGGTTAATTGAGACACCTTGGGACCGGACTAATTTATCCCAATTAAGCGGCTGTCCCAAAGAAGCGAATTTCAACAGGCAGACAAAATCAATAGTTTTTGTTTCCGTTCTTCGGTATCTGCCCAAAATAAACAGCGGTCCCACTTAACCGGCGTCCCAATTAACCGGAATCCACTGTATAAGATATTTAATTCTATTTATAGTTATAATTTGACTCAACTTATTTTTTTCATATTACCATTTATTTTGTAATGTATCGTTTATTTAAAACTATAGAAATCAACATTAGCAGAATTGGAATGTCTCCATTATACAAATTAACAATTCTTCTTCTTGTTTTTATAACATAATTGTACCGCAAAAGTTTTCACGTAAATACAAAATTGATATTTAAAAGACTCGTAGTGAAATCGACGAATATTCCAGCTGTTCAACGAAAACTCCCTAGACCCGCGAAACGTCTAGTAACTTTCGCGTTTTTCTGTCAAAAACCTGTTTGTGTACATACTGTGTGTACATACATATATATATATATGTATAAAACCTTTAAGATAAAACCTTTTGTTTACCAATCACTCAGCCAACCAAGGAAATTATTATAATGAGCGACGATGATCGAGATATCGACATTGAGAGCGACGTAAGTCCATAAAACCATTTCTATCGACGATTCCCATTAACGACGACGTTTTTCCAGGAAGGTGACGATTCCGATTCCAGACAGAGGCATTCGAATAACACCCAGTATTATTCCCAAGTGAGTTCGCCTCTCCGCTTCATTTTCGTCATTCTCCAATCAAATTTCACTTGTTTCTTCAATACCCAACATTTAACCAACAATACGATCGAATTCCACCAACGAAAACACGAAATGCAAACATTTTTTAGGTTATACGAACGCTTTCTAATTGTTTCATGTAATACATGAAAATTGGCTTTTGTGTAGGTTATAATTGTTGTCGATGTTTAGTCCAGGCGTAATTTCGCCCGCGTGAATGTTGTTCGATATAATTGTTTCGTACGAGAGATGCAAAACTGCACGAACTGTATGCAGCTATTCGTGCAAGTGTATTCTGGGAATTTTCTGCCCCAACCCCATCGGAGCGATGCGAGTTAGCAATTTGAGCGAGAACTCTTTGTGTGCGAGTAAGATTGCAGAGAAAGTTTGTTTCATAGATTAGGTGGCACGAGCAGTTAGATGCCAGTTCCAAGGACTGGTGACGATACAGAGTTGCAGTCAACTGAGCCAAGGTCATGGTAGCTAATCGAACTCTTCCGTTTATATTATTTCAGGCAGAGAAGCGTGCGCACCACAACGCACTGGAACGTAAGCGGAGAGACCACATCAAGGACAGTTTCTCCAGTTTACGAGACTCGGTGCCCGCATTGCAGGGGGAGAAGGTTGCGAGCAGGGCGCAGATACTCAAAAAGGCTGCGGAGTACATACAGTTCATGCGTCGCAAAAACTCATCGCACCAGCAAGACATCGACGACTTAAAACGACAGAACAGCCTCCTGGAGTCCCAAAGTAAATATATAATATAATATAAAGCTGCAGTCGAACCTCTATAACTCGAACACCTCTATAAAACTGGTAACCTCTGCGACTCGAGATATGAAACAGCTGTAACTCGAATTATTTCCCCTCTGTAAACAATCCGTTTACGAGGAAAACATCGATAGACTGAAACGTCAGTGCATTTTAGCTCCTCCCTTGAGATTCGCGTTATAGAGGTCCGACTGTTTTATGTACGTTTCTATGTCAGATTATTGAGATTTGTTTCGTCTAACGACTTACTGTTTCAAGTACGCGCGCTGGAGAAGGCAAAAATAACAGGGAACTTCGCCGCGGAGACGTCGGAAGTGACGAGGTCAGAAGGTGTACCGATGTCGGGGTACAACGACACAGAGTCTGAGTCTTCGGATAGTGAAGCGAGCAGGACGGTGCGTCAGTCGAAGAAACTGAAAATCGGTGGTCTCCATCATTGACCAACGGTTTGATCCGAATCTTTACTCCCGTGGAAACTTATTTTCTCTTTGACTACCAAACTCTATATAAATATTTATTTCGAAAAGAAAGTAACAGTAAAAAAAAAAAATAAATGGGGACGGGGCTGCTGTTCGCTGGAGAAACAAGGAGGGGAAAAAGGGATCTTTCAGCGGGGTCTTAAATGTCTTTAGGGACGGTGTACAAAATATTACGAAGAATAGTTATTAATTGCTTCATTCGAGGGTCAATGAAACAATACACATTGTGAATATTCTCGAGGAATCCTTTTCGAAACGTTCGATTTATAAATATATAGAAAGTTTGGGATTATTTTGTTGATCAAATAATTCGTTTAATATAAGTTAATATATATATTGTATCGTCACTTTGGTTTATTTTCTTTTTTTTTTCTTTTTTCGACCGATATATGGGTGGAAAATAAATCGGTGGTTTAAATGGCTGTCGCTTGGGACGATTTGTGTCGATAACACTCTCAAGTAATTTCTTGAAATACATCTTTTCCCGGGCGATTTCAAATTCACATTTAATAATTTCTTACTGTGTTTCCTTTTTGATTGCTCATTTGATTATTTTCGATTTGTAATCATTTTCAATGCATTTATGAAGGAATTCAAAATTATGTATATGTATATGTGTGTATATTCAAATGTCTGATTTACAAAATTCTTTTTTCTTTTTATTTTTTAGTATCATTTCATCGTTTAAATAAAAGTTTAATTATATCGATGAGATTTTTAATATTATTAGGAAATAAATATTTGGAAAAAAGTGATACAATTATTTGAACAATTTTTATCCTTGCAAACGTTTCTATCTGATGGAGAATAAGCAGTGATAATAATGCAATATAATATAGATATAAATATATATTAGTAAAAGAATTTTCTGTTTGCAAGAAAAAGATGTTTCCAATCTTTTGAGACAATTTTTGTAAGTTATGTAATGGGTACTGTACCAAATTAATCAATTATAGAGCAATATTCGAGTGTTTTAGCATAAAATGTTATAATCCGTAATGTTACAAAGTGCAGAATTTATTTCGAAAGTGACAAGAAAAAAAATCAACTTTGTTAGTATTAAGTGAAAAAATATTAAAAACTTGTGAACATAAAACGCTTTGGATACATTTTCCTCTTTCGTTGTAATATACAATTTATAAAATAGATCGTCACAATTCAACCGTTCCTTTTCATTTTCAGGTATATTTTAAAATGTACGAATATATTTCACTCTGTAAAAGATTTCGTATTAATCAAAGTATTCTTTCTTTTCTGTTTTTTAAGTATGCTATAAATTACGAGAACTGAAAGTAACAAGATAGAAATTTTACGAATCATTCCATAAAATGTGTTAAAGAAGTAATTCATGTAAGAATTACTATGATTACCATGATTAATATTATTTAACATATAAGTTAAATAATATTAAAATAATATTAAATAATATTAAAAATAAAAAATATTATTTAACATATAAGTTAAATAATATTAATCATTTCCTTCAATTCAAAAATGGAGGATAGCACATGGATAGACGGTATCGCAGAGCAGAAAAGAAAATATTATTAGAAATAACTAAATTCCTTGTGGATTAATACTCTATAGAGCTTTATTTATTACACATTTGCTAATTCAACAAATCATTGTTACGCATATTGTTAAATGCTTGCAAATATAAAATGCAATAAATCAGTGTGGCATTAGACATTTACAATTTTTCGCAATGAATTCAGACTGTTTGTAAAACTTGTTTCAAAATTGGTACCAATTCTCCGCCAATACTTTCGCAAAAAATATTCTAGTTATACTCACGCTTGCCAAATTTCCCAAAATTCAAATGTGCGCATAAACGATAGTTTTTCGAACTCACCTGACAATTCGAATTAATAGCGACAAAGTTATTAGTCAACATTAATGCACTTAATTGTTTTAAATTAATCCGCAGAAACGTCATTCTAGTAATCTATTTATTGGGTACACTAATATAGTGTAAATTTTAGCATCTGACATTATAAAATCAACTTACGTATAATTAAAAATCTCCCACATATTGCATTGCCAATTGAACGCTTCTTCATAGTTAATATGAAATTATTGATTTACTTTAATTTATTTTCCATTTCAATCTTTTCGCGTAAATATCAAATGGCATTTTTCTAAAATATCCCGTACCAATAGTAACCAGATAAAATTTCCTAGATTCTAGATATTACGAAACAATTTTAAGGATCTGTCAAACCACATCTAGGTTAGATTAGAATTAGGACGAATTATTACGAGTTGCTAATAATTTACAAACACCAAATTACAAATAATACTTTAGCATAATTAGAAAAAAAATAATGAAAAAGTACGAAACATATTATCATCGAAAAGTAGAGAATGGATAGGTTAGAATACCTTAACTCAAATTCATAACAGTTGTATAATTTTCTAGGCTATCGTACTAAATTCATTCCTTCAATACGAAAAATTATAATCTATGTACAGGTTATAGAAAATAACGTATAATGCGAAACAAATTTACGAGTATATTTTCATATCTCTCTAACCAATGTACAATGTCTTGCCTTTGTTACCATTTTTCAAATCACTATTAATTATTAATAAGTCTATTAGTTGTTCGTATTAAGCACTTGAAGGGCGACGATGCGTTTTCTATCGACAGATGTTTCCTTTTCTTATTTTAGATGTTCAGTCTATGTACGGTTCGTAGTACAGCCTGGTCTTTAATAAGATTATTTCAAATTTATTCTATCTCGAGTTACTTCCGTGGACCAGGCAAAAAGACACGCGATTCCGGGAAATAATATTTTGTTTGCAGATCATCTAGTAAATTAATCCTTCTAATTTCTCAAAAAAATTCAGGTCGTTTGGTCAGCTTTTAAAAAAGTGATTCTGTTTTAAAGGGTGTACGGTGACTTATGCGGCCCACTGTATATCTGCGCGGATAGAAACTGAATAAATACATGTGGGAACTGTTTTTAAAGGAGCTTCGACTGAAATACATGAAAAATCGGTCAAACATATGTTCCACTTAACCTAACTTTCAAATTCTACCCAGTTTTCGTTCCAACCATTTGTAACAACAAATTAAGTCCACAATGCGAAATTTTGAAATAATTTATACATCGTTTGTATAGTTACACGATTATTGTATACTTCTCAAAGATATACCATATAAATATTCATTTTTGATCCACAACTTGCAATATACATATAATGCTAACCTTATGAATCAAATAAAAAGAAAAAGACAAATTCGTATGATTTATAAAAGTCCGTGGAATAATATTCGATATTCGAACGCAATACATCAAGTATCATATATTATGTGTAAAGAATATTTTTATACTACTCTTCCATACAATAAATTTTATTTTACGCCTTTTACGTATAATACCGCAAATACATGTGGGTTTCTATAAATTATTCCATAAAACATATTCACCATATAATATGCACTTGGTAAAGATAGTGCACGCGTGAACTTGTTCAAGTTTTATCGTCGTGCATTCAACAGCTTGACCTTTTTTTGTCCTTTTTTCTAATTCTTTTGTAGTTCGAATAACTCACTTTTGAAGCACAATGGAAATTCAAATTTACGTATAAGAAGGAGAAAATACAACTATACATAACTTGAGACTTGGCATATCGTAGAACATTTTTCAACGATTTTTACTTCGATATTAGATGTACAAGTAATTCCACTAGTACACAACGCGATATTTTTAATATAAACTTAAGCCCCATTAAAACGATGAAATGTATTAGAATGCATAAATATACAGATTTTCGTATAGTCTTCTATTAGTTAGGTTATGGAAAGCACACAGGAAACTGTTAATTACCAACCTTACATATCCGACTCAGATAAAAATCGATGACAATAATAATAAAATAATACTTAGGTGTACGACAGTAGAAAGCTGTTGTTAATCTATACACAGTTTCTCTTATTAAGCACACGTTACGTACACAGATCGTGATGTTAATATTAACAGTAAAAGGGCTGATTAACTTTTGCCTTTTGAAAATCAACACTTTTCAACATTTCTATCGTTCAAGATATTTCTAGGATTTTCGCACAAACTGATTGAAAAATTACTTGTAGTAGCATGTACATACATGCACACATACATACACATATGTATAAAAATAGATTTTTACAAAAATGTATTATACATGTACAGTGTTAATGAAACGCGGTATAGTTACATGGCGTCTCTTATGTTGGTACTACAAAATTCTGGTGCCTAATTTCACTTTATTCTCCCTGCGTTATAACTTTATGAAATTATGATGCAACTGGTTTCATTATTGAAATAACATTAACTTGGTATATCAGAAATGAATTCATTTCAAAGATGCTATGCAACTTAAAGCACTAGTAAATATTTAGTCCTGTTCAGGAGATAGCTAGATTAATTTCAGACAATTACGTACAGCGATTAAAACTACATTCATTCTAGAATTTGATGCAAGATTGCCGAATTAATTCACGATAATACTAAAGCATACGTTAATTATTAACAACAATATTCAATTTTGATTATCGTCAAATTCGCTCTCCTCCCCCTTTGAATTCCTCCACAAATATTTACCAGTATACGAATTCTTAATATACAGTATACAAATATACTACATACAAATGTTTTCCAATACAAAGAATTGTAAACCAATACTGAAATTGCATCTTAAACAGGAATAAGATGCAGTTAGCTTAGCGGTGCAGCAAGGTAGGAATTCAATTTAACCGCCGTTCGGCAATAAGACCGGTTCGCAGAGGGGTGCGGTGACGGTTAAGAGCAGGGTTGCCAGAGAAATCCCACCTTCGCGTAACACCATGACGTCACATAGACCTATATACACTAAAACGACCGTCGCGCCACCGTGCGAGACATAGTCTGTACTAGTTCGAGCCATTCGTTTCCCCCAATCACGGTCGACAACGGACCACCGCCACCAATAGCGTAACGCATCGCGCTGCGCGTCATAGTCTCTTTTCCATCCGTCTGTGCCCGTCCACATGACGTCATGTCGTCCCGCTAGCCGCCATGTTATACGTCTTTCTCTGGCAACCCTGGTTAGGAGCTTCGTCCAACCACGAGAGGAGCTAGTAGCGCGTTCGCCTGGCAGTACGAGGCGGCGTGGGGCTAGGGACGATGCATGGGCTGCGACTAGGAGGCACTTGGGAGGTAGGGAGGGCATGCGAGCGGAGCACAGTTCAGTAGTCGCCATTGCAAGTCCCCCCCGTGCTCTAGTATCCGTGACACTCGGGACGCGTGGAGCTGATTTTCCGCTAACCTAATCTCCCCGTGAGGGCCCAGAGTGTGCCCCCCCGATGCAGAGATATTGCACCGAGCTCACCGAAAGATTGTTGAAATCTCTTGATAAGGAATACAATGTAAGTAGCGGAATGTATCCGCGATGCGCCCGTCCGTCCGTTCGCGCAAACGGCTATCGGGCCACTCTCGATCCCACCGTGCGCCGTGTCCCTGTACCAGTGGCGTGCGCGAGAGTCGCTGAGACTGTAGTGTAGCGGCGACTCCGCGTGTTAGTGGCCGATACGTTCACTCTGTGTATGTAACGATGCGGTGCCTCGCGGCGGATCTCTGTTCGCGAGATTGTGTGCGTTCGCGTACGCGGGGCGAACGTCTCTGTGAAGGAACGAACGCGTATTGTCGTCGACTACCTGGAACCATAACCTAGATGAATTAGATCGAGAATCGCATCAGGCTGCCTGATAACGCGTTACGATACTTTTTACAAATGTTCTTTTCTTTTCTCTAGTTTGGATTGCACGTTCGTCCTACTAGCAGTTAACTTGTATCCCAGTCGTGTTCCGACGAGTCTCGAAATTTTTCGACAATTTTTCCGTGCTATTATGGAAAATTACTTGCGGGGTGGGGGGAGGGGGATTTGCGAAAATCTTTTTTTTCGTTCATTTCATTCGTTTTACTTTAGTCTCGCAGGAATTTCGCCAGCTTAATGTATCGTCGTTATCAAACGATAGCGAAGAGATCGGCGGTCTTTTGTTGTACTCGTAATGTCATGTGGAGTTTGATATATATCAATGTCGATAAGTGATTAGAGAAAGATGTACGACGCGGATAATAACTTGTCCGAGTTGAAACTTCCCTTGTATGTTAATAAAGTTGGAAATTTCTATTAAAACGTTTCGAGTATTATATCTACTTCTTTTCTTTTCAATCAACTAGCACGACTAAACAACAGACTTAGATTAAGCAAATCTTATAGATTAACAGAAGTTTGCATTTCAACACTGTCGAATGTATCGCATAATTGGTCCACTCGATGCTTAAAGTGTGCAACCGTGCGATAATAACTTGTAACGCTAATAATAAAACAATAGAATATACAACGCAAAGTACATTGCACAAATTGAATAGACTGAAGCGCACGTCAACAAACTTTAGCTATTCCATACAATTCATGGGTTTATAGAAGTATGACGCTACTTATCGATTAAACTTTATTCATGGTATGAAACGTAGTAACACAATCGTTGAAATTTGTCAGGTCATCGACATGGGAGCTGTTGTGGATGTCATTACGGCCCTGGAAAAGACGGCGATCACTAAAGAAGTGCTCGAGGTAAACAGTTTTGTTAACATAGTACTTTGGACATGTGAAACGTTCCGTGATCTATAAACTCATTTGCAACGTTTTCACAGGATTGTAGAATTGTGAGACAAATTCTTGTACATTGTTACAGATCACAAGACTTGGTAAATACATCAATGAACTTAGACGGAAAACGAACAACGACGCGCTGGCCAAGCGCGCAAAGGATTTGGTGCGTAGATGGCGGGATATGGTTCTCCCGTCTGCTCATACAACTCCACAACCTACGCCAGCAGACACTGCACCCCCTGCTCTTAACGGAGCGAAACCACATAGCCCAGCATTAAGATGTTTCAAGCCTCAAAGCCCAGCTTTGAGGGGCTTAATACCGCCTCAGAGTCCATTGCTGAGGGATACCACTCCGCTTAGAGTAAGTACTGTATAAAAACCAATCGAACAATCTAAAGCTACTTTGCTGTCCCATGTTGAAAAAAAATGTAACACGGATAGAGCAATACAACCTTTTATTTTCTATCGCTGGCAGGAATCAGGGTCAAACGAATTGTTTAATGCGTCGCACCTGAACTAAGTCTGTCCAAATTGCAACTAGGTTGTATTAGCGAAGCAGGGCTGAAAGCGTAACCTTTCGATTTGCAGGTGCTTAGCCCAGTTCTGTCCGTGCACAGCGACCATTCGCATTCTCCTAACGCATCGTCGAACAAGCAGTCCGTCACAGTGACCAGCAACCACAGAACGTGTTCCGATGCGCCACCCACTATGCTTGGCTCTTCGAGCCAGCATCGTACGATGGAAGCAGTGCCGCGAACACACAGTTCGAACAAACGCCTCCGAAAAGACGAACCGAAGGACCAGCAGCAGCGCAACCAGCACCACGACACGGACTTACGTAACGAAAGTGAACCGTTTGTTAAGAAGCAGCGTCTGAACGGCGAGAATATAAGTGGTAATTTAAATCTGCAAGTGCCTAGCCCGACGATTAAAGAAAGAATCTCTGATCAGTTCGCCGCTGAGTCTTCCACCGATCTTGACGATTCGGGGCCAAAGAAACGCGGCAGGAAGAAAGGCAGCAAGTCCCTGAAGAAGCAACCGGTATTGGAGGACCGCGTGAAAGAGAAGTTAGCTAGTATATCGAGGAATCCTAAGTTGAAGACGACCCAGGAACTGTTGGCCGATCTAAGGGCACGCGGCACCAATTCTAGCGTTAATTCTAGTGCTCCACCTAGTCAAAGTGTAGAATCGGCCAGCGCGGAGGATGTTCTGAGAGGTGGCGAGCAAGTGACGAAGCTGTTCCGTTGTCCAAGGAACAATCTCTCCCGTACGAGTACAGTTTCCGATGTGGCGAGTCGTTTGAAGCCCACAGAGAACTCTCACGATGTGACGACTAAGTGCGAGGAGTCCGGTGTAGTGTGTAAAGAAACATCTGTTACTAACGTTGAGGTAACTCCTGTGGAACGGTGTCAAGATCTAACGGTGGAGGAAATATTGGCCAAGTTACCGCCTATTGATCCGAGTTCGATAGATTGGAGTGAGTGTGACAATGTATCGCAAGAGGTACAGAACAGTACTGAGTATCCACCTAGAGATGTTACTGCGGACGACATAGAAAGGTTACATACGCAGTGCGTGGAAGGACTGAACGGAAACTTCCAACCGAAATTATCGTCTTTAACCTCCGCTCTCGATGAGAAGGAGGAAGTGAAGGAGGATACGTCAGAGATGATCAGTGGCGGTGTAAAGAGTGTGAATAAGAGCCGACCCGACGAGCAGTTTCGAGAATGGCATGAGATGTTAGCGAGGCCCAATTATGATGGCCAGGTCCTCCACATATTGCCTTATGTTATAATTGATTAGTAATTTTATTATCTTATTCTATTATTATCCATGAAACTTGTGAAGAATCCCTGCAAATATTAAACACGATTGATTCAACCTCGATCGATCTATTAAACCGATTTCTATCGCAATTGAACGATTGCTCTTTATTTATACGAGTGCTCACATCACTACCACCCCCTGTCGTCACTACGATTCCCCTTAATAATAATTATTATTATTAGTAATTTTGTAAACCAGTGAATCGGTCACACCTCGGTATACGTAACTGGCAAGTATGTTCAACGCGATTCGCATTCTCGACAGACCATTCTCTATCGTCCCAATCATCATCTTGATTTTATTCGTAATGTTCGTTTACTATTATAATCATTGTCATCATCAATGTCATTGCACCATCGTCGTCATTATCATCTTTCACTGTCATTGTCGCAATTATCTTTATTATTATTATTATTGTTATTGTTGTTATTATTACTGCTACTATTATTGTCATTACTATTACCGTCACATTCGTGATCATTATTCGTAACATCGACGTAGAAAGCATCTCTTACGCAGAGCACGAAACAGAGAGCAAAAATTTTGAGAAAATCAAAAGATATAACAAAATGAATGTCTCTGACGTACACGTATAGCTCCCATATCTGTGACAATGTATCTGTATCCGGAGTCGAAAATACTCTTCAAATACTTGTCTTTTTTCTCACGTCTATTGTATTATTATTAGTAATATTATTATTATTATTATTGTTGTTATCAGCATTGTCATTGGCATCAGTATTGCTTATAAATAATTAGGGAAAGTCAATTTTGTCGGTTTGTCGAACGAGTTAAACGATTTTATTGTAAACGAGAACACTTTTGAAATTATATGTATATTGCTTTATTTTCGACTGGCTAAGAAAATTTTTTGTAAAAATACTCGAAATCGAGATCCAAGAGGAAATAATTTTGAGGAAAAAAAAACAAAAGATGCGTACGGCCATTTTTATGCGAGACGATGTGTAATTCAAATTTGCATACAGTAAATGGGATATAGAACAAAAAAGAAACAAACGTTTGGTTGTTTCGTCGGGGTAAAAATGAAATTCATTTTGGCGTATTGGTGGTACGAATAGGAGAAATGAATTATTTTGGGAATTATATATATACGTAACGATACAATTGAAGTATCAAGAACGAAAAGAGAATTAAGGGTAGTCGTATATATATATATACATATTATTCGCTGTAAACTACAGTCTTTTTGTTTCGTCGAGGTAAATATTATTTTAAGGCATTCTCGAAGAACGATATTAGACAAAAGGTATAAGGGATTATTTATGGCGGAGTGTATAATTTGTACCAACGCGAGAGACAGTGACGCTGTAATATTTCGAGTGCTTTTTGATATAATAATATTTTGTTTACGAATTATAAAGTAATTTATTCAAGTGTACAGATACCATCAATTAAATATAATAATGGTATATTAATTTTTTAGTTTCTTTTAATGCGCGCGCGCTCGCGCGTGGTATATAAAGGTAGTTGAACCGAATATAAACGGGGCCTTAATTAAACTTTAAAAAGAAAAAACCTAAAAAAAGACATCGTTTGTCTGATAAGGTGTTACGTTGCATATATATGTATACTTCTAGTGAAAAAGGTAAACACGATTCGAGTATGTTGTGAATTTTTCTATCCGAAATTTATTTCTATACGTGACACACCGTGCAGCAGAATGAAAGTAAAGAGATCCGTTAAAGGAGAAAAGAAACGAGAAATTCGCAATACAAAGGATACACACGCAAATATATTTTTAAGAAAACGGTAAAAAAGGAAAAAAAGTCATTAAGAGAACGTGCAATTCCCGATGTTCCAGTGCGATCTTTTTAAATGTCTCGAAGACTGTAAATTTTTTTTTTAACGGAAAAAAATCAATGGCGAGTAATTTCTCATCGTTTCAAAATACATAAATATAAAATACATGTAAGAATGTACGTCGCGGTTCGAAATCGCGTGGAATCACTGGAACAGAAATTATATTTACCGATTTCTGTAATAACCAAATAATAATTATGTGTTATGTAAAGAAAGAGAAAAGAAACAAAAAAAAATTGAGAAGGAGGAGGAGGAGAGAATAATGATAACAATAATTGTACATACTACGCAAACTTTACCGTGTACTATATGAAAAGCTTTGTGAAACAATTGTGAATTAGAAAAAGAAAAATGTCTGATTTTTATGCATGTGTTCATTTTTTAACGAGGAACGGTTTACCTTTTGTGTTTCATATTTCACTATTATACTGAATACTCTGTGAGAACTTAGCATTGTTTCCATTTCAAATTGACGGTCGTAACGGTAACAATTGAAAATGTTAAGACGATATAAAATTGCTCTATATGCAGTTTCTCGTGGATAATTGCCCCTCTTATATTAATTAAAATATCTTGTTTTACAAGTATATGATAAGTATTTTGTTTATACAGACATTTGTATACCTTTGTATTTAAGATTAAAGACACAAGTTAATATAATTAAATATCATTATATATACATATATTAAAACATTGTATAGAGCAATTTCGTGAGTGTAAAGAATTTGTGTTTCATAATATCGATGCGTACGATTTGATTCCAGTTAAAGTTCCATTGCGCGTTATCTCGATATTATAATTTATTTAATTTCTAATTACTAATTAATTTCGAATTCAGTTAGCCCAGATTAGTTGGAACATTTTCTCTGTATTTATGTGTACAATTTTTATTTTCTTGAAATGAAGACGGTAATGGGTTTAAGATGAACGCCGCTTTGCACCAAGTTGCGCGCTTCGATATATCGTTCCCAATGCGCGCAAAATTTGCCAGGTTCTGTGCTAGCAAAATCGTACTGTTTGCCGCTCGAGGATCATCTTAGGGCGCGATAATCGATTACGAAAAGAGGAATCTGTATTCCCACCTGGAAAAATGCCCCTCTTCCCTCGTAGTACAAGTTTTCTTTTTTTTAATTTATATGTAGTAGTATAGTAATAGCCACCGCGTCATATGTACCGCCTTATTGTTTATCGAACGCAGCGACGCTCGATCGATAACACACGATCCCAATATAATATTTTATACGAGATGCGCTTATCTTCGAGAACGAAGCCATGTGCCTTTTGTACCTCCGCACTTCTATCGTAATACACGACATTGTCGAGGAAAAGATAATTATGGTACCAATGATTACGATTGATGGAGCGAATAAAGTGAAAGAAAAAGCAATACGATGTTGAACGGCGTGATGTCACAATCGGACATTTTGTTTCGTTCGGTTTTACAGTTTACTGTTCGACTTATTGCGGGCAAAATAAGAGCCCTAATATGTCTAGAAAGTGCATAGTTCCAACGGAGATGCTATCTCAAAGAGTTCAGTAATAAAGCAGATTCTAACCCTCGATCGATACATATCAATGATTTACTCCTGTCGTCGGTTTCGTTTTTGTAATCGATCGTTCGATTGGCGAATCGATTGTATTCGATAGCGCTTGGTTCAAACCAAGCGTTGGCGGTCCTCTTTTATAATTCGCATAGTATAGGTCCTAGACTATAGGACATTTCCGTTATGTAAATTATTTGAATAATAATAATAATAATTGTAATAATTTGTTTGACGTCAGAATTATTCCTATATATATCGAAGAATTTCTGTCGGACGTCTGGAAATCTGATACGAGACAAGGGTACGTATAAAATTGAATGCAACAATGGCGTTAATTGCAGTTCATTTATTTTCATAAAATTACTTTATAAAGACGCGCCAGGCAGGAATATGCGCGAAGAGGCTGGTAGAGTAATAGCAACTGCGCAATCAATTGAAATAGAATACTGCTCTTCTGCGCACGCGTTCGCGCAGTATCGCACTCATTGTCAGTGCCGTCTCGCGCGCTCGTTTTTCCCACTCCTCGACCTTCATGCGCACGCACTCATCACAGCACCACTACCCTCATCCCGCGGCAGTGTGCGCGACATGTCACGAACGCAGATCCTAGCCCGCCGCAGCGTCGCGCGTTTCCCTGACAACGCGACCACAGAGTGGGGGAGAAACCAAAATGGCTCCCCGACCGCCCTTCGACGTCCCAGTATTCTATATATCCACGCGCTACGTATGTAGGTGGAGTGAGGGTGGGGGGATACTTCTTCTATCATCTCTCTCTGGTCCCGTTCGTTACTACGGTTTATTAGTAAGCTCGCGTTTACAAAGGACTTAGGATGTTTAGTCGCGGGTGAATTGTCGACCGTACCATTTGTGGAGTCAATACTAGGAATCTCGTCTTGGCGAACAATTATAAAATAAGTATCTGTTTGCCTACATGTGAACGGGTGCCTCGATTCTCTATTCCTCTACGTTTCACCGTGCGGTTCTCGATATGTGTCGCTGACTTTTTTTCTTTTACCCCTACCTCCCACCCTCCACTCCTCATCCTTTAGAATTCGCCAAAAACTCACCATTGAAACGTGTACGACTTAAAAAGAAAAAAAATATGTCGAAACCCAGTGACAAACAGAGCTACGCTCAGACATACAAGCTCGTCGTTGTGGGCGCTGGCGGTGTAGGAAAATCGGCGATCACGATACAGTTCATTCAAGTGAGTACTTTTTATGGCCAATAGGTGTAGCCAGCCCGCGCGTGTGGGTGTATGGCCGTCGCGCGTGTACCTATGTGTGCGTACATTGGTGTACATGTTTACACGCGTGTACATCTGTGTGTACATACATTTGTGTACACGGCAAAGATTTGTCAATCGGCGGTCCCGTTTTTATATGCATGCATACACCTACTACGTCCGTTTACGATCGGTTCGTATAAGGAAATACGTTTACCCAGGGGAATTGGAATTTCGTTTTTTCTCTTTCGTTTTATATATTGAAAATTCTCCGAAGATATATTTCGAATCAGAGTATTATGTTTCCTCTAGCGAAATCGAGCTTGCACTGAACATTAAAGGAGAGCCAGTGCGCTTTTATTACTGATTATGTCATGCGATCCAGGGATAGTGCTGTCGATATATAGTCCCGTAAAAATTGCGATTGTTTTGCTTGGCAAAGTTGACGATAAATTTCGTTCTTTCTACTTCGTATATCATCGAATTTCTTCTTTTTTTATGTTCTTTATTTTCTAAAATTATTTTCGTCCCTGGTTTCGCAATATATTCATCGTCCCGTAGTTACTAATATCCCTATATTTTTTTTCAGAGTTACTTCGTAACGGATTACGATCCAACTATAGAGGACTCGTACACCAAGCAGTGCGTGATCGACGATGTGCCTGCGAAGCTCGACAGTGAGTAAACAAATGGAATCTTTCTATCAGAAATTGATTATCCTTTGGCATCCCTTTATACAAGTATATGATAACACCTTGTAACTTATTATGTTTCACATTAATTTTCATGCAGTTCCATAACGAACCACCGGTTTGACATTGTAAGACTATATTTAATAAAATTCCTTTGTTAGCTCGATAATAGAATGAATGTGTCCCACAAGTCGATTAGAACGATCAGTTTAGACTCGTTTAAAGTAGCGACGCTTAACTGCGGAACATTACTAACATTTGCACGATTCCTTTTAGTATTGGACACTGCGGGTCAAGAGGAATTCAGCGCAATGCGGGAGCAATACATGAGAAGCGGCGAAGGCTTTCTCCTTGTATTCTCTATAACAGACCTTTCGTCCTTTGATGAGATACTGAAGTTCCACAGGCAGATACTCAGAGTGAAGGATCGGGAGGAGTTCCCTATGCTCATGGTTGGAAACAAAGCCGACTTGGATTACCACAGGGCCGTAAGTAAAACAGAATGGACGGAATTGACAGCGAAGTACGAATTCTGTTACGTTTCGGGAGGGCAGAATAATTCAATGATGATTGACACTGTATACTAATTGTTCGCTTCAGGTACAAGTCGAGGAGGCACAGAACAGGGCGCGTCGATTAAAAATTCCCTACATCGAGTGTAGCGCGAAGTTAAGAATGAACGTCGACCAAGCCTTTCACGAGCTGGTGAGAATCGTTAGAAAGTTTCAATTGTCCGAGAGGCCACCGCTAGAACTAAACTATAAGAAAAACAAGAAGAAATGTTGTATGTTGTAACGATCAGTGTGTTCTATAAACGACAAATACTTTGTACTCCGTTCGACTGATGCGCAAGATGGTTAAATTAGGAGCAGGATGACAAACATGGTTGAGAAATTCGGAATAAAGAACGAAGGGATGGTTGATGAGATATTAGTAGAAAACATTCGCGTTATTTTATACGAATCTGACGAATGTTAAAATTTTAAGCGCGCCTAATACAATATACAGTGGATCCCGGTTAATTGGGGCAAATTGGGACCGGACTAGTTTGTCTCAATTAAACGGGTGCCCAAAAAAGCGAACTTCAAGAGGCAGGCAAAACCAGTCGTTTTTGTTTCCGTTCCTCAGTATCTGTCGCAAATAAACGTCCCAATTAAGCGGAATCCACTGTATTTCATACTCGATTGCTGAACTAATGCGGTAGTATTTATAAAAATGTTTAGCCTAACAACAGAGTCGAAGGGTTATTGTATAACATAAACCGTGTAAGAAATAATATTAACTGTTCTTATATTTTTATTAAAAACGCGCCGGCAACGACGCAAGTTTTATATTAAATGCGTAATATATTTGATAGTATTGTGAGACATTATATCCAAATATACGTGTAACGAATTTATATATCGATTTACAACGAATCGTAATATTATATAAGATATTTATTTGTATATACGCATGTGCATATATATTTACACACACACATTCACTCAATGGAAAGCCGAGGCCAATGACAAATTATAATAAATTTCTAATTATCTTCTTGTACATTTAACAAAATTCGAATGCTTAGATAATACAATGAATATGATTTTTACGTGTTTGCAGGACTGTTATTCGATGAAACTATACTTACGTATTGTAAGTATGTACAACGAATTTTTTTCAACAGTATTGGATAAACTAAGTAATTACAAAAAAAAAGTCGTGTGTAATGTTATGTTATCAATGGGTTATTTGTTAAATAATAATTAAAGTTTATCGATTGTTTTGCACAACAGTTATACCATGAATATTGAAATATTTTCGTTGAACATGCCAATTATTTATTATAATGAGTAATAGGAAATTGAACTTTATCAATTTGTTTTAAATAATGTCGGCGATAAAATTTTATCGGTCCCATGCAAATTGAACAACAAATAAGTAAATTACAATTAAAACCCATATATTTCTTTGCCATCATGAAAAAGATAATAGGGTAATAATAATACTTTATTTAACACCGCCTATTACATTGCAAAACGTTGGCGATAAAACATTTTCGCCTGCTTGTTTTGCACAACAACGCCATTAAATTAGCAAAAATTAGCAATGCATATTTACGACTTTAATCTACCAAAAGTAACAGTGCAGGAGAAACGTAAAAGTAGATGAAACTTGAACGTTTTCATGTGCCCCTAACTGAAGCACGCAATGATTGCAATTTTATTCTTTTACTAGGCCTTACTACGTACGAAATAACTATGAAAACGATAAAATCGAGGAGATTAGTGCTGTCATTGTTAAAATAGTGCTAACAACGATCGAAATTACACAACCGAGCGTTCACCCTAATTTAGTCAGTAAGCAACTGGCACGCAAGGTGGTCAAACGGGATTCCCATCGTGGCTATTCTTAACCAGACCAGGCTAATATTGAATCCGCTCAATTACTTCCAGCTACTCTAGCCTCGCCAATAAATACAACCGTTATTATAATTCCCCCATCCCATCCCGCGCCACTTCTATAAATATCGCTTAATGAATGAACAACGTTCTCTCGTATTTATTTTACATCGCACACCGCGTTTTATTGTACGGCCGCGCGTAACGTTGTTTCTGCAAGGAATATTTTGGTTGAAAACAACATTTGTGCGCCTGCGCGTTAAACGGTTTCCCGCAGCGTCGGTGCACGCCTGCAGGGCGGCCGGGCAACGAAAGAAATGTTATAAAAATTAGAAAAAAGAGGAAAGGAAGAGAATGGACATGGATCGTTGCGAATAATTAAATGTACAAATATATTTCCACAATAACAATATTAAACAAATCTAAAATATATCTGCCGAAAAAAATGTATCTCCAAAAAAAGACTAGACAAAAAGAAAACTAGAAATAAAATTTGCGTGGCTTCGTTATTGCAAAAGTAATAGGCCGTGCGAAGAAAAGGGGAATATTTGCACATAATAGTACTCGTGGAGGGTCGTATTTTTATCTACCTGAGGGCGGAGAGAGGGAAGAGAGGCGCCGGACTTCTCGGTATGGAGAAAGACGAGCCGGAAAGAAATAAGACCGCGAGGAAGAAGAATGCCCGGGTTAAAAATAGCAGCGCGCATTTTCAAATAAAAAGTGATAAGTAACCTGCAGGATAACGATTAAGGAGGAGGCAAAGAAGAAGCCGAGGGACCGCGAAGAAGGAACAAAAAAAAAGGAGAAACGGCACCGGCGGCGAGAAGGAGACGAGGCGAGCAAAGCGGATCGAACGAACGAACGTACAGTGGCGATCATAGAAATAGCGAAAAAGAAACTGCAGAATTTAGCTTTATATTTATATATATTGTATACATATAAAGTATAAAAATGATTATGGAATGATGGAAAAAAAAAAGATTAAACGAAAACAAATTTTTGATAAATTTATACCCATCCAATAAATCTGTCGCACGTTGTAGTTAATCGACTAACAATCAAGAAATAAGGATTTGGCCAAAATATATTAAGTCTTTTTCGCGAATGTGTCCATATTTTGTTGTATGTCGATATTAAGTTGTTTGTACAATTTCCAGTTCATATACTCGCCACTGTATGCCCCTGAATAAAAAGAAGACGGCACAAAAGCAACCACAACTGTACACAGGATAGGGGAACGGAGAAGATTCCCATCCGATATCTTGGCCCACTGGAAATAATATATTGACTATATATAACGCATGGTGGTCAAGCCTGACTCTTAAGTGTTGGTACGAATAAAGGCGAGAACCGGTGGTGTGTACAGGGCCTGGAAGGAGGGATCTCCCACCCCATAGCTTTTACCCGTGTTCATGTATTTTCGCATGGGCTGCGCCGCTGGCCGTGCACGATCAAGTGCATCTAGCCGCCAACGTGAACTTACCTGCTGTATCTTTCGCAAATGAAACCGCAACATGCCCAGGACACGCAGATACAGATCGATATTTACGCACGTAATAATCGCCGTATTATTTTCCCGGATACAAGATTAAACAAAATGGCAGCGAGTGCGCAGACGCCCGTTTACCGAATAATCGCGCGATAAACGCGAATCGCACGTATGCGCGCGATACGAGTACCGCGCGCATATTTATGGCGCAGCGTCGCGACGCCATTAGCTAGCGACTTGTGACGTAACGAAAACGCGGCCGATTTCTATAAAAATGACCGTGTACCGCCGTGTCTCCCTGGTCCCGCGTAAAATAAATGTACAGAATTGATATTAGTCGAATATCTATTTATATAAGGCCCCTACACCGTTCTACATGTATGAGTTCCACCTGTCCGTTACTCTAATGACCAAATAATCATATTTGTCCTTTCCGCTAACGTCCGATTCCTTGCGTACTTTCGATTGAAATAAATCGAACGATAGACGGTCATCCGGCCCGGAGAGAAAAAGAGAAACGTTCGCCTGTTCACCAGGCTGTACGTATTATATAAACGTACATACGTATAAACCTATGCAAACGTTACTGCAACCGTCATTTCTATACTCCTTTTCCTTTTAAACGGTCGCGTACAATAACACCGTCGGTGGATTCGATGGAAAAATTTGAATCGAACGAAGGATATTGCGTGCGTGCTCTTTGTTGTAACGGTCGCTGGCTATCGATATTGCGTGTGCTTGATCGATACCAACGGTTTGCCGATCGGCATTCAAACGGAGGACACCGGACGGTGGCGATCTATTATAGTTCGGACGGTCGAGAAAGCCTGTTGCACACGAACGAAGACGAGTCGATTTATGATGCCGCGATATGCTAACCATTTTGGTTTCGTTAAAGCCGAGGGCAACCTTCGGGTGTCCCTCCGCCACCAGCTTGAGCTGGACTGAAAGAAAAGGAAGAGGGAAAGGAACGAGTTCTCCGGTGCCTGTGCACAGTCTAGTTCAAGACTCACGATGATAGTGAACGTCCCATGAAGATTCCTCCGGCCGGCTGCCCTTCTCTGCCTAAACCAGAAACTAGTGTCACAGAGGATCGTGGACCGACCACCGTTTGCACAGGTCGGGGAACCTCTACAGGTCAGTGCACGTTTAACTTTCGGCTGCGGCCATTATTCGGTCGGTGTCTTCTCAAAATCGGCACTCTTCAAATTAATATTATTATTTTTTTTTCCTCATTTTATTTACATTTCGATTCGTCCATATGACACGTACCGATCCACGCTTATATAGGTACGAGATTTGTCCCTCTTTCTCTCGTTCTTTGTTTTCACCGATTTCTTGAGATACACCGACCCGTGTGTATACGCATACATATTTGCTTCGACATTTTTGCCACTGTTTTGGCACAATTTTTCTCGCGTTGTACGCACCGGCGTACGGTACAAGCTGATCGAGCGTCGCAATTATTAGCGTGAAACTTATGTAAAACATGAAACGTCGTACGAGAAATACGAGAAATGTTGATTTTCTGGTTTTCGCCGAGTTTCTGCGGATATGTAAATATTGGTCCGTTTCGCGAGGTCGAACGACGGATTAGGGATCTGCGAATTGGAACCGTTTAATGAGGTTACGATTTTCGATCCGCACGTTTGGCTCACGGCTTTCGTATCGGTTGTTTGAGGTGTTGTTCGATCGAAATATCGAAATGGCGTTATTATCGCGTGCTACGACTCGTACGATGATACAACTGCCGATGGGCGCACGTGAAACGATACAAATTTATATCGATCTCGAGTAGCTAATTAGAAAAGCCGTGCTGGCTGCGTGATGCGAACGCGGCACCGTCGGCACGTGACTATCAAGGACTGGAATTACAAAGAGAAAGAATACGGTTATTTAAATTGTTCGAAATAATCGCACGAGTGAATCTGAACGCGTCTGCAGTATTCTTCAAACAATTAAACCACTGTGGTATATATATATATATATATATATATATATATATATATATATATATATATATATGTACATAAACACACACGCGCGCGCGCGCACGTATATGTATGTATATATATGTCCACCGTGAATTTGCACTCTGGCATATCAATTTTTTATCACATTATAATTTTCCACTAGCAAATACGAAAGGAAAGACAGAAATTTTAAGCTAAGAATCCATCTTCGGCTATTATGTATAACTTTAACAATGGCGGGAAGAATTTAAATGTTCGATTGGAGAAAAACATCTCGTATATAGGAATTTGATATGAAAGCAACAATTAATTGTTTTTCTAAAGTGGCAATAGGAAAAACCTGACGTAAACAAATTTATGTAATTCGAGTCTCGTATTAATGAAAAAGGAGAAGAAAATACGACGGTGAACCGCTGTAATATGATCCTTAGATGGCATTATTTTTCCGGGAAAGTGATGTTCGCAATCTTTGAAACGACGCAATTCGACGCTTAATAGTTTTTTGCAGTTTCGAGGTCTCTCAAATTAATCTTCAACGTCTGCCGCTTTACCGTAACCCATTTCTTTTGTTATAATTGCTTCAAAACTTTCTGGGTTGATTCCTCGGACCAAATCTGTTCCTCGAATGATGCCTCGGGGGATGCCTCGAAAGTGTCCCCATCTTGCCGCAAATGTTGCACCGAAAATATTTCGATGACAATATCAATCATTTATTTAGAATTGATATTCGTATGCAGATAAACAAAATGCTTGAGAAATTGTCTAACTGGTGGTACAATAGGAGAAGAATCGGAACTAAGGCCGGTAATCGCATAAGAACGCAATAAACTAATTGCAACTATTGGCAACAAACATCCGATGCACGATTCAAGTGTTTTCTTTTGTTTTTTATAACATGCGCGTATAGTCGGGTGAAATAAATGAAAGTCCCGTCCTGCCCCGCGTTCCCCATCTTACCCCTCCCCCACCCTTGCCCTATTGATACGCATGCGCGTTAGGCACGAACTTTCAAGGAACTCTGCATTTAATGACTCTATGATTTGCCGGCTATTCGAAAACCTTGCGGAGGATCGGTAAGGAACGCCGAAGATAGTCGCGTCGATTAAATTACTTTTATAAACAACGGATCGAAAGATCCTGTACGCTAAAAATAACCTTCCACGAATCGTGTGTATACGATCCCTGCGATACGGCTATTACGCTCACCTGTGCGTGCAGTTTAATGTAAATTCGTCAGGGCAAACAAAGTGTAATAACGTTAACGATTCGCGAGGATAGAAATTCTGATGACGCATCCCGTCCCGCGCCATGGCACCAGCGTGTCGCGCTCGCAGGAGAAAAATGATCTTTACACGAGGAAAAATTTTAATGCAAATCGTTAGCTGACCTAACTTATTGGATGGTCACGATGATAAACAGGGTGTGACTAATAACTTGCACGTGAAATATTCCCCGGTTAGTCGATGCCACGATTTTTAAAACGTACGTATGTGCGTGATATTATTGTTTCACCCTTGGCCCGCGTTACCACGTAGCAATGTTCCTTTGGTGCCATTTTTCTCTTTTTCTTTTTATTCCAATGTCGTTTCACAGTTCAGTGCCACTCCGTTCGAAAAAACACTTTTCGTTTATTTGCCATTGTTGAAAATACATTTTAACTGTAAATGTCATTCTGGCTAGCGACAGTCATTTGTCATTTCTCTGCCATACCATTTGTCTTTTTTCTAATCATTGCCATTCTTTAACTAATCGCCTAAACGATGGCATTTATCCTTCGCCGCACAATTTTTGTGGCCATTAGAAGCCAGCCTTCTGTATTGCAGTGTCACCCTTATCGGTTCCCACGGAAACTATTATACATTAATTATTATTAGCTATAACTACTTTTCAATACAATGACAACTACTTACATTCACAGTGCATGTATTATGTAGACCAAAAAAGTTACTGCAACAGTCTCCAAGCCACGTTACGTCATTTTTAATAGAAATATTTTGACCATTTACTGTTATTGTCAGTGGTATCGCTGAAAAATATTCCATATTATCATATCCCTATCTATACCATTTCCTTATCGCTCCGTGCAAATTTCTTTCCCGCACTATGTCCCTCTATTCCACTTTTTCCATTTAGTTTAAACCAAACTGCCCAACGAGTCTTAAAATCCTGTGCCCCATGGACTAAAACCGCTACCGTCCGGCACGCCGCCTCTCACGCGGCATTGCAACGTATACTAACACGTCAATCCCCGAAAAACAACGAACTAACGGTAAGTCATAATGCAAGAAGCGCTAACGTCGGATAAGGGTTGAAGAAAATAAAAAAGAAGACATAACGGCAGTATGTACTATTCAAACGGTCACGATTGACGGCGACAATCGATCCTCTCTGAAATCTCGACCATCGAAAACGAAAACGTCCAAGGGGGAATGTTCATCTGTCGAGATTACTGTTAGACGTGCCACCTAGTGATGACTTTTCTCCCCTTCAGCCCCCCCACCCCCCGGCCGTTCTATCCCGAACGTACATGCATGGACCCCCCCTTTCACTCTTCTTTCCGGTCGCAGGCGAAAAACGCGATAGCGGACAGTTCGCAAGTTTAAGGTCTTGAATTTTTACCGAAACGAACTCGGTGAAGACGCTATTTATAGATATCCGTATTGAGGAATATCGTCGCAAGTAACCTGCAGGACTTGTTCTCGCGCGGAGAGCCATAAGAGGTGCAGATAATTTCAGAAGTTCTTTGCATTCTTGGGGTACTGTACCGGCCTCGCTCAACGTCGACAATTTCGAATCGACGGATCGCCCCGAGGCAGTGCCGCCAACTTATACCGTTTCCTCCTCTAACGTTACGCGCGACCTTTTGTTCAAACGTTTCAACAACCTGTTCGGCCAGGCAAACAACTGAATGCCGCCGCGTCTCTCAGCGGACAGTTTGTACGGTCATACATCATTTGTCGCGACTGTGCCCCTGGAGATCCGCTTTCTGATCGTCGGCCAATTGAAGAACGATATTTTAACGTTGCTAGGCTTGTGCAACGCGCGAGATGAGATTCGCGATTAATTTCACTTGAAGTTCATTTACGACCAGCCAGAGGTTATGTACGGCGAGATTTTTGGTATACAATATTTCACAAAAAATCACATAAAATTTATGGAGTGTCGCAATTCTGGAAATCTAGATTCGCAGATTTGTCGGTACGATTACGAGTTTACCGTGAAATTATCTTGCCAGGCGAATTGCAATTTTCGCGAAAGCAAAAGTAACTGGGACAATCGTGACCAAATAGAAAATTAATGTATTTCAAAATCGATTACGAGATCCAATTAAACTCGTGCATTTGCTTCGACTACTAATTAGCTTTAACACCAGGTGCCGTGCGACCCTACTAACAATAAGAAGCTTTGTCTTATAGAAATGACCGCGTTAGCGTTGCCTATGCAAAGACATGCATCGGCTATAAAAATCGTTAAGATAATATTGAATCTGTGACAAAGCGGGGGATATTTCTTTTACGAATAAAAAGTACGAACCGACATTTAGATTGCTGCATGCAATTAGTCATACAGAAATTATAAGCAATTGAACGACGCCAATTATGCGCCACGTAATAAGCGGGGTATAATTCATAGTTCCCTTGTTTTTTCTTCGCTTCGCGCTGCCCAGCGACGAGATTTTCATTCAGCAGAATGATGGGACAAAAATGCAAACGTTTAAAAGTCGTCTATTAGAACTTCTTCGTACCTGATCGATTCACGCGCGATTTTAAACACGTTCAAGTACGTTTAGCGAAGTGCCAATTGCTTCGTGGTAATTAAAGTCTTGCGCAGATTATTTGAATAGCGTCGCATATGACATAGAGTGGCGCCCCCAACGGCCGCCATGTTTCCTACCCACCACCCTACTCAATCGGCTCGCATTTTCGATTTTAAATAAAATTCACATTGGCCACTCGTGCGAGTTGAAACGTCCATTAAAGATGCCGTTGTATTTGCAACTGTACATCGTTATTTAAATCAGGCAGGAATAAATCCATGTCGGCTGCAGGAATTCATCTATTTTTATTAGATCGTTGCGCGTTCGTCGCACGTAAATCGTTACATTCATGTTTACTTCACTTAATCGTGAATGGTAACCGGAGCACGTTTACCTTGCGGTTTCATTGAACGACGGTTCTAATGAAAAGTGCATTTATTCCGTGCAGGCAGGTGCGTTAGATTCATTGCGTATGCGGTGTCACGGATTGATCTTTCTGGAGTAATGGTTGAAAGAGACACGGTTGTAATTACGACCTGTCGTTAATTATTATGCCGGCTTAGGTTATCGATCCGCGAAAGATGTTATTGTTCAACATAGTTTATCGGTGACTTTGTGATCTCATCTAATAGCTGCTCTTATTATCGTAAACGTATTTGTAATTAATATGTTTATGTACTTCTTGTATAGACTTATTATTATTATTGTTATATTATTATTATTATTATTATTATTATTATTATTATTGAATGTTATTGTTATTATTATGCTTATGGACAAAAATGTTTATTTTCGTGTGTAATGTTTTTGTTCTTCTTTGCATTATTGCATTACGATAATATGATAGAAAATTATGGTATGATTTTTTCGTTCGACAGTTGGAGATAGAGCATTATATTTTAATCGGAAGGTGATATACAGAAAATAGCCGGAGATAAAGACGAGTTCTTCTTTGAATTTCATTTAATAATTAGGTACCTACCATTATATTTTATGGAAGGCGATATATAGAGAACACTTCTTATGCAACTAATAGCGTTAGCTATTGTTATTGTAACGTAATGCCGCAATCGGCAATCATTTGTTACATTAATGACTTCCATGCTGACGTGTGGAAATGCACTTTCTTTAATTAGTTTCAATCTTCATAATTTACGGACCCCTGTAGGTTCGATTGAAAATAATTAATTATACCCACAAGAGTACGAGAACGGAAGGCATTGAATATATTGTTTATCAAAAATACTGCCAATTGCCAACGCAATTTTTAATCCGTATCATGCTGCACTGTGCAGGAATTTTAGTTTATTTCTTCAAATCAGTTACTTCAGTATACAGATATGTACTCCTTTTTTTTCCCCAATACAATATTATGTTCGGATCAGATTACTCCTCGTGTGTAATGCAACGTGTTGATTGATTTTGTGAAAACAGTTCCGAGTATGACGAACTGTTAAATTCCACAAATACTTCGGTCGTAGCAATGTTTATAGGAAAACTTTCCTGCCTCGAAAATGTTTCGCAAACGCGCGAAGAACGCGGCATGAACGTGATATAAACGCGATGAAAATTTGTTAAACGCGTTGTACATACGCGTATCCATATTGTGGAAAAAAAACAACATGTAAACTGTTTACCTCTGTATTATCTTTCGAATGATAGGAAACAATTGAAGATATTCAACAATTATAGCCACGCTTTAATCAATCGTTTATTCCCTTATCCAATAAATAATTTATAAATGCTTGCGCTGCAAATCATTGATTTACAAGATACGAGCTAATGGGTTACACCGTGCATGCGCTTTGTTTTCATTACATAAAATAATCCTGCGAAACGTGTTACCGGCCACGTATTTAACCGAACTGTGTCAAAAAGTAAATTTTAGTCCTCTAGAAGTTGGAAAGGAGATGCTTCGAATTTTGCCGATGAAATATCGCTTTGCAGGCCACAGTGATATTCAATGCATTGGCAGATTCAATGTTAATGCACGCTGGCAATTAATTTTAATTCCTCCGCGGAACGTCAGGAAATCGTACGGAAATGTTAATGATAATTTATGTTAAACAGGTATCGGATAATTGAGATATTTGTTACATGGAATTGTTTGGCCGGGAATAGAAAAATACCTGGAAACAGTTTCGTCGCAACATAACTCCGCGTGATTTGCGAAAGATAAACTGCGATATTATGAAGATTCGCCGTCGGTATGGCAGCTCCCTGCCTTTGTACCGTTTAATTTTGCGTGCGCCACGGTGCAGCCGTTACGGTCTCGTGATCCTGCCATTCAATTATGTACCTTGTACAATTATGGTATCATTTGTCACCTATCTTTTTTCTTTAATGAGTTAAAATTACCGCATTTACGATTCCACGAAATCTCGCTAAATGGCGATCTTTATTCAAAACGAGTTTTTTCTCCACTAGTGGCCTGGGAAATTAAATGAAACGCAATACTATTGTATACTACAGTATACTACTGTTTTAAGGTTTTCTACACAGGGTGTACAACAGCGACACGTGTTCTTTTTCTATCGGTATCGTTTATTACGTCGTCAACTGTTAATTGTTTAGCAGAAAATAATCATCATTTATAATTTAGCTATTTGTAATATCGGCCTAACAGTAGCTCGATACGATTCTTAAACATCACAGAGGATTCCGATGTTTTCACATATTATTATTACTTCTTTTCTAATATGACGTGGATTCGAGCATGTGAATGACGTTGCGTGTTATACTTTTTTTCTCCTTTGTGTATATATTCCGACGTTCCTTGTGATTCATAAAATGAATTCGTTAAGCTTCGTGAAATGCGCACGGGCGAAGGATTTATGCTGCTTAATATTAATAAAAAAAATGAGTCAACTCCAGCATCCAGTTCTTGTTTCGATCATTACTACCAACTTCTCCTGATTTAATTAATTTTTTTCAATTTGAATATCACGGAAATACGACTATATCTATGCGCGGAACTTGTCCCATATTTCTTTCTACTTACCTTATACGTTGGGTTGGTTATTAGCTTGCATAGTAGTTCGATGCACCTGTTGATATCGAAGGAAGCGCAGGACTTTTTATTGGAAGGAAATGTTTTATCGAGAAAGCAAAACGTTATCTGGCAGTTGCACGTACGTGATACATATGAACAAATAAATAATGCGATGTGTTTTGTTTTCTAAGAGAAACTTAGGAATCGTATTATTACTATACGTTCACTTTATCCTTGCAGCCTTGCTCCAAATACCACAGCGTTGAAAATTTTGTTTATTTGCAAATTCCGAGGTTGCATAGCATTTATTATACTCGCGCATACGTGCACGTATATATTTGTGTTCATCAATTACCGAATTATTCATTCATTGCATTTGTTTAGTAACAGAATTGGTAACGCACGTAATAACAAAATCTTACGTAGTACACACTTTACCACACAATGTCAAACTGTACTTGCGATAACTGTTTGCAACAGTCTATTACCGAGTATCCTATAATCGCAGGTCAGTTTTATCGAGCATCTTTCACCACCTTCTGGCCGCCACCATGACGGTGAAAAGCGTAAAGACGAAATTGGTCCCGCCGGACGGAGGTTGGGGGTGGGCTGTCCTCTCTTCGGCCCTCGTGGTGAACTTCCTTATCCCGGGCACCGTGAAATCCTTTGGCGTACTTTTCGTCGAGTTCCTCCACGTCTTCAAGGCGTCCTCCACGGCCGCCTCTTGGATGCCAGCTTTGTGCTACTTCTTATACAACTCCCTAGGTAAGTAGTTTTATGTAAACATATAGGATGATCCGGGAAAAATTAGAATTCACGTATGTAGTATTCATGACAAAATAAGTCGCAAGACGAAATATCTTTAATCGACAACAATTTTATATAATTTTGTATAAGAAGACAAATTGGTTCTGGATGTAGTTTACTTTTGCTTGAAGCAGTGTTTCCCAACGTGGGGCAATTCGATTGTCAAGGGGGGCAATGAATAATGACTAATAATTAAAATAATATAGAAAAATCTTTCATTAAAATTATTTCGTACTTGAATTTCAGTTCCCCATTATACATGTTTTGAAAAGTAATTGCTGCGTTTCCTCAACAATTGAATACTTACTTCTTCCGAAAACCTATCATTTAAGTTTCTTCAGTGGACAGTTCAATTTTTTAATTTTAAAAACTATGTATATGTTACACTGGGGGCATAAGAATTTTAGAAAGGCTTAGGTAGGGCATGGCACAAAAAAGGTTGGAAAACACTGGCTTAAAGCATTGCAAATTTTCTACAATTTTTTGCAACTTTGTTGTCTTTGAGAGGTGCATCCAAACCAAATTTGTTTTCTCCCTGTTGGGCTTGAAATGTTGACTGCACGCAATATTTTTGTAGGTCCGTTATCGAGTTTCTTGTCAACAAGGTATTCCTACAAAACTGTGACCATCGTCGGCGGTGCCTTTGCATCTAGCGGAATGATGCTGAGTTACTTTGCTAACTCGGTTTCCTATTTATACGTTAGGTAAGCTAACTATACATTCAGAATATACAGAGGGATGCAAAAGAAACGGTTCAATCACATTGGTAGAAAATCAATATTTTTTTAAATGTTCTAAACCTGTTCTAAAAGAATATCTGAAGCCACGCAAACAATAATTTAAGAAAAGAAGTACGACGAGAATAAATGTTAGAAACCATTCGATAGATAGGCAAAAGTAGTATTATAAAAGAGTTTCATTCGCAATTTTATTTTCCTCGTAAATGAAATTTAAAAAAATTGATATGTGCTTTATAAATACAGCTATGGCTTAATGGTTGGAATTGGCGCTGGGCTAACGTTTCCTCCAACGGTTTATATTGTAACTGCGTACTTCGAGAAACTTCGAGGTTTCGCCAATGGCCTGTGCATTTCCGGTAGCGCAATTGGAACCATAGTATTGCCACCATTCCTGCAATATTTACTCGACTGTTACGGATACAGGTAATTTACGTTTACGTATTATATTTTTAGAACTACAACTTTTTTGTTAGCGTGATGGTACCTCGTCCCCGCTTGAGTGATCAGCAGTCGGTAGCTTGGCCGATCACTTAATCGGGGAAATACCGTGTTATATAAAACAGCTTTTCTCAAATCTTAGAATCGCGAGTAATTGAAAATAAACAACAACGCAAAAGCCATTATATATTATACCGTACTATTTTGTTAATAATTTATGTAAACGTGTTTAGGAAGTGTATAATTCAAACTGTTTTAGTGATCGTTGTATTGCGAAAAGAAAGAGAATCCAATGTACATTCTAATATACACTCTCCTAGAAATTCAAAGTAGCACCGATTAACTGTTCCAGAGGTGCAGTATTAATTATGGGCGCAATCACGTTAAACACTTTAGTCTGCGGTTTGCTGTACCATCCTGTCGAACAGCATATGATCACAGTACCAATAGAAGGGGGAATCGTCAACGAGGGACTGAGTATAGACGAGCCGGGCCTCCCGCAGAAGAAGTCAATAAGTAATTAAACGATCAGAAGACAATAATAAGCTTGTAGTGTCGCAGCAGTGTCCTATTAATCCTTTAACTAACACAGCATCCACAACCATTGAGAACGAAACGTCGTGCGGCGACGCAGAGCTAAAGGAGGAGGAAGACCACTGCAGTCCTGAAAGCGACCCGTGCGACTCCAATGAAGATCACTGCATAGAAGCCAAAGACGAGGACTCAGCCGAGGACAAGGGCTGCCAACCGAAGGAAGAAAACGTCGTTGAGGACAAAGAAAAGGCTGGCGCCGCAAGCCATCAGACCACTGACTCGTCTCGAAGAGGCAGCGAGATTTGTGAGAGCAGCGTGTCGCTAAGTAAGGCCCAAATCGAGAGTCCGGAACTAAACAGCCAGAACAAGGTCAAAGAGAAGGAGGAGAAGATCGTGGCCAATCCCAAGAAGGACGTCGAGGAACCGTCCGAGAAGCCACTGTCCAAGACCAAACAGTTCTTCGACCTGAGCGTGCTCAGGGATCCAATCTATCTAGTGATACTCATATCCAACTCCACCTCAGCGATCAGCAACACGAATTTCATGATCCTGTTGCCATCTTACGCTATTTCCCAGGGCTTCGACAAGAATTCCTCCGCGTTGCTGTTGTCGGTGGTCTCTGCCCTCGACCTGGTAGGGAGGATCACCGGAGCCTCGTTGTCAGACATTGACTTCGTGCCGAAGTATTACTATTTCGTGGGTGGTCTTGGGACTAGTGGAATAGCGTTGGCGTTGTTGCCAATGGCGAACAGCTACATGATGCTTTCCTTCTTCTGCGCCCTGTTCGGATTGTCCTCGGGTATGTACATCGGTATCACAACTGTGATCCTGGCCGACATGCTTGGCACAGAGAAGCTCAGCTCGTCGTACGGTATATCTCTGTTCGTGAACGGCGTCCTGCAATTGATCGGCCCGCCGATTTGTGGCGTCGTGTACGAGTCAGTTGGAACGTACAAACCGATCTTCCTAGCCTTTGGTATTATACTTATTCTTGGCACTGCGCTGTGGGCAGTCGTTCCACTGATAAATAGGAACAGCAAGAAGAATCTGCAAGTTGTATAACACTTCGTAATCACTAGTTTTATTCAATACCGTAAGACCTTGACAATTACGAAGTATTATATATGTATAGACTTGTAATATCAGCGTTATAACTGCCATCTAGATAAACGATTCTCGTTAGAACAGTCTCTGGTCTAGTTTTGGTTGTTTCTTCATTTATTTCGACACGTCGAAAATTAGTCGTGCTGTTTTGACATGTACCATGGTACATTGTTAGTATTATCGTTTATTCGTCCTCCCTTCTCAATATGAACACTAAGTCGACACGATTTTATTGGAACTCACTTAGGGGAGAAATATTTATCAGATAGGATAACTGAATTAATTATATACATACATATAATTGTTGTAGCCATCGCACGATGACGATGTACACGCACGTTGTAACGGAATAATTGTTTCAACTTCTTTCGCTATCGCGAACAACAAACGGGCATACACGGAGTCGTACTATACCAAGTTAATGATCAAATTATAAGGACCCAAAAGACAAGAATAAGTATAGGAACAAAGGAAGTAGTAACGTTAACTCCTTCACTACTACACAGATGTTCTGTAACTGTTTGCTAGATATTTATAGAAGAGCTCTCCGCAACGATGCATCATTGTTGCAATTATTTAGATAAGTTATACCTCGGATAATTGAACCGTGTATCGATGAGTATCGAAGTCGGTGCTGTTCGCCGGTGGTGCGCGTCGCGCGATTGCTTCCCCCACTACCCGTTCTTTGCACGCAGTACGCATGTGCAGTGCCACGCGCATTCGTCGCGAGTAGCGTGCGGGACTTCTCGACGAATGGAGATTATAGCCATCGTAGCGTTGCGAGTTTTCAAAGAAACGCGGGCAAGAGTGGGGGAACGGCTCGCAAGACGACCTTGGGCAGCACTGATTTAATTGTAAGTATTTAGACCAGCGCTGTCCAACGGTGAGTCCCCTCCGCGCGCTTGCTTCCCCCACCATGTTTCCTGTGCACGCCGTTCGCATGTGCAGTGCCAGTGACCATTCGTCGCGCGTAGTTTGCGAGATTCCTCGACGAATGGAGTTCGCAGTACACCGCAGCGTCCCGCGTTTTCATG
Organism: Nomada lathburiana; assembly: GCA_963667235.1. Lineage (NCBI taxonomy): Eukaryota > Metazoa > Arthropoda > Insecta > Hymenoptera > Apidae > Nomada > Nomada lathburiana. Next base: position 16,286,824 of record OY763899.1, on the reverse strand, counting down.
GCAACGCGGTCAAGGGTGAGGGAACCGAAAACGGCTCGCGAGCCGACCTTCGACAGCACTGGTTTAGACGCATAGCTTTAGAATAATAACTTTCATTTTTCGATGGTACGCGAGGCGAAAGGGTTAACGATAATAACGTGTCAATTGTACGACGATTTGAATATTAAACATTATAGCCATATTAATCGTTACACTGTATGCATTCCATTAGCGAATAAAACTACGAACTGTTACGGTAATAATAATAATACTTTTAAGGCAGAATTTTTAACGTGCAATCAAAATTTAGCGGCTCTCCAAGTTAGCTAGTGATTATATAGTATTAAATATATTACATATCTTGTAATGAAAATAGATCGGGAGAGGAGTATTCTAAATTTCACTGTGATTTACATTAAAGAATGACGTGTAATTAGAGGATTACAATAATCAGACGTAATTTCGACCGATGACTACTTAATGGAATTGAAAATAGAGACAAAGTAATATTTTCTATTACGGGTAGACCTTTTTAGATGTTTTCGTTTTTTTTACAAACGTACCAAAGTACTGTTCTGTATACTACTATCGGCATTCGATAATCTGTTGGTGCTTGAACTTGGTGTGATTAGTTCCTTTGTAATACAATCTATACAAGCATCGCTGGCAATCAGATTACGCTATTAAATATCACATTCAAAAAGTGAATAAAAGAAACTGTTATTGTGCAATATTTTCTGTACTATTAAAATTAAAAATAATGTAATTATTAAATCTAGTATTAGATACACACATCACCTCCGCAATAACATTTCACTGTAATGCTCAAATTTAGAGGATTCTCGTACATTTAAGCAATTACGAACTGTAATATTTATTTGCCAAGCAAATGAATACCGTTGCGTTTAAAGCGTTATCGTTGAACTCTCTTTGTGTATCTTATATACATAGTATACATACAGTATATGGATAGGAATAATTTTCGTGAGGACGAGGTAAAAAGAAATCGTAAAAGATCGCAGAGCGTGTAATTACGTGTGCATGGGAAAAGTTAGTTATTTATACCAAATACTCAACTGTTTTTTTATTTATATTAGCTGTAGACGATCGTATCCCATACGAATTAATTATCATTAATTAGCAAATAATTTGGACTTCTGTGCACACGACCAATTTAAAAAAGGAAGAAAATTATTTAAATTTTTATACAATCTTACTGTAGCGATTTAATATTAACTGCGTAGCATAAGTGTTGTGCGTGCGAGAGAGAGAATGTGTATGTGTGTGCGTAAGATATTTTGCGAAAAGTCGATCCCATACGTACAATACATACATTTATTATTTACTTCTTTCTTTAAATCTTCATTATACGAAGAGGATTTCTGTATGATACAAAAATTTGTAAGCCGCCATAAAGGTGTTAATGAAAAACAAATGCAACTGAACAGTCGTAAATACAATAAATAGAATACCATTTGTTCGTGAAAATAACGTTTAACGTAAAGAAATTCAACTGTAAAGGAAGGAAACAACGATTAAGGAAAATGACAAAGTATTATCACATGTATTTTCTGCCTAAAAATAAAGAGGACTATGTATATGTATAATTTCTTCGATTCGAAATGCTCAAAAGTTAATTCTCCAGTTTTGCCTTTCCATTTAAAATTTCGATGAAACGTCTCGTTCCATTTCGCAATAAGCTGCAGTAATGCTTCAGAGCTGGATGGCATTTGAATATCGAAAGTAAAAGACAGGCAAAGTAACAGCGACATCGATTCTCGCCTGAATGAAAACTTTTCGGTTATTGCGTCTTTAGATTGTCTCAAGGTCATTTCAAAGACATTTGCTCAACTTATTTTTTCTTCGATTTCTTAATACCAAAACAATAATATAGCATTCAATTTAAAAGACACGAGATGACCTAAGTATGCCCTTGAAAAATTGAAAGTAAAAATTTCTTATTTCACAGGGACATTCTACATGAAAAATGATAGTAAAAGTCTTATTACATTTTTATTCCATCACTTACCTTTCAGTAGTTACATCAAACGGCAGCGTATCGGGGGACAACCTGAATTTTTTTCTATATATTCTATTGGGATTATGAAATGTGTTGCGAAAAATATTTTAAATAGCAAAAAACGATTGCGTATGATATTAAATATATATATATTTTTTTACATTCTTTCAGATTTACAGAGGCAAGTTTATTTATATTATAATTGTATAAATAAAAAAAAAACGTGAAAAAGAGTCGCGGCGGACTTCTCCAATAATACTCCACGGCTCCATCCGCAGTAAACTTTCATGAACCTTCATGAACCTAAACTCTCGATTAAAATAAAAAAGTAAAAGATTAATGTTTCTCTATATGGTGGGTTACTAAATTCTGCTAACTCTAGATAAAAACATACGCCTTTGTTTTGTCATACTATATTACATTTTTCAGTACATTATTATAATTATTGTGCCGTATAACCTAGCTTACGAATACAGTTTTCATAAATATTACAAGACTGCAAATGTTAAGTAATCTCTCGTGTAATATACACTCTTTCCTCTCTACCGGACATATTATTTTCCTATTATACATGAAAAATATAATCAATACGAAAATAGGTATGTGTGTATGTGTGTGCGCGCCGTATCCCTATTGTTCCTTCCCTCAGTAATCTCAAACAATCTACTCGTAGAATTGTAAGCATCATCGAAGGCATTACAGAATTTTACGCGTGAACTTCGGAAAGTAGGAGTTTATGTTTAACGCTTAACGCCCGATTAATATCGCATTGAACGTTCTTCTTCAAAGATATGGAAGAATGGGTATATAATAGAACACGTTCTATTACATTTTATTATTGTGTATAATGATCGCTAATCTGTGTTTAACCGTTACGTTACCGTACGTTTTGTCATGCGTCGAAATTTATCCGTGTTAACAAATGTATGTATACGTATATACAGAGTGTTTCATTTTAGACGTTCATACATCGCAATATCTTCGTTAGTTTCGCCGATGCAACAAAATTTCCGAAGATAAAATGAAACAAGCTGTATATCACAACAATATTATAGGCAAACAAAACACCATAACCACGACTAATTTTAATAAACAAACAATTCCAGATCATCTTCGTCTATACGATTTCTACGTAATTTTTGTTTTTTTCCTTTTCTTTTTTCTACCTTCTCGTACTAACGAATGTTCTGTCTATTCGCAACAAATTATTCGCAAGGCTTACTTTTAAATCAATCGAGGATAACTTTCATTAATTTTTTTCCATTTTTTCTTTTCTTTACCAAAAAATGTACTTAAAAAAATCTGTTAAATCTATTTTGTACACAAGGAACGAATGATTAATTCTTGTTATCGCTGTTTTAATACTTACTTCTTGCTGCGTGGAATGGATAAACGAAGATAACAAACGAAACGAACGACGTTCCTCTTCTTCGAGCTGGTCGGAGACACGATAACGTATTATACGAAATTTCGAAAGGTTGCCAATATGAAAAAAAATCCGACTTTTCATGGTGATTACGGCGTGGCCGTGTCCCTTCGCCCGCTGAACGACACGATAGAACGAATACCTTTTACCGAGGTCTGAAATAATTGAACAGAAGATGTAATTTCGTTAATAAATCGAGCAAAGCTTGGTTCTTTCCTGCTTTTTTTTTTAATTAATTAATTAGTTCCAGAAAACGACTGTCCTCGTCTAATCTTTTTACAGGATTTTGTGAAGGCACTATAATTTCAAATGTAAATAAATTATTTGTCTGCATAAATTGCAGATCTTAAATAACTTGCACAATTATATATGTACGTATACGTCGCACGAAAATTGATAATGCGAGAAATCTTCTAAAGTTTCACCGTTTTAATAGAAATTTATCAGATAATGAAACTTTACGTGTTTTTTTAATGTAGAATGTAATTCTTTTTGAAGAAAAAAAATAGCTTGACTATTGAATTTAGAGTGGATAAAGATTCAATTTTTTTTTTTTTACTTAGAATTCAACATTCTTCCAAGTTGTAGCAGTAAAAAATTTATGCCCCATTTGAAGAGAGCGCAGTTGACCATCGAGTTTCCAAAATGCCTGTTCCTAAAAAAAAAAAAATATAAATATGTACCCCATGTATCGCGTACCTTGACACCGCGCAACTTTCGTATGTAACATTTCACGTTAAACATTTTGTATAAGTTATTCAAGGTGTGCAATTTTTTATGGAGGTCGTTAAATATGATGATGAAGATGATGATGATGATAGAGAATTGAAAATTGCTAATCGATATTATTAGAAGTTTCACCTTCTGTTTATTATAATTTTCTAAAAAATAATCGGTTATCGAAATTTTCAAATGGAAGAATGACCGCTATTTCGAAAGAAATAAAAAAATCAATGGCGGTTAGGAGAATTCTTTGAAGAAATTATAGCTGAATTAAATCATTTCTTTTAAAACAATCATGGACTGAATGGAAAATAATTGTTAAAAGTAGATTATTGGCAAAAGGAAATAACTTCATTAAATTATATTACTGGGTGATATACTATTATCCGGATATTTCGATACGTTTAAACATTCTTCGTAAATCCAGCACTTTTAATATGTTTCACCGTTGTGAATTAGACTACAATGCTGCAGGTAAATAAATAATTCAGGCCTACAATAGTAATTATTGTACTAATTTTAATAAAAGTACCAATGTAGTAATATATTTAAATATAATTATCCATTGATTCATCGTGAATGAAACTTTCAGAGTGCAATATTTTTGTTACATTAAAATTTGTCAAACCGATAAGTATATGTATAATAATGTAGTTTGTCCTGCCAAGTATTAAATGATGTAAAACTGTAGAATTCTCAAATATTAATTAATATAAAAATATAGACTTTCCAAATATTAAGTGCTATAGAAATATAGAATTTCCAAATATTAACTAATACTAGGAATATAGAATTATCACAGAGTTGTTAATGCCAGAAACAAAACGAAAAGGAAGCAATAAGAATCGAGTGAAAACTATAATAAGAACGTCACTAAATACTGTTACAGGTATTTCTACAACGTTGACAACGATGATTATGGTAATGATCATGATGACGACGACATCAAGCAACGATGACGACGAAGAGATGATAACGACTACAGACACTACAGGCAGCGTAGTTCTAATACGTCAAAGTATATAAATTTATAAATGATATATTGACCTTTTTCTTCGAGCCATTGAGAAAGTCCTTATACATTTCCGAGCGAAGATACCTCGAGTAACTATCGCTCTTCATCAGATGATAAACGTGTGCCTAAAATTCAATACCACGGAACATCCTCTTAATACATTTTTTCCCCATTATTATCGTTTATATTTCTATTGCATTCATTACACTGAAACTGTTTTTTTTTTCCATCTCTCTAAGCATTTCAATAATATATTTCTTTACTTCTTTTATTTGCTATTCAACTTGAATATATTTGCAACGAATCTGATTAACTTTAACGTAAATTTGTTGCTTGTAATTTGTACCGCTGCTATGTCGTAACACCATCGATCAGCTTTCTGTAAATTCCTCTTTGTTATCTCATACGATCTGGAGTCTACGTTAATCGGGCAACTGGCGTCTGGGCCCAAATACTCATACCAAATCTCGTTCACTCTCTCCCGAACATCTTTCTGCGGGAACGTTTTCAATTCCTGCACGGCCTCCCAAAATCTACGCGTGCCAACGGGAAAAAAAGATAGATATTTTTCTGCGTTCTGTCCAATCTGTGCTTGTTACTTGACTGGAATAAACACGTAGAATTGCCGTTGCCAACTTACTTCAGATTCTCGCCACTGAACTCCTTGTCCAGAAATCGTACAAACTGTTCCCTGCCAATGGGATCTTGCAACAATTCCTGAAGGCTGAACGCCCATCTTTTTACCCTCCGCGTTGATATTTCTTTCCTATTTAAAAGAATTGCTTGTACAAAGAGGTGCGGCGGGATGAAGGAAAATAAAATCTCTACGTACGCCAGTCTTTCTTGTTCCCACATTTCTGGATTGTCCGATATCCATGGATTTGTGAGCTCGGGTTGCACGAAAAATGGGTCGTACTCCACGTACTGCTCGAAATAAGCGATCAGACTGAAATAACAAAAGGGCAAGGGATACTTAAATGTATATCTATAATTTGAACTAGAAATTAATTGTTTCCCGTGTCGCATGTCAACCCTTTGCGCTCGAGGACCATTTCCAGGTGTCCGTGCATCTCAAGTGCAAAGGGTTAATAAGTTTTCTTTTCAAATAACATTCACTTACGCCTCGGAAACTTTCGACACCTTCGTGCTGGATCGATCTAATCTAGCTTTCAGCAGTTCGATCTCTTTGTTCAGTGCTTCCAGGGCGGACACGGAAGTCGGCACTGAACGGGTGGGTACATCGGTATTGGCTATAGCTAGTTGTATATGCTTCCCTGATCTTGATAGCGGTTTGTAAGTGCGACACGCTTTCTTGATATCCAATTCCGTAGTGTTGACGCAGCCAGGCTGAAGAAACACGTTCCAAACTGAATAATAACTTCGCGAACTTTTCAATTGCATTAGAATTTACAGGTTGCTCTTAAGGGCCCCGACTCCCGGCGCCATGCCTGTGCGTACACTCACACAACAAAGGAAAGCATGCACGTATACGCCATGCGCGAGAGAGAGGCCCGATTTCGTAGAATCGATCCCGCGCATCGATAGTTGCATTAATGAAACTTTCACGGGTATACCACACACGGGTAGACTTCACGACAGCCCGGTAGGTATGTTTGAACGCCAATAAATTCATCATTCGTTCATGAGTTTTTTTCAGGAACGGTATTTCTGAAACTGGCAAGCTTGAGACAGGCACCGAAGTAGGCAACAAGATGGCTGCAGCATCTTGACACATTTCACATTTAGCAAATATTGAACGATTTAATGGTTTATTCACTGCTAAAACACCCTACCGGGCTTCCTTGAACTAGCACAAGATCACAGAAATTCGATTTTTCAGAATCTATCACTTCTGGAAAGCGGAGGAACTGTATTACGATTTGCACGCATCCGACGTAAGAATAGTTCAATGATTTTCCGTCGGAGGCGTTTATGGCACATTTTAGTTAATTTGGCCAGGCTATCGTCAGAGTCGATAAAAATACAAATCAGTCGGTAAATGTAAGTTATAATTCCACACCACGAACGGCGATTCATACGTGAATACATGATGCGTGAACACAGCAGACGCAAGTAAAACATAGTTGCCGCAACGTATCAAGACCGCTGTCACGCTGTGCCACATCTGTTACGATTATAACCATCAGCAAAATGAATCTGCTCGAGCCGAGATGTTGATTCGAGTCGCTGCATACTTTTTTGTAGGTCCGAGTCCCCTTGAGGTTCATTTTTTTTACATTAATTGTTTTAAATTACTAACTATATGGCTATGATCAATATTTGTTTACAAATGTTTTAAAAATATTTGTTAAATACTTTAATTTAATATACGTAAATATGAAGTTGAAGCGCTTTTTTCTACCGTTTTACCAATTAGGGTACTGTTTAATATTTCTAACATTTGGACGTGTATACACGTCAATCCAAAGCTCAAAATGTGTAACTCAAAATTTCAATCATTTGGTGGTATGTTTCATTTATATTACCAATAAAGCTGCTATGTTAATATGCGTGAAATATATTAACTATATTATACAACAATACTATAATTGTAATATAATTAAAATATATGTGAGATTATCGAAGGCGCTTGAATAGGTATTCAAATGATTATGTGGGTGTGTATATGTTAAAAAGTTGATTTGTTTAGCTCTCACGACCGTGCTCTATACAACAATACAATGTCACCATAGTCCTTTTTGACCATTTTATGCTTCGCTCTAAAACAAGAGAAAGCTATGCTAAACAAAGATAGACCCATCACTATGATAGATAAAGATAGAGCTATGTATGTCTGATGGACCTATGACAGGCACAGCAAGACGGGAATCGGTGTGACACCGCATACTACGACGCATGTCGCACGTGACCCGCGATCCGCCAGTTGGCTGTGCCTGACCTATGTCAAGCAGCAATAAGAGCCTTCTCTCATAAGTTCAAAAAATTATTTTGAAAGAAGTTAATAAAATTATATATGTATATACATGAAATACATCCAAAATATGAATAAGGCGTTCTATTGTTACAGACATGAATATTGTTTTATCAATCTGTTTTGTTGAACACGACCCTGGAATCTCTTTCATTTGCACTAATCTCTTTTATGTTCGGGAGAAATCTAAACCTCAACTTGAGTCGAATCTATTGAAGTTTTCCTGAAAAGCATAACTGTAATAGATATGACAATATCAACTATGTCTCCGTATTTGTCGTTTGTCATTCTACGCAATGACCATAGCAATGAAAAAGCGAATGAAATGAATTAAAAGTTATCAATCTATGCACATTCGGTACGCGTATAAAATATCTAAAAATAAATATTTTCTTTTATTTCTGATGGTGTAATTTCATTCGCAAATAATAGTGTGGTTTAAAAGAAAGGCGAAATAGTAGTAAAACATCACACGAGTTTTCCTGCACTTCATCTACGACTGCTCAATCTAAGACGTCTCAAAATGCGCTTCATACAGTATCCTTTAATGTTAGAAATATTAAACAGTACCGTAATTGGCAAGATACATGGCCAGAGAAACGGTAGCACAAAAAGCGTCCTAAGTTCAGATTTACGTATATTAAATTGAAATATTTAACAAATGTTTTTAAAATATTGGTCAGTAAATATTGATAATTGTCATATAGTTAGGAGTTAGAAAAAAATTATAGTAAAAAAGATATACCCGAGGGGGATCGAACCTACAAAAAAGTTTCCAGCGGTTCGGCAGCTATGTCTATGTCCGGCAGAAATCCAAATCTCGGCTCGAGTCGATTCATTTTGCTGATGGCCAAGATTGTAACAGATGTGGCAACAGTGCGACAGAACACCCAAATTATGTAATTTGACAACTATGGCCTCCCATTCTCCGTTTATAATTCTGCCTAATGACATTAGATGTCACACCGTCAGTTCATAATTCTGTATAATGACATTAGATGTCACACCGTCAGTTCATAATTCTGTATAATGACATTAGATGTCACACCGTCAGTTCATAATTCTGTATAATGACATTAGATGTCACACCATCCGTTCATAATTCTGTATAATGACTTTAGATGTCCCGTGTCAAATGTCGAACCTGCCAATTTGTTGTTTGCACTAACGCTCGTTTCTTTGCAATGGCGCTTAGATCGATTCGGAGTTGGGCCCAAAAGAGTCGGGGCCCTTAACAACTGTGTAGATGACTATACGCCAAGTAAAGTTATTAATATCAATCGTACAGGGCAATTTTAGCGATGGAAATTATTACCATGGGTCGGTACACGTCCCAGAAGGCCCTTTCTTGGCTGTCCAGTACCTTTCTTTCCAGCTTGTCTCTCTTTTTATCGACTTTACTTTGCGCCTCCGCCTGCATGAAAATGATCTCCCACTTTCTCGAAAACATCTTCTGCAATTTCGCCAAATTCTCCGCCTCGTAGTCCGCCAGTTCTAACCGAGTTTTGTTTTGCATCGTTCGTTTGCATAAGTACACGGCTGAAAATCGTCGCAATTCGATGGTATAATAACGTTATCGACGAGCAAAAATTTACCTTGAATTATTTGACTGTTAAAGCATATTAATAGAGCGTTCTCTGCGAATCGTTTCAATGGAACACAATTGTCGTACCATAGTCGGTGTTCTCCGGTTCCCAGCAATTCGACGGCCAGAAGTACGGTGTTTGAAACCTGTAGAAAGTGTTGTCATTTTTCACGGTAAGGCAGTGGTCATCGATAGGGAAGAAATATCCGTGAGACGACATGAGATGTGCCAAATGAAGTGCCTCTGTTAAATCATCAAATGTACAAATTTAGTTGATGATCGAGCATGGCTTAAGTTTATGTACAACGTTCCTGTTTGGTTACCTTGATCGTCTATAGCCATGGTTTTCACCATCCACGCTATCAAATCTGTGCCTAAAGAATGGTAAAACGTCAACGATGATATTGCTCCACATTCTACACAATAGAAATCTACGGTATAGAGGTGTACCCTTTGTTTAAAAATTACCAGTAAATACTGCAGGTGTTTTCGTCATAAAATTCTTCACAGTTTTCACTGGAACACCTGTTGCTTCGTCCGACATTTTCTCCACGATAGCTTCCATCTGAAATAGATACACCGAATTACAGAAACAGAAGCTACTGACAATAACAACATTAACCCCTCGACGCTACGAGATCACCTCGCAGCTGACACTTCGTTTGGTTGATAAAACACATCAGACCGAGCGTGAACTGGGAAAACAATTTTACCGGAAGGAGGCGCTGCTTAAACATCAAAATGAACGATGCAATTACTTTTTGATAGACAAGGTAGTTGGGCGTATCTTCGGCACACGAGGCAGTGATATGATACGTGGGGCTGTTCGGTGAATTGTCAACTGCTTCGCCATTTTCATTGTTACACTGATCGTCACCATTTCTACATCGTTCGCCTGTTCCCCCAGCATCGCCGTTTTCACCAGGCCTTCGGCGACCAGCCGATTGATCAGAATTCATAGTTACCATAGCCACACTGAAAAATATGTGCATACAAATCGTTTTTAATGCGAAAGAAGTGGCGGAGCATAATTGAACGAGTTATTACCTCGAGAACATTTATTCCCCATAATGCGACAAAAGGAATATCATCCTGGTTTCGTTCCACTTGTTAGAAGCTTGGCTGATGTATCCAACGAGCCGATCGTTCACTGTTCCAAGATCATTTCAAGCATCGATATCGCTATGAATCCAGGAAACAAACTGTTTAAATAATGATTATAAATCATAGAAAACAGGCAGGTAATGAGAACGCCAATTTACTAATTTACCAGAGGGAAACAAATAGATCGTAATTTGAATGAATTTTACGCAAAATTGCATGAAAATACTAACGAACATTAATTCTTTGTTTACGTTAGTTTTTTGCTAGGAAAATAAACACCAATTTTTCTGTTTCTGGATTTAAACAGTAACATTAATTAATGCATTAAGCAAGCATCTTCGAAAGAATAAAATTACTACAAATATATTACCGATCAAACGAGAACAAACGGCAAATCTGAACGACGATCAACAGAGCCAATCATCCATCTCTGCCCTCAACGGCTTAATTGCTTTGCTGACAATAACAGTCCCACTTCATCCTACGGCCGATATTCGCTAGGGGTATAACGAATAACGAATCGCTATAGAAACGTACTTTCCCTTCGATAAAAGACAACCGTGCTCGAGGCACAAATCTGTCCCATTGCACGATCAATATTCCAAAACCACCGAGTAATGCGAATATACCGTGTCCATAGAGTTTACGTTTAAACGAAACTCCCTATAAATTGAACGGTCCTGGCGAATTCGATAAATGACAATTCTTTCCTTGCCGTCGACTGGGTCGATGGCAAATTATTTTCAACGGCTGAAACGAGGAATCGGTGTTATCCGGGGCGAAATTTCCTTTTTAACAATTCGAACCACGAGTGCGCGCACAGTTTCACATTCAGTGCGATCGCAGGGTTGCCAGGAAGTACGAGCAAAATGGTGGTTGATATCCATATGACGAGCCGGTCAACATCCTCCCCTCAGTAACTACGCGTCCCCACCATTAGTTTTACGGTTCTCCCACTACTAAGCACCATTCGTAGCTTGCCTTTATCTCCTACGGTCCTTCCACTGCATGGGACTCATACATGACACACACAGCCCATAGGATTTGCGTGAAGGGTAGGTGCTAATAACATGGTGGGAGTCACTGGAAGGGCCCCCGAAGAGGGGAAACGAATAGCGGGGGGCCCACTGGTCAACAGTTGCCGGCTCTCTTTTAGACTCTGAAAGGTTGCTAATCATTAAAAAAAGTTTTGATTATTATCCTTATTAGCAGTGGCGGCTCGTAGCTAAAATTAGGGGGGGTGCTGCTCCAGAAAATTTTTAACCTTTGCGTTAAAATTTTAAATATTAAAATTAAAATATTAATCCGGCACTGCGGGACCGACAGTGCTCTCTCTCCCACGCAGCCTGGCGTGCAGCTACTATGTGCACATGCGCACACAGTCAAACACACGCCGCTGGAACTGTGAAGCGCACAGTTTCTTTTTCATAAACTGGAGGATGTCTACCGACATTAAGCTTAAGGATTATATATTGTACAAGTATAAAAAAAGAATTGAAGAAAAAAAGATACATTATATTAAATGTTATCGATAATATTAAGTGGAAATAGGGGGTGCTGCAGTTCCACAGCTTGCTATTCCAAATTTTATAAATATTAAACGGTCTGCGGCGGCAACCTTTGCACCCCTGCAAGGAACGGTCTCTGGTTTTATTAAATGGATATGCATATGTTTTTACATAAATCGAATATCTCATAATTCTGTGCAAAGACGTATGGAAGTAAAGTGATTTTACACTTACAATACAAGAAAAATTATTAATCGAGCCTTGATTCCTCCTCCAAGGACTGTGGATATATTTGTTGACATTCTGAGACACGTTAGGGATATAAAATGCTTTGGTATTGGGAGGAGCAGCCTCCCAAATAGGACCAAGGTCAGTCTCTGCTATTGCGATAACATCATTTAACGTGGCAGCAACATTGTTTCCTTCTTCAATACACCCCCGACAATAGAAGTAATAAAACCCACTTAAAATTCTCTGCAGCTCATTCCTAGAATATGCTGAATGATGGAAATGGTAACCACGGTGCAAGGCTCGCAATTTAATGTCAGTCCATTCCTCCTTGAACGGAGCCCAAGGCTTGGGAAGCCTATGAGCCACATGCAGCGTCATTTCCGTAAGCTTCTTACATTCCCCTCTGAGCACACCATCCATCATGATAACAATGGTATGGAAAACAAGTGAATCAAGAAACGCCTCGCTGAGATCTGTTTAGAAAAATTAATGCAATGAACAAGTAAAAACAATTTTAAAGACAGCATAAACCTCTAGCGAAATCAATACTGATTCTTACTGTCATAAACTCACTTGTTGGGTAAATATTCGAAATCCAACGACAGTTTTCTCAAACTCCCTCTTCTCTTTCGCTTTCCCGCAACAACTCTTCCCTGTAAACTGCTTTTGTTTTGCCTACCTTCAATTTGTTATATTTTCCCTCCATTCGACGCTGTGTGAACTAGCGCGCGCAGGATTCAAATTGTAATGTGTGAAATTGAAGCAATGTGGATAGGAATTGCAATATGAAACAATTCCACATTGTTCGGGGTAGACACGAGTAATGCAGCAAGCTGTATACCGACGCGATATGGACCCGAAACAAGGGTTAGAAGCATAGATTGCTTGTCCTTATATGAAAAGATTTTGAGCTCAGTGATGGCCCATTGGAAAGAGGAAGGTTCAATGCGGATCGCGGGACACGTAGTTCAACAAGATTGTGTTGATATCTAATAATATGAGTGTCCAAAGTAGAACAATAATCGAAAAAAAACATCCGCAGAATACAAGTATTTTTAGGTCATTAAAAGAGTTTTGCGACACAAACGGGGCGTGCCGCACACTGCCTTCCTCTTTCGAATGAGCTCTTACCGAGCTCAAAATCTTTTCACATATAAGGACAAAATATGTATGCTTCTAATTCAGTGGTGGCTCGTAGTCAAAATCAGTGGGGGTGCTGCTCTGGAAAATTTGTAGCCTCTGGTTTAAAATTGTGTAATAGGATACAAACATTTATTAAAAGAAAATTTATTCGGAAATAAAAGTGCCAGGTTGGGCACTGCTGGAGCAACAGTGCTCTCTCTCTCTCGCATCCAACTTCCTATGTGCGCATGCGCACAATACTAAAGTGCACAGTTCCATACAAAGATTTCTGTATCTGTTTCATAAACTGGAGGATGGCTACCGACAGTAAGCTTAGGGATTCAAGTATAAAGAAAGAATTGAAGAAAAAAAGATACATTATATTAAATGCTTTTGATAATATCAAGTGGAAATAGGGGGTGCTGCAGTTCCACACAGCCTACACGTAAGCCGGCACTGCTTTCTACTCCAAATTTTATACGTATGAAACGGTCTGCGGCGGCAACCTTTGCACCTCTGCAAGGAACGGTCTCTGGTTTTATTAAATGGATATGCATATGTTTTTACATAAATCGAATATCTCATAATTCTGTGCAAAGACGTATGGAAGTAAAGTGATCGAAAAATAAAGTACATATGATGTTTTATTCATACAATTAGTCATTGCTTTAAATATTTGGCCTACGAAAGTCCATAAGGTGATTTGTTCATTCTTGTATCTCATCTGTGGGAATACAGTCACGAAATTACGTTGTTCATCCTTCCCAAATCCATGTTTCGGGCCTGATTGTGTCGGTCTACAGCTCGCGGCATTCTACACCCCCGCGATTCAGGAAAATAAACATTTATTCTGCTACTACTTGCTAATATTTAAGAAATACATTTTTTTAGGGAGAGTTGTAGAAATGAATGTCAAATTCAGATGGGTCTGAATGAAAGATTGAGTGCTTTCTTGTATTACATGTTTTATTGTTTTTTATATTTAAGTTTTAATTATATTGGTTTCCATGCGTTGATGTAGTATTCATGGCCAATTCATATTTTAAATTGTTATAAAATATATAATTAGTAGTAAAAAATAATAAAAAGTATAATTCTTGTTTTAACAGAAATTTTAGTTCTTAAATGAAAAAAAGCTTATTATGTATTTATATAAACATTCTAGCAAACAAATTGGATCTTCATATGCCGTCTAAAATCCATTTTCTTTGTGACCAAGCACGAACCAATTGAAAAGAAGGGTAATATTATTTTGGTCCACATTCGTCCATCACTCACCGCACTGTGCACCAGTGCCTTAAATTTGATCCGAGGCTGGTTTACTCTCTTCATATAGCGCTTGACCTATAGACTTTGCATCCTTGCATAATACGTTTTCCCTGGCCCATTCAGCTTCCCAAACTCCCTGTCCTTCCACTTCCGCGATGACTGCACCAAATATTGTTGCCAAGAATAGGTTTTCCTTCAGGGCCAACTCTCTAAAATAGGCATGATCAATAATTTTGGCCCAGTAGAAACTGTACTGTGGATTTTTTATATCGTTTTGAGAGACAAAAAAATTGGCGATTCTGTCCCATGAAGATCTTGTTGTCACAAGATGGGTTTTATGAAGCAGATCTCGCCATTTTATATCAAGGATGACTGCTGCATTTTCCATCATTTGCACCAATTCAAGACCATGCCACGCAGTGTCATTTAGTAATGTGACAGCCAACATCTTTCTTACTGAAGTATTGAAATAATTAACAGAATTAGTGTTAACATATTCATAGACCAGAATGCTGAAGACCTTAGAGATGTTCAATAACCCTTTGCCCAGGGCATCTTCACAGACTTTCAAGCATGAGTCACACGGAGGAGAAAAGACATACGATGCAGGCCACCCTGTCAGGCTTAGCAGGTCGTTCCTGTATTCGGTTTTCGTAAAAGTTTTTTTCATTTCCCTTGAAGAATTAGTGGCAAACCGATACAAGGTTAACGCGAGAAAAGAGGTCAACCGGATAAGACGTGTCTCATCTGCAGTAGCTGCTCCTAGGGGATTAATATGTATAATAATGTCCAGAACGTAGGACCAAAAATGATTAATCGGGCCTTGATCCCTCTTCCCAGGACTGGGGATATATTCGTTGTCATTCTGAGACACGTTAGGGATATAAAATGCTTTGGTATTGGGAGGAGGTGCCATCCAAATACGACCAAGGTCAGTGTGTGCTATTGCGATAACATCATTTAACGTAGCAGCAACATTGTCTCCTTTTCGAATATTCCCCCGACAATAGAAGTCATAAAACCTAGTTAAAATTGTCTTCAGCTCATTTCTAGAATATGCTGAATGACGGAAATTGCGACCACGGCACAAGGCTCGCAATTTAACGTCCGTCCATCCCTCCTTGAACGGAGCCCAAGGCTTGGGTAGCCTATTAGCCACATGCTGCGTCACCTCCATAATCTTTTCACATTCCCCTTTAAGGACACCATTCATCTTGATAACAATGGTATGGAAAACAAGTGAATCAAGAAACGCCTTGCTGAGATCTGTTTAGAAAAATTAATGCAATTAACAAGTAAAATCAATCTTAAAGACAGCATAAACCTCTAGCGAAATCAAAACTGATTCTTACTGTCATAAACTCACTTGTTGGGTAAATATCTGAAATCCAACGACAGCTTTCTCAAACTCCCTCTTCTCTTTCGCTTTCTTGCAACAACTTTTCCCTGTGAACTGTAAACTGCTTTTGTTTTGTCTACCTTCAATTAGTTATATTTTCCCTCCATTCGACGCTGTGTGATCTAGCGCGCGCAGGATTCAAATTGTAATGGGTGGCGTCATAGCAATGCGGATAGGAATTGTAAAATGAATCAATTCTACATTGTTCGGGGTAGACACTGGTAATTCATCAAGCTGTATACCGACATAATATGGCCCCGAAACATGGGTTAGAAGAATGCATCGTTTGTCCTTATATGACATGATTTTGAGCTCGGCGAGGGCTCATTCGAAAGAGGAAGGATGAATGCGGCGCGCTGCACAGCCCATTCAATGGGATTGGGTTGATATCTAATAATATGAGTGTTCAAAGTGTAACCAAAAATCGAAAAAATACACCCGCAAAATACAAGTATTTTTAGGTCACTAAGAGAGTTTTGCGACACAAATGGGGCGTGCTGCGCTCCGCGTTGAACCTTCCACTTTCGATTGAGCCCTTATCGAGCTCAAAATCTTCTCATATAAGGACAAACAATGCATTCTTCTAATTGCATTCCCACAGACGAGTTCGGCCGTCCGCTGTTAATATTGCCGTTAAAACAGAGCAAGTGACGTCAAAAATTTAGTTCAGGTAGTGGTGACGAGATGGCGCCTACCCAGGTGGACTTTTGGCGGTGAAAAGAGATGGGAAAAAATAAACTGTTTTCTACTTTTGCCGACTCAAGTAATTTATTTAATCTCGACGTACACGAACTGTCGTGGTGGAGCTCCTGCTAGGTTGATGATTCTTTCTATACTGTTTTAACTAAAAAGTAAACTAAGCGCTAATGACTAGATTTAAATCTTAAACCTAGTGTTACAAATCTAAAGTACTTAAACAACTAGACTTAAAGACTAGTGTCTTAAAACTAACTATAATAACCTGTTGCGTATCTATTGGTGGGATATGGGGTTCGGTTGCCCGGGGAGCGCTGAACCGCTCTGCTTGTGAAGAGGCGCGAAATAATCGAACACAAATTATAGAGTTTAGAAAGAACGACTGTTTATTCTATTATTCAGCGTAAGAGATACTGATAGTTCAAGAAATAAAGAAGTTCTGCTGAATGTGTCTTCTTCTTGTTTCCATTACGGCTCGGGTTCTTCTTTTTGAGTTCCTGTTTTCCCCCGCTCCTTTGGTAGCGGCCAATGAGGTCTTGTTGGGCCTTGGGTCGCCCTCGGGCGCGTGGAGGTGGCAACATTTTCGCTTTCCGGTACGGACGTAGGGGTGCGCGCAAAGGGGAGAATGGGAAAAACCCGGTGAACGCGTGAAAGTCGCATAGTAACGGTAAATGGGGAGCTATGGCAAAAACCTGGCAGAAAACGCTAAAAAGTCGAAGAGTCTTACAGCGTTTTCTAAGAATACGCGTACATTAATTAACTGATGTATAAATCGGGGTAGTCCATATGTTCATCTAACTTTGAATTTCGTTCCCGCGTTCTTGTCGCTATCGATGAGTGCGACTTTATTGTCGATCCGTGGTTCGATGTTACTAGACATTAAGGCTGGCTAACGCGATAGCGTAACAAACCCTAATCTAGTTAAATCTAGTTACGCCCGCCGACGGTAACACTGGTCGCGACTTCGCGACCAACGTCGGTAAACCCCGGTCGCCACAGACTGCCAACGTAGAATCATGGCACAGTCCTTCTTCCGAAAGGCATCGCCTTCCCCACTCCGTGGCCAGATCCTCCAGGGAGAGAGTCCCTATTCTTTAGCAATACTCTCCTCTTTCTCATAAACAATCCCTCGACAGGCGATAGTTAGAAGACCCAGAGTGGTCGCCAGTGTCGTCAAATCGCTGAAGACGGGATGTTGTAGATGGTTGTTTATTGAAACTTTTAAGACGTTTGGTCCCATTCATTTACTTTCAAGACATGCAATACATTAGTCAATCCTAGGACATCCGATAACTGAATGGCGACGGGCCACCAGCCATCGTCTGTTACCCAGGTTGACGATTCCCAAAACACTCTTCGACCACACGTAGGACTGCGTCCCCATCATAAATTATACACAGGGTACGTAGGACTTCGCCACCTGATCCTATTTTTTCCTTTTAAACTACGCTAACGCTAACATTTGTATATGTATAGAAAAATGCGTACACGCGCTTCACGTACCTAAGCGACGTGGACGCACACATGTGTGTACGCGCACGATTATTGACACGAATATTTAATTATATTCTTGTTTTGCGTGAATAAAGATGACTGAAAAATCCACCTGCAAGTACTACTCGCAAGGCCTTCCATTTATTCGTCGCCTTTCATTTTCCATTGAAAATAATCAAAACAGTAAATAGAAATTAAACATTTCTCAGAAGAGTCTCTACCATTATTGGCCTAGTAGCGAGGACAGATGTACGATTGACCGATTCGTTGGATAAATTAGAGAGCTGTTTGGACGTTCAAGGTTGCTAAAAGAGCCCAGTTCCTATAAATCACAAAGGAAATGAAAAAAGGTTGCACTTATCAACAGACCTCTGCGCCTGTTCATACAATGCATTTGTTGATTGGCTATAGAAGTAGCGCATTTTGACCACGTTATTACTAGTAGCCTGTTAGATCTTATTTTATTAATTCGATAATCTAGGCTTAAAAGACGACTGTAAAGCTCCAAGGTTCTGGGGTAAGTGCTGAGGGGTTCATCACAGTCCTCTTACCAAAAGGGCAAAACCTTCCCCACTCCGTGGCCATATCCTAGAGGAACAGAGTCCCTATTCATTAACAATACGGCGTCGGGCCGCTTGTCCATTCTGACCATACTCTCTCCTTTTTTAAACAGTTCACCCTTCGACACTCGATAACTGAAAGACCCAATGTAGTCAACAGCCATCGCCAGCCAACAGGATGTTTAGACCCATTCATACAATCTCCGGACCTACCATAAATTAATCAATCCTAGGACATCCGATAGCTGAGTGGCGACGAGCCACCAGCTATCGTCTGCCGCCCAGATTGCATACCCTCACAACAACCTCTCCGACCGCCCGTAAACTAAGACCCTATTGTAAATTATACACTGAATGAATAGTACTCCACCAACCAGCCCCATTTCTTTCTTTAAGAATACGTTGACGCTAACAAGCCTGTATACCGTCTGCATTAGTCGATTAGGGTAAGTTTTCCATCTTTTCATCCAATCTCACTCCTTCTTGTTTCGCCTGTCCCACCTACCATTCGCCCTTCATCCAGTCCTATCATTGCCAGTTTCCAACCCCCTTCGATCCTTCTCACCATTTTTTCGTAATTGTTCTTTCCAAGAATATAGGTCCCACGATGCGTCTTCGAGATATGGCGCACCATACGCCCACCTTGGCCGAATGCAGTGGTTTCTCAAAAATATTGTGCGGATTCGTCGTGGATCAGGTTCTGCTGCTCTGCGTGTTTACGTTCCCATTTAAATGAAAGCACGCCTCGTCGCTAAAAAATACATTATCCATTACTTCGGGACCATTTTCCTCGAGGAATAGTAAAAACCATTTGCAATACTTAATCCTTGCAACATAATCGGGCTCCTTTAGTTTCTACACAATTTGGCAGCGGTAAGAACGTATGTGCAGGTTCTTTGTAGCTCGATGCGCACTGCCGCGAGACAGGGAACACTGTTGCTCTATTCTCGCAAGAGACGTTTGCCGATCTTCTTCCGTTTTCCGATTCTGTGGTTCGATATCGAACCAATAGAATCCTCCCTTTCTATAAAATATATAAAAATTCTGCAGCTCATGTCTAAATGGTTACTTATTTTATTACTTTATTGTTTGCGAACCGTCACAGGTCAGGCGCTACCGAAGGATGACCGGTAGACAAGGGCGGTCAGTTTCCATTTCCATTACGGTCTTTTGTATAGTGCGTCCAGAGCTAAATGAAAAAAGTGGTGTGGGGATTTCTCACCCCACTAAACGAACTACAAAGCTCGACCGCTCGTCAAACCGAGCAGGGCAGTGCCATGCCAATTTGAAATGGGTGCACATATACAGTATACGATATGCTGTTGATCAATGTGTAAATGGTTTGAGACAGTGTCAGTAGAACGGACCCCAATTTCTCGAAGTTCGCGGCTCGCTTTTGTCAGTGTCGCTAGGTTGTAAAGGAAAAAACAAAGATAGAACGATAGCCGAGGCAGCCGAGAAATTTAAATGCCACCGTGTCGGTGTGATACACAAATGCAAAACGATGTTATAATAAAAAGGACAGCTTAACTTTTTTATTTTTAGTTTTTTCGACTTCCAATTTTTTTAAACATATTGTTGAAATTCTTCCGATTAAAATGAGACCAAACATGATATATTTCAGACCACATTGTATCTTTATCTTTATTGTAAGGCATTTATTACATATAATTAAAAAACAAAGTTTATTAATGTTCAATTTATTATGTTTCAAAAAGATTAATAAATATTCAGGAATAATACATATATCTGTACAAATATGTACAGAATATATATAAATTAACAAGATATAATTATATCGGAGAGACCGAAGGTGGTTGTTATACTTTATAATTAAGTATTTTTGTTTTAATCGTCAGATATTTAAATAAATTTCCTCATGATCACCTACAAAATAGATATTTCTAATTTTAAGAAAGATACTGATGTTACAATTTTTTTATTAATTAGAATAGTGTACTAGGTGACAAGTATCCTTACTTGTCATGAAGTACAAAATGTGAGTCTAAATATAACAAATAGTAACGGAAATAAAATTGTATATAGAAGTCTCTGCTATCCTGGCTTGTGGTTTTAAACGGAATGACCAGAACATTGTCTCTATATTTGGAACATTAGAGTTTGTTAAAACAAAAGATGTCGCATTGGCATGGTAGCTCTATGAGCGTTATATTTCGAAAGTGGTTTCTGTACTACAAACCAAGGATAATACTGCGCAAAGAATTAAAGTTCTATCAAATACTTAAAATATAGAATAAAATGTATAGCTATACTAGTAGTAACTGAACTATTAGTGTAAATAAAAATTAATTCATAAGCGTCTCATCTTATTGCTTAGAACGCAACATCGGCAGGGCGCTACGGCCCTGCCGATCGGCGGCATCAATCGGCCGCTCTCACTCCACTTTTTTCATTTAGCTCTGGACGCACTATAACCAATTAGACATGGTATCGATATCGAACCACAGAATCGTATTTA
Organism: Nomada lathburiana; assembly: GCA_963667235.1. Taxonomy (NCBI): domain Eukaryota; kingdom Metazoa; phylum Arthropoda; class Insecta; order Hymenoptera; family Apidae; genus Nomada; species Nomada lathburiana. Next base: position 16,265,282 of record OY763899.1, on the reverse strand, counting down.
AAGACAGACTTTTCAGGGCCACCAATCTTTACAATCGAGGATAACATCGTTCAACTGTGTCAACCTATACACAAATTCACAAATAAACATTAACCCCCCCCCCCCCCCCCACACACGCGCGCGCGCGCGCGCATCATCCTATCTAACCGAACCGCATAGATCAGGCCTCGGATTTAAGTGATCTTTTGGCACGATTTTCAGAGGCAACGCCTACATTCCACCACCGCGCGTCTTGGCCTTGCGATCGCCAATCGGCTCGAAGCTCCTCAGGCGCGTAGCATATGAACCGCGCGGGTCGCATTAGGGCGACACTCGTATCAATAGGATTCCACATCGTCCTATGTCCCATGGACCCATGGTTCATATGCTACGCGCCTGAGGAGCTTCGACCGCTTGGGGATCGCGGGGGCCAAGACGTGCGGCGGGGAAAAGGAGGCGTTGGCTCTCAAAATCGGCCCAAAAGATCACTTAACCCCCCGACAGCGATGCCGGAGTCACTGGTTTGGAGACCTATACGCACACAGTGACGGAGCTGTTTGTGTTAGGCGCGAGCGGGCCTTTTTAGCAGTACCCCAAAATTGGAAAAACCCTGAACTCGGTTGGCTGAATGGAAACAAATGTGCAGAGAGGGATTATTCTTGCGACGACCAGCGACTTGAGCGAACCTCTCTTCGAATTCCTTTACAGTTTTCCGTTTTACTTGAGTCTTATACGTTGCCAAAGAAACTTTTTTGTTGTTATTTCTTTGTTGTCTTTATTAACGCAATGTCTGTGTTACGAACAAAGGAGCAAGTTCTTTTTGGTGATTTTCCGGAAGACCCCTACAATTCTGAAGAATCATCGAATAAATTACAAAATGTATTCCATGTAGCAATACAAATTTATAATCAATATGTTTATTACAATTCACGAAATTATTATTTTTCCTTATACGTTTTCCTATACGTAGTAAAGAAAAACATACCTGAACGCAAAGCGAATAGAATACAATGTATCCATGAGGGTCTAGGGACGAGCAACCGTCCCTGGTTAGTACAATGTCGGTGAGGGTTTGGGGGCTCGGAAATATGTGGTAGTGAAATATCGGTGTGAGTCAAAATGACTCCACGTTCGCCGCCCGAGTCACCGCTGTCGGAGGGTTAAATCCGAGGCCTGGCATAGATCATCAAACATGTCATACAAGGCATTTGTGTAAGGAATAGTAAAAGAAACAACACAATATTACAACTTAATATGTTATAGAAACACTGCAAATGTATCAGAAGCTACAAGCAGTAGTTGCCCTACAATTTGTACTGCTGCGGTCATTTGACAACTATACCATATTATAGATATACAGAGAATGGTACTTTGGTTAATACACTAAAACCTGTGTAAATGATGGAAAACATTGACTGGATAAGTGACGGATGACTATCCACACCACTTGGCGGGATCCCCCTTGGCGATAGGGACGCTCGACTAACAAGTAGAATGCTGGCCGCACCCTCTGCCTCTTTCAATTGCTTCTCTAAAGTCCCATTCTGTTGAATTTTCAAAGAATGAAAATGTGTGTTGACGAATATTTCATCGGAAACGGCTCTGTTACGCTTGTGCTTAGTAACAAAACTAGAAACGAAAAGTACAATTGGCACATGAACGAGAAATAAAATTGAGGAGCAGCCATAGTAATCGAACATTCAGACATTGTAATGTTTGCGTGTGTGTTAAAGTTAACGATAACTAATGTTCACTGCTTCGCCTAGCGACCGTAATGCGTTTCAAAATAAACCTCTCTCACAATCATTACGTAACATCGAAGAGTAATCGAAGGCACATGGCGCATGCAACGCTTTCTCACGCGTGCACACGCATACACACATTTACCCTTTATACGCCCCAACAACGAGAGAGTTATACACGTGCGAATCCGTTATTGCTAAACTGTACAATGAATCACAATGTTGGAAAAATGTACATTTGTACATTTCTGCCCAGCATAATTTAGACCGAGTTCCCGTGAACGCGGAATCTATACAAGCATGTATATTCCAGTTGTCCATGATTACTGTGAACTCTCAACTCTACATACTCGTGGGATGTATTGATCGTTGTGCTCTACATTTTTGGAAATATACATCATGTTAGATTGTGTTTTAGATAGTATCGCAGTACGGTGAATAGAACTCACTTGAACCGGAAAATATTGTAAATTATCGCCCGATGCAGCGAATTCGTAATCGCCAAACATGACCGGCTCAGGATCATTTTCGTCCACAAGACCCTGCACACATAAGTTTCGAGTTAAATGTATGCATGCATACGGAGTGAGTCACCGAAGGCTGCAAGCTCAAACATTTTCAGACTGTTAATTACATCGACAAATGCTTCTAACGAAAGTTCAATGGAACAGACCTTGATGTAATTAACAGTTTCCAAAATATTTGCAACATCCAATCTCAAGTGATTCACCCTGTATATAATAATCAAGAGACTCACCCAGACGTTAAACATTTTTGGAGCACTCTTCATTTCTCCATTGGGTAAAATAGACTTTGGTGCATGTTCGATCGTGAATCCGGTAACGTAAATAGAACTGCGTAATTTAATCAATAGATATCCCGGAAATCCTTGAAACGCCCAGCAAACACCAGGTTTTATTGGATTCCCTTGTATCACTGACCGCGGATTATTATCCTCGTGATAAAATGTAAAGGCCAACAGTTTCAACGATCTGGCCTTTACACCGTATCCTTGTGTGCACCGTGTGCTAATAACTTGCCCACCTTTTCAATGCAGTAAACACCCAAAAATATCAAATTACTTAGCTTCGTTCAGTCGCGAAAACGGATTGGAACTACCACGATCGATTCTATTCAAACCTACCGGCAGACTCCAACGCGTAGTCGACGCGTCCAGTTTTGTCCGCATCGTATATTTGTAAGGTCTCTTTGATCAGCTCGCGTACACGGATATCAGTTGCAACAGCAGTATCCTTGAGCATCGATAATTTCTCTTGAACTATGAACAGAATTTATATCTCATATGCACCTGATCCCATGTATCCGTACATACACATATGCAGTGGCGGCTCGCGCGTAGACACTGTGTAACTGCAGCACCCCCCAATTTCCACTTGATGTTATCGTCGATAATTTATCGATAACATTTATCATAATGAGTATTTTTTCCCTTAATTCTTTCTTTATACTTGTGCAATATATAATCCTTAAGTTTAATGTCAGTAGCCATCCTCCAGTTTATGAAAAACATACAGAAATCTTTGTATGGAACTGTCCGCTTCACAGTTCCGTTTGGCGTGGTGTTTGATGTATGCGCATGCGCACATAGTAGTTGCACACCAGGCTGCGTGGAAGAGAGCACTGTCGCTGCTGCAGTGCCGGGTACATGTTTGTTTTCTTTTACACAATTTTAAAACAAAGGCTAAAAATTTTCTGGAGCAGCACCCCCCACCAATTTTAGCTACGAGCCGCCACTGGATGTATGTAAGCATATGCATGCATGCATGTACATATGCGCGTGTATGCGTGCGTGCGTGAGTGCGTGCGTGTGTGGGTAGGCCAGAGGGAGGCAGTGAATGCTACATTCCGAATACCTTCTACGTCTCCTTTCTTCAGCACTAGGGTATCTAATATATAGTCAATAAGAATAATTTCAATGCGTTTCCCCGAGTCCTCATTCGAAACGTAATTCGTGTCAATTTTCAACTCTGAATACATCTCTTTCAATTTTTCCAATTGCGATTTAATAACATCCATTTCTTGAGTATACATGTCGGACAATTTTTGCCCCATTAATCCTTCTTCCAACTGTAGTATCTTATTCTGTAAATCGCAATATACGTTTACATTTCCGTTTCAACCAAATACTGAAAGGCAATGAAAATTCTTACAGAATGTTGAACGACTTGATCCTCCAAGCTGCTGATTCTGCTACTTAATTGATCGATAATGAATTTGAGATCGTCGCGTTTCTCATACGTTTCGTAGTTTGATGACTCCCGCCCGCCTTTTGCAGACATTACTGGCGGATCCCTCAAGTGCGGCGCAATAACTTCGCCCGGAAGAAACAATGCCGAAGAATGTAACAGACACCAACAACCTGAAATATAGAGGTATAATTAACTTTTTGAAGCTTCAGCCATGCTGTAAGTTGATACAACTACCGAGAGAAGGACAGACGAAGGGACTCACCATTCCGATGACATCGAGATATAGTGATTACGTTCATAGTCCCCGCGAAGCACAAACACTCCAATTTTACATCGCCTGTCAAGTACTGACATCCTACTTCCTCTATCCTTATCCCATATTTTATTTCATATTTCGTTCATTCGAATTGATTGATTACAAGCTTTTCTTAGGAAAAACCAGCAACACAAGCTTGCATGCAGTAGCGGCTCGTAGCTAAAATTAGTGGGGGTGCTGCTCCAGAAAACTTTTAGCCTTTGTTTTAAAATTGTGTAAAAGGCACTGCGGGAGCGACAGTGCTCTCTCCCTCGCAGCCTCGCGTGCAGCACCCTACGTGCGCACGCACACAACAGTCAAACACCACGCCGCTGGAACTGTGCAGCGCGCAGTTCCATAAAACGATTTTTGTATCTTTTTCATCAACTGGGGGATGGCTACTGACATTAATATTGTGCAGGTATAAAGAAAGAATTAAAGAGAAATGTTGACAACTACAATTACTCGTAGGAATTGAGAATCGCCGGGAATCGCTGTCAACCACGATAAACTTTTTATGCGGCAATAAGAATGTGATACACACGTGGATGAAAGGAAACAAAATTGTGAGGCAAAGATTACGATGTTGCCACGAAACGTTAAACGAAAAGATGTTTAAAAGAAAGAAATAAAGAAACAAAGAAAGAAAGAAAGAAAGTGAAGTGTTCATTACGCCATACCATTTTAGCCAATGCTAAAACATCTCGGGGAAAGACACGTTCATACCGCTCAGAAGATTTTTTATATATTCGATAAGTAAATCGCTTTGCAATGAAGTTAAACGGATAATTTCGGCAAAGATGCGGTAGCTCGTCTCATTGGCATCATAAGGAATATTGTGCAGAGAATCCAGATGGATAAAGGACTGTTTTTGTACGATTGTAAGTGCGTCAAACAAAAAGAAAAACAAACGCCAGGGTAGGTTTCACCGGTTTCCCCCGAACATGCCACGGTAAAAACTTCGATCTTAAAGGTGAACACGCGGTAGATAGAACAGTCGAAAAAAGAGGGAAAAAAAGGAAAAAAAACCCACGTGATATCGATACAAAGGCACGGATTTCTTAGTTGGCGCATGTCTTCCAATGTCATATTGATAATGAAAATTTACCAGCAAATAGTACCAATGGCAGTAACGCAATCCAAAGAACCATCGATCTTCTCTGGCCCATTCCCCTTCTAACACCAGATAAACGACTTAACAGCCATGTATCCAAGAAGAACACTTCGACCAGAAAGAAGTAGACGTAGTCGAAGAAACTCCACATATTGAACCATTTCGATTCTGCAATTGAGTACAATTGATACGCCGTGTGAGTATGTGTACACGTCGAGTTAAATTATATCGTTGCCAAAGGATAGCCCGGATAGGGTCTCCCCGGTGTTGCCAAATGTTATTAAAGCATAGGTACCATATCGTTGATATTTTCTTCGTTCGCCAATTGTAGACGTAGAACCCATTATATGTTGTGTTGAACTCATCTGTCTACTATTACGGTTGCTCGAAACTGCTTCTTCCAATTCGGCATCGGAGTCAACGGACGACGTCATGTTACATTTCCGTGCGGCAATCCGTCTCTGTGACGAATCCTACAAAGACGAACGATACAAGTTAATTATAAAATATCGTTAACAGATCCTGCCACTATACTTACCCTACAATTTTCCCTCGCGTCCATTCCTATTGTCGTATTCGCTGTTTCATATAAATCGCACTCGGACGAACCGCGAGAAAATTGATTAGAACCATCCGTATTCGAATGAATAGGACGTCGTCGTGACATATTGGTCAAGGCTAATATACCTGGCGTTATTTCGTAACGACACTGTGATCTTTCGGTGTAGGTGTAGTCCGTTTTCGGAAATACGTACACTGAAACATCGACAAATAGATCAGAACAACAAATGTTGCTGTTCTACAAAAAGTGATATTTCCTAAGGAAATTAAGTATTGTTCAGTTTTGGGAAAAATGAAATGTGTGGAGGAGGAGGAAGAGGAAGAAAAATATGGGAAAGGGAAACACGAGAGGGGAAAAAGGTGATACAGTTATGGCCCAGAATATCCTTTTTCAAATTAGGATAAAATTTCAAAGTGCACGATCGTAAAAAGTTTCAATAGAAAATTGTATTGGAAAACTAGATTATGATGAAGTTTGATAATGTATAATACACTGTTCAGTTTAATAAAAGTACTTTGTTTTATATAGTAAAAGAAGGCACGGCCCTTATTCAAAGGAGAAACGCTATCGAATAAATTTAGAAGAGAAGCGTAGAGCATTCTATCGGTCCCTCTTAAGCTACATAGATGCTACAAGGAACGAACTTTTACTGTTTTTTGTTCGAATACATAATGAACAAAAAAGGAAAATGATTTTTTGGTTGATATCAAAATATCTCATACATATTTTTATATATGTGGGGAATGCTGGTGGAATAATAATAAACGATGTTTATTCTCAACGTGGATAATGGGTGAAGACTTGGTGTCTATACGGTCGCGACCCGTTTGAGAGCGTTGTCTCTTCGCGTGCTCACTCTCGCTGCTCCAGCCATGCCGGCCGAGGCTTGCCGAAGTGCCTCGGTGTTTGCTCGCGTTTGTTGCCAGGCGTGTGCCCGCGCCTGTTTGAAAGTAATCAGCTAATTAAAATTTTCAAAAACTGCCTATTGGAGGTTACAAAATGAGATACGCGTTGAACGCCGTTATTATTCACTATTTTACACATACAGTTATTCGTGTAAAATATGAATAAAGACCGATTAGCGGCAGTGCACATTTGTATCACTCGTGGAATCGCATTATTGTCTCCCAATTTTCAATGCGAACTCACCACTACTTCAAATCTTCTCAACCGTGAAAATCAATTTTTCAACCGAAGAAGAATTTCAACGGGCAATATCAAGTCCATCGGACTCCTTGTAGGAAATGTAACGTTCTCGAAAATCTTCACTAAAAGAACAACGAAACAATCCTTTCCCTATTCAATTTACAAATCAACCGTAGAAACCATTTGCAAGATAAGCTTCGGTAATTGCAAACGACATCAGAAACAATCTCCCAGTGAACAAAGCAGATTTTCCAAACGAAGGACTATATCGGACTTACCAACGCAATACACAGCTGTATCTTCTTCTTCCTGAGGTATCGGAGCACCACAGATCACTAACCCAACCACTGAATTCCAACGTCGAACAGTGCTTAACGATCAACTTGCTGTTGCCAACGACCCGCTATTGTTCTCGCCTAATCTCCAAAACAATCCACGAAACGAGCACGAATACAGCCAACAAACTCTCCCTTCATCCGCAGGGAAACTTCGAAGCGTGAGCACTTTCGCAAAGTTTGGTTTAACATTTCTTACAGGCATAAGAAAAGGCGCATATAACTATTTGTGGGCGACCGCTAAGTCAAAACAGAGCCGGTGTCAGGACTTTCAGCCGCTAGCGGTCGGTTGAAATTGCGGTTTTGGCGAACTACTGTTTTTTAAGCGATCGTAGTTCGATTCACGTATTAATCACATTCTTCGCACTCTTTTTAATAACAAGATTGCAAGCATCATCATAGTTTCCCTAAAGACCAGTATGAATTTAAGTTGTTCGCTTAAACTTTAAACTATTAAAATATGTACTTCGAAAATATCGAAATAGTACACAATCTCATCCATTGGTGTCTCCGAACTCATTTTGCACGGACGGATGTTCCGCGCGCTATGTATATGTTGATCAACTAATTGTAAGTGCGTAGTACGTTAGTTGCAGTTCAGATGATAATACGTATTGTTGCGTAGCGCTTTATTAACCATTGTTTGATTTTAATACAGATAATTGTCAATACATAGTGCAAGTGGGAGAAAAAAATGCCGCGGCACGCAAAAGATTCCGATGAGGAGATAGATGTGAAGCTCGGTTTGTGTTCGGGAATCCTTCCAATGACCATTGGCATTGGATCAGCCAAGTGTTGATGCTCTGTGTCTCTTTGTCGCGCCGGTGGTCGACGATCTCCGTACCTTATTGACAAGGAAAACCACCGGCGCGGTAGCCTAATTTAGGGCCAATTGTCACCCCCCACCCCGAACAGGCCCAACAGGTCCGTTGATCCGTGAACACGGCTGGTCGAGCAGAACATCGACAACCGTCGCAAACCCAAGTCGACAAACCAGCGAAGTAACCCACAAACCGAGAATCTTTGAATTCATTCTACGTATGAATACACGTATGAGTATACGTATTGTTGGTTTTAAGAGACTCGTGTTCTTTGTTTGACTGCCTGTGCATGCGTGCGTGTGTAGATGAGTGACAACGTTGCTGAACATCGTCGATGACCGGCGTCTCGACGGCAGTTCCGTTGCAGCGTTCGACGCAAGAAGTTTATTTTGTATCTACTTATCTAAATATATTCTCTTATTCTTAATTAATAAGATGGGTATCGAGAAAAGCGTACGGAAAATGTTACTTATAAGTCAAGATATTATTTATAAGTCAAGATTAACTAGCTCGAGTTTACAAAGAAACGACTGCAATGTTCCAAGGTTCTGGGGTAAGTACCATGGAGTTCATCACAGTCGTCTTATAGAAAGGCATCGCCTTCCCCACTGCGTGTGGACAGATCCACCAGGAACAGAGTCCTTATACTTTAGCCATACTCTCCTCTTTCTCTTAAACAATCCCTCGACACCCGATAGTTGGAAGACCCAGAGTGGTCGCCAGCCACCGCTTGCCGACAGGTCCCAGTCATTCACTTTCAAGACATGCAATAAATTAGTCAATCCTAGGACATCCGAGTACTGAATGGCGACGGGCCACCAGCCATCGTCTGTAACCCAGTATGACGATTCCCAATTTATGATTCCCATCATAATTTATACACAGGGTACGCACAGTACATAGTAGTACTCCGCCACCGGATCCTACTTTTTCCTTTAAAAATACGCTAACGCTAACATATGTGTATGTGGGAGCTACAAGTATCGCCTGATACTATGGCGGAAGTAGGAAGCGACGGAAAAAGAAAGGGAGGAAGAAGGTTGTGTTTTGTCCTAGGCTTGCTAGCGGACTCATCGGTAAGGCATGCTAGCAGGCCCTGCGCAAGGACGAGTGCACACATCTACAGCTCCTTTGGAGCGGGTCACAATACCGACAATTTCCCGATCAGCCGAACCAAGTAACGCGTTACGATATGAGGGAGCAAGAAACACTCCACATTTGCTCCCAAACCTCTTCCAGACCACTTGACTAGGTACTTATCGTGGTAGCGGTGTGAGGCGAGGTAACAAATGTGGACCCGCCTTAACAAACCACTGTCGATCACGATACATTCAGTTATTTTAAAGTTGAGCCGTTATCAACTAATTATTCGTTTTATTTTAAATATTCGTCGACGAAGACTTTTGATAAAATATCATTTTAAACATTAGACAAGAAAGTAATTTCATTTTATGGTACGAGACAGAAAAATGTTAAATAAGCAATACAAGCTATTACATATGTACATCATTCAATGTTCATTGTAATTATTGGTTGCATTTTGAAGTTCCCTTAACACATTTATTACTGGAATAATAAATGACTAAAAATATAGTATTCGGTTTTAATAATAATAACAATGATAGCTTTTTTTTACAGTCGATTGTAATTAGAAGTATTAAATTAGACGTAACTGTAATTTACTGTAAACTAATGTACATTTTTTGAAATAAAGTTGTTTCATTGTAGGAATCACATCATTATTGAATAATGCACACTGATAATGCGCCACTGTGTAAATGTAACTTGCGTACGCATTTACTATGCTTGTTTGTTGCTTTTGTTATAACAAGCTCGCTATACGATAAATTAAGATGTAATATAAAATAAAGCGCAAGGACTGTTTTTATTCATAAACTTCGTCTCCTTTTATTAAACTGAACTGTGTATTATACATTGTCAAACATCCTCGCAATCTGGTTTTCCAATAACTAATACTGAATTGAAATATATTGAAAGCACAATAGCTTTTATGAAATAAATGTGCTATACACAAAGATTTAGACCTGTATAGTTAATAAATAAGACTAACCCGCATTATTGCACTTACTTTTATAATTTTTTTAAAGAGCCTAGTAACGATAAGTACACATTGATGTGCGAACATTTGAAAACTGAGCGGGAAACTGAGAGTCCGGAAGGGGGAGATTGGAAGGCCGGTAGTGTGGGTTGGGCTAGGTATACTGTATATATCACAGTGTTACCATTTTTACCTTCAGCACAGCTAATATAGGGTGTCTCAATATTCACGCATGATGTAATTTTGATAGAAAACACAGGTTTATAATTAAAAATTGTAATGGTAAAATTATTGATTCATAAAGATTCATAAATGCTTCATAAAGCATTCATTTCGTTGATGCAGTTGTCAAGCTGTTTTTTTTCTTCGTTGGCAACACTCTACCACACAAATGGCGCAAAATTCAAATCTTGCGTGAATTTTGGGACACCCTATACTAGAGGAAGGCTGTGACCAGGGCCGGCCCTAGGGTAGTCGGCGCCCTGCTACGAAGTTTTCTCTCCCCCCCCCCCCGCCTTATATTTTTTAAAAGACAATACTGGCTAATTTTCGGATAATAGAAATAATTGACATTAAATTTGACTGATATTTTGAAATTTTTAAAACAGCATACATTTTATTTATTAGTTAAAAACAATTTTATAAGGTGGCCCCTACGGGAGCGCCCTAATACTGTGCATCACTTGTATCGTGCCTTGGGCCGGCACTGGCTGTGACGATAGATGCTAGACTAAAATTTCGTTTGACAAAGTACAATGGGGGTAAGTCAAAGATTTCCAGGTCACTACAATATTTTTTTTACCACTTGCGCTGGAAAGACGTGCCATGCACGTCGTAATGCTTTTGTCACAGAATCGTCAACGACGTGGTATGTACGTCGTCATTCGATTGTCACAGAAACAAAAACGACGTGCATGGCACGTCGGGTGGGATTGTTTGCCAGATCACAGATTATCAATGCACTGCATAGCGTACAGTTATCAATATTTAACCCATATTCTAAAATGGAAAGCAAAAGTGAAGTTAACGATATTATTTCGACAAATAGAAAAAGAGTTACACTGGACCGTTCTGGTACACGCGTCGGTGAATTTTTTGCCAGCGCAAGTGGTTAAACTTGAGGGACACTCACGATGCACTAATACTATAACGCGCACTAGAATCAATTGGAAATGTTTATTTGTTAAATTTTAAGGAAAAAAGGACCATGACAAAATCGATAATCGAACTTCAAATAGCCGCTGAACATTATTGAAATATGTATGCGCAAAAAATACCCAAAACAACGCGTACGTAATTATATGAGTTCGTGAGATTATTGAACAACCAACATGTTAGTAAACCATCTTTATTCTTTCATTTCTTGGTGTGATAAAATTCTTAATAAATTCAATTCCTTCTAAATATATAAATTGTACATAATTCATTTCGCAATAAAAGCGTGTACACATACCATGTGTACATATTGTATGGGAAACGAATGTATGTACACACCACGTACGCGTGCACGTAATTACATATATGAAAAAATAATAATAATAATCGTGTTTTAACAATGCTAAATTAACAGTAGTATTCGTATTTTTCTGTTCTTTTTTTTAATATTATTTTTTTTTAATATATTTAGAAAGATTCATGGTCGAAAGAAATGTAAACGTTGTTCGTTACCACCATTGCAATTTTCTTTCTTTCCCCCTTTTTTCTAGATCCGTCAATTGTATTTCAAGTTTATCAATTAATTAAACGAAATTATAATTAAGAACGATTAATTTACTCGTTACTTTCGAATCCACCGAATTTCTGCTAATTATAAAATAATACTTGGTACAATAATAATTATAATAATAATAATAATAATAAACGTCACGTTAGATAAATTTCAGCTCCCTCATAATCCCTCATTATACGACAACGATTTGTATAATTACGAATATTTACAAATAACATAGCATAGATATGAACCACAAAATTAATCAGTTACCAATCACTGGTGTTGAATTTTCTAATATAAGTCGATTGAATTATAACAAAATTACGTTTCACATCGTGTCGAATTCTCATCCCTACCTCCCCTCCCTAACAGATTTGCGTTTTCTACACAGTGTACACCGATAAAAGTAACATATTAAAGGAAAAGCTTTACGAATAATACAATGTAACAAGTATACACTTTAGAACACCAAAAAGAGACTCGATTTCAAAAGCGTTCACCATACACGCTGTCAAGTCAAACAACTCCTTATTGTACACTTATTTTGTAATAAAAATATATTATGTCGATATTGAAATTGTTTACAATTCATAAATAAAAATCTGAAGTTACAATATTAACAATTTCTGTAATACTTTCCTTTCAATGACTCAACTTTCGTTTAAAAACAATTTTTTTCTTTTTCTTTGCGACGTGCGCGCCATATGAGTGCGTACACATATATATACATATATTATTTGCACTGTACATGCACACAAGCATACGGCTCACGCGCGCTCACGCATATATACACACATAGTATAGTTTAATGTTACAATTATATACATTCATCGCTCTTTTTCTCTCTCTACTCTCTCTATATTATGCACAATGTTCATTATGTGCAAAACTTATTTAGAAAACTAACATTAACGATCAACGCGTTTAAATAATTGTGATTTCGGACTATATACTTTGAAATATCAAAATAGCCACCGTTAGATCTTACAACTTTCTTTGTGACATCTATGATTTGAATTCAACGCTAATTAATATATGTATATATATATACATATGTATATATTTTTTTTATAATAGATCAATTGTTTCCTAGACTAGATTCAACCACTTATTAACAGCATTCCTGCTACACGTAAGACGCGTGTCAAGAAGGTTCTACATTTCTTCTACTCCATCCCTTGGTTCGTTCATCTAAACCTTCAACTAAAGCTGAACGAAACTAATGTATAAAACACTGCAAATTGCGTATACATATATACAACAACAGTTATAAGATATACATATAGACACCTAAATGTTTGTTTCCTTTTTCTTTCTCTTCTTTTTGTACAATATAAATTCCTACCATCCGAACTTCATTGCGTTTTTGTACATCAACATCCATTCGCTATTTAAAAAAGAAAACGAAGAAAGAACAGTGAAGCTACGTGCAGCTTTAGATCTTCCATTTCGCGTATCGTTGATACTGTGGCTCCAGATCCATTTTCAACATTTCCAATTCGTCCATCTCTTCCTGGTCGTCAAAATTGTAAAAATTGTTATCGTCAAGGTGACTTCTCCTTTCCATTTCTTCGCTTCCAAGAACCCCCGGTATCTGCACCTCTTCACCTTCCATCTCCTCTTCCAGATTATTCATTTCATTTTGTGCTACAAAAATTGTGTAATAATTCCTCACTGTACATCGTAAACGTATCTATATACACGGTGTGCCATTTAAAACAGACCATCTGAATAACTCGGTTCCTGTTGGTGATCTACAAAAATTTGTCGTACGAAACTTGCTAGGTTTCGAGAGTGGCATGATCCCGTGTTAATGGTTCTTTTGTAGGTGAGCGCGTAGAGGACATATGAAGGTCAACTCCGTTTCTTCAAATGGAACGATATATTTCTCTATGTACTATCTAATAGGGCGTTTTAAAACGCGTACAGGGATCTATGACTGAAGGTCATTCAAGATCGTTGAAGATTTGAATTTTTAGGAACATATCGAACATTTTCGCCTACAAAAAAACTGTTAACATGCAATTATGTCACCCTCGAAACCAAGCAAGTTTCGTCAGACACATTTTTTTCTATCGCCAATAGTAACCATTCGGGTGGCCTATTTTAAATGCCTCAGCCTGTATATATATATATATACTTCCACACTAATTTTAAAATGTAAACTAATATCGTGATACAGTGAAGTAAAAATCATCGTTACTAATTTAATAATTTCATATTAAATTCAATTCATTTCATTCTCGATTTCAATAGACGAGGCAAAACACTATAAAAAAAACTAAAATAGAGTAATAATAATACGCAAAGTATTTGCAAATACTATCGGACTTTTCAACGTAACATTTAATACAAATCATTGCACATTTCCAACGATAATCTGTTACTTTACTGTATCAATAATACAGAAATATTTACTACAAATTTATTCAGATATGTAAAATTCAACTATAAAGATACAATAGTAATTACAATATAAATGAAAAAGCTTTTCAATTTCTGTTCGTATTACGTTACTTTTATTTGTTAGGTGTTAAAAGTCAATATTACCTGGACAAAAGAGTTATTTTTTTTTGTTCGTTTCACATTTAACGTAGAAAATATACGAGAACTAAATGAATGCTGATGGTATTATTCGTTCGTTTTTTTTTTTTTTTTTACGGGACTATTAATATGATATCAATATTAGTTAAAATGAAAGTTATGTGTAAGTGCAAGCGAGACATAAGATAAATGTTGAAATCAGCACAAGTAAAAAGAAGAAGCGTTATTTTTCGAATAATTGTATTTTGTTTTCGGCAAATTCAAATTGTTTTTACAAAATATATAGCTTTATAAATTTCGCATATACGTGTATATATTTAGAGCAGACGAATTTCTTCGTTTTATGTACAATGTAATTATTAACAATTCCTCGTTTGTCAACATCAAATACAAAAAAGCATGATGAAGAAATAAGCAGCACGAAGTTATTCAAATAATAATTAAGCATTAAATAATATTTTTTTTTTCTTTTCTTTTCTTTTCTTTGTTGCAGCAGCATATACTTCGTAATTGAAGATAATTTCTGTTTTCGATTCTATTACATTCCAATTCGATTTGAATATCGTACGCAGAGCAATAATTCGCGAAATATAACAGAAGAAAACAGTAACTGTGCTGTCAGTTATACAATTTCCATTATAAATTATTTCATCCGTTAAAAATTTAATTCCAATATCTTACGTCGTTGGTGTTCCAGGAAACTATCATTTTCCATTATATCTCAATGCAAAAAATTTTCGTATTTACAGTATGAGAATATACGTAAACGTCTTTAAGCTCCTCTATCCAAACTTCAACTGAAAACGTGGCAGGTTTAAAAAAAGAAAAATTAAATTAAATTAGCGTCCAATTCTCCAATGTTTAAATTTAAAGGTCGAGCAGATTACGTATCTCTGTATACGTTCTACATGTACAAGAATATAAAAAAAAACACATTTTCTTCTGAGATATCATCGGTGCAATATAGAGTTACAATATTTTATCAATTCTTTTTTCCATAGCGTACTTTATTACTCACCTTGTTGCATGAATTACCGTTGATGACTCAGCAATATTAGAATTCTGTTCAGTAATTACATCAACCGTTGCATCGCCCCTAGTATTTGCAACTGTTGTTGTTGCACACACAGTCGTAGCAACTGCGCATTTCATCGCATTGAGATATTCATCACTCCTTCTATTGATATTGTCTGAATTTGTGCACTTTGTACGTCGAGTAGTATCCGATCCACTGTTACGTATGCCAGGAATATTCTCTACGGAGCTGCTGTCAGCATTCGGGTTTCCTTTCGAGCAGTTGGTGTCACTCCTAGAATGAACAACAGGCAACGTGGAACAGCCAGATGCAATTCCTGGTGCATCGTTCTCCTCCGTTCGCTGCCAATTGTTGCCTTCCTTGATACAATCACCACTAGAAACATTTTCCTCCGTTTGTCGATCGCCTTCTTCTGGCTGTTCAGTTACAGCGTTTAGCAACGAATCGGATATCTGCGACAAATCGTAGAACAGTGTCCTCACTTTCAAAACGTTCCTTGGCCAATGGTACGGTGCAATTTGTAAGGATACTCGCTCGACCGGGGTACCATCGATGCAGATGTCAGCCACATGGCGCACAAGGTTCCTAAGCATAAATGTGTTGAAGTTTGTCGTGCAGTACTGCATCCTGGGTATTGACACAACGATATTCCTGTTCCTTGACGTATTCTCCATACAACTCTTCGCCACAGAATTATTGAAGCATTCGTTCCACCCCTCCGCCAGCGACGATTCCATTGATATCCGTTTCGTTGGCACGCGTACAACTCTGCAAGGTGTACACAATTCTGAACCACCATTGCGTACCTCGAAGCCAACATCCTTACACGCGCAACATGTGTTCGACATCTTTGCCTCCGTTCGGTTATTCAGAACCGTGCTGTTCCATTTCGTGCTACTATTTACATCAACGGTCTCCTCCTCCGTTTCAACGCTTGGCATTTTGCGAACACTTATGAAAACATTTCTATCACTATCACTGTCAATACTATACATTTTGGTAACTTCGTTATTTAAACAATTCGTTTTTACATTCAACGTATTATTACTATTATAACAATCGTCTGGCTTATTATTTACATTACAGACGCATCCTCCGTCGCGCAGGATACACGCTGCGCCCCCACGCGCACTATTATTTACACCGAACGCAGAGTTACTCGATGCGTTCCCCTTTGTACTTAAGTTTAGTATTACTAAATTGTGCATTCTGTCAGGCGTATGTACAGAAGTACGCGTGTCATTGCCCGCGTTGCACGTCACGCTGCGGGACAATGAGCTGCTATCACTAGTGAAATTAATACTGTCCGTTAAACATTTATTATTATCCGTTCCCTTTATCGGTCCTGGATCTACTCTCTCTAGTATCCCCGCCATGGTTCCTCTATTCCGTATATCGTTTCTGGCTGCCCTTAAAGCAGAGTATTCAGGTATACCTAAGAGTTTAGGTACAGGTACAATCGTGTTGCCACTCGAAGCGTGCATTAATAAATTATCGTTGACGATCTTCGAACAGGTGTCGATGATATTCGAAACGATGCAATTCGCAGCTAACACTACCTCCTTGTTGGTAACACCAGCAGGAAATTTTGATTCGGTGTCCTTAGATAATAATGGATCGTTCTTGACCCGAGCATCGATGTTCTCCTCCTCTGAATATACATTCAAATTCTCGCAATCCCTGCCACCCTCGCCGCACTTCTTCACGGCTTCAGACGGATCGTCCCCGTCGTTGTTCTCCAGCAAAAGGTTCACTTGCTTGGAACAGAATGATTTGCTGCTCTGCTCAGGTACGTTCAAACTGCTGTCGAATCGAAACGACGGGATGATGCTCGCCAGGCTCTGCAAACTCGGCAACTGTGACACGTTGAAGAATTTCGATTTGCCCTTCAAGGACACCGTCGACTCCTCCACATCGCGGTTATAGATCTTTTCCTTCTTGTCCTTTATGTAGTAATGGAATTTATCGCCCAGGGTCATCATGCTGTTTATGCTGCCCTGAATCCCGGTCCCCTTGCTCTTCAGCTGACCTATCGAGGGGGCGTCCGAAAAGAAGCAACTAGAATGTTGAAACAACGACAGCAACCTTCCCAAGTTCGATGTGCCTTTCTGTATCGGGTCGTGTTTCGTTTGCAACTCTATGCTCTCATTCGCGCAACCTGTCGCCGACTTATCCGTCCCGTCCTGGTCCCTGCTCACAATCGTCGACCTGTCGTTCATCCTGGTGCAAGCGGATCCGTTGTTCTCCATTTGTACTTTGCCCACGTCCCGCGTAACTTTGCTGGGACTATCATCATCGACGATTCTCGTCGTTGGCACGACCTGTTCGCTGGATGCATCAACTTTGCCCTCCGTTCCCTCCAAATTAGTTTCATCGTCGGACAGCGGCCTGCTGGTACCGTCGATCGACGTTTCATCACTGTTCGACCGCTCGACGCTCGAGCATTCAGATATCGTTGTCTCGGGCACCTCCTCCGCCACGCAGGAGGCTAACGACAAACGAGTCCCGCTGTTCTGTGGACTCTCAACAGCTCTGTCGTCCACATGTAACTCGGACGTCAACAGGTCCCCAGAGTCCTTGGACTCCGTTATACAAACTATTGGTTTCAGAGCGACAGCAACGACAACAGGCTGGACCAAAGTGTCCTTGCTCGTGACAACAGGTTGGGCCAAAGAAACGGTACTTGCTGACTCAACGACCGAAACACGGAACCTAGATGGCCCACTTGCGGACACGACACAGGTGGATGATGATGATGGCCCAAGGGATGAAGGAACAATCGTCGACGACGACGACGACGACGACGACGACGACGACGACGACGACGACGTAGTGACCGAGGATTCTGTTGGATGTGACGTTTCTGGTACTCGGGACACGACAAACCGGCTTCGCGAGGGACTTAGTATCGGACTGGCTACGGGTGACGAGACGGGACTTGGGGCAGGGGACCGTAGACGACCACCGTTGATGCGTTTCGGCTCGAGCGTCGACGACCGTACGGCGTCGTCTTTTCGCGACGTGATCACGGATGGTGACGTGCATGGCAGTGTTTGACAGGTGAGCGAGATTTTACGGGAGGTTGTACTACAGAGTCTGCTACGATAGGAATGGTTAAAACCTTCGCTGGTCTCTTCTGACGCGCGGTTTTCCTCGTTCTCCGAACAACTGCCGCGTACCTCCGCCAGGTGGTGAGCGTACTGTTGCTGGCTCTCGGCTGAGTCGTCCTGTTGTTGGACAGAAAAGGTGCAATGTCTTTTAAATTGTACGAAATTATTAAACGATCCACTTTCAGCGCCCACTGTTTTTCGCAATACAGAGTGTTCACACTATTACTAGCCAGCGTTTTTCTTGTAAGTAGTAAATATTAGACTGTTATATATTTATACTATTTTATTAGATATGAAGGTGACCTTCAATTGTTTAAATGGAATGCTGTATGTTTGTTTATATCACATGAAAGCGTGTGTCTAGACGAATTAATCCGGCTTAAAAAAAAATTTGAAATTGAAGAAGTTACTTACGCCATTGTGTTGCGTATAAAAAAGAGTACTACCTTTTCCTCTTTCATTTTTTTCTATTTACTATTTGCAAGAAAAACGCTGGCTAGCAATAGTGTGATCACCCTGTATAACACCAGGCGTACAATGAACTTGCATTTACTCACCACTTTCGTGTCAAGCTTATCGTCCAAATCTATCTTGGTAATACTTTTATTCTTCTTCATCGCAGAACTGAGTGCTTTTATTCCGTTCACCTCTATGCTATTGTTTCGCAAGTCTATCCTCTGAAACAGCGAAACAGGGAAAATTACTGCGTGACAAGTTTCTTGCCATTTTCCGCCACTCCGTGAACTATTAGCAATTTTCGATATTTACTTGCAGAACCTGGTTCATCTCTATAATCTCTGACAACGTGACAATCCCGTCGCAGGTAATTTCAGTGGACTGTATTCCCAATTGCAACAGAACACGGTTTTTTTTTAGCGCGTCCTTTATAATAAATAACAATTCGTCTGTCAACGTGTTCTTTCCGATGTTCAACGTTTCTAACGTCTTCGACAACGCCTGTGTGCATAAACAACACGGATGTATCAAATGTATACGATATTTTTCAAGAAATTTCTGACAACAATGAAAAGTATACAGTTCTATTTGAAAGAAAATTAGTTTCCTATGGAATTCTTTGGCGAATAAATTAATTGAACTATTGAATTTCCCCCGTTAAACGAAATAACTTTTCGGGATGAAAGAAATTTTGCTGCACATTTTCGAAAGCCATGGAAATAAGAACGTGTATACATTTGAATTGGACGTACTGTGTGTCTGTGTTAAAATGGATATATTTAATTTGTGAAAACTTTTTGGTCCATGTATACGTAAATATAATAAATAGAGATGTTACATACTATAATACGTGCGAAATAGGGAGACGATTTTTTCGTGAGTTGGTTGTTCCACAATATTAATATACTTAAGCCTTTACCATCCTTGTCCTCGTTTATTTGATTTATCAGACCCTCCAGGATATCACGTACGCCATCGTCTTGAATGACGTTATTACTGGAATAAAATGCAACAGTTTCGTCACGTCTAAGTATAAAATATCCACAGACATTCTTCTAATACAGAAAGATCATATTTCGAATACGAAGTTCAGACAAAAATTTTGCACAGAGTTTTATAAATTTGCTAGCTAAGAATATTCTTTAGATTAGGAATCTTTCCTCCGTATTCGTAATTTGTAATATATTTTTGTTTTCTCGTGACGTACCTAATATCCAGTAACTGTATGTGATTATTTAACCTAAGGAGAGAACCAAGCTGTATCGCGTCGTATAAATTCAATCCATTGTCAGCTAAGTAAAGTTCCCTTATTCCTGTGTTCATTTTCAACGCCGCAACTGTTTATACAAGAATATTATCATTCTATTAATCAAGATTTCCCTTATCGAGTTGATTCAATGAGCGATGCGTTGCGAAGTATGTATTACAATGCTTATAAATTGAATTTTCAAAACCGACGTAACACTTTCCGTTTCTTTTCTTTCTCAACATCCCTCAAAACGTTTGGAGTTTCAGCGTTCACCATATATATATTTTTGATGTAATACTTGTTGCGAAAAGAATATTGAACATTTGCCGTATTAACGAGTAGATTGTTCATACAATAACAGCTTATCGGAACATATAACGTTGTAGAAATGAGTAATTCGCAAGATTTGAAATAATATTTAATCAAAGCGTTACGCACTAATGAAACGCAAGACATCGCTATCTTCATTCGCAAATCTATCTACCCGTATCGAAACCCGAAATTGCTGTATTACGTATACGTGAGTGACGATTTCATGCATCTAAACTGTACAGGTACACAGATATCAACGTCTTCTTTCATCTTTCTACAGATTCCTGGTGTCGCATGCAAATATCAAACTTCTACGATACTTGTCGCGACGCGAAACAAGATGTAGAGGAAGAAAAAGGGAAAATCTTCGCTCAGCAACAAAGTCACACTCGTATTGAAATTGTTCGCGAAATTCTGCAACTTGTAACGTAATTAAATCGTGTTCAATCTAAACCGCTCGCACAGTCCAACAACGTTTTCGTTCGAACGCCAATAATGTACGCATTTATTTCAGCAGCTTATGACCTTATGTATAGCTTAACAAGATAATGATACAGCGGTGAACGACATTTTTGTTGTATTCTTAAAAATAAAAGAAACAGCGGCAACGAACTGTTATCGCGCAATAAATACCTAGTGTGACGATGGATCTTCCTGAAAGTCCGCAATTCTCTAATTTAAGCACATGTAGATGGCAGACTAATCGTAATGCACGACTCAAGATATTCATGTACTGTTCGTTAAGGATTACGTCCTTAGCTTCAAGATGTTCTAAACATTGGGTCTAGACAAACAATGATTGCATTAATTACGCGCGTTAAACAGCGTTAAGCTCGATTTGAAACAAACACATATTCAACCGTCGTTTCTAAATACGACGCCCCTCACAGACAGTCTATTACGTAACGATTAATTAACAAAAGAAAAATTATAAAAACTGATCGACTAAATGACAAAGCGTAGAGATTTTTCTTTTCGTTAAAAAAAAAATTAGAAGTATGTATAGTTTTTATACCTTTCTTATCATATTAGCGCAAGCTTGCCAGCCGTGTATCCCAATATCTTGATTGGATGAAATGTTTAAATGTTTCACAGACTCGTAATACTCTAACATATCAAATAATATCACAGAACTCTGCAAACGTACCAAATAATTCAGATTAATGGTGGGAAGTTGTAGACGGAGCTGACGAATGTTGGAAACCTACCTCGTCGTCCAAAAATGTAGCTTGCAAATCAACTTTATCGAACTGAATCCTTTTGAAAACCTCCTCCAACGGTTCGGCATGATTAACATCCAACATCTCGCCTTTTAAATTTAACTCTCCGTTTCGCAATTCGGTCGTGCTTAAACTCTGCGCAGAAACACTTACATTAATGTATGATTCTATCTGGCGCACTGTTAGGAGTATTATGGATTTATAGAAAGTATAATTGTAACTGTAAATATTCTGAGTTCTAAATTCACTATGATCAATTTTATTCATCGTGTACATAAGACGAAGTACAATGGTTCGCTATAGACATTTCGGTGGACATGATTCAAACCTTAATTTAATTAATTAAACTAACTGGTTACATGATACTTATTTTTATTTTTCATTTTCTTTTTCTTTCTCGTAACTATATTTGCAAAAATGCGAGACATGTCTGCATCGCGTTATTATATATAATTCGCTTAATCAACCTCTGCGCCGTTCTTCTTTAATTATTACACATTTCCCCAATCCGTACAATCTTTATCCAAGGAATATTTCAAGATTATTTGCAGATATAAATAATGTACAGTTCATTATCTTAAGAATCGATAATCAACCAAATTCACATTACCTCTAGTTGGCTTATTACAGTTTCCAGGGGATCCGAATTGTGTTTTATACAGGATTCCTTGTACGCCGTGATCAAATCCCCGCGATCCACATTCTCGGCTGCGAACAATTAATCAATGTATCATTAGTGCACAAGAGATGATCCAACTTGCGAACCAGAGATCAAAGAGATATATTCAATGGTAACATTAAAGGCTATCTATATACAGTGCATACTTCGATATTGCATCAAACATTTATAATTAGTATACAGTACGCGTTGCGAAATCTTAAGTGCTCTGGGTTAGGCACGACCTATAAAAAAATCTACCGGCACATTGCACACTCTACGAACGTGCGAGTAATTAGTTAGAGAAACAATGAGATGTACGTGTATCCCAGAAGTTGTAGGAAAGAATTTTGCGGAACGTAATGCGTGCAACCAAATTCGTGAGCAAGAATTGAGCATAGATGACATGGAGGTTCACGACGACTCTAAGAACGACCGCCACTGGAACAAATTGCCCTTCGCCAAGGTGCGTAGAGGCTTGACGGGACTCTGTGTGTGCGTGCGTGTGTCGATAAGGACGAAACGAATTCGGCGACTGACGCTTGGGATACAAAGAAAAAGTGGAATGATATTTGTCCTCACCGAGTTTCCATGGATTGGCCGGCTCCAGGTACCCCGTGATCAAGTGATTGTCATTCGTTGGAAAACTCACGCGACGTGGTGGCTTTTTTCTGCTCAACGCTAGGGAGCTCCGTAATTTCCTACCGTCGATCAGGATATAAGGCGAGAGCGGTACATTGCCGAGGCCGAATCGCGGCCTCCTCGTCGTGTGCGATATCGTCCTCGGGGGTAGCTCCTCGGGGTCGACCTCGTCCCTCAAGGTCGTCAGCGAGTTCTCGCAGATCCGCGACACCGAGTTCCCACCTTCGCTCATATTTCAGCAAATCCCCGACATATTTCTCGACACCAACGAAATATCACGGCCGACGCGTACACGGGCGCGCACGCATGAACGTACTACACACCGCGCGGCGCAACAATACGTGCGATGCGACCGTTTCGTGGAACCGTTAACGAACGTATCGGGAAGCGTACACGGGAACTATTCGT
Source organism: Nomada lathburiana (assembly GCA_963667235.1). Taxonomy (NCBI): domain Eukaryota; kingdom Metazoa; phylum Arthropoda; class Insecta; order Hymenoptera; family Apidae; genus Nomada; species Nomada lathburiana. Next base: position 16,241,673 of record OY763899.1, on the reverse strand, counting down.
GTATTGCGTCCGCCATTTTTATCGCCGTCTAAACATGTCGCGACACTATCAAACATAGCTGCGCCTCGCTAGAGGTGCGCGAAGCGCTCGGGGCGACGGGATTATTCGGAGAAATGAAATCGCGCGATGTTTCCGGCTATGAGAACGGGGTTATAGATTTTTGACTCGCGATAGGGAATATTGGGTTATTGTCGAATTTGCGGGTGGGTATGTATGTATCCTTGGAGAACGATTATATTTTTCAGATAAATCGAACGTGTGCAGTGCGGATAGGGACCGTTACGTTTGGTAAATATTTTACTTGTTGTGCGAGAAAATTGATGGATACTTTTTGACGTTCAAATCGAACGGAATGTAAAAAGTACGGTGCAGAAGCATTTATATTGCCCTGGTAAGTTTACTGACGTAGCCCTAGGAACCCTGGAACAGTGTGCTTCGAGCCGTCGCGCGAATTTTTAAAATGGAGTTGCTCCTCCGACCCACAATTTATTTTTATCCATTTATCATGATGATAATTATGCTTTGCAGAATGTTTTACAATATTTATGTACGTTAACGGCAATAGCAGTGGATTTCAAGCGACGTTCATTTAAATTCCCTATGCATTATTTCACATTGGACTTGAAGTTAAAATTCACATACAAATAGGAGCAGTCTCTTTGTTTGGTAATAGCAAAATATTTTGCAGCTTACATTATAATAATTTGTGCAGAGAACTCTAACGTCTACATTCGGATAAGTGTGTTACGCTATCGCGTTAGTAGGCCTGAATATCTAGTAACATCGAATCAACGATCGGCAATATAATTGTAACTATCGACAGCGATAATAACTTAGGAGCGAAATTCGAACCCGAATGAGCGTACGCGATACATAAAGCTGTATATTGTTTAAGTAACAGTCCTAGGTTGTCGAACGAAAGGAAAGTCAGAGCATTCGGATCTTAGAATACTTCACTTGGAAGATTCTAAAGGTCATTTTATTACGGAGCATAAAGAATTAACTCAAGTCATATCCTGTGTTGGCCACCACATGTTCGACCGCTGACCAAAACGACCTCTTAAGAGCCTCTCGACTCTTTGGCTCACGTTCTCTGACTTTCGCGCGTTTTTCCCGGGGTTTTCCGCATTTCCCTGTCGCACTTACCGGAAAGCGCAGCGTTGCTACCTTCACTCGCCCAAGGACGAACAGAAACTCGACGGGACCCAACCCCACTGGGCTAGGAAAATTCAGAAGGAAGGTGAAGGAAATGGAAGGAAGAAGCCACGCAGAGCAGCTCAATATAAGCCCTCAGCAGAACAACTTTGGCAGATCACTGTTTACAGATCAACACTATTTCTTGAAATATTAATATCTTTTAACTCGAGCATTGAATGAACAGTAAACCTTTATAAAAGTACCAGTTGTCTTTGAATATTCCGCGCTCCTCCAAGAGCATAACGGTTCAGCGATCCACGGGCAACCGAACCTACATAAAGTCCCTATATACCCCCAATCACAGCCTAGTGCCCCAATAAATACGCAACAAGTGCGAGGCACACAGAGATGCATATGTCTTCTCAAAAATTATATATACAGGTTGGCTCGTAACTAACTGCACGTTGGGAAACGAGGGGTTGCTGGGTTGATTCTGAAGAACTTTTTCTTTTACCCAAATATTGGTTGAAGCTTTGTTTCCCAATTATTAACGAAAAACACAGGCCAATCAGAGCACCCGTAGAGCGCGCGCTCAACCACGTGGCTCTCAACCTTACTCGGTCGTGACCTAACGAACCGCGTTTTTCGTTAATAATTCGAAAACGAAGATTCAACCAACATTTTGGTAAAGGAAAAAGTTCTTCAGAGTCACACCAGCAACCCCCCATTTCCCGATGTAAAGTTAGTTACGAGCCACTCTGAATGTGCCTCCCCCCTCTCGCTCACTCTCTGCCAAGTTTGACAGTACGCAAGACGTAAGAACTCTCCTTATACGGTCAAACAACACCTCAATAGCGAGTAGAAATTTCTTTTGCCTACGTATTTATCCATTCTACAAGTAACAGTAAGAAATATTCCACAATAATATTTAGGAATATCCACGAGTATACCCATTTAATATATTGATTTAGTCAACTAAAATTATTCACTTGTTTCTTATTCTGTTAAACGAACGAAATGTGTTAAACCGCATACATAGGTCCTCTGTACGTTCACGGGACGTAAACTAAAAATCGGTCGAAATTTTCATTTCAGCTGAACGATAGCCAAAAATGGAATCCGTTGTGCAGCAGAAAGTAATAGAGGCGACGCACTGCGTGGAGAAACAATTGGACGCCGAAATAGAGAAATTGGACAATTTGGACATCAGCGATTTCGAGAAGTTGCGGGAGGAACGACTGAAAAAGATGAAATTAGTCCAACAGCAGAAACAAATCTGGCTGTCCTTGGTAAAGTACCAATATTACAGATACCTTGATATTTTCTTGCGCAGGTATTTACAATCCTTCAGGCAAAGTTAACACAGTTGCCAATTCTAGGGCCACGGCGAGTATACGGAGCTGCACGACGAGAAGGAGTTCTTCGAGATATCGAAGAAGTCGCAGAACATTGTCTGTTTGTTTTACAAAGATGACTCGCCGCGAAGCAAAATAGTCGATCATCATTTCAAAATCATCGCGCCCAGGCACATAGAGGCCAGGTTTTGTAAATTGAACGTAATGCGGTGTCCATTTTTAACCGGTACGTTTGTGAACTGCATTGTCTATTCCGGTGGACAAGGTGTACTTTAATTACTAATCTGTTACTTTCAGAACGCCTGAGGATAAAGATCATTCCGACGATTGCTCTCATTGTTAATGGGAAAACTACAGACTACATCGTTGGATTCACTGACTTGGGCAATCGTGATGATTTTTCAACAGAAACATTAGAGTACAGACTTTCGCTCTCTGGTGCGATTACGTACGAAGAGAACTTTTCCGCAGACGACAGGAAAAAACCATGGATGTCGCAAATTACGAAACCCAAAACCATTAAAGGGCGCAATGTATCGAACTCTGATGATTCGGATGAAGAGTGAATAAGAAGATACGCAGATGGTTTATAATCGATTAAATTCTTTGTAAATTATACCACATTATTTATGAATCGTGCAAAGATCTTTATAACGAACTAAATTTCCAATTTTAAGTAATTAAAGATAGTTTTATATATACGAGACGATTGTATTACTTAAGGTGTAGTTTTATATTATCGATATAGTTACTTTGTTAGCCTTCTTTTTTTACTGTTCAGAAAACATTGAGTGTACGAACTTTTGGAATAAAATAGAAATCTTTATAATTCGTTCAGTCTTATGTTTCATTTCACTGTATAAGTTCAAAGTATATTTGATCGAAAGAAAATGTACAGCTGTTGCTGGTAGTTGCGACAAAATCGCTATTATATGTTTGTGGATAAGATATGGTAGAAAATTAGCTTTATTCAAAATAGCAATTTCTTAACAGAGACCATAAGAGCACATATCCTGCTATACCTGGTTTATACATCTTCGTTTTAATCACATTCTGTACATGAAAAAATACTGTCGAGTACAAGGATCTATACCAGTAAGTATAATTTCACGCTTTTATTTTTCAACAACTTTCTATCCGTTGCTGAAGTATATTCGACTTTCTCTAAGCGAAAATAAAATGCAGTTATTAGGAATCATAAAAAATTAAGAACGTACAGTTGTTTATTCGGTTGATAAATTTGTATAATTTCACAAAGTTTAACAAGATACGAAGTTCGGTGGCTTTCCGGAACAAGCTTCCGTAAGAATGTTTCTAAATTCGTACAAATGCAACATTTCGGAAGTGAGAAATAATTGTGGAAATAAAGAGCTATATAAAAAAACGTATCGTAACTATATATGTACATGTACACTTATATTACAATTATAAATGAAAGGTGAGTACGACGTACTTTTAACATGTTTTATTCTTCCACGTGAGCAATATTCACAACAAAGGCATTACGTAAAGTTCAATTTCAAGGAATCGTGTGCTATCATGGAGCAATTTGTTCTTATAATTTCAGCGTTTGAACCTGCTAGTGTTTTATACGAATGAATCGTCATAGGATTACAAGCGTTTTAATGAAACAGTCGCATCGAGGACGATTATGTTTTGTAGAAGGAAAGACTGGGACCGTAAACTTTATTAAAATATGTTTCTTTTTTACCCAATTCGATCCAACTCGGTTTCAGATGCCACTTGTTCATTCGAATTATTTTATCCACCAATAGAAGAATAATCTGCTACATTAATTTTACACAACAATCTCTGCGGATTGTCGAGCTTTTCATAGCCATCTCACTATTACCAACGTTATTATTATTTTTGTCTTTTTTTTTGTTTTTACTTGAGAACATATTTCCTGATGTCGATTCGAATTCTTTAGTTCCATATATATATATATATAATTTATGTATATATATGTATATACACAGCTTCTTGAATCTCGCGTCAATGATATTTTATCATATAAATTTCACAGTACATCAAATGCGAATGAAGTTGCGTCAAGTCACTATTTTTCTTCCTGTGTCCTTAAATTATTTAATAACTATTTCCTTCTATTTATACTTATGCAATGTATCACAGAGATAATTTTGCAAATATGTATTTAAGAGCTTCTATATGTACACGTATTAAAATGGAACTCGTATTTGGATCAACAGTATACGACAGGAAACCCCTCGTTCGTCTATATAAAAAGAAAAAGAAAAAAAGAAATTTGCAATGGTCTAATCAATTATATCAAACGAATGTAATACTGTTACACAATGAAAAGAAAGAGAGGAGAAGACGAGAATATAAAAATGATAGAGATTTCCCTTATTAATGCCCCTACCTATCGTTCGCTTTATACACAAATGTTCGTACAAAAATTTTTATAAATACACACATATATATATATATGTATATTATGAATATATGTATTTCGATAGTCTTCGAGAATAAGAAATATATATGCAATCATTGAGAGAAACATAAACGTTTACGTATGCGAAGTGTAAAAGTGTATGTTCTAAAACACATATTATGTGGCGAATTCAATTTTATTTCTGAGCTACATATATTAGAAACGAATGGAATTTGTTGGTAATGTGTTTCATTACATATATATTGCCCGCTGAAGGAGAACGAAATGTGCCAAGAAAAATGTACATGGAAATTATCACATTTTGGTATACGCAAGACGAACGCAATTAACGTTAACATAAACGACAATACGTTCTATTCGGTTCGCAAATTATTGAACATCTCGTGTCTCGCACGACGAATACATAAAGTGGAGCATTGCATATAAAAGAAAAAAAAATCATACATTATTATATTATTCGTTTGTTGTTGGGTTTTTTTGTCGTCTCAATGGTACATCGTTGGAGAGATAAAGTAATTTTACATATAAAGATAATGATTCTTAATTATGTATTATCGAACAAGAAATAATTACACTTTGTACACACAATTTTTTTTTCTTTACCACTTGTCTTTCTTCCTTTTTCTCCCTTTTTTCTTAACAAAAATGCATAGAATACAAATATTGTTCGCTCGAATGTAACCGTTAACAAAGAAAGTAGTCGACGAATAATAATTCTACGTGAAATTTATGCTGTCCCGTTTGAACTACCGAGGTAAAATCTGAATAAAAAAAAAAAAGGAATACACAATACAGTTCGGTGTACTGTAATATACTACTCACGCTATTTTTCATATCGCGAATATAACTCAACAAATGCTTCGAATACTTGGCTAAGGAAAATGACCTCTTCACGTTGACAAACCCAAACAAACATGACGTACAAGTACTTCTTAAATGGATTACTTGTAACTAACATAACAAATCTAATTCGATTTTAAGATGCGCCTCCCAAAGAGACATTCTCGCGCTTCTTTCTACTTTTTCTGAAAAAGATTTTACGTGGAGATAATTAATATAATTTTAAATTTATTTGGGAAATATATTTATTTATATATATATATTTATTTATTTATTTATATATATATAAATATTAAAATAAAATTAAACTTTGATTCTTTTCACTTAGAGACTATGTTAATCGATAAATGAATACGTGTTCCTTGTTTGTCGAAATATTATTACTCAATATATTCACATTATTTTTAACAACTTATATATATATATGTATAAATATATACATATTTCATATATATATATTTATATATATATTATTTTTTGTTCTCGAAAATGAAAACAACATTCGACCAGTCGGTTTAAGTAATGCGTCAATTTCACTCACTGTACATATCTATGATGTTTAATAGAGTCACAGAAGTATATGCCTTCTGCCCTTGATACGATTTACCAAATTACAGATTTTAAGAGCCGGTCCAAGCTTCAGTCCCATATATTTCATCATCATGTCAGAGTTTAAAAGCAACAATGCCTTTCCATCGATTTCCTGGAAACAATATTTGTTCCGCCATTAATTCACATTATATTTTAACGTTCTCCCCACTCGTAAACTATGGGTACAATTTCAAGGTGGAAATATTTATAATAAATAGTAATGTAATAAATGATTAATACAGCCATGTTATTAACTTTCAGGCGGTTCAAACTAAAACAGGCAAAATGGATATATATTATTTCAAAATATTAGATATATATTAACGTACGTGTTTCCTGAATAAATCTGCGTGCTGCCCTAACGCAGGGTCAGCGACGCCAATATAATGTATCACATCTTCGATGGTCCACTCTGCGGGTTCAGTGGAAGGTGTTCGAGTCGTAGAGCTCTCAGACTGAGTAGTGGACGTTGCAGCTTCGAGTTCTGATAACAGCGAAGCCATACATAATTTAATAATATATATATATATTATGAAAACTATTGCAAATGTAAAAAAATGTATGCACGCTATCATGTCGTTGATAGAAAGCTACAAAATACCCTCTCTAATTTTGTTTCCTGCTTACCACTTACGAGAAAAAACACCACATGCAATATTACAGATAATATTTGATTCGAATTTCATTTACCGGGCACAGATTTTCTCGGCTGCTTCACTGGCGTTGGCGCCGACAGCGGTGTATTGTTCGTGCTCTGTACAGAGTTTTGTTGCGCTTTCTGTGGCTGCGTAGTCGACGAGAGACTCTGCTGGTTCTGCGACCATCTCCTTTTCTCCGTCACCTTCGAGCTGTTCGTCTTGACGGTAGCATTATTCACTGTCTCCTCGCTGTTCGTCGATTGGGGTTGTTGGGCATTCGGACACTTGGTGCACGGCTCTTTCCTTCTGAATAACATGTATTCACAGGCGCACAGATCCTCCAGCTGCCGCCTGATATATATATAAAAGTCCTCTTCCTCCATAAATATAGGTAACCTAACAGACGTAGGTTTGCTCTCTAATATTAAACTTATGCTTTCGCCTTCGCCGCGCTTCAGCAGGCTGAGCATCTGCCTTGGGCTCAACGCTGCCATCAGGAAGGCTTGGAATATGTCTCTGGTAACGTTTAGTATGGGGCCGGTGCCAAATTGTGCCGACATCGCTTTCACTTTGCGCGGGTCGAAGTAGGGGCCGCACGTGCAATTATGGTTCACGTAAATGGTAACTGAAACGAAAGGGGACTCGATGAGTTGGCGGATAACGGAGTGAGAACAATTGAACCAAGCAATTGTTTATGTACCATTCTCCAATGAATGCGGTTTGGTATTAGCTGTACTAGTATCAGGCTCCGTGGCTGGCTGCGGTGGGGCACTGGAACCTGCCGGACTCACTAAAGCAACAGCTGGCTCCCCGTTGGTACCGCCGCCCGATACAGCCATTACTGGCAAAACGTTGCTGGTCCTCGACTTAAATCTATTAGGCCCTGTTGCTATCAACATTTACGTATATCAATCGATCCACGTCGGTTCGTTTACGAATGTTACGCGCAGAAACTGTCCCAGAGCTCGTGGACGAAATATGAAGGTGATTCTTACATTTTTGCCTGGGCGGTTGCAACGGATGGCCACTTTTGAAACACCAGCCGGCCGGAAAGATGTCCCTGGAGTCGAAACGACACCAATAGTCGAACGCACCACGCCAGCCGTCGAACGTGATGTGAATCATGTCGTCTTTAACAGCGCCAACGGTCGCGGTGCATATCAGCTGGGGGTTCTTCTTGTCGATTGCCTCGAGCTTGTGTCCGATCTCGAACATGTTGGACCGTGGTGTTTTTGGCTCGCGTTTGAACACTTTGGCTGGCGCCATTTCTGCGCCGTTCAGTGTCTTCAGAAGGAACATCGGCCAGCTGGAAGCATTCATTCGGAAGCCCAACGGTGGCTGCAACATGCCACCAGATTTCTCGCAATGGCCAATCGGATGGATTTCGTTGCTATCGACCAGGCGCCAGAAATCGTTCTTATTGTCCGAACCGTCCAGCCTTAGTCTGAGACGGGGACCAAGCACACCGACTACAGTTGCGATACAGGTTGACGTTAAGTTGCGAGGATCAAGTGCCTCCAGTTTCATGCCCATCTTAAATTCATTAGTGGGCGGTACGTCGTGCTGGAATAGAAATAAATAAACGATGCAGCTGCTCAATCTCCCTCTGTTGACACCTTTAATCGTACCTGTTTGAAGCATTCGATGGGTGCGGCTTGACTGTTCGTTTCCTTTAAATACAGGTCCCAGTCGAACGTCTGGTACGTTTCGTACTGAAAGGGGCCTGTGGAAGTAGATGGCGTATGGGACACGTTCGTGTGATTGGTATTTGTAAACGACTGAGTGGTGGATGGAATATTATTTCCGCTTATTAGTCCCGTCGGTGCGATGGACGGCGCAGGCGAAGGCTGATCCCTGCTGTCTGTTGGAAAGAGATCATATTGGCAATATAGAATCGCTGTCACCGGCGAAGATTGTATCGGTTCTTCCGTTAATGTTCGCCTACTCTTTTTCACGTCGCCCTGCCCCTCCTTTTTCTGATGCTTGTTCAAGCAGAACGACGAGCAGAAGTCTTTCGTTGGGCCATCCTTCTGTTCCAATCTGACCGGCGTGCCTCTGATAACGTTGTCACATTGGACGCACGCACCTCGTACGTACGCCTTGCGAAATTCCGACAGACAAGTCTCCGAACAGAACTCCTTTTTGCCGTGCTGCGTCGGTAGAACGTATTTCAGAGGTTGCTTCGTCTCTCCGCACCATGTGCACGAGTTTTTTGATTTTGGTGGTCTTCCAGGACCTGCATGCAAGAAATTTTAGTATCTCCGGGCCGATGGAAAAACAATACGCCTAACAATGATTGTTAGTCGGAAATGAAGACAGAACGATCACGAAGACAGTAGTACACGCGTTGGAAGAAACAACGGGGAAAAGATGTTGGAAATATATACAATCTAAAAGGTTAATTTCGTGCTGTTATATATTTGTATACCTCGCATTTTGCTTTGCGTGGATGACATAATCCCTCATAGAAAGACGATAATTTCTACCGTAACTTGCCGCACAACGATTACTAGTTTAATTGAATAATTAACGACATCTCTCTGCCGTCCATTAATAAAATAAACCTTCGTAGCACTGTCCAGTTTGAAAAAACTGTGAGAAACTCGCACCACCGTTCGGCCAACGCATACGTTCTGTTGACGATTCGTACAGCGTGCGTACACCTTCCCGCAAACTTTCACTGTACTCGCGATTCACCCGGTATTTTGTGATGATTAATTTCCTCACGATGAAAATAATTATATTCCGTATCAAAAGTTATATTATGTCAAGCCGCCATATTGCTTTGATTTGGCCGCGCAATCCCTCGATGAAGGGGTCATAGAGCGGCCACTCTGTGTAAATTATTCGATACGGCACTGTCGTGGTGGAGAAATATCGATGGCACAATCGATATTATCGATGCCGCGAATTTAGAAATGTTGGTAGCTACAATTTCATGACAAGCGTTTGTTCTATAGCTGACTGGCTGTCTGTGCGATCTTACGTATGAAAGAATCTGCAATTTAAACAATTTTATATCCTTGTTATTCTTTATTTATATGAAGTTTACATTACCCTTTATTAATTATACTTTATTCTTAACATTGCAAGAATACTGTGTAATGTACAAAACTGGAGCAATAGGAACCTTCTTTACTATGCTAAAGTTTTAAATAGCTCCGTGTTACCATTGACTGATATCGTCTTTGGATTTAGATATCAAATCGTCTGTGTCCTAACCTAACAGTACGTCACTTGGGCCCAAGTACATACTATCGATAACTATCGATGGTCGATGGTACAATTATCGATATTTCTCCGCCACGTACTACAGACATGCGTTGATTTTTGCGGACGTTGCTTGCGCGAACGATTCTATCGACGTCCTAAATTTAATAATAATAAAAACAGTTTCCACTTCATCTAGTTAGTATAACTCCTAATACTTTTCTCTGTCGATCGTAATTGAATTCGCGCCTTTTCTCGCGACATTTGACAAAGCTCGTTTACAAATCGTGATGCGACATAAAGGCGGGTCCTGAAAAATGTCGAAACGCAAAAATGATAAAATACGGTTTCAGTCGGCGTACGTGATTAAATACAATCGCCACGTCTTTTTGCAAAGAAATAAACCTGCGATTCCTAAAACCAGCAAATAAGTCTGCACTCGTTGTTCAATCTTTTCTATTTCCCCTTGGTTGTTTCGCTTCGTACAAAAATACGTACTCCTCTTTTTTCCAACGCGACCTCGTCGTCCATTGCGGGGCAAGCTTTAACTCTCGTATCGTTGGAATTTCAGTTCAAGCAAATGGTATCTCACGGGTGGAGGTCGTTGCGTCAAATTTCACAAATCATGAATGAATTCTAAGTTCTGTTAAACAATCTCCGTGAATTAAGAACGTTCTTGACACTAGTAAGTCTTGCATCGATATCTATGCGATTTTCGCAACTCTACGTGTTCGCGCGGCTCGTAAAATCGCGAAACCAACGAGCTGGTTCCATAGCATGTAAACAAACACCGAGTTACGAAATGTTGTCATATAATTTCTCTGTTATTAAATATGCAAATTTATCGAATACACGCGAAGAAAATTGTGATTCGGCTCGATCGCCCCTTACTCGTAACCCGTACGAGAAGTAAACTAACAGATTTCCCAAAGGTACCAGAATTTTTTTTTCACATCTAATATATCTCTCTTCAAGTAGCATATCGTATCATTCTTCTCTCTGCTCGTGAATAATCTACAATCTCTTGAATAATCTGAGTGAAAAAATATCGCAGGCATTCACTTAATGTTTTTCCACTGTGAATGAAACGTAAATGAAAGTGTTGCTTCATGTTGCAAGCGTGGAGAACGAAACAGGCCTTGGAGACTGTTTCGATGCCTTACATGCGTACCGCATTTGTGCGCAACCTCCGTACAACTATCGAGGTAATACAATTGGGTGTTGTGTGTTGCACGGCGGTTTAAAGTAAACGGAGAGGCCCGCGTCGAACAATGAACGAAGTAAGTGGAGGGAAGCAGGACATACCAAACGTATCCACCTGGGAAACATTGTCCGGACAATCGGCGTCCACGTTGTCCACGATGCACCACCATCATCAAGCATTGCAGCAGGAGACGAGCCCCACCGTGGCGCAGGTCATAGTACCTACTCCGGTGAAGCTTCAGGCACCCATGCTGAGCTCGGCGCAAACCATGCCGGACCACTGCGCGCAGCTCAGTCACGTACAACAGACAGGTCTGATAGCGCAGGTCAGTACACAGATTGCAATTGCCAGCAGAGGAATTTAATTTCAAGCAGAAAGCACTCGATCAACGATCGGTTGTTTCCTCGTAACCAGATTGATTGCAACGATTATAGGGTACACCACCGGGGCCCTTTCCAGAACCAGAACTGTCGACGGAGCTCCAGCAGCAAGGGTGGAAGAAGTTCTGGAGCAAACGAGAGAACCGACCGTACTTCTGGAACAAACTGACCGGCGAATCGTTATGGGTAATACCGCCACTGAAACCTCAGGTACTAAGGTATAAAATTGACTTGGCGACGGACGAAAGTGCAAACCTAACACGCATCCACGTCGCTTTCGCGTTGCAGTTCGACCCGATCACGGATCCCCTTGGTATCTGCGGCGTGCCACCTGTTCCTGGTAACGGAGCGATCCCACCTGCTGGAACGCTTAAACGCAGAGCTTCGGAGGACAGCGTGGTCCCTGCGGTCAAGAAGTTCATATTAGCGTACGTGTGAATCAGTCTTAAGCTTGAACGGAGCAAACTGACCACCAGAGATTTCTAACGTTTCTATGTGCGTGTTGTTACCGCGACAACAGGGGCCCATGGGATTTGGAGATACCGACGAACGTCATAATATTCGAGCGGGCGCCGTCGAACTTGCCCCACGTTCATCCAGAAGCTGAGGCGCTGCGTTGCGGTTTGCTGGCCAAGTTGAGGCAGTGCTACCAAGAGCTGTGCCACACCCGCGAGGCGATAGACGCACCGAAAGATTCGTTCAACCGATGGTTGATGGAGAGGAAAGTTATAGACTGCGGTTCGGACCCCCTTTTGCCAAGTCAGTGTTTCCCGGAAATCTCTATGTCCATGTACCGCGAAATCATGAACGACATCCCCATTAAGTTAGTCCGGCCGAAGTTCACCGGTGACGCGAGAAAACAGTTGTCACGTTACGCGGAGGCCGCGAAAAAGATGATCGAGTCGAGGGCGGCGTCGTCGGAGAGCAGGAAAGTGGTGAAATGGAACGCGGAGGACACGTTTCAATGGCTGAGACGAACAGTCGGGGCGACGTTCGACGATTTTCAGGATCGTCTGGCGCATCTGAAGCGGCAGTGCCAGCCGCACCTCACGGAGACAGTGAAGGCCAGCGTGGAGGGTATCTGCCTGAAGATTTACCATTTGTCGACGGAGTACGCGAAGAAGGTGAAGGACAAGAACGGTCAGATACTGAAGGACAACGGTCTGGGCAACGTCATACCGTTGGGCGGACCGGCCAGTGCACAGAGGAAAGTTTGGTGTTACCCGGTGCAATTCTCTCTTCCCACGCCACGGCTTCCCCAAGTGGACTATCTTCCGGAACGTGAACAGACGATGCTGCGTTTCCACGGTGACGCTCTGTGTATTAATAACATGCATCTAGCCAAGCTAGAACATCTGTACAGATACAATTGCTTCGACGACAAGAAGTTCGAAATGTTTTTGCCCCGCGTGTGGTCCACGTTGAAGCGCTATCAGACCTATCTAGGCATCAACGAGGGCCAGGCCACGCAAATGGCACTACCCGTCACGGTTTTCGAATGCCTTCAACGTTCCTTTGGGGTGACGTTCGAGTGCTTCGCATCGCCCTTGAACTGCTACTTCCGACAGTACTGTTCTGCGTTCGCCGACACGGATTCCTACTTCGGATCAAGGGGCCCGTTCCTGGACTTCAGGCCTGTGAGCGGCTCGTTCCAGGCTAATCCGCCTTACTGCGAAGAACTGATGGAGGCGATGGTCAACCATTTCGAGCGTCTCCTGGCCGACTCCACGGAGCCCCTGTCGTTCGTGGTGTTCCTGCCGGAATGGAGAGACCCGGCGCCCAACGCTCTCATCAAACTGGAGAGCAGCCACTTTAAGCGCAAACAAGTGGTGGTGCCCGCCATGGAACACGAGTACAGACACGGCTTTCAACACATATTGCCAAAGTGCGTTTCGATTAGATGAATTTGTGGACGTTCGTAGGAATTATGTTTCATTTTACACATTGAATGTCTCCTGTTGCAGAGGTGAGGTCAATATCAGGGCGGCGCACGGCACGTTGGTTGTCTGGTTACAAAACGCAGCCGGCACTGCGCGTTGGGGACCCACGGAAGAAAGGGTGGAAGCGTTGCTCGAAGCGTGGCGACCAGGAAGGGAAAGGGAGCGAGACAGGCAAGAATTATTATCACCGCCGAGACAGACGCATCAACAAATAACTTCCACGCCTATTCCGGTCCTGACAACACCCACAACTCCGACAGTACCACTACCAACATTATCTACGCATCCTATCTAATTACTAAATAATATTTCTGGCAATTAGGAAAGAGAAGTATGATAAGTCGAATAATAGTTTAATTTTAATTCTCTCTCTCAATGAAATCGACTTTTTTTATTACGAAAATAAAAAGAAGGAAGCAGTTTATCTATAATTAATCAAACTGAATTTCATATATATGTATATGAATATATAGCAAACATAAATTCCAACCGGTTTGGTCGACACACGTGTATTCTAATATCATTCGCTGCATTGTTAGTTGTAATCGATTCATTCACAGAGAGCGTATTTTGCCTACGAACAGATATATGTACGTGTACATACATGCATACATAAAACACATTTAAATATTACGATCTTTTATTACGCCATATAAACGTTCACGAAAGTTCTTTCTGTATTGAAGAGAAAAGGAAATAGCAGAAAGATCTTTCTATGTTGGAAAGGAAAAAATGGAGAAGCTAGTGGACAATTCTTCTCTATTGAAAATAGGAAGAATTTCTTACTTAATTTTAACGAGACCCTTCTTGTGATGTTTATCGTAGAGTGCAATTTCCATTTACCCGTTGTTCTCGCGAGAAATGTTGAAATGTGTGGGAGGCGACGACGAAGGGAATGTATGTGTGTGTGTGTGTATCTATTATATAGGTATATAATGAAAAGAAACAAAAGAAAGCATCGTTCGATGATTAAATGAAAGATCACGTTGCGTGGAGTCTAATCTTTGTAATAGCGTTAAAAAGTTGTTGGTAATTAATAAGGTATGGCTTTGTGAGACGTGACGATGATACCCTATAATCGAGGTACTTGCCGTGCAAGCGAAAAAAGGAAAAAACAAAAAAATTGGTACTACTACGAAAAAGTTTATGAGAGAAAATGCGAATAGGGTGTATGTAGGTATGCTGCGTGTGCGTGTGCGTGTAAATAATGAAATACATATTATTATATTTGCTTGTTTTTAATCGGAAAAGTAGTTTATATACAAATAATGTAAACTAATGCCCCCTTTTTATACCTTTTTATCCATGACAATCTTTTTCTTTTAACGTGAAACAACAAAACAAGCTTTTTCGAAATGTGTCATTGGTGCAATATTTTAGAATAAATCTTTCATAGAATTTGTAACAAAGGATATGTATAGAAATACATACATATATATGTATATATGTGACTCGTTTCACAGAGAACATTTTAGATTGCTTTTCAATGAACAATTCAAAAGACTTCGGAGCGTACATGTACTGGGATTTATTAATTTTGTACAAAACGATTCATTCTTTCGCTTTATTAAATCGTAAGGAATACTTTTTTTCTTTTTAAGAAAATGTGTTCTAAGTTACACCTGTATTCTCATCTTTTTTTTACACAGAACTACACTAAAATCAGTTTATCAATCGATTAAACAAAAATTAAATTAAAAAATGGAGTTTTTTTCTTTTAACTTTCTTTTAACAACGATAGTTTTTTTTGTTTACGTTAGCTGAGATAAAAGAAAGGCAAAGAATATTTTCGTTACGTTCTCAATTTCCCGCCTAATATATACATTGATCATTCATAGCTTTATCTGCTGAAATTCAACAGAACTTTCGCAATATATTAAAAACAAGCGGTTGACTCCAAATTTCTTACTAATTAGACAACCATTATTGAATATCAAGAAAAAATACACAAAGTGAAAAATAAGTTACTGTAACTTACAAATAATTATGTATACGTAACATTAAGATGTCGTGCTATTTTTCTTAATTAATTCTGTTTTATTTACTGGAACCGAATAATATTGCTATGTATACATTTCTCCCTTCTTTTAGTTTTTTTGTTTTCTTATCCGATGCTTGTAAAGCTTTTATTATTATTTGTATTCGTAGACGATACGCTTACTAACATCTATACATATCTTATATACATTTTGTATATTTTTATTAACAATGTATTGTACATAAGTGTACATAATATATATGCATAGATATATATATTATATATATATAAAAGACACAATATGCACATATAATTTGTAAGACATAAGACAATATAAAAAGGTTTACGGGCACTTATTATTTTGGTACTTAAAATTCCCACAGAGGCGATGAAACTAATAATATACTCCCCCGTAAGAAGATTATATGATTATTGAATACGACAATAGGCAAACTAGTCGAATTATGCATTTTATAAAGCAAACTTGCTACTGTTGAATTAGATGAATATTGCTCTTTTCCTAGAAGTATAAATATATATATATATATAAGATAAAGTATTTAAAACAAAGTAATCTATACATATATATATATTTAATTAATTTTTCGAAAATGGAAAAAAATGTTGCTAACGAAAGTTATGGAACCAACATTGACGCTGGTTTATTGGTAATGTCCTTTTCATTTCTGCAGAAACTTTTGGCGTCACATTTTTCTTCTTTTTTCCCATCGATAACAGTGTCGTATTTTTATATTTATATTCTGTTAGTTGTTCAAACTTTTTGGATTGAAAGGGAGGGAAACGACAAGAAAAATAAAATATTTTTTGAATTAACGAAGATTATCATTCGATCATCATTCTTTATTCCTGCACGGCTACTCTCAGGATAATCGGTTTTGTCCATTCATATTTGAAATTAACAGCAAACATTGAACGTAACATAAATATAAAGATGGTATTTTACGATTCGAGATTTTTGTATCTTTTATTCGTAAAGCACCTTTTTCTTTCCTGCTTTTTTTTTTTTACAAGTCTCATCGCACAACAGTCTTCGACCAATCGCCAAACATGTATAGTTCTTCTGTATCACCTGTTTCGTTTACATAAAACGCCATAAAAAAAATAAAACCATCCCCCGTGTTACTATTACTAATTAATATGCTTAGTTGTATTAAATATTTACAAAAACCCTTTTCGTCGTATGTATTACATTATTTACACGATATTATGTACAAATATAAACAAGAACAAGTTTCTCTGCCTTTTCATTTCGTTCACAATTAATCCTCCCTGTTTCGTTGATCACGTGCACACGTCCTCGACGTCGTGCGACTGCAGAAAACGTAAAATTCGATTCAGCAGCTTGTGAGCCTGCTGCTTCTCGCAAATCACATGACAAATGGATTTCTCTTCCATGTCGTTAATGAAATCTATCAATGTCAGTCGTATCGAATGCAGATCGAACAGGCAATGATGGAGACCAAGCTTGAACCTGTTAAAACTGACTACGTCTGCCTTCTCCAATACCATACTCAAACGACGTTGCGCTATAAATACTAGAAAGTCGAAGAAGAAATTGTAATCCATTCCATGGGTCGATTTCAATATCAGCTGACACTGCTCCGCCCAATTGTTCATATCCTTGCAGTCGATCACTTCGTTCATTACGCAGGACAGTTCCTTCTTCAATCCGTGCCACACGTCCAAAATGTTGCACCCGTTGATCCAATTGTGATTAAGTGAGACCGTGTCATCCTGCCAAACGAACACAACGATAAATACAAAGCATACCACAGTCGGAGGCAACGATGGAGATCAGCACACTTACTATGTTCCAGACTTGATGGTGCCAGCCGGTTGGCACGAACATGATCTCCCCTTCCTTCTGAATCACGTCGATGTACTTTATCGCTCGTCTGTCGTAAGCCTTATACTTCGTGTAATCGTTCAGCTCGTCGGACGTCGCGTCGTATATCAACTGACCGTGCGTGTCCCTCAGAAAGTCCTCCTGGCCCGGAGGAAACAGCAGCCAACGCTTCCGTCCGACAATGTTCGCCGACCAGCTGTACGATCCGAACACGTCCGCGTGCAACGGAGTCCTGTAAAATAGAGAAAGATGGTGTCTTTTAATACTCGTTGGGTCAAAGTAACATAACTGAGCAACGCTCTGAAGCAAACAGTGTTTACCAGGTGCCCTTCGGGCCCATATAGACGAATCGGTAGTCGTCCTTCAGATCTGCGTTCGCCATGTAATACTCGTTCAACCAGTCGGACGCGAAGAACTCTGGAACATTATACATCGGAGCATTGGGGAACAACTTCGGACAGTGCCAGTCTTTTAAGTATAGAAGTGGCAACGAGTCGGAGTAGTTGTGCTTTATGTAGTCCGTCCAGTAATCTAAATAGTCTTTCATTTTCATATCATCCTTGGACTGCGAATTGTAGTACTTCTTGTTGCAGTTGGCGACCGGCACAACGCAGTCTCCTGTTACGAACCAATTAGCGATTAATGTCGATTAGTTTAAGGGTGGCATGCTTGTTGTTCATTTACCGAACGATATGTCGAGAACGTCGAAGTCCGGCGTCCCATCCAGGTTCCACTGTCTTTTGCAGGACCACTTGTCTGTGATTTCCGACGTGAAGATGCACGGTTTATTTTCCATCAGGTATTTCGCAAAGTATTCATCGTACGTTATGGACGGATTCACATAATCGATCCAATCGATTATGTCGGTACATTTGTTGACCGACAACCGTCTGTTTTTGATCTCGAGTTCTTGTAACATCGCGCGTTTCACTGTTGGGCTGGCGTTAAGAGACGAGCCATGGCATACCTTCACGAATATATAGGTGCCGGTGTGGCATAGAAAACGGCAATGATATGCAGCTGATTCTGATAACTTGCGAAACTTCGTTTTTCTTTTATAAGCGGAGACAATGCCGCGCCGCTAATTAAAAACCACCTTGAAATTTTGTATTAACTAGGTGCGTGCGTGTGTATGGACATTGTACGTGTGCGGTATATTTTTTATCGTTATTATAAACGTACTTATTGCTGTGGATCGTTCGCGTGATTATTATTTACATTAATTTCGGTTTGCCGCTATAATATTAATGTAACGCGTCTTTCGTTTGTTTGTTCTTTATACATATAAAAAAATATTGGAATTACCAAAATATTGGTAAGCTTGAATAATCTTTCTTTGTGTTATTTGTAGGATATTTGTTTTTCTCCATTTTCAAGTGATTTCGGGAAGCTGCTTATCTTGTTTAAATTTGTTGGCTTGGAAAAAAAGGAATAATAGTATGTCAATTTATTAAGATATATATGGTTTGGAAGAAAAAAATTACAATTTAGTATTATTCTTATTATTATTGAAAATAGTTTTTAAAAGTAATCTCAAAAAAAGATGATTTTTAAAATTTCCCACCAATAGTTCTCTACATAAGTATGAGTTTCCATGCATTTTTAAAATTATGATTTATAGACTTATATAGGAAATTAATTTTGTTATACTTGGCCCTACAAATAATGTGAACATTGTAATTTCATATTTCGAAAGACGTTTTAAATATATATACGTTACAATTATTTCATTATACTGCTAACGATTGCATTATATTTTCCGAATTAATTTCTTTATAGTCTAGAGCTCTCAAACATATTGGTGACGATATTTTCATTTTAGCATTTGAATCTTAAATATCTACCGAGGCTCCTGCAGGAGATGACAAATCCGCACAAATCGTTTTTGAATTATTAACAAAAAACACTGGCCAATCAGAGCGCCCGTGGAGTCCGCGCTCAAACACGGGTTCTCAACCGCCGTTCTGTGGAACGTGGCAACACCGCTTGTTTGGGAATCAGGAGTCCTGTTTTCAATAATGCGAGTTTTGTACTTGTGAATATGATTAACGCTTTTCTTTCACAGAAAATTATGTTAAAGTACACAATTCTTCATTAATTATGTATAAGTAATATATAAATATTATAACTATGGTAAGTAGAAGTGATATTAAAGCATACTAATATTTATAAATGTGGTATACATTTTGTGGACTCTCAGAGTAGTTTGGTGTTGTGATACATAATATTTGAAATATTTTCAGTCGCTTTAAGAAAATATAAGTATGAAGCAAAATAAAATCATCTTCGAATTAAAATGCAACATTTGAAAATGAATGAAGGGATATATAAGTTAATAGAAACCTGAAATGGACAAAATTATTGATACGATGCCAAAGAGGTTAATTGAACACGGAAAGAGATTGGATAATTGGTTACTGCAGTAAACTCTACTCCTCATGAGGAGTAGAGTTGTGCCGGTAATTATAAATTCGTCTTAAAGGATAATTTTGTAATTGTTGTAAATTTCCTCACCACCCTAGGGGTATTACCGTGGCGCGTTACCTTTTTTTATTATTATGGTTGGTTCGCCAATAGCCATATTATCCCATTTTATAAAATCAAATAAAATTTTTTAAATAGAGCATGAGAAAAACATTTTTCTTTGTATTCCCAGTAAAAGAAAATCTTATACATATATCACTTTAACTAAAAGAAAATACAAATAAGGTTTCAAATAAAAAACAATAAATTTTAAAATAGATAAGAATAAATAATATTAATGACAAAACATACTCTGATATTCTCTTGAAACACTGCTAATAAAACCTTAAATCTGGTGAAATAACATTAATGCTTATGATTTTCAGGTTTCAGAAAATCTGATTCCAAAATAGCGCCATTTATTATGGCCTCCATTATTGCACACATATGAGTAAATATGGTTATTACTTCTTCTGTAGGAGTGGAAAGGCCACCTCGTTGTAAGTGATCAAAATATACATTATTTACAGTTGCACCTTTACCCTCCACAATTAATAATTTACATATGTTATAATTTAATTTTTTAGCAACAGAATGGGAGCCATAACTGGATGTATAAATCATCTACAACACAATCGGATAAATATTCAGTATCCAACATTTCGGATAAACCAAATACACGAGCAGCAAGATCACGAAGATCATTACTATTATCATCACAAATTTGAAATTTATTTTTGATTTCGGTTTAGGAAAACGAACTTGCCGTTTTTTGTAATTTAATTTTGTGTTTGAATGTAGGGTGACCATTCGTCCCGGATTTTAGCTCTGCGTCCCGCATAGGTACGCGTCCCGGAATTAGCTACTTTTAAAACTAATCACGAATTATTTATTTCGTTCGAACGTTCGAATTATTAATGCTTTAAATACAAATTTTTTATTGTATTTGTTTCATTAAGTGTAATTTTTTAATTTTGTTTGTAAAAATTCCCTTCTCCTGCCCTCCCCTCCTACCAAGATCAATGTTCCGGATTGCACCGCAGAAAAAATGGTCACCCTACTTTAATGTAATATTTTTTTCTGCATTAATTTCTTCATCATACGAGACATGATAATTACAACTAGACAAAAGTCTATAATTTCCAAACCGCTTTTCTAATTTCTCACTTGTTAAGATTCCTGCTAAAAGATAAGATATGTCAACATTTTGAAAACAGTACATATTCTGTGAATAGTAAAAGAACTGTAGTACTTTGATGCAGAGCTTTGAAAGTATCGAATGTTAAATGACTACTTGTCTCTAAATTTTTCCAAGAATGTAACCATGTTAGAAATTTCTTTAAAAATTCACATCTAAAATCAATAAAATTCATTCTCGGGTTGCAAAATTGGTTTCTTTTTCTGATGCATTTTACATTACTTGAATTGTATACAATGTCCCACCAGTTACGAAATATTTCTAGAAAGTGAGCGAGCAGTATGTATTATTGAAATCTTTCATAAATTGATGAAAAATATTATCAACGAGAAAAACCTTTTGGCGATCGAAATTATTTTGATTGAATTATTTATAGTTTAATTTATAAGCTTTTTTAGTATTCAAAAGTTTTTCGTTATCGTACATCATTAAGTTTGGCCAATTTTAATTCTTTAGTATAGAAATCAGGGAAAGTAAAAGTCTTACCCAAATTCATTAAATTTAACCAATTGTTTCTAATATTTTTCATAATATGTACAAAATCAAAAGACAAAAAAATAGTTTTATTAGGTTGTGAAGGATTCGGAAAACTGATGTCATTGTTGGATAATTGATTAAACATGTTTCTATTGATTCTGTGATTATTTGTTACAATATAATGTAACATAATAGTAATAGTATGTATACATACTATTTCAAAACCAAAATTTTGAATAGATTATATAATTTGATAAACAATGGGTATCATTTCATCTCCTGCGATATTAACAACTGATAATAATTTAATAATTTCCGAAAAACCTGCAAAAGCTGAACTTATCATGAAAGCTAAAATGGTTTTGGCTAATTCATTAGAATTTGCAGCACAACCTGCAAGTCTGTTTGATCTATATTGCAATTTTGCAGAAATATAAATTATTCATCGATTAATGAAATTACTACTTTTTCTCTATCTGTTAAATTTGACGATATATTACGAAGATAATTTTCGTTTTTTGCATCACTATCAGGTGTTATGTTCATGCTGGACGAAGGATATTGTAAATAACGTCTGTAAGGTAAAATAAAACAATTTCTTAATCAATGATATGCAGCCGAAGATTGGCTATATAACGAGAAGGGCATAATAATGGTGCATGCATATTTTTTATTTGCCCTATTTGATCTATTGTTATTTCAAGATTTTTAGTGTAAGGAAATTCAGCTGTTTCTGCAATAATATATGCCTTATTGGGTTCTTCTAGGGACTTCTCCAGATGTTTCTCAATAAGACATATATCAGTGCTAGAAGGTGTATGGTAGATAATTTCATATCTAGTTAGTAAATTCTGAATTTGTGACCATTGAGATAGTTTCTGGTCAATAGGTAATACCCACTTTAAATCATGAAATTATAGTTCATTACAGTCTTGAAAAACTTGTAATTTCATGTCGTCGCTAATCACAATCTGTGTTTTAAGTACCAAGAAATCAGAAGTATCACTACATACAAGCATGCATATGTAAATTTTTGAATTTGTTATTTTAATGGTCCAACGGTTTGAAATTACAAGCTTTTCTTCATAATTGTTTATTAAACTTAGGAAATCACTAATTAAATCAAAATCAATAAATTCACTGACTAAACTTTCATGGTTTTCAAGTAGTGGTTCCCTGCGCTCTACAGGATCTTTTCTCTGCGGTAGCACATGTTTTGTAAGATAAGATGGTGAATTGGGAAAAATGGAAAGTACTGCATCTTCCGTAAGTCTTGGACATGTCAACAAAACATCCTTCAACACGCCATTAGGAGATAGAATACCCTGATACCTTGTATCTTTGTATAATGTATCTTTGTAAAAATTTATATATGATACTATTAAAATGTTATTAATTCTAAATTGAAATATATTGAAAGAACAGTAGATTCTGTTAAATAAATGTGCTACGCACAAAGATAAAGACCTGTATAGTTAATAAATAAAACTTACCCGCATTATTTCACTTTTATATGTTTAAAAATTGCCTACTAACAATAAGTACACATTGACGTGTAAACATTCGAAAAATAAGCGGGAAACTGAGAGTCCGGTATGGAGAAACTGAGAGTCTGGTAGGGTGGATTGGGTTAGGAATACTGATATATATATACATATATATATAACAGCTGGACTCTCGCGGTGTTGCCATTTTTACCTTCAGCACGGCAAGTACTAGAGTAGGTGATTTGTTTATTCTCATATCTCGTCGGTGACGATAACGCCACTACGGTGCTCAAATCAGTGTAGGATTTCTGAGTCGGTCACGTTGGTCCACCAAAGTCCATAAGGTCCATAGCATTTGTCTATTCCTACATCTCGTCTGTGTCATAACTTTAAAACGGTAGATGATAGACTAAAATTTCGTTTGTCGAAGTCAAATGAGGGTAATTCAATGATTTCCAGGTCACTACAACTTGTTTAAACTTGTCGGACGCTCTCGATGCATTAATGTCTATAACGCGCGCTAGAATCAATTAGAAATATTTATTTTTTCTATTTTTCTAATTTTAAAGATAAAGGAACCATGACAAAATCGATAATCGAACTTCAAATTCCCGCTAAACATTATTGATATATGTATACTTCAAGAAAATGAAGATCTTCTGCTACTACTTGCTAATATTTAAGAAATACATTTTTTTAGGGAGAGTTGTAGAAATGAATGTCAAATTCAGATGGGTCTGAATACAAAATTGTGTGCTTTCTTGTATTACGTGTTTTATTGTTCCTTATATATAAGTTTTAATTATATTTTATTGTTTATTATATTGGTTTCCATGCGTTGGTGTAATATTCATGGCCAATTCATATTTTGTTATAAAATCGTTATAAATATATTGGTATATAATTGTTATAAAATATATAGTTGATAATAAGAAATATAATTCTTTGTTTTAACAGAATTTTTAGTTCTTAAATTAAAAAAAGCTTATTGTTTATTTATATAAACATTCTAACAAACAAATTGGATCTTCAAATGCCGGTCAGAATCCGTTTTCTGTGTGATCAGGCATGAACAAATTAAAAAGGAGGGAAATATTATTTTTCTCCACATTCATGCATTACACCGCGCTGTGCACAGGTGCTTGGAGTTTGGTCCGAGGTTGGATGATTCAATTGATATAGGGCTTGACCTATATACTTTGCATCCTCGGGTATTTGTCTGGCCCATTCAGCCTTCCATACTCCCTGTCCTTGAACTTCCGCCATGACTGCACCAAATATGGTTGCCAAGTATCGGTTTTGTTTCAATGACAAATCAGAAAAATATGCATTGTCAATAATTCTGGCCCAAAAGAAACTATACTGTGGATTTTTTATATTGTTTTGAATGTTCATTACTGCGGAAATTCAACATGGTTTTAGCAGCTATATCTTTATAACTCATGTGCAGGATGTCTTCTACATTGCACATCATTTTCAGCAATGCAAGACCATGCCACGCAGTATCTGTTAGCAATGCTGCAGCCAGCATGTCCCTTGCTGAAGTATTGACGTAATTAGCCTGATTAGTGTCAATAAATTCATTGACCACTATGCAGAATAGCCTAGAGGTGTTTGACCTATTGGCCAGGGCCCCTTCACAGACTTTTAAGCATGACCTGCATGGGGGGGAAAAGGGGGTCTCTGTCAGTATTGTTTTCCACCCTGTCAGGCTTGCGAGGTGGTCCATGTATCGGGTTCCCCTAAAAGTGCGTGCCATTGCTGTTGATGCCTTGGTGGCAAACTGGTACATGGTTAACCCGAGAAAAGAGGTCAACCGGATAAGACGGGTTTCATTTTCAGTACTTGGGCCAAGGGGATCGATATCTTCAATAATACCCCCAACGTAGGCATAGAAATATCTAAGCAAGTTTCGATTGTCCGATGCCCTAATTTTGACCCACCATAGGTTTTCAGTCGGAGACACATTAGGGGTATAAAATGCATCGGCATTGGGAGGAGGAGCCACCCAAATAGGACCTAGGTCAGTCTGTGCTATTGCGATAACATCGTTTAACGTAGCTGCAACATTGTCTCCTTCTTGAATATGCCCCTGACAATAGAGGTAATAAAATCTAGTTAAAATTTTCTTCAGCTCATTCCTAGAATATGCAGAATGAGAGAAATGGAGGCCACGGCGCAAGTGTCGCAATTTATCGTCAGTCCATCCCTCCTTGTGCGGAGCGCAAGGCTTGCGAAGCCTATTAGGCCAATACAGCGACATCTTCATTAGCTTTTGACATTCCTCTTCGATATCCATCTTGATAACAAGAAAGATGTCACTGAGATCTAGAAAAGATAATACCGTTGTTGCGTATCCATTGTTGGGATATGGGGAGTTTGTGTAGGTTCGGTTGCCTGTGGAGCGCTGAACCGCTCTGCTTGTGGAGAAGCGGGGACCCCACGATATCGTATTCTGGCTGCCAGATGTTCTACCGCTGATCAAAGGGACCCCTCAAGAGCCACTTGTCTCTTCAGCGTGCTATCTCTGACCTTCGCGCATTTTCCTTAGTTTTTCCCGCGTATTTCCTTAATACGCGTGTACCCTGACGCCCTTACCGAGAAGCGTAGCATTGCCACCTCCACGCGCCCAAGGACGAATAGAAACCCAAGGAGACCCATCCCCATTGGACAAGACGAAATCAAAAGGAGGAGCAAGGAGCTCGGGAAGAGGAACCAGAGCCGAAAAGGAAAGAAGAAGAAGCCTTGCAGGAGAACTTCTTTACATCTTGTTGCAACCAGTACTTTCTACGCTGATTTCCAGAATAAATAGTAATAGGGCAACCGAACCTACACAAACTCCACATATCCCATCAATGGATACGCAACGCCCGTAAAGCGGCGGACTACAATGATACGAGAACAAACTTCTAGCAAAATCAATACTGATTCTTACTGCAATGTACTCCCTTTTTGGGTAAATAACTGAAATCCAGCTACAGCTTTCTCAATCGTTCTCTTCTCTTTCGCTTCTCTTTCGCTTTCTCGTAACAACTCTTCCCGGTAAACTGCTTTTGTTTTGTCTACCTTCGATTTGTTCTATTTTCCCTCCATTGGGCGCTGTGTGAACGATCGCGCGCAAGTTTCAAATTGTAAGGTGTGAAGTCGACGCAATGCGGAGAGAAATTGTAATGTGCGTATCTATTGGTGGGATATGGGGAGTTTGTGTAGGTTCGGTTGCCCGTGCAGCACTGAACCGCTCTGCTTGTGAAGAAGCGCGGAAAAATCAAACACCATTTGTAGAGTTAGGAAGAACGACTATTTATTCTATTATTCAGCGTAAAAGATACTGATGGTTCGAGAAATAACGAAGTTCTGATGAGTGTGGCTTCTTCTTCTTTCCATTACGGCTATGGTCCTTCTTCCTGAGTTCTTTGCTTTTCTCCTCACCAGGAGAATGGGAAAAACCCGATAAACGCGTGTAAGTCGCGGGGTAACAATAAATAAGGAGTCGTGGAAAAAAAAAGAAAATACGCGACAAGTCGAAGAGTCTTACAGCGTGTTGTAAGAATACGCGTACAATAATTAAACCATGTATAGATTGGTGTATCACATATGTTCATCTGGCTTTGAATATCGCTCCCGAGTTATTATCGCTATCGATAGTTACGATTTTATTATCGATCGTTGATTCGATGTTACTAGACATTAAGCCTGGCTAACGCGATAGCGTAACAGTAATAACGAATAATTTCACATTGTCTTAATTTAAGACGACATAACACGCCGTGCACTCAACATAATGCGTTCAGCGCAGTTGAGAACAACGCACTTGAGCGCGCGCTCTGCGGCCGCTCTGATTGGCCAGTGTTTTTCCTTAATAACTCAAAAACGTAGCTACAAACAACAGTTTGGTCAATGAAAAAGTTGTCAAAAATCAGCCAAGAAACCCAAAAGTTCCGGATTCGTCATCTCCAACAGGGGTGCCTGTATATGACGTCACTCATCGTCAGTCCCCAAGCGGCCATGTTTTCCCTACCCTCTGGCCCGCCGTCCTCTATAATGCACGCATACACCGTCATAGTTCATGCATGAACATGCAATATCAAAACAGCAGCGGATTAAAGGGAGGCGCGTGACGAACACGAAAAAAAATACATCCAAGTAATTGCATCAAATGTGCAGTAACAATGAGAATGGCGTTAGGCAAGAGCGAAACGTGTCGAGGCTCGTGTACGCGGGCAGAAATAAGATTTGACTGACCGACAGTCTAAACCATAAATCGACCGGCACAAAAGCGTGCGCCTTCATCCAAAGGCGTTGTCGATCCGCTGGACGTTTCACGGATCGAGGAAACTGGTCGACGTAAGAATTGTTCGTAACACTCTCACCAGACAGCAGATCCCCGAGAGGAATCGGGCGCAACGAAATCCTTTTCCCCGTTCCAAATACTCATAGCGCGTCTAAGCATCGATGCGGATGAAAGTACAGAAAGGATGCTGCACGCTGACACTGTTACCAGTTTCGTCAGCTGATCGTCATTTCGATGCAGCATGTGAAAGACGTGCAGTGAGAAGCATTGAGTCGAACCATCCATCTAATTGCTGCGGTACGGTGTAGTATCGCAGCACCGTTTGTAATTCCAGACACTTTTGCCGTACGGTGAAAGCGGAGCGGAGGCATCTGCGAGCCCCCAGGAAGAATGGGGAACAAGAGCAGCTGCTGCGCCTATTCCAGTCCTCAGGTCGGACGCAAGGAGCTAGGCTCGGAGGGTGTTACGCGAGGTCTCGAGGAACATCTGCCCGAAGGGGGAGTTAGCGTTAACAATTTGCAACATATTAGCGAACGGGAACCGGAGGACTGGGATTCGGATCCCTCGTTGCACCCCTGCGCTGGTACTATTTTCATGGAGCGGTCCAAACAGGCCATCGAAAGTACGTATAGTTGTTCCGAAATGGCCCCCGACGGTCTGCTGTGACGCCTTCGTTTCGCTATACGATACGGCGTAGAACTTTCACGTTCCTTTTAATCGCGGGGCGTAAATGAAAGCAAAATTGACTCGAGGAACGAACGGTTCTTTTCAGACGGCATGGTGAGGAAAAAGAGTCAGCATCAAATCGCAGACGTCAGGCCTTTGAAGAAGAGTAGCAGTTGCAGTACGATATACTTGGACGACAGTACTGTTTCGCAACCTAATCTG
Source organism: Nomada lathburiana (assembly GCA_963667235.1). Lineage (NCBI taxonomy): Eukaryota > Metazoa > Arthropoda > Insecta > Hymenoptera > Apidae > Nomada > Nomada lathburiana. The sequence goes on along the minus strand of OY763899.1, from coordinate 16,213,313 downwards.
AAAAACACTGTGAAATGTGTTGCCTTAGCTGTTTATTATCACATTAAAAATAGAACCTCGCAGCGACAGATCGATATATTCAACGAGAAACTCCATCCTTTAACGGTAATTTATCGTGTATATTCCGCGGATTGATGAGCTACATAATTAACGTTTCCTCGGTGGATTCCCGGAGACCAAGGAATGTTTTCCAACGCTGTTAAAATCTCTGATATACTAACATAATAAGATTGTTTATAACAGTGGAGAGACACCCAATTGTAATTCATTTCCAGAGGGAAGGCGTTACGGAGGATTACGATAAACAGAATCCAGAACACAAACAAATATACAAATTCGTAAGGACATTGTTCAACGCCGCCCAACTCACAGCTGAATGTGCCATCATTACTTTAGTTTACTTGGAACGTCTGCTTACGTACGCAGAGATAGACATAACACCAGCCAATTGGAAACGAATAGTGCTCGGTGCTATTTTACTAGCGTCGAAAGTTTGGGACGACCAAGCAGTATGGAATGTAGATTATTGTCAAATTCTTAAGGATATTACGGTGGAAGATATGTGAGTTACATATTCCTCAGCTCATATGTAATTTGATTTACGTAAGGTGCGCAATGCTCAATCTCATTTTCGTTTAGGAACGAATTGGAGAGGCAGTTTTTGGAAATGCTACAGTTCAACATAAACGTTCCTTCCAGCGTGTACGCTAAATATTACTTCGACCTTCGCACACTTGCTGAAGCGAATGAGTTAACATTCCCCAGTGAACCGCTCAGCAAAGAGAAAGCTCAGAAATTGGAGGCCATGTCCAGGATCTACGAAGACAAGGTCACAACAGAAGCTTTACGTACCGGTATTAAGAGATGGTCGAGTTTAGATAACATATGCATAGGCGGTCCTAGACGTAGTATTGCCATTCTATCCTAAATTTCGGATAGAAACGAGTAACGTTTACTTATGTCCATACCTTCTCAGCCAAGGTACGTGAACAGAGAAAAAGTTCTTTCTTTCTTTTTCAGACCCAATTCTACCCGTAATTTTAAACGAATTTTATATTATGATCCGCTTATCAATTTTTATTGAATAATCGTTTCCTGTGTTCTTTTACTTACGTATTTTCGATACGATACGAGTTTTATTCACAAGAAAAGTTTTCAGTATAATTGCCAACGAACATTTGGTTTAATTGGCTTGCCTCCGTTCTATTTCTATTCTCTCTTCCATTTAAAAGTTTCGATTCGTGTCGTAACGATATATTGTAACGTGTCAATTAATGGTATTTCCTTGAATAACAAACGAAACGTTATTCGTAATAACTTTGTATTGAATTGATGCTTTCATTCGACTCATGTCGTGATTGAACAAAAAAAATTTGCAGTTAGGGTAGAAATTAATTTTCCAAACGGATACATATTTTATTATTCGCATTATCGATGCTTCTTTCTTTGTCTTTTTGTTGTTGTTGTAAGAAACAAATTGTACATAACTAATGTTATTGCCTGTTCGAAATAGTTGTGGATTAATGAAATAATTTAATATACACAAGCTTGTGAATGAGATTCGTTAATAATAATAATTAATACAGGGAAGAATAAATTTACAATTGCTTCTAGTTTCATTGAATTTTTTTCGTCCATTTCAGTGAAATTCTAATTTAAGTATGATTTCGGGCCAATATAAACTTGTAATGCGAAGAAAAAGTATTGACCATCGTGATATGTGTAATATATCAATTTTGTATTAATATCTTCTCTTTCTCTTTGAAAATTTGTGTTCAGATTTAGTTTTTAAAGTAGAATATATACATATATATATATATATATATATATATATTCTACTTTATATATACACAAAACACAATGCACGAGACGATGTATATTTTACAAGCATTATCAAAAAGACATTGTGCAACTTCTTTGAGGGGAAGCTAGAAATATATAATTTATATGGGTTTATACATGGATCAATTATTATTCGTTTATCAGTTATGTGTAACTTTAAAATGTTATTCTAGATTATTTCTATGTACACATTATATATACATTTCGTATGATCGAAAGCTTGAATATTTCGAAAAGATTAAATTATCGTTCGAATATTATTTATTTATAATATTACGTTGTTGTCATCAGTTTCGTACGATACTTTAGTATCGGTATTGTTATCCTTTTTCTTTTTTTTTGTTTTCTATACATATACATCATTTCGAGATTATATTTTTCATTGCAAGTACAGTTTCTCGTGCCTTCCTTCCATATACAAACTTCCGTTGATAACTTATTGGGGAGGGGTGTTAAAGTCTGAAATTTCCTTTGCGTAAGAAGAAAAGAAGGAAGTGGTGTGCGAATTAAGAAATTAATGTCGAAAAGAAACTGGATTATAATTATCTCTTTTTTTTTCTGTTCGTTTCAATTCGTATGATTTAATATTAAAATTAGCGAATTATACGAGTGTATGTATGGTTTTGATCGCGTTCTATACAAATAACAATGAAATAATAAAAACATGACCGATTAATTCATCTACAATAATTTGTAATTTAAAACGGGGAACGCGACAATTTGTAGCAGAGCATTTGTGTAAAATTCTTCCAGGATTTCACCTATCCGTTACAAATGAGACGCTGGTTGTATTTCTGATGACTTCCGATTAATTCCAAATGATTGTAGATTCTATATAGAAAAATAACTCTTGTCTATTACTTGGCTTTGAAACAACTTTACAAGTAATGACATTTTTACCGATAAACAATACGAATGCTAACTGAGATGTGCTACAGAACGTTTTGACTCTGAAGGCTTTTAGTTAGTTCTTAAAAATTCGCATCGATATTTACATGTTGAAAACATACAATTTTTATAGGATTGCTTGACAAAAGCAACAAAAATGCTTTTTAACACGTTGCGATAAGTTTAAAATGCGGCCGATTTCTCTTACCTTATGTATATTTCCAAACGAAAAAAATATATTTATTATTCAGACCACAGTTTCTTATACGCAGATGTAATAAATTTTGTTTACCATACATTTTTTAACGAACCCTACTCGGAATCGTAGAAATGTTGGTGTGTAGAGAATAAGACAAACATTTATATTGTAATTGGCTACGTTCGCAAAACAAAAGAAAAACAAAGGGAAAATAATGAAAATAACTGAAATTTTCATTGAGCCTCACGGATACCGAGCGTGGGCGTACTAAACAGCTTGTGTTTATTTTTCTACTTTACTATGGGAGTAAAATTGAGCACGCTGTCGTAGAGAAACTTCAAGAATAACAATTAGGCTTTAATATAAAACTGAATAAATGCCGAAATTTATTAGCATACATACTTTACATATATATAAATAATATTGATATAAAAGTGATTTCGAAAGGCATCCATAAAGTAGCAAAATAAGGATAACATTAACATATCTGCAATATTTGCCTAAACAAATCTTTTCAGTTTCTCGACGCAGAGCAAGATGGTATATTTTTTACTATAAGAAAAAAAGAATTGGTTTTGTATATTATAAGGAACACCTGGCGTACAGTCGAATAGGTAAAAAAGAATGCATTGTAAATAAAATGAATGGAATAACGCCGAATACTTTGGTTGGAAGCAGTGTTGGGCAAAATTGATCATAATTAACAAATAACAATTAGAATTCTCATAAAACAATTACATTCTAACAACCGATGATTAACAATGATGCCCAACGCTGGTTGAAAAGGTATCCAGAAGTATATTGCGATAACCAAGGTTTCATACGTTCCAACAGTTCTTCATTTCCAAAGAGTTATTACGATTTACAATTTCGTACGTGTCACTATTTTTAGCGATACACTATTTTTGTAAACACAATCGCATTACAAAGACAATCTTGAAGTCTATGCAAATAACAGCTCGCTTTGTAATTTCGTACTGATTTCTACGAAACTAATGTTTTATAACGACGGAATGTATCTAAAGCGATATATCTTGGGATACATGTTTGTATTTATATTTGATATTGTAACTTTTAAGACTTGTCAAGAATAAAAAGAAATAACACCAAGACGTCTTGAATAATTCCACGATATTATTGTTGGTGTTTCAACTAACTTTAATGTTGTCATTTACAATTACTTTAATTTATAACTACCGAACACAGTGCTCCGGTTCGAATGATCTATCTTGTAGTTCAGCTGTTGTTTGAAGTGTACAGACGCAAATTCAGTACATGTTAGCCGATTGTTTAATTACGGGGTATCCATCTGGTCAAATTTTAAAGTTACGTATTCGTTTCTTTGTTCGGGAACGAAATCGCCCTTGCGGTAAATAAAACATTTGCTGTTTTCCAATAGAAACCTAACATAAACAACCTCTCAGGGGACTTTCGCAATACGTTTAAGTAACACGTGTTTCTCAATCAATTCTAATAGAGCGAATAAACAATTCAGAAGGTTTAAGCGACGAATGGAGCAATATCTTATTGATATAACAACTGTTTGTATACATTCGTTGCCCGACTGCAGAATCGTACCGAAGAGGTTAACTCATAACAAGTTTCAATGCTCAATAAAACATCGAAACATCTTCATAACCCTGAAAACTATTGGTAAAAAAAGCATTAGTGATACCATACTTCTTTTTGTAAATCACAGACAATTTGCAGCGTCGAATGTTTAACAATATTTCCTTCGTTGACTGCATTGTAAGATAGTTGTATGTACGCATATACGCTCCACAGAGAAGCAGTAAAACCTAACCAAATATCAGCACCATTGGCGCATGATCAGTACGTCGGCTTCTGCTATTGGCTGGTCTGCTACGTCACTGTGGGCGCAGGCACTAGTGACGGAGAATAGGCGGGCGATCGACCATCGATAGTTATCGATAGCGATGGAATATGATATATGTACATTGTACATATATAAAAAGAATATTACGGATATAAAGTTATTTAAATGGTCGATTCTTTCACACGCAAGGTGACACAGAAAGCCAGATTTTAATGACAAAATATTATCGCTATCGTCAACTATAGAACAAATGCCTATAATCAAATTATAGCTACCAACATTATTCGCGGCATTACGAATATCAACCCACGTTTCCGATAACTATCGATAGTAGTAACCATCGATAATATCGATAGTGTCATCGATATTTCTTCACCACTGTCAGGCACGAAATATATTATTCCGTGGAGGGCGGCTGATCGAGATTCTGACTAAATCTTTTTTACAGAAACATAGAACGATTGACAAAGGGTGTAATGATGTTGCACAAAGCAAGCTCGAAGCTGTGTCGGCTTTGCGGCAAAGAGAAACAGCAAGGCACGGATCTCTTCCAAGACAAAGTGAAAGGGACAGTGTTGATGTCCATTATAAATAAATATTTCTCCAAAGAGGTACAATATCTCAGTGCCATACAATCTATCTCTCCCTAAACGTTTCTTTCGATGTTTCACTCATTTCCCTCAGGTGATCAATATATCAACCACCGATGCATTCTCCAAGCACGTTTGCATCGATTGCGAGCAAAAGATCTACATGTTCGACGAGTTCTGCTTGACGGTGGCCAATGTGCAGAAGCAGCTCTCGGCTCCGTCTTTGGAAATCGACTTTGCTGAAGTATTTAAATCCTTGGACAAATGTTTGGCATTCCCCGGGCGAAACATAAGAATACTTTGTTCGTAGGATATGTTGTGTCAGTTGAAAGAGAACGACGCGACGCAGAGGAACGTGGGGAGCAAACTGCAAGGCAGCAGAAAGAGTACGTGCCCGATATGCGCAAAGAGTTTCAGATGCCAGGCGCACTTGAACAGGCATAAACGTATCCACACTGGACAGCGACCTTTCATTTGCAATGTCCGTGAGCCAACAGACCGTTACGACAACAATCTATTTTACCTATCATGAATTGTTTGCATCGAGAGTTGTTTGAAATTACAGATTTGCAAGATGTCGTTCAATCAGCAGGAGATACTAACGAAGCATAAAGAGCGACACGAAGGGAAGAAGCAGTTTTGTTGCGCCAATTGCCACCAGTCATTCCGTTACAAGGTATCGTTGAAGTCTCACATGATCAACTTCCACATGGACACAGAGCAGCCGACGGCTGACCAGAACTTGCAGATGGAGAGCAATTCGTTCAACTGCACAGAGTGTGGCAAACAGTTTGTGACGAAGTACAAGCTACGAAGACATTCGAGGTGTCACACAGGAGAAAGACCGTACCACTGTACGTTCTGCTTGAAAACATTCTCGCAGACGGGCAATTTGAAGGTGCATCAAGCAAAGTATCATCGAATGCATTGCACTGTGACAGAATTGAGAAGGCAAGATCAGTATGGCGAACAAATGGTTGATATGCCTGCAACGTTGAACAATTTTCACACGGTGAACATATCCGAGATCGAGTTACAGAACACGATAAACGAGACGATAAACTCTACTCAGCAGAGTAGCTCGTACGCCACGAAGATGTACGAAACTTCTCTGTACATCGACGATGAAATCGAGACGATATTGGATCGCGATCTGGGCCAGCTGGGGCAGAATAAATATTCCACGAACGTGCAGGACAAAGTGTCGATCTGCTTGAAGCAGCCGGAGACACCTGAATTATTGCACAGCTTGTTGTACGACGATGGATAATCTCGTATGCGTTAATTGATTATCAACAAACTACCCAAGGTGTCCCAAGTATCGTGGTGCAACCAAGAAGGGGGGTGATTAAATAAGTCGAGAATGTGGAATTAAGTTTGTTCGTATGAATAATAGAATTTTTTTAATCAGCCATCGATGGTCATATATTAATACTTACAATTGCTAATTAACAAATTCATCTCATGAATCGATTAAATCAATCTCCATTCTCTGATGATTAATTTATTTAATTAGAAGCATTAATCAATCAGTCAATCTAAAAGTCTCGTATCAATTCATACCCAACATTGTTTTAAACTTTAAACAATGCTCGAACTATTGCAGGCAGATTTCAATGAATCGAATAATATTTTTACTCTACAAAATTGTTTATCGTTGCCGAACAGTAACAACATTTGTATAAATTACTATGCGAACAACGAGTATTCGTCAGCTCAAAGGAAGCTCATTCTCCCTATCGTGATGTATTAAATGTGATGCCAGTGATTATTTAAAACACCGAGCGTTATTTCATACAAATGTTATACCATTTCGATATCGGATCGAAATACCCGGTCCATCCCCAACAATATTCAATTACGTACAGATTAATGAAGAATGGTCAACCCGCCTTTGTTAGTGGCATAAACTAGTCCCTGGCCAGGTTGCGGCGCCCATTTGATGCAATTTATACTTATGTCGCCCAATTGATTATTCTGCAGCAAATTTCTAACATAGAACATGTTCTTGTACCTTAAATACTCATACAACTCGCTCTCGTCAACCGGACTCTGCTCTATCTTATTGATAAGTTTGTAAATACAGGCCATGGTATACCTTTCATGGCTGTAATCCCTCGATAAACCGATCAAAAGGTGTTCCTGCGTCGGCGATATCGACACAGAAACAACGCTGTGCATCGTTTCTGCCCAATATATTCTCTGGCCTAACGTCTCCCATTGCAAGCTATATATTCCTAAAAATAAAAAAGAAAACGAAGGACAAGAAGTTAATTCGTTCATTAGAAACATCTTATGTAATTTTTCATTAATTTCTCGCGTTTCAATTAATTGTTAAACATGCTACATACGTGTTATATGCAACGTACACTGATTATATATCTATATAAATACATAAATTACTTAATTATATATCTATAGAAATATATACATATAACACGATATGATAACTGATCGAAGACCAAAATAGAAAACGGTTTGCCTTTATTTCTAGGGCCCACGAAGTTACAAAACAGTTACTAATATAAATGTGTATTATTTACAGAATAGCTCTATGCATTAGTATTTCTTTACCTACGGCAGCCACGGCGCACGTTGCCAACAATTTCCCATCCGATGAGATATCTATGCTGGCGTCGGTGTGAATCTTGCATTTGCGTGCGACGATATTCTTCTCGGCTGTGAAAGGATCACAGCAGACGTATAATTGGATCAAACTATTCGCAGCTCGTGTACAAAAGGGAAGGCGGAATGGGACTCACAGTTCGTTATATCTGGTATCTCCTGGTTGGAAAAGTCCCAGGCTTGCACTCGGTAACTGGTGATTCCTAGGAAATTGAACACTATAGCGGGGACCCGTTCTAGAAACAAACATTACTATTACTTTCTTTTACAAAGGTGTTCGCGTTTACTATTGTAAATTGTACCAATTTATTTGGTGGCAAATGTTGTTTATGTATTCGTTATCGCGACTAGAAGAGTCCATATTCTTAAACTCAATTTTGCGAAAAATTCGTTCAATATATATGTATATCGTTCGGCCAATGAGGGTTTTAGGATAACATTTTCATTTGTTTAAATGAAATTTGGAATTTCGCGCATTATATTCACCTATAGAAGACAACAGGCCCATGTTATTTCGAAACTCTGGTTCCCCGTTTCCTTCTCCCAGCCGCAGCCTGGAATTACCGGTGTACTGCGGTGTGAGATTTTTAAGATAACGCATCGCGCCGCTGCCCCGTAAATTTGACGGCGCACTGCTGCACGACGGTTCAGTAGTCGTTCTTCTGAATGACTGTCTCATTACGTTTTGCGTTGTTCTTTCGAGATAGTCAATTGACGGACGCATACGATATTTGGTAAGGAACAGTCCATCTAATTCCCTGAAGGATAGAGATGTTTGCGTAAAATGATTACTCATGTACAATTATTAGGAATCGGTTCGAAACTGATTTTTAAATTCCCGAAACTTTGTAAGGGTAAGGTATCGAAATTCTCGAAACTTCAAGTGCTGATTTTATTATGTAAGGAGAATATTTTGTTTTCAGAACTGAATCAACATTTTTGGAGTCAACAATAAATATTCCACGATCGATCGCAAATCTATTTATATTCTAAAAAACAAAAACCGATCACCGAGAATTCGCGAACTCGAAATCTCGCATCGAATACTTGAGATACACACGAATCAAACATTTTCGGTGCACGTGCATTTTTTAAATAATTGTAGTTGTTAATTTTGAAAATGGCTTAACTCCATTTGTGGTAAGAAAACATATTATTCACTTAATAATTGCTATTATCTTCATAGGAATTGTAAATTTAACTCTCTTAGATACACTTAAGCAGTGTGAGGTATATTTTTAATTTTTTTGAAACGCAAACTCTTAAATATCTCAATTCAAATATAAGCGGACTTAGGTCACTTTCAAAATATACGGCTCACATCTTTATTCGTTAATTTTCTACCTCTTCTTGCTTGAGTTTCGAAAGTTTCGAATCACGAAAAAAGTGAATGGTTTCTGATTCTCGAAACTCGAACCTTTCTCGAGTTCCGAAGGGGTTTCGAAGTTTCGACATTTCAAGAAACCCATCCCCAACAATCACCAAAATCGCTGAAAGATTATTAATAAGTTGTGCGTGATTCATAACGCATACCTGGACTTTGGACTTTGTTTTTCTTCGGGGAGATTTCCTATGCCTGTAATTAATTTTCGACCGGAGGCGTCGAACGCAACGTACCTGAAATGAATGCAAAATTATCAGAATAGATTTCAATGGGTACAAAGTGAATGTAAATAAATTTCAATCGTTCAATAGTTACGACTTGGCTTCGGTTCGTGCAAAGCTGTTCTACCAACCCACCTAACTTTTTCATTCTCGTCTTTAGTGCTTATAACTGCGAGGGGTTCCGACTGTTGCCAATCCAGGAAGTATATTTTGTTGTCTGTTGCTACAACAAGCGACTTTCCGGATGGATGAAAGGCGAGGGAGGCAATGACCGTCTCACTGGCCACATTCCACACAGTACAACCGTCCTGTAAATCCACAGTATTCACATAGACATAGAACAAAAACAAGCTAGCGAAGTAAATACTTTCTACAATTAGCGTCCGTATAAATCGATGAAACAGGAGATCGTTTTAAACCACAACGATTGCAAGATTAAGATAAATAATGCAGTAAAGTAAAAGTAAAATAAAAGTTGCAGGACTGACACTTAAATCCCAAACTCGAACTTGGCCGCCGAGACAACCGGAAGCTAATATCCGATTGGAGAATGGATGAAAGGCAATGCACCACGGCGTGCGCGGATGGCCGGATAATATTTTGATATTCTTCCCAGTTGCGACTTCGCTGATGTAGACGTTGTGGTTGCCGTGTGCCGATGCCATTTTGGTCCTGAAAGTTAACTTCCTCAGTGAAACAGAGAATCGCCCCTTAATTTGTAACGCTGCGGTAAAGGTATGCTCGTTCCTCACCCATCGGGACTAAAGGCCATCAGGAACGTTGCTTTGGGTTCCCCCGGCAGATCATATCGCTGAAAGAAATCGACGTTAAAGAAGCTACTTATTCATGCGCTCCATTCGGCACAGTGTAAATATAATCACCAGTTCGTTGTATCGTTTCGCAGTTAGCTTCTTCTCCGCTGCCACTTCTAGGTTGCGCGTATTGGTTTTACAAGAGTTGTAGTACAAAAGTCCGAAGTCCCGGCGCATCAAGTCTCGCAATATGTTCTGGGACTGATTGCAATCCCATAGTTCTAGTCTCTTCTTGTCCGTCTCCATCTAGCAAGGTGTTTTACGACGTTGGAATAAAATGGTTGCAAATTGGGCGATCGTGTCTATATCGACGAGCAAATTCGTGCTCGTTAATAACCACGAAACTAAGATACTCGTCAATGTTCGCAGTTAAATACATATTCGTAGGATTACTATTTTTCCGTTCACTCATCGTCACTTACTCAACGCGGGGTGTCTTTCAGCCGAGATAAGACACGTTACAGCAAAACTCGAATTTTATGCTATCTTCGTGGTGCCGGTATTCGAACATAGTCGTAAAATCGCCAAAATATTTTGGAGTACGACGACTCCAAACAAATCTATTCGAATCTGCATTGAATGGTACGTAACCTAGATCGTCGTAGCGCGGCAAATTGTACGTATACGAGGATTCGAATATATTATACACATGTATGCACGGGATATAATTCTTTCGTTATATTTTGGTTTTCCAGTCGCGTGGAACACTTCGATTCGCAAATCGAGCTGACTTTTAACAGCATGCAACTAAATAGTAATCACTTGGTTTAATCTTATTTACAAAAAGGAAAGCTCTGATGTAAAGCTCGGGGATAGCACCACACCAAACAATTTACTAAAAAATATGGCCAACATTACCTGGAGATACAGTAGCGTTTGGTTAAAAATGTTCACCGTGTCTCGATATCTCCCCACTGTACGTATTCAAACCACCTGTTTCGATTGGCCACTTATCCTCAACCAGCTTTCGATTCTCCCGCTCTTGGTCGCGTTGCCACGGAAACGCACGACGCTAATCTGACGTTTCGTAGAAAAATCACGTACACCATGCAAGGCAGAAGCGTGATAGTGAGACTCACAACCACACCGTTTGACAGCGCTGTTCTACACGGTCGAATTTCGCGCCAAAATCATGGTCAATTTAAGGACGACCCGCGCGACCGAAACTCTAACCTCACCTGTACGATCGAAGATATTAACTAAATTTTTACGGGAAATCATCACTTCTGCGTAACCTTTACCGTTTATGGATGGTCGTATGAAAAAATATTACAACATTAAGGTAAACGGAGTAGCGTTACTTAATGACGTAAATTCGGGAAAGGAGCGTTATATGACGCAGAATACTGCGTGCTCGCTTTTCCCGCCTTGGACTAATGTTATGCCGACGATAGGGGGAGCAGTGTTGCCAACCTAAATTTTTGAAAGGTTCGGAGAGGGTGCTGAAAATTCCGTGCAACTCCATATCTTCCTTTTGAAAAAAACCGCAAATCTACGGACTTCTTTTATTCGTTATTCGATATAAATTTTGCTTGACGCTTGCTGCTACACATTCCTACTACATATACGGTGCTGACGCAGTTGTTCACGACCACGAGCGACCATAGCCCGCGTCTGATAAATAATAAATGATAAATACACAGCTTTTGTACTTTACTTCGCAATCATTGCACTAACTCAATTTCTATTACAAACTTCCCCTCAAATTCTATTCAGGGATGCTAGCAATCCGATTTTGGTGAACAGCACAATTTCCATAAAGGATTACTTATGATCCAATAATTTTCTTACATTTCGATACACGACTTTAGCGCATCTTGGAGGATATATTACATAGTTTCCAGTTCGGGCGGTATATGTATCTTCTTTTCTGCCGCAAACTTTTTCAACGATTGATACTTAGAATGCCAAGATTCTATTTCGTCTCTCATATGATTATTATCTTCCTGCATAGCTTCCATGTCACGATACTCTTGCGTTTTCTCGGACTCCAGATCGTCCTTCTGCTCGATTCGCTTGATACGGCAACTAGCCGCGTATCCTCTGTTCTTCAGTGTGCGTCTACGTTGCTTCATTCGTACTATTTCTTCCCTGGATAAGCCACGTACTTTTAATTGCCTGTTCAGATCCCTGACGGATATGGTTACTAGTTCATCGTCGCTTATATCTAGACAAGGCCCAGGCGATAAAGGATCCTGCGTTCAAAATAATCTTTTTAATAATGAATCTTGTGAGTATAAGGAATGATTATTGTATATTCCGTACTAGTGTAAATTATTGTAAAGTAATTTGTACGTGTGAAAGAAAACAGTACGATGTTTTTTACCAAGAGAATTCTAATTGACAATCGTAGGTGTTGTTAGATATTGCGTGTGGCCGGTGTACAACATAGAAACAATCGCCGAACAAACATATGCGTCCACAGCTCGCACCAATAGTTTTCGTTGGATGTGTATATACGTCCGTAGCAGTCAAAGGGTTAAAAACATACGACAAGTCAACGGTACGTACCATTTTTATAGACCGTTTTCCATCCATAAATATTTCCAACTGAAGAATAGTTCAGGTCCCAACGTGGAGGAACCACCGATGGTTTGATTTCCTTCTACCTTTTACGCTTTGAAGAAAAATTTGCTTAGTCATTCTAGAAGTTCGTACAGGCAGTGTTGTTAGTAGGGATGTCAACGATAAATCGATGTTTTGAAAACGTCGATATGTTCTCTCCATATGGAGTTCGATGTATCGAAACCATCGACGTTTCTGGATCGTTGTCAATTACGGGTCTATTCGATATCGCGGGACATTTTGAAACTTCAAGGGATTACATTTGACTATTTAATACCTGCTTCGGTGTTATGTTACTCTCAACGCAAATACATCCGCATCAATATGTGATATAAACAACTGAATATCTTATAGTATATTGTACATTTACGTTGAAAATCAGATACAGCGTTGATCGGGTAACAGTGGCGGCTCGCGTATAGGCACTGTTGAACTGCAGCACCCCCTAATTTCCACTTGATATTATCGTCGATAATTTATCGATAACATTTGTTATAATGAGTCTGTTTTTTCTTTAATTCTTTCTTTATACTTGTACAATATATAATCCTTAAGCTTAATGTCAGTAGCCATCCACCAGCTTATGAAGAAGATATAAAAATCTTTATATGGAACTGTGCGCTTCACAGTTTCAGCAGCGTGGTGTTTGACTGTTGTGCGCATGCGCACATAGGAAGCCGCATGCGAGCTGCTAGGGAAGGAGAGCACTGCCGCTCCCACAGTGCCTTTTACACAATTTTAAAACAAGGGCTACAAATTTTCTGGGGCAGCACCCCACTAATTCTAGCTACGAGCCGCCACTGTCGGATAGTATAAATGGCCAAGCTATTTATGAAGAAGTAGTTATTTCGGATACTATTAGAATTAAATGCAATTCTCGTCGAAACTTACCCTCGACCTCAATGGTAATTGCATATTGGTTTGTTCAATAAAAGTTCGATGGAAACCTTCTAGAAGTACAAAAACCTCTAGAAAAGTCTTTTTCAAGTGAATTTAAAAGTGAATTTAAAAGTAGATGCCGATATTATAAACATCCATGTTTTACTACCGATATATTGGAGAAATGGCACTTACAATTAGCAACGATATATCGATGTTTTGAATACATCGGGGCAGCTTTATGTCATATAAAAGTATACTCATTCGTTTATGCAAGATAGCACACATTTATCTAATTACCGCGAACATCAACGAACTGGCACCCAAGAAATTATCCGAATCTTGCGTACATTACTGTTTTGCAAACAGCTTCATTTATTTATCTTCAACTTATAAATTGTTTTACACATTTCATACGAAAACATAATTTCGCCGTTTAATATCAACTGGATATACACTATTATTCAATCGTTCCTTAATCCTCGTGTTACGTGAAACGGTTTAAGCGTCCTTTTCGTAATACATTTAATGATTCAAGATGCGTAAATTGCCGGATACTATTTTATTCTCTAGAATTGTGCCTGCTGGAAGATCGATGCGCTCCCCGTGATTGGCAATAATTATAACAGTCCCTTTGAGGGTCACTCCTTTTCCAAACGTGACGTCACCGGACACCGTAAGATGATCTAATTCTAATAGATCTGGTATAGACGGAAATCTAGAGAGAAATTCTTCGACCTGTTAAAAAAAAGAAAAAAGTGTTTTCCATTAAATATCAATCGCCTGTCATACTTCAAATATATTGACGATTAAAAAAAGATATAATTGTAGAACAAAATAGCAACCTTGGCAAAGTGATTGTCGCCCAATTTTATGAGGGGCGTTGTAGGGAACATACGTTGTGGACTCATCACTAACGAGCCGTTACGGAAAGTGTACAAATTGCTCATAACGAGCATCAAATCTGAGGTCTTCTTCACAGGCAGGAATCTGCTGCGTGGAACGTTTATACCTATTCGCAAATTCAACAGAAATTACGTAAAACTGTATGGATGAAATGAAATGAGTATTTTCTCACCGATACTTCCGTCGAATGATTTCATCGCGGCACCCACGGCTGTTTCCAGTTGGATGATATTCAAACCGTTGGAGAATGTCTTGTTATTGACGATAATCTCCATGTTCAAGGAATTCTGTTCTAGTACTCTCTTGATAGCTGTAAAACGACGCAACGTCACGCTTACGTGTGATAAAAAAAGAAGGGGAGCGATTTACGTACCGCCGAGTTTGATCCATAAGTTGTTCGTATTGAAAAATTTGAACGTTTTCACGGAAATGAACTCGTCCACGTGGTCTTTAGGAACTTGTGCGATTTCAAGAAGACGAAGCTTATCTTCGTATTTGATCAATGTTCCACCCTGCGAACATAGCAGATAGATGTTTTTCTTTCAGAAGTTCAAACATTTTAATCTGTACAGGAAGTCCCTATTGTCCCAAACCTTAACGTCCGCTCGAGTCTTATCGGTGACCTCCATGACAAATTCGAGGGGAGGGGCCTCGCGTTTGTCCAGCAGCAGTTTCAAAATTTTAAAGTCCACCGTGGCGCCCAAATTGTCGATGTTCGAAATGAAACAATACTCGCGTCCCTGCAATTAAATAATATGCGTTGACGTAATTAAACTTGTAAACGTAAATAACGTGGAAAACGATTTGTGTACCTCTTTTATAAACTTGTCCAATAATCCTGAATTTCTGAAGCTTTCGTAAAAGTCTCCATGGCCAGGGGGATACCACCTTTAAATGGAATGTTTATTAACAATTATACATCGTGCGTTCGCATGTTTAATACATATATTAATGATTGTACTCCGGACTTACGCTTCGATGTCTTCAGCAACATCACAGTCCTTTGCGATTGGAAGCATGGAGTCTCTATTGATACGAGGATAGCAGCTTTGATTAAACGTTTGAATGTCGACATCTATTCCTTTGTATTTCCTGATGATTCTTTGCGTATCGTCGTCCGTGTTGAAAGAATCCATCAGAATGAGAGGGACGTTGGCGTTGTAAGTTTTGTTCAAGTACTGTTACCGCGAAAAAATAACAAATTATCGTTGAACCTTTCCAACCTCGTTTAATATTATAATTGGACCGTGTATTATTATGGTTACCTCGATTTGTTGCACGGTAAGATCGAGGAACGTGAGACCATTGCGTACTGCAATCACAGATTTTGGTCCATGGCATCCCATGCTAGTTCCAAGACCGCCATTTAGTTTTATAACAACTAACTTGCTTAGGAGGGCTCTGACTTCTTCTCCTTCCGGATTTGGCAGGGAATTGTAATTTCTGATCTGAAAATCGACGCATTTTTTAATAACAGGCCAAACTTTCGGGAGTATTTTTTTCGACTTTTTTTCAAACGACCCTGGAGTTATACGTTATAACAACGTTCAACGATAATTCTATAGTTTTAACTATTTAGTTCGTAACAATTATTTCGAAGAATGGTTAACTGTTCTTTGTCTTTGTTTTTCAATAGAAAGGTTATTCAATTAATTCGTTTTCGTAGTAGATAAGTAAATCTGGTTTTTGAAGAGATTGGCGAGGGGCAAGCGTATGACGGACAAGGGTTGAAGCTGCGATCCTGCGCGCGCATATGCATTAGTGACACTAATGTAGCCCGCCGCGTGCGAAGTCCGGGGGGGGGGGAAGTGTGTGAAGCATAGGAGTCGAGTCTCTGATCTGCGCGCGCATATGATTAGTAAGGATGAAGGATGAAGGACAACGAAACAAGCTTGTGAAGGGTCTCACTGTAAAGATGCACTATTGTACAATGCATATACATTTACTTACTGCATCGTCCGGCAACTTTTGGATGCGTTCCCATTCTAGCGATGGCCCCTCTTCTTGGAGGAATCGTTGGAACAGGTGGGTGAAACCCTCGAATTGCCGATGGACCACCTCCTTGACCTCCCCTATCGCCGAGTTCTTGAGTTTCTCCAGTTCATGCTGCAGTTCGTTCAGTGCATCCCTCTTTGTCCTTTCGCGGAATGCCTGTGTATCTGAGGGACTGCGTTGATGACCGCGTGCCTACGAATTTATTCACCAGGACGGTAAAAAAACGGGGCGATAAATACCTTTTCTCTTCACAAACAGCCCGACATCAGCGCCATCCAACATTGTAAGATCGTGCATCACTTATGGATGATTTTTATATATTGTTTATATCAATTGTCTTTTATTTCGTTTATTTATTTTTTTTTGTTTGCTGCTTCACTCGGACTCGTTGGCGAACAAAGCGAGCAAAAAGAAATGTAACTCGTTGAACGGTCGTGTTGCACGGGAAGGATAATCTCCGTAATAATTCCCCTTGTCGTTGGCGATCAGAAAAGGTGCATTCGTTTGAAACGACCCGCGTTTCTATACTTCTAGGAACGTCGTAACTGTGATTATTTTGTTTCTCGATCGTGTTTTCTTTTCATGGAAATGAATGTAGCAATGTTCATATGAAATACAACGGTGCTGAGGATTTATAAAATTGTATGAATTTAATGGTCTTTTTTTTTAAATTATCGGTTTTTGTACTTCTTACTCATAATTAAGATATAATTTATAGGAAGATTTGAAATACAAGTTGGAATTGAATTTTAGAAATTCCAATTTCTCATTATAAGTGATGCTTTAAAAAATAGTCCTGCACAAATTAGTGAGCGAAAGTAATACCATAGAAAACAAAAATCAATTTTGTATATTGTTTTGTGCAGTAGAATATTGAAAAAATAACGGCAAATAAAAATATTATAGGTAGTTCCTAATACTTTAGGTTTTCTAAATTCCAGATGTGGTATTCTTTAAATGTGATTCATTTCACGAAAAGAAACACATGCAGCTTATTTAAAATATGTGTTGATTGTACCGTGGGAACTGTCTGGTTTGTAGAAACCTCAATGATAGAGAAATATGCTCGATGTGAAAAATGATGGAAGCACTGTTCTAATTTTAAAGTAATTAATATTCGAAATATTCAATTTAAATTTTAATATGTTCGCGTCGATTTATATAGGTGTTCAATGCAGAAATGATGAATGGGACGAATTAAAATTTGATTACCCTACATTTGAACAATGGAAATAGAATTATTGCACGGCCCGAATCTGCATAAAAAAATGTGAATTACCGCTATGCAATCTACCATCCGTCACGTAACACGAAAAGTGCAGGTTAATATTTACTCCCATTCATCGTCGATTGCGTCGAAATTATATAATAAGCAGGCGGAACAAAACAAAATCAACATGCGATGGAAATTTGCGGCAGTAATGATCGCGACGAACGTGTTTCAGTTGATCCCATTTTATAACACCACTGTGATAAACGCATTGTACCAAATGATAATGACACAAAATACCAAGCATACGTGATAATTGCGTCACGCATACGTTTGTCAAATCATCCAATTAAATGGCAACACAATTGCATGCTAATGAAAGAACCCGTTAAATACAAGCAACGATTTTGATCTACCAATCGCAGACCAACGTTTGTATCCGCTATTGTAGTCATTGCCCGGGATATCGACCAGTATTCAATTATTTGAGCTCGATTATTACTAAAACTGGATTTTTTAAAATTAAAAAAATAATGTCTATTTTTAGGTGAGCAAATGGGACATTTCGAACGAGCATGAATTTCTACCGATCAGACAGTTCGCGCAGGCGCAACGTGTGTGGCGAGCAGCACAGCTTGCATCGTGTGCTCGCGCATTGCGTACAGATCAAACGAATTAAGTTCAATCGCGCGCTATTGCCGCGTTCGCAATACACGATGAGCGGGCACGTATATAGATGTGTAAGCACGCATTGTGTACAATCCTGTCCCCCTAAAATCAAAGCACTCTCTGCGGTATCTTTCTGGTCCACATACACGATTTCACTTACATTCAACAAGTATATATTCCATTCGCGTGAAACAAAAAGAAAGCACTTCAAAGCTCCGGCGAGATGGACGAGAGCGCACGCGCGCGCAGCTGTGTTCGTTTTACGTCACCACGGGGTACCAGCGAGAAGCGACGATCTCGTTTGAATTCTCGTCTGCGGCGAGCGTACGGGCGAACGAAGGTAACTGAACGCGACACGAGTGCGCGAGTCAATGTTTTCCGGGCAAGTGCGATGTGTCGCCGTAAATCGGCGGCGTGGCTTCGTAACACGCTGCCTATCAGTCTGCTTTTCTAACAAATGAATCGCCTTAGATACGGCTTACACGCTAATACAAGCTGTGACAGTGGGAGAAGAAGATAGAAGGAGGACACGTTTCATATTATCGCGTTGGCCTTCGGCCGCGACTTTTATCATTTAACGTGGCCGAACGACTCGCGACTCTGCCGCTACCGCCCGTCTCCTCGTTATCGGCCGATTTGTGATCGGCTACGATAACTCGCGAGGTCACGCGGCAACATCGGCGTTAGAATTTCTTATCGGCTCCCATGGCCGTGCTTTGCTTCCCAAACGCTGCTAGCGACTCGAGCTCCTTTCGAGAGGCTGCGATCTCGTTTATGTACAGTCGGGGGAACTAATAAAATGCGCCAATATAAATCACGGTGGTAAATTGTGACGTTAACAGCCGTGACATTGAATATCGTGGGACAGTCGCACAATAATGCCACGGACAGCGTCGCGGCAACGAAAGTCGTGTTTATTGTCGCGTGAAAACGGAGCTTAAGGACGCTTCTGCACCGACACTAGCTTCATTTAGTAGAACTTGTAGACGCTGACGTAGTCAGCGTCTAACCGCCGAAACGTGATCTATGTATGTCTTCCATTTTTTAAACGATATAATATCCCGTCAGTGTTTTCCCATGTACCACAAACACTCATTTGCCTATTCAGCAGAATACATAGTGAGATTGCACGCCAATGGCCCTGATAGGCTAGTACATTTTGCACGGAAAATAAGCTCTCACGGTTGGTGTTTCTCGCGTAACTTTGTACCCCTAATAACGCATTATTTTCACATTTCACTCTAGAGGCAAATATTCTTATTTCCAACCCCAAAATTCGTTCATTGCTACTGTTATGCAACCCGAAATTTCTATTTCTCACTCTCGGTGTTTGGACTGATTTTATGATCACGCTATATCGGTTACCCCGACTGTACAGAAAACGCTTAATGCGGAAGATGCGCGCGAACACAGACGTAACAAGGGAATGGAATAATTCGACCAGTTTCTGGGTCAACCATGTTAAATAACTTCTCGATAACAAGCGCGTCGAACGAAACTCTGAAAATTTGCAAAACAATAACAATTTGTTCTGTTTCAAAGGAACGGTTTCAAAGATACTGTATTATTTGCTGAAGCTTGAAGGAACAAACAACACTGTATTTATTATTTATACGAGTGTGGAAAATGGTAATGCAGGTACTTTTATACTGCTTTGATGAAAATTAAGTATCGCCCCATGACCTAGTTAATTTTTCGTATATATGCGAGGTTAGGCTTACTGTCCCTAAAAATAGTAAAAATGTATGACTCTCTTGGCATTGATTGCAATATTTGTACACAGAAAATAGCCTTCAAATCGTAATTTAGAAACTGATTAACCCTCTGCGCGCGGCCATTGCCTAGAGCATTTAAAAATATTATTTAGTATTAAAGAAACATTTTTCCTTAAGATACGTAAACGAACATGTGACACTTTAGACCTTTTGTCAATAAAATCAAAATTCATTACCACAAACAAAATATGAATTTGAAAAACAAATGACTTTAATATAAGCTATTTAATAATAAGCTAACTTTAATCGCTCCATTCGAGTCCTAATTCTACTACCAAATTTTTCTTATCCGTTCCATGTTATACCAGGGTATTAAGGATCAACTATCGGTTATTTGATGTAATTCAACAAGATAGCGTAATTCAACAGTGAAATACATAATCATCAGGTAGAGAATGTTCACGATAGTAGTGTTATTTATTCTAATAACGATAATAAGTACTTATTTTAGTAACACTTATCGTTGAAAATTTCGTTAAACACAGCATTAAATAAATATTCCCTGCATTTTTCGTCTTGAAATATACTTAAAAAAAAAAAGAAAACATAACTGCGTACGTGCAAGAATGTGTACGTGAATTGCCAAGTAATGAAACAATTTGAATTTCTTTTACCCCTCTACCCCTTTTACCTCTCTACCCCTATATTGTTATAAAATACTAAAAACCTAACACATAACGAATTTTCTTATTTTTGTCAAAATTTCACTTTTCACTGCAACGAATTAATTGAAAATACTACAAACAAAATAATAATGTCGAATGTTTGCTATAAAACTCGGAATTGATATACAATATACAATAAATAAATGAATATATAATATCCAGAGCTATTTTCAACCGCAGATATTTTAATTTTAGTTTAAATGGCTCACATACGTGTACTAATAATTTAAATAGACAAAACAATTATAATTAATTTGACATGCAAATTATAGTCACGTAGCAACACAGAACTGCGCGCATTATTTTCCATGCATTTCGTCTATTTCAAACAATCGCCACAATTTATAATAATAATTAATAATGAATTCCATTGTGTATGAAGAATTAATGCACTTTATTCCATAAAACTATTGTTTGTGTGATTTCAGTTTCGAATGGAATATTTCATTAGCTAACTACGACAGTAATCAATCGAGGCTTATAAACAACATAAATTCCTCGATTTTACGTTTTAAGTGCATTTTCATGCATAAATCGATTTCATATCATTTACATTCAATTTATATTTCTAATTAAGACATTTTTAAATATATTTCTATATATAGTGTTTCGATATAGACAAGTGAAGTTGTGGAATCAGTATTATCGATAAAACGATTAATAAAGGGCCAACATAGAAATGCTTGAGGTTATCTTTCGTCGAGATAAAACTTGACTTGTGGACCTTCCGTCATGAATGTCTAGAAACGTTAAGTTAAAACTTTTCAAAGGGATTACAATTTAATCTTTCTGTGGAAATCTTAAAGTCATCCATACTTAGACTTTGAAACTAAGGAATTACGAATAATTTGGTTTAGAAATACGTGAATTAGCACGTGACTTGGAGAAAGCGATTCAAATTGACAACTTATTGTTTTGAGTCACGCAAGGTTATCTGAAGGTCGTGTGCCTACGAGTCGTTGACTCGTTTCTTTTATCTACTGAGACATACTGTCAACAAAAATATACTTAATTCTTAATACGGGACAAAAAGAAAAAAATAAATAGAAGATAAAATATAAATGTTGGAAATTACAATTTGTAGATAAGAGTTACTCCTGTTTCAACTTCCCTAACTTTATTTTCTAAATGAAATCAAATGAAGAATCCAATTACGAAATATCGAGAATAATAAATTTATATGTATCACTTGTTTCTGCATCCAATACAACTCTTTATCTCATTGCTGCAATTAATTCAAATGACAGAATCATTTATTTAGAAAACTTATTGATTAGTTGCGTCTATCTGACCGCTTATAATATTAAATTCATAAACTTTGCACCGCTCGTTTAAACAACAAATGGAAAATATTCTTCAGTAAATAGAATTTGCGTATACAATTTATACAGCCACGATTTACGTTCCAAATATCGTTTCAAATGTATTCAACAAAATAAATGAAAAGCCATCGTGGAATATAAATCAACTTTAAATAATCGTCTGGACCCAGTAAAAAAAAAATGTTTTTTGGATATACGTTTGCATATAACAGCCATGCATGCAGTCGAAACGATCGAGTTAAATGCAACGCCCTCTATAAATGCAATATCACTGGCGACCGTTTTGCAACGCTTGACGTCGATCGTTTGGCAATTGCCCAACGTCTATCGACGGTAAGACAAACCCTACATTATTTTGTGCAGAGATAGATCGGCAGGAAATATTATATACACTTATATACGTCTCCCTGTTCACTAATGCGGCATGCGCATCTTCCGTAGCCTAATGAAGCATAAAACCGGAGAGACTATCCCGCATTGTCTTGCGTAATGAACGCTACTAGTATTCCATCGCCCGTACACGGACAGCACAACGAAATGCTTTATGTACCCGAGTGGCTACGAAAATAATCTCTTTATCTGGGCAATTAAACGCGATATTAAAGACACGGGCTCCTCAAAACAGTCTAATTTTAATAACCGTCCGATTCTATTTTGTGCCGCGTACCAACTGTGCCAGTTCTATCGTAACTGGATGTATGTACATTTCAAATTTTACAGGCAATCATATTCGATCGTGGCCTGTTTAAATCTTCCATTTTTCGATCAATGTAGGGCATGAATTATTGAATTGTAATTTCGCCCTATACATGTGTCGATATCCCATGCGACCTCTTAATAATTTGATTTCTATTATATTACATGTGACGAAAGTCAATTTTTTGGGCGATTTCGATACATGCTTAAATTGTCTTATCTATTATAATTACGAATTAATTACTTTGCAAATCGACGTTACATAACGAGTTATATATAGGTTCTGCACTGTCCTTTCGATTATTTTCACCGATAAGCGTACGGGTGATCTTGAGCAAGGGCAAAGATTCAAGTAGTTCGAGGTTATATCATAGTTCCATACGAAAGAATAGATATTAATAAAACTCCCGGCGTACGTATTATCGCGTACATAAAGTATTTCTATGATAAGAAGAAAAATATTTACGTAGCCAATAATAATAACGTAATAAGTCAATATTTCTCAACGCTGTTCGTTGTGCAGTAGTTCAGGGCTAGTTTATACGTGCTAAGTTAAACGAAACTTATATTTATTTCTGTTCTTTCTACTTAAAAAGTAAATTTATCAAAGACAGTTGAAATAACGAACGACAAACCTATCTGTTCTATTGATATGGTAAAGCTAACTATCCCATGAATAATGTTAGAGGAAGAAACGCATTCGAAGTTTGAAAGCACGTATTTAGCTTCAATTTTGGGAATCGTTACGGTGCGCTGGTTACAGTTACAGATAACCTTCTGTTCTATGAACAATATATCTACGCATTATACGGTACCAGTACAAATTTGCGTTTATATTTGCGATTCCAATGAGTCTACATTTACCATATTTCCATAAGTAATTCCACTCGATCATTCGGAACGCAAATAACAAAAAAGCATTTCAAGAGAACAAAGAATTTAAAAAATCTAACCGTTTGCTCGTTAAATGTATACAAAGCGAGACAACAGAAAGTATACGATGTAATCGGTTCATGGTTGGTTAAAATACACTCGTGTACATAACCTCAAAGGATCCGCGACAAAAAGACGTGAAATACACGAAAGGACGGGGTGTAACAAGGATACCGTGGACACCACCTGTTACGTCACATTCGAAAGCGATTACGGTTAACCAAGCGTTAACGAGAATGTTACTATAATTACAATAAAATTCTAGGGAAAAGAAATACACAAAACTACGATTATTTATTGCCAACTAATGGTTCAAAGATGAAAGTATTATGCGGAGATGGTAGGGGGTGAATGTACATGCTTTACCTTTCTGTCATCTACTTGTAGCATTATTAACCTCTTTGTCCACGGAGTGGTCGCTTTCCTCAGCTTTCGCCTTTAGTAATCTCGCAAAGGTTACCAAAAGATAAAGCCTCCGCTTTGGATCACAGCCACCTTGTTTGGATTTTCTGTGCGTCTATATATGACAGTTGTACTCAATCTGTGGATCCTGTGGCTCCTCTGATTATGTATTCATTATATGTATACATTGCATACATTATATATATACATTTGCCATTGGCGAATTAAATCTATACATGTATTCGTACTCAGCTGTACACCAATCGGTCTAAAAGCATATGCATATGCATATACATACATGCATTGCTATCTGGACCTCAGAGCCAAATTTTACTTGTGTACGCATAAAGAAACGTATATGTATAAAATAGATAATACATGCTAAGAAAAATGTAGATATTAGGCAGATAACATTGGTAAATTTGTAATGATAATAACAAGGATGCAGTAGTAAAGAGTAAAAAATTATACAGCTTTCATATAAATATTAAATTTGTACAAATCAAATTAAAAACATGTAATTATTCCGAAATTTGCCAATATTCTTTTGCAAATATAAATATATATATCAACCGTATAATAAACCTTTATCAATCACGTATTACCTACTTTCTCCATACAGATCTGTTTTTTTTTATACACGCAATTAAAACATTAAACAAAGATCTACAATATAAAAAAAAGGGGACAAACAACTGCTACATAGTTTTACTGAATCCAGCTCTGTATTACATATACTGGGTCGCCCGGAAACTCTTGACCAGCTTTTAATGGGGGTGTACTGAGTTTTCTGACTCTGAACAACTTTTTCTTTTACCAAACTGTTGGTTGAAACTTCATTTTAGACTTATTAACGAAAAACACTGGCCAATCGGAGCGCTCAACGCGCGACTCTCAACCGCCCTCGGAAGTGGTCGTTGCTTCACGACCAAGCGCGGTTGAGAGGCACGTGTTTGTGCGCGCGATCTACGGGTGCTCTGATTGGCCAGTGTTTTTCGTTAATAATTCAAAAACAAAGCTTCAACCAACATTTATGGTAAAGGAAAAAGTTGTTCAGGATCACCCCAGCAACCCCCCATTAAAGGCTGGTCAAGAGTCCCCGGGCGACGCTGTATATAACCACAGCTAACAATGCGCTCCAATGACACGCTAGTACCGTTAAAAAAGTATCAATTTGTATACAGCTGCTGACATAACCTAAAAGTATATTTAATTCCAATAACTAAATAGAAAAGGTCATGTAAGAAACGATACGATGCAATGGTGAAATAAAAATGAAACAATTGTCTACTTAATTTCGTCAACATATTTCGAAACAACGTACAGGACTATTTGAAGGTGCTTCATCAACAATGGCGGACGTATCTACTAACAACAGTGCGGACCAATGTTCACCGGCGAAGAAAGCTAAGCTAGAGAAAGATACCGCGTCGAAAAATACTAGCACTGTGCACAACGCAGAATTGTGCTCGTCTGCGTTCAGCGTGAAAAGAGTGTTGCAAAATAATTGCACAAGGAAGCAGATATGCGTGGAAGGTTCGTTCAAAGGGCACGAAGGGTCCGCGGTACTGATACTGGAGAAGCAGACCTTTTCAGACGACGAACAATCTTTGAAAGAGCTGTTCGACAAGGGCACAGTTTTGCAGAAACTATACAGCAACGATGTCTACGGGAATTACGAGATATTCCCGGTGAAAAAGTATAACGGTAATGCACGGTTTATTGAATTCGATATAGCTCGGTTTAATTTCGAGTAATTGGAGAATTCTCCTCGCTCTTTTGCAGGTATAAACACGATGATAATACATCCTGCAACGAATAAACATATCGAGAAGTTCCGAAGAAAAGACCTTTATATCGTGGACGAAACATATGAACTTTATCAGAAAATTACTCTGCCTTATATAGAGGCCAGCAGTTTTTCTGTAGAGGTATGTTTTCGACGGTGATAGAAATCACGATCGACTATGGTTTTTGTTCTGTCGATTGCGAGATTCGAACTTCTGTGCGTTTCCAGTGGGTGTACAATATCTTGGAGCACAAGGCGGAGCAGGATAAAATTGTGTTCGAAGATAGAGACGAGAAGACAGGATTTGTAATAGTAAACGACTTGAAGTGGGACGGACAGCCGAACACACTGAAATTACTGGCCTTGCCGTTTCAAAAGATTCGATCAATAAGGGAGTTGAATGCGTCTCATCTGGAGCTGCTGAAAAATATCAGAGACTGTGGGACTGCCACGATCTTAAAACAATACAATATACCTGCCTCGCAGCTTAGAATATACTTACATTATCAACCGTCTTATTACCATCTTCATGTCCACTTTGCGTATCTCATGTTTGAAACGCCAGGTAATCTGAAACAGAAATTACTTAGGGTTAGTAATAAGTTCAGTATCTCTGTTTTCGAGAATTATTTCGTATATTTGTCCCTCGTATTTCGTATGTTTCGTGTCTTCGATTGTTCTGTCCTTTTTCTTTTCATAGGTATCTACGTGGAGAAGGCACATCTTCTGTCCACGGTCATAAGAAATATCGAGTTAATGTCAGATTATTATACAAAAGCTGTGCTCTCATACGTGGTTACCGAAGGTGATCCTTTGTGCACCAAATTCCTGGAGGAAGGGACTATAAGCGAAAGGAAGTCCAAAAATGCAGAGGATTAAAGGAGATAGGTACGCGAGGATTCAATCGTCCAAGGGAAATTATTTTAATTGTTCTAATATGTAGAAACAGGTGCTTATTAGCACTTTACGAAAATTCGAATCGAATATTCTAATATAAATTTCTAAGAAATCGATATCCTCTGTTATAAATGTAAATAGCTTTTTATAATATCCAGAGTATATCGAATACTGTTCGTTATCTGTTCGAAACGTACAGATTTTAAGATCTTTCTGTGAATATTCTTTTAATTAATGCAGAAAAGATTATGGAGAAATTCGCAGATTAAAATTATGCATAAGAAAAAAGTTATTTACATTTGTATGAATTTCATTTTATTTCAACATCGACTCGAATATAGTGTGTTTCGTTTATAATTAAATAATAAGGCCTTGACTAAAATTTTGTAAAAGGAACATTTTGTTCAGAATCACCTCAGTAATCACCTGGTCACGAGTCTTGCCCCATTTACGCGACACCCTGTACAAGTACATTGCACGACCAATGCAATAATTGTACATGTTGTTCCAACGAAAAAGATGAAAAAAGATCAATGATTATCGTGCACCGTACATTTATCATTTCTTTCTTGCAATCATTTATTTATAAAATCTTAATATAAGCACAACGAATCAAATTAATTTTTCTTACATATTCACGAGAAAAATGTTTAACCACCAATCGTGTATAGTAAATTCTGATTATATATTATTTACATTCTTCCTAACACGCTCGAGAAACGTTCAGATAAAAAGAACAATAATCAATTCAAATTTGTCCCTACAGGTTTTAGTTATAAAAGTACATATTTCAAGTTACATTAATGATAGTACAATCATTTTACAATTTCCCGCGACGAGATTACCCACGCAGCATCGTGTAATACAGGTCTTGATTAGCAACATCATGAAAAAAAGAAGATAAACAATTATACATCTTCGGTTCGTCCATTGTTTCATTTGTCCATCATTGTCTCAACATACCCAAGTAACAATGAGAAAAAGAAAACGCGAATACGCAATCAATGTACATACAATAAAAAAAATAATAATTTCGATGATAATCAACATTTAGCAGAATGTCGCAACACATAACTACTAATCACAATGCAACGTCGCTTATATTTAATTTAAAAACATACGAAAATTGAATCGTTTTAAACCCCCCGGTGTAACAAATTCGACGGTATCTTTTGTATCTCGTTTGACACGCTTAGTTTTGTAACAAAACAAACAAAAACTAAAGAAAGTAATGATTACGATCATCGTCGATGTGTATGCGCCTCTGTCTTCTATAAATTCCAATAATCAACGATTTACGATAAAGAACAATACAACTCCTCACAGAACACCGTATAAACGTATAATTAATTGATCAATTTTCACGCCAGATGATCACTTTCCTCCGTGAAACTCCGTATATCATACAACGAAACGTGCGAGTTACTATAATCCCAAAGTAATTCTTGCGCGGAGAATTAAATGTTACGTGTATATGCTAGGGAAAATTAAGTGAACATATACAAGTAGTATGAACGTGTGAATTTATCATGTGCCAAGAGGATGTGTTAGTGTATTTTATATATATATATATATAATGTATGTATGGTGTGTGTGTGGTGTACGCCTATAAAATATATCACATTAACTCAATTATATAAACAATACGAATGAATTAAATAGCAAAAGAGTATATTCGCTCGTGAAACCAGCCTTATATAGTGGAATTAAATCCATGATAAGTATATTTAGCCGTGGACACTACGGCAACCCTGATCAGGTACTTAACGTTTACTCGATAATGCTATATACAGTACTGTCCACTTAAGTGTCCGGCCCACTTTAGCGTCCAGATATTTATCCATCAATTCTTCTTTCTTCCTATCTCAGTTGACTTTTCAGAATATACCGAGGCCCAGACGTGGCCCTGGGCTGCGAACGCTTAAATGGACGGTACTCTATCGCTAAAGAAAAGCGTCCCATTTGTTTTTTCCTTTTTTTTAAACCATATTTCCATTCGCCGTACAAACTTTCTCTTAATACCTATTAACTCATTTATGCCCTGCGTTTAAAGTATTATCTAATTCTCTTTTTAACGCGTCGCACCGTGTCGCGTATTATTTCTCAAGTATGAGATACAAGAACAGATTTTATGGTCGAGTCGCTTTTGGAACAGAACTGTTTCACCGTAAAGTTGTTTCCTCTTTTTAACGAACGAAAATTTAATACTGACTCCATTTCATCGGTATGACATTCGCTACATACTCATTTTCATAATTTTCAGTCTATTTACCAACTCACAAATGGACGACAACTCAGGGGAACCAATCGAAATATTGATCACAAGAATTAGATATACCAGAAATCAGAACCGTAAACGAGTTAAAGGAGCAAGCTTTCGTTTTTTAAATAAATTAAACTAACAACCTTCGTGTAACGCTTTGACTATGCTACGCAAGTGCCCAAACACAATTTCAGTAATTTCCTTTGTTTCCTTTTGTTCACGTTTATAGTCTATTTTAAGTAATTATTTACACTGTCTCGTTACAATTAGAAAGGCTTATGCACATATTGATACAAGTTGACATAGACACAAGTCCGATCGACCTTAATCTTAAAATAAAAAGAAACAGAGGGACGGGGAAGAAAAGAAGAATCTTACGGGATCAATCGTAAAGCGTAAAACTAATTGCAGTAAGCAGTCAGATGATAAATGTCGAGGAGATAATGAATTCCAACGCGTAGAGTGATGATTGAGAAGTAAACTCTAACGTTTCATTCGCGTGTTTGATATATCCAAACGCACTAACAGTACAGTTAAATTAAACCGTACTTCAGGTTCAATCGCCCAACGTCGGTTAATTGTGAACTAAAACAGGAAAACTGAACACCTTGTGTCCACATGTAACAGGAGAAAGAAAATGAAAGATTAGCACTGTTCGTGTAGCAAAACGTGGAATACATATCGGAGGATTTTACTCAGTGTTACACGACTCTTGTATTGATATGCTTTGAATCCCTCTGAAGAAAAGAAATTGGCACGCTCTTCGCGGCTTTAAAAAGGCCAAGGGTGTTGCAAGGTAAACAGCAATAATTCAGGCAGCGCGTAAATCTTGTACAAGTGTACGAAAGAAACGCTGTGAACCCTTCGTAGTACAATTATCGTGTAAATGGAAAAATACCATGCTTGTAAAAGTATGCGTTGTGCATTTGAAACATTCTGCAGTTATTACACTTTGTACGTGGATCATCCGGTAAATGATGGGACTGATCGATGAACGGTAACGATTAAATGAGTATCGATCGACCTTTGAAAATATCCCACAGATGAGAAACGTGAACGAATGGACAATCGTTATTATTGCTCTTTCATGGAACGGGCTTGAAATATCAAATGAACGTTAGATTATCTAATAAATATTTGTGCTTATAGAAATCCATTTGACTAGTTGGTCACGATCCACTAAATGGTATTTAATAAACTGTCATGACACGCGCCTTATATATACAATCATGGAAGAATGACTTTTTATGATATCAATCAGTCGTTAATTGTCCAACGTAGGGAACAGGTACTGGCTTTCTTACGGGTCATAAAGCTTACATCAAAATCGTATCTTTAATTTGAGATCTCTCTCGTCCCCGATGCTATTCATTTTCTTTTCGTAAACTTCCTCAAACGGCAGAAACATTTCTGCGCGAAATTTATTGAAAGCTATCCATTGGTAGTCCTCCGGAAAAATGGAGAACATCAATGACCGTGTAATTCAAACACTCGCGCACACTCGCACGCTACTTCAAGCTGGACTGTTTGAAAAGTTGCCAAACACTTGGAGAATTGAACGGTTCGAATTGATTCGAGGACAGAAATGAAATATGTAAAAAGATAGTATAAAAATTCGTGTTAGAGTGACTTAGGCGTAACCTCAGAATCGCTGAAACTTTTCTACCAAATTGTACATGTGTGTTCACTTGGCTGTAGGACATACCCGCAAAGAAGAGCTTTACTGTCTCTGTATGTTCATGAAACGTGTGCGAAAGGAAGACAGTTCTATTCAACGTTTGTTTCTCACGAGACACGGTATAATTGATAAATGAACGGTAACGGGCTTACAGTATCGTTTCTGTGCCGTTCGAGGGAAAGGAAACCAACGTTTCGAGTCATCTGAATACAACCAATTTAACTCTAATACAATGTAAATGTAACGCGTTATTAAAAACCTACTTTCCCGTCAGCAAACAAATCATTGCCCTTTCCCGTTACAGATCAGAAAGAAAGATGCTCATTCTACATTGTCTCAATAACTGTCTAACTTAAAATGTGTATAAAAAGTCTATCTATAGCATAAAACGCTGTACAAGTATCGAAAAAGAAGAGAGAACTCTTATTCAGTGAGTGTTAAGCGCTCGTTTTGTACCCCGTTCGAAAGCCAATACGCAATTCTGCTACGAAACTAAAATGTAAGTTCACGCAGAGACGTTTAAAAGTATTAAAAAAATGGGAACGTTGACGCGAATGTTAAAAACGAATTTGGCGTTTTTTTGTTTAATAATAGATTTCACATCCGATCCTATTGAACGACAACGGCAGGTTCTTTCCTTTTTCAATGCACACGTATGTTAATGGCTGGTTTGTTCGCTTTTCTTAACTTTTTTTTCTTTTTTGGATGATCACATATGACTTAAAAAAGAAAAAAAATGACTTCGTTCGCCAAAGACATTAAATACACAGTTTGTATGGTGGACTAGCTTCGGATTACGACTTGAATATAAGATTTGTGTCTATAACAAGTCGTCAGATTTTTAGGCGTATGCTGTAGGTGGATCGTGTACAGACGAAATTTTCCAAAATTTTCTCCCCCTTTCTAACGAATAAGACTGCCGATTTTACTCTCCCGCAAATTCTGCATAAAAAAGAAAAATAATGCTCGCACATTATTTGATAAATAATGTTTCTCCGTATCTTTAAAATTAACGGAGATATTCAACGTGGTCGAAGTTGTTGGATCACACTGTATATACATATATCCCTGTCAGATCAACCTACAGCATGTTCAACAGAACGTAACTAACTTTTAAATATTCCTCTTTCCGTTTTAAATTCAGCATTAGTCACGTCCCATGGTCGTAAGTAGATTAGTAAACGTTGTTGTTGTATTACCTCAGGTGACGAAGTACGATAGAAAACATGTTTCCAGAAGCTTCCCATGGAAGACGTTACAAGAAAAACGACAGCGTTTCGTTTCGAACGGAAAAGAAATTTGTGGGCGATACGGGCCACGCGTCCCCCAATCGACCGTTTCTTCTACGTGAATCATAAGAAATCTAGCGTGGAAGCGTTGAAAAGTATACTCGCAAATAATTCAGTACGATTTGTAAGATCCTTGCTCTCCCGATGAAAAAGAACGTGTCATCGTCCAGCGTGTACGTAGGTTCGTATTTTAAACTTCCATTGAGAAACACACTGAAGAAACATGTTTGCGCGATATATATGTATACGTATACGATGCAATATATATGTATACATATATACCGAATTTCCGCGAAGCCGGAAAATTCTGGCCAAGGTTGCAGGATTTTTCTCAAGCCTCGGTGGACGCTATGAGAGAATTCTTGGGCGTATACGCTGTCGCGTTTGGATCCAAATTGGACACTGTACACCCTGGACATGGTCTCTCGTTCGAACGTATCTTTCCACCAGCGACACGCACTTCGTTGTTCAATCGAAGTTTCGATTGCGCACAGGTCGGCGCTGGGCCAAACGTGTCCTGAGGCATCACAGCTAAATCTTGGGCTATCTTCGCTTTCAGCATTTCAATCTCTTTCTCTTGAGATCTAATTAAACCTAGTTTGAAAAGAAGCATAAGACAATTGAATATTCAATGGAGGTTTCTTTTCTTCCGAAAATCTGAATATCTCTTGTCCAATTGTACGAGGAGGAACTTACTTTCTCTGATCTCCAGTTGCCGCTTGGCTTCGCCAAGTGCAGAAAATAAGTCGAGCTTTATGCGCGTCTCTGCGCTTAAGCTGTCTTCTAAATGTGCTGTTTTATCTTGCAACGCGTTCAGCGCTACGAGAAGAATTTCTGATTCCTTGTGACTTTCCTTACAGCGCGTTATATCTTTCTCTAGTACGCTATACCTGAACAGAAAACGAACACTTAATAGAATATACATGAAATATAACAAGTGGTTTACATAAAACAAAGAATTGTTGCTTATTTAACCGTCCTACAATTGTCAACGAGATTTCCTTAAAGGCAACAGACGATTCTTCAGACTGACCCGAATTTCCGTGCAAGGCTTAAAAAGAGAAATTGTATTCCCTCACTGTTTACCTTTCGTCCTTTGTCTTAAGCTCTCGTCGCAAGCTCTTAAGATCTTGTTCCATTTGTGTCCTGCGATTTTTACAGGCGTCTGTACATTCTTGTCTAATTAGTGGCGGCGGTGGCGGTGGTATCGCGGAACGTGCCTCTTCTGCGGCTCGCCGGGCTCGTCTTTCAGAAATTAAAGACGCCTCGCAAGCACTGCGTTGCTTACGCTCCTCTGCGATTCGTTTCTCCAACGAAGACATCGTTTGTTTATCTAATTGACGGGCTGACTCTAATCCGTGCAACCTGGCGTAATTAATTATGCCTCATAATATATAAATGTATATGTAGACATATTAATTTAGAATATATTTATTAACGAATTATATCTATTTAATAATAATGTCCGTTATTTAATTTAGTAATCACTATATCGTTCTATCACATACTTGTTTTGCAACTGATCATTATCGTGCTGAAGTTGCTGTATATCACCCTTCGCTTGGCGTTCCCCGTTTTGCAGAGTGCTTATCTGCGAGCGAAGCTCTTGCTCCAGCTGTCGACTGGATTGGAGATCTGATTTCAAACGTTTTATGTCAGCTTCGAGCCTGCGACACATCAGTAACCTATTTAAACGACATTACATTACACCAAAGTAAAACCTGATAACAATAACAATATCTCTATCCGGTTTTTCCCTTCTCCATGTCTCGTAACTGAAGATACAATACCCAAATGAATGTTTTGTTGCAGAAATTCTCTCTCTCTCTCTCTCTCTCTCTCTCTCTCTCTCTTTGTTTCAACGAAGAACATAAATAACAAGTAAACCGTGGCGGTACCTTTGGTAATATTCGTCTTGCTGTTTCTGCTGCTCAGCTATATTATCCACAGTGGCTTTAACCTGACGCGTTTTACGTTCACGTTGATTGCTAACAGCGGACGACTCTCGATTCTCCTTTATATTATTCCACTTTCCTGTGACCGAACCATTGGCCTGCGATTTCATCGTAGCGTGCCCACAGTTGCCACCTTTGATAAATTTGTCCTTTTCCACTTCGTTCGCGTCGAATTCGTTCACAGACCTGTACAAACATTTACAATATTCGAAATACTAACAAATCTTGTTAACACGTTAGCAACAATTGCGCTCTACTCACCCAACTCTCTCGATGAACTGCATATCGCTGTGATTGACAGCGTTGCCATTCGTGTGAATAAATCTCTTGTCGTTCTTCTCGGATTGCGACGCGTTCGTCACGTTGTGCCTATTATGCTGCTCCTCCTGTTTCTCACCCTTGTCCATGGACTTTCTGTGGTTATTTTTCGTCGTAACATTCTGGCTCTGCGACGTGATCTGCGCACCTATGTGCAAACTACCGTTCTGTACGCCTGCCTCCGTAGAATTGTTACTGCTCCCTGCGTGTGCACATTTATCATCGTTCCCATGGTGTTACGTTTGGAAATAGTCTCAGCGAATGTTGAAAATAAATACAAACTACCTCTACTCTTCTCCGGGCTTGGATTGCACTGCGAGTTCAATTTATTGTTCTGCGCTTTAACGTGCTGCTCCAACGACGTTGTCATATGCGCCTGCGACTGAACCTGTATAGGTTGCATCGTGGCGGAAGTCTGTTGCTCTAGGGGCAGTGCTTGCTGCAGCAGCTGTAGGTAGAATTCGTTTTCTTTCGCCACGTCCTTTTGCTTTCTCTGGCGAACAAAAAGCTTGCGCGTACATAACAGCCGCGGTGATCATATTAATGCACGACGTTACATATGTACGCATGCAGCCAATTTACCTGTCTCATTCTGTAGCCGATATAACTCTTGAAACCGAAACCTAAAGTAACTACAGGGTAACCAATGCTGAAAGAGAATCACATCTTTAGTCGCCTGTTTCTCTGCCAAGTTGAATATCGGATCGTCCAGAAAGTTCGCGCAAAAGATCGAGTTGTCGACTTTTGTCTGGAAAACTCACAGCGGCACAAAATTAGTAGACGAGCCAATACTCCGATTAGATATTGTTCTTGCTACTATTCTACGCTATTAGGTTTTTAGTTAGATCCACTGTATCGTTCCCCTTGTAGATATAGGAGAGATTTACATACCAATGCGCTGCAAACGGTCGACAGAGATCCAAGTGAAAGGGCGTGTGTCGCAGATCTCTGAATCGAGCTGCCGCTTCTATGTATAGAAATAGCAACCACAGCATCACAGTCGGCAGACATACACCTTTATCTGTTTCGAGGAGCGTTTACATTAATACAAGGGATTACGATCGCAAGCTAGCTATCGAGAATACGATTCGTTTATATTTACCTGTATGCCAAACATATTGTACCCAAACATAAGTGCTCGCGGCGAAAAACAACCAATGTACTGGTATGAAAAAGAAACAAATCATGTCTGACGTAAGCGCGATGCAAATGAAAAATACAGAGAAGGCCTGAAAGCATAACAAGCATGTTGGTTAGTCAGTTCTAGGATATCGTTTGTTACGGGACATCCCACTAGTAGCGTGTTCCATTACTTACCAAGCCTTGATACTTAAACGAGTCGTAAACGCTTCTGAGTAGCAGCCAGAACGGCCACAGAAATTCAAAACGGAATTCTAAAATGAAGTCTGCCAAAATCACCATCGCCCATAGCACAAGAAATTTTAGATAAAGTAACGTACTGAAATAGAAGACATTGTTATTTCAATTCTTCCACTTTGCGCAAAACAGGAGCATCGTATTGCCGACCTTGTTACCATCGCGCACCGGTTGCATCAAGCAAGACAGCGTCTTGATAACGAAACGCACAAACCCTGCTCGCATTAGGCAACGTTTGACCTACCTGAAATCTATCAAGCGGCAGTCCATTTGTCTATACCCGACACCCCGACAAACGTTGCCTAATCTGAGCTTGGTCTAACGAGAACCTTGCGGGACAACAACAATGGTGAAACCTTGACTAAAAACGACACTTAAGCCCATCGAGCCACCAAACGGTGGCAACAGTGCAGTGTCGCGGATCGTTCCAGGCTCGAGACACGGGCCTGTCAGGTAACGCCAAAGGTGTATTGCACCTCGGCGAAATGATTGGGAACGAATATTTCCCCCGCCGCCCCCGCGCCACCACAGAAAAAGAAACACGCAAGCATGGTCAAGGTTTTGGCAAATGTCAGAGCTGCGAAACCCGCGCAGCATCCACGAACCACGACGGATATGTCACGGTGCCTCGCGAACGTGACGCAATATTTTGGTCCCGCGGCAACGAAGTTGTTACGCGGCCCAATGTAACGTCGAACAGGTCCCGTTGGTTACTCGCGGACTACGGTCCCAGGCGCGACAGGGGACATATGGCGGCGTGCGTTTACCTTCCGTAGATTCCCTCGGTGAGCTTGTTGCGTTTCAAGGGCCTCCGGAGCTTGCCACACTCGACGTTACGCCTCTTCATATTCCTCGACAGTTTCGCCGCGATGAGACGGGGCGACGTGTTATCCGCGGCGTCGAACAGAACCGGGCCAACCGCTGTGCTATCTGCGAGCCGCGGTCCCGTGAAAATATTATCCGCAGGCTGTACCGCGCGCGACTTCTATCAGTCGCTTTTGTTGTCATTCGTCTGCGGACAGGGGCTCGAGGTTCCACGGCGGTTCACCAAGCAGCTGATTGGTCCATTGTCGGACATGGCCGCTGATCGGCAAGGGAAAGTCACCTGGCTGGCGATACGTATTTCGTCGACTTTGGCGCGACTGAGGGGACGTGTCGCGCGCACGGGGATGATGATCTCGCGTTCCTTAATTGGGGAGGTGTCGTCGCGTTGCTGTTACGGCTTGGATATTTTTCGTTTCGTTCTTTTCTGCAGATTATCGCGGAGATTATCGTGCAGCCTTTTTTATCGATCGCGCGTCGCTCTCGATTATGGCCGATGGGTCAATCGACTTGTTTCGCTTTTAGGGCGATTCCCGTGTGGCGACGGCAGAAGCAAGTGGTTTTTGAGAATTTTTTCGGGGGCCGCGGAGGGGGCGGGTAATTAGTAATGATATCTAGGGCCCGGATTCTAGGTTACGTTTCGTTCGAAGCAGATTCGGGTAGATATTTTTGGGGTCGCCGTATTCGAAAATATTTGATTGATATTACGAAAATTTAACACTTAATCGTTCGAGTTTCTTTGAAACTATCCTCACCTTCCCTGAAAAATACTTTACATGAAGTGATGGACAAGCGCAAAAAGAGTAATTCTAAACATGAGTGTTTGAAAAAGTATGGTTTTCGCATCGTTTGCGTTGCATCGTTTGTTTAATACGAATGCATTTTTTGGCAAATGGAAGAACGATGGTATATCGAAAGCAAAGGACGTAACAGGATTAACGTTAACAGCGCTCTCATCTACGCGACATGTGAAACTGCCTTTCGCCTCCCACCTATGCTTCCAGAATGCTTTGATTTTATTCCCTTCGCCCGTTTTCCAACCTTTGACAAATTCAATTATATTTACTTTTTCGACCCAATGCTGCGCTTTTTCCGCGTTCCTAATCGTTTTCATTATTTCAAAATTCGCCCTCCTGTTTTACCACCACGACTCAGAAATATGTACCATCTTGTAAGAATCAGTATAATGAACGATTTTGTAGTGCGTGCATACGTATAAATGTGTACGATGAATATTTTTAGTTATCCACCACGTTATTCAAAGAAAAAATGTAAATATTAATATAGTTATGCATATATAGAATGGTTTTTATACGTAAACATCTGCATGGATAAAAAAGTAAAGTTATATTTAATCGATTGCAGTATCGCAATGATTATAACGGGAATCTTGTTGGAAGCAATAGACAACGATAACGAAGTTTCCGTGTGGAATTTCATTTTCGTTATCCTTCTATTCCTCGTGGTACTTAAAATACTGCACGGTTTATGGAAGATATATCGGTACATAACCGATAAAAGTACCAAGACCGCAACCAAACGTAACCTCGAAC
This sequence comes from Nomada lathburiana, assembly GCA_963667235.1. Lineage (NCBI taxonomy): Eukaryota > Metazoa > Arthropoda > Insecta > Hymenoptera > Apidae > Nomada > Nomada lathburiana. The sequence goes on along the minus strand of OY763899.1, from coordinate 16,174,957 downwards.
TCAATGTAGGTACACTGATATTCATCATTCTTTCAATCATTTTCACCACATTGGCCACTATCAAACGCCGATATCTCGAGAATTGCATCGAAAAATTGAACAGCCTCTCCTGTACCATTTGCGCCTCGATCTCATGGCTCGTCTTCGTAGTCTTCGACCTGAACGAACAGAACGACGGGAACAGTTTTGATATTAATTTAATGCAGGGCTTGGATTATGGGTCTGGTATGGCGCACAATTACTACTACGGGTATCTGAGGATCGTTCTACCCTCAACCGGCTCTCTGAATAAAGGACTGATCGAGAATATAGAGAACACGGAGGACATCCACGGTATAACCATAGCCGTTCACAAATTGTTCGTCTTGATCCCGTACTCGTCGTACATTCCAACGGATATCAGAGAGTCCTCCTATCAATGGATGGAGAGCGCGATGAATTTGGAACAAGATGTGCGCAATCGAGCTGGGGTCATGAGACGCTCGTATCACAATAGCGTGTACAAAATTTACCCCGGTGGTTCGAGAGCGAACGTCCCGGTGTACGTTGTGGTGGAGGGCGCTACACCCTTGCTGACCTTCTTCGAGGTCCAAATGCACGCTCATTCAGAGACAGACACTTATAGGAGGCACTGCAACGCTATCGTACAGAAATTCTACGAGAAGCTGAAGGAGCTGATCCAGAACGATCCAGCGTCCGCGGACCTATGCGAATTAATTTATTACGACGATTACGACAGCGACGGGACCAAAGTTAACGTGGCCAAAGTTATTTTAGAACGTGTACACAAAATAGGAAATATAGAAACGACAAATAGTAGTACGTGGAACGTTGGAACGCGTTGAGATGCTTGTATATTGTAAAACAGGTGTCGAATATCATTTATGGTTGCTATAAGTAACGTTTATAGACACGTTGATACATTTGTGTGAGCGAAAAGTTTGGATGATTTTTTTGTACTTCATTGTATTCATCGATCGATTTCGTAAATATATGAAATATATTGCTGAGTGATACAAATGTTCGCGTAAATAAATGATCACGCTCGATAGGTGAAATATGTAGGAAGTTATTGTCAAAATTTCTGAGCTTCTTTATTGGCGATGATAAGATGATAATGGAACGCGTTAATCATAACTATGAATTACATTTAGTATTTCTGAGTCAAAACGTACAAACACTTATTACTAATATAAGGCCCACGATGGTATATATATATATATCTATACAAAAATGATATTTAACGCTGACGCATTTTTTTTCTGACCCCCCTCCCCCGCCCAAGGTTATATCGATAATTATTTTCCATAAAATGGCTGGCACATCGGGAGTGATGTTACGACTAAAATTTCTTACATGTCCATTTCGAATTGTTCGGCAGATTCTTCAATTACTGGAGTATCTGTAAATAGAAAAACTCGTGAAGGATTTTTTTAAAATAAATTAGTAGATCACGATCCAAAACTCTTGTTAAATTAAACGACGCGGGAAAGATAAACTTCAAGCCGATCTACATGGTAACGAGTATATAGAGAAAGAAGTATTATTAACATAAAATACTTTATAGGTAGAATTTCCAATTATTAATAACAAAGAACGACACTTTTCATTCGTCTTTAGAAAGCGAACGAAAGTGATCAATTTATAAATACAAAGAATCTCTACAAGGTATAAATATCTGCCACAATTTATCTCTACTAACTTCAATTATGCACTTGTTTGTAACAAAACAAGCTACAATATTCTTCTACCCATCTATCGTATTTACCAACACCTCCATTGCACGAGATGAAATATTCCAAAACGTTTCGAAATTTTTTCGTTGATGAAAAGACAGGGTGGTAACACTGTACGATCGATCAAAAAGTTGTGCTCAAACGCGAGATATAATAAGAACGACAACGAACCTTTGTTAACTTGATGTTTCGTAGACGTTATCGGATTGGACACCGTACTCTTCAGTATCTCCGGTGGTATGGATGGCATGTTTCGCGGTGGGGTTCGCGATATTGGAGAATTCCGTAAATTCATGAGAAAGTCGCGTTCATAAACAATTCGCGTACCTGCACAATTGTTTAAAAACATTTCGAATTAAAATAAAAGCAGCGAATTATTCCGTTAAATATTTATCAATTTAATTATTTATTTAATTAAAAAGAAAAAAAAAGACACTGACCTCCAGGTGTGGTTGAGAACAGTGTTCCACCGGGGGTGGACGAATAATCGGCGGGCAATTGACTGGGATCATTGATTAGAACTCGTTTCGACGGTATATTTTGGCACTGGGTAGCCTGCCTGGCGATCGGTGACGCAGACATTGTTGACCGGGCACGGTATCTTGGAAAACAACAAGGATTTTCATTCAACATTATCGATCTCGCGCTCGATGCGGAAACACACGAGGAAACCGTAAACGGCTTCACTGTTTCTCGTATATAATAAACTTTACTGCGTAATAATCGATGCGGGCGTGCGAGTTCAGCGTGCGTTCAGCGTTTATGAACGCTGCACGAACATAGATCTCACGAACACACGATATGTATCGTCAAACGAGAAATTTGCGGGTGGAAACCGTTTCCGTTCGATTCGATGTGAATTCTGCTATATTTCTTTCCCCTTTCCTTTCTGCTCACTGTTTTATAATCGGCTCGGTTACCACCGCTGGCTGGCTGGTAGAAATAGTCTCAGATAGGGTATAAACAAAGTGTAGCGCGTACAAGAGTAACCTTAAAAAAAAGAGACCAGAATTATTCAACCTGCACCGAACGCGACAAATCTCAAAGTCACAGCACGCGATAAGTAATTGTTTTATATAAGTTCACGAGTTCTCCCCTCTTGCCGCGCTCCCACCCCCCGCCCAATTCTAAGATGTTACAGAGAAACGTAACCCAACAACCGTTGCTAATCATTGGCGCGAACTATCGTGCTATTATCGTACTAAATTCAAGTACACGCGGCCGGCGCTGTTCAGTGATGGGGCCCCTCACGTGTTTACCACCCCCATTGAACGTTCTTTGCACGGTGTACGCTTGCGCAACGCCGGCCGCCATTTGTCGCGCGAAACTTCTCGACCAATGGAGATCCTGGTAAGTCTTTAGCGTCGCACGTTTCCCGTGGCAACGAGTGCGAAAGTGGTGGAAGCCAAAGTTACTCGCGTGCCGACCTTGGCCAACGCTGTGTGTATACAGCGATTTAAATAATCCGACTAACGCTCCACGTATTTGCCTATTTATCTAGTGGACGTGTATCGTATAATAATAATGATCGAGTATTTTTTATATTTGTTGGGGTTTCAATTCTTGGCGTGCGTGCATGTAGACAGCAATAGACACGTGACCACACCTACAAAGATTACAAATTTCAAATGGTCCGACTGATGAATTGGTTTGTCTGCGTGCATTGACACGATCGATTCGGGTACCGCTCGTACTTTCTTTTTATTAACGGTTTTTATATATTAAATAATTACGCGACAATCTACACTGTCGATAAACACATGACTTTAACCGCAATCTTATTTATTTTTAGTCGTTTAAGCGTGATTTAATTTTCGCTACTGTTTACGTTAGAATCGTACTCGTATTCTTCACTAAAATGAGTATGTAAATATTTTGATACGACCGATCTATATATACGCATATGTATGATACCTGTTAATTTTCCGGTGTTACATAAACGAACAACTTTTAAACGCGTTATATACATATATTCTTTTTTGCCCTAACGATAGTGTAAACAAGGTTTATTTACTTGCAATACCCTTTCATGCTATTTTTCTTCGCAATTTTCGTTACTTAAAAGCGTAATTTAATAATGATTTATTTCACGATGGAATATGTATTTTCTTTAATTCTATTCAAAGCCTAGTCGACGAACTACTGACGCATGCGCAACTTGCCGCGCACTTGGAGACGTCCAAAACTTTTGCAGCTATCAGGGATCTATGAAAGGTCCCGGACGAGGAACGACAAAAGATTCTTTAAACTTTAAATAAATCATTATCCTCAATACAGATCTTAGATATAGTTGTAACATTCTACCGTATATTAAATACAATTGCATACTTTACTTGCGTATATCATCGACGTGCCAATCCCGTGTGAAAAAGGCACAAGTAACAAGTATGCACGCGATTGTGTTCACTGCTAGCCAGGGGGTTTATGACATGGTCGGGAATCATTCGCTATTTTTGAGCCCAAGAATTTTTAGTTCCCAATCAACGCGTTACTTGCGGGCCGCGGGGAGATTAGGGCGGGATTGCTTTAAACTTTCATCTTTACAGCGCTGTTACTACGTTTAACTAATCTTGCAGCCACTGTGTATAAGATTTATTGTTCCCTCTTTCCTTTTTCTGATTATTTCTCTGTTTTATCTTAATTTACATTATTATCTTTGCGTGACTGCCTTTTGCACCGTTTGCAACAAAAGGTCCATATCCTGTTGATACATTTAGAGTAAAAACGACAAAAAATTTTTCTTGTACACGTTTTACCACGATACGTAAACTCAATATATTTAGAATGGTGGGATAAGAATTTCGAATACGAGATAACGTATTTTCGTTTTAAAGTCGTAATAGATGAGGAAAGTTCGTGCGGCCGCTCAATATCTTCTCGCATTAATAATAATCAGTGAATCTGTTAACTGGCCAACAGATATACACTGTGGCCATTTGCCTAACTGTTTATCTAACGTCTGATTTTTCGATAAGAGTTTGAAAATAAGTTAGTTTTCGTTTATAACTGTAGCGCTACTTTGTGTCGGTGCAATAGACTGATCGTGATTCCTTCTTCTTCTTTTTATAGTATATTTATATATACGTATATACATCATTATGTATATGTATGTAAATAATTAGGTTAATGCGAAAAGATAGTAATTTTCCTGTGCTTCTCTGATTATCAGAGTAGACAATCTATAAGATAACATTGTAATACGAATTTAAAGAAAATGTTATTACAGCCTTAGCAACAAGCAGATTAATTCGATCAACAGAAAATAAGTGCGAGTATACAATACATATACATATATATATATACACACACCAAATAAATTGTGATGCAATTGCTATGTGTGAATTAGTTTCACATTTATTCTGTCGACTGTACGAGTTAAAATCCAGCCGTAAATATTCGTATAATGTATAAATACAACAAAACTCACAATGGTCCACCCACATCCAAAAATCATTTGTAATATTTACAGAATTGAATAATGAACAGTTTTCGGAAATTCGAGCAGTTTCGAAATATATGCATGCATATATTTACCGTGTTTGAATCGAGAATTTAGTTAAACAGAAGCTTATGAAAAGAAAACAATGAATATTCAAAGAAATAACTCCAACTTTCGAAAACTATTTTAACGGCGTTACAACGTGAGAGTGTTGCTGGAATAATTATAAATCGGTTGTTACTCTCGCGGTTACATACGTTCAACAGTAGAGACACGAAAGTTCTCACATTATATAAAACATTGGAACTTGATTTGCCCAAAGAAAACGCACAAAAAAGAGTACACAAAACTGATTGCAAAGGAAAATCGATTTTTCGTAGTAATTTCTTTTATTGACAAGATATAAAATGATCGTGTAAAATGTTCGGCCTTCTCTATAATCATTAAAAATAAATAATTGCAAGCGTATATATAAATAATAGTACCGACGTTTGTATCGGTTTATCGTTAATAATAACCTGCAAAGCGCAGGAAATTAGTGGAGGTAATCGATTTACAAAACTTCTCTCTCCCTCTCTCTCTTTCTATGTATATAATATAATGTATGCACGTATGTATATAATTGAATCACGAAATTTGGTCTTTATTTCCAAAATATATCTCCCTCATTTCTGGACCGCTCAAAATTGCCTGCAAATACAAATAAAAAACTGTGAGAACTTTTTTCAATAATTCTTGAAACAGTTCGATAGAACTTTTCTTTAGTTTCCCGATATGATCTGGCTGATGGCATATCTCATTTCGTAATTAGTGCACACACACGCGGTCTTCTCATTCTCTCCCTTTCTCCTTCTTTCCTACTAAGAATTTGCAATATCCGTATCCTCTTATTTCGAGAGTAGAATAGTGAATGTAAAAATGTAATAACAAAAAAACCACAATTAAAAGGTCAAACACTTTATTTCTTAATGAAGGTATGTACTTTTGGGGGGGATTTGGGACATACAAAAAATTCGTATCATCTAAAAAAGCCTGAAATGTACATCTCCTTCGGCAACGCCTGTGATTAAAGTACCCCTTCCAATAACCGACTAAACCTCTGCCTAGACAAACACGTTGCAATCGCGGCATCAGAACCGTCGAACGGGGACCACGGTACATGGAACGTATCATCCAGTTGGAGAAATCATGTAGAAAAATGGAGGAAATAAAACGATTCAAAATGAGGGGCCTGAAGCTCGTAACGAAATTTCGACACATTGGGTAAAATTGTCGATTGAATTTACGCAAATATAAAATATATATATACATGTGTACGTCAAGTGTGTGTATATATATGTGTGTATATTCGACTGAAGAGACAGCAAGGGGTAAAAAAAAGAATAAAAATAAAAAAAAAATGAACAAAAATTAGGACACTCGAACCGGTTGACGAATTGCCTCGCTTCTCAGTATTTGGCTCGCACTAGTAACGTTGCCGCGGCGATATCTCTTTTATCGACCGCGATAACGCTACTCACTCGCAACTGGAAATCGCAACACTCGACGACTATTTGCCGTGGCAACGGGAGGGGATATATATGTATATCTATCAGAGATATTAGTAATTAGAGTTATATAGAATAGGAATAGTAGCAGGAAAAATAGTAGTAGTAGTAGTAGCAGCAGCAGCAGCAGTAATAAATATTGAACAAGAAGAGAGTAGCGCACGAGTATATACCAGTAACAGTAGTAAAAGAGCAATATAGCGGGTAAAAGTAGTAGTATTGTAATAGTATCCGTATCGATAATTGTAATAATAATAATACTAATAATAATAATGTAAATAGCACTACTTATTTTTTCTTTTTTTTCGTATCTCCTTTCTCTAATTGCGTAACGGATAACTATTTTCCTTGTCTATGTAAACTACGATTATAAAATGAAATCGAGACGAGAAACGTTTGGAATTGTTTCGATAAGATCGCGTTTTACATAAGCGATTTGAATAGTTCACCAAACTCACTCTTATATATACTCACACACCATATGAGAGATCAGCTGAGAGCTCCGTAATTTCACTTACTTTTATTATTTTTTTTTGTTTGTTTAATTATAATGAATTTATAGCCAACGGTCTGATTTAAATCAAATCGGCGACGTTCATTGGCATTTCATCGATGTGAGTGTTATAGAATTGTTCAATATCCTTCATGGCTCGTTTGTCTTCTTCTGTTACGAAGTTAATAGCCACACCCTTACGACCGAAACGACCACCTCGACCAATTCTGCAATGCAATTTAAAACGTCCTTATTATTATCCATATACAAATACAAGAAATAAGACTTTAAACAATACTCCATTCAGAGAAATTCAATGGGGATGGGTATAAATGGAGAAAAACCAAACGCAAGAGCGTGCGATCGACAAAAGGCAGCCGTGGTGGGGATGAACTAATACGTGCCGCTCGGTCGGTAAATGAATTTTTGCTCGTGCAACAGCCGCTCACCTGTGAATGTAATTCTCACGATTGGAAGGTAAATCGTAGTTGATGACGAGTGAAACCTGCTGGACGTCGATACCACGCGCCAATAGATCAGTGGTGATGAGAACACGGGACGAGCCGGTTCTGAACTGCCTCATAATTAGATCTCGCTCTTTCTGTTCCATGTCACCGTGCATCGCGGAAACCGTGAAGTCACGGGTGCGCATATTCTCCGTCAACCAATCGACTTTGCGCCGCGTGTTGCAGAAGATTACTGCCTGGGTGATGCTCAACGTATCGTACAAGTCGCAAAGCGTGTCGAACTTCCATTCCTCGCGTTCCACAAAGATGAAGAACTGCTTGATACCCTCCAGCGTAAGCTCCTCCTTCTTCACCAAGATACGAATCGGATTTCGCATGAAGCATTGCGACACGTCCAACACGTCATTTGGCATGGTGGCGGACAGCAATATGACCTGGAATGATTAGTCCTCGTTATGTTATACGTTCGAAATTATATTACGTTTAAAATACTGTACAATTAATGGCGAATCACTGCAAAAATGAAGTTACTATTATTTAAAAAGAGGAAAAAAAAACATACGTGAACAAGGACATTCCATTTTAGAATACGAAAGAAAGACTGTTACCTATTTGCAGAAGCGTTTATAGGCATATTTGAGTTAATTGAATGGTAATTTATTAGGAAGAAGATTTAGCGGCGGGTTAAAAGGGGTACATACCTGTACTTCTTGGGGTAATAATTTGAAAACATCATGAATCTGATCCTTGAAACCGCGGGAGAGCATTTCGTCAGCTTCATCTAGTACAAACAGTTTGATGCTATTGGCCCGTAGTGCCCGTCGACTAATCATGTCGTAAACCCTACCAGGTGTACCGACCACTATATGAACACCTTGGTCCAACTTTCGCATATCTTCGCGTACATTGGTACCTCCGATACATGCATGGCATTCTGCGTGCATAAAATCTCCCAAAGCAATGACAACCTTTTGGATCTAAAAAGGGAAAAACAAACGTAATAAACATATTGCACATAAAAACAACGTGGAAATACGTTCGCTGGATAATATCATTTCGTTATCGCTCACCTGTTGAGCAAGCTCGCGAGTTGGGGCTAGAATCAATGCTTGACATTCTTTAAGGTTCGTGTCGATTTGTTGTAAAATGGAAATCGAGAAGGTAGCAGTCTTTCCGGTACCTGTTGAATGTTATGCAGATTAGAAACCGAACGCCGCCAAAGAACATAAAAAGGCCTCGTGCTGCAATTCTTTCTTACCTGACTGCGCCTGTGCAATCACGTCGTGTCCTCTTATGCACGGTAGAATGGCACGCTGCTGGATCGCAGACGGTTTCTCGAAGCCATAAGCGTAAATACCACGTAATAGCTCTTCCTTCAGGTTCATTTCATCGAAGTTATCGACGATCTGTATTTCCACACAAAAGAGAACGTGTAAATTTTTCTGGTACGTTGGTAGAATCGAACCACGGAACTAAACGTAGTTGTTCAACTTACAACTTCCCAGTTACATTCGATGACCCCCTCGGGTTCCATGCCTGGAGGTCCCTCGTACGTTTGCTGATCACTTTCACTAGGACCATTTTTAGAGTCTCCTGCCCATTGATCATCGTTTCTGAAATACATACACAAACAACGCACTGTAGAGATATCTTTGTTGCTAAACCAGCCCGAGAGTTCGAAGGAGTAATGTGTCAACGAATCTCTGTGACAACGCTCTTTTCCTTCGCTACGCTCTGAACCCGCCATGCACAGCTGTGCATAGCCTGCGAGTGAATTCTAATCGCAGCGAACACTCGACCACTACGAAATAATGAACCGTAGCCACAAAATTGGCCATCGACCTTGAAACTCGCCACTCGAAGCATCACGAACGACACGAAAAGTAAAAAAATGCTAAAAAATTCCGCTTTAATTTTACGATAACCCTACAAATTTCTCTACGAATAATTCTCGATTTTCCAGAAATACACGAGAACGCCGCTTCGTGCGTATCATCCAGCAGATTACGGGAACAAATTTGTCGATGACTTGATGGATGCGTTGACAGTGACTCACGCGAAAGCATGCCTCCAGAGAACAGGTAAGAAGTGGGCTCAACTGAGGACGCGTACAATCCCCCGCGTTCGTGCTAATACATATTGCCTGTCGTTTTTCCCGGCCGTGCCACGGGAAATTCTCCTCGTTAATTACGTAATTTCGAGCGCGAAGTAAAACGTGTTTGGCACGGCGCGGTGGCACGAGCGAAATTTTTTCGCGACCACGGCAATACGCAAGTTCGCTACGCATCCGCGGAACTCGCCAAAGCATCGATTAATTCCTGTCGATCGACGTCGCAACGACGAATTAGGTTGGCAGCGTATGGCCAGCGGCGAGACGGTTTTGGCGTTAATTCTCGCGGACAATGTGACAAAAACGAATGCACGCCATGTTGTCAGTCTCGTGTCCCCCGTGTGCGTTCGCTGAATTGCGGCGCGATTTTTTTCCGCCCGTATTGTCGCGCGTCGACGCCCAGCCGTGCTGGTTAGACGATCGACGAGTCCACGCGGCGAATAAATAATTCGTTGGAAATAATAAAGCGACCATAGTTTCTGATTACGCGTGAATAAACGGGACTTACCTTCGCTCGGACGTATGCGACATGTTCCACTCACGGTAGGTCGACGGAAAGGACGAGTTCCTATTGCGTCACAAGGAATATTCTTGCGAGCGGCCGCGCGGCGGCGCTGCGTTCGCGTTTCGAAATTCCAGGGAAGCGATCGCCAACGAATTTTGGGAGCTCGAGCGTGTTCGAGACGGTTTCGCAACGTCGGTTTATTGATATCTTTTTGTTTGTCGGGGGAGAATTTTTTTTCGAACGATTATTCGGCGTGTATCGCGTTTTCGTTTTTGAACGTCTATTGCGCAGAAAGGAAGTACGTCAATTACCCGGGAGCCCGTGCGGCCCTCTGGCGAGACGGGAGCGGGAAATTCAAATATGCTGTCCCTCGATTTGCTTTTTACGTGGAAAAGAAACCGTGAAAAAACAGTTCATCGGTGCAAGAAAAGCAGTAAAAAGAAAAACCGATATGGGTTATGCCTAATGCAATTACAGTCGTTGCATTTTTAACGATTTTTACTAGAAAAATATATTAGTAGAACATGACAGTTACATTTAGAAATGGCGATAAAAACTGATGATTAATAGAATTTGCGCAAAATTAAATACAGCTTTTATTTATTTAACACAATTTCTGCCCATGTTTAAGGAGGGTCCTAAAAGGTAATAAAACATTTACGCGAGACATCCTGGATAGGCAAAAAGAAAACAAATATTACATAAAGTTTAGCAATAAACGGTTTGTCCCAGAATTCTAAACAAATATTCAGCACGTTGTTTATTGTCTGGTAACAATTCCATGTCGTTAATATAATAAAAAATTATTCCTTAGCATTTTTAATGCCGCATTTCAAAATGGCGCCCTTGTGCTTGTATACAAGCTTATTTCACGGGGACAATACTTTGCCTTATAAAATATTTATTTCTCGTTACGAATTTTCGTTTTATTCTAACGTCTTGAGTCTAACGCACAGCCATATAAATAACGATATTGAATTCAAATTCGATACATGAAAATTGAATATAGCTATTGCAATGCAAATACATATAATGTATAACTTGTTTTATCAATCAAACTATTCGAATGAAATTTGTACATCTTTCGGTACATCGTTTCATTCAGAATCGATTTATTCTAAAGAACAACAGGTATGGAAATTTGATAAAATAATATAAATTCTAAACATCGATATTTATGGAAAAATATAATTTGTACAATTCTTACAAATATATAACATCTTAATTGTAATGTACATATACATAAAATATATATTTATATACAAATACTTATATATTTATACACTGCATATAATACAACATTTAAACAAAAATATTTTCGTAATTCCCTCTATTTGAGATCTTTCTTTATCAATCTCCCGTGTCAGTCGACTGTTCGCAATTTGAATACAGTTCAAATGCTAAGATATACGTTACGTTATCTCGAATTACTCGGTACATACACGGTATGTAATAATCGTGGAACAGATGCACAATTAATTGATTACATAAATACGCGATTACATAAAAGCGCAGGCAAGAATAAAGAACAATACTGCAATTGGAAATATTATGTACACCTCCATTCGCGGATGGCAAATCGACAGAAGCAAATTGACATCGTCGATTTCATGTTCCGTATTATCCTTAGTTGGTATCTCAACGATCACCCTGTCCGAGGACAGGAGATTTATCGCGAACGAGCATTTCGTTTCGTTCACACAGGATGTCGTCACGTTCTCGTAATGGAAAACAGGCTTGTAAATATCGAATAACGCGTACAAATCATTCGACACGATATCGTTGTCGCTGTAAAAGATGTAGTAATAATAACCGTCCTCGACGACGTTGTGCACCGCCTGCATATGTTTACCATTGATTAAATACGAAACGTCGGTACACTTTTCCGATGGTGCGAATTCCTGGGCAATTAGAATCGAGCCACCGTAGCAAGTGAACAGCTCGTTCTCGAAACTGGACACAGACGATTCGTCGCCTGTGTCTGTTGCATTCTTCCCTGCATTTCCACCGTGTTTAACACCTTGGTCCAAGAGAAACGTTGGCTTAACAAGGCCTTGGCTTCTCCTCACTCTTTTACTGGACTCTCTGTCTATCTTCATTTCATTTTTTACATCCCTTTTCTTCCTGTCTTCTTGATTCAAGTTTTCTAGCACCTCTGTTTCATTCCGCAAGTGCTGCGCAACCATGTCTTTCCTCCTTTTCATCCGCTCTCTATGCTGCCTGCCTCTGGCGTGCCTCAACTTTCTAGTGTGACGAGGAGCTTCCATTTGCGAAGCGTTCGCTCGTCCCGGCGTGTCTTCCTTCTGCTCCTTGTTAGACACGAGATTGCCTTTGGCGTGCGAAAAGAGATCCAGAATATTAACGTCTGCGTTGTTCGTCGTGAGATTATGTAGCAGTGCACTGTCAATGTCGCTTGACATCCCGTTGTAGTTGATTCGTGTAACATTATTGTTTAGCTGAACTTCCTCTGTGTTCGATTGAAACGTTACTTTAACTTGCTTTGTTGCCTCGGGCAGGAATATCCCCTTCACAGCCTGCGTACTGTGGTGTTCCAGCATGCCACACGTTTGCAAATTGCGCTCTCCTTTGACGACCAGTATAGAAGCACCTTGAAACCTGTTGGAATAATATGTTTAATGCTTGTTAATGGTAGAATTGGATTAGTCACCTCGAGCAGACGGAGAGGGCAACTGACGCCCCTTTCAACAGATAAAATCCCCAGTACTCCAATGTGTCGTCCGGCAAAGTCATATTCTTCTTCAGGCGTATGTGCTTCCTGTACGACGTTGCCTCTGGCTTTTGTCTCATTTGAAATGCATTGAACGTTCTATTCATTTGCAAGGTGTGCCCCTGTAAAGGCGACACTGTTAATTAGTTTTATTCGATACTGCGCGCATTAACAGTTGTTCAGTTCTAATGGTAATTCTGCAAGAGCAATATTGTTTGTGTCGATAGAAGAGGTGCGGTATTAAACAAACTCTCACCGAGCAAAATATTGGAGATATCCCATCGGTAATCTCCAAGATGTCGGAGTCTGTTACAGCGTATGCTACATTGGCATAGAAATTGTGACGTAAATACAGTGGGGTTACTAGCAGTATAATCGGCAAAATAGTTGTTAAAGTACAGAAAACTAGTATTCGCTTAATTCCATGCATTTCTCAACAAGTCCTGAAAGTTACGCAAGCTAATATTAAGATTTTCGACGCTGAATGAATAACATTTATCGTGCACAAATACGACTATATATCGTGATAACGTGTACAAATATTTATCCTCTATTTACAAGGACGAGATCTATGATACTTAGGGATCTTCAGAAATGTCCTGCGTTACGTGCTCGAGATTTTTAAATAATCGCGGAATTAGTTCGTTTTGTAAATGTGAAATATTACACAGCAGGAAAAAACGAGGTTAGAGATGTTGTTCTTTTTTATCTCGACAAAAGTCAGAAACTGGAGTCGAGTTTTATTTGGATGTTACGACCCGATAAACGGCTATCATATGATTCTGATTCGTCTATTATTTTGACGTGTGACATTTGTCGCGTGCTCTTACGCGCATGCGTCGTCGATCAGAATCTGACACACCTCGCGATCGAGATAATGAAACGAATGGAACGAAATACAAATGGGGATGCATGTGTTGTAATAAACGGTTGAATAAACGGGACTGACCTTCGCAATTATTTGCATCGGAAGGAATATCCAACGCAGCTCTTCGAAATTTCAGGGATGTGCTCGCCAACGAATTTTGAGAACTCGAACGAGTTTGAATCAGTTCGGAGGCGTTATTGATATCTTTTAATGTTATTAACACTAGAACCTACAGGCAAGTCAAGATGACTTGTTCCAGATTGCTTGCTTTAAAATTAATAACATGTAGGTATGTTGTAGCAATTTATGATGAGTTTTAATACGAGAGAGTGACAATTATATATCTCTCTTTAGTGTCCATTCAACGACTTTCGTGTTCATAATCTGTGCAAAATCTATCGGTAGTTCTAGTGTTAATTCACATGTCATTTTACTTATGCACGAAATGATGTATGAGAAGAGCGAGAAACGCAACAATCGTCGGATGAGAATGAATAATCGCTGCTTTCATGATTGCGATCTCCAAGTTTTAACAACACTTACACCAGCAAGCATAAACTCAATTCGGGTCAAGTGTATTTTTAATTCGGAATAATCGATTGGACATTACTAGTTTATTACCAGTAATTACAACAATCCACATCCAAATGTACCTTTTAATAATCGTTAATTGCAAAAAAAAGAAGACAAGATTCGTATATCTAAATAACAGTACTGATTATGGAGCTTTAACTAGATTCATTTTTGCAATCGTTGAGTAATATCCTGTACTACTTCTCGTATGACGTTGGCATATGTCAATCTGTTTTAGCGTGGTTTCTCCAAAGACAGTGTTCTTGTGAATCTAAAAAATTCGCTGCCTTTTAATCAACAACACCCGTGCCTATCGATGCATCAAGAGACTGAACATACTTACCTTCAATATTTCACTCGCGTCGAACGTCACGTTCGATCTCTCCTCGATGAACTTTCTGTTCATAAAAGTGACGTGCAATTTCACTTGATCTCTTTTTCTCTGCACCAAACCTGAGCAACGCAACTTCCTTTATTAATATTTCGTTGAAACAGAAAAATATAGCACACCGCCTTACCTATACTGCCATAATAGTTTGCGATACTATTCGCCATTTCTTGCAACACCCCGCTTTCATCTACTATCTTAGCGTAGAGAATCTTTGCTTCGCCTGGATCATCGTTCATTATTTCTATCCCCTGTAGGCGTATGGGAAATTGTCCGTGCCTGTCAATCATGGGTCTGCAATTCGTCGTGAGACATACATTTCAGCACTCTGTACAATAGCCAAGGGGAGTTAACCCTTTGCGGATGGGACGGTTCGAAGGCAACCATACCGTGGAGCCGAACTGCTGTCGCGATAGTCGCTTGCTGCCTACAGGCTATTATCATTCATAGGACTCCAAATTCTCGACATATATACACGCACAGATTGTCCGCAGGATAAATAAAATGATTATCTTTACCATTCCTTACATGGCATTTATCTGTTCATCAGCGACATGGGGCCACAGCGATGTGTTTACGCCTGACGCATATATGAGTCTTTCGGCTCTATCAGGTGTTTTCGCCGAACGCATATATGGGTCTATCAGCCAGATTGGTGGTTTACGCAGAAAGCATGTATGCGCCCATAGTCCGCAAAGGGTTAAGAATATCTCAATGCTCTGCATACTTCACAATATGTTCTTCGCAGTAATTCAACGCGTCGATAGCTTGTTTCTTGTCCTTGTCGTCGAATAAAGTTATTACCTCGATGGTAAGATGCAGTCGGCTCGGTATTTGAAAGATTGCATCGTTCACACCTCTGGACGCTCTCCCTGAATTTGTGAGCACCTCGTCCTTGAACGCGTTGAACTTTATTCTCATCTGCTCTTCGTTCAACGGTATCGACAGGAAATGAGTAGGCGGCATTTTTTTTTTAGCCGCCTCCACCAGCAGATCAATTCTGCGGCGCGCCTTTATTATTCCGCTACGGTTGCAGCCAAATATCTCTGGAAATGAAATGTACGTGAACAGCAGATCACAACAACAACTGTATCACCTGCGACTCAGCAAGAACCCAATAACTTAATTACCAATATCTCCGTCATGGCCCACCTTCGGCAGGTTTATTCGCGTTCCGGTTTCGGCTTCCAGCCTCTTGCGCACCGCATGCTTCGAGCCAACGATGTGCGGAAAAAACGACCTGAAACATACCCACGGTCGTCAATCAGTGATGACGAATGGTAATTCGATTATACAGCAGTCGTGTTATTTCTAGGAAAATGATTTCTACTTCGCTACGGAAAACTTGTGCTTGAATGTGGCCGCCCCGACTGGCACAATTTCGATGCCAGCGTCCTGGAACTCCTCCTCGGAGTCGCTGCAATCCATTTTCTCGTTATCTTCGACGTACGGAGGAATAACGCGACTGTTCGACCACTCGCCATTTCCTAACAATCTGTAACATTGGTTATCTATCCAGATGAGCTCTGGCTTGAGGACATTCATCGTTTCGAACGATACGTGTAATTAGGAAAGTCAGATTTAAACTATGGCAGAACGATCTCTAATCTATGTATATTTCGTGCCGCATGTTCGGCCGGAACGAGCGAAACGCGATTGTTTTTGTTAACGAAATATGTATGCATATATATCTATACATATGTATATGTACATGCTTTTTGTACGGATTCGATGAACAAGATCGCGCCTCGATCTTCAAATGAACCGGCATGAAATTTTGTGCAATGGAATTCTAAGCAATGATTATGCTGAATGTTCGAGGACTTAATCTAAGTGGACGCAATTTTATTTTTATTTTAGTAGGGGCTGGGGAGAATGAATGCAGATTGTTAAAGAATTTAAAGGATTTATTTAATTTGTACATATGCTATTTTACGGCAGTATTTAATAGGAACTTATTATGTGCATCGACTACTAGCGCCTCTGGCGGACAAAAGTGTAACAGCCCGGTCCTCGATTTCTTGAATACAGATGATTTATCAAATAATAATTAAAAAAGAAAAGAAACATATGAAATAATGAATACTGTCGTAACAAAACTATATATGTGTCGCCAATGCGCCCATTTTTATCTTACATTGTATAAGATTTGTTAAATAACTGTTATTTATATATCATCCACGTAGTAAATTGTTCTCAAGTACAAATATATACCGTAACAGTATTACGTGTACATTTACGTGCGATAAATTAAAAATTTTGACGGATGAGTCGCAATCTATGTACAGTAAATGATCTTTGTTAAAAATAAAAGAAAAAAGCTCGATATCGCTCTCGTTTTGTAACGTACTATCGCAGAATAAATCCCTAAATTGTAACTTAAGGCTCTAAATGCAAAAATTTATTATTCTTAATTTCGTTTGCTTTCGTTTCTTTTTTTTATACACATTAAGATGATAATAATTGCAACTTACTCTTTTCTCCTTTTCGAAACAGTTAAAAACTCTTTTACAATATATAATTTATGTACAATATTTCCGTTCTTAATATTGGCATTCAACAACAAATAATAGGTCCAATGTCGTTCCTTCAAACAGACGTAAAGAATAGATCGATACTTAATATAATTATGCGAAATGTACATCATCGTAGCATGACATCAAATGCATTTTTTTTTTTAAAGATGTAACAGACGTATTGTTCTCGTACTAAATGAAAATATTATATAAATGTTTATACACTGAACGTACGAAGTTAGAAATTTGCTATTTTTTCTTCCCTCTTTCCTTAATGGCTAAATTACTAGAATGTTTATGAAGCATGTACAAATTGACCTATATTACAATAATAATAATTACAAATATATATCTACAATACAGGCATTATTCCGATATATTTCTAGTAGATATATTACAATATTCAAATTAAAGGATTCGTATAATAAATAACAATTTCATGTTATAAGTTACATAATTAATCTTCGTCTGTACTTTTCTGGTAAACTGCACCGAATTTGCTCATATACTTACGTACAAAATCTTTCGCTTTGTGTTTAACATTTTCGTTACATTGCAACTCATCGACGCTTTTACAATGTTTCAATTCTTTCGCGAGTACAAAATGTGTTAGCTGAAACAAAAAATGGCAAACATTTTTGGAAGAGAACTTAAATGGAAAGTCCAGGTGTAGATATTGTAGCGTTATAATTTTCTGTAAACGTACCTTTCTAGCGAGATGTTTGAAATCTTCCGTATTCGTTATTCTACCTTGTTTACAATCGTTCTTCCTATAGGGGTTCAAAAAGTGTACCATCACGTTCGCCATGTTTATCCTAAACGTGTCCTTAATCTTCCTTTCGGACATCGTCGACACGTCGGCTGATTGTAATTGCAATTTATTCAAACTGTGACGCGAATGCGACTTCGATTTGTTACTACGTCGATGCCTTCGTATTTTGTCAACGTGTTCCTTAAATTTCGCCCTCTCTTTCTGTCGACGTAATTTCTCCTTTATCCCCTTGTGCGTTTTATGATCCATGCGGTCTTCCTCTCTCCGTGGCTACAGGGACCATGAATATCAAATGAAATACATAACGTAAGAAATAGCTTATCATCCATTTCAATGTTGACCTTCTAACCGAGGATGACGAGCTGACTCGTCATTGGAGGATGAACAGGTCTCCAAAAGTCCTTAACGAGTGAAGTCGTCTTGCGTCGTTGGACGCATATTGGCATTTTCCAACAACGAGTTAGCTCGTCGTCACCGGTCGAAAGTTTGAGAACAAGAAGAGGAAGAAACAAAACCAAGAATCGCAACGTACGCTGATAATTCTTTCCTGGACTAAACCTTCCCGTCTTTTCTTCCCCTCCGGGAAAGTACCGCCGCTTCCGCTGACATTAAGAACGACGCTCTTCTTAGCCGCACTCTGTTGCTTCGTCTCGTTCATCGATTTCTCCGTTAACGTATTATTCACATTCAATTCCTCGCCCTTCGCTTCCTCGTTGTCCTCCTCGATTTCCTCCTCCTCCTCGTTGGACGAGCTCGATTCCTCGCTCGATTCCGACGTCGACGACGAATCCGGCTGAACGCCGATATGATCAGGCGGCGGCGGCAACCACTGCGATATCCTCTCCTTCACGTGATAATAATACGTTCTGCCTCTCTCGTCGGTCGCGGTTTTCCATTTAGGTGGCAAATCTATGGCCGGCAATTCAGCCTGGTGCGGTTGCCTAAACGTCGCAGGATATTGCTGATCCGATTGCTTCTCAATGTGCTCGTAAATAGGCTGAGCCGGGAGCGTGACCGCGTTCGCACTGGCTACTAAATTATTGGAAAGGGGCAGTTGACCGTCGGGATACTGCTGGTGGCAATGGGGCATCAACGGATAGGCTGTCGTGGTCTGATTGAACGCCGGCGCTTGGCCCAAAGAGTACACCACAGGTGGCACGCCTGACGGTATACTACCCGCCATGCCCGGCGATATTTCTGAAGACATCGTTGGTGGTAGCACGTGGGCCGTTTGGGCCACCATGGCGGACTGCGCGTGACCTGCCGTTGCTTGGGGCCCACCTACGTACACTGGGGTACATTGTTGACTCATCTCGCCGTCTGAAACGAGATTTATGGTGAACGAGAGCGTGAAAAGGAATTACGCAGTCGAACCTCGATGGAACAGCTAGAATCATCGGGATGTCTTTGTTTCTCAAGCATGAGAGATTTAACCGTCTAAAGTTTGACCGACAGAAGTTTTTTGCATGGGGTTCGAGTTAGATTTTCCTAGCCAACCATTGCCGGCACCAAAGTAACCATGATCTGCTACGTAGAGGTTCGACTGCACTCTTATAAAATTGCGAATGTTAAAATCCAAACCTTGCGTGGGATACTGTTGCCACTGTCCGATCGATGGATTATAGAAAACAGGATATCCCGTTTGAGGATCGACCATGGCCGTCGTGTGAGGATCTATGCCCAAAGCTAAGCATCTGTTCTCGTGATCTTGCCAGGACTCCTGTTGCTGACGACGTTGACGTTCTTCCTCCTCTTTGGCTACCTTCATGGCAAACAATTGTCTGCGCTCGTATTTCGTCATTCGTGGTATCGGTACCAGGCTGCTTCTCTCCTCTATTCTCTTGTCCTTCGTTCTAGCGTGCTCAGATTCTGGAGATTCCCGTCCTCGCCTCCTCTGCTTCTCCGTCTCTGTTCTCCCGTATCTATCAGATCTATGCCTGAAGAAATGAAAGAAAATCATGTTTCAATCAACGATCATAAATTATGTCGAACCAGTTAAAATGTCATACCTGTCATAGGACGTCCCCCTCTTCTCCTCCTTTTCCAATTCTTCCCTGTATCCACGATCTACAAATAATTGCATTAATTTCCAAACGATAATTCATTTTAGATAAAATAATACAAAGTGGATAAAAAGTTTTATCCTATTCAAAGATCATTTTCTTTCTTTTCATTCTCTGTTAAACAAATAAAATCTAATCTTTCACCTGCTTCCCTCTCGTGCTCCTTCATTTGCTCGATCCGCTCCTTCTTCGGTATACGAAAAACCTCCTTCAAATTTGACCATTCGACCAAGAGACTGGAGGCCAGCTCTGGGATGACATTTTGATCCGCGTTCTCCGACTTTATCTCGTCACCGTCCAGGCTGTTCTCCTCCTTCTCGTTGTTCTCGTAACCGAGCTGCAATTCGTCACCGTTCGACTTCGATTTCGCCTGGTCGTCCTCCGGCGAATCGCCGCTCAGGGAGAAATACAGCCTCCTCGACCATTTCTCCACAACGTTATAGATTTTGCTGTCCATCAGCATGGTTTTGTTCGGAATGGGAAGCGTGTTGAGGGTCTTCAGTACTTCCAGACGGAACTGTTGCGCCTCGTCCGAGTCGTTCGTCGATATATCCATCACGTAGCTCCAGATCAAACGCAGCCCATGATAGTCCAAGAACAATCTGCGACACGGTTGTTCGCCACTCTGTATCAGACGCAGCAGCCGCGTTCTGTGCTCCAACTCTCTGCTACGGACCATCAGTCTGCTCAAAGTTAACGTGTGGGCTCGGTTCTTCAAGCCACCCGAGCACAATTTATCTATTTCCTCTTCCAGCTGAAAATTGCGTGCAACGCAAATCGAGTTAAAGGCAATTCTCGGCAATGCAACAAAATAATTTAAATATCAAGATGCTTGGAAAAATCATTTACATCTTCGTCCTCCATGTAATCAGCCTGCTTCTTCTCCCCCTTCTTTTTCTTCATATCCTTCTCGCGTTTCTCCTTCTTCTCGATCTTCTCCTTCTCCTCCTCGGGTGTCTCGCCGATCCAGCCGCGACAATTGGCCGCCTCGCAGAAACACTTCTGCGCTTCTTTACTAAATTTCCAATAATATTTCGATTAAATAAGGTCGGCTTTGTTCGGTGTAGTCGTGCAGTATCGATGTACGTACCCGTAACGTTGGAAATGATAGTCGAATGTTATCTCATCGCCGGCAGCTATGAATCTTTTGTTGAAGAAGCCTATTCTCAGTTCACCGTTCACTGTCCACTGTACGAATTTTGGGGACGAAAAGAAGGAAACTGTGTTACACGAATGACAGTACAATTAATTGGCATTGAAAACTACGATTACCTTCTGCGTTTCAGAATTCGGATCGCAGCTGTGATTTATGAAACGAGAAACGTTCCCTTTCATGGTAGCGTCGATAATCTGATCAGATTTCAACGCCATGAAGTAATAATGCTTGTTTTTATCCTTCGAATATTCCTTCGCTCTGCGCCGAAAGTCCTTTGGGTCCACCACTTCCCCCACGTATTCCATAATAAATTCGCCTCTGGTTTTTGGTAATATATTCTTGTCAGTGAATATCGTATTATGAATTAATGTCGCCAGTGTTTACGTTCACTCTACTTACGCTAGCAAGTCAATTATGGCTCGTAGACCAAATCCCTTCTTCTCCGTTCTAAATACTTCACACTTTGCGTATTCACAGTTTTGAAACCTTTTATTCGTGCAACGATCACCCACCACGCATCTAGGACCACTGAATGATGGAAAAAGAGATACAATTTATTGTTCTTCCAGCGTGCTGCCTTTTTAATTTAACCAGGAACCGAAATGTTCGATACGTACCATTCTATCATAAGAAGTCTGTTCAGACAATCCTCTCCGCAACCTAGCTCTCCCCTTTCGATCTCCTCGTCCGTTAAAAAGCAATCGCACACCATTCTCTTTGTTTCTTTGTTAGTATACCTGAAGCAGTCAGTATTACACGCACCGTAATTTTCACAAGTGTAAACTCTATTTCACATTACCTCTCCGTCAAATACATATTCTCTTGCAGGTTTTCGAACTGGCTCAGCCTCTCCTCCATCTCTCTGTCCTTTATTTCCGGAACCATGGGCAACGATATCTTAGCACCCACAGTTTTTGGTATCTGTACGAGGTTATTACAGTTCCCTGACGTCGAACTCTCCTTGGTTTGCTCTGTATCTGTACACGTTTGAGAGTGCGTAGCTGGCAATGCAGATCCAGAGGAGGAGTCCGATGAGCAAACGTCTGTCGCAGCTCCAATCGCATACTTAAGGGACACAGAGGATCCAAATTCAGATATATTGGCAGTTACGCTTCCAAATACAGATCCTACTGTGGACACAGATCCTGTATTCGATCCACCCATCTCTAGTTCGCTTGATCTTCGCCAACGAGACTTTACTTTAACAGGTTTAGAAGAATCTGAATCATAGCCTGCAGTGTTACAAGTTGTTGCTAGCGACGTAAGAGAGTCAAATGTATTCGCTGTCTTACTGACATTATTCTCTTTGTCTGATTGCGCTTCCTGCTGATTATCTAATTTCACTTCTTGAGCAATAGAAATAATATTATTGGCTACCTTTTCTCGTTCTTGTTGAACACTCGATTTCGTTATATCTATGTTCGGTTTCGTTACTAATCCTCGTCCACGCGATCTGCAACAATATTTTGTGACATTTCACTAATCTAACTCGAACTGAACTTCGACAGAATGTTTTGTTACAGTGAAGATTAGACAAGAAAAGAAAAAGAAGAAAAAAAATTCTCACATGTGATAAATTGTGGTACGTACCTTTGTTTCATTAAACCGATCGACCTAATTCTACTACTTCTCCTAACACCGGAACTGTTCGATCCACTCTCAGAACCTGTAGTATCTGTACTACCACTTCTACTTCTAAATTCCACTTTCTTATCGATATCGTTCGAATTATTGCTGCACTTTGCGTCGAACTCTGGCAGTTTACAGTTGGTAACAGACAGCATCGTGTCGTTGCTATTTTCGCTGCTGCTGGATAATTTTGTGTCCTCTCCGTCGATCTTGTTGTCCGCTTCGCTATCACAGTACAGTTCCTCGGTAGCTTGCAAGCCCGTCGTCTTTCGTTGATGCCCGTTTTTCCTATCGGGCAAGAATTTCGATTTCTGCAACGGCTGACTCGGACATTGAGCCTTCTCCTCGCAGAAATCAGACTTGCTCGACTCTGCGGCAGACTTCTCAGGGTCGTCCGGCAATGGAGCAGAATTGTTTGACCGATGCAGCTGTTCCATCTTGTCCAATATTGAGGAACTGCTCTCGTCGTCCACGCTCATCGGTATCACTTTCTCCGTGGTGCCAGCAATTTGTAGCGGGGACATCACGTTCTCCATGCTGGACAGATCGTTAACCAACTTCTGTATCTCCTTGGATGGTTCGCTGATCTGTATGCCCGCCATTTTATTATCTATCTTGCAGAACGTGTCTGCATCCTCCCCCGACAAAGTCTCCTCTAACGATCTCGTGCGCGTATCTTTTGCCGCGCACGAGTCCTCTTGGTCGTTCGCTGCATTTGTACTACGCGTATACGGTTTCTCTAAGCTAAACGATTTTTCGTTACTATCGTTAGATGTCATTGGCACGTCTATACATAAAGCTGTTACGGAGTTTTCTGTATTCAGTGAATCGCGCGTGTCTCGCTGCGTATCGTAGTAACAGTCGTCGGTGGGCGTGTTGTTCCCCGAATCTGGCTCCACTAGCATGGATACCGTGCCGCTCTCACTTTGTATCACAGTGTATTCTACAAAATTTGTCGCTTCTAACGGAGAGTTGTTCGTTATTGGCACCTCCTTTGGTGCGTTGTCCCCTTGGTTCACACAGTAGACGGCGTCTTTAACGTCCTCCTTGACTTCCATCTCTTCGCAAATTATAGTTTCCTCTACGACGTCCACGGGCCACGCTTCGATCTCGGTTGAATCGGGCTCGATAGTGACTTCCTTGTTCGAATCGCCGACAACCACCTGCTTGACATCCTCCAAGCTAAGTTTGTCGGATGGATCCACAGCAACGTCCGGTGCATCTTGACTATCGCTTTCGCTTGCGTCCTTTTTGTACTGCGAGGTTGTATAAGAACACTCCTTGTTTGTTAACAGCACGCCACTATCGGCGATGTTCTTATGTTTGCTATGCTTCCTCGAAGAATTCTGGCTCCTCTTCGGAGGAAGGGTCTGGCTTTGGTTCTCCGCGACACTCCCGCTGTCCTCAGATTCGTTTGCATAAGGGGTTTGCAGGACATCTCCGTTCACCTTCCTCTCCTCCAATTGCTTCTTGGCTATTTGTCTACTAGATTTCCGTACAGGTACATATTTTAGAGATGACTTAACGGATGATTTCATTTCGGTTTTACGTCTGCGTGCCATTTTTCATTCCGTGTATCTCTTCTAATCTGAAAAAGTAAACAAATAAAGAGCGTCCGTAAGATCTTGCCGCCCTGAGATATATCGTCTCCGCTAAATAGTAGGTGATTCAAATAATTAATAACGTTACATAATTTCTCCTTTCTCAACCGACCCCTTTAATCGTATCAAATGAAATGGCAAATGATTACACGCGACAACAGCAATTTCTATACTAAAACCTTCAAAGAATCAGAACCTTCAAACCAATAGTTACTCCGATCATGCGTCACGCTTCAAACCATTACTATTACATCGCAGTTTCTTGTGGAAATGAAAAATCTTCTCGCACGAGCAACCGATGCCGGTACGTAGCTCTTTCTCTTGTGACTTCTACGTTATACCTACGATATCTCGCAGGGAATTATTACAAATACGCGTATCCTGACTATTAGGGACACAGTTCCGTTGGAACTCAACGATGATAAACAATTGTTCCATTGATCAGCTGTGTTTCGTGTTTCCCGCTGGTTGCACATTGAAACAACGATTACAATAACGATGCTATACGAAAAGCATTTAGGCGTACTTACCGTGTGCCTCGAAACTTTGTCCGACTTGTAATTTAATTACAATCATCGTTCAAGATATTTGGTGGACATCTTTTGGCGAACACATTTTCCTCTCTTCTCCCTTACTCTCTCCACGATCGTTAAACGTATTGGCAAACTGTAAACGTAACAGACTTATCGTAGAACATCGCCGCGCCAATGGGACGAAAATTAGGAGGCAACAACGGGGATATAACTTGAAATGTTGCTCGGACGTGTCGTTGCGCTCGATAATAGCACGATCGTGCACTACACGGGCATCGAAGCAATGTTTTCGGCCGACGTGTGATTCTGTTTTCTTTCCGCAAAGAGGAGAATTGTGTTACACTTTGCATTCGATCACCTCATTCGAACGTAAATTTGGAACGGGGGAACGTTCGCCGTGTATGTATGTTCAATCGAGTTGGTTCACGGTTGTTTTTTTTTTTTTTTCAGCCGGACGTTAATCACCTAGATGAATTCATCATCTATGAGAAGTGGAAAGGATGCGTGATACTTGAATGATAAAGTGTATATCTTAAGCGTGTACGTAAGTCGCCACTGAATATTGCTTGTTTGTAACAATACCGACTTCATACGGCATAAGGGTGACGCTTTAGTGATATCACTAGGCGGTTACCGATTGGAATAGTAATCCTTTTCCCCTAGGCCTGTAAAATATTGTGTATGTACTCGCCATTACGCGATACGATTTGTATGCTGATCGAGGTGCTATAAATAAGAGTTGGAAATGAGAATATATAGTTGTCGTTTTATAAGGATGAAATAAATCGAAGCGTATTCATGAATCTATTATAAACATAATTATTCAGTAATGAATCGTACAGTTTGTAAATATCTAATTATTTGCGTAATTAATATCATGTATCACGTAAATTAGTATATACTTACTAAATTAAATAACAAATGTGTTAATTATTGTAATTGTTGACCTAAATATTTTGAAGATGTCACTGCGTATTCGCTGTGCGCAGTGCGAAGGATTTCTTGCGGAACGGAGATCGTAGCGTCGCGCGTTTCCATGGCAACGCGGTTAAGGTGGGGGTATCCAACACAGCTCGTGAGTGGTCCTTCGAAAAAATTTCTGCGCGTTTCCATTGCAACGCGCTCAAGAGTGGGGAACTCAAAATAGCTCGCGAGCCAATCTTGAACTGCACTATAGTGGTGGACAAATATCGATGGCACTATCGAAAACTATCGGTGGTATATGTTTACTATCGATAGTTATCGAAAATGTGGGATGATATCACAGCCTACTCTAGTACTAGCCGTGCTGAACAACGTGGCAACACCGCGTGTTTACCGATCGGGAGTCCTATTTTCAGTAATGGGAGTCTTGTACTTGGGATTACAATTAACGCATTTTCTCATAGAAAATTATGTTAAAGTACACAATTCTTTATTAATTATGTCTGAGTAATATATAAATATTATAACTATGGTAAGTAGAAGTGATATTAAAGTATACTAATAGTTATAAATGTGGTATACATTTTGTGGACTCTCGGAATGGTTTGGTGATGTGATACATAAAATTGGAAATATTTTACAGTGGTTTTAAGAAAATGTAAGTATGAAGCGAAATAGAATCATCTTTGAACTAAAACGCAACATTTGAAAATGAATGGAGTGATATATAAGTTAATAGAAACCTGAAATAGACAAAATTATTGATACGAAGTCAAAGAGGTTAAGTGAGCACGGAAAGAGGTTGGATAAGTTGGAAGGGAAAGGTTGTGCAGGTAATTATAAAATCTTCACCACAAATGCATGTATCAGAAAAAGCTAAATGATGTGCATTTGATTGAATATTAATATATGTTAATTTACATAAAATGTGCTTATGATTTTCAGATTTTAGAAAATCTGATTCCAAATTGGTACCATTTATTATGGCTTTCATTGTTGCACATATATGAGTAAATAAGGTTATTACTTCTTCTGTGGGAATGGAAAGACCACCTCGTTGTAAGTGATCAAAATGTACAGTATTTATAGTTGTACCTTTATCCTCCCAAAATCAATTATTTACATATATTACAATTTAATTTTTTAGCAACGGAATGGGACCCATAACCGGATATATAAATATTAATATAATCATCTACAACACACGTGGATAAATATTCGGTATTGAAAATTTTTGAAAATCCATTTACATCGGCAGGAAGATTATGAAGATCATTAATATTATTCCCTTACAATTGGAAACATAACACTGTGGCATTATTAACTAATAAATATAGTATGAAACTTGTGAATTTTTCAAAAATTGTGTATGTATATAATAAATATGAACTTGTAAAAAATTAGTTATGATACTATTAAAATGTTATTAATGTTGGTTTTATCTATTGAATAAAGCCTAGTTAAACAAAAATTATCTCTTATAAGTTCTGGGAATGTATTGTGGAATAGAATGCCACTGATTATACGAGGTTTTATGTTAAAAGGGACCCATAGGGTCCGAATGCTTGACCCTTCTATTCTAAATTCATTCGATAGAGTTTCTCCTTTGAATAAGGACATACCTTCCCTTTACAATATAATAAAGTATTCTTTTATTAAACTGAACTGTGTATTACACATTATCAAACTTCCTCATAATCTAGTTTTCCAATAATTAACACTAAATTGAAATATATTGAATGCACAATAGCTTTTATTAAATAAATGTGCTATACACAAAGATTAAGACCTACATAGTTAATAAATGAAACTTCCCTGCATTACTGCACTTACTTTTATATTTTAAAAAGTTTCTACTGACAATAAGTACAGATTGATGTGCAAACATTCGAAAAATAAGCGGGAAAGTGAGAGGCCGGTATGAAGAAACTGAGAGTCCGGTCGGGTGGGTTGGGCTAGGTATATTGATATATATATCACACCCGGACTCCCGCTGCGTTGCCATTTTTACCTTCAGCACGACTAGTACTAGAGAAGGCTGTGGTACTAGAGAAGGCTGTGGTACTAGAGAAGGCTGTGGTATGGCTACATATGTGTATCACATTCCATCACTATCGATAACTATCGATGGTCGGTGGTCCAACTATCGAAAATTATCGATATTTCTCCACCACTACTGCACTACAGTAGCCTCGTTTTTTGAGATTCTTGATGCGCCCCTGAGCAGTCTAGACGGCGCCACTATCCCTTTATTTACATCCAACGATTCCCCTAGCTAAACCAGACACAATTAGCTACAAAAACCACTGCCACTGTGATCCGTTGATTGGTCGACCGTGAGAATGGCCGTTCGTACTATTTTAAATTTGAGTTAAGGAATACCTGTATTCCCGATTCAATCGAGTAACGGTGATCTTGCTCGAGTAAAATAATGTCCATTAATGTCACTGTCAGTGGAAATCGTTTGAACGTACGCCGCGGAAGAATGGTACTGTCCGATTTAGATCAAATTAAGAAAAATGAGCGCGACCGTCGACGAAGGTTACGATTGGAGCAGGTATATTTTGTAATAAATTATTGACCAAAAAATCCGAACATAATCTCGAGCAAAAGGGGCATTGTAAAACGATGAATCTTAAATTATTTTTTTTCGTATACAATTATTTTTTGGGACCACCGTATTTTCATAAATAATGCAAATTATTGTTCAAATGAGCTAATCGTTGCTAAAAAATATGAATTTTGATGCATTACGATTTGTTTCGCTAAAGAACAACAATCGTTTTGTTGCGCCGGAAGTAAATAAAGTAATGAACGAAAGTCAATTGCAAGATCGGAGGAATCACTGAAGGTATGTTACACAGGTGCGACAGCAATCCAAAGAAATATCGGACAGACTCCTCAAGCGTACCAAGAGCATTGCCAAAGGGGAATTCAAAAAGTACGAGGATAGCGACAAGCGGAATCTGAAGCAGATGTACAATGAGAAAATCATGGAGGTGCAACAGAAGTATCAAGAGGACATGGCGGATATAGGCCTGGCGCATGTATCCGCAGCACTGGAACATGATCACGGGGCGTTGATCGAAGAAAGGGAGAGGCAAAACAAGTTGACGGCAGAGAAACGAGGAAAGGAAGCGGCGAAACACGCGAAAGACAGTCAGACAAAATATGAGGTCAGTTCGAAAAGTTCATTTTCTCTTCTCTCGCAGTAGAAATGGTGGTCAAATCTGAGGTTTGGAGGGACGAAACTTCATGCATATTACTAAAACTAAATAAAATCTGTGCAGAAGGAGAGCGGCGTACAGCAGCAGCACCAGGAGCGACTGCGTCAAGTGAGAGAAGTGGAGAATATCAGGTCTACGATGATAGCGAACCTTCCTAAACAGCCAGTGCCCGAAGAGGACACAATATGCGTGTTCATTGGGAACGACACGGATCAAGAAAATAGGGAGCGCAGAGCTGTGAAGAAGAAAGCGAAGAGAATCGTTACGAAACAGTCTCCTCGAAAGATCAACAAAGCTTACGTAGAGGTGAAACACCGTCACCGTGCAATTGTAATATTAAATTTACTGGCGTACGTTTACGTATATATTTTGTAATGCACTGTTTTTCAGGTTGTTGGGAACGATTTGAAAGCGCATTCGCCAGCGACAAGGTCTACGATGTTAACGGTGGAAGAAATTTCGGAGAATGATTTTCAGTCGTCGCCGAGGCAACCTGCTACCAATGTAGTTGCAGAATCGTTGCAGAAGCAACCGGCAACGACAATCGAATCTGAGAACAATAGTAAAAATTCTGGGACAGAAGTTAGGAATATATCAACAAGGCTGGAGAAAGCAAGGTACGGACTGTAAATGAAATTTCATTGCGAAAAGGTGTCTCATTGTGACAAAGCATTTTGAATATTAAAGGTATAATCCGGAAGACTATGAACAAACAGCTTCAGATTCTACCAATAGCGATAGCTCTAATTCGTTTAGTGACGATTCATCCTATTTTTCCGATAGCGGTGAGCAATCTGTGAATACTGAAACAAAGAGGACAAGGCATGTTAAGTGTCCAGCCTTCGATAAAGTACAGTTATACGATCACAGTAATCGTCAGACTAACGTATATGAACAACCGGTCGGTGTAGTAGAAAAAATACAGACGTGGAACGAGGTTCGTAAACGTTTGAATAATTGTTTGAAACTGTGAAATAATAATCTGCTTAAACATATATTAATACGCATAATTTATATACGCAGCCGAGTGCGATAGATTTGGCGCAAGAAATGGAACGAACGAAGACGGCGGAGACACAGTTGTCAGAAAGTCGTAAGCAGAACGCTCAGAAACGCGGGGAGGATGCGGCGCTGAGGGAAAAAGTTCGTCGAGACTATCAGGCTCTCCTGAAAAATCTAAGTCAACTTGCCAACGAGGAGCGCAAATTGAAGGCTAGCCAAGCTGATCATTATCCGGTACAAACCCCAACTTATATTTAATAAATATCCAGCCTTATGTTTTTACGCGGTAGATGGGTTCTAAAAAAAGAAAAGGTAGTTGTAAAAAAAAAAGTAGAAGATCGATATCCATTTTCAGCTGACATTCGTCCACCTTTTAATCTATCACACGGTTTAAAAATTTTTGTACGATTCACATCAGCGTCCGCAAAGGTTGTCCGATTCGTTGGCAATGTTTCACAGCCATTGTTTCTAAGCTGTTCCACGAAATCGAACGTCGTAGAAAATCGATATAAAATAAGCTTTTATCAAAAGAATGAAGTCCCGAAAATGTTTCAACAGACTCTTTACTTCATCCCGTTTCTAATTACACCGTGCTTGCTCTTCTCTTAGAAAGACGCGAACGTGCGAGAGGAGCGGAGGAAGATGTTAAGGGACCAGCACAAGAAGAAGATGAATCAGGCGTTGAAAGCTTTGTTGAACGAAGATCAGGGCCCAATAGAGAGGCAGATCACTCTCACGCCCAGAGAAGCCGATAGAAGCGCGGAACCTCGCGTTGCTTGGGAAGATCCGTGTTTCACCGATCGTGCGGGTACTAGCGAGCCGTTGCAAATGGAACGCAAAGAAACGAGCGTTTCTCGCGAGGAGCAAATATTGGACATGCTGAAAAAGGTCGAGAGACAGAAGAGGCTGTTGCTGCAAGAGTTCGGTGCGAATTTGCCAAGCGACATCTTCAATGCCTCCGTGAGGACTCTGTTCGACAAAGATAAGTCGGCTGAAACGCAGGCGAACGGCATCCAAAGTGTCCAGGTTCAGAGGCCTTTGTCCCCAGAAATTAGGGTGATAAGCGCGTCGCCCGGGGAAAAGAGTAAAAAGGACAGAACGGAGACGAAGACGGATGACTCGTCTGTGAAGACAGTGGAAACTGCAGTGCAGACTGCTGTCGAAAACAGGGGTGTAGTCCAGGACAAGGGCACGCAGGTGGAGCTGGAGAGGAAAAGGGAACCCGTCCCGACCAACTCAGAGTCCGAGATTCCTCGTTACTATCCTCTGGAGCCGCAGATAACAGTGATCAGGCCCGAAGTAGACAGCAGCGATTCGACGAGCTCGGAGACTATACGTGCCGCCACTGAAGTCCATCCACAGACTCCCAGGGCGACGCCTAAGAAGAAAAGGTACCCCACAAAGGCGAGAAAGACCCCGTCTAAAGTATTGCACAAACCCGGTTCGTCGCGGCCCGCCAAAGGCCCACCCCCGTCCCCGGCAAAGAAGTTCCCCAAACCTTTGGCCAAGTCGCAGCACAGCAGTCCGCAGAAGCACGCCGCTGCGGAAGACGTGCCTAGCAAGAGAATCAGGATGTACGTGGACAAAGGTGGTGTGAACATCACAGTGAAGCCGCCTCAGGTCGCCGAAGTGGACATAGACGTGAGCACGCAGAGCACCCAGGTGTACACCACGTGCGATCATGGACAGTCCGCTGCTAAATCGCAGTGGGTGCAAACCAAGTCGAAGAGGATCAAGATAAAGGACGTGTCGGACACTTCGACGAGCTTCGCCAGTCCGCCGCCCGTACAGCCCAGAGATTTGCTGGAGGCGTTGAGCAATAATATGTCTATTCTGGAAATGTTGGATTCGTCGGCGAACGAAAGTATGAGACGCCTGAGGAGAGACGTCAGTCCAGTGTCCACGCCAGAGACTCCATCCCCGCGCACCATGAGGATACCATCGAACATACCTCATCCGAGCAGGCTGCAGAGGTTGCTCAGACACGCGTCCTCGGATTCCCAGACCAACGACAACAATACACCGTCGTCTGGCAGGCATGATTATTCGACGTCGACGGATTTGTCGGAATATCCACCGAATGAACATTTGTCGCCAGAAAGTGCGGCTGGCATCCCAAGGGCGTCTCTTTCGTTGGAGTTCTGTTTGTGCAACAATCCCGAATGCGGCCAGATGCACGCCAAATTCGACGAGATCCGTAGTTACGCGATGAAGAACTGCCCCCAAATATTACAAAAGTACGAGGACCTTCAGACAACCTGCGCCGAGAGGATCATTTCTCTAACGAACCTTATTGAAAAGGTTCGAAGCGAGCAGAGAGGTAATTCGCCTTTATCAATTAATGCGTCAAATGTAGTACAAACACGACTGTAAATTGTGCTATTTGTTTTTTCAGGTATGGACTTCTCGATGGGCGATCCGCACGACGAAACCAGTTTGATGCAACTGCCACCGCCGGAACAGGTGGTGACGAATGACCTTCAAAGTGTACGCAAACTCGTGGAGAACATAGAAGCCATACATAACCAGCTCGCCAAAACCCTGGTCGAATCTCAGAAAATAATCAAGGACAAAGTAGTTATCGAGGAAGAAGCGAATGAAGTTGAAGAAGCAGTGAGCGTGGCGAATGCTGGAACGTCTACGAAAACTGTCCAAGTCGCTGAACCGAGAGCGGAGGCGGAAAAGGGCAAAGGCAAACCGACAATCATAAACGAGGAGAAGGTTAAAATTCAGCTACATAGATTGCAAGCCCGAAATTCGCTTGAAATGTTAAGCACGTCGACGCCAAAACGTGATGCGTGGTCTACGCCAAAAAATTACGAGAAAATGGTGATAGAGAGGCTGTCGAAGGAAATTTTGGAGCAGAGCGAAGGCATTAATAACAATATAATGATTACAAAGGAAACTTACAACGCGGCTGCAAGGAGTTCCGTTCAAACTTCAACGGAAGGAGCTCATTCGAAGAATAATGATCCTTCTAGAACGCAAAGAAACGATGCGGGGGCAAAGAAGCAAGCGAATAAAGAGGTAATCGATGTTTCCGCATTGTGAACTTGCACACCTCCATAACTTCCAAAGTATACGTTGTACGAAAAAGTTTTGTACACAAAATGTTGCATGGTTCAAAGGGGTACATTATGTGGTGTATTTATTTCTTGTATAGGTGGAAGCGTTTTGGAGATTTGAAGGTCAACTTTGTTTTTTTAAATAACAAGATATTAACGAGAGTTTGATCCGCATAAGGTCGCGTTGAAAGATCAGTGTCACCGAGTGATTGGCGAAGACGACGGTCCCCGTGTAACCGTCCCATAAGTCCCGTGTAGCTCTCGTTAATATCTCGTTCGTTATTAACTTTAGGACGTACACTTCATTATTCATTATTCCATTTTAAAAAAACTAAGTGGACCTTCAAATCCTCTAAACTCCTCCACTTACAATAAAGTCGTGTACAGCCTCTTGATACCATGTAACCTTTGCAGAAACAATTTCTCCGCGCAACGCATAATTTAGAAGTTATTCGAGGTGGTCAAGTTAGGTGCCTGACCCTGTATATGTATATGTATAGAAGATTTTTAATATTTCTTTTTCAGTCGAAGAAGGCTAATGATTTCGTGCCGCTGTTGCTCGACATTCCAAAGGTGTCGAAAACAACAGACAACGTTGCGAACACCAGCAATGGTAGAAGTAAACCGCCAGTGAGTTTACTTAGTGGGCCCTATAGGTGAAATTTTATTTTTAATTTTTTTCATACAATATTGCCGCATTGAATTCCCTTGTACATGCGGTTTTCGACGCAGCCCTAACGAGGCCGTAATTTCAGGAGTGAAATCGAGTCGTCGGGCCACGAGCTCTCAACGATCATCGAGTTCGACACGCCGGACACCGCGAACAAAAGTCAGAACAACAGAAGTCCATCGTCAGCGAGAAAGCTTGGGGCGCCCCAGGCGACGAGAACCACCGCTTCGAAACCATTGGAGCACCCCAGTCCGTCCACTACAAAATTGTCGTCGATGATATCCGCGCGCAAGATAATAGAGACTTCGATATCCTTCGATTCCCCAGCAACATGCAAGAACGTCGAAATTCGAAGCTCAGGGAGGAGCAAGGATAGCCAAATGGAGGATGTCGTTCAAATGACCAGAGACAGAAGGTCGCAATGCGACACGGTCAATCGGACGCCATTGCAGACCGACGAGGTTCAACGTTTTTGTAGCGCTGGCACGGATGCGAATAAGCCGTGCATGATGAACAAGGACAAGATAACGTCCACGAGTTCGAACAGTTTCTCGGAATTGTCCGGAGTTTCACAGATAGCCAGCACCCCTTCCTCCACTATACTGAAGTACGCGTCGTCCCCGGAAGAAATGGAGACAGCCCTTAAAAAGCTTGGCCTGGGTTGGGCGATAACAACATTGAAGAAGACGCGCGAGGCGAGCGCCCTGAGCTCGTCGTCGAATTCAGACGCGACGCCGATAAACACTGCCAAGAGAATAATATCGCCTGTTAAAAAGCAGTTCGACAGCAATTACGGTCTGCCGGATTTCAGTGACGTCTCGTCGATATCTATTAAGGAGGCCAGCAAGAGTACCGAGCAGGCGGTACTGTTGAAGGGCAGAACGTCCACGCCGAAATTGCCAAATTCGAATTCGAACAGCTTAGCGACGAATACGAGCAACACGAACAATTCGGAGAATTTCCAAGAAGCGGACGACGGTTTGATAGTACCTAATTTATCTCTGACGAAGTCGAAGTCGAATCTGAGGAGACTAGAAAATGAATGATGTATCCTTTCGTCTAGCGGATTTTATTGTGAATATTTAAAGGTATACAATGATAAATTAACGAAAATATTAGCTTTTATTTAATTATATTCGTGTGCAATTCTTCTAACACTGTGTACTTATGAAAATATAGACTTCGTTAAGATATACCTTACAGTTTTTACTTTTAGCGTGCGCGTTGCGATTTTACATTTTAATAACAACGGTAGAACGGTAGAATGCGCATAACTTTATTCATTTGTATAATATACAGTGACTACAATTTACCAGGCCCTCAAATGTTTTATATTATAAATATTTGGGTACCATTACACATTTGAAACTACTCGGGTCCCCGCCTTAACCACAGACGAGATATAAGAATAGATAAATCAACCAATGTATTTTTTCGGCCGCACTTTTGGATCCTGGGATGCCATTAACATTCCCGTGTCACTCACAACGTTACCAACAGATTGTAGAAGGCGATGCGAAAATTAAATAATTTTAAAGAATTGTTTTGTTGTTTGCCGCGATGAAAGGCACTAACACGTCGAATTAAAAATGTGTTAATTAAAGAAACGTATTATAACAAGTTTTCTTATTTCAGTTGTAGTACCAATAAATGAAATAATGTTGAAAGTTATACTTTACATTATTTTCTGGTAAATGGCAATGAATGATCAAGAACTACACACAAAATTGAACTAATAGATTTATAGTTTTTTAACACACAAACAGTAAAATTGAAAATGAAAAAGAAAATGAAAAAATTGCAAAAATTTTATTGTTAATGGAAGACGCAATTTCTTATCTATATTCAACTAATAATAATATCGAAGTAACTCATTCACTACCCAGTCAGCCAAACCTGATACAGCAGATCGTTCCCTATGCCTGTTGGCAGGTTTTTTCAGCAAAATGGGCGACGGCTAAAATATAACAAAACCTGCTAGAGCAGATTAGCGCAAGAATCCAGCAGACCCTGCTAACGTTGAGTGGTATTTAAAATCTGACTTTTTCCGAAGTACGAGTGTTAGGAATAAGAACTATGTATATCAGTGGTGAGCAACGTTTACCTCGCAGTGGGCCAACAGTTGAAATCTACTACTTCACGTGGGCCGCAATATTAAATACTCAAATATATTAATCAAATAATTTAATTTAAGACGCAAGTTAGCCATTAGCTAATTAGCCGTTACATTATAAATGTATAAATAGAATTATAAATAACAAATTCAATATTTAAGTATTTAATATTGCGGCCCGCATACAATATTAGGTTTTAACTTTTGGCCAAACGTTGTTAAAAAGCATAATAAGTATTTTATCATTTCTCTATAATATATACACGTCCGTGTAAACCATTCCAGATTTTTCACGGAACACCTATTACCTTTAATAGGAAATAACACCTATTACCGCGAACATAGTTTGGGAAACCCTGGTATACAAGATTTGTTTGGTGGAAATTAGTCACTGAGATTGCAAATAATAATTTATTTAAATAAAAGGTTGAATTGTTTGCATGTTTACAATCTTTTCATCTAAACGAATAATTGTTACACATGACTAATTTTGTGACTATAATTTACCAACATTAAATTCCTTATGCCCAGATATTTATGTGTGCATAATATTTATAATTAGCGATGGGCGCCATCGACTAATTTAAACTATCGACTAATTACTATTTAGTAACAACATACTATCGACTATTTAGTCGAAGGTTTGTAATCGACTGAAATGTCGCTTTACGGTTATGTCTGGAGTTTGAATTATGTCATGAAATATTGGTGTATTTACTTTTTGTAAATTTATTAGTTCATAATTAGAATTTATGAAGTATGTAAGGTCAACAAGTTTCTTTTCTAGCAATTACTAATATTTAAATTTGTCATAAACTTTATTTTGGTACTTAAAAATTAGATGTTCTAAATTGGTTGTGAGAATCAATTAGGTTATACATATTTAATATTTTACTCAGTTCTTGAAAATATTCTTTAAAATCAGATAATCTAACATGACGGCGTTAATTAATGTTTTATATATCAAAATTTAAGTCGTTTGTACTTTTTCCTTGGGTAGATATAAATGTTGCTATATTAGGAATGTAGATTTAGATGTAAGGAATTTGTCGATCTATTTTCATAAGTAATTTGGGAGTTTAAGGGTTCTATAGCTGATCGCTCATTTATTTCATGGTGAAAAGTATTAATGTTAATAATAAACATATTACTAATTATTTTTGTAATAAACTATAAAATATACCACAAATAAATATAAAATATAAAAAACTTCGAAATGAACTAAAGAATCACTGTTATTTTCGTCAGAAATACTAACCCACCCCTGGTTTCCCTACTGATTAGATTTTGACAATAGATGTTTACATTTTCAAGCGGCAGGGCC
This sequence comes from Nomada lathburiana, assembly GCA_963667235.1. Lineage (NCBI taxonomy): Eukaryota > Metazoa > Arthropoda > Insecta > Hymenoptera > Apidae > Nomada > Nomada lathburiana. The sequence continues at coordinate 16,137,508 of OY763899.1, read as the reverse complement.
GAATTCTGAGATATAGTATAGTATTCGATTATACATATACGACGTATATCTCTTATGCCATAAGAGATATTAAATCGGTAGAGAATTTTCTGTTAGCGCTTACCTAGATCAATTCTAAGCTTTGCTATTGATAATTTTTTAAGAGGTCGTTTAAATCACCTTTTATGCGATACTAACGAAAGTTATACTTATTCGCATAGTTCAGATATGGTGCTGGAAACGCGTTGCCAATTTTAATAAGGCTTGTATTCGAAACGAAAACAGCAGCAAACGTGCGTAAATAAGTCTATATAAGCCTGCTGAAGCCCGACATATTTTCTTGCATTCTACATATGTAACACTCAGCTCTTCGCACGATATGTATTATTAATAATTATATTGACGACAGTAATATGTATGGGATAGTTGAGCATGTAGGCAAATTAGACAACAAATATATTACAAATGATCGTTCTCTATTCGTTTGTGAAATATTACAATGATAAATACATACATCGCAGTTTCGCTTGTATTAATATTAATGCGGTCGCCTGTTAAATTGTCAATTGCAGATTCCAAAATGCCTCCATTAAAATTACGGGTGCCCCTTTTTTAGATTTGCATAGCTAGTAAAGTATAATGTAATACTCATGCTATCATTGAGCAAGGAATACAACAGTGGAGGAACCGTCGTTACTTTCAATTTGTTTAAATTGATTTCTTCGTACTTAATTATATTCTTTATTTTTACTGCAGGCAAATAGATATAATACAGCTAGAAAATATCGAGGCAAAGTAAACTGTTAACGTCGCGTAGAATTTTTCATGATATATCAAAAGACTGAATCGATATACAGACAATTGTAAATGATCATGTACAGTGTGAAACGAAGGTGTAAGTATTATATATTGCTCGTGACTCTAGCACCTTATTATCCAACATCGAATGAATGCTTCCTGAATGTAAATGCAAAATGTCAGGCACGGCATTATACATATTTATTACATATACATTTCATACAATACGCACATACAAGCGTAAATATAAAAAGGTGACGTATAATCGACCAACTGAAAGTACCTGCGATACCATGAAAGTGTAGTCTATTGTTATGTGAACAATACTTTAGAATGAAATGAGATAATAAATATAATTTTGTTAAAGAAGACCATTCTTGAACACACCTTGATCGTGGAAAATATATTTCTAGAAATAAATTGACGCGACGCGAGTGCCCAGTCAGCCGAACCTACAGTGTCGAATTCCTCCTCGCAGGTTTTGCAAACAGAATGGCTACAGATTTGAAGCAGGATCTGTTAAATCTTGCTTATTGCAGCAGATTGGCTGCCAAAATGTAACAAAACCTTCTAGAGCAGGTTCGTTGACAAAAAAACCATGCGAACTCTGCTGTCGATCCACTCGGTTTCTGCCGCCAATCTGCTATTTGATACAGATACAAGACAGATACAGATGGTTATGGATCTGTAGACAGATTCTGTCGCCAGCTGCCGCGAATCTGCAGCCGGCCTGCCCCTGGACGGCTGGCTGGGTGTTTTCAAACACGCACAGGCTGCTATAAATTTAATTTATAGCCGGATATAAAAGGCAGTCTTGTTCCAACTTCCTTCTGATAGTCCACGTAGTCCTGTCCAAAGAAATTCAGCAGGGTAACTTCTTCTATCAAAATGCGATCGTGGATAAATTTCCAGGATGCCACTGTGTAGGCCAGAAGGCACACAGGATTCTGAAGAATCAGCTGCAATGTAAGGGACAAACGTTATTTGTTTGCGTTGAATTTGAATTTGAAATATCGTCCAAAGCTGAGGAGAGTTACCTGAGTTCCTATGGACCAATAAAACCAGCCGGTGTAACTGGGGTGCCTACAAAACCTGTAGACCCCGTGCGTAATCAATTCATGGTTATCCATCTTTTCCCTTTGCACAATATGATTGAAATTGTGCCTGGCTGTAAACATGGCCAACTTCCTCATCAGTTCTCCGCACACGCATAATACCAGCCCAAAGTACGATATCAAGGACGGCTCTTTCATTGCCGGAAAGCACCATCTTTCGGCAAAGAATTCTATCCAACTGGAGCATGCGGCCACTCCGTATGCGATGCTATGATTCAATATAAAACTATCGATGGAAAGAGTGGATGGATTTACCCAAGCGATGCTCAAGAATTCTGTATAATGGAACGCTGCGAGTACAGCAATATACACACCGAACGTTTGCCACGAGGATGGCGCAACCAGTGACGTTAAAAGCCCGATTCCGAATGCATATCCTAGAAATACTGCTCTTACAGCCACCTGACAAACGAAAGGATTTACTATAGGAGTTTTGTACGGTAGCTGGGCGGATTGTATATTGATCCGTGAAATTAAATTTATGCGAATAGATCACCTGATACGTAAAGCCTCGAAAGGCAAGCAGTAGAAATACGTTTAGAAGTCCATATTGAAAGACATTCGTGAGCCAAACATTGTCGAAGTAAGTGCCGGGAATGTAATACCCTAACCTTAAAAGTATCTCCGGTAGGACGGTAATTACCGCGGCCGCAGTGAAACAAAAAAGGCTAAGTTTTCCATCGTAACAAAGCATTTTTTTAAATACCTATTTGGTTCCTCTTTGTTTAAATAATTTGACATAGCAATAGTGAAACTCTGTTCATAGATCGCATGCGAACCTTACGCAGCGGTGTACAGTCGAATTAAATTGAAACATTGGCAATTATTTCTTTTGCAGCGTGAAAATCTGTTTGACGTTATATCATATATTTATGAAGTGACACTAAGTAATAGTATAAATTAAACTTCACTTCGTCCAAATAAGGTACAAAGCGAGAAAGTTGCGCTTGTTTAAAATACGTATTGTTGGCGACTGACGGCACTAGATGGCTCCAACAATGTGTGCTCATAAATAATCATATTAGCTAATCCCAGTCTGCCAAACCTGCTATTGCAGATTCTATCCAATTGCTGTTGGCAGGTTTTGTAAACAGAATGGCTACAGATCTGAGGCAGGATCTGTTAAATCCAGCTATTGCTGCAGATTGGCTGCAAAAATGTAACAAGAGCTGCTAGAGCAGGTTGGATGACAAACACCGTGCAGATTCTGTTGTGGATCTGTTCGGTTTCTGCTGCCAATCTGCTATTCGATGCAGATACACGCCTGATACGGATGGCTATGGATCTGTAGCAGATTCTGTCACTAGCTGCTGCCAATCTGTCCGTGGATCGCTGGCTGGGTACGTTTCGGTTTCAAAGCTTTCGAACTTGGAAATTTCAGCATTTAAAAATCCGAAGATTCCCCTCCTGTGGTAAATCTTGGCTAAAGGAAGCCTATATTGTACCCGAATATACAAACTTGATAAACGTTTACTCTTCTACTGCGCTATCAAATCCAGTTTAATTACGTTCAATAGTTTCACTGTTCCTTCGACTCAATTTTAGATGGCTAGCAAAGAGATCCCAACGGCCCACACTGGGACGTTATGATAACGTTGGACATTGGGGGGAAAAAATTAAAAATTCGAATTTGAGAATTTAACTTTATAGGCAAGAAACTATGAGCCTTTCCAATTATGTTTGTTACGCTACCGCGTTAGCCAGGCTTAATATCTACAATAGTAACATCGAATCAACGATCGACAATATAATCGTAACTATCGATAGCGATAATAACTCGGGATCGGAACTCAAACGGCCAGGTGAACATACGCGAAACACCCATCTGTACATTGTTTAATTATTGTACGCGTATTCCTACGATACGCTGTAAGACTCTTCGACTTTCGCATATTTTCTCGGGTTTTTTCCACGACTCTCCATTTACCGTTACCCCGCGACTTTCACGTGTTTTCTTGGGTTTTTTTCCATTTCGCCTTTTTTTGCACGCTTCCCTTCGATGTTCAGCATTTTCTCGGGGTTTTCCCACTCTCCCCTTTGCGCGCGCACCCCTACATCCTGACCGGAAAACGAAAATGTTACCACCTCCACGCGCCCAAGGGCTGTTCAAGACCCAGCAAGACTCAACCTCATTGGCCGCTACCAAAGGAGAGGGGGAAGCAAGGAACTCAGGAAGAAGAACCAGAGCCGCACTGGAAAGACTCATCAGAATTTCTTTATTTCTTGAACCATCAATATTTTTTACGCCGCATAATAGAATAAATAGTTGTTCTTTCTAATTCTATAATTTGAGTTTGATTGTTCCGCGCTTCTCCACGAGCAGATTGGTTCAGCGCTCCACGGGCAACCGAATCTACACAAAATACCTAATCCCACCAATAGATACGCAACATAGCTATATCTTTTTGGTGATAGCGGTGGGACATTAAAAAGTGAAGAGGATAAATATCGGAGGGAAGCGATAAATATCCCGGTTTATCGCACGCCCATTCACAACGACCGGAAGGAGGACCACAAGAAATTTAATCCACATTACAACACGACCAAAGGTCTACCCCTTGGCCGGGGATCCATCGACCAAGGAGACGTCGGAGGAACGCCGCATCACCGACGGACGGGCAGTGGAGTGGTAACACAGTGACATTAAAGACATTAAGGTGAATTATACGTTGACGGTGCGTAATAGCGAGTGTCAGCTCTCCGAGAACCCAGTGAAAAGTCAATCCGTGATTCTAAAATAATTAACCCGAAATACCGCGGTACCGAATATGTTCCCGAGAAGAGCCGCGTTTCGAAAACGCAGAGGCATGCGCCGTATTGCTAGTGGCGGTAGTGGACGTTTTACGATCGAGGATTTGCCCGTAGCGTCGGTCCCTGCGGTACCATTACCCGTCGTACCCCTGGTAGGCAACCATCCATGCACCGATTCGCGTATAGTTCTACGCTTGAGCCGCGAGATGGACGCGTTCAGTCTCCCCGGTAATGGTACTTCTCATTATAACGACCAACAAACCAACGCCGAAATACTCCCCGCCAATTCCGTGCACGAGCAATATACGCCAATAAGTCTCGTTGTGGATACGATCACCCGATTTGATGGTAGCTCCTGTTCCCTCATGCGATTCATAAACGGTTGCCGGAGAGTCTATAGCTCGGTGAAACCCGCGGAGAAATGGCTGCTTCTCAGACATATTAGGAACAAAATAGTAGGACAGGCCGACGCGTTAATCCGCGGATATCCCGAACCAGCCACACTCGAGGAGCTGGTCGGCCACTTGAAAGACGCTTTTAGCGACCAACTTTCCCTAAGTCACATCCTTGGCGAATTGAAAAAGGTGCAGCAAGGAGCGCTCGAAAGCACCGTTGCGTTTGGAGCGCGAGTCCGCGAAATATTGATGCGCGGTATCGAAGCTGCGAGGGAAGAGTACGACGCGAATATATTCGCCATTTACAGAGGCATGCTTGAGTCCGAGGCAGTTTCGGGATTCGTGGGCGGTCTGCGTACCACAGGACATCTCGAAATGTTGCGAATTGCGAACTTCGAAGACGCTGTGAAAACAGCGTCGCGAGTCACGGACACCGTCGGAAGTTTTACTCCCAGCCCAGACGCGAGAATATACCTGTCGGAGGTAAGACCAAGTGATACCCGCGAATGCTATGGTTGTGGCGAACGGGGCCACTTACGCGCGGACTGCTCCCGCAACCCCCATTGGTCGAGCCCACCTTGGTGCAGAAATTGTGGGAAATCGGGACACACGGAAAACCATTGTTATAGGAACTCGAATCGGGCCAGGCGATTTCTATCCGCCTCGGCTACCGGCTACCGTCTTTAAACTACAGGGGGGGCTGCAAAGGGGCGCACCGCGGCACAGTGATCTGGAAACCCGTTTTCCGCGGCCAAAATTATTCTAGCGTTATTTCAACACTTAAACTTAAGGTAATAGTATAATAGGTCGTTGAATTCGTCTTTATGTCAGGTATGACATTATAGTTTTCATAAATTTTTAAATAAAATTTTAAATAAAAATTTATACATTTTTTATATTGACATTGGTAGGAGGCCGAATGCTGATTCACTTTTATCTGAAACATTTTTTTGTCAAATCATTTTGTCAATGGATAAAAAGTATATACCTTACCTATGCCAACGCGTTGGTCTTATCGACGCCGCAGCTACAAGCGTCGAGAACGCTAAAATACCTTGGGCATTGACTTATTAAAATCCACACAGAATTAAAAGCGGAAGAAATTTAATGGCACTTGAAATTTATATGGTCTTGTTAACAAGTGTTTAAGCATTCATGTAAAAAGCTTGATTACTCTTAATCATTTTCGTATAAGCCTTCCCAAAGTTTAATTGTTATAAACTTTGCTCTATTTGAACATGGATTAAAAAATGCTTACAACTAGATTAAATATTTGAAGTACACCTGCTGATAGGTATAAAACCGCCAGTTAAATCTATATTCTGATATTCTATAATACGTAACTAAAACGTATAGTTTTACTTTGAATTTTACAACTTTGTCTTCAGAACGCTATATCTCATCAGAGAATTATTTTAAGTGAATAGAAATTTTGGATTTTGAAGCTTTGAAAGGTTTCAAGGTTATAGGAAAAAATAGATATAGAAAATAGATATAGAATATAGAAAATAAGAACCAAGCGAAAATATTAAATAGGATCGTCGGGGCATTGCATTAAAGAGAAGCAATTTTGTGTCGTGAAATATACTGTGCTTAAAATGTCCAACTTTCAATGCTTATTACAACTATAATATTTATTAAACTGGACTGATGTTTTCATTTCGGAGGCCTATGGACATTAAGGAAGCAAAGTTCATTGATCAGATATCGATACGAGAAAGTTCGCTTTCGGGCAAAATGTCACCAAATTTTCCGATCCCACTGTGCACCGTGGCGCTGTAGTCGCCTGGCGAAAAATGGGGAATGGCGCGTTTGCGGAGATTACCGTCGCTTACCGTACCCGATCGGTACCCTGTGCCTCATCCGCACGATTTTCCGGCTCGGCTCCGCGGTAAGAGCATTTTCACAACGTTTGTTTGTCTGGGCACCTTGTCAACTCGGAGAGATTTAAACCCACTCGGGACAAGGTCGAGGCCATTAAAAACTTCCCCGGACGCCGTTGAACGCGTACATGACCGATACGCGCAAACGGGAATAATCGACCCGTTGAATGGTCACCGGAGGCCGAGGCGACCCGAGCCCCCACCCGTGTCGTCAGCGAGTCTCCGACGACCCCGCTGTATTATGGGGGACGAGAAAGTCCTCCTCCACAGGGTCGCCAATCTACAGTCAGCAACGGCAGACATCCGAAGGGGGGAATTGCTCCCCCACCCGGATCGCCACTGCTTTACATCGCGGGAGGGGTGGGGGGACCCCGCCAATGGTCGAAGCCGACGAGCGGGATCGGATAGCTCCCAATCCCACTCCGCGGCCACCCTCTGCCGAAGAGCATCTTCGCAGAAGGAGGGCATCGCGTTCCAAGCTTCCCGCTGCCCAGCATCCTCCTTACGATGCTGTCAGCAAGAGGTCTCCCCCCACTTCTGCCTTCAGGACACGGCGCACAGTGGAGTGACCCACTACGTTACCCTATTGTAGGGCTCGGAATTAAGTGAACGTTCGGGCCGATTTCCAAAGGCAACTCACCCTTTCTCCCGCCGCACGTTTTGGCCACCACGATCGCCTAGCGACTCGAAGCTCCTCAGGCGCGTAGCATACGAACCATGGGTCCATGGGACATGGGACGATGTGGAATCCTATTGATACGAGTGTCGCCCTAATGCTACGCGCCTGCGGAGGTTCGAGCCGATTGGCGATCGCAGGGCCAAGACGCGCAAGGAAAGGAGTCGTTGCCTCTGAAAATCGCCCCGCAAGATCACTTAAATCCGAGGCCTGCACTAGATAATCCAAGGTAACCAATAATAAATACCTATGTAAAATATCTGTTCTCGAAATTAATATAGAAGCAAAATAGGATACAATTATTATTCCACCGAGGAAGTATGATTTCTGGTTAATCAAGCTCACGTATGTTAATAAGAAGTATTCGATACCCCATATAATTTTACAGAAGTAATATTGATACATGTAACTAGATGATATAAACTAGTATACATTGTTGCCAACAAGCGACCCCCTATAACCACATAACGCATCCGAGTCTATCAGTGGGCCCGTTCCAAGCACCGTGGCGGCAGTTATGTACTTTGTCATCCGCTATTCCGTCCCATGCGGGTTGTTCGGCATGGAAGAAGGGGCAACGACGGACAGTGTGCTGATACCAGGGACGTGGATACCACCCCTAACCACGGACGCTCCAATGCGTGCAATTTCCAATTCAACACCACTTCCGGCAACCATTGTCGCCCCCGAAGTAGCAGTTATCCTCTGTCCTTCGCCGTCACCGTTGACGCAACAAACGGCGCCTTCTGCCACCGCGTGTCTTGTGGCGTCAACTACTGGCGCCGCGCCCGATATGGAGTTCAGTATATTTGAATACATATTGTAGAAAACCGTTGGTCTTTTATACGTTGCCGTAGCTCTCGTCCAAAAACTGCAGCCCTGATCTCTTCTTGAGAATAGAATTGTCCACTCTCGTTCTGAAGATGCACCCCTTTCTTTCGACGTTTATTGGTCAGGTAGGATTGTCCTTGAATGAACAAGACGAGAATTAATATTGTGCCAATTATTGCCATTCGTTTCATCGCAGTATCTTTAGAATCTCGAATTAAATTCAATGTTAGTTTCCGCGAGTTTCGTTTTGCAATTGTTGTTTAAATATGTGTACATTGGCTCATGGGTGGAACTACCTTTGTAGTTTCCCAGTAAATTGGCTCATATTCTGGATTTCTTATTGTTGAATTCTTGCTAGCGTTAGTAAATAGAATGAACACTAATCGTGGTCACAATTTTGAACACTAATCGAGATTTTACTGTATCAACAGAGATGATAAGAGGACCAGATGTGCCTGTACTTGACTAGTCAAAAGAACCTAGGTTACAAAATGGAGCAATACGTAGACGTAGGTACAAGTGTGCTCCAGTTCTCTTTTGGGTGTTCCAGTCAGTCGAAAGGAGTCTTTCATAGAGAAAGGACATTCATTCTAGCTAATTCAAATATATTCAATTACAGTCAAACATGTAAAAGTTATTTTATTCAATATTCTATTACCAATAGTTATATCCTTAACATTATCATAATCTTATCTTATATTATCTCTGACCAAGGATGAAAGGAACGTAGTCACTGCATTGAAGAATAATTCTCAAATATTTCCAGAAGAACTAGATATTCGAAATCATCGGAATCGTGGAGGGGGACGCTAATCAACAAGTTTATCCAAATGATTAAATTAATTAATTTTTCTGATTAAAATGAAACTAAACGGTATACCATTAGCCACAACGCATTATGCTTCACTTATTAAATGATGTAAATGTGAACCAAATTTTATCGTGTTTGGACTAATTGTAATCAGAATAATGTCACAAATATATTGATAAAAATTGTCTACAAAATAAGCGGAAACTAAAAAGGTTTGCGGTACATTGGTATCTGGTTCAACACAAAAGGCCTATTCACATTAGGCTTCTGATGTTTGTCGATTGTCACAGTCGCAGCTTCTCTTTCTTCTTTCTGCGTCCGAAACTTATTACCAACAATTAAATCAGTAAATATAGTCGAAATTATATCGTCTTTGGTGTAATTGTAATCAGGAAAATGTCTTTCTCGGCAAAAGTTTCATAAGAAAAGAATGAGAAATAGCAAAGTGTACCCCCCAATGGTGGGGATAAACTCTTCGCTCATATAATATGAATTACATAAAAAATAAAAGTCACTACAAAATTCTGTCATCTTAGCCCGTAATGAAAATTTAAAACAGACATTTTGACTTTCTATACATACGTGACTTGGCGCAAAACGACGCGCTTAAAAACTAGAGGGCATGCACGAGATAATGAAGTAATTTACCGAAACAAACATCACTGTCGAAGCTCAAGAACACAGCAAAGTTTGAGAACTATTATTTGCACTCGCGCAGCACGAAACTTGTTAAGCAAGTTTGTCGCACTTTCGATGATCAAAACCGAAGAGAGCAATGCGGATCGTAGTACTCGCCAAGAAGTGATCGCCGATAATGCTACACCTAATTTGCGGCAGCTGTCGTCAGGGATGCTGTCCAACAACGCCGCTCAGAGATGACACCATCGATCACTCCTGGAGAGGTCGATCAGTCGCGACATTTGGTGAGTCGCCGCTGCAGAGCTGCAGCTCGAGAAATCTCAAGGGCATACGTAGATTATAGCGTCAGCAAGTTTGCTAAGGCATAACACAGTTTCTCTCTACATAGAAATTGTATGAGTTAAATAAATGTGTAGATACAAAAATTCAGTATAAGATTTGTAGCATCATATTCGAAAAATTCACTCTGTTTCTGATAACAACGTCTTGAGCTAACCGCGCACTTCTCTCGCTAAAAGCGTTTTGAATCCCTGCAATAAAGAATCACGTCTGTGGTCTGCGGCGAGGGCTCCTTTGGTTACGTTGTTTCATATAATCAGTGTATAATGGAGAATATATTGGACATTTATGGATATAAATTCAGTTGGACTTGCGTCTTTTATTATAAATAAATTTGATTAATTTGATCGCCCTGCTATTTTCTGCTTTTATCAATAATATAAAGTAACTAAAACATAAATCACAGTTTGATTTCTTCCCGCTTTATTGAATGGATTTTTGTATATTTATATGTAGGATTTACTAAAGAGACAATGTTTACAACAATGGAGACAATGGAGGCAACTTACGTCAACAATGGTTCTCTTTCCCTTGGGTTGTGAATTTTTGTATAGCAAATCGCTACAGTACCACGTATCAGTACGTACTGCAGACTACAGCTTATCTTACGAACTCTTATTGCTGAACGTCACTCACCTAACGCCGAAGAACGCAGTTTTCAGCGACCTCTACTTATCAACGATAGCCATGCGAAGTAGAACTTCCCGCGAAGATCGTAAATATAGTGCAGCTGGGCCTGTGTCTATTTATACAGGGTGGCGCAAAACTCAGGGAACATCGGGAAATGGGGGTTAGGTGAAGTGATTCTGAACAACTTTTTCCTCGATCGAAATGTTGTTTGCAGTTTCGTTTGTTAGTTATTAACGAAAAATACTGTCCAATGCGAGCATTGGATTAAATAAAAATTAGATTTGGGTTAGGTTTGGGTTAGAAATTTATGGGGAGCCCCTCAAAACAAATTTACTCGCAATTTACAGCCAAGTTAATGCTGATTAACTGGTGTTACAAATATTTTTTGTGAGATTACTGGAAACGTCTAAAAAATGGTGGATACTCTTAGACTGTGCACCCTGTACGTATGTATTTATATTTATAATGGATTTCGAGTAATTGTATTAATAACTTACATTTCTTTTCAAATGTTATTAACGCAGAAATTCTTAATTTTTAATTAATGCTTCAATTGTAACTGTTTTAGGTACTTCATTTTGTTGTAGTTCGACCAATGTAAATAGCAAGGGTTTATGAATATAATAAAAGTGCTTTAATATTGGGCATCCAAAAAAGTTTATAGAAATATTAAATATCTACAATAGATGTTCCAATGGTCTGAACATGTTTGTCTTTTGTTTGATAATTCGTCGTAGTAAAGCTTATGCCTCGGATGTTCTTTTGTATCCCCAGTAGTCCCGTAGATAAGGGCGACGGTAATGCCTCTGTTGGATTCCGGGGTAAACGAAACCGTGTGCAACAATTACTTTTGCAAAGAGGTTTTATGTAAGAATACCGTGACGAGTTTGCGCGACGGAGTGATGGTATGCGTCGTGTTTCAAAACTATTCTAAGTACAATTGATATTCCGCTACTATATACAGGGTGTGCCGTAACTACCGCAACATCGGGAAATAGGGGGTACCTGAGGTGATTCTGAACAACTTTTTCCTTGACCAAAATGTTGTTTGAAGCCTTGTTTTTTAGTTATTAACCAAAAACACTGCCAAATTACAAGGCCTGTACAGCGCGCGCTCTGGTGCCTATTTCTGCACAGTGCTCGGTAGTGTACGGGGGTATCCGAGTAAAGCGTACGGCAAATGTTACATCGTCTTAAATTAAGGATAATGTGGAATTATTTGTTACTCATGAATAACGACCACGACCGTGCGCGATTGATGAAAAGAATAATTAGTTTATATCTTATTAATGAATAACGATGTAACATTTGCCGTACGCTTTTCTCGATACCCTCGATGCCCCCGTACACTACCGGGCACAGTGCAGAAGTAGGCACCAGAGCGCGCGCTGTACAGGCGCTCTAATTTGGCAGTGTTTTTGGTTAATAACTAAAAAACTAAGGCTTCAAACAACATTTTGGTCAAGGAAAAAGTTGTTCAGAATTACCCCAGCTACCCCCCATTTCCCGGTGTTGCGGTAGTTACGGGACACCCTATATATTATGAGGTTTAGGGGGAAAGGCTGACCTTAGCCTTTGTTGTGTCGCCTCAGCAAACGCGGAGTCTGGCCCTTGCCAGTAGTCATATCGCTGACTACTACCTTAATGAATAACATTGACTCTGACTAGGCCAGGATCCGCGGGCCTCACATATTATCGGAGACTCAAGGGCTGGTCATCCAACACCTCCACTGTACTTCCATTACCGAACAATATGTGATCAGTGAAAAAACCGAATTAAAAATCGAAACGTTGAAAGCCTGCGTTTATACCAAATGCAACCTTGTCATGAATTGTATACGGTTTTATGCAGTTTTAAAATATAAACCAGATTTGTTAAAAGATTACTCTTGTGAAAAGTATAAAAATTGAACTTTCTTTAAAACTTCGTTACATAGTATATCTCCTATCTTATAAAATTCGTTGTATCTCAAAAAAATTCTTATATCTTGTATGTACTCGTATAACGAATTATGATGGATCGGAAAAACTGCATCATGAAAGGAGTGTGGTGGAAGATATTGAGCACTGCGATTTAGATTATTTTATAAACGTTAGTCTTCTGCAGTTTTATCTCATAAATGACATCAACACGAAAGAGATAAGGAGCGGCACTTACAATTAGCTACATTTATGATTAAAAATAAAAGAAAAGCTAAAGTTGCCAGCAGTGATATTTTAAATACACCATCTTAAAACTTTTTACAGGATTATACCAGTGTAACTTTACATATTACTATCCAGGGCTGGACGAATTTATTATGATTTTTGGGCTATATACATATACACACACATAATAGAGTCAAGTCTATTTTGAGACACATTTACGATATTTCAAATATTCCTGAGATGTAATCGATATATTCGACCTTGGAGTGCTACGCATTGATGAATTTAGCTCTTTCTATAATTCAGATGATATGTGTAATTATGTATGAAACTAGGGTAATGTTTGAACACTGTACAAAATAAAAGAGTGCGACGGATAGGTTGCACCCAGAGAATTAACTTGTTCGAAGACTGTGGCTTTATTTAGAATACGAACTGGCACGACGGCAACTGACTCGTACCGAGAACATTGAAATATGAAAATGCCCCTGAGAAGGAAGGATCGAGGGTGTTTGAAGGATCCAAAATATTCGTCTTCTAGGTTTTAGATTGGTCTGAACAGTAGCACCCAAACATTAATATTTTATCATTTATATTTCCATATCCATTAGGTGTACGACTTGTTGAAATCTATGCGCGATCGAGGTAGAAATCGGACGCAATAGTGCACCCATGACTCACACTTTCGATAGGCCACTTCGATAGGTCTGTTCCGAGAATAGCTTTGTAGCAGCTTTTGCAGAAGAAGCCACGTGCTATCATTCGAAAAAGAAACCTATTGCTATCGTTATTCGTCTCCGACTTATTTACTCACGCTAACATAACCTCTCCTCGCGAATCACCTATAAAGGTGCAACGTTAAGCAGGTTAATTCGTGGACGAATGGATAAGTTTTTCATAAGTAATGAAACACTTTAGCCCTTTCGGATAATGAATAAACGTATCGAACACAGTTATTAAACGACTTATTTCTTATTATTGAATAAGCAAAAATTCCACATTAACCTTGCTTAAAGACGATGTAACACGCCATGACAATGCGTTCTTTCACGACTACGACCGTCGGCGATTAATTAAAAGAATAATTAATTGATTTCTTCTATATATATAGTATATAAACGGTATATGTATAATAAATGGATGGAAAATGCAATAGTATAGATATAGATCGTGTAAAAGCAAAATGTAGGGATATTGTTCCAAAAGCACTAGTGCCGAGTGTTCAGAAGTCGTATTTTATTACACAGGTATTAACTAGTTTCCGAGATGATAATGAAAAACTTTCAGTCCTACATGGTTGAGTCATGTCGTACTACAGTCAAAGTTGTTAAAAGTACTGCAATATTTTGATATTATTGAACTTATTCTACACTAAAGTAATATGTGTGTATATCGCAAACATATAAGAAATTTTAAGAACATGAAAATAACTGAATTCGCGGTATATGCGTCACCATTCGTTCATTTAAAAAATGTCTAGCAGAGTTAGCAACAAAGTTTGATCCAACGAGTCTGTTCTGCTGAAAATCGCGCAACGTTATTTGCTCGATTGTTTGTGTTCTTACGCATGCGCATCATTCAAACATACAAATTCCTGCAACGTTCCGAGAACTCGCGCCAGAAAAATTATGACTTCCTGTATCGATGGTTGATATAATATCAATGATATCAAGTGGTACTATAAAGAGACACGAGATCCAGCTGCACTCTTTACGATTACCGCAGAAAGTTGTACTTCGCATGGCTATCGTTGATAAGTAGAGGTCGCTGAGAACTGCGTTCTTCGGCGTTAGGTGAGTCACGTTGAGTAATAAGAGTTCGTAAGATAAGCTGTAGTCTGCAGTACGTACTGATACGTGGTACCGTAGCGATTTACTATACAAAATTCACAATCCAATAGTTGCCTCCATTGTCTCCATTGTTGTAACCATTGCCTCTTTAGTAAATCCTACATATAAATATACATATACATAAATCCATGCAATAAAGCGGGCAGAAATCAAACTGTGATTTATGTTTTAGTTATTTTATATTATTGATAAAAGCAGAAAATGCCAGGGCGATCAAATTAATCAAATTTATTTATAATAAAAGATGCAAGTCCAGCTGAATTTATATCTATAAATGTCAAATATATTCTCCAGTATACACTGATTATATGAAACAACGTAACCAAAAGAGACCTCGTCGCAGACCACAGACGTGATTCTTTATTGCAGGGATTCAGAACGCTTTTAGCGAGAGAAGTGCGCGGTTAGCTCAAGACGTTGTTATTAGAAACAGAGTGAATTTTTCGCATATGATGCTACAAATCTTATGCTGAATTTTTGTATCTACACATTTATTTAGCTACATACAATTTCTATGTAGAGAGAAAGTGGGTTATGTCTTAGCAAACTTGCTGACGCTATAATCTACGTATGCCCCTGAGATTTCTCGAGCTGCAGCTCTGCAGCGGCGACTTAGCAAATTTCGCGACTGATCGACCTCTCCAGGAGTGATCGATGGTGTCATCTCTGAGCGGCGTTGTTGGACAGCATCCCTGACGACAGCTGCCGCAAATTAGGTGTAGCATTATCGGCGATCACTTCTTGGCGAGTACTACGATCCGCATTGCTCTCTTCGGTTCTGATCATCGAAAGTGCGACAAACTTGCTTAACAAGTTTCGTGCTGCGCGAGTGCAAATAATAGTTCTCAAACTTTGCGTTGTTCTTGAGCTTCGACAGTGATGCTTGTTTCGGTAAATTACTTCATTATCTCGTGCACGCCCTCTAGTTTTTAAGCGCGTCGTTTTGCACCAAGTCACGTATGTATAGAAAGTCAAAATGTCTGTTTTAAATTTTCATTACGGGCTAAGATGACAGAATTTTGTAGTGACTTTTATTTTTTATGTAATTCATATTATATGAGCGAAGAGTTTATCCCCACCATTGGGGGGTACACTTTGCTATTTCTCATTCTTTTCTTATGAAACTGTTGCCGAGAAAGATATTTTCCAAAGACGATATAATTTCGACTATATTTATTGATTTAATTGTTGGTAATAAGTCTCGGACGCAGAAAAGGATTGCGAGTGAAGAAGAAAGAGAAGCTGCGACTGTGACAATCGGCAAACATCAGAAGCCTAATGAATAGGCCTTTTGTGTTGAACCAGATATCAATGCACCGCAAACCTTTTTAGTTTCAGCTTATTTTGTAGACAATTTTTATCAATATATTTGTGACATTATTCTGATTACAATTAGTCCAAACACGACAAAATTTGGATCACATTTACATCATTTATTAAGTGAAGCATAATGCGTTGTGGTAAATGTTATACCGTTTAGTTTTATTTTAATCAGAAAAATTGATTAATTTAATCATTTGGATAAACTTGTTGATTCGCGTCCACCTTCACGATTCCGATGATTTCCAATATGTCGTCGGGATGAAGATTTTGAACAAGCTTCTTCCCTGACGATAATGTCGAACTCTTTTAGTTTTCGCGACATTTGTGAAAACTGCTGCTACTACTGCATAGAATTTTGCCTATACGTGCATAGCATGGTGGCGCTTTCGTCGTTACTACATTACTGCGTATTTAATGTAGTGGAAGCAGCTGTTTTCCACGAATACCTCCAAACCTAAAAGTTGTTTAAAACATCGTTTTTCCGCGCTAATCTACAAGTTCATCACGATTTCTATCGGTTTTTTCTTGTTTTATAAACGAACAAATGCAACAACTAGAGCAGCTATGTCCAACACACGGCCCAATTGAAGATTTTATGCGCGGCCCTTTTCAAGTCTGCAGCTACGTTTATGCATCGTGCATTTTCGTAATAGTAAAATAAAAATTATATATTGCCTGTTAGTAGATTTAGCGAGTATAAAGAGCGTTCTCTAGACCACATTTATTTGCTGTAGCCTCTCGCTCACAAAAACATGAAGGAACTGCATCGTCAACTAAATTACAAGCTGATGTTAAAAAATTAGCAAATAATATAAAAAAACAATCTTCACATTATAATTTAATTGACGTTTGTTTTATAACTGTATTGATTATATTAAATGAATTATATAAAGAAGATAAAGTATAATAGTGATTAATTTCCCTGTTTGTATGTGCGACGCACAAGAGACCAGTAAGATTTTTTTGGGGCCCTGTAAGCGATTTCAGTTGGACATTGCTGAACTAGAGACTTAGAAGCCTTAAGAAATGGCAAAGATATAAACTTCTTTATAGAATTTATACAAAGTCAGTGTACTATTAAATAACTTTTAATATGCGATAAATAAAAAAAAATCCCTTGACTATTTTCTAGAAATATTCCTTAGGTTTTCTGGAAATACATACAGTACTATGCAAAAGTCTTAGGCCACCGCGTGACATTTGTTTCCTAAATCAATCAATGTTAATGATGCTTACTTGTTACCGTGCCGTAGATTCTAATATTTCGTTGTGCCATGATAAATTGTTCTGCACGTGTTTTACTGGAACATGTAGCGAAAGAAGGGACTTATTACTTTTTATGCAGCCAGAGTAGCTTCTGCCAGCATTTCAGGTATAAATATTGACTGCGGACATTTCTATTGCCGATATTTCATTTCTGTTTCGACTTTCGACTTGCGACCATCGTTCCAACGTAACAAAATTTTTAACGTTCAGTGGTTCACGCGTAGTATGTTCGCGTGCCGTAAAATTATTGATCCACTTTGAAGATATTGAAATGTAACAAGCGCAATGGCAAAAATATAAGTTGCAGATAGACACCGAATAATTATTTATTATGAGGGAGGGCTTAGCCACCGAGGGATTGCCAAAAAATGTAAATTTTCAAGGATGGAAATTCAGAACGTTATAAAAAAGTTCAATGAAACTGGATCTAATGTAAGTGGCCCAAGACTTTTGCACAGGTACTGTATCCGAGAAATATCCTTCAATTCAGTGACTATGTTCCTTTCATCCTTGGTCAGAGGTAATAGAGGATAAGATTAGCTCCACCCATTGGCCAATGTACATATATTCTGACAACAATTGCTAAGGTTTTTCACAGAACCTTTTTAAAATTCAATTTAATTCGAGATATATTAAGAATAGCAGGAACCGGCGCAACATTAATTCCCGTCCTTTTGTTTCAGTACTAGCTTCAATACCCGTTTTGAAAACGGCAGTTTTCCTGATCGAAGAAAGACTCTCGTCGCCGTTTTATCATTGTCCTTGTACAATGACATAGGTACGCACGACGAGCATTGTTGAAAGTTCAAAACATTTGAGCGGCTCGTTAGTTGACAGTTTCAAGGGGGCGCAACTTTTTTTCCCGATACGTTCCCATGAATGTCGGTTCGTTTCTTACATTTCTACGTATTGCAGATTTCGCCCTCTCCATTGGGATGTCGTCCAGGATACCGCAGCTAGTTCGTAACCTGCAAGAGCTGAAAACTGTCGCATACGATTCACCGGATGTCTCTCGCAAGAGCAACGCAGCGGCCGACAGGGCGTTAAATTTAATATTCGAGATAGGCAAACGCGGATTGCAGTTCACGGAGGAGGAGAAGGGAACAATTGGCACTCTCGTCACGGACGTCATCCTACCCATACAAATAAACATCGAAAGGGAGGGGTGCGTCTTCAGGACCAGACTGGACAATTCCATCCTCAGAAAGAGATCGGCGCTGCAGTTTTTGATCGACGGCTACGGCGATTTCCCGTCCGGAACAGCGAACGCCACTCTTTCGAGCGTACTTTCACGGGCCAACGTGCGGGAGACCATCCAGATTCTGGATGACGTAATCGCCAAGTGGCGCGACATGTCCGATTCGGACGAGGTCCAATCCGATCGTGAGATATCCGGACTGCCGTCTACGCACAGCTGGTGGAGCGCATAAATTCCTCACTGCCGTCGAAAGATCGACGGTCTACCAAATATGTTTCCAAGTGTGCTGAACTCTATAGCGGGCGTAGGGGCAGCAACAGCCGTCGGTCGTTTTGGCCCCGGCGATATCGGGCCGGGTGCGCAGGCGACGTATGAATGCACCAGGACGGCGGCGGTGGCCGCGGGCGGCGCACTTGGGGGGGTCGCTGGAGGACCCGTGGGTAGTATGTTAGGCGGCGTGGGCGCCGGTCTTGTCACGGACACCGTCGCGACCGTCGTTACGAACAAACCGCAAGGGATCATAGGTGGTATCAATAACATTGTCACGGATATACAGGATGGCCAACTTCCCGTCGGCTCTGTTATTGACACGACCCTCCTGATAGGCGCGGACGCGTTATCCGGATACGCGGTGTACTCTGCATGCGGCGGTAACGCCGTTGGAACGCTGATTAATTCTACCGGCAAGTCTGTGGGGACTCAGCTTTTGAGGTCGATGATTGCGTCCCAGTCCAATGTTATAATATGCACCGTAGCACTGTACGCCCAGGTCGAAGTCGCGAGAAACATACGGTCACGCCTTTCACGTTGTGCCAATTATAGGCAACGCAACGGTGAGCGGGATGACGGGGATTCCGGTGGGACGAGTGGGTCAGGATCGCAACCGCCTAGGGATAACAGAGGAAATGATCGAGGGGATCATGAAATGGATGAGCCTGAACCTGAACCTGGAACCGAGGAATTCTGGTTGCTGTTCCTGAGAATATTCGACGCGGAATCTTTGGACGATGTGCTTATCGGCACGCGTTACCCCTTTAAAGGCCTTGTGAAGCGGCAGAAAAAAGAATTGGAAAAGCTTGTTCGAATGTTGATAGAACTCGGTCATTTGGAGCAAACAGTTACAATCGTGTTGGTAATGTTGGACAATATACGAATAAAAGATGCCGTGACGTTTCACAATTTCATTAGCTTGGCGAAATTCGTCAGCTGTTACATCGGTGACCAAGTGGCTGAACGCGTAGGATTCGACAGGTACTACGGCACGACGACAGATACGTACAACGAACGCAGAGGACAGATTCTTTATGGTATCGTGATGGGAACGCACATGGGGGCATTGATAAACGATATTCTACAGGCCTTTGAGAATTTATGGCAAGAAATAACTCAATACAGTTGTGAACCCAATTTTAGGAGCACCTTTTCGGCCGTCTATCACTATTACAGTCATAGATTGCTTCCCGCAACGGGCACCGTACTCTCGATCGAGGAATATTTTCAACTTGTAAATTCTCTACTGACCAAATTGAAAACCTTACAAGTATTTGGAATGCTAGGTCGCACAAAGTACGATACAGTTTTTGAGAGGTACTACGCAAGATACGGGCGAAGAGTGAAAATTGTTGTGAAATATCAAAACGGTAAAGTGGTGTTGGCTTCCTGTTACGTATTGAAGGACCCCGTAGATGGTGATAGAGACGGTGACGAATATTCAGATTCTGTAAAACTTAATTGAGATTTTGGCTGGCGCATTACGCGTTCACCATGATGCACCAATAAACGAGAAACAGCAGCACTAGGTAATGGTTACAATATCTAATAATATATTTCGAGTTCAATTCCATATACTTTACAACTTTATACTTACATAATACTTACATAACTTCGTAACTACATATATATTTCTTTACATACATGTTAAATATATATCTTATAAAATACATATACATATATCCAGGAATGTAGCAATGTATACTAGTTTATATCATCTAGATGTATCAATATTACGGCTATAAAATTAAATGGGGCATTAAATACACTGTCTGTTAAAATGCTTGACCTTGATTAACCAGAAATCATCAACAGGTCCCTTCCTCAATGGGACAATTTGATCCTATTTTGTTCTGTATTAATTTCGAGAACAGATCGTCCTCTCGACATTTATTCTTCTGTAATTAACCCCTCAACGACGGCGAGCTCGTCGAATATTCATTCATTCACTAATCATTCTAGACTTCAATAAAACAATAAAACTGTTTTGTTTATTAATTTTTCTAAGTTTAACTTTTATTAACGTATTTGCGAGATTTTTCTGATCGAAATGAGACCAAACACGATATGGTTTGAATTGTATTTACTTGTCGATACTGATTAAATAGGTACCACAAAGTACAAGTAAATATAATTCAAACTGTATCGTGTTTGGTCTCTTTTTAATGAGAAAAATCTCACGAATTCGTTAGTAAAAGTTTCATTAAGAAGAAGAAGAAATACAGAAGTTTCCTCGGCGAATTAGCATTATTCGCACCGATATTCCTGAAAACGAGGTGGTCTATACGACGCATCGATGTCCGCGGCATGTGAAAACGAGGTGGTCTATACGACGCATCGATGTCGGTGGCATGTGAAAATGGGGTGGTCTATACGACGCATCGATGTCGGCGGCATGTGAAAAAGAGTTGGTCTATACGACGCATCGATGTCGGCGGCATGTGAAAACGAGGTGGTCTATACGACGCATCGATGTCGGCGGCATGTGAAAAAGAGTTGGTCTATACGACGCATCGATGTCGGCGGCATGTGAAATCGAGGTGGTCTATACGACGCATCGATGTCGGTGGCATGTGAAAATGGGGTGTCTATACGACGCATCGATGTCGGCGGCATGTGAAAAAGAGTTGGTCTATACGACGCATCGATGTCGGCGGCATGTGAAATCGAGGTGGTCTATACGACGCATCGATGTCGGTGGCATGTGAAAATGGGGTGGTCTATACGACGCATCGATGTCGGTGGCATGTGAAAATGGGGTGGTCTATACGACGCATCGATGTCGGCAACATGTGAAAACGAGGTGGTCTATACGACGTATGACAGTCGTCTTTGAAGAGTTAAATACTATTAGAATATCCAACCATGTCAACTATGTTGGCGATACTGCCTACTTGTGGAGAATGATTTATACGAACAAACACTTACGATAGGAACTAGTCTACGATATAATTGCAATGGCAAAACTGCTTCGATCAACGCCACTTGCACATGTTTAAATTGCCCTGCCTTTTTGCTATTTTGTATTGAATCACCATGTCCCCTCGATGTTTTAGATTTTAGATCATTTTATTATCTCAGTGACCGTCTGCGCGTATAATATCGTATTGATCTAATTAACTTCCAATCTCGTAACGATTTGTAAATAAGATCTAAAATCAGATCGAATCTCGTTGAGACTTTTGTCGAATCAAATATTTCACTTGTGTTTCGAGCAGTGGCGGCTCGCGTACAGGCACTGTGGAACTGCCGCATCCCATAATTCCACTTGATATTATCGATAACATTTAATATAATGAATCTTTTTTTCTTTAATTCTTCCTTTATACTTGTACAATATGTAATCCTTAAGCTTAATGTCAGTATCCATCCCGCAGTTTATGAAAAAGATGCTAAAATCTATGTATGGAATTGTGCGCTTCACAGATCCAGTGGTGTGGTGTTTGGCTGTGTGCGCATGCGCACATAAGAAGCTGCACGCGAGGCTGCGAGGGAGGGAGAGCAGCGTCGCTCACGCAGTGCCGGATACATGTTTGCTTCCTTTTACACAATTTTAAAACAAAGGCTAAAATTTTTCTGGAACAGTACCCCCACTAATTTCAGCTACGAGCCGCCACTGTTTCGGTCCGTCTCTACGTCCACAATCGGCTGGAGGCGCAAATTCAATTTTCGGCCCCAATCTCTGCATTTATCCAGCTTTTGCTGTATGCATATAGCATTTACTTAGGCTAGCGGCTAGAGCGTTGCTGATGGAGGAATAATACCTGTGGCGAGTTTGGACATGCGCACCGTGGATACCACAGATATAGCGTTGTCACTCTTGGCTCCGCCAATCAGAGTGGTGTATAGGCAACTGAGCGGTTTCGAACAAAAATAGACATAGCGCACCACTCTTAGCTCCGCCAATCAGAGTATGGTTAGACGAAGAGACCACGCTACGGAACAAGGCAGCCAGACACTGACCGCCATGTTTCTCTCTCTTATAACAAGATCTATATTTCCTACAAGAATTTTTTATGTTCTGGTAACAATATCGTAGAACCCGTCTGGATCCCCATTGTTTGGATGTTTTTACGTCGATATAGCAATTTTAAATAAAATTTGTTCGCAATTTTTTAAGTTATAAAGCTTTAAACATATTTATACGCTTGTTTGGTAACCGGGTACCCGGGTACCCATACAAGAGACGTGATTGTTACATGTTCTGTGCGCATAAACATGAACCAATTTTTAACTAAAATGATTTATTTATTTATTTATTAAATTACAATAATTAAGAAGTCTGTGGACAATTTCTAGCATAGTATTTGCGTGTTCGTCACAAATAGGACGGTCGCACTTGTGGCAAGCGTCTCGTGTCTTTCGTCGCTTCTTTTCGGGATCAGCCTAACATAACAG
Organism: Nomada lathburiana; assembly: GCA_963667235.1. Taxonomy (NCBI): domain Eukaryota; kingdom Metazoa; phylum Arthropoda; class Insecta; order Hymenoptera; family Apidae; genus Nomada; species Nomada lathburiana. Next base: position 16,114,208 of record OY763899.1, on the reverse strand, counting down.
GATCCCACGACTTTTTTCCTTCCACTGACGTCGTGTTCTTGTGTAGAAGTAGAAGGAATTTCATTTATTTCTATTTGCCAATGTATCATGGTTTGTATTGCCAATTTTGTGGAAAGACGTCTCAAAAGTCGAAAAGTAGACACTTGAGAAACTGGAAGACTTCATAGAAGGGCATGTACTTAAAATATTTAAAAAAAAGACTGATACTTGATTTCAGTATAAGAATGTACATATAATAGATTTGCATAAAATGTTTAAAGCTGCAGCTGTTGAGTTATAGAAATGAAAGTCAACAGTCTCGAAAGAATATAATTTCATATTTCAGCCACTCATTGGCTAAATCGGTTAACTCCTCAAAACAAAAATAAGCCAATTTATTGTAAATATAAGAAGTTAAGTGTCAACTAAGCGCTTTAACGATAAAATTTTTAAAAATTCAATAGGTGGAGTCAACCAATTTGGCTAATGTGCCGATGGAAATACTATGGGGAACCCGGGTACCCGGTTGCCAGAGAGGCGTTGAAATTTCGGTTGCTAACATAAGGGTTAAGGGGGTAAGACACGGCACGTGACCTCTCCGATTTGGCAGGTCGGTATTACAGCAGCTTTTTTCTGCACCGAAATGGTAATACCGCCAGGCGAGAGGGAGCTGCCTGTTATTTCGATATTCTAATCTGAATGTGGAAATAAATTGTCAGCGGTTGCGTTGTACTTGAAAGAATTTAAACGGAGTCTGCTGGTAGTACATTTGAATTACTTGAAATGTGCTTATGCTAGAATATGTTACGTTGCAGTAAGGAATCATAAGTGAAAAGAACAAATATATGAGGGATATTGGATGTCCCAAAAAACGAAGTTCGTTTGGTTAGACAATTTTTTGTTAGCAAACGTTATACGCTTATTATAAGATAATTAAACGTTCTATGCAGAAAACAGTTATTGGACAAACATTATATATTAAATTGTAGGAGACGGTACTGCATTTCATGAATTATCATGCTGTACACCCTGGTTTGCTGTTCAAAAATTGTTCAGAACACTGATTTCTACAACATATTCAAAATATTGTCATATAAAGATTTCATTAGAATCCAACTAAACCATGTTTTGGGGCCATATTTGGTCGGTTTACAGCTCGCTGCATTACCCGTGTCTACCCCCTTAAGCATGATCACCTTTAAGATAAATTCGATAATTGTGAACCTTGTTCTCTAGTTATTTTATTTGTAATTGATTGAATTTTGGACAATCAGATGAATATAAATATATGAAAGCAAATACTTTCGGAGCGGCAAGGCAGATGAAGAGGCTGTATACGCGTAACACGTGATTGGCCGAATTTATGACGTATCGAAACATCAAGAACGTTTCCTAGCACTTGTTCTGCAGCGTGTTTGCTTGCTGAACACGTTCCAGGGCGTTAGGTTTTGGGCTTATAAAATAAATATCTACCTATTCCTTATATTAATAAATTACTTAATCACTGTATAATTAATTTACTTATTAATGAATATTAACAATTTTCCGTGATAGCAAATATTACTTTTCATTTAACAATTATCATATATTATTAAAATATAACGCAATGATATATTTCAATGTTATTGCATATTATTGTAAGAACCAGCCAGTAACATCCCCTTAAATAATCGTGTATGTATTAACAATTGATTAACATTCCAAAGAAACGGTAATTAAATACAGCATCCGTACGCCCCATATTAGTTAGCTAATCGTTGAAAAAATTCATTAAATAAATGTTGAATTCAATTTCATTGTAGGATAATATTCCTAACATATTATTAACGTGGATAGAAACGACTCAAATATGTTGCACAACATTCACTGATTACATATGTTGATTAGTTTCTCTGTTGTTGTAGGTAGACAGATTCTCGGAAACAGTACCGGCTGAACGCAGTAAGGCTAACTGCAAGCAACCTATACAAAACATAGGGACGCGCGATGCTAATTGTAAGGGCGTACCTCGATGGAATAGGAGCATTTTTTAATTTTCATTAAGCGGCACTTTTGAGAAGCCGAGGTATATATTTTTATGAATGCAGGAGACGAGGGCATATAAAATCATAAACCTTTCCACAGGTGCCTTTGAAAATTGGTTTAGCGTTTAAAGTTTGGGATTAAGTGTCGATAGTGGAGAACGATCGTTTCGCAGATTGAAACGTATTAACAATGGTTTAAGATCAATTGTAGCACAAGATCGCCTATTATATGTAACCTTGTCTTGTGGCAAATGAAATATCAGAGACCTTGTTTGACATTTTGCTAATATGAAAGCGTGGAAAGTTTTATTGTGAGAATTATCAGAATAATAAGTACGCATGGATAGTTTTATGTTTTGGTTATTGCAATTGTACCTACTTACTTTTAGTTATGGTTACAAATAACCAATTGATGCAAAGCATTTAAATAACAACAATTCCGGGACGTCATGTCAATCCTTGCAGAAAGGTGCCAAGCGGCCAAGGGTCGGCCCTGCTCGTGATCAAAACATATCCGCGAAATCGTCGTGCAACACACACGACGACGTAGACGCATTGTCCTCGGGCCGGGCCGCTACTAGTTGCCGTAGTAACAGGTACAGCGTCGCGAAAATCAAGCTGCGTGCGCAGCTCGGGCGGCCGAACGTTACCGCGAACGAGCCTCGCTGCGAGCAGCCATTCGCAGTTTGGGTGGCGTGGTGTTTGGACGTGTTGTTGCCTCGTGCTTCAGGTTAGTGAAAATTCATAAAGACGCAGTCGCATTGTCGCTTACGTTAATGTCGCGGCACTCGAGCATTAGCTTCATTTGGTACTATTAATTAATAAAGTTCACTTAACAGTGTTCCGTTTGGACATCTGAGGTGATATATGAAGTATTATAATAACCTATATTCAGTTTCTTTGTTTTATCGACGCCATCGCTATCGGTCAACGGTCGTGCTTTGCTACGCCATCATTGAATCAGTAGGTTTGACTTCTAAGAAATCGTAATTACAATTGTAATATATTATTATTTGATTAATTGGATGTGTATCGTGTTTAACATCATGGGATACATTTAGTCACTTGGCGTTTTCTATTCTCTCTGTTATAAAATATATTTTTCTTTCTTGTACTTGCTTACGAGTTTCGATACCGATACTTCAATCTTTCCGTTTGTTACAGCCTTATAGTTGCCTGGTTGATGCTGAATAACACATCGAGATGGAAGGAATACAGTATCAATATTTCATTACCAAGGCACCTGATTCATTTGCTGGGCGATTGGTAACATGTAATATACCTATTATAATTAAAATTGGCCGTCTATTTGATGTATGTATGTATTTACATATATATGTAATCGGATCTCTTTGTATGTGGTTATGCGGTGTACATTTCATGCAAATTCGGGATTTCCCTTTGAATATATGTATATTCGTACGTATTGCACGATGCTTACATATGCAAGTAGTGACATGATATACATTTAACCGTTATGTGGAACTTATTTGTAATCGCCTGTTTCTATAGTCCGTCTAACGAGACGAGGGAGTAACATAAACCGAACTTACCCGTGCAAAGTAAGTTCGTTTTATTAAGGCGATTTTTGTTTATGCGCTTTTCTGTGCAACGTATCTACCGCATAAAAAGGGACCAGCAATATTTATATTTGTTTATTTATTGCTGCCTTTTAATTGAATTTCCATTATAATTTCTGCACTATTTATATTTGTTTCACAATGCATGACTTGCGTCGGATAATAATATACAGACTGTGTATTGTTATTCTACTGAAAAATTAATAATAAACTTATTATTTTATTTACAATGTTGCTAAACTAGGGTGAAACAAGAGCGGGTTAATGGAATCGCCTTTTGATTTGAAACGTTATTAGATGCTATTCTTGTTTTATATACTTCCACTTTCCACCAGAATAATTAGATAACACCAGAATAAGACCAGAAAATATTTATTTTGTTTCGCGTTTGATAAATTACGAAACGAGTATACATTTTCTGCTACAGATAATAATATTTCTCCTCGTTCAGATTTAGAATAGAATTATAGCATAAATGTTTTCAAAAGGTGGGCCACCGCCAGATTTCGTCATTTTCATTATGTTGGCAAGGTTATCACACGGAGTGGTGTAGCGATGGTTTAGTTGAGAGTCGCAGTTTGTTGAAAACTTATTTTATTTTAATACGTTTACTTTGTGAACGTTCCAGTTCGATTAGCTGTCGATCATATTTTTGCATTATATTATATGTATTTCATTTTGTATTATATTTTTCGAATCCAATGTCACCGCGATACAATTGTAGGCAGTTATTAGCCCCACAATCAACCGGTTAATTTCAATTAAGACAAAACAAAATTTTACGAATTTCTCGCTTTAGCAACAAAATACAACGAGTTGTATTTTGAATCTGATTAAGTACATTCTAAAATGGAAATTGTATCCAGAACATTATATTCATGTGATTCAAGTTTGTTTTTGCTATATCTTTTTAATGAACAGCGACGCCCCAGTAAAACCTTGAGAACATATTAAAAAATTATAACAATCGGAGATGGGTCCCTTGTTGGCAATATTTATCCAATTCTTAATATACTTAACAATCACAGTAATAATATATGATACCTCATATAATCTGTGCCTACCAAATGAATTTCAATATTAATGTACTGCCCGGCTTCGAGTAGAAGGAACACGAAAAAAAAAAGAAATATGCCCTGCCTCTTCATTTGTACAATTTCTTTCAGAAAATTTTGTTGACCGTGCGCAATGCGGTTGATAGAGTCAGTGTTTGCATCGTTAAAATGAAGTACTTTTTATTGTTTTCAGAGCGCAACCGCTCTGAATAAGTGCAATTAAAAGTAGATAAATAATAACTTTGCGAAATTAGAATCAATGCGTTTGCCGATTATCATTTTTATGTGACCAAGATTACGCTTAGTCGTATATTCCTCTGTCTTTTTTTGAATTTTCGATTTTAGAAATATTTATTTCGAAATTAGAGTCAGTGTCCTGCTCGGCTGGATTCGGTCTTTGCTCGGCCAGCTAACGGTGTAAGTATATCTATATTTTCTTTCCTTTTCATTTTACAACTTGTTGTACGTGCAGTTTTATGCATGTAAGTACCTGTTATATAAAATAAACCAGCAAATATATCTCTGTAGTTCTAGAGGTACAATTTTGATGAGTTCACACGGTATAATAATATTTCCGATTTGGGGAATACTTATATTCGCCCACTCGCAATTTCTGTTTGAGATTCGGTGGAATATATTTTCTGTTGCTGCGTATTTTACCAGTTAAAAATGTGCGTTTCTCAAACAGAGATCGTGCTAATGTAATACTTGTAAAGTAATTGTCAGCTGCTATGTGGATATCCCTTCATAAAGTAATCACCTATGTTCATTAATTTATGTATTACAACATTAGCAAGAAAGTGATAGGCAATAATGACTGGTTGCATCACTTATCATCAAAAATTTGATGCCCCATCTATGGTGCTTTTTATTCGGCAAATATTGTGTCAGTGATGATCTACTTTTTATGCCTACTAATAATTCGTCTATGCTCAAATGCTGATTAGGTGAACAATGAAAATTGAATTTATTATTTGCATGGGCAACAGCAGGTTCAAATTTCGCTGCTGGGTCATATTCATTTGGTATCCCGTGCTGGTAAGGTGTTGTTGTCCACAACATGAAATAACTTGCAAAGTAATTGAAATCTATTACAGCTAAACATTTGCCCGAAACATGGAATATGTCTATGGTTTGTTGACCGGTAACTAAAAAGTGTAGGTCTACGTGTAATTCCCATTTCAAGAACCACTATAAAAGCCTCCTCATCTCTGGGATCGTGGTTTGCTTCCAATCTGTTGCTCTGGATCCCTCTGGTACTTCAATATTGGTGGAAAACTATCTTGCGTAGCGATTTGTTTCACTTTTCAATTTTTCCAGAAATTCGCGGGTAAAAAAATAAATTGAAATAATCAATAGGTTTCGAATTATTCGGTGGCGTATGTTTAGGAACTGCAGTTTCCAATAATACTGGGCGAGGATTATACTCGCTATCACTTGTCACGGTAACTTCATGGAAATTCTCCAAAGATTCTTCAGTATCACTATTGTTCGCTTCATTCCCCGATACTTCGCTACTTTCCCTGTCACTATATATTCTACGAGGACGCAGATGTCCTTGGTGCAAATAATGGGCCCATCATCGTCAACATCTTCTTCACTTATATGTAACCAGTCAATAAATTCAGCTAATTCTGCGTCATCCATAACGGTGTATTTTTTTTTTTTATAAAAAGGAAACAGTACAATTTACAAAATTCTCTGCTACTAATTATAATTGTGTAAAAAACAAGAATTAATGGCAAAAGCTACTACAAAGGTGACCGTTTTTCGAACACTGACTGCTAAGAAATAGACACGCCCTTCACGAAGGCCAAGGAAAGACAAAAAGATATTATTCTCGCCGTGTCGATGCAAAATTCTTTCTTTTGTGACACATGCAGAGATTTCTGTTCTAACAGCTATCTACATTTATCCTGCGAGTACGGTCTCAAGGCGGTGCCCCGTATTGAGTTTCTATCTTATCGCTGTAGCATATGCCTCGGGACCGAACGTTCGCTTTAATAAAATACTTCCTACATTGTTTGAAATTTGCAGACAGCATCGAACGCAGAAAAGGACAGCGAGTAAAGATAAAGGACCCAGCGTATCGGTGAAACAACAGTAATGCAACGATGAAACCTTTTTATTACTCATCCTTTACTTTTGAAACTTTTACATAGCATAGCTGACATTTTTCTGATTAAAATGACACCAAACACGATATAATTTGGACTATATTTAGTGGCTTAATTGGCGATAAGTTTCGACCGTAGAAAAGGATAGCTAGTGAAAAGAAATTGAAGCTGCGATCGTGGCAATCGCCACGGGTTGGATAAAGTTTGATAACAAAAAAAAAATAAATAAGAAAGTTTCATCTTTGCATTAGTGTTATATCACCGATACGCTGGATTTTGTTTTGGCTTGGCTGCTCGGTCCTCTTTCTTTACTCGCTGTCCTTTTATACGTTCGACGCTGTCGGCAAATTTCAAACAATGTAGGAACCACACGATATAAGCGAACGTTCAGACTCCGAGGCTTTCGCTTATATCGAGGATTCACTGTACTATAGTACCATTCGATACTTACGCATTTCGTTAGTACGGCCCATACTAAAAATTGCATCGATTTATAGAATACTGTATTCTAGAGGTTATGTATGTGACATGTTTGGTTGTGTGGTTGTAGAGTTTGATGTGTGTGATGTTTGGATGTTCGCTTTGTCCTACGTTATCAGTGGCTAGGATCAGACTGTCGCTTGCTGCTTTGCGACAGCGTTACCCGGAGAATAAATAAACAAACTATCATATTAACATTAACAAAAACGTGCGGCTGATAGATACACAAAGCCGTAGGATGTAAAAGCTTTTGATTAAATTAATAAAAGTTTACTTATTTTTGCCAACAGTATGTAAGTCATTGATGAAAATGATAAATAGTAGTGGGCCAAGGTGAGATCCCTGTGGCACTTCAGATAGAACCTCAATAGGTGAAGATCTTTGCTTCCGGATCGTAACTATTTGCTGACGACAATAGCTTTTGAACCACTGCAGGATGTGGCCTCTCAAGCTTACTGAATACATTTTCTTTAACTAAAGCGGAGTGATTAAGCGAATTAAAAGCCTTCCGAAAGTCTGTGAAAATAGTGTCTACCTGTCAATTCGAATCTAGACTCGAGGATACATATTTGCTAAAAAGCGCCAAGTTAGTTGTGGTAGATCTATTACGCATGTTTCCGTGTTGTTCCTCGCGTATTAGATGTGAGATGTTGTGGCTTAGTTTTTCGGCAATGATATTTTCAAAAAGATTCGGAAGTAGGCTATTGATGCAGAGGGGGCCGGTAACTTTCAACATCAGCTTTGTTGCCCGGCTTGAAAATAGGTGTCACTAAGCTGGTTTCCCAGCACGAAGGAAAGTATCCTGAGCTCAAGAATCAGTTAATAATTATCCACATTGGACGAGATAGGATATAGCTACATTGTTTAAAACGAATAACCGAAGAGCCGCGATTATTGAAAGTGTTCGCGCTGGGCGCTCAGCGACAGAAGTTTATTTGCGTGTTCTGACAAATGTAGTGTAGCCGTGGATGGAAACTGTGTCGCCTGGAAAGCCGTATGTTTTCCAGCAGGTTTTCCGGGACCGGCCGCGATCACTTACAAGGGAAGACTCTTCGAACACTTCGCTTGGAAGATTCTAAACGTTGTTTTATTACAGAACACAAAGAATTAAGTCTGTAGAATAACCGTACGACATCCGGGAGAAATTGATTTCTAATTTCTACACATGTTCAAAAATCATGGAATTCGGTGAAAAATCTCCTATTCTGAATACTTGCCCTTGATTATTTTCATGGTGCTCTTTCGATGCCGCGTAAACAATGTGTATTATTTTCTATTTGAGACGTGGTTATATGTATATTCAGTGGAAAGGCCATAGCCGGATAAGGGGGTAAAATGTGCCCCTAAACCAAATTGGATTTGTGAGGTGCCATTCGATAACGTATCAAGAAAAACCAATTTGTATCAAGTTTCAATTCAGTAACTCGACTGAGAGGGTAGTTGCAGCGAAAAAACAAAAGTAGAGTTTTTGGTCAATATCTCCCATGTTAGGGCATACAAAATTTTGAGAAAAATCTAAGTCATTGCAATTATGGAGGCTCACATATTATAAAAGTTATTCAGATTTTTAAATTCGAAACCCGCGCTGCAAAAAATAAAAAAACGTCGAAAAATGCTGAAAAATGCCGATTTTTTACTGAAGCAATCCGAGTACTACAATTATACTTGTTTTGTAGGTACATATTATTGATACTATTACTCGCAATTTTTGTCAGATTTTTTAATTAGGTGCGCCGCAGTTAAAAAAATTAAAAACCAATTCTGCACATTATTGAGGATGCCGTTGATTTGCTTACTCAAACTGTCCTGCGATTCAGCATTACGTTCTGTACGTGGTGCAGAAGAAGTTATGCTGCAGCTGTGAACAGTAGCGCGATTTATTAAATGATTTAGAAACTGATGTAGTAGCAGCAGTTTTTTGCCAATTTTTTCGGAAACTAAGGCCAAGTGCCGGTTATATGGGTAGCAAAAAGTTTCTAAATAATTACCATCACTACTATTGCCGTCGCCATTTCGAATTCTGATACATGGCTCCAGGAATTGCATCGCGAGTTCATATGTCCACAGTCTCCTAGTAATGCCAATTGCAATTTTAATTATTCCGTTTCGCATCGCCCTTGCATAACCCACTCTTAAAGCATTCCATCTCCCTTTTTTTTTTACGTGGTAGAAGTCTTAGACAAGACGCTTCCGGACCCCGAAAGAGGTCCTCTGTACTTTATGAAATTTGATAATCAAGGGTTTTTGATGTCACTGGTAACGAATGTGACACCAAAAATTCAAATTCAAGATGGCGGACAAAGAACAACTCAAAAAAGTAACGAAATATATATAATATATAACTGTTATAACCAAAATTTAAAAAGTTACGATATAACAGTCAACATCTTAGTTGAAATGATTTTGGTTAAGAACAATCATTACTGAAGACAAACATTTTTGTCGGTTGCGAATAGTTATCTTAGGTGACGGACATTTTCTTTTGGATAGGGATAACCATTACCGATGGCGAGAATTTTTGTTGGTTACGAGTGACCAATATTGATGCCGGGAGGTTTCGTTTTGCTTACCTCAGATCAAAAATTTCAGCTTCGCGTATCAATTAGTTTCTGAGATATTGATAAAAAGAATTTTCGGTGCTATACATTGAAAGCTGCGTATACGGTTTCACGGTGATTACTTCCGCTTGAGCCCACCCATAATAATTATCGTTGCTGGTAAGTAATAACCGAGGGGGAAGGCAAACAGGAAAACATCTGGGTTGCCACGAATTCGAGTTCTTTACACGTTTGGAATTTTTTGTCGAACGAAACATGATCGTATTGTAACTAACTGTAAATAGTGTTCGCAGGGTAGGGAATAATTGCATGTCTCGCGAGATCGTAATATATATCGGACGCTGTTAAGGTCGGTTAATTGAATCCTATGATACACTCGCACAAAAAAAGTATACATAGTATCTGTACGTCACCTACCTTTTCATACAGTCCGTATGATAATACATATACATGTATGAAATATTGCTTGAAATATATACGTGATAAAAGACAATGCATGCATATGTATAAAAGTTCAAAATATAGCTGAGAATGATAGCGTACCGAGTATGGGCACCACTTTCGAATGCACTTGACGAGCATTCAATCAGATAATAATAAAAGAACCTCGAAAGGTTGTATTACACGTATTACGAGAAGAACTTCTTGAACGATTAGAAGAATGATGAGTTTCATGGGATGGAGAACAACGATGGAGCAGAGTTGGATGGGAGTCATTCGGGAAGTGCAATTCCTCTGGTAGTGGAGGAAGCTGTTGATTCTGGACGCAATTGCCAATATTTCTCATCGTAACATACGGTGAGATGTTCCCTTCGTACGCATTATGGTTGTCGGCATTAGTGGCCCCAAACGTACTTGCTGGTATACCAGCTACACCATCTTCTACTGGGACCGTACCCTCAGGAATGTTAATCCGTCCCGTGTCACCATTTGGAATAATGTTGGTGTTAATCATTGAGAGGTACTCCGCTATGGGTTGCGGCACAATCATCTCTCTTGGTATTGCGGAGAGGGGTTGTTCTTCTCCTTGCCAACGAATCTCCTGATTGAGATTTTTGCTTGTATCGAAGGCGGGGGGAGAACTCGCGCATCTGACGGTACGTGGCATCGCATATTTGCGGAAAGCTTGAGTGCTCGATATTCTGACATCGCCTCTTAATTACCTGTCGCGACCCCTGTGTGAAGTTGTACATCGGGTCGTCTTTCAGAGCAGTACTGCTTGTTGAGGCATAGGCTGATAAAGTCAATCATCTTAGCAGGTGTAGTCATGTCCGGTTGTTTTGGCGTCTGTGGTTTCTGGATTCTTTTCTTCCAGCCATCAGCGCGGCGTTGGATCCGGTTTCTCCGCTGTTGGCTAGGCGGGTTAGGTTCTCCGCTTCCCTGTCTTCAGCCCAACCACCGGAACGTTTAAATTCCCTATCGCCTATGTGTTCCGCCATCCTGCGAGAATCTCGGTTTGAACGCAGTGGTCGTTCTTCGGTTTTATTCGGGAGGCCACCCTTCTCTTGATTCATAGTTGATGTATCCAGAGGAATATACAGGGTGTCCCGTAACTACCGCAATATCGGGAAATGGGGGGTAGCTGGGGCGATTTTGCACAACTTCTTGCTTGACCAAAATGTGGTTTGAAGCTTCGGTTTTTAGTTATTAGTGAAAAACACTGGCCAATGAGAGGGTCCGCTGGCGCGCGCTCATGCGCGAACTCATGCGAAAATGTTACATCGTCTTAATTAAGAATAATGTGGGATTATTCATGAATAAGAAACACACTAATAAGTCGTGTAATAACCGTCTTCGATACGTTTATTCATTATCCGAAAGCAATAAGGAATAGGAAAAGCTAGTTAAACTTACCCATTTGTCCACGAATTAACCTGCTCAACATTGTGCGAATCCTGACCTAGGCAACGCTCAACAGCTGATGTTGCGATTCATGTTGCTCGTTCGGTTAGCAGAATGGCTCTGCCAGCTTAGACGTTCGCACTTGCTTCCATACGCACACGCACACACACTATCTCCAAAGTTAGTGGATATTCGGCGGCAGATTCCGATCACACAGGGCAGCATCGGTCTTGTGTTGACTCCGTCGCAGTGTGAGCGTTGGCACTACTATGTCATCCCATTAAAGAACATGTGCATGAACAAGAAAACCATTGCTATTAGAACCGGAGAAAGCCGAAATAGTTGTCACAACAATTCTTTGTTTACACAATTATCTGCGATAACATTAAAAAACCTTGTATACGCCTCACGGAGTTGTAGACTATGAATATGAAAATGGAAAACAAATCGATGGTTCATGGAGAAATGACAATGCAAAATTGTAAGTTTGGCGTTGTTCAATTCCCTAGCGGTTAGATGTAGCGATACAATGCGGCTGTGCGGCGTTATCCTTACTTTTAGTAGGAAAACGAAGGCACCACCCAACTGTGCGTAGCAATTTTGTTATAGAAGAGGACTTCGCGATTCTGGTTGACCATTGCTGCAACTGGAAGAAGCATGAACTTCTTAGGGCAAGTTAAAGCAATGTAATTGTGAAAATATTTCGACGCTGGATGCTTGTACGAAATGAAAAAAGGTTGTTCATGTATATTAGGGCTCACCGTTCACTGACGTTGAACACCAAGAAGACGCCTCACCAAGATGGATGTCCGATTGTAATCCATGTAGCCTTTGCGTCGAACAGTATCCATGATTAGGTATCCGTTGTTAGGTATCCGTTGTTAGGTATCCATTGTTAGGTATCCATTGTTATGTATCCATTATTAAGTATCCATTATTAGGTATCCATGGCACTTTGAACTCCCAGCACAAACACATTCACTCGCGATACGACTGAAACAGTCAGCGGTGAACATGAAACGACACTCACTAGCCAATAACATAATTGGATTATGCCTAATCGCACATAAAGTCAAGGGGCTACTACGTAGACGTATATCATGGTGTCCGGCCTGTACTTTCTGGAAAACGGAAAGCCCGGTCTACTTTCAGTCGTGTATCGTTTTGCATCTGCCATTCAAGCTTGCGAACACAAGAATCCCGTCGCGACAATATTGACTTGAAATCCGAAGTATTTAAAAACGACACAGATCGCGATAAGTAGTCATTAAAATCATTACCTTCGTTGTCTCGTTAGAAGAACTTCGATCAACGGCACTTGTCGCGACACTTCTACTTCTTCATCGGCGTCCCTACTCCTTAATTTGAAAAAGTACGTGATTCGCTCATTGGTCCTCCTAACCAACAATGTCACCAATCAAACATTTTCTTCTGTTAACTCTATCAGTGTTATTTCTGTACGTCTATTTTAACATGTATTAACTTTGTTGCACATACTTTATTTATTTTATAACGAAAAAACCATTTTATTCGATGATTCTTTTTCGCGCGGGATTAAGCAATGGGAATCAAACAAGGCAAAGTGATCAATCGTATCCAGTCAGTGCATACTAATGATGCGCCAACGCTGTTCCTGTATTCTGATTTTTGATACATTGTTGCGTTGGCCTGCTCGCCAATTGTGTCGTCAAACGTCCGGTAGCAGAAGGAAAAGATGGATCGCAAATCATACTTCGACGACCGCGTTTCATTGTTGAAAAATTTTGTTAAATTTTTGATTTGATGAAACCAAAGCGAAACTCCGGGCACATATATAGTCCGGCAACTACCGCAACCTCGGGAAATGGAGGGTTGCTGTGGTGATTCTGAACAACTTTTTCCTTTACCAAAATGTTGTTTATAGCTTCGTTTTTAAATTATTAACCAAAAACACTTGCCAATGAGAGCGCCCGCCGGGCTCGCGCTCAGGCGCGTACCTCTCAACTGCGCTCGTTCGTGATCGGGGGGTATCGAGGGCATCGAGGGAAGCGTACGGCAAATGTTACATCGTCTTACATCAAGGATAATGTGGAATTCTTCCTTATCGATGAATAAGAAATAAACTAATTATTCTTTTAATCAATCGCGTACGGTCGTGGTTGTGAACGACCGCATTGGCATGGCGTGTTACATCCGCTTTAATTAAGGATAATGTGGAATTTTTCGTTATTCATGCATAAGAAATAAACATAGTGAGTGGTTCATAAAACGCGGTAGGCACAGTCAGAGCGGGATTTTCCTCCAATTGAACGTGGTGCCATTTACATCGTGGCCAGAGTTCCTGAAGTTCAGGGGCAATTATCTCAATTGCAATCCGCATTTAAAATCGCCGAAGGAAGCTCGTGTGAATGCAATGAGACGAGAAGCAAGCAAAGCGCCACATAGTGTTCAAGGCGTGGAATTGTTAATGATTTGAGCGGGGAGCCACTTTGGACTTAGCAGCGAGAATAGAGACGACAATATCGCAGTTGTTAGTTGTAACGCAAGAGTAAACATTTGTTGAGTAAAAAATTTTCAACTGTCCATAGAGGTAGAGTCACAGAACGGAGCAGGGGAAGTTATGTACAATACGTTGTCCGCGTGTCGTGCAGTTCGTTCGGGATTGTATCGTCCAAACCACGCTTCTGCAACCGGAGCCGTAGCATCGGCATTTTTAACAAACAATAACAACGGGAGCAGCCGACCTAAGCGTATCGTAGAATCTTGCGATTGTCGAAAGAATTGCCCGTTTGGTTTTTCCGGAATGACGTTATTAACAACAATGTCGAAATGAAAAGAGTTTGCCTCGGGATTCTAATTTACACCGAGGACCTTTAAATTGTCGTCGGGTAACAGCAGCATACTGGCCGCGAGACCGTGATCCGAGGTATAAGTATTGGCAATTACTGGCCCATTTTCGTAATTTAAACCCACCTGCTCTCAGCAGAGCAGTCACGTGATCACGAGTTTGGCATGCCAACTGTGGATCGTCACCGCCGAACGCGCAGTCGTCCACGTAAATTTGATTGCGAACAAGTAACAGCGTTAGAGTATATTTCGACACTTCGTCCTTCGCGAGTTGTTTTACACCATGCGGAGCGAGATACGGAGCGGGAGCAGTGCCGTATCGTTAAGAGGTACAACGCGAATCCAGAGGGTTCGGCTCTGTCGGGTTTATTATGACACGGTCAAGCTAATGCTATTTTCTAGGAATATTTCTGACGTTTCGAGACATCTGTCGGCCAGCCCTCAGATGGCACCGAATTATAATAAACTTCAAACACGATTCTGGCCTCGACATTGAACTCTCTCTTTTTACCTCAATAGCAGAGATCCTGTCATAAAACTCGAAAATTCCGGGCGGTCATACGAAGGCTCATTTGGTGGCCACGCGTCAACCCTCTGGGATTTTCCAACACCTCGCAGTGCACCGCCACACAGGGCTAAACCTGTTCCCCTTCCAGGAGGACACGAACCTTTAACCTCTTAGGTACGGCTGAATTTTGCGCGGGTTGTTTCTCTGTAGGGTAGATTTCGACGCCAATTGCGCGTAAACATAAGATGACATTCATGAAAGCCACTATAGTGACGCATCGTACCCAAGAGGTTGAAAGACTCTCACCAGCGCGTTATGATCGTGTACCATTTAAGAACTCGAACAGCAACTCTGTTATAAATTACAACCTTAGAACTCAGCGAAACAACTGTACTATCAATTACTACGTAGAACTCGGAGCGCGAATTATACAAGTCAGAACTCATCGACACTTATATTATAACGTACTGTATCAAACTCGGTGTGGATCGCCACAGAAGGCGTCGATAATCAACGTCCTTGAAATCTACAAGGATCTGCCTGTACATCTTCGCAATGTCTGCGATAAAGACATGCATCGATATCTGCGCTATCGAAGAATTTCGGCGGCCAAGTCCGTTTGCAATTTGCGATCGAGCAATGAACGATCGCGTAACGATCTACTGTTCCCCGTTTTCGAGGGAGCGTCGAAAACGCATCGATGGCGTGTTGTAGCGTTGTGTTCACGAATGGCTGCGTGGACGCAGTATGTACGCGGTTTGAACGCGTGCTTCGTTCTGCCGTAAGAACGCGGAATATTCCACTGAATGCTCAGTGCTTCGTTGTTACCGATTGTCCGGTCGTAGAAATATGTTCGTCGCCGCGGAAATCGAGCGCCCAATAACAATGGAAGGTGTCCCTCACCGAAGGACAGGCGAGCGATGTATTGTCCATTCGGAGAACGTTGTGTCAGTGCGTTGGAATCGTTCGTCGCACTGTTGCTAGGCGGGAGAGAGACGCGTGACGGACGGCAACCCGTCGACTTCCGAAAATCGTTGAAGTTCGGCATCTGGATTCAACGAGACTTTGCAGCGGAAGTTCGCCATGGAAGCGTGAGAACTCGACGCTGAAGATGGAACGAGGCCGGAAAGGATCCAGCCCAAAGTGGTGTTTTGGGTCGCAGGCTCGTTTACCGTGCCCCTTCGCAAACCCTCTAAAACATTCACACTGATCGGCACCGATAATTCGATCTATTGGATCCGAGCTCAAGTTCTATCCAAGTTATACAAGGATAAATAGTACTACCGCTCCCCAGCACTCCCAGACCTCTACCACCTTGCTCAGACGGTTTCAGAGCAGGCACGATGGGCAGATGCGTGAAAAACGTGAACATCGATCACGCTGGCCATCTTGATTTCCGTCTGCAACGATTGAACGACCGGTACGGCAACGGAGGCGAAGACTCAGACACACTAACGTATAGTAGCAACAACCATAAGACGACCAGAGGCCCGTTCCAGTTGAACATCCCTCTGCTTTCGGACACCTTATCGATCCAGACGGACCAATCCAGGATCTCGTTAAAGATACCCGCTGTCGTTCTTGCCCGAGAGGCAGTCAGTTTGAAGGAAGAGAAACTGCCCTTGAGCAGTAGCATATCAGACGAGGTTGAATCATCGGAAAGTGTCAATGCAAGCACAAGCGATGATCAGGATGCATGGAGAAATGAAACGCAGTTGCTGAATTCGTTCCAGGCGTCGCCGATGCTGGTTCTTCTGTCCTCGACAGTGACCTCGCCTAGCGTTGCAGTTTCTGACGTGAATGATTTACAGCTGAACGACAGCACGAGCCTTCACACGATTGTTCGTACAAGCAATTTGACGTGAATGCTGCTTAATCGTTTCAAATACTATTTGGGTTCATTTAAGCAGAAATCTGTGCATATCTAAATTCCAATCATGAACAAGGGATAGGAAATTAGTACAGAAGAACCACTGATAGCAATCCTATTCACAATAATGTTGTCCATAATTCTCGAATCGTTCTATGACAACGAGGAGGAAACGGAGAATTACACGGAAAGTATCGATTTGCCGGATGAAGAGTCATTGGTAGCGGGGAAGGTGGCGAGCTTTTAAAGCACGGAGAGGCTGGAATGATTATACCCGTCAAGGATATAGAACGATTACAGCTGGAGAAGTACCGACAAAAAACGGAGGGTCCTCCACGAGATACAGAAAAACGAGACGTCGAAGGTCGATACAATTGACGAGGTTCTTATTCCCACCAACGACTCTACGAACACGGCGAAAGAGGAGAAAGATGACAGCGTCAGTAACGTGTTGAGGGATGTCAGTATTAACAGAGACATTGTCCTAGAAACTACACTCCTAGACGTAACCGCGGACAACTTACGAAGCAGCATAAAAATTCCGGAAGCTACTCGTATCAGCAACACCGAAGATATCGACGAAGATCTTAGACAATTATACAAAACTGAAGAACTAGGAACCACGCCATCCTCCTCCGAATTTCTTCTATACGATCCCGGTACGCGCGACCTGTACACGGAAAAAGATCCAATCACCGAGATAAATTGATGAGCAATCAGCGAACAGTGGAGAATCGATTTTTCCAAAAAAGTCCAAGTGATGAAGTATCTTCTGAGCGTTCGAACCTGGGACACCGAACTTCAAATTCAACTTATCCAAGGCAGCCAGTTAAGATTCCCCACAGAAGAGGTGAACAGTATACACTGACAAAGCTACATGGAGGGAATCCCATATCCCCTGGACGACGGAGTGTACACTCCAGCACAAGGAGCGGCGTGTTCGCGCATTAGAAACCCTTTCATCGAGGAGCGTCCCGTTGGAGATTGTTTTCTCGACATCAGCAACAGTAATCAAGTCAACAGGTGAAGACATCTGCCAGAAGCCACCGGGCACAAGCTTACCGCTACCTTCGGGCTCCTTTTGGACGGCCATGCCTCTCACGAGGAATCCTAGTCTCTATTAAACGACTCGGGAAGGTGTCCATGGAAAATCGACGACCATCCAGCAACGATCGGACGCGAGCAACAGTCACCCTCTTGAATCAAATTTGATACAGGGGTTTTCGTCCACCAAATCCAGATAGCAAATATGAGAGAGCTTGAGTAGTCGAAATTGAGTAGCAGTAGAATCGAGTCGGTAGTCGCGCCATTTGGTGGGTAGTTCAATAACGAACGCAACACGTTAAGCAGTCATGGAGTGTACGGACACCGTTTTACCCGTAGCGACTGGAAACATTGCCGATGAGCGACAAGAGACTGCGTTATTACCAATTCCTGTGATACTAACTGGGACGCGACAGCGCGGGAGTCGTAAGCGTTGCGTTAAATCCTCGGAAATGATAGAAACGACCGAACCGTAATCGAGTGGAGCGCGAATCTTCTCTGAACGGTCGAACTGCTGATCGCAGTTCGATCCATGCAGTTGAAGTAACATTATGCAATATAATATAATATAATATGGATGGCCACTATAGTGGCCCGTAGTACCTCAGTGGCATCTTGCGGAGAGCCACTATAGTGGCCCGTAGTACCTCAGTGGCATCTTGTGGAAGGCCACTAAAGTGGCCCGTAGTAGCGAAAGGGTTAAACAATGCATGGAACGATTTGTCCATTTCGCGAAATCGAAACGTTGTGCGGCGGATTTACTTTTAAACGACGAGCATTGCCCGAGCGTGCGGACTCGCTTTACATAATTCACAAGTGCTATTTGCGGCCGCGGCATCATGTAACGAACGTGGCACGAACACGACTCGATTTGGTTGCTGACGACCCCGCGATCCGAGATGACGCGGACGGCGTGATTGATTGTAACGCGCGCTCTCGAGATTGTAAAAACGTATCTAGAACACTAAATTTTGAACACTTGGTACTATTACCTAGTTGCAACTTCCAAGCCTCACGCGACGCAGCGTCTACCGTTTTTGTTACGAAGGATGCAGACATGTAATTACAATTGTCAACGGGACGCGCGAGATTTTTTAAGATCTTTGACACCATAGTGGCTTTGTCGCGAAGGCTTCGAAGTTGATCCACCGATCCCGAACGAACTTCTGATAGGTTGTACAAACTGCACAAATGCATTGTCACTAACAGCTGCGCGTTTTCATAACGCCCGACCAGTAGACCCCACGCGACGTTAAATCCCGTATCGTATATCGGGTTTTTCCGTTAAAAGGCTCACCCAAATATATAGGCGTATCTGGCGAAATCCGAGATGGGGGGCTAAACGGAAAGGAAGGCAAAACAGGTTTGGACCTTAAGCCAGGCCGTACACCAAAGGTACATCAAACACGCAACATGCGACGTAAGGTGAATGTCACATCTTGCTAAATCGCGTAAACCGATGCAGCAAATGTTGAAACATTTACTAAAATGTCATCGTCCGAGGAACCTTACATCGCGTGTTGCGTGTTCGATGTATCTTTGGTTTACGGCCTGCCATCTGTTTTCGGTTTCGATAGGGCTGAATGCGGGCAACACTATGTGGCGTTATTTAGCTTCATCTTGTATACAAACTTACATTTTCACGATGTTTCCTTTCATCTTACACACAAAGTTACTCTTGTCGTCGAATCGCTTAAGCCGTGTGTTGTTGTAGATCGTTGTTTATCCAGACTTTGGTTTTTGTTACAATGCCTTACATATTTAGTTGTACTTTCGGTCCAACACCGTACGGTGTTACAGTTCTACTGACTATTATTCGCTATTGACTTGCTTTTTACTACTGAAATGCTTGGGTCTTGCGAGTTCCCTTTTTATATTGGAGAAAATGTCGGTAAAATCGTGAGTGAGGGGGATAGGTTGGGAAAGAATTGTACATTTCTCACTTCATCAGTGTCGCCTAAAACAACATTCCCTTCAGTGATGCACTGACTCTACTTCCGATGCCGAACATAAGAAAAAAATAAAACTAGAAGACTATGTACGCGACCGCAAATTATATCGGCGAACAAATTAAGATGCTACTTTCGCTATTGAAATAATTGAAAAGGAGCACCAGTGCTCTGATAATAGTATTAATAACTAGTATGCGAAAAACAGGGACTCTACAATCGCGTGTAGCTAAAGTGTAAACGAAAATTTAAACAAGGAGCCACTTGTTCTGAAAATATTAATCTGAAAACATGTTCAGCCTATCGAGTATTTGTTATCAGTGATATTTAAGAAAAATAAATATGCACGAAAAATATGTAAATATGCATTAGGAATATGTAAATATGCATTAAAAATATGCAAATATGCATTAAAAATATGCAAGTGTGCATTAAAAATATGCAAGGAAAATATACAAGATTAACAATGCAATAACAGATGCAATAAGTTATTGCATCTGTTTTTAAGTAAAAAACATAAAAACATATGCATTATGCAAAAAGTGCAAAATAAAAAATCCTATTCCAATTGCAATTGCTTAATTGTAATTCGTATAGAAAATTAATTGTTTTTATAAGTATTTTAACTGTGGTTGCATCATTTTAGTATCAGACACACATCATATAAAACCAATATTTTCTTTATTTTATTTTTACTAAATTACATCTACAACTAGCTTCATTGAGCTAACTAGCAAATTTGATGGATTAAATGGCTTGCATGCGGTAAACGCTCCGTGCACTCGGTGCAAGAGCCTACACTAGAGAGAGGTCCCGGGACGCCTCCGGCACCCGAGCTTGGCATACAATCATTCACACTCTAAGGGTACGTACTAATTCCTGAAATCGGCTGACAAAGGCTAGCGACCATTGCGTAAATGTGCGTAAACGTATATGCTTGTGCATTGCTTTCGTATAAAATATATTGCACATTTTCTTTCAGCTAAGTACACTTGGTTTATATAGCACTCTATTCGTTGCTATATTTTCGTGATTCGTTATGGTATTCAATGTGTATTTGCAATTGTAAAACATATTGCTATTCGTGAAATCGTAGTATCGGTATTGGAATAAATACGTTTATAATTTTTAATGAAATTCCCGAGCCGACGCAATTCCACAGCCTAACCACATACAAACACACACAGTGTGGAAAATACGTCGTGCACGGTGCATTAGCAAATGTCAGCCACCAAACATTGTTATAGATTTAAAAGCCATATGATCCTCGTGCCCAATGGCCATTCACTCACTCAAGTAGCACCTGGGCACGTGAGTGAGTTCCTGGCAATGAACAGTGAAGGGGTTAAACCTGAAAATCCTGATCTAAAAAGATGATTAGTACACGTAAAATTGCAATAGGTGATAGTATATTTTATTTTCAATCTCTTTAATAAAGACTCGACAATTACTGAGAAATAATTTATTTATCAAAGTTAATGACTGTCATTGATACTGATTTTACGAGAATAAGTAATGCAATTAAATATTTACTTGAAAAATTGACAAATTATTAAATAAGCCTCAGGTGATTCCTCAATCGAAGTACAATGAACAATTGAACGAAGTGTAAATTGTTCAAGATAGCTACTCCGATTTAAAAATCTACCCATATACAAAGTGCCTTCTTGTACATAATGTGCAATAAATTGCATACGAAAAGGACTCGACTATAGCATATGAAAATTAATATTAAATTCAATCATTGGCTACGCAATTTAATGCTGATTTTAATATACGTATCGTTATATTTATTTACTTTAATACACGATTACTATAACCATGAAACACTTGCAGTGTTTCGAGGGTTTCGCAGTCGGAGGGTATCCGACTTCTGCACTGCTCAAGAGTGAAAACAAATGTCAATTGATTATACATGCAATTATAAATTTAATATACACTGTCCTCAATATATGTATATACATCATTTGTTCAATGTATTTATTAATGTCATTATATATTTTTATCGAAATAGAGGAACCTACATGAACAGTACATATTTGATCAAATATTTATTTGAATAAGAAATATTTCTATGGATCTTATCTTTTTATATGAAAACACGCGGAGTACAAGAAGGCAGAGCTAACCTCATCTAAGAAATAATACACAAGAAAATAACGTTACAACTGATCGTTATAAAAACTATACCCGTAGTCACTATGCTCGCAAAACTACTAAAAAATACCATTACAAATACAAAAAGACCAACCGTCCTACGGCATGATTAGGGACCGGAGGAACCAAAACGCATGCGTCTCACGAACTGGTTGATTGGAAAAATAGAGGAAGTACTCGTGGACGACGTCAGGAAGTTTGCAAACTGTAACTAAACACGATAGCAAAGAAGATTAAAATCTGCTGTTAAATCTACAGAATTTAATTCTTCGCAGAAAACTGAGAATTGTTTAAAAGATACAATTCTCCTTTACCAGTGTCGCATAAAACATGCCCTTCAGTGATGTACTGACTCTACTTCCGATGGCGAATATAAGAAAAAAATTAAAATTAAAGAATATGTACGCGACCGCAGATTATATCGGCGAACAAATTACGATGCTACTTTCGTGATTGAAATAATTGAAAAGGAGCACCGGTGCTCTGATAATAGTATTAATATCTAGTACGTGGAAAACACTGACTCGCATGTAGCTAAAGTATGAACGATAATTTAAGCAGAGCCACTTGCTCTGAAGAAGCTAGAAAACTTCGAAGCAAATACTGACTCTACCGACGGCATTGCGCGCGGTCACAAAATTTTCTGAAAGAACACATGTTCATCCTATCGAGTGTTCGTTATCAGTGATATTTATGAAAAATAAATATGCGTTAGAAATATGTAAATATGCATTAGAAATATGTAAATGTGCATTAAAAATATGTAAATATGTATTAAATATATGCAAATATGCAAGTGTGCACGAAAGATATGTAAATATGCATTAGAAATATGTAAATATACATTAAAAATATGAAAGCATGCACGAAAAATATGCAAGTGTGCATTAAAAATATGCAAATATGCAAGGAAAATATACATGATTAACAATGCAATAACAAATGCAATAAGTTATTGCATATGTTTTTAAATATAAAACATAAAAACATATGCATTGAGCAAAAAGTGCGAAATAAAAAATGCTATTCAAATTGCAATTACTTAATTGTAATTGGTATAGAAAATCTAATTGTTTTTATAAGTATTTTAGTTGTGGTTGTTTCATCTTAGTATCAGTCACACATCATATAAAACCAATGTGAAAATATAATTAAAATGCTCACATACACAAGCCTTGGCTGCATTGAATTATTAGGCATCATTGTAGCTATTGGCTTACTCTATTCCATATAATCAACTCTCTCCATGATACTATACAAAAGAACAACAAAGAAATTAAACAAGTGCACGAAAGTAATGATAATTGTGATATACTAAATCAATAATTACGCTCGAATTCTGTAGAAAATGTGAATATTCAATTTGCAAATGTATAGGCACACGATATTAACAAAAGACAAATGCAATAAGTTATTGCATATGTTTTTAAATATAAAACATAAAAACATATGCATTGAGCAAAAAGTGCGAAATAAAACATGCTATTCCAATTGCAATTACTTAATTGTAATTGGTGTAGAAAATCTAATTGTTTTTATAAGTATTTTAGTTGTGGTTGTTTCATCTCAGTATCAGTCACACATCATATAAGACCAATGTGAAAATATAATTAAAATGCTCACATACACAAGCCTTGGCTGCATTGAATTATTAGGCATCATTGTAGCTATTGGCTTACTCTATTCCATATAATCAACTCTCTCCATGATACTATACAAAAGAACAACAAAGAAATTAAACAAGTGCACGAAAGTAATGCTAATTGTGATATACTAAATCAATAATTACGCTCGAATTCTGTAGAAAATGTGAATATTCGATTTGCAAATGTATAGACACACGATATTAACAAAAGACAAATGCAATAAGTTATTGCATGTGTTTTTAAATATAAAACATAAGAACATATGCATTGAGCAAAAAGTGCGAAATAAAAAATGCTATTCAAATTGCAATTACTTAATTGTAATTGGTATAGAAAATCTAATTGTTTTTATAAGTATTTTAGTTGTGGTTGTTTCATCTTAGTATCAGTCACACATCATATAAAACCAATGTGAAAATATAATTAAAATGCTCACATACACAAGCCTTGGCTGCATTGAATTATTAGGCTTCATTGTAGCTATTGGCTTACTTACTCTATTCCATATAATCAACTCTCTCCATAATACTGTACAAAAGAACCACAAAGAAATTAAACAAGTGCACGAAAGAAATGATAATTGTGATATACTAAATCAATAAATACGCTCGAATTGTGTAGAAAATGTGAATATTCGATTTGCTAATGTATAGGCACACGATGTTAACAAAAGATTTAGTATGGAAGCAATATTATGTGAAGTGGTAATTACAATCTTATTAAATAAACAGCAGCGATAATAGAGAGCAAATAATTGTAGTATAGCTATTATAAACGCACCTCGCTGAGATGTCTTCCATATGTTTTGTCGGCACGGTGTCAAGTGCTAGAATGAGAACCCTCGCTATTGTCCGTTCCCGTCAGGCTATGTTCGATACCCGTCTAAAGCCAAACACCATTTTTGTTTACGATCGCTTGCGTTTCCTAGAAATAATTCAACGCCTACGTTACTTGATAAGTATCTTTTTTTGTTTGGCGATAAATTGTCGATATTTTCCAGGAAAAATAAGCTTCCCGACCATCGGCAGAAACAGCAAAGAAATTCTCGGAAATAATTGCTTGTATTATGGTACTCCTTGTTTACAACACGACTCTATATCATACAAGAAATATACGTGGTATGAATTATAATTTAATACAGATATATTGCTAGAATTGTACTTATTTCAACAAGAAATTTGAAGAACGCTTACTAGTCGGCCAGAAGTTGATTTAAGAATATAGCGCGGCGTCGCTCTGCTCCTGCGCATTCCCGTTTGAGCGCGTGCATACGGGCGCTCTCATTCGTCAGTGTTTTCCGTCAATAACTCAAAACGATGCTGCAAACAACATTGCTGTCAATGGAAAAGCTGTTCAGAATCACTCCAGCTACCCCCCATTTCCGGGAAGTCCCATAGTTAGATGGGTTCCCCACTGCGAACCTCGTTCACAGTCGGCATTTTTCGGTCCACTCCGTTCTGGGCCGTGCTCCCGATTCGAATAGCTTCGAACCGAATGAATTGTGTACAGGGTTCGCTTTCCCGGCAATCCTGGTTGTCCCGAGCAGATTTTCGTACTCGCAGAATATCTGTAAGCAGTGTTAAACGCCGCTTGACACCTGATTTTCTTTGGACACCTTCAAATTTATGCTTGCCCGCCGGAATAATGATTTCGAGGGTGGAGTGTCGACGATGAAGGAGCGGTCGTTTAATGTCAACGCTCATACCACGCTGAAAGCACTGGTTCTCGTCCGATCACCAAAGTTAAGCAGCGTTGGGCACGGATAGTACTTAGATGGGTGACCGCTTGGGAACTCCGTGTAGTGTTGGCATCGAATCCCTTTTTTGCCCCTCGTTAAGGGCCGCGCTTTTAATTCGCATTCCTTAGAATTAGATCCTCGGGAGGCGCTTCTTTTGATCTAACTCGCACTATATGGAGGGTCAGGACTGCCGGCAACTCTTTTTGCATAAGGCAGATTGTTGTGCCACGTACCTAAAAAGACTAAGAATTTTCTGGAGCAGCACCCCCCAGTAATTTTAGCTACGAGCCGCCACTTGAAACGAATCTTCGATGATAAACAACAATCTGTGGACATGATTTCGTGTGACATGCCGTGCAATAATTATGTCGATCTCTACGAAAACCCCTGGGGCGAAACAGCATAAATGTTGCACCTCGTTGCGCGCTGTTTTGTATCTTCCCGTAAGAATATTGTGCTCGTGAAATATTTGACTGAAGTATTATTAACGCGCTAAACATACTGCCAATGGATATCAAATATACACTCCCGTCCATAAGTCACCGGACACTTCCTAGTTTTCAGCAAAATAATTATTAACACATGGATACAATCCTCTGGCTTGATTTTATTGTTGATTTTGTAATATTAAGCTATTTTACGATAAAGAAGTAGTGGAGAAATGTAAAAAATCTTACCGAAATATCTTATATTTTCTTTTCGTCAATATATCCGCCGCGTGCGGCTATCACTGCTTGGACTAGTCGCGGCATCCTGTCGAGTAATTTTTTTAATTTTTCTGTATTTATTGTTGTCCAACTTTTTTGTAATAGTACCCATAAATGTTTCTTTGATTTTGGACACACTTTGCGTACGTTTCTGTCTATTTCTTCCCATAATTTCTCTATTGGATTAAGATCGGGTGATTGCGGAGGCCATACCATAATTTTCAATTCATGACCATTTTCTAGGTCTTTTAAATAATTAGTACAAATTTTTGCGGTGTGTTTGGGATCATTGTCCTGCATAAATATAAAGTTTCGTCCTATTAAGCGTTTACCAGACGGCACTGCATGGTCACGTAAAATTTGCAAATATTGTTCTTTTTTTAAAATTCCCTCGATTTGCACTAAATCACCAGTTTGATTTGCCCCAAAACAACCCCATACCATCACAGACTGACCCCCATGCTTAACGGTTGGTACAATACAATCGGGAATTAATTTTTCAGTTGGTTTCCTACGCACATGGATTCGTCGTTTTGTACCAAACACCTCAAATTTCGACTCATCGGTCCACAACACCTTTTCCCAATTTTCAGTAGTGTAATCTTTATATAATTTTGCCCACTGCAGTCTTTTTTTCTTATTTTGAGTCCTTAATAACGGTTTTTTAACTGCAACACACCCGCGAAGCCCTGCTTGCAAAAGACGTCGCTTAACTGTCGTCGTACCAATTCGATCCTCTCGATCTTTGTTAACTTCTGCCGCAATTTATGTTGCTGTCATCCTCCTGTTTCGTTTACTTAACGTTTGTATATAGCGGTCTTCATTTTCTGTTGTTTTTTTGGGCCGTCCAGTTCGTTTTTTATATTCAAAAGTATTAGTATCTGTTAATTTTTTCATTGTATCATGCACTGTTGATTTCGGAATTTCAATTTTTATCGCAATTTCCCGCACAGAATAGCCTTCTTTAGCAAGAGTAATAATACTCGAACGCTTTTGAATAGATAATTCTTTTCTAGAACTGCTCATACTGATCACATGCACTGTCAAACTCGAAATAAAGAAGAAACAGCGACATCGCCTTCGCAGCTCCATGCTTATCTCTGTTTAGTCTAGAACTCCTCTTACAGTGTTTATAAACTCTTACTCATCAGGGGCTACTTCGCCGCTGACACTGAGCACTGACGCCTCAATATCCTGCATCGCTGCCTCAACCAGGGCCCGGTACTTCTGGCCCCGTCGGACTCCCTTGATTGCCTCAAGGGTCCTACCGGGGACCAGAGTCACAAGATGCTGGTTCATGAACCGGACACCCTGTTGGGCAGCCAATGCCTCCTCCCTTGCCATGAGGCGAAGTTCTTCATCGCCCCATCGTCTCTTCACCGCAGGCAGCTCAATCTCCTCGTTTACAATTGCCGGGTGCGCTGCTCTCCTATGGACGCCCAACCCTATCCTCGTTATGAACGCCCGACTACAGTCTGGACACGGGAAGGACGCCGGATGTGCTGCAGGAGTCACACCATCTTCTTGGGGAACGGGACGGGTTGTCGTCGTTCCAGACGACGACGTTGCCGCAGTACCGGCGGGCCGAGGCTCCCGCCGGAAACTTCTTCCTCTTGTTTCTTCTGGGCCTGCGGTTACCGGGTCCGTTGGGCTGGCAACCCCACGGACCGGAGCGGGGTGGTTTCCCACCCAGCCAAGCCTGAGCCCCTTTAGCCACCAGCAAGCTGGTGCCCAGGTCCCGCCACGAGGAGGGGGGGTTGGCACATGTTATGGCTCAGCATACGCCTTGCCACAACTTTTAGGACCCAAATTGTTCTATGTTGTCGTTGATGGCTTTTGCCTACTCAGATGTAGTTAGTATGATGGTGTCATCACCATCACTAAACTGCCCGAATCTAGTAATTTCTATCTCCTTGAAAACTTGCTCTCCTTCATAGTATCCTGACAGGTAGCGCACTTTACCTGCAGTTGCACACACCTCCTCCACAGATAATCCTGTGCAAGCTGCAACTGCAACAGCAGTGTTTGCTGCTACAAGAAGCGTATTGCCAAAGGAAGTCAATAACTCTCCACTCCCTCTCTGGCCGCATCTCAACCACACGTCACCTTCATCATTAACAGTTATGGGGCACGCAGTTTCCCTAATACAATTCATAATGGCACTTCTTAAATCAGCTGGATAATATTGCGAGATATAATCAGCCTCTAGTATACGCTCCTCAAGCGTCACAGTCGTGTCCCATCCGCTATAATCAAGACACAACGCAGTCGGAGGACCCAGTCCTCCGAGTTTGCCCCCATTCACATAGTATTCAATATCGGCGTCGATATTGTTGCCGTGTTGAAGGCTCCTTTTACTCTCATCGCTATTGGCATCCCATATAGCTCTGATTACTCTCCCCATGTACATTGGCGGTGTACCATTAATAGTGCCTTTATAAACTTTCCTCTTTCCAGCCTTGCGAATCAAGTCGCCCAATAGTACATAATGGGCCAATCGTGTGAGGGAATCAGCAAATTGTATGAAGCGATGTCCCTGCTCAGAATACTCCTCCAGCTCAGATGTCGTAACAACAATGCGCCCTTGATTGACACATTTCTTCTGTTTAGGCTCATTCTTCGGCCTGCAAGTGAAGTATGACGCAGTAGACTTCCCTGCTGACCAATCAGTTATCATCTGGCAAGCACTCTCATACCAATCAGCATTGTTTCTAATGAAATCTCCAAGGTTATGTCCATCATCTAACGCACCAGTACTACCTTGATTATTGATCATAAGCAGCACCTCATCTTTACTCAATAGACGACACTTGCCGAAGAGCTGCTTACCATACTCACTAGTTAACAGATGCAGAGCCTTGTGTATTTTAGTTAAAGCACCAGCGTCAATACGACCAGGGTTGACGTCCAGTCTTTTGGCTATGGAACTCTCGCGCCACTTATCCGTATTTTGAGTGTGGCAAAAGGTGCTGTTAGCATCATTGATGCCCCAGACTTTACCTTCAAACTCAGATATTAGACTATTGCGCGTGTTCTTGGGCGCTGACGACTTCCTTTTACGCATTATCTTGCCTAAACCGCAAATATTTGAAAATTTATTCGCGGCAGGAGTCCATCTCAGTTTTCTATGACGTATGTGATACATAAGCTTGTCTATACGGCTGTCCCAACTCGGGTCCCACTCCTCTAACAACTTGCGCTCTCCATCTTGAAGTTCTACCCTAACTCCTTCCGGCTTGTTGTCAACACGTGTTTTAACTTCCAACACGCGTGTAACTTCTCCTGGCTTGAACCAATCACTTCGCTTAATTGTTTTCCATCCGCGCCCCCTAACTCGGATTATCTGCTGCACGAGAACATAGTGGTACAACTGCTCATCACAAACACTGCCGACTAAATGGGCCGCACGCCGAACATCAGCCTTGCCCGTTGAAAAGCCATGACACAAAAGGTACCACTCTGGTGAAGAAAGTCCCGTGGTTCCGAGTTTAATACCCTTAACCTTGGAAAATCTTTCACTTAGCATATGAACCAATTGCTCCACACCATGCCAAATACCGTTGACTTTGATGCACGCCTTGCCACCATCGGCTAGCAGATCATAAAGACTAACGATTGCACCTACCATATTAGCACCACCACTAGTTTTCTTAAACCAGAATCCAGAATTTACATGTCCATCAGATGAATATTCTCCAGCATCAACTATCATTAAATCCACCTTATCGAATGAAGAGACTTGGTTTTTGAGTCTCGCTTGGCACCTAGCGTCTTTGATGTTTCCTCGATCAGCATGCTCAGGGCTGGTTAATGCCACGATATCCACATTACTACGCAGCACCTGTCTCAGCTCACCAACTGGGACGCGATGTCCTTTTTCAAATAGGCTAGACATCAGGTAAACCTTCGCTGACTTGCTGCGCATAGCTACTGAATAATACTCGGCAAATCCTCCAAACCCGGCACAAGGGTCAAAGACAGTTTTAACATCCTCAAAAAACTGAGGATCAGCCTCATGAAGCTGCTGCATCTTGAATCCACCACGACTAACATAAGTCGCATCTTCTAATGTACGCTTAGGCAGTTCAACTCGCCCCATCTTCTCATATTTGGCCCACCCAGACTTAGTAAGCCTACTGGCCAATCTGTCAGTGGCCTTACACGCCTTAATGACGTCAGAGACGCTGGCATTATCACGCACAACCCTAAGTTCGTCAGACCACTTCAAAAATGGCCAACCAGGCGCCACGTTTAAATTAGGCGTGTGGTATCCTATCAAGTAATTATACAATCCAACCGTTTTCCCTCTATCATCCTCTACATTATGGACAGTCACCATTGCTTCAGCTGACAGCTCATCGAGTTTTTGTCGTTGTTCACTAATTGCAGAGCTGCTAACAGCACCGTTCCAATCTTCCAACAACTTCTTAGTTAAGCCAATCTGCTTAGATGGTCGATCACAGAGAGCGTCGTAAAGTCGGCTCACGGCATCGGAAATATCCTTGAGGAGACTCTCACTATGAGTTTCGATTCTCTCTTCTTTGCTAACCCACAGCTTAAAGCCCTTCAACCAGTCCATACCAGGCTTTTCCGGCACCACTACAGTATTACTCTTGCTCAATCCTTTTCGCCAAGGATTTTCATCATACCAACTCTTTAATATACTATTCAGCTTAATCGTTAAATCAATCTCGCCACAATTACAACAGGTATCATTCAAGTCAGTATTAATCGTCCAAGCACTTTCATGTACATCGCACGGAGAGAAGGCCATCTTGACACAAGATTCCCCAACGCTTATCAAAACACTACAATGGCAATAACCACCCAGTGTTCCGAGGTAAGTGTTCTCATTAAAGGTGTAATACCCATTGAGTCCAGCCCACCAAGCCGCGTGAAGCCATCTGTCACTTGCATCCAGCCCGACAGTCAAATCGAACTCACCAAAGAAACCCACCGAATTCCTTCGGAACCCTGGGTCATCACTATCGCTTGGACGGCGTACACAAACATGTCCGCCCCGAAACATTCTAACTTTTTCAATTCTACTATCCATTGTTGGTGTTCCCGAGACAACTCTCCATTTATGAACACAACAGTCGAACACTCGAGCTGGCAGGTCTACCTTACAACAAAGTCGCGGGACAGTGTATGATATCATCGTTCCACTCTCGTAGTGAGACCATAGAACCCACTGTTATAAAGCCCAGGCCTCATCACTAATCCCATCAGGTGTCCTGCACCACTCAGCAGGTATCAATCCTAAATCAAAATCATTCTCTTTCACTTTAGATATTAGCCCAAAAAGACTTGCTGCTCTATCAACCACACCAAGACAAACAGAAGTTATAAGTCTATGCCACGACAAACTAACACCATGCTTATCCCAGGCACACAAATTATTAGTTTTACAAACCAACTCTTCCGGTTCAACGCTGTTGGTTGGTTGGTTGGTATGTGGGTTGGGTAATTACTTTGATCTTCTTCGACTTCCCTGCCGGGACTAGTGACAACACAGAGCACTTACGGGCATTGAACTCTAGCCCGTGCTCCCTCGCGCGTTGTTCAACTGCATACAGCGATGCTTGCATGCCCCACTCGGAGGCCGTAAATAGGAGGATGTCATCCGCATATGCTAATGCGTTGATTTTACATCCTCCAAGTTGGAATCCAACGTCAGGATGGATCCCCCCCAGGATGCTGTCTACTACAAGGCAGAACAGCCCCATGGGCAGGGGATCTCCTTGCCTGACGCCACGGCCTATTTTATAGAGCTGTGACCTCTCACCACGTACCTCGAATACTGTGCTACTGTTATTATACAGGTGAGCGATGTATCTTACCATCTCTTGCGGCACACCTACGTTTTTCAAGATCCTCTCCACTGCATGGTGACTAACAGAGTCAAAGGCCTTCGCAACATCCAGGGAGGCAACGTGCAGTTCCCGCAGCTTACTGCGGGACTCGTAGATGACGGCAGCTAGTGCAGATATATTTTCGGCACACCCGTCATCCATACAACGCTGCCTCAGATCGATAACTCCAGATGCTCGAAGCCTCGACGAGAGGATCTTGTGTAGTTGCCGCACTGCCACCGACGTGATGGAGATCGGACGGCAATCGGCGGGGATCTCAGGTGATCCTCCCTTTTTCGGCACGAAAACCGTCCTACTCATAAGCAACGTCGGTGGAAACCCACCTGCGTGCAGCACAATATTATATAGGAGGGCCCTTATTGATGTAGGAACGGCCCTCCATTGACGCACATCATTCCCGTCGAGTCCGGGGGCCGAGCTGAGTGGCAGGGTAGCTCCCGCCACTTCCTCGCAGGACACAGGGTACCAAAGGTGCTCCAATTCGGGTCTTGGCCCGTTACACGGGCCTTGGGGGGTAGACACTGAGGCCTGACTAACATACGGCCCCCAGTGCCGAGCCATTGTCTGTACACTGGGGACAGCCTCCCCCAAATCACCTGTGGCATCCAGTATCTCTCGAGCGGCCCAAGACATGTTCGACCGGAATATTCGCTGCGTTCGCGCATATTCCAGTCTACGTAGTGCCTTCTTTCCGGTCCGACGCCTTTGACGGCGACATGGTACGCGTGGCTGGTTCATCCTGGCATGAGGAGGAAAGACTGAGGTGAGCCAAGCTGTTATTCTACCTCTGTCCAGCTCACCCTCCAGGCACTCTATGGCCAGCTGGGAAATGGTTTCTGATTCCCAGCCTCGGATATTCTGGACACCGGGATAAGTCCCCTAATGGCACCAGGAATATCCGTTACTAAATGGCCTAGTAGTGATATAGAGGCTGGAGGGGAGCTGACCAGGATTGTCGGCTCACCATGCCTGCTGGTTGTTGGTGTCGAGGCGCTAACAGGGGAGGGAATTTCCGGGAAGTCCCATAGTTAGATGGGTTCCCCACTGCGAACCTCGTTCACAGTCGGCATTTTTCGGTCCACTCCGTTCTGGGCCGTGCTCCCGATTCGAATAGCTTCGAACCGAATGAATTGTGTACAGGGTTCGCTTTCCCGGCAATCCTGGTTGTCCCGAGCAGATTTTCGTACTCGCAGAATATCTGTAAGCAGTGTTAAACGCCGCTTGACACCTGATTTTCTTTGGACACCTTCAAATTTATGCTTGCCCGCCGGAATAATGATTTCGAGGGTGGAGTGTCGACGATGAAGGAGCGGTCGTTTAATGTCAACGCTCATACCACGCTGAAAGCACTGGTTCTCGTCCGATCACCAAAGTTAAGCAGCGTTGGGCACGGATAGTACTTAGATGGGTGACCGCTTGGGAACTCCGTGTAGTGTTGGCATCGAATCCCTTTTTTGCCCCTCGTTAAGGGCCGCGCTTTTAATTCGCATTCCTTAGAATTAGATCCTCGGGAGGCGCTTCTTTTGATCTAACTCGCACTATATGGAGGGTCAGGACTGCCGGCAACTCTTTTTGCATAAGGCAGATTGTTGTGCCACGTACCTAAAAAGACTAAGAATTTTCTGGAGCAGCACCCCCCAGTAATTTTAGCTACGAGCCGCCACTTGAAACGAATCTTCGATGATAAACAACAATCTGTGGACATGATTTCGTGTGACATGCCGTGCAATAATTATGTCGATCTCTACGAAAACCCCTGGGGCGAAACAGCATAAATGTTGCACCTCGTTGCGCGCTGTTTTGTATCTTCCCGTAAGAATATTGTGCTCGTGAAATATTTGACTGAAGTATTATTAACGCGCTAAACATACTGCCAATGGATATCAAAATATATATTCTCACGACCAATAGGAGTAAAGAGATAAAAAAAGCACGTTTTAAGTATTTTGTCAGAATTTAAAATTAAAATTCATAATCCTTGCATTACACCAGGCCTCGGATTTAAATGATCTTTTGGGCCGATTTTCAGAGGCAACGCCTCCTTTCCCTCACCGCGCGTCTTGGTCCTGCGATCGCCAATCGGCTCGAAGGTCCTCAGGCGCGTACCATATGGTACGCGCCTGAGGAGCTTCGAATCGCTTGGGGATTGCGGGGTCCAAGACGTGCAACGGAGGAAGGAAGGCGTTGACACTGAAAATCGGCCCGAAAGATCACTTAAATGCGAGGCCTGCATTTCACCGTTCGACAAATTTCAACTTTTTTTTATTTTCAAACCTCCAGTAGGCGTTTCTTGTAGATTTTAATGTGCTGAATACGAATCTGCAATCCGTTTTCCCCAGAGCGTACCATCATTAAAAATATCATTTTTGAAGAAAAAAAATCGCAAATATTCAACTTCGAAAGTGTTTTGTACTTTTGCAGTTGGAAATAACTTCCGTTGATGCTTTCTCTTGCAGAAAGGTCTGCTCTATCGCGTGGCATAGTTAGATTTTCTCCTGGACCCTTAGTTTTTGAAATAAATTTAAGGACATAAGCTAAAATAGTGTAGGGTGTGAGAAAAGAGTGATTGTGTGTGAATGTATGATTGAATGCACCTGTGCGAATGAAATCGTTAAAGGCCAAGAGAATGAACGGTCTTCTGTGAATAGCGCATTTTGTTATTGTTTATTAATTCTGTTACGAGCCAGGGCTGTCGGCAACGCCTAGACCGGCGACGTTGCTATTACCCAAGGAATACGGTTGAGAATTTGTTAGTAAGGTGCGCGGACGAACCCGATGCGAAATCGGGCAGCCTCTGGGTTGGAGTAGTTGTATAGTTACTTTGTTTGGATAAGGCGTGCGAACCAACCTGATGCGAAATCAGGGAGTCGCAGGAAATGTTAGTTTGTCTCGTAACTCTAAATTAATATTCCCTAGTGCATCTGAATGAATGGTGCGAGTTGAGTGAGGAAGGAGAAAGAGAAGAGCGCTGATCGAATCACGATCGTCCGAGAGCGCGGTCAAAGGCCTCGAATTGAGGCAGGCCTCGATTTGCGTTAGTAGCGTTGCAGTCTCCTCAAAGGTCAGAGGAGTGTAGCCAGCGATGTGGCGGAGATGAATATATATAATACATGTATCTGGTATCTGTACAACCCCATAATTAAAGTTATACCTATAAAAACTTCGATGTGTCTTATTGTAACCGGTTCCCAGCATTGCTCATGCTTTCTTCTTCTTACACTAAAGCCACGCTGTATGGCATATTTGTTTGTTTCATGAACGATAACGTTTTGTATACTGTCGGTAACGAACAATTTGTACAGAGCGAAAGGGTCGTCGCAATTAACAACTCTTGCCAGAAGCTCCGTGTCCCCCGTATATTCTTGTCATACTACGTTTGACTCGAATCGTATTTTCTGAATGGGTTGCCATTGTTACGTCCTGGTTAGGAATTTCCAAGATGGACGGATACGTTCGCAATTTCGATCGTAGCTGCTCCCTTTAGGACAGCCAACCGGGATCGGGACGTTAAGAAATGTATAGGGTATTAGAAATAAAGGAAGCGATAGTCAATAGTAAATCAATTTATTTTATAGCGAAATATTCCCTTCCTGCTCCTCGCGAAGGTAAAAACTTCTAAATTCGTGGGAGTAGTATTCCTCCGGTACTGACTCTCCCGAGGGTATGTTCGGTTGCCCCGGGAACTCGTCCAAATAAAAGTTTGGAAAATACTCCGGAAAGGATTGTTGGATGGGCAATGGGACATGAAATTCGAGGGACCCGGTAAGGATGGGGGCTCGGGCGAAGATAAATCGATCACAGGGGCCACTTCGTCGAGGGTCGAATCCGGAATCGCCGCCGGTGAGTTCAGCGTTAGATCTATTGGTTCGTCCTCGTCCTCCTCGAGGGTAAGGTCTATCACCACCTCGGGGGTAGATGCCGCCTGTCTGGCGAGTAGCTCCCTGTACAGCTCTAGGCGCCTCCTATTATGCGAGGCCGCGAATTCCAAACTCTCCGGTTTCGGCGTGTATTTCTATTTGGCATCTAACAACCGCATTTCGGAATAATTATTCGCTCGAGGTGTTTCGAAGGATTGATGGAAGATCGTTGAAATGTTAATTACTATTGCAGGTTATTATTGCTCACCTTTAGTCTCCTAGTCGTTACAATGCTTAACTATTCACTACTTCTCTTAATTACTGGTTGTTACACTGTAGATGTAGAATGGCAGACTGCATGTCCGACCCACCGCTCCGCTTCTTTCATTATTGTAAAGTGCTGATGCAGTAAGCCCCACTGCCGCGGCTAGGAATGCTGATGCAGCTGGGACCGTGGCCTAGCAAGACATATCGTTCCCGTCAGCGGATACTGTCGCGACAGGTCTTATCATTCCGCCAACGGATACGTGATGAACCCGTCGCCGAGAAGTTGTTACTCGATCCTTTCCCAATCCTTGACTCCGGCATGCCCACGTGCAAGATAACGGTATTCTGTCATTATTCTTGTCAGCACCTTTTCGAGTTTATCCTTAACTCGATAGAGAGCAGTGATCGGTCAGCACACTTCGGTCCTTAACGGTTCTTAATCTACGCATTCTTATGAACTATCTTATTGGCGATTCAGCACGTTCATGTTTTTACTATTTGTTTTGGTAATTTGTATTTTCTGAACGTGCTGATGCGCCCGTTGCGTATGTCGCGTGCTTGAGGTGACCTTGTCGGTAAGAGTGCAGCCACCTTGAGATCCCTGATGTACACTCCCGTCCATAAGTCACCGGACACTTCCTAGTTTTCAGCAAAATAATTATTAACACATGGATACAATCCTCTGGCTTGATTTTATTGTTGATTTTGTAATATTAAGCTATTTTACGATAATGAAGTAGTGGAGAAATGTAAAAAATCTTACCGAAATATCTTATATTTTCTTTTCGTCAATATATCCGCCGCGTGCGGCTATCACTGCTTGGACTAGTCGCGGCACCCTGTCGAGTAATTTTTTTAATTTTTCTGAATTTATTGTTGTCCAACTTTTTTGTAATAGTTCCCATAAATGTTTCTTTGATTTTGGACACACTTTGCGTACGTTTCTGTCTATTTCTTCCCATAATTTCTCTATTGGATTAAGATCGGGTGATTGCGGAGGCCATACCATAATTTTCAATTCATGACTATTTTCTAGGTCTTTTAAATAATTAGTACAAATTTTTGCGGTGTGTTTGGGATCATTGTCCTGCATAAATATAAAGTTTCGTCCTATTAAGCGTTTACCAGACGGCACTGCATGGTCACGTAAAGTTTGCAAATACTGTTCTTTTTTTAAAATTCCCTCGATTTGCACTAAATCACCAGTTTAATTTCCCCCAAAACAACCCCATACCATCACAGACTGACCCCCATGCTTAACGGTTGGTACAATACAATCGGGAATTAATTTTTCAGTTGGTTTCCTACGCACATGGATTCGTCGTTTTGTACCAAACACCTCAAATTTCGACTCATCGGTCCACAACACCTTTTCCCAATTTTCAGTAGTGTAATCTTTATATAATTTTGCCCACTGCAGTCTTTTTTTCTTATTTTGAGTCCTTAATAACGGTTTTTTAACTGCAACACACCCGCGAAGCCCTGCAACATACCCGCTATTGTATATAGCGGTCTTCATTTTCTGTTGTTTTTTTGGGCCGTCCAGTTCGTTTTTTATATTCAAAAGTAGTAGTATCTGTTAATTTTTTCATTGTATCATGCACTGTTGATTTCGGAATTTCAATTTTTATCGCAATTTCCCGCACAGAATAGCCTTCTTTAGCAAGAGTAATAATACTCGAACGCTTTTGAATAGATAATTCTTTTCTAGAACTGCTCATACTGATCACATGCACTGTGAAACTCGAAATAAAGAAGAAACAGCGACATCGCCTTCGCAGCTCCATGCTTATCTCTGTTTAGTCTAGAACTCCTCTTACAGTGTTTATAAACTCTTCATAATGTTCCAAATATAATCCTATGATGGTCTTGAACGTCCAAAGCGAACAAAATGTCCCAACATGTACCGAATGAAAACCTTACGAAATGAGTGTTTACGCATGTAGTTCCTTTTTTAAACGTTTATTTAAATAACTAATATTTATTTCTATTTTTTCATACCGAAATTATCGTAAAATACCTAAATATTACAATATCAACAATAAAATCAAGGTAGAGGGTTGTATCTGTGTTTTAATAATTATTTTGCTGAAAACGAGTAAGTGTCCGGTGACTTATGGACGGGAGTGTAGGTGCCCTTCAGGTGGGAGCTGGTGGTCATAGCCACCTTTTGAACCACCGCCATCTGGGTGAGGATTTTAGCCCCCAGATTTGGCGTCGGCTGCTCCCGCAGCTCCTGCGCCAACTCCACCTCCGTCGGCATTTTCTTTGACGCCGAGGAGCGCCTCGGCGGAGACAGGTTTTCGTCGGGGCTGACAGTCCTCCTTCCCTTGACATATTGTCGCCTGGACTCCGCTTCTTTCGTCACTCGCGGCCGCTTCCTCCCCGTGACGGTGGACCGGCTGGATTCACTGTCGCCATCTTCGTCGGATATGACGCAGGCTGCTCCGAGGAACTGCGTCGCCTCCCTCCTTCTCGTGCTACCCCTCGATGTTCCTGGGGTGGCCTCCGTTCCTCCGTCGCCGCCCACAGGTTGCCCCGTGGATGCGACCCTCCTCGCCGGACTCGCGCTACACGAGCGCGCTGCCTCCTCTATCCGTGTTTGTTTTTTGTTTGCAAGAGACATATTGGCAGGTAATGGACGTGGCCGAGTCCGAGAGGGACCTCACGCGTACAATAGCGTCGAGCGTCCCTCCCTGAAGCCAAATTGGGACTCGGCCAGGTCGGGGCCCACCCGGGACAGGTGCCCCGAGAGGCGTGAAGCCAGCACCCTCTCGAATAGCTTCCCCACCTCATCTAGGAGACATATCGGCCTGTACGCCGAGGGGGAATCCGCGGGCTTGCCCAGCTTCCTGAGGAGGACCATTCTCCCCCTCTTCCAGCTGGACGGAAAACATCCCGTCCTCAGGCAGCCGTCGAAGAGGCGCCTGAGGCGGGGTCCGAGGACGCGCAGGGCAATTGACATGGCCCGGCCCGGTATGCCGTCGGGACCCGGAGCTGTGTTGCGGGTCCTCATCCTCTTGACGGCCAGGGCCAGCTCCTCCGGCGTGACACCCATGTCGTCGGACCAGGTGTTCGGGTCCGGTACCCCGAGATCCGGTGTAGGGTCCCCACCCTCGTCCGGGGGGGAACAGGGCGTCCACCACCCTGTCGAGGAACTCGGGGTCTAGGGACTCCGTCACGGGGGGCGCCCACGGCCGAAGTTTGGCCATCACCATCTTGTACGGACGCCCCCAGGGTTCACGCTCCAGATCTTTGAGGAGCTCGGACCATGCCTTCGCCTTTGCCCTGCTGATGGCCAGCCGGAGGGCCACCACGTGCTCCCGGTAGCCCTCGTAGAACTGGTGCTCCCTCGCCATGTCGCGACGTCGTCTTCGTCGGGCCCTCTGCAGCAGTCGCCGGGCGCGAGCGCACACATCGCGCAGATGCGCGATCTCCGGCGACCACCAATACGCGGCCCGCCTCTCCGCGGCGCGGGAACGAGGCATGGCAACGTCGCAAATCGCCACCATGCCCCTCTGGAAACGCGTCGCTTCCTCCTCCACGTCGACGACCGGCCCAGCCGGGGTTTCGGGCCAGGCCACGGCGAGGGACGCCGCCATCAGCGCGTCCTCGTCCAGGCGCTCCAGCGCCCACCTCCTCTTCTTCTCTCGGGGAGTATAAGGGGACCCATACCCCCCACCCCTCCAACCCCTTCCCGTTGGTCCGCGACCCCGGGTGGCGCGCAGCCCCATGAGGATATAGGGGTGGTCACTTAAAGTTTCCACCTCCTGCGCCACTCTCCAGCCCCTTACGCGATCCACCACCGAGGGGGATGCCCAGGTAAGGTCCACGATGGACTGCCCCCGATAGCGGACGCAGGTGCTGGCGGACCCCCGATTCAATAATCGGTGGTCGGAACCGGCCGCCCAGTGCAGCACCGCCTCGCCCCTCGGGTCCGTCCCAGGGGAGCCCCAGGTGTGGGACTTGGCGTTGAAGTCCCCCAGGACGATGACCGGACGGGGCCGTTGTCGCGAGACACATCCCGCGACCCCGTCCAAGAACTCCTCGTAGGACCCGAGGTCCCATCGAGGCGGTGCATAGACCCCCACCACCGTAAGGTCCCCCCACTTCACCGCGACGTACCCATCGCCGCTCTCCAGAAGGGAGAACGGCGAGGACGCAGAGGCCCCTCCCAGGATGACTGCTACCGAGCCGCCCGGGTTTCCCACCCAGTTGGGGTGGTCCGGGATCCTGTACGGCTCGGCAGCAATCGCCAACCCCACACCCCACTCGGCCATATGCTGGACAAGCATGTCCTGCGCCCCGGCCGAGTGGTTAAGGTTGGCCTGAAGAATCAGGGCCATAGCCCCTTCACTGGCCCAAATCCATGGCCCCTTCCTCCACGGGCCTCTCCTCCTCCGTCGCGGCTGGTGTCGCCGGTGGTGGCATCTCGGCCTCCGCCTCCTTCCTCTCGGTGCCAGAGGTCCCCGGTGCTGCCGCCTCCGCGGTCTTCCGCGCCTCCAGGCTCAGGGCAGCCAGTTTGGGGGCCAGCTGTGCTTGCTGTACGCCCCCCGTGGCTCCCTGCTTCTTCCTTCCTTTGGTTGGGGGGGGCGCACCCCTTTGTCCCCATCAGGTGGCCCGAGGGTCTCCCAAGGTCGGAGCACAGAGGGCATTTCGGAGCGCTCCTGCACTCCGCCACCCTGTGCTCGGGGCTTCCACAGTTGTGGCAGCGCCCGCTGCGGTCCACGGTGCTGGTGCACCGCTGCCTGACGTGTCCCGTCTCCAGGCAGCGGAAGCACTGCAGCACTCCACCCGGGCCGTGGTCCATCCCACCCGGATCTTCTTGGCAGCCGCCACTCTTCTCGCTGCCGCCAGCGGGCACCTTACCCAGGCGGTGCCCAGACCCATCGGGGACGACCGTATTTCTCCGGTCTTTACGTCCGCCGGGCCGCATCCTCCCACGGCCGCGATGGCAGCGGCCACGTCGCCGGTGGTGGTGGCAGCCACCAGGTCCCTGACCCTCAGTTCTGCCATTTTGACAGGGCGCGCCACGGTGACCCCGTCCTCCGCGCTCAGGACCTCCCGTGTTTTGGCTGCGAGAGCGTCCGCCTTCGTTGCTCCCTCCGGTCCGGGGATCTCCAGGAGGAGCCCCCCCGGTGACTGCCCTCTTGGGCCGCAGCTCCGTTATATTGAGCTCCGCCAGATTTATTTTAGATGCGGAGCTCATTGCCTCCGCATAGGTGGTCCTCGCCCCCTCTTTTATTGTGAGGGCGATCGCCGCCGTGCGCGGAGGCCTCCGCTGCTGGACCTTCGGGGGGGCTGCCCTGGCACCCTTCCTTCCCTCCTTTCTCGTCGGCTGCTGCTGCTGCTGCTGCTGCGGCCCCTTCTCCGCCCTTTTGGCCTTTCTTCCTACCACGACGGCCCAGGTGTCTCCGTCTCTCTGTGTCTGCAGGGCGGGGGAGGGCGCCGGCGCGGGTGGCAATTCCCGACTCCTTGCTTCGGCTCGCACCTCCCTGATGCGAGCCTCTCCTCGTGTCTCGGGCCTCTCAGGTGCCGACGGGCCCCTCCGTGGAGCGTCTCTCACCCATCCTGCCGCTAGCTCCTTCCTGAGAGAGAGGAGCCGCCTCTCCACCCGCCCCATGAAGGCGTCGAAAAGTGCGCCCAGACGCTCCTCGGTGATCTGCGGGGAACTCGCAGTGGAGGAGTGGCGGGCAGCCCTCCCCTTCTCACCTTTCTCCTTGCGGACCATTCCGCCGTCCTCCCCGATGTCGCTCGATGTCGCCGGCGCTGGGACCGCCTTGGCCGCGGCAAGCGCAGACTCCAGATCGGCCACGCGGCCGCGCAGCCGCAGATTCTCCTCTTCAATCTGCTGCGCATTGTTTGTGGCCGATCTCTTGGCCATCTCGGTGGCCGCTGCGCTGACTGTGAGCGCGGCCACCTTCAGGTCTCTAATATAGGTCCCTTTCAGGTGGGAGCTGGTCAGGGCCACCTTCCTGACCACAGCCATGTGGGACAGTATCTTCGCCCCCAGATTTGGTGTGGGCTGTTCCCGCAGCTCCTGCGCGACCTCCACCTCCGTTGGCATTTTCTAGCCCGCTGAGGGACGCCTTGGCGGAGAGAGGTCCTCCTCGTCCGGGCTGCCAATTCTTCTCTCCTTGGTGTACGTCCGCCTCGCGCTGGCCTCCTTCGAGACTCGCGGCCTCTTCCTCCCCGTGACGGTGGACCCGCACGATTCCGTGTCGCACTCGTCGTTGGAAAGGTCGCACATCACTTTATGGACCTGCGCCACTTCCCTCCTTGTCCTCGTGCTACCCCTTGATGTACCCGGGGTAGCCTCCTTCTCTGCGTTGCACCCCACACGTTGCCCTGCGGGTGCCCTCCTCGTCGGACTCGCGCTGCCAGAGCGCGACCCCTCCCCTCTTCTTATTTGTGTTTGTTTAGTTTGTTTATTCATTATGGCAGATATTTCAAGGAACACTTCGGGTGAGTCGCAACCCAAAGCTAACATCCATAGTAAGGATAGTTTGTTTATGTGAAAAGGGAATCTCATCAATATCATTTCATTAGACTCTGTCATTATTTCATTAACTAGGAGAGATCTCATTTGAATTCAAATTAAATTTCCTAACATTAAAGGATAATTTGGCCAAGTATTTTGATGCCATACGTTGTTCTAAAACAGTATCACTGTAGTCATTGTTTTCATACAGGAATTTATATCTCCGTTCGGTTTTTCCATATGTTATTCGTAATGATCAAATAGTCATTTTACATCATAAATCAGGAGTTAGTTCTGCGAAACAATTGGATTCATCACTCACGAGCTTATGTTGGGAATTAAGGCCTCAATACCTAGGTTATTTATATGACTCATTAGGCAGGATTGTCTTAACTCAGGCCATGGCAAGAAAATACTGAAAAGCGAGGGAAAAGAATAAATTCTATTACGATAATAGAATTAGTTTATCCAAGAGATAAAGTCAATCTGTTGAAGGAACCGAAAACTTCCAAGTTCGATCAAGCATGGCTAGTACCGTATCAAATTACGCGAATTTTTAACGATTTTACGACAGAAATTGAGTTAGACGTTAATAAGTTCAAACTTGTTCATTTTAGTAAGTTTAAACTCACACATGTAAGAGTAAATTAGAACTGCGAAAGAAGATACAATTTTTAAAATGTAATGAAAGATTTTTGCCCAGAGCTCTAGCTCTATGTGAGTTGGAAGGTGTTGTGTCTACGTTCAACTTGTTGTATTTTTCCTCTATTGAGCGTTTTGTGAACCAACGCGGGCGAAACTTAAAATGCAATATTGTGAAGTCAAAGCAATGTGGATGGAATTTGTTTAATTTGTTTAACGTTTTAACTCGCGCTGGAACTCAACATTTGACATGTTACAGCGTCTGCTAGAACATAAAGACTTTTGCCAAGAGAATTTAAAGAAACCTCT
Source organism: Nomada lathburiana (assembly GCA_963667235.1). Lineage (NCBI taxonomy): Eukaryota > Metazoa > Arthropoda > Insecta > Hymenoptera > Apidae > Nomada > Nomada lathburiana. The sequence continues at coordinate 16,070,696 of OY763899.1, read as the reverse complement.
ACTATTATCAGAAGAAGAATGCCTGATTATTCCGGACTTACAATTAGTAACAGTTTTAAGTCCCTTACACGACACATCGATAAAATTGCAGAAAATGCATTTTTGGGAGACTTTTATAAATTACGACTGAATCCGAAGATACAGCTAAAATCAACAAATTCCACTGCAGCTGCAGCACTTCTACAATGTTTAACCCTTTTAGTGCCGGAGGCCGATATATCGACTCTTGCTGCACGGGCGAGAAGTGCCAGAGCCGATATATCGGCCCGCGCTTTATAGCGCTTTACTATTCGCATTGCGGGGGAACTCTATCTCAAAATAAATTTATAATACGTTATAAATGGTCTAATTTCATTACGAGAGAATTAAAAAAAATAGTTTTCCGTTTTAACTCTTTGTGGACGACGACTTTTTCCTATCGCTTGGAGCTAACGAAATCTAACATAAACACCGATGGTCGCCGCTCAGGCGACATCGGACCTGCGGCGTGAATCGCCGTGGCGTTTGGCCCTTATCGGAACATGTCGACAGCGTTTCATAAACAACTGTTTGAAGAGTCTCACGAAATAAGATCGCATTGCCGCAGCGAGACGTAGGATCAGTTAGTTTTTCTTCGTTCGTTGTCGTGAGTAGTATATTTCGTTTTGTCCCAGTGACAGTCTGAAAGCGTCATTTTTGTTATCGCCGTTGTTTTCCGCTTGTGTCAAACATTTTTGTTTCTGACAAACCAACAATTAGCAAGACAGGATTTCTAAAATTTTCCCACCAACCTTTTTTATAAAATATACACCGTCATGGATGAAGCGGAATTAGTCCGAATGGTTGACCAGATGGATCTACAACATAGCGACGATGAAAAAATCGTGGCACCAAGTAGTCGGCATCCACGTAGAATAGATAGTGATAGTGATAGCGAACCAGATATTGAGGGAAACGATAGTGAGGAAGCACTGACAAATTTCCGTGAAGTTACCGTGGCCAATGACAGCGAACATAATCCTCGCCCACAATTTATGGAAATTGCTGGGCCTAAACATATGCCACTAAGAAATTCCACACCGAGAGAGTATTTCGATTTATTTTTTACTGAAGAATTTTTGAGCTTATTGAAGAATGAAACAAACCGATATGCCAGGCAGTTTCTGAACAGAATCGATGTACCATCAGGATCCCCAGAGCAGCAGAGTGGAAGACAACCACAGTGTCAGAAATGAGGGCTATTATTGCTGTTCTATTAGAAATGGGTGTCACACGTAGACCGATACTTTTCAGGTATTGGTCAACAAACCATAGACACATTCCACGGTTTGGCCAAATGTTTAGCCGAAATCGCTTTCAATTAATTTGCAGATTTTTCCATGTCGTAGACAATAACAAATTAGCAGCACGTAATAGCCCAGCTACAGCAAAATTTGAACCAATTGTTACCCACGCAAATAATAAATTCAAATATCACTATTCGCCTCATCAACATTTGAGTATTGACGAATCGTTAGTCGGCACGAAATGTAGAACGTCGTTGACTCAATATCTTTCAAATAAGAAACATCACAAATGGGGAATAAAATTTTGGATGCTGACTTTTTTAATAAGCATTACTGCTTATCATTTTTTTGCTATAGAGGAGCCACAGATCAAACAAATAAAGAAGAAATAAAAAGAACGGTCTTAGCTACGTCGTAATACATAAATTATTGAATATGAGCAATTATTTTATGAAGGTGTATGACGTGGTGGCCGACAATTTTTTTACAAGTATTTCCTTAGCAAGATCATTGTTCGAAAAACAGACATACCTGACTGGCACAATCTGCAGTAACAGAAAATATATTCCACCGTTTATGAAGCCGAAATTGCAAGAGGGCGCATCTAAGTACGCCCGAAACAACGAAATATTATTATTAGCATACCGGGAAAAAAAATCACAGAAGAAGAATGTTTTACTCTTGTCCACATACGAAAAAGCTCAAAATAAAACAACTACAATTAGAAAAAGAAATGAACAGACACAGGTCGAAAAACCAGCAATTGTGAGTGAATATAATAAACATATGGGAGGCGTAGACACATCAGACATGATGTTGTATTCGTATTTGGATGAAAGAATAGCTCTCGAGTATTGGAAGAAAGTAGTTTTCTCCAATTTCTCTCGAATGGTGTTGAATGCCTACATCTTGTATCAGCAAAATACAGACGGCGGAACCAAAACAAGACTTGAATTTATAACCGATATTATTCAGTCGATAACCAGAGAATGGATGACAGTAAAGAGGATAGCAAACGACAGACCATTGGCTGAAACCTGAAAAACTTCCAGGAAAACTGGAAAGAGTTTGCGTGGTGTGCAGCCGAAAGGATGGCGGGCCTAAACGAAAATCACGCACAGTTTGCAATAGGAGCAATCAAGGATTGCATGGTGTGTGCATTAGTAGCCACGAATGCTAAATAAATTATTTGGGTGAGTTATAAATAATAACAAATTTTTACACATTTACAATATATAAATATAAATATTTATGTTATTATAATGACGTATTATGCAAAATTATATCACAAATATATTTATGACAACATAATTTTGTTTCAGCAATGTTATATTACCTATAACAATTACGTATTTCGGAAGAGATAATCCGTCCGGCGCTTACCATGTACCTTCGAGTTATTTTTTATGTTTGTTATGTAATATTATTTATCTTGTTACAAAATATATCGGAAATGCAAAGTATATACTTTGTAATAAATGGTCTATATAAAATTATGATGAAAAGATGACGTATGTGCAAATACGTTTTGTAAGAGAGAACTGGACTTTTACTTTCTTTATGATCTTTTATACCTTTGTTATTTATATAATTTTCAATGAATATAGAAAAACTAGTGTCATTGTTTTGTTCTCTATTTCGTCCTTAATATACTGCTTTTTGAATCATGTAAATATTGCTTCTTGTTTGGTTTTTATGAGCATTTTCCCAAACCCTAGTAAAACCGTGAAATTCGTCCGGTTATTCTCGCATAGGCACCTCTTTCGCCTAGCACTAAAAGGGTTAAATAAAAGAGAATTGCAGCTACTTGAAAATGAAGCAGTTAATGGCTGCACTGTTTTTAGATCCGCGTCTTAAACGCCTGTTGGGATCGGAACAAAAGGCAAAAGTTAAAAAGCATTCGTGGATTAAGGGCGTGCATTAAGTACGATCAAAAATGGCAGTCCTGACCCTCTCTATAGTGCGACTGAGAACAAAAGAAGCGCCTCCCGAGGCTCTAAATTCCAAGAGATCCGAATTAAAAGCCCGGCCCATAACGAGGGGCAAAAAAGGGGATCGATGCCAACACTACACGGAGTTCCCAAGCGGTCACCCATCTAAGTACTATCCGTGCCCAATGCTGCTTAACTTTGGTGATCGGACGAGAACCAGTGCTTTCAGCGTGGTATGAGCGTTGACGTTAAACAATGACTCCTTCATCGTTGACACTCCACCCACGAAACCATTATCCTGAAGAGCGAGCTTAAACTTGAAGGTGTCCAATGAAAGTCAGGTGTCGTGTGGCGTTTAACCCTGCTTACAGATACGCTGCTTATCCAAAAATCTGCTCGCGACAACAAGGATTGCCGGGAAAGCGGACGCTGTTCGCGATTCAAGGGTGCCGACTAGACGAGCCTCGTTCGGTTCGAAGCCATTCGGATCAGGAGCAGGGCCCAATACGCAGTGGACAGAAAAATGCCAACGGTGGACGAGGATTGCAGGGGGGGAACCCATCTGTGCCCTGATCGCGAGCCATGCAACTTAACACTTCAAAGTTCGCTAATTTTTGATCGTCAACAGTGCTCGTGAAACAGCATTATTCGATGGTCAATCGAGGTCGCTCGAACAGTACAAGAAAATATACGCAAAGTATTAGGAGCATACAGTCTTATCCGTAACTATGGATCATAGTTACGACTTCCCGGAAATGGGAGGTAGCTGAAGTGATTCTGAACTACTTTCTCATTGACAGCAATGTTGTTTGCTGCTTCGTGCTTATGTTATTAACGAAAATCACTGGCCAATGAGAGCGCACGTATAGCACGCGCTCAAGCGCGTACCACACAACTGCGCGCTGTCGTGATCGGGTGCATCGAGGGGCACCGTACGGCAAATACTACATCTTCTTCAATTAAGAATAATGTGTAATTATTCGTTATACATGAATAACAGTTTAATTAACAGGTCCCCTTCTAACTGTTCCATACTTTTACTCGTTATCCGAAACGAGTTAGGTGTTTTATTACCTGTGAAAAAATGTTTGGATAATTAGTGTTAGAAATGACTAGTCAAACAAAGTTACCCTTTCGTGCATTAAGGGCGTGCATTAAGTAAGATCAAAAATGACAGTCCTGACCCTCCATATAGTGCGAATTAGATCAAAAGAAGCGCCTCCCGAGGATCTAATTCTAAGGAATGCGAATTAAAAGCGCGGCCCTTAACGAGGGGCAAAAAAGGGATCGATGCCAACACTACACGGAGTTCCCAAGCGGTCACCCATCTAAGTACTATCCGTGCCCAACGCTGCTTAACTTTGGTGATCGGACGAGAACCAGTGCTTTCAGCGTGGTATGAGCGTTGACATTAAATTGTGGCTGCTTCATCGTCGACACTCCACCCTCGAAACCACTATTCTGGCGAGCGTGCCTAAACTTTAAGGTATCCAATGAAAATCAGGTGTCGAGCGGCGTTTAACCCTGTTTACAGATATGCTGCGGGTACGAAAATCTGCTCGCGACAACAAGGATTGCCGGGCAGCAAGATCTACCAGAGATCTGTTGGGTTGTTGCCCAAATTGTTGAATTAGCAAATTCGGATTTTTACAATTTATTAAGTCTGGAAGACGAACGCTCTAATTTCGCTCATCATACGTAAGAATAGTTCAATGATTCTCCGTCAGACGCGATTATGGTATATTTTATTTAATTTTACTACGTTATCATGAGGGTCGATGGAAATACAAATCGCTCGGTAAATGTAATTTACAATTTGACACCGCCAACGGCGATTCATCCAAAAGCACACGTGCTTCAAAAATTGGGGTGCAACTCAAGCATCAATGACCATGGAAAGTAACGCTATAATCGAAGGATTCGAGACAAGCGTCGAAAAACGTGGGCTTGTTTATTCAACACCGATTGCTGAATGCGTTGGTTATTTGTTTGGTCATCGTAGTTCATGCAGTCAAGACACAAATTCAGTATTGGTGCAATAGGCCCATAAAGATAGTCTTCGTACTCTGTTGGAAGTTTGTTGAAAGAGGAAGAGCAGAAAGAGCAAGGAAAATCCGACGTCCTCGATGACTGAAGTTAGTAAAAGCGTTGGTTTTTATATATGTACATATACCGAATGCGGGAGATGATTGATTGACTTTTGCTTTTTATATAAATTATTGATTATATTTCAGAATAAAATAATCGTTAAAAAAAAAATAATTATAGCGTCGGCGGGGGTGGGTGCTCGTCATGGCCACAAATGAGGCGCACGCCGCGACGAAAGAAGAGGCGTTGGCGGAGGCGAACGGACCGTCGTTTTAAACAAATATTAGGTATTTAAATACTTACTAAAGTATTGCATATGAACCGAAATGGTTAGTGCCCTGTATTTGTTATTCCTACAAGTTTTATGGTCGCGTACGTTATGTGTACTGTTCCATTCTTGATAAATCCTAGTCTTTCGTTCGCGCTGTCCTTTTCTATGTCCGGCAGGAATAAAAATCTCTACTCAAGCCGATTCATTGTGCTGATCATCAGTATTGTAAGAGGTGTGGCAACAGCGCGGAAGAACTCTCCAAGATTGTGATTTGACAACTATGGCATCTCGCCGTCCGTTTATAATTTTGCATAATGATGATACATGTCATACCGCATATTTATAATTCTATGTACAGTAAAACCCGGACATATGCATAAAAAATTGCTTGGATATAGGCACGTTGACTATCCTCTCCACTTGGGGGGATCCACCCTCGCGATAGCGGCGCTCGACGAAGGTGTCACGGGATTTCGTGGCAATTAAAATAAAATGAATATCTTTCAGAATTATTTCCGTAGAAATTCGTAAGAATTCGGGCAGAATAACGAACTGTAACGTACACTTTCACAAGTAAGACTCGTCTTTATTGCTTTTGGACTGTCCTTTTATACATTTATCGCTGGATCCTGGAGAGGGATTATCTATCTCCTGTACCTTGTCCTTATGGGGTTTATCCAGAGGATGGAAATTTTTAGGGCGTCATAAAGGATCGGTGTAATATGATCCGAGCCGGAATATCGGTGTGACTAATACTAATTCAACCATGAAACTTTTTCTAACGTTTTTGCGAGATTTTTCTGATTAAAATGAAACCAAACGCGATGTAATTTGAATTATATTTACTAATTAGAATAAGAATAAAAGGATAATGCAAAATAGTAACGTCTTCCACCCAGATTACATCCCTCCAAACACTCTTTCTGACGCTACGCAGTCCTTATCATACATTTTCGATTCAAGCTCGGCTGGTGCCGTATGTGACAGATTCGACACCCTGCTTGGTTGTATGCCACAGAGAGATGGTGCATACAATAAAGAACGGTGTCGAATCTATGTTTACATGCTACGAGCCGAAGGCAAAGGGGCACGGCTGCCGAGCCGAGGATCGGTTGTTTTATAGAATTTGTTAGTTACGGACGAACCAGTGCCTATTTCATCGCCAGGTGCCACAGGAAGGTAAGAATTCGTGGACGAACCAGTGCCTATTTCATCACCGGGAGCCACAGGAAGGTATCCGTGGACGAACCAGTCCCCATTTCATCACCGGGTGCCACAGGATTGTTAGTTATGTAACCTCGTAACTTATTATAACGACACACTTCGAGCGGTTAAGGTGTATCTATCTGGTAGGATAACCACTGCCGATGATTGGTAGCGGAAACTGAATGATTGAAATGCCTACAATGGCGTAAAAAAACGTATATTCTCTAAATCTTTGGTTAAATACAGTCTAATCGCGGAACTCGAAATCCACCTTTCTCAGTCTGTACGGACTGGAATGTATATTAGCCATCAACGAGGCCTAACGATATATGCTATAATATCGTTTGGTAAAACGAACGACAAATTGCTCGAAGGGGACTAAAACCCGATCTCGCTGAGTATTAATTTAGTCGATACGGAACGTGCACGAAGCTAGATTATTTAATACTGAGCCGTCGAGAGCAGATTTCGTGCCCTTTTTATACCCGAAAGTCGGACCAAAAAGATGGTCGGGGCACAGACTCTTCCAATGGAGTCTGAAAAGGTTCCCCCCCGAAGGGTCGCGACGTCGCGGAAGGGGCAGACTCGACTGCATGCACTCCCGATTACCAAGCAAGGGCATAATAGAAGAAAACGAAAGGAAATAATACTTCCTACGTAACATACATTCGGCTCCAGCCGAGCGTGAATCGACACATCGCACAGTGCGGCAACCAATGGACAAAAATGCAAAAAGTCATGTTTGAATTTTGAACTTTTTCTTGAAAATAATCATTAAGGGATAGGTAAGGAATACGAATGTAACAATTATTAGTGTAAAAAATCAATAGGGGACCGGCAATAGTCATCTGTTTATAATATCTGAAATCTTAAAAATTAGATAACTCGTGCATCACTCGTTCTTTTTTGTTCGTATTTTGCAATTAATAATTTTATTAATTAATAATTAATAAACCAAATTTTTACAACGATATGTTACGTCCTGGTTAGGAATTTCCAAAGTGGACGGATTCGCTCGCAATTTCGATCGTGACTGCCCCTTTAAGGACAGCCAACCGGGATCGGGACGTTAAGAAGTGTATGGGGTATTAGAAATAAGGTAGACGATAGTTGAGGTTAGTCAATTTATTGCTTCGTCAACATTTATTTCCTATTCCTCGCGGAGGAAAAAACTCTTAAAGAGATGAGTATAATACTCCTCTGGTACTGGCTCTCCCGGGGGTACGTTCGGTTGCCCGGGGAATTCGTCCAGGTAAAAATTCGGAAAGTATTGTGGAAATGCCTGTTCAATGGGCAATGGGTCCCACTCCGGGTCGTCGTCAGAAAACTCTTGTTCGGGCGACGGGGTCGGAGGCCCGTCTGGGGAAGGGATATTCGGGCTGCTAAAGAGGACCGTGGATGCCTGCGAGTCCACCGAAGACGAAGGTGAGGCCGGGGAGGAAGAGTAAGTAAGTCTTCGCGGGCGGATGGGCTGCGGGGTGTGTTCGGATGTTTGGGAGATGGGGGGGTTGGAAAGGGATAGAGGGGAACGAGTGGATGTGGATGGGCGAAAGCAAATGCAATTTGAGGGACCTGGTAAGGATGGGGGCTCGGGCGAAGATACAACAACCACAGGGGCCGCTACGACGAGGGTCGAAACCGGAATCGCCGCCGGTGAATCCAGCGTTAAATCTATTGGCTCGTCCTCGTCCTCCTCCACGTTTCTGATGGATTGTGGAGCATCAGATGCACTCTATCTCACTAAACTTGAACTTAACTAAACTTAAATTGTCTTGGCAATTTAATAACTAATAAAAACTTCACACAATTAAAAATGTTTTTGCACAGTTTTTACACGTTAGACCTGGGCCCATAACCTTTTGGAAATGGGTTTATTAAATAATTCTCCTCGTTTGTGATTTTATAATATATTTTATTATCCACGCACTGGGAGTGACTTCCTGACTGTACCAATGGTTTGAAAGAACTAACCGCATCCAAATTAACGGGCTGACCTAAAGCATAGACGACTAATCTCGTGTGCGTGAGGGGCCCTATCGGCTCTCATATAAACAACACTTCAAACCTAGTCTGGTTTGAAGCATCGAGCGGTATAGATAGATCTAACGAGTGAGAAAATCGGAAAAGTGATTCTTCTCTTGGCAAATACATAAGTTCTTTTGGTAAATATCATTTTGTGAGTTAGTAATAACAATTAGAAATTTTCAACCCATGTATTTATTCAATTTTTTTATTAGAACAATGGCAAAACGTTCAAACACGAATGAGTCTCATGACACAAGTAGTAGTGAAGATGAGCTCCAGATAGACGTTTATACAGATATGTTAGAAAGACTAACTGTAGAAGAAAACGATAGCAGTGATAGTGATATCGTCCAACCAACAAGGCGGCGAAGAGATCGCATAGATAGCGATAGCGATGAAGGTGATACGGAAGAAGACACACCGCTAAATGACAACGTATCGTCAAGTGAAGAGTGGGAAGACGTCACTGAATCAGGCGTTCCTCCAGCAACGATAAATTTTGACTTACATCACGAAATAGCCGGACCACAACTACCAAATAATGTAAAAGAACCCATAGATTATTTTACATTATATTTTACAGATGAATTAGTAGGCAGCATAATAAAAGAAACGAACAATTATGCCAAGGAAGAAATTAGAAAGAAACAACTTTCACGGAAATCAACTTGGCACAAGTGGCACGATATTACTAAAGAAGAATTTTTAGCTTTCATCGCCGTTATCCTAAATATGGGATTGATTCAACTGCCAAATATTCAAGAATACTGGTCTACTGCTCCCAATAGTAGAATTCCTTTCTTTCCGGAAACATTCACTAGGGCCAGATTTATGCAAATATTTTGGATGCTACATTTGACGAAACCCACGCAAAGGAATGCGACGATAAGAACTCGTATCCAAAAGGTTAGCAATTATTTAGAATATATAGATGCCAAGTTTAGACAATACTTCATACCGTATGAAGCAGTCGCTGTGGATGAATCTGTTGTAAAATTCAAAGGCAGAATAGCATTTATCACCTATAATCCGAACAAGCCAACGAAATGGGGTATACGAATATATGCGCTAGCGGATTCAAAAACTGGATATTTATTTACAATACTTCCGTATTATGGCAGCATAACGTCCGATAACATTTCCCGGCCTGATCTTCCAGTAACCACCAGGATTCCACTACATTTATATAAGAAGTTGTTAGACAGAATTCCTGATGCAAAAGGATACCACATGTACACTGACAGGTACTACACCAGCATTCTCTTAGCAGAAGAATTGCTAAAGATGAATTGTCATCTTACTGGCACCATAAAAGTTAACCGAAAAGGCGTACCTACAGAAATAAAAAAACCAAAATTTTCAACCAAAAAAACAGTTGCATACAGGAAGAATAGCACTACGCTTCTTGCGTGGAAAGACAAAAGGATTATCACAATGCTCACCAATTATTACAACACGCAAATGCAATCTACCCGCAGAACATTACGCGGTGGACATGTTGTAACAGTCAATAAGCCTGAAATGGTTTTAGGATACACGACAAATATGGGTGGTGTGGATCGTGCGGATCAATACGCTTCGACGTATTGTTTTCTCCGTAAGTCGCTGAAATGGTGGAGGAAGTTATTTTTTTGGGGGTTGGAAATGTGTGTCATTAACTCCTACATTATTTACCGCATCTCAAAAGAAACAAATAATCAAACGCCAATGACGCACCACAAGTTTGTCAAGGCACTCATTGACCAGATGAGAGGTGATTTTCGTGAATCGAGGACGCGTCCATCCACATCTTCTGCGGACAATAGATTAGACAATAAACTACATATTCCCGATGTGGGACAAAGAAAACGGGATTGCATTGTTTGTTCTGACAGGAAAACACCTGGTGGCAGGCGTCAAACAACTTATTATTGTCAAACGTGTACGAATCAGCCTGCAATGCATATTGGAGAGTGCTTTAAGGTTTACCACACTGTACAAAATTATAAAAAATAAAATATTGATTCTTTTGCAAATATACATTTCTCGATGTCAACCAATTCATATAAGTCCAATATCATTATAATACGTTACTTGGTTCCAAAACTATTCTAAATAATACGAGGGTCTGTAAATGCACGTTTCTGCCACAAAGTAGCGCTGAGTAGCTGATAGCCAACGTCCAGAATGGTTCGGAGTGCAAAGGGTTAATAACCCCAAAGGACGTGCAATTATAGATACAAAAATACAATATCGTATTGAACTTTGTATTTTGCAAGCGGATCCATTTTTAATTAGCCATAAGGAACATGAGGCTTGATTTTTTAAAGCTGTTATCACGGAATAAATATCCCGAAATTATTGATTTAAGTTTGAAGCTGGGCTCTGTTGGGATCGACGTATAGATACGAGTCTAGCTTTCGCCGATGAAATATATAAAATCCAAATATCGATCTAATTTAACCCACGAGTCGTTATGCTACGTATTGAGATTAGCAACAACCAACATTTCTGTTGACATATCAGCACCCGCGAAGGAAATGTCTCGCCTACAAGTTTCACATTAACTGTAACAAATATTGTTCTCGGCATTATCTTTTATCATAGTTATGTCTTATATTTATGTTTTAATATCTCTATGTTTTTTCTATGACAATAATAATGCTTGTAATGCTTATAATAATAATAAAACTTTATTCATTTACTTTTTTGGAAAAGTAACAATCCTTCTATTTTATTCGGAATCCATCCGACTTGTCGTCGCAACCTATTCCATAAACAGGCCCCCCATTGCCGTTACCATTGTGCCCCGGCCTGGCTGTGGCTTTGCAAAGGGGTAGGGCGATTCGAACTGTTGTTGGGGACTCGTTGGCTCTTGGGGAGAAAAAACTTCGTTGTCCCTGGTATATGATAGACTGTATACATATGTGCACGCAATCCAAATTGGCATCATTTAATTCTGGATTGACTATACGTGTGTGCAAAAATACTACTTTCCAGCTCTACGATGAAAACCGTATAAAAAATCGTTAATTTAATTTGGGGGCGGCACCAGGGCATTGACCCATAGAACGTTTAAAAAATTTTTAAAAGATGTCAGTGCTGAATATTCAGATTTGCACTTGCACTCGGAAGTACGACGATTGAGCGCAGGAAACAGTTTGTCACGATTTTTACATCACGTGACGAAATTGCAGAATTTATGAAAAATGACATAAAAAGACACGAAGACTTGCAACATAAATTTAATGACACTTCGTTTTTAAGCGATTTGGCATTTCTGACAGACATAACCACGTCATTTTCTCTGCCTACATTTGAACTTGAAACAACAGGATCAAACGGTATCCGAGTTAACAGGACATGCCTAATGGCTTCAAGAGTCAAATTTTATAACAGAAATAAATATCCATTTGCAAACTTGCACAAATTCGTAGACATATTAAAAAGATGCTAAGTAGACCAGAATATAAAGTACGAAGAAATTGGTTATGGTTAGTATAACAATAATTTCTAAGCCGTATATAATAAATCTTCATTATTTATAAAAATATAAAAATACTTATAAAAATATTTCACAAAGAACTTTTTGTTGATATATTGCGGCATTGATTTCTATCGCGTCTGTCGATCAATACTAATGGCGTTAATTGTATTAAAAAAGGGAAACTGATGTGTCGATTGAAATTGCATGGCTCTTGACCATGTGTTCTTTTATTCTAATCCATACCTTCCAAATCCTGCAATCAGATGGTCGAAAGGCTAAAAATTACTCCGCAAAAATTGCGTTAGTTTCGACCGCGTCATAAACCTGACCGAGGGCCGAACTCGGCACGCACTCGCAACAGCCCTACGTCGCCAAGGGGGTCTGGACTATCTCATAGGCAATTATCTCACGAAAGTGTGAAAACGTCTAGATATTATTGCAGTAATTTCTGTTTGTTTTTTATATTACAGAATATAGAGCTAAAGAAATCTCTGCGGCAACTGAATTATGCGCGGCCAGAGGGGGCAGAGGGGCAGGAGGAGGAAAAGGAGGTCGCAAGGATTCGACCAGCGGCCTCACCAACATTTTTAATTTTAGCAAATAATAATTATAAATAAATTAATAAAATAAATAATAAACAAATTTATGTTGTTATCAATTTAACCTTTAAAATCGTAGTTTATCAGTAGTCACTGTTATAGTTATCATTGTCACAAACAAGGTAACAGCCCCCAAAAGACTATTTGCTAGCATAATTGGTTTGAAATTAATAATTAAATTTTCTTTTCCTTCTGCTGAAATTCGCTTTCTATCATTTGTACAATATTAAACGGCAAGATACATGGCAAGAAAAACGGTAGCCCAAAATGCGCCCTACGTTCATAATATTTACCAAATATTTTTAAAACATTTGTAAACAAATATTGTTTATGGTTATATAGGGAGTAATTTAAAAAAAAATTAATACACAAAAAATGACTCAGGTTGGGAATCGAACCTACAGAAAAGTTTGCGACGGCTCGAGACAAATTCTCGGCTCGAGCCGATTCATTTAGTTAGCAGAGTTAGCTGATGATCCGCATTCTAGCACATGTGGCAACAGCGCGACTGAAGTCTTGATAAGTTGCGGTAACTATGCCTTACTTGTCTTTGTATTCACGCATCTCGTATGAATCGCCGTTCGATACTACAAATGACCGTACAGGATTACGAAAAAAATCAGGGAGTCAACTGTTGACTGATTTGGAGACATTTCCTTATTATATGCTTTATACAAAATAGTCAAAAGAATGAAAAAGAATAATAAGAAGAGCAATAATTTCAAATAATTGCTGTAGCTACCACATTCTGAAAATATGATATCAGTACATCAATACTTCCAGTATTAGTAAAAAAATAAAAAATATAGCCGTATAATTATAACATAAATTCGACAGCGATTTCAAGTCATGGATGTGTTACAGTAAAAGCGTTTAGTAAATTTATACAGTTCCCCCAGTCAATGTATGCCAAAAATGCATATAACGTAACCTAATATCGTACGAAAATGCATACATTGACTGCGTCACGCTTTTACTGTAGCACATGTAACAAGCAAACGCTTCAGTTTTGCTATGATTCTACGTTGGCAGCCCTCCTGAGTAGGTGCCATCTCGTCCAAACTACCCCAACTAAATTTATGACGTCACGTGCTCTGTTTTAACGGCCGTGCCCCTCCACCGCCAATACCAAATCTGATATGATATATCTAGGTAGTTCTAGAGGTACAATTTTTATGAGTTCACCCGGTATACAGATTCTTCGCAGGCTGCCAGATAAGCGGCAGCCCAACACGTTGCCACGAGCGTGCACGTATAGACAAAATTCAATGTAGTAGTAGCTATATTTTTTGGCAAATATCTCGAAAACTAAGGCCGAGCGGCGGTTACATGCATAGGAAAAAGATGTTCAGAATACTCAGTTCTACAACACATTCAAAAATCATCGAAATCGGAGAGGTAGGAGCACTTCCGTAGTTTTACCAACAAATTTTGTTGACGCAATGGTGTCGACAACACAAAGAGACGGAACGAATTGTTACAATTCACCTTTAGAAATTTTCACTAACCTGAAGTATGAAAGAACAGCACACCCATCCACTACGGCACCCGAAATGCGAATGACGCGTCGCAACAAGTCTCGTGCAAGAACTGCGCACCAGCCGGATTTTCGGAACATCTGCGCATGTTACCCTGGTAACGAACGGACCATAGGACAATGTTTTTTCTTCGCCGTCACTTGTGGCGTGCGACGACTTCACGAGTGTGAATAATCCCGAACCGAACCGAGCAGTATGCAAGAATTTATATCACGTCATAACATTATTGTTATTATAATGCTTTGCATCAATTGGTTAATTGCAGCTATAACTAAAAGCGGGTGTAATTTAAATAACCAAACATAGAAATACTCGTGCACATTTATTATTCTTATAACCCTTGCGATTAAACATTGCAGGCTTTCATATTAGCAAAATGTCAACCAAGGTCTTAGATATTTCAGTGTTCACAAAACATTACTAAAACATTACTCAAAGGCGGAAGAAACTATTTTCTGACTCAATATCATATGTTCAAACCTTATTTTTTTCTTTTATACAATTAGGGCATAGGTTTGTTGCCATGTCGGTACAACATAATCAATAAAATTTATTGTTTAATTGCATTTACAAATAAATTATGGATAATATTGGGCAAAACGAGATGCTGCATTTTTGAGTGCAGCATTTAATGCATATATTTAATACAAATGTTTCTAAACCATTTAACGAATACATTTTCATTGATTTTTACATATATTAATTTATTTAAACTTACATTTCTTGCTGATTGTAACAATTTTAGATTCTATGTTCAAATTTTCAGGTTTGCAATTGTTTTGCGCTTTTACGGTAATAACTATTCAAGTTACTCTTGGTACGAAATGATTCTGTGGAATTGTTACAAATAAAATTGCACGTTCGTATTCAGCACAATAAAATTGATAAACAACGCCTATCAAATGTAACTAAGTGTTGAATAGTGTTATACATGTGTGAATTTAAGGATGGAGAAATAATCACATACACGTATAGTATAATACTAGATATTTTCTTTTATTCTAAATTGTAGTGTACAAGACAAAGCTCTTCTAAACGTTCCGGCAACAAAAGTATGTAATCGCTCACTGCAAGTTTGTGTTGCCGGAATTTAAAGAAAATTTCTTGCTACTTCCGATAAAATGGGGAAGCGCATAATTTGGCTTTTCCACCAAGTTAAAATATTACTTTCGCTTCTCCCCCCTTCAACTTCCGCGGAAAAATATTGTCTAATTTCACGACATGAATTTCCTTGCAGTGTAGGCCAATGCCGTTAACAGAATTTCCTCCTAATTTATTTCTAAAATACTGTCGTAATTTTGATTGTGGTTCGCCTAGAAAAAGCAAAAAAAAAAAAAAGACGGTATAGTAATATACGAATTAGAATCATTATCCTGCAGTTTGGGGAACTTACTATTTTTACTGCCTGACACGGATGATGTACTCGGGTTGTTATTATTTTTATTTGAATTAATTAGTTGTTCCAATTTTCCAATTACTATCGTCCTTTCGGTTTCCAGGAGGAGGCGGTCTTTAAATCGTGGATCTAATGCCATGGCCAGCAATAATATGCCCTCTTTCTTGCGTGCTCAAAACGTTCCTATAAATAAATACATTTATTCTATTATTCATCTCTGTGAGATTAAACTTGAAATACGCAATTAAAATTACCTTTAACGCCTCACAAAGATTCGTACAAATGTCACGAATTCTTTCATTTTGAACAACCTCCTTCGTCACTATGTTTACTAGTCCCATATGCAACGCTATGTAGTGGGACAATGATTATATTTGTGGCTTCCTTCACCGGCTCCAGTACATTTGTCATCGAATCTGCCAATTCCCATTCCTCGTCCCTCAAATTTTGTGGCATATTATAATTTACATTTATTTTAAGTTCATCTGCATCACAATTATTCATATTAAATTTAATTGTAGCAGTAGAACAGTTTTTAATAATAAAATAAGTATTTAGACGTTTCCATTCTCTTTTTGTACATTTTTCGACATCGAAGGTTTGTACGAGTGACAAAACGACAAAAATAGTAAAACCCACGGTTTGTAATTGGCGCAATAATGATATTGCTGGTAGAAATGTTCGAAACAAAGGTACTTGGCACACCACGCACATCGCATAAAGGCCGCCGCGCCACAAATACTACACTTTGGTATAGCCATTTCGCTCCTATAGTAACAGAAATCATACCCGAAATTATACCCGTCGTTTTCTTTGGAATGATTGAAAATGCCACTTCTTGATTTTCTGGAATCAACAGATTTAACTGATTTGGGCAATGTCCAGACCACGAATCGAATAATAGAATGCTTTTGCGGCCAGTATTGGGTAGATATACTTGGGCAGATATACACAGATATACTAAAGAAAACGACGGGTATGATTCAACCTTTTGAAGTAATTCGTATGTGATTTCCAAGAAGCAATCGAGGAAGACGACATAAATCTTGAAAATATATACAAACTGGACGAAAGTGGTTTGTTGTGGAAAGCTTTACCGACGAGGACCCTTATAAGTGATTCCGAAAGGTGCGTGAGTGGACACAAAATGCGGCAAGAAAGAGACTAACAATAGGGTTATGTACGAATGCAGCGGGGACACATAAAATAATGCCCCTTGTAATGCATAAATACAAAAAATCAAGAGCATTAAGGAACTGTATAAACGCTCATCCTGTTATTTTTAAGGCGCAAACAAATGCGTGGTTGAGTCAAATTTTATTCGTCGATTGGTTTGAGAATGATTTTAAAAAGGCTGTACGAAGATATCACTTGGAAAAAGGACTCAGCGGGAAAGTAACTATATTAATTGATAATTGCGCAAGTCACAAATTTCCATCAAATTACCAACACGACGAACAATTTGAAATAAAATACTTACCGCCGAATACTACATCAATAATTGCAAAATTTAAAAAAAAGTTTTCGGCATAGAATGATGCAACGCTCAGTTCGGAATGGAGGTGGGATAGACAAATTTTACAACCTATACTCAATTAAAGATTGCATAGAAATGATAGATCAAGCTTGGGGAACAACATTCAGAACGCGTGGAAAAAAATTATTACTGGAATAGAAGCAGACAACGAAGGAGAAGAACAAGAAAACAATATTATATGTGAGATGCAACAAATTTTAACTAGAATTTCGACAAACGTAAGCGTGGGCGATATTGAACAATATCTAACTGAATGTGGTGGTGAAGGAGAAAGGGGAAGACTCTCACGAGACCTTGAATGTATGGGCAATAGCAGAGCCGAAGAACAGGACGACTAAAGGAATGGAGAATGAGGCGAAGAAGTGGCGTAGGGGGAGCATCGGAACAAGGCGTCCTGTGTGCCCGATGGCCCTTCTCCAGCGCTGGAATAGGCCACCGCGGTTTTAGTCAATAAGAATCCGATACTTCCTCGGTCTCAACCCAGAGGTCATTCCCAGAGGAGGGGTTAGTGGACCGCTCCCAATACTTGCCTTTTAACTTTGGTGGCACATCGCCGGAATCCCGTCACCCTGACGAGGGAGGGGGACCAATCATTACTGCACAAGGCATTACTCCCCAGCCACGGTTTAGAGCCTAAAACCTAAACCAGAGCCGGGTAACTGGCGGGCCACACGCTATTCCTTTCCCCTCTTCTCGAGCCCACCCAACGTCTCCCACTATGTGACCTAGCATCTACAATTCACGCAAAGCCTATGGACTGTTTGTGCTATGTATCTATATGTGCTTGCAGTAGGACCGTTGGCGATAGGGACAAGTGACGAATGGTGCTTAGTAGTGGGAGAACCGAAAAACTTTGTGCAGAAAAATATTCGATGGCATCCAAAGTAATGCCCCCGATATGAGGAATACGGAATGCAATCGAACACATCATACCGAACACAAGGCCTGGGCTTGGATTGAAAAACAATATAATAAACAAGATCGAAATTATATTTAATTACATAGAAAGAAACAAAATCACTACAACAGCAACTTTTCAACATGATAGAAACGCACATCCTGCTACTGAATCACTCAAATCAGAAATTACAACCCTCTTAAATGAACAACAGACTTATGAAATTGGATCAACAATTGAAGAAGAAGTAATTAATGCAAATACAGGGTTTTGGAACTTTCATGTTGAAAAAGTTTCACATTTGACCCGGCAGTGCTCTACAAAAGTACTTCATTATCTTCAGAAGATTCTGGACCAACTATGTACACTCCTCCTAGGTATACAACATGCAACTGAACACATTACACCCACCACAAGGCCTGGACACGGATTAAAAAATGATATAATAAACAATATCGACATAGAATTCAACTACATCGAAACAAACACTATAACTGCAACAGCCACCATAATGGATGGAAGATTTAAAACAGCAATTTTTCAGAACGATAGAAACGCACATTCTGCTATAGATTCACTAAAAGCAGAAATTACAACGATGTTGAATGAACAACAAACTTTTGATAACAGATCAATAACTGAAGAAGAAATTAATACGAATACGGGGGTTTTGGAATTTCCATGCTCAAAAAATTTCACATTTGACCCGGCAGTGTTCCCACCCCTACAGAAAATGCAACGAACATAATGACACAATATATAGATTTGCCATACGAACTAATTCAAAAGCGATTCTATTGGATATTGGAATAACCATGTCCATACCATGTCTCATCTGAAAACAATTAGCGAGAAATATTTATGTATCCCCGGCTACATCCGTACCATCGGAGACAATATTTTCCAAAGCTGGCCAAATAATGTCTGAAAGGAGAAATAGATTGACGGCCAAACATTTTGCTAAATATAAATCTGGAATAGCCTTAATATAGCTCGAAATATCAGGTAGTTGTATAAACATTTTTTTCCGAGGAAACTCTTTTGCACTTAAGTTTCTAATATAGCAATTTTTATATCTGCCCTAGGAAAAAGAAGAAACGACATGACAAATGAAAAATGAAGAAGAAAAACAACATAAATGTTAATCAACAAATTCTGATAAATACCTGTCTATCTGTCTTTAAAGAATATTTTCAACACAGAGAAAAATATTACTTATAACCCGATATATTCGGCGGTACTTCACTGGGCATCTTTGTTCGCTTCCGCGGTTCCTCTTCGGAAGATATTGTCTGATATCGCGAGGCCATCCGCTTCGGCCTTTCCATTTCGATCTGTAATGAATGAATATTTGAATAAAATTTTTGAATAAAATTGAAAAATGTTTATACATTCATATCAACGATACACGTAATTGCAATGGATTAAAAGTAATACTTACATTTTCATCCATCCTTGAAATTTTTTTTCGACGATCGTCGGAATACGAATGGTTGAACGATCGTTCCGTTGTAAAATAAAAGACGATCCATAAATATCCGCGGGAGGTATTGGTAGGAGAAGTCAACGTGACCCGGTGCAGATATCCAGTACTATGCGCATCCAATGAACGCGTTTCCCTCAAAAAATTATACCAGACAAAGCGGCTAACCGTTTTGTATCAGTAGCATTGTGTCGCTGACCAAATCGGGAGTGCAGTTCAGTGCAACAAACCTTAGAGTATCGTATACATTTTATTATAATATCTTAATTAACTTATTATATATTTTTATATTGTAATTACGCTTAGTTCATTTAAATATGAGTAACTTTAACTTCAAAACAACCGTATCGGGGAAGCCGATATCAGAAACATCATGGGCCAGACAGAGGCGCAGGGTAAGGAATGAGGTACGGTGCTAATATAGCAAGGCACACGGTTCTTTCGTTCTCTTTTCCTGCTCCTTCTTGTATTGAGGACATCAATACCAATGTTAATCTGCAGGATGTCCCGTCATCCTCTGCAGGTTACACAGATGACGCCATCCATAATGTAGCTTCAGACGAAAATTCATGTTCCTCTTCTTCTTATTCCTCTTTCCTCTCATGTTGTTCTGAAGCGGTTCCTGAAACTTCCTTTCAGGAAAGTTTTGCTCTTCCTTTTGTGTGCATAATAATATTACCAATGCCCAGGGTAATAATTTACTTTCACTGCTTTGAAGCCATAGGTGTTTTGGCCACCTGCCCAAAGACATTAGGACAGTTGTAGGTACACCACGAACGGCGGTGGGCCCGGACCTCGCGCTGCCGGTGGTTGTCGCCGGCATCCTGCGCGACCGGGCGGCTTGGAGTGCCCTGGCCTCCTTCTGCGAAGACGTTATGTTGCGTCCATTGCCCCACCCACATGTCCGACTGGGATCCCGGGGTGATGGGGACACCTTCTGTCCCCACAAGGGTACCACAGGCCGTCTGATTGGGGATCAGGCGCCCATTGCACGTGGCAAGTGAGGGGCCGCATTGCGTAGCGGCTGCGCGATGCGGCAGTGGGCATTTAATTGCAGATTTTGGAGGAGGGTCCTTCTGACCCTCCTCGGGACGGACCTCCTTTATGGTTTGAGGCATGGCGTGGGAGGGCACGGTGTTGCTTTCGCAAGGGTTCCACATGTCCTCCCAAGTTGCTTAGGAAGGCCACCGAGTGGGTTTTAGTCGGTAGGAATCCGACACTACCCTGGTCTCTCCCCAGAGGCCGGGGTGTCTCATGAAAGATTGCCCACACGTTATAAAAAAGAAAAAAAAAGGTACACCACGAACGAGTAGGTGGGTACTCCTAGAGTAGGTGTTCCAACATGTGCTGTGGAACCGGGAGAGTATAGGGATATTCAGATAGGGAATTAGAATTAGATTTCAGTAAAGATGGATGTTCTTTAGACAAATCAGGGACAATCCATCTGTGATCCATTCAGTGTATGATTAGGAACATACCTGATGCAAGGCCAATAGTTGTAGGTATTTATAAGGGACCGCAAAAGCCGCGTGACCTGCATAGGTTTTTTAATATGTTCATTATGAACATCCAACATATAATTTCCAATGGGGGTATAGATTTTCATGGTACTAAAGTACCAATGAAACTGCGGAGTTTTATTGCTGATGCACCAGCAAGGGCGTTCATTTTAAATCATCATGGCCATACATCCAGCCGGGCTTGCTCTAAGTGCAAAGTCTCTGGTGTACAGAGCAATCGCAGGTATGTCTTCAATGGCATCAATCATCCGCTTCGGACTGATCAAGAGTATTCTCAATGTGTGGACGAGGACCACCATAAAGAAGGCAGCAGTCCCTTGTCTTGGCTGCCTTTTGGAATGGTCTCTCAAGTTCCATTTGAATATATGCATCTGGTATGCTTGGGCGTCGGAAAGAAAGTATTATTATTATATATATGAATTTTAGCTTCAGAATCTCCGTCTCCCCAGTATTTAAATGTTTGCAGAGATAGCTCTGCAAAAATTCGTTCTTCGTACTGAAGAGATTTATGGTCCAAGTATGTGCACCTATAATGTACATGGGCTGGTCCATTTGACCAACGACGTCAGACGTCTTGGTCCATTAGATTCGTTCTCTGCCTTTCCACACGAGAATAACATGAGGATATTTAGGAAGTTTTGTAGAAAGCCGGGTCTACCTCTTCAGCAGTTATCCAATAGAATGGCGGAGATTCAGGAATATAGGACCAACAGTGCAAGGGTTGTAGCGTTTTCAGGTATTATAGTATCTACGCATCTTGGTTGCGATACTGATATCTTCCAGTATCGGAGGATACAATTTAATGGCATATCGTTGAGTATTGTTGTACTCGATAATTGCCGCATCTTGCGAGACGGTGCCATATGTATTTTGTGCTCCATTGCAAAGCACGAAAATACATTCCGAGCAGGGGTTAGAAAATATACAAAAGTCGATGATATTTTACGCTTTAGGTTTATATAAATGTAGTATTTTAAGTCCCATTTTTTATATTAATCCAAATGATATTCGAAAGAAATGTTACAGAATGCCTTTTCCCGGTGACAATCAGGATTATAATGAAGAGGAAGGACAAGAAAGAAGAGGATACTGCGTGGCTGAGATGCTACATTCCGACACATGTAAGATCGATATGTATACACCGTCACGACTGGCAAAGTGCCTACTGCACAGACGCGAACAGTCTTTATACTTGAGGTCATAATATAATATATATTCTTGTCTCTGCATCTCTGTCAATATTGCTATTTGTTTTACAGGCTCCAACCTAGACCGAAGACGATGAAGAGGCCTATAAAAATGTTGAACACAAAAAAAAGATTTGCTACGTTTCAAATTTGCAATTGTGTAAGCATCAGTTAATACATCCATTTATGGTTGCAGGTGGAAGTTTCACTAAGCAGATGTGATTCCGCATGCTCCAACGGCTTTAATCTTGAGGTACGAATCATAGTATTTTCTCTATATTAAAAAACATTAATAAACACATTATACTGAAAAATCATTGTTTCAGGAGACGAGAGTAATAGACATTAAAATATGCAGTGAAGGATACAGATCGCACAAGAATGCAGCAAGGTCGTGGTCGTTATTCGTGATTAACGACTAATTCCACATTATCCCTAATTTAAGACAGATTGAATTTAGAAAACCTGCATCAACGTAGCCTTTAATAATAAGTGATTTAATTACAATGGATTAGACGAAGTATTTAAGTGTTGTTCCAGACACACTGATGGCGAACCGGCAACAGACAGTCAATGACTGCTGCTGCAAGCACGCCACACAGGACGCATGGCGAAAGACAAAGGAAAAGCGAGAACGGTCCGCCATCTTTCCGACATTCGGCGGAGAAAGCCGAATAAGATCGATCGCTCTCGACCAACCCGTCCCTCATATATACTGTATTTGTATTGTTTGTATTACTGCATTTGTATCTCCAGCATGATGGGGCTCCCGCCCATTATGCCGCAAATGCTCGCGAATACCTAGATGAATCCTTTGGCGACAGGTGGAGTGGCCCCCACGTTCTCCGGATATGAATCCGTTGGATCTTTTTTTCTGGGGACACCGGAAGGTACGTGTGAAGTGTCACTATTATTTTGCGCTAACTTACAAATTCTGGATTTACGCATTTTGCATTTTTCGTTAATTTTTTCATACCACAGTGTACCGTCAAGGTACAAGGTACGTTCAGGTTTGTAAGAGTGTATTGTAAGAATTATATTGTACGTCGATGCGGATGTTACGTAGGAAGTACCCTTCCGCGACGTCGCGATGATGTGACCCTTTTGGTGGGATCTTTTCGAATCCCTTGGAAGATTCCATGCCCCCACCATCTTTTTGGTCCGGCGATCTGGTATAAAAAAAGGGCACGAATTCTGCTCTCGTCGGCTCAGTATCAATCTAGCTTCGTGCATCTTCCGCATCAAGTACAGTGATATTTAGCTCAGCGGGAACGGGTTTCAGTCCCCTTCAAGCAACTTTAATCGTTAGTTTTTAACGATATATATTTTATTTATATCGTAGGCCTTTTGTCGGCCAGTCCACAATTTCAAACCGTACAGACGGGGAAACGTGGGTTTTGTAGTAGTACGCTTGTATGAGGAAAGCCAAAGATTTTTACAATATACGTTATTTTTACAATTGAACGCATTTGATTTATTCGGTCCTCTCTACCGGTCATCGGCAGTATGATTCCACTAGACAGATACATCTCAACCGCTCAAGGTGTGTCGTTATAAGTTACGAGCCCACATACTAACAATCCTGTGGCTCCCGGCGATGGAATAGGCGCTGGTTTGTCCACGATTACCTCTACCTTCCTGTGACACCCGGTGACGAAACAGGCACCGGCTAAGTTCACGCACTTCCTATCTTGAACGGCTCCCAGTGATGAATTAAGCACTGGTTAGTCCGTGATTAACAAATTGTTGAACAACCGATCCTCGGCTCCGCAGCCGCGCCTCTTTGCCCTCGGCTCGTAACACGGAATTTAATAAAGGACATTACAGGTTCAAGGGGGCCACATCGTGCCCATAATGAACAGCCTAATGCGCCCGAATTAACAACACCGCCACCACAATCGGCCCCCATTGGGGCCAACAATCGGCTCCTGTCGGAGCCACATTATTTAAATATTTAAACGTAAGAAGAATGAATTACGAGATATATGCTACACGATCTGGTGATGAAGCACTCAGATAGGTCGGTAGAAAACAGAAAGGACCACGTACTAAGATTTTTAGTACAAACTTTTACGATCGAAGAAGATGAAAACGCAAGGGAGGAACTGAAAAAATTCATCAAGGATGATCAAGATCTTCTACGCGTATTTTAAGCGTTGGAATTTGTGTCACAGATCAAATTCTTATTATTCAGTAAAACAAAGAATGGCTCTCTAAAGGGATCATATTTCCTGGTTCCGTATCAAGAGGCCGATCATCGAACAGGGAAATCGCCGGAAAAAGAGGGCGACCATCGAAAAGCTTTGAAGAGTGTTGTGCGACAGTGAAACAAAGAAAAACGGAGGAACCTCGACAAGCTCGCTCTTCTGCGGAACAATCCATCTGTGGCCCATTCAGTGTATGATTAGGAACATACCTGATGCAAGGCTAATAGTTGTAGGTATTTATAAAGGATCCCAGAAGCCGCGTGATCCGAATAGGTTTTTTAATATGTTCATTATGAACATCCAACATATAATTTCCAATGGGGGTATAGATTTTCATGGTACTAAAGTACCAATGAAACTGCGGAGTTTTATTGCTGATGCACCAGCAAGGGCGTTCATTTTAAATCATCATGGTCATACATCCAGCCGGGCTTGCTGTAAGTGCAAAGTCTGTGGTGTACAGAGCAATCGCAGGTATGTCTTCAATGGCATCAATCATCCGCTTTGGACTGATCGAGAGTATTCTCAATGTGTGGACGAGGACCACCATAAAGAAGGCAGCAGTCCCTTGTCTTCGCTGCCTTTTGGAATGGTCTCTCAAGTTCCATTCGAATATATGCATCTGGTATGCTTGGGCGTCGTAAAGAAAGTATTATCTGCGTGGATATGTGGCAAATATTCACGATCGAAGAAGATGAAAACGCAAGGGAGGAACTGAAAAAATTCATCAAGGACAACGTCTTCTGCGCGTATTTTAAGCGTTGGAATTTGCGTCACAGATCAAATTCTTATTTTTCAGTAAAACAAAGAATGGCTCTCTAAAGGGATCATATTTCCTGGTTCAGTATCAACAGGCCGATCATCGAACAGGGGAATCGGCGGAAAAAGAGGGCGACCATCGAGAAGCTTTGAAGAGTGTTGTGCGACAGTGAAACGTTGAAAAACGGAGGAACTTCGACGATCTCGCTCTTCTGCGAATCTGATTTGCGCAACTGCAACGAAGCATCGAGAAAACGGCAACAAATCAACGGCAAAGTTATCAACAGAATGTACTACGTCTTCACCGACCAGATATTCCAGGATTTTTGTAGATATCGCGAAAAAGGAAAAGGTTCTAATCAAATTTTGGCGCCCGCGACTCCAGCGTACTCGAGCGTACTCGTGAAACTCTATGATTGGCACTACATGCCTGTGACTGTGCGTAAAGTCCTGATACGCGGATCAAGTGTTATCAAGAATGCCGTCATACCAATTGGAGAACTTTCCGAAGAGGCCCAAGAGGCAAAAAATAAAGACATTAGGTATAGTGCGTCCAGAGCTAAATGAAAAAAGTGGTGTGGGGATTTCTCACCCCACTAAACGAACTACAAAGCTCGACCGCTCGTCAAACCGAGCAGGGCAGTGCCATGCCAATTTGAAATGGGTGCACATATACAGTATACGATATACTGTTGATCAATGTGTAAATGGTTTGAGACAGTGTCAGTAGAACGGACCCCAATTTCTCGAAGTTCGCGGCTCGCTTTTGTCGGTGTCGCTAGGTTGTAAAGGAAAAAACAAGGATAGAACGATAGCCGAGGCAGCCGAGAAATTTAAATGCCACCGTGTCGGTGTGATTACACAAATGCAAAACGAGGCTATAATAAAAAGGACAGCTTAACTTTTTTATTTTTAGTTTTTTCGACTTCCAATTTTTTTAAACATGTTATTGAAATTCTTCTGATTAAAATGAGACCAAACATGATATATTTCAGACCACATTGTATCTTTATCTTTATTGTAAGGCATTTATTACATATAATTAAAAAACAAAGTTTATTAATGTTCAATTTATTATGTTTCAAAACCATTAATAACTATTCAGGAATAATGCATATATCTGTACAAATATGTACAGAATATATATAAATTAACAAGATATAATTATATCGGGGAGACCGAAGGTGGTTGTTATACTTTATAATTAAGTATTTTTGTTTTAATCGTCAGATATTTAAATAAATTTCCTCATGATCACCTACAAAATAGATATCTCTAATTTTAAAAACGATACTGATGTTACAATTTTTTTATTAATTAGAATAGTGTACTAGGTGACAAGTATCCTTACTTGTCATGAAGTACAAAATGTGAGTCTAAATATAACAAATAGTAACGGAAATAAAATTGTATATAGAAGTCTCTGCTATCCTGGCTTGTGGTTTTAAACGGAATGACCAGAACATTGTCTCTATATTTGGAACATTAGAGTTTGTTAAAACAAAAGATGTCGCATTGGCATGGTAGCTCTATGAGCGTTATATTTCGAAAGTGGTTTCTGTACTACAAACCAAGGATAATACTGCGCAAAGAATTAAAGTTCTATCAAATACTTAAAATATTGAATAAAATGTATAGCTATACTAATAGTAACTGAACTATTAGTGTAAATAAAAATTAATTCATAAGCGTCTCGTCTTATTGCTTAGAACGCAACATCGGCAGGGCGCTACGGCCCTGCCGATCGGCGGCATCAATCGGCCGCTCTCACTCCACTTTTTTCATTTAGCTCTGGACGCACTATACTTCAGGGAGCCATCACACAAGAAAGGCATCTAGAGCGAAGACTAACGAAGATTTATTTCACAGGCTATTGTTAAGTTCGAATCCATATTTAAGTGGCACTTAAACACGTGAAATATAAGAAGAGAAAAGTGGACAAAGACATAGGTCAACCTAATAGCTGTACCTCCCGCGGTGGATATAACGAATGTGCCTGAGAGTGAAATTACATTTTAGATGAAACGGGCTATCAGAAAAATCATGTATGTCCGTGGTGGCGGTGGAGGGCCGAAATGTATATATTATACATTTTATAATTAATTTTATAATCAATAAATTATAAAATATACACATTTTTATATATATATATCTATATCTCTCATTACATGTTTTTATTTTCCATTCCTTTTCTGAAATTATTAATAATTGCCATTTAGTTTTTATCCCTAGAAGTTTTTATGAATCTGTTAGAATATTCGAAGTACGTGAACGGCTGAGATGGGCCATGTGCATTTCGCCACACGGCGACATTTTCAAGAACTAAGAAAAATATTATTTATTTATAAATAATAGACTCCGTCAGCGGTTTTTAAGTCCGGAAGGAGCGAATCGCATTTGCTCTAATAATAGATCTAATAATAGATCCTAGATTTAAAACAGCAACTTTTCAACATGATAGAAACGCACATCCTGCTAATGAATCACAAAAATCCACGTGCATTAAAACATTGCCAAAGTGGATTGCCAGTGGTTTTTAAGTCACAGGCGAATGCATGGTTGGATCGATCCGTGTTTTCCGATTGGTATCAAAATGATTTCAAGCCAGCAGTTCGTGGATACCAATTGGATACCGAGATTTGTGGAAGGGTGGTGCTACTTCTAGATAATTTCTAGGGGCACAGAATTGCGGAATAACCGTGTTTCAAGATAATATTTATGCCGCCCAACACAACGTCCATTCTACGGCCAATGGATCAATGATTGATCGAAAAGACAAGACGACTGTTTCGCCATGGAATGCTGGAGTGGTGTGCTCACTTATGAAGGTGGCGCAAACGAATTCTACAAAAAGTACACGCTAAAATATTGCATTGACTTGTTGTATAAATCGTGGACAGAGATAAGTACACCGAACATGGGAATATAGGAACGGCTGGGGTAATATTATGTCTGAAATGAACATAACGACGGACGAGATTGGCTACACGCATTTCCTAGAAAATGAAATGCAGAAAGTGGCATGATCCAAATTGATACGGAAATATCGCGCGGGCAGATGACTCAATGTTTGTCTACGTGCGATGAAGCGGGGATGATGTTGATCGACGACCAACCGGACTTAGAAGGGGCAAGTCCCGTTCAAGAAGAAGAAAGTAATGAGGAAGAGCTAGACGAGGAAAAGGGACACGAAGCTCTCGGGGAAGTATTGAAGAAATTAAAGAAATTGACAAGGAACGAAGCTTCGCATGTGAAATATCATGTCAATGGTCTGGAAGCTTATCTGTTAAAGAAATAAGTGCGTATTATTATAATTATGAGAATAATCCTGCACCCCGTCCCTACACGTGTTCGTGTTGACTATTGCAGTGTGCTATGGGAAGTCTTGGAAGATATTATACCGCCTTTGAAACCCATAGAATACGTTACAACAGAATTATGTGCGGAAAAATATTCTACGGCGTCTAAAGTAATGCCCCTGATACTAGGTATACAACATGCAATTGAACACATTACACCCACCACAAGGCCTGGACACGGATCAAAAAATATAATAAACAATATCGACATATGATTCAACTACATAGAAAGAAACACTATTAACTACAACCGCCACCATAATAGATCCTAGATCTACAACAGCAACTTTTCAACATGATAGAAACGCACATCCTGCTACTGAATTCAGTCAAATCAGAAATTACAACCATCATAAACGAAGAACAAACTTAGGAAATTAGATCAACAATTGAAGTAGAAGTAATTAATACAAATACAGGGTTCTGGAACTTTCATGTTGACAAAGTTCCACATTTGACCCGATAGTAATCTGCAAAAGTACTTCATTATCTTCAGAAGATTCCGGACCAATTATGTACACTCCTGAAGAAGCTGTAGCTTCATATATCGATGATCGTTTTACAAAGGAGTCGTACGCACTAACGCAAATAGGGGCAGAAATGCGCAATGCAAATACATATCCCACCCACAAAGCTATAATATTGCAAGCAAAAGCTTCGCGATATCCGAATTCAGAATTTATCAATGATACGGAAACTTCGGCTGGAGTCAGCTTACAGGGGTTTATAGATCGCACAGCACGAAAATTGGTTATGTCACTTCAGTTGAGGAATTTCATAAAAAATAATGCACAAGGAATTATACCGTTAACATTATCTTTAAAATGACACTACCGGAATTGCTAGCTGCGGGGAGAAGAATTAGCCACAGGAAGGCTCCCCGGGATTGGATCCAATGCCGCTGTGCGTCTTCAGTGAGCTGTTGAGGGACCTGCCGCAGAGTGCAGTGCAGCAGGTGTACAATGCCTGCTGAGAGCACGGATGCTTTCCGGAAATATGGGAGGTGCAAAAAAGCTGATCCTGCTTCCAAAAGGGGGAGAGCTAGGAGAAGATTCGCTGATGGCTCCGGGCAAGGTGATGAAACGAACCGGGCACCTCGCAAGTCGAATTTGGTACAGGGGCACATTTTACCCCCTTATCCGGCTGTAGCCTTTGTTTGATTTGCACCGTTAACTTTTGAAGCGCAAAACTGAAATCATCTCGTAATCTTCGAATTTCCTCCGCATATCTCGTCATTTCAGATGGGTCTTCTTTTTGCAAAATGCGAAAATATTTGATTCTAGTTGTAGATTCCAAACTTTCCATTTATTTTCACAGGCTTTGGTTTCATCAAGCATTTCGGAGATAACTTTGTATTGCCCTGGACGATTTACATTCAATTAGTTTAAATCAGAGTCGGGCAACATCTTCACCACCGTAATTACGCGATACTTCCTTTAGTTTTTCGGTTCTCCCACTACCGAGCTCCATTCGTCACTTGTCTTTATCGCCTACGGTCCTACTGCAAGTACATATACATGTAGATACTTAGCACGAACAGTCCATAGGCTTTGCGTGAATTGTAGATGCTAGGTCACATAGTGGGAGACGCTGGTTGGGCTCGAGAAGAGGACAAAGGAATAGCGTGTGGCCCGTGGGTCGCCAGTTGCCTGGCTCTGGTTTTAAATCTTGCGTAATGTCAACACAAAATGCAAAATCACACAGCAAGACTTTATCGTCAAATTGTGGAAATGCGTTGGGTCTTTCATCTCTAAAAAGAGCTGAACATCGTTCTCCGAATCATACACACTGGCCTCAGCCATGTACCGCGACTTAACCCTTTGACTAGGGTGACATTCGTCGCGGATTTTCCTGGAGAGTCCCGGATTTTAGCTCTGCGTCCCGCATAGGTACGCGTCCCAGAATTATCTACCTTCAAAACTAATCACGAATTATTTATTTCGTTCGAACGTTCGAACTACTTCTTGCTTTAACCCCTTAACGCACCAATTCAAAATTTGAGAGCGGTCGTTTTTGCACCAATATTTGTACTCTCTATTATCTAGAAATACAAAAGAACATTAACAAATTTTGAGAAAAAAAAAGACACAAATAAATGTTGTCTTATGCAAAAACAAGACTAAGGTAATTGCACCTTCTTCGCTTAAGGGAGTTAACCCTGGCAACAACAAAAAAATCATTTTCCTATACCCAAGTTAACTCGGTTTGCTAAAGTGCGCTAACCGGTTAACTGCAAACTTTTTATTGTATTTGTTTCATTAAGTGTAATTTGTTCATTTTGTTTGTAAAATTAACCTTCCCCCTCCATTGCTCCCCTCCTACCCGGCTCAATGTCCTGGATTGCACCGCAGAAAGAACGTCACCTTTGACTGCGAACAGCGTCTTTAGACGCTGTGCAATTGTTATCCACAACTGCCCAATAATGCACA
The DNA here is from genome assembly GCA_963667235.1 of Nomada lathburiana. Taxonomy (NCBI): domain Eukaryota; kingdom Metazoa; phylum Arthropoda; class Insecta; order Hymenoptera; family Apidae; genus Nomada; species Nomada lathburiana. The sequence goes on along the minus strand of OY763899.1, from coordinate 16,039,532 downwards.
TTAAATCGTTTGCTTTCAACCCACTGGCAGCGTACGTTTCTTGCTCACAGTTTTACTTTCACAAAAATCGAATATAGTACCCATAAATTGTGCCACCATCATGGTCTCGCCCATCGTGCCGTCCGCGCGTACGATCTCCCACTGTCACACAGGCTGCCCAGAGAGCAAAATTCGATTCTGAGCGCTCAGCAGCGAAAGGGTTAATATTATACTTCTTAAACACAGACAGTGTTTCATGACATGTCGAACAAACAGCACTGTCATTTGTGCAAGTAAAAAGATACTCGTATGTCCAATTTTCGTTAAACCGTCGTTTTTCATTTTCAACTTTGTTCAAACTTTTTAAAATCTAATGTTTCGCCCAATATTTTTATCTTTAAATGTAAAACATCAAGGATACAAGAAAGGTTATCATTGAAATGTTCCCTAAGATCAAATGAAAATGAATTAAAAATTTTGGTTGTCACACAACCAGAATCAAATATTGTACTTCGTTTTCCAATTCTGCGAAGGAAAATCCATCTCAAAATCTCGAATGATGTAGTATGCGGAGAAAACACAGAGATTCCGAGAAGGTTGCAATTTTTATTGAAGAATTCAGTTTGCGATTTAAAAACTTGCGTGAAAATCAAAGAAATTTTTAGATTTTCTCGCCTCAATTTAGATGTTGAAAAAATCTCCGGGAATATCACACCTAATATTGACAACACAAACCAAATCAAGGATATTATTTCATTGCATAAAGGCTATAGCCGGATAAGGGGGTCAAATGTGCCCCTAAACCAAATTCAACTTGTGAGGTGTCATTCGATAGCTTATCAAGGAAAACCAATTTGTGCTAAGTTTCAACCCTGTAACTCAACTGGGAGGGTAGTTACAGGGGGAAAAATAAAAATCTAGTTTTTGCCCAATATCTCCCATTTTAAGGAACAAAAAATTTTGAAAAAAATGGGAGACACTTCTACTATGGAGGCACATATAATAGAAGTTTTGCAGATTTTTAAATTGAAAACCAGAAGCTGCAAAAAGTAAAAAACGTCAAAAAATGCCGATTTTGTATGGAAGGAATCGTGGTACTATAATTACACTTTTTTTCTAGATTCATATTATTCATACTACTACTCTCAAATTTCTTCAGATTTTTTAATTAGGTGCGCCGCAGTTGAAAGAATTAAAAACTGATAACACGTTCACACCGGCGCACAGTGCGGCATCCAATGGACAAAAATCATGATTGCATTTTGAACTTTTTATCCAAAATAATCATTAATCGGTAGGCAAGGAATACGAATGTAACAATTATTACTGTAAAAAATCAAAAGGGACTGGCAATAGTCATTTGTTAATTTTTGTTGTTTCGCATCGACAAATGTGTGGTACTACGTTGCCATATAATTTTGATCTGCTACTACCTGCTGCACTACAAGTTATTTAATTTTTTTGGAGTGACCAAAGTTTCACGAATAAAATGATATAACTAGTACTTAAATTCTAAACATTTAATCGTGTTTAAATAATGATCAAAGTGAAAAGGACACCGAAAATACACGTATTCTGGCTGATATCTTTCAATTTATTTCTAAAGCTAAGGGTCCAGGAGAAGATCTAACTATGCCACGCGACAGAGCAGACCTTTCTGCAAAGAAAAGCATCACCGGAAGTTACTAAACAATAGTGCAATGTTCATTATTTAAACATAATATGCATGTTTTGATTTTTGTCCCGAACGCCCATTGAAATGCCGCTGTGTATATAACTCGCATAATTTCATTAGCGCGCATCCGGAACACATAATTAACATCAAACAATATTGCGAAAGTTTGGTAAAGCCACAGTTACATCGGTAAGGGGGGGAAAAATGTTAGGGGTTTATGCTGCTGCCAAACTTACTAGATTTCAATATAACTATAATTGGAGAAAATACTCATACAGCGTCGCGTTTTTTTCAAATTGTTGAAAAATAACATAACTATACAGAGTCCGCGAAATTTAGCTATGATTGTAAAATGGGGTTTGCGATGGAGCATCGAACCAATCACAGTAGAAGCAAAATTTTACTGATACAGAAGACGACTCCACTAGTCTTGATTAGCAGTTTGGTTCAAATTAAACTGTTCGATAGTCAGAACGAAACAGTTTTATGGCGAAATCGAGAACCATCATCCACTAGGTTCTGTAGACCGATTCAGTTCGAATATACGAAAGAAAATGTCGGCACCGTGACAACGTTATCGAATGACGTCAAATCTCAGATAGTATCTCTCGAACCATTATTAACAATGATTGATGGCAAACTTTGCAACTATCTCGCTGAGACAGCCTCATCAATGAGATGTTGTATATGGAACGCAAGCCCGAAAAGATGTGAACAACCTAAATTCAATTTACAATAGACAAGTCAATACCGTAATATTATTCTTTTGGTTTATCACCTTTGCATTGTTTAATAAAATGTTTCGAACGTCTCATACACGTTGCATGTAGGCTTGGCTTCAAGTTATGGAACAAAAGATCCTCAATCCATAAACAACTTTACGAGCGTAGGAGAGGGCCACAATTATTAACGAATTTAAAAACAAAATGGGATTATTGGTCGATTGCACAAAGCACGGGAAAAAAACGTCCAATGGCGGAAATACGACCACAGAGGTTTTTTTCTTGCAAATGCAGAGTTATCAGCGTCCGTAACGGGGATAGATGTTAGATTAGTAAAACGATTTTCCGTAATATTGCAAGTAATTTTATCCGATTCACCAATTCACCATGGCAAGCTTGCAATTTATAGTAAAGAAACAGCTGAAATGTACGTCTCGTTACGTAATTGGTATTATATGCCAGTTACCGTACATAAACTTTTAATTCATGGCTCGGAAATACCAAACAATGCAATAGTGCCGATTGGGCAGTTATCTGAAGACGCTCTGGAAGCAAACCATAAACATTTCCGCTCGTACAGAGAATGGCATTCGAGTGAAATGTCAAGACTTGTAAACAACAGAGACATTTTAAACAATTTATTAATTAATTCTGACCCCATAATTTCCCATTCCTGACCTTCAATAGATATATCACATAAAGATATGTTGCCAGAAGCGCGTGTTGAAGGTTACAAAATCTATAAAAAAAAAAAGTTAAAAATAGATAAATTACTTTCATTACAGATGGAAGTAGAGGAGAAAAATAAAGAGGAAAGAATGGAGGAGAAAGAGAGAAGAAAGTAGGAGAAAGACGGGGTAGAAACGCCGTCAATGAAAGCCGTAAAAAGCCGTAAGTAAAAGCGTTGATTTTGCACGAATGCTTTTGGTTTCATATTAATGATTCATTATTATTATATTTCAGATAAAAAAGATGATAAAAAGAATAATATATAGTCGCGGCGGCCACGGATTCGGGCCGCGGGGGAGTGGGTCGCCAGGGCGGGATTTGGGGGGGGGGGGGGGCAGTAATATATAAATTTTACGCAAAATAAATAAATATATATATATATATGTAAATCATTACGTGTTTTTTTATTGTTTATTCCTTCCTCTTATACCTTTTTCAAATATAGGTAATTGCCATATAGTTAGCAATTAAAAAAAAATTATGGAAAAAAATTAATCCGAGGGGGGCTCGAACCAACAAAAAAGTTTTTGCAACGGCTCGAATCAACATCTCGGCTCGAGCCGATTCATTTTGCTGATGTGACAGATATTGTAACAGATGTGACAACAGCGTCACAGAGTTCTTGATACGTTGCGGCAACTATGTTTTACTTGCGTCTGCGTTCGCGCATCAGATATTCACGTATGAATCGTCGTTCGTGGTGTGAAATTATAACTTACATTTACCGACTGATTTGTATTTTTATCGACTCTGACGATAACCTGGTCAAATTAACTAAAATCTGTCATAAACGCCTCCGACGGAGAAACATTGAACTATTCTTCCGTCGGATGTGTGCAAATAGTAATACCGTTTCTCAGCTTTCCAGAAGTAATAGATTGTGAAGAATCGAATTTCTGTGATCTTGTGCTAGGGTGTTTTAGCAGTGAATAAACCATTAACCCTTCCGACCCGAACGACGAGAATTGGAGTCCTAACATATCGAATTGTTCCTAAAGTATTTGCGTCATTGCCATATGCATACCATATGCAGTATTGTACTGAATAATTAAGAAATTCATTAAATTTTAACCCAAGTAACAGCTAGTCATTCAGCTTCGTGTGGTATATTTCGAAGCACTTTTCTAAGCAGAGTCCAACATAACATTTGCGACACCAAAACCTACTATCTTTCGTTCTTCCACGTTTCGTATATACCGCACATCTTCTTGGTGCGTTTTCGTTTTTTCCGTTGGGGATATGTTTGTTATAATATGTCTTTCGTGTAGTCTAGCTACTGTATTGTCTGATGGATGTCTTGTATCTATGTGTTGTCGAGGATCAAGATCTGTGACTGCAGGGATAAAGAAAGCATTGCAGATTGTTTAGTTTAAAACTGACGACTTGTGGGTCTGGAGATACCCCAGAGGGGCTTTGGGAGATAGATATGTAAGTGCGTAACGAATTCGGGTCTGCTTGACGCGCGAGGAAAGCGATGATGCATTTATCCGGGTCAGTACGCGGTACTGATGTCGGCCGCATACGACGGCCGGATAAGTCGTTCAATATTTGCTAAATGTGAAATGTGTCAAGATGCTGCAACAGCCATCTTGTTGCCTACATCGGTGTCTGTCTCAAGCTTGCCAGTTTCAGAAATACCGTTCTCCTGAACGAATGATGAATTTATTGGCGTTCAAAACAAACCTACCGGGCTTTGGTGAAGTCTACCCGTGTGTGGTATACCCGTGAAAGTTTCATTAATGCAATTATCGAGACGCGGGATCGATTCTACGAACTCGGGCCTCTCTCGCGCGCATGACGTATCCGTGCACGCTTTTCTTTGTTTGGGTGAGTGAAAAACCTGCTTATACGCACAAAGAGATTGGGGCCCAAGAAGATATGCATATAGCCAAGCAGGGTGTCGAATCTGTCATATGCGGTTCCAGCCGAGCTTGAATCGACAGTGTATGATAAGGACTGCGTATCGTCAGAAAGAGTGTTTGCATTATCCTCTTATTCTCATTGTAATAAGTAAATATAATTCACGAATGGACATCCAAGTGTGAACCACCGGTGGTACACGCCGGTCTGCAGAGTAATAGAAAGATAGTAAGAGTAATAGAGTAATAAAACTAGACTGCACTTACCATCTTGCTTCAAGGGCGTTTCGATTCAATTCCAAAGTCTTTTACAATTATTGTCTCTGGTGACTGAAGAAGTGCAAATTGTACAAGCCTTCGTTTGGCTTCCACTAATTCGACGAGCATTTCGCCTGAAGATAAACAAAAGCACAGTATTAGAATTCTTTAGCGCAATGGGACACTGCATTTGGTGGGAGGAGGTATCATGATCGAGGATTTCCTGATAACACCGACCAATAATGGCATGTCGGGTTATGACAGCGGTTCCCAGCTTATCGCTCGGCGTACCGGAATCACTAGACGCGCAGTACTTCTGCCGAGTGTCACTATTGCCGCCGCGTGTTTTACCAAACTATTTCGCTTGTATATTCAATAGAAAAATGATTTTGTAACTTCCATTGGTGCTTTCCTTAGCAGAAAGGTCTGCTCTATCGCGTGGCATAGTTAGATTTCCCCCTGGACCCGTAGTTTTTGAAATAAATTGGAAGATATCAGCCAAAATGGGCGTATTTTCGGGGTTCTTTTCACTTTGATCATTATTTAAACACGTTTAAATGTTTATAATCAAATTACGAATTATATCATTTTATTCGTGAAACTTTAAAGAATCATTTGACACCAAGCGCAACTGAATAACTATTACCGCAAAAGTACAAAACACTTCCAAAGTTGTGCGATTTTTTAAAAAATGGCACGTTCTGCACGATAATGTCTACAAAAAACTCTTATTGAAGGTTACAAAATCCCCAAAAAAAGTTGAAATTTATCGAACAGTGTTATTTTACTAGAAATCAGAAGTTATGTTGCGAATTATTTTCTTTAATAAACTTAGAATCTCCTTCTAAAAAATCAACGTTTATATCAGAAGGGGTCAAAGTGACCCCTTATGGTAAGAATAGAGTGGTAGGTCTTAGATAGAGAGGTGCGTATGCAAATCTACCAACATCAGATTATTACTTCGTTACAATTACACTGTTCAACACGGGGCTGATTTTGTAAGCTTCGATAGGCGTTTCTTGTAGACTGATATATTTGTAGTACTGTGAAAACAAACAAAAATTGATACCACCAGAGGCAAAAAAAAAACAAAAAAACGGGGCGACGTTATCAGTTCTGAAAACCATAGCGCAGTCAAATATTTGAAATGCACTGCCAAAAGACGAATCTGTATGTTTAACACGTTCCCTGCCGCGTGGGGCGTATACGCCCCACGCTGAACTTTCCGTTCAAGCCATTTGGTATTATCATTGTAAAATGAAGAATTTTTTAAAAATTCATTATGGAGTCATTTATGGACATCTTAATACTATTGCTGATGCTCTCATTTAATCGTGGGGCGCATACGCCCCACGCTGCTTGAACGGGAAGTCTTCAAAAAACGGTCTTGCAGGGAACGTGTTAACTACATCGAAGAATCATATGTGTACAATTATTCAGGGGAGACAAAATAAACTAAGGCCTGGTATTGTTTTTTCATATAATAATGCGAAGAAGGGTGTTAATTTATCAGACCAAATGGCGTCATACTATAGTTGTTTATGAAACACGATTAAATGGTACAGAAAAGTTATGATATAACTGATATGCGGCACTTCGCTCGTAAATGCGTGCTATATACGTAAAAGATGGGATAATAGAAATATTAGTATTTTACAATTCAGAGAAAGAATTATTGGTAAGCTCCTGAAAACCACTGAAAAACAACCAATCCCTACAAAAAAAAGGTCCACATTTTCTTCTTTCATATAAAGGGTATGCAAGAACGTCAAGAAAACGATGTAAGGAATGTTGTAAATCCTTATGTAAAAAAAGAGGTAGAGATTTTGCAATAAAGAAAACTCAAAGAGGAAGGACGTATTGCCATCGTTGTGAGGCTCAGCCAACACTTTGTTTGAAATGTTTTACAAGCTTGCATAGAAATAATGTAATCTTTTAATCTTACCAGTTTCATTACGTTTCCCTTGTTCTAATTTTAAACTACAGTAAAAAGCGAAAGCCTCGGGACGGACTGAGTGAATGATCGTTCTTCCTACATTGTTTGAAATTTGCCGACAGCGTCGAACGTACAAAAGGACAGCGAGTAAAGATAAAGGATCGAGCAGCCAAGCCAAAACAAAACCCTGCGTATCGGTGAAACAACACACTAATGCAACGATGAAACTTTTATTTCTCATCCTTTTCTTATGAAACAATTACATGGCATAGCTGACATTTTTCTGATTAAAATGACATCAAACACGATATAATTTGGACTGTATTTACTGGCTTAATTAACGGTAATATATTGGTATGTTAAACCGTGTACAGTAATGTCTCGATTAGTGTACCTCGGTCGGGACCGAATGTGAACACTAATCGTGTGCAGACACGATTCTCGAGCGAGTTCGGGTCGCCTTTGTTGTTGTGGCAGCCGAGATACGGGACAGCGTTCCAGGAAAAAAGCAAGTTTAAACGCCCGTGTACGTGAGACAACACTACCGCGATCAAAATTTAATATTAAAACTTGTTCAATTTTGGTCCGTTTTAAATGAAATTTTACGAAAATGTTCGTTACAATCTCCTGATTAAAATGATACCAAACACGATATGGTTTGGACAATTTTTACTTATCACGGTATTAATAATTTTATTCTCCTTTACTATTGTTTTCGATAACAACTAGAATATATGATTTTGGAACTATACATATATTTACTTATTACTATTGATGCGACGAATGGCTCAGCTCTCTTCTCTGCGTAGTTCCTTTATCTAAAACGTAGATATAAATTGTTACAATTTCTTATCAGTAAAAATTATAAACTCTTACGAACACCGAATGTAATGTCACAGGAACGACAATAATTCTCGATACAACAATATTTTACCATTAATAGCAATTTAAGATTAAGAGAATTAAGAGACTCTCGATTGGAGAGTTTACTTCCAAATTTACAATCTCACTACTAATTACCTTATTGCTGTTAACTAATATACACATAATCTAGTTGTTATCGAAAACAATAATAAAGGAGAATAAAATTATTAATACCGTGATAAGTAAAAATTGTCCAAACCATATCGTGTTTGGTATCATTTTAATCAGGAGATTGTAACGAACATTTTCGTAAAATTTCATTTAAAACGGACCAAAATTGAACAAGTTTTAATATTAAATTTTGATCCCGGTAGTGTTGTCTCACGTACACGGGCATTTAAACTTGCTTTTTTCCTGGAACGCTGCCCCGTATCTCGGCTGCCACAACATCAAAGACGACCCGAACTCGCTCGAGAATCGTGTCTGCACACGATTAGTGTTCACATTCGGTCCCGAGCGAGGAACACTAATCGGGACATTACTGTACACGGTTTAACATACCAACATATTACCGTTAATTAAGCCAGTAAATACAGTCCAAATTATATCGTGTTTGATGTCATTTTAATCAGAAAAATGTCAGCTACGCTATGTAAAAAGAAAGGGATGGGAAATAGCAAAGTTTCATCGTTGAATTAGCATTAGCTCACCGATATACCCGACCCGGATCGCGTCACACCGATCGCCAAGCGAACTTCTGGACGCATGGGATACCCTATTTTCGCTTTAATCGAGACATTACTGTATATGGAAATTTTTTCTAACTACTAAATGAATTTAACGAACTACATATTTGGTGGTACACGCCGGCGTGAACTTGTTAAATGGTAACATTATAAAATATTATAAATACTGGGTTACTGGGTCGGGGAACACTCAAATGTTTCAAACGATTGTGATTTGCCTTGTTTTCTCTATTTCTTCCTACACCTCGCACACCAAAGTATCACCCTTGAGGACTCTGGTGAAATGAAGAAGCATAAAGTTACACGAATTATTGTTATCAGGAAAATATGTACGGCGTCCATGTAAAGTTCGTTCTGCTAGTAACAAAGGAAGCGAAAGTAGCTTTATGTATGCTCAATGCCTAGTACCCCTACACATCGTGGACAATGCTTCGAAAAATACCACGCATTCGTTAAATATTGAATTAATTTCTTTTCTGTTCATATTATATACATACATATATGTATGTTTGTAATTAATTCACAGTGAAATAGAAAATCGCACGTTCTGCTTTACCGATAAATCAAAAATCGCGGTTTTGTTGGATCTGTGGTTTTTGTTACAGCCTGAATGACGAATATTCAATCAAAACATATTATTTTACGAAAATGTATAAGATTTTTAATATTTTCTTTAACTGCGCAAGGCTTTTTGCGGCTGACATTTAATCGGCGTGCAATGTGTTAAAGACTTTAATTAATCTGCAGAGTATGTACACATCCTGTATAACTGCCATTTGAATCATAAGAAAAGCGGCGCTGTATGGGTGAACACGGTATAAATATACCATCATCGTTTCAGCTGGGTAGTAGCGGTTCGTGTTTATGTTATTTCCAAGAAAATATTCTTATACCTCCGTATAAGGAAGACCTTTCGTATACACAATTTAACGGTTAGACATTTGTTTACAATATACATATAGGGAACTGGTATGTATAATGCTCCACGGCAACCTTACAATTGAATATATTTTTCACCAGCACACATATTTATTTAATTTTAAATTTCGCACACTCGCGTGCATATTAAGAGTTCAATACTTGTACAATATCACTTTGGCGTTGCTTTTACATTGCTTCCGGTTTTCGATGGTATCAAATACGCGGAAAAGTGAAATTTCTGACCGACTACGATTCACTTCGACGATATCGAGTGCATGATTTCAAAAACTTCCGATGTTCCGAAACGCAGCGAACTTCGAAATTACAATCCGTTCATTATCGGTAGAGAAATCTTGCAATGCAATGCTGCTTAAGGAAATTTCAATTCAGCGTAATCTTAATCGGCAACAAGTTATTCGACGAAACATTCGTCAAGTTAATGTAGAAACAATTAACGCGAATGACAAAGTAATATGTATTATAAAGCATAAGTGTGGTACATACCGAAACGTTCCAAAGCCGCAGGAGTCCCGAAAACAATTGTCCGGCTGGACGAAATGGTCGAAAGGATCCTTCATTTTTCCGTGTTAAATTCAATTGCTAATACTGCAGGCATTTAGTAATCTTCTAGTTCGTCGGCAGCCAAGAGCACGAATACGTACTCATTCCTCGGAAGTCTCCAACGGTTTTACCGGTTTCCAGTCCAGACAATAAAGAGCAACTCTCACGACCCCCACCACTGCTGATGAATTCGCGCCTGCGCCGTGCGGCCATTTTCAATCAGCCTATCCATATACAGGGTGTCGTCTTGTAACTAATTGAACATCAGGAAATGGGGGATTGCTGGGGTGACTCTTTTTCCTTTACCAAAACGTTAGTTGCAGCATCGTTCTTGAGTTATTAATGAAAAACACTGGCCAATCAGAGGTCCCGAAGAACGCGCGCTCAATCGCGTTGCTCTCAACTGCGCTCTTGACACGCGCTTGAGCAATATTTTCTACGTACTTATCTGCAAAAGAAACACAACATATAATAAATAGAATTTAATTACAAGCAAAATGCTTTTCGAAATATTGCTAAAATACTGACGCAATCGGTGCCAATGATCGTCATTTTCTTGCATCTCTTCTTGCAGAATCGGGAGCACCATGAACTGCACCGGGTATCCCATTGGTCGGTCGTGCACTCTTGACGTTCACCAGCTGCTGTAACAATAAATTTAATAATAATCCAGATTGCCGAAAGATTTCCACAATTACAATTATAAAGTTTACCAAGAATTACTTTCCATGATTGTTCTCACTTTTGTAACGTAGAACGCTGCTGAAGGGGTTAGGCATATTTCAACTGAAATAAACTCGGGAATCAACAGATAAATCGTTTGCACTTTTATTGGTTTCTTGACCTCCTCGTTCTCCTTCTCTTTCTTTTCGCCTTCTTCAATTTCCTGCTCCTCCTCTACTATCATCTGTAATGAAAGTAATTTATGTATTTTTATCTTTTTTCCCTTGCCTTAGCAGAAAAAGGTCTGCTCTATCATGTGGAATACTTACATTTTCTCATAGGCCCTTTGTTTGTTACGTAAATTCATAGATATCAGCCACAATGAGTGCATTTTTCGTGTTCTTTCACTTTGATCATTATTTAAACATATTTAAAATGTTTATTTAAATTTGGCACCAAACGCAACTGAATAACTATTACCGGAAAAGCACAAAATACTTCCAAAGTTTAAAGTTTTCTACTAAAAAAAAACAAATGATTTTTATAAAAATGGTACATCGGGAAAAAACGGGCTGCAGATTCGTATTCAGCACATCTAAATTTATAAGAAACGCGTGTTGAAGGTTACAAAATCTAAAAAAAAAGTTGAAAATACATAAATTACTTGTTAGATTTTTCAATAAAAATCAATACAAAAGTTAACGTTTCATTCTCGTGTGAAAGGGGATGCCTTATACTGTACCTTTCATCCTGTTTATAAGGTTTGATCTGTTGTTTATATGAGGGGCGATAGGGCCCCGCACGCACACGAGATTAGTCGTCTATGCTTTAGGTCAGTCCGTTAATTTGGATGCTGTTAGTTCCTTCAGACCATTGCGATAGTAAGGAAGTCACTCCCAGTGTGTGGTTAATAAAGTATATTATAAAATCAAAAACGAGGAGTTATTTAATAAACCCATTTCCAATATTACTGTCATTACAGATGGAAGTAGGGTAGGTAAATAAAGAGGAAAGAAAGGAGGAGAAAGACGGGGTAGAAACGCCGTCAATGAAAGCCGTAAGTAAAAGGGTTGATTTTGCACGAATGCTTTTGGTTTTATATTAATGGTTCATTATTATATTTCAGATAAAAAAAGATGATAAAAAGAATAATATATAGTCGCGGCGGCCGCGGGTCGCCAGGGCGGCAGGCGACAAATCATTTATAAATCATTACGTGTTTTTATTGTTTATTCCTTCCTCTTATACCTTTTTCAAATATAGGTAACTGCCATATAGTTAGTAATTTAAAAAAAATTATGTAGAAGACGAGAAGAAAATAGAACATAAATCGGGGCCGTCGAAAAAGCGTTGAGAGTTTTTCATGATTGATTTTGGTTTTTTATATTAATCATGCACAATTATATTTCAGTTTAAAAATATGAGCAAGCGACTGATGTACAGCCTCCGCGGTGGACGTGGATGTGGCCACGGTAGATGGGGTCGCCGCGGCAGTAGGCGGCCAGTTGTATTTATAATTTATTAAAATCTAAATAAATAAAAATTGCATATCTGAATCATTGCGTGTCTTTATTGTTTATTCCCTTCCTGAAGGTATCATTGTACCAACGAGATTACTTCCAACGGATGGAATGAATATTCAAGGCGGTTGTTGGGGGAAAATCGAGCGGGGAGCCTTCGTTACAAGTACGTTTCGCGGACAGATGAAGCGTTCTTTACACGGGAGGCGTGCTTTAATGCCCACAATTCGTACGCGTGGAGCGATGAGAATCCGTTTGCGATTCGCGCACCCTTGAGACACAGGAACGCTGGTCAATCAATGGTATGGGTCGGCATTTGCGGTGATTTTATTGTTAGGCCATACATTCGACCCGATAGATTAGATGGGCCAACAAATTTTTGAGAACATTTTCTTCCCGAGTCTCTTGGAACAAATTCCTTTAGAAACACGAGGGAACATATCTCCAGCAGGATTGGGCTTCCGCCCATTATGCCGCAAATGTTCGAGCACACCTAGACCGAGCCTTTCGCGACAGGTGGATTGGCCGCCGCGGTCCTCACGGTCTCCAGATATGAATATGAGTGTCACTAGCGTTGAAGGATTGAAGACCAGCGTGGAAAACCGGGGGCTCGTTTATTCAACACTGATTGCTGATGGGGATTAGCAGCGTTTATAAAAAAAAAACTAGATGCTGATCCATACCGAACGCAAATTCGGGTAAATAAAATAGAATGCACTGAACATTTGCTGAGAAATTTTTGTAAAAAAATGAAGGAAATTTTCAAGAAGACAACACCTGGCCCGTTGTGGAAAATCGTTGAAAGTAACCTTCGGAGAATGCGCGCGGACATACCGAGAGCCGCAGAATATAGATGCAGTCAGAATGTGACGATCGCAGAAAAGATTAAGAATTTGTATGTCGACATACACAACGTCCCTAGTCACGTTTTTTTGAGAGCACGCAGAATGTTCAAGGCTTGTATACTTCTGCGATGGAAGCAGAAAGGAAGAAAAAAAGAACATTGTTCCGCAACTTCAAAACATTGGAGTGCATCAACAGATTAAGGAAATACTTCGACCGTTGTTGACACATGCAGAGAGTTTGAGTGTCGAAAGCTTTAACGGAATCATCGCGAAATATACAAGCGGCAAAAGATTGAATTTCGGAGATCGAGGATCTTACACTGTAAGATGTGCTGCTGCTGTCCTGCAGTATAATACAAAGCAAGTGTTGTCACGCCTGAATACGGCGATGACAAAGAAACCGCCTGATACTCTACAAAAAGTTGAAAACAGAAGGCACAACAAAAATAAGAAGCCCACTAGAAAGATGAAAGAAAAAAAAGGATTGCGAAGCACGTTGCGGAAACAATTTCGTTTGGAAAAGGATTTAAATGACGGACCGAACGCCCACATGCCAGATATGGCTAAAAATATTTATGAATTGTAGCAGACAAAACACATGGAAATGTTGCACAATTGGCAAAGAAACCATCGGGCAAGCCAAAAATCAGAAATGGCTTTACAAATCAAAGCTTTTGACGGCCTCGAAATTCGGGCGAGTATGCCGTCGTCGGATTGGCAACGTTCTGTGCAAATGCAGTGAAAGCATTTGTTTATCACCAGGATAATTAACGCACCTGCAGTAATATACGGGCAAGAGTGTGAAAAAATTGGCACGTGAAGAACTCAGCGCGACAATTGGTGTTCAAATTCAAGAATGTGGATTGTTCATTGATGCTTCCAATCGATTCCTAGGGGCTTATCCAGATGGAGTAATAAGACGAAGAGGGCATCGTAGAAATAAAATGTCCGAAAACGGCAGAGAATTTACTTCCGGTGGAGGCAATCAAAACTGTTGAAGTTATTCGCCGTATATTTGAAGATGCAGCAGGAAACAGAATGAACCGAAAACATTATTATTACTGGCAGATACAAGGACAATCACACGTAACAGGTAGAAAATACTGCTCGTTTTGTATCTGAACTCGTAAAGGGTTGATGTACATTAAAATAGATAAAGATGACAACTTTTGGCACCACACCCACGAGAAGTTCAAAACATTCTTCCCATTAGAATCACCGATGTCGAACCAGACTCCAACATTTCCTTGCCACCTACGCTAAAGTAGTACTCCAAGAATCAGAAGTACTCTTTATGCGTCACGACAACCTCATAAACTTCATTTCCAGTGACTGCTCCATTACAACCCAGACAGGAATAGATTTGATAACCCATAGGAAACTCGTTGTCGACCACCTCAGGTCATACCCTGCCGAGGTGGGAGATGCCATAACCTTCCCCAGCCAGAGTTATCATACCTTTCATCTGATGGATCAGATTCGGTATGTTTTCATACAACAGCTCAGTCCACGAAGCAACCCGGCTCACCCCCCATGAGCTGGTCTATGGTGTTAAAGTCCTTATTCCCGACCGAATTCGCCAAACAAAAAATACCGCGTACATTTGTCGACCACCTCGACGACTTGTTCTCCAAAATCAGCACCACCCAAGCCACAGCTGCCCACAATCTAAATCGGGCAAAGGGAAAGACAAAAACCCTATACGATAAAAAAACGCGAACCCGCGTAACTTACACGAAAGCGATCGTGTCCACCTATTAAAGGAGCCAAAAACGTCAAAATTTGATTCCGCCTGGTCGGGACGTTACCGCGTGAAAACTGTATACAACGACCTAACAATCGAAATAGAACTAGGACCGGATAGATATAAGACCGTCCATGCGAATAAGCTTAAACTAGCTTATAAGCTTAAACTAGTTGATTTTGTCTATAAAACCCGACCCCTAGGGATCAGGTTGCGAACTGTGTTAGGTAAATGAAGAGACATTGTTACAGATTGTTATATCAACTACCCTTCAATTGATATTGCAAACCAACTGAATGAAATTCAGAAACTTAACATACATGGAAGAGGCGACTCTGAAGTCTAATCAAGTTGAATATGCTTAGGGCACGGTCATGGGTTCAACCAGATGATAATTATCATTCATCACCCCCCGGCCAATGAACCCGACATTAAATCTTAAATAATTCCCCACCCTTACTTCATTCCCACCATTATCTTGGACGGATTTCGTTGGGCCACGTTGTCAGTAGCTTATCTAGATGGGTGGTTGCTACCACTCGGTATGTCCTGGTCTGTTGCATGTCTTCCGCAATGTTTAAATGCTCAATATCCCCTGTATATACTATGTCACTGATAGTATTTTGTTTATTTCTTCATTGTTTGATGATTCCTCTTCTTCACTGCACTGCGTATCGAGTTGATTCTTCTCCCTTTTTGCCGTCAATGTCCTGTCTTGCCTGAGTTTTCCTTTGAATTAGTGGAAGACCACACTATGTACTTCCATCTTGTTTCTCGCAGATTCATGCAGATCTTCCTTTTTGTTATTAATAGCCTGTCTTGTCTGTGTTCCCCTCGGACTAGAGGTAGCTGTACATTATATATCTCCAATTCACTGATCCCATGACTCCCTTTGATGACTCTCTTGTAACTCCACATTTTCTATATCATGATAACTGATTTTATTTTTATTTCTTCTTCTACATATGTATGTATGTGGGATTGTGAATGGAGTAAACAAACGTACAGTAAGATGAAACATTGGTTAAATGTATATTGAGCGCGTTAGTCGGTCTTCACCATGCGTTCGTCTCATACGCCATACTCTTCCTTATTGTACTCCTTGTAATGAATAAATTAAAGACGGGATTCGGAATCGGCCGCATGTACATACACATCATATTGTTGAAATACGTCATTACAATTGTTTAAACACCGACTATTAGAAATCGAGGGAACAAGAAGCCCGAGCATTCGAACGCCGAAGACATTCGTCGGGATTACCTTAAACGCTATCTATTGCAGAACTCTGCCCAATCGGACCAAGAAAAACAAGAGAACAATCAAGGACTTCGAGGAGAGGAACCGGAGCCGTAAAGGAAAGAAGAAAGTCCTCGCTGAGCGGAACTTCGTTATTTCTCGAACGATCGGTATCTCTTACGCTGGAATAATAGAATAAATAGTCTTCCTTTCTAAACTCTACAATTTGTGTTTGATTCTTCCGCGCCTCTTCACAAGCAGAGCGGTTCAGCGCTCCACGGGCAACCGAACCTGCATAAACTCCCCAGATATCCCCACCAATAGATACGCAACAATGCCATGCAGTTTTTATTCCTATGCATCCGTACAAATATGTGCCGACACATACATTGGACCAACGAGATTGCTTCCAACGGATGGAATATTCAAGGCGGTTGTTGGGGAAAATCGAGCGGGAGCCTTCTCGTTACAAGTACGTTTCGTGGACAGACGAAGCATTCTTTACACGGGAGGGGTGGCGCTTTAATTCCCAGAGAATTCGCACGCGTGGAGCGATGAGAATCCGTTTGCGATTCGCACACGTGCGGCACCGGCATGCTGGTCAATTAATCTATGGACCGGCATTTGTGATGATTTTGTGGCTGCGCCATACATTCCACCAGATAGATTGGATGGAGCAACAAATGGGTCGCAGATCGAATCCCAGTGCCGTGATATTGTACGTCGAAGCGTACGAACAAATCAAGAGTACTACCAAATGGTCGTTACATTAGTGCAGTGCGATTTTAATAGCAACGCTGTCGCTTCTCGGTACCGCACGACTTGCATACCGGCGAACAAACACCATATCGAAAAGCTAATGTGCGTGTAGCCGGGGTTGTAACAATCGCTAGGAAAATTGGAGACTTTTACTACCATGCGGTTATCAACGGTAGTGCCAATATTTACAAATATTCTATACCAAGAGGAGGCCTTAGAAGGGTAGGCTATGATGCTCATAGAGCATTGGATTCCAGAACTACTTTGGTGTCATTTGTGGAGAGGACCACCTTCGCTCATGGTTATATGACTCGTCTAATTAGTGAACACGGGGGTGTCGTTAGCTCTTGGGTTTCTGGTAATGATCTCGTTTATGAGCCGTGGGTGTTTGAGTACTGTGCATCGGTTAGAGTTAAATATAGTCCAATCATCAGGGGAGCCTCTGATGTTTTGTCGAACGAGATTAGTGTCTATTGGTGGTGTTGTTAAATGGTTGAGGGTCGTGGAAAAAACAGTGTTGACAGAAAACTTAGAGGAGCAGGAACCCGCTGTGTGCCCCATGATATGTTTTGCGGATTTAAGTGTGCTTAAACTAAATGTAATCAGAATTCGCCTGGTGCAGCATAATGTCTTGTCAGTGCGTGAGATGTCGGGTGAGTTGTGGATTAGGTTACCTATGACTGATGCGATCATGGTCTGCTCTAAGATTAATGCTTTCCTATGGAAGCGTGGGTGTCAGGTGATTACATATGTGGGCGATATACAGATGCTTATGGTCGACAGTAGCACCAGTGTTCCCTTTCTCTTTAGTGGCTGCGAGGGTGTTGAGACTCCTTGCATTGTGTTTTGTAGTGACGTTAGTAGCGAATTGGTTGAGATGAAGTCGTGGATGATAGCAGAAGTGCCTGGTAGCCGTAAGGCTATAATAGACATGGAGGAATTAGTGATCCATCCGGATTGGCGAGTTGGTGCCGCTAGGTTGCTTGGCGTTTCTGATGTTGATGTAACGCTTCGCTATCTGACAGATTGGAGAAATGTTCAGTCTATAGAGACGAGCGAACTCTCCTTTAATCGTGACCAGGTCGCTGTCGAAGTCAATAGCCCTTCTGAGATATGTGATGTTCCACCCGGTGATTGTTGGGTAGGAGAGGTGATGTCTGCACTAGACTCAGGTTGTTGTTTTGGGGACGAGAGCAATCTGGTAACGTCATATCATGTGACCTACGGAAACAGCATCACCCTGACGCGGGGTGGAATGACGTATACGTGGAGCCAGATGTTCAGGGCATCTCAGGACGAGGATATGGTAGTTTATGGAGATAGGGCCTTCAAGTTTGATAAAGCCGAGAAAGGTGAGATTCTGTGTGCGATGTGTCCGAGTCGGCGGGTTGCTGTGTTTTTGGTCGTCGAAACAGTTCGGAGCAACGTTAGTACTCGCGAGGACGCGTTCTTTTATGAGATGAGACCAGTGGACATAGATCCAAGCTTTAATTATGTGCGAGCAACCCCTTGGAAAGGACTTCAGGCAATGAGTGGCAGTCCGATTTTCAACGTAAAGGGCAATGTGGTTTCAATTTACGGCTTGGGTAGGATTGAAAATCGTGTGTTGTCGAGCAGTGCTAGGATCTATGAACCCCAGTCTGTCACGGCCTTAACGGTGCTCGCACCGGACAGTTCAGTGGATGTCGTGCCTGACAATTACTTTAGGACGGCCGTCGCTGATTTACTTAGCCATGACTTGTCCAATGGTAATGTCTATTATTTGTTGGAGGCGCCGACCGGCTCCGCCTACAGTGACAGCAGGGCATTCTTGTATCGATCGCCGATCGGAACAGTCCTGACAGTGGTTTAGCAGAGCATTTAATAAAGAATAGCTGATACAAGCGTCTTAGATAGAGCAGCAATATCTATTTCCGTGCAGCTACCTTCTCCAGCGCATTATAATATTGTTATATATTGTATAATAAAAAGAGGTGTCTTACAGATGGGATAATGGAAATATTAATATTTCACAATTCAGAGAAAGAATTATTGATAAGCCCCTGAAAACCACTGAAAAACAATCAATCTCTACAAAGAGAGGTACACATTTTATTCTTTCATATAAAGGGTCTGCAAGAAGGTCAAGAAAACGATGTAAGGAATGTTGTAAATCCTTATGTAAAAAAAGAGGTAGAGATTTTGCAATAAAGAAAACTCAAAGTGGAAGGACGTATTGCCATCGTTGTGAGGCTCAGCCAACACTTTGTTTAAAATGTTTTACAAGCTTGCAAAGAAATAATCTAATCTTATAATCATACCTGCTTCATTACGTTTCCCTTGTTCTAATTTGAAACTACAGTAATGTTTCCATTAAAGCGAAAGTTGTTTCTCATTTTTATTAAATAAATAATATATCTTTACAAATCATTGCGTGGCTTTATTGTTTATTCCCTTCCTGAAGGTATTAATGCCATGCAGTTTTTATTCTTATGCATCCATACAAATATACGCGGACACATACATTGCACCAACGAGATTACTTCCAACGGATGGAATATTCAAGGCGGTTGTTGGGGAAAATCGAGCGGGAGCCGTCGT
Source organism: Nomada lathburiana (assembly GCA_963667235.1). Lineage (NCBI taxonomy): Eukaryota > Metazoa > Arthropoda > Insecta > Hymenoptera > Apidae > Nomada > Nomada lathburiana. The sequence continues at coordinate 16,019,932 of OY763899.1, read as the reverse complement.
TACAAGTACGTTTCGTGGACAGATGAAGCGTTCTTTACACGGGAGGCGTGCTTTAATGCCCACAATTCGTACGCGTGGAGCGATGAGAATCCGTTAGCGATTCGCGCACCCTTGAGACACAGGAACGCTGGTCAATCAATGGTATGGGTCGGCATTTGCGATGATTTTATTGTTGGGCCATACATTCTACCCGATAGATTAGATGGGCCAACAAATTTTCGAGAACATTTTCTTCCCGAGTCTCTTGGAACAAATTCCTTTAGAAACACGAGGGAACATATCTCCAGCAGGATTGGGCTTCCGCCCATTATGCCGCAAATGTTCGAGCACACCTAGACCGAGCCTTTCGCGACAGGTGGATTGGCCGCCGCGGTCCTCACGGTCTCCAGATATGAATATGAGTGTCACTAGCGTTGAAGGATTGAAGACCAGCGTGGAAAACCGAGGGCTCGTTTATTCAACACTGATTGCTGATGGGGATTAGCAGCGTTTATAAAAAAAAAAACTAGATGCTGATCCATACCGAACGCAGATTCGGGTAAATAAAATAGAATGCAGTAAACATTTGCTAAGAAATTTTTGTAAGAAAATGAAGGAAATTTTGAACAAGACAACACCTGGCCCTTTGAGGAAAATCGTTGAAAGTAACTTTCGGTGAATGCGCGCAGACATACTGAAAGCCGCAGAATATAGATACAGTCAGAATGTGACAATCGCGGAAAAAATTAAGAATTTGTATGCCGACATACACAACGTCCCTAGTCACGTTTTTGGTGAACACGCAGAATGTTCAAAACTTCAATACTTCTGCGATGGAAGCAGTAAGAAGGATGAAGTGAACATTGTTCCAGAACTGACGAAAATGGGAGCGTATGGACAAGTCAAAGACATACTTCGACCATTGTTGGCGCATGCCGAGAGTTTGCTGTACAACAGTAACAATAACAGCGCAGAAAGTTTCAACGGGATCATCGCAAAATACATTGGTGGAAAAAGAGTAAATTTGAGCGAGAGGGGATCATACACGGGAAAATGTGCTGCTGGTGTCCTGCAGTATAACACGAAACAGGTGTTGTCCCGATTGACTACGGCGATGAACAACGAACCGCCAGTTATTTTGAGAAAAATGGAAAACAGAAGAAAGAAAGAAAATAAGCAATCCGCTGAAAAGCTGAAAGCAAAAAGGATTGCGAAGCACGTGCGGAAACAATTTCGTTTGGAAAAGGATTTAAATTACGGACCGAACGCCTAAAAGCCAGATATGGCTAAAAATATTTATGAATTTGAGCAGGCAAAACACATGGAAATGTTGCACAATTGGCAAAATAGGAGAGATGCCATTGCGAAAGAAACCATCGGTTAAGCGAATCGTCCAAGATGGTTAAATTTCAAATCGAAACTTTTCACGGCCTCGAATTTCGGACGAGTATGCCGGCGTCGGAGTGACACGTCCTGTGCATATGCAGTGAAAGCATTCCTTTGTCCAAGAATAATTAATGCACCTGCAGTAATATACGGGCAAGAACGTCGAAACACTCCGCAGCGCAGTCTGAGTGGCGTCAACATGTAAGCAACCCCACTGAGGAAATAGAAATTTAATAAGGGCAATTGGGCGCCGTTGGAGTCCAATTCACTGCCTGCAACGCCGGAGGCAAAACCCAGAGAATTACTCGATAGGTGAGCTTCGAAGTCTCACTAGTAGGGGCTCGTGTACTGGTAAAGGGGATACGATGATCGATGCACACGTCACTTGAGGTGCCAGAGAAAAGATTTATAGAAACGGCTACAAGTACAAGTGGGACAAGCCTATGCATTACAGTACGGGAGAGGATTTATCTGCTGTTATGTAGCAAATATGATGGAGGTGGTTGAGTCTTCAGTTGGGGAAATTTTGTGTGTTTCATGCCCATTGAGTAAAGTGGCGCAGTTCTTGATAGTAACAGAAACAAAATGTGAATTCGCGTCAAGGCCAGGAAACATCTTTTATAGCTTGCGACCGATATTTCCATGGGTTGGCTAAACTGTTTAAATATGGGAGTGGAGGGGGGCCACCCCAACGAGACCACGATTGACTATCTGATAGCTCAAAAGAATTTGACGTCGACATTGGTTATTGGACGCTAAATAAACGTATGAAACGTTTTAAATGGTTGAATTCATCCTGAGATGCCCCGTGTTAGATGTTCCATAAATTGAAAAAGTTGTTAATGAGTGTAACTTTTCGTTATAAACTGCAATGATTAATACCGAGACTCTGCATAGGCTGGCACGACAAGATATAAATTCGACAACGGGGATTTACTTGAGACTGCTATCACAGGTCCTGAAAAACACTGTTTAGAGTTTAGAACAAAGTATCAAACATAACTACATACATCGAACTATAACTAAACGTGACTCTTCTTAATTGCAAATACTGTTTATTTAAAAGAAAAAAACTGATTTCTTCATTTTTCCTAATGATTTTGATTAAGTATTATTAGTACGATATTCAACAAATATTGAAATATAATTGGCACACATTCGTTCTCTCTTTATTCCGTAATATGCTCCCTTTTGAATTTTGTACATATTCTTATTTTTTTATGATTTTTTGTCAAACTTTACTAAATTACATCAAATCAGTTCGGTATTCTTCTCTTAGGTACAATTCTGTCGGTCAACACTAAAAGGGCTAACTGTATGCCCCAATCGTATAAAGCAAAAAAAAAAGTAAGCATACGTACAGGGTGTCACAGCTAACTCGACCACAAAAAATTACTCGTAAACTGTTTGTTAGATGTAAAATTGGTTTAAAAGAAAAGCATGATGCCTGAGGGTTACATAAAATATAATAATTAGTTTTTTTGTTACTTTTATTTTGTTATCAAAATATAAAGGTCACCTTGAACCATTTAAATGGAACGCGTAATATTTCGTACTGCATCCGTCGAGTATTCGCCACGTACATTGTTGGTTTCTTTGATTCCCTATGAAAGTGATCAAGCGACTGACGAATTAAAGACTAACTGGGTATATAGTTTACTCGATAAGCTCATTCGGCACCCTCCTGTTTGGCAAACACATCTACCGTGTACAGTATTCAATGTTTGTATTGACAGTGTTATTTTATTACATTTAGAAGGCTGACAAATTTCACAGCACAATCCTTTTTCCAAAAAATAGTATACGAATATATGAAATATGTGATATATTATATAAATGCACTGTTACGAGTCCTTTAAAGTTATTCAGGGCAACAGACACAGACGTAGGAAGTTGTTTTTTTCTTCCTTTCCTGTTATGTTCTTTTTTTCATTTATTTTGTTGCTACTGTTTTAGTTACTTTTAGTTGCAATCATTAATATGTCTTGTTCTCTGAAAGAGAAATAATTGTGAAACAGAACATTCACTACCAATTTATTTAAATGTTGATACGTTCAAAAAGATATCGCCACGATCGTTAATACATGCTTGCGTCATGCTTTGAAATTATTGTACATATCTCTGGTATAATACTACGGAATGCTACAATGATCCGCGCCCTTTATTTTATCAGCTACTGTTGTCGGTTGATGGGCATAAAAATCTTTTCTTCCACATGACCTCCAAAAAACAATCCATAGGCGTCAGCTCAAGGGAAATGGGTGGACATTGGACAGACCTATCACAGTCGATTCAGTGACATGTATGTTGTCAGCTGGAATTATTTCCACGTCATCATGGTGCACCACCCTGTTGATACTTGTGCCTGCAGAGTGTTATTAAATCTAGATCTTCTACCAGACTTGGCCTTCGGTCTTCAGCAGAGTCGATATAAGCTCTACGTGGTGAAGACCCTTGGAAGAAATGTACTCCTCTGATGTATGCACATCTCCGCCATCCTGCATGACAATTCGTCCTCGCGGTGCTGTTTCCACCTTCTTCGGTTCTATTTAGGTTCACTCTTTCTTCCCACATTTTCTCTTTAATCCAATCTTCGTAACGTTTTGAAGATCAAGAGAGTCCCTCAAACTTTCTTAACTGCACATCGTCTTCTTCGACATCTCGTCTTGATGTCGTGTTGCTTTATCATAAATTCCTTCATCCCGAACTAGACACCGTATGTAGGAACCGAGTAAAACGGAAATGCAGGCCTAGCCACAGCCTCTTCATATATTCTCGCGGCTCTCGTGTTCATTTTTGTTATTTTGGGGGGAACCACGAACCCACAGTCAGCCATCCTGCATAACAATTCCGCTCTCGGACTTGTCTTCAAGCAGCTTGTCTTGTCACCGTCACCGTCACTTCGTTGTGGGCACACTCTTCCCTCTCACGTTTCTCCTTTTTATAACATCGCCTCGGAGTCTGGAGGATCAAGATGTTGCTTCGTTTTGTCGTTGATGCCTTCATCCCACTTCTGCCACCAAATAGCAGAACGGCGATCTTCGTGTTTGTAGGCACTGATCAGTCGATCTAACGCAACGGCCCCTTTCCATTCTCGCTGATCTTGTGTTCTTTCTTTTTGTTCGTTGCTCGAGACCACGATGTCACAGATCTTATGTTCCTTTTGTTCGTTGCTGGAGGCCAAGATCCCACACTGTGCTCTCCACTGTTACGCCTTGCATATTCAATACACCCATGGATATCTTCGTTCTACACACTGTAGGTAACCAGTGCTTAATAATTATCAATGATTTATTCAGGCCTCCACGGACCCTTTTCGGCTTATGCTTGCGATGTAGTGTAGCGTCAGATGGTGTACTACCCCGGACCAGCAAACGTTTAGAGTGGCATTTCACATCGCATTACACCAGAAATGCCAAGAACTATGAACAACCATATATTGACAGGCAAGGCGATATCTGAACATTTCATCTCAAGAATAATTTAATTACTGTCGATGTTCTGTTTCAAAACTGTATATAAAGTAACACGTGTCGTTACACCATTTTTTTTCTTCCCACTACTCTCGCTTCCTTGCATAAAAACCAATCACGAGGGTGTCAATAAGTATTTCAACCCTGGTTTTCTCGGAGAAAGGGTGCTTTGTCATAAATACCTTGATATGCTTTCTTATGGAGAACAAAGAGCTGCATCGACGAATGCAGCAAAAATTACACGAATCTATTTACAAAAACGTATGTAACGTTCTTACGACATCTGCGTGTTCATCTACTGGAATGCTAATTACTCTAGACTATGTCCCCCATGAAACAATTAAATTTCTCTCTGAACCACATGTTCATACAGCACAGTTCACGAGTTATTCTCATTTACAGATCAAAATTGGACACCCTGTATATTTTATATGAACAGAAAGTAATAAAACTTTTTATATCGCACAGCCATCGGTTAAGGAGATCAGTTCTACAGCATATTCAAGAATTATCGCAATCGATGAGGTAGTACCACTTCTAAGTATTTACCAAAGTTGTGCGTTGAAATTTTCTTAGCTCAATTTTAATTTAAAATGGAATAAAATTGTCATCCGGAAATTAAACAGCAACTACCAGGTGAATAGTGAATGCACTGTCGTTTCTCTGCTTTCAACTAAATTGATTTTCGTTCTAGAGTACTCGTATTAAACATCTTCACATAATCTATAATTAAATGATATTCACAAAATTAAAATCTACATCCAGTTAATATTACTAACATGTAATCACATTTCATTCCCCCCAATGGAAATAACTTAAACCTTTCCTTCTGTCAGATACGGGGGGACCCCCACGGGGGGGGGGGGGCATGATAGGGAGTTTATGGATGGGACAACCGACGCTAGCTGGATGCAAGTTAGCCATGACCTAGCGATGGGCGGACTGAAGGAGTCCATATCGAAAGAACTAACAGACCTTAACGAAGAATAGAAAAGAGATGGGCACTTGCCGCGGATACAGCTACGGGAAGAGCACAACGATTATGCTGCCGAACGCGATCGTATAGATCCCCGTAACATATACATATGCTCCGGATGTCCCTATGTTTGAGACAAAAATTAGTTTCCCTTGTGTCGCGCATCGCACGCATGATGTTCGCAACGACAACGAATAATTTCCCGAAATTATTAAAGTACAAAACAGGTGTATATTAGCGGCCGTCTATGGACACTGTCGCAATTGTCGTACGACTGTTCGAAATCGGTTGGTTGGAGGAAAACACTTTTGTAAGCTGTACGACATATAATTAGGACATAGGCTTAGGGGGGGACCCATCCCCAGCGCACATAGGCTTACGGGGGACACCCCCCACCCGCAACCTATGGACTTCGGTCTGTTCAAAAAACAGTCGCAGTACGGGTACAGAGGCACCGAAGGTGCCAGAGCTCGAAGCATGCTGTAATCCTGAGTAAGGCTCACACAAATCAAGTAATTATCCTGAAGTCATTAGTCACTAATGATAAATATGATTACAATTTATTCAGCCGTGCTGTAAACCCGTGGTCATGTTTCGCGGGAACGGGAGGTCTTGCCTTAACCTTCCAGACCGCGAGGATGACAACTACTTATTTAAAATATTCTATTAGTGGACAATCCACGGACTATTTGTTATATTTCGCATAGTTCTTTTACTGTTTATTTAGTGTCATTAGTGTTTCATATTTTCTGTGTTTTTATTAGTGTATTATATTATTTATATCATAGTCAATTGTTTGTTAGGTTTAATTAGATATCAAGGTTTGGTTTATATATGTATATATCTATATACGTTTGTGTGTGTGCGTTGTGTGTACGCATGAATAAAAGAGGAGACATGTTCGACCGTGGGAAGACATCCCCCGAGTACCTCTGCTCAAGAAAGAGTAGTAGAAGAGGAGGAGGAGGAAGTGGTAGTCGAAGAATTTATGCTTGGACTAGAAAATAGTGAACAACAACCCCGCAACACAGATGTCAATTGATGCGCAGAAACCGTGTCTCAATACGGTAAAAAGATATAATAAGATTTGAGAAGATAACGCAATCAGCAGCAGTGCAAAAAGCGGCAGCCCTAACAGAAGTGTCAGCTTCAAAAATGTCTAAAATACTCAAAGACGGCGTCCAACAACGGAAGAAACGTTCAGATTTTGGAAAAAGCAAAACATTGGACGTAGAAGAAGTTACTCGGAGAGAAATCTACGACTGCAATCGCGGTAATGAAATACCGACAGCTGAAATTCTTCAAAGAAAATTACAAGCACAGGCAACAGAAATAAAAGAAGGAGCACTTTATAATAACGTGCGGTTGCATAAGTTAGGCTTAAAATATTTAAAAAAAAGTAGAGAAGAGATCGGGGATCTTTGCCCTGCTCTGCTGCGTTCGACGAGCGGTCGAATTTTGTAGTTGATTCAGTGGGGTGACAAAACCCCACGAAACCTTTTCCATTTACCTCCGGACTCGCAACACATCTCCTTACGTCTCCGTGGCGTCCGCAGAGGAATGAAGTTTGTTCGTCCCTGTTGGTCCCAGTTCGTGGAAACCTCGTGGGACGGAACTATACTTAATTGGGCGATTAGGGGTGTTGCGGTGGGGGGAAGAGATGCAGAAATGAAAGACGTTGCGCCTGACGTCGAGCATTCAGCAGAAAGAGGCGCGAATGTGAAATTATTCCTCGACCTAATGCAATTAGTGCGAAGATCGGGAAATTTTTACTTTCGGATGGAAGCCGAGGGAATTTGGACTGGAAGAGGGTGCTCGAGACGTTGGTTGATTGGACATTGCATGTGAACAAATAAAAGACCAGTGGAGAGGTCATTAATTTAGTGAGAAGACGAAGTTCGTAAACGTCACGAGCCTGAAGAACAATCCAGTGCGAAGGATATACCCTTCGTGTCGTGGAAAGAATTTCGTAAGGATCACGATGAAATCGTGAAGTCCCTAATTGTTGCCGCTGAAGACGAGGTGGTGTAACAGAGGCCGATGAAGAGAAACGCTTGGCCATAGAAAGAGGCGATATCGTTCCTGGACTTGGCACATACCCCCACATCCCCGTTGTGGCCGACGGAAGCTGGATGAAACGATCCTAGCGGACTGGAACGTACGATTCCGCGTTTGGAATCGGCGTCATAATTGGTCATCATACCAAGAAGGTTTTATTTACCGGCGTGAGGAACAAAGTTGGCCGGATCTGTCGTTGTGCATCGAATAAGAATGAAGAGCCCAGAAAGCACGCGTGCTTCAGAAATTGGGACACGAATCAAGCATCAACGGCTATGGAAAGCGACGCTATACTCGAAGGATTCAAGACCAGCGTCGAAAAACATGGACTCGTTTATTCAACCTTGATTGCTGATGGGGACAGCAGTGTATATAAGAAAATTATAGATGCTGATCCATACCGAACGCAGATACGGGTAAACAAAATAGAATGCACGAATCATTTATTGAGAAATTTTTGCAAGAAAATGGAGAACATTGCAAAGAAGAGAACACCTGGCCCTTTGAGGAAAATCGTGGAAACTAGTATACGGCGAATGCGCGCGGAATGATGGGGTCGTATATTGTGAGCACGTGGGTGACGCAACCCCGTCATTAGCAAACCTTCGGTATTGATTAGAATGAAAGGATTTGAGATCGAAAAGATGAGAAAATTTACATCAGCAAAATCTTGTCAACAAGGATACGATGAAGGCATGAAAGATTCTGGACGAATTGAATATGCCGGCCTTGAAAAATATGCGTGAACATATGCTTAAATGCACTCTAACGGAGGACGGAAGCGATACCAGGTTCGTTCCTACAAAACATCATGAGAATCATCAGCTATGGGCGAGCCAATAAAAATCTAGCTTCACCCAGGTCTAAGCCTGAGCGGGAAGGTGATTACAACCAAATGGGCGCAGAGTTAAAAAGTTTAGTATTGTGATTTCACGACCGCGCGATAGAGAATGGTTTTTATGCCTACCGATAGGGCTTAACTTCATTCCAAGATGCATATCCTATTGGAAAGCCACGTCCCGCCGGGGTTAAGCCAAAGAAAGAAAGATGTGGTTGTTAAGAAAGGTGAAGAACAGAAAACGATCAGTAAAGTAACAATAAATAAGAAACTAGCAATGGGGGTGTAATCAGTGGTGGCGACTACTTCGAACGGTCCACCATTGGTCAAATGATGTCCGAAGATAATCCGGGCATGATTGGTGTGAGGGATGTAACCTATAAAGCAACGAGATTAATATACGCGATTCCTTTACCGAGGATCCATGCCATGATCGCCACTATGTGGCACATCGTTAATTACGTTTCCTCGGGAGGTTCAAAAGTTCCGTAAGCATGTAGGAACGAGGATGCAGGGCACATTGCATCTGGTTCGAGTAGCTCAACAGGCGTGCGAATAGTTGACACGACTGATGTACTCTTAGCTTCAGGAAGTGAGGAATACGTAGCGCATACGTTTTAACGTTGATTTCTCAAGCTTTGACTCGTGCAACGTTTGGAGAAATTTTAGGGTGCCCCTTTTGGATGCGCTCCGTAGCACTGATAATCGAGAAACGTTTGGTCCAGATGATATATCTTACAGAGAAATGGTAGAGTACGCCTTCGGGACAGGGTATTTACATGATACGCCTTGTAATATAGGCAGAAAGGTTTATGCGGTAATTAAGAATGACGAATTAGAATATATGAAATTAAAGTATAAAGTTGTGGAACTGACGGTGGGAAGCTAACAATATGATTTGGGTGGAACACTGGGGTGCAAATTATTGAAAAAGGGAGTGTCTATTATTACGTGGACGAGTCATTGGATCAAAAGGATTTGAATAAGGTCTATACAGCCTATGCGAGGGATGGATCAGATCTTTTATGGTTAACGAGTGAGGGTTCGGCCGAGTTGTCAACACTTGCAACGAATTCCCTGGCCAATTTAGCAATTCAGAACAGAATGTTAGAACGAATGAAGAGAACCAACTTTGGGAAGTGTGTGGACGTCGTCACGCGCAAAGCGATTGGCGATGACGTAACGATGCTCCCACGCATTAAATCTTGGAATTTTACCATCCGAAGATGTTGACGATTTTCTTACAATTGTTAGTGCGATGAAAGAAACACGTGACTTCTTGTGGACATGAAATGAACGAAATCAAAACCATATTCAGCCCTTTGAGCTCCGAGTTTGTACAAAACCCACGCTCAGTTGGGACTATATTTGCCTAACGATCATATAGCTATAATACCGAGTGAAAAACCCAGGACGATAAACAATCCATGACATGAATGGACATGAAATGAACGAAATCAAAACCATATTCAGCCCTTTGAGCTCCGAGTTTGTACAAACCCACGCTCAATTGGGACTATATTTGCCTAACGATCATATAGCTATAACACCGAGTGAAAAACCCAGGACGATAAACAATCCTTTGGGCTTCTGTGAAAGTTTGAAACGACTTTTGCTATCAAAAACAGCGAGAGGATATAGTGAAAGTTTGGCCACGATTATATCTATCTACATATTCAGATACGTCACTCGTCTCGATCTACGTAGGTGCGAACTGGAGTTTGCACCGCAACGGACGATCTTAATGGAATGGAACAAACACGATCAAAACTGACCGCTTTTTAAATTAGGAGGATGGGATATGGGAGTTCCATTTCACATCCTACTGCTCAGTATTACCCAGAAGTGCGGGGCCAATCGGCTTGCATCCCACTAGTATGCAACTGGTTAACACTTACGCCTTCTTTTATTCAGAGTTCAGAAATACGGAGCGAGGTGACGGAGAAACTGCTTTAACGTTTTTCCTCTACCTCAGAACTAGAATGAAAATCTCGCCGGAACGAGTAAGCCATATTAATATCGCTGATCACGAAAGAGGGTCGATTCGCGTTGAATCGCTGTTCAGCCCATCAGTGCTTTAGTCTGGGTCGCCTCAATGCGGAGAATGTGCCACGTATTATGATGCGTGAAGGTTTAGAGATGGAAAGATTCATGATCAACGTTGGCTTCTCAGACACTGAGAGCCAAGGCTATCAAGTTCATGAATTCATTATGCAGGAAGGAGATCGCTTCCGCTTTCGATGAGGACGAGTTTCTTCTGAGTTTAAATTATACTAACCGATTGGAGCCAGTGACCACGATTACCGGATGTGTCATTGGGATGGACATAAAACTACAAAATCAGATAAATCGTCATGGTATCGCGTTGAAACTCAGCACAAAATTAGATAGAAGAGAGAGGATGCGCATGGTTATATCGCGAGATCCGATACTACGATCAGTCTGCACTCCTGAAGAAATTGAAAGGTTACTAGATGAGTATGATGTCTTTGAGGCTAACTAGTCGGTCGGTATGGTATTGCTGGCTAGGATGGGTTTTGAAAGAAGTGTCGCTTCGGCAATTATGGAAATCCATATGCAACAAGACGACATAATGATTGATGACAGTTTGACGGGCGCGTTAACAGATGACGCTAACTCAATGGTTGATTTAGTGAATAGAGAGTCAATGATGGCCTTCGAATTTCCTCCGGGAATGCCGATGAGTTTAAAATATCAAATATTTATCTTAGCAAAACTTATGGAGTTCAATGACTTTTATAGGTAGTGGCTGCACTGAGTGGAGGACACTATACCGGCGCTTTACACAGGCACTTTACGGAAAACAGGAAGATTTCGAAGGCGAAGCGCAGTCATCTATCCGTGATGCTGCGCGTTCCTTCACCAGTTTCCCTAGACTGACAGACATTCTAAAGAAAATGAAAGGGAAACGCTTCTATTGTATATTTACCAATTCCTTCTGATTCTACAAAAGAACACGGCGCAGTTGGAAGGAAAAAGATCGTGGGATCCTGTTACGTGTCAGGATGGTCCCGGAAAGAAGCGAAGAAAGACACGAAAGGGTTGCCACAAGTGCCACCTATTTGTGATGAACACGCAAATACCATAGCAAAGCGCAGAAGCTGTCCACAGCATTCATAATTATTGCAATTCAATAAATAAATAAATCATTTTATTTACAAACTGGTTCGTGTTATGTGTATAAAACACGTAACAATTATGCCTCTTATATGGGTAAACTTGTACCCCGGTTACCAAAGAAGGGTGTAGATATGTTTATAGCCCCAAAAACTTAAAAATCAGCTAACAAATTTTATTGTCAAAGTGTATATCGACGTAAAAATATTTAAAACATGGGGATCCAGAGGGGATCGGCGATATTTTTGCCGGAACATACAAAATTCTTGATGGAAATATAGAATGGGCACCCAGGTTCCTTACATAGCGGTTAAAAAACTATACACGCATAAAAGCATTCCTACAACAACTTATAAAAAGAAATGAACAAAAGAATATAAATATACTTACATTTCTAGCTGACGAAGCAAAGATCGAATCCAGTCGGACAGGACACTGACTCTAATACCGAATTAAACATTTCTAAAATAGAAATTTGAAAGTAAAATCAACGACTACCTACTATAATCTGCGGACGCACTGATTCTAGTTTCCCGAATTTATTATTTATTTACTTTCAATTGCAATTACTTCGGGCGGTTGCGCTCAGAAGATAATAAAAAATACTTTATTTTAGCGATGCAAACACTGATTTTACCGACCGCCTTGCGCGCGGCCACACATTTTCTGCAATAATTGAACAAATTAGGAAATGAAGCAAGGGTAGATAATAAATAAAGCGGCACACGTTTCACTATCCTTTTCTTTTTCCTATTTCTGTTTATCGGAACAAGTCAGCAAATGTTTTATTCTAGATATGAATGAAGGAAAATGTATTTAAAACTATCATTAGTAGTAGGATTTGCAGAAAAGAATATATACTCGTTTAATAATTATTAAATAAAAAGACGATTCCATTTACCCATTCTTCTTTCACCTTGCTTTTGGAACATTGCAATGAAAATAATATGGTCATAATAATTATTCAGCAAAATAACAATACACATTCTGTATATATGCGGACTATTTTATTCTCGTGCATATTTTATGGAAATTTTAGGTTACCCGTCGTATGTGTATAGATATACATTCCTCCGACGAACAATGTTAGATAGAGACGATATTTCTGATGAAAAATGTAAAGAGAATTGTTACTCATCAATAAAATTGAATGAATAAAATTTAATAGGAAACATATTTTGCATTTTATATCGATTTTTTCAGATTTTCGAAGGAATTTTTTGTAGCTCACTACCTTGCATTTATGCGGTTTTAGAATATTATGGAAGATATCCCCAAGTTTTGAATGCAAGTTACACCTTTGTGCAATTGATTTGCATGAAGTTCCCCGTGGAACGCATTTCCCGCATAAAAATTGAAGTCAATTGTACCACGAATAAATACATACATATATAGAGAGCAATGTGAATTGTAATAGATGTGTTAAACGTTACCAATCGTCCAGCAAGTCAATCGAGCGCCGTGATAATGAAATGGCGATACCGTAATCCTGCCACCTCGATATATAATTCACCATCGATCAGGCAGCTAATACATCTGTAACAAAGCAAAGTAAAAAATTATTTAATAACACAAGGGCTAGGAACATACGAGAAAATGATTAAATGTGAAAAAAATGATGGCAAAAAAAAGATATATTCAATTTATTCGGTACGAAACACCCTGTGTAATGAGTTGTAATGACCGTCTCCTACGTACCTATGTTGTTCTTCTTAATTATCAATTTATTAAAGACTAATGTTGGTTACAACAATGTAAAACTGTACGTATTTCAAAGTATTGGAACGTCTGCGGTAACTGAATTCGCATCTCTTGTCGAACAAAGCCCGTGATCGTACAAGAAAAACAATTGAAGTTTCGAACGTAACCGAAACCGCCACATGTGACGCTTTTTCCCCATGGCGTTTACTCCATCGATTCCCCGACACAATTAATGTAATATTATTATAATTAGTAATTTTTGTAGGAAACCAAGGTACTGATCTATTGAAGCAATATTGTCGATAACACAAAGGTATTGAACGAACTTTTCTAACACATATTTAAGAATGTTCACTAACCTGAAGTAGGAAGAAATAACACTTCCGACAACTACGACGTCCGAAGTGCGAATGACGCTCGCAGCGAGGCTCGTGCAGGAACTGCGCACGAGCTGGATTTTCAGGACATCTGCGCATGTTACCCTGGTAACGGGCGGGCCATAGGACAATGCTTTTCTTCGCCGTTGCGCGTGGCGTGCCACTATTTCACGATTACATGAGTGATCCTGCGCAGATTTTGCAAGAATTTATATGACGTCATAGCATTATTCTAATTATAACGCATTGCATCAATTGGTTATTTGCAGCTATAACTAAGAGGAGTAAGGTAAATAACCAAATATAGAAATATTCTTGCGCATTTATCATTCCAATAATTCTTGCGATAAAACTTTCCACGCTTTTACGTTAGCAAAATGTTGAACAAGGTCTTCGATATTTCATTGTTCACAAAGCATTGCTATATAATAGCTAAATAATTGTTAGTAAGTTTCAAGCTGTAAAATGACCCATCTCCACTATCGACGCTTGCGGAAATAGTACAATTCTTCTAGCCATTTGGGAAGAGTACATACATAATTCATTCGTACAAATGTAGAGTGTGGATATACAATTGCAGTAACGACAAATAGACCTATTTAGTGAATAAAACGGAACTAGAGACCGCTTGTAGGATAAGATGCGAAGGAAGATTTTTTTGGGTATAGCGATAAGGTGAACGATCATACGTGCGAGAGATAGGACAAAGAAAGGGTGCTGCGTCCTGGCCGAAATTCGGCACGTGGCACCTGGGATTGACTGTGCGCGCGTGTGCACACGCGGTAAAGAAAGAGTTACAAACTTTAATAATAGACAGTACTAATAAGTATTAATAAACTAATGTAATAAATTCTGTACTATAATTACAATATTTAATAAATTCGGAAATGCCAAAAATCTGTTTCTGCTGCTAGTATTTGTTCGGTCAATGGTTGATGCCTATGCGTTCTCCACATTGATTTCAAGACCAAATCTTAATTTGTTCACATTCCACTTCCCCGTCAGCGTCAACGATATACAAGTGTTACAATGTAACCGCGAAGGAGAATAAAATGTTTCAGCCAGTGCCCTGCAGTGAAATAAAAACTGTGCCTTTGATATTAACAAGATTTCCTATATGAGACTAACGAAATTCCGTATTCCGGCAATCGCAACATTGTACGTATTCCTCTTTATTCTCGAACACATTATATATACACATTTTCTTAATTCCGATGTTAGAGCAATAGTAGTATCCCATCGGAATTAAATCTTTGTCTAAAAATATTTTGAAAATTGTATTCTAATAAAATCGGAATAAATATTTACCGATAAATATACGTAAATATACCGGTATTTTACATTTCGGTATAAGTCCCTGGATTCTAGCCCGTCTAAGATTCCAAATTTTTAATTCATTATCATTTTATCGTAGCAGACATTTCAGCGATAACTTTATATTATTGTTGAAGATATCCGTTTGGTAGGCAATAAACTGTCAATTTTGCACGTGTTTTACTACGTTTCAGAATAAAGTGATAAGTTTGTAACAAGTTTAGTAGTTCAGTGGAGTAAATGAGCTTGGCTTAGTAAGCTTTAATTAATCAAATTGAGCTAAGTATAGGGAAAATTCCTACAGGAATTGACATTGTGTGACGGTTGCGTAGTTTCTTGTTATTTTCACGTAAATAATGTTAGGCAAAACTGACCCCAAATTTCTTTTCATGCATTTTGTATCAGAATTTATATTTTCTTTTGCATAAATCATTGTCTGTAGTTTCGAAAAGGTTCCATTTTGTATTCAATATTGCATTTCTGTGTGCTTTAGAGGATTTTCCGCATAACAATGTATGAAAACGAGTGTGACTTTTACGTTTTCTCTTATTTCGGCGCGCGGTACCATGGCGTATTCGAAGCGGAACAGTAAGGCAACGATTATAATAAATAAAATGTATTTCCTTTAACATCACTTTTTCAATTATTAGCCACGGAAACACATACATTTGCACGTTGTTGTATTTCATAAAATATAACTGTTTTCACTTGCTTCATAATATGAAAGTGTATCCAGAGAAAATCAATTTTTTGCCCACTATTATAATTACAAACGTATATCCATATGAAAATAATTTTTTCTATCTTTCACGTAAAACTACATACAGTTTCTAATAAAACGAGAAAAAAGTGGAGATTTATCTTTACTTTGAAGAAAGATATGATAATAAGAGATTGATTTGTGGTACCTCGCAGAGAAATTTGTTAGCCATGGACGAAGTTGTAGACGTAGAAAAATTAATTTCTCTCGTTTACGAAAACCGCAGTTTGTGGGATTTGAGAGAACAGGATTATCACAACCGTGATTTGTGTAATAATACAATTAGAAGTATTATATGTCGGAGAAAATGGCAGAAGATTAGTGAACAAATGAGCAATAATGGTCATTTTCATATTTATAATAATATAGATATTAATATTCTACTATACATATATATATGTACAGTTAGGTATAGAAATATTGGCACACCTGGCTTTTAGTACACAAACACGTATAAATTAAAGAATCACAATATTAGGTTGATTTGTTTCCTGAATCATAACTACTGGATGTATAATTTTAGAATATTACAAACATTGTATATTCGTTAATTACAAAACATAAAAGAACGATGAAACATACATTAACAGCAGTTTTCGCTGAAACAAAAGTGTTACACGCTATCGCGTGAACCGAGCCTTAATATTCCGTAATGGCGAATGAGGGATCGCCGATGTCAATTGTATAGGAAGTCAGGAAACTAGACAGAAACTAATTATAAAATGTCTATTTAATCTTAAATACGCTTTACCAATCCATTCGAAAGAACTTTCTTCGGTGCAAGGCTTCCCCCTTCACGACGCGGTTATTCCCCCCGAAATTTCAGAGCCATCGAATTCTCTCGAAGGTTTCGTTAGCACGCAAAACGCAACATTGTATCAGTATTGCAACACCGAGTGGTTGCCAAGCGTCTGGACTCTAAACAACGTGCACCTTGGTTCTCGAAGGTTCCGTTGCCACGCACGACACAACATTGTACCGTTTTTGGAATACTGTGTCGCTGCTAAGCGTCTAAGGCCGCATAAAATGTCAACCACAATTGTAATAAATAAATTAAAGACGGGATTCGGAATAGGTCGCATGAACATACATGATATTGTTGAAATACGGCATTATAATTGTTTAAACACCGACTATTGGAAATCGAGGGGAGAAGAAGCCGGAGCATTCGAACGCCGAAAACATTCATTTGAGATTACCCGAAACTTCATCTATTGCAGATCGTAATAATCTAGCTATGTTCAAAATCGAACACGTGCCATGCCTAAAAACGAAAAGGCTTTCGCCTCTTTGGCTCGCTTTCGCGCGTCTCTTCGATTGTCTAATGAAGGACATTCGTAGTCGTCTGTAGCAAATATAGTCAGTAGAAGTCGTATCACAATTAGAAGTATCATTAAACTGTTTTCTAATGCAGAAAGTGTTCCAAGTGCTCCGCGATGTGTACGATCCGAAAAATTGAGTGCGCGAGAAGAAACGAAAATTATTAATATTGTAATAGAAACACCAACTAGCGTCGCGGCGGAATTAGCGGCAAATGTAAACGAAAATTTTAATAAAGACGTTCATAAAATAACTGTTCGTCGAATGTTAAACAAGGTAGGATATCCCGATCGCGAGCCAACCATAAGTAAAATTAATCGAGAAGAAAGATTGCTGTTCGCAAACGATTATATTACAGAAGAAAACTACTTTTGGGACACTGTGCTCCTTTCTGACGAGTCCGAGTTTAATATTTTCTAAAAAAGATGGAACCACTTCAGTTTGGGGACGACCCAAAGAACATTCAGAACTCTATTAAACACGGCGGTGGTGGGGTGATGGTTTGGGGTTGCATTAGCTCAAGTGGGGTCGATGAGCTTGCCTTCATTGATAATATAATGGCCAAATATGTTTATTTAAATCTTTTAAAAAAAAAAATTAGTCAAAAAGCGTGGAGAAATTGGATTTTGAGGAACGATTCGTCTTTCAGCAGGACAATGATCCCAAGCATACCGCTTACTTAGTACGTCAATGGATTGTTTTTAATACCCCTCATTCGTTAGAAAGCCCACTGTGAGAATCTCACAAGTGTGCCTTCGTCTAAAGGTATAGGTCTGCTTTTCGTACTCGATTATCTGGCTTAGCGTTGTCACCAAATATTCTGGGTATACTTGCCTATACCCCCCAAACCTTGAGCATGTCATGAAATTTCCGAAACAAAGCTGGCTTTTTTACAAAAGTGGCAAACACAGCCAAATATTGTTCGATTTGTTGAGATTTTCTTTAGTTTCATTCGAGCATTCAATCAGAGATACATTGTATATCGAAATACGTGGGGGCTTGTGAAACATATATGCAATTATATTATTATACAATTAATTGTATTATTCTGTGCTTGTGAATTTTACTGTTAATATTTGTAGTGTTATTTTATAAATTAATAGTACTTTTAAGTTATTGTTAGTGCAATTAGTGTAAGTAACAATGTCCCGTACGTGTGTAAATATACCAAATAGGTTTTGTTATGTATGTGGTGAAGTGATTTTTAAAAACTATCAACGAAATATAACGGAACCATTAGGGAAGCGTACGAACAATACTTCAATTGCAAACTTGGTGATCAGGACAAGGAGTGGGCACCACCTCGTGTGATCTGCACCAGATGCGCTACAGCCATGTTGAAATATAAAAAGACATTGGAAAAAGGCAATAACGTTTGATATACCGATGGTTTGGAGGGAACCAACGAACCATACGACCGATTGGTACTTTTGTCCTACATACAAAAACAGGGACAAAATTCGCGAAATAAACAATTGTCATATCATGAATACTGGTCCTACGACGAACCGTTGAAGAGCAAAATTTTTGTGACTGCAGATAATGACAAACTATACAAAATACGGGAAATTTGCGATATGCTTGGACAAAGTTTTCAGATGGTATTTTATCCTTTCGAAAACGTATGTATCGATGAGAATATTTACTCCTGTATAAGGGAAGATTGTCGTTTGAACAATACACACCCTCTAAAAGATACAGATTTCGGATCAAATCGTTTATATTATGCGATACCCAATCTGGATTTGTACAATATTTCGTAATTTATAGTGGAGCATTGAACGCTGTAAAATCTGCGAAAGTGAAATTATTGGCAAATCAGACTATAGTTACGCAATTATTCAAACCTTATTTAAATAAAGGCCATACATTGTACGCGAAAAATAAAAATGGAACTAATCCTTGTGGAACAGTAAGGAAAAGACGAATGGGCATGCCAATTGTCCAAAATAAATTAAAAAAAGGGTGAAGTGAGTTTCCGTTCCTCGAATCTTTTATCAGCGACGAAATGGTGTGACAAGAGGGAAGTGTACATGTTGTCCACTTTCCACACTGAAGAATTTGTCGACACTGACCGTCATTATCGCAACACACGAAAATGATTAAACAAAAACAGAGTGCGTCGTCGATTATAACCGATTAATGGGAGCTGTGGACAAAACGGACATTCACAGCGAAAATATATGAAGTGGTACAAAAAATATTTCTTTCATTTAATAGATGCATGCGTTTGGAACGCTTACTGCTGATATAAATTGAAAACTGGCAAAGAAATATCAATGGCGAATTTTCACCTACAGTTAATTCGGCAAACTTTTAAATCATTATCTGCAAGGAAATAACAATAACATTCCGAACAAATCAGGACAAACCAATCCACTTCGTCTTACCGGAAGACACTTCCCTTCACTTTACTGACTGAAGGGAGGAAAATGTTAGTAAGGAAGAAATTACAACCGGTTTTTTACGAAGAAGATGAGCTTCAACAGTTAAATGCTCTTGGCCAAAGTTCGGACGAACAATACATTTTCCCATCATGTAGTCGTGCTTTTAAAAGTTTATAGTTGTATTTGTTTACATTTCTAATTTAATTTTAGTTCTGTTCTTAATTATATCTTATTTCACTTGTTTTTTCTCATACTTTTAATTTATTATGTAATTTATTGTAAACAAAATATGCATATACATATACGTAGGGTGTGAGAAAAGAGTGCTTGTGTGTGAATACATATGTGAATCTATGATTGAATGTACCCGTGTGAATGAAATCGTAAAAGAGACAAAGAGATTTTGTTATCGTTTATTAATTCACTTGGCAACAAGATTGCAAATTGAAAAGCGGCCGCCGTTAAACGGTCATTCTAATAGTAAACGGTGTAATAGAAACATCTTTAGAATTTAATTAAACTTATAATTCCTAACAAAAGCAATACCACTTAATAATATTTCCACATATACTATTGGATATGGTGTGTTTTTATCACGTATATATATTCTTGAACTGAAATCAAGTATCAGCTTTTAAAAACATTTGTTGTTATCTATGAAGTAGATGACTCTCAGTTTCTCTAGTGTCTACTTTTCAACTTTTAATTCTTTGAATCGTTCCTTTGGTTTGCATAACTAGGAAAGGGAGGCTTATCTCGTTCATATAAACAAATATAATCTGGCATCGGAGACGATCTCCAATAGGCATTAGTTTGTAATCAGTTTTCAACTCGAGACACACGATGATTCTTGGCAGTTAGGTAAAACGTACTGTGCTTTAGTGAAATATAATTTTTGTCGGCAATTCAAACCCGACTGGAAAATATGCTCAAATTATGAGACTTCTTTTCACAAAATTGGCAATACGCAAGCGTGCTAAATGGGGAAGTAATGACAATGTAAATATAATATACAAGTGGTACTACCTCACAGATTTCGATGATTCTCGAATATGTTGCAGAACTCGGTATTCTGAACAACTTTTTCCTATGCATATAACCAACGGTCGGCATTAGTTGAAAATTGGTGATTTGTTTCAAAATTGATTTTTCTCTTTTTTCTTTCCTTTCGCCATAGAAGTTTACACTTCGTTCGTGCGGTCTAAACCACACACTAGGTTTTTTTAATACATTTAGTAGAGATCGAACTTTATTTCGCATCGCATGGTAAA
The DNA here is from genome assembly GCA_963667235.1 of Nomada lathburiana. NCBI lineage: Eukaryota > Metazoa > Arthropoda > Insecta > Hymenoptera > Apidae > Nomada > Nomada lathburiana. The sequence goes on along the minus strand of OY763899.1, from coordinate 15,998,954 downwards.
AAGTAACCATGAAATTGTACGAGGTTTTTCAATATATGCAACGACTATCATGAACTAGTTTACTTTTAATTGAGCGAAAAGTTAAAATTTAATTATTCGATACATAGTCGAATGAATTGTCCAAAACGTGGAGAAGCGATGCAATTTAATCGAGAGAAATTACTTTTAAAGTGTTACAAAGAGTCTTACATGCCGGATAGAAATAAGAAACGCAATGAAAGTGAATTACAATTAAAATGATGCAGGGGGAGAGGGGCCCCTACCCAGAAAAATTTAACTCAAGTCATATTTGATTAAATGAAAATTAGATTAGAGTTCGCCAATACCAAATCTGATATGATATATCTAGTTCTACAGGTACAATTTTGATGAGTTAAGAGTTTGAAGCAGTTGTTCAAAATAGTGAATTCTACAACATATTCAAAAATCATCGAAATCGGTATGCAGTGCCACTTCTACTGTATATTTACGAATTCCTTCTAATTCTACAAAAGAACACGGCGCAATTGGAAGGAAAAAGATCGTGGGATCCTGTTACGTGTCAGGATGGGCCCGGAAAGAAGCGAAGAAAGACACGAAAGGGTTGCCACAAGTGGCACCTATTTGTGATGAACACGCAAATACCATAGCAAAGCGCAGAAGCTGTCCACAGCATTCATAATTATTGCAATTCAATAAATAAATAAATCATTTTATTTACAAACTGGTTCGTGTTATGTTGTATAAAATACCTAACAATTATGCCTCTTATATGGGTAAACTTGTACCCCGGTTACCAAAGAAGGGTGTAGATATGTTTATAGCCCCAAAACCTTAAAAATCAGCTAACAAATTTTATTGTCAAAGTGTATATCGACGTAAAAATATTTAAAACATGGGGATCTAGAGGGGATCGGCGATATTTTTGCCGGAACATACAAAATTCTTGATGGAAATATATAATGGACACCCGGGTTCCTTACATAAGGGTTAAAAAACTATACACGCATAAAAGCATTCCTACAACAACTTATAAAAAGAAATGAACAAAAGAATATAAATATACTTACATTTCTAGCTGACGGAGCAAAGATCGAATCCAGTCGGACAGGACACTGACTCTAATACCGAATTAAACATTTCTAAAATAGAAATTTGAAAGTAAAATCAACGACTACCTACTATAATCTGCGGACGCACTGATTCTAGTTTCCCGAATTTATTATTTATTTACTTTCAATTGCAACTACTTCGGGCGGTTGCGCTCTGAAGATAATAAAAATTACTTTATTTTAGCGATGCAAACACTGATTTTACCGACCGCCTTGCGCGCGGCCACATATTTTCTGCAATAATTGAACGAATTAGAAAATGAAGCAAGGGTAGATAATAAATAAAGCGGCACACGTTTGACTATTCCTTCCTTTTTGCTATTTCTGTTTATCGGAAGAAGTCAGCAAATTGTTTAGGCTACAGTTTTATTCTAGATATGAATGAAGAAAAATGTATTTAATACTATCATTAGTAGTAGTATATGCAGCAAAGGATATATACTGGTTTAATAATTTATCGAGTGAGAAAAAAAAATTAATGATTTCTGGTTAAAGTATTAGTATAAAGCAATAATATCATCTAACAATGTTTCAAATAAAAAGACGATTCCATTAACTCATTCTTCTTTTACCTTGCTTTTGCATAACAATACACATTCTGTATATTCTTATCCAACGCAAGTCACGTATTATGAAAAAACTGTCAAGTGCATATAAATTACAACCGAAGTCGAATTAGACGGCAACGCTAAATAAACCAATGTAAGGACAGTGCGTTCGCGACAAGATGGCTTATATTTCACTTTGTCTCCTATGCTCCCGTCGTCCTTTGTCACTGGCCATGGCCAATAGCGACAATGCGTGTGATAGCAGCAGAGAACGCAATATGCTCTACCTAGCCGTCATTTAGCGAACGCACTGTACAGACGATCTTCTTTTTATGCGGACTATTTTATGCCCGTGCATATTTTATGGAAATTTTAGGTTACCCGTCGTACGTGTATAGATATACATTCCACCGAACAATGTTAGATAGAGACGATATTTATGATGAAAAATGTAAAGAGAATTGTTACTCGTCAATAAAATTCAAGGATAAAATTTAACAGGAAACATATTTTGAGTTTTATATCGATTTTTTCAGATTTTCGAAGGAATTTTTTTAGCTCACTACCTTGCATTTATGCGGTTTTAGAATATTATGGAACATATCCCTAATTTCTGAATGCAAGTTACACCTGCTTTGTACAATTGATTTGCATGCCGTTTCCCGTGGAACGCATTTCCCGCATAAAAATTGAAGTCGATTGTACCACGAATAAATACATACATATATAGACAGCAATGTGAATTGTAATAGATATGTTAAACGTTACCAATCGCCCAGCAAGTCAATCGAGCGCCGTGATAATGAAATGTGGATACCGTAACTCTACAATCTCGATACATTATTCACCATCGACCATGCATCAAATAAATCTGTAACAAAGCAAAGTCAAAAGTTATTTAATAACACAGGGACTAGAAAGAACCGTGAACATGATGGCAAAAAGAAGATATATTCAATTTGATTGGTACGAACAGGGTGTAGTGAATTGTAATGACAGTCTCCTACGTGCCTATGTTTTTCTCCTTAATTATCAAATTATTAAAGACTAATGTTGGTTAGAACAATATAAAACGGAATGTATTTCAAACTATTGGAACGTCCGCCATCGTTGCGTGTTCTGCGGTAACTGAATTCGCGTATCTTGTCGAACAAAGCCCGTGATCGAACAAGAAAAACAATTGAAGATTCGGACGCCACCGAAACCGTCGCATGTGACGCTTTTTCCCCATTGCGTTTACCCCATCGATTCCCCGACCCAATTTATGTAATATTATTATAATTAGTCATTTTTGTAGGAAACCAAGCTACTGATCTATTGAAGCAATACTGTCGATAACACAAAGGTATTGAACGAACTTTTCCAACACATATTTAAGAATTTTCACTAACCTGAAGCAGGAAGAAATAACACTTCCGACAACTACGGCGTCCGCAGTGCGAATGACACTCGCAGCGAGGCTCGTGCAGGACCTGCGCACGAGCTGGATTTTCAGGATATCTGCGCATGTTACCCTGGTAACGGGCGGGCCATAGGACAATGCTTTTCTTCGCCGTTGCGCGTGGCGTGCCACAATTTGACGATTATATGTGTGATCCTGCGCAGAGTATGCAAGAATTATATTACCTCATAGCATTATTCTTATTATAATGCATTGCATCAATTGGTTATTTGCAGCTACAGTGAATCCTCGATATAAGCGAGAGCTTCGGATCTGAACGTTCGCTTATATCGTGTAGTTCCTACATTGTTTGAAATTTGCCGACAGCGTCGAACGTAGAAAAGGACAGCGAGTAAAGAAAGAGGACCGAGCAGCCAAGCCAAAACAAAATCCAGCGTATCGGTGAAATAACACTAATGCAAACATGAAACTTTTGTATTTTATATTTTTTTTTTATCAAACTTTATCCAACAGTTTTGTGACATTTTTCTGATTAAAATGACACCAAACACGATATAATTTGGACCATATTTACTGTACCATATTATATTGGGGTCCACGCATTAACACGTTCGCTTATATAGTATACATACAGTCGTGGACTAGTACTTTTTTAGACGATAGTAACCAGAAGAAATAAATTCACTCACGTGATCATTGTTTTAATTATTGTAAGCACAAATAATAAAGAATTTACATAATTTTAATTATAAGCTTTTTATACTTCATACTACTGTAATTTGTAATATTGTAGCCATAGTATTATTCTAAATGTGGGTAACGATTTGTTTCTCTAACCTATTAGGAACGATAATGAAAGATAATAAGTTATTACAAGTCAATATTTTCCGAATTATGTAGTGTTTGGTCTCATTTTAATCAGAAAAATATCACAAATTTACCGGTAAAAGTTGTATAGAAAAGGAACTGAAAATAAAAATGTTAGTATCACATTGGTATGTTAAACAGTGTAGTGGCCCTTTGATCTTTGCCGATTGTCACGAGCGCAGCTTCTCTTTTCTTTTCAGTACCTATCCTTTTCTGCGGTCGAAACTTATTATCGTTAATTATGGCAGTAAATATAGCCCAAATTATATCGTGTTTGGTGTCATTTTAATCAGAAAATTGTCAGCTATGCTATGTAAAAGTTTCATAAGAAAAGGATGAGAAATAGCAAAGTTTCATCGTTCAATTAGTATTAGCTCACCGATATACCCCAGCCCGGATCGCGTTACATTTTTCGCCAAGCGAACTTCTCGACGCCTCAAGGGGTATACCCCTCAGTGGTGGGGATAAACTCTTCGCTTATATCGTGTACAAGTTTTTCGCTTATATGGAGGATTCACTGTATAGTCCAAATTATATCGTGTTCGGTGCCATTATAATCAGAAAAATGTCACCAATGTCTGGGTAAAAATTTCATAGCAAAAGAATGAGCAATAGCAAAGTTTCATTCTTCAAATCACCGGGTCTATAGTTGAAGTGCGGGCCCACCAGAAACCCAACGACTATCGGGCTGATCGTGGTAGGCTTGTTTTTATAATAACAAGAGAACCAAGAGGCGTCTCAAGTGCATCCACGACAAAATTCAAAATCGTTGAATTCGTCCGATAGAACACACATTCATCGAAACGTTCACAGATTTTGGCTGACGTCAGGCGTCGGGCCAACATTGGTGCCACACTACGACCACGTAGAATGATGAAATCGGCTGAAACAAGCCACACACACATGCATCCCAAGGCATCGTGCATGTAAGATCGACACTTGTGTCGATCGATTCGATCGATGGCGGAGTCACTGTGATCGTACCCTCAGGCTAGGCTAAATAGCGTTTATTATACTATTTAAAATTTATTCGTGGTGTTTCGAATAAAGATAAATTGCGTTACTCGATGTCTCGAATAACGGATAAAAGATAAAGTACAGGTGACCATCCTGTAGCGCGGATATTCTGTTCCACAAAAATGGCGCGCTGTATAAATCGCGTTATGCGAGACTGACAATCCCCTCATTTATTCGTGTGGACTTGGGATGGGAAATCAGCTAAGATAGTAATTTTCAGCTTATCGCATAAGGGTCATTCCACGCCAAATCGATCACTTTTGGACGTCACCATCGGCGATTTTGCTCTAAATGAAATATGTTGTAGTCCATGTGAAATTAGGGGGGGTTTAAGTCATCATTTTCGCGGTTGACAATTTGTTTAGAAGATAGAGACCTTCAAAGTTTGTAATTTTTGCCATTTTGCGAAAACGGGCTTTACGCAGGAATTTTTATATCAGGTACTGTTTGTCCGATTGAACCACTTTTTTTTTATTTGTTCACAAAGGATGAGGCTATTATAAAATAGCAAAGGTGATCGATTTGGCGTGGAATAACCAATAAAACACTTTGACATTCCTGTCTCGGACGACGCCAAAAATACAATATATTATAAAAAATATATAAAGTGAAAAGATAATAATCTACAAGTTTGAAGACCGCGTTATACGGGGGCTGCCTGTGTCTCACATTCCATTTTATACAGGTACAATTTTTGTCCATCTCTGGAATTCTGCAAAGGGCAATAATTGTTAAGGATCGATAAATAAAATATTATCCAATTGATATTGAAGGATTGCTCTTGTAGGAAAAAACTGCAGCTGTATCATTACTTTGATACTGCACGTTCCTTGAACTATTCGTCGGATAACATATTTGCTCGCGGAGAATTCGAAATCGTCGGAAATGAAAATAATCGTTCGACCGATACTTGACGAGAGTAGTGCTGCATTGTGTCGCAAAAACAATTTCTTCATCTGCGGATAAGAACTTAAACTATAGAATTCATTTGTTTCCTTTGCCAAAAATTCCAATGCAAGTAATCCTACGTTATCAGAATTGAAAAATGTATCGCACTTAATTTCGCAAATTGATTTTTACTTGAACCTGGGTCAGTTGGCGGCTCACGGCAAATCAACTTGCCTCTCAAAAGCGGGAAAACCTTTTTTTTTTTACGAAAATCATATATTTAAGTAATCAATAACATGTATTTTCCAGTTGCATTTATAAATAAATTATTGTGAACATTGAGCGAAATGGGAGATGCTCATTTGAAATCATAGAATTTATTATAGAATTATAGCTATTAGACAAATACATTTTTATTGGTTTCCCCAGATATCAATGTAATTCAACTTGAATTTCAAGCTGATTTCTATTTTTCTTCTAGCTACGTATGGTCCGTTCACCAAGAGTTGGCGAGTGACAGTCTACGCAAGGGACTGCCGAGCTTTTCTCCTCTAACGGCCACCGAGTCCCCACTACCAATTAAACGCGAAAATAATGTGACGTTGTTTGATATGGCATCTACCACAATACGCATAGGTGTGTGGAGCGTCATTTGTCTGTATGCCTGTCATATGACGCGCGACAAGTTCGGTGGAGGTGAAAGATATAAGTAGGGGAAGGGGCCACGAGTGGCCAGCGGGCCTCCATTTGGCAGACTCTGGCCTACGTCTCACTCACAATCAGTCAGCTGCTACCGCATGCGTTGCTGTTATTGGCTGAGGACGGTGACAAAGGTCGACGATCAGCATATCGAGACAGAGTGAAATAGGATGATTCCAAAGCATTGGCGTGCCCTCAGGAAATCAGTCAATTTCTTTTACATCGCCACTATGTCACAGACGAGATATAGGAATAGACAAGCCATCCAATGTATTTTTTCGGACAGTATTTCTGGGACCCTGAGTCCCATTACCATTTCCGTATCACTGGCAACGTTACTAACAGATTGCAGAAAACGATCCGAAACATAAATAATTTTAAAGAATTCTTTTGTTCTTTGCCGCAATGAAAGGCGACAAAGGACATCAAACAATTAATTTTAATTAAAAATCTGTTAACCCATTCGCTCTGTGCTCTATTCGACTAACATCCATTCTGTAATACTTGTAACAGAAAATATGCAGTTCGACACGATATTCAAAAAACACCCGCCTTAAAGAAAGAACTACATACCCCTGAACTGTATACCCCTCTCCCCCCCTCCCAGCTAACAACCAATTAGCGCAATCTATTCCAAAAATCTGCCTCTTTCGCGCAACGGATCTCGTGGTGAGTAGACGTGCTCGGAGTGCCCGTCGAATTAAGGTATGTCACATCGTCTAATATATTCTCGAAAACAGGAACTGATATACGCATTTTGTTTTCATTTCCCCGTCTTCCAAGTTTTCTGTAGTTTCTGTGTTAATATTAATGAATATTTTGCAAGAAACGATGAAAATATTGTGCAGTGAACGGAATCGCACCGCGCGGCGTGCATTTTCAAATCGACTCGGGTATGCATATACATACGTATTATCTTTTACGTATGCGTATATGTATCTCAGTTCAGAATTCCATTATCTTGCATCATATACTGCAGTTTCTACCAATATTATTATAATATTGATGATTCTTAATACATTTTCCCTAATTTCAGTTCGATTCTGTTCCACGGCGTTCCTCTCGCTTGCTTCGAATCAGGACTGGCGGAACGCGTTCGAACGTGACGCTGACAGACGGGAATGCGCAGGACCGAACTGACGCCGCGTCATATTGTTAAATCGACTTCTCGCTGACAGGTAAGCGTTCTTCAAATTTCTTGCCGAAATAAGTAGAATTCTAAAGATATATCTCTATTAAATTATAATTCGTGCCACGTGATAAGACTTGTACAATGCAGAGTCGCGTTGTAGATGAGTAATAACATAATGCAAGCAGTTATTTGCGATTATTTCTTTACTGTTTCTGCCCGCGGTCAGGAAGCTTGTTTTTCCTCGAGAATCTCGACAATTTATCGCCGAACAAAAAAAAGATACTTAGCAAGTAACGTATGCGTTGAAATATCTCTAGGAAACGCAAGGAATCGTAAACAAGGATGGTGTTCGGCTGCAGTCGGGTATCGAACATAGCATAACCGGAACGGACGATAGCGAGGGTTCACATTCTGCTACTTTGACACCGTGCTGACAAAACATATGGAAGACATCCCCCAGTGAGGTGCGTTCGTAACAGCTATGTTTATTTAATAGGATTGTAATTACCACTTCACATAATTTTGCATCCATACTAAATCTTTTGTTTTGTTGGTGTGCTTATACATTTGCAAATTGAATATTCACATTTTCTACAGAATTCGAATTGAATTATTGATTTAATATATCACAATTATCATTAGTTTCGTGCACTTGTTTAATTTCTTTGTTGTTCTTTTGTACAGGAGTATGGAGAGAGCTGATTATATGGAATAGAGAAAGGAGTAAGCCAATAGATACAATGATGCCTAATAATTAAATGCAGCCAAGGCCTGTGTACGTGAGCATTTTAATTATATTTTTATATTGGTTTTATATGATGTGTGATTGATAATAGGATGAAACTACCACAATTAAAATATTTATAAAAACAATTAGATTTTCTATGCCAATTACAATTAAATAATTGCAATTGGAATAGCATTTTTTATTTTGCACTTTTTAAATAATGCATATGTTTTTATGTTTTATATTTGAAAACATATGCAATAACTTATTGCATTTGTCATTGCATTGTGAATTTTGTATAATTTTCTTACATATTTGTATATTTTTAATGCGCACTTGCATATTTTTCGCTCATACTTTCTTATTTTTAACGTATATTTGCTTATTTACATATTTTTAACGTATATTTGCTTATTTACATATTTTTAATGCACACTTGCATATTTTTCTTTCATACTTTCTTATTTTTAATGTGTATTTGGTCATTTACATATTTTTAATGCACACTTGCATATTTTTCTTTCATACTTTCTTATTTTTAATGTATATTTGCATATTTACATATTTTTCGTGCACACTTGCATATTGTTCATGCATATTTGCATATGTTTAATGCATATTTGCATGTATTAAATGTATATTTACATATTTTTAATGCATGTTCACATATTTCTAATGCATATTTACACATTTTTCGTGCATATTTATTTTTCATTAATGTCACTGATAATGAACACACGATAGGATGAACATGTTTTCTTTCAGAAAATTTTGTGATCGCGCGCAATGCGGTCGGTAGAGTCAGTATTTGCTTCGAAGTTTTCCAGCTTTTTTCAGAGCAAATGACTCTGCTTAAAGTTTCGTTCACGCCATAGCTACACGCGATTGCGGAGTCAGTGTTTTTCACGTACTAGATATTAATACTATTATCAGAGCACCGGTGCTCCTTTTCAATTATTCCAATCGCGAAAGTAGCATCTTTATTTGTTCGCCGATATAATTTGCGTTCGCGTACATAGTTTTTATTTTTATTTTTTTCTTATATTCGCCATCGGAAGTAGAGTCAGTGCATCACTGAAGGGGATGTTTCACGCGACATTGGTAAAGTGAGAAATGTAAGTATCTTTTAAACAATTCTCAGTTTTCTGTGAAGAATTAAACTTTGTAGATTTAACAGTATATTTTAATCTTCTTTGCTTTCTTGTTTAGTTACAGTTTGTAAACTTCCGGACGATTGAGTTCAACTGAGCTGCCTCGGTGATGTTCCTGACGTCTTCCACGAGTACTTCCTCTATTTTTCCAGTCAACGAGTTGGTGAGTCGCATGCGTTTTGGTTCCTCCGGTCCCCAATCATGCCGTAGGACGATTGGTCCGAAGCGGCACGGGTGACTGGTTGTATTTTTTAGTAGTTTTGCGAGCATAGTGACTACGGGTATTGTTGAGAATTCTGAGTGCGAGTCGTGGACGTATTGAAACCAGATCAGATCTTTGGAGTTTCGTCGTGTTTTTGGTTCGAGGGTACGCGTCTGGTGTTCATTGAAACGTTCAATGCCCAGCATTGAACTGTTGTTTGTGTCATTCGTTACGGAGACTCGAGTGATCACGTCTACCGGACCCAAGGGTCCCAGGGCTTAAGGGTTCGACTCGGGTGGCCTCGCGGGTACTTGGTTTCTCGACTCTCGTATTGATATATATCATACATATATATCAATATCGTGAAACGCCTCCACCAATAGTTGTTTTACAGTACCATCTCTCTAGTATAATTAGACGAATGAGATTACTTGTTAGGCTCGTAGATTTAAGACTCCACCCTTGCGACGGGCTCGCTAGGTTTCCTTCGGCGGAGTTTGTGCTGAGGACAAAAGATTGGTTTGAGACACAGGAGTTGAAGGTGAAGATTGGTTTGAGACACAGGAGTTGAAGGTGAAAGATTGGTTTGAGATACAGGAGTTGAAACATCAGAATCGTTTGAGACACACTAGGTGAAGCATTAGAATTGGTATAGACACAGTGGGTGAAACAAGTTCGAGTTAGTCAGAGAAGTAGTTGATAATAATAAAGAGAACTATCAAGCTCTGTTTACGAACAGAGTATAGAATCATTGTTATCAATTGTTCGTCGTTTGTCGTAGCAAAGGTACTCTAATAAATATAGAATAAGAGTTGTTTATTAAAGAGTACGGTGTTTGTTATTTAACCACCTCCAGAACCTTGTTCATCAAAGTTGAACATTCGGTTCATGTATTTTTGGGGCTCTTGCACTAATCCATTGTGCAAGAGAAGGGTCAGGGAATCGTGAAGATTTACGACCTTCATTCAAAGCGACGCCCTGCCACAACAGGTATACTTTATACCCTTCACTTTCAACGTTATTTTCTTGTGTATTATTTCTTAGATGAGGTTAGATCTGCCTTCTTGTACTCCGCGTGTTTTCATATAAAAAAATTAAGATCCATAGAAATATTTCTTATTCAAATAAATATTTGATCAAATATGTACTGTTCATGTAGGTTCCTCCATTTCGATAAAAATATATGATGACATTAATAAATACATTGAACAAATGATGTATATACATATATTGAGGACAGTGTATATTAAATTTATAATTGCATTTATAATCAATTGATATTTGTTTTCACTGTTGAGCAGTGCAGAAGTCGGACACCCTCCGACTTCGTTACTGCAAGTTTTTCATGGTTGTAGTAATCGTGTATTAAAGTAAATAAATATAACGATACGTATATTAAAATCAGCATTAAATTGCGTAGCCAATGATGGAATTTAATATTAATTTTCATATGCTATAGTCGAGTCCTTTTCGTATGCAATTTATTGCACATTATGTACAAGAAGGCACTTTATATATGGGTAGATTTTTAAATCGGAGTAGCTATCTTGAACAATTTACACTTCGTTCAATTGTTCATTGTACTTCGATTGAGGAATCACCTGAGGCTTATTTAATAATTTGTCAATTTTTCAAGTAAATATTTAATTGCATTACTTATTCTAGTAAAATCAGTATCAATGACAGTCATTTCCTTTGATAAATAAATTCTTTATCAGTAATTGTCGAGTCTTTATTGATATTTGATAAATTACAAAGTCGAGTCATTTTTAAAGAGATCGAAAATAAAATATACTATCACCTATTGCAATTTTACGTGTACTAATCATCTTTTTAGATCAGGATTTTCAGGTTTAACCCCTTCCGTGTTCATTGCCAGGAACTCACTCACGTGCCCAGGTGCTACTTGAGTGAGTGAATGGCCATTGGGCACGAGGATCATATGGCTTTTAAATCTATAACAATGTTTGGTGGCTGACATTTGCTAATGCACCGTGCACGACGTATTTTCCACACTGTGTGTGTTTGTATGTGGTTAGGCTGTGGAATTGCGTCGGCTCGGGAATTTCATTAAAAATTATAAACGTATTTATTCCAATACCGATACTACGATTTCACGAATAGCAATATGTTTTATAATTGCAAATACACATTGAATACCATAACGAATTATGAAAATATAGCAACGAATAGAGTGCTATATAAACCAAGTGTACTTAGCTGAAAGAAAATGTGCAATATATTTTAGCAATCAATACTTTATACGAAAGTAATGCACTAGCATATACGTTTACGCACATTTACGCAATGGTCGCTAGCCTTTGTCAGCCGATTTCAGGAATTGGTACGTACCCTTAGAGTGTGAATGATTGTATGCTAAGCTCGGGTGTCGGAGGCGTCCCGGGACGTCACTCTAGTGTAGGCTCTTGCGCCCGAGTGTTTGATTGAGAAACGTGGAATGAGGTGTGTTTGCGTGAATGCTTTGTCATTTTTTAAATATAGGTCTAGGTAGGATAGGTAGTATACCTTCTGGTGTGCCTGATAGATATAAGTAGGCAGGGTCGGGCAGGTTGACCCAGTCTCTGATCGGGTAGGCAATATTTCGCGTGTTCAACCTATTTCAGGAAATTTGATTTGAAAAGTCGACGGTGAAGCTGTGGCGCGAACGATAATGCGTTCGCCTCTGGTTTTGCCCATCGATTTTTCGAATTTTTCGCGGTCGTGGTCGCGATTTGACTTCGAAACGAACGTGACATTATGCTCGAGGCTGCGCGTGTAGGCGAAGATCGATCACAATTTTAATCGTAATTTTTACGATTATCCGTAATCGCAATTTTTACGATTGTATTTGGTCGTGATTCGTCCACGTGTGTTCCGCGTAGCTACGCGGTTTAGATTTCTATTTTATTTTTTTGTTTGTTTGCGAATAGAGTCTCGAGCCTAGACTAAGTTTCAGCGGGCATTGCGCCCGAAGAAATGGATGCGACTACCATGACTTCTCCGTTATTAGTGTTGCGAATTAAAAATGTTGGGTGCAGTGAGTTACTATTTCTTTTAATATACAGGGTGGCACAACACTCAGGGAACATCGGGGTTTAGGGTGTAGCTGGGGTGATTCTAAACAACTTTTTCCTTGACCCAAATGTCCTGGATAGTAGCGTTTTTGAGTTATTAACGAAAAACACTGACCAATGAGAGCGCCCGCTGGGCATCGGCTGACGCGCGCTCAGGTGAGAACCGATCACTTGCGGTCGGTCGTGATGGGGGCATCGAGGGTACCGAGGGAAGCGTGCGGCAAATGTTACATCGTCTTAGTTAAGGATAATGTGGAATTATTCGTTGTTCGTGAATAAGAAATACACTAATAAGTCGTGTAATAACCGTGTTCGATACGTTTATTCATTATCCGAAAGGAATAAACTGTTTTATTACTTATGAAAAAAATATTTTTTTTATCAGTACGTTTTCAGGTGGATAAATTATGTTTTAAGACAAACGATTTGCATAAATAATGTTAGGAAAAGCTACTTAAACTTACCCATTCGTTCACGAATTAACCTGCTTAACATTGTGCGAATCCTGACCTAGGCAACTGTCAACAGCTGATGTTACGGCCGGCTTAGTATCCAAGCACGATCACTTCACTTCACGATAACTTAACTTGCCACTGTGAAATGTGGGGATATTTAAAAACAATTTATTGCTCCTAGGTTTGAACACTTAATGGAGACACTACTGTATCTCGTTTGTGGAAATTGCTTCCACGATTCCCCTCACAGCATTCACATATATTCACGCAATCGCATGAATCCTGTCCCCAACACTACTTCGGTAAATAACAGTGCTTCAAGTGATAACTGTTCATGAGCAAAGGACGCTCGAATCAGCGTGGCATTTCTGAGTCGGTATGTCAGTCACACTGGGCCACGAGAGTCCAGTGTCTTGTCTGTTCCTATATCTCCTCTGTGACTATGCCATAGTGTACACTTTTATTGGGGAGTCTACGTCACGCTCTAAAGTAGCCTAAAGTCATCATTCTATCCCACTTTATCTCGATATGCTCGTCGTCGTTCTTTGTCACTGGCCATAGCCAATAAGGACAACGCGTGTGGCGCAGGAGAGGTGGAACAGAGTGAGAACGCAATATGCTGTCACTAGTCGTCTCTTGGCGAACGGACAATACGTTACGCGGCGAGGAATGTAAACGACGAAAAAAATGCTATTGATTATTATTATTATTATTACGAGGCTATGGAAATAGTAATTTGTATTGGTCCGAATAAGGGTGAAAGTTTGATTTTTCGAAGAAGGCTATTTTATGGTCGTACCAGTCCCTGAGGTTGTCCTGTCTGTTTCTAGGCAAAAATTGAATATTATTAAAAAGGACGAACGGTTTCAATGGGTGGCAGTGGCCAGATGTCTTTTTAATTGGAAGCCCGTGGCAACTCACAGAGTTATGGTTTCCAGATGTGTTAAAGTAATAGAAGGCAGGCCGCATCTAACAAAAGGTAGAAGAAAGAAATTCTCGCAACAATTACCCAGCGTCGTTACTTTGTACAACGCATGTTCCACGACCAGGCGGTCCGCGGAACCAATGCAGCAATAAAACGGTTCGGTTCCCTAGTCCACACCGTTAACCTTAACGGAAGTGGCTTGCAATCTGCACAAGGGATAATCGCTGACACGCGCAGATGGCTGGCACACATTTCTACGTTTATAACGCGCAAGTGACCGAACTTTTCAGAAAGTCATTTTATTACTTTTGAAGAAGAAAAAAAAGCGAAAGAATTATGAACAACTAACACACTTCTTTATTATTCGGTACACTTTTTTCTTTAAAAACTAACCCACTTCATACCTCCAAGTAAATACCTATTCTGAGAAGCACACTATCGGTCTGATTTCACCCTAAAAATATTGTACTCCTAGAGTGTAACCGGGCAATAATTATTAAAGAATATAACTAACTTATAAAGTTATGAATTCTGTTGTAAATCGACTCACTTTTTGCGTCCTCCTTCCGTGCTTTTTTGTTTTTTTTACCACGTGGAGATGTTTAGAGAATATTCAGCATTTTTTGGGACCCAAAATAAAAAAATACCTTAAACGTGACAGCCGTGTCGGACCCATGCGTACCGCGTGAAATTTTTATGCGGTGTGCAACAGTACAGGTTTTAAGGATGACAATATTTAGGCACAGGTAGAGGACTACGAAGATTCGTAGCACGCGTCCAGAACGGTTATTCAATATAATTGACACCGCAGGTAGCAATTCCCAGTCGCCATCGCTGCCTGACTTTTCTATGTACATATTTGTATTACCTGAAATCCATTTCTACCTACGGGTATAATTTGTGGCACAGGGCATAATACAAATACATGTAGCTGGTATGTCATTTGTTTTACAACTCTTTTCGCAGCATGTTGTTCAAGTTCCTGCACCTCGCAGATTGTTTTACTACAACGACTGCAATTATACTGGGGAGACGAAGTGAAAATTTCAAAGCGTTACGTATTTTTCGTATCGACCTGCAATTTATATTGACAAATTTTGCCAAACATGGAGCAACAATCTGTAAGAAAATTATTTGAAAAATTAATAATTTTTCACGCATTTTTCAAGCAATATTCTTCTGTGAAAAGCTGTTCGCCGCAACTTCTATCTCCTACCCTTTTGTTAGATACCTATAGCTTTCTGTTTTAACACATTTGGAAACCATAACTCTGTGAGTTAGTTCGGACTTCCAATCGAAAAGACATCTGGCCGCTGTCACCCATTGAAACCGTTCGTCCTTTTTAGCAATATTCAATTTTGCCGAGAAACAGACAGGACAACCCCGGGGACTTCACGGCCATAAAATACTATTCTTCGTAAAATCAAACTTTCGCCCTTAATAAAATGAAAATTACTATTTCCATACCATCGTAATAATAATAATAACAAATAGCATTTTTTTCGTCGTTACCTACCGGCGGATGCCTTGAGCAGGTACCCAGTTGCGGAAGCTGAGGTAGTTGGAGTCGATATTGGGCGATATTGGTGATATATTGATATCGACAGGTTTACCGATATTGGGCATTAAAATGACGACCGATTGGGTTGCGGCCATGCAACGGGCAGATCCGGAGATAAAAAGTGTGCGGGACTTACTCGAAGCAGGCGACCAGAAGACGCACGAACGTTTCACGATGTACAGTAATGTCTCGATTAGTGTACCTCGCTCGGGACCGAATGTGAACACTAATCGTGTGCAGACACGATTCTCGAGGGAGTTCGGGTCGCCTTTGATGTTGTGGCAGCCGAGATACGGGGCAGCGTTCCAGGAAAAAAGCAAGTTTAAACGCCCGTGTACGTGAGACAACACTACCGCGATCAAAATTTAATATTAAAACTTGTTCAATTTTGGTCCGTTTTAAATGAAATTTTACGAAAATGTTCGTTACAATCTCCTGATTAAAATGATACCAAACACGATATGGTTTGAACAATTTTTACTTATCACGGTATTAATAATTTTATTCTCCTTTATTATTGTTTTCGATAACAACTAGATTATGTGTATATTAATTAACAGCAATAAGGTAATTAGTAGTGAGATTGTAAATTTGGAAGTAAACTCTCCAATCGAGAGTCTCTTCATTCTCTTAATCTTAAATTGCTATATTTAGTTAATGGCAAAATATTGTTGTATCGAGAATTATTCTCATAAGAGTTTATAATTTTTACTGATAAGAAATTGTAAGAATTTATATCTACTTTTTAGATAAAGGAACTACGCAGAGAAGAGAGCTGGGTCATTCATCGCATCAATAATAATAAGTAAATATATGTATAGTTCCAAAATCATATATTCTAGTTGTTATCGAAAACAATAGTAAAGGAGAATGAAATTATTAATACCCTGATAAGTAAAAATTGTACAAACCATATCGTGTTTGGTGTCATTTTAATCAGGAAATTGTAACGAACATTTTCGTAAAATTTCATTTAAAACGGGCCACAATTGAACAAGTTATGATCTTCCATTTATGATTGCGTTAGTATTGTCTCACGTACACGGGTATTTAAACTTGCTTCTTTCCTGGTCGCTGCTGCCTCGAGTCTCGGCTGCCACAACAACAACATTGAAGGTGACCGGCCGCTCGAGAAACGTGTCCTGCACACGATTACTGTTCGCATTCGGTACACTAATCGAGACAGCCGATTCGAATTTACTTCCAAATGTATATTCTCAATACTAATTACCTTATTGCTAACAACTAATATACACATATTCTAGTTGTCATCGGAAACAATAATAAAGGGGAATAAAAGTATTAATACCACGTTAAGTAAAAATTATCCAAATCATATTGTGTTTGGTGTCATTTTAATCAGGAGATTGTAACGAACATTTTGGTAAAATTTGATTTAAAACGGACCAAAAATGAACAAGTTTTAATTTTTAATCTCGCTTGCATCAGTGTTGGCTCTCACCGATATTCGATCTGGGTTCAGATTACATGCTCGGCGCTTCACGCTTCGCTGGTTCCAGGGGGGACAACCCCAAGTAGTGGGGATAGAAATGAACACTAATCGTAGACACAATTTTGAACACTAATCGAGACATTACTGTACCGTGACCGAGAAAAGTATTCATACACTACTATACGCTCCACTTTGGACAGTGGTAACTAGATTTGTAGGATATTATTTTAACCAGTAGATACATAAAAATGTAGGAAATTAACACAGCTTTCAAACGATGTGTATTTTATTAAGAGTTAAACCACTCATTACAAAATACGAAACGAAATTTTTAACGAGTACAAATATCGGTTGGCCCCATACGTTGCTACGATCAATGTGCAAATTCAATGTAGTAGTAGCTACAGTTTCTCGCACATATCTCGAAAACTAAGGCCGAGCGGCGGTTATATGCATAGGAAACAGTTGTTCAAGAATACTGACTGAGTTCTACAATATATTAAAAAATCATCGAAATCGCTCAGGTAGTATCGCTTCTATAGATATCAAGTGGAAATAGGGGGTGCTGCAGTTCCACAGTATCTATACGCGAGCCGCCACTGCCTAGGAGGCATGCAGCATCTTTGATCGCGTGGGCCAGGCCTCGGAATTAAGTCAACGTTTGGGCCGATTTTCAGCGGCAACTCTCCCCTTCTCCCGCCAAGCGGCGGGACCTGCGCGATTCATATACCACGCACCTGAGGAGTTTCGAGCAGATTGGTGATCGCGGGGCCGAGCAACGCGCCTCTGAAAATCGGCCCGAAAGAGCGGTTAATTCAAAGCCCTGCCTCAAGTGTTGAAACAACGCTAAAATAATTTTGGCCACGGAAAGCGGGTTCCCAGACCAATGTGCGTGGTAAGAAGGACTCTACTTTTCGGTAAAGCCGCGCCGAGACGCAATCTATACATACACACGGAGGGGATCCATTACACCAGGGACAACGGAGTTTTTCTCCTCCAAGGGCCTCCAAGTCCCCACTACCAATTAAACGCGCCCCACTCCTTTGCCTAGCCAATGACGGGCCGGCGGAAGAATCGGTGCGACACCGCCCATTCTCGAATAACTACAGGCCAGTCTCTTTTAAAGTGGATTTTTTTTTTAATGCGGTGTATACTTCGTGCATATTTGGGACATATCTATCGTATATTGTGGGTATCCGCGAATAAAAATACGCGGGAATAATTGTCACGAATTCCGATGAAAAAATGGAAAAAGAATTTGAGAGGATGTGAGAGAGTGTGGGAGAGGGAAGAATTGTGAGAAGAATAACAGCACGAGCGAGAACAAGATTAGCGAGACTAGAACTGGATTAGTAGCTGCGGTCCGCGACATTGTGTTACATTGAAAATATAATATACATATGTATAAAGGAAATAGAATATAATAGTCATTAATTTCCCTGTTTGTATGTGCGGCCCACAAGAGACAAGTAAGATATTTGTTGACCCTGTAAGCGATTTCAGTTGGACATCGCTGCACTAAAATGTAATTATGTAACATTTTATGAATTTAATTGTTTATTATTTAGGTGATCTGTAACTTTTATCACGTGCAGTTGTAATTTCTATAAGCAGGTCCTATAAGCCACTTTGCAAGTCACCTTGGACCAAACAGGTAAACACATTTTGTATTTATGTTACAGTTCCTAATTTTCTTACAAACAAATACAAATAGTGCTTAAACTATACCATATTATTCAACACACTGGTTTTATCATGTTACGTACAATAATTAATAGCCATGTATTATAATTAAAAATTATGAGTTTGCTAGCAGGCCTAGGACGAAACACCACCCCCGCTCCTCCCTTTCTTTTTTCATCGCTTCCTTCTTGTACCTTCATATCTTACGGTACGAAGTCTCCAAGGTTATAGAATACCAGGAATCATCCCGCCACTAGAACAAATCGAGAACAAAGAATATAAAAGACACCTGAAATTGAATAATGTTACCAAATTCCTACCGAACATCCTGACGACCTTCAATAGTTTACGAATTAGTTCAATATATCAAACATTAAATATTTCATTATAATTGACTACGTTCGTAATTGGAATACAGAGTAGAAAATATTGAACATTCTCGAACAATAAAAGTTGGTTTCCTTCTTGTGCGAAAGTTCGAGGTGACATTTTTGAAAATACATCGGCGTGGAAAGTTAAACGCAACTCTTCCAATTGCTTCTTCCTTCGGGACCTTGAATAAGTCCCATCACAGGCCCAATAAAGCCACCCTGATGTCCTTCGAAAGGCCCCTAGAGGGTACAAGGGGTTGGCCGGTTGAGGGAGGTGGTGGAAATAAAAAAGGCCCAATAGTGTGACGATAGATAAAATTTGTAGGGTATAAGGCCTTCCTGAAAGTGAGTCGTATTCTATCGTCAAAGTAACACTCAATATTTAAAATAAATTTTCTCATTTTTGTTTTGTCGACTGAACCCAAGGCTCGGAATTAAGTGCTCTTTCCGGCCGATTTTCGGAGGCACCGCCCCCTTTCTCCCTCCACGCGTCTTGACCCACGGCATCGTCAAGCGCATGGGTAATCAACCTCGTTCGTACCGTCCACTAGTGGGCGTTCCAGCTTACATGGTGGGCGGTGGAGGTTATATTTTATATTATATAAGTAAAGTTACTTCCCTACTACTTTATAGATCACCATTGCTGTGGAACCGGTGGGCGGTTCGAAAATTTTACCACTAACAGAGTTACAAAAGTGGGCGGTAGGTATAAAAAGGTTGACTACTCTTCGCCTGACGGCCCGAAGCTCCTCAGGCGCGTAGCATATGAACCGTGCAGGTCAAGACGAGTAGCGGGAGAAAGGGGGCGTTGCCTCTGAAAATCGACCCGAAAGAGCACTTAATTCCGAGCCCCGGCTTAACCCATGTAGCCAATGAGCTGTTCAAATATGCAAATACCTAGGAATTTTGATATTTCTATTGTTTTTACCACAATGGATATGTTTCCTGAGCAAAATTAAAAATCATGGCATTCAGCGATTCATAGCTGTTTTGCTTTTCTGTTCCCAAACATCTTTCTAATAAATACCCTCTTAAAACGAAGATTGACGGAATTCTATGGGCTTTTTAACCTGCCAAAGCGGTGCTATGCTATTGTTTGCGGCCAAAAGGTTGTTGCCCATCTAACAGCACAACGCCTGCCCAAAATCTGACTAGCATCGACATATTTGCAATTAACGCCCATTCAACATTTCTATTTTTGGTTCACTTGGTGGAAATCTTCGATAAGATGCGTTCTGCCCCTGGGGAGGGCAAGAGGCAGTGCCGTATTTCAACCGGCTAAAACCACCACGGTGTCTCACTTCGGGCACTGTGGGAAGCTCCGTGACCTCCGAGGATGCCGTCCGGTGCCTCCGCGCGTCGATGCCGTTTGGCCCAATCAATGGGGGGTGGTCGTTAAACAGGACCCCCCTGGACCGCCCAAAAAAGCAAGCGGCGCCAGAGGTGACGCTCAGCGCAGCCTACATCTCCGAACCGCGATCAGTGGTTGCACTCAGGTCGTGCGCGGCCCAGGTGTTTCCGCAGAGGCACTCCAATCCTCTCCCACTGAGTCACCTGTTCATGGCCGGGAGAGGGGATACCCCGGCACCATTTGGCCAATAGGCGACGATTTCTCGGAGCGGTGGGATTGCCCTCATCCGCCAAACCAATGCTATTACGTCGCGGGAGGGGAGATTGTCGTTGGTGGGCGTGGCCAGGGGGCGGGATTGGAAAATCCCCGATCCCTTTCCGCGGCATCCTTTTGCAGGAGGGACAGCCAACTAGCGGGCAACGCGTGGCACCTTCCCCTACTATCTAGATCTTCCACCTCCTGCGAACTGGTGGTTCGCAAGCACGCAACCACGCGCGTCATTATACAGGATTAATAATAATAATAAATAAATTAAAATAATTAGAAGGTTTGCGATAACTATCGATGAGTCGTGACAATTTTGCATATGCTTAATCTATTTTATTATTCCTTTATGTATCTTTTGGTATTTGCTTAGTTTGGTTTAGTTGTTCAGTTTTTACCATCTTATATTACTATTAGTTTCATTGTGTTAGTATTGTAATATTGGTGGATCGGAAGTTATTTTATACTGTCTTGCCAATTATGGCAAAGAGAAAAATCGGTACTGAAATTCGAAAGAACCAAAAAAATTGGGAAACAGAATTTCTTTTTATTGAATTTAACGGACAACGTAATAAATTAGTTACACAAATGAAAAAGAGTCATGTTTCTCGGCATTACAGCAGTTGCCACAAAGAAATATATAACACATATTCCGGGCGAAGTCGAATACAATTAATAGAGAGCTTAAAACAGCAACTTGGCATTGAAACAGTAAATAATTCTTCAACGACTGAGTCTACGCTGCAAGAACAAAGCGCTACAACAGCTTCTTACGCCGTAGCACTGGAAATTGTCCGTGCTAAAAGACGTTATTCCGATGGACAATTAATAAAACAAATGTGCCGTTGAATTCCGCGAATCCGCGATTGTCACGGATGGTGCAAGATCGATGCTAGGTGAAGAAGCAGGAATTCGCGGTCGTTTAAAAAAGAACGGGTTCAACTGCCCACATTGTACTGTATTGTACATCAGGAGACTTCATGCGGGAAAATCTTGAAGCAGGTATGTACAATGAAGATCGCGAGGAAAGTTGTTAACTTAATCAGGGGAGGAAACCGTGCTCTTTCGCATCGTAAATTCAAACAATTTTTGCACGATGTAAATGCGACACATGGCGATTTATGTTTGTACAATGACATACTTACGTTGGATGAGTGCTGGAGAACCCTAGAAGAGATTTTTTAATTCAAGAAACGAGATACGGCAGTTTTTGAAAATTGAAGTAAAAACAAGTACCGAAGATATTTCTAATACCAAATTACAAACACAGAATTGGAGAATTTCTGAGTTGGTCGGCTAAATCAAAATTACTGTAAAATCGCGAATAGTGTTCAAAATTGTGTTCATTTCTATCCCCCCTACTTGGGTTGGTCCCCCATGGAACCAGTGAAGCGTGGAGCGCCGGCTTAAGGCGGGTCCACACTTGTTACCTAGTACTGACACCCGTTACTTCAGTTTTTGGTAACGAGGTTTGGTGTGGGACCCATTACCTATTCTTCTGCACGTAAAAGTGCGTTCGCACCCGCTTCCACACGCACACGCACATGGTTCTTTAATGTGGATAACATTGTACTGCCAATGCTCGCGCTGCGACGGAGCCAACACAAGGGCCGATGCTGCCCTGTGTGATCGGTATCTGCCGCCGATTTCCACTAAATTTGAAGACGGTGTGTGTGCGTGTGCGTGTGGAAGCGAGTGCGAACGTTTGAAAAAACGTTTGTTGTTTAAACCGGGGCAGGGGTAGGAAGCAAGCCAATCGAGCTGCAACGCAAGGTACAGAAAGTGAAAGAGGAAAAAGAGAGAGGTATGCAGGGGAATAAAGAGACGAGTGCGTTAGGATAAAAAGAGGAAAGCACACAGTATGGAAAAATTCGGCTAGGCGAAATGCAAAAGAAATGTGAAGGAGAACAGTACTAAGCGAGGATGGAGTATTTATTAACAGGCTATGACAGCAGGCGATGAATGGTGAGGAGGAAACGATGACGGGAAAAATTAGGGGGGAACTACGGGAAATAAAATAGGCGAAATAAGGGAAACTAAGATAAATAACAAACAACGGGTTGTAGTGTGTATAAATTAGTATTTATTAAAAGAGTGATTAAACATAGATTGTATAATATAAATAACGGGCAATCGTATTATGTTTAGGGCGAAGGTGTTAGATACCAACGGGCGGGGGCGGCTCGGCACTTCCGCCAATCGAGCATAGGTGATCAACACCACGGAATTTAGCCCCGGCTGAAAAGAGGCGGTGCAACACTCCATACTGTCGGTCGTACGCATAACTATAGCAGAGAAAGTACGCAGTAAATGAGTTGCAACAATGCTAAGACCGGGGGGGGGGGAAGGATGGAGCAGGTTGATGGAAACAAATATAGTGCAGAGATACGTACAAAAGGTGTTGTACCCCTGGTGCAGGGGGCACAGATACTCGGGGGTGCAGCTGCACTGTAGAGGATACGCTGGCTGAAGAGAAAAATGAGTTACATAGGAGGGTGATGGAGCGAGAGATAAGTAATGAGAACAATTAAAAATAAATACCTGCTGCTGGCCATAAGCCTGGGCGGAGGGGTCCATGAACCGGGGCACGGAAACCCCGTCCTCACGCAGTGAGTGCGGGCGAGGGGCCCTCGGCGTCGCTATAGGTGTAAAAAATAGTCGTGGCGGACGTCCACCCAACCAGGGGTTGAAACCTGGGCGTGGGTGGTCCCAGCGACGGAAAAGGCTGCCAAGAGCAGCTCGCCAGGAAGATGCAGAGAGAGCCGCTCGCCCCTCCAGCATAATCGACAGCTCCACGCCTGATTAGAAAGCTGTCATCATTAGGTAACACCTTTTCCATAAAGGGGGTGGTGTTACGCTATCGCGTGTACCGAGCCTTAATATTCCGTAATAGCGAATGAGCGATCGCCCATGTTAATTGTATAGGATGTCAGGAAACTAGACTGAAATCAATTACAAAATGCTTATTTTAATCTTGAATATGTTTTGTAAATCAACGTGAAAGAACTCTCTCTCCGGTGCAGGACTTCTCCCTCCACGAGGTATCCATTTCCCCTCACTAATATCCCAGTCAGCCAAACCTGTTACAACAGGTCATTGCGTATGCCCGTCGCCAGGCTTTGCTAGCAGACTAGCGACAGTCTGTTGCGTTATCTGTTGCACGCAGCAGACTGCCGGCAGTTAGGCAACAAAACCTTGGTATAACAGATTATCGGCATAAACCTAGCAGGCCTGCTGACGAGATATAGTATTCAACGTCTATCTATACATTATATCTATGTATACAGGGTGTCAGAACACTCAGGGAACATCGGGGTACAAGGTGTAGCTGGGGTGATTCTAAACAACTTTTTCCTTGACCCAAATGTCCTGGATAGTAGCGTTTTTGAGTTATTAACGAAAAACACTGACCAATGAGAGCGCCCGCTGGGAATCGGCTGACGCGCGCTCAGGTGCGAACCGATCACTTGCGGTCGGTCGTGATGGGGGCATCGAGGGTACCGAGGGAAGCGTGCGGCAAATGTTACATCGTCTTAGTTAAGAATAATGTGGAATTATTCGTTATTCGTGAATAAGAAATACACTAATAATTCGTGTAATAACCGAGTTCGATACGTTTATTCATTATCCGAAAGGAATAAACTGTTTTATTACTTATGAAAAAAATATTTTTTTTATCAGTACGTTTTCAGGTGGATAAATTATGTTTTAAGACAAACGATTTGCATAAATAATGTTAGGAAAAGCTAATTAAACTTACCCATTCGTTCACGAATTAACCTGCTTAACATTGTGCGAATCCTGACCTAGGCAACGGTCAACAGCTGATGTTACGGCCGGCTTAGTATCCAAGCACGATCACTTCACTTCACGATAACTTAACTTGACGGTCGCTTGCACTTGTCACTGTGAAATTTGGGTATAGTTAAAAACAATTTGCTGTTCTTACGTTTGAACATTTTGTAATATTCTGCGTTTGCACGATTCATGTTACTCGTGCGAAGAGCAGAATGTCTCTGCCAGCTTAAGCATTTCGTGGGTCCGAGGTGGCGTTTGTTAGGGATGGAATATTTTTTCAATAGAACGGAAAAGAAATGTGAGGTATAATATTGCAGCGATACGTGTGTAAGAAAATCTGGAGAACATCACGGCGGAACCCGATAGCGCACGTACCCAACGGACACAGATCCTAAGTACCCTGCTGCCGATTGATTCCTTGTTTGGATTATCGGGCAGATAACGCCGAGCTGGCAGAGCCATGCTGCTAACCGAACGAGCAACATGAATCGTGCAAACGCAGAATATTACAAAATGTTCAAACGTAAGAACAGCAAATTGTTTTTAACTATACCCAAATTTCACAGTGACAAGTGCAAGCGACCGTCAAGTTAAGTTATCGTGAAGTGAAGTGATCGTGCTTGGATACTAAGCCGGCCGTAACATCAGCTGTTGACCGTTGCCTAGGTCAGGATTCGCACAATGTTAAGCAGGTTAATTCGTGAACGAATGGGTAAGTTTAATTAGCTTTTCCTAACATTATTTATGCAAATCGTTTGTCTTAAAACATAATTTATCCACCTGAAAACGTACTGATAAAAAAAATATTTTTTTCATAAGTAATAAAACAGTTTATTCCTTTCGGATAATGAATAAACGTATCGAACTCGGTTATTACACGAATTATTAGTGTATTTCTTATTCACGAATAACGAATAATTCCACATTATTCTTAACTAAGACGATGTAACATTTGCCGCACGCTTCCCTCGGTACCCTCGATGCCCCCATCACGACCGACCGCAAGTGATCGGTTCGCACCTGAGCGCGCGTCAGCCGATGCCCAGCGGGCGCTCTCATTGGTCAGTGTTTTTCGTTAATAACTCAAAAACGCTACTATCCAGGACATTTGGGTCAAGGAAAAAGTTGTTTAGAATCACCCCAGCTACACCTTGTACCCCGATGTTCCCTGAGTGTTCTGACACCCTGTATATGCACTAGTGCACTGAATTGCGCGCCTCTACAGGAGAAGGTTGGACTCTCGTGATTTCTCGACGGCATTACTGTAGAAAATCCAGAGTTCTTCCTCGTGTTCTTTAGACTTTTTTTTTTTTTTTTTTTTTTTTTTTACGTGAGGGAAATCTTGCATAAGACACCCCGGTCTGACAATGGTAGACCGGGGTAGTGTCGGATTCCTACCGACTAAAACCCTCACGGTGGGCACGGGGAAGTCAATCTGTATTTGTGTTAACCTATAACAAGATTGAGAAAAAGGTGGATGTATTTCAGTTATTTACCCAACAGGTGAGTTTATACCAGTGAATAAAAAGAGCCACGAAGCTAAGTCAGATTATGCCAGTGAATAAAAAAAGCCACGAAGCTAGGTCAGTTTATGCCAGTGAATTAAAAAAGCCACGAAGCTACTTGTACATACGTAAGTACACGTGTTTTATTATTCTGATTATATATGTAATACAAAACCAACCTCCTCCTCTGCCCATGAATTGCGTACCACTTGTGGTTGACGGATACGGGGGCCAAGTGACCTACTTCGCACCCTCTCCTTAGCAGTGCGAAGCGCCACTCTCAAGCAATCTCCAATTTCCTTCTTACTAGGTTTTGGAATGGGTCGATTGTTGAGCATGGTTTCTGTCAATGAAGTGTAAAGAACACCTGAATACTGAATACCATATAAATAATACTATCACAATTATATGAACAATGATTCTTACCCTGAAATAGCACCAGCAGCTCTCGTTTGGGCTAAACACAATTTATTTTCTTCACGGCCCAACCATGAATAAGATGTGACCACACTGTCCGCAAATAATTCTTTGAAGCACAATGTGACAGCTTCCTTCAAGTTGGCACCGCCCAAAAATCCCAAATAGTTTATCTAAACAAAGTACGTAATGATTGACAAACATTTATTACATAACGATGAATGAAATATGAAAAAAAAAGAAGTAGTTGCTAGGTTTTTTACTTGGCCTTCAGCTTTTCATACTCGGCGGTGCCGTTGGCGTAATGCTTCTTGTCGACTTTGCCGGCACGCTTGCCGATCAGATAAGACTTTTGGAAGAATCTCGCGAACAGAACGAAGTAACTGAAGTACATGACCAGGCTGAGCGTCACGTTGAAGCGCGAGATATGGCAGTCGATCTTACCACTTTGCAGGTACTGGTAAGCGGTGACGGTTATGAAACAGCCGATGACCATTTGGGTCAGCTGTAACGTGGTGATCAGCATCGAGATCGACTTCGGCGGCCTGTAACGCATCGCCTTCAGGGCGTAGTACGTGTACATTATGGAGTGAACGAAGTAGTTCATCACGACGAACCACCTGGCGGACGCTGTGTACTCTGTGTAGGAGAACCACGAGTAGAGGAGGACTGTTATGTGGTGGTACCAATGCAAGAAGATCAGCGGCTGTTTTCGTAGCACGATGAAGATGGTGTCACCGAGTTCCGGAAGCTTCGACAGGACGAACATCCACGTCCAGAAACCTGACACGCGGTCCTGCTCGATGAAGCTTGGTATACAGATGCTATAGTGGAATCCATAATTCTTCATCACGTGGATCAATTCTGGCGCGGTTCTGGTGAATCCAATAATGGAGAACGCTGCGAGAACTGTGTTCCACAGTGTGAGTATGCCTCTCAGTTCGAACTTCGATCGGTTCGACATGTAATGCTGCCCGCCGAAAATTAGGATCATGTAGATGCCACAGTAGTAGAAACAGTTTGTCCAGTTGTTCGTCATCCATATTTTCGTGTCCAGGTGGCGAAAGGTCTCCTCGAAGTTGAAGACGTACGAGTAGTTGGGCACAGTTACATCCATGTAATCCACTTTGTTCATCTTGGAGTATATCTCGTTCAGTCCGTTGTTCACAATGAAAGGGAGAGAGAGAGAGAGAGAACACTCTTCCTCCTGCCTCTGCTGTCTCGAAGTAGGCTGAGGAACTAGTTGGTGTCTGTGAACAAGTCGATGGAGGAAGAAGACACAAGGTCGAACACAGGGGTACTCGTTGGCCTTTACTTAAGTGGGCATAATTCCTGGACGCGACAAAACGGCTGACTTTCAGTGCTATTAACTTATGTACTTCGCTATTTCTACTGAACTGCCCTGGTTTTGGAAAGGTCCCTTTTTATATCGTGAAAAAGGGCCGGGAGATCGGGAGTGGGGGATGGGCCTGGGAAGTAGTTTTGAAATTGAGGTTACGATTGGGTTTCCTAATCACAACTCCGTTGGAAACGGGAATTTAAAAAGTCGTGTTGTAACCCTTTTGAATATTGATGAGTTTTTGGAATGTTGGAATGGCCATACATCCAGCCGGGCTTGCTCTAAGTGCAAACTCTCTGGTGTACAGAGCAATCGCAGGTATGTCTTCAATGGCATCAATCATCCGCTTCGGACTGATCGGGAGTATTCTCAATGTGTGAACGAGGACCACCATAAAGAAGGCAGCAGTCCCTTGTCTATGCTTGGGCGTCACGAAGAAAGTATTATCTGCATGGATATGCGGGAAATATTCACGTTCCTCCAAATTACCAGGTACCCACCAGTCTCGTATGTCTGAAAGACTGGATAATCTAAAACAATTTTGCCCCTCTGACTTTGGCAGACGCCCACAATCTCTGGCTTATTACTTAAAATACAAAGCAGTAGAAGTTCGGCTATTGTTGATACCGCTGTGTTTGTTTTGGATGGATATGACGTATTCTCTAATATGAGGTGTGAAGCGATCAGTAATGTGTGTGGTTTTGATATGGATTTTGATCCTTGTGCAGGGATCGACATTATCAAAAACGGCGGGGTTTTCAAGCATACTGCAGGTATGGTAAACCTAACCCAAACCGGAAACTTTAGGCGACAGATTTCTAACCCATTGAAGGGAAAGGCCGAAAACCCCCCGAACGGAGTGTAACTTTTTGTTATAATCTGCGATGATTGATACCGAGACTATGTATAGGCCAGAACAAGAAATAAATTTGACACGGGAGATTTACTTGTGACCGCAATCACAGGTCCTGGATAACACTATTTAGAGTTTAGAACAAAATATCAAACATAACTACATACATCGAACTATAACTAAACGTGACTCTTCTTATTTGCAAATACTGTTTATTTTAAAAAAAACTGATTTCTTCATTTTTCCTAACGATTTTGAGGAAGTATTATTGGTACAATATTCAACAAATATTGAAATATAATTGGCACACATCCGTTCTCTCTTTATTCCGTAATATGCCCCCTTTTGAATTTTGTAAATATCATTCTTACTTTTTTTTATGATTTTTTGTCAAACCTTACTAAATTACATCAAATCCGTTCGATATTCTTCTCTTAGGTACAATTCTGTCGGTCAACACTAAAAGGGCTAACTGCTAACTCGACCACCAAAAATTACTCGTAAACTGTTTGTTAGATGTAAAATTGTTTTAAAGAAAAGCATGGTGCCTGAGAGTTACATAAAATATAATAATTAGTTTTTTGTTACTTTTGTATTGTTATCAAAATATAAAGGTCACCTTGAACCTTTTAAATGGAACGCGTAATATTTCGTACTGCATGCGTCGAGTATTCGCCATGTACATTGTTGGATTCTTTGCTTCCATATGAAAGTGATCAAAAGCGACCAACGAATTGAAGACTAACTGGGTCTATAGTTTACTCGATAAGCTCATTTGGCACCTTCCTGTTTGGCAAGCACATCTACTATTTGCAGTATCCAATTGCGGTGTTGACAGTGTTATTTTATTAGCATTTAGCGGGCTGGCAAATTTGACAGTACAGGCCAGAAGATAGTTTTCCAAAAAATAGTATACGAATATAGGAAATGTGTCGTATATTATACAAATGCATTGTCACGACTCCTTCAAAGTTATTCAGGGCAAACGACACGGACGTAGGAAGTGTTATTGTTTTTTTCCTTTCTTGTTATGTTCTCTTTTTCATTTACTTTTGTATGCTACTCTTTTAGAGTTATTTCAATTTTTCTATTGGTTGCACGACTGTCTTGTGCCCCGAAAGAGAAATAAATTGTGAAACAGAATATTCACGAACAATTTATCTAAAGGTTGATACGTTCCAAAAGATATCGCCTCGATCGTTAATACATGCTTGCATCCTCCATTGAAATTATAGTACACATCTCTGGTATAATACTACGGAATGCTACAATGATCCGCGCCCTTTATGTTATCAGCTACTGTTGTCAGTTGATGGGCATAAAAATCTTTTCTTCCACATGACCTCCAAAAACCAAATTCATAGGCGTCAGCTCAAGGGAAATGAGTGGACAATGGACAGACCTATCACAGTCGATTCAGTGACATGTATGTTGTCAACTGGAATTATTTCCACGTAATCATGGTGCACCACTACGTTAATACTTGTGCCTGCAGAGTGTTATTAAATCTAGATCTTCTACCAGACTTGGCCTTCGGTCTTCAGCAGAGTCGATATAAGCTCTACGCGATAAAGACCCTTGGAATAAATGTACTCCTCTGATGTATGTACACACCACGATTGCAGACTCCACCATCCTGCATGACAATTCGTCCTCGCGGTGCTGTTTCCACATTCTTCGGTTCTATTTAGGTTCACTCTTTCTTCCCACATTTTCTCTTTAATCCCATCTCCGTAACATTTTGAAGATCAAGAGAGTCCCGCAATATTTCTTAGCTGCACATCGTCTTCTTCAACATCTCGTCTGGATGTCGTGTTGCTTTATCGTAAATTCCTTCACCCCGAAATGGACCTCGAATGTAGGAATCGAGTAAAAAGGAAGTGCAGGCCTATCGGAATTAGATTCCGCGATTTCCAATTTTGTAGGAAATGGTCAGTCGCTCTGATGCCACAGCCTCTTCATATTCTCGCTGCTCTCGTGTTCTTCTTTGTTATTTTTGGGGGAACCACGAACCCACAGTCAGCCGTCCTGCATAACAATTCGCTCTCGGATTTGTCTTCAACAGCTTCTCTCTTCGCCGTCACTTCCTTGTGGGCTCACCCTTCCCTCTCACGTTTCTCCTTTCAATAACATCGCCAAGGAGTCTGGACGATCAAGATGTTGCTTCGTTTTGTCGTTGATGCCTTCATCCCACTTCTGACACCAAATAGCAGAACGGCGATCTTCGTGTTTGTAGGCACTGATCAGTCGATCTAACGCCACGGCCTCTTTCCATTCTCGCTGATCTTGTGTTCTTTCTTTTTGTTCATTGCTCGAGACCACGATGTCACAGATCTGATGTTCCCTTTGTTCGTTGCTGGAGGCCAAAATCCCACACTGTGCTCTCCACTGTTACGCCTTGCATATTCAATACACCCATGGATATCTTCGTTCTACTCACTGTAGGTAACCAGTGCTTAATAATTATCAATGATTTATTCAGGCCTCCATATATGTAGTATATGTGATGTTTCCAATCCATGGTTAGTGCGCGCCCTCAATGCCATCGGACCCTTTTCGACTTATGCTTGCGAGGTAGTGTAGCGTCAGATGGTGTACAACCCCGGACCAGCAAACGTTAGAGCAGCATTTCACATCACATTACACCAGAAATGCCAAGAACTATGAACAACCATATATTGACAGGCAAGGCGATATCTGAACATTTCAACTGAAGAATAATTTAATTACTTTCGATGTTCTGTTTCAAAACTGTTTAAATAAAATAACACGTGCCGTTATACGATTTTTTTTCTTCCCATTACTCTCCATTCCATGCATAAAAACCAATCACGAGGGTGTCAACAAGTATTTCAACCCTGGTTTTCTCGGAGAAAGGGTGCTTTGTCATAAATACCTTGATATACTTTCTTATGGATACAAAAGAGCTGCACCGACGAATGCAGCAAAAATTACACGAATCCATTTACAAAAACGCGTATGTAACGTTCGTACGACATCTACGTGTTCATCTACTAGAATGCTAAGTAAGTACTCTAGATTATGTCGCCCAAGAAACCATTCAATTGCTCTCTGAACCACATTTTCGTACAACACAGTTCACGAGTTATTTTCATTTATAGAGTAAAATTAGACGCCCTGTATATTTTATATGAACAGAAAGTAATAAAACGTTTAATCATCTGCATATTCCACTGGAAGCTAACGAATCGAATTTAGCCGTTCCATTTCATGTATGATTATGACAACTACAGATGACCCTTTGTTAGCTGGCTTTTCCTGTTCTAAGCAAAAATTTACAACGCTCGTTACAAGAGTTTAAATCAGATACGTGCATTACATGCATAAATAACTTTAATACTAAATACTACATCATGTTGGCATCAGTGGTCTATTCAGGGGCATACCCACCCTACTCGCCGATCCGACGGCAGTAACGGAGCTAACTATCCAGAGGGACCACCATCCTACCATTGTGCCCATATCATTTAACACGTTCCTTGCCGCGTGGGGCGTATACGCCCCACGCTGAACTTTCCGTTCAAGCCATTTGGAATTATCATTGTAAAATGAAGAATTTTTTAAAAATTCATTATGGAGTCAATTATGGACATCTTAATACTATTGCTGATACTCTCATTTAATCGTGGGGCGTATACGCCCCACACGGCGTGATGGGCAATTTTTCTTTGCTGTGACTTGTTTTAACCGCATTTCTCTTATTCCGATCAGTCATTTATTCGCGTGTCGTTGATACAATACTTACTGCATCACTGAAGCTAGGATTCATTTATAGTTCAGTGTGTTTCTTCAGTGTGTTAAACGAAGGAAATACGGTACGTACATATTATTTCAGTTTATAAATTCGGATATCTTGCATTTAAAAATGTTTGCAATTTTTCCCGCCTTCTCTTCCTCAGACCTTTTCCAAATTTTACAATAATTACTCTTTATAAGCAGATATGGCATCACACAGCAACAGTTTTTCTTAGTTTTTTGCCACTCGCTTGGCATAATAATGTTCAGCCAGTTATTTGTTAAACTAATTCCTAGAAAAATTAATTTATTGGTTTGTTGTGTTATGCATGTTAAACTATACAACCTTTCCTTGATAATTATGATTTTTGCACTATTTTAATTATTGTAAGGCATACGCCAGAAACAAAATAATACAAATGTAAAGCGTGGGGCGCATACGCCCCACGCGGCTTGAACGGGAAGTCTTCAAAAAACGGTCTGGCAGGGAACGTGTTAAGCGGTTACATCATCTTATTGACCGTACTTGGGATACCATGGAAGCGATTGGATCACGTCCATTTCAGGTAATAAGTTTTAAACTTTTTACACGATAACAACTGTTGGAGAATTGATAGGTTGGCGCGATGGGGAAAACTGCCAAATTCGACGGTTTCGGTTGCGTCCGAACCTATGGCTTGTTTTTCGCCACCGATCACGGCTTCGTTCTACGACAGTCGCGAAGTCAATCACCACAGATTAGACAACGAAGCCACGCGTGAAAATTGTTCGCGGAAAAACACCTATGTCATTATTGTAACATTAGTCTTAATTCCGCAAAGTTCGCATGTATTGTTGCGTCATTTCAACATTATCCACTATGAATTCATGATTTCAACATTTCCACAATGAAATATTCAATATTGAGGCAAAGTTCATTAATAGCAAACTGGCCTTATTCTTATAGATATTAATCAAAGCCACTTTAATATACCTTTTTCCATCAAACTTAATACCATAAATTCATAAATTCAAATTCATTTGAAGGTCAGAAAAATTGGGGCAAATTTTAATTTCACTCTCAGGTAGCGAATACCAATAAATATATTATTCAGTAATATCTACCGACACATATCATTTTTCACATTCACAATAAAAGTTGTACCATGATATTTCCTTGGCCGAATTTTCATTTACAATGAAATAAAATTTTAAACCGGAAATTAAACAGGAACATCCAGGTGAATAATGAATGCGCTGTCATTTATAGCGCTATGAGTTCTATTTCTCTGCTTTCCACTAAATTAATTTCCGTTCTAGTACTCGTATTAAACATTTTCAGATCATCCATAATGATATTTGATATTTAATGATATTTAAACATCTAAATTAACATTCAGTTAATATTACTAACTATGTCATTTTGATGAGAACATAATAATTGCAAAATTTCAGTCGACATCTCGTGTCGAATACATGCGGCCATTGTCACCCATTGAAATCCTTCTATTTTTTTTTATTATTAAAGAACATGCTACTTTCCCACAAACAGGCAAAGAACATCAAGCGCATTCTCAATGGACGTTGAAACAGAATTGTGTTTGGAGACAAATCCCATTACTAGATTTCTGCTGCTAAGCAGAAGAAGCATACAGGTCTATGAAATGTTTGCATCTCGCGAAGGAAAGGGCGAATTATCATTCGCTCTTTCCTGATTTATTACAACAAGCGGCCAAGTTTTATGAGTATATGAGGATGAGAAAAGAAACATTTTATTATATATGATATTGTATAAGTGATGCTATTAGTAAGGAGTCGAACTTTAATAAATGCATTTCGCCAGCGGAGAGGCTTGCAGTAACTCTAAGGTAAGTTAGTTTCAAATTACCCATTCGAAACTTATAATATCTTCTAATTTGTTTTATGTACGCAATAATTGTAATTTATTATACAATTCAGGTTAAATGCAATTTACAGTCAAAAATTGCAATGTATAATGTTCAATATGGTGTACTTTTAGATTAACAACTCTATAACCCATCTCTGTTATTTTTAAATTCTTTCTATACAGAATCCTGTTAGTGAGTATATTTGTAAACAATCCGCAAGGCGGCACCGCAAATGAACCAGATCTTGAGGTATCAGATACCGAAAATGTGACGAATCGTATCTACCGGGATGGCAATGGAAGACAAGATACACAGTTATACAGGTGCACGTCAAGTATCAATATTCGTAAGAATGATAGACGATAGTTTCTCCAACAATGAAGAATTACTTGCACCGGTTCCATTGCATGTAACTGCAAAAGGCGTGGATATATTTGACTCTGTGCGTGAAGAAGTAGGATTTCGCGGTCTTTTAAAAAAGAACGGGATCAACTGGCCCACATTGCACTGCATTAGACATCAGGACGATTCACGTGCGAAAATCTTAAAGCAGGGATGTACAATGAAGTTTGAGAGGAAAATTGTTGACTTAATCAGAGAAGGATTCCCTGCTTTTTCTCATCGTAAACGTAAACAAGTTTTACAAGATGCAAATGCGACAAATAGTGATTTATGTTTATACAATGACATAGGTTGGGTGAGTGCTGGAGAAAGCTTGAAGAGATTTTGTAATTTAAGAAACTACATGTTGCCCCTTGTGAAAAATAAAATAATAACAAGTACCGAAGATTTGTAGGAAAAGTTAAAGGATATTACATTTTTTTGCGAGTTGGCATTCCTTGCTGATGCTACATGCCACCTCAACAGTTTAAATACCAATTTGCAAGAACAGAATCGGACAGTTTCAGATTTCAGATTCAGCCACATAAGTGGTGTCAAAAATCAATTAAAATTATTTATCGATGAATTGGAAGCGAGTGAAGCGCATCACGTTCCGTCTTGCCAAGAAATCGTACAACACGATTCAAGTGTTGCAGTCAATTTTTCTGAATTCAGATTACAACTTTTGGTTGCAGAAACGGCAGCGCTTAATATACGTACGTATATTAAATTAAAATATTTAACAAATATTTTTGAAGTATTTGTAAGCAAGTATTGCTCATTGTCATACAGTTAGGAATTAGAAGAGAAAAAAAATGAAACAGAGGGAGGCTCGAACCTAAAAAGAAGTTTGCGGCACGTACCAGTCCGACACTGTACCGCTGGACCGGAAGCGGGAGTCACGAACCATTAGCCACTCCCGATGGGAGTCACTAGTGGCCGATTCAGGAACGTCTGGCGACTTCCCCGGAAAGGGCACGAACAGGGGAATGAGAAGTATGTTCGCCCCAGTTCGTGGAATCTTTATGGGCCAGAAATATACTAAATTGGCCCATATATATATATATATATGTAGAAACGAAGATAATACAAAAAACGAAACAAATTATGACTTTCCTAGGAAAAACTTCCCACTTAGATTAAATGTCAAATCCGCAATTTCCCCTCCTTCAAAGAGTAGGTGTTGCGTCTTCAATTTTGCGCCATCCTACTGTTCCTATTTCCAGTTGCTTGTCCTTCTTACACAGTAAGTCAAATAACTAATCAAGGAATATGGAATACCAGAGAAGAGATGGGGAAAATCTTCCAGAAATCCAATACTGAAGGGGTTTCAATCCTGTTCACTACTGTGCAACAAATCTTTCATTCAAAACTTGCTCAAGCGAATCAGACAGGATTCTTAACATCCAACTATACACAAATGACATCACAGCCTTGCTTCAGTGGAAGAACAAAGAGAACATTTAGCGACGCATTCTTTGACCATCTGGATGAAGGAACATCTCTAGCAGTGGCTGGAAGATCCATCCAACATCGATATGTAGAGGAGACTGCGTCAGGATCAACCCCCCCCCCCCCCCCTCCCGAGGGGGGGGGGGGCATGCAACATGTTTAGCTCAAACCGAAAGTTTGTTGCTCGCCCTAAATAACAATGCTGTTGAAAATTGTAATTATATCATTGCTGAATTAATCGGAGACGTAGGGCGGAGAGGGGAAGGGTAATTTCACAAACAAAATTAAAAAATTGCACTTAATGAAACAAATACAAATACAACAACAAAAATTGCATTTAAAGCATAAATAATTCGAACGTTCGAACGAACTAAATAATTCGTGATTAGTTTTAAGAGTAGCTAATTCCGGGACATTTTCCGGGACGCGTACCTATGCGGGACGAAGAGCTAAAATCCGGGACGAACGGTCTCACCCCACATTGAAGCAC
Organism: Nomada lathburiana; assembly: GCA_963667235.1. NCBI lineage: Eukaryota > Metazoa > Arthropoda > Insecta > Hymenoptera > Apidae > Nomada > Nomada lathburiana. Next base: position 15,962,234 of record OY763899.1, on the reverse strand, counting down.
GAAATCAAATTACAAAATCGACAAGTTCGTTTTCTTAAACCGAAGTCAAAAATAAATTTCAAATTTGTAATCTGCTTCTGCGACGCTTGGCTTTCAAAGAAGGACACCCGATGCCTCGCCATAATCACGATTACGGAAACTTAATGAAGAAATTCAATCTGAAGACTCTTAAAACTAGGAGAACGGTGGCAGATCTGAGTTCCCTCCATGCAGTCATAAATGGCTCTGTTTCCTGTTCAGAATTATTATCGAGGATCAACTTTAATTCACCATCCTTGAACACGAGGGCGCCTCTTCTGTTCAGAACTTCATTACTGAAACACGCTACATCCGATCCTTTGAACAGAATGTACAAAACAGCAAATCTCTACTTCCGTAAACTCAACTTCTTTGATGTCAGTGCCTCTAATTTCAAGAGTGAACTATATAAGCTACTACGAGTATTGTCTGGGGCGATGAAACGAAGACGGATCATCACTGCTATTATCAAGTGCAAACGCAATTGCACATAACGAATGGACAAAGTGCTTTATCCTGTTCATGTACGCCGAGAAGAATGAAAGTTATAAAAGCGCCGAGAGGAATGAAAGTTATAAAAGCGCCGAGAGATGATACAATCTGGACAAACAGACATGGAGGAAAGCCCGAGAAAGTTCTAGGACTACTGCAAGTTGCCAGAAATCATAGATAGTAGAGATTCAATCGACACCAGCCGATTAGAGAACCTCTGTACATAAAAACGGGTGGAACATGTACGAGTAAGCAATAATGTACATGTAACGATGGATGACAAACATCGCGATAGCACCGGCGAGTGGACTGTAAATTCCTTACAGCAATGAACATACCCTGCATGTCGAGGAAAGAATTTCGTAAGCAGCACGATGATATCGCGAAGTAGCTAATTGTTGCTGCAGAAAAAGAAATGGTAGCAGCGGCAGAAAGCGACGCTATACTGGAAGGATTCAAGACCAGCGTTGAAAAACGTGGACTTGTTTATTCAACCTTGATTGCTGATGGCGACAGCAGTGTGTATAAAACTCAGTGGAACAATTGGTGTTCAAATTCAAGAATGTGGATTATTCATTGATGCTTCCAACCGATTCTTAGGGGCTTCTCCAGATGGAGTAATAAGACGAAGAGGGCATCGTAGAAATAAAATGCCCGAAAACGGCAGAGAATTTAATGCCGGAGGAGGCAATCATAACTGTTCCAGTTATTCGCCGCATATTTGAAGATGCAACAGGAAACAGAATGAACAAGAATCATTATTATTACTATCAGATACAAGGACAGTTGCATACAACAGGCCGAAAATACTGCTTATTTTGTATCTGGACTCGTAAAGGGCTGAAGTATCTTAAAATAGATAAGGGCGATAACTTTTGGCAAACCGAAATGGAGCCAAAGTTAATTCAATTTTACATACAATGCATGTTACCGGAATTAATAGATAGCCGGCACAATAGAGGTATGCCATTCGGGAGCCTCAATTTATTACAGAGGGGAGAGCAAGCTCAGAAAAGCGAAAAAGGTCTCACTCGGAAAGTAGTACAAATACTGCTAATGTCCGGTGTCGCACTGCACTGGAAAGTGCAGTACCAATGACTCTGTTAGTGGTTGACAATTGCATAAAGTAACGAGTCTCAATCCAATATCTTAAGAGACGAGTCTTAGTTCGAACATCAGAACCACACCAACCAGGAGACCATCTCCTCCAGTAAACCAACCGAGTCTTGGTTTACTAAGCTTTCAATAGTGACTCGTTATAATTAATATTTATAACGAGACGGTATACCGACGTATTATCGTATTCCAAGCGTCGCATACCACGACGCTCAACAGTTTATAACAATTTAAACTTTGGGCAACAAGCTTAAACAGTTGTTAACAAAGTCATATAAATTTAAAGTGCAGTCTCATGCAGTTTATAATTCTGTGTGGATTTTAATAAGTCAACGCTTGTCAAACGTTTGGCGAATCTCACATAACCCATCGCATAGCTCCTTCCCATATTTCAGGTAATGTTTTACAGTTTCGAAATATACATATATGATTTTATAATATTAATAACACATGAATTGACACATCGATATCGGCTCATACGAGAACAACTATACACATATATATTTATTATTAAAATAATAAAAGTTTAAATATATATATTTACATTGTTCAATCTATTACAGTCCCGAAAGGGTGTTATGTACGTCTGATGTACCTATGACGGGGCCAGCAAGACGGGAATTGGTGTGACACAGCATACTACGACGCAGCGTGTAGGGTCTACAGTAATGTCTCGATTAGTGTACCTCGCTCGGGACCGAATGTGAACACTAATCGTGTGCAGACACGATTCTCGAGCGAGTTCGGGTCGCCTTTGATGTTGTGGCAGCCGAGATACGGGGCAGCGTTCCAGGAAAAAAGCAAGTTTAAACGCCCGTGTACGTGAGACAACACTACCGCGATCAAAATTTAATATTAAAACTTGTTCAATTTTGGTCCGTTTTAAATGAAATTTTACGAAAATGTTCATTACAATCTCCTGATTAAAATGATACCAAACACGATATGGTTTGAGCAATTTTTACTTATCACGGTATTAATAATTTTATTCTCCTTTATTATTGTTTTCGATAACAACTAGATTATGTGTATATTAGTTAACAGCAATAAGGTAATTAGTAGTGAGATTGTAAATTTGGAAGTAAACTCTCCAATCGAGAGTCTCTTAATTCTCTTAATCTTAAATTGCTATATTTAGTTAATGGCAAAATATTGTTGTATCGAGAATTATTCTCGTTCCTGTGACATTACATTCGGTGTCCGTAAGAGTTTATAATTTTTACTGATAAGAAATTGTAAGAATTTATATCTACGTTTTAGATAAAGGAACTACGCAGAGAAGCGAGCTGGGTCATTCATCGCATCAATAATAATAAGTAAATATATGTATAGTTTCAAAATCATATATTCTAGTTGTTATCGAAAACAATAGTAAAGGAGAATGAAATTATTAATACCCTGATAAGTAAAAATTGTACAAACCATATCGTGTTTGGTGTCATTTTAATCAGGAAATTGTAACGAACATTTTCGTAAAATTTCATTTAAAATGGGCCAAAATTGAACAAGTTATAATCTTCAATTTTGATCGCGTTAGTATTGTCTCACGTACACGGGTATTTAAACTTGCTTCTTTCCTGGTCGCCGCTGCCTCGAGTCTCGGCTGCCACAACAACAACATTGAAGGTGACCTGCCGCTCGAGAAACGTGTCCTGCACACGATTACTGTTCGCATTCGGTACACTAATCGAGACAGCCGATTCGAATTTACTTCCAAATGTATAATCTCAATACTAATTACCTTATTGCTAACAACTAATATACACATATTCTAATTGTCATCGGAAACAATAATAAAGGGGAATAAAAGTATTAATACCACGTTAAGTAAAAATTATCCAAATCATATTGTGTTTGGTGTCATTTTAATCAGGAGATTGTAACGAAAATTTTGGTAAAATTTCATTTAAAACGGACCAAAAATGAACAAGTTTTAATTTTTAATCTCGCTTGCATCAGTGTTGGCTCTCACCGATATTCGATCTGGGTTCAGATTGCATGCTCGGCGCTTCACGCTTCGCTGGTTCCAGGGGGGACCATCCCAAGTAGTGGGGATAGAAATGAACACTAATCGAGACATTACTGTATAACGCGAGCGGCGAAACGAGTGCTGCGGAAGCCCAATACACCAGTTACGAGCTGGACTGCTGGGCGATCATTAAGTCTTTGCGTAAGTTCCGCGTATATTTGCTCGGGATACCGTTTAAAATCGTCACAGATTGCCACGCGTTCGCCTTGACGATGCGGACAAAGGACCTCTGCGTACGTGTAAATTCACCTGGTTGCACGCGACTAAGACTACGGCGACCGTTGAGGTATTAGATAGGCTTAAAAAACAATCGGTAATTTTCAGGACTCCGCGCCGTATAATATCTGATCGCGGCACGGCCTTCACCTCGCACGAGTTTAGAAACTATTGTGCCACAGAGGGAATAGAGCATGTGACCATTACTACCGGAATGCCGCGGAGTAACGGGCAGGTAGAGAGGGTTAACAGGGTACTGATACCGATCCTGACAAAGCTAGCAGCTCCCCGGCCCGAAGAATGGTACAAGTACCTCGACCGCTGCCAAAAGTTTTTGAACGCCACAGTTAGCCACGGTACAGGCATGACTACCTTCCGGGTGATGTTTGGAGTCCACATGCGCCCGCAAAGTGAACCCACCGTTAAGAGAGTTGCTAGAACGCGAGTGGACTGCCTCGTTCGACGAAGGCAGGTGCGAGTTAAGGGAAAGCGCTAAAGAAAAGATCGCGGATATACAGCGGGGAAATAAAAATAGTTTCAATAAACGTCGGAAAACCGCTACAGCATATAGAGAAGGTGACTCAGTGGCGATTAAGAGAATCCAGCAGGGCCCTGGGACGAAACTAGCGGCGAAGTACAGTAATTTCTCGGTGTATGCCCTGCGAGATCTGGTTCGGGAAAGATCGCGTTTTATCCCCACCACTGGGGGGGATCTCCCCGACACGACCCGGCGGCTTATACCTGGGGTAACCCTTGAAAGGTTAAATGGCTTCGTATCTGTGTGACGACACTAATGCAATCGTGAATTTTTTTTATTGTTACGTATTGCGCTATGAAAATTGTATTAAAATATTCGTGAAGCTGTTGTGATTAAAATGGAACTAAACACGATATGTTTTGGACAATTTTTACTTATGCCAAAAGTCAATACAAGACTGAACTTTCGATTCGGTCATAAACAACCCAGGTTGGCCGTCGAGGTTTATGCCCATTTATTGTAGTACACTTTTATGTTTTTTCTTCTCTTTATGTTTCTCTTTATGCTTCTCTTATATTCGCAAACGTATTTTAAAAAAGGCAATTAGGAAACGTATTGTATGGTAAAGGGATCAAGTAGCGCCCCCGCCGAGAAACAGCCGTCGACCATAACAGGTGGTCAGAAGCGTTTCTTATGGGGCTGGAATGGCCGAAAAACGTTTCCCCTGGTCGGGGAACGCTCCAAAAGCGTGTCGCATGGTCGTAGATAGACCCTTCGGAAGCACCCCTCCTTGCGCCGCAATGATCATTCGGAAGCGTCTCTTGCTCGCTGTACAAGAAATTAACAAGCCGCTTTCCATCGTATAGAAGTTCAGTGAGTAAAAAAGAGAAAGACTCGGTATCTTCGTATCCGCGAGACAACACTGATGCAACGATGGATCTTTTTTATTTTTATTAATTCTGTTCTGAAAATTTTATTACGATGTTGTTGACGTTTTTACACTTAAAATGAGATAAAACGCGATCTATGGTAATTTGGATCATATATATGGATCATAAGCATGACGCAAATATGATCCAAATTATATCGCGTTTGGTGTTATTTTAATCACAACAGCCTCAGCAATATTTTAATAAAATTTGCAGAACGAAATAAGTAACAATAAAGAAGTTTTATAGTTGCATTAGTGTTGGTCTCACCGAGACGTACCCCGACCCTTTCAGCGGCCGTCGACGTCGGTGCCTAAACAGTAGCCGGGCTATTGAGCCTTGGGTCAAATTTCTAAAAAGGCAAAGTTGTCCGTGGGCCCGGAATGCTCGCGGCCGGTCCCGAACTGCGATCTTTCTACGAGAAATTACTGTACCACGGCCCTTATCAGGTAATTAAACCGTTGCGAAACGACCGATACATGGTCAAAGGAAATGTGAAGGAGTCAATATAAAATATTTGTTATTTACAATTAAACTGAAAAACCAAACACAAGATTCGAACATACATGATTACGACGCTAGCCTTCTCGCGCATCGGCAGCAGGCGCGGCGCTGATCACGAGTTCGCCTGCCAATTAGCGGGGTCGGAATCAATCGACCGGTCGATCGGTGCACGCGATTGGCAGCTCTACGGTCTAGATCCTTCCGGAGAGGCCCTTAACTAGAGCAGGAAATAGCCTGCTCTGGCTGCTCTCCGGAGGTGGGGTATCTAGGTATAAATTAACGGGCGTAAGGTGCCTTCTTCCTTCTCTGTGAATTTTCCGTGTGAGTTACGGTAGTGAAAGCGAATCAAATAGCGACCCTAACGTGTATATTATATGATTGTTCGAGTCTCTGTTATAATAGTGTAGTGTTGTGCCTAAATTAAACGTTTAAAGACAAAGTAAAATCCGTATTATTTGGTATTATCTGTGCTCCCAATTTAAAGAGCTCTGAGTGTGCTGTAGTGCTGATTTCGCACATTTTCTGGATCAATCGACCGGTCCTTGGCGGGTCCGTTATATGTATAAAACTCTGTCAGAAAGATAATGTAATGCGAACAACGGTGGCTGCACTATACACCATTTGCGAATTACCGAAGATTCGCAAATATTTTCTTCATTCTGTTCCAACGGGAGATTAAGAAATACAGTAATGTCTTGATACAAGCCAGAACCGGGCAACATAGTTTTTCGGTTCTCCCACTACTAAGCACAATTCGTCGCTTGTCTTTATCGCCTACGGCCTACGGTCCTACTGCAAGTACATATGCATAAATACATAACATACAGTCCATAGGCTTTGCGTGAAGTGTAGGCGCTAGTCGCATAGGGAGTGAACGCAGTTTGGACTCGAGAAGAGGGGAACGGAATAGCGTTTGGCCCGGGGGGTCGTCAGTTGCCCGGGTCTGATATAAGCGAAAGCCTCGGGACTGAACGTTCGCTTATATCACGTAATTCCTACATTGATTGGCAACGTCGAACGTAGAAAAGGACAGCGAGTAAAGATAAAGGACCGAGCAGCCAAGCCAAAACAAAACCCAGCGTATCGGTGCAACAACACACTAATGCAACGATGAAACTTTGCTATTTCTCATCCTTTTCTTATGAAACTTTTACATAGCATAGCTGACATTTTTCTCATTAAAATGACACCAAACACGATATAATTTGGACTATATTTACTGGCTTAATTAACGGTAATAAGTTTCGACCGCAGAAAAGGATAGGCAAAGATCAAGGGCCCAGTACACTGTGTAACATACCAAATTATTACCATTAATTAAGCCAGTAATTATAGTCCAAATTATATCGTCTTGGTGTCATTTTAATCAGAAACATGTCAGCTATGCTATGTAAAAGTGTCATAAGAAATGGATGAGAAATAAAAAAGTTTCATCGTCCAATTAGCATTAGATCACCGATATACCCGAGCTTGGATCGCGATACATTGATCACCAAGCGAACTTCAGGACGCCTCAAGGGGTATACGTGTTACAAAGTAGTGGGGATAAACTCTTCGCTTATATCACGTAGAACTTTTCGCTGATATCGAGGATTCACTGTATACATGCATAACACTACTCGTGAAACAAGTCATAAAAAGAAATGAAAAATAAAATACAAATATACACATTTCTACTTACATTTCTAGCTCGCCGAGGAAAGATCGAATCCAGCTTAACACGACACTGACTCTAATTCCGAATTAAATATTTCTAAAATTGCAAATTGAAAGGGGGAAAAAAAAATCAACGGCTACCTATTATAATCGACGAACGATTCTAGTTTCCCGAATTTATTATTTACTTACTTTCAATTGCAATTATTGCCAGCGGCTGCACATATAAAATAATAAAAAAATACTTCATGTTAACGATGCAAACACTGATTGTTAAGGTGCGAGAAGGCAAGGTTTATGGCAGGGCAATTGACAGCAGTCACGGAGTACGTGACTGGTTAATTTTTCTGCAGATGTGCAAAGGGCGCATGGAATAAGGTTTTAAAGAAGACCCTGCCATAAACATCGCTGCACCAAGGCATAATTCGGCCTCGACACTCGACGGTGTCCGCGGCATCGGCTGGCCACCTGGCACAACCGGGGAAATACCCCAGCACCTCCAGTGCGTCGTCCACCCCCAAGTTTCCCTGTGGAAAGTCACCGTGCCCCTTCCTAAAGAACATCACGCCAAGGGCGTAATGGAAGGGGAGAACATGAAGTCTTAAAACCAAGGGAACTTGGAGAAAAGACAGAGTTTTAGAACACACATAGCATAGTCCAGATAGAAATCAGTAGAATCATTGAGAAACCACTTACACGATAGCATTAACAGACGTTATAATAAACCATTCAACTTATTATATTACCACGTGTCACAATTAATTAATACCATCACGGTCCCAAGCCGTACAACTTGGGTGGTCCTTCGAGAAGAACATAGACGGCACTTCGTGCAAATATCCAGGGAAGTTACGCCCCCTAACATTTGGTCCTTCGAGCCGGATACAGCATCGTGGAATTGGATCGTATTGGAACAGCAACCGATTCAGCCGCAGTGCATCAGACCAGCAGAGAAAACATCAACAGAGTTCAGTGACACGTGGTGATAGAGGTTAAAGCAAAGAGTGTAGTGTGAAAGTTAAGCAGTCATCTTCAGAAGAGAGCAACCTGGAGATAGCCAAGGATCGACGCTAAGTTTAACGTCAACATCCACCAACAGAAGACAGCATCGTAGACTTGGATCGGATTGGAGCAACAACCGATTGAGCCGCAATTCAGCAGCACAGCAGACGTAGCAGAGAATCAGTCACCATCAAAGCAGTATCAGTGGGCTACGTCCGTTTTCCTGTCACGTAAGATCAAATTCCCTTCCCCTATTTGTGAAATAACGTATAATGGAAGCCGAACTTAGAAAGTTGATTGCCGACCGCGGCACAATTAAGGCCGCGTTGACTCGACTTAATAGATATTTCACTGAATCCGCGCAAACAGTGTCGATAAGGGCATTGCAAAAACGGTTAGAAGCAAACGTAGGTTTGAATGAGAGCTACAACGCTATTCAAGTTCAGATTGAGCAGGCTACTGAAGGAACAGACTCAGAAGCATCTCACGCGGCAGATAGAGACACGTTTGAAGAAACGTATTTTAATATAGTAGCCAACATAGAATCATACATAGAACGCGCGCAGGGTACGGGTGGAACACTAAGCCAGATAGCAGGGCAAATAGCGTCTCCTGCATCCACGAGCTCACGTCCCTCGGTAAAAATGCCGACAATACAGCTACCATCATTTGACGGCGATTACAGCGGGTGGGTCAGGTTCAGAGACACGTACATCAGTCTAGTACACGAGACCGACGCACCAGATATAGAAAAGTTTCACTACCTGAATTCCGCGTTGAAGGGTCCAGCCGCGCGAGTAATTCAATCTCTGGGAGTGTCCGAAGCGAATTATCGCCTTGCATGGGACGCGTTAAAGCTACGGTACGAAAACGCAGCAGCCTTAAAGAAACATCATGTGTTAGCAATTTTAGACATGCCAAGCATTCAGAAATCGTCTCAAAACGCGCTACGAGAACTATTAGATGATGCACGAAACAATTTAGCAGCGCTACGGTCGTTGAACGTACCCGTTGACGCGTGGGACATTATGATTATACCAATCTTAAGTAGAAAATTAGATGTGGACTCCTTTAACGAATGGGAAAAGGGGGCCACAGGAGCAGCTGATATTACGTTCGAGAAATTTGCCGCATTTTTAGAGGATCGATCCGCGTATTTAGGGAGCACAATGTCAGCGGCCCAGGTAGCCATAGCACGAACCGATAGCCCAGCAGGATCTCCAGGTAGTCGAAGGCCGCTTCGAACAACCACCCATGTGGCTGTTACAGCGGGTGCCTGTCCAGCGTGCGGTTCCGGACACCCCCTGTTTAAATGCGATAAGTTCAGGGGTCTGTCCATTGAGGATAAGACTCAGATAGTGCAAGCTTCCCAAGGCTGTTACAATTGTTTACAACCGGGTCACCATGTGCGTGCCTGCACCCGCAGACACTGTACTCTGTGTGGCAAGAAACACCATACGCTGTTGCACCGTGAACTAGTTCCGCATTCAAACACGACTGCCGCGGAAGAATCGCAACCGTCTGAACCCAACCAGACCATATCCTGCGTCGCGAATTCCAACACCAGCACCTTCGAACACAGCGTCTTGTCCACAGCGGCTGTGAATATAAAGGACAGACAAGGAAAGGAGATACAGTGTCGCGCCTTATTAGATTCGGGATCACAATCCAATTTTATTACCACCACGCTATGCAAAAGGTTAGGGCTCATATACGATCCCACAGATGTACAGGTATCAGGCTTAGGCGGACATTCAAGCGAGGTTAAGAATATGGTTCGCGTAAACATAGGATCTAGAGTAAACAACTTTTGCGCTACCATGTCATGCCTAGCCATTGACAAGATCACCCAAGATATGCCAAGTATAGGGTTAGATAGAGATGCGACGTGTATACCATCGCATATCGTATTAGCAGACCCCGAATTCGAAAAATCCCGGTCGATCGACATGCTAATCGGCGCCGGCCTGTTTTGGCAGCTGCTGTGCGTCGGTCAACATAGAGCAGGCAAGTTACTCTGGCAAAAAACGCAGTTAGGTTGGATTTTAGGGGGATCAATTAATAGGCCCGTTAGTCATAAGATCCAACATTGCCATATGGTTACGAATCAAGAGCTAACCAATCAATGGACAGATTACAGAGAGGAATTATCACACCTAAGTGAATTAAAAATTCCTCGGCGCGCACTCGATGCAGCAGGTAAAATCGAGTTACATGGGTTCGCGGACGCGTCCGAACAGGCATACGGGGCTTGCGTCTACCTGCGATCAAGGAGCGGCACTGGTACCTGGGGAGCTAAACTTTTATGCTCAAAATCTCGAGTAGCGCCGTTAAAAACAATATCGTTACCAAGATTAGAGCTATCCGGAGCACTACTACTTGCGCAACTAATGAATAAAGTCAAAACCGCACTTCGCGTTCCAATAACATCAGAGAAGTATTGGTGCGATTCAACGATCGTACTTGCATGGATCCGCGGTAATCCAAATAGATGGAAAACCTTCGTCGCGAATAGGGTGACACAAGTTCAGGCATTAACAGATTCAAACAGCTGGGCACATGTACGGTCTGAAGACAATCCCGCGGATGTGATTTCTCGCGGCAGCAACCCCAGAGTATTGACTAGCAATAAATTGTGGTGGCTGGGTCCTTCATGGTTGACAGCGGAATCAAAATATTGGCCGCAAACTGTAGAAGAAACAGGCGCGATACCAGATGAAAGGGTAAGACTAATAGTAGCCGCTACGGTAACCTGTAATGCGGATGAGTTGTTCCTCCGTTACTCAACTTACACGCGTTTATTGAGAATAACAGCTTATTGTCTTCGCTTCATAAACAATGCTTTGAATAGGGTAAAGGGGAAAATAATCATACACGCGGCCCAGAACGAAGCGTTGACAACCGTAGAACTACAGATAGCTCAGGAACACCTCGTTCGACTCGCACAAAGAGACTGCTTTACTAATGAAGTAGGATCATTGAGACGAGATCACGTGGTTGCAAAACAGAGTTCACTAGCATCACTCTCGCCTTTCTTAGATAAGTCAGGAATTATTAGGGTAGGCGGCAGATTAAACAACGCAATGATTGCATATAGAAAAAAGCATCCTATCGTGCTGCCCTCAAAGCACGCACTGACAGATTTGATTATTAAACACGAGCACATCAGGCTACTTCATGCAGGTTGTCAGCATGTAGTCGCATCGCTCCGTGAGCATTTTTGGCCAGTACATTGTGGTCAAAACGTAAAAAGAATACTTCGATCCTGCGTGAGATGCTTCAGAGTCAAACCAAAGGGAATACAATGCCCAATGGGCCAATTACCTGCGGCCCGGGTTAACCCTGGCCGCCCATTCCTGGTCAGTGGTGTAGATTACGCAGGTCCATTTACAACAAAGGATCGCACCCGTAGCAAGGTCTCACTAAAATCGTACGCCTGCATTTTTGTATGTTTTGCCACAAAGGCAACGCATATCGAACTCGCCACTGACCTTAGCACAGATGCGTTTATAAAATGCCTCAACCGATTTATTGCACGCCGAGGCCCTTGTCAGAGCATTATTTCCGACAACGGAACAAATTTTGTCGGAGCAAAAAACAGATTTATAGAATTAGATAAACTCATCAGGTGTGAAATACACAATGCACGGACCGCCAACTTTTTAAGCGAGTATCGAATTCAGTGGCACTTCAACCCCCCCCAAGCACCACACTTTGGTGGTCTCTGGGAAAGTGCTGTTCGCTTAACTAAGTACCATTTGAACCGTGTCATAGGAGAACAAAGGCTTACATATGAAGAATTATATACGCTATTAACGCAAATAGAATCCTGCCTAAATTCACGCCCCCTCAGTCCAAGTTCCTCCGACCCACACGACCTGATCCCGTTGACTCCTGGACATTTCTTAATTGGCACTGCTCCCTGCACGTTGCCGGATCAAGACATCACGGATGTAAAACTAAATAGGCTGAACAGATATCAACTGGTGCAGCAGATGTTTCAGCACTTTTGGCAGCGCTGGCAGAAGGAGTATCTACACCATCTCCAGCAACGATACAAATGGAAAATCCCCTCCAATCAGCACTTGAGAAAGGATAGCCTGGTCGTAATAAGGGAAGATAACCTACCTCCCTTACGTTGGTCACTGGGCAGAATAACAGATCTACACCCGGGCAAGGATGGCATAACACGCGTGGTCACTGTAAAAACCGCGACCGGGGTGTACAAGAGACCCACGGCAAAGATTTGCATACTACCAATGCAAAACCAGAACAATTCTAGCGAAATATAAAATGTACTGTAAACGTAGGGTCCATTAGCAGTAAGCAACCAAATAGAATAGCACAGTTCGATTTAGAATGTAAGAAAGCATGTACACATAGCAGTTAGAATCGCACATAGGCATTAAGCTACATAAATGTATCTATTTAATATAGTATATATTGTCACGTTACGATGTTGAACACGCATCGCGAGTTCAAGGGGGGCGGCATGTTAAGGTGCGAGAAGGCAAGGTTTATGGCAGGGCAATTGACAGCAGTCACGGAGTACGTGACTGGTTAATTTTTCTGCAGATGTGCAAAGGGCGCATGGAATAAGGTTTTAAAGAAGACCCTGCCATAAACATCGCTGCACCAAGGCATAATTCGGCCTCGACACTCGACGGTGTCCGCGGCATCGGCTGGCCACCTGGCACAACCGGGGAAATACCCCAGCACCTCCAGTGCGTCGTCCACCCCCAAGTTTCCCTGTGGAAAGTCACCGTGCCCCTTCCTAAAGAACATCACGCCAAGGGCGTAATGGAAGGGGAGAACATGAAGTCTTAAAACCAAGGGAACTTGGAGAAAAGACAGAGTTTTAGAACACACATAGCATAGTCCAGATAGAAATCAGTAGAATCATTGAGAAACCACTTACACGATAGCATTAACAGACGTTATAATAAACCATTCAACTTATTATATTACCACGTGTCACAATTAATTAATACCATCACGGTCCCAAGCCGTACAACTTGGGTGGTCCTTCGAGAAGAACATAGACGGCACTTCGTGCAAATATCCAGGGAAGTTACGCCCCCTAACACTGATTCTATCGACCGCCTTGCGCACGGCCCACATTTTCTGAAATAACTGTACCAATTAGAAAATGAAGCAAGGGTAGATAACAAATAAATCGGCGCGCGTCTTATATCGCTCTTGTTTTCCTTTATTCGTTTCTAGAATAAAATTGTAGCGTAAACATTTGTATTCTAGATATGAATAAAAGAAAATTATATTGCTTAATATTATAATTAGCAGTATTATTTGCAGCGAAAAATATACATATACTCGCTGCATAATTTATCAAATGAGAAACAAAACTAATAAATGCTTTCTAGCTAAAGTGGAAGTATAAAACAAGAATAGCATCTAACAATGATTCAAATAAATCGATTCCATTAGCCCAAACTTCTTTTACCTTGGCTTTGCAACATTGCAAATAAAACAATAAGTTTGTAATAATTATTCAATAAAATAACAATGCACATTCTGTATATTATTATCCAACGCAAGATACATATCGTGAAACAAATATCAATCGCATATAAATTATAACCGAAATCGAAATCCCCTTTTTATGCGCACTATTTCAATCCAGTGTATCTTTTATCCCAATTCTAGGTTACACCGTTGTACATCCATAGATACAGATTTCCTAGAACATTGTTAGATAGCGACGATAGTTCTGACGAAAAATGTAAAGAGAGTTGTCGCTCGTCAATAAAATTCAATGAATAACATTTTAGTGATACGTCCTGTTACTTATTTTAAACTTTATATCAATTTCTTTAAGATTTTCAGATGAATTTTTGAAGCATTCCATTTTCCCGAATTTTTGTAAACCTTTTTATGCGATTCTCAGATTATTTTTATCACAATACTTTGGCTCTATGCGGTTTCAGAAAATTATGGAACGTATCCCTACTTTTTCGATGCAAGATAAACCTTTTTTGCGCGATTGATTTGTATTCCGTTCTCCGTGGAACGCATTTCCCGCATAAAAAGAGGGCTTCGACAGCACATGAATGAACACAGAAGTACATAGATACATAAATACTGCGCAATTTTAATTTTAGTAGATATATTTATTATACGTTACCAATCGTCCATCAAATTGATCAAGCGTCGTGATAATTAAATCTGGATATATTATTCAGCATCGATCAAGCAACTAATAAATCTGTTACAAACGCCAGTATGGAAACCTGCAAGCAACTGCAAAAAGGAAAAAGATATTTAATAGCAGAGAGTCTAGAAAGCGCCGAAGAAATTAATGAATGTTAAAAACATGGCGCTAAAGAGAAGATATATTCAATTAATGTAATATTATTGTAATTAGCAATTTTTGCAAAGAACCAAGGTATTGATCTATTGAAGCAATACTGTCGATAGAACAAAGGCACTGAAAAAAACTGTTGTAACACATATTTAAGAATTCTCACTAACCTGAAGCACGAAGAAATTACCAAACAACCACTACGGCGGCCGAATTGCGAGTGGCGCTCCCAGCGAGACTCATGCAAAAACTACGCACGAGCTGAATTTTCGCGACTTCTGCGCATGTTACCCTGGTAACCGGCGGGCCATAGGACAATGCTTTTCTTCGCCGTTGCGTGTTGCGTGCCACGACTTCACCTGGGTATGATCCCGCCGCGCAGTATGCAAGAATTTATATGACGAAATAGCATTATTCTTATTATAACGTCTTGCCTCAATTGGTAAATTGTAGCTACAACTAAAAGCAGGTGCAATTTAAATAACCAAACATAGAAATATTCGTGCGCATTTATTATTATTATAATTCTTGCGAGAAAACTTTCCACGCTTTTACGTTAGCGAAATGTCGAAAAAGGTCTTAGATATTTCAGTGTTCACAAAACATTTAATAGTGGTTCTTGTGCTACAGTTGATCTTAGATAATCGTTAGTAAGTTTCATGCTGGAAAATGACCGTCCTTCACTACCGGCGCTTGCAGAAATATTACAATTCTTCCAGCTACTGTTAGATTAGCGAATAGCAATCCAGTCGTACAAATGTAGGACGTGAAAGGGCGAGTAAGGAACAATTTTGATTTCGAATAAAAATTTATTTCAACGAGGTTACGAATCCCTTTGCCCTTGACTGTCGATCTCGAGTCGAGCTGAACTTGGGCTGCTCGAAGGTAGATTCTGGTCTTGGATCGAGCCTCACCTCGTCTCCGAGCCATACATTGTTGCTTCGATCGATTACATATGAATGTGGGTTTATCCCCACCGCTGTAGACTCGATTGTCCAGCAGTGTAGTTTGTTTTATTTCCATTAGAGCTATATCTGAGCTGAATACACGCTTTCTGTGATATTTGCATATATTATTTTTCCTTTATTAGTCATGTTACTTGACTAGTAAAAGAAATCAGTCACTATGTAACAAAAAAAAATGTTACTTGGATCCAACCGGACCCAGGTGTCGCCTTCTGGCGGTCCGCCGTTCCAGTGTTAATAAGTAGAATGCAAAATTTACACATTTTCTCATTATTTCCAGAATTATTAGACTAGTACTATTTAAATTTAGTTATTCGTAGTGTTTCGAATACAGATAAATCGCGTTACGCGATGTCTCGAGAAAAGGATAAAAATAAAGTACAAGTGACCCCCGTGTACCGCGGATATTCTATTCCATAAAAATGGCGCGCTGTATAAATCGTGTTATGCGAGATTGACAACCCCACCTAATTTATTCGTGAGGACCTGGGATGGGAAATCAACTATGGTCGTAATTTTCAGCTTATCGCATAAAACACTTTGATAAGATTAGGTAATTAATATGGGGCGTCCGGTATTTATTGATCGTTTCTTTGAAATGTTAAGCTGTTGTTAACACATTAATGATTATTTAAAGGCATGTTACTGCCTGGTGCTTACATTAATATTCGATAATACATAATAATTGTGAAATTGAAGATGTGTATTCGTCATCACAGAAAACTGTTAATATTTATTTGTCAGATATAATATATGTACATATAGTTTTGTTAGAGTTAATACTTGAATGTTTATTCGCTCCAGGTTCTGGGGTACGTGCCGAAGGATTCGTCACAGTCCTCTTTCCAAAAGGCATCGCCTTCCTCACTCCGTGGCCAGATCCACCAGGAACAGAGTCCATATTCTTTAACAATACTCTCCTCTTTCTAATAAACAATCGAAAGACCCAGACCTGCCGACAAGATGATTAGTCCCATTCATTTACTTACAGGACACTCAATAAAATAGTAAATCCTAGGGCATCCGATAATTGAATGGCGACGTACCACCAGCCATCGTCTGTCGCCCCGATTGTCTGTTCCCAAAACACTCTCCGACCACACGCAGGACTGCGTCCCCAACCATAAATTATCCACAGGGTGCCCAGCACTTTGCCACCAAATTCTATTCCTTCCTTTAAAAATAAGCTAACGCTAACACATTAATCAGTAACTTTATTATATGGCAGTTTATTTATTGATACAATATAAGGAATAGGTAAGCACCAACAGAGACAAGCCTAACTCGCTTGGTACGTGTCAAGTGGAAAGTCTTCACAAGTTTTCTTTGGCAATAAAACTGCTTGGGAATAGAGTCACGCATATTCTTATTTAGCACTTTCAACCGTTAATAAAGACTTTCGCGACTTAAAATATGATATGCCTTCGTTTATGCAGTCGTCAAACACCCCAATCTTTTTCATTTCCTTTTTTAAGGGGAGTTAAACTGTATATAGAGTTTGTTTAATGTTTCCTATCAATCTTTCAAGTATGCACGAAATTTTGTAGTATTAAATTATAAATATGTTTTAATTACTATATAGTACTGTTGTAAGCACAAATGAAAAGAAATTTAAATCATTTAAACGACCTCAGAGACGACCTCACCGCCGACATTCAGCATGGGTATTGATGATTTGCCCTCTGCATTCGTGGAGATCACGCATCTCGGTACGAGTGGGACCTTTTCTCGCAAGCCGCCTTCCACTCATTAATCTTGGCACGGCACCTCACCCGCCACTGCAATGTGACCCAAGTAATTACTAGGGATCACCTGCGCCTCATCGGCCCGAAGTATCGTCCGTTTCTCCAGAAAGGCATTCATCGTCGCAGCCACTCTCAATTCGCCCAATCGGCTTAAAATGACCACCTCCGGGTGCTCCGTGCAAGGACGTCCCACCAGTAGCGGTATAAATTGACTACCGCGAGGTACAATGTGAACAGGCACTCTCGCTTCCACACGATCGATGCTGAGGTTGGCAGTGGACACGCCGACCGGCCGGACTTGACCTTCGCCGTATCCTACAAGAGGGCCAAGTATAATTTCGTGATATGTCAAACCCATTTCGTGCGCCACGACTTGTCTTAACGCCACTACGCTGCTCCCCAAATCCAGGTAGGCTCTTTTCGGACGACTCTTATTGTTGCCCCGGCATCCCGTCGCTCGCCCCTTGCCTTAGACGCGCGCGAGTAGTGCCCTGTTTGTCCACATTTGAAACACGCAACGCCCTTTCCAAGTTTGGACACAATCGTGCTGCGTGACCCTCTTGTTTACAATGGAAACATTTCGTCCCGGAACTTCTAGAAACTGCGCCGTTGGTAGCTCGATTGATACCCGATGTTGCGCTTTCTCTTATATGTTCGTATCCGGACCGTAAATATGATAGCAATTCGCACGAGGTGTGATATTTACTGAGCGGTCACAAATAACTTCGTAATTTAGGACTATTCAGCACGTCCACTATCCACTCTATTATCTAGCGGTCAGTCATATTAGCTCTGTTGCATTTCGCTAACTTCTCATAATAATACTCAATAATATTCAGACCTGATTTCCGCTGACAATGTTGTCCGTCGAGTTGCCTCCTTACCGCGCTCGTGTCGGCTGGGAAATTCCGCCGTAGAAGCTTCTTAAATTCGGCCCCATGTGCGTTCCATCCCCATGGACATCTCCATATTCTTCAATCTTGTCGATCCATTCTTCGACCGTTAGGTCGAATTCGTTGAATACCGGCAAAACACTCGGCACATCCCGAAAGTGCCGTTCGTCCCTCGCGTGCTCGTCCGCCATGGTTTGGAAAACCGAGTTAAATCGCTGTCTACACAGCACTCGTTTTCGAAAACGATACCAACTGTTTCCGCCGTATGCCTGTTTTACGGTATAGCGATAATCGCACGAGACGATTACTTTCGTTTTGTACTGACTCAACGTTACACCCGGTAACAATGGCGACGTCCCATGCGCTCGCCACGTGTTCGCCTTATTCCATTAAATTTTCGGATCCCGAACGCCGACGCGCAAGCGAATCCCACTTCTGATTAACTGTGGTGATCTTTTATCTTTGATCATAAGACACGCTTCTGGATGGAGGAATTTCTCGTCCTTACTGTACTCCTAATACTCGACTACTGTACTGCTATTTGGCTACTTTACTGCTATTACTATTGCATTACTGTTACATTACTATATGCTACGCGCCGCTGAGCGCCGCTGCGCGACGGCGAGCCACCGTTCTTGCGCCATCTCAGCCGCGAAAATTTAAGTGACGACACTAGTCATAGTATTATTTGAAACGTAGGTAACAATTCGTTTTTCTAACTTATTAGAAACGATAATGAAAGATAATGAGTTATTACAGGTAAATATTTTTCGAATTATGTATGTCGTGTTTGGTCTCATCAATCAGAAAAATGTTGCCAATGTCAAGCTAAGTTTCATAAGAAAAGAATGAGAAGTAGCAAAGTTTCATCATTGAATTAGTAGTGGTTCACCGATATACCCGAGCCAGATCACGTGACACTAATTGATAATCGAACTTCTTGACGCCTCAAGGTGTATACACCCCAGTACTGGGGGGATAAACTTTTTGCTAATATCGGATACCAATTTTTCGCTTATATGGAGACCTTACTGTACTTCCGACAGAATGGGAAAGCGCACAATTTTACTTTTCCACCAATTTGAAATACTGGTTTGTTCTTCTTCTACTTCCTCCGAAAATACAGTCTGATCTCGCGACTTGCATTTGTTTCTGGACCAATGAAGTTCGCCAAATTTCTTCCGAAATTATTATTGTAGCGTTGATTTACCAGTTAGCTGCTATTGGAAAACTACATTATGACGAGGTTGGATAGTATACGTATATTAATAATAAGCAATTTACTAGATAAAAGAATACTTATTTCGAATGAAATTGGAAGAGAAGAAGAGTCGAACATTCGGACCCTATCGCTCGCGCTTATTTATGGAAGTCGCGGGCCATACGGCTGCATGACGCCGACGAAGCGGGGCCATACATTGTATGCGTCGCTCCGAACGACCTCGCGACGGGCCACGGTTCGACGATACCGATTTGAAACGACGAATCTGACTGGCGACGAGCAAGACGGACTGTTGGCGGAGACAACGAACTCTTGCCCAGACACTCGTGCGAGAAGGACGTGTTTACCCCAGTGAATCTAATAAAGTATTGTAAAAGAATATCCGCGCAGCTTACATTCCTTTCCCTTCACCACTTAGACTTATTTGTAAGAGATTCGAATTAAAAGAACGGCCCATAACGAGGGGCAAAAAAGGGGATCGATGCCAACACTACACGGAGTTCCCAAGCGGTCACCCATCTAAGTACTATCCGTGCCCAATGCTGCTTAACTTTGGTGATCGGACGAGAACCAGTGCTTTCAGCGTGGTATGAGCGTTGACGTAAAGAATTGGCTTCTTCATCGTCGCCACTCCACCCACGAAACCATTATCCTGAAGAGCGAGCTTAAACTTGAAGGTGTCCAATGAAAGGCAGGTGTCGTGTGGCGTTTAACCCTGCTTACAGATATGCTGCTTAACCAAAAATCTGCTCGGGACAACAAGGATTGCCGGGAAAGCGGACGCTGTTCGCGATTCAAGGGTGCCGACTAGACGAGCCTCGTTCGGTTCGAAGCCATTCGGATCAGGAGCAGGGCCCAATACGCAGTGGACAGAAAAATGCCAACGATGGACGAGGATTGCAGGGGGGAACCCATCTTTGCCCTGATCGCGAGCCATGCAACTTAACACTTCAAAGTTCGCTAATTTTTGATCGTCAACAGTGCTCGTGAAACAGCATTCGATGGTCAATCTAGGTCGCTCGAACGGTACAAGAAAATATACGCAAAGTATTAGGAGCATACAGTCTTATCCGTAACTATGGATAATACTTACGACTTCCCGGAAATGGGAGGTAGCTGATGTGATTCTGAACTACTTTCTCATTGACAGCAATGTTGTTTGCTGCTTCGTGCTTATGTTATTAACGAAAATCACTGGCCAATGAGAGCGCACGTATAGCACGCGCTCAAGCGCGTACCACTCAACTGCGCGCTGTCGTGATAGGGTGCATCGAGGGGCACCGTACGGCAAATACTACATCTTCTTCAATTAAGAATAATGTGTAATTATTCGTTATACATGAATAACAGTTTAATTAACAGGTCCCCTTCTAACTGTTCCATACTTTTACTCGTTATCCGAAACGATTTAGGTGTTTTATTACCTGTGAAAAAATGTTTGGATAATTAGTGTTAGAAATGACTAGTCAAACAAAGTTACCCTCTGGTGCATTAAGTACGATCAAAAATTAAAAGCACGGCCCATAACGAGGGGCAAAAAGGGGGTAGATGCCAACACTACACGGAGTTCCCAAGCGGTCACCCATCTAAGTACTATCCGTGCCCAACGCTGCTTAACTTTGGTGATCGGACGAGAACCAGTGCTTTCAGCGTGGTATGAGCGTTGACGTTAAACAATGACTCCTTCATCGTTGACACTCCACCCCCGAAATTATTAATCCGGCGGGCGAGCCTAAACTTGAAGGTGTCCAATGAAAATCAGGTGTCGAGCGGCGTTTAACCCTGCTTACAGATATGCTGCAGGTACGAAAATCTGTGGTGAATCTATGGAAGTGGTACTACCTCACCGATTTCGATGATTTTTTAATATGTTGTAGAGCTCAGTATACAGATTCTTCGCCGGCTGTCGGATAAACGGCGGCCCCATGCGTTGCCTCGAGCGTGCATGTATAGACAAAATTCAATGCAGTAGTAGTTACAGTTTTTTGCAAATATCTCGAAATCTAAGGCCGAGCGGCGGTTGTATGCATAGGAAAAAGTTGTTCGGAATACTGAGTGCCATAACATATTAAAAAATCATCGAAATCGGTGAGGTAGTACCACTACCATTTAGGCTCGCCCGCCGGACTAATGATTTCGGGGGTGGAGTGTCAACGATGAAGGAGTCATTGTTTAACGTCAACGCTCATACCACGCTGAAAGCACTGGTTCTCGTCCGATCACCAAAGTTAAGCAGCATTGGGCACGGATAGTATAGTGCGTCCAGAGCTAAATGAAAAAAGTGGTGTGGGGATTTCTCACCCCACTAAACGAACTACAAAGCTCGACCGCTCGTCGAACAGAGCAGGGCAGTGCGATGCCAATTTGAAATGGGTGCACATATACAGTATACGATATACTGTTGATCAATGTGTAAATGGTTTGAGACAGTGTCAGTAGAACGGACCCCAATTTCTCGAAGTTCGCGGCTCGCTTTTGTCGGTGTCGCTAGGTTATAAAGGAAAAAACAAAGATAGAACGATAGCCGAGGAAGCCGAGAAATTTAAATGCCACCGTGTCGGTGTGATACACAAATGCAAAACGATGCTATAATAAAAAGGACAGCTTAACTATTTTATTTTTAGTTTTTTCGACTTCCAATTTTTTTAAACATGTTATTGAAATTCTTCCGATTAAAATGAGACCAAACATGATATATTTTAGACCACATTGTATCTTTATCTTTATTGTAAGGCATTTATTACATATAATTAAAAAACAAAGTTTATTAATGTTCAATTTATTATGTTTCAAAACCATTAATAAATATTCAGGAATAACACATATATCTGTACAAGTATGTACAGAATATATATAAATTAACAAGATATAATTATATCGGAGAGACCGAAGGTGGTTGTTATACTTTATAATTAAGTATTTTTGTTTTAATCGTCAGATATTTAAATAAATTTCCTCATGATCACCTACAAAATAGATATCTCTAATTTTAAAAAAGATACTGATGTTACAATTTTTTTATTAATTAGAATAGTGTACTAGGTGACAAGTATCCTTACTTGTCATGAAGTACAAAATGTGAGTCTAAATATAACAAATAGTAACGGAAATAAAATTGTATATAGAAGTCTCTGCTATCCTGGCTTGTGGTTTTAAACGGAATGACCAGAACATTGTCTCTATATTTGGAACATTAGAGTTTATTAAAACAAAAGATGTCGCATTGGCATGGTAGCTCTATGAGCGTTATATTTCGAAAGTGGTTTCTGTACTACATACCAAGGATAATACTGCGCAAAGAATTAAAGTTCTATCAAATACTTAAAATATTGAATAAAATGTATAGCTATACTAGTAGTAACTGAACTATTAGTGTAAATAAAAATTAATTCATAAGCGTCTCATCTTATTGCTTAGAACGCAACATCGGCAGGGCGCTACGGCCCTGCCGATCGGCGGCATCAATCGGCCGCTCTCACTCCACTTTTTTCATTTAGCTCTGGACGCACTATACTTAGATGGGTGACCGCTTGGGAACTCCGTGTAGTGTTGGCATCGAATCCCTTTTTTGCCCCTCGTTATGGGCCGTGCTTTTAATTCGAATCTCTTACAAATAAGTCTAAGTGGTGAAGGGAAAGGAATGTAAGCTGCGCGGAGATTCTTTTACAATACTTTATTAGATTCACTAGGCTAACAACGTCCTTCCCGCACGAGCGTCTTGACAAGAATTCATTGTCCCCGCCAACCGCCAAAAAGTAGTATCCGATATTAGCGAAGAGTTTATCCCCCCAGTACTGGGGGGTATACACCTTGAGACGTCAAGAAGTTCGTTTATCAATTAGTGTCACGTGACCTGAATCGGGTAATCGGTATTGGATATGGTGTGTTTAATAAAATAACTATTATATTTTTATCAATCGGTCTATTTAAAATAGAAGTGAACGAAAACACGCAAAAGAACTGGGCTCCACTTGTACCTACGAATGCGTACTGTTTCTCTTTAAAACCTAGGCCCTTTTGACTCGCCAAGTACAGAACCATCTGTTTCTCTTACTATCTCTGTTAGGAAGACGTTTCTAAGAACGTTGAGACAATTTTGCTCTAGCATAATATATTATACTTACCGTCGCTAGTAAATATCCAACAATCGGCGAACCACTACTAATTCACCGATGAAACTTTGCTATTTCTCATTCCTTTCTTATGAAACATTTACATTGACATTGGTGACATTTTTCTGATTAATGAGACCAAACACGACATAATTCGAAAAATATTTACCTGTAATAACTCATTATCTTTCATTATCGTTTCTAATAAGGTAGAAAAACGAATTTTTACCTACATTTCAAGCAATACTATGCCTAGTGTAGTCACTTAAATTTTCGCGGCTGAGTAGGCGCAAGCACGATGGCTCGCCGTCGCGCAGCGGTGCTCAGCGGTGCGCAGCATGTAGTAATGTAACAGTAAAATAATAGTAATAGCAGTACAGTAGTCGAGTAATGCGAGTCAAGTAAGGACGAGAAATAGCGCGTTGAAATAAAAGCTAATATATTAGAGATCGAGTGTCGTATTCCTCCAACCAGAAGCGAGACTTATGATCAAAGATAAAAGATCACCACATAACATATGTATTTGGATACGTTACGTATTACATTTTCAGAATTTTACATCTTTTCTGAAACTACAGCTGCAACACGGAGTGTTATATACTTTTTAACATGCGACGGTACAAATTTTCGTTTATGGTCGGCGTTGGAAATACGAAATTCCGATTTAATTGATATCTGAATATCGAGCGAAAAGTTGCGAAACGTAACAAATATTTGAATCGAAATTAGGACTTTGTCGGCAGTTCTGGTCCTAGTATTCATAAACAGAAATTCGTTCAGAGTTCGTATGCTACAGACCAATGTATTTCATCTCACCTCATCGAAAAGCTATATCCAAACCTCAATATCATGATGGTTCTGAAATTGAAAATTATTTAATAACAGACACGCAAGAAAGATCATTGCGAATGAAGCGTTTTGGAAACCATGCATGTCTGCATGGTGATTCATAAAGTGAATAATGCCACGGAATTTGTCTTTAGTTTCTTCATTTTTATTTTCCACAAATAAATATCAATGGCTAATTTATTATAATCTTTTATGTAGACGGGTGATGGAAAAAATCTGTAATTGGTTAATATGAAACGTAGTGGAAATGGAAACTAACCGCCGCTGTCCACCGGTCACCCTAGGGTATCGACTGACCTGGGGGTGACCCGCGCGAAGTCCACACGTTCAGCTAACGATTCGCAGGTAATAAAGTCGTAAAGCGTGCTGAGTTTAGAATAACGTGCTAATCCTTAGAGAATGAGCTGCACGATTTTTATGCATGTGGCTCGCAGCTGCAGAAGGCAATAGGGGTTTACAGAAAAAACTTATACAATTTTAGCGGATCCAATGGCTTTATGATGATGTCTTATGAAGAACATCCAACTTCTGTTCGATGCCTTTGACTTTCTACTTTAACACATCTGGAAACCATAACCCTGTCAGATACCTCGGACCTCCAATCATAAAGGTATTTGGTCACTATCACCCACTGAAACTTTTTGTCCTTTTTGGCAATATCCAACTGTTCCGAAAAATGCTACAATCGTGAAATGATTCAGTCATACTGTGCCGGTCAAAAGATTGTTTAAAACATTTTTTGAGGTAATAATTTGGTAGAACATAGCTTAAACATTTCTACAAGGCAATAAATTTTTAATAATAGTGTACTCCTTTTACGTTTATTTCTTATTAGGCTAATAATAATAGTCACGTGTGTGTCCTTTTTATACAGATAGACAAAAGAATTAGAAAATCTTTAGACATAAGAAATTTAATAATTAGAGACAACAATGGATCGACATTTAACACTAGAACAACCAAGCGAACCAACCTGGTTTGTTTCAGATTTTTTTGCTTTAAAATTATTAATAATAAAGGAATCGTTGTAGATAGTGATAATTGTACATCTCTAGTAAATGTTCATTCAAGGACTTTCGTGTTTTTAATCTGTCTGACGCATGCTATCTAAATGGTACCAAAATCTATCGGTAGTTCTAGTGTTAAAGATATTGCAATTAGATACGAAATTTCAATCACGGGAGTTAAAGAAGTATGTGAGAAGTATGAAAAATACGGTACAGTCAACAATTTGAAAAATCGGCAGGCCAAGAAAAAATTCAAAGCCCGTTTTTTGAGGATTTGCTGCTTATTTGAAAAGAATCACGTTTTTCCTCATCTTTGTGACCTTATTTCTAGGAAGGTCGCAGAATTTTTTTAAACTATAATGTTCGTATTTACGTCCAGTTGTAACAAAACAAAAAGGCCCTTAGGTATAAACAAGAAAATTGATAATTGGCGTTCAAATGTACATTTTCCTTTGTTTTTTTTTAATTTGCAGTAGAATAGAATAGAATAGAATAGAATTTTATTCGCTTTTCGGCCTCACAGCCATGAAAAATTGCTTTACATTCTTAATTTACACCTTATACTACGTTCTCCCTCATCTGCCTTACGTTACATTTATTTCTTCCTATTTACTTATTATTATCAATAACCTTATACTAACTGCCTTACCCTAACTTGTATCTGATTTTTATTCGTCCTCGTTCTCTCTCCATCGCATTCAATGACATCCATTCCCACTCTTGCCCTCTCCATTCCTTCTATTTCTCTTTTATTTTTCTTTCCACCTCTCTTATCCATTTTTCTGCCTCCTCACATTTCCTGCCCACTGACTAGATCTTCTACCCCTATGTTCCCTCTTTCCAGCTGCATGCGATCCCTTACCCTGTGCCCCAGTGTCCACCAATCCTCCTTGCACTGGTCGCACCTCCTTTCTTCATCAGCCTTACAATATCTGTTCCACGCCTCTGTGTTCCCGCACCACGCCCTTGCTATCGGCCTCTGGCTGTTTTCCCTATCCTCCTTGGTCAGGTTCTCCGTTAGCAGCCCTGTCATTATATATTTATATCTATTACCCCTTATATCTATGACCCCCGTTCTATTCCTCTCTTTTACGACCCATTAACAGCGACAAAATAGCCACGAGGATCGGAGAATACTGTTCGCTGAATTACCTACATCGTACAAATTAGATTTCGAAACGAGGGACGATGCGACCGAATTTACTGAATAGGTGTAACACTTATTTCATTACTTACGAATGGCTCCAATAAGTGAAAACTGTTGAATATATTCCTGTTTCATATGAGTTTCATCGGACGTAATGGTACAAATGTTTTTTGTCTGAATGACTCCACGTGCGAAGGAACGCATCTTCGTCGTACTGGTTCTTGGTAATTGCACCCCCTCTCAAAATTGTGTGTTGAGAGCAAGCACGAGGCTCAGGTACTTAGACGTGTATAGCCATAATTGAGCGGTCCTATCCTAATTTTCGTTTTACACGGTTTTTTTATGAATGAGGTACTGGTAGCGATGTCAAGGTCAAGTTAGTTTTTTGTAATAGAACGGAATATTCTTTTTATCGAGGTGTCACAGAATGGTATTTCGATTTTTCGCTATGTATTTACATTGTATTTGGGGATTTCGTCTGGGCAATACGTAATCGGCATCCCCACCGAAGCGTAAGGTAGAACTCATCTAAAATAAACAAACGTAACTGAGAACTTCATCGCATTGAATGGGGACAAAGAACGTATACGTCCCCGTAGAACGTTCGGTCTCGTTTCGTGGCAATATCGATCGTGAAATCTTTCTTGCAATTCCTGAGCACCACAAACATCTAGCCCTTTTGACCATTTCATGTTTTGCCCTAAGGGAAAGCTGTATTACACAAAGAGAGCGTGCCTCGACGAAATGCACATGGCCTGCCTCAGCCGTGTGCTTCCAGGCATGTGTACAAAATTGACTAGTCAATTGTGTAAGATGGGATTTAGAAGCGACTGGATCCGAAGCAGGGTAAAATGATACGAACCACTAACTGCTAACTCAGTTTATTATTAACTTAAAGAAGTATAGTTAATACACACGTCTCTGAACTTCGTTAATACGTCTCTGTTTCGACTCTCAATTCAAACTCGACTCTGCCTCCTCTGACTCTTCTCTCTGACTCTCTGACTGACTCTGACTCTTCTTTTTCGTTTTCTCGCAGTACGTGCACGAGGATTTGTCCGGGTTCGCGTGGACCGCGTTATGCCTGGGCAAATTGTCCATTCGCGTGTATCTCTTGGTGGAAATGTCACAGGTAAACTTTGTCCCCTTGCAGCGACACCTCTGATGATACCTCAGGTATCGTTTCTGAGCATATGCTTTCTTGCACGCGCAACAAACCACCTGA
The DNA here is from genome assembly GCA_963667235.1 of Nomada lathburiana. Classification (NCBI taxonomy): domain Eukaryota; kingdom Metazoa; phylum Arthropoda; class Insecta; order Hymenoptera; family Apidae; genus Nomada; species Nomada lathburiana. Next base: position 15,934,310 of record OY763899.1, on the reverse strand, counting down.
TTCGATTCATCTTTCTTCACGTCCGCATGATCGGCCAGTTCGTCGCTGCTGGCGAATTCTTGCTTGCAAAATTGACATATGTGCTTCTTCGACTGTTTGCTCTTCTGTATGTTTTCCAAGAATGTCGGGTCCGTCATGATTTTGTACAGTAACGTGTCTTTCAACCTTTCGCCGGATCCACCGCTAGGATCCGATGCGTCTTGACCGTTGCAATCTTTCTTGCACAGGTCGACAGCTTCCACTGACTTATCATTGTCGCTGCTGGACGTGGTTGATTTACTTTCGGAAGATTTCGCATTCCCAATGCTGGGCGGGGCAGCTATGGGGCAACGATATTCGGCGTACGCGGTTGGCATTAGTATCTGAAATATATAGATTAATTTGTAATATAGAGAATAAACAATAGCTAATAGCGATTTACGCGTACATTGTTGTTACCGTCGTTACGAATAAGGACCATCGTTTCGTCCGTTGCGCACGAATCAGCGCAATTGCAACCTGAAGGGCCGAATGACGACAATTTCTTTTCCTGTATTTTAACCTGCGGGGAAAATTATAACACTTCTGGAAATTAAATGGGGCGGGCCATTCAAATGTATACAAATCTTGCAGTATGTTTATGGAATTACACATGAATAGTATATTGATTGAATATTGCTACAACCACAAATACTGATTATTCTCTAACAATCTGGAAATAAACTGCAATAACAATTGGTGGGGAGGGGAGATGCAAAAACACATAAAGTTGAAAGTACAGAACTTATTAAAAGGGCGATCTAATTGTAAGCGCTGTAATATCTGGTATGTAAAAATTAATTATACCCTTTAATTGCAGTACATTATAAACATTATTAATTCTACGGTATAATTAAATATATATTAATTAGTGAAGTTTGAATTGTAGTAAATTCTAAATAACAGAAAAGTGTATGAAAAAAAAAATTGCGCGTACTTAAACTCTATATTCAAAACATATACAATAACAAATAGCAAGGGTGTAGAAAATCAGCACCTTTTTAAAGCATGGGAAATTAATAATGAACAATACAGTTCACCTTACCAGACGATTTCATTCCTAACTTTGGACTAACAATTTTATTCGAATATTAACATCAACAAAGAAAATAACTGTACAGGCATATAATGTAAACGTGTACATTTGCGATACACTTTATAAAAGTTAGTAATATTGTATATGCCATTTAATCGGATGTGTTTAGTATAACGAACGCGAATTGATATAATATATTTTAGCAAATGGAATTTCTACAGGTCTGTTCACATTTTCGACACGATATTGAAGAACGTCTTATCATGCCGTCCACAAAAAAGCGCTTGAATTAGTCTCGACTGGATTGCACAGTGCATGCATACATACAGTGCGTTCACAGAGAGATGGAGAGTGACAGCATATTGCGTTCTCAATCTGTTCCACCTCTCCTGCGCCACACGCGCTGTCGTTATTGGCTATGGCCAGTGACAAAGAACGACGGCGAGCATATCGAGACAAAGCGAGATAGAATGATGACTTTAGAGCATTGACGTAGCCTCCCATTGGAACTATCCCACTATGTATGTATTCAGAAATTAAATGCTTTCCTGAAGCTACGCCAATGCTTTGGAATCATTCTATTTCGCTCTGTCTCGATATGCTGATCGTCGACCTTTGTCACCGTCCTCGACCAATAACAGCACATGGTAGCAGCAGTGTGAAAGCGTAAACTGTCACTCGCCATCTCCCTGCGAACGCACTGATGCACGTGTACACTGTGAGAAGCTGTCACGTGACGTACCTTGTATTTAACCGACATGTCCAATGCTTCCTCCGAATAATTCAATTCTTCCTTCCCTTTCTCCTCATTCGCGGATCGATATTCCGATTGGTTCGCATTTAAATTATCGACAGCGCGTTCGTTCGATCCGTGCAACGCGTCGCTTCCACCTTCCGACATATTTTCTTCTCCATCGCTTGCTGAAGATTGTCCAGGACTTACAATTGCTCCAGTGATCATTTCTAATACTGATTCAATGTTTCTACTACCTTGTGTCACTCGCTGTCTAGGCACCGTTTTCACTCTCATTTTTGCTTATCGTTAATTGGCACCAGCTGAGCATAAATTAATAGCGGCATTATATTAATGTTGGAACGAAAAACGGCATTAAACCTTTGATAATGAGTGAAGCTATTAATAAAATAAAGGGCGTAATAAAATAAAATACTGCATTTCGAAATCAACCGATGACAATTTCGTTCCACGTTAATCCAAACAGAAGGGTACGGACATAACGCATCGCGTGAAGCGTCCGCGTTCACCGAAATATCAAAGACACTCGTTTTCCACGTAGAAATTCGAATACCTTATAATTCACGCTATGGATTGGATCCAACGCTGAAGTTATCGAGGATGTTTCCGTACGCGACGAACGCTTCACAGAGCGTCGGCCACAACTGAGAAGAAACTGTGTTTCGCCGATCTCGTACTGACTTTGCCGATGGGCACAACAAAGGGTGCGTGGCGGAGTCGCCTCGCCGCGCAGTGGTTCAGAACTGAACGCTTGCTGTGCACGGCCGCGTTGAAATAAACAGAATTGTACACCATTCGATTAAATAATAGTACTGTATCGTATGGCTTGTTGCTCGCTGATCATTTGTAACGTACTGCAATTCATCATTGGACATCTTGAAGCCTTACGGGCATAATAAAGTGGAGTAAATATTTAATGTGTGTAAGTACACGTAGTTTGTATTTGCCGCAGACATTTATTGATGAAACTTCTGCAAGTACAGATACGTTTATTCCACCGGCATTCGAAGGTTTCTGTTGTAGATAGTAATACGGTATAGGTTACTAAATTCTTACTTATTAATATATACTTGTAATAATAACATCAATCTGCATTCACGCGTTCACGGGCAATGCTGTAGCAAACTGTGCACATGTGCACAGGTCCACCGTCCAAACGAACGAATATTCGCCCAAACACGTTCGGTCTGTGCCGCGTTGCACCCGCAGCGCGCTCGTCTATACCCACCTTTTGAGATTTCGGACTGCGTGCGCTCTAGCTGGTCATCTGGGGTATGTCACCACGGGAACCGATAGCGCATGTATCCAGCGGATACCGTAGGAGACCATAAACAAGGCCCTTGAAGGCATTGCGTCGTGGGAACAATGGACAGCCCGCCTTTTTGGCGACCAAGTTGCAGCGGGGCATTCGTGCACCGACTAGCAAATGTCAAGGTCCTGACAGTCATAGGAAAACATATAGCGAATAAAGAACAGCTCGGCGCTCGACGCTTCACTGGTTCCAGGGGGGACCACCCCAAGTAGTGGGGATAGAAATGAACACTAATCGTAGACATAATTTGGAACACTAATCGAGCTTTTACTGTAGACCGAACGGAGTCTGTAGTCCATCGGATTTAAATCCGGCGAATTAGGAGGCCACACATCTTTACCCCAAAATCAGGCATACAGTTCTTCACATGTTGCGGCTGTTGAACGCGCCACATGTTCCGGATCCCAATTCTGTTGAGAAGCATAAAACCATGCCCACCGAATTCTGCCATTGACCACGGTTCCAATACTCTACGATGGACATTTTGTTGGTATATTGTCGCGTTGATTTTGACATTTCGGTCGGGAATATTAATGGGTCCTCCCCCTTGCACAAATAACCAACGTGAGCCGCGAGGTGTTATAAAACTCCACAAGGTTGGTGTGAGAACCGCTATAGCTGCCGTTGCATGGCCAAACGGAACTCTCGCACTTTACGACAGGGTCGTTGCTGTTGTGTTAAAGGGACAGCAACGTGTCCACTGAAGTTGCATGGCTCTTGAAATTGTTATTTTATTCTAATCCTTGCCATCTGACCGCTGGCACCCAGATGGTCGAAGTGCTATAAACTATTCCGCAAAAATAGCGTCAACCTCGACCGCGTCGAGTTTTATTCGGCAGATTTTTAACTGGTCTGTAAATAAAGTAGGTTTTCTCTATTCTCTCCTCGCGAAGCAAAGACATCATTTTTCCGTTCGAATGTTTCATTTCTTAACGAGAGCGGAAAAAAATGATTGTCTTACTGCAACGTACGGCAAATATTACATCGTCTTCAGTTAAGAATAATGTGTAATTATTCATTATACATGAATAAGAGTTTAATTAACAGGTCGTTTTATAACTGTTCCATACTTTTATTCGTTATCCGAAACGAGTTAGGTATTTTATTACTTACGTGAAAAAAATGTTTGGATAATTAATGTTAGAAAAGGCTAGTTAAATAAACTTACCCATTCGTGTATTAAGTACGATCAAAAACTAGAGCACCTTGATGAGTTAAGTTGCATGGCTCGCGATCAGGGCACAGATGGGTCCCCCTTGCGAACCTCGTCCATCGTTGGCATTTTTCTGCCCACTCCGTTCTGGGCCACGCTCCTGATCGGAATAGCTTCGAACCGAACGAGGCTCGTCTTGTCGGCACCCTTGAATTGTGTACAGGGTTCGCTTTCCCGGCATTCCTTGTTGTCGCGTGCAGATTTTAGTATCCGCAGCATATCTATAAGCAGGGTTAAACGCCACTCGACACCTGATTTTCATTGAACATCTTCAAGTTTAAGCTCGCCCGCCGGATTAATGATTTCGGGGCTGGAATGTCGACAATGAACAAGCCATCGTTTAACGTCAACGCTCATACCACGCTGAAAGCACTGGTTCTCGTCCGATCACCAAAGTTAAGCAGCATTGGGCACGGATAGTACTTAGATGGGTGACCGCTTGGGAACTCCGTGTAGTGTTGGCATCAAACCCTCTTTTTTTGCCCCTCGTTATGGGCCGCGCTTTTATCTTCTGATCGTACTTAATGCACACCCATAATGCACGAATGAGTATGTTCATTTAACTAGCCTTCTTTAACATTAATTATCCAAACATTATTTTCATAAGTAATGTAACACCTTATTCGTTTCGGACAACGAATAAAAGTATGGAACAGTTATAAAACGACTTGGTAATTAAACTGTTACTCATGTATAACGAATAATTACACATTATTCTTCATTTAATACGATATAATATTTGCCGTACGGTGCCCCTCGATGCACCAGATCACGACGGCGCAATGGTGCCTGAGCGCGCGCTATCAGGACGCTCTCATTGAGCAGTGTTTTTCGTTAATAACTCAAAAACGAAGCTTCAAACAATATTTTGGTCAAGGAAAAGGTTGTTTAGAATTACCCCAGCTACACCCTACATCCTGATGTTCCCTGGCTTTTGTACCATCCTGTATAAACTTACCTATAGCAACGCGTTGCAACGCGCAGCTACACACGTCGAGGACGCCAAAAAACCTCGGGCGTTGACTTATTAAAATCCACACAGAATTAAAAGCGGCAAGAAGTGGCACTTGAAATTTATACGGTCTTGTTAACAAGTGTTTAAGCTTTCATGTAAAAAACGTCCGTGCTTGATTACTCTTAATTATTTTTGTATAAGCCTTCCCAAAGTTTAAATTGTTACAAATTTTGCTCTATTTGAGCATGGATTAAAAAATGCTTACAACTAGATTAAATATTTGAAGTACACCTGCCGATAGGTATAAAACCGCCAGTTAAACCTATATTCTGATATTCTATATATGAATAACTAAAACGTATAGGTTTACTTTGAATTTTACAATTTTGTCTTCAGAACGTTGTGTCTCATCAGAGAATTATCTTAAGTGAATAAAATTTTGGGTTTTGAAACTTTGAAAGGTTTCAAGTTTATAGGAAAAAAACATTTTTTTAAATGTTAAACTTGAAAAATTAATTTTGGCCACGGAAAACGGGATTCCAGACCACTGTGCGGTGTTTGTCATATTTTAAGTATGATGCATGGACATTCGTGTACATATAACTAGTAAGTAAATAAAATATTGTTATGTTGGAGGAATAATGGAACTTTATTTTCATAAATAATGAAGATTTATTTTTACAACTGAAAATAACTCTTATACTAATTTTCTAATAACGAATCTGTTATGATTATATATTTTTCATCTGTATCAAAGGGCTATTATTTGCATGTTTAAAAAGTTATGATATGTATTTTGTCACGTATTATTTCAACTCCATTATTTTAAATTCATTTCTTCAATAAGAAGTTCTTTTGCTTGTGGCAATATGTCTGTGGGTTTGTCACATGTTTTCAACTGTCATAGTAATATTTTCGAGACAGACAGTACAATGTAGTTTCTATTTTTCTTAAATTATATTATTAAAGACTATCAGCAGAACACAAAAATTGTTACGTTGTTAGCATAATATGAACTACATTTGTGCAGAGTTTCAAATATTTCGGAATTTTCGGGTTGCCGTATTTCCCTTGTTAGCAGACTGTTGCTGGCGGGGAAATAATAGCTGTTAAGCGAGTTTGGTCATGCGCACCGTGGATACGATAGACAAGGATAACACGCCACCCTGGAGGAGAGCAAGCCCCGCCAATCATGTTACTGCGTAGACAAATAGACCACGTTACGAATAAGGATAGACATAACGTGCCACTCTTAGTTTCGCCAATCAGAGTATGTTTAGACGAAAAGACCACGCTGTGGAACAAGGCAGACAGACCCTGGCCGTCACGTTTCTCTATGTTGAATAAAATTAATTCGTCGCGAGAAAATCGCTAACAGCTCAAATAGCATAACCATGAACTCTTTCAAGATAACAAGGTGAATGCTTCTGCGTGGCCTCTAGTTATTTTATTTGTAATGGATTGAATTTATGACAATCGGATGAAACAATACTTGAAAATATGTGCATGAACCATTTGTCGTAAGTCTCCGAACCACTCTGGCTTATTTTAAGTCGCGAAAGGCTTTATTAACGGTTGAAAGTGCTAAATAAGAATCTGCGTGACTCTATTCCCAAGCAGTTTTATTGCCAAAGAAAACTTGTGAAGACTTTCCACTTGACACGTACCAAGCGAGTTAGGCTTGGCTCTGTTGGTGCTTACCTATTCCTAATATTGTATCAATAAATAAATTGCCTTATAATAAAGTTACTGATTAATGTGTTAGCGTTAGCTTATTTTTAAAGGAAGGAATAGAATTTGGTGGCAAAGTGCTGGGCACCCTGTGGATAATTTATGGTTGGGGACGCAGTCCTGCGTGTGGTCGGAGAGTGTTTTGGGAACAGACAATCGGGGCGACAGACGATGGCTGGTGGTACGTCGCCATTCAATTATCGGATGCCCTAGGATTTACTATTTTATTGAGTGTCCTGTAAGTAAATGAATGGGACTAATCATCTTGTCGGCAGGTCTGGGTCTTTCGATTGTTTATTAGAAAGAGGAGAGTATTGTTAAAGAATATGGACTCTGTTCCTGGTGGATCTGGCCACGGAGTGAGGAAGGCGATGCCTTTTGGAAAGAGGACTGTGACGAATCCTTCGGCACTTACCCCAGAACCTGGAGCGAATAAACATTCAAGTATTAACTCTAACAAAACTATATGTACATATATTATATCTGACAAATAAATATTAACAGTTTTCTGTGATGACGAATACACATCTTCAATTTCACAATTATTATGTATTATCGAATATTAATGTAAGCACCAGGCAGTAACATGCCTTTAAATAATCATTAATGTGTTAACAACAGCTTAACATTTCAAAGAAACGATCAATAAATACCGGACGCCCCATATTAATTACCTAATCTTATCAAAGTGTTTTATGCGATAAGCTGAAAATTACGACCATAGTTGATTTCCCATCCCAGGTCCTCACGAATAAATTAGGTGGGGTTGTCAATCTCGCATAACACGATTTATACAGCGCGCCATTTTTATGGAATAGAATATCCGCGGTACACGGGGGTCACTTGTACTTTATTTTTATCCTTTTCTCGAGACATCGCGTAACGCGATTTATCTGTATTCGAAACACTACGAATAACTAAATTTAAATAGTACTAGTCTAATAATTCTGGAAATAATGAGAAAATGTGTAAATTTTGCATTCTACAGTGAATCCTCGATATAAGCGAAAAACTTCTACACGATATAAGCGAAGAGTTCATCCCCACCACTGAGGGGTATACCCCTTGAGGCGTCAGGAAGTTCGCTTGGCGAAAAATGTAACGCGATCCGGGCTGAGGTATATCGGTGAGCTAATACTAATTGAACGATGAAACTTTGCTATTTCTCATCGTTCTCTTATGAAACTTTTACATAGCATAGCTGACAATTTTCTGATTAGAATGACACCAAACACGATATAATTTGGGCTATATTTACTGCCTTAATTAACGATAATAAGTTTCGACCGTAGAAAAGGATAGCTAGTGAAAAGAAAAGAGAAGCTGCGATCGTGGCAATCGGCAAAGATCAAAGGCCCACTACACTGTTTAACATACCAATGCCATAGTAACATTTTTATTTTCAGTTCCTTTTTTATACAACTTTTACCGATAAATTTGTGACATTTTTCTGATTAAAATAAGACCAAACACTACATAATTCGGAAAATATTGACTTGTAATATCTTATTATCTTTCATTATCGTTCCTAATAAGTTAGAGGAACAAATTGTTACCCACATTTAGAATAATACTATGGCTAGAATATTACAAATTACACTAGTATGAAGTATAAAAATCTTATAATTAAAATTATGTAAATTCTTTATTGTTTGTGCTTACAATAATTAAAACAAATAACACAGAAAGTGGTCTGTATTATTGCTACAGATGAAAATGATCACGTGAGTGAATTTATTTGTTCTGGTTAATATCGCCTAAAAAAATACCGATACCTGGTTATGAACAAAACTAGTCCACGACTGTATGTATACTATATAAGCGGACGTGTTAGTGCGTGGACCCCAATGTAATATGGTACAGTAAATGTGGTTCAAATTATATCGTGTTTGGTGTCATTTTAATCAGAAAAATGTCACAAAACTGTTGGATAAAGTTTGATAAAAAAAAAATATAAAATAAAAAAGTTTCATCTTTGCATTAGTGTTATTTCACCGATACGCTGGAGTTTGTTTTGGCTTGGCTGCTCGGTCCTCTTTTTTTTCTCGCTGTCCTTTTCTACGTTCGACGCTGTCGGCGAATTTCAAACAATGTAGGAACTACACGATATAAGCGAACGTTCAGACCCGAGGCTTTCGCTTATATCGAGGATTCACTGTACTTACTAACACTCGAACGGCGGACCGCCAGACGGCGACACCTGGGTCCGGTTGCATCCAAGTAACATTTTTTTTTGTTATATAGTGACTTTCTTTTACTAGTCAAGTAACATGAGTAATAAAGGAAAAATAATATATGCAAATATCACAGAAAGCGTGTATTCGGCTCAGATATAGCTCTAACGGAAATAAAACAAACTACACTGCATGACCATCGAGTCTACAGCGGTGGGGATAAACCCACATCCATAAATAATCGATGGAAGCAACAATGTATGGCTCGGTGACGAGGTGAGGCTCGATCCAAGACCAGTATCTACCTCCGTGCAGCCCAAGTTCAGCTCGACTCGAGATCGACAGACAAGGGCAAAGGGATTCGTAACCTCGTTGAAATAAATTTTTATTCGAATTCAAAATGGTTCCTTACTCGCCCTTTCACGTCGTACATTTGTACGACTGGATTGCTATTCGCTAATCTAACAGTAGCTGGAAGAATTGTAATATTTCTGCAAGCGCCGGTAGTGAAGGACGGTCATTTTCCAGCATGAAACTTACTAACGATTATCTAAGATCAACTGTAGCACAAGAACCACTATTAAACGTTTTGTGAACACTGAAATATCTAAGACCTTTTTCGACATTTCGCTAACGTAAAAGCGTGGAAAGTTTTCTCGCAAGAATTATAATAATAATAAATGCGCACGAATATTTCTATGTTTGGTTATTTAAATTGCACCTGCTTTTAGTTGTAGCTGCAAATTACCAATTGAGGCAGGACGTTATAATAAGAATAATGCTATTTCGTCATATAAATTCTTGCATACTGCGAGGCGGGATCATACACACGTGAAATCATAGCACGCCACACGCAACGGCGAAGAAAAGCATTGTCCTTTGGTCCGCCCGTTACCAGGGTAACATGCGCAGAAGTCCCGAAAATGCAGGTCGTGCGCATTTCTTGCATGAGCCTCGCTGCGAGCGTTATTCGCACTTCGGGCGCCGTGGTGGTTGGTCGCTGACTTCTTCGTGCTTCAGGTTAGTAAAAATTGTTAAATATGTGTTAGAAAAGTTTGTTCAGCGCCTTCGTGTTATCGACAGTATTGCTTCAATAGATCAGTACCTTGGTTTTCTGCAAAAAAGACTAATTATAATAATATTACATTAATTGTGTCGGGGAATCGATGGAGGAGACGCAATGGGAAAAGGCGTCACATACGACGGTTTCGTGAAAGATCACGGGCTTTGTTCGACAAGGGACGCGAATTCAGTTACCGCAGAACACGCAACAACGATAGACGTTCCAGTAGTTTCAATTTCATACAGTTTTACATTGTTGTAACCAAAAATAGTCTTTAATAAATTGATAATTAAGAAGAAAAACGTAGGTATGTAGGAGACTGCCGTTGCAACTCATAACACCCTCTTCGTAGCGAACAAATTGTATATATCTTCTTTTTGCCATCATTTTTTAATATTTGATCATTTTCACGGCTCTTTCTAGTCCTTGTGTTATTAAATATCTTTTCGCTTTGCTTTGTTACAGATTTATTAGCTGCCTGGTCGTTGGTGAATAATAAGTATATGGAGGTGGTAGGGTTACGGTCTCGAGATTTCATTATCACGGCGCTTGACTGATTTGCTGGGCGATTGGTAACGTTTAACATATCTATTACAATTCAAATTGCTCTCTATATATGTATGTATTTATTCATGCACAATTGAGTCTATTTTTATGCGGGAAATACTTTCCACGTTAAACGGCGTACAGATCGATTGCACAAAGAAGGTGCAACTTGCATTCAAAAATTAAGGATACGTTCAATAATATTCTAAAACCGCGTAAATGCAACGTAGCGAGCTAAAAAAATTTGTTCGAAAATCTGAAAAAAATCGATAGAAAACGCAAAATAAATTTGCTGTTAAATTTTGTCCATTGTATTTTATTGACGAGTAACAATGCTCTTTACATTTATCATCAGAATTATCGTCTCTATCTAACAATGTTCGTGGGAATGTGTATCTATGCACGTACGACGGGGTAACCCAGAATTCCATAAAATATGCACGGGAATAAAAGAGTGCGCATAAAAAGAAGATCGACTGTGCAGTGCGTTCGCTAAAAGATGGCTAGGTAGAGCATATTGCGTTCTCACTCTGCTGCCATTAAACACATTGTCGCTATTGGCCATAGCCAGTGACAAAAGACGACGGGAGCATGGTGAGACAAAGTGAAATATAAGCCATCTTGTCGCGAACGCATTGCATTGGTTTATGTAGAGTTGCCGTCTAATTCGACTTCGGTTGTAATTTATATGCAATTGATATTTGTTTCACAATACGCGACCTGCGTTGGATAATAATGTACAGAATGTGTAGTGTTATTCTGCTGATTAATTATTATGACCATATTATTTTCTTTGCAATGTTCCAAAAGCAAGGTAAAAGACGAATGAATGGGTTACTGGAATCGTCTTTTTATTTGAAACATTGTTAGATTCTATTCGTGTTTTATACTAATACTTTAACCAGAAATGATTAATTTGTTTTTTTTCTCAGACGATAATACCAATGATAGTATTAAATACAGTTTTCTTCATTCATATCTAGAATAAAACTGTAGCCTAAACAATTTGCCGACTTGTTCCGATAAACAGAAATAGATAGTAAAACGTGTTCCGTTTTATTTATTATCTACCCTTGCTTCATGTTCTAATTCGTTCAATTATTGCAGAAAATGTGTGACCGTGCGCAAGGCGGTCGATAGAATCAGTGTTTGCATCGCTGAAATAAAGTATTTTTTATTATTTTCAGAGCGCAAAACGCTCGAAATAATTGCAATTGAAAGTAAATAAATAATAAAGTCGGGAAACTAGGATCAGTGCGTTCGTCGAATGTAATAGGTAGCAGTTGATTTTTCTTTCCCCTTTTAATTTTCAATTTTAGAAATATTTAATTCGGCATAAGAGTCAGTGTCGCGTCAAGCTGAATTCGATCTTCGCTCGGCCAGCTAGAAGTGTAAGTATATTAATATTTTATTTTTCATTTATTTTCATGACTTGTTGTACGAGTAGTTTTATGCGTGTACATTTCTTAATCTCCCGTCGGAACAGAATGAAGAAAATATATGAGAATTTTCGAAAATTCGCAAATAGTATAGTGTAGCAATTCTTATTCGTATTATATTAACCTTCTGATAGATTTTTATATAACGACATGAATGTTTGACTCTTGTGTTGTGTTTTTCAGTTTAATTGTTAATAACGAACATTTCATATTGACCCCTTGACATTTTATTTGCACTGCATAGGGATGCATATATTTGTAAGAACTTTTCAAATATCGTTCTTCAACCCCTCGACGTATTTTACGTGCCTATGTATGTTCAATTTGAAAGAACAAATTATAGTATCCTTTATTTCTCGACTTTTTACAGATATTTCCCGAGCCAGATGCTACCGAAGCTAATGACGATGGCTTCTTCCGGTGTATTTATATTATCCACGGTCTCATCAGAACAGTGAGTACTGCCCATTCAATATCATTCGTCGATCAACTCGTGTCGCAGAACGAAAGATCCGAAACAAACGCCACTGTTCGCAAATATTCAGAATTGTCCAGCGAGCACAGTGGCCCACATGCGTATGTTCAATCTACAGTATGTGTATAGAAGTTAGAAGTGGTTAGAAGAGCTGAACACTCTGTTCTCGATATCGTCGAACTGCTGGTAACAAAGCGAACTACGGTAGTTCCTCGAACAACGCTGTTTCGGTTATACGCGGATTTTCTTTCGAACAATTTTTTTGCTGTGTTGGTCTGAACACATTTATTTCAAATCAATTTATTCTATGCCTAGAAACAAATGCATTCTTATCTTCTTCTCCAAACAGTTTGATATCTGTTCGAATTCGATGTAGTTGCTCGATGCATACGGTAACTGTTTGGTCGCAAGAACCGAGCATATCGACGGCCAACATTACCTGGCAAGGTTTTAATGATCGGTTTTCCTGACGTGGACCACGTGTCGACCAAATGACGAAAGGTTTTCGAACTGGTCATAAAATAGGCCCCAAAAAGTAAATTTACGAATTTTTCCGCCTTCCCCACTCCTATTGTCCGGGAAAGAAAAATCGACAGCTGGCCGTGGAAACGGTTAGAATTCGCCAGAATAGGATGGAATACGTCGGTGAAAATACGAAATACATATACCACTCGTCTCTCAATTTACGCGAATATCCGTTCCACGCGGATTTGATTTGCGCGAATATAGATAGCGTAAATTGTATCTGTCAGTATAAAAGAAAAAATATTGGAAATAAAAGCTAGCAAAAGTTTTTAGAAATGTGCATACATTTATTTCACATAACTCAACAAAAAGATAAACAAGACATTTCCGGAAACAGAAGTATGTAAGTTTTATTCGATGTCACTATCGCTACTGTAATTCAAAACAATAACCCTTTGCTGTTTAATCGTCACAAACTCATCATCTTCATCGCTTGAAATATTTGGAAAATCGGTTCAAAATCTTCATGTCCAAAGACATCGGTTTTCCCTTCTTCCGTGTGATTGAAAGTTTGTTAGACATGACTCGGTTAAAAGTAAAAAATATAAATTATTAATGTAAACAGTATATATAGTAACAATGTCGTCCTCTCAACGTTCAAAGGGCACACTGTTCGCATCCGCACTACGGTTCAGCGTCCAAAGACTACGCCTTGTGCGGGCCTAACGCAACAAAGTTTCTTCCTGCGTCACGCGTTCCGCCAACCGATCTCACAATACTGACCGTATAAAACTGTCAATTTTAAAACTTACAGGAAAATATCTCTGACCGCGTAAATGTAAATCAATTCCGCGTAAATTGAGGTAAATTTTCCACGTAAAAAGAAGCCGCGCAAATTGAGGGACGGGTGGGCGGTTGTATACACAAATAATATATGTAATGTAGTGTAATTATATAATATAGATGTACTGTGCGTTCGCAGAGAGATGGCGAGTGACAGCATATTGCGTTCTCACTCTGCCGCTGCACGTGCGTTGCTGTAATTGGCTGAGGACGGTGACAAAGAACGACGACGAGCATATCGAGACAAAGTGAGATAGAATGATGACTTTAGAGCATTGACGTAGCCTCCCAATCAAAGTGTATACTTATGTATAACTACTTATATATAACTACTTATATATAATATATCTTATGTATTAAGAAATTAAATGATTTCCTGAGGCTACGCCAATGCTTTGGAATCATTCTATTTCACTCTGTCTCGATATGCTGAGATCATGGACCTTTGTCACCGTCCTCAGCCAATAACAGCAACTCACGTGATAGCAGCAGAGTGAGAGCGTAAACTGTCACTCGCCAACTCTCGGCGAACGCACAGTACTTATGTATATATTTCTGTATACATATGGTAATTTCTCCGAGAGGGATCGCAGGTCGGGGCAGGCCGCGAACACTGTGGGCCCCCACGGAGAACTTTGCCTTTTTAGAAATTTGAAGAAGCTTTTCGATCCCTCCAGCCCCATGAGAAACGCTTGTGACCACCTGTTATGGTCGACGGCGATTTCTCGGCGGGGGAGCTACCTGATCGCTTTACCATACAATACGTTTCTTAATTGCCTTTCGTGAAATACGTTTGCGAATATAAGAGCTGCATAAAGAGAAGAAAAAACATAAATGCATACTACAATAAATGAGCATAAACCTCGGCGGCCAACCTGTTTATGACCGAAGCGAAAGTTCAGTCTTGTATTTTTCCCGAATTGTTATTTTCGTGCACTAATCCTTTGTACAATTAACTGAAGGAACAGATATACATTAAAGTAGAGACTGGTGTGAGAAAAGCATTTTCCCTCCTCTAAAAAATGTATTATTATGTACACGTATAAGCAAAAATTGTCCAAACCATATCGTGTTTAGTCTCATTTTAATCACAACAGCTTCACGAATATTTTAATACAATTTTCATAGCGCCATACGTAACAATAAAAGAATTCACGGTTGCACGAGTGTCGTCTCACAGATACGAAGACATTTTACCTTTCAAGGGTTACCGCAGGTTATTAGCCGCACGGGACGTATCGGCTATTCAAAGCGTGTCAGTTTATTACTGCCACTCAGAACCCGGGGGAGCCCCCCCCAGTGGTGGGGATGAAGCGCGATCAAATATATTAATTTGGTATAAAAAAGACTTTTAGCCATCCACATTTCCAGAATTACTTCCAGTAACTGCTACGTTATTTAACAATCTTTCGATACATTCTAATTGTTTACAAATTTGTTTAACGGTAATACTTCGGTTCAATATATTGATGATTTAACAACGCCAATGGTGCCCTGCGTTTGACGTTATAATATTCGTATCTGTACAATGACATAAAATATCATTATTATTATTTCGTTTTGGTGTATTAATATTTATTATTATATATTTCATTTATTACGATTTTGTTACGCTTATTATAGTAAGCTTTAACATAAGTGTTAACATTTTTGTCTACTTTGGTGCTTCTATATTAGGTTGTTGAATGTCTGACCTTTCACTCGCAGAATCGGAATCGGACAGAATCGCGGATCGCTTTTTGTATCATACGATATTCTAGTTTGGTTGACATTTCAAAATTGTATGGATCGATCCTATACCAATAAGTGTATTTTGGGACAGATCTAGGGTAAATGTGTGTACGTGTACTTACAAGTTCAATGAGAAAAAAGTAAATAATGGTAACTGATAAATTAATGACTAATAATAAAATAATAACCGATTAATTACATATGTTGAGAATCGAGAGTTTAACACGTTGACTGCCACGGTGGTCATATATGGCCGCAGATTGTTTCTCCCGTGACGTCACGGTGGTAATTGGTGACCGGAGTGCTTCAACTGTTTATAATTGTACGAGTTGAATGAAAATTGACAATTTATGCATAGAAGAAGAAGAAAAAAAAATACACTGTGGCGTCTGGTCTTCGAGTAACAAGCGTTGGGCTGTTGTTCTGCCTTTCGTTACGGAGGCTCGAGTCATCTCCTCAGCCGGGCCCAGGGGTTCGAATCGGGTTGCCTCGCGGGTATTTGTCTAAAAAGGCTGTCGCCAATACCTTTAGGAAGCAATAAATTGTACCCTGAAGACATTCTATGCAACGCAGCTCCCATATTTGGAAAGGGTCCCTTTCTTACGCCTCACAACTACCCTCGATAGTGACACGCCTCCACCAATAGCTCGTTTTTATTTTACCATCCCCATGTCATGATTAGACCAATAGATTTGTTTGTTGCCCCCGTAGTTTAAGACTCCACCCCCTGCGAGGGAGTCTGTAGTTTTCCTTCGACAGAGTTTGTGTCGTGGAAGTCAGAAGCAATTGTGGTGCCAGAGCAGGAGCTATTCAGAGTCAGAAGGAGAAGCATTTTGAGAGTAACAACGAGAACTATCGAACTCTGTTTGCGAGCAGAGTATTGTAACGTTGTTGACACTTGTCTAATTACACTGTTCAACTAATTACCAAACTATATCGCTTGCATATTGAATACAAAAATGATTCTGTAACTTCTAATGATGCTTTCCTTAGCAGAAAGGTCTGCTCTATCGCGTGGCATAGTTAGATTTTCTCCTGGATCCTTAGTTTTTGAAATAAATTGAAAGATATCAGCCAAAATTGGTGTATTTTTGGTGTCCTTTTCACTTTGATCATTATTTAAACACATTTCAATGTTTATAATTTAATTACTAATTGTATCATTTTATTCGTGAAACTTCGAAGAATCATTTGGCACCAAGCGCAACTGAATAACTACTACCGCAAAAGTACAAAACACTTCCAAAGTTGAAAATTGGCGATTTTTTTCAAAATTGATTTCTTCAAAAATGGTACGTTCTGGAGAAAAACGGATTGCATATTCGTATTCAGCACATTAAAATCTACAAGAACCGCCAATTGAAGGTTACAAAATCAGACCCGTGTTGAACAGTGTAATTTGTCATAGTAGAGTCATTCTAGTTAATATAAATAGAATAAGTGTTGTTGTTGTTAAACGGCACGCTGTTTTATTCAACCACCCCCATAACATTGTCCCTCACCTTGAACATCAGTTCAAATTTTGGGGCCCTTGCACGCCATCACTGTGCAAGAGAATTGTCAGGGAATTGTGAAGATTTACAACCTTCGAAAAAGCGACGCTCTGGCATAACAACATAAAATGGGGCAAGTTTATATGCTACAAAGTATGAGTGGCACAATTTCATTTAGACCAAATGAAACAATTGCATCTCTGAAATTATTAAATTTTAATATTCCTACCACTTTGGATTCGATACGGTATTTGTAAAAATAATTTACCAGCTACAGTAATATCTCCATTAAAGCGTAAATGGGGTACTCCATGCGTCCAGAAGTTCGCTTGGCGATCGGTATGACGCGATCCGGGTCGGGTATATCGGTGAGCTAGTACTAACTCAACGATGAAACTTTTACATAGCATAGCTGACATTTTTCTGATTAAAATGACACCAAACACGATATAATTTGGACTATATTTACTGGCTTAATTAACGGTAATAAGTTTCGACCACAGAAAAGGATAGGTAGTGAAAAGAAAAGGGAAGCTGCGATCGTGACAATCGGCAAAGATCAAAGGCCCAGTACGTTAAACGCCTCCGACGTAAAATCAGTGAACAATTCTTCCGTGCGATGCGTGCAAATCGTATTCAAGCTCATATCGCCTTCCAGAAGTGATAAATTGTGAAAAATCAAATTCATGTGTTATTGTGCTAGTTCAAAGAAAGGCTGTGGTGTACAAGATATCGGTGAAATAATCCATTAAATCGTTCAATATTTGCCAAATGTGACATGCGACCGCGAATCGCCAATCATCTTGTTTGCTGCATCGATGTCACTCTGTCTCAAGCTTACAATTTCAAACATACCATTTTCTCACCGAATTGTTCAAACCGATATACCAACCCTGTGGTGAAGTCTACCCGCGGTTACCCGCAAAAATTTCATTTATGCAATTATCGAGAAATGGGCGTTTGAATACGAAATCTAGCGTCTCTCTCGCGCATGTCGTATACGTGCTTGCTTTTCTTTGTTTGCCTGGGTAAATAAGGGGGTAAAATGTGTCCACAAACCAAATTCGACTTGTGAGGTGCCATTCGATAGCTTATCAAGAAAAATCAATTTGTACCAAGTTTCAACCCTGTAACTCGACTGGTAGAGTAGTTACAACGAAAAAACAAAAATTAAATGTTTGCTCAATATCTGCCATTTCAGCACACAAAACATTCTGAACAAAATCAGAGACAAAATCCACGAAAAAGTCCAAGGCCCCCTCACACAGGGCTGCTGGCTCTTAGCCCGGAGCAGGGTTGTCCCTGTTCCCAATAACCCCCGGCCGCCGATCTCCAAAGGGCGTAGCCAATCCTTCCTTAGAAGGGGAGTAGTCTCCTCCCCAGTGCCGCCGTTGTCCCACCCACCGCCGTGGCAGAGGATGAGGGCCCCCCCCCCCCCCCCCCGTGCAGAACCCGTTGACTCTGGGATTCGCACAGCTACCCCCTTCCAATGGGATGAAACCTCACCGTATAGGCGCCCCCCCCCCCCCCTCCCCGTTAGATCCCACATCTGGCACCCCGTCAGAAAGCCGGGCTACAGGATGTGTCCCCCTGCGCCATTATCACTGTGGTACTCCTTCGTCCGGGGGTCTATGTATAGCATGAGTCATCCCCCGGCTTACCTACATTGCGCCTCTCAGTGGCCATAACCCCACCATCCCAGCTGCACCTCGCGCCAGCCTTCTGGTTTCATCCATCGCCGCCGCAGCACTGGAGGGGAACCAAGATCTCTCAAAGCCCCACCGTCGCGCAACAAGCAGCCATACCTCTTCGCATAGGAGCAGTAAACCTGCCACGCCCACTACCCCCCTCCCCGAGTCGAACCAATTCATAGCTACGGTTCAACCCCCTTACCTCCGGGGCCCTAACACCGGTGGGTGGTATGGGCACCACTCCGACGCCACAGACGACCCTTCCTTGGGTCGCACCGCAGCGCTCGAGGGCGGGTTCGCCACCACTCCACTACTTCGACGCCGCAAGCGATCCTCGTAGAGTGACAGCAGCCTGGTCAAAAACCACCATCTCGGGGAGATAGTTCCAATATCCGCACGGTGGTTTGTTAGGGTACCTTCTGTGCACAAGGTCCATACTGTGACTGTCGGCTGGAGACAGCCAAGACACCCCCGGGGAGGGGGGGGCACCCCTCAGATTGATTATTTTTTCATCTGCGAATAAACTTTTTCTACTGTTCTTGACTGCATGACAATTATTATAGTAGTAAATAGTTTTATTTTTTGCGTCTCGGCCTCAAAATGGGGGTTACATATTCTGTTAAGATCAGAGCCGGGCAACATCTTCCCCGCCGTAACTACGCGACCCCCCTCCATTAGTTTTTCGGTTCTCCCACTACTAAGCACCATTCGTCGCTTGTCTTTATCGCCTACGGCCTACGGTCCTACTGCAAGTACGTATAGATACATAACACAGTCCACAGGCTTTGCGGGAAGTGTAGGCGCTAGTCGCATATGGGGTGACGCTGTTTGGCGCGAGAAGAGGGGAAAGCAATAGCGTTTGACCCGCGGGCCGCCAGTTGCCCGGTTCTGCGTTACATAATCTGTGTGTGAGTGCGTTCTTCTGGGGATTCTTTTCTTCTTCTTTTTCCCATGACCTTTCGCATCCTCTCCGCCCCTTCTCCTCTTCTCAGCGCCTTGCACTCTTGGAGCATGTGACCCAGCATCTCTCTCGCCCCTTTACATTTCGAAAAATGTAATGCCGGTTTTGAGAAATTGGGGATATTGTAAAAGTGGTGTTTAAGTTAGCTTTTCCCTTAGTATATCGGATGCTTCTTGTACCTGGTCAGTCTGTCTAAATCCTGCGTCCTTTTTTATTAGCAAACTGCGTGAGTTGTTGCGCGATACTTGACAAATTTTCTACGAATTTCCGACAATAAGTTGCCAAACCCAGGAAGGATTGCGAATGTCCTTGGCTTTTTTGGGAACCGTAAAACTGATAACTGCTTCTAATTAAGCGCGTGTGGGGGGGGGTCTGGTTTAACACCTTCTGTAATAATAACAATGTCCTAGGTAAATGGTTTCTAGGTAGGCCTCATTGTACTGCAAACGGTCATGGCCCCCCGTCGGAGGTACTCTCGTCGCCAACCGATCACGGTGCACGCATCAACACGGCACCAAGGGCCGATGGCGTGAACCCAGAAACCAGAAATCGGCCCTTCAGCCGTGTTCTGCGTGCAGCAAATGAAAATAAAATTAAAAAGTTGGTTGAACTTATCCATTCGTCCACGAATTAACCTGCTTCGACGGAAGTGGGTAGTCGACAACCGGGTTGATCTTGACCTTTCGAGGCAATCCTGAACAGCTGATGTTACGGCCGGGTCGGTGAACTCATCTCACTTGCGATCAGTTTTCTAGCACGGTCACTCAACTTCGCTTAACTTCGCGGTCACTTTCACTG
Source organism: Nomada lathburiana (assembly GCA_963667235.1). Classification (NCBI taxonomy): domain Eukaryota; kingdom Metazoa; phylum Arthropoda; class Insecta; order Hymenoptera; family Apidae; genus Nomada; species Nomada lathburiana. The sequence goes on along the minus strand of OY763899.1, from coordinate 15,913,612 downwards.
CCACTTCGAAATTGTTGTATACTTCACCACGTTTTATTGTTCCTTACGTTTAAAAAAACTGTGTCTCCGAACATCCGATTTTACGGCCGGTGAACTCACTTCACTTCACGGTCAGTTTTCTTGCACGATCAAATTTTAGCTGATAGGATTTACTGTTCCTATGTTGTTTGTGCCGATTGATGGCTCCGAAAGGGGCCGATTGTTAATGCATGTATAGTGGAACCGATTTACCGTTTCTACCTTTGACTAATTGAGAAATGGGCTCCGAAAGGTGTCGATTGTGACGGCGGCTATGGCGGTGGTCCTAGTTCAGAGTGGTGAGGACTTGCACGAATTGCGCCCCACGAACCTGTAATGTCATTTATTAAATTCTACAGTGACGTACAATACCATTCTTACAATACGCTCTTACAAACCTGAATACAGGCCTCTGCGCGACGCCACACGCTGCGTTGGACTTTACTCAACGTGTCGGGTGTGATCGTGGCGACGGCAGCATGTATTCTCGTCACCACTTCCTCCCTCGTGTCCACCGGTTGACAGTAATACTACAGCCTGTAAAAATGAAGATAGAATAAACATACGTGAATAAGGATTATTTATTTCAGTGTAAAATGATAGTGACACTGAACGTACCTTCAGGTGACCCCGGAAAAACAATCCAGCGGATTCATATCCGGAGACCGTGGGAGTCGCGACGCAGGACCGCTGCGGCCAATCCACCTGTCGCGAAAGGTTTGGTCTAGGTGGGCACGTACATTTGCTGCATAATGGGCGAGAGCCCCCGTAATCCTGGAAACACATATTCCTCCGAATCTCTAAAGGAATTTCTTCCGAGAGACCGGGAAGGACATGCTTCAGAAAATGTTTCTACGCCGGGCCGTTCAATCTATCCGGTAGCGTGTATGGCCCGACGACAAAACTCATCACAAATGCCGGCCCATAGATTGATCGACCAGCGTTCCTGTGCCGCCCGTGTGCGAATCGTTCCACACGTGCGAATTGTGGGCATTAAAGCACCCCTCCCCGTGTAAAGAGTGCTTCATCAGTCCACAAAACGTACCTGCAGAAACGTACAGATTCCGCTCGATTTCCCCCAACAGCCACCTTGAATATACCATCCGCTGGCCGTGATCCCTGAGTAGCAACAATTGGGCCCGTCCAAACTTAAACGAGTGCATCCCGAACTGTTGCATGTTGCCGCTGTAATGTTGACCGGCTGACACTAAAATAAAACAGAAAAGTGCACTGTGTATGTAGCTTGATATTGAGGTAGGTCGTGATAAGTGAGGCGATACGGCCAGTGATTTGTTTAGACGTGCTTGCGTGAGTGACTACGGGCCGCCAGTCTTTTTTTTCTTTAATACTTCGATAATGATACAATTGTTTTGGTATGGATAGAAAGAATTTATGCATACCGCAAATACAACGGCTACATTATTACAGAGAAATGTTTACATATTTGTGAATTTGAACTTACCCAACTCGCCTGCTGACCTCTCGTACACTCTGCGTGTCATCCCGAAAGAACTCTTCCATGGCCGCGTCCAACCGTGCCGTTGGGACTTGACTGGATCGGCCCGTTTCTGTTCGATTCGACGGTGTCGAGCAGTGATAAAAAATACGGTACGCCAACCGCCGGAAGGTTGACTCGTTTGGGCCCTGTTCACCGGGATGTAACTCGCGGTACTTTGCACCGGCAGAGTAGATTGCCATCGCACTTCGCGTATACAAAAAACATTGAGTAGTACTCCACGTTTCTGCGAGACATGTTTCTCATTCGGTTAACAGAAGGACTCCGCGCACGCCTTAGCGTTTTCCGTGTCCAAGATGGATGTTCGTTTGTTTTTCAACATCTTATGGCCGCTACCATATTGTCTGAACCCTGTTTTAGACAGCGATTGCACTCCGTAAATTGATTTGCTTGCAGGACTACAACCCAAGTGCTCGATATTGTTCTCCCGTTGAAAGCTCCGTTTCAAATCATATAAGTGCAACTTGCCGTCTCCAATTACCGATATCAATGTGAGACATGCACGTGTCACCGGCCTGATGCGAGGATACAGCAAGAAACTTTCGATCTCGTGACTTCTACACATCTCTCGTCTGTTTCGTCCCAAACATCAGTATTGGTCTTTAGTGTTAGTCTCGTTTCACTTAATGCGTCACTAATTGGTCTACAAGGTAGATACCAAACCATTGCTGGCTCTTTCTCAAGTCTGGCATAAATTGGAAATATGGCTACGGGTGAGTGAGTTGTTCATCCTTTCCTCAGGTTTACCAAGTATGAGCCACCTAATCTGGCGTACGTGTTAGTCGTTTTAGATGAGTATATGGCCGCTTTAGTTTTTAGAAATCCCTTCAATATTTCTTTGGAGGATGAATAACATATTTTGGACAAAGGATGGTCGTCCTGATTCAGGTTGTTCTCAAGTCTAGGATAAGGCTCACCATCGTCTTGATGAGGGGACCCCATTCTCCTTAATACTTCATCAAACCAATGATGATATTTGAGAGGCTTCAGACTCTTTTGTATTCCTTCTGGGAAGCATCTTCAGAAGGGTTATGGGTCATCATCTTTAGGCCTACACCTAGTTGCTCCTTTATTCTGTCCATTGCACCTATGTCAATCAAAGTTGAATGTTTGTCCTGTTCCATTCCTCCATACGTTTATTATGTTCTTCAAAATGTTTGGTTTAGTAAAATTGTTCTGAATTTTCACTTCCATTGATTCTGTTGTGGGCGCTTCAAAGTAACTTCGTTATATATTGTGTTTTTGGCATTCTTATCCCAATTCATAGTGGCAAATAATAGCACACGGAGAAGGAAGGATACATTGTAGTAAATTGAACAGTTATCACCTTCTTTTTCTATGGAATTCTTCCAATCCGAATCATAGATACTGATTTCTTCTTTTAAAAGTTGTATAACTTCCGGGTGAAACTTCGGGATTATATTCTTTCGTCGCGTGTACCGTTTCAGCTGTTCCCAAATTAGTTCGATCGGGTTGAAAATTCAATAGTACGGTGGTACTTGATACTATATATCCATTGCGCCTTGCCATCTCGTCGATTACATACATTTTCTCAAATTTTTTCGTTCCTAACCATTCCAGCAATTCGTCTTTTGTATAATTTCCCTCGAAATATAAATCACTGGCCATTAAGAACTCTTGAATTTCCAGCTTACAACTTGATTGGAATTTTTTCAATGCATCTTCAATGAGATGGTGCATTATCCATTACCGTGACACTATTTGGCCTAACATTTGGCAACAATTGGTTCTCAAACCACTCCTCAAATATTGTAACTTCCATGTTTTTGTGATAATCCACGTAACATTGTGTTACATTTCTTCCCACGCAATTTTAACCCATTTTTCCATACATCCTTCTGTACTGCCTCAATGCAATGTGACTAGTCTTTTACCCTTGTTCGTGGGCATCCTTGCAATGCAATTCGAAGATGCATCGGTTCAACCAGTTGTAGAGCCGTATCATTGGTATCTATTAGGATTACGTGTAACTTTATTGAAATCATTTACAGAAGTGTGTCCCAAGAGCGTTAGGCTCCTTCCAGTGTTCTACCTCTCTCTCCCCCCCCATGGTTCGTGTTCATTATTTTGTAGCCCGAACATAGATCCTTCCTTTTCTACCTCCTTTCCCTCTTCCATTACAACTACCACTTCCACCCCCTCTTTTTCTACTCTTTCTTGAACAGAGATGTACTTGTAATGTCCTCCCAAGGTCGAAACATGGCTTTTATCGATGTACACACACAAACGTATATAGATTATACAAACCGGTGTTCCCCAATCCTTTTTGTGCAATGCCCCACCATTTTTGAATTGTCCCCCTTAACAATCAAATTGCCCCTCTGCTGGGCGTTGGGCCCCACGTTGGGAAACACTGATATAAACCAAACTTCGATATCTAATTAAACCTAACAAAGAATTGACTATGATATGAGTAATATAATACACCAATCAAAGCGCACAAAATATGAAACACGAATAACAACACAAAAAATATGGAATACTAATAAAAACACAAAAAATATGAAATACTAATGACACTAAAAGACTGCATCTGCTATTCAGCTAGTCTCTACTATTCTGGCTTGTGGTTCTAAACGGAATGAACAGACCATTGTTTTTATATTTGGAACATTGGAGTTTGTTAAAACAAAAGATATCGCGTTGGCATGGTAACTCCACAAGCGTTATATATCGAAAGTGGTTCCTATACTACAAACCACGGATAATGCGGCGCGAAGAATTAAAATTCCATCGAGTACTTACGAACAAGGTCTGCCAAATGGTGTGGCCCCTTCCCCTACTTATATCTTCCATCTCTAGCGAACTGGTCGCGCGTCATACGGCAGACATGCAGGACAAATGACGCTCCACACGCCTATGCGTATTGTGTTAGATGCCATATCAATGTCATATTATTGTCGCGTTTAATTGGTATGGGGGACTCGATGGCCGTTAGAGGAGAAAAGCTTGGCAGTCCCTGATTTACGATATTCAATAAAATGTACAGCTATACTAGTAGTAACTGAACTACTAATTAGAACATACTAAGTACTGAAGACTAAGGTCTTCTCATCTGTTTGCTTGGGTTCCTGCAACGGCGAATCGCATACGGCCCTGCCGCTCGGCGGCATCAGTCGGCAGTTCCCATTCCACCTTTTCCATTTAATTATGGATTCACTATATTATACTATACTATCTCAGAATGGGGCCCTGTCACTTGAAAATGTAAGCATCGATTGCAAAAATCTAATCATTACGCGAACCAGGGGTGGCTTAGTACTTCTAACGAAAATAAAGTAGTAATTCTTCAGTTCGTTTCAAAGTTTTATATATTTCATATTTATTAGTCTCAAATTTTGTTTATTATAAAAATAATTAATAATATGTTTGTTATTGAAGTTAATACTTTTTAAAATGAAATTAATGCACACTCAGCTATAGAGATAGCTGATATACAGTAATTTCGTGATGAGTGCCTGGCGGGACCTGGCGCGAGAGGGATGGCGCTTCATCCCCACCACTGGGGGGGTCCCCCTGGCTTTTGAGTGGCAGTAGCAAACTAATACGTTTTGACTAGCCGACACGTCCCGGGGGCTAATATGAACGATTAACCATTGAAAGATTCAACCGTAAAATTATTTTATTGTTACGTATTGCGCTGTGAAAATTGTATTAAAATATTCGTGAAGCTGTTGTGATAAAAATGAGACTAAACACGATATAATTTGGATCATATTTACTTGTATGTTTACATAACTGTTCTTGGCTTTCAGAAAATATGAATTACTTACTGAAGTCTGCACTTTAATGTACATCTGTTCGAAGGATTAGTGCACGAAAATAACAAATCGTGAAACATCAATACAAGGCCGAACTTTCGGCCTCGGTCATAAACAACCCAGGTTGGCCGCGGAGGTTAGTGTCAGGTCAACGCTTTCACAGAGTGCTAAACTAGGATGCCCAATTTATTTTACTATGCTTTTATGTTTTTTTCTGTTATATTCGCAAACGTATTTTGCGAAAGGCGATTAAGCACAGTTTGCAATTCCTAGACTTAGCCCCAATTGAATACAGTGAACGTGTTGTATGGTACGAGCGATCACATAGTTGTTTCCGCCGAGAAACAGCCGTCAGCCGCACATCTTTGTACACGAACCATGTGGTCACATGCGTTTCTCATGACGCTGGAGGCATCGTTCGGAAGCGTCTCCTGCTCGCTGTACAACACATCGACAAGCCACTTTCGGTCGTATGGTTAAGGGGGGAAACTCAAGTAGAATCACCAAAAGATCGAAAATTTTTTATTCTATAAAATGATAGTTTAATATCTTCAAAATATAATACTGAAATTGAAAAGCGAAATTCGAGCTCTATTGAGTGCTACAGTTGATAAGCGTCACTGACGTCCGCCGGGCACTCGGCAGTCTTCGAAACTTTAAACTCGTATTCCCGAAACCTGTGCTTTTCAAATTGGCGGGAAAGATAGCTCAAAAACTGTTTAACCGATTTCAGTCAAACTTAGCACAGATGTTGTTGGATATTTGCTATTGATAGTAAATATAATAGATCATGCTAGAGGAAAATTGTCTCAACGTTCTCAGAAATGTCTTACTAACAGTGATAGTAAGAGAACCAGATGGGTTAGGTTTCCTTATCGCTGTACTTGGCGAGTCAAAAGGGCCTAAGTTGTATAATGAGACGATGCGCATTCGTAGGTATAAGTGGCATAATACCTACAGTGGTGTAGGTATAATACACCCAGTTCTTTCTGGGTGTTTTTCGTTCAGTTCTAGAGAGCATTTCATGGTGAAAGGACATTCCTTCAGAGCTATTTTAAATACACGGATTGAAATAAATATAATCTCTCGGACCAGGCGAGACGCTTTTCGAGCACTCTCGGAGCAGGCGAGACGCTTTTCGAGCGCTCTCGGAGCAGGCGAGACGCTTTTCGAGCGCCCTCGGAGCAGGCGAGACGCTTTTCGAGCGCTCTCGGAGCAGGCGAGACGCTTTTCGATCCCTCCAGCCCCATGACAAACGATTGTGACGACCTGTTATGGTCGACGTGATCGTTACTCGCGCGGGAGCTGCCTGATCGCTTTGCCATAAAATACGTTTCTTTGATTTTGATCAAATCTTGCATCTAGCGGTGTATTGCGTTAAAGCATTTCAGACACAAATGTGGCTGGTCAATGATATCTGGGCAGTTCATGGTCACCTTTTTGGTCTGCTTTTTAGCAATTTTTGATCCAAAACTTTTAACATTTTTTTTAGAACATTCTTAGCAAAATTTCGCTAGCCCTTCTTTCTTTTGGATTTCTTTGCGTTTAGGTCAAAACCATAGTGTGACAGGATGTATCGAATGTAGCGTGAGGTGCGAATGAACAGTGTTAGCGGAAACGTCGAGCGAAGGTTTATCTCTAGGAAAGTGCGAGAATGCTTTCTGGGTATGCACGAGAAGCCTTGAGTGCATGGTGACCCGTTGTCGACCTGTGACACGTGGCAAGGATGTGTGTGTCGGTGTGGGTCCGTATGAGTGAGAACGAATGAGGAATAGAATGAGAGAGAAGCTGTAAGTGAGAGAATACATGCAGCGAATGATTTGTGCGCGAGGCAGAGTTTGAGCAGAGTTCAAGCAGAGTCGTTGTAAAGAATTGAGTACGAGTAGTCGCGAGTATCGCGAGCGTGTGCCACGACTCAGTGTAATAAAACTAATTGTAAGTACAGGTATTGAAGGGGAAGTTATGACCATATCCCACAAGTATATTTGATGGCTCTGGTGTTTCTTCGTCATGCCATTCTAAAGTCAGATACCTTGATTTTATTGTTTGTTGCCAGTTTATTGTATAGTACTAGCGTATTTGTAATCGATGTATTCAGTAATTATTCTGTAGCTAATTCTTTAAGTACCATTTGAGCGTTATTCTGTGTGGTGTGGAGAATATGCTATCATTTGGTCGGACAAATCCACAGCTCATTTTCCCATATTATAGTCTAAAACTACTGTTGGTTTTTCGCGGGGAGTATTCTTTTTGCGCGCAATTACCGTTTCTGCCGAATGTTTTGTCGAGATCATAAAGATATATCGCGTTTGTCTTTCCACTTGAGGACCATAATCCCCTTCTTGTTTTGCATTGCGATTAGCTCGCCGCGTTTTAATTTTTCAAATTTAACTTCCACAGGTATTCCTTTTTCTATTTTTCCTTATAGTACCTACCAAATGGGTGTTACAATCGATTAATTTTTCGGCTATATACTGGAATACCAATTATCTGCGTATAATTGTGTGGCCTTCTATGGAGAATATTGTTGCACGTATGCTCATTACAACACTTGTGGGTGTTGTGCATGGTGCGTTCGATTTTTTTCCAGAATATATTTCAAATTGGTATGTATATCCTTTGCCATAACACAGTTTGAATGCTTTATACCGTATTGCTTTGTACCGTGGGCAAAAAATTAAATCAGAAACGATTTATTGAAAAACGTACGTAATATTCCGTCTTGAACACTGATGTGTGTTTAAGCATGCGAACAAAGCTAACAATAAGTCATGAAATAACATTGAATAAGTAATCAAAAATAAGTAAATAAACGGATATATTATGTGATGTATAAATAAATGCACTATGCGTTATATGTGGATGTATGTAATAATTTTTGCAGAAATTTATCCAGTGTAACTTGGTGCAGTTTTGTTTTTTGCCCCTGCGAATGGACGAACTCGGCGCAGGTAACAAACGGAGAAATGGTGTATTCTTCATTTCCATTTTGCAGAAAATATTGAAAAAGAATACATAGAAGGCATGTAATTTTAATTGTTAATATTTTTAAGGTTTCTCAATAACTACACCTAATATTTTACGTAGACCATCAGGAGCCTGTGTAATATCAACCTGCAAGAGTCTTCCCTTGCATCTCCATCACTTCCCCAATCTTCTGCTTGTTATTTTGTTGCAATAACTTGATCAACAATTGCGCCTACATCAGGGACAGTCAACTGTCCGCGGGCAATCGTGGCCCATTCCCCTACCTAGATTTTCCACCTCCTGCGAACTGGAGGCTCGCGAGCCACGCGAATTCAATATCCACTGCAGTGTGCAGTTGTTTACCTCCACACAATTGGCGCGGTGTCGCACTAATCGCCGGTTTGCCTCTGTGCCCCGCCACGCCTTTGGGTTTGCACAAGAGTGTAGGGTACAGTTTATTGTTTAATTGGCAGTGGGGGCTTGGCGGCCCTTGGAGGAGAAAAAACTTCGCTGTCCCTGATCTACAAAATCTTTATCTTCGTCGTAGCATTGAAGGTTGTCATCGATGTTTAAAAATTCCTCATAATTCTAGTCGTAGTTCGTCATTTCTGTTACCGCCATTGGGTATACAATTTGTGATTTCTTGTTCTGATGTCCGAAACCCCGAATGAAGCAAAGCAGTTTTAAATTGTTAGTCAACTTATTTTTCTCCAGCTATCGGCGACAAGTTGGGTGCTCTGTAAAACACCAATTTTGGAACTAATGTCATCAGGTTTTGTGGACGATGTAAAAATATTCCCTTCAGTTTCTTTAAAGATGTGTATTGTACCAGCCTTCCGCGATATAATTTGTTCAAATTGCTTATAATTCCCATATCCAGCAGTTGGATCCAGGACCGTGGTATTAGTAGGAAGAAATTGTTACTGAATGTTTTCTAAAACATCTAGTAGATCAGGATGAGCCGAACAGTTACCCGCGACCAGTAAAACTTATCTTCCCGCTGCAGTTTTGCATTCTAACTCGTAAGCCAAGTTTCAAAACGGTTGGAAGTCGTCCATGCATTCTTGTTTCGATGATATTCGTCCATTCGAAGAACTTTAAAGCACCGAGGCGTAGCATTTTTCTCGATGACCACTAATTTCCGTTTATCGTTTCCTGACATATTACAGCAGCCCAGCACGGTAATGCGTTCCATTGTTTTCTTCGAGCCGGACAGTGCTTCGTGTTTACATCTCAGGGCACCATCTGGCGTCGAACGGTAAAAGTAATCCAGTTTCGTCGGCATTGTATATTTCGTCACGTCCAAATTTCTTCAGCAATTCAATCAACTTAGTCGATCTCCATTCTTCTGCTGTGCCAATGCGTATTTATTATTGGTTACCCCGGATTATCTAGTCCAACAAAATGAAAAAATACGATTGAACCTACTTTGTACCAAAACAGTTAAATTTTTCAAGTTTAGACTTTTATATTTTGCCCGAACGTTCAACTGTACTATAGAGTAGAGTACAGTGTGCGGTCTCTCCAGCGAAGCATCAAGAGATTATAATAATACTGCAATTTCTATTCAGAGACCATGGCCGTAGAGGACTTTTGTTTGGGAATAGAATTATCTTTATTGTCAGGATAATTGAAAAACTCTAGTTAATGAGCCCGATGTTTCTGAATAGAATTCACAGGCAGCAGTATCAGAAACCTGTTGGTCGTAGTCCGTCAATCGCCGAAGTTCTAATGACAAGGTAAGTCATACATGAATGACGAAACAACAATAAAATAGCAACTAAAATATTACAAATAATTTGCAAAAAGAAGGCAATGAAACAATACACGTGGAACACTCTTGCGAAGGTGATGAAAGAAGTATTGCAATGGAAGGCGATAAACAAATGACGATAATTGGCAGGGTCGCAGCTAATTTCATTCGGAACTTGTTCTGTGGCCTTTAAATCTCACTATTAAAAAAAATTGAGGCGGCATCTAGCGGCATAATACAAGTATTCGCTCAACGGAAGAAAAACATATAGATCTTGCATTTTGAAGTACCACAACTTTCAAGTGGTTTTAAGTTCCACACCTTTTTTAAAGTAGTATCAATTTAAGTATGATTCTAGAGCACATCAGATAATTTCAACATTCATAGGTTATCTTGATACATCGATAGTGAATCGTAACATAATTTCTAGTTTTAGTCGAAAAAATCTACTTAGAGGAAGAAATTGTAAACGTTGAATTGGATAGAAGATGATGTTGAAATAGTTCATAAGAGAATAACAGTTCACCGATTTTAAAAATGAGACGGGGGGTTTTTTTTTTTTTACTGTTGCCCACATTTTTGCAATTGTTTCGCCACTGTGTGTCTTCATGCTTCTTTTATGCCAGGCCTCGGATTTAAGTGATCTTTCGGGCCGACTTTCAGAGGCAACGCCTCCTTTCCCCCACCGCGCGTCTTGGCCCTTCGATCGCCAATCGGCTAGAAGCTCCTCAGGCGCGTAGCATATGAACAGCGGCCCATGGGATATGGGACGATATGAAATCCAATCGATACGAGTGTCGCCCTAATGCGACCCGCGCGGTTCATATGCTACGCGTCTGAGGAGCTTCGAGCCGATTGGCCATCGTAGGGCCAAGACGCGTGGTGGGGGAAAGGAGGCGTTGCCTCTGAAAATCGGCCCGAAAGATTACTTAAATCCGAGGCCTGTTATATGCGATCCCTTTAAACATACACATTACCTTCAACCTACCTACAATATACTGATGTACTTTTTTGTTTGATTTCAGTGTCAGGCGTACAACAAAACAGCGGCACACGCAGCACCATATCATTGCACCCGTTTAAATATGCCCAGGGATTACGTCCAACGGATCTAATATTCAAGGTGGCCGTTGAGGAAAATCGAGCGGAATACGTCGTTCTGCAGGTGCGTTTTGTGGACAGATGAAACCCTTTTTACCCGGGACGAGTGCTTTAACGCCCACAATTCGCATGTGTGGAGCGATGAGAATCCGTTAGCGATACGTACACTTGCGGCACAGAAACGCTGGTCAATCAATCTATGGGCCGCCATTTGCGATGATTTGTTGTTGGGCAATACATTCTGTCCGATAGATTGAATGGCTCAACGTACAAACATTTTCTGGAGCATGTCCTTTCGGGTCTCTTGGAAGTAATTCCTTTAGAAATTCGGAGGAACCTGTATTTCCAGCATAAATGGCGCGGGGGACCCCCCCTCCCCCCACCAAATTATGCCGCAAGTGTTCGGGCTAACCTAGATCAAGCCTTTCGCGACAGGTGGATTGGCCGCAGCGAGTCTGTGCCGTGGCACCCACGGTCTCCGGATATGAATTCGCTTGGATTGTTTTCCTGGAGTTTCCTGAAGGGGTACGTTCTGTGGCACTATCATTTTACACCAACATAAGTAATCTTTGTTTACGTATTTTTACTCTATCTTCATTTTTTTCAGGCTGTATTATACTGCCAAAACCGGTTGACACGAAGAAGCCAGGCGCTGTATTCAGGTTTGTGAGTGTTAGTATTAAATACTACGTAATGCGTACTAAAGGTACAGTTCAGTATTTCGGTTCCCTGCTAATGTTACAATAAGGTTACACACGTATCCTTAATGTACGGATTATGTCGCGTGGTGCCAGTATACGAACGCTAAAACGGACAGACAACCCACGTGCTCCCCGGAAGCACGCATTCATACAGCCGAAGCAGGTTAATTTGTGGACGAATGGGTAAGTTTAACTAACCTTTTTTTTCTTTTACCATTACCATGACCGAGCGCAGTTGAGAGCCACGCGCCCTACGGGCGCCCTTCTCATTGGTCAGTGTTCTTCGTTAACCCTTTCGCTCGCTACGTACTGACGGTAAGGCTATAGTCACCCGACGCCCGACGTTCGCTGTGTACTAGCGGTGACTATAGTCACCCGACTCCTCAGTTGAATGCATCAGGAAAGCCATCAAATGGTGTAAAAAATATTTTTTTAAGTACTTGCATTGTTTATGCAAGCATGAGACGAAGAAAAACATGTCTATTGACGAGTAAGGCTGCCGCGGTGCGCCGTAGCGAAAAGGTTTATGATTCAAAAACGAAGATTCAACCAAAATTTTGGTAAAGGAAGAAATCACACACACCCACCATTTCCCGATGTTACCATGAGTTACGGGCCACCCTGTACATTGCGACCCTGCAATATAGTACTTTAATGTTAGAAACATTAAGCAGTACCATTTTTGGCAAGATACGAGAGCGGATTGAAAAGTTTCCGGAATGATAATGCAAAGGAAATAAATCTGTTCTAAGTTATACTTTATTTTTCAACATAATCCCCTCGGAGCTCAATACACTTGGTCCAACGTTTCTCTAGTTTTTCTATTCCCGCCCGGAAGTGATTATCTTCGATACATCCAAAATATTCATTTACAGAATAGTAAAATCAAATTTTGCTCAGAATTGAGGCCTCCTGAACGAGGTGCATCAATTGTGTGACTGCGACCGCGTTTGAATTCAGAGATCCAAAAACTCACCGTGGATAATGAAGGTGTTGAATTGCCAAGAACAGCATCTAACCTCGGTTTCATTTTCGTTGCGGTTTTTCAAATATGTTTTTCAAGATTAATAATTCGAATTCGAAAATTTAACTTTACATGCAAGAAACGCGCCGTAGCAGCGCCTCTCGAGTGCATAGGGTTGAAATAATGGTAAACAAATATTGATCATTGTCATACAGCCAAGAACTGTGGGGAACAGTGCGACAGAACCGAAGATTTGGCGACTGTGCCTTATCGCTTTCGGTCTCTGCCGATCGCGCCCGAGTTTAGTCGAGTCGAACCGAAGTCGAACCGTTTGCCCATTGTTAACTACCCAAATCGTATCTCAGACCAGTCTCTCAAATCTTGCCAAACCTTGCTTCCCCCTACAAGACTTTATGCTTGGCGTCGCACACAGCCCTGGCTCGTAACCAATAACACCTGCAAAAAAGTTTACATGGTATACAAATTCTTTATAAAAAATATAAATCTCTTTAAGTCAAAGTGATCTTTGCCACTGCGTTTCATTGGACATTGCTTCGTAGTTAGAAAAGTATGATGGTACTCCTGCTCCTAAGCGATCACCAAGATGTTCATCTGTAAGTTGAGATGCGTACTTCGACTTTATGATATTCATTGTTGAAAACATTGATTGACACTACTGTGTGGAACCGAAAAAGCGATTTTATCTTGTTTGGTAAAATGCTTGCATGCTTTCTTCTAGAATGAACATTTGTTTGTGTCAACTATATTCCAGAAGTCCTCTCATCTGATATATTGGATTTTAGGACAATGTCGTTCTGAAGATCCAAAATTTGTGGCCCCAGTTCTTCTGTCCTTACTTGAACAAACTCTGCAATGTATGCAGCCATTTCGATTCCATTTACTTGGCAAGTAAAAAGATTAATGAAAAAAGGTGAAATTCATTTGGATTCGTTTCGAACCATTTATCTAGACGATGCGAACGCTGTTCTGACATTATTTGCGCAGCATGTATGTATCGTTTGACTCCCGATAATTTGGAATATTTCATCCGTAACAAAAAGAAAAGAAAAACTATGCGGTTCTGCATAATTAAAAATCTCAGAGTGACGCGTGTTGATTCCAGGTGATATCGAAAACGTGATCTTCACTTTGATTGCCCTAAAAGGGTTACGTCAATTTATATCACACTCCTTTTATTTATCGTCATCTTCAACTTCACTTTCACTATCTGACTCAATTCGAAGGCGACGTGCAGATGACGCCCTTATGATGTTAGATGAACCTACTGAACCTACTTTATATCTTAAACGGCACCCGGTGATGAAATAGGCACCGGTTCGTACGTTAGCTAATAAACTCTTAAACAACCGATCCTCGGCTACGTAGACGTGCCTCTGCCCTCGGCTCGTAACAGCTACATATTTGTCTTTTCTCTGCAGCTTCAAGTTTTAATCATTCAATTTGTCCATTATGTCTGTGATAAAACTCAAATCCACCAGACCACCGGAATAGAGTCCGTTATTTTTGGTATTTAGATAATTTTTTATTTCTTCTTAGAAATAAAGACCCCGGGAAGACCCTCCCGGGGTCTTCCCATACTGAAACTTTCTGGTCACGCACCAGAGTACCGCGTCAGTCGGCGCGATCTCCTAATCCTCATACAGACAGCGATAATAATACGCTTTTTCACATACAAACGAGGTAGGCGTAGCGTCACCGCCTAATACTATTATGAAACTAGGGTGCCGTATCTCTATAACACTTCTTCGTGGTATCTTACTGCTAGACTCATCGCCTCCAGAGTATCCGGATTTGGAGTGTAATCGTCATCATATATATAATTCCTTACGCTACACCAGGGACCTCCAAGCTTTTCTCCCCGAAGAGCCACCGAGCACCACTGGCAGTTAAAGACTCCCTGCTCCTTTGCAAAAGTTCTCACTCATTCGGAACCCACACCGACACAACACACATCCTTGCCACGTGTCACGGGTCACCATGCACTCGAGGCTTCTCGTGCATACCCAGAAAGCATTCGCTCTTTCCCAGAGATAAACATTCGCTCGACGTTTCCGCTAACACTCTTCATTCGCACCTCATGCTACATTCGATACTTCCTGTCACGCTAAGGTTTCGACTCAACATAAGGCGGAGACGTGGCGCCGGCTTATCGCCGCCACAATACATTATATGCATTTTTGGAGTTTTGTCCCGAACGCCCATTTAAATGCCGCACTGTGCTTGGGCTCGAACGCGGCCAAACCCACAGAAAACCGTCCACACTGCGGCAACATATGCAGCGTCCATATACTTACTAATGATTCTAATTCTATCCTTATTTGGAATTCTATTCTTAGCCATATATTGTTTAATTGCTTTGACTACTATTGATTTTTTAAGATTTCCATCTTCGACATTCCTAGTTGCAGCAATAGATGCACATATGAAATGGTTCGTTGCGCGTCAGTACTGCAATGCCGCCCGCCACCGTCCAAACGAACGAATATTCGCCCAAACACGTTCGGTCCGTGCCGCGTTGCAGCCACAGCGCGTCCGTCTATACCCACCATCAGAGCCGAAAATAGTGCCGGAAATCTAGATAGGGCGTTAGGGGAAGGGGCGACACGTGCCTCGCGGGCCACCGGTTGGCCGTCCCTGGAGTCAGACGATTGGCTCCCCCCACTCCCAGACTAGGGACACACAGCAGACGCGATAGAAGGGAAAGACGTATTCCAACATATTGCACTTTTATTTGGAACACTAATCAAGACTTTAGTTCGAGGATGTATGACATATGCGATGAAAAACTTCGGGACAAACATTCCTTCTTTCCGATTTCTAAAATTGTAGGACTTTCTTGCTCTAGTTTAATTGTTTATTACAAACGTCTCTGTTACACACTGTTCTCGCACACGTCGTCTCTCCGCGATCTGATTTACATTCGCCAAAACGCTTCCTCCACGCGCATTCTTTCTCTCTCACACACACGCATTCGTTCTTTCTCTTTCTTTCACGCATCAAACAAAACACAATCAGCAGCCATTCGGCGGCACGTTCCGCGAGATCGGCGCGACGCCGATTCCACAAAATTCAAACGGATTTCTCCTTAAATTCAATTGTTGCCTTTTGTTTTTTGTAAAAACAATACTTCTGAAATTCCAATTTGTTTAGTAGGGAACGTGTCGTCCACTACTCGAATGGAAATTAGAATATCCCAAACCGGAACATTAATTTCACCTGATGTCCGAATTGTCTCTGTTCCAATTCTTGTGAGATGATATTTTTTGTATCTATCAATTGTTAAATTAAGTTGGGATCCAGTATCTATTATAAAATCTACGGAGCCCTGGAATAAAAATTATGTTGTTTCAAATGAATAGTAGGTGATCGTGCAGCCATCTTCTGTTTCGAGTTTGCAGCAGACACGGTGCGTGCAATGGTGGTGGTCCCCCTGTTAAGTTTAAATCGTCCAGGTTTTTTGTGACTTTACCTGTTTCGGGTTGTCGCTTCTCCCATGTTCGCTCTCTATTTTTGTTAGAATAGTTTGCTTCTATGTGCCCGTCTTTCTACAATTTCTACACCTAATAAAATTATAATTGCATCCCTTATTTCTATTCAATAGGCGATCTTTCTTCAAATGACTTGCTTTGCAACAATTAAAGCATCTTTGTTCCGAATTTAATTGTCAAGAATTTTGATTCAGTTGGTTGAATTTTATTCTCCGTGTTGTACTCCAATTTCGACGCTAACTGAACTCCTATTCTTAGATCTTCAATATTGTCTTTTAAAATTACGATTCTTATCATTCTAGCTTCTTCTTTTAATCAATTGTTAGTTCCATCCAATTGTTCAGATTTTAATCTCTCTTGCGCTGCTTCTATTCCATAATCTAAAATTCCCTGCACTCTAGCACCGAATTCACCAACTGATTCGCGACCCTTCCGTTGCACAAACTTAAATGCCTCTAAAGACTTTTTAATACAATTACATTGATTAGAAGTTGATTTAATTGTGATTTGAGTAAATCTTCCACAGTGCTTCCAAGTTTCTTTCATCCAGTTCCTGTTTTTCATTTCGTATAGGGGCAAACAAATAAAATTTGTCTTCTGGTTGGACTATTGATTCAGCAAATCTAGATCGACCAATGAAATTTTTAACTGATTCTGATCTTTCTTGAAAAAATGTAGAATAAATGTAGCTATTAAATCTAATGACATTCGCGGTGGAGTAGGCGTATACGAACAAATCGAGGCATTATCGATTACCCTTCGATTCGAAATTGTCGAACTATTATTCGAAATGGATATAATCGTTTCTGGCAGATTAGATGATTGAATAGAAATCACGCTTCCATCGTTTGATGTTAACTCTGAAATCGATGAAGCACTAGATGGTTCAACGAACGATACGATGTTTTTTTTTTAGGTCTTAACAAATTTGTTTGCCAACTGCGGCATAGTGTAACGCCGAGTAATAAATTTAAATGAATAGTGTAGTTTTGCAATTTTGTTTTGAAGTAATTCTTATTCTGAAATTGAAAGTATACAACGATTACTGAATGACTAACTCTTATTTATCGTTAATTCTTCTATTAACGAGTCGAATTCTCCCCAGAACCTCCGTCGTTGCTATTGAATTTTCTCCAGTAGTCTGTTCTAGCTCCATCTTCTAGCGCCGCCATCTTCTATCGCTTCCTTTTGTTTCTCTGGAATCTTCTTCTTTCAATTTAAATTCGAATTGCTTCGATCGAATGCTTGTGATTTCAGGGTGACTTGCACGGCCTCTGAATACACCTTTTTTCGACATTCCCCCTTCGCTCCTAGGGAAACCGTGCGGATACCCAGGACAGAGAAGCAGAACTGGGTCTTATGTTTTTTCCTACGAGCCGGCTAAATTTGCTTCTTCTAAATGAAATTTCGTTGTCGGGGTTTAAGTGCCCCACCCCCATTGTGTGGTAATGATGTACTCCCTCCCCCCTGTCAGGAAGACTGCCCCCCTGTCAGGAAGACTGCCCCCCTGTCAGGAAGACTGCCCCCCTGTCAGGAAGACTGCTCCCCTGTCAGGAAGACTGCCCCCCTGTCAGGAAGACTGCCCCCCTGTCAGGAAGACTGCCCCCCTGTCAGGAAGACTGCCCCCCTGTCAGGAAGACTGGTGGCACTGCTGGGGAGGATCATTTATTCTCACTCCCCGCAGGACCGTCAGGGAGCCGTGGACGGCTCGGGCGGGGGCCCGTGTCGTCCAGGACGCGGCCAGGGAGGAAGGTCGCACCGGGTGTCACCCCTGGTGCGGCCTTACGTCCGTTGAGTACCGGAGGTTTTGACTGACCCTCCCGAGGATAGGGCCGAAATGGCGGGGAGGCACCGGAAGATATCTCCGGAGTTCACGGAGCCTCCCCTACAACGCCCGAGGAAGGTGACCGGGGTGGTTTTAGCCGGTAAAAATCCGGCACTACCTCCTGCTCTCCCCCAGGGCAGGAGGTGTCTTTGGAAGATTTCCACCTCGAAAAAAAAAAAAAAAAAAAAAAAAAACCGGAACTAATAATAAATACACATGTCAAATATATTCCTTTCTTTATTCGTTGTTTCGTACGTCTATTTGACGATTTTACTTAAAGGATTTGTACAGTACATAATATTGCAGATATAATCATTTCAAAATTAAAAAATAAATTTAAATTGAAAATGGAGCTTTGTTTCACTTCATAATAAATGTCATATTAACATTACTTAATTGCGCAAATCGCCTAGGATCGCCCTGAAAAAACTCTTCACCATTATATTCTAGAAACTATACAAGGTGGCCCTTGGATAGCTGACGTCGTTGTGAACAACTTTTTCTTTGACCAGAATATTGTTTGAAGCTTCGTTTTTGAGTTACTAACGAAAGCACTGGCCAATGAGAGCGCTCGTATACCGTGCGCTGAGGCACCACTACGGGCGGTCGTGATCGGGTGCATCGAGGGGTACCGTAAGGCAAATATTACATCGGCTTAAATTAAGAATAATGTGCAATTATTCATTAACTTGCCTGGATATATCCAGAGATGGAGCAATGGCGGTCACCGGCGGGGTCGACTCTCTTGTGAACCTCTGGCAATTGAACACGCATGAACTGCTCTCGACTTTCGAGGGACATATCGCTAGCGTTACCTGCATTGCGTTCTCAGCATCCGGTTTGTTCGTTGCCTCTGGTAGGTATAGTTACAGAGAATATAAGAAGCTAATTAAAATTGAATTAGATATTATTCATTTCAAAATTTACTATTCAATATCTTTCTTTTATTCTTATATTGAATTAGAGTTTCTTCTATTTATTTTTATTTTTTCTCTCATAGTTTAGCTTACTTATTTTTTTACACCCTTTTAGTAGAGTGTTACTAATATTAGAGATTATGCATGCTTTAGTACGTTAGGCATGAAGATTTTTTATTATTGCTCTGACGTTAATTCCTCGAGACTTACAATAGTCGTTATAATTATGATTGTCGCCCTTGTTGATACAATAATGTTGATACAATAGGGCGATTGTTGATACAATAGGGCAGGAACATTTTGTTCTCAGAGGAATCGAAATTGATTGTTACAAACTATGCGTGCACAGTACACCGATAATACGATTACAAAATTTGTCGAGTTTCGTTAATTGATTTAATTAACAAATTCCATATAATTGCTTGGATAAATTTACGAATACATCAGACATTTGCAATAACTTTAAAGAACGAAGTGAATAATACAGCAATATTTGAAAAATGGCGGATGAAAAAAAAATTGACAGCTCTTTTCTTTTCATTATCGAAATTCGGGTGCATAACCTAATAATGAAATTTAATTGAAAACAGGTTCTGAGGACAAGACAGTTCGCGTTTGGGGCTTGACGTTAGGTTTAGTAGTAGCAACCTTTAAGCATCAGGCACCGGTCATAGCGGTGACCGCCATGTTTGATGGCCGAAGAATTGTCAGTTCTGATAGGGCTGGTGCAATTCGAGTTTGGGCAGCTGATACTGGCATTCTAATTCAGTCAGTATGCGGGCCTGGTCGATGTTTTACAGTTTCCTCTGACATGAGGTACATATGATTAAAGTTAATAAAATTTCACGAAAGAAAAACTCGTTATGAAAGAACACGTAAAAAAAGAATGCGAACCATTGCTTTACACATTTATTTATATATCGAACAAGGTATTTAACGGCAATTTAATTTTTTAACACTAGTAGTAGTCTTTGAATTCCCATTTGAGAGAGATATTAGTTGCTTTACATCAGCGTTGTCCAAGCGCGGCTCGCGAGTTGTTTGGGATTCCCCGACACTTGCATACGTTGCCAGGGAAACGCGCGACGCCAAGATGGCGGCTACGGTTGACCAGTATCTCTGAGTGCATGGGTATCTCAAATACTATATACAGTATCTTAAATATCTCTGCTAGAATTCGAAGACAGACGAATATGTTTCAGACAAAAGTTGTGCCTTGAACAGCACAACCTTTGTCTTGGACATATTTTCTTATCTTCAGTATCCACAAAGATATTAACGGCACTGATGCAAGCAGACTATGTACGCGCAATCAACGATTGGAAGGACAAGCCACTGGACAGCGTTGTTTTAGACTATTTCTAGAGGTTAATAGTTTTGTTTGGTAAAATTAGTTCTGTAAATTCTATAGAGATATACGTAGTTCTGCGAACTCTAATTTCTTGCTTCGTTCCCTGGATAAAGTTGTTTGTCCAGAAAAAATATATACGTACGAGGGTTTCCCGCTTGAATTTTTAGGTACGCAGTATGCGGCACAGGTGACAATCAGTTAAGAATAGTAAGTTTAGGTGCCGGGCCCGAAGAGAAGTATCAAGTGTCTCATTCTCAGGAGATCACTTGTCTCGTTGTCACTCCAGACGCTCGGCTGTTGATTACGGATTCTAGGGACATGAGTCTGAAGGTGTGGCAGCTCGCTGGCGGTAAATTGTCGCAGGTTTGTTAACTTAACCGAATTTAACTTTATTCAGGCGACACTTCGGTACAGAACAACGTGTGCATTTCTGTTCCAGGCCCTTGTTGGGCCCACAGACCACGTGACCTGTGTAGCTGTTTCCGTTCTGGACAAGTCCGTCGTAGTCTCCGGTTCCAGGGATGCCAACCTAATCGTCTGGGACATTAACACTGGCAGCGATCTTCATACCCTGGAGGGCCATCTAGGTTACATTACGTGCGTGAAGTTGTCGGGTGACGGTACACTGGCAGCCTCGGGCAGCGAGGACAAGAGTCTGATAATATGGGACACGAAGAAAGGCTGCTCCCTGAGCACAATTATGCTTCACGTTCCTCTGCTGGGGCTAGAAGTGGCGACCGACTTATCTAGGCTCGCGTTGCATTTGCTGGAGCACAGATGCATGCCGATTCTTTGTCTGCACAATACATCGGCGCAGTATGTCAAGCTGCCCGACTACGTGGCCCCGTGGTGCGATGCCAGAGAGTTGAGGCCATCTGGTCCGAAGAGGCCCAATAAAAGGCTGCTGAAGAAGGAAGTGTCGCTGGACAGCGACATTTGGCACAGAAAGTACGGACACCTCACTTCGGGTAAGACAATCGAACCTTTCGACTCCGCTCTTCGAGGTCCTCCAAAGTTCACGAGGGTTTAACGGATAATTATATTCGTTCTTATTTATGAATGTTGACGTCGTCGGTGGAGAACGGGCTACAGAGACGATTCAGCGTGAGCGCATCCATGGACGAGATCAGTAAAGTTGGATTAACCAGCAGTCCCTCGGGATTGGGGTCTGAACAGGCTGCCCTGGCCCAGTCGCAGCACTTCGACCAACTCGAAGCGCTGTGGAACAAACAATCACCGCCGGCCAGACCACGTGGTCATGGTAGAACCCTGTCGAAGCAAAGCTCGTTGCAGGCCACGCGAATATCTGATTCCGAGGAGGAGGGTGAGCTTCTTCGTTAATCTTTCATGACGTGGGCTTCGTTTCGTTACTTAACGCTACAAATTTAATTTTCGAAGTCCGCTTTGTTTTCGTTATCTGTGAACATTCAATTTTCCAACGAAGATGTTAAATGAAAAGTGTGTATCGAACTGTTCCTTGGAGTTGAAGGTAAGCACTGTATTAATTTTATTCTAGGTCTGCCAGACTAGAGCAACGTCTAATTAAAGAACGAACGGACTAATTCCTAATTATTGTACCTATTTCATTGTGCAAAGGACGAGCGGTGTAATAATAAATTGCAATCTCTGGCCAGTAATGCACCGGCGAGTGCATCCAGCGCAAAGGACGAGCTGTGTAATATAAAATTGCAATCTCTGGCCAGTAATGCACCGGCGAGTGCATCCAGCGCAAAGGACGAGCTGTGTAATAATAAATTGCAATCTCTGGCCAGTAATGCACCGGCGAGTGCATCCAGCGCAAAGGACGAGCTGTGTAATATAAAATTGCAATCTCTGGCCAGTAATGCACCGGCGAGTGCATCCAGCGCAAAGGACGAGCTGTGTAATATAAAATTGCAATCTCTGGCCAGTAATGCACCGGCGAGTGCATCCAGCGCAAAGGACGAGCTGTGTAATAATAAATTGCAATCTCTGGCCAGTAATGCACCGGCGAGTGCATCCAGCGCAAAGGACGAGCTGTGTAATAATAAATTGCAATCTCTGGCCAGTAATGCACCGGCGAGTGCATCCAGCGCAAAGGACGAGCTGTGTAATAATAAATTGCAATCTCTGGCAAGTAATGCACCGGCGAGTGCATCCAGCGCCCAGGACGAGCTGAGTATAAATAATGAATTGCAATCTAAGGCCAATAATGCACCGGCGAGTGCATCCAGCGCCCAGGACGAGCTGAGTATAAATAATGAATTGCAATCTCTGGCCAGTAATGCACCGGCGAGTGCATCCAGCGCAAAGGACGAGCTGTGTAATATAAAATTGCAATCTCTGGCCAGTAATGCGCCGGCGAGTGCATCCAGCGCAAAGGACGAGCTGTGTAATATAAAATTGCAATCTCTGGCCAGTAATGCACCGGCGAGTGCATCCAGCG
This sequence comes from Nomada lathburiana, assembly GCA_963667235.1. Taxonomy (NCBI): domain Eukaryota; kingdom Metazoa; phylum Arthropoda; class Insecta; order Hymenoptera; family Apidae; genus Nomada; species Nomada lathburiana. The sequence continues at coordinate 15,890,783 of OY763899.1, read as the reverse complement.
CAAAGGACGAGCTGTGTAATATAAAATTGCAATCTCTGGCCAGTAATGCGCCGGCGAGTGCATCCAGCGCAAAGGACGAGCTGTGTAATATAAAATTGCAATCTCTGGCCAGTAATGCACCGGCGAGTGCATCCAGCGCAAAGGACGAGCTGTGTAATATAAAATTGCAATCTCTGGCCAGTAATGCACCGGCGAGTGCATCCAGCGCAAAGGACGAGCTGTGTAATATAAAATTGCAATCTCTGGCCAGTAATGCACCGGCGAGTGCATCCAGCGCAAAGGACGAGCTGTGTAATAATAAATTGCAATCTCTGGCCAGTAATGCACCGGCGAGTGCATCCAGCGCAAAGGACGAGCTGTGTAATATAAAATTGCAATCTCTGGCCAGTAATGCACCGGCGAGTGCATCCAGCGCAAAGGACGAGCTGTGTAATATAAAATTGCAATCTCTGGCCAGTAATGCACCGGCGAGTGCATCCAGCGCAAAGGACGAGCTGTGTAATAATAAATTGCAATCTCTGGCAAGTAATGCACCGGCGAGTGCATCCAGCGCCCAGGACGAGCTGAGTATAAATAATGAATTGCAATCTAAGGCCAATAATGCACCGGCGAGTGCATCCAGCGCCCAGGACGAGCTGAGTATAAATAATAAATTGCAATCTCTGGCCAGTAATGCACCGGCGAGTGCATCCAGCGCAAAGGACGAGCTGTGTAATATAAAATTGCAATCTCTGGCCAGTAATGCACCGGCGAGTGCATCCAGCGCAAAGGACGAGCTGTGTAATAATAAATTGCAATCTCTGGCCAGTAATGCACCGGCGAGTGCATCCAGCGCAAAGGACGAGCTGTGTAATAATAAATTGCAATCTCTGGCAAGTAATGCACCGGCGAGTGCATCCAGCGCAAAGGACGAGCTGTGTAATATAAAATTGCAATCTCTGGCCAGTAATGCACCGGCGAGTGCATCCAGCGCAAAGGACGAGCTGTGTAATAATAAATTGCAATCTCTGGCCAGTAATGCACCGGCGAGTGCATCCAGCGCAAAGGACGAGCTGTGTAATAATAAATTGCAATCTCTGGCAAGTAATGCACCGGCGAGTGCATCCAGCGCCCAGGACGAGCTGAGTATAAATAATGAATTGCAATCTAAGGCCAATAATGCACCGGCGAGTGCATCCAGCGCCCAGGACGAGCTGAGTATAAATAATAAATTGCAATCTCTGGCCAGTAATGCACCGGCGAGTGCATCCAGCGCAAAGGACGAGCTGTGTAATAATAAATTGCAATCTCTGGCCAGTAATGCACCGGCGCGTGCATCCAGCGCAAAGGACGAGCTGTGTAATAATAAATTGCAATCTCTGGCCAGTAATGCACCGGCGAGTGCATCCAGCGCAAAGGACGAGCTGTGTAATAATAAATTGCAATCTCTGGCCAGTAATGCACCGGCGAGTGCATCCAGCGCAAAGGACGAGCTGTGTAATATAAAATTGCAATCTCTGGCCAGTAATGCACCGGCGAGTGCATCCAGCGCCCAGGACGAGCTGAGTATAAATAATGAATTGCAATCTCTGGCCAGTAATGCACCGGCGAGTGCATCCAGCGCAAAGGACGAGCTGTGTAATAATAAATTGCAATATCTGGCCAGTAATGCACCGGCGAGTGCATCCAGCGCAAAGGACCAGCTGTGTAATAATAAATTGCAATCTCTGGCCAGTAATGCACCGGCGAGTGCATCCAGCGCAAAGGACCAGCTGTGTAATATAAAATTGCAATCTCTGGCCAGTAATGCACCGGCGAGTGCATCCAGCGCAAAGGACGAGCTGTGTAATAATAAATTGCAATCTCTGGCAAGTAATGCACCGGCGAGTGCATCCAGCGCAAAGGACGAGCTGTGTAAGAAGAAATTGCAATCTCTGGCCAGTAATGCACCGGCGAGTGCATCCAGCGCAAAGGACGAGCTGTGTAATAATAAATTGCAATCTCTGGCCAGTAATGCACCGGCGAGTGCATCCAGCGCAAAGGACGAGCTGTGTAATAATAAATTGCAATCTCTGGCCAGTAATGCACCGGCGAGTGCATCCAGCGCAAAGGACGAGCTGTGTAATAATAAATTGCAATCTCTGGCCAGTAATGCACCGGCGCGTGCATCCAGCGCAAAGGACGAGCTGTGTAATAATAAATTGCAATCTCTGGCCAGTAATGCACCGGCGAGTGCATCCAGCGCAAAGGACGAGCTGTGTAATAATAAATTGCAATCTCTGGCCAGTAATGCACCGGCGAGTGCATCCAGCGCAAAGGACGAGCTGTGTAATAATAAATTGCAATCTCTGGCCAGTAATGCACCGGCGAGTGCATCCAGCGCAAAGGACGAGCTGTGTAATTATAAATTGCAATCTCTGGCCAGTAATGCACCGGCGAGTGCATCCAGCGCAAAGGACCAGCTGTGTAATAATAAATTGCAATCTTATGCCAGTAATGCACCGGCGAGTGCATCCAGCGAATACAAAATGCTGTTGAATAATAAATTGCAATCAAAAGGCAGTAACATCAGAGCAATGAGCATTTTTTGTTATTTACCCTCATCCTTGCGGGGCCTCGGGCTTTCGATCTCGCCGTGGAAGGGGACGGTCGCGTATATGAGCGTTTTCGCAAAGTCAGTCGTGATGGAGCGATTCTCCTGGGGTCTTATGTGGGGGCAGCGCGGTGATAGGTCCGACTGAACTTCTTGAGAGTGGGCCAGCGCAGGGTACGGTCTAGGCGGTCTTGCCCAGCTTTGAATGGTTGGCCGTAGTAGGGGTAGTCCCACCTACCGTACCATGGTGGTGCTCACGGGTCACGGCTGCTTCGGTCAGTACCTGCTCCGGATAACTTCCTCGTGTCTGTTTCAGTGCCTTATTTTTGTAAATCATTTGTGATATCTTAGTTACTGTTTTATTATATTTTTTGTTATTCATTCATTTCGTACATTGTTTTTGGGAGTTCGGTAATTGACGACTTCGACCCACCGGTTTATAATACGGCTGCCTGTGAATTCCATTGAATAATCTTGGGCACATTAGCTGCAGTTGTTTAATTGTCATAATAATAAACATAATTCTATTCCAAAACACGTCTATCGTCTCGGAATAGCAACTGCCGTATCATAATCGCTTGAAGCTTCGCTGTGAAGGGCCCACAGTGGGACGACGCTGTAGGAACGTTGGACATTGGGGCAAAATATAAAAGTCTAAACTTAAAAATTTAATTGTATTGTTTGAGAAACTATTATGTAGTTTTCTACAATTAGTTATAATCGTATTTTTTCATTTTGTTGGACAAATTTGAAGTATTTTGTATGTTTTATATTTACGGTTATATCAATAATATACCAAATATATGCAAATTTTAATTTCGTCCCCGTTTTAGGGGTTTTTTGCCACTGTGTACAGTGGGCCTAATACCCAATCTAGGCACTGTGAGCTGCAACACCCCCTAATTTCCACTCGATATTATCGTCGATAATGTATCGATAACATTTATTATAACGAGTCTTTTTTTTCTGTAATTCTTTCTTTATACTTGTACAATATATAATCTTAATGTCTAAGCTTAATGTCAGTAGCCATCCCACAGTTTATGAAAAAGATACAAAAATCTTTGTATGGAACTGTGAAGCGCACAGTTCCAGCGGTGTGGTGTTGGACTGTTGTGCGCATGCGCGCATAGGAAGCTATTAGGGAGAGGTAGCACTGTCGCTCCCGCAGTGCCTTTTGCACAAGGGCTCACAATTTTCTGGAGCAGCACCCCCACTAATTTTAGCTGCGAGCCGCCACTGGATAGGATGCTGCTGATACATATAAACAATTCTCCTCCTCCACTTACAATTTCGTTAGCAGTTCTTACCAGTTCCCAGCATTTTTTTCGTGACATTTTTCCTGTTTTACATTGAACTTGTGATGGATTCAAGCATGAATCGCAAGTGAAAGTATCTTTCGACTTGGTTATCGCACTCATTTGTTTATAGACAATAATATTAAGTGTATAGAGTCTGACAACATTAGTCCTGTATGCAACCTTGTATACAATAAGCTTCCAAACATTGGACCAAAGGACACGAGTTTTTTTTTACAAACCAGCAAAAATTTGTCTATTGCATAATTGTATAAAAAAATATTTGGAACAATTAATGGCAAAAACGGAATTTGTCGGGATCACGATCGTATCGGGAACACCACGCACGAAAAACGTGCTTCACGACGTGCAACTAACCAACTTGGCAACATGTTAAACGATTTTTTCATTTCATCTGGTTCCATTTATTTCCACCCTCAGACCACCCCTAAGAACTGGCAATTTGGAAACGCCTTCAGAAGCACTTGCTTTGTTATTCCTGTCAACTGATTCGTACTTCTGAAACTAACCAAATATCATACTTGGCGGAATAAACAAGGATTTCGTGAGTATTACCACCATTCTACGAGTATCTGAACTAGGAACATCGACCATTATTTGTATTTAATTTCTTTTTCCAGCTGCACGTGTCGGATACGGAAAATTTTCTTACGGGAAAATCCATCTTCGACAGAAACGTACAATAGTTACAGATTACAGAGGCTCTTATTAAATTGAACCTGGGATTAAAATCTGATCACGCGATGCCCGCCATTCCTCTCCAAAGTTCAGGAAGATCCGTGCAGAAGGACTTTTCTTCGAGGTTTTGGATTTTGCATTATAATAACTTCGAATGTAGCGTGCAAATATTTTTTCTCTCCTTTCCTGTCACTAACAATAAATTGTTAAAGTCCTTGGATGTTGCACCACAAATGTAACAATTTCATATGTTGATGATGTATTGGTAACATCATTGCAAACCTTCGCGTCAATCATAGTGAAAATCATATTAATACTGCGCAAATAACATTTTTTCAGAATCATGAGCCACCGGGTGCAAAAGATATATCTGCTGATTTCCGGGTTTATTTTCCCCGAAATGCGCCTAATCCCTTTAGCGTTCTACGTTCCAAAAGTGAGCATTATCATCGAAAGTAATTCTTGGTAAGCGTTGTAATCTTGGCAATCTGACATTGTTATTAAATCGATTGTTACTGTAACTGGTGAACGTCCACAGTGTACTAGCTATGGGATACCCGCTGCAATTCGTTATGTTCTCAGTTCTGCAAGAAGAGATGCAAGAAATTGAAGATCATTGGTACCAATTGCGTCAGTATTTTAGCAATATTTCGAAAAGCATTTTGTTTGCAATTAAATTCTATTTATTGTATACTGTGTTTCTTTTGCAGATAGCCCTTTAACTACGAAGAAGATCTCGTTGAATAGTTTAACCGGCAAAGAGCAAATGGAGTTCTAAAATAATAATCTCTTTTATTAATAAACTACGTTCGTTTGTCTATTATGCAAACCCATTTGCACTTTGTTATAAAGGAAACATATTAGATCGATTAATTGATAATGACAATTATGCATTTATCTTTTACACTGTTTGTATATGCCTTTTATTAGGTACATATACATATGTATTATAGTACATGAAGTGACGTAGAACTTTAGAGCATAGTGATGTATTAATGTAATACTATGTTCTTAAAATTGGCGACGTTCTCGATGTACGATTCAATTGTATTCTAATATGTAGTAGGTCCCTCGAAAGCTTAGAAAACAGTTAATAACACAATAGTATGTTAAGTATTGTCGATTGTTTAGACGCGTAACTATATGCTCAGACGAATCATTTTTATTTCCATTTTTATGGGAATCAAACAAACCCTTCAAACGTACTGTCTGAACGGTGACGTTTGAATCTCCTGAAAGCATTTAATATTATATTTTCTATTAAATTCTATATTGCAGTATGTGAGATGTATCCTATTACTTTGAATCTAAAACAAATTTTTTTTTAAACTTATTTAGAGTCGCATAGACTGCCAATGGTCATTAGCGACTACAATAAGGTGTGAAACGGTGACCAGTGAGTTTTAAACCTATATTTAGACCTATAGCTTTAGGTGGAATCGGAACCACCAGGGCCACGGTGCAAAGTCCTTGAATACTGATCAAAGAGGAAAGGACACCGAAAATACACCCATATTGGCTGATATCTTTCAATTTATTTCAAAAACTAAGGGTCCAGGAGAAAATCTAACTATTTAACGCGATAGAGCGGACCTTTCTGCAAGGGAAAGCATCAGTAGAAGTTACAGAATCATTTTTGTATTCAATATACAAGCGAAATAGTTTGGTAAAAGATGCGGCGGCAACAGTGACACTCAGGTACGGTGAGCCGCCGTCATAGAGCACCACTGCCGCCGACATGTGTTTTGCCAAACTGTTTCGCTTTGATATTGAAAATGAAAATGATTTTGTAACTTCCGTTGAAGCTTTCCTTTGCAGAAAGGACCGCACTATCGCGTGGCATAGTTAGATTTTCTCCTGGACCCTTAGTTTCTGAAATAAATTGAAAGATACCAGCCAATATGGGTGTATTTTTGGTGTCCTTTTGACTTCTGTAATTATTTAAACACATTTAAATGTGTACTTCTCAAAAATAGCATTTCGATGTTTTTATCCGTTGGCCGAGGTGATTCAAGCTCATGCATGCGTCTTTCCTCCTATGTTATCAAATTTTTCGGCTGGAAACATTTCAAATCCCTGGACAGTGTACTATTGTAATTCTAAAAAGTATCTTTACGTTTTTTAAGTGGTTCTCGTACCTGTTTTGATGATTCTTGGGAAATTGAAATTTTGCTCAGCTTTAAGTAAAAATATTGTCCCGAGGAGAAAAATCAGCGCGATCTGGTTGTCACGAGTGATTCTGTTGCTACATTTGTAACTTTATTTGCACATATATGGCCTTTATAATTTTATCCGTTCCGTACGGAAGATAGTATTGTGCAATACTGATGAATTAATGCTGAGACACGATACAGCTCCAAACAATTTTAATAATTAATTTACTGCGTTCATTGTAAGCTTTAGCATAATTGTTTATCTGATAGCACACATACGTGAAATGTTAATACACAGGGTGTTCCGTGTAACGCGACGCACTATTTATCGCCTACTTACAGCCATCTGACAAAAAAAAGTTTAGAAGAAAAGTTGCAGGGTATAGAGTGTTCAATAAAAATGAGTAAACAAAATTTCGAAAACAATTTATTTTCGTGGCGAAATCAAGGTCACCTTGGGTAAAACAAATATTTACACCCCTTTTCTAACACAAAGACGTATAAATATCATTACTGAATTATACAACGGTGCAAAAACAATTCCGCTCTGCAAAATTCATTGACTACATTCATTTACAAGTATTCACGTAGAACAATGTCTCAAGATAGTTCCGAACGAATATTATTTTTTTGTCAACGGTACGTATTTATTGTAGATGAACAGGGAAGGGAATAAAACAATAACAAATAAAACGACTCTTCACAACTCTGTCAATTCTTTATTCAGGTATGTTTTTAGAAACTGAAAAGCAAAGACAAACAAAATCGGAGAAATATGTTCATTTAATTTCAATGTTTACACAATTTTAATTTCAATGCTGCTTTTTAACAATTGTACATTCATTTCACCAATGCCGGGTATTGCTTCGTGTAGGATACTGGTAGGATATGGTTTTTCCTGAGTGCTAAAGCTATTGTCGAAATATCGGGATACGACGACGATTGTCCGTCCAAAGTACCCGTCTGTAATTTCCCTTGGCAGATCAGAACCTGTCGAAGAGGCATTTCATTCAGCTGGATCGCTAAACTATTACGAAAAGCATAAAATTCGTGTATTTTGCACTGATGTTTGTTCCCACCAGAAAACTTTAAGAATATCAGCAAAAATGTTTGCGTTTTCGGTTTGTCAGATTGATAATTATTTAATTATTTAAACATACTTGAATGTTTATATTTTAATAACTACCAAATCATTTTATTCGCGATACACCACAGCATAATTTCGTACAAAGAGCAACTGAATAATAATTACCGTAAAGGTAGAAAACAGTTCCAAAGTTAAAAATTTACGATCTTCCTTTTAATTGATTTGTTCAGAAACTATACGTTATAGAGAAAAGCGATTCGCAGATTCGCATTTGGCATATTGTAACCTATAAGAAACGTCAGCTGAAGGTTACAAAGAAGTTTTTAATTAAAAAGTTACAAACGTTTCCTGCAACGAAACACAGCATAAATCCCGTAATTTTCACGGGACACCTTGTTTATTTCATACGGTAGGTAATAACGCATAATAAATAAAATTTTAAAAAAATGGGAAATATCATTCATTATTTATTTAGTAATTATTTAAATTTTAAAACATAACACATAAAATAGCTTTTCGCGGAACACTGATATTCCGCGCAGCATAGTTTCGGAACCCTGATCCATAGCATGACAACCCAATCCCAGTTTTTATTTCCCTGATTGTTTTCTATTGGTTAAATTTTAAATAAAGCTCGGCCAATCGCGCTGTGTCAAGCCATCGCCGGATTGGCCACTGCCTCACAGGGGGACCAATGGGAACGGGCCTGCCGTCGCGATCGTGGTCATGTGTAATTCACCGTGCGCGCATGTGCATTCGCATTATCGTTCAAACGCACGTGCGTACCTGCGGCACTTTCTGGTCTCGTCGAATCTTGTTATAGATTCCTTAACTTCTGTGCTTGTGATTGCTTAGATAATTAGGTAATTTTATTGAACGAGAGCCTCCCCGAGACTTTGCCCTGCTAGTCGATAGCTGACGTTTCGTGGCTTTTGTGGATTATGTGTGTAGGCCGCGTACAAGCTGGTTGTGCAAACTGAGAGGTTAAGCTCTATTACATTGTGTGTCGTAGTATGTTTTAAATTTTATATTTTGCCGGTGTGTAGTTTTGATAGACGACTTTGCGCGCAGATTTATACCGCCAGTAAGTGTTGTGTCATATGTGTGTCTGATTTGATATAATATGCTAAGCAATTATTCAGTTATTTCGTTTGCAGAGCCTAATAGCTTATTCGCCCTACATTGTATCCCTACTATTATTATCATTCATTTCTTATTATTAGATCAGATGAAATTTATCCATCTGCGAGCCCAGGGTCTTATTACAAAGTCCTGCTGTTGCATTGTTCGGTGAATTCTTCCAGGTGTCATTTTAATCTCCAAGGGGTATAGCTGGATAATTTGGACTAAGTTTCAACGCTGTAGCTTTACGGGAAGGGTTGTTACAGCAATAGAAAACAAAAAAATTTTTTTCTCTGTATCTTCCATTTGGGCGCATACAATTTTTTTTAATAGAATCTGAAACATATCAATTATGTGGGCACGTATTATAGAAGTTCGAATGTTTAAATTGGAAATCCGGGCTGCAAAAAGTAAAAAAACGTCAAACATGCTGAAAAATGCCGATGTTGTATTCAGGGAATCGCATTACTGCAATCACATTTTTTTTGTAGTTACATTTTATTGATACAGTGTAGTCTCGATATAAGCGAAGGTTACATTGTTTGAAATTTGCCTGCAACGTCGAACGTAGAAAAGGACAGCGAGTATAGAAAAGGGACCGACCAGCTTATCTTTTCTATTCACTAGCTATTCTTTTCTGCGGTCGAAACTTATTACAGTTAATTAAGGCAGTAAATATAGTCCAAATTATATCGCGTTTGGTCTCATTTTAATCAGAAAAATGTCGCAAATACGTTAGTAAAAGTTTCATTAAAAAGAAAGACAAAAATAAGAAAGTTTCATGGTTGAATTAGTATTAGTCACACCGATATTCCGGCTCCGATCATATTACACCGCTCCTTCACCGAGGTTCGTTTTCGCGAAGGGGGATTCCCCCCACGTGGAGGGGATAGTCAACTTGCCTATATCCAAGCAAATTTTTGTGCATGTAAGCAGGTTTTACTGTATGTAGCATCGGTTTTTTAGTATTGAAGAACTATTGGTGGATGAGCTGGTGGACATGGGAGAGATTTCTGCTGTAGGTCAACTATGATTGGTGCTTGGAAATTAATTGGAAGGGATGTTATGGAATGGAATGGGAATGGGGGTGAGTTTTCTTGAAACTGTGACAGTTCTGGGTTTTTCCTATATTATTGTGACTGGTTTCAGTTACGGTTAAAAAATTCGAATTTGAAAATTTAACTTTATAGGCAAGAAACTATGAACCTTTTCCTATTATGTACAACAATTTTTTTTCATTTTTTCGCACTAGATAATCCAGGGTAACCAATAATAGATACCTATGTAAAATATATTTTTTTCCTTATTTGTTGTTTAGTACATTTATTTGACGATTTTACTTAAAACATTTATGGAATACATAATCTTGCAGGTATAATAAATCCAAAATTAAGTAAAAAAAACATTAAATTGAAAATGGAGCTTTGTTTCACTTCATAATAAATGTCATATAAACATTACTTAATTACGCAAATCGCCTAGGATCGCCCGGAAAAAACTCTTCACCATTATATTCTAGAAACTATATAGATTATAGTTATCCAAGCACTTTTTGCTTTCAGCTGCTTTTTCGTCAGATATTTAATGTAATTCTCATTGTTGCACTAACTAGAGACCCGAATCTAATCAAACGGGGTGTGTTTGTCATATTTTAAGTAGGAGAACTAGACATTAATATACGTATAACTATTAAATAAGTACTATATTGTCATGTTGCAGGAACAATGTGACTCTATTTTTATAAATAATTAAGATTTATTATTTACAACAGAGAAATTCTTTTTTTTTTTTTTGCCCCAATGTCCAACGATACAATAGGGTCGCCCCACTGTCCGCCGAGTCCGACCATTCCGGATGGGTCGCGAGGCAACAACCATCGTTGTCAGCATGCTGTCATTGCTTTGCATTGTTCGATTTTGGTTTCTTTACGTTCGTTATATTGTGCTTGCAGTAATATCTCGATCACCGATGGTCAAACGCCAGCTAGTGATCTGCGGGTGTGCTAGCCGAATAAAGTGTCCACGGCATGCGCCACCATCGCCACCTCCCAGGCGCGCCGTCTTCCTGGCCCATGAGGGAGGACTGTACCGCCATGTCGTAGACCAGAGCGGGATGCGACCCTTAACTCTGACGCAGACCGCACCCAGCCGTGTGACTTTAACGGTCACCCTATGGGGGATGCTCATCTCCATCCAGTTCCACGGTACGCTGGAGTTGGGGCCGAATGGGGCCCGCCATGCAAATGTTAGGTGCGGCGGCACGGCCTACGTGGACCTACGTCTAATCAAGTGCCCCGCCGACGTAGACGAGTGAAGGTTAGGTAATGATCCATAGTAACGTACTCATCATCAACTATTACATCAATTTCCTATTTTCCGCATGAGCTATTAACTGTTTTTAGGTATTCAATTTCGCCAGCATTTATGCTTGTCTGTTTGGTTTCAGATTATCTCCCGTCGAGTTCAGCTGTACACTTTGTTTCATACCTCAGTTTCAGTTGATTTACTCTAGTGTATTTCGATTCATTTTATTTGCATCTTTTGTGGCTTTATTTCATCCTATTTCGTCACGCCATTTTATTACGTCTTATGTTACGTTTATTTTTTATAATGAATTACACGTTTCTGTAGACACTGTTAAAGTGATGATATGACCCAGTTTTGAGTACAATTTTAAGTATACCGGGTGTCCCGTAACTGGTGACACATTCTGTGGTGGATTCTACATTATTGATTCACTTTTTCACGTAGAATCACTCCCTGCTCGCTTGTACCACCAGTTACGGGACACCGTGCATATTCTTTCATTTAATTCCTACTTCACCCTATCACTGTACGTTATGGCTTAAGAGATTTTTGAGTTGTCAAATCCTATTTGTATGAATCTCGCCGTTATTACCAAATATTTCTGCAGATTTCACCGTGTTTCTGCTGCCGGCAGCAGATGTCGCTGTTTGCTGCATGTTTGCATTCGAATTGAACTGCATGGGAACAGGAACAACACTTCCTTCAGCATTGGGCCACGCGATCGTGCGTTTTGGTCGTGCGACCACTGTCCAGCAATGAGTCTTTCTTTTGACATAGAATGTTTTATGGCTCACTTTGCTAAAAAAAAGATGTGACGGTCACGATGTAACAGAAATGACAAAATATTGATCGAATCACTTCAACGTAGGGGATTGGAAGATTTGCCGATTATACGGATTGGAGATGTGTACTTGAATCTACAAAGCACGGAGGGTGTCGAGTTTCTTAGTTTTACGGAGAAGAATGCAGACTTGAAACTCGATAGACAACACGAGGTGACACGGCCATTGCTGGGATATTCACGCGGTACATAGAGAACCTGGAAATCACACAAACTTTGTAGATTACTTTAGTTAGCATCAACCAATTTTGAACATCACCCAATAATTGTTGTACTGTATGAATCGCCGAACATACGTATCTGGTTTAATATTCAATTAATAACTAAAATGTAAAATGTAACAACCCGTACATTTTTTTTACGGAAATGTTCGACGAAATATTATGCAGGGGTGGAGAGACCCGAAGAGATCGATCGATGGGTCGCAATTCTTTAAGCGTGAGCACAGCTTGGCGTGACACGCTTAACTCGTTCGCTACCAGGGTCTCATGGGGGAAACGTCCACCAAAGCCCATGACGCAACACACAAAACACAACACAAATGCCGAAACAAAACGCGTTTCAACGTGTCTTCATAAATTGACCAAAAGCGTCTGTCACATATATGTGGCGACTGGCCCTGATAATAACAAACCGATGTGTCACACATATGTGACGGCTGGTAGCGAACGAGTTAAATTCATTCATATTCCACTCGCTGTGAGGCCGCGCAGTTTCAAATTCATGAGACTAAAACATCTCTTTAAAATTGTTTAATTGTCTTTAATTATTCCAACATTTCATCTATTCATTCCATTTCTTAACTTTCCAGATCACAAGTTAACCCATCAGAATCCGCGAGTCCGGTTGAAATTGTTTCGGTATGCTCCAGTAACCGTTCTCAGACCACGCATGGCCAGTGCGTCAACACCGCGCGGACTTAGGTAATAATTTACGCATAATATAAATATATCGCGACAATTACACTTGTGCCACAACTGGTTCGCAATATATATAAACTGTTCACCATTAAATCGAGTAGATTCGTCGAACCTATCTTTACTCCGTAAAGATTTAATCCTTTATATTAGTAGCAACGTTCCCACCATCCGACCATTCCCTACTATCTCTGTGTCTAAGGCAGGGCCTGTTAGCATACCTTACTGACGAGTCCGCTAGCAGGTCTAGGACGAAACGCAACCTGCTTCTTCTTTTCTTTTCCCGTCGTTTTCTTCTTCCACCATCATACACGAAGCTCGCACATGTCAAATTTCAATTTATAGGTACGAGGCAAACTAACAATTCCTGCGACACCCCGATTTCGCAAGAGGTTCATCCGCGCACCTAGCTGACAAATTCTCAACCATATTCCATGGGTAATATCAACGCCGGCCTAGGCGTTGCCCACAGCCCTGGCACGTAACATGACCACCCACGTTACCCAGACAGCCATCTGTGTATAAATTGAAAGAAGATTGGCATCAGATCCTGGCACAATCCGCTGATGAAAAAGATTGGCAGGGGTATGAAACTGCGAGGAAATTGGCGCAATCGAAAGATAAAATTCGTTCAGAATATAGGAAAGATTAGAAAAGTGAGGATGCGCGTATAGGATAGAGATCGGTTGCATTGTACTTCATAGATAAATTAGTTCTCAGAGTTGGTCATGAATAGGTTAAGGATCAAGCAGATACTGTAGGTTCTTGCTCTTTGCGAGTAGACCATATCTCGAATCGTTGCACGAGCAAAAAGATTGTATATTAACATTTTTGTTATCGTTTATTGTATTACATGAATAAGTACATTCAACAGAGATGGCGGACATCCATCTTGTTTTATTATGTTCGTAGGTAAGGATTCTACGAGGTATTACAATGAAACGCCAGTGAAGAGAAGAGTATACAAAAATCTAAAACTTTTCATGGAAAACAAATCGCCAATTGATAATGTTTGTGATCGCCTTAATGCCGCATCTATGAATAGATATATGAACAAATTGATGGAAGGTCTCACTGTTAAAGTGTTCAGAACGTACAACACTTCATGGACGTTACAGCAGCAGTTGGAACTACTGACAAATCCAGGTGACAGTGAAGTGCACAAAATTGTAGCGTACAATAGGGCGGATCGAGCAGTTGCAATGTTGCGTAATCATCAACGTGTAGTTTCTAAAACGCATGCGAAGTTAATGGAAAACCTTAAGACAAAAATAGAAGCAAACAAGCAAGCAAAGTATAGGTTTGTATTAGTTTTGACTGATCAACAAAATCTGTTTTCAATTGTGGTTCATTTTAGTTTCATCTTTCCATTAATTTTAAAACAATCAGTTTTACATTTACTTACCTTCCATTCTGCTATTTACAACAGAAAAATTCACTTTATATAATAACTTAAATCAATGATGCGTTTGGGTTACCATGTGTTTATAACCATACAGGAGCCAACAGTATAGATTGTAGCGTCGAAACATTTGAATAGTTTCATAGGAACAAAGGACACAATAGGAAACAATTATTGAAATTTTTCAGTATGTTTATGAATATTTCAGTATGTATATTAATACATTTTCTGATTTAAGTGCATTATGGATTAATTGAGAAATGTCCTTTCTTTCCAGCTGGAATTAAAAACTTTACCGCTGTGCGCCAGGTGACGAGTGGGGAGTATGTACGATGGATTAATGCGATTGGCCGGGTGGAGGGGAGAGGTTCTCTGCTGTTGCGAGGCGAGTTGATTCCGCGCCACTTCGTTTCCGACTGGTGCCTGTGTAAGACGTTTCCCGAGGACAAACTGAGAAATCTATCCTACTTCCGCTTGTCTGCTAAAGGTAAGCGAAATACATTTCTACATTCAGTTGTAAGTGAGTCGTAAGTAATTTCCAGCCGCTTCTTCTTGAAACGTGTCGTGAAAGAATCGTGTGACGAAACGGAGACGCTATTTCTTCGGTTCTTTTTGTGGGTTCTTTACACACGCATAATTACTCGAATATTTTTTAGTTTGCGACTTGTCTGGGCTGATTCGTTTAAGATCAAATAAATGAGAAAATTTGTGCGCTAAGTGAAATAGATTGTGGAACGGTCGTGGTGCCGGTAAATAGTTCGTAGAATAGTTCACACAATCGGAACTAATCGAGATCGGCACAATACGTTCCCACGCGTGGCCGCTGCTTGAACTGTTTGAATTTCGCCATGATATTTCTAGCGTGGTACGCCATTTATTTAACAAATGGTTCACCGTTTATTCGATAGACAGGTTACCTCGAAGGTAATTGTAAGCTGTGTCTCGCGCCATACCGGCTTTTAGGTTAGAAAATGGATAGGCATTTCAATTCCTAGATAAACTTATTAATTATTTTCGATTCATGTTGCTATATTGTACTTAGAGTTACAGTAATGTCCTTGATATAGGCGAAAGCCTCGGGACTGAACGTTCGCTTGGTTATTCACGTAGTTCCTACATTGTTGGAAATTTGCCGACAGCGTCGAACGTAGAAAAGGACAGCGAGTAAAGATAAAGGACCGAGCAGCCAGGCCAAAAAAAACCCTGCGTATCGGTGAAACAACACTAATGCAATGATGAAACTACACTAATGCAATGACGAAACTTTTTTGTTTCTCATCCTTTTCTTATGAAACTTTTACATACCATAGCTGACATTTTTCTGATTAAAATGACACCAAACACAATATAATTTGGACTATATTTCGTGGCTTAATTAACGGTAATAAGTTTTCGACCGCAGAAAAGGATAGGTAGTGAAAAGAAAAGAGAAGCTGCGATCGTGACAATCGGCAAAGATCAAAGGCCCAGTACACTGTTTAAAATACCAACTTATTACCGTTAATTAAGCCAGTAAATATAGTCAGATATGCCATGTAAAAGGTTCATAAGAAAGGGATGGGAAATAGCAAAGTTTCATCGTTCAATTAGCATTAGCTCACCGATATACCCGAGCCCGCATCGCGTTACACTGATCGCGTAATGAGTAAGAAACTGTAGCTACCACTACATTGAATTTTGTCTATATGTGCACGCTCGTGGCAACATGTGTGCACTGCCGCTTATCCGGCAGCCTGCGAAGAATCTGTATACCGGGTGAACTCATAAAAATTGTACCTCTAGAACTACGTAGATATATCTACATAGATAACTACATAGATAAACTACTTCCGTAGTTTTACCGTTTGAAATTATTGCTCTTATTATTCTTTTTCATTCTTTTGACTATTTTGTATAAAGCATATAATAAGGAAATGTCTCCAAATCAGTCAACAGTTGACTCCCTGACTTTTTTTCGTAATCCTGTACGGTCATATGTAGTATCGAACGGCGATTCATGCGTGAATACGTGATGCGTGAACACAAACACAAGTAAGGCATAGTTGCCGCAACTTATCAAGACTTCAGTCGCGCTGTTGCCACATGTGCTACAATGCGGATCATCAGCTAACTCTGCTAACTAAATGAATCGGCTCGAGCGGAGAATTTGTCTCGAGCCGTCGCAAACTTTTCTTTAGGTTCGAGTCCCGTATCTGTTCTTTTTTTTTACTTTCTGACTTTCTCTTAATGAAACTTTTGCTAACATATTTGCGAGATTTTTCTAATTAAAATAAGGCCAAACACGATATAGTTTGAATTATATTTACTTGTTGATACTAATTAAATACGTACCACAAAGTCTGTATTAACCAGTCAATATAATATAAACTATATCGTGTTTGGTCTCATTCGAATCAGAAAAATTTAACAGATACATTGGTAAAAGTTACATGTAGAAAAATTAATGAATAAAAAAGTTTCATCGTTGAATTAGTATTAGTCACACTGATACTCCGGGTCGGATCATATTACACCGCTTCCTCGTGGAGCGTCACTATCGCCAGGGGGGTTCCCCCCACGTGGAGGGGATAGTCCATTTCTACAGCCAATCTTTTTTTGCATTTTTGTCATCATAATATTGTCCAAAACTTTCACATGACCATTGAAACATGTGTACGAGACTGACTAGTAAATTGTGAAGAGGGGCAACCTCACCGATTTTAATGACTTTTGCTAACAAAAAAATGTCTAACCTAACGAACTTCGTTTTTTGGGACATCCAATATCCCTCATCTATTTTTTCTTTTCACTTATGATTCCTTACTGCAACGTAACATATTGTAGCATAAGCACATTTCAAGTAATTGAAATGTATATTGAATTTTCTACGCTTACACCAGGCCTCGGATTTAAGTGATCTTTCGGGCCGATTTTCAGAGGCAACGCCTCCCTTCCCCCGCCGCACGTCTTGGCCCTCGCGATCGCCCAGCGGCTCGAAGCTCCTAAGGAGCGTAGCACATGAACAGCGGTCCATGGGACATGGGACGATGTGGAATCCTATTGATACGAGTGTCGCCCTAATGCGACCCGCGCGGTTCATATGCTACGCCAGGCCTCGGATTTAAGTGATCTTTTGGGACGATTTTGAGAGCCAACGCCTCCTTTCCACCACCGCGCGTCTTGGGCCTGCGATCGCCAATCAGATCGAAGCTCCTCAGGCGCGTAGCATATGAACCGCGCGGGTCGCATTAGGGCAACACTCGTATCAATAGGATTCCACATCGTCCCATGTCCCATGGACCCATGGTTCATATGCTACGCGCCTGAGGAGCTTCGAGCCGCTTGGCGACCGCGGGGGCCAAGACGTGCGGCGGGGGAAAGGAGGCGTTGGCTCTCAAAATCGGCCCAAAAGATCACTTAAATCCGAGGCCTGTGCTACGCGCCTGAGGAGCTTCGAGCCGATTGGCGATCGCTGGGCCAAGCCGCGCGGTGGGGAAAAGGAGGCGTTGCCTCTGAAAATCGGCCCAAAAGATCACTTAAATCCGAGGCCTGGCTTACACTACCAGCAGACTTTCAGTTCAAATCTTAAGTTCAACGCAACAGCTGCGGAGGATTAGTCGTTGCGGGGAAAATGAGAATACATAAAGTGGGTGTGAAATTATTTATTTGGTTCTTATAATATAGATCAGGCCTCGGATTTGAGTGATCTATCGGGTCGATTTTCAGAGGCAACGCCTCCTTTCCCCCGCCGCACGTCTTGGCCCCCGCGATCGCCCAGCGGTTCGAAGCTCCTCAGGCGCGTAGCATATGAACCATGGGTCCATGGGACATGGGACGATGTGGAATCCTATTGATACGAGTGTCGCCCTAATGCTACGCGCCTACGGAGCTTCGAGCCGATTGGCGATCGCAGGGCCAAGACGCGCGGCGGGGGAAAGGAGGCGTTGCCTCTGAAAATCCACCCGAAAGATCACTTAAATCCGAGGCCTGATACAGATAATATTGTGATGACGGGGGCGTCGGGTACCACCGTAGGGCGGGGGTAAGGTCTAGCTCGCCAATTGAGCGGGTGGTACAAGTGCGCTCCGTGCTAGGTTAGGCCAGCGGAGGGGAGGGGGCGTTTGATGATTGGTCGGAGCCGCCCTCTCCCTCCGCCGAGGTTGCGGGACAAGGCCATTAGCGCCTGGGCACCAGTGAATGTACCAGTGGCCAGAAGTCCTGGCGCATCACCAGCACGCGCCCAGTGCAGGTGAGCTGGGCGTAATACACGCCGTACACGGAGTATGGCGCGTGGGGGAGCTCGCCAGGCACTATTAAGGCGGGTCCACACTTGTTACCTCGGCCCGTTACTGACACCCGTTACCTCACTTTTTGGTAACGAGGTTCGGTGTGGGACCCATTTCCTATACTTCTGCACGTAAAAATGCGTCCACATTTGTTACCGTACCGGGATTCGTTACCTAGTCAAGTGGTCTAGAAAAGGTCTAGGAAGAAATGTGAAGTGTGTCCTGATACCTCATGGCGTTACTTTTTACTTGGTTCTGCTGTTCCATCCGCTGTCGGTATTGTGACCCGCTCCAAAGGAAGTACTTGAGTCGCTTTTGAATAGTTATAGCTTTCTTTAAATTTGTATCTTTTCTGGCTACCTTTGGCCGGATTAGGTTGATTAAAGTTGATGATTCTAGTATAACAATAATTTCTAAGTCGTATATAATAAATCTCCATTATTTATAAAAATATAAAAATATTTATAAAAATATTTGACGAAGAACTTTTTGTTGATATATTGCGGCATTGATTTCTATCGTGTCTGTCGATCAATACTAATGGCGTTAATTGTATTAAAAAAGGGAAACTGATGTGTCGATTGAAATTGCATGGCTCTTGACCATGTGTTCTTTTATTCTAATCCTTACCTTCTAAATTCTGCAATTAGATGGTCGAAAAGCTAAAAATTACTCCGCAAAAAGTGCGTTAGTTGCGACCGCGTCATAAACCTGACCGAGGGCCGAACTCGGCACGCACTCGCAACAGCCCTACGTCGCCAAGGGGGCCTGGACTATCTCATAGGCATAGGCCCAAAGAGCCCTATCTCCCAAGACTAAACAGTCTACAATACATAGGAACAGCGCCGCACAGACGAGTTCACACATTTACGGCAGTTCATAGAGGAGCTAACACATTGGCAGTGGCGCAAGGACGAGTGCACACATCTACAGCTCCTTTGGAGCGGGTCACAATACCGACAATTTCCCGATCAACCGAACCAAGTAACGCGTTACGATATGAGAGAGCAAGAAACACTCCACATTTGCTCCCAAACCTCTTCCAGACCACTTGACTAGGTACTTATCGTGGTAACGGTGTGAGGCGAGGTAACAAATGTGGACCCGCCTTTATAGTGATATGTGCATTGCTGCACGGGAATAGAATATACAGTGCGAACAAAGGCTACCAAGGAAAGTTATAGCGTAATATGAGACGAGCCATTGAATTGAAATATTGAACCACTCTGATAAGATACAACGGAGAAATCGGACACGTGGCAAATATAATAAAGGGAGAAGTTTGGAAAGTCGGGCTGGAACTGAGAGGTTCCTCGAATCGAGATAGTAATCGGGTTATTAAAGAAACGGAGCGATGATGGAATAACGGATAAGGAGGCATGGCGGTTGAAGAAAAGAATAAATAAATAAAATAAGAAGTTATGAAACTCGTGACGAAATTGCGACACGGCAATGGCAAAATGGTACTGGTTGTCATTATTGCAGAATATTTGGATGAGGAAGCGAGTAGGAGGGAATAAAGTAGATGCAGGAACAATAATGATAGTATTTATTGAATTTTGGATGCTTCGGTACAGTTAGGATGCACAAATACAGAATTGAATACGATATTCAGTGCATGTGAGTACAGCCGAATGTCATGAGGAATATAAAAGGCATTGTCTAATGTAAGGGGTGTAATAACAACAATTGTTGCGACGAGTAGAGGCGATCCAGCGAAGCAAGGCAAGGCGAAGGCACCGCTGCGGGCCTAGCTTATCCTGTGGAGTTGAAAATAGAATGGACAATTAGCAATAGTTTAGGCAATGGCACGGGAATGCTAAGAAAGGGGGAAGAGGCACTAAATAGGAAAGGATTAAGGAAATAATAGTAGCTTGTGTAGTATCGCGAGTAGAAATGGCCGCATGGCCTGGGCATTTTTAGGAAACTAGTAAATGGGTAACGAATGTGAAAGTGTTAATGAGAGATATATAACAAAATTCTACAGTACTGGTCAAATTAATGGCTGGGAACAGGGAAGAATCAAAATGGGGGATTGATTGATAGAAAACGAGACGCGGAAAACAAGAACGCATAAATAGAATAATAATAGATAGAAATTTTAACAGTGTAATACGTTATAGCAAAGAGGACCTACTGATGAAATCCGATGCGCACCGGTGCACTGTTAGGAGGTAGATGGTCCATAGCTGGCTGAAATTAAATAAAATAGATAAATTAGATAATAATAGTAAATTCTAATAGGAAGTATGGCGGGGCAACAATGGCAGATATATAGGAAAAGTACAGGAGTGAGATCAAGTGCAGAATTAGAATAAAACTCAAGCAGATACTAGTAGGGCCAATATAGGAGTAACGCAAATGCGGGTGGGGAAATGCATGCGTGAGTAAGCAGGGCGCATCTGGAAAATACAAAGCATCAAAGTGTTAGCTATAAATAGCTGGAAGCAATAGGAAAGTATGATTAGTGATCAGAATAGTAACGTCGCCGGGTGTTAAAGTTGAGGCAGGCGATGACGACTCGTTCTGGTAATAGACAGGAACAGACGACCTGAAATCAAAGAAATAAAACATTAGAGGAAGAAGTAACGCGGTTAGGTAGCAAACATTGAAACTAGTAATCGGTGGGAGGGCATGGAACACGTGTTATATTTGACTGGATAATAGCGACAGTTGTAGGAGAATAAATAGCGCAGAGAGCACGAGGCGCCAGCTATGAAATAAAAGTTAGCGGCGTGGGGCAGAGTAACAGCGGGCGGAAAGTAACAAGGGACTGCGTAGCGAGATCCGCGGATCAAGAACGCAGGAAAATAGTAGTAGCATAGGACTACCAAAGGCAATAATAGTAGCATGAGTTCTGGCATATGGAAAGTAATAGCTGTGTATGACAGCGAGGGCGACAAGAAGCAGCGTAACGACGAGTAGATTGACAGGGAGAGTGGCGGGGTCAAAGAAGGGAAGGTAACGGGACATAGGTAATTGCGGCTGGTAGGCGTAACTGCGGTAACTTAGTGACAATAGGAGACGATACCTCGACATAGTAAACTGAGACTGGAACGGGGGTACTGGAGACGGGAGAGCTAGACCTGTAAATGAATAAGATATAAATGTGACGCTGGTGGGTATAGCGCGGCTGATATGGCGAATAGATTATCCTGGGGAGACGTAGTTATGTAAAAATCCAAGGGAAATCAGTGCAGTGAAAATAGCGCAATGGAACGATTGGGGGAAATAATTCATATACAGAAGCGATGGGGCACGGGTAAACAACCGACGGGACTTTACGAAACGGCTGCTGAGGGATAACTAATATGGGTTGAAAGAAGGAATAGGAAAACGTAAAAGGTGAAATGGGGTAATATAAAGGCGGATAACACGTGGGAAGTTGGGAGTACGATTGTGGGCAAAGGCTATAGCCGGATAAGGGGGTCAAATGTGCCCCTAAACTAAATTCCACTTGTGAGGTGCCATTCGATAGCTTGTCAAGAAAAACCAATATGTGCCAAGTTTCAACCCTGTAACTGAACTGGGAGGGTAGTTACTGGGAAAAAACAAAAATCTAGTTTTTGCCCAATATCTCCCATTTTAACGGACAAAAAATTTTGAAAAAAATCAGAGACACTTCTACTATGGAGGCACATATTATGGAAGTTTTGCAGATTTTTAAATTGAAAACAAGAGCTGCAAAAAATTAAAAACGTCAAAAAATGCTGAAAAATGCCGATTTTGTATTGAAGGAATCGTGGTACTATAATTATACTTTTTTTCTAAGTGCTTATTATTGATACTACTACTCTCACTTTTTTTCAGATTTTTAAATCCGGTGCGCCGCAGTCAAAAAAAAATAAAAACCGATTTTTTCGTTGTTTGTTGCGCGTTACAGTAACTTATACGGCGAACTTCCGTCTATTCTTTGTCAAATAAGTATTTTATGCAATGTTCAATGTGTTTACGTATAGCAAACCAACATAGAAATTGAGGAAACTAGATAAACCGAACCAATTGAAATTACGTCACTGCACTGTACTATCAAGTATTTCATACATTTTCAATGACGGCGGTGGTCCTGCGGTTATGTATCCGACTGCTGAACCGCTACAGACTTTTTTGTAGGTTCGAGCCTCCTTCGGGTTCATTTTTTTTTTAAATTCATAACTATATGACAATGATCAATACAACAAAGTTCTTAATCTTCACCGCTGTGTTGGTTAATTATTGGTGCTTTATTATATTATTATATTCGCGGGGATATAATAAAATAAATGCGTATGCAATAAATGAGAACTATATTAGCGGTAGGAAAATATTCCGGGGGGGGGGGGGGGGGTTTAACAGTAAAAGCCGAAGTAAATAGTAATTTCCGGGAAATAATATGAACGCAGGGCGATAAATGGTGAAGGGAACGCGAGGGGGGAACGTACCAGAGTAGGGAACTTGGATGTATACGCTATGTGGAGAGGGAATAGAAAAATGAACATAGTTGGAAGCAGGGCAAAACCAGAATCAAGATGCGCTAATGAGCAGGAACGATAAAGTTAGATATGCATATCGCGGATGGTATACTAATGAAGGGCGATATCGACGTGTCTATTGAAATGCGTTTATTAAAAAAGGTAGCAGGTATAATAAAGTAAAAATAGTGTTACGAAGTGCTGTCGGATGATGCATCTGGCAGCCAGAGAAGATCGGCGACGGTTTCAGGGACGGTATCGCGATGATCCGGGGCAGGCGGCGATAAATCGGGATTACCTAGAATGGGGCTCGCTGAGCAATCCTCTTCGTGGGGGGGTTCTGCTGATGTATGTGAAGAGGGACGGGACTCAAAGGAAAGAGGGAGAAAGGATAAACAGAATATGGAAGCTTTCCCGTGGCAGGAAATATTGGCGTAAGATATTTGGCGAGCCCGGATGGGGGTATGCAGAAAGTCACCAGGCACCGCGATTTGTAGGTACAGTTTCCACGATTTTCCTCAACGGGCCTTCTTTGCAATGTCCTTCATTTTATTGCAAAAATTTCTTAATAAATGGTTGGTGCATTCTATTTTGTTTACCCGAATCTGCGTTCGGTATGGGTCAGCATCTATAATTTTCTTGTACACGCTGCTGTCCCCATCAGCAATCAATGTTGAGTAGACGAGTCCACGTTTTTCGACGCTGGTCTTGAATCCTTCGGCCACAACGGGGATGTGGGGTATGCCAAGTCCTGGAACAATATCGCCTCTTTCTATGGCCAAACGTCTTTCTTCCTCTGACGCTGCAACCATTTCTTCCTCTGCAGCAACAATTAGGGACTTCACGATTTTATCGTGGTGCTTCCTAAATTCTATCTTAGACATGGAGGGTGTGTCCATTGCTGCAAGGAACTACTCCATTTGGCTATAACTGCCTCCGTTCAAAATAGTCCCAGCAACGGCACTCTGGTTTGTTTCCATTTTGCTGCTTTCGTCAGGTTCACTGTGGATTTCACCTCTATATTGGCACATATCGCATTTCACGCTGAGGAATGAGGCATTTTCAGGCCCGACCGTTTCATGCCGGTTATTTGCATGTGTCCAATTCCACCGCCTTCCCCGTTCTTAGCAAGGTCTCCTATTTTTTTAAATTCGGCAAATATGTGATGCATATCCACGAATACCAAAGCCACTTGACACACAGTCTTGTTCTTCAGTATCGTCCACTACCGCTTTTTCAATGAACAATTCTTCAGGGGTTGCAGTTTCAAGAATTTCAGTCGCCAATTCTACAGGCGTTGCAGTTTCAAGAATTTCACTCACCAATTCTTCTGTCCGGCTCTTCAGAAATTTCCTTTAAACTTGGCGTTTCTCGTTCCTCCACCAATGGCAAATAAATAATTTGATCGGAAGGCTGCCCTTGATCATCAGCTGTTGACGGTCGAGAAGTATGCTGAAGGGCTATGCGCCGTCTCCATGCCCATTTTCTCGAGTATCTCCTCGTATTCAATGTCAATTTTCGCCGAACTCTATTTTTTAACACGCACTGATCTTTGCAAATATTTTTTTCTTCTCCGCGGTTTTCAACCACGGATACATTTTCGCTGTCAGACATTGTCACACTTTCACTTCACCTTACAATTCACCTAAACTCACTTTTTTACACACACACACACACACACACACACACACACACACACACACACACACACACACACACACACACACACACACACACACACACACACACACACACACACACACACACACACACACACACACACACACACACACACACACACACACACACACACACACACACACACACACACACACACACACACACACACACTTAAAACTTTGAAATAGATTCTGATGCAATCCAGTCCTTGGTTTGAGTGGACCTATCGCGAAGACGAAAAGCGCGAACTACTTACTGCATTTTGCACTCCGGCAGGACAGCCAATTATATTAGCGGCACGCGAGCCACGAGTCACGCGTGGCTACTTCCCTTACTATTATAACAAAAGAGTGTTACTGAGGATCACGAAAAGTAAAGAACAATGAGGTTGATATTTATTTTAAAAAGACAGTTTTGAAGTTGTATTCATTTCTAATATGATGATTTGCGAGAATAAAAATTCAATCGGTACAATTAGAAATTAGGAAGGGGCCTCTTTCACGAAACAGTGAACACGGTCCTGATCCCCAACACCTATCATTCTGGGTGCATTTCAGCTTTAGCGTCAGTGACAAAAGGCAGTCAAGCTTATCATGTCGAACGAGGAGGAAGTGCGTGAGGTACGCCCAACATTGTTCAACGTGGGTCTGATTTTGTAAAATTCACTACGCGTTTCTTATAGGTTTCGTTGTGCTTTTTACGAATCTGCAGCCCGTTTTTCTTCAGCGCGTACAGTTTCCGAAAAAATGAATTTTGAAAAAAATCGCGAATTTTCATCTTTGGAAGTGTTTTGTGCTTTTCCGGTAATGGTTATTCAGTTGCGTTTGGTGCCAAATGATTCTGCGGTGTTTGACGAATAAAGTGATGTAAGTGGTTATTAGATTATAAACATTTATATATGTTTAAATAATGATCAATGTGAAAGGACACGGAAAATGCACCCATTGTGGCTGATATCTTTGAATTTATTTAACAAACTAAGGGCCTATGAGAAAATGTAAGTATTCCACGTTATAGAGCAGATCTTTCTGCTGAGGCAAGCATCAACGAAAGTTTCAAAATCATTTTCGTTTTCAATATCCAAGCGAAACAATTTGATAAAAAACGTGCGGCGGCAGTGGTGCTCTATGACGGCGTCCCCCCGTTTATTGTTCAGCGTATCGGAATCACCAGGCGCAGTTGTTCTGCCAAAAGAAATGGATTTTTATAAAAATTGTACGTTCTGAAAAAAAAAATGGGCCGCAGATTCGTATTCAGCACATATAAATCTATAAGAAACGCGTGTTGAGGGTTACAAAATCTGAAAAAAAGTTAAAAATACATAAATTACTTTCATTACAGATGGTAGTAGAGGGTGAAACGCATAATAAAGGTGCAAACCAGGAAAGAAATAAGAGAAGGAAAACGAAAGAAACGAGAAAGAGGAGAAGAAATATAAAAGAAAGGAAAAGAAAGATGAAGACGCGACGCCGTCGATGAAAAATTTAAGTAAAAGCGTTGATTTTGCACGAATGCTTTTGGTTTTTTTATATTAATGATTCATTATTATATTTCAGATCAAAAAGATGATAAAACGCCTTATTACCTGAGGGGGGGTTCGAACCTAGAAAAAAGTTTTTGCAACGGCTCGAATCAACATCTCGGCATCGAGCCGATTCATTTTGCTGATGGTTATAATTCTAACAGATGTGACAACAGCGTCACAGAGGTCTTGATTCGTGCCGGCAACTATGCCTTACTGGTGTCTGTGTTCGCGCATCAGGTATTCACGTATGAATCGCCGTTCGTGGTGTGAAATTATAACTTACATTTACCGACTGATTTGTATTTTTATCGACTCTGACGATAACCTGGCCAAATTAACTAAAATGTGCCATAAACTCCAGCGACGGAGAATCATTGAACTATTCTTACGTCGGATGCATGCAAATCGTAATACTGTTTCTCCGCTTTCCAGAAGCGATAGATCGTGAAAAATCGAATTTCTGTGATCTTGTGCTAGTTCAAGGAAGCCCGGTAGGGTGTTTTGGCAGTGAATAAACCATTAAATCGTTCAATATTTGCTAAATGTGAAATGTGTCAAGATGCTGCGCCATCTTGTTGCCTACATCGGTGTCTGTCTCAAGCTTGCCAGTTTCAGAAATACCGTTTTCCTGAACGAATGATGAATTTATTGGCGTTCAAACATACCTACCGGGCTGTGGTGATGTCTACCCGTGTGTGGTATACCCGTGAAAGTTTCATTAATGCAATTATAGAGACGCGGGATCGGTTCTACGAAATCGAGCCTCTCTCTCGCGCATGGCGTATACGTGCATGCTTTCCTTTGTTTGTGTCGGAGTCGTGCATGCTTTCCTTTGTTTGGAGTCGGGGCCCTTCAGGCGAATCCGCAACATTCTTGCCTCAGCTACATTTAAGGCAGCTCACCTTGAGGACAATTTCAAACGAACTGCCCCGATCAAAAATTAAAAAGTTAAACAAACTGGTGGTCTCCATGATTTGCAAAGACTTACAAACCTTTAGTATTGTCGAAGACAAAGAGTTTATTGAATTCGTAATCCTCGTTATGAACTGCCAAATCGAAGAACCTTGGGACGCACCATATTACCGCTAGTATATGTTGACACAACGAATGAAATTGTACAAAAGCAGCAACAAACAAAGTATGTCTCAATTACAGCAGAAATATGGTCAAACTTAAATACACAATCTTTTTTAACCGTTATCACTCATTACCTTCTTCGAAACAAACTATATTCAAATATATGAACTATATTCAAAAAGTTGCAGTTGCAACAGACAATGCTGCAAATATGAAAGGTGCTGTGCGTACTTTGTTTTTGTACACTTGCCATGTGCAGTACACATGTTACATTTAATAGTCAACGATTCTATAAATGGAATTGCAGATATAACAATCTTAAAAATTTGGCGTACCATGGTTGCCCATTTTAAAAACATACAAGAACGAATAGAGTTACAAAATAAAAAATTAAAACAAGGTATCAGTGCACGGCGGAACTCGTCTTTTTTAATGCTACAGACTCTATTGGCCCTAAAAGTTCCGCTATCTGCAGCTGTGGTATCACTACCAAGGTGCCCTACAACACCTGGTGCTCAACAATGGGTCGTTTTCGAACATATTATACCGCTTTTGAAACCCATAGAATATGTTGCAACAGAATTATGCCCGGAAGAATATTCTACGGAGTCTAAAGCGCTGCCTCTGATACGAGGAATACGGAATGCAATCGTACACGTCATACCGAAAACAAGGCCTAGGCTTGGATTTGAAAAACAATATAATAAACAATATCGAAATTAGATTTAGATCCTAGATTTAAACAGCAATTTTTTAACATGATACAAACGCACGTTCTGCCAAGGCTACGGTTACGGTGGATACGTATTCGTACGAACTGGCGTTCTGACGAACTGGCGTTCTGACGAACTGGCGTTCTGACGAACTGGCGTTCTGACGAACACGTCCGAACTGTTCATCGGACAAACGTGAGAAGTAGCGGTCATAGTGGATGCGTTTTGCGACGAATATGCCGCTCTACGGCATGGCAGTGCCTCTACGGACAACGACGCTACAGTTGTTGACGAGGAAAGTCGAACGGTTATATCTTACATAACAGTCACTATGGATAGCATCTACGACCTTTATTATTTCTTAGACAGTCCCTTTTTGAAATTCTTACTCTTAAGCGAATGAAAGAGCCATGTTAACGATATATTTAAATCAAGAACAAGATTCGGAGTATTTCGTTCATTATTCGAAGAACTAAAGAAACAAACCGATAAATTCAACGAGTATTTTAGAATGTCATCTCAAACATTCTATTGTGTATTAGATACGATTGAAAAAATTTATATCTAAACAATCAAATTTCGGTCAGTGTATTTCTGCAGAGGAGAGACTTGCTGTCACACTGAGGTGGGAGAAAATTTCATTTGCATAAGGTACATAAGGTTGGATATTTATTTACATTGATAAATGGATACTATTTACAACAGATTACATACTACATTACACAAACGAAAAATATACATTAAAACTAACAATAAGATAATACTGAAATTATAAATTTGAGAAAAAACAAATGAAATAAGGTATAATTAAGAACAGAACAAAAAATAAATTAAAATAGTAAACAGAAGGAAACATTAAAATAGTAAATTATTATAAATGATTAAAAGTACGGCCACACAAGTACGATGCGAAATCATATTGCTCATCTGAGCTTTATCCCATTCGTTGCCGTTCCTCTTCTTCGCAAAATACGTTTTGCAACTTCGTCCTCACTAGAAGTTTCCTTTCCTCTGGGACTCTCCTTAAGTAAGGAACTAAGCTTAACATGAATAAATAGTCTGGATCTTCCTCCTTCTCCAGACGTTTTTTCTTCCACTCCTCCATTTTGGCTTTTTCCATATCCATTAATTCTTGGATAAGTGTGGCTTTATCAGGCCGTCTGGTTCGTTTTTTCCCAACAACTGTGGGTTCCACAGATGTGTCTTCCACACTTGTGTCTTCCACACTTGTGTCTTCCACACTTGTGTCTTCCACACTTGTGTCTTCCACACTTGTGTCTTCCACACTTGTGTCTTCCACACTTGTGTCTTCCACACTTGTGTCTTCCACACTTGTGTCTTCCACACTTGTGTCTTCCACACTTGTGTCTTCCACACTTGTGTCTTCCACACTTGTGTCTTCCACACTTGTGTCTTCCACACTTGTGTCTTCCACACTTGTGTCTTCCACACTTGTGTCTTCCACACTTGTGTCTTCCACACTTGTGTCTTCCACACTTGTGTCTTCCACAGCCTCTGGAACTGGTGGAATATTCCCGTACATTTTTCTGGCCCGGAATTGTTCTTTCAGGAACATCAAGTCTTTGAAGTATATCCATCTAGACTCCACCAGGGTTCCTCCTGCATCTCCGGACCTTTTTTTCGAGATTTTGCTTAACTCCTTCCGGAACGTGTCCCGAAGGCCCCTCCATTTAGCTTTTACTATCCCAACTGAGAATAATAGCAACGTGGAATAAATTACATTTTTTAAATAAACAATGACATATAAGCATATACAAATAATAATTGATTCTACGATACAAATAAAGGATGCACGTTTTTTATAGATTTCTTTCAACCGGCCTGTCATTTAGAACACTTAGCTTTTCATATAGAATCTCACACGGTGCAATAAGAAAAACAGTTCACGAGACTTGTCTTTCCATGTGGAATTGTTTCCATGAAAGGCACATGCCTGTATGAAAATTACCATCAGTGCCCGTTTCTTCACTAATCTTATGCCATTTTCTTCGACACGAATCACGGTTGTGGTAATTCTGTTCTTTCAAATCCCACAAACTGCGGTTGTCGCACACCAGTGAAATTAATTTTTGAATATCTACAACTCTGTCCATTGCTGTACCAGGAATCAAACTCGTTTGATTATTGCAATATGTTCTGACGACTTCGTGCAGGCGAAAAAAACAAAATAATGCCGGCCTATATATAATGATTATTCTCAAGGATTTATTGATTTTAATAGTTACCATGGCATGTTTGCTTCATATGTGGTAGCTGATCGAATCGTTACACACCACTACATGGAGAGATAGAGTTCGTACGAACGATCGGAATATCAAACTGTCGTCATGAATTCGTGCGACATCGGAATAGAAATTGCACGTAGTGTAACCACTCGCATAAGAACTAATGCATTTGATTTTTTGGACGTGTTCGTCAGAACGCCAGTTCGTACGAATACGCATCCACCGTAACCGTAGCCTAATCCAGACAAATAACGCCGCACACACCTGTGCTCATTGTGTTAGGTTAGATTATGAACGTCACATTACTTTCGATGACTATCGATAAATCGTGATAATCTTGCATGTGATTAACCTGTTTTATTATCACAAGTATTATTAAAATTATCATATCGTATTGGTTTAGTTTAGTTGTACATTTTTTTATCATCTTATGTTGGTGGATCGCGAGCTATATTATAGTGTAAAAATCATCCATCAACCATCCAAATCATCCATCCAATTGTGGTGAAGAGACTAATCGTTAATAAGAATAGAATATTCAACCAAAAATTGGCAAACAGAATGTCTTTTTACTGAATTCAACGGAAAACCCAAATGTTTAATGTGTAACAAATTAGTTACACAAATGAAAAAATGTCATGTTTCTCGGCATCGCAGCAATTGCCATGAAGAAATAATATAGCAGATATTCTGGGCATAGCCGAATACAATTAATAGGAAGCTTAAAACAGCAACTCGACATTGACGCAGAAGATAATTCTTCAACGTCTGTGCCCACGCTGCAAGAACAAAGCGCTACAGCTTCTCACGATGTAGCAGTAGAAATTGCTCGCGCCAAAAGATGTCATTCCAAATAATAATGGACAATTAATAAAAAAAAATGTGCCATTGGAATGGCCAAGGCTTTCAACAATGCAAGTGCAATTGATTGAAATTAATGGTCAAATTGGGGATAAGTTGAAAATATTATTCGAGCAGTGCAGTTGTATTTCTCTTTGTGCGTCGATGAAAGCACGGACGTTACAGATACATGTCAAGTATCAATATTCGTAAGAATGATAGACGATCATTTTTCGATCAATGAAGAATTACTTGCCCTGATTCCGTTAAATGTAAGTGCGAAAGGCGTCGATATCTTTCACGCTGCGCGTGATGAAGCAGCGAAGTATGGTGGATTGTTCTAAATGTTCCGCGATTGTCAGGTGAAGAAGCAGGATTTCGCGGACTTTTAAAAAAGAACGTGTTCAACTGCCCCACATTCCGCTGTATTATCCATCAGGAGACTTTAAAGGAGGGGTCTTGCAATGAAAATTGTGAGGAATGTTGCCAACTTAATTAGGGGAGGAAACCGCGCTCTTTCGCATCGGAAATTTAAACAATTTTTGAAAGATGTAAATGCGACAAATAGTGATTCATGTTCATATAATGGTATACGTTTGGACGAGTGCCGGAGAGACCTTGAAAAGGTTTTTAGATTCAAGAAATGAGATGTTGCACTTTTGAGAAAATGAAAGCGAGTACGGAAGATTTCGAAGAAATGTTGAAGGATATTATATTTTTGTGTGACTTGGCATTCCTTACTGGTATTACATTCCACCTAAACAGTTTGAACAGCAAGTTACAAGAACAGAATCAGACTATTTCCGATTTGATCGGCCACATAAATGGATTTAAAAATCAATTAAAACTATTTATCGATGAACTGGAAGCAAGTGAGTTACATCACTTTCCGGCTTGCCAAGAAATCGTACAACAGGATTCAAATGTCAATTTTTCTGAATCTGCATTGAAACTTTTTGAAATTTCACAACAATTTGAGAGACGTTTCGAAGATTTCAATACATTGTCAAATGATCATCATATTTTTAATAATCCAAAACGATGTAAAATAATAGATAAAAAAATAGAATATCGAATTGAACTTTGTACCTTGCAGGCTGATCCATTTTTACACAGTCATAACGAATATGGGCTTGACTTCTTTAAGCTATTATCGAAACATAAATATCCTAAACTTATTGATTCAAGTTTTGAAGCTGGGCTCTATGTTTGGATCGACGTATAAACGCGACTCCAGCTTTTCGATTACGAAATATATCAAATCAAAATATCGTTCTAATCTCTAAACACATAAATCATTGTGCTCTTTATTGAGAATAGCAACGACTGCAATTTCTGTTGTCATACCGTCGCTCGTGCAGAAAATGACCAACGTTGCACACCCCTTTGAGGTGAACTCAGAATCCACCTGAGCGTCATTTTATTTATTTGTTTTAAAATCATTTCTTCAACTTATGGGAGAAGTCTCTTTATTGCTGTTCGATATGAAACAGTAAAGATATTTTTCAGTTTGCTCAATACTTACATTTTGCGATTGAAGGACTGTAAATATCAACTATACCTGCATAATTATTAAATGTGTAGGGCGTCGCGTAACTCGCGAGATCTCATGATCTGCGAGTCCAGCCCCTGGTAAAAAAAAAATTAGAACCAGGGGCTGTACAATTGCTATCCCATGCAATTGTCGACCACTGATAGACTCAGTGGTACTGCACTTTACAGTGCAGTGCGACGCCGCACAGTGTTCCTAAACCTATGGGGAAAGGGGGGGATCTTCATTAGAAAGATAAGATTGTCATGCAATATTTTTTTGAAGGGTGGAACTGACTAAAATATATTTATACGTTTTTACAGTGTTCTTTCAGGTAAAAGTAAATGTAACATGAATGGTATCTACGTCTACGCGTTTATACGCTTTGGAAAACACATTTTCGGAAATCCCTATTTTCGCCCATTCTTTCGTTCATATTCTTCGAAAGAAAGTTATGTAAGGTGTGAATGGAAAGGAATTAACCCCCCAACGACCGCATCCTTATCTCGTAAGGACCCTATGCTTTTCACACGTTGCCCGCGTCCGTGTCCTATGCGGCATGTCGCGTTGGCCGCTGATCTGTTCATGTAAACTGCAATATCGCAATAGCGTGGGATCGGGCGTCCTCCATGAAAGAACTAAGAGGAATATAACATCATAGAGGACTGGGAAGGGACCGTGGTATAGTGGCACTGATCAGTGCCTACCACCAGAAGATCTCGGGTTACCCGATACCCGTCCTTTCCTTTCTCTTCGCTTCCTACAATACGAACTGCTTGAACCTCTCATTCTAAGGTGTAGGCATATTAATATACACACGATTTATATTCATTATGAATAGAAAGACTAGTAGATACCTTTCGTGTTACGTGTACTTGTAGCTGAAAGAACGCTCTTTAAAAATATATAAACCGATTTGAGTCAGTTCCACTCTGTAAAGGAATATATCACTGCAAAGTATAACAAATTCGTAAAAAAATAATTCATTAATTATGATTTGTTTTCTTCCTTCGGTTTTCAATTTTTTCAGTATTCAGACGTGACAACACTTGCTTTGTGTAAAAAAAGAAAAAAAAATAGAAATTAGGAAGGAGCATGTTTCATAAAAAAGTTAGCATTGTCCTGATCCCCACCATCTACCACCTACCAGTCTGGACACTGTGTGTTTAAGGATGAACAACTGTTGGTTTGTTTATATAATGTTGCTTTATTAGAAGACTTAAATTATTATGCTTACAGCATGTGCACGACGAACAAGGGTCAAGCGAACATGACTCCTAGTAAAACAAAAGAAAAGATACTGTCGCGCCACACTTCGCTTGGGCGCGTTATACGAACTACACTACAATATACATATACGTGGTGTCAAATCACTTCAACAACAAAACACAATCAAATTAAAAATTGTCTGAAGTACAGACAGCGTCTGAGGTACGTATAATCGGAAATTATAAAGTTACATCACTAATATTACGTTATATATTTCTTACATATATGCAGCTTTTACTGTACAGTAATTCTTCGCTTGGCGCTCACCACGATCTCTACCGAGGACGCTCACGAGTCATCCCCGCCACTGGAGGGCCCCCCCAAGTTCTGAGTGGACAAAGCAATTCGACACCTTTTGACTAGGCGACACGTCGCGGCGGCGACGGACGCGTTAACCATTAAAATATTAAATGCTTCGTATCGGTGAGACAACACTAATGCAACGGCGTAACTTTTTTATTGTTACTTATATCGCTATAATTTTTTTATTTTTGAAATATTGCTGAGATTGTGGCGATTAAAATGAGACCAAACACGATAGAATTTGGATTATATTTAGATACTTAGTAATATTATACGTAATGGGCAAGGATCCTTACAAGAAAATAATAGTAATTAATGAATATGTAGAGTACTTATCTAGTGACCCGATGCTGCTCATTGCTCCGATGATGTTCAATGCTCCTTGGAGTAATATCTTTTTATATATATATATATATATATATATATATAGGGTGGAGGGGAAAATGCTATTCGCACACCAGGTGTTGAGAGTCCATTAGTGTGGGACTGCTCTGTATTAGAGTTTACCCACTAAAAACCCCTCCACCATATTCTCACACAACTTATAACTAATAACTACACTTCTACACTGCACTTCTACACTGCAATTCTACACTGCAATTCTACACTGCACTTCTACACTGCACTTCTACACTGCACTTCTACACTGCACTTCTACACTGCACTTCTACACTGCACTTCTACACTGCACTTCTACACTGCACTTCTACACTGCACTTCTACACTGCACTTCTACACTGCACTTCTACACTGCACTTCTACACTGCACTTTTACACTGCACTTTTACACTGCCCTTTTACACTGCACTTTTACACTGCACTTTTACACTGCACTTCTGCACTGCACTTGTACACTGCACTTACTTTTTAAGTAAATAAGCTTCCAGGCCTTGAATATGAAGTTTTACACGTGACTCTTCATTCATTGTCAATTTCTTCAATTTTTCGAACACTTCTTCGAGAGCTTCTTGTCTCTTTTCCTCGTCTAGCTCTTCTTCATTAATTTCTTCTTCTTCTTTAGTGGGATTTTCCTCTTCTGAGTCCGGTTGGTCGTCGATTAACATCCTCTCAGCTTCATCACAATTGGACAAAAATTGAGTAATATGCTCGCGCGATATTTCTGTATCAATTTGCCTCATGATACTTTGCATTTCATTTTCTAGGTAATGCGTATCGTCAATCTCGTCTGTAGTTATGTTTATATCAGACACAATTTTACGCCAGCTGTTCCGAATATTCAGATGACTTACCTCTGTCCACGATTTGTGCGATAAGTCTACGCAATCTTTTATCGTGTATTTCTTGTAAAATTCGGTTGTGCCACCTTCATACGTGAGCACACACTCGAGCATTCTATGGCGAAACTGTCGCTTTGTCTTTTCAATCAAGCCTCGATCCATTGGCTGTAAAATCGACGTTGTATTAGACGGCGTGAACATGATCTCGAAGTACGGATCATCTTCTTCTGCGATTCTGTGCCCCTGGAAATTGTCCAACAGTAGCACTACTCTGCTACATATCCGTTTCTCCAATTGGTATCTACGAACTGTCGGCTTGAAATAATTGTTATACCAAACGGAAAACACGTACCGATCCGCCCATGCATTCGCCTGCGATTTAAAAACCACTGGCAAATCGGTTCTGACAATGCTTTAATGCACGTGTATTTTTATATTTGTAAATAACCAGGGGCATCAACTTGTGGTTGCCGGTTGCATTTGCGCATAGAGCAAATGTGATCCGCTCTTTCCGGACTTTAAAACCGCTGACGGGATCTTTCTCGTTCCCCTGCCAGCGTTCTGGAAGGGACCGCTTTCCAAAAGAAGGCCACTTTCATCCATATTATAAACATTCTCTGGATCTATGTTTTCTTCTTCCACGATTTTCTTCGGGCCCTGTACAAAACTTGTTGCTGCATCCACGTCAGCACTTTCTTTTTCGCCATACGCACGCACAAGGCGTACACCTTTGCCAACCAGCCCCTGCTGGTTTTGAATCGTGACGACGATGGAACATTTTCCTTTATTTCTGCCGCTTTCTGCAGCATTAAAGCGTCTGTCGCAATATCCCCTAAAGCTCTCCTTTCCAAAAACCAAGACACTAGCCGTTGTTCGACTTCTTCGTACAACGGTTTTCTAACTATTTGCCGCCTTCTTTGCACTTTATCTTTGTCTGCAGCATTTCTCCTTATGCTTGTTATGGTTGAAGGATGCACACCATATTTCGCAGCAATTGCTGAATACGGATTGCGACGAATCTAAATCTTCCAAGACATTTAGCCGTTGCTGCATATTTCAAATTCACCGCTTTCGAGCTGCCATTTTTTCACTTAAACTCACGATTGTCACGATTAATAATATAAAATAATAGTACGTCGGAGAACTAACTGAACGTAAATAGATAACGCTGTTCTATCTTAGACGCTTGAATCAGCTATCCTTTTTTAAAAATGTTCTGCTAAACCACTGTGAGGACAGTTCCGATCGGAGATCGATACAAGAATGCCCTCGCTGCCTCGTGATCGCCAAACAGCTGAGAATCGCTGACATACTCCAGATGAACGCCGAAAACGGTGCCGTCGGCTGTGCCCACACTCGAGAATCAGGTGGATATCACATTCGTCGTCTATGCCTTCCCGGCGCTCGTCGATTTCGTTTCGTGTTCCTCGAGGAACCGCGACAAGCCCTTGTGTCGGCCCGACGCACAGTGGGGAAAAACGGCAATTTAGGAGTGCAAAAGTCTTTCTTTATGAAATACTCTCGATATCCGCCCGTATCCGCGCTAATTTTTATATACACATTAAGAATAGGATGTATACCTCAAGCTCTATAAAATTTGGCTGCGGGCAGCTGCGGGTGCAAAAGTTATTACATTTTTTATGGAATAGTTCGATGCCGAGAACGTTCGCGCTGATGCGGCCTACGATAGACGGTACACGATCGGGTCAGTCAGTTTATTATGTTTCAAAACCATTAATGAATATTCAGGAATAAGACATATATCTGTACAAATATGTACAGAATATATATAAATTAACAAGATATAATTATATCGGGGAGACCGAAGGTGGTTGTTATACTTTATAATTAAGTATTTTTGTTTTAATCGTCAGATATTTAAATAAATTTCCTCATGATCACCTACAAAATAGATATCTCTAATTTTAAAAAAGATACTGATGTTACAATTTTTTTATTAATTAGAATAGTGTACTAGGTGACAAGTATCCTTACTTGTCATGAAGTACAAAATGTGAGTCTAAATATAACAAATAGTAACGGAAATACAATTGTATATAGAAGTCTTTGCTATTCTGCCTTGCGGTTTTAAACGGAATGACCAGAACATTGTCTCTATATTTGGAACATTAGAGTTTGTTAAAACATGACCTCTATGAGCGTTATATTTCGGAAGTGTTTCCTATACTACAAACCAAGGATAATACTGCGCGAAGAATTAAAATTCTGTCAAATACTTAAAATATTGAATAAAATGTATAGCTACGCTAGTAGTAACTGAACTATTAGTGTAATTAAAAATTGATTCATAAGCTTCGCATCTTATTGCTTAGAACGCAACATCGGCAGGGCGCTACGGCCGTGCCGATCGGCAGCATCAATCGGCCGCTCTCGCTCCACTTTTTTCATTTAGCTCTGGACGCACTATACCATGAAAGGTATCTAGGTACTTATACCCTTTGAAAAATAGTATTTCGCGAATCCCTATTTTTCCCCCGTTTTTCCACCTTAATGTGGTTTACAAAAGGGATGGGTAGTCAAGGACACGATAAAATTTATATAAAAGTATTCGTTAAAACCTACTTAAAATACCTGCATAAAAATTTCTTGCAACTATTTGCAACTCCGAAAGTTATAACAATATATGTGCAGTCAGCGTGCCGTTTTTCCACTTCAATGTGGTTAATAAAGGGGATGCATCGTCGAGGACGCGATAAAATTTATATAAAAGTATTCGTTAAAACCTACTTAAGATACCTGCATAAAAATTTCTTGCAACTTGCAAATGGAAAGTGACGTGACCTCATCAGAAGATGAAATGTAGGGTAATGTAAATTTAGTCATAAACTATTTTCTTTTTTTCAAAAATTTGTTATTTAATTTAAATTTTTTAAATAATTTTGTATATATTTTTTATTTTAAATCTTTTGCTAACATGTTCGTTCAATTAAATAACATCATAAACGCGCATTTGGATGTACAGATTCAACATCCCATTGTCGAACTATTTCCATATTAACTATATACTTTCAATTAAGTTTTTTACAGTTTATGAATCTCAATGATGAAATCAGTATTGTAAGAGTCGTGATATCGGCTGTAACAAATTTTATTTACTGCTACCTGAGAGATATCTACACACCACACAAAATATCAGAACCATTTTCGACCAAACAACATTTTGTCCAATATTATTGTTAAAATAATTATAATAAGAGAATCTTTAATTGCAATTATATTCTATAACTCAAGAACTACCAAAAATCTTTCTATTCGTAATGAATAATGTTAAAATAACAGTGCTATGAATTTAGTTCGTGTTTTTACGGTTTCGGACCACTGTGCGCCGTGCGTTTTAGGTAATAATTTACACACTACAGGGTGGCACAAAAGCCAGGGAACATCGGGGTATAGCATATGAACTCATCCCACTAACGTCAGACACAACAATACTAGAAAATATCATCATTAAAATCAAACTCCATAATAATAACAACCTATTCATACTAGCATGCTATGCGGCGGGATTCCAGTCTACAGAATTCATCAACGAGCTAGATCAAATTTTCAATACCCTCTCCCTTAGAAACCCCAACAATTATTACGTAATAGCCGGCGACCTAAACGCCAAACACCAAAACTGGCACAACAACTACTACAATGGCAGAGGCCTCGCGCTAGCAAACTGGATAACAAAAAATAGCATAGAACACAGAATTACATTACTAGGCACCAACACCCCTACATTCCCAAGGAGCAACGCATACCTAGACATCTGCATATTAGACAGTAGAATCCACGTACTTAACAAAAACACGGACAGCACCATCTCCACAATAAACCTCGACAGCGACCACAGGGCAATCAAAATCCACCTCACACTCCCCGAAAAAGACAGTCAAATACCCTTCACCACCCCCACTCTCCCACTGAACTACAGCAAAACGGACTGGACCAAACTGAAGAAGACCATCAACAAAAACTGGACATCGACAATACCACATAACAGAAACCTAACAAACAACGAAATAGACCACTACCTAGTCAGTATATACAAAATAATACTAAATGCAATCCATAGAACCGTACCCACCCTCCCTGACTACAACTCAGCAGAACTATACGTAAACAGTAAAATCAAGAAACTACAAACAACAAAAAGCATGTTACTAACAACGCTCCACAACGAGTACAGACACCCATCCTACCTCTCCCAAATAATAATAAAAACCACAAAATCTCTCCTGAGCCAATGCAAAATCAAAATCAAACAGGAATTTCGAAAATCAGTAAACGCATACTGGGAGAACCGTATAAAAAACATCCCAATAAATTCACACCGCATGTTCCCTCAAATAAACACAATATTCAGAAAAAAAGAAGGCCTAACTATCCCCAGCCTGCAAATAGACAACACAAACAAGTGACTTAATAACCAATGCAGAAATAAACCCAAACACCCTCAAACGAGACACAGACGGAAAATTCATAATTACAAAGGACACAGACAAACTCAACATATTAGAAGCCCACTTCGCTAGGACAAACTCCCAAAACACAGCACTAGGGAAAGCCAGGCTATCAGAACTAGTAGAAAAATACCACGCCACACACAAAAGGAAAAATGACCATAGAAATCCAACAAACGATACACTCACACAGTTCTCCGACATCAATACAGCCATAAACCCAAAATGCGAAAGTGACAATAAATATTTCTCAGCGCCTACTCTCACAAATCAACTCTTCAGAAAACTAAACAACAAAAAATCCTCAGGCCCAGACAAAATCCCCAACATAGTCCTAAAAACATCCCCAACAGCCTTATAGCCAGCTACATCCTATTCAACAATTGTTTAAACAATCACTACTTTCCCGAAGCTTGGAAAATAGCAAGAGTCATACCATTAGAAAAAAAGGAAAAAACCCGTCCATCCTATCCAGCTACCGGCCAATCAGACTCCGACCAAACGTTTCTAAAATCTTTGAAAGGCTCATAAAAAAAGCACTAGAAAGATTTTTCTCAGCGAACAACCTAATCCCAGACACGCAATTTGAATTCCGACCACAGCTCAGCACAGTACACGCAATACACACCCTTACATCTGACATACAACACGCCCTCCACAATAATGAAAGCGTAGCTGCCTGCCTGATAGACCTAGAAAAGGCCTTCGACACGGTATGGGTAAAAGGCTTCCTTTACAAGTTAGCAAAACTTATAAAACATTCCAAATAAAGCACAGGACCATACCAATACCCCACAGAAAAACAGTCAGATACCTGGGCATACACCTAGACGAATACCTGGTTTACAAGTAGTATCGAACGCCACACCGACCCCTCCACCATATAAAAAAACTAAAATACAAAATAGCGAACCCGTCTCCCTACCGAACGTGAAACTAACAAAACCACCCCCCATAACCATAATAGACGCCCCAAGCAGCGAAACTATCAAACCGATTTCAGGGAGTACGACCAACTTCTTCATAAAAAAAATAGGAACCAGCAAACACCTCCTCCACATGGAAAACCTAGAAAGTTTCCAATCGGCCCGCGAAACTCTAAAAAAAAATAACATAAACTTCTCATACACACCGAAATCAGAAAAAAATATCACAATTCTCCTGAAAAACCTAGATGGAAACTTCGAACCGGAATCCGTTCTAGAAGATCTCCGTAAAAAAAACATTGACAACCTCCAATTTATATCGGTCAAGAAATTCCAAACGCGTAAATCCCAACTAGAAAAGAGAAACCTCCCGATCTTCATAGTAGAGCTATCACCCGACAGCAAAACAGAAAATCTAAACGCAATCAGAATAGTACTGCAGTCCCTAATCCATTGGGAAAAAATAACCAAAACAGACCGCATCCAATGCAAAAGATGCCAAAGAATCGGGCACGTCGCGTCTAACTGCAACCTAGCATATAGGTGCGTTAAATACAACCTCCCCCACAACCCGGGAGAATGCAAGCGTACCGAAGCTAGCACAGACCAGCCGTACTGTGTCAACTGCAAAAGCTACGGACCCTCAGAGGATGCCCCAAACTAAAGGAGCTCAGACAAAAAATAGAAGACAGGGTGCAATTTCTAAAAGCAGGGAAAGAACGAAAAAGAAACCTAATAGGGAAAACAATAAACCCAAACATCTCATACAGTGCAATGCTCACAAATAAAAAATTCCCTACTCTCGCGAAAAACCAAACAGCCCCCACGGAACAAGAACACTAGCCCCACCACAAAACAACCCACTCAAAAAACTCTGTATCACACACCTTAACATAATCCAAATGAACGTAAATTCTATAATTACAAACGAAAGACGAGCTTCTCTCCTGGACTGCCTTAACAAATATAACTCCGACATAGTACTCCTATCCGAGACGAAACTAAACCACAGCCACAAAATCAGCTTCAAAGATTATAACTTCATCAGAAAAGACAGAACCAACGCGAAACAAGCTGGAGGCACGGCAACAAATGAACCTCAACCGGTCTCATAATAACGAATGCCTCGAATCTTCAATAATAGAACTGCAGTTGCAAAACAGCACCAAACTTTTTATCATCGCAGGATACGCAACCGGAAACAATAAAAAAGAATTCATTGTAGAACTAAAATCATTATTCCACGAATTAGAACTGCACAAACCAAATAACTTCTACATCTTAGCTGGCGACCTAAACGCCAAACACCAGTCCTGGGGTAACGTAACAATAAACAGCCGAGGCACCGCTTTGAACAAGTGGACACAAGAAAATCAAATAGCCTATAGAATCGCTCTTTACAGGACAGAAATCCCATCCTTCCACGCCAGTGGAGCCTTCATTGACTTATGCCTTACAGACAACCGCATCAAACTCCATAACCTACACAGACACCAAACGCTAGACTCATACGAACGAGACAGCGACCACAGAGCAGTCAAGATTCAAATATCCATCCCATCCATGAACGCAATGGAGTTAGACGAACTAACGATACGTGAAACATACAACTTTGCCAAAACCGACCGGACAAAATTCAAAAAATTCATCACAAACACCGACAAAATAAGAATACCAAACGGCAGAAACCTAACGACAGAGGAAATAGACAAATATATCAGTGCACTAGACTCAACCATAAACAAAGCAATAGCCCATGCAGTCCCCCACATACGTAAAACCCAAAACTCGACAGATAAATTCATCACACCTCTCATCAAACGACTCCGGAAACAAAAAAGCCACCTACTTACCCAAATAAATAGACTAACTAAAATCACAAATTACTCCACTGCTAACGACACACTGATAACAACACTTAAGGAAACACTCAAAACAGTGAGGCAAGAAATCAAAAAAGCTTTCCACGACTCCACTAACAAATTCTGGTCCTCCCACAGCAGGGCCACCCATCCGCCGGGCAGCGATGATGGTCGCCCGAGAGACGAGGAGGGGGAGCACCTCCAGTCGCCTCCCGGGCCGACACCGCTTTTACACCACAACGGGAGGGGCGGCGGATCCCGCCGGCGGATCCCGCCGGCGGACGCGTCCGTGGCCGGCGGGTCCTGCACCTCCGCCTCTCGCGCCGGAGATCGGATAATTCCCGATCCCGCTCCGCTGCCTCCTTTCTGCGAAGGACGACCTCGCAGAAGGAGGCCATCGCCGTCCAGGCCCTCTCGCTGCCCAGCATCCTGCTGACGATGCTCGGCAGCGAGAGGTCCGCCCCCACATGTGCCCTCAGCTCGCGGCGCTCTGCCGCCCATTCGGGGCACTCCTCCAGCGTGTGCTGCGCCGTGTCCAGCGCAGCACCGCACTCGCAGCACTCCGCCGTCGTCTCCGCCCGTATCTGGCACAGGAACTCACCGAAACATCCATGTCCGGCGAGGACCTGCGTGACCCGGTAGGTAAGGGTCTATCTGCCGCGGTCCAGCCATTCCTCCAGGCAGGGCAGGACCGCCCGCTGCGCGGCTCCCCTGTCCAGGAGCTCCGCCCTCCATTTGTTCCGCGCGGCGAGCCGGGCCTGGCGTCTAATGCCCACCTCTTCCTCGACGGACACCATCGCGCCCCCCGTGCGGAGTTCTCGGAGACGCTCGTAAACGTAAGCGTCTCCCTCCGCCATGATATCGAAGGGCACGGTGCCCGCCAATGTCAGCGCCGCCTCGTGGGATATCGTGCGGTACCCCCTGGCCACCCTGATGGCCATCCTCCCCTGAACGCGGCGCAGCAAGATTTTACTCCGCCGCCTGTCCATCAGGGCAGACGCCCATATCGGGGCGTCGTACAAGGCCACGGACCGCACGATCCCAAGATATAGGCGGCACACCCTCTGCTCCGGGCCCCCGACGTTGGGGAGTAGGCGACCAAGGCCGGCCGGCGTCCTCTCCAGACGGTCAAAGTGGTCTTCGAATCGCCAGTGGCTGTCCAGGAGGAGACCGAGGTAATTCATTCGGTCCCCAACCTGAACGTACTCCCCCCCTACCAAGATCCAGGACCGGGGTGGTCCCCCGCTCCGAGACCTGTGGTGAAACCACATGGCCCGCCTTGGCAGCCTCCTCCGGCCCGGGGATCTCCAAAAGGAGACCCCCCGTCACTGCTCTCTTGGTCCGCAGCTCCGTCATATTGAGCTCCGCTAGGCT
This sequence comes from Nomada lathburiana, assembly GCA_963667235.1. Taxonomy (NCBI): domain Eukaryota; kingdom Metazoa; phylum Arthropoda; class Insecta; order Hymenoptera; family Apidae; genus Nomada; species Nomada lathburiana. Next base: position 15,846,617 of record OY763899.1, on the reverse strand, counting down.
GATCTTACTGGCGGAGCTCATGGCCTCCGCGTACGATATCTTTGCCCCGTCCTTGATGGTCAGAGCGATCGCCGCCGTACGCGGCGGTCTACGCTGTGGGATTTTGGGGGCTGCCTTCGCCCCATTTCCTCCATCCTTCTTCCGCTGCTGATGTTGCTGCTGCTTCTGCGGTTTCGCCGGCAGCCTCCTTACAGCCGTGGGAGCGGCAGGAAACGGAGCCGGCCGTCCCTGGGGGGGACTTGGCATCTGGGGGAGGGGGAGGGCGCCCTCGGGTGCCGGGTCGCCGCGGGTAAGTTCCCGCGACGGCAGGCCGCCCACCACCTCCACCCTTATGTCCCTGATCCGGACCTCCCCCGGCGTCTCGTCCTTCTTCATCTGCTGCGAGGGGGTTGCCCTCGCCCACTCCTCGGACAGCTCCTTCCTCATGGAGACGATCTTCCTCTCCACCCTCCCCATGAAGGCTTCGCGGAGGGCCTCCAAGCGCTCCTCGCTGACGGACCCTGACCTTCCTTTGGAGGAGGAGGAGGAGTGGGACGTACGGGCCTTGGCCCTGTCCCCTTTCTCCTTCTAGCCTTTCTCCCTCGACCTCACCGGGACCACTTTGGCAGCAGCGAGCGCCAACTTGAGGTCGGCCACCTGACTGCGCAGCAGGAGGTTCTCCTCCTCCACCTGCTGGGCATTATTTTTGGCCGACCTCTTCGCCATCTCCGTAGCGGCCGCTCGCAACGTGAGGGCCGCCACATTGAGGTCCCCTTGAGGTTGGCGCTCCTCGAAGCCACCCTCCTCACCACGTCCATCTGGGCCAAGATCTTAGCGCCTAGGTTGGCCGTGGGCTGCGGCCTGGGGTCGTCCGCCAACTCGTACTCCGTCAGCATGCCCTTTATACGCCTTGCCGACGACGGCGACTCATCCTCCGGGCTCCGCACCCTCCTCCCCCTTGTAGTGGCCCGACGCTGGTCAGACTCCCCAGAGGATCGGGGCCTCTTCTTCCTGTGCGTGGCGGTGTGCGCACTGGAGTCCGTCTCCCCCTCCGTGTCGCTCAGGACGCATAACGGAGTCCCACTCACCGCCGTTGCTGTAGCCTCCTTCCGTGCGCTGCCCCGAGGGCTAGCCTCCTTCGGTGCGTCACTGCCCCCCGATTTGCCAGGGGTAGCCTCCTTTCCGGTTTCTTTGCCACCGTCCATGGGCTGCACTATGGACTTGGTCCTCCCCGCCGGACTCGCGCTCGGGCGCGACCGCTCCTTCTTCTTCAGTGTTTGTGTTGGGAGATACATTTTGGCAGGTAATTAAATGAACACTTCGCCCATCATGGGACCCCCACCGCAGTGGGGGCACTTCCGTGTTTAAGTTTTTCGGAGATGCCGAAAACCGAGAAGCGGTTTGTCAGGTGGTCAGCCCTATCCACACCGAGTATACTCTAATGAAAAATGTTACGGGATAGGCCCGCGCCATAATTGATGCTAAAGGTTTAACGTCACCCCTATCGAGTGGGCGACACCGAATCCGAGCCGATGCCAGACCCAAACATCGGGCTAGACGTGCTGCGATTTAACCTACGCAGCGTCGGTTATGAGGAAATACTGACCAGGTAATCCTCCATACCTGCGCCCGAATACCCCACTTCAACCCCGTCATAGGCTCCAGGCAGTGAACGCGTGAGCGGTTCTTCCGCGTTAAACATACGGGTTCACGGGATCTTTGCCATAATTTCAGAACTTACAGTTACCCTTATTACTACCGCAGAGGTCAGGTACTAACATCACGCGCCACTCCGGTCGGGGGGCAACTACTCCCCCCTTGGTTAGTCTGCCGGGAATATCCATAGGGCATCGACCGCAGCTCATTCACGCACCACAGTGAGCCGCTGCTTAGTTTTCACGGTTCAGCCCAAGCCCTTCCGGCATGGTTGGACCTGCCGGGAATGAAGCTCCCGCCGGCATGACCTTGGGCCTCATTACGGCTACTTAAGCCCCTACACCACGTCAAGGTGGCGGCTCCTAGTGGGGGACCCCCCCAATACATATACAATTACACCATACTATTCAACAACTGCCTCAAACTAACGTACTTCCCGACGGCTTGGAAAACGGCCAAATTAATAGCAATAAAGAAGAAAGGTAAAGATGGCAACTCCCCCACGGACTACCGCCCCATCATACTCCTTGCAAACATTAGTAAAATCTTCGAAACAACAATCAACGACGCCATATTGAAATTTACAAAAGACAACAACGTTATTCCGGAAACGCAATTCGGATTCAGACACCATCACTCCACAGTTCACGCCGTAACGAAATTGACCTCAGACATCTGCTGGGCGAGAAACGCGAATGAATGCGTAGGAGCCATCTTCATCGACCTCGAAAAAGCCTTCGACACGGTCTGGCTTGACGGACTGTTCTTTAAACTAATCAATAAAAAATGCCCAAAGCACCTCACAAAAATGATCTGGAACATGCTCCACGACAAAAAATTCATTACCGCCGACAAGAACGCAACATCCTCTAAAACCTTTATAATCAAGAACGGTCTACAACAAGGGACAGTAAATTCCCCCATTCTGTTTAATATCTATATGAGTGACTTACTCCACATGTACGGCCTAAACAAAGAACACAACAAATTCGCAATAGCCTTCGCCGACGACCTACCGTAGTAATTACTTTCCATTCAAATTCCTCTCAAACAATCTGACAGAGAACAGGTGGGATAGTGAAACATCGGTTTCTTTCAACCATAATACAACTTTATTAATGTAATCTTTCGGCACACTACAATTACTCTCTCACGACTCACACTACTCTCAAACTCAACACTCACGTTGCTATTCTATTCCGACCATATACAATATCGTCCATCTCTAAAGCAAATAACAACGTACGCGTACATTCGAAAAACTTCCACCTGTATAACAATAGTAACCAGCAGGAAAAAATCTCGCATAAAAAGGTGGTGCGCTGTTTAGGAATACACATAGACTTCAAATGAAATTATAACAACCGTATACACATACAAATCGACAAAGCCGAAAAAGCATTCGCCGCTAACAAACGCCTCTTTTATTCAAAAACACTAAGCGCAAAATCTAAAATCATCTGCTACAAATCACTAATAAGACTCCATGGAATAATATGCTCCATGGAAAAGCTGAGGATTTTTGAAAGAAGATGCCTCCGCGCCTGCCTAAATAAATACAGATCCCCCGAATCTAACTACACCAAACTGATCAGGAACCAAAAACTATACGAACTCGCCGATCTAATTAGGATAGACCTATTCATCCTCATACTCATTCGCAACCACTGGGCAAACACCCGAAAGATAAAAAACAACAGCCTTATAAATAGTTCAACCTACCCCAACCCACAATACTATGAAAATACGTGCTCCACCGGATACACACCACCGGAATCATTCATTTACTTGGATAACCTAGGCTACATCCAAAATAGCGAAAATATGCCCCTAATTTACCACTCCCACAGGAAAGCCGACGACAACAGAATTCTCTACCCACACACGGACACTGACACTACCAGCAGTAACGTAAAATTCAACGACAAATTGTCAACCATAGATCTTAGGGACCACCACCGCAGGGACACAAAAAAATACCGGGGGCTATCGGAATAGCAACCTTAACACTAACCGTAATAATAAGAATATTAAGTTACGCTTCTAAATACAAATAACTAAACCCAAACAACCGAACGATCCCCCACCGGGGACAAACTCCAAACCTTACCCGCCCCTTAGCCTCAAGCAGCTAATTACCCTCTCACCCCCGCATGCTTACTCTAACAATGTAAATGTAAAACAATGTAATACTAGTCACCATAAGCACTGCAAATAAAATACCCAATCCCCTCCCCCGCCCCCTCCTCCTACAAACCCACCCACGCTCCCACTTTACCATCTACTACTGAAAAAGACGACTGTATAGTTTATGTGCCTTTCTATACACAAACTAACCTACCCACTTGCCCAAGCTAACCCTTAATCTCATACCATATGTAGCGATAAGCGCAGTAATTTAAATTTAGCAATAAGATCGCGAGTGCTCAGCGGTAGAGCCATCGATATCAACACTAAGTCTCTTATTATTTGATATCCTTTTGTACGTTTTGGTTTATTGTAGCTCTTCTCTTTTGTATATATTTTACCTATTTATTCTGTTTTATCTCCTTGCACTGGCACAATAAACGTATATTAAAAAAAAAAAAAAAACTGGTTCTCGTCCGATCACCAAAGTTAAGCAGCGTTGGGCACGGATACAACTTAGATGGGTGACCGCTTGGGAACTCCGTGTAGTGTTTGGCATCTACCCCCTTTTTGCCCCCCTTTTTTTTTCACAGGTAATAAAACACCTAACTCGTTTCGGATAACGAGTAAAAGTATGGAACAGTTAGAAGGGGACCTGTTAATTAAACTGTTATTCATGTATAACGAATAATTACACATTATTCTTAATTGAAGAAGATGTAGTATTTGCCGTACGGTGCCCCTCGATGCACCCGATCACGACAGCGCGCAGTTGAGTGGTACGCGCTTGAGCGCGTGCTATACGTGCGCTCTCATTGGCCAGTGATTTTCGTTAATAACATGAGCACGAAGCAGCAAACAATATTGCTGTCAATGAGAAAGTAGTTCAGAATCACTTCAGCTACCGCCCATTTCCGGGAAGTCGTAACTATGATCCATAGTTACGGATAAGACTGTATGCTCCTAATACTTTGCGTATATTTTCTTGTACTGTTCGAGCGACCTCGATTGACCATCGAATGCTGTTTCACGAGCACTGTTGACCGTCAAAAATTAGCGAACTTTGAAGTGTTAAGTTGCATGGCTCGCGATCAGGGCAAAGATGGGTTCCCCACCCCCTGCAATCCTCGTCCATCGTTGGCATTTTTCTGTCCACTGCGTATTCGGTCCTGCTCCTGATCCGAATGGCTTCGAACCGAACGAGGCTCGTCTAGTCGGCACCCTTGAATCGCGAACAGCGTCCGCTTTCCCGGCAATCCTTGTTGTCCCGAGCAGATTTTTGGATAAGCAGCATATGTGTAAGCAGGGTTAAACGCCACACGACACCTGACTTTCATTGGACACCTTCAAGTTTAAGATCGCTCTTCAGGATAATGGTTTCGTGGTTGGAGTGGCTACGATGAAGCAGCCAAGTCTTTACGTCAACGCTCATACCACGCTGAAAGCACTGGTTCTCGTCCGATCACCAAAGTTAAGCAGCGTTGGGCACGGATAGTACTTAGATGGGTGACCGCTTGGGAACTCCGTGTAGTGTTGACATCTACCCCCTTTTTGCCCCTCGTTATGGGCCGTGCTTTTAATTTTTGATCGTACTTAATGCACCAGACGGTAACTTTGTTTGACTAGTCATTTCTAACACTAATTATCCAAACATTTTTTCACAGGTAATAAAACACCTAACTCGTTTCGGATAACGAGTAAAAGTATGGAACAGTTAGAAGGGGACCTGTTAATTAAACTGTTATTCGTGTATAACGAATAATTACACATTATTCTTAATTGAAGAAAATGTAGTATTTGCCGTACGGTGCCCCTCGATGCACCCGATCACGACAGCGCGCAGTTGAGTGGTACGCGCTTGAGCGCGTGCTATACGTGCGCTCTCATTGGCCAGTGATTTTCGTTAATAACATGAGCACGAAGCAGCAAACAATATTGCTGTCAATGAGAAAGTAGTTCAGAATCACTTCAGCTACCTCCCATTTCCGGGAAGTCGTAACTATGATCCATAGTTACGGATAAGACTGTATGCTCCTAATACTTTGCGTATATTTTCTTGTACTGTTCGAGCGACCTCGATTGACCATCGAATGCTGTTTCACGAGCACTGTTGACCGTTAAAAATTAGCGAACTTTGAAGTGTTAAGTTGCATGGCTCGCGATCAGGGCAAAGATGGGTTCCCCACCCCCTGCGATCCTCGTCCATCGTTGGCATTTTTCTGTCCACTGCGTATTCGGCCCTGCTCCTGATCCGAATGGCTTCGAACCGAACGAGGCTCGTCTAGTCGGCACCCTTGAATCGCGAACAGCGTCCGCATTCCCGGCAATCCTTGTTGTCCCGAGCAGATTTTTGGATAAGCAGCATATGTGTAAGCAGGGTTAAACGCCACACGACACCTGCCTTTCATTGGACACCTTCAAGTTTAAGCTCGCTCTTCAGGATAATGGTTTCGTGGTTGGAGTGGCTACGATGAAGCAGCCAAGTCTTTACGTCAACGCTCATACCACGCTGAAAGCACTGGTTCTCGTCCGATCACCAAAGTTAAGCAGCGTTGGGCACGGATAGTACTTAGATGGGTGACCGCTTGGGAACTCCGTGTAGTGTTGGCATCTACCCCCTTTTTGCCCCTCGTTATGGGCCGTGCTTGTAATTTTTGATCGTACTTAATGCACCAGACGGTAACTTTGTTTGACTAGTCATTTCTAACACTAATTATCCAAACATTTTTTCACAGGTAATAAAACACCTGAATCGTTTCGGATAACGAGTAAAAGTATGGAACAGTTAGAAGGGGACCTGTTAATTAAACTGTTATTCGTGTATAACGAATAATTACACATTATTCTTAATTGAAGAAAATGTAGTATTTGCCGTACGGTGCCCCTCGATGCACCCGATCACGACAGCGCGCAGTTGAGTGGTACGCGCTTAAGCGCGTGCTATACGTGCGCTCTCATTGGCCAGTGATTTTCGTTAATAACATGAGCACGAAGCAGCAAACAATATTGCTGTCAATGAGAAAGTAGTTCAGAATCACTTCAGCTACCTCCCATTTCCGGGAAGTCGTAACTATGATCCATAGTTACGGATAAGACTGTATGCTCCTAATACTTTGCGTATATTTTCTTGTACTGTTCGAGCGACCTCGATTGACCATCGAATGCTGTTTCACGAGCACTGTTGACCGTTAAAAATTAGCGAACTTTGAAGTGTTAAGTTGCATGGCTCGCGATCAGGGCAAAGATGGGTTCCCCACCCCCTGCAATCCTCGTCCATCGTTGGCATTTTTCTGTCCACTGCGTATTCGGCCCTGCTCCTGATCCGAATGGCTTCGAACCGAACGAGGCTCGTCTAGTCGGCACCCTTGAATCGCGAACAGCGTCCGCATTCCCGGCAATCCTTGTTGTCCCGAGCAGATTTTTGGATAAGCAGCATATGTGTAAGCAGGGTTAAACGCCACACGACACCTGCCTTTCATTGGACACCTTCAAGTTTAAGCTCGCTCTTCAGGATAATGGTTTCGTGGTTGGAGTGGCTACGATGAAGCAGCCAAGTCTTTACGTCAACGCTCATACCACGCTGAAAGCACTGGTTCTCGTCCGATCACCAAAGTTAAGCAGCGTTGGGCACGGATAGTACTTAGATGGGTGACCGCTTGGGAACTCCGTGTAGTGTTGGCATCTACCCCCTTTTTGCCCCTCGTTATGGGCCGTGCTTTTAATTTTTGATCGTACTTAATGCACCAGACGGTAACTTTGTTTGACTAGTCATTTCTAACACTAATTATCCAAACATTTTTTCACAGGTAATAAAACACCTGAATCGTTTCGGATAACGAGTAAAAGTATGGAACAGTTAGAAGGGGACCTGTTAATTAAACTGTTATTCGTGTATAACGAATAATTACACATTATTCTTAATTGAAGAAAATGTAGTATTTGCCGTACGGTGCCCCTCGATGCACCCGATCACGACAGCGCGCAGTTGAGTGGTACGCGCTTGAGCGCGTGCTATACGTGCGCTCTCATTGGCCAGTGATTTTCGTTAATAACATGAGCACGAAGCAGCAAACAATATTGCTGTCAATGAGAAAGTAGTTCAGAATCACTTCAGCTACCTCCCATTTCCGGGAAGTCGTAACTATGATCCATAGTTACGGATAAGACTGTATGCTCCTAATACTTTGCGTATATTTTCTTGTACTGTTCGAGCGACCTCGATTGACCATCGAATGCTGTTTCACGAGCACTGTTGACCGTTAAAAATTAGCGAACTTTGAAGTGTTAAGTTGCATGGCTCGCGATCAGGGCAAAGATGGGTTCCCCACCCCCTGCGATCCTCGTCCATCGTTGGCATTTTTCTGTCCACTGCGTATTCGGCCCTGCTCCTGATCCGAATGGCTTCGAACCGAACGAGGCTCGTCTAGTCGGCACCCTTGAATCGCGAACAGCGTCCGCATTCCCGGCAATCCTTGTTGTCCCGAGCAGATTTTTGGATAAGCAGCATATGTGTAAGCAGGGTTAAACGCCACACGACACCTGCCTTTCATTGGACACCTTCAAGTTTAAGCTCGCTCTTCAGGATAATGGTTTCGTGGTTGGAGTGGCTACGATGAAGCAGCCAAGTCTTTACGTCAACGCTCATACCACGCTGAAAGCACTGGTTCTCGTCCGATCACCAAAGTTAAGCAGCGTTGGGCACGGATAGTACTTAGATGGGTGACCGCTTGGGAACTCCGTGTAGTGTTGGCATCTACCCCCTTTTTGCCCCTCGTTATGGGCCGTGCTTTTAATTTTTGATCGTACTTAATGCACCAGACGGTAACTTTGTTTGACTAGTCATTTCTAACACTAATTATCCAAACATTTTTTCACAGGTAATAAAACACCTGAATCGTTTCGGATAACGAGTAAAAGTATGGAACAGTTAGAAGGGGACCTGTTAATTAAACTGTTATTCGTGTATAACGAATAATTACACATTATTCTTAATTGAAGAAAATGTAGTATTTGCCGTACGGTGCCCCTCGATGCACCCGATCACGACAGCGCGCAGTTGAGTGGTACGCGCTTGAGCGCGTGCTATACGTGCGCTCTCATTGGCCAGTGATTTTCGTTAATAACATGAGCACGAAGCAGCAAACAATATTGCTGTCAATGAGAAAGTAGTTCAGAATCACTTCAGCTACCTCCCATTTCCGGGAAGTCGTAACTATGATCCATAGTTACGGATAAGACTGTATGCTCCTAATACTTTGCGTATATTTTCTTGTACTGTTCGAGCGACCTCGATTGACCATCGAATGCTGTTTCACGAGCACTGTTGACCGTTAAAAATTAGCGAACTTTGAAGTGTTAAGTTGCATGGCTCGCGATCAGGGCAAAGATGGGTTCCCCACCCCCTGCAATCCTCGTCCATCGTTGGCATTTTTCTGTCCACTGCGTATTCGGCCCTGCTCCTGATCCGAATGGCTTCGAACCGAACGAGGCTCGTCTAGTCGGCACCCTTGAATCGCGAACAGCGTCCGCATTCCCGGCAATCCTTGTTGTCCCGAGCAGATTTTTGGATAAGCAGCATATGTGTAAGCAGGGTTAAACGCCACACGACACCTGCCTTTCATTGGACACCTTCAAGTTTAAGCTCGCTCTTCAGGATAATGGTTTCGTGGTTGGAGTGGCTACGATGAAGCAGCTAAGTCTTTACGTCAACGCTCATACCACGCTGAAAGCACTGGTTCTCGTCCGATCACCAAAGTTAAGCAGCGTTGGGCACGGATAGTACTTAGATGGGTGACCGCTTGGGAACTCCGTGTAGTGTTGGCATCTACCCCCTTTTTGCCCCTCGTTATGGGCCGTGCTTTTAATTTTTGATCGTACTTAATGCACCAGACGGTAACTTTGTTTGACTAGTCATTTCTAACACTAATTATCCAAACATTTTTTCACAGGTAATAAAACACCTGAATCGTTTCGGATAACGAGTAAAAGTATGGAACAGTTAGAAGGGGACCTGTTAATTAAACTGTTATTCGTGTATAACGAATAATTACACATTATTCTTAATTGAAGAAAATGTAGTATTTGCCGTACGGTGCCCCTCGATGCACCCGATCACGACAGCGCGCAGTTGAGTGGTACGCGCTTGAGCGCGTGCTATACGTGCGCTCTCATTGGCCAGTGATTTTCGTTAATAACATGAGCACGAAGCAGCAAACAATATTGCTGTCAATGAGAAAGTAGTTCAGAATCACTTCAGCTACCTCCCATTTCCGGGAAGTCGTAACTATGATCCATAGTTACGGATAAGACTGTATGCTCCTAATACTTTGCGTATATTTTCTTGTACTGTTCGAGCGACCTCGATTGACCATCGAATGCTGTTTCACGAGCACTGTTGACCGTTAAAAATTAGCGAACTTTGAAGTGTTAAGTTGCATGGCTCGCGATCAGGGCAAAGATGGGTTCCCCACCCCCTGCGATCCTCGTCCATCGTTGGCATTTTTCTGTCCACTGCGTATTCGGCCCTGCTCCTGATCCGAATGGCTTCGAACCGAACGAGGCTCGTCTAGTCGGCACCCTTGAATCGCGAACAGCGTCCGCATTCCCGGCAATCCTTGTTGTCCCGAGCAGATTTTTGGATAAGCAGCATATGTGTAAGCAGGGTTAAACGCCACACGACACCTGCCTTTCATTGGACACCTTCAAGTTTAAGCTCGCTCTTCAGGATAATGGTTTCGTGGTTGGAGTGGCTACGATGAAGCAGCCAAGTCTTTACGTCAACGCTCATACCACGCTGAAAGCACTGGTTCTCGTCCGATCACCAAAGTTAAGCAGCGTTGGGCACGGATAGTACTTAGATGGGTGACCGCTTGGGAACTCCGTGTAGTGTTGGCATCTACCCCCTTTTTGCCCCTCGTTATGGGCCGTGCTTTTAATTTTTGATCGTACTTAATGCACCAGACGGTAACTTTGTTTGACTAGTCATTTCTAACACTAATTATCCAAACATTTTTTCACAGGTAATAAAACACCTGAATCGTTTCGGATAACGAGTAAAAGTATGGAACAGTTAGAAGGGGACCTGTTAATTAAACTGTTATTCGTGTATAACGAATAATTACACATTATTCTTAATTGAAGAAAATGTAGTATTTGCCGTACGGTGCCCCTCGATGCACCCGATCACGACAGCGCGCAGTTGAGTGGTACGCGCTTGAGCGCGTGCTATACGTGCGCTCTCATTGGCCAGTGATTTTCGTTAATAACATGAGCACGAAGCAGCAAACAATATTGCTGTCAATGAGAAAGTAGTTCAGAATCACTTCAGCTACCTCCCATTTCCGGGAAGTCGTAACTATGATCCATAGTTACGGATAAGACTGTATGCTCCTAATACTTTGCGTATATTTTCTTGTACTGTTCGAGCGACCTCGATTGACCATCGAATGCTGTTTCACGAGCACTGTTGACCGTTAAAAATTAGCGAACTTTGAAGTGTTAAGTTGCATGGCTCGCGATCAGGGCAAAGATGGGTTCCCCACCCCCTGCAATCCTCGTCCATCGTTGGCATTTTTCTGTCCACTGCGTATTCGGCCCTGCTCCTGATCCGAATGGCTTCGAACCGAACGAGGCTCGTCTAGTCGGCACCCTTGAATCGCGAACAGCGTCCGCATTCCCGGCAATCCTTGTTGTCCCGAGCAGATTTTTGGATAAGCAGCATATGTGTAAGCAGGGTTAAACGCCACACGACACCTGCCTTTCATTGGACACCTTCAAGTTTAAGCTCGCTCTTCAGGATAATGGTTTCGTGGTTGGAGTGGCTACGATGAAGCAGCCAAGTCTTTACGTCAACGCTCATACCACGCTGAAAGCACTGGTTCTCGTCCGATCACCAAAGTTAAGCAGCGTTGGGCACGGATAGTACTTAGATGGGTGACCGCTTGGGAACTCCGTGTAGTGTTGGCATCTACCCCCTTTTTGCCCCTCGTTATGGGCCGTGCTTTTAATTTTTGATCGTACTTAATGCACCAGACGGTAACTTTGTTTGACTAGTCATTTCTAACACTAATTATCCAAACATTTTTTCACAGGTAATAAAACACCTGAATCGTTTCGGATAACGAGTAAAAGTATGGAACAGTTAGAAGGGGACCTGTTAATTAAACTGTTATTCGTGTATAACGAATAATTACACATTATTCTTAATTGAAGAAAATGTAGTATTTGCCGTACGGTGCCCCTCGATGCACCCGATCACGACAGCGCGCAGTTGAGTGGTACGCGCTTGAGCGCGTGCTATACGTGCGCTCTCATTGGCCAGTGATTTTCGTTAATAACATGAGCACGAAGCAGCAAACAATATTGCTGTCAATGAGAAAGTAGTTCAGAATCACTTCAGCTACCTCCCATTTCCGGGAAGTCGTAACTATGATCCATAGTTACGGATAAGACTGTATGCTCCTAATACTTTGCGTATATTTTCTTGTACTGTTCGAGCGACCTCGATTGACCATCGAATGCTGTTTCACGAGCACTGTTGACCGTTAAAAATTAGCGAACTTTGAAGTGTTAAGTTGCATGGCTCGCGATCAGGGCAAAGATGGGTTCCCCACCCCCTGCAATCCTCGTCCATCGTTGGCATTTTTCTGTCCACTGCGTATTCGGCCCTGCTCCTGATCCGAATGGCTTCGAACCGAACGAGGCTCGTCTAGTCGGCACCCTTGAATCGCGAACAGCGTCCGCATTCCCGGCAATCCTTGTTGTCCCGAGCAGATTTTTGGATAAGCAGCATATGTGTAAGCAGGGTTAAACGCCACACGACACCTGCCTTTCATTGGACACCTTCAAGTTTAAGCTCGCTCTTCAGGATAATGGTTTCGTGGTTGGAGTGGCTACGATGAAGCAGCCAAGTCTTTACGTCAACGCTCATACCACGCTGAAAGCACTGGTTCTCGTCCGATCACCAAAGTTAAGCAGCGTTGGGCACGGATAGTACTTAGATGGGTGACCGCTTGGGAACTCCGTGTAGTGTTGGCATCTACCCCCTTTTTGCCCCTCGTTATGGGCCGTGCTTTTAATTTTTGATCGTACTTAATGCACCAGACGGTAACTTTGTTTGACTAGTCATTTCTAACACTAATTATCCAAACATTTTTTCACAGGTAATAAAACACCTGAATCGTTTCGGATAACGAGTAAAAGTATGGAACAGTTAGAAGGGGACCTGTTAATTAAACTGTTATTCGTGTATAACGAATAATTACACATTATTCTTAATTGAAGAAAATGTAGTATTTGCCGTACGGTGCCCCTCGATGCACCCGATCACGACAGCGCGCAGTTGAGTGGTACGCGCTTGAGCGCGTGCTATACGTGCGCTCTCATTGGCCAGTGATTTTCGTTAATAACATGAGCACGAAGCAGCAAACAATATTGCTGTCAATGAGAAAGTAGTTCAGAATCACTTCAGCTACCTCCCATTTCCGGGAAGTCGTAACTATGATCCATAGTTACGGATAAGACTGTATGCTCCTAATACTTTGCGTATATTTTCTTGTACTGTTCGAGCGACCTCGATTGACCATCGAATGCTGTTTCACGAGCACTGTTGACCGTTAAAAATTAGCGAACTTTGAAGTGTTAAGTTGCATGGCTCGCGATCAGGGCAAAGATGGGTTCCCCACCCCCTGCGATCCTCGTCCATCGTTGGCATTTTTCTGTCCACTGCGTATTCGGCCCTGCTCCTGATCCGAATGGCTTCGAACCGAACGAGGCTCGTCTAGTCGGCACCCTTGAATCGCGAACAGCGTCCGCATTCCCGGCAATCCTTGTTGTCCCGAGCAGATTTTTGGATAAGCAGCATATGTGTAAGCAGGGTTAAACGCCACACGACACCTGCCTTTCATTGGACACCTTCAAGTTTAAGCTCGCTCTTCAGGATAATGGTTTCGTGGTTGGAGTGGCTACGATGAAGCAGCCAAGTCTTTACGTCAACGCTCATACCACGCTGAAAGCACTGGTTCTCGTCCGATCACCAAAGTTAAGCAGCGTTGGGCACGGATAGTACTTAGATGGGTGACCGCTTGGGAACTCCGTGTAGTGTTGGCATCTACCCCCTTTTTGCCCCTCGTTATGGGCCGTGCTTTTAATTTTTGATCGTACTTAATGCACCAGACGGTAACTTTGTTTGACTAGTCATTTCTAACACTAATTATCCAAACATTTTTTCACAGGTAATAAAACACCTGAATCGTTTCGGATAACGAGTAAAAGTATGGAACAGTTAGAAGGGGACCTGTTAATTAAACTGTTATTCGTGTATAACGAATAATTACACATTATTCTTAATTGAAGAAAATGTAGTATTTGCCGTACGGTGCCCCTCGATGCACCCGATCACGACAGCGCGCAGTTGAGTGGTACGCGCTTGAGCGCGTGCTATACGTGCGCTCTCATTGGCCAGTGATTTTCGTTAATAACATGAGCACGAAGCAGCAAACAATATTGCTGTCAATGAGAAAGTAGTTCAGAATCACTTCAGCTACCTCCCATTTCCGGGAAGTCGTAACTATGATCCATAGTTACGGATAAGACTGTATGCTCCTAATACTTTGCGTATATTTTCTTGTACTGTTCGAGCGACCTCGATTGACCATCGAATGCTGTTTCACGAGCACTGTTGACCGTTAAAAATTAGCGAACTTTGAAGTGTTAAGTTGCATGGCTCGCGATCAGGGCAAAGATGGGTTCCCCACCCCCTGCAATCCTCGTCCATCGTTGGCATTTTTCTGTCCACTGCGTATTCGGCCCTGCTCCTGATCCGAATGGCTTCGAACCGAACGAGGCTCGTCTAGTCGGCACCCTTGAATCGCGAACAGCGTCCGCATTCCCGGCAATCCTTGTTGTCCCGAGCAGATTTTTGGATAAGCAGCATATGTGTAAGCAGGGTTAAACGCCACACGACACCTGCCTTTCATTGGACACCTTCAAGTTTAAGCTCGCTCTTCAGGATAATGGTTTCGTGGTTGGAGTGGCTACGATGAAGCAGCCAAGTCTTTACGTCAACGCTCATACCACGCTGAAAGCACTGGTTCTCGTCCGATCACCAAAGTTAAGCAGCGTTGGGCACGGATAGTACTTAGATGGGTGACCGCTTGGGAACTCCGTGTAGTGTTGGCATCTACCCCCTTTTTGCCCCTCGTTATGGGCCGTGCTTTTAATTTTTGATCGTACTTAATGCACCAGACGGTAACTTTGTTTGACTAGTCATTTCTAACACTAATTATCCAAACATTTTTTCACAGGTAATAAAACACCTGAATCGTTTCGGATAACGAGTAAAAGTATGGAACAGTTAGAAGGGGACCTGTTAATTAAACTGTTATTCGTGTATAACGAATAATTACACATTATTCTTAATTGAAGAAAATGTAGTATTTGCCGTACGGTGCCCCTCGATGCACCCGATCACGACAGCGCGCAGTTGAGTGGTACGCGCTTGAGCGCGTGCTATACGTGCGCTCTCATTGGCCAGTGATTTTCGTTAATAACATGAGCACGAAGCAGCAAACAATATTGCTGTCAATGAGAAAGTAGTTCAGAATCACTTCAGCTACCTCCCATTTCCGGGAAGTCGTAACTATGATCCATAGTTACGGATAAGACTGTATGCTCCTAATACTTTGCGTATATTTTCTTGTACTGTTCGAGCGACCTCGATTGACCATCGAATGCTGTTTCACGAGCACTGTTGACCGTTAAAAATTAGCGAACTTTGAAGTGTTAAGTTGCATGGCTCGCGATCAGGGCAAAGATGGGTTCCCCACCCCCTGCAATCCTCGTCCATCGTTGGCATTTTTCTGTCCACTGCGTATTCGGCCCTGCTCCTGATCCGAATGGCTTCGAACCGAACGAGGCTCGTCTAGTCGGCACCCTTGAATCGCGAACAGCGTCCGCATTCCCGGCAATCCTTGTTGTCCCGAGCAGATTTTTGGATAAGCAGCATATGTGTAAGCAGGGTTAAACGCCACACGACACCTGCCTTTCATTGGACACCTTCAAGTTTAAGCTCGCTCTTCAGGATAATGGTTTCGTGGTTGGAGTGGCTACGATGAAGCAGCCAAGTCTTTACGTCAACGCTCATACCACGCTGAAAGCACTGGTTCTCGTCCGATCACCAAAGTTAAGCAGCGTTGGGCACGGATAGTACTTAGATGGGTGACCGCTTGGGAACTCCGTGTAGTGTTGGCATCTACCCCCTTTTTGCCCCTCGTTATGGGCCGTGCTTTTAATTTTTGATCGTACTTAATGCACCAGACGGTAACTTTGTTTGACTAGTCATTTCTAACACTAATTATCCAAACATTTTTTCACAGGTAATAAAACACCTGAATCGTTTCGGATAACGAGTAAAAGTATGGAACAGTTAGAAGGGGACCTGTTAATTAAACTGTTATTCGTGTATAACGAATAATTACACATTATTCTTAATTGAAGAAAATGTAGTATTTGCCGTACGGTGCCCCTCGATGCACCCGATCACGACAGCGCGCAGTTGAGTGGTACGCGCTTGAGCGCGTGCTATACGTGCGCTCTCATTGGCCAGTGATTTTCGTTAATAACATGAGCACGAAGCAGCAAACAATATTGCTGTCAATGAGAAAGTAGTTCAGAATCACTTCAGCTACCTCCCATTTCCGGGAAGTCGTAACTATGATCCATAGTTACGGATAAGACTGTATGCTCCTAATACTTTGCGTATATTTTCTTGTACTGTTCGAGCGACCTCGATTGACCATCGAATGCTGTTTCACGAGCACTGTTGACCGTTAAAAATTAGCGAACTTTGAAGTGTTAAGTTGCATGGCTCGCGATCAGGGCAAAGATGGGTTCCCCACCCCCTGCAATCCTCGTCCATCGTTGGCATTTTTCTGTCCACTGCGTATTCGGCCCTGCTCCTGATCCGAATGGCTTCGAACCGAACGAGGCTCGTCTAGTCGGCACCCTTGAATCGCGAACAGCGTCCGCATTCCCGGCAATCCTTGTTGTCCCGAGCAGATTTTTGGATAAGCAGCATATGTGTAAGCAGGGTTAAACGCCACACGACACCTGCCTTTCATTGGACACCTTCAAGTTTAAGCTCGCTCTTCAGGATAATGGTTTCGTGGTTGGAGTGGCTACGATGAAGCAGCCAAGTCTTTACGTCAACGCTCATACCACGCTGAAAGCACTGGTTCTCGTCCGATCACCAAAGTTAAGCAGCGTTGGGCACGGATAGTACTTAGATGGGTGACCGCTTGGGAACTCCGTGTAGTGTTGGCATCTACCCCCCTTTTTGCCCCTCGTTATGGGCCGTGCTTTTAATTTTTGATCGTACTTAATGCACCAGACGGTAACTTTGTTTGACTAGTCATTTCTAACACTAATTATCCAAACATTTTTTCACAGGTAATAAAACACCTGAATCGTTTCGGATAACGAGTAAAAGTATGGAACAGTTAGAAGGGGACCTGTTAATTAAACTGTTATTCGTGTATAACGAATAATTACACATTATTCTTAATTGAAGAAAATGTAGTATTTGCCGTACGGTGCCCCTCGATGCACCCGATCACGACAGCGCGCAGTTGAGTGGTACGCGCTTGAGCGCGTGCTATACGTGCGCTCTCATTGGCCAGTGATTTTCGTTAATAACATGAGCACGAAGCAGCAAACAATATTGCTGTCAATGAGAAAGTAGTTCAGAATCACTTCAGCTACCTCCCATTTCCGGGAAGTCGTAACTATGATCCATAGTTACGGATAAGACTGTATGCTCCTAATACTTTGCGTATATTTTCTTGTACTGTTCGAGCGACCTCGATTGACCATCGAATGCTGTTTCACGAGCACTGTTGACCGTTAAAAATTAGCGAACTTTGAAGTGTTAAGTTGCATGGCTCGCGATCAGGGCAAAGATGGGTTCCCCACCCCCTGCAATCCTCGTCCATCGTTGGCATTTTTCTGTCCACTGCGTATTCGGCCCTGCTCCTGATCCGAATGGCTTCGAACCGAACGAGGCTCGTCTAGTCGGCACCCTTGAATCGCGAACAGCGTCCGCATTCCCGGCAATCCTTGTTGTCCCGAGCAGATTTTTGGATAAGCAGCATATGTGTAAGCAGGGTTAAACGCCACACGACACCTGCCTTTCATTGGACACCTTCAAGTTTAAGCTCGCTCTTCAGGATAATGGTTTCGTGGTTGGAGTGGCTACGATGAAGCAGCCAAGTCTTTACGTCAACGCTCATACCACGCTGAAAGCACTGGTTCTCGTCCGATCACCAAAGTTAAGCAGCGTTGGGCACCGATAGTACTTAGATGGGTGACCGCTTGGGAACTCCGTGTAGTGTTGGCATCTACCCCCTTTTTGCCCCTCGTTATGGGCCGTGCTTTTAATTTTTGATCGTACTTAATGCACCAGACGGTAACTTTGTTTGACTAGTCATTTCTAACACTAATTATCCAAACATTTTTTCACAGGTAATAAAACACCTGAATCGTTTCGGATAACGAGTAAAAGTATGGAACAGTTAGAAGGGGACCTGTTAATTAAACTGTTATTCGTGTATAACGAATAATTACACATTATTCTTAATTGAAGAAAATGTAGTATTTGCCGTACGGTGCCCCTCGATGCACCCGATCACGACAGCGCGCAGTTGAGTGGTACGCGCTTGAGCGCGTGCTATACGTGCGCTCTCATTGGCCAGTGATTTTCGTTAATAACATGAGCACGAAGCAGCAAACAATATTGCTGTCAATGAGAAAGTAGTTCAGAATCACTTCAGCTACCTCCCATTTCCGGGAAGTCGTAACTATGATCCATAGTTACGGATAAGACTGTATGCTCCTAATACTTTGCGTATATTTTCTTGTACTGTTCGAGCGACCTCGATTGACCATCGAATGCTGTTTCACGAGCACTGTTGACCGTTAAAAATTAGCGAACTTTGAAGTGTTAAGTTGCATGGCTCGCGATCAGGGCAAAGATGGGTTCCCCACCCCCTGCGATCCTCGTCCATCGTTGGCATTTTTCTGTCCACTGCGTATTCGGCCCTGCTCCTGATCCGAATGGCTTCGAACCGAACGAGGCTCGTCTAGTCGGCACCCTTGAATCGCGAACAGCGTCCGCATTCCCGGCAATCCTTGTTGTCCCGAGCAGATTTTTGGATAAGCAGCATATGTGTAAGCAGGGTTAAACGCCACACGACACCTGCCTTTCATTGGACACCTTCAAGTTTAAGCTCGCTCTTCAGGATAATGGTTTCGTGGTTGGAGTGGCTACGATGAAGCAGCCAAGTCTTTACGTCAACGCTCATACCACGCTGAAAGCACTGGTTCTCGTCCGATCACCAAAGTTAAGCAGCGTTGGGCACGGATAGTACTTAGATGGGTGACCGCTTGGGAACTCCGTGTAGTGTTGGCATCTACCCCCTTTTTGCCCCTCGTTATGGGCCGTGCTTTTAATTTTTGATCGTACTTAATGCACCAGACGGTAACTTTGTTTGACTAGTCATTTCTAACACTAATTATCCAAACATTTTTTCACAGGTAATAAAACACCTGAATCGTTTCGGATAACGAGTAAAAGTATGGAACAGTTAGAAGGGGACCTGTTAATTAAACTGTTATTCGTGTATAACGAATAATTACACATTATTCTTAATTGAAGAAAATGTAGTATTTGCCGTACGGTGCCCCTCGATGCACCCGATCACGACAGCGCGCAGTTGAGTGGTACGCGCTTGAGCGCGTGCTATACGTGCGCTCTCATTGGCCAGTGATTTTCGTTAATAACATGAGCACGAAGCAGCAAACAATATTGCTGTCAATGAGAAAGTAGTTCAGAATCACTTCAGCTACCTCCCATTTCCGGGAAGTCGTAACTATGATCCATAGTTACGGATAAGACTGTATGCTCCTAATACTTTGCGTATATTTTCTTGTACTGTTCGAGCGACCTCGATTGACCATCGAATGCTGTTTCACGAGCACTGTTGACCGTTAAAAATTAGCGAACTTTGAAGTGTTAAGTTGCATGGCTCGCGATCAGGGCAAAGATGGGTTCCCCACCCCCTGCGATCCTCGTCCATCGTTGGCATTTTTCTGTCCACTGCGTATTCGGCCCTGCTCCTGATCCGAATGGCTTCGAACCGAACGAGGCTCGTCTAGTCGGCACCCTTGAATCGCGAACAGCGTCCGCATTCCCGGCAATCCTTGTTGTCCCGAGCAGATTTTTGGATAAGCAGCATATGTGTAAGCAGGGTTAAACGCCACACGACACCTGCCTTTCATTGGACACCTTCAAGTTTAAGCTCGCTCTTCAGGATAATGGTTTCGTGGTTGGAGTGGCTACGATGAAGCAGCCAAGTCTTTACGTCAACGCTCATACCACGCTGAAAGCACTGGTTCTCGTCCGATCACCAAAGTTAAGCAGCGTTGGGCACGGATAGTACTTAGATGGGTGACCGCTTGGGAACTCCGTGTAGTGTTGGCATCTACCCCCTTTTTGCCCCTCGTTATGGGCCGTGCTTTTAATTTTTGATCGTACTTAATGCACCAGACGGTAACTTTGTTTGACTAGTCATTTCTAACACTAATTATCCAAACATTTTTTCACAGGTAATAAAACACCTGAATCGTTTCGGATAACGAGTAAAAGTATGGAACAGTTAGAAGGGGACCTGTTAATTAAACTGTTATTCGTGTATAACGAATAATTACACATTATTCTTAATTGAAGAAAATGTAGTATTTGCCGTACGGTGCCCCTCGATGCACCCGATCACGACAGCGCGCAGTTGAGTGGTACGCGCTTGAGCGCGTGCTATACGTGCGCTCTCATTGGCCAGTGATTTTCGTTAATAACATGAGCACGAAGCAGCAAACAATATTGCTGTCAATGAGAAAGTAGTTCAGAATCACTTCAGCTACCTCCCATTTCCGGGAAGTCGTAACTATGATCCATAGTTACGGATAAGACTGTATGCTCCTAATACTTTGCGTATATTTTCTTGTACTGTTCGAGCGACCTCGATTGACCATCGAATGCTGTTTCACGAGCACTGTTGACCGTTAAAAATTAGCGAACTTTGAAGTGTTAAGTTGCATGGCTCGCGATCAGGGCAAAGATGGGTTCCCCACCCCCTGCAATCCTCGTCCATCGTTGGCATTTTTCTGTCCACTGCGTATTCGGCCCTGCTCCTGATCCGAATGGCTTCGAACCGAACGAGGCTCGTCTAGTCGGCACCCTTGAATCGCGAACAGCGTCCGCATTCCCGGCAATCCTTGTTGTCCCGAGCAGATTTTTGGATAAGCAGCATATGTGTAAGCAGGGTTAAACGCCACACGACACCTGCCTTTCATTGGACACCTTCAAGTTTAAGCTCGCTCTTCAGGATAATGGTTTCGTGGTTGGAGTGGCTACGATGAAGCAGCCAAGTCTTTACGTCAACGCTCATACCACGCTGAAAGCACTGGTTCTCGTCCGATCACCAAAGTTAAGCAGCGTTGGGCACGGATAGTACTTAGATGGGTGACCGCTTGGGAACTCCGTGTAGTGTTGGCATCTACCCCCTTTTTGCCCCTCGTTATGGGCCGTGCTTTTAATTTTTGATCGTACTTAATGCACCAGACGGTAACTTTGTTTGACTAGTCATTTCTAACACTAATTATCCAAACATTTTTTCACAGGTAATAAAACACCTAACTCGTTTCGGATAACGAGTAAAAGTATGGAACAGTTAGAAGGGGACCTGTTAATTAAACTGTTATTCGTGTATAACGAATAATTACACATTATTCTTAATTGAAGAAAATGTAGTATTTGCCGTACGGTGCCCCTCGATGCACCCGATCACGACAGCGCGCAGTTGAGTGGTACGCGCTTGAGCGCGTGCTATACGTGCGCTCTCATTGGCCAGTGATTTTCGTTAATAACATGAGCACGAAGCAGCAAACAATATTGCTGTCAATGAGAAAGTAGTTCAGAATCACTTCAGCTACCTCCCATTTCCGGGAAGTCGTAACTATGATCCATAGTTACGGATAAGACTGTATGCTCCTAATACTTTGCGTATATTTTCTTGTACTGTTCGAGCGACCTCGATTGACCATCGAATGCTGTTTCACGAGCACTGTTGACCGTTAAAAATTAGCGAACTTTGAAGTGTTAAGTTGCATGGCTCGCGATCAGGGCAAAGATGGGTTCCCCACCCCCTGCGATCCACGTCCATCGTTGGCATTTTTCTGTCCACTGCGTATTCGGCCCTGCTCCTGATCCGAATGGCTTCGAACCGAACGAGGCTCGTCTAGTCGGCACCCTTGAATCGCGAACAGCGTCCGCATTCCCGGCAATCCTTGTTGTCCCGAGCAGATTTTTGGATAAGCAGCATATGTGTAAGCAGGGTTAAACGCCACACGACACCTGCCTTTCATTGGACACCTTCAAGTTTAAGCTCGCTCTTCAGGATAATGGTTTCGTGGTTGGAGTGGCTACGATGAAGCAGCCAAGTCTTTACGTCAACGCTCATACCACGCTGAAAGCACTGGTTCTCGTCCGATCACCAAAGTTAAGCAGCGTTGGGCACGGATAGTACTTAGATGGGTGACCGCTTGGGAACTCCGTGTAGTGTTGGCATCTACCCCCTTTTTGCCCCTCGTTATGGGCCGTGCTTTTAATTTTTGATCGTACTTAATGCACCAGACGGTAACTTTGTTTGACTAGTCATTTCTAACACTAATTATCCAAACATTTTTTCACAGGTAATAAAACACCTGAATCGTTTCGGATAACGAGTAAAAGTATGGAACAGTTAGAAGGGGACCTGTTAATTAAACTGTTATTCGTGTATAACGAATAATTACACATTATTCTTAATTGAAGAAAATGTAGTATTTGCCGTACGGTGCCCCTCGATGCACCCGATCACGACAGCGCGCAGTTGAGTGGTACGCGCTTGAGCGCGTGCTATACGTGCGCTCTCATTGGCCAGTGATTTTCGTTAATAACATGAGCACGAAGCAGCAAACAATATTGCTGTCAATGAGAAAGTAGTTCAGAATCACTTCAGCTACCTCCCATTTCCGGGAAGTCGTAACTATGATCCATAGTTACGGATAAGACTGTATGCTCCTAATACTTTGCGTATATTTTCTTGTACTGTTCGAGCGACCTCGATTGACCATCGAATGCTGTTTCACGAGCACTGTTGACCGTTAAAAATTAGCGAACTTTGAAGTGTTAAGTTGCATGGCTCGCGATCAGGGCAAAGATGGGTTCCCCACCCCCTGCAATCCTCGTCCATCGTTGGCATTTTTCTGTCCACTGCGTATTCGGCCCTGCTCCTGATCCGAATGGCTTCGAACCGAACGAGGCTCGTCTAGTCGGCACCCTTGAATCGCGAACAGCGTCCGCATTCCCGGCAATCCTTGTTGTCCCGAGCAGATTTTTGGATAAGCAGCATATGTGTAAGCAGGGTTAAACGCCACACGACACCTGCCTTTCATTGGACACCTTCAAGTTTAAGCTCGCTCTTCAGGATAATGGTTTCGTGGTTGGAGTGGCTACGATGAAGCAGCCAAGTCTTTACGTCAACGCTCATACCACGCTGAAAGCACTGGTTCTCGTCCGATCACCAAAGTTAAGCAGCGTTGGGCACGGATAGTACTTAGATGGGTGACCGCTTGGGAACTCCGTGTAGTGTTGGCATCTACCCCCTTTTTGCCCCTCGTTATGGGCCGTGCTTTTAATTTTTGATCGTACTTAATGCACCAGACGGTAACTTTGTTTGACTAGTCATTTCTAACACTAATTATCCAAACATTTTTTCACAGGTAATAAAACACCTGAATCGTTTCGGATAACGAGTAAAAGTATGGAACAGTTAGAAGGGGACCTGTTAATTAAACTGTTATTCGTGTATAACGAATAATTACACATTATTCTTAATTGAAGAAAATGTAGTATTTGCCGTACGGTGCCCCTCGATGCACCCGATCACGACAGCGCGCAGTTGAGTGGTACGCGCTTGAGCGCGTGCTATACGTGCGCTCTCATTGGCCAGTGATTTTCGTTAATAACATGAGCACGAAGCAGCAAACAATATTGCTGTCAATGAGAAAGTAGTTCAGAATCACTTCAGCTACCTCCCATTTCCGGGAAGTCGTAACTATGATCCATAGTTACGGATAAGACTGTATGCTCCTAATACTTTGCGTATATTTTCTTGTACTGTTCGAGCGACCTCGATTGACCATCGAATGCTGTTTCACGAGCACTGTTGACCGTTAAAAATTAGCGAACTTTGAAGTGTTAAGTTGCATGGCTCGCGATCAGGGCAAAGATGGGTTCCCCACCCCCTGCGATCCTCGTCCATCGTTGGCATTTTTCTGTCCACTGCGTATTCGGCCCTGCTCCTGATCCGAATGGCTTCGAACCGAACGAGGCTCGTCTAGTCGGCACCCTTGAATCGCGAACAGCGTCCGCATTCCCGGCAATCCTTGTTGTCCCGAGCAGATTTTTGGATAAGCAGCATATGTGTAAGCAGGGTTAAACGCCACACGACACCTGCCTTTCATTGGACACCTTCAAGTTTAAGCTCGCTCTTCAGGATAATGGTTTCGTGGTTGGAGTGGCTACGATGAAGCAGCCAAGTCTTTACGTCAACGCTCATACCACGCTGAAAGCACTGGTTCTCGTCCGATCACCAAAGTTAAGCAGCGTTGGGCACGGATAGTACTTAGATGGGTGACCGCTTGGGAACTCCGTGTAGTGTTGGCATCTACCCCCTTTTTGCCCCTCGTTATGGGCCGTGCTTTTAATTTTTGATCGTACTTAATGCACCAGACGGTAACTTTGTTTGACTAGTCATTTCTAACACTAATTATCCAAACATTTTTTCACAGGTAATAAAACACCTGAATCGTTTCGGATAACGAGTAAAAGTATGGAACAGTTAGAAGGGGACCTGTTAATTAAACTGTTATTCGTGTATAACGAATAATTACACATTATTCTTAATTGAAGAAAATGTAGTATTTGCCGTACGGTGCCCCTCGATGCACCCGATCACGACAGCGCGCAGTTGAGTGGTACGCGCTTGAGCGCGTGCTATACGTGCGCTCTCATTGGCCAGTGATTTTCGTTAATAACATGAGCACGAAGCAGCAAACAATATTGCTGTCAATGAGAAAGTAGTTCAGAATCACTTCAGCTACCTCCCATTTCCGGGAAGTCGTAACTATGATCCATAGTTACGGATAAGACTGTATGCTCCTAATACTTTGCGTATATTTTCTTGTACTGTTCGAGCGACCTCGATTGACCATCGAATGCTGTTTCACGAGCACTGTTGACCGTTAAAAATTAGCGAACTTTGAAGTGTTAAGTTGCATGGCTCGCGATCAGGGCAAAGATGGGTTCCCCACCCCCTGCAATCCTCGTCCATCGTTGGCATTTTTCTGTCCACTGCGTATTCGGCCCTGCTCCTGATCCGAATGGCTTCGAACCGAACGAGGCTCGTCTAGTCGGCACCCTTGAATCGCGAACAGCGTCCGCATTCCCGGCAATCCTTGTTGTCCCGAGCAGATTTTTGGATAAGCAGCATATGTGTAAGCAGGGTTAAACGCCACACGACACCTGCCTTTCATTGGACACCTTCAAGTTTAAGCTCGCTCTTCAGGATAATGGTTTCGTGGTTGGAGTGGCTACGATGAAGCAGCCAAGTCTTTACGTCAACGCTCATACCACGCTGAAAGCACTGGTTCTCGTCCGATCACCAAAGTTAAGCAGCGTTGGGCACGGATAGTACTTAGATGGGTGACCGCTTGGGAACTCCGTGTAGTGTTGGCATCTACCCCCTTTTTGCCCCTCGTTATGGGCCGTGCTTTTAATTTTTGATCGTACTTAATGCACCAGACGGTAACTTTGTTTGACTAGTCATTTCTAACACTAATTATCCAAACATTTTTTCACAGGTAATAAAACACCTGAATCGTTTCGGATAACGAGTAAAAGTATGGAACAGTTAGAAGGGGACCTGTTAATTAAACTGTTATTCGTGTATAACGAATAATTACACATTATTCTTAATTGAAGAAAATGTAGTATTTGCCGTACGGTGCCCCTCGATGCACCCGATCACGACAGCGCGCAGTTGAGTGGTACGCGCTTGAGCGCGTGCTATACGTGCGCTCTCATTGGCCAGTGATTTTCGTTAATAACATGAGCACGAAGCAGCAAACAATATTGCTGTCAATGAGAAAGTAGTTCAGAATCACTTCAGCTACCTCCCATTTCCGGGAAGTCGTAACTATGATCCATAGTTACGGATAAGACTGTATGCTCCTAATACTTTGCGTATATTTTCTTGTACTGTTCGAGCGACCTCGATTGACCATCGAATGCTGTTTCACGAGCACTGTTGACCGTTAAAAATTAGCGAACTTTGAAGTGTTAAGTTGCATGGCTCGCGATCAGGGCAAAGATGGGTTCCCCACCCCCTGCAATCCTCGTCCATCGTTGGCATTTTTCTGTCCACTGCGTATTCGGCCCTGCTCCTGATCCGAATGGCTTCGAACCGAACGAGGCTCGTCTAGTCGGCACCCTTGAATCGCGAACAGCGTCCGCATTCCCGGCAATCCTTGTTGTCCCGAGCAGATTTTTGGATAAGCAGCATATGTGTAAGCAGGGTTAAACGCCACACGACACCTGCCTTTCATTGGACACCTTCAAGTTTAAGCTCGCTCTTCAGGATAATGGTTTCGTGGTTGGAGTGGCTACGATGAAGCAGCCAAGTCTTTACGTCAACGCTCATACCACGCTGAAAGCACTGGTTCTCGTCCGATCACCAAAGTTAAGCAGCGTTGGGCACCGATAGTACTTAGATGGGTGACCGCTTGGGAACTCCGTGTAGTGTTGGCATCTACCCCCTTTTTGCCCCTCGTTATGGGCCGTGCTTTTAATTTTTGATCGTACTTAATGCACCAGACGGTAACTTTGTTTGACTAGTCATTTCTAACACTAATTATCCAAACATTTTTTCACAGGTAATAAAACACCTGAATCGTTTCGGATAACGAGTAAAAGTATGGAACAGTTAGAAGGGGACCTGTTAATTAAACTGTTATTCGTGTATAACGAATAATTACACATTATTCTTAATTGAAGAAAATGTAGTATTTGCCGTACGGTGCCCCTCGATGCACCCGATCACGACAGCGCGCAGTTGAGTGGTACGCGCTTGAGCGCGTGCTATACGTGCGCTCTCATTGGCCAGTGATTTTCGTTAATAACATGAGCACGAAGCAGCAAACAATATTGCTGTCAATGAGAAAGTAGTTCAGAATCACTTCAGCTACCTCCCATTTCCGGGAAGTCGTAACTATGATCCATAGTTACGGATAAGACTGTATGCTCCTAATACTTTGCGTATATTTTCTTGTACTGTTCGAGCGACCTCGATTGACCATCGAATGCTGTTTCACGAGCACTGTTGACCGTTAAAAATTAGCGAACTTTGAAGTGTTAAGTTGCATGGCTCGCGATCAGGGCAAAGATGGGTTCCCCACCCCCTGCGATCCTCGTCCATCGTTGGCATTTTTCTGTCCACTGCGTATTCGGCCCTGCTCCTGATCCGAATGGCTTCGAACCGAACGAGGCTCGTCTAGTCGGCACCCTTGAATCGCGAACAGCGTCCGCATTCCCGGCAATCCTTGTTGTCCCGAGCAGATTTTTGGATAAGCAGCATATGTGTAAGCAGGGTTAAACGCCACACGACACCTGCCTTTCATTGGACACCTTCAAGTTTAAGCTCGCTCTTCAGGATAATGGTTTCGTGGTTGGAGTGGCTACGATGAAGCAGCCAAGTCTTTACGTCAACGCTCATACCACGCTGAAAGCACTGGTTCTCGTCCGATCACCAAAGTTAAGCAGCGTTGGGCACGGATAGTACTTAGATGGGTGACCGCTTGGGAACTCCGTGTAGTGTTGGCATCTACCCCCTTTTTGCCCCTCGTTATGGGCCGTGCTTTTAATTTTTGATCGTACTTAATGCACCAGACGGTAACTTTGTTTGACTAGTCATTTCTAACACTAATTATCCAAACATTTTTTCACAGGTAATAAAACACCTGAATCGTTTCGGATAACGAGTAAAAGTATGGAACAGTTAGAAGGGGACCTGTTAATTAAACTGTTATTCGTGTATAACGAATAATTACACATTATTCTTAATTGAAGAAAATGTAGTATTTGCCGTACGGTGCCCCTCGATGCACCCGATCACGACAGCGCGCAGTTGAGTGGTACGCGCTTGAGCGCGTGCTATACGTGCGCTCTCATTGGCCAGTGATTTTCGTTAATAACATGAGCACGAAGCAGCAAACAATATTGCTGTCAATGAGAAAGTAGTTCAGAATCACTTCAGCTACCTCCCATTTCCGGGAAGTCGTAACTATGATCCATAGTTACGGATAAGACTGTATGCTCCTAATACTTTGCGTATATTTTCTTGTACTGTTCGAGCGACCTCGATTGACCATCGAATGCTGTTTCACGAGCACTGTTGACCGTTAAAAATTAGCGAACTTTGAAGTGTTAAGTTGCATGGCTCGCGATCAGGGCAAAGATGGGTTCCCCACCCCCTGCAATCCTCGTCCATCGTTGGCATTTTTCTGTCCACTGCGTATTCGGCCCTGCTCCTGATCCGAATGGCTTCGAACCGAACGAGGCTCGTCTAGTCGGCACCCTTGAATCGCGAACAGCGTCCGCATTCCCGGCAATCCTTGTTGTCCCGAGCAGATTTTTGGATAAGCAGCATATGTGTAAGCAGGGTTAAACGCCACACGACACCTGCCTTTCATTGGACACCTTCAAGTTTAAGCTCGCTCTTCAGGATAATGGTTTCGTGGTTGGAGTGGCTACGATGAAGCAGCCAAGTCTTTACGTCAACGCTCATACCACGCTGAAAGCACTGGTTCTCGTCCGATCACCAAAGTTAAGCAGCGTTGGGCACGGATAGTACTTAGATGGGTGACCGCTTGGGAACTCCGTGTAGTGTTGGCATCTACCCCCTTTTTGCCCCTCGTTATGGGCCGTGCTTTTAATTTTTGATCGTACTTAATGCACCAGACGGTAACTTTGTTTGACTAGTCATTTCTAACACTAATTATCCAAACATTTTTTCACAGGTAATAAAACACCTAACTCGTTTCGGATAACGAGTAAAAGTATGGAACAGTTAGAAGGGGACCTGTTAATTAAACTGTTATTCGTGTATAACGAATAATTACACATTATTCTTAATTGAAGAAAATGTAGTATTTGCCGTACGGTGCCCCTCGATGCACCCGATCACGACAGCGCGCAGTTGAGTGGTACGCGCTTGAGCGCGTGCTATACGTGCGCTCTCATTGGCCAGTGATTTTCGTTAATAACATGAGCACGAAGCAGCAAACAATATTGCTGTCAATGAGAAAGTAGTTCAGAATCACTTCAGCTACCTCCCATTTCCGGGAAGTCGTAACTATGATCCATAGTTACGGATAAGACTGTATGCTCCTAATACTTTGCGTATATTTTCTTGTACTGTTCGAGCGACCTCGATTGACCATCGAATGCTGTTTCACGAGCACTGTTGACCGTTAAAAATTAGCGAACTTTGAAGTGTTAAGTTGCATGGCTCGCGATCAGGGCAAAGATGGGTTCCCCACCCCCTGCGATCCACGTCCATCGTTGGCATTTTTCTGTCCACTGCGTATTCGGCCCTGCTCCTGATCCGAATGGCTTCGAACCGAACGAGGCTCGTCTAGTCGGCACCCTTGAATCGCGAACAGCGTCCGCATTCCCGGCAATCCTTGTTGTCCCGAGCAGATTTTTGGATAAGCAGCATATGTGTAAGCAGGGTTAAACGCCACACGACACCTGCCTTTCATTGGACACCTTCAAGTTTAAGCTCGCTCTTCAGGATAATGGTTTCGTGGTTGGAGTGGCTACGATGAAGCAGCCAAGTCTTTACGTCAACGCTCATACCACGCTGAAAGCACTGGTTCTCGTCCGATCACCAAAGTTAAGCAGCGTTGGGCACGGATAGTACTTAGATGGGTGACCGCTTGGGAACTCCGTGTAGTGTTGGCATCTACCCCCTTTTTGCCCCTCGTTATGGGCCGTGCTTTTAATTTTTGATCGTACTTAATGCACCAGACGGTAACTTTGTTTGACTAGTCATTTCTAACACTAATTATCCAAACATTTTTTCACAGGTAATAAAACACCTGAATCGTTTCGGATAACGAGTAAAAGTATGGAACAGTTAGAAGGGGACCTGTTAATTAAACTGTTATTCGTGTATAACGAATAATTACACATTATTCTTAATTGAAGAAAATGTAGTATTTGCCGTACGGTGCCCCTCGATGCACCCGATCACGACAGCGCGCAGTTGAGTGGTACGCGCTTGAGCGCGTGCTATACGTGCGCTCTCATTGGCCAGTGATTTTGGTTAATAACATGAGCACGAAGCAGCAAACAATATTGCTGTCAATGAGAAAGTAGTTCAGAATCACTTCAGCTACCTCCCATTTCCGGGAAGTCGTAACTATGATCCATAGTTACGGATAAGACTGTATGCTCCTAATACTTTGCGTATATTTTCTTGTACTGTTCGAGCGACCTCGATTGACCATCGAATGCTGTTTCACGAGCACTGTTGACCGTTAAAAATTAGCGAACTTTGAAGTGTTAAGTTGCATGGCTCGCGATCAGGGCAAAGATGGGTTCCCCACCCCCTGCAATCCTCGTCCATCGTTGGCATTTTTCTGTCCACTGCGTATTCGGCCCTGCTCCTGATCCGAATGGCTTCGAACCGAACGAGGCTCGTCTAGTCGGCACCCTTGAATCGCGAACAGCGTCCGCATTCCCGGCAATCCTTGTTGTCCCGAGCAGATTTTTGGATAAGCAGCATATGTGTAAGCAGGGTTAAACGCCACACGACACCTGCCTTTCATTGGACACCTTCAAGTTTAAGCTCGCTCTTCAGGATAATGGTTTCGTGGTTGGAGTGGCTACGATGAAGCAGCCAAGTCTTTACGTCAACGCTCATACCACGCTGAAAGCACTGGTTCTCGTCCGATCACCAAAGTTAAGCAGCGTTGGGCACGGATAGTACTTAGATGGGTGACCGCTTGGGAACTCCGTGTAGTGTTGGCATCTACCCCCTTTTTGCCCCTCGTTATGGGCCGTGCTTTTAATTTTTGATCGTACTTAATGCACCAGACGGTAACTTTGTTTGACTAGTCATTTCTAACACTAATTATCCAAACATTTTTTCACAGGTAATAAAACACCTGAATCGTTTCGGATAACGAGTAAAAGTATGGAACAGTTAGAAGGGGACCTGTTAATTAAACTGTTATTCGTGTATAACGAATAATTACACATTATTCTTAATTGAAGAAAATGTAGTATTTGCCGTACGGTGCCCCTCGATGCACCCGATCACGACAGCGCGCAGTTGAGTGGTACGCGCTTGAGCGCGTGCTATACGTGCGCTCTCATTGGCCAGTGATTTTCGTTAATAACATGAGCACGAAGCAGCAAACAATATTGCTGTCAATGAGAAAGTAGTTCAGAATCACTTCAGCTACCTCCCATTTCCGGGAAGTCGTAACTATGATCCATAGTTACGGATAAGACTGTATGCTCCTAATACTTTGCGTATATTTTCTTGTACTGTTCGAGCGACCTCGATTGACCATCGAATGCTGTTTCACGAGCACTGTTGACCGTTAAAAATTAGCGAACTTTGAAGTGTTAAGTTGCATGGCTCGCGATCAGGGCAAAGATGGGTTCCCCACCCCCTGCAATCCTCGTCCATCGTTGGCATTTTTCTGTCCACTGCGTATTCGGCCCTGCTCCTGATCCGAATGGCTTCGAACCGAACGAGGCTCGTCTAGTCGGCACCCTTGAATCGCGAACAGCGTCCGCATTCCCGGCAATCCTTGTTGTCCCGAGCAGATTTTTGGATAAGCAGCATATGTGTAAGCAGGGTTAAACGCCACACGACACCTGCCTTTCATTGGACACCTTCAAGTTTAAGCTCGCTCTTCAGGATAATGGTTTCGTGGTTGGAGTGGCTACGATGAAGCAGCCAAGTCTTTACGTCAACGCTCATACCACGCTGAAAGCACTGGTTCTCGTCCGATCACCAAAGTTAAGCAGCGTTGGGCACGGATAGTACTTAGATGGGTGACCGCTTGGGAACTCCGTGTAGTGTTGGCATCTACCCCCTTTTTGCCCCTCGTTGTGGGCCGTGCTTTTAATTTTTGATCGTACTTAATGCACCAGACGGTAACTTTGTTTGACTAGTCATTTCTAACACTAATTATCCAAACATTTTTTCACAGGTAATAAAACACCTAACTCGTTTCGGATAACGAGTAAAAGTATGGAACAGTTAGAAGGGGACCTGTTAATTAAACTGTTATTCGTGTATAACGAATAATTACACATTATTCTTAATTGAAGAAAATGTAGTATTTGCCGTACGGTGCCCCTCGATGCACCCGATCACGACAGCGCGCAGTTGAGTGGTACGCGCTTGAGCGCGTGCTATACGTGCGCTCTCATTGGCCAGTGATTTTGGTTAATAACATGAGCACGAAGCAGCAAACAATATTGCTGTCAATGAGAAAGTAGTTCAGAATCACTTCAGCTACCTCCCATTTCCGGGAAGTCGTAACTATGATCCATAGTTACGGATAAGACTGTATGCTCCTAATACTTTGCGTATATTTTCTTGTACTGTTCGAGCGACCTCGATTGACCATCGAATGCTGTTTCACGAGCACTGTTGACCGTTAAAAATTAGCGAACTTTGAAGTGTTAAGTTGCATGGCTCGCGATCAGGGCAAAGATGGGTTCCCCACCCCCTGCAATCCTCGTCCATCGTTGGCATTTTTCTGTCCACTGCGTATTCGGCCCTGCTCCTGATCCGAATGGCTTCGAACCGAACGAGGCTCGTCTAGTCGGCACCCTTGAATCGCGAACAGCGTCCGCATTCCCGGCAATCCTTGTTGTCCCGAGCAGATTTTTGGATAAGCAGCATATGTG
Organism: Nomada lathburiana; assembly: GCA_963667235.1. Classification (NCBI taxonomy): domain Eukaryota; kingdom Metazoa; phylum Arthropoda; class Insecta; order Hymenoptera; family Apidae; genus Nomada; species Nomada lathburiana. The sequence goes on along the minus strand of OY763899.1, from coordinate 15,813,709 downwards.
TAAGCAGGGTTAAACGCCACACGACACCTGCCTTTCATTGGACACCTTCAAGTTTAAGCTCGCTCTTCAGGATAATGGTTTCGTGGTTGGAGTGGCTACGATGAAGCAGCCAAGTCTTTACGTCAACGCTCATACCACGCTGAAAGCACTGGTTCTCGTCCGATCACCAAAGTTAAGCAGCGTTGGGCACGGATAGTACTTAGATGGGTGACCGCTTGGGAACTCCGTGTAGTGTTGGCATCTACCCCCTTTTTGCCCCTCGTTATGGGCCGTGCTTTTAATTTTTGATCGTACTTAATGCACCAGACGGTAACTTTGTTTGACTAGTCATTTCTAACACTAATTATCCAAACATTTTTTCACAGGTAATAAAACACCTGAATCGTTTCGGATAACGAGTAAAAGTATGGAACAGTTAGAAGGGGACCTGTTAATTAAACTGTTATTCGTGTATAACGAATAATTACACATTATTCTTAATTGAAGAAAATGTAGTATTTGCCGTACGGTGCCCCTCGATGCACCCGATCACGACAGCGCGCAGTTGAGTGGTACGCGCTTGAGCGCGTGCTATACGTGCGCTCTCATTGGCCAGTGATTTTCGTTAATAACATGAGCACGAAGCAGCAAACAATATTGCTGTCAATGAGAAAGTAGTTCAGAATCACTTCAGCTACCTCCCATTTCCGGGAAGTCGTAACTATGATCCATAGTTACGGATAAGACTGTATGCTCCTAATACTTTGCGTATATTTTCTTGTACTGTTCGAGCGACCTCGATTGACCATCGAATGCTGTTTCACGAGCACTGTTGACCGTTAAAAATTAGCGAACTTTGAAGTGTTAAGTTGCATGGCTCGCGATCAGGGCAAAGATGGGTTCCCCACCCCCTGCAATCCTCGTCCATCGTTGGCATTTTTCTGTCCACTGCGTATTCGGCCCTGCTCCTGATCCGAATGGCTTCGAACCGAACGAGGCTCGTCTAGTCGGCACCCTTGAATCGCGAACAGCGTCCGCATTCCCGGCAATCCTTGTTGTCCCGAGCAGATTTTTGGATAAGCAGCATATGTGTAAGCAGGGTTAAACGCCACACGACACCTGCCTTTCATTGGACACCTTCAAGTTTAAGCTCGCTCTTCAGGATAATGGTTTCGTGGTTGGAGTGGCTACGATGAAGCAGCCAAGTCTTTACGTCAACGCTCATACCACGCTGAAAGCACTGGTTCTCGTCCGATCACCAAAGTTAAGCAGCGTTGGGCACGGATAGTACTTAGATGGGTGACCGCTTGGGAACTCCGTGTAGTGTTGGCATCTACCCCCTTTTTGCCCCTCGTTATGGGCCGTGCTTTTAATTTTTGATCGTACTTAATGCACCAGACGGTAACTTTGTTTGACTAGTCATTTCTAACACTAATTATCCAAACATTTTTTCACAGGTAATAAAACACCTAACTCGTTTCGGATAACGAGTAAAAGTATGGAACAGTTAGAAGGGGACCTGTTAATTAAACTGTTATTCGTGTATAACGAATAATTACACATTATTCTTAATTGAAGAAAATGTAGTATTTGCCGTACGGTGCCCCTCGATGCACCCGATCACGACAGCGCGCAGTTGAGTGGTACGCGCTTGAGCGCGTGCTATACGTGCGCTCTCATTGGCCAGTGATTTTCGTTAATAACATGAGCACGAAGCAGCAAACAATATTGCTGTCAATGAGAAAGTAGTTCAGAATCACTTCAGCTACCTCCCATTTCCGGGAAGTCGTAACTATGATCCATAGTTACGGATAAGACTGTATGCTCCTAATACTTTGCGTATATTTTCTTGTACTGTTCGAGCGACCTCGATTGACCATCGAATGCTGTTTCACGAGCACTGTTGACCGTTAAAAATTAGCGAACTTTGAAGTGTTAAGTTGCATGGCTCGCGATCAGGGCAAAGATGGGTTCCCCACCCCCTGCAATCCTCGTCCATCGTTGGCATTTTTCTGTCCACTGCGTATTCGGCCCTGCTCCTGATCCGAATGGCTTCGAACCGAACGAGGCTCGTCTAGTCGGCACCCTTGAATCGCGAACAGCGTCCGCATTCCCGGCAATCCTTGTTGTCCCGAGCAGATTTTTGGATAAGCAGCATATGTGTAAGCAGGGTTAAACGCCACACGACACCTGCCTTTCATTGGACACCTTCAAGTTTAAGCTCGCTCTTCAGGATAATGGTTTCGTGGTTGGAGTGGCTACGATGAAGCAGCCAAGTCTTTACGTCAACGCTCATACCACGCTGAAAGCACTGGTTCTCGTCCGATCACCAAAGTTAAGCAGCGTTGGGCACGGATAGTACTTAGATGGGTGACCGCTTGGGAACTCCGTGTAGTGTTGGCATCTACCCCCTTTTTGCCCCTCGTTATGGGCCGTGCTTTTAATTTTTGATCGTACTTAATGCACCAGACGGTAACTTTGTTTGACTAGTCATTTCTAACACTAATTATCCAAACATTTTTTCACAGGTAATAAAACACCTAACTCGTTTCGGATAACGAGTAAAAGTATGGAACAGTTAGAAGGGGACCTGTTAATTAAACTGTTATTCGTGTATAACGAATAATTACACATTATTCTTAATTGAAGAAAATGTAGTATTTGCCGTACGGTGCCCCTCGATGCACCCGATCACGACAGCGCGCAGTTGAGTGGTACGCGCTTGAGCGCGTGCTATACGTGCGCTCTCATTGGCCAGTGATTTTCGTTAATAACATGAGCACGAAGCAGCAAACAATATTGCTGTCAATGAGAAAGTAGTTCAGAATCACTTCAGCTACCTCCCATTTCCGGGAAGTCGTAACTATGATCCATAGTTACGGATAAGACTGTATGCTCCTAATACTTTGCGTATATTTTCTTGTACTGTTCGAGCGACCTCGATTGACCATCGAATGCTGTTTCACGAGCACTGTTGACCGTTAAAAATTAGCGAACTTTGAAGTGTTAAGTTGCATGGCTCGCGATCAGGGCAAAGATGGGTTCCCCACCCCCTGCGATCCTCGTCCATCGTTGGCATTTTTCTGTCCACTGCGTATTCGGCCCTGCTCCTGATCCGAATGGCTTCGAACCGAACGAGGCTCGTCTAGTCGGCACCCTTGAATCGCGAACAGCGTCCGCATTCCCGGCAATCCTTGTTGTCCCGAGCAGATTTTTGGATAAGCAGCATATGTGTAAGCAGGGTTAAACGCCACACGACACCTGCCTTTCATTGGACACCTTCAAGTTTAAGCTCGCTCTTCAGGATAATGGTTTCGTGGTTGGATTGGCTACGATGAAGCAGCCAAGTCTTTACGTCAACGCTCATACCACGCTGAAAGCACTGGTTCTCGTCCGATCACCAAAGTTAAGCAGCGTTGGGCACGGATAGTACTTAGATGGGTGACCGCTTGGGAACTCCGTGTAGTGTTGGCATCTACCCCCTTTTTGCCCCTCGTTATGGGCCGTGCTTTTAATTTTTGATCGTACTTAATGCACCAGACGGTAACTTTGTTTGACTAGTCATTTCTAACACTAATTATCCAAACATTTTTTCACAGGTAATAAAACACCTGAATCGTTTCGGATAACGAGTAAAAGTATGGAACAGTTAGAAGGGGACCTGTTAATTAAACTGTTATTCGTGTATAACGAATAATTACACATTATTCTTAATTGAAGAAAATGTAGTATTTGCCGTACGGTGCCCCTCGATGCACCCGATCACGACAGCGCGCAGTTGAGTGGTACGCGCTTGAGCGCGTGCTATACGTGCGCTCTCATTGGCCAGTGATTTTCGTTAATAACATGAGCACGAAGCAGCAAACAATATTGCTGTCAATGAGAAAGTAGTTCAGAATCACTTCAGCTACCTCCCATTTCCGGGAAGTCGTAACTATGATCCATAGTTACGGATAAGACTGTATGCTCCTAATACTTTGCGTATATTTTCTTGTACTGTTCGAGCGACCTCGATTGACCATCGAATGCTGTTTCACGAGCACTGTTGACCGTTAAAAATTAGCGAACTTTGAAGTGTTAAGTTGCATGGCTCGCGATCAGGGCAAAGATGGGTTCCCCACCCCCTGCAATCCTCGTCCATCGTTGGCATTTTTCTGTCCACTGCGTATTCGGCCCTGCTCCTGATCCGAATGGCTTCGAACCGAACGAGGCTCGTCTAGTCGGCACCCTTGAATCGCGAACAGCGTCCGCATTCCCGGCAATCCTTGTTGTCCCGAGCAGATTTTTGGATAAGCAGCATATGTGTAAGCAGGGTTAAACGCCACACGACACCTGCCTTTCATTGGACACCTTCAAGTTTAAGCTCGCTCTTCAGGATAATGGTTTCGTGGTTGGAGTGGCTACGATGAAGCAGCCAAGTCTTTACGTCAACGCTCATACCACGCTGAAAGCACTGGTTCTCGTCCGATCACCAAAGTTAAGCAGCGTTGGGCACGGATAGTACTTAGATGGGTGACCGCTTGGGAACTCCGTGTAGTGTTGGCATCTACCCCCTTTTTGCCCCTCGTTATGGGCCGTGCTTTTAATTTTTGATCGTACTTAATGCACCAGACGGTAACTTTGTTTGACTAGTCATTTCTAACACTAATTATCCAAACATTTTTTCACAGGTAATAAAACACCTGAATCGTTTCGGATAACGAGTAAAAGTATGGAACAGTTAGAAGGGGACCTGTTAATTAAACTGTTATTCGTGTATAACGAATAATTACACATTATTCTTAATTGAAGAAAATGTAGTATTTGCCGTACGGTGCCCCTCGATGCACCCGATCACGACAGCGCGCAGTTGAGTGGTACGCGCTTGAGCGCGTGCTATACGTGCGCTCTCATTGGCCAGTGATTTTCGTTAATAACATGAGCACGAAGCAGCAAACAATATTGCTGTCAATGAGAAAGTAGTTCAGAATCACTTCAGCTACCTCCCATTTCCGGGAAGTCGTAACTATGATCCATAGTTACGGATAAGACTGTATGCTCCTAATACTTTGCGTATATTTTCTTGTACTGTTCGAGCGACCTCGATTGACCATCGAATGCTGTTTCACGAGCACTGTTGACCGTTAAAAATTAGCGAACTTTGAAGTGTTAAGTTGCATGGCTCGCGATCAGGGCAAAGATGGGTTCCCCACCCCCTGCGATCCTCGTCCATCGTTGGCATTTTTCTGTCCACTGCGTATTCGGCCCTGCTCCTGATCCGAATGGCTTCGAACCGAACGAGGCTCGTCTAGTCGGCACCCTTGAATCGCGAACAGCGTCCGCATTCCCGGCAATCCTTGTTGTCCCGAGCAGATTTTTGGATAAGCAGCATATGTGTAAGCAGGGTTAAACGCCACACGACACCTGCCTTTCATTGGACACCTTCAAGTTTAAGCTCGCTCTTCAGGATAATGGTTTCGTGGTTGGATTGGCTACGATGAAGCAGCCAAGTCTTTACGTCAACGCTCATACCACGCTGAAAGCACTGGTTCTCGTCCGATCACCAAAGTTAAGCAGCGTTGGGCACGGATAGTACTTAGATGGGTGACCGCTTGGGAACTCCGTGTAGTGTTGGCATCTACCCCCTTTTTGCCCCTCGTTATGGGCCGTGCTTTTAATTTTTGATCGTACTTAATGCACCAGACGGTAACTTTGTTTGACTAGTCATTTCTAACACTAATTATCCAAACATTTTTTCACAGGTAATAAAACACCTGAATCGTTTCGGATAACGAGTAAAAGTATGGAACAGTTAGAAGGGGACCTGTTAATTAAACTGTTATTCGTGTATAACGAATAATTACACATTATTCTTAATTGAAGAAAATGTAGTATTTGCCGTACGGTGCCCCTCGATGCACCCGATCACGACAGCGCGCAGTTGAGTGGTACGCGCTTGAGCGCGTGCTATACGTGCGCTCTCATTGGCCAGTGATTTTCGTTAATAACATGAGCACGAAGCAGCAAACAATATTGCTGTCAATGAGAAAGTAGTTCAGAATCACTTCAGCTACCTCCCATTTCCGGGAAGTCGTAACTATGATCCATAGTTACGGATAAGACTGTATGCTCCTAATACTTTGCGTATATTTTCTTGTACTGTTCGAGCGACCTCGATTGACCATCGAATGCTGTTTCACGAGCACTGTTGACCGTTAAAAATTAGCGAACTTTGAAGTGTTAAGTTGCATGGCTCGCGATCAGGGCAAAGATGGGTTCCCCACCCCCTGCAATCCTCGTCCATCGTTGGCATTTTTCTGTCCACTGCGTATTCGGCCCTGCTCCTGATCCGAATGGCTTCGAACCGAACGAGGCTCGTCTAGTCGGCACCCTTGAATCGCGAACAGCGTCCGCATTCCCGGCAATCCTTGTTGTCCCGAGCAGATTTTTGGATAAGCAGCATATGTGTAAGCAGGGTTAAACGCCACACGACACCTGCCTTTCATTGGACACCTTCAAGTTTAAGCTCGCTCTTCAGGATAATGGTTTCGTGGTTGGAGTGGCTACGATGAAGCAGCCAAGTCTTTACGTCAACGCTCATACCACGCTGAAAGCACTGGTTCTCGTCCGATCACCAAAGTTAAGCAGCGTTGGGCACGGATAGTACTTAGATGGGTGACCGCTTGGGAACTCCGTGTAGTGTTGGCATCTACCCCCTTTTTGCCCCTCGTTATGGGCCGTGCTTTTAATTTTTGATCGTACTTAATGCACCAGACGGTAACTTTGTTTGACTAGTCATTTCTAACACTAATTATCCAAACATTTTTTCACAGGTAATAAAACACCTAACTCGTTTCGGATAACGAGTAAAAGTATGGAACAGTTAGAAGGGGACCTGTTAATTAAACTGTTATTCGTGTATAACGAATAATTACACATTATTCTTAATTGAAGAAAATGTAGTATTTGCCGTACGGTGCCCCTCGATGCACCCGATCACGACAGCGCGCAGTTGAGTGGTACGCGCTTGAGCGCGTGCTATACGTGCGCTCTCATTGGCCAGTGATTTTCGTTAATAACATGAGCACGAAGCAGCAAACAATATTGCTGTCAATGAGAAAGTAGTTCAGAATCACTTCAGCTACCTCCCATTTCCGGGAAGTCGTAACTATGATCCATAGTTACGGATAAGACTGTATGCTCCTAATACTTTGCGTATATTTTCTTGTACTGTTCGAGCGACCTCGATTGACCATCGAATGCTGTTTCACGAGCACTGTTGACCGTTAAAAATTAGCGAACTTTGAAGTGTTAAGTTGCATGGCTCGCGATCAGGGCAAAGATGGGTTCCCCACCCCCTGCGATCCTCGTCCATCGTTGGCATTTTTCTGTCCACTGCGTATTCGGCCCTGCTCCTGATCCGAATGGCTTCGAACCGAACGAGGCTCGTCTAGTCGGCACCCTTGAATCGCGAACAGCGTCCGCATTCCCGGCAATCCTTGTTGTCCCGAGCAGATTTTTGGATAAGCAGCATATGTGTAAGCAGGGTTAAACGCCACACGACACCTGCCTTTCATTGGACACCTTCAAGTTTAAGCTCGCTCTTCAGGATAATGGTTTCGTGGTTGGATTGGCTACGATGAAGCAGCCAAGTCTTTACGTCAACGCTCATACCACGCTGAAAGCACTGGTTCTCGTCCGATCACCAAAGTTAAGCAGCGTTGGGCACGGATAGTACTTAGATGGGTGACCGCTTGGGAACTCCGTGTAGTGTTGGCATCTACCCCCTTTTTGCCCCTCGTTATGGGCCGTGCTTTTAATTTTTGATCGTACTTAATGCACCAGACGGTAACTTTGTTTGACTAGTCATTTCTAACACTAATTATCCAAACATTTTTTCACAGGTAATAAAACACCTGAATCGTTTCGGATAACGAGTAAAAGTATGGAACAGTTAGAAGGGGACCTGTTAATTAAACTGTTATTCGTGTATAACGAATAATTACACATTATTCTTAATTGAAGAAAATGTAGTATTTGCCGTACGGTGCCCCTCGATGCACCCGATCACGACAGCGCGCAGTTGAGTGGTACGCGCTTGAGCGCGTGCTATACGTGCGCTCTCATTGGCCAGTGATTTTCGTTAATAACATGAGCACGAAGCAGCAAACAATATTGCTGTCAATGAGAAAGTAGTTCAGAATCACTTCAGCTACCTCCCATTTCCGGGAAGTCGTAACTATGATCCATAGTTACGGATAAGACTGTATGCTCCTAATACTTTGCGTATATTTTCTTGTACTGTTCGAGCGACCTCGATTGACCATCGAATGCTGTTTCACGAGCACTGTTGACCGTTAAAAATTAGCGAACTTTGAAGTGTTAAGTTGCATGGCTCGCGATCAGGGCAAAGATGGGTTCCCCACCCCCTGCGATCCTCGTCCATCGTTGGCATTTTTCTGTCCACTGCGTATTCGGCCCTGCTCCTGATCCGAATGGCTTCGAACCGAACGAGGCTCGTCTAGTCGGCACCCTTGAATCGCGAACAGCGTCCGCATTCCCGGCAATCCTTGTTGTCCCGAGCAGATTTTTGGATAAGCAGCATATGTGTAAGCAGGGTTAAACGCCACACGACACCTGCCTTTCATTGGACACCTTCAAGTTTAAGCTCGCTCTTCAGGATAATGGTTTCGTGGTTGGATTGGCTACGATGAAGCAGCCAAGTCTTTACGTCAACGCTCATACCACGCTGAAAGCACTGGTTCTCGTCCGATCACCAAAGTTAAGCAGCGTTGGGCACGGATAGTACTTAGATGGGTGACCGCTTGGGAACTCCGTGTAGTGTTGGCATCTACCCCCTTTTTGCCCCTCGTTATGGGCCGTGCTTTTAATTTTTGATCGTACTTAATGCACCAGACGGTAACTTTGTTTGACTAGTCATTTCTAACACTAATTATCCAAACATTTTTTCACAGGTAATAAAACACCTGAATCGTTTCGGATAACGAGTAAAAGTATGGAACAGTTAGAAGGGGACCTGTTAATTAAACTGTTATTCGTGTATAACGAATAATTACACATTATTCTTAATTGAAGAAAATGTAGTATTTGCCGTACGGTGCCCCTCGATGCACCCGATCACGACAGCGCGCAGTTGAGTGGTACGCGCTTGAGCGCGTGCTATACGTGCGCTCTCATTGGCCAGTGATTTTCGTTAATAACATGAGCACGAAGCAGCAAACAATATTGCTGTCAATGAGAAAGTAGTTCAGAATCACTTCAGCTACCTCCCATTTCCGGGAAGTCGTAACTATGATCCATAGTTACGGATAAGACTGTATGCTCCTAATACTTTGCGTATATTTTCTTGTACTGTTCGAGCGACCTCGATTGACCATCGAATGCTGTTTCACGAGCACTGTTGACCGTTAAAAATTAGCGAACTTTGAAGTGTTAAGTTGCATGGCTCGCGATCAGGGCAAAGATGGGTTCCCCACCCCCTGCAATCCTCGTCCATCGTTGGCATTTTTCTGTCCACTGCGTATTCGGCCCTGCTCCTGATCCGAATGGCTTCGAACCGAACGAGGCTCGTCTAGTCGGCACCCTTGAATCGCGAACAGCGTCCGCATTCCCGGCAATCCTTGTTGTCCCGAGCAGATTTTTGGATAAGCAGCATATGTGTAAGCAGGGTTAAACGCCACACGACACCTGCCTTTCATTGGACACCTTCAAGTTTAAGCTCGCTCTTCAGGATAATGGTTTCGTGGTTGGAGTGGCTACGATGAAGCAGCCAAGTCTTTACGTCAACGCTCATACCACGCTGAAAGCACTGGTTCTCGTCCGATCACCAAAGTTAAGCAGCGTTGGGCACGGATAGTACTTAGATGGGTGACCGCTTGGGAACTCCGTGTAGTGTTGGCATCTACCCCCTTTTTGCCCCTCGTTATGGGCCGTGCTTTTAATTTTTGATCGTACTTAATGCACCAGACGGTAACTTTGTTTGACTAGTCATTTCTAACACTAATTATCCAAACATTTTTTCACAGGTAATAAAACACCTGAATCGTTTCGGATAACGAGTAAAAGTATGGAACAGTTAGAAGGGGACCTGTTAATTAAACTGTTATTCGTGTATAACGAATAATTACACATTATTCTTAATTGAAGAAAATGTAGTATTTGCCGTACGGTGCCCCTCGATGCACCCGATCACGACAGCGCGCAGTTGAGTGGTACGCGCTTGAGCGCGTGCTATACGTGCGCTCTCATTGGCCAGTGATTTTCGTTAATAACATGAGCACGAAGCAGCAAACAATATTGCTGTCAATGAGAAAGTAGTTCAGAATCACTTCAGCTACCTCCCATTTCCGGGAAGTCGTAACTATGATCCATAGTTACGGATAAGACTGTATGCTCCTAATACTTTGCGTATATTTTCTTGTACTGTTCGAGCGACCTCGATTGACCATCGAATGCTGTTTCACGAGCACTGTTGACCGTTAAAAATTAGCGAACTTTGAAGTGTTAAGTTGCATGGCTCGCGATCAGGGCAAAGATGGGTTCCCCACCCCCTGCGATCCTCGTCCATCGTTGGCATTTTTCTGTCCACTGCGTATTCGGCCCTGCTCCTGATCCGAATGGCTTCGAACCGAACGAGGCTCGTCTAGTCGGCACCCTTGAATCGCGAACAGCGTCCGCATTCCCGGCAATCCTTGTTGTCCCGAGCAGATTTTTGGATAAGCAGCATATGTGTAAGCAGGGTTAAACGCCACACGACACCTGCCTTTCATTGGACACCTTCAAGTTTAAGCTCGCTCTTCAGGATAATGGTTTCGTGGTTGGAGTGGCTACGATGAAGCAGCCAAGTCTTTACGTCAACGCTCATACCACGCTGAAAGCACTGGTTCTCGTCCGATCACCAAAGTTAAGCAGCGTTGGGCACGGATAGTACTTAGATGGGTGACCGCTTGGGAACTCCGTGTAGTGTTGGCATCTACCCCCTTTTTGCCCCTCGTTATGGGCCGTGCTTTTAATTTTTGATCGTACTTAATGCACCAGACGGTAACTTTGTTTGACTAGTCATTTCTAACACTAATTATCCAAACATTTTTTCACAGGTAATAAAACACCTAACTCGTTTCGGATAACGAGTAAAAGTATGGAACAGTTAGAAGGGGACCTGTTAATTAAACTGTTATTCGTGTATAACGAATAATTACACATTATTCTTAATTGAAGAAAATGTAGTATTTGCCGTACGGTGCCCCTCGATGCACCCGATCACGACAGCGCGCAGTTGAGTGGTACGCGCTTGAGCGCGTGCTATACGTGCGCTCTCATTGGCCAGTGATTTTCGTTAATAACATGAGCACGAAGCAGCAAACAATATTGCTGTCAATGAGAAAGTAGTTCAGAATCACTTCAGCTACCTCCCATTTCCGGGAAGTCGTAACTATGATCCATAGTTACGGATAAGACTGTATGCTCCTAATACTTTGCGTATATTTTCTTGTACTGTTCGAGCGACCTCGATTGACCATCGAATGCTGTTTCACGAGCACTGTTGACCGTTAAAAATTAGCGAACTTTGAAGTGTTAAGTTGCATGGCTCGCGATCAGGGCAAAGATGGGTTCCCCACCCCCTGCGATCCTCGTCCATCGTTGGCATTTTTCTGTCCACTGCGTATTCGGCCCTGCTCCTGATCCGAATGGCTTCGAACCGAACGAGGCTCGTCTAGTCGGCACCCTTGAATCGCGAACAGCGTCCGCATTCCCGGCAATCCTTGTTGTCCCGAGCAGATTTTTGGATAAGCAGCATATGTGTAAGCAGCGTTAAACGCCACACGACACCTGCCTTTCATTGGACACCTTCAAGTTTAAGCTCGCTCTTCAGGATAATGGTTTCGTGGTTGGAGTGGCTACGATGAAGCAGCCAAGTCTTTACGTCAACGCTCATACCACGCTGAAAGCACTGGTTCTCGTCCGATCACCAAAGTTAAGCAGCGTTGGGCACGGATAGTACTTAGATGGGTGACCGCTTGGGAACTCCGTGTAGTGTTGGCATCTACCCCCTTTTTGCCCCTCGTTATGGGCCGTGCTTGTAATTTTTGATCGTACTTAATGCACCAGACGGTAACTTTGTTTGACTAGTCATTTCTAACACTAATTATCCAAACATTTTTTCACAGGTAATAAAACACCTGAATCGTTTCGGATAACGAGTAAAAGTATGGAACAGTTAGAAGGGGACCTGTTAATTAAACTGTTATTCGTGTATAACGAATAATTACACATTATTCTTAATTGAAGAAAATGTAGTATTTGCCGTACGGTGCCCCTCGATGCACCCGATCACGACAGCGCGCAGTTGAGTGGTACGCGCTTGAGCGCGTGCTATACGTGCGCTCTCATTGGCCAGTGATTTTCGTTAATAACATGAGCACGAAGCAGCAAACAATATTGCTGTCAATGAGAAAGTAGTTCAGAATCACTTCAGCTACCTCACATTTCCGGGAAGTCGTAACTATGATCCATAGTTACGGATAAGACTGTATGCTCCTAATACTTTGCGTATATTTTCTTGTACTGTTCGAGCGACCTCGATTGACCATCGAATGCTGTTTCACGAGCACTGTTGACCGTTAAAAATTAGCGAACTTTGAAGTGTTAAGTTGCATGGCTCGCGATCAGGGCAAAGATGGGTTCCCCACCCCCCTGCGATCCTCGTCAATCGTTGGCATTTTTCTGTCCACTGCGTATTCGGCCCTGCTCCTGATCCGAATGGCTTCGAACCGAACGAGGCTCGTCTAGTCGGCACCCTTGAATCGCGAACAGCGTCCGCATTCCCGGCAATCCTTGTTGTCCCGAGCAGATTTTTGGATAAGCAGCATATGTGTAAGCAGGGTTAAACGCCACACGACACCTGCCTTTCATTGGACACCTTCAAGTTTAAGCTCGCTCTTCAGGATAATGGTTTCGTGGTTGGAGTGGCTACGATGAAGCAGCCAAGTCTTTACGTCAACGCTCATACCACGCTGAAAGCACTGGTTCTCGTCCGATCACCAAAGTTAAGCAGCGTTGGGCACGGATAGTACTTAGATGGGTGACCGCTTGGGAACTCCGTGTAGTGTTGGCATCTACCCCCTTTTTGCCCCTCGTTATGGGCCGTGCTTTTAATTTTTGATCGTACTTAATGCACCAGACGGTAACTTTGTTTGACTAGTCATTTCTAACACTAATTATCCAAACATTTTTTCACAGGTAATAAAACACCTGAATCGTTTCGGATAACGAGTAAAAGTATGGAACAGTTAGAAGGGGACCTGTCAATTAAACTGTTATTCGTGTATAACGAATAATTACACATTATTCTTAATTGAAGAAAATGTAGTATTTGCCGTACGGTGCCCCTCGATGCACCCGATCACGACAGCGCGCAGTTGAGTGGTACGCGCTTGAGCGCGTGCTATACGTGCGCTCTCATTGGCCAGTGATTTTCGTTAATAACATGAGCACGAAGCAGCAAACAATATTGCTGTCAATGAGAAAGTAGTTCAGAATCACTTCAGCTACCTCCCATTTCCGGGAAGTCGTAACTATGATCCATAGTTACGGATAAGACTGTATGCTCCTAATACTTTGCGTATATTTTCTTGTACTGTTCGAGCGACCTCGATTGACCATCGAATGCTGTTTCACGAGCACTGTTGACCGTTAAAAATTAGCGAACTTTGAAGTGTTAAGTTGCATGGCTCGCGATCAGGGCAAAGATGGGTTCCCCACCCCCCTGCGATCCTCGTCCATCGTTGGCATTTTTCTGTCCACTGCGTATTCGGCCCTGCTCCTGATCCGAATGGCTTCGAACCGAACGAGGCTCGTCTAGTCGGCACCCTTGAATCGCGAACAGCGTCCGCATTCCCGGCAATCCTTGTTGTCCCGAGCAGATTTTTGGATAAGCAGCATATGTGTAAGCAGGGTTAAACGCCACACGACACCTGCCTTTCATTGGACACCTTCAAGTTTAAGCTCGCTCTTCAGGATAATGGTTTCGTGGTTGGAGTGGCTACGATGAAGCAGCCAAGTCTTTACGTCAACGCTCATACCACGCTGAAAGCACTGGTTCTCGTCCGATCACCAAAGTTAAGCAGCGTTGGGCACGGATAGTACTTAGATGGGTGACCGCTTGGGAACTCCGTGTAGTGTTGGCATCTACCCCCTTTTTGCCCCTCGTTATGGGCCGTGCTTTTAATTTTTGATCGTACTTAATGCACCAGACGGTAACTTTGTTTGACTAGTCATTTCTAACACTAATTATCCAAACATTTTTTCACAGGTAATAAAACACCTAACTCGTTTCGGATAACGAGTAAAAGTATGGAACAGTTAGAAGGGGACCTGTTAATTAAACTGTTATTCGTGTATAACGAATAATTACACATTATTCTTAATTGAAGAAAATGTAGTATTTGCCGTACGGTGCCCCTCGATGCACCCGATCACGACAGCGCGCAGTTGAGTGGTACGCGCTTGAGCGCGTGCTATACGTGCGCTCTCATTGGCCAGTGATTTTCGTTAATAACATGAGCACGAAGCAGCAAACAATATTGCTGTCAATGAGAAAGTAGTTCAGAATCACTTCAGCTACCTCCCATTTCCGGGAAGTCGTAACTATGATCCATAGTTACGGATAAGACTGTATGCTCCTAATACTTTGCGTATATTTTCTTGTACTGTTCGAGCGACCTCGATTGACCATCGAATGCTGTTTCACGAGCACTGTTGACCGTTAAAAATTAGCGAACTTTGAAGTGTTAAGTTGCATGGCTCGCGATCAGGGCAAAGATGGGTTCCCCACCCCCTGCAATCCTCGTCCATCGTTGGCATTTTTCTGTCCACTGCGTATTCGGCCCTGCTCCTGATCCGAATGGCTTCGAACCGAACGAGGCTCGTCTAGTCGGCACCCTTGAATCGCGAACAGCGTCCGCATTCCCGGCAATCCTTGTTGTCCCGAGCAGATTTTTGGATAAGCAGCATATGTGTAAGCAGGGTTAAACGCCACACGACACCTGCCTTTCATTGGACACCTTCAAGTTTAAGCTCGCTCTTCAGGATAATGGTTTCGTGGTTGGAGTGGCTACGATGAAGCAGCCAAGTCTTTACGTCAACGCTCATACCACGCTGAAAGCACTGGTTCTCGTCCGATCACCAAAGTTAAGCAGCGTTGGGCACGGATAGTACTTAGATGGGTGACCGCTTGGGAACTCCGTGTAGTGTTGGCATCTACCCCCTTTTTGCCCCTCGTTATGGGCCGTGCTTTTAATTTTTGATCGTACTTAATGCACCAGACGGTAACTTTGTTTGACTAGTCATTTCTAACACTAATTATCCAAACATTTTTTCACAGGTAATAAAACACCTGAATCGTTTCGGATAACGAGTAAAAGTATGGAACAGTTAGAAGGGGACCTGTTAATTAAACTGTTATTCGTGTATAACGAATAATTACACATTATTCTTAATTGAAGAAAATGTAGTATTTGCCGTACGGTGCCCCTCGATGCACCCGATCACGACAGCGCGCAGTTGAGTGGTACGCGCTTGAGCGCGTGCTATACGTGCGCTCTCATTGGCCAGTGATTTTGGTTAATAACATGAGCACGAAGCAGCAAACAATATTGCTGTCAATGAGAAAGTAGTTCAGAATCACTTCAGCTACCTCCCATTTCCGGGAAGTCGTAACTATGATCCATAGTTACGGATAAGACTGTATGCTCCTAATACTTTGCGTATATTTTCTTGTACTGTTCGAGCGACCTCGATTGACCATCGAATGCTGTTTCACGAGCACTGTTGACCGTTAAAAATTAGCGAACTTTGAAGTGTTAAGTTGCATGGCTCGCGATCAGGGCAAAGATGGGTTCCCCACCCCCTGCAATCCTCGTCCATCGTTGGCATTTTTCTGTCCACTGCGTATTCGGCCCTGCTCCTGATCCGAATGGCTTCGAACCGAACGAGGCTCGTCTAGTCGGCACCCTTGAATCGCGAACAGCGTCCGCATTCCCGGCAATCCTTGTTGTCCCGAGCAGATTTTTGGATAAGCAGCATATGTGTAAGCAGGGTTAAACGCCACACGACACCTGCCTTTCATTGGACACCTTCAAGTTTAAGCTCGCTCTTCAGGATAATGGTTTCGTGGTTGGAGTGGCTACGATGAAGCAGCCAAGTCTTTACGTCAACGCTCATACCACGCTGAAAGCACTGGTTCTCGTCCGATCACCAAAGTTAAGCAGCGTTGGGCACGGATAGTACTTAGATGGGTGACCGCTTGGGAACTCCGTGTAGTGTTGGCATCTACCCCCTTTTTGCCCCTCGTTATGGGCCGTGCTTTTAATTTTTGATCGTACTTAATGCACCAGACGGTAACTTTGTTTGACTAGTCATTTCTAACACTAATTATCCAAACATTTTTTCACAGGTAATAAAACACCTAACTCGTTTCGGATAACGAGTAAAAGTATGGAACAGTTAGAAGGGGACCTGTTAATTAAACTGTTATTCGTGTATAACGAATAATTACACATTATTCTTAATTGAAGAAAATGTAGTATTTGCCGTACGGTGCCCCTCGATGCACCCGATCACGACAGCGCGCAGTTGAGTGGTACGCGCTTGAGCGCGTGCTATACGTGCGCTCTCATTGGCCAGTGATTTTCGTTAATAACATGAGCACGAAGCAGCAAACAATATTGCTGTCAATGAGAAAGTAGTTCAGAATCACTTCAGCTACCTCCCATTTCCGGGAAGTCGTAACTATGATCCATAGTTACGGATAAGACTGTATGCTCCTAATACTTTGCGTATATTTTCTTGTACTGTTCGAGCGACCTCGATTGACCATCGAATGCTGTTTCACGAGCACTGTTGACCGTTAAAAATTAGCGAACTTTGAAGTGTTAAGTTGCATGGCTCGCGATCAGGGCAAAGATGGGTTCCCCACCCCCTGCGATCCTCGTCCATCGTTGGCATTTTTCTGTCCACTGCGTATTCGGCCCTGCTCCTGATCCGAATGGCTTCGAACCGAACGAGGCTCGTCTAGTCGGCACCCTTGAATCGCGAACAGCGTCCGCATTCCCGGCAATCCTTGTTGTCCCGAGCAGATTTTTGGATAAGCAGCATATGTGTAAGCAGGGTTAAACGCCACACGACACCTGCCTTTCATTGGACACCTTCAAGTTTAAGCTCGCTCTTCAGGATAATGGTTTCGTGGTTGGAGTGGCTACGATGAAGCAGCCAAGTCTTTACGTCAACGCTCATACCACGCTGAAAGCACTGGTTCTCGTCCGATCACCAAAGTTAAGCAGCGTTGGGCACGGATAGTACTTAGATGGGTGACCGCTTGGGAACTCCGTGTAGTGTTGGCATCTACCCCCTTTTTGCCCCTCGTTATGGGCCGTGCTTGTAATTTTTGATCGTACTTAATGCACCAGACGGTAACTTTGTTTGACTAGTCATTTCTAACACTAATTATCCAAACATTTTTTCACAGGTAATAAAACACCTGAATCGTTTCGGATAACGAGTAAAAGTATGGAACAGTTAGAAGGGGACCTGTTAATTAAACTGTTATTCGTGTATAACGAATAATTACACATTATTCTTAATTGAAGAAAATGTAGTATTTGCCGTACGGTGCCCCTCGATGCACCCGATCACGACAGCGCGCAGTTGAGTGGTACGCGCTTGAGCGCGTGCTATACGTGCGCTCTCATTGGCCAGTGATTTTCGTTAATAACATGAGCACGAAGCAGCAAACAATATTGCTGTCAATGAGAAAGTAGTTCAGAATCACTTCAGCTACCTCACATTTCCGGGAAGTCGTAACTATGATCCATAGTTACGGATAAGACTGTATGCTCCTAATACTTTGCGTATATTTTCTTGTACTGTTCGAGCGACCTCGATTGACCATCGAATGCTGTTTCACGAGCACTGTTGACCGTTAAAAATTAGCGAACTTTGAAGTGTTAAGTTGCATGGCTCGCGATCAGGGCAAAGATGGGTTCCCCACCCCCCTGCGATCCTCGTCCATCGTTGGCATTTTTCTGTCCACTGCGTATTCGGCCCTGCTCCTGATCCGAATGGCTTCGAACCGAACGAGGCTCGTCTAGTCGGCACCCTTGAATCGCGAACAGCGTCCGCATTCCCGGCAATCCTTGTTGTCCCGAGCAGATTTTTGGATAAGCAGCATATGTGTAAGCAGGGTTAAACGCCACACGACACCTGCCTTTCATTGGACACCTTCAAGTTTAAGCTCGCTCTTCAGGATAATGGTTTCGTGGTTGGAGTGGCTACGATGAAGCAGCCAAGTCTTTACGTCAACGCTCATACCACGCTGAAAGCACTGGTTCTCGTCCGATCACCAAAGTTAAGCAGCGTTGGGCACGGATAGTACTTAGATGGGTGACCGCTTGGGAACTCCGTGTAGTGTTGGCATCTACCCCCTTTTTGCCCCTCGTTATGGGCCGTGCTTTTAATTTTTGATCGTACTTAATGCACCAGACGGTAACTTTGTTTGACTAGTCATTTCTAACACTAATTATCCAAACATTTTTTCACAGGTAATAAAACACCTAACTCGTTTCGGATAACGAGTAAAAGTATGGAACAGTTAGAAGGGGACCTGTTAATTAAACTGTTATTCGTGTATAACGAATAATTACACATTATTCTTAATTGAAGAAAATGTAGTATTTGCCGTACGGTGCCCCTCGATGCACCCGATCACGACAGCGCGCAGTTGAGTGGTACGCGCTTGAGCGCGTGCTATACGTGCGCTCTCATTGGCCAGTGATTTTCGTTAATAACATGAGCACGAAGCAGCAAACAATATTGCTGTCAATGAGAAAGTAGTTCAGAATCACTTCAGCTACCTCCCATTTCCGGGAAGTCGTAACTATGATCCATAGTTACGGATAAGACTGTATGCTCCTAATACTTTGCGTATATTTTCTTGTACTGTTCGAGCGACCTCGATTGACCATCGAATGCTGTTTCACGAGCACTGTTGACCGTTAAAAATTAGCGAACTTTGAAGTGTTAAGTTGCATGGCTCGCGATCAGGGCAAAGATGGGTTCCCCACCCCCTGCAATCCTCGTCCATCGTTGGCATTTTTCTGTCCACTGCGTATTCGGCCCTGCTCCTGATCCGAATGGCTTCGAACCGAACGAGGCTCGTCTAGTCGGCACCCTTGAATCGCGAACAGCGTCCGCATTCCCGGCAATCCTTGTTGTCCCGAGCAGATTTTTGGATAAGCAGCATATGTGTAAGCAGGGTTAAACGCCACACGACACCTGCCTTTCATTGGACACCTTCAAGTTTAAGCTCGCTCTTCAGGATAATGGTTTCGTGGTTGGAGTGGCTACGATGAAGCAGCCAAGTCTTTACGTCAACGCTCATACCACGCTGAAAGCACTGGTTCTCGTCCGATCACCAAAGTTAAGCAGCGTTGGGCACGGATAGTACTTAGATGGGTGACCGCTTGGGAACTCCGTGTAGTGTTGGCATCTACCCCCTTTTTGCCCCTCGTTATGGGCCGTGCTTTTAATTTTTGATCGTACTTAATGCACCAGACGGTAACTTTGTTTGACTAGTCATTTCTAACACTAATTATCCAAACATTTTTTCACAGGTAATAAAACACCTAACTCGTTTCGGATAACGAGTAAAAGTATGGAACAGTTAGAAGGGGACCTGTTAATTAAACTGTTATTCGTGTATAACGAATAATTACACATTATTCTTAATTGAAGAAAATGTAGTATTTGCCGTACGGTGCCCCTCGATGCACCCGATCACGACAGCGCGCAGTTGAGTGGTACGCGCTTGAGCGCGTGCTATACGTGCGCTCTCATTGGCCAGTGATTTTCGTTAATAACATGAGCACGAAGCAGCAAACAATATTGCTGTCAATGAGAAAGTAGTTCAGAATCACTTCAGCTACCTCCCATTTCCGGGAAGTCGTAACTATGATCCATAGTTACGGATAAGACTGTATGCTCCTAATACTTTGCGTATATTTTCTTGTACTGTTCGAGCGACCTCGATTGACCATCGAATGCTGTTTCACGAGCACTGTTGACCGTTAAAAATTAGCGAACTTTGAAGTGTTAAGTTGCATGGCTCGCGATCAGGGCAAAGATGGGTTCCCCACCCCCTGCAATCCTCGTCCATCGTTGGCATTTTTCTGTCCACTGCGTATTCGGCCCTGCTCCTGATCCGAATGGCTTCGAACCGAACGAGGCTCGTCTAGTCGGCACCCTTGAATCGCGAACAGCGTCCGCATTCCCGGCAATCCTTGTTGTCCCGAGCAGATTTTTGGATAAGCAGCATATGTGTAAGCAGGGTTAAACGCCACACGACACCTGCCTTTCATTGGACACCTTCAAGTTTAAGCTCGCTCTTCAGGATAATGGTTTCGTGGTTGGAGTGGCTACGATGAAGCAGCCAAGTCTTTACGTCAACGCTCATACCACGCTGAAAGCACTGGTTCTCGTCCGATCACCAAAGTTAAGCAGCGTTGGGCACGGATAGTACTTAGATGGGTGACCGCTTGGGAACTCCGTGTAGTGTTGGCATCTACCCCCTTTTTGCCCCTCGTTATGGGCCGTGCTTTTAATTTTTGATCGTACTTAATGCACCAGACGGTAACTTTGTTTGACTAGTCATTTCTAACACTAATTATCCAAACATTTTTTCACAGGTAATAAAACACCTGAATCGTTTCGGATAACGAGTAAAAGTATGGAACAGTTAGAAGGGGACCTGTTAATTAAACTGTTATTCGTGTATAACGAATAATTACACATTATTCTTAATTGAAGAAAATGTAGTATTTGCCGTACGGTGCCCCTCGATGCACCCGATCACGACAGCGCGCAGTTGAGTGGTACGCGCTTGAGCGCGTGCTATACGTGCGCTCTCATTGGCCAGTGATTTTGGTTAATAACATGAGCACGAAGCAGCAAACAATATTGCTGTCAATGAGAAAGTAGTTCAGAATCACTTCAGCTACCTCCCATTTCCGGGAAGTCGTAACTATGATCCATAGTTACGGATAAGACTGTATGCTCCTAATACTTTGCGTATATTTTCTTGTACTGTTCGAGCGACCTCGATTGACCATCGAATGCTGTTTCACGAGCACTGTTGACCGTTAAAAATTAGCGAACTTTGAAGTGTTAAGTTGCATGGCTCGCGATCAGGGCAAAGATGGGTTCCCCACCCCCTGCAATCCTCGTCCATCGTTGGCATTTTTCTGTCCACTGCGTATTCGGCCCTGCTCCTGATCCGAATGGCTTCGAACCGAACGAGGCTCGTCTAGTCGGCACCCTTGAATCGCGAACAGCGTCCGCATTCCCGGCAATCCTTGTTGTCCCGAGCAGATTTTTGGATAAGCAGCATATGTGTAAGCAGGGTTAAACGCCACACGACACCTGCCTTTCATTGGACACCTTCAAGTTTAAGCTCGCTCTTCAGGATAATGGTTTCGTGGTTGGAGTGGCTACGATGAAGCAGCCAAGTCTTTACGTCAACGCTCATACCACGCTGAAAGCACTGGTTCTCGTCCGATCACCAAAGTTAAGCAGCGTTGGGCACGGATAGTACTTAGATGGGTGACCGCTTGGGAACTCCGTGTAGTGTTGGCATCTACCCCCTTTTTGCCCCTCGTTATGGGCCGTGCTTTTAATTTTTGATCGTACTTAATGCACCAGACGGTAACTTTGTTTGACTAGTCATTTCTAACACTAATTATCCAAACATTTTTTCACAGGTAATAAAACACCTAACTCGTTTCGGATAACGAGTAAAAGTATGGAACAGTTAGAAGGGGACCTGTTAATTAAACTGTTATTCGTGTATAACGAATAATTACACATTATTCTTAATTGAAGAAAATGTAGTATTTGCCGTACGGTGCCCCTCGATGCACCCGATCACGACAGCGCGCAGTTGAGTGGTACGCGCTTGAGCGCGTGCTATACGTGCGCTCTCATTGGCCAGTGATTTTCGTTAATAACATGAGCACGAAGCAGCAAACAATATTGCTGTCAATGAGAAAGTAGTTCAGAATCACTTCAGCTACCTCCCATTTCCGGGAAGTCGTAACTATGATCCATAGTTACGGATAAGACTGTATGCTCCTAATACTTTGCGTATATTTTCTTGTACTGTTCGAGCGACCTCGATTGACCATCGAATGCTGTTTCACGAGCACTGTTGACCGTTAAAAATTAGCGAACTTTGAAGTGTTAAGTTGCATGGCTCGCGATCAGGGCAAAGATGGGTTCCCCACCCCCTGCGATCCTCGTCCATCGTTGGCATTTTTCTGTCCACTGCGTATTCGGCCCTGCTCCTGATCCGAATGGCTTCGAACCGAACGAGGCTCGTCTAGTCGGCACCCTTGAATCGCGAACAGCGTCCGCATTCCCGGCAATCCTTGTTGTCCCGAGCAGATTTTTGGATAAGCAGCATATGTGTAAGCAGGGTTAAACGCCACACGACACCTGCCTTTCATTGGACACCTTCAAGTTTAAGCTCGCTCTTCAGGATAATGGTTTCGTGGTTGGAGTGGCTACGATGAAGCAGCCAAGTCTTTACGTCAACGCTCATACCACGCTGAAAGCACTGGTTCTCGTCCGATCACCAAAGTTAAGCAGCGTTGGGCACGGATAGTACTTAGATGGGTGACCGCTTGGGAACTCCGTGTAGTGTTGGCATCTACCCCCTTTTTGCCCCTCGTTATGGGCCGTGCTTGTAATTTTTGATCGTACTTAATGCACCAGACGGTAACTTTGTTTGACTAGTCATTTCTAACACTAATTATCCAAACATTTTTTCACAGGTAATAAAACACCTGAATCGTTTCGGATAACGAGTAAAAGTATGGAACAGTTAGAAGGGGACCTGTTAATTAAACTGTTATTCGTGTATAACGAATAATTACACATTATTCTTAATTGAAGAAAATGTAGTATTTGCCGTACGGTGCCCCTCGATGCACCCGATCACGACAGCGCGCAGTTGAGTGGTACGCGCTTGAGCGCGTGCTATACGTGCGCTCTCATTGGCCAGTGATTTTCGTTAATAACATGAGCACGAAGCAGCAAACAATATTGCTGTCAATGAGAAAGTAGTTCAGAATCACTTCAGCTACCTCACATTTCCGGGAAGTCGTAACTATGATCCATAGTTACGGATAAGACTGTATGCTCCTAATACTTTGCGTATATTTTCTTGTACTGTTCGAGCGACCTCGATTGACCATCGAATGCTGTTTCACGAGCACTGTTGACCGTTAAAAATTAGCGAACTTTGAAGTGTTAAGTTGCATGGCTCGCGATCAGGGCAAAGATGGGTTCCCCACCCCCCTGCGATCCTCGTCCATCGTTGGCATTTTTCTGTCCACTGCGTATTCGGCCCTGCTCCTGATCCGAATGGCTTCGAACCGAACGAGGCTCGTCTAGTCGGCACCCTTGAATCGCGAACAGCGTCCGCATTCCCGGCAATCCTTGTTGTCCCGAGCAGATTTTTGGATAAGCAGCATATGTGTAAGCAGGGTTAAACGCCACACGACACCTGCCTTTCATTGGACACCTTCAAGTTTAAGCTCGCTCTTCAGGATAATGGTTTCGTGGTTGGAGTGGCTACGATGAAGCAGCCAAGTCTTTACGTCAACGCTCATACCACGCTGAAAGCACTGGTTCTCGTCCGATCACCAAAGTTAAGCAGCGTTGGGCACGGATAGTACTTAGATGGGTGACCGCTTGGGAACTCCGTGTAGTGTTGGCATCTACCCCCTTTTTGCCCCTCGTTATGGGCCGTGCTTTTAATTTTTGATCGTACTTAATGCACCAGACGGTAACTTTGTTTGACTAGTCATTTCTAACACTAATTATCCAAACATTTTTTCACAGGTAATAAAACACCTAACTCGTTTCGGATAACGAGTAAAAGTATGGAACAGTTAGAAGGGGACCTGTTAATTAAACTGTTATTCGTGTATAACGAATAATTACACATTATTCTTAATTGAAGAAAATGTAGTATTTGCCGTACGGTGCCCCTCGATGCACCCGATCACGACAGCGCGCAGTTGAGTGGTACGCGCTTGAGCGCGTGCTATACGTGCGCTCTCATTGGCCAGTGATTTTCGTTAATAACATGAGCACGAAGCAGCAAACAATATTGCTGTCAATGAGAAAGTAGTTCAGAATCACTTCAGCTACCTCCCATTTCCGGGAAGTCGTAACTATGATCCATAGTTACGGATAAGACTGTATGCTCCTAATACTTTGCGTATATTTTCTTGTACTGTTCGAGCGACCTCGATTGACCATCGAATGCTGTTTCACGAGCACTGTTGACCGTTAAAAATTAGCGAACTTTGAAGTGTTAAGTTGCATGGCTCGCGATCAGGGCAAAGATGGGTTCCCCACCCCCTGCAATCCTCGTCCATCGTTGGCATTTTTCTGTCCACTGCGTATTCGGCCCTGCTCCTGATCCGAATGGCTTCGAACCGAACGAGGCTCGTCTAGTCGGCACCCTTGAATCGCGAACAGCGTCCGCATTCCCGGCAATCCTTGTTGTCCCGAGCAGATTTTTGGATAAGCAGCATATGTGTAAGCAGGGTTAAACGCCACACGACACCTGCCTTTCATTGGACACCTTCAAGTTTAAGCTCGCTCTTCAGGATAATGGTTTCGTGGTTGGAGTGGCTACGATGAAGCAGCCAAGTCTTTACGTCAACGCTCATACCACGCTGAAAGCACTGGTTCTCGTCCGATCACCAAAGTTAAGCAGCGTTGGGCACGGATAGTACTTAGATGGGTGACCGCTTGGGAACTCCGTGTATTGTTGGC
Source organism: Nomada lathburiana (assembly GCA_963667235.1). Classification (NCBI taxonomy): domain Eukaryota; kingdom Metazoa; phylum Arthropoda; class Insecta; order Hymenoptera; family Apidae; genus Nomada; species Nomada lathburiana. The sequence continues at coordinate 15,788,833 of OY763899.1, read as the reverse complement.
ATCTACCCCCTTTTTGCCCCTCGTTATGGGCCGTGCTTTTAATTTTTGATCGTACTTAATGCACCAGACGGTAACTTTGTTTGACTAGTCATTTCTAACACTAATTATCCAAACATTTTTTCACAGGTAATAAAACACCTGAATCGTTTCGGATAACGAGTAAAAGTATGGAACAGTTAGAAGGGGACCTGTTAATTAAACTGTTATTCGTGTATAACGAATAATTACACATTATTCTTAATTGAAGAAAATGTAGTATTTGCCGTACGGTGCCCCTCGATGCACCCGATCACGACAGCGCGCAGTTGAGTGGTACGCGCTTGAGCGCGTGCTATACGTGCGCTCTCATTGGCCAGTGATTTTGGTTAATAACATGAGCACGAAGCAGCAAACAATATTGCTGTCAATGAGAAAGTAGTTCAGAATCACTTCAGCTACCTCCCATTTCCGGGAAGTCGTAACTATGATCCATAGTTACGGATAAGACTGTATGCTCCTAATACTTTGCGTATATTTTCTTGTACTGTTCGAGCGACCTCGATTGACCATCGAATGCTGTTTCACGAGCACTGTTGACCGTTAAAAATTAGCGAACTTTGAAGTGTTAAGTTGCATGGCTCGCGATCAGGGCAAAGATGGGTTCCCCACCCCCTGCAATCCTCGTCCATCGTTGGCATTTTTCTGTCCACTGCGTATTCGGCCCTGCTCCTGATCCGAATGGCTTCGAACCGAACGAGGCTCGTCTAGTCGGCACCCTTGAATCGCGAACAGCGTCCGCATTCCCGGCAATCCTTGTTGTCCCGAGCAGATTTTTGGATAAGCAGCATATGTGTAAGCAGGGTTAAACGCCACACGACACCTGCCTTTCATTGGACACCTTCAAGTTTAAGCTCGCTCTTCAGGATAATGGTTTCGTGGTTGGAGTGGCTACGATGAAGCAGCCAAGTCTTTACGTCAACGCTCATACCACGCTGAAAGCACTGGTTCTCGTCCGATCACCAAAGTTAAGCAGCGTTGGGCACGGATAGTACTTAGATGGGTGACCGCTTGGGAACTCCGTGTAGTGTTGGCATCTACCCCCTTTTTGCCCCTCGTTATGGGCCGTGCTTTTAATTTTTGATCGTACTTAATGCACCAGACGGTAACTTTGTTTGACTAGTCATTTCTAACACTAATTATCCAAACATTTTTTCACAGGTAATAAAACACCTAACTCGTTTCGGATAACGAGTAAAAGTATGGAACAGTTAGAAGGGGACCTGTTAATTAAACTGTTATTCGTGTATAACGAATAATTACACATTATTCTTAATTGAAGAAAATGTAGTATTTGCCGTACGGTGCCCCTCGATGCACCCGATCACGACAGCGCGCAGTTGAGTGGTACGCGCTTGAGCGCGTGCTATACGTGCGCTCTCATTGGCCAGTGATTTTCGTTAATAACATGAGCACGAAGCAGCAAACAATATTGCTGTCAATGAGAAAGTAGTTCAGAATCACTTCAGCTACCTCCCATTTCCGGGAAGTCGTAACTATGATCCATAGTTACGGATAAGACTGTATGCTCCTAATACTTTGCGTATATTTTCTTGTACTGTTCGAGCGACCTCGATTGACCATCGAATGCTGTTTCACGAGCACTGTTGACCGTTAAAAATTAGCGAACTTTGAAGTGTTAAGTTGCATGGCTCGCGATCAGGGCAAAGATGGGTTCCCCACCCCCTGCGATCCTCGTCCATCGTTGGCATTTTTCTGTCCACTGCGTATTCGGCCCTGCTCCTGATCCGAATGGCTTCGAACCGAACGAGGCTCGTCTAGTCGGCACCCTTGAATCGCGAACAGCGTCCGCATTCCCGGCAATCCTTGTTGTCCCGAGCAGATTTTTGGATAAGCAGCATATGTGTAAGCAGGGTTAAACGCCACACGACACCTGCCTTTCATTGGACACCTTCAAGTTTAAGCTCGCTCTTCAGGATAATGGTTTCGTGGTTGGAGTGGCTACGATGAAGCAGCCAAGTCTTTACGTCAACGCTCATACCACGCTGAAAGCACTGGTTCTCGTCCGATCACCAAAGTTAAGCAGCGTTGGGCACGGATAGTACTTAGATGGGTGACCGCTTGGGAACTCCGTGTAGTGTTGGCATCTACCCCCTTTTTGCCCCTCGTTATGGGCCGTGCTTGTAATTTTTGATCGTACTTAATGCACCAGACGGTAACTTTGTTTGACTAGTCATTTCTAACACTAATTATCCAAACATTTTTTCACAGGTAATAAAACACCTGAATCGTTTCGGATAACGAGTAAAAGTATGGAACAGTTAGAAGGGGACCTGTTAATTAAACTGTTATTCGTGTATAACGAATAATTACACATTATTCTTAATTGAAGAAAATGTAGTATTTGCCGTACGGTGCCCCTCGATGCACCCGATCACGACAGCGCGCAGTTGAGTGGTACGCGCTTGAGCGCGTGCTATACGTGCGCTCTCATTGGCCAGTGATTTTCGTTAATAACATGAGCACGAAGCAGCAAACAATATTGCTGTCAATGAGAAAGTAGTTCAGAATCACTTCAGCTACCTCACATTTCCGGGAAGTCGTAACTATGATCCATAGTTACGGATAAGACTGTATGCTCCTAATACTTTGCGTATATTTTCTTGTACTGTTCGAGCGACCTCGATTGACCATCGAATGCTGTTTCACGAGCACTGTTGACCGTTAAAAATTAGCGAACTTTGAAGTGTTAAGTTGCATGGCTCGCGATCAGGGCAAAGATGGGTTCCCCACCCCCCTGCGATCCTCGTCCATCGTTGGCATTTTTCTGTCCACTGCGTATTCGGCCCTGCTCCTGATCCGAATGGCTTCGAACCGAACGAGGCTCGTCTAGTCGGCACCCTTGAATCGCGAACAGCGTCCGCATTCCCGGCAATCCTTGTTGTCCCGAGCAGATTTTTGGATAAGCAGCATATGTGTAAGCAGGGTTAAACGCCACACGACACCTGCCTTTCATTGGACACCTTCAAGTTTAAGCTCGCTCTTCAGGATAATGGTTTCGTGGTTGGAGTGGCTACGATGAAGCAGCCAAGTCTTTACGTCAACGCTCATACCACGCTGAAAGCACTGGTTCTCGTCCGATCACCAAAGTTAAGCAGCGTTGGGCACGGATAGTACTTAGATGGGTGACCGCTTGGGAACTCCGTGTAGTGTTGGCATCTACCCCCTTTTTGCCCCTCGTTATGGGCCGTGCTTTTAATTTTTGATCGTACTTAATGCACCAGACGGTAACTTTGTTTGACTAGTCATTTCTAACACTAATTATCCAAACATTTTTTCACAGGTAATAAAACACCTGAATCGTTTCGGATAACGAGTAAAAGTATGGAACAGTTAGAAGGGGACCTGTCAATTAAACTGTTATTCGTGTATAACGAATAATTACACATTATTCTTAATTGAAGAAAATGTAGTATTTGCCGTACGGTGCCCCTCGATGCACCCGATCACGACAGCGCGCAGTTGAGTGGTACGCGCTTGAGCGCGTGCTATACGTGCGCTCTCATTGGCCAGTGATTTTGGTTAATAACATGAGCACGAAGCAGCAAACAATATTGCTGTCAATGAGAAAGTAGTTCAGAATCACTTCAGCTACCTCCCATTTCCGGGAAGTCGTAACTATGATCCATAGTTACGGATAAGACTGTATGCTCCTAATACTTTGCGTATATTTTCTTGTACTGTTCGAGCGACCTCGATTGACCATCGAATGCTGTTTCACGAGCACTGTTGACCGTTAAAAATTAGCGAACTTTGAAGTGTTAAGTTGCATGGCTCGCGATCAGGGCAAAGATGGGTTCCCCACCCCCTGCAATCCTCGTCCATCGTTGGCATTTTTCTGTCCACTGCGTATTCGGCCCTGCTCCTGATCCGAATGGCTTCGAACCGAACGAGGCTCGTCTAGTCGGCACCCTTGAATCGCGAACAGCGTCCGCATTCCCGGCAATCCTTGTTGTCCCGAGCAGATTTTTGGATAAGCAGCATATGTGTAAGCAGGGTTAAACGCCACACGACACCTGCCTTTCATTGGACACCTTCAAGTTTAAGCTCGCTCTTCAGGATAATGGTTTCGTGGTTGGAGTGGCTACGATGAAGCAGCCAAGTCTTTACGTCAACGCTCATACCACGCTGAAAGCACTGGTTCTCGTCCGATCACCAAAGTTAAGCAGCGTTGGGCACGGATAGTACTTAGATGGGTGACCGCTTGGGAACTCCGTGTAGTGTTGGCATCTACCCCCTTTTTGCCCCTCGTTATGGGCCGTGCTTGTAATTTTTGATCGTACTTAATGCACCAGACGGTAACTTTGTTTGACTAGTCATTTCTAACACTAATTATCCAAACATTTTTTCACAGGTAATAAAACACCTGAATCGTTTCGGATAACGAGTAAAAGTATGGAACAGTTAGAAGGGGACCTGTTAATTAAACTGTTATTCGTGTATAACGAATAATTACACATTATTCTTAATTGAAGAAAATGTAGTATTTGCCGTACGGTGCCCCTCGATGCACCCGATCACGACAGCGCGCAGTTGAGTGGTACGCGCTTGAGCGCGTGCTATACGTGCGCTCTCATTGGCCAGTGATTTTCGTTAATAACATGAGCACGAAGCAGCAAACAATATTGCTGTCAATGAGAAAGTAGTTCAGAATCACTTCAGCTACCTCACATTTCCGGGAAGTCGTAACTATGATCCATAGTTACGGATAAGACTGTATGCTCCTAATACTTTGCGTATATTTTCTTGTACTGTTCGAGCGACCTCGATTGACCATCGAATGCTGTTTCACGAGCACTGTTGACCGTTAAAAATTAGCGAACTTTGAAGTGTTAAGTTGCATGGCTCGCGATCAGGGCAAAGATGGGTTCCCCACCCCCCTGCGATCCTCGTCCATCGTTGGCATTTTTCTGTCCACTGCGTATTCGGCCCTGCTCCTGATCCGAATGGCTTCGAACCGAACGAGGCTCGTCTAGTCGGCACCCTTGAATCGCGAACAGCGTCCGCATTCCCGGCAATCCTTGTTGTCCCGAGCAGATTTTTGGATAAGCAGCATATGTGTAAGCAGGGTTAAACGCCACACGACACCTGCCTTTCATTGGACACCTTCAAGTTTAAGCTCGCTCTTCAGGATAATGGTTTCGTGGTTGGAGTGGCTACGATGAAGCAGCCAAGTCTTTACGTCAACGCTCATACCACGCTGAAAGCACTGGTTCTCGTCCGATCACCAAAGTTAAGCAGCGTTGGGCACGGATAGTACTTAGATGGGTGACCGCTTGGGAACTCCGTGTAGTGTTGGCATCTACCCCCTTTTTGCCCCTCGTTATGGGCCGTGCTTTTAATTTTTGATCGTACTTAATGCACCAGACGGTAACTTTGTTTGACTAGTCATTTCTAACACTAATTATCCAAACATTTTTTCACAGGTAATAAAACACCTGAATCGTTTCGGATAACGAGTAAAAGTATGGAACAGTTAGAAGGGGACCTGTCAATTAAACTGTTATTCGTGTATAACGAATAATTACACATTATTCTTAATTGAAGAAAATGTAGTATTTGCCGTACGGTGCCCCTCGATGCACCCGATCACGACAGCGCGCAGTTGAGTGGTACGCGCTTGAGCGCGTGCTATACGTGCGCTCTCATTGGCCAGTGATTTTGGTTAATAACATGAGCACGAAGCAGCAAACAATATTGCTGTCAATGAGAAAGTAGTTCAGAATCACTTCAGCTACCTCCCATTTCCGGGAAGTCGTAACTATGATCCATAGTTACGGATAAGACTGTATGCTCCTAATACTTTGCGTATATTTTCTTGTACTGTTCGAGCGACCTCGATTGACCATCGAATGCTGTTTCACGAGCACTGTTGACCGTTAAAAATTAGCGAACTTTGAAGTGTTAAGTTGCATGGCTCGCGATCAGGGCAAAGATGGGTTCCCCACCCCCTGCAATCCTCGTCCATCGTTGGCATTTTTCTGTCCACTGCGTATTCGGCCCTGCTCCTGATCCGAATGGCTTCGAACCGAACGAGGCTCGTCTAGTCGGCACCCTTGAATCGCGAACAGCGTCCGCATTCCCGGCAATCCTTGTTGTCCCGAGCAGATTTTTGGATAAGCAGCATATGTGTAAGCAGGGTTAAACGCCACACGACACCTGCCTTTCATTGGACACCTTCAAGTTTAAGCTCGCTCTTCAGGATAATGGTTTCGTGGTTGGAGTGGCTACGATGAAGCAGCCAAGTCTTTACGTCAACGCTCATACCACGCTGAAAGCACTGGTTCTCGTCCGATCACCAAAGTTAAGAAGCGTTGGGCACGGATAGTACTTAGATGGGTGACCGCTTGGGAACTCCGTGTAGTGTTGGCATCTACCCCCTTTTTGCCCCTCGTTATGGGCCGTGCTTTTAATTTTTGATCGTACTTAATGCACCAGACGGTAACTTTGTTTGACTAGTCATTTCTAACACTAATTATCCAAACATTTTTTCACAGGTAATAAAACACCTAACTCGTTTCGGATAACGAGTAAAAGTATGGAACAGTTAGAAGGGGACCTGTTAATTAAACTGTTATTCGTGTATAACGAATAATTACACATTATTCTTAATTGAAGAAAATGTAGTATTTGCCGTACGGTGCCCCTCGATGCACCCGATCACGACAGCGCGCAGTTGAGTGGTACGCGCTTGAGCGCGTGCTATACGTGCGCTCTCATTGGCCAGTGATTTTCGTTAATAACATGAGCACGAAGCAGCAAACAATATTGCTGTCAATGAGAAAGTAGTTCAGAATCACTTCAGCTACCTCCCATTTCCGGGAAGTCGTAACTATGATCCATAGTTACGGATAAGACTGTATGCTCCTAATACTTTGCGTATATTTTCTTGTACTGTTCGAGCGACCTCGATTGACCATCGAATGCTGTTTCACGAGCACTGTTGACCGTTAAAAATTAGCGAACTTTGAAGTGTTAAGTTGCATGGCTCGCGATCAGGGCAAAGATGGGTTCCCCACCCCCTGCAATCCTCGTCCATCGTTGGCATTTTTCTGTCCACTGCGTATTCGGCCCTGCTCCTGATCCGAATGGCTTCGAACCGAACGAGGCTCGTCTAGTCGGCACCCTTGAATCGCGAACAGCGTCCGCATTCCCGGCAATCCTTGTTGTCCCGAGCAGATTTTTGGATAAGCAGCATATGTGTAAGCAGGGTTAAACGCCACACGACACCTGCCTTTCATTGGACACCTTCAAGTTTAAGCTCGCTCTTCAGGATAATGGTTTCGTGGTTGGAGTGGCTACGATGAAGCAGCCAAGTCTTTACGTCAACGCTCATACCACGCTGAAAGCACTGGTTCTCGTCCGATCACCAAAGTTAAGCAGCGTTGGGCACGGATAGTACTTAGATGGGTGACCGCTTGGGAACTCCGTGTAGTGTTGGCATCTACCCCCTTTTTGCCCCTCGTTATGGGCCGTGCTTTTAATTTTTGATCGTACTTAATGCACCAGGCGGTAACTTTGTTTGACTAGTCATTTCTAACACTAATTATCCAAACATTTTTTCACAGGTAATAAAACACCTAACTCGTTTCGGATAACGAGTAAAAGTATGGAACAGTTAGAAGGGGACCTGTTAATTAAACTGTTATTCGTGTATAACGAATAATTACACATTATTCTTAATTGAAGAAAATGTAGTATTTGCCGTACGGTGCCCCTCGATGCACCCGATCACGACAGCGCGCAGTTGAGTGGTACGCGCTTGAGCGCGTGCTATACGTGCGCTCTCATTGGCCAGTGATTTTCGTTAATAACATGAGCACGAAGCAGCAAACAATATTGCTGTCAATGAGAAAGTAGTTCAGAATCACTTCAGCTACCTCCCATTTCCGGGAAGTCGTAACTATGATCCATAGTTACGGATAAGACTGTATGCTCCTAATACTTTGCGTATATTTTCTTGTACTGTTCGAGCGACCTCGATTGACCATCGAATGCTGTTTCACGAGCACTGTTGACCGTTAAAAATTAGCGAACTTTGAAGTGTTAAGTTGCATGGCTCGCGATCAGGGCAAAGATGGGTTCCCCACCCCCCTGCGATCCTCGTCCATCGTTGGCATTTTTCTGTCCACTGCGTATTCGGCCCTGCTCCTGATCCGAATGGCTTCGAACCGAACGAGGCTCGTCTAGTCGGCACCCTTGAATCGCGAACAGCGTCCGCATTCCCGGCAATCCTTGTTGTCCCGAGCAGATTTTTGGATAAGCAGCATATGTGTAAGCAGGGTTAAACGCCACACGACACCTGCCTTTCATTGGACACCTTCAAGTTTAAGCTCGCTCTTCAGGATAATGGTTTCGTGGTTGGAGTGGCTACGATGAAGCAGCCAAGTCTTTACGTCAACGCTCATACCACGCTGAAAGCACTGGTTCTCGTCCGATCACCAAAGTTAAGCAGCGTTGGGCACGGATAGTACTTAGATGGGTGACCGCTTGGGAACTCCGTGTAGTGTTGGCATCTACCGCCTTTTTGCCCCTCGTTATGGGCCGTGCTTTTAATTTTTGATCGTACTTAATGCACCAGACGGTAACTTTCTTTGACTACTCATTTCTAACACTAATTATCCAAACATTTTTTCACAGGTAATAAAACACCTGAATCGTTTCGGATAACGAGTAAAAGTATGGAACAGTTAGAAGGGGAACTGTTAATTAAACTGTTATTCGTGTATAACGAATAATTACACATTATTCTTAATTGAAGAAAATGTAGTATTTGCCGTACGGTGCCCCTCGATGCACCCGATCACGACAGCGCGCAGTTGAGTGGTACGCGCTTGAGCGCGTGCTATACGTGCGCTCTCATTGGCCAGTGATTTTCGTTAATAACATGAGCACGAAGCAGCAAACAATATTGCTGTCAATGAGAAAGTAGTTCAGAATCACTTCAGCTACCTCCCATTTCCGGGAAGTCGTAACTATGATCCATAGTTACGTATAAGACTGTATGCTCCTAATACTTTGCGTATATTTTCTTGTACTGTACGAGCGACCTCGATTGACCATCGAATGCTGTTTCACGAGCACTGTTGACCGTTAAAAATTAGCGAACTTTGAAGTGTTAAGTTGCATGGCTCGCGATCAGGGCAAAGATGGGTTCCCCACCCCCTGCAATCCTCGTCCATCGTTGGCATTTTTCTGTCCACTGCGTATTCGGCCCTGCTCCTGATCCGAATGGCTTCGAACCGAACGAGGCTCGTCTAGTCGGCACCCTTGAATCGCGAACAGCGTCCGCATTCCCGGCAATCCTTGTTGTCCCGAGCAGATTTTTGGATAAGCAGCATATGTGTAAGCAGGGTTAAACGCCACACGACACCTGACTTTCATTGGACACCTTCAAGTTTAAGCTCGCTCTTCAGGATAATGGTTTTTTTTTTTTTTTTTGACAATGGTTTATTCATAAGATACAATGGTTAAGAGTGGTGATTACAATGTATGCGTGTATTGAATAATCTACTAGGTATATGAGCGGTGTGTCTTAAAAAATTAAGTTCGGCTGCATGGTCATGGAGATGACGCTCACGGCCTGCGAGGGGGTGTCGTGTGTCGCGATAGGATATTTTCGTCCATATTGTTACTTGTTTTTTTTCTCGTGGCCTTTTTTGGCCGAAGTGGGTTTGGGAGAGGGAATTCCGAAAAAAAGATGGGTACCGGGGGGCCCGGGCAAGACGGAATGAACTTATGTCTGTGCTTTCTATGCGCTGGGAGGAGGGGCTTATCATTCATACTGTGCTCGTTTACGCCTATTTACAGTCATTTGCTCTCATCACGCATTCTCTACAATCATTTATACTAAGTGGTGAACTCATTTAAGCTAAGTGGTGAGCGTTGATTATGATGGTGGTAGGAAGGGTAGAGGTCTTGGAGCCACCAGTATTTTTTGGTGTTGTGGTGGTAAGTGTTTACTTTGTCGTATTTTGGAATCTGTGTGTTGAAGACGGTGCGGTATGTTGAGTTCCGGCTGTTGATGTGGGGGTTGTACAAGATTTTTTTGTTTTTTGCTGTGCGGGGTATGTGGTATATGATTGGTACATTGTTCTGGTCGGTGATTCTGCCTGTCTTGTCGACGAGGATAAATGCTTCTGGGGGGATGTGTCCAGAAGCCAGTGTCTTTTCGTGGTAAAGGTCATGGGGGTAGAGTGAGCTATTTATGAGGTGGTTGTTTCGGATTTTCGGGATGTTCGCGAAGTAGTCTCTGGTGAGTTTGATGGTGAAATTGTCTATTCTCGGTATGCTGGCTGTGTCGTATAGGGTTCTACTACTGATGTAGTGTTTATAATTCGATTCTTTGGACCTATGTAGACTAGTGGAAGCCCTCAGGCATTTTCATTCGAAGGATCTGATTTTCTCCATTTTTTGGGGGCTTAGGTTGAAACAGATTGGGCAACCATATGAAATGATGGGTCTGATCAGGAGCATGTAGCAGAGGATCTTAATTTTTGGATTAAGGTAGTGCGAGTAGAAGAGTCTGGCGTTGGCTAGGAAGGCTTTTGAGGCTTTCTCTAATTGAATGTCGGTATGTTTGTTATAGAGGAGTCGATCGTCGCGGTGGATTCCGAGGTATTTGACTATTTTTTTGTGAGGGATTCTGGTGTTTGTGTGGTTTAGGTGGAACGATTTGTAGGTGCTTCTGAAGCTTGTGCTCTGGTTTGTAATGTTGTTTCGGAAGAGTATGGTTTCGCATTTTGTCGGATTTATTTTTAACTTCCACGTTGAGTAGTAGTCGTTTATTTTGTTAAAGAGGAGTTGTGATTTTTCCTGTAGTTTTAGGACGTTTTTTCCTTTGATATAGACTATTAGATCATCAGCGAATTGGATGGTTTTGGTGTCGGGGGATTCGGGGATGTTAAAGAGTTTCGGGATATCGGCGTTATAAAAGTTAAAGAGGCCTGGGGAGGTGACTGTGCCTTGTTGCAGACCGTCTGTCAGGTGGTGCGTTATCTTAGAGTCCGTTTTGCAGTTGGAAGTGTAGAAACTTTTTCATTGCGTCATATCCACAACTAGTTTTAGTAGGTGGGGCGGGCATCCTTTTTTGGAGAGTTTGAAGAACAGACCTTTTAGCCAAACGGTGTCGAAGGCTTTTTCTAAGTCGATGAGGCAAGCTGCTATGAACTCGTCGTTGTGGAGGGCGTAGTGAATGTCCGAGGTGAGCGTGTGAATTGCATGGATGGTGCTTAGCTTATGGCGGAATCCAAATTGGGCATCGGGGATGAGGTTGTTGTCGGCGTAGAATTTTTCTAAGGCTTGTTTAATGAGTACTTCCAATATTTTGGATATGTTCGGGAGTAAACTGATTGGTCTATAGCTGGAGGGATCAGTCGGGTTTTTACCTTTTTTTTTATAGGGAGGACTTTTGCGACTTTCCATGCTGCTGGGAAGTAACTGTTATTTAAGCAGTTGTTGAAAAGGATGTTGCAGCAGGATGTGACTTTATTGGGAAGGTTCTTTGGGATTATGTTTGGGATTTTGTCCGGTCCTGAGGATTTTTTGTTGTTTAGTTTATGGAAGAGATGGGATGTACGGTAGTGTGAAGTGAAGAAGGTGGGGTCGGTGTCGAGATGTGGGCTGCTGGCGAGGTTGGTGTTGGAGAATTGGGTGATGGAGTTATTTGTCTGATTGTCTGAATTAATGTCTGTCATGAGTTTGTTGTGGTGTTTGTCTATTATTTCTGTTAATCTAGTGTTTCCTAGTGTTGAGTTTTGGGCGTTGGTTGCTGTGAAGTGGGCTCCCATGACGTTAAGTATGTCCGATTCATCGTTGATTATGAAATTGCCATTCTGGTCTTTATGGATTGAGTCGGGGGCTATCATGGCTCTGTCTAAGAGGTCACGGTTTGTTTGCGGGATTTTTAAGTTAGGGATTGAGAGGCTCCCTTTTTTTCTAAAAATTGCGTTTATTTTTGGAAACATTTGGTGTGAGTGGAGGGGGATGTTTTTTATTTTATTTTCCCAGTGCGTATTAATAGATTTTTGGAATTCTTTTTTGAAGGATGCTTTGCATTTTTTTAGCTGGGCTTTCGTTAATTTGATCAGTTCTTGTGAGTGGGCGGCAGTGTGTCTGTAGGCGTTATTGAGGATTGAGAGTAGAGCGGTTTTAGTTCGGTGAAGTTTCTTGATTTTGTGGTTTGAGTATGTATCTGCGGAGTTATAGTCGGGGGGTAGTTTAGGGGGTAGTTGGGAGAGGTGAATGGGATTTTATCGTCTTTTTGTGGGAGTGAGAGGAGTAGGAGGATCGCTCTATGATCGCTGTCCAGGTTTAGTGTGTGGATGGTTCCGTCTGTATTTGCGTTGTCGATGATTAGGCGGCTGTCCAGTAGGCAGATGTCAATGAAGGAGTTGCCTCTGGGGAAGGTGGGGGTGTTTGAGTATTTGAGAGAGATTCTGTGTTGAAATCGTTTAGTAAAGAACCAGTTGGCTAGCGCCAGTCCTCTACCATTGTATTGGAGGTTGTTCCAATGCTGATGTTTGGCGTTAAGGCCTCCGGCTAAGATACATATAACAGTTATCCGGATTGGATAGGTCGAGAGTGGTGAAGATCTGGTTTAATTCGTTTATGAACTCTGTGGAATGTGCCCCTGCTGCGTACGCCGCGATAATGATGAGGTTGTTGTTGTTGTGGAGGTTTATTTTTATGATTACTGTTTCGAGTATTGAGGTGGTGAAGTTTAAGGGGATCGGTTTGAATTGTATATTTTCTTTAATTAAGAGAGCCACTCCGCCGCCGTTTGAGTTGTTTCTATCGTTACGTATGAGGTTGTAGTTTTTGAATTTGGGGCTATGGTGAGCTTTGAGTTTCGTTTCGTTTAGGAGCGCGAGGTCTGGGTTCTCTGATATTAGGAGTTGAGCCAGGGAAAATCTTCTTTCTGTGGATGCGATTGAATTTACGTTCGCTGATATTATTTTGAACCATACACCATCTCACCTGGCTACCAATCTTCTTGAAGTTTCGTCTCTATTTATAGAAGATATGGCCTCACATAATTGTTAATATCTTTAAAGTTTCTGAATAACTACACCTAATATTTTACGTAGACCATCAGCAGCCTGCGTAATATCAACCTGCAAAAGTACATTAAAATCCGAGTCGACCAGTTAAGAGTCTTTCCTTGTAAGTGTAATTTCGTGATATGTTAAGAAAATTTCGTCCGCCACGTCTTAACGCCACTACGCTGCTCCCCAAATCCAGGTAGGCTCTTATCGGACGGTCGTTAAAATATTTTCGATGAGAGTCGATCCCAATTTGCATTCCGCGCTTCACATTGCTTTGTGTTGTCGCCGATGTTGTTGCCCCGGCATCCCGTCGCTCGCCCCTCGTCGTACACGCGCTCGAGTAATGCCCTGTATGTCCACATTTGAAACACGCAACGCCCTTTCCAAAGTTTTGGACACAATCGTGCTGCGTGACCCTCTTGTTTACAATGGTAACATTTCGTCGCGGAGCTTCAAGAAACTGCGCCGTTGGTAGCTCGATTGATACCCGATGTTGCGCTTTCTCTTATATGTTCGTATCCGGACCGTAAATATGATAGCAATTCGCACGAGGTGTCATATTTACTGAGCGGTCACAAATAACTTCGGAATTTCGGACTATTCAACCCGTCCACTGTCCACTCTATTATCTCGCGGTCAACCATATTAGCTCTGTTGCATTTCGCTAACTTCTCATAATAATACTCAATAATATTCTGACCTGATTTCCGCTGACAATGTTGTCCGTCGAGTTGCCTCCTTACCGCGCTCGTGTCGGCTGGGAAATTCCGCCGTAGAAGCTTCTTAAATTCGGCCCCATGTGCGTTCCATCCCCATGGACATCTCCATATTCTTCAATCTTGTCGATCCATTCTTCGACCGTTAGGTCGAATTCGTTGAATTCCGGCAAAACGAGACGATTACTTTCGTGTTGTACTGACTGAACGTTACACCCGGTAACAATGGCGACGTCCCTTGCGCTCGCCACGTGTTCGCCTTATTCCATTAAATTTTCGAATCCCGAACGCCGACGCGCAAGCGAATCCCACTTCTGATTAACTGTGGTGATCTTTTATCTTTGATCATTTCGACTCGCTTCTGGGTGGAGGAATACGATACTCGATCTCTAATATATTAGCTTTTATTTCAACGCACTATTTTTCGTCCTTACTTTACTCTTACTACTCGACTACTGTACTGCTATTACTATTGCCACAGCCTACTCTAGTACTAGCCGTGCTGAACAACGTGGCAACACCGCGTGTTTACCGATCGGGAGTCCTATTTTCAGTAATGGAGTCCTGTACTTGGGATTACAATTAACGCATTTTCTCATAGAAAATTATGTTAAAGTACACAATTCTTTATTAATTATGTCTGAGTAATATATAAATATTATAACTATGGTAAGTAGAAGTGATATTAAAGTATACTAATAGTTATAAATGTGGTATACATTTTGTGGACTCTCGGAATGGTTTGGTGATGTGATACATAAAGTTGGAAATATTTTACAGTGGTTTTAAGAAAATGTAAGTATGAAGCGAAATAGAATCATCTTTGAACTAAAACGCAACATTTGAAAATGAATGGAGTGATATATAAGTTAATAGAAACCTGAAATAGACAAAATTATTGATACGAAGTCAAAGAGGTTAAGTGAGCACGGAAAAAGGTTGGATAAGTTGGAAGGGAAAGGATGTGCAGGTAATTATAAAATCTTCACCACAAATGCATGTATCAGAAAAAGCTAAATGATGTGCATTTGATTGAATATTAATATATGTTAATTTACATAAAATGTGCTAATGATTTTCAGATTTTAGAAAATCTGATTCCAAATTGGTACCATTTATTATGGCTTTCATTGTTGCACATATATGAGTAAATAAGGTTATTACTTTTTCTGTGGGAATGGAAAGACCACCTCTTTGTAAGTGATCAAAATGTACATTATTTATAGTTGTACCTTTATCCTCCCAAAATCAATTATTTACATATATTACAATTTAATTTTTTAGCAACGGAATGGGACCCATAACCCGATATATAAATATTAATATAATCATCTACAACACACGTGGATAAATATTCGGTATTGAAAATTTTTGAAAACCCATTTACATCGGCAGAAAGATTATGAAGATCATTAATATTATTCCCTTACAATTGGAAACATAACAACACTGTGGCATTATTAACTAATAAATATAGTATGAAACTTGTGAATTTTTCAAAAATTGTGTATGTATATAATAAATATGAACTTGTAAAAAATTAGTTATGATACTATTAAAATGTTATTAATGTTGGTTTTATCTATTGAATAAAGCCTACTTAAACAAAAATGATCTCTTATAAGTTCTGGGAATGTATTGTGGAATAGAATGTCACTGATTATACGAGGTTTTATGTTAAAAGGGACCCATAGGGTCCGAATGCTTGACCCTTCTATTCTAAATTCATTCGATAGAGTTTCTCCTTTGAATAAGGACGTACCTTCCCTTTACAATATAATAAAGTATTCTTTTATTAAACTGAACTGTGTATTACACATTATCAAACTTCCTCATAATCTAGTTTTCCAATAATTAACACTAAATTGAAATATATTGAATGCACAATAGCTTTTATTAAATAAATGTGCTATACACAAAGATTAAGACCTACATAGTTAATAAATGAAACTTCCCTGCATTACTGCACTTACTTTTATATTTTAAAAAGTTTCTACTGACAATAAGTACAGATTGATGTGCAAACATTCGAAAAATAAGCGGGAAGGTGAGAGGCCGGTATGGAGAAACTGAGAGTCCGGTCGGGTGGGTTGGGCTAGGTATATTGATATATATATCACACCCGGATTCCCGCTGCGTTGCCATTTTTACCTTCAGCACGGCTAGTACTAGAGAAGGCTGTGCTATTGCATTACTGTTACATTACTACATGCTGCGCGCCGCTGAGCGCCGCTGCGCGACGGCGAGCCACCGTTCTTGCGCCATCTCAGCCGCGAAAATTTAAGTGACTACACTAGTCATAGTATTATTTGAAATGTAGGTAACAATTCGTTTTTCTAACTTACTAGAAACGATAATGAAAGATAAGGAGTTATTACAGGTAAATAGTTTTCGAATTATGTATGTCGTGTTTGGTCTCATCAATCAGAAAAATGTCACCAATGTCAAGGTAATAGTTTCATAAAGTTCGAAGACAAAGCGGAGACAAAGAACTCTTGCTCAGACGCTCGTGTGAGAAGGACGTGTCTAGCTCAGTGAATCTACCAAAGTATTATAATCGGATAACCGCGCAGCTTACATTCCTTTCCCTTCACCACTTAGACTTATTTGTAAGAGATTCGACTAGTCAAACAAAGTTACCCTCTGGTGCATTAAGTACGATCAAAAATTAAAAGCGCGGCCCATAACGAGGGGCAAAAAAGGGGATCGATGCCAACACTACACGGAGTTCCCAAGCGGTCACCCATCTAAGTACTATCCGTGCCCAACGCTGCTTAACTTTGGTGATCGGACGAGAACCAGTGCTTTCAGCGTGGTATGAGCGTTGACGTATAGACTTGGCTGCTTCATCGTAGCCACTCCACCCACGAAACCATTATCCTGAAGAGCGAGCTTAAACTTGAAGGTGTCCAATGAAAGGCAGGTGTCGTGTGGCGTTTAACCCTGCTTACACATATGCTGCTTATCCAAAAATCTGCTCGGGACAACAAGGATTGCCGGGAAAGCGGACGCTGTTCGCGATTCAAGGGTGCCGACTAGACGAGCCTCGTTCGGTTCGAAGCCATTCGGATCAGGAGCAGGGCCGAATACGCAGTGGATAGAAAAATGCCAACGATGGACGAGGATTGCAGGGGGTGGGGAACCCATCTTTGCCCTGATCGCGAGCCACGCAACTTAACACTTCAAAGTTCGCTAATTTTTGACGGTCAACAGTGCTCGTGAAACAGCATTCGATGGTCAATCGAGGTCGCTCGAACAGTACAAGAAACTATACGCAACGTATTAGGAGCATACAGTCTTATCCGTAACTATGGATCATAGTTACGACTTCCCGGAAATGGGAGGTAGCTGAAGTGATTCTGAACTACTTTCTCATTGACAGCAATATTGTTTGCTGCTTCGTGCTCATGTTATTAACGAAAATCACTGGCCAATGAGAGCGCACGTATAGCACGCGCTCAAGCGCGTACCACTCAACTGCGCGCTGTCGTGATCGGGTGCATCGAGGGGCACCGTACGGCAAATACTACATTTTCTTCAATTAAGAGTAATGTGTAATTATTCGTTATACACAAATAACAGTTTAATTAACAGGTCCCCTTCTAACTGTTCCATACTTTTACTCGTTATCCGAAACGAGTTAGGTGTTTTATTACCTGTGACAAAATGTTTGGATAATTAGTGTTAGAAATGACTAGTCAAACAAAGTTACCGTCTGGTGCATTAAGTACGATCAAAAATTAAAAGCACGGCCCATAACGAGGGGCAAAAAGGGGGTAGATGTCAACACTACACGGAGTTCCCAAGCGGTCACCCATCTAAGTACTATCCGTGCCCAACGCTGCTTAACTTTGGTGATCGGACGAGAACCAGTGCTTTCAGCGTGGTATGAGCGTTGACGTAAAGATTTGGCTGCTTCATCGTAGCCACTCCAACCACGAAACCATTATCCTGAAGAGCGAGCTTAAACTTGAAGGTGTCCAATGAAAGTCAGGTGTCGTGTGGCGTTTAACCCTGCTTACACATATGCTGCTTATCCAAAAATCTGCTCGGGACAACAAGGATTGCCGGGAAAGCGGACGCTGTTCGCGATTCAAGGGTGCCGACTAGACGAGCCTCGTTCGGTTCGAAGCCATTCGGATCAGGAGCAGGGCCGAATACGCAGTGGACAGAAAAATGCCAACGATGGACGAGGATTGCAGGGGGTGGGGAACCCATCTTTGCCCTGATCGCGAGCCATGCAACTTAACACTTCAAAGTTCGCTAATTTTTGACGGTCAACAGTGCTCGTGAAACAGCATTCGATGGTCAATCGAGGTCGCTCGAACAGTACAAGAAAATATACGCAAAGTATTAGGAGCATACAGTCTTATCCGTAACTATGGATCATAGTTACGACTTCCCGGAAATGGGAGGTAGCTGAAGTGATTCTGAACTACTTTCTCATTGACAGCAATATTGTTTGCTGCTTCGTGCTCATGTTATTAACGAAAATCACTGGCCAATGAGAGCGCACGTATAGCACGCGCTCAAGCGCGTACCACTCAACTGCGCGCTGTCGTGATCGGGTGCATCGAGGGGCACCGTACGGCAAATACTACATTTTCTTCAATTAAGAATAATGTGTAATTATTCGTTATACATGAATAACAGTTTAATTAACAGGTCCCCTTCTAACTGTTCCATACTTTTACTCGTTATCCGAAACGAGTTAGGTGTTTTATTACCTGTGAAAAAATGTTTGGATAATTAGTGTTAGAAATGACTAGTCAAACAAAGTTACCCTCTGGTGCATTAAGTACGATCAAAAATTAAAAGCACGGCCCATAACGAGGGGCAAAAAAGGGATTCGATGCCAACACTACACGGAGTTCCCAAGCGGTCACCCATCTAAGTACTATCCGTGCCCAATGCTGCTTAACTTTGGTGATCGGACGAGAACCAGTGCTTTCAGCGTGGTATGAGCGTTGACGTTAAAATCTGGCTGCTTCATCGTCCCCACTCCACTCTCGAAACCATTATTCTGGCGAGCAAGCCTAAATTTGAAGGTGTCCAATGAAAATCAGGTGTCGAGCGGCGTTTGACCCTGCTTACAGATGTGCCGCGGATACGAAAATCTGTGGTAAATCCATGGAAGTGGTACTACCTCACCGATTTCGATGATTTTTGAATATGTTGTAGAGCTCACTCGGAATACAGATTCTTCGCCGGCTACCGGATAAGCGGCGGCCCCATGCGTTGCCACGAGCGTACACGTATAGACCAAATTCAATGCAGTAGTAGCTATAGTTTTTGCAAATATCTCGAAATCTATGGACGAGCGGCGGTTATATGCATAGGAAAAAGTTGTTCGAAATACTAAGTGCTACGACATATTTAAAAATCATCGAAATCGGTGAGGTAGTACCACTTCCGTACATTTACCTTTGTTTAACCTAGGCAAAACCTAGAAGGCGTGTTTCATTGACTTCTGATGTCTTCGGACCCGCGTGTATCAAGCTCAAGATTTTTGAAACCAAGAAAATTAAAACAATATCTGCATGATGTCCTTCAGTTTTTTAAAGAATCGGATGATAAATGACAAAACAGCTAAGTGAAGTAACAATTACAAATAATCCAATCTATCGAAAAAAATATGAGCAGAAATCATTGTTATATTGTTTATGCCATTACTTAATTTTTAGTTGATCCCTGTTAGATTTTTCAATAAAAATCAATACAAAAATTAACGCTTCATTCTCGTGTGAAAGCGGATGCCTTATACTGTTCCTTTCATCCTGTTTAAAAGGTTTGAACTGTTGTTTATATGAGAGCCGATAGGGCTCCGCACGCACACGAGATTAGTCGTCTATGCTTTAGGTCAGTCCGTTAATTTGGATGCGATTAGTTCATTCAAACCATTGATACAGTAAGGAAGTCACTCCCAGTGCGTGGATAATAAAATATATTATAAAATCACAAACGAGGAGAATTATTTAATACACCCATTTCCAACAATCCCCAATATTCATTTTAATTTAAAACTTTATTTTATACAACAAATCACAAAGTATCATAATTACTACGGTAGAAACATTTGCCGCGCGAGTATCAGCACACGATTTGTGTTCGCATTCGGTCCCGGGCGAGGTACACTAATCGAGACATTACTGTAATACTAAATTGAAATATATTGAATGCGCAATAGCTTTTATTAAATAAATGTGCTATGCACAAAGATTAAGGCCCACATAGTTAATAAATGAAACTTCCCTACAACACTGTACAGTGAATCCTCGATATAAGCGAAGAGTTTATCCCCATCACTGACGGGGTATACCCCTTGAGGCGTCGTGAAGTTCGCTTGGCGAACAATGTAACGCGATCCGGGCTGGGGTATATCGGTGAGATAATACTAATTGAACGATGAAACTTTGCTATTTCTCATCCTTTTCTTATGAAACTTTTACATAGCAAAGCTGACAATTTTCTGATTAAAATGACACCAAACACGATACAATTTGGGCTATATTTACTGTCTTAAATAACGATAATAAGTTTCGACCGTAGAAAAGGATAGGTAGTGAAAAGAAAAGAGAAGCTGCGATCGTGGCAATCGGCAAAGATCAAAGGCCCACTACACTGTTTAACATACCAATGTGATACTAACATTTTTATTTCCAGTTCCTTTTTTATACAACTTTTACCGATAAATTTGTGATATTTTTCTGATTAAAATGAGACCAAATACTACATAATTCGGAAAATATTGACTTGTAATAACTTATTATCTTTCATTATCGTTCCTAATAGGTTAGAGAAACAAATCGTTACCCACATTTAGAATAATACTATGGCTACAATATTACAAATTACAGTAGTATGAAGTATAAAAAGCTTATAATTAAAATTATGTAAATTCTTTATTATTTGTGCTTACAATAATTAAAACAATGATCACGTGAATTTATTTCTTCTGGTTACTATCGTCTAAAAAAAATACTAGTCCACGACTGTATGTATACTATATAAGCGAACGTGTTAATGCGTGGACCCCAATGTAATATGGTACAGTAAATATGGTCCAAATTATATCGTGTTTGGTGTCATTTTAATCAGAAAAATGTCACAAAACTGTTGGGTAAAGTTTTCGTTAATCGAAAATTACGTCTAAAACCTTAGCTAATAAATTTAAGCATTTGCTTTTTGCTTTTAAATATTCTTTAATATATTTCAGATTAAAAAATTGTAGAAAAGGCTTATACGGATGGCGGGTTTACCGCCGCGGAGGAAGTTTTCGGACCGTAGTTTTAAACAATTATTAAATAATTAAATAAATGTTGAATATGACCTGAAATTATTGCCATGTAGTTTTCAATACTATAAGTTTTATGGTCGCATATATTATGTGCACTGTTCCATTATTGAAACTCGGATAGAGCAGATTCATTTTAATAATGGTCAGTATTGTAACAGATGTGCACCGGCGAAAAAGAAATATCAAATGATGTGATTTGGCAAATGTGCCTTATCAATTTGTTTATTATTCTGCATAATGCCGTAAAAAAAATTTTTTTTAAATATTATATTGTATCGAACCCAGGAATTTCGGATTACCAGCCAGCGAACTATCTCACTTCGCAATCGCAGATTATATTAAATATTTTTATACTCATATTAGAAAAATAGTTACGTACCTTTAATTGTTTATATCTCTAAAAATATTGAATAAATGCGGCTAATATTTCACACTTATCATTAGGGCCCTATATACTATCACCTTATACAAGCTCGTTAAAATCAAAGTCGGACAGTTGGGGTGGTCCTTCGCTTGTAAAAGAAAGGCGAATTAGTATAATAGTAAAACACAACGCGAGTTTGCCTGTACTCCGACCACGACTGTTCATTCTAAGGCATATCAAACGGTAGCATAAAAAGCGCTCTAACAGATACAAATATTGATCATTGTCATATAGATAGTAATCAAAAATAAATTAATGTAAAAAATGTAAACCTGAGGGGTACTCGAACCTACGAAAAAGTTTGCAGAAGTTATGTCTATGTCCGGAGACGATTAATTTTACTGATGGTCTGATGGTATTGTAACAGATGTGGCAACAGCGCGACAGAAGTGTTGCTAAGTTGCGGCAACTATGCCTCACTTCTGTCTGTATTTACGTATTTAATGAATCGCCGCTGGTGGTGTCAAATTATAAATTACATTTACCAGCTGATTTGTATTTTTATCGACTCTGACGATAACCTGGTCAAATTAACTAAAATGTGCCATAGGCGCCTCCGACGGAGAATCATTGAACTATTCTTACGTCGGATGCGTGCACAAATCGTATTTTACCTTTTCCGCTTTCCAGAAGTGATAGATTGTGAAAAATCGAATTTCTGTGATCTTCTGCTGTTTCAAGAAAGCTGGGGCGAGTGAAGCAGTGAATAGACCATTCAATCGTTCAATATTTGCTAAATGTGAAATGTGACAAGATGGCTGCACCCACCTTGTTGCCTACATCAGTGTCCTGTCTCAAGCTTACAATTTCAGAAATACTATTCACCTCAACGAATGGTGTTTATTGGCGTTCAAATGTAACTTCCGGGATGTGATGAAGTCTACCCGTGTGTGCAATACCCGCGAAAGTTTCATTAATGCAATTATCGAGGCGGGTGGCGTACAATTAGAAATCGAGTGTCTCTCTCGCGCATGGCGTATACGTGCATGCTTTCTCCGTTGTTTGGATGACAGCACGCACACAGGTCATGGCGCATGGAGTCGGGGCCCTTAAGTCATAACGTATAGTAATAGGGTAAAATAGGAATGAAATAGAAGAATATACACAATGTCCCGTGATTGGTGGTACGTGATTCTACGTGAAAAGGTGAATCGGGTATGTGCCACCAGTCACGGGACACTCCGTGTACTTAAAATTATACTTAAAACTAGGTTATACGATCACTTTAATAGTATCTACAGAAAAGTGTAATTATCAAAAATAAACGCAGCATAAGACATAATAAAATGGCGTAACTAAATAGGATAAAACAAAGTCACAGACGATGAAAATAAAATGAGTCGAAGTACAATAGAATAAAAAAAGCCAAACAAAAGTAAGAAACAAAGTGCACAGCGAACTTGACAGGGGATAATCTGAAATCAAACAGATAAGCATAAATGCTGGCGAAATTAAATATCTAAAAACAGCTAATAGCTACTCACGCGGCAGATAGGAAAGTGAGGTAATGGTTGATGATGAGTAGGTTACTGTGAAATATTATTCCGTTACCTACCCTTCACTCATCTAGGTCGACTTCTTTCTTTACGTCGACTTCTTTCTTTACGTCGACGCGGGCTGGCCTGGCTGCAGTTGTCACGTAGGCCCTGCCGTCGCACGCAACATTTGCATACCGGCCCCCATCGGGTCGCATCTGCAGCGTACCGCCGAACTGAATGGAGACGATCATTCCCCATAGAATGACGGTTAAAGTAACATGGCTGGGTGAGGCCTGCGTCAGAGATATGGGCCGCATCCCGCTCTGGATTATGACACGACGGCTCCGGTCTCTCTCATTGGTTGGGAAGACGGTGGGCTCGGGACGTGGCGATGGTGGCGCATGCCGTGGACACTTTGTTCGGCTAGCACACCCGCAGATGACTAGCTGGCGTTTCCCCATCGGTGATAGAGGTATTACTGCAGGCAAAATGTAAAGAAGATAAAGGAACCAATATCAAACAAAACAACGCAATGACAGCATGTTGGTAAGGAAGGTTGTTGTCCCGCGGCCCTTTCTGAATGGTCGGATTCGGCACAAACATTTTGAAAGCCCAGGTATCGCACCTAATAAACGTAGACCGTGCAGCAGTCGGCTCGCACGTGTGGTGGCGACGGGCTAGCGCGCTGTTTTTTACCCCAAACTACCAACCAGTCACAGTAATATAGGAAAAAACCAGAACTCTCACAGTTTCAAGAAAACTCAACCCCATTCCCACTCCATTCCTTAACATCCCTTCCAATTCATTCCCAAGCACCAATCATAATTGACCTACAGCAGAAATCTCTCCCACGTACGCCAGCTCATCCACCAATAGTTTCTCGGATCGGATGGATGGTGAATAACTCTTGATTCGGCCGTGAGTACAACTTTTCATTACGCAGTACTGAAAACTGTACACAGTACTGAAAACTGTGCGCAGTACTGAAAAGTGTACTTCAATGGTCACAATTCGCACTTGTGGAGCGATGAGAATCCTCTGGACGCACTGTACATACGTACATATGTGTAAGGATTTGGTTAGTTTTATCGAGTATGATAGAATAATACCACGTGTTTGATGGTGCATGTAACGTATATTCCAAGACAAATACGGTTTTAACATATAATTCGCTGTTTCTAACAATATACGTATATTACTCGCTGCTCACTATTACTCACTGCATCGCACTCTTTGCTATTCTCTCTGCTAATCATCCCTTTACCTCGTTGCTCGTCGTCTTATATGTATACTTAAAATAACACACACTCACTTACATGTTATACCTCTCAATCAACCCCCCCCCCCCCCCAAAAAAAAAATCTCAGTTTGTTTCGGCGGTCGATTACCTATTACCTGTGCCTATGTTTTGACGCCGGTCCTTGACACCGGTGAGCGACCTGCATACGCGCCTGCTGCCGAAACAAACAGGTTTTCGAATTATATCATGATATATTAAGGCAATTCCGTGTTAACAATTAGAAAAATCAGCTGGTCCAAATTTTTGGCTGACAATCTATTTCGCCTTTCGCACATTTTATTTGGCCAGCTTTGAAAAATATTCTTTCCGAAGGTACCAATTGCAGGAGTAGATAAATATTTATCGCTAATTTTATTGAACTGAGGCCTAGTATGGCCATGTTTATCCCCAAAATCAATAGGATCACTTTTAATGCTTTCATAAGGCAGATCTAAATATTGCTTCAATATGTTCGCTGCGCTTTCTAAAGGGATAGAGTACTGCCGGGTTAAATGTGAATCTCTTTCAACATTCAAGTTCCAAAACCCTATATTTGTATTAATTACTTCTGTTGATCTATTTTCATAAGTTTGTTGTGCATTTGAGAGGGTTGTAATTTCTGATTTTAGTGATTCCTTAGCACACAGCCGGGCAACATCTTTCCTGCCGTGACTACACGACCCCTCCAGTAGTTTTTCGGTTCTCCCACTAGTAACTAAGCACCATTCATCCCTTGCCTTTATCGCCTACGGCCTACCGTCCTACTGCAAGTACATATAGATATATAACACTCCATAGGCCGTAGGCTTTGCGTGAAATGTAGGCGCTAGTCAAATAGTGGGAGACGCCGTTTGGGCTCGAAAAGAGAGGAAGGGAATGGTGTTTGGCCCGCGGACCGCTCTGCCTTAGCAGAATGTGCGCTTCTATCATGTTAAAAAATTGCTGTTTAAATCTAGGATCGCTGAGCACCTGGGTAATGATACCACAGCTGCAGATAGCGGAACTTTTAGCTAGCTTGCCGGATGCAATACCGGGGCACGAGTTGGAGGAAGAAACGCGCAGTGAAGCGCTTGTTGATGGAACGCAATCCAAGCTAGAAACGGGAAATATGAAAATTGAACAAGACACTCACGAGACGACAATTCAAAATATTCTTCCCATTAGAATCACCGATACCGAACCAGACACTAACATTTCCTCCTTACCTACGCTAAGGTAGTCTAAAAATCACCTCTTTATGCGTCACGACAACCTCATAAACTTCATTTCCACTGACTGCTCCATCACAACTCTGACGGGAATAGAATTGATAACCCAAAAGAAACTCATTGTCGACCACCTAAGGTCATACCTTGCCGAGGTGGGAGTGCCATAACCTTCCCCAGCCAGAGTTATCATACCTTTCATGTGTTCGTCAAGGCTACGCTTGACCAGATAACCAGCCTGCGCGACCTTAGAGCTTCGTTCAATTCATTGAAACAACTCATGGACTCGCTAGAAATAAAATCTATTAGTATCGCTAGTACCCACAACGGGTTAGAGCCCCTTGAATGGGACCAGCTCCTATACCAAATAGAACGTACCTTCGATAACCCCCGGTACACGTTCACTATCTGCTCCGGAGAAATAATAATTCCCGACGAATCTAGCAGGCCACAAATCATCAAAGAACACCACGAATCTACCGTAGCCGGTCACAGGGGCATACGAAATCTTCTGAACCTCATCAAGGAAAATTTCTATTGGCCTGGAATGGCAAAACAAATCGCAAATTTGGTTCGCTCCTGTCGTCTTTGTCAGAAAAACAAAATGCTTTCAGCAAAAACCAAACAACCTATGCGTATCATAGATACCCCCAGTAGAGCCATCGAAAAGGTGAAAATGGACAGCGTTGGTCCGCTTCCAGTTTCAAAAAATGGTAATAGATACCTATTGACCCTCCAAGATAACCTGACTAAATATTCAGACGCCATTCCCCTGCAGACGATAGATTACAATACAGCCAACAAAAATAGATCCATCACTATGATTGACAAAGATAGAGCTATGATGTCTGATGTACCTATGCAGTACCTACGGCATAATAAGTAAATATATGTATAGTTCCAAAATCATATATTCTAGTTGTTATCGAAAACAATAATAAAGGAGAATGAAATTATTAATACCCTGATAAGTAAAAATTGTACAAACCATATCGTGTTTGGTGTCATTTTATTCAGGAGATTGTAACGCACATTTTGGTAAAATTTCATTTAAAATGGACCAAAAATGAACAAGTTTTAATTTTTAATCTCGCTTGCATCAGTGTTGGCTCTCACCGATATTCGATCTGGGTTCAGATTACATGTTCGGCGCTCGACGCTCCACTGGTTCCAGGGGGGACCACCCCAAGTAGTGGGGATAGAAGTGAACACTAATCGTAGACACAATTTTGGACACTAATCGAGACATTACTGTAACGCAGTTTAACCTGCGCTAGTCGCCGCAAGGTCGCCATTCACCTGTTTTTTTTCTTTACCAGGTGAAGAGGACTTGCCCATTGACTTTTCGATGGTAGTTCCTTCTTTGAGCATCAGCTGAAATTCCAGTTTGGCTGCTTTTAACTTCTCTGGTGGTAATCTGCGGGCTCTTTCTGCGATGGGTGGTCCTCTTGTAACAATATAGTGCTGCACACCATGTCTCCTGATGCTATTGCCTGAGGGTTTCGTAATGTCTTTAAATTCGTTTAAGAGTACCTTAGGACTTATTCTTGTTGTCTATTGTGAATATGTGTGGTACAGGCGTGCTTGTTATTTTTCCTGTTCGTAACAATTGAGTCTGTTGGTCGATCAACCTGCGTCTCCCTAAATCAACCAACAGGTTATAGTGGTGTAGGAAGTCAGCGCCAATTATTGCCTTTGCAACATCAAACACAATAAACTTCCATGGAAACTGACGGCGTAACCCAAGAGTTACAGTTAGATTCCTATTGCCATATGTGTCTATTTCGGTTCCGTTTGCTGCCTAGAGTTTAAAGATGTCTATTCGTTTTCACGTCCTTGCACTTCCCCTAGGTACTACAGAAATTTCCGCTCCGGTGTCTATTAAAAATTTCGTACTACACTTTTGGTCGAATATAATGAGACGGTTCTGATGATGTAAATCGTCTTCCACCGTCTCAACGAAAGACGACTTATTTAGTTTTCCGCCGTTGCAACCCTTGTCCATACACAGGGAGGTCTGCATTTATATGAATTTTCCCGAATCTGTCGTGAAAATAACAGAATTCAGCTCGCTGACGACTTTTATTCCGCGAATTACTGCGCCCTCCAAAGTAGCGTCCCCTGCTACTACTGCGTGGGCGGTGTTTAAAACTGGCGCGCACTGCAGACTCCAGTTGCTCCATTCTTCTCGTAAGCGCGGCTATTTCCGCGCTTATAGATGCTGTTACTGGTGGCGGCGGCCCTTGCAATGGCGCCACTTGTACTGGCGTCACTTGTGCAGGCGTGACTTCCGTTGCAGCCATTTCGAATGGTGCTGACTTTTCCATCGTCTTGTCTGCCAGCTAGCTTCGTTAGCCCGGAGTTCTCCATGACTGCTAATATTTCCTGCACTCGAGTCGGTGACCCTTGAAGCCACAGCAATTGCAGCGCGACCGAGAGTGAGCGCGTACTCACTCTCGTTCCTGCTAAGAGCGTCATCTCTCTGAGCAACTCCGTCGGTCTTCTATTCTTTAGCTCGATGCCGGAGAAAAGCTGGTTTAGTTGTTCTCGATCTGATTTTGCTAGCCGAGCTATCAATGCGTTTTTAATTTCGATATACGGATCCTCGGTTTGAGGAGCCGTTATTATATCCGCCACTATTCTGACGACGCCATTATCCAAATGCCGGATAACAGTCCTAATTGTGGCGGTTTTTACGCCGTCTGTTTTGATGCCATACGCCGCAAACTCTCTCTCGAGCATCGCGAACCACAGCTTCGGATCGTCCCGCCAGAAATTCGGTAGCTTGGCACTTCTGAAATCGCTAGAACCGATTGCAGGTACCATCGATGCCTTTGTCTCAGGCACCGATGTCGCCTTCGGCTTCCTTTGCGATGCGCCTTGCCTCGATTGCATTGCGCGGACCTTTTTGCACAACAATGAGCGGGTTTCGGCACCAGTTGTAGTGGGCTAACCTCCTCTCTCCCTCGCCGAGCATCTACGAAATGCTGCACAAGCATGAGAGAAGAAAGGACGATCGAAAGCGCAGCATAGAGAGATGCGAGCCCGCGAGAGACCGCCAGATACCATAGAGTATGAAGGCAGGAAACTCGACGGGCGAGACACAGAGTTGAGTTCGCCCATAGACTACCTACAACACGACGCGAAACCCGACACCACGCAAGGCACGCGAGTCGGTTTGCCTTCACACAGGGGTATCCGCTACTCGCTCGGAAAAGCACTGCTTTTTCCTGAGTATCCACCCTCGCGAGCTGAGACCGGACATGGGATCAGCCCAAGGTGTGAAGCACCGGATAAAACCACCCCGGACGATTTAAAACCCTGCCATTAAGGATTAAATCATAAACCAAGGTGTAAGGTAACGTGCCGAGGGTTGAGTGGACGCAGTGACTTAAACTCATGCGGTCGCAAACATTCCCTGCAGGGCACCTTGGGCCACCACTGCAGTACCCTAGTCCCCTTGTCCGGATAAGAGGCTCTGTCCAGATGGACCTCATACTTCCTCTTACGATAAATTTGGGAAATAAAACTGAATTGGACTTTTTATATGACACTGACAACGACATAGATAACGTCCCTATTCTTATATGGAAATGTCCGAGCGACAAGGAAGTCTACGGGGAAGGTGGACGCGAGTGCGAGCGTTTAAGCTGGCAGAGCCATGCTGCTAACCGAACGAGCAACATGAATCGTACAAAAGCAGAATATTACACAATGTTCAAACGTAGGAACAATAAATTGTTTTTAATTATCCCCTCATTTCACAGTGGCACGTGAAAGTGACCGTGAAGTGAAGTGTTCGTGCAAGGATACTATTGTAAGTTGGTCGTAACATCAGCTGTTGAGCGTTGCCTAGGTCAGGATTCGCACAATGTTAAGCAGGTTAATTCCTGGATGAATGGATAAGTTTACCTAGCTTTTCCTAACATTAGTTATGCAAATCGTTTTTCTTAAAACATAATTTATTCACTTGAAAACGTACTGATAAAAAAAATATTTTTTTCATATGTAATAAAACACTCTATTCCTTTCGGATAATGAACAAACGTATCGAACATGGTTATTACACGACTTACTAGTGTATTTTTTATTCACGAATAACGAATAATTCCACATTATTCTTAATTAAGACGATGTAACATTTGCCGCCCGCTTCCCTCGGTGCCCTCGATGCACCCACCACGACCGACCGCAGGTGATCGGTTCGCACCTGAGCGCGCGTCAGCCGATGCCCAGCGGGCGCTCTCATGGACCAGTGTTTTTCGTTAATAACTCAAAAACGAAACTATAAATAACATTTTGGTCAAGGAAAAAATTGATTAGAATCACCCCGGCTACACCCCATTCCCCGATGTTCCCTGGCTTCTGTGCCACCCTGTATATTACATAGGGGACATGACAAAATTTAAAGGGACTTACGTGTGGCATGGCCCAAAAAAGGTTGGGAAAAACTGCTACAAACTATAGACGACAGTCAACAATAGCACTTTTCATCGCGTGCCTTTTTGGTAACCGTTTTTCGCTATAACTTATAGTTTCTGAAAAAAATCAATTAAAAAGAAAATTGTAAATTTTTAACTTTGGAACTGTTTTGTACTTTTACGGTAATAATTATTCAGTTGCTCTTGGTACGAAATTATGCTGCGGAGTTTCACGAATAAAATGATATAGTAGTCATTAAAATATAAACATTCAAGTATGTTTAAATAATTACAAAATTATGCATCTCATAAACCGCAAACGCAACATTTTTGCTGATATTTATGTTACGATTCACTGTCGATGTATCAAGATAATCTATAAATGTTGGTATTATTTAATGTCCTCTAGCATGATTTTTGCATTGATTTTATTACTTTTAAAAAATTGCTAAGGCTGTGGTACTTAAACATACAAGATCTATATATCTTTTTTGCATATTTAAGCAAATAGTTGTGTATAAAGTGAGATCAAACGCCCATTTTTTTTCAAAGTAAAGCTTAAAGGGCACAGAACAAGTTCCGATTGAAATTAGCTGCGACCATTTGCGACCTTACCAATTATCGTCATCTGTTTATCGCCGTCCATTGTGATATTTCTTTCATCAGCTTCGTAAGTGTTCCACGTGTATTTTTTAGGTGCCATTTTGTCGCAAATTATTTGTGATATATTAGTTACTGTTTTATGATTCTTTTGTTATTCATTTATTTCTTACTTTGTTGCTAGGACTTCGGTATTAACGATTTCGACCCACGGGTTTATAATACGGCTGCCTGTGAATTCCATTCAGGAACCACGGACACATTAGCTGGAGTTGTTTAATTATCCTAATAATAAACATAATTCTATTCCAAAACACGTCTATGGTCTCTGAATAGCAACTGCCGTATCATAAACCCTTGATGCTTCGTTGGGAAGGGACCACAGTGGGACGACTCTATAGTAACGTTGGACATTGGAAACAAAATATAAAAGTCTAAACTTAAAAATTTAACTGTATTGTTAAGAAACTATTAGCTTTTTACAATTAGGTCCAATCGTACTTTTTCATTTTGTTGGACAAAAAACTATTTTGTAGTTTTTATATTTACGATTGTAATCACGACTATGGATACAATATTTAACATTCAATTTTACATTGTTTACTTTCTGAAGTCATTTTATTATAATATATACGAATAATATACCAAATATATGAAAATTTTACTTTTGGCCACGGTTTTGGACTTTTTCGCTACTGTGCGCCGTCTCCTTCTGCCGCGTTACATCTTCGCTGCTCAGCATACATTATAATGCGTACTGACACCGAGAGGTCCGTCCCTAAGGCCCAATCAGGGCAATGCACAAGCGTGTGTTGCGCGGCTGCGCCGTGTCCCAGGCCGCCCTGCACTCATGGCATACTGCCGTCTCGTACACCCTTATCCGGCGCAGGTACTCACCGCAGCACCCATGACCCGTGAGCACCTGCGTGCTCCGGTAGGTGGGAGAGTACCCCTAGCACGGGTCCAACCATCCGAGCTGGGCAGGGCGCCACGACCGCGCGCTGCGCTGCTCCCCTCTCCAGAAATTCAGCACGATACAGTAGTGTCTCCATTTATGCGTAAATCTGGTATCCCATATACAAGCGAAGAGTTTATCCCCACTACTGGGGAGTATACCCCTGGAGGCATCAAGAAAGTTCGCTTGGCGATGGGCGTAACGCGATCCCAGTTCGGGTATATCGGTGAGCTAATACTAATTCAACGCTGACACTTTGCTATTTCTCATCCTTTTCTTATGAAACCTTTACATAGCATAGCTGACATTTTGAAGTGTAAACTTCTTTGGGGGCGCCGCGTACAGAATTTTGCTGGGCTGTGAATGAGTCTGATCCGTCACGCTCATTCCGTTTAATTGCATTGCTTTGGCGTAAAACTCGACAATAAGTATCTAAAGTTATAAGTTTTATTAACTTTCTTTAAGTTATTAAAAGTTCATTTAAAGTTAAATCGTTATTGATTTATTTGAGTTATCATCAGTTAATTTTATACCACGAGCAGAGCGCTTTCGCGTATGGCCGGGCACATAACCCCACACTTCAAAATTCATCAAAGACAATTTCGCAACACCGTGCTGTGGTTAGTGTATAAATATTTGTTGAAGTGTAAACTTTTAGGAATATTGCCTTTTATAATTTTTAAAATCGAAGATGAATCAAAATTGCCAGTTCGACGATGAATTGAAACGGAAAAGGGAATTAGCTAATGCGCGCAAGAGAGAACACCGTAAAAGAAAGCGGCAAGAAGCTCAACGGCAGAATTTAGTCTCGCAGAATGAAGAAAAGAAACAGAGTAACGAACAAATTCAACAAAATAAACTAGAACGACAGAGAGAATTAGTAAGGGAGCGCTCTAGACGAAATCGTGATAAGAAAGGACTGTGTCCAATAAAAAATTTTGAACATGCGATTCATGATTCACAGATTCCTGGGCATTCAAAATGTAATCCACCACTCGTAATTAAGAATCAGAGAACCAGGATTAATAATTTACAGATCCCTGGAACATCGACAAATATGAACTTGTAAGTTTATATAAATGAAAAATTGTGCATAAAATATTGTTGTAAACGATTATTCAGCAAATGTAAATGATTATAATAAAAATGTACAGGACCTTCACAAGAAGAAAATCTTGAAACACAAGCAAAAATATTTATCACAAACAGACGCAGAATACCGACAAATGAACATGGATTATAATTTAGCACCATCAGAAGATCAAGCACATGAATCGTGCTCCCAATTCACAACCCTACAGATCATCGACAACCTACTTATAAAAGTAGGTTCTTATAAAAGATACAGCAGTGCTCATACAGAATTTCAGAAACAGTTTACGCAGAATAGTTTTGGACATGTTTGCAAAATTTGTGATAGATTATGGTTTAAGAACGATTTGAAAAATTTATGAAAATATGAAGTTCGTAATGATTTTTGAAGTGTAAACTTCTTTAGGCGCATCACGCACACACTCTTTGCTGAGTAGTGAATGGGTCTCAAAATTAAACAGATAATTGATGCATAGTTATAAATGCACACATTGTAGATCTGATCATATGCTATGGAAAATTTTTAAATAAAAGGATAAGAAATAAAAAAGTTTCATCGTTGCATTAGTGTTGTTTCACCGATACGCTGGGTTTTGATATGGCTTGGCTGTTCGGTCCTTTTCTACGTTCGACGCTGTCGGCAAATTTCAAACAATGTAGGAAGTATTCCATTTAAGCGAACGTTCAGCCCCGAGGCTTTCGCTTTAATGGAGACATTGTTGTATCTAAATAGATTCCATTAACCCAATCTTCTCTTACCTTGGCTTTGCAACATTGCAAAGAAAATAATAAGTTTGTAATAATTATTCAATACAATAACAATACACATTCTGTATATTATTATCCAACGCAAGTCACATATCGTGAAACATATATCAATTGCATATAAATTACAACCCATGTCGAATTACAAGACAACACTAAATAAACAAATGTAAGTACAGTCGATCCTCTTTTTATTCGCACTATTTTAATCAGGTGGATATTTTATGACAATTCTAGGTTACCCAGTTGTGCATCCATAAATACACAGTCCCGCGCGAACATTGTTAGATAGCGGTGATAGTTCTGACGAAAAATGTAACGAGAGTTGTCGGTCGTCAATATTATTCAATGAATAAAATTTTACAGTGATACGTCCTGTTATTTATTTTGAACTTTATATCAATTTCTTTCAGATCTGCGGATGAATTTTTGAAGCATTCCATTTTCCCGAATTTTTGTAAACCTTTTTATGGGATTCTGAGATTATTTTATCTCACTGTTTTGGCTTTATGCGGTTTTAGAAAATTATGGAAAGTATCCCTACTTTTTCGATGAAAGTTATACCTCGTTTGCGCGATTGATTTGTATATCGTTCTCCGTGAACGGATTTCCCGCATAAAAAGAGGCTCGATAGCACATGAATGAACACATACATATACATATACAGGGCAATTTTAATAGATATATTATATGTTACCAATCAATCAGCAAATTGATGAACCGTCGTGATAATTAAATCTCGATATATTATTCAGCACCGACCAAGCAACTATTATATCTGTAACAAACGCCAGTATAAAAACTTGCAAGCAAGTGCGAAAAAGATATTTAATATCAGAGTCTAGAAATTGATGTAAAATTATTATAATTAGTAGCTTTTGTAGAAAACGAAGGTACTGATCCATTGAAGTAATACTGTCGATAACACAAAGCACTGAACAAACGGTTGTAACACATATTTAAGAATGTTTACTGACCTGGAGCACGAAGAAGCACCACAACCAACCACTACGGCGTCCGAAATGCGAATGACGCTCGCACCGAGGCTCATGCAAGAACTGCGCACGGGCTGGATTTTCGCGACTTCTGCGCATGTTACTCTGGTAACGGGCGGGCCATAGGACAATGCTTTTCTTCGCCGTTGCGTGTGGCGTGCCACTACTTCACCTGTGCATGATCCCGCCGCGCAGTATGCAACAATTTATACACGTCACAGCATTATACTTATTACAATGCCTTGCATTAATTGGTAATTTGCAGCTATAACTAAAAACAGGTACAATTTAAATAACCAAACATAGAAATATTCGTGCGCATTAATTATTCTTATAATTTTTGCGATAAAACTTTCCATAGTGTTATAGGTTTTGTAAATGCGCGCGAATGACGAGAGCGAATGGATTACGAATGAGAGAGAGAGAGAGAGTGAGAGAGAGTGATTGGGTGCGCGTGAGTGAGGGGTATACAATAGGAAGAAGTTTCGCGAGAACTCTCTTGGTACGAGTAGCTGCGGTCCGCGACATTGTAGTACAAGAAGATTATCAAATATAGTTTCTTTTCGGATCTCATCCATTTTCTTTTGTCTAACAATAGTTTTACGTTAGCGAAATGTCCAACAAGGTTTTACATATTTCATTGTTCACAAAACATTTAATAGTCGTTCTTGTGCTACAGTTGAGCTTAAACAATTGTTAGTAAGTTTTAAGCTGGAAAATGACCCTTCTCCATTATTGACGCTTGCGGAAATAGCACAATTCTTCCAGCTACATATTTGGGAAGAGTACATACAGTGCTCTGTGTACTCTATGTACTCAACTATAATGAAGGATAGTTACGCTTAACGAGCTGTGAAAAAATTTTCGGATATAATATGTCATACCTGGAAATAACATACAAAATATCAGTAAAAGCGTGAAAAATAGAATACAAATGTATATAAATTTGTACCTAATACTTAGTATGAAATCCCTTCCTTTTAATGACCTCTTTTAACCTATTTGGCATGGATTCTACAAGTTTTTTTTGTAAAACTCTGACGCAAAACACTGTTCTTCAACAAGTTTCCGAAGCTCGGGAATTCCTTTCGGTTGCGGGAATTTTCTAATTTCTTTTTCTAGGTAAGCCCAAACATGTTCAATGACATTTAGATCTGGGCTTTGAGGGGGTGTTTCAATAACGTGCGGACAATTATAAAGTAACCAGTTACGAACATCCCAAGCTTTATGCTTGGGGTCATTATCTTGGTAAAAGTAAAAGTCTTCTTTTATTCCCAATTTTTCGGCCGATTATAATAAATTTTCTTTCATAATCTTTAAATATTCATCCTTATTCATAATTGTATTTATAAAAACGGGATTTCCGATTCCATTGTAACTGATAGCACCCCAGACTATTACGTTTTTCCCACCATGATTTACAATACCACAAACATTCTCTTTATTTAGTTCTGTATTAGGTTCCCTTCTTACCCTGACTTGCTTGGTGTCACTATTGTATAAATTAAATTTTTGTTCGTCTATGAAAATAACACGTTTCCACAAATCAAGGTCTTTATTTACAAATTTTTTTGCAAATGCAAGCCTCTATTTGCGATTAACCCTGCTTAGCAAAAGTTTCCTTCACAACAATCGGGTGTCAAGGGATTGTTTATTAGTAAGAGGCGAAAGAGTTTAAAGATGGCAGACGGCTTGATGTCCTGTTGAATACTCACTTTTAGAGGACTGGCTTCTGGCATTTTCTTGAAGATATGGTTGACATTTGACCGATTAAAATGAGACCAAACATGATATAAGTTGAATCATATTTCTTTCTTTAACTCGTACTCTTCTCATCTGTTTGCTTGGGATCCTACAACGGCGAATCGCACACGGCCCTGCCGATCGGCGGCATCTATCGGCAGTTCCCATTCCACTTTTTTCATTTAATTCTGGAATCACTAGTTAGAAAAGGCTAGTTAAATAATCTTACCCATTCGTGCATTAAGAGCGTGCATTAAGTACGATACAAATTAGAGAACTTTGAAGAGTTAAGTTGCATGGCTCGCGATCAGGGCATAGATCCCCCCCGACCGGCAATGCTCGTTCGCCGTTGGCATTTTTCTGTCCACTTCGTTCTGGGCCGTGCTCCTGATCTGTATAGCTTCGAACCGAACGCGGCTCGTCTCGTCGGCACTCTTGAACCGCGAACAGCGTTCGCTTTCCCGGCAATCCTTGTTGTCGCGACCAAATTTTTGTATCCGCAGCATATCTGTAAGCAGGGATAAACGCCACTCGACACCTGATTTTCATTGGACACCTTCAAATTTAGGCTTGTTCGCCAGAATAATGGTTTCGAGAGTGCAGTGGGGACGATGAAGTAGCCAAATCTTTACGTCAACGCTCATACCACGCTGAAAGCACTGGTTCTCGTCCGATCACCAAAGTAAAGCAGCGTTGGGCACGGATAGTACTTAGATGGGTGACCGCTTGGGAACTCCGTGTAGTGTTGGCATCTACCCCCTTTTTGCCCCTCGTTATGGGCCGCGCTTTTAATTTTTGATCGTACTTAATGCACCAGAGGGTAACTTTGTTTGACTAGTCATTTCTAACACTAATTATCCAAACATTTTTTCACAGGTAATAAAACACCTAACTCGTTTCGGATAACGAGTAAAAGTATGGAATAGTTAGAAGGGGACCTGTTAATTAAACTGTTATTCATCTATAACGAATAATTACACATTATTCTTAATTGAAGAAGATGTAGTATTTGCCGTACGGTGCCCCTCGATGCACCCGATCACGTCCGCGCGCAGTGGTGCCTGAGCACGCGCTATAGGAGCGCTCTCATTGGCCAGTGTTTTTCGTTAATAACATAAGAACGAAGATGCAAACGATATTGCTGTCAATGGGAAAGTTGTTCAGAAACACTCCAGCTACCTCCCATTTCCGGGAAGTCCCATAGTTACGGAACACCCTGTATACACATTTATTCTGAATATTACATTAGTTATAAATATTCTGTTTGAGTTCTACGTATGGTCTGTTACGAGCCAGGGCTGTGGGCAACGCCTAGACCGGCGAGGTTGATATTACCCAAGAAACTTGTTAGTTTGTCTCGATACTCTAAATCAGGCGGCGGATCTAAGTGATCTTTTTGGCCGATTTTCAGAGGCAACGCCTCCTTTCCCCCACCGCGCGTCTTGGCCCTGCGATCGCCAATCGACTCGAAACTCCTCAGGCGCGTAGCATATGAACCGCGCGGGTCGCATTAGGGCGACACTCGTATCAATAGGATTCCACATCGTCCCATGTCCCATGGTTCATATATGCTACGCGCCTGAGGAGCTTCGAACCGCGTTCGAATTCAATACAACTCGAGCGGTTAAGTTGTAACTGCGGGAACGTTACTACTAATATAAAGGCTTACGGAGTAAAGATAGGTTTGACGAATCTACTCGATTTAATGGTGAACAATTATATATATATTAAAATCAGTTGTTTGTACAAATGTGATTGTCGCAGTATTTATATAGTGTGTAAATTATTACCTAAGTATTTGCACGGTGTTGACGCACTGGCGATGCGGAGTCTGAGAATGGTTACAATAGTATACCGAAAGAACTTCAACCGAACTTGCGGATTCCAACGGGTCAACTTGTGTCCTGACCGGTGCCCTAAGCCCGATCTCACTGAATGTAATCGACTCTGTACGAGCGTAACACGACCTGACTATTCCCGTAACTGTGTAGTTATTAACCGAAGATGATCAAAATGGAAGGGTTTATATAGTCCCAAAATGCACGGAGGGGCGTATTTGGGGTTTCCATATAAGGTAAGGTCACGGAGAGCTTGTCGGGTCGCGCATGTACTTAATCGGTCACGATGCAGCTAATCAATATCAAAGGCCCTTATTGTCCGTATACGATAGTGACAGAAATCTTTGGGCCCTTCGCGGAAGCGCGACTTCCCTTCTTACGCAGCTTGAGCGGCACGTGCGCTCAGGACCCCTTTATCTGTTTATGATAACCGAAAAACTTTTAGGACGTTTTCCCATCATAGACACGTGCTCGAAAGACGCATTGAGAACGACGTATGGAATATTCTTCATACGTAACAGGTCACTTGTATTAACGTGCTACGATTAGCTTTTAGTCTGTTCTGTTCGAGTTCTTGGTAAGATGTATGCGATATGTTCTGTATTGTTTAAAATGTCACCTCGGGTTTTTTGGTATGCGAAAACTATTGGTGGATGAGCTGGTGGACGTGGGAAAAAAATTTGCTAATAGTCGATTATGATTGGAGTTTGGAAATGACTTGGAGGACGGTGGGGATGTTAAGGAAAGGGAGTGGGAAAAGGGGTGAGTTTTCCTGTCGCCGTACCAAGGTCCGGGTTTTTCCTGTTTTGCGATGATTAATTTGTAGGTACCGTTAAAAACTCGCCTGGTCGCACCACACGTGCGTCCCGGCTGTCGCACGGCCTACCTTTATTAGCCGCGATATCTGGCTGTGGAAAGTCAACGAGTCGCGAATGTCGCGAGTCAACAGAGTTACTTCGTTATTATCATTAGTTGAATATAAATAAGAAATTGTGTCTCTCATTAACAACAAAATTGCCCCAATGAAAAAGATAATTAACCCTTGCTAGCGAGTAGCGAAATAGTCGCGCGACACATGCGATGACGTAGAAGGCATTGTCCTGTGGCCGTGCCGTCACGCGTTTACGTATCAACAGGTGCCGAAGTTGCGAAAATCAAGCTGCGTGCGCAGCTCGGGCGCCCGAACGTTACCGAAAATTGTTGGATGAGCCTCGCTGCGACAAGTCATTCGCACTTTGTGTGGTGTAGTGTTTGATCGTGTTGTTGCTTCGTGCTTCAGGTTAGTGAAAATTCATAAAGTCGCAGTCGCATTATCGCTTACGTTAATGTCGCGGCACTCAGTTATTAGCTTCATTTGCTACTATTATTAATGCATTTCACTTAACAGAGTCTTTTTGGGCATCTTAGGTTGTACATGAAGCATTATAATAGCCTATTCAGTTTGTTTACTTCATTGACGCCATCGCTATCAAACGGTCTTGCTCCACTGCGTCATCATTGGATCACTAGCTTTGACTTCTATGAAATTGTAATAATAATTATAATATAATAATATTTGAGTAATTGGATTGTTTAACTTGTTTAACATCACGGGGTACATTTAATCACTTTCTTCGTGTTTCCTTATCTCTCTGTTATAAAATATATTTTTCTTTTTCGAACTTGCTCGTGATTTTCGATACCGATACTTTAATCTTTTGGTTTTTTACAGCCTTATAGTTGCCTGGTTGATGCTGAATAACACATCTGGATGGAAGGAATACGGTATCGATATTTAATTACTACGACTCTTGATTCATTTGTTGGACGATTGGTAACATTTAATATATCTATTATAATTAAAATGCCATATATATCATCTATGTACGTATTTATATATATGTAATCGGATCTCCTTGTATACGATTATGCGGTGCACATTTCATGCAAATTCGGGATTTCCCTTTGAATATATGAATATTCATCCGTATTGCACGATGCTTACATATACAAGTAGTGATATGATACACATTTAAGCGTTATGTGGAACTCATTTGTATCGTCTGTTTCTATTATCTGTCGAACGAGACGAGGCGGTAACATAACCAAACTTACACGTGCAAAGTAAGGTCATTTCAAGGCGATTTTTTAATGCGGTTTTCTGTGGAACGTATCTACGTACGTATCTTTTTTGTTGCCTTTTAATTGAATTTCAATAATAATTTATGTACAATTTATATTTGTTACAACATATATTGTATCACAATATATGAATTGCGTTGGATAATACTTTACAGGCTGTATATTGTTATTCTACTGAAAAATTAATATAGATTTATTATTTTATTTACAATGTTGCAAAACTAAGGTGATACAGGAGTGAGTTAATGGAATCGTCCTTCGATTTGAACCATTATTAGACGCTATTCTTGATTTATACTTCTACTTTTATCAGAAAATATTTATTTATTTTGTTTCTCGATTGATAAATTACTGAACGAGTATACATTTTTTGCTACAAATAATAATATTAATAATAATATGATATAATAATATTTCTCGCTATCAGATTTAGAATAGAATAATAGAATCAATTTTGTCAAAAAATGATCCACCCCCGATTTCGATCATTTTTATTATGTTGGCACGGTTATTACCCTGAGTACAGTAATGTCTCGATTAGTGTTCAAAATTGTGTCTACGATTAGTGTTCATTTCTGTCCCCACTACTCGGGGTGGTCCCCCCTCGAACCAGCGAAGCGTGAAGCGCCGAGCATGTAATCTGAACCCAGATCGAATATCAGTGAGAGCCAACACTGATGCAAGCGAGATTAAAAATTAAAACTTGTTCATTTTTGGTCCGTTTTAAATGAAATTTTACCAAAATATTCGTTACAATCTCCTGATTAAAATGACACCAAACACAATATGATTTGGATAATTTTTACTTAACGTGGTATTAATACTTTTATTCCCCTTTATTATTGTTTCCGATGACAACTAGAATATGTGTATATTAGTTGTTAGCAATAAGGTAATTAGTATTGAGATTATACATTTGGAAGTAAATTCGAATCGGCTGTCTCGATTAGTGTACCGAATGCGAACAGTAATCGTGTGCAGGACACGTTTCTCGAGCGGCAGGTCACCTTCAATGTTGTGGCAGCCGAGACTCGAGGCAGCGGCGACCAGGAAAGAAGCAAGTTTAAATACCCGTGTACGTGAGACAATACTAACGCGATCAAAATTGAAGATTATAACTTGTTCAATTTTGGCCCGTTTTAAATGAAATTTTACGAAAATGTTCGTTACAATTTCCTGATTAAAATGACACCAAACACGATATGGTTTGTACAATTTTTACTTATCAGGGTATTAATAATTTCATTCTCCTTTACTATTGTTTACGCATGTTCACTACAATGAACGCAATGCAAAGAAATACTGTTTCAAAGTTATTAACAATTGAAAAGAATTAGTTATCATTCAGAAACGTGCACAGGGTCGCCAAATGAAACCACAAATAAAAAAAAATTGCCTATTAACCGGTAATCGAACCCGTGACCTCTACTGCACAAGCCATACACCATCTCACTTGGCTACCTTTTTTTTTTTAGCATTCGTTTATTGTGTCAATACAAACTAAATAGATAAGATGTATACAAAAGAGAAGAGCTACAATAAACCAAAACGTACAAAAGCATATCAGATAATAAGAACTTAATATTGAGATCGATGGCTCTAGCGCTGAGCACTTATCACTAAATTTAAACTACTGCGCTTATCGCTACGTCTGGTATGAAATTAAGGGTTAGCTTGTGCAAGTGGGTAGGTTAGTTTTTGTATAGTAAGGCACAAGAAACTATACAGTCGTCGTATTTTGTTTACAATGCTTATGGCGACTAATTTTTACATTGACTTACTATGACTATTTGGCGTTGTACAAAATAAGCATGTGGGGGTGGAAACGTAATTAGCTGCTTACGGCTGAAAGACAGATAAAATTTGGAGTTTCTCCCCGGTGGGGGAACGTACGATTGTTTGTGTTTAGTTATTTGTAATTAAAAGCACAACTTATTATTCCTATTATCACGGTTTATGTTATAATTGCTATTACGATAACCACCAGTATTTTTTTTTTGTCCCGGCGGTGACGGTCCTTACGACCTATGGTTGACAATTTGTCGTTGAATTTTACATTACTGTTGGTAGTGTTAGTGTCTGTGTGTGAGTAGAGAATTCTTTTATCGTCGGCTTTCCTGTGGGAGTGGTAAATTAGTAAGTAAATGAAAGACAAGTAAATGAATGATTCCGGTGGTGTGTATCCGGTGGAGCACGTATTTTTATAGCATTGCGGGTTGGGATAGGTTGAACTATTTATAAGGCTGTTGCTTTTTATCTTTCGGGCGTTTGCCCAGTGATCGCGAATGAGTTTGAGGATGAATAGGTCTATTCTAATTAGATCGGCGGATTCGTATAATTTTTGGTTCTCGATGAGTTTGGTGTAGTTAGATTCGGGGGATCTGTATTTATTTAGGCAGGCGCGGAGGCATCTTCTTTCGAAGATCCTCAGCTTTTCCATGGGGCATGCGACGATGTTGAACCACACGGGGCAAACGTAGGTTAGAATTGGTCTTATTAGTGATTTGCAGCAGATGATTTTAGATGTTGCGCTTAGCGTTTTTGAATAGAAGAGGCGTCTGTTAGCGGCGAATGCTTTTTCGGCTTTGTCGATTTGTATGTGTATACGGTTGTTATAATTTAATTTTAAGCCTATGTGTATTCCTAAACAGCGCACCACCTTTTTATGCGAGATTCTTTCCTGCTGGTTACTATTGTTATACAGGTGGAAGTTTTTCGAATGTACGCGTACGTTGTTATTTGCTTTAGAGATGGACGATATTGTATATGGTCGGAATAGAATTGTTTGGAAGCGGTACAGAGAGCAACGTCAGTGTTGAGTTTGAGAGTAGTGTGAGTCGTGAGAGAGTAATTGTAGTGTGCCGAAAGATTACATTAATAAAGTTGTATTATGGTTGAAAGAACCGATGTTTCACTATCCCACCTGTTCTCTGTCAGATTGTTTGAGAGGAATTTGAATGGAAAGTAATTACTACGGTAGGTCGTCGGCGAAGGCTATTGCGAATTTGTTGTGTTCTTTATTTAGGCCGTACATATGGAGTGGGTCACTCATATAGATGCTAAACAGAATAGGGGAATTGACTGTTCCTTGTTGCAGTCCGTTCATCATTGCAAAGGTTCTAGAGGATGTTGAATTCCTGTCGGCGGCAATGAATTTTTTGGTCGTGGAGCATGTTCCAGATCATTTTTGCGAGGTGTCTTGGAAATTTTTTTATTAATTAGTTCGAAGAACAGTCCGTCAAGCCAGACCGTGACGAAGGCTTTTTCGAGATCGCTTAAAAATGGCTCCTACGCATTCGTTGTTCTTTAATTTTTGAAAGGTGTGCG
Organism: Nomada lathburiana; assembly: GCA_963667235.1. Lineage (NCBI taxonomy): Eukaryota > Metazoa > Arthropoda > Insecta > Hymenoptera > Apidae > Nomada > Nomada lathburiana. The sequence continues at coordinate 15,745,474 of OY763899.1, read as the reverse complement.
TTAGTTTTGCGAATGATGTGAAATAATCTGCTGGCACGTATGTTTTTACAGGGCTGTCCGCTGTGTTGGTGGAGTCGAATGTGCAAACTGTGTTGTTATTAGTTTTGTCCCGTTGAATTTCGACAGTTTGAGGGTCCATGTTTTTAGATTGATTATGTTGGTTAGCTGTTCTTTGCCCATATGTAAGCTTTTGGTGTGAACAGCTTCGAAGCGGGTACCAAGGATATTTAGTTTATTTACTGTGTCTGTGATTATGATATTGTTCTGTGCATCTGTTTGCTGAGTGGCGGGGTTTATATTTGCTTCTTGGAGAAGCTGTTCGTTACTCGGTGGGATCTTTAGAGTCCCTACGCTGTTTGCCGTTTTGGGTCTGAATATGCTATTTAACGTGGGAAAGAATTTTGGGGAGTCCTGTGGGGATATTTTCGCGATTTTGTTCTCCCAGAATTTGTTAGTGGAGCCGTGGAAAGCTTTTTTGATTTCTTGCCTCACTGTTTTGAGTGTTTCTTTGAGTGTTGTTATCAGTGTGTCGTTAGCAGTGGAGTAATTTGTGATTTTAGGTAGTCTATTTATTTGGGTAATTAGGTGGCATTTTTGTTTCCGAAGTCGTTTGATGAGAGGTGTGATGAATTTGTCTGTCGAGTTTTGGTTTTTAGGTATGCGAGGGACTGCGTGGGCTATTGCTTTGTTTATGGTTGTATCTAGTGCATTGATGTACTTGTCTATTTCCTCTGTCGTTAGGTTTCTATCTCTTTCTGTGTGTTTCAGGTGTCGTTAGTTCGTCTATCTCCATTGAGTTCATGGTTGGGATGGATATTTGAATCTTGACTGCTCTGTGGTCGCTGTCTCGTTCGTATGAGTCTAGAGTTTGGTGTCTGTGTACTTTATGGAGTTTGATGCGATTGTCTGCGAGGCATAGATCAATGAAGGCTCCACTGGCGGGGAAGGATGGGATTTCTGTCCTGTAAAGAGCGATTCTCTAGGCTATTTGATTTTCTTGTGTCCACTTGTTCAAAGCGGTGGCTCGGCTGTTTATTGTTACGTTACCCCAGGGCTGGTGTTTCGCGTTTAGGTCGCCTGCTAAGATGTAGAAGTTATTTGGTTTGTGGAGTTCTAATTCTTGGAATAATGATTTTAGTTCTACAATGAATTCTTTTTTATTGTTACCGGTTACGTATCCTGCGATGATAAAAAGTTTGGTGCTGTTTTGCAACTGCAGTTCTATTATTGAAGATTCGAGGCATTCGTTATTATGAGACCGGTTGAGGTTCATTTGTTGCCGTGCCTCCAGCTTGATTCGCGTTGGTTCTGTCTTTTCTGATGAAGTTATAATCTTTGAAGCTTATTTTGTGGCTGTGGTTTAGTTTCGTCTCGGCTAGGAGTACTATGTCGGGGTTATATTTGTTAAGGCAGTCCAGGAGAGAGGCTCGTCTTTCGTTTGTAATTATAGAATTTACGTTCATTTGGATTATGTTAAGGTGTGTGATAGAGAGTTTTTTGGGTGGGTTGTTTTGTGGTGGGGCGAGTGTATGCATTAGAGTTCGATTCCTAGGGTTTCTGTTATGAGGTTAATTCGGTTAGAGTTTATTTCTACACTTTCGGCTATCCGTGTCATCTGTTTATTGATCGACATGATTATTAGTTTAATGTCTTCTAATGTGTTCGCGGGGTACGAGTCTGGTTGCGGGCTTTGAGTATGGTGTTCTTGTTGAGTAGGGGCTGTTTGGTTTTTCGCGAGAGTAGGGAATTTTTTATTCGTGAGCATTGCACTGTATGAGATGTTTGGGTTTATTGTTTTCCCTATTAGGTTTATTTTTCGTTCATTCTCTGCTTTTAGAAATTGTACTCTGTCTTCTATTTTTTGTCTGAGCTCCTTTAGTTTGGGGCATCCTCTGTATGAGGCTGAGTGTCCGTAGTTTTTGCAATTGACACAGTACGGCTGGTCAGTGCTAGCTTCGGTACGCTTGCATTCTCCCGTGTTGTGGGGGAGGTTGCATTTAACGCACCTATATGCTAGGTTGCAGTTAAACGCGACGTGCCCGATTCTTTGGCATCTTTTGCATTGGATGCGGTCTGTTTTAGTTATTTTTTCCCAGTGCATTAGGGAGTGCAGTACTATTCTGATTGTTTTTAGATTTTCTATTTTGCTGTGTGGTGACAGCTGTACTATGAAGATAGGGAGGTTTCTCTTTTCTAGTTGAGATTTACGCGTTTGGAATTTCTTGACCGATATGAATTGGAGGTTGTCAATGTTTTTTTTGCGGAGATCTTCTAGGACGGATTCCTGTTCGAAGTTTCCTTCTAGGTTTTTCAGAAGGATTGTGATATTTTTTTCTATTTTAGGTGTGTAGAAGAAGAAGTTTATGTTATTTTCTTTTAGAGTTTCGCGGGCCGATTGGAAACTTTTTAGGTTTTCCATGTGTAGGAGGTGTTTATTAGTTCCTATTTTTTTTATGAAGAAGTTGGTCGTACTCCTTGAAATTAGTTTGATTGTTTCGCTGCATGGGGCGTCTATTATGGTTATGGGGGGTGGTTTTGTTAGTTTCGCGTTCGGTAGGGAGACGGGTTCGCTATTTTGTATTTTTGTTCTTCTATTTGGTGGAGGGGTCGGTGTGCTGTTAGATACTACCTGTCGCTGTGGGATTGAGGGGCTTGCTGGTTGGGCGTTGGTGCTACTGGCTTCTTCTGCATTTGGGTGCTATCCTTTTCGCTGCTACTACCTGGGTCCAGGGCGACGCGTCCATCGGTGTTGGCGTGTCCTCCTGTAGGTGTCGTGGCGGCTACCTGTGGTCCGGTTTCCTTCGGTGGTGACTCAGCGTGAGTCGGTGTTTGGGGATTTCCCATAATTTTGGCGTTGCTGGCTCGTTCTTCCACGAGCTGCTTCGATAATTTTTCTACTGTCTTATTAATAAGTTCTATGATGGCCATGAAATCTTTGATATCTCGGTTTGTTTTTTCCGTGCTGCCTGCTGGTTTCTTGGTCGTTGATGATCCTTTTCTTGTCGGTGGCATTTTCATTTCGGCGTTTGTATTTTTTGTTCGTGAATCTGCTGCCGCTTCCATGAGTTCGCATTGGGTATCGCAGTGTTCCTCTGGTATCCCAGGGGCCGATTACGTGCACTATCATCACGTTCCGGCCAACTTCCGCAAGCACGGCGGGAGGACTTACGGCATAACGACCTGTCCCGTCGAGCCGCTGGGTTTCTAAGATAGAAAGGATGGCAGGTGTGCGAGGAGCTTGCCTTCTCCACATCTGTTGGGCGCCTTAGACTTGATGCGCAGGTTGTCTAGCGCAGGAGCATTGGATCTAGCCCACAGACGTAAAGTGGCTAAGTACGAGTCGATCTCGGATCTCCACGGTCTGGTTGGAGCCCATGCAGGAGTACCGCGTGGAAGTGTTGTCTTCTCCGCCATAACGATCTCGTGGCGGGGGGTCTGGAGCTCCCAGAGTGTTAGGGAGCTGTTGCAATTGGGTATAACACGGGTCCAGTTGCGCAGCTTAACCACTCGGGTACTGTGGTGCTCGTGTATGAACTGGAGACGGTTTAGCAGCATCACGTCGGGGTTCAATCCTAATAAGAGGACAACGACGCCTGTGTCTGTCTTTCCCGTCACACTGGGGTAGTAAATGATTTATATGAAAGGTGCATGTATGACTGGAAAGAGTCTCACGGGAAGTCTCATTCGTGCACCTGTCCTGGGCCTTAAGAGCCATAGATCAATGTGCCCAGCAATGTCCTTGCGAACCCAAAACCTTGGTCTGATATTCAATTTCTTGCCCCACGGTGGTTCCAACGATACATAGCCAAATGTCTCGTCATCGAATTAGTGACGCGCATGAATTAACGAGATTCCCTCTGTCCCTATCTACACCCCTCAGGGGCGTCGACCGTAGGGGCGTAGGGGCTTGACCGAGTCAATCCAAGGACAGACGCAGTATGGGTTTTAGCGAACCCTAAGGTACCCGAGCTCTTAGCACACCGTAAACCCGTGGTCATGTCTCACGGGAACGGGGGGTCTTGCCTTAACCGGCCGGACCGCAAGGATGACAACCTCTATAAAAAATCCCTCACCCCAAGCTATGGCGCCCGGCGAAGAGGGGCGTTCCGAACTTTGCGCCGGAATGTGGTCGGTGGGGGCACCGACCGATAGCGGCCAACCTCCGGGAACATGGCGAAACCCGGTTGTATCCAGCCTTGCCGGGGTAAGGCGGCTCTGCCCCGGTCGACCACCCTTTCGGACCTTCTCGTGGGGCGCAGTATGAATATTAATCAAAACAGAAACAAAACAGAAAAGCAAAAGGTTAGAGAGGTGGAAGAAGAGAAAAATAAGGACGAAGTAGAAATAGAAATAGTTGAATCTACCAGTAGAGGGCATAGTAGACAGAGCTCTTTCTCTTCTGTGGCCACAGAGGATCTCCCTGTTGCGGGCGAACGCCCTTCCGGAAAGTGAAAATAACTTCCCTTACCCGCACCCGTATTGTGCGGCGACCCGCCTATCTTTGGGAATGGATGGGCCTGATTAAAATTGAGAATTAGCTTTGGATAATGATCTTTACTCTTGAACCTTCGTCCGAAGACTGGTGATGCCCCTTTTCCGGATCGACACAATGCGTAGTATAGGAGTGGGGAGCACGTGGAGCCACCGATGCCCCAGCGAGAACAAAGAAGTTACTGTTCAGCGCGGTCGCAGTGGTTAAGGAAGTTTGTGAAGAAAGAGGAAGGTCAGAAGAATTGTTGTTTCATGAGTGTAATAAAATAACCAGGAATGCAGTAAAATTCGTATTTGGAAAAAGGGGCAATTTGGGAAAGTAAACTACAAAGAGAAATAATGGAAAAAGAAATTTTGAAGGAGAAATGTAAGGATTTAATAGTTTCGACCGCGAGATCATATGCTCAGGTTGCTTCTACTGAAGGGAGTCCTGTAGAAGAAACGGTAACATCTCAAATTAAAACTTTCAAACAAAAGAAAAGAGAATACTTTCTCGGTTTTGTTAAAACCTTTGATACTAGAAGAGGTAGTACGTATTCCAGGAACACTTGCAAGAAGTTACTGCCACCTGGACAACGCTTAGTTAGAATACAGGAATGTCTGGAGAAAATTGCCCCTGCATGGGTTGCTTTTAACCCTGACTGGCTCTCGCAGTGTACACCTAATCCGTTTTTGGACGCATCGTTCGATTTCACTGAATTCAATTTCGCTTTAGATTACAAAAATGCTAAAGCTGCACCGGGTAGTGATGGCATAGACTACTTAGCTATTAAACTCTTACCCAGTAATGCCAAACTTATTTTATTAGATGTATTGAACGAAATGTATGCTAGAAATCGTTTGCCTCGGGAGTGGCAATCATTCCAGATGTTTTTCATTGTCAAAGCCAACAAATCGGGTGTCGGACCTATTTCACTTTCTTCGTGTATGTGCAAGCTTTTCGAAGCAATGGTAAAAAAAACAGATTGGAATGGTGGTTAGAGAACCATAATTTGTTACCCCCGTATCAGTTAGGTTTTCGAAAAGGTAGATCCTGCTCAGACAATTTAGCTGCCCTATCGGCTAGCATTGAGATCGCAATGAAGCAAGGTAGGGACACCCCTGGTGCCTTCTTAAACGTTGAGTCTGCTTTCGACAGTGTTTGTTGCACCGTGCTCCATCAGAAATTGGCCAATGCCGGCTGGAGGGGACTCCCGCAGGGTGGGGTTCTGAGCCCAATTCTATTCGACTTCTATGTGGCTGAAATTGTTGAAAATACTCCAAACAATGCGGCAGGTTTCACAATTCGCAGATGTTATTGCTGTCTATTGCAATAACATTACAATTAATGAGAGTAAAAAACTACTTGAAGAGGCGATTGAAACCATCAGAATCAACCTCAGGGACATCGGCTTTGATTCATCTCCTCACAAAACAGTGTTCATCCGCTTTAATAACAGACACATAATGCCCGGTAAAACCGTCATTAAAGTCCAAAACTGCGTCATTAGATCGAGCAAATACGTTCCTGGGAATCAACTTCGATTTCGACATGAAGTTTAACATTCATGTTAACACCGTTAGGAAAGTGTTTCAAGCTTTTAAATATCCTGAAATTTCTCTCTGGTGTCTAATGGGGCGCTTCACCCGAAACTCTCATGTTAATATTTAGCAGCCTTGTTAGACCGATTATGGAATATAACTGCTTTGTTTACTATCCTACAAATGAACACCTAATTCTAAAGCTGGAACGAACTCAGTTCGCTGCCGTAAGATTGGCATTGGTATATAGAAGAAGTACACCTACAAACATCTTGCCAAGTGAGGCTGAGCTCATTTCTTTTCGGGATAGAACTGATTTCTTAGCCAGAAAGTACCTCTTAAAATGTAACTCCTCCAAAGACTTAGCTTCAAATCAAATTTTATTTAATAATGATATAGACCTTGGTACACTATCTTCCAGCCGTAGAACGGAACTTTCTCTTTTAAGTGAAAATTTACTTCATATAATGGAAACAAGTCCTAATCTGGTGGCCAATGAAAAGCATCCAATTTTTACTTGTAACTATAAAATACTATTTAAAATCCCACACTGCGAGGTTGATTCCTCTGATCCCAGTTCTCCGATGGCTAGCTTTATCAAGTCGAATACTATTGCAATCTACACAGAGGGTAGTAAGGAAAGAAATTCTCAATCGGTAGGTGCTGCATTCCATTGTCCACAATTGAATATAACTCAGAAAATTAGCTTGGACCCAAAAACCTCTATCCCTACAGCAGAATGTTGTGCTATTAACCGAGCATTAGATAAAGCCAATACATACGCTGGTAGTAACTTTCTTATCTTTACCGACTCTTTAAGTGTAATTAAATCATTACAGAAACCAATTTTCCGCTATAATATCAATAGTCAACTTGTTGAAATTAAATCTAAATATGTCTCCTTTGTATCGATTAATAATAGCCTAAGCTTTGTTAAGTTCGTTTGGATTCCAGAATATATCGGCATTTCTGGTAATGAGAAGGCAGATCTTCTCGTAAAGGAGGCGACCAACGAATTACCTACACCTGATATCAGGGTTCACCTTAATCATTTATTTAGGGATCTCAAAAGTCAAGCGAGAGAGTCCACCAATAAGTTGATCAAAAAACAAGGCCTAATTAAAGGAATAAACTATTTCCGAGCTTTCCACAAGGACGAGGGTAAGCAGTGGTACACTGGGCACGAGCTTTCCAGAAACTTTGTGACTTTTGTTAACAGATGCCGTTCCAATCACTATAATTTAAATGCTTCACTGGCCAGAGTTAATTTCATTTCCAACAGTGCTTGTCAGTGCGGAGCCGAATTTCAAGACCTCAACCATGTCATCTGGCAATGTCCGGATTACGAAGATGAACGAAGGGTGCTATTAGTATTGGTCCACAAACGCAAGCTTTACCTACCTCTTTGCATTGACTCTTTCTTAACCGACCCAGATATCAGGGTGCTGAAACTTATGACTTTCTAGAGTAATGCTCGGTAACAATATAATTTAATTTAATTTAATTTAATTTAGTTGAATATGTAAGGTTTTTGATCTGAGCGGGATATGACCGCGTCGTCATGCATTGTATGCGTCACGCCGAACGACGTAGCGGCTACCCTTTGATGGTGCCGAAACTGTGACGTCGACGGAGACGGTTGCCGGGAGGACGGACGCTTGGGTTTTTGAGACAAAGGACTCTTGCCCAGACGCGCATACGAAACGGACGTGTTAAGTAGCGAGTGCAGAATAAAGTATATTAATCATCTACCCTCATATTCTTATCATTGCCTGCCGGACCATCCTCTACAAATATCAGTTGTTTCGGATGCTTCTTGTAAAACTGCTTACTAGATCGTAAAAAGTCTGCACCATTGGAAATATGTTTAAGTACTTGCAGGAGAGGCACCTGAGCGTATTGCTGCGAGCAGGACGACGGGCTTCCTCAGGAAGGCTGGGATGCCGGACAGGCCTTCACCTGCCGACTAGCCCCCGAGTGTAGGATCCGTACCGTCGAGGCAGCTCCATAAAATACTGGCGAGCAGGCTGTCCAAATTGGCTATCTGGGACGAGCGCCAACGTGGCTTCCGGCCCGTCGATGGGGTATGTGAGAACACCACTATCCTGTCGGCGGTGCTCCGTGAAGCGCGAAGGAAGTGCCGGTCCGTCCATATGGCCTGCGTGGACCTGTCAAAGGCGTTTGACACGGTCGCCCACGAGGCCACCAGAAGGGGCACCAAACAGTTTACTCGAACGCACGGACAACACTGCATCCCTCCGGGGACCCATGAAGCGACGATACGGCTGGGACGCGGTGTACGCCAGGGCGATCCTCTGTCGCCCCTATTGTTCAATCTGGTCGTAGATCGAGCATTAGGGGTTCTTTCAAAGGATGTAGGCTTCGACTTAGGAGGCGTGAGGATTGACGCCCTCGCCTATGAAGATGACATTGTGCTCCTTGCAAGTACATCACAGGGCTTGCAGCAGAATCTGACTCTGCTTCAGTCCGCTTTCAAACGTAATGGATTAGAGATCAATGCCCGTAAGACCAGTGTGCTGTCCCTTGTAGGCCTCTGGACGGGAGAAGAAAGCGGGGGTAAACGGCGGGAGTAACTATGACTCTCCTTTTATGTTTAGTACATATATCGCAGGGTATCCGGATGGAGCAAATGTCGGGAAAATCTTACTTTAATAAGAATTACCGTGGCCGTGGGCGCGGTATGGATCCACAACGATTTGGAGGACCCAAAGTTGAATCTCGTTTTGACGAGATCGAAGGAAAAAACTTCCGACCAAGGAAGGAAGTTAAACAGCCAAGGCCTAAGGCCAAGGCATCAACGCGGCCTCCCAGGATTGAGGGGGAGCGAGCGCCTGGACCACCGAAGCCGCAAAACTTGTGGACCACTGCGAGCGAACCCAAGAATGATCCTCTGTATCGGGATGCGATTTTTTCCGAGCCGGGTCGAGAAGCAAGACCGATTGCAAAAGAAGTCTTAGTCTATCCTGGTTTTTATGCCATCGATCAGATTAGCGACCAGGTACATAAGGGTATCGCCGCTGTTGATAATGGTTTCAGCCGACGTGCCTCTGGGTCTGCTTTCCGCTATTACGTAGCTGCAGTCTCGTACGCACGCTTGCTGAACGCTACATCTTTCGTGGAGACCAATAACACCGCAAGAGCACGACTTTATGGATATGATTTATCTTGGAGACTTCAGTCTTCCAAGTTTAGTCGGATATTATCTTGATGGTATCGGAAATACGATGGTAAATCATCGTGAAGTTAGAGTTAGAGCAAGGCCTCGCAATTATATCCGTTCCGAGGATGACGAAAGTATTGGCTGGTTTGGACCAGTTAGTGCTCAAACTCGCTACCTTTATGCTGCTTATCCATGTTTAGCAGTTTATGCGACCAAAATTCAGATGGACATTGTTTACAGTGTCCAGAATTTGAATGTACCGAATTGGAATTTGCCAGAAGATATTCGTCCTGATGACGAAGAAGCTGCGACACCGACGGTCGTTTGAGGTGTCGATCCGGATCGTCGGCACTAGTATCCGAGAGAAACCCCAGTCATGGTTAGCAAGCAGTCACCTTCACGAGGTTCCTACTTTAAGTACCTCTGAACATCTTGAGGGAAACCAAGAACTGTCTCTGCGAAAGCGCCTCGAAGGGCTTCTAGCCCAAGTGCCAAGTTTCCACGGAAGTAGTGAGGCCAAACACGGAACGGGCTACTTGGGGACTTTTGGCTGTCAATCCAAATACCACACTCAATCCCCACACATAGCAACAATGGACAGTACAAAGGGAAAGAATGTTCCACGGTCGGGTTCTCGGATGGCCCGGCCACTATGTGTGTCGAGTGAGAGTGGTGCTACCGAGGGTGACGTGCGGGACAGCACGCAGGACGTAAGAGTTCCTCGAATCCGGGAAGAAACGAATCGGGAAATTCCCGCCGCGCCCGGAAGGTTCGTCTGCGAGTACTGCAGTAGGGAATTCTCGTCCAAAATCGGCAGAGGTGCCCATACGCGTCATGCGCACCCTGTCGAAGCCAACGACAATGTGGTTGTCGAAAGACTTAGAGCCCGCTGGAGCGAAGAGGAGGGGAGACGGCTGGCTCGTGCTCAGGCTACCGCCATCTCGGCTGGGATGGTCAGATTCATGTAATATCATCTGTGTTTAGTTATCTATACTTAAATTGCATTCTTCACAGATGGACCAAAAAGAAGAGTCTCTGCAGGAGGTAGAAAAGAAGAAGGAGCCGGCGACCTTGACGGCGGAAGTAAGTAAATTGATTTTTCTTTTTTCGGCGTTGATTTTTCAATACTGAATGTGTGAGAATAGGATTGTTTTTTGTGTTTTACATTAAATATCCTTTATTATATTTTAGATAAAGAAGGCTATAAGGAAAATTTTATATGGCCGCAAAGGCCGCCGGGGCCATGGTGGCGATGGGGGCAATATTTATTATAATTTTTATAATTAAAATTATTATTAATAAATTATAAAACACACATTTATATATATATATATATATATATATATATATATTTAGTTTTTATCCCTATAAGTTTTTATGAATCGGTTAGAATATTCGAAGTACGTGAACGGAAATGGAATTTCGCCGATGCACACTATCTTTGTCTAGCATAGCTTTCTCTTAGGGTGAAGCATAAAATGGTCAAAAAGGACCATCGTGACGTAGTCGTTTGCCCGAATATATGGGAAATCCCACAACGCGACAATAGTTGCATGAAACTGTCAGATATAATTAAAATTGTTTGAAACGGTTCTTTACTAGTGTTGCCATCTTTATTGCATAGCCTTCTGTTGCTATGTAATAAACAGATTATCCTTTCCTAATGTCCAAAGTGTAATAAGCTATGTCTTGAAAAATTGAATTTAGTTATATACAATTGAACTAAATTGAATGTAATTCTATTGAATTTAGGTCAAGAACAGGCATTGTTCTAATAATTTACATATATTACAATTTAATTTTTAGCAACAGAATGACCCATAACCAGATATATAAATCTTAATAGAATCATCAACAACACACGTGGATAAATATGCAGTATCAAAAATTTCTGAAAAACCATTTACATCAGCAGCAAGATCACGAATATCATTACTGTTATCATCCAAAATTTGAAATTTATTTTTTATTTCAGTTAAAGAAAACGATTTGGAAATATATGTTTTAATCTAATATTCTTTTCTGCATGAATTGCTGCATCATATGAGATATGATAATTGCAAACAGATAAAAGTCTATAATTTCCAAACCGCTTTTCTAATTTCTCAGTTGTAAATTTTCCTGCTAAAAGATAAGATATGTCAAAATTTTGAAAACAGTACTCTGTGAGTAGTAAAAGAACTGTGGTGCTTTGATGCAGAGCTTTGAAAGTATCTAATGTTAAATGACCATTTGTCTGTATGTTTTTCCAAGAATTTAACCATGTTATAAATTTCTTTAAAAATTCACATCTAAAATCATTTACATTCAAAATCGGTTTACAAAATTCATTTCTTTTCCTGTAGCCTTTTCCATTGCTTGAATTGTTCACTATGCCCCACCAGTTGCGAAATATTTCTAAAAATTGAGCTGTATCTACATAATGGAAATCTTTCATTGCAGCTATTGTAGATTGATGAAAAATATTATCAACAAGAAACACCTTTTGGCGATCGAAAGTATTAGGATATAATGATTTATATGTTAATTTATAGGCTTTCTTAGTAATTAAAAGTTTCTCGTAGTCGTAAACAGTACGTACATCATTAAATTTGGCCAATTTTAATTCGTTAGTAGAGAAATCGGGGAACGTAAAAGTCTTATCCAAATTCTTTAAATATAACCAATTGTTTCTAATATTTTTCATAATATGTACAAAATAAAAAGACAAAAAAATAGTTTTATTAGGTTGTGAAGGATTAGGAAAACTGATTCCATTGTTGGATAAACGATTAAACATATTTCTATTGATTCTATGATTATCTGTTACAATACATACTATTTCGAAACCACAATTTTGAACAAATTCTATAATTTGATAAACAATGGGTATCATTTCATCTCCTGTGATATTAACAACTGGTAATAATTTAATTATTTCCGAAAAACTTCCAAAAGCTGAACTTATCATAAATGCTAACATAGTTTTGGCTAAATCATTAGAATTTGCAGCACAACCTGCAAGTCTATTTGATCTATACTGCAATTTTGCAGAAATATAAATTTCATCAATTAATAAAATCACTACTCTTTCTCTATCAGGTAAATTTGAGGATATATTACGAAGATAATTTTCGTTTTTTGCATCATTATCAAGTGTTAGATTCAAGTTTGATGAAAGATATTATAAGTAACGTTTGTGAGGTAAAATAAAAACATTTTTTAATAAATTATATGCAGCCGAAGATTGGCTATGTAATGAGAAGGCCATGATAATGGTGCCTGAACTGTATCTATTTTTTTTATTTTTCATTTGTTTTATTTGATCTATTATTATTTAAAGATTTTTAGTGTAAGGAAATTCAGCTGATTCTGCAATAATATATGCCTTATTGAGTTCTTCCAGGGACTTCTCCAGATGTTTCTCAATAAGACATATATCAGTGCTAGAAGGTGTATGGGAGATAATTTCATATCTACTTATCAGATTCTGAATTTGTGACCATTGAGATAATTTTTGGTCAATAGGTAATACCCACTTTAAATCATGAAATAATAATTCATTACCGTCTTGAAAAGCTTGTAATTTCATGTCGTCACTAATCACAATCTGTGTTTTAAGTACCAACAAATCAGAAGTTTCACTACATACAAGCATTACACATAACCATTAGAAGATAGAATACTCTGATACCTTAGGATATCAGTTTCTGCAAAATGCAAACCACAAACTGCAGAATATTTTGTTGGTGCCCAATTTTTACGGGGAATAGCAGCCACCCATTTTTTCCGCAATTGCTCATCTTTGGGGAATAAAAATATAGAAATACAATTATTTTCTTTCAGAATACTAGCATAATTTCCCTTACAATTGGGAACACAACAACGCCGTGGCATTATTAATTGATCAATATAGTATGAAACTTGAGAGCAAATTTTCCAAAAATTCTATATGTATATAATAAATATAACTTTGTAAAAATTTATATATGATTCTATTAAAATGTTATTGATTCTAAATGAAAATATATTTAACGAACAGTAGATTCTATTAAATATATGTGCTACACACAAAAGATAAAGACCTGTATAGTTAATAAATAAAACTTACCCGCATTATTGCACTTACTTTTATATTTTCTTGAATAGCTTACTAACGATAAGTTCACATTGATTTGAAAACATTTGAAAACTAACCGGGAAACTGAGAGTCCGATGGGGGGAGACTGGGAGTCCGGTAGGGTGGGTTGGGCTAGGTATACTGATATATATATATATCACACACTTGATGGTCTCCGTGTATCGAGTTTTCCCTTAACCAATAAGGCCTTGGTCTTCTTCTCGGAAATACTCAGTTTATTCTTCGAGCACCAGCTCTGAAAAGCTTCCAACGCAAAACAACCGTTCTCCTGAAGCTCAAGTCTTGAGTTCCCCTTAAGGGGGTAGACACGAGTATTGCAGCGAGCTGTATAGCGACTCAATATGGCCCAAATCATGGGTTTAGAGAGGTTCGTTTTTTTTCCCTTATATGAGAATATATTGAGCTGGGTGAGGGCTCATTCGAAAGAGGAAGGTTAAACGAGGAGCGCTGCAGAAATGTTTCAACGATATTGTGTTGATATCTAATAATATGAGCATGCAAAGTGTCAGAAAAAATCGACAAAATACACCTGCAAAGTACAAACATTTTTAGGTTACTATAAGAGTTTTGTGACACGCTCCGCGTTGAACCTTTTTCTTTCAAATGTGCCCTCACCCAGCTTAAAATGTTCTCATATAAGGAAAAGAAACGAACCTTTCTGACTGCACTCCCACAAACGAATTCCGCCGTCCGCTGTTAATATGGCCGTTAAAACAGAGCAAGTGACGTCACAAATTTAGTTCAGGTAGTCGTGACGAGATGGCGTCTACTCAGGAGGACTTGTGGCGACCGGGGTTTACCGACGTTGGTCGCGTAGTCGCGACCAGTGTTACCGTCGGCGGGCGTAACTAGATTTAACTAGGTTAGTGTTATCATAGTTAGTTTTAAGACACTAGTCTTTAAGTCTAGTTGTTTAAGTAGTTTAGATTTGTAACACTAGGTGTAAGCTTTAAAATCTAGTCATTAGCGCATAGCTTACTTTTTAGTCAAAATAGTATAGAAAGAACCATCCAACAAGCAGGAGCTCCACCACGACAATTCGTGTGCGTCGAGATATAAATAAAATACTTGAGTCGGCAAAGTGGGGAAACAGTTATTTTTCCCATCATCTTTTCACCGCCACAAATTGGTGCCGAAACCCGTTGTGGGATTAATTTTTTTTTTACAAAAAAGTGAGTGTGTGAAATCCAAAATGACGACGCGCAGCCCAGCCGCTGCAGCCGAACAGAAGCCGACGACGCAAAGTGAAAGGAGCAACCTGGACGTGGAAGCGGAAAGGATCCGGCGCATCCACCTGCAGCCGTTCTGGAGTGAGGAGCCAGAACTATGGTTTAAGATGCTCGAGGGCGAGTTCGTTTGTTTCGATATAACAAACGACGCCGTGCGACGCTCTGCCGTGATCCGCAGCCTAGATCAAAAGGCTATGCGGACGATCAGTGATCTGATCCACGCGCCAGCAGGAGCGTCGTACAGCGCGATAAAGACGGCGTTAATCTCCCGATTAACGTCGTCTAAAGAAGCTAATCTGATGCAGGTATTGGCGGGGTTTGAAGCTTGGGGATCGCAAGCCATCGGAGTTATTGCGTGAAATAATTCAGATGGCAGGTCCCGAGACTAGCGAGAATGTTACACAATCGCTATGGTTCAAAGCCCTGCCAATATTCACGCAGCAAGCTTTGACGGTTTTGCCGGAGGAGCTGGATGGCGACAGTTTGTCCAAGATGGCGGACAAACTGCACGACCGCGCAGCAATGACGCAGACCGACGCCATTGTCGTTCCAGGCATGACGCCGTCTTCATCCTCGGCGTCCTTAGAGGGCGCTATCGCGGCCTTGACGAGGAGGCTAGACAAGATGGAGGCCAGCGACCGCCATCCAGGAGCCCGCCGTTATAGATGGCGTGCCGGGCGTCCGAAGTCGCGGCCAAGAAGATCGTCCAGGAGCCGCAACAGAAGCGACGAGAAGGGTCGTTGCTACTTCCACGCGAAGTTCGGAGCGCAGTCGTTCCGTTGCAGGAAGGCCTGCTCTTGGACAGCGCCGGACAAAAGGACGGAAAACTAGCCGCGACGTCTCAAATAGAGGCGCTAGAAGACGTCGCGGAAAGTCGGCGCTTGTTTGTAGCCGATAGGAAGACCGGAGTCGGTTTTCTTATCGATACGGGCGCAGATGTTTCCGTTGTCCCGCGAGGTTTTGGTAAGGAGTGCATGCAACCATGCACATACACGCTTTTTTCAGCAAGCGGGGCGGTTATTAACACGTTCGGAGAAAAATAAATCGCGTTGAGTTTTGGTTTACGTCGCGATTTATTCCTGGCGGTTTATTGTAGCTGACGTAGCCAAGCCCATCGTCGGCGCAGATTTTTTTGCACAATTTCAATCTGCTAGTCGATTTGCGACGCAAGATTGGCTAGTGCGCCAATATCAAGTGCGCCAGATGTATTGTCGAACGGATTGTGTCTTCTAGTGACCTAAAAATACTGTTATTCTGCGGGTGTATTTTTTCGATTCTTGCTTACACTTTGAACACTCATATTATTAAATATCAACACAATCTCGTTCAACCATATATCTGACGCACTCCGCTGAACGTTCCTGTTTCGAATGAGCCCTCACGGAGCTCAAAATATTGTCATATAAAGAAATCATTAGAATCCAACTAAACCATGTTTTGGGGCCATATTTTGTCGGTACCCCCGACTACCCCCCTAAGGGCCTCGACTCCAGGCGCCATGACCTGTGTGCGTGCACACTTTAACGATTTAATCGTTTATTCACTGATCTGGCGTACAACAGCCTTTCCTTGAGGTACCACAATGCCACAGAAATTCGACTTTTCACAATTTATCACTTCTGGAAGACGTGCGATCTAATTATTAGATTTGCACGCATCGGACGTAAGAATAGTTCACCGATTTTCCGTCAGAGGCGTTTATGGTACATTTTAGTTAATTTCACCACGGTTTCGTCAGGGTCGATAAAAATAGAAATCCGTCGGTAAATGCAGGTTGTAATTTCACACCACGAACGGCGATTCATACGTGAATACGTGATGCGTCAATACAGACACAAGTAAGGTATAGTTGCCGTCACGTACCAAGGCATCCGTCACGCTGTTACCACATCTACTACAATTATAACTTTCAGCAAATTTTTTTCTAGGTTCGAGTCCTCCTGTGGTTCATTCTTTTACATTAATATTTTTGTTATTACTAACTATATGACAATGATCAATATTTGGGTAAATATATAAAATATATACTATACACTTCTATACAGGGTGGCACAACAGTCAGGGAACATCGGGGTATAGGGTGTAGCTGGGGTGATTCTAAACAACTTTTTCCTTGA
Organism: Nomada lathburiana; assembly: GCA_963667235.1. NCBI lineage: Eukaryota > Metazoa > Arthropoda > Insecta > Hymenoptera > Apidae > Nomada > Nomada lathburiana. Next base: position 15,728,815 of record OY763899.1, on the reverse strand, counting down.
CCCAAATGTTCTGGATATTAGTGTTTTTGAGTTATTAACGAAAAACACTGACCAATGATAGCGCCCGCTGGGCATCTGCTGACGCGCGCTCAGGTGCGAACCGATCACCTGCGGTCGGTCGTGATGGGGGAATCGAGGGCACCGAGGGAAGCGTGCGGCAAATGTTACATCGTCTTAATTAAGAATAATGTGGAATTATTCGTTATTCGTGAATAAGAAATACACTAATAAGTCGTGTAATAACCGTGTTCGATACGTTTATTCATTATCCGAAAGGAATAAACTGTTGTATTACTTATGAAAAAAATATTTCTTTTATCAGTACGTTTTCAGGTGGATAAATTATGTTTTAAGACAAACGATTTGCATAAATAATGTTAGGAAAAGCTAGTTAAACTTACCCATTCGTTCACGAATTAACCTGCTTAACATTGTGCGAATCCTGACCTAGGCAACGGTCAACAGCTGATAATACGGCCGGCTTAGTATCCCTGCACGATCACTTCACTTCACGATAACTGCACTTGCCACTGTGAAATGTGGGGATATTTAAAAACAATTTATTGCTCCTACGTTTGAACATTTTGTAATATTCTGCGTTTGTGCGATTCATGTTGCTCGTTCGGTTAGTAGCATGGCTCTGCCAGCTTAAACGTTCGCACTCGCTTCCACACTCTGCGTGGGCGATGTTGAAAACTAGCGCGTACCGCCGATTCCAGCTGTTCCATCCTTCTCGTAAGCGCAGCTATTTCCGCACTTAAGGCGCCACTTGCAATGGCGGCTCCTGCGTTGTCGTCAACTCCGCTGAAACGATGGCGGCCATTTCGTGCGGGGTTGACTTTTCCATAGATTTGTCTGCCAGCTTTGCTAATTTCGTTAAACCAGAATCCTCCATGACTGCTAATATCTCCTGTATCCTGGTCGGTAATCGCTGAAGCCACAGCATTTGCAGCGTGTCCTCGCTTACTCTCGTTCCTGCTAATAGCGTCATTTCTCTCAACAACTCCGACGGCCTTCTATTATTCAGCTCGACGCCGGAGAGAAGTTGATTGAGCTGCTCTCGGTCCGTTTTTGCTAGCCGACCTATCAGTGCAGTTTCAATTTCTGTGTATGAATCATCGGTTTGAGGAGCCGTTATGATATCGGCCACGATTCTAACGACGCTGTTGTCCAAATGCCGGATAACAGCAGCGCTTTTTACGGCGTCTGTTTTGACGCCGTAGGCCGCGAACTCTCTCTCTCTCGAGCATCGCGAACCAAAGCCTTGGATCGTCCCGCCAGAAATTTGGTAGCTTGGCGCATCTAAAATCGGTTGAACCGTTTTCGAGCACCGCTGTCGCCTTCGGCCTCAGTTGCGATGTTCCCTGCCTAGTTTCCATTCCTTGGATTTACTACACAACAACGAACAAACGGGTTTCATCACCAGTTGTAGCGTATTATTTCGGTATTAATATTCTAGCGCGCACTACGTAATCGAATAATGTATATTTATATGGGAGAGCTTATTAAGAACAACGATCCTTTGGCTTTATAACGATATTTGTATCACTGATTTTGCTTAAGATTTCCCGACGCTTAAACACAATTCAGCGTGAGCGTCGGATTTGTCCGTTATTTATCCTATTTTTAACATAGAACATAAAATATATAGAAGGTAAACTTAACCTAATACAATCTGGGGTTTTCTGAATTACACTATTGGCATCGCCACAATAATTTTGTATAATGACTTTAGATGTCACCCCGTCAAATGTCGAACCTGCCAATATTTTGTTTGCGCTAACACCCGTTTCTTTGCAATGGCGCTTAGATCGAATTGGAGTTGGCCCCAAAAGAGTGGGGGCCCTTAAGTACGATCAAAAAATAAAAGCGCGGCCCTTAACGAGGGGCAAAAAGGGGGTAGATTCCAACACTACACGGAGTTCCCAAGCGGGGCCCCCCCCCCCCCCATCTAAGTACTATCCGCGCCCAACGTTGCTTAACTTTGGTGATCGGACGAGAACCACTGCTTTCAGCGTGGTTTTTTAGTAGTAGTAGTTTTTATTCATGATACAATAGTTACATAGATGTGGATACATTGTTGTCTCACAGTGAATAATCTGTGTTAAAACTAGGTTGGTACGTGTGGCTGCATGGTCGGGATGGTGACGCTCGCTGCCTGCGAGGAAGAAGGTGGGGGGTTTGTAGGAGGTACATTGGGGTTCTCCCTAATTTTTGGGGGGGTTTTTGTTTAAGTGTCCGTTGCGGTTGGACAGTGGGATTGGGTTTGGGGAGATCCGTGAAAATTAATGCTGCGTAGCGATAAACAAAAAACGGGGTGCTTATAGTTATTTCTTCCATGATAGGAGAGGTTTAGAATTAATTTGAGCTTATAACTAGGGGCACTCACTCTCTATGCATACATACAATTTACATTCGCTCATGCGTTCCGGCTGGGTTGCAGGCCTTAATAACTATATATACTTTTATGTATGATAAGGTGGGATGGGTGACTTTGTTGAAGCTGCGGTTATGTGGTTTTATTCCTAGTTTGTGTCGGGCCTGGAAAGCCACCAGTATTTTTTTTGTGTTGCGGTGGTATTTGTTTGTTACGTCTAGTTTTGGTAAGTCTGTGTTGTAAATTATACGGGAGGTGGTGTTTTTGCTGTCTGTGTGAGGCTCATATAGGATTTTTTTATTATTTGCTGTACGTTGGATATGGTAGATTGTTGGTACATTGTTCTTGTCTGTGATTCTGCCTGTTCTGTCTAATAGGGGAAAGGCTTCTGGAGGGATATGTCCTGTTGCTAGGGTTTTCTTCGTCGCGTGGATATAGTGAACTGTTACGCTATCGCGTCAGCCGGGCTTAATGTCTAGTAACATCGAATCACGGATCGACAATAAAATCGCACTTATCGATAGCGATAAGAACTCGGGAGCGAAATTCAAAGTAAGATGAACATATGGACTACCCCGATTTATACATCAGTTAATTAATGTACGCGTATTCTTAGAAAACGCTGTAAGACTCTTCGACTTTTTAGCGTTTTCTTCCAGGGTTTTTCCATGACTCCCCATTTACCGTTACCATGCGACTTTCACGCGGTTACCGGGTTTTTCCCATCTCTCCCCTTTGCGCGCACACCCCTTCGTCCGTACCGGAAAGCGAAAATGTTACCACCTCCACGCGCCCGAGGGCGATCCAAGGCCCAACAAGACTCAACCTCATTGGCCGCTACCAAAGGAGAGGGGGAAAACAGGAACTCAAGAAGAAGTACCAGAGCCGTAATGGAAAGAAGAAGAAGCCACACTCACAAGAACTTCGTTATTTCTTGAACCATCAGTATCTCTTACGCTGAATAATAGAATAAATAGTCGTTCTTTCTAAACTCTATAATTTGTGTTTGATTCTTCCGCGCCTCTTCACAAGCAGAGCGGTTCAGCGCTCCACGGGCAACCGAACCTACACAAACTGCCCATAGCCCACCAATGGATACGCAACAGAACTGTTTATGGGGTGGTTGTGTTTTATTTTTGTAATGTTGGCGAAGTAATCTCTAGTTAGTTTAATGATGAAATTGTCTACTCTTGGAATATTTGCATTGTCGTATAGGGTTTTGTTGTTGGTGTATTGTTTGAAGTTGGATTTTTCGGTCCTGTTTATGCCGGTGCAAGTTCTGAGGCATTTTCTTTCGAAGATCCTTAGTTTTTCCATGGTTGAGGGGCTTATATTATACCATGTTGGGGAGCCGTATGTCATTAGTGATCTTATTAATAGCATGTAGCAGATGGTTTTTATTTTTGGGTTTAGGTATTTGGAGTGGAATAGTTTGGCGTTGTTGAGGAATGCTTGTGTTGCTTTTTCTAATTGGATATCTATGTGTTTGTTTACGAGGAGGATTTCGACTAGGTGTATGCCCAGGTATCTGAATGTTTTTCTGTGGGATATTGGCGTGGTCCTGTGCTTTATTTGGAGTCTTTGTAAGTTTTTATGTAATTTTTGGATTGATTTTGTATCTTTCTTCGGAACAGGATGGTTTCCGATTTTGTCGGGTTGATTTTAAGTTTCCATGTATTGTAGTAGTCGTCTATTTTGTCGAAGAGGTGTTGCATTTTTTCTTGTATTTTGGTTATGTTTTTGCCTTTAATGTAGACTATGAGGTCGTCTGCGAAGTGTGATGACTCTTGCTATTTTCCAAGCTTCGGGAAAGTAGTGATTGTTTAAACAATTGTTGAATAGGATGTTGTAGCTGACTATAAGGCTGTTAGGGATGTTTTTTAGGACTATGTTGGGGATTTTGTCTGGGCCTGAGGATTTTTTGTTGTTTAGTTTTCTGAAGAGTTGATTTGTGAGAGTAGCCGTTGAGAAATATTTATTGTCACTTTCGCATTTTGGGTTTATGGCTGTATTGATGTCGGAGGACTGTGTGAGTGTGTCGTTTGTTGGATTTCTGTGGTCATTGTTCCTTTTGTGTGTGGCGTGGTATTTTTCTACTAGTTCTGATAGCCTGGCTTTCCCTAGTGCTGTGTTTTGGGAGTTTGTCCTAGCGAAGTGGGCTCCTAATATGTTGAGTTTGTCTGTCTTTTGTAATTGTGAATTTTCCGTCTGTGTCTCGTTTGAGGGTGTTCGGGTTTATTTCTGCATTGGTTATTAAGACTCTGTTTGTGTTGTCTATTTTCAGGCTGGGGATAGTTAGGCCTTCTTTTTTTCTGAATATTGTGTTTATTTGAGAGAACATGCGGTATGAATTTATTGGGATGTTTTTTATACGGTTCTCCCAGTATGCGTTTACTGATTTTTGAAATTCCTGTTTGATTTTGATTTTGCATTGGCTCAGGAGAGATTTTGTGGTTTTTATTATTATTTGGGAGAGGTAGGATGGGTGTCTGTACTCGTTGTGGAGCGTTGTTAGTAACATGCTTTTTGTTTTTTGTATCTTCTTGATTTTACTGTTTACGTATAGTTCTGCTGAGTTGTAGTCAGGGAGGGTGGGTACGGTTCTGTGGATTGCATTTAGTATTATTTTGTATATACTGACTAGGTAGTGGTCTATTTCGTTGTTTGTTAGGTTTCTGTTATGTGGTATTGTCGATGTTCAGTTTTTGTTGATGGTCTTCTTCAGTTTGGTCCAGTCCGTTTTGCTATAGTTCAGTGGGAGAGTGGGGATGGTGAAGGGTATTTGACTGTCTTTTTCGGGGAGTGTGAGGTGGATTTTGATTGCCCTGTGGTCGCTGTCGAGGTTTATTGTGGAGATGGTGCTGTCCGTGTTTTTGTTAAGTACGTGGATTCTACTGTCTAATATGCAGATGTCTAGGTTGCTCCTTGGGAAGGTAGGGGTGTTGGTGCCTAGTAATGTAATTCTGTGTTCTATGCTATTTTTTGTTATCCAGTTTGCTAGCGCGAGGCCTCTGCCATTGTAGTAGTTGTTGTGCCAGTTTTGGTGTTTGGCGTTTAGGTCGCCGGCTAGTACGTAATAATTGTTGGGGTTTCTAAGGGAGAGAGTATTGAATATTTGATCTAGCTCGTTGATGGATTCTGTTGACTGAAATCCCGCCGCATAGCATGCTAGTATGAATAGGTTGTTATTATTATGGAGTTTGATTTTAATGATGATATTTTCTAGTATTGTTGTGTCTGACGTTAGTGGGATGAGTTCATATGCTATCTGTTTTTTTATTAGTAGGGCAACCCCTCCGCCGTTGTTGTCGTTTCTGTCTTTTCTTATGAGGTTATAGTTTTTGAATTTTGGGCTGTGTTGTGATTTTAATTTTGTTTCATTTAAGAGTGCTATGTCGGGGTTTTCTGTTTCTAGTAATTCGGTTAGGTTGTATCGTCTTTCGTTTGATGCAATGGAGTTTACATTTGCTGAGATTATTTTGAGGTCTGTGGATGTCGGGTTATCCATTGATGGTGCAGTCCGTGTCAGTGATATTGTGTTCTTCTTGAATGCCGAAGTATAGGTCGTGTAATTGGTTAATCCTGGCGGAGTTGTTCCCTATGATGGTTTCTAACCTGTTCAGTTGCGGTATCATGAAGTTTTTCAGGTCGTTGAAGAGTTTTTCGTACGGTAGTTGCGTGGTGTTTTGTGGTGGCTGGATTGTGTGGTTCGTTTTTGTCGGGCTTGGTGGATGTTGAGGGGGTGCAGTGGGAGGGGGGTGTGCTGCGGTTTGTTGTGTGTGTGTGAGGTTTCGCGATAGTGCCATTGCGAATGAGAGATTTGGCTTGGTTTTGCTATTTACTATAGAGTTTTTTGCGATACTTAGTGCTTCTATTTTGGAGTTTGTTTTTATGGTTGCGTTGTGTTTCATTCTTGCTTTTAGTTCTTTATACTTGGGGCATCCTTTGTAGGATGCTGGATGGCCAAAATTTTTGCATCTGACGCAGTAAAGTCGGTGTGCTGGGAGTTTGGTTCCGCTTGGTATTTTGCACTGTCCGGGTTCGTGTTTTTCTGCGCATTTTACGCATCTAAATTCCAGGTTGCTGTTTTTTGATGTGTGGCCTGCTCTTTGGCAGCGGGCGCACATTGTGGGGTCGTTTTTGCGGAGTTTGTCCCAAGAGATTACTTGGTGTAGTAGTCTGTTTGTCTGTGTTAGTTGGTTTGCGTCACTGTCGGGTGATATTTGCACCAGGAAGAATGGGAGGGTTTTACTATTGTTGTTGGTTCTGAAGTGTGCTACTTTTATGAATTGGACTTTGTTTAGTTTGAGGTTTATAAGTGCCGTTAGTATTTCCTGTGTGTCGAAGCTGGAGTCTAATCCTTTAATTAGTAGGGTTTGCGGTTTGATTGCTTTTGGGGTATACGTGAAGTATTTTATTTGGCGTTTTGTTAGTTCGGTAATTGTTGTGTTGTAGTCTCGTAAGTTGTCTAGCTGTATGTAGTGTTTGGAGGCGTTAATGTGTTTGATCTTGAAATTTTGGATGTTTAGGGCTTCTTTGATCAGCCTAAATGTGGTGTTTTGTGTACTTCCTATTATATTTATGATGGGGGGTTTGGATGCGAGGTCCTTTGCCTGTAGCTTCTCTGTCCGGGTGGTGGCTCTGTTGTCCTTGGGCTCTCGTTTGCTCGCTGCGGTGGTTGGCTCTGGTCCTGTTGATTCCGTGCTGATGTCCTTGGTGATGTCCTGGTCGGCGGGGGTTGGCGAGGCATTCTGACATTGCCTTTTTGGTGGGGCTGTGCCCCCATTTTCCGTCTGTCCATTTCTTTTAGCGCTTTGCGTGGCTGTGGGCGTGCTCGGGCTAGGGACCGCGATGCGGGTATAGATCGGTCTGTCCGCTGGGGTTCCTTGAACGGGTGCGGGGGATGCCCGCACTGGCGAACCTGTGCTTCCTTTTGGAGGGGGCGCAAGCGGTTGGTTGGGCGACGCGGCCCGTTCGTATGAGGTTTGAGCTTTTCCGTACCTGCTTGGGTTTTTCCCGGCGCGGTGGTGGTCCTTCGCGACCTTTCCTCTTCTAGCTGTTTGGAGAGGTTTTCGATGGTTTTGTTTAGATTTTCTATTATTTTTAGCAGTTCTCCGTACTGCTCCTGGCTTTTTTCTTGGTTTTGGTAAACGCTGGTAGTGCAGCTTTTTGTTTTTGGTTTCATCTCTCTGGTGGAATTGTTCACTTTTTCGAGGGCGAGGGGGGATCTTCGCACTAGATTTGGCTTTTTCGCGCTTCTGGCTTCTTTTAAAGCCTGCGCGAGTTTGTTGTGTAGTGTCGGGGTACTACTGTTATTTTGTCCGCACTCGTTAATTATATTGCTAAGCTTCTGCAGGTTGATTTGATTAATTCCGCTATGTTGCTCACATGTCTCTGTGAGCTCTTTTCCTTTGCCCGAGGGGGGCTTCCCCTCTTTGGGGATCCGTGTTTTGGAAATTTTGTTATATTTCACTATAGTCGGTGGTAATATAGCACGGGGCACAAAAGAGAAAAAGCAGGAGATGCTTTTTGTTTACCCGTGGTTTTTTATTCATTGCGTGGAGGCACTATTGATATGTATTACTTACATTGATCACTGTATGTAGAGTCACTGGTTCACCGTAGCTCTTCATGGACACGTCCGTACCCTCCGAAGGTCGCGGCACTTCTGCGTGGTATGAGCGTTGACGTAAAGACTTGGCTGCTTCATCGTCGCCACTACACCCACGAAACCATTATCCTGAAGAGCGAGCTTAAACTTGAAGGTGTCCAATGAAAGGCAGGTGTCGTGTGGCGTTTAACCCTGCTTACAGATATGCTGCTTATCCAAAAATCTGCTCGGGACAACAAGGATTGCCGGGAAAGCGGACGCTGTTCGCGATTCAAGGGTGCCGACTAGACGAGCCTCGTTCGGTTCGAAGCCATTCCGATCAGGAGCAGGGCCGAATACGCAGTGGACAGAAAAATGCCAACGATGGACGAGGATTGCAGGGGGTGGGGAACCCATCTTTGCCCTGATCGCGAGCCATGCAACTTAACACTTCAAAGTTCGCTAATTTTTGACGGTCAACAGTGCTCGTGAAACAGCATTCTATGGTCAATCGAGGTCGCTCGAACAGTACAAGAAAATATACGCAAAGTATTAGGAGCATACAGTCTTATCCGTAACTATGGATCATAGTTACGACTTCCCGGAAATGGGAGGTAGCTGAAGTGATTCTGAACTACTTTCTCATTGACAGCAATATTGTTTGCTGCTTCGTGCTCATGTTATTAACGAAAATCACTGGCCAATGAGAGCGCACGTATAGCACGCGCTCAAGCGCGTACCACTCAACTGCGCGCTGTCGTGATCGGGTGCATCGAGGGGCACCGTACGGCAAATACTACATCTTCTTCAATTAAGAATAATGTGTAATTATTCGTTATACATGAATAACAGTTTAATTAACAGGTCCCCTTCTAACTGTTCCATACTTTTACTCGTTATCCGAAACGAGTTAGGTGTTTTATTACCTGTGAAAAAATGTTTGGATAATTAGTGTTAGAAATGACTAGTCAAACAAAGTTACCCTCTGGTGCATTAAGTACGATCAAAAATTAAAAGCACGGCCCATAACGAGGGGCAAAAAGGGGGTAGATGCCAACACTACACGGAGTTCCCAAGCGGTCACCCATCTAAGTACTATCCGTGCCCAACGCTGCTTAACTTTGGTGATCGGACGAGAACCAGTGCTTTCAGCGTGGTATGAGCGTTGACGTTAAAATCTGGCTGCTTCATCGTCCCCACTGCACTCTCGAAACCATTATTCTGGCGAGCAAGCCTAAATTTGAAGGTGTCCAATGAAAATCAGGTGTCGAGTGGCGTTTATCCCTGCTTACAGATATGCTGCGGATACGAAAATTTTCTCGCGACAACAAGGATTGCCGGGAAAGCGATCGCTGTTCGCGGTTCAAGAGTGCCGACGAGACGAGTCTCGTTCAGGAGCACGGCCCAGAACGGAGTGGACAGAAAAATGCCAACGGTGAACGAGGATTGCAAAGGGGAACCCATCTGTGCCCTAATCGCGAGCCATGCAACTTAACTCTTCAAAGTTCTCTAATTTTTATCGTACTTAATGCACGCTCTTAGTGCACGAATGGGTAAGTTTATTTAACTAGCCTTTTCTAACTAGTGATTCCAGAATTAAATGAAAAAAGTGGAATGGGAACTGCCGATTGATGCCGCCGATCGGCAGGGCCGTGTGCGATTCGCCGTTGTAGGATCCCAAGGAAACAGATGCGAAGACTACGAGTCAAAGAAAGAAATATGATTCAACTTATATCATGTTTGGTCTCATTTTAATCAGTCAAATGTCAACCATATCTTCAAGAAAATTTAATGCAAAAGAAGCTCGAAATAAAAAATGTCACACCGCCGTTTTAATTGTAACATCGTTAATGTTTCATGTACGAACGTTAATGAGGCGGTCTGACGCAGAATCGAATACTAATTTTCTTTAATTGACCAATATTAATCAACGACCAAAGCCCAGTAGACAAAGTTGCGTCATTATGTTGTGTGGATTTAAAAACTGCGCGTGAGACGGTGCGTTACAGCCATTATTCTCGCGCCCGAGATCTGCGTATAGTAACAGCGTATCTTCTTATCAAGTGGCATATCTGTGTGCTAAGAAAAGGAAAGGCTGTTGGATGACCGACCCTTGAGTGACCGATAAGATGTAAGGCCCGCGGATTCTGTCCTAGTCAAAATCAATATTATTCACTATCAATAAGGTAGTAGTCAGCGATATGACTACTGGCAAGCGTCAGAGTCCGCATCGGCTAAAGCGACACAACAAGGGCTAAGGCCAGCCTTTCCCCCTAAACCTCATAATATATATAGTAGCAGAATATCAATTGTACTTAGAATACTTTTGGAAACGACGCATACCATCACTCTGTCGCGCAAACTCGTCGCGGTATTCTTATATAAAACCTCTTTGCAGAAGTAATGGTTGCACACGATTGCGTTTACCCCGCAATCCAACCGGGCCATGTAATAGCTGAGGAATTGGTAAAACCATGTGCACTTGATATTGCATAAATTGTATTGGGTTCTGAAGCACAACGGAAAATTCAGGAGGTTCCGTTGTCAAACGGTGTGATTCTATCGCGCATTCAAGATCAGAGCGTTGACATTTTATTGCAAGTAGTAGAAGATATCGAAGCCAGCCCTCTAAAGGTGAGAATTGAACAGGACGAGTCAACTGACGTTGATAATTGCTGTCAGTTGTTGGTATTTGTGCGATAGATTAAGGAAAAAGAAATGGTGGAAGAATTTTTATTCGCTTCAAAAGTGTTGTTATAAATATAAGACTACTATTATTTTGGGGAGGATAAAGCAAACGGAAATATGTTTCTCTGTAAACAAAGGAAATTTTGTCTTTTTTCGTTATTTAACAACAGTTATTTACACTATTTACAACCTTACCTGTAAACAAAGAAACGACAATTAAAGTTTACTATTATCACTTCTCTATCTACACTACTAATTCTGTTTATAATTTTTATCTTTGTATTTTGCACGTGTGCTCTATTGCGTAATGCCTCTATCTGTCTCTCCTCAATTCTTTTGTTAATCGCCGCCCCATCTATCGGTGATTAAAATATGAGGCGCGCGGAGCATGAGAAGCGCGACAAATCCAAAACTAAAGAAAGTATACTTTCTTTACATAAATAAACAATAACAACGTTGCCATTAAAAAATGACACATTGTTTTGCATGTACATACGTATATGTATGTTAGATATTATTTATACGTCAAAGAAACGACCGCAAAGTTCCAAAATTCTGGGGTAAGTGCCATGGTCTTCATCACAGTCCTCTTTACGATAGGCGTCGCCTTCCCCACTCCGTGGCCAGTTCCTAATCTTTAGCAATACGACATCAAGCCGTCTGCCATCTTTAAGCTCTTTCGCATCTTACTAATAAACAACCCCTCGACACCCGATTGTTGGAAGACCCAGAGTGGTCGCCAACCACCGCCTGCCGACCGGATGTTTGGTCCCATGCATTCACTTTCAAAACATTCAATAAATTAGTCAATCCTAGGACATTCTATATTTCAATAAACACTCTTCGACCACGCGTAGGACTGCGTGCCCATCATAAATTATACACAGGGTGCATAATACTTTATCACCCGATCCTATTTCTTCCATTAAAAATACGCTACCGCTAATATGTAAATGCATGTGTTTGTCTTTCAATAAATAAATTATCTTGCAATAGATGCAATTTTCTAAATAAAGAAATAGAAACCTATTTTTCAAGGGGGCGCCGATCACTAAAAAGGTTATGAACCACCGACCTAGATGATTTTTTCAGTGGTAACATAACAAATTTCAACTACGTTCTTATTTCGATCCGATTTTCCCCGTGACCGGATTCGCCACTCACTCAGTGTGAAATCGAACTGCTTGTCCCACAGGATTCCAGGCCAAGTAGAGCTTGGCCTGTTTACACTACGTGTCAGAGGGCCGAACTCGTCTAGCACTCTGTCCTACGACGTCATCTAATCTATCGCAAGCAACAATGTATGGCTTCGTCGCGAGGCGAGGCTCGGTCCAAGATCAAAAGCTCGTTCGAATGAATTTGTATTCGAATCAAAAATTGTTCGTTACTCTCGTGTTACTTTGTTGAATTCGTAGCCTTTATTCGAAGAGTGTAACTGAAATGCTATTCAAATAAACTCGGCCGCTTCCCATTCTCTTGATACAGTGAATGAGCGATATAAGCGAAAAATTTCTACGTCATATAAGCGAAGAGTTTATCCCCACCACTGAAGGGTATACCCCTTGAGGCGTCGAGAAGTTCGCTTGGCGAACAATGTAACGCAATCCGGGCTCGGGTATATCGGTGAGCTAATACTAATTGAACGATGAAACTTTGCTATTTCTCATCCTTTTCTTATGAAACTTTTACATAGCAAAGCTGCCAATTTTCTGATTAAAATGACACCAAACACGATACAATTTGGGCTATATTTACTGTCTTAATTAACGATAATAAGTTTCGACCGTAGAAAAGGATAGCTAGTGAAAGGAAAAGAGAAGCTGCGATCGTGGTAATCGGCAAAGATCAAAGGCCCACTACACTGTTTAACATACCAATGTGATACTAATATTTTTATTTTCAGTTCCTTTTTTATACAACTTTTACCGGTAAATTTGTGATATTTTTCTGATTAAAATGAGACCAAACACTACATAATTCGGAAAATATTGACTTGTAATAACTTATTATCTTTCATTACGTTCCTAATAGGTTAGAGGAACAAATTGTTACCCACATTTAGAATAATACTATGGCTAGAATATTACAAATTACAGTAGTATGAAGTATAAAAAGCTTATAATTAAAATTATGTAAATTCTTTATTATTTGTGTTTACAATAATTAAAACAATGATCACGTGAGTGAATTTATTTCTTCTGGTTAATATCGGCTAAAAAAATACCGATACCTGGTTATGAACAAAACTAGTCCACGACTGTATGTATACTATACAAGCGAACGTGTTAATGCCCAATGTAATATGGTACAGTAAATATGGTCCAAATTATATCGTGTTTAGTGTCATTTTAATCAGACAATGTAGGAACTGCACGATATAAGCGAACGTTCAGACCCGAGGCTTTCGCTTATATCGAGGATTCACTGTACTCTCTATCCTCCTTTGTAACTCTTCCTGTAACGCGCGTGTACACGCACACACTCGCGCAGCGCAGTCAATCCCAATCACAGATGCGCGCGCAGAATGATGCATCCGTGCCGCGAGCCGACCTTCGGCCAGGACGCAGCACTAGTGGTGGAGAAATATCGATAGTCAGCACTATCGATAATTTTCGATAGTTGGACCATCGACCATCGACAGTTATCGATAGTGACGGAATGTGCTATATAAATGTAGTACATGTATAAGTAATGTAAGGAAGGGCGCTCTCTCTGGCAGCAAAGTAAAAACGTAAAGCTCGGCGCAGAGGAAGAGAGCGCCCTCCTGAAAGCGCGCAGATACATAGTTCAATACTGAACAAAGAATATAAAACTCTTTAAATTGCAGATTCTTTCGTACGCAAGATCACACAGAAAGCCAGTCTTTAACGACAAAATACTATCGCTATCGTCAGTTATAGAACAAATGCCTATCATCACATTACCAAACATTTTTAAATTCGCGGCATTACGGGGTCGACGGGCAACGACGTACAGTGAATCCTCGATATAAGCGAAAGCTTCGGGTCTGAACGTTCGCTTATATCGTGTAGTTCCTACATTGTTTGAAATTTGCCGACAGCGTCGAACGTAGAAAAGGACAGCGAGTAAAGAAAGAGGACCGAGCAGCCAAGCCAAAACAAAATCCAGCGTATCGGTGAAATAACACTAATGCAAAGATGAAACTTTTTTATTTTATATTTTTTTTTTATCAAACTTTATCCAACAGTTTTGTGACATTTTTCTGATTAAAATGACACCAAACACGATATAATTTGGACCATATTTACTGTACCATATTACATTGGGGTCCACGCATCAACACGTTCGCTTATATAGTATACATACAGTCGTGGACTAGTTTGTTCATAACCAGGTATCGGTATTTTTTTAGGCGATATTAACCAGAACAAATAAATTCACTCACGTGATCCTTTTCATCTGTAGCAATAATACAGACCACTTTCTGTGTTATTTGTTTTAATTATTGTAAGCACAAATAATAAAGAATTTACATAATTTTAATTATAAGCTTTTTATACTTCATACTAGTGTAATTTCTAATATTCTAGCCATAGTATTATTCTAAATGTGGGTAACAATTTGTTTCTCTAACTTATTAGGAACGATAATGAAAGATAATAAGTTATTACAACTCAATATTTTCCGAATTATGTAGTGTTTGGTCTCATTTTAATCAGAAAAATATCACAAATTTATCGGTAAAAGTTGTATAAAAAAGAAACTGAAAATAAAAATGTTAGTATCACATTGGTATGTTAAACAGTGTAGTGGGCCTTTGATCTTTGCCGATTGCCACGATCGCAGCTTCTCTTTGCTTTTCACTAGCTATCCTTTTCTGCGGTCGAAACTTATTATCGTTAATTATGGCAGTAAATATAGCCCAAATTATATCGTGTTTGGTGTCATTTTAATCAGAAAATTGTCAGCTATGCTATGTAAAAGTTTCATAAGAAAAGGATGAGAAATAGCAAAGTTTCATCGTTCAATTAGTATTAGCTCACCGATATACCCGAGCCCGGATCGCGTTACACTGATAGACAAGGGAACTTGTCGACGCCTCGAGGGGTATACCCCTCAGTGGTGGGGATAAACTCTTCGCTTATATCGTGTAGAAGTTTTTCGCTTATATCGAGGATTCACTGTAGTACGTTCAAGGGCCTGCATTACGGCACCTCCAAATGTATGCCGTTCCCGCACGCGTATCGGCCTTGTCGCGACATTGGGGAAAAACGGCAATTTAGGAGTGCAAAAGTCGAGAAACAAAACACGGAGTAGGCCTATAATTTTATATCCAATATCAAGATAGATATCCGTAGCAGCTAAAAACGACACTTTCATTTCTTAAATCCATTGTTGTTGAGCCTCGAAAGGGATACAAGCGTTAAAAATTGAAGATAGCTTAAAAATGAAGAATACTATTTTCACCTGTTATCTAATGCTCAGGACCTTAACACTAGGTTTACGGACAAGTTTGAACACTTATTTTTACTGACTTCCCTACGATTAACAATAGCCAATGAAAATGCGCGTTTTCTTTAAAAAATTAATTCACTTAATTTCGAAATGAAATGTAATTACTTTAATTATATAATACTCACGGATCTTCACTAATCTTTGTATTTCAAATTTTGAAATGCGTCAAATTGACGCGTTCCGTAAATCTAGGGTTAATGGTATTTCTATTTGCAGGAACTGTATCAACAAGGATTAGGAATGTGTAAAAATGAAAAGAACAATTTTATAGAAATTTTTTAATATTTTTTTTTCAAGAAAGATTCAACAAACCAATTTTCAACGCGTTCTTTTATGAAATACTTTTGATCTCCACTCGTCTCCGCGCTAATTTTTATATATACGGTAAGAATGGGATGTATACTATATGCTCTATAAAGTTTGGCTGCAGCCAACTGCAGCTGCAAAAATTATTGCATTTTTGATAGAATAGTTCAATGCCGAGAACGTTCGCACTGATTCGGCCTACGGGAGACGGTAGATGAACGGGTCCCTCTTTTTCATTTATAAGCATGTATAATTTCAGAAATAAAATGTACAGTAAAAACAATAACAATATATATAAAAACAAAATAATATTTACATCATAATCATTAATAAATATATTAATAACATATAAAATAAATTTAATCTTCTACGAAAGGAAAAAATATTAAATTACAAAAGAATTATAAAAAATTAGAAAGAAAAACAATTTAGTCAATACAAGCATAGTTATTCATTAATGGATTTACTTCTATGTAGGGCACTTCGTAAACTAACGAATTAGTATTTTTCCGGTAAGACCGTATGAGGGTTATTATGGTTATATATATGGTTATATAAGGGTTATTATAATTATAAACAAAAATTAATATATAAATATATCAATAACGTGCAAGATATACATACATCCTAGAGAGAAAGAGCAACGGATCAAGTACACCAAAATTTAGTATTCATAAAAAATAAAATTAGTAGGAGAAAGACTATTTAAACAATGATAAACGTCACAAAAAGTAAACAAGGATGGAATATGTCAATCAATTTTCTCCTAGTCAATCGTTTTCATGTCAACAAAAAAAGCGGGGCCCGTTCATCGGGAGTCTACCGTAGAGTCGCATCAGCGCGAGCGTTCTCGGCATCGAACTATTCCATAAAAAGTGCAATAACTTTTGCAGCTGCAGTTGGCTGCAGCCAAATTTTGTAGAGCATAAAGTATACATCCCATTCTTAATGTCTATATAAAAATTAGCGCGAAGACGGGCGGATATCAAAAGTATTTCATAAAGAAAGACTTTTGCACTCCCAAATTGGCGTTTAGCCCCACTGTGTGTCGGTGACACACTCGGATTTTCATACAATAGTAAACATATATTATCAATAGTTTCCGATAGTAGCAACCATCGATAATATCTATAGTGCCATCGATATATCCCCACCACTACGCAGCACCCTTTCTTTGGTTTTCTCCGCCACGCATGCTTTGTGCACCTTATCGCTAGACTTTCGTTCGCACCTTATTCTCCAAGCGGTCTCTAGTTCCGCTTTATTCACAAAATAGTCTATTCTTCGTTACTGCAGTTGTATATTCACACCCTACATTTGTACGAATGAATTATGTACTCTTCCCAAATATGTAGCTGGAAGAATTGAACTATTTCCGGAAGCGTCGATAGTGGAGAAGGGTCATTTTCCAGCTTACAACTTACTAACAATTATTTAAGCTCAACTGTAGCACAAGAACGACTATTAAATGTTTTGTGAACAATGAAATATGTAAAACCTTGTTGGACATTTCGCTCACGTAAAACTATGGAAATTTTTATCGCAAAAATTATAAGAATAATTAATGCGCACGAATATTTCTATGTTTGGTTATTTAAATTGTACCTGCTTTTAGTTATAGCTGCAAATTACCAATTAATGCAAGGCATTGTAATAAGTCTAATGCTGTGACGTGATATAAATTGTTGCATACTGCGCAGCGGGATCATACACACGTGAAGTGGTGGCACGCCACACGCAACGGCGAAGAAAAGCATTGTCCTATGGCCCGCCCGTTACCAGAGTAACATGCGCAGAAGTCGCGAAAATCCAGCCCGTGCGCAGTTCTTGCATGAGCCTCGGTGCGAGCGTCATTCGCATTTCGGACGCCGTAGTGGTTGGTTGTGGTGCTTCTTCGTGCTCCAGGTCAGTAAACATTCTTAAATATGTGTTACAACCGTTTGTTCAGTGCTTTGTGTTATCGACGGTATTACTTCAATAGATCAGTACCTTCGTTTTCTACAAAAGCTAATAATTATAATAATTTTACATCAATTTCTAGACTCTGATATTAAATCAGTTTCAAGGTACTGAAAACAGTTTTTTCAGTACCCTTTGTGCTATCGACAGTATTGCTTCAATAGATCAGTACCTTGGTTCTTTGCAAAAATTACTAATTAAAATAATATTACATTAATTGAACATATCTTCTCTTTAGCGCCACGTTTTTAGCATTCGTTCATTTTTTCGGCGCTTTCTAGACTCTCTGGTATTAAATATATTTTTCCTTTTTGCACTTGCTTGCAGGTTCCTATACTGGCGTTTGTTACAGATATAATAGTTGCTTGGTCGGTGCTGAATAATATATCGAGATTTAATTATCACGACGGTTCATCACTTTGCTGATTGATTGGTAACATATAATACATCTATTAAAATTAAAATTGCCCTGTATATGTATGTGTTCATTCATGTGCTATCGAGCCTCTTTTTATGCGGGAAATCCGTTCACGGAGAACGATATACAAATCAATCGCGCAAACGAGGTATAACTTTCATCGAAAAAGTAGGGATAGTATCCATAATTTTCTAATACCGCATAAAGCCAAAACAGTGAGATAAAATAATCTCAGAATCCAATAAAAAGGTTTACAAAAATTCGGGAAAATGGAATGATTCAAAAATTCATCCGAAAATCTGAAAGAAATTGATATAAAGTTCAAAATAAGTAACAGGACGTATCACTGTAAAATTTTATTCATTGAATAATATTGACGACCGATAACTCTCGTTACATTTTTCGTCAGAACTATCACCGCTATCTAACAATGTTCGCGGGACTGTGTATTTATGGATGCACAACTGGGTAACCTAGAATTGCCATAAAATATCCACCTGATTAAAATAGTGCGAATAAAAAGAGGACCGACTGTACTTACATTTGTTTATTTAGTGTTGTCTTGTAATTCGACATCGGTTGTAATTTATATGCAATTGATATTTGTTTCGCGATATGTGACTTGCGTTGGATAATAATATACAGAATGTGTATTGTTATTGTATTGAATAATTATTACAAACTTATTATCTTCTTTGCAATGTTGCAAAGCCAAGGTAAGAGAAGATTGGGTTAATGGAATCTATTTAAATACAACAATGTCTCCATTAAAGCGAAAGCCTCGGGACTGAACGTTCGCTTAAATGGAATACTTCCTACATTGTTTGAAATTTGCCGACAGCGTCGAACGTAGAAAAGGACCGAACAGCCAAGCGTATCGGTGAAACAACACTAATGCAACGATGAAACTTTTTTATTTCTTATCCTTTTATTTAAAAATTTTACATAGCATAGCTGACATTTTTCGGATTAAAATGACACCAAACAATATATACAGTGAATCCTCGATATAAGCGAAAAACTTCTACACGATATAAGCGAAGAGTTTATCCCCACCACTGAGGGGTATACCCCTTGTGGCGTCCAGAAGTTCCCTTGGCTATCAGTGTAACGCGATCCGGGCTCGGGTATATCGGTGAGCTAATACTAATTGAACGATGAAACTTTGCTATTTCTCATCATTCTCTTATGAAACTTTTACATAGCATAGCTGACAATTTTCTGATTAGAATGACACCAAACACGATACAATTTGGGCTATATTTACTGCCTTAATTAACGATAATAAGTTTCGACCGTAGAAAAGGATAGCTAGTGAAAAGAAAAGAAAAGCTGCGATCGTGGCAATCGGCAAGGATCAAAGGCCCACTACACTGTTTAACATACCAATGTCATAGTAACATTTTTATTTTCAGTTCCTTTTTTATACAACTTTTACCGATAAATTTGTGACATTTTTCTGATTAAAATAAGACCAAACACTACATAATTCGGAAAATATTGACTTGTAATATCTTATTATCTTTCATTATCGTTCCTAATAAGTTAGAGGAACAAATTGTTACCCACATTTAGAATAATACTATGGCTAGAATATTACAAATTACACTAGTATGAAGTATAAAAATCTTATAATTAAAATTATGTAAATTCTTTATTATTTGTGCTTACAATAATTAAAACAAATAACACAGAAAGTGGTCTGTATTATTGCTACAGATGAAAATGATCACGTGAGTGAATTTATTTGTTCTGGTTAATATCGCCTAAAAAAATACCGATACCTGGTTATGAACAAAACTAGTCCACGACTGTATGTATACTATATAAGCGAACGTGTTAATGCGTGGACCCCAATGTAATATGGTCCAAATTATATCGTGTTTAGTGTCATTTTAATCAGAAAAATGTCACAAAACTGTTGGATAAAGTTTGATAAAAAAAAAATATAAAATAAAAAAGTTTCATGTTTGCATTAGTGTTATTTCACCGATACGCTGGAGTTTGTTTTGGCTTGGCTGCTCGGTCCTCTTTTTTTTCTCGCTGTCCTTTTCTACGTTCGACGCTGTCGGCAAATTTCAAACAATGTAGGAACTACACGATATAAGCGAACGTTCAGACCCGAGGCTTTCGCTTATATCGAGGATTCACTGTAATTTGGAATATATTTAGTGGCTTAATTAACGGTAATAAGTTTCGTCCGCAGAAAAGGATAGGTAGTGAAAAGAAAAGAGAAGGTGTGATCGTGACAATCGGCAAAGATCAAAGGCCCAGTACACCTGGTTAACATATCGTCACGCCACAAATCGTGTGTGGTGTCATTTTAATCAGAAAAAAACCTAGTGTGTACCGACCGAAGTGTAATCTTCGATGGCGATTGTAATCTATTTCAATTAATATAAGTATATGAATAATATGAATATAATTATGGATCTTATTACTTGGACGAATCAGCAACAAGTCATAAAACTATCTATTTTCATTTGTTTTCTGATTAGATCTACAATGTGTGCATTTATAACTATGTATCAATTATCTGTTTAATTTTGAGACCCATTCACTACTCAGCAAAGAGTGTGTGCGTGATGCGCCTAAAGAAGTTTACACTTCAAAAATCATTACGAACTTCATATTTTCATAAATTTTTCAAATCGTTCTTAAACCATAATCTATCACAAATTTTGCAAACATGTCCAAAACTATTCTGCGTAAACTGTTTCTGAAATTCTGTATGAGCACTGCTGTATCTTTTATAAGAACCTACTTTTATAAGTAGGTTGTCGATGATCTGTAGGGTTGTGAATTGGGAGCACGATTCATGTGCTTGATCTTCTGATGGTGCTAAATTATAATCCATGTTCATTTGTCGGTATTCTGCGTCTGTTTGTGATAAATATTTTTGCTTGTGTTTCAAGATTTTCTTCTTGTGAAGGTCCTGTACATTTTTATTATAATCATTTACATTTGCTGAATAATCGTTTACAACAATATTTTATGCACAATTTTTCATTTATATAAACTTACAAGTTCATATTTGTCGATGTTCCAGGGATCTGTAAATTATTAATCCTGGTTCTCTGATTCTTAATTACGAGTGGTGGATTACATTTTGAATGCCCCGGAATCTGTGAATCATGAATCGCATGTTCAAAATTTTTTATTGGACACAGTCCTTTCTTATCACGATTTCGTCTAGAGCGCTCCCTTACTAATTCTCTCTGTCGTTCTAGTTTATTTTGTTGAATTTGTTCGTTACTCTGTTTCTTTTCTTCATTCTGCGAGACTAAATTCTGCCGTTGAGCTTCTTGCCGCTTTCTTTTACGGTGTTCTCTCTTGCGCGCATTAGCTAATTCCCTTTTCCGTTTCAATTCATCGTCGAACTGGCAATTTTGATTCATCTTCGATTTTAAAAATTATAAAAGGCAATATTCCTAAAAGTTTACACTTCAACAAATATTTATACACTAACCACAGCACGGTGTTGCGAAATTGTCTTTGATGAATTTTGAAGTGTGGGGTTATGTGCCCGTCCTTACGCGAAAGCGCTCTGCTCGTGGTATAAAATTAACTGATGATAACTCAAATAAATCAATGACGATTTAACTTTAAATGAACGTTTAATAACTTATTAAAATAATAACTTGAAGAAACTTGATAAAACTTATAACTTTAGATACTTATTGTCGAGTTTTACGCCAAAGCAATGCAATTAAACGGAATGAGCGTAACGGATCAGACTCATTCACGACCCAGCAAAATTCTGTACGCGGCGCCCCCAAAGAAGTTTACACTTCAAAATGTCAGCTATGCTGTGTAAAGGTTTCATAAGAAAAGGATGAGAAATAGCAAAGTGTCATCGTTGAATTAGTATTAGCTCACCGATATACCCGAACCGGGATCGCGTTACGCCCATCGCCAAGCGAACTTTCTTGATGCCTCCAGGGGTATACTCCCCAGTAGTGGGGATAAACTCTTCGCGTGTATATGGGATACCAGATTTACGCATAAATGGAGACATTACTGTATCGTGCTGAACTTCAGGAGAGGGGAGCAGGGCAGCGCGCGACCGGGGCGTCCTGCCCAGCTTGGATGGTTGGACCCGTGCTTAGGGGTACTCCCACCTACCGGACCACGCAGGTGCTCACGGGTCATGGGTGCTGCGGTGAGTACCTGCGCCGGATAAGGGTGCACGAGACGGCAGTATGCCATGAGTGCAGGGCGGCCTGGGACACGGCGCAGCCGCGCAACTCACGCTTGTGCATTGCCCTGATTGGGCCGTAGGGACGGACCTCTCGGTGCCAGTACGCATTAGAATGTATGCTGAGCAGCGAAGATGTAACGCGGCAGATGGAGACGGCGCACAGTAGCGAACAAAGTAAGCAACAAAGTAAGACATAAATGAATAACAAAACAATCATAAAACAGTAACTAATATATCACAAATAATTTGCGACAAAATGGCACCTAAAAAATACACGTGGAACACTTACGAAGCTGATGAAAGAAATATCACAATGGAAGGCGATAAACAGATGACGATAATTGGTATGGTCGCAGCTAATTTCAATCGGAACTTGTTCTGTGCCATTTAAGCTTTACTTTGAAAAAAAATGGGCGCTTGATCTCACTTTATGCACAACTATTTGCTTAAATAAGCAAAAAAGATCTATAGATCTTGTATGTTTAAGTACCACAGCCTTAGCAATTTTTTAAAAGTAATAAAATCAATGCAAATATCATGCTAGAGCACATTAAATAATACCAACATTTATAGATTATCTTGATACATCGACAGTGAATCGTAACATAAATATCAGCAAAAATGTTGCGTTTGCGGTTTATGAGATGCATAATTTTGTAATTATTTAAACATACTTGAATGTTTATATTTTAATAACTACTATATCATTTTATTCTTGAAACTCCGCAGCATAATTTCGTACCAAGAGCAACTGAATAATTATTACCGTAAAAGTACAAAACAGTTCCAAAGTTAAAAATTTACAATTTTCTTTTTAATTGATTTTTTCAGAAACTATAAGTTATAGCGAAAAACGGTTTTTCCCAACCTTTTTTGGGCCATGCCACACGGAAGTCCCTTTAAATTTTGTCATGTCCCCTATGTAATATATAGGGTGGCACAAAAGCCAGGGTACATCGGGGAATGGGGTGTAGCTGGGGTGATTCTGAACAATTTTTTCCTTGACCAAAATGTTATTTATAGTTTCGTTTTTGAGTTATTAACGAAAAACACTGACCAATGAGAGCGCCCGCTGGGCATCGGCTGACGCGCGCTCAGGTGCGAACCGATCACCTGCGGTCGGTCGGGATGGGGCATCGAGGGTACCGAGGGAAGCGTGCGGCAAATGTTACATCGTCTTAATTAAGAATAATGTGGAATTATTCGTTATTCATGAATAAAAAATACACTAGTAAGTCGTGTAATAACCATGTTCGATACGTTTGTTCATTATCCGAAAGGAATAAAGTGTTTTATTACATGTGAAAAAAATATTTTTTTGATCAGTACGTTTTCAGGTGGATAAATTATGTATTAGGAGAAACGTTTTGCATAACTAATGTTAGGAAAAGCTAGTTAAACTTACCCATTCGTTCACGAATCAACCTGCTTAACATTGTGCGAACCCTGACCTAGGCAACGCTCAACAGCTGATGTTACGGCCGGCTTAGTATCCTTGCATGGTCATTTCACTTCACGATAACTTCACTTACCACTGTGAAATGTGGGGATAATTACAAACAATTTATTATTCTTACGTTTGAACATTGTGTAATATTCTGCTTTTGTACGATTCATGTTGCTCGTTCGGTTAGCAGCATGGCTCTGCCAGCTTAAACGCTCGCACTCGCGTCCACCTTCCCCGTAGACTTCCTTGTCGCTCGGACATTTCCGTATAAGAATAGGGACGTTATCCATGTCGTTGTCAGTGTCATATAAAAAGTTCAATTCAGTTTTATTTCCCAAATTTATCGTAAGAGGAAGTATGAGGTTCATCCGGACAGAGCCTCTTATCCGGGCAAGGGGACTAGGGTACTGCAGTGGTGCCCCCAGGTGTCCTGCAGTGGAATGTTTGCGACCGCATGAGGCCACTTAACCCTCGGCACGTTACCTTACACCTTGGTTTATGACTTAATCCTTAATGGCAGGGTTTTAAATCGGGGTGGTTTAAACAGCAGGGCGTACGTATAAACAGAATTCAATGTAGTAGTGCCGATCTTTTTTGGGCAAAATCTCGGAAACTAAGGCCGAGCGGCGGTTATATGTATAGGAAAAAGTTGTTAAAAATGTTGATTTCTACGACATACTCGAAAATCATCAAAATCGGTGAGACCCCCCCCCCCCCTTTTTCTAAATAATTACCGTTTATTGTGGTTGATGTTGCAAAGGCAATAATTGGCGCTGACTTCCTACACCACTATAACCTGTTGGTTGATTTAGGGAGACGCAGGTTGATCGACCAACAGACTCAATTGTTACGAACAGGAAAAATAACAAGCACGCCTGTACCACACATATTCACAATAGACAACAAGAATAAGTCCTAAGGTACTCTTAAACGAATTTAAAGACATTACGAAACCCTCAGGCAATAGCATCAGGAGACATGGTGTGCAGCACTATATTGTTACAAGAGGACCACCCATCGCAGAAAGACCCCGCAGGTTACCACCAGAGAAGTTACAGGCAGCCAAATTGGAATTTCAGCTGATGCTCAAAGAAGGAACTACAGTGAATCCTCGATATAAGCGAAAGCCTCGGGTCTGAACGTTCGCTTATATCGTGTAGTTCCTACATTGTTTGAAATTTGCCGACAGCGTCGAACGTAGAAAAGGACAGCGAGTAAAGAAAGAGGACCGAGCAGCCAAGCCAGAACAAAATCCAGCGTATCGGTGAAATAACACTAATGCAAACATGAAACTTTTTTATTTTATATTTTTTTTTTTATCAAACTTTATCCAACAGTTTTGTGACATTTTTCTGATTAAAATGACACTAAACACGATATAATTTGGACCATATTACATTGGGGTCCACGCATTAACACGTTCGCTTATATGTATAGTATACATACAGTCGTGGACTAGTTTTGTTCATAACCAGGCATCGGTATTTTTTTAGGCGATATTAACCAGAACAAATAAATTCACTCACGTGATCATTTTCATCTGTAGCAATAATTCAGACCACTTTCTGTGTTATTTGTTTTAATTATTGTAAGCAGAAATAATAAAGAATTTACATAATTTTAATTATAAGCTTTTTATGCTTCATACTAGTGTAATTTGTAATATTCTAGCCATAGTATTATTCTAAATGTGGGTAACAATTTGTTTCTCTAACTTATTAGGAACGATAATGAAAGATAATAAGTTATTACAACTCAATATTTTCCGAATTATGTAGTGTTTGGTCTCATTTTAATCAGAAAAATATCACAAATTTATCGGTAAAAGTTGTATAAAAAAGAAACTGAAAATAAAAATGTTAGTATCACATTGGTATGTTAAACAGTGTAGCGGGCCTTTGATCTTTGCCGATTGCCACGATCGCAGCTTCTCTTTTCTTTTCACTAGCTATCCTTTTCTACGGTCGAAACTTATTATCGTTAATTATGGCAGTAAATATAGCCCAAATTATATCGTGTTTGGTGTCATTTTAATCAGAAAATTGTCAGCTATGCTATGTAAAAGTTTCATAAGAAAAGGATGAGAAATAGCAAAGTTTCATCGTTCAATTAGTATTAGCTCATCGATATACCCCAGCCCGGATCGCGTTACATTGTTCGCCAAGCGAACTTCACGACGCCTCAAGGGGTATACCCCTCAGTGGTGGGGATAAACTCTTCGCTTATATCGTGTAGAAGTTTTTCGCTTATATCGAGGATTCACTGTACCATCGAAAAGTCAATGGGGAAGCCCTCTTCACCTGGTAAAAAAAAAAAACAGGTGAATGGCGACCATGCGGCGACTAGCGCAGGTTAAACAGCGTTACAGTAATGTCTCGATTAGTGTTCAAAATTGTGTCTACGATTAGTGTTCATTTTAGTGTTCCTGACGAGGAACATAGAACATCCAAATGTCGCGGAAAAACATACAACAGTCAGGGAACATAGAAGGATATTGTATTTACCACTAATAGTACTGAGAGTGGTTCGATTGGCTGTATTGTAATCTATTGTCTGCAGGAGAATGGCGTCTGAATATTTAGTCAGGTTATCTTGGAGGGTCAATAGGTATCTATTACCATTTTTTGAAACTGGAAGCGGACCAACGCTGTCCATTTTCACCTTTTCGATGGCTCTACTGGGGGTATCTATGATACGCATAGGTTGTTTGGTTTTTGCTGAAAGCATTTTGTTTTTCTGACAAAGAGGACAGGAGCGAACCAAATTCGCGATTTGTTTTGCCATTCCAGGCCAATAGAAATTTTTCTTGATGAGGTTCAGAAGATTTCGTATGCCCCTGTGACCGGCTACGGTAGATTCGTGGTGTTCTTTGATGATTTGTGGCCTGCTAGATTCGTCGAGAATTATTATTTCTCCGGAGCAGATAGTGAACGTGTACCGGGGGATATCGAAGGTACGTTCTATTTGGTATAGGAGCTGGTCTCATTCAAGGGGCTCTAACCCGTTGTGGGTACTGGCGATACTAATAGATTTTATTTCTAGCGAGTCCATGAGTTGTTTCAATGAATTGAACGAAGTTCTAAGGTCGCGCAGGCTGGTTATCTGGTCAAGCGTAGCCTTGACGAACACATGAAAGGTATGATAACTCTGGCTGGGGAAGGTTATGGCATTCCCACCTCGGCAGGGTATGACCTGAGGTGGTCGAGAATGAGTTTCTTATGGGTTATCAATTCTATCCCCGTCAGAGTTGTGATGGAGCAGTCAGTGGAAAGGAAGTTTATGAGGTTGTCGTGACGCATATAGAGGTGATTTTTAGACTACCTTAGCGTAGGTAAGGAGGAAATGTTAGTGTCTGGTTCGGTATCGGTGATTCTAATGGGAAGAATATTTTGAATTGTCGTCTCGTGAGTGTCTTGTTTAATTTTCATATTTCCCGTTTCTAGCTTGGATTGCGTTCCATCAACAAGCACTTCACTGCGCGTTTCTTCCTCCAACTCGTGCTCCGGTATTGCATCCGGCAAGCTAGCTAAAAGTTCCGCTATCTGCAGCTGTGGTATCATTACCCAGGTGCTCAGCGATCCTAGATTTAAACAGCAATTTTTTAACATGATAGAAGCGCACATTCTGCTAAGGCAGAGCGGTCCGCGGGCCAAACACCATTCCCTTCCTCTCTTTTCGAGCCCAAACGGCGTCTCCCACTATTTGACTAGCGCCTACATTTCACGCAAAGCCTATGGCCTATGGAGTGTTATATATCTATATGTACTTGCAGTAGGACGGTAGGCCGTAGGCGATAAAGGCAAGGGATGAATGGTGCTTAGTTACTAGTGGGAGAACCGAAAAACTACTGGAGGGGTCGTGTAGTTACGGCAGGAAAGATGTTGCCCGGCTGTGTGCTAAGGAATCACTAAAATCAGAAATTACAACCCTCTCAAATGCACAACAAACTTATGAAAATAGATCAACAGAAGTAATTAATACAAATATAGGGTTTTGGAACTTGAATGTTGAAAGAGATTCACATTTAACCCGGCAGTACTCTATCCCTTTAGAAAGCGCAGCGAACATATTGAAGCAATATTTAGATCTGCCTTATGAAAGTATTAAAAGTGATCCTATTGATTTTGGGGATAAACATGGCCATACTAGGCCTCAGTTCAATAAAGTTAGCGATAAATATTTATCTACTCCTGCAACCTTGGTACCTTTGGAAAGAATATTTTTCAAAGCTGGCCAAATAATATGCGAAAGGCGAAATAGATTGTCAGCCAAAAATTTGGACCAGCTGATTTCTCTAATTGTTAACATGGAATAGCCTTACTATATCATGACATAATTCGAAATCATACGTATGCTCGAGTAATATACGTATATTGTTAGAAACAGCGAATTATATGTTAAAACCGTCTTTGTCTTGGAATATACGTTACATGCACCATCAAACACGTGGTATTATTTTATCATACTCGATAAAACTAACCAAATCCTTACACATATGTACGTATGTTTATACATACCTATGTACACTGCGTCCAGAGGATTCTCATCGCTCCACACGTGCGATTTGTGGTCCTTGAAGCATCCCTCCTGGTTAAAACTGCACTTCGTACAGTTTTCAGTACTGCGTAATGAAAAGTTGATCTCACGCCCGAATCAACATTTATTCACTATCCATCCGATCCGCCGTCTCGGTGGTCGTCGCAAACTGTTGCATTTGGCAAGCAATCCCACTTGCTTCCACACGCACACAACCGTCTCCAAATTTAGTGGAAATCGGCGGCAGATACCGATCACACAGGGCAGCATCGGCCCTTGTGTTGACTCCGTCGCAGCACGAGCGTTGGCACCACAATGTTATCACATTAAAGAACATGTCGGGTGCCTGTGGAAGTGAGTGCGAACGTCTAAGCTAGCAGAGCCATGCTGCTAACGGAACGAGCAACGTGAATCGTACAAACGCAGAATATTACAAAATGTTCAAACGTAGGAACAATAAATTGTTTTTAAATATCCCCACATTTCACAGTGGTAAGTGAAGTTATCGTGAAGTGAAGTGATCATGCAAGGATACTAAGCCGATCGTAACATCAGCTGTTGACCGTTGCCTAGGTCAGGATTCGCACAATGTTAAGCAGGTTACTTCGTGAACGAATGGGTAAGTTTAACTAGCTTTTCCTAACATTATTTATGCAAATCGTTTGTCTTAAAACATAATTTATCCACCTGAAAACGTACTGATAAAAGAAATATTTTTTTCATAAGTAATACAACACTTTATTCCTTTCGGATAATGAATAAACGTATCGAACACGGTTATTAGGCGACTTATTAGTGTATTTCTTATTCACGAATAACGAATAATTCCACATTCTTAACTAAGACGATGTAACATTTGCCGCACGCTTCCCTCGGTGCCCTCGATGCCCCCATCACGACCGACCGCAGGTGATCGGTTCGCGCCAGAGGGTGCATCAGCCGATGCCCAGGGGGCGCTCTCATTGGCCAGTGTTTTTCGTTAATAACTCAAAAACGAAACTATAAATAACATTTTGGTCAAGGAAAAAATTGTTCAGAATCACCCCGGCTACACCCCATTCCCCGACGTTCGCTGGCTTTTGGGCCACCCTGTATACACATTTTTTAATATTCGAGAAATTAATTGTTCAATGAAGAAACTTAAATTATAGGTTTTAGGTAACTGAGAGTCGCCATACGGTTAACTTTAATTCTGGACGAGTCCATATTCGAATTCCCCCCCCCCCCCCCCCCCCCCGTGGGACCCGGGCCCCACGTTGGGAAACACTGGTCTATAGCATGACAACCTAATCCCCGCTTTCATTTCCCTGATTGTTTCTTATTGGTTAAATCTGCTCGGCTAATCGCGCCGTTGTCAAGCCATCGCTGGATTGGCCGCTGCCTCACACGGGGACCAATGGGAACACGGGTCCCGTCGGCATCGTGGGCATGACGTCATTCCCGGTCCGCGCACGTGCCATGGCATTACCGTTCAAACGCACGTGCGTAACTGCGGCAATTTCCGCTCCCGCCGAATCTTTTTATAGATTTCTTACCTTCTGGGCTTGTGATTGTCCTAGATCAGGGCTCGGAATTAAGTGAACTTTCGGACTGATTTTCAAAGGCAACGCCCCCTTTCTCCCGCCGCACGTCTTGGCCCCCGCGATCGCCTATCGGCTCGAAGCTCCTCAGGCGCGTAGCATATGAACAGCGGTCCATGGGACATGGGACGATGTGGAATCCTATTGATACGAGTGTCGCCCTAATGCGACCCGCGCGTTCATATGCTATACGCACCTGAGGAGCTTCGTGTCGCCTGGCGATCAGGGTGACCAAGACGTGCAGTGGGAGACGGGGGCGTTGCCTCTGAAAGCGGCCCAAAAGTTCACTTAATTCCGAGCCCTCGCTTAGCTAATTAGATAGTTTTATTGAATGAGAGCCTCTCCGAAACTTTAACCTGCGCCTCAATAGGTGACGTTTCGTACATTATGTGTGTAGGCCGCGTACAAGATATTGTGTAAAATGAGAGGTTAAGCTCTATTGCATTGTGTGTCGTAGTATGTTTTAAGTTTTATATCTTACCGGTTTGTAGTTTTGATAGACGACTTTGCGCGCAGATTTATACCGCTTGGAAGTGTTGTATCATATGTGTGTCTGATTTTATATAATCTGCTGAACAGATTAATCTGCCGAAAAATGCCGATTTTGTATTGAAGGAGTGGTCTAACTACGGTTATACTTCTTTCTAGGTACATATTATTCATACTACTACTCTCAATTTTTTCAGACTTTTTAATTAGGTGCGGCGCAGTTGAAAAAACTAAAAACCGATTTTTCGTCGTATTTTGCGTTTCAGAGTAACTTATACGGCGCACTTTCGTCTATTCTTGATCAAACAACTGTTTCATACAATGTTTAATGTTTTTTCATTCAGCAAACCAACATAGAAATTGACGAAAGTAGATAAACCGAATCAATTGAAATTACATCACTGCTCTATGCTCTACAGACTTTTTTTGTAGGTTCGAGCCTCCCTCGAGTTAATATTTTTCAACATTAATTTTTTTCTCCAATTCCTAACTATACGACAATGATCAATACTTGCCTACAAATATTTTCATTTAATTTAATTAATGAACAACGGCGCGCCGTATCGAAAGGGTTAATACTGGTTTAATACTGTGCTCTTTGAATACTCTTATAATACAGATTATAATGTGATGTGCTGTGCTGTGTAATTTGTAGCCTCGGTTTTTTGGTACATATTGAGAAACTATTGGTGGATGAGCTGGCGTACGTGGGAGAGATTTCTGCTGTAGGTCAATTATGATTGGTGCTTGGGAATGAATTGGTAGGGATGTTAAGGAATGGAGTGGGAATGGGGGTGAGTTTTCTTGAAACTGTGAGAGTTCTGGTTTTTTCCCATATTATTGTGACTGGTTGTAGTTTGGGGTAAAAAAACAGCGCGCTAGCCCGTCGCCACCACACGTGCGAGCCGACTGCTGCACCGTCTACGTTTATTAGGTGCGATACCTGGGTTTTCAAAATGTTTCTGCCGAATCCGACCATTCAGAAAGGGCCGCGAGGCAACAACCTTCCTTGCCAATATGCTGTCATTGCGTTGTTTTTATTTGATATTGGTTCCTTTATGTTCTTTACATTTTGCCTGCAGTAATACCTCTATCACCGATGGGGAAACGCCAGCTAGTCATCTGCGGGTGTGCTAGCCGAAGCAAGTGTCTACGGCATGCGCCACCATCGCCACGTCCCGAGCGCACCGTCTTCCCAACCAATGAGAGAGACCGGAGCCGTCGTGTCATAATCCAGAGCGGGATGCGGCCCATATCTCTGACGCAGGCCTCACCCAACCATGTCACTTTAACGGTCATTCTATGGGGAATGGTCGTCTCCATCCAGTTCGGCGGTACGCTGGAAATGCGACCCGACGGGGCCCAGTATGCAAGAGTTGCGTGCGACGGCAGTGCCTACGTGGCAACTGCGGCCAGGCCAGCCCGCGTCGACGTAAAGAAGGAAGTCGACCAAGATGAGTGACGGGTAGGTAACGGAATAATATTTCACAGTAACCTACTCATCATCAACCATTACCTCACTTTCCTATTTGCCGCGTGAGTAGCAATTAGCTGTTTTTAAATTTAATTTCGCCAGCATTTATGCTTATTTGTTTGATTTCAGATTATCCCCTGTCAAGTTCGCTGTGCACTTTGTTTCTTACTTTTGTTTGACTTTTTTTTATTCTATTGTACTACGACTCATTTTATTTTCATGGTCTGTGACTTTCTTTTATCCTATTTAGTTACGCCATTTTATTATGTCTTATGCGACGTTTATTTTTGATAATTATGCTTTTCTGTAGATACTATTAAAGTGATCGTATAACCTAGTTTTAAGTATAATTTGAAGTACACAGGGTGTCCCGTAACTGGTGGCACATACCCGATTCACCTTTTCACGTAGAATCACGTACCACCATTCACGGGATATTGTGTATATTCTTTCATTTCATTCCTATCGTATCCAATTACAATACGTTATGACTTAAGAGCCCCGACTCCATGCGCCATGACCTGTGTGCGTGCTGTCACACAAACAACGGAGACACTCTATTTCTAATTGTACGTCCCCCGCCTCGATAATTGCATTAATGAAACTTTCGCGGGTATTGCTCACACGGATAGACTTCACCACAGCCCGGAAGTTACATTTGAACGCCAATAAACACCATTCGTTGAGGTGAATAGTATTTCTAAAACTGTAAGCTTGAGAGAGGACACTGATGTGGGCAACAAGATGGCTGCAGCCATCTTGTCACATTTCACATTTAGTAAATATTGAACGATTTAATGGTTTATTCACTGATAAAAGGCAATCTCCTGCTTCCTTGAATTAGCACAAGATCACAGAAATCCGATTCTTCACAATTCATCACTTCTGGAAGGCGGGAAAGGTAAAATACAATTTGCACGCATCCGACGTAAGAATAGTTCAATGATTCTCCGTCGGAGGCGTTTATGGCACATTTTAGTTAATTTCACCAGGTTATCGCCAGAGTCGATAAAAATACAAATCAGCTGGTAAATGTAATTTATAATTTGACACCACCAGCGGCGATTCATTAAAGACGTAAATACAGACACAAGTGAGGCATAGTAGGTTTTAAAGTAGGTTTTGTAAACATAAACCTTTGACAGAAATGAAGTAACATATCTTCGAATTTATCCTGCTAATTCGGTTCTCCATATATCATAAATCTTAGCCATATCTTAATAAATCGGAAGGAAAATAAACATGTTATTCACAGAACTTAAGGCTGGGACAAGTTTCTTGATGCGAGGTTCCATGTCAACTATGATATCCAATAGAGAAAACTTGCGGAAAGCGACTGTTTATATATTTGAATTTTACCAGTCAGCTGTGGCGACCTCTTTTCAGAGCGCGCACCTACGTGTGTCGCGAGAATCAAGCGATGACGGGTATAGTCGTTAAACACAGAGTAAGTTTCGCTGCTAAAATATTGGATCAAAAAGACGGCCTTATTTTATAAAATTAACAGTTTTATTACTAATATGTACTCATACACTTAGCATAAACATATACTACATACATATAGTGCGTCCAGAGCTAAATGAAAAAAGTGGAGTGAGAGCGGCCGATTGATGCCGCCGATCGGCAGGGCCGTAGCGCCCTGCCGATGTTGCGTTCTAAGCAATAAGATGAGACGCTTATGAATTAATTTTTATTTACACTAATAGTTCAGTTACTACTAGTATAGCTATACATTTTATTCAATATTTTAAGTATTTGATAGAACTTTAATTCTTTGCGCAATATTATCCTTGGTTTGTAGTACAGAAACCACTTTCGAAATATAACGCTCATAGAGCTACCATGCCAATGCGACATCTTTTGTTTTAACAAACTCTAATGTTCCAAATATAGAGACAATGTTCTGGTCATTCCGTTTAAAACCACAAGCCAGGATAGCAGAGACTTCTATATACAATTTTATTTCCGTTACTATTTGTTATATTTAGACTCACATTTTGTACTTCATGACAAGTAAGGATACTTGTCACCTAGTACACTATTCTAATTAATAAAAAAATTGTAACATCAGTATCTTTTTTAAAATTAGAGATATCTATTTTGTAGGTGATCATGAGGAAATTTATTTAAATATCTGACGATTAAAACAAAAATACTTAATTATAAAGTATAACAACCACCTTCGGTCTCTCCGATATAATTATATCTTGTTAATTTATATATATTCTGTACATATTTGTACAGATATATGTATTATTCCTGAATATTTATTAATCTTTTTGAAACATAATAAATTGAACATTAATAAACTTTGTTTTTTAATTATATGTAATAAATGCCTTACAATAAAGATAAAGATACAATGTGGTCTGAAATATATCATGTTTGGTCTCATTTTAATCGGAAGAATTTCAATAACATGTTTAAAAAAATTGGAAGTCGAAAAAACTAAAAATAAAAAAGTTAAGCTGTCCTTTTTATTATAGCATCGTTTTGCATTTGTGGAATCACACCGACACGGTGGCATTTAAATTTCTCGGCTGCCTCGGCTATCGTTCTATCCTTGTTTTTTCCTTTACAACCTAGCGACACCGACAAAAGCGAGCCGCGAACTTCGAGAAATTGGGGTCCGTTCTACTGACACTGTCTCAAACCATTTACACATTGATCAACAGTATATCGTATACTGTATATGTGCACCCATTTCAAATTGGCATCGCACTGCCCTGCTCTGTTCGACGAGCGGTCGAGCTTTGTAGTTCGTTTAGTGGGGTGAGAAATCCCCACACCACTTTTTTCATTTAGCTCTGGACGCACTATAACTCAAGATTATTCAATACATGATTCAACAGAGAGAAATGTGACGACCGGTGTCGCTCGCCCTTGTTCGACAGCGTGGTCTAGCTTCGTCTAGCAATACTCTGATTGGCGAAGCTAAGAGTCAGACGCTGTACCTATCGTTATTCGTAACGCGGTCTATTTGTCTGGGCAGTAACATAATTGGCGGGGCTTGCCCTCCTCCCGGAAGGCGTGCTCTCCTTGTCTATCGTATCCACGGTGCGCATGAGCAAACTCGCTACAGCTATTATTTCCTCCCCAGCAACACTCTGCTAACAAGGGAAGCTCGGCAACCCGAAAATGCCGAAAAGTTTGAAACTTTGCACAAATGTAGTTCATATTATGCTAACAACGGAACATTTTTTGTTTCCTGTTGAAAATTGGATCTAGGCGTGGAAACACCCCTCCAAAGAAATCTCGACTTTTCATTTCATCGCGAATAATTAAGAAACTGTTTAAGATACAGGAAAAAAGTTAAATTAAAAGTTGGATGGCTATTTATGGTCTATAATGCGGATGTGTGAACTTAAACAAAAATTTATTCGAAACTTTGTCAAATTGTATAGTACACGTACATTCGTGGACTTTCACACTAGCATAGGAATTTCACGCTCGAGGGTCGCGGTATAGATGCGTGCACAAGTTTAAGAAGCATTGAAAATTTATCACGGGTGATAAATGCTAGTTCTTTTATTTATCCGCACATCTGCATGTACAACATTTATCATGCATATATTGTAAGCAGTAAAATTATAAAACAAAATATCTGTATTACCTAACGATAAGTAAGAACTAAGAATAAAGCAGGCTCGGTGTCCTCGCTTCGTTTATGCAGTCCTTAAACACCCCAATCTTTTTCATTAATTTTGTTAAGGCGAGTTAAACTGTATATAGAGTTTGTTTAATGTTTCCTGTCAATCTTTCAATTATGCACGAAATATTGTAGTGTTAAATTATAAGTATGTTTTAATATATAATATTGTTGTAAGCACAAATAAAAAGAAATTTAAATAATTTAAATTATAAACATTGTATACTTCGTACTACTGTAATTTATAATATTCTAGCCATAGTATTATTTGAAATGTAGATAACAATTCGTTTTCTAATTTATTAGAAACGATAATGAAAGGTAATGAGTTATTACAGGTAAATAATTTTCGAATTATGTATGTCGTGTTTGGTCTCATCAATCAGAAAAATGTCACCAATGTCAAGGTAAAAGTTTCATAAGAAAAGAATGAGAAATAGCAAAGTTTCATCATTGAATTAGTAGTGGTTCACCGATATACCCGAGCCATGTCACGTGACACTAATTGATAATCGAACTTCTTGACGCCTCAAGGTGTATACACCCCAGTACTGGGGGGGATAAACTTTTTGCTAATATCGGATACCAATTTTTCGCTTATATGGAGACCTTACTGTACTTATTACAAAATGGGAAAGCGCACAATTTTACATTTCCACCAATTTAAAATACTGGTTTCTTCTTCATCTTCTACTTCCTCCGAAAATACAGTCTGATCTCGCGATTTGCATTTGTTTCTGGACCAATGAAGTTCGCCAAATTTCTTCCGAAATTATTTCTAGAATATTCTCGCAGTTTTGATTCTAGTTCGCCCAGAAAGGGAAAAACAACAGTAGGTATAATAACATATATACGTATGTACTGATGTATGTATGTATGCTGCGTGCTGTCGGGGAACGTGAAAGGTGACGCGAATGGTGACGCGAATGCGTCATATTGTCGAGGTTTTTGTATCGTTAATTTACCAGGTATCTGCTGTTGGAAAACTACATTACGAGGAGGTTGGATAATATACGTATATTAATAATAAGCAATTTACTACATAAAAGAATACTTATTCAGAAGGGAGACTATTTCGAATGAAACTGGAAGAGAAGCGTCGAACATTCGCGGGCCGTACGGCTGCATGACGCCGGCAAAGCGGGCCCATACATTGTATGCGTCGCTCTGAACGACCTCGCGACGGGCCTCCGTTCGACGATGCCGATTTGTGACGTCGAACCTAACTGTCGACGGGCAAAACGGACGGTTGGAGGAGACAAAGAACTCTTGCCTAGACGCTCGTGCGAGAAGGACGTGTCTAGCCCTGTGAATCTAACAAGGATTATAATAGGATGTCCGCGCAGCTTACATTCCTTTCCCTTCACCACTTTCACTTATTGCAAGAGATTCGAATTAAAAGCGCGGCCCTTAACGAGGGGCAAAAAAGGGGATTGATGCCAACACTACACGGAGTTCCCAAGCGGTCACCCATCTAAGTACTATCCGTGCCCAATGCTGCTTAACTTTGGTGATCGGACGAGAACCAGTGCTTTCAGCGTGGTATGAGCGTTGACGTTAAACACTGGCTCCTTCATCGTTGACACTCCACCCCCGAAATTATTAATCCCGCGGGCGAGCCTAAACTTGAAGGTGTCCAATGAAAATCAGGTGTCGAGTGGCGTTTAACCCTGCTTACAGATATGCTGCTTATCCAAAAATCTGCTCGCGACAACAAGGATTGCCGGGGAAGCGGACGCTGTTCGCGATTCAAGGGTGTCGACTAGACGAGCCTCGTTCGGTTCGAAACTATTCCGATCAGGAGCGTGGCCCAGAACGGAGTGGACAGAAAAATGCCAACGGTGAACGAGGATTGGAGAGGGGAACCCATCTGTGCCCTGATCGCGAGCCATACAACTTAACTCTTCAAAGTGCTCTAATTTTTTATCGTACTTAATACGATCTTAATACGAATGGGTAAGTCTATTTAACTAGCCTTTTCTAACATTAATTATCCAAACATTTTTATCACAAGTAATATAACACCTAACTCGTTTCGGATAACGAATAAAAGTATGGAACAGTTATAAAACGACCTGTTAATTAAACTCTTATTCATGTATAATGAATAATTACACATTATTCTTAACTGAAGACGATGTAATATTTGCCGTACGTTACAGTAAGACAATCATTTTTTCCGCTCTCGTTAAGAAATGAAACATTCGAACGGAAAAATGAAGAATTATGTCTACGATTAGTGTTCATTTCTATCCCCACTACTTGGGGTGGTCCCCCCTGGAACCAGTGAAGCGTCTAGCGCCGAGCATGTAATCCGAACCCAGATCGAATATCGGTGAGAGCCAACACTAATGCAAGCGAGATTAAAAACCAAAACTTGTTCAGTTTTGGTCCGTTTTAAATGAAATTTTACCAAAATGTTCGTTACAATCTCTTGATTAAAATGACACCAAACACGATATGGTTTGTACAATTTTTACTTATCATGGCATTAATAATTTTATTCCTCTTTATTATTGTTTCCGATAGCAACTGGAATATGTGTGTAAGACGAACCACCGAATAAAACAGGAAAGGATGAATAAAACACTATAGACGCTATTATATTTCAGACGTACAGCTCGTGCTATTCTTTATTCGCTATATGTTTTCCTATGACTGTCAGGACCTTGACATTTGCTAGTCGGTGCACGAATGCCCCGCTGCATCGTGGTCGCCAAAAAGGCGGGCTGTCCATTGTCTCCTACGGTATCCGCTGGGTACATGCGCTATCGGGTCCCGCGGTGACATACCACAGATGACTAGCTAGAGCGCACGCAGTGCGAAATCTCAAAAGGTGGGTATAGACGAGCGCGCTGCGGCTGCAA
Source organism: Nomada lathburiana (assembly GCA_963667235.1). Taxonomy (NCBI): domain Eukaryota; kingdom Metazoa; phylum Arthropoda; class Insecta; order Hymenoptera; family Apidae; genus Nomada; species Nomada lathburiana. Next base: position 15,690,758 of record OY763899.1, on the reverse strand, counting down.
CGCGGCACGGACCGAACGTGTTTGGGCGAATATTCGTTCGTTTGGACGGTGGACCTTTACATTATTTAAAATAAGAAAGAGGAGATTGGAGCTACCCCATACTGCCCTCCTCCCCTTTCTCCACATGTGCACAGTTTTCTACAGCATTGCTCGTGAACGCATGAATGCAGATTGATGTTATTATTACAAGTATATATTAATAAGTAAGAATTTAGTAACCTATACCGTATTACTATCTACAACAGAAACCTTCGATTGCCGGTGGAATAAACGTATCTGTACTTGCAGAAGTTTCATCAATAAATGTCTGCGGCAAATACAAACTATGTGTACTTGCACACATTAAATATTTACTCCACTTTATTATGCCCGTAAGGCTTCAAGATGTCCAATGATGAATTGCAGTACGTTACAAATGATCAGCGAGCAACAAGCCATACGATACAGTACTATTATTTAATCGAATGGTGTACAATTCTGTTTATTTCAACGCGGCCGTGCACAGCAAGCGTTCAGTTCTGAACCACTGCGCGCCGAGGCGACTCCGCCACGCACCCTTTGTTGTGCCCATCGGCAAAGTCAGTACGAGATCGGCGAAACACAGTTTCTTCTCAGTTGTGGCCGCCGCTCTGTGAAGCGTTCGTCGCGTACGGAAACATCCTCGATAACTTCAGCGTTGGATCCAATCCATAGCGTGAATTATAAGGTATTCGAATTTCTACGCGGAAAACGAGTGTCTTTGATATTTCGGTGAACGCGGACGCTTCACGCGATGCGTTATGTACGTACCCTTCTGTTTGGATTAACGTGGATCGAAATTGTCATCGGTTGATTTCGAAATGCAGTATTTTATTTTATTACGCCCTTTATTTTATTAATAGCTTCACTCATTATCAAAGGTTTAATGCCGTTTTTCGTTCCAACATTAATATAATGCCGCTATTAATTTATGTTCAGCTGGTGCCAATTAACGATAAGCAAAAATGAGAGTGAAAACGGTGCCTAGACAGCGAGTGACACAAGGTAGTAGAAACATTGAATCAGTATTAGAAATGATCACTGGAGCAATTGTAAGTCCTGGACAATCTTCAGCAAGCGATGGAGAAGAAAATATGTCGGAAGGTGGAAGCGACGCGTTGCACGGATCGAACGAACGCGCTGTCGATAATTTAAATGCGAATCAATCGGAATATCGATCCGCGAATGAGGAGAAAGGGAAGGAAGAATTGAATTATTCCGAGGAAGCATTGGACATGTCGGTTAAATACAAGGTACGCCACGTGACAGCTTCTCAGTGTACACGTGCATCAGTGCGTTCGCAGGGAGATGGCGAGTGATAGTTTACGCTTTCACTCTGCTGCTGCCATGTGCTGTTATTGGTCGAAGACGGTGACAAAGGTCGACGATCAGCATATCGAGACAGAGCGAAATAGAATGATTCCAAAGCATTGGCGTAGCCTCAGGAAAGCATTTAATTTCGGAATACATACATAGTGGGATAGTTCCATTGGGAGGCTACGTCAATGCTCTAAAGTCATCATTCTATCTCACTTTGTCTGGATATGCTCGCCGTCGTTCTTTGTCACTGACCATAGTCAATAACGACAGCGCGTGTGGCGCAGGAGAGGTGGAACAGATTGAGAACGCAATATGCTGTCACTCTCCATCTCTCTGTGAACGCACTGTATGTATGCATGCACTATGCAATCCAGTCGAGACTAACTCAAGCGCTTTTTTGTGGACGGCATGATAAGACGTTCTTCAATATTGTGTCGAAAATGTAAACAGACCTGTAGAAATTCCATTTGCTGAAATATATTATATCAATTCGCGTTCGTTATACTAAACACATCCGATTAAATGGCATATACAATATTATTAATTTTTATAAAGTGTATCGCAAATGTACACGTTTACATTATATGCCTGTACAGTTATTTTCTTTGTTGATGTTAATATTCGAATAAAATTGATAGTCCAAAGTTAGGAATGAAATCGTCTGGTAAGTTGAACTGTATTGTTTATTATTAATTTCCCATGCTTTAAAAAGGTGCTGATTTTCTACACCCTTGCTATTTGTTATTGTATATGTTTTGAATATAGAGTTTAAGTACGCGCAATTTTTTTTTCATACACTTTTCTGTTATTTAGAATTTACTACAATTCAAAGTTCACTAATTAATATGTATTTAATTATACTGTAGAATTAATAATGTTTATAATGTACTGCAATTAAAGGGTATAATTAATTTTTACATACCAGATATTACAGCGATTACAATTAGATCGCCCTTTTAATAAGTTCTGTACTTTCAACTTGATGTGTTTTTGCATCTCCCCTCCCCACCAATTATCATTGCAGTTTATTTCCAGATCGTTAGAGAATAATCAGTATTTGTGGTTGTAGCAATATTCAATCAATATACTATTCATGTGTAATTCCATAAACATACTGCAAGATTTGTATACATTTGAACGGCCCGCCCCATTTAATTTCCAGAAGTGTTATAATTTTCCCCGCAGGTTAAAATACAGGAAAAGAAATTGTCGTCAGCCGGCCCTTCATGTTGCAAGTACGCTGATTCGTGCGCAACGGACGAAACGATGGTCCTTATTCGTAACGACGGTAACAACAATGTACGCGTAAATCGCTATTAGCTATTGTTTATTCTCTATATTACAAATTAATCTATATATTTCAGATACTAATGCCAACCGCGTACGCCGAATATCGTTGCCCCATAGCTGCCCCGCCCAGCATTGGGAATGCGAAATCTTCCGAAAGTAAATCAACCACGTCCAGCAGCGACAATGATAAGTCAGTGGAAGCTGTCGACCTGTGCAAGAAAGATTGCAACGGTCAAGACGCATCGAATCCTAGCGGTGGATCCGGCGAAAGGTTGAAAGACACGTTACTGTACAAAATCATGACGGACCCGACATTCTTGGAAAACATACAGAAGAGCAAACAGTCGAAGAAGCACATATGTCAATTTTGCAAGCAAGAATTCGCCAGCAGCGACGAACTGGCCGATCACACGGACGTGAAGAAAGATGAATCGAATCAGGTGGTTTGTTGCGCGTGCAAGAAAGCATATGCTCAGAAACGATACCTGAGGTATCATCAGAGGTGTCGCTGCAAGGGGACAAAGTTTACCTGTGACATTTCCACCAAGAGATACACGCGGATGGACAATTTGTCCAGGCATAACGCGGTCCACGTGAACCCGGACAAATCCTCGTGCACGAACTGCGAGAAAACGTTCGCGCGGAAGGATCCTTTGAACAAGTATTTGAAATGCCACGACAACATGTAACGTTTCTTCTGCGAGACGTGCCAGAAATACTTCGAGGGTCCACTGACGTTGGACAACCGTAGGAAAAATTTTCACTCGATGTCGTAGCTATACCTATACCTATAATCGTATAAAAAAAGGTATACCTATGATCGTACACTGACGCGAGAAACTTCTATTGTCTGATTAATAGAAAAGGCGGAGACTGAACTGTGCGATACAGTAATGAAGAAGTTTGGGGGTGAACGATAAAATAAATTAATATAGAACTGTTTTAATTTTTATATGATTGATCCCGCATTATTTATTATTGATATATCGTATCAGATTTCTATTTCTAGTACTGGCCGATTATTATATTAATAAGAACAGCAGGCTCGTAACTATTTCTGTCCAAGATTACAGCGCTTCGTATATTTGCAAATAAATAGGTCCTTGATTAATCAGTTCGCGATGGTCCATGGTTTCGGTTATTCGGAGTACCTTTTCAAACGATTTCGAGTATGCAATGTTACATTTTTATTAGTTTCCATACTGTATATTGATTGGTTGATGCGAGAGAAGAGTCAGAGTCAGTCAAAGAGCCAGAGAAGAGTCAGAGGAGGCAGGGTCGAGTTTGAATTGAGAGTCGAAACAGAGACGTATTAGCGAAGTTCAGAGACGTGAGAGAACAAAGTAGATTCAGAGACGTGTGTGTGGGATTAAATTACGCTCCAGCCGCGAAGGTGATGCGTGTAATTAGGTGTGTATGTGTGTGTGTTTGAAAAGCGCGAATCAGGAAACATGATAGATGGAATGTTTGGAAACGAGTGTATGATTGGCAAGGATGGAGACAGAGAGCGTGGAAGAACGAGTGCGAGAGAGACAGGGAATACGAGAGACGGCGAGCGAGCGTGAGGATGAACCAAATGGAATTAGAACGAGAATGAGTATGAAAGCGAAAGGTTCAGAATAAATAAAGTCTATTTTAAAAGGTAATCGAGGCGTTTGGGAGTTTTCGGTCCCCGGGATTCCTACATGTGTATTCACTATACTATACTTCTTTAAGTTAATAATAAACTGAGTTAGCAGTTAATGGTTTGTATCATTTTACCCTGCTTCTGATCCGGTCGCTTGTAAATCCCATCTTACACAATTGACTAGTCAATTTTGTACACATGCCGGGAAGGACACGGCTGAGGCAGGCCATGTGCATTTCATCGAGGCACGCTCTCTTTGTCTAATACAGCTTTCCCTTAGGGCAAAACATGAAATGGTCAAAAGGGCTAGATGTTCGTGGTGCTCAGGAATGCACGAAAGATTTCACGATCGATATTGCCACGAAACGAGACCGAACGTTCTACGGGGACGTATACGTTCTTTGTCCCCATTCAATGCGATCAAGTTCTCAGTTACGTTTGTTTATTTTAGATGAGTTCAACCCTACGCTTCGGTGGGGATACCGATTACGTATTGCCCGGACGAAATCCCCAAATACAATGTAGATACATAGCGAAAAATCGAAATACCATTCTGTGACACCTCGATAAAAAGAATATTCCGTTTTATTACAAAAAACTAACTTGACCTTGACAGCGCTACCAGTACCTCATTTATAAAAATTAGGATAGAACCGCTCAATTATGGCTATACACGTCTAAGTACCTGAGCCTCGTGCTCGCCCTCATCACACTATTTTGAGAGAGGGTGCAATTACCAAGAACCAGTACGGCGAAGATGCGTTCCTTCGCACGTGGAGTCATTCATAAAAAAACATTTGTACCATTACGTCCGATGAAACTCATATGAAACAGGAATATATTTAACAATTTTCACTTATTGGAGCCATTCGTAAGTAATGAAATAAGTGTTACACCTATTCAGTAAATTCGGTCGCATCGTCCCTCGTTTCGAAATCTAATTTGTACGATGTAGGTAATTCAGCGAACAGTATTCTCCGATCCTCGTGGCTATTTTGTCCCTGTTAATGGGTCGTAAAAGAGAGGAATAGAATGGGGGTCATAGATATAAGGGGTAATAGATATACATATATAATGACAGGGCTGCTAACGGAGAACCTGACCAAGGAGGATAGGGAAAACAGCCAGAGGCCGATAGCAAGGGCGTGGTGCGGGAACACAGAGGCGTGGAACAGATATTGTAAGGCTGATGAAGAAAGGAGGTGCGAACAGTGCAAGGAGGATTGGTGGACACTGGGGTACAGGGTAAGGGATCGCAGGCAGCTGGAAAGAGGGAACATAGGGGTAGAAGATCTAGTCAGTGGGCAGGAAATGTGAGGAGGCAGAAAAATGGATAAGAGAGGTGGAAAGAAAAATAAAAGAGAAATAGAAGGAACGGAGAGGGCAAGAGTGGGAATGGATGTCATTGAATGCGATGGAGAGAGAACGAGGACGAATAAAAGTCAGATACAAGTTAGGGTAAGGCAGTTAGTACAAGGTTATTGATAATAATAAGTAAATAGGAAGAAATAAATGTAGCGTAAGGCAGATGAGGGAGAACGTAATATAAGGTGTAAATTAAGAATGCAAAGCAATTTTTCATGGCTGTGAGGCCGAAAAGCGAATAAAATTCTATTCTATTCTATTCTATTCTACTGCAAATTAAAAAAACAAACAAAAATGTACATTTGAACGCCAATTATTAATTTTCTTGTTTATACCTAAGGGCCTTTTTGTTTTGTTACAACTGGACCTAAATACAAATATTATAGTCTAAAAAAATTCTGCGACTGTCTGCGACCTTCCTAGAAATAAGGTCACAAAGGCGAGGAAAAACGTGATTCTTTTCAAATAAGCAGCAAATCCTCAAAAAACTCTTCATGTTTATTATATAATAATCGAATCTATCGAAAAAAATATGAGACATCTTCTTTTTGTTATATTCTTTATCCCATTATTTAATTCTTCCATGTGCACACTTTATTTCATATAACAAATCACAAAATATCATATTTACTACTGTAGAAACATTTTTTGAATTTTTATCACGTTTTGGGGATTTTGGACCACTGTCTGGATGATTCTTCTCGATCTGCCGAACATTTAAGCGGTCAGACATTTTACGCTAAACTCTTTTCCTTCTTTTTTCATTTATTACTTCAAATTTAGATTCATCAGTCAGCTTGTTAATTGTTCCTTAGGAAATTGTAAACGTTTCTTTTTATTTTTCGCCGAACTGAATGGTTTCTTCTTTGTTATAAGATTGTTACACTCATTTTCGTTTAAACGTCTCCCTATAGTTCATCGGGAAATATTAAGTCTTAAAGTTTCCTTTACATGTTCCACATGGATTTTTATTTACCCGGCGAATTAACATTCTGCCATCCGGCTTTGAATTTTTTCTTGGCCTGCCAGATTTTTCAAATTGTTGACTGTACCGTATTTTTCATACTTCTCTCATACTTATTTAGCTCCCGTAATCGAAATTTCTTATCTAATTGCAATTTCTTTAAGACTAGAACTACCGATAGATTTTGGTATCATTTAGATAGCACACGTCAGACAGATTAAAAACACGAAAGTCCTTGAATGAACATTTACTAAAGATGTACAATTGTCACTATCTACAACGATTCCTGTATATTAATAATTTTAAAGCAAAAAAATCTGAAACAAACCAGGTTGGTTCGCTTGGTTGTTCTAGTGTTAAATATCGATCCATTGTTCTCTAATTATTAAATTTCTTATGTCTAAAGATTTTTTAACTCTTTTGTCTATCTGTATAAAAAGGACACACACGTGACTATTATTATTAGCCTAATAAGAAATAAACGTAAAAGGCATACACTATTATTAGAAATTTATTGCCTTGTAGAAATGTTTAGGCTATGTTCGACCAAATTATTACCTCAAAAAATGTTTTAAACAATCTTTTGACCGGCACAGTATCACTGAATCATTTCACAATTGTAGCATTTTCCGGAACAGTTGGATATTGCCAAAAAGGACAAAAAGTTTCAGTGGGTGATAGTGACCAAATGCCTTTATGATTGGAGGTCCGAGGTATCTGACAGGTTTATGGTTTCCAGATGTGTTAAAATAGAAAGTCAAAGGCATCGAACAGAAGTTGGACGTTCTTCATAAGACATCATCATAAAGCCATTGGGTTCGCTAAAATTCTATAAGTTTTTTCTGTAAACCCCTATTGCCTTCTGCAGCTGCGAGCCACATGCATAAAAATCGTGCAGCTCATTCTCTAAGGATTAGCACGTTATTCTAAACTCAGCACGCTTTACGACTTTATTACCTGCGAATCGTTAGCTGAACGTGTGGACTTCGCGCGAGTCACCCCCAGGTCAGTCGATACCCTAGGCCCTTGGGTGACCGGTGGACAGGGGCGGTTAGTTTCCATTTCCACTACGTTTTATTGTAACCAATTACAGATTTTTTCCGCCACCCGTCTACATCAAAAATTATAATAAATTAACCATTGATATTTATTTGTGGAAAATAAAAATTAAGAAACTAAGAACAAATTCCGTGGCATTATTCACTTTATGAATCACCATGCAGACATGCATGGTTTCCAAAACGCTTCATTCGCAATGATCTTCCTTGCGTGTCTGTTATTAAATAATTTTCAATTTCAGAACCATCATGATACTGAGGTTTGGATATAGCTTTTCGATGAGGTGAGATGAAATACATTGGTCCGTAGCATACGAACTCTGAACGAATTTCTGTTTATGAATACTAGGACCAGACCTGCCGACAAAGTCCTAATTTCGATTCAAATATTTGTTACGTTTCGCAACTTTTCGCTCGATATTCAGATATCAATTAAATCGGAATTTCGTATTTCCAACGCCGACCATAAACGAAAATTTGTACCGTCGCATGTTAAAAAGTATATAACACTCCGTGTTGCAGCTGTAGTTTCAGAAAAGATGTAAAATTCTGAAAATGTAATACGTAACGTATCCAAATACATTTGTTATGTGGTGATCTTTTATCTTTGATCATAAGTCTCGCTTCTGGTTGGAGGAATACGACACTCGATCTCTAATATATTAGCTTTTATTTCAACGCGCTATTTCTCGTCCTTACTTGACTCTCATTACTCGACTACTGTACTGCTATTACTATTATTTTACTGTTACATTACTACATACTGCGCGGCGCTGAGCACCGCTGCACGACGACGGGCCACCGTGCTTGCGCCATCTCAGCCGCAAAAATTTAAGTGACTACACTAGGCATAGTATTATTTGAAATGTAGGTAACAATTCGTTTTTCTACCTTATTAGAAACGATAATGAAAGATAATGAGTTATTACAGGTAAATATTTTTCGAATTATGTCGTGTTTGGTCTCATTAATCAGAAAAATGTCACCAATGTCAATGTAAATGTTTCATAAGAAAGGAATGAGAAATAGCAAAGTTTCATCGGTGAATTAGTAGTGGTTCGCCGATTGTTGGATATTTACTAGCAACGGTAAGTATAATATATTATGCTAGAGCAAAATTGTCTCAACGTTCTTAGAAACGTCTTCCTAACAGAGATAGTAAGAGAAACAGATGGTTCTGTACTTGGCGAGTCAAAAGGGCCTAGGTTTTAAAGAGAAACAGTACGCATTCGTAGGTACAAGTGGAGCCCAGTTCTTTTGCGTGTTTTCGTTCACTTCTATTTTAAATAGACCGATTGATAAAAATATAATAGTTATTTTATTAAACACACCATATCCAATACCGATTACCCGATCCAGGTCACGTGACACTAATTGATAAACGAACTTCTTGACGTCTCAAGGTGTATACCCCCCAGTACTGGGGGGATAAACTCTTCGCTAATATCGGATACTACTTTTTGGCGGTTGGCGGGGACAATGAATTCTTGTCAAGACGCTCGTGCGGGAAGGACGTTGTTAGCCTAGTGAATCTAATAAAGTATTGTAAAAGAATATCCGCGCAGCTTACATTCCTTTCCCTTCACCACTTAGACTTATTTGTAAGAGATTCGAATTAAAAGCACGGCCCATAACGAGGGGCAAAAAAGGGATTCGATGCCAACACTACACGGAGTTCCCAAGCGGTCACCCATCTAAGTACTATCCGTGCCCAATGCTGCTTAACTTTGGTGATCGGACGAGAACCAGTGCTTTCAGCGTGGTATGAGCGTTGACGTTAAACAATGACTCCTTCATCGTTGACACTCCACCCCCGAAATCATTAGTCCGGCGGGCGAGCCTAAATGGTAGTGGTACTACCTCACCGATTTCGATGATTTTTTAATATGTTATGGCACTCAGTATTCCGAACAACTTTTTCCTATGCATACAACCGCCGCTCGGCCTTAGATTTCGAGATATTTGCAAAAAACTGTAACTACTACTGCATTGAATTTTGCCTATACGTGCACGCTCGAGGCAACGCATGGGGCCGCCGTTTATCCGGCAGCCGGCGAAGAATCTGTATACTGAGCTCTACAACATATTAAAAAATCATCGAAATCGGTGAGGTAGTACCACTTCCATAGATTCACCACAGATTTTCGTACCTGCAGCATATCTGTAAGCAGGGTTAAACGCCGCTCGACACCTGATTTTCATTGGACACCTTCAAGTTTAGGCTCGCCCGCCGGATTAATAATTTCGGGGGTGGAGTGTCAACGATGAAGGAGTCATTGTTTAACGTCAACGCTCATACCACGCTGAAAGCACTGGTTCTCGTCCGATCACCAAAGTTAAGCAGCATTGGGCACGGATAGTACTTAGATGGGTGACCGCTTGGGAACTCCGTGTAGTGTTGGCATCGAATCCCTTTTTTGCCCCTCGTTATGGGCCGTGCTTTTAATTCGAATCTGTTACAAATAAGTCTAAGTGGTAAAGGGAAAGGAATGGAAGCTGCGCGGATATTCTTTTACAATACTTTATTAGATTTCGTGGGGTAGACACATCCTTCTCGCAGGAGCGTCTGGGCAAGAGTTCTTTGTCTCCGCCAACCGTCCGTCTTGCCCGTCACCAGTCAGATTCGTCGTCTCAAATCGGTATACGGTGGCCCGTCGCGAGATCGTTCGGAGCGACGCATACAATGTATGGCCCCGCTTCGCCCGCGTCATGTTCGCCGTACGGCCCGCGACTTCAATACATAAAGGTGGGTATAGACGAGCGCGCTGCGGCTGCAACGCGGCAGTAACGCGGCATTGCAAGGTGTGCGCGGTGTTCCGTTTTTACCACCAACACGCACCGCGCTTGGAACGAACCATGAATTCCAACGCGCATTCGCCGAAGACGATGAAGCTCTGATTATAGCTAGTAGTGCAGTGATAATTTTAGCTTACAATGAGTTTTCCTTTCTTTAAAAAATACGCTGATTGAAGAAAACACACGAGTCATTCGTGTCCCCGATGCGCCTTTTCCCGAAACCATCCTGGAAAACCCAGGAAAGGATCCGCTCGCAGAAATAAAGAAACGTGCGCGGATGAAGCGGTTTATTGTGTTCGGTACTTGGCACAGTCGAAAAAATCATGATTGATTTTTGAACTTTTTATCCAAAATAATCATTTATCGGTAGGTAAGGAATACAATTGTTGTTATTGTTATGATGATGTTATGTCATACAACTAGTTTGATCTTTTCCACTATAAAAATGTACATTATTTATACATTATATGCATTTTTGGAGTTTTGTCCCGAACGCCCATTTAAAATACGCACTGTGCCTGGGCTCGAACGCGGCAAACCCACAGAAAACCGTCCACACTGCGGCAACGAATCCCTTTGTGTTCGCGCAAAAAACCGACTCGAAATGGTTCGTTGCGCGGCATTGCAGTACTGCCGCACGTCACCGTCCACACGAACGAATATTCGCCCAAACACGTTCGGTCCGTGCCGCGTTGCAGCCGCAGCGCGCTCGTCTATACCCACCTTAAGAGGGACCGATAGGGTCAGAATGTTCGACGCTTCTCTTCCAGTTTCATTCGAAATAGTCTCCCTACTGAATAAGTATTCTTTTATGTAGTAAATTGCTTATTATTAATATACGTATATTATCCAATCTCCTCGTAATGTAGTTTTCCAACAGCAGTTACCTGGTAAATCAACGCTACAAAAACCTCCACAATATGACGCATTCGCGTTCCTCGACAGCACGCAGCATGCATACATACATCAATACATACGTATACATGTTATTATACCTACTGTTGTTTTTCCCTTTCTGGGCGAACTAGAATCAAAACTGCGAGAATATTCTAGAAATAATTTCGGAAGAAATTTGGCGAACTTCATTGGTCCAGAAACAAATGCAAATCGCGAGATCAGAATGTATTTGCGGAGGAAGTAGAAGATGAAGAAACCAGTATTTTAAATTGGTGGAAATGTAAAATTGTGCGCTTTCCCATTTTGTAAGAAGTACAGTAAGGTCTCCATGTAAGCGAAAAAGTGGTATCCGATATTAGCGAAGAGTTTATCCCCCCAGTACTGGGGGGTATACACCTTGAGACGTTAAGAAGTTCGATTATAAATTAGTGCCACGTGATCTGGATTGGGTATATTGGCGAACCACTACTAATGCAATGATGAAACTTTGCTATTTTTCATTCTTTTCTTATGAAACTTAGCTTGACATTGGCAACATTTTTCTGATTGATGAGACCAAACATAACATACATAATCCGAAAAATATTTACCTGTATGTAAGAATTCAAAACCACGGAAGGAGCGGAATGAAGGTATAAAAAGAAGTTGTATTCCGCTATGGCGGTACAAGCTTGAAAGTGAAACGTATTCGTTTGGAGGTCTGTGCAAGACTGCCTTCTGGACCGGGAAGTCCTTGCGTTAACACCGTCCAAATTCCTTAAGGCCCTATCTAATTTATGACGGCCATGGCGTCACGTTGTCCGGGCCCTGCGTCGTCGTGCTCGCCTTATGGATAAACATCCACAAGCGTCTGCGCCTCGTTCGCTGAGTGGTGTCAGATTTTCTAACATGTAATAACTCAGTATCTTTCATTATCGTTTCTAATAAGTTAGAAAAACGAATTGTTACCTACAGTTCAAATAATACTATGACTAATGTCGTCACTTAAATTTTCGCGGCTGAGATGGCGCAAGAACGATGGCTCGCCGTCGCGCAGCGGCGCGTAGTACATAGTAATGTAATTGTAATACAATAGTAATAGCAGTACAGTAGCCAAATAGCAGTACAGTAGTCGAGTAGTAAGAGTAAAGTAAGGACGAGAAATAGCGCGTTGAAATAAAAGCTAATATATTAGTGATCGTGCAGTGTAGAAAGCGATTTAACTCATTTGGCCAAACCACATCTCTATAAAATCTCTACAAAAATGGCGCTATAGTTTGCCGCGGCTGGAACGCAAATGGGCGTTCAAATTCTGCATAAACGAAGCGAGGACACCGAGCCTGCTTTATTCTTAGTTTTTAGTTAAACAGATATTTTGTTTCATAATTTTACTGCTCACAATATATACATAGTAAATGTTATACGTGCAGATGTGCGGATAAATAAAAGAACTAGCATTTATCACCCGTGATAAATTTTCAATGCTTCTTAAACTTGTGCACGCATCTATACCGCGACCCTCGAGCGTGAAATTCCTATGCTAGTGTGAAAGTCCACGAATGTACGTGTACTATACAATTTGACAAAGTTTCGAATAAATTTTTGTTTAAGTTCACACATCCGCATTATAGACCATAAATAGCCATCCAACTTTTAATTCAACTTTTTTCCTGTATCTTAAACAGTTTCTTAATTATTCGCGATGAAATGAAAAGTCGAGATTTCTGTGGAGGGGTGGTTCCACGCCTAGATCCGATTTTCAGCAGGAAACCAAAATTGTTCAGTTGTTAGCATAATATGAACTACATTTGTGCAAAGTTTCAAATTTTTCGGAATTTTCGGGTTGCCGAATTTCCTTTGTTAGCAGAGCGTTGCTGGTGGGGATATAATAGCTGTAGCGAGTTTGGACATGCGCACCGTGGATATGTTAGACAAGGAGAGCAAGCCCCGCCAATCATGTTACTGCGTAGACAAAGAGACCGCGTTACGAATAAGGATAGACATAGCGTGCCACTGTTAGCTTCGCCAATCAGAGTATGGTTAGACGAAGAGACCACGCTGTGGAACAAGGCAGAAAAACACCGGTCGTCTCGTTTCTCTCTGTTGAATCAAATTAATTCGACGCGAGAAAATCGCTAATAGCTCAAATAGTATAAACATGATCTCTTTCAAAATAAAAATGTGAATGCTTATGCTAGGCCTCTAGTTATTTTATTTGTAATCGGTTGAATTTATGACAATCGTATAAAACAATACTTGAAAATATGTGCATGAAAGTTAATACTTTCGCAGCGGCGCGGCACGTAAAGCGAAAAACATAAAGAATGTCCCTTTTATACACGTTCTGTTGCGCGACCGTGTACGCGTGTTTACTGACAATGAGTGTGTTTGCCAGCGACTTGTTTCGCAGCGTGTTTATGGGAGGACGTTTCTATTTTCTACATTGTAATATGAAGTGTTTATCCGTTCTTGATAAGTGTACATTGCCAGAGTCTGTGGACAACGCCAGGATACCGCCAGCAAATTCGTGAACCTCACCATCGCAATGTTCCGCTTTGAGGCATACGTATAAAATCCTGATTCGCATTCCATTGAAGCGCAATTCTTATATCTCTTTCCTACAGTGAGCAGCACATTGATGTCGCCTAACCCTTTTGTTACTTAGTGCTACTATTTGTTTGCCATTAGTGCGGAAGATTAAAACATTTTACATACTTTTATATTTGCGCGGCGACATGAAATTCCGTCACACTTGCTTGCTGGACGCGTACCAAGAGAGTTAGGTTTGTCTCTATTGCTGCCTACCTATTCCTTATATTATATCAATAAATAAATTGCTGTATAATTAAGTTACTTATTAATATGTCAGCGTTCGCGTATTTTTAAAGGAAGGAATAGGATTTGGTGGCAAAGTGCTTGGCACCCTGTGGATAATTTATGGCGGGGTCGCAGTCCTGCATGTGGTCTGTGAGTGTTTTGGGAACAGACAATCGAGGCGACAGACGATGGCTGGTGGTACGTCGCCATTCGGTTATCGGATGCCCTAGGATTTACTATTTAATTGAGTGTCTCGTAAGTGGGACTAATCATCTTGTCGGAAGGCGATGGCTGGCGACTACTCTGGGTCTTTCAACTATCGGGTGTCGAGGGATTGTTTATTAGAAAGAGGAGAGTACATATTGCTAAAGAATAGGGACTGTGTTCCTGGAGGATCTGGCCACGGAGTGAGGAAGGCGATGCCTTTTGGAAAGAGGATTGTGACGAAACCCTCGGCACTTACCCCAGAACATGATATATATATGTATATATTATATCTGACAAATAAATATTAACAGTTTTCTGTGATGACGAATACACATCTTCTATTTCACAATTGTTATGTATTATCGAATATTAATGTAAGCACCAGGCAGTAACATGCCTTTAAATAATCATTAATGTGCTAACAACAGCTTAACATTTCATAGAAACGGTAAATAAATACCGTACGCCCCATATTAATTAGTTAATCATGTCAAAGTGTTTTATGCGATAAGCTGAAAATTACGACCGTAGTGGATTTCCCATCCCAGGTCCTCACGAATAAATTAGATCGGATTGTCAATCTCGCATAACGCGATTTATACATCACGCCATTCTTATGGAATAGAATATCCGCGCTACACGATTTATCTGTACTCGAAACACCGCGAATAAATAAATTGAAATAGCACTAGTCTAATAATCCGGGAGATAATGAGAAAATGTGTAAATTTTGCACTCTATTTATTAACACTCGGACGACGGACCGTCAGACGGCGACGCCCGGGTCCGGTTGGATTCAAGTAACATTTTTTTTTTTGTTATCGTGATTGATTTCTTTTACTAGGTAAGTATGTAACATGAATAACACTAGTCCTACCGACACTTCACGTATACCTATACCTACCGCGACCAGTCAAATGACCGGTCTTTAGCACAACTTATATTTTTTAATATAGAATGAAGATGCAGTGAATCTTCTATATAAACGAAAGCCTCGGGTTTGAACGTTCGCTTATATCGTGTAGTTTCTGCATTGTTTGAAATTTGCCGACAGCGTCGAACGTAGAAGGGGACAGCGAGTAAAGAAAGAGGACCGAGCAGCCAAGCCAAAACAAAATCCAGCGTATCGGTGAAATAACACTAATGCAAACTTGAAACTTTTTTATTTTATTTTTTTTTTTATCAAACTTTATCCAACAGTTTTGCGACATTTTTCTGATTAAAATGACACTAAACACGATATAATTTGGACCATATTTACTGTACCATATTACATTGGGGTCCACGCATTAACACGTTCGCTTACATGTATAGTATACATACAGTCGTGGACTAGTTTTGTTCATAACCAGGTATCGGTATTTTTTTAGGCGATATTAACCAGAAGAAATAAATTCACTCACGTGATCATTGTTTTAATTATTGTAAGCACAAATAATAAAGAATTTACATAATTTTAATTATAAGCTTTTTATACTTCATACTACTGTAATTTGTAATATTCTAGCCATAGTATTATTCTAAATGTGGGTAACAATTTGTTCCTCTAACCTATTAGGAACGTAATGAATGATAATAAGTTATTACAAGTCAATATTTTCCGAATTATGTAGTGTTTGGTCTCATTTTAATCAGAAAAATATCACAAATTTATCGGTAAAAGTTGTATAAAAAAGGAACTGAAAATAAAAATGTTAGTGTCACATTGGTATGTTAAACAGTGTAGTGGGCCTCTGATCTTTGCCGATTGCCACGATCGCAGCTTCTCTTTTCTTTTCACTAGCTATCCTTTTCTACGGTCGAAACTTATTATCGTTAATTAAGACAGTAAATATAGTCAAAATTATATCGTGTTTGGTGTCATTTTAATCAGAAAATTGTCAGCTATGCCATGTCAAAGTTTCATAAGAAAAGGATGAGAAATAGCAAAGTTTCATCGTTCAATTAGTATTAGCTCACCGATATACCCCAGCCCGGATCGCGTTACATTTTTCGCCAAGCGAAGGGGTATACCCCTCAGTGGTGGGGATAAACTCTTCGCTTATATCGAGGATTCACTGTAATAGCCAATTTGACAGTATAAAAATACAGTTTCTTTTATTTAGGAGTATATAATGTACATTTTATTCGTTTTCACCGCGTTTTTTACAAATAGGCTTCTCGATCATACATTTTCCACATACGTACTTTTTACATTTTACACAGACTTTGTTACTTTTATTGTCTTTGCAATATCTTGTTTGGCATGTTTTCCTTTCACGTGAACCTGTACTTGAATTTGTGACGGGCGTTCGTTGTTTTTCTTTGCCCAGTTGTACCTATTTTTCATATTCGATGGCAAGTTCTTCTGCCAATTGAAACAAAAATGCTTGCCCCGAAATTTTTTCTCCCGTGGATTCTTTATATAAAATCCATGCATTTATCCCGGCTAAATCTAAGATATTGAAAAATACCTGTAAAGGCCATCTCCGACATTCAGATTTCACCGTGTAATTTCTGGCCATTCGATCGGTCACATCTACACCAAATTTGGTGCTATTATATAATCTGATTGTCTCCGGTATACGGGCATCATTTTCTTCAACTTGTGCGGAGTTATTGCATTGAACTAAGAATCAGTACTTTTTTATTTGGTTTAGCTTTGCAAATTGTCAGAGTACAATTATTTGAACGGTATAATTTTGTTGAGAGACGTGCCATATTGTCATTTTTCTGTTCGCCAATTTTCGTAGCTCCCTTCTATTTGCTCGAATTGTTCCAACAACCGTAGTTTTCTTTGCTAAAAGTTTTGTTACTGGAGACACGCTTGTAAAAAAATTGTCCGCGGTTATATTTCTTCCACATCCTGTATACGGTTCTGCTAGTTTCCAAGTGACAAACTCTCCAAGCGGAACTGAAGGTTCTCTCCTTTCATCTTTTCCCAAATATGGAAAGCCGTTTATTATATACTTAGTACTTACATCGGACGCTAACCGGAATTTGATACCAAATTTGTCCGGTTTATTGGGCATGTACTGAGTGAATCTACACCTTGCTTTTGTTGGAAACAATTGTTCATCGATAATAACATATGGTCCTGGTTTATAACAATTTTGACTGTTCTCAATGAATTTGTACCAAACTTCAGAAATCAAAGCAAATTTATCGGTTTGTAAGCGTTGGCTTCGTTGATTTCTGTCGTCGAATCGAATAAACCTCATAATCTCCGTGAAGTTATTTCTGCCCATAGTATTTGAGAGAAATGCCGAATAATTATTTTTTATTTATTTTCGAGTCATAGTAGATAAGACGTTGTAAGAAAATCCGAGGTTCTGGACCGCTTCGGATACCAATCGGGCAAATAAACACCGCGAGGCCGATAGGCGAGCGAGAACTGTAAACACTGTGAAGTGCCGTAAAGCAGTCGCTGGAAGGCACTTTTCGGCTAAAATCATGCCACGACTGCATTACCTTTCGTTTGTAACGACTTTATAGTTTCGGAATTGAGTCTTTGAAAGAATACTATTACAAAAAGATATAAATCGTTCTACCGGTCAAATGACCGGTCGTTGGTAGGTAAGACAGACTGCAAATTTTTCTCAGAAAATAAGCAACAAAAAAAGTAGTGAATATTGAAAAATGTATTATACGCATATTTGAGGAAAATTCGTGAAGTTTAAAGGCGATTCAATTACGTTATATAGGAAATTCTAATCGAAATGTTAAAAACGGTCATTTTACCGGTCGCGATGGGAATAGTGATAATAAAGGAAAAAGTCATATATGCAAATATCATAGAAATCGTTTATCCAGCTCAGATACAGCTCTCACGAAAATAAAACAAACTGCTTACACTGCGTGACCATCGAGTCTACAGCGGTGGGGGTAAACTCCCAACCATAAATAATAATCCATCGCAAGCAACAATGTACGGCTCGGGAAGAGGTGAGGCTCGATCCAAGATCAGAATCTGCCGCCGGGCAGCTCAAGTTCAGCTCGACCCGTGATCGACGGTCAACGGCAAACGATTCGTAACCTCGTACAAATAAATTTTTATTCGAATACAAAGTTGTTCCTTACTCTCGAATAACTTTGTTGCATTCGTAGTCTTTATTCGAAGAATGTAATTGAAATGTTATTCAAATGAACCAAGCCGCTCCTCATTCTCTTGATACTCTCTACCGTCCTTTGGAACTTTTCCTTTACCGCGCATGCACACGCACACACACGCGCAGCAGTCAAGCCCAGTCACAGACACACGCACGCAACGATGCATCCGTGCCACGTGCTGACTTTCGGCCAGGACGCAGCACCCTTTGTCTCTCTCTCGCACGCATGCTCGTTCACCTAAACGCTAGACCCAAAAAATCTTCGTTCGCATCTTATTCTCCACGCGGTCTCTAGTTCCGCTTTAATTACTAAGTAGTCTATTGTCTGTTACTGCAATTGTACATATATATATACCCAACATTTGCATGAATGGATTACTCTTCCCTAATCTAACAGTAGCTGGAATTGGAAGAATTGTACTATTTCTGCGGTGAAATGTCGGTAGTGGAGGACGGTTATATTCCAGCTTGAAACTTGCTAACAATTATTTAAGATCATCTGTAGCACAAGAATGATTATTAAATGTTTTTGTGAACAATGAAATATCTAAGACCTTGTTCGACAGTTCGCTAACGTAAAAGCGTGGAATGTTTTATCGCAAGAATTATGAGAATAATAAATGCGCACGAATATTTCTATGTTTGCTTATTTAAATTGTACCTGCTTTTAGTTGTAGCTGAAAATTACCAATTAATGCAAGGCATTGTAATAAGTATAATGCTATGACGTCATATAAATTGTTGAATACTGCGCGGCGGGATCATACACAGGTGAAGTCGTGGCACGCAACACGCAACGGCGAAGAGAAGCATTGTCCTATGGCCCGCCCGCGACCAGAGTAACATGCGCAGAAGTCGCGAAAATCCAGCTCGTGCGCAGTTCTTGCATGAGCCTCGCTGCGAGCGTCATTCGCACTTCGGGCGCCGTAGTGGTTGGTTGGTGATTTCTTCGTGCTTCAGGTGGGTGAAAATTCTTAAATATGTGTTACAACAGTTTTGTCAGTGACTTTGTGTTATCGACAGTATTGCTTCAATAGATCAATACCTTGGTTCTTTGCAAAAATTGCTAATTACAATAATATTACATTAATTGAATATATCTTCTCTTTAGCGCCATGTTTTTAACATTCATTAATTTCTTCGGCGCTTTCTAGACTCTCTGCTATTAAATATCTTTTTCCTTTTTGCAGTTGCTTGCTGGTTTCCATACTGGCGTTTGTAACAGATTTATTAGTTGCTTGATCGATGCTGAATAATATATCCAGATTTAATTATCACGACGCTTGTTCAATTTGATGGACGATTGGTAACGTATAATACATATATCTATTAAAATTAAAATTGCGCTGTATTTATGTATCTATGTACTTCTGTGTTCATTCATGTGCTGTCGAAGCCCTCTTTTTATGCGGGAAATGCGTTCCACGGAGAACGGAATACAAATCAATCGCGCAAAAAAGGTATAACGTGCATCGTAAAAGAAGGGATACAATCCATAATTTTCTGAAACCGCATAAAGCCATAGCAGTGTGATAAAAATAATCGCAGAAAAAGTGTTACAAAAATTTGGGGAAAATGGAATGCTTCAAAAATTCATCCGAAAATCTGAAAGGAATTGATATAAAGTTTAAAATCAGTAACTGGGCGTATCACTGTAAAATGTTATTCATTGAATTTGATTGACGGGCGCCAACTCTCTTTACATTTTTCGTCAGAACTATCGTCGTTATCTAACAATGTTCGGGGAAATGTGTATCTATGGATGCACAACGGTGCAACCTAGAATTGCGATAAAATATGCACTGGATTGAAATAGTGCGCATAAAAAGAGGATTTCGATTTCGGTTGTAATTTATATGCGATTGATATTTGTTTCACGTAATGTGACTTGCGTTGGATAATAATATACAGAATGTCTATCGTTAGTCTATTGAATAATTATTACAAATGTATTATTTTATTTCCAATGTTGCCAAGCCATGTTAAAAAAGTTTGGGTTAATGGAATCGATTTATTTGAATCATTGTTAGATGCTATTCTTGTTTTATACTTCCACTTTAGCTAGAAAGCATTTATTAGTTTTGTTTCTCATTTGATAAATTATTCAGCGAGTATATGTATATTTTTCGCTGCAAATAATACTGCTAATGATAATATTAAGCAATATAATTTTCTTTTATTCATATCTAGAATACAAATGTATGAATAAAGGAAAACAAGAGGAAAATAAGACGTGCGCCGATTTATTTATTATCTATCCTTGATTCATTTTCTAATTCGTACAGTTATTTCAGAAAATTTGTGGCCGTGCGCAAGGCGGTCGATAGAATCAGTGTTTGCATCGCTAAAGTTAATTTTTGTATTATTTTCTGTGCGGCCGCTCGAAATAATTGCAATTGAAAGTAAATAAATAATAAATTCGGGACACTAGAATCAGTGCGTTCGCCGATTATAAAAGGTAGTCGTTGATGTTTCTTCCCCCTTTCAATTTGCAATTTTAGAAATATTTAATTCGGCATTAGAGTCAGTGTCGTGTCAAGCTGGATTCGATCTTTGCTCGGCCAGCTAGAAGCGTAAGTATATCTATTTTATTTTTCATATCTTTTTATGACTTGGTGTACGGGTAGTTTTATGCATGTATACAGTGAATCCTCGATATAAGCAAAAAGTTCTACCTGATATAAGCGAAGAGTTTATCCCCACTACTGAGGGGTATACCGCTTGAGGCGTTATGAAGTTCGCTTGGCGAACAATGTAACGCGATCCTGGCTCGAGTATATCGGTGAGCTAATACTACTTGAACGATGAAACTTTGCTATTTTTCATCCTTTTCTTATGAAACTTTTACATAGCATAGCTGACATGTTTCCGATTAAAATGACACCAAACACGATATAATTTGGAATATATTTACTGGCTTAATTAACGGTAATAATTTCATATGTTAAACAGTGTACTTGGCCCTTGATCTTTGCCGATTGTCACGATCACAGCTTCTCTTTTCTTTTCACTACCTATCCTTTTCTGCGGTCGAAACTTATTACCGTTAATTAAGCCACTAAATATAGTCCAAATTATATCGTGTTTGGTGTCATTTTATTCAGAAAAATGTCAGCTATGCTGTGTAAAAGTTTCATAAGAAACGGATGAAAAATAGCAAAGTTTCATCGTTGCATTAGTGTCGTTTCACCGATACGCTGGGTTTTGTTTTGGCTTGGCTGCTCGGTCCTTTATCTTTACTCGCTGTCCTATTCTACGTTCGACGCTGTCGGAAAATTTCAATCAGTGTAGGAACCACACGTAATTTAAGCGAACGTTCAGTCCCGAGACTTTCGCTTATATCAAGACATTACTGTATTTCTTAATCTTCCGTTGGAACAGAATGAAGAAAATATTTGAGAATCGTCGGTAATTCGCAAATGGTGTATAGTGCAGCCACCGTTGTTCGTATTATATTATCTTTCTGATTGAATTTTATACATATAACGGAATGAACGTTTGAACCTCGTGTTGTGTTTTTCAGTTTAATTGCAAATAACAAATGTTTCATATTGACTCCTTCACATTTCCTTTGCACTGCATAGGGATGTATACATTTGCCATACGTTTTACTCGGATACCCTCGATGGCCCCGTACACTACTGAGCACAGTACAGAAGTAGACACCAGAGCGCGCGCTGTACAGGCGCTCTAATTTGGCAGTGTTTTTGGTTAATAACTAAAAAACAAGGCTTCAAACAACATTTTGGTCAAGGAAAAAGTTGTTCACAATCAGCTCAGCAACCCCCCATTTCCCGATGTTGCGGTAGTTACGGGACACCCTGTATATTTATAAGCACTTTTCAAATATCGTTCTTCAAACCCTCAACATATTTTACGTGCCTATGTATGTTCAATTTGGAAGAACAAATTATAATATCCTTTATTTTTCAACTTTTTAAAGATATTTCCCGAGCTGGATGCCACCAAAGCTTATGACGATGGCTTCTTCCGATGTATTTATATTATCCGTGGTCGCATCAGAACAGTGAGTACTGCCCATTCAATATCATTCGTCGGTCACCCGTGCCGCAGGACGAAAGATCCGAAGCAACGCCACTGTTTGCAATTACTGAGAATTGTCTGGCGAGCATAGTGGCCGCCACATGCGTATACATTGGAGGTGTGCCGAGTACCTGTAACTTACGGGCCGAGCTGAACTCTGCTCGATTTGCGCGGGTCGAGTCGAGCGCTTGAATTTTCCGAGCTACTCGAAATCGACGAACTGCTCGAATCAACGCGAACTACATGAAAAAATCGAGCAGCTCGAATATTATTCGACCCGCGCGCGCTCCGTCGTAAGACTTTCAGGATGATCTTGAAGATGAATTTTAAGCTCGAAATTTTTCGAATCTCGCGTATATATTCGAATTCGAACAGTTCTTTCGAGTTACGTACTCGTAAATATTACAATTGCTCGAATTACACAAATATTCATCTTTTTACTATCAAATACTAATCTAACAGTAAGGAAGAAAAATATAACGCTAATTTAGTGATTCTGTTTATGTTCATCTTTTCATGGAGGTAACAAATTTCCTCTACATGCTCGGTTAACAGCTTCGTGCATTGGGCAGTAACGACATTATTTCCTGCACTAGAAAAAAGTCTTTAGTTATAGCATTATTAGCAAAAGGTAGCTTTTGCCCGTGATCTTTTTCCCCCCCCAATCTATAATATCGGTATTAGCGGGCACAGTTTTGTCGTTGAAGTATTGTGTAGCTTCAGCAGTTACATTAAGGTGGGGGTATACGCAACGCGGCATAACAACGTATGCTCGGTGTTTCGTTTTTACCACGACCACTCGCTGCGCATGGAACGATCCATGAATTTCTACGAGCATTCGCCATCAGTTCAGTTTCGGCAAACCCGAAGAAAACCGTTCGCACTGCGGCAACGAATCCCTTTGTGTTCGCGGAAAAAACCGACTCGAAATGGTTCGTTGGGCGGCATTGTCCAAACGAACGAATATTCGCCCAAACACGTTCGTTCCGAGCCGCGTTGCAGCCGCGGCGCGCTCGTACAGTGCGTCCAGAGCTAAATGAAAAAAGTGGTGTGGGGATTTCTCACCCCACTAAACGAACTACAAAGTTCGACCGCTCCTCGGACCTAGCAGGGCAGTGCCATGCCAATTTGAAATGGGTCTACATATACAGTATATGATATACTGTTGATCAATGGGTAAATGGTTTGAGACAGTGTCAATAGAACGGACCCCAATTTCTCGAAGTTCGCGGCTCGCTTTTGTCGGTGTCGCTAGGTTGTAAAGGAAAAAACAAGGATAGAACGATGGCCGAGGCAACCGAGAAATTTAAATGCCACCGCGTCGGTGTGATTGCACAAATGCAAAACGATGCTATAATAAAAACGACAGCTTAGCTTTTTTATTTTTAGTTTTTTCGACTTTCAATTTTTTTAAACATATTGTTGGAATTCTTCCGATTAAAATGAGACCAAACATGATATATTTCAGACCACATTGTATCTTTATTTTTATTGTAAGGCATTTATTACATATAATTAAAAAACAAAGTTTATTAATGTTCAATATATTATGTTTCAAAACCATTAATAAATATTCAGGAATAATACATATATCTGTATATACATATATATGTACAGAATATATATAAATTAACAAGATATAATTATATCGGGGTGACCGAAGGTGGTTGTTATACTTTATAATTAAGTATTTTTGTTTTAATCGTCAGATATTTAAATAAATTTCTTCATGATCACCTACAAAATAGATATCTGTAATTTTAAAAAAGATACTGACGTTACAATACAAATACAGATGTCTGTTTTCTTTTTTTTATTAATTAGAATAGTGTACTAGGTGACAAGTATCCTTACTTGCCATGAAGTACAAAATGTGAGTCTAAATATAACAAATAGTAACGGAAATAAAATTGTATATAGAAATCTTTCTATTCTGGCTTATGGCTTTAAACGGAATAAGCAGAACATTGTCTCTATATTTGGAACATTAGAGTTTGTTAAAACATGAGCTCTATGAGCGTTATATTTCGATAGTGGTTCCTATACTACAAACCAAGGATAATACTGCGCGAAGAATTAAAATTCTGTCAAATGCTTGAAATATTGAATAAAATGTATAGCTACACTAGTAGTAACTGAACTATTAGTGTAATTAAAAATTGATTCATAAGCTTCGCATCTTATTGCTTAGAACGCAACATCGGCAGAGCTCTACGACGGCCCTGCCGATCGGCAGCATCAATCGGCCGCTCTCACTCCACTTTTTTCATTTAACTCTGGACGCACTATGTATCCCCACCTTGATACGTTTTATTTACATTTGGCACGGCCGTCGCACCAAGTCTCCGATACGTCTTGTTGATGTTTGGCCCGGTCGACTTACCACGTCTCTGACACGGCATTGTAAGCTAGTTGTAAGTGCTTAAGAGCCCTGACTCCAGGCGCACAAGGCAGGATCGGATCAATAGTTAGCAAAACAAAAGAGAGATCTGCGACTGTACAAGGGAAAGGGAATATATGTGGTATAGCACCAGGAGGAGTATTGACATCGATGCACCGCGGGGAGTAGTAATGAAAGGGAAATAAGAAAGTGTTAAGGCAATTTCTATGCAGTAAATATATCTAATAACGAGCAGTAAAACGAGGGATGAAGCAACAATAAGTAAACGCAGCAGAGAATGTATTGACACATTGGGATAGGCTTACAATTAGTCAAACAACGAGCTAAAGTAAGGGAAAAATTATAATGGAAATATATAACCTAATTGATTCTCACAAAAAATTTAGAGCGGTTAATTTTTAAGTGCCAAAAGAAAATAGTTCATGACAAATTGAAATATAAATAATATTATATTTCTGAAATTCAAATTATCACCTAATAAATCTACAAAAGGTAAATACACCAGTGGGGTAATTTCATGACATACTTTAGTCTCCTGAAATAACCAATAAGCGACATTTCAGACGACTACAAACTGGATAGCAAATTGTTCGAGAGAGACCTTTTTCGCTTTTCTGAGCATTCTCTCTCCTCTGTTATAAATTGAGGCTCCCGAGGGCATACCTCCATTGTCCCGGCTATCTGTGTATCAATTCCGGTTACATGCATTGTACAAATGCACAAAATTGAATTAATTTTGGCTCAATTTCGTTTTGCCAAAAGTTATTTTCCATTAATGCAACATTCGCGTATCGTTTTTCTGCTCCAATTCATTAGTGTTTGGTTGCCATATCTAGCTTTTGATCGATCGGGTCCGTATTTGGAATCCTTTTCCGAACGGAATTGTTTCCGTACGTGCTTCGCAATCCTTTTTTCTTTCAGCTTTTCAGGGGGCTTCTGATTTTTGTTCTTTCCTCTGTTTTCAGTTTTTGTTAAAGGAACAGGCGGTTCCTATTTCATCGCCGTATTCAGGCGCGACAACACTTGCTTTTTGTTATATTGCAGGACAATTATATTGTTATATTGTTATAATCCTGTCTCTACTAAATTCAATCTTGTCCCGTTTGTATATTTCGCGATGATTCCGTTGAAGCTTTCGACACTGTTGTTATTGCTGTTGTATAGCAAACTCTCCGCATGTGCCAACAACGGTCGAAACATTTCCTTAATCTGTTCATACACTCCAATGTTTTGAAGTTGTGGAACAATGTTCTTTTCTTCTTCCTTCCTGACTCCATCGCAGAAGTATTTCAAGCCTTGAGCATTCTGCGTGCTCTCAAAAAAACGTGACTAGGGACGTTGCGTATGTCGACATACAAATTCTTAATCTTCCCTGTGATTGTCACATTCTGTCTGTATCTATATTCTGCGGCTTTCAGTATGTCCGCGCGCATTTTCCGGGAGCTACTTTCAACGATTTTCCTCAACGGGCCGGGTGTCGTCTTCTTTAAAATGTCCTTCATTTTCTTGCAAAAATTTCTCAACAAATGGTTCGTGCATTCAATGTTACTTACCCGAATCTGCGTACGGTATCGGTCTGCATCTATAACTTTCTTGCATACACTGCTGTCCCCATCAGCAATCAACGTCGATTAAACGAGTCCACGTTTTTCGACGCTAGTCTTGAACCTTCAACTATCGCGTCACTTTCCATCGCCGTTTAGGCTTGATTCGTGCCCCAATTTTTGAAGCACATGTGCTTTAGGGGATCTTCTTTCTTTTTTGCAGCACATCGAGCCTCCCACGGTTTAATTTTTTTATTCTAATTCCTAACTGTATGACAATGAACAATACTTGCTTACAAATACTTCAAAAATATTTGTTAAATATTTTAATTTAATATACGTGCGTATATTAAGTGCTGCCGTTTCTCCAACCGAAAGTTCTAATCTGAATTCAGAAATATTGACTGCAACACTTGAATCATGTTGTACGATTTCTTGGCAAGACAAAACGTGATGGGCTTCACGTGCTTCCAATTCATTGATAAATAATTTTAATTGATTTTTAACACCACTGATGTGGCTGAATCTGAGATGTGAAACTGTCCGATTGTGTTCTTGCAATTTGGTATTTAAACTATTGAGGTGGCATGTAGCGTTAGCAAGGAATGCCAACTCGCAAAAAAATGTAATATCCTTTAACTTTTCCTGCAAATCTTCGGTACTTGTTCATTTTTTGATTATTTCATTTTTCACAAGGGGCAACATGTAGTTTCTTAAATTATAAAATCTCTTCAAGGTTTCTCCAGCACTGACCCAACGTATGTCATTGTATAAACATAAATCACTATTTGTCGCATTTGCATTTGTAAAACTTGTTTACGTCTACGATGAGAAAAAGCAGGGATTCCTTCTCTGATTAAGTTAACAATTTTCCTCGCAATCTTCATTGTACATACCTGCTTTAAGATTTTCGCACGTAAATCGTCCTGATGTCTAATGCAGTGCAACGTGGGCCAGTTGATCCCGTTCTTTTTTAAAAGACCGCGAAATCCTACTTCTTCGCGCACAGCGTCAAATATATCCACGCCATTTGCAGTTACATGCAATGGAACCGGTGCAAGTAATTCTTCATTGTTGGAAAAACTATCGTCTATCATTCTTGCGAATATTGATACTTGACGTGTAGCTGTATAACTGTGTATCTTGTCTTCCATTGCCATCCCGGTCGGTACGATTCATCACATTTTCGGTATCTGATACCTCAAGATCTGGTTCATTTGCGGTGCCGCCTTGCGGATTGTTTAGAAATATACTCACTAACAGGATTCTGTATAGAAAGAATTTAAAAATAACAGAGATGGGTTATAGAGTTGTTAATCTAAAAGTACACCATATTGAACATTATACATTGCAGTTTTTGACTGTAAATTGCATTTAACCTGAATTGTAGAATAAATTACAATTATTGCGTGCATAAAACAAATTAGAAGATATTATAAGTTTCGAATGGGTAATTTAAAACTAACTTACCTTAGAGTTAGTGCAAGCCTATCCGCTGGCGAAATGCGTTTACTAAAGTTATCACTTATACAATATCATATATAATAAAATGTTTCTTTTTTCATCCTCATATACTCATAAAACTTGGCCGCTTGTTGCAATAAATCAATGATAATTCGCCCTTCTCTTTGCGAGATGCAAACATTTCATTGACCTGTATTCTTCTTCTGCTTAATGAACTTAATGAACTTTGCCTCAATATTGAATATTTCTTTGTGGAAATTATGTAAAATACACATATATATATATATATATATATATATATATATATATATAAGTTAATGTTGAAATGACGCAACAATACATGCGAACTTTGCGGAATTAAGACTAATGTTACAATAATGACATAGGTGTTTTTTCCTGAACAATTTTCACGTGTGCTTCGTTGTCTAATCTGTGGTGACTGACATCGCGACTGTCGTAGAACAAAGCCGTGATCGGTGGCGAAAAACAAGCATAGGTTCGGACGCAACCGAAACCGTCGAATGTGGCCCTTTTTTTTTACCCATCGCGCCAACCTATCAATTCTCCAACAGTTGTTCTCGCGTAAAAAGTTTAACACTTATTTTTGTCCTCTCTAATAATCGAACAAAATTGATTATCTCTGCGTTTTATGAATATAAACTTATAAACAAATTGGTATCTATATAGACCTGAATGGGCGGGGTAGGGTGGGTATTCCCCTGAATAGACCAGTGATGCCAACATGATGTAGCATTTAGTATTAAATTTATTTATGCATGTAATGCACGTATCAGATTTAAACTCTTGTAACAGGCGCTGTAAATTTTTGCTTAGAACAGGAAAAGCCAGTTAACAAGAGGGTCATGTGTAGTTGTCGTAATCATACATGAAATGGAACGGCTGAATTCGATTCGTTAGCTTCCCGTGGAATATGCAGATGATTAAACGTTTTATTACTTTCTGTTCATATAAAGTATACAGGGTGTCCAATTTTAGTCTATAAATGAGAATAACTCGTAAACTGTGTGCTGTACGAACATCTGGTTGAGAGAGAAATTGAATGGTTTCTTGGCCGACATAATCTAGAGTACTAAGCATTCCAGTAGATGAACACGTAGATGTCGTAAGAATGTTACATACGTTTTTGTAAATGGATTCGTGCAATTTTTGCTGCATTCGTCGGTGCAGCTCTTTGTTCTCCATAAGGAAGTTTATCAAGGTATTTATGACAAAGCACCCTTTCTCCGAGAAAACCACGGTTGAAATACTTACTGACACCCTCGTGATTGGTTTTTATGCAAGGAATGGAGAGTAATGGGAAGAAAAAAAATCGTATAACGGAGCGTGGTATTTTATTTAAACAGTTTTGAAACAGAACATCAAAAGAAATTAAATTATTCTTGAGTTTAAATGTTCAGATATCGCCTTGCCTGTCAATATAGGGTTGTTCATAGTTCTTGGTATTTCTTGGAAATAACTGGAAAAATGAAATGAAATGAAACATAAAGGAAGAAAAAATTAAAACTTCCTACGTCCGTGTCGTTTGCCCTGAATAACTTTGAAGGAGTCGTGACAATGCATTTGTATAATATACGACACATTTCCTATATTCGTATACTATTTTTTGGAAAACTATCTTCTGGCCTGTACTGTGAAATTTGCCAGCCCGCTAAATGCTAATAAAATAACATTGTCAATACAGAAGTTGAAGCTGCAGATAGATGTGCTTGTCAAACAGGAGGGTGCCAAATGACCTTATCGAGTAAACTATAGACCCAGTTAGTCTTCAATTCGTTGCACGCTTGATCACTTTCATATGGAAGCAAAGAATCCAACAATGTACATGGCGAATACTCGACGGATGCGGGACGAAATATTACGCGTTCCATTTAAAAGGTTCAAGGTGACCTTTATATTTTGATAAAACAAACAAAAATAACAAGAAACTAATTATTATATTTTATGTCTCACAGGCACCATGCTTTATTTAAAACAATTTTACATCTAACAAACAGTTTATACGAGTCATTTTAGGTTGTCGGGTTAGCTGACTCACCCTGTACGTATGATTATTGTTTTTTTTGCTTTATACTATTGGGACATACAGTTAGCCCTTTTAGTGTTGAACGAGAGAATTGTACTTAAGGGAAGAATACCGAACCGATATGAAGTAATTTAGTAAGGTTTGAGAAAAGAAAATCACAAAAAAAGGTAAGAATGATATTTACAAAATTCAAATAGGAACATGTTGCGCAATAAGGGGAGAATAAATGAATGCCAGTTGTATTTCAATATTTGCTGAAAATCATATTAATAATACTTATCCACAATCGTTAGGAAAAATGATGCAATCAGTTTTCTTTTATAAACAGTATTTGCAAATAAGAAGTGTCATCGTTTAGTTATGCTTCGATGTATGTAGTTATGTTTGATACTTTGTTCTAAACTCTAAACAGTGTTATCCTGAACCTGTGATATTACGGTCTCAAGTAAATCTCCCGTGTCAAATTTATACCTTGTCGTTCTGCCCTATACACAGTCTCGGTATCAATCATCGCAGATTATAACAAAAAGTTAAACTCCGTTCGGGGGGTTTTCGGCCTTTCTCTTCAAAGGGTTAGAAATCCGTCGCCTAAAGTTTCCGGTTTGGGTTATGTTTGCCATACCATACGATACCTACAGTATGGTTGAAATCCCCGCCGCGTTTAATAATGTCGCTGCCAGCACAGGATCAACATTCATACAAAAACCACACACATTACTGATCCCTTCACACCTCATATTAGAGAATACGTCACATCTATCCAAAACATACACAGCGGTATCGTCGGTATCAGGAATTGCCGGACTTCTAGTGCTTTGTATTTTAATTAATAAGGCAGATATCGTGGGGCCTGTTCCAAAGTCAGAGGGGCATAATTGTTTTAGATTATCCAGTCTTTCAGACATACGAGAAAGGTGGGTATCTGGTAATTTGGAGGAACGTGAATATTTCCCGCATATCTAGGCAAATAATACTTTCTTCGTGACGCCCCCATTGGAAATAATATGGCTGACGTTCATGATGAACATATTAAAAAACCTATTCGGATCACGCGGCTTCTGAGATCTCTTATAAACGCCTACAACTATTGGCCTTGCATCAGGTATGTTCCTAATCATACACTGAATCGGCCACAGATGGGTTGTCCCTGAATTATCTAAAGCACATCCATCTGTACTGAAATCTAATTCCAATTCCCTATCTGGTTGAAACTAAGCATCGTTAAGATGCTTAACAGTTTTAGCTTCAACGCTAAAATGAATATACTCCGCCGGTTCCACAACATATGTTGGAACACGAGAGAAGCTAAACTTTCCTGAAAAGAAGTTTCATAATCGGCTTCAGAACTAGACAAAAGCAAAGAAGAAGAAGAATTCGCGTCTATATGCAGGCTATGAATGACATCAATACCTTGTGTGTATTTGACCTCCTGAATACAACAAGGAATAGGAGAAGAGAACGAAAGAACATGCTTTGCTATATTAGCTCGTACCTCATTCCTTACTCTGGCCGATAATTCGTCAGATATCGGTTTCCTCGATACGGCTGATTTCAAGTCAACAGAACTCATAATTAAAAGAAACGAACGGAATTTAAAAATGCATAAATGTGATTAGTAGGGTAAACTGTTTTATTTATTCACTTCTCAGGCAATTAGGTACTGCTTGTACAGAAAATGAAATCCTTCTGATCTCCGAAGCTTCTTCTTTCCATTACGCGTCTGGTTTCTCTTCCCGAGGTCCTCGATTGCTCTCTTGTTTTTCCTGGTCCAATTGGGTTGAGTCTCTTGCAAGGCTTTAGGCTCGTTCCTGGGTGAGTGGAGATGCTCTCTGATAAATGAACTATATTTAAAAAAGGAATAAAGGAAAGGAATAAAGAATCAAGAATCAAGACACGTAATGATTTATGATACATACGAAATAAGGAGATCTTTTGTGACGAGTCCTTGACTCAACGTTGCTTCGATCGCGAATTGAGTTGCGTCCGCCGTAACCGAAGAAAAGTTGGGCGAAATCCGGAAATTGAAGTAGGGGGGGTTCTGAGCAAATTATGTCACGGAGTTTTTCGAAAGCTGCCTGAGCTGCATCGCTCCGTGCGAAAATTATATCCCTCTTAAGTAGCTTGGTAAGGGGTTTGGCGATGGTTGCCATATCTTGAATGAATCTTCTATAATATCCTACGGGCCCTAAGAACTGCTTAATATTCTTTTTATTTCTAGTTAGGGGGAACTGTCTGACGGCGTCGATTTTCGCGCGGTCCGGTTTTACACTGTCGATGGAAATAATACGTCCCAAGTAGGTGACTTCCTTGCGAAGAATAGATAAATTGTGAGGATTTAAAGTCAAATCGTCAAATCGTTTTGCAACCGCGATAGCAGAGTTTAATTTCCGGGTATGTTCGGTAAGAGAACTAGCGTAAATTAATGTATCGTCCATATACCCGAATAACTCCGTTCCTTGTAGGTCAGACAGAGCTATGTCCATGACTCTTTGAAAGGTAGCAGGGGCGTTCTTGAGGCCGAAGGGCATTCGATTGAACTCGTATTGGCCATTGGGTGTTGAGAAAGCGGTCTTTGGTATTGATTCTATCGAAACAGGTACTTGGTGGAAACCAGAAGCTAGGTCTGAGGTGCTAAAGTATTTCGATTTGACCGAGTTGATCCAGAATGTCGGTGATATTGGGGCGAGGGGGTACGCGTCGCCAATGGTCTTGTCATTTAGTTTTCGATAATCTATTACCATTTGCCAACGGACGGTTGAATTAACTTGCCGGCAAGTATAGCGCATCGACCGGATTTTTTTATTTCCGCCTTGTGGACGGGGGAAACGTATACTGTTTTGTGTTTACTGGAGATTCGACGGTCGTTCGGATGGAACGAGCGGTGAGCACGGCGCAGCATAAATCGTCTTCGCGAAGGTGCAATTGATTAGGAAATTTTCCGATTGTCTCGAGTACGCTTCCCTTTTCTTCTTCATTTAGTTCGTCCAGTATAAGGATCTGGAACAGTCTAGATATTCTTTGGGCACTGGCTTCGTTTGATCCCTCCCTTGGGGGCGCCCGCGTGCCGGG
This sequence comes from Nomada lathburiana, assembly GCA_963667235.1. Taxonomy (NCBI): domain Eukaryota; kingdom Metazoa; phylum Arthropoda; class Insecta; order Hymenoptera; family Apidae; genus Nomada; species Nomada lathburiana. The sequence goes on along the minus strand of OY763899.1, from coordinate 15,657,766 downwards.
CGGTTTAACGTGAAAAAGTTCTAGTTCGCGTGGCTGCACGGTGGCCGGGGGTGGTGTTGATCGCGAAAACCTTTGCAAATGCACCCTCCTGTTTTCCCAATACTTCTCCGATAGAAATTCCTGGACCAGCGTCTACACGTTATTAAAGTTTTGCTACGTGGGGGTAGCTGGAGGGGCGGAGAGGTATGTAAAGGTAATTTGCGGCCGTTGAGAAGAACGAGAGTGGGTGCAGTTTTTCCGAGTACTACAGATGCTTCCGTTTTTTGAGAAAAAGTACCCCTAGAATTCCAGTTTCATCGAGAGGAAAGTCGTTGCTGACAGTCCGCTAGAGTTCAGGTAGAGTTTCGCTAGAGTTTCGCTAGAGTTTCGCTAGAGTTTCGCTAGAGTTTCGCTAGAGTTTCGCTAGAGTTTCGCTAGAGTTTCGCTAGAGTTTCGCTAGAGTTTCGCTAGAGTTTCGCTAGAGTTTCGCTAGAGTTTCGCTAGAGTTTCGCTAGAGTTTCGCTAGAGTTTCGCTAGAGTTTCGCTAGAGTTTCGCTAGAGTTTCGCTAGAGTTTCGCTAGAGTTTCGCTAGAGTTTCGCTAGAGTTTCGCTAGAGTTTCGCTAGAGTTTCGCTAGAGTTTCGCTAGAGTTTCGCTAGAGTTCCATCGAATTGAGTTGCGTCGGCCGTAAGCGAAGAAATTTCGCTAGAGTTTCGCTAGAGTTTCGCTAGAGTTTCGCTAGAGTTTCGCTAGAGTTCCACTAGAGTTCCATCGAATTGAGTTGCGTCGGCCGTAAGCGAAGAAATTTCGCTAGAGTTTCGCTAGAGTTCCACTAGAGTTCCATCGAATTGAGTTGCGTCGGCCGTAAGCGAAGAAATTTCGCTAGAGTTCCACTAGAGTTCCATCGAATTGAGTTGCGTCGGCCGTAAGCGAAGAAATTTCGCTAGAGTTCCGCTACAGTTTCGCTAGAGTTTCGCTAGAGTTTCGCTAGAGTTTCGCTAGAGTTTCGCTAGAGTTTCGCTAGAGTTTCGCTAGAGTTTCGCTAGAGTTTCGCTAGAGTTTCGCTAGAGTTTCGCTAGAGTTTCGCTAGAGTTTCGCTAGAGTTTCGCTAGAGTTTCGCTAGAGTTTCGCTAGAGTTTCGCTAGAGTTTCGCTAGAGTTTCGCTAGAGTTTCGCTAGAGTTTCGCTAGAGTTTCGCTAGAGTTTCGCTAGAGTTTCGCTAGAGTTTCGCTAGAGTTTCGCTAGAGTTTCGCTAGAGTTTCGCTAGAGTACCATACATTCAGTGTCGGCTGGTCCTACGATTTTGTTTCGGATATCGCTGGCAAGCAGCCGCCTATCTGCGGGCTTTACAGAGCCATATATGCTCTGCGACAGCCCTTTATAAAACGCGTAAGTGAACAGGAGCTACCCTCGAATCGGAGAATTGTATCGCCGACGAGTTTCAACAGCGTATATTGTTCTTCTGTCGGTTTAATAGGGAATGCTTCGACGCTATTGATTTCGTTACTATTAGAGGAACCACTCGTGCTGGGAGGACTGAATTCCCCACGGTACAGGGGGGGGGGGGCACACACTCTACTACACACTGTCAGGCAACTTAAGGTATTTAGTCGTCGCCTAGTTGCCACTCCACTTCCCGTTCACCGATGCCGTAGCGTGTCTCCGTCGTCTCCTAGGTTGATGAATCTCTGCTCGGCCGGCAGCTACCCGTCGGTCATCGTCTCTGCCTCGATGTTGTAGGTGGAGTTTCCGTGATACGTCCTCCGGATCGGCTTGGACGTGCGTGCGATTAACGAGGATGTTTAGCACGGCCGTAGTTATCGCTTCCCTCTTCGATATTTGTCCTAGCTCCTGGGGAAACCGTGCGAAAACCCAGGAAAGGGAGGTTGCACCGTTGATCACCCACCTTCCACAAGCCGGCTGCACAGGATCGATCCCTGAATCCAGTCCTTATTATTTGAATACCCCACCGCTGTCACCAAAAAGCTCCCGCTATGTTGGGTATCTATTGCTGGGATATAGAGATTTTGAATGATTCAATGATTCAATGATTGAAAAAGTTAACGATTTAATTCACGGTTCATGCAATGAGCTACTTGGAACATGTCTGGCCGGATGTATGGTCACGGTGGTTCAAGATGAACGAAAGCTCCTGGTGGTGCATCAGCAATAAAACACCTTAGTTTGATTGGTACTTTGGTACCATGAAAATCTGCACCCCCGTTGTGAGGTTCAGAATGATTTGCGTCTTCCAAAATCAGATTGGCAAAATGGTTTCAGACTATCCAGTCTTTCAGATATATTAGAAATGTTCGCTGCTGGCAACTTGGAGGAGCGTGATTATTTTCCACATATCCACGCAGATAATACTTTCTTCATGACGCCCAAGCGTACCAAATGCATGTACTCAAATGGAACTTGAGAAACCATTCTTGACATTGCACTTACTGTTAGAGCAAGCCCGGCTGGATGTATGGCCATGGTGATTTAGGATGAAAGCCCTTGCTAGTGCATCAGCAATAAAGCACCGTAGCTTAATTGATACTTTAGTACCACGAAAATTTAAAGTGGCAATTTATTAGTTCATAATTCGAATTTCAGGAATCTAAATTTGTTATAAACTTATTTATTAGTTGTTATAAACTATTTAGTATTGGCTGTTAAAAACTGACCTAAACTTTTTGTGAGAATCAATCAGGTTATGCATAATTTTCTCAGTTCTTGAAAATATTCTTTAAAACACGATATAAAAATTGCTATATTAGAAACTTAGGAGTAAAAGAATTTCCTCTAAAAAATGTTTATGCAATTACTTGATATTTCCACTTATATTAATGCTATCCCATTGTTACGATCCGAGGACAAAGGGCCAGCTTTTGAAAATATTCTTCCCGAAGGTACCGATGTTGCAGGAGTAGATAAATTTTTACCGCTAATTTTGTTTAACCGAGGCATAGTACGGCCATGTTTATCCCAATATTCAATAGGATCACCTTTAATCGTTTCATAAGGCAGATCTAAATATTGCTTCATATATGTTCGGTTGCAGTTTCTAAAGGGGTAGAGTACTGCCGGGGTAAATGGGAAACTTTTTCCACAGAAAAGTTCCAAAACCCTATATTTGTATTAACTACTTCTTCTTCAATTGTTGATCTATTTTCATAAAGTGGTTGTTCGTTTAAGAGGGTTGTAATTTCCGATCTGAGTGATTCAGTGGCAGAAGGTGCGTCTCTATCATGTTAAAAAAGTTGCTGTAGAAAATCTACAATCTATTATTGTTGCTTCAGTAGTGATTTTCTTTCTATTTATGTAATTAAATCTAATTTCGATATTCTTTATTATATTGTTTTTCAATCCAAGCCCAGGCCATGTGTTCGGTATGATGTGTACGACTGCATTCCGTATTCCTCGTATCAGGGGCATCACATTAGACGCCGTAGAATATTTTTCCGCACATAATTCTGTTGTAACGTATTCCATGGGTTTCAAAAGCGGTATAATATCTTCCAAAACTTCCCATTGTTGGGCATCGGGTGTTGTAGGGCACCTGGGTAATGATACCACAGCTTCAGATAGCGGAATTCAATGTTTAGCCCAATATTCAATAGGATCACCTTTAATCGTTTCATAAGGCAGATCTAAATATTGCTTCATTTATTTTCGTTGCAGTTTCTAAAGGGGGTAGACTACTGCCGGGGTAAATGTGAAACTTTTTCAACAGAAAAGTTCCAAAACCCTATATTTGTATTAATTACATCTTCTTCAATTTGTTCTATTTTCATAAAGTGGTTGTTCATTTAAGAGGGTTGTAATTTCTGATCTGAGTGATTCAGTAGCAGAAGGTGCGTCTCTATCATGTTAAAAAAGTTGCTGTACAAGATCTACAATCTATTATTGTTACTGTAGTAGTGATTTTGTTTCTATCTATGTAATTAAATCTAATTTCGATATTCTTTATTATATTGTTTTTCAAACCAAGCCCAGGCCTTGCGTTCAAATAATGAAATTTGATTCCCAGGTACTTAAGCGTTGATTCTGAGTCTGAATAGCGTATCGCTGTACCTCTTATTTCTATTTTCGGGTCAACCATATGCTATGTTTTGTTTCCCCGGATGATCGGGGTCGTTGCACATTTGGAGGCCGCCACGCTCATGCCGAGCTCTTTCAGGTAATTTGATAGCATTTTATTCTGCTTGGCGGCCTCTTTTCTTGTTATTGCTAGGAGGACCAGATCGTCCGCGAATGCAGGTATGGAGACTTTCTCGTCTCCCAATTGTATGGCCTCCGTTGTCTCGTCAATTTTCCCAATAATGGGATCTAGTACTAAATTAAATAGTAAGGGCGATAGTGGGTTGCCCAGCTTAACGCCAATTAATTATCACATTATTTCTGATTCTTCGGTCAATCATTGCCGAGTATATCCATCCTATCAACGATCCTATTGTGATAGGCCTCCAGTTGCTGACGTCTTCCACGCTCTTTCCCGGTTCGGGGATGAGCGTTGTTCGGTTCAGCTTCCATTGGTCCGGATATGCCCGGCTCATTGGCAGAAGGTTATAAAATTTAGTTATAATTTGTAGCGCCCCGTCCATTCTCAAGTGTGCCTTTCTTAAACCGTTTAAGCCTGGTGCTGTATTATGTCTAATTTTCTTGAATCTTTCGACAACCTCCTCATAGGTTATGGGCGTCCATTTCTGGTTTATGTTGGCGCTGTCCAAGTCGCCACTTCTTCTTTTGCTTTTCAATTTGACTTGGGGACCTGCCGCTCCCCAGAGGTCCCTGTACAATGGATCTACTTCCTCCTTTTTGGGGGCGTGTAGCTCATTTCTATCGGCATAGCGGCAGCATGCCCGCCTGAGGCCATAGCATATACAAAACGCCACTAATGCGATGGCGGAGCATTAGCAAACCAGCGCCACCATGCACAATGGCGCCTTAAGAGAGTCATAGTTACTCCCGCCTAAGGGAAAGTATGGCCGTCGTTGGATGTCACTAACTTTAGTCATCCTCATCTTAGTTGTCAATCGGTAAAGCGTCGCTGACACATCAGCCATTAGGCCTGGACAAAGTCGCAACCTGGCAGCCAATCCCTGGCCATAAGCGAACACGTAATCCCGCGTGACAGCACGCGTCTCAGGCGAATACTGAGCTCGAGGTACGTATCCTAAAGGCAGGTTACCTAGGCCCGTTACTGACACCCGTTACCTCACTTTTTGGTAACGAGGTTCGGCGTGGGACCCATTTCCTATACTTCTGCACGTAAAAATGCGTCCACATTTGTTACCGTACCGGGATTCGTTACCTAGTTAAGTCGTCTAGAAAAGGTCTAGGAAGAAATGTGAAGTGTGTCCTGATACCTCATGGCGTTACTTTTTACTTGGTTCTGCCGTTCCATCCGCTGTCGGTATTGTGACCCGCTCCAAAGGAAGCACTTGAGTGGCTTTGAATAGTTATAGCTTTCTTTAAATTTGTATCTTTTCTGGCTACCTTTGGCCGGATTAGGTTGATTAAAGTTGATGATTCTAGTATAACAATAATTTCTAAGTCGTATATAATCTTCATTATTTATAAAAATATAAAAATACTTATAAAAATATTTGACGAAGAACTTTTTGGAGATATATTGCGGCATTGATTTCTATCGTGTCTGTCGATCAATACTAATGGCGTTAATTGTATTAAAAAAGGGAAACTGATGTGTCGATTGAAATTGCATGGCTCTTGACCATGTGTTCTGTTATTCTAATCCTTACCTTCTAAATCCTGCAATCAGATGGTCGAAAAGCTAAAAATTACTCCGCAAAAATTGCGTTAGTTTCGACCGCGTCATAAACCTGACCGAGGGCCAAACTCGGCACGCACTCGCAACAGCCCTACGTCGCCAAGGGGGTCTGGACTATCTCATAGGCAAGGCCCAATGAGCCCTATCTCCCAAGTCTACAATACATAGGAACTCGCACAGACGAGTTCACACATTTACGGCAGTTCATAGGGGAGCTAACACATTGGCAGTGGCGCAAGTACGAGTGGACACATCTACGGCAGCTCACTGGCTCCTTTGGAGCGGGTCACAATACCGACAATTCCCGATCAGCCGAACCAAGTAACGCGTAACGAAATGAGGGAGCAAGAAACACTCCACATTTGCTCCCAAACCTCTTCCAGACCACTTGACCTAGGTACTTATAGTGGTAACGGTGTGAGGCGAGGTAACAAATGTGGACCCGCCTTAACAGGTAACGGGTTGGCGTAGTATTGGCGGGGTGTAACTCTTCAGGCAGTGGAGGAAGTTGTTTGTTGACACAGCTCTGTATATTCCTCATCGTCACATAAGGTGATACATTCACCTCATAAGCGTTATGGTTTTCCGCGTTTGCGGGACCACACATTCCAGCTGGTATTCCAGCGGCACTATCATCCGTGGGCACGGTTCCTTCTGGGATATTTATCCTCGCCGTATCTCCATTCGGTATGATATTGGTGTTTATCATCGAGAGGTGTTCAGCGATAGGTTGTGGTACTATCATCTCACGCGGTATCGCGGAGAGTGGCTGTTCCTCTCCCTGCCATCGAACTTCTTGATTGAGGTTCTTGCCGGTATCTAGTAACCAGGCCTGCAGGACGGTATTCATACCATGCAGGAACACTGGAAACGGCATCTCACGTTGTAAACGGGGGGAAAACTCACGTAACTGTCTGTACGTGGCATCGCACAATTGCGGAAAGCTAGAGTGCTCGATGTTCTGACATCGCTCTTTTTATCACCTGACGTGATCCTTGAGTAAAGCTGTACATTGGATCATCTTTTACAGCAGTACTGTTCGTCGAGGCATAAGATCAAGCATCTTAGCTGGGGTTGTCACGTCCGGTTGTCTTTGCGTCTGAGGTTTCTGGCTCTTCTTCTTCCAACCTTCAGCGCGGCGTTGATTCCTATTTCTCCGCTGCTGTCTAGGCGGGTGTGGTTGGCTTTAGGTACTCTGATTCCCTATCATCTGCCCATCCACCAGGACGTTTGAATTCCTTATCCCCAATATAATCAGCCATTCTGCGTGAGTCTCGGTTCGAACGCAGTGGTCGTTCTTTGGTTTTACTCGGTAGGCCACTCATCTCTTGATTCATGTCGGATGTATCTAGAGGGATTTTTACGTTTTTGCGAATTAGTTGATGTAGAAATACTAAAATGTCCAAAGTTGGACGGATTTAAGCCCTGTCGCGACACTTGGAACGCGTTACTGTCAAAAAGCGGAACAGGTACGCCGGTACCTGGAGAAGCTTGGGCCACGACGAGTATCGCTCGGAAAGATCCCAGATATCGGATGTAAGCACGGAGCCTACAAAAACGCGGCGTCGCTCCTCTCCAGTCGTCTCCGGCAGAGCCAGTCGTCTCCGGCAGAGCCAGTCGTCTCCGGCAGAGCCAGTCGTCTCCGGCAGAGCCAGTCGTCTCCGGCAGAGCCAGTCGTCTCCGGCAGAGCCAGTCGTCTCTTGCACCGGCCACCGATCACGAGGTAACCGCAACCAGCGAGGACCCTCCCACCATAACCGACAGTTTACGAGTTGAGGCGCGTGGATGGGTGGTGCAAATCGGTATAGTCACGGGCGTGACTGAGGTCGCGGTGAAGCCGGGACTCTGAACGCTTAAAGTGGGTCAGAGCGGCATCGCGAGATTCACCGAGATCCATGGGGGGCTACCCTTGAAGGGCAGCCGGACGACATAACGCCCCTCTGGCGTTCGGAAGTTGGGGGCGAGGAAGTGTTCCTCGCACTTGGTTTCTTCAGCACTCAGGCGCGACCTGAGGAACCTATTTCTATTTCCCAGAAACGACGAAGCTCGCGCTCGAACGTCTCCGAGACGTTTCCATGGTTGACATGAAGGGTGGTGGATAAGGGACTGGATGTAGCTGTTGGAGTTGTAAGGGGTCCAGACAGGATCCACTCTAAGGCCGTGTTTTGAGCGACTGGCTCGCCGCGGCCAACTACAGTTATAATAAATTTTTTACCTTTTATTTTTACTAGTATACTGTTGATTAGTTCTAAAAATTTGCACATTTGTAGGGAATACTGACAATAAACGTTTAAAATATAAAAAATCGCATGCATTATTGTATACTTGGAAGCAAATTATATGTTCATCTATGTCCGGAAGTGTAAAAATACCTAATCTATGATGCTTAAAAACAGCCGCCACCCAAGGGGTTTTACAAGAGGGTTGTATAATTTTAACTTTTGAAGAATTATAATCACAGACTGTGTTTTTAAAACTATATGCACAGGACATCTATGCACAGGACATCTATTTTATGTTTATTCATTAAGTTTTCTAGCTCGGTGGCGACAACAGCTTAGCCGTGCGCATTAATTTGACCAATTATTATGTCTATTTAATTTTAGATTTATAGATTTCTATGTATCTCAAATATTCCGGACATGCTCCGCTTCTAGCGCTGTTGTCCTGCCTCTTTGCGTTTTGCCCTAACACAGTTTATGCATGTCGGGAGGTCTTTCTTCGCATAGCTGGTCAGTAGTGCTACAATATTTGGCGATATGGCCATATCCGTGGCACTTGTAGCACCTTACAGTGTTCAGATATTCCCTTATTCTGTATACACGACATAGCATGTAAATCGTTCCTCTTTTTAATAGTTCATTATATACCTCACTGGGGATCTTTACTACCCAATTTACCTTGTTCTCTTTAGTTTGAAAGCTATGCCTGATGTCTATTGACTCTTTTATTGTTTGCGTGCTTTGTTTTAAATTCATATTCAAATTTTTGTTTACAAAGTTTTCCAACAATTCTTCTTTTTTATAATCCTTTTCCACATCATATATTATTATGGAGAAATAAAGCCGTACCCTGGCTTTGGTAGGTCGGGATTATACAGCCATGTGCTCCCGACCTTATCTCTAAAAACTCTCTTATTCCCTGGCTCTGGGAGACGAGCTGTCTCCATCGATCTGTTTCTTTCTTCTGCAGGGCCTTTTCGTCTTTCATCTGTGGTATTCTCATCCCATTTTGGTTAAATTTTGATTTGGGGTCTTGCCACACCCCAGAGGTCCTTGTATATTGGGGCCACCTCCTCTTTCTTGGAGGCCCCAATGCCTTGCTTGTCTCCGGGCTTTTTATCCATTATCACCCAGTCGACTAGTCGTGAGGGGCACTTTCTATATATTTCTTGAGCCCTCGTATACTCAAACCGTCTTTCTTTGGTCTTTCTGCTGGCTCTTCTTGGCCCCTCACTTTGCTCTTGCCTATTCCTTTTGTTATTGACCCTGGTCCGTGCTCCAGGGCCTTCGTGGATGTCGCCTTTTATTTGTTCAGTTATTATTGCTACTATTAGGTCGACATCCACCTGGGATATCCGTCTCCAGGCCGCTAAGTCTTGTATTTGTCTCTCTATATTTGTCAGCGGATGGCTATCCTCCAGGTCCTTTGCCATTATTTCCTCCCGGAGCGGTATCTCCCACTGTTCCCTCCCTATGCTTCTTCGGGGGGCTTCCTCCACCATTTCTTCCGTTGCCGACTCGTATATAGAGCTTCCTGACGAGGATTTCTCGTCGGCAACTGCGACTCTTGCTCTCCGAGCGGGCAGGAGCCTCCTTTTATCGCTAATTTGCTTTAGACTCTTTTGCGGCAGGAATTCCCTGAATCTCACATTGGGGTACTTTTCCCAACGGAATATCCTATCCAGTTCAATCAGGAGGTCCACCTCCTCCTTTGAGAAGGCCGAGGCTCTATTGCCTGGTCTATTCCTGCCGCTGCTACTACTTTGTTCCTCCCTCTTTCTGTTTCTTTCATTTGGGTGCCTATATCTCTCGTGTTGAGATAGGGCCCTTTTGGTCCGAAAGGTGCTTCCACACAACGGGCACTCTACTCGCGTCTCACCTTCGACCTCCACGCTCGCTTCTTGTCTTGCACACCACGGGGCGTGGCCGTGCCAACCGTGTAGCTTTGCGAACGTTTTGTGGCCTGCAGCGCATCTCCACGTTGCCATTTGTCGAGGGTGCCTTCTCTCCATGTGGTCTTCAAATTGTGCCTCGTTGAGGAAACACACCTTCGGACCTTCTGTGCAAAATCTGCACTCGATCTTCCCGCTCAGAGGCAAGTCCGTAATTTGTTCCGTCTCATGTCCGTGTACATTGCCAATTCCGTCATAAGTGGTCCTGTTATCCATAGCGGACAAGTCCGCCGCAGAAGCCTCAGGCCCGAAGGCTTGTGCGTCCGAGGCTTCATCACTGTCTTCATTGTCCATTGTTCTCTTTAAATGGTATAATCTGTACGTCAGTTCCATCCATATCCACTCGCGTCCTTATTCCTAGCCAGGTCGTGGGGGCATCCTATCGGGATGTCCAGGCGACCCACCCGTCACTCGACTCGCTCATCCCCATCATGGGTTCGCGTGGTCTTAACCTGTACTTTTACGTAAGTACTGCCGGTGTATTGCTTTGCAAATTACACCTTAATTTGCCACTCACCGACATGTGCGTGCACTCACACAAACAACTGAAAGCATGCACGGATTCGCATGCGGCGAATTCGTCCCTCGTCTCGATAATTGCATTAATGAAACTTTCGCGAGTATTGCACACACGGGTAGACTTCGCCGCAGCCTGGAAGTTACATTTGAATGCCAATAAACACGATTCGTTGAGATGAATGGTATTTCTGAAACTGTAAGCTTGAGGAGACAGGACACCGATGTAGGACACATTTCACATTTAGCGAATATTGAACGATTTAAGGGCCCCGACTCCTTTGGGGCGAACTCTGAATCGATCTAAGCGCCATTGCAAAGAAACGGGCATTAGTGAAAACAAAAAATTGGCAGGGTCGATGTAGGGTCGTCGATACTGCCTCGACTTGTTGCGCTGCCCTACGCAGCGGGTGGAGCAGGTATCTTCCCTGGACGGTCGGCTAGGAAGGAACTTAAGAGTCTCTGATTCGTTGGTAGTCGTTTATTTGGCGTGGCCACAAAGGCACGCATACATGCCCTGGTATCGTTGTAAGTGTGCTCAGCACGGCGGCTCACGGCAGAAGACTGTGCTCAGCACGGCGGCTCACGGCAGAAGACTCTGCTCTCCGAACGACGAAAATGTCGTCGTGGTGTGCGGAGACCGGGACGGTTCCGCCCCTCCTGCACAATCCGCAGGGAGGGGGTAACCGATCCCCACATCGACATTTGAGACATTTGACGGGGTGACATCTAAAGACATTATACGGAATTATAAACTCACGGTGTGACATCTAACGTCATTAGGCACAATTATAAACGGAGAGTGGGAGACAATAGTTGCCATATAACATCATTTGAGAGTTCTGTCGCACTGTTGCCACATCTGTTACAATTCTGCCCATCAGCAAAATGAATCGGCTCGAGCCGAGATTTTGATTCCTGCCGGACGTAGACGTAGGTGCTGAACCGCTGGAAACTTTTTTGTAGGTTCGATCCCCCTCGTGTATATTTTTTTACATTAATTTTGTTTAAATTCATAACTACATAACAATGATCAATATTTGCTTACCAATATTTTAAAAACATTTTTTAAATATTTTAATTTAATATACGTATATGTAAATCTGAACTTAGAGCGGTTTTCGTTCTACCGTTTCAAACAGTGGAATGTTTTACTACTATTTCGGCTTTCTTTTAGAACACACAATTATTTTTTTTACTAATATAATGAATAGTGTCGTGAGAGCTAAACGAAACAACTTTTTAACACATACACGCCCACATAATCATTTGAATGCCTATTCAAGCACCTTAGATAACCTTACATATATTTTAATTATATTGCAATTATATTATTGTTGTATAATATAGTTAATATATTTCGCATGTATTAATATAGCAGCTTTATTGGTAATGTAAATGAAACATACCACCAAATGGTTGAAATTTTGAGTTACACATTTTGAGCTTTGGATTGACATGTATAAACGTCCAAATGTTTGAAATATTAAACAGTACTATAATTGATAAAACGGTAGAAAAAAGCGATTCAACTTAATATTTACGTATATTAAATTATAGTATTAAACAAATGTTTTTAAAACATTTGTAAACAAATATTGATCATTGCCATATAGTTAGTAATTTAAAGAAATTGATGTAAAAAAAATGAAACACCAGGGGACTCGAACCTACAAAATCAACATCTCGGCTCGCGCCGATTCATTTTGCTGATGGTTATAATTGTAACCGATGTGGCACAGCGTGACAGAGGCACTGACGAGATATATGAATAGACAAGTCATCCATCTTATGGACTTTCGTGGCCCAATGTGACTGTCATACCGACTCAGAAATCCCAAGCTGATTCGAGCGTCCTCTGCTCATGAACAGTGGTCACTTGAAGAACTATTATTTACTGAAGTAGTTGGGGACAGGACTCATGCGACTGTGTGAATATATGTGAAATGTTTAGGGGGAATCAGGAAAGCTATTTCTCGGTCAACGTTTCGATAGAAAAATTGAGCTACGGTGCCTGGTCGCGAGATGCACTTCTGTTTGGCTCGAGTTGAGTCGAAATAACATCGGGGCGACGAATTGCGCGTGTCGCGTATAGCGCACTTTTTTAAAATATTTATTTTCTAGTCAAAAAATCAATTGTTTTAAACATCTTGAATATGCTACATTTCAAATAAGGTGTTTCAGATACCCCGCTTAACATTAACACACCTTTACATATAATTTCCACAAAATATTTAGTAATATAAGAAAAATAAAGTAATAATAATTTTCTGGAAAAAATGTAATTAATTGTAGTACATGTTTTGTAATGTATTTTATTTTTATTCTAAATCGTAATATTTTAATACAATGCAATGTACTTTTACAGAATTAAATAGATTTTTTTATAAAAGTGAATTTGTAACACTTTGCTCATAAAATAAAAATTTGAGGATCTTTCTTCAGTTTCTTATTTTCCTTTTTTTCTCAGTTGCAAATAATCACGATAGTTGACTTCCAGCTAGGTGAACACCAAACCTGCGAATAAGTAGCTATGATTATTATTAACATAAAAGGAAAGAAATGATAAATGCCTTACTTTCACTTTAGTTCCATTACCACTACATCTTTATGTGTATATGTACATAAGGACTTGACTTATATACATATATACATAAATACGTATGTATGCATATACATACATTACAGCTGTACTTGGTAATGTTAACAGGATTGGCCACGTGAAGGCATGAAAGAAGGACTTTACAATCCCGGAATACACTCAACGTTCGTATAATTAAAATCCATGCGTTAATGATATAATTATATACATTGTATAACGAAACATGCGTCACCCAACATCATTCTCATATTATCCCACAAACCCCATGCAGGCATTCAAACCTTGAATGTATTCAAAATAAATATACATATTTACATGCATGTACATATACATATATACATTCTTAATAATTATGTGTATCAAAATTAGACTGCCGATTTTTATGCATTTATCATAATTAAAGTATGCTAAAAAATGTGCAGAACGTAAAGACAAAGAATTTTATAAAATATTACTTTGCATAAATATCAGCAGTCTACAAATCATGCAAATATTATAGAATATTTCCCCATGACACATAAAAAAGGCACATATATTTATACCATATAGAAAGACAATTATAAATGTCTTAAATTCTGTAATCTAAAATTAGTACAATGCCTGAGGAGTAGAGAATCTCAGCTGCTGACCTAACCACACGGTATCCTTATGAATTTTGACTGTCATAGTTAAATAAATCATATCTTTCCGATGTGCAGTACATTCATTTTCGACAAACCAGTTCGGATATGCTTTATTTACGGCTTCAGATATAATCCGAAATAGTTCCAAAATAGATGTCACTGCGTAATGCCGGATAAAAACGATCGAATACGGCATTTACAATTTTAAGAATTTGGGAAAAGTTATAGGATGGCACCACCAAGTGCCCGAAAGTAATCGCGTCACTTGTAGCATATGCGCGAAGGGCTAACAGTGTTTGATCGTCACGCTGAAATTCCCTACTTTGATCAACGAAATAGTCAAAACATTGATCGCATCTATATTTTTCTATGCTTTTTTTTTTCAGCAATGTACCCGGCGCAATATTCTATAGCGCACATCTCTAAAGAGCACACTGACGTCGACAATGCTGCTAACATATTGTCAATTTGTAATTGCACATTTTCCCTGTCGACGTCAATGTTTTCTTTTTCCACTTCATTTAATGGAACATCATTTGACGTGGAGGTACTGCATTGGGACAATATTATATACTCCTCTAAAAGAGTTGCGTCACAGTCAGGTTGACAATTACTATTATGGGAATTACTATTCAAATTCAACATCATATTTTTCCTGATGGCAAGACGCACTCCTTTTACAGAAATATTTACAGAAGAAACTCTTTTGCTGAATACTTGCAATGCGAGCTTGCATTTCATTTTATCAAAATTACTGGGTCTGACATGTTTCTCGGACAATTTGTAAGCCGCTCTCGTACCTTCATCGCGTTCCAAATTCCATAAAGCAATAACATCGCACCAGGATACCCGTGAACCGTTAATTTGGACATCATACTTTCATAAATTATTCCTGATGCTCTTAAACAAATGTAAATAATCAAATAAAAAGTAAATTTTTGTCCGATTTCTAACAAAATAAGGATTTTGAACACTAACGCGTCTTTCTGCCATGCTTTGATTACTTGCACCTTGATCGGAAACAACAGCTCTAACTTTCAAACCCGTATTATGCAAATTATCTAAAATAGCATCTAGTATAATTGATAATTGATTGGCTTTAACTCCATTCTTTGAGACAAAGAATGCTATCGGCTGTTTCCAATTACTGAGCAAGCCTCTTATCATAAAAACCAGTACCTGAGTGTCCACTGTCGCGCTTCTGCCTAAAGATCCTAAATCCTCAAAACCTTCAATAATTTGTTTCGTTGGGTGGAAACTGAAACATTTTTTTTATTGACATTTCGTCAAATGAAAGAACACAATTCCTATCAAAATCAGTTAAGGTCGCTATTTTAAATCTTAACGCATCAAATAACTTCGGACATATACCTGGCCAAATATCAATTATACCGAACCAGCGAATGATTGTGCTAGGACTTGGTAGATTAAATTTGAGAGTGTCTCGCATTTTAATGTACAAAGTGGGCGAAGTGTAATGTAGCGTTAAACACAATCGCTGTTCTTCCGTCGAATAAGCACGTCTGGCGTATGGAAATAATTGCATTAATATAAATGTTAAAATAAAACCGCGAACTCTACGCGCGATTGCCTTCTTCAGGCATACATCAGTAATGTTACCCGAAGAAAGCTTCTCATTTACTCTTTTCAATACTTTGCACTTCGCCCGTGATTGCGAGCGAAGAATATCAGACGTATTCTTCTCCCGCTTCAATTCACTCTCAAGTTTTTTAATTTCCTCGTGTTCTCTTTTTTGTGAAATATCAATACGATCTTCTAATACATCTTCACCATTAATTGAATACAAAGAAGGTACAGAACCTTTTTTTAATCTCCCGGTCGGATAAAAACTATCTTCCGGGAAATGCTTACTACAAATATATATTTTTTTTAATTCAATGTTGGACATTTCGACCCAATCGTCTCGTCCGCAATTCACTATCCACGTTATAAATTTGTCATCGGTATTGTTAGGAAACGCGTAAAAAGAATACTCGGTTTTGCGAGAAGTAGAATCGCAACTATAATACGAACATTTTTTACATCCTTTTCTTTTATCTTTTTGATGTTCCATTTGATCGAAAATTAGATTAAATTATCTAGAACCTACTACACAAGAAAAAGAAAAGAGGGAAAGGAATTAGTTAGTTAATTATATACAAATTAATTAACTAATTCTAAAGAAACTACTTTCGCCAACTTATTAATAAATTAGTGCAATAATTATTTTATTAGAATTAACCTACTTACTTGTACGCCTGAATCTTGCAGTTTATATCACTTTTAAATTATTAACTACACACTTTCTATCACTAGTTCACCGAGCGATGAAAAACTGAGCGACCGAATTCAACGACCCAACCGACAATGCGCGACTAAACTCGACGACTACAATGTTGTCAATATCGCGGAGACCTTCGAACATCATGGATGTCGAATGCATTCTTATGTTTATGAAGATACAGTAAAATCTCGAGTAGTGCACTTCGCTCGGAACCGAATGCAAACAATAATCGTTTGCAGACACGTTTATCGCAGGAATTGCCATATATTAGTAAATGAGTTACTTCGTTTTTTGTTTTTTTTAATTAAAGTTTAACGTGGCATCGACACCAGGGTCATTAGCACTTCGTTATTGTTATTAGTTGAATATAAATAAGAAATTGCGTCTTTCATTAACGATAAAATTGCTCCAAGGAAAAAGATAATTAAAGAATTTGTCTAGTAACTATACAATTAACAATTGTAGTATACAATTATCGCCACTATCTTTTTCATTGTGGCAACTTTATTGTTTGAGTGTTAAAAAAATATACATCTCTTAGCCCAATTTTTTTTTTGTCATTTATCAGAAAATAATGTAGAGTATAACTTTAAAAATTATTTGTGATCGACCGGCCGCGCTCACGGATCCACGGACCGTTGGGCCTGTCCCGGGTGGGGCTGACAATTAGCCCTAAATTAGGCTTCCGCGCCGGTGGTTTTCCTAGTCAACAAGGACCGGAGGTGGTCGCCCACCGGCGCGACAAAGAGACATGGAGCGCCAGCCATCGGCTGATGCAAGGTGACGAAAACACAAAGGATTCCCGAACAAATGCACGAAATTGAGTTAATGTTGGCTCCATTTCGTTTTGCCAAAAGTTATCATCTTTATCTACTTTAATGTATTTCAACCCTTTTCGAGACCAGATACAAAAAACAAGCAGTATTTTCTACCTGTTATGTGTAACTGACCTTGTATCTGGTAGTAATAAGAATGTTTTTGTTTCATTCTGTTTCATTCCTCTGTTTTCAGTTTTTGGTAAAGGAACAGGCGGTTCCTTTTGATCGCTGTATTCAGGCGCGACAACACTTGCTTTTTGTTATATTGCAGGATAGCAGCAGCACATCCTGCAGCGTTAGAATCCTGTCTCTACTAAATTCAATCTTGTCCCGCTTGTATATTTCGCGATGATTCCGTTAAAGCTTTCGACACTGTTGTTATTGCTGTTGTATAGCAAACTCTCCGCATGTGCCAACAACGGTCGAAATATTTCCTTAATCTGTTCATACACCCCAATGTTTTTGAAGTTGTGGAACAATGTTCTTTTCTTCTTCCTTCCTGACTCCATCGCAGAAGTATTCAAACCTTGAGCATTCTGCGTGCTCTCAAAAAAACGTGACTAGGGACGTTGCGTATGTCGACATACAAATTCTTAATCTTTTCTGTGATTGTCACATTCTGACTGCATCTATATTCTGCGGCTTTCAGTATGTCCGCGCGCATTTTTCGGAAGCTACTTTCAACGATTTTCCTCAACCGGGCCGGGTGTCGTCTTCTTTACAATGTCCTTCATTTTCTTGCAAAAATTTCTCAACAAATTGTTCATGCATTCAATGTTATTTACCCGAATCTGCGTACGGTATCGGTCTGCATCTATAATTTTCTTGCATACACTGCTGTCCCCATCAGCAAGCAACGTTGAGTAAACGAGTCCACGTTTTTCGACGCTAGTCTTGAACCTTCAACTATCGCGTCACTTTTCATCGCCGTTTAGGCTTGATTCGTGCCCCAATTTTTGACGCACATGTGCTTTAGGGGATCTTCTTTCTTTTTTGCAGCACATCGAGCCTCCCACTGTTTCATTTTTTTCTTCTAATTCCTAACTCTATGACAATGAACAATACTTGCTTACAAATACTTCAAAAATATTTGTTAAATATTTTAATTAAATATACGTGCGTATATTAAGTGCTGCCATTTCTCCAACCGAAAGTTCTAATCTGAATTCAGAAATATTGACTGCAACACTTGAATCATGTTGTACGATTTCTTGGCAAGACGGAACGTGATGGGCTTCACGTGCTTCCAATTCATCGATAAATAATTTTAATTGATTTTTAACACCACTGATGTGGCTGAATCTGAGATGTGAAACTGTCCGATTGTGTTCGTGCAATTTGGTATTTAAACTATTGAGGTGGCATGTAGCGTTAGCAAGGAATGCCAACTCGCAAAAAAATGTAATATCCTTTAACTTTTCCTGCAAATCTTCGGTACTTGTTCATTTTTTGATTATTTCATTTTTCACAAGGGGCAACATGTAGTTTCTTAAATTACAAAATCTCTTCAAGCTTTCTCCAGCACTCACCCAACGTATGTCATTGTATAAACATAAATCACTATTTGTCGCATTTGCATTTGTAAAAATTGTTTACGTCTACGATGAGAAAAAGCAGGGATTCCTCCTCTGATTAAGTTAACAATTTTCCTCGCAATCTTCATTGTACATACCTGCTTTAAGATTTTCGCACGTAAATCGTCCTGATGTCTAATGCAGTGCAACGTGGGCCAGTTGATTCCGTTCTTTTTTAAAAGACCGCGAAATCCTACTTCTTCGCGCACAGCGTCAAATATATCCACGCCATTTGCAGTTACATGCAATGGAACCGGTGCAAGTAATTCTTCATTGTTGGAAAAACTATCGTCTATCATTCTTGCGAATATTGATACTTGACGTGTAGCTGTATAACTGTGTATCTTGTCTTCCATTGCCATCCCGGTCGGTACGATTCATCATATTTTCGGTATCTGATACCTCAAGATCTGGTTCATTTGCGGTGCCGCCTTGCGGATTGTTTACAAATATACTCACTAACAGGATTCTGTATAGAAAGAATTCAAAAATAACAGAGATGGGTTATAGAGTTGTTAATCTAAAAGTACACCATATTGAACATTATACATTGCAGTTTTTGACTGTAAATTGCATTTAACCTGAATTGTAGAATAAATTACAATTATTGCGTGCATAAAACAAATTAGAAGATGTTATAAGTTTCGAATAGGTAATTTAAAACTAACTTACCTTAAAGTTACTGCAAGCCTCCCCGCTGGCGAAATGCATTTACTAAAGTTCGACTCCTTACCAATATCTCTGCATCACTTATACAATATAATATATAATAAAATGTTTCTTTTTTCATCCTCATATACTGATAAAACTTGGCCGCTTGTTGCAATAAATCAGGAAATAGCGAATGATAATTCGCCCTTTTCTTCGCGATATGCAAACATTTCATTGACCTGTATTCTTCTTCTGCTTAGCAGCAGAAATCTGGTAATGGGATTTGTCTACGCTGGGGAATATAACCACGCTCTCGCGATGTCAAGTCGTACAGTGCGACCAAATGGTTACATTTTGGATAAGAAAAATACATTCCGTTACAAATAGAAAAATATTGATATTTGTTTACGAAAAATAAAAATGAGTAAACTAAAATATGGGAACCACTTTACAATAACGCACACGGAGTTACCATGCCAATTCGATATCTTTTGTGTTAACAAACCCTAAGGACCGTGCGACAAAAAAAGTATGATTTGGATTTGTCCTACTTTCGATATGGCCGACGAGAACCGGCTACACCGTTAGACCACGCACATGCCTCTCAAAACATCGAAACGCCTCAAACATGTTAGCTGACGTAAGGCGTCGGGCGAATCGCCCGTTTGTGGTGGTTTGGTATCTCAAATTCGACTAGTGTTCCCGTTAGTCTATCACACTGAAATTTTGCAATTATTATGTTCTCATCAAGATTACATAGTTAGTAATATTAACTGAATGTTAATTTAAATGTTTAAATATCATTGAATTATGGATGATCTGAAAATGTTTAATACGAGTACTAGAACGGAAATTAATTTAGTGGAAAGCAGAGAAATAGAACTCATAGCGCTATAAATGACAGCGCGTTCACTATTCACCTGGATGTTCCTGTTTAATTTCCGGTTTAAAATTTTATTTTATTGTAAATGAAAATTCGGCCAAGAAAATATCATGGTACAATTTTTATTGTCAATGTGAAAAATGATATGTGTCGGCAGATATTACTGAATAATATATTTATTGGTATTCGCTACCTGAGAGTGAAATTAAAATTTGCCCCCATTGTTCTGACCTTCAAATGCACCCTCTCTATGAATTTATGGTTTTAAGTTTGATGGAAAAAGGTATATTAAAGTGGCTTTGATTAATATCTATAAGAATAAGGCCAGTTTGCTATTAATGAACTTTGCCTCAATATTGAATATTTCATTGTGGAAATGTTGAAATCATGAATTCATAATGGATAATGTTGAAATGACGCAACAATACATGCGAACTTTGCGGAATTAAGACTAATGTTACAATAATGACATAGGTGTTTTTCCCCGAACAATTTTCACGTGTTCTTCGTTGTCTAATCTGTGGTGACTGACTTCGCGACTGTCGTAGAACGAAGCCGTGATCGGTGGCGAAAAACAAGCATAGGTTCGCACTTTTCCCCATCGCGCCAACCTATCAATTCTCCAACAGTTGTTCTCGCGTAAAAAGTTTAACACTTATTTTTGTCCTCTCTAATAATCGAACAAAATTGGTTATCTCTGCGTTTTATGAATATAAACTTATAAACAAATTTGTATCTATATAGACCAGAATGGGCGGAGTAGGGTGGGGATTCCCCTGAATAGACCACTGATGCCAACATGATGTAGTATTTAGTATTGAAGTTATTTATGCATGTAATGCACGTATCAGATTTAAACTCTTGTAACGAGCGCTGTAAATTTTTGCTTAGAACAGGAAAAGCCAGCTAACAAAGGGTCATCTGTAGTTGTCGTAATCATACATGAAATGGAACGGCTAAATTCGATTCGTTAGCTTCCCGTGGAATCAGAAAGAAAAACCGGTGCAGATGATTAAACGTTTTATTACTTTCTGTTCATATATACAGGGCGTCCAATTTTACTCTATAAATGAAAATAACTTGTAGACTGTATTGTACGAAAATGTGGTTCAGAGAGCAATTGAATGGTTTCTTGGGCGACATAATCTAGAGTACTTAGCATTCTAGTAGATGAACACGTAGAT
Organism: Nomada lathburiana; assembly: GCA_963667235.1. Classification (NCBI taxonomy): domain Eukaryota; kingdom Metazoa; phylum Arthropoda; class Insecta; order Hymenoptera; family Apidae; genus Nomada; species Nomada lathburiana. Next base: position 15,636,698 of record OY763899.1, on the reverse strand, counting down.
GTCGCACGAACGTTACATACGCGTTTTTGTAAATGGATTCGTGTCATTTTTGCCTGCATTCGTCGGTGCAGCTCTTTTGTATCCATAAGAAAGTATATCAAGGTATTTATGACAAAGCACCCTTTCCCCGAGAAAACCACGGTTGAAATACTTGTTGACACCCTCGTGATTGGTTTTTATGCAAGAAATCGAGAGTAATGGGAAGAAAAAAAATGGTATAACGGCACGTGTTATTTTATTTAAACAGTTTTGAAACAGAACATCGAAAGTAATTAAATTATTCTTGAGTTGAAATGTTCAGATATCGCCTTGCCTGTCAATATATGGTTGTTCATAGTTCTTGGCATTTCTGGTGTAATGCGATGTGAAATGCTGTAATGCTCTAACGTTTGCTGGTCCGGGGTTGTACACCATCTGACGCTACACTACCTCGCAAGCATAAGTCGAAAAGGGTCCGATGGCATTGAGCGCGCGCTCTAACCATGGATTTGAAACATCACATATACTACTTATATGGAGGCCTGAATAAATCATTGATAATTATTATGCACTGGTTACCCACAGTGTGTACAACGAAGATATCCATGGGTGTATTGAATATGCAAGGCGTAACAGTGGAGAGCACAATGTGGGATCTTGGCTTCCAGCAACGAACAAGAGGATCATAAGATCTGTTACATCGTGGTCTCTAGCAATGAACAAACAGAAGGAACACAAGATCATCGAGAATGAAAAGAGGCCGTGGCGTTAGATCGACTGATCGGTGCCTACAAACATGAAGATCGCCGTTCTGCTATGTGGTGTCAGAAGTGGGATGAAGGCATCAACGACAAAACGAAGCAACGTCTTGATCCTCCAGACTCCGAGGCGATGTTATAAAAAGAAGAAACGTGAGAGGGAAGAGTGTGCCCACAACGAAGTGACGGTGACGGTGACAAGACAAGCTGCTTGAAGACAAATCCGAGAGCGAATTGTTATGCAGGATGGCTGACTGTGGGTTCGTGGTTCCCCCAAAAATAACAAAGAAGAACACGAGAGCAGCGAGAATATGAAGAGGCTGTGGCATCAGAGCGACTGACCATTTCCTACAAAATTGGAAATCGCGGAATCTAATTCCGATAGGCCTCCATTTCCTTTTTACTCGGTTCCTACATTCGGGGTCTATTTCGGGATGAAGGAATTTACGATAAAGCAACACGACATCAAGACGAGATGTCGAAGAGGACGGTGTGCAGTTAAGAAAGTTTGAGGGACTCTCTTGATCTTCAAAACGTTACGAAGATGAGATTAAAGAGAAAATGTGGGAAGAAAGAGTGAACCTAAATAGAACCGAAGAATGTGGAAACAGCACCGCGAGGACGAATTGTCATGCAGGATGGTGGAGTCTGCAATCGTGGTGTGTGCATACATCAGAGGAGTACATTTATTCCAAGGGTCTTTATCGCGTAGAGCTTATATCGACTCTGCTGAAGACCGAAGGCCAAGTCTGGTAGAAGATCTAGATTTAATAACACTCTGCAGGCGCAGGTATCAACGTGGTGGTGCACCATGATGTGGAAATAATTCCAGTTGACAACATACATATCACTGAATCGACTGTGAAAGGTCTGTCCAATGTCCACCTATTTCCCTTGAGCTGACGCCTATGGATTTGTTTTTTGGAGGTCACGTGGAAGATAAGGTTTTATGGCCATCAATCGACAACAGTAGCTGATAAAATAAAGGGGGCAGATCATTGCAGCATTCCGTAGTAGTATACCAGAGATATGTACTATAATTTCAAAGGAGGATGCAAGCACGTATTAACGATCGAGGCGATATCTTTTGGAACGTATCAACCTTTAGATAAGTTGTTCGTGAATATTCTGTTTCACAATTTATTTCTCTTTCAGGGCACAAGACAGTCGTGCAACTAATAGAAAAATCGAAATAACTGGAAAAATGAAATGAAATGAAATGAAATGAAAAATAAAGGAAGAAAAAATTAAAACTTCCTACGTCCGTGTCGTTTGCCCTGAATAACTTTGAAGGAGTCGTGACAATGCATTTGTATAATATACGACATATTTCCTATATTCGTATACTATTTTTTTTTTTGGAAAACTATCTTCTGGCCTGTACTGTCAAATTTGCCAGCCCGCTAAATGCTAATAAAATAACATTGTCAATACAGAAGTTGAAGCTGCAGATAGATGTGCTTGTCAAACAGGAGGGTGCCAAATGACCTTATCGAGTAAACTATAGACCCAGTTAGTCTTCAATTCGTTGCACGCTTGATCACTTTCATATGGAAGCAAAAAATCCAACAATGTACATGGCGAATACCCGACGGATGCGGGACGAAATATTACGCGTTCCATTTAAAAGGTTCAAGGTGACCTTTATATTTTGATAAAACAAACAAAAATAACAGGAAACTAATTATTATATTTTATGTCTCTCAGGCACCATGCTTTATTTAAAACAATTTTACATCTAACAAACAGTTTATACGAGTCATTTTAGGTTGTCGGGTTAGCTGACTCACCCTGTACGTATGATTATTGCTTTTTTTAAATGATTTTTGTAAATGATATTTACAAAATTCAAATAGGAACATGTTACGCAATAAGGGGAGAATAAATGAATGCCAGTTGTATTTCAATATTTGCTGAAAATCATATTAATAATACTTATCCATAATCGTTAGGAAAAATGAAGCAATCAGTTTTCTTTTATAAACAGTATTTGCAAATAAGAAGTGTCATCGTTTAGTTATGCTTCGATGTATGTAGTTATGTTTGATACTTTGTTCTGAACTCTAAACAGTGTTATCCTGAACCTGTGATATTACGGTCTCAAGTAAATCTCCCGTGTCAAATTTATACCTTGTCGTTCTGGCCTATACACAGTGTCGGTATCAATCATCGCAGATTATAACAAATAGTTAGACTCACTTCGGGGGGTTTTCGGCCTTTCTCTTCAAAGGGTTAGAAATCCGTCGCCTAAAGTTTCCGGTTTGGGTTAGGTTTGCCATACCATACGATACCTACAGTATGGTTGAAATCCCCGCCGCTTTTAATAATGTCGATCCCGGCACAGGATCAAAATTCATATCAAAACCACCCACATTACTGATCGCTTCACACCTCATATTAGAGAATACGTCACATCTATCCAAAACATACACAGCGGTATCGGCGGTATCAGGATTTGCCGAACTTCTACTGCTTTGCATTTTAAATAATAAGCCAGAGATCGTTGGGCGTCTGCCATAGTCAGAGGGGCAAAATTGCTTTAGATTATCCAGTCTTTCAGACATACGAGAAAGGTGGGTACCGGGTAATTTGGTGGAACGTGAATATTTCCCGCATATCCATGCAGAGACTACTTTCTTCGTGACGCGACGATGTGTAACCTGCAGAGGATGACTGAACGTCCTGCAGATTAACATTGGTATTGATGTCCTCAATACAAGAAGGAGCAGGAAAAGAGAACAAAGGAACGTGCCTTGCTGTATTAGCATAATTCCGATATCGGCTTCCTCGATACCGATTTCTTTAATGTTACAAGTACTCATATTTAAAAGAAATGAGCCTAATCTAAATCTGAAAAAATATGTTTAGTTTGGTAATGGTAATATAATAAAATATGCGAATTGGATACTGTAAAGCCTGTTGCACTGCACTGCACTGTGATATTGTAGCGTACGTGATATTGTAACTGACTTAAATTTTTTGTGAGAATCAATTAGGTTATGAATAATATTTTTCTCAGTTCTTGAAAATATTCCTCAAAAACCTATAGATAGGTATTTAAAATGATGGCATAAGTCAATTTTTTATATATCAGAATTTGTTGATTGCCATTTATGTTGGCATTTCTTCTTTTTGCTAGGGCAGACATAAAAATTGCTGTATTAGCAATTTAGGAGTAGAAGAATTTCCTCTAAAAATTGTTTATGCAATTACTTGATATTTCGACCTATATTAACGCTATTCCATTGTTACGATCCGAGGACAAAGGGCCAGCTTTTGAAAATATTCTTCCCGAAGGTACCGATGTTGCAGGAGTAGATAAATTTTTATCGCCAATTTTGTTTAACTCAGGCATATTATGGCCATGTTTATCCCAATATTCAATAGGATCACCTTTAATGGTTTCATAAGGCAGATCTAAATATTGCTTCATTATGTCCGTTGCAGTTTCTAAAGGGGTAGAGTACTGCCGGGTTAAATGTGATACTTTTTCAATAGGAAAGTTCCAAAACCCTTTATTTGTATTAATTACTTCTTCTTTGCTTGTTGATCTATTTTCATCAAGTGGTTTTTCATTTAAGAGGGTTGTAATTTCTGATCTGATTGATTCAGTAGCAGAAGGTGCGTCTCTATCATGTTAAAAAAGTTGCTGTAGAAAATCTACAATCTATTATTGTTGCTTTAGTAGTGATTTTGTTTCTATTTATGTAATTAAATCTAATTTCGATATTCTCTATTACATTGTTTTTCAATCCAAGGCCAGGCCTTGTGTTCTGTATGATGTGTACGATTGCATTCCGTATTCCTCGTATCGGGGGCATCACTTTAGACGCCGTAGAATATTTTTCCGTCAGGGATGCCGCGAGAACGCGTCGCCCCGGGCTCTCCATGCATAGAGCCCGCCACGCGCCCTACTATACAATAGTATAGTAGAACTCGCTTGGCGTAAAGGCCAAGACGGGCTAATAAATAAGAGTTCAGCTGGCAGCTGCTTCGTCCATTCTTCAAGTTTTCCTCTTGGACTTGCGTGTCTCGTCAGATGTAAAATATCTAAGTTGTTTCCGGGACGTCCCAATTCTGGGACCTACTACCTCAGTCGTCCGGCCTCCCTTAAAAGGAAGGTAGAGTTCCGAGGCAACTCTCCCGTCTTCTTTCTTTTTGCCTTCGTCGGCGTTGTTCTTGCTGCTGCATCCTCTGTTAAATGGGACGAAACAGAACTACGTCTGTTGTGTCCCCGAGTTTGCGATTCAGGTAACATTTCAATGTCAACCGAACATTCCACTCCTTCTACTCCCTCCTTCCGTTTTGGTTTTTGTGTATTTGAAGAATCCATTATAAGGTCCCACGAGAACCTCGGGCAGAGCCGCCTTACCCCGGCAAGGCTGGATACTGGGTTTCGCCATTTACCCGGAGGTTGGCCGGTATCGGTCGGTGCACCCACCGACCACGTTCCGGCGCAAAGTCTGGAACTCCCGTCTTCGCCGCGCGCCGTAGATTTTTTTATAGAGGTTGTCATCCTCGCGGTCCGGCCGGTTAAGGCAAGACCCCCGTTCCCGTGAGACATGACCACGGGTTGACGGTGTGCTCATAGCTCGGGTACCTTGGGTTCGCTAAAACCCATACTGTGTGTCTGTGTTTCCGGCGACTGCCACTGCCACCTCTTGGGGCCTGGTGGACACATCCAGACCCCTCACCCGGAGTTCGGTCGTCTTCGTGGGTCTGGAGACTCTCACTCCAGACCCCTCCAGTACCCCCGCCATTTTGTCGGCCAGCCGCTGGGCCTTCTCCTGGCTGCCAGGCCCCCGAACCTCGAGGATCAGCCCGCCAGTCCTGGAGGTTTTCGGTTTGACCTCCTCGATGCCAATCTCAGCCAAGCTGATCCTCTCTCTGGCCGCCGCCATCGGCTGGGCGTATGTGAGTTTTGTCTCAGGCGCTGCTGTCAGCGTGACGGGGGCTGTTGCAGGACGGATCCCTTCTTTCCCTGGTGCCCTGCGGTGTTGTTGTTGTCCACTTTCTGCTGCGCCCGCCGCTGCCGCGACCCTCGCCCGCTCGCAGCTTTCCCTTGGGATTGAGGTTGAGAAGGGGCCGCAGTCCTCCTCCTCTTCTCCTGCTCCGCCCAGTCCTTCAATCCGTGTCGATCCATGTTGGCGACACCACCACCGGGGAGATCGAAGGGGCCGCGGCCACCGGCCGGGCCCCGAGCGGCGACCTCTTCTGCCCTCAGCTGCGAGTTCTCCACTGACAGCCACCGCGCGTCGGTTTTTTTTTTTACGGGGTGGAAATCTTCCAAAGACACCTACTGCCCTGGGGGAGAGCAGGAGGTAGTGTCGGATTTTTACCGACTAAAACCACCCCCGTTACCTTTCCTTGGCACTTGTTGGGGAGGCCCCGCGACCTCCGAAGACAACTTCCGGTGCCCCCCGCGCCCGGCCGTTGCGGCCCCATCCTCGGAGGGTCAGAGGACCCTCCGAAAAACTCCACTGTTTTGCACCTGGCCGTGTCAGGGGTAACACCCAGCGCGGTCTACCTTCTCCAGACCGTGGTAAGGGCGACTTGGGCCCCCACCTGAGTCGCCCACGGATCTCCGATGGCCCTGCGGGAATTGGGAGGATTGTTCCTCCCTGCAGGCACCTCCAATCGCCCCTCGGACCATCACCGCTTTTACACCACGCGTAGGGGGGACCTCGCCAGCCCTGACCCTCCGCCTTTCGCGTCGGACGGGATCGTTCACCTCCCGATCCCGCTCCGATGCCTCCTTCCTGCGAAGAACATCCTTGCAGAAGGAGGCCACCTCTACCCAGGCCCTCTCGCTGCCCAGCATCTCACTGACGATGCTCGGCAGCGAGAGGTCCGCCCCCACGTACGCCCGAAGTACACGGCGCTCGGCCGCCCACTCCGGGCACTCCTCAAGTGTGTGCTGCGCCGTGTCCAGCGCAGCACCACACTCCCGGCACTCCGCCGTCGCCTCCGCTCTGATCCGGCACAGGAACTCACCGAAACAACCATGTCCGGTGAGAACCTGTGTGACCCGGTAGGTGAGGGTCCCCCTGCCATGGTCCAGCCACTCGTTGAGGCTGGGCAGAACCGCCCCGACCGCGCGCTGCGCGGCTCCTCGATCTTCTAGTTCCGTCCTCCATTTTTGCCGCGCAGCCAGCCGGGCCTGGCGCCTTATGCCCACTTCTTCCTCGGCGGACACCATCGCGCCACCCTGGCGGAGTTCCCGGAGACGCTCGTAGATGTCAGCGTCTCCCTCCGCCAGATAATCAAATGGCACGGTGCCCGCCAGTACCAGCGCCGCCTCGTGAGATATGGTGCGGTACCCTCTGGCCACCCTGATGGCCATCCTCCTCTGTACTCGGCGCAGCAAAATTCTGCTGCGCCGTCTTGCCATCAGGGCAGACGCCCATATCGGGGCGCCGTACAGGGCCATGGACCGCACCACACCGAGGTATAGGCGGCGCACTCTCTCCTCCGGGCCCCCAATGTTGGGGAGTAGGCGGCCAAGTCCGGTCGCCGTCCTCTCCAGTCTGGGGGCCAATCGCTCGAAGTGGGCCTCGAAGCGCCAGTGGCTGTCCAGGAGGAGACCGAGATAGTTCATCCGGTCCCCCACCTGAACATATTCCTCACCCACCATGATCCAGGACCGGGGCGGTCCCCCGCGCCTAGACCTGTTGTGAAACCAGATGGCCTCGGTCTTCGACGGGGAGATCTGCAGCCCCAGCCCCCGGATGCCTTCCACCACGGAGGCCAACCCCAATTCCGCCAGCCGGATGGTCCTCCTCCAGTCCCTCCCGACGGCCGTCAGCAGCGTGTCGTCGGCGTAGCAGGTGAGGCTGACGCCGATCGGGAGGGACCCAAACCTAACCCAAACCTAACCCAAACCATCTCCGTAATGGACCAGTCAGAAATCTCTCCGAGGAAACACACCGTGCTCAACATTACATCGATGTTTGATCTTCCGTGCGGATTGGCATAAGTTGTAAGCTCGGATTCAGTGTTGATAACACATAACCCATGAGCTGCGATTAGTACAAGGCATGGCATGGCAAGGCACGGCACCAGATGTAGGTTGGTAGTTAGCACATCTTGTACAGCTCTTGTGCAAAATTGGCTATACACCGAGATAGGAAATCCACCTAAGGTTCTTGTCAAGAGTAGCAGACAGCAAGTGGTCTCCCAGGGATCTGTCTTCAGCCAAGTGTACTCAGATCTAAGGTGCAGTGCAGCTTCTAGGACGGTAGTAAAGTATGCATACATAGGGGTCCTCAGCTGCGGCAGATGCTCCCGTCGAAAATAATCCAGAGACATCACTATTCAGAGAGGGTATTACTTGATTGGCTTCACTTGCCAGCCTGCTCACTTTCTTCAGAGCCCCGATAACCTGAGCCCCTCTCAAGTGATACTTTCTGGAATACTCAAAGAGTGTAGAAGCCCACCAAGTCTCCTCTAGCTTTATAACTATCCCGACTTTGGAGCTTATGTCCTCAAGCACCTTGGGAAACTGCCCTATATACTCTTTCTTGGAGAGATTCACCTTCCGTAGATATCCCATAGGTGGGATTCTCAACAATATTACCTGATTATCACCCTGGCCTAGAAGAGAAGCCGAGGTGCCACATCGCCAGGAGGCAATGAGGATCACTATAATGGTGAACAATGTCCACCCCTTCTGTCTTAAGCGCTCTAGCCAGGCCTCCGGATAGGGATAACAACGGGATCCAGGCAGAGGGTCACCTGTAGGTCCTTGTTTGGGGGGCTTGAATCTGTCTTGAAACAGGAGAGTAGAGTGGAGAGGAAAAAGTTGGGTGAATGAGAAGATGTTGTGTAATCCAAAGAGCCTATCCAGTTCTGTAAAGAGGGGGGTTGCAGACTCGTGTCGAAAGTTCGTGTACCAAGAGCAAAAATCGAGAGTTATGAAAACATTCTTAGTATTGTCCTGATGAGCTGCACCTCATCCATTGTCATTGATTTGTGCTTGATGTATCTAAAGATTGAGTCTGCTATGTTCGTTTCTGTGACTGTTTGGTAGAGGCGCATCTCGAAGCACATTTTTCCAAAAAACCGAGCATCATCACTTTTAAACTCTCTGTCCTTCGCAACAGCAACCATCACAAGCCATTCTGAGGGGATGCCTCCTTTTTGCAGAGCACTGAGGACCTCTTGCACTGAGATACTCTCATTTTGGAGATAGTGCAGGATAACACTTTAGAGGCAGGAGGGGGCCCCCTTGGAAAGAACCCATGTTGTGTCCTGTGTGCTTGCTTGTCAAACTCATGTATCCATTGAGTCTTGGAGGGAATAATTGACTTGTTAGAAAGAAGATCCGCTATGTCTACGTGGTAATCGAAGTCCATATTCTTTTTAAAAACGACGAATTCAAAATCCTCCGGTGTCCAAGGCTCCAAAGCAGTCTCAGTCCATAGATTGTTGACAACACAATATCTCACCTTTTCCGGAACACCCTTGTCAAGTTTGCGCACTGGCCATCGTTTGCACTCCTTGTAGAGACTCCAATTTCGCCAAGACATCTCTCCAGTTCTCCTAAGAAGTCCTCGATTGGCAAGGAGTATTGGCAATAAATGTTCACTATGTAGAACTTGAACTTACCAAACAGGAATTCGATGGTTAGCATGTGTGCGCTCTGATAGCGGCTCAGCACAAAATGGTCCAGTTTGTTGCTTGAGATCACAGCAACCCAAGGTCTCTCGACCGCCGAATACATAACGCTTGTCGTTGGTAGATTTTATCCACATACCCTACCCGCGAACGTGTATGGTTCCTGAATGCAAAGAATATCAATTTCTTCCCGGACAATCATATTTCTAACAATAAGTTCGGTCGCAACTGCCATGGATCTCATTGCATTGATATGTGCAACTTTTATGTCCATTTTAGTTTATTTTTCTAGAGTTCCACCTGTCTTATGCATTCCGGGCACGTTTTACTTCTCAAGCTGTAACATCCTTTCTCTTGTGTCGCGTGCATATGGGGCAGTGCGGATTGTCCTTATCCTTACAGCTCTCGCGCACGTGTTCGGCTGAACCACAGGTCTCGCACATTTGTTTTGGTTCGCTGCAATGCTTGGCTATGTGTCCATACGCATGAACACTTGTAGCATCTTGCGATGTTAAGGTATTTCTCAATTTTGTATGCTCTCCAGAGCATGAATGCTTTTCCATTTTCTTTTAGTTTCTTAAAGTTTTTATATGGTATCCAGTTGACCCGGCAATCATTCTTTATCTTAAAAGCGTGTCTAAAGTTTATTTCGCTCGTTAATTCATTTTTCTCTGAATCGGTCAACCCTACAAAATTTGTTGCTATTAGTTCCTCTTTCAGTTCTTCGGCTTTCCACTCCTTTTCTACGTCGTATATTATAATCCTCGGGTCTAGTTTCTTGGGCTCTGAAACGCCCAAGCCAGCACGCTCCAAGCAGGATTCTCTGATGATGATTTTAACGTCCTCCTTATCCCGGACCTCGATTAGCATCCCCTTGGTTCAGAGTTGTCTAATTCCTTCTACCTTTAGTCCTTTAAGTCCTTTCTCCTATCCTTAAGGACCTCAATTAGGTTTCTGTTCAGTTCTTCATTTGTTCTAGTGTCGTTTGCTTCTTTTGGTTTTATAATAAGAACTTCTCCTTTCTGTTTCACATGGCTCGGAACCGGAAACCCCACCCTCTGGACCTCGCGCCTTTGATGAACATTTACGTATGTCGTAATTGTAACCCTAATGCGAACAATTCTACCGTATTGAATGGCATCGCACCCAAAATGCCAATTGAAACGCTAGGTGAGGCAGAAATAGACTTAGAATTCCAAAACAAAAGGATTCATGGACGTTTGCAAATACTCGATACACAAACCGATATTCCTTTTGATGGAATATTAGGCGATGTTTTCTTTTGAGCACCCAATGCAACAATCGACTATTCAAGTTCCAGTATCTCGCTCGAATCAGTACCGTTTCCAATTACCTTGCGCCGTAACACTCCACAGAAATCTCTCTCCGCGATACGGCTTGACCCGCGGACAGAAGCAGTTGTCCCCATCAAATTGATAAACCCTTATCACGTTAAAGAAGGTATAATATCACGTGTAAGACACCTCTTTTTTATTATACAATATATAACAATATTATAATGCGCAGGAGAAGGTAGCTGCACGTAAATAGATAATGCTGCTCCATCTAAGACGCTTATATCAGCTATTCTTTATTAAATGCTCTGCTAACTACTGTCAGGACTGTAGCGATCGGCGATCGATACAAGAATGCCCTCGCCGCATCGTGGTCGCCAAAAAGGGCGGGCTGTCCCATGTTCCCACGACGCAGAGCCCTCAAGGGCCTTGTTTATGGTATCCCACGGTGTCCGCTGGGTACGTGCGCTATCGGGTCCCGCGCTGACGTACCCCAGATGCCCAGCTATGGTGCTCGCAGCTCGGTGTCTCTTACACACGCCAAAAATTGAACGAGGAATGTTCACTTCTATCACCCGATGCAACAGAAAAGGTTCGCAACGGAAATAGAGCTTTCACTATTTTTTACTAATCGAACCAATTCCGGAATATTATTGTAGGGATTTGGTTGTTTCGGCAAATATGCTGAGCTAATCCCACGTACAGCGCGTCCAGAGCTAAATGAAAAAAGTGGTGTGGGGATTTCTCACCCCACTAAACGAACTACAAAGCTCGACCGCTCGTCGGACCTAGCAGGGCAGTGCCATGCCAATTTGAAATGGTTGTACATATACAGTATATGATATACTGTTGATCAATGTGTAAATGGTTTGAGTGAGACAGTGTCAGTAGAACGGACCAAAATTTCTCGAAGCTCGCGGCTCGCTTTTGTAGGTGTCGCTAGGTTGTAAAGGAAAAAACAAGGATAGAACGATGGCCGAGGCAGCCGAGAAATTTAAATGCCACCGTGTCGGTGTGATTACGCAAATGCAAAACGATGCTATAATAAAAACGACAGCTTAACTTTTTTATTTTTATTTTTTTCGACTTCCAATTTTTTTAGACATATTGTTGAAATTCTTCCGATTAAAATGAGACCAAACATGATATATTTCGGACCACATTGTATCTTTATTTTTATTGTAAGGCATGTATTACATACAATTAAAAAACCAAGTTTATTAATGTTCAATTTATTATGTTTCACACATTGAAAACATTAATAAATATTCAGATATAGTACATATATAGCACATGTACAAATATAGCACACGGAGCAGGAAGAATACACAGTAAATTGAACGGTTATCAATTGATGCGCAGACACTTTGTCTTAATACGGTACAAGATATAATAATAAATGTGGGGATAACGCAATCAGCAGCAGTAGAAAAAGCAGTATCCCTAACAAAAGTTTCAGCTTCAAAAATGTATAAAATACTCAACGACTCAAACAACGGAAGAAACGTTCAGATTTCGGAAAAAGCAAAACATTGAACGTAGAAGTTATTCGGAGAGAAATCTACGAATGCTATCGCCGTAATGAAATACCGACAGCTGAAATTCTTCAATGAAAATTACAAGGAAAGGGAATAGAAATAAAAAGGAGCACATTATACGTGCGGTTGCATAAGTTAGGCTTCAACTATAAAACAGTAGAGAAGAGTTCCGATCTTATGGATCAAGAAAGAATGATCAGCTGGAGATCCCAGTATTTGGATCAAATCGCAGCATTCCGACAAGAAAATAGAATGATCTATTATCTTGACGAGACATGGTACGATACCCACGATACGGCTACAACTGGTTGGACCGATGGATCTTCGAATTGCATTGCAAGGATGCCCACGAACAAGGGTAAAAGACTAGTCATATTGCATTGCGGTAGTATAGAAGGATGGGTAGAAAGTGGCTTAAAATTGTGTGGACAATATTTAGCCCAATGTCACGTGGATTATCACAAAAACATGGACGCCTCAATATTTGAGGAGCGGCTTGATAACCAATTGTTGCCAAATATTTGGCCCAATAGTGTTATAGTAATGGATAATGCACCATATCATTCAAGGTGCATTGAAAGAATTCCAACTAAATCAAGCTCTAAGCTTGAAATTGAAGAATTCCTAACGGCCCACGACTTACATATTTGGAGGATCATTATACGAAAGACGAATTGCTAATAGTGCCAGGCACAAAAAGATTCGAGAAAATACATATGCACAGTATGTCTGAAAAGTTCCCGAACTAAGCTAAATAGGAACACATGGTAAAAGATAAGTGAATTTATTCACATTAGCCCTCTACGTAGAACCCTTCCCTAGTTATACACTGTTTGGAGCGCTCGTACAGTTGCTCAAAAGCTCTGGAAAAGTCCTTTTCCAGAATCGCCTTTAGCTGCTCGGCGCAAGCTCTTTGAATCGCCGAAATATCCTCGTAAAAGTGGCCTTTCATTTTCATCTTGAGTTTTGGGAATAAAAAATAGTCTGCCGGTGACAAGTCGTGGTTGGGGGGTGGGGGGGAGACTGTGATTTGATTGGCGGCGTAATAACGCGTCAAAAGTGATGCGCTGTGTGACGGCGCATTGTCATGCGCTTCTTTGTTCCATCTCGCGATCGTTACCCAGCGGACACCGTAGGATACGATAAACAAGGCCCTTGAGGGCATTGCGTCGTGGGAAGATGGGACAGCCCAATCGAGCTAATTTGGGGACAGTTGAAGTTTCACGCGGAAGTTATACAACTTTTAAAAGAAGAAATTGATAATATCAGAGATTTTCAATGGAAGAATTCCATAAAGAAGGTAAAAAAACTGCAACCATTAGGTATGACGTCTGTGAGTATTGCCTCTTCGTACGCATAGTCTCTTCATAGTTTTTTAATGCATATGGTGCATTATCCATTACTATAACACTATTGGGCCTAATATTTGGCAACAATTGGTTCTCAAACCGCTCCTCAAATATTGAAGCGTCCATGTTTTTGTGATAATCCACGTGACATTGGGCTAAATTTTGTCCACACAATTTTAACCCATTGTCTACCCATCCTTCTGTACTACCGCAATGCAATATGACTAGTCTTTTACCCTTGTTCGTGGGCATCCTTGCAATGCAATTCGAAGATCCATCGGTCCAACCAGTTGTAGCCGTATCATGGGTATCGTACCATGTCTCGTCAAGATAATAGATCATTCTATTTTCTTGTCGGAATGCCGCGATTTGATCCAAATACTGGGATCTCCAGCTGATCATTCTTTCTTAATCCATAAGATCGGATCACTTCTCTACTGTTTTATAGTTGAAGCCTAACTTATGCAACCGCACGTATAATGTGCTCCTTTTTATTTCTATTCCCCTTCCTTGTAGTTTTCTTTGAAGAATTTCATCTGTCGGTATTTCATTACGGCGATAGCATTCGTAGATTTCTCTCCCAATAACTTCTACGTTCAATGTTTTGCTTTTTCCGAAATCTGAACGTTTCTTCCGTTGTTTGTGTCGTTGAGTATTTTATACATTTTTGAAGCTGAAACTTTTGTTAGGGATACTGCTTTTTCTACTGCTGCTGATTGCGTTATCCCCTCATTTATTATTATATCTTGTACCGTATTAAGACAAAGTGTCTGCGCATCAATTGATAACCGTTCAATTTACTGTGTATTCTTCCTGCTCCGTGTGCTGTATTTGTACATGTGCTATATATGTACTATATCTGAATATTTATTAATGTTTTTGATGTGTGAAACATAATAAATTGAACATTAATAAACTTGGTTTTTTAATTGTATGTAATACATGCCTCACAATAAAAATAAAGATACAATGTGGTCCGAAATATATCATGTTTGGTCTCATTTTAATCGGAAGAATTTCAACAATATGTCTAAAAAAATTGGGAGTCGAAAAAACTAAAAATAAAAAAGTTAAGCTGTCCTTTTTATTATAGAATCGTTTTGCATTTGCGTAATCACACCGACACGGTGGCATTTAAATTTCTCGGCCGACTCGGCTATCGTTCTATCCTTGTTTTGTCCTTTACAACCTAGCGACACCGGCAAAAGCGAGCCGCGAACTTCGAGAAATTGGGGTCCGTTCTACTGACACTGTCTCAAACCATTTACACATTGATCAACAGTATATCATATACTGTATATGTGCACCCATTTCAATTTGGTATGGCATGGCCCTGCTCGGTTCGCCGGGCGGTCGAGTTTGTAGTTCGTTTAGTGGGGTGAGAAATCCCCACACCACTTTTTTCATTTAGCTCTGGGCGCACTGTAATTTCAACATGCAACTCGCGTCACATAAATTACCTCTTTCCTAAAAATCAAATTTACCTCCACACCATGAGCATCCTTTTTTTTAGCCAAAACACGAAATCTTTGTACTGCAGCGCTAAATGACAATTCAGAACAGAATCACGTTAGCTTCCATTGCGATCAAACTACCGAACTAATCGCGGATGAACTGCAAACTATATATCTAGAAATCGAGAAATCCTACACGACTTATTAGGAATATCTAAAGAACGCAAACGTCAAGGATTAGTTGACGGAGCGTCAAATATATTAAATTGGCTAATAGGGACACCAGACGCCGATGATGCTCAATACAATTCAGTTAGTATCCAAATGCTCGTGAACTATAATAAACAAACACGAACACTTTTAAAATCACAGGTTCAGATAATTTCAAGCACTATATGCAAAATTTTAATAATTCACTCCACTCTTTAAAAACCACCGAGAACACCTTAAATAACAACTTACGATTAATAAACAAATACATATCACAAAACAATGCCTATCTTACACGACTCCCTTTAGAAACAACGAAAACACAGCACGTTACCAAGCTATTATCACTTTGTATGAGAATTTCCGACGAATAGAACAAATATCTAGAAGCAATTAATTTAGGAAACCACAACATTACATCAACATTTATTTTAACCCCTGGGCAACTGTGTGCAATGAATTAAATAGTTACCATGGAAACCACGAACTGCCATTAGCGGCAGAAGTAAAGAACTTGCCAATACTCTACATAATTTCGTTCCAGTTTAAACTTCATGATTGTGTGATTTCAATACTGCCCTGAAATGTACTGTTGATTCCCTGTTGTATTTTCCAGACATGCTGATACCATTTTGTCGGATTATACTGTTCGACAAATTTCAACTTTTTTTTGATTTTGTAACCTTCAATAGGTGTTTTTTATAGACTTTAATGCGCTGAGTACGAATCTGAAATCCGTTTTTCTCCAGAACGTACCATTTTTGACAAAATCAATTTTGAAAAAAATCGTAAATTTTCAAGTTTGAAAGTGTTTTGTGCTTTTCCGGTAATAGTTATTCAGTACCGCTTGGTTCCAAATGATTCTTTGGAGTTTCACGAATAAAATGATATAAATAGTTGTTTGATTATAAACATTTAAATATGTTTGAATAATGATCAAAGTGAAAAGGACACCGAAAACGCACCCATTTTGGCCGATATTTTTCAATTTGTTTCAAAAACTGAGGGTCTAGGAGAAAATCTGACTATGCCACGCGATATAACAGACATTTCTGCCAAGGAAAGCATCAACGGAAGTTGCAACCCTGCAACACGGGTTCGACTCGGGTGGCCTAGCGTTTATTTGATTTTTAGACTGTCGCCAATACCATCAGGATGTAATAAATTGTGCCCTGGTGCTTTAGGATATTCTATGCAACGCGGCTCCCATATTTGGAGATGTTCCCTTTCTTACGCCTCACAACTATCCTCGATAATGACACGCCTCCACCAATAGTTATAGTTAGGAACATCGTGAGGCATGATATTGAATATCAGGCCACGGTTTTGGGTTCGCAAGGACATTGCTGGGCACGTTCATCTTTGGCTCTTAAGGCCCAGGACAGGTGCACAAATGGGACCTCCCGTGAGGCTCTTTTCAATCATACTACGCACCATTCATATATATCAAATACTACCCCAGTGTGTTGGGCAAGAAAGACGCAGGCGTCGTCATCCTCTTGTTCGGATTGAACATCGACGTAATGCTGTTAAACCGTCTCCAGTTCATCTACGAGCCCCACAGCACCCGAGTGGTTAAGCTGCGCAACCGGGCCCGTGTTATACCCAATTGCAACAGCTCCCTAACACTCTGGGAACTCCAGACCTCCCGCCACGAGATCGTTATGGCGGAGAAGACAACACTTCCACGCGGTACTCCTGCATGGGATTGATGGTAAAGTGGACATTTAAAGATCATATGATCAATAGTCTCCTTCAGTCTGCAAACAGTGCAGGTGGAGTCCTCGACATTGCCTCTCTTATGCAACGAACTGTTAATCGAGCCGTATCCTGTGAGAATGTAAACACAATATCGACCAGGGCGAAACCATCTATTATTGATTGCAAATCTTACATGTTTTATAAATTGAAACGTTATTCTACCTCTGGTCTCTAAGTTTCATCTGTGTTGCCATTCGTTATATATATATATATAATCCTCTATCTTTTTAAATTCATCCTTAATTCTATTTCGTTCAATTTCTAATTGAGAGCCATCTACTTCTATATATGTATAATTTTTCCAAATTGTTGATTTGTTTCTTTTAATTCTATTGAACATTTAATTCTATTGGGCAATGTGCCAGAAATCAGCTGCATTGCAACAGTAGAAACAGTCTTACACACTTTGGTCATAACAATTAGCATTAGTCTTTGAGTGGCCAACAAATGTCTCATGACATGTACATTCTGCACGGCTGTATACCAAAATCCAGGTCCACAACTCATAATTGGTAGAACCAGCGCTGTATATAAAATGTATATAATGTTAGATTTTAGACCCCAAGATTCTCGAGTGACTCTCCTTAAGGCCGTTACAAAATTCAAAATTTTATTTCTCAAAAATTTAGTGTTCAACAAAGTTCAATTTATTATCCAAAATTATACCTAAATATTGAACTTTATTTGAAAATTTGATTCTATTATTATTAATTTTCAGAATAGGTAATCTGCCTCTATTTAGATTTCCATTTAATATCATTGCCGCCGTTTTGTCAATCGTGTTACGAGCCGCTAGTTGTAGGGAATACTGACAATAAACGTTTAATATATAAAAATCGCATGCATTATTGTATACTTGGAAGCAAATTATATGTTCATCTATGCCCGGAAGTGTAAAAATACTTAATTTATCATGCTTAAAAACAGCCGCCACCCAAGGGGTTTTACAAGAGGGTTGTATAATTTTAACTTTTGAAGAATTATAATCACAGACTGTGTTTTTAAAACTATATGGTTCCTGTATGCACAGGACATCCATTTTATGTTTATTCATTAAGTTTTTTTTAGCTCGGTGGCTACAACAGCTGAGCGCTGCGCATTTATTTGACCAATTATTATGTCCATTTAATTTTAGATTTATAGATTTCTAAGTATCTCAAATACTCCGGGCATGCTCTGCTTCTAACGCTGTGACCTGCCTCTTTGCGTTTTGCCCTAACACAGTTTATGCATGTCGGAAGGACGTTTTTAGGGCATTCATCCCTGGCATGCTCTTTCGAAACGCATGTTTCGCACAGCTGGTCAGTAGTGCTACAATATTTTGCGATATGGCTATGTCCGTGGCACTTGTAGCGCCTTACACTGTTCACAATAACAATCAAATTAAGTAAGTAAAATCTATCAGAAGTTATCCACGGCCCTACTTTCTATTATCCACTGCCACGAGACCTGCCAGCGTTTCGTGTAAAAATTAAGAACCTTTTTACCCTTTTACCCTTTCGGGATGCGAATTTAGCCACACCGAAATGGGTTGTCAGGGAAAGCATCGCGAAGGCGTCGCCCCGGGCTCACCATGCTTAGATCCCGCCCCGCGCCCTACTATACAATACCGCTTGGTGTAAAAGGCCAAGACGGGCTAATAAATAAAGTTTCTGTTGTCTGATGCTTCGCCCTCTGCTCAAATGTTTCATTGAGCTTGCGCCTTGTCAAGGGTAAAATATTTCAGTGTCTTTCCAGCAGTCCCAGTCTGAAACATACTGCCCAAATTGTCCGGCCTTCCTTAAAAGGAAGGTAGAGTTTCGGGGCAGCGCCGTACGGGCACTGTCACCTGAAAATAAACGTGATACTTTAAATACATAAATAAATAGACGAACACGAATAAATAAATAAATCCTTAGCGGCCTCCTTCCTGGTCTTTGCCAGTAGGACCAGATCGTCCGCAAATGCTAGAATGGAGATTTTCTCGTCTCCCACTTGGGCCGCCCCCCGTCGTCTCGTCAATCTCCCCTATAATGGGGTCTATGACTAGATGTCTTGCACACCACGGAGCATGGCATTGCCAATCGTGTAGCTTTGCGAACGTTTTGTGGCATCCAGCGCATCTCCATGTTGCTTCTTGTCGAGGGCGCCTTCTCTCCGTATGGTCTTTAAATTGTGCCTCGTTGAGGAAACACACCTTCGGACCTTCTGTGCAAAATCTGCACTCGATCTTCCCGCTCAGAGGCAAGTCCGTAATTTGTTCCGTCTCATGTCCGTGTACATTGCCAATTCTGTCATAATTGGTCCTGTTATCCATAGCGGACAAGTCCGCCGCAGAAGCCTCAGGCCCGAAGGCTTGTGCGTCCGAGGCTGCATCACTGTCTTCATTGTCCATTGTTCTCTTTAAATGGTATAATCTGTACGCCAGTTCCATCCATATCCACTCGTGTCCTTATTCCTAGCCAGGTCGTGGGGGCATCCTATTGGGATGGCCTGGCGAGACAACCCCCCCCCCCCCCCCCCCCCCACATGATACTCGTTCAAAGAAGTTGCAACACGACGTGCCAGTGCGTTCTTTCGCGGCCAAGACCGTGCTGGATTAATTAAAAGAATAATTAGTTTAGTTCTTATTAATTAATAACTAAAAATTCCACACCCTGCTTGCTTAAAGACGATGCAACATTTGCAGCACGATTCCCTCGATACCGCCGAGGCCCCCCCCCCCCCCCCCCCCCCCCCCCCCACTCGACCGTGCACCATAGTGCGTTACGCGCCTGAGTCCGGGGATTTCGGGCGCTCTGATTGGCCAGTGTTTTTGGTTAATAACTCAAGAACGAAACTTCAAACAACATTTTGGTCGAGGAAAAAATTGTTCAGAATCACCCCAGCTACCCATCGTTTCCCGATGTTGCGGTAGTTACGCGACAACCTGTATAGTAACAGCCGTACCTCACTAGCCTGTGGTAACTGGACGTCGGAGAAAATCCACCCTACTTGCGTAGTCAAACAGGGGGACCCGTTTTCGCCCATTTCATTCAATCTGGTAATGGATGTACTACTCCGGAGAATACAACCCGAAGTAGGTGTTGACGTAGCTGGCAAACACCATAATGCAATAGCCTTTGCGGATGACTTAATACTTGTCGCCTCGACACCGCAAGGACTCCAGCTCACGCTGAACATCACTACAGAGTATCTTGCAAAGTATGACCTAAAGATAAATGCCAACAAATCATTTATTGTTGCAATAAGAAATGTCCTTTCACGCATTCACATTCACACTAATGCCGGACTCCGAATACCGGACTTGGTGACGATCAAGGATTCTACCGCGATGGCAGTAGGTGCGCAAATCATCGGAGAACAACGCGACCTCACCTTAGCCCACGATGCAAAGAAACAATATTACCGAAGCTCACTCCATGACAAGCTGCAAGAGAAGTATGGTGTTTCAAACGTGATATATACGACGATCACCATCTCGTGCCGTGGAATATTGGTCGCACAAGTCGGCAGAAGATCTTGTCCGACTCGGGATTCTAGGAAAAACGGAAACGAAAGTGCTGTCATCCCGAACGCTCATCGTAGGGATCTACGCATACAAGGTATTCAGCAGAACAACGGCTGTTAAAAGGAGAGGAATGGAGAGAACAGGAGTCGGTTGAGGAGAAACCAGTAATCAGATTTAGAAGGGTGCTGCCTGCCCTACAGGCATAATACAGATGGAGTTTTAGTGGGTAAACCCTTCGGGGGAGTCCTACACTACCAGAGAGCAACATCTCTCTGGTGTGCGTAACGCATTTCTCCATAAAAAAAAAAAAAAAAAAAAAAAAACAGCTACATGCCTCGTCATCTAATTAATGACGCGCATGAATGGATTTTCGAGATTCCCTCGAGAATCCGACTGTCTAATTGAAACAAAGCATTGCGATGACCCCTGCGGGTGTTGACGCAATGTGATTTCTTCCCAGTGCTCTGAATGTCAACGTGAAGAAATTCAAGAAATCGCAGGTAATCGGCGGGAGTAACTATGACTCTCTCTAGTGACGGGCTTGACGACCCCGACTTACCCGAGTTGGCTCACTCTAAGGGTCTTCGGTCCCACGTGCCTGCCCCCCGCCTTAGGGCCGGAGTGAGTCGGCGTCCTCGGACATGCGGGGTAGGCTGGCGCCCTAGGGTTCCCCTGAGCCCTATGACGGGCTGGCAAACCGCCGTACCGGTAACTCTGCGGGCCCAAAGAATACAAGAGAGTACGATCTCCGGCGGGGGCCTCTATGGACGCACTCCCGCCCTGCTTGAGGACTCTCGTCGGTGTCTCAGGGAGATCCAAGTTTCCGCCGAAACGGCGAAATCGAGATGGACAGACTAACGAGGGCCCCCTTGAAGCCGCGAAAGCGGCTCAAGATACTAAGATCTTTCCTTTATCCGGCGGCACTAGCACGCACTTGTTCTGTCGGGCACAACCCTGGGCAAGCTCAGGGTACTTGACAGGCAAGTGCTTGGAACGATCCGCAAGTGGCTGCGGCTTCGGAACGATACCGCCGTTGGATATTTACACACTCCGTGCAGGATGGGAGGCTTGGCATGCCATCCTTCGCCACCACCGTCTCCGGTATGATGCTCACACGCCTACAAAATCTGGACATCCCATCCTCCCCCGTGGTGAGGGCGATCGCCGGGTCCGACTGGGTCGATAAAAGACTTGTCAGTTGGGCGGAGCGCGCTTTCACTAAGGACGGCGAAATTCTTTCGTTCTGAAGGCACATGGAGGAGTTGTGGGCACGAATGTTGTACCGGGCGGTGGATGACCTACGGAATCCATGTGGGATCCTACGGTGCACCCGGACGGGACTATGTCCAATACCATCATAACCGGGTCAGCAGTCTAGCCACGCGTGTTCGCACATCCCGTGGCATCCGTCGGGAGACCAGAGAGTTGCAGCGCCGGGGCGGCTGTCGCATCACCGAAACAGCCGCCCAGGTTATACAGGCCTGCCACCGTGTACACAGCGGTCGCATTAACACGTTGACCGCCGCGCGTATTTGCGAGAAAATCTCCGTCAGGCCACGCTATCGGGTCCGGCGGTGACATAGACCAGATGCCCGCCTAGAGCGCACGGATTTCGACAACTCTTACCCGAAAATAAGCAAGCATATTGTTAGATGACCGAACCTTCTACCCTGCAACCATTTTAATCCTTCGTCCCTTTCTCATTTACAACACGAAAGAATTTTATCAACAAAACATGCTCCCATTATGGTACCAAGTACAAGAAACATTCATAACATTCGTGCTGCTTCTACAAGCCAACAGTCATCCAAAAAATTGAAACCACTAGCTGTTCTTGCATATAAAAAAGGAAAGTGCGGTATAGATTATTTAGATCAAATGGTTTAGATCAAATCTTATGCCACTACAATGAGAAAAGGAATCAAATGGTTCCGGCAACTTGGCATTCAACTTCTCCTGGGAATTTCAGTTGTAATACTTTGATAGTTTACAAAATTGCATCAAAGAAGAATATAAATGTTAGAAGATATAGAAAATTATTAGCTGCAGAATTATTAGGGCTGCCTGAAAATATAATGAAGTCTTCCTCTGAACGTAGTCAGCATAATATTGCCGTTAGAAAAAATGCTTCTGGAATAAGCATCAGACGCGGTTGCAAATTATGCAATTCTAATAAAAGATGTCATACGGATCGATCAAAGGCACGAGAAAACGTAAAGAAGACAACAACTTTGTGTCCAAATTGCCCTGACAAACCTCAACTTTGTATAGAGTATTTTAAAGTTTTCCATTCTAAACAATGTTTTTAGTAAACTATGTTTTTATATTGCTTTTATAACAATTTAATGGATTTATTATACCCTGTGAGAGGGTATATATCAATATCTTTCCAAACACCTACTAAGATCTTTCGTAAGGAGTCAAATAAGCGTCACCCGAATACGGGTGACGCGGCCTGATTGGAACTTTTGCTGTCACCCGAATACGGGTGACGCGGCGGTCAACGTGTTAAGCGACACGACGCCGTGTGTATGGTCTTAGCCTCTGGTCTCCGGGATGCCGGGTGGACTGTCGCCGTAGTACCTCGGTTCCAGACATCGGCTGGACTGAGGAAGCCCCAGACCTGGTCCCAAAAAGGAGTGGTTACATAAGCGTGATAGATGGTCACCGGAGCAACACTTTTGGACGACCAACGCGAGAGGAAGAGGAAGCATTATGCGGAGAATCCTGATATCCCCCGTATACTAACGGAAGAAGCACGGGGTCCTCCTTTTCCACATGCACACTGTCGTGGAGAGGAGTATGGTCGTCCAAGTTCGCTGACTACCTCCTAGGTCTTGGGTGCGGTGGAACAAGATGACTGGCTTGGGTACGCGGTAAGGGCACGCGCGCCTCGGTGTGGGATGAGTGGACGGGAGACGCTGATGCGCCTGATCAAAAAGGATTACCCATCCCCACACCACCGTTGACGGCCCATGGGCCGTTTGGCAGCTTCGAGCTCTACGGTAGCCCGAACGAGCACCAACAACAACAACAAAAAATACGGCGTTGAAGGGGCGCACCGTTGGGGAGTGGCGACCCCACCTACCTGAGCTGGATGGCCGTTCAGGGGCGTCCGTCACGACGGCAATAATTTATTAAAATGGTAGGAAGTGGTGGAGTATTTAGAGAGGACACCTAGTATCCAAACTCCATCATGGGTACATAATGAGAGGGGAAAATACCGCCAATTATTGCTGGCGGCACAAAGCATTATGCCGCCTGTACTTTATAAAAGTAATGGATTCAACACCTGGCGTCTGCGACCCATGATGGGGGATAGCAGGCCGAGTGACGGGTGAGCCGACTGGCCAGCCTGATGGCTACGCCCGACGACACGGGCATGATAAAAGCGATGAGAGATATGGAATGGACAAAGCGGCCTCCAAGTGCACGGCATTCCAGATCGTCCAGCACAACAACACATGGCACATGGTAGACCCCAAACTACAGACAGGAGGGTCTACCATACCATACTCGGACCCTGAGACCGCGATCAGATACCTGGGCATAAACATAGATCCGTGGAGATGCCTGCGCGGCACCTCTACCAAAGAAATCGCCGAAGCCGTTAGGAGCTTAAAACGATTTAATCTCAAACCGCACCAAAAGATAAACTTGATACGGACATACCCCTTGCCTATATATGTATATCCACAGGCTCGTGGCTAACCCGCCATCCCTGGGCAATCTTAAACAATTAGACCAAGACATCAGACAAGAGATTGAACATATGTTGCACCTCCACCCATCCACAACGGACGGGATATTATACACAAGTAAGAGGAGTCATGGAGGCTTGGATGTCCAGACTGTGGAAAACATGGTAAAGTTGGCGTACCGTAAACCCGTGGTCATGTCTCACGGGAACGGTTGTCTTGCCTTAACAAGGTGACAACAAGATGACAACCTCTATAAAAAATCTCTGGCGCGCGGCGAAGAGGGGCGTTCCGGACTTTGCGCCGGAACGTGGTCGGTGGGTGCACCGGCCGTTAGGGGCTAACCTCTGGGTACCGGGCGAGACCCAGTTGTATCTGGCCTTGCCGGGGTAAAGCGGCTCTGCCCCGGTCGACGACACCTTCCGACTTACCCGTGTTACCTCGTAATGGATTTTCTAAATAAACAAAAAACACAACGGAGGTGGTGGAAGTAGGAGAATGTTCGGACGATATTGCAATGCTACCAGAAGCACAAATCCGGGGGCACAGTAGACGCAGTTCTGCTTCGTCCCATCTCTCGGTGGCGGCAGCCGCAAAAACAACGCCTACGAAAGCAAAAAGAAGAAAGACAGGAGAGGCAGAGCTAGAAGTACTACATTTTGAGGCCGAAGAAAGTGATGGCAAGGAAATTAATAAAACGCTGTGAGATATTTATGAGGAAGGAATAAAGTTGGATGAGTTTTTGTTTAATGATAGTAATAAAATTTCTAAAGATTGTATAAAGTTCAGTTCGGATAAGTGTTCTGTACTCGAAAGTAGATTACAGAAAGAAGTTATGGATAATGAGGTTTTTAATACTAAGGAAAAACTGAACGTTGCTCACAGAATATCTTACGCACAAGCTTCTGCGCGTGCTCCGGTTGTTTCTGGTCCTGTTGTCAAACACGTCTCTGAAAAGGAAAAATTAAAAGACGATTATGAGGTGGTTTTGTTAAAACCTGAAAAGGAAGATGATAAGCGTAATAATGGGGAGCTGAAAGAAGATATAATGGAGAAGCTAAAAGATGCGATTAAAAAGTTAAAGATCCGAAGTATTAGGCAGATGAAGCAGAAAGGTATTGTTGTGCAGGTTAATGATAGCAACGATGTGGAAATAATTAAAAAGAGTAATTTAGATCCGATTGGATTAAAGGTTGAAAAACCAAAAAAGTTTAATCCATCCATTGTAATATATGACGTTGAAAAGGATCATAAAAAAGAAGATTTATTGGAACATTTTGTTAATAAAAATCTAGATACAACCGCGAAAAGGAATATTAAAGAGCTAAAAAAGGAAATACAGTTTCGGCATTGCTTTAAGGCCAATGAGAATAAAGTAAATTGGGTCGTTCAAGTCCCAAGTGATATTTATATAGATCTAATAAACAAGGGTAGGGCTTTCATGTTTTGGAAGGTTTACAGGATTAAGGAGTTTTTGAATACAGTCAGGTGCTTTAAGTGCCATGGTCGCGGGCATATAGCCAAATTCTGTACTTCACCTGACCAACTATGTGAAATATGTGGCTCAAAGGAGCACAATAGAGACGAATGTAAACAGAAGGAAACCCCTGTTTGTTTAAACTGCCTGCGAGAGAAACGGAAGGACTTAGATTTAGGCCATCATGTAAGGAACAAAACATGTCTGGAATTTTTGAGATACTTGGAAATCTTTAAATCGAAAATAAAATGGAACTAATGTAGGAGGGCAACGGCCGGAGCGGCCCTAGGCAAACACGGCGAAATAAACTAAACGAAACGTGCGACGAAACTAAGAGCAATGAGTGTTGTGGGGTGGAAAGCAGCGCAATTAAAAAAAGAATTGGAGAAATTGGGCCTGTCAACAGAAGGCACGAAAGCAGCCCTATTAATGAGGCTGACAGAAGCGAAAGGAGGGAACAGATCCTTCACTCCCCAATCCGGCGACATATGCTGAGGACAGCGACGATTTAGAGGACAGACCGGAAGACTCCGTGACCGACACACGTGTTCAAGGGCACTGGTACACACTCCCCAGCGAGCAGGCACCAAGAACACGCGAGCAGGAAATGAACCGCGAGATGGAATTCTTACGACGCGAAAACGAACCTACACGTCGCGAACTCGAATTAGCGCGTCGTGAAATCGCGCTGACGCAACAAATGCAGTCCCATGAATTGACGGTCGACGCGGGGCCGCCAACAAGTGCACGACAGCCCAAAACCGACATCGCGGCGGTTGCTGAACTGTTAAGTTACTTTGACGGAAGCGAAGGCACCTTCGACAGATGGGAAAAAGCAAGTAGACCTTTTGAAGTTGACGTACAATCTGTCGGGAAATGAATGTAGAATTCAGATCGGATCCAGACTCAGATGAAAGGCGCTCAACTGGCTCCATTGTAAACCGGAATTCCTACAAATATCCATCAGAGAACTATATGGGGAACTGCGGGCAATGTTCGGCCACGTAACGGACAAAGCGGACCGGCGAAAACGATTCGAGCGACGCGTACGGAAACGAGACGAGAGTTTCTCCGACTACTACCACGACAAGGCGCTGCTAGCGAACCGCGTGCCAATACTGGAGGATGAAATGGTGAGCGAAATCATCGCCGGTATTCCAGACATCGCGCTGCGCTACCAGGCGCGCATACAACGTTTTGGAACACGGATGGCCCCACTTGCCGCATTCGCCAAGGTGCGCATGGGGCCGACCACAAAATTTCACACGGAGCGCGACGACCGGAAACGGTACGAATGGAAAAACCCTACCCAAGGAGTTGGCAAGATGGACGGAGGGCAAGCAATTGGACGAATGGTTGCGTGACGGAATCATGCAGCCATCACTATCAGAATGCGCAAGTCCCGTGGCACTGGTAAAGAAAAAAAGACGGTACCGCGAGAATATGTGTCGACTATCGTAAGATAAATAAAAAAATCATAAAGGACCGGTATCCTCTCCCTCTAATAGAGGACCAATTAAATAGGTTGCAAGGCGAGAAAAATCTTCTCGAAGCTCGACCTGAAAAACGGATTTTTTCACGTACCCATAGAGAAGGACAGGCGGAAATATACCGTATTTACCGTCCCAGACGGACATTACGAATTTTTTAGAGCTCCATTCGGATTATGTAACTCGCCCAGCGTATTCCAAAAATTTATCAATGAAACCTTTCGCGAGTTATTAAAGGACGGCATAGTCTTAATTCACATGGACGACTTAATAATACCCTCGCTAACTATGGACGAGGGAATCGAGCGATTATCGCGTGCGTTGAACTTATATAATAAGTAGGACTAATAGGACAAATAAACGCACAACGTTCTTCAGCTGCTGCTGCTGAATTGGAAATTTTGATTAAAGAATATAAGTTAGATATCCTGTGTATTCAGGAGTCTTACAATTTTAGAAATTTAGTTCGAGGATATAATTCTCCTAATTTAAGAATTGTTCAGCCGTCTTGTATAACTCCTTGGGTGGCAGGGGTTGTCAGACATAATAATTTGAACTTACCGATTTTTCCGGACAATTCTGAGCATGTTATAACTGTTAATAGGATACTTAAAAAATGTGTGCCATAGGACGAAATAGATCATGAAATAGAGGAGCTTAAAGAGATTAGAAAAAATAATAATTTATACTATAATTGTAACCTGGAGCCGGATATCATGGTTGAAGAAATTTTGGCAACCATTAAAAAATGTAAGAAGCGTAGAGCTCCGGGGGAAGATCGTTTTCAATCCGAATTGATATTAAAATATTTGCATGCTGATCAATCAAATTTAAAAATTATTCTAAAGGACCTCTTGGGGGATAAGACCTCGTTAAGGCCAATTGCCCTCATTTCGTCCCTAGGGAAGATCTTTGAAAGGATTATTGTCAGTAGAATTCAGGCTAATTATGAGAATAATAACTTAGGTAATGATAGGCAATTTGGCTTTAGACAACATAAATCTACAGATGATGCGCCAATCGCATTAAAAACTGGTGCACAGTCGAGCACAGATAAAAAGTATGTTTTAGGTATTTTCATTGATATTGAAGCTGCTTTTGACAGCGTATGGTGGCCAACTATTATAGCAAGGGTTATTAAGGCCGAATGCAGTACACTTTTTATTAAATTAATTAAAAGTTATTTTAAGAATAGATGTATGATTGTTAGCTCTAGATTTGGAAATGTAAGATGTCGTATGCAAAAAGGGTGACCACAGGGCTTAGTCATTGGTCCAGTTGCTTGGAGATGGTGTATGGACGTATTTTTGGATTCGTTCCAAGCTGAAATAAATGATAGCGAAGGAGAGATTATAGCCTATGCAGATGATGTTGCTATGTTAGTTAAGGGCAATTCGAGATCTGACAATGAGCTTGCAGCTACATCTAATAGGGGATTGGATATATTTTATAAATGGTGCATAAAACATAAATTAAAACTATCTATTAATAAAACTTTCGCAATGCTGGTTAAGGGTAAATTAAACAAAGAAAGACTCCCAATAGTTAAAGTAAATGAAAGTAAAATAAAATATCTTTTATTTTTCATGTCAAATACATAAGATCTAAAATAATTAATTTAATTATGGCCTTAAGGAGAGTCACCTGTGATTTTTGGGGTTTAAAATGTGACATTATAAATGTCCTTTATAATGCGGTTATTCTTCCAATTGTTAGTTACGGCTCAAGCCGATGGTATGGTGAGGTTCAGAAAACACATGTTATGAGGCATTTATTAGCTTACCTAATTAATTGATATTACGTAGAAGCCTAAATGTACGGAAAAAAATGTAATCAATATTTTGAAAAAAGCGGCTTTGAGCCTACGCTCGCGCTGCATATCGTCCGAGTATCTGATATATTTCATTGTACTTTTGTTTGGTAAGTATGAAAGCCCTTAAAAGTTTATCTTACGAATTGTTTCATTGCAAGGAAACGGGCATTAGTGAAAACAAAAAATTGGCAGGTTCGACATTTGACGGGGTGACATCTAAAGGCATTATACAGAATTATAAACTCACGGTGTGACATCTAACGTCATTAGGCACAATTATAAACGGAGAGTGGGAGGCCATAGTTGCCAAATCACATAATTTGGGAGGTTCTGTCGCACTGTTGCCACATCTGTTACAATCCTGGCAATCAGCAAAATGAATCGGCTCGAGCCGAGATTTTGATTCCTGCCATACGTAGCCATTGCTTCTGAACCGCTGCAAACTTTTTTGTAGGTTCGATCCCCCTCGTGTATATTTTTTTACATTAATTTTTTTTTTTAATTCCTATCCAGATGACAATGATCAATATTTGCTTACCAATATTTTAAAAACATTTCTTAAATATTGTCATTTAATATACGTATGTAAATCTGAACTTAGAGCGGTTTTCGTGCTACCGTTTCAAACAGTGGAATGTTTCACTACTATTTCGGCTTTCCTTTAGAACACACAATTATTTTTTTTTTACAAATATAATGAATAGTGTAAATGAAGGAGATTCCAGGGTCATGTTGAACAAAACAGACTGACAAAACAATATTAATATGTGTAACAATAGAACGTTTTATTCACATTTTGGATGTATTTCGTGTATATACATATATAAACGTATTAATTTCTTGTCAAATAATTTGTTGAACTCATGAGAGAAGGCTCTTATTACTGCTTGACATAGGTCAGGCACAGCCAACCGGCGACACGCTGCGTCGTAGTATGCTGTGTAACACCAATTCCCGTCTTGCTGGCCCCGTCATAGGTACATCAGACGTACATAACACCCTTTCGGAACTGTAATAGATTAAACAATGTAAATATATATATTTAAACTTTTATAGTAAAACTACGGAAGTGCTCCTACCTCTCCGATTTCGATGATTTTTGAATATGTTGCAGAACTGAGTATCCGGAACAACTTTTTCCTATGCATATAACCTCCGCTCGGCCTTAGTTTTCGAGATATTTGCCAAAAACTATATAGCTACTACTACATTGTATTTTGTATATACGTGCACGCTCGTGGCAACGTGTTGGGCCGCCGCTTATCCAGCAGCCGGAGAAGAATCTGTATACCGTGTGAACTCATCAACATTTTAAATGTGATTTTTGGGGAAGGTGTAATTTATGACTTGCAGAGTCTTTGAGAACGAAGCATATTTCTTGCGGAAAATTCCGGGTAGTAAATTAAAAAAAGCACGAAGGATTACCATGGTTGTTTTTGGCAGATGTGCGCGGACTTGGTGATTCCCGCGGTACTGCAGGTATTGTTGGTTTTATGCTTTGTATAAAACCCAGTTGAACAAAAATTATCTCTTATAGTTCTTAGAATATATTGGGGTATAGAATACCAATGCTTATACAAAAGTGTTTTTACTAAGAAGGACCGATAGGGTCCGAATGCTACATGCTTCTCTTCTATATTCATTCGTTAGAGTTTCTCCTTTGAACAAGGACGTGCCTTCTTTTACTATATAAAATAAAGTACTTTTATTAAACTGAACTGTATATTATATATTATCACACTTCCTCATAACCTAGTTTCCAATAGGTATGACGTTCTGCGGACGTGCAGGGTGGATGGTCAGATCTAACCATGTATTAAAAAATCATTACTTCTTCGATGAGTTGACCGCGTATACAGTTTCTAATCGAAAAAGAAAAATTAACCCAAACCTAACCCAAACTCAGATCTGAGTAAATGAAAATTACATTCGGGTTAGGTTTGGGTTAGAAATTTCGGGGGGGGGGGGGGGGGCCTCCCCCGCCAATACCAAATCTGATATGATATATCTAGTTCTAGAGATACAATTTTGATGAGTTCACCCGGGAGATTTACCAACAAATTTTCTTTCCAAAAGTTATGCAAAAGTTGTACCAAAGTTTGAAAACGGTCGATTCGACCAGTGTCAATAGGTTTAGTGTGAAACTTGAAAAATTGATTTTGCCCACGGAAAATGGGTTTCCAGACCAGGTTTTCAAATATGGCCATACTTATGTTACGAGCCAGGGCTATGGGCTACGCCCTGACCGGCGAGGTTGGTATTTACCCAAGGAATATGGTTTGTATTTGTTAGTAAGGTGCGCGGATGAACCTGATGCGAAATCAGGGAGCCGCAGGAGGGTGTTAACGTCGTGGACGAACCCGGCGCGTAGTCGGGGAGCCACTAGGAAAAGAAGTTGCAGACGAACCCGGCGCGTAGTCGGGGAGCTGCTAGGAGGTTGGTTTATTCACAGACGAACCCAGCGCGTAGCTGGGGAGCTGTTGGGAGATTGGTAGACGTACGGACGAACCTGATGCGTAATCAGGGAGCCGTAGGATACAGACGAACCTGGTGCGAAACCAGGGAGCTGTAGGATGGGTTAGGTTTCGTGAGTGAACCTGATGTGAAATCAGGGAGCCGCAGGAAATGTTAGTTTGTCCCGTAACTCTAAATTAATATTCAATACAACTCGAGCGGTTAAGTTGTATATGTGGGAACGTTACTACTAATATAAAGGATTACGGAGTAAAGATGGGTTTAACGAATCTACTCGATTTAGTGGTGAACAATATACATATATTGATATCAGTCGTTTGTACAAACGTAATTGTCGCGATAAAATAGTATATAGTGTGTGAGTTACCTAAGTATTTGCACGATGTTGACGCACTGGCGGTGCGGGGTCTGAGAGCCGCTTTAGAATATACACTAAGTGCACTAAGCCCAATACTTCTAGATTTGACTGTATCTGTACGAGCGTGACACGACGTGACTCTACGAGTGACTGTGTAACTCTGAACCGATGAGGGTAAGAACCAAAGGGTTTATATACCCCCAAAATGTGTGGAAATGTATTAGAACTTCCATATAAGGAATTCGGGGAGCCTTCGTCGGGTCACTCCCGCCTCGATCATAGTGCAGCTGGTTGCACATGTGCTTAGGACACCCCCTATCTACTTAAGATAAACGAAGGATTCTTAGGACGCTTCCCTTCGTAGACGCGAGCTCGAAAACGCGTGAGAGCGACTATTGGGGAAATATTCTCCATATGTAACACTTACCAGAAATCTGTCCTCGGGAATCCTTCCTTGCATAATCTGACACAAATTTGTTGAATAAGACAGAAAGAATGGTATGAATAAGTAAAGATATTTTTTAGTTTGTTCAATACTTACACTTTTCAATAGAATGACTGGAAATATAAACTCTAGCTGTATAATGATTAGATGTGTATGGCGTCGCGTAACTCGCGGGATCGTTTGATCCGCGAGTACAATTGCAATTCTATGCAATTGTCAACCACTAACAGAGTAATTGGTACTGCACCTTACAGTGCCGGTATTTAGATATGCTGAAGGGCTATGCGCCGTCTCCGTGCCCCTTTTCTCGAGTATCTCCTCGTATTCAATGTTAATTTTCGCCGAACTTTATTTTTTAACACACATCTTGACAAATATTTTTTTCTTCTCCGTGGTTGAAAACCACGGATACATTTTCACTGTCAGACATTGTTTCACTTTCACTTCACTTACAATTCACCTAACTCACTTCTTTTATACACACACACACACACTCACACACTCACACTCAAAACTTGGAAATGGATTCTGATGCAATCCAGTTCGTGGTTTGAGTGCAACTATCGCGAAGACGAAAAGCGCGGACTATTTATTGCATTTTGCACTCCGGCGGGACAGCCAATCAGCGGCCCGCGAGTCGCGAGCCACGAGCCACGCGTGGCTACTTCCCTTACTATTATAACAAAGGAGTGTTACTGAGGATCACGAAAAATAACGAAAATAAATAAAAAAATAAACAAATAAATAAAGATATTTATTTTAAAAAGTCAGTTTTGAAGTTGTATTCATTTATGATATGATGATCTGCGAAAATAAAAATGGTAATTATTTAGAAAAGGGGGGGGGGGTGTCACCGATTTTGATGATTTCTAAATATGATGTGGAAATCAACATTTTGAGTAACTTTTTCCTATACATATAACCGCCGCTCGGCCTTAGTTTCCGAGATTTTCCCCCAAAAAGATCGCTACTACCACATTGCATTCTGTCTATACATACGCGTCCGTTGTAGCGTATGCGTAAGCGTTCGATCGGCGATTGTGCACGGTTTCTTGAAACACATCGAGACGGCCGGCAATGGACGCGTATAACGGGTGCTCGATTTGGGTAGCCGGCCGCCTTACGGAATAAAAATCCGACCCGAACCTTAGTCAAATCGAACTTTTCTACCTAGTAACTATTTTAATGGATTAAGTTCGGTTTAGGTTTGGGTTAGAGTATTAATTCCGGCCGCCGTCTGGCGGCCGGCCAGACATTCATCTTCTGTTTAATAAGGAGATCAGTGCAGGACAAAATTTCCTTTATACATTGTATAATGTTGGTCGCTGGACGCTACGCTGTTATACAGTGACCGAAAAAAGTATTCATACACCACTATACGCTCCAGTTTGAACAGTGGTAACTTGATTTGTAGGATATTATTTTAACCAGTAGATACATCAAAATGTAGGAAATTAACACAGCTTTCAAATGATGTATATTTTATTAAGAGTTAAACATCTCATTATTAAATACGAAACGAAATTCTTAATCAGTACAAATATCAGTGGGAAAAAAGTATTCATACAGCAGCTTCTTTTTCAAATAAACAAACGAAATATACACGTATGAACAAATTAATATTTTGTAGGATACCCTTTATTGTTTATAATGGCTTGCAATCGCCTGGGCATCGATGAAACCAAATTATTTGTTATATTTTCATCGATTTTCCCCCATTCTTGCATTAACGCATTCTTTAAATCATTTTTGTTCGAAACTGGGTATTTTCGTACACGGTGTTTTAATTATTCCCATCTATTTTCTATGAGATTAATATCGGGTGATTGTGGGGGTGTTTCTGAAACATGCGGCGTGTTATACAATAACCATTCTCTAACTAAATGAGACTTGTGTTTTGGATCGTTATCTTGTTGAAAATAATAACAATCTGATATATGAAATTTTTCAGCACTTTCCTTTAAATTTGATTTCAAAACATTCAGATAAACATATTTGTTCATTATTCCATCAATAAATGGTAAATTGCCTTAGTAATGGTAAATTGTTCAACGTGGGTCTGATTTTGTAAAATTCAATACGCGTTTCTTATAGATGTCGATGTGCTTTTTACGAATCTGTAGCCCGTTTTTCTCCAACACGTACAGCTTCAGAAAAAATGAATTTTGAAAAAAATCGCGAATTTTCAACTTTGGAAGTATTTTGTGCTTTTTCGATAATAGTTATTCAATTGCGTTTGGTGCCAAATGATTCTGTGGAGTTTTACGAATAAAGTGATGTAAGTGGTTATTAGATTATAAACATTCAAATATGTTTAAATAATGATCAAAGTGAAAGGACATGGAAAATGCACCCATTGTGGCTGATATCTTTGAATTTATTTAACAAACTAAGGGACTGTGGAAGAATGTAAGTATTCCACGTTAAAGAGCAGATCTTTCTGCTAAGGCAAGCATCAACGAAAGTTACAAAATCATTTTCGTTTTCCATATCCAAGCGAAATAATTGGGTAAAACACGTGCGGCGGCAGTGGTGCTCTATGACAGCGTCCCCCCGCTTATTGTTCAGTGTACCGGAATCACCAGACGCGCAGTTCTGCTGAGTGGCACTGTTGCTGCCGCGTGTTTTACCAAACTATTTCGTTTCGATACCGAAAACGAAAACGATTTTTTTATTTCCACTGTTGCTTGCCTTAGCAGAAAGGTCTACTTTATCACGTGGAATACTTACATTTTTTCATAGTCCCTTAGTTTGTTAAATAAATTCAAAGATATCAGCCACAATGGGTGCATTTTCTCTGTCCTTTCACTTTGATCATTATTTAAACATAGTTGAATGTTTATAATCTAATAACCACTTACATCACATTATTCGTAAAACTCCACAGAATCATTTGGCACCAAACGCAACTGAATAACTATTACCGGAAGAGCACAAAATACTTCCAAAGTTGAAAATTCGCGATTTTTTTCAAAATTCATTTTTTCGGAAGCTGTACGTGTTGGAGAAAAACGGGCTACAGATTCGTAAAAAGCACCCATCGACATCTGTAAGAAACGCGTGTTGACGGTTATAAAATCTAAAAAAAAGTTAAAAATTTATAAATTACTTTCATTACAGATGGAAGTAGAGGAGGAAAGTAAAGAGGGAAGAATGGAGGAGAAAGATGGAAGAAAGATGGTGAAAGAGGGAAGAAAGGAGGTGAAAAAGGGAAGAAAGGAGGAGAAAGACGGGGTAGAAACGCCGTCAATGAAAGCCGTAAGTAAAAGCGTTGATTTTGCACGAATGCTTTTGGTTTTATGTTAATGATTCATTATTATATTTCAGATGAAAAAGATGCTAAAAAGAATAATGTATAGTCGCGGCGGCCGCGGAGGTGGTCAGGGTGGCCAAGGAAGGGGGCCGCGGGGCCGCGGGGGATGGGGTCGCTAGGGTGGCAGCGGTGGGGGGCGACCCGTCATTTAAAAATTTTACGCCACATAAATAAATATATATTTATAAATCATTACGTGTTTTTATTGTTTATTCCTCTTATTCCTTTTTCAAATATAGGTAATTGCCATATAGTTAGTAATTAAAAAAAAATTATGGAAAAAAAATTAACCCGAGGGGGGCTCGAACCTACAAAAAAGTTTTTGCAACGGCTCGAATCAACATCTCGGCTCGAGCAAGATTCATTTTGCTGATGGTTATAATTGTAACGGAGGTGACAACAGCGTCACAGAGTTCTTGATACGTTGCGGCAACTATGTTTTACTTGCGTCTGTGTTCACGCATCACGTATTCACGTATGAATCGCCGTTCGTGGTGTAAAATTATAACTTACATTTACCGACTGATTTGTATTTTTATCGACTCTGACGATAACCTGGCCAAATTAGCTAAAATGTGTCATAAACGCCTCCGACGGAAAATCATTGAACTATTCTTACGTCGGATGCGTGTAAATCGTAATACTGTTCCTCCGCTTTCCAGAAGTGATAGATTGTGAAAAATCGAATTTCTGTGATCTTGTGCTAGTTCAAGGAAGCCCGGTTGGTGGTTCTAGCAGTGAATAAACCATTCAATCGTTCAATATTTGCGAAATGTAAAATGTGTCAAGATGCTGCAGCCATCTTGTTGCATACATCGGTGTCTGTCTCAAGCTTGCCAGTTTCAGAAATACCGTGTTCCTGAACGAATGATGAATTTATTGGCGTTCAAACATACCTACCGGGCTGTGGTGAAGTCTACCCGTGAAAGTTTCATTCATGCAATTATATAGACGCGGGATCGATTCTACGAAATCGGGTCTCTCTCTCGCGCATGGCGTATACGTGCATGCTTTCCTTTGTTTGTGTGAGTGCACGCCACACTGGGACATGGCGCCGGGAGTCGGGGCCCTTAAGGGGGTAGACACGGGTAATGCAGCGAGCTGTAAACCGACAAAATATGGCCCCAAAACATGGTTTAGTTGGATGCAAATGAAATCTTTATATGACACTATTTTGAGCTCGGAGAGGGCTCATTCGAAAGAGGAAGGTTGAGCGGAGTGCGCCAGATAGATGGTTGAACGAGATTGTGTTGATATTTAATAATATGAGTGTTCAAAGTGTAAGAAAAAATGGACAAAATACAGCAGCAGAATAACAGTATTTTTAGTTCACTAAAAGACACAACCTCGTTCAAAAACACATCTGGCGCACTGCGCTGAACCTTCCTCTTTCGAATGAGCCCTCTCCGAGCTCAAAATAGTGTCATATAAAGATTTCATTTGCATCCAACTAAATGCATTCCCACAGACGAGTTTCACCGTCCGTCGTCCATATTGCCGTTAAAACAGAGCACGTGACGTCACAAATTTAGTTCAGGTAGTTTTGACAAGATGGCGCCTACTCAGGAGGGCTGCCAACGTAGAATCATAGCAAAACTGAAGCGTTGGCTTGTTACATGTGCTGCAGTAAAAGCGTGACGCAGTCAATGTATGCATTTTCGTACGATATTAGGTTACGTTATATGCATTTTGGGCATACATTGACTGGGAACTGTATAAATTTACTAAACGCTTTTACTGTAACACATCCATGACTTGAAATCGCTGTCGAATTTATGTTATAATTATATGGCTATATTTTTTTATTTTTTTACTAATACTGGAAGTATTGATGTACTGATATCATATTTTCAGAATGTGGTAGCTACAGCAATTATTTGAAATTATTGCTCTTCTTATTATTCTTTTTCATTCTTTTGACTATTTTGTATAAAACATATAATAAGGAAATGTCTCCAAATCAGTCAACAGTTGACTCCCAGATTTTTTTCGTACTCCTGTACGGTCATTTGAGTATCGAACGGCGATTCATACGTGAATACGTGATGCGTGAATACAAACACAAGTAAGGCATAGTTGCCGCAACTTATCAAGACTTCAGTCGCGCTGTTGCCACATGTGCTACAATGCGGATCATCAGCTAACTCTGCTAACTAAATGAATCGGCTCGAGCGGAGAATTTGTCTCGAGCCGTCGCAAACTTTTCTTTAGGTTCGAGTCCCGTATGTGTTCATTTTTTTTACTTTCTGACTTTCTCTTAATGAAACTTTTGCTAACATATTTGCGAGATTTTTCTAATTAAAATAAGGCCAAACACGATATAGTTTGAGTTACATTTACTTGTTGATACTAATTAAATACGTACCACAAAGTCTGTATTAACCAGTCAATATGATTTAAACTATATCGTGTTTGGTCTCATTCGAATCAGAAAAATCTCACAGATACATTGGTTAAAGTTACATGTAAAAAAATTAATGATTAAAAAAGTTTCATCGTTGAATTAGTATTAGTCACAACGATACTCTGGTTCGGATCATGTTACACCGCTTCCTCGTCGAGCGTCACTATCGCCAAGGGGGTTCCCCCCACGTGGAGGGGATAGTCCATTTCTACAGCCAATCTTTTCTTGCATTTTTGTCATCATAATATTGTCCAAAACTTTCATGTGACCATTGAAACATGTGTACGAGACTGACTAGTCAATTGTGAACAGTTCGAAAAACTGCTTGCAGAAGATGTTTCTAACAATTGAGTGGGTCTGATTTCGGTACATGTACAGAAGAGGGACAACCTCACCGATTTCAATGACTTTTGCTAACAAAAAAATGTCTAATCTAACGAACTTTTTTTTTGGGACATCCAATATCCGTCATCTATTTTTTCTTTTCACTTATGATTCCTTACTGCAACGTAACATATTGTAGCATAAGCACATTTCAAGTAATTGAAATGTATAATGAATTTTCTACGCTTACACTACCAGCAGACTTTCCATTCAAATCTCAAGTTCAACGCAACAGCTGGGAATTTCTTTCCGCATTCAGAATAGAATATCGAAATAACACGCAGCTCCCTCTCGCATGTCGGTATTACCATTTCGGTGCAGGAAAAAGCTGCTGTAATACCGACCTTCCGAATCGGAGAGGTCACGTGCCGTGTCTACCCCCTTAAGGGCCCCGACTCCTTTGGAGCCAACTCCGAATCGATCTAAGCGCCATTGTACAGAAACAGGCATTAGTGAAATCAAAAAATTGGCAGGTTCGACATTTGACGGGGTGACATCTAAAGACATTATACAGAGTTATAAACTCACGGTGTGACATCTAACGTCATTAGGCATAATTATAAATGGAGAGTGGGAGGCCATAGTTGCCAAATCACATAATTTGGGAGTTCTGTCGCACTGTTGCCACATCTGTTACAATCCTGGCCATCAGCAAAATGAATCGGCCCGAGCCGAAATTTCGATTCCTGCCATACGTAGCCATTGCTTCTGAACCGCTGCAAACTTTTTTGTAGGTTCGATCCCCCTCGTGTATATTTTTTTACATTAATTTTTTTTTAATTCCTATCTATATGACAATGATCAATATTTGCTTACCAATATTTTAAAAACATTTTTTAAATATTTTCATTAAATATACGTATGTAAATCTGAACTTACAAGGGAAGACTCTTAACTGGTTGACTCGGATTTTAATGTACTTTTGCAGGTGATATTACACAGGCTCCTGATGGTCTACGTAAAATATTAGGTTTAGTCATTCAGAAACTTTCAAGATATTAACAATTAGAGTTACATACCTTCTATGTGATGTCCATATCTTCTATAAATAGAAAACAAGCTTCAAGAACATTGGTAGCCAAGGGAGACTGTTTATAGCTTGTAAGGTAGAGGTCCCGGGTTCAATTCCTGGTTAATTGTTTTTTTTTTCAGTCATGATTTCATTTTGGCCACATATTCGAACAATGTCCACAAGTCACAAAAATTAAATGACATTGTACATACACCAAACACAATAAAAAATCGAACTGAAGAGGAATACCTTTCGCTAGGCTACAAAAACTACACTGATTCCTACAGGACTAGCTATGCATCTTGGACCGACTTCGAAAACTTGTTTCAAAGTTATTAACATTTGAAAAGAACTAGTTATAATTTAGAAACGTGCACAGTGTCGCCAAAATGAAACCATAAATAAAAAATAAAGTTAATTAACCGCGAATCGAACCTAGGGCCTCTACGGTACAAGCTATACACCATCTCACTTGGTTACCAATCTTCTTCAAGAGTCCTCTCTATCTATAGAAGATATGGGCATCACATAGAAGGTATGTAACTTTAATTGTTAATATCTTTAAAGTTTCTGAATAACTACGCCTAATATTTTACCATAGTAGATAGTAGACCATCAGGAGCCTCTGTAATAGCAACCTGCAAAAGTACATTAAAATCCGAGTCGACCAGTTAAGAGTCTTCCCTTGTTAGAGCGCTTTTCGTGCTACCGTATCAAACAGTGGGATGTTTCACTACTATTTCCGCTTTCTTTTAGAACACACAATTATTTTTTTTTACAAATATAAATAAATATATATATATATATACATATATATATTTTTTTACGTCATAAATAAATATATATTTATAAATCATTACGTGTTTTTATTGTTTATTCCTTCCTCTTATTCCATTTTCAAATATAGGTAATTGCCATATAGTTAGTAATTAAAAAAAAATTATGGAAAAAAAATTAACCCGAGGGGGGCACGAACCTACAAAAAAGTTTTTGCAACGGCTCGAATCAACATCTCGGCTCGAGCCGATTCATTTTGCTGATGGTTATAATTGTAACAGATGTGACAACAGCGTTACAGACTTATTGATACGTTGCGGCAACTATGTTTTACTTGCGTCTGTGTTCACGCATCACGTATTCACGTATGAATCGCCGTTCGTGGTGTAAAATTATAACTTACATTTACCGACTGATTTGTATTTTTATCGACTCTGACGATAACCTGGCCAAATTAGCTAAAATGTGTCATAAACGCCTCCGACGGAAAATCATTGAACTATTCTTACGTCGGATGCGTGCAAATCGTAATACTGTTCCTCCGCTTTCCAGAAGTGAAAGATTGTGAAAAATCGAATTTCTGTGATCTTGTGCTAGTTCAAGGAAGCCCGGTTGGTGGTTTTAGCAGTGAATAAACTATTAAATCGTTCAATATTTGCGAAATGTGAAATGTGTCAAGATGCAGCGGCCATATTGTTGCCTACATCGATGTCTGTCTCAAGCTTGCCAGTTTCAGAAATAGCGTTCTCCTGAACGAATGATGAATTTATTGGCGTTCAGACATAGCAACCGGGCTGTGGTGAAGTCTACCCGTGTGTGGTATACCCGTGAAAGTTTCATTAATGCAATTATAGAGACGCGGGATCGATTCTACGAAATCGAGCCTCTCTCTCGCGCATGGCGTATATGTGCATGCTTTCCTTTGTTTGTGTGAGTGCACGCACACAGGTCATGGCGCCTGGAGTCGGGGCCCTTAAGGGCCTGGACTCCTTTGGGGCTAACTCCGAATCGATCAGAGCGCCATTGTACAGAAACAGGCATTAGTGAAAACAAAAAATTGACAGGTTCGACATTTGACGGGGTGACATCTAAAGTCATTATACAAGATTATACACTCACGATGTGGCATCTAACGTCATTAGGCAGAATTATAAACGTAGAGTGGGAGGCCTAAGTTGCCAAATCACATCATTTGAGAGTTCTATCGCACTGTTGCCACATCTGTTACAATCCTGACCACCAGCAAAATGAATCGGCTCGAGCCGAGATTTTGATTCCTGCCGGACATGGACATAGCTGCTGAACCGCTGGAAACTTTTTTTTTTAGGTTCGATCCCTCTCGAGTATAATTTTTGTACACTAATTTTTTTTAAATTCCCAACTATATGACTATGATCAATATTTGCTTACCAATATTTTAAAAGCATTTGTTAAATATTTCAATTTAATATACGTAAATCTGAACTTAGAGCGCTTTTTGTGCTACCGTTTCTCTTGCCATGTATGTTGCCAATTATTGTACTGTGTAATAGTTCTAACGTTAAAGTATAATGTATGAAGCGCATTTTTAGACGTCTTAGATTGAACAGTCGTAGATGAAGTGCACGAAAGCTCGTGTGATGTTTCACAACTATTTCGCCTTTCTTTTATACCACATAATTATTTCTTTTTTACAAATAGTTATTGTTGCGAATGCAATTATACCATCAGAAACAAAGGAAAATATGTATTTTTAGATATTTTATGTGCGTACCGAATATGCATATATTGATAAATTTTAATTTATTTCATTCAGAATATCATTTCAGAATATGCATATATTGATCATTTTTAATTCATTTCATTCGCTTTTTCCATTGTGTACAATGACATTGTGGTCATTGTGTACAATGACATTGTGGTCATTGTGTACAATGACAAACGAGAAATACGGAGACATAGTTGATATTGTCATATCTATTACAGTTTTGCTTTTCAGGACAACTTCAGTAAATTCGACTCAAGATGAGGTTTTGATCTTTGGCCCAACATAAAAGAGAATAGTGCGCTATCGGGTTCCGCCGTGATGTTCCCCAGATGGCCAGCTAGAGCGCACGAGATTCGAAAACTCTTACACACGTATCGCTGGAATATTATGCCACACATTTCTGTTCCGTCCTATTGAAAGAATATTCCATCCCTAACAAACGCCACCTCGGACCCACGAAATGCTTAAGCTGGCAGAGACATTCTGCTCTTCGTACGAGTAACATGGATCGTACAGCCGGAGAATGTTACCAAATGTCTTTTTGTATTCTTGCAGTGCGATGGTAATGCCAACGCTGCCGTTGTTCGGTACCGCGAGTTACATCCCGGCGAACGAACACCGAGTGCGAAAGTTTTCCGCGCAATGGCGAACCGCCCGTATTCGACCGGTTCATTTCGTGTGGATCGGTCAGCAATAGGCCCATCGCGTCGAATTCCGTCGGCACAGTTAGACGCAGTACTAGAAGAGTTCGACCGGGATGGCACGCAGAGTGTGCGAGAAGTCAGCAGGCGGCTGGGGTATGTTTAAATTTACAAATACATAAACATTTTATAATAAAAATGGAATTCAAAAATGGAATTTATTTTAGCCTCAATCGGACAACAGTGCACCGGCTCTTGCGGGCTGAAGGTATGCACCCGGTTAAGTATGTGCGGACACATACACTGCACCCCCAAGATTACTCCCAACGAGTGGAATGTTCACGGTGGCTGTCGGGAGAAATCGCGCGGAATCCGTCGTTCTGCAGATACGTTTTGTGGACTGATGAGGCCCATTTTAACCGGGAGGGATGCTTCAATGGCCACAATTCGCACGTGTGGAGCGATGAGAATCCGTTCGCGATTCGTCAACGTGCGGCACAGGAACGCTGGTCAATC
Organism: Nomada lathburiana; assembly: GCA_963667235.1. NCBI lineage: Eukaryota > Metazoa > Arthropoda > Insecta > Hymenoptera > Apidae > Nomada > Nomada lathburiana. The sequence goes on along the minus strand of OY763899.1, from coordinate 15,593,698 downwards.
AATGTATGGGCCGGCATTTCCGATGAATTTATTCTTGGGCCATACATTCTACCGGATAGATTGGATGGGCCAACGTATAAAAATTTTTTGGAGCATGTTTTTCCGGGTCGCTTGGAAGAAATTCCTTTAGAAATTCGAAGGAACATGTATCTCCAGTATGATGGGGCTCCCGCCCATTATGCCGCAAATGCTCGTGAGTACCTAGATGAAGCCTTTAGCGACAGGTGGATTGGCCGCCGCGGTCCTGTGCCGTGGCCCCCACGGTCTCCGGATATGAATCCGTTGGATTTTTTTTTCTGGGGGCACCTGAAGGTACGTTAAGTATCGCTATTACTTTACACTAACTTTAAAAATCTGGATTTACGCATTTTGCATTTTTCGTAATTTTTTCAGACCACAGTGTATCGCCAACCAATTGCGACGAGGGAGGAAGTGGTGGCGCGGATTCATGGCGCTGTCCTCATGATAACTCGCGACACGCTGCGAGGAGTCCAATATCAGGTGCAGCGGCGCGCAGATGCGTGTATTCAGGTTTGTAAGAGTGTATTGTAAGAATGATATTGTACGTCGATGCGGAATTTAATAGAGGACATTACAGGTCAAGGGGGTCACATCGAGCCCATAATGGTGGACCCGAAATTACAAACCGGAGGGAACACCATACCATACTCGGACCCGGAAGCAGGAACGGAAACTGATATTACACATCCATCCGTCCACCACGGACGGAATAATATACACAAGCAAGAGCCATGGAGGTTTGGGTGTCCAGAGGGTGGAGAACATAGTTAAAATAGCGATGCTAAGGAGTGCCACCAAGATGAGAGAAAGTAGTGATGAAGCAGTAAGAGTGGCACTCCAAGGGCAGGAGGGAATATTGAGGAAATACGCTACGTCGATAGGTCTGGATTGGGATGAAGAAATCACAGCCGACAAAATCGAGGCAGCTCGCAGAGAGCTGCGAAAAAAGGACACGGATAAATGGAGACACCTCGTCTCCCAGGGACAAGGAGTCCGAGAATTCTTCGGGGATAAAGTCGGGAATGCCTGGCTCTATAACCCCGAACTACTGAAGCCGTCTAGGTACCTGGATGCGCTGAAAATAAGAACCAACACATTCGGGAACAACCTGGGACATGTACTGGGCAATTGCACCCACACGAAAGCCCTAAGAATTAGAAAGCACAATGAGATATGTAATCTCATCAAAAGTAAAGTGCCAGGTCACTGCGCGGTGTTCGAAGAGCCGACAATAAACGTCTTGGGGGAACTGAAGAAACCGTATCTTGGTCATAAAAGACCAAGTGTTCACATTGTGGATGTTACGGACAGATACGAGGATCGAGAAAATCTCCCCCAAGCGTACAGAGAAAAAGAAAGAAAGTACAACGACACCACGGAATACCTAAAAGCAAAAATGAATGGAGTAAGGGCAGAGGTATTACCAACTGTGGTGGGATGCAGAGGAGCGATGCCCAATGCAACAATGCGAAACATGAAACTCCTGGGGCTCGGGAAGAAAGATTATCTAACGGCTTCATTAATAGCCCCCCGTTCGTCAATAGAAATAGCGAACGAATTTATTGACTACGATCACATAATGTGATCGTTGTAATACAAGATCTATGTTATTTATTTATTTATTTATTTGTGATCGTCTTATTTATTAATAATAATTTCAATTTCAGGAGACTGTTTCCGTACGGCGCTGCCCCAGAACTCTGCCTTCCTTTTAAGGAAGGATAGACGACCGGGGCAGTATGTCTCAGACTGGGACTGCCCGAAAGTCGCTAAAACTTTACAAATGACAAGGCGCAAGCCAAAACATATATTCAAAGTGATGGACGAAGCAGCTGCCAGCAGAAAAATTCTTTATTAGTCCGTCTTGGCCTTTTACCCCAAGCGGAGCGAGTCCTGCTGTACTATTGCACAACAGGGCGCGGGGCGGGCTCTATGCATGTAGAGCCCGGGGCCACGCCTTCGCGAGGCTTCCCCGACAACGCACTTCGGTGTGGCTAAGATCGCCTCCCGAAAGGGTCCCTAATTTTTCCACGAACCGCGGGCAGGTATCATGGCAGTGGACGCTAGAAAGTAGGCCCGCGAATTATCTTTCATTGTTGATGTTAACCAGTAGTAGGAGCCTTACGCGCTGGCAATAAATGCGCGGAAGTATGCCCGTAAGGGTACAGGATATAGGCAGGGCGGTGAGGGGCAGCACCGATGGGGAGTGACGACCCTACCTACCCGAGCTGGATGGCCGGACGGCCTGACCGTCACTACAGCAAGAAGTAGGAGAAACTATGTAGGAAGTGGTGTAATCTAAAAGACACGTAGTGTCAGGACCCCATCATGGGAAAAAGAAACAGTTCGATCTGAGGAACCACCGTAGCAAATACACATTATGCACGGTGGTGAAAAGTAAAAGTACTGGGTAAGACCTGGCGTACCCATGATGGGGATGTGCGGGCCGAGTGACGGGCGGGTCGCCTGGCCATCCCGATAGGATGCCTCCACGACCCGGCAATTCATAGGATATGATTGGACATGGAAGGAAAAACGAATCGAGAACCATTTTAACTGATAATGGAAGATCAAGATATGGAAGAAGCCTCGGACGTAGAAGTCTCCGGTCCTGAGACTTCTGCGGCGGACTTGTCCGCTATGGATACCAGGACCACCGTTGACGGAAATGGCAACGCAAATGGATATGAGATTGATCATATTACGGACTTGCCTGTGAGCGGGCAGATAGAGGGTGAATTTTGCACACAAGGTCCGAAAGTGTGTTTCCTCAACGAGGCCCAATTTAAGGAGCACGTGGAAAAGAGGCATCGTCGACAAAGAGCGATATGGGGGTGCGCGGCTTGCGGAGAAACCATCCCAAAGCTACACGGGTGGCAATGTCACGCCCCGTGGTGCGCCAGAAGAGCAATAAGTGAAAGTGTCGAGGGTGAAACACGCGTGGAGTGCCCGTTGTGCGGGAACACCTTTCGGACCAGGAGGGGTTTGCCGTAGCACGAGAGATACAGACACCCCAACGAAAGAAACAGGAAAAGGGTGGAGGAGAGCAGCTCCAGCGGCAGGAGTAGACCAGGCAACAGAGCCTCGGCCTGGTAAAAGGAGGAGGTGGACCTCCTGATTGAGTTAGATAGGAGATTCCATGGGGAGAAATACCCCAATGTGAAGGTCAGGGAATTCCTGCCGCAAAAAAATTCTGAAGCAGATTAGCGATAAAAGGAGGCTCCTGCCCGCTCGGAGAGCAAGAGTAAATTAGAGGAAATTATGGCGAATGAGTTGGAGGAAAGCCATTCGCTAAGAGAAATAGAAAGGCGTGTACAAGACTTAGCGGCCTGGAGACGGTTCTCCCAAGTGGATGTCGACCTGATAGTCGCAATGATAACTAGAAGGTGACATCCACGAAGGCTCTGGAGCACGGACCAGGGCCAACAAATGAGGGAAAAAGGCAAGATCAAAGTGAGGGGCCAAGGAGAGCCAGTGGAAAGACAAAGGTGAAAAGGTTTGAATATGCGAGGGCTCAGGAAGTGTACAGAAAGTGCCCCTCACGGCTTGTCGACTGGGCGATAGTTGGTAAAAAGCCCGGGGACAAGCAAGGAATTGGGGGCCCCAAGAAAGTACATATAAGGACCTCTGGGGTGTAGCAGGGCCTCAAATTAAAATGAAGAGCAAAAGAAGGAGCAGAGGCCCAGACTGCACCAGTACAGAGGAGGTATGGACGCCCATCACCATGGGGGAAGTGATCGGCAAATTCAAAAAGATGAAGAACAATACGGCCCCAGGCATTGATGGGATCAGGAAAGCCCACCTTCGAAGAGATGGGGCGCTGTACATAATAAGTAAGTTGTATTACCTCCTGGTAATGAGCCGGGTATATCCAGAGCGATGGAGGCTGCACCGAACCACACTCATCCCTAAACCGGAAAAGAGTGTGGAAGAGGTCAGCAACTGGAGACCTATTACGATAGGTTCCTTAATTAATAGGATATACTCGGCGATAATTGATCGGAGAATTAGAAACATTGTAACAAAAAACCAGAGGCAGAAGGGGCTTACAAAGGAGGATGGATGTAAGCAAAATATTAAGGTATGCGGTGTTCATGGAACCTACTATAAACGTATTGGGGGAGACTAAGAAACCAGATTTGGTTATTAAAGACCAAGAGGCAGTGTACGTAGTGGATGTAACTGTCCAGTATGAGGACAGGGACAATCTCCCCCAAGCGTATAGAGAAAAAGAAAGAAAGTACAGGGACACCGCAGAATATCTGAAAGCAAAAATGAACAGAGTAAGGGCAGAGGTTCTACCGATAGTTGTGGGATGCAGGGGGCGATGCCCAAGAAGACCATAGAGAACTTGAGACGCCTAGGGCTCACAAGGAACGACTACCTAACGGCTTCAATGATCGCCCTCCGTTCGTCGATTGAAATGGCGAACCACTTTCTTGACTACGATCACATTACGCGATCGTTCTAAGTTATTATATATGTTATTTATTTATTTATTCGTGGTCGTCTTATTTATTCATGATAATGAAGATTCTTTTCAGGTGACAGTGACTGCACGGCGCTGCCCCGGAACTCTACCTTCCTTTTAAGGAAGGCCGGACGATCGGGGCTGTATGTCTCAGAGTGGGACACTGAAGTATACAAGCTCGAAAGACACTGAAGTATACATGGCGCACGTCCAACAAGACATTTAAACACAGGACGAAGCAGCTGCCAACAGAAACATTATTTATTAGCCCGTCTTGGCCTTTTACACCAAGCGGAGCGAGTCCTATTATACTGTTGTGTAACAGGGCGCGGGGCGGGCTCTATGCATGGAGAGCCCGGGGCGACGCCTCCGCGAGGCTTCCCCGATAACGCTCTTCGGTGTGGCTAAATTCGCCTCCCGAAAGGGTCCCCATTCCTAATTTTTCCACGAACCGTGGGAAGGTCTCGTGCTAGTGGACGATAGAAAGTAGGCCCGCGGATAATTTCTACTACATTTTATTTGCTTAACTTCTTTGTTACTGTTAACTAGTGCTAGATGCACCTCACGCGGTGGTGGGTAAACACGCGCGGAAGTTTACTTGGCTTTGGCCAAACTACAGGATATAGTACTCCTTCGTAATTGTTGTCTTATATTTGTGTGATTTTGAAAATTTATATAGATGTGTGTGTGCGATTTTAAAATTCTAGAACTATGTATACATTGGTGTGTGCGCATATGTATGTACATGTATCCGAGACGGTGTCTATATGAATACAGGGTGTCCCGTAACCAGACGGCAACATCGCGAAATGGGGGGGGGGGGGGGGGGGGGGCTGGAGTAATTCTGAACAACTTTTTCCTTCACCAATATGTTGTTTGAAGCTTCGTTTTTGAGGTATTAACCAAAAACACTGGCTAATTAGAGCGCCCGAAATCCACGGGCTTAGCTGCTTAACGCACTATGGCGCACGGTCGTGTACGTGGGTCTCCACGGTATCGAGGGAATCTTGGAGCAAATGTTGCATCGTCTTTAAGCAGGCCTAATGTGTAATTTTTGGTTGTTCAATAGTCAGGATTAAACTAATTATTCTTTTAATTAATCTAGCACAGTCGTGGCGCTAGATCAATTAATTAAAATATGACAGCCAATCAAACTGGAATAAATATAAGCAAAAATTTTACTCGCAAAACAATTTAAGAAGAAGTAATATCTGGTCATCAAAAGAAGAAATCTAGTCATTTACAACACATTTTAGAGAAATGGCAATTATATACTTACTGTGCGTTCGCAGAGAGATGGCGAGTGACAGCATATTGCGTTCTCACTCTGCCGCTGCACGTGCGTTGCTGTTATTGGCTGAGGACGGTGACAAAGAACGACGACGAGCATATCGAGACAAAGTGAGATAGAATGATGACTTTAGAGCATTGACGTAGCCTCCCAATCAAAGTGTATACTATGTACTGAGAAATTAAATGATTTCCTGAGGCTACGCCAATGCTTTGGAATCATTCTATTTCACTCTGTCTCGATATGCTGATCATGGACCTTTGTCACCGTCCTCAGCCAATAACAGCAACTCACGTGATAGCAGCAGAGTGAGAGCGTAAACTGTCACTCGCCAACTCTCGGCGAACGCACAGTACTTGGTTATATACTTATTTATTTATTTATGTATTTATTTATTTTCCAATTATGTACTATAAAAGCAGCAAGCCGCGCAAGAAGAGATAAAAACCTGAAAACAGAAATAAAAACAAGACATCAGCACTAAAGAATAATGACTGAAATCGAAATTAAAAATTAAATGAGAATAATTAAAACAAAAGTAATTAGCACAACAAGTACAGAACAGAATAAAAATATATATACATATAACATATTACAGCACACTAGAATACAGTATAATAAAACACTAGAAAGTAGATAAGCATGTCCTTGTGGCCAGTAGCAGACGGTCGTCAATGGTAGGAGCAGTGAGGTGCACACTGCTAGGGGAGTGGCGACCCCTCCAACCCGAGCTGGATGGGAGAAGGGCATACCAGCCAGTAAATAAGAAGTAATACGAAAAGAGAACAGAGGGAGGGAGCATACTATAAGGTGCATTACGTGCCACTTCTCCGGAAGAAAGCAGCAAATGCGCCGTGAGGCCTGGTCACTGGACTCTCGATACCAGTGAACTAAGCATCAATCAATTGGATAGGAGGTTCCACACGGAGAAATATCCCAATGTAAGGATTAGAGAGTTCCTGCCCCAGAAGACCCTTAAGCGTCTTCTATGGCTGAATCTGAAGATACAGATACAGATAGTTATGATACAGCAGTTAACGCTGCACTGTTTTTAGAGCCACGTCTTAAACGCCTGTTGGGTTCGGAACAAAAGGCAAAAGCTAAGAAGCATTTAAAAAAGATTGGTGCCCAAATGCTTTTATTGAAACAGGTATATATTTGACACTTCTTCTTCATGTAATGTAACTTCTCACTAATTTATATAATTTCTAGAGCACGAAAGAAGTAGAAAGGGAGGCATCTTGTGCTGATACGATAATTCTTGATTCATTCGCCAGCCCAAGCAGCGCGTCCTTTTCTCTATTAAGAGAATCTATTAGAGAGCTGGAGGGGTGGAGTCATCCTCGGACAACGAATCCGAAAACTTAAATTCACAAGAACTGGTAAAGTTATGGAATGAGGTTGATAATTACAAAGAGAAGAGAACAGATATTGATGCGGATTTAATGACATACTGGAAAAATAAAAAATATATGCTACCATATGTTGCAAAATTGGCATACATGGTACATGCAGTACCTGCTACACAAGTGAGCGTGCATTTTCTGCGCTGAAAGTGATGCTGGACGATCGGCGGACCAATTTATCTACACAAAATTTACACAAACTTCTGTTTGTAAAATTAAATGCAGATGTTATGCAATAATTTGTCATATGTATTATTGTTAAATAACAAAAAATGTTTTATCTCAAACCTTATCCCACGATTTTCATAATATTGTTTACTTATTAAAATACAATAGGTCTCGATAAGTGTATCTGAAATATCTTCGTTACTTCAAACAATATGCGAAATTGTAGGACTTAAATATATGCAAGTCGGTAACTATCAGTTTGAACTAAAAGCTAGACAACAAGCTTTTTTCAACAAAAACATTATTTTAAACACTTTGGTCCTTATAACTTATTGGCAGAATGTAAACATGTAATATATTATATCATGTATTTCTTTAACTCTAAATCCAAAACTCCTATCTATAAGTAACATTTTCGCAAATTGTTTGATATAACGAAAATATTTCAGGAGAACAAAGTTAATGGGATACACTGTATATAAATGTCAATTCTATAATTCATTTTACATCGTTGACAGATACTAATTATTATAATAATATTAATAGCATTAACGTAATAGAATTTGACGATAGGTCAAGTAACCAACAAAAATTCTGACATCGATATTGGTTACCCGTAACGAGAATGAAACTCCCGTAACCAAAACGAAACTCTCACCCATGGATATTCGTCACCCGTAACCAAAAAAGTATTCTCCCGACGATAACGGTTAACCGTAACCAAAAAAAGTTTCCGTCGTCTATAATGGTTATTCGCCGCCAAGAAAAATGTTAGTTTTCGGTAATGATTATTTATGATCGAAATCAATTTCGGTCATTAATAATGGTTATTAATAACCAATACAATTTTAGTCATTTATAATCATTATTCGTAACTAAAATCATTTCAACTAAGATTTTAACTGTTATATCATATCTTTTTAAATTTTTGTTGTAACAGTTATGATGTCCGCAAGAAATATATAAGTAATGCCCCCAAAGACTAGTAGACTGGGCGATAACGGGGAAGCAACCCGAACAGAGACAAAAGATAGAAGCACCCAAGAAGGAAGAAGCTGAGCCGTTATATAGCGACCTATGGGGTGTAGCTGGGCCCCAAGTAACCTTAAAAGGAAGGAGAAGTGAAGGCGAAACAAGTACTTCCGCTGCAAACGATCTGTGGAAGCCTATCACCGTTGGGGAACTAGTGGAGAAAGTAAAAAAGATCAAAACAAATACAGCAGCAGGACTAGACGGCGTAGTAAAAGCCGATCTAAGGAGGGACGGAGTGCTGCACTTCCTAAGTAAATTGTACAACCTGCTGCTTATGAGTCGAGTGTATCCAAGCCAATGGAAGCTGAACCGAAACACACTGATCCCCAGACCGGGGAAAAGATTAACTGAATTATTAACAGGAAGATCCTGAATCCTGAAGATTAACAGGACGACGAAGGGCATGAAAATGGGAGACGAGAAGGTCTCCGTGATAGCCTTCGCGGACGAAGCTAAAACTGGTACTCCTGGCTAAAACCAGGAGGAAGGCCGCAAAGCAAAATTAGATGCTAGCCGACTACTGGAAAGAGCTAGGAATGAATATAGCGGCCTCCAAGTGCACCAAATGCACCAAAGCAATAAGACATGACACATGGTGGATCCTAAAGTAGAGACAGGGGGGGGGGGGGGTCGGCCATACCATATTCGGATCCCGAATCCACGCCTTGAAAATAAGAAGCAACACCTTCGGCACGAAGGTAGCGCTCAACAGCCGGGAAATCATTGGACATTAAATGCTGAAGGTGCGGCGTCCAGGCCGAGACTGCCGGTAAGGCACTACATCATTTTATCATCGAGGCGCAAGCCAAACAAAGTTTCTTAAATATTGACGAAGCAGCTGCCAGCAGAAACTTTATTTATTAGGCCGCCTTGGCCATTGCACCAAGCGGTGCGAGTTCTACTATACTATTGTATAGTAGGGCGCGGAGCGGGCTCTATGCATGAAGAGCAGAAACACACATTATGCACAGTGACGACAAGCAATATGCCGCCAGGACTTAACAAAAGTACTGGCAAAATTCAGGCGTATTTGGCAAAGCAATACTCGGGTCCAGGTGGAGCCAGACCTCCTCCTTCCTCGCGGTGGCCTTCGCGGTGGTTGGGGCCTCCTCTCCTGGTTTGGGATGGAGGGCCCTCGTCTGCCCTGGGGGCTGGATTGTGTCGAATTTAAAAGAGGGGCGGGCTCGCTGGCCGTTTCCGCTGGCGAGATCCCCCCTCCCGTGGTCTGAATGATTGACGGGCCCGAGGGGCGTTGAGGTGTTCCCCCTCAGCTCCCTGTTGGACGACCGTCGCTAATGTCCCTAATGCGGGCGGCCCTGCCGGGAGGAACAATCCTGCCGATTCCCGCAGGGCCGTCGGAGACCCGTGGGCGACTCGGGTGGGGGTCCGAGTCGCCCTTATCACGGTCTGGAGAAGGTAGGCCGCGCTGGGTGTTACCCCTGGCGGGGCCAGGTACAATACAGTGGAGTTTTTCGGCGGGTCCTCTGACCCTCCCGAGGATGGGACCGCAATGGCCGGACGTGGGGAGGCACCGGAAGTTGTCTTCGGAGGTCACGGGGCCTCCCCTACAAGCGCCGAGGAAAGGTAACCGGGGTGGTTTTAGTCGGTAAAAATCCGACACTACCTCCTGCTCTCCCCCAGGGCAGGCGGTGTCTTTGGAAGATTTCCACCTCGTCAAAAAAAAAAAAAAAAAAAAAAAAAAAAAAGGGGGGGGGGCTGGATTGTGGGGGTTGGAGGTTGAGTGCGGTCAATGATGATACTCCTCTTTAACTCAAAATAATAATAGAAATAATGGATACATGATATATAGGTGAAGATATAGAGACTGGATAGAAATAGGCTGTGGGGACCTTGACATTGTACGATAAAAAAAGGCATGGTGGCTGGAACAGGGTGCGGAGTATAGCTGACAGGTTATGTATGGAGGGAACTAGACGGCTGGGGCGTGCAAAGTAGTGGGGGTAATGTGGGAATAGCAAAGTGCGCTCATGGAGTATGGAGGGAAGCAGCGAGCAGGAGCAGGCTTAAATACGATATGCAAACACTTGCCAGCAAAATGGCTAATTTAGACAGAATAACGCTAAGTTGATTACTCATCAAACATGTTACTTAAAATAGTAGAGAAATAATGCAATTGATGGTTACAACACTGTGAAATAGCGCGAACAAAATGTAATATCGAAGCTGGAAAAAATAATGAAGCGTGGTTCTTAGATAAAATATGTATATTAGGTACAACAAAAAGTAAATGCTATGTAAAGTAACATAAAAATAGAATATAATAAGGCACTAACAATTAGTGTTGTACGCGATTTGATAGAGGTGTGGAGAATTTCAAGTATAACAAGTAGTTGTAAGTAACTATACAGGGTGTTCCGTAACTATGGGACTTCACGGAAATGGGGGGTAGCTTGGGCGATTCACTGCGCGCGTACGCAACGTGCGGCAAATATTACATCGTCTTAAATTAAGAATAATGTGTAATTATTCGTTATTCACGAATGAAGTGTTTTATTAGTTATGAAAAAAATGTTTGGATACGCGCAGTTGCGTGGTAAACGCTTGAGCGGGCGCTATATGGGCGCTCTCATTGGCCAGTGTTTTTCGTTAGTAACTCAAAATCGAAGCATCAAACAATATTTTGGTCAAGGAGAAAGTTATTCAGAATCGCCCCAGTTACCCTCCATTTCCGGGAAGTCCCATAGTTACGGAACACCCTGTATACACATTTATTCTGAATATTACATTAGTTATAAATATTCTGTTCGAGTTCTACGTATGTTCACTTGTATTAACGTGCTACGATTAGCTTTTAGTGTGTTCTGTTCGAGGTCTTGGTAAGATATTTGCGATATGTTCTTTGTTGTTTAAAATGTCACCTCGGGTTTTTTGGTATGCGAAAACTATTGGTGGATGATCTAATGGACGTGGGAGGAAAATTTGCTAATAGTCGATTATAATTGGCGTTTGGAAATGACTTGGAAGACGGAGGGGATGTTAAGGAAAAGGAGTGGGAAAGGGGGTGGGTTTTCCTGTCGCTGTACCAAGGTCCGCGTTTTTCCAGTTTTGCGATGAGTAATTTTTAGGTACCGTTAAAAACTCGCCTGGTCACACCACACGTGCGTGCCGGCTGTCGCACCCTTATTAGCTTACACTGTTCAACACGGGTCTGATTTTATATCCTTCAATAGGCGTTTCTTGTAGGCTTTAACGCGCTGAATACGAATCTGAAATCCGTTTTCCTACAGAACGTACCATTTTTGAAAAATTCAATTTTGAAAAAAATCGAAAATTTTTAACTTTGAAAGTGTTTTGTGCTTTTTCGGTAATAGTTATTCAGTTCCGCTTGGTGCCAAATGATTCTTTGGAGTTTCACGAATAAAATGATATAAATAGTTGTTTGATTATAAACATTCAAATATGTTTAAATAATGATCAAAGTGAAAAGGACACCGAAAACGCACCCATTTTGGCCAATATTTTTCAATTTGTTTTAAAAACTGAGGGTCTGGGAGAAAATCTGACTATGCCACGCGATAGAACAGACATTTCTGCTAAGGAAAGCATCAACGGAAGTTACAAAATTATTCTTAATTTCAATATCAAAGCGAAACAGTTTGGCAAAACACGAGGCGGCGGCAGTGGTGCTCTATGACAGCGGCTCCCCGCTTATCGCTCGGCGTACCGGAATCACTAGACGCGCAGTACTTCTGCTGAGTGTCACTGTTGCCGCCGCGTGTTTTGCCAAACTATTTCGCTTCGGTATTAAAAACAAAAATGATTTTGCAACTTCCGTTGATGCTTTCCTTGGCAGAAATGTCTGTTATATCGCGTGGCATAGTCAGATTTTCTCCTAGACCCTCAGTTTTTGCAACAAATTGAAAAATATCGGCCAAAATGGGTGCGTTTTCGGTGTCCTTTTCACTTTGATCATTATTTAAACAAATTTAAATGTTTATAATCAAACAACTATTTATATAATTTTATTCGTGAAACTCCAAAGAATCATTTGGAACCAAGCGGGACTGAATAACTATTACCGGAAAAGCACAAAACACTTTCAAAGTTGAAAATTTGCGATTTTTTTCAAAATTGATTTTTTCAAAAATGGAACGTTCTGGAGAAAAACGGATTTCAGATTCGTACTCAGCGCATTAAAGTCTATAAGAAACACCTATTGAAGGTTACAAAATCAAAAAAAAGTTGAAATTTGTCGAACAGTGTTATCTTTATTAGCCGCGATACCTGGCTGTGGGAAGTCAACGAGTCGCGAAAGTCGCGTGTCAACACAGCTCAATTGTAAGTAGTGAGGGGATGGGCGCCACCACCCAAAAACGTAAAGAGGAACCTAAGAACAGCGAATGTTAAGTAGAAAAGGGGCCGTGGCGTAGATGGACTGATGATCAGTGCCTAGAAATACGAAGGTCTCGGGTTTGATTACCCATGACGCTCTACATTATATAGTTCTACATTATTCAGTGTTATTTACCAGATAATTATTTTAACGTATAAGTTTCAAAATTGTTTCATTTATTGATACTACAATTGAAATAAGAAAACATGTCATAATCTGTTTTTTCAATGAAGACATTTTTAAGTAACTTTAATTGTTTGATATCCTTCGTCCCCTTTCATTGCGGCAAAGAATAAAAGAATTCTTTAACTTTCGCATCGTTTTCTATAATCTGTTGGTAACGTTGCGAGTGACACGGGAATGGTAATGAGACCCGGGGTCCCAGAAATGCTGGCCGAAAAAATACATAGGATGATTTGTCTATTCCTATACTCGTTTGTGATAACATATCCGCGAAATAGTCGCGCGACACATGCGATGACGTAGAAGGCATTGTCCTGTGGCCGTGGCGTCACGAGTTTACGTAGCAACAGGTGCCGAAGTCGCGATAGTCAACTGCGTGCGCAGCTTGGGCGCCCAAACTTTACCGAAAATTGTTGGAGAACCGCCCTGCGACCAGTCATTCTCACTTTGGGTGGTGTAGTGTTTGAACGTGTCGTTGCTTCGTGCTTCAGGTTAGTGAAAATTCATAAAGACGCAGTCGTATTATCGCTTACGTTAATGTCGCGGCACTCAATTATTAGCTTCCTTTGCTACTATTATTAACAAATTTCACCTAACAGAGTCTTTTGGGACATACCTGTGACTTCTATGAAATTGTAATAATAATTATAATATAATAATATTTGATTAATTGCATGTATCTTGTTTAACACCACGGGATACATTTAGTCACTTTCTTGGCGTTTTCTATTCTGGATACCTGATGCGTGAACACAGACACTAGTAAGACTTACAATTAGTTGCCGTCACGTATCAAGTCCTCTGTCACGCTGTTGCCACATCCGTTACAATTATAACCATCAGCAAAATGAATCGGCTCGAGTCTAGATGTTGATTCGAGCCGCTGCAAAAACTTTTTTCTAGGTTCGAGCCCCCTTTGGCTTCATTTTTGTACATAATCATTGTTTAATTACTAACTATATGACAATGATCAATATTTGTTTACGAATGATTTAAAAATGTTTGTTAAGTACTTCAATTTAGTATACGTAAATATGAAGTTGAAGCGCTTTTGTCTACCGTTTTCTACCCATGTACCTTGCCAATTATGGTAATCTTTGATATTTCTAACATTTGGACGTGTATACGCGTCAATCCAAAGCTCAAAATGTGTAACTCAAAATTTCAATCATTTGTGGTATGTTTCATTTATATTACCAATAAGGCTGTTATGTTAATATATGTATATGAAATATATTAACTATATTATACAACAATAATATAATTGTAATATAATTAAAATATAGGTAAGATTATCGCCAGGTGCTTGAGTAGGTATTACTGTAGCCGGGCGCGTTCATTTGGTCGTGGGGACTTTGGGGCCCTTGGAGGTGAAAAAATTCGTTGTCTCCGGAATTTGTTTATTTATAACTACCTGTGTCCTACGACGCGGCATAACCGTTGGCACAACAATGTCGACTATAGTAACGAACATGTGTGTCTGCGTGTGGAAGCGAATGCTTGGCAAATCATGTACAGATTTGTATCGACCGCCGTGATGTTCGGATCGAATGAATAGTGAATAAATCTTGATCCGGGCGTGAGATCAACTTTTCATTACACAGTACTGAATTCATTCGTCAGTGGGTGACCAACGTCGTTACACGTAGGCACAATTAATCCTGTGGCACCATCACAAAATCTTACAACGCTGAGCGATTATGGTAATACATAATATTTGCTAATTTATTTACACGTTTTATTCATACGTTTAGCATTTACGAAGCTCCAAAATGATTCAAGATTTTGTTGCATGAGCATTTTAGTCTTGCGAATATATTTAAGGTAGCATTCCTTGGCAAGAATTTTCCATTTACCCCAGGTAGCGCGGAGAAGGGCAAGTAATCGTTGCATGGGGAAGTTTTTTTAAATTTTCGATGGGCTAATTTCTTTCTGCGCACTAATTCTATTAGGCGAGACGAAAACCATTTTGGAAAACCAGAGTGGTTTGAATAACGTTTAGGAACGTATGTCTCAATAGCAGTGTAGATCTAGTCACAAAGCAGAGTAGTAGCAGACTCGAGATCACTATTTAATAATACTTCATCCCAGAAAACACCATTGAAAAAGTTATTGACACCGCGGTAATCCCCTCGCTTAAAGTCATAATGATAATAACTAGTTCTTTGTATATTCCACATTTGCATAAATTTAGCGTTGATTAATAAGGGAGGATGATGAGTCTCGGATGGCAGTAGTATATCTAAAGCAGAGATGCAAGTGGCGGCAGGATTGTTTGTAAACACCAGATCTAAGATCTGAATAAATATGAATTATTGAATTTGTCTGCAATTGGTTGTGAAAATTAAAGGTTTCTGATAAGAACTCGGCCGCCGCAATTTCTGTCGATGTTGCTGATATTCGTTTAGAGAATTGAATAGTGTTTTCGTGGTTAAACCAGCTTATTTGAGAAAGATTAAAATTGCTGCATATATAAAAGTAGCATTTATTAAATCTATTTAGAATTTAGAATATCTAAGATGCAGTTGCATAAGTTTTTATGTACATCCAGGCAAGTAACAGGAGGAAGGTACGCGACACCTAGTATTACAGACCGTTTCCCATTGTTAATCTCGCAGAAAATGTGCTCGGAGTCATAAATGACTGTGCGGATTTTTTGACTACGTAAATTATTCCTCATAGCAATGAGAACCCCTCCTCCTCTGGTGTACGCACTTGTTTGTTTAGATCTGTCACAACGATAAGTCGAATAGTCATCAAAACCTAGTTCGCTGTCCGAAATCTTTTCAACGAGCCAGGTTTCCGTTAACAGTATGACATCATATATGTGAGTAGAACAGGCGTAGCTATGATGCAAATCTTGAAGTTTTGTGCGAAGCCCTCGAACATTTTGGTAGTAAATGCTTAAGTGTTTTAATCGTTTCTTGATTCTGAGTTTTTGTTTTTCACTATCTTAGGGAATCCATTAATATATTTAATAGTCATTGTACTGTCGCCCATATCTTGCAGTTGGGATCTTAAGTTATTTAGGTTATTATTTCAAGTTATTATTTCAAGCGTTGCTTGATTGTCATATCAAGAGAAAGTCTGATTGGGCCATTATGTTCCTTCTTATTTTTTATTATTTCGAATGGCGTCTTCGTGGTATTGAAGGTGGCGCACCCAGTGGCCGTGGCTTGTTGCAATTTCTTCAGCCGAATCTCCTGACAGGAAAGTTATCGACCGCATCGTTAGTACCAATTTTTCGACAAATCTTATTAATAGTTTCTTTGGTATCGTTGGTTTCATTCTGGTCACTTTCATCAAGGTTGAAAAAAATAATATTGTGCGATCTTCTTTGCCTCTCTCTCAATTCCGCCACAATTTCTTCCTCAGTGAAGAATTTTGTTGAATCCTGCTATTCAAATTCGTTAAATTGTGATTAAGCAGTTCGAGATTCGATTGAAAGATTCTTAATTCGTTTTCAAGTTTAGAAAGTTTCGATTCAATTGGCCGTTCAACATCGGCAAGAAGATCGTCCATGTTTGTATTGCCACTTGGTGCTGAAACGGGCGACACAGGGTTGTCAGTTCGTTACTGCAATCTATCAATCTTCCAGTGTGCCATGGGTGCAAGGTACGTTGCAGGCATGCATTTCCTGGATAGGATGTATTTCCACAATTAATACATGTAACCGCTTTAGCAACCTGACAGCCGCATCCTTTGCAAACTGACTTCTTAGAGTTGGACATTACGTTGTACTTATGTTTGATTGTTCTGTATGAAATTGGGTTGATAGATACCTGGGGCCCTGTGTAACGAACACATCAGGGACGATCCGGTCGCTCTCCTTCGAGCCCTTCCGTTCTGCCGTGCTCTTTTCCCAAATTTCATTCTCCTCTGTACGCCGCGAAAGTACGCCAGAAATCTCACATCGCGCGCAATCTCTACTCGTTTAACGGGTTGATTCCATATTCTTTATCCTTTTGAATATTCAGAGTATCCTACAAAAATGCCTTTTCGCGAACGCGCTTCGAACTTCCCCTTGTTCGGATCGTTATTTAAGAAATAAGCATCGCCCCCAAAATCGCGAAAATGTTTTACACAAGGTACTGTGCGTTCGCAGAGAGATGGCGAGTGACAGCATATTGCGTTCTCACTCTGCTGCTACACGTGCGTTGCTGTTATTGGCTGAGGACGGTGACAAAGAACGACGACGAGCATACCGAGACAAAGTGAGATAGAATGATGACTTTTGAGCATTGACGTAGCCTCCCAATCAAAGTGTATACTATGTACTAAGAAATTGAATGATTTCCTGAGGCTACGCCAATGCTTTGGAATCATTCTATTTCACTCTGTCTCGATATGCTGATCATCGACCTTTGTCACCGTCCTCAGCCAATAACAGCAACTCACGTGATAGCAGCAGAGTGAGAGCGTATAGTGCGTCCAGAGCTAAATGAAAAAAGTGGTGTGGGGATTTCTCACCCCACTAAACGAACTACAAAGCTCGACCGCTCGTCAAACCGAGCAGGGCAGTGCCATGCCAATTTGAAATGGGTGCACATATACAGTATACGATATACTGTTGATCAATGTGTAAATGGTTTGAGACAGTGTCAGTAGAACGGACCCCAATTTCTCGAAGTTCGCGGCTCGCTGTTGTCGGTGTCGCTAGGTTGTAAAGGAAAAAACAAGGATAGAACGATAGCCGAGGCAGCCGAGAAATTTAAATGGCACCGTGTCGGTGTGATTACACAAATGCAAAACGATGCTATAATAAAAAGGACAGCTTAACTTTTTTATTTTTAGTTTTTTCGACTTCCAATTTTTTAAGCATGTTATTGAAATTCTTCCGATTAAAATGAGACCAAACATGATATATTTCAGACCACATTGTATCTTTATCTTTATTGTAAGGCATTTATTACATATAATTAAAAAACAAAGTTTATTAATGTTCAATTTATTATGTTTCAAAACCATTAATAAATATTCAGGAATAATACATATATCTGTACAAATATGTACAGAATATATATAAATTAACAAGATATAATTATATCGGAGAGACCGAAGGTGGTTGTTATACTTTATAATTAATTATTTTTGTTTTAATCGTCAGATATTTAAATAAATTTCCTCATGATCACCTACAAAATAGATATCTCTAATTTTAAAAAAGATACTGATGTTACAATTTTTTTATTAATTAGAATAGTGTACTAGGTGACAAGTATCCTTGTCATGAAGTACAAAATGTGTGTCTAAATATAACAAATAGTAACGGAAATAAAATTGTATATAGAAGTCTCTGCTATCCTGGCTTGTGGTTTTAAACGGAATGACCAGAACATTGTCTCTATATTTGGAACATTAGAGTTTGTTAAAACAAAAGATGTCGCATTGGCATGGTAGCTCTATGAGCGTTATATTTCGAAAGTGGTTTCTGTACTACAAACCAAGGATAATACTGCGCAAAGAATTAAAGTTCTATCAAATACTTAAAATATTGAATAAAATGTATAGCTATACTAGTAGTAACTGAACTATTAGTGTAAATAAAAATTAATTCATAAGTGTCTCATCTTATTGCTTAGAACGCAACATCGGCAGGGCGCTACGGCCCTGCCGATCGGCGGCATCAATCGGCCGCTCTCACTCCACTTTTTTCATTTAGCTCTGGACGCACTATAAACTGTCACTCGCCAACTCTCGGCGAACGCACAGTAGCTTTCCCATAAAGCCTCTCGAATGGAGATTTTCCGGCTAAAATTCTTGACGGGCATCGGTTCCGAATGTAATTCGCCGTCGATACGGCTTCTGCCCAGAATGATTTCGGCAAACCGTTACTGCGCGAGTGAACACCTCGCTGCTTCTATAATCGTCCGATTCTTTCGCTCAGCTACCCCATTTTGCTGCGGTTTATACGCGACCGATAACCTACGTTTTATCCCGTTATCCGTTTGAAGAAACTTAATTTTACGACCGGTCTGATTCTCGATGTGACTTTTAAAATTTCTAAACGCATCGAATACTTGATCCTTCGACTTTACAAATCGTATTTCGCACCATCTTGAATGATCGTCAATAAATGTAACACAGAGTATCTATTACCTGCATGCGAGCGCTTTCGCATAGAACCACAGATGTCGCTGTGAATTATTTCTAAAATGTGTGGCTACTCGTTTGCGCGCCATTGGCGGCGGAGTCGCGGATTCATCTCTCCGTGATTCCCGCCAGGAGAATGCATACTTCCACCGCACTCAACACCTTGGCGCTGCTCTCGCCCAATGGACTCACTCAGAGAGACATCCTGCGCTCTCGTAATGATTGGCTCGTTGCTATCGGCCAATCACGATCTGCAGGATCGGCAAGGAAGGAGACAGGACGCTTCCTGTTTTTGAAAGCGTCGCTTGGGACGCCATTCCTTCCGAAAGCGTCCTTTTGACCACAAGTAAGTTTTCACTCTTGTTATACGTTTTTTGTTCATTGTAGACCTTGGTTATTCTTTAATAAAGGCTATTCGTTTGTTCACGTTTATTTTTATATATATATGTGAGGTTTTGGATCACGCATCGATTTTCCCGGAAAAGGTATCCTCGCCATCTTGTTTTCGATACAGACCTCTCGCAACGCAATGTTCGTTTGAAATCTTCGATGTTGCCGCTCGGTATGATGCCTGTGCGTTTCGCTTCCAATAAATCCCGCTGATTGAAATGTCCAAGCCCGCCTATGCCATAACTTGAGTACATCGTTGCGTCTTCGTCCGTAACCATGGCATGGTGTGCAGAACCCTTTTGCGCCATGCAATATAACCCATTTTTACGAATCGCGATCAGCTTATCGTTGCCCTATCAGCCATTTAGCGACAGACTAGCAGGAGACTGCCGACAAATCTAGGCAGATCCTGTCGACAGAACCGACCGCACTGTTACCGCGAAATGGCAGCAGACTGCCGACAAATCTAGGCAGATCCTGTCGACAGAACCGACCGCACTGTTACCGCGAAATGGCAGCGATCTGCCGACAGAATCTGCCACAGCAGAGAAAGCTAAGGCAGACCAGGCATTAAACCTGGCAGTAGGCCAGGCATTTAAATTTAAGGGGAAGCGCTTCTACTGGGACATTTAAATGAGCTCAATACAAAATTATTATTATGTGTTTTTATTCATTTATATGACATATATATATATATATACTATATGATATAATACATATATATACTATGTCACTGCTAGTATTTTGTTTATTTCTTCGTTGTGTGATGATTCCTCTTCTTCACTGCATTTGGGCTGAGGCCACCGTGTTCATGCATGCACCACGTATCGAGTTGATTCTTCTTGAAACTTCTGCGTTGCTTCACATGAAAAAAAAGTACAATCATTAGTATTAATCGAAGAAACAAGTTACTATGGACAATGTAGCGTGATCTAAAAAAGTGGAGTGCTCACCAGTTTTAATAACTGTAAAAGTGTGTTGTCAAGGTTCAGATTCTGAACAAGTTTCCTGGATTTTGCATGAGGTACAGCAGATAAGACAAGAGCAGCAGCAGATGAGGCAAGAGCAGCAGCAGATGAGGCAAGAGCAGCAGCAGATGAGGGAAGAGCAACAGCAGATGAGGGAAGACCAGCAGCAGTTGAGGGAAGAGCAACAGCAACAGCAGCACCAGTTACAGCAGATAAGGCAGCACCAGCAGCAACATCAGCAACAGCAGCCCCAAGGACAACAAAAGCCGGCATTTATTCAATTTTCTTCGTCATCTGCAATAGACGAGTTTGAAAATTATAGTGATGATGACTATAAGGAAGTTGTAAGCAAAACAGAAGTCATATTTCATTCATCGTTATGTAATAAATGTTTGTCAATCATTACGTACTTTGTTCAGATAAACTATTTGGCATTTTTGGGCGGTGTCAACTTGAAGGAAGCTGTCACATTGTGCTTCAAAGAATTATTTGCGGACAGTGTGATCACATCTTATTCATGGTTGGGCCGTGAAGAAAATAAATTGTGTTTAGCCCAAACGAGAGCTGCTGGTGCTATTCAGGGTAAGAATCACTGTTCATATAATTGTGATACTATTATTTATATGGTATTCAGTATTCAGGTTTTCTTTACATTTCATTGACAGAAACCATGCTCAAAAATAGACCTTTTCCAAAACCTAGTAAGAAGGAAAGTGGAGATTGCTTGAGAGTGGCTCTTCGCACTGCTAAGGAGAGGGTGCAAAGTAGGTCACTTGGCCCCCGTATACGTCAACCACAAGTGGTACGCAATTCATGGGCAGAGGAGGAGGTTGGTTTTGTATTACATATATAATCAGAATAATAAAACACGTGTACTTACGTATGTACAAGTAGCTTCGTGGCTTTTTTAATTCACTGGTATAAACTGACTTAGCTTCGTGGCTTTTTTTATTCACTGGTATAAACTCACTTAGCTTCGTCGCTCTTTTTATTCACTGGTATAAACTCACTTGTTGGGTAAATAACTGAAATACATCCACCTTTTTCTCAATCTTGTTATAGGTTAACACAAATACAGATTGACTTCCCCGTGCCCACCGTGAGGGTTTTAGTCGGTAGGAATCCGACACTACCCCGGTCTACCATTGTCAGACCGGGGTGTCTTATGCAAGATTTCCCTCACATAAAGAAAAAAAAAAAAGTCTAAAGAACACGAGGAAGAACTCTGGATTTTCTACAGTAATGGCGTCGAGAAATCACGAGAGTCCAACCTTCTTCTGTAGAGGCGCGCAATTCAGTGCACTAGTGCATATATATATAGATAGACTTTTAATACTATATCTCGTCAGCAGGCCTGCTAGGTTTCTGCCGCTAATCTGCTATACCAAGGTTTTGTTGCCTAACTGCCGGCAGTCTGCTGCGTGTAACAGATAACGTAACAGACTGTCGCTAGTCTGCTAGCAAAGCCTGGCGACAGGCATACGCAATGACCTGTTGTAACAGGTTTGGCTGTCTGGGTGCCTTGCTCGTCGATAATTTTCGCTCGATCCTTCGTAAAAACCACTTTGTAGCCACGATCCGTAATTTTTCCGACCGATAACAAATTTGTTCGTAGATCCGGTACGTGCGAAGCGTTTTCTATCCTGATGTTCTTTTCCGAATCCTCCTGCTCGATGACGACGCGCACATTTCCACTCGCGCTGATGTCCGTCGACGCGTTGGTAGACAGATTTAGCTTTCCACGTCGCCGTTTGTCAATATTCTCAAAACACTTTAAATTTTTACACAGGTGAGACGTACTACCACTGTCTAAACACCGTTGTTCGTCGTTCGCCTCGGCTTTCGCTTGCTTCACTTCACAATTTTGCCCGATTTCCGACGTCGTGCAGAAGGAAAAATCGCTGCTAGCACCCTTCGCTGAATGTTTGGTGTTTCCACCACCTTTTTGCGGCACTCGAATGCAATGTGGCCGAATTTCCGACATCGAAAACACTTCGTATTCGAGCGATCGTCACTTTCATTGTTCACAGCTTTGTTATAATTCCTTTTTCCGTGATTGGGCCTCACGTATCTCCCGGCGATCATAGCGTTAGGCACTACATCGCGTACTTCGCTTTTACGAGCATCGTTTTCTTCGATTATTTTAATTCGTAGAGCATCGGGAGGCGGTGGCTCGTCACGCGATTCAATCGCACAGCGGAAATTCTACGTTGACATCGACATCCATCTCGTGTAGCTTGTCGACCGCATCGAAAAATTTCCTCAGGTGTACGCGAACATCTTCGCCCTCGTCCATGCGCTGTAGAGTCAATTTCTTCAGCAGCGTAGCTTTACGCGCAGGACCCCGTGACTGATATATTTTTTCGAGTCTTTGCCATACAGCACTTGATGTGTCGCAGTTTCTGACCTGCTTCAATTCCGACGGGTCGATCGACAATATTATGTCGGACTTCGCCCTTTCGTCGTTCCGTGTCCACGTGCGATACGCTGCTTCCGATGTTGCATCGTTGGCCGTCACAATCGGTGCTTTCACTTCACCACCGACGTAGCACCACGCATCGTTCTTGATCAGTAACGCACGCATTTGTATCTTCCGCGTATCACAGTTTTCCTTGTTGAGACCTTCGATTCTCACGAGATTCGCCATTGTTCACTTATTGTTCGTAGGCACTCGCACAGAATTCAAACAGGAATGTATACGTCGCACGAAGTCTTTTTCTTCCGTTATTCGCGACCTATGTACGCGTCGCACTAAAACCGCTCTTTCCGTTATTCGCGACTTCGCGCACTTCTCAATTTCCGAGCTTCACGATTTTCTGGACTTCGCAATTCCCGGGCCCATAACCTGTTGTTCATTAAACGAATGCAGGAGGTGGAAGTGTCCAGTCTTATTCAAGCGGTCTTAGACAAACCATAGCCAACAAGTGTCGCATACATATATTGAATAAACGTACCTTTACATTTCATCACGAGTCTTTCACATTTACTGGACACTTCCACCTCCTGCATTCGTTTAATGAACAACATATCTGCGTTGCTGAAAAACCTTCTGGCCGTGTTGCCATCGTTAGTGGTGACATATTCTGGTTTTGGCTTGTCCACAATAAGTCCTAGACGTGATTTAAAATCTTCTTCAATCCGTTTTTTTGTTATTTCCAAATATTTCTTTATTTTCTCCTCTTACTTGCCACTTTTTAAATGGAAGTCTATAGGCAATGTGGAGAAGACATTCAAAGAAACGTATCCAAGAATGTAAAGTCGATGAACCAAAACGGTAGTTCTCTGTTTTACACGGTTTTTCAGCAACTGTCAGGGAATTCATTTGTTTTGGTGTTGTCCCGCAAATATAACATTTTGCAGAGGCATTTGTATTGGACAAAACATTGGCGATGCTACCATCCAACATGATAAAATGTAGCTCAAAATTAACTTGTATATTATTAGTGTTATTTAAGTTGTATGTATGGGGTGAAAGATTTTCAAGCTCTGTTTTCATTAATAATTCTTCTTCTCTAACTAAAGACTCATTCTCTTTCATAAATATAAATTTGACAGGCCGGCAGAAAAACGTTGACGAAGGACGAGTATTCGACCACAATTCTTTGCCATCTTCATCTATTAATTGAAGTGGTACTAAAGCAATTACAAACAAAAATTCATCTGTCCCAAAAAAACTTTGAGTGAATTTTTGTTTGTAAGTAAGGCGTCGAAGCCCCATTTGCAAGTCAGCTCTAAAGTGCTACAATCTTCTAGATCAATCATTTTAAAAAAACTTTCTACTGTAATATTCAATAAGCACTGTAGATTTATTTTTGTCGAGATTTCGGTAACCGATATTGAACTAGGCAACAACGTTTATTTCATTTGTCGAAGTTTTTTTAAACTTGGGCAACACTGTGCATGCAGAGCATTTACAAAACATCGAAGGATATTATATTTCCTTTCGGACAGATCTAAATCTAGACATAGTCCATGTATTTCGTGGCTTTTTAGATCAGAATGCGGCTGAGTCGATAGGCTGCTGGAGGATGGTTCCGACAATTGTGCGGCAAAATGTCATTCCTCCGATTATCTCGAAGAAAGTAATTCTTGAACGCGGCCTTTTTTTGTTTTCGGCGATGCATCCTCAAAGGTGACAATAGGTCTTCCTCGACTAGAACCTGGCACTGATTCAATCGTCCGTGGCTCACTAGCAATATATATTTGCGTGTCAAGCCACGTACGGTGGCGTTTAAATAAGAACAGATGATTTCGGGAACAGGCTTTCCATTTTTTCGCAAGGGACAAGCGAAAACCAATTATTTCTTGTTCCATTGCGGTTGATACCGTGTTCACATTTAATAGAGAACAAAATTTTTGGGCAACTTTAGACACTTTTTCCGAAAAAGTGCTTTCAGGCATCCATGCATCAACCAAATCGCGATTACAAATGGATATCTCTGAAAAAGAAAAACATTTGAGCCGTCTGTTTTGCAAATAGCTTAAGTTGAAATCGAAATTTCATACCAATTTTTAATAATGTGGTTTCATGAAATCATTTGTACTTACGAGCATCGCTACCTGCGGTAATGTGGAAATGATCAGTTCGAAACATGTTCAAATGTATGTTAAAAACAAACTTAACACTGAGCAAACTAAATTTGAAGAAGTGTGTCGCCAGTTGACAATTACTAGAAAACTGACTTGTGTTCGTGTACTTGTCTTGTACAGAGGGTCTGATTTTTCCATGCAAGAAGGTAGTGGGAGAATTCGCTAATTGGTTAAAAAGAAACCTATTGGAAATGGAAAGTAACCGCCCTTGTCTACCTGTTACCATGAGGTATTGAGGTTTACATGTACAGCTAACGGTTCGCAAGTAATAAAGTCATGAGCAATACAAATTCATAGATATATGACCCGCATCCGAGCAACAGCGGTTCACTAAAAATAACTTAGGTACTTTAGGGAACCCAACGGGTTTATGATTCCATTATTGCACCACAATAGTCAACACTTTTTAGCCCGTGAAACACGTTTTTAGCCTCTCACTCGTAAAATACCAGCATGTACTCTAATACCAGGACCCTTTGTAGCTCAATGAGCGGAAGCCGTTGAAAAGTTCAGTTTTGCCGCTTTAAAAATTCAATAACTTGTAGGGTAGCAGGTAGTAGCAGATAAAAATTATATAGCAATATAGTACAACACCTTCTCGATACAAAACAACAAAAAATACAGGACGTTTTGTGCCGCTTTTTTGCAAATTGAATTTTAACAAAACATTAAAAATTTGGCGTTTATGAAATTCTCCCTATTTAAAGTGCAACAAACAATATTACAAAATACGAACAATAAAGAACGATTGTTGCACGAGTTATCTAATTTTTAAGATTTCAGGTATTATAAACAGATGAACTATTGCCGGTCCTCCATTGATTATTTACAGTAATAATTGTTACATTCGTATTCCGTACCTACCCATTAATGATTATTTTCAATAAAAAGTTCAAAATTCGTACAAGACTTTTGTTGCGGATTCGCCTAATGAGAGGGCGCTCGCTTTCTCCGCGCCTAGCGCTGTTCCTAGGCAGCAGGAGAGAGCGCCCTTCCCTACCTTCTTTTCGTTCTCCTTGCTCCGCACGAGCATATTTATGCTAATGCGCGAGGGCAAGGGCACCAGTAACATCTCCAGTATTCAGTAAAGTATACAATAATAGGACACTGCGATAAGCGATCACTCGAAGCGAGCGGAAGGTGAAGCAATCTTAATTCTAAATGATGGTAAATCCATCACAATTCTAAGTAAGTGTAATTCAATCTTAACTCTAAATAATTGTGAGACATTTCGTGATTGTTAAACGTATTTAATCGTAGTTCTTAATAAACGGTGTAAATTACAAAAACGTCCGAATCCATTGCCTCAACCCAAAACGAGAACTTAAAACACTGCTATCGAAACATTGGTCCTTCGAGCCGGATAGGTAACGGACGGATTATTAAATTACAACAATAATCTAAAATACAGAGACAACAATAAACTAAATTAAAATTAACAATACAAGCTTACGGGATAATAACGATATCTAAATTTCACCAGCGGGGCGTGGGAGACAATTCTCAATTGGCTGCCCTTACTGCGCTTCCTACAATGAAACGAGAAGCAGCACCGCAACTTAAACCTCTCCTCAACGGAATTCTGGACGCCTTTTAAGCACTCAAAGCTCCGGGCCGACCGGTACAGCACTGGGACGACTGGCTAGTCTTCATCACGGTCAGCAAATTGGACTCCACAACTCGAATGCCGTGGAAGACGTCTGTCGGTGCCTCCACCGACCCTCCAACGTTCCAGCAACCGCAGTTGATATAACGAAAGCCTTTGATACAGTTCCCCACGGGGTGATGGGCAGCTGCCTGAGGGCAAAAGGGGTCCCAGCTATTGCCGCACAATACATTTCAAACATGTATAAAGACAGCGCAACGAGAATATTGTGCAGGGGCGGCGAAATAATAGAGGCTCAAATAAATAGGGGTGTGAAACAGGGGGACCCGCTATCGCCCTTATTGTTTAATATAATAATAGATCCCATAATTGGGAAAATCGACAGAACGACGGAGGGCATCAGAATGGGAGACGAGAATGTCTCCGTAATAGCATTCGCGGACGATCTGGTGCTCCTGACAAAAACCAGGAGAGAGGCCGCTAAGCAAAACAAAATGCTAAGCAACTATTTGAAAGAACTGGGAATGAATATAGCGGTCTCAAAATGCACGGCGTTCCAGATCGTCCACAATAACAAGATACATGGCATATGATGGATCCGAAATTAGAGACGGGAGGGTCGGCCATACCCTTCTCGGATCCAGAATCAACATTGAAATACCTGGGCATTAACATAGATCCTTGGAGAGGCCAACGTGCAGCCTCAATAAAAGAAATAATCGAAGTCGTAAAGTTCACGAGGCAACTCAAATTAAAACCCTCCCAGAAGGTCAACCACATACGGACATACCTCTTACCAAGGTACATCCATAGACTCGTGGCTAACCCACCACCCCTGGGCACCCTCAGACAACTCGACCATGAAATAAAACAAGTAATAAAGAAAATACTTCACCTCCACCCGTCCACGATGGACGGGCTATTATATACGAGCAAAAGTCATGGTGGTTTGGGTGTCCAAATGGTGGAACATATTGTAATATTGGCAAAAATAAGGAGTGCACTCAAAATGAAAGGGGCGGAGGACGAAACAGTCCGAATTGCACTCCTCGCACAAGAACACATAGTGCGAAAATATGCCGCATCGGTTGGCCTTGATTGGGATAGGGGAATTACGGCGGAAGATATTGAGGCAACACGTAAAGGCCTCCGAAAGAAGGAAAAAACCAGATGGAGACAACTCGTCTCCCAGGGCCAGGGTATTAGAGAATTCTTCGGGGATAAAGTAGGGAACACCTGGCTCTACAAACCCGAACTACTGAAGCCGTCGAGATACCTGGACGCATTGAAATTAAGAAGTAACAGCTTCGGCACCAAAGTGGCACACAACAGAGCCAGAAAAACATTAGATGTTAAATGCCGGAGGTGCGGCGTTCAGGCCGAGACACTAGGGCACATACTGGTCAATTGCACCCACACCAAGCCCCAAAGATTTAAAAGGCATAACGACATATGCGACCTTATTAAAGGTAAAATGCCGAGCCAGCACGCGGTATTCCAAGAACCCACGATAAACGTACTGGGGGAGTTAAAAAAACCGGATATGGTCATTAAAGACCATGAAGCGGTTTATGTAGTGGACATAACGGTCCGGTATGAGGACAAGGAGAATCTCCCGCAGGCGTATAGAGAAAAACAAAGAAAATACAAGGACACCGCGGAGCTTCTACGAATAAGACTGAATGGTGTAAGGGCAGAGGTCATTCCGATCGTTGTGGGATGTAGGGGAGCGATGCCAAAACAAACTATAAGAAACATGAAAAAAAACTAGGTCTCGGAAAAAAGGATTGCTTGACGGCTTCCTTAATTACCCTCCGATCGTCAACGGAGATGGCAAATGAATTTATTGACTATGATCACACTACGTGATCCTATAAACAAAGCTACATGTTATTTATTGTTAATTTTTCCACGAACCGCAGGCAGGTCCCATGGCAGTGAACGTTACAAAGTAGGACCGCTTATTAGTAGAATGAATTCATTGTTATTGTTGATTAATTTTAGATGCACCTCACGCGCTGGTGGGTAAATTCGCGCGGAAGTATACTTGGCCTTCAGTCAAGTACAGGTTTTAGCCAAATGCCTCGTCATCTAATTAGTGACGCGCATGAATGTGTATATTTATTTAACTATTTATACACTTGACTGTTTGTTTGTTTATTTATTTTAACGATATGAAACTATATAACACTAGAAAGTAGATACGCAGGTCCGCCTCCTCGTGGCAGGGACGGACAACGGCAGGAACAACTCCTGACGGCCAAGAGACCTGCAAATAAACAAACAGAAAAATAGAGAAATACGATCAGAAGTAAATAGAAAAAAATAATAGAAATCAAATAGAATAAAAATAATAATAGCAATAGAATAAGTAAAATGAAACTAGATGAATGGATGGAATAAAATGGAACTTGAATAAAACAGACTAAAATAAATAAAATTACAAGACAAAAAGAATAAAAGATATAAGATAAGAAAACAACAGAGGAGACACGAATAGACAAAACAGGATACAACTCGAGACACATGAAGAAATTAAACGGGTATGAGTTGATGCTCGAATACCGCAAAAAGAAGTGTCACTAAATGAAAAAAAAAAAAAAAATGTCCCTATCTACTTTCTAGCGAAACCACTGCCAAGGGAACGGGCTTGGAAAAATTAGCGGGGAAAGAAGACCCTGTTGAGCTTGACTCTAGTCTGGCGTTGTAAGGAGACATGAGAGGTGTAGCATAAGTGGGTGATGGCAACTCCCTCCCTCCTACTAGAAAGTGTCCCGGAGAAGGGAAGGAATAATCAGAAGGATCATGGGAGGGAGCGCATAACGGCCTTTAAGTTAGTATGGCCTCTAACTGTGCAATCGATGTGTTGAATTCGTCATAATTCAAAGAGGCATTTCCCGCGACACGTTTCAAGTGAAATTTTACGGATTTCCATGTGATCTGTTTCGCCGCTAGAGCATCATGAACCGCCTCTTGATCCCTTTCGTTTTTTAATAATTCTCGTAAGTCTCGCAGCTCGAGATTGCCTCCTACAAACGTTGCGCTATTGTCCGACACCATTTCCGTCGGCTTCCCCCTTCGTGATAAACATACGAACACGGAAATGTATGCCTTTACCTTCGCAGCGTTTCGCCGCCTTGATTCGCGTATGTAGAAGGGAACCCAATAGTCCACCCCTACTGTTGCAAACGGTCTTACTACCTTAATCCTCGCTGGCGGTAAGCTACCCATAGCTGGGTGAGATTTTTGGTGGGCTGGGCATGATATGGCGAATAGTGCTGCGCTCTGATAATGGCCAGAATTGCGGAACGAACTGCCGATAGAGACAGCTGTGCCCCTCCGTGAAGGCATCTTCTGTGCTGCCATCCCACGAGCAGTCGTGTGAAGTGATGTTTGGAAGGCAGAATCATCTGATGCTTCATGTCGTAGGGCAGATTCAACGCAATTCAACGCAATTAACAGGTTAAAATATTTACCAATAGAATGGAAATTTTCCGGAAATTATCGTCATTCAAAAACCAGATAGACCTCCAACCGAGACAACCTCCTATAGACCGATCTCTTTGCTGCCTATCTTATCAAAACTGTTTGAAAAACTACTCTTGAAACGACTGAAACTTAGTACCTCGACACCAATTTGGGGAACATACACATCGTATAGTGAACGAAATTGAAAGTAGTTCTGAGGAACACAACGTATGCTCTGCAATCCATAGCTATAAGCCAAGCCTCCCACAAGGCCTGGCATGCAGGGTTACTGTATAAAATCAAACAAAACCTCCCACACAACTATTACAACATAACTGTTTCTGCAATGTTTTTCGGAAGGCCTCACAAACTGTGACTATCTTGAAATCTAATCCAAGCAAATACACTTTGAATGTCATAATATGCTGTAATAATCGCGAGAATTTCGAGGTCATATGAGTGCAATTTCTTTTCGCTTTCCGAAGTCTTGCCGCGCATATTATAAACGGCATGGAAATTCTTCTCGTGTTCCGACTTTTGCAGTAAGACGGCTCCATATCCTTCTTGGTTTGTAGCCGTGTGCAGTTTGGTAGTCGCACCCCGATCGTATATCTTCAACAGTAGCCGTAGCTTCTTCCTCGTCGGTTTCACTGACAGAATCCTCACTGTCTGTGTCTGGTGATTCCTCTTTCTTTATTTGTAAAACCACATACATCCGCCTTCAAATTCCCAACTTTGCCCTATTAATTCTACTTGATCCTTGATTCTTGCTGCTCTATCCCGGCTGAGCGCCCCCATATGTGCGAGTGGATAGGGTCACAGTATGTATTTATTTACTCAATGTTTTACGAAATTGAATGTGGAAGTGGATCACAGCTTTATTTTACACTTGCCAACAACCGACGCCCCCCTTTTTAAATGAAATTGTTACCAAACTGTTTGTGAAAATCTCCTGATTGAAACGATGCCAAACACGTCATGGTTTGGTGCCATGGGGCTGATTGTTTAGATTCGAAACTTTCGAAGACCATTATTAATACCATGATAAGTAAAAGTTGTTCTACCCATATCGTAATTCGTGTCATTTTAATCAGGAAATTGTAACAAACATTTTGGTGAAACTTCATTGAAAACTGACCAAAAATAAACGAGTTTTAATCTTAAATTTTAAGTGCGTTAGTATCGTCTCACACGTGCACAGGTATTTAAACTTGTTTCTTTCCTATTAGGTTGACTCGATTCTCGGTTTGCCACAACATCAGAGGTGACTCGAACTCGCTCGAGAAACGTGTCTGTACAACATTAGTGTTCGCATTCGGTCCCGAGCGTAGTGCACTAATCGAGATTTTACTATAAATGTTGTGAAGAAAGGATGTAGAACAGATGGTTATATTTATGAATGTACTTTCGATTTTTGTCTCCTACCCTCTGTTAGATGCCTTTTACTTTCTATTTGAACATCTCTGCAATCTACATCCATAATCCCCTTAGTTATCAACCTCGGACCCCCAATCGTAAAGGCATCTGACCACTGTTACCCATTGAAACCCTTTGTCCTCTTTAGCAATATTCAACTGTTTCAGAAAACGGGATATAACAACCTTGGGGATTTGTTTTTCACTTGCTTTACATTTTTACATCATTCTCATGTTGCTTTGTTTCAACATGCTCTTTAATCGCAGAAATTTTCTTATATTAGTGAATGAGTTACTTCGTTATTATCATTAGTTGAGTATAAATAAGAAATTGTGTCTCTTGTTAACAACAAAGTTGTCCCAATGAAAAAAGATAATTAAAGAATTTGTCTAGTAAATTTACAGTTAACAATTGTATTATACAATTATCGTCACTATCTTTTTTCATTGTGGCAATTTTACAATTGAAATAAGAAAATTTGTAACAATGTTTCTTCAATTAACACATTTTTAATTAACATTAAGTGTTTGATATCCCTTGTCGCCTTTCATTGCGGCAAAGAATAAAAGAATTCTTTAAAATTATTTAATTTTAGCATCGTTTTCTACAATCTGTTGGTAACGTTGCGAGTGACACGGAAATGGTAATGGACCCGGGGTCCCAGAAATGCGGGCTGAAAAAAAACATATCCGCGAAATAGTCGCGCGACACATGCGATGACGTAGAAGGCATTGTCCTGTGGCCGTGGCGTCACGAGTAGCAACAGGTGCCGAAGTCGCTAAAATCAAGCTGCGTGCGCAGCTCGGGCACCCGAACTTTACCGAAAATTGTTGGATGAGCCTCGCTGCGACAAGTCATTCAGTCATTCGCACTTTGGGTGGTGTAGTGTTTGAACGTGTTGTTGCTTCGTGCTTCAGGTTAGTGAAAATTCAAAAAGACGCAGTTGCAGTATCGCTTACGTTAATGTCGCGGCACTCATTTATTAACTTTATTTGCTACTATTAATTAATAAATTTCACTTAACACAGTCCCTTTGGACATCTTAGGTTGTACATGAAGTATTATAATAGCCTATTCAGTTTGTTTGCTTTATTCACGCCATCGCTATCAAACGGTCTTGCTCGACTGCGCCATCATTGAATATTTGATTAATTGCATGTATCTTGTTTAAAGTCATGGTTGCCATGTTGCCATCTCCCACGTATGCTACACCTCTCATGTCTCCTTACAATGCCAGACTAGAGTCAAGCTCAACAGGGTCTTCTTTCCCCGCTAATTTTTCCAAGCCCGTTCCCTTGGCAGTGGTTTCGCTAGAAAGTAGATAGGGACAGAGGGAATCTCGTTAATCCATTCATACGCGTCACTAATTAGATGACGAGGCATTTGGCTATAAACCTGTGCGTTATGCACGCACACCGCAGACTTCCGCGCCTTTTACACCTGCGCGTGCGGTGACTACAACTACTAGCTAATATTTTCCGCGGCTACTTTCTAGCCTCCGCTGCCAAGGGATTCTGCCACGGACCTGGAAAAATTAGGAACTGGGACCCTTTCGGGAGGCGAACTTAGCCGCACTAATGTGCGTTGTCAGGGAAAACCTCGCGAAGGTGTCGCCCCGGGTTCTCCATGCATAGAACCCGCCCCGCGCCCTGCTATACAATAGTATAGCCGGACTCGCACCGCTCGGTGTAAAAAGCCGAGACGGGCTTATAATTAGGATTTCAGCTGGCAGCTGCTTCGTCAATCATTACATCGTCGTATGCAAAACGAGTATATATAACACCACAGAGTACCAACATTGGTACACACTACCATAAATACCAATGGTAGCACTCAATACATGACAATACTATTAATAGTATATGATACAGCGGAATACTACGAATAGTATACAATATAACAAATACTACAAACCGCATACAATATAATACAATAGGGTATTATATTAATACAATAGTATACAATAGATAATATGACAACAAATACTAATAATAGTATATAATATAACAAATATACTAGTGTATAATACTAGTATACAATTTAATACTAACACATTCACAGCCCAACACTCACAGCAGTAATTAAAAACGATCACTACCAATTAAACATATCTCGCGTTGTATGCTGCGGATCTTCTTATGTGATTAGACATCTCAATCGATGATCGCAGGGCTATCAGTGAGGCCGTCAAGCAGTGCTTCTTTTTGAGCCCCAGGACCCAGGACGCCATATTCTTGATTGTTTCTGCAGGCATCGCTCCTCTGCATCCCACAATTACCGGGATTACCTCTGCCCTAACCGTGTTCAATCTCCTCTTAAAGTATTTGGCGGTGTTCTTGTATTTTCTGGTCTTCTCCCTGTAAGCGTTGCGGAGGTTCTCCTTGTCCTCGTATCGTACCGATACGTCGACCACGAATACCCTGTTATGGTCTTTAATAACCAAATCGGGCTTCCGCACTTCTCCTTCGATAGTTACTGAGGGCTCCTGGAACACCTCACAGTGTTCGGGCACGTTGTCTTCGATGAGTTTGGCTATTTCGTTGTGCCTGTGGATCCTCATCGGCTTGGTGTGGGTTGCCTAAGATGTGACCCAGTGTCTCTGCCTGGCCGCCACATCTTCTACACCTTACATCCATATCCTTCCTGGCTCTGTTTAGTGCCACCTCGGATCCGAACGTATTAGTTCGTAGTTTCAGCGCATCTAGGTATCTTGACGGCTTCAGTAGCTCGGGAACCATGCATTCTCGCTTCTGCCTCCTCTAATTCTCTTAGAGGACCACATTGTTGCACCATATTTGATTGTTGGTAAGGCACCTGCCTTGGACATTATGTTTATGATTCCTGTTTTTAGGCCCCATTTTTCTCGTATTACTCTTCTAATGGTCATAATGAACTTTGTTATCTTGTTCCGCACATATTTAGCTTGTTCAATAAATTGCATCTTTTCATCGATAATTATTCCCATGTATTTAACTTTTGCGACATAGTTCACTTTTTTATTATTAATTTTAATTACACTGTTCAACACGGGTCTGATTTTGTAACCTTCAATAGGCGTTTCTTGTAGACTTTAACGCGCTGAATACGAATCTGAAATCCGTTTTTCTCCAGAACGTACCACTTTTGACAAAATCAATTTTGAAAAAAATCGCAAATTTTTAACTTTGAAAGTGTTTTATGCTTTTCCGGTAATAGTTATTCAGTTCCGTTTGGTGCCAAATGATTCTTTGGAGTTTCACGAATAAAATGATATAAATAGTTGTTTGATTATAAACATTCAAATATGTTTAAATAATGATCAAAGTGAAAAGGACACCGAAAACGCACCCATTTTGGCCGATATTTTTCAATTTGTTTCAAAAACTGAGGGTCTAGGAGAAAATCTGACTATGCCACGCGATAGAACAGGCATTTCTGCTAAGGAAAGCATCAACGGAAGTTACAAAATTATTTTTATTTTCAATATCAAAGCGAAACAGTTTGGCAAAACACGTGGCGGCGGCAGTGGTGCTCTATGACAGCGGCTCCCCGCTGATCGCTCGGCGTACCGGAAACACTAGGCGCGCAGTACTTCTGCTGAGTGTCACTGTTGCCGGGGACTCGAGCGCCAACCTCCGTAGAGTGCGGACGTGTGTCACTTCGCTCCGCAATTTTTGCAAATTTCCTCGGGAAAAGTTTGACTAATATTTCCGGAAAGTTGTCTAAAGTGCTTAACTAGTGAACATTAACAGTGTGTGATAATCAGTTTTTCTGTAAAATCATTTATTCAGAAAATACTTCGCCTCCCGAGCGCATAACCCTCCGCCCCGAGTGGTCGCCGTCCCCCTCCATCATGTCCCGGCCGGAGGCCACACCCGGCAACAACAATTGGCTGGATATGGACTTCTCGTCCGACCTCGAGCCGGTATCCAAGGCTCGACAGAAAAAGAACCGCCAGCTCAGTAAGAGGCCTTTCAGTCGGAACTGGACCCGACACAAAAAGCGCGATACAAACAAACATACACACAGGCCAGAAGACACTACACAACAGAAATACATAGGGCAAAGAAAACCAGCTGGCAGGAGTTCGCGAGCGGCGTGGGAAACGTGAATCCCTGGGGAGTAATATACAAACTGCGTATGCAGGAAATTCTCCCCGAAAAGGCACTAGCCGCCTCTCCCCACGGAGAAGAAACCTCCTGGGAACGATCTGCCCTCAGACTCCTCAATAAGCTGGTCCCGGACGACGTGGCCGACTACTCCGATGATCAAAAATCAATGAGAGAAGCTCGCGACACCCCCCCACCGACACGCCAAACGCGAACGAATTCAACGAAACAGAAATCCGCAACGCCGTCTTCAGTTTAAACAACGGAAAGGCCCCAGGGCCCGACGGAATCGAGGTCGAGGTACTGAAGGCCTCATACGGTGTCCTGCATGAGGAATTCCTTACCCTCTTTAATAGCTGCCTCTCCCTGGGAATCTTTCCCAAGGTATGGAAGACCGGCTCCATACGCGCTCTCCTGAAAGGCCCGGACAAAGACGAAAACCTCACCTCCTCATATAGACCTATCTGCTTGCTCCCAATGCTCGGCAAATGCCTCGAAAATGCCGTCTTTTCAACGACGCACAGTTCGCATCCAACCGTCAGTTTGGCTTCAAACGAGGCAAATCAACGGAAGATGCTATCCTAACAGTCAGGGAGCTCACCGACCAGACCCAGCGCCACTACTACACACTTGCCGTTCTTTTCGATATCTCCTGCGCGTTTGACAACGTGTATTGGCCAAGTATCCTTCATAAGCTAAAAAACAGACTATGTCCCAGCAATATCTATAACGTCATCGCCGATTACCTCAGAAACCGGGAGGTCGCGCTCTACGGTAAACACGGTTCAGTTCGTAAATCAGTCTCCAGAGGCTGCCCACAAGGTTCTATCCTAGGCCCTACCTTACGGAACCTCGTGTTCGACGACCTCCACACCACCCTGGCAAGCCAAGGACACGAAGCCGTGGCATATGCCGACGACCTTCTCATCCTGGCTCCCGCCAGCTCCAGAAACGACCTGGGAACCCGCGGACAAGCCGCAGCCTCTGTGGTCGAGGAATGGTGTCGTCGCGAGAAACTGACCCTTTCCTCCTCGAAATCGGAGATGATCCTCCTAAAAGGCAAACTCGACGCAGAGAAACCCCCCAATATAAAAATCTACGGGAAGCGAATGAAACTCGTAAACACAGTCCGGTATCTAGGTATTCACATTGACACCGGTCTCAAAATCAACGGCCACGCGATTCAAATAAAAAATAAAAGTGTCCAAAAATTCAATTTCCTCGCAGCGGTAGCCAGAAGGGAATGGGGTCTTGACTCCAGGTGCCTAAATATTCTCTACACTGGACTATTCGTCCCAATCGCCACGTACGCAGCAGCCGCCTGGTCTGACCTCCTAAAGAAATCTTCGATCAAAGAACTCCTCAGAGCCCAAAGATCGGCACTTCTCAGAACCACAAAAGCATGCAAAACGGTCTCCACGGAAGCACTTCCAATCATCGCAGGTACCCTCCCCATCGACCTAAAAATAAGGCAAGCAGCACTCAAATACAAGATCAGGAAACAAATCCCCCTCAGCCCTGGAGACTATCAATTCCTCGAAAACACAGAACCACGGGAAGCGACAAAAGTCATCCTAAGCTCACTAATTGCCGAATGGCAACTCAGGTGGGATAACTCCGCAGACGGCAGACACACGCACAACATCTTCCCAAATATAAAGGACAGACTTGAGCGACCGTTTCTCCCACTGACGCATTATACAACACAATTCCTGACTGGGCACGGAGACTTCACGGCCAAACTCAATTCAATGAATCTCGCACCCAGCATCCTCTGCAAGTGCGGCAAAAACGCAGAAACACCCACACACGTCCTATTCGAGTGCAGCCGGTGGGAAAAGGAACGAGAAGACCTCCGGAACCATATCAGAAAAGCAGGCCAGCAATGGCCCCCCACAATCCGGCGCATAAGTGAAAGCGACTGTTGCGCAGAATTTAGCAAAACCGCGAGACTTATCCTCAGGGGAAAGGAACAGGAATGGACAGAAAGCACGGCGCGAAACGCCAGTACCCAATCACGGACCTCCTCTGTTAATACGCGATCCCCACCCCGCACAAGAAGTAGACGATCACCTTGATGGCCTTTTTTTTTGTTTGTTTGTTTGTTTGTTTCTTTCTTTCTCTCTTTCTTTCTTTCTTTCTTTCTTTCTTTCTTTCTTCCCCTGTCTCTTCCTCTTTCACATGTGCATATATATATTTATATACACCTCGACCCCTTATGCAGGCGGCGCCTCGGTGCCGTGGTGAGTGAGGTTTAACGGCGCATGCCAACCTGCCGGAATCAAGCGCAAGCTGGCAGCTCTACCTCCTCGTGGTCCCCGCTGGACAGCGCTTCCCGTCGCTCGCGACGTGGAGGGTTGACTAAACGAGCCGCCTCACTCACGGGTACATCCAACTTGCTCAATGACTCCTCACGGATGACAGCTCCCCTGGCAGTGGCCGATAGAAAGTACCCACATGCTAACAACATCTTGCTGGCAAAGATGCTATAGGGGAAACCCTGAGGCGCAGCGCGTCGATCACTCGACTAACAAGCCGACACTATCTGTCACTGTTGCCGCCGCGTGTTTTGCCAAACTATTTCGCTTCGGTATTAAAAACGAGAATGATTTTGCAACTTCCGTGGATGCTTTCCTTAGCAGAAATGTCTGTTCTATCGCGCGGCATAGTCAGATTTTCTCCTAGACCCTCAGTTTTGGAAACAAATTGAAAAATATCGGCCAAAATGGGTGCG
Organism: Nomada lathburiana; assembly: GCA_963667235.1. Classification (NCBI taxonomy): domain Eukaryota; kingdom Metazoa; phylum Arthropoda; class Insecta; order Hymenoptera; family Apidae; genus Nomada; species Nomada lathburiana. The sequence goes on along the minus strand of OY763899.1, from coordinate 15,555,419 downwards.
TTTTCGGTGTCCTTTTCACTTTGATCATTATTTAAACATATTTGAATGTTTATAATCAAACAACTACAGTGAATCCTCGATATAAGCGAAAAACTTCTACACGATATAAGCGAAGAGTTTATCCCCACCACTGAGGGGTATACCCCTTGAGGCGTAGAGAAGTTCGCTTGGCGAAAAATGTAACGCGATCCGGGCTGGGGTATATCGGTGAGCTAATACTAATTGAACGATGAAACTTTGCTATTTCTCATCCTTTTCTTATGAAACTTTTACATAGCATAGCTGACAATTTTCTGATTAAAATGACACCAAACACGATACAGTAATGTCTCGATTAGTGTACCTCGTTCGGGACCGAATGTGAACACTAATCGTGTGCAGACACGATTCTCGAGCGAGTTCGGGTCGCCTTTGATGTTGTGGCAGCCGAGATACGGGGCAGCGTTCCAGGAAAAAAGCAAGTTTAAATGCCCGTGTACGTGAGACAACACTACCGCGATCAAAATTTAATATTAAAACTTGTTCAATTTTGGTCCGTTTTAATTGAAATTTTACGAAAATGTTCGTTACAATCTCCTGATTAAAATAATACCAAACACGATATGGTTTGGACCATTTTTACTTATCACGGTATTAATAATTTTATTCTCCTTTATTATTGTTTTCGATCACAACTAGATTATGTGTATATTAGTTAACAGCAATAAGGTAATTAGTAGTGAGATTGTAAATTTGGAAGTAAACTCTCCAATCGAGAGTCTCTTTTAATTCTTTATTTAGTTAATGGCAAAATATTGTTGTATCGAGAATTATTCCCGTTCCTGTGACAGTACATTCGGTGTTCATAAGAGTTTATAATTTTTACTGATAAGAAATTGTAAGAATTTATATCTACTTTTTAGATAAAGGAACTGCGCAGAGAAGAGAGCTGGGTCATTCATCGCATCAATAATAATAAGTAAATATATGTATAGGGCCAAAATCATATATTCTAGTTGCTATCGAAAACAATAATAAAGGAGAATGAAATTATTAATACCCTGATAAGTAAAAATTGTACAAACCATATCGTGTTCGGTGTCATTTTAATCAGGAGAGTGTAACGAACATTTTGGTAAAATTTCATTTAAGACGGACCAAAAATGAACAAGTTTTAATTTTTAATCTCGCTTGCATCAGTGTTGGCTCTCACCGATATTCGATCTGGGTTCAGATTACATGCTCGGCGCTTCACGCTTCGCTGGTTCCAGGGGGGACCACCCCAAGTAGTGGGGATAAAAATGAACACTAATCGTAGACACAATTTTGAACACTAATCGAACATTACTGTATAATTTGGGCTATATTTACTGCCATAATTAACGATAATAAGTTTCGACCGTAGAAAAGGATAGCTAGCGAAAAGAAAAGAGAAGCTGCGATCGTGGCAATCGGCAAAGATCAAAGGCCCACTACACTGTTTAACATACCAATGTGATACTAACATTTTTATTTTCAGTTTCTTTTTTATACAACTTTTACCGATAAATTTGTGACATTTTTCTGATTAAAATGAGACCAAACACTACATAATTCGGAAAATATTGAGTTGTAATAACTTATTATCTTTCATTATCGTTCCTAATAAGTTAGAGAAACAAATTGTTACCCACATTTAGAATAATACTATGGCTAGAATATTACAAATTACACTAGTATGAAGTATAAAAAGCTTATAATTAAAATTATGTAAATTCTTTATTATTTGTGCTTACAATAATTAAAACAAATAACACAGAAAGTGGTCTGTATTATTGCTACAGATGAAAAGGATCACGTGAGTGAATTTATTTGTTCTGGTTAATATCGCCTAAAAAAATACCGATACCTGGTTATGAACAAACTAGTCCACGACTGTATGTATACTATATAAGCGAACGTGTTAACGCGTGGACCCCAATGTAATATGGTACAGTAAATATGGTCCAAATTAAATCGTGTTTAGTGTCATTTTAATCAGAAAAATGTGACAAAACTGTTCGATAAAGTTTGATTAAAAAAAAATATAAAATAAAAAAGTTTCATGTTTGCATTAGTGTTATTTCACCGATACGCTGGATTTTGTTTTGGCTTGGCTGCTCGGTCCTCTTTCTTTACTCGCTGTCCTTTTCTACGTTCGACTCTGTCGGCAAATTTCAAACAATGTAGCCACTACAAGATATAAGCGAACGTTCAGACCCGAAGCTTTCCCTTATATCGAGGATTCACTGTATTTATATCATTTTATTCGTGAAACTCCAAAGAATCATTTGGCACCAAGCGGAACTGAATAACTATTACCGGAAAAGCACAAAACACTTTCAAAGTTAAAAATTTGCGATTTTTTTCAAAATTGATTTTTTCAAAAATGGTACGTTCTAGAGGAAAACGGATTTCAGATTCGTATTCAGCGCGTTAAAGTCTATAAGAAACGCCTCTTGAAGGTTACAAAATCAGACCCGTGTTGAACAGTGTAATCAATGGGGGGGGGGGGGGGGGGACCGGCAATAGTCATCTGTTTATAATACCTGAAATCTAAAAAATTAGATAACTCGTGCAACAATCGTTCTTTTTTGTTCGCATTTGTAATATTGTTTGCTGTACCTTAAATATAAACGGAATGCAAAACTTTTAATGTTTTAAACGTCCTGTAATTTTTGTTGTTTCGTATCGACAAGGTGTTGTACTATATTGCTATATAATTTTGATCTGCTACTACCTGCTACCCTACAAGTTATTGAATTTTTAAAGCAGCAAAACTGAACTTTTCAACGGCTTCCGCTCATTGAGTTACAAAGGGTCCTGGTATTAGAGTACATGCTGGTATTTTACGAGTGAGAGGCTAAAAACGTGTTTCACGGGCTAAAAAGTGTTGACTATTGTGGCGCAATAATGGAATCATAAACCCGTTGGGTTCCCTAAAATACCTAAGTTATTTTTCGTGAACCGCTGTTGCTCGGATGCGGGTCATATATCTATAAACTTGTATTGCTCATGACTGGTATTTATGACTTTATTACGTGCGAACCGTTAGCTGAATATGTAAACCTCAATACCTCATGGTAACAGGTAGACAAGGGCGGTTACTTTACATTTCCAATAGGTTTCTTTTTAACCAATTAGCGAATTCTCCCACTACCTTCTTGCATGGAAAAATCAGACCCTCTGTACAAGACAAGTACACGAACACAAGTCAGTTTTCTAGTAATTATCAACTGGCGACGCACTTCTTCAAATTTAGTTTGCTCAGTGTTAAGTTTGTTTTTAACATACATTTGAACATGTTTCGAACTGATCATTTCCACATTACCGCAGGTAGCGATGCTCGTAAGTACAAATGATTTCATGAAATCAAATTATTAAAAATTGGTATGAAATTTCGATTTCAACTTAAGCTATTTGCAAAACAGACGGCTCAAATGTTTCTCCTTTTTAGACATATCCATTTGTAATCGCGATTAAGTTGATGCATGGATGACTGAAAGTACTATTTCGGAAAGAGTGTCTAAAGTTGTCGAAAAATTTTGTTCTCTATTAAATGTGAACACGGTATCAACCGCAATGGAACGAGAAATAATTAGTTTTTGCGGGATTTTGCCGCGCAATTGTCGGAACTATCCTCCAGCAGCCTATCAACTCATCCGCATTCTGATCTAAAAAGCAACGAAATACTTGCACTACGTTTAGATTTAGATCTGTCCGAAAGGAAATATAATATCCTTCGATGTTTTGTAAATGCTCTGCATGCACAGTGTGGCCCAAGTTTAAAAAAACTTCGACAAATGAAAAAAACTTTGTTGCCTAGTTCAATATCGGTTACCGAGATCTCGACAAAAATAAATCTACAATGCTTATTGAATATTACAGTAGAAAGTATTTTTAAAATGATTGATTTAGAAGATTGTATCACTTTAAAGCTGACTCGCAAATGGGGCTTCGACGGAAGCTCTGGGCATAGCACTTGCAAACAAAAATTCACTCAAACTTCTTTTGGGACAGATGAATTTTTGTTTGTAATGGCTTTAGTACCACTTCAATTAATAGATGAAGATGGCAAAGAATTGTGGTCGAATACTCGTCCTTCGTCAACGTTTTTCTGTCGGCCTGTCAAATTTATATTTATGAAAGAGAATGAGTCTTTAGTTAGAGAAGAAGAATTATTAATGAAAACAGAGCTTGAAAATCTTTCACCCTATACATACAACTTAAATAACATTAATAATATACAAGTTAATTTTGAGCTACATTTTACCGTGTTGGATGGTAGCATCGCCAATGTTTTGTCCAATACAAATGCCTCTGCAAAATGTTATATTTGCGGGACAACACCGAAACAAATGAAATCCCTGACAGTTGCTGAAAAACCGTGTAAAACAGAGAACTACCGTTTTGGTTCATCGATTTACATTCTTGGATACGTTTCTTTGAATGTCTTCTCCACATTGCCTATAGACTTCCATTTAAAAAGGGGCAACTAGGAGGAGAAAATAAAGAAATATTTGTAAATAACAAAAAACGGATTCAAGAAGATTTTAAATCACGTCTAGGAGTTATTGTGGAGAAGCCAAAACCAGGATATGGCACCACTAACGATGGTAACACGGCCAGAAGGTTTTTCAGCAACTCAGATATTAGTTCGGAAATTATAGGCATTTGTAAAGATTTAATTGACAAATTTTATTTAATTTTAAGAATTATATCTAGTACGTATAAGATAAATACAAGCACATTTAGTATACTTTTAAAAGAAACATTAGAATTGTATTTATCTAAGTATTGTTGGTACTACATGCCAATAATTGTTCACAAAATTTTAATACATGGTGCCCATATTATTGAATTTTTTAATTTACCAATAGGTCTTCTTTCCGAGGAAGCTTTAGAAGCAACACACAAATAAATTAGAAGATCTAGATTAAACCATACACGTGAGACAAGCAGGATGGACACAAATATTGATCTATTTCGCTCTCTAAATTCGGATCCTCTTATTTCGACTCATCGAAACGCAATGTCCATAAAAAACACTAAAGACCTTTCCGAAATGGAAAGAGAAACAGAAAATACTGAATCAGGAAACAGCGAATAATTTTAAATATTAATTATGTTAACTATGTGTCGTTTATTGCACTATGTATTGTTTTTTATTATAATATTCATGTTGTACGTACATTTCTTATTATTTGTTACTATTTGTTATTAATTGTTATTATTTATTGTTATCGTTATGATCATATTATGTCGTACAACTAGTTGGACCTTTTCCCCTTTAATTTAATTAATTTAACAGGAGCTAAATAATGGTTCGAATACCTACCGGCGAATGCCCGGTCGGCAGCTTCTTCACACTGATAAGGGTCCGGCTGGATTAGCGAATCTGAAAGAAAGAAAAGACAGTATTTTAATGCAAATTGTAAGATAAATAAATGGAAAGTAGTGGGTCCGCCTCCACGTGGCGGGGACGGAAAAGCTGGATGATTCCAGCGGCTAAATTTTCGTCTCGTATGGGGTTCTATACGAACCCCGAGACGGTGGCGACGCCCTCGCTTCCCGCGCGCGCTGGCGTGTTGCGTAGGGTCTCTGTTTATTTCGAAACGAAGTGCCAGAGGGATTGAAACAAAAAACACAATATGAATAAGATTATATACGATTACCCTGAACGGTGGATCACTTGGCTCGTGGGTCGATGAAGAACGCAGCTAATTGCGCGTCAACGTGTGAACTGCAGGACACATGAACATCGACATTTCGAACGCACATTGCGGTCCACGGATTCCAAATCCTGGACCACGCCTGGCTGAGGGTCGTTCACGTAACAAAATACTGCTTGCGTTGCGTTCGCTCTCTTGAACCCCCGTTTCTTTTCCAATTCCGAAGGATCCCCGTCGTCGTTCGCGTAGAACGTTATGGTGGGTATAGACGAGCAACGCGGCACGGACCGAACGTGTTTGGGCGAATATTCGTTCGTTTGGACGGTGGCGCGCGGCAGTACTGCTATGCCGCGGAACGAACCATTTCGAGTCGGTTTTTTGCGCGAACACAAAGGGATTCGTTGCCGCAGTGTGGACGGTTTTCTGTGGGTTTGCCGCGTTCGAGCCCAGGCACAGTGCGGCATTTAAATGGGCGTTCGGGACAAAACTCCAAAAATGCATATAATGTATAAATAATGAACATTTTTATAGCGGAAAAGATCAAACTAGTTGTATGACATAACATTATCATAACAATAAGAATTATTCACGACCTCAACAGTCAATTGCATGTGTCATAAACGTGGACTTTCAAAGAAGCCTCGGAGCTGGCCCCAACAGACATCTGGCAGCTCAAGTTTAGACACCCTGGCGGAAATTCCGCTGCATTGCCACATTAATGGAAATGTTTGAAGACACACCCTTACCTCCTAGGAAAGCGCTGAGGAAGGGTGCGGCTACACCCCCAAAATATGCTGATTGGCATTTAGTAATTTTTCCTAATATCCAATCACGGTACCGAAGATTACTTTTGAGTCGACGTTTTGACAAACGTTCGACGAGGAAGTCAGTTCTTTACCGACTACCCTCGAGGCAAGCCGAGCCTTGATTTTAACAAGTTAACTGTGTATTTAAAGTGTTGTGTTGATAATTAATATGGAGTGGACTGAAGAGCAAGTGACAAAATTAATCGAACAATATAGGAAATTCGGAAACCTGTGGAATCCTATAGACTCCAATTATTTTAAACGAAATGAAAGGTTGATGCGTGGGCATCAATCGGCATCGAAACAAACAGATCTGCAGACGACTGCAGGAAAAAAATGGTCAGCCTGCTCTCCTCTTACCGAAGAGAAAAGTCGCGGACAAAGATGTCCATGGGAACAGGAAAAGGTAAGCGGTTTATTCCTTCTATATGTCTATAAGGTAGTAAAATTGTCCTACTAATTAAAACTATTTATTTGTATTTTTTTAAGACTATTTATTTATTATTTCAATTTTATTTTCATACAGGAGCAGCAGAGATTTATCGTCGCCGCTGGTTTGCATATGATTTATTAAAATTTTTAGAAGACCGAGATACACCGCGAGAAAGACTAGACACGGTAAGGGAAAAAGTGAACACATACGTTTATATAAATATAAATTTCATGCGTATTTATCTTGCCACGGAAGAGCTCCCTCGTGAGAGTAGTAATCTGCGAGTTCATCGCGAAGCATTTCCAGTGCAGCTGTAGATCTTCTGGGTTTCCTTTGTAGCGAAAGCATAGAAGTCATTTGGTCTGGATCATTTCTCCATGAACCATCAATTTGTTTCCCATTTTCATCTTCGTAGTCTGCAACCCCGTGAGGTGCATAGAACGTTTTCGAATGTTGTCGCAGATAATTGTGTAAACAAAGAATTGTTGTGACAACTATTTGGGCTTTATCCGGTTCTAATAGTAATGGTTTCCTTAAAACCCTGAATACCGAACTTATAATTCCAAAAGCATTTTCAACCACCCTACGAGCTCTGCTCAGTCGGTAATTGAAAACTCGTTTACACGAGCCCCTGCGATGCTCTCCTCCGTACGGTTTCATTATATTTTCTTGAAGTGCAAACGCACTGTCTGCCGCAATAAAATAAGGCACTTTGACTTGCCGTCCCGGAAGCTCGATTGATGCTGGGAACCCTAAGGAATTGTCCTTTAGCATTTGGTACAGTTTGCTGTTATTGAACACGCCACTATCGGAAATTCTCCCTTGGCACCCAACATCAGCAAATAGGAAGTTATAATCTCCATCAACTAATGCGAGCAATACGAAACTAAATTGTGATTTGTAAAAGAAAAACTCCGAACCGGATTTAATTGGTGACTGCAGTAAAACGTGCTTCACATCAATTGCAGCCGCACAGTGCATAAAATCCCATGTTTGTTCGAATACCTCGCATTTCGCCATCCACTCTGAAGGAGTTCTAGGAAGCTGCAACACATATTCATTGGACTACATTAATAGAGTTAATATAGTTAATAGAGTTTCTGTTATTTCTTGCTACTAATTGTTACTAATTGTTATTTCTTGCTCCCTGTCCAGGAGTCCATGCCGAATGAGCTAACGGATGGAAATTCTGGGACTGAGGAAGACATTAGTATTGTGGGAGATAATTTCCAAGAGATGCCAGGTACATCAGCTGGAGAAATGGAAAGGACGCCATGTGCCAGTCCGCGACCGCCAAAAAGAAGGCGAGAAAAAAGTGACAAGAATACCGAATTGTTGACAAGTGCAGTCAACATTTTAAAAACGACAGCTGGAAGACTGCAGGCGAAGACGGCGGATGCGGATGGTGAAATATCATCATTTTGTGCTTTCTTATCGACAAAAATGATGAGTTATCCGCGCAACACACGGCAGCGAATACAACATGAGATGTATGGTATTCTCATGAAAGCCGATCACGGCCATTTCGAACTGCAGTCGAGTTCACCTCTAGGTCTTCAACAATTTTCTTACGAATCTCATCCGTCTCCTAATCCTTCAACTTGTTCCAACACATATCATTCCGATGATTTCCATCATTATCCATTTTTGTAAATTGTTATTTTTAAATTATTATTACTATTTATTGTAAATTATTATTTTTTTTTGATAATAAATATAAATAAAGTGCGATAGTGATTTGTAGTTTCCTTGATGTTTTCCTTCAGTTCTTCAATGATTGCTGCGGAGACTTCCGGAACTATCTGTGAAATACTTTGTTTCGAAATACGAAAAGTATACTGAAGGCTTGAATATGAGTCCCCTGTTGCTAAAAATCGTAATGTCACAGCTAGTCTGTAATGTAAATTATTATAAATTATCAACAGACCAGTTGAAATAAATATTTTGAAATATACCAACCTGTCCTGTACCGGAATTGCTTCTCCCATATTTGTATCTTGCTTTGTGATGATCGGTGCAATTTTGATCAATAATTGTTCGAAACACGACGAACTCATTCGGGTAAACTTTTTATAATGTCCACTAATTTCTTGGAATTTTAAATCCCGCATTAATTTGTCCCCGTTTCGTTTACAATATAAATCTGTCTGCCACCATCTTCGCTGCCTTCTTTTCCTTTTTCTTGACTCTTTTAACTCATTGTAAGCTAAAATTATCACTGCACTAGTAGCTATAATCAGAGCTTCCTCGTCTTCCATCTTCAGCGACAAACACTGAACTGATGGCGAATGCGCGTTGAAATTCATGGTTCGTTCCAAGCGCGGTGCGTGTTCGTGGTAAAAACGGAACACCGCGCACACGCTGTAATGCCGCGTTGCAGCCGCAGCGCGCTCGTCTATACCCACCTTTACAGGTATCGGGCGTTCGGAAGGAAGAAAGGAGATTGTGATAGGGGAATGTTGAGACTTTTGCGGCGTACGAGCGATTGTTGGACGTTCGTCGGCGTTTGTCGCGGGCGCGTGGCCCCCCTGGGTGAACTGACGACCTCTTTAAGCGGTCGCTTTCACCCTGGATGTGCCCGCGTATTTAAAGACCGCGCTCCCGAAGTCACCCGAATCGAATATTTGCGCGCGACCGCGAGAACAGATTTCATCGCGTAATTGAAACTCGGTCCGTGAGAGAGAAGTGAAAAATGATAAAGATAGAGAGAGAGTGTAATGGAGGAGAATGAAATTTGGAAAAAGAGCACGGCAGAACGAAAGGGCTCGAAGGAGAGCGACCTGATCGTCCCTGATGTGTTCGTTACACAGGGCCCCAGGTATCTATCAACCCAATTTCATACAGAACAATCAAACATAAGATCCTTTGATACAGAGAATCGTCTGGATGCACTCGTACTTGTCTGTACATTTTGTCTATATCAGCGGTTACCGCGTATCTGTGAGATCTAAATCGGGTTAATAGTGTGAATAAGTCGTCCTTTAGGGCCCACCATCAATGTGTCATTTAGCAATGTGGCAGATGACGTCTTTGCGGACCCATCGAATACGACGCGAATTTTTGTGCTAATGCTATCTTCGTTTATTACCTCGTTGTGAGAGAGATAGTACCCTGGCATGGCGATGTTTCTACTTTCGAGTACCGACAAGTGCCTTAAGTCTTTATACTCGTCTAAGAATTCGCAGTATTTCATATTTAACTGGGGATTTTTCTCTAAACATGTCCAGAGAATGAACGTGGCGAAAAGCACTAGACCGAGATTCGCCTAATTTCCTTTTGTTTTCATTAAATGGCAGCCTAACGATGTACCGACCATCTACCGGGCGCTGCGTGTGGATCTTAAAGTGATCCTCACATGCTTGCTCCTCTCTGGATAGTAGCTTGACCGAGGGGATATCCTCTACTTCCCAAAAGGCTATAGCCGGATAAGGGGGTCAAATGTGCCCCTAAACCAAATTCAACTTGTGAGGTGCCATTCAATAGCTTGTGAAGAAAAACCAATTTGTGCCAAGTTTCAACCCTGTAACTCAACTGGGAGGGTAGTTACAGGGAAAAAACAAAAATCTATCTATCTATGTTGGTTTGCTGTATGTAAAAACATTGAACATTGCATAAAATACTTATTTGACAAAGAATAGACGGAATTTCGCCGTATAAGTTACTGTGACCCGCAAAAAACACCGAAAAAATCGGTTTTTATTTTTTTTGACTGCGGCGCACCGAATTTAAAAATCTGAAAAAAATTGAGAGTACTAGTATTAATAATATGCATCTAGAAAAAAAGTATAATCATAGTACCACGATTCCTTCAATACAAAATCGGCATTTTTCAGCATTTTTTTACGTTTTTTTATTTTTTACAGCTCGGGTTTTCAATTTAAAAATCTGCAAAAATTGTATAATATGTGCCTACATAGTAGAAGTGTCTCTGATTTTTTTCAAAATTTTATGTTCGTTAAAATGGCAGATATTGGCCAAAAACTAGATTTTTGTTTTTTCTCTGTAACTACCCTCCTAGTTGAGTTACAGGGTTGAAACTTGGCACAAATTGGTTTTTCTTCACAAGCTATCGAATGGCACCTCACAAGTTGAATTTGGTTTAGGGGCACATTTGACCCCCTTATCCGGCTATAGCCTTTAGTTAGATTTGCGTCTAACGGAGTTGAATGCTTTATGAGATGGCATTGAACCTCACTTCTTGACGAGTAGCTATTTATTTCACCAGCTACAATCCAGCCGAGTTGGATTTTTTGAAGAACGGCGTCGGGGAAGTTTTTTAATGCCATTTGTCCCACGCATAGGAGGTTGTAAAACAATTTCACCCCAATAAGTATATCGATTTCCGACGACTCGTAGAATTTAGGATCCGACAAAACTATATTTTTCGGAATATCCATCGTTGTGTGATTAATCGCGACTGACGGCGTTATTTGATTCAAAACGAGAAATTCGACGGTCTTTGGATACTTGTTAACTTGCGACCTTAGTGTTGGCGATAACGAATGCCTCATCTCTGTTGAGGCATCTCCGACCACCGAGACCGAGATATCTACAGGTTTTCTGGGTAGCTTTAAAAATGACGCTACTGGTCGCGAAAAAATGCACTGGCACATCGTGTTGCATCGTCTTTAAGCGAGGATAATGTGTAATTTTTGGTTATTCAATCGTAAGAAATAAACTAATAAATCGTTCAATAACTCTGTTCGATACTTTTATTCGTTATCCGAAAGGAATAAAGTGTTTTAATACTTATGAGAAACTTACCCATTCGTCCACGAATTAATCTGCTTAACATTGTGCGAATCCTGATCTAGTCAACGCTCAACAGCTGATGCTATGGCCGGGTCGGTAAACTCACATCACTATCACTTTCATTGCACGGCCACTTTAATATCCAAGTTGTAAATAAAGAAACGCCGGAGACAACGAATAGTTTCCCCTCCAAGGGCCTCAAAGTCCCCACGACCAAAAGCACGCGCCCGGCTACAGTAATACCTACTCAAGCACCTGGCGATAAGCTTACCTATATTTTAATTATATTACAATTATGTTATTGTTGTATAATATAGTTAATATATTTCATATACATATATTAACGTAACAGCTTTATTGGTAATATAAATGAAACATACCACTAAATGATTGAAATTTTGAGTTACACATTTTGAGATTTGGATTGATCCAAATGTTAGAAATATCAAACAGTACCATAATTGGCAAGGTACATGCGTAGAAAACGTTAGAAAAAAACGCTTCAACTTCATATTTACGTATATTAAATTAAAGTAGTTAACAAATATTTGTAAAACATTCGTAAACAAATATTGATCATTGTCGTATAGTTAGTAATTAAACAAAAAGTATGTAAAAAAATGAAACCAAAAGGGTCTCGAACCTAGAAAAAAGTTTTTGCAGCGGCTCGAATCAACATTTCGGCTCGAGCCGATTCATTTTGCTGATGGTTATAATTGTAACGGAGGTGGCAACAGCGTGACAGAGGACTTGATACGTACCGGCAACTATGCCTTACTGGTGTCTGTGTTCACGCATCAGGTATTCACGTATGAATCACCGATCGTGGTGTGAAATTATAACTTACAGTTACCGACTGATTTGTATTTTTATCCACCCTGACGATAACGTGGTCAAATCACTGACGAGATATAGGAATAGACAACTCATCCAATGTATTTTTTCGGCCACAATTTCTGAGTCCCGGGCACCCATTACCATTTCCGTGTCACTCGCAACGTTACCCACAGATTATAGAAAACGATGCGAAAATTAAATAATTTTACAGAATTCTTTTGTTCTTTGCCGTAATGAAAGGCAACAGAGGATATGAAACATTTAATGTTAATTAAAAATCTTTTAATTAAAGAAACACATGATAACAAGTTTTCTTATTTCAATTGTACTATCAATAAATGAAATAATTTTTAAAGTTATACTCTACATTATTTTCTGATAAATGACAAAAAAAAAATTGGGCTAAGAGATGTATATTTTTTTAACACTCAAACAATAAAGTTGCCACAATGAAAAAGATAGTGACGATAATTGTATACTACAATTGTTAATTGTATAGTTACTAGACAAATTCTTTAATTATCTTTTTCCTTGGAGCAATTTTATCGTTAATGAAAGACGCAATTTCTTATTTATATTCAACTAATAACAATAACGAAGTGCTAATGACCCTGGTGTCGATGCCACGTTAAACTTTAATTAAAAAAAAAAAAACGAAATAAATCATTTACTAATATAAGGCAATTCCTGCGATAAACGTGTCTGCAAACGATTATTGTTTGCATTTGGTTCCGAGCGAAGTGCACTACTCGAGATTTTACTGTATCTTCATAGACATAAGAATGCATTCGACATCCATGATGTTCGAAGGTCTCCGCGATATTGTAGTCGTCGAGTTTAGTCGCGCATTGTCGGTTGGGTTACGTTTAGCTACTTATTCGCAGGTTTGGTGTTCACCTAGCTGGAAGTCAACTATCGTGATTATTTGCAACTGAGAAAAAAAGGAAAATAAGAAACTGAAGAAAGATCCTCAAATTTTTATTTTATGAGCAAAGTGTTACAAATTCACTTTTATAAAAAAATCTATTTAATTCTGTAAAAGTACATTGCATTGTATTAAAATATTACGATTTAGAATAAAAATAAAATACATTACAAAACATGTACTACAATTAATTACATTTTTTCCAGAAAATTATTGTTACTTTATTTTTCTTATATTACTAAATATTTTGTGGCAATTATATGTAAAGGTGTGTTAATGTTAAGCGGGGTATCTGAAACACCTTATTTGAAATGTAGCATATTCAAGATGTTTAAAACAATTGATTTTTGGACTAGAAAATAAATATTTTAAAAAAGTGCGACAAAAAAAGTACGCGACACACGCAATTCATCGCCCCGATGTGATTTCGACTCAACTCGAGCCAAACAGAAGTGCATCTCGCGACCAGGCACCGTAGCTCAATTTTTCTACCGAAACGTTGACCGAGAAATAGCTTTCCTGATTCCCCCTAAACATTTCACATATATTCACATAGTCGCATGAGTCCTGTCCCCCCCCCCCCAACTACTTCAGTAAATAATAGTTCTTCAAGTGACCACTGTTCATGAACAGAGGACGCTCGAATCAGCGTGGGATTTCTGAGTCGGTATGACAGTCACGTTGGGCCACGAAAGTCCATAAGATGACTTGTCTATTCATATATCTCGTCAGTGGTCAAATTAACTAAAATGTATCATAAACGCCTCCGACGGAAAATCATTGAACTATTCTTACGTCGGATGCGTGCAAATCGTAATACTGTTTCTCCGCTTTCCAGAAACGAATAGATCGTGAAAAATCGACTTTCTGTGATCTTGTGCTAGTTCAAGGCAGCAGGAGATTGCGTTTTATCAGTGAGTAAACCATTAAATCGTTCAATATTTGCCAAATGTGAAATGTGCCAAGATGTCTGCAGCCACCTACTGCTGCCTACATCGGTGTCCTGTCTCATGCTTACAGTTTCAGAAATACCAATCTTCTCAACGAATGGTGTTTATTGGCGTTCAAACGTAACTTCCGGGCTGTGCGGAAGTCTACCCGTGTGCGCTATACCCGCGAAAGTTTCATTAATGCAATTATCGAGACGGGGGACGTACAATTAGAAAGCGAATGTCGCTCTCGCGCATGGCGTATACGTGCATGCTTTCCGTTGTTTGTGTGAGTGCAGGCATGCAGGGCATGGCACCTGGAGTCGGACCCCCTAATTCTTCACGGGCTAACTTTCCCTGCATTTGCACAGAACGTACCAATCCGACGACGGCATACTCGTCCGAAATTCGAGGCCGTCAAAAGTTTTGATTTACAAATTAACCATCTCGGATTTTCTGCTTGTCCGATGGTTCCTTTCTCAATGGCATCTCTTCCTATTTTGCCAATTGTGCTACATTTCCATATGTTTTGTCTTCTCCAATTCATCAATGTTTTTTGCCATATCTGGCTATTGAGCGTTCGGCCCGTAATTCGAATCCTTTTCTGAACGGAATTGTTTCCGCACGTGCTTCGCAATCCTTCCTTTTTTTCATCTTTCTAGCGGGCTTCCCTATTTTTCTTCTTTCTTCTGTTTACAGCATTTTGTGGATTGTAGAGTAACTTTTTCGTCGCCATATTCAGGCATGGCAACACTTGCTTTGTGTTATACTGCAGGACAACAGCAGCAGCACATATTCCGGTGTAGATGTGCTCCTCCATCTCTTCGAACTCGGACATAGGGATAGTAGGAATGGTCGGAGGTTATATATATATATATATATTCGCGGGGACTTATACAACCACCTTCGGGAGCCGGATCGTAGTGTTCGCCCCCTAGCGGTGTATGTGGGAAGTGCCCCCACAATTTCTTCCAATTTTTGGGGTCCTTGGTCTTGATGTGATTTCGCCTCTTCTAATTGTGCCCGACGTTGTAAAAATGTTAATAGTTCTTGGAGGGTAGGATGGCACAGTGTTGGTGGCACAGTGTATTGTCTTAATTTGTTTAACGGTGAAAAATTCACGACTATTTAAACGTTCACTTTCACTTTTATTTTTGGCGATAACGACAAGTCGGCACGACAGTTTCTATATGTTATCTATGTGGTCGATATTCACTCCCGACCACGTTGATACCCTTTTCGATAATTACTGGATACAGTTTAATACTAATATCCGGCTCGAAGGGCCATGTATTTTCCTCGCGTTTAGTTTACCGCGAGATGGGAGGTCATTGGTTGCACTGATTCCCGAATGAAACACAACGACAAGGTACAGTTCGTATGTGAAAATAAATATATGTATTTGTAAACTTAACATACTGTACAAAATGATACAACGGTTCGGTGAGTAAAAGAGTGATATCTTTATTGTTCGGATAAATTCCGTTCGACACGAGAGTTGAAGTACTTGTAAGTTTTATAGGCTGTTCCTGTTTCGATGTTTTTCAAATTCTAATCTTTGTCGGCGGTGTAGCTTCCATGAAGCCTCGGATGTCCTCATTTTCACACTGATTGGTCGGCATTCGATTATTTGAAATGCCAATCGGCGTGGCTAGTAAGAATAACCACCGCCCTTAGCGTGCTGTCCTTTGGAAGGGAGGAAGGTTACCTGCTTGCATGGTGACGAAAGTTGACCGTCATGAGTATTTCCGTCGGCTGATGTTCCGGCTGTCGAACCGTTACATCCAAGTGCGCCTTCGGACACTCTTTGGTTTATGGAATGTCTTTAAGATATTGAGGCAGGACATACTCCAACGTTATAAAGGCAATCAACGAAAAAACTCCTTATTCTCAAAAATAGATTCAACTTGCGAACGTGCCATAAGCCTTTGCTAATGGGTTCTAGCCTCGTCTGCGGGATGCATTATTGCGACGCGACAGCTAATCGAACTCGAACTTTCATAAAGTAAACGGGTTAAAATAAAATAACATTTCAATGAACTGCGACTCCCAACAAAACGACCGCTACACTACTCAGGGTAATAACCCTGCCAACATAATGAAAATGATCGAAATCGGGGGTAGATCATTTTTTGACAAAACTTATGCTATTATTCTATTCTAAATCTGATAGGGAGAAATATTATTATATCATATTATTATTAATATTATTATTTGTAGCAAAAAATGTATACTCGTTCAGTAATTTATCAAACGAGAAACAAAATGAATAAATATTTTCTGATAAAAGTAGAAGTATAAAACAAGAATAGCATCTAATAATGATTCAAATCAAACGACGATTCCATTAAATCACTCCTGTATCACCTTAGTTTTGCAACATTGTAAACAAAATAATAAATTTATATTAATTTTTCAGTAGAGTAACAATATACAGTCTGTATATTATTATCCAACGCAATTCATATATTGTGAAACAAATATAAATTGAACATAAATTATAATTGAAATTCAATTAAAAGGCAACAAAAAATAAACAAACATAATACTGCCGGGTCTCTTCTTATGCGGTAGATACGTTCCACAGAAAACCGCATAAAAAAATCACCTTACTTGAAATGACCTTACTTTACACGTGCAAGTTTGCTTATGTTACCGCCTCGTCTCTCCGGATAGATTATAGAAACAGACGATACAAATGAGTTCCACATAACGCTTAAATGTGTATCATATCACTACTTGTATATCTAAGCATCGTGCAATACGGATGAATATTCATATACAGTAGAACCTCGTTTATCCGCAAATCGTTTATATGAACAAGTTAGTGCTGTGCGTCTGTTATACGAACTCGTAGGAGATTAAGGAGAAGCGGTTGCCTAGAAACGGCATAATCAACTTCAGTTTTTCCCATGCTAGATTATATTATTAGGTCTCACAAGAACAGCTGGTGGGGATAGGTAGTGAACCTCTATTATTCGCACTGCTCGGTTATCCGAACTGCCTTGTCCCCCAACATGTTCGGATAAATGAAGTTCTACTGAAATTCAAAGGGAAATTCCGAATTTGCACGAAATGTACCCCGCATAACCCATTACAAAGAGATCCGATTACATAAATATAAATACATACATACATGATATATACGGCCAATTTTAATTATAATAGGTATATTAAATGTTACCAATCGCCCAACAAATGAATCAAGAGTCGTAGTAATTAAATATCGATACTGTATTCCTTCCATCCCGATGTGTTACTCAGCATCAACCAGGCTACTATAAGGCTGTAAGAATCCAAAAGATTAAAGTATCGGTACCGAAACTCACCAGCAAGTAAGAAAAAGAAAAATATATTTTATAACAGACAGAATAGAAAACGCCAGGAAAGTGACTAAATGTATCCCGTGATGTTAAACAAGATACATGCAATTAAACAAATATTATTATATTATTATTATTATTACAATTCCATAGAAGTCACAGGTATGTCGAAAAAGACTCTGTTAGGTGAAATTTATTAATAATAGTAGCAAATGAAGCTAATAATGAGTGCCGCGACATTAACGTAAGCGATAATACGAAAGCGTCTTTATGAATTTTCACTAACCTGAAACACGAACCAACAACACGTTCAAACACTATACCACCCAGAGTTAGAATGACTGGTCGCAGCGAGGTTCATCCAACGATTTTCGGAAACGTTCGAGCTCCCGAGCTGCGCACGCAGCTTGATTTTCGCGACTTCGGTACCTGTTGCTACGTAAGCTCGTGACGCCACGGCCACAGGACAATGCCTTCTACGTCATCGCATGTGTCGCGCGACCATATATTCTACCCACTATCGCCCTGTCGACAAGTCGCGAGGGGCACTTCCTATACACTTCCTGAGCCCTTGCATATTCAAATCTTTTCTGCTTCGTCCTCTTGCTGGCTCTCCTTGGCCCCTCACTTTGGTCTTGTCTGCTCCTTTGTTTGCCGGCCCTGGTCCGTGTTCCAGGGCCTTCGTGGATGTCGCCTTCTAGTCGCTCTGTTATGATTGCGACTATTAGGTCGACATCCACTTGTGAGATCCGTCTCCAGACCGCTAAGTCCTGTATCCGCCTTTCTATATCCCTTAGCGGATGGCTTTCCTCTAATTCATCAGCCATAATTTCTTCCCGGAGCGGTATCTCCCACTGCTCCCTTCCTATACTTCTCCGAGGAGCTTCCTCCGTCAGCTCCTCTGTTGCAGACTCGTATAATTTTGCTGATGGCCAGGATTGTAACAGATGTGGCAACAGTGCGACAGAACCCCCAAATTATGTGATTTGGCAACTATGGCCTCCCACTCTCCGTTTATAATTGTGCCTAATGACGTTAGATGTCACACCGTGAGTTTATAATTTTGTATAATGACTTTAGATGTCACCCCGTCAAATGTCGAACCTGCCAATTTTTTGTCTTCACTAATGCCCGTTTCTTTGCAATGGCGCTTAGATCGATTCGGAGTTGGCCCCAAAGGAGTCGGGGCCCTTAACAACGCGCGTGCTCGTTTCCAGCGCACGATGAATAATGGTCTAACCGGATTGACCAATACTCATTGTTTCGTCTATCTAGATGACATTGTGTTGCACGGTTCTACGCTAGAAGACCGCAATTGCAAATTGAAAAACGTATTTTTCAAGTTACGCGAGAATAATCTAAAATTACAACCTGGCAAATGCGAGTTTTTGAAAAGATCTTGCGAGTATTTAGGCCACGTAATATAGGACAAGGGTGTGGAGCCTAACCCTAACCGTAACAGAGTAAACTGTATGGGTAGAGTTCCTACCGCGCAACCAAATGAAATCAAAATGTTCTTGGGTTTGGCCGGCTACTACAGAAAGTTCTTTCCGATCTACTCGACTATTGCAAAACCTTTGACTCAATTATTAAAAAAGGAAACACCATTCGATTGGACTAAAGATCAAGAAAATTCTTTCCTATCCCTTAAACAAATATTAATGAATAAACCTGCATGTGTATGCCGGGTCGCCAAATAAAGTTTTATGCACACTAAACTTACTGGTAGTGCGCCGCGCAATTAACACGTGTCGCACTTGATTTATTGGAACGTGGTACAATTCTGAGACAACACACGAAACTGGTTTACAATAGGAACTGCACAAAACTGAAGTGTTCGCAATGCCAGGTGAAACAAATTGATAAATTAACTGGTCACAGTGCCGAATTATATTACACAGAGTTCGCTGGTTCGATGCCGAGCTGTACGCGTTGTCGCAATGGCGGTTAGGCGAAGAAGAAGAAGGAAGTGCTATTCCTTTACAGTCATGTCTCGATTAGTGCACCTGGCTCGGGTCCGGATGCGAACACTAATCGTGTGCAGACACGTTTCTCGAGCGAACAGGTCACCTTCAGTGTTGTGGCAGCCGAGAGTCGAGGTAGCGACCAGGAAAGAAGCAACTTTAAATACCATTAAAATGACACCAAACACGATATGGTTTGGACAATATTTACTTATCGTGGTATTAATAATTTGATTCTCCTTTATTATTGTTTTCGATAACAACTAGAATATGTGCACTAGATAGAATTTTTTACAATTCTCTTATCAGTACAAATTATATATTGCTATGGACACCGAATGTAATGTCACAGGAACGAGAATAATTCTCGACACAACAATATTTTGCGATTAACTAAATATAGCAATTGAAGATTAAGAGAATTAAGAGACTCCCGATTCGAGAGTTTACTTCCAAATTTACAATCTCACTACTAATTACCTTATTGCTGTTAACTAATATACACATAATCTAGTTGTTATCGAAAACAATAATAAAGGAGAATGAAATTATTAATACCATGATAAGGAAAATTTATCCAAACCATATTGTGTTTGATGCCATTATAGTCACGAGACTGTAAGAAACACTTTGGTAAAATTTCGTTTAAAACGAAGCACAAATGAACAAGTTTTAATTTTTAATCTCGCTTGCATCAGTGTTGGCTCCCATCGATATTCGATTTGGGTTCAGATGACATTCTCGGCGCTTCACGCTTCGCTGGTTCCAGGGGGGACCACCCCAAGTAGTGGGGATAGAAATGAACACTAATCGTAGACACAATTTTGAACACTAATCGAGACATTACTGTACCTAGCGGTAGCGAGACTTGGAAATATTATAAAAACGTACCTCTTATTCTATGGATAACATGCCATTAATTTTAAATTAACCTATTATGCTTAAAATTGTTCTGAGGGTAATGAATAATAAAGAATTCCTTAAAACTATATGCCCGATTTCAAGTGTCCATGGGCACACACACAGCTCTACTGCCGGTTTATTTTAGCGCCGCACGAAGAGCCTGAAGAAGCGGCAAAACTCCTACTCGAATCTCTGAACAAGACAGTTGAATGGGCTAAGAAATGGTAAATTGGAATCAATGCAAAACAATCTAGTTATATTACTTTTACAACAAAACATGTTGCGGACCAGGAAATTAAGACAAATGAAGAGAGAGAGAGTGTGTGAATTAATTCGGCATACATCTAGACAAAAGACTTACATGGAAAAATCACATCAGAATGAAAAGAAAGCAATTAGATGTAAAAATTAAAAAATTGTACTGGATACTAGGTTACAAATCACCACTCTCATTGCAAAAGAAATTGCTGCTGTATAAAGTTGCGGTCATCCCAATATAGACGTACGGTATCCAACTTTGGGGATGCGCTAAAGAAAGTGATCTGAATATTATACAAAGATTTGAAAACAAAGTCTTAAGAACAGTAACAGCCGCCCCTTGGTACGTCAACGGGGAAACTCTCCATAAAGACCTAGGATTAAAGTACGTAAAGGAGCAAATTCAAAAATATGTAACAACATACAATGACAAATTAGGGACACATCCTAACGAGCTGGCTAAGAAACTGACACAAACTC
The DNA here is from genome assembly GCA_963667235.1 of Nomada lathburiana. Lineage (NCBI taxonomy): Eukaryota > Metazoa > Arthropoda > Insecta > Hymenoptera > Apidae > Nomada > Nomada lathburiana. The sequence continues at coordinate 15,534,140 of OY763899.1, read as the reverse complement.
CAAGAATCTGAAGACTGAAGTGAACGAAATCGCACGACCTACTGTGTAGTAGGTCAACCACACACCTCACACACGCACATTCCCACACTCGGCCATTCCTGACATATCTTCAGCCCCTGATGATAGTGCATCACACGGTTTCATATAATCGACAACTGTGGAAGTTATTTTACGTCCTTCCTCCCTTCCCACGCGCATAACTTCGTACCGATTATTACGTTTTACACGTGATACTTTATACGGTCCGAGAAACTGTTACTTAATTTTTAACCCTGGTTTAAATTGTGTCCTTTAGATTACTCTTGGTATACGCGCGATTCCTTACAATTTTTATTACGACTGCGTCGATTCTCTTCCTGTATTTCCACGACATTTTGCTTTGCCAAACACCTTAAATTATCACGTTCTTCTATAACTAATTTCGTTCCAGTTAAAACTTCAGATGCTGTCATTTCAATACTGTGCTGAAATGTACTGTTGATTCCCTGTTGTATTTTCCAGACATGCTGATACCATTTTGTCGGATTATCTATAGCCAACTTCGTTAACATAGGTATTATTATCCGATTGATGCGCTCAACTTGACCATTTTCACTGGGTACTCCGGTTTCTATCGAGAAATGTTCGATTCTTTCTGATGCACAGTATGTACCCTTATCGGTTACTATGCGCTGTAGATTTCCAAAAGTCTGCTGCTGCATCGTTAATTTGTCTATTACTTCTCTGCATCTGTACTTTTGGTGGGATATAACCATACAAATTTGGAGAAATCATCTACTACCACTAACAAATTATTATACAGTTTATTCGGACCCAAGTGATACACGTGATATGTCGTCAATAGTATATCTCCTTTGCGAATTGGCTTCAATTCACCTTCCTTTTTTCCTTTCTTCCTTTCTGCCAATAAAGATAATAAACAACACCCAATAAGCTTCTCCACTTTTTCCTCCAAGTTTCGTATACAATAATAGTCTTTCTTTAATTCCCCCGTCACTTTTCTAACGCCAAAGTGTCCATTTTCGTGGCTTCATCTAATTATCTCTGTTTGCAAGCTTGTGGGAAGTACCAAAACCTCCCGTACTCCAATTTTTCTCATTAGAACGCCGTTTTTTTCAAAGTAATCTTCATATGGTTCATTGGTCAAAATTTGCTTAATTACCTTGAATCGTTCTTCTTTATCTTGCGCCTTGTGTACCAGTGCCGTCAGTCTGTCTTCGATAATATAATCATTACAGGGTACCGGCTGAGAGCATCTGCATGTTTTAAACGTTCGCCGGAGCGGTGCTCAATCTGGTACGACAATTCTTCCAACATTAACGCCCAACACGCCGCAATAAATGCGAGAATTTCGACGTCATATGAGTGCAATTTCTTTTCGCTTTCCGAAGTCTTGCGGCTCATATAATAAACGGCATGGAAATTCTTCTCGTGTTCCGACTTTTGCCGTAAGACGGCTTCATGTCCTTCTTGGTTTGTAGCCGTGTGGAGTTTGGTAGTCGCACCTGGATCGTATATCTTCAACACTGACTCCTCTGACGATATATTTTTTAAGACAAGAGAGGCGTGATCTTGATTTTCACCGAAATTAAATGTTTGATCATTTTTTAACAAATCCGTGAAAGGTTGCGCGATCCTAGCATAATCCTTCACAAAATTCCGAAAATACCCAGGAAGCCCTACAAACTCTGTATTTCCCGCTCCGACTTAGGCATCGGAAAACGCTGCACAGCTTCAATTTTCTCAGGCAAAGGATAAACACGTCTGTCCTCTATTTCATGTCCAACAAATTTGCTACGTCTTTTTAGAAACATACTTTTTTTCCAATTAACCTGCAACCCGTTTCGTCTTGCAACTTTTAAAGTTTTTTCAAGCTTATCGTACGCGTCTCTTCCGTCGCTACCCGGAATTATCAAATCGTCTGCATACGTAAATACAACTTTTTCATTAATCAAACCCTGAAATACTTCGTTAATGAAACGAACACAGCCGGCTGAACTGTGACACAGTCCAAACGGAGTCTATATAGTCCGCACTGTGTTATAAATGCCGTATTCGTGAAAAAACCCGTTTTTCAAATCTGACACGGAAAAAACGCGCGCATTTGACACTGCATCGATACAGTCATCGATTAGCGGCATTGGAAACCAATCTTTTACAATCCCCTTATTCAGGTGTTTGTGGTCCACGCATACTCCATTTAATCCATTCTTTTTAGTAACTATTACTACAGAGCTAACATATTCGGTTTCACTAGATCGAATAATACCGCCTTCCAGCCATTCCTTAACCTGTTAATTTAACACTTCGTTTCCTTTTGGCACCAGTCTCAGAGGTCGTTGCCAGACCGCCCCGGCCTCCGTCAATACAATTTTGCTCGTAATGTTGGTCGACACAAACACGTCATAGTTTGGTGCCATGGGTCTGATTGTTTAGATTCTAAACTTTCGAAGACCATTATTAATACCATGATAAGTAAAAATTGTTCTAACCATATCGTATTTGGTGTCGTTTTAATCAGGATATTGTAACAAACATTTTGGTGAAATTTCATTGAAAAATGTCGAAAAATAAACGAGTTTTATCGTTAATTATTAATTGCGTTAGTATTCTCTCACACGTACACGGGTATTTAAACTTGTTTCTTTCCTCTTAGGCTGACTCGATTCTCGGTTTGTCACAACATCAGAGGTGACTCTAATACAAAATAAATGTTGTGAAGAAAGGATGTAGAACAGATGGTTATATTTATGAAGGTACTTTCGATTTTTGTCTATTACCCTCTGTTAGATGCGTTTAAATTTCTGTTTGAACCTCGGACCGCCAATCGTAAAGGCAACTGACTACTGTTACCCATTGAAACCCTTTGTCCTCTTTAGCAATATTCAACTGTTTCAGAAAACAGATATAACAACCTTGGGGTTTGTTTTTCTCTTCCTTTACATTTTTATATTATTTTCATGTTGCTTTGGTTCAACATGCTCTTCAATCGCAGAAATTTTCTTATAGTAGTGAATGAGTTACTTCGTTATTATCATTAGTTGAATATAAATAAGAAATTGTGTCTCTTGTTAACAACAAAATTGCCCCAATGAAAAAAAATAATTAAAGAATTTGTCTAGTAAATATACAGTTAACAATTGTATTATACAATTATCGTCACTATCTTTTTTCATTATGGCAATTTTACAATTGAAATAAGAAAATTTGTTACAATGTTTCTTCAATTAACACATTTTTAATTAACATTAAGTGTTTGATATCCCTTGTCGCCTTTCCTTGCGGCAAAAAATAAAAGAAATCTTTAAAATTAAAATTAAAATTAAATTAAATTAAAATTATTTAATTTTAGCATCGTTTTCTATAATCTGTTGGTAACGATGCGAGCGACCCGGAAATCGTAATGGAACCCGGGGTCCCAGAAGTGCGGGCCGAAAAAATACATTGGATTATTTGTCTATTCCTCTATCCGGTTTGCGATAACATATCCGCGAAATAGTCGCGCGACACATGCGATGACGACGAAGGCATTGTCCTGTGACCGGCCGTCACGAGTTTACGTAGCAACAGGTGCCGAAGTCGCGAAAATCAAGCTGCGTGCGCAGCTCGGGCGCCCGAATGTTACCGAAAATTGTTCGATGAGCCTCGCTGCGACAAGTCATTCGAACTTTGGGTGGTGTAGTGTTTGAACGCGTTGCTGCTTCGTGCTTCAGGTTAGTGAAAGTTCATAAAGACGCGGCACTCAATTATTAACTTCATTTGCTACTATTAATTAATAAATTTCACTTAACACAGCTCTTTTGGACATCTTATGTTGTACATGAAGTATTATAATAACCAATACAGTTTCTTTGCTTTATTGACGCCATCGCTTTCAAACGGTCTTGCTCCACTGCGCCATCATTGAGTCACTAGCCTTGACTTCTATGAAATTGTAATAATAATTATAATATAATAATAATTAAGAAATTGGATTGTTTAACTTGTTTAATATCACGGGGTACATTTAGTCACTTTCTTGCCGTTTTCTATTCTCTCTGTTATAAAATATATTTTTCTTTTTCTTACTTGCTGGTGAGTTTCGGTACCGATACTTTAATCTTTTGGTTTCTTACAGCCTTATAGTTGCCTGGTTGATGCTGAATAACACATCGGGATGGAAGGAATACAGTATCGATATTTAATTACTACGACTCTTGATTCATTTGTTGGGCGATTGGTAACATTTAATATACCTATTATAATTAAAATTGGCCGTATATATCATGTATGTATTTATATATGTGGGATCGGGCGCCTCCATCAAAGAACAACGTAAGAGGAACAAACGAAGAGCTAATGCGAAGAAGGGGCCGTGGCGTAAATGGACTGATCAGTGCCTAGTAATACGATGGTCTCGGGTTCGATTCCCGATGACTCCCCTTCATTTTTATTCGGTTCCTACATATATATATATATATATATATGTAATCGGATCTCTTTGTATGCGGTTATGCGGTGTACATTTCATGCAATTTCGGAACTTCCCTTTGAATATATGAATATTCATTCGTATTGCACGATGCTTACATATACAAGTAGTGATATGATACAGATTTAAGCATTTGTATCGTCTGTTTCTATAATCTGTCCAACGAGACGCAGCGGTAACATAACCAAACTTACACGTGCAATGTAAGGTCATTTCAAGTAAAGCAAATTTTTCTTATGCGGTTTTCTGTGGAACGTATCTACCGCATAAAAAGAGACCCGCCAGTATTATGTTTGTTTATTTTTTGTTGCCTTTTAGTTGAATTTCAATTATAATTTATGTACAATTTATATTTGTTTCACAATATATGAATTGCGTTGGATAATAATATACAGACTGTATATTGTTATTCTACTAAAAAATTAATTTAAATTTATTATTTTATTTACAATGTTGCAAAACTAAGGTGAAAGAGGAGTGAGTTAATGAAATTGTCTTTTGATTTGAATCATTATTAGATGCTATTCTTATTTTATACTTTAACTTTTATCAGAAAATATTTATTTATTTTGTTTCTCGTCTGATAAAATACTGAACCAATATACATTTTTTGTTACAAAAAATAATATTAATAATATGGTAGAAGAATATTTGTCCCAATCAGATTTAGAATAGAATTATAGAATAAAAAATGTTCCACCCCCGATTTCGATCATTTTTATTATGTTGGCAGGGTTATTACCCTGAGTAGTGTAGTGGTCGTTTAGTTGGGAGTCGCAGTTCATTGGAAAGTTATTTTATATTAACACGTTTACTTTATGTACGTTCGAGTTTAATTATCTGTCGATCATATTTTTGCAGAATATATGATGTATTTTATTTTGTATTATACTTTTCGAGTCCAATGTCGGGCACCATTTCTCCCACGCCCCCGCTTCTTATTCGTTTAGAATTACAATTGCTATGCATAAATAAAGCAATCTGATTAAGTACTTTTTTATGTGGAATCGGTGGTGTGGCGGACTCGCGGAACGTACCACCCAACAGGTACAGTAATGTCTCGATTAGTGTACCTGGCTCGGGACCGAATGTGAACACTAATCATCTGCATACACGATTCTCGAGCGAGTTCGGGTCCCCTTTGATGTTGTGGCAGCCAAGACTCGGGGCATCGTTCCAGGAATGATACCCGTGCACGTGAGACAATACTACCGAACCAAAATTTAAGATTAAAACTTGTTCATTTTTGGTCCGTTTTAAATGAAATTTTACAAAAATGTTTTTTACAGTCTGCTGATTAAAATGACGCCAAACACGATATGGTATGGACAATTTTTACTTATCATGGTATTAATAATTTTATTCTCCTTTATTATTGGTTTCGATAACAACTAGAATATATGATTTTGGAACTATACATAGATTTACTTATTATTACTGATGCGATGAATGACCCAGCTCTCTTCTCTGCGCAGTTTCTTTATCTAAAAAGTAGATATAAATTGTTACAATTTCTTATCAGTACAAATTATAAGCTGTTATGGACACCGAATGTAATGTCACAGGAACGAGAATCATTCTCGATACAACAATATTTTGCCATTAACTAAATAAAGCAATTTTGTGGAGGTAATACGGATTTATTATCTTACCGTATTCTCCAAAATGGTATCGTCTTAAAACTTCAAACATTTACCGAATATGGGGTAGATCTGTGGCAAATACGTGGTTTAACCGTTCATATATATATATATTAATTCTTCTAACTGCTGCTTCGTTCGCCCACTCAGCCTTGCTCCCTCTTGATCGCTATTGCTTTCTTCGTCACTATCATTGTTCTCATCTCTATTTTGTATATTTTCAGTCTCACTTTCTTCGTCATCTGTCACTCTCCTTTCCTCTTCTTTACATTCCCGTAAATATTCTTCTTCCGATACACAACCCCCGCTTATAATGCTTATCATCTCTTGGAGGTAGGTCCGGTCGTATGCCTCTTCTGCTTCTTCATTGTCGCCTAATAACTTATTCCACGCGTGTCGAATGTTTGACGGGGTAATACTGTCCCATGCTTCCGACAAATGTCCGATGCAGTGCCTTATATTATAATTTTGGTAGACCCAGGTTTGGTGACACCCTCCACCCGCCGGGGTCAAACGTCAATACGTTCTGAAACATTTGGTGGCGGAAACTTCTCTTTAGCTTCTCAATAATCGCCTGGCCCATTGGTTGTAAAGTGGAAGTCATATTGCGTGGTAGAAACAGAATTTTGAAATATTCGTCTTCTGCTATAATTTGTTGTAATTGATGTTCTGCACAGCTGTCTACTAATTAAATCACTTTCCCACATAAATGATTTTGTAACTGAAGTACTGTGACACTTGGCTGAAAATGGTTTGCAAGCCACTCTTCAAATACATTTTTGTTGATCCACGCATTCTTCTGGGATTAAAAATAGGAGGTAACTGTTTATAATTATGTTTCAAAGTGAGGGGTGATTTATATTTATGTATAAATAAGTGCATAAGCTTATGAGTGGCCAACACGTTGGCACATAAACCAACAGTCACCCTGTCTTTTTTTAATTTACACCCCCCGCACTTTTGTTTCTCCTCGGCCAATGTTTTTTGGGGCAGTGCCTTCCACACAAGACCCGTATCGTCCATATTCTAAACATTTGCAATGTCTATGTCCTTTTCTTCCATTAATGTCTTAAAGTTATCTATAAATTTGATGGCTGCATTTTCATTAGCGCTTTCCTGTTCTTTTTTTGGGGAAAATTTGTCACCCATCCTCTGCTGACTCGGAATATCGGTATTTGCAGATTTTTTGCTAATTCTGCGGCTTTCTCCATTAACAGTGCATCTCTTATTATCACGGCCACAGCTCGATTTTCCACAAACCACTGCGGACGTGCAGGGTAGAAGGTTCGGTTATCTCTTACCAAAAGGCACCCCGGCTGGGTAGTGTTAGAATATTTGAAGTACGTGAGCGGCTGAGACAGGCCATGTGCATTTCGTCGATGCACACTATACTTGTCTAGCACAGGTTTCCCTTGGGGCGAAGCATAAAATGGTCAAAAAGGGCCATGGTGACGTAGGCGTCCTCACGAACGACGCTTTTGTCAAGGAAATGCATTTTTGTTTAGACTACGATTTTGTATAGACGATACTTTTGATTGCGTTAGTATTGTCTCAGACATACAAGGGGCTTTGAAACGTGCATGTAAACAACATTGCAGGTGACCTGCTCGCTCGAGAAACGTGTTTGCACACGATTAGTGTTCGCATTCGGTTCCGAGCGAGGTACACTAATCGAGACAATCGAATCGAGATTTTACTATCAAATTTATAATCTCACTACTAATTACCTTATTGCTAACAACTAATATACACACATATTCCGATTGTTATCGGAAACAATATTAAAGAGGAATAAAATTATTAATACCATGATAAGTAAAAATTGTCCAAACCACATCGCGTTTGGTGTCATTTTAATCAGGAGATTGTAACGAACATTTTGGTAAAATTTCATTTAAAACGGACCAAAAATGAACAAATTTTAATTTTTAATCTCGCTTGTATTAGTGATGGCTCTCACCGATATTCGATCTGGGTTCAGATTACATTCTCTGCGCTCTACGCGTCACTGGTTCCAGGCGGGACCACCGCAAGTAGTGGGGATAGAAATGAACATTTCTTGTAGACTTTAATGTGCTGAATACGAATCTGCATAACGTCCCATTTTTTAAAAAATCAGTTTGGAAAAAAAATTTTTCAACGATAAAATCATGTATTCACATATACTCTGCACAACAAATGTGGTCGCCAATGACTCTCCGAAGTCGATGCGACCTTAAATAAATAAATAAAAAAAAAAAAAAATGATTTGATAACTTCCACTGATGCTTTCCTTACCAGAAAGGTCTGCTCTATCGCGTGGCATCGTTAGATTTTCTCCTGGATCCTTAGTTTTGAAATAAATTGAAAGATATCAGCCAAAATGGGTGTATTTTCGGTGTCCTATTCACTTTGATCATTATTTAAACACATTTGAATGTTCATAATTTAATTACTAATTATATCATTTTATTCTTGAACCTTCAAAGAATCATATGGTACCAAGCGCAACTGAATAACTATTACCGCAAAAGTAAAAAACACTCCAAAGTTGAAAATTTGCGTTTTTTCAAAATTGAGTTTTTCAAAAATGGTACGTTTTGGAGGAAAACGGATTGCAGATTCGTATTCAGCACATTAAAGTCTACAAGACACGCCTATTGAAGGTTACAAAATCAGAACAGTGCTGGACAGTGTTGTTAACCAAAATCACTGGCTAATCAGAGCGCGCGCTCAGGTGCGTACCTGTCAGCTGCGCTCGGTCGAGATCGGGGGCACCGAGGGTATCGGGGGAAACGTACGGCAAATGTTGCATCGTCTTAAATTAAGAATAATGTGTAATTATTCGTTATTCTTGAAGAACAATTTAATTAGCAAGTCGTTTAATAACTGTGCCATACTTTTATTCGTTATCCGAAACGAATAAAGTCTTTTATTACATATGAAAAAAATGTTTGGATAGTTGATGTTAGAAAAAGGTAGTTAATTAAACTTACCCTTTCGTCGACGAATTGATCTGCTTCGACGGACGTGGGTCCTTGGCACTTGGTCATTGTACCGATCTTGACCTATCTTATGCCGCCCTGTTTGGACGGCATTGGACGACACTACGTGTCCACTATTAGTATATAAACAAGCATCTTTTTTAATAAAGTGATTGTTCGCAATGAACTACGAAACGAGCAACAACTCTCTTTCCTTCCGCAACTATACACGTGCCGGGAATTGAATATTCCGGCTGGTCCTTCGAGAAGCAACAACCTGCAAATATTAGTCGGCACACACCTCGTGCAAACTACCAACAACGTTGGAACGATTGCAAGATCAACCAGTGGTAACTAACAGATAGTAAACTATCATTTTATAGAAAAAAATTTTTTTCGATGTTTTGAAGATTCTAATTGAGTGTCCCCCCTTAAAAGAGAAAAGATTGGGAGAGCGCTTATATAAAATTATGTACAGGAAATACCATACTAGAGTTTACAACAGACGGGTGGACATCGCAAGAAGTTTAAAATTAAAATTTATATATATATATATATATATATAAGACAGTTTTATGGATTTTGAAATAAACTAAAAATTGTTTCTTGGAAAACGAAGAAACGACATTAAAAGTTTATTCTGTACTCATTGTGTTTACATGTCCTGTTATATAATCAACTACTGTCTACAGCGCTCTATACTTAATACTCTACAACGCGCGAGGCGCTAAGATTTGAATTGATAAAGAAATACCATTTCTTTACATATATATATACATATATGTATCTAAAGAAAGTATACTTTCTTTAGTTTTGGATTTGTCGCGCTTCTCGTGCTCCGCGCGCCTCATATTTTAATCACCGATAGATGGGGCGGCGATTAACAAAAAGAATTGAGGAGAGACAGATACAGGCATTACGCAATAGAGCACACGTGCAAAATACAAAGATAAAAATTATAAACAGAATTAGTAGTGTAGATAGAGAAGTGATAATAGTAAACTTTAATTGTCGCTTCTTTGTTTACAGGTAAGGTTGTAAATAGTGTAAATAACTGTTGTTAAATAACGAATAAAGACAAAATTTCCTTTGTTTACAGAGAAACATATTTCCGTTTGCTTTATCCTCCTAAAAATAATAATAGTCTTATAAAACGACAATTCTGGTTTATAATGGCAAGAAAACTGCAATTATGTGGCATTTAAATATGTGGCATCACCAAGCGACAAAAAGACAAATGTAGTTGCTATAACCTCTATTACAACAGAAAACAATAAGAAGTATGTGTTGCCAGAAGCCGAAAAGTTTGGAAGTAACCCTGATGAGTTGACAAAAACAGAGACCTATAAAAGAGTGAAAAAAAGCTTCACTCAAAGAGGCCAAGAAAGGATAATATGGGTTACATGCACAAAGGAAATGGACAATATTTATTTCGATCAAGATGGTAGTATAATATTTAATGATTTGTACCTAGAACAGATAATAGAAACAGGTATAGCAGAACCCACACAGAAGAAAGGAAACCAACTAAATTTAAAAAACGCAGCAGAAAAATTTATGGTTGAAAAATTTGCATGTAAACACTCAAATGCAGAACAATGGTTGGAGACATTTGAGAAGGAATGTAGACAATATTGTAGTGCCTTCTAGCAGTCCCATACTGAGACATACTGCTCCAATTGTCCCTCCTTCCTTAAAAGGAAGGTGGAGTTTCAGAGCAGCGCTGTCCGGACACAGTCACCTGAAATTAAAAGTTAATTAGTATAGTATTCGGCTTGCGCCTCGTTACTTGTAAAATCTATTTGTGACTGATCCAGCAGTCCCAATCTGAGACATACTGCCCCAGTCGTCCAGTCTCCCTTAAAAGGAAGGTAGAGTTCCGGAGCAGCGCCGTTCAGCCACTGTCACCTGAAAATAAATTCATTATTATGAATAAATAAGACGATCACGAAATAAATAAATAAATAATAAATAACATGTATCATAACTTATAACGATCACATAGTGTGATCGTAGGCCAAGAAACTGTTCGGCATTTCTATCGACGAACGGAGGGCGATCACTGAAGCCGTAAGGTAATCGTTCCTTCTGAGCCCTAGGCGCCTTAAATTCTCTAGTGTTTTGTTGGGCATGGCTCCCCTGCATCCCACAACTATCGGTAACACTGCTGCCCTTACTCTGTTCAATTTTGCTTTTAGATACTCCGCGGTGTCCTTGTACTTTCTCTCCTTCTCTCTGTATGCCTGGGGGAGATTGTCCCTGTCCTCATACCGGACGGTGACATCTACTACGTATATAGCCTCTTGGTCGTCAATGACCAAATCTGGCTTCTTAATCTCCCCCATGACATTTATTGTCGGCTCTACGAACACCGCGTAGTTGGTTGGCACCTTGTTCTTAATGAGCTTACAGATCTCATTGTGCCTCTGTATTCTCTCGGGCTTCGTGTGGGTGCAATTGCCCAGTACGTGCCCTAGGGTCTCTGCTTGGACGCTACACCTCCGACACTTGACGTCCAACGTCTTTTTGGCCCTGTTAAGCGCTACCCTTGTGCCGAAGGTATTCGTTCTCAGTTTTAGAGCGTCCAAGTACCTTGACGGCTTCAGTAGGTCGGGATTATAAAGCCACGCATTCCCGACCTTATCTCCATAGAATTTCTTAATTCCCTGACCCTGGGAGACGAGTTGTCTCCATCGATCCGTTTCCATCTTACGGAGGGCCTTCCTTGTTGATTCTAAGGTTTCCTCGGTTAGATTCTCATCCCATCTTATTCCTATTGATGCCGCATATTTATGTAACGTTGCCTCCTGCCCTCGGAGTGCCTGTTTGACTGCTTCGTCGCTAGTCCTCCTCATTTTCAAGGCACTCCTTATCGTGGCCAAGTTAACGATATTTTCTACCTTCTGGACACCTAGTCCCCCATGACTTTTGGCCGTGTATATTACCCCGTCAGTAGTGGACGGGTGAAGGTGCAATATCTTCTTTATCTCGCACCTTATTTCTCTATCTATGGCCTGTAAGGTGCCCAGAGGTGGTGGATCTGCCACGGTCTATATATATACCTGGGCAGGAGGTACGTCCGGATGAGATTGATCTTTTGGTGGGGCTTCAGCTTCATTATCTTTATCGTCTGTATCGCTTTTATCATGTCCTTCGCTTCAGCCCCACGAAGGCCTCTTCACGGATCAACTTGTATTCCTAAGTACTTGAATGTTGAGTCTGGTTCGGCACATGGTATTATTGACCCCCCAGCTTCAATTTTGGGGTCTACCATGTGCCATGTCTTATTATTTTGGATGATCTGGATTGCTGTGCATTTGGAGGCCGCTACACTCATGCCCAACTCCTTGAGGTAGTTACTGAGCATCTTATTTTGCTTGGCGGCCTCCTTCCTAGTCTGCCAACAGCACCAGATCATCCGCGAACGCTATGATGGAGGCTTTCTCGTCTCCCATCTTTACGCCCTCCGTTGTCTCGTCAATCTTCCCTATAATAGGGTCTATTATCAAGTTAAACAATAAGGGCGATAGTGGGTCGCCCTGTTTAACGCCCATCTGCAGATTAATTTGTACTACTTCTCCGTCTCTGCACATTATTTTCGTCGCGCAGCCGTTGTACATTCTCTGTACGTACTGCGCGACCACTAGAGGGACTCCTTTCTCTCTCAAGCAACTCGCCATTACACTGTGGGGGACCGTGTCAAAGGCCTTGGTAACGTCTACGACGGTTATTACCCCGCCGCCGTTCGCCTTCATTTCTGACAGGGCACTACTGAGGATGGTTATGTTCTGCTTGCACCCATCCTCTTTTGTAAACCCTTTCTGCCTCCGGTTTATGGTTACAACGTTTCTAATCCTCCGGTCAATCATCGCCGAGTATATCCTGCTAACAATAAGTATGGAGCCTATCGTGATTGGTCTCCAATTGCTTGCCTCTTCCACGCTCTTCCCCGGTTTGGGTATGAGCGTGGTTCGGTGCAATATCCATCGCTCCGGATACACTCGGCTCATTAACAGTAGGTTATACAGCTTAGTTTTGATATGTAGCGCCCCGTCTTTTCGAAGGTGTGCTTTCCTTATACCATCCACTCCTGGGCCCGTATTGTTCTTTATCTTTTTAAATTTGCTGATCACTTCCTCCACAGTGATGGGCGTCCATACATCTTCTACTCTGGCGTGCACAGGGCCTCCGCTTCTCCTTCTGCCTTTCATCCTTACTTGGGGCCCTGCTACACCCCAGAGGTCTTTGTAGATTGGGGCTATCTCCTCTTTCTTTGGAGCCCCAATCTTTTGCTTGTCCCTGGGCTCTTTACCCACTATCGCCCAGTCGACAAGCCGTGAGGGGCACTTCTTGTACATTTCTTGAGCCCTTGCGTATTCATATTGTTTCCCCCTTGTTCTCTTACTGGCTCTCTTTTGGCCCTCACGTCTGCCTTGCCTTCTTCCTCTGTTTCTTTCGCCCCTGGTCCGTGCCCCAGGGCCTTCGTGGATGTCGCCTTCTAGTCGCTCTATAATCATTGCGACTATCAGGTCGACATCCACTTGGGAGATCCGCCTCCAGGCCGCTAGGTCTTGTATTCGCTTTTCTATATCCTTCAGCGGATGGCCCTCTAGTTCGTTGGCCATTATCTGTCCCCGGAGGGGTATCTCCCATTGCTCTCTCCCTAGACTACATCTAGGAGTTTCCTCCGTCAGCTCCTCTGTCGCCGACTCGTACAGGGAGCTCCCTGATGAGGACTCCTGACCTTCGTCTATAATTCCTGCTCCCCGAGCGGGCAGGAGCCTCCTTTTATCACTTATTTGCTTTAAGGTCTTGGCGGCAGGCATTCTCTGATTCTTACATTAGGGTACTTGTCCCCTTGAAATCTCCTATCAAGTTGAATCAGAAGGTCCACCTCCTCCTTGGACCAGGCCGAGGCTCTATTGCCTGGTCCATTCCTGCCGCTAGTACTACCTTCTTCTGCCCTTTTCCTGTTTCTCTCGTCCGGGTGCCTGAATCTCTCATGCTGAGACAGGCCCCTTTTTGTCCGAAAGGTGGGCCTCTCGGGCCTCACCCTCGACGCTTTCATTCGCTGCCATTCTTCTGGCGCACCACGGTACGTGGCACTGCAATCCGTGCAATTTGGCGAATATTTTCCCGCATGTTATACACCTCCATGTTGCTCTTCGTCGAGGGTGCTTTCTCTCTATGTGGTCTCTAAATTGTGCCTCGCTGAGGAAGCACACCTTCGGACCTTGAGTGCAGAACCTGCACTCTATCTGCCCGCTCAGAGGCAGGTCCGTAACTTGTTCCATCTCTTATGGAAGGTCCATTTTCGTAGCCAATGTCGTCAACAGCGGTCCTTTGATCCAAAGCGGACATGTCCGCCGCAGAAGTCCCAGGACCGGCCGCCACTCAGCCCTTACAACCCCACCATGGGCACGCCAGATCTTCACCAGCACTTTTATCTAAGTGCTGGCGGCGTATTGCTTTGTCAACTGTACTTTTCGCACACCAGTACTTTTATCTAAGTACTGGCGGCGTGTTGCTTTGGACCACCGTGCAAAATGTGTATTTGCTACGGTGGTCCTTAGATCGTACTACTATTCCCCATGGTGGGGCTCCGACACTGCGTGTCATCTAAATTCACCACTACCTACCATTATGATTATTGTTTCTTGCCGTAGTGACGGTCGGGCCGTCCGGCCATCCAGCTCGGGAAGGTGGGGTCGCCACTCCCCATCGGTGCTGCACCTCACCGCCCTGCCTATAACCTGTACCTGGCTGAAGGTCAGGTATACTTCCGCGCGAATTGAAACACCAGCGCGTGAGGTGTAATTAAAACTATTCAACAATAACAATAAAGCTCTATTAATACGCGGTCCTACTTTCTAGTGTCCACTGCCATGGGACCTGCCTGCGGGTCGTGGAAAAATTAGGAACGGGGACCCTTTCGGGAGGCGCACTTAGCCGCACCTAGTGCGTTGTCAGGGAAAGCCGCGCGAAGGCGGCGCCCCGGGCTCTCCATGCATAGAGCCCGTCCCGCGCCCTACTATACAATAGTATAGTAGGACTCGCACCGCTTGGTGTAAAAGGCCAAGACGGGCTAATAAATAAGTTCTCTGCTGGCAGCTGCTTCGTCGATTATTTTAAAAGTATGGTTCGGCTTTCGCCTTGTCGATTGTAAAATCATTTAGTACCTTTCCGGCAGTCCCAATCTGAGACTTACTGCCCTAGTCGTCCGGCCTTCCTTAAAAGGAAGGTAGAGTTCCAGGGCAGCGCCGTACGGGTACAGTCACCTGAAAATAATCGTGATTAGTACTTTAGGGCTTGCGCCCCGTCAGATGGTAAAATAATAAAGAAATAAAGAAATAAATAAATAAATAGGACAATACATAATAAATAACATATATCATTTGTAATAATGATCACCTTGTGTGATCAAAGTCTATGAATTCATTAGCCATTTCTATTGACGACCGGAGGGCTATTAATGAAGCCGTCAAGCATTCCTTTTTCCCGAGCCCCAGGGCTTTCATACTTTTTATCGTGTATCTGGGTATTGCTCCCCTGCATCCCACCACTATTGGTATTACGTCTGCCCTTACACTATTTGTTCTGTTTCTTATCCATTCCGCGGTATCTTTGTATTTCTTTTCTTTTTCTTTGAACGCCTGGAGGAGATTGTCCCTGTCCTCGTATCGGACAGTGACATCTACTATATAAACCCTATCATGGTCTTTAATAACCATATCCGGTTTCCTCATCTCCCCCACGACGTTTACCATTGGTTCTTCGAATACCGCGCAATGGTTTGGCACTGTATTCCTTATTAATTTGCATATTTCGTTGTGCCTTCTTATTCTTTTGGGCTTTGTGTGGGTGCAGTTTCCCAGTATATGCCCTAGGGTCTCTGCCTGGACGCCACATCTTCTGCACTGAACATTTAAGTTTTTCTTAGCTCTATTCAGTGCAACCTTTGTACCAAATATATTTGTTCTCATTTTTAGTGCGTCCAGGTATCTTGACGGCTTTAGTAATTCGGGGTCATATAACCATTTATTCCCAATCTTGTCCCCGAAAAATTCTTTTATGCCCTGTCCTTGGGAGACGAGCTGCCTCCAGTTCTCAGTGTCTCTTTTTCGAAGGGCCTTGCGCGCTTCCTCGATTTGTTCTGTTGTTATATTTGTGTTTGTGTTCCAATCTAGTCCTATTGACGCGGCATATCTTGTTATTATACCCTCCTGCCCTGCCAGTGCTTCTCTTACTGCCTCGTCTTCCGAGGTTCTCATTTTTGTTGCACTTGTTATTTTTGCTAATTTAACTATATTTTCCACCCGCTGGACACCAAGACCACCGTGGCTTTTTGATGAATATATCACTCCATCCGTTGTTGACGGATGGAGGTGTAGGATCCCTTTTATTTGTTGTTTTATCTCGTGGTCAATTTGTCTTAGGGTGCCCAGTGGTGGTGGATTCGCAACCAGTTTATGTATATATCTGGGCAGGAGGTATGTTCTTATTATGTTGATCTTTTGATGAGGTTTTAATTTTAACCTCCTAATTTCTATTACCGCGTCAATAATTTCTTTTGTCGAGGTGCGGCTTAGGCCCTTCCATGGATCCACTGTTACCCCTAGGTATCTTATTGTTGATTCGGGGTCTACGTAAGGTATAGCTGATTCCCCTATTTTCAGCTGTGGATCCATCATGTACCATGTTTTTTGTTTTTGGACGATCTGGAAAGTCGAACACTTTGGGGCTGCTATACTCATCCCTAATTCCTTTAAATGCGTGTTCAGTTTCTTTATCTGTCTCATGGCCTCTTTCTTGTTTTTAGCCATAAGCACCAGATCGTCCGCAAACGCGAGAACTGAGACATTCTCGCCCCCCATGCTTATACCCTCCGTCGTCTCGTTAATTTTTTGTATAATAGGCTCTATGATTAAATTAAATAATAGGGGCGATAGTGGGTCGCCCTGCTTTACTCCTCTTAGTAGGTCCATTTCCACTATTTTCCCATTCCTGCACGCTATTTTAGTTTTGCAGCCGTCATACATTTTAGTTATGTATTGGGTGACGGCTGTCGGGACCCCTTTTGCTTTGAGGCAGCTACCCATCACTCCGTGGGGAACCGTATCAAATGCTTTTGACACATCCACGACCGTTACTATTCCTCCATATTTTTCCTTCATATGGGCCAGAGCGCTGCTTAGGATGGCTATGTTATATTTGCATCCATCCTCTTTTGTGAATCCTTTTTGTCTTATATTCTGTACAACTTTGCCCCTTAATCTTTGATCTATCATTGCCGAATATACCCTTGCCATTAGAGACCCTATGGTAATTGGCCTCCAATTGCTAACTTCTGCCACATCTTCTCCTGGCTTAGGAATTAATGTGGTCCTATTGATTTTCCATTTTTCAGGGTATATTCGGCTCATAAGTAATAAGTTGTACAGTTTGCTTAATATATGCAGCGCTCCGTCCTTGCGTAGATGGGCTTTTTTAATCCCATCTGGTCCGGCCGCGGTGTCACTTTTAATCTTTTTGAATTTGTTTATTATTTCCCCTCGGGTGATGGGAGTACCTCTTCCTGCTGGGGCGCTTTTAAGCCCTCTCTCTCTGTGGGCTTTTCACCCACTATCGCCAAATCTACTAATCGAGGGGGGCATTTTTTATACATTTCCTGGGTCCTGGCATACTCGTATTTCTTTCTGCCAGTTCCCTTTTTTGACCTTCTTTTTGCTCCTCCCTCGATTTCCCTATTTCTATTTCTCTTGGCCCTACCTCTTTCCCTTAGGCCCCCGTCGTTTTCTTTTAGTGTTTCTACTATTCGTTGTAAGACCTCCTCTATTTCTTGTGGGAGGACCCTCCTTTGGTCGGCTAGGCTCTCTATCCGTTCCTCCATAGCCCTCATTGAGTGGCTATGGCCTAGCCTTCCTCCATGTATGGCATTCCGGAGGGTTTCCTCCCACCTTTCTCTCCCCATGCTTCTTCGCGGATCTTCATCTTGCTCTTCGGCGGCCGACATGTATACTGAGCTATCGGTAGAGGAGTTTTCTTCGGCTGCCGCCATCCTCCCTCGAGTGGGTAGGAGCCTCCTTTTGTCGCTTATCTGTTTCAATGTTTTGTGCGGCAGGAACTCCCTTATTTTGACGTTTGGGTATCGTTCCGAGGAGAACCTCTGATCCAATTGGATCAGTAGGTTCACCTCCTCTTTCGACCAAGCCGAGGCTCTATTGCTTGGTCTGTTCCCGCCGCTTTTGTTTTCTTCCTCTCTCTTTCTGTTCCTTTCTTGAGGATGTTTAAAGCGTTCGTGTTGCGACAGACCGCTTTTTGTCCGGAAGACATCCCCGCACAACGGGCACAGCACCTGGTTTTCTTCCCCCCCGGCCACTGTTTCAGGGACCCTACCTTTACAGTGTGGGAAGTGGCACCTCCATCCATGCAGCTTTTCATATCCTTTTTGGCAGGCTGCGCACTTCCATATTATTTTTTGCCGGGGGTGTTTTTCGGCCATATGGTCTCTGAGCTGCGCCTCGTTGACGAAGCATGTCTCCGGACCGCGTCCATCGCAAAATTCGCATTTGACATACCCACTCAGGGGTAAGTCCGTTATTTGTACCCTCTCATGTCCGTGTGAATTGCCAGTTTCGTCATAGTGGTCCTACCGTCCCTAGCGGACAAGTCCGGCACAGGGGCCCCAGGACCAGGAGCCCCCGTGTCCGAGGCTTCATCTTCACTAACCTGATTCATAATTCCTATGTTTTGTATGTCGATACGTCTAATCCAATCCTTATCCTTCTCATTTCCTTTTTCCTTGCTGGGTCGTATAAGTTGGTGCGCCCAGATGGGTGAGTGACGTGCCAGCCGTTCATCTTTGGTATTACTCCTTCTTTTCTCTAGCTGCCAGATGTTGTTAGGTGCCCGGTTCGTTGGTATGAAAACTCAGCGACCAGGCACCATGGCGCATTTGCTACATTCTTTTTAGGAGTTTGGGCACTTGGTACCCCTTTTTATTGTACGCTTCTCTCAATCGTTTGTCTTTAAATTCTTTGTGATTTCTGGCTGGTATGCCTCTCTCCCATCTAGCTCGGATTGGAGGGGTCGCCACTCCCCTAGCAGTGTGCACCTCACTGCTCCTACCATTGACGACCGTCTGCTAATGGCCACGAGGACCTTCACAGCCGTTGCGTCGTGAGCAGGCTCTCTCGCAGTTGCAGGTTTGTGGAACGAACTTAGTGAATTGGCTTGGCGACTGTGGTTTCCAGGCCACAAGGAGCCGTCGCAGGTTCTGCCGACAGAACGCCTGCTACGGCCCCAACAATCCATACTGCCCACCTAGTCTAGACGTCGTAACGCTAGCGCTAGATGTACACCCTTCGTACAGAGTAATGATCCAGGGTCGGACCACCACGCCGAACCCCGGTCACCCTGTATATAGCTGCGGCAGTTGGCGGACCAACGCCCTGCGAGCTAGGTGCAAGGGGTTGCTAGCCCCTAGACAGCACTTCATGGTCTATTGCCGCGGGGTACCAGATAGAAAGAAAAGTATCCGGACCCCCTACCAACTCTTCCACTCGCCAGACAAATCAAGTCGGCCTGCCCCTATAATGCAGATCCGTTTAGTTCTGGGGGTAGGACAGCCCCCATTAAGCTCTCTTGCCACGACAAGGCAGACTCACGCAGAAACTAGCGGAGCAACTCAAAGGCGAAAACCACGACGACCCGGTGGCACGGCACCAGGGCAGGGCAAGCCACAGGGGGCCTCCTAAAGGAAGGGGGGGACGACTTCGATGAGTAAGAGGACTAGAGTGAGAAAGTACAACTATGCTAGAACGCAGGAGTTGTATAAGAAGTGTCCCCCCGGTTAGTTGACTGGGCGATAGCGGGAAAGGACCCGGACAGTAAACAGAATATCGATGTGCCCAAGAAGGAAGATGTAGGTCCCTTGTACAGGGACCTTTGGGGCGTAGCTGGGCCCCAAGTTAAATTAAAGAGTAATAGGCAAGAAAGTGAGACAGGAGGTCTCACAATGGAAGAATTGTGGACACCCATCACCGTTGGGGAGATGGTGTAAAAAATGGCCAAAATTAAGAATAATACAGCAGCTGGGTTGGATGGCATAAGGAAAGCACATCTAAGAAAGGACGGAGCGCTGCACGTCCTGGGTAAACTATTTAACCTACTGCTAATGAGCCGGGTATATCCGGGCCAGTGGAAGCTAAACCGTACCACGCTGATCCCCAAGCCGGGGAAAAGCGTGGCGGAAGCGAGTAACTGGCGACCCATTACGATTAGCTCGTTAATGGGTAGGATGTACTCAGCAATGATTGACCGGAGGCTCAGAAATAAAGTGGAGATTAACCGGTGGCAGAAAGGTTTCACTAAGGAGGACGGCTGCAAGCACAACATAGCCGTCCTCAGCAGCGCTCTGTCCTCCATGAAGGAGAGTGAAGGAGGTATCATAACAATTGTAGACATCTCCAAGGCATTTGACACCGTCCCCCACTGTGTGGTGGGTAGCAGTCTACGTGCGAAAGGGGTACCAGCTACCGCCGCACAGTACATAAGGAAAATGTACTACAAATGCAAGACAAGTATAATGTGCAGAAACGGAGAAACATACGAAACAGAACTCCATAGAGGAGTTAAGCAGGGCGACCCGTTATCGTCCTTATTATTTAATATTGTGGGGATCGGTTACCCCCTCCCTGCGGATTGTGCAGGAGGGGCGGAACCGTCCCGGTCTCCGCACACCTCGACGACATTTTCGTCGTTCCGAGAGCACAGTCTTCTGCAGTGAGCCGCCGTGCTGAGCACACACTTACAGTAATCGATCGTCGTGCTGGGCACGAGTGAGCTATCAATTGTCGTGCTGCACACAGTCAGCAATCAGTATTTATACCGTCGATACCGAGGCATGTATGCGGGTCTCTTGGACCACGCTAAATAAACGACTAACGAGCGCATCAGAGACTCTTCGGCTCCTTCCTAACCAACCGTCCCCAGGGAAGATACCTGCTCCACCCGCTGCGTAGGGCAGCGCAACAAGTCGAGGCAGTATCGACGACCCTACAATATTATAATCGACCCAATAATAGGTCGTATAAGCGAGACGACGGAAGGCGTCAAAATGGGAGACGAGCAAGTCTCCCTATTAGCATTCGCGGACGATCTGGTTCTGCTTGCCAAAACCAAAAAGGAGGCCGCCATGCAACTGAAAATGTTAACGAACTACCTAAAGGAATTAGGCATGGTAGTAGCGGCCTCTAAATGCAGCACGTTCCAGATCGTCCCCAAGAACAAGACATGGTACATGGTGGATCCTAAATTACAATCAGGAGGAGACACCATACCCTACACGGATCCAGAAGGAACGTTAAAATATTTGGGAGTTAAAGTGGATCCGTGGAAGGGCCTGCAGGGCGCCTCGAATGACGAAATCATTCAAGCCATAAGGGGGATTAAGCGATTCAAGCTGAAACCCCACCAGAAAATAAATTTAATCCGGACCTACCTCCTGCCCAGATACATCCATAGATTGGTAGCGAGTCAGCCACCCCTGGGCACCCTTCGACAGCTTGACGCAGACATCAGGCTGGAAATCAAACAAATTTTGCACCTCCATCCGTCCACTACGGACGGACTGATATATACCAGTAAGAGACATGGAGGCTTGGGTGTCCAGAGGGTGGAGAATATAGTCAAGCTGGCAAAATTAAGGAGCGCCACCAAAATGAGAGAAAGTGATGGCGAAGCAGTAAGAGTGGCGCTCCGAGGGCAGGAGGGAATATTCAGAATATTAAGAAGCACACAAAGCCCAAGAGAATACAGAGGCACAATGAGATTTGCAAGCTCATCAAGAAGAAGGTGCCAGCAAACTACGCGGTGTTCGTAGAGCCTACAGTTAACGTAATGGGGGAGATGAAGAAGCCAGATTTGGTCATTGACGACCAAGAGGCCATATACATAGTGGATGTGACTGTCCGATATGAGGACAGGGACAGTCTCCCCCAGGCATACAGAGAAAAGGAGAGAAAGTACAGGGACACCGCGGAATATCTGAAAGCGAAAATGAACAGAGTAAGGGCAGAGGTTCTACCGATAGTCGTGGGATGCAGGGGAGCCATGCCCAAGAAGACACTAGAAAATTTAAGGCGCCTAGGGCTCAGAAGAAACGATTACCTTACGGCTTCAATGATCGCCCTCCGTTCGTCGATTGAAATGGCGAACAGCTTTCTGGACTACGATCACATTACGTGATCGTTTTAAGGGGGTAGACACGGCACGTGACCTCTCAGATTTGGAAGGTCGGTATTACAGCAGCTTTTTCCTGCACCGAAATGGTAATACCGACAGGCGAGAGGGAGCTGCTTGTTATTTCGATATTCTATTCTGAATGCGGAAAGAAATTGTCAGCTGTTTGAACGTGAAGTCTGGTGGTAGTGCAAGCGATTACTTGAAATGTGCTTATGCAACAATATGTTACGTTGCAGTAAGGAATTATAAGTGAAAAGAAAAAATAGATGAGGCGCATGAGATGTCCCAAAAGTTTGTTAGGTTTGAGTTAGGTTTGGGTTAGATTTTTAGTTTGTGAGGTTAGACATTTTTTTATTACCAAAACACTGAAGTAGGACATGAAAGTTATACACTTATTAGAAGACAACGTCCTATGTAGAAGCAGTTATTGAACAAACCAATTTGATATATAAAATTGTTGCATGTTGAATGGAATGTATAGGCGACGATACTGCATCTCTTGAATTATCATGCTGTATACTCTGGTTTGATCTGCAAAATTAAATAAGTTTAATAAAAATTACTTTTTGAGTTTATACCACTTGAATGTAATAACTGATCCTTGAAGAATCCATTATTATTGTTTCCTATTTGATTTCCTATGTGATTTACTTATCTTTATGCATGCATTGCAAAGACTTGGTTCCTTTCCTCGCTTCATACAGCATTATTTTTGCCTTTGATAATGGTTGGTTGAAATATCTAAATATATATAAGAAATAACTAAAGTAAATTCATGATTTCCAACTAATCCAATTATTTGCATAAGAAAAGGATAAGGGACATACTTACACTTGTATACATGTCATTGCCACTGAAAGAATAGCTTCAAGTATAAATTATTAGGAGAGTGTGAAGAGACCCACCACCACCCCCGTCATAGACGGTCCTCTTCACTCTCCATATGAATCTTCTGCATACTTTTGTACTTACATTTTGGAACATTACCTTATTCACTGGGTTAGGTTTGGGTTAGGTTTTGGCCAAGATTGCAATTCATTATTTATACTCAGCTCGTCCTGGGCGCTGGATGCACTCGCCGGTGCATTATTGGCCTTAGATTGCAATTCATTATTTGTACTCAGCTCGTCCTGGGCGCTGGATGCACTCGCCGGTGCATTATTGGCCTTACTGGCCATATTTGTACATGCTTTTATGTACAGAGGTTCTCTAATCGGCTGGTGTCGATTGAATCTACTATCTATAATTTCTGGCAACATGCAGTCCTCGTAGAACTTTCTCAGTCTTTCCTCCATCTCTGTTGCCCAGAATGTATCATCTCTTGGTACTTTTACAATTTTTATTCCTTTCGGCGTCCATAAACAGAATAAAGCGTTTCGCCTATTCGTTATGTGCAATTGTCCTTGCACTTGATAATAATAGTGATGATTTTTGTTCATTTCATCACCCCGGACAATACGCCGTATAGCAGGAAGTTGCACTGTTGCCTCGTCAGGCGATAAGTTCGTCGCCGATTCGGGACATTCGACTTCGACGATGGTATCATCGTCCACGAGGCCGTCAGGAGTTGCACCTAAGTAAGGCACAACGGCATCGATGAAGGGGCCACATGGTAGAATATTGATGCCCAATTGTTCCAATTGTCTCAAGGCGTTTGCCTCATTTTCCCTTCCGTATTCCGGAGCACGTAAATTTTGGAGTTGCGGGTACATTGTACTCTTCAATGTATTTGCCCGTGGTGTATCCTTTCGTAATCGGCATATAGTGCGTCCAGAGCTAAATGAAAAAAGTGGAGTGAGAGCGGCCGATTGATGCCGCCGATCGGCAGGGTCGTAGCGCCCTGCCGATGTTGCGTTCTAAGCAATAAGATGAGACGCTTATGAATTAATTTTTATTTACACTAATAGTTCAGTTACTACTAGTATAGCTATACATTTTATTCAGTATTTTAAGTATTTGATAGAACTTTAATTCTTTGCGCAGTATTATCCTTGGTTTGTAGTACAGAAACCACTTTCGAAATATAACGCTCATAGAGCTACCATGCCAATGCGACATCTTTTGTTTTAACAAACTCTAATGTTCCAAATATAGAGACAATGTTCTGGTCATTCCGTTTAAAACCACAAGCCAGGATAGCAGAGACTTCTATATACAATTTTATTTCCGTTACTATTTGTTATATTTAGACTCACATTTTGTACTTCATGACAAGTAAGGATACTTGTCACCTAGTACACTATTCTAATTAATAAAAAAATTGTAACATCAGTATCTTTTTTAAAATTAGAGATATCTATTTTGTAGGTGATCATGAGGAAATTTATTTAAATATCTGACGATTAAAACAAAAATACTTAATTATAAAGTATAACAACCACCTTCGGTCTCTCCGATATAATTATATCTTGTTAATTTATATATATTCTGTACATATTTGTACAGATATATGCATTATTCCTGAATAGTTATTAATGGTTTTGAAACATAATAAATTGAACATTAATAAACTTTGTTTTTTAATTATATGTAATAAATGCCTTACAATAAAGATAAAGATACAATGTGGTCTGAAATATATCATGTTTGGTCTCATTTTAATCGGAAGAATTTCAATAATATGTTTAAAAAAATTGGAAGTCGAAAAAACTAAAAATAAAAAAGTTAAGCTGTCCTTTTTATTATAGCATCGTTTTGCATTTGTGTAATCACACCGACACGGTGGCATTTAAATTTCTCGGCTGCCTCGGCTATCGTTCTATCCTTGTTTTTTCCTTTACAACCTAGCGACACCGACAAAAGCGAGCCGCGAACTTCGAGAAATTGGGGTCCGTTCTACTGACACTGCCTCAAACCATTTACACATTGATCAACAGTATATCGTATACTGTATATGTAGACCCATTTCAAATTGGCATGGCACTGCCCTGCTCGGTTTGACGAGCGGTCGAGCTTTGTAATTCGTTTAGTGGGGTGAGAAATCCCCACACCACTTTTTTCATTTAGCTCTGGACGCACTATACCTTGCCGAAATTGGATGCAGTTAATAATTTCTTTCTATAAGCTATCCAGTTTTCGCTATTCGCTTGATCGCGAGTTTCCACTTCGATCGCGCATCGCTTCGTTTGCCACTCATGACGTGTAGCCGCGTGCCTTTCGCACTCGGAACAGTGTGCTGTCTCTTCCATATCTGGTTTTTCTGCACTGGGGCCGTAATCCTGGTCGCACGGTTGCCTTTCATTTCGGTAGGAGGATGCTTTCGCTTGTGCTTTATATTTCAATGCCATTTCTGCTGCACGCTTCCGACGTTCTTCCATCTTTCTTACGATGGTTGTCGGCTCTTTATGCATTTCCAAACTCAATCTGCTAAACGCCTCTTTTGTATTATATTGGACGACAGCAGCGGAGACTCGACCCTGGTACGAGCCACTTCGTCCAAAGTTTATTCTTTTGCCTCCGATTAATTTGGCAATGATATTATTGAAGCTTTCAACAGCATTGTTATTTAGGGCGTGCAGCAAACTTTCAGCTTGAGCGAAAAGTGGCTGCATCGCTTCCTCGATATTCTGGTAAATTCCAGCTTCTTCGAGCTTTGGAATGTAGTTCACTCTGTTGGGGTCAGAGTATTTGTTGCAGAAGTAAGCTAATTTCTGACACTCCTTGTGCTCTCCGAAAACGTGACTCGGTACATTTCTCATATCGTCCTTCAAACATTTGATTTGTTCAACGAGTCTTTTTTTTTCTTTGAACCGGTATTCTGCAGCTTTTTTTATTCCAGATCGCAGGCGGAGAGCATTCTGCTTTACGATAGCTCTTAGTTCTTTGTAGCGGCCTTTTGTTACAACATCGTTTATTTTTCGACTGAAATTGCGTAGCAGGTGATTGGTGCATTCTATTTTCCGTACATGCACCATATACTCTCTATATGGATCATTGTCCAATATCTTCTTGTACACGCTGCTATCGCCGTCAGCAACTAATATACTGTACACTAGGCCGTGCATTTCTATGCTGCATTTGAAGCCTTCTACAATAGCAGCACTTTCCATGCCAGTTGAACTCTTATTACGACCCCAGTTTTTGAAGCAGCGATGCTCGCGCGCTTCTTCCTTCTTCTTAGCTGCCGTTTGACAAATTATACAGAATTTGTTTTTTACGTTGATGTACAGCACTTTTTTCGCGCGGTATCCCACAATGGCTCCTACGCCAGAATGAGAATTATAATCATCTCCGCGGTATGACCGTTTCATCCAGCTGCCATCTGCGACAACTGCGATCCACGGTATATTTGATCCTGGCAGTACATCGCCTCTTGCGATAGCCAAAGATCTTTCCTCTTTTCCTGCGTCGTCCATTTCGCGTTGTGCGACCACCTCGAAGCCATCGATTATGTCATTCTGACATTTCTCGTATATCCTCTTCGTCATACAGGACACGTCCATGCCAGACAATAGTTCCTCCAGTTGATTATATCCGCCGCCCGACATCATTGTTGCGGAAGCAGCGGCATGGTTTATATCCATGGTGCCGTCACATTTCCGAAGACAGGATACGCGCTCCATGTAATTGCACATTCGGCACTGTACATTATATGCTTTTAGTAATCCATACTGTTGGCATCCAACTATATCAAAATGCTCGATGCCACAGCCAATGACCGAATGTGTTGCAAGATTTTTTATTTGCTTCAAAACATAAGGAAAATCTACGAAGTCTATTCCTTCTGTACCATAATTGGCTCTTCTGACTGCTGTGGTTGTAGTGTTTCCACCACCCAGTTACAGTTACGATCAATATAATTCCTTTCTTCGTTGATGTCTGATGTTTTCTCATTATTTTCCGCCGCTGATTCCATTATTTCTTCACAATATTCTTCCTGCATGAATTCTGTAATTACCGCCGCCGGAAAATCATCCCCAGCAGCAGATGTGGTAGGAAGTAAATAATTCGTACCTGCACAAGTACCTGCTTCCGTTACGGCACCCTGACCTACCGCGAGGCTTGCTGCGTTCTTCAATCGTCGCCTGTACGCAGAGTCAGTAAATATTGCTTATAATTTATATTTTTATAATTGTCCAAACCATATCGTGTTTGTTGTCATTTTAATCAGAAAAGCGTTACAAATATGTTAGTAAATACAAATTGTATAAACGAAGAACCAAGTTTTAGACGTAGGAAAAGAAAGCGAGTACGGTACAGAAAGGATAGACCGGCAATCCAAAGTCAACGAGGGGCTGCAGGGTGGTATTTCGTTTTATGGAATGTTATAAAATAATGAAGAAACGAAGGGTACGGTAAACACGTGTCGTTTGCCTTTCGTGAAACTACTTGACCGCGCCGGAAACAGAAAGCACACGTACTGTGCGTTCGCAGAGAGATGGCGAGTGACAGCATATTGCGTTCTCACTCTGCCGCTGCACGTGCGTTGCTGTTATTGGCTGAGGACGGTGACAAAGAACGACGACGAGCATATCGAGACAAAGTGAGATAGAATGATGACTTTAGAGCATTGACGTAGCCTCCCAATCAAAGTGTATACTATGTATTAAGAAATTAAATGATTTCCTGAGGCTACGCCAATGCTTTGGAATCATTCTATTTCACTCTGTCTCGATATGCTGATCATGGACCTTTGTCACCGTCCTCAGCCAATAACAGCAACTCACGTGGTAGCAGCAGAGTGAGAGCGTAAACTGTCACTCGCCAACTCTCGGCGAACGCACAGTACTCAATTGTTCGAAACATTTTTTGCCAGCCCATCCAGCAGCCCATCACGGCTGAGGCGGGCCATGTGCCTTTGGCTACGCTAGCTTTCCCATAGGACAAAGCTACACATAGACATATAGTGCGTCCAGAGCTAAATGAAAAAAGTGGTGTGGGGATTTCTCACCCCACTAAACGAACTACAAAGCTCGACCGCTCGCCAAACCGAGCAGGGCAGTGCCATGCCAATTTGAAATGGGTGCACATATACAGTATACGATATGCTGTTGATCAATGTGTAAATGGTTTGAGACAGTGTCAGTAGAACGGACCCCAATTTCTCGAAGTTCGCGGCTCGCTTTTGTCGGTGTCGCTAGGTTGTAAAGGAAAAAACAAGGATAGAACGATAGCCGAGGCAGCCGAGAAATTTAAATGCCACCGTGTCGGTGTGATTACACAAATGCAAAACGATGCTATAATAAAAAGGACAGCTTAACTTTTTTATTTTTAGTTTTTTCGACTTCCAATTTTTTTAAACATATTGTTGAAATTCTTCCGATTAAAATGAGACCAAACATGATATATTTCAGACCACATTGTATCTTTATCTTTATTGTAAGGCATTTATTACATGTGGGGGCATTTCCCACATACACCACTAGGGGACGAGCGGGACGATCCGGCTCCCGAAAGTGGTCATGTAAGTCCGCGCGACTATACAGGGTGGCCCATAAGTCTCGCCGTATTTTTAAATTTTGCGTACCTGAGGTGATTCTGAACAACTTTTTCCTTGACCAAAATATTCTACGAAACTTCGTTTTTGAGTTATTAACGAAAAACACTGGCCAATGCGAGCGCCCGTATAGCGCGCGCTCAGTTACAACTGCGCGCCGTCGTGATCGGGTGCTTCGAGGGGCAACGTACGGCAAATATTACATCGTCTTAAATTAAGAATAATGTGCAATTATTCGTTATTCATGAATAACAATGAAGTTAACAAGTCGTTTAATAACTGTTCCATACTTTTATTCGTTTTCCGAAACGTTAAAGTGTTTTATTACTTACGAAAAAAATGTTTGGATAATTAATGTTGGAAAAAGATAGTTAAATAAACTTACCCTTTCGTTCGCGAAGTAATCTGCTTCTACGGAAGTGGGTCCTTGGCAGTTGGTCATTGCACCGATCCTGACCTATCTTAACAATTTTATGCCACGAAACGCACGTCTCGGCGATCGATACCGATCTGATTCGCACTTGTTTCCACACGTACACGACACGCACATTAACGATTAGTAGTAACGATTGTAGTGCGTGTGGAAACAAGTGCGAATCAGATCGGTATCGATCGCCGAGACGCGCGTTTCGTGGCATAAAATTGTTAAGATAGGTCAGGATCGATACAACGACCAACTGCCAAGGACTAACTTTCGTCGAAGCAGGTTACTTCGTGAACGAAAGGATGAGTTTATTTAACTATCTTTTTCTTACATTAATTATCTAAAGGTTTTTTTCATAAGTAATAAAATACCTTATACGTTTCGGATAAGGAATAAAAGTATGGAACAGTTATTAAACGACTTGACAATTAAACTGTTATTCATGAATAATGAATAATTACACATTATTCTTAATTTAAGATGATGTAATATTTGCCGTACGTTGCCCCTCGATGCACCCGATGACAACCGCGCGCGGTGGTGCCTGGCCGCGCGCTATACGGGCGCTCGCATTGGCCAGTGTTTTTCGTTAATAACTCAAAAACGAAGCTTCGTAGAATATTTTGGTCAAGGAAAAAGTTGTTCAGAATCACCTCAGGTATGCAAAATTTAAAAATACGGCGAGACTTATGGGCCACCCTGTATATATAACATCCGACCATTCCCTACTATCCCTGTGTCTAAGGCAAGGGCCTGCTAGTACGCCTTACTGACGAGTCCGCTAGCAGGCCTAGGACGAAACGCAACCTTCTCCCTTTCCTCTCTTTTTCCCGTCGTTACCTGCATCCACCATCCATACCGACGAAGCAAGCGAGCAACGCTACCCACATTACATATATTAAAAAACAAAGTTTATTAATGTTCAATTTATTATGTTTCAAAAAGATTAATAAATATTCAGGAATAATACATATATCTGTACAAATATGTACGGAATATATATAAATTAACAAGATATAATTATATCTGGGAGACCGAAGGTGGTTGTTATACTTTATAATTAAGTATTTTTGTTTTAATCGTCAGATATTTAAATAAATTTCCTCATGATCACCTACAAAATAGATATCTCTAATTTTAAAAAAGATACTGATGTTACAATTTTTTTATTAATTAGAATAGTGTACTAGGTGACAAGTATCCTTACTTGCCATGAAGTACAAAATGTGAGTCTAAATATAACAAATAGTAACGGAAATAAAATTGTATATAGAAGTCTCTGCTATCCTGGCTTGTGGTTTTAAACGGAATGACCAGAACATTGTCTCTATATTTGGAACATTAGAGTTTGTTAAAACAAAAGATGTCGCATTGGCATGGTAGCTCTATGAGCGTTATATTTCGAAAGTGGTTTCTGTACTACAAACCAAGGATAATACTGCGCAAAGAATTAAAGTTCTTTCAAATACTTAAAATATTGAATAAAATGTATAGCTATACTAATAGTAACTGAACTATTAGTGTAAATAAAAATTAATTCATAAGCGACTCATCTTATTGCTTAGAACGCAACATCGGCAGGGCGCTACGACCCTGCCGATCGGCGGCATCAATCGGCCGCTCTCACTCCACTTTTTTCATTTAGCTCTGGACGCACTATACATATTGCAAAAGAAATAAAATTGAAGATACATGTTTCTCTTTTCAAATGAAAACTATTACGTTGTGTAATAATAAAATATGTTGTACGTTTTAAAATAAATAACGAACTTTTTTGTTTCCATGGTAATGGGATGATCACACACACTTATCACTGATAAATAGTACTGATCAGTTATCAGTACTACAATAACGTACCACGCAGAAATGGAACAATTCACAAGTTATAAATATTCCATGTGTCAATATCTGCGCGGGTAAGTAAAGACCCGATTGCTTTCTGCGTCTTCACCGTAGTGCAAACGACAAAAAACTGATCAGCTAACGTTGTCACTGCAGTGGTTGCACATGGTGAGTAGCAGAACAAAAGGTAGTGGGAAAAGGACGGACATATGCGTCCTGTTCCTCTTTTTCTCGTTAGGATTGGTGCATTCTGAATACATGTATGTACTTCCGATATTATTTTTGACTTTATTAGTCAAGAATTCATATTTCTTACCACAATTACCCTTTCCCGTTTGCCTGGCGGTGAAGGAACACCCCCGAGTATGCGCGGGCACGCTGCGCGCTTTCAAACCTGGGCAAGTGCGAACTTTTACGCGGGCCGATGACGTACCGCTCGGTCATTGGTGCAAGTGAAATACACAATAGTGAGTGAGTGAGAAAGGCATTCTGGGCCCTGTCCACCCTTGAGCCTAGCAAAGGCTAGATCGTCAGAAAAAAAACCCACCGTCGAGCAGTACGCACGGTAAGTACCATCACGCTTACTATCCCCGTATTTTTCACTATATGTACCGGTTATTATGAAAGTGGTCTTTTTCTATTTATCAGTCGTCTATAATATAATTATCATTGCTTTCAACTTTATAATTTAATTTTCTTTTTTTTGTACTGAAATTCGCTTTCCATAATTTATCAACAAATATTGATCATTGTCATAGAGTTAATAATTAAAAAAAAATTAATGTAAAAAAAAAATGAACAAGTGCGGGACTCGAACCCACAGAAAAGTTTGCGACGGCTCGAGACAAATTCTCCGCTCGAGCCGATTCATTTAGTTAGCAGAGTTAGCTGATGGTCAGCATTGTACCAGATGTGGCAACAGCGCGACTGAAGTCTTGATAAGTTGCGGCAACTATGCCTTACTTGTGTCTGTATTCACGTATGAATCGACGTTCGACGATGCTACATATGACCGTACAAGATTACGATAAAAATCAGGGAGTCAACTGTTGACTGATTTGGAGACATTTCCTTATTATATGTTTTATACAAAATAGTCAAAAGAATGAAAAAGAATAATAATAAGAGCAATAATTTCAAATAATTGCTGTAACTACCACATTCTGAAAACATGATATCAGTACAAAAATACTTCCAGTATTAGTAAAAAAAGTGCCTATCTCCCCTTTTTTATTTTAAATAATATAGCCATATAATTATAACAAAAATTCAACAGCGATTTCAAGTCATGTATGTGTCACAGTAAAAGCGTTTAGAAAATTTTTACACTTTCCAATCAATGTATGCCTAAAATGCATATAACGTAACCTAACATCGTACGAAAATGCATACATTGACTGCGTCACGCTTTTACTGTAGCACATGTAACAAGCCAACGCTTCAGTTTTGCTATGATCTACGTTGGCAGCCATCTTGAGTAGGCGCCATCTCGTCAAAACTACCTGAACTAAATTTGTGACGTCACGTGCTCTGTTTTAACGGCAATATGGACGACGGACGGTGAAACTCGTATGTGGGAATGCATTTAGTTGGATGCTAATGAAATCTTTATATGACAGTATTTTGAACTCGGTGAGGGCTCATTCGAAAGAGGAAGGTTGAGCGCAGTGCGCCAGATGTGTTTTTGAACGAGGTTGTGTCTTTTAGTGACCTAAAAATACTGATATTCTGCGGGTGTATTTTTTCGATTTTTCCTTACACTTTGAACACTCATATTATTAAATATCAACACAACCTCGTTCAAAAACACATCTGGCGCACTCTGCTGAACCTTCCTCTTTCGAATGAGCCCTCTCCGAGCTCAAAATAGTGTCATATAAAGATTTCATTGGCATCCAACTAAACCATGTTTTATGGCCATATTTGGTCGGTTTACAGCTCGCTGCATTATCCGTGTCTACCCCCTTAAGTTATTATATATGTCATTTATTTATTTATTCGTGATCGTCTTATTTATTCATAATAATTAATTTTATTTTCAGGTGACAGTGACTGAACGGCGCTGCCCCAGAACTCTACCTTCCTTTTAAGGGAGACCGGACGACTGGGGCGGTATGTCTCAGATTGGGACTGCTGGATCAGTCACAGATAAATTTTACAAGTAACGAGGCGCAAGCCGAATATCATATTAATCAACATTTTAATTTCAGGTGACTGTGTCCAGACAGCGCTGCTCTGAAACTCCACCTTCCTTTTAAGGAAGGTGGGACAATTGGAGCAGCATGTCTCAGTATGGGACTGCTAGAAGGCACTACAACATTTTATACATGACAAGGCGCAAGCCGAGCAGACATTTAAACAGAAGACGAAGCAGCTGCCAGCAGAATAGTATTTATTAGCCCGTCTTGGCCTTTTACACCAAGCGGTGCGAGTCTTACTTCGCGAGGCTTCCCTGACAACGCACTTTGTGCGGCTAAGTTCGCCTCCCGAAAGGGTCCCCGTTCCTAGTTTTTCCACGAACCGCGGGCAGGTCTCGTGGCAGTGGACGATAGAAAGTAGGCCCGTGGTTAATACGCCACATAGTTTTTGATTGTTAATGTTATCTAGTTGTAGATGCACCTAACACGCTGGTGGGTAAGCATGCGTGGAAGTCTACCCAGCCTTAAGCTGAGGTACAGGATATAGCCAAATGCCTCGTCATCTAATTAGTGACGCGCATGAATGGATTAACGAGATTCCCTCTGTCCCTATCTACTTTCTAGCGAAATCACTGCCAAGGGAACGGGCTTGGAAAAATTAGCGGGGAAAGAAGACTCTAGTCTGGCATTGCAAGGAGACATGAGAGGTGTAGCATACGTGGGAGATGGCAACATGGCAACCATGACTTTAAACAAGATACATGCAATTAATCAAATATTATTATATTATACTTATTATTACA
This sequence comes from Nomada lathburiana, assembly GCA_963667235.1. Classification (NCBI taxonomy): domain Eukaryota; kingdom Metazoa; phylum Arthropoda; class Insecta; order Hymenoptera; family Apidae; genus Nomada; species Nomada lathburiana. Next base: position 15,500,178 of record OY763899.1, on the reverse strand, counting down.
ATTTCATAGAAGTCAAAGCTAGTGATTCAATGATGGCTCAGTGAAGCAAGACCGTTTGATAGCGATGGCGTCAATAAAGCAAAGAAAATGTATTGGTTATTATAATACTTCATGTACAACATAAGATGTCCAAAAGAGCTGTGTTAAGTGAAATTTATTAATTAATAGTAGCAAATAAAGTTAATAAATGAGTGCCGCGACATTAACGTAAGCGATAATGCGACTGCGTCTTTATGAATTTTCACTAGCCTGGAGAACGAAGCAACAACACGTACAAACACTACACCACCCAAAGTGCGAATGACTTGTCGCAGCGAGGCTCATCGAACAATTTTCGGTAACATTCAGGCGCCCGAGCTGCGCACGCAGCTTGATTTTCGCGACTTCGGCACCTGTTGCTACGTAAACTCGTGACGCCACGGCCACAGGACAATGCCTTCTACGTCATCGCATGTGTCGCGCACTATTTCGCGGCTGTTTTTTTTCGGCCCGCATTTCTGGGACCCCGGGTCCATTACCATTTCCGTGTCACTCGCAACGTTACCAACAGTTGTAGAAAACGATGCTAAAATTAAATAATTTTAAAGAATTCTTTTATTCTTTGCCGCAATGAAAGGCGACAAGGGATATCAAACACTTAATGTTAATTAAAAATGTATTAATTGAAGAAACATTGTTACAAATTTTCTTATTTCAATTGTAAAATTGCCCCAATGAAAAAAGATAGTGACGATAATTGTATAATACAATTGTTAACTGTAAATTTACTAGACAAATTCTTTAATTATCTTTTTTCATTGGGGCAACTTTGTTGTTAACAAGAGACACAATTTGTTATTTATATTCAACTAATGATAATATCGAAGTAACTCATTCACTAATATAAGAAAATTTCTGCGATTAAAGAGCATGTTGAAACAAAGCAACATGAGAATGATGTAAAAATGTAAAGCAAGTGAAAAAGAAATCCCCAATGTTGTTATATCTGTTTTCTGAAACAGTTGAATATTGCTAAAGAGGACAAAGGGTTTCAATGGGTAACAGTGGTCAGATGCCTTTACGATTGGGGGTCCGAGGTTGATAACTAAGGGTATTATGGATTGCAGATGTGTTCAAACAGAAATTTAAAGGCATCTAACAGAGGGTAGGAGACAAGAATCGAAAGTACCTCCACAAATATAGCCATCTGTTCTACATCCTTTCTTCACAACATTTATAGTAAAATCTCGATTAGTGCACTACGCTCGGGACCGAATGCGAACACTAATCTTGCACAAACACGTTTCTCGAGCGAGTTCGAGTCACCTCTGATTTTGTGACATACCGAGAATCGAGTCAGCCTAAGAGAAAAGAAACAAGTTTAAATACCTGTGCACGTGTGAGACAATACTAACGCACTTAAAATTTAAGATTAAAACTCGTTTATTTTTGGTCAGTTTTCAATGAAGTTTCACCAAAATGTTTGTTACAATTTCCTGATTAAAATGACACGAAATACGATATGGGTAGAACAACTTTTACTTATCATGGTATTAATAATGGTCTTCGAAAGTTTCGAATCTAAACAATCAGCCCCATGGCACCAAACTATGACGTGTTTGTGTCGACCAACTTTACGAGCAAAATTGTATTGACGGAGGCCAGGGCGGTCTGGCAACGACCTCGGAGACTGGTGCCAAAAGGAAACGAAGTGTTAAATTAACAGGTTAAGGAATGGCTGGAAGACGGTATTATTCGATCTGGTAAAACCGAACATGTCAGCTCTGTAGTAATAGTTACTAAAAAGGATGGATTAAATGGAGTATGCGTGGACCACATACACCTGAATAAGGGGATTGTAAAAGATTGGTTTCCAATGCCGCTAATCGATGACTGTATCGATGCAAATATACGGCATTTATTGCGCCGTGCGGAAAATATGAATTTAATAAGACGCCGTTTGGACTGTGTCACAGTCCAGCCGGCTGTGTTGGTTTCATTAACGAGGTGTTTCAGGGTTTGATTAATGAAAAAGTTGTATTTACGTATGTAGACGATTTGATCATTCCGGGTAGCGACGAAAGAGACGCGTACGATAAGCTTGAAAAAACTTTAAAAGTTGCAAGTCAAAACGGATTGCAGGTTAATTGGAAAAAAAGGAAGTTTATAAAAAGACGCATCAAATTTCGTGGACATGAAATAGAGGATAGACGTGTTTATCCAAGTCGGAGCGGGAAATACAGAGTTTTCTAGGGCATCCTCGGTATTTTAGGAAGTTTGTGGAGGATTATGCTAGGATCGCCCAACGTTTCACGGATTTATTAAAAACTGATCAAACATTTAAAACCGCCTTTCTTGTCTTAAAAAATATATTTTCAAAGGAGTCAGTGTTGAAGAGATACGATCCAGGTGCGACTACCAAACTCCACACTCATGCAAGCGAAGAAGTATATGGAGCCGTCTTACTGCAAAAGTCGACGAGAAGAATTTCCATGCCGTTTATAATATGCGCCGCAAGACTTCGGAAAGCGAAAAGAATTTGCACTCATATGACCTCGAAATTCTCGCGATTATTACAGCACATTAAGAAATTCAAAGTGAAATTCAGCAGCAGACTTTTGGAAATCTACAGCTCATAGTAACCGATAAGGGTACATACTGTGCATCAGAAAGAATCGAACATTTCTCGATAGAAACCGGAGTGTCCAGTGAAAATGGTCAAGTTGAGCGCATCAATCGGATAATAATACCTATGTTAACGAAGTTGGCCATAGATAATCCGACAAAATGGTATCAGCATGTCTGGAAAATACAACAGGGAATCAACGCACAATTTCAGCGCACTATTGAAATGACAGCATCTGAAGTTTTAACCGAAACGAACTTACGACATAAGGAAGATTTAGAAATAAAAAAACTTATTGAACAGGAAACAGTGGTATTATATATTTATAGAAGAACGTGATAATTTAAGGCGTTTGGCAAAATAAAATGTCGTGGAAATACAGGAAGAGAATCGACGCAGTCGTAATAAAAATTGTAAGGATGCGCGCGTATACCAAGAGTAATCTAAATGAGGGTTAAAAATTAAGAAACAGTTTCTCGGACCGTATAAAGTATCACGTGTAAAACGTGATAATCGGTACGAAGCTATGCGCGTGGGAGGGGAGGAAGGACCTAAAATAACTTCCACAGTTGTCGATTATATGAAACCGTGTGATGCACTATCACCAGGGGCTGAAGATATGTCAGGAATGGCCGAGTGTGTGAATGTGCGTGTGTGAGGTGTGTGGTTGACCTACTACACAGTAGGTCGTGTGGTTTCGTTCACTTCAGTCTTCAGATTCTTGGAGTTTGTGTCAGTTTCTTAGCCAGCTCGTTAGGATGTGTCCCTAATTTGTCATGTATGTTGTTACATATTTTTGAATTTGCTCCTTTACGTATTTTAATCCCACGTCTTTATGGAGAGTTTCCCCGTTGACGTACCAAGGGGCGGCTGTTACTGTTCTTAAGACTTTGTTTTCAAATCTTTGTATAATATTCAGATTACTTTTTTTAGAGCATCCCCAACGTTGGATACCGTACGTCTATATTGTAATGACCGAAACTTTATACAGCAGCAATTTCTTTTGCAATGAGAGTGGTGATTTGTACCCTAGTATCCGGTACAATTTTTTAATTTTTACGTCTAATTGCTTTCTTTTCCTTCTGATGTGATTTTTCCATGTAAGTCTTTTGTCCAGTAGTATGCCGAATTATTTCACGCTGCCATTTGTAACAAGGCTCTCTTGATTTATCTTAATTTCCGGGTCCGCAACATGTTTTGTTGTAAAAGTACCATGACTAGATTTTTTTGCATTGATTTTAATTTTCCATTTCTTGGGCCATTCAACTGTCTTGTTCAGAGATTCGAGTAGGAGTTTTGCCGCTTCTGAAGGGTCTTCGTGCGACGCTAAAATTGCTGTGTCATCGGCGTATGTAGCTGTTATTACATTTTCGCTGCATGGGTGGTCCGCTGTAAAAATCTGATATAGAGTGAGCCCTAGCACGCTGCCTTGTGGGACACCGTCCAGGATCGGGTATATTTTGGAAAAGCTGCCATTTTGATTCATGTAAAAGTCTTTCGTTTAAATGTGATTTGAATAAGGTGTAATAGTTATGTGGGAGGTTTTGTTTGATTTTACACAGTAACCCCTCTGGTATAATTATTGATAAAATTAGCAACTTTTATAAAAAAGTTTCTTTTGTTTGCAATAGATTTGCGCCTTTTTATTTTCTGGCATAAAATAAAGCCAGGTTGCAGGTGCGTGTAATGTCTGCCAATATGGTTTCAAAAATGGGGACACTTTAATGTCACATGTATTCCAATTTATCGAGGTGGGATTCAATAACAATGTAGATTCACAAATTGGTTGTCGATCCGTTCGATATAATGGTGATGTAGTTGGTCCAAGGAATTTTCCATGATGAAAACGGCAAGCCTTCAAATATTCTTCAGTTGGTGTAAAATATTCCTGTTCGTCGGAAGATACTGCAATGTATCGAATGTGCGGCTGGATATATGAGACTACATTTTTTGCTCGAAGTTTGTGGATCGATGGACAAGGATATATTTTATACAAATTATACGGTTTCCGTTCCAAAAGGGGTATAGCGAGTTCGAAGAGTATTCTACCTCTTGCGAAAATCACGTTCAAGTTTGTTATTTTTTCGATTTGCTCGGCAAGTAATTCTTCCGGTGATAAAGGAAATTCATACGCTAATGTTTGCTTAATTTTATGAGCAGAAAGTACCAACTGTTCAGGTGAAAGGATAGCAGGATTTAAAATTCCTTGTTTTGCTAATAATATTGCGTCTATTAGTAACAACAAATTTGTACTATAATCGTCCAATGCTCGTTCAATTTCTATTACGGAATCTCTTATTATTGCTTCAAAACGTAATTTGCTTAGGTCTGACTGTGCTTCGTGTAAGGCATCAGAATGTTCAGCCACCAATTTAGTCATTCGTGGCTTTGGTTAAATTAACTAACCTTGCGTGTGTGACCGAAAATTCTCCTTTGATAATATGCGTCTGATTTGCTATTAATTCAGTGAGCTCCCGTTCATTTCTATAGACTTTGTTTAATTCATGATTGTAATAATCTGCGTCTTCCTGTGTCAAAGTTCCGAACAATACTATAGTGGAAAATAACTGACCCCGTGGGAATTAAGTAAAACAATATATATATACAGTGAATCCTCTATATAAGCGAAAAAATTCTACACGATATAAGCGAAGAGTTTATCCCCACCACTGAGGGGTATACCCCTTGAGGCGTAGAGAAGTTCGCTTGGCGAAAAATGTAACGCGATCCGGGCTGGGGTATATCGGTGAGCTAATACTAATTGAACGATGAAACTTTGCTATTTCTCATCCTTTTCTTATGAAACTTTTACATAGCATAGCTGACAATTTTCTGATTAAAATGACACCAAACACGATATAATTTGGGCTATATTTACTGCCATAATTAACGATAATAAGTTTCGACCGTAGAAAAGGATAGCTAGTGAAAAGAAAAGAGAAGCTGCGATCGTGGCAATCGGCAAACATCAAAGGCTCACTACACTGTTTAACATACCAATGTGATACTAACATTTTTATTTTCAGTTTCTTTTGTATACAACTTTTACCGATAAATTTGTGATATTTTTCTGATTAAAATGAGACCAAACACTAGATAATTTGGAAAATATTCACTTGTAATAACTTATTATTTTTCATTATCGTTCCTAATAAGTTAGAGAAACAAATTGTTACCCACATTTAGAATAATACTATGGCTAGAATATTACAAATTACACTAGTATGAAGTATAAAAAGCTTATAATTAAAATTATGCAAATTCTTCATTATTTGTGCTTACAATAATTAAAACAAATAACACAGAAAGTGGTCTGTATTATTGCTACAGATGAAAATGATCACGTGAGTGAATTTATTTGTTCTGGTTAATATCGGCTAAAAAAATACCGATACCTGGTTATGAACAAAACTAGTCCACGACTGTATGTATACTATATAAGCGAACGTGTTAATGCGTGGACCCCAATGTAATATGGTACAGTAAATATGGTCCAAATTATATCGTGTTTAGTGTCATTTTAATCAGAAAAATGTCACAAAACTGTTGGATAAAGTTTGATAAAAAAAAAATATAAAATAAAAAAGTTTCATCTTTGCAATAGTGTTATTTCACCGATACGCTGGATTTTGTTTTGGCTTGGCTGTTCCGGTCCTCTTTCTTTACTCGCTGTCCTTTTCTACGTTCGACGCTGTCGGCAAATTTCAAACAATGTAGGAACTACACGATATAAGCGAACGTTCAGACCCGAGGCTTTCGCTTATATCGAGGATTTACTGTATATACTGTGCGTTCGCCGAGAGTTGGCGAGTGGCAGTTTACGCTCTCACTCTGCTGCTACCACGTGCGTTGCTGTTATTGGCCGAGGACGGTGACAAAGGTCGTCGATCAGCATATCGAGACAGAGTGAAATAGAATGATTCCAAAGCATTTGCGTAGCCTCCGAATGGAAGTGTCAGCTATTAAAAGATACAATTTCTTATATTTGATCTATTGCTGCAAGTTCGGGGAGAGTTTCTAAATTAAAAAATTGCACGCGATTTCACACAGCTCGTTCTTATATAAGTAAAGATCATTTTTGTTGAAGAGTTTGTAGTTCGCGCCTTTCTAGCGCCATCTAGTGGTTGTACGTTGTGTGATGTAGTTTGTACAGCGCGTGGGTTTTGTCTAGATATGTATCAAGCCGTCGTGTGTAACGTATCGAAATAAATCTGTGTCTAATTATCCGCATTCTGTTATTACGAATATATACATATTCACGCTTAAACTCTAACAATTTTTTTTACCTTATCCATCTTCCGAAAAGGAACTGTCCTGCGAAGTGTCCTCTGCTGTATCTGTTTCGCTATCGTCGGCATCAATTGTTAGATCATCTAACATGTCTTCTAAAATGGTATCTTGCTGCCAATATTTTTTTCTCAATATCTTCTACATGCCGGCAGCAATTTCCCCATGAAGAGGATGAAATTCCCTCAATTGCCTGTTTCGTATAACTTTCTAACTCATTATATGATAATCTTGAGACATTACGTTCTCTCAATTGATTTTTTACTTCGGCCCATATTAATTCGATGGGATTTAATTCGCACATGTAAGGTGGTAATCTTAAGACCGTGTGGCCATGTAATTGTGCTGTTTGATTAACTTTATATATTTTGTCCGGTCTGTTCTGCCTTATTAATTGTAGCAATTCAAACTTCCTCATTGCTTGTGTGCACGGAATTCCATTTTGCAAGAGCCAATCTATCATAAGACTTTTCTTCGCTTGTTGGTTCGGTGGTTTATTTAGTTGGACTGAATGGTACGGGGCATTGTCCATAACAATCACCGTATTAGGTGGGATATTCGGAAATAATAATTCCTGCAGTCATTTCTCAAAATTTGTGGCATTCATTTGGCCATGATAATCGCCAGTCGAGCTATCCGCTTTAAAAATTAGTGCAGCCCCTGCAACAAATCCGTTCTTCCCACCTGCATGAAGAATTACAAGTCGATGGGAAGAACTGGAGGTTTGTAAAATTCCTGGCACAGTACTACTCTGCCAACATTTCCCGAGGCTAATTGTGTCGTCCACCCACGTTTCGTCGAGGTATATAATATTTCGCCCCGCTTTCCTGTAGCAATTCACAGCTTTTAAATATTGCCCTCTCCAATTGACATGTTAGATATAATAGTAGTCTATATATTTATGTCAAGATTATTCGGCTCGAGATTATAAAGTAACGACTGCAATGTTCCAAGGTTCTGGGGTAAGTGCCATGGGGTTCATCACAGTCCTCTTTCCGAAAGGCATAGCCTTCCCCACTCCGTGGCCAGATCCTCCAGGAACAGAATCCCTATTCTTTAGCAATGTGACGTCAGGTCACTTGCCATACTTAAAGTCTCTATCTCTTGTATATATTAAACAATCCCTCGACACTCGATAGCTAGAAGACCCAGAGTGGTCGCCAGCCACCGCCTGCCGACAGGATGTTGGGTCCCATTCATACACTTTCAAGACATGCAATAAACTAGTCAATCCTAGGACATCCGATATCTGAATGGCGTCGGGCCACCAGCCATCGTCTGTCTCCTAGGTTGACGATTGCCAAAACACTCTCCGACCACCCGTAGGACTGCATCCCCATCATAAATTACACACAGGGTGCCTAGTACTTGACCACCCGATCCTCTTTCTTTCATTAAAAATACGCTAACGCTAACAGACAATATTGGGCTGTTCTATTAATATTGTCCGGATGTTTCTACTTTTCTTCCAAGCGAAGCCCATACCTTTTAACAATGTGTATAAAGTTGTTCGTTGCCAGGGAAAGTCAATAGTTTCACGAATTGCAGCAAGCAGTTTTTGCAAAGTTGGAATTTCCTTTATCACGACATAAAAGTCGTGAATAATACCCCTTATAATTGCTTTTTCCTCCTCGGAACAGTGGAACGTCTTTTCAATCGGCCTAGGTCGTTTCTTTCCTGGCGATGGCAGTGATGTTCCTTCTTCAGATTCCGCACTTACCTTCCGAATCCTGGAGATTGTTCGGCTAGACAACCCGCTATATTCGGCGATACGTTCGTTTGCCTGACTTATTGGGTGAAAGTGAACGCCTTTCGCAGCTTCCACGTCACATTTAATGATGAGGTTTCGCACTATGTTTCGTGCTTCACTGCGCACAGTTTGTCCTCTTTTACGCGATTGCATATTATATTTAATATACTCAATTTAATAGAAAAAAAAAAAATAGAATACTAGCACTAAACCAATAATAAATGAATACTACAAAAACACTAAACTAACAGTAAACTGAATATTATGACTGAATTAAATATTAAAATACAAAAATATAAAATTAAGTAATACAAAAATGAAATTAAATTTAGTAATGAAAAATATAATAAAATCGCACTATGTTCGCTGGAGAAATCGCTCTAAGAAGACTTATGCTCTTGGCTTTAGTCTTTTACTCTTAATATCAATATAGGGCTCCTTTATCTTCAAAAGTGTATACAGAATTTCGTGTTAATATAAACACTCTTGAATTTCTAAACACTTATATGGGAGCGCGATTTCGAGTCGTCGCTGGTCGTTGCATATCCAGATCAAGAAGTAACATTTTGAATACCGGAAAAGGTACGCGCGGTTTTTATTTAAATATCTGCAAGTAAACCTACAGATTATTACTAACGAGCAATATATAAAAATGTAGAACGCTGGAAAATAGATGTAGAAATAAATGGTGACTATTTGTTACATAAATAATATTATTTTCCAAGAAAGTTTTGAATTTTTGAATATTGAATTAAAATCCGCACGAACTTTTTTCGGTACCTAATATGTTGTATATTTTAACCATCGAATCAGCGTTAATATGTAAATAGTAAGGAAATCATTCAGTTTCTTAATATATACATATACATAGTAGTTGATAGTTTCATTGGGAGGCTACGTCAATGCTCTAAAGTCATCATTCTATCTCACTTTGTCTCGATATGTTCGTCGTCGTTCTTTGTCACTGGCCATAGCCAATAACGATAGCGCGTGTGGTGCAGGAGAGGTGGAACAGAGTGAGAACGCAATATGCTGTCACTCGCCACCTCTCCGCGAACGCACAGTACAGTAATGTCTCGATTAGTGTTCAAAATTGTGTCTACGATTAGTGTTCATTTCTATCCCCACTACTTGGGGTGGTCAACAACAAACACTGATGCAAGCGAGATTAAAAATTAAAACTTGTTCATTTTTGGTCCGTTTTAAATGAAATTTTACTAAAATGTTCGTTACAATCTCCTGATTAAAATGACACCAAACACAATATGATTTGGATAATTTTTACTTAACGTGGTATTAATACTTTTATTCCCCTTTATTATTGTTTCCGATGACAACTAGTATATGTGTATATTAGTTGTTAGCAATAAGGTAATTAGTATTGAGATTATACATTTGGAAGTAAATTCGAATCGGCTGTCTCGATTAGTGTACCGAATGCGAACAGTAATCGTGTGCAGGACACGTTTCTCGAGCGGCAGGTCACCTTCAATGTTGTTGTTGTGGCAGCCGAGACTCGAGGCAGCGGCGACCAGGAAAGAAGCAAGTTTAAATACCCGTGTACGTGAGACAATACTAACGCTATCAAAATTGAAGATTATAACTTGTTCAATTTTGGCCCGTTTTAAATGAAATTTTACCAAAATGTTCGTTACAATTTTCTGATTAAAATGACACCAAACACGATATGGTTTGTACAACTTTTACTTATCAGGGTATTAATAATTTGATTCTCCTTTACTATTGTTTTCGATAACAACTAGAATATATGATTTTGGAACTATACATATATTTACTTATTACTATTGATGCGACGAATGACCCAGCTCTCTTCTCTGCGTAGTTCCTTTATCTAAAACGTAGATATAAATTCTTACAATTTCTTTTCAGTAAAAATTATAAACTCTTACGAACACCGAATGTAATGTCACAGGAACGAGAATAATTCTCGATACAACAATATTTTGCCATTAACTAAATATAGCAATTTAAGATTAAGAGAATTAAGAGACTCTCGATTGGAGAGTTTACTTCAAAATTTACAATCTCACTACTAATTACCTTATTGCTGTTAACTAATATACACATAATCTAGTTGTTATCGAAAACAATAATAAAGGAGAATAAAATTATTAATACCGTGATAAGTAAAAATTGTCCAAACCATATCGTGTTTGGTATCATTTTAATCAGGAGATTGTAACGAACATTTTCGTAAAATTTAATTTCAAACGGACCAAAATTGAACAAGTTTTAATATTAAATTTTGATCGCGGTAGTGTTGTCTCACGTACACGGGCATTTAAACTTGCTTTTTTCCTGGAACGCTGCCCCGTATCTCGGCTGCCACAACATCAAAGGCGACCCGAACTCGCTCGAGAATCGTGTCTGCACACGATTAGTGTTCACATTCGGTCCCGAGCGAGGTACACTAATCGAGACATTACTGTATTAATAAATCCCAATCTTCCTAACTATCCATGTAATGCTTGAGGTATTCGGTGAGTACGATTTGGCTTCGCTCCAATGATCCGTTGGTTTGTGGTGTGTATCCTGAAGTTGTGATTTGTTTGATTTTAAATATTTCGGATAAATTTGTTCCATAGATTGCGATAAAATGTCTAGCAAAAGCATCTGCAATAGTAGCAGCTCGAATATTTGGTATTGGTACAGCCATGCAATACTAAGTTAAATTATCTTGCATAGTAAGGATGTATCTATTTCCGCTTGGCGTGATGGGTAAAGGTCGTACTGTATCCAAAGCGATTTTGTCAAATGGTCCTATAGGTGTGTCGGTAATTACCATAGGTTGACGAGTTTTCGCTCGGACTAATTTTTGTTCTTGCCAACTTTGACATCTACGTATGTAATTTTGAATTACGTTGCGCATTTGCGGCCAATGGAATTTTGAACGAATGCGTTTGTAAGTCTTCGTTATTCCCTTGTGTCCTCCTATTAAACTATCATGTAGGCTTCGCGAATTATTTCCTGTCTGTCTTCTGTAGATGGTGTAATGATGTTACAATTGCATTTGTTGTGCCGTTCCAGTAAAGACTTCTTCTAACATTTTGAGAAGTTCGTTGACTGGAAGTTTATGGAAATCTCCGGTTCCAGATATTCGGAATGATTTGATATGGAGTTGATTTAAAGTGTCTTTAAGAATTTCCAAACCTCTGAGTACGTCTGATTTTTTAACGTTATCAGGTAGCGCAGGTAGCTGGTTTGCTGGGTCTTGTAAAACTGCACCCGGTAGTTGCGATGACACTTGAGGTGTACTAACTGAGTCCTGTCGAACATTATATGGATTCTCTATTACAGTATTTTCAAGCGGTTCCTCAAAGATATTAAATCGTTGAATATGGGCTGATTCTTGTCCGAAGGAGAAATTTGTGTAGAGTTTGTTGCGGATGAAAAACTATTTATGGTTTCCTGGCGTTCATCTGGCATCGTTACCTCTTGAGATAGGCTGGGAAAAGATCGGTTTTTATGTATAATCGGCGAATGTTGAACCTTTCCGTATGCGGCTTGTTCTATTTCACCTGAGCTGTTACTGTCCCGACACTTGGGTCGGTTTTCTCTATCTCGACGTAATTGCCGAACACGGTGTCCAATTGAATCGGTATTAACCTCTGTTTTTGGTACCCGAACTTTGAAGTCGGTGTCCCTGCATTCCCGTGGAAGAAGTGGTAAACAGACTGAAGTGGGGTTACGCGACAGAGCTTCTGCGTTTTTGTTTATCTTTCCAGCTTTACGAACGACCTGGTATTAATACTCCAAAAGTCTAAGTTTCCACTTCATGAGTCTGGAAGTCGGGTCCTTAACGAAATGCAACCAAACAAGTGGTCCATGGTCTGTGATTAGGGTGAATTTGGTTCCATAGATATAAGGCCTGAAGTATCTTACGGCGTAAACCATTGCCAAACATTCTTTTTCCATAGCTGAATAGTTCCTCTCGGGTTTATTTATGTAAGTACGGCTCCCATAGCATATTCGGATGCATCTGCTGTAACGAATGGGTTGCTGACACTATTCGTTGCGTAACTGTTTGAAGCTTTCGTCCTGTTCTTCTGTCCACTTGAATTTGATGCCTTTCCCTAACAAGTTAATTAGAGGCTTCGCTTTTGAGGTGAAATTAGGTACGAATCTCCGGTAATATTATCTCCGGATTTTTTAATCCGAAAGGCATTCGAGAAAATTCGTAATGTCCATTCGGTGTATTAAATGCCGTTTTTGATTTATCTTTCGGATCCATCTGTATTTGATGGAATCCACTTGCGAGATCCAAGACTGAGAGGTATTTAGCTCCTCCCAATCGGTCTAATATTTCCGTGATTTGCGGTAATGGCTATTTGTCTGAAATCGGTTTTTCATTGACTGTGCGAAAATCTATTACCAAACGCCAGCGTTTATTACCCTGTGCGCCTGCTTTTTTCGGAACAATCCATAAAGGCGAGTTTTATGGAGATTTAGAATGATTAATTATGCCTGCAGATAGCATAGTGCTGATTTGTTTTTGAATTTCTTTCTGATATTCTCTGATATTAATAGGAATATCATTAGACGTGTGAATTGAATGATTGAAGTCACGAGCCTCCCCGAGTTTATCTCCTGGCAGGAAAAATCGGTCGGGAAATTCCTCTACTAAATCATTTTTTTTTTTTTTTTTTTGTGTTCGTGGAGGGGAAAATGCGTTTATGCATACCCGGCCTATGCCGGGTTATGTGGGACTCTGCTGCCTAAGGTGTCATGCGGCAACTACCCACTAAAAACCCCTCCTCTATCGCACCATCGCATAGGATACGCACCCACGCCCCTCGGTCCTATACTACGTAATACTACGAGGGGGGGGCTCCTCACCGGAGTATCCTCATTACTGCAGCGGCCCCTTGTTTGTTGGGGATTGCAACCACCGAGGGTTCCCGGCATCAGATGGGTGAATGACTAGGTGGACTCCGTGGTTGCAGCGCGAAGCCTGCTAGCTCTCAGGGGTCCATCAAGAGTCTGGTAAATGGGCGCCGCCTCTTTCTTCTGGGAGGGAAAGAGGGGTCGCCCATTTTCTCTTTTTCTCTCTCCTGGTTCGCCCTGTCCTTCATCACCTTCGCCGCGAACCTTTGGAATATTTTCCAGTTCTCCAGCGACGCGGTGATCTTTGGGACCAGGTCCGTGATCGTCAGTCTTCCTCCTAAGGATGCTTCCAGGTGGAGTCTCTCCTCCGCCCAGCGATCACAGTAGAAGATGACGTGATCTGCGTTGTCCACCGGGTGTCCGCAATCCCAGCAGTCCTCGCTGGTCGTCCTGCCTATTCTCTTCCTGAAGCTGCCAAATGAGCCATGCCCCGTTAGGAGCTGCATCACATGGAAGTCCAGGAAGAGGTCGGGGGATTTATGCTCGAAGGCCCTGACCGAGCCGACCAGCTTCCGGGCCCAGTTATTTGGGTCAAAGCTGTCCCATCTGCCCTGCCACTGATCGATGGCCTCTTCCCATATTCTCTTCTTCATTATTTGGAGATGGGTAGGCTCTCCTGCGGCATCTTCCCCTTCTCTTTCGGTGTGGTGGTGATTGGTCTTCTCCGTGTAAATTTTCCAGAGGGCATCGGCTTTGATGTGTATTGGCATTTTTCACGCCAATACACATAGTGCATCATATGCCACTGTACGATATGCCGTCGTGGTATGAATCAATGCCGCTCTCTGGCTTCTGCGTTGGATGATAGTATTGAAACGCCAGGTGTTCGCTGCCTGCGCCCAAATTGGGGACGCATATAGGACCACAGACTCCCATACCTTGTAATATAAGTTTCTACATTTCCTGGCTGGTCCCTTGGTATTTGGTAGGAGTCCACCCATCATCTTCTCCGCTCGCGCGCAGGTTTTAGTGATGTGGTGCCTGTAGTTACGCATGTTATCGAGTTCTACTCCGAGGTATTTCGCAGTGCTCTGCGTCCTCACGGAGGTCTCGCCCCATTCAAGGTCGATTATTCTGTGGATTCTTTTCCCCGTCAGTATCAAAATCTCGGTTTTTTCGGGGGCGATCTCGAGGTTCATTCTTGGATCTGCCTCAGGCCGATATCTATCAGGAACTGGAGTTCTTCCAGGTTCCTTGCCGAGATCGTAAGCGCCAGGTCGTCCGCGTATGCGAAGGCTGCAGTATTCCTGAGTCCATTCGCGAGTGACAGAACACCATCGTATACGAGGTTCCACAGCATCGGTGCTAGTACTGCGCCCTGTGGAACTCCTGCGTAAATCGGTAGGCTCACTGTACCTTCCGGGGTATGCACCACCACTCGCCTATCCTCGGAGTAGTTCCGTATGACCCTTATCAGGTCTCCGGAAACTCCTCTCCGAGCAAGTTCAGCCAGGGTGTGTTCCCATTCTAGGCGGTTAAATGCGTTCTTTATGTCCGTTGTCACAAGGGCGCACAGTGCGCCCCTGCTATGGCACATATCCGCGAACCGCGTTACCTCCTTAATTGCTTCCACGGTGCCTACGCCTTTTCTAAATCCGTATTGGCGGTAGTGAAAGGGGTCGCGTCCAATCTGCGCTTCTATGGCGTCTTTCATCACGTACTCCCATAGCTTGGATAGCGCCGGGAGTATGCTGATGGGCCTGTATGCCGATGGAGTTGACAGGTCCTCTCCTGGTTTCGGGAGTAGAATCACCCGAGCCGTCTTCCATGTACGTGGTATGGTTCCCTCGAATAGCGTAAGACGGCACATCGTCGTGAGGTCAGCTGGCCATTTCTCGGCAATCATCTTGACCACTTCCGCCGGTACCGAGTCTATCCCTTGTGCTTTCCCGACCTTAAGTGCTTTTGCCGCTTTCACCACAGTTTCCTGCTTGATAGTGGTGGTGCACAAGGGGTCGGGCGTTGGGGTGGTAACTGGCCATGGGGTCACTTCCTGGGGAGGTTTTGTGGTGGTGAAGAGGGCGTTGAGCACCTCTT
Organism: Nomada lathburiana; assembly: GCA_963667235.1. Lineage (NCBI taxonomy): Eukaryota > Metazoa > Arthropoda > Insecta > Hymenoptera > Apidae > Nomada > Nomada lathburiana. Next base: position 15,484,594 of record OY763899.1, on the reverse strand, counting down.
GCACCTTTTCCGCCGGGAGGGAGGTTGTCGCACCTCTCGCTTTCCTCAGTCTGGACATCACTGCCCTGTACGGTCGTGCCCATGGATTCTGATCGAGAATCGCACAGAAGTCAGACCACGATTGTTCTTTGCTCTTCCAGATTTCCACCTGTAAGCCCTTCCTTGTTGATCTGTAGTGATCAAGGAGGTTTGGGGTTTCTGGAGAGTCCTTTTTCTTGGCTCTTTGATACCTTCTTCTGGCTTGGAACGTTGCCATTCTAAGATTGGCAATTTTATCGTTCCACCAAAAGTTCGGTTTTCTTGTGCCCTTCGGAAGTGTCTTCCTTCGCATGGCTCTCTCAGATACCCTTTCGAGCCTGGACTGCATCGCCTCCGGGGAGCAATCCGGGTCTCTGTCCGGGGTGGGGGCCTGAGACGAATGGTTCCTTGCGCGTCGTGGCGTGGATTCTCTGCTCAGGACGTCGTATGAGTCGAGGATCTCCTCTGGCCTCACGTTCTTGAGTGAGAATGGTCTCCACGCCGTGTGTGATCGGCTGCATCTACCTTCCTTGAAGGTATGTAAGATGTATCGGTGGTCCGAGGCGGAGTATGTTTCCAGCACCTCGCTTCTTTGCAGGTTTTCCAGGGTTAACCTGTCCACGGACATAATTTCCGGGAAGGACGTCCCGCCGTTCCTGAAGAAGGTGAATGTCCCCTGCGGTCGAATGGGAACAAGGTGCGCTGCCATGGTTATGCCGAGGAGTAGCGCACCTCTCCGTTCGGTCTTGCGTCCTCCCCAGGCCGGGGATTAGGCGTTGAAGTCGCCTGCAAGAATCACCCGTCTGCCTATCGAGGTGGCGTTTCTCAGCACCTCCTGCAGGTCATCTAGATACATCTCTACTTCCGGTTGCGTGATGTTCGGGGAGCAGTAGCCGCTAATGAGGATTGTGTCCTCAAGCATTGCAACTGCTATTCCGGGTAGTGGTGCGATGCTGATGGGGCGTGCCATACGTCCTTGAAGCCCGTTATCCATACGGCCGCGTCCCCGGTTGTGTCATTGCACCACTCACGTCTCTGTCTATAAGGTTCAGAAATGATCACCGCGTCGGCATTCACCTCTGATGCTTGTTGCACCAAGAGTTCTTGCGCGAGGCGGGATCTGTTCAAGTTAATCTGTAAAATCACCTTGGGTTTAGCCATTTCGGGTAGCTAGTCCCCGTCGGCCCTGAGCAACCTTCTGATATTGTGGGCATCCAAGCGATGCTGCCACGTGATGCAATCTTTTCCCCTCCAGGCCTTGGGCCTCGCAGAGGGTACATCTTGGCTCGTTGGTGCACTCCTTTATGGAGTGTTCCATGGAGCCGCATTTCCTGCATTTTTCCTTTCCCTGGGGGAGCGCTTTGCAGGCCAGGCTTGTGTGGCCCAAGGCGTGGCACCTGAAGCATCTCACGACCTTCGGTAGTATCCTCGCCGACACCAGGGTGAACCCGATCCTGAACTTGCGCGATCCAAGGTCCTTCGGGATGGCCCCGGACGGTATATCAATAATTACCGTCTGGGTTCCCGAGGGGGTCATCCTCGTTGTTCTTAGGTGTATCATGTTTGGGTCTAGCCCTAGAGTCTGGGCTATCCCTTTCACGATATCACCGGCCTCTGCCGTGGGGTCGACATTCTTTATCTCCATTGTCGACCTCGCCTGTAGTGTGGCAACCGGTGTTGAATCCCCGAGCACTTTGCTCAGCGTTTCGGCTACACCATGTGCCTTGGCAGTTTTGGACAGTTCTATCAAGACGTGTCCCTCTCGCGTTTTCCTTACCGCGCTTGTTTCTGCGAGGCAGATTTTCCCCTTTTTGAGGACGTCCTTTACCGTTTCCAGGTATGTGGACCCCTCTTTAACCTTAATCAGGAGGGCCTCCGGCATAACCTTCGGAGGTTTCTTCCGTAGCGGGATGGATCGCTTCGCCGTTCCCAATTTGGGTTCCACGGGATGACTGGGCTTTTGCCGTCCTACCGTGGGGGGAGCTCTCCGTGGTTGGGGGATGGTTTCCGCCGACGGCGGGGGTGTTTTCCCTCTTCTTCGTCTGCTTCTCCTTTTATGCCGGACATCTTTGAAGTCCGAATCCGTCGCAGTTTCAGTCGGAGGGGGGTTGCCGGCCACCGCAGCATAGGTGGGTGTCGCTCCCGAACGGGGCTTCTTTGAGGCACCCTCCTCTGGGGGAGATCTCACCTTCCTCTTGTGGTGGAGTGCGGACCTCTCTATTGTGTTTGGTTCCGCTACTGAGGTGGGGGACGGGAGAGGGTTCTTCTGGCCCGTTTTGGGCCTCCCTTTTCTCCCGTCCTGTGGTGCCGTCTGCGTGCCTATATGCACCTTCGTTTTGACCTCGCTTCCCCCATTAGACGGGGTGGAGGGTTTCACGGGGGGTTTGGGAGGGGAGGGGACGGTCCCGCTGGGGGTTTTCCTGCCCTCCAGGATTTTCCTTCTCATCTTCTGGAGGGCAGCAACCGTCTGTATGGACTTCTCCCTCAAGGACGCTTTGACGTTTTTAGTGCAGTTTGCGTACTCCATAAACGTCGTTGCGGAGGATTCTGCCTGTGCCCTCAGCGCCTCTATTTCGGCCAGTAGCGCCCACAGGTGCCGCTGGGAGACCACTGGCTCGCCCGGATGTAATCTTGAATCCTTGGGGCTCATCGCTTTTGGGGAGCCCCTTCGAATTGGGTGCGGAGGGGAGGCGGCCGGTTTTGCTTTTGTTCCCTCCAACTCATTCTTATCCCTTATGTAAGATAGCTGTACAGGAGGTGTCACCACCGGGCAAGGTGGACTCCTGTTTAGCTTTGTCCTTGGTTGGAATGGGATTGGGGTCCCAACATCCCCCATTCGGATGGGGGGCATCTGTGGGGTATTCACCCCCCATGGGTGTCCTATAGGCGGGGATGGAAGTTGGGTTTCACTCGAACCCAACTTCATCGACCCTCCTGAAGTTCCCCTAAAATGGGCCGTAATAAATCCCATTGGGTATTTCCCAACCGGGGTGTGGAAGGTTTCTTGAATGACCTTCCTCTTCCCTTGAAGGTGGGCCTTCTCCCGACGCCGGCGGGTGGCTTCCTCCTCTGTGTCGGAGTCCGACACGGATGAAGTCGCTCCCTTTCGGGTGGAGAGAGAGACGACTGATTGAGTCGTCGATCACTCATCCGATTCAGATTCGGGATCTTCCGTGGTATACGGCAGGGGTTGTGTTGCATGTGGAGTGCTTCGTCGCTCCTCCATATGCCCCCCTTTTCCCCTCTCGTCCTCCTCTCTATGGTGCACCCTGACGTATATACTGCATATCTTGCAGTACGGTGGATGTCGTCAGTGTATTTCCTGATGTTGCTGTTGTACGGTCGTCACTTAACGATCCGGGGGGGGGGGGGCGCTTGCCCACCACCCCTCGGACCGGTACTGGGGTATCCCTCCCCTGCACCGTAGTCTACTTTTTTTTGCACTGACATCTCATGTATCGGTTGGGAGTTCTCGTAGTCCGTGTCATTGCCTGTGTCGTATATAAGTCCTGTCCGGTTATTGTCCCAATGAAATGGTGTGAGGAATCATGAAATCCACCCGAACAGAGCCTCTTATCCGGGCAAGGGGACTAGAATACTGCAGTGGTGGCCCCAGGTGCCCTGCAGGGAACGTTCGCGACCGCATGATTTAAGTTACTGCGGCCATTCAACCCTCGGCACGTTACCTTACACTTTGGTTTGTTACTTGTTGTTAGTTTTGTAATTCAGATGTTGATGCCTGTAAAAAAGATTCAGGCAACCTCCATAGTCGGGTGTGGGCCGAGGACCGTAGGAGGATCGCCGTTCCCTGGACGCTGTCCGTATGGATGGCGAAGCTATTCCTACGATCTCCTGTGTGAGCCCCTGCGGACCGGCAATCTGAATGCTTGTTTCAGTTGCCGTCGGGTTGCGGTTGCGAGTCTTCATTCTTCTCGTCGCTGAATGGGATCTTCCTCGTTCCCGCTCACCGTGTCGCCAGTACGTTGACCGCGATTGAAGTTTAAAGACTTGCCTGATTCTACGGACGAATCTTGCGAGTCCCGGTGATAACGCGAATTACGCGGATGGTTCCGACATGCCTATCGTCATGTCCGTTCATACCACACTGCCAGCAATACAAACTTGGCTTACGGTTTCTATCGGAATTTTTTAAAATTGAAATTTGTTGGCCCCGATCATCTATATTTGATGAATCGCGGTGATTGGAAGGGGATCTCGAGGGGCTTCCAGACTGTCGCGCGTCCTTGCCTCTCTTGTTCCTCTTCAAATTCGGATGTTCTCGCTGGTCGTTCCCTAAAGCGATCGTATCTATTCGGAGATAGTGGGTACGGCACTTCACGGTCGTAATTACCAGAATCTTGAGCGTAGCGGTCTAGACAAGACCATCTAGTAGGTGATTCATTGCTAGGCGACTGTCGTCGATTGCTTAGTTTTCTATCGATTTGTATCACGGCGTCGTAAGCCTGTTCAAGTGTACCTAAGTCCTGAATCTGAGCCGACATTTTCCAAGAAATCCGATCCGGTAAACCATTTATGAAGTTTTCTTTAACGTCTTCTTCCATTTCCTTGACGAAATCGTCAGCGTGATGCAGATATCTTTCCGGATAGCTCCGCGCGTACAATAAACAAGATGGCTAGTTCTATCGACGTATTGTCCGACTTTCTCCGTCGCGGATACGTAGTTTCGCGATTTCAACTTGAGAGTGTGACAAATTTCTTCTCGGCGCGAATCTTTTTTTCAAATGTTTAATTAAAGCCTTAACAGAGTCGAATTTATGGTCTATCGTGCATCTACGTGCTGGACCGATAAGCTTAGTCAAAACAATTGCAAGATACTCCGCTTCCGTACCCCCAGGAATCAAAGTTAATCCGTCTTCCACATTTTGTGCAAAGTGCGTCGACGATGGCTTTTCACCGTCAAAAGTCGGAATGGATGAGATAATATTCTGTATACATGTCCGTTGCGTTAAGAGTGTCATTGAATTGGCAATCGAAACAGTCAGGTTTAGCATCTCATTATTAGAGACGTTCGCTTGTGGGCTTGTGGGAATTTTAAAGTATTACTAATGTAGTTAACTAGAGAAAACTAGTGTATTGTAAATGTTCACCTACGAGTAATAGAACGTATTTTAAAACCAAAATTTACGGTAATTCCAAATTAGTAGTATCCCACCGCTGTCACCAGTTTTGTTACGAGCCAGGGGCTGTGGGCAACGCCTAGGCCGGCGAGGTTGATATTACCCAAGGAATACGGTTGAGAATTTGTTAGTAAGATGCGCGGACGAACCCGATGCGAAATCGGGGAGCCACTGGGTTGCAGTAGTTGTAGTTACTTTGTTTGGATAAGGCGTGCGAACGAAGCTGATGCGAAATCAGGGAGTCGAAGGAAATGTTAATTTGCCTCGTAACTCTAAATTAACATTTGATACATCTCGAGCGGTAAAGTTGTATCTGTGGGTACGTTTTTACTAGTATGCAAGGATTGCGGGATAAAGATAGGTTTAACGAATCTACTCGATTTATAAGCGAACGTATCAAGGTTTATATTTTGAATATCAGTATAAATACAAATGTTTCTGTCGCGATGAAATAATATGAAATGTGTAAGATACCTAAGTATTTGCACAGTGTTGACGCACTGGCGATGCGGGGTCTGAGAACCGCTTTAGAGTATGCCGACAGAACTTCGACCGGACTAGCGGATTCTAGCGGGTTAATCTATGATTCGAAAGGTGTACTAAGCCCAATCTCGCTTGATATATAACTGACTCTGTACAAGCGTGACACGACGTGACTCTACGCGTGACTGTGTACCTCTGAACCAACGAGGGTAGATACCAAAAGGTTTATATACTCTCGAAATGCACGGGAACGCACTAGAACTTTCCATATAATGAAATTTAGGAGTCTTCGTCGGACCACGCCCGTCTAGGTCATGATGCAGCTGATCGCACTTGTGCTCAGGACCCCTTTATCTGTTTACGATAACCGAAATAATTTTAGGGCGTTTTCCCATCACAGACGCGAGCTCGAAAACGCGTTGAGAGCGACGTATGGAATATTCTTCATACGTAACACACTTAATCTTAAATTGATATATTTAGTTAATGGCAAAATATTGTTGTATCGAGAATGATTCTCGTTCCTGTGACATTACATTTGGTGTACATAACAATATATGTATAATTTGTACTGATAAGGATTTGTAAGAATTTATATCTACTACACGTATTCTAGCTGTTATCGAAAACAATAGTAAAGGGGAATAAAATTATTAATGCCACGATAAGTAAAGATTATCCAAACCATATCGTGTTTGGTGTCATTTTAATCAGGAGACTGTAACGAACATTTTTGTAAAATTTCATTTAAAACGGATCGAAAATGAACAAGTTTTAATCTTACATTTTAATCGCCTTAGTATTGTCTCACGTACACGGGTATTTAAACTTGCTTCTTTCCTGGTCGCCGCTGCCTCGAGTCTCGGCTGCCACAACATCAAAGGGGACCCGAACTCGCTCGAGAATCGTGTCTGCACACGATTAGTGTTCACATTCGGTCCCCAGCCAGGTATAGTGCGTCCAGAGCTAAATGAAAAAAGTGGAGTGAGAGCGGCCGATTGATGCCGCCGATCGGCAGGGCCGTAGCGTCCTGCCGATGTTGCGTTCTAAGCAATAAGATGAGACACTTATGAATTAATTTTTATTTACACTAATAGTTCAGTTACTACTAGTATAGCTATACATTTTATTCAATATTTTAAGTATTTGATAGAACTTTAATTCTTTGCGCAGTATTATCCTTGGTTTGTAGTACAGAAACCACTTTCGAAATATAACGCTCATAGAGCTACCATGCCAATGCGACATCTTTTGTTTTAACAAACTCTAATGTTCCAAATATAGAGACAATGTTCTGGTCATTCCGTTTAAAACCACAAGCCAGGATAGCAAAGACTTCTATGTACAATTTTATTTCCGTTACTATTTGTTATATTTAGACTCACATTTTGTACTTCATGACAAGTAAGGATACTTGTCACCTAGTACACTATTCTAATTAATAAAAAAATTGTAACATCAGTATCTTTTTTAAAATTAGAGATATCTATTTTGTAGGTGATCATGAGGAAATTTATTTAAATATCTGACGATTAAAACAAAAATACTTAATTATAAAGTATAACAACCACCTTCGGTCTCTCCGATATAATTATATCTTGTTAATTTATATATATTCTGTACATACTTGTACAGATATATGTGTTATTCCTGAATATTTATTAATGGTTTTGAAACATAATAAATTGAACATTAATAAACTTTGTTTTTTAATTATATGTAATAAATGCCTTACAATAAAGATAAAGATACAATGTGGTCTGAAATATATCATGTTTGGTCTCATTTTAATCGGAAGAATTTCAACAATATGTTTAAAAAAATTGAAAGTCGAAAAAACTAAAAATAAAAAAGCTAAGCTGTCGTTTTTATTATAGCATCGTTTTGCATTTGTGGAATCACACCGACACGGTGGCATTTAAATTTCTCGGCTGCCTCGGCTATCGTTCTATCCTTGTTTTTTCCTTTACAACCTAGCGACACCGACAAAAGCGAGCCGCGAACTTCGAGAAATTGGGGTCCGTTCTACTGACACTGTCTCAAACCATTTACACATTGATCAACAGTATATCGTATACTGTATATGTGCACCCATTTCAAATTGGCATGGCACTGCCCTGCTCGGTTTGACGAGCGGTCGAGCTTTGTAGTTCGTTTAGTGGGGTGACAAATCCCCACACCACTTTTTGCATTTAGCTCTGGACGCACTATACACTAATCGAGATATTACTGTATACCCGGTTCCAACCGTGGTGCAGAACATAGCCAAAATGCCTCGTTATCTAATTAGTGACGCCCATGAATGGTCTCTAAGGTAAAGAGCCTCTAGTCGATCGAAGTCGGCAAATTGGATCCGTAACTTCGGAATAAGGATTGGCTCTGAGGAGCGGGGCGTGTCGGGCTTGGTCGGGAAGTGGGTTTGGCCGACGTGCCCGGGCCTGTGCGAGGTGAACGGACGCATTATTGCGAAACCGGGATCCGAGCTCGGTCCCGTGCCTTGGCCTCCCGCGGAACTTCCTTGCTGCGAGGCTTCCGTGGCGGATCTTCCGTCGTGGTCGTTCTCTTCGGCCGGCATTCAACGCTCAGCTCAGAACTGGCACGGACTAGGGGAATCCGACTGTCTAATTAAAACAAAGCATTGCGATGGCCCCCCCGGGTGTTGACGCAATGTGATTTCTGCCCAGTGCTCTGAATGTCAACGTGAAGAAATTCAAGAAAGCGCGGGTAAACGGCGGGAGTAACTATGACTCTCTTAATCAGATCCTGCCTTAACGTGGCAAGAGAGCTTAATGGGGGCTGTCCTACCCCTAGAACTAAACGGATCTGCATTATAGGGGCAGGCCGACTTGATTTGTCTGGCGAGTGGAAGAGTTGGTAGGGGGTCCGGATACTTTTCTTTCTATCTGGTACCCCGCGGCAATAGACCATGAAGTGCTGTCTAGGGGCTAGCAACCCCTTGCACCTAGCTCGCAGGGCGTTGGTCCGCCAACTGCCGCAGCTATATACAGGGTGACCGGGGTTCGGCGTGGTGGTCCGACCCTGGAGCATCACTCTGTACGAAGGGTGTACATCTAGCGCTAGCGTTACGACGTCTAGACTAGGTGGGCAGTATGGATTGTTGGGGCCGTAGCAGGCGTTCTGTCGGCAGAACCTGCGACGGCTCCTTGTGGCCTGGAAACCACAGTCGCCAAACCAACAAGTTCGTTTCACAAACCTGCAACTGCGAGAGAGCCTGCTCACGACGCAACGGCTGTGAAGGTCCTCGTGGCCACTAGCAGACGGTCGTCAATGGTAGGAGCAGTGAGGTGCACACTGCTAGGGGAGTGGCGACCCCTCCAATCCGAGCTAGGTGGCGGTGGGAAATCACGAATTTTTAAACAGTGAGTGAGTAGAATGCGTACGATAAAAGGGCACCAAGTGCCAAACTCCCAAAATTGTAGCAAATGCGCCATGGTGTCTGGTTGCTGGATTTCAACACCAGTGGACCGGACACCGCAAAACATCTGGCAGCTAGAGAATAATGGGAAAATCCTGGTAGATTGACGGCTGGCGCGTCACTCACCCACCTGGGAGCACCGTGTATACGACCCGGCAAATACATGGATTTGAGTTGGTTATGGATTGGAACTATGAAACCGATTAAGGAAATTGTTCAATAATGGATAGAATGGATAACGATGAAGACTCGGACACAGGGGCCTCTGGTCCTAGGGCCCCTGTGGCGGACTTGTCCGCTAGGACTGGCAGGACCATAGTTGACGACCACGGCAATGTTCACGGTACAGAGATGGAACAATGGACGGACCTTCCCTTGAGTGGGCAAATTACATGCAGGTTCTGCACTGAGGGGGGTCCGGCAACATGCGTCATGAACGAACGTCAATTCAAAGAGCACATGGAAAGGAAACACCCCCAATATAAAGCGATCTGGAGGTGTGCCGCCTGCCATAAAAGCTTTGAAAAGCTTCATGGGTGGCGCGTGCATGCCTCCAGATGCAAACATGAGGAAACCGGCAATACAACTGGGGGTGAAGCATGGCTGGTATGCCAGCTGTGTAATGAAGCATTCCGGACCCAGGCAGGCTTGGGCCAGCATGAATGACATAGGCACCCTCAGGAGCGGAACCGCAAAAGAGAAATTCAGAGCACAAGCTCAAATGGCAGGAACAGACCAAGCAACAGAGCCTCGGCTTGGTCTAAAGAAGAGGTGGACCTCCTAATCCAATTGGATAGGAGGTTCCACATGGAGAAATATCCCAATGTCAGAATAAGGGAGTTCCTGCCACAAGAGACTTTGAAACAAATTAGCGACAAAAGGAGGCTCTTGCCCACTCGGGGGAGGGAGGAACCCCCTGCTGATGACGAATCTTCTTCGGGGAGCTCCGTATACATCTCTGCAACAGAGGAGCCCGAAGAGACACCCCGGAGGAGCATCGGCAGGGAAGAATGGGAGGAGATCCTCCAGAGAGCGATACTTGCCCCAGGTCTACCGGCCGAACACCCGATGAGGCAAGTCGAAAGGATGATAGAGGACACTGCAACATGGAGGAGAATTCTCCCAGTGGACGTCGACCTCATAGTAAGGAACGTGACAGAGGTGCTAACAGGCGACGTCCACAGTGGCCCTGTAACACGGAGCAGGGCCGCGGGAACACAGAAAAAGTACCCCGCAAGAAAAGAAGGGGGCGCTGGGCGAGGGAAAAAACAAAGAATTAAAAGTTACGAATACGCGAGAGCCCAGGAAATTTATAGGAAGTGCCCCCAAAGACTGGTGGACTGGGCGATAGCGGGGAAACTACCCGAACATAAAAATAAAATAGAACCCCCCAAAAAAGAGGAAGTGGAACCGATTTACAGGGACCTATGGGGTGTGGCTGGGCCCCAAGTTAGCCTGAAAAGGAGGAGAGTTGAAAGTGAAACGAACATACACACAATGAAAGATTTATGGAAACCCATCACCGTAGGGGAACTCATAGAAAAGATGAGAAAGACGAAGGCCAACACGGCAGCGGGACTAGACGGCGTGGTCAAAGCCGATCTGAGGAGGAACGGAGCGCTGCACATATTGAGCAAATTATACAACCTACTGCTAATGAGCCGGATATATCCAACCCAATGGAATGAAAACAGAACCACACTAATACCCAAGTCAGGGAAAAACGTGGAAGATATCAATAACTGGCGACCCATAACCATAAGCTCGCTAGTGGGAAGGATATATTCGGCGATGATTGACCGAAGGCGCCGTAATATAGTGGAGATCAATCGGAGGCAGAAGGGTTTTTCGAAAGAGGATGGCTGCAAACATAATATAGCCATCCTCAGCAGCGCTCTGTCCTCCATGAAAGAAAATGGAGGGGGCATAGTCACCGTTGTCGATGTAACAAAGGCCTTCGACACAGTTCCCCACGGAGTGATGAGTAGTTGCCTTAGGGCTAAAGGGGTCCCTGTAATCGCAGCACAATACATAGCGAAAATGTACAACGACTGCAATACCAAAATAACATGCAGGAATGGCGAAACTATAGAGGCCAAAATAAAAAGGGGGGTCAAACAGGGAGACCCGCTATCGCCCTTATTATTCAATTCAATAATTGACCCCATAATCGAAAAAATCGATAAGACGACGGAGGGCATTGAGATGGGAGGCGAGAAAGTCTCCATAGTTGCATTCGCGGACGATTTGGTGCTCTTGGCAAAAACCAAGAAAGAGGCCGCCAAGCAGATTAAAATGCTAAATAATTATTTAAAAGAGTTAGGAATGAACATAGCGGCCTCTAAATGTACAGCGCACCAAATCGTCCACTATAGTAAAACATGGCATATGACAGACCCAAAACTAGAAACGGGAGGGATGCCCATACCCTTCACGAACGCGGATGCAACCTTTAAATACCTGGGGATTAATATAGATCCATGGAGGGGCCAGCGTGGAACCTCGATAAATGAAATCATTAAGGCCGTAATGTTCACCCGACAATTAAAACTCAAACCAGCGCAAAGAATCAATCTTATTCGAACGTACCTTTTACCAAGATACATTCACAGGCTTGTGGCGAATCCACCACCCCTGGGCACCCTAAAACAATTAGACCACGAGGTTAAGCAAATAGTGAAGAAAATACTCCACCTCCACCCGTCTACTACAGACGGCATTATATACACCAGTAAAAGCCATGGAGGATTGGGTGTCCAGAGGGTGGAACACATCGTAGTGTTGGCAAAATTGAGGAGCGCGTTGAGGATGAAAGAAGCCGATGACGAAGCAGTTCGGGTAGCACTCCTAGAACAAGAAAACACTATTAGGAAATATGCCAGATCAGTTGGCCTGGACTGGGACAGGGGAAACACGAAAAGGCCTCCGAATAAAAGAAACTACCAGGTGGAGGCAACTCGTCTCCCAAGGCCAGGGCATTAACGAATTCTTTGGTGACAAAATAGGAAATGCCTGGCTATATAGCACAGAATTATTGAAGCCGTCAAGATACCTGGACGCCTTGAAAATGAGAAGTAACACTTTCGGCACGAAAGTAGCGCTCAACAGAGCCGCGAAAACACTAGACGTTAAGTGCCGAAGGTGCGGCGTCCAGGCCGAGACCCTGGGGCACATTCTAGGCAATTGCACCCACACTAAGCCCCAAAGAATAAGACGACATAATGAGATATGCAATTTAATTAAAGAAAGAGCGCCGAGCCACTACGCGGTGTTCCAAGAACCGACAGTAAATGTACTGGGGGAACTGAAAAAGCCAGATATGGTCATAAAAGACCATGAGGCGGTCTACATAGTGGACGTTACAGTCCGCTATGAGGACAAGGAGAATCTCCCCCAGGCATATAAAGACAAATTAAGAAAGTATAAGGACACCGCGGAGCTCGTGCGAATAAAATTAAATGGTGTAAGGGCAGAGGTTATTCCAATCGTTGTGGGGTGCAGGGGCGCGATGCCCAAAAGAACAGTACAAAATATGAAAAAGCTGGGTCTCGGGAAAAAGGAATGCTTGACGGCATCCTTAATTGCCCTCCAATCGTCATTAGAAATGGCAAACCACTTTATTGACTACAATCACACTATGTGATTGTTAATACACACGATTCATGTTATTTATTAAGTGCCGTCCTATTTATTTATTTATTTATTTATTTATTATTTTATCTCTCGGACGGGGCGCAAGCCTTAACTGCTAATCGCTATTATTTCCAGGTGACTGGAATCGTATGGGTCTTAGCGAGCCCAAGGTACCCGAGCTCTTAGCACACCGTAAACCTGTGGTCATGTTTCGCAGGAACGGGGGTCTTGCCTTAACCGGCCGGACCGCGAGGATGACAACCTCTATAAAAAATCCCACACCCCAAGCTATGGCGCGCGGCGAAGAGGGTCGTTCCGGACTTTGCGCCGGGACGTGGTCGGTGGGTGCACCGGCCGTTAGCGACCAACCTCCGGGTACCTGGCGAAACCCGGTTGTATCTAGCCTTACCGGGGTATGGCGGCTCTGCCCCGGTGGACCACCCTTTCCGACCTCACTCGTGGGACGCAGTATGGACAATAAAAAACAAAAACAAACAAACTGATGAAATAGAAATGGGGGAATGCTCTGTGGAGATGGAAACGCTTACCGAGCGAATGATTAGAGGACACAGCAGAAGAAGCTCTGCTTCTTCTGTAACAACGGAAGACGCACAAGCCGGAACATCTCAAAGGGCTAAAAGAAGAAAGACCGGGGAACTAGAAATAGAAAACCCTATGGTGAAAGAAGTAATAAATAAAGAAAAAATAAAGGAAAGTGCGACATTAAAGGAAATTTTTGAAGAAAGAGTAAGACTGGAAGAATATTTATTTAACGAAAATAATAAAATTACAAAAAGCTCCATAAAATATATACTAGAGAAATGGGCAATATTAGAAAATAAACTGCAAAAAGTAATAGTCGAAAATGAAGTATTAAAAGCTAAAGAATCCCAAAATAGAATACAACAAACCTCGTATGCGCAAGTAGCATCACGTACGACGAGTATTCCCAGCGTTGGTACCGCTCCGGTAACAAAAACTATAAGACGAAGAGTTGACAGTGAAATTATATTGATTAAGCCTATAGAAGAAGAAAAAGAAAAAAGAAATAACGAAGAAATTAAAAGTGAAGTAATAATGAAGCTAAAGAATGTGGAAAACAAATTAAAAGTAAAAAGCCTAAGACAGATGAAGAAGAAAGGTATGGTAATGGAGGTCCAAAGTCAAAAAGATGTAGATTTAATAAATAAATGTGATCTGGAAAAAATTGGACTCAAAATAGAAAAACCAAAAATGTTAAACCCAACTATAATTATCTATGATATTGAAAAAGACTATAAGTCTGAAGAGCTAAAAGATCATTTTATAAACAAAAACTTTATAACTGATTCAGAAAAAGAAATAAATGAATTAAAGGAAAAAATAAACTTTGTTCATAACTTCAAAACAAAAGACGGTAATAGACTGAACTGGATTGTTCAGGTCCCGCCCGATAAATACCGCGAAATACTGGAAAAAGGAAAGATATTCATGATGTGGAGAGCTTATAAAATTAATGAGTATTTAAACATAACGAGGTGCTTTAAGTGCCACGGATTTGGCCACATCGCAAAAGTCTGTAACACTCCCGACCAACTTTGCGATTGTTGCGGTTCCAAGGACCATCTAAGAGAAAAATGCGAACATAAAGAACATCCTAAGTGCATAAATTGCATACGAACAAAAAGAAAAGAAACAGGACACAATGTCCGGAGTAGAGAATGCCCAGAATACCTAAAATACCTTGAGATATATAAAAACAAAATAAGGTGGAACTAATCATAGGTCAAATAAATGCCCAAAGATCTCAAGCGGCCGCTGCTAATTTAGAACTGATAATCAAAGAAAGAAAATTAGACATTTTATGTTTGCAAGAACCTTATGCGTTCAGAAATAAGGTTAGAGGATATTCATCCTCTAATCTCAAAATTATACAACCTATAAGTAATTACCCTTGGGTAGCGGCCGTAATAAATTCAAATAATATAGAAATATTAACACTACCGGACAATAGTGAACACATTATATGTTTTCAAGTTGTGTCTCAATCCTTGGAATTTTTCATTATAAACGCATATTGTCAATTTTTCAAACCGATTGAAACGTTTCTGGAAAAAATTGGTCTGTTATTACAAAAACTCAGTGGCAAAAAAGTATTAGTATTAATGGACACAAACGCATGGTTTGAGACATGGTTCTCACAAGAGACTAATGAACGTGGGAGACTTATGGAGGACTTTATACTCGCCCATGATCTATTGATTGCCAATAAACCTAACAACATACCAACGTATATAACACCTAATGGTGATTCCAATATTGACTTAACACTAGTAAGCTCTAATTTTATCTCGGAACTAGCCAATTGGAGAGTCCTCGACGAATGTACTACAAGCGATCATAATTTGATAATGTTTAATATTAAAATTAGATCTGGAAACAAAAATAAAAATAATAGCAATTGGCATAGAGAAAAAGAATATAACATAAAGAAAGCAAATTGGGAAAAATTGGAAGAATTGATCAAGAGGAAATTCGATGAAGATTTTGTAAACAACTTGAAAGACACTCCAAATGAAATAATAAATATCTTTAATAAATCACTATCACAATGTTGTGACTCCTCCATCCCAAAGAAGAAAACTTGTAACAATACTGTACCATGGTGGAATGAAGAATTAAACAGAATAAGAAAAGATGCAAGAAAAAGCAAAAAACAGTTAATCCGAGCAAAAAAGTTAAATTATACAGACCTAATCCCACAGTACGCAATAAATTACAAAACAGTAAGAAATAAATACGTTGCATGTATAAAGAAAGCAAAGAAATTAACATGTAAAAACTATGTGACAACGGAAGGTAATAAAGAACCGTGGAGTATGGTTTACAAAATTATAAGACATAAGATTAAAAGAGAAACTTACATGAGCTCCTTGGAACTGCCCACAGGAGAATTAACCGACTCATGGAGGGAAACCATGAAGATCTTGATTGATAAATGTGTCCCAGGTGACAATACGGAATCTGAAACAATAATACATAAAAATATTAGAATGCGTAACGAAAACTATTCAAATTATAACTTAGAACCAGATATAACGATTGCGGAAATTAACAACTCATTAATGAAATGTAAATCTGGAAAAGCTCCCGGCATTGATGGATTTCAGTTGGAAATATTAACTGCAGTCTGGAGAGCTGATAAAAATATTATATACAATATATTCAATAGTTGCTTAAGGAACATGATATTCCCAAAAGAATGGAAATTAACCAAACTGAAAATTATACTAAAAGATCACAATAGAGATAGATCCAAACTAAATTCATACAGGCCCATAGCTTTACTCCCTATATTAGGAAAAATATATGAAAGAGTTATTGTTAATAGAATAAAAGAACAGTATAAAAATAATGGATTGGAGAATAGAAGGCAATTTGGATTCAGAGTAGGCAGATCTACAGAAGATGCGTTGGTAAAACTAACAAATGGAATAATAGACACGGAAACAAAATACGTGATAATAATATTCATTGATATAGAAGCAGCGTTCGACAATCTTTGGTGGCCAACGATAATAACAAGATTAATAGACGCGAATTGTAGTTCTTGCCTAATAAAAATTATAAAAAGTTATTTTTCAAAAAGGAAAATTAGAATTCATTCGAAATTTGATCACGTAGAGAAGAATATGCAAAAGGCTGCCCACAGGGATCCATCATCGGCCCTATGGCTTGGGGTTGGTGTATGGACTCCCTGCTGGACGAAATAGAACATAAAGTCAATGATAGATATACAGAAGCGATTGCGTATGCGGACGATTTGGCGATTATCGTGAAAGGAAATTCAAGGGTCGAGCTGGAAAATCGCTCCTCAGAGGTGCTTGACATATTATCAACATGGTGCTTTAGGCATAAACTAAATATTTCTATAGAAAAAACAACAGCCGTGATAACAAAAGGAAACCTAAATGAAAATAGGCTACACATATTAAAAATAAATAACAATAAAATAAGATTCAGTAATAAAGTTAAATATCTGGGAATTATATTGGACAACAAAATGAATTTTCTGGATCATGTAAAATACTTAAGGAACAAAGTATTATACCTAGTGATGGCATTAAGAAGAGTCACAAGGGAAACCTGGGGACTCAGATCAAATATAATTAAAATATTATACACGGCGGTATTTATACCAATTATAAACTATGGATCGAGGTTCTGGTTTACAACAGTCCAAAACGTGCACGTAAGAAGATCAATGTTGATTATCATGACCAGGGCATGCAAAACGGCTTCAACAGCAGCGATGGAAGTCATCTCGGGAACTCTTCCACTTGATTTATGTATAATAAAACAAGCGTTAATAAACAGAATAAAAAGAAACATAACGACAAAGTGGAAAGAATATGTATACAGGGAAACAGAATGTACGGAAATGGATTATGAACAGAATAGGAACAGAGTAAAAACAGAACTTAATAAGATAGAAGAGTACATATACAATGAATGGCAACAAAGGTGGAATACCGAAACTAAAGGAAGGATAACATTTCAATATATAAAGGAAGTTAGATTCGCTAAAAACAACAAGTGGTTCAAACCAAGTAGATATTGCACATACTTATTAACCGGATACGGTTCTCTAAACAGCTCATTATTCAAGAGAGGAGGAGTTGAAGATCCTGCCTGTATAATGTGCGATTTAAAAGAAGAAGAGTCGGTGGAACACATAATATTTAAATGTCCACAGTATCAAGAATATAGATATCCAGATTTAATAAACTCAGAAGATGACAAATATAACTTAATATGCACAAAAGAGAAATTTAATAAATTTTTGACATTTTCAACATCAGTATTTGGAAAAAGAAAAGAATACCTGTTAGCGCAAGAAAGTACCGGATCCGCCTCCACGTGGCTAGGGACGGGCAACGTCGGAGACTCCTCCGGCGGCGAAGTGATCCATACCTAAAAATAAAAATAAAAATTTCCTGAAAACAAAAAATAATAAATTAATTAAATTCTTGATTTTATTTTATTTTATTTTACATTATTATATATTAATTTTTAACACTTTTTGATTAGTTTGTTAGAAAAATTATTAGTAATTAATGATTCAAATTATATTATAATACTTACCCAATTTTGATTATCTCAGCTAAAATTAAAAATATAATTAGGTTCAGGCGGTAATGAGCGAAAGCTCCAACCGCAAAGTTTAATAAGAATTAAATGAAAAAAAAAAAAAAAATGTCCCTATCTACTTTCTAGCGAAACCACTGCCAAGGGAACGGGATTGGAAAAATTAGCGGGGAAAGAAGACCCTGTTGAGCTTTACTCTACTCTGGCATTGTAAGGAGACATGAGAGGTGTAGCATAAGTGGAAGATGGCAATATCGTCGGTGAAATACCACTACTTTCATCGTTTCTTTACTTACTCGGTTGGGCGGAGCGCGTGCGCCGAGGTTTCGACCCGGTTGTCACGGTGTTCTAGAGCCAAGCGTGTAACAGTGGCGTGAAGGCTTCGCGCCGATCGTCGACAATACTCCCGCGTGATGTGTTTGTAGTGGTGTTTGAAGTGGCACGCAGTGCCCAACCTCATCATGGGGAAAATAATAATTGTACGATCTAAGGAGCCACTGTAGCAAATGCAAAGTTGGTGCGGTGGCTCGAAGCAATACGCCGCCAGTACTTAGACTAAAGTGCTGGTGAAAAATCTGGCGTACCCATGATGGGGGAATACAGGCCGAGTGGCGGGCGGGCCGTCTGGCCATCTCGATGGGATGCCTATACGACCCGGCAAGGAATAGGACACGAACGGACATGGAAGGAATTGACGGAAAGGAAAAACCATTTAATAAACAATGGACAGAGTTGAAATAGAAGAAGCCTCGGACGTAGGAGTCGCTGGTCCTGGGACTCCTGCGGCGGACTCGTCCGCTACGGACAGTAGGACCACTGGCGACGAAATTGGCAGCGAAATTGAGCATGAGATGGATCAAGTAACGGACCTGCCTCTGAGCGGGCAGATAGAGTGCACATTTTGCACTCAGGGTCCGAAAACTTGTTTCCTCAGCGAGACCCAGTTCAAAGAACATATGGAAAGAAGGCACCCTCGGCAGAAGGCAATATGGAGGTGCAGAGCTTGTGGGAAAACTTTCCCCAAGCTACACGGATGGCAATGCCATGTCCCGTGGCGCACAAGGGCAACAGCTAGTGAAAACGCCGAGGGTGTAGCAAGTGTAGAGTGTCCGCTGTGTGGGAACAAGTTTCGGACAAAAAGGGGTCTGTCGCAGCTCGAAAGGCACAGACACCCGAACGAGCGGAACAAAAAAAGGGAAGAAGAAAGTAGCGCTAGCGGCAGGAATAGACCAGGCAGTAGAGCCTCGGCCTGGTCTAAGGAGGAGGTGGGCCTCCTGATACAGTTAAACAGGAGATTCCAAGGAGAAAAATACCCTAACGTAAGAATCAGGGAATTCCTGCCGCAGAAAAGTCTTAAGCAAATAAGTGATAAAAGGAGGCTCCTCCCCGCTCGGAGAGCAGGAGAAATAGAGGAGGAAGGATCTACGTCGGGGAGCTCCCTGTATGAATCAGCAACGGAGGAAATAGCAGAGGAGGCTCCCCGACGAAGCATAGGAAGGGAACAATGAGAGACTCCGCTCCAGGAGGCGATAATGGCGAATGAGTTAGACGAAAGCCATCCGCTAAGGGAAATAGAAAGAAGAATACAAGACTTAGCGGCCTGGAGACGGATCTCCCAAGTGGATGTCGACCTAATAGTCGCGATGACAACTGAGCGGCTAGAAGGCGACATCCACGAAGGCCCTGGGACACGGACCAGGGCCGGAAAGAGAACGAATAAAGGGAACGAACGTGAGGGGACCAAAAGAGCCAAACGAAGAACAAGGGAAAAGCAATACGAGTTCGCGAGTGCTCAGGAAATATATAAGAAGTGCCCCTCACGACTAATAGACTGGGCGATAGTGGGTAAACAGCCCAGCGACAGGACAGGAGTCGCTGCACCCACAAAGGAAGAGGTAGCACCTATGTACAAAGACCTCTGGGGAGTAGCCGGGCCTCAGATTAAAATGAAAGACAAAACAGGAGGCAGAGGCCCGGAATGTGCTAGAATGGAAGATATATGGACACCCATCACCGTGGGGGAGGTGATCGGAAAATTTAAAAATATTAAGAGTAATACCGCCCCGGGAATAGATGGGATCAAAAAGGCACACCTTCGGAAAGATGGAGCGCTGCAAATAATAACCAAGTTATTTAACCTTCTGTTAATGAGCCGGGTGTATCCGGAGCGATGGAGACTCCACCGAACTACACTCATCCCCAAACAGGGGAAGAGTGTGGAAGAGGTTACAAACTGGAGGCCCATCACCATAGGCTCCCTTATAAGCAGGATATACTCGGCAATGAATGACCGGAGACTAAGAAATAATGTGTCAATAAACCGGAGACAGAAGGGATTTACTAAGGAGGATGGATGTAAACATAATATAGCCATCCTCAGCAGCGCCCTAACAGAAATGAAGGGAAACGGTGGTGGTGTAATAACGGTTGTTGATATAACCAAGGCGTTCGACACAATCCCCCACAGCGTGATGGGAAGTTGTATGGGACAGAAGGGAATCCCCGGAATAGTGGCACAATATGTACAAAAATGTACGACGGGTGCAGGACGAAAATAGCATGCAGGGATAAGCAAACGATAGAGATGAACCTGCTAAGGGGAGTTAAACAGGGCGACCCACTATCGCCCTTGTTATTCAACATGATAATCGACCCAATCATTGGGAAAATTGACGAGACGATGGGGGGCGTCAAAGTGGGAGACGAGGAAGTCTCCATACTAGCCTTTGCGGACGATCTGGTGCTGCTAGCAAAGACCAAAAAGGAGGCCGCCAAACAAAATAAAATATTAAGCAATTATCTTAAGAAGCTGGGCATGAGCGTGGCGACCTCCAAGTGCACAGCATTTCAGATCGTCCAGAGCAATAAGACCTGGCATATGGTGGATCCATGAATAACAGCTGGTGGATCCACAATACCATACGCCGACCCAGACACAACTTTCAAATATCTAGGAATTAAGATAGATCCGTGGAGAGGCCTTCGTGGGGCTGAAGCGGACGAAATGATCAAAGCAGCAAGAGCGATCAGAACACTAAAGCTGAAGCCCCACCAAAAAGTAAATCTTATTAGAACGTACCTCCTGCCCAGGTACATACATCGATTGGTAGCAAATCCACCACCCCTGGGCACCCTGAGGCGAATAGACCATGACATGAAACAAGAGATAAAGAAAATATTACATCTCCATCCGTCCACCACGGATGGGGTGGTGTACACAGCAAAGAGTCATGGAGGACTGGGTGTCCAGAGGGTGGAAAACATAGTCAAATTGGCTACAATAAGGGGCGCCGTGAGGATGAGCAAATCGAATGACGAAGCAGTGAAACAGGCGCTCCTGGGGCAGGAGGAAATAATTAAGAAATACGCTGCATCCATAGGGATGAGGTGGGGCGACAGCGTAACTGAAGAAGAGATAGAAGCCACACGAAGAGCCCTCAAAAAGAAAGAAACGGATCAGTGGAGACAACTCGTCTCCCAGGGCCAAGGCGTAAGAGAGTTCTCGGGAGACAAGATCGGGAACTCATGGCTATATAATCCGGAACTACTAAAACTGTCCAGATACCTGGACGCTCTCAGACTGAGAACAAACACCTTCGGCACGAAAGTTGCGCTGAATAGAGCCAAGAAAACGTTAGACGTCAAATGCCGAATGTGTAGCGCCCAGGCGGAGACCCTAGGGCACATATTGGGTAACTGCACCCACACAAAGCCCATGAGAATTAAAAGGCATAATGAAATATGCAAATTGATCAGAAGCAAACTACCAACGAAGTACGCGGTGTTCGAAGAACCAACAGTCAATGTGATGGGGGAGATTAAGAAGCCGGATTTGGTGGCAAAAGACCAAGAGGCTTTGTACGTAATAGACGTAACTGTCAGGTATGAGGACAGGGATAATCTCCCCCAAGCATACAGGGAAAAAGAGAGGAAGTATAAGGACACCGCGGAATACTTGAAAGCAAAAATGAGAATGATAAGGGCAGAAGTTATACCGATAGTTGTGGGATGCAGGGGAGCTATGCCCAGACACACTATAGAAAATTTAAGGCGCCTAGGGCTCAAGAAGAATGACTATCTGACGGTCTCAATGATTGCCCTCCGAACGTCGATTGAGATCGCTAACCAATTTCTTGACTATGATCACGAAACGTGATCAGCACAATACACGATCTATGTTATTTATTTATTTATATATTTATTACGTGACGTCCTATTTATTAACTAATAATTACTTTATTACAGGAAGACTGCGACCGTACGGCGCCGTCATGGAACTCTGCCTTCCTTTTAAGGAAGGTCGGACGAACAGGACGGTATGTCTCAGATTGGGACTGCCTGAAAGTCGCTACAAGATTTTATACAAGACGAGGCGAAAGCCGACGGACTATAATCAATTTATTTTCAGGTGACTGTGACGGTATGGCGCCATCCCGGAACTCTGCCTTCCTTTTAAGGAAGATCGGATGACCGGGATGGTATGTCTCAAGTTGGGACTGCCAGAAATCACTAGAAAATTTTACAAGTGACAAGGCGCAAGCTGAGCAGAATTTCAAAACATTGACGAAGCAGCTGCCAGCAGAACAAATATTTATTAGCCCGTCTTGGCCTTTTACACCAAGCGGTGCGAGTCCGGCTGTACTATTGTGCAGTAGGGCGCGGGGCGGGCTCTATGCATGAGGAGCCCGGGGCGGCGCCTTCGCGAGGCCTCCCTGACAACACACTTCGATGTGGCTAAGATCGAACTTGGCATTATAATGCAAGTATCGCAACCAAGTAAATTTCAAATACAACTAAAAAGAGCAAAAGCAATACGCCGCTGGCACTTAGTTTTTCAGAAATATGCTTCTAGGCTTCAGGAAATATATTTCTAGGACAGCACGCCGGACGTAAGAGTTCCTCGAATCCGGGAAGACACGAATCGGGAAATTCCCGCCGCGCCCGGAAGGTTCGTCTGCGAGTACTGCAGCAGGGAATTCTCGTCCAAGATAGGCAGAGGTGTCCACACGCGTCATGCGCAACCTGTCGAAGCCAACGACAACGTGGTCGTTGAAAGGCTTAGAGCCCGCTGGAGCGATGAGGAGGAGAGGCGACTGGCTCGTGCTGAGGCTACCGCCAGCTCAGCAGGGGGAGTCAGATTTATGAATGTCCCATGTCCTCCTGCCAGCCTGACACTTCCGGAACAACTGGAGAAGTTCCGCTCGGGGATTGCTGAGCTCATTGAGCGAGCATCGCGAGTTGAGAGCTTCCAGGCTGGTCGGCTGCGTGAAATTGCGCAGTCAGCTCTTGAAGGGAACGTAGACATCGAAGCCATCAATCGATGGTTAGCGGAGGATAGTGTTCCTACCGCTGTCGATAAGTCCTCCTTATGGATGCCGATCACGTTGAAAGACGTTGAGAAGCATGTCGTAAGGGCCGCGTCCGCTCCAGGTCCCGATGGCGTGTCCCCACGGTTGTGGAACCCGACCCCACGGTCGGGCACTGCTTTTCAACCTGGTGCTCCTCGCAGGAGAGGCACCTGCGCGTATCGCTGCGATCAGGACGGTCTTCCTCAGGAAGGCTGAGATGCCGGACAGGCCTTCACCTGCCGACTACCGGCCCCTGAGTGTAGGATCCGTACCGTTGAGGCAGCTCCATAAAATATTGGCGAATAGGCTGGCCCAGTTGGACATCTGGGACGAGCGCCAACGTGGCTTCCGGCCCGTCGATGGGGTATGTGAGAATACCACTATTCTGTCGGCGGTGCTCCGTGAGGCGCGAAGGAAGTGCCGGTCCGTCCACATGGCTTGCGTGGACCTATCGAAGGCGTTCGATACGGTCGCCCACGAGGCCATATTAAGGGGCATCAAGGAAGCGGATCTTCCATCCGGCTTCCTTGAATATATAAGGGCAGTCTACTCCAACGCACATACAACTCTGCATCCCTCCAGGGAGCCATATGGAGCGCCGATACGGCTGGGACGTGGCGTGCGCCAGGGAGATCCTCTGTCGCCCCTATTGTTCAATCTGGTCGTAGACCGGGCATTAGGGGTTCTTTCGAAGGATGTTGGCTTTGACCTAGGAGGTGTGAGGATTGACGCCCTCGCCTACGCAGACGACATTGTACTTCTTGCAAGCACATCTCAGGGCTTGCAACAGAATCTGTCTCTGCTTCAGTCTGCTTTCGAGCGCAGTGGGTTGCAAATAAATGCACGTAAGACCAGTGTGCTGTCCCTTGTAGCCTCTGGACGTGAGAAGAAGGTGCGGGTCATCACTGACCCTACATTCCATCTTGGGGATGTGCCTTTAAGGCAGGTGACCCCGTCTGACGTCTGGAGATACTTGGGTACGGTATACGAAGGAGCGCGGGATTTCGCAGAGTCGGTCCCTTTGGACCTTGCGTTAGCTCACCTAACCCAGGCACCGCTCAAGCCTCAGCAGAGGTTGCGGTTGCTACGGGAGTACCTGCTACCCCGTTACTACCACCGGTGGATAGTAGGTGATGTGAGCGCCAAGGTGCTGAAGAAGGCTGACGTCCAGGTTCGTACTTCGGTACGCGCTTGGCTGCGATTGCCCCATGACACTCCAGCTGGGTACTTCCATGCGCAGATACGCGAGGGAGGTTTAGGCATGCCCCAGTTCAACACCATGATCCCTATCCTGAAATTTAAGCGATGGCAGAGGTTGTGTAGAAGTGCCTTCCCTCCGGCGAGGGCAGCTGCCGAGACGCCTTATGTCGCCCGGCAGTTGGTCTGGTGTGAAAATCAGATGCGCCTGCGAGGTGAAAGGGTCTCTACAACCTCTGAACTCCGACGAAGTTGGGCCGCAGCGTTGCACGCCTCATGTGACGGTAGTGGGCTCCGTGAGTCTGCTGCCGCTCCCATGAGTTCGCATTGGGTGTCGGAGGGTTCTTCCGGCATCCCAGGGGTCGATTACGTGCACTATCATCACGTTCCGGCCAACTGCTAACCGTCGCGAGTGAGAGTCTCCCGCGGTCGTGAGGGGCGCGATCTTCGTTGTCGGGCCGGGTGTCCTGAAAAGGAGACTCCGGCTCACTGCGTCCAGCGCTGCTTCCGCACGCACGGTGGGAGGATCTTACGGCATAACGACCTATGCCGTCGAGTCGCTGGTTTTCTTAGAGAAAAGGGATGGCAGGTGTGTGAGGAGCTCGCCTTCTCCACATCTGTTGGGCGCCGAAGACCAGACCTCACCATTGCTCGTGATGGTAGGGCAGTCGTCGTTGATGCACAGGTGGTATCGAGCGAAGGTGCATTGGATTTGGCACACAGGCGCAAACCCCACTCCGCCATAACCATCTCATGGCGGGGGGTCTGGAGCTCCCAGAGTGTAAAGGCGGGTCCACATTTGTTACCTCGGCCCGTTACCGTTACCACGATAAGTACCTAGTCAAGTGGTCTGGAAGAGGTTTGGGAGCAAATGTGGAGTGTTTCTTGCTCCCTCATTTCGTAACGCGTTACTTGGTTCGGCTGATCGGGAATTGTCGGTATTGTGACCCGCTCCAAAGGAAGTACTTCAGTCGCTCTTGAATAGTTATAGCTTTCTCTGAATTTGCCTATTTTCTGGCTACCTTTGGCCGGTTTAGGTTGATTAAAGTTGATGATTTTAGTATAAGAATAGTTTCTAAGTCGTATATAATAAATATCCATTATTTATAAAAATATAAAAATATTTTACAACGAACTTCTTGTTTACATATTGCCGGAGGGTTGGTGTGAGAATCGTTAGTTAAGCAGTTCAAATTCTCGCGGTTTATGACAGGGTCATAACTATTGTATAAAAAAATAAAAAGTGATGTGCCGATTGAAATTCCATGGCTCTTTACCATGTGTTGTTTTATTTTATGCACCCAGATGGTCGAAGGCTGAAACTACCCTGCATAAATAGCGTTAGTTTCGACCGTGCCATAAACCAGACTTAACGGAACCCCTTGTAACTCTGAACTGTTCCTTTACCTGTGAAGTTAAGTTTTCAAATTCGCAACGTTCAAGGACGCACCCCCTCCTTCAAGGAAACGTGCTTGGGGCTCTAAGGAAGGGATGTGGACACCTTTCCCAATGTCCAATCAGCGTGCCTAAAAAACGCTTCCGAGTCGACGTGATGGGGTACACTCAACGAGAAAGTCAGTTTGAATCGACAATAGGGGAAGCAGTATCCTCTCTTTACATTTTGAAAACGGGTAGTGTTTGCTTGTGTTGTTTGCAATATGGAGTGGTGTAATGAACTAACTTTGGCGTTAATAGATGCGTACAAAACTAAAATATTAATATGGAACCCTAAACATAATTTGCATTACAATAAATTTAAAAAGTTCGATGCTTGGAGAGAAATTTCTCTCGAAGTAGGAATATGTGTGGAAGAGTGTAAAAGAAAAATGGAGCGATTATTATCATCCTTTAGAAGAGAAAATATGAAAATAAAAAAAAGTGTTGGAACAGGCAAAGGTAAGCAGTTAAACACATTTAAGGATATTACTTAGATTGTATTATTCTTTATTTAAAAGTTAAACTATTATTCTTCATAATTATTAATATCAGCCTTTTTTTATATACAGGATCACACGAGATATACAAGAGTACGTGGTTTGCCTACGAGAGTATGAAATTCATACTTGATAAGAACAAACCAAGAGAAACCCTGGAAACTGTAAGTAACTGTTTCATGCATATCGATATTGCCACTCAATTTTTCCTTCGTTCACAAAGTGCTCTGCCAATTCGTCTCTGACATGTACTGCCTTGAAAGGTGGTCTACGTGGAATTCTCCGGAGAGGCAGTAAAGATTCCAGATTTTCACTATTTCCCATTCTCCAATTGCCATTAATCAATCTGCCATCTATTTCGTGATCGAAGGTGCCTGGTGGAGTGTAGTTGTGGATAGAATTCCTAGTTTTTCTTAAAAAATTATGGAGGCAAACTATGGTCATCACAACGATCTGTGCCTTTTTTGGCCCCAATAGCAGCGGTTTACGGAGCACTCTGAAAACCGATGATATAATACCAAATACATTTTCTACCACCCTGCGGGCTCTGCACAGTCGATAATTATATATTCTTTTTTTTGTGCCCTTTGGGTGCAATCCTGGATACACTTTCATCATTGATGTACTTAGAGCGAAAGCTTCATCGCCGACAAAAAAATATGGAATGTCGTTTAGTGTGCCATTTAGGGGCCGAGCATCAGGTATACATAGTGATTTAGACTGTATATGTTTGTATAGCTCTGAGTTAGAAAAAACTCCACTGTCAGAAATTCTGCCTTGACAACCAACATTTACATATAAAAAATTATAATCCGCATCAACTAATGCTAAAAGAACTATACTGAAGGTAGATTTATAGTTAATGAATTCACTTCCGCTTTTAATAGGTGATTGTAAAATAACATGCTTTCCGTCGAGGGCACCTAAACAGTGTGGGAAATTCCACGTTTCCTCATATTTATTAGCTACTGCCAACCATTCATCTTGTGTTTCTGGTATCTAAAAATGAGAAGGACATAATTATAATTCAAACGATTAGTGTATCTCTGCGAACTACGCGGAATTGCTGTATATAATCATGCTTATTCAGCCTACTTATTTTTCAGATGGCAAATAGAGAAGCAAGTGATGAGGACAATGCCGAATTTGTAGGAGAGGTGGATCTGATTGAAGAAGATACCTCTGAGGGAGTACCAACTGTACAATCACCCAAACCGCTGAAGAGAAAGAGGCAGCAAACGGAGGAAGACCGGCAATTAAATGCTGCGTTTAATATATTGGCAGCATCAACATCGAATTCAGTAAATGATGAAGCACAGCAATTCGGAAATTTTGTGGCAGCTAAGTTGAGAAAATTTCCGGATTGCATACAAAGTGCAATTGAGAAAGAAATAATAGGTGTCTTCGATTTGTACAATCAGACACCTATTCATCCAATACCTACAACTTCGGCCGCCGTGGATAATAATGTTATTAATAAAAATTTATAAATGAATATGTGTTATGAACTTATACAACTTACCTTGATATAATCTTTCAATCCTTCAACGATAGCTTCACACACTTCCGGCACTATTTTGCTAATCGACTGTTTTGAAACTTTAAACAAAAATTGAAGACTGCTATACGAATCACCACTCGCCAAGAAACGTAGAGTTATGGCAAGGCGTTCTTGAACACTTATAGCTTTCCTGAAACTTGTATCCTTCTTGGCTACTTTGGGCCCAATTAGGGTGATTAAAAATTGAAATTCACTTGGTGACATCCGAGTAAAATTTTTGTATTGCCCGCTAATTGATTGGAACTTCAAATCCGATAATAATTGCGCACCA
The DNA here is from genome assembly GCA_963667235.1 of Nomada lathburiana. Classification (NCBI taxonomy): domain Eukaryota; kingdom Metazoa; phylum Arthropoda; class Insecta; order Hymenoptera; family Apidae; genus Nomada; species Nomada lathburiana. The sequence goes on along the minus strand of OY763899.1, from coordinate 15,456,448 downwards.
CAATAAACTTTTCTTGCACAATATAACTGCGTTTGCCACCACTGTCGCGATTTCCTTTTTTGACGTTTTATGGCATAATGAATATAAATGTAGGCTGCTGCAGCTATTTTCAAATCCATGTTGTAATCTTCGCTGTTTACAGACGACTGGAATGCGCGAAAGTCAGAGAAAGCGCGTCGAACAGTTGAGGGGGGTGCCGGGGTCCTTTTGTTCAGCGGTAGAACATGTGGCGGCCAGAGCAGGATATCGTGGAGTCTGACAAACTCCGGAGGTCGTACGTTATTCAATAATTCTTTTGTTCGACAACCTACGACTGGTACTTAAACAATATACAGCTTTATATATCTCGTATGCTCATCCGTTTTTTAATTTCGCTCCTATCTTATCTATCGCTATCGATAGTTATAATTGCATTGTCGATATTTTTATAAATAATGAAGATTTATTATATACGACTTAGAAATTATTGTTATACTACAATTGTTACTTTTAATCAACCTAATCTGGCCAAAGGTGGCCAGAAAAGATACAAATTTAAAGAAAGCTATAACTATTCAAAAGCGACTCAAGTGCTTCCTTTGGAGCGGGTCACAATACCGACAACGGGTGGAACGGCAGAACCAAGTAAAAAGTAACGCCATGAGGTAACAGGACACACTTCACATTTCTTCCTAGACCTTTTATAGACCACTTGACTAGGTAACGAATCCCGGTACGGTAACAAATGTGGACGCATTTTTACGTGCAGAAGTATAGGAAATGGGTCCCACACCGAACCTCGTTACCCAAAAGTGAGGTAACGGGTAACGGTAACGGGCCGAGGTAGCAAATGTGGACCCGCCTTTAGGGAGCTACTGCAATTGGGTATAACACTGGCCCAGTTGCGTAGCTTAACCACTCGGGTACTGTGGGGCTCGTGGATGAACTGGAGATGGTTTAACAGCATTACGTCACGGTTCAATCCGAACAGGAGGACGACGACGCCTGCGTCTGTCGTGACCGGCACCCCGGGGTAGTCGATAAGATATGAGTGGTGCGTGTATGACTGAAAAGAGCCTCACGGGAGGTCTCATTTATGCACCTTTCCTGGGCCGTAAGAGCCAAAGATCAATGTGCCCAGCAATGTCCTAGCGAACCCAAAACCGTGGTCTGATACAAAACATCTTGCCTCACGGTGTTCGCTACGATACATAGCCAAATGCCTCGTCATCTAATTAGTGACGCGCATGAATGGATTAACGAGATTCCCTCTGTCCCTATCTACTTTCTAGCGAAATGACTGCCAAGGGAACGGGCTTGGAAAAATTAGCGGGGAAAGAAGACCCTGTTGAGCTTGACTCTAGTCTGGCATTGTAAGGAGACATGAGAGGTGAAGCATAAGTGGGAGATGCCAACATCGCCAGTGAAATACCACTACTTCCATCGTATCTTTACTTACTCGGTTGGGCGGAGCGCGTGCGCCGAGGTTTCGACCCGGTTGTCACGGTGTTCTACGCATTACTGCGAAACCGGGATCCGAGCTCGGTCCCGTGCCTTGGCCTCCCGCGGATCTTCCTTGCTGCGAGGCTTCCGTGGCGGATCTACCGTCGTGGTCGTTCTCTTCGGCCGCCATTCAACGCTCAGCTCAGAACTGGCACGGACTAGGGGAATCCGACTGTCTAATTAAAACAAAGCATTGCGATGGCCCCCGCGGGTGTTGACGCAATGTGATTTCTGCCCAGTGCTCTGAATGTCAACGTGAAGAAATTCAAGAAAGCGCGGGTAAACGGCGGGAGTAACTATGACTCTCTCTTAAACAGATCCTGCCTTGACGTGGCAAGAGAGCTTAATGGGGGCTGTCCTACCCCCAGAACTAAACGGATCTGCATTATAGGGGCAGGCCGACTCGATTTGTCTGGCAAGTGGAAGAGTTGGTGGGGGGTGCAGATACTTTTCTTTCTATCATGCACCCCACGGCATAAGACCATGAAGTGCTGTCTAGGGGCTAACATCCCCTTACACCTAGCCCGCAGGGCGTTGGTCCGCCAACTGCCGCGGCTATATACAGGGTGACCGGGGTTCGGCATGGTGGTCCGACCCTGGAGCAATCATCTTGTACGAAGGGTGTACATCTAGCGCTAGCGTTACGACGTCTAGACTAGGTGGGCAGCATGGATTGTTGGGGCCCCGCAGGCGTTCTGTCGGCAGAACCTGCGGAGGCTCCTTGTGGCCTGGAAACCACAGTCGCCAAGCCAACTCAATAAGTTCATTCCACAAACCGACAACTGCGAGAGAGCCTGCTCACGACGCAACGGCTGTGAAGGTCCTTGTGGCCACTAACAGACGGTCGTCAATGGCAAGAGCAGTGAGGTGCACACTGCTAGGGGAGTGGCGACCCCTCCAATCCGAGCTAGGTGGTGGTGAGACGTGCCAGCCGGAAATCATGAATATATCAAACAGAGAAGTAGTATGCGTACAATAAATAAAGGGCACCAAGTGCCAAACTCCCAAAGTTGTAGCAAATGCGCCATGGTGTCTGGCTACTGGACCTTAACGCCAGGAGACCAGACACCTCAAAAACATCTGGCAGCTAAAGAATAATGGGAGATCCCTGGTAGACTGACGGCTGGCGCGTCCCTCACCCACCTGGGAGCACCGTATATACGACCTGGCAAGCACACGGACTCGAATCGGATATGGATCGGAATTATGCAACTGGACAAAGAATTATTCAACAATGAATAGAGTAAGAAACGATGAAGCCTCGGACACAGGGGCCTCTGGTCCCAGGGCCCCTGTGGCGGACTTGTCCGCTAGGACTGGCGGGACCACAATTGACGACCATGGCAATGCTCTAGGCAATCAGATGGAACAATGGACGGACCTTCCCCTGGGTGGGCAAATAACATGCAGGTTCTGCACTGAGGGGGGTCCGGCAACGTGCTTCATAAACGAGCGGCAATTCCAAGAGCATATGGAAAAGAAGCACCCCCAGCACAAGGCAATCTGGAGGTGTGCTGCTTGCCACAGACGCTTTGAGAAGCTTCACGGGTGGCGAGTGCATGCCTCCAGATGCAAACACGAGGAAACTGGCAATAGAAGTGGGGGTGAAGCACAATTAATATGCCAATTGTGCAGTGAGGCGTTCCGGACCCAAGCAGGCTTAGGCCAACATGAGAGACATAGGCACCCTCAGGTGCGGAACCAAAAAAGGGAGATACAGAGCTCAAGCTCGAGTGGCAGGAACAGACCAAGCAGTAGAGCCTCGGCTTGGTCTAAGGAAGAGGTGGACCTCCTAATCCAACTGGATAGGAGGTTCCATACTGAAAGATACCCCAATGTTAGAATAAGGGAGTTCCTGCCACAAAAGACGCTAAAACAAATCAGTGATAAAAGGAGGCTCTTGCCCACTCGGGGAAGGGAGGAACCCCCTGCCGATGATGAATCCTCGTCGGGGAGCTCCGTATACATCTCTGCTGCAGAGGAGCCCGAAGAAACACCCCGAAGGAGCATCGGCAGGGAGGAATGGGAGGTAATCCTCCAGAGAGCTATACTTGCCCCAAGTTTACCAGCCGAACATCCGATGAGGCAAGTCGAAAGAAGGATAGAAGATACCGCAACATGGAGGAGGATCCTTCCATTGGACGTCGACCTGATAGTGAGGAGCGTAACAGAGGCACTAACAGGCGACGTCCACAGTGGCCCTGTAACACGGAGCAGGGCCACGGGAACACAAAGAAAGTATCCCACCAGAAAAGAAGGGGGCACTGGGCGAAGCAAGAAACAGAAAGTCAAAAGTTATGAATACGCAAGGGCCCAAGAAATTTATAAAAAGTGCCCCCAAAGGCTAGTAGATTGGGCGATAGCCGGGAAACTACCCGAACAAAAGAATAAAATAGAACCCCCCAAGAAAGAAGAAGTGGAGCCGATCTACAGGGACCTATGGGGTGTGGCTGGGCCCCAGGTCAGTCTAAAAAGAAGAACAACTGGGAACGAAATAGACATACACACAATGAAAGACCTATGGACACCCATCACCGTGGGGGAACTAATAGAAAAAATGAAAAAGATGAAGGCCAACACAGCGGCGGGACTGGACGGCGTCGTCAAAGCTGACCTAAGGAGGAACGGGGCGCTGCACATTTTGACCAAACTATATAACCTACTGCTGATGAGCCGAATATATCCAACTCAGTGGAAAGAAAACAGGACCACGCTGATACCTAAATCGGGCAAAAGCGTGGAAGACATTAATAATTGGCGGCCCATAACAATAAGCTCGCTAATGGGAAGGATATATTCGGCGATGATTGACCGAAGACTCCGCAATATAATGGAGATCAATAGGAGGCAGAAAGGTTTCCCAAAAGAGGATGGCTGCAAGCATAATATTGCCATCCTCAGCGGCGCCCTGTCCTCCATGAAAGAAAGTGGAGGAGGAGTAGTCACCGTCGTTGATGTGACAAAGGCCTTCGATACAGTTCCCCACGGAGTGATGGGTAGCTGCCTTAGGGCCAAAGGGGTCCCTGTGATCGCAGCGCAATATATATCACAGATGTATAATGACTGCAATACAAGAATAACATGCAGGAGTGGCGAAATCATACAAGCCAAAATAAGAAGGGGGGTCAAACAGGGGGACCCGCTATCGCCCTTGCTGTTTAATTTAATAATTGACCCTATTATAGGGAAAATCGACAAGACGACGGAGGGCGTAGTGATGGGAGGCGAGAGTGTCTCCGTAGTTGCATTCGCGGACGATTTGGTGCTCTTAGCGAAAACTAGAAAAGAGGCTGCTAAACAAATCAAAATGCTGAACAATTATTTAAAAGAACTAGGGATGAACATAGCTGCTTCGAAATGTACAGCATTTCAAATCGTCCACCACGATAAAACATGGCACATGACGGACCCCAAATTAGAAACGGGGGGAGTGCCTATACCCTACACAAACCCGGATGCAACTTTCAAATACCTGGGGATAAAAATAGATCCATGGAGGGGCCAACGTGGAACCTCGATAGATGAAATCGTAAAGGCCGTAATGTTCACCAGACAGCTAAAGCTTAAACCAGCACAAAGAGTCAATTTGATCAGGACATACCTCTTACCGAGGTACATACACAGGCTCGTGGCGAATCCACCACCCCTGGGCACCCTGAAACAGCTAGACCATGAAATTAAACAAACGATAAAGAAAATACTCCACCTTCACCCGTCTACCACAGACGGTATTATATACACCAACAAGAGCCATGGTGGATTGGGTGTCCAGAGGGTGGAACACATTGTGGTATTGGCGAAGATAAGGAGCGCTCTAAAGATGAAAGAGAGTGAAGATGAAGCTGTTCGAGTAGCGCTCCTAGGACAAGAGAACACCATCAGGAAGTACGCCAGATCAATTGGCTTAGACTGGGACGGGGGCATTACGGCCGACGATATCGAGGCAACACGGAAAGGCCTCCAAAAGAAAGAAACCACCAGGTGGAGACAACTCGTCTCCCAAGGCCAGGGCATTAATGAATTCTTTAGTGATAAAATAGGAAATGCCTGGCTATACAATACAGATTTATTGAAGCCGTCAAGATACCTGGACGCCTTGAAACTAAGAAGCAACACCTTCGGCACGAGGGTAGCACTTAACAGAGCCGCAAAGACATTAGATGTAAAGTGCCGAAGGTGCGGCGTCCAGGCCGAGACCCTGGGGCACATTCTAGGCAATTGCACCCACACCAAGCCCCAAAGGATAAAACGACATAACGAGATATGTAATCTGATTAAAGAGAGAATGCCGAGCCACTACGCGGTGTTCCAAGAACCCACAATAAATGTTCTGGGGGAATTAAGAAAGCCGGATATGGTTATAAAAGACCATGAGACGGTCTACATAGTGGACGTTACAGTCCGCTATGAAGATAAGGAGAATCTCCCCCAGGCATATAAAGAAAAAGTAAGAAAATATAAGGACACCGCGGAGCTCGTACGCATAAAGCTAAATAGTGTAAGGGCAGAGATCATTCCGATCGTTGTGGGATGCAGGGGAGCGATGCCCAAAAGAACTATACAAAATATGAAAAAGCTGGGTCTCGGGAAAAAGGAATGCTTGACGGCAGCCTTAATCGCCCTCCGGTCGTCATTAGAGATGGCGAACCAATTCATTGACTATGATCACATTATGTGATCATTAATGTACATGATTTATGTTATTTATTCGGTGCTGTCCTATTTATTTATTTATTTATTATTATTTATTTATTTATTACAATTTTACCCATTGACAGGGCGCAAGCCCGAAAGTACTAATCACATTTCATTTCAGGTGACTGTACCCATACGGCGCTGCCCTGGAACTCTACCTTCCTTTTAAGGAAGGCCAGACGAACAGGGCAGTAGGTCTCAGATTGGGACTGCCGAAAAGGTACTTAATAATTTTACAACTGACAAGGCGAAAGCCGAACTACACATTCTTAAACAATCGACGAAGCAGCTGCCAGCAGAGAATTTATTTATTAGCCCGTCTTGGCCTTTACACCGAGCGGTGCGAGTTCTACTATACTTTTGTATAGTAGGGCGCGGGGCGGGCTCTAAGCATGGAGAGCCCGGGGCGCCGCCTTCGCGTGGCCTCCCTGACAACGCACCTAGGTGCGGCTAAGTGCGCCTCCCGAAAGGGTCCCCGTTCCTAGTTTTTCCATGAACCGCAGGCAGGTCCCATGGCAGTGGACACTAGAAAGTAGGACCGCATATTAATAGTTTTATTGTTATTGTTGATTAGTAGTAGATACACCTCACGCGCTGGTGTTTAAATTCGCGCGGAAGTCTACCCAGCCGTTAGGCTGCTTGGTACAGGTTCTAGCCAAATGCCTCGTCATCTAATTAGTGACGCGCATGAATGGATTAACGAGATTCCCTCTGTCCCTATCTACTTTCTAGCGAAATGACTGCCAAGGGAACGGGCTTGGAAAAATTAGCGGGGAAAGAAGACCCTGTTGAGCTTGACTCTAGTCTGGCATTGTAAGGAGACATGAGAGGTGTAGCATAAGTGGGAGATGGCAACATCGCCAGTGAAATACCACTACTTCCATCGTATCTTTACTTACTCGGTTGGGCGGAGCGCGTGCGCCGAGGTTTCGACCCGGTTGTCACGGTGTTCTACGCATTATTGCGAAACCGGGATCCGAGCTCGGTCCCGTGCCTTGGCCTCCCGCGGATCTTCCTTGCTGCGAGGCTTGCGTGGCGGATCTACCGTCGTGGTCGTTCTCATCGGCCGCCACTCAACGCTCAGCTCAGAACTGGCACAGTTAAGACAAAGCATTGATGAGCCCCGCGGGTGTTGACGCAATGTGATTTCTGCCCAGTGCTCTGAATGTCAACGTTGAGGAAATTCAAGAAAGCGCGGGTAAACGGCGGGAGTAGCTATGACTCTCTTAAGGCAACAAGGCTATCTGGAGGTGTGCTGCCTGCCATAGATGCTTCGAGAAGCTTCATGGATGGCGGGTACACGCCTCCAGATGCAAAAACGAGGAAACTGGCAATGAAGCCGCGGGAGAAGCACAGCTGGAATGTCAGCTGTGCAAGGAAGCGTTCCGGACCCAAGCAGGCTTAGGCCAGCATGAAAGGCATAGGCACCCTCAGTTGCGGAACGAGAGAAGGGAACAACAAAGTTCAAGAGGCAGAAACAGACCAGGCAACAGAGCCTCGGCCTGGTCTAAAGAAGAAGTGGACCACCTTATCCAACTGGATAGGAGGTTCCACAGTGAAAGGTACCCGAACGTGAAAATACGGGAGTTTCTGCCTCAAAAGACCCTCAAACAAATCAGTCATAAAAGTCCTCCTCGGGTAGTTCCGTGTATATATCGGCGACAGTGGAACCCGAGGAGGCACCAAGAAGGAGTATCGGCAGGGAGGAGTGGGGGAGAACGCTCCAGGTAGCAATATACTAAATGGAAGTCTCAGAGATAATCATCCTCTGAGGCGAATAGAGAGGACGATACAAGACACAGCTACCTGGAGAAGGATCCTCCCAGTGGACGTCGACCTCATCATAAGAGACCTAGTAGAAACGATAAGAGGCGACGTCCAAGAAGGCCCTGTTACACGGAGCAGGGCCGCGGGCACCCAGAGGGGACACCCCGCAAGAAGGGAAGGGGGCACTGGACGAAGGAAAAGACACAAAACGAAGGAAAAAGAATACAGCTACGCCAGAGCCCAGGAAATTTACAAAAAGTGCCCACAGAGATTAGTTGACTGGGCGATAGCGGGAAAACAACCTGAAGTAGGAAAAAGACTAGGAGCACCGAAAAAAGTGGAAGTTAGGCCAATACACAGAGACCTACGGGGAGTAGCGGGACCGCAGGTAAGCCTAAAGAGAAATAGAAGGGAAGGTGACACAAACATTTCCACATTAAGTGAACTGTGGAAGCCCATCTCCGTGGGAGAGCTGATAGCAAAGAAGACAAAAATTAAGGTGAACACAGCAGCTGGGCTGGATGGAATAACCAAAGCTGATCTGAGGAGGGACGGAGCGCTGCAAGTCCTAAGTAAACTATATAACCTATTGCTAATGAGTCGGGTATATCCAACCCAATGGAAGGAGAATAGGACCACCCTAATTCCTAAACTGGGGAAAAACGTAGAGGACGTCAATAATTGGCGTCCAATAACAATCGGGTCCTTAATGGGAAGGATATACTCGGCGATGATTGACCGAAGACTCCGAAGCATAGTGGAGATCAATCGGAGGCAAAAAGGTTTCTCAAAAGAGGATGGCTGTAAGCATAACATTGCCAACCTCAGCAGCGCTCTGTCCTCTATGAAAGAAAATGGAGGAGGAATAGTCACTGTGGTCGACATCACGAAGGCCTTTGACACAGTTCCCCACGGGGTGATGGGCAGTTGCTTAAGGGCAAAAGGGGTCCCAGCTATCGCCGCACAATATATCGCCAAAATGTACAAAGACAGCACAACCAAAATATCGTGCAGAGGCGGCGTAACCATAGAGGCCCAAATTAAAAGAGGTGTAAAACAGGGCGACCCGCTATCGCCCTTACTATCTAATATTATAATTGACCCTATAATTGAAAAAATTGACAAAACGACGGAGGGCATAAAAATGGGAGGCGAGAATGTCTCCGTAATAGCATTCGCGGACGATCTGGTGCTCCTGGCGAAAACCAGGAGAGAGGCCGCAAAACAAAACAAGATGCTAAACAATTACTTGAAAAAATTCGGAATGAACATTGCGGCCTCAAAATGTACGGCGTTCCAGATCGTCCAAAACAACAAGACATGGCACATGACGGATCCGAAACTGGAGACGGGAGGGTCAGCCATACCCTTTTCGGTTCCAGAATCGACATTCAAATACCTGGGCATTAAAATAGATCCTTGGAGAGGCCAACGTGGCGCCTCAATAAAAGAGATAATTGAAGCCGTAAAATACACGAGGCAATTTAAACTAAAACCCTCCCAGAAGATAAACCTTATACGGACATACCTCTTACCGAGGTATATCCACAGACTTGTGGCAAATCCACCACCCCTGGGCACCCTCAGACAACTGAATCACGAAGTAAAACAAGAAGTGAAGAAAATACTTCACCTCCACCCGTCCACGACGGACGGGCTATTATACACCAGTAAAAGTCACGGAGGTGTGGGTGTCCAGAGGGTGGAACACATTGTAATTCTAGCGAAAATTAGGAGTGCACTTAAGATGAAAGGGGCTGTTTCGACCGTACGTCACCTTTTTGGAACAGTAACGACGGCGCGCGTCTAACAGCAATTGTAAGTTGCCTAGACTGCGCTTCCCGACGGCAAATTAATGGCGGCGAGAACTATTAGGCGATTAGAGAGCCTTTGAAGAACTGTAACGACAGTAGCTCCTAATCAATGTAATGTATTTTATTGAGAAGTACAGCAATTCTTAGATAGACAACGGTGCTATGGATAGGTACAACTGTTTCTTACGCTGGTTGGTGGTAAACTAAACTAAAGGCTCATCACGCGCTACAAGGTGGACTCGGAGTGGGTGGAGTTCCCTATGGTTTTTTAAAAACAGTGTAACTTTATTGGTGCAATCCGGCATAGCTTCCACCAAGGGTGCCAAATAAGACCTTCCCCTAATAATTAGGGAAAGGGAAAAAACTCGTCGTGGAAAACCCTACGACGCGGGCGGTCAGCGTCACTGCAGGACCGCTAATTCTGTCATCGGGCCTCACAGGCCCTTATCGCCTCAGTACAAAGAGACCCTTGACTTAACATGTACGCCAGGAAAACTGGCGCCTCGACTATGAAAAGTCTCGCCATACTCCAGAATCCTGGCGTCTTGAAAGAACCACTTACAGACCCCGAAATAAATACAAAACTCCGTCTAAGGACGGAACAGGGGCAGAGGACGAAACGGTCCGAAGTGCACTCCTCGCACAAGAGCAAACAGTGCGAAAATACGCCACATCAGTCGGCCTTGACTGGGACAGGGGTATTACGGCAAACGATATTGTGGCGACACGGAAAGGCCTCCGGAAAAAGGAAACTACCAGGTGGAGGCAACTCGTCTCCCAGGGCCAAGGCATCAATGAATTCTTTGGAGATAAAATAGGGAATGCCTGGCTTTATAACCCTGAATTGCTGAAGCCGTCAAGATACCTGGACGCCTTGAAGATGAGAAGTAACACCTTCGGCACAAAGGTAGCACTCAATAGAGCTACAAAAACATTAGACGTAAAGTGCCGAAGATGCGGCGTCCAGGCCGGGACACTAGGGCATATACTGGGCAATTGCACCCACACCAAGCCCCAAAGAATAAAAAGACATAATGAAATATGTAATCTAATAAAGAACCAAATGCCGAGCCACTACGCGGTGTTCCAGGAACCAATAATAAACGTACTGGGGGAGCTAAAGAAACCGGATATGGTTATCAAAGACCATGAGGCGGTTTATGTAATGGACGTCACAGTCCGTTACGAAGATAAGGAGAACCTCCCCCAGGCATATAAGGAAAAACTGAGGAAATATAAGGACACCGCTGAGCTCTTGCGAATTAAGTTAAATGGTGTAAGGGCAGAGGTCGTTCCGATCGTTGTGGGATGCAGGGGAGCAATGCCAAAAAGAACTATACAGAACATGAAAAAACTAGGTCTCGGAAAAAAGGATTGCTTGACGGCTTCCTTAATAGCCCTCCGATCGTCACTGGAAATGGCAAATCATTTTATTGACTACGATCACACAATGTGATCGTTAATAAACAAGATATATGTTATTTATTACGTTTCGTCTTATTTATTTATTTATTTATTTATTTTTTTTATTTTAAACTCCGACGAGGCGCAAGCTCAAAATACTAATCATTGTTATTTTCAGGTGACTGTATCCGTACGGCGCTGCCCTGGAACTCTACCTTCCTTTTAAGGAAGGCCGGACGACTGGGGTAGTAGGTCTCAGATTGGGACTGCCGGAAAGATACTAAAAGACTTTACAAATGACATAGCGAAAGCTGAAAAGAATTTTAAAACGAGAGACGAAGCAGCTGCCAGCAGAGAATTTATTTATTAGCCCGTCTTGGCCTTTTACACCAAGCGGTGCGAGTTCTACTATACTATTGTATAGTAGGGCGCGGGGCGGGCTCTATGCATAGAGAGCCCGAGGCGACGCCTTCGCGAGGCTTTCCCTGACAACGCACGTCGGTGCGGCTAAGTTCGCCTCCCGAAAGGGACCCCGTTCCTAATTTTTCCATGAACCGCGGGCAGGTCCCATGGCAGTGAGCACTGGAAAATAGGCCCGCGGAAATACGCTTATTATTGTTACTGTTAACTAGTTTTAGATGCACCTAACGCACCTTACTGCCGGGAAAGACGCTAAAACAAATCAGCAATAAAAGGAGGTTCTTACCCGCTCCGGGGAGGGTTACCACGGTGGCCGAGGAAAGCTTGTGACGACTCGCTTGCGCGCCATTGGCGGTGGAGTCGCGGATTTATCTCTCCGTGATTCCCGCCAGGGGAATGCATTCTTCCACCGCACTCAACACTTTGGCGCTGCTCTCGCCCAATGGACTCAGAGAGACATCCTGCGCTCTCGTAATGATTGGCTGGTTGCTATCGGCCAATCACGAGCTGCAGGATCGGCAAGGAAGGTGACAGGACGCTTCCTGTTTTTGAAAGCGTCGCTTGGGACGCCATTCCTTCCGAAATCGTCCTTTTGACCACAACTCAGTTTTTTACTCTTGTTATACGTTTTTTGTTCATTGTAGACTTTTGTTATTCTTGAATAAAGGCTATTCGTTTTTTATATATAAATTTATATATAAATTTATATATATAAATAAACGTGAAAAAACGAATATATATATATATGTGAGGTTTTCTTACGGAGTTCCCCAAATATTTGGTGACCCCGACGTGATTACGAATTAAACGTATATTTTTAAAAAGTGTATTCTTGTGCAAAGCATTTATGGTTACTCCGCGTACACCATTGTCCAACGTTGCAGCCACTCCACGCACTCCGCGCCATGAAAGCGGAGCCGATGAAGCGTTAGCCGAGGCGGAGGCGTACGTGAGGACTTTGGAGGTGCCCAGTTTGCCGAGAATAGCCCTCGGCGACCGGGACGCGACGTCAGAGAGCGAAGTTCACGCGAGTGAATTTCGCAACGTAAAGCTGCCGACCCTTTGGCGCCACAAACCACAGCTGTGGTTCACGTGATTGGAATGCGAGTTTGAAACTTTCCGCGTCCGGGCGGACGAGAGCAAGCTTCGAGCGGTCGTGCGCCACTTGGACGACTCTTTGATGACCGTGGTGGAAGACTTCTTCAGTGACCCGCCCGCGTCGAACAAATACGAGACGCTGAAGGAACTGCTTATCTCGCGTCTCTCAGTGTCGAAGACGAAGCGACACAACGCGTTATTCGCGGAGTTAGTGTTGGGGGACCGATCACCATCCGCGCTGCTTGGCGAAATGAAGTCGTTGGCTGGCAGTGATTTTCCGGAGGATATGTTGAAGACGCTCCGGATGCAGAGACTTCCTCAGGGGATCCAGGAGCTCGTCTCCATCATCGAGGGTTTGTCGCTGACGAAAGTGGCAGAGGCCGCGGACAAGTCGATGGAGACATCGACGACCTTCAGCGTGGCGGCAGTTGCAACGACGCCGCGGGATGCCAGGCTGGACCAGCTGGAACGGAGCCTCGCGGCCATCATGGCGAGCATCGGGTCCGTGCGATTGGGGGCGTGCGGTCGCTCAGCCGATCGGTCGCGCCCTCGATCTCAGGCTCGATCGAAGAGTAGGAGACGAGCCTCGCGGTCAAAGGGCCCGCCGGGGTATTGCTACTACCACAGGTTGTTTGGAGGGCAGTCTAGGCGCTATGCACAGCCGTGCACTGCGTCGTTTCCTCTGGCAGCTCCGGGAAACGCCAGCGACCGTCCATCTTCGAGCCCTTGGGCAGCGCCACTACATATGGTGTCCAAGAAAGAAGCCGGAACGTGGAGGCCGTGTGGAGACTACAGGGGTCTAAACGCAGTCACGGTACCTGACCGCTACCCCCTTCCACACGTCCACGATTTCACGTCCGCGCTTCACGGTAAGTCCATTTTTACCACTTTGGACTTACTCAAGGCTTACCACCAGATCCCAGTCGCTCCAGAGCATTTGCCCAAGATGGCTGTTATAACGCCGTTTGGCCTCTTCGTGTTCCTGGCAATGCCATTCGGCTTGAAGAACGCATCGCAGTCGCCGGAACAACATCTGCAGCATCTCAGGATTCTGTTTGGTAGATTGCAGGCTGCTGGAGTCACACTGAATGTCGCCAAGTGCACTTTCGGACAATCGGAAGTAGCCGTAAGGGCCATTGTTGATTTCCCTAAGCCTAAGACGATCGTAGATCTACGCAGGTTCCTGGGGATGCTGAATTATTATCGGCGATGCATCAGGCGTGCAGCTCAGGACCAGGCGTTACTCAACGATTTCATTAAGGACTCGCGCAAGAATGATAAGAGACCGATCATATGGACCCCGGAAGCTGAGGAGGCTTTTTCTCGCTGCAAGAAGTCTCTCTCCGAAGCCACGCTACTGTTTCACCCCCGTGCTGAGGCTGTGTTGGTTCTTACAACCGACGCGTCTGCCTCAGCCGTCGGAGCGGCTTTGGAGCAGGAGATCGACGGGAAGCTGGAGCCGCTCGCATTCTTCTCAAAGAAGCTGAGTGCGGCCCAGCGAAATTACAGCACATATGACCGGGAGCTTCTGGCCATATATCTCTCCATACGTGCGATGAAAGATTTCGTTGAAGGGAGACCGTTGGTCATCAGACGCCCTTAACGTTCGCGTTCCGCCAGAAGTTGGACAAGGCGTCTCCACGGCAAACCAGACATTTGGATTACATCGGACAGTTCAGCACAGATCTCGTGTATTTGAAGGGGGGTGGGTGGGTGACGCGTTTTGCGCGCCCACGGTCATCACCACCGACCAGTGTTCACAGTTTGAGGCGGAATTGTTTAAGGCGCTGACGAACCTGCTGGGAGCCGCGAAGACCAGGACTTCGCCGTACCATCCAGCATCCAACGGCATCCTGGAGCGATGGCACCGTACCCTGAAGTCGGCCTTGACGTGTCACCTTCAGGGAGACGGAAACTGGTTGGCGTGTCTTCCAACCGTCATGTTTGGGCTGCGGACGGCTTTCAAGGCCGACATCAAGTGTTCCGCAGCCGAGATTCTCTACGGCACCACACTCAGAGTGCCGGGGGAATTCTTCGAAGACGTGGAGCACCCAGTCAAGCCGGAGATTTTTGTTCAAGACCTTCGCGAGAGAATGAGACGCATTCGACCCAAACCGACTTCGCACCACGTGAGGGGCACTTCTTTTGTTTTTAGGCAACTTGAGCAGGCCACGCACGTGTTTGTCAGGGACGATACCATTCGGCGTCCATTGCAGCCGCCCTACAACGGTCCATTCGAGGTGCTAGCGAGGCCGAATCAGAGGCTGTATATCGTTCTGGTGAAGAACAAGCCGGCCAACATTTCGACAGAGAGGCTCAAGCCGGCGTACTTTTCTTCACCAGACGGTGTTGAAGAGACAGTTCCGGTTTCTGATCCAGCACCAGCACCACCACCAGCACCACAAACGCTTCGCACCTATCCGGGCGCCAGCAATGCACCCCGTGTCCGGAAGAGGGTAACATTCGCGCCGTCTCTAGGAAGGGAGTGATGTGGCGACTCGCTTGCGCGCCATTGGCGGTGGTGTCCCGGATTTATCTCTCCGTGATTCCCGCCAGGGGAATGCATACTTCCACCGCAGTCAACACCTTGGCGCTGCTCTCGCCCAATGGACTCAGAGAGACATCCTGCGCTCTCGTAAAGATTGGCTGGTTGCTATCGGCCAATCACGAGCTGCAGGATCGGCAAGGAAGGAGACAGGACGCTTCCTGTTTTTGAAAGCGTCGCTTGGGACGCCATTCCTTCCGAAAGCGTCCTTTTGACCACAACTAAGTTTTTTACTCTTGTTATACGTTTTTTGTTCATTGTAGACTTTTGTTATTCTTGAATAAAGGCTAATCGTTTTTTCACGTTTATTTTTATATATATATGTGAGGTTTTCTTACGGAGTTCCCCACATATTTGGTGACCCCGACGTGATTACGAATTAAACGTATATTTTTAGAAAGTGTATTCTTGTGCAAAGCATTTATGGTTACTCCGCGTACACCATTGTCCAACGTTGCAGCCATTCCACGCACTCCGCACCTCATATCATATATATATATATATATATATATGTATATAAACGTGAAAAAACGAATAGCCTTTATTCAAGAATAACAAAAGTCTACAAGGAACAAAAAACGTAGAACAAGAGTAAAAAACTTAGTTGTGGTCAAAAGGATATATATATATATATATATGTGTGAGGTTTTCTTACGCAGTTTCCCACAAGCTCCTCATCAGATAGCTCGGTCTATGTCTCGGCCACCGAGGAGGTAGAGGAGGCCCCCGGAGGAGCCTCGGAAGAGAGGAATGGGAGGCCATACTAAGGGTCTCCATACAGCTTAATAGCCTAGGGGGCAAACACCCCCCAAAGAACATTGAAAGAGAAATAGAAAACATGGCAAACTGGAGGAAAGTACTCCCGGCGGACGTCGAGCTGCTAATACAAAAGATAACCGAGCAGCTCAAAGGCGACGAACGGGAGGGCCTGGTGACATGGCACCAGAGTGAAGGAAGCCACAGGGGGCCTCCTAAAGATAGGGGAGGTGGGGGCTATAAAAGCTAGCAGGAAGACTGGGATTAATAAGTACAACTATGCTAGAATGCAAGAATTATATAAGAAATGTCCCCCCCGGCTAATTGACTGGGCGATAGCGGGTACAGGACCCGAGAACAGGATACAGATCGATGTACCCAAGAAGGAAGAGGTAGGTCCCCTATACAGGGACCTCTGGGGAGTAGCTGGGCCCCTGGTAAAGTTAAAGACCAAGAGGCGAGAAAGTGAAACGAATAGTTTCACAATGGAAGAAATATGGACGCCCATCACCATGGGAGTACTAGTGTCGAAAGTGCCAAGAATAAAGAGCAACACGGCGGCAGGCCTAGATGGAATTACAAAGGTACACCTTAGAAGGGACGGAGCGCTACACGTCCTAAGGAAACTATTTAACCTGCTGCTAATGAGCCGGGTATATCCGAGCCAGTGGAAGCTTAACCGTACCACGCTAATTCCCAAGCCAGGGAAAAGCGTGGCGGAGGCAAACAACTGGCGACCCATCACGATAAGCTCGTTGATGGGTAGGATGTACTCGGCGATGATTGACCGGAGGCTCAGAAACAAAGTGGAGATAAACCGGAGGCAGAAAGGGTTTACTAAAGAGGACGGCTGCAAACACAACATAGCCGTCCTCAGCAGCGCTCTGTCCTCCATGAAGGAAAGCGACGGTGGCCTGATTACCGTCGTTGACACGGTTATATAATAAGACGGTTTAAACTGAAGCCCCACCAAAAGGTGAACCTGATTCGGACCTACCTCCTGCTCAGATATATACACAGGCTGGTGGCGAACCCATCACCCCTGGGCACTCTTAAGCTTTTAGATGCGGACATTAGGCAAGAAATAAAGCAAACACTACACCTCCACCCGTCTACTACAGATAGGCTAATATATACTGGCAAAAGCCACGGAGGCTTGGCTGTTCAGAGGGTGGAGAATATAGTTAAGATAGCCACACTCAGGAGTGCCGCAAAAATGAAGGAAAGTGGCGACGAAATAGTAAGAGCGGCACTCCTAGGACAGGAGGGTATACTGAAGAAGTACGCCAAGTCAATTGGTTTGGATTGGGAAGAAGGAATAACGGCCGATAAAATAGAGGCGACCCGTAAAACGCTCAGGAAAGGCGACACGAACAAGTTGTGACAGCTCGTCTCCCAGGGACAAGGGGTCCGCGAGTTCTTCGGGGACCAAGTCGGCAATGCCTGGCTGTATAACCCCGAATTACTGAAGCCGTCCAGGTACCTGGACGCACTCAAACTAAGAACGAACACGTTTGGCACCAAAGTGGTTCTAAACAGGGCAAAGAAAACGCTGGATGTAAAGTATAGACGGTGCAGCGTCCAGGCCGAGACCCTGGGACACGTTCCGGGCAATTGCACCCACACGAAAGCCCAATGAAATAGAAGGCACAACGAGATTTGTAATCTCATTAAATGTAAAGTGCCAGGTCACTGCACGGTGTTCGAGGAACCAACTATAAACGTCTTCGGGGAATTAAAGAAACCTGATTTGGTTATCAAAGACCATGAGAAGGTTTATGTGGTTGACGTCACGGTCCGATATGAGGACCGTGACAATCTCCCCTAAGCCTATAGAGAAAAAGAAAGAAAATATAAGGACACCGCGGAATACCTAAGAATCAAAATGAACGGAGTAAGGGCAGAGATATTACTAATTGTGGTGGGATGCAGAGGAGCTATGCCCAAGGCGACCATGCGAAATATGAAGCTCCTGCGGCTCGATAGAAAAGACTACCTGACCGAGGGCTTCGTTAATAGCCCTCCGATCGTCAATTGAAATAGCCAACGCTTTCATAGACTACGATCACGGAGCGTGATCAGAAGAAACAAGCATATATGTTATTTATTTATTTATTTATTTATTTATTTATTTTGTGACTGTCCTATTTATTACTAATAATAATTTTAATTCCAGGATGACTGCGGCCGCAGGGCGCTGCCCCGGAACTCTGCCTTCCTTTTAAGGAAGATTGGACGACCGGGGTGGTATGTCTCAGATTGGGACTGCCCGAAAGCCGCTCAAAATCTTACACTTGACAAGGCGCAAGCCGAACAACCATAATGAACTTTATTTTCAGGTGACTATGACCGTACGGCGCTGCCCCGGAACTCTACCTTCCTTTTAAGGAAGGTCGGACGACTGGGGCAGTATGTCTCAAGCTGGGACTGTCCGAAAAGTCATTAAAGGATTTTACCAAGGACGAGGCGTAAGCCGAACAAATATCTTAAACGTTAGACGAAGCAGCTGCCAGCAGAGAAAACTATTTATTAGCCCGTCTTGGCCTTCTACACCAAGCGGAGCGAGTCCTGTTGTACTATTGTGCAACAGGGCGCGGGGCGGGCTCTATGCATGGAGAGCCCGGGGCGGTGCCTTCGCGAGGCCTCCCTGACAACACACCTTGGTGTGGCTAAGATCGCCTCCCGAAAGGGTCCCCGTTCCTGATTTTTCAATGAACTGCGGGCAGGTCTCATGGCAGATAGTGTCGGCACATTGGTCGGGTGAACGACGCGCTGCGCCTCAGGGTTTCCCGTATAGCAGCTTTGCCAGCAAGATGTTAGCGTTTGAGGTATTTTCTAACGGCCACTGCCAGGGGAGCGGCGTGCGAAGATGTGTGTGCACGCGGCTTGGAAAAACCCTCCTCTCGTCCGCGAGGATTCATTGAGGAAGTTGGATCAACCCGTGAGGGAGGCGGCTCGTTTAGTGAACCCTCCACGTCGCGAGCGACGGGGAGAGTTGTCCAGGGGGGACCACGAGGAGGTAGAGCCGCCAGCTTGCGCTTGATCCCGGCAGGTTGGCATGCGCCGTTAAAACCACCCCCACCCCGGGCACCGAAGCGCCGCCTGCATAGGGGGGTCGAGGTGTATATAAATATGTGAGAGAGAGAGGGAGAAAAGAAGAAGAAAAAAAAAGGGTCATCCGGGAAATCGAGTGCTCCTTGTGCTCCTGCGAGGGGCCGTTGTAATGGGGAGGGTACCTGGTAGGGTCGTCCGTGTCGTTTGTCGCCTCCAGTTCTTTTCCTTCTTTGTCAAAATTAGTCTCGACGTTCTGGTGAATTCCGCATAAAGATCGCGGTCGCAAAGCCGGCGGACGCTCGGCGGCCATGCCACCCCCCTTTCTTCGGTCAGGCACTTCTGGTGCTCCCTTTCGCTTTCCCATGATCCACATTCGAAGAGTACATGTTTCGGCATTTCTGCACGTGCGCCACATTCACATTCAGTGCTGCTTACAAGATTGAAGCTGTGCAGTTTTATTGAAAAGTCCCCGTGTCCCGACAGGAATTATGCTGTGTAGTGCGTAACTGGTAGGTATTGTTGGTCGAGTCTGTCTGTTACGTCTGGAAATATGTCGTACGTGTGTCTCCCGTCCGTGGAGTTGTCCCATCTATTTTGCCATTCGGCGATCAGTGACTTTAGGATGGCCGTCCGCGGTTTCTGTGTGCTCGTGTCTTCGGGGAACCGGTACTCTCCGAGTCTGAATGGAATCTCTTTTCTTACATTGTATCTCAACGCTGCTTCCTTGATTTTCAAATCTATGGGGAGCGTTCCTGAGATCACTGGCAGTGCTTGCGTCGACACTGTTCTGTAAGCCTTCGTGGTGCGGAGGAGTACCGATCTTTGGGCTCTGAGGAGTTCCTTAGTGCCGGACTTGTCCAGGAGGTCGTGCCGCGTACGTGGCAATTGGTACGAACAGGCTGGTGTACAGGGTTTTTAGGCTCTTGTGATCGTGGCCCCATTCCCTTTTGGCTACCGCGGCGAGGGAGTTGAATTTCTGGATGCTTTTGATTCGGATTTGGCGCGCGTGGCTATTTATGTTGAGGCCGCTGTCGATGTGAATGCCTAGGTATCGGCTGTCTGGACAAATTTTATCTGTTTCCCGTAGATTTTTATGCTGGGGGTTTTTTTTTGCTTCTAATTTACCTTTTAGGAGGATCATTTCGGATTTGGTGGAAGATAGCGTCAGTTTTTCCTGTAGGCACCACTCCTCCACTGCTGTCGCCGCGAGTTGTCCGCGGGTTCCTAGATCGTTCCTGGAGTTGGCGGGGACCAAGATAAGGAGGTCGTCCGCGTAGGCGACTGCTTCGTGTCCTAGGTTCGCGAGGGTCATGAGGAGGTCGTCAAACACGAGGTTCCATAGGTTGGGGCCCAGGATAGAACCTTGAGGGCAACCTCTAGATACTGTTTTGCGGACTGAGTCGCGTTTGCCTATGAGCGAGACTTCGCGGTTTCTGAGATAGTCTGCGACCAGGTTGTAAATACTTCTGGGACATGATCTGGTTTTCAATTTGTGGAGGATGCTTGGCCAGCATACGTTATCGAATGCGCCCGAGATGTCAAAAAGTAGGGCTAACGTATAGAAGTGGCGTTTGGTGTCGGCGGTAAGTTCCCTGACTTTTAGAATGGCGTCTTCCGTCGATTTTTTTCGTTTAAAACCGAATTGGCGACTGGAGGCAAATTGTGTGTCGTTGAAGGGGCGAGAGAGTCTGTGGGCGAAGAGTTTTTCAAGGCATTTTCCAAGTACTGGAAGTAGGCATACAGGTCTGTATGACGAGACGAGGTTTTCGTCTTTGTCTGCGCCTTTGAGGAGGGCGCGGATGGAGTCGGTCTTCCATACCTTGGGGAAAACTCCCCAGGAGAGGCAGCTATTGTATAGGGTGTGGAGCTCCTCACGCAGTATACCATACGAGGCCTTCAGGATCTTGACCTCGATTCTGTCGGGCCCTGGGGCCTTTCCGTTGTTCAAACTGAGGATGGCATCGCGGATTTCCGACTCTTGGAATTCGTTCGCATCCGGTGTGTCGGGTGGGGTGTCGCGGGCTAGTCTGATTGCTCGTTGTGTGTCAGTGGCGTCGGGCGTGTCGTCCGGGACTAGTCTATTTAGTAATCTGTGGGCGGATTGATCCCAGTTTTCGTTGCCGTTAGGTGATGCCGTGAGAGCTTTCTCGGGGAGGATTTTCTGCATGCGCAGTTTGTAAATCACTCCCCAAGGGTTCTCGTTTCCCATATCGCTTACGAATTCCTGCCAGCTGGTTTTTTTCGCTTTCTGTATTTGGGTTGTATATTGTCTTCTGGCTTGTGTATATATTTGTTTGAAGCGCGCCTTTCGTGTCGGGTCGGGTTCCGTCTGGAAGGCTTTCCTCGCCTTATAAGTTTTCCTCTTGAGAGAGGTTAAGGTCTCGGTCCACCATGGTACAGAATAGGGGTGCGCGGTTTTGGGTTTGATGGATGCGTTGCAGGCGTCGATTATCGCGGTCTGAACGGAGGCAGCGGCTGCTTCCACTTCTTCGGCGGAGGAGGTGCGTAAAGCTTCCCGGAGGGATGGCTTCTTTTCCATGAGGACCTCCTGGAATTTCTCCCAGTTGGCCTTCCTGGTGTTGAAGCGTTGCAGCTGCGGGGAGTGGACGTGCGGTGTGATAGATCGAAAGCTAAAAGTAATCAGGTTGTGGTCGCTCGAGGTAAGACCTTCCGTGACTCGCCAGTTTCGCGTAAATTGTGTCGCGTTAGCTGTTGCCAGAGTGATGTCGATGCGTGTGCATCCTTTGTGTGAGCAGAAGGTTGGGGGATTACCTGGCTCGTTTAGGACGGGGAGGTCGGTGTCGGCTATTGTATCGGCAAGCGCTTCCCCGCGGGCGTCCGCGGTTCTGCTCTACCAGAGGGGCGACTTCACGTTCGCGTTTGCTCCGATGATTAGCTTTGTTCGAGGTAGGTTGTTGACTATACGTCTGAGTTGGCTGACATACGGATCTATTGCGTGGCTATGCTGAAAGTACATGCTTACAAGGTATATTTTTCCGGCGAGGCTGGTAATTTCGACGCAGGTGCAGTTATCGTTGCTGAGGTGGGGGATTTTGAGCACAGTTAGGTTTGGGTTTCGGATGTAGATTCCTGCCATCGCGCTGGTTCCGGTGGCGGAGCCGGTGACGATTAGGGCGCGTGAGCCGAGGCCGATGAAGTTTCCTCTAGGGTTGTATGGTTCCTGCATGAGGAGAACGTCAATGTTGTGTTCGTCGAGAATCCTGACTGTCTCCAGGGTAACCATTTGAGACCTCCTCATGTTTAATTGGGCTATATTTAATGTCGGAGGGACCGGTGTATCTGGATTAATTTCCATAGTCGGTACGAGAGAGGACCTCGTTTATCGCGGAGATATATGCTGGGCATGTGTTGCTTTTAACACTGTGGTTCGGGTTTCTACCGGCCTTCTGGCAGGAAGCACAGGTGGCGTGTCTCGATTTATTTGGGCACTCTTTAAACGCGTGACCTTGAATAGAACAGTGTCCACATACTTCGGTCTGGGCTTTGCAGTGTTTCGTTGTGTGTCCGTAGCCGTGGCACTTATAGCAGCGGGTAGCAGAGATGTAGTCGTTGATGCGGCAACAGTTCCATCCGACGTAGAGGCGCTCCTTTTTGATGAGGTGATCCCTCGTCTCCTTGGAGGCTTCCAGGATGATATTGCATTTCTCGCGGGTTCTGTCTCCTGACCTGAAAGCCACTTTGAGCTGATTCCTGGCGGTAGCTTTTTGTGCTCCCGACTAAGATTCGATCGCGCGGCGGTGCCAGATTTGACTCCAATGCGTTGCGCGTACGTGAGAGGCTTCGCGACTTGCGTGTTGGAATTCGCGGTGTTGGCTGCCTCGAAGGTCTTCCGTTGACCTTGATTCTCGCGCTGGAGAGCCTCGAGTTGTCCCTCGAGGTTACTGCTCCGGAGGAGGGCTTCATGCAGAAGGCCCTGGAGTTTAGCCACCTTGGACATAACAAAGGCGAGCGCCGGGCCGGGGACGTTGTTGCTCTCGGAGGAAAGGTGAGTCAGGATGGCATCGCTGATGCGTTCTGACTTACCCTTCAGGTGCCGTATGTCGCGTGGTTTATTAGTGATGGCGGAGGCATCGTCGGTGGGCGTGTCCGTAGTGTGGGCGGCATGTTATGTTACATAGCGGAGTGTTATGTGTTCTGCTGTAAGATCGCGTGCCACGGCCGTAACGAGGGAAGGCCGCCGTCTGGACTACGAGGCGAGGCAAAAAACGAAAAAAATTTTTTGGACTATGACCACATAGGATGATCGGCAGCATAAAACGCGATATATGGTAATTTGCAGTGATCGGAGTTAACTAGTGCTGTGAATGAGGGGATGTGAATTAGTATTAAATTGTATACTAGTGATACACACTAGTATGTTTGTTATATCGTGTACTTAGTACCTGTTGTTATATTATATATTACTATATAATTTATTGTTATATTGTATACTATTGATGGTATTCGTTATATCATATATTGTGTATTGTTGTATCAATATAATACCCTATTGTATTATATTGTGCGTTGTTTGTAGTATTTGTTAGGTCTTATACTATTCGTAGTATTTCTTTACATTGTATACTATTCGTAATATTCCGCGGTATTATTTATGTTGCGGATTCGCATAATGAGAGGGCGCTCACTTTCTCCGCGCCAAGCGCTGTTTCTAGGCAGCAGGAGAGAGCGCCCTTCCTCTACTCCCTTTCGTTCTCCTTGCCCCGCGCGAGCATATTTATGCTAATGCGCGGGGGCAGAGGAGTCAGTCTAATCACAGTCTAATCAGACTAAAGAGAGCAATCAGCAGCATTAAAAGCAAAGTTAAGGAGCGAACACCCTAAAGCGGGGAAGGTGAAACTCAACCTAGCTAAATAATTATAAGAGAATAGTTCTACATAGTTATAAGACACTAAAAATAATTGTAAACGTC
Organism: Nomada lathburiana; assembly: GCA_963667235.1. Lineage (NCBI taxonomy): Eukaryota > Metazoa > Arthropoda > Insecta > Hymenoptera > Apidae > Nomada > Nomada lathburiana. Next base: position 15,432,483 of record OY763899.1, on the reverse strand, counting down.
TTTATTCTTAATAGTTTAATTAACTCGTGATTAAACCCCGTCAACTTCCGAGCGGTACCCGGAAATACACTCCGTGTGATAAGACCGATATCTGCAGGAAGAAGAAACGTGAGGTTTATTTCCCAAGGGGAGACAGATGCGATCCAACTAGCATGGAACCAGAGCATGCAAGATAGGAAACTCGAAGGATGACCATCGCGCGTAACCATAGAGTATGCGCAAGGCCCTACGAAACACAACTCGACGGCAGCTGAACCAAGCATTCAGTTTGCCGGTCCGCAGGGTCTCACACAGGAGATCGTAGGAATGGTACGCCATCCATACGGACAGCGTCCAGGGAACGGCGATCCTCCTACGGTCCTCGGCCCACACCCGACTATGGAGGCTGCCTGAATCTTTTTTACAGGCATCAACATCTGAATTACAAAACTAACAACAAGTCACAAACCAAGGTGTAAGGTAACGTGCCGAGGGTTGAATGGCCGCAGTGACTTAAATCATGCGGTCGCGAATGTTCCCTGCAGGGCTCCTGGTGCCACCACTGCAGTATTCTAATCCCCTTGCCCGGATAAGAGGCTCTGTTCGGGTGGACTTCATGCTTCCTCACACCACACTACTGGGAAAATAACAGGACAGGATTTTTTATACGACCAAGGCTATGACACGGACAACGAGAAATCCCAAATATTATATGAAATGTCGGATCGACAGGAAGTAGTCTACGGTGCAGGGGAGGGATTCCCCAGTACCAGTCCGAGGGGTGGTGGGCAAGCGGGCCCCCCCGGATCGTTAACTGACGACCATAAAACAGAAGGCATTAGAAGCAGCTTGGCGACATCCACCGTACTGCAAGATATGCAGTACGACAGAGTGCGCCAAATAGAGGAGGATGAGAGGGAAAAAGGGGGTCATACAGGGGAGCGACGAAGCTCTCCACATGCATCCCAGCCCCTCCCGTACACCACGGAGGATACCGACTCGGAGTCGGAGGAGAGATCGACGACGCAGTCAGTCGTCTCTCTCTCCACCCGAAAGGGAGGGACTTCATCCGTGTCGGACTCCGACACGGAGGAGGAAGCCACCCGCCGGCGCCGGGAGTAAAAACTAGGTAGGACAGTACACCTCCAAGGGGAGAGGAAGGTTACGGAAGAAACCTTCCACACCCCGGTTGGGAAGTACCCAATGGGTTTTATCACGGCCCATTTTAGGGGAACCTCAGGAAGGTCGATGAAGCTGGGTTCAAGTGAAACCCAACTTCCATCCCCTCCAATAGGGCACCCATGGGGGGTGATTACCCCTCAGATGCCCCCCAACCGAATGGGAGAGGTTGGGAAACCAAATCCCTTCCAACCGAGAACAAAGCTAAACAGGAGCCCACCTTGCCCGCTTGTGACACCCCATGTGCAACTACCTTACAGAAGGGATGAGGAAGGCTTGGAGGAAGCCAAAGTCAAATCCAAACCGGCCGCCTCCCCTCCACGCTCAGTACGAAGGGGCTCCCCAAAAGCGACAAAACCGATGAGCCCCAAGGATACAAACCTACACCCAGGCGAACCAGTGGTCTCCCAACGACACCTCTGGGCGCTACTGGCCGAAATAGAGGCGCTGAGGGCACAAGCAGAGTCCTCCGCAACGGCGTTTATGGAGTACGCAAACACCACAAAAAACGTCAAAGCGGCAATGAGGGAGAAGAGCATACAGACGGTCGCTGCGCTCCAAAAGATGAGAAGGGAGATTCTGGAGGGCAGGAAAACTCCCAGCGGCACCGTCCCCTCCCCTCCTAAAGCGCCCGTGAAACCCGCTACCTCAGCCACTGAGGGAAGTGAGGTCAAAACGAGGGTGCATATTGGCACTCAGACGGCGCCACAGGACGGTAGAAAAGGGAGGCCCAAAACGGGCCAAAGAAACCCACCCCCGCCCCCTACCACCGTAGCGGAACAGAACACAGAGCGTTCCGCTCCCCATAGTATCCCCAAAAGCAGGAGCAGACGAAGGAGAGGGAGAACGCCCCCGCCGTCGGCTGAAACCATCCCCCAACCTCCACGGAGAGCTCCCCCCACGGTAGGACGGCAAAAGCCCAATTACACCGTGGACCCCAAACTGGGAACGGCGAAGCGATCCAACCCGCTACGGAGGAAGCCCCCGAAGATTAAGCCGGAGGCCCTCCTTATTAAGGTCAAAGAGGGGTCCACCTACCTAGAAACGGTAAAGGACGTCATAAAAAAGGGGAAAGTCTGCCTCGCAGAAACAAGCGCGGTAAGGAAAACACGAGAAGGACACGTTCTGATAGAACTGTCCAAAACTGCTAAAGCACATGGTGTAGCCGAAACGCTGAGCAAAGCGCTCGAAGAAACAACACCGGTTGCTACACTACAGGCGAGGTCGATAGTGGAAATTAAGAATGTCGACCCCACGGCAGAGGCCGGTGATATCGTGGAAGGGATAGCCCAGACTCTAGGACTACATCCCAACCAGATACACCTAAGAACAACGGTAACGCGGTTCGCGGATGCGTGGAAGAACTCCAGTTCCTGATAGATATCGGCCTGAGGCAGATCCAAGAATGGTTCACACGCATGAACCTCGAGATCGCCCCCGAAAAAACCAAGATTTTGATACTGACGGGGAAAAGAATCCACAGAATAATCGACCTTGAATGGGGCGAGACCTCCGTGAGGACGCAGAGCACTGCGAAATACCTTGGAGTAGAACTCGACAACATGCGTAATTACAGGCAGGACATCACTAAAACCTGCGCGAGAGCAGGTCATAGCGTAGAGATCACATAGCGTGATCGTTACAACACAAGATCTATGTTATTTATTTATTTATTTATTTGTGATGTCCAATTTATTGACACTAATAATAATTTAATTTCAGGTAGACTGCGACCGTACGGCGCTGCCCCGGAACTCTGCCTTCCTTTTAAGGAAGGTTGGACGACCGGGCAGTATGTCTCAGGCTGGGACTGCCCGAAAGTCGCTATAAAATTTTACATAAGACAAGGCGCAAGCTGAATAACCAAAATGAACTTTATTTTCAGGGGACTGTGACCGTACGGCGCTGCCCCGGAACTCTACCTTCCTTTTAACCCTTAGACCGCTATGGACGCATATATGCGTCCAGCGAAAGCGATCGCTGTGGACTATGAGCGCATATATGCGTTTGGTGTAAGTCACCAGCAGGGACGACGGACGCATATATGCGTTTGTCTATTTTTTCGCTCGACTTCGGCTTCGGCGATTCGATCGTCGGGCTCTAACTTTACGATGCGATACCTGACAATTCTATTCAGAGACATCTGGCATATTAACCATTTATATTATTTATATTTATCAATGCAGAAAATGCGATGTCGGTTTGTGCATTGATGATTGTTTCGAAATTTATCATACAAAAATAAGCTACTAATTTGTGTCATATTTGTTGCATTTAGTTTTTATTCCTTATTTTCAAGTTAAGTTATATTGTAAATTTTTCTGTTTCTAATAGATAATTGATGCTTGAAAATAACGTTCTTTCATTTTTTAATCTGGTGCAAAAAAATTACAATAATAACTTGTTAGTTGCGCCTTGAACTGTTAATCAACAGAGCTCACGTGAGCGAAAAAGTATTCCGTCCACAGCGATCGCCAGCGCTGAGCGCGCGCAGTCTCTCCGCAGCGCATCGGCAGAGAGTCGTCCGCACGCAAAGGGTTAAGGAAGGCCGGACGACTGGGGTAGTGTGTCTCAAGTTGGGACTGTCCGGAAAGTCATTAAAAGATTTTATCTGTGACAAGGCGCAAGCCAAACATAAACTTCAAGTGATGGACGAAGCAGCTGCCAGCAGAAACTTTATTTATTAGTCCCGTCTTGGCCTGGAAAATTTAACTTTATAGGTAAGAAACTACGAACCTTTTCCTATTATGTACAACAATTTTTTTTCATTTTTTCGCATTAGATAATCCAGGGTAACCAATAATAGATACCTATGTAAAATATATTTTTTTCCTTATTTGTTGTTTAGTACATTTATTTGACGATTTTAGTTAAAACTTTTATGGAATACATAATCTTGCAGGTATAATAAATCCAAAATTAAGAAAAAAAAACATTAAATTGAAAATGGAGCTTTGTTTCACTTCATAATAAATGTCATATAAACATTACTTAATTACGCAAATCGCCTAGGATCGCCCGGAAAAAACTCTTCACCATTATATTCTAGAAACTATATAGATTATAGTTATCCAAGAACTTTTTGCTTTTAGCTGCTTTTTCGTTAGATATTTAATGTAATTCTCATTGTTGCACTCAGTAGAGACCCGAGTCTAATCAAACGGGGTGTGTTTGTCATATTTTAAGTAGGAGAACTAGACATTAATATACGTATAACTATTAAATAAGTAATATATTGTTATGTTGGATGAACAATAGGACTTTCTTTTTATAAATAATTAAGATTTATTATTTACAACTGAGAAATTCCTCTTACACTAATGATTTTCTAATAATGAATCTGTTATGATTATATATTTCTCGGCTCTATCAAAGTACTATTATTTTCATGGTTAAAAAGTTATTATATGTATTTGGCTATTTATTATTATAACTCCATTATGTTACATCCATTTCTTCAATAAGAAGTTCTCTGGCTTCTGGTAATATGTCTGCGTATTTGTCACATTTTTTCAACAGTAATGAGTAATAAAAGTTGCTATTTTCGAGACCGGCAATACGATGTACTTTACATTTAGTACATTCCAAGCCAATGCTGGTTTATTGTTGTAATTGTAAAAGACAAACATTATTCATTCTTCACTCTGTAAGCCACTAAGGTGTATTTAGGGAACTAATCAGCTCTGCCGAACAAAAGGAGTATTTAAATGACCCAAATAATAAAACACTTAGTATATGTAGATCGTGGCAACATTTGTTGATGACATAATTATGGGTTTTCCCTGCAAAAAGGGAACAACTCTCGGGTTTTAATAACTTGCACCGAGGCTTCCTCGCTAGCATTTCTCAAGAAACAATAAAGTTTGATGATGATAGAGATACAAACTTTTATTTGATGGATCGGAAATAATAAAAATATAATATTACATTACTAATAGAAACAAAAAAAAATTGATAAATATATTAAATACGATAAAATCATTAGTGTAAGAGAATCTGGAGTAATAAGAGGAATTTCTCAGTTGTAAATAATAAATCTTAATTATTTATAAAAATAAAGTCCCATTGTTCCTCCAACATAACAATATATTACTTATTTAATCGTTATACGTATATTAATGTCTAGTTCTCCTACTTAAAATATGACAAACACAGCCCGTTTGATTAGATTCGGGTCTCTACTGAGTGCAACAATGAGAATTACATTAAATATCTGCTAATATCGGCTAAGTTTGCCTCCCGAAAGGGTCCCCGTTCTAAAACTAGTATAAAATTTATTTTAGATTGTTCAAGATGCGCGCGTAGGCATGGTTTCGACGCGGGCCTTCTCGCGCATCGGCAGCAAGCGCGGCGCTGATCGCGAGTTCGCCCGCCAATTAGCGGGGTCAGAACTGATCAACCGATCGATCGGTCCTCGCGATTGGCCGCCACGGTCCAGATCCTTCCGGAGAGGCCCTTAACTAGAGCAGGAAATAGCCGGCTCTGGCATCTCTCCGGAGGTGGGGGATCGCAGTATAAATTAAGAAGCGTCAGGTGTCGTCCTTCTTCTCCGTGAATTTTCCGAGTCAAAGAGCGAAAGCGAATCACAAGCGAACCTCAAGTATATTCTTATTTCGAGTATTTAGTATAATCTTATTTTGTGTAGTGTCTGAAAATAAACGTTGTGGAGTCCAAGTTCGTGAAAGTTAATCGTTTCTAATCGTAGTGTGTCCGAACCCTTTTATTATCTTTGCTCTCAATTCAAAGGGCACTAAGTGTGCGGGAGTGCTAATTGCGCACATAGATAAATGGTCAATTCTTCAAAACAGATTGCAAAAACAAATAATGGAGAACGAGGTTTTAAAAACAAAGGAGAAATATAACGAAACTCACCAAACTTCATATGCGCAGGCTGCTGCACGTGTTCCGGGGCAAATTTGATCCTGGAAAACGAAACAGAAAAAAAGATTATGAAGTAGTCCTGTTAAAGCCGGATACAGAAAGTGATTAACGAGACAACGAAGAATGAAGAAAAAGAAGTAATTGAAAAACTAATAGACGCAAGTAAAAAACTGAAAGTTAGAAATATAAGACAGATGAAACGGAAAGGTATAGAAATTCAGGTGAGTGATAAAAATGATGTTGAAGTAATTTAAAAAAGTACAGAGTCTATAGGATTAAAAGTTGAAAAGCCGAAAAAGATTAATCCATCCATCATAATATAGACGAAGAGAAAGATTATAAAAATGTAGAATTGTTAGATAATTGTATGAACAAAAATTTCGATATGAACTTAAAAAAGAACAGGCTAGAGTTAAAAGAGGAAATAGATTTTAGGCACTGTTTTAAATCTAAAGCAGACAAAGTTAATTGGGTTGTACAAGTTCCAAGCGAAATTTCTTTAGAATTAATAAATAGGGATAAGACTTGTATGCTGTGGCGTGTCTACAGGATAAGGGAGTTTTTGAAGACTGTTAGGTGTTGTAAATGCCCCGGACATAGCCATATCGCTAAGTTTTTTAATTCTCTAGACCAGCTCTGCGAGACGTGTCCCTCGGAGGAGCACAGTAGAGAGGAGTGCCCGAAAAAGGAAAATCCTATTTGTGTTAACTGCATGAGGGCAAAACGAAATGATACAAATCATAACGTAAGAAGTAAAGCATGTCCGAAATATTTGAGATATTTAGAAATTTACAAAGCTAAAATAAAATGGAGCTAAGAAGTGGACAAATAAATGCGCAACGTTCTTCAGCAACTGTCACCGAACGAACAATTTTAAATAAAGAAAATTAACTGGACATCCTGTCTATACAGGAGCCCTATAATTTTAGAAATCCAGTTCGAGGTTATAATTCCCCCAACCTAAGAATAATACAGCCAATGATAACTTAAATATTTAAGCTTTTCCGGACATTAGTGAGCATATTATTTATTTTCAAGTTCAATTTCAACGCGTCAGTACTCCTTACAAGTATCTTATTTTTCAGACTTAATTAATAATAAAAGCAGTCAAAACTTTCGTCAGACTTCTCATCCAATGTTGCCAAAAGAACATCCCTAAAACGGGTATAAAAGAAGAACCTTTTATACGTTTCTACTAACACTCTTCATTCACACCATGCTTATCATACAACTGCCTCGACAAACCTCGAGACAGTACTATAAACTCACAGGCGCCAACAGATCTGGCCCTATCCGCTAGTATAATCTAAAATGTCCACCAACAACACAGTAATAAAACACTTTATACGTTTCGGATAACGAATAGAAGTATGGAACAGTGATTAAACAATTTGTTCACTAAATTGTTATTGATGAATAATGATTATTTACACAGTATTCTTAATTTAAGACTATGTAGTACGCTGTGCCAATGTCACGACCTCAACCGAGAGGTACGTGCCTGAGCGCGCGTTATACGGGCCCTCTCATTGGCCCGTGTTTTTCGTTAATAATTCAAAAATGACGCTTCAACCAACATTTTGGTATAGGAAAAAGTTGTTCAGAATCACCCCAGAAACCCCACATTTCTCGATACTACCACTAGTTACTAGTATCTAGTAACTGAAGTAACTAGTCACTCTGCATCTATATTTTTACAAATGCATCTTCTTTAATAAATAATAGCTCGTGCGTAATGTAAATAGACCCGAATAGAAATACGTATACTATATCAATTACACTAAACCTCAACGTATAGGCTTAAAAGTTCCAGGATAGAAATCAACTTGCCAACATATGCAGACCAAAAAGGGAATACTGCTACAAAACAATAATAATTCGGTATACTCCATATTATAATTTGACCAATCGCATGTTACTTGGTAAATATAAAATATATTCAAAACATATATGTATATGTATGTATACTCTACCTGTCCAACCATACTAATACATATAAATTCATATTCGCACAATACTAGAGTCTCATACTTTTCAGAAAAACACGATCACCACTACATCGGAATACATCCTACGAGGCACATCCTACGAACAGCACAATGCACCGAACCAATGGCCGCAGCGATACAACAAACGCACACAACTACCATCCTACCAGAATACTGAAACCGTCAGCTCAAAGAGCTCTATGTGTTCTTGCGGGAACAGAAGGGAGCAATTGCCCAAAATTAGCTACGCAAGATAGAACTTGGAATTTCAAACCACCTCGTTCACCGAACTTCGGTGGCTTATGGGAGACGGCCGTAAAGAGTGTAAAAAGTCACCTTGAGATAGCAGTGGGAGGCTTGATTTACATGTATGAAGAGTACAATACACTTTCAATAGATGTAGAAGCCATTTTAAACTCACGTCCTCTTACTTCGATTTCCTTAGATCCTAATGATATGACAGCCCTAACTCCATCCCACTTCCTTACTGAAGACTCACTACTTCAACCTGCACAAAGAACATATTCTGATGTTCCGGATAATCGTTTGTTACTTTCCTAGCATTTTCAGGAATAGCGCGCTCATTTCTGGAAGCGTTGGCGGCAGGAGTTTATTAATCAACTACAATCCAGGGTCAAATGGACGAAGGGGGAAGCAAAACTAAAGATTGGTTCCTTGGTTCTGATGATCGATGTCAACTCACCTCCTCTTCACTGGCCGATGGGTCGAGTCCTGGAGGTCCATCCCGGGGACGACAACGTAGTGAGTATTGCCACATTTAAAACAGCATCAGGCACATTCGAACGAGCGGTGAACAATCTGTGTGTCCGACCTATTGAACTTTGAAAAATTTTTTAAGACTATTTCAGTATTAACACGTTGACCGCCGCTTCACCCGTATTCGGGTGACGCTTATTTGACTACTTACGAAAGATCTTAGTAGGTATTTGGAAATATATTTCGCAGGGTATAATAAAACTATTAAATTGTTATAAAAGCAATATAAAAACATGGTTTACTAAAAACATTATTTAGAATGTAAAACTTTAAAACACTCTACACAAGTTGAGGTTTGTCAGGGCAATTTGGACAAAAAGTTGTTGTCTTCTTTACGTTTTCTCGCGCCTTTGATCGATCCGTATGACGTCTGTTATTAGAATAGCTTAATTTGCAAGCGCGTCTGATGCTTGTTCCAGAAGCATGTCTTCTAACGGCAATATTATGCTGACTACGTTGAGAGGAAGACTTCATTATATTTTCAGGCCGCCCTAATAATTGTGTAGCTAATAATTCTCTGTGTCCTCTAACATTTATAATCTTCTTTGATGCAATTGTGTAAACTATCAAAGCGTTTACAACTGAAATTCCAAGGAGAAGTTGAATGCCATGTTTCCGGTAACATTTAATTCCTTTTCTCATTCTAGTGGCAGTAGATACCATTTGATCTGAATAATCTATACCGCACTTTCCTTTATTATATGCAAGAACAGCTATTGGTTTCAATTTTTGTCTCGAATTTCTTGCGCTCTAAGCGGGCATCTGGACTATGTCACCGCCGGACCCGATAGCGTGGCCTGACGGAGATTTCCTCGTAAATACGCGCGGCAGTCATCGTGTTAAGAATTCAATATTAAATGTTTATTTTAAATTATACTTACCTAATGGTAAGCCGATAATCGTATTACAGTAATGTCTCGATTAGTGTTCAAATTGTGTCTACGATTAGTGTTCTTTTCTATCCCTACTACTTGGGGTGGTCCCCCCTGGAATCAACGAAGCGTGAAGCACCGAGAATGTAATCTGAACCCAGATCGAATATCGGTGAGAGCCAACACTGATGCAAGCGAGATTAAAAATTAAAACTTGTTCATTTTTGGTCCGTTTTAAATGAAATTTTACTGAACTGTTCGTTACAATCTCCTGATTAAAATCACACCAAAAAGATATAGTTTGGACATTTTTTACTTATCGTGGTATTAATCATTTTGTTTTCCTTTATTATTGTTTTCGATAACAACTAGAATATGTGTAGTAAATACAAATTCTTACAATTTCTGATCAGTACAAATAATATATTGTCATTAACACCGAATGTAATGTCTCAGGAACGAGAATCATTCTCGATACAACAATATTTTTCCATTAACTGAATATAGCAATTTAAGATTAAGAGAATTATGAGACTCTCGATTCGAGAGTTTACTTCCAAACTTACACTCTTACTACTAATTACCTTATTGCCGTTAACTGATATACATATACATATTCTAAGTGTCATCGGAAACAATAATAAAGGAGAATAGAATTGTTAGTTCCATGATAAGTAAAAATTGGCCATACCATATCGTGTTTAGTGTCATTTTAATCAGCAGACTGTAACAAACATTTTGGTAAAATTTCATTTAAAGCGGGCCAAAAATAAACATGTTTTAATCTTAAATTTTGATCGCGTTAGTATTGCCTCACGTGCACGGGTATCATTCCTGGAACAATGCCCCGAGTCTTGGCTGCCACAACATCAAAGGGGACCCGAACTCGCTCGAGAATCGTGTCTGCAGATGATTAGTGTGCACATTCGGTCCCGAGCGAGGTACACTAAACGAGACATTACTGTATGTTCAAAACCAAAGATTCCTCTATTGTTGGTTAAAAATGTTCTATTACTTTAACTTCACGCGTAACTCATTATTTACTATTATGTTTAAAAAAAGTTGTTGAAATTTTTCAAGGCAGGTGAAAAGTCATAGATTGCAACACTTATTTGTTTCATTTATTGTATTTAGGGCCGAAACTCTGCGCGCCCAAGCGGAAGGTGGTGCGAGATTGAGTCTGTCACGGTCACGGGCACGATGCAATGCGTCTCGAAACAAAGCCACATTATTTTTACGAGATTAAAGCTTATTAAAAGTACAATTGAACAATTTATTGATTGTACATATTTAGTCTAACACCTGTATCAAGATTTAAGAGCACGCATAAGCAGAGCCATTCCTGATGGGGGTGCAAATGGTGCCCCCGATTCTGGGTAGCCAACAATCCAAGAACGGCCGTACATACAAGTAATGAAATATCTGGAGACTCACAAGAAGGTAAATTAGATTTATTTAAATAAGTGTTATTCCTTTTCTGGAAGTTATGTACTTTGTATAGTTTGTAGTATATGTATATATATAATTACGTACAGGAAATACCATACTAGAGTTTACAACAGACTGGTGGACATCGCAAGAAGTCTAAAATTTGATTTCCTTAACTGTAGATTGCATTACGAAAGATATCAAGTTAAAGAATGATATGTTAAACTTACACCACGTACAGGAAAGCCACGCATACAAAAAATATTGTTCAATTGTTTATCTGACTGGAGCATACACATAGAAAGATCCGTCTACCTTACTGCCGATAATGGACGGAACTTAATTAAAACAGTAAACGCTTACAATAAAAGGACGAGAATTACGTGTTTTACCCACTGCTTGGAGTTAACACTAAAATGTGTCATTTAAAATAATCAAATAAATCTATTAACAATAACAATTGCATAATAATTGTACAATTTACATCAATAATTGCACCTACCAACTCAAGAAATGTAGGTTGGTTAGGATTTTAAGCATTTTACGCCCCCGCTGGGAGGGTGCTCGCAATCACCGCGCCTAACGCTATCCGTGGCTGCGAGGGAGCGCTCTCCCAATCTTTTCTCTTTTAAGGGGGGACACTCTATTAGAATTTTCAAAACATCGAAAATTTTTTTTTTCTATAAAATGATAGTTTACTATCTGTTAATTACCACTGGTTGATCTTGCGATCGTTCCAACGTTGTTGGTAGTTTGCACGAGGTGTGTGCCGACTAATATTTGCAGGTTGTTGCTTCCCGAAGGACCAGCCGGAATATTCAATTCCCGGCACGCGTATAGTTGCGGAAGGAAAGAGAGTTGTTGCTCGTTTCGTAGTTCATTGCGAATAATCACTATATTGAAACAGATGCTTGTTTATGTACCAATAGTGGACACGTAGTGTCGTCCAATGCCGTCCAAACAGGGCGGCATAAGATAGGTCAAGATCGGTACAATGACCAAGTGCCAAGGACCCACGTCCGTCGAAGCAGATCAATTCGTGGACGAAAGGGTAAGTTTAATTAACTACCTTTTCTAACATCAACTATCCAAACATTTTTTTCATATGTAATAAAAGACTTTATTCGTTTCGGATAACGAATAAAAGTATGGCACAGTTATTAAACGACTTGCTAATTAAATTGTTCTTCAAGAATAACGAATAATTACACATTATTCTTAATTTAAGACGATGCAACATTTGCCGTACGTTTCCCCCGATAACCTCGGTGCCCCCGATCTCGACCGAGCGCATCTGACAGGTACGCGCCTGAGCGCGCGCTCTGATTAGCCAGTGATTTTGGTTAACAACACTGTCCAGCACTGTTCTGATTTTGTAACCTTCAATAGGCGTGTCTTGTAGACTTTAATGTGCTGAATACGAATCTGCAATCCGTTTTTCTCCAGAACGTCCCATTTTTAAAAAACTCAATTTTGAAAAAAACGCAAATTTTCAACTTTGGAGTGTTTTTTACTTTTGCGGTAATAGTTATTCAGTTGCGGTTGGTACCAAATAATTCTTCGGAGTTTCACGAACGAAATGATATAATTAGTAATTAAATTATAAACATTTAAATGTGTTTAAATAATAATCAAAGTGAGAAAGACACCGAAAATACACCTATTTGTGCTGATATCTTTGTTACGAGCCGGGCTGTCTGGTAGCAGGCGACGGGTATAGAGCCCAGGAATATGGTTATCAGTTTGTTAGTTAGTCGCAGGAAATGTTAATTTGCCTCGTAACTCTAAATTAATATTTGATACAACTCGAGCGGTAAAGTTGTATCTGTGGGTACGTTGTTACTAATGTGGCGGCGATAAGCCGGCGCCACGTCTCCGCCTTATGTTTAGGTCAAAACCGTAGTGTGGCAGGAAGTATCGAATGTAGCGTGAGGTGCGAATGAAGAGTGTTAGTGGAAACGTCGAGCGAGTATTTATCTCTAGGAAAGAACGAATGCTTTCTGGGAATGCACGAGAAGCCTCGAGTTGCATGGTGACCCGTTGTCGACCTGTGACACGTGGCAAGGATGTGTGTGTCGGTGTGGGTCCGAATGAGTGATAACGGATGAGGAATAGAATGAGAGAGAAGCTGCAAGTGAGAGAATATATGGAGCGAATGATGCGTGCGCGAGTCAGAGTTTGAGCAGAGTTCAAAGAGAGTTGTGGTAAGGAATCGAATACGTGTAGTCGCGAGTATCGCGAGCGTGTGCCACACCTCAGTGCAATAAAGCTAGTTGCAAGTATTGAAGGGGAAGTTATTTCATCCCCTTTCTCAAACCATATCACCATATCCCACCATATTATTCAGGTACGGCGAGCGATAAGCGGAGAGTCGCCGTTATAGAGCGCCACTGCCGGCAGGACGTGTTTTGCCAAACTGTTTCGCTTTAATATTGAAAATGAATATGATTCGATAACTTCCACTGATGCTTCCCTTAGCAGAAAGGGCTGCTCTATCGCGTGGCATAGTTAGATTTTCTCCTGGACCCTTAGTTTTTGAAATAAATTGAAAGATATCAGCCAAAATGGGTGTATTTTCTGTGTCCTATTCACGTTGATCATTATTTAAACACATTTGAATGTTCATAATTGAATTACTAATTATATCATTTTATTCTTGAAACTTCAAAGAATCATTTGGTACCAAGCGCAACTGAATAACAATGCCCCGAGTCTTGGCTACGACAACGTCAAAAGGGATCCGAACTCGCTCGAGAATCGTGTCTGCAGATGATTAGTGTTCACATTCGGTCCCGAGCGAGGTACACTAATCGAGACATTACTGTAGCTGTTGGGTGGTACGTTCCGCAAGTCCGCCGCGCCGCCGATTCCACAAAAAAGTACTTGTTCAGATTGGTTTATTTATGTAATTATGTAATTGTAAACGAATAAGAAGCGGGGTGTGGGAGAAATGGTGCCTGACATTGGACTCGAAAAGTATAATACAAAATAAAATACATCATATATTCTGCAAAAATATGATCGACAGATAATTAAACTCGAACGTACATAAAGTAAACGTGTTAATATAAAATAACTTTCCAATGAACTGCGACTCCCAACTGAACGACCGCTACACTACTCAGGGTAATAACCCTGCCAACATAACAAAACTGATCGAAATCGGGGGTGGAACATTTTTTATTCTATAATTCTATTCTAAATCTTATAGGGAGAAATATTCTTATATCATATTATTATTAATATTATTATTTGTAACAAAAAATGTATATTGGTTCAGTATTTTATCAGACGAGAAACAAAATAAATAAATATTTTCTCATAAAAGTTAAAGTATAAAATAAGAATAGCATCTAATAATGATTCAAATCAAAAGACAATTTCATTAACTCACTCCTCTTTCACCTTAGTTTTGCAACATTGTAAATAAAATAATAAATTTAAATTAATTTTTTAGTAGAATAACAATATACAGTCTGTATATTATTATCCAACGCAATTCATATATTGTGAAACAAATATAAATTGTACATAAATTATAATTGAAATTCAACTAAAAGGCAACAAAAAATAAACATACATAATACTGGCGGGTCTCTTTTTATGCGGTAGATACGTTCCACAGAAAACCGCATAAGTAAAATTGCCTTACTTGAAATGACCTTACTTTGCACGTGTAAGTTTGGTTATGTTACCGCCTCGTCTCGTTGGACAGATTATAGAAACAGACGATACAAATGCTTAAATCTGTATCATATCACTACTTGTATATGTAAGCATCGTGCAATACGAATGAATATTCATATATTCAAAGGGAAGTTCCGAAATTGCATGAAATGTACACCGCATAACCGCATACAAAGAGATCCGATTACATATACATAAATACATACATACATGATATATACGGCTAATTTTAATTATAATAGGTATATTAAATGTTACCAATCGCCCAACAAATGAATCAAGAGTCGTAGTAATTAAATATCGATACTGTATTCCTTCCATCCCGATGTGTTATTCAGCATCAACCAGGCAACTATAAGGCTGTAAGAAACCAGAAGATTAAAATATCGGTACCGAAACACACCAGCAAGTAAGAAAAAGAAAAATATATTTTATAACAGAGAGAATAGAAAACGCCAAGAAAGTCACTAAATGTACCCCGTGATGTTAAACAAGTTAAACAATCCAATTACTAAAATATTATTATATTATAATTATTATTACAATTTCATAGAAGTCAAAGCTAGTGATTCAATGATGGCGCAGTAGAGCAAGACCGTTTGATAGCGATGGCGTCAATAAAGCAAAGAAACTGTATTGGTTATTATAATACTTCATGTACAACATAAGATGTCCAAAAGAGCTGTGTTAAGTGAAATTTATTAATTAATAGTAGCAAATGAAGTTAATAATTGAGTGCCGCGTCTTTATGAACTTTCACTAACCTGAGTAACTAAGCAACAATACGTTCAAACACTACATCACCCAAAGTGCGAATGACTGGTCGCAGCGAGGTTCACCCAACAATTTTCGGTAAAGTTCGGGCGCCCGAGCTGCGCACGCAGCTTGATTTCGACTTCGGCACCTGTTGCTACGTAAACTCGTGACGCCACGGCTACAGGACAATGCCTTCTACGTCATCGCATGTGTCGCGCGACTATTTCGCGGATATATTAACACAAACCAGATAGAGGAATAGACAAATCATCCAATGTATTTTTTCGGCCCGCATTTCTTGGACCCCGGGTTCCATTACGATTTCCGGGTCACTCGCAACGTTACCAAAAGATTGTAGAAAACGATGCTAAAATTAAAGAATTTTAAAGAATTCTTTTATTCTTTGCCGCAATGAAAGGCGACAAGGGATATCAAACACTTAATGTTAATTAAAAATGTGTTAATTAAAGAAACATTGTTACAAATTTTCTTATTTCAATTGTAAAATTGCCACAATGAAAAAAGATAGTGACGATAATTGTACAATACAATTGTTAACTGTCAATTTACTAGACAAATTCTTTAATTATCTTTTTTTATTGGGGCAATTTTGTTGTTAACAAGAGACACAATTTCTTATTTATATTCAACTAATGATAATAAGAAAATTTCTGCGATTAAAGAGCACGATGAAACAACGCAACATGACAATGATGTAAAAATGTAAAGCAAGAGAAAAACAAATCCCAAAGGCATCTAACAGAGGGTAATAGACAAAAATCGAAAGTACCTTCATAAACATAACCATCTGTTCTACATCCTTTCTTCACAACATTTATTTTGTATTAGAGTCACCTCTGATGTTGTGACAAACCGAGAATCGAGTCAGCCTAAGAGGAAAGAAACAAGTTTAAATACCCGTGTACGTGTGAGACAATACTAACGCAATTAATAATTAAGGTTAAAACTCGTTTATTTTTCGACATTTTTCAATAAAATTTCACCAAAATGTTTGTTACAATCTCCTGATTAAAATGACACCAAATACGATATGGTTAGAACAATTTTTCTTATCATGGTAATAAGAATGGTCTTCTAAAGTTTAGAATGTAAACAATCAGACCCATGACACCAAACTATGACGTGTTTGTGTCGACCAACATTACGAGCAAAATTGTATTGACGGAGGCCAGGGCGGTCTGGCAACGACCTCGGAGACTGGTGCCAAAAGGAAACGAACTGTTAAATTAACAGGTTAAGGAATGGCTGGAAGACGGTATTATTCGATCTAGTAAAACCGAACATGTTAGCTCTGTAGTAATAGTTACTAAAAAGGATGGATTAAATGGAGTATGCGTGGACCACATACACCTGAATAAGGGGATTGTAAAAGATTGGTTTCCAATGCCGGTAATCGATGACTGTATCGATGCAATGTCAAATGCGCGCGTTTTTTCCGTGTCAGATTTGAAAAACGGTTTTTTTCACATTCCGGTTGCCGAAGAATGTCGCAAATATACGGCAATTATTACACCGTGCAGACTATATGAATGTAATGAGACTCCGTTTGGACTGTGTCACAGTCCAGCCGGCTGTGTTGGTTTCATTAACGAGGTATTTCAGGGTTTGATTAATGAAAAAGTTGTATTTACGTATGTAGACGATTTGATAATTTCGGGTAGCGACGAAAGAGACGCGTACGATAAGCTTGAAAAAACTTTAAAAGTTGCAAGTCAAAACGGGTTGCAGGTTAATTGGAAAAAAAGTAAGTTTCTAAAAAGACGTATCGAATTTCTTGGACATGAAATAGAGGACAGACTTGTTTATCCTTTACCTGCGAAAATTAATACAGTAATGTCTCGATTAGTGTTCAAAATTGTGTCTACGATTAGTGTTCATTTCTATCCCCACTACTTGGGGTGGTCCCCCTGGAACCAGCGAAGCGTGAAGCGCCGAGCATGTAATCTGAACCCAGATCGAATATCGGTGAGAGCCAACACGGATGCAAGCGAGATTCAAAATTAAAACTTGTTCATTTTTGGTCCGTTTTAAATCAAATTTCACCAAAATGTTCGTTACAATCTCCTGATTAAAATGACACCAAACACAATATGATTTGGATAATTTTTACTTAACGTGGTATTAATACTTTTATTCCCCTTTATTATTGTTTCCGATGACAACTAGAATATGTGTATATTAGTTGTTAGCAATAAGGTAATTAGTATTGAGATTATACATTTGGAGGTAAATTCGAATCGGCTGTCTCGATTAGTGTACCGAATGCGAACAGTAATCGTGTGCAGGACACGTTTCTCGAGCGGCCGGTCACCTTCAATGTTGTTGATGTGGTGGCAGCCGAGACTCGAGGCAGCGGCGACCAGGAAAGAAGCAAGTTTAAATACCCGTGTACGTGAGACAATACTAACGCGATCAACATTGAAGATTAAAACTTGATCAATTTTGGTCCGTTCTAAATGAAATTTTACAAAAATGTTCGTTACAATTTCCTGATTAAAATGACACCAAACACGATATGGTTTGTACAATTTTTACTTATCAGGGTATTCATAATTTCATTCTCTTTTACTATTGTTTTCGATAACAACTAGAATATATGATTTTGGAACTATACATATATTTACTTATTATTATTGATGCGACGAATGACCCAGCTCTCTTCCCTGCGTAGTTCCTTTATCTAAAAAGTAGATATAAATTCTTACAATTTCTTATCAGTAAAAATTCTAACTCTTATGAACACCGAATGTAATGTCACAGGAACGAGAATAATTCTCGATACAACAATATTTATCCATTAACTGAATATAGCAATTTAAGATTAAGAGAATTAAGAGACTCTCGATTAGAGAGTTTACTTCCAAATTTACAATCTCACTACTAATTACCTTATTGCTGTTAATTAATATATACATAATCTAGTTGTTATCGAAAACAATAATAAAGGAGAATAAAATTATTAATACCGTTATAAGTAAAAATTGTCCAAACCATATCGTGTTTGGTATCATTTTAATCAGGAGATTGTAACGAACAATTTCGTAAAATTTCATTTAAAACGGACCAAAATTGAACAAGTTTTAATATTAAATTTTGATCGCGGTAGTGTTGTCTCACGTACCCGGGCATTTAAACTTGCTTTTTTCCTGGAACGCTGCCCCGTATCTCGGCTGCCACAACATCAAAGGGGACCCGAACTCGCTCGAGAATCGTGTCTCCAGATGATTAGTGTTCACATTCGGTCCCGAGCGAGGTACACTAATCGAGACATTACTGTACTGTGCAGCGTTTTCCGATGCCTAAGTCGGAGCGGGAAATACAGAGTTTTCTAGGGCTTCCTGGGTATTTTCGGAAGTTTGTGAAGGATTCTGCTAGGATCGCCCAATCTTTCACGGATTTGTTAAAAAATGATCAAACATTTAATTTCAGTGAAAATCAAGATCACGGCTCTCTTGTCTTAAAAAATTGTATATTGTCAAAGGAGTCAGTGTTGAAGATATACGATCCAGGTGCGACTACCAAACTCCACACGGCTACATACCAAGAAGGATATGGAGACGTCTTACTGCAAAAGTCGGAAAACGAGAAGAATTTCCATGCCGTTTATAATATGCGCCGCAAGACTTCGGAAAGCGAAAAGAAATTGTACTCATATGACCTCGAAATTCTCGCGATTATTACAGCATATTAAGAAATTCAAAGTGTATTTGCTTAGATTAGATTTCAAGATAGTCACAGTTTGTGAGGCCTTCCCAAAAACATTGCAGAAACAGGACTTAACACCAAAAATACCGTGTTGGGCGTTAATGTTGGAAGAATTGTCGTACCAGATTGAGCACCGCTACGGCGAACGTTTAAAACATGCAGATGCTCTCAGCCGGTACCCTGTAATGATTATATTATCGAAGACAGACTGACGGCACTGGTACACAAGGCGCAAGATAAAGAAGAACGACTCAAGGTAATTAAGCAAATTTTGACCAATGAACCATATTAAGATTACTTTGTAAAAAACGACGTTCTAATGAGAAAAATTGGAGAACGGGAGGTTTTGGTACTTCTCACAAGCTTGCAAACAGAGATAATTAGATGAAGCCACGAAAATGGACACTTTGGCGTTAGAAAAGTGACGGAGGAATTAAAGAAAGACTATTATATACCAAACTTGGAGGATGTTAAGACTTCGGCGATTCGATCATCGGCCTCTAGCTTTACAATGTGATACCTGGCAATTCCATTCAGAGACATCTTGCATATTAATCTGCGCTCCTCGGTCGTTTTACTAATAAAGCAACCCTAGGCCAAAAAGTATGCACGTTTTGCGCCTTCCGTCTCTGAATAGAAATTACCGTATCATAAACCTACGCCGCTCCAGTGGAAAAAACCACGTCCACCCCTTGGGCCCACGCGGCCGATACCGTTAACCGGGGCAAGCATGCCGGCTACCCCAAACTTGCCCAACGAGGCCTCTGATTGGACGACACTACGTGTCCACTATTAGTATATAAGCAAGCATCTTTTTAATAAAGTCATTATTCACAAGGAACTACGAAGCGAACATCAACTGTCTTTCCTTCCGCAACTATACGCGTGCTGGGAATTGAATATTCCGGCTGGTCCTTCGAGAAGCAACAACCTACAAATATTAGTCGGCACACACCTCGTGCAAATTACCAACAAAACCAGAACGATCGCAAGATCAACCGCCGGTATTTAACAGAGGAAAAAGTGGAGAAGTTTATTGGGTGTTGTTTATTATCTTTATTGGCAGAAAGGAAGAAAGGAAAAAAGGAAGGTGAATTGAAACCAATTCGCAAAGGAGATATACTATTGACGACATATCACGTGGATCACTTGGGTCCGATGACCGCGACCAATATACTGTATAAATATTTGTTAGTGGTAGTAGATGACTTCTATATCCCACGAAAAGTACAGATGTAGAGAAGTAATAGACAAATTAACGTTGCAGCAGCAGACTTTTGGAAATCTACAGCGCATAGTAACCGATAAGGGTACATACTGTGTATCAGAAAGAATCCAACATTTCTCGATAGAAACCGGATTACCCAGTGATAATGGTCAAGTTGAGCGCATCAATCGGATAATAATACCTATGTTAACGAAGCTGGCCATAGATAATCCGACAAAATGGTATCAGCATGTTTGGAAAATACAACAGGGAATCAACAGTACATTTCAGCACAGTATTGAAATGACAGCATCTGAAGTTTTAACTGGAACGAAATTAGTTATAGAAGAACGTGATAATTTAAGGTGTTTGGCAAAGCAAAATGTCGTGGAAATACAGGAAGAGAATCGACGCAGTCGTAATAAAAATTGTAAGGAATCGCGCATATACCAAGAGTAATCTAAAGGACACAATTTAAACCAGGGTTAAAAATTAAGAGACAGTTTCTCGGACCGTATAAAGTATCACGTGTTAAACGTAATAATCGGTACGAAGTTATGCGCGTGGGAGGGTTGGAAGGACGTAAAATAACTTCCACAGTTGTCGATTATATGTAACCGTGTGATGTACTATCTTCAGGGGCTGAAGATATGTCAGGACTGGCCGAATGTGGGAATGTGCGTGTGTAAGGTGTGTGGTTGACCTACTATACAGTTTTCTGCAATTTTTCACGTATAAATAATGGATGGGTTATTGTATTTTTACCTGCTTTTATCTGCGGCGTGAATTGATATGCGGCTGTTTAGATTTCTTTTGTTAATGATTGTACTGTCTTATCTACGTCCTCCTCCGTTTTCAGTGAAATGTTTAAATCTACATTTTTGTCAATGTACGTGCAATAACGGAAGACCAGTCAGTTTTTGCTACGTTCAGAGATCGGCGTCTCTCTTTTTCTACTATTTTTACATTTGATGTTAATATAATTGGCGAGTGGTCCGATGAAAGGTCAAAGTTTGGATATACAGGGTGTTCACGCTATTACTAGCCAGCGCTTTTCTTGTAAATAGTAAATGGAAGAGGACAAAGTAGTACTGTTTTTTATACGCAACACAATGGCGTATGTATTTTTTGTGTGTTTATACTATTTTGTTAGATATGATGGTGACCTTCAATTTTTTAAATGGAATGCTGTATATTTTTTTATATCACATGAAAGCGTGTGTCTAGACGAATTCACCTTCAAGGTAATGCAAGGTCATGCAAGGTCGCTTGGCGATCAGTGTAACGCGATCCTGGATCGGGTATATCGGTGTACTAATACTAATTCAACGATGAAACTCTGCTATTTCTCATCCTGTTGCGTAGCAGTTCGAGTTCGAGTGTGTCCAGACTCGTTACGACCACGCTTAGTGATATTTGCGATGTGATAGAGGTGTGAAGCATTTCAAGTATACCAAGTAGTTGTAAGTTACTATATACACGTTGAAATATATACGTTTATTCTGAATATTACACTAGTTATAGATATTCTGTTCGAGTTCTACGTATGTTTACTTGCATTAACGTGCTAAGATTAGCTTTAGAGTGTTCTGTTCGAGTTCTTGTTAAGTTCTGTCTGATGTATTTTGTGTTGCTAAAAATGTAGCCTCGGTTTTCTTATATTCGCAAACTATTGGTGGATGAATTGGTGGACGTGGGAGAAAAAGTTACTAATAGTCGATTATGATAAGGGTTTGGAAATGACTTGTGAGCTGGTGGGGACGTTAAGGGAAAGGAGTGGGACTGGGGGTGAGTTCTCTTGTTACTGTACCGAGGTCCAGGTTTTTCCTGTCTTGCGCTGACTGTTTTTATATACCGTTAGAAAATAGCCTGGTTAAGCAGGTTAATTCGTGAACGAATGGGTAAGTTTAACTAGCTTTTCCTAACATTATTTATGCAAATCGTTTGTCTTAAAACATAATTTATCCACCTGAAAACGTACTGATAAAAAAAATATTTTTTTCATAAGTAATAAAACAGTTTATTCCTTTCGGATAATGAATAAACGTATCGAACACGGTTATTACACGACTTATTAGTGTATTTCTTCTTCACGAATAACGAATAATTCCACATTATTCTTAACTAAGACGATGTAACATTTGCCGCACGCTTCCCTCGGTGTCCTCGATGCCCCCATCACGACCGACCGCAGGTGATCGGTTCGCACCTGTGCGCGCGTCAGCCGATGCCCAGCGGGCGCTATCATTGGCCAGTGATTTTCGTTAATAACTCAAAAACGCTACTATCCCGAACATTTGGGTCAAGGAAGAAGTTGATTAGAATCACCCCAGCTACACCCTATACCCCGATGTTTCCTGGCTTTTGTGCCACCGTGTATATAAAATATTACTTGAAATGCTCCAATTATGTCGTCTTTGGACTCATTTTGAGCGGAATAATATCACAAATATGTTGATATGTTGATATGTTGAAAATAATAAAGATTGCAATGCATTGGTATCTTGCTCAGTACAAAAAGGCATCTGGTCTATGCCGATTGTCACAGTCGCAGCTTCTCTTTCTTTTTCACATGTCATCCTTTTCTGCGTCCGGAACTTATTACCACCGATTAAAGCAGTAAACGTAGTCCAAATTATATCGTGTTTGGTGTCATTTTAATGGTATTTAAAGTTGCTTCTTTCCTGGTCGCTACCTCGACTCTCGGCTGCCACAACACTGAAGGTGACCTGTTCGCTCGAGAAACGTGTCTGCACACGATTAGTGTTCGCATTCGGATCCGAGCCAGGTGCACTAATCGAGACATTACTGTAAAGGAATGGCACTTCCTTCTTCTTCTTCTTCGCCTAACCGCCATTGCGACAACACGTACAGCTCGGCATCGAGCCAGTGAACTCTGTGTAATATAATTTTGCACTGTGACCAGTTAATTTATCAATTTGTTTCACCTGGCATTGCGACCAGTTCAGTTTTGTGCAGTTCCTATTGTAAACGAGTTTCGTGTCTTGTCTCGGAATAGTACCACGTTCCAATAAAAGAAGTGCGACACGTGTTAATTGTGCGGCGCACTACCAGTAAGTTTAGTGTGCATAAAACTTTATTTGGCGACCCAGCATACACATGCAGGTTTATTCATTAATATTTGTTTAAGGGATAGGAAAGAATTTTCTTGATCTTTAGCCCAATCGAATGGTGTTTCCTTTTTTAATAATTGAGTCAAAGGTTTTGCAATAGTCGAGTAGTTCGGAAAGAACTTTCTGTAGTAGCCGGTCAAACACAAGTAACAGACTATATATGACGACCCAAGCAATGCACCCGGACATGAGATGATACAATGCACCGACCTACCCCTGAGCGGGTATATCACATGTAGGTTCTGCGCCGGTGAGGGTCCGGATGGGTGCTTCACAATGAAAGAATACTATACCTTGCAGTACAGCCGATGGTGAAGCACAGGTTGAGTGCCAGCTGTGCGGAAGGATGTTCCGCACCCAAAGAGAGCTGTCACAGCACGAGCGGTACAGACACCATCTGGCGCGGAACCCGAAAAGACAGGAAAACGATCAAAGCGGCAGGAGTGGACCAAGCAGAAGGGCCTCGGCTGGGTCCAAAGAGGAAGTGGACCTCCTGATCCAATTGGATCGGAGGTTCCGCAATGACAAACACCCTAACGTAAGGATTAGGGAACTACTGCCGGGGAAAACCCTGAAACAGGTCAGTGACAAAAGGAGGCTCTTACCCGTTCGGGGTAGGGTTGCCACGGTGGCTGAAGAAAGCTCCTCCTCAGAGAGCTCGGTGTAAGTCTCAGCCACCGGAGAAGTAGAGGAGGCCCCCAGGAGGAGCCTCGGAAGGGAGGAATGGGAGACAGTGTTAAGAGACTCCATACAGACGATTAGCTTGAATGAAAATCACCCACTGAGGATTGTCGAGAAAGAAGTAGAGGATATGGCTAACTGGAGAAGAATACTCCCAGCGGACGTCGAGCTACTAATACAAAAGCTGGTTGTTGGGGTATAGAGCGGTGGCGCGATGATCGCCGCGCCGCGTGCGACGGTTCTGATGGCAACAGAGCCTCCTTTGTTTTAATGTGCGACTGCGAAGGTTTTGTGCGAGTCGTACGAGTCGGTCAGCAACAGCGACAGCCAGAAGACGCAAGTCGGTCAGCAACAGCGACAGACGCGTTAACGAGAGCGAGCGATGCAACATCATTATATAATACGCATAACTATATACAAGCGAGAAAATTAGCATAAATACATCGGTACTTATCGAATACAGTCTACAGTGTTTATTACAACCTACCCGTACCGAACACTGGTTGAACAGCTCAAGGGCGATGACCGCGAGGGCCTGGTGACACGGCACCAAAGCAAAGAAAGCCATAGGGGCCTTCTAAAGATAGGGAGCAGCTAAGGCCAGCAAAAGAACTAGAGAAAAGAATGAAATACAACTACGCAAGAACACAGGAGATATACAAGAAATGTCCCCCCCGACTAGTTGACTGGGCGATAGCGGGTACAGGGCCCGAGAATAGGATACATATTGATGTACCCAAGAAGGAAGAAGTACGTCCCCTGTATAAGGACCTCTGGGGTGTAGCTGGGCAGAATTATTACCAATTGTGGTGGGATGCAGAGGAGCGATGCCCAAGGCAAGAATGCGTAACATGAAACTCCTGGGGCTCGGAAAGAAAGATTATCTAGCGGCTTCATTAATAGCCCTCCGTTCGTCAATAGAAATAGCGAAAGAATTTATCGACTACGATCACATAATGTGATCGTTGTAATACAAGATCTATTTTATTTATTTATTTGTGATCGTCTTATTTATTAATAATAATTTCAATTTCAGGAGACTGTGACCGTACGGCGCTGCCCCGGAACTCTGCCTTCCTTTTAAGGAAGGCCGGACGACTGGGGTAGTAGGTCTCAGACTGGGACTGTCCGGAAAGTCACTAAAATATTTTACATATGACAAGGCGCAACCCGAACACATATTTAAAGTGATGTACGAAGCAGCTGCCAGCGGAAAAACTATTTATTAGCCCGTCTTGGCCATTTACACCAAGCGGAGCGAGTCCTATTATACTGTCGTGTACAGGTCGCGGGGCGGGCTCTATGCACGGAGAGCCCAGAACGACGCTTTCGCGAGGCTTCCCTGACAACACACTTCGGTGTGGCTAAGTTCGCCTCTCGAAAGGGTCCCCGTTCATAATTTTTCCACGAACCGCGGGCAGGTATCATGGCAGTGGATGCTAGGAAGTAGGCCTGCGAATTATTTTTCATTGTTGATGTTAACTAGTAGTAGGAGCCTTACGCGCTGGCAATAAATGCGCGGAAGTATGCCCGTAAGTGTACAGAATATAGCCAAATGCCTCGTCATCTAATTGGTGACGCGCATGAATGGATTAACGAGATTCCCTCTGTCCCTATCTACTTTTTTGCTATTTCTAGATCTAAAGCCTTTAGATCTAGAAATAGCAAAAGCTGGATTGATAGGAAAAATAAGAAGAAACATCACCACTAAGTGGGAAGACTTCTGCTATCTTGAAAAAGAAGGTGTAATAAGTAAGGAAGAAATAAAAAGAAAAAGAAAAGAGCTAACAGAAATAATGCACAATAAATGGCAGGAAAGATGGAACAGGGAGACGCACGGACGAGCAACGTACAATTTCATACAAAATGTTAACTTTTCTAGGATAAATAAGTGAGCGACATATAGTAGAAGAACGGTTTATATAATAAGTGGCTACGGGCCTATAAACGATACCCTCTATAAAAGAGGGGCAAGTGAAAGTGCCGACTGTCCGATATGCGGAAAAATAGAGACTGTAGACCACCAGCTCTATGAATGCCCCGCATATCAAGACATAAGGTACGAAGAAATAAGGCATCAAAGAAAAGAAGACAAAAGAGAGCTAATTAGAGATAAAACCGCACTGGAAGGGTTAAACAACTACACTACGGAATTGTACAGAAGAAGGGAGACGCACTTAAGTCCGCGAGAATGAAAAAACACCTAGTCAACCAGTCATTTACTTATTTATTTATCTACCTGCTTAAGTATTTATTTATTCACTATTTATTCACTACTTATTAAACTGTTTATTTATTTATTTATTTATTTATTTACATAAAAAGACATATGCATGTATTAACAAAACTGCGAAATATACCTGAAAACAAACCTGGGAAAACAAGCCTACGGCACTAGAAAGTAGATAAACAGGTCCGCCTCCTCGTGGCAGGGACGGGCAACGACAGGACCAGCTCCTGTCGGCAAAGAGACCTGAAAATAAAATGAAAATAAAATAAAATAGAACAAGGAAATAAAATGAAGTGAGTAAAATAAGTGGATAAAATAAAACGAGATATAAAACCAGAAATAGAAGCACAAAAGAGCAGAACAAATGTATAGAAGACAATAGATCAAATAATAAAATAGAATAGTACAATAAACAAACAACAACAAATACAAGAAGACAAACAGAACAGGAAAAGAAAGTAAGACAAGAAATAATAAGTAGAGACACAAACAGAAAACAAAGAAAAATTTTGAAACACAAAAGAACTAAGGCGGATATGAGTTGATGCTCGAACACCGCAAAAATGTGTCACTAAATGAAAAAAAAAAAAAATGTCCCTATCTACTCCCCTACCAATGGAATTTGCCTTGTCGTGGCGTAGGGGCTTACGGGAGGGGCGATGGGCCCCCCGGACCAAAGGAATTGCACATGATGCAGCGGGCAGACACGTGCTGGAGGAGTGAGTACATTGGAGTTGGTGTGAGTCCACGGACGCTGCGTGCTTACAACGACTGCGTTGCTTTTGGGAGATAAACCCAAAGCAGAAATGTCTATATCCGGGGCGGCCGGGCTCAGGGAGTTATCTCTGTTCCTGGAACAACCGTTTCCGGACGAAGGGGGCGCATCCTCGTCCTAGGGGTTACGACGTCTAGGCCGGGGTGGGCAACGCAGATCTTATGGGACCCCAAGGTGCAGGGGGTCACCACGTGGACTGGAAACCACGGTGCCAGCCGCTCACTAGAAAACCCTTCTTCACGAAGAAACCCGCATCCTGTACCGGCATGTGTGTATAAGGGGCGGCACACCTGTCTCAGGCACTCAGAATAGCTGAGTGGGAATCAACGGACTGTGGGGGCCACTGGGACTAGCCCAGGGGTCGGGAGCAGGACGGAATTCCAGGTGTTAGGGTTTTTAGGGTGCCAATAATTGGCGGAAAGGAAGGAGAGAAATTGAGAATGGAAAAACAAAACGAAACGAAGAAAGAATAAAAAATGGATGAATAAAGATTGAATAAAATTGGATAAATAAAAATTGAAACATAAGAATAAAGATGGACTACGTGGGACAACGATGGACAACGATGGGCAACGATGGGCAAAGGCGGAACACGTGGAACAAAGAAGCGGGACTAATTAGGATAAAGGCAAGCAATAGTAAATACAAAATAACAATAGACAGCAATAGACAAGATCAATAAAGGTACACCAAGGAATGAGCAGCAAACACGAGAGAACATAACAGGCATACAACGCAAGAGTCAGCAATTGACCAAATCGGAAGGGAAAGGCGAAAAACAACGCAATTTCCCAACTACGGTAGGCAAGGAAGGACGAAACAATATCTACATAAAATAGAAAAAACTTGAGGAAAGGATCTATCCACTTTGAAAACAGTTATTAAAAGAATGAAGAATAGTACCAAAGAAATGAAGGAAAATAGGAGAATACGTTAATTAATAAACAAAATAAGGTTAGAAAATAAGTAAGAATAAGATTATAATATAAGCAATTAATATAAGAATAATGATAGAGAATTAGAAAATAAGAATAATAAAGCAAATAAAGATACAAAGAATAATACAAAGAAACAAAGAACACAACAGAACAATACAATAACAACAACAGAACAGAACAATACAACAACAACAAAAGAACATAACATTACTAGCAATGCAAAGCATATTACAAAAGACAAACAAAGACAGAAACAAGAAACAAAATAAACAGACACAACAACCAAGACACACGAACAACTATACAACCCTTGTAGAATAAGTGTAATTCCTCCTCCATTTTCCAGGAAAGAACGTCCTAAGGTAAGGTGGGAGGCATCGTGCCGAGACCTGCATGGCTGTAAGGACGTAAATAAGTACAGTCATAAACGATCCCTCCGAGGTACCTGCTGACCCCTCGGAGTAAGAAGGCTTGCTGTGGCAAGGCGGCTCTGCCACAGTGGACACATATTTCCGACCACACTCGTGGGAATAAGATGGAGAACAAACAATACAAAACTCAAACATTAATCGATATAGGAACGGAGGGAAGGAGCCCAAACAAAAGGAAAACACCAACAATCTCGGTCTCGTCAGTAATTGAGACGGAAAAAGAGATGATAGAAAAAGAAAAAAGAAAAGGAAACGCACAAGAAGCAAAAGGAATAACAACAGAAGGTCAACATCCGGCAGTGGATGAAATTGGAAAAGAGAGAAACGATTTGGAAGATTTCCTCTTTGGGGAAACAAGTAAAGTTGTGAAGCCCTCCATCAAGTATATACTTGAGAAGTGGGCCAAAATGGAGAGGATAATGCACGATCTTGTTATAGAAAATGAAATTGTAAAAAATACCTTAAAACAAACAAGGGAACAACAAAGTAAAGAAAAAGTCACATATGCACAAATGGCGGCCAACAACACCAATAATACGATGGCACCTACACAGGATAGAAGCACAAAAGGTAAAATAAAAGCTAAGGAACCTAATAAAAAGGAAGAGGGAAAAATATTAATAATAAAAACGATCAATGAACAAAATGAAAGAACTAGTGAGGACATTAAAAGACAAGTCACGAAGAGGCTAATAATACACAAAGACATAAAAGTAAACAACATCAGACAAACCCGCCAAAGGGGGATAATTTTAAATGTGCCAGGAGAGGAAGATCTACAAAAGGTCAAAGAGTCTAACCTTCAAGAGATAGGCCTAAAAATAGATAGGCCTAAAAATAGATAGGCCTAAAAAGATAGAACCTTACATGATAATATATGACGTAGATAAAGACCATAAGAAAGAAGAACTGAAGGAACACTTATTAAAGAAAAACTTCCCGACGCAAACGGAAGAAGAAATGAAAAATTTAGAAGAAAGAGTCATTTTCAGAAAATCTTTCCCAGGGAAAGAGGGCAGGCTCAACTGGGTAGTTCAGATTCCAGGAAGGCATCTTAAGCCCCTCCTGGAGAAAGAAAAGATATATATGTATTGGAGAACACATAGGGTGCGGGAATACACCAACATAACTAGGTGCTTTAAATGCCATGGCTACGGACACATAGCGAAGACTTGTGGCCAAAAGGAACAATTGTGCGAGAGCTGCGGGAGCAAGGAGCACGCAAAATCAGCATGCACCGAGAAAACACATAAATGTGTAGTGTGCATGAGAAGCAGAAGGAAAGAAATAAACCATGATGGAAGAAGTAAATCCTGCCCAGAGTATATGAGGGTACTGCAAATATACCAGGAAAAGATACAATGGGAGTAAAGAAAAAGAAAATAGACATTAAAATAGGACAGATCAACGCGCAAAAAATAATGCTAGAAGAGAAAATAGATGTACTTTGTGTGCAGGAACCATACACGTATAAAGGACTGGTTAGGGGCTACACAGTGCCAGAATTATGCAAGGTTCAGCCACAAAAAGAGAATGTATGGGTTGCCATAGTTGCAAATAGAGAAAGGATAGAACTATTCCACAACACAAAGGAAGAAACGGAACATATCATTACGGTGCAGGCCCAGACGGCGCATGAGAAATTAAGTATTATAAACGTATACTGTCAACCTTCAGTAAGTATACAGCCGATCCTGGACAAGCTTGAAAAGATCTTACAACGACTTAAGGCCCAAAAAGGGAGGATTATAGTCACTATGGAGGCGAATGCAAGATCCAGACTCTGGCATTCTGATACAACTGATGAAAGAGGGGTAATGCTGGAAGAACTAATAGTACAACAAAACTTACACATACTAAACAGGCCAGGAAACAACTACACGTATGCATCTAGCACAGGCAAATCAAATATCGACGTAACAATTGCTTCAGCTAACATATCCAAAAGTATCAATAGTTGAGAAGTCACAAATAAATGTTCAACCAGCGACCACAACCTCATCATCTTAGAAATAAAGCCTGAAATAGCCAGAGGAGTAGACATATGGATGGAAAGACATAACGGCTACAACATTAAGAAAGCCGACTGGGAAAAATTGCAAAACAACTTTCAGAAAGAATTTGACGATAAAACAAGGAACATAATAAGGAATAGCGAACCAGATTTCGTAGCTACAACTTTCACTCAAAAAGTAAACGCATTGTGTGAAGAAGCAATTCCGCGAAGAGCCCCTCCTAGAAAAGGTGCGGTCCCCTGGTGGAATAGTCAATTAAAAACGTTAAGAAAGGAAGCCAATCAAGCCAAAAGACAACTGGCTCGAAATAGAAGGATAGGGAATACCCAAGACATAGCAAACGCCGTCAGGATGTACAAACAGGCCAGAAATAGATATGTTGCAAAAGTCAAGGAAGCTAAGCTTAAAACCTGGCAGGCTTTTGTAACCGCGGAGCCGAGAAAGATCCATGGGGCATCCCATACAAAATCTGGCGGTGAACTAACTGACTGCTGGAAAGACACCATGTCTGCTTTGTTACAAAAGTGTGTACCAGAAGATAATATGGATAACGAAAAACAGGAACATCTCAAAATTAGAATAAACGTCCAAGA
The DNA here is from genome assembly GCA_963667235.1 of Nomada lathburiana. Classification (NCBI taxonomy): domain Eukaryota; kingdom Metazoa; phylum Arthropoda; class Insecta; order Hymenoptera; family Apidae; genus Nomada; species Nomada lathburiana. The sequence goes on along the minus strand of OY763899.1, from coordinate 15,401,206 downwards.
ATATCAGAACCAAAACATAGAACCAGACATAAAGGCAGAAGAAGTAAAAAATTCAATTAATAAAATAAAGAACAACAAGGCACCTGGGCCAGACCACATAAACAATGAAAAATAAAACAAATATGGCAAAAGGACAACAGCGTCATGGTTGACCTCTTCAACAACTGTCTCAGGAAAGAGCAATTCCCACAAATATGGAAGAAAGCAAGATTACAATTAATTAACAAGGCGGAGAAGACAGATAGGACTGAAATTAAGTCTTGTAGGCCTATCTCCCTACTGTCAGCAGTAGGGAAGATATATGAATTTCTCCTGAAAGAATAATTGCAAGAAGAATACATAGCTACTTCCTGGAGGAAGGGATGAACAGCCAATCCCAATTTGGATTCACGCCCGGGAAGTCTACAGAAGACGCTATACTAAAGGTTAAAAGGGGAATCTCGGGATCAAACAAGAAGCCCTGGAAGGGCTCCAATCATTAAAGTAAATGGTACGAATATACAATTTAGGACAAACACAAAGTACTTAGGAGTCATGATGGACGAAAAGATGAGTTTCGTTCCACACGTAAAACTCCTAAGAGAAAAAATACAAACGTACACAATGGCCCTCAGAAGAATAGCGAAGGAGGAACAATATCAGGCACGAGGAAATTAAAAGACCGAACACAGAAGACAAAGCAACCCTTATAAAAGATAAAAAAGCATTAGAGAAGCTAAATAACTATACAATGGAAATGTATACAATAAGAGAAAACCACTTAAACCACTTAAGCCACCTAACCCAACATGAAGAAATCACTCAATAAGAGGAAATACCTATCTAGTCAAGTAAGAAGAAACACATCTAGTCAACGGTTATAACATCTAGGAGAGATACACCTAGTCACCAACTAAAACATATAGTCAGTTTGCAGCAGATTTGCAATTCTTAACAACAGACAGCACAAAACACAGAAATGACAACTACAAAACAAGCTCGATCCAAGCTTGCTTTAATAATTTAGAAACGTAATTATTTATTTATGTATTTATTTATTTATTAATTTATTTGAACTATAAAAACACTAGATGGTACGTTTTACATTTACTTAACGATATAAATGTATAAAAACACTAGAAAGTAGATAAGCAGGTCCGCCTCCTCGTGGCAGGGACGTACAACGGCAGGAACAACTCCTGACGGCCAAGAGCCTGCAAATAAAAATAAAAATAAAAATAAAAATAAAAATAAAAATAAAAATAAAAATAAAAATAAATAAATAATAAATAGGAATAAAGAAATTCGATCAAAGTAAATAGAAGAAACAATAGAGAACAAATAGATGAAATAAAAAGATACTTGAACAAAATAAACTAAATAAACAAAATTACAAGACAAAACAATAAATATAAGATATGAAAGCAACAGAAGAGACACAAAGAGATAAAACAGGATACAATTGAGATATATAAAGAATTTAAGCGGGTATGAGTTGATGCTCGAAGACCGCAAAAAAGAAGTGTCACTAAATGAAAAAAAAAAAAATGTCCCTATCTACTGCACTTCAGCGCCACCTTCGGTACAGTACGGACGTGCTTCACATCGCTCCGCAATTTTTTGCATATTTTTCCGGTAAAAGTGTCGCCAAAAATTACGGAAACGTGTACAAAGTGCTCAGGTAACGTACGGGAACAGTGTGTGTCAATAGTTTCTCTCGGAAAGTGATACTTTTAAAAAATACGAGTAATTTTAAAGTTGGCGTCCCCAAGCGCGTCGTTTTACACGCGTCCGCCTTCTTGAATCGGTGGCGTCGCTTCGCTTCACGTCGGTTTCAGTGACGATTTAACGATCGAATACGTTACCCGGCGTGTTTAAAAAAGTGAATAGGCACCACAGGATTACATTGCATTAATACCCAAGTGTGAATCAACGAAGAGAAGTGCGTAACAGTGCAGCATTTTCGTTAGCGTCACCCACGCGGAAGAAGACGCCATCTTGAATCGGTGGCATCACCCCGTTTCAAGGAAGCATACCGCCGCGGATAAACGGATCTCAACGAGAATCGCGAGCTCCCCAGAATCAGCGTTTCCACGCCTACAATTAATCTCCGCTATTTACCTTTTTTTTCGACTCGTAGTCCAGACGGTGCCCTTCCTTCGCTACGGCCGTGCTACGCGATCTTACAGCGGAACGCATAACACTGCGTCCGGAGTGGTCGCACTCGGCACCACTCATGCCCCGGCCCCGTCCGCCCCCCGCTGCACCTGACTGGATCGATATGGACTTCTCGTCCGACCACGAGCCCGTCGCGAAACTGCGCCACCCGAAGAGGAAGATCTTCTCCGAACCAGCAACCTCGAGGGACAACTAGAGGCACTCCAATGCGAGAATCTAGGTCAACGGAAGACCTTCGAGGCAACCACCACCGCGAAATCGAACGCGCACGTTGCGAAGCCACTCACGTACGCGCAACGCATTGGAGTAAAATCTGGCACCGCCGCGCGATCTAATCTTAGGCAGGACCCCCCTACGTCGTCACTATCAAACCGACGGACGCCACAGCATACGAGTCCAGCCAGAAAACTAAGGAGGCTCTTTTCAAGCTGGTTTCACCCCGACGCGACAAAATCCAGGTTAAGAGTGTACGCCGCATACAAGGAAACGGAGTCCTTGTGGAAACGACCAGGAAGTCCGACATCTACACGCTCATGGCCAACGACAAGCTCAGGGCAGCTGGCCTTATCGTCGGTGCCCCACCGAAAAGTAACCCGCGCCTCATAGCCTACGGGGTCCCCCAAGCAGACAGCAACGAGACCATCCTCAGCGCCATAATTGAACAGAACCTGTCGGGAGCACAAAAAGCTACCGCCAGGAATCAGCTCAAAGTGGTCTTCAGGTCAGGCGACAGAACCAGGGAGAAATGCAACATCATCCTGGAAGCCTCCAAGGAGACGAGGGATCACCTCATCAAAAAGGAGCGCCTCTACGTCTGATGGAACTGCTGCCGCGTCAACGACTACACCTCTGCTACTCGCTGCTACAAGTGCCACGGCTACGGAAACACAACGAAACATTGTAACGCCCAGACCGAGGTATGTGGACACTGTTCTATTCAAGGTCACGCGTTTAAAGAGTGCCCCAATAAATCGAGACCCGCCACCTGTGCTTCCTGCCAGAAGGCCGGTAGAAACCCGAACCACAGTGTTAAAAGCAACACATGCCCAGCATATATCTCCGCGATAAACCAGGTCCTCTCTCGTACCGACTATGGAAATTAATCCAGATACACCGGTCCCTCCGACATTAAATATAGCCCAATTAAACATGAGGAGGTCTCAAATGGTTACCCTGGAGACAGTCAGGTTTCTCGATGAACGCAACATTGACGTTCTCCTCATGCAGGTACCATACAATCCTAGAGGAAACTTCATCGGCTTCGGCTCACGCGCCCTAAGCGTCACCGGCTCCGCCACCGGAACCAGCGCGATGGCAGGAATCTACATCCGAAATCCAAACCTAACTGTGCTCAAAATCCCCCAGCTTAGCAACGATAACTGCACCTGCGTCGAAATTACCAGCCCCGCCGGAAAAATATACCTTGTAAGCATGGACTTTCAGCACAGCCATGCAATAGATCCGTATCTCAGCCAGCTCAGACGTATAGTTAACAACCTACCTCGAGCAAAGCTAATCATCGGAGCAGACGCGAACGCGAAGTCACCCCTCTGGTACAGCAGATCCGCGAACGCCCGCGGGGAAGCGCTCGCCGAAGCAATAGCCGACACCGACCTCCTCGTCCTAAACGAGCCAGGTAATCCCCCAACCTTCTGCTCACACAAAGGATGCACGCGCATCGACGTCACTCTGGCAACAGTTAACGCGACACAATTTACGCGAAACTGGCGAGTCACGGAAGGTCTTACCTCGAGCGACCACAACCTGATTACTTTTAGCTTTCGATCTATCACACCGCCCGTCCACTCCCCGCAGCTGCAACGCTTCAACACCAGCAAGGCGAACTGGGAGAAATTCCAGAACGCCTTCCTGGAAGAGAAGCGAACCCTCCGCAACCTCCTTCATATCAATTCCGCCGAGGAAGTCGAAACAGCCGGCACATTTCTCCAAAATTCGGTCTCTCGCGCCTGTGTCTCCTCGATGGAAAGGAAAACCGCGCACCCCCAATCCGTACCATGGTGGTCCGAAAAACTGACCACCATGAAGAAAACCACCTACAAAACCCGAAAAATCTTCCAGCCAGACCTAGACCCGATCCGCAAATCGGAATTCAGAAAAATTTACACAAAAGCTAGACGACTATACACGTCGGAAGTGTACAAAGCGAAAAAGACCAGCTGGCAAAAGTTCGCGAGCGAAGTAAGAAACGAGAACCCCTGGGGAGCGATCTACAAGCTGCGCATGCAGAAGATCCTCCCGAAAAAAGCACTTGCTGCCTCGCCCCACGGGGAAGGAGTAGCTCCCTGGGACCGCTCTGCCCTTTATCTCCTCAACAGCCTCGTATCCGACGACACAAACGATACATCCGACGCACAACGCGAAATCAGATCAGCCCGCGATAACCCCCCCCCCCCCCCCCCGACACACCAGACACGCCAATGAATTCCTGGAACATGAAGTCCGCTCGGCAATCTTCGGACTCAATAACGGAAAAGCCCCGGGGTCAGACGGAATCGAGGTCGAGGTCCTAAAGGCCTCGTATGGCATCCTGCATGAGGAGCTGCGCACTCTTTTTAACAGCTGTCTCCAGTTTGGAATCTTCCCCAAAGTCTGGAAATCCGGATCCATACGCGCCCTCCTAAAAAGTCCAGACGAAGACGACAGTCTCCCCTCTTCGTACAGACCCATTTGCCTCCTCTCGGTGATCGGTAAATGCCTAGAAAAACTCTTAGCTCAGAAACTCCTCCGCCTCTTTAACGACAACCGGTACGGCCCAGACCGTCAATTCGGCTTCAAAAAAGGCAAATCGACGGAAGATACAATCATCCTAGGAAGGAATCTCACCAGTCAATTCAACCTCCACTACTACACAATAGCCCTTTCATTCGAACGCGGCGCGTTCGACAACGTGTGGTGGCCAAGCATCCTCCGCAGACTGAAGGAAAGACAGTGCCCTCAAAACATCTATAATGTCACTGCCGACTACCTGCGTAACCGAGAGGTTGCGCTTTTCGGCAAACATGATGCAGTCCGGAAATCAGTCTCCAGAGGTTGCCCGCAGGGCTCCATCCTTGGCCCCAGCCTATGGAAACTCGTCTTTGACGATCTTCTAAACAGCCTGGCAAGTCAAGGGCACGAGGCAGTCGCGTATGCCGATGACCTCCTCATCCTAGTACCAGCGAGCTCCAGAATGGACCTGGGAACCCGCGGTCAAGCCGCAGCCACCCTGGTCGAAAACTGGTGCAAGCAAGAGAAACTGACACTCTCTGAACCTCCAAGTCAGAAATAATCTTCTTAAAAGGACATCTGGATCCCAAGAAACCACCCAGTGTAAAAATTTACGGGAAGCAAATTAAACTCGTGAACACAATTAGATATCTAGGCATCCACTTCGACAGCCGTTTCGGTATAAAGAGCCACGCGACCCGAATAAAAGATAAATGCGCGCAAATATTCAATTCCCTCTCTGCGGTAGCCCGGAGAGAATGGGGTCTCCGATCCAGATGCTTAAAAACCCTATACACAGGCCTTTTCGTTCCAATCGCAACATACACCGCCTCCGCCTGGAGCGACCTGCTTACCAGGTCGATCCAACTTGCTCAATGACTCCTCACGGACGAGAGCAGGATTTCTCCAAGCCGCGCGCATACATATCTTCGCATACACGCCGATCTCCTGGCAGTAATCTGTAATCTGTAAAAAGTAATCTGAATATTATACAAAGATTATACAAAGATTTTTATTACGACTGCGTCAATTCTCTTCCTGTATTTCCACGACATTTTGTTTCGCCAAACGCCTTAAATTATCACGTTCTTCTATAAATATATAATACCACTGTTTCCTGTTCAATAAGTTTTTTGATTTCCAAATCTTCCTTATGTCGTAATTTCGTTCCAGTTAAAACTTCAGATGGTGTCATTTCAATACTGCGCTGAAATGTACTGTTGATTCCCTTTTGTATTTTCCAGACATGCTGATACCATTTTGTCGGATTATCTATGGCCAACTTCGTTAACATAGGTATTATTATCCGATTGATGCGCTCAACTTGACCATTTTCACTGGGCACTCCGGTTTCTACCGAGAAATGTTCGATTCTTCTGATGCACAGTATTTTTTAAATCCCTTGGTCGTAAATGTTGTACCCTTATCGGTTACTATGCGCTGTGGTTTTCCAAAAGTCTGCTGCTGCAACGTTAATTTGTCTATTACTTCTCTGCATCTGTACTTTTGGTGGGATATAACCATACAAATTTGGGGAAATCATCTACTACCACTAACAAATTATTATAGAGTTTATTGGTCGCGGTCATCGGACCCAAGTGATCCACGTGATATGTCGTCAATAGTATATATCCTTTGCGAATTGGTTCAATTCGCCTTCCTTTTTTCCTTTCTTCCTTTCTGCTAATAAAGATAATAAACAACACCCAATAAACTTCTCCACTTTTTCCTCCAAGTATGGTATACAATAATAGTCTTTCTTTAATTCCCCCGTCACTTTTCTAACGCCAAAGTGTCCATTTTCGTGGCTTCATCTAATTATCTATGTTTGCAAGCTTGTGGGACGTACCAAAACCTCCCGTACTCCAATTTTTCTCATTAGAACGTCGTTTTTTACAAAGTAATCTTCATATGGTTCATTGGTCAAAATTTGCTTAATTACCTTGAGTCGTTCTTCTTTATCTTGCGCCTTGTGTACCAGTGCCGTCAGTCTGTCTCCGATAATATAATCATTACAGGGTACCGGCTGAGAGCATCTGCATGTTTTAAACGTTCGCCGTAGCGGTGCTCAATCTGGTACGACAATTCTTCCAACATTAACGCCCAACACCGTATTTTTGGTGTTAAGTCCTTTTTCTGCAATGTTTTTTGGAATGCCTCACAAACTGTGACTATCTTGAAATCTAATCTAAGCAAATACACTTTGAATTTCTTAATGTGCTGTAATAATCGCGAGAATTTCGAGGTCATATGAGTGCAATTTCTTTTCGCTCTCCGAAGTCTTGCGGCACATATTATAAACGGCATGGAAATTCGTCTCGTGTTCCGACTTTTGCAGTAAGACGGCTCCATATCCTTCTTGGTTTGTAGCCGTGTGGACTTTGGTAGTTGCACCTGGATCGTATATCTTCAATACTGACTCACTTCGTGCCATGGGGCTGATTGTTTAGATTCTAAACTTTAGAAGACCATTATTAATACCATGATAAGTAACAATTGTTCTAACCATATCGTATTTGATGTCATTTTAATCAGGAGATTGTAACAAACATTTTGGTGAAATTTCATTGAAAAATGTCCAAAAATAAACGAGTTTTAATCTTAATTTTTAATTGCGTTAGTATTGTCTCACACGTACACGAGTATTTAAACTTGTTTCTTTCCTCTTACGCTGAGTCAATTCTCGGTTTGTCACAACATCAGAGGTGACTCTAATACAAAATAAATGTTGTGAAGAAAGGATGTAGAACAGATGGTTATATTTATGAAGGTAGTTTCGATTTTTGTCTCCTACCCTCTATTAGATGCCTTTAACTTTCTATTTGAACCTCGGACCCCCAATCGTAAAGGCAACTGACCACTGTTACCCATTGAAACCCTTTGTCCTCTTTAGCAATATTCAACTGTTTCAGAAAACAGATATAACAACCTTGGGGATTTGTTTTTCTCTTCCTTTACATTTTCACATCATTTTCAGGTTGCTTTGTTTCTACATGCTCTTTAATCGCAGAAATTTTCTTATATTAGTGAATGAGTTACTTCGTTATTATCATTAACTAATGATCAATTATCCAAGAATAAAAGAATTCTTTAAAATTATTTAACTTAATTTCTACAATCTGTTGGTAACGTTGCGAGTGACACGGAAATGGTATGGGACCCGGGGTCCCAGAAATGCGGGCCGAAAAAAAACATATCCGCGAAATAGTCGCGCGACACATGCGATGACGTAGAAGGCATTGTCCTGTGGCCGTGGCGTCGCGAGTTTACGTAGCAACAGGTGCCGAAGTCGCGAAAATCAAGCTGCGTGCGCAACTCGGGCGCCCGAATGTTACCGAAAATTGTTCGATGAGTCGCGCTGCGACAAGTCATTCGCACTTTGGGTGGTGTAGTGTTTGAACGTGTTGTTGCTTCGTGCTTCAGGTTAGTGAAAGTTCATAAAGACGCGGCACTCAATTATTAACTTCATTTGCTACTATTAATTAATAAATTTCACTTAACACAGCTCTTTTGGACATCTTATGTTGTACATGAAGTATTATAATAACCAATACAGTTTCTTTGCTTTATTGACGCCATCGCTATCAAACGGTCTTGCTCCACTGCGCCATCATTGAATCACTAGCTTTGACTTCTATGAAATTGTAATAATAATTATAATATAATAATAATTTAGAAATTGGATTTTTTAACTTGTTTAATATCACGGGGTACATTTAGTCACTTTCTTGGCGTTTTCTATTCTCTCTGTTATAAAATATATTTTTCTTTTTCTCACTTGCTGGTGTGTTTCGGTACCGATACTTTAATCTTTTGGTTTCTTACAGCCTTATAGTTGCCTGGTTGATGCTGAATAACACATCGGGATGGAAGAAATACAGCATCGATATTTAATTACTACGACTCTTGATTCATTTGTTGGGCGATTGGTAACATTTAATATACCTATTATAATTAAAATTGGCCGTATATATCATGTATGTATGTATTTACATATACATGTAATCGGATCTCTTTGTATGCGGTTATGCGGTGAACATTTCATGCAATTTCGGAACTTCCCTTTGAATATATGAATATTCATTCGTATTGCACGATGCTTACATATACAAGTAGTGATATGATACAGATTTAAGCATTTGTATCGTCTGTTTCTATAATCTGTCCAACGAGACGGGGCGGTAACATAACCAAACTTACACGTGCAAAGTAAGGTCATTTCAAGTAAGGCAAGTTTACTTATGCGGTTTTCTGTGGAACGTATCTACCGCATAAAAAGAGACACGGCAGTATTTATGTTTGTTTATTTTTTGTTGCCTTTTAATTGAATTTCAATTATAATTTATGTACAATTTATGTTTGTTTCACAATATATGAATTGCGTTGGATAGTAATATACGGGCTGTATATTGTTATTCTACTAAAAAATTAATTTAAATTTATTATTTTATTTACAATGTTGCAAAACTAAGGTGAAAGAGGAGCGAGTTTTCTTATTTTGTACTTTTACTTTTATCAGAAAATATTTATTTATTTTGTTTCTCATCTGATAAAATACTGAACCAGTATACATTTTTTGTTACAAATAATAATATTAATAATAATATGATTTAAGAATATTTCTCCCTATAAGATTTAGAATAGAATTATAGAATAAAAAATGTTCCACCCCCGATTTCGATCATTTTTATTACGTTCGCAGGGTTATTACCCTGAGTAGTGTAGCGGTCGTTTAGTTGGGAGTCGCAGTTTATTGGAAAGTTATTTTACATTAACACGTTTACTTTATGTACGTTCGAGTTTAATTATCTGTCGATATTTTCTATTATACTTTTCGAGTCCAATGTCGGGCACCATTTCTCCCACGCCCCCGCTTCTTATTCGTTTACAATTACAATTGCTATGCATAAATAAAGCAATCTGATTAACTACTTTTTTATGTGGAATCGACGGCGCGGCGGACTCGCGGAACGTACCACCCAACAGCTACAGTAATGTCTCGATTTGTGTACCTGGCTCGGTACCGAATGTTAACGCTACTCGTGTGCATACACGATTCTCGAGCTAGTTCGGATCCCTTTTGATGTTGTGGTAGCCAAGACTCGAGGCATTGTTCCAGGAATGATACCCGTGCACGTGAGACAATACTAACGCGATCAAAATTTAAGATTAAAACTTGTTCATTTTTGGTCCGTTTTAAATGATATTTTACAAAAATGTTCGTTACAGTGTCCTAATTAAAATGACACCAAACACGATATGGTTTGGATAATTTTTACTTATTGTGGTATTAATAATTTTATTCTCCTGTATTATTGGTTTCGATAACAACTAGAATATATGATTTTGGAACTATACATAGATTTACTTATTATTATTGATGCGATGAATGACCCAGCTCTCTTCTGTGCATAGTTTCTTTATCTAAAAAGTAGATATAAATTGTTACAATTTCTTATCAGTACAAATTATAAGCTGTTATGGACACCGAATATAATGTCACCAGAACGAGAATCATTCTGGATACAACAATATTATGCCATTAACTAAATAAAGCAATTTTGTGTAGGTAATACGGATTTATGATTTTACCGTATTCTCCAAAATGGTATTGTCTTAAAACTTCGAACATTTCCCGAAGATGGGGTAGATCTGTGGCAAATACGTGGTTTAACCGTTCATATATTCATATATGTATAAATAAGTGCATAAGCTTATATTTTCATTAGCGCTTTCCTTTTCTTTTTTTGTGGAAAATTTGTCACCCATCCTCTGCTGACTCGGAATATCGGTATTTGCAGATTTTTTGCAAATTCTGCGGCTTTCTCCATTAACAGTGTATCTGGGTAAAACTACGGAAGTGCTCCTACCTCTCCGACTTCGATGATTTTTGAATATGTTGTAGAACTGAGCATCCGGAACAACTTTTTCCTATGCATGTAACCGCCGCTCGGCCTTAGTTTTCGAGATATTTGCAAAAAACTATAGCTACTACTACATTGAATTTTGTATGTACGTGCACGCTCGTGACAACGTGTTAGGCTGCCGCTTTTCCGGCAGCCGCCGAAGGATCTGTATACCGGGTGACCTCATAAAAATTGTACCTCTAGAACTAGATATATCATATCAGATTTGGTATCAACAACCATTATGATTTACCATTTCTCCCGCCTCCCACCACCCCCTCACCAGAAAAATCTAAACCAAACCTAACCCAAACTCATATTTAATTAAATATTTTTTGGCAAATATCTCGAAAACTAAGTCCGAGCGGCGTTTACATGCATAGGAAAATGTTGTTCAGAATACTCAGTTCTACAACATATTCAAAAATCATCGAAATCGGAGAGGTAGGAGCACTTCCGTAGTTTTACCTGAATCTGTTATTATCACGGCAACGGCTCGTTTTTCCTCAAACCACTGCGGACGTGCAGGGTAGAAGGTTCGTTTATCTCTTACCAAAAGGCACCCCGGCTGGCTAGTGTTAGAATATTTGAAGTACGTGAGCGGCTGAGACAGGCCATGTGCATTTCGTCGATGCACACTATACTTGTCTAGCAAAGGTTTCCCTTAGGGCGAAGCATAAAGTGGTCAAAAAGGGCCAGGGTGACGTAGACGTCCTCACGAACGACGCTTTTGCCAAGGAAATGCATTTTTGTATAGACTACGATTTTGTATAGACGATACTTTTGATTGCGTTAGTATTGTCTCAAAACGTGCATGTAGACTGTAATCTGCTGAATACGAATCTGCAATTCGTTTTTCTCGAGAACGTACCATTTTTGAAAAAATCAGTTTGGAAAAAAAACGCACATTTTCAACTTTGAAAGTGTTTAGTACTCTTGCGGTAATAGTTATTTACTTGCGCTTGGTTTCAAGAATAAAATGGTATAATTAGTAATTAAATTATGAACATTCAAATGTGTTTAAATAATGATCAAAGTGAATAGGACACCGAAAATACACCCATTTTGACTGATATCTTTCAATTTATTTCAAAAACTAAGGGTCCAGGAGAAAATCTAACTATGCCACGCGATAGAGCAGCCCTTTCTGCTAAGGGAAGCATCAGTGGAAGTCATCGAATCATTTTCATTTTCAATATTAAAGCGAAACAGTTTGGCAAAACACGTGCCGCCGGCAGTGGTGCTCTATAACGGCGACTCTCCGCTTATCGCTCGCCGTACCTGAATCTTTATGTATACTGATATACAGAATATAAACTTCACTACGTTCACTTGTAAATCGAGTAAATTCGTTAAACCTATCTTTACCCCGTAATCCTTGCATACTAGTAACAACGTACCCACAGATACAACTTTACCGCTCGAGTTGTATCAAATATTAATTTAGAGTTACGAGGCAAATTAACATTTCCTGCGACTAACTAACAAACTGATAAGCATATTCCTGGGCTATATACCCGTCGCCTGCTACCAGACAGCCCGGCTCGTAACAAAGATATCAGCACAAATAGGTGTATTTTCGGTGTCTTTCTCACTTTGATTATTATTTAAACACATTTAAATGTTTATAATTTAATTACTAATTATATCATTTTTTTCGTGAAACTCCGAAGAATTATTTGGTACCAAGCGCAACTGAAGGTTACAAAATCAGAACAGTGCTGGACAGTGTTGTTAACCAAAATCACTGGCTAATCAGAGCGCGCGCTCAGGCGCGTACCTGTTAGATGCGCTCGGTCGAGATCGGGGGCATCGAGGTTATCGGGGGTGTTACGAGCCAGGGCTATGGGCTACGCCCTGACCGGCGAGGTTGGTATAACCCAAGGAATATGGTTTGTATTTGTTAGTAAGGTGCGCGGACGAACCTGATGCGAAATCAGGGAGCCGCAGGAGGGTGAAACGTCGTGGACGAACCCGGCGCGTAGTCGGGGAGCTGCTAGGAGGTGGGTTTATTCACAGACGAACCCAGCGCGTAGCTGTGGAGCTGTTGGGAGATTGGTAGACGTACGGACGAACCTGATGCGTCATCAGGGAGCTGTAGAATACAGACGAACCTGGTGCGAAACCAGGGAGCTGTAGGATGGTTTAGCTTTCGTGAGCGAACCTGATGCGAAATCAGGGAGTCGCAGGAAATGTTAGTTTGTCCCATCGTTACTACTAATCGTTAATGTGCGTGTCGTGTACGTGTGGAAACAAGTGCGAATCAGATCGGTATCGATCGCCGAGACGTGCGTTTCGTGGCATAAAATTGTTAAGATAGGTCAGGATCGGTGCAATGACCAACTGCCAAGGACCTGCTTCCGTCGAAGCAGATTACTTCGCGAACGAAAGGGTAAGTTTATTTAACTATCTTTATCTAACATTAATTATCCAAACATTTTTTTCGTAAGTAATAAAACACATTAACGTTTCGGAAAACGAATAAAAGTATGGAACAGTTATTAAGCGACTTGTTAACTTAATTGTTATTCATGAATAACGAATAATTGCACATTATTTTTTATTTAAGACGATGTAATATTTGCCGTACGTTGCCCCCCGATGCACCCGATCACGACGGCGCGCAGTTGTAACTGAGCGCGCGCTATACGGGCCCTCGCATTGGCCAGTGTTTTTCGTTAATAACTCAAAAACGAAGCTTCGTGGAATATTTTGGTCAAGGAAAAAGTTGTTCAGAATCACCTCAGGTACGCAAAATTTAAAAATACGGTGAGACTTATGGGCCACCCTGTATATATATATTGATATCAGTCATTTGTACAAATGTAATTGTCGCGATAAAATAGTATATAGTGTGTGAGTTACCTAAGTATTTGCACGATGTTGACGCACTGGCGGTGCGGCGACTGAGAGCCGCTTTAGAATATACCGAAAGAACTTCGACCGGACTAACGGATGTTAACGGGCTAATCTATGATTCGCAAGGTGCACTAAGCCCGATACTTCTAGATATGACTGTCTCTGTACGAGCGTGACACGACGTGACTCTACGAGTGACTGTGTAACTCTGAACCGATGAGGGTAGGAACCAAAGGGTTTATATACCCCCAAATGTATGAGAATGCTTTAGAATTTCCATATAAAGAAATTCGGGGAGTCTTCGTCGGGTCACTCCCGCCTCGATCATAGTGCAGCTGGTTGCACATGTGCTTAGGACCCCCGCTATCTGTTTAAGATAACCGAAGGATTTTTAGGACGCTTCCCTTCGCAGACGCGAGCTCGAAAACGCGTTGAAAGCGTCGTGTGGAGAATATTCTCCATATGTAACATGCCTTTGATCGATCCGTATGACATCTTTTATTAGGATTGCATAATTTGCAAGCGCGTCTGATGCTTATTCCAGAAGCATTTTTTCTAACGGCGATATTATGCTGACTACGTTGAGAGGAAGACTTCATTATATTTTGAGGCAGCCCTAATAATTCTGTAGCTAATAATTCTCTGTGTCCTCTAACATTTATAATCTTCTTTGATGCAATTGTGTAAACTATCAAAGCGTTTACAACTGAAATTCCCAGGAGAAGTTGAATGCCAAGTTTCCGGAACCATTTGATTCCTTTTCTCATTTTAGTGGCATAAGATACCATTTGATCTAAATAATCTATACCGCACTTTCCTTTTTTATATGCAAGAGCAGCTATTGGTTTCAATTTTTCGGATGACTGTTGGCTTGTAGAAGCAGCACGGGTGGTATGAATGTTTCATGTACTTGATACCATAATGGGAGAATGTTTTGTTGATAAAATTCTTTCGTGTTGTAAATGAGAAAGGGAAGAAGGGTTAAAATGGTTGCAGGGTAGAAGGTTCGGTTATCTAACAATATGCTTGCTTATTTTCGTTTAAGAGTTGTCGAAATCCGTGCGCCCTAAGCGGGGCATCTGGTCTATGTCACCGCCGGACCCGATAGCGTGGCCTGACGGAGATATTCTCGTAAATACGCGCGGCAGTCAACGTGTTAAAGCGCGCAGGATTCCGTCGAGGTGTTGGAGGTATGGTTCTATCTTCTCGCAGAATTGTAGGTACGCTGAGATCAGGTAGAATTTTTCGGAGGCTTTGGTGATTTCTGTTCATGTGCAATGGGTGTTGCTGAATTTCTCTAGTTTCATTACTTTAATGTCTTGGTTGAAGATCGCAATGCCGGATTTAATTCTTTCGGCTGTTTTGTTTAGCTCTCACGGCCGTAGTCTATACAACAATACAATGTCACCATGGTCCTTTTTGACCATTTTATGCTTCGCTCTAAAAGAAGAGAAAGCTATGCTAGACAAAGATAGAGCTATGATGTCTGATGAACCTATGCAGGACCAGCAAGACGGGAATCGGTGTGACACCGCATACTACGCCGAAGACGCACGTGGTCCGCGGCCCGCCAGTTGGCCGTGCATGACCTATGTCGAGCAGCAATAAGAGCCTTCTCTCATAAGTTCAAAAAATTATTTTAAAAGAAATTAATAAAATTATATATGTATGTACATGAAATACATCCAAAATATGAATAAGACGTTCTATTGTTACACATATTAATATTGTTTTATCAATCTGTTTTGTTCAACATGACTGTTTTCGATAGCAATGTTTTAGTTAAAATGTTGGAGGTAACGGGTTGGGACGTTTGATTCACAATATCTTGGTTTAGTTAAAAGCTTGTATTTAATGTGTAATTATTAAATACATGAAGAATTGGTAGAATCGTTACTGAATAATGGTTTATATAATGATATATTACACGAAATGTGGTTTGCTACTTTGCCTTATTTTCCCTTGGAGTTCACTTGGGAGTTACATATATAGTTCAAGACTACTGTGCTGGCAGGGTTGGAAGAGAGTTCATACCCTCGCGCCTTGGCCTTTATAGTCGATTGCTGGGCCAAGAAGAAGAAGGGCAAGCGGGGTAGGGCGCTCGCTCCTGCTGCCTAACAACAGCTTGTGGCGCGGAGACTGTTGAGCGCCCTCTCGTTATGCGAATTCGCAACAATGACCCTGGAATCTCCTTCATTTACACTATTCATTATATTTGTAACAAAAATAATCGTGTGTTCTAAAAGAAAGCCGAAATAGTAGTAAAACATCCCACTGTTTGAAACGGTAGCACGGAAAGCGCTCTAAGTTCAGATTTACATACGTATATTAAATTAAAATACTTAAAAAATGTTTTTAAAATATTGGTAAGCAAATATCGAACATTGTCATATAGTTAGGAATTAAAAAAAATTTATGTAAAAGAAATATACCCGAGGGGGATCGAACCTACAAAAAAGTTTCCAGCAGTTCAGAAGCAATGTCTACGTCTGGCAGGAATCAAAATCTCGGCTCGAGCCGATTCATTTTGCTGATGGCCAGGATTGTAACAGATGTGGCAACAGTGCGACAGAACCTGCAAATTATGTGATTTGGCAACTATGGCCTCCCACTCTCCGTTTACAATTGTGCCTAATTACGTTAGATGTCACACCGTGAGTTTATAATTCTGTATAATGTCTTTAGATGTCACCCCGTCAAATGTCGAAACTGCCAATTTTTTGTTTTCACTAATGCCCGTTTCTTTGCAATGGCGCTTAGATCGATTCGGAGTTGGACCCAAAGGAGTCGGGGCCCTTAAAGGTGTTTTTTGGCATGTCGTCCGTATTTTGGTTCCGGATTGCTGTGATTATTTCCTTCTCCGTTAAGTCCGTTGGTATATTATGGATTATTATTAGTCGTCTTTCCTTTGCCGGGAGGCTGACTTTGAGTCCTGCCTTGATTAGTTTGTCATTCTCGAGGATTCGTTCCATGTCTTGCTTGGTCTGTGTCTCTAATAGGATTCCGCCGTTTCCAATTTTTCTGAGGTTCCTGATTTGCAGGCTTTCTTTGGCTGGGGCTATGTTCGCGATGAGTGTTTTTTTGGTTTCTTCGCTGTTTGTATTCTCTTTTTGTTCTGTCGGATATATTGTTATTATGTTTCTGGGTGGTTTGACCGTTCTCGCTGGGGTTATGCCTGGTGTTACTTTTGCTATTTGAGCGTATGTTTTCTGGGCTGAACCAGCCTGTCCTTTGAAGGCTTTCATTTTTTCGAAGGCTCCGCTGATGGAGGCGTCGAGTTGGTTAATGGTTTCCTGGAGGCCGTTATTGTTATTTAGTTGGGCGTATAGGGAGGCGTTATCTTGTAGTTTTCCTAAGAGTTTTTGAGCTTCCTGTGCTCTGCTGCGTATTTGCTTAATGTCATTTGTAGTAAATTCCGTACCTTTTTTGTTGCAGATATTTATTATTTCGTCGAGTGGTGTGGCGGTGCTGCTTTGCTTTGGTTTATGGATCGGTTCGCTTTGGTCGTCGTCAGTTGTTTCCTTTATTTGGTTTCCTATTGACTGCTTCCGTTTGCTTCTTTTCCCTTTGGGGTTTGTGTTAGGGAACTCGGATTCCTCTGATTCCTCTGTGGATGCTACATCTTTATTCCTTTTCCTGTTCCTTGGTTTTCCTGTTTTGGCTGTTGCGATCAAATCTTCGCACTCCATGGTTTTTTGTTTTTGTGTATTTTCCTGTGTGTGTTTTATTTTGCTTGCTCGCCCGAGCCAGTCGGGGAGCAGGGTGGCTTGAGTATCCTCCACCTTCAGCGGTTTCTTGCTCGTTTATCCTGAGTCATTCAGGATGTAGGGGCTGTTTTGCACATTCACCCGCGCCAATCAGAGGGCAGGAGCCGATCTGGTCGCTCTCCACGGCCCGCATGGAGTAGAGAGGGACAGATAGTGTCCGCATATTGGTCGAGTGAGCATAGCGTCCCTGATTTCGAGGTCATTAGACACGACAGGGATTGCAGGGGGGGGGGGGGGGTGGCAATCCTAATCCACCGCGCCCGTGCTTTCAGAGCAATCACTCATGCACTTCCCGTACCGGCTGAGCACTGCTTCATCAAGCTGAATTCGCCTTCAGTTTACATTGGTGTGGTTTATGCCTCGCCCAGAACCAGGCTGACTCCTCTCATGCTTGATATGTTTACAAACATGGGCTCTCCGTTCATTATCGGAGGCGACTTTAACGCCAGCCATCCACTTTGGAATAACTACACCTCTAACCCTAGTGGAAGGATTCTCCATAAACACTTCTCCAATTCCTCCTACGACATCATCCACCGGGATAAATTTACATGTTGCAATCCCCGGTTTCGCGCGTCCCCTGGACATTTTCCTATCTTCATTCAGTCACTCCATGAATTGCAATGCCCTCGACCCTGACCCTTCTGACCATGCTCCTGTCACCCTCCTACCAGCCCTACCTCAAACCGGTATCGGCCTCGATCGGGTCTTTGATTGGAGTTTGTATAGACACCATACCAACGATTTCTCCCTGAAGACGGACTTCACGACCACCTCGGACATTGACGGGTGCATCGCGGACATCACCGCCTGCATGCACTCCTCTGTCCGATTAGCCACACCAAGAATTGACTCTGCCACAACCCGTCACGAGTTCCTTCTGAACGACGACTATTTAACCGCTCTCGTTCGTAGAAGGCGAAAAATAAGAAATAATGCCCAGCGTCTGGGCCTGTCCCACTTAAGTGATGTCCTAAAGGACTTATCGACAGGCATGAAAAGACAAATTTCCTATCTCAGGAATAAAGGATGGGTCGACAAACTCGGCGCCTTCTGCAAGGTCGACCCCACCTTCTGGGCGACCTACGCCGCACTGTCCAATAAATTTGACAGACATAAGCTGCCGATACTTAATGATGGTAGCAGATAGTGTCGGCTTGTTAGTCGAGTGATCGACGCGCTGCGCCTCAGGGTTTCCCCTATAGCAGCTTTGTCCAGGGGGGGACCACGAGGAGGTAGAGCCGCCAGCTTGCGCTTCATCCCGGCAGGTTGGCTTGCGCCGTTAGACTTCACCCACCACAGCGCGTGTGCGCCGCCTGCACTGGGGGTCGAAGTTTAAAAAAAAAAAGGTCATTGGGAGAATCTAAGATTAGATCTGCCTAAGATTATATCGCGCGGCGGTGCCAGATTTAACTCCAATACGTTGCGCGTATGTAAGTGGCTTCGCAACGTGCGCGGTCGGTTTAGCGGTGGTGGCTGCCTCGAAGGTCTTCCGTTGACCTAGATTCTCGCGTTGGAGTGCCTCTAGCTGTCCCTCGAGGTTGCTGGTTCGGAGGAGGGCTTCGTTCAGGAGGCCCTGGAGTTTGGCCACCTTGGACATGACGAACGCGAGCGGGGACGTTGTTGCTCGTGGAGGAGAGGTGGGTCAGGATGGCATCGCTGATGCGTTCCGACTTACCCTTGAGCTGCCGTATGTCGCGTGGGTTGCTGCTGTTACCGGAAGCATCGTCGGTGGGCGTATCCGTAGGGTGGGCGGCGGCATCGGTTAGTCCGTGCTTTTTTGTCTTCTTGTTTTCGCGGGGCTATGCCTGGTCCGGATTTGGGGTCTGGTGTTGTGGCCTGTCGAAGGCATCGTCGGAAGAGATTTTCCTCTTCCGAAGGCTCTTCTTGTGGCGCGGTTTCGCGACGGGCTCGTGGTCGGACGACCAGTCCATGTCGAGCCAGTCAGATGCAGGGGGGCGGGCGGGGCAAGGGCATGAGTGATGCGGAGTGCGACCACTCCGGACGGAGTGCTATGCGTTCCGCTGTAGGATCGCGTAGCACGGCCATAGCGAAGGAAGGGCACCGTGTGGACTACGACTGGAGGCCCGGCGGGCAAAAAAATAAAAACAAAAAGGTAAATTGCGGAGGTTAATTGTGGACGCGGAAACGCTGATTCTGGGGAGCTCGCGATTCTCGTTGAGATCTCCTTATCCGCGGCGGTATGCTTCTTCAAAGGGGGTGACGCCACCGATTCAAGATGGCGGCTGCTTTCCGCGTGGGTGACGCTAACGAAAATGCTGCACTTTTACGCACTTCTCTTCGTTGTTTCACACTTCAGTATTAATTCACTGTAATCCTGTGGTGCCTATTCACTTTTTAAACACGCCGGGTAACGTATTCGATCGTTCAATCGTCGCGGAAACCGACGTGAAGCGAAGCGACGCCACCGATTCAAGATGGCGGACGCGTGTAAAACGTCGCGCTTGGGGACGCCAACTTTTAAATTTCTCGTATTTTCAAAAGTATCACTTTCCGAGAGAAACTATTAACACGCACTGTTCCCGTACATTACTTGAGCACTTTAAACATGTTTCCGTAATTTTTGACGACACTTTTACCGATAAAATATGCAAAAAATTGCGGAGCGATGTGAAGCACGTCCGTACTGTACCGAAGCTGGCGCTGAAGTTAATGATGGTAGCATAAGTCGTTCGAGATTTTACGTGCTGTACCTGGCCGAGGCCCTTACCAACACGGCCCCCATGGGCGCGGGATTGAGATACGCCCAATCAACGCACACCCAAGGAGACGCCTCCAAGGGTGCTACCTATTAATTCGAGTTGCAAGCCTCGAATCGCCTCAGGCAGGGCCGAGGCCTTTCTAAATCTCTACCGTCTCTGCAGGACGGTGCGCGAGTTGAAACGCAACTCACACGTCGAGTCATCACACACTACGGGGCACGGACTGCACCCCGAAGTGCACGCGTCTCTAGCCCTCGATACGGGCTTACCACTACCACCACGTATCCAACCCTAGATGTTAGCGGGTCCGATGGGGGCACGTCGCCCTCCGAAAAGGTGCGCGGGCACACCAGGCCGCTGGGCCTTAACATCACCCGTGGTACCAGTGTTGAGGGCCATACTGGTCATACCCTTCGCAACTCGGCGGTCGTCACTACCCATTTGAGGTCCTTGCAGCCTCGGTTCCTGGGTGGGCCAGCTCGGGTACGAGTGGTCGCTACGCCCCTAAGGACTCCCCAAAGAGAGTGGGACTTGCCCACTCCTGGGTCCCCCCTGCGGGGAATGATGGTAGCAGTAACATCTGCTCGGCAGAGGGCAAATCAGAGCTATTGGCACAACAATTCGAGTCCGTCTTCAGGGAGGCTTGCACTTTCAATACGACGCGCGAGCCCGAAATAAATAACTTTATCGCAACCTTTCGCAACACTACCTTTCCTCACTCTGACTTGCTTTGCCCTGACCTATCTCCTCGTAGCATACACAAAGTTATCTCACGACTCGGCGACAAAAAATCGCCGGGCGATGATCGCATAAGTTCCTTGATGCTCAAAAATTCATCTAAAAAATTGATATGCCTGGTGTACTACATTTTCCGGCACTGCTTACGCTTTGCTTATTTTCCTCAACCGTGGAAAGTGGCTCGAGTTTCCGCCATCCATAAGCACGCCAAACCAAAGAATCTTGCTTCCAGCTACCGCCCGATAAGTCTCTTCTCCATTTTGAGTAAGGTGTTTGAGTGCGTCATCTACGACTATATCAGTAAGTTCACGTCCGATAATGATATAATCATCCCGCAACAGTTTGGCTTTCGGCGCAGTCATTCCACAATTCACCAGAACGTGCGCATCGCCCAGCGGGCGACGCATGGCTTCAATGTCAACCACGTTACGGCGATGGTCCTTCTGGATCTCCAGAAGGCATTCGACTCAGTTTGGCATGACGCCCTCATTTTTAAATTTCATACCTTCGGTTTTCGAGGCGACTTTCTGAAGCTAATGGAATCGTACCTGGCCGGCAGATCTTTCTATGTTCGAGTCAACCGACGGAGGGTCCAGATAGCCCAAAACAAGGTATTAAAGTTGATCTTAAATCTGCCTACTTTCTTTTCCACAAAGAAACTCCACCTCCGCGCAAGGATACCGAACGATCGACGCGTACATCGGCAGACTGATGGAAAACTTCAACTGTGATAAGCATATTAACCCATTGGTCCGCCGCCTGGCGGACTTCAACATACACACAATACCTTATCGCATAAAATACGACTTTCCGCTCCATTCCAGGTTCAATCAACACCCGGACTGATTCGCAGAACATTCCCTTCTTGCTTGCGTTTGCTATTTGTTTATTCTTACTGTTTTTCTACTTTCCATATTTAACTGTCCTACATGTGTCCACGTGCGCAGCGTGTCTCCAGTCTTTTCACCCATCTGGAGATATTTTCCCTTGATATTTTTGTCCTCCTTTTAGTCCTAATTCATACCCTCGGCGGTTTTTTGCAAATTTTCCGCCATATTCTATTTCCTTTGACTTTCTTTTGAAACACCCCCACCTCATACAGTTAACTGCACGCTCATTTTCATGTTTGCCGGTTCGCCCCCACGGTAGAACTACACGAAATGGCCTCAGTTCCCCTAATCAAGGACTTCATAACAAAACTAGTCTCAAACTACAACGTTTCTGACCACGTTAACCCCCTCGTACGTCTCACCGGCTCCTTCCGAACCGACGAAATCCCCTTCACCAACCGCATCGTTTTCCAATGTTGAGGGCCTAATCCGACATTGTACTAGCTTCCCAAAACCCTGAGCTTGAGCCTGAACAGTCCTTCCGCGTGGACACCAGGCAGTCCCTTCACCAGCCGCGACCAAGATCAATCATCTAATGCAACTCACAACCAATCCTTACCGATCTACCCGTGGGTTTTTTGAAAATTTTCTCATGTTAACCTCACCTTACTAATCACTTGAAGCAGGTAACACCTCTATACCACTCTGTCGGTAAGTGGGCTCTCGCTCACAGGTACGACTCATGGGAGAGGGAAGTGTCCGGGCGGTGCCCCCCCCCCCTCAACCCTCTCATCATCAATAATTAAAAAAAAAAAACATATTGGTCGAGTGAGCAATCACTCTTCTACGAGCACTCGTAGGGAGCTGATGTGCCGATCGTCCTCGGCATAGTGTTCGCTTGCCCGTGAGCATTGTGCTTCCTCGTTCCTTACTCAGTGTACTTGTGCTTATTATTGTGGTCGTCCTCTCCCTGAGTGGGGAGAACAACCACGTCAGTGATTGTGCCTTCGGGCAAAAACTCCGACGTGCTCAGAAGCAGCCGAAAGCAGCCAATGGCTGTCAGGGCTCGTCCATCGTTCAAATTACTCACTACCGCGGGAATTCGCCCGACCACAAAGACGTCTTACGCCAGGAAACGGGGTCTGCCACTCAACAAAACTTCCTTGACCGCGGTGGGCACACCACGAGGAAATGCACCAGCCCCCGATACAGACGATTCTGTGGGTCTGGCCAGCAGGTCGGTGAGTACCCATACTTCAGTTCCACCTACTAGTAGCTGCGCACTTGATGAGGAACTCGACCTCACCGTACTCTCCCCATACCAATCCATGGAGTTCATAAATTCTCCCGACCCGCTTGAACCTCCGTGTGAGAAAGGACCCAAAATAATCAAACTGCTCAACGTCCCTGCAAAGAAGCAAACTCAAAGCCCTTCTATCGAGCTCGAGGCACTGACGAGATATAGGAATAGACAACTCATCCAATGTATTTTTTCGGCCACGATTTCTGGGTCCCGGGGACCCATTACCATTTCCGTGTCACTCGCAACGTTACCCACAGATTATAGAAAACGATGCGAAAATTAAATAATTTTACAGAAATCTTTTGTTCTTTGCCGTAATGAAAGGCAACAGAGGATATGAAACATTTAATGTTAATGAAAAATCTTTTAATTAAAGAAACACATGATAACAAGTTTTCTTATTTCAATTGTACTATCAATAAATGAAATAATTTTTAAAGTTATACTCTACATTATTTTCTGATAAATGACAAAAAAAAATTGGGCTAAGCGATGTATATTTTTTTAACACTCAAACAAAAAAGGTGCCACAATGAAAAAGATAGTGACGATAATTGTATACTACAATTGTTA
This sequence comes from Nomada lathburiana, assembly GCA_963667235.1. Taxonomy (NCBI): domain Eukaryota; kingdom Metazoa; phylum Arthropoda; class Insecta; order Hymenoptera; family Apidae; genus Nomada; species Nomada lathburiana. The sequence goes on along the minus strand of OY763899.1, from coordinate 15,377,623 downwards.
ATTGTATAGTTACTAGACAAATTCTTTGGTAATTATTTAGAAAAGGGGGGGTCTCACCGATTTTGATGATTTTCGAGTATGTTATAGAAATCAACATTTTGAACAACTTTTTCCTATACATATAACCGCCGCTCGGCCTTAGTTTCCGAGATATTTCCCAAAAAAGATCGGTACTACTACATTGAATTCTGTCTATACGTACGCGTCCGTGAAAGCGTATGCGTAAGCGTTTGATCGGCAATTGTCCATCGTTTCTATATATAACAGCGTAGCGTCCAGCGACCAACATTATACAATGTGTAAAGCAAATTTTGTTCTGCACTGATCTCCTTATTAAACAGAAGATGAATGTCTGGCCGGCCGCCTAACGGCGGCCGGAATTAATACTTTAACCCAAACCTAAACCGAACTTAATCCATTAAAATAGTTACTAGGTAGAAAAGTTCGGTTTGAGTAAGGTTTGGGTCGGATTTTTATTCCGTAAGGCGGCCGACTACCCAAATCGAGTTCTTAAGCGCACCCGTTATACGCGTCCACTGCCGGCCGTCTCGATGTGTTTCAAGAAACCGTGGACAATCGCCGATCGAACGCTTACGCATACGCTACAACGGACGCGTACGTATAGACAGAATGCAATGTAGTAGTACCGATCTTTTTTGGGAAAAATCTCGGAATCTAAGGCCGAGCGGCGGTTATATGTATAGGAAAAAGTTACTCAAAATGTTGATTTCTACATCATATTTAAAAATCATTAAAATCGGTGAGACCCCCCCTTTTCTAAATAATTACCAATTCTTTAATTATCTTTTTCCTTGGAGCAATTTTATCGTTAATGAAAGACGCAATTTCTTATTTATATTCAACTAATAACAATAACGAAGTGCTAATGACCCTGGTGTCGATGCCACGTTAAACTTTAATTAAAAAAAACAAAAAACGAGGTAACTCATTTACTAATATAAGGCAATTCCTGCGATAAACGTGTCTGCAAACGATTACTGTTTGCATTCAGTTCCTAGCGAAGTGCACTACTCGAGATTTTACTGTATCTTCATAAACATAAGAATGCATTCGACATCCATGATGTTCGAAGGTCTCCGCGATATTGACAACATTGTAGTCGTCGAGTTTAGTCGCGCATTGTCGGTTGGGTTAGGTTTAGCTACTTATTCGCAGGTTTGGTGTTCACCTAGCTGGAAGTCAACTATCGTGATTATTTGCAACTGAGAAAAAAAGGAAAATAAGAAACTGAAGAAAGATCCTCAAATTTTTATTTTATGAGCAAAGTGTTACAAATTCACTTTTATAAAAAAATCAATTTAATTCTGTAAAAGTACATTGCATTGTATTAAAATATTACGATTTAGAATAAAAATAAAATACATTACAAAACATGTACTACAATTAATTACATTTTTTCCAGAAAATTATTATTACTTTATTTTTCTTATATTACCAAATATTTTGTGTGTTAATGTTAAGCGGGGTATCTGAAACACCTTATTTGAAATGTAGCATATTCAAGATGTTTAAAACAATTGATTTTTGGACTAGAAAATAAATATTTTAAAAAAGTGCGTTATACGCGACACACGCAATTCATCGCCCCGATGTGATTTCGACTCAACTCGAGCCTAAACAGAAGTGCATCTCGCGACCAGGCACCGTAGCACAATTTTTCTACCGAAACGTTGACCGAGAAATAGCTTTTCTGATTTCCCCTAAACATTTCACATATATTCACACAGTCGCATGAGTCCTGTCCCCACTACTTCAGTAAATAATAGTTCTTCAAGTGACCACTGTTCATGAGCAGAGGACGCTCGAATCAGCGTGGGACTTCTGAGTCGGTATGACAGTCACGTTGGGCCACGAAAGTCCATAAGATGACTTGTCTATTCATATATCTCGTCAGTGCTCGAGGCTCGCAATAACACGATCGCGACCCCTAACGTCCAAACCGCAAATCGCTTGGAGCCCCTGGCGCGTGCCGTTGCCGCAGAAGCGGCGGAAAATGACGCCCCCCCCCCGCACTCCTCCTGCTCCAACGGAGCAACCAAACCCCAAATAATTACGGAAAATCACTTCGCGGGTAAAATAGCCATCAAGACTCCGCCTATCTACGTGACTAAATACTCATGCTCGGCGCATGTATTCGAATAACAGCTCTCTGACTTGTGCGGAAAGACCTTTAAGTTAAAGCTCATCAAAGAAGGAATAAGAAATCAATTCGACAACGCTGAGTCCCACTCAAAGCTCCTGCAGTTCCTACGCGCAAACAAACACTCCTTCTTTACTTTTACCCCGAGTAACGAAAAAATACTCAGCCTGGTACTGAGAGGTCTGCCACCGACCCCGGCCGAGGAGGTCCTAACTGAGATACGGAGGTCCGGATTAAAGCCAGTAAACTGTGTAGGCATTGGCAAATCGGCAAGCAGGCCGGTCTTTAGGGTAAATTTTCCCGCCGGAACAAGCCTAAACGTGGTCAACAGAGTAAACTACCTTTTTAGTATCCGAATCTACTGGGATAAATACTTCTCAAACAAGAACTACACACAGTGCTTCCGCTGTCAGGCATTCGGGCACTCTGCCACAAATTGCAATGTGGCCCCCCGTTGTGTAAAATGCACCCCAGTGCACCAAAACATTAGAGGCACCCCCAACCAGCGCAAATTGCAAGGGATCCCACACAGCAAACTTCTCGAGATGCCCGGCGCTTCTATCCTACTTGATTATTCGCGAAACGAAACCCAAGCAACGCGAAAGCGTGCGTCCCGAGCCTCTGTCAGTACCTTCGGGAGGAGTTCCCCAAACCACTTCGTCCTCCAAAAGTGGCATATCGTTCGCGGAAGCGGTGAGGGGCGTTGGCTCGCGTGGCGGAGAGCGAGGTGTACGATTGGTTCCCGCGCCCATGGTCGGTGACGGAGCAGGTAGCCTGCAGGAATTAATGGCAGAATTCAAAAAATTAAACTCATTGGTTGACGTAAACTTGATGTTGTCTACGGTTCGTCATTTAAACAACAGGCTGGCAGCTTGCACCACAAACGGTGAGAAGTTCCAGACCTTTGTCGAGGTCCTGAGCAGCTTAGACTAGAAATGGCTTCTCTTCCCAAAATGATCCTATGGAATATCCGATCCTTAAACCAAAATCGTAATGAGCTGTCGCTCCTCGTCGCAAAGGAGCAGGCAGAAATCATTCTTCTCACTGAGACCTTGCTGTCACCCAACGACGACGTTAGTATCCCCGGCTTTGATGTCATCAGACACGACAGGGACTCCAGAGGGGGAGGTGTTGCAATTTTAGTTCACCACGCGCTGATCCACAAAGTAATCACCCATAAACTCCCCATTCCGTTTGAGCATTGCTTTATTAAACTCCAATCACCCGCAGTCTGTATCGGGGCAGTGTACGCTCCGCCCAGAGTCAAGTTGACATCCACCACTCTCGACATGGTAACCAATATGGGCTCTCCCTTCGTGATTGGAGGAGATTTTAACGCTAAACATTCACTGTGGAATAACCACATGGTAAACCCCAGTGGCAAAACGCTCCATAAGCATTTTTCAAATTCCGCATACGATATCATCCATCCGGATGATTTCACCTGCTTCACACCCAGACGCAAAACATTCAACATAAAAATCCTCCGCGACAAAATCCGACTACAATTTGAAAAGGTCGATTCCTTCAATCATTTCCAGGCCACCCTACGTGAAGATAAAATCCCATTCTTCACCTTCACCATCAACTCAGAAAAATCCCTCAGTATGGCTCTCAAAGGATTGCCCAACACTCCTCCTGAAGAAATCCTCCAAGAAATCAAAGCTAAAGGGCATTACCCCGTCTCCTGCACCCAAATCCATCGCTCCGGCACAACCAACAACCGCGACCTCACCATCTATCGTGTTAACATCCCGTTAGACACCACGGTAAACGAGGTCAACAAAATCAGTTCCCTATTCAGCGTTAGAATATACTGGGACAAATTCTGGTCCAACAAAAAGCACACTCAGTGCTTCCGCTGCCAATCCTTTGGACACTCTGCCACAAATTGTAATCTACCCCCCCCCCCCCCCCCCCGGTGCGTTAAATGCGATGGGAAACACCACTCGTCCGAATGCACGAAAACCTTAAAAGAAGCTCCAAAATGCGCCAACTGCGGTGGTGCTCACACCGCCAATTTTTCAAAATGCCCGTCACTCGAATCGTACCTCCAGGTTCGCCAAAACAATAACAAGGGCACCCGCGGGATTGCTTTACAACCACCCGCGACGGCCCTTCCTCGGGCACTCCCCCTACTTGCTCCGGCCATGCCAGCACCTGCCGCGACGGCACGAGGCACGTACGCCAACATAACTGCTGGAGTGAGGCACTCCGTGCCCCATAACACCCCCCACCTCCCACCCCCCATGTTGGGAGATGGGAATGGCACCATGGTCGAGCTTGCTGAGGCCATGAAAGACCTAAATTCCCTGGTCAACGTGGACCAGATGCTCAACCTGACCAGAACACTAATACTGCGGCTACGTACATGCCAGTCCATGGCTGAAAAATTCCAGGCCTTCTGGTCAATATTCAATAACATTGACTAAAAATGTATCCGAAGGTACTACTTTGGAATGCTCGATCGTTAGAACCTCGCCGTAACGAATTAATCCTTGCTATTGCTGAACTGCAAATCGAGATAGTCCTAATAACGGAAACCTGGCTTCAACCAGGCAACCACTTCTCAATCCCAGGCTATACCACAATCCGATGCGATCGGTGACCCCGAGAAGGGGAGGAGGCGTCGCCATGCTCATCCACAATTCCATCGACTTCACAGTTATCAGCAACCCGCCCAATTCAAACATAGAAGCAAGCTTAAAACCAGCTTAGTGATGGGGGTGGCCTACGTCCCGCCAGGCCTTCGTCTCTCTAGCTGTTTCGATAGCAGTGTTTGATTTTGTTGTAAAATATGGGGTAACGGATTAGGACGATTTCTCTAAATTACACCGTTTATTAAAGTGATGACTAAAGTAATAATTACAAGTAAATTATGGTTCCTTACATTTATTTGGAAATCACCTTCCGCTCGCTTCGATTGTTTGCTCTCTTATTACATTAGTTAGTTAGATTTAGATTTGTCTAGAGTTTAGAGTATAAAGATTAGAGAGTATAAGGTATAAAGTGTAAAGATTGGTATAAAGGTATAAAAGTGAGCTCTCTGCCCTCGCGCATTGGCATAAATATGCTCGAGGGGGACAAAGAGAATGAAAGAGAGTAGAGGAAGGGCGCTCTCTCCTGCTGCCGCGAAACAGCGCTTGGCGCGGAGAAAATGGGCGCCCTTTCCTATAGGCGAATCCGCAACAATAAGCGTTGTGTACCCGGAGGTCGAAAGACTCTGGGTAGCAATAATTATAAGTAATAGAATAGACCACTTTGTGCTGGGTCGATTTAAGAGTGCTCATATGATCGTCATTGAACTATGCTATGGTAAATTCAAATTTTATATGGTGAACGTTTACTGTCAGTTTTCTCTTCCAATAGAGGATTTCCTTACCGAGCTAGACAGATGTCTCGGCGAAATCGGGAATGAAAGAGTCATAATTACTATGGACGCCAACGCCAAGTCCAATTGTTGGTACTCTGAATGAACTGACGAAAATGGACTAAAATTGGAAGAACTGATTGCGGCTCGCGGCCTAGGTGTCATAAACATTGAATCTGACCTCACCACGTACGCTAGTCTGCATGGGAGATCAAATATTGATGTTACCCTGAGCACGTCAGGCTTTCTTCGCGAGATTTCTGGATGGTCCATTACGGGGTTAGTTTCGACATCAGACCATAACTTGATCACTTTTGGGATCAGAGCACAAGAAGTGGCTTCAGACGAGGCAATTCGGGGTGTTCAATATAACATCAGAAAAGCTGACTGGGAGAGATTTGCAATCCTCTCCGATGAATATTTTACGAAAGAGGTTGTAGAGCAAATCAAAAATTCTAAAACCGAAAGGGCAGTTCGAGTCTTTAACAAAACTCTGCACAAAATTTGTGTTAAGACAATTCCATCGAAGAGGATTGTCGCGGGATCAGTCCCGTGGTGGTCTGATAAACTAAATAAATTAAGACAACAAGTTAAAGGACACAAAAGACAGTTAAACAGGGCCCGCAGGCTAAATCTAACTGAATTAATGTGTGACTGCCTGAATAAATATAAGCAGTCGAGGAATCTCTATGTTGCGGAAATAAGAAGAAGCAGAAATCTCTCATGGAGAAGATTTGTAGAAGAAGAAGGCAATAGGAACCCTTGGGGACTACTGCACAAAATTACACGGAACAAAATCCGTAAGACATATCATATAGGCAGCATTAAGCTACCGGACGGCAGACAGACGGACACATGGGAAGAATCTGTCTTGGCTCTCTGCGGAAGGTTCTTCCCCAATGATGACAAGGCTGATGAGGGAGAATACCATATTGAAATAAGAAATGATAACACGAAATACACGAATTGCAACCTGGAGCCCGAGATCTCCATGCAGGAACTCGTAACCGCGCTACAGAAAACAAAAAACAGAAGAGCACCTGGAATAGATCATTTCGTACCTGAAATAATAAAAAATTTCGGTAAGGTTAGAGGTGATGTGCTTCTTATACTATATAATAAATGCCTCTACGAGGGAAGTTTTCCCTTGATATGGAGAATGGCTAAACTCATTATAATACCAAAAAGATCTGATATGGACACTAGTGAGATGGGGACTTTTAGACCCATATCTCTGTTACCAATACTCAGCAAGGTTTTTGAGAGGATTCTGGTTGACAGGATTCAGAAATATTATTGCGAGGAAGGGCTGACCAGTGATCGTCAGTTCGGATTCAAGAAAGGAGTTGGAGCTGAGGATGCCTTCCTCAGCTTCAAAAACGAAATAAGTACCTCGAATAAGAAATACATATTGGCAATATTTATAGATATTGTGGGAGCCTTCGATCATCTTTGGTGGCCCGCAATCAAGCATAGACTTGTCACAGCTGGGTGCAGCTGGACACTAATAAGAATAGTACATAAATATTTTACAAGAAGAAAAGTTAGAATAGAAAGTAAGTATCAGCAACTTACATATAAAGTAGAGAGAGGTTGCCCTCAGGGGTCGGTATTTGGCCCTGTAGCCTGGAATTGGTGTTTGGACGAGTTCCTCACCAACTTTGAAAGCAAATTTGACAACGACAAAGTCGGAGTTGCTGCATACGCTGACGATATTGTATTTACCGTTAAAGGTAATACAAGAAATGAGCTACAAGAGATTGGTAACTTAGCAATGAAGGATATCCAGAAATGGTGTATAAGAAATAAATTAAGAATTTCAGATTAGAAAACCAAAGCTCTTTTGGTTAAAGGAAGACTAGATATTAGGAGACCACCTACCATTAAAATCAATGATAAGACAATAAAAATAGAAGAAAAATGCAAATACCTTGGGGTTATGATTGACAGTAGGATGTCATTTGTGCCTCATATGACACAATTAAAAGAAAAAATTATCAGTTACATGATGAAACTGAAAAGACTAGCCCACGAGAACTGGGGCATTAAAAGACCAATTATGGACGTGCTCTATAAAGCAGTATGCATACCAATTTTTACTTACGGTTCGATCATGTGGAGCGCTAAAGTCCGTGGAACGGCGGCGATGAGACAATTAAACCACCTACAAAGATCGATACTGTTAGTAATGAATAAGGCTTGTAGAACGACCTCCACGGTAGCATTGCAAGTGTTAAGTGGATTTTTACCAATAGAACTAGAAATTATAAAAGCTGGAATTTCCAGAAGAATTAAACGCAACCTACCCATTGATTGGGAAGAGTTCCAAATTGAAGGGATTTCTGTGACTCCTGAGACTTCCGTGGAGGACAGGCTACAAATAACGGAATCAAAGCTATATGAAATATGGCAGCATAAATGGAACACGGATACACACGGAAGAGACACATATCAGTTTATTAAGGATGTGAGATTTACTTGTAAAACGCAATGGTTTATTCCATCAAGATTTTCCACATACCTGATTACGGGATATGGATCGATCAATTTCTCTCTTGAGAGAAGAGGACTGACACGGACTTCGGGATGTCCGTCCTGCGGGGCGGCGGTCGAGCCTGTTAAGCATATTTTGTTCGACTGTGGTGCGTACCACCAGTATTGACACCAAGTACTAATGACGGAGCCTACAGATTGGTCGAGTCTTATTGAAACTAAGACAAAATTTAAGCTGTTTCAAGAATTTGCAGCTAATGTATTTAGCATTAGAAAGACTTACCTGCAACGCCTTGAAGAAAACCAAGATGAGACCTGAAAGAAAGAGAAAAGAAATATAAGTGAATTCCAAACTGAAATAGAAGAAAGGATACAGATGACAGATAGCTAGAAGTAGAAGGTCCGCCTCCTCGTGGCGGGGACGGAAACATTGGGAGCTCGCTCCCAATGGCCAAGTGACCTGTAAGAAAATAAAAGAAAACCAACTAACCTAAAGAAAATAAAGATAAATATTAAACATAATTATAATAACAAGCACTATCTTGAAAGATGAGCACAAGGCAGCGATGAGCCGAAGCTCTTAAGCTGCATAAAGGCTAGATCAAAAAAAAAAAAAAAAAAAAAAAAAATGTACCTTGGGGGGTCCTAAGAGCTAGGAGGCTAGGAATGAGTGAACTATTGGAAGACTATGGAGAGAAGTATAGAAATAAAAGGAATAAGTATGTATCAGAAATAAGAAAAAGAAAAAGATCTTCATGGGAAAATTTTGTAACGATAGAAGGAAACAAAGACCCATGGGGTCTAGTTTACAAAATAGTAAGGGAAAAACTTAATAAATCTACTTACCTAAACTCCTTGACACTAGATGATGGCTCGAAAACGAAAGACATCGAAAATACCGCACAAGAACTGCTGAAAAAATGTGTGCCAACTGATAGGCAAGACGAAGACAATCGAGAACAACTGAAAATAATAGAAAAAACAAGGAATTATAAAAACTATAACTTAGAAAATGAAATTAAGAAAGAAGAAATTGAACGAGCGATGAAAAAATTTAAAGAAAATAAAGCGCCAGGACTAGATGGTTTTGGCATAGAGATTATAAAAGAAGTACACAAAAGTAGACCAAATATCTTATATAAGCTATTCAATAATTGTTATAAAAAAGAAATCTTTCCCAGAGAGTGGAAAAAGGCGAACCTAAAAATAATATTATAAGGACAAGAAAGAGATAGAAGCAAAGTTGAGTCGTACAGACCAATTGCCCTGTTGCCTACTCTGGGAAAAGTATATGAGAGAGTAATAGTAGAAAGAGTACAAGAAGTATATAAAGAAAAAGGCCTATCTAGTAACAGGCAGTATGGCTTCAAAAAAGGTTATGGAACAGAAGATGCATTAATAAAGTTAAAACAGGCAATTAAAATAACAGATAAGAAATATATAGTGGTTATCTTTGTGGGCATAGAAGGCGCATTTGATAACCTATGGTGGCCTGCAATAATTAATAGATTGATGGCTGCTGAATGTAGCACTAAATTAGTAAATATTATTAAAAGTTATTTCAAAAATAGAAAAGCCTGTTTATATACAAAAATAGGAAAAACAGAGGCAAACATGAGAAAAGGATGTCCCCAGGGATCCATTATTGGTCCCGCAGCGTGGACATGGTGCATGGATACTCTCCTTAGAAAAATAGAAGATGAAATTCAAGAAGAGGATGCTGAAGTGGTTGCATACGCAGACGACTTGACGTGTATAATCAAAGGGAATTCAAGAATGCAGTTAGAAAATAATATAAATAAAGTACTAATATTACTAAATGACTGGTGTATAATACACAAATTAAAAGTATCAGAAAGGAAAACAAATGCAATGATGATGAAAGGCAAATTTGACAGAGAGAGAATGCCAAAGATAAAAATGAATAATAAAAAGATAAAGTATGTTAATAAAGTTAAATACCTAGGATTAATAATTGATGAAAAAATGAATTTTATTGAACATGTAAAATATATTAGAAATAAAGTAATTAATTTTATTATGACTATAAGGAGAGTAACAAAAGAAAAATGGGGATTGAAAACAAAAATTTTAAAAATATTATATAATGCCGTTGCAATACCTATCATAAGATATGGTGCTATAATATGGTACGAACAGACACAAAATTCGATAGTCAAAAGACACCTATGGGCTACTCAAAGAGTTTTATTGTTGTTAATTACAAGAGCGTGTCGGACTGCGTCCACTGTTGCCCTACAGGTTATCGCGGGAGAAAAACCGATTGATCTGGAGATAATGGAGTATGCTGTAAATAGTAAAATAAGAAAAAATATGTCCACACGAGTACAATGGATAGATTATGAATATCGAGAAAGAGAGATTAATGGAAAAGAAGAGCATAAGAGAATAATATCGGATGAAAAGAGGATCATAAAGAAGAAAGTAATACAAATATGGCAAACAAGGTGGAACGTAGAAACAAGAGGAAGGATAACATATGAGTTTATTAAACAAGTGGAATTTGGACGAAAGAACAAATGGTTCAAGCCTGGACGATTATGTGTTTATATCTTAACGGGATATGGACCGATAAACAGCTCACTTCATAGAAGGGGCTGTATAGATGAAAATACGTGCCCAACATGTGAATATCAGGAAGAAACGATTGAACATATATTATATGAATGCCCGGAATACCAAAATTTTAGATACACCGAATTAGGTAATATAGAAACAAATAAAGAAGAAGTTATTAATACTGAAGAAAAATTCAAGAAATTTCAAGATTTAGTAGTAAAGATATTTGAGAAAAGAAAACTTACGTGGAATAGAAAGTAGAGGGCCCGCCTCCCCGCGGCAGGGACGGGAACGTCGAGGATATACTTGACGGCTAAGTGGCCCATCCAGAAAATCTTTTGAGTACCTGAAACAAAAGAAACAATATAAAAAGAATAAAATATATATAAAAGAAGAAGAATAGAAGAAGAACTAAAGAAGATAAGAAGAGAAAAAGAATAAAAGAATAAAAGAAGAAACAAAAGAAAAGATAATAGGCAGCAATGAGCAGAAGCTCGAGCTGCAAGAAAAGAGTGAAATAAATGAAAAAAAAAGTGCACCTTTGGGGGGGCGGGGCAGCCTTGGCTCCCTTCCTTCCCTCCTTTCTCTTCTTCTGCTGCTGCTGCTGCTGCTGTTGCTGTTGCTGTTGCTGCTGCTGCTGCTGCTGCCTTTTGGCCCTTCTCCCGGCCACGACGGCCCAGGTGTCGCCGCCCCTCTGCGTCTGTGGGGCAGGGGTGGGGCCCGGCGTCGGCGCGGGAGGCAATTCCCGGCTCCTTGCCTCCGCTCGCACCTCCCTGATGCGTGCCTCTCCTCTCGTCTCGGGCCTCTCGGGTGCCGACGGGGCCCTCTGGGGAGCGTCTCTCGCCCATCCTGCGAATAGCTCCTTCCTTAGGGAGACGAGCCGCCTCTCCACCCGCCCCATGAAGGCGTCGAATAGTGCCCCCAGACGCTTCTCGGCGATCTGCGTGGAGCTCGCGGTGGAGGAGTGGCGGGCAGTCCTCCCCTTCGCCCCTTTCTCCTTGCGGACCGCTCCGTTGTCCTCCCCGATGTCGCTTGATGTCGCCGGCGCTGGGACCGACTTTGCCGCGGCAAGCGCAGACTCCAAATCGGCCACACGGCCGCGCAGCCGCAGATTTTCCTCTTCTATCTGCTGCGCGTTTTTCGTGGCCGATCTCTTGGCCATCTCGGTGGCCGCCGCGCTGACTGTCAGCGCGGCCACCTTCAGGTCCCTTATATACGTCCCTTTCAGGTGGGAACTGGTCAGGGCCACCTTCCTGGCCACAGCCATGTGGGACAAGATCTTCGCCCCAGGTTTGGTGTGGGCTGTTCCCGTAGTTCCTGCGCGACCTCCACCTCCGTCGGCATTTTCTTGCTCGCTGAGGGACGCCTTGGCGGAGAGAGATCCTCCTCATCCGGGCTGCCAATTCTCCTCTCCTTGGCGTACATCCGCCTCGCGCTAGCCTCCTTCGAGACTCGCGGCCTCTTCCTCCCCGTGACGGTGGACCCGCTGGACTCCGTGTCACACTCGTTGTTAGACATGTCGCAGATCACTCTTTGGACCTGCGCCACTTCCCTCCTTGTTCTCGTGCTACCCCTTGATGTACCCGGGGTAGCGACCTTATCTGCGTCGCACCCCACAAGTTGCCCTGTGGGTGCAGCCCTCCTCGTCGGACTCGCGCTGCAAGAGCGCGATCCCTCTTCTCTTCGTATCGGTTTTTTGTTTTGTTTAGTCATGTTGGCAGGTATGTTATAATACGGTTCGCCCATCATGGGACCCCCACCGCGGTGGGGGCACTTCCCCGTTTGAGAATAACCCTAGTTATGGATGCCGATGCCGAGAAGCGGTTTTTCGGATGGTCAGTCCTATCGGCACCAGTTGACTCTACAGAAAAATGTTACGGGATAGGCCCGCGACATATTTGATGTTAAAGGTTTAACGTCACCCCTATCGAGTGGGCGACACCGGATCCGAGCCGATGCCAGACCCAAACCTCGGGCTAGACGTGCTGCGATTTGACCTACGCAGCGTCGGTTATGAGGAAATACTGACCAGGTAATCCTCCATACCTGCGCCCGAATACCCCACTTCAACCCCGTCATAGGCTCCGGACAGTGAACGCGTGAGCGGTTCTTCCACGTTAAACATACGGGTTCACGGGATCTTTGCCATAATTTCAGGACTTACAGTTACCCTTATTACTACCGCAGAGGTCAGGTACTAACATCACGCGCCACTCCGGTCGGGGGGCAACTACTCCCCCCTTGATTAGTCTGCCGGGAATATCCATAGGGCATCGACCGCAGCCCATTCACACACCACGGTGAGCCGCTGCTTTGTTTTCACCGCTCAGCCCAAGCCCTTCCGGCATGGTTGAACCTGCCGGGAATGTAGCTCCCGCCGGCATGGTCTTGGGCCTCATCGCGGCTACTTAAGCCCCTACACCACGTCAAGGTGGCGGCTCCTAGTAGGGGAAAAAAAACGAGGTGGAAATCTTCGAAAGACACCTCCCGCTCCGGTGGGGGAGCGGGAGGTAGTGTCGGATTTCAACCGACTAAAACCACCTCGGTTGCCTGTCCTCGGGCGCTACTGGGGAGGCTCCGGGCATTCCGGAGATACTTCCGGTGCCTCCCCACGCCCTGGCTGTGTTAGCCCCATCCTCGGGAGGGTCAATGAGGACCCTCCGGTGTTATTCGTGTCCGCGCCAGGGGCAACACCCGGCGCGGCCTTCCTCCGAGCCATCCATGGCTCTCCGGCGGCCCCTTTAGCGAAGCCACCGGTCTTCTGGTCAATCGTGGCGCTACTCCGAGGGGTGGAGGGGGATTCACCTCCGCGCCCTCGGCCACGCCACTACTTTTCCCTCTTCGGGGTGGGGTCTCGTTGGCGGGAGAAGAGGGCCAACGAGCCCACCCCCGTCTCTCACCCGCCGGTAAAGCCGGCAGCCCTGCGGGGTAACAAGGGGACATAATCCCCCCACAGCAGGGCCGACCGACTCCCGGGCAGTCACGGTGTTCATCCGATGGGGCGGGAGGGGGATTACCTCCGGACACCCCACGGACCACCGATTCCTTACATCGCGGGAGGGGGAGAGGATCTCGCCAGCGGGCGCGGTCGAGGCCGACGAGCCCTGCCCCTCCGTCTCTCACGTCGAGCGGGATCGGATAGTTCGCGATCCCGCTCCGCCGCCTCCTTTCTGCGAAGAACAGCCTCGCAGAAGGAGGCCATTGCAATCCAGGCCCTCTCGCTTCCCAGCATCTCGCTGACGATGCTCGGCAGCGAGAGGTCCGCCCCCACGTACGCCCGAAGTACTCGGCGCTCGGCCGCCCACTCCGGGCACTCCTCCAGTGTGTGCTGCGCCGTGTCCAGCGCAGCACCACACTCCCGGCATTCCGCCGTCGCCTCCGCTCTGATCCGGCACAGGAACTCACCGAAACAACCATGTCCGGTGAGAACCTGTGTGACCCGGTAGGTGAGGGTCCCCCTGCCACGGTCCAGCCACTCGTTGAGGCTGGGCAGAACCGCCCCGACCGCGCGCTGCGCGGCTCCTCGATCTTCCAATTCTGTCCTCCATTTTTGCCGCGCAGCCAGCCGGGCCTGGCGCCTTATGCCCACTTCTTCCTCGGCGGACACCATCGCGCCACCCTGGCGGAGTTCTCGGAGACGCTCGTAGATGGCAGCGTCTCCCTCCGCCAGATAATCAAATGGCACGGTGCCCGCCAGTACCAGCGCCGCCTCGTGAGATATGGTGCGGTACCCTCTGGCCACCCTGATGGCCATCCTCCTCTGTACTCGGCGCAGCAACAGTCTGCTGCGCCGTCTCGCCATCAGGGCAGACGCCCATATCGGGGCGCCGTACAGGGCCATGGACCGCACCACACCAAGGTATAGGCGGCGCACTCTCTCCTCCGGACCCCCAATGTTGGGGAGTAGGCGGCCAAGTCCGGTCGCCGTCCTCTCCAGTCTGGGGGCCAATCGCTCGAAGTGGGCCTCGAAGCGCCAGTGGCTGTCCAGGAGGAGACCGAGATAGTTCATCCGGTCCCCCACCTGAACGTATTCCTCACCCACCATGATCCAGGACCGGGGCGGTCCCCCGCGCCAAGACTTGTTGTGAAACCACATGGCCTCGGTCTTCGGCGGGGAGATCTGCAGCCCCAGCCCCCGGATGCCCTCCACCACGGAGGCCAACCCCAATTCCGCCAGCCGGATGGTCCTCCTCCAGTCCCTCCCGACGGCCGTCAGCAGCGTGTCGTCGGCGTAACAGGTGAGGCTGACGCCGATCGGGAGGGAAGCCCGCAGAACACTATCGTATCCGATGTCCCACAGTATGGGGCCCAGGACCGACCCCTGTGGGACACCGCGGTCCACCCCCCTCGAGCACATCCGGCCATCCCTGCCCGGGTACTCGATCCACCTGTCCCTCAGGTAGTCCCTCAAAGTTCTTCTCACGTAGAGGGGCACTCCGTGATGGGCGAGCGCCCCCCCGATACGCCCCCAGGGGAGGGAGTTAAAGGCGTTGGTGATGTCGAGACTTACCGCCAACGCCACCCCCCCCCCCCCCCCGGGACGTGGCCGAGTCCGAGAGGGACTTTACACGGCCGATAGCATCGACCGTCGAGCGTCCCCCCCTGAAGCCGAATTGGGACTCGGCCAGGTCGGGACCCACCCGGGACAGGTGCCCCGAGAGGCGGGAAGCCAGCACCCTCTCGAAGAGCTTCCCACCTCGTCGAGGAGGCAGATCGGCCTGTACGCCGAGGGGGAATCTGCGGGCTTGCCCAGCTTCCTGAGGAGGACCATTCTCCCCCTCTTCCAGCTGGACGGAAAACATCCCGTCCTCAGGCAGCCGTCGAACAGGCGCCTGAGGCGGGGTCCGAGGACGCGCAGGGCAAGGGACATGGCCCGGCCCGGTATGCCGTCGGGACCCGGAGCTGTGTTGCGGCTCCTCATCCTCCCGACGGCCAGGGCCAGCTCCTCCGGCGTGACACCCATGTCGTCGGACCAGGTGTTCGGGTCCGGCACCCCGAGATCCGGTGTTGGGTCTCCCCCCTCGTCCGGGGGGAACAGGGTGTCCACCACCCTGTCGAGGAACTCGGGGTCCAAGGTCTCCGTCACGGGGGGCGCCCACGGCCGAAGTTTGGCCATCACCATCTTGTATGGACGCCCCCAGGGTTCACGCTCCAGATCAGCCCTCGTAGAGCTGGTGCTCCCTCGCCATGTCGCGACGTCGTCTTCGCCGGGCCCTCTGCAGCAGTCGCCGGGCGCGAGCGCACACATCGCGCAGATGCGCGATCTCCGGCGACCACCAATACGCGGCCCGTCTCTCCGCGGCGCGGGAACGAGGCATGGCAACGTCGCAGATCGCCACCATGCCCCTCTGGAAACGCGCCGCTTCCTCCTCCACGTCGACGACCGGCCCAGCCGGGGTTTCGGGCCAGGCCACGGCGAGGGACGCCGCCATCAGCGCGTCCTCGTCCAGGCGCTTCAGCGCCCACCTCCTCTTCTTCGCACGGGGAGTATCAGGGGACCCATACCCCCCACCCCTCCAACCCCTTCCCGTTGGTCCGCGACCCCGGGTGGCGCGCAGCTCCATTAGGATATAGAGGTGGTCACTTAGAGTTTCCACCTCCTGCGCCACCCTCCAGCCCCTTACGCGATCCACCACCGAGGGGGATGCCCAGGTAAGGTCAACAATTGACTCCCCCCGATAGCGGACGCAGGTGCTGGCGGACCCCCGATTCAGTAATCGGAGGTCGGAACCGGCCGCCCAGTCCAGCACCGCCTCGCCCCTCGGGTCCGTCCCAGGGGAGCCCCATGTGTGGGACTTGGCGTTGAAGTCCCCCAGGACCACAACCGGACGGGGCCGTTGTCGCGAGACGCATCCCGCTACCCCGTCCAGAAACTCCTCGTACGACCCGAGGTCCCAACGAGGCGGCGCGTAGACCCCCACCACCGTAATGTCCCCCCACTTCACCGCGACGTATCCATCGCCGCTCTCCAGAAGGGAGAACGTCGAGGACGCCGAGGCCCCTCCCATGATGATTGCTACCGAGCCGCCCGGGTTTCCCACCCAATTGGGGTGGTCCGGGATCCTGTACGGCTCGGCAGCTATCGCCAACCCCACACCCCACTCGGCCATATGCTGGACAAGCATGTCCTGCGCCCCGGCCGAGTGGTTAAGGTTGGCCTGAAGAATCAGGGCCATAGCCCCTTCACTGGCCCAAGTCCATGGCCCCTTCCTCCACGGGCCTCTCCTCCTCCGTCGCGGCTGGTGTCGCCGGTGGTGGCATCTCGGCCTCCGCCTCCTTCCTCTCGGGGCCGGGGGTCCCCGGTGCTGCCGCCTCCGCTGTCTTCCGTGCCTCCAGGCTCAGGGCAGCCAGTTTGGGGGCCAGCTGTGCTTGCTGTACGCCCCCCGTGGCTCCCTGCTTCTTCCTTCCTTTGGTTGGGGGGGCGCACCCCTTTGTCCCCATCCGGTGGCCCGAGGGTCTCCCAAGGTCGGAGCACAGGGGGCATTTTGGAGCGCTCCTGCACTCCGCCACCCTGTGCTCGGGGCTCCCACAGTCGTGGCAGCGCCCGCTGCGGTCCACGGTGCTGGTGCACCGCTGCCTGACGTGCCCCATCTCCAGGCAGCGGAAGCACTGCAGCGGCGGTCCGCCAGCGCCTCCACCCGGGCCGTGGTCCATCCTATCCTTATCTTCTTCGCGGCCGCCACCTTCCTCGCTGCCGCCAGCGGGCACCTGACCCAGGCAGTGCCCAGTCCCAGCGGAGACGACCGTATCTCCCCGGTCCTCACCTCCGCCGGGCTGCATCCTCCTGCGGCCGCGATGGCCGCGGCCACGTCGCCGGTGGTGGTGGCCGCCACCAGGTCCCTGACCCTCAGCTCGGCCATCTTGACGGGGCGCGCTACCGTCACTCCGTCCTCCGCCTTCAGGACCTCCCGCATTTTTTCCGCGAGAGCCTTCGCGGCCCCGTCCGGCCCAGGGATCTCAAGGAGGAGCCCCCCGGTGACTGCCCTCTTGGGCCGCAGCTCCGTTATATTGAGCTCCGCCAGATTTATTTTTGCGGCGGAGCTCATTGCCTCCGCATAGGTGGTCTTCACTCCCTCTTTTATCGTGAGGGCGATCGCCGCCGTGCGCGGAGGCCTCCGCTGCTGGACCTTCGGGGGGGCTGCCCTGGCTCCCTTTGTTCCCTCCTTTCTCGTCGGCTGCTGCTGCTGCTGTTGTTGCTGCCGCCGTTGTTGTTGCTGCTGCTGCTGCTGCTGCTGCGGCCCCTTCTTCTCCGCCCTTTTGGCCTTCCTACCGGCTACAACGGCCCAGGTGTCACCGCTGGTCTGTGTCTGCGTGGCAGGGGAGGGGCCCGGAGCCGGCGCGGGTGGCAATTCCCGGCTCCGTGTCTCCGTTCTCACCTCCCTAATGCGGGCCTCCCCTCGTGTCTCGGGCCTCGCCGATGCCGACAGGGCCCTCCGGGGGGTGTCTCTCTCCCACCCCGCCGACAGCTCCTTCCTTAAAGAGACGAGCCGCCTCTCAACCCTCCCCATGAAGGCGTCGAATAGCGCCCCCAGACGCTCCTCGGTGATCGGGGCGGCCTCCCGGTGGACGAGGGGCGGGCAGCCCTCCCCCTCTCCCCTTTCTCTTTTGTCCCCCCGGCCGCTCCACTGGCTTCTCCGGTGTCCATTAAGGCCGCCGGTGCAGGGACCGCCTTCGCCGCGGCGAGTGCAACCTCCAAGTCGGCCACCCGCCCGCGCAGTCGGAGATTCTCTTCCTCGATTTGCTGCGCATTTGTGGTAGCCGATCTCTTCGCCATCTCGGTGGCTGCGGCGCTGACAGTTAGCGCAACCACCTTCAGATCCCTAATGTACGTTCCCTTTATGTGCGCCACCTCCACCTCCGTCGGCATCTTTTTGGTTATCGAGGAACGCCTCGGCGGAGATGCATCCTCGTCAGGGCTGGCGATCCTCTTCCCTTTGGTGAACTGCCGCCTCGTTTCCGCCTCCCTCGAGACTCGCGGCCTCTTTCTTCCTGTGACGGTGGACCCGCTCGACTCCGTGTCGCACTCGTCGTCAGAAATTGTGCAGGTCGCCTCCAGGACCTGCGTCGCTTCTCTCCTTCTTCTTGCGCTACCCCTCGTTGTACCCGGGGTAGCCTCTGCGATGCCGTCGCACCCCACATGTTGCCCTGTGGGTGCGGCCCTCCTCGCCGGACTCGCGCTGCAGGAGCGCGATCCCTCCTCTCTTCGTATCGGTTTTTTGGTTGAATTAGACATAATGGCAGAAAAGTTATAATACGGTTCGCCCATCATGGGACCCCCACCGCGGTGGGGGCACTTCCCCGTTTGTGAATAACCCTATTTAAGGATGCCGAAGCCGAGAAGCGGTTTTTCGGATGGTCAGTCCTATCGGCACCAGTTGACTCTACAGAAAAAATGTTACGGGATAGGCCCGCGCCATATTTGATGTTAAAGGTTTAACGTCACCCCTATCGAGTGGGCGACACCGGATCCGAGCCGATGCCAGACCCAAACCTCGGGCTAGACGTGCTGCGATTTGACCTACACAGCGTCGGTTATGAGGAAATACTGACCAGGTAATCCTCCATACCTGCGCCCGAATACCCCACTTCAACCCCGTCATAGGCTCCGGACAGTGAACGCGTGAGCGGTTCTTCCACGTTAAACATACGGGTTCACGGGATCTTTGCCATAATTTCAGGACTTACAGTTACCCTTATTACTACCGCAGAGGTCAGGTACTAACATCACGCGCCACTCCGGTCGGGGGGCAACTACTCCCCCCTTGATTAGTCTGCCGGGAATATCCATAGGGCATCGACCGCAGCCCATTCACACACCACGGTGAGCCGCTGCTTTGTTTTCACCGCTCAGCCCAAGCCCTTCCGGCATGGTTGAACCTGCCGGGAATGTAGCTCCCGCCGGCATGGTCTTGGGCCTCATCGCAGCTACTTAAGCCCCTACACCACGTCAAGGTGGCGGCTCCTAGTAGGGGTAAAACCCCCCAACCTTAGCCTAACCCAGACCTAACCCAAACATTAATCATTAGTCATACGCCGACATTAAGGCATACTCGTAGAACACATTCCACATAATTAATCTTAAGTATACTCATATATCTCATATATACACCGTAGACTAACCGTATTTTATATCCTCGTTATGTTATAAATCCGCAGCGCAGCGATAACTCCGTTATCGCAGTTCTTAGATTAAGTTCCACTCCAATAACACATTCCATTCCCATAGAGATAACCTGTAATCTCAGCAGCCACCTGCATCCGGTCGCACAGCGACACGCCGTATTATTCTAAAACATAAGATACAGATAAGCTCCAGTAACCATTCCAAGTTCCAAATCACATTCCATTCCCACAGCGATACGCTCTTTTCGTAGAAGCTCTACGTCACAAATGTAAACGCAGAGTGGATATTAAAAAGAAAAAAAAAAAAATAATACAAAAATAAAAAAAAAAAGGCCGCATCATGCAAGTAAAATCAGTTAGTTCAGACGACTCCTTCTGACGAGTAAGTCAGTCGTAGTCGTAGTCGTAGTCGTAGTCGTAGTCGAGTCAGTTAGTTGAGACAACTCCTTCTGGCAAGGACGTCAGTCGTACAAGCTCTTACAAACTCAAGTTCAGAGATTCCATTCTCTATTCCAACTCCAATTCCAAATCAGAAGTTAGTAACCTAACTTCTATCCAATCCAACTCCTATTAAGAATCGTAAGTTAAGCTACTCCAATAAGTTGTACTCTTGTTACATATGGAGAATATTTCCCCAATAGTCGCTCTCACGCGTTTTCGAGCTCGCGTCTACGAAGGGAAGCGTCCTAAAAATCCTTCGTTTATCTTAAGTAGATAGGGGGTGTCCTAAGCACATGTGCAACCAGCTGCACTATGATCGAGGCGGGAGTGACCCGACGAAGACTCCCCGAATTCCTTATATGGAAATTCTAATACATTTCCACACATTTTGGGGGTATATAAACCCTTTGGTTCCTACCCTCATCGGTTCAGAGTTACACAGTCACTCGTAGAGTCACGTCGTGTCACGCTCGTACAGAGACAGTCAAATCTAGAAGTATTGGGCTTAGTGCACCTTGCGAATCATAGATTAGCCCGTTAACATCCGTTAGTCCGGTCGAAGTTCTTTCGGTATATTCTAAAGCGGCTCTCAGACCCCGCACCGCCAGTGCGTCAACATCGTGCAAATACTTAGGTAACTCACACGCTATATACTATTTTATCGCGACAATTACGTTTGTACAAACGACTGATATCAATATATATATATTGTTCACCACTAAATCGAGTAGATTCGTTAAACCCATCTTTACTCCGTAATCCTTTATATTAGTAGTAACGTTCCCACATATACAACTTAACCGCTCGAGTTGTATTGAATATTAATTTAGAGTTACGGGACAAACTAACATATCCTGCGGCTCCCTGATTTCACATCAGGTTCACTCACGAAACCTAACCCATCCTACAGCTCCCTGGTTTCGCACCAGGTTCGTCTGTATCCTACGGCTCCCTGATTACGCATCAGGTTCGTCCGTACGTCTACCAATCTCCCAACAGCTCCCCAGCTACGCGCTGGGTTCGTCTGTGAATAAACCAACCTCCTAGCAGCTCCCCGACTACGCGCCGGGTTCGTCTGCAACTTCTTTTCCTAGTGGCTCCCCGACTACGCGCCGGGTTCGTCCACGACGTTATCACCCTCCTGCGGCTCCCTGATTTCGCATCAGGTTCGTCCGCGCACCTTACTAACAAATACAAACCATATTCCTTGGTTAAATACCAACCTCGCCGGTCAGGGCGTAGCCCATAGCCCTGGCTCGTAACACTCTTAATCTTGAATATACATATATTTTGTTATTTTACATTAAATATCTCTTGTTTATTGCATCGACTCCTTTACATTTAACTAACGTCCAGAAAGAACGAAAGAATAGAATCTAATACGTCAATCAGAGGTGCAAGGCTTCGCTGCACGGATCGTCGTAACGGTTCTATTTGATCGTATAGCTCTCCACGATCTCTCACAGAGGTGTAAGGCTTCGCTGCACGGTGAACGAAAGAACGTGTTTGAGAATATAATATTATATGAAACGTACTCGCCGAACAGGCAGAAGGTACCAGTACAAAAAGCTGTTTCGTTCCTTATACGAACCGTTAAGAGTCAACCATACATATCTGGGAACATCCACATTAACTCCTACTCCTACTCCCTGGCGTCTCATACCTATTGATCTCGACGAACTACCACAGCGAGTTATACGAGCAGATAAGTGAGTGACAAAGGCCCGGAGTATACGACAGGCGTACGTACTGCGTGACCCAAAAGGCAGACATAAATACAACACCCAGAGCAAGGTAAGTAATAATTAATTTTATTAACTAACCAACGCCCGGGACGTGACAGTATCCTTCAGTGGGTTGAAGGATTCTTGCTTCAGAAAAATTATATCCCCTGACTTTATTTTTGTAGTTGTACGGTTCCTGTATACATAATATGTCAATATTTTTCTCCTTAATAATTAATTCTAGGTTAGCAGCGGCTGCACTAGATCTCTGTGCATTTATCTGCGCAAATTTTAGTTCCATTTTATCTTACTTTTATAAAATTCTATATATTTTAAATATTCCGGGCAATTTTTATCTCGTATACTATGTTCAACTTCCTTTCCTTTAGCTCTAACGCAGTTTATACACTTTGGTTTTTCTCTATTACTACAATTCTCTCTAGTGTGCTCCTTAGAACCGCAGTGTTCACACAATTAGTCTGCTGCATTACACACTTTGGCTATATGCCCGAATCCGTGGCATTTAAAACATCTAACCGAGTTAGTGTACTCTCTTAGTTTATATACTCTCCAAGCCATGAAAACTTTTCCTTTTTCCAAAATCTCCCAGTATTCCTTACTTGGGATCTGGACAATCCAATTTAATCTGTTCTCATCTTTTGCCTTAAAACTATGGACGAAGTTTATATTTTCTTTCATTTCTTGAGCTATCGTCCTTGAGCGTCCTATTGAGATAGGGACATATTTTTTTTGTTTCCTTTTTTTTTTCATTTAGTGATACATCTTTGCGGTATTCGAGCATCAACTCATACCCGCCTTGGTTCTTATTGTGTTCCAAGATTTTAACTTTGTTTGTCTATTAGTGTTTTCATTAATTCAAGAGGATATTCAAGAGGATATATCCAATCGAGTATGCTCGTTGTAGATGACTAGGTGTCTTCGTGTATGACTAGATGAGTATTTTCTTTGGATATTTTCTTTGGATGACTAGGTGCATATTTCTTATGATGACTGATGACTAGTTAAGTGTTAAGTTTGAACGTATGTGTGAACTTAAGTGTATCTCTCTTATTTTGTACATTTCCGTAGTATAGTTGTTTAGCTTCTCTAGTGCGGTTTTATTCTTAATAAGCTCTCTTTTATCCTCTTTGCTCTGGTGTTTTATTTCTTCGTACCTGATGTCCTCGTATGCGGGGCATTCGTAGAGCTGGTGATTTACAGACTCTATTTCTCCGCATATTGGGCAGTTGGCACTTTCATTAGCTCCTCTTTTATAGAGAGTAGCGTTGATAGGTCCGTACCCACTTATTATATAGACTGTTTTCCTACTATATATCGCCCACTTATTTATTCTAGAGAAGTTTACATCATGTATAAAATTGTACGTTGTTCGTCCATGCGGCTCCCTATTCCATCTTTCTTGCCATTTCCTGTGGATCATCTTTGTTAGCTCATTTCTTTTTAGTTTCATGTCCTCTTTGCTTATTCTACTCTCTTCTTCTTGGTAGTAGAAGTCCTCCCACCTGGTGGTGAGGTTCCTGCAAGATTCCGCTAATAACTTGCAGGGCTGCCGTTGATGTAGTTCGGCAGCCCCTTGTCATTTGTATTAGGGCTATTCATTGTGCCGCAGAAACGTGTCTCCTCATTAGTGTGGTTTGCAGTCTATCGAACCACACAGTTGCACCATATGTCATTAAAGGCACGACTACTGTATCATATAGGATTCTCTGTGTATGATAAGTAACTCCCCATTCCTCCTTCGCAATTCTTCGGAGGGCCATTATAAATGTTTGTATTTTTTCCCGCAGGAGCTTAGCACGTGGAACAAAGGTCATCCGATCGTCCAACATGATGCCCAAGTATTTCGTCCTTTTCTTAAATTTTATTTTTGTTCCTTCAATTTTAATGATAGGCGCCTTCCCCTGGAGAGTTCCCTTTACTACCATAGCGGTTGTTTAGTTTTTGGAAATCTGGAGTTTGTACTTTATACACCACATCAGAAATTTCTTGATTACAGTGTCGCCTGTTTCCTCAATTTCTTTTCTAGTGTCTCCTTTTCTAAGAAATACCACGTCATCCGCGTACGCGGTGGTCTACACGTCTTCTTCGTTAAACTCTTCTTTTATTCTTATTAGGAATTCTCCTAAGCACCAATTCCATTTCATTGCGCTTAGCACTGATCCTTGCGGGCATCCCTTCTTGATGTCCTTTCCCAGTTTTTCATATTTCGACTCTACAGTAATACTTCTGTTTTGGAAGTAATTTTTGATTATGTTAACCAGCGACCCATTGCATTTGGCTTCTATTAGCCTATTAATGATTGCGGGCCACCAAAAATTGTCGAAGGCACCCTCAATATCGATGAATACCGCAATCGCATACCACTTATTTGAGCCCAGGATCCCGTTTTTTACTCTTAGCAGAGCATCTTCCGTGGATTTCCCCGGCATAAAACCGAATTGTATCTGGCTTTGTAGCCCTTCTTCTAGGAAATGATTGCTTATTCTTTTTGCTAGTATCCTTTCATATATTTTCCCTACTGCTGATAGCAGCGAAATGGGTCTATATGAGCTTATATCAGTTCTATCTGTTTTCCCGGCTTTATTAATCAACTGTAGCCTTGCCCCCTTCACATTCCAGTGGGAACCGCTCTTTTCGGAAACAATTGTTGAAGAGGTCCACCAATATCCGGTTTTCTTTTTGCCATAACATTTTAATTATTTCGTTAGTTATTTGGTCAGGTCCAGGAGCCTTGTTGTTCTTGATCTTGCCGATGGAACTGCCTATTTCTAGTGGGCTTATGTCAGGTTCTACATCGAAGTTCTGGTATATTTTAACAGTTTCTCTAATTCGAAGGTGTTCTTCTTTTTCGTTTTCCGCATCGTCTTCTGGCACGCATTTATGTAGTAATGCAGTCATAGTTTCCTCCCAGCAGTCAGTGAGGTCACCACTGGGAAGCACTACGCTGCACACTACATCTGGCCTTCTTATTTTATTCCTAATGATTTTATACGGGATACCCCATGGGTCTTTTTCGGCTTCAGCTGTGACAAAGGCTTGCCAAGTCCTGAGCTTAGCCTCTCTTGTATGCGCCACGTACCTATTCCTGGCCTGCTTATATACCGTTGCAGCTCTTTCGATATCCTGTGCTATTCCTAGCCTTCTGTTTCGTGCGAGTTGTTTCCTCGCACGCTTGGCTTCCTTTCTCAGCATATTTAGTTGACTAGACCACCATGGTACTGCGCCTTTACGAGGTGGTGTTTTTCGCGGGATTGCTGTCTCACAGAGTGCATTTACTTTTTTTGTAAACAATTCTACCGCTTGATCGGGTTCTCCATCCCTTATTATATCCCTTGTATTTTGGTCGAATTCCTTATCGATGTTGTTACAGAACTTGTTCCAATCGGCTTTTTTGATATTATACCCTGTGTGCCGTATTGGCCATAAGTATTTACCTCTTGCTGTCGCCAATTTGGCTTCGAAGAGAATGAGGTTGTGATCACTACTTGAACATTTATTTGTTACATTCCAGTTATTTGTGAGAACGTTCCCGCATGTAAGTGTAACGTCTACGTTCGACCTCCCTATGCTTGATGAATATGTATGTTCCATACCTGGTTTATTTATTACGTATAGGTTGTTTTGCAATATAAGCTCCTCTAAAGAGACCCCTCTGTCGTCAGTTGCGTCAGCGTGCCATAGCCGTGACCTCGCGTTTGCGTCCATGGTGATAATGACTTTTCCTTCCTGGGCCTTTAGTCTTTGGAGAATTTTTTCTAATTTATCTAACACCGGTTGTATGCATATTGATGGTTGGCAATATACATTTATAATATTTACTTTTTTGTGTGCGGTTCTGACCTGCACTGCAACGACGTGCTCTGTCTCGTCTATGGTGGTGTGGAAGAGCTCTATTTTGTTCTTATTGGCTATTATCGCAACCCATGCGTTTTCTGTTAATGGTTGTACTTTGCACAGCTCTGGCGCCGTGTACCCTTTAACCAGACCTTTGTATGCATAGGGTTCTTGCACACAGAGTACATCTATTTGTTCCTCAATCATAATCTTTTCTAGATCTGCAGCAGCTGCTGCAGACCTTTGCGTGTTTATTTGTCCTATTTTAATGCTTGTTTCTATGCGACTTATTCCCATTGTATTTTTTCCTGGTAGATTTGTAGCACTCTCGCGTGCTCTGGGCAGGACTTACTTCTTCCATCATGGTTAGTATCCCTTCGTTTCGTCCTTGTACACGCTACACACTTGTGCGATTCCGCTTTGCATTCCGCTTTTGTATGCTCCTTACTCCCGCACTTCTCACATGTCTAGTCGTTTTGATCACATAACTTCGCTATGTGTCCATATCCATGACATTTGAAGCATCTAGTTATGTTCGTGTATTCGTTTATATTTCTTACTTATCTAGTATAATTATTCTTATACTAAACTTATACTTATGTTCTCAGTTATCTCAGTATTGGATGTTCTTATTAATATTTACCTATTCGGTTGTTTTATTTCTTATTTTTATACTTGTGGTTTTCCCTTGTTTTGCTATTTTAACCTATTTTAGTGGGTTACTTCTTCTTCTTTGTCTATTTCATTTTTATATCGCCTCGCTGGTCACTGCACATCATGGTTGGGAAGTCCCGTTGCTTTTTCGCCCTCCCTTTCCATTCTGGTCGAGTGCCAGCGATTTCTGCATCATTTGCCAGCTATTTCATGTCTTGTTGTCCTTTTTATTGTCTCTTTTGAAATACTTCATTTTTTAGCTTTGTCCATTATTGTCTATTGTCATCCTTTGTCTTCTATTGTTTTCCGTTGTTGTCTATTGCTGCCCATCGCTGTCCATTGTCGTCCATCGTAGTCCATCGTAGTCCGTCGTTGTCCATCGTTGTCCAACGTTGTCCCACTTTGTCCAACGCTGTCCATCGTTGTCCCTCGTTGTCCTTCGTTGTTCGTATAATCACATTCGCCTTCGATTCTTATCTATTTCGTCTGTGGGATATGGTGATATGGTTTGAGAAAGGGGATGGAATAACTTCCCCTTCAATACTTGTAACTAGCTTTATTGCACTGAGGTGTGGTACACGCTCGCGATACTCGCGACTACACGTATTCAATTGTTCACCACAACTCTCTTTGAACTCTGCTCAAACTCTGACTCGCGCACGCATCATTCGCTCCATATATTCTCCCAATTGCAGCTTCTCTCTCATTCTATTCCTCATTCTTTCTCACTCATTGGGACCCACGCCGACACACACATCCTTGCCACGTGTCACAGGTCGACAACGGGTCACCATGCAACTCGAGGCTTCTCGTGCATTCCCAGAAAGCATTCGTTCTTTCCTAGAGATAAATACTCGCTCGACGTTTCCACTAACACGCACCTCATTTCCACTTCATTCGCACCTCACGCTAGATTCGATACTTCCTGTCACACTACGGTTTTGACCCAAACATAAGGCGGAGACGTGGCGCCGGCTTATCGCCGCCACATCACCTCCCCGCCAGTGATTTACCTACTCACGAAATTCGCAATCGGTCCGGGAATCGCACTCTTCTTCCGGACCGTGTAATGCGTATGCTCGCATCTGCTGTAGTCAGGATGGGAGGCGGTAACGCCGGCTCCTGTAGCGATGTCGATGTACGGGCGAACCGCCCCGTGCTCTCGATCGGTGTGGTTGCTGGTGATCCTTCGGGCTGTCCGGGCGACGCTGGTCGCGCTGCCCCAGGTGTCGGCGGTGCTGGATCCGCAGCCAGCAAATACGCCGGCTTCAACCGATCCACGGTGACCGTGACTGGCTTACCCCGAATGTTCAGCGAAAAGGTCCGAGTACCTCGGCTGAGGACCTGGTACGGTCCATCGTATGGCGGCTGGAGGATTCCTCGGACGGTGTCGTTCCGCAGAAAAGCATACTCCGCCGCAGCAAGGTCCTTGAAAACAAATATCCGTCTCGACGAGTGGTTGCTGCCAGGCGTCGGGGCAAGGGTGGCGAAATGCTCGCGCAACCTCCCGACGAAATCCCTTGGCAGCGTCTGCGAATTTCTGCCCTGTGGTGTCAGGAATTCCCCTGGCAAACGCAGCGTCTCGCCGTAGACCAGCTCCGCTGCGGTGGATTGCAAATCTTCCCTCCAGGCTGCGCGGATGCCCAGCAAAACGGTGGGAAGTACTTCCGTCCAACGGACGTTCTGTTGACAGCGGATTGCTGCCTTGAATTGGCGGTGGAACCTTTCCACCATCCCGTTTGCTGCCGGGTGATAGGCTGTCGTCCGCCAATGTGTTGCCCCTGTTAACTCGGACAATGCTCTAAACAAATGCGACTCAAATTGCCTGCCCTGGTCGGTGGTTATACGCAGCGGGGTTCCGAACCGGGAAATCCAACCGTCGTAAAAGGCCCGTGCCACGGTCGCGGCCTCTTGATCCCTAATCGGAAAGGCCTGTGACCAACGCGTAAAGCGGTCGACACACGTTAGGCAATACCTAAAACCTTCTGAAACCGGAAGAATAACAATGTCTATATGCACGTGTTCGAATCTTCCGGACGGTGCGTTAAAACTTCCCGGCGGCGCGGAAACGTGTCTGCTCGTCTTAGCTCGTTGGCACGGTACACAACCGCGAGCCCAACTCCGGCAGTCAGCTTTGACCTACGGCCAAACGAATCGTTCCATCACCAGCTTTACCGTCGCGTTAATTCCTGGGTGCGCCAGGCGATGCACCGAATCGAATGCGACTCGTCTGAAAGGCCTTGTGACAAACGGTCGAATGACTCCGGATGATACGTCACAGACCACTTCGATGCCCGAACCGGGCAGATGTATCCGTTCGAACCGTAAGTTGTTTCGAACGTCCCCTCGCATGTACGTCTGTAGCTCCGCGTCGTGCTGCTGGGACTCGGCCAAATCGGCATAGCTGAAGGATTCTGTGACCTCCTCCAACCTCGACAGTGCGTCGGCAACGACATTCTCCTTACCGGCGATGTGGCGGATGTCGGTGGTGAGCTGCACGATGAAATCCAGGTACCCGAATTGCCTGGGAGAACATTTCTCGGGCTTCTGCTGGAAAGCAAAAGTTATCGGCTTGTAGTCCGGGTCAACTGCGAAGGTTCGCCCCTCCACCATGTGCCTGAAATGTTTGACCGCCATGTAAATCGTCATACGCGCCGTAATTCCGTTCCGTGGGGCTGAGCTTTCTGGAGAAAAACGCCAACGGCTGCCAGTTTACCCCGATACGCTGCTGCAGCGCAGCTCCGACGGCAAAATCGGACGCATCGCAGAACAGCCCGAGCGGTGCGCTGTCCCGCGGGTGCGTTAACAACGCTGCCTGTCTCAGGCTTTCCTTTGCTTCGGCGAAAGCTGCGACGGCTTCGTCGGTCCATGCCACCTTAGCGTTGCCCTTGGCCTTGTCGTGCAAAAGGCCATTGAGCGGGGCCTGCACCTGCGCAGCCCTGTGCATGAAACGTCTATAAAAATTTAACATACCCAGGAACTGTCTCAACTGCTTCGCGGTGGTCGGCTGCGGGTAGTTTGCAATTGCTTCCACCTTGGATGCCAACGGGCGAGTACCCTCGGCTGATACGGCGTATCCCAGAAATTTGACCTGCGCTTGTCCGAAATCGCACTTTGCCGCGTTGATTGTTACGCCGTGCTTGTTTAACCGCGCGAATACCTCCTCCAAGTGGCGCATGTGCTCCTCTTCGGTCGAAGACGCCACCAATATGTCATCGATGTACGCGTACACATAATCCAAACCGTGTAGAACCTCGCCGATGAAACGCTGAAACGTCTGTGCCGCGTTCCGTAACCCGAACGACATACAGGGAAACTCGAACAGCCCGAATGCCGTCGTTATCGCGGTTTTGGCAATGTCTTCCGCGGCCACGGGAATTTGATTGTATGCGCGCACCGGGTCTAACGTCGAAAACATTGTTTTCCCGTGAAGCGCGTGAGCGAAGTCCTCAATATGCATCACGGGATACCTATCCGGCACTGATAGCGCATTTAACACCCGGTAGTCCCCACACGGCCGCCAAGTGTCTTGTCCCTTTTTCGGCACCATGTGGAGCGGCGACGACCACGCACTTTCCGACAGGCGTGTGATACCGAGGCGCATCATCGTCTCGAATTCGCGTCGCGCGTTCCTCAAACGGTCCGGCGCGAGGCGCCGCGGTTTGCAGGCCACCGGCGGTCCTGGCGTTGTGCGAATATAATGCACCATTTCGTGCCCTACTTCCGCGGGTGTTCCCACCGCCCGCACTCCCGCACTGAGCGTCCTGGCACTGTCATTGACGTCACTCGGTCCAACAATCTACGATTGCTAACGTCCACCAGCAGTTCATAATGCGCGAGAAAATCCACGCCGAACCCGCGGGCCCTCGATCGGGGGAAAACGCAGAGATCGGCTCCGGTGTCGATCAAAAATTGTGTTTTTGTGACTCGATCGGTCACGAACAGACGGCGCGACGACGGGCAATGGTCGCTAGCCACCATCAACGACTGCCCGGCGCGTTTCCCTGGGCGGACCAATTACACGGGGGTTCGCACCGCACAGCGCTCGTTCCGAATTTGAAATGGTAGAAACAAGTTAACACTCTTCATTCGCACCTCACGCTACATTCAATACTTCCTGTCACACTACGGTTTTGACCCAAACATAAGGCGGAGACGTGGCGCCGGCTTATCGCCGCCACACGTCCATTTCCATTTCATGCTTTCTGCTCATATTGCCTTTGGTCTGTTTTTTATTTATTCTTGCTCAAATCCTCTTCACCACATCGTGGTACCCTAATGCCCTAACACCAGGAATGCCGTCCTGCTCACGACCCCTGGGCTAGTCCCAGAGGCCCCCACAGTCCGTTGATTCCCACTCAGCTATTCTGAGTGCCTGAGACATGTGTGCCGCCCCTTGTATACACATGCCGGTACAGGATGCGGGTTTCTTCGTGAAGGAGGGTTTTCTAGTGAGCGGCTGGCACCGTGGTTTCCAGGCCACGTGGTGACCCCCTGCAGCTAGGGGTCCCATAAGGGCTACGTCGCTCGCCCCCGAGGGGGCGCTCCCTTCGTCCGGAGCGGTTTTTCGAGGAACAGAGATAACTTCCTGAACCCGGCCGCCCGGATATAGACATTTCTGCCTAGTAAGCCTTGGGTTTATCTCCCAGAAGCAACGCAGTCCTTGTAAGCACGCAGAGTCCGTAGACTCACACCCACTCCAATGTACTCACTCCTGCAGCACGCGTCTGCCCGCTGCATCATGTGGAATTCCTTTGGTCCGGGGGGGCCCATCGCCCCTCCCGTAAGCCCCTACGCCACGACAAGGCAAATTCCATTGGTAGGGGTGTAGGGGAGTAGATAGGGACAGAAGTCGTCAGAGATTTAACGTCCGAAACGGTTGTTCCGAGCACAGAGATAACTCCCTGTGCCCGGCCGCCCCGAATATAGACATCTCTGCCTAGTAAGCCTTGGGTTTATCTCCCAGAAGCAACGCAGTCCTTGTAGGCACGCAGAGTCCGTAGACTCACACCAACTCCAATGTACTCACTCCTCCAACACGCGTCTGCCAGTAGATAGGGACAGAAGTCGTCAGAGATTTAACGTGCTGTACCTGGCCGGGGCCCTTACCAACACGGCCCCCATGGGCGCGGGATTGAGATACGCCCAATCAGCGCACACCCGAGGAGACGCCTCCAAGGGTGCTTCCTATTAATTCGAGTTGCAAGCCTCGAATCACCTCAGGTGGGGCCGAAACCTTTCTAAATCTCTACCGTCTCTGCAGGACGGTGCGCCAGTTGAAACGCTACTCACACGTCGAGCCATCACACACTACGGGGCACGCACTGCGCCCCGAAGCGCACGCGTCTCTAACCCTCGATACGGGCTTACCACTACCACCACGAATCCAACCCTAGATGTTAGCGGGTCCGATGGGGGCCCGTCGCCCTCCGAAAAGGTGCGCGGGCACACCAGGCCGCTGGGCCTTAACATCACCCGTGGTACCAGTGTTGAGGGCCATACTGGTCATACCCTTCGCAACTCGGCGGTCGTCACTACCCATTTGAGGTCCTTGCAGCCTCGGTTCCTGGGTGGGCCAGCTCGGGTACAAGTAATCTCTCCCTTCTTGCTTTTCATATCTTCTTTGCTTATTAACTCTTCTTCCTGTTGATATTGGAAGCTTTCCCATTTAGTAGTAAGATTCCTTCTCACCCGGCCAATTATTCCAGCCTTTATTATCTCCAGATCAAGGGGCAATGTACCACTGATCACTTGCAGGGCTGCCGTGGATGTTGTTCGGCAGCCCCTTGTCATTAGCAGCAAGGGTACTCTTTGTGCAGCTGCCACGTGTCTCCTCACTATTATGCTTTTTAGCCTATCATACCATACTGTTGCACAGTATGTTACTATCGGTACTACAACTGTAGAGTATAATATTCTGTGTGTGTGGTACTTAACTCCCCATTCCTCTTTCGCTATTCTTCTGAGGGCCAATGTATACGTTTGTATTTTGTCTCTTAATAGTTTTACGTGTGGTACGAAGCTCATCTTTTCGTCCATCGTGACTCCTAAGTACTTTGTGTTTGTCTTAAATTGTATGTTCGTACCATTAACTTTGATGATTGGAGTCCTTCCTGGGAGAGCTCCTGTAACCATCATTGCCGTTGTTTTGTTTTTTGATAGTTTTAGTTTATATTTGTTACACCATTCCAGGAGGCTGCTAATAGCAGTGCTGCCTAATACTTCGATTTGCCTTCTGGATTCTCCCTTTATAAGGAGTACAACGTCATCTGCGTACGCCGTTGCCTCTACATTGTCTTCATGGAACTCCTCTTTTACTTTAGTTAGGTATTCTTCCAGGCACCAGTTCCATATCATTGGTCCAAACACGGACCCTTGCGGGCAGCCTTTCTGCATTTCTTTTTCCAGGCTTTCGTACTTGGACTCAATGATCACTTTTCTATGTTGGAAGTAGCTTTTTATTGTATTAATTAATGTTCCACTACATCCAGCCTCTATAAGTCGATTTATGATGGCGTATCACCATAAATTGTCGAAGGCTCCTTCGATGTCTATGAAGATCGCGATTACATGTTTCTTATTTGATCCAGAAATTCCTTTTTTAACTTTTAATATAGCGTCTTCTGTAGACTTGCCTGGTGTAAAACCAAACTGGGAGTGGCTGTTCATCCCTTCCTCTTGAAAGTATCTATGTATTCTTGTTGCTATTAGTCTTTCGTATACTTTTCCTACAGCTGATAGTAAGGAGATGGGCCTGTAAGATTTTATTTCCGTTCTATCTGTCTTTTCTCCTTTACTGATTAATTGTAGTCTCGCCTCTTTCCATACTTTCGGGAATTTCTCTTTCCTGAGACAATTATTGAAAAGGTCAGTTATTATACTATTGTCTTTTTTCCATATCTGTTTTATTATTTCGTTAGTGATATGATCCGGTCCAGGTGCTTTTTTATTCTGTATCTTGTTGATTGAGTTTTGTATTTCTTGTGTGTGTATTTCTGGTTCTGTGTTTTGGTTCTGGTATTGCTGGACAATTGTTCTAATTATAAGATGTTCTTGGTTTTCATCACTTTTGTTATCTAATGGTACACATTTTTGTAATAGAGCAGACATAGTGTCTTTCCAACAATCAGTCAAATTCCCATCGGGAAGCGCTACACTACAGACCACTTCTGGGGTCCTTATTTTATTTCTTATAATCTTGTACGGAATGCCCCATGGGTCCTTCTCGGCTTCCATAGTTACGAACTCTTGCCACGTTCTCATCTTGGCTTCCTTAATTTTCGCAATATATTTATTCCTAGCTTGTTTATACCTTCTAGCAGCATTTTCCATATCATGGGTATTCCCTATTCTTCTATATCGTGCTAACTGCTTTTTGGCTTGCCTTGCCTCTTTTCTCAACGTTTTAATTTGATTATCCCACCAGGGGACTGCCCCTTTTCTAGGAGGGGCTCTCCTGGGAATTGCGTCTTCACATAGTGTCCTAACTTTCTGAGTAAAAGTTGTAGCTGCTAAGTCTGGGTCGCTATATCTTATCATTTTCTTCGTTTTCTCATCAAATTCCTTGTGAAAGTTATTTTGCAGTCTTTCCCAGTTAGCTTTTTTAATATTATAACCATTGTGCTTTTCCCTCCATGTGTTTGTTCCTCTGGCTTCTTGAGTTTTTAATTGTAACAAGATGAGGTTATGGTCGCTTGTTGTACATTTATTTGTGACTTCCCAAGTACTACTTTTAGATATGCTACTTGAGACTAATGTCACATCAATATTCGACTTGCCTGAGCTGGATGCATACGTGTAGTTATTTCCAACTTTGTTTAGTACATGTAAATTGTTTTGTATTATTAGTTCTTCTAGCAATATTCCTCTGTCATCTGTTGTGTCCGAATGCCAGAGTCTTGATCTTGCATTGGCATCCATTGTTACTATTATTCTCCTGTTTTGTGCTTTAAGTCGTTGTAAGATGTTTTCAAGCTTTTCCAAGATTGGTTGTATATTTACCGAGGGTTGGCAGTAAATGTTTATAATGGTTATCTGTTCATGCTTTGTCTGGGCTTGCACCGTAATAATGTGTTCTGTTTCGTCTCTTTTATTATGGAATAATTCTATCCGTTCTCTGTTAACAATTATGGCAACCCATACCTTGTCTTGTTGTGGTTGGACTTTACATAGCTCAGGCGCTGTGTAACATCTAACTATTCCTTTGTATACGTATGGTTCCTGCACACATAGTATGTCTATTTCTTCTTCTAACATTATTTTTTCAAGATCTGCAGCGGCTGCCGCAGATCTTTGTGCGTTAATCTGTCCTATTTTTATATCTATTTTATTTTTTCTTATTCCCATTGAATTTTGTCTTGGTATATTTGTACTATTCTGATATATTCCGGGCAGGATTTACTTTTACCGTCATGATTTACTTCTTTCTTCTTACTCCTTCTTACATTTTTGCGCTTTCTCAGTACATGCTGCCTTTGCGTGGTCTTTGCTTCCGCAGTTCTCACACACTTGCTCTTTCTGTCCACAGTTTTTCGCTATATGTCCGTACCCATAGCATTTAAAACACCTTGTTATATTAATGTACTCCCGCACCCTATGCGTTCTCCAATTCATATATATTTTACCCTTCTCCAGTAGGGGCTTAAGGTATTTTCCTGGAATTTGTACTATCCAATTTAGTCTTCCCTCTCTCCCTGGGAAGGATTTTCTGAAAATTACCTTTTCTTCTAACTCTTTTATTTCCTCAGCCACTTGTGCTGGGAAATTTTTCTTTATTAAATGCTCTTTCAATTCTTCCTTCTTGTGATCCTTGTCTACATCATATATTATCATGTATGGATCTATTCTTTTAGGTCGGTCTATTTTGAGTCCTATCTCTTGTAGATTGGACTCCTCGACCTTTTGCAGGTCTTCTTCACCTGGCACATTTATAATTATTCCTCTTTGGCGGGTTTGCCTAATATTGTTAACTTTAATATCTTTGTGTATTATTAACCTTTTCGTGACTTGTCGCTTGATATCTTCACTTGTCCTTTCATCTTGTTCGTTGATGGTTTTTATTATTAATATCTTTCCCTCTTCCTTTTTAATAGGTTCTCTTGTTTTTGTTATTTTGTTCTTCGTGTTCTTTTCTTGTGAGGGTGCTATCGTATTGTTGTTGCTGGCCACCATTTGTGCATATGTAACTGTTTCTTTATTGTGCTGTTCCCTTGCCTGTTTTATCGTATTTTTTAGTATTTCATTTTCTAGTACAAGGTCGTGCATTATTCTTTCCATTTTAGTCCACTTCTCAAGTATGTACTTGATAGAGGGTTTTACAATTTTGCTTGTTTCCCCAAAGAGGAATTCTTCTAAGTCATCTCTCTCCTTTCCTATTTTGTCCATCGCCGGGTGTTGGCCTTCCATTGTTTTCCTTGTTGCTCCTTGTTCATTTTCTCTTCTTTTTTCTTTTTCTATTATCTCTTTTTCGGTTTCGCCAATTGACGAAACAGAGATCGTTGGAGTATTCTTTTTATTTGGGCTCCTTCCCTCCATTCCGATATCAATTTGTGTTTGAGTTTTGAATTGTTTATTATTTTCCATCTTGTTCCCACGAGTGTGGTCGGAATTTTATGTCCACTGTGTCAGAGCCGCCTTGCCACAGTAAGCCTTCTTACTCCGAGGGGTCGGCAGGTACCTCGGAGGGATCGTTTATGACTGTACTCTTTTACGTCCTTACAGCCATGCAGGTCTCGGCACGCTGCCTCCCACCTTACCTTAGGACGTTCTTCCCTGGAATTGGAGGAGAAATAAAAACTTAGTCTACAAGGGTTTTATGGTTGTTCGTGCATTTGATTTGCTTTGTATTCTGTTTCTGTTTTTGTTCGTCCTTTGTATTGTGCTTGTTTGTCTTTTGTATTGTACTTGTTTGTCTTTCGTATTTTGTTTTGTTTTTTGTTTCTTATTAATATGGTTTTGTGTTTTGTTGTTGTTGTGTTGTTCTTATTTTCTATTTTCTATTATTATTATTATTATTATTCTTATATTAATTACTTATATTGTAATCTTATCTTTACTTATTTTCTATTTTCTATTTTATTACTTACAGTACTTCTCTTATTTTCTTTAACTCTTGGTTCTTTGACTATTTTCTTATTGTTTCTACGTAATTTCTTTTACTAGTTTCCTGTTAGGTATAAGTCTTGTTCGTCCTTCCTTGACTTATCGTAGTTGGGAAGTTGGGAAGTTGCGCTGCTTTTTCGCCTTCCCCTTCGATATGGTCAGGTGTCGTCTCTGATATTTTTGTCTATTTTTGTTGTTGTCTCGTGTTCCTGTTCTTTATTGTACCCTTGAATTTTTCAATTGCTGCCTATTTTGTTTTGTTTTATTTGTATTATTATTTTTGTATTATTCCGATTAGTCTGCTTTCTTATTGTTGTTTAGCTAGTTTCTTTGTACTACGTGTTTCTCCTTTGTCCATTGATGTCCACCGTTGTCCACCGTTGTCCATCGTTGTCCATCGTTGTCCATCGTTGTCCATCGCTGTCCATCGTTGTCCCACGCAGTCCCATTTTTATTATTATGTTTCAATTATGTTTGTCTCATTTAGTCTTTGTCCATTCATTTTCTCTTTTGCCTCTTTTATCTTGCTTTCATTCTCATTTTTCTCCTTCCTTTTCGCCATTTTATTGGAACCCTAACAGCCCTAACACCTGAAATTCCGTCCTGCTCTCGACCCCTGGGCTAGTCCCAGCGGCCTCCACAGTCCGTTGATTTCCACTCAGCTATTCTGAGTGCCTGAGACATGTGTGCCGCCCCTTATACACACATGCCGGTACAGGATGCGGGTTTTTTCGTGAGGGAGGGTTTTCTAGTGAGCGGCTGGCACCGTGGTTTCCAGGCCACGTGGTGACCCCCTGCACCTAGGGGTCCCATAAGATCTGCGTTGCCCACCCCCGCCTAGACGTCGTAACCCCTAGGACGGGGATGCGCCCCCTTCGTCCGGAACGTTTGTTCCAGGAACAGAGATAACTCCCTGAACCCGGCCGCCCCGAATATAAGTAGATAGGGACATTCATTTTTTTTTTTTTTTTTTTTCATTTGATTCTCTTATTTTTGCAGCTCGAGCATCTACTCATTGCTGCTTTATTCTTATTTTATTTGCTTTTCTTTTTCTTTTAATTATTTGTTTTGTTATGTTTTAATTTTGTATACTTATTTATTTGTTTAGTTTTTCTTTATTTGTTTCTTTTCTTTATTTTTTAGGTCTCTCTGCCGTCGGACTGCTTTCAACAGACCGACGTTGCCCGTCCCTGCCCCGGGGAGGCGGACCTTCTACTTTCTGCTTCGTTTTGGTGTCTTCTTCTTTGGGTAAATATTTCATTTGTTAATTTCATAAATTTTTTGTATTTTTCTTCTGTTTCAATTAATTTGTGTTTGTTATCCTTTGTATTGTTTAGTTCTTCGTATCTTAAGTGTTGGTATTTTTCACAATCGTATATTAGGTGGTTTATATCTTCTTCGGCTTTTTGACATGCTGGGCAAAGGTTATTGGCTTCAATTCCTCTCTTATATAAAGTACTTTTTATAGATCCATATCCGGTCAAAATATAGACTCCATATCTTCCTGGGGTAAACCATTTGTTTTTGATCGCAAAGTTTACATCTTTTATGAATTGGTATGTAATTCTTCCTTTGCTATCTTGGTCCCATCGCTTTTGCCATTCTGCTATTGTTGTTTGTTTTATTCTTTGTGTTTCTTTATTTATTCTTATTCGCTCTGTTTTTGGTTGTATGTCTTCTTTTTGTAGGTACTGATAATTTTTCCAATTTGTTGTTTGGTTCTTTTTAATTTTATTTATTAATGCTTGTTCGGTTATTTGTAAGTCCAAAGGCATGGTTCCAGCTATTACCTGCATTGCTGCAGTGGAGGTGGTTCTGCATGATCTTGTTATTATTAGCAGCATGATTCTTTGCGTTGCTTGTAGGTGTCTAATAATGTGTGTCTTTTGAATATTTTCGTACCAGAATCCAGAGCCATATTTTATTATGGGGAGTATCACAGCATTATACAGTATTTTAAGCACTTTTGATTTTAGTCCCCATCTTTCTTTTGTTATTCTTCTTATTGACATAGCAAAGTTGACTATCTTTTCTCTTAAGTATTTAGCATGTTCTATTAATCCAAGTTTTTCGTCTATTATTATTCCTAGATATTTTGTTTTGTTTACGTATTTTATCTTAGTATTATTTGTTTTTATTATAGGCATTCTTTCAGTGTTTAGTTTTCCTTTTATGAGTATTGCAACTGTTTTGTCCGAAGATATTTTTAGTTTGTGTTCCTTACACCATTTTTCTATTATATTTATTGCATAATTTGCGTGGCTTTCAATTTCGTTTCTTGTGTTGCCTTTAATTGTTAATGCTAGATCATCAGCATATGCCACGCATTCAGCGTTATGGTTATCTACTTTTTCTTGTAACTCGTGGAAGAGGGTGTCCATGCACCAGCCCCAAGCCATGGGGCCAATTACTGATCCCTGTGGGCAGCCTTTTTGCATATTTCTTGTTATTTTGTTGAATTTTGATTCAACAATCATTTTCCTGTTCTTGAAGTAGTCTCTAACTATTTTAATTAGAGTCGTACTACATTCTGCTTTTGTTAATCTTTCGATTATGGCTGGCCACCACAGGCAGTCGAAAGCTGCTTCGATATCGATAAAGATTCCGACTTATTCTTCCGAAGATTCTCCCACTTATGCTGCACCTCTCATGTCTCCTTACAATGCCAGACTAGAGTCAAGCTCAACAGGGTCTTCTTTCCCAGCTAATTTTTCCAAGCCCGTTCCCTTGGCAGTGGTTTCGCTAGAAAGTAGATAGGGACAGAGGGAATCTCGTTAATCCATTCATGCGCGTCACTAATTAGATGACGAGGCATTTGGCTATATTCTGTACAC
Source organism: Nomada lathburiana (assembly GCA_963667235.1). Taxonomy (NCBI): domain Eukaryota; kingdom Metazoa; phylum Arthropoda; class Insecta; order Hymenoptera; family Apidae; genus Nomada; species Nomada lathburiana. Next base: position 15,338,287 of record OY763899.1, on the reverse strand, counting down.
TTACGGGCATACTGCCGCGCATTTATTGCCAGCGCGTAAGGCTCCTACTACTAGTTAACATTAACAATGAAAAATAATTCGCGGGCCTACTTTCTAGCGCCCACTGCCATGAGACCTGCCCGCGGTTCGTGGAAAAATTTGGAACCGGGACTCGCCGCGGGCTCTCCATGCATAGAGCCCGCCCCGCGCCCTATTGCACAATAGTACAACAGAACTCGCTCCGCTTGGTGTAAAAGGCCAAGACGGGCTAATAAATAAGGTTTCTGCTGGCAGCTGCTTCGTCGTCTGTTTAAATACTGTGTTCGGCTTGCGCCTTGTCATATATAAAATATTTTAGTGTCTTTCCGGACAGTCCCAGTCTGAGACCTACTACACCAGTCGTCCTTAAAAGGAAGGTAGAGTTCCGGGGCAGCGCCGTACGGTCACAGTCTCCTGAAATAAAATTTATTGTAGGTTCTCAGCTTGCGTCTTGTCATACGTAAAATTTGTAAGTCACTCTCGGGCAGTGCTAATCTGAGACATACTACTCTGGTCATCTATCCTCCCTTAAAAGGAAGGCAGAGTTCCAAGGTAGCGCCGTATGGTCACAGTCCACCTGTAATTAAAATTATTATTAGTCTCAATAAATAGGACGATCACATATAAATAAATAAATAAATAAATAACATGTATTTGCGTTATAACGGTCACGTTATGTGATCGTAGTCTATAAATTGGTTCGCTATTTCCACTGACGAATGGAGGGCTATTAATGAAGCGGTTAGATAATCTTTCTTTCCGAGTCCCAGGAGTTTCATGTTACGCATTCTTGCCTTGGGCATCGCTCCTCTGCATCCCACCACAATTGGTAATAATTCTGCCCAGCTACACCCCAGAGGTCCTTATACAGGGGACGTACTTCTTCCTTCTTGGGTACATCAATATGTATCCTATTCTCGGGCCCTGTCAACTAGTCGGGGGGGGGGGGGGGGGGCATTTCTTGTATATCTCCTGTGTTCTTGCGTAGTTGTATTTCTTTCTTTTCTCTAGTTCTTTTGCTGGCCTTAGCTGCTCCCTATCTTTAGAAGGCCCCTATGGCTTTCTTTGCTTTGGTGCCGTGTCACCAGGCCCTCGCGGTCATCGCCCTTGAGCTGTTCAACCAGTGTTCGGTACGGGTAGGTTGTAATAAACACTGTAGACTGTATTCGATAAGTACCGATGTATTTATGCTAATTTTCTCTCCTGCATATTGTTATGCGTATCATATAATGATGATACGTCGCTCGCTCTCGTTAACGCGTCTGTCGCTGTTGCTGACTGACTTGCGTCTTGTCGCTGTCGCTGTTGCTGACCGACTTGTACGACTCGCACAAAACCTTCGCAGTCGCACATTAAAACAAAGGAGGCTCTGTTGCCAACAGAACCGTCGCACGCGGCGCGGCGATCATCGCGCCACCGCTCTATACCCCAACAACCAGCTTTTGTATTAGTAGCTCGACGTCCGCTGGGAGTATTCATCTCCAGTTACCCATATCCTCTACTTCTTTCTCGACAATCCGCAGTGGGTGATTTTCATTCAAGCTAATCGCCTGTATGGAGTCTCTTAACACCGTCTCCCATTCCTCCCTTCCGAGGCTCCTCCTGGGGGCCTCCTCTACTTCTTCGGTGGCTGAAATGTACACCGAGCTCTCTGAGGAGGAGCTTTCTTCAGCCACCGTGGCAACCCTACCCCGAGCGGCTAAGCGCCTCCTTTTGTCACTGACCTGTTTCAGTGTTTTCCGCAGTGTGTACCGCTCAGGCTGTGACAGCTCTCCTTGGGTCCGGAACATCCTTCCGCACAGCTGGCACTCAACCTGTGCTTCACCATCGGCTGTACTGCAAGGTATAGTATTCTTTCATTGTGAAGCACCTATCCGGACCCTCACCGGCGCAGAAACTACATGCAATATACCCGCTGAGGGGTATCATGTCCGGGTGCATTGCTTGGGTCGTCATATATAGTCTGTTACTTGTGTTTGACCGGCTACTACAGAAAGTTCTTTCCGAACTACTCGACTATTGCAAAACCTTTGACTCAATTATTAAAAAAGGAAACACCATTCGATTGAACTAAAGATCAAGAAAATTCTTTCCTATCCCTTAAACAAATATTAATGAATAAACCTGTATGTGTATGCCGGGTCGCCAAATAAAGTTTTATGCACACTAAACTTACTGGTAGTGCGCCGCACAATTAACACGTGTCGCACTTCTTTTATTGGAACGTGGTACAATTCTGAGACAAGACACGAAAATGGTTTACAATAGGAACTGCACAAAACTGAACTGGTCGCAATGCCAGGTGAAACAAATTGATAAATTAACTGGTCACAGTGCCGAATTATATGTTAGATATAGTAGTCTATATATTTATGTCAAGATTATTCGGCTCGAGATTATAAAGTAACGACTGCAATGTTCCAAGGTTCTGGGGTAAGTGCCATGGGGTTCATCACAGTCCTCTTTCCGAAAGGCATCGCCTTCCCCACTCCGTGGCCAGATCCTCCAGGAACAGAATCCCTATTCTTTAGCAATGTGACGTCAGGTCACTTGCCATACTTAAAGTCTCTATCTCTTGTATATATTAAACAATCCCTCGACACTCGATAGCTAGAAGACCCAGAGTGGTCGCCAGCCACCGCCTGCCGACAGGATGTTGGGTCCCATTCATACACTTTCAAGACATGCAATAAACTAGTCAATCCTAGGACATCCGATATCTGAATGGCGTCGGGCCACCAGCCATCGTCTGTCTCCTAGGTTGACGATTGCCAAAACACTCTCCGACCACCCGTAGGACTGCATCCCCATCATAAATTACACACAGGGTGCCTAGTACTTGACCACCCGATCCTCTTTCTTTCATTAAAAATACGCTAACGCTAATATATATTACACAGAGTTCGCTGGTTCGATGCCGAGCTGTACGTGTTGTCGCAATGACGGTTAGGCGAAGAAGAAGAAGGAAGTGCCATTCCTTTACAGTAATGTCTCGATTAGTGCACCTGGCTCGGGTCCGAATGCGAACACTAATCGTGTGCGGACACGTTTCTCGAGCGAACAGGTCACCTTCAGTGTTGTGGCAGCCGAGAGTCGAGGTAGCGAACAGGAAAGAAGCAACTTTAAATACCATTAAAATGACACCAAACACGATATAATTTGGACTACGTTTACTGCTTTAATCGGTGGTAATAAGTTCCGGACGCAGAAAAGGATGGCATGTGAAAAAGAAAGAGAAGCTGCGACTGTGACAATCGGCATAGACCAGATGCCTTTTTGTACTGATCAAGATACCAATGCATTGCAATCTTTATTATTTTCAACATATCAACATATCAACATATTTGTGATATTATTCCGCTCAAAATGAGTCCAAAGACGACATAATTGGAGCATTTCAAGTAATATTTTATATACACGGTGGCACAAAAGCCAGGAAACATCGGGGTATAGGGTGTAGCTGGGGTGATTCTAATCAACTTTTTCCTTGACCCAAATGTTCTTGATAGTATCGTTTTTGAGTTATTAACGAAAATCACTGGCCAATGATAGCGCCCGCTGGGCATCGGCTGACGCGCGCTCAGGTGCGAACCGATCACCTGCGGTCAGTCGTGATGGGGGCATCGAGGGTACCGAGGGAAGCGTGCGGTAAAGTTTTTTTATTTTTTTTTAACGTGTGGGAAATCTTACATGAGACACCCCGGCCTCTGGGGAGAGACCGGGGTAGTGTCGGATTCTTACCGACTAAAACCCACACGGTGGCCATCCCTAGCGACTTGGGAGGGCATGTGGAACCCTTGCGGACACAACGCCATGCCCCCCCCCCTCCCACGCCATTCCTCAAACTATAACAGGAGGTCCGTCCCGAGGAGGGTCAGAAGGACCCTCCTCCAAAGTCTGCAATTAAATACCCATAGCCGCATCACGCAGCCACTACGCAATGCGGCCCCTCCCTTGCCACGTGCAATGGCCGTCTGACCCCCAATCAGACGGCCTGTGGTCCTTTTGTGGGGACAGAAGGTCCCCACCATCCCATCCCCCCGTGGATCCCAGTCGGTCACGGTGGGGGCTATTGACGCCCCCTCCTGCCGGCACCACCTCTTCGACGAGCAGGGTCTGCTCTCTCCCTGCCCATTTCCGCCACCTCCTTCTGCAACATGACGTCTTCGCAGAAGGAGGCCAGGGCACTCCAAGCCGCCCGGTCGCGCAGGATGCCGGCGATAACCACCGGCAACGCAAGATCCGGGCCCACCGCTCTTCTTAGGGCTCGGCGCTCCGGAGCCCAGGCCGGGCACTCTTCTAGGGTGTTCCTCGCCGAGTCTTCTTCCTCCCCGCAGTGCCAGCACTGCGCTGTGTCTTCTCGCTGAATGCGGTGCAGGTACTCACCGAAGCACCCATGTCTGGTGAGCACCTGTGTCATCCTATATGTCAGGCGGCCCCACGACCTGCCCAGCCACTTCTCCAGGCTAGGCAGGACCGCCTCGACCACCCGTCGTCCCGCGCCAGCTGGTACAGCCAGTCACTCCGTAACCGCCTTTCGCCGGGACCGAAGCCTCGAGATCCTTACCCCCTCCTCCCGATCCCGCGGGTCGCCGTCAGCAGCCGATGCGTAGTCTGCTGCGGCTACTCCTGCCTGGATGTCGAGCGGCAGGAGCCCCGCCAGGATCATCGCCGCCTCATACGAGACCGTGCGGTATGCCCTCACGACCCGTATCGCCACTCTCCTCTCCACACGACGCAGCATTTCGCGGCTGCGCCGACTGGCCGCCCGGTCCTCGTTCCATACGGGCGCCCCGTACAATGCTATTGACCGCACGACCCCGGCGTAGAGGCGACGCACCTCCGCAGCCGGGCCCCCAAGATTCGGGAGTATGCGGCCTAACGCGACCGCAACCCCCTTCAGTCGGGGAGCCAGGCGCTTAAAGTGGATCTCGAAGCTCCAGCGCGTATCCAGGACGAGCCCCAAGTACTTTAGTTGGCGGCCCACTCCCACACAAGTCCGCCCTATGCACAGCCCTGTCGCGGGCGGCTCCCCGCGTCGAAGTCCACCCAGCATCCATATGGCCTCCGTTTTGTGTGGCGCCACACGTAGGCCGAGTCTCTCTACACTCATCACCACACAGGCCACTCCCAGCTCGGCGAGGCGCGTGGTTCTCGCGAAGTCCCTCCCCGATGCCAGCACCAGTGTGTCATCTGCATAACAGGTGACGCTGACACCGGGCGGGAGGGCAGCCCGCAGGACGGAGTCATATGCAAGGTCCCACAGCAACGGGCCCAGGACCGACCCCTGCGGGACCCCGCAGTCCACCCCCCTGCTCTCAGTCCCGCTTCTTCCCGGATACTCTATATACCTGCCTTACAGGTAGGACCCAAGGACCCTTCTCAGGTACGGGGGCACCCGGTGGTGAGTCAGCCGCCCCCCTTATCACCCCCCAGGGTACGGAGTTAAAGGCATTGACGATGTCTAGCGACACCGCCAACACCACCTCGCCCATGGACGTGGCGGCTCCCGCCAGGGCCCGAACGCGCGCGATCGCGTCTAAGGTCGATCGCCCCCTGCGGAATCCGTACTGGCTCTCGTCCAGGTTGGGTCCCAGCCCGGAAAGATGCTCCACGACGCGGCCCGCGATTATTCTTTCCAGCATCTTCCCGGCCTCGTCCAGCAGGCATATCGGCCTGTACGCGGGCTTCTCCCCTACGGGTCTGCCCTCCTTTCTCAGCAGCACCAGCCTTCCCCTCCTCCAGGATGAGGGGTACTCTCCGGTCCGCAGGCACACATCGAACGCCCGCCTGGGCCTGTCCCCCAGGAACGGCATCGCCCATGCCATCACTCTCCCCGGGATCCCGTCCGGACCCGGTGCTGCACTGCGGGTTGTCATCTTCTGGACCGCTGACGCCAGCTCCCCCTCCGTGACGCCTATCTCCTCTGACCAGTCAGCCGAGTTCGTGATCTCCCCCCGCATCAGTCTGGACACATTTTCCTCCCTCCCAGTCCCAGGGAACAGGGCGTCCAGAACCCCACCGAGCAACCGAGGCTCCATCGTCTACGTCAGTGGGGGGGGGGGGGGGGGGGGGCATGGTCTCATCTTGCCCATGACTATCAGATATGGCCGCCCCCATGGACTTCAGTCCAACGTCCCTAGCAGCTCCCTCCAGGCACCGGTATTGGCCACCGCTATGTCCCGTCATAGCGCCGCCCGCGCCTCCCTATACTCCCCGTATCTCATCACCGCCGATCCCGTAGGACGCCGCACCCGACGTCGGGCTCTTGTGTAAAGCGGCGTGCACGAATGCACACCGCCCTTAGGTCCCCTATCTCCCGGGACCACCAATAGACCGCCGCTCGCCCCCGTGGAGGTGTGGCCCGGGGCATGGCGGCGTCGCGTACCGTCTTCATCGTACCCCGGAACGACTCCGCTTCCCCCCCGCAGTGACTGGCTCCACCAGTTGAGAGCCGGACCACGCGATGGCGTGAAGCGCCGCCGCCAAGACGTCCTTATTACCCCCCCCCCCCCGCCGACTTTGCACAGCGGGTCCGCCAGTGGCAACCACCTCCATGCTGACGTGGAGGTGGTCCGATAACGTCACCACGTCCTCAGCCACTCTCCAGCCCGAGATCCTGCGCACCGCAGCAGGGCTGGCCCATCTGAGATCCACTATGGACGTCCCCTGCCACCGCACACAGGTCGCCGCGGACCCGCGGTTACCAGCCTGAGGTCCAGGCCCGCTGCCCACCCTATCAGCACATCCCCTCTGGCGTTAGTCCGGGGGGAACCCCACGCAGTGGGGTGGGCATTGAAGTCTCCCAGGACAACGACCGGTCGGGGCAGGCACCGCACTAAGCATGCCCCGACCCGATCCAGGAACGCCCCGAACGCCGAATAGCCCCCAGCCTATGTCCTGCCGGTCGGCCCCGATCCCTGCACACCGGGCATCGCGGGGCAGCCGAGCACTTGTTCGCCCGATGGCCCTTGTCCCCGCATCGATAGCACAACTCACTCCTGTCCACCGTGCTAGGACCCCCGCTCCTCGTATGCCCCAACTCTAGGCATTTAAAACACTGAAGCGGGCGCGCCTTCAGGGGTTCCACCGTGGCGTTGCACCACCCGACGATGAGTCGCCCCGCTTTTGTTACTTTGTGCGCCGCCTCCAGTGGGCACCGCAACCACACCGCCCCCGGCCGGAGGGGCCAAAGGTGACATCCCCCACCCTTATGTCCCCCTCCGAGCACTTTCCAGCAGCGGCGACCGCTGTTACCACCTCTTGGGGCCTGGTGGACACGTCCAGGCCCCTCACCCGGAGTTCCGCCGTCTTTGTAGGTCTGGAGACCCGTACTCCAGTTCCTTCCAACACGCCGGCCATTTTATTTGCCAGTTGCTGGGCCTTCTCTTGACTGGCCGGCCCCCGCACCTCCAGAATCAGTCCGCCTGTCCTTGAGGTTTTCGGTTTTCCCCCCCTCGATGCCCATCTCCGTCAGGCTGATTTTTGCTCGAGCAGCCGCCATTGCCTGGGCGTAGCCGTTCTGGGGGGCCGCTGCAGGACAGGTCCTTTCTTCATCCCCCGGCGTCCTGGGGTGTTGTCCTTCCCCGCTTGCTGCATCACCCGTCGCCCGGACTCTCGATTTCCGGCCGCTGCCGCCCCCTGGGGTCTTGCCTGATGTTGGGAGGGGGCCGGGTTACCCTTTCTCCTTGTGCTCCGCTCGGCTCTGCCCCTGGCTTCCCTCTTCTCCTTGTTGTTGGCCGCCCTGCTGCGGACCACCCTCCATTCCTCGTTGTTGGCTTCTCCCGGTGACGGCGGTACCACTCGGGAGATCTGAGGCGCCGCAGCCGCAGCCGCCGGTCGGGTCTCGAGAGCCCGCGTCGCTGCGACCTCCGGGCGGAACTCCCGTCTCGTTCTATCTTCCGTTTGGCTCACTGATCCAAAGGCCGCCATCAGGCGCCTCTCCATGGCAGCCATTTCCCACCTCATGTGGGATAGGAGTCTTTGTTGAATGGCTTCCTCCTTTTGGCTGCCCCGGGTCCTCTCCTCTGCCGGAGCTCCGGCTCTCCCCAGTGTTGCGGACAGCTGCGGTGCTCCAGTCGGCTCCTTCCGCTTGGAGTCCTGTTGCCACTGCTGCCGCTGGATATCATCCATCCTTTCTGCTATAGATGCGCGCGGCGCCCGCGACGGATTCTCCCCCGCCCCGTCTGTATTCCTCATCAAATGTGCCCTTGAGGTTTTTGGAGCTGGCCGATATTCTCTCCACCTCACGCATGTGGTCGAGGCCCCCCCCCCCCCCCATTGGACCCCTCTGCGCCTCCTGGCGCAGCTGCTCCACTTTCGGCAGGGCCCGTTCCGAGCTCCTGCCAAACTTCGTCTCCCCGGTCGGCCCGCATCCTCGGACTACTCCCTCGTCGGACTCCGAAGTCGTGGCCTCTCGTCCGCCGCGGTGTCCCGGTCGTAGGGAGTCCGAGGAAGCCCATACTCTGGGCCTCTTCCTCCTAGTACTCCTCCTCGTCCTTCCCTGGATACTCGATCCAGAGTCGGACTGCGCCTCCGGTCCTCCTTCCGGTGCGCCCATCCTCTCGCCAGTAGTCCTGAGATGTACGGTGGCCTGGTTTTCCACCACCGACATCCCGCAGTCGTTAGATGACGACGCAGCAGGGGCCTGCTTGACCACCCCCACTACGCCGGCCCTGGAGGTTCCGAGTCCTCCTGAGCAGTAATTTTCCATTCCTTGTTTCGTGTCTGTCATGTTAAATTGAAAACTCCTCTCTTGCCCTTTCGTCTTCCATTGATCCGTCCTGTTACCACTCACTCTTTCGCCCCCTGCCCCGGCTATGCCGGTGCAGGGACCCAGGGAGCCCCACGTGGAGGTGAGATGAGTGGATTTAGCCAGTTTGGGCCCACCAACTTCACCGAAGTTCTCCGCACCTGCCATCGATATCGTGAGCAGGGTATTGGAAAACATCAGTTCCATCAGGGTTTCGACCCGGCGTTTGCGCCATCGGGAAGTCCCGCACCAGCTTCTGCTCCCCGCGCGAATCCTGACCTAGGCAACGCTCAACAGCTGATGTTACGGCCGGCTTAGTATCCAAGCACGATCACTTCACTTCACGATAACCTAACTTGCCACTGGGAAATGTGGGGATATTTAAGAACAATGTACTGTCCCTACGTTTGAACATTTTGTAATATTCTGCGTTTGCACGATTCATGTTGCTCGTTCGGTTAGCAGTATGTTAGTTTGTTAGCATGCACACGGGTGGCAATTTCTTTCTTTCCGGTAACTTTTTCTCTTGCATGCTACAACTGCCCCATACCCATTCGGATCTCTCCGCGATCAGCCACGCGGGCCCCGCACACACGAACACGAACACGAACACGATTACACACGAAATCGGCCGGATTCTCGGCCGTTCTAACGTGGTGCCAGGAAGCCGATGAGGTGAGCTCCTGAATCTCCCCCATCCTGTTCGCAATGAATGTTGTCCAATTGCGACTGGGCGCTTTGATCCAATTTAGGACAATTGTTGAGTCGGTCCAATAATTTATATCCGACGGCGACCAGACCAGTGATTTTATTACCTTTTCCATTAACTTGGCTAACAGAATCGCACCGCATAATTCCGTTCTTGGAATCGATATAACCCTTACCGGAGCCACGCGTGATTTTCAGCACAATAAGTAAGACCGATGGACTCCACGGGAATCCGTGGATCTCAAGTAGATACAGCCCCCGTAGCCTTCCTGACTGCCATCCGAAAAGCCATGCAACTCAACCCGTCGCGAATTTTCTAGCCGGTGTGAAGAAACTTTGCTATGAAACTTTTCACTAGCTATCCTTTTCTGCGGTCGAAACTTATTACCGTTAATTAAGCCAGTAATTATAATCCAAATTATATGGTGTAAGGCGTCATTTTAATCAGAGAAATGTCACCTATATCTATGTAAAAGTTTCAGAAGAAAAGGATGTGTTGACTCGCGACTCATCATAATGGTCACACTCAGCACCAAATTTTCCACAGCCAGGTATCGCGACCCATACAGGTAGACCGTGCGACAGCCGGCACGCGCGTGTGGCGCGACCAGGCTATTTTCTAACGGTATATAAAAACAGTCAGCGCAAGACAGGAAAAACCTGGACCTCGGTACAGTAACAAGAGAACTCACCCCCAGTCCCACTCCTTTCCCTTAACGTCCCCACCAGCTCACAAGTCTTTTCCAAACCCTTATCATAATCGACTGAAAACGGAGGACATAGGTAAGACAGTACAATCATTAACAAAAGAAATCTAAACAGCCGCATATCAATTCACGCCGCAGATAAAGACAGGTAAAAATACAATAATCCATCCATTATTTATACGTGAAGAAATTGCAGAAAACTGTATAGTAGGTCAACCACACACCTCACACACGCACATTCCTTACATATCTTCAGCCCCTGAAGATAGTACATCACACGGTTACATATAATCGACAACTGTGGAAGTTATTTTGCGTCCTTCGTCCCCTCCCACGCGCATCACTTCGTACCGATTATTACGTTTTACACGTGATACTTTATACGGTCCGAGAAACTGTCTCTTCATTTTTAACCCTGGTTTAAATTGTGTCCTTTAGATTACCACAAGATCACCCTCTTTGTATATGCGCGCCTCCTTACCATTTTTATTACGTCTGCGTCGATTCTCTTCCTGTATTTCCACGACATTTTATTTTGCCAAACGCCTTAAATTATCACGTTCTTCTATAAATATATAATACCACTGTTTCCTGTTCAATAAGTTTTTTGATTTCCAAATCTTGCTTATGTCGTAATTTCGTTCCAGTTAAAACTTCAGATGGTGTCATTTCAATAGTGCGCTGAAATGTACTGTTGATTCCCTGTTGTATTTTCCAGACATGCTGATACCATTTTGCGGATTATCTATGGCCAACTTCGTTAACATAGGTATTATTATCCGATTGATGCGCTCAACTTGACCATTATCACTGGGTAATCCGGTTTCTATCGAGAAATGTTGGATTCTTTCTGATACACAGTATGTACCCTTATCGGTTACTATGCGCTGTAGATTTCCAAAAGTCTGCTGCTGCATCGTTAATTTGTCTATTACTTCTCTGCATCTGTACTTTTGGTGGGATATAACCATACAAATTTGGAGAAATCATCTACTACCACTAACAAATTATTATACAGTTTATTCGGACCCAAGTGATACACGTGATATGTCGTCAATAGTATATCTCCTTTGCGAATTGGTTTCAATTCACCTTCCTTTTTTCCTTTCCTCCTTCCTGCCAATAAAGATGATAAACAACACCCAATAAACTTCTCCACTTTTTCCTCTGTTAAATACCGGCGGTTGATCTTGCGATCTTTCTGGTTTTGTTGGTAATTTGCACGAGGTGTGTGCCGACTAATATTTGTAGGTTGTTGCTTCTCGAAGGACCAGCCGGAATATTCAATTCCCAGCACGTGTATAGTTGCGGAAGGAAAGAGAGTTGATGTTCGTTTCGTAGTTCCTTGTGAATAATGACTTTATTAAAAAGATGCTTGCTTATATACTAATAGTGGACACGTAGTGTCGTCCAATCAGAGGCCTCGTTGGGCAAGTTTGGGGTAGCCGGCATGCTTGCCCCGGTTAACGGTATCGGCCGCGTGGGCCCAAGGGGTGGACGTGGTTTTTTCCACTGGAGCGGCGTAGGTTTATGATACGGTAATTTCTATTCAGAGACGGAAGGCGCAAAACGTGCATACTTTTTGGCCTAGGGTTGCTTTATTAGTAAAACGACCGAGGAGCGCAGATGAAAATGCAAGATGTCTCTGAATGGAATTGCCAGGTATCACATTGTAAAGCTAGAGGCCGATGATCGAATCGCCGAAGTCTTAACATCCTCCAAGTTTGGTATATAATAGTCTTTCTTTAATTCCTCCGTCACTTTTCTAACGCCAAAGTGTCCATTTTCGTGGTTTCATCTAATTATCTCTGTTGGCAAGCTTGTGAGAAGTACCAAAACCTCCCGTTCTCCAATTTTTCTCATTAGAACGTCGTTTTTTACAAAGTAATCTTAATATGGTTCATTGGTCAAAATTTGCATAATTAGCTTGAGTCGTTCTTCTTTATCTTGCGCCTTGTGTACCAGTGCCGTCAGTCTCTCTTCGATAATCATTACAGGGTACCGGCTGAGAGCATCTGCATGTTTTAAACGTTCGCCGTGGCGGTGCTCAATCTGGTACGACAATTCTTCCAACATTAACGCCCAACACGGTATTTTTGGTGTTAAGTCCTGTTTCTGCAATGTTTTTCGGAAGGCCTCACAAACTGTGACTATCTTCAAATCTAATCTAAGCAAATACACTTTGAATTTCTTAATGTGCTGTAATAATTGCGAGAATTTCGAGGTCATATGAGTGCAATTTCTTTTCGCTCTCCGAAGTCTTGCGGCGCATATAAACGGCATGGAAATTCTTCTCGTTTTCCGACTTTTACAGTAAGACGTCTCCATATCCTTCTTGGTATGTAGCCGTGTGGAGTTTGGTAGTCGCACCTGGATCGTATATCTTCAACACTGACTCCTTTGACAATATACAATTTTTTAAGACAAGAGAGCCGTGATCTTGATTTTCACCGAAATTAAATGTTTGATCATTTTTTAACAAATCCGTGAAAGGTTGCGCGATCCTAGCAGAATCCTTCACAAACTTCCGAAAATACCCAGGAAGCCCTAGAAAACTCTGTATTTCCCGCTCCGACTTAGGCATCGGAAAACGCTGCACAGTACAGTAATGTCTCGATTAGTGTACCTCGCTCGGGACCGAATGTGAACACTAATCATCTGGAGACACGATTCTCGAGCGAGTTCGGGTCCCCTTTGATGTAGTGGCAGCCGAGATACGGGGCAGCGTTCCAGGAAAAAAGCAAGTTTAAATGCCCGTGTACGTGAGACAACACTACCGCGATCAAAATTTAATATTAAAACTTGTTCAATTTTGGTCCGTTTTAAATGAAATTTTACGAAATTGTTCGTTACAATCTCCTGATTAAAATGATACCAAACACGATATGGTTTGGACAATTTTTACTTATCACGGTATTAATAATTTTATTCTCCTTTATTATTGTTTTCGATAACAACTAGATTATGTGTATATTAATTAACAGCAATAAGGTAATTAGTAGTGAGATTGTAAATTTGGAAGTAAACTCTCTAATCGAGAGTCTCTTAATTCTCTTAATCTTAAATTGCTAAAGTTAGTTAATGGCAAAATATTGTTGTATCGAGAATTATTCTCGTTCCTGTGACATTACATTCGGTGTTCATAAGAGTTAGAATTTTTACTGATAAGAAATTGTAAGAATTTATATCTACTTTTTAGATAAAGGAACTACGCAGGGAAGAGAGCTGGGTCATTCGTCGCATCAATAATAATAAGTAAATATATGTATAGTTCCAAAATCATATATTCTAGTTGTTATCGAAAACAATAGTAAAGGAGATTGAAATTATTAATACCCTGATAAGTAAAAATTGTACAAACCATATCGTGTTTGGTGTCATTTTAATCAGGAAATTGTAACGAACATTTTTGTAAAATTTCATTTAGAACGGACCAAAATTGAACAAGTTTTAATCTTCAATGTTGATCGCGTTAGTATTGTCTCACGTACACGGGTATTTAAACTTGCTTCTTTCCTGGGCGCCGCTGCCTCGAGTCTCGGCTGCCACAACAACAACATTGAAGGTGACCTGCCGCTCGAGAAACGTGTCCTGCACACGATTACTGTTCGCATTCGGTACACTAATCGAGACAGCCGATTCGAATTTACTTCCAAATGTATAATCTCAATACTAATTACCTTATGGCTAACAACTAATATACACATATTCTAGTTGTCATCGGAAACAATAATAAAGGGGAATAAAAGTATTAATACCACGTTAAGTAAAAATTATCCAAATCATATTGTGTTTGGTGTCATTTTAATCAGGAGATTGTAACGAACATTTTGGTAAAATTTCATTTAAAACGGACCAAATATGAACAAGTTTTAATTTTGAATCTCGCTTGCATCAGTGTTGGCTCTCACCGATATTCGATCTGGGTTCAGATTACATGCTCGGCGCTTCACGCTTCGCTGGTTCCAGGGAGGACCACCCCAAGTAGTGGGGATAGAAATGAACACTAATCGTAGACACAATTTTGAACACTAATCGAGACATTACTGTATTACGCGCCTTAAGAGGGGTAAACATAATAATATGCATGGACGCAAA